>CM060939.1:530471025-540471025 GCA_030765085.1 Allium cepa | reverse complement strand
TTTCATATGTGTTGAACTACACGATCTAGAGAGTGGATTTATTCTCTAAATTGTCACTTAGCTCTTATATTTGCTTCTCTTTTCTTTTAGTTAGTTAGTTAATTCTCTAATTCTCTAGCTTAACTTTCCATCGACTTTGGTTTAATCTGATTGAATAGAATTTTAAAATCATCAATTCCCTACGGATCGACCCTTATTCGCCACGTACTACAAGTGCACGCCGTGCGCTTGCGGTAAATTTATTTCAAAAATTTTCGACTATTTTCTAAACGATAGAAAATTAGCCGATTAACACCTACCCTATGGAGGTCACCGCCGGTCCGTCCCCTAGGGACCTCACCATCAATCTGTTTTCCCTAGGTGCGAGACTTCACCGTAGGAGCAACCTTCAACCAAGAGACAGAACTCAACCCAGGCACACTGTGACTTGCCAGGACACCGGGAGTCAAGATTCTATCCTCGAACAAGTGACTCTTTCTAGGCAAGGAGAGCCTAGAGAATGAGGCACGAACCGGGACCATTTACAGGGCCAAGTATAAAGGGTAGATCGCAAGTACCGCAACCTAAGAAGCATTCCGAAACCAGATCTGACTGCAATGGTGCGACGGCTTATCAGAGAGAGCCAAGACCAAATTGATGACGACTGGGCCATTTCCCTAGTCGAAACCCTTTCACCAAAGCTATCCTATGTGAAGGATACCCGTGGAGATTCAATATGCAAACACCGCTGTCTTACTCATGAATGATGGATCCAAAACAACACATCATAAAGTACGAACGGCACACGGATTCTGCCAGGGCCACTGATGCCATCAAGTGAAAATGCTTTCCCATTTCTCTAGAAGGAGTAGCGACTATGTGGTTTACTTGACTCCACCAAGGTCCATCTCATCATTTGACCAACTTGCAAGAAGATGTATCGAGCAATTCAGGATGCATGCGACTCGCCCCAAGAATGTCATGTCACTTTCTAACTTATTCTAAGGACCGGGGAGCCGCTTATGGACTTTCTTTAAAGATTCAACGATGTTGTGACTAAGGTGAGCAATCCACAAGAAAATATCATACTTATTACTTTGATTAGACGCACCCCCCAACACAGATTTTGGATAATGGTTATCCAAAAGCCACCCTCCACTTTGTATCGCTTTTACAACAAGGCAGTGCAGTATTTGTGTAAGGAGGAGGTTCAACGGACTACATGAGGAGATAGAGTAGGACACCAGGCCAACAGAGTTTAGAACAACATTTCTATGAAATGGACTGGAGCGAGTTCCAGAAACATTGATGTGAATGTACAAAACAAGACTGTAAATCAGAATATGGGCCGAGGTAGGTCCCCAAACGAAAACCCGGATTCTAGGAGACTACTGAGATTTTCGAGATTTGATACCTACAGCCATATAAATGAATCTGCTGAAAACATCTTCTTAGCCACTCATGGCTCGAAGAAGTATCGGAAATCAGCCCCGAGGGAATCGATTAAAAGACAGAGGAAGTTTGCAAAAAAATTTAGATTTCACGAGACCCATAGTCACAACACAAAAAAATGCAGACGCCTCTGAGATATGATCGAAGAGCTGAACCAGAACAAATCGCTCCAACAGTTAGTGAAAGCCTCACAGGATGGCGGGAAGTGGACATCCAACCCTCAATAAGGACAGACTGCCCCTAGTACTTACAGATCTAGGTGGCCTAAAAGACAATTGATCATCAACTAGACCGCAGATGGTCATCTCCTAACTAAGAAGGGCTGAAGCCGCATGGATTGACGAGCATGACATCATATTACCTTAGAATAAACGCTTTTCCTTATTTGTTTTTAAATTTCTCATAAGTCAGACTCCGTTATTTCTCTATTTTCAATAGTTTTTCTTTTCAATCATGCAACATTGTCTTTACCTATAATATAAGTCATGAAACACGACTGGCCGACTCAAATGAGAATTCATATAAAAAATGCAGATGTTCAGGTACTTAGAGTCAGGTGCCCACCAAATCTCCATGGCCCATTCCCGACCTCTAGTGCTCAATCGAGATACGTGTGATTCGATCGCTTGTTAGCCAATTCTTCCCCTTGACTCTGAGCAAGCCCATGATCCAAAGTGGATGTAACTCAACAATTCACTCTCAAATGCATACCCAGAATCTTTTCCAAAACACTCACACCTCGCCTGGGGCTTAACAGGCTCAAAATCCAATCTAACGTGGATGTGACATGACCGTCCATGCACTAACTCATACCCTCTATGTGGGGCCCAAGGCACAACCTGAGATGGATGTGATATGACCATTCATCAACTTATTCTTTCCCTTGATCTACTCCTTCCCTTGATTCGACAAAGGGAGTATGAATTTCGAGGTAGATATGATTCGATCATTCCTTGTCAACCCCAAAGCGGATGTGACCTTCCGTCTTTCTTCAAGCTCTTTTCCTTGACACAATAGGGAGCCTTTTAACCAAAATGGATGTGATTGACCATCCATCGACTTAGCTCTCTCTTTTGACCGGACCGGGGGAGTTCAAACCAAAGTGGATGTGACATGACCGTCCACTTACCTCCTTTTATCTTTGACTTGGAAATAAAAGCTTGAAATTAGAATGAGTGCGATTCGACCATTCATCCATCAACTCTATTTACCATGGCTTCATTGGAATACAAACATAAAATGAATGTGAATTGATCGTTCATTCACCCGATCCAACCTTTAATCCTTCAAAGGGAGCATAACTTAGAATGGTTGTGAAATGACCACCTGTTCGCCAACTCAAACTTCAGATCTGGAAGGAAAAGTATAACTTCATAAGGACGAGACTCGAATGCACTACCCCGTTTACCACAGACTGGAGGCAGAGGAATATCATCATCTGATAGCTGAACTGACAGCTCAACACTATGGCTCGTGCTCAGTGTTCGTTAAAACTTAAGGCTGACTGAAAGGATGCCTCCAAATGGAACGATCAGAATCGTTCAATCACCAACCCATGATTTTAATTCATGACATCATGTCCCGCTTCATGGCTAGCATCATCACCATCACCTACTATTTCACCTTCATCAACATCATCCTGAGCCTCACGACCTCCTGACAGAGAACCAGAGGCATGATTAGAACTAAACATCCTGGAATAGGACACCGGACTGACAACTCAAGCAGGAATTGCTTCATTCATCAACCAGAATTAGTCCTTTCGACAACTGCCCTTCATCAGACTAGCATGAAAACAATTTGTGATTACAATCCAACAAATCTTGTCAATGACCTAGAAGCATATGAACATGCTTGGAAGCCAATGACATAACCGACATACAATTTCCTGACTCGACAGAAATCGAATCCTTACCTGAGAAATTCCAAAGAAAAGAAACCAATTTAGATAAAGAAGCCTACTGACCCAATCAACTAGCCCATTGGAACCAAGCACATACAGTCACTGAGAGAGTACATCCCTTTTTACGATGTCAAATATCGACAATGCATCGCAATAATCATCCAAGACACTGAGTGAAATTCGTTCCAGCAATCCTTATTTGTCTCGATCCAAAGCACATCATGTTTGCAACAAGATGTACTTTGGGGGGCAAATGTTATCCAGCCTTTTGACTAGACAGTATTCGAACAGACTTAAACAATCGAATTAGATGAGTGAACTAGGGTCAGACTTAGGTTAGACACATAAAAAATATCGGGTTTGACTCTAAGTAGGTGAAGGAAAATTCAGAACATGAAATCTTAGAGAATCTCCAAGCCGAGCCCCAAGCAAACACTCAAATTTCTCGGGTCGGATACCAAGCAAGTTCAGCCAAAGCTAGAACAACCCAAATCAAGATAATACAACAATGAGATTCCCCAAGTTGGGGATCGGTATCAACTCCTACCTAAGGATCAGTACTGACTTCCAAATAATCTTGGGTTCCTACATGTTAATCTTGATGCCAAGAGCCTATTTCCAAGTTTATTTTAGTGGTTTGGTATAATTCTCCATCAATCTTTTTGAATTCCTGAATCAGTAACCCTGTTCTTCTATAACTCCACAAATGTCTCCAAAAAACACTTTGAAGATTATGCAAACAAAGCTTGGATTCATCACACGAACATCGAGAGGTACCACCACGAAGAGTCGTAGGGCCTTACCTATGTTCTTTAGAGATCAATACCGTTCCCCATACTTCGCATGTATAGGGTTGGTTTCTATGGAGGACCTCGTCTTGGCAGGGAGCTTCTGTATTCGAATTTTAAAGAAGATATTTGGCCATTTACCTTTGTAAATACACCAGGCAAGCTCCATTACAGGGATCTTCTCTTTTTGGCCAACTCCTCCTTAGATAGCAAGTAAAATTCATTATAATCAAGGATCAAAATGGATCTCAATCACTTGTGATAACAAATTAGTAAAAAACTAATAGAGAACTTTCAAGTGGACATAGGCCCAGATTACCAAATCATTATAAATATTCCATGTGTGATCTTTACTTGCTTTTTCTTGCTTTTGCATTCACTTTCTTGCATTTACCCCCCCATAACTTTCTTGCATTAACTTTCTACAACCTTTCTCTTCGGTATTTGGATCAAATTTTGCTCAAACGGGCTAAATTTTGAATTTTGCTCAAACAAGAACAATTACCTAATTCTCTATTATATTTTAAAAAAGATGTTTCACATAATGGTTAAGTGAAAATATCTACTATTTGATTTTCTATATTAACAAATTCTAGAGAAATGATTTCATTTTCTATGTTATCTCTTAAAAAATGATGATATTTATCAATATGCTTTGTTTAAGAACATATTATAGGATTTTTAGAGAGATTGATTGCACTTATGTTATCACAATATATAGGAGATTTCTTAATGTCCTTCGCGAAATCTCTATGTATTTGTTGCATATAGATTACCTAGGCATAATCTAAAGCGGCCGAGAGATACTCGGTCTTACGTGTCGATAATGAAATATAATTTTCTTTTTACTAAACCACAAGACTAAAGATTAACCAATAAAGTAGCAAGTTCTACCGATACTCTTCTGATCCATCTTGCGACCACCAAAATTGCAAAGGATCGGTTATATAACTATCTTATGCAAAGGTATATATAATTATAATCAAGCTAAATAATAATAGAGTAAAGTAATGTAAAAATGATTACATTGATATTTGTATACTGAATCGATCCACTCATTCTACGTTCAATCTCGAAGCTCCATTTGAATTTTCACTAATCAATCACTCTCACTTAGCCTGGAGGAATAAGCATTACAAGAGTTTACTGACTTGACAATATTATTTCCATTAACACAGATTTTGACCTCTGTTACAGACTTCCTATATATCCATTGAGAGTGGTATGAGTGTATTTTAAAGGTATGGAAGTGGAAAAGCTTTTGAATGTAAGAACAAAGTTGCTAGAGCGTTAGAAAGGAAAGAGAATGGAACTCATTGGTTGTTTCTTGATTCAAAGCTTTATTTATAGATATTACATAGTAGCATCTCTTGATAAAAAGTAATCACCATTAAAGACAAATGCTTTACAAAGAGAAGTGTTCGTTCAATATGAATGAAATAAGTTTCTGCATTTTCAAAAATCTACTCGTTACAGGCAAACATCGACTGGTAAAGACAAGTTAACTTGTCGAGGGTCTAAAAAGTAGTTTTCGAAGTTCAAAATTGATCAGTTTTAGTCGACCGAAACTATGGAAACAGTCAACTGATTGAATCATTAGTCAATTGTTTCTATAGTTTAGTCGATTGTTATGCTATCTTATGAAAAATAAAATGCATAGGTACATCAATCGACTGAATAAGTTTGGCCAATTGTTTGGTATTGTATTAGTCGACTTGTTGGGCAGTTTTAGTAGACTGGTTCTGAGTTTTTCAATTTTTTAAAATGTAAATGCAACTTTGATGATTTGTGTTTCTATGTATACTACTTCGGGGAGTTTTAACAATTATATACTTCTAGTTATAGATAATTATGACTCATACACCTTTGCCATCTTTGTATTGTCCATTAGTCGATCAATGATACAATTTTCCTACAAAGTCAAGTATATATAGAAATAGATCGTGTGTAGTTTATCAAAATATGAGATTCTAACAAACATTATATATGTAAATTAATATTTATAAACTTATTAGAAATATACCTTGTAGCCAAAGCCTATAAGTACACCTTGAAACAATGAGATCTGGTTCTTGAACTGATTCTAATTCAGCATGTTGCTAGTCTTTAAACTGTTGACCATCAGTTATCGATTGGTACTGAAACTAATTTGACTTGAGCTTGATATGAAAGAGGAAAGGATGGCAGTAGTCAGCCAGAAATTGGAATGGATATGGAGGCTTCAGAAAGTAGTGAATGGGTGAGGGTAATGATGCTTATATAGAGAATAGAATGGAGAGATAAGTTAGGATCTATATATACTTTTCTCTCTTACTCATTTTCTTCCTTTATCTTATAAAATCAAGCCCCTTATTTACCATTACATGACCACACCCATCATACTCCATCACATCCGAACACAACAGCCGCAGTATGGGCTACGTACTTATTTATAGCTTGAACAAATTACATATGCATTTAAATCCAATTTAAATATGCATCGATGTCATATATTGAATAATATATTTATAACAATTGTAAACATATTTAATAATACGTGTTCATTAAATCAAAACATAATTTTATAATTATTATTTCATAAATATTAATTAATTTAACTAATTAATAGCAATTACAAATTAATTAAATCATTTGGCCAAAGCAATATTTAACATTTCGGTTGCGTAACCTGTTAGGTGGTCAGTAATTAATATTGTACTATTCAAATATTGACTTTCATATGTCACTTAGCACATGGTATGACATTTTGGCTAAGTTTATATCTTACTTGGTTTCGATAATATCCGATTTTACTTTGTTAAACATTACCCAATAGTGACTATCATTTTACACTAATTTTCTTCGTCAAAACTATATCACTTTGGACATATGGAATTTGGTAATGGTCAAAATTCCAGTATCATCCACATTTAACTCTACAATCCAAATAAAAAGTCCTTAGTTCACTAATAACAATTATTATTAATCAAAATGCTCTGGCTATTGACTTCGACTTTGAGTTGGCTTAAGTTGACCATGATACCAACCTCATATAATTGAGGAGACGAATCCTCTCTTAAATAGTGTTTCACTTCCAATGCTTCCAATTGACCAAACTATAGTCATTTGATGGACGTTGTGCCATGATTTAACTATAATCAAAGCGAAGCTTCCACACCGTAGATCAACAATGTTCTCAAGTTAAGAGAATTAAGTAACTTTGTCACTTTGATATTTTCTTTTGACTTTAATAATATTAACCAAAAGAAAAATATCGAGTCATTCATCCTACAGTCATCCAATAATTCTCAGTATGCAACACCTTGGTTCCCCTAAGTGTCATGAATAATACACTGCCCAACATTTGGAGAGCATTACATACTCTAGTCTCAATGGATGCATCAATATCCAATCTCGATACATCTTAACTAGGAATATTTAAAGCGGTACGTCTAATTCTATTATAATAAATTACTCATGGTTACAACATTTTGTAACTACTATAACAAAACATACCATTTACAATTTTTTTATTAAATATACTTTTAGTTAAATTAATTAATTAGTAGAACACATTATATCAAATATATAATAGAAAGAAAACAACGTTTATTTTAAACAATATTGGTTATCAAGTTAGATATATGTAACAAGTTACATAATTTCCTTTAGGGCATGCTCTTAACTCTATCAAACATGAACTGCACACGATGATGATTTTATCAACACACTCTACAAAGTGGCTCATCCCAAATAGACCCCAAGAAGGATAAGATTCATCAACTGAAAGATCGCGTAAAGCAGTTGGCGAGACTTTGCCAATAAAACATCAAGGAGGGAGGGAAGAGGGATCTTCCTCATTTAGTGAAAACATTATAGAGGAAAACTTCTTTGATAACTTCAAAGCCCCATTAATCGATAAATTTGATAGGAAAACTAAACCTGATGACTATATTTTCTCTTTTGAGCATTCTAAAGGCAGGGAGGATGGCCAGATGCAAGCTCTTTTCAATATGTCTGGCTATGGTATCTTCTATATGGTTCAAAAGGCATGGGCCAGGGGAGGATCTTCTAGGTCGCAATTAGCTGAATATTTCTTAACACAATTCAACTCTAGGAGAAAGGCTTCTCCAAGCATGCCATGTCATGCATGAAGCATGACACGTATTGAAAGCATACACAACTTTATAAAACGCTTGAAATCTAAAGCTCTTTGGATTGGAGTAACTTGTGAAGAAGTACTGTTGATGGTAGCACATGCTGAATTTAGAAGGAACACCACTATATAGGATAAGAACTCCAAAAGCCCTGCCATAGCATGAAAGCTTCCTATTAAAGGGCTAGTGGCTACATATGAATAGATGAAGCCGGGGTTGCAGAATTACCTTCATCTAAAAGAACTTCTACTCCCCACAATGAGAAAAGGAAGGGACAGAAGGATACAATCCACCTGTGAAGCAGTAGAGATAATTTAACAGCACAACTAAAACTCCCCTCACCCATACATCAAATCAAATATATAAGATGGCCGTAACTGAACTGGATTACAACATCCCAAGCAAGGGGATTAAGCCAAAACAAAACATGGGCAACATATTGTTGCTTCTACGGAGCCAATGGTCGTATTGATAACCACCAAACTTTAGGAATGAAATTGAAAGACTAATCCAAAAGAGATATTTAGGAAGCTATCAAAAAGAAATAAATAGGTAGAGAACCCAAAATCTCTCTCTAGATCCAAATGAGAGTCTAATAGGAAACCCATGCAATAGCATAGCTTCGATCCATAGAGGATCACACTTCACTGGAAAATGCAAAAAAGCATAAGAGTGGTATGTACAAGCAGCTAAAGAGGAGCAAAGAACAATGTTCCATGTAAAGCAGAAGCCTGCTCAGAACATAGTCTTTACTACCACTGATGCAGTTGGGGTGGTTTTTCCACATCAAGACCAGGTGGTAGTTGCGGTGCAAATCTCAAACTACACAATGAAGAAAATCTCATTGTGGATTATGGAAGCTCTACAAATGTTATTTTCAAATCTGCATTTGACAAGATGAAGCTTCCAGGGAAAATACTAAAGTCGAACCTCGAACCAATTTACGGCTTCAATAATACTGCGATTGTTCCTATCGGGTCAACACGTCTTCTCGTCCTCGCTGAGACTTCCCCTCTATAAAAATCATTCTATGCTAGCTTCTTAATCACTGATCAACCATATGCATACATTGCATTCTTAAGAAGGCCTGTACCTATTGATATAGGGGCACTAGTTTCTCAAAAAAGATTTGCTTACGAAATTCCATACTCCTACTAGAATATGATTAATTAAGGGGAACAATTATTAGCTAGAACTATACAATATAAATCTCAGTTACAGCGATAAATTATTTTGTTATCTCATCTAATAATTTCAGTGGATAATAAAAATGAAAGCAAGCTAGTTCTAAGAACTGCATTGGTACTAAGTACCAAAGTTAATGTTGAAATGGTTCATTCTACAACCACAACATCGATATAAAGATAAAAGAGGGGGTATATGCATATGATCGACACTGGTGAGTATAACTCGATCTATGCATAATATTTTTCTAAAGAATCTCAAGAGACAAGCTTTCTCCACCGTATCCCATCCCAATGAAAAGGATGAAAGCGAAATAGTTCTGAGATTAGGGAAGAGAATTCAAACCATTGAATGATCTCAAGGATATATAAATAGATCCTAAAGATCCTTTAAAGGTTCCCGAGATAGGGAAAAACGTCGGCAAAGAAATTATAATAGAATTAATAGACTTTATCAAAAGATCAACATATGTTTTTCCTTGGACTTGCTTAGATTTGGTAAAAATAGACCTGGCTATCATCTGCTATGCACTCAACATCAATCTCAATGCTCAACTAGTCAGGCAAAAGTGCATACCTCTAGATCAGGAAAGATATGATGCACTACATGAAGAAGTTAAGAAGCTAAAGGCAAATGGGTTCATCAGGAAAGTGTATTGCCCGAAGTGGATTGCCAAGCTTATACTTGTAAAGAAGTTTAATGGAAAATGGAGAACTTGCATATATTACATCAACCTCAACAAGGCCTGCCCAAAGGACATCTTTCCTTTACTTAGGATTGATCAATTGATGGATGCAACTAATGGTCCTAAATTTCTCTCATTCATGGACACATATTTAGGTTACAACCAGATAGCTTTGTTTAAGCCAGATTAGGAGCATATCAATTTTGTGATGGACAAAGGCTTATAATGCTGCATGTTCATGCCATATAGGACTCCAAAATGCTAAAGCAGCCTATTAAAGGATGATTAATATGATCTTCTTAGATCACATTGGTAAAAACGTTAAGGTATACGTAGATGACATGCTCGTTAAGTCAAAAGATGCATTGAATCATATGAAAGATTTGGAGGAAACCTTTACAGTCTTGAGGTAATATAACATTAAGTTAAATCCCTTGAAGCTGACTTTTCCCATTCAGTCAAGACAATTTCTGGGGTAAATTGTAAGCACCCACGACATTGAGGTAAACCCAGAGAAGATTGATGCCTTAAGGAAGATGAGAGTCCCAGAAAAGCCAAAGGATATCATGAGCCTAAATGGTAGGGTAGCTTCTCTCATAATATTCACTTCCAAAGTAACTGACAAATGTATACTGTTCTTCAATTAAGCGTAATAGGGGCAGAATTTCAAATGAACCAAGGAATGAAAAATCGCATTCTAATCTGATCAATATTCCTATTCTATCAAAATCAGTTACAAGGTATATGTGCATTTAGCTGTAATTGATCATGTTGTTAGTGACATAGTAGTCAGAGAAGAGGAAGGGACCCAAAGGCCTATATATTTCATATGTAAGCGCTTATTTAGGGAAAATCTCAAATACTCAGTTATTGAAAAGTCGACTTACAACCTACTCCTCATAGCAAGAAAACCGAGGATATACTTTCAAGCGCATTCCATTAAAGTCCTCACAGATAACCCACTATAATATATATTACAGAAGCCAAAAATATTGGGTCGCATGCTAAAATGGGCAACAAAGCTTTGTCATTATGGTATCTCTTACTTCCCAAGAAAAGAAATCAAAAAAAAATTACTAACAAATTTTATTGTGTAGTGCATGCTATCTAATTAGCCACAATCTTAGGAAGAGATGCCCACTCCATAGTCTTGGCAATTATATATGGATGAGACATCAAATGAGTGGAGGTCCAGTATTCAATATGTAAAGATCACTCCAAATGAGAAAAAAAATAGTACGAGCAGTAAAACTTGGATTCAAAGCTACCAGTAATATGACAGAATATGAGGCTACCCTCACTGGCTTAAAGATGGATCAGACTCATTGGTTAAACTTGCTAGCACTAAAATGGCATAGGAAATGAAAGTTTCCCCAATAGTACATCAAGATAAACAAAGCATTACTGAGGCCAACCAAACACTTTTCCAAACTAGGGCACATCTATCTGTGGTCAAACAAGCAAAGAATTGAGAAATAGTTGAAACTCGAGGGTAGACTTCACCAACACCTGTCCCTCTAAATACAGAGGAAGATTTATGGATGACCCTTATCAAACAATTCTTGGTAAGCGAATCCTACCTCCAAACAAGAATGAAGCTCATAAAATTTGATATCATGCTCCGTATTTATCCTTCTTTAATAACATATTATACAAGAGATGATACTCCACCCCTTATCTTAGATGTGTTTCCAAAGAAGAAGGAATACGTGTCTTGGATGAAGTACATGAAGATCGATGGGAAAACCACTGTAGAGGGGCTAAATTAGCAAAGAAAGTACTAAGACATGGCTACTACTAGCCCATCACACTTCAAGATGCACATGAATACATACAAAAATGTGATATATGCCAATGATTTGCTAGCATCCTAAGACTAACTTCCCATAAGCTCATCTCATTAGCTATCCCATGGTCGTTTGACATATATGGCATAGATTTGATAGGGCCACTTCCTATGTCTAAAGGAGGAGAAAAGTACGCCGTAGTAGCGATAGACTATTTGACCATGTGAGTGGAAGCAGAACTATTAGCTACAATTACTGCAAAAAGATAGTCACTTTTGTTATGAGGATTATAATTACTAGGTTAGGGATCCCTCATAAAAAAACTTCTTATAACGGAACCAAATTTGAGAGTAAGGAGTTTGTAGAATTTTATGAAAGAAATGGTATAATAAAAAATTTCTCTTTTGTCACACATCCACAGGCATACGGGAAAGTCGAAGCGGCCAACAAAATCATAAGAAACTGTCCAAGAAAAGATTACAAAAGGCTAAAGGAAAGTGGATGGAGGAGTTATCCCTAGTACTGTGGGCTTATAGAACCTTATGTAGATCCCCAACTAGGCACACATATTTCTCCTTAACCTATGGCTATAAAGTGATGCTCCCAGTTGAGACAAAAGTCCCATCACATAGAAGAATATTGTATGTGGCAGAAAGAACAAGCAATTGAAAGAAGCTGCCCTCGATCTTATTCAAGAAAGAATAGACGAAGTTGTAGTTCGATCTGCCGCATGCCGACAAAGGATGTCGACGAATTATAGTGTTAGGCTCAGAAGGAGAAAATTCTGCAAAAGTATCCAACACTACAAAGAGTAATGACTGACATGAATGACTCGGCAGATGGTGCTCTGGGCCCAAATTGGGAAGGCCCGTTGGTTGCCGAAGAAGTCTTAGCTAATGGAGTCTATCGGCTCTCAAGACCTAATAGAAATTTAGTTCCATGAACTTGGAATTGCAAGCATCTCAGGCCTTACTTTGTATAAGAAGTGTTATCTATATTGAAAAATAATAATTATTGTAATTATTATGGGAAGTATCAATAAATGTACTAGACGTAGGAATATTAGATGACTTGAACTAGTATTAAAAACTCTCTATGTTGATTTTACTAATGTAGCTAACAACATTAAGTTGAATCGTTCACAGCTTGGCTTTTCAGCCAAAAAATTACACTACATCTAAGGATATTAGACATCTTAACTAATACAAAAAATAATGCATATGAATTAGGAAATGTTGTAAATATACAACCCGACTTCACAATCAAAAATACTCTTCCCCAAAGTGGGCCAGATCGTGCCAAGCATACAAACAAAAGACGGAGCACGACTTAAAATCAAGAAAATCCAGATGAACGAAATTAAAATAAAGTGAAAACAAGTTAAAGCTCACAAGGTACTTATACACATTTATAAGAGAATTCAAGTTCTACAGTTTCTTTATAGATATTTTCATAACCAAAAATAATGTTTTCTACAACATAATTTTATAAAAGTGTTCTAAACTGTAAAATCCAAAATATTGCTATGATTATGAAGTACTAAGTCTAAGAAACTCTAGCCAAAGGGGATCTATTCTAAAATGGAAATTCTTTCTGGGGTCATAGTTAGCACCCATCCATGGATCCGTTGGATCCTCCAAAATCACCACAAAACTCGTTTATTATAGAGAAAACTTAGATCAAGCACAGAATAAAAATAATTAAAAATGTCTATAGCTCAATGCAAAGAAGTCTAACCTTACATTCGATGTTGCTGCAACAATAAGGGCAGCTTGGGCTTCGTGCGGTCGATTTTTAAGTTCATAAATCTTGAATATAGAAGTCTCTCTCATATGTGCTAAAGTCTTTGTTGATTCAGCCTTTGTATTTTTTGAGCCCTTAGAAAAAACCATCAAAATATTTATATGCATCCGCTTTCCACCCTTTTCTCTGTGTGCGAGGAAGCGCCTTCGGCCTAAGTTACTTTAACTGCTGCTTGTAACAGGCTTCCAGTTCTCTATGTTTACCTTGATAGTGCATTCTAATTTTGTTTTCCATTCCGTTAACCTAAAAAATTGATTAGCAATGTAGAGTATGATGTGAAAGCACGAACCTTGTTAGAACAGAGCAAATATAATAGAGAATTGTAGAAAAGCAAATGGGACATGGAGATTTTTTATAGTGCTTCGGTTGTTAACTAAGCCTACATCCAATTTATAGCTTTTATTATTGGTTTGATCTAGCTTGAATGAGATTGTAAGGTGATTGAGAAAGAATTAGTCACAAGTATAAGGGTTAGACTGATTCTAAATCATAGAATTTCCTAGAGTAGCTACCTTAGTGACTATGGTGTAGAGGAAAGAGTTGATGAAGAGATGGAAATTCCACGTAGTGATAGTAGAATCCAAATCTTTTCTTAGTTTCTATATGGTTTGTACTTATAAGGGTAGCAGTCATCTTGGATCAGAAGCCATCTTTCGAAGAAGTCCAAGGATTGGACCAAGATAGCACAATAAGTACCGCGACGACACGAGTTAACAATTAAACTTGGTACCGAGTCAAGCCATTGACTCAAGGCCGAGTTTAATCCTTAACAAAAAATTGACTAAATTCTCTTATTTTGAGTTCCTTGCTTCGTTTAGATATCCTCCATGTAATTTGGTTGTTTATCGGCGATTTTTGATTATCATTCTTCCATGACTTGAATTATCCTACATTGGGCTGTCACATCTTCATTTCTCACGATTAGCTCACTAGAACTCTATGAAATTTTCTGAACATGATTAAGAAGACTCGAGGACTACGTGTTAAAAATTTGAGGATGCCATGACTTGGCGTATAGACTCAGCACCGAGTCAAGGAGATTGACTTAGGCCGAATTAGCTACTTAGATTATTTTTGGCTTATACTTTCTTGAGCCTTGCCTATTGTCTTTCTGAGTATCTCTGCCAAGTTTTAGGTCATTCTATTCTTGTTTCAACGTTAAAATCCCATGTGAGTAGTGAGTTGGAGCTAACCCGAGTTTAAATGGTAAACTCTGCATTGAGTTAACCTTTAACTCGTCCCGAGTTAAGAACTTGAGCAATTTTCTATGTTTTCTTTTTTACTTATACTACCTATCTTGGTTTTAAATCCTCACTTTCTTTACTTTACTCTTAGTCTACAAGCTTTCAACTCGAGTTCCTATCCCTAGCCGAGCTGAATCAAGCTCCTTCTACACCGCCATTCGTCTTCTAGCCTCATCTCCAAACTCCATTGCCTCCTCACATCCCTCACCGTCATCTGAACAAGCCACCGCCACCACTGTCGGTGTTTGGGAGACTCGGACCCGATTCAAATCCCAAGTCGAAGCCTCTCTCTATGCAGATTGAAGGTTGGCAACAGTGGATGCATGATTGGGTGGTGATGGAGATGGTGATTTTCTTTAGTTGATTGCAAATTGGAATGGGGATGGTTGAATCCAAACGTGATTTGTTAGTGGTGCAGTTATGGCTTAATCTCATATTGGATGCATATGACTTGAGAGATAAGCTATGCCTCCCAGTTTCAACCATCTTTTTCCTATGGATTTGACTAAAGTTAGATCATCAAATTGATTCCAATATGATGACTCGCTTTTGATTTGAATGTATCGGATGACTACATTTCTTTGCGTTTCTTCATATCTAGTGTTTCTGAAAGGAAAGAACTTGCTGTATCGCTCCGGATAACAGATCCGTTATCGATCGTCGATCGATAATTGGTAAGTACATAAAAGATAATATTAAAGTATTATACAGATCTTTTTTCTAATGTGAGCATGTTATCTACATGGGATGGCCCATTCGTAGTGTTCGGGGCACTGGATACGTTCCACATAGAAAACACACTACACTTGCCTTGATCAACACTTGGAATCCGATTAGTCAGCACACACCAACTTCCTCTGGATTTCAAGTGTTAATTGCAAGAGAATTCTTATTAGTTATAAAGCGCACCTGACCATAATCAACGAGTTTTATTATCTAGAATCACATGCCAAAAGATACGCCATAAGTCGTTGATGGAATGTCCATGCCTTCAGAAGCTGAGTTAATAATTATCCTTATTTTACCATCCATCCCTATGGGGCCAAGCCAACTTGCGACTTCTGATTTCCATGGCCCGCTAGTTCCTAATGTGCCTATACTCGACCAGTTGCCTCCCGGATTAAGAATTTTGACTGACCCACCAAAACCAGCGCCTTCAATCTTGATAGCTAAAATGCTTGGAAATATATGCATAGAGCACGACATCCCTAAAGGTGATGTTCGTCTGCCCACTCGAGCCGAATTTGCACATAATCCTACCAAAGGCTTTACAGCTTGTAATTAATACATGTGCTTGAGTGGTATTATGTCACCATTCAATGGTTCTTGTCCGCAGAGCTTCTAGATTTAGGATTGGCGTCATTTCAAATTAATCCTAATGGTTACATGCTCTTAAGTTCATTGTATATCCTATTCATGACTGGGCTTGGACGACCCTCAAGGCTAAACGAACTCGTATATCTCCTACACTTCAAGAGGAGACATGATTGCCTATGCTTTATAATTATACAAGCCTGAAAGGGATGTAAGTTAAAAAAAGGATCTTCACAACAAATGTTCATCCTTCAAGAATGAGTTCTTCTTCGTCCGACATCTAAAGGGCTTCAATCACCTCTGGTTATCTGGAAGTAAGTTCTTATTCCTTATCTCTTGCCATTCCAGGTGATTTTTCGATTTCATAACCTATCATATGTCTTATTGCAGTTATCCCAAGGTAGGAAAGTAACGAGAGCTCAGAGAAATGTTTAAAACTCGTAAGGTCGTGAGAGCTTCCGAGCGCACGATAGGGTTCCTTTTGACGAATGAGAACCTCCAACGACTCGACTTTCTTTATCATGATAGATTTGCTATTGATGATGAGCCATCGACATTGAGCAGCCCTAGGAGGCACACTCATTCTCTAGACCATGCTTATGACTCTGACTAGGAGGCTCAAGAAGAAGTGGCTGGTCCATCAGAGGAAGCACAGACCGAAGAGATTCCTAGAGATGATATAGACTTACCCTCCAAAGAGCACATTATAGGGGATAAGGATGAGGCCCACAAGATGTCTTTGATCCCCGAAGGAGAAGATGAGTCATTTTAGAGGAAAGAGGGGAAGCGGCCGATGATTGAAGAAGGAGAGGAAGAGGGTTTAGATGGTGATGATAGGGACTTTCACATCTCCGAAGAGAGAGATGAATCTTTTCACGAGTCGTCAGAGATGAGCCTTGATCCTTCCAAGCTGCCTTCTTCAGAATTCTTAACCACTGAGGCATTAAGCCCCTCGTGATTTCTCCTCCTCAAGAACAAACTGCTACCTAGACCCCACAGTCTGTCGGAGGTCAAGCTATCAGGACCACCGTTGGAGATACACCTATTTTCGATTTCATGAAAGATGTCGCCATCTATGTATATGAACACAGGGATATCTCCATTAGCGAAATGATAGCTGAGATCGGCTTGGAAATTAACATTTCCTCAAGCATGTTTGTGAGCAGTGGTGAAAAGACTCCGACCCTTAAACCCTGTTGATAGGTTGGTGGAGTATATAGGGGGTCATCGGCATTACACACTTCACTTTAGGATCACGAACACACATCTCTACATCACATTAAGTTCCTAAATTCGAGTATTAACTTCATTCTACTTTCATTTCAAGTACCATGGTACGTGGATTACACCATCAGTTGCATCAGGGAACCAGCTCTCGCAAAAGTAAAACTTCTGATCTGGCTTACTGCCCTCCTCATGAAACATATGAGGCGGATGTAAAAGAAAGGAGGATGAGGCTAGCCAGCTGGAGTGAGAGCGCGAGAGGGGAGAGAAGATAAAATGAGATGACAAGAGTATTTCCCCTGATGACATACACAAGTGCCACGGAGACTTTCATGACCGCCGTGGGCCCTCATTATTGATTACTCCTCCTCGTACTGATGCTCGAACTGCTGAAATGCCAACAATTCCATCTTCTTATGTGGGAACTATTGCAATGGCCCCTACTTCTTCCAGATGAACTGAGAAGTTTGTGCTTCAGTCGGGTCCATCCATGCTTCAAGTCAACTTTCCAAAATATTTCTTGAAGGGAGTCAAATTTGATAATAAAATAATCCCCTTTAACAGGACTACTTATTTCGATAATCTAGAGAAAATCTGTGAGGACTTAGAAGTCGGATGTGATATGCAGCATTTAATGAAGCCCCTTTCGGATGTAAATTGCATTAACTATCTAGAGATTCTCTTGTTTGAGGTCGATAGGGAAGACCATGCTAAGGTGATTAAAGATCATGATTATGAGATAGTCTAGTTGAAGATTGATAGAGATGTGGCTCTAAATGGAAAGGCTGCCAGCAACAAATTGTTGATTGAGGCAAATCGGGCCCATATTATAGCCATTATCATGATAAACAACTAACTCAAAGATGCTTATATCGAATCTAGGAAACTAAAAGAGCAGCTTACAGAGGCAGAAAACATCATTAAATATCAGAACCAAACTATCGCTAGTTATGTTGTTGTCATTGTGGAACAAGCCACTAAGCATACTCGCCTTCGTGAGGAGAATGCATGACTGGTCAACGAGAATGAATAGACTACCACCACTATGCTAGACTAAGAGATAGACCATTTAGTCACATAATTTGAGGTTACAGAGCTTCGGGCAGAGTACGACGATGCGATAATCAAAATTGATGCCAGTGTGCTCCACCTCTACACCAACTACGTGATGAGTAAGGGCAACTTGAGATGGCTAGGTAATAACTATCCTCAGACTCTTGTCATGGTTTGGAGGTGGTATTGGTCAGGTCCAAGGAGGCCAAGAATATGCACTTCAAGGAGGAACCAAAGGCTGCTTACCTTAGTCCTGAGGATGTAGACTTCATGGCAGGTGGCAGAGAGATCCTTAAAAAGAGAGGGAGAAGGAAGCTGTCGATGCTACAGTCAAATCTCTTGCTGGCCCAACCACTTCAAGTCAGCACTAAACACTTATTCCTACTTCTCAAGAACAAACGACGACCAAACTCATATCCATGGGTATTATTTCTAAAGCCGCTCATGTCCTTGCGACTTTCGTAGCCTTGGATGAGCCGTGACCTTTTCTTGCAATAATACAACCTTAAGAGATGAGGACTGGCGGTGAAGCCTTCAAGAGTGAAGTTCATGACCAAATCCCTGGCTTAGGTATTTCTCTCGTCTCTCCAATGTTCCAGAAACTTCGATTTACTCCAAAATCCTTTTCTAAATTTTTCACCTCTCTTTTCCAACTTGTAGTTTAGCCAACTCTCACGCCCTTTCCTTTTGGATAGGTTCGCGGGCCTACTGCTATTTTCACTACTTCTACCGCCATCTCTACAACGACTTTCGGCATAGTTCCTGTCTCCAGCTCTAGGCCTAAGCCTGATTATAAAAAAATAAAGATGCTAGAAAACTTGGATGATGTCTCAATGTCTACGGATGAAGAGGTGGTGATTACCAGCAAGTTGGGGCCAACAAACAAGATGACCATAGCAGAGAGACTGGAGGAGGAAAAGAAGGATTTGCATATAAAGAAGGAAAAGGAGGAGCGAAAGTGCAAGATTCCGGCTACTATCATATTGAAGGTGTTAAAGGAGAAGAGGGCAGCTATCAGAGGGTCAGAGGGGTCCGGCCCCCTACAGGAGAAAAGACCGACAAGGATAGCAAGAATAAGCTCCCGATTCGCCTAGGCAAGGGCAGTAAAGGCAGAAAGAAAAGCGAAAAGAAGTCGGGATGAACCCGACCACCGATGGAGTAGGGTACTCTTTGTCCTTTTTGATGTTTTTATGGTATCGGAGTATGTACAAGTACCTAGAGTCTATACTTAGTGTCTTTTTCCTTTTGTTGTAGCGTCTGTATCATCCGTGCTTTTGCTTTATGATGTCCGAAACAGGCCGAAAATGCGGGCATGGTCCCAGCTATTTTTTATTGTATATAAAATAACATTAGTAATGAAAAAGATAGCATCTCTACTGTATTCTCTTATGTGTACTTTTTTATTTTCTATGTACTGTGCCTATTTATATACCACTGTATGTGTACAGATTGTTTGTCTCGCAATTTCCATACTGTATACTACTATATTATGTGATATACTATGTGTTTATTTACCACATTTCTATGCATGTAAATAGTGTAAATAGTGTAACTTAAAGTTATTTAGCATATTGCTCCACTTAGCTTTGTTGTGTTTGCCAAAATTCTCTATTTGGCGCAACAGAACCGAGGAGTGATCTTCGTTTTGATCAAGTGTTAATGTGTTTTGTCCCCTCCAGTCCATGGTGCAGGTTACTCCAAATGCCTGAAATGAGACTGAATGCTATGGGCAGCTCTCTGGTTTACCCCAGTCCATGATGTGTTGTAGCTCCTATCTCTAGGAACTTTTAACTTGAACGTTCGATGCTGAGCACCCTGTGCTTTGATTGTGACTTATTCTCTCCAATCTCGATACTGAGGTTCTATCCATTCATCGGTCTCTATTTCCAAAGACTAATGGATTGCTCAATCCCTTGGTTCTTTTTTGACTTCGCCGGTCTCTGAGCGATGTCTATTTTTTGGAGGTAGGGATTTATTTATACCAATCCCATAACTGATTAATTTTTCGATGCTGCCAGAGCAACATCGGTACTTAGGATATTTTTGATAGACTGATGATATTACCGAGGTAACGTCAATGATTCAAAGTGGACTTAAATGTGGTTCCATTGGTTCAAGTGACAATAGAATGGATGCTTGCTTGGACGCAGTTCCATCGGTCCAAGGAATGGATGCTTACTTGTACGCGGTTCCATCGATCCAAGAATCAAAGAAATGGAGCGCACTTGAACGAAGTTCCATCGATTCAAGCGGAAAAAGAATGGGTGCTTACTTGTAAGTGGTTCCATCGGTCCAAGAAGCAAAGAAATGGAGCTAACTTGAATGCAGTTCCATCGATTCAAGTGGAAAGAGAATGGGTGCATACTTGGACGTGGTTTCATCAGTCCTAAAAGTGAGGTGTGGGTTATGGTTGAACACCAGGGTTGGGCCTTCCCAATGTTGCTGGAACAACACCGGCTCTCAAAAGGCTAGGATCGATTTTACCCATTGATCCAGCGGTTTGAGTTGATTTGATACCATCGACTCGATGGGTTGCTTATGTGATTACCGTTCCATTGGTTCAAGACGCAAAATGACTTTACTGATAAAATAAAGAGAAAGGAAAATCCTGCCTATTTACAATGCCCCTAGTATCCATAGGTGGCTTATTTGCGGGAATAGGAAATACATAGATAAGTACTACATAAAATAATGCCGCAGCAAGTCACTATTCGAAGCATGGGAATCAGAATTCCATCGACCATTGTGTGCTTGAATGTTCCATCTCCAAGTTTCTGGTCAATAATGTAGGGTCCTTCCCGATTTGGGTAAAGTGCCCATATATAAAGGAAGATTCGTTTCAGGACGAGATCTATGATTTTGAAGGAATGGTTGCGAACTTTGGTGTTGAACTACCATGCCATTTGCTTTTGGTGGGCAACGATCCTTAGCTCAGTTTCCTCTCGCTTCTCATCGATCTGGTCCAATGACTCGAGTAAGAGCTACTCGTTTACACCTTGATAAGTGTTATCTCCCACGAGAGGGGACTTCCAATTTCATTGGGATCATCGCTTTTGAACCATATGCCGAGGCAAATAGAGAATGCCTGGTCATAGTTTTGTGAGTCATCCTGTAAGCCCATAGTTTAAGCAGAAGTTCATCAAGCTAATTCCTTTTGGCTTTCGTAAGCCGTTTCTTGATGGTGGATTTGATGATTTTATTTATTATCTTCACTTGCCCATTTTCTTGTGAGTGTGATGCTATACAAAAAATCTTTTGATCTAGAAACATTTACAAAAATCCTTGAATTCGGCACTCTCAAACTAAGTCCCATTATCCGAGGGTACTCCAAATCTGCAAATAAGATTTTTAGTAACATAGTTAATTACTTTCTTTGTTGTAACGGTGGAAAACGGCTCTGCTTCGGCCCATGTGGTAAAGTAATCAACTTCATTTATAGCGTACTTGGCTCCTCCTTTGGCAATTGGAAGTACGTTGATTAAATCAATTCTCCAAATTGCAAAAGTCCAAGGGCTGACCATTATGTAAGTTCTGATTATGGGGTTCTTAGGATTTGTTGGAAATCTCTGGCACCGATCACAACCCCTGGCGTAGTCCGCACATCTCAGTTGATTGCTGGCAAGAAATATCCATAACGGAGCACTTTCTTTGCTAGTGTTTGCCCCCAGCTATGTTCATATCAGCTGTCTTTATGAACTTCCCTGAGGTTCCTCTTGGCTTCGCTTCTAGTTACATATTTGAGTAAGGGATAGAGAATCCTCTCTATAGAGCACTCCATCTTGAATTACGAACCACGTGGCCTTTCAAAGAAGTTTCTTTCATTCATTTCCAATCTCTAGGGAGTGTCCCTCTAAGGAGATTCCCTTTATTGGGTTATCCATGATTCCTCTTCTTCCGTGGTCTCTAGAATCTAATCGATGTCCATCTGATCTATGCTAGGAGTTGTCAATACTTCAACTAGAACCAATCCCATCGATTGCGCTTCTCCGAACTGGCTAGCTTGGCTAATTAATCAACCTTTACATTTTTCTCTTTTGGAATATGGTTTATGGTATAGTGTTCAATATTGTTTATCAATTCCCATGCCTTCAATAAGTAGGGAGTGAGATTCGCCGCTTTTGCTTGATATTCCCTCTTTACCTGAAAAACGACTAACCGAGAGTCATTGTAAATATGCACAACTTTTATTCCCAATTTCGTCACAATCTTCAATACCATTATTAATGCCTCATACTCCACCTCATTATTAGTAGCAAGGAACTCCAGTCTTAGGGCATAGAAGATTGATCATCCTTCCAGAGTTTGAAGTATAACTCTAGCTCCCAAGCAGAATTAGTTTGATGCACCATCGATGAAATGCTTCCAAAGTGATACCACTTCCTTTGTCTCCTGTTCTTCTCTATCTCGAATAGTGAAGTCCATGATAAAATCAGTCAACGTCTGTCCATTAATTATCTTTAAGGTGATAAGTGATGTCATACTAACTCAACTCAATATTCCATTTAAGAAGTTGTCCTGACGTCTCCAGATGGTACAGTGCATGTTTCAAGGGTTGATCTATTAATATTTTGATTTGGTAAGCTTGGAAATATGGTCATAGCTTTCTTAACTTCTTCACGTACCGATGTTGTGCTCAGAGCATGTGTTGACACTACCAGGTAGTTGAATAGGTCTTCTCCATCCACTAGTTTAGATAGAACTGATAGGATCTCCATATGTCGCAATAATTTCCCAAAATCGATTTGGTAGGCCAGATTTTATTTGAAAATTTTCTTACCCTTCTTCAATGCATCGAAGAACGGTATACACTTGTCTCTTTCTTTGGAAATGAATCGGCTCAATGCTGCGACCTTTCCATTCAGACTCTACAACTCCTTTTTTATTGTAGGGGATGTGATATTCCACAAGGCCGTAATTTGCTAAAGATCCCTAGCATTCACGATGAAACCTAGAAATTTCCCAGTAGCTACACCAAAAGAGCATTTCGAGGGGTTAAGTTTCATTCCATACTTTCAAAGAATCTTAAACATTTCCGAGAGGTTATCCAAATGATTTCCAGATATACGTGATTTTACTAGCATATTGTCCACATAGACTTCCATTGTTCATCCAATCTAATCTTTGAACATTGTGTTCACCAACCGTCGGTGTTCTTTAAGTTAAATGACATTACTCTGTAACAATACAATCCAAGGTTGGTGATGAAGCTAATGTTCTCTTGATTGGGTTTGTGCATCATAATCAAGTCATATCTTGAGTAAGTGTCCATAAAGGAGAGTAGTTCGTTCCCTGCAGTTCCATCCATGAGTCGGTCAATTCTAGATAGTGGGAAGTTATCCTTTGGAATAGCTTTGTTCGGTTTGAGTAGTCAACACAAGTTCACCACTTCCCATTTAAATCTTTAGCTAGAACTAGATTTGATACCCATTCAGGATATGTTGCATCGTAGATGAAGCCATTAGCCAACAGCTTATCCACTTCCTGCTTTAGTGCAGGGGATCGCACTTGACCCAGATAGCGTCTCTGCTGCCTCACTAGAGTGAACTTGGAATTGATATTGGATGCGTGACATGCTATCTCCAAAGATGTCCTACATATATCGAAATGCATCCAAGAAAACACGTCTAGGTTGGCATGAAGAAATTTGATCAATTCTTGTTGCATTTTTATCCCAAGATATGACCTTATTTTTAAGACTCTGGTTCGGTCATTCATATTGACGGACTGACACCATAATCTCTACCGAGGCTACCATTTCCTCCCTGAACTCTTATTCATAGGTTTCAAAGTCTTGTCGATATTGTTGTGGTACCCAAGCCAGCAGAAGTTTTGTAATTTCTATGCTGACGGTTTGTGAATGCGAAGAGACTTCCCCACATTCTTTCCCTTTTCCTTTTGTTCCAATTCGCGTAACTCAGTGACGTAACATTCTCTAATGACGTTTTGATCTTCCTTTATAACTCCAAGCCCATTCTCTATAAGGAATTTCATGCTAAGGCACTATGGAGCCAAAATGATCTTGAAGTCAGCAAGAGCTGGTAGACCCAAGAAAGCATTATAAGCTGACATTTCTGTTGAGTATGCGATTATATGATTTTTGTTTGATGATAATAAACATATATACATTCATTTAAATGTATTTGGTAATGTACTATTTTATTTTTCACAGGTTAAATAAATATTTACTGAATAAAATTAAATAACACAGAATTTGAATTCAAACAGAAATTTAATTCAAACAAATATTTATTACAATTTTGAATAGTACAAATTCAAGCTATCACTATATATATACACACACAATTTTGATTCTAATTATATCACAATTCAATTTACATAAATTCCTCACAACATATCACTCACACTCGTAGTTCATCTTCAACTTCATTCCAGTTAGAATCCAGCATCTGAGCAATCTGCAAAAATATTCACTAACGCAGTAAAATTGAAAAAGAAATATTTTTCAATATAAAATAAAATGTGAATTTTGAAAATGATATTTGCCTCAGTTATTTGGGTTGTTCGTCATCATTTAATTTTGAATCCATTATACACGAACAACTTGTGACATACACAGTGTATCACTGTATATGCCACAAGGCCGTGCATATCGAAATATACACTTGATTGATTTACAAGGACAGATGAGCACAGGTCAAACCCAAATTATCGGATTCAACTCAAGTGCAATAAAATAAATGTCACAACTTTAAGCACAAGGTCAGATCCGAGCTTCAAGCTGGATTCAACTAAGGTGAAATTTCAAAAAATAAACAAAATGCAAAGGTTTAGTCACTACTCAACTCAATGCATCAACAAAAGTCAAGGCCGGAAATGAAATGCAACTCACATGTACACCATGACATCAAGGCTAGAAGCTCAAGTCAGTGCACAACAACCTCGGCAAACAACAACACTGTCTCAAATTCAAATAACAATGGAACCAACACAAAAGTTCACAATTCAGATGACAGCAAATGCTCAAACTCAGGTGGACAACATAACCAAGTATAAAAGTGACTCAAAACAGAGAGTACAATATGAAGACAGCAAGTACAACTGCAATGCACACTATATCAAACAGTGACACCAATGAATGACCCATGAATGCAACAGATATATGGTGATGCACAAGCAAGAATATGACAGCAAACAACAATGCATTGAACAACTCACAAATATGCAAACAGATTAACACACGTGAATGTATGTATACAAATGATCAGGCCATAATGAAGAAAACCACTAACTCAAGTACACCAGTGACACAACAATGTTTGAAGACTACTCCAATATAACCAAGACACAAAGGATGATGCCAGGACCAGTATGCAGAGCTGTATATGCATGTGTACATATGGTGATACGGCTATAATATGAATCAAGTGCAGATGAACCCAAATCAAGCATGAAGTATACATATGCATAACAACCAGATCAGAACTTCAACCAGTACACAAGTAGAGGCAAACAGACTATATGCAAGCAAGGTTACGGATTCAAGTACGAATGCACATCAACACTTGTAACATGTATATGAATGTAAGTGATAATGTGTGCACATGAATGCCATCAGGTCAGAGACACAATATATGCAGTAACAATATAAATGAATCAATGATAATGTGGTTGAAGTGAGACTACAAAGCCTTTAATAGTTATAACAAAATCAAGTTGAAGCCGTGCAAGTCCAGGATGACACAAATGGTAACAACATGTACAGACAGTGAAGAATCAAAGTCGATGCCGACCAGAAACTCACGCAACAAATCTCTAGCCAAGGCCGAAGCAGTATAATGAATTCGCAAGGCCTAAGCAGTACAAGAAATTCACAAAATCAAAATGGGCAAAGTCAAAGTAAAAATCAACACCGTGATGACCACGATATCAATTCAAAACTGTGTCAACCAAGTAACACGAATTTATACGCATTTGATTTAGTCAATAAAATCATCAGCATCAAAACAATATCGAACGGCAGAAGGAAATTGTTGAATAAATCAGATGAACAAAAAGTAAGGAGATCGAAGCCATATAAAAACCCTAAGATCATCATCGGCAAATCCATTGAGTTCAAGTACGAAAACATTAAAGCACAAAAGCATAAATTACATACCGAACCAAAGATAGAACTCGATCAACGAAGCAGCCAAAGTGAGCAACGAGAAAAGATCGATCAAAGCTACTCGCGAATTATCCATGCTATCGATCAACATAAAGCAGGCGCTTCAAAAAAACCTAATTTGGATCGAAGCCCTAATTTGGATCGAAGGACGAAGCCGCCATTATCTCAAAAGGAACGGAGCAAATAATAAAGGAATCAGGCCAAATTAAAAAAGGGGGTCGGCTTATTTTTCTAAAGAGATTTCTCTTTTATATTATATAAGGGCTTTTTATTTTAAATTAGGGATATTTTTATTTAAAATTGTTTTTAATTGTATTTTCATTTTTAAACCGTTGAAAATTTCCAGTCGTGTGACTAGGGGACAAACTACATGGCATAGTTTGAGAATTCGCAACTCAGTAGCTGAGTTGTGACAGGGTTTTGAGCGTAGAGTTAGGTATAGTCGATAGCGGGTGTCGCCAGTTTACGTGTGTAAGCGTCTAACTATCTAATTTCTAGTAGAAACCTTGGGGGCAGCACGTACGCAGGGTTTTGCCGAAGCTGGGTAAATTCTGTGTTGTTCTGTTTCTGTTATTTATATTCTACGATATCTATGCTGCTATTATTCTGCTGTGAACTATATTGAAATCTGAATTGAATATTTTATAAGCTTCCGCAATAAATTTTTATAATTGATAGTATCACCCTATTCACCCCCCCTCTAGGGTGAAATCGATCCTACAAGTGGTATCAGAGCTAGGAACAAAAGTCGTTTTTGTTTTAAAAATTTGATTTTATAAAAACCATTTTTTATTTTAAAAAAAAGTTGAATTTTTAAAATGGCTTCTTTTAATACTGCTTTTGCTGAGGGTCAATCCATAGTTAGACCACCAATGTTCAATGGTGAATATGCTTACTGGAAAAATAGGATGGAATTTTTTCTGAAAACCATTGACGCATGGAATATTGTTGAGACAGGTTATAGAATACCAACTATAACTGTAGATAATCAGGAAATAGAGAAACCAAAGGAACAATGGACAGAACTAGAAAATAAATTACAAAATACTAATGCTAAAGCTATGAATTCTATTATCTGTTCATTGGATCAATATGAATTTAATCGTGTCTCACATTGTCTAACTGCGCAGGAAATATGGCACACACTAGAAGTGACTCATGAAGGAACATCTCAAGTCAAAGAATCTCGCCTTGCCATGCTAAGCAGCGAATACGAGAACTTCACAATGGCGAAGGAAGAAAATGTCAAAGAGATGCATGAACGACTTTCCAATATCGTATATAAATCAAAAGCTCTCGGAAAATCATACACGGAATTGGAAATAGTCCGAAAAATCCTTAGAGTCCTTCCACGAAGATTTGAATCAAAAATGGCTGCCATTCAAGAATCAAAAGATTTAAAACAGATGAAAGTTGAAGAACTCATCGGTTATCTCACCACTTATGAGCTAGAAATAAAGTTCAAGGAAGAGCGTGAAGGAAGTGACACTTGGAAGAAATCAATAGTGCTCAAAGGAACAACCGAAAGTGATGATGATAACGATGATGATGATGCAGCAGCAGAATTGGAGCTATTAATAAAGAAATTCAAAAGTTGGAATTACAAATACGGAAATTCAACTCGAATTCAAAAAGTGAAAAGCCGAATAGTCAAAGCACTAGACAACTCAGACGAACAGAAAATCATATGTCATAAGTGCAACCAACCCGGACACATCAAGTCCAATTGTCCTCAAAATCAAAGCGACTTTAAAAAAAAATCAAAAAGGAAAATTTTTGCAGTCACGTGGAATACAAGTGATGAAGATAATCAAAGTTCTAGCAGTGAGAGTGAGAAAGTAGATATGTGCCTTCAAGGGAATATAACTGATAGCGACGATGACGAGCCAAGTGAGGTATCAAAACTTACTTACTCTGAATTACTTATTTATTTCTATGAAGTAAATGACTGTTTTGAACGACTTAGGGAAAAATATGCCAAACTTGAATCACAAAAAGACACTCTGATAGAATTAAATGAACACTTGACCAATTAGTTGAAAACTATCAAAGAAGGATCCCTAAGTGTGATAAGTGTCCAATTTTCGAAGAGGAAATTAAAAAATCAGAAATCAATATAAAATCACTTAAAAATGAAATTCTGATTTTAAAAGAGAGTGAAAATACTAGGAGAGAGAATTCTACTAAAAAGTGCACACAATTGTTAAACGAAAATGAATCTCTCAAAATACAAGTCCAACAATTGTCAACGACTTTAGATAAACTTTCAAAAAGTGAAAAATCGTTGAATATGCTATTAGGAAAGCAAACTATTAATACGGTTAGAAAAGGACTTGGATATGATAGTTCAAAAATTGTTGAAAGCAATATTAATATTAATTCTATGTGCACAATTTGTAGAAAATATGGACACAATCACAATAATTGTTGGTATAGACCCAAACATGTGAAAACTATATCAATTTGGGTTCCAAAAGGCACAAATATAAAATTTCTCAAAGTTAAACAAATTTGGGTGCCAAAGGGAACAATTATAAATAGTTTTGGGTCTCCACAAAATTATTTTTCAAAATATTCTGCCACTAACAACCATGGACCTATAAAAACAAATAGGTCACAAAAATCTTTCATCGTGTAGGTGTGGTAGCAGGCTAAGGAACAACAATAGTGCTACTTGGATTCTGGCTGTTTCGAGAGCACACCGAGCAACAAAGCAAAGTTCCTTAGCCTAGTATAAAGGTGACAGAATCACAACAGACAACAACGAAAAATATCGTAAAGGTAAAACAGGTAATGGTATTTTGAACGATATATTAAATGTGATAATCTGCATCGTATTCTGAATTAAAATCAGCCAATATTGAGATGATGAAAAGATGATGATTTTGATTCTGACTAATGCAACATAGTTGGCCAAATTATATTCTTATGCCAAAAACACTATAAAATTCTCTAGATTCTTTGAATTACTTCATATATACAAGTTTGGATTAAAAAGTGTTTTGTTGGATGATAATACATTTGGTCATAATACGGCTAACTCTACATTCACGGTTTTTGATTATTTACACTGCTTCAATTCAAATTCAAAAGAATGTCATTTAAATTGCTGTTAAAATTGAGTTTGAAATTTTTGGTGCACACTTCATGAATTGGTCAATCAAATTCAATTAATGATAATTTTGAGTGAAAGAGAAATTCTGATGCAGATTACACTGGTAATCTAGTTGATAGAAAAATTACTAGTTGAACGCGATTTTTGAGACATTTAGTAACTGCATCATTTTTCAAAGAAAATATCCGCATATTTTTCATTTCAAATAATTTTCAAATAGCAAAAAATTTTCTTATGAAACCCCTTCTAGAAAATTATTTTTGACCATATTTTCAGATTAGTTATTTTGAAAATTTGATTTCATAATTATTTTTGAATTTAATTTTAAATGACTATTTTGACTAATCTGACTCCCTAATAATTATCAAAAAGATAAATAGTGATTGAAAAAGTGATGAGTGCTAATATTAATCATATATTATGGCTCGAGACGGTATAATTAGTAAATTTCTTTAGAAATTTAAACAAGAGTTATAAAACTTTTGTTGGCAAAAATTCCATGACCATCTCTATTTCTATCATATTTCTAACAACCATCACTCATCAAAATTCTATATAGTTTGTCCATATGTGGTACTTTAAACAGGAATCATTCGTTTTTCACTTTACATTTTAAAAAAAAAAATAAAAAAATAAAAAAATACCAAAGTATTCACTCTCATTTAAAAGTCCTCACGGTTATGCATGGGTGAATTACTTGGAATTTGTTATGTGCTTTCATGCTCATTTAAAAGTCCTCACTGTTATGCATGTTTGGAACGCATATCAAAATTGATTTTTAAAATAAACAAGTTGATTCTAATCCTATTTAAAAGTCCTCACGGTTATGGTGGTTAGAAGATACTTGAATTTATTTTTTTTAAATAAAATTGGAATACTACTAATCTCATTTAAAAGTCCTAACGGTTATGCATGGTTAGTAGATATTCAAATTCCTGATATAAATATACCACAAATAGACACAACTGTATGGTTTTATATGATGACATCATTCCCATCATTCTAAAAGTGGAATATGCGCCTAACAAAATATTTATGATTTTTGTTTGATTTTTTATTGAAATTTAATATTTATATTCAATTAAGTTTTAATATTGAATTAATATCGATCACTTTATCTCTATTTTCTCTAACACTATTTTTCTTTTGCTGATAACAAAAGGGGGAGAGAAAAGTTAAGATTTTTTCAAATAAAATCAAGCAAAGGTCAAATAATTTTCTATTTGCATCTAGGTTCATTTGAATATTTTTATTAGTATGCATATATGTAGGGGGAGCTTTGTGTAGAGATGAAGCATTTAAATAGAGGGAGCAATTAGGATATATCTATGATCAAATACATTTAACACATTCAAAATCTTAAATATATGTCTGTTATCATCAAAAGGGGGAGATTGTTGAGTATGCGATTATATGTTTTTTGTTTGATGATAATAAACATCTATAAATTCATTTAAATGTATTTGGTAATGTACTATTTTATTTTTCACAGGTTAAATAAATATTTGCTGAATAAAATTAAATAACACAGAATTTGAATTCAAACAGAAATTTTATTCAAACAAATATTTATTACAATTTTGAATAGTACAAATTCAAGCTCTCACTATACATATACAATTTTGATTCTAATTATATCACAATTCAATTTACATAAATTCCTCACTACATATCACTCACACTCGTAGTTCATCTTTAACTTTATTCCAGTTAGAATCCAGCATCTGAGCAATCTGCAAAAATATTAACTAACGCAGTAAAATTGAAAAAGAAATATTTTTGCAATATAAAATAAAATGTGAATTTTGAAAATGATATTTGCCTCAGTTATTTGGGTTGTTCGTCATCATTTAATTTTGAATCCATTATACACGAACAACTTGTGACATACACAGTGTATCACTGTATATGCCACAAGGCCGTGCATATCGAAATATACACTTGATTGATTTACAGGGACAGATGAGCACAGGTAAAACCCAAAATATCGGATTCAACTCAAGTGCAATAAAATAAATGTCACAACTTTCAGCACAAGATCAAATCCGAGCTTCAAGCTGGATTCAATTCAGGTGAAATTTCGAAAAATAAACAAAATGCAAAGGTCACGTCACTACTCAACTCAATGCATCAACAAAAGTCAAGGCCGCAAATGAAATGCAACTCACATGTACACCATGACATCAAAGCCAGAAGCTCAAGTCAGTGCATAACAACCTCGGCAAACAACAACACTGTCTCAAATTCAAATAACAATGGAACCAACACAAAAGTTCACAATTCAACATGACAGCAAATGCTCAAACTCAGGTGGACAGCATGACCAAGTACGGAAGTGACTCAAAACAGAGAGTACAATATGAAGACAACAAGTACAACTGCAATGCACACTATATCAAACAGTGACACCAATGAATGACCCATGAATGCAACAGATAAATGGTGATGCACAAGCAAGAATATGACAGCAAACAACAGTCACTGAACAACTCACAAATATGCAACCAGATCAACACACGTGAATGTATGTATACAAATGATCAGGCCATAGTGAAGCAAACCACTGACTCAAGTACACCAGTGACACAACAATGTTTGAAGACTACTCCAATATAACCAAGACACAAAGGACGATGCCAGGACCAGTATACAGAGTTGTATATGCATGTGTACATATGGTGATACAGCTATAGTATGAATCAAGTGCATATGAACCCAAATCAAGCATGAAGTATACATATGCATAACAACCAGATCAGAACTTCAACCAGTACACAAGTAGATGCAACCAGACTATATGCAAGTAAGGTTACAGATTCAAGCACGAGTGCACATCAACACTTGTAACATGTATATGAATGTAAGTGATAATGTGTACACATGAATGCCATCAGGTCAGAGACACAATATATGCAGTAACAATATAAATGAATCAATTATAATGTGGTTGAAGTGAGACTACAAAGCCTTTAATAGTTATAAAAAAATCAAGTTGAAGCCGTGCAAGTCCAGGATGACACAAATGGTAACAACATGTACAGACAGTGAAGAATCAAAGTCAAATCCGACCAGAAACTCACGCAACAAATCTCAAGCCAAGGCCGAAGCAGTACAATGAATTCACAAGGCCGAAGCAGTACAAGAAATTCACAAAATCAAAATGGGCGAAGTCAAAGCAAAAATCAACACCGTGATGACCACGATATCAATTCAAAACCGTGTCAACCAAGTAACACGAATTTATACGCATTTGATTTAGTCAATAAAATCATCAGCATCAAAACAATATCGAACGGCAGAAGGAAATTGTTGAATAAATCAGATGAACGAAAAGTAAGGAGATCGAAGCCATATAAAAACCCTAAGATCATCATCGGCAAATCCATTGAGTTCAAGTACGAAAACATTAAAGCACAAAAGCATAAATTACATACCGAACCAAAGATAGAACTCGATCAACGAAGCAGCCAAAGTGAGCAACGAGAAAAGATCGATCAAAGCTACTCGCGAATTATCCATGCTATCGATCAACATAAAGCAGGCGCTTCAAAAAACCTAATTTGGATCGAAGCCCTAATTTGGATCGAAGGACGAAGCCCCCATTATCTCAAAAGGAACGGAGCAAATAATAAAGGAATCAGGCCAAATTAAAAAAGGGGGTCGGCTTATTTTTCTAAAGAGATTTCTCTTTTATATTATATAAGGGCTTTTTATTTTAAATTAGGGATATTTTTATTTAAAATTGTTTTTAATTGTATTTTCATTTTTAAACCGTTGAAAATTTCCAGTCGTGTGACTAGGGGACAAACTACGTGGCTTTGTTTGAGAATTCGCAACTCAGTAGCTGAGTTGTGACAGGGTTTTGAGCGTAGAGTTAGGTATAGTCGATAGCGGGTGTCGCCAGTTTACGTGTGTAAGCGTCTAACTATCTAATTTCTAGTAGAAACCTTGGGGGCAACACGTACGCAGGGTTTTGCCGAAGTTGGGTAAATTCTGTGTTGTTCTGTTTCTGTTATTTATATTCTACGATATCTATGCTGCTATTATTCTGCTGTGAACTATGTTGAAATCTGAATTGAATATTTTATAAGCTTCCGCAATAAATTTTTATAATTGATAGTATCACCCTATTCACCCCCCTCTAGGGTGAAATCGATCCTACAAGTGGTATCAGAGCTAGGAACAAAAGTCGTTTTTGTTTTAAAAATTTGATTTTATAAAAACCATTTTTTATTTTAAAAAAAAGTTGAATTTTTAAAATGGCTTCTTTTAATACTGCTTTTGCTGAGGGTCAATCCATAGTTAGACCACCAATGTTCAATGGTGAATATGCTTACTGGAAAAATAGGATGGAATTTTTTCTGAAAACCATTGACGCATGGAATATTGTTGAGACAGGTTATAGAATACCAACTATAACCGTAGATAATCAGGAAATAGAGAAACCAAAGGAACAATGGACAGAACTAGAAAATAAATTACAAAATACTAATGCTAAAGCTATGAATTCTATTATCTGTTCATTGGATCAATATGAATTTAATCGTGTCTCACATTGTCTAACTGCGCAGGAAATATGGCACACACTAGAAGTGACTCATGAAGGAACATCTCAAGTCAAAGAATCTCGCCTTGCCATGCTAAGCAGCGAATACGAGAACTTCACAATGGCGAAGGAAGAAAATGTCAAAGAGATGCATGAACGACTTTCCAATATCGTATATAAATCAAAAGCTCTCGGAAAATCATACACGGAATTGGAAATAGTCCGAAAAATCCTTAGAGTCCTTCCACGAAGATTTGAATCAAAAGTGGCTGCCATTCAAGAATCAAAAGATTTAAAACAGATGAAAGTTGAAGAAATCATCGGTAATCTCACCACTTATGAGCTAGAAATAAAGTTCAAGGAAGAGCATGAAGGAAGTGACACTTGGAAGAAATCAATAGCGTTCAAAGGAACAACCGAAAGTGATGATGATAACGATGATGATGATGCAGCAGCAGAATTGGAGCTATTAATAAAGAAATTCAAAAGTTGGAATTACAAATACGGAAATTCAACTCGAATTCAAAAAGTGAAAAGCCGAATAGTCAAAGCACTAGACAACTCAGACGAACAGAAAATCATATGTCATAAGTGCAACCAACCCGGACACATCAAGTCCAATTGTCCTCAAAATCAAAGCGACTTTAAAAAAAAAATCAAAAAGGAAAATTTTTGCAGCCACGTGGAATACAAGTGATGAAGATAATCAAAGTTCTAGCAGTGAGAGTGAGAAAGTAGATATGTGCCTTCAAGGGAATATAACTGATAGCGACGATGACGAGCCAAGTGAGGTATCAAAACTTACTTACTCTGAATTACCTATTTATTTCCACGAAGTAAATGACTGTTTTGAACGACTTAGGGAAAAATATGCCAAACTTGAATCACAAAAAGACACTTTGATAGAATTAAATGAACACTTGACCAATTAGTTGAAAACTATCAAAGAAGGATACCTAAGTGTGATAAGTGTCCAATTTTCGAAGAGGAAATTAAAAAATCAGAAATCAATATAAAATCACTTAAAAATGAAATTCTGATTTTAAAAGAGAGTGAAAATACTAGGAGAGAGAATTCTACTAAAAAGTGCACACAATTGTTAAACGAAAATGAATCTCTCAAAACACAAGTCCAACAATTGTCAACGACTTTAGATAAACTTTCAAAAAGTGAAAAATCGTTGAATATGCTATTAGGAAAGCAAACTATTAATACGGTTAGACAAGGACTTGGATATAATAGTTCAAAAATTGTTGAAAGCAATATTAATCAAGTTAATTCTATGTGCACAATTTGTAGAAAATATGGACACAATCACAATAATTGTTGGTATAGACCCAAACATGTGAAAACTATATCAATTTGGGTTCCAAAAGGCACAAATATAAAATTTCTCAAAGTTAAACAAATTTGGGTGTCAAAGGGAACAATTATAAATAGTTTTGGGTCTCCACAAAATTATTTTTCAAAATATTCTGCCACTAACAACCATGGAACTATAAAAACAAATAGGTCACAAAAATCTTTCATCGTGTAGGTGTGGTAGCAGGCTAAGGAACAACAATAGTGCTACTTGGATTCTGGCTGTTCCGAGAGCACACCGAGCAACAAAGCAAAGTTCCTTAGCCTAGTATAAAGGTGACAGAATCACAACAGACAACAACGAAAAATATCGTAAAGGTAAAACAGGTAATGGTATATTTTGAACGATATATTAAATGTGATAATCTGCATCGTATTCTGAATTAAAATCAGCCAATATTGAGATGATGAAAAGATGATGATTTTGATTCTGACTAATGCAACATAGTTGGCCAAATTATATTCTTATGCCAAAAACACTATAAAATTCTCTAGATTCTTTGAATTACTTCATATATATAAGTTTGGATTAAAAAGTGTTTTGTTGGATGATAATACATTTGGTCATAATACGGCTAACTCTACATTCACGGTTTTTGATTATTTACACTGCTTCAATTCAAATTCAAAAGAATGTCATTTAAATTGCTGTTAAAATTGAGTTTGAAATTTTTGGTGCACACTTCATGAATTGGTCAATCAAATTCAATTAATGATAATTTTGAGTGAAAGAGAAATTCTGATGCAGATTACACTGGTAATCTAGTTGATAGAAAAATTACTAGTTGAACGCGATTTTTGAGACATTTAGTAACTGCATCATTTTTCAAAGAAAATATCCGCATATTTTTCATTTCAAATAATTTTCAAATAGCAAAAATTTTTCTTATGAAACCCCTTCTAGAAAATTATTTTTGACCATATTTTCAGATTAGTTATTTTGAAAAATTGATTTCATAATTATTTTTGGATTTAATTTTAAATGACTATTTTGACTAATCTGACTCCCTAATAATTATCAAAAAGATAAATAGTGATTGAAAAAGTGATGAGTGCTAATATTAATCATATATTATGGCTCGAGACGGTATAATTAGTAAATTTCTTTAGAAATTTAAACAAGAGTTATAAAACTTTTGTTGGCAAAAATTCCATGACCATCTCTATTTCTATCATATTTCTAACAACCATCACTCATCAAAATTCTATATAGTTTGTCCATATGTGGTACTTTAAACAGGAATCATTCGTTTTTCATTTTACATTTTTTTAAAAAAAATAAAAAAATAAAAAAATACCAAAGTATTCACTCTCATTTAAAAGTCCTCACGGTTATGCATGGGTGAATTACTTGGAATTTGTTATGTGCTTTCATGCTCATTTAAAAGTCCTCACTGTTATGCATGTTTGGAACGCATATCAAAAGTTGATTTTTAAAATAAACAAGTTGATTCTAATCCTATTTAAAAGTCCTCACGGTTATGGTGGTTAGAAGATACTTGAATTTATTTTTTTTAGATAAAATTGGAATACTACTAATCTCATTTAAAAGTCCTAACGGTTATGCATGGTTAGTAGATATTCAAATTCCTGATATAAATATACCACAAATAGACACAACTGTATGGTTTTATATGATGACATCATTCCCATCATTCTAAAAGTGGAATATGCGCCTAACAAAATATTTATGATTTTTGTTTGATTTTTTATTGAAATTTAATATTTATATTAAATTAAGTTTTAATATTGAATTAATATCGATCACTTTATCTCTATTTTCTCTAACACTATTTTTCTTTTGCTGATAACAAAAGGGGGAGAGAAAAGTTAAGATTTTTTCAAATAAAATCAAGCAAAGGTCAAATAATTTTCTATTTGCATCTAGGTTCATTTGAATATTTTTATTAGTATGCATATATGTAGGGGGAGCTTTGTGTAGAGATGAAACATTTAAATAGAGGGAGCAATTAGGATATATCTATGATCAAATACATTTAACACATTCAAAATCTTAAATATATGTCTGTTATCATCAAAAGGGGGATATTGTTGAGTATGCGATTATATGTTTTTTGTTTGATGATAATAAACATCTATAAATTCATTTAAATGTATTTGGTAATGTACTATTTTATTTTTCACAGGTTAAATAAATATTTGCTGAATAAAATTAAATAACACAGAATTTGAATTCAAACAGAAATTTTATTCAAACAAATATTTATTACAATTTTGAATAGTACAAATTCAAGCTCTCACTATACATATACAATTTTGATTCTAATTATATCACAATTCAATTTACATAAATTCCTCACTACATATCACTCACACTCGTAGTTCATCTTTAACTTTATTCCAGTTAGAATCCAGCATCTGAGCAATCTGCAAAAATATTAACTAACGCAGTAAAATTGAAAAAGAAATATTTTTGCAATATAAAATAAAATGTGAATTTTGAAAATGATATTTGCCTCAGTTATTTGGGTTGTTCGTCATCATTTAATTTTGAATCCATTATACACGAACAACTTGTGACATACACAGTGTATCACTGTATATGCCACAAGGCCGTGCATATCGAAATATACACTTGATTGATTTACAGGGACAGATGAGCACAGGTAAAACCCAAAATATCGGATTCAACTCAAGTGCAATAAAATAAATGTCACAACTTTCAGCACAAGATCAAATCCGAGCTTCAAGCTGGATTCAACTCAGGTGAAATTTCGAAAAATAAACAAAATGCAAAGGTCATGTCACTACTCAACTCAATGCATCAACAAAAGTCAAGGCCGCAAATGAAATGCAACTCACATGTACACCATGACATCAAAGCCAGAAGCTCAAGTCAGTGCATAACAACCTCGGCAAACAACAACACTGTCTCAAATTCAAATAACAATGGAACCAACACAAAAGTTCACAATTCAACATGACAGCAAATGCTCAAACTCAGGTGGACAGCATGACCAAGTACGGAAGTGACTCAAAACAGAGAGTACAATATGAAGACAACAAGTACAACTGCAATGCACACTATATCAAACAGTGACACCAATGAATGACCCATGAATGCAACAGATAAATGGTGATGCACAAGCAAGAATATGACAGCAAACAACAGTCACTGAACAACTCACAAATATGCAACCAGATCAACACACGTGAATGTATGTATACAAATGATCAGGCCATAGTGAAGCAAACCACTGACTCAAGTACACCAGTGACACAACAATGTTTGAAGACTACTCCAATATAACCAAGACACAAAGGACGATGCCAGGACCAGTATACAGAGTTGTATATGCATGTGTACATATGGTGATACGGCTATAGTATGAATCAAGTGCATATGAACCCAAATCAAGCATGAAGTATACATATGCATAACAACCAGATCAGAACTTCAACCAGTACACAAGTAGATGCAACCAGACTATATGCAAGTAAGGTTACAGATTCAAGCACGAGTGCACATCAACACTTGTAACATGTATATGAATGTAAGTGATAATGTGTACACATGAATGCCATCAGGTCAGAGACACAATATATGCAGTAACAATATAAATGAATCAATTATAATGTGGTTGAAGTGAGACTACAAAGCCTTTAATAGTTATAACAAAATCAAGTTGAAGCCGTGCAAGTCCAGGATGACACAAATGGTAACAACATGTACAGACAGTGAAGAATCAAAGTCAAATCCGACCAGAAACTCACGCAACAAATCTCAAGCCAAGGCCGAAGCAGTACAATGAATTCACAAGGCCGAAGCAGTACAAGAAATTCACAAAATCAAAATGGGCGAAGTCAAAGCAAAAATCAACACCGTGATGACCACGATATCAATTCAAAACCGTGTCAACCAAGTAACACGAATTTATACGCATTTGATTTAGTCAATAAAATCATCAGCATCAAAACAATATCGAACGGCAGAAGGAAATTGTTGAATAAATCAGATGAACGAAAAGTAAGGAGATCGAAGCCATATAAAAACCCTAAGATCATCATCGGCAAATCCATTGAGTTCAAGTACGAAAACATTAAAGCACAAAAGCATAAATTACATACCGAACCAAAGATAGAACTCGATCAACGAAGCAGCCAAAGTGAGCAACGAGAAAAGATCGATCAAAGCTACTCGCGAATTATCCATGCTATCGATCAACATAAAGCAGGCGCTTCAAAAAAACCTAATTTGGATCGAAGCCCTAATTTGGATCGAAGGACGAAGCCGCCATTATCTCAAAAGGAACGGAGCAAATAATAAAGGAATCAGGCCAAATTAAAAAAGGGGGTCGGCTTATTTTTCTAAAGAGATTTCTCTTTTATATTATATAAGGGCTTTTTATTTTAAATTAGGGATATTTTTATTTAAAATTGTTTTTAATTGTATTTTCATTTTTAAACCGTTGAAAATTTCCAGTCGTGTGACTAGGGGACAAACTACGTAGCTTTGTTTGAGAATTCGCAACTCAGTAGCTGAGTTGTGACAGGGTTTTGAGCGTAGAGTTAGGTATAGTCGATAGCGGGTGTCGCCAGTTTACGTGTGTAAGCGTCTAACTATCTAATTTCTAGTAGAAACCTTGGGGGCAGCACGTACGCAGGGTTTTGCCAAAGCTGGGTAAATTCTGTGTTGTTCTGTTTCTGTTATTTATATTCTACGATATCTATGCTGCTATTATTCTGCTGTGAACTATGTTGAAATCTGAATTGAATATTTTATAAGCTTCCGCAATAAATTTTTATAATTGATAGTATCACCCTATTCACCCCCCCTCTAGGGTGAAATCGATCCTACAAGTGGTATCAGAGCTAGGAACAAAAGTCGTTTTTGTTTTAAAAATTTGATTTTATAAAAACCATTTTTTATTTTAAAAAAAAGTTGAATTTTTAAAATGGCTTCTTTTAATACTGCTTTTGCTGAGGGTCAATCCATAGTTAGACCACCAATGTTCAATGGTGAATATGCTTACTGGAAAAATAGGATGGAATTTTTTCTGAAAACCATTGACGCATGGAATATTGTTGAGACAGGTTATAGAATACCAACTATAACCGTAGATAATCAGGAAATAGAGAAACCAAAGGAACAATGGACAGAACTAGAAAATAAATTACAAAATACTAATGCTAAAGCTATGAATTCTATTATCTGTTCATTGGATCAATATGAATTTAATCGTGTCTCACATTGTCTAACTGCGCAGGAAATATGGCACACACTAGAAGTGACTCATGAAGGAACATCTCAAGTCAAAGAATCTCGCCTTGCCATGCTAAGCAGCGAATACGAGAACTTCACAATGGCGAAGGAAGAAAATGTCAAAGAGATGCATGAACGACTTTCCAATATCGTATATAAATCAAAAGCTCTCGGAAAATCATACACGGAATTGGAAATAGTCCGAAAAATCCTTAGAGTCCTTCCACGAAGATTTGAATCAAAAGTGGCTGCCATTCAAGAATCAAAAGATTTAAAACAGATGAAAGTTGAAGAACTCATCGGTAATCTCACCACTTATGAGCTAGAAATAAAGTTCAAGGAAGAGCGTGACGGAAGTGACACTTGGAAGAAATCAATAGCGTTCAAAGGAACAACCGAAAGTGATGATGATAACGATGATGATGATGCAGCAGCAGAATTGGAGCTATTAATAAAGAAATTCAAAAGTTGGAATTACAAATACGGAAATTCAACTCGAATTCAAAAAGTGAAAAGCCGAATAGTCAAAGCACTAGACAACTCAGACGAACAGAAAATCATATGTCATAAGTGCAACCAACCCGGACACATCAAGTCCAATTGTCCTCAAAATCAAAGCGACTTTAAAAAAAAATCAAAAAGGAAAATTTTTGCAGCCACGTGGAATACAAGTGATGAAGATAATCAAAGTTCTAGCAGTGAGAGTGAGAAAGTAGATATGTGCCTTCAAGGGAATATAACTGATAGCGACGATGACGAGCCAAGTGAGGTATCAAAACTTACTTACTCTGAATTACCTATTTATTTCCACGAAGTAAATGACTGTTTTGAACGACTTAGGGAAAAATATGCCAAACTTGAATCACAAAAAGACACTTTGATAGAATTAAATGAACACTTGACCAATTAGTTGAAAACTATCAAAGAAGGATACCTAAGTGTGATAAGTGTCCAATTTTCGAAGAGGAAATTAAAAAATCAGAAATCAATATAAAATCACTTAAAAATGAAATTCTGATTTTAAAAGAGAGTGAAAATACTAGGAGAGAGAATTCTACTAAAAAGTGCACACAATTGTTAAACGAAAATGAATCTCTCAAAACACAAGTCCAACAATTGTCAACGACTTTAGATAAACTTTCAAAAAGTGAAAAATCGTTGAATATGCTATTAGGAAAGCAAACTATTAATACGGTTAGACAAGGACTTGGATATAATAGTTCAAAAATTGTTGAAAGCAATATTAATCAAGTTAATTCTATGTGCACAATTTGTAGAAAATATGGACACAATCACAATAATTGTTGGTATAGACCCAAACATGTGAAAACTATATCAATTTGGGTTCCAAAAGGCACAAATATAAAATTTCTCAAAGTTAAACAAATTTTGGTGCCAAAGGGAACAATTATAAATAGTTTTGGGTCTCCACAAAATTATTTTTCAAAATATTCTGCCACTAACAACCATGGACCTATAAAAACAAATAGGTCACAAAAATCTTTCATCGTGTAGGTGTGATAGCAGGCTAAGGAACAACAATAGTGCTACTTGGATTCTGGCTGTTCCGAGAGCACACCGAGCAACAAAGCAAAGTCCTTAGCCTAGTATAAAGGTGACAGAATCACAACAGACAACAACGAAAAATATCGTAAAGGTAAAACAGGTAATGGTATATTTTGAACGATATATTAAATGTGATAATCTGCATCGTATTCTGAATTAAAATCAGCCAATATTGAGATGATGAAAAGATGATGATTTTGATTCTGACTAATGCAACATAGTTGGCCAAATTATATTCTTATGCCAAAAACACTATAAAATTCTCTAGATTCTTTGAATTACTTCATATATATAAGTTTGGATTAAAAAGTGTTTTGTTGGATGATAATACATTTGGTCATAATACGGCTAACTCTACATTCACGGTTTTTGATTATTTACACTGCTTCAATTCAAATTCAAAAGAATGTCATTTAAATTGCTGTTAAAATTGAGTTTGAAATTTTTGGTGCACACTTCATGAATTGGTCAATCAAATTCAATTAATGATAATTTTGAGTGAAAGAGAAATTCTGATGCAGATTACACTGGTAATCTAGTTGATAGAAAAATTACTAGTTGAACGCGATTTTTGAGACGTTTAGTAACTGCATCATTTTTCAAAGAAAATATCCGCATATTTTTCATTTCAAATAATTTTCAAATAGCAAAAATTTTTCTTATGAAACCCCTTCTAGAAAATTATTTTTGACCATATTTTCAGATTAGTTATTTTGAAAAATTGATTTCATAATTATTTTTGGATTTAATTTTAAATGACTATTTTGACTAATCTGACTCCCTAATAATTATCAAAAAGATAAATAGTGATTGAAAAAGTGATGAGTGCTAATATTAATCATATATTATGGCTCGAGACGATATAATTAGTAAATTTCTTTAGAAATTTAAACAAGAGTTATAAAACTTTTGTTGGCAAAAATTCCATGACCATCTCTATTTCTATCATATTTCTAACAACCATCACTCATCAAAATTCTATATAGTTTGTCCATATGTGGTACTTTAAACAGGAATCATTCGTTTTTCATTTTACATTTTTTTAAAAAAAATAAAAAAATAAAAAAATACCAAAGTATTCACTCTCATTTAAAAGTCCTCACGGTTATGCATGGGTGAATTACTTGGAATTTGTTATGTGCTTTCATGCTCATTTAAAAGTCCTCACTGTTATGCATGTTTGGAACGCATATCAAAAGTTGATTTTTAAAATAAACAAGTTGATTCTAATCCTATTTAAAAGTCCTCACGGTTATGGTGGTTAGAAGATACTTGAATTTATTTTTTTTAGATAAAATTGGAATACTACTAATCTCATTTAAAAGTCCTAACGGTTATGCATGGTTAGTAGATATTCAAATTCCTGATATAAATATACCACAAATAGACACAACTGTATGGTTTTATATGATGACATCATTCCCATCATTCTAAAAGTGGAATATGCGCCTAACAAAATATTTATGATTTTTGTTTGATTTTTTATTGAAATTTAATATTTATATTCAATTAAGTTTTAATATTGAATTAATATCGATCACTTTATCTCTATTTTCTCTAACACTATTTTTCTTTTGCTGATAACAAAAGGGGGAGAGAAAAGTTAAGATTTTTTCAAATAAAATCAAGCAAAGGTCAAATAATTTTCTATTTGCATCTAGGTTCATTTGAATATTTTTATTAGTATGCATATATGTAGGGGGAGCTTTGTGTAGAGATGAAGCATTTAAATAGAGGGAGCAATTAGGATATATCTATGATCAAATACATTTAACACATTCAAAATCTTAAATATATGTCTGTTATCATCAAAAGGGGGAGATTGTTGAGTATGCGATTATATGTTTTTTGTTTGATGATAATAAACATCTATAAATTAATTTAAATGTATTTGGTAATGTACTATTTCATTTTTCACAGGTTAAATAAATATTTTCTGAATAAAATTAAATAACACAGAATTTGAATTCAAACAGAAATTTTATTCAAACAAATATTTATTACAATTTTGAATAGTACAAATTCAAGCTCTCACTATACATATACAATTTTGATTCTAATTATATCACAATTCAATTTACATAAATTCCTCACTACATATCACTCACACTCGTAGTTCATCTTTAACTTTATTCCAGTTAGAATCCAGCATCTGAGCAATCTGCAAAAATATTAACTAACGCAGTAAAATTGAAAAAGAAATATTTTTGCAATATAAAATAAAATGTGAATTTTGAAAATGATATTTGCCTCAGTTATTTGGGTTGTTCGTCATCATTTAATTTTGAATCCATTATACACGAACAACTTGTGACATACACAGTGTATCACTGTATATGCCACAAGGCCGTGCATATCGAAATATACACTTGATTGATTTACAGGGACAGATGAGCACAGGTAAAACCCAAAATATCGGATTCAACTCAAGTGCAATAAAATAAATGTCACAACTTTCAGCACAAGATCAAATCCGAGCTTCAAGCTGGATTCAACTCAGGTGAAATTTCGAAAAATAAACAAAATGCAAAGGTCATGTCACTACTCAACTCAATGCATCAACAAAAGTCAAGGCCGCAAATGAAATGCAACTCACATGTACACCATGACATCAAAGCCAGAAGCTCAAGTCAGTGCATAACAACCTCGGCAAACAACAACACTGTCTCAAATTCAAATAACAATGGAACCAACACAAAAGTTCACAATTCAACATGACAGCAAATGCTCAAACTCAGGTGGACAGCATGACCAAGTACGGAAGTGACTCAAAACAGAGAGTACAATATGAAGACAACAAGTACAACTGCAATGCACACTATATCAAACAGTGACACCAATGAATGACCCATGAATGCAACAGATAAATGGTGATGCACAAGCAAGAATATGACAGCAAACAACAGTCACTGAACAACTCACAAATATGCAACCAGATCAACACACGTGAATGTATGTATACAAATGATCAGGCCATAGTGAAGCAAACCACTGACTCAAGTACACCAGTGACACAACAATGTTTGAAGACTACTCCAATATAACCAAGACACAAAGGACGATGCCAGGACCAGTATACAGAGTTGTATATGCATGTGTACATATGGTGATACGGCTATAGTATGAATCAAGTGCATATGAACCCAAATCAAGCATGAAGTATACATATGCATAACAACCAGATCAGAACTTCAACCAGTACACAAGTAGATGCAACCAGACTATATGCAAGTAAGGTTACAGATTCAAGTACGAGTGCACATCAACACTTGTAACATGTATATGAATATAAGTGATAATGTGTACACATGAATGCCATCAGGTCAGAGACACAATATATGCAGTAACAATATAAATGAATCAATTATAATGTGGTTGAAGTGAGACTACAAAGCCTTTAATAGTTATAACAAAATCAAGTTGAAGCCGTGCAAGTCCAGGATGACACAAATGGTAACAACATGTACAGACAGTGAAGAATCAAAGTCAAATCCGACCAGAAACTCACGCAACAAATCTCAAGCCAAGGCCGAAGCAGTACAATGAATTCACAAGGCCGAAGCAGTACAAGAAATTCACAAAATCAAAATGGGCGAAGTCAAAGCAAAAATCAACACCGTGATGACCACGATATCAATTCAAAACCGTGTCAACCAAGTAACACGAATTTATACGCATTTGATTTAGTCAATAAAATCATCATCATCAAAACAATATCGAACGACAGAAGGAAATTGTTGAACAAATCAGATGAACGAAAAGTACGGTGATCGAAGCCATATAAAAACCCTAAGATCATCATCGGCAAATCCATCGAGTTCAAGTACGGAAACATTAAAGCACAAAAGCATAAATTACATACCGAACCAAAGATAGAACTCGATCAACGAAGCAGCCAAAGTGAGCAACAAGAAAAGATCGATCAAAGCTACTCGCGAATTATCCATGCGATCGATCAACATAAAGCAGGCGCTTCGAAAACCCTAATTTGGATCGAAGCCCTAATTTGGATCGATGGACGAAGCTACCATTATGTCAAAAGGAACGGAGCAAATAATAAAGGAATCGGGCCAAATTAAAAAAGGGGGCCGACTTATTTTTCTAAAGAGATTTCTCTTTTATATTATATAAGGGCTTTTTATTTTAAATTAGGGATATTTTAATTTAAAATTGTTTTTAATTGTATTTTCATTTTTAAACCATTGAAATTTCTAGTCGTGTGACTAGGGGACAAACTACGTGGCGTAATTTGAGAATTCGCAACTCAGTGGCTGAGTTGTGGCAGGGCTTTGAGCGTAGAGTTAGGTTTAGTCGATAACGGGTGTCGCGAGTTTACGTGTGTAAGCGTCTGACTATCTAATTTCTAGTAGAAACCTTGGGGGCAGCACGTAGGCAGAGTTTCGCCGAAGCTGGGTAAATTCTGTGTTGTTCTGTTTCTGTTATTTATATTCTACGATATCTATGCTGCTATTATTCTGGTGTGAACTGTTTTGAAATCTGAATTGAATATTTTATAAGCTTCCGCAATAAATTTTTATAATTGATAGTATCACCCTATTCACCCCCTCTAGGGTGAAATCAACCCTACAATTTCATTCACGATCATGAAGGTTTGGATAAGGACTACCCTTTGTTCTCCTTCTCTGAGCTCCACAAGCAAGTCAATCATCTCGACTAGCTGTCTTGGTTCTCCTATAAAGTCCTAGATTTTCATTCAGTAAGTAGCACATCCTTCATATTGATCTTCATGTGATCGGTCAAAATAAGATGTTAACAGAAGTTCCACTATCCACCAGGACTCAACGTACAACTGCCGATCCAATTTCGACTGTCACTACCATTGGGTTGAGAGTCGGTGTTTCGACTCTTATAGTGTCTTGGTTCCGAAGCACTGTGTCATCATTGAGTATCCTTTGCCGCTTGGCCAGAGCGCCATCCTCAATTGCAAAATAAGCTTATTTCAGAGCATGTTTAGTGAACTTGCATATCGCTCCATCTCCTCTAAGCTATTCCATACTGGGTGAGGTCCTCTAGAAATAGTGGTGATAACACTTCTTTCTTCTATCCATTTGGGTCCTTCTCCTCTGGGCCCAGATTGGTTTTCTTGAGTACTTGGAACTTGGGGTCTTGCAGGCTGGTCAGAGTTTTACGATTTCTTCACATACTGCTAAAACCTGCTGTTCCTAATCAATTCCTCAATTAGATCTTTTAGATGTCGGCACTCATTTATGTTGTTCCTGCGAGTTTCATGGAAGCTTCAGAATTTTCCTGATTTCTTCTGTCATTCAGATTCTTCCTTCCTGGGAGGATTGTTGAATCGCTTAGTTCCTTGAGTTGCAAGGTAGATGTTCTCCAAGATGTCATTTGATGGCACATACTCCTCTAGTCTCAGGTTCCTAATCCGCTTTCCTTTCCCGTCACACCTACTAGTGTTCTATTTTTTCCTTTTTTGATTTCCATATTCCCTTCATTTCCTATCATGGCTTCAGAATTATTTCCATCTTAGTTGATATCTACATTGCTCTGAACTATCTCCTTTGGTTGCACATAGGCAGTCTTGCTCTCCAATGCATCTACCTATTCCAGTCTCAAATACTGACTTGCCTTTCGGTTAAACTCCTTTATGGTATTTGGTTGTTTCATCTTAATCCATCTTCCAAAGTCTATGTCTGGATGGATAGCTCGAACTAAAGTCATGAATACCATATCTTCGTTATGATTTCTCAATTCAATAATCGTAGTATTAAATTGGTTTGTAAAGGTTTTTAGTGACTTGTTTGGTCCTTGTAAAAGGCCAAATACATCTTTTTGCCGTGTCATGTGAAGTCTAAACTGTTCCAAGAACTACTTGCCAACTCGTCAAAGGTTGAAACAGATCTTGGTCGGAGTCTGGCATACACATAGAAGCAACACCTTCTAAGAAGGTAGGGAAACATCTACAGTGGACATCATTCGTTGCCCTAGCTCCATCCATATGTCAACTGTACTTGTACAAGTGCTGTTTAGGGTCCATCATCCCATTGTCAGATGGCATAGTAGGCATAAACTTCTAGGGGCACTCTTGCCTTAAAATGTTTTAGTAAATGGAGTTCGACTTGGTGCAAAACCCCAATCGTTGTCCTTTATGCCTTTACTTTCTTCAACTAAGCATTTAACAATGTCCGTAATAAATGCCTCACTAATCTGGAGGTAGACTGTTAAGGGCTACACCAAGCGTAGACTTTACAAACTGCCTTAGCTTTGTTAGTTCCTGATATGATGGTTTTGATGACAACAACCTTAGGACTTGTTACAAAATATAAATAATAATATTCTTTGTTTAGATATATATGTATATGCAGGATATATATGTATGTGTGTGTGTGTATATATATGCAGGTACTGAGAATGAAGACTATACAGTATAAAGATTCAAGACTGAGTATAGAGATTCAAGACCGACGAATTCAAGATTGAAGAAACCAAGACTGAAGACTCATGAGTATCAAAAGTTCAAGATTTCAAGATATCTAGATAAGTAATGGTGTCTAGATTTATGTTAAAACTTCAAAATAGCACTAAAATCTTTATTCTAATTTTAATTATGGAATGGAATCCACCCTCTCGCTTTAATAGTGGGATGGAACCCACGACCTCTTTAATGGGATGGAATCGATCACTTTCTTTTGTGTAATGGAATCCATAAAATTTTGAAAATGATTTATTTTAACTATTTTTCCAAAAACTATCTTTTAAATGTCATCTCTCTCGGTTTAAATATTTTAGCCTTAAACTATTTTTATCATCTTTTATATTTTGATTTCAAAATCATCTCTTGTTTTTAAATTATCTTTCTATTTTAATATTATATGCTTTAAATCTCAAAAAATATACTCTACACATAGTTCTTAATATTACTTTTATATTATAGATTATATATTTTTAAGAGTACTTTTAAATCTCTTTTATAAATTTAAACTACATTCACAATGGTTTATAAAGTTTAGAAATTGTTTTGACAAGTTTAGAATAAAAATCATTTTAAAGGAAAATTAATTTTCAAAATTCAAAGTTGCATGTCGACATACCCCATCCCCCATCCCCCATGCCAACATGGTGATCGTAGAAATTCAAATTTCAAATTTTCAAAAGAAGTATCTATTCGTCATAACCTTTTGCGAATGAACATGACTGTTATTCTTCTATAAATACCAGTTGTTTTCGGTGAATTTTAAATTAATTTTTCTTCATTTCTTCACTCCTTCTTCTCCATTCAAATATTCTCTTATATTTTAACAAAACTCTACAATAATTCTAAGTGAATCAAACTCGATTGTCTGTAATTTGATTCTCTGCCGCTCGCTCTCAAAGATCTCGGAGCTATTCAGAGTTATAGGAACATTTGTAATTAAAGAAGTGTATCGAGTCTCTCTATCTATCAAACCGATATTGGAAATGGTGTGATTGTAGCCCATAAATCAATTGGGTTTGATTATGCTCGTAAATTAATTAGGTGATCTTCTAGCCTGGTTAAATCAAGATAGTTTACCCTAGACTCAGAGGCAAGAGGGTGTATCTCGTGGCCTTGAAATCGAGGTTGTAATATCGACATTATATTTGAAAAGAAATCTGCATAAGAAATTTTATGGGAATGGATGTAGGGTAATTCCGAACCAGTATAAAATTCTGGTGTGTTCTTCCCTCTACTGCTTTTTATTTACTATTTGCATCTGTGTTTGATTCTGTGATTGTCTCTATATTTTTCAAATTGCATCTATATTTATTTAATTTGAAAATATTTCAAAAAGATTCATAAAATCGATTAAACACTATTCACCCCCCTCTAGTGTTACCATAATTCGCATTTCCTATAGGTTTACCAATTGAAGCCTAGGTTCTCCATTCTCTAGGAGAACCACTCCTAAAGAATTCCATTGGCACATGGTTGACATTATAAAGGTAGTCTGAACTTCCTTTTTGGCATTTTTCCTACCTATATCAGCATTCAATTCCAATCATGTCGCATCAAGTTGCATGTCATCTTTAGAATCAGATAGATACATTACAATATTTCCTTATAGGGGCCTTCACTCCAAGGTTAGGGTTTGTGGTAGGTTTCCCCGCATTAGGAGGGGTTCTCCCATTACCTTCAATAACAATTCCAATCGCTCCACTAACTATCTCCTTTTACTTTTGCTTGCCATCCCTCCTATTCAAGCCTAAGACAAAGGAATTCTCCTGCTCCATAGCTTCTGCAATTTTTGGCTTGGTCCTTCGGGCAATTAGTGGTTGTAGCGCTAGCAAAGCATAAATTTTGTCAATAAGAGCCTTTGACTATTAGCCATCATTGGTTAGGTTGATTAACCATCTGGTTAAGCTATCCTCTGGTTACAACCTCCTATTGAGCGGAAGCATCTACTGCTAGGTTTCCAGCATAAACCTATGTTGAATGATTTTTAGTATTGTTCACTTCTGCTTGCTAGAGATTGGTTTCATCAACACCAAATGTTGTCCCAATAGATCTTCCAGATGTTGTCTTCCTCTTAGGAGCCATTAGAATAAAAAAATCTATATTCTTCTTCAAGAAATCTTTTCTAACCTAACCTCTGGATCTATCTGATCCAAAGTAGATTGCTAGATCCGAGCCTGGGTTCTTTGTTTACAATGAAAGCACCAAAATGTTAACCCAAAAAAAGGATCAACACCTTAGAGTATGATGTGAAAGCACCAACCCTGTTAGAACGGAGCAAATATAATAGAGAATAGTAGAAAAGTAAATGAGATACATAGATTTTTATAGTGGTTCGGTTGTTAACTAAACCTACGCTCACTTTATAGCTTTGAGTATTGGTTTGATCTAGCTTGAATGAGATTACAAGGTGATTATGAAAGAATTAGTCATAAGAATAGGTGTTAGACTGATTCTAAGTCCTAGAATTGCCTAAAGTAGCTGCCTTGGTGATTGTGGTGTTGAGGAAAGTGTTAAAGAAGAGATGGAGATCCTACGTAGTGATAGCAGAATCTAGATCTTTCTTGGTTTCTCCATGGTGTGTATTTATAGGGGTGGCGGTCATATTGGATTAGAAGCCTATTTCCATAGAAGTCCAGGGACTGACCGAAGATAGCACAACAAATATCATGACGACACAAGTTAATAATTAAACATGGTAACGAGTAAAGCCTTTGACTTGGGGCCGAGTTTAATCCTTAGCGAACAATCGACTAAATTCACTTGTTTTGAGTTCCTTGGTTCGTCTATATGTCATTTATGTAATTCGGTAGGTTACCAATGAGTTTTGATTATCTTTCTTCCACGACTTGAATCATCCTGCAGTTTGGACGGTCACATCTTCATTTCTTATGATTGGCTCACTAGAACTGTATGAAACTTCTTGAACATGCTTTGGAAGACCGAGGGACCACATATGAAAAATATAAGGATGCCATGACTTGGTATTTACACTTGGTATCGAGTAAAGGAGGTTGACTCAGGCCGAGTTAGCTACTTAGCTTATTTTTGGCTTATACTTTATTTTGCCTTCCCTCTTGTCCTTCCAAGTATCTCTGCCAAGTTTTAGGTTATTCCATTCTTGTTTCAACTTTTTAATCCATTGTGATTTCTACTTGGTTAAAAACCCAATTAACATATTCATTTGCCAATATGATGTTATGCTTGTAGGAGAAGTGGGAGTCGCTCCCGCGCTAAGCTCCTTAACTACCTCTCTTTCTTCAACATCCCCCTTCTCTTCATACTATTGAGCAGCTTAGAAAGACAAGTTTTCAATGGTTTCTCTTGATTCTTTGATCACCTTTTCATAGATAACCCTGTAAAGTGTTTCACTTTCCTTCAGCATCTGTTGCCGCTCAACCACCTTTGAATTTGTAACATCAAGCTTAATGCGTAGTTTGTTATTATGTTGGTATTGGCATTCATGCACATTCTTAGCTTTTTAAAAATTAGAATGAGCATTCTTTAGATATTTTTCAAGCTTTTCATTGATAAATATTAGCTGAAGGTTCTCTACCTGTATGATTATAGTAGAGATTGTAGTCAAAACCTCAAATTCGGATACGCCAAAGTTATTCGGACCATAGAATATGGAAACTAAAGATGCACTAAACTCGGAGACTTTTTTAGCCTTAGAGGGATGCCCATGAGAAGGAGGGGTGGCGACCTAGTTGAGAATCATTGGAACTAATTTCAAAGGGATTCAAATTTCACAAAGTTAAGTTTGGAAAGACATATTGCATAAGGCAACTTTTATATGAAGAGTGCAACAAATTCACATGTAAAAAAGTATACAGGGTTCACTCCTTATTTAGATTTCTAAGCCTAATCCTAAACCATTCCAAATGAGGGCTATGAGAGGAAAAAGAACCGCTCTCTGGGGTACAATGCCAACGATGCAGTACGAAGTCACCAAGTGCTTCCTTTTCTAACTACTTGATAAATTTTGAAAAGAAACTCTTGGGTTTCTTATTTAAGTTACGCAAATTCCCCCATCAAACTCTTTCTCCTGCCTGTAAATTGTTGCTGCACTAACAAGAATGCAATCTACAGTTTTATTTTGAAGTTTTTCCATGCTTTCCTTCAAGAGTTTAGTAATAGCTAATTCCTTAGATGACTAAAAAGAACAAAGGAATGAAAACAACGTGGTCATTCATAGTGCAGTGGAAAAATAGTAAATTGGCCACGACCAGATTGGAAAGAAAGTTCAATTCATTAAATAACAAAAGATTCACAATGAAAAGATAAACAAAAATTATTAATAAAAGTTCAAGTAATTACATGGACTTCAAAAGTAGACGTGACCTTAGTCCCCTTAGACAATGCATTTTCATTATTATATTGCAGCGAGGTGTCTTAGGAAGAAAAATGGGCTGCCCTTTCGATAGCTTTATCTTTATCCATCTCCTTAACCCACTCAGTCCTAAAGTAAGCAAGTGCTCCTTTAATTTTTGTAGTGTCCCCTAAGAAGACGAGATCAATCTCAACAGTAGTATCATCTACGCAGTTGGCAAAAAATTGGTGCTTAAACGTGGCATACATCTTCAAGAGAACATGGTATGTAATATGGTTAAGCCTATCCTTAAACCTTGCCATCTCTTGGCATGTCCCCTCTAAATATTTCAGCTCCTCCCCTAAAGCCTTATCTTTCCTTTCAAACTCTTGACCCATTAGCTTCAAAGCCTCATCTGCTGGCCTTGTAGCCCCCTTTGCCTTCTCTGCCTTCTCCCTTGTGTTGTAAGCTCGACATCTACTCTTATTTTTCAGAAGCAGCCATAACAACATCAATCTCAAGCTTAGCAATTTGAGCATTATATGAGGTCAAGTCATCCATTGCCCTCTTTCAAACCTTGGATATTAAAGCTACCATCTATTACAAAGCAGTCATAAATAAGATAAGAACTTGTGATGTAAATCATCACTAAATAAAGAGAAAAAGGAAGATACTTACATAAGCTTAAGTCCTATAAAGCTCGATGACAAGTTTGGGGAAGGGGAGTGTAGGAAACGAAAGTGCGATAAGATAAGATTAAAGAGAAAAAGCAATGTAGCATAAACCATCCAAGGTAGTACGTCCTACCCTCTCAGCAAAATCAATGACACGCCCTTTCCATAGGGGCAAGAAGTAAAGGTTTGGTTATCGGAAGGACTAAAGAGGTAAGATGGGAAGTACGTTTGAGGAAGGAAGGGAAGAAAGAGGAGGCACATAAGGTTTTTCAAGAGGTCGAACAGTGGTGTCATTGTCATCATTTTTCTCTTCTCTCCCTTCTTCTACTTTGTCATCTCTGATGCCAATGGCAGGAGATCTTCAAAACTCACATCTAGGAGGTCCCTAGCCATCTTACCTACATAAAAGAAAGATTAAGATCGACAATCATATTTTTAAAAATCAAATATAATTTCACAGTATATCCTATCAAATTATACCCCTAGATTCATCTGTAACTATGGAGAACTTAAAGATGAAGTGAGAAATGTTATGGCTAGTATGCAGAAAGTCATATTTTCATAGTAACAATTCAGTAAACAATAACTTCATTTTCCTATCTTCTTCACTCAAACCAAGGATGTCCTTCCTACGATATACAAATTACCTAATGGGTTTATCAAAAAAGATAGGATGATCGGGCTATGGTTGAAAAGAAGACGGGAAGTTGTCTATGTTTGAAATGAAAAATTATTGATCATTCCACTTCGTGTCTTTCAAGGAGCAGACATGAGAACTGATTTTTTTGCTTGAGTTTAAAAAAACCCACAGTCACCGTCGGAGGGACGTTTGTAAATGTTAAACAGAAATTGAAGTTCCTCGCAAGGAGGATGGGAATATTTCTCTACATAAAGGATAAAAGCAACAACCAAAATGGAGTAAGAAATTAGAGCAAGTTGTATGGAACACCAATGGTAGAGAGCCATCCACAAGAATTAGATTGGAGGGAAGATAGAGCCCACATCGAATGTATTTGGAAGTAATAGAAGTAAAACCATTTGGAGGCATATGGATACGATTGTGCGATTCAGGAACCATAGCCATGTGACCCTCGAACCCAAAATGATCTAAAATGCTTCCTACTTCTCCTAATTCGGTTATTATAGATAGTAAGGATAAATGAGAGATGGTCCTCTTGATAGAAACAGTTTAATACTGAATATAATGGGTCGGTTATCAATTGCCACTAAGATGTAGAGAAAGAAATTACAAGAAAAAGAATAAGCTTACTATTGTTTGGAAGAGAACTATTCTTCGAGAACATGAGATTTGCAACTAAGGTTTTTAAAAGCAGGTAAAGGAGTAATGAAGAAGATAGAAAAAATATATACTTACCTCGATTTGAATGTCATCTACATAATCGAAATGATGGAAAAGCCCCTAAAACCTCAATTGATTAATGATAGGAAGAATAACACAAGGATCCATAAAGATTTTCTTAGGAGTCAAAAAATTAAGGTTTTAACTTTTAGAAGATTGGCCAATAAGAATGTGACACGTGTAGTTGGGCGTTAAATGTGAAACGGAAATAAAGACTTTTTTCATTCGAAAAGTAGAGAGAGAAAGGTAAGAAGTGATAGGTCAGTGGAATATATGGAAACAAAAACATGTCCAGCCGATCTTTAATTGCTGCAGACTTAGGGATAAGGGTTACACTCATATTTTCCAAACATATTAAAGGCAAATCAAAGTAAGCACAGAAGCAAAAGAAATGCTCCCACAATAGAAGCTGGACCATGAAGAGCAAACGAAGGAAAAAAGCAGAGTCCAGATAGTACTGCACCAAAGTCTTAAGACAGTGGTAAAACAAAAGGACTACATTATTCCCTTGAGCACATTGTTGACGTTATAATATTGCATCAGGTCCTAAGATAACCACAAAGTGTAGGGACTGTTCTACAACCCTAATACTTCAATGGGCAGAACTACGCAAACTTAAAATAACATTAAAGTAATAGGGCTACGCCACATTTCAAAAGAAGTACTGCCTAGTAACTACAAGGGCTAAAAGGATGAGGCCATAATCTGGAATGCTTTTCCGCACCATTAAAACAAAGCACGATGAGGAATGGCCAATATTGCTCCTCCATAGCAGCCTCATGCAATTAAAAAGTCATAACAAGTCATAGCCTATTCAAAAGCTGGGTTTCACGCTTTAATTTCAATCTTTCCACCGAAGTTAAAATCCATCAACCCATGTCAGAGTTTACCATTAGAGATTATGTTAGTAATCCATTAAAAGTAAATAAGCAGGATGTATAATCAACACGTGGCATAATCAAAAGGCATGAATCAAAAGCATGGAAGATTGGCATTGGAAATCCATGTAATTCTTTGTGTACCAAAAGGAAGGAAAGTGTAGCTGGTGGTTAATGTAACATTCCCGAATTTTGAACAAGTTTAATTTGACCATTAATTTAATTTTTGAAATTAAATTGTGAATAAATGTGAATTTTTCCAATTTATATCAAATATTTGTATATAAAATTTATTTTTAATTTAAATTGTGAGATTGAAAATTCAAGAATGATTTGGAATTTAAGAATAAGTTCTTATAGATAAATATTGGATATATATCAAACTTTATATTTCAAAGATAAATAAGATATGTGTTTGGTTTGTGTTTATAAAAATATATATAAATAATAATTTGAGATTTGAATTTGAGATTCAAATGTTAATATATTGAAATTTAGTTGGACTTAAAGAAATTTATATTTGAAACAAAAATATAAAAAGTATGATTACTTAAGTTTAAAATGAAAATTTTAAATAAGTATGTGTTAATCAGTTTAATATCTTAAGTTTATAAATATAAATGTAAAAAAATTGTATTAACTAACTTATAAACATTTATTTGTAATGAATATATTTATGTACTAAACTAAATTGGATTTAAATGTAAAAATCTATGTGAGATAGAAAATTTATTTTGTGCAAATAAAAATATATGAGAACGTATAAACAAGAATTAATAAAAGTTTTAAAATTGAATATGAATTTGATAAAAGAATTTAAAATACCTTTTCTTTTAAAATGAAATGCTTTCAAATTATAAATTTAAATCAAGACAAGGTTTATGAAAAACAAAATTTGTAAATAAATCTTAAATTAACTAAAAGGATTTAAAAACAAATTTGTCCATTATGACAAATGTAAACCAAATAAGAGCATGTTATTACATGTGTTAACAAACAATACAAGTGGCATAAAATAAATTTTCTGTTAATTAAATTTTATAACTATGCAAAAGAGAGAGTTAAAATCAGATTTCTCAAGTTTTTCAAAACTGCAAAACAAATTTGAGAAACCAAATTCAAAAGTTATCAAACCAGAAAACCACCAAAAGCAAGAATTCAACTCAAAACAACAAGCCAGAAAAGAATTAATGGTAGGTTTCATATGCATCTCAAACTAAATCAAGTGTAACCTGGGAATTAAAATCAAATGGAAGTTCAACTCAATGCATAAATCGAGCAAGATCAGATTCAAGCAAAATTCCAAAATTAAAACAATCATATCTAGATCAAAACAATATATGGATTCAAGTAAGCAGTGTAGTTTTTTCCTCTAGAAATCAAATACAGGAAAATAAATCAGTGCAAATTTTCTGGAAAAACAATTGCAGGCAAGTAAATTTTCTTTAAGCTTCGAATTTAAGTAAAACATAAGTTTAAATCGATAAATTTAATTAGTTGCAGGAAAACCAAATCTGCATATTATCAAAACAAAAGGGAAAAAATGTTCTCTGTTTCAAATCATGACAGGTGAGCAAAATCTCCTCCCTGAACCTGGTGTTTTGTTAATGAGCAAACTTGACCTATTTAACCCTTAATCTTTGATATACCTTGATGTTTTTATCTGTCGTTGTGGAAAAAAAATTCTGTGTGTATGTGTAAAATGTTATGCATGTCTGTTACAGGTAGCACTTCTCTGTTACTTCATTCACAGGCCAAGAATAACTTAAATAAATCTACACCTTTTCAAATAAACTTTATTAAGTGATGATTTCTGAATGAAAAAGGATGGCAATGGGGTAATTTGTATTTTAAAAATAATTACAAAGTGTTTGTGTTAAATAATCTTTTGAAAATTTGCTCAATGTCAGTAATAATCAACATAAGGTAGAAACTCAAATGAGTTAATTTCGAGCTTTGATTATATCGACAGATTCGTATTTTAAAATTATGATTTTTAAAAACCATTTCATGATTTTTAAGTTCCTAATTATTGAGGAAACTCATATTGATCGGAAACTGAAATCTGGTCAAGTTCTGGTGGTCGTGGAGGTCTGAGGCTTCGAGATCGTGGTTGAAGGATGGTGGAGAATAGGGGAATCCAAGAAAAATGCTCAAGGCATTTATAATTGATCGTTGTGTCGGCAAGGGGTTAAAGTAGGGTTTAGATAAATTATTGGGTCAATATGGGAAAATTGTTTGCTGCAGCGTCATAGATGACTTATAGGCGACCGGTCTATGGGGAAAGTTGTGAGGGTCATTGAGGCGTCTCTAGACGCGGCGGCGAGATGGCAGATGAACGTTGGTGACCAGGAGAGTCAATTTTGTGACTGGAGTTTGATTCCAGGTTTGCACGATCCTTCTCGATTTCAAATTATGGTGAACTTGATGGTGTTGGATGGTCGTTGTTGTCGACGAGGTCACCAGCGAGTGGTGGATGATGAGGGCAGTGGCCAGAACATCGACGTTGGCTCGTACACGTGCACCGTGTATCTGTAATGATTGAATGGATGTGGGCTTGAGGAAGAAATGATTATCTCGGGTTCGACTCAGGAAATTCATGAAAATACTCGAAGCAAATTAAATAAGGGTTAACTTGGGAACTGGTTCGAGTAAACTAGCAAACTACTCGAGTAAAACCCGAAGCCATCTTGGGACAGTAAAATGATGATTTTCAATGTTTTAGAAATTTTAATAAATCAAGTTTTAATTTGAATAAATTTTCTCAACCTATTTCTTTTGAATTAATAAATGTTTTATTTAAATTATGGGTTGGTTAAAAGTTTTTTTTTAAATAAATTATTTTAAATTTAACTTAAGCTTAAACATTTATCATGTATCCTTTAATTAATTTAAGGGTTTATCTAAATAATGTTTGATAATGTGATTAAGTGATTTACAAAGATAAATGGTTTATCTTTTAAAAATTTATCAACAACCTTAAGTTAATAGGGGTTAATAAATAAATTTATTTCATAAGTTATCTTTAATTAATTAGAGTTTTGATTTAATTAAAAGATTATTTATTAATTAATTTTATGCTGATTAACTAATTATAGTTAATTATTAAAAAATAAAAATAAAAAATTAATTGATTAAGAGTTAATTAATTAATACAATTAATTAGAGGTAAATTAAATGTAAGTAATTAATTAATGACTAAAAATGAATTAATCAAGTGGTCAAAATTAATTTGAGATTTATTAAGTGATTAAGAATAATCGCTTATTTTAATTAATTAAGGGAAATTAATTAATGTGATAAATTAATTAAAGTTAAATAATTAATAAAGGTGATTAAGGGATGATTACTGATTAATGGTCAATTAATTTTTGTAATTAATTAAGAATAATTAGTTAAATGGTTTGTAATTAATTAAAATTAATTAACCAAGATTAGAAACTAATCTGATTTGAATCAATCAGATAAATTTATTGATATTACTTATGTATGTTGGATTGGATGATTAAATTTTTTTATATACCTGATATATGATGCTTTGTGTTATGAATTATCCTGATTTGTGCTGTGATTTGTGATGTAATTTATTTATCTGTGATGTAATTTATTATCTACGATGAACTTATATTATTCACCCATGATCTGTAAATAAAGATAAGCGTTATGGATTATACCGCTTATCATATATTTTGTGTTTGAATCTGTAATGGTTGATGTTGGTGCACTATTGTGTGTAAACCCCTGGACCATACTATACACACACAAATATGGATTGCACGTGGAAATCGGGTAAGTCACAGATTTTTAAATAGTTTTGAATTTTGAATCCAAATGTTTTTGAAATGAAATAAGGTTGAATTTTGAAAAATATTTGAAAAGGAGTTTTTGAAGATAAAAGTTAATTTAAATAATTTAATTTAGTTTGAAATTTGAAATATTTTGATTTGAGTTTGAATTCAATATTTGAAAATGGAATTGAATGAATTGGAAACGAGTTTGAAAACTATTGAAACTTTGGTTTAAAGATATAATGAGTTAGTCCAAACTGAAATGGAAATTGTTTTGAAAGTTATGAACGGACCTTTGTGAAAGATTGTTAAGCTTTGTTTTGGAATCGAAGAAGATTCCAAATGGTGTATCTTTTATTTTTGAAATGGGAATTGTTTTAAAAGTTATGAATGAATCTTTGATAATGGTTTTGAAAGCTATGAAATAAGTCTTCAATTTAAAGACCGGATGAGTTAATCCAATTTGAAATGGAATTGTTTTGAAAGGCTATGAATGAATCTTTGTCAAAGATTTATGAACCTTGTTTAAAATTGAAAGGGGTTTTAAAAGTGAATCTTTTGTTTAAAAGATTAAAGTGTACAAATTGTTTAAATCATTGAAAGATTTCGGGAAATGAATCTTTTGGTTTAAAAGATTGGAAATGGTAATTTGGTTTAACCATTTGAATGAAAGGTTTTGGGCTTTAAGTTGTGATTTAACTGAAATCTCATTATCCATATGTTTTTAAATATTGTGCTCGTTATTTGGTTTAGCCGGGAGAGGACCTTGTGTCATATAACCCATTCTGAATGATGATACGACGATATGGCTAGCATTTGAAGACCGGATACTTTCGAAAGCGAAAGGATGACCTGTCGAATGTCTCTGCATCGAATGACCCCGGTATAGAGATTTGAGCACCCATTGTGATGGGAAGTCCGGGCGTGATTAGAAATTATCCGGATTGCAAGGGCTTCTTTGGAAGTGCCTTCGGTTCTGTTCGAACCCGGAACAGACTTCTATGAATGTGTGTCTGACATTACACTTCGAGATGTAAAACCGGTTTCTATCAAATATTTCTGTTTGGTGGCAGGGATTTATTCGCTTAGCTTAACACCCTTCTCTGAGATGTACGAGCTCAGAGGTTATGTAGTTGATAGTTACTAGTGATACATTCCCAATTTGGTAATGTGACATACGAAGTGCCGCTGATCATTTGTTGATCAAAGCAAGGCTTTGTGAAAAGCGTAGCTTTGTGGACGAGACATCGTCGAGCCTTACAAACCGAAAATGGTCGAAACAGAAAAGATGCAGCAAGGTTTCAGGGGTCGCACCCCTAGGGTATGTCCATTTCTTCTAGATAGAGGTGATATCATGGTATGGAGCCTAGATATTTAACCTATGTGGTTACTGCAAATACATTACTTAGTGGTTGTTGGTATCGAGCGCTCGGATAAAGGTTGGGTAGGATCGGGGATGGAATATCTGAGGTGCTACTCCCGGGCAGGGGGTACATCGGCCTTGCGTTGGCAGAGAACTAAGGGATGGTTCTCGGGGAGTCCCTCCAGAGGCGTACCCATATGGCAATGGAAAGTTCCTTAGCCTGACCATGTTTTGGAAATCCAATCATCCAATACGCGCCTTGTACGGTTTTAGTTGTATAACCTGCCATCTACTTATGGTGGCACCCCACTGTTTAGATGGTAGCTATAGTAGGCATAGTTCAGAATGTCTATGCTGGCTAAGATTAATATTATACTTTTGAAATGTTTTCCACTATCCACTAATAATAATAATAAAATGGGTTTTCGCGTATCAAACATATTTGACTATCATAAGGAGAAATCTCCTCCAATTCTGCGTTTGCATGGTGTGTGTGGCGGGAGGCCTTATAGTAGTTTCATTTTCCAAAAGGCATTGCGGATTTCAAAATTTTAAATTCTCTTGTTTGTTTTAAAAGGAAAAAAATGTTTTGTTTGCTCATACCAGTCCCATGACTGACCCGGAGTTTATTGTTCCTTTCCCAAACTCTGGGTGTCCATAATTTTCCATACGGGCAGTCTAGAGTTGGGTTTTTCAGATAATAGATATAGATATCTGTTCGGTAGCTTTCGGTTTTCTCTTGGAATTCTTCGGAGATCTTGGATATTGGAGTCTTTGGATTCATGGATGAGACTTTGCTCAGCTTGGTGCAACGTGATGGTGGTTCGAGCTATTTCTGGATTGGTGTGTTTTGGAGTTATAGCTTTGGAGCATTGGATTGGGGTTATCTCTTGGCTATTTGTTTTCCGCTGTTATATCTTATTGTTATTCCGCTGTAGCATTGTTATCTTGTATCTCTATTATTGATTCATATTGTATCATTATTGTATCGAATATTGTATATCAATGATATTCATTCTTTTCTTCCACTGTGTTGTTATACTTAATTGTGTTATAAGTTCCGGGGAACCAGATTCGACGTTTGGACCTGTGGCGTTAATACGAGTGTCGTATTCGGTGCCAATTTTCGAAGGCCGGGTCAGGGTCGTTAAAGTTAAATTCTATTGCGATGACGATACTATAGGGAAGGTTCTACAAAAAAATAGCTCGACGCCAGAATGATAAATGCTTAACACCTCTTATTTTACTAAAAATGCAAAGGTCTGAAAGGGGGATGGAATTTACTTTGCTATTTTTTAGCACTGAAATTAAAGTTATACCCTCTTCCCTTTTTTTGTACCAAAAATGAAAAAAGAAGACAAGGAGATTTTCCCTATGTACGTAGGGTTCGGTAAATCCAAACCACATAAATTATTTGTGCCATTTATTGCTTTTCGTACTTTATTTACCATTTCTCTCTTTAAAGTTGAAATTGAATTGGATTTCTTTAACGAATTGGGTGGTGACATTTCACAAGATTTTGAATACTTTTCCTCATGACAATGTAAGCACTATAGTAGTTGCTTCACTTAAAAGCAAATTTAATATTACATAATCTTGCTAATTCTTAATAATAAAAGCGTCCAACATCGTAATTACTTCTAAAATACTTGGGTGCTTTTGAGACCTAAATTCTCATTAATATGGGTGATATTTGAATTTTGACCATTACAAAATTCCATAAGTCCAAAGTGATACGGTTTTGACAAATAGAATTGGTGTAAATAATTGTCACAATCAGGTAATGTTAATAAGGTAAAATTGGATTTAACCAAAATTAAATAACAAAAAATTTGGTCACAATGTCACACTACATATTAAGTGACGTGTGAACGTTAATAATCAAATCAAATTGTTTAGTATTAATCTTTGATCAAATTTATATGCAAGAGTCACATAACCGGAATGATGAATACTCCTTTTATCACCTGATTTAATTAATTTTTATTTGTTATAAATTAATTAAAATTTATGAAATACTAATTATAAAATTTCGTATCTGATGTGTTGAACAATGTTAAACAATGCATTTATAATAGTTATAAATATATTAATCGATATACGATATGGAGACGTGTTTAAATTTGGATTTAAATGCAACAGATATTGTCCAGGCTAGAATTGGCTTTGAGGCCCATATGGGACATGCAATTTTTGGCTAAAATAGCTTGGATAGGCCGAGCCGAATGTTGACAGAAGTGGCTGGCTTTTGAATGTTTAAAAGAGTGGAATTGGTAAGAGAGAGATCATGATAAGATCCACTTTTCTCTCCATTTGACTTCCTATTTATATGCCATTTTCTACACCATTCTTTTGGACACTTTTTCTTTCCGCTGCCTCTACAAATTTCAACCAGCAAACTCCATTTAAACCTAAAAGAAATCCAAGCACAAATCACATTAAAACTCTTCAACTTGATCATTAGTGATAAAATAGTTCGGGAGCCAACAACTCTAAAACATGGAATTTGATTCAAAGGAGCCATTTCATCATTCCAAAGTGAGATCTCTATGCCTTAGTGAGAGGTATTCAACATGTTTACTAATTCATTTAATATTATTATCTATTATTGTAATGTATTGTAGGTTATTAGATTATAGTACGAATCTGATGTCTCGATGTTATGTCAAATACTAGATAGTTGAATATATTGGTGCATCTATATATTGAAAATAAAAACAAAAAATTATTTTACATGTTTTCTGGTATTAAACTTTTGGCCTAGAAAACTAGTATATGATTTTATCAATTAATAAATTATATATCCTAAAGGTTAAAATAATATGATAATTATTTTGAAATCTCTAAAAAATGTTTCGCACAACAATAATTTAAAAACAAATTTCACTTTATTCTAGTATATATTTCTATTTATTATATATTTAGATATTAATATAATTATTTATTTAACTAGAAATTGATTATATATATGTTAATATAATTTGAAATTATTTATAGATTTTAATTAAAAAAATTACATAATGTCTAGATTTCAAAAAAATTCTTATAATTTTAATTATCAATTTCAACTGGTTTTCAAATTATTTTATAATTTTTTATTTAAAAATTATTTTATAAATTCGAAAAAAAGTAATTTTCTTTTTTATGCCTTGAGCTCCTAGTCAGCTAGCAGCGATTTTATAAAATTATATATATTTGTGTGTGTGTGTATACATGTATATGTATATCCACACGTGTTTGTATATTTATTAATTAAAATAAAATAAAACAATTTTCTCAATTTTGCAACAATAATTAAAAAAATTCAATTTTTTATATTAATTATTAAATGAATTTGTAATTTAATATAAATGAATATTTGCACAAATACATCTTAATATTTTATAAAATTTATTACAATTATTATGTCCACATATTATATATAAATATTTGATTGTATTTTATAAATGTACAACTTTATGTAAATACACACACATACACACAGACACATGTACATACATACATACATACATGCATGCATGCATGCATGCATGCATACGTACATACATACATACATACATACATACATACATACATACATACATACATACATACATATTCATTTAGACACCGCATCGAATACTAGATTGCTAACATGTCCGTTGTCGTGTAAACCTCAGTACCTATACATGGGCATGTCAAACCATGCACACTTTATTATGTTGCATGTGCACATACATACATATGCGTATATGATATACATATTCAAACGTAATACAAAATAATATAAATGAGACTTTATTATTAAAATTAAGTAAAAAATAATTTTATTTAAAAGAAATTTAGAAAAGTCCTAAATGAATCAGACTTCGTAGGCGTAATAAATATAAAAAATGGTTAAAAAAAATTGAAATTCACCTATTTACCCTGCTGCATGTTGGTCCACTTCCAACAATGTATCAGAGCACAATTAGCCTATACGGTCTAAATTAGTCATATTAGGACTAACTAATTAAGTGTACAACCTAGTTAGTAGAGTGTCTACGAAAGGTAGTGTCTAGGTTGGATTGTTTGATAACCAAGTACCATGTCCTACTTTGCTACCGGCCTGGCCGAAACAGTTTTGTAAGCCCAAAGGTTACCCCTAATAGAAAGACACAATTTGCATTGGACCTTGGGCTGATTTCAAAATTGTTTAAAATTAAAAATAAAAGTTTTAATTTTAAAAATTAAATCTAAAATAATAAAAATATTATAAATGTCATAATATAGATTTTCAAATTATTTTGAAAATTAAAATAAAAGTTTTAAATTTAAAATAAAACACATTATATAAGTTATAATATAAATTTTCAAAAAATGTTATAAAAATAGTTTTGAAAATATTATTTATTAGTAAGATTAATAAATTAATGACCTAATTAAACAAGTTAATTAATTAAATATATATACATGTATAATATATACAATGATATACATTATGTTGTCATGAATTATTTAAGACAATATGAGTATATATGTGTGTATAAAAGAATTTTGAAACTAATAAAATTTAACTAAAATTATTTAATTAAATAAATGAATTATAAGTTAATTAATAAATAAAAAGACACACATACATACATACATACATACATACATACATACATATACATATATATATATATATATATATATATATATATTTATAAGTGTTTGTAACTAAATTGGTCACAGGCACCCAAGATTAGATTTATGTAGTGAAATAAATAAAGAAAGTAAAATTAAAATAGAGGAACAGAATAAACTAACAAGCAAATCAAAGCGATAATCAAGAACATAAGGATTTATAGTAGTTCGAAATTGTATTCCTACGTCCACTTTGAAGAATCTCTTTATTGATTCATGAATAGTTTGATTACAGTAGCAAACATCAAGAAATTATGAGAAAACTTGATTACAATGTAGACTAATGTTACCAGCAATGTAAATATCCTCAGAACGACCCCCCAGGAAAGTATTTATAGTTGAAGGAGACCACCAATCACTTTGAAACTTCGGCTATAGGACCTTCTAATCCATAAGGGCCCACCAGAGGGGTGCTAGGCCCAAATGCCAATAAATAGGGTTCGGTACTGATCCCATCATTGGTTGATTCTAGGGCAGCGATCCCTATGGTGGCTTTTTCATGTTTAGACATGTTGGTACTTCAAACATCATGTTGATTGGACAAGTGGAACTCGTGCTTTTGTTTGATCTTTAGTTCAGATCCACTTGGAGGTTATTTCTACCGAGCCCTTCTAAATGGATTATGCTGATCCCTCACATTTAACTTAATTATGCTGATCCCTACTACCAATCAAACTCTACCGATCCCTCTTACCTGCTATAGCGATCCATCTTCTTATCCAATCATGTCGATCCATGCCCTTCTACTTATGTCGATCAATGCACGATTGTTGATGCTGATCTTTCCATTGCTTCAACTATGCCGACTCCTTGTCCAACTAACTATGCTAAACCATACATTTCCATCTATACCAATCCTACGAGTTCCACCAAGTCATGTAGATCCATTCAACATCACCTATGTCAAACCCTCCATTACTTCATCTATGCCAACCTCTCATCCAACTAACTATGCTGATCCTAAGGGTATTACCAAGCTATGCCAATCTCTTGCTTATCGAAACTAATTTCCATATTTCTAGCATCTTGCGTCGTCTATCTACCAACTCCGTTTTGATCCTAGCTTCAAATGACCATGTGAACCCTACTTCCGGGTCCTACATCCATTGATCTTTGATCATCCTCCTTGAAAACAATTGAATTTACCTTGTGCAATCAGTCCAATATAGCCGGTCCAAGATACCAGGTAACACTTAACCCCTGAAGTATGTCTTGTGCATAACATGACGTGCTTTGAAACGAAATAAATCCGAATTGTCGGAAAGAAGTCATCTAGCTTCCTAATTGATTGTTATTCCTTTGTCGAATCATTTTCCAAGGCATTGAATCTTCCATTGAATGCCATGACACTTGATCGATTTCCAATAATATAAGTCAAGTGCCACATTCCATCATCATATACAAATCTAGTTATGCAAGGCTTATAAACTTTTTATTATCTGGTCCATCCTCTAACTTGAAGGTTTCAGGTTTGATTTCAATTTCTATTGATCTCAAAAAGTTGAACTTTTAAATCAGTCACGTGTATATTCTTATACATGTTTCCGTTATAGGCTTCTAGACGCATTCGAACGCTTACGGGTGGTTCCCAATTTTTATAATATTTTGTATGTTCACGCTTGCAGTCAAACCTCCATGATTGCTATCATCATTCATTTTCATTTTTTTATATCATCTATAGGGATCAGCATTCAACAGGTCGATCCATTGTTGAAGCTACGCAAATAGGGATCGGCAGGTTCCTATACCGACCCCTATTCCCTATTACTCGTTCGACATTCTTGTGGTCGAACCCTATCCCATCCATATAAATACGAGCCTCTCTCCTTTTCCTTCTTCACTTTTCAATTCTTCTTTCCTTTACATAATCTTCTCTTCCAAACCCAGGCTCTTCGAACTTCGACCTCAAATTCAAACTCAATTCCAGCCATTCCACTAACATATATCTCCTTCGCATTCGATCCAATTACCCTCGAATGCTTGTCCCCAACTTAATTCGCACCTCCACTTTTTAATATAGGTATGGATTTGTGATATTTCTTTCAGTTGCACGATTATGTTATCGGTTTTGAGCTATTGACATGAGAATAAAATGCCGACCAATCTTGAAGTAGTTAATGGTTGCTTGAACAAAGGATTTGTAGGTTAAATTATGCATAGGAAGAAAGGATAACGAATAGAATGAGGGTTTGGCGAGGATCATGAGGAAAAAGAGGTGGATGTATAGAGATGGAGGATTCAGTGGTGTTGGTGACTCTAGGTGAAGGTTCAGCCTCGATGGAGGGATCGGTAGTTGATTCTAGAGTTGAGTGGGGAGAAGGATAAGGAAAATGAAGGGTTGGCGAAGAGCGTTGATAGAGGAAAGGGTAGATGTTGGCAGATTTTGACATGGCGATGATAGGAACCGACCACTTTAGTTTTGGAGAGGGATCAGTGAAGAGGGTTTGGAGAAAGGGATCAGTGTTGTGTAGTGACGTAGGGATCGGCATTCCCTACTTTGGTATAGGGTTCGATATAGAGGCCTTTGATGGAGGGATCGGTATAAGAATTCTTGGGATAGGGATCGGTATCTAAATTCTAGGAATTGACTTATGACTTATAAACTAATCCAACTCAACTTATTCGAACAATCAACGCTAGTTTGCCTTGCTGATTTTGAACATACGATGACAATGAACAATATAACTTGCATACTTAAACTTTCGAACCTAAAATTGATCAACCAAACTTCTGAAACTTGCAATATGAACTAAGCGATAGACTTGCTATGAACTTAAGTAACAAACTTCATTATTTAATATGCCAATAGTTAATCCTGAAGCTTTCGTTATCGATCAATTTTCTTATCAGTCGAGACGGTCAGCGATGACGATCTCTCTGGACAAAACTCTCAAATCTTGTCGTTTTATTTTGCTTTTCTAATTTCAAACTATTTATGTTTATTACATACTGCGCTACACTTGTTCACACATAGCATGTGGGAACATGTTATTTTTCTAATCTCGATTATCTATTGAGTGTAGCTAATATGGATCCCCGACGATCGAAGCATTCAGTTGACTTGTCTTTTGATTTGGCAACATGACATGTTGGTTCTGAAGCAAAATCTAGTTCCGCAACTGTATTCGACATGCCTTCTCTAAGCCATCATGCAGAGCAAACATAAGTCTCTACTCCATAAGCTAATCTTTTCTCTGATGTCCCAGTCCTTCCAATGGAGGATATAAGCCCTATCCCTGATGCTGTAGAAGGCACTGTTATTATTGATAATCCAATAGATTCACTGGCCTCTCGAATTGGCGAAGCTGCTCTTCATCGGTTGTGCTCTATCCATGGAATTCTATTTGGGGACGTCTTGGTTCCTTCAAGACAAGATAGACCTCACTTGCCCCTAGAAGTTTATACACTTGTATTAAGTTTATGTGTTGGGCTACATCCGTACCGCCCTTCAATTCGTTTGTCTGTGAGATGTTGACATATCCTGGGATCGCCCCTACACAACTTCGTTCCGATAGTTATGCTTTTATTCATGGAATCTTCTTGCTGTTCATGAACATTATATTTTTTCCGCATACTGCCGACGACATTAGATTCATGTATAACTTCAAATGGTGATCAAGAAGCCCCTCTTACGTCCTCCTTGAGCCTTGAACAAATTTTCAAGTTCTGATGGGTGCTTGGAACAAACTCTCACTATTTAAGCATGAACGGTTCTATATGCGTTGCCCACCTTGGTTTGCAAGACAACGGTTAGGAGGACATAAGTATTACTTTCACTTTTCTCTCAAGTTCATCGAACCAAGTCATAACTTTTCCTTTGAATTGACTAACATCAGGAGTTCTCTCATGTATTCACTCACGTTCTGAAGGCACTGGTTTTTCTAGAGCCATTGCTGCTATTCGTGCTACTCCTATTGAAGATAGGAACATCAAACTTCTTATAACTGATGAACTGCTATCATTATTTGGGTTACTGGAAGATGGCCATAGTATTGGACTTCCTGGGAGTGTGGAATTATTAAGGAATGTTGCAGAACAAAAGAGGGATTTGTCAACCCCGTCGAGCCCCTTAGTGAGGGGACTCAGAATGATACCAAGGAGGGAGAGATTAAGGATTCCCAAGTCGAGAAGCCGGGAGATGTCGATGCAAGCCTCGAAAAAGCGCCAATGTTTGAATCGTCGCAAGCCGGACAACCCAAACACGTACAAAGAGAAAGAAGAGGTTGGTGTATAGGCTTTGTAGAAGAAAAACTGCCTCAAGCCCAGAGTTTTTTGTTACTTTGGTTGATGAGGAATCGTCCTCTCACCACATGGAAAGCTCATTAAAGAGGTTTTCTAATCTTCAAATTCCGAACGACATCATGTCCTATGACTTTCCAAACATCAACATAGAAGGACTTAACTCTCCTACCAGAAGTGGAGAAGGCATCCAACCTTTGGACAAAATAGAGAAAATATTGATGAGAAAAGCTACCATTACTGGTCTATTGGGGGTGCACTAGGACACTCACAACCACACACACTTCACTGTACACTTCTATCGATCTTTCATGTGACAATTACTAATACACTCCTATTCGGTCTTTACAGGTGCAACGTCACAATCAAGAGCCATCGATCGCCTCAGAAGTTCTTCTGCATACCACAGATTAAGCCGGAATTCAGAGTCTACTCGACACAAGAAAAAGATGAGGGGTAAGAGAAGAATTATCATTTAAGGGAATCTTCTTCCTCTTCCAAACCCAAATCCCAATCCCAAGGATCTTCACAAGGTGAACAATCTGACTTTCCTACCCAAAGTAGAGAGTAGCCTTCCTATCATGGTCCTTATATCGCCGCATCTCACGAGCCACATTCCGACTCTTCAAGCTCCAGTCAATCTCATGAGCTCCGGTCAGGCAAACATCCTATTTCTACCTCCAAACCACCTTTGTCGGCCACTGCTCCTGAGGTTTCCATACTAGAGAAATTGACCGAGCTCAAGGTCACTTTTCGGAAGATTTGCTTTGATGGCCTTGAATTCCTTCCTTCCATTCATATAATCCTAGGGCATGCCAATGAAAGTTCTCTAGCATGCATGAAAGACGTATTTTGCAGCATGAATCATTTATACACTTGGCAGAGAAAGTCTCCGAAGTTTTAATTGAGCGACAACACGATATAGACTGCCTCAAGTTGGAAGCTATGCACAACAAAGATATAATCAAGTACTAAGATGCAGAATTGCTTGAATTTAAAACCCAACTTGATGAAGCGGAGAAGAATGCCAAGGAAACGATAGAGGTAGTAATCCGTTTGGAAGCTACTCACAAAAAGGAACTTAACATGGCACTTCATCGTAGTGGGACACTCACTTTAGAAAAGGACTCACTGCACAAGGAGGAAGATGCTCTAGCTCGCTGCGTCGTGTAACTTGAAGAATTTTTAAAGAAAGAATGGAGGAAAAAATTGAAGCTCGGAAGGATTCGCAGAAATACTATGAGGAAGTGTTAAGCTAGAAGCATAAAGGCTAAACTTGATGATCAATTTTCTAGAATCGAAACTCTTAAAAAACAAGCTCAAGAGGAGGGCCGAAGAGAGACGATTGAACAAATTAACCCCCAAGTGGAAGATGCGATGGAGTCCGGCAGGAATGAGATTAAGGACTTATTTGATCCGTTGATTATTGAATACAATGCAAAGTCTTGATCCATCATGACTTAAGCTTTCTCGATGAAGGTTACCTTGAATCGCTCGTCGAAGCTTGGGATCATATCGTCAAAATAAAGAAGAATGAGCCAAGTGAAATCAGTCTTAACGAGGAAGAATTAGTGAGGAAAATTCTTTGCGGGAACGAGCCTTCAGATCTAGTTGCCGCAAAACTTTGATTTTTCAACGCCTTCGCACCTGCTGAAGGGAGAGAAAATATTGTTGAGTCTTCAAAGATTGATCCTAAAGGTCCTTCTTCAGCCCAAGTAGTTGGAACATCAACCTCTCTTAATATGGAGAAGAACTTGGCTATGATCCCGACAGGCCCGGCTTCGAAACCAAAATGTTATCTCCCATTTTAAAAGGAGATGCCCTGGCAACGGCGGAGAGTCAACCAGATGCTGGTATTCTACTTTACTCCTTAATATATGAAAATTTTTCGTTCTTCATGCTCAATATCTGAGTTAATCTCCCCATTTTATCAAATTTTGTAGGTCTTTCGGTTCCCAGTCAAACTCCCATTAGTAGCGCTGTTTTAGAATAATATAAGGAAACGACTGAAGATTCGACCGCTTCTAATGTTTCGAGACTCGACGCTCAAATCATCGGTGCCCTGATGACATGATGATTGTTGGTGCCTCAAAATATACTGATAAGACCAACATGAGGGAGCAGATCCAAAAGGAGGAACTATTGAAAAGAAAGGTTAAAACTAACCCTTTGAGGTGGACGTCGATGATTCTCATCTCATGCCATCGCACATTATTCCACCGGGTGGGTTGATCCTTGATGAACTTCCTCCTACCTCTTTAGCTCTCCAGCCAAATGCGGTAAAAGGTCTCAGAAGAGAAGCATAAGAGTGGCTCTACCCTTGAGAAATCCAAAAGAGAAAGAAAGTCAAAGAAGTAGTTACTGCTCCATCTCAATGCATATAGTTTGCATAATTGTCTCTTTCACTAGTTGTAGTTGTGCAGGCATGAATCCTGATCTTTTGAAATAATTTTACTGAAGTTTTAACACTTGTTTTGTAAATAAAAAGCTTTTGTTTTATGTAATGCTTCATGCGAATTGTTATTTAATTAGATGAGCGATTACTTTCCATTCAACGTACTTGTTATTTGTTGCGTGTGAATTCTGTTAACAATCCAACATCTCCATCTCAAGGCCTCTATGTGGTCGTGGCCTCGAGTCGTATCAAACATCAGGCCCGTGCCTTAATGTTATGCTGTCAGGTTCAGCGGTTTTCTGAATAACTGTGCTTCTACCCCCGGCATTGGTTTGGTGAGGCTGTAAGTCGGATGGTTGAATCCCATCCTTAGTGGGTTTATACTCCTTCTATCGATTTCAGGCCAGAGTTTGTGCAACAGAGAACGGTCGAAATCCACTCATCTATTCATGGAGTTCGTGGAATAGAGAATGGTTGAAATCCACTCATCTATTCAAGGAGTTTGTGGAATAGAGAACGATCGAAATCCACTCATCTATTTATGGAATTTGTGGAATAAAAAATGGTCGAAATACACTCATTTGTTCATGGTGCTTGTGGAATAGAGAACCGTCCAAATCCACTCATTTATTCAAAGAGGTTGTGTAATAGAGAACGGTCGAAATCCACTCATCTATTCATGGAGCTTGTGGAATAGAGAATGGTCGAAATCTACTTATCTATTCATGGAGCTTGTGGAATAGAGAACTGTCGAAATTCACTCATTTATTCATGGAGGTTGTGGAATAGAGAACGGTCGCAATTCACTCATATATTCATAGTGTTTGTGGAACAGAAAATGGTCGAAATCACCCATCTATTCTTTCATGTTTATACTCCAGTCCGCTCTCTGGGGACTTAGAGTTATTTTGCGAGCAGTCGGTAGCCGTCCAATTTATGTTTGTACCCCAATCCGCACTATGGGAACTTAGAGTTGTTTTGCGGGCAGTCGGTATCCGCTCGATTTATGTTTATACTCCTATTCCCACTCCGGGGACTTACACTTGTTTTGGAGAGTGGTTAAGTCACACTTCTTTTTGGTTGATTAATTTTCTCCATAGAATTTGGGTTTTTGATTTAGCGAGCAATCGGTCGAATTTCAGTCACTTTTATTTCTGTTTCAGTCCCAAAGTCCGGGTAGGAATTATTAAATGAATAAGTTGGCTGAGCTCATCTTGTTTGATCCTAGCAGGATTTAGCATGATTGATCGATTCGACACTCTAGGAGCCTATTCGTATACATCGATATCAATCAGTTTCGCTATGTAATCATCATCCAATGTAATGGAAAACAAAAGTGCAGAGGAAGCCTTAAACTTTATTCATTAAATGGAAGGGAACACCATAAAATGTCTTATTACATATTCAGAGAATCAAATGCTAAAGCAAATTCTGAAAAATAAATACAACTTAAATGTAAAGGGAATAAGCTAAGTGAAATAGTGTCGTAAATGTTCTCTATTCCATGTTCTTGGAAGTTAATGCGATCGACAGTCGCTAGCTGGAAAGTTCCTTCTCCAAGCCTCTGTTCAGTGACGTATGGTCCTTCCCAAACCGGATTCATGTGTTACAGGGTAGGAAAAACCATATTTATAACGAGATCACCAATTTTAAAGGTTCTCGGGCGGACTTTGGTGTTGTAATACTGAGCAACTTGATGTTGGTATGAAGCTGCCCTAAGATCAGCTTTCTCATGCTTCTCGTCTATAAAGTCTAAAGATTCCAAGAGGAGATCTCGATTCGTTTTGGGATCATAGTAAGTCACTCGATGAGAAGGGACTTCGAGCTGGACAGGAATGACGACTTCTGAACCATAAGCAAGGGCGAATGGAGTATGGCCACTCGTGGACTTGTGAGTTATTATGAAAGCCCAAAGTGCCGTAGGGAGTTCATCCACCCACTTGCCTCTAGCGTTCTCCAAATGCTTCATCAGAATTAACTTGATGATTTTATTTATAGCTTTAACCTGCCTATTTGCCCGAGGTTAAGCGACCGCCGCAAATCTCTTTTCGATGTGGTATCTTCGACAGAAGTCTTTAAACTCAGTATTATCGAATTGAGTCCCATTATCTGTTACAATGGTCCGTGGAAGACCAAAGAAACATATGATGCTTCGAACAATAAAGTTGATTACTTTCTTGGTCACAGTTGTAGCTAAAGTTTTTGCGTTGACCCATCCGGTAAAGTAATCAAATGCCACAATAGCATACTCCGCGCCTCCTTTAGAGATTGGTAACGAACCAATAATATATATACCCTACATAGCAAATGGCCATGGGATGACCATTTGCATGATTTCTGTTGGCGGGGCTCTCGAAACTTTTGCATATATTTGGCATTAATCACATCGTCTTACATAAGTAGCCGCATTTCGATTTAAGGTCGGCCAATAATAACCATAACAGAGTATCTTCTTTGCCAGAGTTTTCCCTCCAGTGTGGTCTCCGCATTCGCCTTCATGAACTTCTTTCAAAACACGTTTTTATCTCATCATGAGCGATACATCGGAGTAGAGAGACTGAGAAACCTCTCCTACACATAACTCCTTCTTACATAATATATCGTAAAGCTTTGCAAAGGACCTGTTGCTTTTCATTCTTTTATCAGGCAGGACCCTGTTCAGTAAATAGTCTTTAATTGGAGTCATCCACAATTCCTTTTCAGATTCCGCCTCTAGTACTTGATCAATTCCATCATGTTTATACTTGGGGTATCTAATACTTCGACCGGTACCAAACCCATCTATTATGCATCGCCGGTACTAGCGAACTTCACAAACAAATTAGCCTCTGTGTTTTGATCACGTGGAACATGTGAAATGTCATAGTATTCAAATTCTATCAATAACTCCTGAACTCAGGTAAGATAAGAGGCAAGTCATTGTCCCTTACCCTGGTAGTCTCTTCTAACTTGATACACCATCGGTTGTGATTCGAAAAAGATTCCAAGAGATTTAACTCTAAGTTCTTTAGCGAGTTTAAGTCCAGCAATCAGAGCTTCTTACTCTGCCTCTTGTTTGTCACTGGGAAATTAAGCTTAGCACATAACAAATCAATCGATTTTTAGGAGTTACAAGCACACTCCCAGCTACAGAGCAATGATCATCTGATACTCCATCAGTATATAACTTCCATCGTACAGTAGGGATTTCACTTCCTTTTGGAAGATCATCCTATATAGTAAACTCTGATATAAAGTATGAAAGTGCTCTTGGTTCAGTTCGGTAGAACGTAGGTCTCCAAAACCCGATGTCGTAGGTTCAAAACCTACAGAGAGTGATTATGTTCTTGTTACGTCGAATCAGAAAAAATAACTTAACAAAGTGGGATTGCAACTTGCATTTTTCCTCCTAGAGCAATGTTCCACTTGAGTAACCTCGTAAACATCTCAGGTCTCTATAGGACCTATCGTAACGGCTGGTCAGTGTAAATATTGATCAGATGTGCCCGAAAGTACCAACGAAGCTTCCGTGATGCAATAAGCAAGTAGTACGTCAGTTTCTCTATTTTCAGATAACTCCTTCCTACTCCTGTCAATCATTTACTGACGTAATACACTGGCCTTTGAATCTGATTTTCCTCACAAACCAAGGAGATACTTATAGCGTATAATGATATAGCCAAATAAATGGATAACTCCTCGTGATCTATCGGCTTTGAGAAGATAAGGGTTTTCTCCATATTATTCACCAGACCTTGGTATGTGTCTTTACAATCCTACGTCCATTCGATGAATCTTTTTCCCCTTTTAATTAGATCGAAGAAAGGAATGCATTTTTTAGTAGCTCTGGAGATAAATCGACTTAGAGTGGCAATCTTCCCATTCAGACTCTGTACTTGTTTAATGGTTCTTGGTGCTTAGATACCACAGATAGCCTGAATCTTCTCTGGATTAGCTTCTATTCCACGAGCGTTGACAATAAAGCCCAAAAACTTTCCTGATGCAACACCGAACAAACATTTTAAAGGATAGATTTTCATCTTGTAATATCGGAGGATATCAAACATTTCTACCAAGACTTTGGTATTGTTGCTTGATCATCATGACTTCATGAGCATATCATCCATGTACCCATCCATTGTCTTTCCAATCTGCTCCCTAAACATCCTGTTAACCAAGCGTTGATAGGTTGCTTCGGCGTTCTTTAATCCAAACGGCATTACTACATAACAATACAACCCAACATCTGCAACAAAACTGGTGTGCTCCTGATCGAGGATACGCATCGGGATTTTGTTATATCCCGAATATGCATCCATAAACGATATCAATTCGTGTCCTATAGTTGAATCAACTAGCTGATCAATCTTGGAAAGGGAAAAACTATCTTTTGGACATGCTTTTTTTAGATTTGAATAATCAATGCACATTCTTCATTTTCCATCTGCCTTCTTCACAAGTACGAGATTAGGTATCCATTTAGGATAGAGGGCGACACGGATAAACCCGTGAACTTTTAGTTTATCCACCTCCTCTTTAAGAGCTGTAGATCTCTCAAGATCCATGCCTCCTCCTTTTTACTTCACCAGAACATACTTTGGATCAATATTTAATGCATAGCTCGCAAAGCAAAGGAGATTCCACATGATACATCTAGATTCGCTCGGAGAAAACCAGCAAGTTCGTTCATCATCGGGGGGCTGAGCTGTGACCCAACCTTCAGGACTCGTGATGGGTCATCATGGCTGACCATTATATCAATCATCAGATCAGCCAATGCAGCCTTGGTCTTTTTGGGCTCCTCATTATCATCTTTCGGATCTATTTCTCTATACAACCGATTGTGGCACTAGAGCTAAGGCCCAGGCGTTGATTAATAATCTTAAGTGGTTTAGATGCGGATAGCTTTGTCCATACCCTTTCCCTTCTGCTTACGTTGAGCTTCCCTTAACTTAGCCACATAACAAGCACATCCAGTCGCCTAATCGCCATGAATAACTCCTACACCATTATCCTTTAAAAACTTTAGAGTTAAACACCATGGTGCAAGAGCTACCTAAAATTCAACCAAGGACGGTCGGCCTAGAAAAACATTGTACGGAGAGTCAACGTCCAAAATAATAAATAGTAAGATTCGCACTCCCTTTTTCTCACCTCCTCCTAATTCGATAGGTAATTCCATATATCTTACAATCTCAGTTGCAACTCCATTAAAACCATTAAGATGAGCTTTAGATGGTTTCAAGTCTTTGGCCTCCATTCTCGTCTGATCATATGCCTTTTTGAAGATTATATTCACCAAACTTCTGTAACAATCAGAGAAAACAGTAATAATTAATTAACAAATTAAAAAATGATAAAACAACTTTGTAAAATTACCAGAATTGAGCCACGAGAGTTGCACCATTGTGTCATGGTAATTTTTTGGTCAATTTCCATATGTAGAATGTCGGAATTTGAGCTAATACGAGAAAGTTACGAATTTAACAAGAAAATGTTTTGTGTGTGTGTGTGTGTATAGGGAGGTCGACCTAGAAGTCAACCATCCCAAGGCCTAGGTCGACTGTCCGGTCGACTTGGCTTCAAGGGTGGTCGACCTATAGGTCGACCCGCTTACGAATGGGAAGCGAAGGAAATTTCTTTCGTTCCCGTTGGTTATAGCAAGTTTTTTTTTACACGTTGTTTTCGTTATTTTGGCTCATCTGGTCTCTCCGTGCTACTATTTAACATTGATTTCAGCCAAATTATAGGATTAGAAATTCAACCTAATCAAAGCAGCGATCAAAGGCAAGTGCAAACAATCAAAGTTCATCAACCATATTAATCGAATTAATTCGCATTTATTCCCAACTTGTTCCTTCTTCCTATTTCCTATGTTTCCTTTTTAATACTAGAACTATCGTAAAGCCTAGTACCTTTACTTTGTTTAAAAATACTAGTAATTACTATCAGTCACTAGACTTTTAGTCTGACACACTCCTCTATTTTCCCCTCCCCCGTAGGCCATCAAGGGAGAGCGAGGTAGATTTACGGATTCAGGGAGGTTGTAGCAGCCGAGATTCTTCCTATGTATTTCTCTTCTTTATTTTCAGCTTTTAGTTCTTATGTTGTATTGGCACTATTTGAGGAATGATTTGTACTCTGATTTTATTGAGACCATGGTTTTTAATTTCGTAAGACAAGTATGGATATTTTGAGATATATGATGTATTTGGTATTTGGAAACTTTTTGGATTTATAAAGTAATTCTGAGGCTTTTTTTTAATATATTATTATTATTATTGTTTTCATTGTTTATATATATTTTTGTCTTGTGAATCCTAGTCTCTACTAGTTTTAACTATACCAATAATGCTCCATGCCTTTTTGTGTGTCCCTTTGGGTATACTAAGGGGTGTGGGGGGTTACATATGTATTAGAGCCTAAGGTTATATGATTACTAAAAATTCATTTCAAAGGTAAGTATTTTTCAAAATAACTTGTTTTAAAATTAGTTTCAGAAAATAACTCTTAGAAATAGTTTTTAAGTATAATAGAGTCTTATAATTATCCCCTCAAAAGTCCAGTTCAATATCTCTTCGACTCTTTCCTAAAAGTCTCTTTTTCTTTGCGAAGAATTGCAGATGCCCCTAATCTTTCCAAAGGCATTCTAGTCCCCATTGATTTCATAGGCATCTACAAGCCATGACTCTAAAGATGCAAGGGCAAACATCCAATCCAGCACCAGTAGGTGGGAATCCTTTAACCCACCTGCAACCATCAATTTATCTAGGCTTTGTAACGATTTTACAAATTTGGATGGAAAGACTTTTTATGGTATGAAGACTTTTGTGGAGGCGAGGGCTTGGCTAAGGAACATAGAGAGGATATTCGGGATATTGAAATTGGATGAATATCAGCGAGTTCAGCTAGCATCTTGGCGTCTAAAAGAGGAGGCTTCTTAATGGTGGGAAGTTATTGAGTTGGAAGGAAGAGAGGTTACTTGGAATGGATTCCGAAAGCGATTTGTTAGGAAGTTTTTATCTCCAGCAGAAGAGAGTGTTCAGTTGGAGCAATTCATTAATTTGAAGCAAGGGAGTTTGTCTGTGAAAGAGTACATTAATCAATTAAATGAGTTGTCATGGTATGTTGTGGAGTTGGTAAATACACCACACAAAAAGGCTATAAAGTTCACGAAGGGAATAAATCAGCCCCTTCAAGGGTTGTTGTTGACTCACGTACCGACGGGAGCTACCTATGAGTCATTAGTAGAAATGGCGATTATGTCTGTGCAGCTAAGGAGGGGGAGCCGAAAGAATCCGTTAAGTCGAAAGGTTCTAAGAGGAAAGAAGAAGACCCACAAAAACGAATCAAGAAAAAGTGCAAAAGTTGTATGATGCCTGGTCAGTTAGCCAAGGACTGCAAAAGAGGGAAGATGAAGGGAAAGTGCTATAATTGTGGACATTGCGGTCACGTTAGTAAGTATTGTCCCTAGAAGATGGGGTAGAGAGCAGTTGCACCTGCAACATAGATTCAGGCTTTGGAGGCAGCGCCCTCCCGTAGTAGACTAAATCGAGGTAGGAAAATTTGATTTCTATATTTCATTTTACCTATTTGGGCTCTTTTTCGATTCTGGAGCATCTCACTCTCTCATCTCTAGTAGATTGTTTGCACTTAGACATCTCTTTAGTAGTAGACCCCATTGTTATTCAAACCTTATAGATGAATCGGCACACTTGTCTATGGTTTGTAGGGTACAAAAAAATTATCCTAGGCGTAGAATTTGACTGCGACGCTTATGTTTTAGGATTTTCGGGGTATGGGATGGTTTTGGGAATGGATTGTCTATCTACATATGGAGCTGTATTAAATTGCGAAAGGAGAGTCATTAGGCTAGAGGCATGCAGCGGTAGGACTCTTTAGATTTCTTGCGACCTTCAAGTGTCAGTTATGTTGAGCTTCCTTTATTCCCTCGATTCATCATCATCGGAGTTAGAATCGGTTCCTATCATCGGAGATTTTCTAGTCATCTTCGCTACTAAGGCAGATGGTTCCGTTGATTATAGATAATTAAATAGCTCACAAAGAAGAGATGATATCCACTCCCTAGGATTGATGATCTATTTGAAAAGTTAGTTGGCTCTTCGGAATTCTCCCATCTTGATTTAGCCACAGGATTTCATCAGCTTAAGGTCGCTAATGACAGCATTAACATGACTGCATTTAGGACACTCGACGGATTCTTTAAGTGGTTGGTTAGGCCTTTTGGGTTAACCAATGCCCTAGCCTATTTTGTTGATTTGGTGAGCCGTGATTCTAGAGTCATCCTAAATAAGTTGTAGTGGTATTCATGGATGAGATTTTGGTGATTTCAAGAGTATGGAGGAGCATGTTGTTCACTAGAGGAGGATCTTCGTACACTTCGCATTCTTCAGTAAAAAGCAAAGTTCTTGAAGTATCACTTTTAAGGAAGCATGTTTCTTAGGGCATAGAGAAGGTCTACGCATGGAAAGAGTTTGAGAAACGATTTTGTACATTTAGGTTCGGAGTGTGAAAATCCAAAGGGTGGTAGGCAAAGACTGAAGATGTATCATGGAAAAGGAGAAAAGCCACGTGTAGATAATTGTAGAAATTAAAATTTCCTCAGAAAAGTGGATTTGGGGTAATGCCATAAGATAAATATAGGCATACAAGAGGAACAAGAATATAAGACTTTAAGTAAGGAAATGAGATTTCCAAGGTTTAGAAAGGATACTCTTGGGATAGTAAGTAAGAAAATCCACTTTATGTCTAACCCAATAAAATAAAATTATTAGAATTGAAAAGAAGAAATGAAAATATTTTTAAAAGTAAATACTGGTTTTTTGGGAATATGGTAAGAAATTTAAACAGATTTTTATATGATATAAATTTTGTTAAAAGTGAACTTCCTTTTAAAGAATTACAGAATGTATACAGTTTACTAGTTTCTTTGTAAGTAACCAAAAATTTTAAATACAAAAAGTTAAAAAGCATTAAATATCGGAAACGTAGATTACAACATTTATTGTTGTAATAGATGCTTTCATGGAAAATAAAGGGAGCATAGGCTACAACACTATTGTTATAGCAGGTGACTCCAAAAGGAAATGTTTTTACATAGTATATGAGGTTTATCAGTATTTATTTTTAATTAAATTCATATACTAAATTTTTTTGGTGATAGTAACGGTGTTTTACGCGACATGTTTTAAATCCAAATAAAAATGAATTTTAAAAAGATAACTTCTAAGAGTAAAAATAAAAGTGATTTGTAAAATACACTTATTATAAGGAAATGTTTTTGGTTATGGATATATTAAAGCAGTTTTGGAGAAGAGTTTTTCTGAAAAGAAAAGAGTAAGTTAGATATTAGAAGATGTCTATCATAAGAGAATGTAAATTAAACATACTTTAATCTATTGGAGTGAAAAAAGTAATGATATAATTTTCTATGAAACCAATAAAAATGTTTTATGCAAGTTACAAGGAATACATGAAAGACATGTACAAGGTATGAGAAGTACCATATTTTTTATAGCCTATTTCGAAAAGTATAAAATAAGTTCTTTGTAGTTTCACCTAAACATGAAGTCCTCTTTTAAAAAGGTTCATAGAAGATTTTAGCGTTGATAATTTCTCATAGGAGAAAATAGTTCCAATACATTAAGGTATGAGACTATTAGGTACAATGAGAAGATGATTTGAATACACACAAGGATATTTTAAAGATATTCCAAAAGAAAATAATTTGGTGAATAGGTAAATAAGTGTTTGGAAAACATAATAAAAGTAAAATTTAAAAGTTCAAATTTTTACAGAAAAACTATAAAGGTCTTTAAAAGAAAACGAGGAATAAGTTTTGGACTTAAAGGTTTTTCCCTCTAGGTTTGGGAAACAATGTAAATTCAAAAAGCTATGAAGATGCAAGTCTAGAAAGATAAGATTTGAAGTAACCTAGTATTTTTTGAATTTAGTAGAAACTTAAAGATAACACTTTTAAAGACAAAGGTTTTGGGATTTGATGTTTTAAAAATTTAGAAACCTTAATTTTTAAAATGGAACTATAAACACCAACCTCCCAAATGTGAAGTAAATAGGAATCATTTCTAGGTGTAATGGAAAAGGTGTAAGGCTACAAAGAAGATAGCAATAATTACTTTAGGAAGTAATAATAGAATTTTCGTAGAGTGTATTGGACCTAGTGAGAACTTAGGAATGTTGATTCATGTGAGCAGACTAATGAAGAAATGTAAAATGAAGTTAGTAAAATTGTAAGACATGCATGGTTGAGAATGGATATTCCTGATTTTGGAAGAAATTGGAAAAAGCATCTTTCTTTAGCGGAATTCGCATAAGATAGTAGTTCTCAAGATAGCATTGGTATGGAACCTTTCGAACCCCTTTATGGAAGACCGTGCAAGTCGCTTTCATATTGGATAGAGTCTACTAAGGTTAAAAAGACTTCAGGGAAGATTAAATTAATTAGGAGAAAATGCATACTTCTTATCCACATCTCTCTTTGATAGTAAATTTCAAATTTCCTATTTCCATCTTTAGTTTTGAATAGGTTCTTTCCTTTCTCATCCCTTGGGAGGTTAGAACTTAGGATTTAACCTATGAATGATAGGATTTGATGTAAACATGTAATTAAAACATGTTATGTATGATGGATGCTAGTGGTTGAAAGTGTTTGCTAGTGGATGCTAATGGACGCGTATACTTACACTACGCTCTATTATCTTTTAGGGATCGGTCTAACTAGGACATTAGAGCATATGCATATGGATATGTGTGCATTTATATTTTTCTTTATTTTCATGGTTGTTGCATTTGGATGATGATTAGCATGCATATAGATCTATCAGTATTCATTAGGGATTTTTGCATTCATTGGATGCATAGCACATACATGATTGCAAAGAAGGAGGTCAATTGAATCAGTGGACCGCCTAATCTTTTGCATTAGTTAGGGACAAGCATTAGTTAGGGACATTGACACTACGCTAATTGCATAAGTATCATAAAATTGCATTAGAAAAACTTAAGGACAACGGATGAATGGTTGATGATTGGCTAGTTGGTAGTAGATACTGAATGAAGACATCTATTCATTCTTTTATCCTTAGAGATTTCGGGGATGAAATCCCTTATGGAGGGGACGATGCAACAACCTGAGATTTAAGCTATAATAATTAATTTACAAGTTAAAAATGATAAAATAACGTTGTGAAATTGTCATAATTGAGCGATGGGAGTCGCACCATTGTGTCTGTGGTAATTTTCTGGTCAATTTCCATATATAGAACGTCGAAATCCAAGTTAAGATAAGAGTTACGAATTTAATAAGAAAACATAATATATATATATATATATGTATGTATGTATGTTTATGTGTGTGTGTGTGTATGGAGGTCAACCAAGCCAAGGCCTAGGTCGACCTGCCTACGAATGGGAAGTGTAGGAAATTTCCTTTGTTCCTGTTGGTTCCAGCAATTTTTTTTACACGTTGTTTTCATCATTTTGGCTCATCTGGTCCCTCCATGCTACCATCCAACGGCTCCCATTCAGTCTATGATGTGGTTGCATCCTATTCAATCTCCAAATCCAACAGTCTAAGATCCACTTCTACCCTTATAAATAAGCTCATAGGCCTAACAATTTTTTTCATTCTAGATTTTCTCCGCTTGGGTTCACCTTTTCAGAAAGGACCATAAAAGGAATAATTTTCCAAGGAGGGAATCTTTTTAATAAAAATATTTAATACCCTCAAGCGGATCCGGAAAGACCAAAAGGAAGTGCTTAGGGCCACAGGTGAGTGATTTTAATTATTTTAATTTTTAAGCAATCTAAAATAATAGGGTTTCCAATAGTTGTAGTTTTTCTACTATTTTGGAAATACCTTTTTATCAGTTATTTTCAGTTTTAGATTTATTTTCAGTCCATCTCTTTTTAGCTATTCTTTTTAGTTATTTGTAGCTAATTTCTGTTAATTATAGCTTTTCCGTTTAATTACTGTTATTTACAGTATTTTAAATTTATTTACTGTTATTATGCGTTATTTACATCTTTTTCATACGCTTTGGATTTTCTTCTATTTTCGACTTTCTTTTGTTTCTCCTCTTCTTCGCGTATGGATTAAAATGGATTAAATGCAAATATGGATTAAAATTATAAGAATACTGAAATAACGGAAGATAAGATGTAAAATGCAACGACTGTAATAAGAAATGGAATTGGACTGAAATTATGATGTAAATATTAGAATTAGACTAAATTAAAGAAATTGGCCTAAAACTTAGAATTATAACTAAAAAGAGTAAAAGATGAAATAAGCTTTTTTTCACACTTAGACATTAGGTTAAGTAACAAACATGATTATAACATATGTTATAAAAAGAAAACAGAACAGAATGAGACTTATTTTAAGACTTAGGATAAATTAATAAGCACATATAGTAAGAACAATAATAAAGGCTTATTTGAATAATTTATTTAAGTTAATAAGCAAAGAAGTAAAGTAGGACCTGTACCAAATAGCGTTCTCCTATTATCTATAGACACGATGTTTCACATAAGGCTGAAGTGAGACGACGGGCACGCTTACGCTAATAGTGATAGTAATCGGTCAATAAGTAGAAGTCCAAATCATGGGGATTTGGGCAAAGGGGCGCAACTAGATATTGTTTGGATAATAGGCAAGTACCAATAGCAATTACCCTACTATTTCCGTGGACACGGTGTTTCACATAATCCTTAAGTGAGAGGAGGGGCACGCTTATGTTGGAGCTTGAGGTAATAAGAAGACCCAATAGGTGGAACAACAGGTAACACGAGCTTAGTGGTGGTAAGCGTGCGACTTCCAGTGATGGCTCATAAATCGTTATGAGTTCCAAGTGCTTAGTATGTGTGTCTTTCGTAGACACCATTGCCTTCTGTATAGGATGCCATATAACGTTTAGTGCACAGTAGATACTTTGTGTGTCATTCATAGGCACCATTGCCTTCTATGTAGGGAGTTATATAGCATCTCGTCCACATTAGGTCTATGAAGTAGCAGACCGACCAAAGGGTAGAATTAGGATTTCTGTCTAATTATAGGATTAGGAATTCAACCTAATCAAAGCAGCGATCAAAGCCAAGTGCAAATAATCAAAGTTAATCAATCATATTAATCGAATTAATTCATATGTATTCCCAGTTTGTTCCTTCTTCCTATTTCCTTTGTTTCCTTTTTAATACTAGAACTGCTATAAAGCCTATTACCTTTACTTTGTTTAAAAATACTAGTAATTACTATTCGTCGCCAGACTTTTAGCTTGAACCACTCCTCTATTTTCCCCTTCCCCCCATTGCCTATCATGGGCGAGCGAGGTAGATTTGTGGATTCAGGGAGGTTGTAGCAGCTGAGATTCTTCCTATGTATTTCTCTTCTTTATTTTTAGCTTTTAGTTCTTATGTAGTATTGGCACTATTTGAGGGATGATTTGTACTCTTATTTCATTGAGCTATGGTTTATAATTTTGCAAGGCAAGTATGGATATTTTGAGAAATATGATGTATTAGGTATTTGATGACTTGTTTGATTTATAAAGTAACTCTAAGTTTTTTTTAAATAAATTATTATTATTGTTTTCGCTGCTTATATATATATTTTCATCTTATGAATCATAGTCTCTGCTAGTTTTAATTATACCAATAATGCTTCATGCCTTCTAGTGTGTTCCTTTGTGTATACTAAGGAGTGTGGGGTGTTACAACTTCCACAATCAATCTAAATCCTTCTTACCAACACATGACGAATCATAGCAGAAATGATCATCGGGTCAATTGTTGAAGCCTCTACTTTGTCTGCATCCGTACTTCTGAACACAATATCATCCACCTTGGTGCGCTACTATTTTGTCGGAGTTCCATCTTCCATTTTCGAACAACATTCAAAATCTGCAGGCTTTATCCCGCTAGCATAATGCTCCATCTCTTGTCAACTCCTATTTGTAGGGTGTGGTCCCCCACTATCATATTAATCACTAGCCTTCCACCGATCCGTGAAGGCTCCTTAGCCCTACGTGAAGCTTATCCTCAATTGGGGTCGGATATCCCCTGTCCGCCATCCTACGTAGTTTTCACAAAATATTGCAGCTTCTTTTCCCGAATCAAATTTTCTATGACATCCGGGAGGTGCCTATATTCATTCGTACTATACCTATAACATTTGTGAAACAGACAATACTTCCCAGTCTGCTTCTGTCTCTCTGACGACTCTTTTGGTTGTGGCTTTCTGTAATACATGGTATTGCAAGTGGATAGATAAATGTTTTCCAGTGAATTGTTTAGCGGTGTGTAATTTTCATACATTGGAATCCTAGGCTTTAGTCTTCCAAAATCTCTCTTCCGATCTCGATTCCTGTATCCATCTTTATTTTGTTGATTTGACTTATTCTGAACATTCACTTGAACTTTCCCTGAACTGTCATTAAATTGTTTTATTGTAATATTACTGTATATTGCTTCTTCACTCGGTCCTGCAATGTTTTTGTTCCTGGAGCACATGGCCTCCTCCTTCCTCAAAAACTGAGCTACCTTTGAATAGAAGCACACCAACGTAGCAAGCGGATATGTGCTGATCTCCTAGGGATCGCATGGAATTTGGAAGAGATTGGAGGGATCGATATATATCCCTCTAAAGTGATTGTAGAATTTAGAATTCAAGCAACACTACTTCATGAAATGCGTTATCTCATAAACCATACGTTAGAATTACATGAAATTTAGGAAGCAAGTAGCTAACATCATGGGGGCATCCCTTATAGGGATCGCAGCCCATTTGGATGCATTAATAGGGATCGATACTGATCCCAATTGTGGGCCCTGATGGGCGTGCAAAACTTTAGGTGGTCATGTCTTGGTCTTCCGAACCTTCTTCCAAAATTTCAGTCCGATCCTTGCACGTCTTTTACTATAAATACAGCATGCATGGCATTAGAAAAGGGATCATGCTTTCTTTGTTGAGGCTCTGCTATTTTTATTCTTCACTTTTGTACTGATCGATCCCAGCTGATCCAAACACTCCTATGATCATAATAAAGTGGAAGATCGGTAAAAATATAAAGTAGACGTAGGCCAAAATTACCGAACCACTATAAAAATTCTATGTGTTCGTTTATAGTTTCTGCTCTGTTTTAATTTCATTCTTTATTTAATCTCTACTAGATTCTATTGGGTGTTGATGCCAATTTTTAACATCAACAATAAGATATATGCGTATTACTATAAGGGTTATAGTATATTTATTCAATATAATATGTTATAATGGAATATATAATAATTAGTTAAATTTTTAATTAATTGAATAAGATTTAATTAATATAATGTTATACATAAAATACTACATAAGTTAAACAAAAGTATAAAACTTATATAATAATAAAACTTATATAATATAAATGCATAAAGCAAAGTTAAAATGGTAAAGGAACCCCAAATAGACTTAAGGAACAAATACATATGTATAGTACTTATACCATGATTTCAGAAGTGTTTGACATTTGAATCACGAGGGCATTTTGTAACGATCCGGAATTTCACTGCTTTGATTTGCGAACATTAAATTAATTTCAAAATTTCAAATAATTGGTTTTTAAAACTCTTTTAAATAATAAATAATGATGGTGAAATAATTTTTCAAATTTTTCTACAAAAATAATTAGTTTGAAAAAAGATTGAAAATGTGACCGGAATTCATTTTTTCGAATCTAAGATTTTTCGTCGGCTAAAAGTTGTCACAAACGTTGTGAACTCTAACGAAAATATATTCACAGACATTTACACATTAGCTAGTTAGAATTACATATATACATAAATATATATGAATTTATATAAGTTTATACAAGTAGTATTGTGACATTTTTCCTAAAAATAAAAAGTATTTAAAATAAAAGATTCCTTTTGGAACATAAAGTACAAGTGGTTTAATGGCGTGTTTTATTTAATGCAACGGGAGAGGTGACTTGGTGGGTGGATTTAAACGAGGTCGAAAGGAGGTGGTGAGGTGGGGAGTGGAGGGTTAAGGACATAGGGGTATGTTGATAATTCAATTAATTCAATTTGTGTCTTAGTATAAATACTAATTTTCATATTTTTACTCATTTTCTTATATTCTTTTCATTTAAAGCTTTAAAAATCTATTAATACCAAAACATCCATGCCTTTATTTATTTACTTTTAAATATTCAAAAATTTAAAAATCCAAGTTTTGATCTTTAAATCTTTTCAAAATGGTTTTAAACATATCCTTTTTCCATTTCTACGCCTTTCTTCTTCAAAAAAACACCACACATCCCCACAAGCCTAGGCCGCACCTTAGTAGTGCCATGACCGAGCCTAAGAGCACTTAGGCCAAGCCTGTTTCAAGATGCAAGGGTCCAAAAACAAAGTTACTACAATTTTTTTAAAGTTTTTACCAGTTTCAAAGAGATTTGCAAAATTTTGGTGAGTAAACGCATGGTTTAAATTTAAAGTTTTTAACTTTGATTTTGTTGAATATAATTGTTGTACATTATGTGTTTGAATTGCTGGATGGTGAGATGGTTAGTTATTTATGTTTGTATGTGATTTGCATGGAATGTTGAGTATGGACCTTAAATTGTTAATTGATGTTATAGTTAAGATCTTTGGCTCGTATTTGATGTTATGGCTTGAGTTTGGGTATATGGACTTATTATGTCTGTTTAAGCTCATAGACAGTTAGTGTGTGCTAATGGTAAATTAGAAATTGAAAATTTGACTTATGTGTGATATGGAGTTTCCTTGAGTTAAACTGCTTTACTTACTTTGTTTTTAACAAAAGTTTTATTAAGTTTCTAACTTTTACTTTTGTTTGAAATTTTTTTATACTGAATTAGTAAAGTAAGTTAAAGATAAAAATTTAAGAGTTTAAAACGTTATTGTATATGCAAAACCGGTTTATGACATTTGTAGCGATAGTTGCTGCCGGCAGTTAGCTAAAAATCCAAAATTTTCAAAGTTAAGTTTTCATGCTTCGAAAATATTTGAAAAGTTTTATAATCTTACCAAAAAATGTTTTAGAAAGTTAATTAAGTTATTAATAATTAATTATTAATTAATTAGTTTTAATAATTGAAAATTAATTAAGATTAAACAAGGTTTACAAATTATAATTACATGAAGATTAGTTATTAATTAATTATCTATTAAAGATATTATTAATTTTCATTAACTATTTATCAAGTAAGATTTAATTTCTAATTAATTATAAGTTAAGTATATGATTTATTTTTTAATTAACTATTACTGAAATATAAAGTCAATTATTTATTTAATTAATCAAGTGCTTAACTATTTTTAATGATAAATTAATTATGGTTTTAATTTAAATTAATTAATAATTAAAGGTTTAAATTATTATTTAAGTTTTAATTAAAATATTATTTAGTTAATTAATTGTGATTAATGAATAGTTAATTATTAATAAAGGTTTTAAACTATTATTTAATAATTAATAAAGGATTAATTAAGCGTTTAAAATTATAAATAAATTATTTATTAAAGGATTAATTATTTATTACATTATAACTAAATTAAGTTCAAATTTAATAATGATTAATTATGATTTAATAAAGAGTTTAACTCGTAGTTAATCATTTTAAAAGAGGGTCTTAAGTTTTTAATCCTTGTTTTCCAAGAATCAAATTTGTTTTAAAGGTACTTCTTTTTCAAACATGGTTTCGAACATAAGGAATTGAAATGTTGATGCCATCATTTAGACAAACAATTATGAATGAGTTATGTAAATGTTTTGATTGTGTAGACATGTATTTGCAGAATAAATGCCCACTCTGCTATAATGTAATTGTTTATTATGTGGACATATGTTTAGCAGAATAATTTCTCATTTTGCTATATGTAGTGAATTGTTTGGACATCTATTTAGCAGGACAAATCACCATCTTGCTATTATGTTATTTGGATATGTATGTGCTAGTTGATTTGTATCGATATGTTATTCTCTGAATTGGATATGAATTGCATTTACATATATGTTGACTTATGTAAATAAATGGTTAAGTGACTTGAAAGTGAAATTGATGTTAAATGGTAATTTATATTATTACTGTTGGGTTCGCTAAGTCTCCATTCGAAATTATAAAGTATTGTTTTAAATTAGCTTCAATTCTTTAATCAGTTTAGAGTTAAGGTTTAGATATGATTTTTCAAGTTATATTATTATTTTATAAAGGTATTTATAAATAATAACTTGTTTATAAAAATGGATTTTACTGAGTAAAAAGGTTTATTTAAAGTGATTTAAAAGGATGAGTTGCAAAAGATATTTTATAAATGATTTTTCTTAAAGAAGATTTATCAAAGGAGTTTTAAATGAGGAAATGTTCTATAAATGATTTCAGGGGTTTGTAAGGAGGTTTTTTAAATTGACTTGTAGACTTATAAAAGTGTTTTATAAACTGATTTTGGAATTTATAAAGATGTTTAAATGTAAAATGGGCTTTTAGATGGAAACTTTTTATAAATGATAAGTGGATTAATTAATAGTAATTAATGTTTTCAAAAAGAAATTTGAAAAGAAGGAAACTTTTATAAAGTTTGGTAAATATACTTATATCATTGAGATAAGTATATAAATGTTTTCCAAATATAAAAAGAATGTAAAGGGTTTTGGGAATAGTGTTTTGTAAAATATCTTTTGATCGAATGCTTATAAAGTGATTTCAATTAATGAAAGATTAATTAATAAATGATTAGTGAACCCAATGTGGAATTAAATCAATGTTGAATGATTATTTATTTGATAGTTAAATAACCGACTATCTAACCTCGAATAAAACTTAACTTTGGAAATATATAGGGGAAACACGTGAGTTATATGGCACAGCCATCCCCAATGATGATGTACTGTGCATACAAATCTCGTTTCGTTCCTCAAGGTAAATGATAAGGAAATCCGTCCACTAATGGTTAGGAGGTGATCTCTGCTCTTATCTTGTCTATTTATTTCGTAAAGAACCGTGGTTGAGTTTATCGAAAATATCGAAAGTTATTCGAAGAGATTAGGATCGGATATGTTATCTGAAAACCACTTTGATCCAACTCAAGTGTTTCGACTTGAAAACAACTTAAAGAATATGTAGTCGAAGATAGTGCTTTGAAGTGCAAGAGATATTTGTTATTAATTTTGAGACAAATTCCCCAAAAAAGATGTAATACAATTAGTGCTTCTGATTTCATTTGATCCCACAACGAACTTGAATGGATGAATGCTAGCATTTCTATGATGCCTGGAGGGCAGTGTAACATGCTATGTATGAAGTGCTTAATAAAGATAAAACGTAACCTCAAGCCTCATCAACTGGGAAATGAAAAAAATCAGGCATGCAGCAAAGCCAAGTGGGTCACTCCCATCAGGGTATGGTCGTCCCAAATCTAAATCGGTTACTATCTACTCATGTATGCTTTGGGGCCTAAAGTTGGGTCATCGTATTTGTTACTACTAGTCAAGTGGTAGGCCAGTCCTGTGTGGAAGGGGTGCAAGATGTTCTTGTCAGACTTCAGTTTATTTTATCTAGAGATGTACCATCGGAAGGTAGTTCCTTACCATATCATAGTATGGAATCCATTCTTCAATATATGCCTTTACGGTTTTAGATGTACCCAACTAGGTTGAAATGTGAGATGCAAGCATTTCAACTATATTCGTATTTTACTTGAACCGTTAGAAATTATTATACTATCACTAGATTTTCTATAAAAAAGTGTTATGGTTATCGTAAGGTAAAAACCTGTCTGCGTTTATGTACAGCGTAGTCTTACAAGATACCTTTGATTTTAAAAAGGTTTTAAACATAATAATTTAGTTGTTTGAGTTTACTCACATCAGACTCATGTCTGACTTGGAGTTTTATTTTCTTTCTCTAAAAATCATAGAGAAGCTTAGAGCTAGATTATATGATTCCTGGATGCATCTTGAAGAAGCTTGAAGCTGGAGGCTTTATAAATAGCTAGTTATTATCTTGTTTCTGCTGTATTATATGTATCTTATATTAGTTAGGTAGGGACAGGCTGTCATAATTGTCCTCGAGTAAAATTTGTATTAGTATGACTCTGGTGTATCATTTCGGAAATGACTTTAAAAAGAATTATGTTGATCAATATATGTTATTCTGTTGCATTGTGAGATTCTATGATTGTTTTGTTTCTTCTTATCTTCTTTCTTTTACCTTAATAATCTGTCTTTTTGGCACTTATTTATTCGGCACATGAATACCGTGAATGTATTAGTGTCGACTTCTAGGGTTTAGAAAGGTGGGTCGTTATAGCGTGGTATCAGAGCATAGGGTTAAGCGAGAACCTTGGCTTTGGTGAGGCAACTCATTAAGAGATAAGGTAATGGAATGACTTCTTTTGAGTTTGAGTGTATATGTATAAGATCACATATTCGTTGGTGATATAAAAATATTTTATATTGTTTTGGTTGGTTTATTGTTTCTGATCAATACGTGTAGCTAACATTATTGATAGGGATCTTTAAACACTTGAACATGGCCATGCGACACGGTATTATTCTGAAATTGGGTAAACGAAGTCATTTTATATTTTATATATAAAGAATAATTTTCAAAATAAATTAATATGATATGGTATAGTTAGTTGAGGTGTTGTTTGTTAAGAGATAATAATATTCTATTATTATCAATTAGGATTTTATCAGTCATGCTCATCCAGTTGAGCATTGAATATTGTTAGTCTACGTAGGTAGCTTTCCTTTTTAAGATTTGGGTTGGGTAAATAGAAATAGGGAAAACATTGAAACGAACACCTGGTGAATTAGGTTTCACGGTTTGACTATAAGGCATTCGATTGATAATATGGAGTTAAATTGATTTAATAAAAGATGTTTATTAAAAGCTAGAATATTTGAATGAATATTAAAAGTTGATTTATTAACTTAATTTATATGAAGGCGACTTTAATTAAAAAGAATTTAAGTTAAAAACTTGAGGACTAAAATTTTAGTGCTTTTGAAAAATGATTTTTAAGGTTTTAAAAGATATTAATAGTATTATTTGAAAAAAAATTGGGTTAAGGAAATTTTGGGGATGCAAATGTTAAGTAAGAAGTGTTTTTTGTTAGATTGATTAGGGGGAAATAAGGTCTTGATTGTTTTATGGTGATCAAAATAATCTTCTAAGTGATGATCAGATGTTTTCCCAGGCGAACATTGTAGTGCACTTAGTAAATTATTCTCCTTATTAGTGAACAATCAAAACAAGTTCAATCCGAACAAACCCAAAATAAGTTGGTGATAAATGTTTTGTTGGAAATATGAGAAGTACTGTTTCAAAAATGGGATCTTGACATAAATGTAATATTCTTAGGTTAACTAGTTCTAGTGGCTTAGGAATAACTTAAAATTGGGGAAGCGATGTGTTCGGATGGTAAACACTTCTTTTGAGTATTATCCTTCTATTAAGGGAGTGTATGATATTGTTTGCTCGTACCCAGTTCCTTAGTATCATTTTGGAGTTACTTGGGCTATATATATATTCTATGACTAAAATATATTGTTTCGGTTCAAAAGATTTTTGAAGTAAGACATGGTATTTGGATCTTGGGTTTTCTTAGGGAAATAAGTGCAAAATGGAATAATTGGATCAAATAGTGGTATATATTCTTAGGATGTAGTGGAATAGTATACAAGTTGAACTTAAGTTTAGTTTATGAAATGCTTTCATAAATAATTTAGTGGAAATAAAGTTGGTATTAGTGAGAAACAATTAAATAAGTGCTAAAGTTGGGTGTAGATCATTTCTTGTTTTATATAGTTTGATCTAAAATTCGAGCACATGACTTTGAGATGTTTTACGCCATTTCGGAAAAGGATCTATTACTCTACTTTTGACGGCGAACACTTGATGAGGATTTTTGATAGGGAACCAAAGTTTTCTATCATAGTTACAACCATGTAAGGAGAATGGAGGTTCTAATAAAGGAGTTTAATCGGAGTCTACACTAGAAAATCGGTTGAGGCGATACTAGTTCGGAAGTGAAGTTATGTATTTAAGTAGTGATCAAATCAGACTTTGTATATGAATGATCTATGCACATCATACGAATTGACATATAGCGCTAAATGTTTTCTAAGATAGGTTGAGGTGTAATTTGGGGTACGAAATTCTTTTAGGGGGAAGAATATAAGGACCTTGAATTTCACTACTTTGATTTGCGAATATTAAATTAATTTCAAATATTCAAATAATTGGTTTTATAATGAAAATAAAACTCTTTAGAATAATAAATAACGATGGTGGAACAATTTTTCAAATTTGTTTATAAAAATATTTAGTTCGAAGAAAGATTGAAAATATAACCGGAATTCTTTTTTCGAATCTTCGATTTTTCGTCGGCCAGAAGTTATCACAAACGCTGTGAACTCTAATGAAAATATATTCACATACATTTACACATTTATTAGTTAGAATTACATAAATATGCACATATATATGCATTTATATAAGTTTATATAAGTAGTGAGGTGACATTTTTACGAAAAATAATAAGTACTTAAAAGAAAGATTCCTTTAGAAACATGAAGTACAAGTGGTTTAATGGCATGTTTTCTTTGATGTAAAGGGAGGGGGGAGGCTTTGTAGGCGGGTTTAAATGAGATGGAAAGGAGGTGGTGAGGTGGCATTCAAGGAGTGGAGGGTAAAGGACATAGGAGTATATTGGTAATTCAATTTGTGTCTTTATATAGATACTAATTTTCATTTTTATTCTCATTTACTCTTTTTATTTTCACTTGCAACTTCGTAAAGCCCTTAATACCAAAACTTCCATGGATACCTTTGCTTCTTTTTAAAATTTCAAAAGTTTAAAAATCCAAGTTTTAATCTTTAAATATTTTCAAAATGATTTTAAAACCTTTTTTTTCATTTCTACCACCTCCTTCTTCAAAAACAACACCATACACACCCCCACAAGCTTAGGCCACACACTAGTAGTGCTATGGCTGAGCTTAAGAGCACTTACGTCAAGCCTATTTCAAGTTGCAAAGGTCCAAAAATCAAGTTTCTGCAAAAGTTTTAAAGTTTTTACAAGTTTTAAAAGAGATTGGCAAAATTTTGGTAAGTAAACATTTGGTTTAAATTTAAAGTTTTTAACTTTGATTTTGTTGAATATAATTGTTGTATATTATGTGTGAATTATTGGATGGTGATATGATTAATTATATACGTATTCATATATGATTTGTATGGAATGTTGAGTATGGGCTTAAAATTGTTAAAAGATGTTAAAGTTATGATCTTTGGCTCGTATTTGATGTTATGGCTTGAATTTGGATATATGGACCTATATATGTATGTTTGTGCTCATAAATAAGTTAGTGTGTGCTAATGATAAGTTAGAAATTGAAATTTTGACTTATGTGTGATATGGAAATTCCTTGGGTTAAATTTCCTTACTTACTTTGTTTTTAACAAAAGTTTTACTAAGTTTCTAACTTTTACTTTTGTTTTAAAAAAACTTTATACTAAATTAATAAAGTGAGTTAAAGTTAAAATGGTAAGAGTTTATAAGGTTATTGTATATGCAAAACAAGTTCGAAAGTTACGACATCCATAGGGATATTCGCTATGGATGCAGTTCGCTGAAAATATGAATTTTTCAAAGTAGTTTTCATGCTTTGAAAATGTTTGAAATGTTTTACAATATTACAAAAAATGTTTTAGAAATTTAATTCAGTTTTTAATAACTAATTATTGATTAATTAGTTTTAGTATTTGATAATTAATTAAGATTAAACAAGGTTTATAAATTGTAATTACATGAAGATTACTTATTAATTAATTATCTTCTAAAGATAAGATTAATTTTAATTATTTATTTATTAAGTAAGGTTTAATTTTTAATTAATTATGAGTTAAGTACATGATTTATTTTTAGTTAATTATTAATCAAATATAAGGTCAATTATGTATTTATTTAATTAATCAAGTGTTGAACTATTTTTAGTGATAATTTAATTAAGGTTTTAATCTAAAGTAATTAATTATTAAAGGTTATTTAAGTTTTAATTAAAGATTAATAAATGAATTAACTAAGGTTAACTAATAGCTAAATTATTAATAAATGTTTTAAATTATTATTTAATAATTAATAAAGGATTAAATAAGGGTTTAAAATTATAAATAAATTATTTATTGAAGGTTTATAACTAAATAAAGTTCAAATTTAACAAAGATTAGCTATGATTTAATAAAGAGTTTAACTTATATTTAGTCATTTTAAAAGAGGGTTTTAAGTTTATAATCCTTGTTTTTCGAGGATCAAATTTGTTTTAAAGGTACTTCTTTTTCAAATATAGTTTTGAACACAAGGTATTTAAATGTCAATACCATTAAGTGGACAAACAATTGTGAATGAGTTATGTAAATGCTTTGATTGTATGGATATGGGTTAGTAGAATAAATACCTGTTCTGCTATAATGTAATAGTTTATCGTATGGACATATGTTTAGCAAAATAAATTTCCATTTTGCTACAAGTAGTGAATTGTTTGGATATCTATTTAGCAGGACAAATCACCATCCTGCTATTATGTTATTTGGATATGTATGAGCTAGTTGAGTCGTATTGACTTGTTATTTCCTGATTTGGATATGAATTCCATTTACATGTAGGTTGACTTATGTAAATAAATGTTTAAATGACTTGAATGTGAAATTGATGTTAAATGGTAACTTAAATTACTACCGTTGGGTTTGCTAAGCCTTGTTTTGAAATTATAAGTATGGTTTTAAATTAACTCCAATTCTTTAATCAATTTAGAGTTAAGTTTTATAAATGATTTTTCAAGTTATATTATTATTTTATAGAGGTATTTATAAATAACAAATAATTTATAAAATGGGTTTTATTAAGTTAAATGGTTTATTTAAAGTGTATTAAAAGGAAGAGTTGCAAAAGATATTTTGTAAAGGATTTTTCTTAAAGAATTTTCATCAAAGGAGTTTTAAATAGGGAAATGTTTTATAAATTATTTTAGAGGTTTGTAAAGAGGTTTAGTAAATTGACTTGCACACTTACAAAAGTGTTTTATAAATTGATTTTTGAAATTTATAAAGATATTTAAATGTGAAGTGGGCTTTTAAAACGGAGCTTTTCATAAAGGATAAGTGGATCAGTTTACACTAAGCAATAGTTTTAAAAAGAAATTTGAAAAGAAGAAAACTTTTGTAAAGTTCGGTAAATATACTTATATCATTGAGATAAGTTTATAAATGTTTCAAGTGTTAAAGGGATGTAAGGGGTTTTGAGAATAGTGTTTTGTAAAAGATCTTTTGACCGAATGTTTATAAAGTGATTTTAATTAATGAAATATTAATTAATAAAGGCTTAGTGGATGTCATGTGGAATTAAACTGATGTTGAATGATTGTTTATTTGATTGTTAAACAACCGAATATCAAACCTGGACCAAACGTAACTTTGAAAATATCTAAGGAAAACACGTGATTTATATGGCATAGTCATCCCCGATGATTTTGTACTGTGTGCATAAGTCTCGTTTCATTCTTCTATGATAAATGATAAGGAAATCTGTCCACAATAGTTAGGAGGTGATCTCTGCTCTTATCTTGTTTGTTTATATCCTAAAGAACCGAGGTAGAGTTTACCGAAAATTATCGAATTTTTTTTGAAGAGACCGAGATTGGATATGTTATCCGAAAACCACTTCGATCTAACTCATGCATTTCGACTTGAAGACATCTTGAAGAATATGGAATCGAAGATAGAGCTTCGAAGTGCAAGAGCTATTCGCTATTAATCGTGGGAGGGATTACCACTAAAAGGATGTAATATAAGTAGTGCCTTCAATTTCTTTCTGTCCCACAATGAACTTGTATGGATGAATGCTAGAATTGCTTTAATGCCTGAAGGGCAGTGTAGCATTCTAAGTGGGAAGTGTTAAATAAAGATAAAATGTAGCCCCAAGCCTCATCAACCAGGAAATGACAAAATCGAGCATGCAATAAGGCCAAGTAAATTGCTCCGATTAGGGTATGGTCATCCCTAATCTAGATCGGTTACTATCTACTTATGTATGCTTCGAGGTCCAAAGTTGGGTGATCACATTTAGTACTACTAGTCAATTGGTAGGCCAGTCCTCTGTGGATGGGGTACAAGATGTTCTTGTCAGACCCCGTTGCGGTTTATCTAGAGATGTACCATTGAAGGTAGTTCCTTACCTTGTCATAGTATGGAATCTATTCTCCAATATGTGCCTTTATGATTTTAGATGTACCCAACTACGTAGAAATGTGAGATGCAAGCATTTCAGCTATATTCATATTTTACTTGAACCATTAGACATTGTTATATTTCACTGGATTTTCTATAAAAAGTGCTTTTGTTATCGTAAGGTAAAAACCCATCCATGTTTATGTGCAACGTGGTCTAACGAGATACCTTTGATTTTAAAAGGGTTATAAACATAATAATTCAGTTGTTAGAGTTTGCTCACACTAGAACCATGTCCGACCTGTAGTTTTAATTTCTTTCCGTAATTTTGGATGCTTAAATTTTTATAGGCAACCGATTAGTTCAGGTTTTTCTTGGATGCATCTTGGGGGAGCTCGGAGCAAAAGGCTTCGTCGATAGCTAGTTATTATCTTTATTCCATAGTATTATATGTATCTTGTATCAGTTAGGTAGGGACATGCTGCTATAACTGTCCTAGGGTAGAATTTGTATTAGTACGACTCTAATGTATCACTTTGGAAATGACTTTGTAAAGAATTATATTGATTAATATATGTTATTCATTGCGTTTGAGATTCTATGATTTTTTTATTTTCTTCTTATCTTCTTTCTTTCCCATAATAATTTGTCTTTCTGGCACTTAATTATTCGCTACGTGAATACCGTGGATGTATTAGTGTCTACCTCTAGGGTTCGGAAGGGCAGATTGTTACATATTTCATAAGAAATACATTTTTCCATAAGTCGATATCACTCAATTAAATAAATTAAGATTGTGAATCTTTAGTATAATTGTTGTCTTTTACCATTTATATATTAATAAGTTACTTGCATACTCTTTGGTTGTTGAGCAAACTCGAGGTAGCGATGTTAGTTGTGGTATTATTAATATATTGAATAGAATGATGTAAGATTGCTACATGTATTTGTTGAGCAAACTTAAGGTAAATATATTATACTTAGGCTATTACAAAATGTAAGGTACGAGTGAATAATCTCTTATGATTTGTTGAGTGAAGTCAAGGTCGAAATGAGATTAGGACAAAAAACGATGGGTAAGGAGTTGTATATGTTACAATCAGCAATGAGTTGTCCATCATTTATGAGGTCATAACTTATCGAGCAAGCTCTCAAGGTCAGGATTCTAAGAGAGATGACTCCTAACACCCAATAGTGAAGTTGAAAGGCTTTTATGTTTTGTCTTAGGGTTTGAAGAAACATAAATGACTAGTGGGAGACTTAATAGAAAAATGAAATGGTAGCATTTAACCTTTCTAATATTGTAAGAACATCTGCTATATAAAGTTATAATAATCTGCATTGATAAATTTATGTAGTAAATATAATTGATAAATGTTTATCAATTAAATATAAAAAGGCACCGAATTAAATATTAACGAAGAAATATTAAATATACTAACCAATAATTTTTTTGCATGTTGACCCATGCAAGTGTCTAATCATACAATCAATAAATATATTCACAACTTGGTCACTTATGAGTTTAATTTCTCGAGATTATGCATTCTCTTCAATGAGTTTGAACTCCAGATGCAATATAAGAATATAGATATTTTATCCATATATGATCACATATAATGTCATATGGTGAATGGTAACAACTTGTAATGTACAAAACCTTAATGAAATTAGTTCATTGAAATTAGTAAGTAAATTGTAGTGTGTGATCTGTATTCAATATAATTGATTACAATAATGATCTTGTCATGTTAAATGTAACACCCGACTAATAGCTACAAGATATATCTAAGAATTCGATCATTAAATGATAGTTTAATCAGTTTACGTAAAATGCAATTTATTTGATGTCCTTAAAAGTTAAGGATGACCAAATGCACTTTTTGTAAAGAGTTTGTTATGATATTATAGCAAGAATTTCCTTTGAATGGTTTAACCGTTTAGACAGGAAACCGAATGTATAAGAGTCGATATAACCTAAGACACGATTGGGATGAAGAGAGTGAATGGCCGCTTCTGCTTTATAAAGAAATTTAGAAACGAGAACTGTAAAATAATAATGGATACTTAACATTAGAATAAGAAATATGATTTTATTGAAAAATGTACTTTCACATTTAGAATTGTTTTCTATGAGATTTAATTCTTTGAATTTAAGATATTTGATCTGAAAATTCTCGATGGAAAACCAATTATAGTAAATGAAATAAATAGCTTATATCAAATGGTAGAGTGGAGCTTCACATTTCATATGTTATTAGAGTAATGGCATAAATAGTGTACCATGCCAAATAGCACTTATTTGATGCTTCAAATTACGAATATTGTTTTGGTAAAACGTACCAAATACTATTTATGAAATAATAATTGTTATTCGGTATTGACTAAAAAAGAGAAATAGTTTCATTTCAATATAAATACTATGAATATTTATTATAAAATAAAATAATGATTATAGTAAATCGTGGTAGGGATCCCATCGAACAACTATAGCTGGGTCAAGTGGAAGCATTGGAAGTGAAATATTATTCAAGAGAGGATTTGTCTTCTCGGAGATTAGTATCACAGTCAACTGAAGTCAACTTAAAGCAAAGTCTTTGGCTAGAGAATTTCGATTAATAATAATTGTTATTATTAAAGTAGGTGCTTTTTGTTTGGGCTCTAGAGTTGCATTTAGATAATATTGAAATTTTGACCATTACCAAATTCTATAAGTCCAAAGTAATATAGTTTTGACCAAGAGAATTGGTGTAAATAATTGTCATAATCGAGTTACGCTTAATAAAGTAAAATTGGATTTATCAAAACCAAATAAGCGATAAATTTGGTCATAATGTCACATCACCTGCTAACTGACATGCGAACGTTAATATTCGAATTGTTCGGTATTAATTGCTGACTAAATTTGCACATAAGAGTCACACAACCGAGACGATTAATACTCCTTTTATCACCTAATTTAATAAATTTGTAATAGTTATAAATTAATAAATTAATTAATGTTTATGAAATATTAATTGTAAAATTTTGTATTTGATGTGTTGAACAATGTTAAAAATGAATTTATAAGAGTTATAAATATATTAATCGATATATGATATCGGTACACATCTGAATTTAGATTTAAATGCAACGACATTGTTTGAGCTGAAATTGGTTTGAAGCCCATAGGGGTATGAATATTTCGCCTATAATAGTTTGGATAGGCTAGCAAAATGTTGGTAGAAGAGGGAGGCATTTAAAGGGTTTAAAAGAGTGGAATTGGAAAGGGAAAGATAAGGATAAGATCCACTTTTCTCTCTATTTGGCTTTCTATTTTTGTTCCACTGTCTACATAATTCTTTTGGATACCTTTTTTCTCCTCTCCCTCTACAAATTTTGACTAGAAAACCCAATTTAAACCCGAAAAAAATTCAAGCACAAATTACATCAAAACTCTTTGATTCGATCATCAGTGTAAAGCAGTTCTAGAGCCAGCAACTCTAGAACTTGGAATTTGATTCAAGGTTCCATTTCATCAATTCAAAGTAAGATCTCTAGGCCTTGGTGAAAGGTATTCAACATGTTTACTAATTCATTTAGTATTATTATCTATTATTGTAATATATTATATGTTATTAGATTATATTATGAATCTAGTATATTGATGTTCTGTTACATATTAGATGTTTGAATATATTGGTGCATCTATATATTAAGAATAAAGAAAATAAAAAATTATTTTGTATGTATATTGGTATTAAACTCACAGCCTAAATAAAAACTTTTTTTAATTAATTGATATTATATATGATTTTATATATTAATAAATTATATCCTCAATATTAAATTAATATAATAATTATTTTAAAATCCCTTAAACTTTGGTTTTGCACAACAATAATTTTGCAGCAAATTTTATTTTATTTCAACATATACAAGCGTTACGACACGCGCTTCGCGTGTGTTCATAGCACGCGCTTCGCGCGTGGATTGGTTTTTTAAAAATTGTATATATTTAACACAATCAAAAGAAAATTATTTGCACAAATATTTTACCACATTTTTGCATTGAGATCATGTGTAATTAGTTTAAATTTTTATTTTTAAGTTGCTACATCTAATATTTTATTGGTTTGAATGTTTATTGTATTATCGATTAATAAAGAACGAAATTGTAAAAGAAGTTTATTTGTTGGATCCTATTTTTAAGTGATAGCAAGATTTGGTAATACCTATAGAGGAGCAGTTTGAATTTGTAAAAAAAAAGTTATTTGTTAGATCCTATTTTTAAGTAATACTAAAGGGGCATTTTTGGTAGTTCATGCTAGCACTAAAAAAGTGTGACACCAAAAGTATTATAACTATTATTAAAGATAATATTTTGCTATATTTTGCATTGAAATCATGTGTAATTAGTTTGAATTTTTATTTTTAAGTTGATACATCTAATTTTTTTAGTTTTAATGTTTACTGTGTTCTTAATCATTAAAGAATGGATTTGTAAAATAAATTTATTTGTTAGATCATATTTTTAGTGATAGTAAGATTTGGTAATATCTATAGAGGGGTAGTTTGAATTTGTAGAAAAAGTTATTTGTTAGATCCTATTTATAAATAATATTAGAGAAGCATTTTTGGTAGTTCACGCTAACACAAAAAAATGTGACATAAAAGATATTGCAACAATCATTTACGATTTATATTTATCATATATTTAAATATTATTATAACTATTTATTTTGCTAGAAATTGATTATATGTATTATTATTTGAAATTATTTATAAATATTATTTTATAACATTACATAAATTTTAGATTTATAAAATAATTTTTGAATAATTTTAATAATAAATTTTGGTCAATTTTTAAATTATTTTATAATTGTTTATTCAAAAACTATTTTATAAATTCAAAAAAAAAATCGATATTTTTGTGCCGTGAGCTCCAAGTCAGACAACACCAATTATATAAAATTATGTATGTGTATCTATGCATATGTTTTTATTTATAATTATCTATTAATTAAATTAAATTATTTTATTCTTGGATTTGGAGTAGAATTTAAAAAATTCAAATTTTTTATTAATTATTAAATGGGTTTTTTTATTTAATAGAAATGAACATTTGTACAAATAATCTTGAATATTTTATATAAATTATTACAATTATTATTACTACATGTTTATGTATAAACATGTGATTATTTTTATAATTTTAAGTATATACATAACATTCGATGCACATATATTGTTGGTACCTTAGGCATTAATTTTAATGACGACAACAATACGACATTAAATAAAATATATATACTAATATTTTTATCAAGTTATATATAGTATATAGTGCAGGATATTAGATGGGTGTTAATTAAAAAATCTATACAGCATTAAATGAAAATTCAAGAGGTTGATATAGAGATTCAAGAGTTAGAGATTGAAGACTCTTGAGTTTTGAAGAACTCAAGAAATCCAGATAAGTTATAGAGTCACAGATTATTGTTAAAACTCTAATAACATTTCTTTAATCTTTCTCTATTCTTCTTTTCAAATGGTTTTTAAATATTCTAAATTTAAAAAATGATTTCAAAAGAATTCTTGTTTTCAAAATGATCTCTTAAAATAACCTTCAAATTATTTTCAATTTTGATTTTATAAGATTATTATATCTTGAAAAATTAAGTTTTAATTAGTTTATATTTTAAATATACTTTTAATCTATTGTACTTTGTTATAATTTTGATTTTATGATTTTTAAATGTTTATAAGTATATTATAATATTTATAACTTTGATTTTAAATATATTCATTCATACTTTATATTTTTTATTTTATTTCAAAAGAAATTCATATTTAGTCCTTATATATTTAAAAATATTTCAAATAATTATATAAAGTTTTGTTATGTTTTGATATGATTAAAATATGTTTAAATATGTTTACAAAGTATAAAAAATATTTTACAATGTATAACATTTCAAAACATTTATAAAAAATAAGTTTTCAAAATGTAAAGGGATATGCTGACAGATCCTCATCCTACATGTCAACATATGGACCAATTTTTTCAAAATTCAATTTTGAATTGAATTGTCTTTTCATTGTATCTCTTCACGAATGGACATGAATATTGTTTCTCTATAAATAGAGGTTAAACCAACGAATTTTCTTTTACTATTTTCTCGTATTTTCTCTCCTCTTTCACCCTCTTGTTTCGTAAAAGAAATTCTACTCAAATTCAATTAAAATCAAATTCAACTCCACTTATTTGATTCTCTACTGACTACTCTTTGATCACTCTGATCTCTCTCAATCAAATAAAGATCAAAGTGTTATTCAAGTGGTTATTGGATTATTTATACTCAAGATCAACAATCTGTGTCTGTTAAACTCTATCAAAACAAACTCGTATATTGGTGGGTGTGATTGTAGTCCGTGTAAATCAACTAAGTGTGCTTGGCGACTCAGAAATTCAAGTGGGTGTGCTTTTGACCCGTGTAAATTAACTAAGTCTACCCAGAGCTCAGAATGTCTTAAGTGTGTGTCTCATTGCCGCAAAATCGAGATTGTGTTGACTTTTCTATCTAAAAAGAAATCTATACAAGGAATCATACAGGACTGGATGTAGGTAACTCCGAAATAGTATAAAATCCTGGCATGTTCTTTCCTTTTTTTACTTTTACTGCATTTATATTTATCTATGTTTGAATCCATTATTGTTAATTGCATTGTTTAAACTATAATCTTAAACGAATTCAAAAAGATTCACAAAAATTAAAAAACACTATTCACACTCACTTCTAGTGTTAAATTAGCCTTAAGATCCATCTTCAGCTAAATAACGTTTGGTATCAGATCATTGTTTTTCAAAGTATTCATAATTTTGAGTTTTGAAAAAAAAATTAATGGCTAACAACATTGTTAGTAATACTGTAGTAGCATTGTTAATCCACTTGTTAGTAATTCCTTTGTGGAAGGACAATCTACTGTTAAACCCCTACTTTTTAATGGCAGTAATCACACTTATTGGTCATGTAGGATGAAAATCTATTTACAGTCAATTGATCTAAATATTTAGAACATCGCACAAAATTTGTACACTGAGCCCGAGACTAATTTTTCAACTTGAATGCTTACCATAAGGCACAAAGTAACTCTAAAGCCATGAATGTTTTGTTTTGTTCATTGGATAGAAATGAATTTATAGACTGTCTATCTATAAGTAAGTATTTGAAATATGGAGAACATTGCAAGTTACACATGGGGGCACTAATAAAGTCAAACATATCAAAATTTCTAAGTTAACTAATCTGTTTTAATTATTTAAAATGAATTCAAAAGAGTCCATATCTGATATATATATATATATATATATATATATATATATATATATATATACAGTAGATTTCTAGATATAGTTCATTCACTAATTGCACTTGTGGTAAAAGTTTTTATTAAAGAGGATCAAGTTAGAAAGATTCTCAATTCACTTGCTCCTGAATGAGACCAAAAGATTCTTGCGATTCGAGAGGCTAATGACATTAGCACTCTGAAAATTGAAGAGTTAATTGGAAATTAAATGTCATTTGAAGCACAAATGAAGGGCGGGAGAAAGCAAGGCAATAGAGAAGAAACCCATCGCTTTCAACGCCACAACAGATGATCTGGATTCAAATAATGATGATGATGATGATGAGGAGAAAATTGCCTTCATGACAAGAAATTTCAAAAAAAAATTGAAGCACAGAAAGATGAATAATCTTGGAAGATATGTTAATAAAAATCCAGAAAGGGAAAATGAAAGCGGAAATGATGTAAGATGTTTTAATTGCGATGAACCTGACCATATAAAAAGAGACTATTAACATCCTGAGAAACCGAAAAACACACCAAATACCGATTCTCCAAAAAATGGAGAAGCGATTATGCTGCAACACTAGACGATTCAGACAGTTCCTCAAGTGATAACGAACCTGATATAGAGAATGCTAATATGTGCTTCACATCAATAATTAACGAGAAATCTAGAGAAACGAAACAAAAATATGTATGCAATTAAATTAATTTTTGAATTTTTATTATTGTTGATTGTTAGGAATAACCTATATATTAATAATAATATTGGATGAATACAGTGTGTATACATTTTAAATATTATATATATATATATATATATATATATATATATATTTATTTAAATAGATTATTAAATAAAATAATGTAAAATATTTTTAAAATATTTTTATTATTTAAGATATATATTAAATAATTGTTATAAGATAATTATAAATATTGAAAAATAAGAATCATTTATTGAATTTCTCTTTTTGAAATTTTCGACCGATATGACGACATACCCCACATGTATATGTCGATATAAGCAGATAGATTTTGAATTTAAATTTCAAATTCAAAATTTGAATTTCCCTCCACCTTTTCACTAACTCCTATGTTCTGAAAAAAGATGTCTCTTGACCAGAGAACATATCCTTTGATTCTCTATTTATTTACTCTATCTCTATACATTCATTTCACTTTCATTTTCAAATTAGAAAATCTTTAACCAACCATGTGGCTTTTTAAGAAAACCAAAGGCTTACTTTTCAATGATAAAGACGCCATGCAAGCTTGTATAAAGTATATGTCTTTCGAAAAATCTCTTTCAGAAGATTTGTTATTTTTGAAGATTTTCCTACTTATGATCTTTTCAATCTTTGTTTATAAAATGAAATTATTGTTTTAATCGATGCTTCTCAGAATGATTTCATTTGTTATTCAAATTTAGTGAAAATGTTTATGCAAATTTAAAAGGAAAATTTTATGATGGAAACGAAGGAGAAGTTTGAAATTTTCATGGGGATACAAATTGTTTTAAATAGTGAGATTTTAGGTCACATTCTCGGATACAAATCTAGTAGAATGGACCATTCAACTTTTCAAATTGATTCAAATTTGTGAAGTGATTCACGACGTTTTCAAAACGACGTTGACTTTGAATTCAGTAAAAAAAACTGGCATCCAAAAGCAAGAATTTTAAGCCTTCTTTTGCAACAAAGTATCACTCGTAGTATGGGTAATTATAATAACCCAACTCAAAAAAATTTCAAAGCTCTTTGAGCCATTTATGATCAATATGACATAAATTGGTCCGAAGTCATTTTGGACGAATTTTTTCCTAAAAATCTTTTAAACTGTGAAATATACTATTTCATGGTGTGTATCTCACTAAAGGTTTCACTTACTTTGACGTTGACCTTAAAGGAGAGGAAACCACTCCTTGAAAAATACTTGACAATGCCAACATCTCACTTGTGCATATTTTACCCTATTTTAAGCCTTATGAAACGCTTACGAAAAAAGAAAAAAAATTGACATAGGAAGAAGAGGGAAGAGGAGGATGAGGAAGAAGATGAAATGGAAGTTTAGGAGGAAGAACAAGAAGAGGTGGATGATACTTCCTTAGAAAGTATCAATATTCCATCCAATCCATCAAATAAAGATCTTCGTAAAAATCAAGAGAAGATCATTCACAACAAAGGAAGCTTAAGAAATTATTTTCAAAGAAGTATACTTCACTTTACACCAAAATGGATAAACTCTTTGGAAAGGTCATCGTAAACTTGGTGATTTTTCTTCATCTCCATCCACATCTTTCTAGTTGTTTGTTTATGTTATCTATCTTTGTGTTTGGTTCCTCCAATTTGAATTTGTGTTAATCTTATGTATCTTTCTTCTATTTCTAACATATTTCATGTACTCATCTTTATTATTAATGAAGTTTTATTTTTTATTGTTATACACAATTAATCATCTCTGGAAAGCCATTCAAGTATAACAATATAGGCTAAATAAAATAGAATAGTAAAATAAAGTAGTGTTGAAAATTATAATGCATATGTCGACATATGCCAAGAATGTATGTCAACATATAACGGTCAGTTTTCAAAAAAATTAAAAATAAAATAACTACCAAACACCTATTCATTTCAAATGAATTCTTATCCCTATATACACCTATTTACTTCATAAAAATCATCATTTTCAATATTTCTTCTCTCTCTTTCATATATAAATTTATCTCTTCAATAAAGGTTTCTCCACATCAAAAACTATGCAAAAATCTTGAACAAACACTTGAATCATTCAAAAATATTCTTACCTTCATTCTTAGAAATCAGAGACACATAGAACTAAGTCAAATCAGATGATTAAAGAGCAAGAGAAGCACTTTGATGCCATTCGATGGATGATTTCTTCTCTTATCAAAAATGAACCAACCAACAATCCTAAAACTACCCTCAACAAAGATAATGAAGATTGAAATGCTATCAAAGCGATCCAATTTTTGAATTCGATGTATGGGTAGAAGCTCCTAGGGAATTCTAAAGGTTGATTGGTTTGGATTTAAATAAGTATGTTTATCAATATATAACAGTATTGATTTGTGTGGATTGGTTGGCTTTCTATGTATTAATTGGATTTGAATTGTTGAATTATATGATTGATTAGTTTGATTTACTTGTTTTATAGAACTTATCAAATGTGTTGGTTTTAATACAAGTTATTTATGTTATCACTCTTATATTACTATTATTGCCTTTTCTAATTTCCTTTATATCTTAGTATTATATATATTATGTAGTACCTTAGTTAAAGGGAGTTTTTAATAGATTGTTACTGATGACAAAAGGGAAAAAATATATAAAATCTAGGCATGGATTAAAGGGGAGTTTTGTAACTCAGGGGGAGTTATACCATATTTTATAAACATGGTTGTCATCATCAAAAAGGGAGAGATTTTAGAACCTTAAGCATTTATTTTGATGACAACAACCATACCACATTATATAAAATATAGATACTAATATTTTTATCAAGTTATATAGAGTATGTAGTGCATGATACTAGACAGATGTTAATTAAGAAGACTGTACATATCAAGTGAAGATTCAAGAGGTTGATATAGAGATTTAAGAGTTAGACATTAAAGACTCATGAGTATTGAAGAACTCAAGAAATCCAAATAAGTTATAGAGTCATATTTATTATTAAAACCCTGATAGCATTCTTTTTTCTTTATCTATTCTTATTTTCAAATGGTTTTTAAATATTCCCAATTTCAAAAATGATTTCAAAAGAATTCTTGTTTTCAAAATGTTCCCTCAAAATAACCTTCAAGTTATTTTTAATTTTTGACTTTACAATATTATTATATGTTGAAAAATTAAGCTTTTAATTATTTTATATTTTAAATATACTTTTTTATAATTTTAATTTTAAGGTTTCTAATGAATATTACAATTTTTATAACTTTGATTTTAAGTATATTCACTCATACTTCATATATATTATTTTATTTCAAAAGAAATTCACATTAAATCCTTTATATATTTAAAATAATTTTATAATGCTTTATTAAGTTTTGATATGATTAAAATATGTATAAACTATGTTTAAATAAATTTACAAAGTATCAAAATATTTTACAATGTATAACATTTTCAAAACATTTCTAAAAAAATTAGTTTCCAAAATGTAAAAGGATATTTTCGACATACCCACATCCTATATGTAGATAAATAGACCGATTTTTTCAAAATTCAAATTTGAATTGAAGTGTCTTTTCATCATATCTCCTCATGAATGGACATGACTGTTGTTTCTCTATAAATAGAGGTTAAACCAACGAATTTTTTTAACTACTTTCTTATATTTTCTCTCCTCTTTCATTCTCTTTTTTTAAAAAAGGATTTCTACACAAATTTTTCTTAAATTCAATAAAAATCAAATTCAAATCTCCCGATTTAATTCGCTATTGACTATTCTCTGATCTCTTTCACTCAAAGAAAGATTAAAGTGCTATTCAAGAGTTTATAGGATCATTTATATTCAAGATCAACGATCTGCGTCTATAAAACTCTAGCAAAACATACTCGTACATTAGTGACTGTGATTGTAGTCCATGTAAATCAACTATGTGTACTTGGTAACTTGAAAATTCAAGTGGGTATCCTTGTGGTCCATGCAAATCAAGTGAGTCTACCCAGAGCTTGAAAAGTTTAGAAGGTGTGTCCCGATGCCTTAAAATCGAGAATGTGTTGACTTTTCTATCTGAAAAGAAATTTGTACAAGGAATTGTACGGTACTAGATGTAGGGTAACTCCGAACCAGTATAAAATTCCGATGTTCTTTCCTTTTATTTTTACTGCATTTGTATTTATCTATATTTGAATATGTGATTGTTAATTGCATTGTTTAAACTATAATCTTAAAAGAATTCAAAATGATTCACAAAAATTAAAAACTGCTATTCAACCCCCTCAAGTATTAAATTAGCCTTAAGATCTATTTTCTACTAAATAACACACACACACACACACATATATACACACACACAGCACATATACAATAAGGGCTACCATGTCTGTTGTAATATAAATCTCAACACCTATACATAGACATGTCAAACCATGCATATTTAACTATGTTACATGTACACGTACAAATATATGTGTATATGGTACACATATTCAAACATAATATAAAATAATATAAAGTAAAACCTTATTTATAAAATAAAATAAAATAATAATTTTATTTAAAAAATAAATTTAGAAATTTTTAAAGTGAATTAGACTTCATAAGCTCAATAATGATACAAAATGGTAAAAAAAAAGTTGAAATTCATCCATATTTCCTGTTATGTGTTGGCCCACTTCCAACAGATCGTACACCTTGTAACGTAGAATCGAACTCCTTGAAACAATTTTAGAAAACAGAAAAGCTATTAGACTAAATGCAGCTACCACCAATGTTTGAATCTTATTTAATTTATTGTTTTAAGCTCAAAAAATTTAAGGATAGGGAAAAGGGAATGGCCGACCATGGCTGTAGCAAATGGAGGAAGAGAGCAAAAATAAATAAAACAAGGGTTAAAGATGAATATATAGTGGAGATCTAAGGAGAAAAAGGATAATCTAGATCCACTTTTCTCTCTTAAATATTCATCTCGTTAAATTTAATATTCAGACCCTCCTTAGCATCATATGGTTGGCCTCCCTATGCCATCCTAGCCGCACTCAACGGGTCCCATCATGGGCCTCAAAATCGCTCGAAACCCAATCAATAAATAACACATTTACATCCAACTAAAATGCATGTCAATATTGTATATCGATTAGTGTATTTATAACTATTATGTACACACTTCTAATATTAATCAAAGAGTATCAAATAAAATTTTATAATTAATGTTTCATAAATATTCGTTAATTTATAAAATTATAATTTAATTAAATGGGGTCGTTACATGAGTATTCCACGTTTCAGTTGTGTGACTCTTAGGTGTAAATCTGGTCAATGATTAATATCGAACAATTCAAATATTAACTTTCACATATATTGGTGTGACATTATGACCAAATATATCGCTTACTTCGATTCGATAAAATCCAATATTATTTTATTTAAGTGTTATTTGATAGTGACAATTATTTATACCAATTTTCATCGTCGATCGCTTTGGACTTATGGAATTTGGTAACGGTCAAAATTCCAATCTCGTTCATATTTAACTCTATAGTCCAAACACAATGTAACAATCTTGGTATTGGTGATTACCTATGATAGTAAATTATAACGATAGTTATAATTTAATATTGAGAATAAAATGAGATAGAGGGGATTAATTTGTTTTAAATTGTTTATTTCAAATAAACAATGTGTTTGAAGTTAAAGATTTGACCTTGGAATTTAATTGAATGGAGTAAAATATTGGAATCTTTGGAAATTTAAGTTAATAAATTAATCAAGGGATGTATCTCAACATTTAATTGTTGAAATAAAAATAATAAATGGAAATAAAGTTTTAAAAACTTTATTTTTAAGAGTTTGGAGTGAAAATAATCAATTATTGGATTTTAATTGAGTCAATGTAATAATATTGGCAATTATTGCCAATATTAGCCTGTTATTTAATATAAAAGGAGAATTGTGTAGTAATTATGTATTTATTGATATAAAAGAGTGAAATATGGTTTAAAAATATTGTTTTGATGATTAAAAAGAGTTAAAATGATTTATGGTAATTTATTTGACAAGAAAACAATTTTTGTATAAAATTATTGTATTAAAAATGGTGCTTTTATAATAAAAAGGAGTAAATTGTGTGTTTTTGATAAAAATAGGGTTTTATTGATAAAAATACTTTTTATAGTTGATATAAATTTTATTTTGTTAAGATAACAATTTTATTCACACACATTTGTTGTATAAATTTTTATTTGGTTTTAAAATAGAGAAATGTATGCATATATTGATAAAATGAGCTACAAGTGTTCATTCCTTAGTAATTTCACTAAGTATTTTTACACTTGGGATTTATAGGGTTAGGAATGGGATCCAAAGCCCATTCTCTAGAGTTTTCTGGTGAGAAAGTTGTTCTGTATGTAATTATTCTTCTTCTTTCTCAAACTAAGTATTTTACAGTAAAACAACAAAAGGAAAAACGGCAACCTCCGTGTAAATTCAATTTCCATTCTAAATATTGAAAATTTAAAGATAAAATCAACCAAATAAAGATTAGAAAAGATATTCACTACCAACACTAAAATAATTTCATCAAAATCATGAATTTGAGATGAAAACCGTCTGTAACATTTTCTATTTCTTCTACAAGTCTCCTTCTAGCTGTTATAGTTTCTTGAAGGTTGTTTCTCCACTAAAAGCCTTCATCTTGATCTTGAAATCGCTCAAATTCTTGCTAATTTACTGAGTGAGTACAACACTCACAATTGCTAACTAAAACTAGTGCCATCGCTAAGAAATTTGCTCTGTAAAGGCTTCTGTATATGTTCATATTCTCTATTGTTGCTTTTTCCTGTTTCTCGTTTCTAGTCGCCACTTTAAGAAAAAATACCTCTTTGAATTTTACTCGAATTGTTGTCAGATCTTTTCTGGATTGTAGTTTAGTCGTCAAACTCTTTACATGCCAATTGTCGCTGTAAAACGATCATTTGCTATGGTAATTTGCTGTTGGAAGTTGAGTTCGAAGCAGGAAAATTATACAGGGAATTGTATGTAGCCTGGGTCTACCCAGCAACCACCAGGTCAACCTAGAGGTCGACCAGGCAGTCGACCTAGCCTTTGGGCTAGGTCATCCCTTAGTTGGCCTAGTACGTGAAGTTGTGGTCGATTATTCCTGTTCCTTCTGCAGCTTTTGTTCCGTAGCATTGCCTTTGAATTGCTCTAGTTTTGTTACTTGTTTTGATGCAAATTTGAGACGATTTTGATGATTCTTATGGGCTATGATATCCATCAATGGATTAGCCAAGTTTTGGAGGAATTTGGAATTTCAAATTTGGTTTAAATTCGAATATCGATTTGTAGTGATTTCTTCGTTTTTCTTCGATTTCAAGCACTAATTCTTCCAAATAAATTTTGAGAAAATTTCTAAAAAATTTATTTTTTGAAATCATTATTATGAAATATTTTTGAATTATTATTAAATTATTTCAAAGTATTTTAAAAATATTTATTTCCTATAATAAGGAGAAATATCTCTAAACCGCTTCCAAAATAGTTTCATAAAATTATTTTCAAATCTCGTTTTCTCTAGAAAATCATTTTGTAAATAATATATTTTGTTTTTATACTTTCGAATGTATGAGAAAGAGAACTAAATGATTTAGTAAAGCACATGGTATGAGACACGTGAGTATACTTTTTCGATTAATTCCGGACTTGTACGATCGAAATCTCTTGAGTATGATGTTTTAAGTTGATTATTGAGGTTTATAATTCCTATTATAGGAATTATCTGAGTTAGCTAATATTTGGTGAGTTGAAAGGTTCGAGATCTCCTATTATGGGAGTAATAATCGATGAGAACCACTTTCATTTGTTGTTTTACTCACTGATGAGACGAGGCGAGTCTTGAGATGAGATTTCCCTTTTCGAGAATTATGGTTTATGAGACACCACTATGTGATTTGCTTTCACTTACTGATGAGACAAGGCAAGATATATGAGTATTCTGAGATTACCGAGATTTTATTTTTATGATGTGGAGTTAGCTATCGGTTAGTAAACCGTTTAGTGCGAGGGTGTGGTATGAGATGCATGTTAACACTTATCGAGTTCCTTTCCGAGGGTTTGTGACACATCCACGAGTATGCCAGTGCTATAGACCTTCGGGTCATCTGAGTATGTGAATTCGTTCACCATGAGTTATGTGACTTCGGTCACCACGAGTATGACCTTCAGGTCCACGAATTGGGTACCTAAATTTTTAATAGCACCGAACAAGAGTTTAGCACGTGCAACGTTGCTTTGGCTTTGCAATCGGGGATCTGTCCAATCCGGGATTTCTGAGATTTTTGAGTTTTATATGATTTCACCATTTTTGAGATGTTTTGTTGCATCGATAGCCTAGTGCTACATGAGATGTTATATATATAAATGATGATTTCAATTTTATGAGATTTGAACTCTATTCAGAGTTCCATGAGATTCAATTTTGGGAATTTTGATGAGTTTCCTTATAACTATAGAATGGTTTATTGCACTTGTGTTGAATGCCTTTGAATATGAATTTCTTATATTGAACTTAACTTATCCATGTGACAACCCTTTATGAGTCTATACTATGGCATCACAATTAAACCACACTTGTAACCTTTCTTTATAACTAAAAAAGAGTTCCCTTATGAACTTATATTCCTCTTATCTTGTACTAATATTAAGTTCTAGTTAGCCTGGCCCGTGTATTTATAACTAGGGTCAGACCGAGTTGCAGGTTAGGTAGTTGGACTTTTAGTTTGCTTACCTTTTGGAATTGCTTATCTTATGAGCCTTCGCTAACCTTTTATTTTGGGTTTCGCCATCATTTTGGATATGGCTAGTTTTTGTGTTGTGGTCTTTTTGGGTTGGGAACTATATGATGTATATTCTTTTGTGGGATGTATATATGTATATATCGTGGTTGAATACCACTTGAGACGGTTGTATAACATTTAATGTATGGATATGTATATATATTCTATGTTGCTCTTCTTTGAGTAGTTATTGTATTTTGTTTTTGAATTGATCATGTAGCCACCATAGTAGTGTATTAGGCAGGAATTGAGTATGTCGAACACTTAATACAAAACGAAAAAAATGAGTACCAAATCGACATACTTAGCTCTTACCTAATGCAAGACTGTGATGGTCGCTCTTAACCAGTCCTATTCTCCGCATTAGCGGACAGAATTACCATGTAATTCTCTTTGTTAATGTGGGTCTTAGGGTGGGCGTCACACACAAAGTGCCTCGTTTAATTATACCAATTATTTTTAATCGAACTGCTTTGGCCAGAGACATTGATTTTGAGTTGAATTTAATAGACTGCGATACTAACATTATATAATCGAAGAGACGACTCCTCTCTTGAATAGAGTTTCACTTCCAATGCTTCCACTCGGCCCAACTATAGTCATTCAATGGACGTCGTGTCATGATTTAACTATAATCAAAGCAGAGCTTCTATATTAAATATCAATAGTATTCTCCAGTGGAGAGAACTATGTAATTTTGTTACATCGATTTTGTTGACCTCGGTTATATTAACCAATAGAAAACTATCGAGTGAGTCATTCCATAGTTATCTTATAACTATCATTATGCCGCACCTTGGTTAATATCTAGTCATGATACATTACCCAACATTTGTAGGGCATTACATGCTCTAATCTCAATGGATGCATCGATATCTAGTCTAGATATATCTTGAGTAGGAATATTAAAATGGTATGTTCAATTCCATTGTGATAAATTACTCATGGTTACAACGCTTTGCAACTATTATCACAAAAGATACAATTTATAGATTTTCTATTAAATATACTTTTAATTAAATTAATTAATTAATTTAACATACTATATCAAGTATATAACAGAAAGAAAACACCTTTTATTTCGAATAGGATCGGTCATCAAGCATATGTAACAAATTACATAATTGCCACTACGGCATATTCCTAACTTTATCAAGATATACTTAATGATTCTAAATTGAAGAGAAACACATAGACCATCCAAAGAGATCATAATTCAATCTATTTCTATTTCCTTCGGTCATTGCCCACAACTTAGCAAAGGATAACTTACTAAATACGTTCTCAGAATGAACTGGCATGTACTTAATATTTTAACCACCATAATTAATTAGTTCTTAAAGACTAGATATAGTTTATAATGTAGAAACTTTCATTTGTTAGGATTGGAGTTATGTATCTTCCTTCAGTATCATATGTTCCTGAGTCACCACCATGCTTGGTCTTGTGTATGCTGCGTATATAGATAGGAAAGAAAGAAAAAGTATCTAGCTCTATATTCAAATCGTTTACCATATATATTAGGAAATAAAATATGTGTTTAATTCTCTTTTATCGATATATTAATCAACTTACCAGGAGAGTTGGGTAGCTCATCGCTCCATTATTGAGAACAACCATGATCCAGAAAGTATCACATTAAAGCCAATACCTTGAGACCCTGCAAATTTAAACTTAGTAGCAACATCTCGGTAACAATCAAATGAAATTTCAATGAGATCATTCAAATGTAGTATCAAAGTAAAGAATATAAAATGCATTCAAATCTGATAGCAAATTAATGGCAGCATATAGAGCTCAAGGTTACCAAACTAAAGTTTAATCTATTAAACAAAGGTTAAAACGTAATATTTGCGACCGGTCATTATTCGTGCAAGTAATAACATGTAAAACATAACTAAAAAATATTTAAAAGTTCAAAATTCATTATGTATACATTTATATATGCACCTTTTCTGTACATCTTTACGCTTAAATTGAATATGGAAATAAACATTGTAATAAAAGAAGAAACAACTTTACCTCCTTGACCAATTGCAACAAACAATAAGAAAAGCTAATATCAAAGACTGAACTATTGTCCCACTAATTATTCCACCCCAAATACCCTGCATAACAAATCTTATCAGTAAAGTATACCGTAGAAAAGGTAAAAATGTACTGTCATAATAAACTGTGTATTATATATAGAAAACTCATACCATAACTCCTAAATTAAAGAGCCACCCTAAAAGCAAGGTTCAAAATTTCGGTTTTCAGTTCCATTTCGATTGGTAGAAATTTTAAATTTTCGTTCCTGTTACGAAAATTTTAGATATTCCACTTAAATTCCGATTTCAGATTCCGTAGCATTTTGAAGCTTTTGTATATCAATATGTCAATAAATATAAAAAACTCATAGAATTGTAACTATAATTTAATAGGATTAGAAGATGGTTATGCTCTCTTTGTATTTCTCTATTGATATCCTTTGTATTGATATTCTTTACAAGAATAAAACAAACAAAATAGAAACCCAATAAGAAAAGCCCAATAAACCTTGCACTTTGCTTTAAACTTAAAATATTTGCTTTTTAACCTTGAAATCAACGTTCCTAAATTCTTAACTCTTAACAGAGCTGTCTTCCTTAAAATGAATTTCTTCTTCTTCGTTTTTATCTCTTCCTCCCTCTCCCACACACCGTCTCTCTACCTCCGATTGAGATTATCCTGCTTCAAGCTCGATATCCTGCTTCAAGCTCGATTTCCAACTAGCAAATTCTCTTGCTCAATGTAACCCTAAAATCAACAAAGCCCAAAAATTCTTGCTGGTTGCTCGATTCTTCTATTTATTTGTTGCTGGATGTTGTTAGCTACGCGGTAAGTAATTAATTAAAAGCACAATTTTTTTTCTCTTATGCTAAACACCGAAACGGAGTTTGAGACAAATTCCGGTCAGTTCGATGTCGGTACCGGACCAAGATAGCTGGAATTCCGGTGTGCAAGGCGGAATCTCGAACCATGCCTAAAAGAATTCCGGCAGTAATTCTGATTACCAATGTTAATATATGCCACCATTGCTTGCCATCTTGATCCTACCACAAAAATTGCAATATAACGATGTGTGTCAGCTTACAATATACATGGACGCTGATACTGTCTCTCATGAAAATTACCAATCTTACTGCCTAAGAGCATCCATAAGCTTTATTATATAGTGTAAAGACTTATTATTTAAAAACAGTTACAAAGTAAAAATTACTAATTCCTACTAATGGGATCCAAATTAATAGGTGGGACATGCAACTTACATTTCGTCTTTCTTTTATATGGATGAATTTGAAAATTTTATAGCATCAAACAATGAATTACTTAAATTTCACTAGTTAAGTGTTGTCATAAAATTCATAAAGGTGTTATCAACTACCACACTCATATGTTAGTTTTACCAGTAATCTTTATTCATGTTGGATATGATCAACATAACTAGTCAAATTATATTATATATTATTTTAGTAACAAAATGAACTGGCACGTAACATTAATATCCGTTTATGCTCATCCTTCTATTATTAAGGGTCAGTTGTCAATCATTACCATACCCTGAACATGTATTCAAGTTAATCTAGTAATAAAATAATGATTTGAACTCCATCTATGGACAAGGTTATTAAGTTCAGATTATCATCTAAAGCTAGGAGTACGATCTTTGTTAGTGCAACCCATAACCTAGGCATGAACATAAGGTCATTGGTCAAGTGATTAACGTGTTGCTATACTTGGGTACGATCATATTCAAAATAAATATATCACCAAAATAGCAACCAAATAGCATTACCACAGAATGAAATCCTGACGCAAGATATATACCTCAAGGCAAGGCAATTTAGATATAGATTTTCACTGCCCTTTGAAGCAGCACCCTCTAGCCAGTTCAATCCACCCTGTTAAGTATATGTTTCAATATGTCAACTGGAAAAACTACAGATAGAAATGCAGTAAAGATCAGATATCCATATTTGAACAAATGAATGTTTTATTGCATTACTCTGCTAAAGATTAAAGATAATTTTACACTGCTTTGTACAATAGTATATATAAGATACAAGAATATATATTGGGCCTTAAGCCCAGGATCTGAATGAATGTCCCTGAATAATATCAGCCCTTAGATAGAATGCACGGCTTGGATGATGCAGAACTGATGAGTTGGATTACAATATTATATAGGAGAGAAAACACACTTCTCACGTTCATTCTTACTCCCCCCCTCAAACTTATGAGATCTAGGGTTTGCACGAGAAAAAATGAACATGGCGGCGACTCTATTCTCAGGAAGAAATACAACGAGCGAGATGTTTTTGTAGAATGAATCGATTACTCTGGTATGAAGACAATCCTCTGTGACCTTTGGCTAGGGTTAGCGGCATCAATATTGAGCTCTTCTCTTAGTCTAGAGAAGCTTGATCTCGATAATGGTTTAGTAAGTATGTCCGCTTTTTGATGCGGCGATGGTATGTATCCAACTCTTAATTTTCCTTTTATTACTTGTTCTCTGATAAAGTAGAGGTCTAGCTCGATATGTTTGGTTTTTGAATGAAGAACTGGATTAGAAGTTAAAGATATTGCACTAACATTGTCACATCAGATTGTTGCTCTGTCTGGTTTGATGTTGAGTTCATTTAAAAGGGACTCTAACCACATAACTTCCGCTGCCGCACTTGCAACACATCTAAATTCAGCCTCAGTGCTTGATCTTGATACTGTATTCTGTTTCTTAGCACTCCATGATACAGGGTTTTTGCCTAAGTAAATACAGTAACCTGAAGTTGACTTTCGATCATCTATATCAGTTCCCCAATCAGCATCTGCATATGCATTTATGTTAAAAGTGTTGCTAGCTTTTAAAATGAGACCATGATCTATTGTTCCTTTCAGATATCTGAGTATCCTTTTAACTGCTTTCCAATGAATGTTTGTAGGATTTTTCATGTACTGGCTGACTTTATTCACACATAATGATATGTCAGGCCTTGTTATAGTCACATACTGAAGTGCACCTACTATGCTCCTGTACTGTTTGACATTCTGAATTGCTTCACCCTTATATTTCGAAAGTTGATGATTTACCATCATTTGTGTTGGTAGAGAAGTTGATTTTTCCATTTTGGTTTTTGATAATATTTCTGAAATGTACTTCTTTTGATTGAGATGTATTTCAGAATTTGATGTTCTCTGTACTTCAATTCCTATAAAGTAATTTAGGTCTCCCAGATCCTTAATTGAGAATTCTGAGTTAAGCATTTCTGTGAGTCTCTTAATTTCTGAATCACTGCTCCCTGTAATAATAAAATCATCAACATAAATTAGTATATAAGTGGTAGATAGATTGTTAACTTTATTAAATATGGAATTGTCAGATTTTAGAGAGTTGTAGCCAAATTTCACAAGTGTTGATTTGAGCTTGTTAAACCACAGTCTTGGAGCTTGTTTTAACCCATAAATAGCTTTATTGAGCTTGCACACTAGCCCTTTGTCTGATTTTTGAATAAATCCCTCTGGTTGCTCCATAAATACTTCTTCCTGTATGATACCATTGAGAAAAGCATTATTGACATCTAATTGTCTGATGCTCCAATTTCTGTTCAAGGCAATTGTTAGAATGACTCTGATTGAGGAGGGTTTCACAACAGGGGAAAAGGTTTCTGAAAAATCAAACCCATACTGTTGTGAATACCCTTTTGCAACTAGCCTTGCTTTGTATTTAGAAATTGAACCATCAACATTTTTCTTTAATTTAAAGGTCCATCTGCATCCTATTATATTTTTGTTTTCTGGTTTCTTAACCAGATCCCAAGTTCCTTTGTTAATTAGAGCATTGTATTCATCCTGCATAGCTGCTTTCCATTTATCACTTTGAATGGCTTCTGTGTAGGATGAAGGTTCTTCTTGAAGAACCATGTCGTTGATAATTTTTGGTGTATAAACACCACATTTTGCTCTAGTCAACATTGGATGAGTATTGATGTTATTTCTGGCAGTGTTGTCAGAACTGTTGTTTGAGCTGTTGCAGACCATGTCATGATCATGACTTGAACTGCTTGCTTCTTGGCTTTGAAGATTCTGATTATTGCTATCATCTTCATGTGCAGCTTGCTCTTGACCTGACTTTCTAGCAGTCATGGTGTGTTGAGAGCTTGTATCAATGGTACTCCTTATAGGCTGTGTTGAGGGAAGAGCTTCAATCTCATCAGGTAGATTTGGAGTTATGAACTTCGTATTTCTCACCTTTTCAGTGGTCTTGATTTCAACATTACTAAAAGGAAACACCTGCTCATTGAATTTCATATGTCTAGATATATATATATTTCCTTTGCTGTCTAAGCACCTATATCCTTTTTGTTTATTACAATATCCTAAGAATGTGCATGAAGTAGACCTAAAATCTAATTTGTGTTTGTTATAAGGTCTTAAGCAAGGAAAGCATTAACATCCAAATATTTTTAGATGCTCATAATCTGGTTTAATTCTAGTTAAAACTTCTTGTGGACACTTGAACTTAAGAATCTTTGCTGGTAGGATATTTATCAAGTGTACAGCGGTGTTAAATGCCTCAGGCCAAAATTTTATAGGCATTGATGCTTGTGCAAGTAAAGTTATTCCAGTTTCTATAATATGCCTATGTTTTCTTTCAATAATTCCATTTTGTTTAGATGTGTATGGACATGTGTTCGATGATTAACACCTTTCCTTTCAAAGAAACCTTTTAAGGGAAGAAGCTCTTTACCGCCATCTGACTGAAATGTACATATATTGTTTCCAGTCATGTTTTCAACTTTGTTGATGAACTGCATTACAATATTACTAGTCTCTGACTTAGATTTTAGCATGTATATCCATACAAATCTTGAATAAGCATCTATAAACGATATGTAGTATTTGTAACCATAATCAGAACTAATAGGTGCTGGCCCCCATAAATCACTAGCAATTAACTCAAGTGGCCTTATATAATTTGTGTGAGAATCCGGAAATGCAAGTTTATGACTTTTTCGCAATTGGCAAGAGGTACAAAAATAAGAATTAGAGATGTTACTAGATGAAATGTTATTACTATTCATGACATGTTTTACAACTTTCACACTGGGATGTCCCAGTTTGCAGTGCCACAAATCAAATTTATCACTGTTTTTAGAATCTCTAGTAATATTTAATACAAGAGTATTTTCCTCATTCATAGAGGTTTTTGAATTTGAAAAATCAAATCTGTACAGTCCATTGTTTTCTTTACCCTGCAAGATAATTTCTTGAGTTAGTATATCTTTGACTATGCATGTTTCAGGATAGAATTCAAAGTAAACTTTATTATCTTTTGCAAATTGGGAAACACTCATTAAATTTTTTTTAATTGAAGGAACCCTTAACAAGTTTCTTAAAATAAGTTGTTTGGGTCCTAGTATTCTTGCATTTCTAGTGTGTGTAATGTGCACAGTTTTACCATTACCAACAGAAAGACTTTGCGTACCTTTATACTCTTTGCTCCCCAAGTTTAAATTGTTGAGATTGTTGGTTATGCTCTACCCTTCCCTCATGTGAAAGAAGAGTAGAATATACAAATTGTAATGAAGGTGTAGGCTCCATAGTAGAGATGATGGCCACAACAGCTTCATAATCACTTTCTAATCCACTGATTATGTGCAGAACATGCTCTGATTCTGATACTTTGTGCCCTACTGAAGCTAGTTGATCACATAGGTTTTTGATTTTGAGTAGATACTCATTCATTGTCATGTCATTCTTTCTAATATTTTGTAGTTGTCTTTTGTGGTGCATGATTCTTGCAGATGATTGAGATGTGAAGTTTCTTTCAATTGATGTCCAAATTTCTTGGGCAGTTTTGCAGCCTATAAGTTGTGGCAAGATTGATGCACTTATGGATGACATCATCCATGCACATACCAGACTGTCTTGCCTCTGGTGTGTTGTGAACTCTGGGTTTGGTACCAGTTTGTCCTCGCTATATTTATCAAACTTTGTTGGAGTAATTCTTGTACCAAAAACATAATCCTCTAATCCATAACCTCTGATAGATGTTTCAACTTGTAATTTCCAAAGCAAAAAATTCGACTCATCAAGCTGAATGGATATCATCTGACTCTGAGACCTGATGATTGTCTTCATCAGATCATTCACATGATCTGATTGTGGTTGGTTTTGTGATGCCATTGGGCTTGTTACATCATCCAGATTTGACATGATGGTTGTTGTGATCCTGAACAACAAGAAATTGGTAAAATCTGAACCTGAGCTTTCTATGAATTGAGAATTTTAAGAAGATTTTGTGGTTGAATCTTGATGATGTCTTGAGAACTTAAATGATGATTTTTATTTTTAAAGATTGTTTGTGAACAAGTTGCTTTCTGATGAGTTTTCTTGATGCTCTTGATTCAACTGCAAATTTTCTTGATGTTCTTGATCAGTTTTCTCCTTAGGTTTAGAATTTTTATGCTCTTCCTGGTAGTCTGATTCAACCAGACTTAGTTCTTGGCGAGGCACTGATTATCAGTGAACAACCACAACTCTCAATGAAGAGATCCCGGATCTTGGATGAGAGGAGTCCACGTGATGAGACTTTTCTGATGGACTTTGAATTATGATAGACGCGGTTTGGACCAATTGATGCTCTGATACCAAGATAGAAATGCAGTAAAGATCAGATATCTTGATTTGAACAAATGAACGTTTTATTGCATTACTCTGCTAAAGATCAAAGATAATTTTACACTGCTTTGTACAATAGGATATATAAGATACAAGAATATATATTGGGCCTTAAGCCTAGGATCTGAATGAATGTCCCTGAATAATATCAGCCCTTTGGATGATGCAGAACTGATGAGTTGGATTACAATATTATATATGAGAGAAAACACACTTCTCTTGTTCATTCTTACTACTACAAGTAAATTCAATGAATTGCAAACTACAACCCTAAGCAACAATAAATTTGCTAAAAAAATACGTCACGTACTTAGCCTTCTGAAGCATGTGCTGGGCCATAGGACCTAATGTTCTCTCCATCATAGCCAATTATTCTAAATATTCAATGGGTTTGAAACGATGCCTCCCCCTGTTCTCATAACTTCCTCATAAATATCAACTCAATCAAATAGGGGGAGACAAACCAAAATCACTTATAATGCGAAGTTCTACTATTATGCAACAAACACTCCATATGTCACATGGATAGCTCCATCCAGATCTTGACAATTGCATGAGTGTTTTGAGTCGATTTTTGTTCATCGTGAAAATGACATTAATAAGAGGGATGCAGAAGAGAGTGTGTGTATTATTTTGATTGGTAGTCTAAGATAGCAAGATCTAGCCTTGATAAACAACCAATAACCAATTAATAAAATTAGATATATTCATACGACCATGATTTTAATTCTGACACCTAGAGCTTGGGATTGGGGGAGGAAGGATGGTGGTGATGAGGAGCAGGAAGAACGTGGAGCTAGGATTTGGGATTAGGGGGAAATGCCTTATAACTATTTTGGAATTTATTTTTTGAAAGGAGCGGGAGGCAAAAAAGGAGTGTATGGTTGTACGATTTTGGGCACATCTTTCTTAGTGTAGTAGAACTAAGATTTGCAATGGTCCTAAGCAGTATTGTAATAGACAAAAGCCGTTGCTGATCTGTTAGCAATGGCCCGTAGCTGTTGCAATATTCCAGCGACTTAGAGCCGTTGTGAATTTCCTTATAAGGTGTGCAAATTTAATCATATGGTATAGTTATTTTAGGGTAAAATTGGTTTAACAATATTTATATGTCATGAAATTTAATATGATATATCTAATGACAAAATAGAGAAGGATTCTTAATTTTGAATTTTTTGGATCAAGAAATAATTTATTATGAATTTTCTAGGTGGAAATGGTCAAATTGGATGTAAATTAATATTTATATTAAATATGTTTTTTAAAGTTTCTTCTTGAGGAAGGAAAGGATGTTTTAGAATTTTGATGAATTTTTTGAAATTTTCCCATTGATTTTCGATTTAATATAAATTGACTGTCTAATGAAAAATGTTCCTTAATTAATAACATAATTGGCAAAATAATTAACAAATGAAGATTAATTTTCGGCTATAGTCATGAATTACTATTATAAAACAGAAACAACCAGTAAATAAATAACCTGTGTATATAGTAGGTAAAAAGATACTGCTTGTCAAAATATCGTTTTTCGTTTAATTACGAATTTGCAACTTGGCATGCGATAGTTATAGGATGCGATAGTTATAGGTTGCGGTAGCATTATAATTATGACATGCGATGATTAAGTTAACAATGGCACTCAATAGCCATTAAACTATGCATGGGGTAGCTAATAAAGATGAATTCTTTAAATAAACTAAGAAAGTTTATAGTGACATTTTGGAAGACAATTTTTAAAATGTTGGTTTTAAGGGATGAAATTATAAAGAAAAATTTAAAAGTCAAAATTGTGTTAATTAATTTGAATTTATAAAGGAAATGGAGTAAGCTTAGGAAAGCTAAGAAATGATGATTGTCTCATATAAGCAAAAGATAAAAATGTTTCGTATGAAGAATGTGTGTAGGGTGGATAATAAATATATAGAACAAATGGATTAGACTAAGATCGTAAAGATATACCAACTCATGGAGTTATTGAATCGTAGGGCGTCAAAACTAATTATGTCTATAATTCCACATTAATAATTTATTTTTGAAATAAAAATTTAGTTTATTAGCAAAAATATGTAAATTTGATAATTTTTCTTTATATTTAGCTTTTAAACAATGAGGTAGTTAATTAATCATTAAAACAAAACACAAATGAATTAAATTTTGAATAAAAGGTAGATAAAGATAGATCTTAAATAAATAAATAAAATTATCTTTCTATGAAAATCCTTTTCTTTTACATTTTCTTTTTATTAAGTTCTGTTTATTTGACCATTTTTTCAGTGTTTAGTTTTAGAGAAAACGATCAATAGATTAAATAAAAGGTTAATAATTATGCTTTGAATAAAAGACCAATGCATAATTTGTGTTATTCTCTCATCGTTCTTAATTTTCGTTTTTCTTACTAGAATCGATTTGTTTGTTTAGTTAATTAATTTTTTGCTATGATATTTCGCATGTTAGTTAAGTAACACGAGTTTGGTATGAAGCCAGGTAACATGGTAGTATTAATATTGGAGCAAATTGGACATGCATAATAGTGTTGTGATAACTAGTGATGGTGGTTGGGATAGTAGTGGAGGATATAGTTAACACTAGAGTCGTTGACTGTCTATGATGGTGCTTGTCGCCACTAGTAGTAGCAGTATCGCTACCAACACTGCCGTTTCCACCATCACCATTATAAAAGCATAGTCATGCATGTCTCCAGTCTCCCCCACTATCAATACTACCATACATGTTTCTTTGGTATGAAGCCGGGTAGCATATGGTCCTAAGTGTTGGGACTAGGTCAGCCTACAGTTAAGTTAAAGGGTAAAATTTAAAAAATTTCTTTATTGGACCTTTGTTGCCCTTATGAAATGAAAATTCATTTAGATTTTGTTTAAATTTTCTTTTAAATAAAATATTTATTTTATTTAATTTGTAGGTAAATTTTTAATTTGGTGCTATACTTATGTTATATGATATGGACATGTGTACATATACACATGCGTGTGTACGTGCATATGGAATAGTACAGTGTATATGGTTTAACATGCTCGTATATAAGTGCTAAGATTTGCACCGCAACAGACATATTATCCCCTCCATATACATACATGCTGTATTATATATATATATGATGTGAAATTATACTTATGATAGTATAAATACATATACGACATTATAAAATAGTTATACTTATCTACACACACACATATATAGTTTTTCTTATGTTTATGTGTGTATGTGTGTAAATAACCTTATAAAGTTATTTTGCTAATCAAAAGGTTTATTTATATTCAAGTAGCAATCAATTAGGTTTAAATAGACAATTAATAGAAAGAGAAAAGAGTGGATGTTTAATGAAATAATTAGAATTTAAGAAATTTATAAAAGAAAATCAATGAAGAGTATATCTCTATATATAATTGTATAAAGCCATTTTTGACTAATTGAATGTTTGTTTGTGTAAGTAGCAATCAAATAGGTTCAAATAGGAAATTAATAGCAAGAAGAAAGAGTAGAGGCTTGCTTAATGAAATTAATTAGGATTAAGAAAGTAATAAAAGAGAATCGATGAAGCGATCTTTCTTCTTCCTTTTATTGCTCTCTTGTCTTTTAAAACCGAAAAAAATATCACTTCTTAATTTTAAAATTTTATTTCCCTTTCAACTTTTAATTGACTATAAACAAACATTCACATAAGTATATGTATACAAAAGAAAATTCATGATATATATATATATATATATATATATATAAATATAATTTAGTTCTTATTAAATATACATACAAATATGCATTTCATTTAGTGGAAATTAGGTTGAAGTGCTTCTCATTATAAGTCAATAAAAGGACAAGATTTTTGAATAACTAATTTTAAGCACAGTTTACAAGAAAATGATAAATTTATTTATCCTTTTAAGTTATACAGAAAAATGATAAATTCAATTACCATTATTTCTGTATAAGTAAAAATGATAACTTTATTTATATTTTTTCCTGTAAATTGTCTTAAAATTAATTGTTTCAGAAGTATTGTCCTTAAAACTTATTACTTTGCACAAAGAAGCCTTTTGAGTGAATCCCTTTTCATTTAACACACATATTAGAATAATTTATTGTATTACAAATACATACATACATATAAGTAGATTTAAAAATTAGACATATACATAATCAAATAAAGTTCAATTCCTTTTTATTCCAAAATAATAACATACATAAAGGTAAATGTATGATCTAACAAATTGTATATTCAACCACATACTTTGCGCTTGTGTAATTAATATTAATTTGTTCAAAGTCTCTTTTAAACGTTGTCAATTTTGGAATTTAGAAAAATAATAGAAAATTTCTTTTGATTCAATAGCTAAAGTCAAATGTGTAAACGCACACACACATATACATACAAAGAAATTTGTGATCACATATATATACACATTATCACATATTCACATCTCATGTTGACAACACATACAAATAAGGATTTGTGATAAACCTAATCTATATAAACATAAAACATATGATGATCAAGTGTACAATTATATAAATTTGTAAATATGGATAGTACCATACAATTTCCCAGGAATATACCTTGAATGTTGAATCTAAATAACTTCACTTGAATCTCTATTCAACACTTCCGAAAGGCGCAACCCGATTGGGAAAACAACACACCATTCTTTTGATTTTAATTGAATTTGTGTTTGGATTTTTTTTCTTAAATTTTAGAAAAGGAGAGAGGAATTTTCATCCATTTCTGATGGAGAGAAGTGGAGGCACAAACTTTAGAAAGAATTATATGAAAAGAGGCAAGAGGTCTTTAAATAGCATAGGAAAGAAGGGGTTTAAGGAGGTAAATATATCTTTTATTTCATAAGTCAATTCACATCTTTTTGGAATCAAATTCCAAGCCTCTTCCAACCCATCATTGTCGGCCATACACACCCCTCTATTGGGTCTCAAAACACTTCAAGCTTGATTAGATATTTTATATTTAAATCAAATTTAAACATACATCAATATCGTATATCTATAAGTGTGTATACAACTTATACACACTTATTGATCAACACAAATAAAATAAAATTCCATATAATTAATTAAATTAAGTTGTAGATGGAGGATTCAACATTGTGGTTGTGTTGACTCTTTAGGTGCTAATTTGGTCAGCGATTATTATCAAACAATTTGAATATTAACGTTTGCATAAGCACAACCGAAGGAGTATGTACCGAAGGATTATTATCAAACAATTCGTACATTAATTAACGTTTGCGAAAGCACAACCATTTGCAGAATCCTATTTGGTAAGATCTAGCTAACATCGCATGGAATTTTATCAGGCTACTTAATAAATTTTTTAAAAGAGGCGGACCCTACAATTGCCGCACGGCACCTTCTTTCTCGAGATTTCCAGTTACCATGACTAAATGCTATTCCCGGCCATTTAGTACTTTCTAATTAGGGAGGAGGCAAACCCTACAACAACCACTTACTACCGCCGATCCCTAAAGCAGGTCCTATGTATTATGACCCGCAACCCAATTGTGACATCAAATATTAGTCCGACTATTCATAGGCAATAATAGCCTGATTAACGAGGCATACTTACCTTATAGAGTTTGGACTAACCTCGTGTCCTCCGTGAGTACTTATTGTAGACAATGTCTCATATTAACCACAAAGTCACGTTGTTGGTAGCCAGATTAGCTGGATAGACTTTTATGTTCTTTTGACTGACCTTGCATCCTATAACTTAGTGATAATTTACACTTCGTAACTACGCTACTATGTACCTCACCACATTTTACTAAGGCTATAAAGAAAGATTCGTTAATCCACCATTAATCATAATCATTATTAACTTTCATCCTAGGGGGTTTTAACGCTAATAAATAACCTATTTATTACGCTATTAATACATTAATAATTATACATCATTTATATGCTAATATATGTGTATGAGTCATAACTAATATATTCCTAAGCATGCGAAGAATGCATCCTATGCTAACCATTAAATGTCAAAACTTCCAATTTATTCGAGTTTAACTCCATACAATAACATGCAACTTTGCTAATATCTTTAGCCCACAACAAACTTATGTAAGAAATGGAATCAATTACCAAACTTATTTTATGTCAAAATAGTAGAACCAACATTAATAAAATTTACAAATCAATTTTTTGCACTCTGTTTAACATTCAAATATAAAAGGGAAAAAGGATTCATACTCAAAAACCTTCAATCATATCAATGAGAAATTGAGAAGGGGAAGAGAATGTAAGATATTAAATTTGCAATAACTAGATAAATTTTACTATTTTAATATATAGAAAATTTGAGATCCCAAAAACATAAGAATTGATATTTCGCTTTGGGAGAATTTTAATGGACAAATTATGCAAAGCATATGTCAAATCCTACCTACTATACAATCACTAGAATGAGAAAGATTCCTACTCACGGATAATTCCTAGCTTTCTTTTATGGATTTGAACACGCCTACTTGTCAAATCTCTTTTAAGATCTCTTTCTTTAGAAATTTACAAGTAGTGGGTTGTGTATAGATTAGATTGAAAATTTCAGGGATTGGAAGAGAATTGAATTATAAATTAAATATTAACATCTAAAACTCTTACCTAAAAACCTTAAAAAATTTATGAATCATGTGGAAGAACTGAAAGAGCTTGGCTTACGTTCTCAAATGATTTGTGAATAAAAGCAAGGGGTCTAGGCTCTTATTTATAGTGGATAGAAAGCACAAAAACAGCCGGATTTATGTTGGTTTAAAAATAATAAAATCACAGCCATTTATGGTAGAAATAACCTTAAACGCCACAACATGCATTGGCCGATCGCTCCTACTGAGCAGTCAACTGGCCCTAGGTAGGCGGTCGATGGGCTGCCTGTGAAAGGAATGTATTTGTTTAGATGTTTAATTTTTTATTTAATACCATATTTATATTTAACGTTAATGTTTTCTTTTAATGTTTACTTGACCCCCATGTTTCTAATTACCATTAACTTCTAAATTTCAAAATTTTACATACTTATAATTTGAATTGAACCCCATTGAGTTATTTTAAATTCGAAGACTTCAAATGTCCACAACTTTTGCATTTAAGATCCGGTTACAAAACTTTATATATGGAAATTGATCAGAAAACCACCATGGATGCAATGGTGTACTTAAGTGGCGAAATTCTGACATTTGCAAGTTTTTCATTTTTAGTCTTACTATTAATTAGTTAGTTAATTATTTTCTTATTATTAATTTTTATAGGGTGTTACATTCACCTGCTTAGAAAGGATTTCACCCTCGAAATCCCTAAGGGACGCATAGTTTAATGCGCATTGTGCATCCATGTTATGCAACTAAGTTATATACATATCCATCTATTCAACCAAAAATGCAACATGATTATGTATACAGACATATTATAAATGAGATAAATCCTAGCTTGAATGCAAAGTCGTGACAAATAGGCATGTATACAAGCATCCTAAACATACATAAAGTTCTACATAAATGTAAAAATGACATGAAAAGTGTGAAAACAATTCCCTACCATCCAATCTAGCAAGCACAATGCAATCGATACTAATTTTGGAGAGAAACTATTTACTGGAGAAATGCTCAGGACTTCTCGTCTTCTCTTTAGTTTTCTATGTGCTTTCCGCTAGATTATCTCCTCATTTTACTCGAACCAGCCTAATTTCTTAGTTGTGTAGCTTTCTAGTCCCATACTCCATAATGTATGTGGTGACATGGGTGTTATTGGCTCCATCTGAACGTCTACAAGCTAATCAGACTTTACTATGTTGGTAATGCTACGAACACTACAACAAAAACACCCTTTAATAGCGTTTAAAAAACGCTATTAGAAGCTATTATAGCATTTTTTCATACGCTATATATTAACATGTTGTAATAGGTCAGTGACCTATAACAGCAACATACAAAACGCTATAAGAGACGCTATGGATAAGGACATTTCATAGCGTTTTATGAGTGCTGTAAACATGACTTTTAATAGCCTTGGAAAGTCGCTATGAAGTGAAACTATAGCGTTTTCATGACTGCTATGTAAAAACAGGCTGGCACACATATGAAATATACAACAGCGTCTATAGACGCTATAGAACATAATATTTTACAGCGTTATCTGCTGCAATAGTACATTGTATGTATAAGTACAGCTACTTTCTATAGCGGTTTGCTGTCTTTTATTGCGTTGTTTTTTTATTATGAAAATTGTTTATAGCACTATCATAATGCTGTAGTATATACAACTGGAAAAAACAACCTTTCCATAGCACAGTTAAAATGCTATAAATTTTTATCCCAGCGGTTTTTTTACTAGGTACATCCAAGCTTACAATTCTACTAATATATTATAAAATTTCAAAAAACACAATTATCACATAATGATGTACGTAATCAAATGAAGACATAAGCCAAACCACAATATATATTTAAATATATATCCATAATATTTCGTACACAAAGTTTCAAATATTTGTGATCTTAAAAAAAACAATACATACAACCATAGCTGACCAAAACGATACATACTAAAAGCAAAGATATATGAACGTCAATACAAAATACGTTAATCCAAGCATGACCGATTTGAAAGAGAATGAATGCAGCAAAATAATTTTTCCTTCCTTCCAGCTTGTAGTAACCCCGGTATCATCATACAACACTTGTCAAAACGAAGCACATAAGTTATTTTTCAAATCCAAACATCATCCGCAAGTTATATAATTTTTCATAACAAAAAAGATAAAGACTGTTAGTACATCATTTTAGCTAAATAGACTGCCAGTACATCAGTTTCACATCATCACTCTGTGCACCTCCTCTCTCGCATCATCACTCTGTCCATATATACTATGTCTACATATATCCACCTTACTCTGTCCAAACTTCTCCTCTGACAATAGTTTCACCCTGTCACTCCTACCCTTCATACTACCACCCATACTTCATACAATCATCATCATATACCATTCCATCTCCTTCGACATCCCATAAACAACCCTTCTTCTTGCATTCATCTCCTATAATCGACTACCACATCTCTGCATCATTCCATACATACACAAACAGCTGCTTTCCTCCCATAGACATCCTTCTCCCCTGTATAAACATCTATTCCCCCCTCTGTAACAACTCACCAAGCCTACATATCACATTCTACAGCCACCATCCAAACAGACTGCTCATATCGCTACAGCCACCATCCAAACAGACTGCTCATATCGCTACAGCCACCATTCAAACGGCCCTGCACGACCGTCAAACTGCTCCCTATTGCAAACATCTGATTCTACTACAAACTAGGGATCCCCTCTACCTTCATGCCATAACTCATCCATCCACATTGCCTATAATTCTACCACTGCATTGATTAGCAATGAGACCGAGTAAGATGTCTTACTTTCTTTCATTAGGAAAATATCATCCGTCTTTATAAGCAAAAGGTCAGGACATGACAGCTCATGCTCTTCTAACACCTGCAAGTAAATTTATGACAGAGTTCAGACCAAATTGTGACATCTAAGTATTAAAAAGGAGATGAGAAAATATGTGGATATTCTTATTTCAGATTTAGAAAAACACAACAAATTGAATTTTGAAGAACACTGTAAATGTAATGGTGACTATCACTAGCCTTTTGCAGTGCAATAAGATTATTCCTTGATGGACAACTATTCTATCTACTTCAATTTGTTTATGGAATGTTCTCAGTAGTTCTTCTTCCTGCAAAAAAGATGATCAAACAAATTGTCAATCAAAATAAGATTTGGACATTTGGAAACGTTTTACATTGAATTATATTAGACTACACTCAATATAAAGAACAAAAGAGTTGCATGATAACCAGTAAATTTATTTGTGTTCGTTACTATATACAGTTTCAAAATTAGTTGATAGTTATGATTTATCTTTCTAACAATTCAAATATATCAAGTCTAGATTAGTCTTGTAGAAAAAATTAACTTGAAAGCAATACATTGACAACTAAATAAAATATAATTAGAGAAAGTAGTGAAGTTTATAATTATTAAGTTTTTAGCTGTTACAATGCCACTCTAACTGGAGCATACATAGCTATTACTTTTTGCATCTCAATAAATACAATCAGTATTTTTATGTATGACAATGAACGTGAAATACGTGCCAGAGGAAAAGGCTAATACTTGAGTGCAATACAGAAAGATATACCATTTCTCTTGGAAATAAAACTGGATGGACATTTTGTGTATATGACAAGGTACATGAATCAGGATATACTAAAAACAAAATGCAAAAATGTTTACCATGTTGAAGTTAGCTCGTCATCCATTTAAATGCTTAAGCAGTCAATATAGGATCATCCCTACAAAAAACAAGAGAACATAAGAGTTATGTGTAAATATAATAATTTTTTTATAAACAAAGGTAAAAACCATTTCAAAATTAAGATAATCTAGTTTAGAAATATAGTATAAAAGTTCCTTGGATTGAATTGTAATATTAATAAGTGAAAATAAGTATGGAACTGAGAACTATTAAGGCATACTCACCTACAAGTATGATACGGTATGCTTGATGATAATGCACTTAAAATCTAATACATAATGACAAATATGCCAACACAATATGATATTACTTCACCTTCCTATCTAATATACTAGAAAGTGACTGTACTTCAGATTGTAGAATATGTAAATCTGAGGCCGACGCTTCATACTTAATGATTTTTCTTTGCATGGAAGACATATACTTTGAAAGAGATGAAATGCGTGACTTAAACTGCCATTATTTCTTTCATACCAGATATTCATTAGCGTAGTTTATAAAATATCATATAAAATCCAACAAAACTATTAACCTTAATTTGGCAACAAAAAAGGAAAGTACTTGGCTCTTTCGAAGCTTGTTCAAGCTTGCTTTTTGTCTCAGTCCATCCTTCTTATAATTTATACAAATCCAATTCCAACTTAGCTCTATGAGATTCTGAGAAAGCAGTGAGTCTCTGACAAACATTAGCCAAACCAGCTTTTAAAGTAACTTCTTTTTCATGCCAAATTATAGTATCCTTTTCGACCTATTATGATCAAATTGAACTAGCATCAGCCAACTAAGAAACACATGCCAAAAGAATAATATAAATTACAAAGGCTACAATAGTTTGTTGAATGTTTATATCCTGTAGTTTCTTTATGGAGGCCCGGAGTAGATCAAATTCTTCTTTTGATTCATCTAGTCGTTCAAATAGTGAGAAAAAAAGTTTGAGATGAAATGATGCTTTGTACATCAGTCACATCATTCAGCGAATATGTTTATATACATACATCTATTTAGGAAAATTCAAACGCTTAATAATTTAGTAAACAAAGTAAATAAAAGAGAAAATCCTTTTAACCACACCTTGTATCAGCTAGTTTCTTTAAAATGTCTATTCTTCCTTCATGCAGGTTTCTCATTTCAACAAGCCTGCTTGATGCAAGATCCTGTTCAAAAAAACGAATATCAAAACACTTAGTTATAGGAGAAAACTACTATAAGCTGAAAATGTATACGTTCTTATTTCTTTAACGAGAACTCCAGATCTTTCAATTCAGTTTATTTATCTCTAAGTTGATTTTTGGCCGATGGCTTACTTCCTAACATAGGAAAAAGGGTTGGAAACATAAATGTTACATCATCTTTTTGCATCCAAAGATGTGCTATTTTATGGTTGATTTCATCCGACTCTGAAATAGCAGGTGCTAATTCACCTAAACAAACACACCAGATAATAGCTGTTAGAAAGCAAAAGCAGAGGCATTCATAAAATAAACTTATAATGTAAGAACATAAGGCATTTGGTGATAAAAATGGCTTGATCTTGTTATTGATTTGTGTAAAATCGTACTTTCCAACCGTTTATGTTTGGCTTTGTTTTTGGCATCCATGTCACGGTTGGCCTGAAACTTTTCTGCCAATGGCTGGTGCTTTGAAAGAAGATCACGAATTCCTATTTGAAAGCTCTGAATTTCCAATTGTGTAATTGGCACCTTTTTGCAACTGTTTACTGTGTTCTAAAGAAAATAAAAAGATGGTCCCATTGACATTTGACTCATAGCAGGTAACAAACAAAATTAATGGTATATTGTAAATATAATAATAGAACATTACCGTCCCCTGGCAAAGTTGAGCAGGGGTTAGAAACAGTTTCACTGTTTGCACGCCATAAACATTCAATAGAAGCCTGTGTATTATGTAAAATAAACTCATCAATAAAAAAGTTAATAGGAGGGATAAACTTGAAGCTCCAATACATGGATAAACATGATAGGACTTACTTTTCAATAAAAACAAAGCTCCTACATTTCTTTAATTTATGTAACCGCAGCTGATAGAAGCTTCGGCATGTGCATAAACTAGATATTACCTTATATGAGACTGAGAAAAAAATTGAATATATTTTCATACAAAACGGAAATAGTATGTCCTAAATACATAAAGCTTGATCCATCAGAATAAGACTCAATTCATTGTACAATGAAAACTTCAGAGTTCAACAAATCTTAACCTGCCAAAACAACGTAAATATCAATGAAAAAAATAATCTATTCAAATCATTTCAATTTATTGATGAATACAAATAAATTTTTGTGCTAGGGAAATCAAATCAATGTATATAATTAAAACTTTAACTATTCTAATATGCATTTACTAATAACGTTGCTAACAGTAAGTGCAGTCAAACAAAGTCGCACAATAACTTGAAATAGCAGTTTTCTTGGTCTAACATGAAAATGAATTACAATAGAATCATGATCAATTAAAAAGAGTAATAGAACTAATGGGCACAATGATACAAGGATACATTTTACAATACCTGAGCAAAGACTGATACATCCAGCTTTCCTGAAAATTGAAAGCTTCTAGCTGAGAAAATATTCTCATTGAAGTATGCTTAAGATGGGTAAGACATACCAACTATTCCTAAAAGTGATTTTTTTGGGGTCAAATTGGAAAAATAAAATAAAATTGAACAAGAATAAAACGATAATTATACTTAAAACTAAAAACTAGTTACCTCTTTATATTTAACCAAGTCTCAATCTTTAACGTGTATAAACATGTAATTCTGAAAAAGAAAAAAAATCAGAACGAATAACAAATAAAAGAGGAATGATTATTTGCATCCTGCAGATGCAACAAGAGAATACATTAGCAACTTAGTTGAGGAAATCTTACATCGACAAAGGGCTAGAGGTTTTTTGAAAGGAGACTTTGCAAAGAAGATTCCTCCAAAGGCAGTACTCGAGGTAGGCGTTGGAAGGAGAAGACAAGTGAAGATTACATAAGTCGTGTGAAGAGAGATGAAGTAGAAGCTTTTTGGTTTTCATAAAAGATAGTGGAAGAATATGGAGAGGAGGGAAGGAAAGGGAGGAAGAATTAGAAAAGGAGCAGCCATCAAAAATTTTGGTAGGCCGCCAAAAAGTTGGTACTTTATTTTTCTTACAGCATCTATACTCGTTATCTTTTGTATCTTCCTGTTTTTTATAACAACTACTATTGCAGGCTGCGATAAACGCCATATCCCCATGCCATCAATAATTATTATTCTTGTAGCATTTTCTTTTCACTAATTTTATCATATTTTTCTTTTTGGTTCCAGCTCTCAATCCCTGCTATGGTAGGCTGATCCAAAGTAAAGATAACATAGTAAATAATACACTTAGACAAAAAAGAGGCCATAAAAATAATAACAATCTTTTTCATGAAGTATACCTTCCTCTTAGGAAATACATGAATACATAACCAAGAGATTTCAAATCATCCCTCCTGCTTTGCTCTTCGTTAAATTAAAAGGATCCACCAATTTCAAGATGAGTATTGACAGGAGTAGCTAAATTAATTGAAGAGAGCATTGGTGTAATACACACCAATTCCAAGATGGGTATTGACCCTTGCATATCGTGCTGTTCCCGTGAGATTCTTATTCTCCCTGTTAATGAGAGTGAGCTTAAATACTTCATAAAATAACAAATTTTGCATAAATCTAAACTTCTCTTTAGGAGAGAGTATATTTGGTTTAAACATATGCTGATGTTATATTAGAAGTACATGCTTGTTGCACCTGGACAAGAACATTAACTCCAGCTCCTATATTTTGCTTTATAGTTATGCATCATCAGTCCAAGTTTTATTTGTTTCCTGTGTCAAACAGCGACATGAATATAAAGGTCAAAAAATAGTATGTCCCAATATGAAAAAAGATTTAGATCAAAGTGATTCTTTTAATTTGAATGGTAATAAGGCAACAAAATTTACTGGAATTTTTTTGATACGTAGAAATAGGATAAAAATCTTGGAGTCACCTGTATGGTATGTGTTTTCTAAAATGTTTCCCATGATCTGGGATATGACTAAAATAAGCCAGATGGCAACAAAATACTGATAAGATAGAAATTTTTAGGTCAACTTCAAAGGGTGGTGCACATAGTGTGATGTTATGCTATTCTCCAATAAGGTTTTTCAATGTTGTACTATAAATAGGATCACAACCAAAACAGCATCAAACTCAATTAAAAAAAGCCCAAAGGAACCAATGACTGCATCAATGATGTACTCTGCCACCGTTTCAGGCATGTAATCTAACAGCATGGTAGCTCCTGTCATAGGACTTAAATCAAAGCAGGGTTTCATAATCTGACTACTCAAACCTACTAAGCAATGTAGACTGCAGTGCATGAAGGTAACAACTGTATTATTATAATTAAATCAATGTGGAGTAATGTAAAATATGGTGTGGCCAACAGAAAGGGTGAAGAAAATTGAGACTCTTTCATACCATCCTACACGGAATGATGCATAGCTGCTAAAACAGTTAGAGTATTTGATCTGACATGGATGGATTCAACAACATTTATATCTTTTGATAAAGAATCGAAAACAACTTATTCATGGTATCAACAACATTTATATCTTTTGATAAAGAATCGAAAAGTTTTTTCCAGACCAAGGCCTTGACAGCGTCCCCATTATTTTTCTAGAAAGTGGATTCCCTTTCCTTAGAACTCAATTCATCACCATTGGAAACGCAGTCATTTTTTAAAGTAGAAGAAGATGCAATCACCCGTTCATTGAGATAAGCTTCACGAGATAATCCTTCTGTATACGATTGAAAGTGCCAAAAGAGTTTATGGAAAAGATATATCCTTCTTCTTTTTAATCAAAGCAATTCACAATATACAACTACCCTAATTTCGGATATTCCAAATTGAAGAAAGAAAACATTAAAACAACATTTACTAGACTAAAACTTGTTCACATGGCATTTCTTAGAAGAAGAAAAATGAGACAATTGAAGTCAAAGTATACAATAGATAAAAGCATTAGTTTATTCTCATTTAAAATAATGAAACAACTGAGATTGTTGTAACTATTACGCTCCATTTAAAAAATTAGAAATGTAAAAATATACCTAAAGTGCCAATTTCGCCAAGTTGACAAATCGCTTCAGCTTCGTTGAGGAGTCGAACTTTGAGGAATCACGCTTAATCGAAGTGGAGGAATCAGACTTCGTTGTGGAATCATGCTTAAGTGATATTGAAGAATCACGCTTTAGCTTCATTTCGTTAAGGAAACGACTTCCTGCTTAGGAATTGCGCTTAAGTAGAGGAATTGAGTTTCAGCTCAAGTAAGGAGGGATTCGTCGGTGAAGAGGCAAGTGACGGTGAATTTTTCAGGTAGTCGGTCATGTAATTTTAGATTTGGGAAGTGAAGGAGAAAAGAGGGATTATTGGCGGCATAAGAATAGGACGGAGGGAATTGTAAATTGAACCGCCAATTTTTCATTTTTGTTAATAATAGCTTGAACACGTGCTGTCTTTTTATCCTAAAGGACCACTAACTACTTAATAATGGCATGTCATGTTTTCATGCTATATTTGCTTGCTATCAATAGTACATTTTCTTGTAGTGGAAGGTATCTCCTCCATTGTGAAATATGAAATAGATCAGGTTTCCCTATTCTTTCCAAAATCGAAAATGGACTAATAAAGCTTGGTGCTAATATCCCCAATTTTCAAATGTTATAACTTTCCTAAGTGGTGAAACTTTACTGAACATCATTTCTCCTACTTCAAACTCCAATTCCTTTCGCCGTTTTACGCATAGGATTTTTAACGATCTTACGTGGCCTTCATTCACTGCCTAATCAACTCTATCTTTTCCGAGATTTCGTGAATCAAGTTTGGTCTGAGTAGGATTTTGTTGGTGGTTTCCCACCAACAATTAGGCGATTTGCATGGTCTCCCATAAAGAGCTTCAAAGGGTGTCATGTCAATCGTCGCTTGGTAACTATTATTGTAAGCGAATTCTACCAAAGGTAATTGCTGCTCCCAATGTCCTCCAAAGTCCACGATACAAGCTCCTAACAAGTCTTCCAAGATCCTATTCAACCTTTTAGTTTGAGCATCGATCTGTAGGTGATAATTAGTACTAAGATTTAATGAAGTTCCTAAATCTAACCACAAACTCTTCCAAAATTCGCTAGTGAATAAGGGGTCCTTATCGCTAACAATGCTAATTGAGGTTCCATGAAGTTGAACTACCTCCTTAATGTAAATTTGCACTAAAGATGCCTCAGACCAATTACTTCTCATCGGAATAAAATAGGCGCTTTTAGTGAGTCTATCCACTATAACCCAAAGTACTTCATTGCCTCTTTGACTCTCAAGCAACTCATCTATAAAGTCCATTGATATATGCTCTCTTTTCCAAGTCGGCACCTCCAATGGCAATCTTTGGTCTACGTCCACTTTAAAGCTTTATCGATTATGGATTTGAGGGAGTTTGTATGAGATTAAGGAGAATTAGAGTCACAAGTAAAAGAGGTTGAAAGTTCTATGACTTAGAACCGCCAAGACTAGCTGGCTTGGTGCCAATTGTGAGGAAGAAAGATGGTGAAGAGGAATGAAGTGCTAGATTCAGAGTGAAGAAAGTGCAAGGAGAAGATCCTATTTTGGTTGCACTATAGCTTGTATTTATATAGAAACGTGTGTACTGAATCATAAGCTTGCATGTTATAGAGTCCAGACATCGGCCCAAGATCACAAAAGAGAACTCGGAGGAACCGAGTTAAATAAACAATCGGAACCGAGTCACTTAAATTGTGCCGAGTTATTAAGAGGAAATTGGTTCAACATTTTGCATTGTTCTCCTATCCTCTAGTTGATGTGTTCCATGCTTTTTTCATCGACCATTAGTTAGTTCTACTGATTGTTTCATAATCATTAATTGAGTTATCCTCTCCTCTTTCCTTTCTTCTCTTCAACCCTAGAAATTGGTTGTCCAAACTCAAGGAAAACCACTTAATCACAATTAAATGGAACAAGGCATGAGATGCATGGAGAATGGAAGGCGATTGGAGGAAGGAAAATGACTTGGTACCAAACTAAATAACGCGGTGCCTAGTTATATCCTTAGCTCCATTTTGAGTGAAACTTCCACAAATTGTTTTCTTGCCACTTTTAGGTATGCTTCCATGATTTTGAGTCGTTTCATCATCGTCTTGTCATTCTAACTTCCATTGGCTTCTGCTTAGTTAAAAACCCGGTTAATACTTGCCCCCAAGAGAGGCTTTAGTTGAAAACAAGTACGCTCTGGATCGAGACGATTCTTGGACTACTATCCTGTAAATTCCAGTTGACCGTTCAACTTGCATCTCGAGACATTGCCTTCATTTGGTAGAAAGACTTTCCTTTAGTTATTCGCTTAGTTATGGTTGAAATTCCTCTTTGCATTGAAGATGTAACCTACGCTCTGGAGTCCACATCGCACTTTGGGTTGGTATAGCTATTCTTTGCAATGCTTTCAGGATGACATGTGAAGAAAATTACACGGTGCCAAGTTAAATTGCTTTTTCTCTAAGCCTATTCATTCAACACTTAGAAATTTTTTAGTTTACCTTTTAGTTGCCTTTTCCTATCTTACTTTGCACCCGAGTTCTTAAGAGTTGACCAAAACTTCACCGACCCAACCCTAATCCACCACCGATCGTTCTCTGCCGCTGCCACCACCTGCCGCCAACTTGCTGCCGTCACCCAGAACCATTCAATTCTACTTTGTCCACGATGCAAATAGCTCGGAACCGATCAATTGAAAAACTCTAACTCTTATTTGATTTGAATTTCAAGGTTGTTAATGGTTGGTGTTATGATGGCAATGATGATGATGTTAGGGTTTTGGTCGATTGCAATTAATGAGAGATGGTTGAAATTTAGGTTGTGTTTGGTTGGTGGTGAAGTTGAGTTTTTCCTCGATTGAATGCACTCGATTTCAAAGACAAGTCATGATCTTCATATTCAACTTTCTTCTTCTTCTTCTTCTTCAAGAATTTGGCTAAATCTTTATCACCGCTTGAATTCTAGTGTGATGATTTATCTCGAGATTGGTCATACTAAATGATACCATCGCACCACTTTTTATGTTTCTACACTTTCAGTGGTTTAGAAATGAAAAGCTTTCCATGTCGCTCTGGATAGTTGTAACAACCCACTCCAAAACAGGCCTAAATTTCGACCTAGAAAAGGTCCATCGAAACTTAGATCCATCCAAAGGAAAGTTGTTGGTAGTAAAAAGAAATAGAATTGCAGAGCCATAACTAAACTTTCAGAACTTACAGTAGATGGAACCAATTATAATAGTAAACTATAACAATTTATTTCAAAACCAAAAAAGGCCATAAAACCAAAACTCCTAAAAACCGTAATATAATATCCCTTGCAATAATTATTTAAATCCATGGGTACACATGAAAGCAAATAATAATAAATACTTCCACTCACCTAGCTTCTCCATGTGTAAGCATCGTCACTACCATCACTCCATTCTTAACCTGTGTTGTAATAAGGAGGGAGTCAAAACAACAAGTGTCTGATATTAAAAACTTTGAGTCTTACCTTTTAAGTACTTAGGCAGTATATTTAAAAATAAGAATATCTCTACAAACATAAAACCATTAAAATCATTTAATTCTTCCTTTAAGGAAATGAGACTGGTCTAACCACTTAATACCTTTAATTCTAGAAGTAGATCACATATCCCAATTATACGTCATAAATAGTTAATAATGTAAGAGACGACACTCAATCCACTTAATACTTCTTAATGGATAATAGGCAGACCCCTTCATTTAAGGCCCATTTCTAAAAGCGTGCTCTTCAATGGTACCGTCTAGCTGACATCTTATTGAATCTCATAGGCCACTTAATAATTCAAAGTGGAAATTAGGTAGACCCCGTCATTTAAGGCCTAATTCAAGAAGCAAACCCCAGTAGAGATACCACCTAACGTAACCCCTTGGCCATTCATTTAATACTTCATATGAGGAAAAAAGTGGGTCCAGCCACTTAATACCTCAAACCCCAAAGCAGGCACTTCGTCCTATGGGCCATACCCATAATGATGTCTCATGTTAGTCTGCTATTCATAGGAACTCATAGCCAAATTAGCTAGGTAGATTTCCCCTACAAAACCTCGCATCATTACAAATATGTATCATAAGGACATCTCATATCAATAAAAGTGTACACAACTATTGGTTGTCTCAAATTGAAGAGCGGAATTTTTTCATGTAATTCTATTAACTCGCAACCCTATGACTTTGCCATAAATTAATTTCTACAGACACACACACACTTATCTCAACATTTCATAAATAAGGCCTTACAAGGAATCTTCCTGATTACACATTAAAATAATAATTAGGCTATATAAGAGTTTTCACTTATTTTCACCAAAAAAATATATGTATATAGATATCTAATTAATTACGTCGTATATGCAATAATTATATGTTAATTATGTAAATTGAGATAAATAAATATTTATGCCTAATAAGTTATAAACGCATGGATTTTACACTCTAAACGAGCGTTAAATGTCAACTCCCTAATCAGTTATTATTACAAGTCATTTTTCTTCAATTTCCTAAGATTTCATGGAATTCAAATATCCAAAGGAGGGAATAATTATTCATAATCAAAACTGCTATAATGAACTTGTAAACAAAATAGAAACTCAATTTATTAAAACTCAATCTATTACATCAATTCAAGGGAATATCTTAAACAATAAGAATTGCAATTTAAACCCTATATTCTACTCAACTCCTCTTTTTATAAGGAAATATATATGAATAAGTGGTGTACATTATGAATAGAATTCGTAATCTAAACCCCTTATTTTATTGAAGATCACAATTTGACCCAAAGAAGAAAGAGAAGTGGAATAGGCTATGAAATTAACAAAAATTGCATAAATGAAACAAGTACCATCAAATTAATATAAATAATTGAGGATCTCAACATAGAATTAACATTTCGAAATAAAAAAGAATTTTGGGGGATTTTTCTATTTTCGGAGTCCCAAAATCCCTAGGGCATATTCAAATCCAGAAAGAAATACATTAAACAATTGTTGAAAAGAGATGCACTAAACAATTGTTGAAAAGAAATACTAAGGTTTTCAGTCGCAGATTAGCTTTAGCTTTACTCAATTGGATTTGTAGCCTTCGATCTCTTCCATAATCTTTCTCTTTTGATATATACACACATACACAATAGGGAAGTGGTATATATATTCATTAGATTTAGAATAATTGGAGAAGAATATGATAAGAATAGATTGGAGGATGAAGAAACAAATAGGAAATTGGTTGAATCCTTACCTGAATTCTCTATGGAGTTTTTGAGTCTTATTAGAAAGATAGCAATGGTAGAGTTTTATCGTATTCTCCAATATAATATGAGATAGAGTAATATTTATAGGAGTTGAACGTACCAGAACCATATGATGGATGTAGGTTGGAAACGAGTAAATCTGGAGGGCACAACTGAATATAACATAATGTAAAACCTAGCTACCGCTGGCAGCTGCCATTGCCAAGCGGTCAACTACCCTTGAGCAACCAGTCGACTGCTATGGTCTACCAGTCTTTTATTCAGGGGCGTTTATTTTTGTTTCCGTTGCCGTATTATTTTATTCCCAAATTAACTTTTTAACATTAAGCATTAATTAATCGTATACTTAGCTCCCAAGCTAACTTTTGAAATTTAAATTCCAAATTTGGTTTCTCATTTGAATTTGAATTTAACTAAATTAATTTAAATCTGAGAACTTCAAATGCTTATAAATTCTTTGTTTGAGCTCCGTTTTTAGCATATTATATATGAAAATAGATCATAATTTTGCTCTGAACGCAATAGAATAACTTTCATAGTCAAATTCCTACTTCTATAAAATTCCCATATCCAACCCCTATCGTATTTAATTCAATTTATTTTATTTTTTTACAGTTCATTTTATAGGGTATTACATTCTTGTCCTTTAAAAAGGATTTCGTCCTGAAATCTTCCAAGGGGTAAAACCTAACTCGCAATACATCCATGTTATACAACCAATTTCTCTATACAACCAACTACTCAACCATTAATGCAATGTGATTATGTATTATAGACATGATAAAATGATCTCAATCCTAGAGTGAATGTGTAATCGTGTCATTTAAGTATGTATGCAAATATCCTAAACATGCATAAAAATTTCCACATGGGTGTAAGGTGCTTGTGAAAAAAGTGCAAAAACCATCTCCTGCCATCCAATCTAGTAACCATGATGCAACCAAAATCCTAACTTTGGAGAGAGAAATTACCAGTGAAAAGCTTTTGGTGAGTATTATTCATCTTCTCCTCGGTCTCCTATGTGTTTTCCACCGGATTGTCCCCTCATTGTACTCAAACCAACTTAATTATTTTAGTATTGAGTCTTCTAGCACCGTGCTTCATAATGCATGCGATAGCATGAGGTACTATCAGCTCCATCTCAAAATACCCTCACTGACGAGGCTATACTCTGCTAGCGGCGTCATGAAGTTATTTCCTTAGGTGAAAAATGTGGAAAACATTGTGGACTTCTGCCAACTTGTCAGGAAGCTCCACACGATATGGTAAACTCTCTATTCTTTCCAGAATTCTGAATGGCCCAATAAATCTAGATGCCAATTTTCCAGACTTTCCAATCTAATAACTATTCAAAGAGGGGAGATTTTAACAAATACCATATCTCCAACCTTAAATTCAAGCTCTTTCCTTCTTTTATCCGCATAATATTTCTGACGTCTTGCGTACCTTCGCCCTCTGCCCGATCAACTCTCCTTTTTCCATGGTATCAAGGATCAAATCAGGTCCGACCAACACTTTTTCGGTGCTTTCCCACCAAAAACAAGGTTATTTGCATGGTCGCCCATAAAATGCTTCAAAAGGGGCCATACCAATCGTAGTTTGATAACTATTATTATACATAAACTCAACCAAGTTAGATGATGCTCCCAATGTCCTCCAAAATCCAAGACACAAGCTCTCAATAAGTCTTCCAAAATTCTATTCATCCTCTCTGTTTGTCTGTCAGTTTGTGTGTGATACGACGTGCAAAGTTTCAAAGAAGTACCCAAAGCTATCTGTAGGCTCCTCCAAAACTCACTAGTGAACAAGCGGTTTCTATCACTAACTATACTTAGAGGAATTCCATGTAGACGAACTTTCTTCAATACAAATCTGGGCAAGAGAGGCGCTTGCCTTATTTCTCCTAATTAGAGCAAAATGATCACTCTTGGTGAGTCAATCTACAACAACCCAAATAGGCTCATTACCCTTCTAACTTTTAGGCAATTCCTTCCACAAAATCCATCGAAATATGCTTCCACTTCCAAGTTAGAATTTCCAAAGCTAATAACAATCCACTAGGCTTCCCTTGCTCACTTTTTCTCTTTTGACATGTCAAAAAATCTAGCAACAAATTAGCTACGCTGCTCTTAATTCCATTCCAAAAGAAAATTCTCTTCATGTCCTTATACATCTTATCGCCTCCAAGATAAATGGTCATCAATCATTAGGATGCAAAAACGTTCATCTCTTCTCAAATATCTCTTCTCACTAACTAAGTACCTCCTAGCATCGAGAAATCCTCTCATTTTCTTAATTTTTCCAAAATCTCTACAAACTCCTTGTCTTTTACTTGCTCATGCTCTATACGATCCGTGAAGGCTGGTCTAACCTCCAGAACTAATAGAAAATATTAGATGGATTCTGTTGACGGTTGGAGGTTAAAATTTGACAGAAGCTCTAATTATCTCCATTCATGTATAGCATCTCGGATAGCATGTCTCCTACTAAGGGGCATTAGTCACCACGTTCCATTTTCCAGGGGTATATTGATTACCAAAGACAAAGGACGCTATGTACTACATCCACCTCTGCAGCCTAAGATTCAAATCTTTTTGGAAAAATAGGTATTGAGTGATTTATGATCATTGAATAACTCAAACCTTTCCTCCAAGAGACAATGCCTCCACATATTTAAGGCAAAAACAATGGCTGCCAATTCTAAATCGTGCACTGGATACCTCTTCTCATGATCTTTCGATTGTCTACTAGCGTAGGCAACTACCTTCCCTTCTTGCATAAGAACTGCACCTAATCCTATGCCGCATGCATCCATGAAAGCTGTAAACAGCTTGGTTCCATCTACAATACTAAGCATGAATGCACTAGTCAATAACTCCTTAAGCTTCTCAAATGCCTTGGTGCACTTATCATCCTAAAGAAAGACTAGATTCTTCTTAGTCAATCGGGTTAAAGGGCCTACTATTTGTGCAAGCTCTTCATGAACTTCCTATAGTAGCCTGCCAAACCTAGAAAACTTCTAACCACCGATGCATTACTGGGAACCTTTCATCCTTGGACAGCTTCCACTTTGTAAGGTCCACCGCCAATCCTTTCTCCAAAACGATATTCCCAAGGAAACTAACTTTATTTTTCCTAAAGCGGTATTTTGAAAACTTAGCTTTGAGTTGGTTTGTCCTCAAGTTCTCCAATACCTCCCTAAGGTGGTCCTCATGGTCCTTCTTGCCTTTGGAGAAAACCAAGATATCATCAACAAACACCATGACAAATTTACTAAGTTTCCCTATGAATATTCTAATCATCAAATCCATAAAGTATGCTAGGACATTCGTCGGTCCAAAAGGCAATGCTTCCTAGTCATACGGTCCATATGGCATATGGAATGCGGTCTTCGACTTGCTTTCCTCTGCAATCCTCAAATGATGGAATCTCATTGCTATGTCTAATTGGGAAAAGGCTTTAGCTGCTACAAGTTGGTCGAACAAGTCATCTTTTCTTGGTAGAGGGTACCTATTTTTCCTTGTCAACTTGTTCAACTCCTTATAATCGATCCAAAGTCTTAAAGAACGATCTACATTAGGGAAAAAAAAGGTGCTCCCTACTTAGAAGTACTCCTACACATGATTCTTTTCTTCAATAGCTCTGAGATTTGCTTATCCAACTCCCTTCTTTCTTTAAGGGCCATATGTCTCAAAGGCAGAGCGATGGGTCTTGCGTCCTTCTGCAAATTGATTTTGAACTCAATCTCCCCATGGAATAGGAGATCCAAGATCTCCTGGAAGACAACAAGAAATTCACAAACTACGAGTACAGATAATGGCTCTCCATCAATAGATAGATTTTGTGAGTATAAATGGCTTAACTCAACTAAAACTGTAGGTGTACAAAGAACTTCTAGGTCACGACCTCCACGACTCCTTAATCGTACTACCTTTTTATCATAGTCAAGAATGGCTTCATAATATGAAAACCAATGCATACTCAAGATAAGTATATACTCCTCGAAATTTAGAACGTATATAGTACGTATGAAATTAATGTCACATATGTCTAACGCTAGGTCATTGCAAATAAAAGAAACATGGGTTGAACCCCCAATGGGATTGGAAACCTCTATTGGTCTATTGACCATCTGGACTTTAAGGTTTAAGGAATTTACACATCCCTAGCTATAAAGGAATGTGATGCCCTCAAATCAAATATGGTAAAAATAGTACCCCAAAAATAAGAGTTATACCTTTTAGAGCTGATTTTCTTTGGTCTCGCGGTGGCTTACCAACATAGAGACAACTTTAATAGCATAGGCCTGTCCGCTTGGTTCTTCCTTTACCATCTTGGGACATGGATTCTTGTAATGCCCTTCCTCATGGCAGTTAAAGCATCCTTCAAAGGCTTCCTTCATCAGACTCACCCTACAATCTTTAACTTCATAACCCCTCCTTAGGCATCTCTTACACACTTTTACTTCTTAAACTTCCTCTTCGACTTTTTGTTTGTTCAAAAATCCCCGTCTTTGACCCTCCTTTCTTTTGGGTCCATATAGACTTCTCTTCCTTTCTTTTATCTTACTCATTGGCCACGTGCAACATCGATGTTTCTACCAACATCTTATACGTAGCCCCCATAAGTACTTAGGTCAACAACATTTCTCTTAGCGGGGAATTTAAGCCCTTCATGAACTTCATGGCCCTTTTCATAGGTGTATCTATTAGGCTCATCTCGAATTTAGCCAATTTAGTAAACTTAGCTACGTACTCCTTAAGGGTAGAATCTCTTTGTCTCAACTGAATGAACTTTTCCAGTTGCAAGCTAACCTATGCTCTGGACATGAATCTCATCTTGAATCAGTCCTTGAATTCATCCCAATAGAATATCCTGCCTGAGTGATCATCAGATACAAGGTTCCACTAATTTAAAGTTTCTTCCCATAGGTGCCAAGCTTCAATTCTTCTTCTTAACTGATCATCTCAGCCAAGCTCTCTAAATATCTTCTTGCAGTTTCTAATCCATGTTTTACCTACTAAATATCCTTCAGCTCGAGAGTATGTCTTCCCTCCCATATTGAGAAAGTCTTTACATAGCTTAGGAAAGTTGGTAGGATGAGGTGTTGCATCAATTATCGAGGCAGCGGGTACTACTGGTGCAGTTGGAGGAATATGGATTTGCTCGGCAGTCCTAAGATGTTGTTTAAACCATTCGAGAATTCCATGAAAGGGTGATCTTCTACGGATAGGTTTCCCTTGTTTGCAAGAAGATTATTATCAGCCATATCATCTATTTTTATGTTAAACTTATAGTGACGAATTCATAAGATAGTATTTACATGCTGAAAGAAAAGAAAAGTTTCCCTAGTGAATGTGCGTACGTTCAAGAAGAGGGGGTATATGTATATATATAAATATATATAGTAAAAATTATTTTGAAAATCGTTTTTGAAAAGCCATTTTCAAAATAAAAAATACGTCTCTCATATGTGTAAGGTCATTTTCACCCTAGAGGGGGGAGGGGGGTGAATAGGGTGATACTAATAATAATAAAAATGAATGTAGAAATAAAAATAATAACAGTAAATAATGCAAAAGAGATCACACACAAATTTACCAGCTTCGGCAAAACCCTGCCTACGTGCTTCCCACAAGGTTTCTATTAGAAATTAAGTAGTCAGACACTTACACACATAGACTTGCGACATCCGCTAATGACTAACCTAAGTCTATGCTAAAATCCTGCAACAACTCAGCCACTGAGTTGCAAATTCTCGAACTACACCACCGTAGTTCGTAACCTAGTCATAGGACTAGAGAGTTATACATTTTTAAAGAAAATTACAAAATAAAACTAAAAACAAAACAAAACCATATATATCAATTATGCCCAAAATAAAATAAACTAGACCGGCTCAATAACAAATTAATCTGAAGAGACGTCTCCCTATTTTTTGTATATACGACCGTTCCTTTTGCTTCTTTACAAACTTAGGGTTTTGCAATTTGAAGCACTACTTGCATGATTGAAGCTCAAATCGTTTGATGTTGCTTCTCAATTCACTCCGATGCTTCTCTAATTGATTTAATTCACAGCTGCTTCAATATGTCGAGATTGAACTCTTTAATTGGTATGCGAATTGTCTTTTATTGATTTTGATTTTTCTCGACTTGATTCGAGTTTTTGGTTTTGTTTTAAGTATTTTCTTGAACTCGAATGAATTATTTTCCAGTGATGATGCTGGTTTATATAGGGATGAAAACCCTTTAATATACATTCGTATTTTTGTATTTGAATTCTTTTCGAATTGCTTTTGTTCATCCGATCTTTGCTTGAGTACTTGTGATGAATTGTTGACTTGTCCGTGTTGAATTTGCTCGAATACTTTTCTAAGTTGATTCCATTCATTACTCCTTTCACTTCGGCCCTTTGATTTTGAGATAATTTGGATTTTCTTGCTACGACTTGTTTTGCACTCTATTCAGACTACTTCACTGTAATTTATTTGTATGTGTGTCACCATATATATACATAGATGCATATGTATGTGTGTATATATGTGTTGTGATGTCTCGACTGCTCATTGCTATTGCATATAAATATACATGCTTGCTTGTCCACTTCATGTAGCTTTCATACCTGAACTGTTGTTGTAGTCAAGCCATTTGAAATCTTTGTCTGGTGGAAGCTCTGAATGTTCATGCTTGTGTGGTTCATGTTGTATGTCGATGTATTCATGTAAATGTTGCATATTGAATAGAGTCTGATTTCTGGTTTTTACTTGAAGTTTTAAACATGGTGCCTAAACTACCTTGGTCCTATTTTGTGTTCATGCTTGAAATGTTGTTGAGTTCGTAGCTTTTGCTCTGCTATACTTATTGCACTGCTTCTGAACTGTTGTGTGTATGCCATTTTATATATTTGCCTTCAACTGTCTTATTTGGTTTCATTTGAGAGTGTCAAGCTTTTTATTTATGTCTGCTGCCTTCAACGATTCACTTGTTCATGTCTGATCTTGGTATTGATATCTCTGTTCTTCAATTTCGGGTTGTACATTTTGATTTTATTTAACCATATGCGTTTGATGCACCTTGTTCCACTTTATGTTGGCTTGACATGCTCTCTGTTTTTACTGATGCTGGCGCACTTTGATTTCATATTCACTTTGAACTGGTGCATAATTTATGCTGTTGTCATGTTGATGCTCCTATGTTGCTTGATTCATACTCTCTGGTCTTGGTGATTGTTGTAATCTCCTTCGCCATTTCCCCTGATTTTTTGATGTTCACTCACTTGTTCAATTTCTGAACTGATACTGCCTAGGTTTTATTATGGAACTGATTTAGTGCACTTGATGCTGCAAAACCCATTTACTTGTTCACTAGTCTTGTGCACTTGCCTTCATTTGGGTCCATGGTACTGGTGTCTTTTGTTATTTGCTGGTCTATCCATTTTTCTATTTGCTTTGGTGCACATTTTGCTGATCTGATTTGATATTTGTGTGTACTGATGTCTTTGGGCTAAAATTTGAGATGCTGAGGCAATGCACATGTGTACATGTACACATGTGTACATGCAGGCTACCATGCTCATATTGTGGCTATTTGTATTACACTTGAATATTTGCACTTGAGTTGAATCCAGCTTTTGCTTTGGGTTTGACCTTATGGACACCTGTTCCTACAATTTATCAAGCAAGTGTATATCGGTGTGCACGGCTTTGTGGCATGTACAGTGATACACTGTGCGTATCACAAGTTGTTCCTATACAATTAAAAAGTAAATGATAACGAACAAGCCAAACAAATGAGGCAAATAGTGTATTCAAACACACGCTTCACTATTCCTACAAAAAAAATTCAATTTTACTGCACCAATGTTTATTTTTGCATATAATTCAGATGTTGGATACAAGCTGGAAATAAAGTTGAAGATCAAATTCAAGTGAATGAGCAATATGTAGTGAGATGATAAATTGTATATTGATGTTGTAACTGAAAATGTGTTGTAGTTGAAACTTGTATAGTGAGAGCTTGAAATTGTACTATTCAAAATTGTAATAAAATATTTGTTTGAATATGAATTTCGAGTGACTTATTTTATTAAACAAAAATTTATATAATTGTGTGGATAAGTACAATATCAAATACATTTAAGCAAATATGTATATGTTTATTATCATCAAACAAAAATAATAAGTTATTGTATTCTACAATCTCCTCCTTTTAATGATAACAAACGTATATTAAATTTTGACTATATTAAATGTATTTGATTTAGATGAATTCCATTAGCTCCTCCTATTTGAATACTCCTACAGCAAAACCCCCTTTCACATATGCATGAAAAAAAGTGCAAATAAAATAATAAAATATGCAATGAACTTAGATGGTAATATGCAAATATAAAATTTGAACTTATTTGCCAAAATCTTAATTTTCTCCCCCCTTTCTTATCTGCAAAAGAATAATAGTAATAGAGAAAAGCGAAAGTGATAGACATTGATACAACATTAATGTCGAATCGAGTATAAATATTAAATTTCAATAAAAACTCAAACAAAAATCATAAATATTTTGTTAGGTGCATATTCCACTTTGGAGTGATAGGGGTGATGACGATATATGAAACCATATTGTTGTATCTATTTGTGGTATATTTATGATAGGAATTTGAATACTTACCAACTATGAATAACTGAGATTAGTAGTATTCCCAATTTAAAAAAAAATGAATTTCAAGTATCTTCTAACCACGCTTGACCATGAGGACTTTTAAATGAGATTAGAATTAACTCGTCTATTTAATAATCAATTTTAATATGTGTTCCATACATGTATAACCGTGAGGACTTTTAAATGAGCGTGAAAGAACATAATCAAAAATTTCAAGTAATTCACCCATGCATAACCGTGATAACTTTTAATTAGGAGTGAATACTTTGGATAATTTTATTGCTAATTGATTTTAAAAAAATGAATAATTTCCCATTTTAAATACCACATTTTAATATACTATATTGGAATTTGATGAGTGATGGTCATTTGAAATAGGATATAGAGAGGGATGATCATGGAATTTTTATCAATCAAAGTTATTACAAATTTTGTTTAAACTTTTAAAGAAATTTACTACATATACTATCTCAAGTTATAATGTTTGATTAGTATCAACACTCATCACATTTTTTCCGTCATTATTTTCCTTTTAGATAATATGAAGGGAGTTAGATTAGTTTATGTAGGCATTTAAGATCGAATATAAAATCAAATTTCTTAAATGCCTAAAATGAGATGAAGTCAACCAAAAACTATTTTCTAAAAGGGGTTTTGTAAAAATATCTACAGTCGAAAATTAGTTGAAATTAATTTTATGCAAATATTTTCTTTATGAAATGTGCTGAAACTAATGAATGTCTCATCATAAAACACGTTCCACAAGTGTTTTTTCTATCAACTAGGCTATCAGTGTAATCTGCATCTGAATTCCCCTTCGACTCAAAGTTATCCTTAGATGGATATCATAGACCAAACCGTGAGGTGTGCAACGAATACCTTATAATAATTTTACAACTTTTTAAATGTGATTCCTTTAGGATTTGATTGAGTGCACATAAACAGCTAGTGAACATAGTGTCAGATCTAGAAGCGGTAAGTTAAATAAATATATCCACGCGTATCTACAGTATTCATCAACAATACAAAACAACATCTCTTATCACCTAAACTTGCATATCGTTAGTCCAAACAAATAGTTAAAGGATGATAAGATGATTGGTCAACACTTTTGCACAAATCAGAATCAAAATCAACATTTGTTTCCTTATCACGTAATTGGCTGAATTAAATTAGATTATGGTGCAAATTTTCAACATATAATATATCGTTCAAGATAAATGTTCCGTTACCTATTTTTATCTTTACCGATAATATTTCATTTATCATTGTTACCCATCATGACTCTGCCACCTTTGTACTAGGCTAAGGAACTTTGATTTATTGCCTATCGTGTGCCTGGAATAGCCAGAATCCAAGTAACACCTGTTGTTTTTCCTTAGCTTGCCAACAAACCTATACGATGAAAGATTTTTTTGTGACCTATTTGTTTTTATGGGTCCATGATTTTTAGTGACAAAAGATTTCGAAAATTAAGTTTGTGTAGAACCCAAAGCAGCTTATATTTGTTCATTTTGGCACCTAATTTGTTTGATTTTAAGTGATTTTACATTCATGCCTTTTGGAACCCAAATTGGTATGATTTTTACGTGATTGGGTCTAAACCAACAATTGTTTTGATTGTGTCCAATTTTTCTACAAATCATGCATTTGGAGTTAACATGATTAGTTTCACTTATAACTCTTTTAGATTGAATATACCCAAGTCCTTGTCTAATGGTATTAACAGTTTGTTTCTCTAATAGCATATTTTGTGATTTTTCTCCTCTAGTGAATTTTCCTAAAATTATAGGCAATTGTTGGACTTGTGTTCTGAGTGATTCATTATCATTCAATAATAAGGTGCACTTTTTAATAGAATTTTCTCTCCTAGTATTTTTACTTTCTTTCAAAATCAGAATTTCATTTTCAAATGATTTAATTTTAATTTCTGATTTTTTTAATTTCTTCTTCGAATGATGGACACTTATCATACTTAGGGCTCTTATTTCGATAGTTTTTAACCAACTGATCAAGCTATTTATTTACTTCTATCAAACCATCTCTTTGTGATTCAATTTTAGCATATTTCTCCCTGTCGTTCAAAACATCTACTTACTTTGTGAAAATATATAAGTAATTTTGAGTGAGTAAGTTTTGATACCTCACATAGTTCGTCACTGTCAGTTGTTTCTTCTTGAAGACACAGATTTTCTTTTTCACTCTTACTGCCAGTGCTTTTATCAACTTCATCAGTTTCATCCCAAGAGCTGCAAAACTTCTCCTTTTCGATTTCTTTCCCAAGCTGAGTCGATTCTATGGACAATTTGGCTTGATATGACCTGGTTTATTGCATTTGTGACAGATGATCTTCTGCTCTTCTAAATTGTCTATAACTTCGACTATTCTGCTTTTTAGTTGTTGATTTAGAGCTGGATTTTCATACTTGTGGTTCCATCTTTTGAATCTCATTATTATCAACGTCATTTCAGCTGTTCCATCATCATCATCTTCATTTTCTGTTGTTCCTTTGAGAGGTATTGATTTCTTTCGCATATAATATCCTTCGCATTATTCCTTGAATTTGATTTCTAACTCATAAGTGGTAAGATTTCCGATGGGTTCTTCAACTTTAATTTGTTTCAGATCTTTTGATTCTTAAATGGCAGTGGATTTTGCTTCAAATTTTCATGGTAGAATTCTGAGAATTTTTTGGACTATTTCCAATTCCATATATGGTTTTCCAAGAGCTTTTGGTTTATATACGAGATTAGAAAGTCATCCATACGTTTCCTTGACACTTTCATCCTTTGCCATTATGAAGTTTTCATATTCGCTACTGAGCATAGACAGGCGAGATTCTTTAACCTGGGAGGTTCATTCGTGAGTTACTTTAAGCATGTAGCAGATTTCCTGTGCAGTTAGACAATGTGAGACATGATTAAACTCAATTTGATCTAATTAGCAGATAATAGAATTCATAGCCTTAGCATTAGCAAATTGCAGTTTTTTTTCAAGATCTGTCCATTGACCATCGGTTTTTCAACTTCTTGACTATCTACCATTATTGTTAGTGTCCTATATCCTGTCTCAACGATATTCCATGCATCTAGGTATTTTTTAAAAATTCATACTTTTTTCCAATAAGTGTATTCACCATTGAATATAAGTGGTATAACTATGGGCTAACCTTCAGTAAAAGCATTGTTAAAAGAAGCCATTTAAAAAATCAAATTTTTAATTGAAAGAAAAAAAATCAAATTTTTAATAAGAAATGATTTTTGTTCCTAGCTCTGATACCACTTGTAGAATCTTTTCACCTTAAAGGGGGGGTGAATAGGATGATACTAATAATAATAAAAATTAATGCAGAAATAAAACAATAACAGTAAATAATGCAGAAGAGATCACACACAAATTTACCTAGCTTCGACAAAATCCTGCCTACGTGCTGCCCTCAAGGTTTCTATTAGAAATTAAGTAGTCAGACGCTTACACACGTGAACTTGCGACACCCACTAATGACTAACCTAATCTATACTCAAAAACCTGCTACAACTCAACCACTAAGTTGCGAATTGTCAAACTACACCATCAAAGTTTGTAACCTAATCACAGGCTAGAGGGTTATACATTTTTTGAAAGAAAATTACAAAATAAAACTTAAAAAAAACAAAACAAAACCCTATATATCAATTAAGCCCAAAATAAAATAAACTAAATCGGCCCAATAACAAATTAAACTAAAGAGACGTCTCCCCATTTTTTGTAGATGCGGTCGTTCCTTTTTATTCTTTTCAAACTTAGGGTTTTTCCACTTAAGGCGCTGCATGAATGATTGAAGCTCGAATCGTTTTCTATAGATTTTCAATTTACTTCGATGCTTCTTAGATTGATTCAATTCACGGCTGCTTTAAACATGTCAAGATCAAACTCTTTAATTGGTATGCGAATTGTCTTTTATCGATTTTGTTTTTTCTTGACTTGATTCGAATTTTTGGTTTTGTTATAAGTAATTGCTCAAAATAGAATGAATTATTTGCCAGTGATAATGCTAGGTTATATAGGGAAGAAAACCCCTAAATGTACGTTCGTATTTTTGTATTTGAATTCTTCTCGATTTGCTCTTTTCCATCCGATCTTTTCTTGAGTGCTTTTGATGAATTATTGACTTGTTCGTGTTGAATTTGCTTGAATATTTTTCTAATTTGGTTCCATTCATTACTCCTTTCACTTTGGCCCTTTGAAGTTTGAGATGATCTAGATTTTCTGGCTATGACTTGTTTTGCACTCTATTCAAACTACTTCACCGTAATTTATATGTATATGCGTCACCACATACATACATACATACATATGTATGTGTGCATATATGTGTGTGATGTCTCGACTGCTCATTGCTGTTGCATATAAATATACATGCTTGTTTGTCCACTTCATGTAGCTTTGATACCTGAACTGTTGTAGTCATGCCATTTGAAATCTTTGTCTGGTGGTACCTCGAAATGTTCATGCTTGTGTGGTTCATGTTGTATGTCGATGTATTCATGTAAGTGTTGCATATTGAACTTGAGCCTGATTTCTGGTTTTTACTTGAAGTTTTAAACTTGATGCCCATACTACCTTGGTACCATTTTGTGTTCATGCTTGAAATGTTGTTGAGTTCATACCTTTTGCTATGGTGTACTTGTTGCACTGCTTCTAAACTGTTGTAAGTATGTTGTTTTATTTATTTGCCTTCGACTATATCTTGTTTGGTTTCATTTGAGAGTGTCGAGCTCTTCACTTATGTCTGCTACCTTCAACCATTTACTTTTTCATGTCTGTTTTTGGTACCGATATCTCTGTTCTTCATTTCTAGTTTGTACATTTTTATTTTTTTGCCTATATATGTTCGATGCACCTTGTTCCACTTTGAGTTATCTTGAACTGCTCTTTGGTTTTACTGATGTTGTTGCACTTTGATTTCATATTTACTCTTAATTGGTGCATAATTTATGTTATTGTTATGTTGATGCTCGTATGTTGCTTGATTCATACTCTCTGGTCTTGGTGATTGTTGTAATCTCTTTGGCCATTTTCCCTGATTTCTTGATGTCCATTCAGTTGTTCAATTTTGGAACTGATACTGCCATGGCTCTGTCATGGAACTAATTTAGTGCACTTGATGTTGCTTGACCCATTCACTTGTTCACTGGTCCTGTGCGCTTGCCTTCATTTGGATCCATGGTACTGGTGCCTTTTGTTGTTTGTTGGTCTGTCCATTTTGCTATTCGCTTTGATGCACATTTTGCTAATCTGATTTGATAATCGTGTGTACTGATGTAATAAGAAGGGAGTCAAAACAACAAGTGTCTGGTGAATAAAAACCTCAAGTCTTACCTTTTTAGTAATTTGGCAGTATATTTCAAAATGAGAATATGTCTACGAACATAAAACCATTAAAAGCATTTAATGCTTTATAAGGAAAGGAGGATGATCCAACCACTTATTACCTTTCATTCCAAAAGTAGATCTCACACCCCAATTATACGCCATAAATTGCTAATAATGTAAGAGACCGTACATGTGACGACCCGGGGTTTTTACAATAATATTTTAATAAATATTTAATCCAATTTAAAGAAAAGTAAACTTATCATTTTAAAATGAATAAGTCTTTTTGGATATTTGCCATTTTGTTTGTATAGATCTGTAAAGGAGATCTGATTTTTGAAAATTGAAAATAAAATCTTTCTTATCCAATTAAATTAAAAGTTCTATATTAATGACATTTGAAATAATACATATATGAATAATAAATGAAGTATTTAGAATAATGTTTAAATTAAAGCAATCCTATCAATATTAAACATGAATATAAGATATAAATATAAAATATATAAATACATGTATATGTTATAAATCAATGCATAAGCCAAATCCATATCTAGAACAACTTTACAAAAACATATCAGAAGGATTAAGGAGAATAACCTATATAAATACGTATGAACAATGCAAAGAAACAAAGAAACAAAATAAATATTTTAACATACATATTGCTGTAACATACATATGCAAGATACAAGGATGACAAATTTATTAACATATTCAACAAAATGTCTTTGTACCAAAATGTAAATAGCAGTAAACTATACTTATATGTAAACAAATATGAAGACAAACTATTTACATTATAATATATGCATGACCAATGCAAGGAGATAAGCTACTGACAATGCAAAAATCTTTGTACAGACATAAACAAATATTAGAAACCATAAATAGGTGTAAACTAAAATGAAAGCATATGCATTAATTAGCATAACTTTGTGTCCAAGAAAAATCCTACAGCCGAAATGCAAGATCATTTCACATTTGCAGTGTATTAAATACAAGCAAATCAAAAGCATGAGAGACTTGTACTTGTATAACCTACAGGTGTTCAAAGTTATGCTCATATTTATACACATCATACTCTTGTGTTTGTTTACAAAACTTAACAACAAAAACAAGGAAAGTTTTCAGGGATTCAACTGCAGCCTTTCTTCATCAAATTTGCTTTCTGTTCAAAGATTTATAGGCAAGTAAACCTAAAATTTAAAGCTTTAAGATTAATTTTTAAACACTTCAGGATTTATTGATAACATGGTGATATATACTTTTAACTTGAAGATGAATCTTGTGTTGCTATATACTTCTCTGTTGATTGTACAGGGTGAATATGTTTTGCAAACTCAATCTAATTTCGGTTAATCATTGCTAAGTTTTAAAATTTTCAATCAAATAAGATGTTGAAACTAGATTATGATTTTTTTTTAAAAGTTGACTAAACCATCCTTATATAGTATATCACTGTAATACTGTTTACAGGAAACCAAGTGATTAATTGATAAACTCGATTGTTTTCAGAAGCCAATTCAAGATTATATCTTGAATCCTTACTGAAATTGATGATTTTTAAAACTAAAAGAAAGATTTTTAGTTTAGCAATTCAAGTGCAGTTCGTATGTGAATAAAAATAGCATTTCTACCAATTTCTCATGATTGAATCAATAATAAATTTCGAAACTTGAGTTGAAACAAGTGTGAACATTGTTGATTTCGTGAAAATTATCAGAAAAATATTCTATTGAGTAGGTTTAAGATACTGGATCATTTAAGGGTTTTGTTTAAGGATTTGGGCATGACTGTAAACGTGACGAGTTCGTCACCTATGCGTGATTGAGCTTCATGAAATTCAAGGGGGGAATGCTTGTCGTATTGTTGTGGAATGGATGGAATACGAGCTTCTTTGGTGATCGGAGGAACGATGGCGAGTTGTTTTCGTCGATGGGTCGTTTGCGGTTTTTTTGAGGCCACTGCTCTTTTTCAATTTCAAGTGTTAGGTGATGATTTGGGTTTGGTTTTCTGGTATGTGAGTGATTTGTGACGTGCCTGAGGCATTGGTGTTCACCGAAGTGGGGTGACGCCGCCGTGCACATGAACGGCGGTGCGTTGTGTCAGTATGGCTGATGAGAGAACGGTCTCGAGTTACTACTCGAGGAATGGAGTCGATCACTTCGGGTTTTACTCGAGTTCGAATGAGTTGCCAAACTTTAACTTCAGAAGAAAAGGGAAAAGGAAGAAAAAGATAGCACGGGTGAGGGTCTCGAGGCAAGGGGGTTAGAACTCGAAGATCACTCGAGTTAGCAAGGGGGAGTGCTCGGGTTTTTTTTCCAACTGCAGAAGACTGTAAAAGAGAAAATAACATAGTTACGCTAAATGTTTTCAACTAGTTTAAACACTGTAAACTAAATAAAGGTTTAACAGTTTAATTTGAAAATTTAATTCAAGTTTTCTTTTTAGTTAATGTTTGGCAATGCTTCTAAACTCTTAATTAATTATTCTAATTAAGTAATTAACTTAAATATAAAATTGAGTGAACATTTAAGTTGTGTAGTTAACAATAAATTGATTTTCAAAATTTAAGGAAGACTTTAAATGTTAATTAAGATGACTAATTAATATCAATTAATTTGTTTAGGAGGCAATTAAGAATGATGACCTTTAAATAGTGATTAGAAATTGATTAATCAATGATCAATTGATAAATAGAATTGTAATTAACTACTAACGAAAGATTAAGTAATTTAAATTAATTAAGGACTTATGATTAATTAACTTGTAATTAAGGAATATCTAATTTGTAATTAAGTTGTGTTAATCAATAATTAAGGCTTATTAATTATTGGTTAAAGAATAATTAATCTGCAATTAAGGTTTATTAACTTGGTTTAAGGGTAATTAAGGGATGGATTTCCCGATCGAAATTAATTTATTGATTAATTAAAGGTAATCTCTTACAGATTAATTAAATATAAATACTTGATGAGATTTAGTGAAGTCTTAAGTACAGGATGTAATAAATTAAATAGAATTAATTGCAAGAAGTAATTAAAGGGTGATTACTTAGTAGCAGTAATTAAGGATAAATTGCTTAGTGTAATTAATCAAAAAGGATTAATAATTAAGTAAGGGGGTTAATTTCTTAAGTACGTAATTACAGAGGGGTAATTACTGATTATGAGAATTGGGTTTGATCAAGGGATGGAATTAATTAAGTTTAATTGATTAATTGAGGATAATCATTCATGGAGTTTGGTTAAGTATAATTACTTAATGAAAGTAATTAGATAATAAGAATAATTTCAATGTAATTGAAGAAAAATTTATCAAGGAGGATTAATTAAGATGAATGATCATGGGATGGTGAATCAATTGGGCTGTAATTAGTTAATAAGCAGGATTTAAAGGTGATTGATTTAATTCAATTATGGTTAATTAGATTTATTTGAGATGGTGTATTGATTATCTTGTTCATGCATGATTAAGTGATTGTTTAAATGCCCTGAATTGATTGATACCTCTGATATGAAATGGTCCGTGATATGATGTCTTTGGATGGGCAATTGATAATGGGGCTATTTATTAATGACGAATTGCTGAGCAAAGGGTGACATCCTTTATTTAAAACTGGATTGCATTTCTCTTGAATAGCGTGTGTTAAGATAAATTGAATTCGAAGAGATCAGGGTCGGGTATTAGTTAATATCCGAAACCACCTCGATTCTACATAAATTGCTAGGTGAAATAAATAAGCTGGAATGGAATGATTTAAGTAAATTAGACCATTTAATCTAAGTTTAGTACTTAGAAATTGGTGAGAGAAATAAATGATGCCGATAACAATTTGTGAAACTGTAATTGATACAAGTTACCCGGGGTATGTATAAGTCGTATGCTTTTGAAATTTATGTTAGTAGAGTTTACTCACGCTGGTTTCCAGCCTGACCCGAGTGTTACTTTGATGTAATGCTCGGGTCAGGCCGAGTATTACAGAATTTCAGGTAGGACGTTCTGGAGATCAGGAGGCGAGCTGGATGGCAATATCGTATAGAGTATATACGCTGTATTTATATTATTGTAAATCTGAGACATGATAATTGTAAATATTCAATGACTGTATATCTATGAAATTCTGATATATATTAAATGTAATCGACAGATATAGTATTCTTTTGTAACTGTTATTATTTATTATTATATTTTATCCGCTGCGAATGTGAGATGTTTGGTGTTTTCTGTTCTTCTTCTTCTATCTCTTTCTTGTTTTCTTAACTATCTGGAATTTTCGGCTTCGAAAATTTTGGGTCGTTACATTTGGTATTAGAGCCGAAGGTTAAGCGAGAACCTTGGCTCTGGTGGGTGTACTCATTAAGGATAGGGTCAATAGTACCCTCGAATGAGTTAGAGTGTATATATATGAGAGAGTGTACTTGTTATTTTCTTATATAAGGATTTTAAATGATTTTACATAAGATTATATTTTGAGATATAAAGCAATATTCCACTCTGATAAATATTAAGGACATTTATTGTTAAATTATTAGAATTAAATTAAGAAGTAATATAATACAACCAAACTGAAATTTAATAAAGATAAGTTTGAAATGGATTTAAATTGAAATTGAAATCTTGAATTAGAGAAGTATTTCAGAATAAGATGATAATAGATGGCTTTAGATATGATAATCTTGGTTATTATCATAAGTGATTGTTGTGTGTTAAATAATAAGATGTGCATTAATGGGTAAGCAAAATGAAATATTTTTAAGAAGTAAACATTGAAGTAAAATATGACTTATGAAATTGAAAATACCTAAATTGTGGAATCTTAAATTTGAATAAAAGAGACTCGTTGCAAATAATGGGTTGTTTGAAAATTGGACTTGAAGTAAAAACCGAAGGTGGTTTAAAACTTAAGGTATATCTAGGTAAGCAAATTGATATATAAGAGTTGAATTCTTCTAATTAAGTCTAATTTATAGGTTAGGAAGACCCTCTAAAAGTCAGTCTTTGAGAGAAATGGCTAAGAGTGAAGAATGGAAGGCAAGGCGCAGAGAACGAAGGGCAGCTGCACGTAAGGAACGGGAAATAGCAATTCAGGAGTATGAAAATCGGATTAAGGAAAGAAATGGACCAGGACCTTATGATAATGTCACTTGCTATAGATGTTACAACAAGGGTCATTACGCAGCTAAGTGTGGCAAAACAAGGAAGGAATTAAAGGGTATATTCCAACGTTTTCGCTCCGAGATATTATGCTTTAAGTGCCATAAGAAGGGACATTTCCTTAACTATTGTCCTGAAGTGAGGAAGATGAAGCATAAACCAATGGAACCAGTCAACGAGTCAACCATTTGTTATCATTGTAAGGGAATGGGACATATCGCGAGAAATTGTCCCAAGAGACAGAAGAAGAAGATTAAGGTTGTGGAACATCCAGTAGAAAACATGGAGGTCATCCAGATTGATGAGAGGGTAAAAACTTTTTATGGAAAATGCTATAAGTGGGGACATCCTGTTGAAAAGTGCATGTTCGGGCTATGCCCTTTGGGAGGAAGTCCATAGAAAGGATTTTGTAAGAATATTATGGCTCTGCTCTTTCCAAACCCCTAGGTAATAGAAAGGCGTCTATATTTATGACTTTTGTAAGACTCTTATTTTTGGCTAAATGTATGTAATGTATGAACTGCTAGTAGGTAATCAACTAATGTATGAAATATTTTGTGGTAATTCAACCTAATATAAAATTTTCTCCATCTATTGGGAATTGGACTCAGAATTGAAATAGTTTAAAGATTAGAATTTTAAATTGAATTGTTGGGGAAGTGAGAAGTTTTGACTCTGGGCTATTTTCAATTTAAATTGTTTTAATATAAACTTAATTTTCCAAGCTATTAAATATATACAACTTTTTTTTAAAGGCCAAATTATTTTATACTTGTTTTACAATTATTTTTGAAGCCATTTAACTATTTTCCAACTGTTTTATAAACTAATTACTATCTTTCAACTATGTTACAAATTAATTTCTATTTTACAACTATTTTGCAATTACCTAAATTTCTGAAACTATTTAACTATTTTCCAATTATTTACGATTAGTTAACTATTTTATAGCTATTTTGCCAACTAATAATTATTTTTTCAACTACTTATCTATTTTTCAATTTTCAAGCTATTTTCTAAATATAAATTGGTCGCAGTTTAAACTTTTTATGATTAAATACCCAACTGGGATAAGAATTTAGGTGATAATCCGAATAGGGATTAAGGCAAATGTGAATAAGTGGGTGAAAATTTAAGTGAATAGAAAGGAAATTGATTGGACTAATGATCAATGAAGTTAAATACGTAGGATGTACGTATATTATTCTATTCGCATAATGATTTGACTCGGATTCGAGCACAGAATTTCGAGATAGTTTATCGATCCGAGTTGGGATTTTTCACTCGATTTTCGACGGCGAACCTAGATATGGATTGTTGATTGGTTCTGGACGTTCTCTATCATAGTGATGGCTATGCAAAGAGAGTGACAATTTCTGATCAAGAAACCAGATCGGTGTCCGCACTAGGAAGTCGGGTGGACGATATTAGTTCGAAACTGAAATTGTGTGATCGAGTGAGCGATTAGATTGGTATAGCGTACAGAGGGTATGTGTACATCTTACGGATTTGAATGAAATTGATTTTGAAAAGAGTAATCAAATTTGAATATTTGATTTTGAATAAACAAAGTTGTATATATCTTTGTTATATAAGATAAATCTTCCCTTGTTGAATCTATTGCTGGAAGAAAAGAATTTTTGAAGGTATTTGAAGTATAAAAGGAGTTTTGTACAAGTTTGAAATAATCCAAAGTTTAAAAAAAAATTATATATATCTGTGTGTGTATATATATATATATAAAGGATCATATGAGGATTTTGGAAAAAGTTTTGGGAACCTTTGGATTTGGAAAGGCTTTTGATTTTTGGGTAAAATCAATATGAGAATTTGAAAAGCCTAGTTTGAGAATTATCGATTTTGGAATAATCGATTTTATATAAATGAGCTTTGTATGAGATCATAATAGGTGTATGATTTGAAGATACTATATGTGTATAGTATAAAATATTTTGATGATGGCTCTGGGGAAAAAGGCGCTCCCTTGAAATGAACTTCTCAGGAGCGCCACCGGGTGGTGCTGCCTTGAACCCCAAGGGGGGATTCTAAAGTTGATCCTGTGAGGAGTTCGGACAAAACTAGTTCCTAAGGATTATTGGGTAGAAAAAGTCGAGGGTGCTAATGCCTACAGAGGCATTTGGGTTATGTTGTGACGACAGTGTAACTCGATGTCGCTGCGACCTACTGTGGGGACCATAGCGAAAATCGTGTGGAGGATGAGTGCCAATAGTCTACACTTGATTTTGCCGGGAAGGCAACGCAACATCGGTAGACTGCGATCTATGGTCAAGTGGAGTGGAGAAGTTTCATTTTTGGCAGTGAAATTCGATGGCGCTGATGCCTAGAGTTATAGGGATTTTTGCTGTGATAGCTACGTAACCCCGGTTGTAGCTGCGATCTGTCGTGGGTTCCATGGGGTAATCGAGGGGAGCGGAGGCCTACAGTTATCTATGGATTTTGTCGGGACGGCAACGTAACCATCGGGTTAGCTGCGATCATGGATGGGAGTGATGATTTCTAGAGCATTATCACCCAAAAATATAACCTCTAGTTTGAAAAATGGTTCTCTATATTTTTAATAAAATTATTGTTCAAAGTAATTCACTGGATGTTGGAAACGGGTCTGCCAAGCACTTATAGATCTTCAGTCGTATGCTTGATCAACGTATGACCGAATTTCTGTGGGAACAAGGATAGACTTGTCGAAACATCGTGTTATACAAATATTGTCTAAAAACTATTTTAGTAATATTGTATAGAATTTTAAAGTAATTTAGAAATGATCAAAGAGAGTTTATCTGATTTTAAACATTTTAAAATCTGGCTTCGTTCCTTTTCGAGGACGAAAAGATTCAAAGGGGAGAGAAATGTGATGACCCGAGATTTTTACAATAATATTTTAATAAATATTTAATCCAATTTAAAGAAAAGTAAACTTATCATTTTAAAATGAATAAGTCTTTTTGGCTATTTGCCATTTGTTTGTATAGATCTGTAAAGGAGATCTGATTTTTGAAAATTGAAAATAAAATCTTTCTTATCCAATTAAATTAAAAGTTCTATATTAATGACATTTGATATAATACATATATGAATAATAAATGAAGCCTTTAGAATAATGTTTAAATTAAAGCAATCCTATCAATATTAAACATGAATATAAGATATAAATATAAATATAAATATAAAATATACAAATATATGTATATGTTATAAATCAATGCATAAGCCAAATCCATATCTAGAACAACTTTACATAAACATATCAGAAGGATTAAGGAGAATAACCTATATAAATACGTATGAACAATGCAAAGAAACAAAGAAACAAAATAAATATTTTAACATACATATTGCTGTAACATACATATGCAAGATACAGGGATGACAAATTTATTAACATATTCAACAAAATGTCTTTGTACCAAAATGTAAATAGCAGTAAACTATAATTATATGTAAACAAATATAAAGACAAACTATTTACATTATAATATATGCATGACCAATGCAAGGAGATAAGCTACTGACATATGCAAATATCTTTGTACAGACATAAACAAATATCAGAAAACATAAATAGGTGTAAACTAAAATGAAAGCATATGCATTAATTAGCACAACTTTGTGTCCAAGAAAAATCCTACAGCCGAAATGTAAGATCATTTTACATTTGTAGTGTATTAAATACAAGCAAATCAAAAGCATGAGAGACTTGTACTTGTATAACCTACAGGTGTTCAAAGTTATGCTCATATTTATACACATCATACTCTTGTCTTTGTTTACAAAACTTAACAGCAAAAACAAGGAAAGTTTTCAGGGATTCAACTGCAGCCTTTCTTCATCAAATTTGATTTCTGTTCAAAGATTTATAGGTGAGTAAACCTAAAATTTAAAGCTTTAAGATCAATTTTTAAACACTTCAGGATTTATTGATAACATGGTGATATATACCTTGAACTTGAAGATGAATCCTGTGTTGCTATATACTTCTCTGTTGATTGTACAGGGTGAATATGTTTTGCAAACTCAATCTAATTTCGGTTAATCATTGCTAAGTTTTAAATTTTTCAATCAAATAAGATGTTGAAACTAGATTATGATTTTTTTTTTAAAAAGTTGACTAAACCATTCTTATATAGTATATCACTGTAATACTGTTTGCAGGAAACCAAGTGATTAATTGATAAACTCGATTGTTACCAGAAGCCAATTCAAGATTATCTTGAATCCATACTGAAATTGATGATTTTTAAAACTAAAAGAAAGATTTTTAGTTTAGCAATTCAAGTGCAGTTCGTATGCGAATAAAAATAGCATTTCTACCAATTTCTCATGATTGAATCAATAATAAATGTCGAAACTTGAGTTGAAACAAGTGTGAACATTGTTGATTTCGTGAAAATTATCAGAAAAATATTCTATTGAGTAGGTTTAAGATACTGGATCATTTTAGGGTTTTGTTTAAGGATTTGGGCATGACTGTAAACGTGACGAGTTCGTCACCTATGCGTGATCGAGCTTCATGAAATTCAAGGGGGGAATGCTTGTCGTGTTGTTGTGGCATGGATGGAATACGAGCTTCTCTGGTGATCGGAGGAACGATGGCGAGGTGTTTTCGTCGATGGGTCGTTTGCGGTTTTTTTTGAGGCCACTGCTCTTTTTCAATTTCAAGTGTTAGGTGATGATTTGGGTTTGGTTTTCTAGTATGTGAGTGATTTGTGACGTGCCTGAGGCATTGGTGTTCGCCGGAGCGGGGTAACGCCGCCATGCACGTGAACGGCGGTGCGTTGTGTCAGTATGGCTGATGAGAGAACGGTCTCGAGTTACTACTCGAGGAATGGAGTCGATCACTCCGGGTTTTACTCGAGTTCGAATGAGTTGCCAAACTTTAACTTCAGAAGAAAAGGGAAAAGGAAGAAGAAGATAGCACGGGTGAGGGTCTCGGGGCAAGGGGGTTAGAACTCGAAGATCACTCGAGTTAGCAAGGTGGAGTGCTCGGTTGTTTTTTTCTCCAACTGCAGAAGACTGTAAAAGAGAAAATAACATAGTTACGCTAAATGTTTACAACTAGTTTAAACACTGTAAACTAAATAAAGGTTTAACAGTTTAAGTTGAAAATTTAATTCAAGATTTCTTTTTAGTTAATGTTTGGCAATGCTTCTAAACTCTTAATTAATTATTCTAATTAAGTAATTAACTTAAATATAAAATTGAGTGAACATTTAAGTTGTGTAGTTAACAATAAATTAATTTTCAAAATTTAAGGAAGACTTTAAATATTAATTAAGATGACTAATTAATATCAATTAATTTGTTTAGGAGGCAATTAAGAATGATGACCTTTAAATAGTGATTAGAAATTGATTAATCAATGATCAATTGATAAATAGAATTGTAATTAACTACTAACGAAAGGTTAAGTAATTTAAATTAATTAAGGACTTATGATTAATTAACTTGTAATTAAGGAATATCTAATTTGTAATTAAGTTGTGTCAATCAATAATTAAGGCTTATTAATTATTGGTTAAAGAATAATTAATCTGTAATTAAGGTTTATTAACTTGGTTTAAGGTTAATTAAGGGATGGATTACCCGATCGAAATTAATTTGTTGATTAATTAAAGGTATTCTCTTACAGATTAATTAAATATAAATAATTGATGAGATTTAGTGAAATCATAAGTATAGGATGTAATAAATTAAATAGAATTAATTGCGAGAAGTAATTAAAGGGTAATTACTTAGTAGCAGTGATTAAGGATAAATTGCTTAGTGTAATTAATCAAAAAGGATTAATAATTAAGTAAGGGGGTTAATTTCTTAAGTAAGTAATTACGGAGGGGTAATTACTGATTATGAGAATTGGATTTGATTAAGGGATGGAATTAATTAAGTTTAATTGATTAATTGAGGATAATCATTCATGGAGTTTGGTTAAGTATAATTACTTAATGAAAGTAATTAGATAATAAGAATAATTTCAATGTAATTGAAGAAAATTTTATCAAGGAGGATTAATTAAGATGAATGATCACGGGATGGTGAATCAATTGGGCTGTAATTAGTTAATAAGAAGGATTTAAAGGTGATTGATTTAATTCAATTATGGTTACTTAGATTTATTCGAGATGGTGTATTGATTATCTTGTTCATGCATGATTAAGTGATTGTTTAAATGCCCTGATTTGATTGATACCTCTGATATGAAATGGTCTGTGATATGATGTCTTTGGATGGGCAATTGATAATGGGGCTATTTATCAATGACGAATTGCTGAGCAAAGGGTGACATCCTTTATTTAAAATTGGATTGCATTTCTCTTGAATAGCGTGTGTTAAGATAAATTGAATTCGAGGAGACCAGGGTCGGGTATTAGTTAATATCCGAAACCACCTCGATTCTACATAAATTGCTAGGTGAAATAAATAAGCTGGAATGGAATGATTTAAGTAAATTAGACCATTTAATCTAAGTTTAGTACTTAGAAATTGGTGAGTGAAATAAATGATGCCGATAACAATTTGTGAAACTGTAATTGATACAAGTTACCCAGGGTATGTATAAGTCGTATGCTTTTGAAATTTATGTTAATTGAGTTTAATCACGCTGGTTTCCAGCCTGACCCGGGTGTTACTTTGATGTAATGCTCGGGTCAGACCGAGTATTACAGAATTTCAGGTAGGACGTTTTGGAGATCAGGAGGCGAGCTGGATGGCAAATATCGTATAGAGTATATATGCTATATTTATATTATTGTAAATCTGAGACATGATAATTGTAAATATTCAATGACTGTATATCTATGAAACTCTGACATATATTAAATGTAATCGACAGATATAATATTCTTTTGTAACTATTATTATTTATTATTATATTTGATCCGCTGCGAATGTGAGATGTTTGGTGTTTTCTGTTCTTCTTCTTCTATCTCTTTCTTCTTTTCTTAACTATCTGGAATTTTCGGCTTCCAAAATTTCGGGTCGTTACAGTACCAAAACACTTAATACTTCCCAGTGGAAAGAAGGTAGACTCCATCATTTAAGGCCTATTTCCAAAAGCATGCTCCTCAATGGTAATATCTAGCTGACATCATATGGAACCTTATAAGCCACTGAATACTTCCAAATGGAAAATAGACAGAACTCATCATTTAAGGCCTAATTCCCCAAGCGGACCCATATGGAGATACCACCTAATGTAAACCCTTAGCCATTTAATACTTAATATGGGGAAAAGGTGGATCCAACCACTTATTATCTCAAACCTCAAAGCAGGCCCTTCATCTTATGACCCATACCCATAATAACACCTTACATTAGTATGCTATTCATAGGCAGTGATAGCCAGATTAGTTGGGTATATTTCCCTTATAGAATTTGAAACTAACCTCGCGCCATTACAAATATTTATCATTAGGATATCCCACATCAATAATAGTATACACAATTGCTGGCAGCCTTAAAGTGAAGGGCAGATTTATGTCATTTAACTCTATTGATCTTGTAACCCAATGACTTAGCCATAAATTAACTACTCTACACACACACACTCATCTGACCATTTCAAAAATAATGCCTTATAAGGAATCTTCCTTATTACATCTTAAAATAATAATTAGGCTATATAAGAGTTTTCCTTTGTTCACCTAATAATCAATTACCTTCCTAATAGGAAAAATAAATGAAAATAAATGCCTAATTAACTATGCAATAATTATATATTAATTACGTAAATAGAGATAAATAAATATTCATGTCTAATAAGTTATAGACGCATGGATTTACGCTCTAAACTAGCGTTAAATGTCAATTCCCTCATCAATTATTATTATAAGTCATTTTTCTTTAATTTTCCAAGATTTCATGGAATTCAAATGTCCAAAACAGGGAATAATTATTCATAATCAAAACTGTAATAATAGACTTGTAAATAAAATAGAAACTCAATCTATTACACAAATTCAGTGGAAATCTTAAACAACAAGAATTGAAATCTAAACACCATATTATATTCAACTCCTCTTTTTATAAGGAAACAGAATAAGTGGTGTAGACTAGGAATATAATTCGTAGTCTAAACCCATTATTTTATTAAATGATCACAATTTGACCTAAAGAAGAAGGAGAAGTGGAGTAGGCTTTGAAATTATCAAAAATTGTATAAATGAAACAAATACCATCAAATTAATATAAACAATTGAGGATCTCAACATAGAATTGACATTTCAAAATAAAAAAGAATTTTGAGGGCTTTTATTTATCATATTTTCAGAATCCAAAAATCCTTAGCGCATATCAAATCCAAAATGAAATACACTAAACAATTGCTGAAAAGAAATACTAAGGTTTCTACTCACTATCAGCTTTAGCTTTACTCAAATGGATTTGTGGCCTTCGATCTCTTCCAAAATCTCTCTCTTTTAATACACACACACAATAGGGAAGAGATTTATATTTATTAGATTTAGAATAATTGGAAAGAATATGATAAGAATAGATTGGAGGAGGAAGAAACAAATAGGAAATGGGTTCAATCCTTACCTGAATTCTCTACGGAGTTTCTATAGTAGAGTTTTGTTGTATTCCCCAATATAATATGAATAAAAGTGGAGAGGATAGTATTCTATTTATAGGAGTTGAACGCACCAGAACTATAGAATGGAAGTAGGTATGGAAAAGGTAAGTCTAAATCACACAACCGAGTATAACTTAACGTAAAACCCTAACCGCCACTGGCAACTTCCATTGCCAAGCAGTCGACCACCCTTAGGCGACCGATCGACCGTTATGGTCGACTGGTTGACCTATTCAAGTCGACCGTTCTTTTATTCAAGGGAATTTGTTTTTGTTTTTGATGCTATATTATTTTATCCTCTAATTAACTTTTTAACGTTAAGCGTTAATTAATCATTTACTTAGCCTCAAGCTAATTTTTGAAATTTAAATCCTAAATTCGACTTCTCATTCGAATTTGAATTCAACTAAATTAATTTAAATCTGAGAACTTCAAGTGCTTATAACTTCTTTGTTTGAGCTCCTATTCAGATATTATATATGGAAACAGATCAAAGTTTTGCCATGAACACAATGGAATATCTTTCATGGTCAAATTCCAACTTTTATTAAATTTCCATATCTTAACCTTATCATATTTAATTTACTTTACTTTATTTATTTATGTTTTATTTTACCAGGTGTTATGACAACTGCTCTATTATTGATTATCCATCGATAATAAGTAAGCTTTGAAAAATAATTAATTTCAAAATATGATGCGGCTTGATTTTCTATCATAAGTGAGCTATCTACAGAGGATGGTCCTTTTGGAGTGTACTAGACATTTGACTCAGATTACATAGATTGACACATTGCACTTACCATGGTCAATGCTCGGAATCTAATTAGTCAACGCTCGTCAATATCCTTTAGACTCTGGGAATTCATCAAATATTTTTATTATTAAAAATATAACATACCTAACCATGTTGAACGCTAACTTTTATTGCTTAGAATGACTTGTCGATCACCCTGCCTTATGTCTGGCGAAGAATCTTCCACTCCTTCTGAAGTTGGATCTTCAACAGCCTTTGCTTCGCCATATATCCTTATCGGGCCAAGCCTTCTTAAAACTTCTAAATCCAATAGTCAAATAGAATCAGTTGAGCCGGTAGTTTGCTAGCTGCCTCTGGGATTGAGAATCTTGAATAACCCACTACTGTAGGTACCTTCCATCCTATCAACAAGGTCGCTTTGAAACATATGTCTTTAACACGACATCCCCGAGGACAAGGTCCGTCTGTTGACAATGGTTGAATTCACTTACAATCCTCCATTGGATTTTAAAACATGCAATCGGTATATATGCCCGGGCGATGCCATCCCACCATTCAACCCTTTCCTGACAATAGTGCTATAAGAACTTGGACTAGCTCCATTCCAAGTCCACTCAAATGGCTATTCTCTTCTAAGTTCATTGTACACATATTCGTGAATAGATTTAATTGACCTTCGAGATTCAACAAGCTCACTTATCTTCTAAAATTTAAGAAAAGAGGGGATTCCATATCCTACCTGATTACAGAAGCCTGGAAGGGACATAAAGTGAATGAAAAGCTCCACAACAAGTGTTCCGCCATCAAGAATGAATATCTCTCCATCGATGCCCCCACGGTTTCAACCAGTTTTGGCTATCCGGATGTACACATCTTTTCCCTTGCTTCTATCGTAATAAAATTTCTAAGTTTCTATCTTAATGTGTGTTTCCTCATAGGCATCCCAGTTAATAATGATAGAGAGGAGCTCGAAAGAATATTCAATGTTCTGAAGGAAATTAGATTCAATCAACACACCATTGAATTCCTTTTAACGAATGACAATCTATGATGGTGTGGTCTTCTTCGCCATGACAGATTTTTCGTTGCTTACCTCCAGCATAAAGTAGCTCTAGGACTCATACCCATTCCTCTGCCCTCACCCGTAGATCCTACAAGAATGTTCAAGGGGAAGCTGTAGGTCCTTTCGATAGAGTACATGCTGAAGAGCCCATGATGAGAGTGCCCGTAGGGCTAATCAAATTTGACATCCAAGTGGTGGAGATGAAGGCGTAAGGATGTCTCCTATCCATGAAGAAGACGAAGGATTCACAATGAGAGAAGGAAAAGAAGTGGTTGAGGAAGAAGTGGATACCATTGATAGTGATAGCGACTATTGTGCTAACGAAGAAGTTGACGAATTGTTCGGTGAATTGCCTAGGATGAGTCCTTATCTCCTAATGTAACAATCCAAAATTTTGGGTCATTGGATTTTAAATATTTAATTGATTTTAAATATTGGAATAAATTGGTTTTTAAGTTAGATAACTTGAACTCAAATATAGGATTTATTTAATTATTTGAATTAGGAATTTAATATCTGAACAGTGATTTAAATATTGTGATTTTAAATCAAATATTAATTAAATGGTCTAATTTGACTCCTTTTTAATTAATAAATAATAACTACATTTTGAAAATTTATTTGCAATAATAAATGGTTCGAAAAAATAGTAAGAAAATTTATTTTTAATATAATAACTTGATTTTTATTAACGTATTTTCAACTTAATTTATTTGATTTTCCATAATTTTTAAAGTGAAAATGTTTGAATTAATCGTTTGATGATTTTTAGGAAAAACAACAGTGTCTTTGTGATTTTACAGAATAAGTTAAATAATTTATGTTATTATTGTTTTGGGTCATGTCACATTTTTTAGCGCGACTGTATTTTTGTTTTGTCATTCATGGTTCATACGAGAATGAAATTTTGTACGACGAGATGCTAAAAATTAATGAATAAATATGCCCTTACACTTAAAGAAAATTTAACATTTCATTTTGATCTACACTGTTCCATTCATCTCCATTTTAAACAAAGAAAAAATTTATCCACCTCCTTTTAAATTCGATAACAAATCAAATAAAAAACTAAAGAGTCAAAAGCTCGTATCTTTGAACTTAGGAAGCCTAGAACCATATAAGGAACTGTGTATGGTTCGGTGCAATTAAGTTTAAGGGCCTTGATAATTTATGAACATGGACACTTGTGACTAGGATTTAGTATAATGGAAGATTTAAGCAGTATATGGCGATTTAAGGGTAGATTTAGATTTCTTACGACGAAGAGCAGCTTCCCCCTTATTTTTGTGGTCACTGCTGCTTATCGGAGTGTGCAACCTTATTTGAGATTAATTAAGGTTTTAAAATAAATTATTTTAATTAATCAAATCTAAAATATTTTAATATATAAATATATACTTTCATTACTTAATTCTTATGTTTATTTTAAATAAATTTTAATAATTTAAATAAGAAGTTATTAAAAAGATAAAAATGTTTATAGTTGTTAATTTACTTAAAAGTCTAAGTTAATTTATGGGATAAATTGGTTTTAAAAGATTAAAGGTTTAAAGTTAAATGTTTTTGAAGATCAATTATTTTGATTTTAAATAATTATATATTAGGTAATGTGATTCCTAATTGGTTTCAAATGGAATTTAATAATATAATTAGGTGTACTTAATTACTTAAGGGTTAATTCGTAATGCAATTATTTTAGGGGTAATTAATTAATAATTAATTAAAGAATAATTACTTAATGAGATTATTTAAGGTTAATTAATTTATGTAAGTAATTAAGGGATAATTAATTACTTAAAGTAAGTAATTAAAAGATAATTAGTGATTAAAGGTTAACTAATTAATAATTAAAAGATAATTAATTAAGTAATTACATGATGATTGATTAATAATTAAGGAGTAATTCATTAAGGATAATTACTTAATATGAGTAACTAAAGATGATCACTTATTGTAATTGACTAAGGATAATCAATTAATATATTTAATTAAAGGTTAATTAATGATAATTACTTAAAGGCTAATGACTTAAAATAAATTAATTAAGGATAATTAATTTATTGAATGATAATTAATAAAGAGTTAATTTGTTAATGTAATTAATTAAGGGTTAATTAATTAACTTAATTAAAGGTTAATTAGTTAAGGTAAGAATCAATGAATTTAAGATAATTAATTAAGATAGATAATTAAGGAAGATTAGTTAACTTTTTTATTAATTAATTAAGATAATAATGAATGGTTTGTAATTAATTAATGTTAATTAAGCAGGATTAGGTAATTGATTCGTAAGTAATTAACTTATTACATTAATTATAATCAGGTGATTAATTAATCTTGCTTATGGATGATTGGATTATATTGAACGCCTTGAATTGTTTGATATCTCTGATATGTGATGTTCTGTGATATGATTGTTTTGGATTGAGCTGTAAACTGTGATTTATTTATCTGTGATGAATTTACTTGTTTATCTGTAAATGAAAGATAAGCGTTATAGGATTATATCGTTTACTAATATTGTTGTGCTTGAATTTATGATGGTTGTTTATTGTTATATGCAAAACCCCTAGACAAAACACACACACGTACACACACAAATATCAATTTCACGGGAAATTGGTTAATTCACGTGTATTTTGAATTTAATATTATTTTATTTATAGTTGAATTTTGAATCCAAAATGTTTTCAAGGTGATTTGGGTAAAGTATGAAAAACTTTTGAAAAGGGAATTTTGAAATTAAAATAATAACATGGTTTTAAAAAAAGGGTTATGCAGATTATATAATGTATATATATGGATTTTAACCCATTTTTAAAGTATTTTGAATGAATTATTTTGGAAATTTAAATTTAACTCGAATAGAGCTTGCCCAGGGTGCGATAGTTTGCTAATTTTCCGCTTTATACTTTAAAAAGCTATAACTTGAGCAAATTTAACTGGATTTTTCCAAAACATATAAAGAAATAATTTCCAGTTTTTGTTGAAAGGATTTTGAGTTATGGGTGAATCAAATTTGAAATGGAATTAGTTTTGAAAGCTATGAATGAATCTTTGTTAAAGATTTGGTAAATCTTGTTTCAAATTGAAGAGGATCTTAAAGGGTGAATCTTTTATTTAAAAGATTAAAAATGGTAACTAGTTTAAATCGTATAAAAGGAAAAGTTTTTGGAAATAAGGGCTAAAAAGTCGTGACTTAACTAAGATACCAATGTATCCATTTTTTTAAAAAACAAGCGCTCATTATTCGGTTTAGCCGGGAGAGGACTTTATTTCATAAAACCCATTTTGAATTAATGATATGACGAATTAGAGAGCACTTGAAGACGGTGGTTGAAGACCGGGTATTTTCGAAAACGAAAGGATTACCTGTCGAATGTCTCTGCACTGAGTGACCTCGGTAAAGAGATTTTGATTACCCTATTTGATGGGGGGTCCGAATGTGATTGTGGATATCCAGATTTGCGAGGACTTCTTTTGAAGTGCCTTCGGTTCTATTCAGACCATGATGGACTTGTATGGATGTATGTCTGAGTTACACTTTGAGATATAATCCTATTTCTATCAAATACATTTCTGTTTGATGGTGGAGAATTTATTCTCTTAGCGTAAACACCCTTCTCTGAGACGTATGAGCTCAGAGGTTATATAGTTGATATTTACTAGTGAAATATTCTCAATTTGGTAATTTGGCATGCTAAGTGCTGATCATTGGTTGATCGAAGCATGGCTTTTATAAAAAGTAAAAAGTTTGTGGGACGAGACTTCATTGAACCTCACACCCCGGAAATGGTTGAAACAAGAAGCATGCAGCAAGGTTACGGGGGTTGCGCCCCTTAGGGTATGTGCATTTCCTTCTGGATAAAAAGTGGTATCATGGTATGAAGCCCAGATATTTAACTTATGTTGTGTTTTGAATTTGTTGGTGAATCCCGGGATAAAGGTCGTTACGACTGTGGGATGGCATACTCATGACAGTTAGTTATCTAGTTACAGAGGTAACCCGACCTTGTGTTGGCAAAGATCCAGTTAGGTTCTCGGGGCATCCCTCCAAAGGCGTACCCATTCGGAAAGGAAGTTCCTTAGCCTTGACCGATTGTTGGAAATCCAATCATTCAATACGTGCCCTGTACGGTTTTAGTTATAGAATCTGCCATCTAACATGGTAGCTATAGTAGGCATACTATAATGGTACGTGTGCTGGCTAAGATTAATATTATACTTTCCAAATGTTTTCCACAATATGCGCTAATAATAATATCAAAAGGATTTTAGCGTATCAAGCATGTTTGATATCATAAGGAGAAATCTTCTCCAAGTGTGTGGTTGCATTGTATGTGTGTCAGGAGGCCTTATGGTAGTTTCATTTTCCAAAAAGCATAGCGACTTTCTTTTTCCTTTCTTTTGTTTTTTCCTTTCTTTTGTTCAAATAACTGTTTTTGTTTGCTCACACCAGTCCCACGACTGACCTGAATTTTATTGTTCCCTTTTAAACTCTCGGTGCCCACAATTTCCACGCGGGCAGCCTAGAGTCAGGTTATCAGATAGTCAGCTAGTAGGTGTAGCTTTTGGCAGTCTTTGGAGTCTGTGGATTTGGCGATCGCATTGTGCTACACTACAGCATGATTGTGGTTCGATCTTTTGGGTTTGGAGCTTTGAAAATGGAGTTGCAATGTTGGATTCTATCTTTCTATCTCTCTCTTGGAGCTCTGTTGAAGAAGATATCTTTCCGCTGTTGCAGTTATATTTCTTCCGCTGTTGTGTTATATCTCTGATAATGTTGTTCACTTCATATTGTATCATTGTTGTAATAAATTATTGTGTATCAATAAAATTCTTCTTTATTTCTGATGTGTTTTATCACCTAATGTGTTATAAGCTCCGACGAATTAGATTTCAACGTTTGAATCTACGACATTCGAATACGGGTGATGTATGGATGGCGATTTTCGAGCGTCGGAATCTGGGTCGTCACAGCGTTTCTCTCACGCACGAACAAACGGTAACTCCAAATGCTACGAAACTTGAAATCCGATTATTACGTATCTAATGGAACTGGTTTCGTCGAATTCTGAGATTGTGTCACAGAAGGCTATTTTAACTCTTCGATTAAATCGAGCGATTTTCAAAATCGTCGAAATCATTTAAAATTTCATTTTTTAAACTTTACTAACTTACTTATAAATCATATAGAATTTATATTCTCATTAGAAATCACCCCGATTCAATTTATATCAATATCTGATTATTTACATTATTACTATATATTAAATTCCATTATTAAATTAATATAAAATTCCAAATTTAACTTATCGACTTTTGATTTTGTCCAACAGTCAAATACCTATAATTCAAATCCAACTAGACTTTAAGTAATTTTTTGAAACCATTTTAATATTCATTTATTTCTCAAAATTACAATTTATCTCAATTCCAAATATTAAATTATTATCCAAATACAATTAAATTGCCATATTTAGCATTATAACTAATTTTATTGATTCAACCAATATCTTCTTATTTCAAAATCCATTTATAATCCACACTCAACATTTAAAATAAATTAAATGTTCAAAATTAACGGCCAAAATTTCAGGTCGTTACATTCCTTCCCTCTTAAAAAATTTGAACCTCGAAATTTGCTAAGGTAGGAAAATGCTTCCAAATTCATTAACTTACCCAAAACCCACTTAATTAATACTTACATTCACTTTTCAAAATCCCTTTTGCTTCACCCAAAACAATTTGCTTCCATTTCAATGCCTAAAACCTTGATTTTAACTCAGTTAAAAATAAACTTTTCTAGTTAACAAAATCTTCCAAATTTTCAAAAATTTCTTACACCCAAAAAGTTTGAATTTTTTTGACAGTGTCTCCTTTGTACGGAGAGCGTTTTACAATATCACAAATATGATAAAAACATAAACATCGATCCACACGGTCGGAAAACAAAATATATAACAGTATGTTATCATTTCTTAATTTTATTGCGTAGGCGTACCTGATATTAGCGTTTTTAAGCGAGCGACTAATTTATTAAGCATTTACATACTCCAAACTCTATCTTATTGCCTCCCGTACCTGTACTTACTCAAAAAAGCACATAAGTTTCCAAAACCATGAAATTTTAATAACATTTCATTTATTTGCAATAGTTAAACACATGAATTCTAAGCAATGCACACTAAACATTTTCCATAAGCAATTTATATAGCTTCAATACTAATTCAACTGTTTTTCAATTAATTCACATACCATTTTCATTCAATTTGAATGGTTTACAACCCACTTGCTTACTTCCAATCCATTTTAATTTTAAACAAACCATACTGATCCAATTGATTCAAAAACCATTCTTATTCACTTCATTAATTCATTTACTTCCGTCTACGACAAAACGACTAATTTTCTATGCACATTGATGTTATCCAAGAAATTAACAATTTCTTAAGCTTATTACCACTATAAATTAGTTCCAACTCAATTTAGATTAATTTTATTCCATTCTGAATTATTTACACCCATACATTCTCATTTCCATTCAAAACCATTTCATAAAGTTCGACACAATCATTTCACAACTTACTTATTTCGACTCCATAATAACTCCATTTCTTCTTGCTTCAATTCTATTACATTTTAATTTGATTCTTATCTAATGAAATGCCAATTTGTTTTCTAATTTAATTCACTTCCAATCGTAGATCAACATTTGATTTTTATTTCATTTACCAAGATATCAAGCAAATTTTTTTACTTTGGGTTTTATCTTCTTTTCAATTTTATTCAAGCTCAATAAATTTTATTTTACCGCCTAAATCTATACCATTTATTTCACTAATTTAAATAAGAATTTAATTCCATTAAACATTATTTATAGATCATCTGAATTTGGATTTGCAATCCAAATTCAACTCAAATTCATTTAGTTTAAGTTAAATTTAATTCGATCCAATCTTATTTCTCAACTTATTTACTTTAAAATCTTATATTCCTCACTTGAGTCTATTTACATCTTATACCCATAATTCTAGGATTATTTATTTCACTTAAAGACTTAAGTGTATTCATCCCATTCAATAATTGTACTTATACTTATATAATTATCCTACCTTACCACTTAAAATCCAATTCATTTCAAACCAAACTTTAATTTTATTTAACTTATCTTAAGTTAAATTCCAATATATCATATTCCCTTTGATTTACTCAAGTTAAATTTTAATTTCCAGGATTAAAATTTTCAGTTTCTTTCTTAATTATGTCAACTTCACTTTATAAATTAATTTCTGATTACCCCCTTAACTTTCCATGTCATTTTAAAATAGAATTCCCAACATTTAATTACCCGGTTTTGTTTTAAAACCATTTTGAAATCATAAATAACACATATCCACTTGGTATATTAAATCAAACCTTCGATTTCCAGAACAACTTGGTTTTACCAAACAATTTCCCTTTTGGAAATTTTTAAAACAAACTTGTTTATCAAATAAGTCCAAATAAATAATCATGCCAACCACCCTGGTAGAAATCCATCACTTAAAAACTCGAAAATAAATACTAATGATGTGGCCATCATCACCAGGATTATTTTCCAGCGACAGAAGTGAGTTCAGTACTTCCTTACTTCCAAAAATTTATTTCAAAACTACTTCAATTCAAAAATATTTCCCAAAATAATACTCCATTATTTTCTTCAAACACTTTGGAAAACATTTCAAAATTTTCCAAGATTGAAAATTCCCAAACTTTTTGCTCAAATTCATTTAATAATATTTTCCAAAATTTTCGGGATTTAAATTCTGGTTTAAATCAAATTTTGGTTATATTCCATTGTATATTTTATACTTATACAATTTTATTTGTTTATAATATAAACCATTTCAAATTTTAGATTCTTATTTGATTATAATATTAACAACCAAACATCCAAATATATATACTAATTTCAGAAAATTATTTCTTTTATATCAAAATATAATTTTGGGTAAAATTATTTCATTTACCCACTTTAAAAACAATATTATGTCAGTTTATCTGGTTTAAGAGTTTAGAAACCCTATTGATACAGTTGTACTTCCTATACCGACCAGAATTCGTAAACACTCAACCGATAGTCAAAACAATATAGAAACAATTTTATACTCACTAACAATTACATGCTCATATTTATTATTACACTCAAACTCATTCTAGAGTACTATTGACTCAATTTCTAACGAGTAATTCCCCCACCAAATCCTAGGTTATCGCCAACCTAAGCTATGATACCACATGTGATGACACGTCCTTCTCGACCCTCGAAAATCGACACAAGTACTCCACTTCTATAATATGTTGACGATCGAATGCCGGAAAAGACAGATTGCTGAAGCAATGAAAGAAGGAGGTAGAAGAAGAGAAAACAAAAACAACATCAGAATCTCACCATCGTAGCAGAATAATATATAATAGATAAATAACTGATTTTTATGCAGAAAGAACTATATCTGTTTATACATTACATCATCAAAGTACAACAAAATCAATAGCAAAATATTGGACAGTTATATTAACTTGTCCCGACAACTGAATACACAGCTTATGCTACACAGCGGAATATATTTCAAGTAAGTGTGATATGTTTCGCCATCCAGCTCATCTCCTGAGCTCCACAGCGTCCAATCCTGTATTTATAATACTCGATCTGACCCCAAGAATTATAATAAAATAACACTCGAGCCAGTCTGGAAAACTAGCGTAATAAAAATACACTCAATTTAATTATTAAAGTTTCAAAATCCTTTGAAATCAAAGGTATCTCGTAAGACGATGCCGCAAATAAACATATCGGGTTTTTACCTTATGATAACCAAAACATTTCTTATAAAATCCTTTGATATTATAGTAGTGTTTAAGTAAAAATACTTATTCAAATAGCTGAAATTCTTACATTCATTAAATTCTAGTAATACTAGGCTCTACAATCAAAACCGTAAAATGCACGTAGGTAGAATGGATTTCCAACTAATGACTAGGCACTGGGGTACCATCTGTCACGGTACCTGTTCTAGATCAGCATACCGAGGATCCACCCTGATCCTCTGCAACACATGACCAGACTACCCCCTTACTGGGTTGCCCGAACAAGGTCACCCCGCGGTTGGGATCAGCAAGCGCCAACACAGCCGAATAAAAGGGACATCTAGACAGGGATGACCTTGCCCTAATTGGTTGCTAGCCACTTAGCCTTGCTGCATAACCCTTGATTTTCAGTAATTCCCGGTTGGTGAGGCTCGAGTCCATGCATTACCTTTTTAGAGCACATCTCAATTAGAATGCTCATCATCCTCCTGATGATTTTCTGATAGCATTCATCCGTACAAGTCCATTTTGGGTCCGAACGGAACCGAAGGCACTATTCCAACTACATCCATTTTGGAATCACCCTTAGAATTAGTAGTGATTAGCCTTTGCACTTCACTGCTCCATCTTTGACTCCAAGCTCTTGTCTTCATCACGAAAACATTCTCATTCGATTGGAGTGGTTTTCGGATCACAAGTCTGATTCCTCTCTCTTCGAAACAACGTTCGCTATTTCCCGGTAAACTCAACTCGGATTTTTCGGAAATACACAGACAAAAATAAGATCGAAGATCACCTCCTAACTGTTAGTGGATGGGTTTCCTTATAAACATCCTAGAAGAACGAACGAGTTTATACGTACAATATAACACCTAGGTCGGTAACTATACCATATAATCCCCATACTTCTAGATATTTCTAAAGTTATATTTGGGTCCAGATTTGATAGTAAGTTATTTAACTGTCAAATAAACAATCTATTCAACCAATTATTTTATTTCCAATGAAAAACTACAAATCTTATTAAATTGGATTTTTAATAATTTAAATCACTTTACCTAAAAATATATATACTTAAAACATTTAAAAATAAAACTACTTAAATCTCTTCACTCAAAAATAATAGTTATGAAATTCCATAATAATTTTCCAAGTAAAACTTAAGCCATAAACTATTTTTAAAATAAAATTTCTATATAAAGTATAAATATTAGAAAATTCCTTTTATAAAACATAATACTAATTTGGTTTTAAAATAATTTCTACTAAAATTAATTTGAAACATATTTACTATAAAATTCTAAAATAATTTAAAATAATAAATTTCTCTAAAACATTCTTTTAACACAAATTTTTAAAACCTTAAAGTTATACATAAAAATCTCCCATGAAAATATACTTGGCTTTTTAGGGGAATACACCTTCCATTTCAATATAACACATATAATCCTTTATAAATCCTTCTCGATTTATCCCAATTTTATTTACGTTCCAATCCCGTAAATTTCTTTTAACGCTTTAAAAGTAAAACCACTTTTTATTTTTTTAAACACATTTCCCTTCTCCTTATAATCACTTCCAAAAATATATATACTCAAAACATTTACATTAAGGCTACTATGATTACTTAAACAAAATAATACTTAAGAAATTTATAAGAGTTTCTGAGTAAAGCTTAAATCAAAATTTCTTTTTAAAAATATGTTATTATATCAAATATTTATGTTAAATTTCCTTTTCAAAAATCATAATACTAATTTGCCTTTAAAAATAATTAACTACTACAATTAACTTAAATGAATATTTACTTTTCATTTAAAAATAATTAAAATAATAAATTTTCTAAAACATTCTTAAAAATAACAATTTTAATTTCTGGTATATACTTTGAAATCTTTTCTTTAAAAATATACTTAGTTTTCCAAGAAAAAAATATACTCTCCAACTATTTAAAATAAAATCACCCCTTCCTTTATTTTGAAAATGAATCGCACCTTTTCTTATAAATTCCACCGGAATCTATACTTCCAAATTTATCCACCGATTTATAAACCCAGTTTGCAAATTTCCATTCCTCGTTTCCTTTTAAATCATAGTTTCCAAAACATTTAATCAATTTCAAACCGATATCCTGGTTAAAATTCCCTTTAAATTTATTACTCGATATATCCAGATTCCCAATAATTATTTACTTAAAAAATTTCTTTTCATTTCCTTTAAAAATTTGATTCATTCAATTCTCTAGTTTAAAATACCAAATTATATTCATCCAAACCATAGCACCGAATAACTTAATTTCCAATTCAATCTATCAAAGGATATCACATAACATATCACAGATATGAAAAAAATTACAATATTTTGAGGAATCCAGTTGCATCCTTCCAACCTATTTTTCTATATCTACAGATGTTCAATAAATAAAATACCAAATCCCACTTTGAGGGGGACATCGTGGTATAATGGGTCAACCACTATTATGCGGGGAGCATAGGGTCTCATCCGCTATATAATGGGGGAATATCAATCACTCCAACATATATATGTATACTACTATATATTATATCATATCCAGACTGATAATAACAATCACTTTCACCAATCAACCCATAATTTAAATTTTTATTTAATTTTGGAAATCCAGATGTGAGTGAGATTAACTCACCTAGTGTCGGCATTTCAAATTTTAAAAAATCGAGCTCGTTCGATTTAATCTAAAATTTCCACTTGCTCAACTTGCCTCCAGATCTGCTGCAGTGCGTAGATCATGTTGTTGCAGTTCCGACACTTCCTGTTTCGTCGAATTTTGACCATGCATGCATGAGATATGTTATTTTAAACATCTAATATGATTTATAACAAATTCTTTTGTTTTTATATATATATTTTCAAACCAGATCTACCGTTGATCAAATCCTAGAAAATCAAGGTCGACCACAACTTCTTCTTCCCGCTCATTGCTTAGAACCGACGAAACCCATTTCATTCTTGCGTTAACTTGATCGTCGCCGCCAATATGGTCATCTAGAAGTCGATCGAATAAGCCGACGCCATAGCCCATCATCTCATGTGTCTATGGCCAGAGCGATGCCAAGCTCAACACCCCCATCGTCCTAAAAATTCGAGCACTGCCGCATCCCTTCTTGAGCCAAGTACGGTCGAAAATGACCACCAGAAACAATCATCACCAGTCGATTTACAGAACTCAACATGTTCTATGATTTTTAATTTGGAGGATTTCGCTAATAACTAGTGGATAAGAAGGAACTTGAAGAATAATAAGGAAGCATATCAACCATTAAACTCGAAAGTGGCAGGCAGGGGAAAAGAAAGTTGGGTTTCGGCTGTTCACGTTTATACATAAGCATATATAATAATATTTTAATATTAAATTCAATTTTAAACAACTTTTTCAATCGACCTCCAAATGACGCATGCCGATAGGCGTTTATAAGGTTTTACCCGCATTTCAAATACAATGGAACGTGTTTCGAGGCCCAATTTAATCATATGTGGAAGATAGCATTTTGAATCGATTTAAAATATTTAATTTTCGATTTAATTTCATCGCATTTCTCTCTCGTACGAACAAACGGTAACTCCAAACGCTACGAAAATTGAAATCCGATTATAATACACTATTACGGATCCAACCGAACTAGTTTCATCGAATTCCGACTTTTGATTTCATCCAAAAGTCAAATACCTATAATTCAAATCCAACTAGACTTTATATAATTTTTTTGAAATCATTTTCATATTCATTTATTACACATAATTATAAATTATCTCAATTCCAAATATTAAATTATTATTATCCAAATACAATTAAATTGCCATATTTGAAATTATAACTAATTTTATTGATTCAATCAAAATCTTCTTATTTCAAAATCCATATATAATCCACACCAACATTTGAAATAAATTAAATGTTCAAAATTAACTACCAAAATTTCGGGTCTTTACAATATTACTTGTCATGATGTGAGATGCTGTTCTGTCCTTTCTTTCTCTTTCCTAGACAATCCTTCCTTCTTAGACTTGGATGTTCGGCATGTGAAAACCATAGATGTATTAGTGTCGACTTTTGAAAATTGAAAAGGGTGGATCATTACATTATTGCTCACCTTGTTAGGAACATTGCCATAGAAAATCCTGAAATGGATGGAGATCTTTCTTCATTGCCTTTAGTAGAGATTTCACCTCGATCCTACCCCATTAGCGACATCTTCATTGACATAAGTGGCAATGGTGAGATCAACGTAATACCCCAAATCTTTGGTAACCTTATTTAGTTAAGGGTAGCCGCGCCATTTAAATAATGAATTAAAATCAGAGTTGAAATGAAATAGAGGAGGGATAAAATAGGAAAGAGGCCATTCTTATTTTCTCAAAATTTGGTCTTGTAGTCCCCTATATACGTTCATTTCATTTCATCAAAATTTTGAAAGTAAGGCTGGCCACCATTAACAAGGAAATGGGTAGAATGTTAACAAAAGCTAAAGGAGGAGCTAATTCAAATCAAATCCATTCACATCTCAATTTCTATAATCCTAAAGCAAAGGTGAATAATGTTTACATCTCATATTTCTTGTATTTTCGATTTTAAGATTGAATCCGAAATATTTTGTTTTGACTTGCCATGTTTTTGAATGATGAAATGATTATATATACTTGTTGATGAATTATGGTGATTCACATTAAATTTATGATATGTTTTAAGGTGAAAACTCTATTAAAAGAAACCAAATGCCTTGTGAATTTTTATGAAGATCATAAATGATATTTTAGAGATGGGTTTCAATTTTTAGATTTTTTGTGGAATTAATAGGAGTTTTCTAGTAAAGAAAATGTTATTTTGGATTATAAATTATTTATGGTTAAATAATTATTGATTTGGGTCTGAAATTTGTATATGTTAGAAAGCATATAAAATGAGACTTTTCGGAATTTTTGTAGATTTTTCCTAAGTGTTTTAATGGTTATATAAAATTATTTAAGGTATGGGACTTAAATGTTTTATATAATTAAGGAAGGAGAAGGGGCTTTTTGTAAATAAATAAATTTGTTAATTCTGGAAAGTTGGCATCACTTTTAGAATAAAGAAACTTGCAACCAATCGGATTTAGACAAACAAGGCAGGTTGAGTACAAAAGAAATAGTTTGAAAGGACTAATCTACATGGTTTTCACTGTTTCGATGCTTTCGGCAGCTCGTTATGCCTCCCAAGCTTCGCTTCCGACACAGTTGAAACCAATGTACATTGTATCAAGAAACTAATACATAGTGAATTGGATGGAGACGGAAGGTATGGAGTCGAACCAGGGGTTCCGAAGGGGTTGAGGCATTACTTTGGTTTTAAAAGAAAATGCGCCTGCTTGCTTTCGATTAAGATGCCTTTGACTTGGTAAGCTTTCGACTAATTCAAATGGTTTTAAAAGAATGGTTTTGATTATGTTGCGCTTTTGGTTTAAAGTGGCTGCTTTCGACTGAGTCGAAGCCTTTAGCTGCCGCTTCCTATCTTTCATCCCAGATGGTTTCAAAAGGTTTATTTTTTTTCTAAAAACAACCCGATTACCTCTTCTATGCTTTCGAAGGGATGGTTTTGATACCATCACTTCTTCACATAGGAAATGGTTTTGAAATAGATGCTTTCAACTTAAATGTTTTAAAGACCTTTTTTCTATGATTGAAGTAAAACCTAAATGGTTTCGATAGAGACAGTTTTAAATGGTTTTGAAACAGATGCTTTCGACTTTAATGGTTTTGACCGAGATGATTTTCAAAGATTTCGAAGGGGTAAATTTTTGAATGGTTTCGAAAGGTTTCCACTTGTTTTACATTGAACCCAAATGCTTTTGAAAGGATTGATTTATGACTATTCCGAAAGGTTTTAATGAATGGTTTCGAAAGGGTTGGTTTCCTTGAGTTTCGAAAGGGTTGAAAGGAAAGGTTTTTCTTATGTTTTCGAAAGGCAATTTTAATGGTTTTAAAAAGTAGGATGTTTAGGATTTTAAAGCTTTCGAAGGGAAGGTTTTTATGCTTTCAAAAGGACGAATTTGAAAGGTTTTGAAAGGAAGGTTATGGCCTTTCGGCCTAAGTTAACTAAAGGGTTTTACTTGGTTTCGAAATGGTTGCTTTCAAGGGTTCGAAGGGGTTGTTTAAAGGTTTTAAACAAAGGTTTTGACTATATTAGATGGGCAGAATAACCATAGAGTTTTCAAGTTAAAAAGGACTTTAACATATTTTGAGAGGGTAGTTAATCCTCATTAAAACTCATTAACATTATTTTGAGTAAAGTATATATATCATGGAAAAATAGCTTAGAGTAAAGCTACATATATTTATTTTCCTCGTATATGTATGATTTAAAGGGTTAAATCATTTTAAAAAGGTTTTCCAAGGAAAATTTAAAGGGTAGTTACCCTAAGATAATGACTCAGATTAGAAGACCAGATAGGACTTGTGTAGGGTCGTGCCATATGCTCATTAGCTATTAGCCCATAGCTAATTTAGTCTAGAATTCTAGCATGTAGGACTTAGTTATAGGTAAGACTAAAATGTTGGTTCACACTGAACAGAATATTTATGTATAGAGGTAAGTTATTGGTAAGCTACAAAACTTTTAGGATCAGTTGACCCATGGAGATTTAAGTTAAGGACAAACCGTCTAGAAGTTTTGTCTAACAGTTGTTTAGATCATTTGATATCTTATATGGTAGGCCTGAGTCAGCCAAAGGGGCAGGTTGCCCAGTTTGTGGATAGTTAGTCCAGTTTGTGAGAAGTCGCCCAAATTTCGGACAGATAGTCCATTTATTACATGTTTTTAGCATAATGGATATTGCTATAACTATTATTATTATAATCAATTTGATTAATCAGTTTGGTTGCAGGGAAGGATTTGCAAAATATATGTTTTGAAAATGATATTAGTAAGGGGAAACTCGTTCTGCAAAGCGGCGTGGTCTCACTTAATATCAAAAAATTGAAATGTAACATAATTATTCACACCAACTTTATGTCTAACTCGAAGTTTTTGTTTCCCCTTAAACTCTCGGGTGCTCAAAATTGATTTGAGTAGGTCGAGGGTTGAGGATTTTAGGTTTTCGTTATTTTAACGAATAAAAATTCCGGAGACAAGCAGATGGTTGACAGATAGCTAAATTGGAGTTACGGTTTATTTTATTTTCCACTATATATATTAAGTCGGATATGACTATAATGACTCTGATCATCCAAGGGGGCATCATCATATGTCGCGCTTGGCATATTTTTGTAATGATTATAATTGATCACTTAGGAAATGATATGGGATTATGCAATATCGATATGAATTATTTTGAAATATAACTAATGAAATGTTGTTTTTTGTAATCTATGATTTTGTTCGTATTGAAGTGCTTTTGATATTATGGATACCATTAACATTATCGTATTTTGTCACCAGAAGTTTATACTATGTGCTTCCACAGAGAAAAACTCTACTTTTACTCTTGCTCTATGGATCCCCTACCATTGTCAGATTGCTAAAATCTAAGAAGGAGATCCATATCTATCTCCTAGGGGTTCCTTCCATTCTACTCAGATTGTTCCAGATCTAGGAAGAACTACATTCAACATGGCGTGCACTACCAAAACTGATTTAAATGTTGTTGATCTAGAAGGAAGGGGTAGGCAAAATCCTGCACAGTTGACCTTAGAAGGCCAAACATCAGCCAGAGTTCCAGATCCAATTAGTCCACTAACTAGAGAGGAATTCCAGAGCCTTATGTAGGATCTCACTCAAAGCTGTTAGGAGCTCGCACAGCAGTTCCGTGCCAACATGGAGCTAAACGAAGCATGGCGAGGGAGATTTAGAAGGAAGCGTGCCTCTTATTCTTTGTCTAAAAGCTCGGCGTCATCTGACTCCCATCACAGATCTACACACCGCTAATTAGATGGAAACTATGCAAAAGCCTCGGGGCATCAGCATGGTGCGAATTTCAGACAGGCCGGGATTGGTCCTTCCATACGGCATCAAGCTGGACCATCCTTCCGAGGGGGGACACTTTCTTACCACACCATTCATGACCACGTAGCTATTGTAGCTGTATATCTAGAGGCTGAGATCTAGAACTAAACAAATCCATCCCCTCACCACTACATTCATGCTTAGGATCCTTACTTCCTTGAAGCCCAGGAGCGAAGGAGGCATGGAACGGGACGTAGACAATGACCAGATTAGCCTCGTGACATGGAACCCGACCATGCCTTGGCCTCGAATATCCAGATGTCTGACATTCCAACTATGATATGCCAGATGATAAGAGAAATTCAAGGCCTCACTAATGATGACTGGGGGATTTCGAGAAGTCACACCCCATTCACCAACGATATCTTACATGCTAAACCGCTCTGCCAATTCTGGATGCCAACCTTGCCGATGTATGAAGGAAATTTGAATCCCCAACCAACATATTCTAAAATATAAATGGATTACGAATGCTGCTCGAGATGACGATGCGGTTAAGTAGAAGCTTCCCTATCTCCTTGGGAGGTATTGCGACTAGGTTGTTCACCCATCTACCACTAGATCGGTTTCGTGTTTCGATCAGTTGACTACTAAGTTTGTCGAGCAATCTGTGTGCATGATATAAGACCAAAGGATGTCAATACCTTATTCAGTGTTTGCCAAGCTCCAGGAGGGACTCTTAGATGCTATTTGGAAAGGTTTCATGTTGCTTGTGTCGAGGTCAGCAATCCCAATGATAACTCTATTCCGATGGCATTGACTAAAGGGATTGATCTTGATTTGAATTTGGTGACTGGTTGGCTAGAAAACCCAATGCTTTGTTGGATCGTTTCCATGCTAAGGAGGACAAGTTGTTGAGGAGAGAAGATGCTAGACGATCTAAGAAGCAGGACATTGCGGGGACTAGTGGTGAAGGCAATTAGAGCAACGATAAAGTAAAGAAGGATTGAAACACGATGATGCTCCAATGAACTTCAGCTCCTAAAGCATGAGCTGAAGTACCAACCCTCAATCCAGTCTTGAGGGGGATGTATCTGTCCATCCATGACCTTGCCTCAATCGAGGCTCGAGGAGGATGGATCCATCAATCTATGACCTCGCCTCAATCTAGGCTCAAGGAGGATGGATTCGTCCATCCATGACCTCGCCTCAATCCAGGCTCAAGGAGGATATATATGTACATCCATGACCTCGCCTCTTTCCAGACTCAAGGAGGGTGGACCTGTCCACCCACGACCTTGCCTTCTTTTTCAATGCTCGAGGGGGATGGATCCGTCCATCCACGACCTTGCTTCTTTCCAAGCTCGAAGAGGATAGATCCGTCCATCTACAGTTTAGCTTACTATGTTAAGGAGGATGTGATTCGACCATCTATGAACTTAACAAACTCCTTTTTCCCAAAGCATGAATAAGATCCAACTCTTAAGCGGATGTGATCGACCATCCATCTACTAACTCTAAGATTCCTGGAGTGTGAACTAGAGTATAAACATTAATTGGGTGTGACCGACCGCCCGTAAAATAACTTATGTCCCCGAAGTGTGGATGTAATTCTTAAATAATAAGCAGGCATGATCGACCGTCGGCATAAAAGTCTAAATCCCCAGAGTGTGGATGCAAATACTAGCAAACGAGCGAGTGTGATCCGACTTCTCAAACTCATGTCAATTTTAACTTTGTTCCAACTAAGTTAAATTAAAGTTGGTGAAGGCGAAGGACGATTGCGAGCTAACTACTTCAATTTTCCTCGAAACTGGGGGCATAACTCAAGTTCCAGCCACTAACCGAGACAGCGCAATGTTGGGACTCGACTCAATGTTTGATTGTGACTTGAGGCCATGACCTCAGGACTTAAAGACCGAACTCAGGTTCGACTCAAAGGCTAAAGCCCCACGAGTACATTGAATGGAAATGTGATTGCTAATGTACTTAAACAAATGAACATGGAGTTATGCCAAAAAAAAAAAAAAAATCTATTCATAATATTCTTGGAGAAATTTAGTGCAAAAATCTGTTCGAAGAATTCCTATAAGCGGGGGCCAAGCCCACGTCTATACATGGCCTGCAAAAAGGAAAAGAAAAGCTTATTCTAGCCATCTACAAAAGAGGAAGAAAAAATGAAAATCTACGCCTTTGGTTTCTTCTTGACTTTTTGGGCATAGATCCACCCGAGCTACTGCTCGAACCTCCCTTTGGACTCTTACCTCCCTGGCCTACTCCAGATAGCTTGTCTTCGACCGGGGGAATTGACGTAGTCTCCTCTTGAAAAATCACGGTGATCGGAGCATCCTCTATGTGCGGAACCGGAGAGATACTGGCACTCTCGATGACAAAAAATGTGGCATGCTAGTCGCAATTAGTGCCACCCGGAGAAACCTGTAACAACCCAGTATTTTGTAATATTTTTAATTGTATATTTTAATTATTTTATGTTGAATTGCTGATGATTTTTTTTATATTTACTAAAATGGATAAAATTTGTTGTTTTAAATATAATTTTTGATTTTTTTGTGAATTATAATTCTAAATCTGAATAAATAGGATATTTGCAGAAAAATGTGGATTTGGGTCAATCTGGTCAAACTTTGAATTTAAAATTTAAATAATTTAATTTTTGAATTTTATCTTTTATTGTGAAAATAAATTTAATTTTAAGAATACTGCTTTTTATTTCGTTGAAATTCGATTTATATTATGAAAGTTACGTTTTTTACAATATTGGGTGTAAATTGATTTATGTAATAAAATTATCTATTTTAATTTTTATAAATAAAATTTTTATTTGTCAAATCATGTTCTAATATGTGTTATATGGCATGTTAGGTATATATTTTATTTTAAAACATTTCTAAAGTGATGTTATAATTTTTTCAAAGCTTAGTGTATTTATTCTAATTTTTTATAACCTAGTTTCTATTTTTAAGCTATTTTCTTAATTTAAATATATTTATATAAAATTTATTTATTTATTTTCATTCATTTTTTACTTTATTTATATGCATTTTTATATGTATTTAAAATTGCAAAGTGAATTAAGAAATTTGAAACGTTTTGACCTTTTATATGCATGTCTTTTCATATTCAACTTACCTTTTCGCACCAAAAAACACATCATTTCATTTGCTTCCCATGTTTCCTTTGTTCAGCTTACTTCCTTCATTCTTTATCTTGTGAAAAAAGTTTTCAAACCCTAAAAAAATCAATCGGCCACCTCCAAGAGAAAGTTTTGGCAAAAATCTTTCATTCATTTTCCTTTTTCCATTGTTTTTGTATTGATTTTGCACTTGCAATCTCTTATGCAGTTCGGCCCATCCATCTCCAGCACTTTGGCCGCCTCCACCACTACCTACTCCAGCCATCATCCTTTCTCTCTACTACCATTCCAGATCTGAGACCATCCATGATGGTGATCCACCAAAAAATGACAAAAACTCCATTTTAACCGACATAGCCGAACTCCCCTTGTCTCCACCACTCCAATCATGCTTTGGCCGACCCAAACACCACCACCACCAGCCACAACCTGAGCCTTGGACCTCTGTAACTCATGTAGTTGATCTTTCTAGATCAGGTCGTGCCCAATCATCCCTTGGCCGAAGCCATTTATGCCTTGTAATACTTGTAGTTGCCTTGTAGTGTGTGTTGATGCACACATATCTCTCTCTCGTCTTCATATATTGTTATGGCCGATCTATATGAACTAAACTTGATCCAAACCTGATCCAAATACATCCTGTTACAGTGCTTTTATAGTCTATAGCTGAATCATAAGTCGTTGAATGCAAGTGCAAAAGCGTTAGCTTTGTGTTTCATGTTTATTCCTGCATTGTTTGTAATAGTTTGGTTGAAAATTCATGTTTGTATTTATTTTGTTTGATATATAACAAGGAAATAAGCTTTGGCTCTCCCACTCTCAAATGATTGTCGTGTTATCGTGCCTTTGAAGTTCCTTGTTTGTGCATTTGGTTGTCATCTACAGCTATACAAGTGAGTAATTCTCACCAGATAAATTTATACTTATATGATTAGTAAACTGATCACAATTGAATCTGTAAACCCATATCATTATGTTATATCTGCTAGCTATGATCGTATGATGTTCACCCATTCTTATACACCTGTTATATCATATGTTACTGTATATTATGCTATTCTATTTATTTATATCAGTTTATCACACTGCAAGTTCCTTTTAGATTAGAATCACTATGGGTTGAAATGATACATACCCGAACGGACTTTAGAATAGAGAAAAATCGTTATGGGTTGAAATGATGGGCCCGAGCAATTTTTACTTATTTGCATATACTTGGGATACGGGTTTGAAATGATAAAACCCGGATTTTTCCTTTGTAAATTACGGATTGACACGATATATTATCCGTATCATTGGACTTAGGTTAGAAATTTTATACCGACTGTGGTTAAAATATATTTTTCTAAAATTTTTAAAATATTATAGAAATGTAAATATTATAATATTTTGATTTAAACTTAGTTAAAAATGATTTTATAAAGCATTATTGATTTTCTAAAAATTTATAAGTGAAATAAATTAATGGTAAAGTTAAAAATTTGAAATATAAATTATTTTGGCAATTATGATTTGGTTATAAATGGAATTTAAATTAAGTAGGAAATATGATAAATAGATTTAAATTTGAATTAAAATAAATTTAAATGACTTTTATGAAGTATTAATGATTTTTCAATAAATTAAAAGGTGAAATAAATGAATATTTTAGTTGAATTTTGAAATATAACTTAAATTGAAAATTTGTGAATTTTGTTTAAAAGTAAATTTTAAGTTAAGTAAATAAGATGAAAAATAAGTTATATTTGAAAATGTAAACTTAAGTGTTAATTTAAAACTTTAATTATAAGAATTGAAATTAAATGTGTGAATTAATGTGTGAATTATTATTTAATATTGATTTTTGAATGAAAATTTAACTCTATAAAATCATAAATATAACGGTATTTAAATGATTGTTCTAAAAGTGAAAGTATATGATTTTATAAGTTTAAAATGGTTTAAATAAAAATTTAATTGTTTGTGAAATTATATTGAATATTTGGAATTTAATTAACAGCATTTTTGAAATGTTATTATTTCTAACGTAAAGGATATTATAGCATTTGTAAATGCTGTAGTTGATAGAAATGAACTAAATGGCTAAACTGAATTAAGGGCTATTATAGCACTTTTAAGTGCTGTAGTTGCTGAAATTAACTAAGGTTTTATTTGAACTAAAATAATACTATTACAGCATTTTTTAAATGCTGTCTTTTGTTAAATTGAATTGTTTTAAAAGTAACTTTCCGTAGCATTTTCGAAATGCTGCAAATTGAATTTTCATTGTTTTAATAAATTTAAGTGAATAAAAAAACTTTGAAAGATTTAAATTTTGAAAATTTAATGATTTAATTATTACATATAATAACTTCATTTTAATGATTTAAAATGAAGTAATTTGTTTTGAAATATAAAGTATTTTGAAATGTGTGTTGAAATGGTATTTTAAATAAAAATGAATGTGGTTTTGAAAAGATATGTTATTTTGATATTTTGAAATGGATTTTTGAATGATATTGAATTTTGAAATGATATTTGATTTCTAAGTATAAATTACTATTTTGAAATTTTAACCATGGGACGTATTTAATTTATGGTTTAACTGATCTTTAAAGGATGGGCGATCCCAAGCATCCTTTAAGTTATAGTGCATTACTACTACAGTTCACTTGAGTTGGTTTACATTATAAAAGTATATATGTCATGACTTGAGTGTTATGTGTTTTACTTTACGCTCGGGTCAGCCTGAGTATTTACAGCTTAGCTTTGTATTTTTTTTCCTGAAGCTAGGAATCGCTGGAGATTCTGCTTGTCTAATTATCTATTCCCTTTCAATTTTAGTTGTTCTACTTTAGCTCTGGTATTTATAAACTTCTATGTATTTGAGATTTCTATTGTATATGTTTTCAGACTGATATTATGTATTATGTTTTGAGAGTTTGTTATGGTAGCTCCATGAACTACTATGGTATTTTGATTTCCGCTGCGAGTTATTCTGATGTTTCTATGTCTGTGGTTCTGTGATTGTATTTCATTTGCTCTAAATTTATTTATAATGCGGTATTTTGAGCAATCCAAGTCCGTTATGTGTGGATGCAAATGGCTGAAAATATCGGGTTGTTACAGTTGGTATCAGAGCTTTGGTTTTAGGAATACCTTAGCCTGTGGAGCAAAAACTTATTAGAGATAGGGTAGAAATACCCTAGAATGAGTGAAATCAATCTCAGAATCATTTCCTTGTGAGAGAGCGTATTTTCAAAGTATAAAATAATTTCCAAATGATTTTCAAAGGATTTTCAAAGATTATTTTGGTATAAAAATTTTCTTATTTTGAAACTAAGATTTTCTAAACTTCATTGCTTCTGTATCCACCTTGTTAGAAATATCTTGGTTAGGATTCATATCGATTACGATTCCTTGAACTTTGGAATGCTCCTACTTGTTCTGAAATCCAGTCTTGTCTTTCCTATTTTACCTTTTTGATTTTGAGGCATTCCATAACTCCACTTTGGAATAGCCTCTATAAAGATCGGTGATTCCGCCAATCTTTGAATGATTTGTAAAGGGGTGAAACTCCTTTACAATTGGCATTGATTAACCAAAGATTTCTATATCCTCGGTTTATGATGATATCTATCTCCTGCTCTATTTGGATTCTATCTCTGGCGATCGAATGTCGATTTGTCTTAGAAATTTTTTCGCATTGATTATATTCCTAAAGTAACGGTTGATCAGTTAAGGTCGTCGACGATTTATATGGGCTTATCCATCTTCTATTTTGTAACAAAATTTTATTATCTTCGTTCGAGCTTATCTTCGAACCAGAATTTTAGTTGATTAGAGTTCCACTAAATTCGAATCTTCGTATTGTTTGTAATCTAACCTTGAATCATTCTTTGGAAATTTGTGTTTGACTGTATTTTTAATTTGTGCATACATTGAAATTATTATTTTGATAAGGATGACCCTATTTTGTATATAAAAATGAAATATTTTCAATAAGGATTTTATATCTTTTGCAAATGAGAATTTGAAGCTTTGAAAGGATTTGAAATTTTAAAATTTATAAAAATTTGATTTATATAAAAATGATTTATAACTGAATGGTTTTTGAATTTCGAGGAATCGAACTCTTGTGTTTTGAAATTGGTTTTAAGATTTTGGAAAATATATAATATTAATATGATTTAAAGATATTTTTTCGAATAAGAAATGTTTCAAATGTATTCGAATGAATTCCAATGATTGCGAAAAGATTTCAAAGAAATTTTAAGAAAATAAAAGTCTAGAACCCACTTGTGTCGCTGGAAATTAATTTCGGTGATGAATGCATGCATCATCGACATTGATTTTCGAGTTTCTGAGTAGGGGTGAGGCCACTCTAGTAGATTTGCTATGCGAGTGATTTTGCGAAACCAAATTTAGATTTTAGATTTTGAAGTATGGTTTGATATTCGAAAGATATATGTATATATATATATTTGAAATGATGTAAAGTAAGCCGGTGTTCAGTCCTTAAGATTCAGATTTGTTTTGTATAACCCTATCTTTTGGAATTGGTTTACTGATTTGTTGGTGATTTCCAACTCTTGGATTGAAAATTTGATTCCTTTGACTATTTTGAAGGTTCGAACACTTCAAAATTAAGGTTAACTTTTTAAAGCCAAGTAATTTTGAAAGGTATAGGGTATTTGATAAATAATATAAGTTTAGTTTGGTATGATTAAAGTATAAAGTAATATGATATATATAAGTTTGAAACTGTTTGTTGAGTGAAATAAATAAGACTGTTTTGAATTATGTTACCTAGAGATCTGACCAGGCAACTAAGTACTCGACATCAACATACTGTTCGGTATCCGGATCGATAGGCATTAGAAGAAAGATCGGCATTCAGGAACGCTCGGCATTTAGTAGCGTTCGGCATTAGAAAGTGCTCGGCTTCCAGAGTCATCCAGCACGTATGATTCGTTCAGCACTCAAGTTCGTTCGACATCTATGGGACGTTCGGCATGCAAGGGTGTTCGGCATACGAAAGCGTTTGGCATTGAGAGACGTTCGGTATTGAATATCGATCGGCATCTATGGATGTTCGGCATGGTAGGTTTGTCCAGCACTCCATACTGCTCGGCATCCTAACCTTGTTCGGCACAAATACCTCATTCGGCACGCGAGAGTGTTCGACATGCGAGAGTGTTCGACATACGAGAGCGTTCGGCACTGAGAGACGTTCGGTATTGAATATCGATCGACATCTATGGATGTTCGGCATGGCAGGGTTGTCCAGCACTCCATACTGCTTGGCATCCAAACCTTGTTCGTCACAAATACCTCGTTCGGCATTCAGATTATTCGGCATCACTTCGTTCGACATGAGGATATTGTTTGGCACAAATACCTCATTCAGCATTCAGGTTGTTCGGCATCACTTCGTTCGGCATGAGAATGCTGTTCGGCATTTATGCCTTGCTCGGCATTTTGCTGTTCGGCCACTCTGGTCGGCACACAGAGATCACTCTTTTTGGGCCGAGATACAAAGCTGCTAGGCCCACCAGATAAGTCCAACCTACCTTCGTCTATAAATAGAGAGGCATGGCATAGTGAAATGAAACTTTTTTCGAGAACACTGGAGAGACTCTGCCGCATTCAAGACTCAATCAAGACTTATCTTTTTTGCTTAGCAATTGTATTCAATATATTGGGAATACGGATTGTATCTGTAATCGATTATCAAGAAAAGCAATAAAGATTAACCTCAAAGTGGACGTAGGCAATTACGCCGAACCACTATAAATTTGGTGTTTGTATTTTCTGCATTCAAATCTGCATATCATCCTCTGTTTAACTTACTTTCTTCATTAATCTCTCTACACAAACTCTCTTAGGGGGTTATTGACCAATTATGGTGCTAACATTTTGGTGCTTTCAATGAGAATCGAATTCTCAGGACGGTAGGATCTACTTTGCAGCTACTTGATTGAAAAATCCCCTGAAGGAGATCCAAATTATTCAAAAGACATCTATTGATTCTACCCAGAGTTACAACCAACAACTCTACCATGGGGTGGCCACGAACTAGATCGGCCTCTTACAATGCAGATGTCCACGAAACTGCTAGTGTACAACAGATAGGACCTAGCAACCAACCAGTAATTCAAGGCACAGAAACCTCCATCCAGAACCAAGCGTAGGTTGTTACCCGAATAGAGTTTAACGACTTCATAATAGAACTCAGGGAAAGTAGAAGGCAACTTGCTGAGCAGATCCAAGCCAATACTAATCTCATGACTCAGCTTGCCCAATGGCAGCATCAGAATGCTGGAATTAGTCCTGCTCCTTATTCTGAATCTGATAGCTCGACCTCAGTTGATGAACCTCCTAGGCGTAGATGCCGTAGGGATGAAGCTGCACAAGCAGGTGCTACCGATCGATCCGTCAGGGATCAGGCACGTGATGAGACCGGACTCCCGGATCACCAAGACACATCAAGCGGGACATCAGCCCGCACGCTCCCGTGGAATGGAACCCAACCTCCCACCCTCCATACGAACTCTGGACTTATCAGCCATGGTCAGGCAGTTGATGAGAGAGAACCAAGGCCTGACCAACGAATATTGGGGAGTGTCCAGAAGTCATACTCCCTTCACAGATGTTATCCTACAAGCTGAGTACCCCAAGAAATTCAATATGCCGACTATTCCAACCTATAAAGGGAAGACTGACCCTAGGCAACACGTGATGAGGTATGAATGGATGATGGATTTGGCAAGGGCAAATGACGCAACTAAGTGTAGGTGTTTCCTAATCACTCTATTCGAAATTGCCACTATGTAGTTTACTCGGCTTCCTCCATGATCTATATCCAACTTCGACGATTTAGCGAAGAAATTTGTTGAACAATTCAGGATACATGCTACCCGTCCAAAGGACGTTATGCCATTATCAAGCGTAATCCAAGCTTCGGAAGAGTCTTTGAAAGCATACTTACAGAGGTTTCATGTTGCCGCCACTGAAATTAGCAATCCTAATGACCACACGATTTTGATGGCGGTAATGCGAGGTGTAGATCCAGACTCGGAGTTTGGAGATTGGTTGGCGGGAAAGTCCCCAGCTACATTGGAATGATTCTATTCCAAAGCTCATCAGTTCATACGGAGGGAGGAAGCTCGGTGAACGAGACGAGATAAAGCACCAGGGCCTGTTCAGGAGACTGTGAAAAGTAACATCGCCGTGAAGCAGTCCGACGATAGTTTGGGAAAGGTTCGAGTAAACGTCCAAAATAAGCCTGGGCAGTTAAAAGGATCCGGAGGTGGAAATCACGGAAAGTAAAGAGAAGCAGGGAAATGGAAGTCAAAGATTCGACCTACAATGAATACACCCCACTGAATACTTCTCTTGAAAACATTTATCTATCTACCTGTAACAACTTTGAATACAGAAAGCCACGTCCAAAGGAGTCCAATGAAGAACAGAAACGGACAAGGAAGTATTGTCGCTTCCATGAGACCCATAGGAACAATACTGAGGAGTGTAGACACCTCCATGACGCCATAGAAAAGTTAATCAGACGGAAAAAATTGCAGGCATTTGTCAAAAACCCGCAAGATGGAAGGCAAGGAACGTCAGACCCCGGACGCGGGCCGGCTCCACGCCAACCAGAACAACCTGCTCAGACTGTGGGTAGATAGATTATAAACACTATTGTCGGAGGACCTCATCCTACAGACAAGAATTTGTAGGAGATGGAACGATATGCTGCCTCCTTGAGGCATGTGGATTACGAATGTTGTTCGAATGTGGAAGATGGAACCCCCGCAAAGCAACAACATATGATGACTGACGATATAGTGTTTAGGAGTCGAGACGCGGACAAGGTGGAGGCTCCTACTATCGACCAAATGGTTATATCTGCAACAATCGGGCCAACTTACATGAAAAGAATCCTGATTGATTGTGGAAGCTCTGTTAACATCATCTTCAAGAAGGCTTATGACCAAATGAAGATGGAAACGAAATATTTGAAACCATGCAAAGCCCGTATTCACGGCTTTAACGGTGCTGCAACCAACGCGATGGGGTATATAGAGCTACCAGTTGAACCGGGGGAAGGTAAGCGTAGGAGAGTGTGAAACCTACCGTTCATAGTAATGGATGTTGACACTCCATACAATGTCTTTTTGGGTCGCCCAGCCTTGGCAGAATTTAAGGCTACTTTGACCCATGGTGTTTGACATTGAAATTTCCAACAGACAAAGGGGTCGGTGTTGTACATGGCGATCAGGCGACCGGTCGCGCATGTTATATGGTGGAGCTGAGAGAAGCTCAGCGGAGAGAGAAGGGAAAGGTTGCAGACAGCTCCATCCGCATCCTAAAGACTGATGATTGACAAGTAGTGCCCGAGCCCTGGCTCGGGTAGCACTCTCAGATCCTTGAGACATAGATCCGAAAGATGGTGATGGGGAACCCAGGGAAACAAGTGTAGCACTGGCTGAGCTAACGATCGACATCCCAGTCAGCCGAGATGACCCATAATGAGTTCTTAAGATTGGATCGCAACTCGATTCTTCAGTGGTCGAGGATCTTACTGGTTTTCTCCAGGCGAATCTGGACGTTTTCGCTTAGACACACTCTAATATGTGCGGGATTTCTCCAACAATTGCGAGTTATATGTTAAACATAGACCTAAAACACGTTCCTGTAAAACAGAAAAGGAGAGGTATGGACTCGGAGAGGTCTGCGGCTCTCAAAGAGGAGGTGGACAAACTCAAAGCCAATGTGTTCGCTCACGACGCCCTCTACCCTGAATGGGTATCTAACCCAGTGCCAGTGAAGAAAGAAAATGGAAAGTGGAGAACTTGTGTTGATTACTCCGATTTGAATAAAGCATAGCAAAAGGATAGTTTCCCTTTATCTAGGATCGACCAGCTCGTCGACTCTACCGCCGGACACGAATTATTGTCATTTATGGATGCGTATTCAGGATACAATCAGATCCCGATGCATATTCCAGACCAAGAGGACACCAATTTTGTCACGAATATAGGGCTATATTGCTATGTAGTAATGCCCTTTGGATTGAAAAACGCGGAAGCAACTTATCAGCATCTGATGAATCAGATGTTTAAAGACCAGATCGGTAAGACGATGGAAGTCTATGTGGATGACATGCTTGTGAGGTCACGACAGTCAAACGACCACATTGGAGACTTAGCAGAAGTGTTTGAAATACTCAGACGTTATGGTATGAAGATCAACCCCTTGAAGTGCTCTTTTGGTGTGGCATCAGGAATGTTCTTGGGTTTCATTGTGAATGCACATGGAATTGAAGCTAACCCGGAAAAGATTCAGGCTATTCGGGACATACAAGTGTCCAAAACTATAAAGCAAGTACAAAGCTTGAACGGAATGGTGGCAGCGCTGAGCCGATTCATATCCAGAGCCACGGATAAATGCATTCCCTTCTTCGGTGTGATAAAGAAGGGAAAAAAGAATTTCGAGTGGACATCCGACTGTGAAGAAGCATTTCGAGTTCTGGTAAGGCATTTGGAGAGCCCCCCGGTGCTATTGAAACCAATTGACCATGAAATGCTATATGTATACTTGGCAGTATCCCAGCATTCTATCAGTATGGCTCTGGTTCGCGAAGAGGACCGAGTTCAAAACCCAGTATATTAGGTCAGTAAACGCTTGACAGGGGTAGAAAGAAATTATCCCAAGATCGAGAAATTAGCTTATTGTTTAGTGATTGCATCACGCAAGCTTCGCCCATATCTCCAGGCACACTCAATCAGTGTTTACACTGATCAACTCCTGCGACAGGTACTCCAACGACCGGAAACTTCTGAAAGGATGTTAAAGTGGAATATCAAATTAAGTCAGTTCGATATTACCTACCTACCACGAAAGGCCATACAGGGATAAGTGCTAGCGGATTTCATCGCTGAATTTACCATGACAGACGAAGCAAACGGCCGCAATGTCATACCTCCCATCCGATGGAAGATGTACATCGATGGGGCAACTAATGACCGTTATTCGGGGTTTGACATAGTTCTGGTAACTCCTGAAAATTGATCAGTTTGCTATGCTTTGAAGCTCGAATTCACAGCAACGAATAACGAAGCCAAGTATAAAGCATTGATCTTCGGTTTAAGACTTATCAAAGAACTAGGAATAAGGTCGGTTCAAATTTTTTGCGACTCGCAACTGGTGGTGTATCAAGTGCGTGGAGACTACCAAGCAAGGAGGCAAAGACTTGCCCTGTATTTGGCCCAAGTTCAGGAGCTGCTAGCGAATCTCGAGTATTATGATATTTCACATGTCCCGCGTGAGCAAAACAGAGCGGCCGATTCATTGGCAAAATTGCAAGCACTGGTGATGCGCAACAGATGGGATTGTTTCCTGTCGAAACCTTACATGTTCCGAGTATAAATATGATGGAGGTAGATTTCATGTTAGAAACAGAAATCGTAAGGGAGTCATGCATAACCCCATTCAAGCAGTACTTGGGCCATGCGCGAAAGAAGGAGCGAAAGATGACAAGTCATTTGTAAGGCTTCTCGTTATCTAATGCATGATGGAATAATATATCAGAGGGGATTCTCGACCCCATTACTCCGATGCATTGCCCACGATGAGATAAAACGAGTCATGACGGAAGTCCATGAAGGTAAATGTGGCGACCATAGCGGAGGGCAGACGTTAGCAAAGAAAATCCTCTACTATGGATACTATTGGCCAACTGTAAATCGGGATGCCGCAGACTACGTGTGAAGATGTGAAAAATGTCAGAAGTATGCGAAAATCCCAAGAGCTCTGCCAGCGGAACTCACACAAATGGTTAGTCCTTGGCCATTTGCAATATGGTGAATCGACATAGTCGGTTCCTTGCCTCTATCCAAAGGTGGTGCAAAATACGCGATTATTGCGGTCGATTACTTTACCAAGTGGGTAGAAGCAGAACCTTTGGCCATTATCACCACCAAAAAAGTAATTAATTTCGTTGTATGAAATATTATATGCCATTTTGGTCTTCCACGAACCATTGTCACAGACAACGGAACTCAGTTTGAAAGCAAAGAGTTCAAAGAGTTTTGCCAAAAATATGGTATTGAGAAAAAGTTTGCAGCAGTTTCTCATCCAAAAGCTAATGGACAAGTGGAGGCCGTAAAAAAGATAATCAAATCCATATTGAAGAAACGTTTGGAAAAGGCTAGAGGCAAGTGGGTGGATGAGCTTCTAACAGCACTTTGGGCTTACAAAACCACCCACAAGTCCATGACTGACCACACTCCATTCGCATCAGCATATGGCATGGAAGCTGTCATACCCGTGGAAATTGAAGTCCATCACATCGGGTAACTTGTTATGACCCTGAGTCAAACCAAGATCTCTTGCTGGAATCATTGAACTTCATTGATGAAAAACGCGAAGAAGCTAATTTAAGAGCAGCCGCATACAGACACCGAGTTACTCGATATTACAATGAAAAAGTCCGACCGAGAATCTTTGGAGTGGGTGATCTCGTTTTGAAACGAGCTTCCCAGTTTCATCACACATGAGCCTTGCATTGAAAGGTCCATACGTCATTGAACGGAAGCTTGGAGAAGGAACTTTCAAGCTAGCGACCGTTGATGGTGCGACACTTCCCCGAGCATGGAATAGTGAGCATTTGCGGCACTATTACACTTAGTTCATTTATATCATATTTTAGTTGCATTTATTTCCAGCAAGTTTTATTCCTAGTTTACGGCATGTAAAAAGACAATTTAGCTTATTTGCATTAATAAAGGCTTGAAGCCATTTCTTTTTCCCATGAATTGTCAATGTTTCTGTGTGTGATAACGCTGTAACAAATAACTAAAAGATACATTACTCTGTCTGACGAACGAACGCGCACAAGCACTCGAAATCTCCAAGTCCCCGGAGTGTGGACTGGTGTACTCGTAGTCCCCAGAGTGCGGACTCGAGTATAAACGACTCGAAATCTCCAAGTCCCCGGAGTGCGGACCGGAGTACTCTAAGTCCCCAAAGTGCGGACTCGAGTATAAATGACTCGAAATATCCAAGTCCCCGGAGTGTGGACTGGAGTACTCTAAGTCCTCAGAGTGCGGACTCGAGTATGAACGACTCGGAATCTCCAAGTCCCCGGAGTGCGGACTGGAGTACTCTAAGTCCCCAGAGTGCGAATTCGAGTATAAACGACTCGAAATCTCCAAGTCCCCGGAGTGCGGACTTGAGTACTCTAAGTCCCCGAAGTGCGGACTGGAGTACTCTAAGTCCCCAGAGTGCGAACTCGAGTATAAACGACTCGAAATCTCCAAGTCCTCGTAGTGCGGACTTGAGTACTCTAAGTCCCCAGAGTGCGGACTCGAGTATGAACGACTCGAAATCTCCATGTCCCCGTAGTGCGGACTGGAGTACTCTAAGTCCCCAGAGTGCAAACTCGAGTATAAACGACTCGAAATCTCCAAGTCCCTGGAGTGTGGACTAGAGTACTCTAAGTCCCCAGAGTGCGCACTCGAGTACAAATGACTCGAAATCTCCAAGTCCCAAGAGTGTGGACTGGAGTACTCTAAGTCCCCAAAGTGCGGACTCGAGTATAAATGACTCGAAATCTCTAAGTCCCTAGAGTGCGGACTCGAGTATAAACAACTCAAAATCTCCAAGTCCCCGGAGTGCGGATTGGAGTACTCTATGTCCCCAGAGTGCGGACTCGAGAATAAACGACTCGAAATCTCCAAGTCCTCGGAGTGTGGACTGGAGTATTCTAAGCCCCTAGAGTGCGGACTCGAGTATAAACGACTCGAAATCTCCAAGTCCTCAGAGTGTAGACTAGAGTACTCTAAGTCCCCAGAGTGCGGTCTCGAGTATAAACGACTCGAAACCTCCAAGTCCCTGGAGTGCGGACTGGAGCACTCTAAGTCCCCAAAGTGTGGACTCGAGTATAAACGATTTAAATGTTCAAGTCCCCTGAAGGCGGAGAGGATATAAATGACTTGAAGTCATCGAGCCCTTGGCATACGGACTAGAAAATATTCTAAGTACCCGAAACGTGGAATAAAAAATGTGCAATGCCAAAATATTATCAACTTATTTGAAGATGAATCGAGAAGCTTATGTAACTCGCAATATCTTGGGTTCCGACCATGATTATACCGAAAACCGAAAAAAAAGAAATCTTCTAAAAGGCAAAAGGAACTAAGTTTTATTCATCAAAAATAAGTTTCTACTACAACTCCTCCGAAGCTTGGAGTCAAAAGTTTATTTACATAAACTATGAAAACAAAAATATTTACATAATCTAAACTAGCTCTTGTTGAACTAGAGCGAAGACTATTTCTTTGACTTCTTCGACTTTTTGCCCGATGACTCCTCCCCGGTATGTTTACCCTTGACAGCTTTCTTTGATGGGCGAGTGACAACCGAAGAAGTATGAGGAACGTCCATAGGTTGGACCCGCCTGGGAGAATGACCTTCAATGGCTTGTTCAAAGGATCATCCGGGTCCACAGCTCGAGGTTCGACCTTGATCTTGATCGTCTTTTCCTTCTTTTTATCAAGCTGCTCCTTCATGCTCAATTCGGACATGTGCTCGAAGACGCCTGTAATTTCAACTTCATAACTCCTATCGATGTGGGAGGAAGTCTCAGATTTGTCCTCGTCAAGCGCTCTGATCACCTGAGCATCGGGACCGGGAGCCTCTCCTGCATGAGTGGCTTCACTTGTTTTTCCCCTAACCTCCTTGGCGACATCGCTTCTCGGAGTGGGCTCGAGATCAGAACGGCCTACATAAAATCACGAAAAGCAAGTATTAAAATGTGATAGCTTCTGGTGGAAAGCGAAAACTCTTGGAATGCTAAAGTGAAAGAGTTGCCTACCAGGTTCCGTCCGGCTCTCAACCGTCAGGGGGGTCTCACCCTCTGGGATAGGTGAAAAAACATGAACACCAAGGCCGGGGTCCTCCGGTTCATAGCCGATGTGCTGTTCAAAAGGATTGAGTATCGGCCGACTGGTCGGCTGGGTAGGCATACGAGACGGAGACTCAATCCCGGATGGACAGGCAATAACTTCTTTCCCTTTTGTTGAAGGGGAGCCCTTGCAATAAATAGCTTTAGCCGCTGATAAGTCCGAAGGCTCATTTCCCTTAAGGAATTCTTTTATTAAGGCCCCCTCATCAAACTCCTCGATACCGTGTTCGGCCTTCTTGATTTCAATTAAAGTCTCCCACGCCTCGGGCAAAGATTCAAGATGGCCCTCGCTCAGAAAAGTTAAGTCCCGGTGCATGAGAATGCGGGCATTGAATTCAGCAATAAGCGAGTCGAACATGTTTTTGATTTCTTCTCTACCTTCTTCCTTGGTCGCCTAAAAACGGGAGTCGATTTCCGCAGAGGCTATCATTTTGCCCTCTTCGCGGGCTTCATTCTTCAATGCCTCAACTTTAGAAACTCGTCCTCAAGTTTCGCCTTTAGGAGTCGCGTTGCAACAATCTCATCGCAATATCGTTGCGACTCTTCTTGGGCAGCAACCTTCCCCTCTTGTTCTTTGCGGAGTCGCTCCTCAAGTTCTTTAACCCGAAGACAGAATACATCCCTCTCTTTTTGCACCGAATCTTTTTCCAAAGCCAAATCCCCACAGCGTTTTATCGCCTCATCGAGTTCTTTTCTGTGAGTCGATTCCAGACGAGTTACGGCTTCGGTGGTATCCTTGGCGCTCTGTTGGAAGGCCTTAAGTTCAGATTTGTAAGTCGCAATCTCTTTGTCCTGAGCTTTAATGATATCTTTGTCGTGGATAGCCTCAAGCTTCAGGTGATCGATCTCATGTTGGCGCTCCATGGAGACTTTTAAAAGTTTTTCATCCAAATGAACAAAGCGTCATGTTGGACATAGACGTCATTGATGCAGGCAATGGCACGCTGTTTAAGATCTCGAGGTATATGGTGGATCGCCGGGAGGAACTTAGACCATCAAAGCAAATCTTTGGAAATTTAGCTTTAAGCTTGACCAGTCGCTTCGATATTGTTGGATCTGTTGCGGGAACAGGAGGAGATGACTTTGAAAGTTCAGCTCTCTTGTGAGGATCCCGGGATTGTCGTGTGGAAGAGGAATCGGAGTGGTTGTCTCGGTGGATATCGGATTGCGACCCCTTATAGTCGTGCTTATCTTTGCTTTGCTCCGAATGAGAATAGGGATGTTGGTGGTACTTAGGCTAATAATATGTTTTCATGCGAGATGATGAGTCCCGAGAATGATAATCCCTATCGCCATCATCGTCTCTGTCCCGATGTCTCTCGGAAACTGAGTCACGACCAGAGTAATGGAAGACAGATGACCCACGAAGGCGATCAATTCCGTGTGTACGCCCCATGTCACCTGCAAAGAATTTAATAATAACAAGTTAGCAAAGAGTAGTGTGGCGACGAAAATTTAAGTGCAAGGCAAGGTGCATGTGTTTGTGTGTGTCCTAGTATTTCCCCCCAACAGACCAGTTTCTTTACTAATGGATGTTTTTTCTCCCAGAGTTTGGGCTAGAATGCCTACATCGCCTCTGATGGGCGAGTGAAGTTTGAGTGCCTGTGGATCATCGAAATCGTAATTAAGTAGATCGTCAGGCATCGAGAGGTTCGAGAGTCCCTTTAAAGAACTTTCCAAACGTTGTGAGGAGGCCTCTTTCTATGTCAGAATAAGAGTTATTTTAAAGGTTGCACCAACTTTTTCCCTCCTTATCTTGTACGTCAGTTCCTTTTTCCTCTTCGAAGGGGAGGATGACGTTTCGATGTCATGAATTTCAACTAGCTGGTCCTAAGTAGGCCCAACGTTCTCATCTTGTGCTTTGGGTGTTTCATTTTCTTTGATTTCTCCTTCCTCTAGTGCGCCGGGAGCATTGCGTGCTGAAGACTTGGCTTGTTTTTTCCCTCTACTTAAGGCGGGCCTGGGTATGGAAACGCCCTGAGGAATACTTATCCGACGGCCTTCTACTAACAGTCCAAACCTCGAAAGTGACTCATTTGAAATGAGAGTTCGGATGTCCCGTTCGTCAGTAAGAAGGGCTCTAATAGCTTCGACGGCTTCGAAATACCCGCGACCGTCAAGACGTGGATTGATACCTGGATAGATGGAAAAAAGAATTAGAAGAGGCACGGCTTTGACCAAGCATGAATATCGATCCAAAAAAAAGACTTACTTGATTCCACCCATCTCCTTGCGAAACCAGGAGGGCAACGCACCTAAAACCATTCTTGTTTGTAGAGGGCGAACTTGCTGCATGCCCCAGTTAAGATTTGGCATCTGTTGTGCGGCTAGAGAAACATGAAAGAGGGGCTATCTCTCCGCTCCTTGATCATATATATATATATATATATATATATATATATATATATCTGATGTCACCCGGGGTTGGAGGCCTAGAAAGGACAGTCATGAAGAGGACGTAGGTACCGTAGATGAAGGCGTGACCGTTCGGGTGCAATGGAGATGAGGCAATGTTAATGTATTACAGTGCGTCCCGAAGAAATAAGTTAAACGGTGGCACATTGCCGATCCAGCACATAAACTTATTACAAGCTATATATCCAACTGGGGAAGGTGTGGACGATCGTACCCCGATGGGACTAATACGCCGTCAAAGGGGATTCCATGGATGGAGCATATCTGACGGAGTGCACTTTCATTGATCTTCGAAGCCTGTGAATCGACCGGGTTGTCCAAGAAATTTGACGCGTCCAGGGCGTCGGGGGCTAAGTTATGAGCAGGGGAAGTCGACGGGTTCGAAGTATCTACGACTCCTTGTTTAGAAGACAACCCAGGTCTATCCGAGATCGTGGCGGGGATGGATTTCTTAGACATCTCTGGTAGGAATTGAATCCAGTAGAGTACCTATTTGAACTATACTTGAAAAACAATCGACTTTAGACTTAACAACACAAGTATTTCCCCCGTGTGGTGTGTGGACTAGTGTGATAATTCAAGTATAAATGCTGAAAAATGAAAGTCATGGAGTTAATGGTATAAAGTTGAGCTTCAAATTGTCGCCTTCGAAGACAGTCATTGCTGACCGTCTCCAAAAACCTACCCTATGGTGTTTACAATTTCGGACTCAAACATTGGCGCTAAATGTTAGAGGAAATTATCCGTTTTTGTCGATTTAGGTTCAGGCTTGTGGCTACTGAAACTAGAAAGGTATCGGTCCAGATTAGTTTGATATGTTTGTTGGCTTATATCCTTATCCTTGTTTTTGTCATAGGATTAGGCAAAGTAAATGTCGTTCGGCCCAATTATCGTTCGGCGTAAGTGTTGTTTGCCCCAAGTGTCGTTCGACCAAATTATCATTCGTCCTAAATGTTTTTCGGCCTAAGTGTTGATCGGCCAAACTATTGGTCGGCCTAATTATCGTTCGGCCTAAACCTTGATTGGCCTAAGTATCGTTCGGCCAAACTATTGGTCGGCCTAACTATCGTTCGACATTCATGACCATTCGGCCTACGCGTTGTTCGGCCACCTTTCGGCATCCTGTCCATTCCCCTCTCCCTTCAATTTTTCTACTCCAATTTCGTTCGGCATGTGGAGGTCAGGTCGGACCATGGCCATATCGACCTACACCAACAGGCCTGACCTCTAACTTCATTTTCATGATACCATAGGACCGCTCGGCATTGAAAGATCATGCCGAGCCGCTACAATGCACCTTCCACCTCTCTCTTCTTCGATCCATCAACTATGAAACCACCTAAGAGCATACTAAGTTCCATCCCAAGAACACGACCGAGCCTCAATTAATCACCCTTATTTACATGCCCCTACTTTCTAAGACCTATGAAAAATTCGCAAATTCGAGTAATATCTATTGTCTCCTAATTTGAGAGGGTGGTCAAAAGCTTCTTACCGAAGAATACGGAGAGAGCTCAGGGATCTTTGAGTTTAGGATTGAAGGTTGTTAGAACCTAACTTAGGAAAGGCTTGATGGATTCCAGAGAGGTAAGTTACGAGTTCTTGGAAGTAACGGAGGTAAAAAGTGAAAAGAGAAGAAGAAAGAAAATGCTAACTTTTATAGGAGAAGAGGGGAAGTCGAAGAGACTATGACTGGTAGAACCGGTCAAGACAGCCTCGTTCGGCATCGGCTTTAAAATTCGTTTGGCATACATGGAGCGCTCAGCTTCGGCTGTACCGTTCGGCATTTGCATGACGTTTGCAACGCATCACCTCAGCTAGTGCTCAAGGGAAGTCACCATCAAAGAAACTAAATCACATCTCGAAGTAAAGCACAGTGGACACGTGATTCAAAGCGCACCACGTTCGACCACGTGATGCACTTTGGAGGGCAAGTGTTACCTGGAGATTTGACCAGGCAACTAAGTACTCGGCATCAACACACTGTTCGGCATCCGAATCGATCGGCATTAGAAGAACGCTCGATAATCAGGAATGCTCGGCATTTAGGAGCGTTCGACATTAGAAAGTGCTCAGCTTCCAAAGTCGTCCGTCACGTATGATTCGTTCGGCACTCAAGTTCGTTCGGCATCTATTGGACGTTCGGCATGCGAGGGTGTTTGGCATACGAGAACGTTCGACACCGAGAGACGTTCGGTACTGAATATCAATCGGCATCTATGGATGTTCGGCATGGCAGGGTTGTCCGGCACTCCATACTGCTCGGCATCCAAACCTTATTCGACACAAATACCTCATTCGACATGTGAGAGTGTTCGGCACTAAGATACGTTTAGTATTGAATATCGATTGGCATCTATGGATGTTCGGCATGGCAGGGTTGTCCGACACTTCATACTGCTCGGCGTCCAGACCTTGTTCGGCACAAATACCTCGTTCGGCACTCAGGTTGTTCGACATCACTTCGTCCGGCATAAGGATATTGTTAAGCACAAATACCTCGTTCGGCATTCAGGTTGTTCGGCTCATTTCGTTCGGCATGAGAATATTGTTCGGTATTTATGCCTTGCTCGGCATTTTGCCGTTCGGCCTCTCTGGTCGGCACACAGAGATCACTCTTTTTGGGCCGAGATACCAAGATGCTAAGCCCACCAGAGAAGTCCAACCTACCTTCGTCTATAAATAGAGAGGCAGGGACATAGTGAAATGGACCTTTTTTCGAGAACACCGGGGAGACTCTGCCGCCTTCAAGACTCATTCAGGACTAATCTTTTTTGCTTAGTAATTGTATTCAATACAATGGGAATACAGATTGTATCTGTAATCATTATCGAGAAAAGCAATAAAGATTAACCTCAAAGTGGACGTAGGTAATTACGTCGAACCACTATAAATCTGGTGTTTGTATTTTCTACATTTGAATCTGCATATTATCCTTTGTTTAACTTACTTTCTTCATTAATCTCTCTACGCAAACTCTCTGAAGGGTGTTAGTGACCAATTCTGGTGCTAACAAATTATACTGGTATGAAATATAGATTTGAAATGTTTTGAGCAAAGTATATATAGAATAATAATCTTTCCAATGGTAAATTGGATTTTTCATATAGAAATAAATAGTTTGAAGGTTTTAAAAAAGAGATGGTTTTAAACTTAGTAACCATTTTAGATATTTTGATGATTGAAATGGTTTGGAAAAGATTTAATCTTTTTTATTGACAAAGAATGTGAATTTGAACTGATAATTGATTTTGACAAATGAATATTTGAAGTTTATATTTGTATGAAAGGATATTTGGTTTACTCGTAATTTGAGTTTATTTAAAAATGATGGATTTACGAAATGAATATTTCAATACTAAGTAATGATGAGGAAAATTTGAGATATATGAAATTATAAAATTTAGTTTTGAAATATGGTATATTTAAGCTTTGAAATATATTAAAGATTGAATAGCATATTTTATGGATCAAATCTTTATTTGAAATTTGATAATATTTGAAATGCTTTTGTTGGAAAACTAAATTGAATTGAACCGATGGTTTGAATTGAATTAAAATTGAAAATTTTAGATTTGGGTTTGATTGAATAAATTTGTGAAATGTAAAGAATTAAAGGAATTTTTTATGATTTCAAATGTATGATTTCGAAAGGTTATGATTTTCAAAGTGTAATGATTTCAAGTATTTTGGTTTCGAAAGATTTATAACTTTGAAAGTACTATAATTTTTGAAAGTGAATATAAGTTTGAAATGGAAATGAATTTGTTTGACATAAATTTTGTTGATTTGGAAATCTGGATTTTTCTAAATCTATTGTTTTAAGAAACGTCGAAACTGAATATATGTAATTAGGAAGAAATGATATGGCAAAATCATATATGATTTTGAAACTGAATTGATATTGAAATGGTTTGAAATTGAGAACCTTGTTTATTTAAATACTTTGATTTGGGAGTTATCGAACTTACATAAATGAATTTGTATAAGTATGAAATTAATTTGTATAAGTACGAAGTGATTTGAAACTGTTGATTTGAAAGGGTACTCAATTTGTAAAGAGAAATCTTATATAATCGAAGTCTATATAAGTGTGATTTGAAATACTATTGATTTTGGAAAGTATTCGATTTGAAAATGGAATCTTATATATATTGGACTTTATATAAGTATGATATTTGAAAGTGATTTTGAAAGGTACTATATGATACATATTTTCAAAGTAAAGATATGCAAAGTGCCTTCTACTTGATATCCTCTTTGTGGCCACATTGTGGATTCATTCTATCGATATTATTCTCTCTCTGATTTGGGTTTTTCGGATATGATACTCGAGTTTCCATCGATTTCCATGGCGATCTCCATGGTTTTTCTTTTGAGCGAACGCTGCATAGCGTAATTCACAGGGGCTGCGAGAGCCTAAGGGTACGGATGTTTCCTGGGGGATCCAGGCGTAACCATTGTGTACCTGTGATCTATTGGGTCGCTTGGTAGCGTAATCCATAGGGGCTGTGAGATCCTAAGAGTACGGATGTTTCCTGGGGGATCCAGGCGTAATCATTGTGTATTTGCGGTGCTATCGGTCTTCATGGCGTAATCGCAGGGCTGCGGTAGTCAGCCTATGAGTATGGATGTTTTCTGGGGGATCCAGGCGTAACCATTGTGTATGCGCGATCCATGATCGACATGTTTTGGTATGGTTGTTTTGTTTGGATTGTACTTTCCATATCTGTTTTTTTAGTTTTTCAAGTATTTTCACTGGGTGTTGAAACAAGTCTATTAAGTACCTAGAGAATTCTAGCTTTGCGCCTGATCAACGCATAGCCAGAGTCTGCAGGAATGAAAGTAAACTTGTCAAGACATCGAGTTATAAAAGTATTTTGATAAAGTATTATATAAAGGATATTTTGATCATTACTTGTCTAAATAATTTAAAATGTTTTAAATGTTGTTTACTTCGAACTTACAAATTTGAATCAAAATGACTATTTATCATATTATAGAATGTTCAAAAATGTTGTAAATATAAAATTTTAAATTGAAATTATATGGTTTCAAAATAATGGTTCATCCTTATCTTTTAACCTATTTTCCCTTCTATCTATTCCCACCTTTATCCTCTAAGAGGGTCCTTTCAGCATTGTGGAAAGAGTTGGTCCTTTGGTTTATCGTCTGGATTTGCCGAGAAGCTGTCTGGAGTGCATGATGTATTCCATGTCTCACATCTTCTATAGTATCTTCATAACTCATCTCTTATTATATCAGACTTCTGCCTTTGATAGTTTGGATATTTAGCCTAATTTGACTATCGAGAGTAAGCCACTTCGTATTGTCGATAGAGGTACGAAGCAGCTAAGAAGAAAATCTGTTAGGTTGATCAAAGTACTGTGAAGTATTGATGATCGAGGTTGTACCTGGGAGATGGAGGAGAGCATTCATGCTTCGAATCCAAAATTGTTTTTCTAGGCACTATTTGATGTCTATCCTATATTTTCATATTATCCTTGTTCATTCTTTTCGAGGACGAAAAGATTTGAGTAGGAGAGAGTGTAACAACCCAGTATTTTGTGATTTTTTTATTGTATATTTTAATTATTTTGAATTGAATTGCTGATGAATTTTTTTATATTTATTAAAATGGATAAAATTTGTTATTTTAAATATAATTTTTGATTTTTGTGTGAATTATAATTCCAAACCTGAATAAATAGGATATTTCCAGAAAAATGTGGATTTTGGTCAATCTGGTCAAACTTTGACTTTTAAATTTAAATACCTGAATTTTTTAATTTTATCTTTTATTGTGAAAATAAATTTAATTCCAAGAATACAACTTTTCGTTTCGTTGGAATCCGATTTATATTGTGAAAGTTATGTTTTTTACAATATTGGGTGTAAATTGATTAATTTAATAAAATTATCTATTTTAATTTATATAAATAATATTTATTTGTCAAATCATGTTATAATATGTTTTAAATGACATGTTAGGTATATATTTTATTTTAAAACATTTTTAGAGTGATGTTATAATTTTTTCAAAGCTTAGTGTATTTATTTTAAATTTTTATAACCTAGTTTCTATTTTTAAGCTATTTTCTTAATTTAAATATATTTATATAAAATTTATTTATTTATTTTCATCGTTAAATATTTATTTGTGTTTTTACTTTATTTATATGCATTTTTATATGTATTTAAAATTACAAAATGAATTAAGAAATTTGAAAGGTTTTTGACCTTTTATATGCATGTCTTTTCATATTCAACTTACCTTTTCACACCAAACAACACATCATTTCATTTGCTGCCCGTATCTTGTGACGCCCCACCTCTATACCCACGCTAGCCAAGGACACTACAGGGTAATGCCGTCAAATAACATGAAGAATAAGGCTGGTTAGGAGCGACCATCTATAGCCTTGCTCTAATTATCTATTGAATACATCGACAATACACATACCAAGCAGGTCGACATACCCAATGAATACTTAAAACAAAACCATAGGTGGTTGGATCTATCAGAACAGAATATAACAACTCAAATGTAATATACATCACAGAACAGTAAATCATCATATATACATATACTGAATACATAACAAAGTATACAAAATAATACAAGTCAAGTGGTATAGCAAACCACAATATACAGACGAGTCAATAGAATACATATCAGAGTCACTACAAAATGGGACTACACAAAAAGCTATGATAAAAAGAGGCTAGCAGAGTAGTCCATGCGAAAGCAAAATAGGCTAAATCCAAAGTACCTAACCTGAAACATCTCGGTCTGACCCGAGTATAAAATACACGGGTCAGTCTAGCTAAACAAATCAGTTAGATAAACTGAACAACAATAAACCTGCAAGGTTACAAAGCATAACAAATATCTCTAAAAGAGATAACACATTCATCTAACAAAAGATGAATCATATGATAACAAGCCTCGTATCATCGGCAACATATAGAAACAAAGGATACAAATATCCCTAACCAAGCCAAAAAGGCAAATAACAAATACCAATAAGGTATACAAGTTCCACAAGGTAAACGCTACGCATCATGTGGCTCATAATGACCAACACCGAAGGGCAATACCAAGGGAATATACATATGGATGAAACATCAGAAAATTGCTCGAGCTCAGTACTGTATAAAAAAGGATCCATGAGCCCGAAGACTCCAAACCCAATATCACCCATGCGGCTCATAACGACCAACATCAGAAGCGATACTAAAGGGCAACCCAATATCACCCGTGCGGCTCATAACGATCAACATCGAAAGCGATACTAAAGGGCAACAAACCCGAAGGCACAAACCCGAAGGCACATACCCGAAGGCAACAAACCAGAGTGGTGAAGGTCAGAGACCCAGTACTGGACACCACTAACTGGCGGAATGTGTCATAACTCTCAAAAAGGAATCCGAAAAGTGTTAACGTATGTCCCATAACCACTCGTTCGCACTAAACGATTTACTATCCGTCAGCCACTTTCACACTCAAAGCAGTACAAAGTTCACCTCATATCATCGATAAACCAAACCCGAAGGTCAAAACAATCAATCGAATAGGTCGGGAATTAATCGGAAGGATAAACGCACAGATTCATGGTCCGTGTTTTGCCCAACCATTTAATCACCCTTCCACTTCGCTCGAAGTGAGAAAGTGTGTGTTTTAAATAGAATTTATAAATTGGAGAAACGAGCTTTTAAATGTGATCCAAGAGATTATTTTATAAAAAAAACACGTGGATGAAGTCAAGAATAAGTTATCAAAGCCAAAGATGCAATGACAACCACTAAAAAGCAACTTGAATCGATAAAATTTGGAAAACAAATCAAAATATGCAAAAATAGGCAAAACAGGCAAAACATGAGCAGGTCGGTCGACCGGTTGCAGGGCTCGGTCGGCTGGCCAGATGCGGGAAATAAAAAAAAACTCGACATGAGTAGGTCGGTCGACCGGCTACAGGGCTCGGTCGGCCGAACTGCATAAATTTGCAGTTTCTGCCCTTTTTCCAATGAATTGCAAGTTCTTCCAAAATGCGACCTTTCGAGCAATGGAGTTAAGGAGCCTTAGCCAATAGATACCCCAGCTCCATTAGCTCTCCGATTCGCAACCAAAAACATATTCAAACATCAAAGTTAGGATCTTTAAAGAATTGAACCCAAACACTAACAATTTGGATATTCTCCAATTCAATCCAAACCAAAAGCAAGAGCATATGAACAAGTGCTAGGAATTCATACCCAACATCAATGAAATCAAGAGAAGTAGATGTGAGTTCAAAACTCACCTTTAATCTCACAAACAAAGAAGATGAAGGAGCTAAAACACAAGGAGAAGACCAACTAATCACTACTTCAACCCAAAAAGCTTCAATCTAAGAACAAACAAGTATTTTCCTAAGTTAGGTTTAGGAAAACTTTCTAAAATTGAAGGAGAAAGAGTTGGAGAAGAAGAAGAGAGACTTACCTATGGCTTCTCTATGATTTTGGAGCAAGAAATCAAGTTACAAAGGAGAAACTAGGGATTGCAATTTCTATTTCCTCTTCCCTTCCACCATTTTCAGTTTGCTTGAGAAATGAAAATGAAATGAAGATGAAATGAAGAGAAGGCGTTGAGTTAGGGTATTAGTTAAGCTAGTGGGCTGAACCCAAACCTAAAACCCAATAGAAAAAGGTCAAAATTTCACAAACTCCAAACATATCAAAGATTATACTCAAAAAGATCGCAAACGCCATTTTGGAACCAATGGGGGTAGTTTCGAGCTCCAATTCGGCCGTTTGCAGAAAGTAACATTTCGGACCTAAATCCGACTAACGACGCTATATTTAAATAAAACATTTAAATATAAAATCGTTAAATATGCGGGTTGTTACATATCTCCTTTGTTCAACTGACTTCCTTCATTCTTTCTCATGTGAAATTTTTTTTCAAACCCTAAAAAAAATCAATCGGTCATCTCCAAGAGAAAGTTTTGGTAAAAATCTTTCATTCTTTTTCCTTTTTCCATTGTTTTTGTATTGATTTTGCACTTGCAATCTCTTATGCAGTTCGGCCCATCCATCTCTAGCACTTTGTCCACCTCAATCACCACCTACTCCAGCCACCATCCCTCCTCTCCACTGCCATTCCAGAGCCGAGACCATCCATGATGGTGATCCACCAAAAAAATGACAAAAACTCCATTTTAACTACCGTAGTCGAACTCCCCTTGTCTCCACCATTCCAATCATGCTTTGGCCAACCCAAACACCGCCACCACCAGCCACAACCTGAGCCTTGGACCTTTGTAACACCTGTAATTGATCTTTCTAGATCAAGCTGTGCCCAATCATCCCTTGGTCAAAGCCATTTATGCCTTGAAATCCTTGTAGTTGCCTTGCAGTGTGTGTTGATGCACACATATCTCTCTCCTTTATATATTGTTATGGTCGATCTATATGAACTGAACTTGATCCAAATCTGATCCAAATACATCCCATTACAGTGCTTTTACAGCCTATAGTTGAAGCATAAGTCGTTGAATGCAAGTGCAAAAGTTAGCTTTGTGTTTTATTCCTAGCATTGTTCTGTAATAGTTTGGTTGAAAATTCATGTTTGTATTTGTTTTGTTTGATATGTAACAAGGAAATTAGCTTTGGCTCTCCCACTCTCAAATCATTATCGCGTTATCGTGCCTTTGAAGTTCCTTGTTTGTGCATTTGGTTGTCATCTCCAGCTGTACAAGTGAGTAATTCTCACAAGACAAATTTATACTTATACGATTAGTAAACTGATCGCAGTTGAATCTGTAAACCCATATCATTATGTTATGTCTACTATGCTATGATCATATGATGTTCACCCATGCTTACACCTGTTATATCATATGTTACTGTATTTTATGCTATTCTGTTTATTTATATCAGTTTATCACACTACAAGTTCCCTTTAGATTAGAATCACTACGGGTTGAAATGATACATACCCGAACGGACTTTAGAATACAGAGAAATTGTTATGGGCTCAAATAATAGGCCTGAGCAATTTTTATTTATTTGCATTTACATGGGATTGCGGGTTTGAAGAACTCGGATTTTTCCTTTGTAAATTACGGATTGAAATGATATATTATCCGTATCATTGGACTTAGATTAGAAATTTTATACAGACTGTGGTTAAAATATATTTTTCTAAAATTTTAAAAATATTATAGAAATGTAAATATTATAATATTTTGATTTAAACTTAATTAAAAATGATTTTATAAAGCATTATTGATTTTCTAAAAATTTATAAGTGAAATAAATTAATGGTAAAGTTAGAAATTTGAAATATGAGTTATTTTGGCAATCATGATTTGGTTATAAATGGAAATAAAATTAAGTAGCAAATATGATAAATAGAAATTTGAACTAAAATGAATTTAAATGATTTTTATAAAGTACTAATGATTTTTGAATAAATTAAAAGGTGAAATAAATGAATATTTAAGTTGAATTTAAAATATAACTTAAATTGAAAATTTGTGAATTTTGTTTAAAAGTGAATTTCAAGTTAAGTGAATAAGATGAAAAATAAGTTATATTTGAAAATTTAAACTTAAGTGTTAAGTTAAAACTTTAATTATAAGAATTGAAATTGAATGTGTGAATTTAATATGTGACCTATTATTAAATATTGATTCTTGAATAAAAATTTAACTTTATAAAATCATAAATACAAGGGTATTTAAATGATTGCTTTAAAAGTGAAAATATATGGTTTTATAATTTTAAATGGTTTAAATAAAAATTTAATTATTTGTGAAATTATATTGAATATTTGGAATTTAATTAACAGCATTTCTGAAATGTTATTATTTCTAATATAAAGGATATTACAGCATTTGTAAATGCTGTAGTTGATAGAAATGAACTAAATGGCTAAATTGAATTAAGGGCTATTATAGCACTTTGTGAGTGTTGTAGTTGATGAAATTAACTAAGGTTTTATTTGAACTAAGATAACACTATTGCAGCATTTTTAAATGCTGTCTTTTGTTAAATTGAATTGTTTTAAAAGTAACTTTCCGTAGCATTTACTAAATGCTATGAAAGTTGAATTTTCATTGTTTTAATAAATTTAAGTGAATAAATGATATTTGAAAGATTTAAATTTTGGAAATTTAATAATTTAATTATTAAATATAATAACTTCATTTTAATGATTTGAAATGAAGTAATTTGTTTTGAAAATAAACTACTTTGAAATGTTTGTTGAAATGGTATTTTAAATAAAAATGAATGTGGTTTTGAAAAGATATGTTATTTTGATATTTTGAAATGGAATTTTGAATGATATTTGATTTCGAAGTATAAATTACTATTTTGAAATTTTAACCATGGGACATATTTAATTCATGGTTTAACTGATCCTTAGAGGATGGGCGATCCTAAGCATCCTTTAAGTTATAGTGCATTACTACTATAGTTCACTTGAGTTGATTTACATTATATAAGTATATATGTCCTGACTCGAGTGTTCTGTTTTTTACTTTACGTTCTGGTCAGCCTGAGTATTTACAGCTTAGCTTTGGATTTTTTTTGGAACTAGGAACCACTGGAGATTCAGCTTGTCTAGTTATCTATTCCCTTTCAATTTCAGTTGTTCTATTTCAGCTTTTGTATTTATAAACTTCTATGTATTTGAGATTTCTATTGTATATGTTTTCAGACTGATATTATGTATTATGTTTTGAGAGTTTGTTATAGTAGCTTCATGAACTACTATGGTATTTTAATTTCCGTTGTGACTTATTCTGATATTTCTGTGTCTGTGATTCTGTGATTGTATTTCATTTGCTTCAAATTTATTTATAATGCGGTATTTTGAGCAACCCAAGTCCGACATGTGTGGATGCGATGGCTGAAAATATCGGGTTGTTACAAAACCACAAGTAAAGATACCGTACCGGGATCCACCATGCCTCCACCAGCTCTACGAGCCTGCTCAGCCTGCTCAATCTCGGCTTTGATTTCTGCCATTATTTGTTCCTCTTGGCCCATATGTTTATCCATTGAAATGCTTCCGGTTGGACCCAAGGAGCTCGTTATGATTACATCTTCATCTACATTGAAGGGAACTTCAATACTCAGATCACTTTGATGGCCAAGGAGTGCTTCCATTAGTTAATCATGAAGCATATAGCTGCCATCAAGTGTCTCTCCAGTCGAAGAAGTAATTGTTAGTATTGTGGCCTCCGTTATTAACGCCTCCTGCTTGTGATGAACTTCTTGAGTTGTAGGAGGTCGGCCAGAGAAGAATCTAATATTGAATGAAGATAAGAGAATTTATTAGAAATATCATCTAATAGAGCTCCTGAAATTTAAGGAATTGGAGAAGTGTCCAGAATTCCTTCCTCAAGTTGGCTCCTAGGTTGGGCCAACGGGCCTTCCGAGCTACGCTCGATTATCGGGAAGAGATGCGGCCTATAATGATCATATTCCGAAATAACTGGAGGATCGGTAGAAGAAGTAGGCACAGATTGGGACGTAGGAGGCACTTCGGAACCTACTTCGTGATATTCACTTTTTGATCCTTCTCCATCTTTTGAATACTTTGCTGTCAGTTTTTCTTTCTCGAGAGCGATGGTTGTCTCACGGAGGACTTTAGGCTCATCTGCAACGCACTTGAGTTTCTAGTTCGAACTCATCGACGGTTGTAGTATTGCGGATCACCTTCTCGTCCTCAAACAAGTAATTCCAGGCCTTATATAGTTGGAAAGGATAGTCTTCGCTAAGCCAGTTAAGGTTGTGGTTTCTCAAGACATTAGCATTGTAAGTAACCAGGAGATCTTCAAATTCTCTCTCCATCCTAGCCTCAACCGCTTTAACTTCCCTTTCAATGCTAGCATCGACCTCCACGGCCTTTAGATTCATAGCATCCTTCACTTCCCTAGGTCTCATTGCCTGCTCACATGCCTTCTGGGACACTTTATTAGCTTCATGCTTCTCTTCAAGTGCCTCAGTCAGCTTTTCCCTTAGCTCCTCCACTTCTTTCCTTACCTCATCTCTTTCCCGAATGATAACAGTGTTACGGCAACCCATCTCCTACACCAGGTCCATGTGAGTCTTTCTCATGTTTACCATGGGCTTCCTAGCCATTTTGGCTCTCTAGTCAGCGTCCTTCTCCGTTTTCCTTGAAGATTCAAGCTCGTTGTAAGCTCCGTTATTATTCTGCCTTTTTAAGAAAAGTCGCCGTCCAGTTTCTCAATCGTTTTAGTCCGCTCGAGAGATACCATCGAAACCCTTTCAGCCTTCTTAACCCACTCCCGGTACTGGTTGTACACATCATGCACATAATCTTGCACCATTTTTCTATATCATTTGGAATTATTTTCAAGTTCGGAGGGAAGTTGAAGCCATCAAAACAAATATTCGGATAGTCTTTTTTCAACTTGGCGATTCGGATGGCTCCCTCCCCTGTTGGATCTATAGCAGTTTGTTCTTTGATGAAAGAGCCTTCTATTTTAGTTCTATGGTGTTGATAGTCAGATTTAAGAGCATGAGATGGCGCTACTTGGTGTGCAGATTCGAAAGATGGCCTACTAGACCCCGATGATTTCGAAGGTCCTTTTGATGGTGGAGATCGCGACTGAGAGTGACACATGCTTTGATATGATTGCTCTTTTTATCTTTCGTGGCGCTTGAATTCCTAAATGGAATAATAGTCACGACCATAGTCTTTCTCGCTTTCGTGGCGATGTGACTCAGAGTGCGATCAAGATGAATGGCGTGAAGAGCAGAGGTTACTGAGCACGGACCCTTGTTTCACCATTGTGTCTATAAAATGAGAAGAGAGAAAAAATCAATTATCTCCAAAAATTAAGAAGCATAATTAGAAGTTATCTGGTGCCGTGAAGTGTGTGTATGCAGGTGCGAACCTCCCTCACCCTCAACCGACCAGTTGTAGTGGCCCTACTTATTGGAATTGTCTCCCTTATGTCTATTAAAGGTAGGTCTACCAATTCTTGATGGGAAGTGAAGCCCCTCTAGCCTAGGATCAGGGAATGATAGTATCTCATCCGGGATAGGAATGTTCGATAACCCTTTTAATGAACCTTTCATTTGTGGAGAAGAGGTCTCTGGACCTGTAGAAGTAATAATGGTCTTATGTCTCTTGGCTTTGTGGACAAAGAGTCTTGCCCTTTCTCTTTGATTTTGATGATCGAAGTTCCTATGGAGGCACGAACGCGGGCTTATGTCTAGCTACTATACTCTCGTTATCGCTTCAGTTCGATGATTATGACTCCAGGTGCATTCTGAGCTCCCTCGACTGGAGGCATGATAGGACCCCGTCTTCCAGTATGTCTTACTGGGCCAACCTAGGAACCCCGGTCAGCCCAATACTCTGACCTCTCTTTATGAACTCGACGGCAATCAAATTATTATCAGTAAGAACTTCTATTTCTTTGAGTTTGGCGGGCACCATTTGGAGTGTCCTCGCTATCTCTTTAAACTGGGCTCCTTCGGGCCATGGAATAGAATCTATGAAAGAAATGTAGTAATGGATTTAGCATCGATTTATGTTACCTAGTTAACCGACGAAGAAGTTAAAGCACTTACTCTGACCGACCATCGCCTAACGAACCCCGGTGGCATCTCACGAAGAACCACTCAGTCTTGACGTAGCTCAACTTACTCCAAGCGCCTCCCACCACTTGGCAGTTCCTAACCGCTTCTAGAAAAGTAAATGAGGGATTATTCCCTTGGCTCTTGTCATTAAATAAATATCTGATCTCCTCTTTGGTCGAGGGTCGAAGGAGATGCTCCATAAATATGATATATAAGCTATTGAGAAGCGCATTTCCATTTAGTTGCAGTTGGAAAGGCACAATCCTCAAGAAAAATAATACGTCCCGAATGAATTTGTTGAATGGGGGCAATGTTCTAGCCATGCGTATGAATCTATTACAGGCAATGAACCCTTTTGGGGGATTGTGCGCCCTATCTTCTGGCCCCGGTAATAGAACTTCTTCCAAGGATAATCCATGCCAAAGACAAATATGCCTAGCATATCTTCTAGAATTTTGGACCGGACGGTGTCTTCTGGATTCAAAACCAACACTGCATCAGGCAGTTCATCCAGAGCAGGGTATACTAGTCGATTGCAGTGTATAGCATTTGTATTCTAGGAAGTGGAGGACTCTACACTTCGTGCTGCTTGGAGCTTCTGGGATCCATTGCAATTGAACTCAGTAAAAACCACTATTGGATGGCAAGAAACCTGTATTCCCTCGGGCGTAAAGTAAGTGACCGTGTTGTGTAGTGAAGTGCTACATGATAATCTGAATTTCTACAAGTTTAAAAGAAGGTAAATCGACAAGACTTTGAGATTCGACCAGAGTGACCGTCATCGCTGACCATCCCAACCATGTCATCCTGACTTTGAAGAACAATGTTAAGATTGGTCGTGTTTATCAAGTTATAGTTCCATCGACGAGTTTTGAAAGGTAGTCGTATATGCAGTTTTATAGTCAAGTCCAAGTATGCAAGCTAAGCTCGTCGGAGTTAAATGTTCAAGTATGCGAAAGGTAATTGGTTTCGTATCCATCATTGTTTAAATTGGATCGTTCCCCTGAAGCCTGAGTTCATATCTACCCAAGGCACTGATCGATCATCTTTTCATACCAACATATTTCACATCGATCGCCCTAGGTATCCGCCGCTTTATATCGATCTGAAATGAATAATTTTTGTATCAATCGACCTACATCAATACGAAGTGCTCAATCTCGAATTGATCAATAAACCACTGCATTTAGTATCGATCAAAAGGACTGCCCTCATCCATCTCAAATGTATTTTAATCGATTCCAACTCGCCATCGATACGAGTTCGAGAGAGAGAGAGACTTGGAGTCAGTGGCTCCGTCGATTCTTCCAATGCTCTCCTTCGTTCTCAAACTTCCAAGTCACCATAGAATTCACAACTCTCCCCAGTCAAGCCCCTTTTCGGCATCAACAATGCTGGAGTTGGCCATCACCTTTAACGAGATGGCGTGAAGCTCGATTCTTGTCATTACAAACGTAATTACGCTAAGTTGTTTACCTAGATTGGAGGAATTTGGTTGATGGTTGATGGATTAGTTGGTTGAAGAAGAAAGTTCCAACGGTTCTATTTCTTTTCGGATCGATACGAAGTGAAAAAAAAGCAAGTGAAATTTTTGTAAGTACAAAATCTATTTATATGCCTTCATATCCAAAGAAGGACGATTCGTATCCCAGTCATGTAAATCGATCAAAGCAGTCAACTCCAATCGATACGAAGAATGACTCTCGTATCCATCAACATGAAACAATCCAGAACCAATGTATTTCATATCAATCATTATGGAGCATGGTACATCATATCCATCAATGCAAATCGACCCTAGAATCAATGTTTTGTATCCATAATACAAAGCAAGCGCTTCAAAATCATATCCATTTCGTATTGATAACCATCGATACAAAGCTTGTCTTCATACATCCCAAATCGACCCAAAAGAGGATTGATATGAAGGAATGAATTAAAAAAGATTGTCAATCATTATTGCAACTCGAATTTCACATCGTTCCAGGAGAGGACCGATACGAAAATCGATCCAAATAAAAAAGGGAACTAGACAATGATCTGTGAACGTGTAAACATGAACGGGAGTCGGGTTAACATATGTGCATGTATGCCAAACTAACATTTGATTTTCAAAGTTAACAGGAATTGAATGCTTACCTGGTGAAAACCAGAACAATGAACAACAAATTGATAGCACTCAACTTTCAGTTATAGTTCAATGTTTATACTATTGGAAATTAATCGAAGGTTACATATCTTGAAGAATAGACAACAACTGTTTGCCGAATCGGATGGAACATTTTTGGAATAATGATTGCAGCTTTTCAAAGTATGTCATGTTCATATAGGACATACTTTAGGGGGCAAATGTGTTCCGTCTTTTGGCAAGGTCGTGATATTAAGGACTTGACTAGAGACTGAAGGCAATTTGCTCCGGAGATCGGTTATCTACAGGTCCACGATGGATATGGGGAAACTTAGTCCAAGTCATATTGTGATACAATTAGCATGGTATGACAAGCAAAGCTATAAAAAGCAATGTTCCAAATTTCAGATCAATTGGAGTCTGTATGATCAGGTTATGGATCGATCAAGATCTATGTGGAACATATCAATTTTGTATGCATCAACCTACAACCATCACTTCGTATCCATCCAGATCGATATGAAATGAACACATGTCCATCAGTCAACCTCCATCCATTTCATATTCATCGAGTTTGAACAGACTTCAACATTTCATGTATCGGTTACGCTTCATTCAACCAACCACTATATGTTTCGTATCGATCAATTGCATGTCAATGACGTAGCGCGAGAGTTCTATGGAGATCTACATTTCACGCCTAAAGTCTATTTCCTTTGGTCCGTGTGCTTCCTTCGTATCTATACAAGGTTATACCCTTTCGTATTCGTGCTTTCCTCCTCTCATATTGTCGCTTCGCCTCAGCTCTTCATATCGATCAAACAATTGATCGATATGAAACATATGGTGGTTGGTCAAATAAATCGCAACTGGTCCGTGGAATGTTGAAGTCTATTCAAACTCGATGGATAAAAAATGGATGGATGCTAAATGATGGACTTGTGTTCATTTCATGTTGATCTGGATGAATACAAAATGATGGTTGTAGGTTGATGGATATGAAATTGATCTGTTCCACATAGATCTTGATCGATCCATAACTTAAGCATACAGATTTCGATTGACCTGAAATTTGGAATGTCACCTTTTATAGATTTTCTTGTCATACCATGCTAATTGTAGCTCAATCTGGACTAGAAACAAGTTTGCCTGTGTCCATCATGGACCTATAGATAGTCGATCTTCGGGGCAGGTTGCCTTCAGTCTCTAGTCAAGCGCTTAGTGTCACGGCCTTGCCAAAATGTGGGATAACAATTTCCCTCCAAAGAACGTCCAGGGTGAACATGAAGTGCTTCGAAAAGCTGCAATCTTTATTCCAAAAAAGTTCTTTCTGATTCGTCGAATAATTGTTGTCTATTCATCAAGAGATGTAACCTTTGATTAATTTCCAGTAGTATAAATGTTGAATTGTAGATTGCCAATGATCATTCAGTTTCACGTTGTAACTTAAGTGCTAGTAATTTGTACTGTTGTAACTTAGTTGAGAATCATCAATATACAGCAAACTCTTTAAAGTGGATATTGGCTATAATGCCGAACCACTATAAATTCTGGTCATTTTCTATTTCTTCTTACTTTGCTTGGTGTGATTGTTAGGTTAGCCTCATTTTCCATTTTATTTATTCATTCTAATCTCTTATATTACATTCGAAGAGTGTTGTTCCCATTTTTGGCTCAAACACTTTGGAAATGTTATCCCGCCTTTTGGCAAGGCTGCGATACCAACGACTTGACTAGAGGCTGAAGGCAATCCGTCCCGAAAATCGGTCATCTACAGGTCCACGATGGAGACAAGAAAACTTGGTCTGATTTTGGATTGAGCTACAATCAGCATGGTATGACAAGAAAAGCTATAAAAGGCGATATTCCAAATTTCAGGTAAATTGGAGTCCGTATGCTCAAGTTATGGATCGATCAAGATCAATGTACAACACATCAATTTCGCATCCATCAACCTACAACCATCATTTCATATTCATCCAAATCGATACAAAATGAACTCAAGTCCATCACTCAGCCTCCATCCATTTCGTATCCATCAAGTTTGAAAAAATTTCAACATTCCATGGACTGGTTTCTCTTCATTCAACCAACCGCTATATGTTTTGTATTGATCAATTGTTTGATACATACGAAGAGCTGAAGTGAAGCATCTATACGAAAGAAGGAGGCAAGCATTGATACGAAGGGTATAACCTTGGATGGATAAAAAGAAAGTAGTCGAACCAAAGGAAATAGTCTTTAGGCGTGAAATATGGATCTCCACAGAACTCTCACGCCACGTCATCGATACACAATTGATCGTTATCGATACGGAGCCCATAAATACACATGTATCTATATGAATTCTTCATCCTCCTTAGCAATTTCGATCTTGGATGGATCGTAACTCTAAAACTACAAGTCCAAATGCTATGAGATTTTCATAGGAGCTTGCGTATCAACTCAAGAGATCCTATGATCGATCACAGCTCAATTGGAGCCAACCTTGATCGGTACGAAGAAAACATAGATCAATCAGGGATCGATCCCAAGTAACCCCAGATCGATCTGGTGGGCTCACCTATGTGTGAGTAGAGGTAGTCCGAGTTTTGGGGAAGATATTTCCATATCTACTCCTATAAATAGTGCCCCTACTCCAACTAAAAAATAACTTTTGGGGACTTTTAAGCTGTTACTCTGCTGAAACTCCATTGTAACTTGAGTGCTAGTAATTTGTACTATCGTAACTCAGTTGAGAATCATTAATAAATAGCAAACTCTTCAAAGTGGATGTAGACTACAAAGCTGAACCACTATAACTTCTTGTTTTTTCTCTTTCTGCTTTCTTTTCTTGGTGTTATTATTAGATTAGCCTCGTTTTCCATTTTATTTCTTCATTCTAATCTCTCAATTACATCTGAAGAGTGTTGTACCCATTTTTTGGTACAAACACTATGGATGATTGCAGCATCTGTAGCGCTTAGCTTTCGCCTCTAGATACGGGATGTTACAACCAACTTCACCGTAAAGGACATTTTAGGGGATGTTGGTTAAGAATTCTCTCTTTCACTAGTGGGCATCGTAAGAGAAGGTAGAGAGAGCCCCACATTAGTTCCTTAACAATATGTACGGTTGGTAGAGTTCTTAAGGGGTCATTGGCACCACTCACTTCACTAGGGTCACAGACACTCATTCTTACATTGAATTTTACTTCGAAATTCCAATGTTAATATTGTTCACTTCCTTAATTTAGGTTCCATGGGCTGCAGCTACTATGAGAGGTTCTCCTACCACGTTAGTACAAAAAGAGACCAAACGCTCGATCCTCATTCGCTTCGCCGCAACGAGCCTGAGGAAAAGAGGTAAAAGAGGAGAGACCGCGAGTACGATGAAGCTAGCAAGTCTAACAAGGAGACGGACAGGGTGAGGGAGAAGGAGAGAAGGAAGATGGAATATGATATTGAGCTATCTTTCAATCCTTCTAAGCACTCAAGAGATTCCTTAGAGCATCGTGGGATACTTATTGCTGATGTTCCACTTCATACACAAGCTCAGACTTCCTCAACTAAAAAAATCAAGCCTCCTAAGCTATGACTACAACAATCTCACCTACTTCCAAAGGAGTATTTCTCATTTATTTACTCTTCCATCTAGTCCTCCATGCTTACAAGCTGCATTCCCATGCCTCTTTTTGCACGGCGTCAAATTTGACTAATACATCTTAGATACGCCAAATAAGGTTATGATGTAAAACCTAAAGAATGTCGAAAAGTGTGTCGACGAAGGGTATAAGTGGAAGAAACTTTGGACCACTCTTCCCTAATTAAGAAAGATCAACTACACCAAAATTCAATCCTTCGAATCCAAAAGTGCTGCTTTCGAGCGGGTGATGAAAGGGAGGGAGGGTGATTTGACTAAGGTTACTAGAGAGAGACCTCTCTTTGAAGCAGTAGGAGAGCATAAATAAGCTAATGGATGTGCTAAATCTTGCTCATGGCCTGCTTGAAATCGTGATGAGAAACGAGCTAAAAGTTATTCTTGCTGAGGGTGTGGAGTTCAAGAAACAAGCCAACGAAAAGGCGCAAACGCTTACTCAAAAAGACGAAGTTATCTGGATTTGGGACCAGACTATATCAGAGCAAGCTACTAAACTTATTAAGCTTTGTGATGAAGTTTAAAAACTTGCCATTGAAAAGGAGTAGTTTTTTGACGACAAAGATGTCGTTAGATTTAAATTTGCAATTTCCCGAGCAGGGGGTCAAAGAGCCCGGAGATGAAAAGACCAAGATCTTAATAGATCTTGGGGCTAACATGGTGTACTTTTACGGTAACGTAGTCATGTTCAAGAATCTAATATGGTTAGGCAAAGACTATCCTGGGGCACTTGCTGGCGCTTGGGAAGAAGTGTTATGCAGAACCGCAAAGACGAAGACAATTGCTTCGAAGAAGAATAGATGGCATCTTATCTCGACGTTGAAGATATCAAAGCTCTTTCCATTGGAAAGGCTATCCTAGCTAACGATGCTGCCGATGCTGCCAAAGCTCTGATAGTGTTAAGGGTATGCCATAGGAGTATTTATGTAATTTGTTACATATATCTAACTCAATAACCAATCTCGTTCGAAATCTATTTTCTTTCTATTGTATACGTGATATAATGTGGTTATATTAATTAATTTATTTAATCAGAAGTGTATTTATTAGAAAATCCATAAATGGAATGTTTTGTAATAGTAGTTACAAAGTGTTGCAAGCATGAAATTTATCACAATGAAAATAAATATAACGTTTTAAATATTCCTAGTCAAGATGCATAAAAAATGGATATCAATGTATCCGTTGAGAGTAGAGTATGTAGCACTATCCAAATATTAGGTAGTGTATTACTTATGGTTGTTAGGGGCACCTAAAGGTTACATAGTGATAGTTATTGGATAACTATAAAATGACTCGCTCAATAGTTTTCTATTGGTTAATATAACTAAGGTTAAATAGAAAATATCGATATGAATGAGTTACACAGTTCTCTTGACTTGAGAATAATATGGACCTTCAATATGAAAGCTTTGCTTTGATTACAGTCAAATCATAATATAGCATCCTTCGAGCGACTATAGTTGGGTTGAGTGGAAGTATTGGAAGCAAAGCACTATTCAAGAGAGGATTCGTCTTCTTATAATTATATAAGGTTAATATCATGGTCACCTCAAAGTCAAAGTCTGTGGCCAGAGCATTTTAGATGATAATAATTATTATTGAACCAAGGACTTTATGTTTGGAATATAGAGCTAAATATGGATGATGTTGGAATTTTGACTGTTACCAATAAGTCCAAAGTGATATAGTTTGGGCGAAGAGAATTGACATAAATAAATTTCACACCAGGTAACACTTAATTAACTAAAATAAAATTTTATCAAAACTAAGTAAGTGAAAATTTGGCTAAAATATCAGACCAGTTGCTAAGTGACATGCGAACGTTAACATTCGAATAGTTCAATGTTAATCGTTGACCCAATTTACACCTAACGAGTCACATAACCGATATGATGAATTCTATTTAGACCACATGATTAATTAGTTTATAATTATTATAAATTAATCAATGCTTACAAAATATTGATTATGAAATGTTGAATGTGATTTGAGGAATAAATGTTAGTGTATATATTTATAATAGTTATAAATATATTAATCGAACATGATATCTACATGCAATTAATTCAGATTTAATGAGTATATTTATTTGGACCTAAATGGTCAACTAGACCTTGATTATAATGATACATATGGAAACAACATACATGATAGGGGCGACTAAAAGACTTGTAGGAGGATCTATGATGGAAGGCTATGATTTTGAGAGAATGGGTAATGGATTTGGTCCACCTTTCTTTCTATTCCTTCCACTTTAAAAGAACTCATAACCCTAATGCATTAGAGACTTTTTGGCCGCTATTTTCATCTTCTTATTGGTCGATCATATCTATACAAAGCTCCATCAAAGCTTATCTCAAACCAATTTCAAATCAACAACCAATGGATAGTTAATAGTCTATAATTCAAAGGTTAGCAGTTTTTCAAATTGAGAAGAGTTCCAAGGAGAGATATTCATCATAGCAAGGTGTACTTCAAGGCATAGTTTTGGTATGTTTTCTTATACCATATAACTTATATAATTCATGTATAATATTTCGTTGCTTGTACATATATCATATTTATAATGGTAGTTAGGTGAGATTCTTATATGTATGAATGTTGTCACATATTAAATGGTTATGTGTGCGTATGTGTGATATTTTTTTTTTTTTATATCTAATGTAGACACAGCCGAAATTATTTATTATAATATATGTATGTATTTATTTATTATATTTGTATTAAAAAGTCATATTACACAAATTTAAATAACCTATAATTCAATGTGTCACCTTATCATGTTAAAAATTGCTCTAATATTTTATATATGCAAATACTAAATATAATTTATGGTAACAACAAAATAATTTTTTATAATTATTTGCTATTTTAAATATTATTTAAATTAAAATAAAGGTTATATAATTAATATAAAATAATATACGAATAGAAAACTATATTATAAATTTAAAAAATTCATCATCATATTAACTTTTAGCCAAAATTATAAAATTTAAAAATCAAAATTATTATTTTTATAAAATCATTTACAATAATGGTCGAAATTAATTAAATAATTAAAATTGTAATTTTAACTCATAAAGTTATGGAAATTTTTTTATGACCGTAAATATCACATTCGAATTTTAAAAAATTGGAAAATTGAAAAATATGTTATGAAATTATTGTGATATTATTTTAATGTTTTTCAAAATGTTTTAAAAATAATAAAAATTGATCTAAAAATTTATTAAATAATATACACATGTATATGGTATATGTGCTATATTATAAAATCTATAGTATATAATAAATAATGGATATAAATGTTATATAGATAGGAGATTAATTAAAATGTTAATTAATTAAAATTAATTAAATGAATATTTAATTAATATAATGTTATATATAAGACTATTATATAAGTAATATAAAATATAAGAGTTGTATAATTATAAAACTTATATAATATGAACGTATAAATAAAAGTGGAGCAGTAAAGAAACTCTAACTAGACTTAAGGAATAAATACATACGTAGATTTACATATACCGTGATTTCCGATATGCCCGACACTTGAATCATGAGAGTATTTCATAAGAAACACATTATTTCATGAGTCGATATCACTCAATATAATACATTGAAGATTATGAACCTTCAATATAATGTTGTCCTCTATCATATATATCAATAAATTACTTGCATACTCCTTAGCTATTAAGCAGACTCAAGATGGGGATGTTATGTGTAGTATTATTAATGTATTGAATAGATGAGGTAAGACAATAGTATGTATTTGTTGAGTAGACTGAAGATACATATAGGCCGTCGCTACATGGTAGGTACGAATGAATAATTTCATTTCTATTTGTTAAGCAGGCTTAAGGTCGAAGCAGAATTAGGACAAGCACCAAAAGTTTAGGAGGTTTATGTGATACAAGCGATAAGGAGTTATTCATCATTTGTAGAGTTATGATGTGTTAGCCAGACTCAAAGTCAGAATCCCAAGACAAACGACTACTAAAGCCCACTAGTAAAGTCAAAAGACTTCAATGTTTTGCTTAGGATTTGGTGAAACATAAAAGACTAGTCGGAGCCTTATTAGAAAAATAAAATGATAACATTTAACCTTTCTAATATTGAATGGACATATGCTATATAATGTTACAATAACATACTATGATAAATTTGTGCATTTCATACGATTGATAAAATGTTTATCAAAATAGATATACTTTGAATCAAAGATTCACAAATAGAAATATAACATATACTTACTAATAAATGCTTCTTGCATATAAACATTTCAACACCTATGCAAGCTCCTGATTTTACAACTAATAAATACGTTCGTAATTTGGCCGCTTACGCGTTTGTTTGGTCGAAATAGTGTATTACAATTTTCTAATTTGCGAACTCAAAATGCAACACAAGACAATGGATATTTGATTCACACACTACTGCGTATAAATGCTATATGGGGAACGATCACAGTTTATAATATATAATACTTCGATGAAGTTAATTCATTCAAAAATAAGCAAATAAACAGTACTTTGAGGTCAAGTATTCAAATTGATTGATTATGGTAAAGATCGCGTTGTGTTACAAGCAACATAAGACCAAAACTACAATATAACTTTAAGAACTCGATCAACGAAATGATAATCTGATCAGTTTAAGCAAAGTGCAACATATCTGATGTCCTCAAATTTTAAGGATAATCGAGTGCATTTTTGTAAAGAGCTCATTATGATATTGTGGTAAGGACATTCTTTTGGATGGTTCGATCATTTAAAAAGAAAACGAATGTACATGAGTGGATGTTATTTAAGGATGGGTGGGACAAAGAGAGTGAATGGTCACTTCTGCTCCATAAAGAAACATTGGAAATGAGAATTGTAACAATAATTAATATTTAATAATGGAATAATAAATATGATTTCTATTCTAAAGTGTATTTTAATAAAGAATTTTTTTCTATGATAATTATTTATTTAAGTTTAAGATATTTGATTAAAGAACTCTCCGCTGTAATATAATTACAATATGAAATAAATAATCTATATTAAGTGAAAAATGGACCACCTTTAGTATGCTACTATAATAATGGAAGAAATGGTGGAAGCATGCCATGTATCACTTATTGATTGCATCAAATTATGAAAATTGTTTTCGTAAAACATACCAAACATTATTTATGAAATAATGACTATTTTTTGATATCGACTGAAAGATAGACATGGCTATATTTCAATATGAATATTATGAATATCCATTATGAAATTAAACTGTAATGTGGGATTTTTTTTCATATTAAGAGTGATGCATTGGAAAATACAGAAGTACATAATATTATTTATAATTATTTTGGAATTATAGAGTAAGCCTTAATTTTAATAAATAATTTTTATTATATGATAATGGTTAATTATATCTCAAATAATTAAGGGCAATGCACCAATGGGAGCGTTATAAGAGTTGATGAACTTTGTATGCAAATGCAAGTCTATTAATACCAAAATGGTTCGATGTACTTCATCATATTCACCGACGAGTTATCACAGACATGGACATATGTATTTGATACGCATGTGTAAGTCTGCAATAAGCCCATAGAATGTACAATGAAAGTAAACAATGTAACATGCGATAGAAATAATTCGATTTGATCGAATATGTGAATATGTTTGAAAGAGTTTCAAAAGAAACTTAAAATGAATAAAGATTCAATCTCAAAAGTCACTCCTCCATGTCATACATAAAGATGTATCGATAAGGAGTAATTGTACTTTGTTGAACAAAGTACAATTAATTTTGAGTAAAGTTGAGTAATTTATTTCTGTAACATCATATACTTAAAAGTAGTACACAAGGTTAATATTATTTGATCTAAATAACAGTTTACAAAATCATATAAGATAAGGGTTTATAAAAACCCCAACACATCCTAGGCCAAGGAGTTTGCAGGTTGTTTCAGTCAAAAGTCTGCATGTAATAATTGTTTGTGAGAGATCATGTATGAATCTCCCTAAAAGTAGTTTGGAAAAGAATGTCATTGGACCATATATTTATACTTTGAACGTAACTTACATAAACTAAAACCAAATCAGCTTTATAAAGAAGGAGATTCATAAAATGTTTATGAATCATATTCCTTTGCACTGAGAAACAATTGTTGTTTCAAGAAATACCAATTTCATAGTGAAGGAATTTTTTTGAGAAATTATTGGTAGTAAAAGGGAATTGGATACGATCCAAAGATAAAGTTGATTATAAATGAAATGAAATTAACTTACTCAAACGAACACATCACATTAGAATGTCTAATAAGTATTCTCGCATATTGAAGAGAAACTATGAGTTTCTTATCAATGTCGAAAATATATAATCCTCGATTGTTTAACTAAACCATTAAGAGTGTTGATTATATGATATGGTATGATGCGCATATTTGAAATAGATTCCAAGTACATTATTAAAATATGATTTTGGTAGATGTACCTGAAAGAGATATGATCCATCTATCGTTAACGTGTCTTTGAGAGCAAGATCAATGCAATTGGAATATAATAAACAACATTGATATGAATAACTTCGTAAATTTCAATCATCGAAGTTAGCGTAATGAATTTGTTATTCCACGTATTCAAGTTATTTCGGATTTACTCATAAATTATCGCCTAATATGACTTTGGATTTTGGTAAATTTGTGTTGAAATAGAAAGTTTTTAATATAAGTATATAGTAGATTGTTTGCACATAACAACCAAAGTGTCTCGAAGTCAGCAAAAGCAATATTAAGTTTGTGGGTTTTTGGATATGATTCAAGAAGTGAAAGTAAGTGTCATTTTATAAGCATCAAAATTAAAAAAATATTTTGATAGAAATATCAAATAGTTTGATTATCAATCAAAGTGCAGATGAAGCATGTGTTCATAAGAAAGAACATTAAAATGTACATTGATATTTCTAAACTGTAAGTAAACAACATTGCTTATTAAATACTCAACGTTGGGTTATAAATGATATCTTTTATAGTGAGTATAAAAGATATTTGGAATTCCCCAAATCAATATGCAAAGAGTACCTTATTAAATTGTTTAATACAGAACATATGAGATGAATTCCTTGTGCATGGCAATAGGAATTATCATACATGTTATATTGTATGTGATATCATGATTTATTCGTGTATTTGATACATGAAGAAAATATTATCTACAACTGATATCACTGAATGGTAGTTTAGAGTTTTCTTGTGTATTTATGGAATACTAGAGAGCTATTTATAGAAACGACGAACTCCTTGTGAAGAAGCGTTCGGACCCAAAATTTCATAGTCATATTGAGCATGATATGTCAATATTAATTCAAGTTAAGAATCTTCAAAAAGAAAATGTTCCAAATGAAGGACCGTGGCTAATTCAATGAAAAAGGCTAAGTATGTTGCCTTGAATAACGCCATAATAAAAACGATGTATATAAATATAAATGCACCAATTTATAACTGAGCTGAAGACGATTCCAAATATTGAGAATCCCACAACATTGTTATACGATAACAATGTTACGGTATAGTTCATAACAGAACTTAGAGCTCACTAGAAGTTGAGAGACATACTCTGAATTGTTTCACATGACAAAGGTAATTTACCAGCATCAGAGGGAATTGATTGACAAGGTAGATAATTGAAATATAATAGCGTACCCATTCACAGAGGGATTGACCTAGTTGTTTTTGAGTAAATCAATTGAAGAAGTTGAAATAAGATTTCATAATTGACCCCAAGTGCAAGTAGGAGATTGAAAGAGTTTGGGGTATGCCGTAGGGGCAGTTATGTGATTTGTTACATATATCTAACTCAATAACCAATCTTTTTCGAAATCAATGGTAATTTCTTTCTATTATAACTTGACATAATTTGGTATATTAATTAAAAGTATATTTAATATAAAATCCAATGGTATGTTTTATGATAGTACTTACAAACTGTTGTAACAGTGAATAATTTATCACAATAAAAATAAATATACTATTTTAAATGTTCCTAGTCAAGATGCATGGAGACTGGATATCGATGTATCTGTTGAGGTAAGGGTAAGTAACGCTCTCCAAATGTTGGACAATGTATTACTCATGGCTGTTGGGGGATGCATAAGGGTTACGTACTGATAGTTAACGGATAACTATGAAATAACTCATTCGGTAGTTTTCTGTTGGTTAATATAACTAAGGTCAAATAGAAAATATCGATGTAACTGATTTACACCGTTCTCTTGACTTAAAAATATCGTGGATATTGAAAATGAAAGCCTCTGTTTAATTATAATCAAATCATGGCATGACGTCCATTAAGTGACTATAGTGAGTCGAGTGGATGTACTGGAATTAATGCACTATTCAACAGAGGATTCATCTCCTCAAGTACATGAGGTTAGAATTATGGTCAATTCAAAGTCAAAGTCTTTGGTCAGAGCATTTTAGTCAATAATAATTGTTATAATTGAACCAAGGAATTTGTGTTTGGAATATAAAGTTGAATATGGACAATGTTGGAATTTTGACCATTACCAAATTCAATAAATCCAAAATGAAATAGTCTTGACGAAGAGAATTAGTGTAAATAAATATCATAATCGGGTAATCCTTAATTAACTAAAATTGGATTTTACCAAAACTAAGTAAGCGATAAATTTGGCTAAAATTTCATATCACCTGCTAAGTGAGATGTGGACATTAACATTCGAATAATTCAATGTTAATCACTGATCAACTTTACACTTGACGAGTCACACAACCGATATGATGAATTCTCTTTAGATTAAACAATTTAATTAGTTTATAATTGTTATAAATTAGTTAATATTTATGAAATTTTGATCATGAAATTTTGAACGTGATTTAAGAGATAAATATTAGTTTATATATCTATAATAGTATAAATATATTGATCGATATATGATATCGAAAAGTAATTAAATCTAATTTAATTAGCAACATTTATTTGTACCTAAATAGGCTATTAGTCCATGAGGTATGAAGATACATACATCGGCAATATACATGATTGGTGCACCTAAAAGAAGAGTAGAAGGATCTTTAATGGAAGGCTCTGATTTAGGGAGAGTGGGCAAAAGATTTGATCCACCTTTTTCTCTATTCCTTCCACTATAAAGAACTCATAACCCTAACGCATTGGAGATATTTTTTCTACCATTTTAATTTTCTTGCTGGCCGATCCCATCTGCACAAAGATCCATCATAGCTCATCTCAAATCAATTTCAATTCAACAATTATTAGATAATCAATGGTCTACAATTCAAAGATTAGCAGCCTGCCGAATTAAGAAGAGCTCTAAGTAGGGATATCCATCATAACAAGGCGTAATCCAAGGCATAGTTTTGGTATGTTCTCTTATTTCATATAACTTATAATTCAAGTATAATATTCCATTACTTGTACATGTATATTATATTTATATTGTTAGTTAGGTGAGATTCTTACATGTATGAATGTTGTCACATATTGAATAGCTATATGCATGCATGTATGTATAATACAAAATATATTTATATCTGATGTATGCACAACTGAAATTATTTAGTTTAATATATATATTTATTATATTTATTATATTTATATTAATTATTCATATTACACAAATTAAAATAACCTAGAATTCACTACGTCACCATATCATGATAAAAATTGATCCTATATTTCATATATAGCAATTGCATACTAAATATATATTTAGGCAACCACAAAATAATGTTTTGTAATTATTTACCATTTTTAATATTATTTAAATCAAAATGAAGGATATATAATTAATATAAAATAATATATGATTCAAAAATTATATTTCAAATTTTTATAAAAAGTTTGCATCATCATATAACCTTTCGGCCATTAAAAAATCAAAATTATTGTTTTTAAAAATCATTTATAATAGCAGGCAAAGTTAATTATGAGAAAAAAATATAATCTGAAAATTATGGAAATTTTTCCATGACCTTATGTTTCAAAAAAATTCAAGTTTGAAAATATGTTTCAAATTTATTTTAATATTATAATAATGCTTTTCGGTTAATAAATTTATATATAAATGATTTAATAATATAAAATTGTAATAAAATATTTTTTATGATGTGTATTAGACTCAGATTAGCTTCAATGCCCTTTGCATTCACAATAGAACCAAGAAATTTTCTAGAAGCAATACCGAAAGAACACTTCATCAAATTTAACTCCATTCTATACTTTTAAAGGATCACAAACTTCTATATGAGATCATCCAAATGGTTTCCTAACACTCGCAACTTCACTAGCATGTCGTCCACATATACTTCCATCGTTCGTCTGATCCGATCCTTGAATATTGCATCCACCAGTCCCTGGTAAGTATCTTTGGAATTCTTCATATCGAAAGACATTACGAGATAGAAAAATAGTCCTAAGTATGTGATGAAATTGGTTTTCTTCTGATCAAGTTCAGGCATCATAAGCTAATTGTACCCTAATAAGCACCCATAAGTGAGAGCAATTCAAGCCCCACGGTTCCATCAATAAGCTGGTCGGTCCTAGACAACAGAAAGTTATCCTTTGGGCAGGCTTTGATCAAATCTGAGTAGTCAATACAAGTTCATCACTTCCTATTTGATTTTTGGACCAACAAAGAGTTTGACACCCACTCAGGATATGCTGCGTCGCAGATGAAGCTGTTGACCAACAGCTTATCCACTTCTTCCTTTATTGCAGAGGATCGTTCTGGACCCAAGTTGGGTCTCTCCTGCCTCGATGGCGTGAACTTGGGATCGATGTTAAATGTGTGACAATCTATCTTCGATAATATCCTGCATATATTAGAGTGTGTGCAAGCAAACATGTCCAAATTGGTAAGAAAAAAGTTTATCAGTTCCTTTCGCATCTTAATTCCCAACTATGAACCTACTTTCAAGAATCAAGTTGGGTCATCCGTGTTAACAGGGATAGCTACCATAATCTCCGTTGATGCTGCCCGTATTTCCCCTGAACTCTTCTTCCAAGGATCATAGCCTTGTCGAAGGGACCATGGTCTCCGAGCCAGGACGGTTTTGTAATTGCTATGCTTGCGGTTCCTGAATGTGGAGAGCCTCCCCCACGTTCTTTCCCTTCTCATGGTGTTTAGTTTCACATAATTTAGCAACGTAGCATTCCTTGCAGCACTTTGATATCCTTTTACACTCCTACCCCATTTTCCATTGGGAATTTCATCATGAGACACCATGGAGCCAAAGTGATTCTAAAGTCGGCAAGGGTCGGTCGGCCAAGAAACTGTTCTAAGCGGAATACGCATCAACAACCACAAAGGTCTAGATGAGAACCAACCTCTATTCTCCTACTCCGATTTCCACACCTAGGTCGATCATTCCAATCAGCTATTTAGGTTCACCTATAAGTCCCTGAGTCTCTGTTTTGCAAGCAGTCAATCCTTTATGCTAATCTTTATTTGGATGAACATTTTTTAGAATAGGATATTGATCGAGCTTCCATTTTCAATCAACACTTGATGTATAATTGTCGGTCTGATGCCAATCGTTACCACCATCGAATCAAAAGTTTGTGCTTCTACTTATTCAGTGCCCCGATTCCTGAGCACAACGTCATCCATGATCATCCTTTGTTGCTTGGTCGGTGTTCCATCTTTGACGGTGTAGCAACTCTCCTATGGTGGATGCTTTAGATAACTAGCGTATCATTCCATCTCGTCCCAACTCTTTTATGCTGGGTGAGGTCCTCCAGTAATGGTGTTTATGATTATTCTTCAATCTGTTTACTTCGACCCTTCTTCTCCGGGTAGAGTCTAATTTTCTTAAGCATTCTGCCCTTGGGTGGCTTGTTATACTTCCCAGTTCCCTAAGGGAAAGACAGATGTTTTTCAAATTGTCATTCAATGGCGTATAGTCCTCGGGTCTCAGCTTCCTTGGATGCTTCCTGTCCCTATCACGCTACCAGCATTCTGATTTCTTTTTTGTTGATTTGCAGTTTTACCTGCATTTCCTATAGTACTTCCAGAACCATTTTCATCCTATGTTACCATGACATTACTCTGGATTACTTCTTTCGACTTCTCATCGACGGGCTTGCCTTCAACCATATTTGCTTCTCTAGCCTCAAAGACTGATATGCCTTCTAGTGGAACTTCTCCTTGTTGGTGGGTTGCTTCATTGTTATCCACCTATCAAAATCCATGTCTGGTTGAATACCCTAGATAAGTGCCATGAATACATGATCTTCCTTTGGATTGATAACTGCTGTAACAATAATGTTTAATCGGTTCAAGGAAGCTTTCATTGACCCCTTGGGTCCTTGTACAAGCCAGATAATGACATAACATCCTTTTTTTCATGCTGCGTGGAGCCTGAACTGCTCTAGAAACTTCTTTACAAATTCATCAAAAGTCGATATGAATTTATGCGCAAGCCTGGTAAACCACATCAAAGCGACTCCTTCCAAGAAGATAGGGAAACTCCTACAACGAAAAGCATCAATAGCTCTTGCTCTATCCATATGCCATTCATATTTGAGTATGTGTTGTATTAAACTAGCAGTTCTGTTGTAGGATGGCATTATCAGCATGGTAAACTTCTGGGGATATTCTTCTCTCAGAACTTTTTCAGTAAATGGAGTTCGGCTTGGTGCGGAACTCGGTTTTCATCTTTCCTACCTCTGCTCTCCTCTACCAAACATTTGACCATGTCAGCGATGCACTCCTTGCTAGCATGATAGTCTGCAAGTCGATTGTTAGGGGGCTACAATGAGTGCTTGCTACACAAACGATCTTGGCTTTCTGTTTGAAGTCTAGATTCTCCATTCTCCTAGAGAACCACTCTTGTAGAGTTCCATTGGTGTCCGGTTAGCCTTGCCAGGCAGTTTGAACTCCAAATCCAGCATTTTATCAATTAACATAGTATTCAACCCATCATCACCATCATCTAGCTACATGTCATCATCATAGTTAGAAACCAGCAATACATCTCCTTCCGAGCATCATCAAGTGGGATATTTGGTTCGGTACCGAGTGGTTTTCTTACAAGGGGAGCGCTCTATTTCCTTTTTTAATAACTCCTGCAACTCCATTAGTTATTTCCTCCTACTTTTGCTTTCCATCTCTCCTGTTTAAGTCAGAAACCAAAGTGTTCTCTTATTCTATTGCAAGAGAAGTTTCTCTTCTAACTCTTCTTGTCGTTGGTGGCTGTTGCAAGGCTTGCAGTGTGTCCATCTTATCCATGAGAGCTTTCTAACTATCTACCACTCTCTAGTTTATTTCATGAATCAATTTATCAAGCTCTCCTCTAGTGATAGCTTCCTATTGAGTAAAGGACTCTGGCATTGCATTTCCATAATTAACTTCTGTTTGGTGGTGTTTCCTTCGTCACCATTAGCCACCGCTCCTATGGATCATTTGGAAGCTGATCTTTCTTTTCTAGATATATTGATCTTCAACGGCAATTTTTTAAAATTCTTAAAGCAAGATTTTGGATCTAACAATTAGATCTCTTCAAATCCACAATAGCAAGCTAGATCCAACCCGAGATTTAGCTATCTTAGTGAAAGCATCAAAATGTGGACGCCAAAAATGGATCAACACTCAAGAATGAGTTATAGGGAACCTGTAGGACCTAGACCTAGCTAATAGTATTGAAAATAAAAAGAAAACAGAACGGGAAGACATAAGATTTTTATAGTGACTCAGCAATCTCTAGATGTCCACTTTATAGCTTTATTGATTATAAATTTAAGAGAGCTTATATGAGATTATAGAGAATTAGAATCACAAGTACAAGAGGTTGACAAGTTTTAAGGCCTAGAACTGCCAAGAGTAGCTGCTTTGGTGATAATTGAGAGGAAGGAAGATGATGAAGAGGAATGGAGTCACAGATCCAGGGTAGAGAAGAAAGAGTAGGGATAAGATCCTCTTTTGGTTGCACTATGGCTTGTATTCATAGGGAAACATGTGTACTGGGTCAGAAGCCTAATTGCAGTAGAGCCTAGACGTCGGCCCAAGGTTGCACAAGAAAATTTGGAGGCAATTGAGTTAAACAAAAAACTCAGTACCAAGTCATTTGACTCGATGCCGAGTTATTTTCTTAGGTGTAAACCGCTCTAACTTTTTTCATTACTCTCTTATCCTCTAGTTGATGTATTCCGTGCTTTTTTCATTGACTACTGGTTGATTGTAGTGATTGTTTCATAATCATTTAAGTTATCCTACTTTCTTAGTTTTCTTCTATTCAACCGTTGGAATTGGTCATCCAAACTCAAGGAAAACCACTTGATCACAATTTGATGGAGTAAGTCATAAGATGTATGAAGACTGGAAGGCGATTGGAAGGAGGAAAATGACTCGGTACCATCCAAATAACTTGATGCCGAGTTATTTCCTTAGCTCCATTTTGGGTAAAACTTTCTCGAATTGTTTTCTTGCCCCTTCTAGGTGTGTTTCACATATTTTAAGTTGTTTTTTCTTGTTGTTCTAACTTCCATTGGTTACTTCTTGGTTAAAAAATCGGTTAACATCTAGAAAAAATTCTGTTACCTTCTTCTTTATCCCTGGATTATAGAAAATTCTCTTCATATCCATATACGTCTTATCTCGTCTAGGGTCAATGGTCATCTTTGACTACTGACACTTCATAAGCACTTCCTCCAAATATCATCAACCATTGGAACACAAAGTCTTCCATCTCTCATCAATCATCCTCATCCATCAGTCACATATTTGCCGCCATGGGGAAAGTGCTCCCTTCTTGTTAACTTGAACAAAATATTCACTATCGCCTTATCATTCTTCTACTCTAGTTCAATATAGTCTCAGGGCCGGCTTATTCTCCATTACTACCAAATAGCGCAAGTGGGTTCTATTGGCAGTTGGATATGGAATTCGAAAGGAATTCCATCTGCCTCCACTCATATATAGCATCTTGGGTAGCATGCCTCCAGCTAAGGGCGTCGACGACAACATTTCCTGATGTATATCGTGTCCCAAAGTCATATCAAGTTATAAACTTCATCCTCCGTTGTAGCCTAAGATTCAAATCATATTAAGAAAATAGGTATTTGATTGATTTATGGTCGGTGAACAACTCAAACCTTTTTCCAAATGATAGTGCCCTTACATTTTTGAGTCAAAAATGATGACTCCTAACTTCAAGGCATGAGTTGGGTATCCCTTCTCATGGCCCTTCAATTGTCTACTAGCATAAGCTATCACCCTTCCTTCTTGCATAAGGATGGCTCTTAATCCTATACCACATGCACCTATATAAAATGTGAAAGGCTTCGTCCCATCAGGAATAGTTAATACTAGAGCGCTAGTCAGTCGCTCCTTCAACTTGTCAAATGTTTCCGTGCATTTCTCATCCCATGCAAAAACTAGATTTTTCTTGTTTAAGAGAGCTAATGAGACAGACTCCTGGCTTTACGAAGTCCTTGATGAGTTTCCTGTGGTAACTGGTAAACCGAAGAAAACTCCTAATCTATATGACAATCTTCAGAATCTTCTAATCTTGAATAGCTTCCACCTTTGCGGGACCTATAGATAATAATTTTATCGGAAAGAATGTGTCCAAGAAACCTCACATCCTTCTTCCAAAAGTGACATTTTGAGAATTTGGGTTTAGGTTGGCGCCTTCTCAAAGTCCCTAGTGCCTCCCTTAACTGATTTTCATGCTCTCCCTCACTCTTGATGAATACTAAGATGTCACCTGCAAACTATATGATAAATTTATTTAGCTACACCTAAATACTCTACTAATCAAATCTACAAAGTATGATGAGGCATTTGTCAATCCAAAAGGCATCACTTCCCATTCATACAATCAGTTCCGAGTGTGAAATGTTGTCTTTTGCTTGTTTTCCCTTGCTATCCTTAATTGATGAAATCCAGTGGCTATGGCCAATTAGGAAAAGATTTTAACTCTAACAAGTTGATCAAACAAGTCCTCTATTCTAGGTAAGGGATAAATATTCTTTTTAATCAACTTAATTAACTTTCTATAATCAATGTATAGCCTTAATGAGTCGTCTACCTTAGTGGCAAAGACAACATATGCTCCCCATTCAGAAGTACTTTGATGAATGAATCCCTTCTATAATAGCTCTGAAATCTGCTTATCCAACTCTCACCTTTCATTGGAAAACATGTGTCTTAATGGAAGAGTAATAGGTCTAGTATTCTTCTCTAAATCAATCCTAAACTCGATCTTGGGGAGGGAGACCCGAGATGTTTTCAAAAACATCAAGAAATTCTCGAACTGTGTATGGATGAGTGCTCATCTTGTGATTGGCTTAATGAATATAAATAGCCTAACTCAAGTTTTGGGTTATATGATGAACATCTATATCTCATCCTTTACAACTCCTTAACCATGCAATTCTCCTATCACAACTAAGACAACCCTGTAGTAAGATAATTAATCCATCACTAAGATAAGCCCACGCCCATCAAAGTTAAGAATATGCATCGCATTAGATATGAAATCGACGTTACAATGTCCACAACTAAGTCTTTGCAAAATTAAGGAAAGATGTATATGTTAGAACCTCCATTTCATGTTTCAATTATAACATCTGCACAATCATGTATACACACACACACATACACTTTATCAAGATTACAGGTATATGCAATAAGAAGACACCATGCTCGAAGATATTTAGACTCAAAGAGAAACGAAAATTCATTGACCATGCTACTGGTAGTAAGGTTATTCTACTGTAAAAGAGTCTTAGATAAATTATTGTTAAGGTCTCCTTGAGTATATATGCGTACACAACCAAACACTATTTCTTATGCATCAAAATTAAGTTAGAAAACTGTTTTTATCACCCACATACATCTGTAATAAAACCACAGACGTCTTTGACAATTCTCGGGTTAAAATTCTCTAAAGTTACGGACGTCTGAGGTTTTACCACAGACGTCTGTCACATGAAAAACTACAAATTTGAAATGACACTTCTATTTGAAATAAAATGAAATCACCTTTTAACAAAAAATTACAGCCATTAAAGTGAATAGATTTTCTCAAATAGTAACGACTCTTCATCTGCATCCTTTTGAATCTATAAATACTACTTTGATTGAGATGTAGAAATCCACTAACATGAATTAATTTATTCTTTCCTCTCTTGATTTCTAAACACTTTCTTACGTATACATTATTCACATACTCTCAATCCATTATAACCAAAATATAATTTTGGTTAAGTCACTTCTTACAACTCAAAGCATTCATATTCACATAACCAAAGGAGTTCATAGGAAGATTTGTACTATAAGTCAAAAACTGTTTTATTTGGAACACAAGATTGTCAGAGATATACTTTTGTATTATCCTGCTCCTCCGGGGGAAGCGAGGGTAATTTGGTTAAAGGAAATATCAAAGGGGAGCTTGGGGACTGGACGTAGAACGGGAGGTCCGAACCACTATAAAAACTCTAGTTTGCATGCTTTTTATACTTTACTGTTTATTGTCTATTATAGCATTATCTCATACACTTGCATATTATACACAAGTTAGATAATATATGATCCACAAATTTTCATTTGGCCTCGGAGCAAGGTTATTCCAACATTAAAATGGCGAGTACATTTCAAGAAGGTCTATCAGCTAATCGTCCTCCACTATTTACTTAATTATTCTTATTAGTCAACATAGATGCGAATTTTTTATGGAAGCAAATGGGTTGGAAATATGGCTAGCAACTCAAAACAAATATGAAGCACCTAACACTGATATTGGCATATGGACTCAAAAAGCAGAGGCATCTAACAATGCCAAAGCTATGTATGTATTATTTTTCTCACTCGATAAATATGAATTTTCATGAGTCATGCTTTTCACTACTGCTTATGATATATGGCGTACATTACAAATTACCCATAAAGGCACAAACGAAGTTAAGCAAACAAAAATTTCTATTCTACAAAATCAATTTCATCTTTTAAAATGAAATCAAATGAATCAACTATTGATATGTATGCTACATTTTAAAATATAGAAAACGATCTTATGGCATTAGGAGTTAAATTCACTAATTTTGATTTAGCCACACGAATTTTGAACTCTTTGACAAGTGAATGTGAAAGAAAAGTTTTAGCCATTGAAGAAGCTAACGATCTTTCTTAACTCAAAGTCGAAGAGTTAATAGAAAATCTAATGTTGTATGAAGGTAATTTACAGGCAAGAAAGAACAAAATCAAGAAAGGAAAAACATCACATTTCAAATAAATAATGACAACACCGATTTGGAAGAAGATGAGATTGTTTTCATCGCTAAAATTACAATAGGTTCAATAAGTTCAAAAGGATGATGAAATTTCAAAACAACAGCAACACAAGTTCCTCAAATCAAACATCAATGAAATGCTTCGGGTATGATAAATTTGACCATATGAAGAATGACTGTCCGCTACTTAACAATGATAAAAAGAAAACAAATTCAAAAATTTAAAGAAAAAGAGAAGAGCATTTCAAGTAACTTAAGATGACTCCGACTCTTCCTCTTCATCGGATAGCAACAGTGACTCAGAAGAAGCAAATATTTGCTTCATGGCTATCACAGATGAGGTATGTCCTAAATTAGCATATGATGATATTCTTGAAATTAGTATAGAATTAGATGACAAGTATAGAGAATTGAAAAAATTAAATTAAGAAAATATGGAAAAATTAAATAGAGCTGAATTGGAATTTGGATGGTTAAAAGACGAGAAAACTATTTTAGAAGAAGAATTAGATTGTACAAAAAGAATGTAAAAAATTATCATCTCAAAATGCTACTCTAACACATGATATAGAGAATAACAGAATAATAAATTATAAACCTTAAAAAGAAAAGTATGAATTGAAACAAAAAATATTAAAATTAGCTAATATAGAAATTTCTGTTCTCATAAATAAATTAGATAAATTTACTAACAATGTTTCAAAACTTTAATAAAGGAAAGCAAAATCTAGAAAATTTGATAAAAATTTCAAATTCATAAGGAAATATGAAGGGATTAGGATTTAACAAAAAAAGAATCATAAATGTTTAAGAAATAATTTGGTTTCTAATAATAATCAAAGATTTAAGAAGTATAGTACATTATATACAAATTTTAGAGAAACAAAATCTAAATATGAAAATAAGGGAAAAAACAATTAAAATATGGATTCCTAAAACAATAAAAAAATTGAGTAGACAGAAATACATATATGTATATTTAAAAGATATAGTCGATAACGAAAATTACATCTCTAAAGGTTCCAAGCCCTCATGGGTATAGCTACCTTCTCCTACTAATATATAGGACCAGAACGAAGGAAGTGGGTACCAATTAAGACTTTTTATTATTTTACAGTACCCAAAAAAATTAATAATAAGGAGAAATGGATACTCGATAGCGAATGCTCCAAACATACGACGAGAAATGCACACATGCTATCAAACATTACTTACATGGATGGTGGCACGGTTACTATTGGGGACAATTCCAAAGGATATGTTATAACGATTGGAAACGTCATCAATGTCGGTATGTCTACTTCTCTTGTTATTTCAAATGTATTATTAGTTAAAAATTTCAAACATAAGTTACTTAGTATAAGTCAATTATGTGATAAGGGATTTAGAACCAATTTTGAAAAAGATAAATGCAAAATCATTGATCAAAATAAAAATTTAATTTTTGAAGGAACAAGAAATCGAAATATTTATGTTCTAAACATGAATATTATCATAACAATGATTGCTTAACCGCAAATCATGATGATACATGGATATGGCACAAAAGATTTTATCATATAAATTTCAAATATATAAACAAATTAGCTAAAAACAATTTGGTAAGAGGATTACCCAAAATAAATTTCAAATTTAAAAATCTATGTGATGCTTGTCAACTTGGAAAATTAAAGAAGCTCGTTTAAGACTAAAAAGGAAATATCTAATAGACAGCCTCTTGAATTAATTCATTAGGACTTATTTGGTCCAACTGAAGTACATTTGATAAATCACAATAAATATATTTTTGTAATTGTAGATGGTTTTTCAAGATATACTTAGACACTATTTTTAAAACATAAAAGTGATACATTCAAAATGTTTAAAATTTTGCTAAATGAATTAAGAATCTAATGGATTTAAAAAAAAAAGTATAAGAAGTGATCATGGTGGAGAATTTGAAAATGAATAATTTACAAATTTTTGTAATAAAAAGGGAATTATCCATAATTTTTCATTTCCACAAACACCATAACAAAACAGAGTAGTAGAAAGAAAAAGTCGGACCTTGCAAGTATCAAATGCTCTACACCTATGACTAAAAATAAATGTTATGAAATGCTCTACAAAAGGAAACCAAAAGTATCATACATTTTAATATTTGGATCAAAATGCTTTATTCTAAGTACAAACGATGATCTTGGTAAATTCGATCCAAAAGCCGATAAAGGAACCTTTGCTGGATATTCCGATCGAAGTAAAGCATATAGAATTTTTAGCAAATGAACAAATGTTATAGAGGAAAGTCTTTATATCTTGTTTGATGAACACTTTAAAAATGTAAATAAATACGACGAAGAAATTTTTGACACTAATCAAAATAAAGCCATTGAAATTATAGTTGAAAATATAATCAAAATAACAGTGATTTGAAATCACCACCCCCTATTTAAAAGATCATCCTATTGATAAAATAATTGGAAATCTATAAAATAAAGTTTCGACTACAAGACAAATAAATCAAATGAGTAATATAGCATTTATATCTAATTTTGAACCAAAAAATTATAAGGAAGCATCAAATGATGATTTTTGGATTTTAGCAATGCAAGTAGAACTTAATCAGTTTGAACGAAATAATATTTGGAAAATAGTACCAAGACCAAATAATCAATCAATAATTGAAACAAAATTGGTATTTAAAAAAAAGCAGACGAAATGGAAGTATTATATGTAAAAAAGAAATATTAGTGGCATAGGGATATAATCAAGAAGAAGGAATTGATTATGAAGAGACTTTTTCACCCGTGGCACATCTTAAATCCATAAGAATGTTACTTGCTTTTGCGTGTCATCATAATTTTAAGCCATTTTAAATGGATGTTAAAATACTTTCTTGAATGGTTTTACAAAAGAAATGTTTATGTTGAACAGCCACAACAATTTGTTCATGAAAAATATCCAGATCATGTTTTTAAACTTAAAAAGGCCTTATATGGTATATAACGAGCACCTCGCACTTGGTATGATAGATGAAAATCACATTTAATAAATTTCGGTTTTCAAATTGTTAAGATACAACATTATTTATTGAAAGAGAACAAAAGGATATATTAATTGTTTAAATTTATGTTGATGATATTATATTTGGATCTAGTAACGAAAATTTATGTTATCAATTTTCTACAATAATAATGACAAATGAATTTGAAATGTCTCGTATGGGTGAATTAATTTCATTTTAGGATTATAAATAAAACAATTAAATAATGGAATCTTTATAAATTAAGAAAAGTGCTGTAAAAAATTACTAAAACGTTTTGGAATGGATAATACATGAAGTGAACCCACTCCATTATGTATTACTAATCATCTAGACAAAGATGAACATGGAAAAGAGTTAGATCAAAAACTATATCAAAGCATGATATGATCTTTACTATACTTAATAGTTAGTTGACCAGATATTATGATGAGTGTTTGTTTATGTGCGTGATTTCAAACACAACCTAAGGAATCACATCATTGGACGGCTAAACTGTAACGATCTCGGTTTTTAGTCAAATTTAATTTGGTAATTAATATAAATTTTGGATTTAATTGTGAATTAATTTGAAAATTTTCAAATTAAATAAGATATGTGCTTGTTTATTTATATAAATAGATTGTAATTTGAAATTGAAACTCAAAAATAAATATTTTGGAAAATAAATTGAATTTAAGTACTCTATATTTAATAAAATTAATAGAAATTTGTTTTCTATTGTATACATATGTGTATATATATATATATACACATTTTGATTTGAAAGTTATATTTTAAATTTAATATAATAAAATTTCAAAAAGCTATTTAAGGATAAAATTCTAATATGTGCGTTTATTTATTAAAGTATAATTAGTTTTAAAATCATTTTCAAGAATGGATAAAAGCTTTAAGTGTATATATATACACATATATCTTTTGAAAATTTATAAGATAAATATAATAAGTATGATAACTTACGTTTAAAATTTAAACAAATAAAAGGATATTATTCTTTTTCTTTAAGATAATACATATATATAATTTGAAAATATAAGTAATTAATAAATTAATAAGTAAGTGTTTAAAAACATCATTTATAAATTAATTAACATAAGGGTTTAAACATAAATATATGAAAATTTCAAGTGAAAAACAATAACATATACATTTAAACATTTGTAAGCCATGTAGCATGAAGATTAACAAGTGTAAACCCTTTAACATGCAATATTAACAAGTGTCATGATTTTAAATTTTATTTTCAAATAATAATAAAGAGGATTTTAAGGATACATATACATCTACTTCTCTTATCTTTTAATTTCTTTTCTATCTTTCACTGAACCTGGAAAACTAAAATACAAAGCAGACTAAAAATCTAGAAACAAAAAAAAAGATAAAAGAAATCAAAACAAGTTCTTCAAATCTTCAATCCGATAAAAAAAAATTGAATCAAACAAGTTCAGCTTCAACCTGATCAAGCAAAGCAAAGATTAAAGCTTCAAAAACAAGTAAAAGATCAACTCATATTCATTAAGTAACAGATCTAAATCAAGTCAAAAGGAATAAAAGAAAACTGTTCTCTGTTCTTCTTCAACAGGTGAGTAAACCTCTTTGACCTGACCTATAAACTAGATGTGGTGATTAATTTTTTGAAGTAAAGCTATGAAAAATGTTGTTTGAGTGAAAATGTGTTTGTCTATACACACACACATATATACATATATACATATATGTATATGTATATGTATATGTATATGTATATGTATATGTATATGTATATGTATATGTATATGTATATGTATGTCTGTGCATGCAAATATGCCTCTGCCTTGTCTACAGGTTTCAAAACCTGTTAAGAATCCAAAACCCTTTCATCTAATCTCTTTTAGCTCGTGACGTTTAAACAAAAATATGTTTCAAATTACTAGATCTTAATTTTGAAAACCATTTTAAGTTTAATAAGTTGGAGTTTTTCTAGAAAATCAAGTACTATAGATAAACCCAAAACTTATCAGAAATTCGACTTTCTTAATTTCTTATTTCACTTATATAATCTTGTTCGTGCTCAAAAACCATGAATTTTAAAAGTAAAATCAGGATTTTTTAAGGGTTTAAATTAAGATAACTTGCGAGTTGAACGAAAATTGAAAACGTGGCAATTTCTTGTGATCGCGAGGTCATATGATCTCGAGCTTGATGTCGAAGGTGGCTTGAGAGCTGTGGATCATCAGAAAACCGGTGAATAAATTTTTAGATCATCAGTGAAGTCGGTCGATGCTGATTTAGGGTTTAAGAACCAATTTTGTTTGACGTTGGTATTCGAGCTCGTGCGAGGGCGGCGATGTATCAGACTTGATCAGAGTTGTGGGGATAGAAGCGTGAGATTGCAGAGGAGGTCTGAACGTGATCGCGAGGCTTCAGATAATCGTAAACGGTGGTGTGAAGCATTTTCCTGATGATCAGTTTAGTTCAAGTTGGATGCTGTTATGCTCGATTTTGTTTCACGGCGAAATTGATCGACCTAGGTGGTCGGGTGGCTTGGGCAGGTCATCGATGACCTAAAGGCGACGATGACAATGGTCGGTGGCACGGCGGTGAAGTGTACACGTGCACCTATGCATATTGGTGTTTGAGGGGAAGATTTTGTCTTGGGTGTGTCACGGGGAAGAGCTCGAGAATCTGGGTTGGTAGCTCGAGTATACTCTCGTGTTTGTTCGCGTAAGTATGTTATAATAGTTAAAAAAAATTACATAACAAAGTTTTTAAATAAAATGTTTGACTCGGGTTTCGCTCGGGAAAAAATTGAAAAGGCTCGGGTCTGATTCGAAGTTATCTCAAGTACATGTTGCAACAGTTTTGAATTTTAAAATAAAACAAGTTTTTCCAATTTAAACTAAATCAAAATTTAAACAGTTTTTTAATTAATAATAAATTTTTTATAATAGATTTAGAATTAGTTAAAGTTTAATTAAATTATTTTAAATAAAGTAAATTAAAGTATTTTAATTCTTTATTTCTAAAATGAATTCTTAAGTTTTATTAAAAATAAATTTAAATGTTATATTTAAGTAATTAAAAGATGATGGTTTTAATTAACTTTAGAATTTTAAGTTAATCCATGTGTTAATTTTCAAGGATTATTTAAATAAGATTATAAAAAGATAAATGGTTTATCTTAAACAATGTTTTGATCATTAATTAACTTAAAGGTTTTTAAAAAAATTAAATTATTTGTTAATGATAATTTATTTTATTTAATGAGATTTAAATGTTGTAATTAAGTGATCAGTTAAGATAAGAATTTATCTTGATTAATTAAGGTCTTAATTAAAGGATCATTATTGATTTATTAATGACAATTACTTAGTGTTATTAATTAAAGATTGATTATTAATGTAAGTAATTAAAGGATGAATACTTAATGAAATTAATGTAATTAATAAAAATTATTACTTAATGTAATTAAAGGATAATTACTTTGTGTAATTGAATTAAAGGATAATTAAGATTAATTAATGTAAGTAATTAAGGGTAATTAATTACTTAAAGATAATTACTTAATGAAAGTAATTAAGGATAATTAATTAATGATTAAAGGTTAAGTAACTAAATGATAATTAATAACTTAATAATTAAGGTTAACTAATTAAGTAGCGGATGATTAACTAAAGTAATTAACTTAAAGTTAATTAATGTGATTAATTAATGATAATTAATTAATTAAGGATAATTAATTAAAGATGATTAAATAATTAAAGGTTAATTATTTAATGATTTAAAGTCGATTGATTTATTAATTATGGTTGACTAATTAATAATTAAAGGTTAATTAATAAATGATTAAAGGATAATTATTTAAAATGGTTTGAAATTAATTAATCAGAGTTTGGTGATTAATTCATACGTAATTAATTTATATTGAAACTAATTATAATCAAGTGATTGATTAATTTGCTTATGGATGATTGAATTCTATTGAATGCTTTGAATTATTTGATATCTCTGATGTGTGATGTCTGTGATATGAATTTTTTTGAATTGAGCATGAACTGTGGTCTATTCATCTGCGATGAATTTACTTATCTATCTATGAATGAAAGATAAGCGTTACAGGGTTATGCAACTTATCGATATTGTTGTGCTTGAATTGATTATGGTTGTGATATTGTATTATTGTGTGTAAAACCCCTGCGCTACACCACACAGACATAAATATGGATTTCACGAGGAAATTGGTTAAGTCACAGATATTTTGAATTTAAATATTATTTTGTTTTGAAAGTTAAATTTTGAATACAATTGGTTTGGAAGTGAAATTGAGTTGAATATGAAAAGCTTTTAAAAAAGAAGTTTTGAAATTTAAATTTAGTTTGAATATAATATCTCTTATTTAAGTTTTGAAATTATTTTGGAAATTTTGGTTTGAAAGGGTTATATAAGTTATACAGAATATATATGTAAATATTAAACCATTTTTAAAGTGTATTTAATAAATTATTTTGGAGATTTAAATCTAATTCAAACAGAACATGCTAGGAATACGATAGTTCGCTGATATTTCAACATATACATTGAAAGACTATATCTTGAGTAAATTTAATCGGATTTTTCCCGTAATGAAAGAATTTGTTTTCAAATGATAATGGCTTTCATATTACGAAAGAATTTTCAGTTTTTGTTGAAAGGATTTCAAGTTGTATGTAAATCAAATTTGAAATTGAAATGGTTTTGGAAGTTATGAATGAATCTTTGTTAAAGATTGGTGAACTTTGTTTTCAAATTGAAGAGGATCTTAAAGATGTATATTTTGTATGAAAGATTTGAAAGTGGAAATTTGTTTAAACCATTAAAAAAAAGGTTTTGGGCTAAAAGTTGTGGCTTAACTAAGATCCCAATATATCCTTATGCTTTTAAAATTATCACTTATTATTCGGTTTAGCCGGGAGAGGACTTTATGTCATAAAACACATTCCATATAGTGATACGACATAATGGGAGTGCATTTGAAGACGGCGGTGAAGATCGAGTATTTTTGAGAATGAAAGTCCTACCTTTCGAATATCTCTGAGTCGCGTCGGTATAGAGATCTCTATATGTGATGAGGAGTCCGATCGGGATTATGAATACCCGGATTTGCAAGGGCTTCTTTGGAAGTGTCTTCGGTTCCATTCAGATCAAGGATGGACTTGTATGGACGTATGTATGACATTACACTTTGAGATGTAAAGCTGGTTTCTATCAAATACATTTTTGTTTAGTGGCGGAGAATTTATTCTCTTAGCTTAATACCCTTCTCTAAGACGTACGAGCTCAGAGATTATGTAGTTGATGGTTATTAGTGATACATTCGTAATTTGGTAATGTGGCATACTAAGTGTTGTGTATCATTTGTTGATCGAAGCATGGCTTTAGTGAAAAGCGTAGATTTGTGGACGAGACTTCGTCGAAGCTCACAACCCGCAAATGGTCGAAACATGAAGAATGTGGTAAGGTTATGAGGGTCGCTGAAAGAAGCTATGCGGTAGGATTGTATAATATGGAATAGTCGAATGGTATAGCACTAAGCAATAAGTAAAGTGGACACCAAGACTTTCTACCGGTTCGGACCTCTTGTCCTACATCCAGTCCCTAAGCTCTTCTTAGGAATTCTAACTAACAACTCTCACTTAACCCAGAGGAATAGGTTTACAACTTACCCGAACAACCGAACAGGACTTCTTGCCTCAACTACCGAAGAGGACTTCAACTAGGCACAAAGAGTGTTTTTGACTTGTTGTATTCTTGATAACACTAATGAGTCTAATTGAGTACACTTTCCTATAATCTAATCCTCAAGAATATAAAATGTGATTATGAAGATTTAGGAAATATAAATAGCTATGAATCAAAAGAGTATTAAGAATAAATCAGAGATTCAAGCAATTGAAGTGGTTTGTGAATGCTTTTGAAAACTTGAGTAATCTGAAAATATAATAGAGAGATTAAAGCAATTAGAATTGGTCATTTTGCAAATGATAGAAACATGTTTTTATATGTGTAGAAGAGGTGTAACCATTTGCAAGAGGTGCAGGCAAGAGATGCATCCATTTCCATTGGAGAATGGCTGCAACTCTTGGGAAGAAGAAGGTGTCTTTTCATGAAAAATTCGCAGGTTCAAATTCAGTCGACTGAACAGGGATTTCAGTCGACTAGAACTGTGCATGTTGTAAAATGTGTAACATGTTCAGTCGACTAAAATATCCTGTTCAGTCGACTGAACTGGTAGATTATGCTCAATGAACTCTTAACTGAAATATGAAGTTGTGTTATGTGTTTTTTGTGTTTGTGCAAGTTTCTTGAGGATAGATTTTAACAATAAAACTAAGACTAAGACCTATATATAATAATTACTCATGATATCCTTGTTCTTCATAGTCCTTCATTTAGCTTTGCACGTTTCTCTTCCTTTTTGTTGAAGCACATTGCCATTGATCAAAATATAGCGTATCAACATTCTCCCTCTTTTTGATTGATGACAAAACCTATGTTTGTAGAGATGTAATTTATGTTTCCTCCCCCTGAATATATGCATTATTTTTCCTATAAAACAAAGTTAGTGACCTTTCTCCCCCTTTGTCATCGACAAAAAGGAAGTAATATATATATATACAATTGTGAAGAAAAAATAATCTCATACAGACATAACCATAGTATGAATTAAACAAGCCACAGAGTTTCATAAAAGAAGGCTATTTATACAAGCCTTATCAGAAATGTTTTAAGAATAAATTAAGATTCTGGAAATCAAACCAATAAAAATGATCACTGATCCTTGTCCCAATCATAAGATCATTCACGTCCTCCCTCTGGTTCTCGAATAACCGAGCCACCGGTTGGTTGTTGAAAAGCTCTACTTCCTTGACCACCACTGTTACCACTAGTGTTGATGCTTGGATTTTCTTCGGAAGATGTCCATGTGAAGGTTGGAGCCGGACGCTTGCCGCGTGAGGTTGAAGCAGAAGTGGAGCCTGTGCATGAGATGGCATCCCATAGCTTGTTGAAGAAACCTTTTATTTTATCAAGTTTGTGATCAACCTTTTTGAGGCGATTATCAAGAATTTGTTGATTTATTGATAGAATTCCTAATGATTGATTTGTAATATAATCCAGTTGAACAAGAAGAATATCATCATCTTGAATATGAGGTTCTTCTTGTTGGGCCTGAGGAGAGTGGTGAGGTTGTTGATTACGTGCTTCCCATTCGGCTAAAGACATGATGCGAGGAGGTCTTGCCGGGAGTTGCATGAGGCTTATAGTCCGTTGGTTGATTTGGTGAACCGTTGTAAATTCGGACTCTGGTAGTGGCGAATCAACGTTGAGGAGTAGTCGCATGATATACTCGCCATAGTATATTGTTCTCATTTTTCCATTATTGAATGTAAGAAATTCATCAAGAATTAATTGAACCCAATTAATTTTAATATTACCCCAAATGGAATAAAGTGCCCGATAGTTATTGGGTATACGATTTCATATGAGCCTGTGCGAGAAGTGATGGTACGCATAAGAGCTTTGTGTAGAAGCCTAGCTCTTGGTCGTAAAGAAGTTGATTTGATATCCCGGATATTAATGTTATCATCCAAAAATTGATGATTGATGTTTTCCCGAATATGAGGATTAAATTCTATTTCCTCAAGCTTTCTACCAATGTTAGGAGATCCTAGAATATGTGCAATGCAGTCTAGAGAAAACCATACCTTTTTACCGCACACCATACTCCAAACACTATCGTTTGGATTTCATGGAGTTTGGTGTCCAAGATTTAGATTAGCATAGAATAATTTTACCATAATATGATTAATGGAAAGATCATTGCGTTTAATATCTAGTAGGGATGTCAAACATGCTTGATCGGTCAAGGCTTGAATGTTGTAAGTTTGAAGACTCTGGAAATCGACGAATGAGTGTTCGAAAATCCTTGAATTCTTCCATCTAGTGTCGGCCACTCCATCATAAAGCCATTGAGCAATTTGAGCACTAATTGGCTCGAAGGATGTTAAAGTAGAAGCTCTTGATCGTTTGGGAGGCATTTTTGTGAAATATGGAGGAGAAATTGAAATAAAAAGTTAAGATTGGGAGTTAAGGTTTTAGGAGAAATGGTGATAAAGCTTGGAGAATGGTAAAAGTAAAAGGTAAAGTGACAAAAGTAAGGGGTAAAAAGAAAAAAGTAATCTGGGAAACGACAATTCAGTTGGCTGAACAGACAATTCAGTTGGCTGAACAGACAATTCAGTCGACTGAATTGTCTGTTCAGTCGACTGAAAAGGTACCTGAAAATTTTCTGGGTAAGATTCAGTCGACTGAACAGAGTTTTTAGTCGACTGAATTCGTGAATGAGGAGTTTTGTGTAAAGTTCAGTTGACTGAGCAGAAATTTGTAGTCGACTGAACTTTTGGCTGAAACTTTCTGTGTTAATTTTAGTTGACTGAGCAGAAAAATTCAGTTGATTGAATTTTTGCATTTTTTTAGTTTTATGTAAATGTTTTATTTAATGAAATTTTTACAATTGTATAATAATATTACAATACAACACCATTATTTTAACCTTTTAAAAAAAATATCATTTCTTAGGAGTTGGAATCTTGGGGGATGGAGTCTTCTTCTTTTGTGTTGCATATCTTTCATTCGCCATATAGTTTTTATCCCATGAATTTGGACTATAGTGATGTCTTTGAGGCGAGACCCAAGGATGTATTGGGTCGTTTGATGTATGATACGATGAAGATGGATCATACGGATTAACTGGTCTTGGTAAAGGTTCACTCACATCCTTTTTCTTCGAGCTAAAAAACTTCGAACCAATTTGTTCAAGAAAGCTTAGGCGTTTAGCCGTTACTTTCTGTTCAAAATACAATTCTCGTTGAAGGTCTAGTTGTTGCTGTTGATAATGATGAATTTCATCGATCTTTTTCTTCGTGTTGGGAGAAATAAATAGCAAACGTTAGGCCTTCTTGGAATCTGGTGTACCCGGTTCGGTAATTTTCCCATTTATACACAGGCTCGTGTGTTGGTGTTGGCGTAGGAAGTTGAGGTGAATCAGCTCGGATGAAAAAGTTATGATGATGGGAGAGTTTGATTTGTTGGATGACATTTTTGTACAGAGATTGATCGTTTTGAAAAAGAATTGTATTTTTTTTAAAATTTTAACATGTATATATAGGTTTGGAGTTATACAAACAAAATGTGGTGTAAAATCATTAAGGATTTAGAACCAGAAATTAAATTAATAGTTAATAATTTGCTTTGAAATGGATGGTTATGTTTTGGTGTATGAAATAATAGTTAATTAAATGTATAAATGATTACTTTTTTCAAACCTATGGTTATGTAAAAAAATAATGTTTGCGTTTTAAATGAAGTGAATTAAAATAAGAGATATGTTACTCATGTGTTAGGTTACTAGTCATTATAATTCTAGTTATTAAATATTCTTGAAAGAAATTATTCCTAATTCTCGTCGTAATTTTATGAATGAGTTTTCTAGTAATGGTTTAGTAAATATATCGGCAATTTGATTTTCGGTAGAAATATGTTCTAAATTGATAATTCCTTTTTCGATATTATCACGTAGAAAATGGTGACGAATATCAATATGTTTTGTACGAGAGTGATTTACTGGATTTTTAGATAAATTTATTGTACTTGTATTATCACAATATATTATTGAGTTTGTTAAATTTATATTAAAATCTTTAAGTGTTTGTTGCATATATATGACTTGGGTACTAGCTAATGCGGCAGATATATATTCCGCTTCACAAGTTGAAAGCGAGACACAATTTTGTTTCTTACTAAACCAAGATACAAGTGATTTTCTAATGAAATGACATGTACCACTTGTACTTTTTCTATCTATTCGAGATGCACCAAAATCAGCATCACTAAATGAAACTAAATCAAATGGACAATCTTTTGGATAGAAAAGACCAAAATCTTTAGTATTATTAAGATATCACATAATTCATTTTACGGCTCTTAAATGTGATTCTTTTGGATTAGCTTGAAAACGTGCATATAGACATACACTCATCATTATGTCTGGTCTACTAGCGGTTAAGTAAGGTAAAGAGCCTATCATACTTCTAAACAATTTTTGGTCTACACTCTTGCCATTTTCATCTCGATCGAGATGAGTTGTGGTACACATAGGAGTAGGTTTACCAGAAGTGTTTTCCATTCCAAAACGTTTAATTAGATTAGTGCAATATTTTTCTTGGTTTAAGAAAATTCCATTTGTTAATTGTTTAATTTGAAGACCGAGAAAGTAAGATAATTCTCCCATATGTGACATTTCGAACTCTTTAGTCATTATATTTGAAAATACTTTACACAATTTTTTATTAGTTGAACCAAATATAATGTCATCCACATATATTTGAATTATTAAAATATCTTTAGTAGTGTTTTTAATGAATAAAGTTTGATCTACTTTTCCAATTTGGAATACCGAATCTAGTAGATAGCTCTTAAGTCTCTCATACCAAGCACGAGGTGCTTGTTTAAGACCATATAAGGCTTTCTTTAATTTATATACATGATCCGGATATTTTTTATAAGTGAATAAAGGGGGTTGTTTTACATATACATTTTCTTTTATAAAACCATTTAAAAAAGCACTTTTAACATCTATTTGATAAAGTTTAAAATTGTGAAAACAAGCGTAAGCTAATAGAATACGTATTGCTTCTAATCTTGCAACAGGAGCAAATGTTTCTTCAAAGTCGATATCTTCCTCTTGATTATATCCTTGTGCTACTAGTCTAGCTTTATTTCCAGTTATATTTCCTTGTTCATATACTTTATTTTTGTAAACCCATTTAGTTCCTATAACTGATTAATTAGTAGGTCCGGGAACTAATTCCCGAACATCGTTACGTTCAAATTGATTTAATTCTTCTTGCATAGCAACAATCCAGTAGTCATATGTTGATGCTTGTTTAGGATTTTTAGGTTCTATTGATGAAATTAAGGCAACATGTCCCATTTGGTTTAGCTGACTTCTTGTTTGAACTTGTGAGTCAATTTCTCCAATTATATTTTGTGTAGGATGATCTCGTAGAGTTCTAGGAGGAGATCTAATTTGATTTTTATCGATTTGATTAATATTTTCATTATTTTCAAAACTTATATTTTCAGTGTTAGATATAATTTCTTCATCATCTTTGATGATTGTACGTTTATTAAAGTTTTCATCAAAAGATACATGTAAAGTTTCTTCTATTACATTTGTTCGTTAATTAAAAACACGATATGCCTTACTTCGTTCTGAGTAACCTACAAAAATACCATGGTCAGCTTTTGAATCGAATTTTCCAAGTTGGTCTTTTGTGTTAAGAATAAAACATTTTGATCCAAAGATTTTTAAGTACGAGATATTTGGTTTTCTTCCATTAAAAAGTTCATATGACGTGTTTTTTGTTAAAGGTCTTATGGAAATACGATTTAATACATAGCACGCAGTTGCTACAGCTTCTGCCCAAAAATGCTTTGGTAATGTACTTCCATTTAATAACGTTCTTGCGCATTCTTGAAGAGTTCTATTTTTCCTTTCTACAACTCTATTTTGTTGTGGAGTTCTAGGAAATGAAAAATTATGATTTATTCCTTTCTTCTTACAAAATAATTCAAATGATTCATTTTCAAATTCGCCTCCATGATCACTCCTTATATTTTTGACTTTTAAATTCTTAATATTTTGAATTCTTTTGACAACATTTTTAAAATATTCAAAAGTATCACTTTTATTTTTCATAAATATCGTCCATGTATATCTTAAGAAATCATCAACTATTACAAAAACATATCGATTATGGTTAATAGATTGAACCTATGTTGATCCGAATAAATCCATATGTAATAATTCTAATGGTTATAAAGTTGAAATAACTTTCTTCGATTTAAAAGATGATTTAGTTAATTTACCTAGTTGATAATCATCGCAAATATTATTTATTTTAAAATTTATTTTTGGTAAGCCTTTGACTAATTCATTTTTTGAAAGTTTTTGAATAGTCTTAAAATTAATATGACAAAATCTTTTGTGCTATAACCAAGGATCATTATCTTTGACCATTAAACACATACCTTTGTTATTATTAATTTTCATGTTTAAAACATAAATATTTCTATCTCTCTTTCCTTCAAAAATAAGATTTTGATTTTGATCAAATATACAACATTTATTTTCAGAAAAAGTTATTTTAAAACCTTTGTCGCATAGTTGACTTATGCTTAATAAGTTATGTTTTAAGTTTTTAACTAAAGAAACATTTGTAATAATGGGTAAATTTGATATACCGTAATTGCACATATCTCCTTTGCCAATGATGAAGCCTTTTGAGTCATCTCCGAAGGTAACAGAGCCACCATCAAAGTATGAAATATTTGTGAGCATTTCTTTATCTCCGGTCATGTGTTTTGAGCAACCACTATCCAAAATCCATTTTCTTTTCTTGAGTGGGACCTGTAAAAAATATTAATAAATACTTTGGTATCCACCTTTTAATAGGGTCCTAAGAGTTAGATCTTAGGAAGCCAAACCCAAGTGGGTTTAGTGTCCGTTTTATAAATATAATTTTTATTGTTATGAACAGTATTCATAAATGTTTTAACATATTTGTTCCTAATTAAATTATTGTTAGTTTTTAGAACCCAAATTTTAATTATCTTAGTTTCTTCTTTTGTGTTAGTAGGTGCTCTTAATGATATATTATGTTTTGAATCATTATTCTTCTTAAGATTAGTATTTTCCTTTTGAGAAATTTTTGACTCCTTTTTATATCCTAATCCATGTTTATTTGAGGAAGATTGAGAATTTTCTAAAATCTTCGATAAATTTTCTCTTCCTTTGCTAAAATTAGAAACATTTTTAGTAATGTTGTCTAATTTAATTTGAAGACTAGTATTTTCTAATTCAACTTGTTTTATTTTATTTTTTAAATTGTGATTTTCAAAAATAATTTTATCATTCTTGGTCTTTTGAGTTTCAATTTCTTGGCTCAAAAGTAAAAGTTGACTGTTTGAGTTTAAGAGAGATTCTTGAACTTTTTCAAGTTCTTCTTTCAATATATTTTTTGTCTTTTAACATATCTCTTTCAAATTAAGCTTTGTTCTAATTTTCACGTGTCTCTTTAAGTTTCTTTTTGAGAATTTTTATAGTATTTAAAACTTCAAGGTTTACTTCTATTATATCATCATAAGATAAATCACTAACCTCAGATTCTTGAGCCATAAAGCATACACTTGCTTGTTCATTGTCGCTATCACTATCACTTTCGGATAAAGATGAATCTGAGTCGTCCCATGTTACATAAAATGCCTTCTTTTTGAATTTATCCTTCTTATTTTTGTTGTTGAAGATTTTTTTTATTTTCCTTCTTTTGTTCTGGACAATCCTTGTGCATGTGTCCTTTCTTGTGACAATTGAAGCATTCTATATTTGAAGATAAAGGTTTGTTCAAGAAACTCTTTTCGAAACCATTTTTATTTCCTTTTCTATATTTTAAGAATTTCTTGAAATTTTTGGCCATAAATGCTAAATCCTCATCTTCAGACTCCGATTCTTCCTTTTCTGCGCGAAAAGCCACATTTTTTCTTTCCTGTGCTTGGTCTTTATTAGCTTGAATGTTAACTTCATAGGACATAAGGTTTACAAATAATTCTTCCGGTTTCATTGTGGACAGATCATTTGCTTCCTCGACTTCTAATACTTTTCTCTCCCATTCATCAGTGAGTGAATTTAGAACCTTAGATACAATATCAAAATCCGTAAATTTTTCTCCTAATCCTATTAAGGCATGATGAATGTCTTGAAATCTCGAGTACATGTCCTTGATAGATTCATTTTGTCGCATTCTAAAGTTTTGGAACTGGTTCTTTAACATGGAAATCTTTGTTTGTTTGACCTTGTTTGTGCCTTCTGTATGGTTCTAAGTGTATCCCATATCTGATGTGCAGTAGTACAAATGCTAACACGATTGAACTCATTTCTATCCAAAGGGCAAAATAGCATATTCATAGCTTTGGCATTTGCACTGGCTTCATTCTTTTGAGTTTGTGTCATGTAGGATAATCAGTTGTGGGTACAATGAACTCTGTTTGAGTTGCATTCCAGGCTTCAAAACTTGTTGCTTGCATATAAATCCTCATTCTTGTAGCCCAATAATTATAGTTTAATCCATTGAATAGAGGAGGTCTTTGAGTAGATTGTCCTTCTGCAAATGTAGAGCTATAGGCAGTTATTGTACTTGTGCTTGTGTAATTTCCATATTATCAATATATCAAATAACGGTGTTATGATTATATGACGGCCTTGCTCTGATATCAATTGAAAGAAGCTATGTGGTAGGATCGTATAATATTGAATAGTGGAATGGTATAATAGTAAGCAATAAGTAAAGTGGACACCAAGACTTCATACCGGTTCGGACCTCTTGTCCTACGTCCAGTCCCTAAGCTCCTCTTAGGAATTCTAACTAATAACCCTCACTTAAGCCGGAGGAATAGGTTTACAACTTATCCAAACAATCGAACGGGATTTCTTGCCTCAACTACCGAAGAATACTTCAACTAGGCACAAAGAGTGTTTTTGACTTGTTGTGTTCCTGATAACACTAATGAGTGTAATTGAGTACAACTTTCCTATAATCTAATCCTTAAGAATATAAAATTTGATTATGAAAATTTAGGAAATTTAAATAGCTATGAATCAAAAGAGTATTAAGAATAAAACAGAGATTCAAGCAATTGAAGTGGTTTGTGAATGCTTTTGAAAACTTGAGTAATCTGAAAATATAATAGAGAGATTAAAGCAATTAGAATTGGTCATTTTGCAAATGATAGAAACATGTTTTTATATGTGTGGAAGAGGTGTAACCATTTGCAAGAGGCGCAGGCAAGAGATGCATCCATTTCCATTGAAGAATGGCTGCAACTCTTAGGAAGAAGAAGGTGTCTTTTCAAAAAAAATTCGCAGGTTCAAATTCAGTCGACTGAACAGGGATTTCAATCGACTGGAACTGTGCATGTTGTAAAATGTGTAACAGGTTCAGTCGACTGAAATATCCTGTTCAGTCGACTGAACTGGTAGATTATGCTCAATGAACTCTTAACTGAAATATGAAGTTGTGTTATGTGTTTTTTGTGTTTGTTTAAGTTTCTTGAGGATAGATTTTAACAATAAAACTAAGACTAAGACCTATATATAATAATTACTCATGATATCCTCGGTCTTCATAGTCCTTCCTTTAGCTTTCCATATTTCTCTTCCTTTTTGTTGAAGCACATTGTCATTGATCAAAATGTAGCGTATCAACAGTCATGCCCTTTAGGGTATGTCCATTCCCTTCTGGATAAAAAGTGATATCATGGTATGAAGCCCAGATATTTAACTTGTGTGGTTGTTTGAATTTGTTGGTGTTGAGGCCTTGGATAAAGGTCGATGATGACCGGGGGATGGCATACTCGTGTCAGTAGTTACCTAGTTATAGAGGTAACCCGACCTTATGTTGGTAGAGAGCCGGTTAGGTTCTCGGGGGGGGGGGGGGGGGGGAGGGGGGGGCCTCCAAAGGCGTACCCATTTGGTGAAGGAATTTCCTTATGCTGACCATTTGTCAGAAATCCAAACAAAACATTGCGAGCCCTATACGGTTTTAGTCGTTTAACCTGCCATGGAATGTGGTGGTAACCTGCTATTGAACATGGTAGCTATAGTAGGTATACCATAACGGTGGTATGCTAGCTAAGATTAATATTATACTTTTGAAATGTTTTCTGCACTATGCACTAATAATAATATCAAAAGGATTTTACCTATCAATCATGTTTGACTATCATAAGGAGAAATCTCATCCAATTGTGTGATTGCATTGTGTGTGTGGCGGGAGGCCTTATGGTAGTTTCATTTTTTAAAAAGCATTGCGGATTTGTTTTTACTTCTATTGTTGTTTCTTTTTGTTTAAGCAACTATTTTTGTTTGCTCACACCAGTCCCATGACTAACCTGAAGTTTATTGTTCCCGTTCTAAACTCTAGGTGCCCATAATTTTCCACATAGGTAGCCTAAAGTCAGGTTTTCAGATAGTCGGATTATGGATGTAAATTCGATAGCATTCGGTCTTTGGATCTTGGCAATCGCATTGTGCACCGAGTTTGCTTCACATCAGCATGATGATGGTTCTCGCTTCTAGTTTGGAGCTTTGGCATAAGAGATCATATCTCTCCGCTGCTTTTACTGCTATGTTTTCCGCTATTGTGTATCTTTGATAGTGTTGATCATTTCATTTGTATCATTGTTGTATCAAATGTTGTGTATGAATAAAATTTCATTTTTGTTTCCGCTGTGTTGTTATCACCTAATGTTGTTGTAAGCTCCGGCGAACCAGACTCAACGTTTGAATCTACGTCATTCAAATACGGGTGATGTATTTTGTGTCGATTTTCGAGGGTCGAGTTAGGATCGTTACATAAACAGATTTTACGATATTTAACCAACACTAAATATTATAGCCTGTTTTATCCAAAGGTGGTTCGTTTGAACTCGTATCTTACAATGATGTGGATTTTGGTGCATGCAAATTGAATAGAAAAGGTACAAGTGACACATGTCACTTTATTGGTCAATCGTTAGTTTCATGGTTTAGTAAAAAGTAAAATTGCGTTTCTCTTTCGACATGAAAAGCCAAATATATTTCTGCTACCTTAGCTTGCGCTCATGTAATATAAATTTAACAAACACTTAAAGACTACGGAAAAATAATAAAAAATATTCAACATATTGCGATAATTCTAGCACTATAAATTTATCTAGAGATCCAATTAATCGCTCATGAACAAAACATATCGAACTTGTCACCATTTTCTGAGTTATAATATTGAAAACTCAATAATAACTCTTGAATTTGTTAATACCGAAAATTAAATAGCCGATATTTTACAAAACCTTTATGCGAAACAACGTTTATCATGTTAAGACGAGATTTAAGAATTTTTTCGTATAGGGAATTGATTAATTAAATTTATAAAAATAATTTTTGTACACTTAAATTTGTAGAAATAGCTCATATCGACCTTCAATTGGTTACATACACTTAGATCAAAAATAAACTGCATAAAAATTAAACTAATAACAAACATGTCAACCTAACCTCTCCTAGAGAATATATATGGTTAATCTTCTTTCCCTACTCTCTAAAAATAGTAAAAAGTTATATTATAAATCATCTTATATTCCTCTGCAAAATTTTGTTGTGATTATTCTAATTATTAAAACAAATAATACTCAAAAATGTTTTCTGATCACGACTCCACCTATTCAACTATCGACTATAAATCTCCCTCATCGGATAGCACTTATGTTTCACCAACTAAATCCACTCCTATATCGATTCATTCAACCTCTCGAAACATTGTTGCATCACCTACATACCATACTGGCTTTTCCTCTAAAGAAAAGAAAGCCATTCAGTTGATCTACAAATCAACATCTCTCACCGACAAGGTCGATGAAATATATCATTATCAACAAGAAATGCTGGGAGTTTAATGTGAGATGTATTATGAACAGTGATGTCAACGATCTCATCTAATTTTCTTGAAAATTTAGTATCTTCTAGCAATTTGTGGTTATTCACCAACAAAAGTAGCATACATCAAAAATCTCCTCATATAAAAGAAACTCCTACAAATGCATACAGCATTACTCTAAAAAATCTATGCAAATTGGGACCATCAAACCAAGCTTGGATGACACTCCAGCCCATTCAAGTTGGTCTCCACTGAAACCGTTAATTGACGATACAAAAGTTGAGCCAAATTCATGAGATATACAACTAATCAACAATTCTAAATTCTCCGACAAAAACTAAACTTATGCTCATATAGATTAAGTTTATTTGTTAATTTTTGGTATGTATATTTTTTTATTATATTAAAATTTCAATAAAATTTCATTGCGATTTAAAATTCTCTAATATTTTAGAAAATACATACCACAGACGTCTGTGCATTTACAACAAACAAATGCAAAAAGTTACGAGAATTTTTTTTCTTCAACCAATGGCGACTATAGGATTTCACAAACTTCTTTCAAAATTCTCTATTTATTTTTCCTGCATCCATAGACGTCTGTCGACCCTTTTTATTTATTTTTACTGCAAACACAAACTTCTGCGACTCCCATACAGACATTTGTCGCTGTTTCGAACATACATTTTTAGTAGCCTTATATAAATGAATTTACCCAATTCTTCACTTTTACTTCCATTTCAATTCCCCATTTCTAAACCCTATACTCCATAACCTTCAAATTCCTCAATCAATGGCTCCAAAGAAGATGACCATCTCTAATAAACAAGGCCAATCTTCCTCCTCCTCTCAAACCCCAGTTACATAAGCTCATATAAACCAATGGCTTCGCAATAATCCTATTGCCATCAATCAATTTGAGGTGCTTTACAAAAAGAAAATTAATTCTGGTTCCTTCTATCACCATGAAATGTTATAGAATATTAAATTCTAGGATTAACTACGGATGTCGGTTGCTACAACCTAATTAGCTATGATGTAAACAAGGTAATTATCGATCCTCTAGCTATTTACCTTTTCTGCTCTAATTTATGTAGTACAGAAATTTGGAATCTGAAAAATGAGGATGGATGGTTGTGGACAAGTGTTTATGGAAAATAAATCAAAATTGATGTATATACAGTTGGCCGTAAACTAGGATGTTCTTATGAGAGAATCGACTTAATGGATAAACTGGATCATAGTCTTTTACCCAGAGATGAAGTTACTAATCAAATATGGGAAGATAGGATTCCCCAGTGGAAATCCATTTACCTACGCATATATGCTAGATTACAAAATAGAATGATAATCAACACAACCATTTCACATCTAGGTAGCCATGAGCCAATTTATCCCGATGACCATCGAGCTTTGTATGCAATATTTGGACTCAGCATCGTCGCTCAATTGTATATGCTCCATACATAATGCACATTTTGCAAGATCTTGGAGTTCCTTCGTACTTACATAATACGAAGAATTGCCAACAAAAGATAGTGGTCCACGATATCTATTCTTGATGCAAATTCGCAAAAACCTACATCATATCATCCCCTTCGACCAATGGACTCTACTGCAGCATTGACAAGAACCTCATGGTCCTCCTCTAACTAGCACTTCTCGGTAGAGTTACTCACCTCATCCTTCACAACAACCAACTTACTCTAGTTATGCTACCGAATAATATTTGAACTCCTAAATACAAGAAGCTCGCGTTGAACCAACGCAAAACGAATATCCTCGTGATTTGGCACTTAAACCAAAAGATAATCACGGCTAACCAGCGAGCTTTAAACAAAAATATGAATGGATTGGAACATTCTTTCTCTATAAGGATGAAAAAAAATAGAGAAGACTTTTGACAAAGAGGTCTCCACATTAGGCAAAGTTATGCGTAAAGCACGTGGTCGATCATTTTCTCACTCATCATCCTCGCCTTCATCAACACCTCCACCTCGGGATCAAACACCAATTTATCGCTCTCAACCCTCACCCAAAGGTACGTTTCGCGATAGAGGTGGCTTAGGGAAGACTCCTATTCAAGCACAACCCTAGGAAGAAGAAGAAGATAGTGATGACATGTACATGTCTGGTACTCTGCATTTCCAACAGCAATCGTACATAGCATTTCAAGGCTCTCAATTCAATAAGATGAGGAGTACAATAACCAAACACAACGGCCATGCACATAAGCAGGATCCGTATTCTTATTGGGAATACTACGTGAACTATGAAAGCTTATCTTACTCATATAATCAGTACAATTAGAGTTTTATTTTTTCTTTCAATTATCTATTCTTATGCTTGTTCGTTTCACTATATAAACCTTTTACTATGATTTTCTCTAAATTTATTTTCCTTTTTCTGATTTTCCATGATCTTAATGTATAATATGCTATGTTTATTTAATATTTATGTATTTTATATCATTTACTTCCATTTTGATAATGACAAAGGGGGAGTAATTTATGCATATACATTAGGGGAGAAAAATATAATAGGGATGGTATGGCTCAATGTAACGACCCAGAATTTTTAAAAATTAAAATTTGAATATTTAATTAATTTTAAATATTAATAAGTGAATTTATAAGTCAAATAAATTTTAATTTGAATTATTGAATTTAATTGGATTATTAAATCGATAATTTAATATGTTAAATTATAGAAATAATTGAAAATTGGGTTAAATATGATTGAAAATGATTTGTAAAATTTTATTTTATCATATGGAAGTTAGAATGATATTTTAGAACTTTTAAAATCGAATTAAAAGTTAATTTGTGAAAATTGAATATTTTAATATTAAAATCGACTAGTGAAAATAGCCAATTTTTGAACAGTCTCAGAATTGAACGAAACCAGTTCCATTGGATCCGTAATGGTTAGTTATTACCGGATTCAAATTTCGTGTCAATCGGAGCTATCGTTTGATCGTGGCAGCTCGAAACGCATCGATTTATTTTTAATTTTAATTTGGCGAGTTAAAATAGCCATTTTTCAAAAAGTCTCGGATTTCGACGAAACCAGTTTCATCGGATCCGTAATGTGATATTATTGTAAGGTTTCAAATTTCAAGTCGATTGGATTTACCGTTTGTCCTGTACAAATTAAAACGCCTAGAAATCGATTTAAATCGGTTTAATTTAAATTGAACGTTTGTTGCCCTAACTCACACAGATGTCCGAATTAGCTTCCGAAACCTATTCCATTGTGTCCGAAACGCGGGTTAAACCCTAGGTACGTCAGTTTCGGCGCCTAAATCGGAGTTCGGAATTTCCGGATGAATAGTGTCGAACGAAACTCTATAAATACACCCCCTACCCTTCATAAATTAAAAAAAAAAAAAAACCCTAAATTACAAACCCTAGCCGCCACTACCCCAATGGATGGCCAGAAATCATTCTCCTTTCCCCCTCAATCTCTCTCAATCTACAAAGATTTAGCCAAAGTGTTTAACACGAAGGTTGGAGAGCACGACGAGAGCTTTCAATCCATACGGTGATGATCGTGTTTGGAGCGACGTGGAGGGGGCAAGTGGGGGCCGACAGTCATGGGCTGCGCACGCAATTCAAGACCAATCATAGGGCCGAGCTTCATGATGTTGATGGTGGAGATAGCTCTCGCGAAAGGCTTCGAGATGGCGGTGGTTTGATGTGATTTCGTCGAGAAATGAGCTTGCAATATAAAACCCTAATGGCTTGTTATGGGTTTGGTGGTTGCGGCCTCAACCTGTAGAAGATACGTGAGGGGGATGGAGGGAAAGAACGGCCAGGATGCAAAGGGGTTGGATCTCACGGCTATGATGTAGTGTGGGTTTAAAATATTTAAGTTATTGTTGAAATTAGTTTGTTTAAATACGTGTAAACTTCAAAAATTCATAACTTTTTCATACGAGGTCGAAAAAATGCAAACTCAGTTGCGTTGGAATCGTATGGACGAGCACTACGCGATGGAGTTAGTTTGGAGTCGTTTGGAGTTAGTGAGAATTTTGGGTAAAATTAAACGTCCGTTTAATTTTATTCGAAATAAATCGCTAAAACGGAAAATAAAATCAAGGTGAGAACTTCTCACTCAATCGAATCAATTTCGATTTTATTTTAAATAGTTAGATTTAAAATATTTGAATGCATGTTTGAATGTTGATTGATATCTATTGATTGTTAAAATAGACATTATGCGCCGTTAGTAAGCGGATGTTATTTATTTAAAACATATACCGCGAATATTTCATAAACAGTGAAATTGGTATTATATATAATATCAATATATATATATTGGCATATGTATATATTGCAGTTGATTGATTTCCCGTATTTTTTAGCGGATGAGACCCTATTACGCCGTTATTAAGCGGATAATATTTAATAAGAACGTATACCGCGATAATTTCGTACTGGAGCGAAATTGGTATTGTGCTAATGTTTGTGATGCAGGAAAACAGGTTGGAGGGATCCAACTGGATTCCTCAACAGTATTTATTTGATTTCAGATATTTTGATATTTGATGGATTTTCATATTGATATATGATATCGTTGTAGTCGTGATTGACTATTTGGGGTGTAGCATCATTGGACCAAGTTTTGGAATTTTAAAATGATTTATAAAGTGATTTTTGAAAATATACTATATGTTTTGAATTTGATCTATTTTAAATAAATAAACGTCATAATTTTTAATGTTATAAAAATTATGATTTTTGTGAAATACAGTTAAAAACTGATTTTTGAGAATATGATGCTATTGATTTTATAAAATAGTTTAATCGAGATATTTTAGAATTATTGTGAAAAGTTTAAATATAGGATTTATAAAATTTGATTATTTTATAAATAAAAATGATGAAATTATAAAGGGGTTAAAGACGTTTTTAAAATATTAATATGAATTGATTTATATTAAGAAATTTATAAATGGATATTTATAAATTGAAATATGGACATTATAAAACGAGTTTTTATAAGTGTTTGAATGAAGTGAAAATGAATTTCATAATTGAATGGAATTTATAGAATTTTATACGGTGAAGTTATAAATGGAATTTTATAAGCAGTAGGTTTATAAAATTTATTAAGTTATTAAAATAATGATTTTGGATAAATGAATGAATCTTATAAGTTATAAGATTTGTAAATTGGAAAGTCTTTAAAAGAACGATTTTGTAAAATAATCGTTTTATAAGTATTTAACTTATAATATGAACTTTTAGTTTATAATTGAGTTATAAACTGGAATAGGTTAATAAAAGAATTTATAAAAAGGAAGTTTTTATAAATAAATAGAAATGGAATTTATAAACGTTGTTTTATAAATTCGCAAATGACTTATTTTGACAAGAAAATTTGTTGAAACCTATTAATGGAGTTAATTCACATTTTTGAATAGTGAATAATCCTTTGAATTAAAATGAATAAAAGGATGAAATTGTTAATGAAGTATATTCACGTTTTTGAATAGTGAATAACACGTTAAAGAAATTGTTTTGGATTTGGATGTTTTAAATAGAATTAAAACGATCGAACAATGTTTTAAAATGTGTTGAGATTCGAAACCATAGATTTCAACGTTAATTGTTGAAATAGACGTTTTCGAAAAATAGAAGGAAATAGTGGACTATAACACTGTTGTTATAGTAAATGATTTCTGAAAGGAAATGTTTTGTATAGTATTGGGATTTATATATCTATTTAATTTCAAATCCCTATACTAGTGGTTTTGGGTTGTTGTAACGATGTTTTACGCAACATTCGTTTTGGCCCAAATAAATATGTTTAAGAGAATGATTTCCTTAAAGAATGAAATATATACTTAATTTCGATTTAAGAATATTGAATATTTTCCAATTGTTGAAAATAAATAAAATTTGTGAATTACTTATGAATAAATAAGTATGGAAATGTTTTTCCAATGTGAAATGAAACGTTTAGAGAATTTATCCTTTTGAAGATAAATTGAAATGAATAATTGAAATCGAATATTCATTGATATTTTGGAATTATAAATCCACTAAGGAATTTATAAAGGAAGTGGAATTTGTTTAAAAAAAATAAATGTTGATTTATTTTTAAAGTGTGAAAATTTTATATCTAGTAAAGATATTTTTGGAAAACAAATAATTTGAAAAATTATTTGGAAACTGGTGATGTGTGCATATCCAGTGATAGTTCAATAACCGACTATCAATATTTCCCTTTGAATGGGTATTTGTTGTGAATTGTTTGAATGTGAATGCTACACTTATTTTTGAATAAGCGCTCACTATTCGGGTTAACCGGGAAAGGACCATGGGGTCGTATAACCCATTCCGAATATGTGATACGTCGTTATAATTGCATTGAAGATCGGTGTTGAAGACCCGGTATTTGCGAGAGCGATAGGATGACCTGTCGATTTACTCTGCACCGAGTAGCTACGGTATAGAGTTCTCCATATGTGATGGTAAATCCGATCAGGATTGTGAATATCCGGATTGCAAGGACTTCTTTGTAAGTGCCTTCGGTTTTGTTCGATCCCGGAACAGACTTGTATGGATTGTATGTCTGACGTTACAAATTGAGATATAAAGCAGATTTCTTTCAAATATATTTCTGTTGGTGGCGAAGAATTTATTCTTTAGCTTAACACCCTTCTCTGAGACGTACGAGCTCAGAGGTTATATAGTTGAAGTTATCAGCGATATATTCCCAATTTGGTAATGTGATATGCTGAGTGATGCTGTAAATGATCATTGTGTTGATTATTGTGATAGGATCGTTTATTTGATCGTCTATCTTGGTGATCATTGTGTTGATCATTTGTTGACCCAAAGCATGGCTTTTGTATAAAGTATGTTTTTGTGGACGTGACTTCGTCGAACCTCACACCCCGGAAATGGTCAAAACAGGAAAGATGCGGCAAGGTTATGAGGGGTAGCTCCCTTTAGGGTATGTACATTTCCTTCTGGATAGAGGTTGTATCATGGTATGGAGCCCAGATATTTAACCTATGTGGTTACTGCGAATTTATTACTTTGTGGTTGTTGGCTATCGGGATCCCGTGAGAAAGGTCGTTTACGATCGGGGAATGGCGTGCTCGTGTCAGTAGTTACCCAGTTAGGGGTAACCCGGCCTTGTGTTGGCAGAGTTCCGGTTTGGTTCTCGGGGATGTCTTTCCAGAGGCATTCTCATGTGGCAATGGGAAGTTCCTTGGCCTGACCATTTGTTGGAAATCCAAAGAAACAATACGAAACTTGTACGGTTTTAGTTGTAGAACCTATCATTCACTTATGGTGTCGCAACACTGTTTGGATGGTAGCTATAGTAGGCATACGATAATGGTCGTATGTTGGCTAAGATTTATATTCTACTTTCAAAATGAATTTTTCCTACACTATGCACTAATAATAATATCAAATGTTATTTTAAATGCGTATCAAGCATCTTTGACTATCATAAGGAGAAATCTCCTCCGATTCTGCGTTTGCATGTGTGTGTGTGCGGGAGGCCTTATGGTAGTCTCATTTTTAAAAGCATTGCGAATTGACTTTAAAAATATTCCTCTATTTTAATTTTTAAAGATAAATAAACTGTTTTGAGTTCTCACACCAGTCACATGACTGACTTGGAGTTTATTGTTTTCCTTCCTAAACTCTGGGTGCCCACCAATTTCCACACGGGCAGTCAAGAGTTAAGGTTTATCAGGATATTCTGGATATTCAGGAATTACTGGAGGCAAGCTGGATGGCATGGCGTATTACTACTTATATAGTATTTCTTTTTTCCGCTGCACTATTGTTGTTGTATGATGTTGTACACTCTGATGATATGATGTAATGTAATGTATAAAATGTAATAACTGATAGTTCTTTGTTTAAAGATTATTCATTTATTATTATATGTTGTTCCGCTGCGAATTGTGAGATTCTGATGTTGTTCTGTTTTCTATTCCGTTCTATTCTCTGTTCTGTTCTCCATTTTCTCTTTTTCTTCTATTTTAAAATTTTCTATGTTCTTTTCCCTATCTAAATTTTCTATCTTTTTCTCTGCTCTTTTCCTAAATTCTTTTTCTTAAACCCATAACTATTCGGTTTTTTCGACAACGAAAAATCGAAACGTTACACTCAAGTCCCTATTAAGTTTCAAATTACACCAAACATCCTTTCCAAAAAAGTATGTGAATTATGTGCCTAAAATTAAGTTACAGAATAATCACATATATTTATGCTATTATTCAATGAATAATTGTAGACATTTATGCAACTATATTCAAAAATTGCAGAAATTTCCACAATTATTCACTGAAAAATTGTGGGGATTTTTTCGCAATTATTCACCAAAATAATTGCAGAAATTTCCCTAATTATTCAGTGAATAATTGCAGACATTTATACAATTTTTAGATATAACAGCATAAATGTCTGCAATTATTTATTGAATAATCGCTTAAATATATGCGATTATTCGGTAACTTAATTCCTGGGACCTAATTTACAATCTTTTTTTGAAGAGGAGTTTTCATGTATTAAGTTTGATTTTAAGAACCTAAGCCTAATATTCAAAATATAATAATACTTCCATTTTTGATTTTTGAGTTGTCATCATCAAAAGGGAGAGATTGGTAGAACCTTCGGTTTATGTTTCAATGACAACAACTAGACAATCATAAATATACACACTAACACACTTTATCAAGATTACAGGTATATGCTACAAGAAGGCACCATGCTCGAAGATATTGTGACTTAAAGAGAAGCAAAGATTCATCGACCATTCTACTGTTAGTAAGGTCATTGTACTGTAAAAGATTCTTAGATAAATTATTGTTAAGGTCTCCTTGAGTATATATGCATACACAATTCTTATGCATCAACATTAAGTTAGAAAACTGTTTTTATTACCCATAGATATTTGAAATAAAACCACAGACATCTGAAATAAAACCATAGATGTCTGTGACAATTCTCGGGTTAAAATTCTTCAAAGTCACAAACGTCTGAGGTTTTACCATAGACATTTGTCATATGAAAAACTATAAATTTTGGAAATACGCTTCTGTTTGAAATAAAAGTAAATCACCTTTCAACAAAAGGTTGCAGCCATTAAAGTGAATATATTTTCTCAAATAACAACTCTTTATCTGTACCTTTCGAATCTATAAATACTACTTTGGTTGTGATGTTAAAATCAACTAACTTGAATTAAGTTATTCTTTCCTCTCTTGATTTCTAAACACTTTCTTGCATATATATTGTTCACATACTCTCAATCTACTATAACCAAATATAATTTTGGTTAAACCGCTTCCTACAACCCAGAGCATTCATATTAACATACTTAAAGGAGATCATAGAAAGACATGTACTATAAGTCAAAAACTGTGTTATTTAGAACACAAGATTGTCAGAGATGTACTTTTGTATTAGCCTATTTCTTCGGGCAAAGCGATGGTAATTTGGTTAGAGGAAAAACTGAAGATGAGCTTCAGGACTGGATGTAGGATGGAAGGTCCAAACCAGTATAAAAACTCTAGTTTGCACACTTTTTATACTTTACTATTTATTGTCTACTATAGCATTAGCTCATGCACTTGCATATTATACACTAGTTAGATAATATACGATCCATAATATTTTCAATGTCGATCCTCTAATAGGATTTGATACGACTATTAGATTATGACAACTTGGTTTTTACGCTCAAAGAGTTAACTACATTTTTACCTATGAATGAATATGATGCTCCTGAGTCAAATATGGTGCAAATGATATACCCGGAAATAATAGTTGTAAACTTCTATTGCAGCCTTTTTTTGATCTCTAAGAGGAGGTCTACTCGACATGGAAATAGCTTCAATGGCATAGGCTTGCCCACGCTGTCCTTCCTTCGGAAGTTCTGGACATCGATTCTTGAAGTTTCGCTCTTCGTGGCAGTGATAGCACTTCCCCTTGAATTCTTCCCTCACTAAACTCACTCTATAATCCTTGGAATTGCATCCTTTCTTCAGGCACCTCCAACATGTTACACCCTTTTCTTTAAACTTTCCCTTTTCCTTCTTGTTTGTCCAAAATCTTCCTTTCCTAACTCCTCCTTTATTTTGCATCGATCCTAACTTCTCCTTTTCCTTCTCCTTCAAACTAACTATCTAAAGCAAAGCCGTTTCAAGTAATGTCTCATAAGTAGCATCAATGGGTTCTTAGGCCAAAATCAATTCTCTAATTGGGGAATTCAGGCCTTTCACAAACTTCATAGCCTTCTTCATAGGGGTATCGATCAAACTCGTTCAGAACTTAGCCAGTTCTGTGAACTTACTAATATATTCCTTTATAGTGGAATCTCCCTACCTAGGATGTATAAACCTTTCTAATTGCAGATTCACCTCAGCTCTAGACATAAATCGTGACTCAAAGCGGTTTTTGAACTCAGCCCAACTGATAATTCTCTGTGCAATCTCCTCAGTCACGCCAGTCCACCAATCTAAAGCATCTCCTTTTAGATGCCATGCCATCATTTTCCTTATAATATGATCCTTCCATCCTAGTTCCTAGAAAGATAAGCTTGTAGTCGTTAATCCAAGTCTTCGTCTCCACAAAACCTTCATGTCCTATATACCTCTGCTCACCCATATTCTGGAAGTCTTTTCACATCTTGGGAAAGTCTATAGGGTAGGGTGCTGCTTTAGCAGGCGAGGCAGTGACTACTGCTGGTGCATCTTGTTGAGGAATGAGAACTTTCCCTACATGCCTTAGCTATTGCTTGAACCATTCATGCATCCCACAAATAGTGGGTATCTCTCGGGTAGAGGGATTCTCGTTCTCATAGGAGTGATTTTCAGCCATTATCGACTATCTATAGGTTTAAACTTTTAGTCATAATTTCGTAAGATAGTATTATTTGACAAAAATGGAAGATTTGCCTAGTGTGTTTGCGTATGTTTGGAATATATGTGTGTGTATCAAGGTTTTGAAAAATATAGTAAGGTTTTGAAAAATACCTTCAAAATAACAAGTATGTACTCTAACGTAAACCATACCCATTGATCAGGCAACCTAGGCTTTGATACCAAATCTAACAACTCGCCCTAAAACGTGCATAATTTTCAACCTTGAAAAGTCACGTCGAACATTAGACCTATTCCAATGCCTATTTGTTGATGAAGTTTTACAAAGCTCAGAGCTATCTATCTACACATTCAGAATCTCACAACCGAAGGATAAAATATAATACCAGAAACAGTACCCATTTTATAAAAAATCAAGTTTCGAAAAAATAGAACATAATACAACATAATAACCCCAAATATCTGCAGCTCAATATCTCAAAATAAACATCATCATATCCAAATGGGTGCATCAAAAATATAAGAACAACATACGTAGATAGGTAAATAACTGCCACAAGACTCCATCTTCGCCTTCATCTTCTAAAATCTGCATCATCTTCTCTAACTTATGTTGTAATGAGGAGGGAGATAGAAAAACAACGTCTGGTGAATAAAAATATTGAGTATTTCCATATTAGTACTTGGGAAGCATAATTTAGATAAGTATATGTCTTACATGTCCTAATTATATATTTATAATTTCTCCAACAATAAGCTCTAAAGCTTTTCCAGTCCAATACTATAACCTACATTGTTCCAATCCAACTCTATAACTTACCCTTAACTATAGGCCAAATGCCTATAATAGTAGTACACATCTACCGTGTCTTAAACAATGTAAGAGAAAGTACCTAAGCCACTTAATACTTTTTCAATGGGAATTAGACAAACTCTGGCCATTTAATACCAATATCTTAGCAAGTACCCAACATTTAATACCTAATCCAAGGTAGACTTCTCTCTGGTATGATCTAGCTGACATGGCTTGGAATCTCATGAGGCCACTTAATACTTGTTTTTGGAAGAGGCGGACCCTACAATAGCCACTTAATACCTTGAACCCAAAGTGTACCCTTCTTGGGATTTTCAACTATCGTGCCTAAATGTTATCCCCAACCATTTAATATTTCCTAATCAAGGAGGAGGTGGACCCTACAATAGCCACTTACTATCTTCGATCCCCAAAGTAGGTCCTACGTATTATGACCCGTAACCCAACTATGACGTCTCACATTAGTCTCATTATTCGCAGGTACTAGTAGCCTGATTAACTGGCCAGACTTATCCTATAGATTAGGGCTAATCTCACATCCTTCGCAGGTACTTATTATAGGTGATGTCTCACATTAGTCCTAAAGTAACAATATGGTAGCCAGATTAGCTGGGCAGACTTCCGTGTACTTTTGACTGACCTCGCATACCTATAACTTATTCATAACTTACACTATCCTAACCAAATTATCATATACCTCATTGCATTCTACTAAGGCTGTAAAGAAAGATTCATTATTCCGCCACTAATCATAATCATTCTTAACTTTAATCCTGAAAGGGTTATAATGGTAATAAATAACATATTTATTATGCTATTAATACTTTAATATTTATATATTATTTATACACTAGTATATATGCATAATTACACAAATAATATGTTCCTAAGTGTGTGAAGATTGCGTCCTATGCTAACTGTTGAATCTCAAACCCTCTAATTTATACAAGTTTAACTGCATACCATAACATGCAATATAGCTAATATCCTTAGTCCATAATAAACTTGTATAAGAAATGGAATAAATTACTAAACTTATTTTATATTAAACTAGTACAACCAACATTAATAGAATTTACAATTCACTCTTTACACTCTTTCCAACCTTCACATATAAAGTGGAAAAGGGGATTAATATTCAAAAACCCTCAATAACGTGAAAGAGAAATTGAGAAGTCGAATAGAATGTAAAATATTTAAATTGCAATAACTACACAAGCTCTACTATTTTAATATATAAAATAATTGAGATCCCATAACATAAGAATTAACATTTCACTTTGGAGGAATATAGGGGATTTATATTTGAAGTTTTCATGAAACAAAATTTCCTAAGGCATATGTCAAATCCAATCCATATTATACAATTACTACAATAAGAAAAACTAAGATTTTGTAACGACCTGGATTGTTCGTCGTTGATTTTGAACATTTAATTTATTTTAAATGTTGAATTTTGAAATGCGAGCGGAAGTTTAATATGAAGTTTACCGATCAAAAATAGTGTAATAAAACTTGATTTCCAAATATAGTGATTTAATTTATAAATTTAATTGTTGAGTTAATAATTAGAAATCATTTAAATAATTGAATTGGTGTGTTGAATATGAAACTGAAACGATTTCTAATGTTGATATAAATTGTATTTGAATTAGAATTAAGTTAGTCAGTTTTTGAAACTGGAATTTCAAGTGATTTCATAAATTTTAGAAACCTCGATTAAATCGACGATTAAAAATAGCTATTCAGGGCACAGTCTTGGAATTTCACAAAACTAGTTCCATCGGATCCATAATAGTGAATTATTATCGGATTTCTAATTTTGTAGTGTTTGAAGTTATCGTTAGGCCGTACGGAATAGAAACGCATTGGAATTAATATCAAATTAATATATTAATTGGGTGTTCTCCATATGATCGAATTAGGAGAAATTTATTCCATTGGATTCGAAATAGGGGTATAACATTAGAGACACTAAGCGGCACGCCTCGATTGGGGTTTAGGTTTTCGAAATATGCAATCAAGACATATTGAAAATGATTTTTTTCATAACAAGGGCAGTTAACCTTTCCCACTAGCACAGGTAATCGTTCCAACATTCGACCTCTTCACTTTAAAAAAACATGTACCCTTACTTTTCTTCAAATTAAACGAACGAAAAAAAAGAAAACGAATTCAAAGTAATAAAATCACATCCTTCCCCCTTCGTCTCCCCTGTTCTAATTCGTTGAAAGAAAAAATATACATTAGGCAATTGAAATCAAGTCGAGCATGGCTTCGATAATGCATCATGAAGATCGATCTTGGGCTTATGCATGAAGGAGGAAGGGGTTTCAAGAGGCAGCGATTTCAAATCGTGGCGATTGGAAGAAGGGCATCGCATGTCGTGACCTCGGCCTGGAGATAGGTCGCGCAAGGTGCATCTGCGTTCACGGATGATGTCGAGCAGAATAGGATTTCGGGTGCTGGACTCCAAGCACATGAAAAAGGAAGGGGCTTCGAGGTTTAATCGTGTGTCGAGCTCGGGAGTAGTATGGTGGGCGGGGCAAGTATGGGGTGTGTCATGGCGATGTCGCTATCGCGTTTGCAAAAGATGGGCGAGCTGTTTATCGTGGAAGAAGGTAATGAAATCAATTTTAATTAAATTTATTATTAAAAAAATAATATAGTTAGAAGGTGATCAGTTTAAATTAATAAGTTATCAGATTAATTTTAATTAAAAAGTAATCATTAAATTTTATAAATTTGAAAATTTCTCATATGAGGTTTAAATCGAACGTGATAAACCGTTTGATTTCATAGCTCGAAAATCTATGTGATGGAGTTAAAATTGGAATAGATTGCAAATAAAATCAAGATGAGTAAAATCTCACTCATTTGGATTACTAGTATAATTAAAAATGTTGAATTTATATTATTTATTGCTTTGGATGAATTTATAAACTTTTATTAGTTTGGATGTTATATATATAGTAGTATATATATTAGTTGTTAGATATATACTCGACGATTGGAGCGGATGAGACCCTATGCGTCCTGCATAATAGCGGATGACCCTATATACTGCGATATCTCACATTGAAGTGGGATTGGTATTTTTTATGTTGTATTAACATCCGTGGATGTAGAGAAACATGTTGGAGGGATCCAACTGGATTCCTCAAATTTATATTGATTGTTTTTATATATAATGATATATGATGCGTTAGAATAATCTGTTATAGATTATTGTTGTGATGTGAATTATTCGATGCTATAGTAGCACTGACCTGAATTTTTTTATTTTAAATACCATATATATTATTTTGGAATTCGATAGGATTTTAAAAGAGGATTTTGAATATAAAAATATTTACATTGAAACTTGGATTATTCTTAAGAAATTGATTGGATAAAAACAATAATTGATCTCAGGGTGTATTTAACTATTCGTAAAAATATTTTAAATAGAGATTTTAAAATAAACATGAAGGATTTTTGAACGATTGATTTTTAAACGATGTTTTTGGAAAATATGGAAAGGAGTAGAAATCGATATTTTTAAATAAATTTGTGGAATAAATGAAATTTATTAAGAAATGGATTTATAAAATAGGATTTTATAAATGAAATCAGTTTTTATTAACAAGTGTTTACTCAAAGGAGTTTATAAGTTTATAACGATACTTATAAATAAGGATAAAATGATATCAGTTGATAAATTGAAAATATAAATTCATAGGGTGAATTTAAATAAGAATATGAAAATCAGTTTGATGAAAAATAGTGGTTTCTATTTTGGAAATGTGAGAAGGGTTAAGGGAACGGAAATGAAATCGACATGTAGTGAGCTAAGAGAGATTATAAACTGAAATTGGACATTGGTATTTAAAAATAATTTATCGAGAAATTAAATTGTTTTCAAAAGATAATTTTATATATTCAAACTTTGAAATTTAAAGCTTCTTTGGTAATAAAATACTTCGAAAGTGGATTGTTTCAAATATTTAATATTAACTATAATAAATTTCTAATTTTTATAGTAAGCTTTGTAAAACCAAATTGTCATTTGAAAATAAAATAAGGAATGAAGTGTCAGTGTTTATTTAAGTATTTTAAAAGTTTGAAATAATTACGTAAACATGTTTTCAAAAATAAATTATCGTTCTTTAAGAATACTTATTATACATATATAGAGTTTTGAAAATGATTTGAATTTATTTATAAACTCTCTCGAGATGTGGAAATGGATATGATTTTTAGAAGTTGTAAATGGATAGACGAGATTATAATTGAGTATAATTGAATATGGAAAATATAAAGGAATTAATACAAAATTCAAAAAAGCGTTAAGATAAGAAAAACTCCTAAGTATTGATATTAGAAATGATTTTAGGAAAATGGATTATAATATTTTCCTAAGTGAGAAAATGATGGTTCATGAAAATATTTAGAGATGAATGATTTATATCGAGATATTTTCTGATTAATGGATTATAAATCGAAGTTGGAAATATTTCACTAAGTGTTGAAGTGAGGTACGGGTGGAGATATCATGTTATGGAAACAAGTATTCAGAATGTTTTCAAATATTGATAAATTTGAATATATATCTTTATAAAGATATTTTGAAATGAATGTTTTAGAATATTATAAACAATGGCCTAGTGACTGCTTATGGATGTTATTTGAGACCTGGATCGGATTTAATTATCCGAAAAACACTTCGATCTGGTTTGAACATTACGAATGGATATCATGTAGAAAGTGAAAACAGTGATTCCGTTTGTCCAGACCCAGGGCTACTTGCATCGACGAATGTTATCAGAACATCGTCATTGGAGGACGATGAGCATTCTAAGTGAAATTATTCTTGAAGGTAAACGTTAGTCTCAAGCCTCATCACACTACAACAAAATACCATATTACAATGCCCTTTTTATAATGGATATTGGCTGCCCATTGTAATAGAAGGCTATTACAACGGTCCATTCAGGCCCGTTGTAATAGATGCCCTATACAACATCCTTTTTATAATGGGAAATGACTGTTTATTGTAATAGAATGCTATTACAATGGTCCTTTCGTGCCCGTAATAATAGTGCAAATTTTACAATGTTCACAAAATGCCTATTGTAATAAATGCCAATTTTACAACGGTCACAAAATGCCCATTGTAAGAGGTGCCAATTTTACAACGCTTATAACATCTATTGTAATAGGTGCCAATTTTACAACGGGCTAAAAATGACCGTCGTAAAGGTGCCCATTTTACAATGGTCATAAAATACATGTTCAAATCGATGCCAATTTTACAACGATCATAAAATGCCCGTTGTGATAAATGTCTATTGCCAATTTTCGACAATCAATAATTTATAATTACAATGCTTTCTTAAAATTAAAATTTAATATTTATTAATATTTAATAATTAATCATTAATAACCATATTAATCATATGTTACTAACTACTAATTTAATATTATATTAGTACTTATTAATTATTAATAATATAATATTATTTATTAATATTTAATAATTAACCATTAATACTATATATTAATCATTTATAACTTATAATAATTAATTACTAATAATAAATAATCACTATTTACTAATTATTATATATAATCAGTATTCCAACAGGCTTAATTTTACTTTTCAGTATTAGTAAGTAATATCGAGTAATTAATATTAAACATATAATAATATATATTTAATAATAAATGTTAATAATCCATAATTAATAATTACTATTAAAAATTAATAATTAATATTTAAAATTAATAATTAACATTTAAAATTTAAAATTAATAATATATACATATTAATTATTCACATTTAATAATTAATAATTACGATTAAATAATTAATTTTCACGATTATTATCTTACCAATCATCATTACCTTTGAATATTTTAGACGTTGTAGGAGGATTTAATTAGTATTCCAATAGACTTAATTTTACTTTCCATTAATAATTAAGAAATAATAAAATTAACATTAATAATTAAGAAGTAATGATTAATATTAATAATTAAGTAATATTTCATATTTAAAAATTAATTTTTGGTAATTAACAATTACAACTTTTTTTTAGGTATAATAATAATAATTAATTAATTTATACTTTACCATTAATATTTAATAATTAATTATTAATAATATTAATATTTAAAAAAAGTAATAATTAATAAATAGTAATTATTTTTTAATAATTACCAACTTTACGAAAATAATATTTAATAATTAAGAAATAATATTTATTATTTGATGCTTAATAATTAAAATTAATAATCATATTAAATATTTTAGAAAATTTGAATATTTTAAAATTTTCATGAAATCTAGAATTAAAATTTTAAATTGTAAATTATAAATTAACAATAATGTTTGTTGTTCCTTATTTGTAATATAAGGTTAATGGTTAATAAACGTCCCCGCCCTCTTTTCTGGAAAAATTTCATTTTCCGCTTCACCCTCATTCCTTAACAAAGTTCCATTGCTATATCCCAAATCAAAATAAATTTCCATCTCTCCCCTTCCTTCACCATAATACCCAAATCGTGGTTTCATTCCTACTACAAAATCCCCTTTCTCCACTTTCTTTACCACAATACCCAAATCGAGCAATGCCACTGAAATGAATGGAATTCTCCAGATAGCCTCGTTTTTTTGCGCCACCTCGGAAGTCATGATTCTTGTTATCGATAGGAAGGTCACCGTAAAAAACCCTAAAAAACGTCGCCTGAAGGAGATGTTCCGATGCCTCCATAAAGCTACTGAGTTTATCCCTAGGTCGCCACTGTCTTGGTTCTCTCCCCTTTGCTTGATGTTACGGTTGATTTATTTATGTCGATGTTTTTGGATCTTATTTACAGCATGTTATGATGATTGCTGATGATGTAGTTCGCGAGTTACAACACAATATTTACAGCACGTTTACCATAATAACCGATGTTCTAGATGATGTAGTTCACGAATATAAAGCTCATTTTGGGAAGATATCCTCTATTTATAAGAGCTTGAATTCCCCTTTGTCTATCAACATCAATGCCCTCGATAATTATGGAAATAACTGCTTTTACGAGGATGAATTTGGTACAGTTTCTCCTTTTATGGCTATAATGCATCTTTATTCTATGAGTTCTCGCCTCCGCTTAGTGGCAGTTCTGGTAATCTCTTATTTGTAAGAAAATCATAGTCCTTCAAAGTTTCTATAAGTTTAATGCATCATTTTCATTTATGTGAAAAATTTAAGCTTACATAAATGTTGAAAACACAAATTAGTGGTTTTTGGAAGCTATTGTCTTTGCTGGATTTTATTTACAGCATATTATGATGATTGCAGATTTAGGCAGGATTTCAAAGTGCAAATTTATTTTGATTATACTCTATATAAATTTATAGAAAAAACATTACAGTTGCTTAGTATCATATGATGAAAATTGATAGAAATAATAAGCATTTTGGAGAACACATGATTATTTTATTTACACATGTTAGTATGTAGTGATAGCAATATGGATCTGCATTTTATTGCTAGCCTAGAAACCTATGTCCAAATATCTATTTAATATAATCATTTTTATCAAGATGTATACTTCCAAAAGCTTATAGTTACCAATTTTCAGCAATGATAAAAATAAAAAAATTATTGTTATTACTTCAACAACTTCTTTAAATAAATAAATGGAAGATTGTAATTCACAATGCATAGTGCATAATAGAGTTCAAATCAAAAGGCACTTCAAGTTCAGAAAGTAATGGATTTCAATTTTTTACAAAGCTTAAATTGATTTGAATCGTTCATAATCCTGATAAGGAGAAGGATAACAACATACTAAACTCTATTTTTTTTATGTTGTCATAGCCGGCTTCCACTAGGGCAGCAATTTCATACTACCCTGCTTTAATTCTATGCTCTAGTACACTTGATGTTGTGAGCACTGTTTGGTTACTGCATGGGTTCTTCTTTATGCTCAATTTTTATTTTATTTTTGTTCCTTCGTTTCATACATACACTGTTCGACACATGCGCTGTTCACTTCATTTTGACTACACTGGTTTAGAAACGTCATAATCTTGTTTCTTCTCCATATATGTTTTATATTGTGTTTAAATTAACTATTATCATTGTTTAACGAAACCACAATCAAATTGGTTGATTAATTCCTTTTATTCTTTGCTCTTTCTTTAATTTAGTGCAAGGATGATGTAGTTCTGATTAATAATCATTAGTGATATTTGATAATATATCTTTTGCAAAGATAATGAAATGATAGTGATTTGTTATATGGTTTGCTACTTGTGATATGAATAATTATGCTACTTGTTTAACTTCACTTGATTTCTTACTGTCTTCATATATTGGTTTCTTACTATGCTCATATAAGTTTGATTATAATGTTCTATGTATATTTTGATGATTTTTTAGCATTTTCTTTGTTTACTATTTTTTTTTTCTTTTTTAAACTCATTTATATATCAGGTTGAAAAATCAAGAGAAGATGAGCTGCTCTCTGATATGAAAATGATGGCACTGTTTGATAGAGCACAGTGGGATAGATAAAAGTGGAGCAAATTCTTCCAGGGAGCAGAGCTTGAATGCTACATGATAACACACGCTTTTGGAAATCGATGTATCATTGAAATTTTCCCATTTTAGATATAATCATTTATGATCGATCAACATTATCAATGTATGGACAATCTTTTGTTCTTCTACAAAACTATTCAAGTACCTCAAATTGGTTTGTTTGATAGATTAGTTTTGTAGAGAACAATAATGTAATGTTTGATTTTCATATAGTGTATTTTTTATGCTTATTTGCTGTTTGCTTCAGTTACAAACTGTGTTTAGAATTTTATTTTTAAATTTTGCATCATTTTTAACAACGGGTAAAAACAGTTGTAGTAGATTCTACCATAACATGCAATATCATGTATCACAATGGACTATGCCAGTTGTATTATAGTCTATTACAACGAGCTATGCCACTTGTATTATAGGCTATTACAACGGTCAGAACCCGTTAGAAGTTTCAATGTTTTACAAGGGGCTTTAATTGTTCTCATAGAGTCTATTGCAAGCGTCAATGACCATTGTAAAAAAGTATATTACAACGACATTTTACAACGTTTATTGCCCATTGTAAAATATGGTCAACCTATTACAAAGAGGCCTAAAACAACGGGCACATTCTCGTTGCGAAATCCAAATTACAACGGGCATTGCCCATTGTAAAAAACCTATTTTGTTGCAGTGTCAACCAAAATGACTAAAAATCAGGGGAGATTTAGCAAGGCTAAGTGAATCGCATCCAATTAGGGTATGTTATCACTTTTTGGATCCCCTCAGATATATTAAAATTATGGATATGGTGGTGCAAGGAAAAAGTAAGCGCTTGATGTAAAGGGTGGGAACACCCGGGGTGATAACATATTCGGTTCTATCTAGGTTAGGGATAGGGCCGGTCTTGTGTTGTAGGGTATCCCAACGAGGTCCTCGGTATATTTTTCTAGAAGTGTACTATGACATGTGGTACCGCAGTGCCTAGTCGTTGTATGGAATCCATTCTCCAATAAGGTCATATGGTTTTGATTGTGGACAACTATGCTGAAACATGAGATGTAAGCATTTCAGCTATTTTCTATTTACTTTGTTTAGACACTATTATAATATCAGACGATTTTGATAAAAATGTTTTGATTATCGTAAGGGAAAAACCAGTTGTGTTTATATGTGATGTGGTCTTACGAGATACCTTTGTTTTTCAAAGGATTTTGATAACTTAAAATAATTCAAATTGAGTGTGTTTTCTCACACTGGTTTTCCAAACTGACATGGGTGTTATTTCTTTTATATAATGCTCGGGTCAGGCCGAGTATCACAAATTCAGGATAGGACGCTATAGAGCTCTGGAACGAGCTGGAGACAAAGATATATTTCCATACTTGGTTTATATTTCTATTGTGTGAGTTATGTATATCAGGACAAATTGTTATAACTATCCATATTAATGTATTAAATGGTTGTACTTTGATGATTGCATGTATATTAACAAATACAGCTTCCTTTGTATAAATATCTGTTATTACATATTATATTTTGTTCCGCTGCGATTGTGAGATTATGTGTATTGTTGTTCTTATTTCTTCTACCTTTTCTTATTCACCCCTATAGATTCATATTTCCGTTTAATTTTGAGTTGAACTGATATGAATTATGATCGACTCAAAAGGTACGGAGATACAGGCCTTTACACTTGGTATCAGAGCTAAAGGTTAAGTGGAAAACTTGGCTTTGGTGGGGATTACTCATTAGAGATAGGGTCAGTAGTATCCTAGAATGGGTTTGAGTGTATTAATAGATATGGGCGCGTATTCGTTAATGAATATAAATTATTTTATGATGTGTTGATTTATGTGTTGAGTGACATATAAATTCTAGTCGAATAGTGGGACGCCATTAAGTTGATAGGAGTTTATAAACACATGAACCAGGTAAACCGACACAGTATGGTTTTGAAGGGGTAAATTAAATAATCATACCCGAAATTATATTTTTATATTAAAGAAATAATTTTCAGAAATTATTAGAGTATATTGGTGTGTTTGGTTATTATTATATAATCAAAATAAGATTATAAAATTAGAAATGATTTATAAAAAGAAAACAAAAATTAAATTGTGTAAGAACAAATTATACAAATGAGTTAGAACTGAAATTTGATTCAAACCGAAAATTGGAAATTTAAATCCGGATATATTTGAAAATGTTTTTGAAGCATTTTGAAATGAATAATAGTATTATTATTTTTGAGATATTTTTGAATAAGAAATAGTTCTAAATGGATTTTGGAAGGGATAAAGCACTGAACTCACTTCAGTAGCTAGAAGCTAATCCTGGTGATGACTACAGCATCATCAGTATCATTTTTGAGTTTCTAGGTGATGGATTACTACCATAGTAATTTGATATGGAGATTATGTTTGGTAAATAAGCGTTGTTCGGAAATTTCGAGGGAATTTTTTAGACAAAAATTAAGTTGATTTTTGAAAGTTGAAGGAAATGGTTTGTTAAAAACAAAGTTATATATATATATATTATTTCAAATGATTTGAAATAAGAACTGGGTGTTTGAATTCTGAGATTTCTAATTAAATGAGAAGTGAATTCAGAAGAGAATAAGTTTTGGAAATAAAAATTGGAAATTGTGAACTTAATGATGAAATTAAAATTTAACTTGTGTAAGTTAAATAAATTGTATTCGTAAAAGAAACTTTGTAGGAATTGGATTTTAACTTAAGCAAAAGTTAAAGTAAATAAATTTAATAAAGTAATTATAATAAATAGACTGAAATGAATAGAATGTGATGAATTTAACTAAATATAAATGCATATGAATGGGTAAGTGATTGGAACAAACAAATATAAGTAAGGAAGTGTGGAAAGATTTGAAATTGGAATTGAATTCTTACTTGATTAAATTGAATGAATTAAAAATAAACTTGCTTGGAGTGAAATTGTTTAAGTACGAATAACTCGAATATGGTCTTGAAATGTTGGTTAAAAGGAATTGAAATTTAAATAAAAAGTGAATTGGATTCGAATTATATTGAATTAAATTCAATATGTAAATATGAATTATAAAGTGACTATATAACTATAAGTTATAAAATTGGGTTGGATTAGAAATAATATCGAATTAAAGTAAATATAAATTTTGATTGTTAAATAATTATATAACCATAAGGTAAAAGTTTTGAATGAAATAAAATTTTAAGCGTGGAATTGCGAATAAATAAATTTGAATAGCTTATAAAATTTTAGATTAATGGAAGGAAAATATACTTAAGCTATAAGTAGATGTATAATCTCAGGTTAAAAATAAAATGTGATTATACTCGAGAATAAAATTGACGGAAATGTGAAGAGCAAGTTGTGTAATTCATTAAATTGAAAAAATGGGATAGAATAACCAAAACAAAAATGGTATGATATTTTAAAAGTGAAGAATAAAAGGCTGAACTTAGATTTTAAAATAAATTTAACTCAAGAAACTAAATAAAGTGATTTTTGAAATGGAAATCGAATATTGGAATATAAATTGAAAGTGAACTAGTTAGATAAGTTAATTGAATAGGAACTTGAGTTATAAATGAAATTCGACTTAATTGTAAGTGAATTAAATATAATTGGACATGTGTCGAATAAAATGGAATTGAATTGAAATAATGATGACTTAAGTTATAAATAAATTCAATTTAAGTGCAAATAAATTGAATACGGCCTTGGATATTGTTTAAAATGAATTCGAGCTTGAAGTTAAGTATTAAGTAGATTGGGTAAATAAACTAATTAAATTAATTAGTAAATGGAGAATTTGATTAAATAAAGAATCAATCTAAAATTTAAATGGGATTTGGTTGCAAGGGTAATAAACTTATGTTATATAGTTGAAATAATTTAAATAAACGGATTAACTTAAGTAAATATTCTGAATGGAAGCTTCGTTGAAATAAATTTGTGGAAATGGTTATTTAATAAATAGCGTGGAATGATTCTAACCTTAATAAAATGGATTTGAATATCGTGAATGTGGGTATGAATGGAATGCAACTGAATTGATCGTGAATGAATTTTAAATGGAATAGAACTAAATATAAATAGTTTGGAATCAATTTAAAGTAGCTATAAGCTTAAATGATTATTGTATTAAATAAATATTGTCGAATTTGCACTGAAAGATTGTCATTTGGCGTAAATGGAAGTAAATTAAGTTCTATGAATTAATACAAAGTGAATAAACTGATTTTTTTTAAATTAATTTGAAATGAATATGAGTTTATTTGGTATAAATATGAACTATATGCAAGTAAATTTGGATGTAAATTATTCAAATTGAGTAAAATGATATATAAATCAATTGAAATAAATAATTGGATGTCAGAATCTTATGGCTATTAATCATGCTATGAAAATTATGTGTTTAAGTTGTTAACTAAGTGAAATGTTATTGAATTTTCATATTTTGGTACTTTCGTGTTTAAATTGAGTAAGTACAGGTACCCAGAGGTCATTTGGCTAGATTTTGGTGGCAAAATTGCATATACAATAAGCCGCTCGCTTAAAACGGTAAATAAAGGTACTTTTCAGATTAAATACCGCAAAACTATAAATATTGATATATATTTTATTTTCCGACCATGTGGGTTGATGTATATATTTTTATCTCTCTTGTTATATTGCAAAAGGCTCTCCATACAATGGAGACTCTGCTAAAAAAATTGGAAATTTAGGGTGTTAGAATTTGTTTGAAAATTTTTGTTATCTAGAAATTGATTTTTGAATTTAACTAAGAAATAAAGGGTTTTGGATAAATGTTTAGATTAGTTAGTGAATGCAGGCTTAGAATGTAGAAAAGTGAAAAGGAGAGTTTTAACTACTGCGTTTAATTAAGTAATGGGTTTAGAGCATTTATTCTACCTTAGCAATTTCGGGGACGAAATTATTTTAAGGGGGAGGAATGTAAATTTTGAACATTTAATTTATCTTAAATGTTCAGTTTTGAAGTGTGAATGGAAGTTTAATATGAAGTTTATCGATCAAAAATAGTGTAATAAAACTTAAGTTTCAAATATAGCGATTTAATTTGTAAATTTAATTATTGAGTTAATAATTAAAAATCATTTAAATAATTGAATTAGAGTTGAATATGAAAGCAAAATGATTTATATTGTTGATACAAATTCTATTTGAATTAGAATTGAGTTAGTTAGATTTTGAAACTGGAATTTCAAACGATTTCGTAAATTTTAGAAACCGTTGATTCAATCGACGATTAAAAGCGATCTGGAGCATAGTCTCAGAATTCGAAGAACCAGTTCCATCGGATCTGTAATAGAGTATTATTATCGGGTTTCAAATTTCATAGCGTTTGGAGTTATCATTTTGCCGTATGGAATAGAAATGCGTTGGAATTAATATCGAAATTTAATATATTAATTGGTTCCAAAAAGCTATCTTTTTCATACGATCGAGTTAGGACTCAAAACTTGTTCCATTGCGTTCGTAATAGGGGTATAACATTAGGGACGCCAGGCAGCACACCTCAATAGTGGTTTAGGATTTTGAAATATGCAATCAAGACATATTGAAAATAAAATAAAAGGGTCAACTCCATCTATCAGCTGACGTTCTCCACTAGCACACGTAATCGTTCAAATAGCCACCCCTTCACTTTAAAAAAACATGTACCCTCTCCTTTCTTCAAATCAAATTCAAACGAACGAAACAAAAACAAAGAAAAGAAGACAAATTCAAAGTAATTAAAACACGGCCTTCCCCCCTTGTCTCCCCAGTTTGAATTCATTGAGAGAGAAAAAATACACTAAGCGATTGAATCAAATCGAGCACGACTTCAATAACGCATCTTGCAGATCGACCTTGGGAGATCGACCTTGGGCTCACGCACGAAGGAGGAAGGGTTTTCATGAGGCAGGGATTTCAAATCGTGGTGACTAGAAGAAGAACGTAAGAACGTCACATGTCTCGACCTCGGCCTGGAGATATGTCGCGCAAGGGGCATCGGCATCCGCAGGTGATGTCGAGCAGATTAGGGTTTCGGGTGATGGACTCCGGGCACATGACAAAGGAAGGAAGCGTCGAGGTTTAGTCGTGTGTTGAGCTTGGCAGCAGTGCGGTAGGCGAGGCAAGTATGGGGTGTGTCGTGGCGATGTCACTGTCGCGTTTGCAAAGGATGGGCGAGCTGTTTATCGCGGAAGGAGGTAATGAAATCAATTTTAATAAAATTAATTATTAAAAAAATATAGTTAGAGGGTGATTAGTTTAAATTAATAATTTTTCTGAATAATTTTAATTAAAAAGTGAAATCGTTAAATTTTATAAATTTGAAAATTTCTCATACAAGGTTTAAATCGAATGTGATCAACCATTTGAATTCGTAGCTGGGAAATCTACGTGATGGAGTTAAAATTGGAATGGGTTGCAAATAAAATCAAGGTGAGTAAAATCTCACTCATTTGGATTATTAGTATAATTTAAAAATGTAGAATTTAAATTATTTGTTGTTTTGGATGAATCTATAATTTTTTATCAGTTTGGATGTTATATATATAGTAGTGTGTCTATATATATATATATATATATATATATATATATATATATATTAGTTGTGGATATATAACCACCGATTATAGTAGATGAGATCCTACGCATCCTACATAATAGCGGATGACCCTATATACTACAATATCCCACCTCGAAGCGAGATTGGTATTTTTTATGTTGTATTAGCATCCGTAGATGTAGGAAAATAGGTTGGAGAAATCCAAGTGGATTCCTCAAATTTATATTTATTGTTTTTCATATATAATAATATATGATGTGTTAGAATAATCTGTTAACATTATTATTGTGATATGAATTATTTGATGTTATAGTGGAACTAACCTGAATTTTGGTATTTTTAATACCATAAATATTATTATGGAATTTGAAAGGATTTTAAAAGGAGATTTTGAATATAAAAATATTTCATCGAAATTTGGATTATTCTTAAGAAATTGGTTGGATAAAAAAATAATTGATCTCGAGGTGCATTTAACTATTCGTAAAAATATTTTAAATAGAGATTTTAAAATAAACATGAAGGATTTTTAAACGATATTTTTGGTAAACATGGAAAGGAGTTGAAATCGATATTTTTAAATAGACACGTGGAATAAATGAAATTTATTAAGAAATGGATTTATAAAATGGGATTATATAAATGAAATCAGTTTTATTAACAAGTTATTAATCAAAGGAGTTTATAAATTTATAACGATGCTTATAAATAAGGGTAAAATGGTATCAGTTGATAAATTGAAAACATAAATTCATAGGGTGAATTTATATCAAAATATGGAAATCGGTTTGAGGAAAAATAGCGGTTTCTATTCTTGAAAATGTGAGAAGGGTTAAGGGAACAGAAATGAAATCGACGTGTAGTGAACCAAGAGGGATTATAAATTGAAACTAGGCATTGGAGTTTAAAAAATTATCGATAAATTAAATTGTTTTTCAAAAGATAATTTTTGTATATTCAAACTATGTAATTTAAATGCAATGACCCACTTTTCTGGATGGTTTAAACCGACGATAAACCACTGGATGGTTTAAACCGACGATAAGCCACACATGTCAAACTTTAACCATTCAAAAGGGTAGATTGTTATGGGGTAAATAAGAAAAAGAAAAGAAAGAAAACAAATACAGAATCTCGCAGCGCAATGACAAAATATAATAGTCAAATTTACAGTTCATGAAGCTGTTTACAAATACATTTGATTATTCTGTTATAATAAAGATTAGAGTGACATACCACAAGAATAAATAATAAATAAATGCGGCGGAACAACATGATGCAGTGGAACAAATATAAAAATTAATTGTACAAGTCTTCATCTACATCCTCCAAGAAGCAGTCTTCGATAAAATGAAAAGCTCAGATTGACCCAGCGGATTCAAAAGACAAAATACTCGAGTCAGAACTAAAAGATCTTATGTAAGTTAAATAAATAGTAAAATATGAGTGTAATGACATCAGAGATGTTTACGGGGTTTGACATCTCCTATCCAATGTCAATGTGGGTACAGTAACTTAAGAGATGTTCGTGATTTCCATCCCCTAAGGATCCGTTAAACTATCTACTATGTAGTACAATACGCTATTATAATAGTGTCTACAGTAAAGTAAAATATTAAAATAGCATTAAGGCGTTACCTATATCCTTCTTAACACATTTTTATATGTTCAAGTAGTCTATACAATACTGTAATTCCTCCGTAAACTGGAGGGCCATCAATAAACCAAACTCATAGAAGGCACGATAGGGCATGTGAACACGGCACTCGAGGCAATTCCAGGGTAGATATACAAATTGCACTCCCGGACTTGTGGTAACGCATAGCAGCTACTGCTACCCATCTCGGACGCACTCCCATATAAATCAAGGGGTGGCCACCAAAATCAATCACAAAGTTAAAGTATAATATCGAAGAAATGTGTCAGATAGGAGGAATAACCTCACTTGGTCCGGTATAGCCCCAGTTTTAGTCGCATCTAAGCAGACTCATGGGAGTCAGAGTCAGTAAATACCTCAAACAGAATCGTTCGCCAAATCATCCTACTTCATTTCTAGAATCTGCACCATGTAACAGTTGTTAAAGTGGATTTCGGTATTGGCAGAGAGTATGACAATATCTGATCCTGGTCTCTTTAACAACCCAACGCTTTTTCCACACCGGATAGTTCTTTTCCATTTCAAAAGTCAATTCACAATTGATACCAAAATACTGTATTCTCAAAACCATATCATTTTCAAATCATATTCACTTTCAAAATCACATTCATTTTCAAAATCATATTTACTCAAATATGTCATTTCACAAAAGGTATCAATTCCAAATTCCAACTTAGGTTGTATCATCATTAAGGATTTAAATATAAATACTTTAACTTTACACAGTCTGAAATTTTAGAAAATAGTCTAAATAGTCATAAATAGTTTTAATAGTTTACAATTAGCTTAAATAGATTAAAATAATTTAAATAGTAAGAATAGATTTGATTGAATTAGATTTAAAGTGATTTAAATTGATTTAAAATAGATTAAATAGTAAAATAGATTTAAATTTGATTTAATTAGATTTAAAGTGATTTAAATAGTTTAAATAGACTTAAATAATAGTAAGTAGATTTTAAATAGATTAAGAAATTTAAAATAGATTAAATATATTTAAATTATGTTAAATAGATTTAAAATAGATTGAATAAATTTAATTAGTTTAAAATAGTTTAAATTGATTAAATAATTTAACTTGATTAAAATAGTTTAAATTAGTTAAAAATCCAAACATTTTCAATAGCTAAATTCCGATAGATTCATTTATACTTGACCCTCAACTTTGAAATTCCAATTTTAAATCCTTTGAACAATTCATTAAATCAATTCCAATTTCAACATTAATGCTTGGATTGTCAAAATAATTCAGTTTATATAAATCAATTTCTATTTCAATATGCCAATTAACTAAATTCAAAATTTAAGAAAAAACATTTAATTTAACCAGTCCGATATCCGTATATGATTTTTTACCATATGGTCAAGTGATACGAATACTTATCATTTCAATCTGCAATTTAAAATTTTATATTATATATCATTTCAAACCGTAATCTCTATTGAATAAAATCCATAAAATCACTTGTGTCTATCACTTCAACCCATAATGATTGTTCCATAATTTATAGATCGTTCGGGTATGTATCGTTTCAACCCATATGGAACTTGCAATGTTATAACGATATAAAATTAGAAAATCCGGTCATCCAATATCAACAATCAAACATCCATCAAAATCACTAGCCAAATCAACCAATAAACACCAGTAGGTAACTATTATCATTAACAAGTATTAAATTGACCATTAAACTCAATATTACTATAAATGATGATTAAATGCAGGAAAAGTGAAATTTAACTAGAATGACAATTCAAACATACCAGCCATCATTATTTTTAATCACATTATAAATTTAATTTAACTAACATAAGATAATTTAGTAGCTGTGAGTGGGTTAAAACAATAACCTTTGATTTTAAATATATTTGAAAACCAAATAACTCCAAATTTGAACAGTCTCAGAATTCATCCAAACTAGTACAATAATGTCCGGAATTTCGAAATGATCCCAACGAAATAAACCGCGTATAAATCCGAGTTCATATGAGAAAGATATTCGAGTTAGAACATTTGAAATAAAATAGAAATAAATAATTAACGAGCCTATAGAAACATGCCACGTCACCAGGAGATAATGAGTTGTCGTCTCCTCCAATTCATGCAAGAGAAAACCCTACAGGAAAAACACTCAACTGTTGCCGATCTACATACTCGACCACGAGCCACCACGTCCAACCGCGGCCAACTAAGTCAACCCAAGACAACTCGCCGACCTTTACTCACCTCTCCACGCCCCTGACACCCACTCGAATGCCGATCAATCGCCGTCAAAAGAGGAGCAGCCGTCGCCATTTTTCAAAACCCTAGTTGAATTTGTGACATCGATCTGACCGTAAAATTGACTAACGACAGGCACTGATGAACTTCGCATGATACTCTCCATGCAACGGTACCCTTCAATCGATGATCCCTCGAAGTCGATCGCAACCCAACGAACTGTCGAGAATTAATCACCCAATTTTCGCCACTCAGAATCCCAAAATAAATAACAAATTGCAGATTAGAGTTGCGCTTGTTGAGAGCTTCGAATCGATATATAATTCGATATAGTTTGAGGAGTTTTAAATTTTCGATTTGATTTTGATTTGCAATTGCATTTGGAATTGGGAATTAGGTTTTGGTTTGTCTGCTATTGGAAAGAGAGAAGCAGATAGAATTAATGAGAAATAAAAGGTTGCTATGGTTAGAACAGAACAATATATAATAACGAAACCCGATGAAAAATGAATAAACATCCAAATAGATTTGAAATGAAAAATATGACCCGAAAAGCCCATTCTGCTTCCGGAACGAAAACAGGTCATCCCATATATGAAAATAGATGTTTTCGATAATTCTAAACTCTCAAGTCCCAATTCCATCATATAAAGGGGTTATCTTAAAATCATCTTATTTCAAATTGATTTAAATTTAATTATTTTCTACGCGTTTTGAGTCCATATAATCGAACGGCAAGTCCGATTGCTACGAAACACAATAATTCTCTGTTATGTATCTGATGAACTGGTTTCATCGAAAAATGAGATAGTAGCTAAAATGGCTATTTTCACGTTAATTAAATAAATTAATATTAAATCAATCAATCACTTTTTTATTCAATATTTATAAACTGTTAAATTTTCATCATTTTTGATGACTTGGACATTTATAATAATTTAAAACAAATTTACACATCAATTCAGTGTTAATAATTACACTAATTATAGTGTTCAATTGCAATAGTAATTAAATCCCATTAATTATAATTTAATTCCAATAAATTTGATTTAATTTGATTTTAATCTTTTATTTAGCTAGTTATTATTTTATGGGCATGACTAACATCGGTTTATATTTTATTAAATTAATATGCTATGATTTTCATCTTTTATTTATATTAACTACTATATTTCAATTAAATAGAATTTAAAATCCCGATAAGTTGATTCTTTTTGGTTTTACTCTTTTATTAAATCAGTTATTGCCTTGGAATATAATTAGCATTTCTATACATTTATTGCATTCGCATTTTACAGTTATCGTCTTAACTCATATTAAAGTAACATTTAATTTCATTTAATTATAGTTGATTAAATGAATTGGTAAAAATAGCAACTGTCACCTTTTCTACATTTAATCACATTTACAAGTTTATTGCTTACAACAAATGTTATGACAACATACACTATACTAATTCTATTCAATTACAATTTATTACACACTATTTCGTTAATACATTAACATTTAAATTATCAATTACTCTTTTAATCCAATTATTAAATAATAAACACATTATTACAATTTATTTACAATCAATAACCAATTATAACTTTTTAATCATTTTAATAAATTGGAATTACATTTAAAGCAGTTATCAATTACCTTAAATTAATACTATTACATTTTATTCTAGTTATATTCTCATTATTAAAGCCTAAATTTTTATTTCTTCCAACATTAAATCACAAAACCTTATTAAATCAACTATTTTTAATTATCGAAAATTACGGTCATTACAATCTCCCCCACTCAAAACTTTTCATCCTCGAAAAGGGAAAAGAAGGAATAAGGAAATAATATATCTTATTCAAATATTAAATTTATAAAAAATAAATTTACATAATTAAATAATTTAAATAAACTATATCAATTTATAAAAAAATTAAATCCTTTTATATTCAAGTTAGTAAAAGTTTAAAAAACATTTCATAAAAATTTTCTGACTCCAAAATTCACGGAAATTTTTTAGCAGAGTATCCTTTGTACGGATTTGTCTAGGAGAAATAATAGTATCAATAATAACAAAATATATCATATTTTTCAAAATAATATATCCCAAACCACGGGAAAAACAATAATAGCACTAGAAAACCGAAATTTGAGAACATATCTATTTGTCAGGCAAACAACGCTTATTCTACGAAACGAAAAGTAGTAAGAATTGCTTCTAAACATGTAATTCACTTATATAATCCAAAAGAGTTAATAATTATATAAAATAAAATATTTAAGTTGTTTCAATAAGTAACAAACAAATGATCAAAATATAACAACGGTCTTTTGCAAACAATAGTACAAACATCATTTTCAACAAAGAGAGCAATCATCCATCCATAGCAACCAAAAAAAGTGGTTTATTCGGGTTTAGAACTTCTAATCATAAAAATTTATTCGACTTATAAATTCACTTCTTAATATTTAAAAATTAATTAAATATTCAAATTTAAATTACTAAAAATTCTGGGTCGTTACAATCTTCCTCCCTTAAAAGAATTTCGTCCTCGAAATTAACAAGTAAGAAAATTACAGAATCTATTAACTTTTCCAAAAATTCATAGTTAAACTTCTTATAATACTTTACTAAGTTTTCAAATCATACTTAGTTATCTTTTCAAAAACAACTACTATTGTTTAACTTTCCATTCCAAATCAAAGTTAAAGTTTTCCAAATTTTCCAAATTTTCTCAAATTTTTCTAACGCCTTAAATTTTCGGAAAAATTCGCCATAGTCTCCTTTGCGCGGCTCGATCCGAAAAAAAAATGACAGTATATATATCACAAATATACATCTCATCAAGTAATGAGGCATCCCGCAGGGAAAAAAGTATAAAAGTACGGTATGTAATCCGAGATATGTACCTTATATTTTATTAGCAAGCATATACGGCTAATATAGCGCGAAAGCGAGCTCCAAATGCGAAGCAAACGCGATCCGCACCTACTAAACACTCAACAAACAACATGAGAATCATGCATATAGATAATAGTATCGATATATAACATATAGCAACATAATAACTATATATGTCAACATGTCAAATGTAGTAAAAGCAACAAATGCAATATATATTCAACCATCAACCAACTAACATTCATAACCAAAATATATTCATTCATATTCTCATTAATATTCAATAAAATGGTTTTTCAATTTAATCACATTTGATTTGTTTACACTGGATGTTTGCTAACATTCATTTTCAATTAGTTTATATTCACTAATTCATATTCGAGTTGGTTCACTTTCAAATCAAATTCAATTCTATTTAATATTTACTTAACTTCCAATTGGATTTCAATTACTTTAGCTTTCAATTTCATTAATCCAATTTCATTAACACTTAATGAATTATACACAATCATCTAACAATCATATAACAATCAATGTATATTAATTACAACCAAATTACTTTGCTTTCAATTGGTTTAATTAATTTAATTTTCATTCAATCTTTCAACTTCCAATAACATAAGATTTTAATGAATTACACTTACATTCTTTATTTCATTCCAACTTATTTTACATTCAATTGATTAACATTCAATCCTTTAATCCAATTCAATTCTCAATTCATTTATATAACTCAAGTTTATATTCATCTTTTATTTATAACTCATATTCATAAATACATTCATATAGTTTTACTTCTTATATATATAAGTTTATTTCACAATTGTAAATCACTTCAATTATAATTCAATTCTTATAATTCATTTGCTTATACAATTATTCTTCAATTTAGATTATTCAAACATCTAACAATCCACTTATATACACTTTAATAATTCTGAAAAATCATTTCTTTATATATAAAATATAATCAAGGTAAAATTATTTCATTTACCCAATTTAAAAACAATATTATGTCGAATTGTTCTGTACAAGTGTTTAGAGATCCCTATCAACAACGTTAATTACTCGTATTAACCAGAATCTATATACCACTCAACAAACCAATCATTACAATATAAAACAATTTTATATTCACTAACAAATACGCTCTCATAGCTATTATTACACTCAAACTCATTCTAGAGTACTACTGACTCTATCTCTAATGAGTAATACCCAACAGAACCATGGTTGTCGCTTAACCATATGCTCTGATACCACATGTAACGAGACGAGCCAGTGGTCACAACCGGTAGGCTTTTCAACCATCCCAGCCCCACCGTGGCTTACACTGGTACCCCAGACCTTGCTTTTACGGCCAGCCTCTCGACTGTCTCAGGTTACACCTAACCAACCCCCTAAAAGAGGATGTGTGGGAGTAAGAGTCTCCCGTTCGCCACCAAACCGCGAAGCGAGAACCCCCCATCACATAGCCCAAAGCTTAACAAGACTGGTGTGAGAACTCAAAACAGTTTATTCATCTTTAAAATCAAAATAGAGGAATATTTTTAAATTCAATTCGCAATGCTTTTAAAAATGAGACTACCATAAGGCCTCCCGCACACACACACAATGCAAACGCAGAATCGGAGGAGATTTCTCCTTATGATAGTCAAAGATGCTTGATACGCATTTAAAAGAACATTTCATATTATTATTAGTGCATAGTGTAGGAAATATTTCGAAAGTAGAATATAAATCTTAGCCAACATAGACATTCCGAACTATGCCTACTATAGCTAACTATGTTCAATAGCAGGTTACCGCCACATTCCATAGCAGGTTATACAACTAAAACCGTACAAGTCACGTATTGTTTCTTTGGATTTCCAACGAATGATCAGGCCAAGGAACTTCCTATTGCCACATGAGAATGCCTCTGGATGGACATCCCCGAGAACCAAACCGGATCTCTACCAACACAAGGCCGGGTTACCCCTAACTGAGTAACAACTGACCGAATATGCCATCCCCCGGTCCTTTGGGACCTTTCACCGAGCGCTCGTAATCAATTCACACAATCATAACAAAGTGTTTTCAACATGAGTAAGTATCTGGGCTCCATACCATGATACCACCCTTTTCCAGAAGGAAATGCACACATCCTAAAGGGCGCTACCCCTCATAACCTTGCTGCTTCTTTCCTGTTTTGACCATTCACGGGGTGTGAGGTTTGACGAAGTCACGTCCACAAAACATACTTTATACAAAAGCCATGCTTTGGGTCAACAAATGATCATAGAAATGATCACAAAGATAGACGATCAAATAAATGATCCTATCACAAATAATCAACACAATGATCATTTACAGCAACACTCAGCATGTCACACTACCAAATTGGGAATATATCGCTGATAACATTCAACTACATAACCTCTGAGCTCGTACGTCTCAGAGAAGGGTGTTAAGCTAAAAGAATAAATTCTCCGCCACCAACAGAAATATATTTGAAAGAAATCTGCTTTATATCTCAATTTGTAACGTCAGACATACAATCCATACAAGTCTGTTCCGGGCTCGAACAAAACCGAAGGCACTTCTTACGAAGCCCTTGCAATCCGGGTATTCACAATCCCGATCGAATTTCCCATCACTTAAGGAATCTCTATACCAGGAGCTACCCAGTGCAGTGACAATCGATAGGTCATCCTATCATTTTCACAAATACTCGGTCTTCAACACCGATCTTCAAATGCAATTCATAACGACGTATCACATATTCGGAATGGGTTATACGACCCCATGGTCCTTTCCCGGTTAACCCGAATAGTGAGCGCTTATTGAAAAATAAGTGTGGCATTCAAATTCAAACAAATCACATCAAATACCCATTCAAAGGGAAATATTGATAGTCGGTTATTGAACTATCAATGGATATGCACAACATCACCAGTTTCCAAATAATTTTCCAAATTATTTATTTTCCAAAAATATCTTTACTAGATATATAATTTCACACTTAAAAAATAAATCAATATTTATTTTTAAACAAATTCTCCTTTTCATTTATAAATTCCATAGTGAATTTATATTTCACAATATCTATGAATATACGATTTCAATTATTCATTTCAATTTATCTTCAAAAAGATAAATTCTCAAAGTATTCACTTTATATTGGAAGACATTTCCATACTTATTTAATAAGTAATTCACAAATTTTATTTATTTTCAACACTTAGAAAATATTCAATATACTTAAATCGAGATTAAGTATATATTTCATTCTTTAAGGAAATCATTCTCTTAAAACATATTTATTTGGGCCAAAACGAATGTTGCGTAAAACATCGTTACGACAACCCAAAATCACTAGTATAGGGATTCGAAATTAAAATAGATATATAAATCCCAATACTATACAAAACATTTCCTTTCGGAAATCATTTACTATAACAACAGTGTTATAGTCCACCATTTCCTTCTATTTCTCGAAAACGTCTATTTCAACAATAAATGTTGAAATCTATGGTTTCGAATCTCAACACCTTTTAAAACATCGTTAGATCGTTTTAGTTCAATTTAAAACATCACATTCAAAACAATTTCTTTACCATATTATTCACTATTCAAAAACGTGAATATACTTCAATTAACAATTTCATCATTTCTATTCATTTTATTTCAAAGGATTATTCACAGTCAAAAATGTGAATATAATTCCATTAATAGGTTTCAACAATTAACTTATCAAAATAAGTCGTTTGCGAATTTATAAAACAACGTTTATAAATTCCATTTCTATTTATTTTATAACAACTTTTTATAAATCTCCTTTGTTAACCTATTCGATTTATAACTCAATTATAAAACAAAAGTTCACATTATAAGTTAAACACTTATAAAAACTCGTTTTATGATGTCTATATTTCAATTTATAATATCCATTTATAAATCTCTTAATATAAATCAATTTATATTATTCTTTAAACTTCTTTAATCTTCTTTATTATTTCACCATTTGGATTCATAAAATAATTAAAATTTATAAATCCTATATTTAAACTTTTATAATAAATTCAAAAATGCCGATTAAATCATTTCATAAAATCATTAGCATCATATTCTCAACAATCAGTTTTTAACTATATTTCTTAAAAATCATAATTTTTATAACTTTAAAAATTATAATGTTTATTTATTTAAAATAGATCAAATTCCAAACATATAGTATATTTTCAAAAATCACTTTATAAATCATTTTAAAATTCCAAAACTTGGTCCAATGATGCTACATATCAAATAGTCAATCACGACAACAACGATATCATATATCAATATGATAATTCATCAAATATCAAAATATCTGAAATCAAATAAAAACTGTTGAGGAATCCAGTTGGATCCCTCCAACCTGTTTTCCTGCATCCACAAACATTAGCACAATACCAATTTCGCTCCAGTACGAAATTATCGCGGTATATGGGATTTTAAATATTATCCGCTTAATAGACGGCGCAATAGGGTCTCATCCGCTAAACAAAAAAAATGCGGGAAATCAATAACTCCAATATATACATATGCCAATATATATATATTGATATTATATATAATACCAATTTCACTGTTTATGAAATATTCGCGGTATATGTTTTTAATAAATAACATCCGCTTACTAACGGCGTATAATGTCTATTTTAACAATCAATAGATATCAATCAACATTCAAACATGCATTCAAATATTTTGAATCCAACTATTTAAAATAAAGTCGAAACTGATTCGATTGAGTGAGAAGTTCTCACCTTGATTTTAAATTCGTTTTAGCGATTTATTTCGAATAAAATTAAACGGACGTTTAATTTTACCCAAAATTCTCACTAACTCCAAACGACTCCAATCCAATTTCATCGCGTAGTGCTCGTCCATACGATTCCAACGCAACTGGTTTCGCGCGTTTTCGACCTCGTATGAAAAGGTTATGATTTTTATAAGATTACACGTATTAAAAGATAATTAATTTACAACTTAAATTTTAATTTTAAACCTACAACCCCTCATCACCCTTGGATCTGCACTGCTCAACATCAGGCCGCACGTCCTATTTCTTCCTTCTTCATCTTTCACGCGATTCATACAGACAACCCAACCCATCAACCAAGAACTAGGGTTTCATATTCGAGCCTCCACAAGCCACTTCAACTCGATCAACGATATGGGTTTTGAAGCCCTATGCAAGAGCTATGCTCGGCCATAACTGGGTGGAGCTCGGCCCCCTCCTCTTCATGGAAATGCATGCGCAAGTCAGCACGGTCGGCCCCCCTTTCTCCCTCCATGTTGCTCCAAATCACATCACCACCGTTGAACTCGTAGCTCCTTCGATGCTCTACAAGATTGCTGTTGGAAGTTTCGGCTATAACTTCGTGGATGAGGAGAAAAATCGAGTGGAATATCAGAGTTTTTTGGCCATTGGTGTTAGAGATGGCGGCTGGCTAGGGTTGGATTAGGGTTTTTTTTTTATATAAATTGTGATTTTAAGGTGTATTTATAGAGAATTTTCGAACACTATTCATCCGGAAATTCCGAACTCCGATTTACGCGCCGTAACCAGCGTTTCTAGGGTTTACCCCGCGTTCCGGACACAATGGAACAGGTTTCGAAAGCTAATTCGGACATCTGTGCGAGTTATGGCTATAAACGCTCAATTTAAATTAAACCGATTTAAATCGATTTCTAGGCGTTTTAATTCGTACCGGACAAACGGTAAATCCAATTGACACGAAATTTGAAACCTTACAATAATATCACATTACGGATCCGATGAAACTGGTTTCGTCGAAATCCGAGACTTTTTGAAAAATGGCTATTTTAACTCGCCAAATTAATATTAAAAATAAATCGATGCATTTCGAGCTGTGCCACGATCAAACGATAGCTCCGATTGACACGAAAATTGAAATCCGGTAATAACTAACTATTACGGATCCAATGGAACTGGTTTCGTTCAATTCTGAGACTGTTCAAAAATTGACTATGTTCACTAGTCGATTTTAATATTAAAATATTCAATTTTCACAAATTAACTTTTAATTCGATTTTAAAAGTTCTAAAATATCATTCTAACTTCAATATGATAAAATAAAATTTTACAAATCATTTTCAATCATATTTAACTCAATTTTCAATTATTTCCATAATTTAACTTATTAAATTATCGATTTAATTATTCAATTAAATCCAATAATTCAAATAAAAATTTATTCGACTTATAAATTCACTTCTTAATATTTAAAAATTAATTAAATATTCAAAATTACTAAAAATTCTGGGTCGTTACATTTACAAGTTTATTACTTACAATAAATGTTATAACAACTTACTCGATACTAATTTATCCAATTATAATTTATTACACATTATTTTGTTTATAAATTAACATTTAAATTATCAATTACTCTTTTAATCCAATTATTAATCAATAAACACATTATTACAATTTATTTACAATCTATAACCAATTATAACTTTTTAATCATTTTAATAAACTGGAATAACATTTAAATCAGCTATCAATTACATTAAATTAATAATATTATATTTCATTCTAGTTATATTCTCATTATTAAACCCCAAATTTTTATTTCTTTCAACATTAAATCACGAAACCTTATTAAATCAACTATTTTCGAAAATTGCGGGTCGTTACATTAAAGCTACTTTAGTACTAAAATACTTCAAATGTGGATTTTTCAAATATTTAATATTAACTGAAATAAATTTCTAATTTTATAGTAATCTTGTAAATCCAACTTGTTATTTGAAAATGAAATAGGGAATGAAGTTTAAATGTTTATTTAAGTATTTTAAATTTCTTAAATAATTACTTTGACGTGTTTTTAAAAAAACAAATTATCATTCTTTAAGAATACTTATTATATGTATATAGAGTTTTGAAAATGATTTGAGTTTATTTATAAACTCTCTCGAGATGTGGAAACAGATATGATTTTTAAAAGTTGTAAATGAATAGACGAGATTATAAGTGAGTATAAACGACTCTGGAAAATGTAAAAGAGTTAATATAAATTCCATAAATGTAGGAGATAGGATAAGAAAAACTCCTAAGTATTGATATTAGAAATGATTGCGGGAAAATGGATTATAATATTTTCCTAAGTGAGAAAATGTCGGTTCTTGAAAATATTTAGAGACAAGGATTTATATCGAGATATTTTCTAAGTAATGGATTATAAATTGAAGTTGGAAATATTTCACTAAGTGTTGAAGTGAAGTATGGGTAGAGATATCCTATTATGGAACAAGTATTCGGAATTTTTCAGATATTGATAAATTTAAAATAGATTTGAATATATATCTTTGTAAAGATATTTTGAAATGAATGTTGTAAAGAATTATAAACAATGGCCTAGTGACTGCTTATGGTTAGCGTCTAGATATATTAATATGGATATAGTTGTACATGGAAAAAGTGAGTGCTCAATTTTAAGGTTGGAAACACCCGGGGTGATAACATATTTAGTTCTGTCCAGGTTAGTGATAGGGACGGTCTTGTGTTGTAGGGGATCCCAGCGAGGTCCTTAGTACATTTTTGTAGAAGTGTACTCTGATAGATGGTTACACAATGCCTAGTCATTGTATGGAATCCATTCTCCAATAAGTATCGTATAGTTTTGGTTGTTCCCAACTATGCTGAAACGTGAGATGCAAGCATTTCAGCTATTTTCTATTTACTTTGTTAGACACTATTATAATATCAGATGATTTTGATTAAAAAAATGTTTTGGTTATCATAGGGGAAAAATCCGTCGTGTTTATGTGTAATGTGGTCTTACGAGATACCTTTATTTTCCAAAGAATTTTGATAACTTAAAATAATTCAAATTGAGTGTATTTTCTCATATTAGTTTTCCAGACTGACTCGGGTGTTATCTTTTTATATAATGCTCGAGTGTATCACAGATTCAGGATAGGATGCTATGGAGCTCAAGAGACGAGCTGGGGATAGAGACGTATTTCTGTACTTAGTTTATATTTCCGCCGTGTGAGTATGTATATCAGGACAAGTCATTATAACTGTCCATATTGATGTATTGAATGGTTGTACTCTAATGATTTTATGTATATTAACATATACATTTTCCTTTGTATAAAAATCTATTATTATATATTATATTTTGGTTCACTGGGATTGTAAGATTTTGTGTATTGCTGTTCTTACTTCTTCAACCTTTTCTTCTTCCCCCCTAAAGATCGTATTGCTGTTCAATTTTGAGTTGAACTGATGTGAATTATGGTCGACTCAAAGTGTATGAAGATACGGGCCTTCATAGATTTCCACTCATAGATAATTTCTAGCTTTCTCCTTTGGATTTGAACATGCATGCTTATCAAATCTCTTTACGGATCTCTTTCTTTAGAAATGTATAAAATGTGGGTTGTATATAGATTAGATTTGAATTTCAGGGTTTGGAAGAGAATAAAATTAGAAATTAAATATAAAAATTAACTTCTCTTACTAAAAAACTTTAAGAAATTCCTTAGTCGCATGAAAGAACTAATAGAGCTCTATTTAGGTTTTCAAATAATTTGTAAATAAAAATGAGGAGGTTTGTCTCTTATTTATAGTAGTTAAAAAGCCGTAACAACCTGCCTATTTTATACTATTTGCATCCGCACATGTCGGACATGAATAATTCAAAATACCGAATTGTTAATTTAAATTTGGCAAAACTAAACATATACAGTAAATAAATAATCACAGAATCACAGACACAGAGTAATAATATGCAGCGGAAGCAAAAGATAGTAGTTCATGAAGCTACTATATATATATATATAACAGAGTTAAATAAGTTACAACAGAAGTCTCGAATACAATAGTCAAATACAAGAATCAGAATACATCACTGGAATCAACTGAATATCTGAAAGCTGGATAGATAGCTGGTTCTCCAGTCGAAGCTACAACTCCAAAGGTGAGTCTCAAAAGCTGAACCACTCAGTCTGACCCGAGCGTAAAGCAAAACACAAAACATTCGAGTCAGGATTAACGTTCTTATTTCAATAAATCCAACTCAAGTGAAATAACAATTGAAATACAATAACTCAAAGGACGTGGGAATAACCATCCTCTAAGGATCCATTAAACTATCTACTATGTAGTAGTGTACGCTAAATAGATAATGTCTATCAGTAATAAAAAAATATCAAAATAGTGTTAAGGCGTTACCATTATCCCCCTTAACACATTTATATAAGTGTCATAGACTATACAGCACTGTAAACTCCACCGTAAACTAGTGGGATATCAGAGAGTACTCCATAGGTATAACACAAAACAAATTTGTAGTGGTCGCGTATATAGGGATACAAGTATGACAAGGCACATGAGGCAATACTCAAGGTAGTGAAACTATCGTTTGTCTGATCCGGACTGGTGAAAACGCATCGCCGCAACGATCGCAACACCGCGAAACAACACTCCTGAAATTCCGAGGGTGCACCAATCAATAACAAGTAATGAGTAGTTTACGAAGAAGTGTGTTCGCTTGAGGTGGCTAACCCCATTTGGCTCGGCATGGCTCCTGTTTTAGTCATTTTCAATTTGACATGAGTGTCAAGGCTATCCATTATCGTTCTCTTTCTTCAGTCATCCGTACATCATTCCAACCACTTCATTCTGGGTCACACTCCGCGTATAGTTATTAAAGTGGTTTTCGGTTTAGACAGAGAGTATGTCCATAACCGATTCCGGTTTCTTTAATAACTATCGTAATTATTACACCGATTGGTCGTTCATATATTTCAAAACCAAATCAATTTCAATTTCAATTCAAATTTATAAATCAACATTTCATTTGCCTTTCTATATCAATTTCCATAATTTACGTTTCAAGCTTTCAATTACCATTTCAAAATTTTATAATTCAATTTCAATTTTTATTTTCAACAATTCAAATATTAATTCAAGTTCGTATATAAGTTTCATTCAGAAATTATTTAAGTTTATTTAATTTAACATTCCAATCAATTTTAAATTCATTTATCGATTTCATTCAATATTCGTTAAGCTAATTTATCACTTCAAACAATTTCCATTTAATTTCCAATTCATTAAATTAATTACTTACGTTCAACATCATTATATGAAAGCTAACAAATTTAATTAAGTTAAATTCGTCAAATCAAATTCTTTAAATTACAAGTCTTGTATTTGTTTCAATAAAATGCATTTTATTCCTCGTTAAAGAAATCCAATATTACTTATTTGTTTACTTAGTCACAATTTCGAAACTCAATTAATAAAGAAAACAGATTTTTACATATTCAAGAAGTTTAATTTCACTTATTAACTTACTTAAACAAATTTCCAAAACTTAATAAATAAAGAAACCCAATTTCATTTTTTAACGAAGTTCAAAATTTATTTATTCAAAAGTTCAAATTCTCTTATCAAAGAATTCAAATTTTATTTAATTATCAAATAATTCAATTTTATCTAATTATTAAATTATTTCAAAACTTAATTAATAATTTCAAAATTTAAATATCAAATAAATTCTAAAACCTAATTATTAATAATTGTAATCTTAATTATTAAATAATTCCAAACTTAATTATTAGATAATTTCAAAACATAATTAAATAATTTCAAAACTTAATTCAATCATTTCTTAAATTAAACAGCGTTCTTTCATCAATTACTTTATTAATATTTTGTTTCAGATTATTAAATATTAACATTTTCCTTTCATTAAATTCAAATTCCAACATCTTTTCAAAAATTATTATTTATTCAAATAAAATCTTCGTTTTATTTTTAAATCAAATTATTGACCAATCGAGTTTTTATTTAATTCTCTATCCTAAGTCAAGTTCATTTGGGTATTTATCATTTCAACCCGATTCCAATTCAATTCAAAATCAAGTATAACAAAGGGAACTTGCAGTGTGATAACTGGAATGGTGTCAAAGTAAATAAACATGCAATAACATCAATCAATAAAAATCCAATAATCAATTCAAATAATCTCGAAATAATCGTATTAATTCACATTGTTGTTTGTGCAAATTAATATAATTATTACTAGAATCTACACTATCATTTCATGTAGATTAAAGATTTTTACACTAATGTCAATACGGTTCTACACTTGACATTTATAATTCGATTTCATACTATATCAATTTATACGACATACATTCAATGGTTCAGGGTGTACTTAACCAATTTCTACATGTCGATTAATTTAACATTTAAAGGGGTCATATTATACCAATTTCTAATCAAATTCAACACATTCACCAACTTAAATTATTAACTATTCTATATCAAATTCAATTTTAAATTATTTATCACTTCATACATTAACAATTTAACGTCCAATGTAAACATCAAACAATCAATCAATTAATAGCCAAATTGTATTATCATCGCATAAATAATTAACAGATAATGGTGTTAGATATCACAGGCGAACTGATATATGTAATAACATAAATAGCAGTGTAAATAACTAACAACAGGTATTTCAATTTGTCATTTCAACTGAAATTGAATTTAATAAATAAAATAACATTAATCGTGAGTGATTTCTCGCCTTTCGAGGCTAGAGAAGATAGAAGAAGTGGGCTACGAATCCAGACACGAATTTCAAAACAAAGCGCGATGGCACGAGGTCGACGATCAAACTGATAAATATGAATACACGAAATCAAATCAGAACTGGGTCGATGATGATAAATGATATAATTGAACTAATATAAATACAACATATAAAATTATATATATACACACACAAAAATCATATCCTAAATTTCAAATACAATAACATATATATAAATATATCTTTCAAAACTCATTATTTCAAATTAAACGCATATGGTAAAACCAGACATATAACTAATATACAATACAGTGTATGATTCATTCCTAAAACCCAAGATTAACTACCCTTCGAATAAAATAATATACTACCCACGTATATACAAACAAATATGCTACCATTCTAATAACATACGTATTATAAAATGTAATATGTACTAACTCAACGTGCAAATTTTATATAATATAATAAAGTATAAACTGCCTTTATATATTAAATATCTTAAAACCCAAACACATATAAAAGCTATGCATATGAAACTGTTATTCATACCAAAAGCCAACTGTGTTTACACAAAATGTATATGTATATTTTATATTTATACCCAATATACGAAAACTATGTCCACGTAAACCAAGAGATGCTTCCCATTTAAAATATTCAACATATAACATAGCGGCTACTATATCATATATATATATATATATATATATATAAAATGAATTCATAGAACTAAAATGGAAATACGTATAGTTTAAAAACTGACGTATGTAAATATAAAGTAAGTATAGCTGGCACCTATATACTTTCACTACAATAACTAAATGTTAAAAGAATGGAAATCTATACAGCTAACATTGACCGCCTGAAACATATTATGCCTTAGTAAACTAAATAAAAAATCAGATTATATAACTATATATCTAACAAAAATAATAATACATAAACTTACTCATACTGACAACACAAGAATTATATATAATAGAATATTCACATAAAATTGTTATAATAAAACAAATATATACACTAATCTAGCTTATGTAGACAACATAAATTGCATTAAAACAAGGCTTATAAAATTAAAATCTTCTTATTACTTTCAAGACTTATACATACATCCGTTTTCAAAATCATAGTTTGAAACAATTATAGTCCACGCATTGTATAAAACATATATACCATATAATAGATTTCTCTTTTTTTCTTCTTCGATTGATGACAGTATCAACAATCAATATAGAGGTGTACAAAGTATATATATGAATCCAAGCTTTTACAGAAACCCAAATATACTGTATCTTTATAAAATAAGACCCAAACAACCTTCGCAATGTATATATAACTAATTGTAGGATCGATTTCACCCTAGAGGGGGGTGAATAGGGTGATGCTATTAATTATAAAAATTAATTGCGGAAGCTTATAAATAATTTCAACACAGATCACAGAATAATAGCAGCACAGAAAAAATAGCAGAATAATAAAATGCAAAAATAAAACGACATAGAATTTACCCAGCTTCGGCAAAACCCTGCCTACGTGTTGCCCCCAAGGTTTCTACTAGAAATCAGATAGTCAGACGCTTACACACGTAAACTCGCGACACCCGCTATCGACTAAATCTAACTCTACACTCAAAACCCTGCCACAACTCAGCCACTGAGTTGCGAATTCTCAAACTACGCCACGTAGTTTTTCCCCTAGTGACACGACAAGAAATTTAAATGGTTTAAAAAGGAAAATACAATTAAAAACAATTTAAAATAAAATAACCCTAAAAATTAAAACCCTTATTAAACTTAAAAATAGCCGGCCCCTTTTTTATTATTTGGCATGTTCTCTTTATTTCGTTCCTTTGTCAAAAATGGCCGTCGTTCCTCTTTTTACAGAAATTAGGGCTTCGACTTTGATCCAAATTAGGGCTTGTGTAAATTGAAGGCGCCGCTTGAATTGCTCGATCGAATGATGATTGACGTGCTTCCTTGTCGATCGATGCTCTCTTTTTTACCACACGGCTTCTCCAATTTGGATCGAGTTCGTCTGCGATTCCGGTATGTAATTTATTGCTCTTTTACTTTCTGATTCAATGCTTGAACTCGATGCTGAAATTGCCGATGATGATTTGTTTATATAGGAGTTCGATCTTCTTGAATTACGTTCGTCTGATTTGTTCATTATCATGCTTTCGGCCATTCGATTTTTGTTGAACGTTGATGATTTATTTCTGACTTTTTCAATTTACTTGGATAACACGGTTTAAAACTCTGACTTAGTCATAATCGATTTTGATTTGTTCATCTTATACTTTGATTGCTGATTATCACGGTGTTGACTTGGTTCGTCTATCACGGTTTTGAATAGTTCGATTCCTTGTTTGTGAAATTCGAGTCAGTTAGCATTTTTGACATGCTGTATCATTTCTTTGGTTCAATGCTTATATATGTACACTGCGTCATTTGATTGTTGAGTCTTTGAGCATTGTTGTGTCACTTGATTCTTCTGAAGCTCGAGTTGCACACTGCTGTGTATTTACTGCTTCGATTTGAACTTGAGTGTTTATTTGAGATGTTGCTGTTTGATTTGTAGACTCTAGTACATTGTTGTATTGATTTCTGAGTGTTGCATATCATAGCCTTGGTTTCTGTTATCATGTCACTGGTCTTGCTACTTGTACTACCTGGTCTGGTTCTCGGCCTATAGTGTTCATGTAGTCTAATGCATTTGGTTCTTCACTTATGCATATTGTCTCGAGTACATGTATATAGTGATCATTTGATCTGTCCATTTGAGTCAGTGATATTGTCTTCATTCAGGCCTTGTTGTATTGAACTTTGGCAGTTGCTGGCTTGCTTATGTCTTTGACTTCATTGGTGTCACTGATCGAGCCTGGTTCATGAGTCTGGGTTTTCGTTGCATATGTTGATGTTGTGGATGTTGATGTTGTAGTTGTTTGACCTGGCATTTGGTCTGTAGTTGGTCTTGTTTCATGTTTGAAGCTTCTTACTGTCATTATGTAGTTGCATTGTGATGGTTTCAATTTTAGTTGCAGGCTTGTGTACACTGTGTCATTTATGTTGGTTTGATTTCGGCGTTGATTATGTGCTTGTGCATTTATGTTGTCCAGGCCTTGTTGAGTCCTTGGATTTGTGCATCCTTGTCTTTGAGCATTTGAGTTTGTTTCGTCGACACTTGTAGTTCACTTGCTTATGCTGTTTGTCACCGTTGCAGTCTTTTGTGGTCTTTGCTTGTTAAGGCTGCTGCTTGTATGTTTTTCCTTTGTTGGTTTGTGATGCACTTGTTTTGTACTTCACTGTACTGCATATTGATCACCATCTTGCTTGCATGCTTGAAGTCGTAGCCTGTACAACTGCCATGTGTTGAATCCAGCAAATAGCTCGGGTTTGACCTTGTGCGTGTGTTGTGATTTTATTTATATTGCATTTGAGTTGAACCAGGCTTTTCATTTGGGTTTGACCTGTGCTCACCTGTCCCTGTAAATCAATCAAGTGTATATTTCGATGTGCACGGCTTTGTGGCATATACAGTGATACACTGTGTATGTCACAAGCTGTTCGTGTATGATGAATTCAAATTTCAATGACGACGAACAAGACAAATAACTGAGGCAAAATTGTTTTCAAAATTCACATTTTATTTTATATTGCAAAAATATTTCTTTTTCAATTTTACTGCGTTAGTGAATATTTTTGCAGATTGCTCGGATACTGGATTCTAACTGTAATGAAGTTGAAGATAAATACGAGTGTGAGTGATATGTAGTGAGGTCAACTGTAAATGTAAAATTGTGATGTAATTGAATTTGTATCAAAGTTGTATAGTGAAAAGTGAGAGCTTGAATTTGTATTATTCAAAATTGTAATAAATATTGTTTGAATAAAATTTCTGTTTGAATTCAAATTCTGTGTTATTTAATTTTATTCAGCAGATATTTATTTAATCTGTGAAAAATGAAATAGTACATTACCAAATACATTTACACAAATATATATATATATGTTTATTATCATCAAACAAAAATCATATAATCGCATATTCAACACTAACTAGCTAGTATATAAACCACTTTATATATTTACAATAAGATATAAATGTACGAAAACAACAGCCTGTCACTTTGCATATATAACATCAACAATATATCCTATCACACTAACGGATTATAAATATATATAAAGTTCACATACCAGATTATTATAACATATACATACCAGTTCATGTACCAGATTATAAATATGCATCCAACGTATAATACATATAGGTATATATATAAAGTAAACCTTTAAACTATTACATACTATCAGCCTATTATAATACTTGTATATATATTACTTGTTCTATTTTTAAAATAAAACACATATTGTTAGATGAAAGCACTTATATACTACATGCTATAAGTCTCTTCAAAACTTATATATCTCGGTTTAATCCTATTACATACACAGTTCAAAAAAAAAACTAAGCAAATCTTTTGAAACACAATACCAAAAAGAAAAGAGAAAAATAAAAATAAAATAAAAGTAACATATATGTCAGACTTACTTATGCCGAAGCATAAGAAGAGAAGTGGCGCACGCGTGGAAAGAAGGGGTCGTTAGTTGAAGTGATGGTGTTGGGATATCGGCCAGGGTTGGAGGAACGGGCCGAATGGAGAGGGAGTGGAGTTCGGTTGTGGCGAGGCTATGCTGTCGGGGCGTGGTTGTCAGGGAGTGCGGCTGTGAAGGAAGAAGGTGTGGAGAAACTCGGTAGAGCAAGAGGAGGTCAGGGTGGATGTATGGTTGCTCGGGGAGGCCATGGGTGGCTAGGCCGGTGGTGTGTGGTGAAGTGATGGGCGAAAAATGATGGTGTTCGGTGTTGTTGTGGGGTTCGGCACTGGTAGAGGTGTGGCTGTTCTTGGCCAAGAAGGTAGGAAGAAGAGAAGATTTTGATTGAATTTGGAAAAATGAGGCCAGGCAAAATTGGTTGGGTGAAAGAACGTGGGCAAGGAATGCAGAGGGTAGGTAGAAGCTTTTCAAAATGAATCTGTAGAAAATAAAACAAATTTTGAGAATAGTAATGGTCATGCAAGTGGAATTCACGCGAAAATAAATTTTAATGACTGTAGGTTATTACAGCTGGACAAACGAAACGTCCCAGGAAACCCAAAAGTTTCAAAACGTGTACCGGTTCGATTAGCCGTTCTACGGGTTTGTCGTGTACCGTACACCAAAACCCAGATATGAATATACTGCGAAGATCAAAACGACGAGACGGTCAAAACGGTATACAGATATTAGCGGTACGATCGAATTATAAAAATTCGAATTTTCTACTAGCGGAAAATGCAAGAAAAACGCTGAAAAATAAGATCGACGGAGCTAAAGAAGTCCGAATTTGGAAAAACGAAAAACGACGCCTTACTCAGAAGACGGTTTAGAATTTTTCTATATAAAAATATTTAGGTTTCGAAAAAGTTTTATTTTCATCATTTTTTAACTGAGTAAATTGAAGTAAATTTACGCGCGAAATAAACATTCATATTTTCGGACGAAAATTTACCGATTGCTATGTTTAACTGGACACATTCCAAATATCAAATTTATATTTCAAAATTTCTCGTTTAAAATCCCACAAAAATTTCAATTAATAACGTTATTAAAACCGATTAAATCTGCAGGTCGTTACACTCTCCCCCACTCAAAAACTTTTCGTCCTTGAAAAGGAAGGAAGTAGGGAAATAGAACCCCAAAAGAAAATAGATTTGAATTACATAATAAACAATTAATTTAAACCATATAAATTTCAATTTAAATAAATTTATATTCAACAATTTGTTTTCAAATTCAATATTTTCATTAAATTGATTTGATTTCATATTTATTAATGTTAGGTACAAAGGTTCATTTCAAATGAAATTCAATTTATATTCAACTAATTCAAGAAACTCCCTTAAGTTGATTTAATTTCAATTTTATTCACTTTCAAAACAAAAAAATTTATTTTATTAATCACATCCATTATTCAGTTAACTTATTATTTTATTTATCTTTGTATACATTTTATAATTAAAACTTAAGGGTAAACATTTATAATACGCACTCAAATTTATTTATAAAGACATTTTATACTGTATACTATCCTATTACATAGTTAACTTTTGAAAATTTAGGTAAGTTATATATAATGCAATTCAGCATTATCCAAGTAAAAAATTTATTTTAATTACTCAGGCTTAAATTTTTTATTCAAAATTTCGATTTCATTTTATAATTTAAATTATCCTTTAATATAAATTTAAGAACTAAATTTTCGAGTAACTCCAAATTTATTTAGAGGTAAATAAATATATAATATATCAAATCAGATTTAAATCATACTTTAATATATATATTACCAATCAAATCATATTTTAAGAATTTCAAATCAATCTATTTTCAAAACAAACCGTAGCAGAGCTACAGAATAGTCTCTCCACTTCGAAACTCGAAAATGAATGTCGATGATGCGGTCGTCATCAACGAAATTATTTTCCAGCGACAAAGAGAAGAGCACTGATTTAAACATTTTAACTCTTTGAAATGTTTTCAATTTGAAAATATTTTAAAACTATACACTTTTAAAACTTTCAAATCAAAGTTTGAAACCATCGGATATTAAATTCTCAAATTTTAGTTTAAATCCATTTTAATTTTAAATCAATTTTAACCCAGTTTTATAAATTCATTTATTTCTATTATTCAATACTCAATGGTTTACAACAATAAATGAAATCAAATATTATTATTTCAGGCACAAATTCAATAACAATCTAATTTCAGAAAAATTTATACTTATATATAATATAATCATACAAAATTTATTTTATTTACCAAATTTGAAAATAATATTGTGTCAGTTTGCTCTGCTCGAGTGTTTTGAAGATCCTATCGATAGCGTTGATCAGACGAATCGATTGGAAACCCAAATCAACATCAACAACTCAAACAACACAATCTATAAAACATTTTTAACATTAATTTACAAATACACTTCCTCGCTCGACGATACAGGAATGGATTTCAAAATAAGTATAGAGATTCAAATTTGATGGAAATCAAATCAAAGAGAATTTTGATTCGATAATAAGTTTGAAACAGAAGATAAGATAATTCAATTAACAGAATCGGGAGACAGATGAGCTTATTTAATCTACGGGCAACCTTAACCGGGTCGATCGTAACTTCAAGAATAAGATCAATGCTGAATTTCGAGGTAAATCAACATTCGATCTCAAGAAATAGAATTCAGGTATGGCAAAGAATAGATAGCATTGTAAACCGAGGATACAGAAATCTCCGGTAAATCAAGGCCTATTGTAAAGGAGTTTCACCCATTTACAAATCAATTTGAGATTGGCAGAACCGCCGATCCACTATAAAGATCATTCGAAGTGGAGTTATGGATACTCCAGAATTGAAAGAAGACAAATAGTGAGGGACACGAATGAATTTTGGAACCGCAAGGAACATTCCAAAAATTCAAGGGAATCGAGTCAAAAGGAAGAGATTGAAACTCTAATGAGAGTGATTCTGTAAATATATTTACCCTATATGCTAAGTTTTTCCAAGAGCTACCAATGCTCTGATACCAACTGTAACAACCCGCTATTTTATACTATTCGCATCCGCACATGTCGGACTTGAATAATTCAAAATATCGAATTGTTAATTTAAATTTGGCAAAGCTGAACATATACAGTAAATAAATAATCACAGAATCATAGACACAGAGTAATAATATGCAGTGGAAGCAAAAGATAGTAGTTCATGAAGCTACTATATATATAACAAAGTCAAATAAGTTACAACAGAAGTCTCGAATACAATAGTCAAATACAAGAATCAGAATACATCACTGGAGTCAACTGAATATCTGAAAGCTGGATAGATAGCTGGATCTCCAGTCGAAGCTTCAACTCCAAAGGTGAGTCTCAAAAGCTGAACCACTCAGTCTGACCCGAGCGTAAAGCAAAACAAAAAACACTCGAGTCAGGATTAACATTCTTATATCAATAAATCCAACTCAAGTGAAATAACAATTGAAATACAGTAACTCAAAGGACTTGGGAATAATCATCCTCTAAGGATCCGTTAAACTATCTACTATGTAGTAGTGTACGCTAAATAGATAATGTCTATCAGTAATATAAAATATCAAAATAGTGTTAAGGCGTTACCATTATCCCCCTTAACACATTTATATAAGTGTCATAGACTATACAGCACTGTAAACTCCACCGTAAACTAGTGGGATATCAGGGAGTACTCCATAGGTATAACACAAAAAAAATTCATAGTGGTCGCGTATATAGGGATACAAGTATGACAAGGTACATGAGGCAATACCCAAGGTAGTGAAACTACCGTTTGCCTGATCCGGACTAGTGAAAACGCATCGCCGCAACGATCGCAACACCATGAAACAACACTCCTGAAATTCCGTGGGCGCACCAATCAATAACAAGTAATGAGCAGTTTACGAAGAAGTGTGTTCGCTCGAGGTGGCTAACCCCATTTGGCCCGGCACGGCTCCTGATTTAGTCATTTTCAATTTGACACGAGTCTCAAGGCTATCAATTATCGTTCTCTTTCTTCATTCATCACGTACATCATTCCAACCACTTCATTCTCGGTCACACTCCACGTATAGTTATTAAAGTGGTTTTCGGTTTAGACAGAGAGTATGTCCATAACCGATTCTGGTTTCTTTAATAACTTTCGTAATTATTACACCGATTGGTCGTTCATATATTTCAAAACCAAATCAATTTCAATTTCAATTCGAATTTATAAATCAACATTTCATTTGTCTTTCCATATCAATTTCCATAATTTACGTTTCAAGCTTTCAATTACCATTTCAAAATCTTATAATTCAATTTCAACTTTTATTTTTGAACAATTCGAACATTAATTCAAGTTCGTATATAAGTTTCATTCAGAAATTATTTAGGTTTATTTACTTTAACATTCCAATCAATTTTAAATTCATTTATCGATTTCATTCAATATTCGTTAAGCTAATTTATCATTTCAAACAATTTCCATTTAATTTCCAATTCATTAAATTAATTACTTACGTTCAACATCATTATATCAAAGCTTACCAATTTAATTAAGTTAAATTCGTCAAATCAAATTCTTTAAATTACAAGTCTTATATTTGTTTCAATAAAACGCATTTTATTTCTCGTTAAAGAAATCCAATATCACTTATTTGTTTACTTAGTTACAATTTCGAAACTCAATTAATAAAGAAACTAGATTTTTACATATTCAAGAATTTCAATTTCAGTTATTAACTTACTTAAATAAATTTCCAAAACTTAATAAATAAAAAAACCCAATTTCATTTATTAACGAAGTTCAAAATTTACTTATTCAAAAGTTCAATTTCTCTTATCAAAGAATTCAAATTTTATTTAATTATCAAATAATTCAATTTTATCTAATTATTAAATAATTTCAAATTTTAAATATCAAATAAATTTTAAAACCTAATTATTAAATATTTCTAATCTTAATTATTAAATAATTCCAAACTTAATTATTAGATTATTTCAAAACATAATTAAATAATTTCAAAACTTAATTCAATCATTTCTTAAATTAAACAACGTTCTTTCATCAATTACTTTTTTAATATTTTATTTCAGATTATTAAATATTAACATTTTCCTTTCATTAAATTCAAATTCCAACTTCTTTTCAAAACTTATTATTTATTCAAATAAAATCTTTATTTTATTTTTAAATCAAATTATTGACCAATCGAGTTTTTATATAATTCTCTATCCTAAGTCAAGTTCATTTGGGTATTTATCATTTCATCCCGATTCCAATTCAATTCAAAATCAAGTATAACAAAGGAAACTTGCAGTGTGATAACTGGGATGGTGTCAAAGTAAATAAACAAGCAATAACATCATCAATAACAATCCAATAATCAATTCAAATAATCCCGAAATAATCGTATTAATTCACATTGTTGTTTGTGCAAATTAATATATTTATTTCTAGAATCTACACTATCATTTCATGTAGATTAAAGATTTTTACACTAATGTCAATACGGTTCTACACTTGACATTTGTTATTCGATTTCATACTATATCAATTTATACAACATACATTCAATGATTCAAGGTGTACTTAACCAATTTTTACATGTCTATTAATTTAACATTTAAAAGGGTCATATTATACCAATTTCTAATCAAATTCAACACATTAACCAACTTAAATTATTAACTATTCTATATCAAATTCAATTTTAAATTATTTATCACTTCATACATTAACAATTTAACGTCCAATGTAAACATTAAACAATCAATCAATTAACGGCCAAACTGTATTATCATCGCATAAATAATTAACAGATAATGGAGCCAGACGTCACAGGCGAACTGATACATGTAATAACATAAATAGCAGTGTAAATAAATAACAGCAGGTATTTCAATTTGTCATTTCAATTGAAATTGAATTTAATAAATAAAAGAACATTAATCGTGAGTGATTGCTTACCTTTCGAGGCTAGAGAAGATAGAAGAAGTGGGCTACGAATCCAGACATGAATTTCAAAACAAAGCGCGACGGCACGAGGTCGACGATCAAATTGATAAATAGGAATACACGAAACCAAATCAGAACTGGGTCAATGATGATAAATGATATAATTGAACTAATATAAATACAACATATAAAATTATATATATACACACATAAAAATCATATCCTAAATTTCAAATACAATAATATATATATATATATATATATATATATATATATATCTTTCAAAACTCATTATTTCAAATTAAACGCATATGGTAAAACCAGCCATATAACTAATATACAATACAGTGTAAGAACCATTCCTAAAACCCAAGATTAACTACCCTTCGAATAAAATAATATACTACCCACGTATATACAAACAAATATGCTACCATTCTAATAACATACGTATAATAAAATGTAATATGTACTAACTCAACGTGCAAATTTTATATAATATAATAAAGTAAAAACTGCCTTTATATATTAAATATCTTAAAACCCAAACACATATAAAAGCTATGCATATCAAACTGTTATTCATACCAAAAGCCAACTGTGTTTACACAAAATGTATATGTATATTTTATATTTATACCCAAATATACGAAAACTATGTCCACGTAAACCAAGAGATGCTTCCAATTTAAAATATTCAACATATAACATAGCGGCTACTATATCATATATATATATATATATATATATATATATAAACTAAATTCATAGAACTAAAATGGAAACACGTATAGTTTAGAAACTGACGTATGTACATATAAAATAAGTATAGCTGGCACCTATATACTTTCACTACAATAACTAAATGTTAAAAGAATGGAAATCTATACAGCTAACATTGACCGCTTGAAACATATTATACCTTAGTAAACTAAATAAAAAAACAGATTATATAACGATATATGTAACAAAAATAATAATATATAACCTTACTTATACTGACAACACAAGAATTATATATAATAGAATATTCACATAAAATTGTTATAATAAAAAAAAAATACACTAATCTAGCTTATGTAGACAACATAATATACATTAAAACAAGGCTTATAAAATTAAAATCTTCCTATTACTTTCAAAACTTATACATACATCCGTTTTCAAAATCATAGTTTGAAACAACTATAGTCCACACATTGTATAAAACATATATACTATATAATATAATATTATTAAGATTTCTCTTCTTTTTTCTTTCTTCGATTGATGACAGCTTCAACAATCAATATAGAGGTGTACAAAGTATATATATGAACCCAAGCTTTTACAAAAACCCAAACATACCGTATCTTTATAAATAAGACCCAAACAACCTTCGCAATGTATATATAACTAACTAGTTAGTATATAAACCACTTTATATATTTACAATAAGATATAAATGTACGAAAACAACGGCCTGTCACTTTGCATATATAACATCAACTATATATCCTATCACACTAACGGATTATAAATATATATAAAGTTCACATATCAGATTATTATAACATATACATACCAGTTCATGTACCAGATTATAAATATGCATCCAACCTATAATACATATAGGTATATATATAAAGTAAACCTTTAAATTATTACATACTATCAGCCTATTATAATACTTATATATATATAACTTGTTCTATTTTTGAAATAAAACACACACTGTTAGATGAAAGCACTTACATACTACATGCTATAAGTCTTTTCAAAACTTATATATCCCGGTTTAATCCTATTACATACACAGTTCAAAAAAAAAACTAAGCAAATCTTTTCAAACACAATACCAAAAAGAAAAGAGAAAAAATAAAAATAAAATAGAAGTAACATATATGCCAGACTTACTTATGCCGAAGAACAAGAAGAGAAGTGGCGCACGCGTGGAAAGAAGGGGTCGTTGGTTGAAGCGATGGTGCTGGGATCTCGACCAGGGTTGGAGGAACGGGACGAAGGGAGAGGCAGTGGAGTTCGGTTGTGGCGAGGCTATGCTGTCGGGGCATGGTTGTCTGGGAGTGCGGCTGTGAAGGAAGAAGGTGTGGAGAAACTCTGCAGAGCAAGAGGAGGTCAGGGTGGATGTATGGTTGCTCGGGGAGGCCATGGGTGGCTAGGCCGGTGGTGTGTGGCGAAGTGATGGGCGAAAAATGATGTTGTTTGGTGTTGTTGTGGGGTTCGGCACTGGTAGAGGTGTGGCTGTTCTTGGCCAAGAAGGTAGGAAGAAGAGAAGATTTTGATCGAATTTGGAAAAATGAGGCCAGGCAAAATGGGTTGGGTGAAAGAACGTGGGCAAGGAATGCAGAGGGTAGGTAGAAGCTTTTCAAAATGAATCTGTAGAAAATAAATCAAATTTTGGGAATAGTAATGGTCATGCAAGTGGAATTCACGCGAAAATAAATTTTAATGACTGTAGGTTATCACGGATGGACAAATGAAACGTCCCAGGAAACCCAAAAGTTTCAAAACGTGTATCGGTTCGGTTAGCCGTTCCACGAGTTTGTCGTGTACCGTACACCAAAACCCAGATATGAATATACTGCGAAGATCAGCATGACGAGACGGTCAAAACGGTATACAGATATCAGCGGTACGATCGAATTATAAAAATTCGAATTTTCTACTAGCGGAAAATGCAAGAAAAACGCTGAAAAATAAGATCGACGGAGCTAAAGAAGTCCGAATTTGGAAAAACGAAAGATGATGTCTTACTCAGAAGACGATTTAGAATTTTTCTATATAAAAATATTTAAATTTCGAAAACGTTTTATTTTCATCTTTTTTTAACTGATTAAATTGAAGTAAATTAACGTGCGAAATAAACTTTCATATTTTCAGACAAAAATTTACCGGTTGCTATGTTAACTGGAGGCGTTCCAAATATCAAATTTATATTTCAAAATTTTGTCGTTTAAAATCCCACAAAAATTTCAATTAATAACGTTATTGAAACTGGTTAAATCTGCGGGTTGTTACAAAAGGACCAGAAACGTCGAATTTAACTTGGTTTAAAAATAATAAAATTCAGGCCGATCGTGGTCGAAATAACCCTAGCCGCCACAACACACACCGATTGACCACTCCAACCTAGGCGGTCGACTGGTTACTTATAGAAGGAATGTACTGTTTAGACCAGTTATCTATAAAAGGAACTTATTTGTTTAACCATTTAATTTTTTAATTTAATACCACATTTATATTAAATGTTAACATTTTCTTCAACATTTACTTAACCCTAAGTTTCTAATTACGTTAACTATTAAATTTCAAACTTTAGCCTTAATTACAATTTGAATTGAATTCCATTTGAACTATTTTAAATTCGAAGACATCAAACGTCAATAACTTTTTCACCTAAGCCACGATTACAAAACTTTATATATGAAAATTGATCAGAAAATCACCGAGGACACAGTGGTGTAATTTCCATGGCTAAATACTGACATCTACAAGATTTCCATTTTTAGCCTTACTATTAATTTACTAATTAATTAATTTCATATAACTAATTTTTACGAGATGTTACATTACTCTTTCTAGTATGCTTACTCATTCGATCAAATTGAATCATTTTATTGCATGTTATTTTATTTTCTTCTATTTTATAGCCTATGAACTTATCATAGACATGCTCCGGGTGTAGTAAATAAATATATTCATGCTTGTGACAATTCATCGAAGAATACAACGAAATGTGTGGAATCATTTTGGTATTATCATACTTGTGATTACAGACATCTTATGTATCAATCCAAAGAGTTTATCAACTGTTATGACGCTCACACTTAGTGGGTGCATAGCCCATAATTGTTTGAGATATAAGTACCAGTATCTTATGATTCAAAATCACATAATAAAAGTTATTTCTTAAAACTACAGCTTAGTACACAATTCCAAAATAATTGTAAATAATTTTGATACTCTAATATTTCCAATGCATCAACTTTTTTGTGAAAAAATACTACACTACAGTTTTATTCATAAATAATGTGCGGCACATTCTATAAAAATAATTTTCGCGAATCGATGCAGTCAATAAGTGTTATATGGCATCCTTCTACTATTTCCGCCATTACTATAATAACATACCAAATGCAGAGTGTAACCCAACACCTTGGCCTAGCTAAAGACGATAGTTACAGAGGTAATAGTCAGCGCCAAACAAGATTCTGACCAAGGAAGGTTGGAGGTATAAAGGGTTTAGGGCATTCGATATGTTCGGCATTTCTGTATGGCTCGGTTAAAGTGAGGGAACACAAGGCTCGGCAAAAGTGATGGAATACATGGTTTGGCTTAAATGTATGGTTCGGCCTATTTGAGTGGCTCGGTATATTCAGGTGGCTTAGCCTTTAAGTATGGCTTGGCATCGATGGTTCAGTCAAGGAAGCATGAACACATATCGCTCGGTCTAGATGGTTTGACACATATCGCTCGGTCTAGATGGTTCAACACATATCGCCCGGTCTAGATGGGTCAGCATACATCGCTCGGTGCATACCAGGGGAGTGGGCAGTTATTAGTTTCACTCCAAAGCGAGTCGATCGGCATGTCATCACTTCGAGTCACACCACTATTTTCTTCGAGCTCCTTGAGGGTTTGCTTCGAGTCCTTTACCAAGACAACCCGGTTCGACATTTTTCGCTCGGCCAAAGTCGATCGGCCGGACTTGGTCGTTCAACTTGACTTACACCTATGGGTCGAACAACCTTAGTCTTGGGCCTACGTAGGGAATCTAGCCTGTCTTCATCTATAAATAGAGGGGTAGGGTATAGTTGAAGGGGGCTTTTTTTGGTAACTGAAGGGGCACTCTACCATTTTGGATACTCGCTTCCATCGGTTCAAACTTTTATTCTAGTTAGAAGTTTACAGACTGTACCTATATTCAAGTCTTTGAGTAAAGAAATAAAGATTACATTAACAATGGACGTAGGCAGTTACGCCAAACCACTATAATTCTGATATTCTTGTTTCTACAGTTAGTTTTGCATACATTCCTCTATTTTGATTTATTATCTTCATTATTTTCTCTACACAAATCCTTTCTTGAGTGTTAGTACCAATTTTGGTGCTAATATTTTGGTGCTTTCGTTGAGAGTAGCATTCTCAAGCTGTTAGGATCTACTTTGTTGCTACTGGATTGAAGAAATCCCCCAAAGAATATCCAAGTTCATTCACAGGAAGATCATAGATTCTACTAAGAGTTTCAATCGATAACTCTACAATGGGAAGATCGTGTACCAGATTAGCCTCCCACAACACGGATGTCAACGAGACCACTAGCATCCAACAAGCACGACCCAATAATCAACAAGCTAATCTGGGTGCAGGAACCGCCACCGTCCTAAATCCAACAGAAGTTGTCACTAGAACAGAGTTCAACGAGCTGATGAGAGAACTCATGGAAAACAGGAGACAGCTTAATGAGCAGATTCAAGCTAACGCCAATCTAATGACCTAGCTTACTTAACAACAGCATCAGAATGCTGGAGGAAGTTCTGCTACCTGCTCATCATTTGACAGCTCTGCTTCGTCTAATGAACATCCTAGGCGTAAACACCATAGAATTGAAACAGGGCAAATAGGTGCAGTAGATCAATCCAACAGGAATGGTCTAGGTTTCCTACCTAAAGTCACGACCCCTCTCTTGCACCTAGGAAACTGCTCTTAAGTTGGAATGGGAAACTTAGGATCTAGAGCATGAGTGGAAGATGATCGACCGGCTCGTGATGAAGCAGATCCCCAGGACACTCGTTTGAGAGATAACCAATCAAGAAGGCACTAGCCGGGATAGTCATGCTGGACGGAGTGAAACTTGCCACTTCCTATCCAGACCCCGAACTTGTCAGTCATGGTCACACAACTGATGAGGGAAAATCATGGCTTATCCAACGATGATTGGGGCATAGATAAAAGTCATACTCCATTCATAGATGCTATCCTACAGGCTGAATACCCTCGAAAGTTTAGTATGCCGACTATTCTAGCCTGTGAGGTGAAGGTTGATCCCCGAAAACATATAATGAGATACGAGTGGATGATGGACTTGGCTAGGGCAAATGATGCGACTAAATGTAGATGTTTCCCAAAAACCGTATTTGGAATCGCTACAATGTAGTTCACTGGACTTCCTCCATGATCGATCTTCAGAATTGATGAGTTAATGATGAAATTTATGGAGCAGTTCAGAATCCATACCACTGGCCCAAAGGATGTGATGTCTTTATCTAGTGTAATCCAGGCTCCAGGGGAGTCCTTAAAGGAATATTTGCAAAGATTTCATGTTTCTTCTACGGAAGTTAGTAACCCGAATGACCATGCTATTCTCATGGCTGTGATACGAGGGGTAGATCCGGACTCAGAGTTTAGTGATTGGCTGGTAGGAAAACCTTCGGCAACCCTAGAGCGTTTTTATTCAAAGGCACAAAAGTTCATGAGAAGGGAGGAAGCTAGGTAGATGAGGCGAGGCAGTGCGTCGGGGCTTGGCAAAGAGATGGTGCAAAGCAACATTGCGTTAAAATAGGCTGGCGATAATTCTAGAAAGGTCAAGGTTAATGTTCAAACCAAGCTCGAGCAGTCTAAAGCATCTGGAGGAGGAAATTTTGGAAGAAAAAGGGAAGCTGGAAAGTGGAAACCAAAGATCCTGACCTACAATGAATACACTCCTCTGAACACATCTCTAGACAATATTTATTTGTCAACTTGTAACACCTTCCAATACCGAAAGTCGTGTCCAAAAGAATCCACTGTGGAACAAAAGCAGATTGGGAAGTACTGCCAGTTTCATGAGACCTACGGGCACAGCATTGAGGATTGTAGACACCTCCATAATGCTATAGAAAAACTGATTCAGCAAAAGAAGTTACAGCAGTTTGTTAATAATTCGCAGGAAGAGGGACAAAGAACGTCAGACCCCGGTCACGGCAGGCTCCACGCCATCCTGAGGAACCTGCTCGGACCGTAGGTGGATTAATCATAAACACGATAGTCGGTGGGCCTCATCTAGCAAACAAAAGTTGGCAAGAAATGGAACGGTATGCTAGTTTCTTGAAACATGTAGACTTCGAATGCTGCTCGAACTTGAATGATGGGATTCCAGCGAAACAGCAGCGAATAGTGACGGATGATATAGTGTTCAGAAGTAGAGATGGGGACCAGGTGGAGGCACCTACCATTGACCCGATGTTCATCTCGGCCATGACTGGGCCAGCGTTTATGAGAAGGATTTTGATTGATTGTGGGAGTTCTATTATCATTATATTCAAAAAGGCGTATGACCAAATGAAGATGGAGGCAAAGGATCTGAAACCATCTAAAGCCCGCATTCACGGTTTTAATAGTGCAGCCACTGACACGATAGGTTTTGTTGAACTACCAGCTGAATTAGGAGAAGGTGAATGTAGGATGGTACAAATCTTACCGTTCATTGTGTTGGATGTTGATTCCCCGTATAATATTTTTATGGACCGACCGGTCCTGGCAGAGTTTCGGGCAGCTTTAGCCCCATGGTATTTGACTTTGAAGTTTCCGACGGATAGAGGAGTTGGGGTTATATACGACTATCAGAAGACAGGTCGTGCATGTTATGTGACTGAGCTAAGAGAGGCCCAGCGGAGAGAGAAGGGAAAGGTTGTGGACAACTCCGTCTGCATCCAGGTAGCGCAAATTGACAAGTAGCGTCCGAGCCTTGGCTCGGGCAGTAGGATCTGATCTATAAAGACATAGATCTGAGAGACGATAATGAAGAACCTAAGAAGCCTAAAGCTGCACCAGCTGAACTAACAATTGACATTTGAGTCAGCCACGATGACCCATCACGGGTGCTTAAGATTCACAACTTACTCCTTCGATGACTGAGGACCTATCTGATTTTTTCTGAGTGAACCTGGATGTTTTCTTTGGATCAACTCTGAGATGTGTGGGATTTCTCCCCCGTCACAGGTCATTTGTTGAACATTGACCCAAAATATCTACCGCCGAAATAGAAAAGGAGAGGTATGGACCCGGAGAGGTCTGCTGCTCTCAAGAGGAGGTGGACAAACTCAAAGCCAATGGGTTCGTCCACGACGCCCTCTACTCTGAATAGGTTTCTGACCCCGTACTAGTGAGAAAAGAAAACGGGAAATGGAGGACCTGTATTGATTATTCGGACCTAAACAAGGCATGCCCTAAGGATAGTTTTCCTTTTCCCAAAATTGACCAGCTGGTTGACTCAACAGCCGGACACGAGTTATTGTCATTTATGGATGCATATTTGGGATACAACCAAATCCCAATGCATATTCCAAATCAGAGACACCCTAGTTTTATCACGGACGTCGGGCTGTATTGTTATATGGTGATGCCTTTTGGTTTAAAGAACGCCGGAGCGACTTAGAAAAGCTTGGTAAATCGGATGTTTAATGACCAAATTTGTAGAACAATAGAAATCTATATGGATAACATGCTCGTGAAGTCATGGCAGTGAAACGACCACATTCGAGACTTAGCGGAGATGTTTGATATAATTAGATACTATGGAATGTGAGTCTATCCATTGAAATGTTCCTTTGGTGTTGCGTCGGGAAAGTCTTTGGACTTTATTGTCAATGCATGGGGAATCGAAGCTAATTCAGAAAAGACTCAGGCTATTCGAGACATACAAGTGCCCAGAACAACAAAGCAACTACAAAGCCTGAAAGGAAAGGTCGCCACGTTGAGTCTATTCATATCCAGAGCAACCGACAAATGTATTCCCTTCTTCGATGTGATAAAAAAAGGGAAGAGAAATTTTGAATGGACGCCTGACTGTGAGGATGCATTCCGAGCTCTGGTAAGACATTTAGAAAGTCCCCAGGTTCTGTCAAAGCCTATAGACCACGAAGTGTTATATGTATACTTGGTCGTGTCTCAGCATGCCATGAGTACGGCCTTGGTTCGCAAGGAGGACCGAATTCAAAATCCAGTTTACTATGCCAGTAAACGTCTAACGGAGGCAAAGAGAAATTATCCTAAAATTGAAAAGCTGGCCTACTGTTTGGTGATTGAGTCACGCAAATTTCGTCCATATTTTCAGGCATACCCGATCAATGTTTATATCGATCAACCTCTACGACAGGTGCTCCAACGACCCGAAACCTCTGGAAGGTTGTTAAAGTGGAACATCTAGTTGATTCAATTTGATATCACTTACCTACCACGAAGGGCTATCCAAGGGCAGGCGCTAGCGGGCTTCATTGCAGAATTCACCATGTCAAACGAGCCAAGCAGCTATGATGTTATTCCCTCCATTTGATGGAGACTATACACCGATGGGGCATCCAATGACCGCTGCTCTGGGGCTGGGCGTAATTCTTGTAAATCTCGAAAACCGATCAATTTGTTATGCTTTGGAGCTCAATTTCCTAGCTACGAATAACAAAGCCGAGTATGAAGCATTGATTGCTGGCTTAAACTTATCAAGGAACTTGGTGTAAAATCGATTGAAATCTTTTATGACTCACAATTGGTGGTGTACCAAGTGTGGGAAGACTATCAAGCAAAGAGGCAGTAACTTGCCCCATACCTTACTCGGGTTCAAGAGCTGTGAGTAGACCTTGAATATTATGATGTTTCACACATCCCATGTGAACAAAATGGGAAAGCCGATTCATTAACAAAATTCGCAAGTACTGGTGATGCATAGCAGATGGGCTTGGTTCCCGTCGAAATCTTACATGCTTCGAGTATAAATGAGATGAAAGTAGATTTTGTGTTGGAAACGGAAGATAAGAGGGAGTCATGGATAACCCATTCAAACAATACCTATTACATGGGACTCTTCCCGAGAAAAGGAAAGAAAGACGACATGCAAAGCTTCATGGTACATAATGCTGGATGGAATAATGTATCGGAAAGGATTCCCAGTTCCCTTACTTTGGTGCTTTGCCCACGATGAGATAAAGCGGATCTTGGAAGAGGTTCATGAAGGAGAATGTGGCGACTATACTAGGGTCTAGACATTAGCGAAAAAGATCCTCCACTATGGATACTATTGGCCGACCGTGAATCAGGATGCCGCAGACTATGTAAAAAGATACGACAAATGTCAAAAGTATGCAAAAATCCTAAGAGATCCTCCGATGGAAGTCATACAAATGATTAGTCCCTGGCCATTTACAATATGGGGGATCGATATAATTGGCTCCTTTCCGATCTCTAGAGGTGGTGAAAAATATGCAATTGTTGCGGTCGATTACTTTGCCAAGTGGGCGGAAGCAGAGCCCTTAGCTACAATCACCACCAGAAAGGTCATTAATTTTGTTGTGCGAAACATCATATGTCATTTAGGCCTCCCACAAACTATCATTACGGACAACAGAACTTAATTTGAAAGTAGGGAGTTCAAAGAATTCTGCCAAAAATATGGCATTGAGAAAAGGTTTGCAGTAGTCGCTTACCCTAAAGCCAATGGACAAGTCGAAGCCGTAAACAAAATAATCAAATACATATTGAAAAAACGTTTAGAGAAAGCTAGAGGCAAGTGGATGGATGACCTTCCGATAGCACTCTGGGCTTACAGAACCATGCAAAAGTCTATGACTGGCCACAATCCATTCACATTGGCATACGACACTGAAGCTGTTATACCCACGGAACTTGAAGTTCCCTCTCATTGAGTAACTCATTATGATCCTAAGACCAATCAGGATCTCTTACTGGAATTGCTGGACTTTGTCAACGAAAAACGCGATGAAGCTGATTTAAGGGCGGCTGCATATATGCACCGCGCCGCTCGATATTATAATGAAAAAGTTCGACCGAGAATTTTTTATGTAGGCAATCTCGTTTTGAAATGAGTTTTTCGATCCCATCATATATGAATCCCATATGGAAAAGTACGTACGTCATTGTACGGAAGCTTAAAGAAGGAACTTTCAAGCTAGCAACCATCGATGGCGTGACACTCCGCCGAGCATGGATAGCAAGCATTTGCACTGTTATTACACTTAGCCTATTTCTTTCACGTTTTAGTGATAATTGTTTCCAGTATATTTTTCTTTTGCTGTTTTTTGCTTTCAGCATATAATAAGACAATTAGGTTTATTCCTATATGTTATGATCAATAAAGGCTTGAAGCCGCTTTTCTATGAACTTTTGATTTCCATGTGTTATAATTCCATGACAAAAACTAAATTACATTACTCTGTCCACGCGTATGAACACATAACCAAATTAAAAGTCAGTTAACAAAACAAAAAATCTCTAAGTCCGCAGTGTATGGACTAGAGTACCCTGAGTCCCCAAAGTGTGGACTAGAGTATAAACGACATAAAAATCTCTAAGTCTCCAAAGTGCGGACTACAACACTCCGAGTCCCAAAAGTGCAGACTAGAGTATAAACGACATTAAAATCTCTACGTCCTTAGAGCGCGGACTATAGTACTCTGAGTCCCTAGAGTGCGGACTAAAGTATAAACGACTTGAAAATCTCTAAGTCCCCAGAGTGTGGACTAGAGTACTCTAAGTCCCCAGAGTGAGTAGAGTATAAATGACTTAAAAATCTCCAAGTCTTCGAAGCGCCGACTAGAGTACTTTGAGTCCCCAGAGTGCGACTAGAGTATAAACGACTTAAAAATCTCTAAGTCCCCATAGTGCGGACTAGAGTACTCTGAGTCCCCAAAGTGCGGACTAGAGTATAAATGACTTAAAAATCCCTAAGTCCCTAGAGTGCGGACTGAAGTATAAATGACTTAAAAATCTCTAAGTCCTCAGACCACGGACTAGGTTACTCTAAGTCCCCAGAGTGCGGACTAGAGTACAAACGACTTAAAAATCTCTAAGTCTCCAAAGTGCCGACTCGGAATAGAGTACTCTGAGTCCCTAGAGTGCGGACTAGAGTATAAATGACTTAAAAATCTCTAAGTCCCTGGAGCGCGGACTAGAGTACTCTGTGTCCCCAGCGTGCAGACTAGAGTATAAACGACTTAAAAATCTCTAAGTCCCCAAAGTGCGGACTAGAGTACTCTGAGTCCCCAGAGTGCGGACTAGAGTATAAACGACTTAAAATCTCTAAGTCCCCAGAGTGCGGACTAGAGTATTCAGAGTCCCTAGAGTACGGACTAGTGTGTAAAAAACTTAAAAATCTCTAAGTCTCCGTAGCACGGACTAGAGTACTCCGAGTCCTTAGAGTGCGGACTAGAGTATAAATGACTTAAAATATCTCTAAGTCCCTAGAGTGTAAACTATAGTACTTTCCCCAGAGTGTGGACTAGAGTATAAACGACTTAAAAATCTCTAAGTCCCCAAAGTACAGACTAGAGTACTCTAAGTTCCCAGAGTGTGGACTAGAGTATAAAAGACTTAAAAAATCTCTAGGTCTCCAGAGTGCGGACTAGAGTACTCTGAGTCCCTAGAGTGCAGACTAGAGTATAAACGATTTAAAAATCTCTAAGTCCCTGGTGTGCAAACTTGAGCACTCTGATTCCCCAGAGTGCGGATTAGAGTGTAAATGATTCAAAAAATCTCTAAGTCGCTGGAGCACGGACTAAAGTACTCTAAGTCCCCAAGAGCATGGACTAGAGAATTTACGATTCAAAAAATTTCCAAGTCATTTGGAAGCAAACCGAAGCTTATATAACCTGTGAGATTTCAAATTCTGACTACAAGTTAGGCAATAAGCTAAACACTGAGAATGGTGGAAGACAAAGAAACAAAATTTTATTCACTAATCCAAAATAAAGTTCCACTACAATTTCTCCTGAACTCGGAGCCAAAAATCTATTTAAAACGAATATGAGAATAAATAGAAATAACCGCATAATTCAGACTTATTCGGGTTGAACGAGGCACGATCAGATAGCTACTTTTTTTATTTTTTCTCCTTCCTTGACTTCTCCGAAGGCTCCTCACCCGAGCATTTTCTCTTGGGCATCTTGCCTCCTAGTGAGCTGGTACCCGAGGAAGGAGGAGGAATTTCCAAAGGCATGGTCCCATGGGGAGAATGACCTTCAGGGGCCTGTTTAGGGGATCATCTAATTCCACCACTTAGGGCTCAGCCTTAACTTTAGCTTTCTTCTTCCTCTCTTCCATGATTTGTTCCTCTATGCTCAGTTTCGAAGTATGTTCGGAGGCGCCCATGATTTCGATTTCATCATGTTCTTCTATAGTTGAGGGGTTCTCGAGTTTGTCCTCATCGAGCTCCCCGATCATTTGAGCATCGGGTCCGAGAGCATTCCCAGTGTGAGGAGCCTCTCCTAATTTCTCTTCCTTCTCCGTGGTGGCATCGCTCCTTGGAGTTTATTCGGGATTAGAATGGCCTACACGAACTTATAAGAGACAAGTGTTAGAATACTCTTATTGCTCGCCATGAAGCAATGGTTCCGACCAGGTTTTTCTACTAGTCACGATCAAATGAAAGAGATCTGTCAGTAGCCCCCGTTTATATGGGAATGCAGTTTCAAGCTATGGAATGACGTCCGTGGAAATTTTGTTTATGAGTTTTGATCAGCGGGGACAACCGGGACGGTCCCTTCGTCGGTCCGTCCTAGAAACGGCGGTAGCGGCACGAGGCGCCCGAAGGAAGACCAGACATGCTGCAACCTAGGGATCACCAGTCTTTCGCCTGGGCGATCCAGTTACCCGGAGTTCAAGCCCTTGAACTTCAGAAAAAAAGGGTTAAGTACCAATCACTGGCTAACTCATGGCTGTTTTGGGAGTCCACCCTCCGAGATAGGGGACATAATATGGATATTAAGCCCGAGTTTCACTGGATCATAGCCAACAGGCTGTTCAAAAGGATCGAGTGAAGAGCGATCGGTCGACTGAACAGAAGGAACAACTTGAGGTTCAGTTTTGAATGGACCAGCGGTGTCGTCCATTCCTTTTGATGAGGAGGAATCTCTTCCATAAAGGACTTTCGCTGTAGGTAAATCGGAAGGCTCGTTTCTTGAAGCACTTCCTTTACAAGAGAATCCTCATCAACCTCCTCGGTGCCCAGCTCTACTCATTTGATTTTTATCAAGGTATCCCATGCCTCAGCTAATGATTTGAGGTAACCCTTACCTAGAAAAGATAGATCTCGATGCATGAGAACCCGAGCGTTATATTCAGCAATAAGCGAATCAAATAAGCATTTGATTTCTTCTCTCCTGGCTTCAATGGCTGCCTCTAGATGAGAGTCAATTTCTGTCAATGTCGTTCTTTTGACCTCTTCATGGGCTGCATCCCTTAATGATTTAGCTATAGAGATCTCCTCATCAAGCATTGTTTTTAGAAGTCGTGTAGCGACAATCTCATCGCAATATCATTGCGACTCCTTTTGAGCAGTAGTTTTTTCTTCCTTTTCTTTGAGGGGCAGCTCCTCTAATTCTTTGACTAGTTGAACGAGGACATCTTTCTCTTTTTGAATGGTGTATTTTTCTAAGGCTAAAGCGCCACATCGTTGAACCGTCTCACCAATTACCGTTTTGTGAGTAGCTTCCAGTCGACTGATTCCTTGGATGTATCTTTAGCGTATTGTTGGGCAGCTTTAAGTTGAGATTTATATGAGGAAATCTCTTCATCCTGGGCTTTGATAATGTCTTTATCTTGGATGGCTTCAAGTTTCAGGCGATCAATCTGATACTGACGTTCTACAGAAATTTTTGAAACTTCTTCTGCCAAGTTAACAAACGCATCGTGTTGAACATAGACATCATTATTGCAGGTGATGGCGCTTTGTTTGATGTGCCCTGGAATTGGGTGAATCATAGAAAGAAATTTCAATCCATCGAAGCATATCTTCGGAAATATGGCTTTAAGTTCAGCTAATCTTTCGGATATTGATGGATCATGTGAAGAGATTGAAGGGGTTAGCTTAGCCAGAGCCACATACTTTTTATGAGGCTCACGAGATTGCTTTGTACTGGACAAACCAGAGTGTTAGATGCAAGGTGCTTCAGATTGAGATCCCTTCTTAGCGGATTTTTCCCTACTATGCTCTGAGTGATGGGGAGGATCGTTGGGTTATGAAGAATGCCTATTTGTTTTTCTTTCAGAAGACGACGAGTCTTTGGGACGATAGTCCCTATCACTGCTATCATCTCTTTCTCGGCGTCTACCTAACCTCGAATCCCGGCTGGAATGGTGAAAGATAGAAGACTCGCAAAGGCGGTCAAATCTATGAGTGCGCCCCATATCACATGAACAGAAATAAAGTAAGGACGAGTTAGCAAGAATAATATGATGGCTGAAATTTAAGTGTAGGGTGAAGTGTAAGTGTTCGTGTGTGTCCAATTGATTCCCCCCGATGGACTAGTTTCTTTTGCTTTACTTATTGGAGTTGACTCTCCATATCGACTAGCCAGATTGCCTACATCACCTCTCATGGGAAAATTAAGCCCTATATCCCTTGGTCATTAAAAGCATAATTCAGTAATTCATTGAGGATGGTCAGGTCTGAAAGACCTTTTAGTGAACCCTCTGGATGTTGGGGAGACGACTTTTTCTCAACCGGGGTGATGGTAACTTTAGAAGTCCCGCCAACTATTTTCTTCTTCAATTTATAGGCTAAGATATTTTTCCTCTTCGAAGGGGAAGCGATTTAGCGACGTTAGGTACGTCAGTTATAGGCGCAGTGTCAGGGCCTAAGTTCTCATTGGTCATTTTTAACGCTCGGCCTCCTTTATTTCGCCTTCTTCAGATATATCGGAGGTTCCTCCTGTAGAGGGCATCGAAGGCTAACTTTCCATTTGCCTTTTTCCGAGACAGGTCTGGTTGTAGTGGCGCTAGTTGGGAGACTTGTTCGATGACCTTCCGCTTGCAATCCAAACTTTGAAAGCGATTCATTGGGAATAACGGATTTGATCTCCTGGTCTCCTATGGGAATAGCTCGAATGGCCTTGATGGCCTCAGAATACTCGGTGCCTTCGGGACGTGGGTTAATACCTGTAAAAATCGAAAGAAGTGTAGAAATAATGCACTTCATGCCTTAGATAAATATTGGTCCGGAAATGGAACTTACTCCCTTCTTAGCCATCTTCTCGCAAAGCCAGGGGCCAACGTACGTAAAACCATTCATGCTTATATTGGGAGAATTTACTCCATACCCACGTCGGGATCTGACACTTGGAGTGTGGTTCAAGGAATATGAAGGATGGACTGTCAGACCTTCTTTTGAAGCGATAAATGTATCGGATATCACCGGGAGTGGGGAGCCTGAATAAGATGCTCATGAAGAGAATACAAGTGCCGTAGACGAATGCGTGACTATTGGGATGTAGCTGTACCGAGGCGATCCTGATATACTGTAGCACTTCACGGAGAAAGGAGTTGAAAGGTGGCACGCTACCAACCCAGTATATGAATTTATTGCACGTTGTATATCCAACCGGGGGCAGGTAAGGTTGATCTTGCCCCGATGGTACTAAAACATCGTAGAAAGGGACTTCGTGAATTGTACGCAACTGATGAAGACTGGTTTCGTCGATTTTTGAAGCTTGTGAATCGATAGGATCATCCAGGATGACCGTTCCGTCTATAATGTCAGGAGCTAGGCCAATAACTGCAACTGATGGATTTGGGATATCATGTGTAGGAGTTTTCGATGGATTCGAAGTTCCTATTACCTCCTGTTGAGAACTTGGCTCAGGCTTGTCGGAAACCATAGCAAAGCTCGACCTTTTAGACATCTTCAATGAGCTAGAATATGGTAGATACCTGTTTGAACTATACTTAAAAGACAATCGATATTAGATATGGCGAAAAAAATATTTCCCCCGTGTGATGTGTAGACTAGTGTAATCATTCTGGCATGAGTATAAAAGAATTAAAGGTTTAAAGACCAATGAAGTGTGATTGAGCATTAAACTATCATCTTTGAAGACCGTCATCGCTGACCGTCTCCGAAAGTTTGTCTTATGTTCGGTAGTAGGGGCCTTGAAATCGGACACTGGCATTATATGATGAAGGCTGTGGTTTTTTTTTTTTGCTAAATTGAACTCGTGTTTATAGTTCTTAAAACTATGGAGTCATTAGTCCGAACCCGTTCCATATGCTCGTGTTCCTAAATCTTTGTCATTGTTCATTGTTTCATGGTCAGGCATAGAAGTATGTGATCTCGGCATATGCTATGCTTAAGTGGGGATGATTATGATTGTTAATGCCAATCCCAAGGCCTAAGGTCGGTCATCTTTCTGAATCTCCATACCAAACCACACTCTCTCCTCAACGAACGACCTATTGGGGCTACACCGAACTACGCTTGCTTGGTATACTGAACCCACCTTGTGGACTCTCACCGGACCGTAACGCCACACTCAAATGACTGAATACACTTGCTCCCTAAAAACCGAGTGGCCACATTCCTAAACACATGTTGGCAGACGCACTCTCTTGTTCTAGGCGAAACGGCACTCCTACTCTGGTACTACTCCACAAGAGACTTACCAACTAGCAGACTTCCACAAAAAATACCGACCCGGCATTATCACTCAGCCTATGCCTTCTAAACTTACAAACTCATACCGACCCACTCACACTTCCTTCCCTCTCATTCCCTAAATACTGAACGACTTCATACCTAATCACCAATTCAGCCCTACTTCAATAACCTAACAACCACACTCCCTCGTTCGATGGCCCAATAGGAACCTACATCCTAGAGATCACCGGTATTCTTTTCCTTTCTCCTCTTCACCTCACCGGCCTCGAAATCAGTTGAAACCATATCAAGTTCTAACCCTAAGGCGTGTTCTTAACTTAGATTCGTCTTCCTCATCTATAACGACTCCTACTGTCCGTAATCTGAAGAAAACTCATGAATTCGAGCTTCGTACAAAACCCCTAATTTGAGAAAGTGGATCGAATCAGAGATTCATACCTATGAGAATGAATCGAAGCTTAAGGAACTGTTTGATTTAGAGCCGAAGTTCGTTTAGATTTGTTAACAAGGGGAGTTGTAGAGAAAACGTACTGGATTTAGGATGAGAAAGGAAGGTTGAAGTAGTAGCCGAAGTTCGAGGGGAGGTAAATTAAAAGGTCCTATAGAGATAAAGTACAAGTAAAGGAAAGAAGAGGAGAAGTGTAGGCGTTTACATGAAGAAGGGGAGGCGAACAGGCATTACCATGTGGAACCGGTCTAAGCACCTTGGTGGGTCGGTGAGTAAACATAACCGAGCGACACCGGTTAGACCGGTTGCATTTCTCGGTGTTCATACGCTGAGCCATCCTTTTAAAGAAAAAAAGAAGAGAGAGAGAGGAAATATTACTAATAAAAATTATATAAACGTACGCACGTGATGCAAGGAAAGTTTGCCATCTGGCGACCTTCGTGAGATCGTATGTGCTTGGATTTTGAAAGCGGGAACTGATTACTGATTCAAAGCGTGTCGAGTTGTTACACACGACGACTTTGGTAGGCAAATGTTATCCGGTACCTTGGCCTGGCTACAATTGCAGAGGTAATAGTCAGCACCAGACAAGATTCTGACCAAGGAATGTTGGAGGTATAAAGGGTTTGGGGCATTCGATATGTTCGGCATTTCTGTATGGCTCGGTTAAAGTGAGGAAACACAAGGCTCGGAAAAAGTGTTGGAATACATGGTTCGGTTTAAATGTATGGTTTGGCCTATCTGAGTGGCTCGGTATATTCAGGTGGCTCAGCCTTTAAGTATGGCTAGGCGTGGTGTTTCGGTCAAGGAAACATGAACACATATTGCTTGGTTTAGATGGTTCGACACATATCGCTCGGTCTAGATGGTTCAGCACATATCGCTCGGTCCAGATGGATCAGCATACATCGCTCGGTGCATATCAGGGGATTTGGCAGTTATCAGTTTCACTCCAAAGCGAGACGATCGACATGTCATAGCTTCGAGTTACACCACTATTCGCTTCGAGCTCCTTGAAGGTTTGCTTCGAATCCTTTAACAAGACACCCCGGTTCGGCATTTTTCGCTCGGCCAAAGTTGATCAGCACGATTTGGTCGGCCAACTTGACCTACAGCTATGGGCCAAACTATCTTGGTCTTGGGCCTGCGTAGGAAATCTAGCTTGTCTTCATCTATAAATAGAGGGGCAGGGGTACAGTTGAAGGGAGCATTTTCGAGAACTCCAGAGATACTTTGCCATTTTGGATACTCGCTTCCATCGGTTCAAACTTGTATTCAAGTTAGAAGTTTACGGATTGTATCTGTATTCAAGTCATTGAGAAAAGCAATGATGATTACATTAACAGTGGATGTAGGCAGATACGCCGAACCACTATAATTCTGGTGTTTTTGTTTATGTATTTAGGTTTGCATACATTCCTCTGTTTTAATTTATTATCTTCATTAGTTTCTCTACGCAAATCCTTTTTTGAGTGTTAGTGACCAATTTTGGTGCTAACATGGAGGTCCGTCATCCACTTAATATAGACCATTTATTTCATATATTGTCAGTAATTTACACAAGAGTGTTTTGATCAAATATCTTGAACTCAAATAAATTTATCTCAAAGAAAATAATTTTCGATATGAAATACATTTTTAGAATAGAAATCATATTTCTTATGCCAATATTACATATCAACCATAATTATTAAAATTCTCATTTTTCGATGCTTCTTTACAAAGCAGAGGTGATTATTTACCCTCTTCACCCAAAATGTACCTTAAATCACATCCAATGTTATACATTCATTTTCCCTTTTTAAATGATTGTTCCATTCAAAAGATTGCCCTTACTACAATATCGTAATGAATACTTTGCAAAAATGCATTTGATTATCCTTACTACAATCAGACTGTAAATAGTTATATACAAAACATATATATATCTAACTCAGATATAAACAAGACATATGCAGACAAGTGTGTGTGTGTGTATATATATATATATATAACAAATATATATAAGCTACTCAAAAATCATATACGTACTACATATATAAGCAACAAAATATACATATATGAGCTTCAAAAAACATAGATAATATATATACGTATGCAAACAAATATGTATGGGTTTTCTCAAACACACATATGCAAACCATATGCCATGCAAATAAATATACTTTTAAATTATATACTTTAAAAGTGAATGCCCGTATACTTTATATTTAAAATATATACTTTAAATATAAATATATAGGCTTGCATATATATTCCTTTGAACTTAAATTTTTCAATCTTGAATTTGAAATATGTAGACTCACGTTCTTTAAACTCTCACCATGTCTACATATTATACATAAAGCAATATATAACAACCATATATTTATTATAATATATACTCTGATATATAAAAGAATGCTTGGTTGAATAGTGAGTTGCTGCACTTGAGGCCAAGCAGCGATAAGAAGGAGGAAGCAGAAGGCTACTCGTTTGGGTGACCACTGCCTGTGCTCGGAGGTGTGTAGACATGGGCAGAGAAAAAAGGCTGTGGGGCGAGAAAAAGGCACAGGGTTGGCATGCTTGAAAGGCTTGGGTACGGAAAAATTGGCGGTGGACATTGCGGTTGAGGGGAGGTGGAGTAGATAGCTCGAGCTCGGGCCGCGTTCTTTGGTGTGGCGGGCATTTGGTAGCTGTGCAGAGGAAGGCCAGTGGACTCGATGGTGTTGGGCTACTGCATCGATGAGAGGGGAAGGGTGTGGAAGTCGATGGGATTTAAGCTACGAGGTCATGGAGGTTGTTTGGTATCGGTACGCCATGTGATGGAGGAGGCTAATGTTTAGATGCATGGAAGGATCTGGTGAGGAAGACAAGGCCAAAGGAAGGGGGTCATGGTGGTTTGGATGGCTGAAGGTGGGAGACTACTAGGAGGGGACGTGCTATCATGTTTGGGTGCAGCGGCGATCTACGAGGAGGAAAGGTGGAAGAAAAGCAACTTAGTACTTTATATTATATATATAAATATATATTTTTCAAATGGTAATGGAGAAGAATATAAGTAGCAGGTACCAAAATATAACTATATATTCTATTTTCTCTAGGCTAACAGAATGAAAAATTAAAGATGAGGAGAGAGAAATAGAAATGGAAAGACACCTAAATATATATATATTGAACTAACACGAATTGCAAACGTCAAACGTTGGTTCAGAAATTATTAAAGGAAATGGCATTTGATAATATACGGTGGATAACTTGAATGACCAAGGAGAGCAAAAGGCTCGAATATAGAATCGATACGGCTAATTGTTGTGCCAATTTCACTGTGTACAAATACCGAAATGCACAAACGAATATACTATGGAGATCAGCATGACGAGACGAATAAATTGGTACATAGATATCAGCGATATGACCATCCTATCAAAAGTCGATATTTCATTGTCAAACTGCTGCAATTTGCTGAAAATAAGACAAACGGAGGTAGAAAAGTCCAAATTTGAGGAAATGAAATATGACATCTCACTCAGAAAATAGTTTACATTTTTATTTAGGGTTTTAAGGATCAAGAAAAAAGTTTGAAACAAAATTAGTTTTAGGGACAAGAAGTTTTCTTTTTAGGCTGAAGGACGCTTTTTAGTGTAGATCAAAGAATGACAGTTGTAACTATCATTTTCAATTTACACTAAAAATTGTCCTTCAGACTAAAAAGCAAACTTGTTGTCCCTAAAACTAAATTATTTTGCACCTTCTTCCTTATGTCTATTTCCTTTTTTTTATTATATAAAAATATTCAGATTTTGGAAACATTTAATTTCTATCAATTTCAATTGATTTAAATTGAAATTGAAAATTACACAAAAATCTAACATCCATATCTTTTGATGAAAATTTGATGTTTGCTACATTGAGATAGACGCATCACAAATATCAAATTTTCAATATTAAATTTTATTGTTAAACTTTCAGGAAAAATTCAATTAACTACGTTAATAAAACTGTTAAAATTTACGGTTCGTTACATTCTCCTTCGTTCAAACTTTTCATCCCCGAAAAGGAAGGAGATAGGAGAATAGAAGTAACCGGAAGGAAAATAGGTTCAAAATACAAAAGAAAAGAATTTATTCAAAAGCACATAAATTTCATTAGTCTTTAAATTGATTTATATTCAATTAATTGGGTTTTAATCCATTTTATTGAATCAATAAATATTCATTATATTAACATCTAGTTGATTTCAATTCAAAGTATTTTCATTTAGTTATTTTCATTAATTTATTAATAGTTATTACAAAATTTCTTTCAAACAAAAATTTATTTTATTCAACCTGTTTATTTAATCAATTCAACCTTACTCATCATCAGTTAAGTTGATTTGACTAAATATTCAATTTCAACCTTCTTAAGTAAATTCCACATCATAATTCAATTTCCAACTATTCTTTGAAGTTTACCATTTGTTTACAAAGATATAAATTCTTTTATTACCTGTTTAGCTTTTACGTTCATATTTATTTACACATTCTCCTTTTATTACCCAATTCATATCTATTAATCTTTCTTATAACATCAACTAAATGTACAGACATTCAACTCAGTTTTAATTTATAAATTACCCCAACAAAGTTTGAATTTTTGTACATCTTACTGGTTACATTTTTATATTGTATTATTCAATTATTGGTTCTTATTACATTTTATCTTTTTGAATAATCAGGTGAATCATATTAATGTTTTAGAATGCAATTGTGTAATATACAAGTTAATTTCATCCTAGTTCAATTGTTTTAAGTTGTTTCAAATTCCAATTGTTCAAAAAATTTGCTTTATTTTAGTAGTTGCAAACCATCACTTTACATAAAATTTAAGGATTAATTTTCGGTTTCACTTCAAATCATTTTGAAACATATATATATATATTATACATTAAATTATATTCAAGGAATTTAAATCAAATCAAATTTTCCAACTCAAAAGTTTAGCAAAGCTACTAACTGATCTCTTCACCTTAAAACTCGAAAATGAATGTTGGTGATGCTGCAGTCATCACTAAAATTATTTTCCAGCGACAAATGAGGAGAGACTTCATTTAAATTTATTTGAAAACAATTTCCATTCGAAAACGCTTTCAAATAATACATATTTTCTTCAAAACTTTTTAAGCCAAAAGAAAAACACTGGAAATTAAATTCCCAAATTTTTAATTTTAATTCATTTTATTTGCATATCAATAAATGATAATCTAGTATTATCATTTCCCACAACCAATCATTTAACTATCCAAAGTCAGAAAATTTATATAAAATATAATCATACAAAATTATTTCATTTACCAATTTTAAAAACAATATTGTGTTAGTTTGCTCTGTGCAAATGTTTTGGAATTCTTATCGATGGCGTTGGCCAAACGAATCCATCGAGCCCCAAATCAACCTTAACAACTCAAACAACACAATATAAAATATTTTATATTAATAACAAATACACTCTTTCACAGGATGATTCAAGAATGGATTCTAGAATAAGAATAGAGATTCAAATTTAGAGGAATCCAAATAAAAGATAATACTAACTATAAAGATAGATACGAAAGGAAGATAAGATAATTAAATTATAAAAAAAGAAATAGACAGACTTATATTAATTGCGATAACCTTAACTGGGTCAACCAAGGTTCCAGGAATAAGATTGATGTGGATAATCAATTTTTCGCTTGAAGGGAAGAGAAATGACTTTAGCATAACATCAGGATAATCCCTGACTATAGGGGTGGAGTCGAGATCATTAGGCTGAACAATAAATGAAAAAGAAGAGCTGCCTACTTAATCCAGAGGCATTCGATATTCAATAAGAAGGGAATTACCTGGGTTGTCTAGTAAAGAAACGATTTGGCTTTTGAAGAAATAACAGCATAATAACCGAGGACGTAGAAATCTCCCGTGAATCGACGCCTATTGTAAAGGAGTTGGCCCCTTTACAAATCATACTAAGGTTATCATAACAGAAATGGAGTTATAGGATGCTCTGGTATCAAGAAGAACACGAATAGGAAGAGACAAGAATAGATTTAAGTACAAAAGGGAAAGTTTTGAAATTCAAAAGAAATCCTAATCAAAGAGGAGAAATTCAAGCATGAATGAAGGTGATTCTATAATTAATTTTTATTCCATATGCTAATTTGTGCTTAACTAGAGCTCTGATACCACTTACAACGACCCCCTATTTCGAACCATTCGCATCCTCACATGTCGGACTTGAATTATTCAATATGTTAGATTGTCAGTTTATATTTGGCAAAACTCAGCATATATGGTAAATAAATCAATCAAAGGATCACGTACACGGAGTAATATAATAATATGCAGTGGAATGGATAAATAGTAGTTCATGAAGCTACTATATAAACAAAAGAGTCTGAAATGAAATATAACAGAATCTCAAATACAAATGAATCTCTAATACATAAGCAATTGTCGATTCTGAACATAAATGATTGGAATAAACTGAAATAGCCGAAAGCAGAATATATAGGTATTTAGATAATGCCCCAATCTCTAAATGTGAGCCTCAAATACTGTGACACTTAGTCTGACCAGAGCATAAAGCAAAATACAAAACACTCAAGTCATGATTAACATTCTTATATAGTAAATTCAACTCAAGTGAAATGTCAACTGAAATACAAGTAACTTAAAAGATGTTTTGGATTTCCATCCTCTAAGGATCTGTGAAACTATCTACCGTGTAGTAATATACGCTATTATAATATGTCTATAGTAAAGTAAACTATTAAAATAGCATTAACGTGTTACCCATATCCCTCTTAACTCATTTTATATAATGTCGTAGTCTATACAGATACTGTAAACTCCACTTGCAAGAGGGCTATCAAGGAGCACCCCATAAGTATGACACAAAATAAACTCGTAGAAGGTACTATAGGGCATGTGACAAGGCACGCGAGGCAATGTCAGGGTAGATATACCATTTGCACTCCGGGACTGGTGGTAACGCCTAGCAGCTACTACTGTCCACCTCGTGACACACTTCCAAATCAAAGATGCACCTAATCAAATCACAAAAGCAATAGAATGGTATCAAAGAAATGTGCCCGATCGAGGGAATGACCTCACTTCGCCTGGTATAGCTCCTGTTTTAGCCACATCAAGCTGACTCACAGGAATTAGGGCTACGTAAATACCATATAGAATCATTGCCAAACCATCATACTTCATTCTGGAATCTCCACCACGTACACAGTTGCTAAAGTGGTTTTCGATATTGGCAGAGAGTATGACAATATCTGATCCCGGTCTTTTTAACAACCAAATGCTTATTTTACACCATGGTCATTTCATTTCAAATACTTCATACTTCATATCAAAATATCATATTCATTTCAAAACCATATCAATTCGATGTCATTATTCACTTTAAATAATATTCATTTCCAGAATCATAACACTTTCGAAATTATAACACTTCCAAAATCATATCACTTTTGAAATCATAACACTTTTGAAATCATAACACTTTTGACTTAAACAGTTTATATATTGAAAATAGTATGTATATATACATATTAAAATAGTTATAAATTGAAATATTTTATATATTAAAATATTTTATATATTAAATAGTCTATATATATTAAAATACTTTATATAATGAAAAAATTGTTTCCTCTAATTTCACAAATCGATTCAAATCAGCTTAAATTCCAAAATTCAATTTAAATAAATCCCTGTTCAATACTTTCAATTTTAAAAGGCTAAAGATTCAATTCAAATTCTCAATAATCCATTTTCGTTTATATCAATTTCAAATCCAGCTTTGAATTATCATATTAATTTCAATAAGATTCAAAGTCTAAATATTCAAACATTTACAATGTGAGTTTCATTTACATCTCAACTTTAGTTTTATTCAAACAAGAAAATATGCACTAAATCATTTTGATAACAAGTAAATAAAATCTCAAATTATAAATTTAAATCAATATTAAATATTCCATCTCAATGTTATTTAAAGTTGAGAATATTCATTAAATCACTTTTTATGTAATCAAATTGTTAATCATACCTTTCAAATCTCAAAATTAATACGTTCAAACAAATTCTTATTTAAATTCAATTAATAACCAATTTAAATTTCAAGTCAATTTTTACTTTATTTTTTTCAACCTCTTATATTTAAGGTTATTACAAAAATCTATTTAAAATAATAAAGTAAGATTTAAATATATTTTATACTAATTAAATTAAATTTTATTAAATTAAGCCTTATTATTAAAATTATTTTATATTAACTATTCTTTATATTTAAAAAAAATTATAAGTAAGATCTTAAAAATTGTATTTTCCAACTAACTTACAAATCAAATTTCCAAAACATATTATTTTAAAATTTTACACTTCATACATATATAAAATAGTATACATATAATATTTTAAAAAAAGTCAATATTTATTAAAACCCGTATATTTCCTTTTAAACCTTGGAAATCATTTTTTAAATATAGACCAACGATGTCCGTATATATTTTCTATCCTATAGTCAAGTGATACAGATATTTATCATTTCAATTTGTAATTTAAATATCTACGGGTATATATCATTTCAACCCACAATCCCAAAAATTCAAAATCAATGAAAATCGTTAGGTTTATCATTTCAACTCATAACGATTTTCCCTATCTATTATATCGTTCGGATATGTATCATTTCAACCCATAGGGATTCTAAACTAACAAGGAACTTGCAGAGTGGGAACAAAGATGATAATAATAGAACATATCAACAACAGACATATGTCATCTATAATAAATCAAATATAATATATACAACCGATTATGGTGTCATAGATCATAGGTAAACAATTGCAGATAATGACATATCATATTTAACAATTAAATTTCACAGAATATTTCAATCGTCATTTCATGTGAATTAAATTTACTAAATATTTGAATGTTAATCGTAAGTGATTGCTCACCATTCGAGGCTAAAGAGATATAACAAGAACAAGATGCGACAATCCAAGCACATATTGCAAAGCATGGGATGATAAATAGGGATTCGATGACCAAAACAAGGCACGACCGACTTGAATCGAAGAATAAAATTATACACACACACACACACACACACACACACACACATATATATATATACAATAAAACATATTGATATTTATATTTTAAAAATCAAGTTGAATCTTTACATAATATACATATACATACATATATATATCCAAAAACAATTTATATATAAGCCATATATATATATATATATGCAAGCAAGTATATATGCGGGTTATTCCAATAAATATATGTAGACTTGAATATATATAACAAATATATGCAGGCTACGAACAATTATATGCAGATTATATTTATAAACAACTATATAGATCAGACTATAACAGTTATATGCAGATTTCATTTATAAACAAATATATATAGATCAGACTATAAATAGTTATATGTAGATTACATTTATAAACAATATAAAAAAAATTAGACTGTAAATAGTTATATGCAAAACAAATATATATCTAACTCAGATTACAAATAAGACATATGCAGACAAGTATATATATAACAAATATATATAAGCTACTCAAAAATCAAATACGTACTATATATATAAGCAACAAAATATACATATATGAGCTACACAAAACACAGACAATATACACACACATATGCAAATAAACAACAGTACAGGTTTCGTCAAACAAACATATGCAAACCATATGCCATGCAAATAAATAAACTTTTAAATTATATATTTAAAAGTGGAATGAAACTATACTTTACATTTTAAATATATACTTTAAACCTAAATATATAGGCTTGTGTGTGTGTGTATATATATTCCTTTATACCTAAATTTATTTTATTTTGAATCTTAAATATGCAGACTCGCATTCTTTAAACTCTCACCGTATCTACATAATATACATAAAACAATATGTAAAAAAACATATATTTATTATAATATATACTCTTATATATAAAAGAATGCTTGGTTGAATGGCAAGCAGTGGCACTCGGGGCCAAGCAGCGACAAGGCGGAGGAAGCGGAAGGCTACTCGTTTGGGTGACCGCTGCCTGTGCTCGGAGGTGTCCAGACATGGATAGAGACAAAAAGGCTATGGTGGCAAGAAAAAGGCACAGGGTTGGCGTGTGTGAAAGTCTTGGGTTGGGGGAAACCGGTGGTGGATATCGCGGTTGAGGGGAGGTGGAGCAGATAAGTCAAGCTCGGGCTGCGTTCTTTAGTGCGGCAGGCGTTTGGTAGCTGTGCGGAGGGTGGCCAGTGTGCTCGGTGGTGGTAAGCTACTACAACGATGAAAGGGGAAGGGTATGGAAGTCGATGGGGTTTGAGTTGCGAGGTCATGGAGGCTCTTTGCTATCGGTATGCCATGTGGTGGGCGAGGCTGATGTTCATATGCGTGGAAGGATCTAGTGAGGAAGACGAGGACAAAGGGAGGGGGTCACGGCAGTTTGGATGGCTGAAGGTGGGAGGCCGCTGGCGGTAGACGTGCTGTTGGGTTTGGGTCAGCAGCGATCTTCGAGGAGGGGAGATGGAAGAAAAGCAACTTAGTAATTTATATTATATGTCTTTTTTTCAAATGCAAAGGAGGAAGAATATAAGTAGTAAGTACCAAAATATAACTATATATTCTATATTCTCCAGGCTAAAAAAACGAAAAGTTAGAGATGAGGAGAGAGAAATAAAATGGAAAGGCACCTAAATATATATATTAAACCAATACGAATTGCAAACATCAAACGTTGGTTCGGAAATTATTAAAGGAAATGGGGTTTGATAATATACCGCGGATAACTGGAAGGACCAAAGGGACCAAAAGGCTCGAATAGAGTTGATACGGCTAATTTTTACGTCGATTTCACCGTGTACCAGACACCTAAATACACAAACGAATATCCTGTGGAGATCAGTGCAACAAGACGAATAAAATGGTACATAGGTATCAGTGATACGACCATCCTATCGAAAGTTGATCTTTCGCTGCCAAATTGTTGCAAATTCGCTGAAAATAAGATAAACGGAGGTAGAGAAGTCCAAAATTGACAAAATGTAATATGAAGTCTCACTCAAAAAATAGTTTATATTTTTATTATATAAAAGTATCTAGATTTTGGAAACATTTATTTTCCATCAATTTCAACTGATTTAAATTGAAATCGAAAATTACACAAAAAACTAACTTCTATACCTGATGAAAATCTGACGTTTTCTATGTTGAGATGGACGCATCACAAATATCCAATTTTCATTATTAAATTTTATTGTTAAACTTTCAAGAAAAATTCAGTTAACTACGTTAATAAAATGGTTAAAATTTACGGTTTATTACATCAAATATGATGCATCTTACGTAAATTGATCAAACTGATATTTCACCAATCGAATTCTTAGGTATATATCGTAGTTTTGGTCTTGTGTTAGATTTAACACAAGACGATCTTTATTATAACCAATCAAATTTAATACTCGATCTTACGTTTCGGTTTATTTGTTTTCTTTGAATGAACTAATTTCATCGAAGTATCCTACATTACAAATTATGATCGTTCACAATATAACACTTACATGTGGTAGTTTATGGATATATCCATAATCTTATATCACTTTTGAGTTTGAAACACATAGAATGCAATACATGGTCTCGACCAAATAAACAGTATGTAACCAAATTTCATATGTATAAAATAGTTGTAAATTTAGGCACTTGCATAAGCATAGAAAACATTTAAATGGAAGAAGTAGTTGATGGTATGTATATGTTATATTTCTATTTGTCAATCTTCAACTCAGTTTATTTATATATCTTAATTGATAAACAATTTATTAATCGTATTAAATGCACAAATTTATCGATGTATATTATTATTACATTATATAGCATATATTCTTACAATATTTGAAAGGTTAAACGTTATTATTTAATTTTACTAATAAGGCTGCCTTTAGTCTTTTATGTTTCTCTAAACCCTAAATGAAACATAGAAGTTTTTCGACTTTGGTGCTAGGACTCGTATGCCTTGAGATTCTAACCATAAGGAAAGCTCAACAAATCATAGGCTCATATACGATTGATAACTCCTTATCGGTTGTACCATATGTTACTCCTAACCTATGGTTTCTCATTCTAATCCTGTCTTTACCTTGATGAAATCTCAACAGGTAAAGTGGGATTATTCACTCGAACCTATCGTTTCACGATGGCTTAAGTATAGCACACAGACCTTGAGGAAAGCTCAAAAGATATGTGCAGTTATCATACCCTATCTATTTAATACATTGATAGTACTGCACATAACTTCCCTAGCTTGAGGAAAGCTTAACTAAAGAGTATGCAAGTAATCTTAATATATATAAATGATAGTGGATAACTTTATATTAAAGATTCATAATCTTTAATATATTACATCGGATGATGTTGACTTATGAAATAATGTATTTCTTATAAAATACCCTCATAACTCAAGTGTTGTACACATCAAAAATCATGGTATATATACATACACGTATATATATTTATTTCTTAAGTCTATTTAGGGTTCTTTAATGCTCCACATTTAGTTCATACATTCAAATCATATAATTTTTATTATTATATAACTTTTATATTTCATATTACTTATATAATAATTTTCTGCATAATATTATATTAATTAAATATTATTTAATTACTTTTAATTAATTAACCCTTTAATTAGTTATATATTAGTATTCTGATACAACTTTTACATTGGACATGTGCACGTAAATATGCATATTTTTACCACCATATTTAATCTATTTAAATTAAATAAATGATCATATTGGGTATTTTAACTTGTTTTAACCAAAATCCATATTAAATCCAAATTGTCACATATCCATCTTCATATACGGCCAAAACGATCATTTGTGTGCATATATTTCTTTGAGAAAAATTAATTGGAAATATATATACATATAATTGTAGGAATTTGACTTAAATAGGAGTGGTTTCATAAGAAAATATGCATGCACAAAGAAGATATAAAAGAATGAAGATGGAAATAATTTAAAGTGAAGGACATGGAGGACCCCACCTACCTACCACCTTAATGTACAAATTAGAGGCTAATGCATATGTTTATGGAATTAATGGCTTCATGAACACTTAAATGATGATTAGTAGAAGCTAATGATTACTTGGCCTCCACACTTTCTCAAGGATATTTTGGACATTCTCCAAAAATATGAATTAGGGTTTAACACATGTATATATACCCCTTATGTTTCATGTAACTCTCTCTCTTACCGAGTCTCTTCTTCTTCATTAGTTTTAGGCTCAAAATAAAAGAAAGCTCTCTTTCTCTTTTCATGGCTACTTAGCCATATTTATTTTATGTAATTTTCTTTTCATTTTATGCAATGTTAATTATTATTTCTTTTTAATTACATGTTCATTTCCTTTTATGCAAGTAGTGTAGATCTCTCTTATTTTAAGCAAGTAGATTAGTTTTTCCTTTCCTTTTGTTCTCATTTTCCTCTTGTTTGTTTAATGTTGCTTTCTACATTTGTTCATATGATACAAATATGAGAGCTTAATCCCTTCAATTTAGGGGTAATGAAGCTCTCTAATATTTAGATTCAACATTTTGATATTATTTCCCTCTTTTTATGCTTAATGACAATGCTTGAAGTGGTTTAACTTGTTGTTTATGTTTTGAATTTGATAGCCTATATTGTTGATACCAAATAGGCTATGCTTAAACAATCACTAACACAAATGTCTCTTCATCAAAATATGATTATGGCATTAGAAAGTGATTTGAAATTCAAATTTGATGGTCTATATTTCCACTTAATAGTTAATAGGACATACTTGAAATAGTTTTCATTTTCAATTTTGTTGTCATTTTCATTAGAGTTAGTAAGTGGTTTAAAGGTGGTGTTATAGTTTATGGCTTATGTTGAGCTAATTAATGGCACAAGTGAGCCACACTTATGATAAACACATCATTAAAATTCACTTATGACCAAAAAAGAGTGATCATAATTTCATAATTTATTGAACTATATGATCTACATAGTGGAATTATCTCTAAATTGTCATTTAACTCTCATATATTTATCACTTTTTTTTGACATTTTTCTCATTTTCTAGCTAATCACACTCTTCAACTTTGGTTTAATTTGATTGAATAGAATTTTAAAATCATCAATTCCCTGTGGATCAACCCGTATTCGCTACGTGCTACATTCGTACACCGTGTGCTTGCGGTTATTTTTAAATTTAAATTTTTCGACGGTATTCTAATTCCATATAATTTCCGTCGATTAACAAGTTTTTAACGTCGTTGCCAGGGATTTGTTTTGATTTTTATTTTCTATTCTTCGAAATATTTTTGTTTGATTTTTGTGTGATTTTATTGTATGTGTGTTTGCAATTTAAAAAAGAATGTGTGTGTTTGTTGTTTTATTTTTGTTTTCAATTTGTTTTGTGCATATTGGTTTAGTTTTCCCTTTGCATTTGCATTTACATTTCTTAAAAAAACATACAAAAAACTCTAAAAAAATTTCTATTTCATTTGCATTTTTCATTTACATTTTTCATTTTATTTACATTGTAAAAAACATACACAAACTGTGCATATCTTCATCTCTGTGCACAGCCCCTTCTGCCTGCTCACTGTTCAAAACCAAACTGTCAAAATTTCTGCCATCGCTAACTTTTACATTCACTCACTAGCCACAAGACATCAATCCACATAACCAAACTCCATACGACCTTTCACAAAACTGCTATACCAAACTTGACTGCAAACCAAGCAAACCATCATCACAACCCTCTGTCCTCTTCATCACCTTTCACATACACTATACATCTACCCTTCATCAAAATCAACAGTTCTGCCACCATCCTATCACTCGCATCCCTGAACAACATCAACCATACCACAGATCTGTACTGACACCACTGCCTTGCATCAACTGTCGATATCCACCACCTGACCCACAGCCTCTTTGACCTCCCTTATCACCTGCCATCACAGTGCCCACGTAATGAAACCACCAATAATCGCCTCTCTGTCAATCGCCAGCAACATCACAACTTCGAACAGCAGACAATCAAACACGTTCTACTGCCTCCCTCCACTGCAAATCGCAAGAGCCCTTCAACTACGAAATCCACATATGCAAACCTGCCCATCATATCCATTTCCATCCGCTATGCCCAGCTTCCAATCACTGACTCTCGAACTCCACAAGCAACCTGAAAGCGACTCCCTCAAATTTGCGATTTTCGAACTACAAACTTCTGCATAGACCACCAAATCTCCACGCAGCCCCAAACTTTGAACTCCACCACGTCGAATGCCTAAATTGAACTCGATTACCTGAATTCCAGCAGCTCCTAACGTAACCACATGAAACCCGAACTGTAGTAACCTTCAACCCATCTCCATCTACATCTGCAAATCGCCTCACCTCAACTGAACCACGTCATTCTAGAAATCACAAATCGCCGAAATCACAACGACCTCCTTCTTCCAACCTGCAACCTTCACCAATCCATTTCCTAAAATTGCCATCGTGACTTCTCCTGCTTGTGATTTAATTTTGAAACCATCGAACTCTGCAAATCACGACTTGACAATCCTCCTGCTTTTGAATTTTTTTCCTTTGGATTTCGTTTTGAAAGATTTTGGGGTTGAGTGTTAATTTTGAAAGATTTTGGAAATCAATTTCTATTCGAGTTATTTTCTTTAGCGTGTAATTAATAAACTATCGAGTTGAGATTTTTAATTGGGCCGGGTGGGTTGTTTTTGAACTGCTGGGTACAATAATTTATCTTTTTATTTGTTTGTTTTTAGTTAAATTGTTTTGTTTTCATTTTTTTAGGTCCACCCTAAAAAAATGTTATTCGATTTGTTTTCTTTTAGTTTGTTTTCTTTTAGTTTTGCTTTGATTTAACCTTTAAAAAAATTAACTTTAAATTTGTTTCATTTTAATTTGTTTTGATTGGTTTGCGTTAACTTCTTTTTATTTAAAAAAAGAGAAGTATGATTTCTTGCGATTATGTTTTCTTTGATCCATAATTTTTTTTTTTATATCTTGTTTCTTTTGTTTCAGGTTGGCAAAGCAGAAATTCAAAGGAAATGAACTGCTGCCAAAATAAATTGCTTCTCTTTGCATGCCAAAAAAACTGCTTGCTTGCTTATCTATTGTTTTATTAGTTTTGCATTGTTGGTTGTTTGCATTTGCATTTTATATAAAAAAATCAAAACCCAGAAAAAAAACAAAACAAGACTCATTCGTATTTCCATTGTTAATACACGTTTAATTTCTGCTTTGCATTCCATATTAGAATTTGTTAATAATAACGGTTAGACATCGATAGCACTTAATTGTATATTAACAATTTGTCTTCTTTGAACAATTTAAATTCTTGGTGTCTAGGCTACGGCAGAGCAATAATCAGTTATAAATATTACTATGGTTCGTAAATATTATACTGAATTGTTTCTCTTAAGGTACTCAAACCTTCGGTTGCATTGCTACGGTGATTCATGACGCACCAATAAATCCTGTCCATTATCTGGCTGAGAACTATCTTGTTGATTTAAGACGATTTGTGATTAAACAATTTTGGGTTAATTTAGGATGAATAATTTGTAATTGACACTTGCATTCATTTAGTTGCATTAGTTCATGCATATTTTAAAAAAATCAAAAAAATTGTAAATATTCCTTAACTTTGTTTTTTTTCCCTTTTCCTTTGAAATTTTTTAAATCAAATTTCCAAAAAATCCAAAAAAATATTTACTTAGTTTTTTTTAGAAAATCGAATATCTAAAAAAAATCTTTTCAAAAAACAAAAAAATTAGAAAAATAAAAAACAAAACAAAAATCGATTTTCCATTTTGAAAAATAAATTCTATCTGTATATATTTTTTCTTTATAAAAAAAACCAAAAACATTCTTGAAAATGTCCAAATTTACATATTCACTTGAATTTTACAATGGTTGTGAAATCAATATAATCCATATGATTTCACTCCAAATTCATATGGATATTTTAACAACAACTATTGCATAAACGATTCAAATTTTTGAACAACAAAGTTTTCAAAACGATGATCAACCCTCAAATCTCGAAAATAGCATTTCATCTTTACTTGAACTCTCTACACAACAAAATCAAATTATAAACGATTTTTGTAACTCATATTTGTGCAATAGCTCAAGTCAAAATAATAAAAATTTGAATTCACTTCAAAATTCAAATGATTTCGAGTATAACCCATGCCAATTCAATTTCGAGCTTCAAAATGAATTTCAACATCAAGACGAAAATGTGAACCGATTTTCAAATAATTTTGGCAATGGGAATAGTTTCAATAACGATACAATTGAAAACTCTGGTTATCAACAAATTCAAAATGAAAATTTTCAAATTAATAATCATCAATTTGATTTTGTTGACCAAATTAAAAAAGATAACGGGGATTTATTACTTGAAAAATACAAAACTTTTCGCGAAAATCATAATCAAATCTCAACTTGCAAAGAATCAAATAATAATCTACCGTCTATCGAAATTGGCAATTCTTGTTCTCAACAAGTCCAAATCAAAAAATTTTAAGTTAATAATTACAAATTTGACTTTGTTGAGCAAATGAATGAAATTTACGATGATCACACGAATTTGTTGATTAAAACATTGGAAAATTTTCGTGAGAAACAAAATCAAATCTCAATGTGTGATGAGTCGAGTGATAATCCACCTTTTACCCAAATCGATGATTTTCAAATAATAATTTTCAAAATTGAAAACAAAAATCTTAACAAAGTTGTTGAAAAAACGACAATTGAAATGGATTTCAATTCTTTTGAGGGTGAGAAACTCGATTTAAAACTTGATCTTCCTTTTCTAGTTTTAGAAAATTTGAATACAATAACTTTGAATTTTGAACTTGAGATATGCAATGAAGTTGTAGATAATCCAACAACGGAAGACGAATTTAATGAACACGAAATTTTTGGACTTTTCGATGACGAGTTGTTAAATTTCGATGGGGAAGATTATATCACGATTTTGATTCTGAAATCGATAATTTTGAAGAAGTTTTCAATAATAAATTTCAATTTCAATATGAAGAAAATAAACTCGAATTTCAATCAATTGTATTTATCAACCCCGAAAATCATCGAAAATAAAACAACTCGTACGATTTTCAATAAAACGACATTCGTTTTCCAAATCCATATTCAACTTCGAAATCATTTACGATTTTTTTTTGCGCTTGAGATGTGTCTCGCATACTTGGTGAGTCAAATGAATCGGTTTTTGGAAGACCAGTTCATTTACTCTTTAACGACATACTTTCTGATGTCTTGTATATAATCATTTTTTATTTTCATTTAAATAAAGGTTGTGTTTTTATTTTTCTCCTTCCACTTGGGTTGACTATGGGGACACAGTTATAATCAAGTGTGGGGAGAGACTCATCTTCATTTTTGATTTTTCATGATTTACTTTTTCTTTGTAAAAAAATCTCAAAAACTAAAAACAACAAAAAAAACAATTTAATTTTAGCATTTTTTATTTATTTTTAAAGAAACACTATACGATAAATATATGGTTTTGGCTTATTAAATTGAAAATTTGAAAGTTTATTTATCTTAACAAAAATAAAAATGAAGTTTGATTACAAATACCAATGGTTTAACTAGTATATAGGAAGATTCATACGTGTTAATTATGAAATACATCCTAATTGAAAATCTTTGTTTTAAAAAGTGGTTGATTTAAAGTAAAGATATAACATTTTTTGCCTTCTAAGTTAAATGGACTAAGATGATTTTGCAAAACTTTCTCTCTCTTAAAAAATACATAAAATAAAAAAAATAACATCCAAAGTATTCAGTCTCATTTAAAAGTCCTCACGGTTATGCATGGGTGAATTACTTGGAATCTTTGATTATGTGCTTTCATACTCATTTAAAAGTCCTCACGGTTAGCATGTATGGAACACATGTAAAAAAAAGAAAAAAACAGACTTAATAAAAACCATCTACGGTCGATAGGTGTATGCACGAAAGTGTGTGCACTCGCCATGCTCTGTACTTCCTTCGCATAAGCCTAAAAGGTAGTGCATGGGTGGTATATCTGGCCTCAGTTTACCCGAGCTAGGCGTATAATTTTTCTTGCAAATAATGATAGAGCAAGCAATTGAAATCCTAGCATTATTTTTACTTATTTGATTTGATTTTTTATTGAAAAGAAATGAATATACCACTTTGAAAAACTTTGATAATCAACTAAGGATCCGTTTTATAATTAAACTTTATTATCAATCGAAATAACAAGTTAAACTATTGTCTATTTGTAATGCTAACTTGATTTTTGTTGGAAATTTTGACGAGTAAATGACTTAAATTTTCAAGATAATGACCAAAACCTATATTTAACTTATTTGTGTCGATTTAAAAATAAATCTTTCATTTGTAAATATTTAAAAAACTCGCTCATCTCTTTGTAAATAAATCTTGCATTTTGTAAATATTTTCACCTTGCCTTTGGATTTTGTGGGTAGTATCCGCTGAAAACCCTCACGAGACAACACTCGTCCTACTGAGGACACCTAGAGGTTTAACGGCTTGTTGCACACGCTCAGTGTAATCATGCTCCCTACGAAAATGGATTTATCTTAGTTTTTTCCTTTATTCGAGGACGAATAAAAAGATAAGTGTGGGGGTATTTGATGCGCACGTAAATGTGCATATTTTTACCACCATATTTAATCTATTTAAATTAAAAGAATGATCATATTAGGTATTTTAACTTGTTTTAACCAAAATCCATATTAAATCCAAATTGTCACATATCCAACTTCATATACGGGCAAAACGGTCATTTGTGTGCATATATTTCTTTGAGAAAAATTAATTGAAAATATATATATTTGTAGGAATTTGATCTTAAATAGGAGTGGTTTCATGAGGGAATATGCATGCACAAAGAAGATATAAAAGAATGAAGATGGAAATAATTCAAAGTGAAGAACATGGAGGACCCCACCTACCCACCACCTTAATGTACAAATTAGAGGCTAATGCACGTACTTATGGAATTAATGGCTTCATGTACACTTAAATGATGATTAGTAGAAGCTAATGATTACTTGGCCTCCACACTTTCTCAAGGGTATTTTGGACATTCTCCAAAAATATGAATTAGGGTTTAACACATGTATATATACCCCTTATTTTTCATGTAACCCTCTCTCTTACCGCCTCTTCATTAGTTTTAGGCTCAAAATAAAAGAAAGCTCTCTTTCTCTTTTCATGGCTACTTAGCCATTTTTATTTTATGTAATTTTCTTTTCATTTTATGCAATGTTAATTATTGTTTCTTTTTAATTACATGTTCATTTCCTTTTATGCAAGTAGTGTAGATCTCTCTTATTTTATGCAAGTAGATTAGTTTTTCCTTTCCTTTTGTTCTCTTTTTCCTCTTGTTTGTTTAATGTTGCTTTCTACATTTGTTCATATGATAACAAATATAAGAGCTTAATCCCTTCAATTTAGGGGTAATGAAGTTTCCTAGTATGTAGATTCAACATTTTGATATTATTTCTCTCATTTTGTGCTTAATGACAATGCTTGAAGTGGTTTAACTTGTTATTTTTGTTTTGAATTTGATAGCGTATATTGTTGACACCTAATAGGATATGCTTAAACAATTACTAACTCAAATGCCTCTTTGTCAAAATATGATTATGGCATAAGAAAGTGATTTGAAATTCAAAATTGATGGTCTATATTTCTAATTACTAGTTAATAGGTCATACTTAAAATAGATTTCATTTTCAACTTTGTTGTCATTTTCATTAGAGTTAGTAAGTGGTTTAAAGGTTGTTTTATAGTTTGATGGCTTATGTTGAGCTAATTAATAGCACAAATGAACCATACTTATGATAAACACATCATTAAAATTCACTTATGACCAAAAAAGAGAGATCATAATTTCATAATTTATTGAACTATATGATCTAGCGAGCGGAATTATCTCTAAATTGTCATTTAACTCTCATATTTTTTTCATTTTCTTTTTGACATTTTTATCATTTTATAGCTAATCACACTCTTCAACTTTGGTTTAATTTGATTGAATGGAATTTTAAAATCATTAATTCTCTGTGGATCGACCCGTATTCGCCACATGCTACATTCATATACCGTACGCTTGCGGTTATTTTTAAATTGAAATTTTTCGACGGTATTCCAATTCCATAGAATTTCCATCGATTAACATCTATAATAACCTTTGTAGTATATACTATAACCTTTATAGTAATACATATTACATATATATTATAACCTTTATAATAATACATTTATATCTTATATATGTGTATTTTTACTTAATCAGTTAACCTTTAATTTATTTATTTAGTTAATGAACCTTTAATTAATTTATTTAATTAAATTATATTAACTTCGAAAATTTTATTTTATATACATATATATACACTTATGTTATCTTAAACACTTTAAAATAACATAACATATATCAATGTATATAATATTTGTATATAAGTATTAATTAATTAACCTATTTAATTAATTCATTTTATTAATCTTATTCATAAATTTTAAATTTCAAAATTAGTATTTAAATAGTTTCAAACATTTTGAAAATATCATTATCTTTTCAAACATTTTTAAAAACTTATGTTGTATTATAACTTTTATGATAAACATGTTTTTTAAAAACTTAACTTTAAATTTGAAATCTTTTATTTTGATTTTCAAACAATTTTGAAAGTTATCCCAAAGCCCAATTCAAATTGGGTCTTTGCTATTAGGGGGATCCTTTAGGCTCGCTTCACCTTTTAGGCCGATAAACAGTTGGACGTAGTGCTTGACTACTCAAGTTTAATCATTTACATTACCTTTCTAGACACCATATTAAGTGGGCTAGCTTAATTAGTTAGTCCTAACATGACTAATTTAGACCATATAGGTTATTGGACTCTGACACAACTGTTGGAAACGTGTTAGCATGTAGTGAAGTTAAATGATAAGTTTTAAAAAATTTCTTTATTGGATCTTTGTTGGGCCTATGAAATCTAAATTTTTTAGATCTTATCTAAATTTTCTTTTAAATAAAATCTTTATTTTATTTTATTTGTAAATACTATTTTGTTTTGATGTTATATTTATGTTATATAATATGACCATGTCTATCATGTACACATGTGTGTGTATATGTACGTGCAACATATACAATGTACATGGTTTACCATGCCCATGTATAAGTGCTCAAATTTACACCGCAATGGACACATTAGCCTATATACATATACGTGTGTGTGTGTCTGCGTGTGTATGTACACACACACATACATTCATACATCCATTCATACATACATATATTCATACATATAATTTAGTGTGATATGAAATTATACTTATAATAGTACGTATATATATGACATTATAAAATAGTTATACTTATCAATGGACACATTAGTCAGTTCATATATATATATGTGTCATCTAATATACATATACATATACATATACATATACATATACATATACATACATATATATATTATCTATTTGTGTGTGTACACATGCACACACATACATGCATGCATTCATACATACATACATATAATTTAGTGTGATATGAAATTATACTTATAATAGTATAAATATATAATATATATGACATTATAAAATAGTTATATTTATAAATACAAATATAAGTTTAAATTCAATATAAATATATAGTTTTGCTTATGATTATATATATGTATATAATCATGTAAAGCTATTTTTCTAATCAATAGGTTTATTTGTGTTCAAGTAGCAATAAATTAGGTTTAAATAGGCAATTAATAGGAAAAGGAAAGAGCGGAGGTTTAATGAAATAATTAGAGTTTAAGAAAGTAATAAAATAGAATCAACGAAGAGTGTTTATATATATAAAATCATTTTTGACTAATCAAGGGTTTATTGTATGCACATAGCAATCAACGGTTCAAACAGGCAATTAATAAGAAGAGGAAAGGGTGAGGTTTAATGAAATTAATTAGGATTAAGAAAGTAGTAAAAGAGAATCAATAAAGAGATCTTTCTCCTTCCTTTTATTATTCTCTTGTCTTTTTAAATTAGAAAAAAAAATCTTTCACGTCGTAATCCTAAATAATTTGTTTCCTCTTCCTTTTTTAATTAATTATAAACAAAATAAACATTTACATAAGTATATGTATACAAAAAAATTCATGATATATATATATATATATATTAAACAAATACATAATCAAATAAAGTTGTAATTTTATTTTATTCCAAAATAGTAACATATATAAAGGTAAATACATGATCCAACAAATTGTATATATTACTACATAATTTGCTCTTGTGCAATTAAAATTAATTTGTTCAAAGTCTCATTCAAATATTTAAATTTTGAAATTAAAAAAAAAAGAAATTTACTTTTGATTCAATAGCCAAAGTCATATGTCCAAATATATGTATATATACAAAAGAAATTTGTAATCACATATATATACACAACTACACATTCACATCTCGTGCTGACAACGCATAAAAATAAGGATTTATGATAAATGCTAATTTATTTAAACATAAAGAATACGAGGATCAAGTGTATAACTATATAAATTTGTAAACATGGATAGTAACTTGAAATTGCCCAAGAATATACCTTGAATGTTGAATCTAAATAACTCCGCTTGAATCACTATTCAACATTTCCATTGGAAAAACAACACGCCGTTTTGATTTTAATTGAACTTGTGTTTGAATTATTATTTTCTTGAATTTTGAGAAAAGGAGAGAGGAATTTTTGGCCATTTTTTATGGGGAGAGGTGGAGGCACAAATCCTAAAAGGAATTATGTGAAAAGAATAGCAAGAGATCTTTAAATAACATGGGAAAGAAGGGATTTAATAAGGTAAAAATATATTTTCTTTCCTAAGCTGTTTCACACCATTTGGAATCAAATTCCAAGTCTCTTCTAACCCATCACGGTCATCCATACGCATCCCCCTATTGGGTCTCAAAACACTCCAAGCTTGATCGGATATTTTACATCTGAATCAAATTTAAACATGCGTCGATATTGTATGTCGACAGTTAATACCCTAGGTATTGATTTTAATAACAATAACCACATAAATATTACTACTAACTTATCTCAAAGTTATGCAGCCATATCAGATACATTATGGATACATTTTCAAAAGTTAAACAATAATACGGTAGAAGTAAATGAATTATAGAAGAAGGTTAATAAGAGCAATTGAAGAACAAAACCAATTAAGAGAAAAAGGCTGAAGGATTAAGGTGTTTGAAGTGATGAGGAGTTGGTTGAACCTTAGAATATCTTGCTAACGATCTCATGGCAAGCATCAACCGTTGACTTCAATCTAATAAAAAAGTCCACAAATATAAAGTAATTTGAACTGCTGAAAATTTGCAACACTTATTAGTGTTGCTATTCATTTTGCAGCACACCCATATCGGCATGGGGGGTAGGGGGATGTCGACATGCTAGCCCTTTTTTAGAATTTCAAATTTTAATGAAGAGACATTTCCCTCCACATCTTCACCAAAATATACGTCTCTTCAACCACTATATAAAGGCCTCTGAAAATGAATTTTAACATCAAGAATTCTTATTTTCTCTTACTCCTTCTTCTCCAAACATTTGCAAAAAAATCCATTGCATACTCTTTCAATAATCGATACTGTTTCACTCCGATTCTTCACTAATTTGCAAACCACACAATATCATAGAGTTTTACTTTAATTCACATCATTCTCTCTCTGATTTCATCCTACTCCTCAAAGAATTCAAAGATATATTGCCATTGGAGGTCTATAGGATCATTATATCGAATCTGCAAGAATCTATATTGAAGATATGACTACTTTCCATAGTTTGTTGTTGGTTATAAGGATAAGGTGTTCTTGTAGCCTGTAAAATCAAGAGGGCGTGTATTGTATCCCGTGAAACCAAGATTGTGAAGGTGTTCTTGCCACCCGTGGAAAGCAAGCGATTATAGTGGAATTCTACATGATAGAGTGCAAGACTGGATGTAGGATTGCTTAATCCGAACCAGTATAAAATTCCGGGTGCTATTTACATTACTGCATTTTACTTTATTACGTACTTATTCTTTGATTACTTCTTTCTGTTTGCAATTTGAGTAAATACAGTTTTATATTCATAAGTAAGAAGTTAATACACATTTCACCACTTCTAGTGTCTGAATAGCCTTAAGATCCAATATTGTGTTGTAGCCACTCCAGTTTCTAACATTTGGTATCTGAGCATTGGTTTTCAAAAATTTATAACTTGGTTTTTGAAAAGTATAAATGGCTAATGACACTAGTAACACATTTTTAACACTCTTTTAGAAGGGTAATCTACCATAGACCCCCTCTATTTGATGGTAGTGGTTATGCATATTGGGGTTATAGGATGAAATGTTATTTGCAATCTAATGGTTTGGATATTTGAAACATTACCCAAGTAGAGTATATAGAGCCTCAAACTGAATATTCAGAATAGACACTAGACCAAAAGACATAAGCACTTAATAACTCTAAGGCCATGAACATTTTATTTTTCTCCTTAGATAGAAATGAATTTAATCGAGTGTTTATTTGTAATTCTGCATATGAAATATGGAGAACATTGCAAGTCACATATGAAGGCAATAGTGAAGTAAACCAAACAAGATATCTATGCTAACTAACCAGTTTCAACTCTTTCAAATGAAACCAAATGAGTCTATTTCTGATATGTATTATAGATTTCAAGATATAGTACATGCATTGATAACATGTGGAAAGAAAATTACCGGAGAAGACCAAGTCAGAAAGATCTTGAATTCACTTCTTGGTGAATGGGATCAGAAGACTCTGGCAATCGAAGAAGCCAATAATATTAGTACTATGAAAATAGAATATTTAATTGGTAACCTAATGTCCTATGAAGTAAAGTATCAGATTTGAAAAGAGAATCATACAAATGAGACGAAATCACTAGCACTCAATGCTATGATCGACAAAGATGAACCAGATGATGATGCTATTGACGATGATATCGAGTTTATGACCAAGAAGTTCAAGAAATTCTTGAAGTATTGTATAACAAACAAACTTCGAAAAACTAACAACAATAATTGTAGAAATGGAAATGATGTTAAGTGTTTGGAATGTGATAAACCTGGTCATTTGAAAAGAGACTATTCCAAACTGAAGAAATCAAAGTCAGCACTTTCAATAAAGAGAGGAAACAGGCATTCAATGCAAAATGGGATGATTCAAATACATCATCAAGTGATAGTGATTCAGAAACAGAAAATTCCAACATATGCTTCATGGCAAAGGATGGAATTTTAATAAAGAAATTACTAATGTTTTGAACGATATTTATCAGGGATATAAAATACTTAGGAAAGAGTACAACAATAGTTTGGCAGAGATAGATAGATTAAAAATATTTAATGAAAGATTAACTAAAGAAAAACAGTGTCTAAAAGATGAAATTGAAAGACTTAATGGGTATAATGATGAAAAGGATTTGACACTTGGAAGTTTTGAAAAACTAAAAAGTGAAAACGAATCCTTAAAATCAGAAAATCTTTCAATGAAGTCACAGATCACTAATCTGAATGACAAAACAATATCTCTGAACAATGTTATTCTTAATTGTAATAAGGATTTTTGCAAAATGAAAACAGATGTCGATAAATTTAACAAAGGGAAGGATAATCTAGAAAAATTATTATCTACATATAAACACACTAGGAATAAACATGGACTTGGATACACCCCTAAGACTAAATCAAAGAAAAATAGCATTCAAAATACTAAGTTTGTTAAAGCTACCAAGTTCAAACCAAAACCTAGGAAATTAAAGTTAAAACCTCCAAATAGATTTATTAATTTATAGGTTCCAAAATGGTTGGATGCTATTGAAAAAGAAAAATATATTGATAATTTTATTAATAAGGTTCATTTGTCTAATGATTATATTTTGAAAGGACATTCAAACTCTTCATGGGTTTGACATCTCAAAATTTAACCCCATGGACCCCAGAATAAAAAGGGTACTAGTGTGCATATTTTATAATTTTTCAGGTATCAAACAATGTATATCAGATTGCAGATGCTCAAAGCATATGACAAGAAATCTATTGAACATTGGATAAATATGAAAAGGATTTGTTATTGGCATCGGCAAAGTCGGTAACTCTAAAACTCATCTTATTGTTTGGTAAGTTTATTTCATGTTTTGAATTGATTTGGTTTCCCCTCAAGTGTTTTATTTATAAGCATTTATCACTATATATAAATTCTACATATTGTCTAGCGGTGGTTTAAGCGACTCATTTTTGCCCTTTTTGTTGATGACAAAGGGGTAGAAAGGTATAAATATACTAGGCAAAATGATAGAGGGAGTGCATAGAGTTAAGGGGAGTCAAATATAAAAGTATTATATTTTATCTCTCAAATATTCATATGGCTTTCATCATCAAAAAGGGAGAGATTGTTAATACCCTAGATATTGATTTTGATGACAACAACCACATAAATGTTACTATTAACATATCCCTGAGTTATGCAGTCATATCAGATATATTATGGGTACATTTACAATGTTAAACAAGAATACAGTGAAAGTAAATGAATTATAGAAGAAGGTTAATCAGAGCAATTGAAGAAAAAAACCCAATTAAGAGAAGAATGTTGAAGGATAAAGGTGTCTGAAGTGATGAGGAGTTGGTTGAACCTTAGAATATCTTATTAAAGATCTTATGACAATTATACTTGAACATCATCAACCATTGACTTTAATCTAATCACAAAAATCCACAAATATAAGGTAATTTGAAATGCTGAAAATTTGCAGCACTTATTAGTGTTGTTGTTCATTTTGCAACACACCCATGTTGACATGGGGGGTAGGGGGATGTCGACATGCTAGCCGTTTTTCATAATTTCAAATTTTAAATGAAGAGACATTTCTCTCCACCTCTTCACCAAAAGACATGTCTCTTTAACCACTATATAAAGGCATCTGAAAACTAATTTTAACATCAAGAATTTCTTATTTTCTCTTACTCCTTCTTCTCCAAACATTTGCAAAAGAAATCCATTGCATACTCTTTCGATCTCCTTGCAAATTGATACCGTTTCACTCCAATTCTTCACTGATTTGCAAACCACAAAATATCAGAAAGTTGTACTCTAATTCACATCATTCTCTCTCTGATTTCGTCCTATTCCTCAAAGAATTCAAATATATATTGCCATTGGAGGTCTATAGGATCATTGTACCAAATCTGTACCAAAGATACGACTACTTGTCATGGTTTATTATTGGTGATAAGGAGAATGTATCCTTGTAGCCTGTAAAATCAAGAGGGTATGCCTTGTAGCCCATGAAACCAAGATTGTAAAGGTTATTGCCACCCATGGAAAGCAAGCGATTATAGTGGAATTCTGCATGATAGAGTGTAGGACTGGATGTAAGATTGGTTAATCCGAACCGGTATAAAAATCCAGGTGCAATTTACATTACTGCATTTTACTTTATTACTTACTTATTCTCTGATTACTTCTTTATGTTTACAATTTGAGTAAATACAGTTTTATATTCATAAGTAAGTAGTTAATAAAAATTTCACCGCTTCTAGTGTCTGAATAGCCTTAAGATCCAATATTGCGTTGTAGCCACTCTAGTTTCCAACACCGACAACTGTGTATACAACTTGTATACATATTTGTAATACTAATCAATACAAAAAAATAAAATTTTATAATTAATATTTCACAAATATTAATTAATTTAATTAGTTTTAAGTATTATAATTAATTAAATTAGGTGGTAGATGGAGGATTAAACATTGCAATTATGTTGACTTTTAGGTGCAAATTTGGTCAGCAAAGAATATCAAATATTAACTATCACACTTCATCTTAGCTAGCGGTGTAACATTATGATCAAATTTATTGCTTAAAAATCTCTGGTAAAATCTAATGTTATAAAATTAAGCGTTACCTAACAGTGACAATTATTTATACCTATTCTTTTTATCAAAATTATATCACTTTGAACTTATAAAATTTGAAAATGGTTGAAATCCCAATATGTTTATATTCAACTTTATAGTTCGAACACAAAGTCCATTTCAATAATAACAATTATTATTAACCAACATGCTCTAGATAGAGACTTTGACTTTGAGTTTACTTCAGTTGACCGTGATAGTAACTTCGAATAACCAAGAAGACGAATCCTCTCTGAAATAGTATTTCACTTCAAATGCCTCCACACCCAACTATAGTCGTTTGATGGACGCCGTACCGTGATTTAACTATAACGAAAATGGAGCTTCCATACCGAAGATCAACAGTATTTTTAAGTCAAAAGAACTGTGTAAATTAGTCACATCGATATTAACTGTTTGACCTTGGTTATATTAACTAACAGAAAACTATCGAGTGATAAGTTATTCCATTGTTATCTAATAACTATCAGTATGTAATCAATTGGTGCCCCATCATCCATAAGTAACACACCGCCCAACGTTTGAGAGCATCACATACTCTAGTCTCAATATATATATCGATATCTAGTCTTGATACATCTTGAATGGGAATATTTAAAATGATATTTTTTTCATTGTGAAAAATTACTCACGATTACAACACTTTATAACTGTTATCACAAAACATACCATTTATAGATTTTATATTAAATAAATGATATTAATTAAATTAATTAATTAATATAACTCATTATATCAAGTACTATAATATAAAGAAAATACTTTTTATTTCGAAAAAGATTGGTTATCGAATTAGATATTGCCTCTAGGGCATGCCCTTAACTTTTATCACTATGCAACTCAAAGATCTACCTCAGTTGCATGATATGGCAGCATGGTAGTATTAATTGTGAAGACGATTGACATGCGTAGCTATGCTGTTATAATTGGTAGTGTTTGGTTGGGATACTGTTAACATTGGAGTCGTTAACTATCAATGATGGTGGTTTCCACCACAAAGTGGTAACTATACCACCAACAACACTACTCCAACCACCACTACCAGTTATAACAGTACTACCATGCACGTCTTCAATCGTTTCCACCCTTAATACTCCCACACCGCCATGTCGTGTAACCAAGGCAGGTGTTTGATTTTCTTAGAAATGAGAGCTTGAAGAGTGAGTGAGATATAATTTCAAATAGTAATCCTGCGCAAGAGATGACTAACATCACTAAAGAACAGGATGATGGATAGTGTTGTCTCTCTTCTTCATGCCAATGCAAACGATTTTCTTATTTCATTATTCTTTAATCTTCACTGGAGTGAGTGGATATAATTTCAAATCAGGTTGTATATAAAACTGTGTTTGTATGCGTAACGACCCGCTATCTCGAACCCTTCAAATCGATAATAAAACACACATGTCTGACTTGAGTTGTTCAAAACAACAGATTTTTATATAAATTTAGGGTAAATAAGAATCAATCACATAATTACAGACATAGAATATCACAACATCATGCATCGGAATAGATAAACATAGTAGTTCCTGAAGCCAATACATAAACATCAGAGTCTAAAGCAAATACAACAGAAATCCAAATACATAGAGGTTCGCTAATACATAAGAAAATGACAAGTGTCTGAACAGAAATAACTGAAATGACTGAAATGGATATATTGATATATCTCCAACCAACCTCCAGCTCCAAAAGATGAATCTCGAATGCTGTGGTACTCAGGCTGACCCGAGCATAAAGTAAAAACAAAACACTCGAATTAGGATTAACATTCTTGTGTAAGTAAATAAACTCAAGTGAAATGTACAAGTGAAAGGCATCTATAACTCAAAGGATGTTTGGGATTTCCATCCTATAAGGATCCGTTAAACTATCTACATATATAATACCATACGCTAAATATATAATATCTATCATAAAGTAAAGTATTAAAATAGCGTTAAGGCGTTATCCATTTCCCTCTTAACGCATTTTTATATAAATACCGTAGCTTATACATTACTGCAAGCTCCACCATATACTGGTGGAATACTCAGGGAGCACTCCATAGGTACGATGTAAACAAAAGTCATAGTGGGCTCGATCAAGATAAATATGACAAGGCACGTGGGGCAATGCCCATGATAAGATTCTACCTCTTTGCATTTCCGGGCTAGTGGTGATGCGTACCAGCTAGTACCATCAATCTCGAGACACACTCCAATATCAAAGGTGTGCACCAGTCAAATCACAAAGTAATAGATATGGTTTCGTAGAAGCGTGTTTGATAGGGGAGCGACCCTACTTGGCCCGGTATAGCTCCTATTTTAGTCATTTTAATTATGATCCGAAAGTCAAGGCTATCCATCATCGTTCTCTTACTTCATTCCAGTAGTGTTCTCCAAACCATCCTACTTCATTCTGAATTTCTCCACCACGTACACAGTTATTAAAGTGGTTTTCGGTATTGGCAGAGAGTATGACAATATCCTATCCCAGTCTCTTTAACAACCAAACACTTATTTCTTACCATGGTCATTTTATAAAAAATTTTCATAATTTAAATCCCAAGTTACAATTTAAATAAATAATTAAATATTTAACATCAATTATATTTAATTTTGAAACAATTTGCTTAACACTTTTAATCAAATCAAGTTATTACAATTTAATATTATGTCTTTTGAAAATTTCATAACAAATAAGTTTAAATCACATCTTATTTGAAAAAAATCTTTAAATTACAATTTAATCTTAATTATCTTTCCAAATCCTTATTTATTAAAGTCATCACAAAAATCTATTTTATTTATATTAATTTAAAATGTAAATAATTTTAAAAGATATCTTATGTAACGACCTAGAATTTCAGTCATTTGAAATTCGTATATTTAATTAATTTTAAATATTCAAAAGTAAATTTTATAAGTCGAATAACTTATATTTCGAATATCTGGACTTAATTGGATAATTAAATTGTTAATTTAATATTTGAAATTGTAGAAATAATTGGAAAATGAATTAAATGTGAATAAAAATGATTTGTCATGTGATATTAAATCTTATTTGAATTAGATTGATGTTATAGAAGTTTTAAAATTGAATTAAAAGTTAAATTGTAAAAATTGAATATTTTAATATTTAAATTGACGTGTCAAAATAGTCATTTTTCAAATAGTCTCGGATTTCGACGAAACAAGTTTCATTGGATCCATAATGTTATATTATTATAAGATTTCAAATTTCGTGTCAATCGGATTTACGGTTTGTCCGGGGCAAGCTAAAACGCGTAGAAACCGGTTTAAGTGAATTTTAAATTTAAATAGTCGATTCGAAAACCTATCTTTCAAATACGATCGAATTAGCTCTCGATATATATTCCATTGCGTTCGGAATAGGGGTAAAATATTATAAACGCCAGGCGGCACGTTCCGTTTTGTGTTCGAAAATTTTGGTGATGAATAGTGCGCGTTAATTTTCTATAAAAGGGCCTTAATTATTCATTTTTGCAAAACCCAAAATTATCTAGGTTTAGCTGCCTTTTTTTTCAATGGCCACAAACATTCAATTCTTCTCTCCACCAAGTCTATATATCCATAAACAGTTACGTAAAGTGTTCAACTACAACATCGAAGAGGGCATCGAGATCTTCTAGATCAACGGTTAAGACTAGATTTAATGCGACAGATCAATGGAAAATTGATGATGAACGTACGTCTTTCAGTCGCATTTTTCGAGCAAGATTCTGAGCCGAGCATGACCAGATTGTGGGTGAAGGTGGAGTAGAACAGGGGCTTCAAAACGACGTAGTTTGATCAACCTATAAGCGAACGAAGGTCGAGCGATAATTCGTGAAAGAATGGCGTGCGTTGGGTTTCATCGGCCGGAGATAATGTGATTTTCACGAAGGAAGAAGAAAGAAAGGCGCACGGTCCAGATTTCTCCAAGCAAAATCAACGGCCGATGCAATGTAGGGTTTTATAATAAAAAAAGTGAAATTGATTTATATATAAAATTATTTAAACTTTAAAAGGCTGCAACTTTTTCACATGAGGTCTGTTTCATACGAAACGAATTGCGTTGGAACCGTATTAACGAGCACTACGCGATGGAGCTGATTTGGAGTTGATTGGAGCTAGTGTGAATTTTGGGTAAAATTAAACGTTCGTTTAATTTTATTCGAAATAAAACATTAAAATCACGACTATAAGCAATGTGAGTACAACTCACTCTTTCTGACTCATTGATATTTTTGTATAAGTGAGAAATAATTTATTTTACGATGATTGATGATTGTTTGGATGATATATTATATATTGATTGATATTTGGATATATACCTGCCTAGTGGAGCAATGACCCTATATGCTCCCATGTATATGAGCGGATAACCCTTTGTACGCGCGTCTGCCTTGAAGCGGACATTGTACACATATTCTAATATGTATATTTGTTGCAGATGACAGGTTGGAGGGATCCAACTGGATTCCTCATCCGTATTGATTTATTTACAAATATTGTGGTATATGTTGTTATCATATTATATATGATGTTTTGGATGTCGTGATTGATGTAATTAGTGCTTTGCAGCATTGGGCCTATTTTTGGAAATTTAAAAATGTTAAAGTAAATTTAAAAGGATTTTAAAGTGATTTTTGAAAGTATACGTTTTATTGAATTTTGGAATTGATTCATTTTAAATAAATAAACATTATAATTTTTATGTTATAAAAATTATAATTTTTGTGAAATAACACTTAAGTATGATTTTTGGAGTTATATAAGTTTTAATAATGATTTATAAATTGTTAAAAGAATAAGTTTATATAAATGGATATTTTATAAATCAAAATAATGGAATTTTAAAGGCATTTTATATGTGTTAAAATGAAGTGTAAAAGGGGTTTTTATAAGTGAATAAGATTTATAATTGCGAAGTTGTAAAATGAATGAATTTGTGAAATAAAAGATTTATAAGCAATTAACTTATAAACTGATTTTTGAATCTAAATAAGGTGTAAATGGAATTTGTTAATAAAGGAATTTTATTACTTGAAGTTTTTATAAAATATAAATTGAATTTATAAACATTGTTTTATAAATTCGAAATCAACTATATTTTGATAAGAGAATATAGAAGTTTATTAAAGGAACTATACTCACGATTTTGGACAGTGGGTAATCCTTTAATTTAAATATGCAATAGTTATGGATTTGGTAAAGGGGTATATTGATGATTTTGGACAGTGAATTATCTTTTGAAATAAATGTATAGAAGTGTTGGAATTTGTTAGAGAATTTATATTCATGATTTTGGACAGTGAATAATATCTTAAAATTAAATAAATGTTTTGGGAAGTGGTATTTAAATTGAATTTAAATGATTTAAAGATGTTTTAAAATGTGTTAAGGATCGAAACCATAGATTTCAACATTTATTGTTGAAATAGACGTTTTTCAAAAGGAAATGATGGACTATAACACTGTTGTTATAGTAAATGATTTTCGAAAGGAAATGTTTTTATATAGTATTAGGGTTTATTATCTATTTTATTTTCGAATCACTATACTAGTGATTTTGGATTGTCGTAACGATGTTTTACGCAACATTCGTCTTGACCCAATAAATGCGTTTAAAGAGAATGTTTTCCTTATATAATAAGATATATACTTCGTGTTTTAAGTATATTGAATATTTTCTAAGTGTTGAAAATAAATTGAGTTGTGAATTACTTATTATTAAATAAGTATTTGGAAATGTTTTCCAGTATAGAAGTGAAATAGGTTTGAGAATATATCTTTTTAAAGATAATTTGAAGTGAATATTTGGCAAATGATTTAATTAATAAAAGATTAATTAAAAGGGCCTAGTGATTGTACATGGTGCTGAATATTTGTTTGTTTGCTTTGATAGTTAAATAATTGACTATCAGACTTGGAAAAAATTTTGTTCCTCAACATGATGTGGGAACTATTTAGTCATACACTTAGTACGTAGCCTTCTGTGTAGGCTTGATTATCATTTGTGTTGAGCATGTTGATTCGTATAGGGCGGAGTATTACTCTAATCTATCGAGCTTCTTTCTTGGCCCGAAAGATAGCAAGTTAAAAGTTGGAGACGTGATAAGTCTATGAGACTTAGTTTCTGTGTGAGGTTGAGAAACGCTTTTGCGTTGTTGGTGCGAAGAGACCGGGATCAGATTTATCTGAAAACCACTTCGGACCAACGTATATGCGACGATTGTGCAGGTTGCTTGTGATGATATTGATATTCCAGATTTTCATAGTGGGGGACTGCTTGTTGATCGTTTGGGGTTAAAATCCCAATATACATCCAGCAGCAGTGGTCTCTTCATTTATGAAATATCCATTGCGAGGACTATTCGTTACTAATCCTAAGGATTTCCCCGACAGGATGTGGTAGGAAAGTGCCTTCGGCTTGTCCTGTTCCTGGACAACTTGTATGGATGTTTGTCTGACATTGCATTTCTATAGATTATGTACATTGGTTTTTACAAACGTACATCAGTGGTGGCGGAGAAGGCAACTTCTCTTCGCTTAACACCCTTCTTGAGACGTATGAGCTTAAGGGTTGTATTTTTGTGGAAGGCATTAGTAGTCAACGGAAATGGCCGTGTGGCATTCTAAGTGATGTGATTGTGCTTTGTGAAAGGTAATCGTTACCTCTAGCCTCATCAACCGGAAACGACCAAAACAGGGTTAGATGCAGCAAGACTAACTGGGTCATTCCCAAGTAGGATATGATCATCCTCTTCCAGATATATCTTTGCACGCTATGACGTCGTGCATCTGATTATTGTGGTTTGTATGTTAGAGGGCCCTCGGTAAAGGTCGGTAATGACCAGAGGATGACATATTCGTTACCATCTCGTTATAGAGGTGGGTCAGTCTTGTGTTGGTAGAGAAACTTTGTGATGGTTTCTCGGTACATTCTTCTAGAGATGTACTGCCGGAAGGTAGTCCCTTCACCTGGTCATTTGTATGGAAATCCAAACTCCACAACGTCCCTGCCATTTTGATTGTATTACCCAATTGGGCTATATGCTGGAATTTAATCAATGTAACAATTTCGGCTATGATTAATATTATTTGTATATAGTAGACACTACTATAATATAAGAGGATTTGATATGAATTTTTTTAGTTATCATAAGGTAAAAACATGTCCATGTTTATGTGTAGAATTGTCTTACGAGATACTTTTGTTTTGATAGAGGAAAAGTTTAGTAATTTAATAAATTTAGTTGAGTGTGTTTCTCACGCTGGTTTACCAGACTGATCCGAACGTTCTTCCCTTTCAATGCTCAGGTCAGATCAGGTATATTTATAGGTCAGATTTGGGGCTTTTGGAGCTTCAGTAGGCGAGCTAGAGATCTTCATTTCGTATACGCATACTTGTTTTGATTATCCGCTGTGCTTTGTTTGTTGTTGTATGTTATCGGAAATTGTGAGGATAGGTTATTATAACTGTTCAAGCTGATAACTATTGATTGATTGTTGAACTCTGATTGATGTGTGTGTATATATACAGTTTCTGCTTTGTAAAGATCATTGATATGATATTATATATTTTCCGCTGCGATGTGAGATTCTGTATTATTCTGTTCTGCTCTATCTTCTCTCTTTCTTCTCTTTTCTTCTTCTCTCTTCTTTTCTTTCTCTTGACTTTCCGTCAGTTTGTGCTTTTTGGGTCGGACATGTGTGGATTATTGTCGATTCAAAGGGTACGGATTTGCGGTCGTCGCATCTTATATCTTTATTAAATTAATTTTTTATTAAATCAAATCTTATTTTATTAAATTTTATTTTATTTTATTAAATAAAAATTTTATTTGTTAAATTTTATTAAATGAAATTTTAAAATAGTAAAATTTATAAGTTAAAAAATCTAATAATTTACCTCTTTGAGACTTATTATTAACTTATAAATTTAAAACTTCAAAATATATAATTTTTTAAATTAATGTTGATATATATATTTAAATAAATCTTTAAATTAAATTTAAAAATCATTTTTTAATAAATCAAATATATTTCAAAATTACTTTAAAAATCAACCAATGGTGTCCATATATAGTTTTCTATCCAAGGATCAAGTGATTCGGGTATTTATCATTTCAACCCAAAATTATTAATTTTTCCCGGTATGTATCATTTCAACCCACATCCCAAGTCAATAATTTCCTAATCTACATAATCGTTCGGCTACGTAATAGTGATTTTCCTAACAAATAAGGGAACTTGCAATGTGATTCAAATAATAATAACATGACAAATAGAAAACGAGAACTTGAAATGTGATTTAACAAATAAAATAACACAAAAATAATCATACATGTTTCATAACATATCACATAGCCACAAATAACATATATTGTAAATTAGCATATCATATATGTGCAAAACTAACATATTATATGTGTGTCAAATTATATGTCAAAGAGTAACATCATATCAATTCATATAAAAAAAAATTGCTAACAAATTTCCTAGCTAAAACTAACATTTCAATTGCCATCAGTTCACTTATCATAATCATGTTAGTCATGAGTGATTTATCACCTTTCATGGCTATGAAGGTGATAACAACATAAATGAATACGGGGTGGAGATCACAAGCTAAACAAATCCAAATACAAAGTATTAACAAGATCCAAAGCAATCCAAGATCCAAACAAGCAATGATATGAACAAGCTTGCAACAAATATGTTTCTTCTTTTCTTTTTGTTTTTGTGAGGGACCATAGGGTTAGGTCTATGCTTGCAAAGAGGTGTAGTGCTCGGCCAAAGTGGATAGGTGGTGGTGGTCGACTTCGAATGATCGTTGATTTCACCAAAACCATACCTGAAAATAGGTCATCTTTAAGAAAAGATTTGGACCAGAATATTACTGAATCTATAAAAGTGACTAAGTAGAAAGTTCTTGAAAATTCTTTTCTCTCCACTTTCATGGAAAGAATCACCCAAAAAGCTTCTATCTTGAGGAAGTTATGGTCATAACATATAGAGGTATTTTTCTAAGTTGAAAATCTAAGTATAAAAACACTTTGAAAAGATTTGAATTTTTGTCATAACAATGTAAGGAATTTGAAGAGCTGATCTAAAAGAAAGTTGAGGCCACTAGAAAAATAATTGGTTTGAAATAAATAATGACACTTTTTCGACCTAGATTGAAGAAGTTCTATTGCAATGAAAATGGGGGGAAAAGAGAGAGGAAAGAGAGGAGAGGAGAAGGAAAGGAGAGGAGAGAGGAGATTTGAGTTTTACTTTAGGAATTTAGGGATTAAGGAAATTAAGCAAGGAGGGAGGAGAGAGGAAGGAGAAGAATATGAAGAAGTTTTTCAGAGAGAAGAAATGAGGAAGTGAGAATGATTGTACGTACTTTATTTCATCAGAGGTGTCTATAGGTGAATGGGTAACGCCCTGTAGTTTCCAAGTTTGCATTGTATCCCTAGGAAGCCTAACAATCATCAGGAAGCCCAATAGCCAAAGTGGAAAACCCAACAGTCAATGTAAAGAGAATGACACTAGAATTATAATAGGAGATGCAATATATACATGTATAAGGGAATACATTGTATATTTATGTGAGTTTTTCATTGTAAATTGCATAGTTACAGTTCTGGAAGTCCAATTTTGAGGAAACAAAAAGTGGAATCCTTCTTAAAATTAAGTCTAGATTTTTTTCCAATGATAAAATTTAAATTTTAAAACTTTTAGAACTTCAACTAAAATTCAAAATTTGACTAAGTTTGACCAAAAATTGACTTTTCACAAAATTTTCCATTTGAATGTTAGTTACCACTTGAATTAGATTTAAATAATTACATTTTCAAAACTAACATTTTTTGTTTGAATATAAATGATTGTAAATTAAATATGAAATTGAAATAAATTTCAAATTCCACAACAACAAATTTAGTTTGCATTGCTCATAAAAGATATTAAATCATTCAACATCAGTTTAATGGTATTCAACGTTTATTGTTACAATCACTTTGTACTAACTATTTCTGCTAATTAATATATGCAAATTTTATTTGAATTCAAGTCTCATATTCTTGTAAAATTACACAAAAAATACGTTCATCTATTTTTTTTCTCACAACTTTGTTTTGTTTCTGTTACGATGTTTAAATCTAATTTAACACAAATGGATGATGCTCGTATTGCATTGATATACCATTAATTTCTCTTTATTTTAGTTAAAAGATTTTCAATAATTTCAATTGTAATAAGTTCAATATTAAATTCCAAAATGAACACAAATAATACAACCATTGCTTTATATTTTATTTACTCCAACATTTAATAGTTTATTTCATATAACAACAAATACGCACATTAATTATCAAATAATTGTTTTTTATTAGAGGTCAACTTATCATATATAATTTTTAAAAAAATTTAGGTTTCTCCTATTAAATAGCATTCACTTTATTATTTATTCACATTGACCCTCATTATTCAGTTGATGTTAATTATTATGTAAAGGCCCGAAAATCCGTACTCCTTAGAACTGGCAACATTCCACAACAATCCAGCCAAAGAAGAACAAACTTACGAGTCTTTAGTGTTAAAGAAGAAGAAAAAGATAGAAGAAGAAAGAAAATGAAAACAACAGAACAGAAAGAAACAACAGAACAATATTAGAATCTCACAATCGCAGCGGAACAACATATAATAGATAAATGAATAATCTTTAAACAAAGAACTATATCAGTTATTACATTACATCATATCATTACATTACATCATCAGAGTATACAACAACAAACAACAACTAACAGCGGAAAAGAAATACTATATACTAGTGAATACGCCATGCTATCCAACTTGCCTCCAGCAACTCCTGAATTCCAGAATATCCTGATAACCTAACTCTTGGCTGCCCATGTGGAAATTGGTGGGCACCCAGAGTTTAGGAAGGAAAACAATAAACTCTGAGTCAGTCATGGGACTACTTTGAGAACTTAAAACAGTTTATCTTTAAAAATAAACAACAGGATAATTTTTTTAAAATAGATTCGCAATGCTTTTTAGAAAATGGGACTACCATAAGGCCTCCCGCATACACACACAATGCAAACGCAGAATCGGAGGAGATTTCTCCATATGATAGTCAAAGATGCTTGATACGCATTAAAAAGAAACATTTGATATTATAACTAGTGCATAGTGTAGGAAAAATCATTTCGAAAATAAAGATATAAATCTTATCCAGCATAGGCATTCCGCACTTATGCCTACTATAGCTACCATGTTCAATAGCAGGTTACCGCCACATTCCATGGCAGGTTATACAACTAAAACCGTACAAGATCGTATTGTTTCTTTGGATTTCCAACAAATGGTCAGGCAAGGAACTTCCATTGCCACAAGGGTACGCCTCTGAAAAGACGACCCGAGAACCAAACTGGATCTCTGCCAACACAAGGCCGGTTTACCCCTAACTGGGTAACTACTGACATGAATATGTCATCCCCCGATCGTAACCGATCTATCTGAGGATCCTCGATTTCCAACAACCACAAAGCAATAAATTTGCAGCAACAACATAGGTTAAGTATTTGGGCTCCATACCATGATACCACCTCTATCCAGAAGGAATGACATACACTAAAGGGGTGCTACCCCCTAATAACCTTGCTGCATCCTTTCTATTTTGACCATTTCCGGGGTGTGAGGTCCGACGAAGTCTCGTCCACAAAGCCACGCTTTATACAAAAGTTGTGCTTTGGGTCAACAAATGATCAAAGTAATGATCACCAAGATAAATGATCAAACAAATGATCATATCACAAATGATCAAACAATGATCATCCCACAGCAACACTCAGCATGCCACACTACCAAATTGGGAGTATATCACTAATAACCTTCAACTACATAACTTCTGAGCTCGTACGTCTCAGAGAAGGGTGTTAAGCTAAGAGAATAAATTCTCCGCCACCAACAGAAATATATTTGAAAGAAATCAGCTTTATATCTCAACTTGTAATGTCAGACATACAATCCATACAAGTCTGCTCCGGGCTCGAACAGAATCGAAGGCACTTACAAAGAAGTCCTTACATTCCGGATAATTTCTAATCACGTCCGGACTTCCCGTCACTAAGGGTGATAAAACCTCTATATCGGAGATCAGCCGATGCAGAGCAACTCAACGGTAATCCTTCCTTTTTCAAAAATATCCGGTCTTCAACACCGGTTATCGAATGCAATCCATTACGACGTATCACATACTCGGAATGGGTTATACGACCCCAAGGTCCTTTCCCGGCTAACCCGAATAGTGAGCGCTTATTCAAAAATAAGTGTGGCATTCAAATACAAGCAATCACAACAAACACCTATTTAAAGGTAAATATTGATAGTCGGATTATTTAACTATCAATAGGCATGCTCAACATCACCAGATTCCAAATAATTTTCCAAATTATTTATTTTCCAAAATATCTTTACAAGATATATATATATATATTTTCCACACTTCAACATTTGAAAATTAAATTTCTAATCACTTTTCACCTTTACCACTTTTGAAAACAAATTTCAATCATTTTCCTTATGCGAAATACTTTCATTTCAACATGGTTCATTTAAACCAATTAAATAAATCCTTACCGATTTACGTTATAGTTACGTTCCAAATCCGTAAATTAATTCCCACACTTCAAAAATAAATCAACGTTTATTTTTTAAACAAATTCCCCTTTTCATTTATAAATTCCATAGTGAATTTACATTCCAAAATATTTATGAATATACGATTTCAATTATTCATTTTCAATTTATCTTCAAAAAGATAATTCTCAAAACGTTCATTTCACATTGGAAAAACATTTCCATACTTATTTATTAATAAGTAATTCACAAATCTATTTATTTTCAACATTTGGAAAATATTCACTATACTTAAATCGAAATTGAGTATATATTTCATTCTTTAAGGAAAACATTCTCTTAAACACATTTATTTGGGCCAAAACGAATGTTGCGCAAAACATCGTTACGACGACCAAAAATCACTAGTATAGGGATTCGGAATTAAAATAGATATATAAATCCCAATACTATGCAAAATATTTCCTTTCGGGAATCATTTACTATAACAACAGTGTTATAGTCCACTATTTCCTTATTTCTCGAAAACGTCTATTTCAACAATAAATGTTGAAATCTATGGTTTCGATAGTTAATCCATTTTAAAACATCTTTAAAACAATTAACTTCATTTTATAATATCACTTCCCCAAAAACATGTCCATTTTCTTTAAAAATATATTCACTGTCCAAAATCGTGAATATTACTCCCGTTCCAAACTCTTTATTATGACCCATATTATACAAAAGATAACCCGCTATCCAAAATCGCGAATATATCCCCTTTTATAAACTTCTATGTTTATTTCACCAAATTCAATTGATTGCGGATTTATAAACAACGTTTATAAATTCACACACACACACACACACACACACACACACATACACACACACACATATATATATATTCATTTCATAAAAACTTCAACTTATGAAAATCACTTTTATTTACCAATTCAATTTATAGTTCAATTTTATACCAAAAATCTAATTTATAAGTTAATTACTTATAATCTTTTATTTTACGAAAATCTATTTATTTTAAAATTTCACAATTTATAAATCTATAAATTTCATTCACTTATGAAATCCATTTATACTTCTTTTTAACACTTATAAAACTCGTTTTATAATTCCTATTTTTTTAATTTATAAATATTAATTTTAGAAATCTTTTATATACATCGTTTATAATAATTCAAAAATCTCAATTTAAATAAACCAATCCTTTTAATAATTTACAAAACGTTATTTAAAATCTTATATACTTCAAAATCATACTTAAGTATTATTTTCCAAAAATCATAAAATTATAACGTTTATTTATTTTAACAATTCAAAATTTAATAAAACGTATACTTTCGAAAATCACTTTAAAATTCCTTTTAAAATCAAAATCATTATTTTAAAACTTTAAAAATTGATCCGATGATGCAACAGCACCAAATAGTCAAACACGACAAACCAAACATCATATATCAATATGATAATCAACAAATATCACAATATCTGTAAATAAATCAATATAGTTGAGGAATCCAGTTGGATCCCTCCAACCTGTTTCCCTGCATCCAAAGATGTTAGCACAATACCAATTCCGTTACAGTATGGAATTATCGAGGTATATGGGATTCATAAAATATTATTCGCTTAATAGACGGCGCAATAGGGTCTCATCATTCAAACATAATTCAAAGTACATATATAATACCAATTCCATACAATTTGGAAATATTATTCGCTTAATAGACGGCGCAATAGGGTCTCATCATTCGCTTAATAGACGGCGCAATAGGGTCTCATCATTCGCTTAATAGACGGCGCAATGCGGGAAAATCTACTCCAAGTACATATATAATACCAATTCCATACAATTTGGAATTATCGCGGTATATGTTTTTAATAAATAACATCCGCTTACTAAGGGCGCATAATGTCTATTTTAACAATCAATAGATAACAATCATCATTCAAACATACATTCAAGAATTTTGAATATAACTATTTAAAATTTAAATCGAAACAATTCGATTGAGTGAGAAGTTCTCACCTTGAGTTTCCGATAATAGTTGTAGCGTTTTATTTCGAATAAAATTAAACGCGCGTTTAATTTTACCCAAAATTTACACTAGCTCCAAATGACTCCAATCGAACTCCATAGCGTAGTGCTCGTCGATACGATTCCAACGCAAGTCGTTTCGTAATTTTTCGACCTCGTATGCAAGAGTTACAGAGTTTAAAATATTATACGAATTATAAAGACAAAAATTTACATTTTCTTTTTATTATTTTACCCTAAAATCATCCTGGCCGTGCAATTTAATCTCTGCAAATTTAGGCCGCACTCCCACCTTCTTATCCACGCACGCGTTCTTGCTCCCAGTATCACGTTCGAACCCATCTACACGTTGAAACCCTAATAGCCGCCCCACCTACGAGTGACTTGAAGTTGATCGGAGACCCCCATCACGTGCGCCCACGCGAGAGCCATGCTCGGCCAGTGACCGCACGCACACGGCCCCATCATTGCGTCTAAAAACGCATGCGAACGTGACAACTTCGTGGCCCATTTGCCGATGATCCACCACCTCATATCAGATCATAGCCGTTGGATATCTTCGTCTCGACAAGATCTACGTTTTCCTAGTTGAACGTTTCTTGAATCAATGCTTGGATTTGAAGAAATTGGAGGGGGAAGAAGATTGAGTTTCGACCATCAAAACGAAACTGGCAGCTGAGTATAAAAATTAGGGTTTTGGAATTTTTGTGAAGAGGATGGTGCTTTTATAGAAAATATTTTCAATTTACTATTCATTCGATTTTCCGAACTCCGAATCTCGCACAGTGATCTACGTTTCTAGGGTTTATCCCGCATTCCAGACACAATGGAACGGGTTTCGGAAGCTAATTCGATCGTATGTGCGAGTAACGGAACTAAACGATCGATTTTAAATTAAATCGATAAATTAAATTTCTAGGCGTTTTAGCTTTCCCCGGACAAACGGTAAATCCGATTGACTTGAAATTTGAAACCTTATAGTAATATCACATTACGGATCCGATGAAACTAGTTTCGTCGAAATCCGAGACTGTTTGAAAAATGGCTATTTTTCAGTCGATAATTAAATATTAAAATATTCAATTTTCACAAATAAACTTTTAATTTAATTTTAAAAGTTCTATAATGTTATTCTAACTTCAATATGATAAAATAAAATTTTACAAATCATTTTCAATCATGTTAAACTCGATTTTCAATTTTTTCTGTAATTTTAACTATTAAATAATCGATTTAATTATCCAATTAAATCCAATATTCGAAAATAAATTATTCAACTTATAAATTCCACTTATTAATAATTAAAATTAATTAAATATTCAAATTTTGATTAATAGAAATTTTGGGTCGTTACATATTACTTACAGATTAATATCATTGAGTCAAATTCCACTAATTGTTACCCACTCCTCATATCACAATTTGTCGTTTAAAATTCAGTTTAACTTTATATCCAATGAGTTTACATTAATAGATCATTAAATTTATTTCTACCCATCTTTGTTTAGAAATTTTATTTAAATTAATAAATTCTAACATGTTAAAATATGGGTCGTTACAATCTCCCATACTAAAAACTTTTCGTCTCAGAAAAGGAACGAAATAGTGGAATATAAGCAAACTGAAAGATAAGATAGATTCGAAATGCAAAGTACCATATACAAAAAATTAATTCAAAACCATATAAATTTCATTTTCGAATGTTAATGTTATACATTTTCATTACTTTTTAACATCATTTATCATTATTATTCTAATTAACTCCCTTTCAATTTAGTTTATATAATATTCAATTGTTTTAATTGCTTTACATTCATTTCATGTACAGTCGATATATTCAATTTAAATTTACGATCTTAGTTTCCCCTTTTTCTCATAAATCAAAATCCATTTAACTTATTTCATCAATTCACTTCATTAGCTTATTTCATTTATTCATTTCCTAACTCTACTTAAGTTAAATTTTTATTTCATAATTTGACTTCAAACTTTATATTCTTAACATTCATATCCAATCGATTTTAAATTTTGTTTTACTTATATTTATCAGATATGTAAGTTCTAAAACTTTAACTTCTACGTTTTCAAAATTTTAAATCATAATATTCATATTACATTTTTGTATTGACATTATAAATTTTAAATCACAGTCACTTTCATTCTTACTGTAGTTAAGATAGATTTCATTTAGCATCAAATTCAGGTTTCATTTTTCTTAACCAAAATGTTTAACCATTTTCAAATGGTTTTTAAGTTCTATTTCTCGTAAATTTCAATTTATACAACTCTACATCTATACTTAAGTTTCTTTACAACTTAATTTAAATTTCATTTTCAAATTTTATTTAAAATTCTTATTCTTTTAGACAGCTTGTATAAAGTTTACTAAGCTACACTTAATTTATAAACATTCCTCACAATTCTAATCACTTATTTTCTTATTTAATTTACAACATTTTATATAAGATATGGTTTATAATTTAGTTTACTTCTTAAGTTCACATTCAGCCACTTAAAATAATTCCTCTCTTAGTCATTAACCAAATGTATATCCTTTTATTATAACACTTAATTTAAACTTAGATTATAATATTTACACGACTTCGTTCAAATTTAATTATTTCGAAAGTTACAAATGTTTATTTAAAGACATTCTTTGTAATTTTTCTTTCTCATAAATCCAATTGACTTCCATTCAATTATTAAAATTAATTTTATTTAACTTTACCTTTCGTACGATTTACTATTCATTCAATTGGTTAACAATCACTTCATTTTTATATTTAAATTCATTTTGTTTCAAATCAAATTTATTTAATTTAACTCATTTATTAATTATTTTATTAACACTTCTTAGGTTAGATTTTTAATTCATTATGCTACTAAACAACATTCCACCTATATCCAATTTATAAATTTTCTTTATTAGTTTATTCAATTAGTTAATTTTATTAACTTATTTCATCAATTCAATTCGTTTAACTATGCTTAGGTTAAAATCTATCTCATTGTTCAATCATTAATTCCATCTCAATTAAAATTGAATTTCACTTTTATAAATCAAGTTCTTTATTCAATCACTCAAATAGTGTCTCTCTTTACTAATAAAATTATCCATTAAACATTTCATTAAAACTTATTCCAATTTCAATTGGAATTATTTCATTTAACTTTGTCACCTAAGGACATTTGTCATTTACTTAAATAATATTATTCTTTTTAGTATTCAGTTTATTTATAAATCAATTCATACATGTTATGTTATACATATTTATAAATATTTCTTCAATGGCAATAAATGATAATACTAGAACATTATCACCTTAGACAAACTACACATCAAAATTAACAATATAAATTTTCAAAAATAATACTTTTATATATATATATATATATATAATATAATATAATCCTAATTAACGAAATAAGAAACACAATATAAAATAATTTTATAACACTAACATATACGCTCTCTCGTGGAATGATTCAAGAATGGATTTTAGAACAAAGATAGAGATTCAAATTTTAAAGGAACCCCAATCAAAGAGAATTCTAACTAAGAAGATAGGCTCGAAAGGAAGGATGATTCTATAATTGATTCTATTCATTCTAGGGTATTACTACCCTATCTCTAATGAGCTTTTACCCCATAGGCTAAGGTTTGCCGAAATCAAAGCTCTGATACCAACTAAACCGTCCTCTATTTTGAACCATTCAAATCGACAATAAACCATACATGTTTGACTTGAATTTTTCAAAATAATAGATTGTTATATAAATTTGGGGTAAATAAGAATCAATCACAAAATCAAAGACACAGAATATCACAACATCAAGCAGCGGAATAGAAAACATAGTAGTTCATGAAGCTACTGCGTAAACATCAAAGTCTAAAGCAAATACAATAGAAATCCAAATACATAGAAGTTCGCTAATACATAAGCAAATGAAAAATGTTTGAACAGAAATAACTTAAATGACTGAAATAGCTAAATAGATAGATAGATAGATCTCCAACCAGTGTCCAGCTTCAAAATATGAATCTCGAATGCTGTGATACTCTGGCTGACCCGAGCATAAAGTAAAAACAAAATACTCGAGTCAGAATTAACATTCTTATGTAAGTAAAGCAACTCAAGTGAAATGTACGAGTGAAAGACGTCTATAAATCAAAGGATGTTTGAGATTTCCATCCTTTAAGGATCCATCAAACTATCTACATATGTAATACCATACTCTACATATATAATATCTATCATATATGTAAAGTATTAAAATAGCATTAAGGCATTAACCATATTCCCTTTAACACATTTTTATATAAATATCGTAGTCTATACAGTACTGTAAGCTCCACCGTAAACTGGTGGGATACTCAGGAAGCACTCCATACGTACGATACAAACCAAAGTCATAGTGGGATCGATCAGGATAAATATGACAAGGCACGCAAGGCAATGTCCAGGGTAGAATTCTACCGTTTTGCATTCCAAGACTAGTGGTGACGCATAGCAGCTACTACTGTCCACCTCGAGACACACTCCTATAATCAAAGATGCGCACCATCAAATCACAAAGTAATAGATATGGTTTCGAAGAAGCATGCTTGATAGGGAGAGCAACCCCACTTGGCCCGGTATAGCTCCTATTTTAGTCATTTTAATTATGACTCAAAATTCAAGGCTATCCATCATCGCTCTCTTACTTCATTCCAGTAGCATTCTCCAAACCATCCTACTTCGTTCTAGATTTCTCTACCATGTACACCGTTGTTAAAGTGGTTTTCGATATTGGCAGAGAGTGTATAATTTCTGATATCGGTCTCTTTAACAACCAAACACTTATTTCACATTATGGTTATTTTATGAAACATTTTCATAATTTAAATCCCAAGTTACAATTTAAATCAATAATTAAATACTTGACTTCAATTATGTTTAATTTTGAAACAATTTGCTTGACACTTCTAATCAAATAATGTTATTACAATTTAAAATTATATTCTTTGAAAATCTTGTAAACGAATAAGTCTAAATCACATCTTATTTGAAACAAATCTTTAAATTAGAATTTAATCTTAATTATCTTTCCAAATCCTTATTTATTAAAGTTATTGCAAAACCTATTTTATTTATATTAATTTAAATTTTAAATAATTTTAAAACATAACTTATATTTTTATTAAATTAATTTTTTGTTGAATTAAATCTTATTTTACTAAATTCTATTAAATTTTATTTTGTTAAATTTTAAAATAAATTTTAAGATAACATTGTTTATAAGTTAAAAGTCATATACTTTACCTTTCTGAGACTTATTATTAACTTATAAATTTAAAACCTCAAAATATATATTTAAAAAAAAATTAAAGTATATATATATTTAAAATAAATAATTAAATTTAATTTTAAAATCAATTTTATTAAATCAAACATATTCCAAAATTGCTTTAAAAAACAACCAACGGTGTCCGTACATAGTTTTCTATCCAAGGGTCAAGTGATTCAGGTATTTATCTTTTCAACCCAAAGTTATCAAATTTTCCGGGTATATATCATTTTATCCCGCATTCTAAGTCAACAATTTCCTTATTTATAAAATCGTTCGGGTATGTCTCATTTTAACCCATAGTGATTTTCCTAACATCTAAGAGAACTTGCAATGTAATTGAAATAATAATAACATGACAAATATAAAAAGGGAACTTGAAATGTGATTTAAAAAATAAAATAACATAACAATAACCATACATGTTTCATAGCATATCACATAGCCACAAATAACATATCTTGTAAATCATCATATCATATATGTGCCAAACTAACATATTATCTATGTGTCAAATTATATGTCAAAGGGGAACATCATATCAATTCATATATAAAAAATTACTAACAAATTTCCTAGCTAAAACCAATATTTCAATGACATTTCAATTGCAATCAATTCACTTACCGCAATCATGTTAGTCGTGAGTGATTTCTCACTTTTCGTGGCTGCGAAGGTGTTAACAACACAAATGAATACGGAGTGGAGATCACAAGCTAAACAAATCCAAATCCAAAGTAATAACAACATCGAAAGCAATCCAAGATCCAAACAAAGCAATGATACGAACAAGCTTGCAACAAATATGTTTCTTCTTTTCTTTTCTTTTTTCTTTTTTTTTGAAGAGAGGGGGAAGAGAAGAGGGAGCATAGGTTTCGGTCTATGCTTGTAAAGAGGTGTAGTGCTCGGCCAAAGTGGATAGGTGGTGGCGGTCGACTTCGAATAATCGTCGATTTTACCAAAACCGTACCTGAAAATAGGTTGTCTTTAAGAAAAGATTTGGATCAGAATATGACTGAATCTGTAAAAGTAACTAACTAGAAAGTTGTTGAAAATTCTTTTCTCTCCACTTACATAGAAAGAATCCCTCAAAAAACTTCTGTCTTGAGGAAGCTATGGTTAAAGCAAAGAGAGGTGTTTTTCTGAGTTGAAAATCTAAGTACAAAAACATTTTGAAAATATTTGAGTTTTTGGCATAGTAACTTAAGGAATTTAAAGAGCTGATCTAAAAGAAAGTTGAAGCCACCGGAAAAATAAATGGTTCGGAAAAAAGAATGACACTTTTTCGACCAGAAATGAAGAAGTTCTATTGCAATGAAAATGGGGTAGAAAGAGAGGAGAGGAGAGGAAAGGGAGAGGAGAGAAGATTGAAGTTTTAGATTAGGAATTTAGGGATTTATGAATTTAGGCAAGGGGGGAGGAGAGAGGAAAGAGAAGAATAAAGAGAAGTTTTTCATAGAGAAGAAATGAGGAAGTGGAAAAGATTGTACATACTTTATTTCATCAGAAGTGTCTACAGGTGAATGGATGAGGTCCTTTAGTTTCCAAGTATCCTTTAGTATCCCTAGGAATCCTAATAGTCATTAGGAAGCCCAATAGTCAAAGTGGAAAAACCAAGGGTTAATGTAAAGAGAACGACACTAGAATTACAATAGGTGATGCAATATATACATGCACAAGGGAACACACTGTATGTTTATATGAGTTTTTGCTGCAAATTGCATATTTACAGTTCTAGAAGTCCGACTTTAACGAAACGAAAAGTGGAATCCTTCTTAGAATCAAGTCTAGATTTAAATTTTAAAACTTTTAAAATTTTAACTAAAATTCAAAATTTGACTAAGTTTGACCAAAAGTTGACTTTTCACGAAATTTTCCATTTGAATATTAGTCACACACTTGAATCAGATTTGAATAATTACATTTTCAAAACTAAAAATTTTCTTTTGAATATAAATGATATTAAATTAAATATGAAACTGAAATAAACTTCAATTCCACAACAACAAATTTAGCTTGCGTTATCCATTAAAAAAATGTTAAATCATTAAGATTTAACTTCCGTTCAATGGTATTCAACGTTTACTGTTACAATCACTTTGTACCGACTATTTCCGCTATTTGACATATGTAACTTTTGTTTGAATTCAATTCTTATAAAATTACACCAAAAAACCTTCATTTTTTTCATAAATTTGTTTTGTTTCTGTTACGATGTTTAAGTCTAATTTAACACAAATGGATGATGCTCGTATTGCATTAATTTACCATTAATTTCTCTTTATTTTAATTAAAAGGTTTTCAATAATTTCAATTGTAATAAGTTCAATATTAAATCTCAAAATGAACACAAAAAATACAACACTGTTTTCTTTACATTTTATATATTCCAACACTTATTAATTTATTTCATACGGAAAAAAATACACACATTAATTGTCAAATAAATGTTTCTCATTAGAGGCCAACTTATCATATAAAATTTAATAAATAAATTCAGGTTTATTTTATCAAATAGCATTCATTTTATTATTTATTCACACTGACTCTTATTATTCAGTTGTTAATTATTACATACAGATTAATAACATTGAATCATATTTCAGTAATTGTTACCTTCTCCTCATATCACAATTTGTCGTTTAAATTTTTTAACTTCATATCCATTAAGTTTACATTAATAGATTATTAAATTTATTTCTACCCATCTTTATTCAGAGTCGTTACAGTATGGTTGTAAGATTACTTATATGATTGCTGACATTTGTGTTTGTAATATGGTTTGGCATATGAATTTAGTGATATGTGATATATGATATATGAATTTGCGATATGGGTGATTATATATTATAAATATTTGAATGTGCAGTTGAGGTGAGAAATGCAACAAAAATAATACAAATATGTTTTAGCAAAGAAGTCGGCACAATGTTTGCATGGCATCGGAAAATCCAAGAAATAATCGACATAGCGTCGGAATGACGGTTGCCGGTCGTCTGTGAGGCATCGATAACAACCCCATGAGAAACATCTTCTGGGTGTTCGAAATTAAATCTCTGACACATTTTTTACCGACATCCAAAAGGGCGTCACCATAGCATCCGCGGATCATTTACGGACTCCGTGCCGATGTCTTTTTACCGTCATCGTCTTGATTTTGTAGTGTTATAATAATTGAAAACTTTCTTTTCCTCTCTATAAAATAACATTTTATTAACTTAAACATACTATTCTTTTTTATATATTACCTTATGTCTGTACAAAATTTGAGTAAGGTAATAGGAAAAGTAAAGAAAACTGCATCTGTTTACTTCTTCTTTGACAGGTTCCTTTTCTTTCTTTTACACAACTGGCGTGTGAGCGTAAGAAAACAGCTTAATAATTGGTATACAAAACAACATCAATCTGCTTCAGTAAGTTATTAATTGTTGTTAGGATTCTTCTAATGCTCAATTAATTAAGTTGAAATCTTCACAACATTACAAAATTTCAGTTTATTTTCATCTATACATTTTCTTGGATATGATATACTACAAATAATCTTTCATGTTGGATACGGTAATTATGTGGCATTGCTTACAGGTATTTGTATTCCATGCAAACGATACATCTACATCAGTGGGTAAAAGATTCAAGTCATGGGAAGCAGGTTTTCATGATTTCGACAGCATTCATAGACGCATCAATATTCAAGGTGACATTGAACATCTATTGCTAATAAAATACCAATCCCTTCTAGACATGTAACTTGGTCCGATGCTTATAACCCAGTTTTCTTCTTTCTAATCGCATAGAGGAAAAAAAATAAACACAATAAAATTTGTGTGCATTCTAATACCAAAGTTATTTTACACGACGATCAACTATCACGTAAAATCGTTTTGTACGACGAACAACATTTTTTACGACCATCAACCATCGAGCTACTGCTGTTTGTTGATCATCGTGAAAAATAGTGTTTGTCGGCGAATGTTCGCCGTGCAAAAAAAAAAGTCAAAAATAATGTATTTGGTAACACCCTAAAAGCTTTGGTGTTAGGAAGAGTGTAGTGTAAACTTTATGGTATTTTTTAGCAAGGACATTAAGAAAACGAAAACGAGGTGCCCTTAGCGACACACCCTAATGATGAACATCTTATTCAGGCAAACAAGATAGTCAAATCGCTTTCCAATTTCCTATACCATGAACACACAACTTTTGTTTGTTGAGATATGAGTTTGGAATGCAAAAAAGGCATTTAAAACCTTCAGATTAAAGTTTGATTTACACGTCTTATTCTATGAAGATTTCAAAACGATATTTCCAAGGCTGCATGCCATTTTTTTCCAACACGTATTTTGCTTCCAATGCAACCATTTATAATTATTTCACGAGTTTCGCTAATTTTATTTCTGTGCATGCAATTTTGTTTTAAACTTAGTTAAGAACAAGTGGTGATCGTCCTATACGAATCTTTGTTTCAGAAGAACACTATAGACGGTGGTTGTCATGCAGAAGTGGTTTACCCACGATATAAAAAAAGCGAAAAAGCAAAATATGCACATAATGAAAACAGAAGGTAGGAAAACACATAAAAATACCTAAAATAGGAAAGGAACAAAACCTAAATATTGGGTATATCAACGCTTCAATCGCTGTTTAGTATTATAAATATATATAATATATTAATATGTGAGCATGGTATCCCAAAAAAACATATATAATGAAAAGGCAGGACCAAAGGAAGTGTGACACGTAGGAAGGAAGAATGGGGTCCAGCGTGAAGAGAGGAGAAATATAGAAAAGGGCGGGAGAAGAGGAAGAGAGAAAAAGAAGAAGAAGAGATTGTTTTTAGAGAATTAAGAGAGGAAAAGAGAGGGAGGGAGCAAATCGGACAGCCCCTCTGCTCCATCATCATTGTTTGCCCTGTCGGTGCCTCTCTTTCTCTCTCTCTCTTTCCTTCCCATTTCAGGTATACCACCTTCTATTTGAATTCCTTCTTCTCTTCTTTCATTTTAAATTTACATTTACATTTTTTTTTATTCTCTGCCAGCGATTATAATTTTTTTTACACCAATTTTTTGTTAAACTTGACTATCATGTATGCTATGGTTTAGATTCTGGATTTTATATTACACAAGTCTATAGGCAATTCATAGAGTATTTAGACAAATTTATTTGGAATAAAAGTTCATATTTTTCAACAATTTATAGCAAAATTCTGACTGTCTATAATACTAAAGAACTCACGAAAAGAAGCTGCAGGAGTCGAACCTCAATGATAACAGTACATTTCTCTACTAGTTATCGGAATTATGTGTCATGATATGCAGAAGCATAATACTTAGAATTTCACATGATAGGTTTATTTGGATTTTTTTTTTCCCCCTCCTAAATGTGGCACGGACAAGTAACTCTATATCTATATACTTGTTGAAAAGTTGATGATAAGTGTTGTGATGCTCCTTTAAAACTTGATCAAAGATAGAACGTTTGGTAGCATATATATCTCTGTATCTATCGAAATTATACATCCTAAATCAGGGGTGTAATTAATACAACCTTAGGTTGGACAAGGGCGTTTTTGAATTTTTGAAAGTCCTAAACAGAAAAGCCAAATCTAATTGTGATGTCACAAAACATTTTGAAATCTTGCAATATCTGATAAATTAATCCAATTTCAAATTTTCTTCCAAAATCATGGTATCTATGTGATGAATGATGACATAGATTCAGAAAAGATTCTTTTGAGTTTATAGTATACCATTCCAATAAAAAAAATCACGATACCAAGTTTTTCTCCTTAAATCTTTTGGTTGTGTCTCTATTCAGTTTAACAGAAATACAACAAGGTTTTAGAAAACTTACATAAAAAATATACATATTTTTTGAATAGTACCCATCAATCTCTTCCCTACTTGACAAATATTCTTGGCAACAGCACCACCAAAACTAATAATTCAATTGATACAGAAATGGGGAATCCAATATTTTCGGGGGTCATTAAGGATGTCAAAGGAAGAGCTTTGTGCTACAAGCAAGATTGGCGCAAAGGATTCAGTTCAGGATTCAGGTTTATATATTTCCATACAACCATATATCTTCTTCTTGTATGACGTATTCTAAGTCTCACATTAACATTTAATGTTAGGATTTTGGCTCCCACCATGTACATATTCTTCGCCTCTGCACTTCCTGTAATTGCTTTCGGAGAGCAACTAAGTAAAGATACTGGTTAGTTGAGATTAAGCCATCGGTATACTATTTGTCTACAAACACACATTTTGCAAGCTAATTATAATATTTTTATTTTTTATTTTGTTTATAGATGGACTATTAAGTACAGTAGACACATTAACGTCTACTGCACTTTGTGGTATTCTACACTCGATATTTGGTGGTCAGCCTATGCTTATACTAGGAGTAGCAGAGCCCACGGTTATTATGTACTCGTATATGTATAGTTTTGCAAAAGGGCAGCAAGCCTTGGGAAGGCAATTGTTTTTGGCCTGGACATCATGGTACCTTTATTTTATGTTTTTTCTAATACATGAGTGGATAATTCGAATAATATTTTGCTTCGATGTATATTGCAGGGTTTGGATTTGGACTGCTCTTTTGTTGTTTCTACTTGCAATTTTCAATGCTGCTTCTATCATTAGTAGATTTACCAGGGTTGCAGGAGAGCTTTTTGGGATGTTGATCACTGTACTATTCATGCAAGAGGCAATCAAGGTACACTTCTACGTTTCAAGAATCTGGAAGAAATTTTTTTATTTATTGTTTCTTTCAATTGTGGGTACACGTTAGAAATGAAGTCAGTTAGTCTTATCGATAACCTTACAGTCTTTGAACTGTTTTAACTGAAAGTTGACATTAAACAGAGTTTGTTGAAAATTTGATAGAACTACTTTTGTTTACTTTAATTTTAGGTAACTGGTCTCTGTACACTTCCATTTGATCTTTTGTGAAAATATGAGTATTCGAATTGGGAATGAATACATGTGGTTAATAAAGTATTATGATCTTAGTTTTACCTAATAGTTAAAGGCTGAATTAGAACCAGTTTTGCAATAAAATTTGCCATACAAGAGCTCATAAATTTACTAATCACAAAAGCTCAAATTATATTTCACTGTTTTATTTTTTTCACAACAGGGAGTAATTAGTGAGTTTAAAGTTCCTCTTAGTGAAGTTGCACCAGACAACCAATTCGTATGGCAATATACAAACGGGTTACTAGGAATCATATTTTCAGTTGGAGTTTTGTACGCATCTTTAAAGAGCAGAAGTGCAAGATCATGGCGATATGGAACAGGTTTATTCATAAACATCATATAAATTTATGTGTTTCTACTAATAAAATTGCAAGATAGAAATTTGAAAACAAAACGCATGTATATGCAGGATGGTTTAGAAGTTTACTGGGAGATTATGGAGTCCCTTTGATGGTTATGGCATGGACAGCATTATCCTATGCGATGCCCAAAAGTGTTCCCAGTGGGGTGCCTCGAAGACTATATAGCCCCCTCCCTTGGGATCCCAATTCTTTGTCTCATTGGTCCGTTGCCAAGGTACTTAGTAAAAAAAATTCTCAGTATTGGCTCTGGTGTTTTGTTTTAATTAGCCATGAAAACCAATCACTGTATTGTCTAGTTCTTTATACTCTAAGCAAATGCACAATATTATGCACAATGTTTATAAACTTTTGGAAATAAAAGATACATGGACCTGCAACAAATACTTCAGAGTTCAGACCTTTTTATGGGATGCATTCAGTTGTTACTGAAACTATATATTTGAATCTATAATTGCAGGACTTATTTTCAGTGCCACCAACGTACATTTTTGCAGCCATTGTGCCTGCAGTGATGGTGGCAGGACTTTACTTTTTCGATCATAGTGTTGCTTCACAAATGGCCCAGCAAAAGGAGTTCAACCTCAAAAACCCCTCTGCTTATCATTATGATATTTTGGTCCTTGGTTTCATGGTGCTTAAACTATATTTTACATTATCATTTTACATCTTTTACAGATATATGAAAGAATTTTGTTCTTTTTCAGGTTTTGATTTGTGGCTTGCTTGGTATTCCTCCTTCTAATGGAGTACTTCCCCAATCTCCAATGCACACCAAGAGTCTGGCTGTTCTCAAAAGACATGTGAGTGAACGTACCAAAAAAGCTAAATGTTTCTTTGATGTAACACTGGAAATTTCATTTGTTGTACCGCAAACTTGTTAGTTCAAATAGAGGTATTTCTGACATCATGTGGTATATATAATACAAAAACAAAATAAAAATTATGTGTTATTAATTCCATAATGCATGCCTTCCATATCTGTCACTGTATATCATCATTGTTATAAATTTTGTCCAGCTACTAAGGAAGAAGATGGTTAAGACAGCAAAAGAAGGAATGAAGCAACAAGCAACGAACTTGGAAATCTACGGTAAAATGCAAGAAGTATTCATTCAGCTGGATGATCACCCGAATGAAGTTTTGACACCAAAATCTAAGGTTAGTACTCCCAGCAAAAAATGTAAAAACCAAGTCCCGGTAAATCTAATTTTCATGGCATAACCTATTCATGTTTATACAGACTGCAGTGATTGGAAAAGAGCTAAAGGATTTGAAAGAATCAGTGCTGAGAGAGGAAGTCAATGGCGAGCCAAAAGACCCGTTTGACCCTGAAAAACATATAGAAGCACATTTGCCTGTGCGAGTAAACGAGCAAAGAGTATCAAATTTGTCTCAGTCGATTCTAGTCGGTTGTTGTCTTGGAGCAATGCCAGTCATTAGAATGATCCCAACTTCAGTTCTTTGGGGATATTTTGCTTACATGGCCATAGACAGTCTTCCTGGAAACCAGTTCTGGGAACGTATACTTCTTCTGTTTATCACTCCTCACAGACGTTTCAAGTAAGTTCTACGAGTACCTATGTATCTATGTTATCCAATACACTTTATACCATAAGTTTCAAAGTAATGCCAACTGATATGTACCAATATATAAATTGTTGGTGAACTCTTGACTTGATTTTCAACTAAAACATCATTTATGGTATAACACTAATTAAAATTTGACCATGACAGGATTCTTGAGGGTGATCATGCATCATTTGTGGAGAAGGTGCCGTTCAAGGCGATATCAACGTTTACAATTTTCCAACTGATGTATCTTCTATTGTGCTTCGGAGTGACTTGGATACCGATAGCTGGAATTCTCTTCCCACTGCCTTTCTTCTTGTTGATCACCATTAGACAACATGTACTTCCTAAATTCTTCTACCCACATGACTTGCGTGAATTAGATGCAGCTGAGTACGAAGAGATCGCTGGTGTTCCAGATCGTGCTCACTCACTCACTTACAGTGTATGTCTCTTTTTTATTCTTACCTTTCTTCCCAAAATATTTATAGTGATTAGCAATAGATAAAGTCTACACAACTGAAATCATTATTTTAACTTGACTGATACAGGAAAGAGAAGCATCTCCAGATTGCAGTGATGATGACATGAATGAAACTGCGGAAATATTGGACGCATTCACAACACACAGAGGCGAACTTAAGTTCAGAACAAGAAGCATTAGTGAAGATAGACTCCCCCAGGTAACACCCTTTTCACTCATTTATCTACATTTCACTAAATCTTTCTTTCATTTTTCATGCTAACAAAAAAAATTAATTTCACTGATATTTTGGCATTTGCAGTTTGGTCAAGAACACCATCACCATAGAGGAGGAGATCAATGTTAAATATGGATATGAATGGATATACATAATTACATATATTCTGAGTATGATTTATATAGTTATATTTAGATGAGAGTGCTCATCTTATTTCTTGGCCGTTCATTGAAAGATGTATATAAGAGGGAGCAAAGAGATGCATGTTTACGCTTCTATTTTATTTCTTGAAATGTTTACAAGTATGAAATTTTTGTCTTGTTAATTGAAATATATAGGGTAAAAGATTATACAGGCAAAACCATGTTGTAGATTGATTCAAGCAATTTAAATCTATTCTGAAAGAGCAGAGCTCATCTTTGTAATCTGCAGCAATATCACAATTTCTTTAGCCCACAAGTTATGGTGTAAGATCAGTGATTCTCTTTTCATGTTCAAGACCAACATTCTTTCAGTTAAACTAGTGAGACGATGCTCGCTTTATTGCCGTTACATAGGTTACCACGCCTTTATCCTTCTCCACCTATACAGCACATTTTAGCTAGCAATTGCAAATGATGTTTAAATATGTGATAGGATAATCTTGTCTCGACCATAAGCGAATATGGTTTGCTGTTTAAAACTACGGTGTGGAAGATATGATTGAATGAAGAAATGGGTGCATACACATAATTGTAGAGGGGTGATCAGTCCCTCACCACAGAAAACCCTACTTGTAGGAACATCTTATGGTACCGTAAAACAAACCGATCAATCAATTCTCTAATTAAATCACAGCTATTCCAGAAGCAATAGTAAATAACTATAAAAGAAAAAAGAAAACGCAAGATTTACAGTGGTTCCACTATCGTCGTTATAGTATACGTCCACTTTGAGAAAGATGAGCTTTATAACTTTCAATAAACAAGGAGTATAGAACAATGATAAAAATACTTAATTTGATTAATTGGGGTTAGAATTTATTTTTTATTGACTCATATTATTTCGTATTGAGTTGTGGGGATGATGAACTCCATGAATCTACCCTTTATTCAGTCTTCTCCAAGTGGAGGTATGAAAAGTCTTAAATAAGGTAAGGTTATAATAAAGGAAGGTTTCCATAAATTTTAAATTAGAAAAGTTTTCATATATTTGAATTACATAAAGTTCAACAACCCACCTCAATTCAAAATATCTCAACCAACTCCTATTGCATGCTCCACCTTAATATGAATACCTTTTCGATAAGTTCCGGCTCGGCCACCCTCCATCATACTTTGTCAACAAATTCCGGTAAGACCACCCTCGCCAACAAAGTATTAAAAATACTTAAAACATAGGTAGAGTCATAACAATCTCCTAACAAGAAGTATATGACAACTTTAATCTCTCAAACAAGAAGAATATTGCATCTTCCTCTAGTTTCAACTAGTACATTCTTCATCATGGCGCCATCATGTGGCACTAGCAATTCAACAAGCAAATCAAATTCGTATCGAACTTAGCAATCGGCAATGCCTTATTAAACATGTCAACCACATTGTCCTTTGTATTGATCTTCTCAAGACGATTCACTCTTTCTTCGTTCATGGCAACACGGAATGACTTTCTGACTTCTATGTGCTTTGTTCTCAAACTGAACGCCAAGTTTTCAACCGAATGAATTGCATTTTGACTGTCATAATTCACCACCACACTATCGTTTGTAAAACCTAGATCACACGATATGCACTTCAAGTAAAGTGCATCCTTGCTGCTTCAACAGCAGCTATCAACTATGCACTTCTGTAGTAGATAATGCAACCATAGACTATGACCTCACTCTCTACCTAATAGTCGTACCTCAGAGTGAACACGTAGTCCAAGGTTGACTTTCTTTTGTTTCTATCTCCGCACATATTTGGAATCACATTAATTAAGCTGCAACTCTTTCTAGTTCCAAAAATAAATCCATGATCTGGTGTTCCATTCAAGTATCTCAAAAAAGCTTTAACAACTTCCCGACGAGTCTTCTTCGAATTAGCCATGTAGCAACTAAGCATATGGACATCATGAGTAATATCTGACCTCATGCAGACCATGGCGTACATCAAGCTTCCAATCGCACTTGCATAAGGAACCCTCTCCATATAAGTCTTATCTTCAATTGAAATGGAAGGCTCATTTTCCAAAAGCTTTACGTATAAAGGCATGGGTGTTGAAATAGCGTTTGTAGTATCCATGCTAAAGCGAACAAGCACCTTCCGTATATACTCCTTTTGACTTAGTCTCAAAAGTCCAAACTTTCTATCTCTGAAAATTTAAATGCCTAAAATCTTCTTTGCTTCTCCAAGGTTATTCATTTTGAATTATGCTTTCAAATGAATCTTCAATCAGTTGAAATCTTCTCTATCCAGAGAAGCAATAAGCATATCGTCCATGTATAACTGTAAGTACGCACAATCATTGCTCTCCAAGTGTGTATAGTAACATAAGCATATTCTATGCTCCTATCAAGGCCAATGCTCAACATAAAAGAAGAATTGAACCTCTTGTACCATTGTCTTGACGGTTGCTTCAGACCATATAGCGACTTCTTCAGTTTGCAAACCAAATCTAATTTACCATCTACTACAAACCCATCTGGCTATTTCATGCAGATCATCTCTTCCAAGTCCCATGCGAAAAGCCGTTTTCATATCCAGCTGCTCCAACTCCATATCGTAAGTAGTAATTACAACTAACAATATTCTAATAGATGTATATTGCATAATCAGAGCAAATATTTCATCATGCTATTTCCCTTTCTTTTTTAAAACCTTTTTGGTACCAATTTAACCTTATGCTTTCCATCATCTTTTACCTTGAATATCCATCTGCAACCTATAGTTCTATTTACCTGAGGTAATGAAACCAAATCGCATGTTTTATTCTTCTGCAACGACAGCATTTCCTCCTCTATAGCGCAAATCCACTTCGTACTGTCCATTGACTTCAAATCATCTTCAAGTTCAAATGACTCCTCTTGAACCATATGCAAAGCGTAATCGAATTAATTGCTAAGGCCGAGGTTTGCAAACTGCCAATCTCCATATCTGTTAGGTGCCTTCCTAATTCGCTGACTAGCATGGATAGCTCCAGCATCGTCGGCTACTCTTTCAGCTCTACCTTGAACTGAATCTTCTCCAACTTCATGATCATCACCATCACTGTTGGAGGAAAGATGTGAACTATCATACGATGGTTCTTCGGGTGCATTTTCTTTGTCATCAACAATATTAACTCTACTATTTGGCTGAAATGTAGGAACAATCACTGTCTCCTTAAGCTTGTTTCCTTCCAAACCTGAGCTATCTAATGTCTTCTCCAACGGTCTGAACATGGCTGACTCATCAAATGTAGCATGTCTAGAGTGTATCACCTTATTCGTTGTTGGATTCCAAATATGATATCATTGTATTCCATCTATATAACCTAGCAAAACACACTTAGTAGTCCTTGGCTTCAACTTATCAAATCATGTGTTATGCCATAAATTAGGCAACCAAAAATATGAAAGTAACTGAGTATAGTAGAGTTTCCTCTCCACGGCTCATCTGAAATCTTCCTACCAGTGGCTGAACACAGAATCTGATTAATGATGTGAGCAGCGGTCGATATAACTTCAGCCCAAAGCCTTTAGATAAGCCTGTAGTCAATCTCAAGCCACGGGTCTTTCCTAGTAGAGTTCAATTCATCCTCTCAGCAGCCACATTGGATTGTAGATCACCAAGTGTAGTAAAATATCTCCTACTACCATGTTGTATGAAATATCCAGTGAACTTCTTCATGACATATTCGCCATCGTTGTCGGATCGAAAAATCTTCAATTTCCTTTCAGTTTTGTTTTTGACGAGAGCTAACATTCCCTAAACTTTTTGAACACTTCTGACTTAGCCTTCATTACATACATTCAAACCTTACATAAGTAGTCGTCAATGAAAGATACGAAGTAGTGGGCTTCCCTAATGAAAGCTGTAGAAACGGGTCCCTTAATATCTAAATACACATAGTTAAGTACACCCTTAGAAATATACTTGTCAGTACCAAATGATATTTTGGTTTGCTTACTCAGAATATACTCCATGTGGAAATTCAATTTTTAAAAGCTTTCTCCTTTGATCTTCGTCTTCCTACGAAGTAATTTTAAGTTATTCTTTGGAGTATGACCTAATCTTAAGTGCCAAAGCTCAGTAGCATCCAAACTTTTAACGCTATTAACTCCAACACATGATTCCTCTTGAACAATGATACTCTTCAACAAATAAAGATTTTAGACCACTATGCCCTTTATTGCTATTGCCCCTCTAGAAACCTTTGAACCGTCTTTGTCAATAGTAACCATGCATTCCTGTGATGCTAGCTGCCTTAACGGCATCAAAGATTTTTGAAGACCGTGTACATAATGAATATCTGGAAGAGTGCAAACAATCCCGTTGAACATGTGAATGTGAACTGAACCAACTCCCATGGACCTTCATGTAGCATCATTACACAAAAGGATGGAACTTCTTTCATTAGCGACAAAGGAAGAAGAATAATCATTATTTGGTGTCGTATGGAATGAAGCTTCCGAATCAAGAATCCAATGTTCCATAACACTCGATACTACAGATGTCCACACATCGATATCTTCATTCTCCACCGCAATAAATGAAGAATCCCCTGTCTCCACCTTCAAATCTGCATATTCTCTTCTCCAATGACCTGGTTTCTTGCAATAATTACATTTTCCATCTTTAGACTTACTACGCTAGTCTGGCTTCTTCGAATTAGAACGACCCCAAAAATTCGTTTTCTTCTTCTTCGTTCTTCCTCTCTCAACAAACAACCCTGAACTACTATCATTTTATCCACTACCATCTCCTAAATCTAAACCCTTCAACTGATCTTTCAACTCCCCACTAAGTAAACTTATCTTCACATCGCTCAGCGTTAATGTTTCTTCTACCATAGATGGGACTATTAACGAAAATGGTGAACCGCTTCATAAGCAAACACAACAAAGCAATGGCTTTCTATTTTTCATCAATCTTCAAATCAACCGACTTCATCTCCATCAACAGGTCATCAAATGTACTCAAATGTTCTTTAATGGGAGAACTGTAACATCCTACACCCCTTAATATACCCAAGAAGACACATTAAAAGGAGTGGTGCGTTGTAGGTATAATTAAATCTAATAGAGACCAAGATTCACAAGATAAATATAGATAAAAATAGCGGAAACTTAAAATAATAACTTAATCAAAACAAAACTTCATAATTGCTTCATAAATAAGTCAAATACCAAATACCACTTACATGTATGAAAATCCAATATGTCTCATGAAAAAAAACTCATAGTCTCAAAAATCAGAGTACATAATATCCCCCATAATAAGCCAGTACATAAAAAGAACGGAAGTTGAAAATAAAAGAAGTACATAGTAGAAATCACCTCCAAAAAAATTCCAAGTAGCAGTAATCTACTGACTTCTTCCTTGATTGCCTGGAGGAGTAAAAGGAAAAATAGAGGAGTGGGTTAGACTAAAAGTCTAGTGAATGACAGTAATTACTAGAGTCTTTAAGCAAGATAAAAGTAATAGACTCTACAACAGTTCCAGCATAAATAAGGATAAAGGAAAAAGGAAAGGAATAAACTAGAATTAAGTATGATTAAATATTGCTTAATTTATAAGATATGTTAACTTTGATTGCTTGCACTTGTCCTTGATTTCTGCTTTGAATTCCTAATCCTGTAATTAGGATGTAACCCTAATTCTACCCTTTTTGATCGGCCTGCTACTCTATAGTACCTTTCTGCGGACCAGATGCTATACAACTCCCTACACAGAATATTACCCTGGACCAGACGACATATATAGCTCCCTACACAGAAGGCAATGATGTCTACAAAAGACACCCATACTAAGACTTGGAACTCATAGCTATTACTGAGCAACCGAATGGAAGTTGCACACGTAACTGCCACCATGCCCATGCTACCTTTTGCTCCACCTATTGGGTCTACTTATTAGCTCAAACTCCAGCATAAGCGTGTCCCTCATCCCACTTCAGGCTAATGTGAGATCACCGTGTATCCATAGAAAATAGGGGAAATGATGTTGGTATTGGCTCGTCATCCAAATAATATCTACTTGCACCCCTTATCCAAATCCCCGTGATTTGGACTTCTAATTGACCAATTACTACCATTTTAGCATAAGCATGCCCTCATCTCACTTCAGGATAATGTGAGACCACCGTTTTGTCTAATAAGGGATGTTATTTGGTATAGTTCCTACTTTCATTTTTGCTTATTAACTTAGGTAAATTATGTAAATAAGCCTTTACATTTTTCTCTACCATCTGTGCTTATTAATTTCGCCTATGTCTTAAAATAAGACTTATTCTGTTCTTTTTCTTATTATAACCTACGTTATAATCATGCTTATTACTTAACCCAAGGTCTAAGTATGAAAATAAGCTTCTTTCATCTTTTACTCTTTTTAGTTATAATTCTAAGTTATAACTAGGCCACTCTTTTTAATTCAGTCCAATTAGCGTCATAATTAGAAGTAATTTCAGTCTAATTCCATTTATATTACAGTCTTTGAAATTTACATCTTATATTCAATTATTTTAGTTTTCTTACAATTTCATCCATATTCATGTTAATCCTATTCTAATCCATATGCGAAGAAGAAGGAGGAATAAAAGAAAACCGAAAATAGAAGAAAATCCAAAGCGTAGAAAGAAGATGTAAATAATGTATAAATGATAGTAAATAAAGTAAAATACTTTAAATAAACTGAAAAGCTATAATTAACGGAAATAAACTAAAATTACTGAAAAAATAGCTAAAAGGATATAGGCCGAAAATAGGTCTAAAAACTCTAAATAAACTACTTAAAAGGCTATTCCAAAAATCGTAGTAAAACTACAGCTATTGGAAACCCTATTATTTTAAATTACTTAAAAAAATATTAAAATAATTGCAATCACTCATCTCCAGTCTTAAGCTCTTCCTTTGGTCTTCCTGGATCCACTTGGTGTTATAAAATAATTTAATTTATAACGATTTTCTCCTTTGGAAAAATTATTCTGTTTAGGGTTCTTCCTAGAAAGGTGAACCCAATTGGAGAAAACCTAGAATGAGAAAAAGTGTTAGGTCTAGGGGTCTATTTATAGAGGTATAAGTGGATCTCGGACCATTGGATTTAGGGATTGAATAGGATGTAATCACGTCATAGGCTGAATAGGAGCCATCAGATGCAAAAATAGATGTATCGGATTGGTCAGAAGAATGCAAAACACATCATAATAGGCTCTGGAACGTTCAATCGAACGAACGTTCGTTCGTAAATAACAGAGGCGGGTCGACGGCCTTGGTGCCCAGGTCGACTAACGGGTCGACCTGCCTATATATATATATATTTCGTTTATTTTATAACTTGGTCAAATTAGCTCGGTTTCTGACGTTCTATATATGGAAATTGACCGGAAAATTACCACGGACACAATGGTGCAATTCCCATGGCTCAATTCTGATAATTTCACAAGGTTATTTTATTATTTAGTTAATTAATGAATTAATTATTACAGGTTAAATTTCTGCTTGTTACATTCTCCCCACCTTAAGAATTTGTTCCTCGAAATCTCTAAGGATAAAAGGATGTACTAAATGTTTTCGTCCAATTCTACAACCAACTACTCAATCACCAACCATTCATCCATTGTCCTTAAGTTTTTCTAATGCAATTTTATGATACTTATGCCACAACATAGTGTAAATGTCCTTAACTAATGCAAAAGGTAAGGTGGTCCACTGATTCAGTTAACCTCCTTTTATGTAATCATGTCCGTGCCATGTATCCAAATGAATGCAAAAGTTTCCTAATGATAACTGATAATTCTATATGCGTGCTACAACACCATCCAAATGCAACAATCATGTGATAAACATCCATTTATAGCAACAATGGAAATAAAATAAAAATACACACACATCCATATGCATATGCTCTACTATCCTAGTTAGGTCGATCCTTAAGGAATAATAGTGTCTGGTGTAACTATATGCATCTACTAGCAAACACTTGCAACCACTAGCATACATCATTCATAACATATTCTATTAACATGTTTACATCAAATCCTACCATCCATACATTAAATCCTAAGTTCTACCCTCCAAAAAGATAATAAAGGGAAGGACATGTTCAAATCTAAAGATGGAAAAAGGAATTCTAAAACTTACTATCAAAAAGATGTAGATAGGAAGTACGAATCTTCTCTTCTGCTTCCCATTGCACCTTCACCAGTGGAACCTCCTTATTCCTTAGTCGCTTGGTGTCTCTCCCAATAATCTTCATGGGGATACGCCAAACAGAAGCTTCCCTTTATACCTCCACCTCCTCAAACTGACTAGGCTCTATAACCTCCACCGAGTCGTTTAAGCATTTTCACAACTGTGAAACATGGAAAATGTCATGCACTCTTACGAGCCTATCAGGTAGCCTTACTCGATAAGCCACCTTCCCAACTCTCTCTGTGATAAGAAATGTTCCAATAAATATAGGTGCTAACTTTCCATTTGATCCGAATCTTACCACATTCCTAAACGGGGATACTTTGATAAAAACTAAGTCTTCAACCTCAAACTCTAAGTCTCTCCTCTGCTTGTCCGCATAAGACTTCAGTCTATCTTGAGCCATCTTTCGCCGAATCAAACCCACCCCCTCAGAGGTTTCCCTAACCATATGGGTCCCCAAGTAATAACTTCTACGTAGACTCTACCCAACATGATAGGAGCTTCCAAGGTCTCCCATATAAAGCCTCAAATGGTGCCATTCCTATACTTGTTTGGTAACTATTATTGTATGCAAACTCAACCAACTGAAGATGCTCCTCCTAAGTTCCTCCAAATTCCAAAATGCACATCCGCAGTAAATCCTCAAGCACCCTATTTACTCTCTTCGTTTCGCCATTTGTTTAGGGGTGATAGGCCATACTCAACCTACGTTGCATCCCTATCATCGCCTGTAAACTTCTCCAAAACTCACTAGTGAAAATGGAATCTCTGTCACTAACAATGCTAGAAGGAACTCTGTGTAGCTGGACTATCTCTCGAATATACAAGGATGCCAAATATGAAGCCATACGCTTACTCTTAACTGGGATGAAATAAGCACTCTTAGTCAATCTATCAGCAATCACCCAAATGCTAGTGCTCCCCTTCCTAGAACGGGGTAAACCATCAATGAAATCCATAGAAATATTGTCCCACTTCCACTCCGGCACATCTAAGGGCTGAAGCAATCCACCGGGCTTCTGTTACTCTACTTTTACCCTTTGGCATATGAGACACGTAGCTACGAATTTCGCCACGTCCTTCTTCATGCCACCCCAATAGAACATCATATTCATATCTCGATACATTTTGTCACCACCCGGATGAATAATCATACGGGAATGGTGCGCCTTCTCCAAAACTGCTCTCGGCAAGTCACTGGAGCGTGGAATACAAAGCCTCCATCTCTCCTAAGCTACCCTCTTCTATATATGGAATAGCGTTGGAGATGTCTCGAGACGTCTCCTCTGCTAATCCTATCCATAATGTCCATAAGCTTCGAATCCTCCTACCGCCTCGAGCCAATCTGATCCATAAGGGTAGGCCTCACCTCTAATGTCGTCAATAATCCGGAAATAATGTCCACAGAGGGCTTAAAATCAAAGGTAGAAATAAACTCCAAGCTCCACCACTCTACGAACAAAGGATTAAGGGTTTCTTTCTTTCTACTCAATGCATTCACAACCACATTACCCTTGCCAGGGGTATAAGCTATCTCAAAATCATACGAGGCTAAAAACTCCAACCAACTTTGTTGCCTCAAGTTCATGTCCTTCTATGCAAATAAGTACTTTAATGACTTGTGGTCGGTAAAATGCTCAAACCTCTCTCCAAGCAAGTAGTGCCTTCAACCCTTAAATGCAAAAACTATGGCAGCCAACTCCAAATCGTGGGTAGGGTAGTTCTTCTTATGCGTCCTCAATTGCCCACTACCATAACACAATACCCTTCCTTCTTGCATCAACACCACTCCTAGACCTGTTCCGCATGCATTAGTGTATACAGTGAAAGGCTTAGCTTTGTCCGGTAAAACTAACATTGGTGCACTAGTAAAGGCTCTCTTAAGCTTCATGAAGGAATCCTCACAATCCATGTCTCACACGAATGCTTTATTCTTCTTAGTAAGACATGTGATGGTGCCGAAATCTTGGCAAAGTCCCTATTGAACTTTCTATAGTAGCCAGCCAATCCTAGAAAGCTACTAACATCGGTAACGTTCTCGAGGGCCTTCCAATCTTGCACTGCAATAACCTTGGTGGGGTCAATAGCCAAACCTTCCTTCGAAACTACATTCCCCAAGAAACAAACATCCTCTCTCCAAAACTGACACCTTGAAAACTTAGCTCTCAAATGATGACTACGAAGTGTGCGAAGAACTTCTTCCAAATAAACAGCACGCTCCTCCATATTCTTGGAAAATACCAAGATATCATCCATGAATACTACCATAAACTTATTTAGGGCATCCCTAAAGACGTGGCTCATCAAATCAATGAAATAGGCTGGAACGTTGGCTAGCCCAAAAGGCATAACCAACACTTGAAGAATCCATTTGGTGTCCTAACGGAAGTCTTATCTATATTGTCATCAGCAACTCTAAGCTAATGGAATCCCGTGGCTAAATCAAGCTGAAAGAAAATCAAAGAACCTACCAACCGGTCAAAAAGATCATCTATCCTAAGGAGTGGATATCGTTTCTTCTTGGTAAGCTTATTTAATTCCCTATAATAGTCCACGCAAAGTCGAAGAGAACCATCCGCCTTAGTGGCGAAGACGACTGGCCCTTCCCACTCCGGTATGCACCTTCTAATGAATCCCTTCTCCAAAAGATCACGAATCTGCTTACTCAATTCTTTCATCTCCCTAGGTGCCATGTGCCTCACAGGCACTACACCAGAAAAGTCATTTTGCCATGGCTCTGAGCCATGGCTAACTAATTTTACCACGGTCTAAAGTCGTGTCACGGCTCTAAACTGTGACGAAATTAAATTTAGCCATGGCTATGAACCGTGGCTAATTTACACTTAGCCATGGCTCAAAGCCATGCCTAAATGCAGTTTTCTTGCTGCATAGACATTTTCTATGCAGTTTCGAAGCACATATGTAGTATATGAAATAAATAACATGGATGCAAAACAAGTAACAGATGACAAACCCAACATTCTACATGATGCACACAATTTATTATACAGCTACTATAAGTGCTTAATTACAAGCTTACAACTTTCGGTTCATAATACAACTTCATTTCATAGTGAAACCATCAGTTCATAGTAAAACAAGTAAATAAGAGCTACTATACATTGTAAACACTAAACAACAAGAAATGATTCCTAAATTCGCCAAGCATACAACAGTTCGTACTTCATCATAGTATAACGATCGCAGTTTATAGTGATCAACCACCTACATATGCGCAAAAAAAGAATGAGAACCCGACCCAACAGTTCAACCAGCAAATTGATAGTGCGCAAAAGTATATACAGTTTGATAATTTATTTATTCTCATATTTCTAAGTTTAACTGAAATATTTGCAGTTTATAATATGATTTTGTTGTTTCCAATAGGTTCCAGGATCACTAGTTCTAAGTGAATCAAAAATTTACTATCCAGCAAGTTGTTGTTGTCAAACCATTTAGCTTACATGGTAATTGTTACTTAAACTATACGTCTGGAACATATAGGTCATGTCTCTAGCTTTGGGAACCACAATATCATGGACGATTAAATGATACAAGAAAGTCATTATGGATTAATATATTCTTTGTAAATGATACCAGTGATCAATTTTTACAAGGTTCCTTGTATGTTGAGATTCACAAAAATGGAATTAAATGCTAGTTCTAGGATAGCTTATTTTTCCTTTTAGTGGGGTATGTATGCTCAATTTAGTGCTTTGTCCCACGCTAAGGGTTTATTGGGGTTTATTTAGACTGAAGCGTCAAATGCAGTGTCTATACCATTGCAATAACTGTCACATACACATAGCCCATCTACTTTTCAGCTCTTTATCTTAATTTCAAAATTGAATTGAATACACATACAAACACACACATATGTATGTGGACACATACATACATACATTTGTACAAATCCCCAATATTTATAACATATTCTCAAAGTCCAATTCAGACCTTAGTCGATTATAATCCATAAGATGCAAACAACCATTTTCTCAACTATTACGGCATCCGTGCATCTATAAATTTTGTCTAAAAATGATAGGTTTGCAAATTACTGCAGGTGAAAGTCTAAAATAATAGTTATTGCTTGAGGTGAATGAACAATGATTTGTTGATACTAATTTTAAGGAATTCACGATCTGAATAGTTATATTTTTTTATATAATCTTCGAGTAAAATTATACTAAATTACACATGTCTATCAGGATAAGTTAGACCATTGAAACATGTCAATGGTCTCTATCTAGGTCTGTAAGACTTCAAACTGAGAAGTGGTATTGTTGTCAAAATTTAGAATTATGAAGTTACATAATAAGGCTATAAAGCTTTGAAATCATTTAAAAACATTTTTAAAAAGGAAATGTAATTCATAAAAGAATATATTTTGTAAATAACACCAAGCAGAAAAAAGTGATCTTTAAAAATTATAAAATGCTCGGTATACCTAGATAGGACTTCTTCTTGTCATGTAAAATGAGGCATACCTTCATGTCTCAATTTCCAACTTAAGTTCCTCCTAGCACTGTTTGTTATTTTAATTTTTTAATGTATACAATATACTACTTTAAGTTGCTATATTACTAAGGAATATTACACCAATAACTTTTCCACACTTTAAAATATAGCACATTGGCACTTAAATAATTTTTGCGTTTATCAAGATTAATGATCTTGTCCAATGACTTCTTTGTAAGAGAGGATTTAATGGCAATTGGTTCATTTTTTATATCTTAGGAAGGTTGTGTTGCAATGCATATTTAAGAAAGCACTCCAACCAATAAACATGTAAATCACCCTCTTATTTACAAAACTCAACCCAAAAACAACAAATTCATTACCAATCCATGCCTGATTTTTAACGAGGATTTCAAGTTTGAACCCAATTTTGCTCAAATTGAAAGTCCTACTCACATCTACTTGAAATTCAACTTTTATTTTAAACTTCATTTTTATTAAAAGTTGTTTTCATTTTAAGATGTAACTAAAAATTTAAAGATATTTCATACACTTAATTTTATGATAACTTGATTATAACTATACATAATTAAAATATGAAATCTAACATTTGCATCAAAGACTGACTTTGTTCATGTATTTACATTGAGTAGAAAATGACATTGATATTATAATATGTTCACTTCTGGTTAATAATTTCTGAATTTTCAATTGCAGGATATTTTTGAGTACATAATCTGCAACAATGTTCAATGGTCAAAATATATGAACTTTAGTCCCTGGATCGACCTTTCAGAGTTCATGCTTTCTTAGCCGATGTGCAAAGTTAGTTACATAAATATTAAAAAAGAAAGCAAGATTTTTCCTGACGCCGAGATATGACTGAATCATTAACATGTATGCAACCAAACCACTCGAAGTTGAATTTTAATGAATTAAAACTTGGTATAGGGTTATGTTAGCAAGTAATCAGCTTTCAACTGTTAAATATTCCAGTGAATAGAAAGATATACCAGAATCCACTATCAAATGATAAAGCGAGCAAAAAAGGCTATGTACAGTTTTAACTGATGAAAGTTCTTTCATCTTTACTACTAATAAAGAAAATTCATTAAACTAATTTACTCGGTGTCCTTTTTAAATTTCAAAAATGTCATTTCTTTCCGTTTACATATTTACGCTCAAACAAAATATCAAACATATACAATAACACAAACAGCCCGTGTGCGAAGCACGAGTCCATACTAGTTATTAATAAAGCATCATTTCTGAAAGGCACAAGTTAACAATCATTGACTGAACAGAAAGGCAAAAGGTTGACCACAAACATCAAAACTAAGCAGAATTTGTATCGTTTCAAATCAATTAATTAGTTTACAGGAATTCTTACCCAATATAGCTTGCCAGAAAACACTGACCCTTGTTACAGAGGAGGATTCCGACACAGCTGGTGCTTTAGTCGACGGACTTGTAGCATCAAAGTCGGTAGGAGTAGAATGAACGATGGGAGACATGATATGTTGCTCTGCTGATTGTGATTTTCTTCACCAACACGGGTCAGCTATGTATGATGTTGTCAGCACTGATCAATAAAGGCACAAAACATCACAGTTTCACTTATCACTTAATTGCAATAAGATTTTTATATGTTATTAGTTTAAACTGGAGTCAACCGAAACATGCAACTGCTAATTACCAGAATTGACAATAGATGGATTTGGTAGGCAAACAAATTTTGTATGAAGTTAATAGGGTCAAGGAAATATTAGCATAAGGTCATCCTTATCAAATGAAACTGCATTGTTCTAAAAGCATTGATATCGACTATCAATATAGATATACTACATAAACACTAATATGTTTTCGTTACAGTATATTCATGTACAAGCATAGAAGCAAGACATGTGTAATTTTATATGTGAAAGAAGAATAATAACAAAGAAGATATATCAAATCCAGTTTGAAGCATGGTTGACAATTATTCAGTTAATAAGGAATAGTGAGTTGACTAATTTGTTTTCAAGGCAAAGTGAAAATACAGGAAGAAAGAAACACTTTACTAAACCTGATTAAACAAATAACCCCAGAAAAAATGAAGATTGTATCAAACCAACATTTACGGGATTCCACTTAAACTCCTTTGGCTATGGGTAGTATTGCAGTACTCATATTCACCTGAAAAGTTTTACGCAATATGTTACTCGGCTATATTAAGCCGCTTTCATGCAAAACAAAATACTGTGTTAAATAAAAAACTATTACCAGATGAGACTTCAAATCAACCTTATTGGTGAGAAGAAGAACAAAAATATTTCATGTTTCTAGATTCATTGTAACTCAAAATAAAGTATAGCTTCAAACTACGGCACTAATATATCACCAAAAGGAAACTAACTATAACCACAAAAACTCATGACAAACTTCATTGGAAGTTGAACCAAAACAGTGCACAACAGACCAAGACATGGTTAGTAAGAACTATTTGATTGGTATTAAAAAAATCAAAATAATTGAAATATAACTCATAAAAAGTCAAGTATAATGCTTTTAAACATAGTCGTATACCATAAGATAAACAGTGATTTCATGGTGTTTATAGTCTTGTAAATACCATTCCACCATCTTTTGTTGATTCAGCCTAGAAGAGACTACAACATGATGGATTACATTAGTTTTGAAAATTTAGTACAAAATAACTTATAGTGTTAGTTATTTAGTAAATGAAAGATACATATATGGCCTGTCATTTGAAAACTACACGACACGGATGAAAATTATAACGCCTTAGAATCCAAAAAATATAATTGTTCTCTTATATTGCCAGTTTAAACTAAAATAGCAAAACAAAAATTGAATCATGTGAAGTTTGGCCATTGCTAAGCGTTGAGAACATCATGTTGGACATTTAACATACATTGATATAATGGAAATCGTGTTGAATGTTCGTTAGTTTTCTTAACAAGATTACAACTTTCTGGGTGCTTTCTTGTTTTTAGTAGAAAGAAATGAAATATATAATGTAGAGAGAAAAGCGAAACTTAAAACCAACATATAACATGAATCAAGTTTATGTATGCGAAGAAAATCAAGTTTATGTATGTGGTCCTACTGCTCAGAAACAACTTCAAACCAAAGGACACTCTTTTCTACCTTCTACTTGTATTCTAAAATTCAAGAAGATTGATATGGTCATCTAAATTAATCCAAAATCAACCCAATGCCATCTGTCGAACAATCTAGCAATACATGTAAAAATTAATCCAAAATCATTAATCATTAACCAAATGATGGAAAATCAAAATATAAACCTGTAAATAAATAAAAATTGGATATACGCGATTAAGTAAGAATACCTCAAACCCTTAGGGCATCTCTAGTGGTTCAGTTACATACTGAATTTGCCTAAAAAAGTCTCCAATCGTTCAATTCAGGCTGAAGATTCAGTTGAACGTTCAAGATCCAATTCAGGATCCTGAACTGGGCTTGGGCGCCCAAGGCCTCCAATTGTGGGAGGCATCAGGCTCCCATTTTATGGAATGGGAGCCTGGCATCAGGTGTCCATTTAATGGGCGCCTGAGGCCAGGCACCCACCAGACACCCATTAAATGGGCGCATGGCCACTAGGTGCCCACCCCAAGTTCAGGGTTGAATATTCAGCCCTGAACCCACTGGAGATTCCCTTAGAAGAGCGATTAAGTGAGATACGTGGTTTGAGTAAGAAGAAGAGTGAACTGCAGCTAATTTTGGTTGGGTGAAATTAGGGCAGGGGATCCATGGTAGGCTAATTTTGGCCTTTTTTTAGATGTGAATGGTAGGGTTATGGAGATGGAATGGGGTTGGAGTTAATTTTTTGTAATAATGGAACGGTCCATATCCATCTTAATGTTGCCTCGGCCAGTAACTGTTTGTACCAAATTGGACACAATACTCTTCGGAAGTATTTGAAGAGATAAAATGAAGAAAATAAATGGAAAAGGAGGATTATCTAACAAACACTTCTAAAACAGATAAGAGAAATGCGCATAAACATAACGATTTGGAGTGGTTCGGTGTATGCCCTACATCCACTATGAAATTGATGTCTTTTATTAGCTTTACTTGCTGGTTACAGCGGAATACAGCAGTGAATTTCGAATACAACAGTGATCTTTGAGTACAAAAATGGTTTCGGCAGAGTCTGGACGTAACAGAACCAAATGTTCCTTTCTGTAGGTTCTAGGCTGCTATTTATAGGTGTAGGCTGCAAGTATCTCACCCAGATCTTGGAATACCCCTTCTCTCACGTGGGCGGGCCCACACAATCGATCCCATGTCATTTGCACTTGGTCCGTGATCGATATGAACGAATTTCATATCGATCAGTATTTGACACAATCGAGTCGAAATTGAGCATGAACATTCTTTATGTCGTACGTAAGCTCCTATGAAAATTTAGTAGCGTTTGGACTTGTAGATTGAAAGTTATGCTTGATGCAAGTTTGGGCATTTCTATTGTTGTCCTCTTCGCATCGACCTCCTTCTTATCGATGGTTTCACACCGACGTGAGCACGTGCTTGCTTATTGACATGGCGCTTGTTTATAGGATCAATCTGAAGTTAATGCTGAATTGATCGAGTCTTCCCAACGTTTACGTCTCGTTCATATCGATCTGACTTGGTCTTGTTCGCATTGGTCGACTACGCTTCATTTCGTATCGATCATGTTTGTGTACTTCGTATCGATGCATGGCTATCGACTTCGTATCGATCTGGTTCAGCTCTATTCGCATCGATTGCAATGGCTCTGTTCTGTTCGTATCGATTGTAATTGCCTTGTTCGTATCGATCGTAGCTTCTTTGTTGTATCGATACGAAGTAGCGGCATGGCTTACTTTCAATGGATATGAAGTAGTCATCAGTCAATCGATGCGAACAAGCTAAAGATGATGGATGCGAAGCAGTATGAGGAAGGATGGATACGAAGAACACTGCCCTCTATGGATACGAATTCATGCTCCCTTGATAGACATAAAGCTGTGCACATCTGATGGATTCGAACCAGATCGACACGAAGGAAGGTTTTCTTTGGTTGTTTGATGGATACGAGCAAAGGAATCACTTAAACCGCATCAATCATATCTTGAGCATACGAACTCGGATTGACTTGAAATTTGGAACGTTGGCTTTCATAGCTTTTCTTGTCTCGTCTTATCACTTGTATCTCGATCTAGACTCGGACAAAATTCGTCGATATCCATAGGGAACTTATGTATAACCGATCTTCGGGACGAACTATCTTTGGTTTCTAGTCAATTTCTTGGTTTCATGGCCTTGCCAAAGGACGGGATAACATTTTTCCCTCAAAGTACGTCTTGTGTGAACATGACGTGCTTTGTAAGTTGCCGTCTTTATTCTGAAAAGATTTATCTGACTTGTTGAACGATTGTTGTCTTCATGTCGAAAGCCACAATTTTTAATTGATCTTTAGTAACATAAACTGTTGACCGTCAATTTTTGTACCGTGCATTGTTGTAACTGAGTATTGTATGATAGTGATCGTTTGTTGTTGTAATTATCACCATACGAGTATTCAATTCCTATGAATTTTAAAAATTGGATGTTAGTCCAACATACATGTACGTATATACATCCATTAGTCATTGTCAGTTTTTCTATCGAATCTTGTATTGATCCTCTCTTGAATCAATGTGAAATTCGAGTTGTAACAACGCTTGATGGTTGTTTTGGAGTGTCCCTTCATATCGATCCTCTCCTGGACCGATGTGAAAGGTTAAAAGTTGTTCTTTGAAGTGATGGACGCAAAGTTGTCACTTCGTATCGATAGATATTTGATGGACGCGAACAGTTCAATCTGTCTCCACAGCAATGTTCGTGCTTTGTACCGATAGCTAGATGGTTATGAATAAGCATTTCCCCAACTGTATGTTTCATTGATACGAATAGCTCCTTTCGTATCGATCGTGGGAGAAACCTGTTTCTACCGGTCGAAACAATTGGGAGGCGAGTCGTTTCCCTTCATTTCTAAGGTCCATATAAAAAAGCATTTTGGACTTAGCCAAACTACTACCCGTCATTGTTTTCTTCTAGCATTCGCATCGTTCTAGACTTTAGATAATCGAGAAATTGTTCTTGCCTTCGACTCGAACTGAATCTTAATCCTTCCAACCAATTATCAAAGCTAGGCAAATAAAACATGAACTTGTATCGAAAAACGATGAGGCATGGAATTCCATGCTGTCCTGCTTGCTTCCGTAACCGGTTCTGACAAAACGATGGTCGGAGGCGATCGACATGAGATCGAGGTGGGAGAGGATGGCATCCGAGTGGTTTTGGAGAAGGTGAAGTGTGGAGGGTAGCACAGCTTCAGTTTTGTATCGATGAAAGGAAGGAGAAGACTTAGCTTCGTATCGATTTGGGACATAAGGTCGTACCGATGAAGAATAGATTGACGAAATGGTGAATTTCGTATCAGTCCGGGGTGGTGACAATTTGTATCGACTGAAGGCTATCAACACGAAATCGAAGAGCTAAGGATCGATACGAAACCTAAGGCAAGCGATCGATACGAATCTCACAATCTTTGATTAATAAGAAACACTATATAAACCGATCGATGCGAAGCCAACAATCCTTGATCGATTCGAAACGCCATATGATTCGATCGATACGAAGCCGACGATCCTTGGTCGATTTGAAACGCTGTATAACCCGATCGATAGGAAGCCATTGAGTTTCGATCGATACGAAGTTAGCAAGCTTTTGATCGATACGAAACTGGAGTATTTTGGCCGATACGAAATTAAGGCCTTTAATGAACGATCCGAGCTTTGACTTTGATGGATACGAACTTCATGAAAATTCAAACACTTGACTCCAACGAGCTTCAGTCTTGCATAATTGGACTTGACCGTTTCATTGCATATTTGATTGTCCTTCGAAGCTCGTTGATGGAACTGTAACTTAATAAAATTATAACGAACTTTAACTTGGATCGGCCTCTAGAGTCTGGATGGCATGATTGTGATGGTCAGTGATCACGGTCACTCCAGTTGAATCTTAAAGTCTTATCATTCGAACACTTCTTTTATATTTTAGTGAATTTTCTTGAGTATTATGTATCACTGCACTGCACAACACGTTCATGCTCTTCACACTGGGGAACACATGGGCTTATTATCATCTAATAATGGTTTTTGATAAGTTGATTAGCTATGGAATCCACTAGTTCTGAACAGTAGGAAACTCAAAGTCCATCTATCCCAATAATTGAGGTGTCGGCCATTGCAGCCGAAGTAATAGATCCAGCTCCGGATGAGCCACCAGGAGCAACTGTTATTATGAATCCATAAGACTTTATGCCGTCCAATGTCTCTGAAGATATGTTGGGACGAATATGCTTAAGGCACGGTTTATCATTAGCCGATGTTTTATTACCCAGGCCAAGTGATAGACCATATGCCCCTCTAGAGGGGTTTACTGCTTTCAATCGACATTAGTGCACTACTGGAACACTTCCCTCATTCAACCAGTACATTTGAGAAGTGTTGACTTTTTTGGGAATTGCCCCCTCACAACTACACCTCCATAGATACGCGCTGCTAAATAGTCTATTCATTGTATTCATGGAGCATCTTTTCCACCCCCGATTCCGATCGAAATTAGATACCTATTTAATGTTAAGAGTCGGGGAGATAGTCGTTCATTCACTTCCTAGAGGCAGTTAGGAACTGTCAAGTGGTGATGGGCTCTTAGACCAGGCTCAGCTATTTTAAGACAGAATGGTTCTATGTTTGACGCCCTCTAGGATTCGTCAGTCAATGGTTAGCCAGACGTAAGTGTCACAATTTTCTTCGGTAATTCATGAATTTGTTGTGATCGATGCTGCATCTCATATCTTCATTCTTTTACAGCCATAATTCTGCGACCTGAAGGTGCATATTTTAAAGAAATAGTACGTGTCCTTCAAGAAGTGCCAAGTGAAATGAGAGATATAGACTCGGCGCTAACAGACAGAAACTTGAGGACCGTTGGGCTAATCAAGCGAAATTAGAGCATAAGACTTGAAGGAACACTGAGAGCGGCTCCGGTGAAATGGGTTAAACGTAGAGCGCCCGGGATCGTGATAACCGAACAGGGTGAGGAAGAAAATACGCCCACCAATAATAAACTCGTAGCCAGACCTTTTGATAGATTTCAAAGTCTTGAGGGAAGGAGAAAAGGTAAGGCTTTAGCGCATAAGCGTCACAAATCTTCGAGATGGAAATCCTTAATCGTGTCTTTGCCTGTTCCTAGTATTAGAATTTCAGAGGCTCCTCCCTCGCAAGTGGAGAACCTTTTCAAAGGGCTTGCCGATAACCCAATCCTAGATTATGTGTCACTTCAATATGATGTTGGATTGGAGAAGCTTTAGAGTGCTTTAGATTTAAGCGATTCTCTTCTCACAAGCATGGCCAACATTTCCGGTTGGTCGGAGGGTTGCACACACATATACACTTCACAGCACTACATGACTTTCGATCACAAGTTGCTTACTCCAGGAGATTACTAACTCTGTTCTTCTTTCTTCTTTACAGATTCAATGATTATACGAGATTCCATGCTTGGCAGCCTCCGCTCAGCACGTCAAGCATCCAGCTCGTATTGCGAGTCCCGTCGGAGGAAGGACGATAGAAACCACGACGCAGTTATTCTAGCCAAGAACTTCACGAGAAAGAGAGGGATGGGGATTATAGATATCGATCCCGATCGCATTCTCCTCCTCCTCGAGCCCCCATACAACCTTCAGGCTACAGAAAAGAACCAATAGAGCCTCCTCGCCAAAAACCATCTTCTCAGACTTTTAGGCATGAACCACAATGTCACAGACATTTGGCTGAAACTCCCACTGTAGCTGAACAAGCTTTCACTGAGCTCAATGGGAAGGGGCTATTAGAATTACTCGGTTGAGGAAAGATTTTCCAAATATATGCTTTGACGGCTTCATCTTCCCCCTCACATAAAGAGATTTTCATCGAAAGCAGAATCCACAATGCATGATTATCATGACATCTATATCTAGTACAAAGAGTGGGTGAAATCTGCAGAAAAAGCATCGAAGGTGGCCTTTGAGCGGGCGAATACCATTGAGAAATTAGAAACCGATCTCACTCAAAAGGACCGAATTATTCAAGTACTTAACAGCAAAGCCGAGTCTTCTCGAAAATCCAAAATTGAGGCCACCCAAAAGGCTGATAGGGCGAACTTAGCAATGGAGAGGATGCGGCAAACATATTTTGACTTGGTGGAGGAGATGGGCCATTGAAACACCACTGTCACAGCCGAACGGGACACTGCTCTGAAGGAACTTAACGAGTTCAAAGCCAAATTTGCCGAAATCATCAAGGAGAGGGACGACGCAAATAGTGCAGCTTAGGAGGCATGTGAACAAGCCATAGTGCTTTAGGGCTAACGGGATGCGGAAACGGCTTAGGCTAGGAGGTGGGGACTGAGGTCGAGGAGGAAGTCCAAATGGAAGAGTCCAGGCTAGAGGCTGACATTGAAGATCTCCTCATTACTTATAATGCCCATGTTTTGAAGCATAGGAACCTAGCCTGGCTCGATAATTGTCTGACACATCTATACAACGCCTGGGGCCGAATAGTAGGAGATGAAAAGGCTGCCCATCAGGGTGAATTGGTTGATGAATTCGAGCTTGAGAACTGAGTGTTGAATGAAGACAAACGAAAGGTTTTCCACGATGCCATGATTTCATATGAAAAGGAGAAGCTTGGCGCTCAGCGCTCAGAGGTTGAAGAAGGTTCTGGTGTACAACACCATGACACAAGTCCCAAAACTCTTGTGCCGACTTAGCCTGGATCGACTTCTGCGGTTGATTCTCAATCCGTTCCTGCTTACAACCCAGATCAGCCATAGTTATCTCAAGCTAGTTAGCAAATTTCTGAGGCCGTTCAACCACCAACGAGTCGAACTAAGGAAGGTACTCTAAACATTTCATATGCTTGTTCACGATCGGAAGCTTCACTTGAAATATTTAATAACAGTTTTCCTTTGTCTCTTTCCAGTGATCGGAGCCACATCTGTCACGCCTCCTGAAACTCAAGAATCGCATCATGTGCAGGTGGCCATCGTAACTGAAGCGGTCGCTACAACAACTACCGCACCTACTGACGAAGCGCAGGGGTGCCCTGCACACTTTCCTTTGTTGAACAAATGATGGAGGAACTTCTTGGTCGTCATAGCGACCCCTTTATCTGCCATTTGTTATGAGTGAAACGCACCTGCAACCAGCTCTTCAGGCCAACCGTAAGCATTTCCAGCGATGTACAAACACTTTATGAGGAAGAAATTATAGCCGAGATTAACGTGAAAATGGAAGCAGCTGTCCGGACCAACAGCATTGGAGGTGGAATGGCGGGTCCCTGGTCCATCCCCATTACAAATGATATCTCCTGGTGGCACTGTTGTTGACACCAATGTGCCTATTCCGCCTCCTGTAGTGGACCCGACCCCTCCGACTCCGCCTGCTGGAAGTATTCCCATACACTGTAGTTCGGAGGAGGAAATCGATATAATGCCTCCCACTAGAGATCGGCCATCGAAAGGCAAAGGCTCAAAGAGGAAACCCAGTAGCAGCTCCAGCTGGTCTACGCCGAAGAAGAAATCAAAATAAAAGAAAGAGTAGATATGCTTCTTCGGCTCATTTTTGGTAGATGGATAGTATTATGCTTTTGTTTTTCTTTTACAAGCCGTGTATAGATGCGGATTCGGCCCCTACTAGTAGGACTTTTGGCATATTTTGTACTTAGCCTTTTTCTTCCAAAAAATGATTGGAATAAAATTTCATTTTGCCTTCTATTCAACTTGCGTTAATTTACTTAAGTGTTTCTGCGCTTGAACTTCTGTTCAACACACTTGTGAAGTTTTATTCCTTTAATTCGAACTCGGATTTGATTGCAAAGTCTAGGAGCTACGGTCTTGGGTCGCAACCGAGTGTTGAGTCAAATTCTGGCATCGCACTGTCTCAATCAGTGGTCGATACTTAAGTTCTGCCCCCAGATTTGGGGATAGATTTGAAAGATCGGTCAACGGTTGCTATTGTCTTTAGCACATCGATCTCGATCTCGTAAAACAAAGCCGGAACATGACGAATTCGAGTAGTCAAACCACACTTGTTTGTCAATTGGTGATTGCATCCACACTTTGCGGATTACACCGGTTCGTCGGCGATCGATTATGTCCTCTTAAGTTTTAGTGATACGTCCATGCTCCGGGGACTTATGTTATTTCCATGGGAGGTCAGTCACGCCTGTTTAATATTTATAACTGCGTCCACACTCTAGGGACTTTATATTAATTTGTGGGTGATTAGTCATACCCAATCTGTGTTTATACTCTGATCGCACTCCGTGGACTCATGTTGTCTTACGGATCATCGATTCATATCTGGTTTGTGCTTAAACTCTAATCCGCTCTCTAGGGACCTAAGTTAGTCGATGCTTATACTCCAGTCCATGCTTTAGGGACTTAGAGTTAGTAGATGTTTTATACTTCAGTCCATGCTCTGGGGACTTAGATGTTTATACTCCAACTCGCACTTTGGGAATTTGGAGTTGATGTTTATACTCTAATTCGCACTCTGGGAATTTGGAGTTGGCCGACAGACGGTCAGTCATGTGTGTTTAGGCGTTTGAATTTCTTTCGCACTCCGGGAACGATGGATTTATCAGGATCATGGATGGTCGATTCACATCCACCCTGAGTTAACAAGTGAGGTCGTTAGATGGATGAATCCATCCTCCTCGAACTTGGTTCGGATACGGGCAAGGTTGTTAGGTCGACAGATCTACCCTCCTTGAAACCGCACTTGAAAATTTATACTCCAGTTCGCACTCTGCGAACCTAGAGTTAGTTAGAGGATCGTAGTGTATCAGTCCTATTTAGTCTTTAGTGTGATGGCTTGCCTCCGAGCTTGGGTTTCACTTAGTGAGTGACCGATCGTGTCACAGTCACTCCCTATTTGAATAAATTCCCCCGTATGATGGAACTTAGCTCTTCGTGCATCGTGATGGTTGTATAACACATTTAATAAATCACAGCTCTGGCTCAAAGAGATTGCATTTTATTGCTGAAATAAGAAAATAAGGCAAAGTCAGTTGCCTTATTACAAATTCAAATTTCGAAATGCAGAAAAAAATTACAAATGAAAAGTAGACTAAATAAATAAAGCCTATCATGCATAGTAGCGACGAAGACTCTCGCTGTTCCAAGCTCTTGGCAAAGTAAGACCGTCAACGGTCGGTAACTTAAATGCTCCATCTTCGAGCTTTCGTTCAATCACATACAGCCCTTCCCAAGTCAGTTTCATATGCGAAGGAAAAGAATAGATTCTTTTGAGGACGGGATCACCGAGTTCTAAGGTTCGAGGTTGGACCTTGGCATTGTACAATCGGATGACTCGACTTCGGCATGCGGCTGCCCTCAAATCAGCCTCTTCTCGCTTCTCATCCAATAAATCCAAGGATTCATCAAGTAATATAGCATTTGTCTTTGGATCATAGTAAGTCACATGATCAGAAGGTACTTCCGTCTCAACTGGGATAAAGGCTTCTGAACCATAAAAAGGGGAGAAAGGAGCATGGCTGGTCACAGACTTATGGGTTGTTCGGTAAGCACGTAAATCCATAGGAAGTTCGTCGACCCATTTTTCCCCGGCCTTTTCTAGTCATTTCTTCAGAATAGACTTGATAACTTTATTAACAGCTTCAACCTGTCCATTCGTTTGAGGGTGTGCAACTACAGAGAATTTCTTTTGAATGCGAAATCGTTGACAGAAATCCTTGAACTCAACCCTGCAGAATTGGGTTCCATTATCGGCGATGATGGTATGAGAGAGACCAAATCGACAGATAATGTTTCGTACCACAAAGTTGATCGCTTTCTTCATCATGATTGTAGCAAGGGGTTTAGCTTCCGCCCACTTAGTAAAGTAATCAACTACGACGATGGTGTACTTCGCACCATTCTTTGCCAGAGGCAGGGAACCAATAATATCAATGCCCTAGACTATAAACGGCCATGGACTGACCATCTAGGTTATTTCTACAGGAGGGGCTCTAGGAATCCAAGCGTGTTTTTGACGTCTATCACATTTCAGGTGTAGTTCGACGCATTACGATCCACAGTTGGCCAGTGGTATCCATATTGGAGTACTTTCTTAGCTAGAGCTTGCCCCTCGGTGTGATTGCCACATTCTCCTTCGTGTATATCATGTAACACTTGTTTAATTTGATCGTGGGTGATACACTGTAGTAGAGGAACGGAGTACCCTCTTCTGTACATGACTCCATTTTGAACAGTGAACCGCGAAGCTTTTCAAAGAATCCGTCCTTTTCACTCCTGTGCTCTGGCAGTGTTCCGTACTCGAGATAATTTTTGAACGGAGTTATCCATGACTCCTTATCGGGAACGACTTTAAATACCCAATATGTCTCTATCTGGTCGATGCTCGAGGAACATAACGTTTCAACCAGAACGAGTCCCATTTGTTACGCCTCACCCTGTATTAGAAAACTTTGCTAATGAATCGGCTTTTTGATTGCGCTCTCGGGGTATGTAGTAGATGGCATAATAATCGAACTGATTTAATATTTCTTGAACCCGAGCTAAGTAAGCATCCAGTCTTCGGTCCTTGGCCTGGTACTCCCTTCGAACTTGACACAAGACCAGTTGCGAATCACAATAAATCTCCACAGCAATGACTTTAGGCAAGTCTCAATCTGGCAAGTAGGGCTTCATACCCAGCTTCGTTGTTGGTCGCACGAAATCAAACTTTAAAGCATAGCATATAGGTCGACCTTCAGGAGTTTCTGTTAGGAACCGGAGATAGTGGTTTTGATGACAACAACCGTTGTAATTTATTTTATTATAACTTATATTGTCAAGATATATATGAATGTTATTATGCAGGATATATATAAGGCAGGTACTGATTATTGAAGACTGTACAGTATAAAGATCGAGAATGAAGAAATCAAGTTTGAAGACTTATGAGTATCAGGATCAAGATTTCAAGATAAGTGTCTAGTTTTGTTAAAACTTCATAATAGCTTGGAAATCTTCATTCCAAATTTCATTTAGGATGGAACCCATTTCTAATTTCCTAGTGGCTTACAAGTCGACAACAAATAGCTTACAAACCTACGACAAGTGGCTTACAAACCCACGAACATCCTGGTTGTGCACAAGTTCTCAAGTCCTGATGTGATAGAATATTCTGCAGAAAGAAGCTTGCAAAACTACTTCAAAATGTATTTTCAAAATGATTTTCAAGACTGCTTTTCAAAATGTTTTAGCCTTAAAAATTATCTTTTCAAATGATTTTCAAAAAGATGTTTTAGCCTTAAAATATTCTTTGTTTTTGTTTTTAAATATACTCTTGTTTTAAACTTCGTTTGTTTTTAAAACAATCTTCTGATTTTTAAATATTCTTTATAATATATATATATAAATATACTTGAGATTTAAAATATATTTTTCTACTCTTCTTTGTTTTAAAACATGGGAAAATTAGTTTATTTTACTCCAGAATCATTTTATCTTGTTTTCCTTTCAATACCATTTTCAAAAATAAATTACATAGTTTTTAACTAAGGTATGTCGACATCATGGAAGACCCCACGTCGATATGGTGACCGTTAAATTCAAAAGTTTCAATTCTCAAAAGAAGGGTCTATTCGCTTAAATCTCTTCACGAATGGTTATGACCATTACTGGTCTATAAATAGCCTTCACAAACTAATTCTTTAACTAGCTATTTTTTCTTATTTTCTTCACTCCTTCTTCTCTACAAATCCATATTCTAATGTTTTCATATTTTAAAGATCGTGCCGAAATTCTGTCGAATTTTCAAGTTAATCAAATTATAATCTCATTCTTGTTTGTTTCTCTGCCCTCTCTCGAAGGTCAAAGTGCTATTCAGAGTTATAGGGTCAATTTACAATCAAAAATTTATCGAGTCTCTCTATAAGTTGTGGATGATCTTGTACCCCGTAAATCAAGGGAGTTTGCCCCAGACTCGAAGAAAGGAGGGTACCTTAAGGCCTTTAGGATTGAGGATTGTAATCTCGATATTGGTATAATAAAAATCTGTACGAGGTGTTTGCCTTGGTGTAGGACTGGACGTAGGGTAAATCCGAACCAGTATAAAATCCGATATGTTCTTTCCTTTTACTGCTTTTTATTTACTTTCTGCATCTGTGTTTGATTCTGTGATTAAGTTCTGCATTTGTTAATATCATAATTTTTTAATTTGTCCATATAAGTATTAGAATCCATTAAACTGTTCACCCCCCTCTAGTGTCCGTAACCCGCACTCCCTTTCAATTGGTATCAGAGCATAGGTTTTCATAGTTTTCATAATCTGAAACTTGAAAAGTTAAAAATGTCATTTTTAGAAAAATTTGTTGATACTAGTTTGAATTCATGCATTTCATCAAAGTATCATAAGTCTACATATATTTTTTATGAAAAATCAAGTTATCTACCGAATTGGTTTGTTATGCAGGAACAGACATGTTACATAGCTTTTGAAGAATCAATAACCAATGGACAAACTATACAAATTGAGAAAGATAAATAGATACTTGATAGTGGTTGTTCAAGGCATATGATTGGAAATCCCGAGATACTCAATGACATTATATGTCAAGATGGTAGATTGATCAAATTTGAAGATAATTCAAAAGGATATGTGATTGGCATCGGTAATGTCGGTAATTGTAAAACTCCTCTTATTTCTGATGTTTTTGTTAGTTAGGAATTTAAAACATAATTTGCTTAGTATAAGTCAACTATGATAAAGGATTTATAATTAAATTTGGAAGAGATAAGTGTCACGTCGAAGATAATAAGTCAAATATTATCTTTAAAGGTATTAGGAAGAAAAACATTTACATCCTTAATATAAAAGTTTCAAATGATAACTTATGTCTTTTGGCTAATACAAGCGACCCTTGGATTTAGAATGGGTCATTTAAATTTCAAACTGTTATCTAGGTTATCAAAACTTGACTTAGTTAGAGGTCTTCCCAAGTTAAACTTTAAATTAGATAGTATATGCGATGCTTGCCAACTAGGAAAACTTAAGAAAAGTTCATTTAAATTAAAAGATATGATTTCTACTTCTAAACCTCTAGAATTATGTTATTTAGATATATTTGGTCCATCTCAAGTTCAATCAATTAATCACAATAAATATGTTTTTGTAATTGTAGATGATTATTCTAGATATATTTGGACAATTTTTCTTAAACTTAAAGCGATGCTTTTGAATTATTTAAGAATTTTGCTAAAAGAATTCAAAATCGACTTTCTTTAAAAATAAAAAACTATTCGTGGTGATCACGGTGGAGAATTTAAAAATGAAAATTTTGAGAATTTCTGTAATAAAAAAAGGAATTACTCGTAATTTCTCTTTTCCAAGAACTCCACAACAAAACGGAGTGGTAGAACGTAAGAATAGAACGATTCAAGTGTGTGCTAGAACAATGCTTTATGATAGTAACTTACCTAAAAACTTTTGGGCTGAAACAGTCGCTACAGCTTGTTATATATTAAATAGAATTTTAATTAGACCATTAACTCATAAAACACCATATGAATTACCTTACAATAAGAAACCCATAGTAGCTTATTTTAAATTTTTCGGTAGTAACTGTTTTATTCTTAATACAAAAGATAATTTAGATAAATTTGAACCAAAATCCGACAAAGGTATCTTTATCGGATGTTCTAATAAAGCATTTAGAGTTTCTAATTTGAGAACTAACACTATTGAAGAAACAATGCATGTATCTTTTGATGAAAATTTGAAAGATACTGTACAAATAGAAGATTGAGAAGATTTTGTAACTTTAAATAATGAACCTAATGAAACTAAGTGTGAAATCATTCAACCTAATAAAAGAATTAGGCTATTAAAAGATCATCCTGTAGAAAATATACTAAGAAATATTGAATCTATAGTTAAAACAAGAAATCAACTAAAAAGTATGAGTAATGTAGCTTTTATATCAACTATTGAACCTAAAAATCCAAAGGAAGCATCATCTGATGATCCATGGATTCTTGCTATGCAAGAAGAATAGAATCAGTTCACCAGAGATAATGATTGGGAACTTGTTCCTAGACCTGAGGATAAAAGTATAATTGGAACAAAATGGTTTATAAAAATAAAATGAATGAACTTGGTGAGGTCGTGAGAAATAAAACTCGTTTAGTCGCGTAAGGTTATTGTCAAGAAGTAGGAATTGATTATGATGAAACCTTTACACCCATAGCAAGACTAGAAGCTATCAGGATTCTACTTGCTTTTGCAAACTACAATAATTTCAAATTATATCAAATGGATGTTAAAAGTGCTTTTCTAAATGGCTTTGTAAAAAGAGATGTTTATGTTGAACAACCTCCATTTTTTGAAGATAATAAATTTCCAAATGATGTATATAAATTAAAGAAAATTTTATATGATCTAAGACAAGCTCCTAGAGCCTGGTATGAAAGACTAAGATCTTATTTACTACAATTTGGTTTTGAAATTGGTAAAATAGATACAACTCTTTTTATTAAAAGAAACAAAAATGATATGCAATTAGTACAAATATATACATATGATATAATATTTGGGTCAACTAATAACATAATGAATAAAGAATTTTCAGATATAGTGACTAAAGAATTTGAAATGAGTCATTTGGGAGAACTAAGTTTCTTCTTAGGACATCAAATTAAACAATTAGATAAAGAAATTTTCATTAGTCAAGAAAAATGTGCTAAGGATTTAACTAATAAATTCGGATTGACCACTTCTAGTGGGAAACCAACTCCAATGACAATTAATGTTGTTTAAGTAAAGAAGATAAATCAAAAGATGTTGATCAAAAATTATATAGGGGAATGATTGGTTTGCTACTTTATATAACAGCAAGTCGTCCTGACATCATGCATTGTGTCTGTCTCTATGCAAGATATCAATCTCAACCTAAAGAAACTCACTTAAAAAGCTGTTAAAAGAATTTTAAGATATGTAAAAAATACTTTAGATTATGGTTTATTTTACCCTAAAAATGATGTATTTGACTTAATTTCATATTGTGATGTAGATTACGCTGGTTGTAAATCAGATCGAAAACGTACAAGTGGAACATGTCACTTTATAGGATATTCTCTGGTTTCCCGGTTTAGTAAGAAGCAAAACGTTGTATCCTTGTCAACAGCTGAAGCAGAATATATATCTGTTATTTTAGCTTATTCTCAAGTTATAAATGTGCAAAAAAAATTAAAAGATTCTAGATTAACTATAACTGAATCACCAATTTATTGTGATAATACTAGTGCAATAAACCTATCTAAGAATCCACCTCATCATGCTAGAACAAAAGATATATTAAACAAACCATTAAATGAACAAAACTTTACTAAATTTAGAAGAGAATTAGGTATATGTTCATTAACTGAAATATAAATTATAAATAATACTAGTATAGTTAATAATTAATATAGATAAAAATTTCTCAAAAATTGAACTGGGCATGTCCACATGACCCATTCCCCTATGTCGACATACAGGCCGAGATTTTCAAATTTAAATTTCCCTCTAAAATCAGTTATTAAGTAATATATTTATATATTTCGACTTTTAATTATTTTCTCTATTTTATTCTCTGTAATAAACTTCTAAAACAGTAAATTAATGGCTTTCTCCTCTAATAATGAACCTTCTTCACCCACTTCTCCTCATTCTAGTCCTTTTCAACGTTCCACACATGTAAGAGTCATCAAATTACAAAAAAAGATGAAATATTGCTTCAAGTGATGATGGAAATTCAAGTGAGTCAACTACGAATGGCTAGAGAACAAGATAGGCAAGGCAGAATCCTTAGGAATTTGCAAAACTTCCTTATGGATAACCATGCCAATCCTATTGTCATCGAAGAATCATCACAAGCCATGGATTCTGAAGAAGAAGAGCATCTAGAAGAACCACAAGAGGATCAAGAAGAAAAACATCCTCTGCCGAATTCGATTGTCCATATGGACGAAGATGATAGTGAGATTTGCATTGGAGAGGTCCTTTTTGACGCTAACGGAAACTTGGTCGAACAACGCGGAAACTTTTGTCTCCACTATCCAAATTGTTTGGTCCATAAGTCACCAATAGTTAAGGGTCCTCATTAAGTGTTTTACATTTTTTTCTTTCTTGATTTTATATTGGTTTGTTAATTTGTATACAAGTGTCATCTTAATTAATGTTCTTCTAAAAACAATCTTTAGTGTATAAAATCTTGAATTCCATTTAACTTAGGATGCTATATTTCACTCATACATAGTTATTATTCTTATGTCATATGTTTTTTTATCTCATTTTCTATTAAGTTCAAGGTTTATAGGTTAATTTTTGTTGATGAAAAAGGGGGAGAAGTTATATAAAATAGTAGGCTTGGAGTAAAGGGGAGTTGTTGGTGTAAGAGGGAGTTATGGTATGATCGAAGTGGTAAGTATACTTTATAAGGCTGTCATCATCAAAAAGGGGGAGATTGTTAGGAACTGGAGATAGTGGTTTTGATGACAACAACCTTTGTAACTTATTTTATTATAATTTATATACTAACACTATTGTCTAAATATATATATATATATGAATGTTATTATGCAGGATATATATAAGGCATGTACTGATTATTGAAGACTATACAGTATAAAGATCAAGAATGAAGAAATCAAGTTTGAAGACTCATGAGTATCAAGATTTCAAAATAAGTGTCTAGTTTTGTTAAAATTTCATAATAGCATGGAAATCTTCATAATAGCATGGAAATCTTCATTCCAAATTGCATTTGGAGCGGAACCCATTTCTACCTTATTAGTGGCTTATAAACCCACGACAAGAAGCTTACAAACCTAAGACAAGTGGCTTACAAACCCATGAACATCCTAGTTTTGTACAAGTTCTCGAGTCCTGATGTGATGAAATATTCTGTAGGAAGAAGCTTGCAAAACTACTTCAAAATGATTTTGCAAAATGATTTTAAAAAAAATTTAGCCTTAAAAATTATCTTTTCGAATGATTTTCAAAAAGATGTTTTAGCCTTAAAATATTCTTTGTTTTTGTTTTTAAATAAACTCTTGTTTTAAACTTCGTTTGTTTTTAAAACTATCTTCTAATTTTTAAATATTCCGAATAATATATATATATATACACACTTGATATTTAAAATATATTCTTTGAAATATATTTTTCTACTCTTCTTTGTTTTATAACATGGGAAAATTAGTTTATTTTACTCCAGAATCACTTTATTTTGTTTTTCTTTCAATACCATTTTCAAAACAAATTTTACCTAGTTTTTAACTAAGGGATGTCGACATCTGGGATACCCCATGTCAACATGGTGGCCGATAAATTTAGAATTTTCAATTTTCAAAAGAAGTGTCTGTTCGTTTAAATCTCTTTACGAATGGTTATAACCGTTACTGGTCTATAAATAGCCTTCACAAATGAATTTTTTAACTAACTATTTTTTTTCTTATTTTTTCAGCCCTTCTTCTCCACAAATCCATATTCTAAAATTTTCATATTTTTAAGATCGTGTTGAAATTCTGCCTAATTGTCCAGTGAATCAAATTAGAATCTCATTCTTGTTGGTTTCTCTGCCCTCTCTCGAAGATCAAAGTTCTATTCAGAGTTAAAGGATCAATTTTTAATCAAAAGTTTATCGAGTCCCTCTATAAGCTGTGGTTGTGCCTGGATCATTTGGGTGATCCTGTGTCCCGTAAATCCAGAGAGTTTGCCCCAGACTCGAAGACAGGAGGTACCTCAAGGCCTTTAAAAATTGAGGATTGTAATCTTGACATCGGTATAATAAAAATCTATAAGAGGTGTTTGCCTTGGTGCAAGACTGGACGTAGGGTAACTCCGAACCAGTATAAAATCCGGTGTGTTCTTTCCTTTTACTGCTTTATATTTACTTTCCGCATCTGTATTTGATTCTGTGATTGTTCTGTGATTAAGTTCTACATTTGTTTATATCATAATTTTTAAATTAGTCCATATAAGTCTTAGAATCCATTAAACACTATTCACCCCCCTATAATGTTAAATTAGCCTTAAGATCTTTAATCCTCATTCCCTTTCAATTTCAAGTACAACCCCGGCACCTGAGCAACGGTCATTTGATGCACCAGCAATATGCAGCTTTCAGATATATTTGGGAGATTTACTGGTTTCTAGCAAGTCCTCTAGGATGGTAAATTTAGCTATGAAATCTTCTAGGACTTGTCATTAAATGGATTGCCTTGGAGTGTAGGTAATATCTAACTGACTTAGCTCGATATTCCACTTGAGCAACCTACCAGACGTCTCAGCCTGCGTAAGGACCTATCGTAATGGCAAGTCGGTGAAAACGGTGATAGGATGAGCCTGGAAATATGGACGGAGCTTCCTTGTGGAAATAACTAGACAATAAGCCAACTTTTCTAGTTTCGGATAATTTCTCTCAGCTCCGGTCGGTCGTTTACTAATATAGTAGACTGGGTTTTGTACTCGGCCTTCCTCCCGAATCAGGGCAGCACTGATCTTGTTTTCTAATATCGCCAAGTAAAAGTACAATGTCTCATGGTCGATAGGCTTTGACAAAATAGGCGGTATGGAGAGGAGCTGAATTAGTGCTTAGAATGCGCCCTCACATTCCATGGTCCATTCAAAGTTCTGTTTTCCTTTTCGGATCAAATCGAAGAAGGGAATGCATTTGTCAATGGATTTTGAAATGAACCTGCTCAGTGCTGCTACTTTCCCGTTTGAGGCTTTGGACTTTCTTTATAGTTCTTTGGAACTCAAGATTTCTGATCGTCTAGATCTTTTCAGGGTTGGCTTCAATTCCTCGAGCGTTGACGATAAACCCAAGGAATTTTCCGTATGCGACCCCAAAGTGACATTTCAACGGATTGAGCTTCATTCTGTATTCTCAGAGGATATTAAACATTGGTTCTAGGTCTTTAATATGATCAGTGGAGAATCATGATTTTACTAGCATGTTGTGTAGGATCTAGATTAACCCTAGAGGGGGGGGTGAATAGGGTTAATAACAAATTTTCTCGATTTAAAACAAAGAAACAAACTGCAGAAATAAATATGCTGAAAAGTAAATCACACACAAAATTTACCCAGCTTCGGCAACCCCTGCCTACTGCTGCATTCCCAGATTTCTATTAGAATTAAACAGTATCTCGCTTACAAACACTCTACCAGACTCGCAAACCCTTGCTCCCGCTCACAAACACTCTCACAGACTCGCACACCCTGCTCCGCCTATAGAGCTTTGTTTACTCGCAAACTCTGCTCCGCCTCTAGAGCTTTGCAAACTCGCACACCCTGCTTACTGAAATAATTCTAACTAGACAATCTGACACTACCTAAACCCTAGGTGGTGATTTACAAATTTGTTGACTCGAAAATAAAACAAAACAGACTTCAAAATAAATGCATGAGCAAAAATAAAAATATAAACTTTAATCCCTTAATTTTTGCTCAAAAAAAATAAAAGAAAAACCCTTTTAAAAACTAAAAACCCCCTTTGTATTTTTAAAACCTAAATCCCCTTTTAAAATATAACAAGGCCGGCCCCTTTTAATTTTATCACCCGATCCTCTTCTTTGCTTTTGTCACGTAAAAAATGGCGGCCTCTGTTGATCTGAAATTAGGGTTCGGCTATTCAAATTGGGGCTTTCTTTGCTCGTGCTTGATTATCGATTGTTGTTGGCTCTTGCTCGCTGCTACGCTCTGCGTTGCTCCTTGAGTTCGTTGTTGCTTTGGTACGTAATCTCTTTTGCTGGTTTAATGATTTGTGCGATTGTAATTTTCGAACTCAATTGCCTTCGATTGCCGATGATGATTTTAGGGTTTATTTGATTCAATGATTTTTCATTTGAAGCTTATTTTCTCGATGCCGATGAAGATTTCTTTTGGGTTTATTTATAGGGTTGAAACCCTCCTAATCACTGTCATACTTGATTTTTCCATGTCGTTGATTTTTTTTTTTTGAAATCAATTTTGAATTACTGCTATCCATATTTGTATTCGAATTAATTAATTCGAAAATCTCTTTCCATACTTGTTGGTTCGGCCCCTATTTGAATTAACCCTGACCATATATGAATTCGAGAAATTTGATGCAGAGATTTCTTGCCAAAATTAGATTTCTTAATTAAAAACCCGATGTTAATTTTTAAATTCAACCCCATTCATTTTCTTCTTTGACTTTGGACATTTTGCATAACTGTTCATCTCTGCACTGTCCACCGTTGCTTTTGACTTTATACGGCATTGAATTTTCTCTGGCCATCTTGCTATCATTGATGCATTACTTGGCTTGGTTGTTTATTCATTTTGTTTCTGGGTTTTTTCATACATTGACTTCGGTCATGTTTGCATTCCTTTACTTTGATACCCACGGTCATGTATATTGATGCATTTGGACTTGATCATCTCTGTTGAATTTCATGCTGACTTCGGTAACTTCGACACGAGCTTGTACTTGGATATATGTGCTTGCTGTCTGGATATCTGCAGTAGTCTTCATTGTTGCATGCATTTATTTGCTGTTGTATTTGCCTTATTGACCACGGCCATCACTGTGTTCATCCCTGTACTTTCCTTTTTCACCGTAACAGATGCTACACTTGTTTATGTATTCGACATTGTTTGCTTCGATACAAATGCTTTGACACTTTGCCATGCTATTCACTGTTTCATTTTGCATCTTCACTTGGCAGTTGCACTTCCTATATATGTGTATTGCATTACTTGTCATGATTTTGGTCTTCAATCATGTGCATTTGCTAGTTCAAGCTTGCACTTGTATTGTAGCTGTTTCATATTGTTTGTTGGTTGAGGTTCTGATGGCTTTAAGTCTCTGTTTGATCATTGAAGTGTGCTCGAGTCTGCATTGTTATGTGCATGTTGCCTGTTGTTGTATTCATGTACGAACTGGTATATGCATTGATCTATATGGTGGCATTTCTTTTGTGGTCTCTGCTCTTAATTCATTGGTCATTGTACTGCTGAACTTGATTGTTCTGCACTTAGCATATGAGCTTGGTCTCTTGTTGCACTTGAAGTTATGTTCACTGTGTTGCATTTGTATTCATCACTGGTTTGTTTCAGGTTGTTCATGAGTCTTCATTTGATATTGATCTTCATATATGTGTATTTGCCCCACTTTCATTGATTCATTTCACTGTTTCATGCGTTGCACTTGTATGCTCTCATGTATTATCACAGAGACTTTGTTCATTTGCTGTTTAGCTTGCATCTGCTTGTAGTTGATGCATATGCTCTCTGATTTGAGTTTGTTGGTTGGGTCTGCACATTTCTATGCTCTAGTCTCCATAACCTTTACATGAACTTCACTGTCTCTGGCTGTAGCTTGGTCATTTGTGTAGTCTTTGAGCATGTTCTCTGATCATTCGTTGTCTTCATTGTGACTGCGTTATTGAAGTGTGTCTGACCTGAACTTGTCTTGTTGCATGTGTTCTGTAGTTGTTATGCCTTTGACACAAATGCATCACTTGATACATATATTCATTTGTCTGCACTTGATTTTGTGGTCTTTGTTGTTTGCATTGATCACTTTTGGTTTTCATGCATTTTGGCCATTGCCTTACTGTTGCTGTGCACCTCTGTTTTCACTGTCCATATGAACCTGATTCACTTCAGTTGTTGACTGCATTGCGTCGAGTCGAATTTGCAGTGATGGCTTGACCTTTGCACTTGCACACTTGCTCTTGTTAGCTGTGCACACGAGTTGGCGAGGCGGTGCACACGTGTATGAATGTACACGTGTGTATTGCAGCCACTTGTGATTACCTGTCCCTGTAATATCTATGTGCACGACTTTGTGATAAATTCAAGTGTGAATGATGATGAACAACCCATATATCTGAGGCAAATCATATTTTCAAAATCATCGTTTATTTTAAATTTCAAAAATATTTCTCGATCAATTTTACTGCGTTAGTGATTATTTTTGCAGATTTGCTCAGATGCTAGATACAAACTGAAATGCAGCTGAAGACCAAATACGAGTGTGAGTGATATGTAGTGAGGATAATGATGTAAACATGAAATGTGATGTAATTCAAAAATTGTATATAGTGAGAGCATGAATTTGTACTATTCAAGATTGTAATAAATATTTGTTTGAATAAAATTTATGTTTGAATTCAAAATCTGTGTAACTTGTTCTGTTTGAATTCAAATTAAAATTCTGTGTAATTTATTTTATTCAACAAATATTTATTTAATATATGAAAATTAAAATAGTACATTAACAAATACATTTAAACGAACTATATATATGTGTTTATTATCATCAAACAAAAATCATATAAGCGCAAAGCGCATATTTCACAATCTCCCCCTTTTGATGATAACAAACATATATTTAAGATTTTGACCGTGTTAAATGTATTTGATCCATGGTATACTCTAATTTGCTCCCCCTATTTAAATGCTTTCTCTCTACATGATGCTCCCCCTACATATATGCATACAAATAAAAATATATACAAATGAGCTTAGATGCATGGAAAATTATTTGACCTTTGCTTGATTCTATTTGACAAAATCTTAACTTTTCTCTCCCCCTTTTGTTATCAGCAAAAGAATAACAGTGTGAGAGAAAATAGAGATGAAGTGATCAATATTAATCCAACATTAAACTCAAATTGAATATAAATATTAAACTCAAATAAGAATCAAACAAAAATCATAACGACCCTTGTTAGGCGCATATTCCACTTTTAGAAATGACGGATATAAAATTCTCATACAATATCATACAGTTAAATCTTCTTGTGGTACATTTATATCAGGAATTTGAATATCTACTAATCATGCATAACCGTTAGGACTTTTAAATGAGATTAGTAGTATTCCAATTTAATTAATTTTTTTTTTTTTTTTAAAATGAAATCAAGTATCTTCTAACCACGCATGACCGTGAGGACTTTTAAATGGGATTAAAATCAACTTGTCTATTAAATCAATTAATTTTGATATGTGTTTCATACATGCATAACCATAAGGACTTTTAAATGAGCATGGAAGCACATAATCAAAAATCCAAGTAATTCACCCATGCATAACCGTGAGGACTTTTAAATGAGAGTGGATACTTTGGATATTTATTTATTTTTACAAAAAAATGTGAAATGAAAAGCAAATGATCCCTGATTATAGTACCACCTATTGACAAACTATCTTGAATATTTGATAAATCATGGTCGATAGAAATAATGGTAGATATAGAAATGGTCATGGAATTTTTACCCAACAAGAAGTTTTATAACTCTTGATTAAATTCCTAAAGAAATTTTCCAAATATACTCTTTTGAGTAATGTATGTTAATTATCAACACTAATCACTTTTTGAATCACAATTTATCTCTTCGATAATCAGCAGGGAGTCGGATTAGTCAAAATTTGTCATTTAAAATCAAATAAACATGACTAATCTGAAAGTATGGTCAAACAATTATTTTTACGAAGGGGTTATATGAGAGAAAAAAAATCTGCTAAATGAAAATTATTTCAAGTGAAAAATATGCAGATATTTTCTTTGAAAAATGATGCAACAAATGTATGTTTCACCATAAATCATGTTCAAATGTTTCACCATAAATCACGTTCAACTCGTAAGTTTTCTATCAACTAGATTATCAATATGAACTGCATCTGAATTTCTTTTTCACTTCAAAATATCACTATCTTGGTAAACAAGACCATGAAAATATGCATAAGGAATTTACACTCAATTTTGAACAGTGAACAAGTCAGAAGAGAAATAAATCATCATCTCAATCTTGGCTGATTTCATTCAGAAAATGGTACAGATTATCACATAAGAATATCTTCACCTGTTTTACCTTTACGATAATTTTACGTGATTGTCCATTGTAATTCTGTCACCTTTATACTAGGCTAAGGAACTTTGCTTTGACACTCATTGTGTTTCTGGAACAGCCAAAATCCAGAAAACACCGTTGATGTTCCTTAGCCTGCCACCATACCTACACGAGAGAAGATTTATGTGGCCTATTTATAGGTCCATGGTTGTTAGTGGCAGAAGCATTATGAATAAATAAACCCTTTGGAACCCAAACTTGTTTTGTCCTTTCATTCTTGTTCCAATAGACATGAAATCTGTTTGTAGAATTTTTAGGAACCCAAACTTGTATAAATTTTGTGTTCTTGTTCCTATGTCTACAATTTTCAACATGATGTCCAATTATTTCACATCTACCAAAGACACTCCTTCCTTTTGCACTATCCTCAACTTGTGTTTTCCCAAAACCTAGTCCTTTTCTGTTGTTAGCAAAAATTTGATTTCCCAATAGCATGTTGAATGATTTTTCTCCTATTGAAAAGTTATTCAGAGATTTTTCAAGATTTTGGACTTTGGTTTTTAGTGTTGAGTTTTCAGTTACAAGTGAGGCGCATCTATTTATAAAATCCTTTTTCCTAGTGTCAATGGTTTCCATAAGACTCAAGTTTTCTTTTTCAAGACTCTCAAGGCTATTCTTGAGTCTTGACAATTCCGAATCTAAACTTCTACGTTTTTCATATTCTAGGTTATGAATATTTTCAAGTTCGGTTTCTAACCTAAAATTTTCACGAGCAAGTTCTCTCTTATCAAATTCTAGTTTTTCAATTTTTGATTCAAGAGCATCAACTTCTTTAGTAAGATCAGAACACATAAAAACAAGATCTCTATAGGAATAATCACCTTCCTCACTTGATTCCTCCGAGCTTGCTTCTGAATCTGATTTTGCCACAAGACACAAGTCAGCCTCCTCTGAGCTGCTATCCGAAACTTCCTCGCCTTCTTCATCATCCCAAGTTGCCGCGAACACCTTCTTTTCCTTTTTCTTTCCTGTGTTATATTTGAGAAGTGGGCATTCTGGTTTGATGTGGCCAGGCTTGTTGCAATTATAACACGTCAGCTCATTATCGGAATTTTCAGAATCTTTTGACGAATTGCCCTTTGTTTTCTTCTTGCGTGGCTTGAATCTTGACCATCTTCTAAGATTATTGACAGCCATGGCAAGTTCTTCAATTGGATCTTCTCCTTCATCGCTCTCTTGTTTGATTTTTAAGGCAATTGTCTTCTTCTTTGGTTCGGAGTTGTTGCGTTCTTCCTTTGCTTTTAGCTCAAGCTCATATGTCATCAAGTTGCCAATCAACTCCTCCATGCTTAGCTTACTCAGATCTTTCGATTCTTGTATTGCTGTGACTTTTGCCTCAAAGTTCATCGGTAAGACTCGTAGAATCTTCCGCACAAGCTCTACCTCAGTGAAGGCCTTCCCAAGTGCTCTAGCGTTGTATACCAAGGTTGAAAAGCGTCCAAACATATCCTTTATGCTCTCGCCTTTGTCCATCACAAAGTTCTCGTATTCGTTGCTGAATAGGGCTAGACGAGACTCCTTGACTTGAGAAGTTCCTTCGTGTGTCACCTCCAAAGTGTGCCAAATTTCCTGTGCTGTTGTACAATGAGAAATTCTATTAAATTCGTTTTTATCAAGAGCACAGATTAAAGCATTCATGGCTTTAGCATTTGTGGTTTTCAATCTCTTATCGTTTTCATCCCACCTATCCTTAGGTTTAGGAATCTCAGTACCACCAACAGTTATAGTAGGAGGTTTATAGCCAGTTTCAATAATATCCCAAACATCATAATCCACTGAACTAAGATAAATACCCATCCTAACTTTCCAATAAGCATAATCATTCCCGTTAAACATGGGTGGCCTGACAATAGATTGCCCCTCAGAAAAAGCATTATTTGGTAGACTCATGACTCTAGAGTTAAATAAAAAAAACCTCGCTCTGATACCACTTGTAGGATCTAGATTAACCCTAGAGGGGGGGGGGGTGAATAGGGTTAATAACAAATTTTCTCGATTTAAAACAAAGAAACAAACTGCAGAAATAAATATGCTGAAAAGTAAATCACACACAAAATTTACCCAGCTTCGGCAACCCCTGCCTACTGCTGCATTCCCAGATTTCTATTAGAATTAAACAGTATCTCGCTTACAAACACTCTACCAGACTCGCAAACCCTTGCTCCCGCTCACAAACACTCTCACAGACTCGCACACCCTGCTCCGCCTATAGAGCTTTGTTTACTCGCAAACTCTGCTCCGCCTCTAGAGCTTTGCAAACTCGCACACCCTGCTTACTGAAATAATTCTAACTAGACAATCTGACACTACCTAAACCCTAGGTGGTGATTTACAAATTTGTTGACTCGAAAATAAAACAAAACAGACTTCAAAATAAATGCATGAGCAAAAATAAAAATATAAACTTTAATCCCTTAATTTTTGCTCAAAAAAAATAAAAGAAAAACCCTTTTAAAAACTAAAAACCCCCTTTGTATTTTTAAAACCTAAATCCCCTTTTAAAATATAACAAGGCCGGCCCCTTTTAATTTTATCACCCGATCCTCTTCTTTGCTTTTGTCACGTAAAAAATGGTGGCCTCTGTTGATCTGAAATTAGGGTTCGGCTATTCAAATTGGGGCTTTCTTTGCTCGTGCTTGATTATCGATTGTTGTTGGCTCTTGCTCGCTGCTACGCTCTGCGTTGCTCCTTGAGTTCGTTGTTGCTTTGGTACGTAATCTCTTTTGCTGGTTTAATGATTTGTGCGATTGTAATTTTCGAACTCAATTGCCTTCGATTGCCGATGATGATTTTAGGGTTTATTTGATTCAATGATTTTTCATTTGAAGCTTATTTTCTCGATGCCGATGAAGATTTCTTTTGGGTTTATTTATAGGGTTGAAACCCTCCTAATCACTGTCATACTTGATTTTTCCATGTCGTTGATTTTTTTTTTTTTAAATCAATTTTGAATTACTGCTATCCATATTTGTATTCGAATTAATTAATTCGAAAATCTCTTTCCATACTTGTTGGTTCGGCCCCTATTTGAATTAACCCTGACCATATATGAATTCGAGAAATTTGATGCAGAGATTTCTTGCCAAAATTAGATTTCTTAATTAAAAACCCGATGTTAATTTTTAAATTCAACCCCATTCATTTTCTTCTTTGACTTTGGACATTTTGCATAACTGTTCATCTCTGCACTGTCCACCGTTGCTTTTGACTTTATACGGCATTGAATTTTCTCTGGCCATCTTGCTATCATTGATGCATTACTTGGCTTGGTTGTTTATTCATTTTGTTTCTGGGTTTTTTCATACATTGACTTCGGTCATGTTTGCATTCCTTTACTTTGATACCCACGGTCATGTATATTGATGCATTTGGACTTGATCATCTCTGTTGAATTTCATGCTGACTTCGGTAACTTCGACACGAGCTTGTACTTGGATATATGTGCTTGCTGTCTGGATATCTGCAGTAGTCTTCATTGTTGCATGCATTTATTTGCTGTTGTATTTGCCTTATTGACCACGGCCATCACTGTGTTCATCCCTGTACTTTCCTTTTTCACCGTAACAGATGCTACACTTGTTTATGTATTCGACATTGTTTGCTTCGATACAAATGCTTTGACACTTTGCCATGCTATTCACTGTTGCATTTTGCATCTTCACTTGGCAGTTGCACTTCCTATATATGTGTATTGCATTACTTGTCATGATTTTGGTCTTCAATCATGTGCATTTGCTAGTTCAAGCTTGCACTTGTATTGTAGCTGTTTCATATTGTTTGTTGGTTGAGGTTCTGATGGCTTTAAGTCTCTGTTTGATCATTGAAGTGTGCTCGAGTCTGCATTGTTATGTGCATGTTGCCTGTTGTTGTATTCATGTACGAACTGGTATATGCATTGATCTATATGGTGGCATTTCTTTTGTGGTCTCTGCTCTTAATTCATTGGTCATTGTACTGCTGAACTTGATTGTTCTGCACTTAGCATATGAGCTTGGTCTCTTGTTGCACTTGAAGTTATGTTCACTGTGTTGCATTTGTATTCATCACTGGTTTGTTTCAGGTTGTTCATGAGTCTTCATTTGATATTGATCTTCATATATGTGTATTTGCCCCACTTTCATTGATTCATTTCACTGTTTCATGCGTTGCACTTGTATGCTCTCATGTATTATCACAGAGACTTTGTTCATTTGCTGTTTAGCTTGCATCTGCTTGTAGTTGATGCATATGCTCTCTGATTTGAGTTTGTTGGTTGGGTCTGCACATTTCTATGCTCTAGTCTCCATAACCTTTACATGAACTTCACTGTCTCTGGCTGTAGCTTGGTCATTTGTGTAGTCTTTGAGCATGTTCTCTGATCATTCGTTGTCTTCATTGTGACTGCGTTATTGAAGTGTGTCTGACCTGAACTTGTCTTGTTGCATGTGTTCTGTAGTTGTTATGCCTTTGACACAAATGCATCACTTGATACATATATTCATTTGTCTGCACTTGATTTTGTGGTCTTTGTTGTTTGCATTGATCACTTTTGGTTTTCATGCATTTTGGCCATTGCCTTACTGTTGCTGTGCACCTCTGTTTTCACTGTCCATATGAACCTGATTCACTTCAGTTGTTGACTGCATTGCGTCGAGTCGAATTTGCAGTGATGGCTTGACCTTTGCACTTGCACACTTGCTCTTGTTAGCTGTGCACACGAGTTGGCGAGGCGGTGCACACGTGTATGAATGTACACGTGTGTATTGCAGCCACTTGTGATTACCTGTCCCTGTAATATCTATGTGCACGACTTTGTGATAAATTCAAGTGTGAATGATGATGAACAACCCATATATCTGAGGCAAATCATATTTTCAAAATCATCGTTTATTTTAAATTTCAAAAATATTTCTCGATCAATTTTACTGCGTTAGTAATTATTTTTGCAGATTTGCTCAGATGCTAGATACAAACTGAAATGCAGCTGAAGACCAAATACGAGTGTGAGTGATATGTAGTGAGGATAATGATGTAAACATGAAATGTGATGTAATTCAAAAATTGTATATAGTGAGAGCATGAATTTGTACTATTCAAGATTGTAATAAATATTTGTTTGAATAAAATTTATGTTTGAATTCAAAATCTGTGTAACTTGTTCTGTTTGAATTCAAATTAAAATTCTGTGTAATTTATTTTATTCAACAAATATTTATTTAATATATGAAAATTAAAATAGTACATTAACAAATACATTTAAACGAACTATATATATGTGTTTATTATCATCAAACAAAAATCATATAAGCGCAAAGCGCATATTTCACATGTTGTACACGTATACCTCCATGGTTTTCCTAATCTGGTTGCCGAACATCCGATTAACCAATCGTTGGTAAGTTGCACCGGCGTTCTTGAGTCCAAAAGGCATAACTTTGCAGCAGTAGAGTCCTAGATCAGTCACGAAGCTGGTATGCTCCTGGTCAGGCAAGTGTAGCCTGAATACGCGTCCATGAAGGATAAGAGTTCATGTCCATTCGTTGAATCTACAAACTAATCGATTCGAGGAAGTGGAATACCGTCTTTGGGGCAATCTTTATTCAAGTTTGAATAGTCGACACACATTATCCATTTCCCATTTGGCTTTCGGACAAGTATAGGGTTGGATACCCATTTCGGGTACAATGCATCTCGAATAAATCCATTCGATTTAAGCTTATCTACCTCTTCCTTAAGGGCGGAAGATTTCTCTGGATCCATACCACACCTTTTTTGTTTGATCGAAACTTACTGTGGGTCAATGTTCAATGTGTGGCTCGCGATGTCCGGGGAGATTCCACACATGTCAGAATGTGTCCGGGCAAACACGTCGAGGTTTGCCCGAAGAAATTCAACCAATTCCTCTTGCATTTGTTGGCCTAACTGAGATCCAATCTTTATTATTCTAGAATCATCACTATCATCAATCGGGACATCGATTGCCAGTTCGGCCGGAGAAGCTTAACTGTCTTTACTTTCATCTTCACTTTCGTTATCTCTCGGATCAAGATCTCTTTGGAATTGGTTGGGGTGCCCGGCCCTGGGCTCAGGTGTCAATTGTCAATTTTCAACAAAGCGAACGCAGAGAGATTCCTCTACGTCCTTTGCTTTCTCCTTTCGCTGCGCCTTGCGCATCTCGGCAACATAACAATTTTGTCCAGCAGCCTGATCTCCTTGGACGACCCCATCCCATGATCGGTGGGGAACTTTAGAGTCAAACACCATGGGGAAATGGCAGCCCTGAACTCAGCTAGGGCCGGTTGGCCCAAGAAAGCATTGTACGGCGAGTCGATATCTAGCACAACAAATTGTAATATCCTAACTCTCCGGTGTTCTTCGGTTTTTAACTCCACTGGCAATTCCACTACTCCAGTGGGTACGGTTGCACTCCCGTTGAAGCCATGAATACGGGACTGACAAGGCTTAAAATCTTTAGCCTCCATCTTCATCTAGTCATAGGCTTGCTTAAACAATATATTCACAGAACTTCCACTGTATACCAAGATCCTCTTCATCCAAGCAGAACCTACTTGGATAATATGACAAGTGGATCGATGGTTGGGGCTTCGACCTTGTCAGCATCTCTATCTTGAAAGACGATGTCGTCATTCATCATCTTCTGTTGCTTGGCCGAATCTCCATCTTCCAAACTACTACAACACTCAAAACTCGCATGCCTAATAGAACTGGCATACGACTCCATTTCCTTCTAGCTTCAGTCTGTTGGATGAGGACCACCACTAGCAGTATTTATCACCAACCTCCCGCCAGTACGAGCGGGTTCCTCTTGTCTTGTCTGATTTGGTACATGATTTTGATTTGATGGGCCCGCACCTTCAGACTGCGGCGCCCGCAAAAGCTGCTCTAACTTCGTTTCTCTTATTAACTTTTCAATGAGATCTTACAAGTAACGATACTCATTCGTGTTATGTCCATAGCTATCGTGGAATCTACAAAACTTTCCCATCTGGATTTGTTTCTCTGATGATGGTTTCGGGGCAGGCTTCTTATATTGAATTGTATTACAAGTCTGTAAGTACAAATTTTCCAATGACGTATTCAAAGGAGTGTAATTATCAAACGTGGAAGCCCTACGTCGTGGACCATGATTCTGATCCTGTTTCTTATTTCGATCTCCATTTCCCCTTTGCTGGTTCTGTTTATTTTGTATATTCAACTACACTTTTTCGGAACTCCCCCCGAATCATTTAATAGCTACATTACTTTGGATTCCTTCCATACTGGGCATTGCGTCACCCTTTTTCCTAGACTGTTTCACATCCTCCCTTCTCAAGAATTGGGCTACCTTGGAATAGAAATGGTCCAACGACGCGGAGGTTTTTCGGCCAACCAGTTGCCGAATTCAGAATCTGGATCAATCCCCTTAGTTAGTGCCATTAGAATAGAGTTATCACTGGGATTGCTAATCTCAGCACATGCAGAATGAAATCTCTCTAGATAACGTCTGAGTGTCTCTCTATGAGCCTGAGTGACATTGGACAAAGTGTTAACATCCTTCGGCCTCGTCACATGCATCCGGAACTGCTCAACAAACTTTATCGCCAACTGATCAAAACACGAGATAGATCAAGGTAACAGACGGGAAACCGCATGGTAGTTATGCCCCTAAGAGAGATCGGAAAACTTCAGCATATAACTGCATCATCAGCAACATTCATCAACCATTCATACTTTAGAATATGCTGATTAGGATCTAAGCCCCTTTCATAGACGGGTAGAGTTGGCATCCTAAATCGCCGAGGTGGTTCAATATAGTATGTCATCAATGAAAGGGGTATGACTCTAGGAGATTCCCCTAGTCATCATTAGTGAGACCCTGACTTTCACAGATCATTTGATGTATCATCGTCGGTATATCTAGCATTTGGACATTTTGAGCGCGCTGGGCCAAGATGTGGTCGGGTTCCACAACGCGAGGCTGGGCCGGACGTGGTCGACGATCCAGGTCTCGCCTCCTTGGTTCTAAGTCTTTAAGGATATAAGGTTCGGTAGTATGTTGACATTGGATCGGATCTTTTCGGTTTCGGACATCAACTCCCGGCTTAGTAGCAGTGGCGGTAGTGCGGTTGTCTATAACATGATATGGAATAGTACCTCCTCGGGAGGAGGGCCCAGTCTGATGGCTGGTGGATGGGCCAGCTCTTGGTTGCCCAAGGCTCAGTGCGTGCTGATGTCTTGTAGCTTGGGTATAACTCCCGTCTAGCAGTGGGCGTGTGGATCTGTGATAATAGTTTGAAGAAGCTAAACTCTCCGTAGATGAATAGGAAGACTGATCCCTCCTGGATCTCCTATGCCTTTGGCAATTTGGTTGATTGGTCAATTCTGCGTTGGAACGCAGCTGTTAGTAAGTTACCGACGGCTCTATGTCAGATCTTGCATTAGCATCTGAAACTCTTCCCTGGTGACGGGGCCTTACAGATCTAATGGTCCGGCAGCATTCTGATCAGTCGAAGGTAGTCGCACGGGATTATGTCGATCTCGTCCTTTTGGATATGCAGCAGTAGAAGTAGTCCTTGTGTTTACCATGATGAATAGCGAAGCCCTTTCCTAGACTTGATGCAAATATGAATAGGATGGAAGAACTTTGAACTTGAGATCTGAATCTTCTTCTTAGATTTATGCAATCCAATATCGATAGTAGATCCAATAAGTAGGAGTGAAAACACCAAAGTGTTTGTACCAAAATTAGGCATAACACTCTCCGAAAGTATTTGAAGAGATAAAATAAAGAAAATAAATGAAAAAATAGGATTATCTAACAAAAAATTCTAAAACAGATAAGAGAAATGCATAAAAGCATAAGGACTTCGAGTGGTTCGGCGTATGGCCTAAGTCCTATGAAATTGATGACTTTTATTAACTTTACTTGTTGGTTACAGCGGATTACAACAGTGAATTTCGAGTACAACGGCGATCTTTGAGTAAAAAAATGGTTTCGGCAGAGTCTGAATGTATGATAGCCAAAAATCCCTTTTCTGTAGGTCCTAGGCTGCTATTTATAGGCGTAGGCTGCAAGAATCTCTCCTAAATCTCGGAAGACCCCTTCTCTCACATGGGCGGGCCCACACGATCGATCCGAAGTCATTTGCACTCGTTCCATAATCGGTACGAATGAATTTCGTATCGACCAAGATCTGACCCAATCGGCTCGAAATTGAGCATGAACATTCTTTAAGTCGTAGGTAAGCTCCTGTGAAAATTTAATAGCATTTGGACTTGTAGATTGTGAGTTATGATCGATGCAAGTTTGGGCTTTTTGATTGCTGTTCTCTTCGCATCGATCTCCTTCGTATCGAAGGTTTCGCACCGATGTAAGCACATGCTTGATTGTTGACGTGCGCTTGTTTTTAGGATCCATCCGAAGTTCATGCCGAATCAATCGAGTCTTCCTAACATTTACGCCTCATTCGGATCAATCTGACTTGGTCTTGTTCGCATCGGTCGACTACGCTTCATTTCGTATCGATCCCGCTTGTATACTTCGTATCGATGCATGGCTATCGACTTCATATCGATCTGGTTTAGCTTTGTTCGCATCGATTGTAATGGCTCTTTTCTGTTTGTATCGATTGCAACTGCCCTGTTCGTATCGATCACAACTACTCTGTTCGTTTTGATACGAAGTAACGGCCTGCTTGTTTTCGATGGATACGAAGTGGTCATCAATCGATCGATGTGAACAAGCTAAAGATGATGGATGTGAAGCGGTATGAGGAAGGAAGGACATGAAGAACACTGCCCTCTATGGATATGAACTCGTGCTCCCCTGATTGATACGAAGACGTGCGCGTCCGATGGATTCGAACTGGATCGACACGAAGGAAGGTTTTCTCTAGTTGTTTGATGGATACGAACAAAGGAATCACTTAAATCGCATCGATCATATCTTGAACATACGAACTCGGATTGGCTTGAAATTTGGAACGCTAGCTTTCATAGCTTTGCTTTTCTCGTCGTATCAATTGTATCTTGATCTAGACACGGACAAAATTCATTGATATCCATAGGGAACTTATGTATAACCGATCTTCGAGACGAACTGTCTTTGGTTTCTAGTCAATTCCTTTGTGTCATGACCTTGCCAAAAGGCAGGATAACAGTAACCATGATAGTTTATTTTGCCATAGCTCAACACCGTGGTAAAATCGCCACGGCTCAAAACCGTGGTGATTTTTCCACGTTGGGGTGTGGAAAAATCAGCAGTATGGTGTAGTGAGGTAATGCTACTGGCTTGGCATTCTTGGTCAAATAAATCTTGAATTCAATCTCTCTCTTAGGGGGCAGTCCCCTAACCTCCTTAAAGACGTCTGCAAAATCTCTTATGACATGAACCGAATGCAACTTTGATGATGATGAATCAAGGGAATAGAAAAAACTCAACATGACTGACCCTTGCGGGTTGCAAGATACCTCCACAATACTACCACTGCAAGTCTCAAGTCTAACGGCTCTCCTTTCGCAGTCTAAATAGCTCCGTATGTGGATAGCCAATCCATCCCTAAGATCATCCCATACCCCGAGAATCCCAAAACATAGGCACCACAGTTAGAACTAATTAGGTTGACAATGATTTCAATTAGGGCATTCCATGTCTAGGATAAAGATTTTCAGACTCCTACAAACCATAGGTAAGTGTGTCGATCCTTCTATGGGGTTTGAAACAATAATGGGGTATACTACTAATGATATATCCAAGTGCAAACAATCTACTAGAAAACTAGAGATAAAAGAATGTGATGCTCCAGAATCAAATAAAGTCTGAATGGGAAAATCAGATATAGAAATCAAACCTTCAACTATAACCTTCCTACCTCTATCTGGAATGCTACTGGAAGATGACGTGTCTAACACCTGAATCTGCACAATTGGTGCACTTGCTCCCTGGGAATAACTCCTACTCATATGACTGGGCTGACCGCAAGTATAGCACTTACCATTCATATTCTCCTTCCAGCAATCCTTGGCCATATGTCCAACCTGCCCACAACTGTGACACTTTATTCCTTTTTTAATCTACTTCTGAGGACCAACACATTTCTTCTTCTTCTTATTTTTTTCCCACTACTTCTTCTTTGAACCTTCTGATTTAACCTCCTCTTAAGACTCTCCCTCCTTGACTGTACCGACATAAGCGCTATCTCGACCAAAGACTCATAAGTAGCTCTCATCGGTACATGAGTCATCAATAGTCGTTGAAGGGGTTGATTCAATTCCTTCGCAAACTACATAGCTTTCTTGTTCGGTGTGTTCACCAAATCCATACCAAACCACAACAACTCATTGAATTGATTGATGTATTCCTTAACAAACAAACTCCCTTGCTTTAAATTAATAAACCTCTCCAAATAAACACTCTCTTCCGCTTGAGACGGAAACTTCCAATCGAATCGCTCCCGGAATCCATCCCAAGTAACATTTCTACCCACCAACTTGATCACCTCCCACCAATAACATGCCTCCTTCTTTAGCTGCCAAGCGGCTAGCTGAACTTGTTGCAGATCATCCAATCCCAAAAGACCAAAAATCCTCTCTGTGTCACTAAGCCAAACTCCAACTTCTACAAAAGTATCCTTGCCAGAAAAAGTTTTCCCACCCAAACTCGAAAAATCATTACAAAACTTAGAGAAATTGATGGCAGCAGGTGGGTTGATGGGATTCGCACCTGCTGGTGTCGGATTGGGCGCAGGCCCGTGCAACTTTGGAGTCATGGCTTGTAAGTACCTACGAAAATAGGCCAGGACTGGAATGCCTTCGGGAAGGTTCGGGGCATAAGTCATTCTATGAAAAGAAAATGATATTTAGGAAAGAGTTAAAGGGAGATTGAATTGGACTTATGAGGGGATTTTTTTATAAAAATTCTTTTATACTTCAAAATCATTTCTTAAAGTTCTTTTCTGAAAAATATTATTTAAAACAATTTATTTCGAAAAATACTTATTTTTAAAATAAATTTTCAATAATCCTGTAACCTTAGGCTCTGATACCAAATGTAACACCCCACGCCCCTTAATATACCCAAAAGGACAGATTAAAAGGCGTGGTGCATCGTAGTATAACTAAAGCTAACAGACACTAAGATTCACAAGATAAATATGGATAAAAACAGCAGAAACTTAAAATAATAACTTAATCAAAGCAAAAATTCATGATTACTTTATAAATAAGTCAAATACCACATACATGTCTGAAAATTTCAATATGTGTAGTAGAAAAAAAAAATTCATAGTCTCAAAAATCAAAGTAATAATATCTCTCATAATAGCCAACACATAGAAAAAACACAAGCTAAAAATAAAGAAGTACATAGTAGAAATCTCCTCCAAGAAAACTCCAAGCAGCAGCAATCTACTGACTTCTCCCTTGATTGCCTAGGGGGGAGCAGAAAATAGAGGAGTGGGTCAGACTAAAAGTCTGGTGAATGATAGTAATTACTAGAGTCTTTAAGCAAGATAAAAGTAATAGACTCTATAATAGTTCTTGCACAAATAAGGATAAAGAAAATAAGAAAGGAATAAACTAGAATTAAGTACGAATATTGCTCAAATTATAAGATAGGTCAACTTTGATTGCTTGCATTTGTCCTTGATTTCTTCTTTGAATTCCTAATCCAGTAATTAGGATGTAACCCTAATTGTACCCTTTTTGATTGGCCTGCTACTCTATAGTACCTTCTACGGACCAGATTCTATATAACTCCATACACAGAATGTTATCGTGGACCAGATGACATATATGGCTCCCTACACAGAAGGCATCTACTTACTGTGGACCAGATACTATATATAACTCCCTACACAGAATGTTACTATCGCCAGATGACATATATAGCTCCCTACACAGAAGGCAGTGGTGTGCATGAAAGATACCCATACTAAGTTCTTAAAACCCAAAAGCTATTACTAAGCACCTGAATGGAAGTCGCATGCGTAACTGCCACCATGCCCATGCTACCTTTTGCTCCACCTATTGGGTCTTCTTATTACCTCAAACTCCAACACAAGCGTGCCCCTCATCCTACTTTAGGCTAACGTAAGATCGCCATGTGTCAAGAGAAAATAGGGGAAATACTGTTGGTACTGGCCCGTCATCCAAACAATATCTACTTGCACCCCTTATCCAAATCCCCCGTGATTTGGACTTCTAATTGACCAATTACTATCATTTTTAGCATAAGCGTGTCCTCGTCTAGCTTCAGGATAATGTGAAACCACTGTTTTGTCTAATAGGGAATGCTATTTGGTACAGGTCCTACTTTCATTTTTTTTTATTAACTTAGGTAAATTATTTAAATAAGCCTTTACATTTTCTCCACTATCTATGCTTATTAATTTCACTTAAGTCTTAAAATAAGCCTTACTCTGTTATTTTTCTTATTGTAACCTACGTTATAATCATGCTTATTACTTAAAACAAGTCTAAGTGTGAAAATAAGCTTCTTTCATCTTTTACACTTTTTAGTTACAATTCTGAGTTATATCTAGGCCAATATTTTTAATTCGGTCCAATAAACTTAGTAATTAGGCGTAATTTCAGTTCAATTCCTTTTATATTACAGTCTTTGAAATTTACATCTTATATTCCATTATTTCATTTTTCTTACAATTTAATCCATATTTGCGTTAATCCTATTCTAATCCATACGCGAAGAAGGAGGAATAAAAGAAAACTGAAACTAGAAGAAAATCCAAAGCGTAGAAAGAAGATGTACATAACGTATAAATAGTAGTAAATGAACTAAAATACTGTAAATAAACGGAAAAGCTATAATTAATAAAAATAAACTAAAATTACTGAAAAGAACAGCTGAAAGGGAATGGACTGAAAATAGTTCTAAAAACTGTAGATAAACTAGTAAAAAGGCTATTCCAAAAATCGTAGTAAAACTAAAATTATTGGAAAACCAATTATTTTAAAATACTTAAAGAAATTTTAAATTAATTACAATCGCTCACCTCCATCCTAAGCTCTTCCTTTGGTCTTCCCTGATCCACTTGGTGTTGTAAAATAATTTAACTTATAACGATTTTGTCCTTTGGAAAAATTGTTCTGTTTAGGGTTCTTCCTAAAAAGGTGAACCCAATTGGAGAAAACCTAGAATGAGACAAAGTGTTAGGTCTAGGGGTCTATTTATAAGGGTAGAAGTGGATCTCGAACCAATGATTTGGGGATTGAATAGGACGTAACTACGTCATAGGCTGAGTAGGAGCCATCGAATGCAAAAATAGATGGACCAGATTGGTCAGAAGAATGCAAAACACGTCACAATAGGCTCTAAAACGTTCAAGCGAACGTTCGTTTGTTTGTAAATAACAGAGGTGAGTCGACCACCTTGGTGCCTAGGTCGACCGGCCGGTCGACCTGCCTATATATATATATATATATATATATATATATATATATATATATATATATATATATATATATGTATGTATATATATATTCGCTTATTTTGTTTATTTTATAACTTGGTCATATTAGCTCGGTTTCCGACATTCTATATATGGAAATTGACCAAAAAATTACTATGGACATAATGGTGCAATTCTTGTGGCTCAATTCTGGTAATTTCACAAGGTTATTTTATTTATTTAGATAATTAACGAACTAATAATTACGGGTTAAATTTTGGGTTGTTACAAAAACCTTCCTTCATCTTATAGGTGAAGAGGGTCTTCAGCAAGATCAATCGGTTGATTAAATATTTCTTTATGTAAAGGTCTTTCAACTTCTTCCAAATTCCTCTGGCGGTGGTTCCCTGACTAATTTCAGAAATAATATTCTTACACATAACAAGTTGGAGTGTAATGTAGGCTCATTTTGTATCTCTTTCTTTTCTACACCAGATATTGCTGGATCTAAATCTTTTAAGTCATAAAACATACTGTGGACATGATTTCTTATTAGTACTGCCACTTCTCAAAACCTTCTTCTTCTTTCCACTTCTCTATCGATAATTATCAGCTTGAAGCAACGCAGGACCACTAAAATATGGAGCAACTACTGGTGTTGAACTAATCTTTGATGTATTATCTTTACCTTCCATTCTACCCAAAACCTTCTATGCAACAATAAATCTGAAAGCTCTGATACCTGTTGTAAATGGATGAGCGGTCCTTCATAGTGGAAAACCCTACTCATAGATCATGGTATGGTGCGGTAAAATAAATAGATCGATCAATTCTCCAATCAGATCACAGCTATTCCAAAGCAATAGTAAATAACTATAAAAGAGAAAAGAGGACACAAGAGATTTATAGTTGTTCCACTATTGATGTGATAATGTACGTCCACTTTAGGGAAGAGGAGCTTTATTACTTTCAATAAACAAGAGAGATTACAGAAAATAATAAAAAAACCCTAACTTGATCAATTAGGGTTACAATTTGTTTTATTGACTCATATTATTTCTTTCTGAGCTGTGGGGACAATGAACTTTATGAACCTATCCTTTTATTTATAATCTTCTCCAAATGAAGATATGAAAAGTGTTAAATAAGGTAAGTTGTAATTAAAGATAGTTTCCATAAATTTCAAAATTGTAAACTAGAAAAGTTTCCATATATTACAAATTGCAAATTATGAAAGTTTTCATAAATTACAAATAAAAAATAGGAAGGTTTCCATATATTTGAATCGCATAAAAATTCAACATACACATAATTGCTAGTGAAGCTGAACTGAGCTTCAAGTTGCATTCCAATCAACTAAGAGCTTGAGGGCAATTGATCGCCATAGACTGTCAAAGCCTAGTAGTTCTGGGCTTTGAGACAGAATAAAATCAATTCAATTTTGAGAATGTTTCAAATCGATTGGTTAAAGTTTGGAGTCCAGTGATTGGAACCCTCAAGCCCAAATGAAATCAGCAAACGTTGAGCGACTAGGTTAAACCCTGATATCAATATTAAAGGTTAAATCTTATGATGACTTGTTTAAGACTATATATAAATGTCTATTATTCTATGTTTTGGTCATTGATGGATCTCATTCTTGTTCTTCTTTGTAACCTTCATCAAAAAGACATTACCAATCTCCTATAATTCTCTGTATTGTAATAAAATTTCTTTGCCTCAAAGCGGATATACACTATAACATCAATAGCCGAATCACTATAAATATATTATGTAATTAATTTCGCATTGTTTATTCAACTAATACATGTGATTGTTTGCCAGTGAAATTTACGAATCAGGTTTGCGTGGAAATATCAATTAATAACAACTATTTTACATGTTTGTTTTACCACATGTATAGCCAATCCGTTGAACCTTCCATGTAGTGGACAATTAATTATTTAAGTAATTTCTCATGCAATTTGTTATTATAACTTTTAGGTTTTTCTATTTGAACTAGCTGGTACATAGAAGTCGTTTGATGAAATGGCAGGTCTAGAAGATGATTCTTTATAGATCAATTCTAGTCTTATAGCTATGTCATATGCAAGACATTCTTATGTGCCATTTGGTTCATTGCTAATGATGACGTGGAATGGAGATAATGACGTTGAAATATGGCAGTGGAAAATGAAGGTGATGTTGAAAATGAATTATGTTCATACGGTAGTATTGGATACTCATGCGTAATCTATTGATGTTTCAAATGTTAAGAACAACGAGATGGAAGAATGTTATCATCAAAATTAATGGTGAGACGATCACTAAAAGAGTATGGGACAAACTGGAAGAGGTTCAAATGTAAAAGTTCTTGTTGAGGTTTTTCTTTACCTATTGATGAAAAAAGTTCATTAAAACTATATATAAATATTATTGATAACTTTTCATGAACGACGAGAGCAATTAGCTCAAAGGTTGTTGAAGAGAAGAAGATAATGATTCTAATATGTCCACTGCATCAGTACTAACAATTTATAGCAAGGACACTCCCTTGATGATGACAAGTCGGTTGTCCTTTTGAGGAGTTGCAAGAACAAATGAATGGAGTTACTTTCAGTGATGGTGAAGCTCGTGGAAGTTTGCACTTGTTTGGTGAAAGAGATAAACCTAAGAAGGAGAAGAACTTTATGAAGGGTGTGGGGGAAGGGGTTTAGCAATTTTGGAATCTTGAAGACGATTGGCATACTAAGTCGAGAGAGGGAAAGTGTAGTTATTATAAGAAACCATACTTGAAAGTTTGAATATCCAAAGTTAACGAAGTAGCTAGTTCTTTACTGAATGAGATGGAGAATGGTATTAGTGAGGATGTGTTAATGATGGTTGTGTTTCAAGCTGCAGACCATTATATTCTTAGTTCTATTGGATCTGGCCTGTTTCGCAACTATTGAAATGGTTAAATTTCAAAAAAAAAAAATTGGATCTTTATGAGCCTTTGAAATCTAATATTTAACACTAGATCTAATCTAGTTGTTTTAATAAACTATTATTTTTTATTATTTGTTTATTTTAATTAATATATATTAATCAAATATAATATGTGTATAAATAAGCGTAATTCAATATATATTCTTTTTTTTTTGAAATTTGGTACTTAGGTGGTAGTACATAATAGTACTGCATAACCTTATCTAGTATACAACATCAGTACATGCCCAATAGTTCGAATCACGCAATACAAATTTCGAACCTATGACCTCTCGCATCAAAGTCAGGGTGCCTAACCATTGGGACAGTGGTGCTGGTCAATCAATATATATATATATATATATATATATATATATATATATATATATTCATATAATATAAGTAGAGATGACTTGTCTGAATGGCATAAATATAATGAAAAACATGAGATGATTAAATGTATACATAAGCGTGTATTAGGATTTATCTCTATGTGTGTGTATTAGTTGCCATAATTAAAATATATGAACAAAATTTTGAAATTTTATAATGAATATAATTTTATTAAATAATACATATATTTTGGCTAAGTCTAGGTATTTAAATTTGAATTTTAACTAAAATATCTAATTTTGATTTGTTAAACATATAGTTAAATTCAAATCTAGATCCGAGATATTAATTCAAAATTATAAAATATCTTATATTTGATAAATTAATATTGGTACTAAATATATATATTATTTTAATTATTATAAAGTAAAAAAATTTGATTTTAATATATGTTTGTATATATTTCATTAAATATTTGAGTATAAAATATACATGTAACACATTTTATACTCTAATAAGTAAAAATTTATATAAAAGCCCAAAGCACTTTAATAAATCTATATGTATATATTCAAATTTATTTAAATAAACATTAAATTTGAAACTACCATTTAGTTATATAATAATATAAATATATATGAAAATTATTTGGCAAAAGATTTGTATTTGGTTAATTTCCATGAGCAATTTTGATAAATAAATATTTTATCAATTATTTTAAAAACGAACTATTTGTAATTTTATAACTTTAAAATGATTTAAATAGTAAATGATATTTTAACAATTATAAAAATCATGTTATAGACTCAAAAATTATTTTATATTCATGCATAATATTCACATGGTTGAAAACTAAATTATAGCATATACATATATATATACACACATCAATATGTTAAATTAAGTCAATATGTTTTAATGAATTATTATATTATTATAGAAACTACAAATCAAAACATGGCAATAGTATATACATGTATAGATAGTGATAATCAGTATGGTAATAAGAAAATATAATCAAAATATACCTGATTGAGATGAAGCCTTAAAGATGCACGTTAATTCATAGAGTCTCCTGGATCTCGGAAATTGCAATCCAAAATTGTTGGCTTTAGAGTATCACCACTAGAATTGAGTTATTTGATGTTATGGGGCTGAAAATAGCTCGGCAATGATGATGATGGAATTAAGTATTTGCGGCTAAAGATGGAAAAGAGAGTGTAACACCTCGTGAATTTAGATTAATAATTTAATGATTAATTAGGCTCCAAAAATAAATTTTGAGCAAATGATGGAATTCGACCATTGCACCAATTGCATCTTGGTGATTTTTTGAGCAAGTTTCATATTTGGAGTTTCATGATCGGAATTCAAACGAAGAAGTCATGAGCGTTTAAAGAATTTAAAACGAAGATGATTAAATAACAAAATATGGTAATAAAATATAATTAAACCGAAACCCATCGGATGACCCCTGCTATGGGCTGGTCGACCACTCATAGGGATGCAATCGACTGATCGAAACGATTCGGTTGGGGTTTGAACCTCGACCAACGATTCAGATTTAATAATTTTAATCTAATGGATATGACTGATTCGAGAGCCTATAAATTCAAGTCTAATCACTCTCTTCTCTTTTCATATTTTTTAAGCAAGGACAGTAAAGCTCTGTCATTTCCTCTTCTCCACTATTCCTCTAATTTGTATTTATACAAATTGGAGACGAGCAGAAAATAAATAGAAAAAGAAAAGTAGCAGATAGCGATGCGCAACAAAAATGTAATATCAATACTATAAATCTATATTTCTTTTTTTCCCCAAATCTCTTTTCACATCTGTAATTATAATGATATGTATATACACTTTTATAAATATTATGTAATTAAATGCATAAAACACCACCTACATATTATGTAAATGAGTAGGAATATTGTCCACACCCAGATCTACAAATCAGTCCCCAAGTTATTAAAGGTTGAATATAGATAAAAATGTAGAACTCGTTCCAAATCTACAATTGGGTTGTAGAAATAGAAATATAAGTATAATTTAGATTTGCTCTGATTCTGTTAGAATGCAAATTTTTGCATTTTAACTTGTTGGAAGTATTGTCCGTTTAACCTCCATGAATTTGTCTAATATCTTAAATTTATAGAAAAAGTTTAATGGTTGATTTGACAAGGAATATACATCAAAAGAACAAAGAGATGTTTTGTTCGAGGAAAATGAGTGATCCTCACAAGAAGGAGGGTACTCATATAATTTTATTATACACGTTAAAAAAGAGCTAGCCAGTATGCTTAGCGGGTAGTTGAAAACCCCCATACAAGTAAGAGAAAAAATAAAAAGCCAAACTAAGGACTCTCCTAAACAATCTACTCGAATAACAATCCAATGCCTGAAACATCTCCATGAAATGTTAAGTCCTCTAAACCATCTCCCACTCAACAACTACGACGACAACCTGCCAGAACCTTAAAACTCCAACTGCAGCTACTTAAGCTGCACACCGCCTCCAAAATGACAAACACCAGTAACCCAAACTAAAGCAAAACTCGGGCTTCCAAATAAAAATTAATCACTTAGTCTAACAACTGGGTATTATACAGATCCTCAAAGTCTATCTAGCAGATTACTATCCCAGTTGGAGAATGCTTAAATTTAACTTCAGCTTCAAAAGAAAAAAAAAACACCTGAACTAGCAAAAAACATCAGAAGCTTTACCATGAAATTCAACAGAAGTAACACCTTAATATCATCTGCCCTCATGCCAAGGAACTAAGAGCTTTAAATTTTAACAATCTAGGACTTCTAATATTAGCAGCTGAAATACTTCTGCTTCTTCTCTTACCATATTTGGAAATGTGAGTAGATCACAAGCATGGATATGATGAGATGTAGGTCTTCTTAAAGAAGTAAGGCAACAGTACAAAACAAATTTAAAAAGCCCAACATAAACAAAAATAGCATCAGATTCTCCAATGTTATCACAAGCACTGCTACCCATGCAGAGATAATCATTCCTATCCACAAAATTGATTTTATCATGAGACCAAACTTTTGCCTGTTTTTTTAACTTTTTCAAATAACCCATTATTTTCAACGGAAGCATTAACTATCAAACCAACAAAATTATTCATGCAAAAGAACCAAGATTTATCATTTATGCAATGCAAGAAAACACTATGCATGTTTAAAGGAAAAACATCCACAATCACCAAACCATTCATAATAAGAAAATGACCCTGTACATCATTGCCGAAATAAAACCTACCCTTCCCATTCATATAAGCAACAGCAACTGATTCCTTGTGGTCAACTATATCGTACAATCTCCCCTGTTTATAAAAATGAATTAATATCCAAAACCTTCTCAGTTCTCACTATAAAAAGATAAGTCAAAAACTGGTGACATTCCAATAACATCACCACAGTTTTGAACAGGCACAAAACCAACATCATCAGTATGCTGACTTTCAGACCCCAACCCAACACCAACATCAGCAATAATGCTAGATTTAGATCTCTCATCAACTCTAAAACCCAAATGACCATCTCCTAAGTCATCAACAGTATCTAAAACCAACCCACTGACATTCGAGATAACCGAAACTGATTACCCAACAAAATCCATACCATAATTATGAACTGACTCTGTGCCAATATCGTTAGTATATCGACTAACAGATCCAAATACAAAAACATAATTAGCTGCCTTATAGAAATCAGAACCCGCAACTCCTCCTTCAACTCTGAAACCCGAATGAACGACTCCTATCTCATCAACAATCTCAGAACCTATTAAAGCCTCAAAACTGTTAGACATGAAAAGAATAAAATAAGATTCTATGACTAACTTTGGTGAAACCAATGTTCGTAGGAACCACTATTTCAGCTTCTGACAGATCATCTCTCAAATCAATCAAAGAATTTGAAAGATGATGAACACCCTTTAATTCTAATACGGAAGGATCCCAGAGTATACTATCTCCTATCAATCTCCTGGAAGATAAATCTTTATCTATCAAAGACACTTCCTTAACAATACAATTATCTGACAAGGAAAAATCTTTGAACAGCATACTCTTGCTTGCTGTCTTGCAAGAAATAGAGCTACCCAACCTATTAAACTTTTTGTCGAACACATTGCCTTCATCAATAATATTGACAGCATCCCCAAACATGCTCTTAAAATTCATACCAATATTCACAGGATTAATAGCATCGAAATGTTTGAATTAATCCTCTAAGAAATCAATTCCCTCCCTTCTTCGAATCCATAAATGGTCCAACAAAATTCTCTTCAGTTCCTTCATTTTTAGAACAAACTGAAAGCCATGTTCAAGGATACTAAAATGCTTAAATATACTCCTAAAGCCGAACCCCTCAAATCCCACTTACATCGATTTTACTTATGCAAAAAGTATCGCACTTGAAACAACGCGTACGCTTTCTACAATCCCTCTCATAATGTGATTCACCGCCGCATCTAAAGTAAAAGAAAATAGTATTACTGTGATTTAACCAGTTCTTGAAAGAATGAACGGAACTAGCTAATTTCTTAAATTCGCTTTTAGATGTGCATGAGCGAAGATGATGTTTGTACGAAATGGGATTGGACGATGGAAAATACAAAAGAGGTCGAACGGGAAAAAAAGAATTCGAAAAGGAGAAAGAGGAAGCACCAGCTGCCATTGATTTTTCTAACTTTTAATAAAAAGAAAAGAAAAAAGAGCGTGTAAGACAAGGATTTCTTTTCTGTAGCTTATGCTGTCTATTTTAATAAAATGGAAATAAATAATTCTTAGTAATTTCAAAGCACATTTCTTAAATAAGGTTAGTTCATGAAAGGTTATAACGTGAATGCTTTTTAAAAGGATAATTCTAAAAGATTAAAATATGAAACAAAATATTCTAGTTAAGGACTAATAACTGGAATTATAATAATAGATTTATAAACATATATATCCATGGCAAAACATTCAAACTAAAAAAATAATTAATATAGCGTACTATGCTATACGTTAATGTTTGCATTAAATGTAAATTGAACATTAGTATAGATCAAGTAATAAAGGGTAAGATTAGGAAATAAAGAGGGAAGGATTGTCGCTCCAAAAACGAATAGGCAATAAATGTATAATAAATTGGAAGTTACGAGAAATTAAATAGGTTGTAAATGAAGGAAATGAGACTGATTAATGAAATTGGTAGGATAATTATGGAAAGGAGGAATAAATAATGGTACGATTTGAGCAAGTAAGTAAATGTCTTAGAAAACAACCGTTAAGATACATTTATTATGGACAAAAGAGACATTTATAGAGATAATAAACAAAGCATGCTAAATGGTAATTAAATATCATAAGGCAGGATAATTGTCATTAGAGTAAATTATGTAGCCTTAAATATGCAATAGGAATTGGTGAGCTTTGTCCAATAACAAAGCTAAGAATAATTAATTGGACTTAGTGGGTTGGGATGCGATGTCAGTAGAGTTACACAATAGAAGTCTACCCTTCACTAAGAGGCTACCAGCAATTGTGTACGCTTACTACTCATGTGATTGCTACTGATGTGAGACATCTCTAACCATGGGATACGTGGGAAAAGAGATATGCAAAAGATGTAAGACCTGCTTTTGAGTTGGAAGTATTAAGCGGTTGATTGATGTTCCGCCTCCTACCTATTTAGGAAGTACTAAATGGTCTGGGTTAGTGATTAGGCGTGATAGAGGATATCTCGGGGAGGGTCCGCTTCGGGCGTGAGGTATTAAGTGACTATTGTAGGGTCCGCTTTTCTCCCATAAAGAAGTATTAAGTGGCCTGGTGAGATTCCATGCAACGCTAGGGATGGGCGTGGGTCGGTTTGGTGCGGTTTGGAGTCCAAAACGCTTCCGCACCGTATCAAACGGTTAATCAAAAATACAAACCATTGTACCAACCCTTTAAACGATTCGGTTTCGGTTCGGTTTGAATGTATGCGGTTCGGTTTCCGTCTGGTCTGGTTTGAACCCATATTAAATATGAAATAAAAGAATTATTTCCATCAACAATCAATTTACAAAGGTAACCGTGTGAAACTTTTACATTTAAAGGTTAAAACACACAATGTTATACTGAAATGAAAAAGTAGTTCTTAATTGTATGAATATTTCAATTTGACATTTACCTACAAGTGAGATTTTTTTGGTAGATTAACCAAAAATCAACATTAATCATTAAGGAAAATGACTAAAATAAGATTATAATTAGCATTTATTCACAAAAAAAAACGAGATGAAAAATATTATACCAAACTATAGCTTCTTCCTTTATGTCAACGATTATTATTAATATAACAACAACATACGCTAAAAATAAAATGTACATCGTTAGAATTTAAAATAAGATAGGAGTTGCTTATATTTTTATCATAAGATTACTAATATAAATTTTCGATTCGGTCCGGTTTAATATGTTTGGTTCAATCGTCCAAACCGCAACCGAACCGTATCGATGCGGGTCGGTCCGGTTTGGGGTATCAGCTTTGGTTAGAAGATTCGGTGTGGGTTTCTGCACCGCTTTTGCGGTCCGATGCGAGCGTTTTTCGTATAGCGGTGCGGTTTACGCCTACCCCTATGCAACGCCAGCTAGATAGTACCAGGAAGGAGTCTGCCTTGAGATAGGTATTAAATGATGAGGATCTGCCTTAAATAAGATATTAAATGGTCAGAGTCTGCTAGTTCCTATTAAGAAGGTATTAAGCAGCGCAGTTACTATCTCTCACATGGCTAGGATATTGTTAACGATAGTTGCAATAGTTATATATTATAAGGCCATATATATAAGTCATCGGTCTTTGTGGCTAGGACCGATAGACCGACGTTAACAATGTGAAAGGCCCGCTTCATATTTAAGAAGTATTAAGTGGCCGGGGTTTTGAGTAGCATATGCACTATAGGCATATGTCAGTATTATATACCTTGGAGAAGGTTAGTAAACATATCGTATATGCATATGAGCTTAAACGGATTAATAGTAAATAATGAGACATAACATTTAAATGGAAACTAATCAATATAAGTTTGTGTTATAGATAAAGTATGCAATTTTCCAATCACAAGAACGTTGTTTTGACCCCCTCCTCATTACACACCAAAGGATAGATTTAGAGGAATAGGATGATAGAGCAAGTTGAAACGATTGATAGAGAAGTCATTTTATTTATGACCAGTACTAGCAAGGCGATTGGATGTCCAAGAAATACCATTAATCTCGAGTTGTGGCCTCAGTCCGTATTTATATCCTATTACATTTTCTATTCCACTGTGAGTTTAGTTTGATCAACCCCTGATATACTTATGTTTATTACAGGCAACCAAAACCAACGATCTGTAACCTAAGGGACTTGGATTTCAATTTTGTCGAAATTCAAGCCCATTAAGGTGTAGGTTGTTACATAGAGGAGTAAGAGAAAGAGAGAAAATATGGAGGCTTTGGGTTGCTTATACAAAGGATCATGGGGAAAAGACCTTCCACTATTTCCCCTTACCATGTCTAACCCTTAGACCCACTCTATCCCCTTATGGCCAGCCAAGATAGGGCCTAAAATGGACCTAAAGCACTTCAAAGCCCAAATGCAACTGGTTATATTTAAATAGGATTTAAATGTTTATTGACATTGTATATCGATGCACAGATATACAAAAAAATTATATTCACCCAACTAATAACTAATAGCAACCAAAACAATTCCAGTGGCTACCCCATTTAATAGTAATTAATATTTTTTAAATATTAATTAATTCAATTAATTTATAACACTTTATAAACTAATTATGTCAAGAGGTGTGTCGAAGACTGAATGAATTCTATTGTGCAACTCATAAGTGTGAATTCAATCAGTGATTAATATTTTAACAATTCAAATATTAATGTTTACATGTCACCTTAGCTAGTGATGTGATAGTATTTCTGAATTCAACGCTTACAAATCTCATCTGTAAAATCCAAGTTTACATATTCTTAAGCGGTACCCTTTAGTAACAATTATTTACACATGTTCTATTCATCAAAACTATATCACTATGAGATATATGAAATTTGGAATTGGTCAAAATTCAAATATTCTTGACATTCAACTTGGTTATTCCATAAAAAAAGTCGTTTGTTCAATTATATCATTTATTATTAACCGTGCTATTCTAACCAGAGGTTTTGACTATGAGTTGACTGCAATTGACTGTGACAGTAACCTCATATAACTAAGAAGATGAATTCTTTATTGAATGGCACTTCACTTTCTATGCTTCTACTCAGTCCCAACTATAATCGCTCGATAGTCATAATGACAACCCACATCTACCGACACACCAATCTAAAGTCTAAGGTGACTTTCGGACTCTCATCAGTGCCAAGAAATATGAGCTGTCATGTTTCTTAAACAATTGTGAAACTAAAGATATACAGATATGATCTAAGATATGCTATTCATAGCGGAAGGAACAAAATATAAATATAGAAAATAACTGTCATAGAAATTATCTCAAAACACAGTCTCAGAAAACAATACATAGTCAAATAAAGAGTAACAAAAATACAATTATAGTCTGATAAAATACTAAGTACTGGAAAGAACAGACAATTATATAGAGAGTAAATAAAATGATAAGCAACACCAATGATGAGACCGTCTCTCTACTTACTGAGATTGCACCTATCACCCGTTGTCTTTCCCTTCCGTAGTAAGGAAAAAGGAAGGAAAAGGTGAGTCGGACAAAATTCTGGTTAATGAGTACTTGTCTACTATATGGCGTTCAGGTGCAGTTGACTTTAATTCTGTCATATATGACCTAGGGTGTTCTCCATATGTTTGTGTATTACAAGAGCTCTTTACTTAAAGGCTTTTACATTATACAGACCTACACTAACAACTTGTGCAGGCTTCTATGAAGATCGAACTATGGATCAAACCTTAATAACCAACGAATAGCTAACAGCTACTAGATATCCTCTAACATAGGATCATCCTACAACTTTTCCGTATGGAACTACATCTCACACATTACAACTATGCGTAACTATCTCGCATAGGTTTTCCCTACAATTTCAATATATGAATAAATTTTCCACAAATACAACTATATGTACCCCAACTACACATTAAGGGGAAGTGTGAAATGCCGACTCACCATAGTGTCTCATCATCTGCATCTGTGTCACCTCTCAATAGTAGTTTATGCCTCTTATTGCACGCATCAGATCCATCAACCACACAGTATTACGTCGTGTCAATATCCATGCATACCAAGGAACTTCCATTGTACCGAGCCCACACACTTCATCAGGCATCAGTAAGTGTTGTGCGTGAACCGTAGAACCTCCTGTGAGTGCCATTTATAATATAATCACCCCCAGTCGAATAATCGACTGCTATGCCCTGGACCATTGATCGCTTGTTGTCATCCACTCAGGTAGCACTGTCGACCAGTCGCTATGTAAAATTTAAGGGTTTTGGTCATTTTGATTAATTAGTCGCTTATTATTAATTTTTGTTTACTATCGATCGCTCTTGGACATCAGCAAAATTATGGTTTCAGGTTCAATAGTTTTTGGTGAACTTTAAGTTATATTTATCCAAGTCCGAATCAATTTACATTTATAGTAATTAGTTTTCATCTAGGGATAACCTCAATAATATCAAGTTAAATCAATGAATTATAAGGATTTATACTTGATTGAAAAGGGATTTAATCTAGGTTAATTTCTATTTAACTAGTTCGCATCAATTTAATTTATTATACAATTTCAATCATAAGCCATATGATTAACAATTTAGTTACTAATATCCTAGATCAAATAGTGTAAATTAAAATTAACTATGAATAATCATCTTATTAAAATGTTCCCACTTACCTCGAATCCAAGATTTATCCTTATCCTCCGTTCAAAAATCAACACTCGATATCTTGCCCCTTCCTTGATCCGATCTCCTCGTAATAATTTTATTTTATAATATTTTGGAGAATTTTATAAGTGGAGAAGAAGAGATGATAGAGTTTTGGTATATTGACAATTTCTAATGAATTAGGATTTAGATTAGCTCTATATTTATAAGGGTTTTAGATTAGTCCTAATCATTAGATTAAACCTAGAGAACCTTAGGTTTCATCTAGAGCGTCCAATAATTTCGTCATGGCCAAGCAAAAGTATTTCGTACAATTACCGTTCACTGCTTCCAACTTATCGATTTTCAACGTCAACCGGTCGATCGTCAAGGGGGACCGGTCGATCATTGCCTGGACCAACACACCCATAGTATGTCGATCGGTGGAGCTGTTTAATTAAGGAAAGCTTAGTTTCCTTATTTAGTATTTAATTAATTTCGTTTTCACATTTTAAAACATTCGTAACTTCTCCATTCTAGTTTCGATTTCAAAGTGTTATATATAAAAAAAATTAAAAAATTGCTACGAACACAACGATGCAAGTTTCATAGACAAATTCAAACGTTTTCAAAAATTATGTTTTTGCCATTGTTATATTTAAATTTAATTCTTTATTAAATTTATCTTCTTAAACTCTTTGGGGTGTTACAGCTGTTATGTCATAATTTAGCTACAATCAAAGTGGAGTATTCACATATAAGTTCTACAGTATTATCAAGTCATGAGAATTATGTAACATTGTCACTATGAGATTTTCCATTTGACTTAGTTTTTATTAAGCAATATGAAACTCTCGGATGAGTCGTTCCACAGTTATCCAATAACTACAAGTATATAACCTCTTTATACCCCTAGTAGTCATGGGTTAAACACTACCTAACATTTGGAGAGTGTGACGTATTCTAGCCTCAACGGATGTATCAGTATCTGATGCATCTTGACCATGAATATTTCAAACAGTACATTATGCTATACCATGACAATTTTCTCATGAGTACAACTGTTTGTAATTATTATCATATATCATATCATTTAATAACTTTCTAATTAATATACTTTAAATTAATTACTTAATTACTTATATCATAATATAACAAGTATATAATAGAAGTCATACACATTTACTATGAAAAAATTGATTACAGAGTAGATAATTCTCAAATTAAGAGTTAGTGGTATGGTCGAGGGGCAATTATGTAATTTGTTACACATATCTGACTTTGTAATCAATTTTATTCGTAATAAAAGTGTTTGTTTTCTTACATGTAATTCTTTATATTGTGATATAAGTAATTAAGAAACTAAAGTACATAACTAAAAAAACCATAAACAAAATGTTATGCAATTGTAGTTGCACTATGAGTAATTAATCACAATATTAAATAACATTTTTTGAATATTCTTGGTCAAGGTGTTTCAAGAAAAAATATTGATACATCCATTGAGATCGGAGTACGTAAAACTCTCCAAATATTAGGCAGTGTATTACACATGGCTACTAGGGGAACCATGGGTTTATGAACTCATGATTATTGGACAATTATAAGCCGATTCATTTAAGAGTTTCATGTTCGTTGATAACAACTATGTCAAACAGGAAATCTCAATGTGACAATGTTACATGGTTCCATCGACTTGAGAATACGATGGAACTTCAATATGGATACTCCACTTTTATTGTTGTTAAATTATAGCATCGTGATCCATTGAGTGACCATAATTGGGTCCGAGTTGAAGCATATGAAGTGAAATTTAATTCAATACAGAATTCGTTCCTTAGTTGTATGAGTTTAGTGTCACGGTCAGCTATAGTTAATTCAAAGTCAAAATTGCTGGCTAGAGTAGCTAATAATAAATGAAATTATTAAACAAGGGACTTTGAATTTAATATGGAAAATATTAGAGTTTTGACCAATACCAAATTCCATATATCCTAAAGTGGTATAGTGCCATGAAAAGAAAGTGTGTAAACTATTATCAAATTAGTACCTCTTAACATAATATATAACATGATTTAATATGCTATTATGAAACCAAATATCATCATCGAAATGCCAAAATACAAATTTGTTTTATAATGAATATTCATAATATTCATATTAGAACAAAACTGCGTCTATTTCGGTCAAAACTAAAAATGTTATTATTTCATAAATAATATTTGGCATACACAAAATTAGTCGTTCAAAACATGTGTCATATGGTATGCTCCTACAATTTTTGATACAATGAAAGTGTTTGAAATACAAAGATCCACACGATCACTTACCACTTGCTATTTATTTCTTCTACCGTAACTAATTTATAGTTGAGAGTTTCAGATTAAATAACTCGAAGAAATAAATCTTCAAGAGAACAATTATCTATAAGAAAAATACATTTGAATATAAATCATATTTCTTATTCCCTATCAAACATATACAAATATTTTAAACAATTCCACTTCCAATGTCACTTCATGAAGTGGAGGTGACCATTCACTATCTTCATCGCAACTGGGTCAAATTTTTTACCATCCTCGAAATTTTACCTTTTCTTTTGAAAGGTCGAACTGTTTAAAAGAGAAACCCTTTACTTTAAGTTTTTGCTGGATTTCATTATAAAAGTGCACTCGGTTATCCTTAACATTTTAAGGACATCGAATATGTTGCACCAAAGTAAACAAATCACAATTGACATTTTAATGGTTGAATTCCTAAGACTGTCTATAACTCTTGGTCATGTTGTTTATAACAAAATAATATCCTTGTCATATGTAATCGTATTGAACACATGAACTCACACTATGGTTTACTTGCTCACTCCGAACGGAACATTTTCATCGAAATTTTGTATAATATGAAGACAACTATTCACCATACAAAAAATTATATGATCGAATATGGATCAAATATCCATAATCCTGTATCGCATTAGAGTTCAAAACTCATAGAAAACAATTCACAGTCTCAAGCAAATTAACACTTAAGTTACCAAGGAACGATTGTATTAAATGGTAGTATAATTTGCCTCTTACATGTTTCTTGAAGCGATTACATGCCAAAAGTTATTGATAAGTACATTTTACATTTCTTTTCAATTTTTAATTCAAATCTCTTAGTAAATTTTAATAAATAAATAGTTTTATCAATTATGTTAAACGTAATAATTTTGTTTAGTAAATTAGTATAATATCATACATGTTCTTCTACTTATTAAATTGGTTTATTTATTTATCTATTTAGGCTCCCACTGAATTCTGCATCCTCAAAAATCCTAAAGAGGTATGGGGATTTCATTAGTTCCTTCTATGGGTTTTAGGATCCGTAAATAATGTTACTACAACCTTGAGGATGTTAAATACATTGCAGTCCCTGTAAATGGTTACACTTTACTAATTATACATGGTATATAACTCCTAATCATACTTTTACTTGCTCATAATCATCTTTATCAGCTTGAAGGTGCTCAACAAATCATAAAGTACATTACATACTCTAGACTCATCATTTCGCGATAACCTAAGGGTGATTATGTAACTTTTGCAGGTTCCAAACAAAGTTACATGATAATTTTCCCAATCTAGATACAATATAAACAATTGACTATGACCCAAATGCTCTCATTCCCTCTCCTACTCCTTGGTAACCCATTAACGAAATCCATAAAAATACTCTCCCACTTCCACCGAGGAATATGCAATGTCTACAACAATCCTTTCGGCTTCTTCTATGCCGCCTTTACCCTCTCGCAAGTCATACATCTAGCTATAGACTCTACTACTTACTTCTTCATACTGAGCCAATAGAAGACCCTCCTCACGACATGATACATTTCTCCACCACCAGGAAGAATGGTCATCCTAGAATAGTGAGACTCAGCTAATACCGCATCTACCAATTCCATACTACGAGGAACATAAAGCTTGTTATCCCTCCTAACCATCCTCTTGAGTCAATGGTATAATGCCTCAAATGACTCAATGACTCTCCTCTATGAATCCTCTCAATAATGTCTAATAGCTCCTTATCCTCTTTCTACCTAGACCTAATACGCTGCATGAATGCAGGATGCACATTTAAAGCTGCTAGCAACCCGGGGTCATATCTGATGATAGCGGGAAATCAAATATAGAAATGTACTCTAAATGTCTCCACTTCAAAAATAAGGGACTTAACATTGCATGCTATCTACTCAAAGCATCTGCCATTACATTACCCTTGCTTGGGGTTTAAGAGATATCAAAGTCATATGATGCTAAGAACTCCATCCACCTTTGCTGTCTCAAATTCAAATCCTTTTGGAAGAATTCAAGTACTTGTGATCCGTATGTAGCTCAAACTGCTCTCCGGAAAGGTAATGCCTCCATGACTTTAGTGCAAAGACAATGGTTGCCAATTCAAGACCATGGGTATGGTAGTTTCTCTTGTGGATCTTTAACTGCATACTTGCATAACTCACCACCCTTCCTTTTTGCGTAAAAACTACACCTAACCCCGTACTATAGACGCTGGTATAAACTGTAATGGTTTCATTCCATCAGGTAACACTAGAATTGGTGCACAGTTAATGCCTCCTTTAACTTGATAAAAAAATATTCACATTTATCATCCTATGAAAAAACTAGATCCTTCTTAGTAAGATAGGTCAGAGGATCAGAGATCTTCGTGAAGCCCTTAACAAACTTCTGATAGTAGCCCAACAAACCTAGGAAAATTTTCACCCCTGTGGCATTCTTCAGCACATACCAATCCTAAACTGCTGCCACCTTACTAGGATCAACTGCCAATCCTCTTTCTAAGCCGATGTGTCCCAAAAAGCATACCTCCTTTCTTCAAAAACACTTTTAATACTTTGCCTTCAGCTTATATGTTTGGAGTGTACTGAGCACTTCTCATAAATGCAATGCATGCTTCTCCTCACTCCTCAAATATACGAGAATATCATCCATAAATACCATGATGAATTTGTTTAGCAACCCCCTAAATACCCGACTCTTCAAATCGATAAAGTAGGCGAGTGCATTAGTCAGTCCTAAAGGCATGACTAACTACTCATACAACTCGTCAAGTGTATAGAATGTCATATTCTTGATACTGTCCTCAGCTTCACACAACTGATGAAATTCGGTAGCCAATTTAAGTTGAGAACACCTTAGCTCCAACTATTGATCAAAGATATCGTCTATATGGAGCAGTGGATAACGATCCTTCTTTGTTAGTTTATTCATCTCTCTATAATCGATGAAGAGTCCCAAAGAACCATCTACCTTATTGGCAAAGATGATTGGTGCTCCCCTTAGAGATACTCCTCCTAATGAAACCCTTCTCTAACAACTCATTAACCTGCTTGTTCAACTCGCGATAGAGCTGGAATTCTCAACAAGATAAATTCTAAACTCGATCTCTCTCTAGGATGGAAGACCGGTAACCTCAGTAAAAAAAATTGAGAAATCTCCAAATACAGGTACCGTATCTATCTTATTATGTGATAGATATAAAGAATATAAGTCGCTCAACATAACTAATCCTCGGGGATTGCAATAAACCTCTAAGTTACATCCACTACACGTGCTCAATCTAATGACCTTCTTATCACAGTCCAAAATAGCCTCATACAACACCATCCAATCCATCACCAATATCAAACCAAACCCAGAGAATCCCAATACAAAGCCATCATTATCAAACTCGACACCTAAGGTGAACAACTCCAAACCCCTACATAATATAGACAAATAGGCCGATCCTCCTACAGGGTTGGCACAACTACATGATCGGTTATTATACTTGTGTGTAAGTGTAAGTCATCAACAGATATACTATAAATGAAAGAATGTGAAGTCCTAATATCAAATAAAGTGCGAATACATAAACCAAAATGAGTCAACACACCTTCTATAACCACTTTCTTACCCTTGTCCACCATTAAATGTGCACTCGAGCTAGGGACTACCTGTAGTGCATATGCCAAAACCACCTGAGTAGAAGTCTGAGTTGAAGCTCTCGGTAGTGTTGGGAAAGATCTGTCCAACACTCCTTATGAAATGCCCCTTCCTGCCAAACTTCCTACAATTCATATCCTTCTTTTGAACCTTTCCTTTAGGTCTACCTCCACCTTTATGTTGGTTCTGCTGCACTTTCCTAACAGCCTTCTTGGGTTACTCTTCATTGGCTTCCCTCATGGATATGGTGTTTAGCAAGGTCATCTCCGCTAGACCATCATATGTAGCACCAATAGGAATATTGCTCAGAGCTAAATCTTGAAGAGATTGATTCAACCCTTTAGCAAATTTGAGAGCCTTTGAGAGCCTTCTTATGTGGTGTGTCAATTAGCTTCATCCCAAATCTTGTTAGTCATTGAGCTGGTTAACATATTCCTTAACAAATAGATTTCCCTATTTTAAGTGAATGAACCTCTCGAATTGCGCACCTTCCTTTGCCTTAGAAAGAAACTACATCTCGAGGCGCCTATGGAGCTCTTCCCAAGCGATCTACTTTCTATCAGTCTCAGCCACAACTACCTCCCACCAGCTTAATGCCCTACCTTATAACTGCCATGTAGCTAACTGCATCCATACCTCGTCAGTCAAACCCATCAAATCAAAGATCCTATCACAAATGAGGATCCATGACCTCGAATCTACATAAGACTCTATCCCCATCTATTGCTTCCCTCTAAGATTTGAAAATTCTTTACATAGCTTAGAAAATTCTATAGCGGTAGGTGGGTGGGCGGGAGCCGCACTTGTCACTCTTTCCGTAGACTCTCTAGCGGGATTTAGCTCGTCTTGTCCCCTCGCCTGTAGGTACGGGTGGAACCATATCGGGATGCTTGTGCCTGTGACCTCAACTATATCGTCAAAGCATGAACCTACGGGATTACTCACCTTCAATTTGTGAATTGCAAGAGTTCCATTAGCAACTTTTCATAGATACCATAGGCATGAATAAGAGAGATAACTTAGACGTGAGCTAAAGATATCATAGGCCTAAAAAAGAGATATTTTGATATGTATAAAATCTTTTGGAAAAGCCTTTACTTTTATACATATATATTTTAAAACCTTTTGAAAATCCTTTTTTATCAAAAATAATCCAAATACGCTCTCTCAATATGGTTCTAATCCCTAAGGAACTTTGAACCTAAGCTTTGATACCAACTGATAACTTGCACCGTCGATATGCTGATCCAAAGCCTAAGTGACTTTCGAACTCGAGCCATGCCAAGAAATGCGGATCGTTGAGATTTATAACATTTTACATCATAGAGACTATACAAGCAGATATTTATATCTAAGATTTGCAATACTTTTAAAACATACGGCGGAAGGAACAAAATATATAACATGGAAAAAATCCATCGTAGAAAATATCCAAATCATAGTCCCATAAAATTAGTATGCGTTCAAATACAGTATACCTAGAAAATATCACTCCAAGTCTAATAAAAGAGAAACTATACCGATAAGAGAGATAAATACAAGGAGAGATATGGTAAAAAGTAGTCTATAATGATAAGCTCGACTCTCCAAGTATCAAGAATGGGCCAATTGCCTGCTACCTATCCAACTGTGGTGGAGGATAAGAAGGAAAGAGAATGGGTCAGACAAAAGTTTGGTGAATGATCATAAGTTTAATATGTGATGATCATATGCACTTACTTCATTACTGCTCTAAATGATATAGGATGCGATACAAGTGTCAGTGAATTCCTAAGGTCTATTATATAAGGCTTCTTGTCTAATACAGTCCCTACACTATATTTTGTGTAAGCTCCTACAGTGGATGGAATTAAAGATCAAATCTCACATCTAATGATCGATCGTCACTCCTAGAGTTGTTCAATATGTAAAACACCACCGTCTTGGCTACTAACTATGAAAATACCACCACTAGGCTGCGAGGAAATGATTCCCTATAGTAGCTAGTACATGTAACTCCACTACAACACCGACACGCTGAAGTATCTCCTTGTCCGCATCCATATCCACTTCTTGACTGTAGTGCTAGCTTCTTATCGCACATTCCAAGATCCTCCATTCAAACTATATCACGTCGCATCAATATTCATGCATACTAGGATACCTACTATGTTTGATCTCTCTCATCATGCATCCTCGTCAGTGTTGTACGTCCACCGTGGAACCTTCTGTGAGTACCATTTACGAAAATATATTACCACTAGTCTATTACTTGCTTTCAAATTGGGCGAACAACATTTACCTAACACCGCAATGACCTAACGTCTACCTCTAAGGAACTAATTTCCCTTTAAATCCTATCATACACCCAAATGCCCTTAAATATGCCCCCAAACAATTTACACACATGCACAAACACACAACACACACATGTATTGTTAAATTTACGCCTTAGGCCGAGGTTTTTATTGAGCATTTTACACATCTACTAGTCGACCACTAACCCTAACCGGGTCGACCATTAGGGGTTAGGGTCGGCTAGTTTTTTGCTAAAATTAGGGTTTCCAATAATTTTAAATGTTGCGATTAATGTTAATCCATGTCATTAGTAGTGTTGACGATCTCTAATTTCCAATTTGACAGATCCATGTTTCAATTTCAATGTCAAATGATCTAATTCAGGGTTTTATAGATTTAGGGCTTATCAATTTATCATTTAACTATAATCTTGAGAGAGGTGTACTATCATCAATTTAGGTTTTACATTTTACAGTGGTTGAATTTTAATCAAGTTTGCATATTCCACTTTAGAGTTTTTCATATTTCAAATTAGGCTTCTAGGACCTTAAATCAATTAAAATTATTTGAATCTAACTATAATAATCATCTTACTAAAATTGTTCCTACTCAGCTCAAGCCTAAGCTCTTACCATTCGCTTTGCCTGAGAACCATCTCTCCTAATGCTAGCTCTGCTTGCTCCGTCTATTCTGATTGCTTGTTTCCTTCTAGATTGATTTTATTTTGATTTTTAAGAATTTAGGGTTCATAAAAGAGGGAAAACTTTAATAAAGTTTCATCACTAAGAAATTTTGTGTGAGTTTTAGGGTTAGATCTGGCTAGAATTTATAGGGTTTTCAAAATAATTTAGGCCGTTAGATTTACGTTGAAGAATCTTTACTTTGGTCATGCATGCTTATTAATTTCTTCGAAGCCAAGCATCACATCATAGTTGTTCAAACACATCATAAAAAATCATTAATAGCTTAATTTCACATAGGCACGGTCGACGATATGGTGTTTGTCAAGATCTCTCTGTTGAAGAATGTTATTTAATTTAGTACTAAGGGGAAGTTAGCATCGAGTTTTGTTGGTTCTTTTTCGATACTTGAGAGGATTAGCAATCTAGGTCATAGAGTCGACTTACCATGGAAGATGTGGGCATACACAAAGTATCCACGTCTCGCATTCATAGAAGTTTGTGCATGGCTCAGGTATGATAGTTGAACCAAATCAGCTTAATTATATCGACATTGAACCAAAAGCTTCGAGACCTCGCAAGCCTATTCATATTGTCGCACATGATTCAAAGTAGCTTAGGACGAAGGCAGTAGAGCTAGGGAAGGTTTAGTGGGCTAAGAGTGAAGGCGAATGTACTTGGGAGATCGAGGAGAGCATGTAGATCGCTTATCCATAGCAATTTACTTGGTGACACTTACAATTTACTGCAGTTAGTTTCACTTTCAATATCATGTAAGGTAGTTTAGTATTCTACGTGCTAGGGTAGGTTTAGATATTATTTCTTCTTCTATGTGCATGTTTAGTATATGATATGTTAGCTCGTGGATGTTAGACATGCGGGGTAGATATGTTTGATTTTAGTTGTATTTGGGATTTTAGGGGTTAAATTCCTAAAGTGGGGGCGTAATGACCCGTATCTTACATATCATAGGGTCCTAAAATATTATTTCTAAATTCAAATTGGGTTTTATGACATTATAACTTTGGAAGATGTTGAGTAGAGATGATTTTAGCTCCAAGATCAAACAATTTTACTTCTAAAATCTTGTAACGGATAATCTTTTTAATGGAAGTTGAATTAGGGCCCAAGGTCACTTTCATTGGAAAGATACGATGGTTTCTCTTTTCGTAGAGTGGTTACAATATCGATTTGGACTCCTGGAAAGATGGTACCATTGTTTAAAGTTTACAGTTTTGGGAGCATCTTAATGGTTAATTAGTTAGATTGGGGATATGCCTACTAACTTATTTCAGGTTTGAGACTATTAGAAGCCGAAATAACCTTTCCCAAATAATATTACCATCTTCCAAATTGATCTAAGCCTCCATTAATCCTTGCATCATCAAAACATTCACATTTCTCCTCCAAATCAAGTATAAATCATAAATTAAGGGTAGATTGGCAAGGGGTTAGTTTGATATTTTCATATCTACATTTTAGGGAAGAAACCTTAAGGCTTAGCAGTTCATTATTGGATTTTCTGTAATTAATATGCAAAACTAGAATTTTTTAGGGCCTTGTGAGTGGTTTATTATCTTTCACTTTATTATATATGAATCAATAGGATTTAACATGTTTGAACCCATTTTTCAAGTCAAAATCTTATTTTGAGACTATTTTAAAATAAAAATGAAGTAAAGATGAATTTAAAATATTTCAAAGTGTTCTAATCGTGTTATTTTGATATTAGTTGTCTCAATGTGGGTTAGGATATATTAAATATACATTATATCATGATTTGCAATGATATGTTGAATATTTGTATACCTGGATATTGATGGATAGTTATATGCTATTTGTGTATATGCTTGGATGGTTGCAAATGCTCATTGGAGAAAATTAGAAGTAGGAACTGTGAAATTAGACTTTGGAGGATAGGCTCAAGGATGATAAGAATCATATTGATAAATACGGAATGCATAAGGGTCGAAGAATGGAGCATAGCAATGAAATCAGCATGAAATTGGAAACTTGAGATATTACAACATTTATGATCGGTGTTGCTTCAAGTCTTGCTATGGGTTATGGAGGCTCCTTCTCGGGTTTTGCTTTAGGTCAGCAGTGGGAAGAACTGGACAACAGATGTTGTTCGATAGTGCTATGTTCATGGACTGGACAAGAATTCTTGTCTAGGAGGTGCATTAGATCTTGCTTCATGACTTGGGGCATATTACTTTAGGATTAGACCTTGGAAATTCTGAGTAGAAAATGAAGGGTGGAGTTTTAGAGCCGCTTCAGGTCACGCTTCTAGATTTTTCACCGGTTTCTTTGGGTTTGGCTAAGGATTTACTTAACTAGAACTTGGGGTTTGAAGAATTTTGGTCGTGGCGAGGAAAGTTTCAGGATTTCTTCATGACATGTTCCGGGGGTCTAGTGGGTGATGTGGGGTGAAATGGACAACTTCAAATGACTCGAGATGACCTTGGATTTTAGTGTGCTAACTAGTAAAGTGATAGTGTAGCGTTTCGATACTACGACAACTTTGGAACTTTGGTACGGTGGCTCTATGACTTACAATGGGTGTCTAGAGGTGTTCTAAAGATGATGACTTATGATGGGAGTCGTGATGGTGATCCACAAGGACAAGTTCAACGATGAGGGCCTCTAAGTAGAATTTGCGATTATATTCTACTGTGCAGATAGCTGGGATGAAATAACAATTGTGTTCAATCACGGAGACATGTGCAAAAGGATCATTGATAACTCGGGGATTTCTAATGTGCTTCTAAAGAAAGGGGTATGTGGGTACGTCCATTTGGAATTGCAATCGTATCTAAGTCTTTACGATAATAGATTACTCTGGGCTTTTAGTGAGCTTGGTTCCTAGTTTTACGCAGTGGTATGGATTGGAGCACCAAAGAAGCTGGGATTTGAACGAGTCCCTGTTTACGGTTGTGTCATACAAGTTATCATATATTAAACACACATGAGTGATGACGAGGATTAATTGTTTGATGGAAGTTATGTTTTTCATGGTTATTTACCACTCTAGGTTGTCACATGATGTAGGTATTATTGAATTTACACCTAGACACTGAATTGTACTTTGATTGTAGTGCACTTATACGGCAATGATAGTAGATTAGCATATATTGATTGTTATGTGCTAACTCTTTAGATGTAGGAACAAGTCAGATATGGTTCCTCATCCCCTACGCCTTTATTTACTAAATACAATTTTCGTAGTAACTTTGAGATAATGTATCGTTCACATGAGACTATTATCTGAATTAAGGTTTTATGCTTTGCTTCTTAATATACCTCGGATACTCTTAAATTAATGAGTAGATTAGGGATAACAGATTTGGATAACACATAGATCTATATGGAGTATGAGCAGGAGGCTATGCTTTCATATATCTATACTTTGGAGCTTACTATCGCTCAATCCGTTATGTAGTAATGTGGAGCGATGCTAACGCTTGTTTTACTTTAGAGATAGTTATAGAGTTTATTTTGGAGATTTGGGATGTATAAACTCTTTTATTTCAGTTTTTTGTATAATCAATGAACTTGTGCATTCTGATGTTCTTGTTTATGGTTCATTCGATTATATTATCATCTCACCTATTTTACGTCTATATTATTATATTATATTTTTTCTATGCGCAGTGAGTTGTTCTACAGGTTCCGTTTTGGATTTTCATTACTTTATACCCTTGGCTATCGCCTTACATCGACTGGGTACCTCGACAGCGCACTCTACATGTATATTAGGTAACAGAGGTGCAGGGTGGTCGCTATAGTGCTCTATGACTATAGGTATGTATTTTACTTTATTTATATTGTAAACGATAGTAAGAAATTTATTTTCAATTCATAATTTGAAACATTAGAATATTATCCACATTTTATTATACTCCTTTAAGCCTATATGGGTTTTAATTTGTTTAAACCTCATATTTTCTTTATACATACATACATATATTACTTTATTACAACATTTATAATTCATATAGTTTTATATATTCTTATGTAATCCACTATTAATTAAACCTTTGATTTGATTCATATATAACATATATATTTTTGTAATTTTCTTTTAAAATTACTTATTTATAACCTTTATGAATATAATAATAAAATAATTTTAATTTATATTCATAAACCTTATTAATTATAATTATAATTTAAAATAATTTTATAATAATTTATTGCGAACTTCATAAATTTTGCAATGTTTTATTTAAATTAGAAATAAATTTATATTTATTTTATAATATTCAAATATGCTTGTTTGAATCAACCTAAGATGTAAAACATTTTTGAATCTTCCATATCCAAGTAGAGGCATGATATTTAAAAGTTTTTCATTCATATAAATGTCCTTAATTAAGCTAACATTCTCCTTGATTAAATACCATTTCCTTAGGCAACTATCTAATTGATTTTCCTAGTGATTGCCCTACATATATTAATTATTCACGTAAACACATTACAAATTCTGATACCATTATTGGATTAGATGTATTGGCAACGGGGTAAAAAGGGTAAAAGGTTTAAAATTCCAACACCGACATTTCCCTATGCTCCAGTCCATCAACTTCCTAAGCAAGACTGATTTGGATACTTCAGACAAAATCCTTTCCTCGATCTCCTTCGAAAAGCTGCCCAAGTCTATTTCTCTTTTGGTACCCCTAGGGTTACCCCATTCCATCAGAATAAAGTAGCTCCTTTAACTGTCTTGAAGCTAATCCCCTTTTTAGTTCATCATTCCACCCCAAATCATCAAAAATTCTCTTATAATGCAACAGAATGTTTTCCACTCTTTTCGCATCTTTAGTTCCCAAAAAAGGCTTTCCTTTCAAACTGGTGTAATCTCAACTTAGCCTAGCATAGTCATTACCAACTGATGCTATGGGATTATCACCTCCCATGCTAGCAACATTTTCTCCAACTGCTCCTACAGCTGCTCCAGCTTGCATCAGATTGAAGTGGAACTTATACATAGCCTTATATCTACTAGTGTGGTTCTGGCACCTACGTTGCCATTTGTATTTTGATAAGCATTTGTCTGTTGATCCTGGTTTCTCCTAGTGTTGGGCTGAACATTTCTCCTCCACTAAGGTTCACTCTTCTATTTCTTACCACCGTATCTTTCTTTCTCGGAAATCTAGATACGAGCCTTAGTAAGAAATAGAAGAATGGTCTAAGAGAGAGGGGTGAATACATACTTATATATAGCAAATACAAGTACGTTACTATAGCGTCATCCCATACCCCAATCATATTCTCTGATTCATTAGGATTATGTTTTCAAAAACTCTTTAGGACTAAAATTCTTTAAGCCATAAACCGATGCTCTGATACCAATTCGTAACTTGCCCCATTCCGAGGCCCAAAATTAACTGCCGTGGAGGTTGCAGTCATCCATGGTTACTAATTCTTGATAACAAAATACGACTATGTTAATCATATCAATAACTAGAAGCATATGGATATGAAAAAAATACAAACATTATTTAATAGCAAGTTTTCATATCTCATTTCACAAATTATATTTCATATCCATTACATAATCCCATTTGTAATCCCACGTTCAGAGAAAATATAATTATTACAAAAAACTCCAAGAGCGACATATGAAGATGCCCTTTTGGTTGATCAGAGTCACATACTTAGCAATTATACAACTTTTCTATTACATCCAAATAGACGAAACCAAACTACACGGCGGAAATGGATAAAGCTCCTATTAGCTGGATTGCCTCCTGCAAGTCTCCGAAAGCTTACTTGTCTAGCTAGAATTTGAAAGTCCTTACTCCCGATCTATATAAATGAATATCCAAAAGTTTAAGGGGGAAAATAAAAATTTTGGGTCAAACAACTGTCTAGTGTGAATAATAACCAACCGTAACAAACCAAATAGATATCTAGTGAGACCATGCCATTGAGCGGGATGGATTTTCGCCTAGCTAGTATCTTATCAAAATATAACAATCATATACTATGTTCCTGCAACCACAATGGTTAGAACATAGAAAATAACATTTATAATCATGCAATACGTATTGGATTACCCATCCCAATTCATGAGATTATCCATCTTAATTTCAAATGATTACCATCACAATTTAAGTTGACTATCCATCTTATTTTAATCTGACTACCCATCATATAATAATGTGGACTACCCATCTCATAATCAAACATGTTCAGAATTATGTGGACTATCCATCTCACATGTATTTATTACTCACATTATCCATTCCCTACCATATTGACTACCCATCATATATGGCTTTTTCATTTAAAATTTTGTGGATTATCCATCACACATATTCCATTTGATTTAAAATAATGTGAACTATCCATCATAAATCCCATATTTTTCTTAGAATAACCATGAAACCTTCATTGTTCTCGTAGAGACTATCCATCTCTAGCATAATGTAGACTATCCATCTAACATCCTATAGTTTTTCTAGAATGACTATGAACCCATCACTTGGCCTTTTAATTCATGTTACCCACATGTATCTATTTAACTCATGTTACCCACATGTTTCTCTTTAATCCACGTTACCCATATGCCTAACCCATATCTATTGGTGTAACCAATAAGGTTGTATTCCCTTTAGTTCTAACATCCCAAAGTGACATGCATTGGTATCCCTAAATGACTCATGTCGAAATTATTAAAATTAAACAATGGTATCCCCAAGGTTTAAATTCGAAGTTAGAAAACAATAGGCTCGCCGCCCTTTACCAAGTTAAATTTAGATCAATGTCAAAGTTCATCCACATCGATGTCCCCAATGATAATGTTAAAATTTACAATTTTAAATGGCATTGGTACCTTGAATGATCTCGTCACAACAAAAACACAAACTCTCCTCTGTTAATGAAGATAGCGACAATCATGTCGTGCTATGGCTCATCGACCCTCTACCTAAGGTAAAACAAACTTAAATTTCCCTTAAGCATAAATCATTTTGAAAGCATAATGTCGATTTCATAAAAACAAATGGCTCCTCACTAAAGCATGGGGACTTCTACGCTCAGACTGCTTTGCCCATTTTCTAAAATAGTTTTGATCTACATCGAAGTAGGTCCCTTCGACGCTAAAGAAAAATGGCAATATCCTCATCAAACAATATAAGGTTATTAACCTTGTTGAATAGCAGCGATGATTAACTCTTGCCTCATTAAAAATCTATAAACATTTAGTCGAAGTCATAACTAAGAACTTTGAAGACATTAAAATTTATAGCTTGTGGCGTCATTCTTAAAACATGGGTGAAGAGACATCTCGAACCTTGATGAATTACGTAGATACGACACCGCTAATTCTGGGTTTCCGTTATGGTCCAATTCGACATGGTCGGAAACATTACATAACTACTTAAGTAGTTGACCTACGCTTTTCAACCTTGTCAACGTCGACACTTATGATGACAGTGCTTAGGCACGGCGGTACTATAGGTATGGAGAGATCAAAAGCGGCATGACATTACTGTAATTTATCTGAAAACTGATTTCTTACTAGTTATAGTAATTACTTTTTACCTAATCCAAATTCTGGTCCAATTCTAATTGGATAAAAACAATTTTTACATTTTCTTTTCAATGAAAAACTATTGCATGAGATTTTCAAGTTCCCAAAACATTTTTTAAATAGTAAGTTAATACTATTAATTAATTAATCTTTTATATGCTTATCTAGCATAATAAGTTCACAATAAATCGAAATCACTTGGGACAAAACCTAAAAATTCATGAAAATGAAGAATATCCTTTTCTTTACTATAAGAATTTTGGGGCTAAAAAACTATATTTAATCATTTTAAATATTTAAAACCTGAATTTAGCGCATTTCCTCTCTAGGAAAATTCATATAATATCCAAATACATTCACAAAATTATAAAATTTAAAACCTATTTCCAAAATATTATTTTACACCACATATGAAAATTTTATGTAATTTGGAGTATGAAAACTTCAGATTTAACCGTAAACAAGATTAAACGATTATCATAAAATTCTAATAATATATTGTACTATAAAAACAATATTACATCAAACAATCAAGTCACAACTTATCAAAATTAACTTGGGTATTACCCATAATTTAGTTTGAGATTAAATATAGGGATGGAAACTTATTATTCATCTTTTAAATCAAATGTTGTAGTTGAGATTTGGTATAGCTTTTAATCCCCAAGCTTCTTTCCATTGAATCCTTAGATTTCGACTTCCTATTCCTTATTTAATAGTCAGCCTCTCTTTTCATTTCTTTGATTTTTTTGTGATGAATGATAAAAACGAGAATGAAAATGAGAGGAGAGGGTTTGAGGCAAAAGATTTGGTCTATTACTAAATTTCCTCTCGCATTTATTCCCTTATATGTTTAGTCTTAAAACATTTATTATTAAGGCACGACCTTATAAATTATCTAAATCTCATTTTCCTTAATTATTTACATTATTCTAATTAATCTATCCAGTTAAATGTCCTGAAGAATGTTAAACAAAAATTAGGGGTGTTACATGTGAAGGGGTTCTCTCAGCTAGATGTAGCAACAGGGTTTCAACAACCAAAATTAGCGAAGGAGAGTGTGTCAATCATTGCATTCCATACTCTATTTGGTTTCTATGATTTATTGGTTTTTCCATTTGGGATAACCAATGCTTTGGCATACTTTGTTGATCTTATGAACCGTGTCTTTAAGGACCGGCTAAATAAGTTCATTCTTATGTTCGTGGATGATATTTTGGTCTATTCTAGGATAGAGGAGAAGCACAAGATGCACTTGAGGATTGTTCTTGAAGTTTTGAGTAAGAAAAAGTTGAAAAGAAAAGTTCTTAAAGAACTTCTAGAGGAGGAAAGAGAGATTCTTGGGTCATGTCATCTTTGAGTAGATCTTACCAATGTGGCAGCGATTCATGATTAGAACCAACCTAAGATTGCTATTGATGTGAGGAGTTTCCTAGGATTGGAGGGATATTATAGATGTTTTATAAAGAATTTCTCGAAGGTAGCAACACCGTTGAACAATTTGACAAAGAAGAATCAGACCTTTGTTTGGGACACACAATGTGAGTATGAGTTTGTAAGTATGAAGGAGAGGTTGACGAGCGCACCAGTATTGACTATACCGAGTGTGAATAAGGAGCTGTGTAACACCCCCTACTTGGAGATCGAAAAATAATGGCTACGGATGCTGCAGTCATCCATAATTATTAATCCTAGGTGACCAAAACGGCGATGTTAGATTCATTGATACACGAAACACATGAATATGGAAAAACTTTAAACTTCAGACAAAATCACATTTCATTTCAAAATATTTCCAGTTTATTACATAATCCCATATTCGAAAATCACGTTCAGAGAAAATATATTTATTACAACATATGGCAAGAGCGACATATGAAGATACCTACTTGAATGATCAGAGTATATACAGACAATATAACAACTTTGCCATTACAAACAACACATCAGAATCAAAAGAAAATTCTAAATAGCTATCATGCCTCCTGCATTTCTCTGGAAGCTTTATTCGTCTAGTGAGGTATTTGAAAACCTCAACTCTCAAACTACTCAAAATCAACTGAGCACCCGAGAGTTTAAGGGGAAAACATAAACATCAAGTCAGACATAAGCCTGATATGAATAATAATCTACCATCTCAAATTATTTAGATATCCAGCGAGACCATGCCACTTAGCAGAATAGGTTTTTCCCTCACTAGTATCTCAAAACCTTTATAAAACCATATACTATGCTCCTGCATCCACAATGGTTAAAAACAAAGTCATTTTGAAATATTATAATAATATGCAACATTTTAAAACATAATGGACTTTCCATCCTCTGCTAAAATTGACTAACTTTCATATTTTATAGTTTCTAGAGACACTATTAACCTATTAGTTTTCATGGGCTCAATAATAACCTATATATAGTATATAGGCTCCCTGTCCCATTTCATAGTTTTCATGGGTGCACTATGAACCTATTGGCCTCCTGCCAATTAACTTAATTATTTCATAGGTTCCCCTGAACCTACTGGTGACTCCAATAACTTCTCTTTTATCCTAGTTTTCATGGGTTGATTAGGAACCTAGTGACAAATTTCAATAACTTAATCCGAATATAGTTTTCATGGGTGCACTACAAACCAATTGACCCCGGCCAACCACTCTTTATAACATAGTTTTCATGGGATCACTATAAACCTATTGGTAACTCCAATAATTTGCTGGTCCTAGTTTTCATGGGATCGCTATGTACCTGTCTCCCTGACAACTTCCAATTTTTAGGCATCCTAAGTTCTGGCCTCCCTGACCTCTTGGATGCAATTGTATTCATCCTGGAGTTCACTTCATTTATATTAACTACCGAGTCAACCTAGCTGGTTATTCCGCCCTTCTCCAAAATACAATTATGGGATTCAAAACAAAGTGAATATATTTATATTTGAAGAAGCAATCATAATAACATAACAATATCACTCCTGTTGGTTTAATATAGAACATAGTTAATACCTTTAACCTATAATTTTATCAAGGAAAACTTCTTCTCAAAACCATTACAAAAATCCTTTATTTTTTCCATTGGTTTCTTTTTTTAATAATAGAGTTTTGGTTATAAAACCTTTCAAAACTTTCGAAACCTTGCTTTCGACTTCATAGGATGACCTCCTTCGAAAGCATTAAAATCTATCTCCAAAACATTAAGCTCCTACCTTTATAATACTTTAATACTTTCCTTTCGAAATCTTTTGATTATGTTAAAGTATTAATATTTAACTTTAGAGGCATGGCTTCGAAACCGGTGAAAGTACCATTTTCGAGACCATTGGAAGTAACCCTTCCAAAATCATAGAAAGTCCCCCTTTCAAAACCATTGGTTTTATACTCAAAATATTATTTGGGTCAAAGTGAATATAGGTGAAAGCATCCCTTTCGAAACCATCCTTTATCATATAAAAATATTGGAGAAAACATGATGGCATCAGCACCATCCTTTCGAAAGCATAAAACATCTGGGTAAAATAGTGAAAGGTTGGTGTCGAAACCCTTTTGAAACCATTGCCTTCAAAACCCCCAACCCCTTTCGAAAGCTATAGAAAGTGGCTTAAACTTGTAAAACTAAGTACCTTTTGATAGCATTGATATCTTCAATACCATCGAAAGGCTAAAGAACGGCAGCAGGGCTTCGACTAGGTCAGAACCCCTTCTTTCAAAAGCATTTCATACGTAAAGGAACTCATTCTAAAGCAAACTTATGTTAATGGCAACCCTTTCAATACCTTTTAAAACCTCTTTCGAAACCCTATGATTTGACTCCTTCAAAGGCTTAAACAAAAAAAGGCAGGCGCTTCTCTTTGAAACATAAACCAAGGTAAAGACTCCTTTGGAAGCTATGCTTTCGACGCCTTGGCTTTTGCCTTCCTCCAATTCGCTGCATACCATCTTTGTGATACCTTGTGTATTGGTTTCAGCTTAGTAGGTTTCGACTAGGTTGAAGCAGAAGCTCTGTGTCGAAAGTTACCTTCCAAAGTAGGCGAAACCCTCTTTTCTTATCAAACCTGATTTAATACTATTTAAAGCAAATCTTTTTCTAACTAACCTGCCACGTGTCAACTTCGGATTGGTTGCTTAATTTTTTCAAATTCTTTTCCAAAATAACCACCGCTGATTTCAGATCTAAACCAAGGTTAAGTTAATCAAATAAGCCCTTCCATTAAGTAAAACCAATTTTACAAAGAAGTCCATCTACTAAACTAATTTAATTTGCATAGAAAATCATTTTGGAAAAAAACCTAAAAATTCTAGAAATTCACTTTAATCATGTTATATAACACATCAAAATTCCAAATCCAAAATATTTATATATTTTCCAAAATAAATTTATAAACCCAAATAACCATATTTTCCTTTGAAAATTCAATCAATCTTTATAACTTGGGAAATTATCAAAATTGAAACCCAACTCCAAAATCATGTTTTATACAACATTAAATTTATCCATGGCATTTAAACATCAATAGAAACTAGTTTTACCCTAAAACCATGTGTAACCCTATTTAAACAATCTTGTTTAAATTAAATAAATCAATATTCTAGCATGTCATCATCCAATTTAAAATAAAAACGAATTTACCATTAAATTCGAAAACATATGATTCAAAACAAAATAGAGATGGAATTATTATTCACCTTGATTTACATAAAGAGACTGGATTGAGATTGATTTCCCCTAAGCTTAATTTTCTCTAGCTTTTAATTGATTCATCTTCTCTTAATGGTCGGGCCTCCTTCTTACATTTAGTTTTCAAAATGACGTGAATGGGAAGTAAAAAGTAGGAACGAAAATATATAAGGGTAGGGGTTATGGACGGCGAATTCCTAATATACCCTTATATAATTTGATTAATCCAAAAACCCATTCTTAAGCTCATTAATTTTTATTAGGAACAACCATAACTGAATTTATTTAAATCTCAACCCCCTTATCACTTAACATTTACATTATTCTAAGTTATCTAATTAATCTCCTGAATAATGTTATCAAAAGTTAGGAGTGTTATAGGCTCTCTCCTTAAAAAAATTCATCCTCGAAATTCGATAAGGACTAAATATCAAACATAGCAATCATCTGTAATGACTCCCAACAAACATACTAGTCAACCTGACTAAGAATTGTCTATATGATTCTAATATAGACACACCCTCAAAGCAGATCAGGATAAGTATCTCGAATCCTGTCCTCTATCTCCTAAGTATAGTCCTTCTCGTTGTCCTTCACTAAACTTTAACCAAATTTACTTCTTGTTCCTCAATCTTTCCTCATCTCTCGCTACTACATAAACTGGTCATCTATCAAAGGTCAAATAAGGCTCTACTACTAAATCTTCCAACTCCGTCGAAGCAAAAGTAGCCTTTGGATCATGCACATACTTACAAAGATGAGACACATGAAATACATTATGGACCCTGCCATACCTCTCGGTAACTCTACTCTGTTCGTATGCTTTCCAATCCTTTCTATAATCTAGAATGGACCAACATATCTTGGTGCTAGTTTCCTTGACTTTCTGAACTGTACCACACCCTTCATTGGTGATACATTAATGAATACCCTATTTCCTATTGAGAACTCTAGGTCTTTACGCCTCTTATCTACGTAACTCTTCTATCTGGATTAAGCTTTCTTCATCCATTTTGGGATTAACTCAATCTATTCTGATGCCTTCCTTACCAATTCTGGACCTAAGACCAATCTGTCTCCAACTAACGTGCAGGGTATTTGCATGGCCTTTCATACAAATCTTCAAAAGGCGTCATTCCGATACTAGTCTGATAACGATTATTATAAGAAAAATCAACCAAATATAGGTGATCCTCCTAAGATCCACCAAAGTCCAACACACAAGCTCTCAACAAATCCTCGAGTACCTTATTGACACTCTCTGTCTGCCCGTCTGTCTATGGTTGATATGCGGTACTCATCTTGAGCTTCGTGCCTAACATATCTTGCAGACTCTTCCAGAATTCACTAGTGAATAATGCATCTCTGTCACTGACTATGCTACAAGGGACTCCATGAAGTCTAACTATGTTCTTCATGAACAACTTCGCCAAAACATGTGCCATCCTGGTCGACTTTACTGGAATGAAATGGGCACTCTTGGTCAACCTATCCATAATAACACATATACTCCATTTCCTCTGCTTGACCTTGGCAACCCATCTATAAGATGCATGCATATTGAATCCCATTTTCAAACTGGAATTTCTAGAGGTTGAAGTAACCCACTCGACTTCTGATGTTCGGCCTTCACATGTTGACAGTTTACACACTGCCTAACCCACAAGCCAACATCCCTCTTCATGCCTTCCCAATAGAAGCTCCTCTTCATATCTTGATGCATCTTGGTTCCTCCAGGATGAATCGTAAACTTGGATCGATGACACTCCTCAGGAACTTCCCTCCTTAAGTTCTCCACATCTAAAACACATAATCATCCCTTCTTTCTCAACCATCCTCTCTGGTCAACAAAAATCTTTCAAATCATCGATCTCGGTTCCAACCTCAAGCCTTCTAATCCTCTCGGCTAATAACGGATCCTCATTCTGTTTAGAAGAAATTCATTCGATCAACGCTGCTCGAACTTTTAAACAAGTCATCATGGTAGTACTCCGAACTAGAACTAGCAGTCAATCTTAACTGCGCACCACAAATGTCCAAAGCTTCTAGATCTTTTCACCCTGCAATCATAGCCAACACTACATTTTGATGTCTTCTGCTAAGAGCATCCGCTGCCTAATTATCTTTCCCCGGTGTATACTTTATACCAAAATCATAAGCAGCCAAAAACTCCAGCCATCTCTACTGTTGCATATTCAACCCCTTCTGAGAGAATAAATATCTTAAAAACTTATGATCAGTATACAATTCAAATCTCTCTTGTAAGAGATATGCCTCCAAATCTTCAAGGCAAAAATCACCGGAGCCAACTATAAGTCATAAGTAGGATATCTCAATTCATGCGGTCTAAGCTATCTAGATGCACAAGCAATGAAATTGCCCCTCTACGTGAACACTGCTCCTAATCTAGTCCTACATGCATCAGTATATATCACCAACCCTTGGTTTCCATCTGGAACTACTAACATTGGAGCATTGGTCAACAAATGCTTTAACGTAACGAATGCTTCCTCACATTTGTCGGGCCAAACAAATCACTTCCTTCTTGGTAAGCATAGTCAAAGGCACTGCTATTTGTGAGAAATCCTTAACGAATCTCCGATAATAGCCATCAAGTCCAAGAAAACTTCTGATCTCGGTCACCGTCTCTGGTCTCTTCCAATTGTTCACAGCTTAGATCTTATATGGGTCGACTGACAATCCTTTCTCTGAAACCACGTAACCCAGACACTTAACCTCTATCTTCCAAAAATGACACTTGAAAAACTTCGCATTTAGCTGATTCTACCTCAGCGTCTCAAGCACAACTCTAAAATGATCTTCGTGCTCGCTCTCATCTATAGAGTGTACCAAATGTCATCTATAAACACCAACATGAATCTATCCAAATACTCTTGGAAGACTCGGTTCATCAAATCCACAATGAAACCAAGTGCATTCTCAACCCGAATGGCATTGCTAACCACTCATACGAACCATATCTAGTTGGAAATGCTGTCAAAGGAATACTGTCCTCTGCCACTCTCAACTGATGGAACCCTTTCACCAAATCCAACTAGGAAAACACTCTAGCTCCACTCAACCGATCAAAGGTATCATCTATCCTCGGTAGATGATACTAATTCTGTATCGTCCTTTCGTTTAGCTTATGATAGTCGATACACATCTTCAGCGACCCATCTGGTTTCTTCAGGAATACCACGGCCGCTCCCCAAGGCAAACTGCTTGGTCTAATAAAATTCCTTCCTTCTAGATCCACTAGCTACACCTTCAATTCCTTTACTCAATCGGTGTCGTTCTGCTAGGTGGTCTACTCACAGGTTCAGCTGCTAGCACAAGATCTATCCGAAACTCAATAGCTCATTTTGGTAAGGTAGTCTTGTATCCGGTTTAAAGACATCTACAAACTCTCTTGCTATTTGAACTTGACATAGATTTTTTCCCACTTACATTGCACTTAACAAAGCACAACTACTTCGGTCGGAATTATCTACTGAGAATATAATTCGGTTATGGCTATCAGGGTATCTTAAAGATATCTCCCCATCCTGGCAAAATATCCTGGCCTACCCAAAATGATTCCAAAATCTACGAAATCAAAAACATACAAACTGCATGCAAACTTATGACCTAAAAAATCAAGTTCTAACTGGTAACATCTCATCCCCAGAGTAGCATACCCTCCTATTGGATTCGCAAGCCTTAGGGAAGTAACAATATATGTGGGTTCTAAGCATCACCTATCAATCGAACATTGAGATATAAATGAATGTGATGCACCGGTGTCAAAAAGTATCTAATTGGTATACTCTGAATCAAAAACATACATTCCATCACAGTCTTTCCTTTATCAACTGAAGTAGGCTTAGCTGATGATCCAACAGTAAAATCTTTCCATTTTTCCGCCTTAACTGGCTCCAGACATTGGTACTTATAATGCCCAGCTTGATCACAATTGAAGCACTTCGCATTCTTCTTATCTGCAGCCTTCTTCCCCTTTCCTCTCTGGCACTCATGAGCACAATAACCCTTCTTTCCACATTCGAAGCACACCAAATCAACCTTTGCTTTCTGGGCAGCATCCCCTTTCTATGCTCCTTTCTTCTTAAAGAACTTCCTCTTCTTTCCCTAAGGACCCTGAGATTCAACTGATTTTTCACTAGCACAACTAGCCATCACTCTTCATGGTGAATGGCCATCTCCACCACTACATTATAAGGAGGTCATGGTCATTCTACCAAGCTCCGATTTCAATCCTCGAATGAACCTCTCATTCCTTCTGATGTTAGTGTCTATAGTAACATATCCATATCGAGACAGCTCATCAAACTTAGCAGCGTACTCGATTACTGACATATTACCCTAGACTAGATCCATAAACTTTCTCATCAACAATGACTTAGCAGCTTCAGATAAATATTTTTACTCGAACCACATTCTGAAATCAGCCCATGTTAGCTCTTCCTCCGGAACTCTGGCAGCCAAACTATTCCACCAGTGAAGCATTGCCCTATGCAGCTGCCTAAAGGTCAACCTCCTCTTTTGCTCATCATCCATTCCTAGACCAATAAAGACCCTCACATAGCGCAATAGCCAATTCTCACCTTCAACTGCATCATCCGTTCCAGAAAATAGCTTTCTACCCAGATTGGTGTAGTCTCTGCTCAACTTAGCATAGTTATTCCCAATTAGAGCCACAAGATTAGCTCCTCCAAAATTACTAGCAACCCCAACTTATAAAACATTGGCTAACAACTGATACACCATCCCCACATCTACTGGCAGATTTCGAGCACCTACATTAGCTTCAGCATTTTGGGATAACATTATCCTGTCGACCTTGGTTCCTCCTGGTATTAGGTCGAGCATTTTCGTTGGTTGTGGTGCTTCCTCCACCTAAATTTCCTCTTATGTTTCCTGCTTCCATATCTTCTTTCTCATAAGTATACATAAGAGCCTTAGTAAGATACAGAAGAACAGTCTAAGAGAGAGGGGAACACGTACTTATATATATATATATATATATATATATATATATCAAACACAACAACCTTACTATAGCGTTAACCCGAACCCCGATCATATTTTCAAATTCATTATTATGTTTGAAAATCTTTTAGGTATTAACTTTCTTTTTAAAGTTTCATAAATCTATGCTTTGATACCAACTAGTAACATCCCCCTACTTGGAGACCCAAAACTAAAGGTAATAGATGTTGTAGTCATCCATAGTTATTAATCCTCGGCGTCCAAAAACGGCGGTGTTAGATTCATTGATACACAGAAACACATGAATATGGGAAAACTATTAAACTTCACAAAAAATCACACTTCATTTCAAAATATTTCCAATTCATTACATAATTCCATATTCACAAATCACGTTCGGATAAAATATATGTATTACAGTATGTGCCAAGAGCGACATATGAAGATGCCCCCTGGACGATCTGAGTATATACAGACAATATAACAACTTTGCCATTACAAACAACATAGCAGAATCAAAGAAAAGAGAACTCTAAATAGCCATCATGCCACTTGCACGTCTCCGGAAGCTTTGTTTGTCTAATGAGGTACCTAAAAACCTCAACTCTCAAACTACACAACTACCCGAATGCTTAAAGGGAAAGCATAAACTTCGAGTCAAACATAATCCTGGTATGAATAATAATCTACCATCTCAAACAATTTAGATATCTAGCGAGACCCTGCACTTAGCGGAACGGGGTTTCCCCTCACTAGTATCTCAAAACCTTTATAAAACTATATACTGTGCTCCTACATACACAATGGTTAAAAACATAGTCAATTCAAAATATTGTGATGATATGCAACATTTTAAAACATACTAGATTTCCCATCCTCTGTTTAAATTGACTAACTGTCGTATTTTATAGCTTCTAGGGTCACTATTAAACTATTAGTTTTCATGGGCTTACTAATAACTTTTATATAACATGGACTCCCTGTCCCATTTTGTAGTTTTCATGGGTGCACTATAAATCTATTGGCCCCTCTGCAAATTAACTTAATTAATTCATGGGCTCTCCTGAACCTATTGGTGACTCCATTAACTTCTCTTTTATCCTAGTTTCCATGGGTTGACTAGGAACTTGGTGACAAATGTCAATTAATCCGGATATAGTTTTCATGGGTGCACTACAAACCTATTGGACCCTACCAACCACTCTTTATAACATAGTTTTCATGGGATCGCTATGAAACTATTGGTAACTCCAATAACTTCCTAGTCATAGTTTTCATAGGATCACTTTGAACCTGTCTCCCTGGCAACTTCCATTTTTAGGCATCCAGTGTTCTGGTCTCCCTGACCTCTTGGATGCAAATCTATTCATCCAAGAGTTCACTTGATTCATATTCACTACTGCATCAACCTAGATGGTTATTCTGCCCTTCCCCAAAATATAGTTATGGGATTCAAAACAATGTGAATATATTTATATTTGAAGAAGCAATCATAATAACAGAACAATACAACTCCTGTGGGTTTAATATAGAACATGGTCAATCCCTTTAACCTATAATTTTATCAAGGAAAGCTTCTTCTCAAAACCATTACAAAAATCCTTTAATTTATCCATGGGATTCTTTTAAAAAAATAGAGTTTGGGTTATAAAACCTTTCGAAACCTTGCTTTCGACTTCATAAGAGGACCTCCTTCGAAAGCATTAAGATTTATCTCCAAAACATTAGGCTCCTGCCTTTATAATACTTTAAAACTTTCCTTTCGAAACCTTTCGATTATATTAAAGTATTAATATTTAACTTTAGAAGCATAGCTTCGAAACTAGTGAAAGTACCCCTTTCGACACCATTGGAAGTAACCCTTATGAAATCATTGAAAGTCCACCTTCGAAAACCATTGGGTTTATACTCAAAATATTATTTGGGTCAAAGTGAATATAGGTGAAAGCATCTCTTTCTAAATCATCGATTATCATATAAAAATATTGGGGAAAACTTGATGGCATCGATGCCATTCTTTCGAAAGCATGAAACATCTGGGTAAAATAATGGAAGGTTGGTGTCGAAACCCCTTTCAAAACCATTGCCTTTGGAACCCCTTTCCCCTTTCGAAAGCTACAGGAAGTGGCTTAAACTTATAAAACAAAGTACCTTTCAACAACACTGATATATTCAATACAATCGAAAGGCAAAAGAACGGCAGCAGGGCTTCGAGTAGGTCGGAACCCCTTCTTTCAAAAGCATTTCATAAGTAGAGGAACTCATTCGAAAGCGAACTTATGTTAACGACAACTCTTTTAAAACCTTTTTAAATCTCTTTCGAAATCCTATACTTTGACTCCTTCGAAGGCTTACACAAAACAAAGGCAGGCACTTTTCTTTTAAACACAAACCAAGGTAGCGACTCCTTCGAAAGCTATGCTTTCAATACTTGACCTTTTGCCTTCCTCCAATCCACTACATACCATCTTTTTGATACCTTGTGTATTGGCTTCAGCTTAGTAGGTTTCAACTAGGTTGAAGGCGGAAGCTCTATGTCGAAACGTACCTTCCAAAGTAAGCGAAACCCTCTTTTCTGAGTAAATCTGGTTTAATACTATTTAAAGTAAATCATTTTCTAACTAACCTTCCATGTGTCAACACTAGATTGGTTTCCTTAAAATTTTCAAATTCTTTTCCAAAATAACAGCCGCTAATTTTAGATCCAAACCATGGTTAAGTTAATCAATTAAGCACTTCCATTAAGCAAAACCAATTTTACAAAGAAATACCTCTTCTAATCTAATTTAATTTGCATACAAAATCACTATGGAAAAATCCCCAAAAATTCTAGAAATTCACTTTAATAATGTTATCTACCATATCAAAATTCCAGACCCAAACCTTAATATATTTTCCAAAATAAATTTATAAACCCAAATAACCATATTTTCCTTTGAAAATTCATATCAATCTTTCCATAGCTTGGAAAACTATCAAAATTGAAACCCAACTCCAAAATCATGTTTTATACAACATAAAATTTTTCCATGGCATTTAAACATCAATAAAAACTAGTTTTACCCTAAAACCGTGTGTAACCCGATTTAAACAATCTTGTTTAAATTAAAAAAAAAACCAATGTTCTATCATATCATCATCCAATTTATCATAAAAACGAACTTACCCTTAAATTCGAAATATAGGAATCAAAACAAAATGGAGATGGAATTATTATTCACCTTGATTTAGATAAGTAGATTGGATTAGGATTGATTTCCCCTATGCTTAATTTTCTCAAGCTTTTAATTGAATTCTTCTTCTCTTAATAGATGGCCCTCCTTCTTACATTTAGTTTTTCAAAATGACGTGTATGGGAAGTAAAATGCAGGAATGAAAATATATAAGGGTAGGGTTTATGGGTGGCAAATTCCTAATATACCCTTATGTAATTTGATTAACTCAAAAACCCATTCTTAAGCCCATTAATTTTTATTAGGCACGACCTTAATTAAATTTATTCAAATCCAACCCCCTTAACACTTAACATTTACATCATTCTATTTAATTTATCTAATTAAATATCCTGAATGATGTTGTCACAAATTAGGAGTGACAAGCTGATAGTATACATAGATGTCTGTGATATTGGACTTGGTGCGGTGTTGATGCAAATGGAAAAGGTTGTCACTAACGATAGTCAAAAGCGGAAACCGCATGAGAAGAAGTATCAAACTCACAATTTAGAGTTGGCGATAATAGTATTTGCTTTGAAAATTTGAAGGCATCATCTATTGGGAAAAAGGTTCAAGCTATTCACGGACCATTAATCCTTGAAGTACCATTTCTCCTAGAAGGATCATAATCTTGGATGGTTAAAATTCTTGATCTCTTATGACTTTGACATTTCCTATATTCCCATTAAGGGAAATGTGGTCACAAATGCATTGAGTTGAAGACATGGCCATTTTGGAGCAATGTTCCTGGAGTGGAAGCAGTTGGAGTATATTGCTGGCTTTGACTTCAAACCTCATTGCGAGTAAGAGCCAGAGATGTTTGCAAGCTTGACGATCAGACCTACTTTGATTCAACAGGTCGGTTCTAGTTAGAGGTGAGATGCTTGACATTGGAGATCATGACAAAGATAGAAGGAGTAGAGTCTAAAGATATAAAGTGGTACAAACTCGATCGAGATGGTTGTTTATGTAAGGATGGGAGTTTTTTGTTCTCGATGTCGACGAATTGTGAGAATGTGTGCTACGAGAGTGCCACCATTCTAGGTTGACCATACATCTTGGTGGTAATAAGATGTACTTTGATATGAAGCAGGCCTATTATTGAAAAGGGATGAAGGGATGTTGGGACATTCTTTTCAAAGTGTATGAATTCCAGTTGTTGAAGGTAGAATAAGAGAAGCCGAATGGATTGCTACAACTGCTTGATGTTCCTGAGTGAATTGGGAAGCAAGTGTCGATGGAATTTATAGATGGATTTCCGAGGACCATAGCAAAGTACGACAGCATTTGGTTCATAGTCGATACATTGACGAAGAGTGCTCGACTCATACGTATTAAGTCAAGCAGAACGACATCCAAACTAGCTTTGTTCTATATGAAATGGGTTACATAAGTCCATGGTATGCTAAAGAGCATTGTAAGCGACTGAGACCCTTTATTCACTAGTGGAGTTTGGAAGAGCTTACATGAGGCATTGGGGAACGATTTACATCTCAGTACATCTTATTATTTACAAATTGATATGCAGATCGAGAGGGTAAAGCATATATTGGAAGATCTCTTACGAGATGGCATACTCGATTTTGGAGGCTAGTAGGATGATAATTTGCATTTGGTGGAGCTTTCATAAAATAATAGCTATCGGTCTAGTATCAGTATGGCATCTTAGAGAGCATTTATGACCGTCCATGTAACACTTGTTCATGTTGGTGGATAGTGGATGAGAAACTGATACTTAGGCCATATATAATTAGAGAAATCTTGGGGAAAATTAAGATCATTTGGCAATGAATGAAAGCTACTCGAGATAGGTAGAAGAGTTATGTTGATACGAGACATCAAGATTTGGAGTTCTCTATCAGTGATATAGTGTTTTGATGATTTCTCCATTGAAGAATGTTATTAGATTCAATTGTAAGGGGAAGTTGGCGTCGATATTCGTATGCCCTTTTTTGATAATAGAAAGGATTTGAAACCTAGCATATAGGGCCGATTTGCGTCAGAAGATGGCGAGCATGCATAATGTCTTCCACATCTCTCATTTGTAGAAGTTTGTGTATGATTCGGGCATGACGATTGCATAGGAGCAACTTGATGATATCGAGATCGATCTAGAACATTTGAAGATAGTCATAAACACCATAACAGGGGGACCTCTTCTACCAGACAAAAAATGGAAGGAAATGGAACGGTACACATGTTCGTTGGAGCACATACCATAGAGAGTTTCTTTGCTATAATGGGCGGAGCTTCGGCGAAGCAACGAAGGATGATAATATACGGCATTGTTTTAAGGAATTGAGATTTTGGTGGAGTTGAAGTGCCAATCTTCAACTCCATGATGATTACAATAGTTATTGGCCTGGTGTAAAGACCCGATTTTTGGATGCCCGAAAATCGACATCAATGTAGTCCACTATATCAAATGCCGAACAATCGAATGCCCAAAAACCAAACCATTAGGGTTAAAGAAGAAGGAGGTAGAAGAAGAAATAGAAAACAACATCAGAATCTTACAAACGCAGCGGAACAATATATAATAGATAAACGGCTAATCTTTAAAATCAAAAGATTTATATCTGTTTTATATATTACATCATCAAAGTACAATACAATCAACATCACAATCCAGGACGGTTATAATATCTCGTCCTTCCAAAGCTGAATATACAGCTTACACTACACAAGGAAATATGAATCTACAGAAATACGCCCCATCATCCAACTCATCTCCTGAGCTCCACAGTAGTCCATCTAGAATCTGTATTCTATAATACCCGGTCTGACCCGAGCATTATAGTTAAATAACACCCGAGTTAGTCTAGAAAACCAGCGTGAGAAAAAAAAACTCAATTAGATTATCAAAGTTTTCAAAATCCTTTGAAATCAAAGGTATCTCGTAAGACCTCGCCACAAATAAACATTCCGGGTTTTTACCTTACGATAACCAAAACATTTCTTATAAATCCTCTAATATTATAGTAATGTCTATATAAAATACTTATTCAAATAGCCGAAATTGTTTCATTATTAAATTCCCGCTAATAGGTATACAAAAAAAACTGTAAAGGCACGTAGCGAGAATGAATTTCCATCAATGACAGGGCTACTAGGGTACCGTCTGTCACAGTACGTGATCTAGATCACCGTACCGAAATAAAGGGACATCTAGATAGGGGTGACCTTACCCTATTTGGTTGCTAGCCACTTAGCCTTGTGTGCACCTCCTTTGTTTTAGCCATTCCTGGTTGATGAGGCTCGAGGCTATGCGTTACCTCTTTAGCACACATTCACATAGAATGCTCATCCTCCTCCTGACGATGTTCTGAAAGCATTCGTCCATACAAGTCCGTTTCGGGTCCAAACGGAACCGAAGGCACTACTCCTACTACATCCATTTGGGAATCACCCTTAGGATTAGTAGCGATTAGCCCTTGCACTTCACTTCTCCATCTTCGATTCCCAGCTCTTGTTTTCCTCGCGAAACGTTCAAACCGGGTCGAAGTGGTTTTCGTGAAATTAATCCCGATCACAGTCTCTTATAAACGATCAGCGCATTGGCCAATACTGATAGTCGGTTATTTAACTGTCAATAACATTCACAAACAACCATCATACTTTAAATAATTTTCCAAATTATTTATTTCAAAATAACTTCGCAAGTTATTTTCCATACTTCAACCCTTTGAAAACAGTTTCAAACCACCTTTCTCTCACGGAATAAATTTACCAAATATTGTTTATTTCCACTGAAAATCACCTAGTCCAAATACTTTAGATTTAAAATAATTTAAATCACTTTATTCTAAAATATATACTTTAATTTTTTTTATATAAAACTATTTTATAAAATATAAAACTATTTTTTTAAAATAAAAGTTAAGCCAAACAAAATTTTAAAATAAGAGTTACGAAATTATATACAAGTTTTTAAATAAAACTTTAACCAAACTATCTTTAAAATAAAACTACTTTATAAAATATAAATATTACTAATTATCTTTTTAAAACATAATAGCAATTAACCTTTTAAAATAATTACCACTATAACTAATTTAATAAATATTTACCTTTAAAATTTTAACAGCTTAAATAATAATTTCTTAAAAACCGTCCTTTAACCAACTTTAAAACTTTTAACTTATACTTAAAAATCTGCTTTGAAAACGTACTTGGATTTTCAGGGAAATACACTTTTCTTTCACACCTTTTAAAAATAAACCACTATTTATTTTTAAAACAAATTACTTGTTCCTTTTTAAATTTCCATCATGAATTTATACTTCAAATATCCACTGATATCTTATTTCACTTTATAAACCCAGTTTACAAATTTATAGTCTCATCTTCTTTTAAAATACAATTTCAAACTCTAAATAAATTTCCAAATCGATTTTCAGATTTTACTCCATTTTAAAATAAATTCCTTTACTTACTCAATTTTATTTCAAAACCTATCAATTTCAGATTTAACTTCTTTATTATGATTTAAAATCTTATTAAGACTGAAAATACCAATTTTATATTTATTTCATAATTCTTCTTTTATTCCCTCCTAAACCATTTAAATTCTAAATTTAAAAATAAATCTTTTATTCCTTTAAATATTATCACTTAAGTTTAAGAATTCATTTATTCGTATTTATTCAAAAATCTCCTTTCCCACGCTTGGAATTTATTTATTAGAATTTAAAAATCAACTTTTATCCTTTTCCAATTCATTCTTTAATTTATCCAAATTCTCTATGATTATTTTACTTAAAAATTCCCTATTTAATTTCCTTTAAAAATGCAATCTTTGTCTTTGATAACTCAGTATACCCAAATATATTCAATTAAACCATAGCATTCAATATTTCCAATCACCAATATAATCTGTCCTAGATTATCAAATAAATCATATCACAGAATATTAAAACAATCTAAATATTTTGAGGAATCCTGTTGGATCCTTCCAACCTGTTTCCCTGCATCCACAGACGTTAGCACAATATAAAAACACCAATCCCACTTCAAGGTGGGATATCGCAGGAAATCAGTTACCCCAATATATTCTATATATACCACTATATAGTGTACCACATCCAGACAATTCAATCATTCAACAAATCATTTAAATTTAACTATTCAAATTTAACGGGTATTCCAAATGAATGAGATTAACTCACCTTTGATTTTTGTTTGCAATCCACTTCCAATCTTGACTGGTTTCATGATTTTTAACCTTGTACAGATAATTTACGCTTTATTAACATTTGAATTAATCAAACAATTTATCAATATTTATTTATTTATTTGTTTATTTATTTAATTTAACTAATAAATATGGGTTTAGACCAATAATTTAATTTCAAACTAATTTTCTTTCAATAAAATATTTTTATTGACTAAAGTAATTAAATAAGTTTATTAAATGAGTTAGTCACCAAAATTCATTAATAATAAACCGGTCTGTGAAAATGTATGTATATTTTTACATAGATATGTTTAGATTTATATACAAAATTTTCTTTTACAAATAGCAAAACTGTGGTTTGCTTTCCTGTGAAACTTTTCATATTTAACATATATATGTTTGTAAAAATATAAAACCAAATTTTAAAATTCATTATTCTAAATATATAAGTATTTAATTATACAAATTAAAAGAAACAGTACCTCAGTGCAACGCCAGGAACCAAGCCGCATCTTCGCGCTCGCCACCACCTAACATTCATCCCAATCGAATGTCGAGCATCGCCGACACCCACTCGAACCGCCATATGAAATCTTTACTTCTTCTTTCCGATGTCGACCATGACCTTCTACTAATCGCCGCCATGTGCTCGTGTCATCCCTATCTGACTCCTCTCGAGTCCCTCTGGCCTGCTGCCTTGCCTGAACGAGTTTGCCGCCATGAGGAGCTCGCGCTCCAATGCCGAGCATTTCCACAAAAACGCGATACGATTACCACTATTTGAAGATCGACGTTGGATATAAGAATGAGGTGGCCATTACTTTTGAGCTTTCGATTTGATTTAAGTTTGAGATAAATAAAATCTCAGTCTCTTTTTTTATTTACTGTTTGCTTGATTTGTTGCCGAGATAAATGTTCGCCCTTTTTCTTTTATTTTATTTTTATCTGAAGCGTGCTTGACAAATGGAGGAAGAAAGGATTTAATTCTAATGCGTTTCTTCAAGGAGAGCACGTGTCCTAACTGCTATAGTGTTTCCTGGAGATTTGGCCAGGCAACTTAGTACACGGCGTACCAAGAGCGTTCGGCCTGTAGGTGGATCAGCATCATAGCGTCCGACATCATGTTATGCTCGGCATCTAAAGAACGTTCGGCCTAAGGCATTGTTCGGCCAAAGATAGTGCTCGGCCAGAGACTTCGTTCGGCCACAAGCATCGTTTGGCCAAAGGCCTCGTTTGGCCAAATACGTTCGTTTGGCCAGAAGCCTCGTTCGGTCAAGATGGTGTTCAAACATCAAGCTCCTCGTTCGGCACCCAGACCGTTCGGCACCAAACCGTTCGGCATCAAGGAGCGTCCGGTATCCATGAAGGCTCGGCATTCTCATTCGGCCTCCCGAGACGTTCGGTAATCAAGAATGGTTCGGCAATAAAAGATGGTTCGGCATTCTCCCCAGCACGCCCGGTCCGATCACTGCTCGACCTACTCTTCCCCATAACAAACGTATCGTTCGGCATAAAGAGAATGGATCGGTACTCGACCGTTCGACCTGCTTGGTTCGTCGTACGGGGCTTGTCCTATTTGGACTGAATTATTCAGCTACCAGGCTCACCAGGGAAGTCCAACCCATCTTTGTCTATAAATAGAGGGGCAAGGGCACAGAAAAAGAGGAGAGATTTTAGAGAACACTGGGGAGACTGCCATTTTCAAGACTCATTCCAGACTTATGTCTTTTACTTTGCAATTTTATTCTAGTAACAAAAAACGGATTGTATCTGTAATCACCCATCAAGGAAATCAATGAAAATCAACTTCAAAGTGGATGTAGGCAGTTACGCCAAACCACTATAAATTTGGTGTTCTTGTTCTCTACATTTAAATTTACACTCTATTCTCTGTTTTAATTTACTTTCTTCATTAATCTCTCTACAAAATATTTCTAGGGGTGTTACTGGCCAATTTTGGTGCTAACATTTTGGTGCTTTCACTGAGAATTTGAATTCTCAGGCTATTAGGATCTACTTTGCAGCTACTGGATTGCATAAATCCCCCGAAAGAGATCCATAATCATCTACAAGGCATCTGTTGATTCTACTCAGAGTTACAACCAACAACTCTACTATGGGAAGACCACGAACTAGATCAGCCTCTCAAAATGCAGATGCCCACGAAACCGGTAGTGTGCAACAACTGGGAACTAGCAATCAGCAAGCGATTCGGGGTGCAGGGCCCTCCCACCAAAACCAAGCAGAAGTTGTTTCCCGAGCAGAATTCAATGACCTGATAAGAGAACTTAAGGAAAGTATAAAGCAACTGCTGAGCAAATGCAAGCCAACGCTGACCTCATGACTCAGCTTACTCAGCAGCAGCATCAGAATGTTGGAGGAAGCCCTGTCCCTTACTCTGAAGATGATAGCTCGACTTCTACCGATGAACATCGTAGGCATAGACACCGTAAGGATGATGATGCATGTGCAGGTGCTACTGATGGATCTACTAGAGACCAAGACCCAAATCGGACGGGACATCAACCTGCGTGGTCCCGTGGAACGGAACCCAACCCCCCATCTTCCATACAAACCTCGGATTCGACGGCTATGGTCAGGCAGTTGATGAAAGAAAACCAAGGTCTAACTAATGAAGATTGGAGAGTGTTTAAGAGTCATACTCCCTTCACGGATACCATTCTACTGGCCGAATACCCAAGAAAGTTCAGCATGCCCTCCATTCCCGCCTACAAAGGGAAGACTGACCCCAGGCAGCATGTGATGAGGTACGGATGGATGATGGTTCCGCAAGAGCTAATGACACAACCAAGTGTAGGTGTTTCCCAATCACCTTGTCCGGAATTGCCACCATGTGGTTCACCCGACTCCCGCCATGATCTATATCCAGCTTTGATGAATTAGCAATGAAATTCGTAGAACAATTCAGGATACACACCACTCGTCCAAAGGACGTGACGTCCTTATCAAGTGTAACTCAAACTCCAGGAGAGTCGTTGAAAGCATACCTGCAAAGGTTTCATGTTGCTGCTACCGAGGTGAGAAATCCTAACGACCATGCGATTTTGATGGCAGTAATGCGTGGAGTGGATCCGGATTCTGAATTTGGAGATTGGTGCTATGCTGGAACGTTTTTATTCTAAAGCTCATCAGTTCATAAGAAGGGAGAAAGCTCGGTGGACAAGGCGAGACAAGGCATCAGGGCCCGTTCAAGAGTCTGTGAAAAGTAACGCCGTCGTGAAGCGAACCGGAAATAACCCTGGAAAAACTCAAGTTGACATCCAGAACAAGCCCAGGCAGTCTAAAGGATCTGGAGGTGGAAACCCCGGAAAGAGAAAAGAGACAGGAAATGGAAATCAAGAATCCCAGCATACAATGAATACACCCCGTTGAACGCATCTCTTGAGAACATCTGTCTATCAACTTGCAATACTTTCCAGTATAGGAGGCCACGTCCAAAGGAATCGACAGAAGAACAGAAGCGGACCGGGAAGTATTATCGTTTTTACGAGTCTTATGGGAACAACACAGAGGAGTGCAGACACCTCCATGACGCCATAGAAAAACTAATTAGACAGAAGAAGCTACAGGAATTTGTCAAAGACCCACAAGATGCCAGGCAAGAAACATCAAACCCTGGACGCGGGCCAGCCCCACACCAACTGGAACAACCTACTCGGACTGTGGGTAGATTAGTTATTAACACGATTGCTGGCGGACCTCACCCTGCAGACAAGAATTGGCAGGAGATGGAGCGATATGCTAACTCCTTAAGACATGCGGAGTACGATTGTTGTTCGAACGTGGAAGATGGGACTCCTACAAAGCAGCAGCGCACGATGAATCACAATATCGTATTCAGGAATAGAGATGCGGATAAGGTAGAGGCTCCTACCATTGACCCAATGGTCATATCTGCGACCATCGGGCCGGCATTCCTAAAGAGAATTCTAATCGATTGCGGAAGTTCCGTTAACATCATCTTCCGGAAGGCATACGACCAAATGAAGCTGGAGACCAAGGATTTGAAACCATCCAAGGCCATAATCCATGGCTTTAATGGCGCAGCAACTGATGCAATGAGATATGTGGAGTTACCAGTTGAACTGGGACAAGGTGAACGCAGAAGGGTGCGAATCCTACCGTTCATAGTACTGGACGTTGATTCCCCGTACAATGTATTCCTGGACCGTCCAGCCCTGGCGGAATTTAGGGAAGCTTTGGCCCCTTGGTGTTTGACGTTAAAATTTCCAACAGACAGGGGGGTTGGAGTGGTACATGGCGACCAATAAACCGGCCATGCATGCTATGTAGCTGAGCTCAGGGAGGCACAGCGTAAGGAGAAAGGAAAGGTTGCGGACAGCCCTGTCCACATCCAAGGTTCTGACGATTGATAACTAGCGCCCAAGCCCTGGCTCGGGAGGCATTCTCGGATCAATAGAGACATAGAACCGAGAGACGATGATGGGGAACCCAGGGAAGCAAATGCGGCATCGGCTAAACTAACCATCGACATCTCAGTTAGCCGCACGACCCATCACGAGTTCTTAAAATAGGATCACAGCTCGACCCCGTGGCAGCTGAGAATCTTACTGACTTCCTCCGAGCGAACCTTGATGTTTTTGCTTGGACGCATTCTGATATGTGCGGGATTTCTCCTGCAATCGCGAGTCATATGTTGAACATAGACCTAAGACATGTTTCTGTGAAACAAAAAAGGAGAGGCATGGACCCAGAGAGGTCCGTGGCTCTCAAAGAGGAGGTGGACCAACTCAAAACCAACGAGTTCGTTCGCGACGCCCTCTACCCTGAATGGGTATCTAACCCGGTGTTAGTAAAGAAAGCGAATGGAAAATGGAGGACTTATGTTGATTACTCCGACTTAGACAAGGCATGCCCGAAGGATAGTTTCCCGCTGCCAAGGATTGACCAACTCGTCGACTCAACTGCCGGACATGAGTTATTATAATTTATGGACACGTTCTCTGGTTACAATCAAACTCCGATGCACATCCTGGACCAAGAACACACCAACTTTGTCACAAACGTGGGATTGTATTGCTATGTAGTAATGCCATTCGGATTGAAGAACGCAGGAGCGACTTATCAATGCCTGGTGAATCAAATGTTCAAAGACTAGATTGGTAAAACAGTGGAAGTCTATGTGGATGACATGCCAGTGAAGTCACGGCAGTCGAACGACCACGTTCGAGACCTAACGGAGATGTTTGACATACTCAGGCTTATGGAATGAAGATCAATCCGTTGAAGTGTTCATTTGGCGTAGCATCAGGAAAGTTTCTGGGATTCATTGTGAATGCCCGGGGAATCGAGGCTAACCCAGAGAAGATCCAGGCTATCTAAGATATACAAGCACCCAGAACCATAAAGCAGGTGCAAAGCCTGAATGGAAAAGTGGCTGCGCTAAGTCGATTCATATCCAGGGCTACAGACAAGTGTATTCCCTTTTTCGACATTATAAAGAAAGGAAAGAGAAACTTCGAATGGACATCCGATTGCGTGGAAGCACTCCGGGCTCTGGTAAGGCATTTGGAAAGTCCCCCCGTACTATCCAAGCCGATAGACCACAAAATGTTATATGTGTACTTGGCGGTATCCCAGCACGCTATCAGTACAGCCTTGGTCCGCGAGGAAGACCGGATTCAAAAGCCAGTTTACTATGTCAGTAAGAGCTTGACAGGGGAGGAAAGAAATTATCCAAAGATTGAAAAACTAGCCTTTTGCTTGGTGATCGCATCACGCAAGCTTCCCCCCTACTTTCAGGCACACTCAATCGGTGTCTACACTGACCAACCCTTGCGACAGGTACTCCAACGACCGGAAACTTCCGGAAGGATGCTGAAATGGAATATTGAGTTAAGTCAGTTCGATATTACCTGTTTACCGTGGAGGACCATACAAGGACAAGCACTAGCCGACTTCATTGCTGAATTCACTGTGCTAGATGAACCGAGTAATCACAGAACCAGACCCCCCGTTCGATGGAAGATGTACACCGATGGGGCATCTAACGACTGTTGCTCGGAGGCAGGTATAATCCTCGTAACTCCTAAAGACCGATCAGTCTGCTACGCTTTGAAGTTCGAGTTTGCAGCAATAAATAACGAAGCCGAATATGAAGCATTGGTTGCTGGCTTGAGACTTGTTATCGAACTGGGAGTGAAGTCACTCGAAATCTTCTGTGACTCGTAGCTGGTAGTATATCAGGTGCGGGAAGAATATCAAACGAAGGGACAGAGACTTGCTCCTTAACTTGCTCGGGTTCAAGAGCTGCTGGCGCATCTGGAATACTACGACATCACACACGTCCCACGCGAATGAAACAGAGAAGCCGATTCGTTGGCAAAATTTGCAAGCACTGGCGATGCACAGCAAATGGGATTGTTCCCTGTTTAGACCCTCCATGCTCCGAGTATAGACGTGATGGAGATAGATTTCGTGTTAGAAACCGAACTTGATAAGGAATCTGGTTGACCCCAATCAAGCAGTACCTGCTACTAGGGGATTTGCCTGAAAAGAGAAGCGAAAGACGCCAAGTCCTCCATAAAGCTTCACGTTATGTAATATAGGATGGGATAATGTACCGGAGGGGATTCTCGAACCCCTTACTCCGGTGCGTGGCCCATGATGAGATAAAACGGGTATTAAAGGAAGTCCATGAAGGAGAGTGCGGCGACCATACTGGGGGGCAGACATTAGCAAAGAAGATCCTCCGCTATGGATACTATTGGCCAACCGTGAATCGGGACGCTGCAGACTATGTGAGAAAGTGTGACAAATGCCAGATATACGAAAAAATTCCAAGAGCACCACCAACGGAACTCACACAAATGGTTAGTCCCTGGCCATTTGCAATGTGGGGGATTGACCTAATCGGCTCTTTACCCATAGCCAAAGGAGGCGCGAAATACGCAATAGTAGCGGTCGATTACTTCACCAAGTGGGCAGAGGCGGAACCCTTGGCCACGATCACAACCAAGAAAGTCATTAATTTCGTTGTACGAAATATCATATGCTGTTTTGGCCTTCCACGAACCATCATAACAGATAATGGAACTCAATTCGAAAGCAAGGAGTTCAAAGAATTTTGTCAGAAGTATGGCATTGAGAAAAGGTTTGCAGCAGTCGCTTACCCGAAGGCGAATGGACAGGTAGAAACCGTAAACAAAATAATCAAGTCCATATTGAAAAAGCGTTTGGAAAAGGCTAGAGGCAAGTGGGTAGATGAGCTCCCGACGGCGCTTTAGGCCTATAGAACTACCCACAAGACCACGACTGGCCACACTCCATTCGCATTGGCATATGGCACGGAAGCTGTCTTACCCGTGGAACTTGAAGTTCCATCTCATCGGGTAATTCACTACGACCCTGCGCCGAACCGGGATCTCTTATTGGAATCATTGGACTTTATTGATGAAAAACGCGAAGAAGCCGATTTGAGAGCGGCCTCATACAGACATCCGGTCGCCAGTTATAACAAAAAAGTCCAACCAAGAATCTTTGACGTGGGAGACCTCGTTTTGAAACGAGTTTTTCCAGCCCCATCTCATATGAACCCCACATGGGAAGGTCCGTACGTCATCGAACAGAGGCTTGGAAAAGGAACTTTCAAGCTAGCAGCCGTCGATGGAGCAACACTCCCCCGAGCATGGAACAACGAGCGCTTGCGACGTTATTACACTTAGTCTATTTCCTTCATGCCGTAGTTGCATTTATTTCCAGTATGTTTTCATTTCTAGTTCTTGGCATGTAATAAGACAATTTAGCTTGCTCTCATTAATAAAGGCTTGAAGCCATCTTTTTCATGAATGATTAATGTTTCTGCGTAAGATAGTCTTGTGGCAAGCGATTAAAATTATATTATTCTGGCCGGCGTACGAACGCAATAAACGACACAAAATCTCTAAGTCCCCAGAGTGCGGACTGAAGTACTCTTAGTCCCCGGAGTATGGACTTGAGTATAAATGAATAAAAATCTCCAAGTCCCCGGAGCGTGGACTCGATTATAAATGAATAAAAATCTCCAAGTCCCCGGAGTGCGGACTGGAGTACTCTAAGTCTCCGGAGCGTGGACTCGAGTATAAACGAATAAAAATCTCCAAGTTCTCGGAGTGCAGACTGGAGTACTCTAAGTCCCCGGAGCGCGGGTTCGAGTATAAACGAATAAAAATCTCCAAGTCCCCGGAGTGCGGACTGGAGTACTCTAAGTCCCCGGAGCATGGACTCGAGTATAAACGAATAAAAATCTCCAAGTCTCCGGAGTGCGGACTGAAGTACTCTAAGTCCTCGGAGCGCGGACTCGAGTATAAATGAATAAAAATCTCCAAGTCCCCAGAGTGCGGACTGGAGTACTCGAAGTCCCCGGAGCATGGACTCGAGTATAAACGGTAAAAATTCTCCAAGTCCCTAGAATGCGGACTGGAATATTCCAAGTTCCCGTTGTGCAGATTAAAAAATAAATCTAAGTGCTTGAAGCATGGGAGGAAAACAAATAACTCTAAGAGAATCAACGGGCCGTGTGAAGACAAACCAAGAAGTCTATGGTACGCATAACAACATGGATTCGAATCACGATCACAAGGAAAACTGAATAATAAGAGTCTTTTGAAAAGACAGAAAAGGAAATTAAACTCTATTCAGGAAAGGTCTTCCACTACAAGTACTTCAAAATTCGAAGTCAACAGTCTATCTACAAAAATTACAAAAAAAATCATTACACGACTTAAATTGACTCTCGTTGAACGAGGACAGTAGTCATTTCTCGTGCTTCTTCAACTTCTTCCCGGATGACTCTTCCCCAAAGCGTTTACCCTTGGAACCTTTCCTTGATGGAGGAGTAACAACTAAAGAAGTAGGGGGAACGTCCGAGGGCTTGGACCTGCCAGGAAGGATGACCTTCAATGGCTTGTTCAAGGGATCGTCCAGGTCCACCTCACGCGGCTGAACCTTGACCTTGGTTGTATCTCTTTTCTCTTTTTCGAGCTGCTCCTACATGCTCAATTCAGATGTATGTTCAGAGGCGCCTGTGACTTCTATTTCATAACTCCCATAGGAGGAATCGGACTTGCCTTCGTCAAGCGTCCCGATCACTTGAGCATCTGGCCCAGGAACCTCACCAGCATGAGCACCCCCACCGGACTTTTCCACCTCCTTGGCGAAATCGCTCCTCGGTGTGGGATGGGGGTCATTCCGACCAGCACAAAATCAGAAAAGATGAGCAATAGAATGCAATAGTACTTCACAAAGAACGACGACTTTCAAAATCTCAAAGTGGAAGGTTATCTACCAGGCCCTGGCAAACTCTTTGTCGTCAAAGGAGTTTCACCCTCCGGGATGGGAGACAAATTATGAACGCCTAGGCCGAGGGCTTCCGGATCATAGCCAATGTGCTGTTCGAAGGGATAGAGTATCGACCGACCGGCCGGCTGGGAAGACACGTGAACAGGAGACTCGGCCCCGGATGGACCAGCGACAACTCTTTCCCTTTTCTAGAGGGGGGAGCCTTTGCAATAAAGGGCCTTGGCCGCTGATAGGTCCGAAGGCTCATGTCCCTTTAGAAATTTTTCATCAAATCCTCCTCGTCGACCTCCTCAACACCGTGCTCGGCCTTCCTGATCTGAATTAAGGTTTCCCACGCCTCAAGCAACGATTCAAGATAGCCATCGCCTAAAAAAGTTAAGTCACGGTGCATGAACATGCGGGCGTTGAATTCGGCAATAAGAGGGTCGAACGCGGTTTTGATCTCTTCTCTACCTTCCTCCCTGGCTGCCTCGAGACGGGAATCGATGTCCGTCAACGCCGTCTTCTGGCCCTCTTCGCGGGCCTCACTCCTTAACATCTCAACCCTGGAAAGCTCGCCCTCAAGTTGTTCTTTTAAAAGTCGGGTGGCGACAATCTCGTCACAGTATCGCTGTGAATCTTCTTGGGCAGCCACTTTCTCCTCTCTCTATGCGGAGAAGCACTTCAAGTTCCTTGACCCGGGTGCTGAGCGCATCCTCTCCTATTGAACGGAGTCCTTTTTCAAGGCCAAAGCCCCACATCGTTGAACCGCCTCGTCAAGCTCTTTCTTATGAGTTGATTCCAAGCAAGTGACGGCCTCAGCAGTATCCCTGGCACTCCGATGGGCGGCCTCGAGTTCAGATTTATAAGTGGCGATTTCTTCGTCCTGGGCCTTAATGATGTTTTTATCGTGGGTAGCCTCAAGTTTCAAACGGTCTATTTCATGTTGGCGCTCCACAGAGACTTCAGAAAGTTTCTCAGCTAGTTGAACGAACGTGTCATGTTGAACATAGACGTCGTTGGTACAGGCAATGGCGTTCTGCTTAACATCTCCGGGTATAAGATGAATCGCCGGAAGGAACTTCAACCCATCGAAGCAAATCTTGGGAAATGTGGCCTTGAGCTCGCTTAGTCTCTCTAATACTGTGGTATCCGATGCAGGAGCAGGAGGAGATGGCTTTGCAAGTTCGCCCCTTCTATGAGAATCTCGGGACCGTCGAGTGGAAGAAGAATTAGAGCGTTGATCTCAAGGGATATCAGACTGCGACCCCTTGTAACCAGGCTGATCGTTGCTTTTCCCCGAATGAGAAGGGGGTGTCGGTGATGCTTGGGCTGGTAATACGGTTTCTTCCGAGATGACGAGTCCCGAGAATGACGGTCCTCACCACCATCACCATCTCTATCTCGACGTCTCTCGGGACCCGAGTCCCGTCTGGACGGATGAAAAATAGAAGAACCACGGAGACGATCGAATCCGTGCGAGCATCCCATGTCACCTGCACGAAATTCAAATAACAACGAGTTAGCAAGGAGAGATGTGACAACAAAAATTTAAGTGCGAATTGAAGTGCAAATGTTCGTGTGAGTCCTAGTGTTTCCCCCCGACGGACCAGTAGCCTTGCTAACAGGGGTTTTCTCTCCCTGACTTTGGATCGGAACGCCCACATCGCCTCTGAGGGGAGAATGGAACTTGAATGCCTCCGGATCGCCAAAATCATAGTTGAGCAGATCTTCCGGAATGGAGAGGTTCGAGAGGCCCTTCAGCGAACTTTCAACATGCTGTGAAGAAGCCTGCTTCTCTACCGGAATGAGCGTAACTTTGGAAGTTCCGCCAACCTTCTCCTTTCTAACCTTATATGTCAACGTCTTTCTCCCCTTCGAAGGGGAAGATGACGTTTCGATATCATGTACTTCGACCAACGGATCCTGGGTAGGACCCGCATTCTCACCTTGTGTTTCAGGTGCTTCACCCTCCCTGATTTCCCCCTCCTCCTGTGCACCGGGGGTGTGGCGTGACGATGATTCAGCCAACTTCTTCCCTTTACCGGATGCGGGCTTGGGGATGGAGACGCCCTCAAGAAGGCTCACCCGATGACCTTCTGCTAACAGCCCGAACCTTGACAATGACTCATTTGAAATAAGGGTTCAGATGTCTCGCTCCTTGGCGTGAATAGCTCTAATAGCCTCAACAGCCTCTGAATAGCCGCGACCCTCAGGACGTGGATTGATATCTGAAAAAGTGAAACAAGAGTCAGAAAAAGCATCGCCTCAACCGAAATATGAGCATCGCTCTAAAAAGAAGACTTACTTTCTTCAACCCTTCTCCTCGCGAAACCGGGAGGGCAGCGCATGTAGAACCATTCCTGTTTGTACAGGGAAAACTTGATCCACGCCCCGGTTAGAATTTGGCACTTGTGGTGCGGCTCGAGGAACACGAAGGAGGGGCTATCTCTCCGCTTCTTGATCATGTAAACATATCTGATGTCGCCGGGAGTTGGAAGCCTAAAGAAGACAGCCATAAAAAGGAGGTAGGTCCCATAAATGAGCGCATGACCGTTTGGGTGCAGCTACGACGGGGCGACATCTATGTATTGCAACACATCCCGAAGAAACAAATTGAATGGAGGCACGCTGCCCACCCAGCACATAAACTTATTGCAGGCAGTGTATCCGACTGGGGGCAGGTGTGGACGATCACGGCCCGACGAATCCAACACGTCGATGAAAGGGATTCCATGAATCGAACATTTTCACCGGAGCGCGGCTTCGTTAATCTTCGAAGCCTGTGAATCGATCGGATTATCCAAGAGAATCGTTGACTCCAGGGTATCAGGAGCAAAATCATGAGCGGGGGAGGTCGACGGATTAGAAGTGTCTACGCCCTCTTGTTTGGAAGACGGCCCAGGCCTGTCTGAGATAGTGGTGGAGCTGGATCTTTTAGACATCTTCAATAAATAGCGGAAAGGAGTCGGATAAAGGAATTTTACCTAGTTCGTGGATCGAGCTTTGGAAAGGATTGAGAGGACTTTAGAATATGATGACAGGGGTGGTTCGAAAGTTCGAGGTTGCAGAAGTGAAAGTAGGAAAAAAGGGGGAAGAAGAGGAGGTCGGGTTTTATAAGGGAGAAGGAGAAGTTGAAGAGACTGTGACCGGTTCTACCGGTCAAGGCGATATCGTTCGGCTATCTCGGTTCGTTCGGCCCAGGCTAACATGGATCGTTCGACACTCGTCTTCGGCTGGGTTGTTCGACATACGAAGTCTCTCGTTGTAACATGGATCGTTTGGCCTTCGACACTACGTTCGGCCAAGAGAATCATGCGCCCCCCAAGAGTGACGACCAAGGTTCGAAGCAAAGCGTGGAAGGTGAGTAATTCAAAGCGTATCACGTTCGGTCACGTAATACACTTTGGGGGGCAAGTGTTTCCTGGAGATTTGGCCAGGCAACTTAGTACTCGGCGTACCAAGGGCGTTCGGCCTATAGGTGGATCGACACCATAGCGTCCGACATCATGTTACGCTCGGCATCTAAAGAACGTTCGGCCTAAGACATTATTCAGCCAAAGATAGCGCTCGGCCAGAGACTTCGTTCGGCCAAAAGCATCGTTCGGCCAAAGGCCTCGTTCGGCCAGAAGCCTCGTTCGATCAAGATGGTGTTCAAACATCAAGCTCCTCATTCGGCACCCAGACCGTTCGGCACCAAACTGTTCGGCATCAAGGAGCGTCCGGTATCCATGAAGGCTCGACATTCTCATTCGGCCTCCCGAGACGTTCGGCAATCAAGAATGGTTCGGCAATCAAGGATGGTTCGGCATTCTTCCTAGCACGCTCGGTCCGATCACTGCTAGGCCTACTCTTCCCCATAACAAACGTGTCGTTCGGCATAAAGAGAATGGACGGTACTCGACGGTTCGGCCTGCTCGATTTGGCATACAGGGCTTGTCCTATTTGGACCGAGTTATTCAGCTACCAGGCCCACCATGGAAGTCCAACCCACCATTGTCTATAAATAGAGGGGTAGGGACACAGCAAAAGAGGAGAGATTTTAGAGAACACTGGGGAGACTGCCATTTTCAAGACTCATTCTAGACTTATTTCTTTTACTTTGCAATTGTATTCTAGTAACAAAAAACGAATTGTATCTGTAATCACCCATCAAGTAAATCAATGGAAATCAACTTCAAAGTGGATGTAGGTAGTTACGCCGAACCACTATAAATTTGGTGTTCTTGTTCTTTGCATTTAAATTTACACTCTATTCTCTGTTTTAATTTACTTTCTTCATTAATCTCTCTACAAAATCTTTCTAAGGGTGTTAGTGACCAATTTTGGTGCTAACATATAGTAATCAATGCAATTATATCATTTATATTCAAATTTTAAATTCAAATTTAAATCATCTCGATTATTGTAACTCACAATCTCGATCCTCTATCGAGGCATGCCACTAGGCGTTTATAATGTTAAACCCCTATTCTGAACGCAATGGAAAAGGGTATCGAGTCCTAATTCGGTCGTATGGAGAAGATGGCTTTTTGGACTAGTTATTGTATTAAATTTTTGATATAGATTTCAGCGCGTTTATCTATTGCACGGCGACATGACAACTCCAAAAGCTACGAAAATTGAAACCCGGTAATAATACACTATTACGAATCCAATGGAACTTGTTTCGTTGAATTCTGGGACTGTGCCTCGGAAGGCTATATTTTAAATAGCAATTTAAACGATATATTTTTAAAACTGAACAAACTGCTTTTAAATTTGATTTTAAAAGTTCTATTACCTTCAATATTGTTAATACAAATTTTATAAGCCTTTGAACTATTTTAAACAAGCTTAAAACTCAATAGTTAATATTTTTCTCAAATTGCTAGAAATTAAATTCAATAATTTAATTATCAAATATATAGAGATATTTGAAATTCAAGTTAAAATAACTTTCACATATTTAAAATCAATTAAATATTTCAGTTTCAAATATCCAGAAATCCCGGGTCGCCACACCTGGCTGCGGTACATCAGGTCTTAGTGGATAGCGATATGTCTATAATATATTGTTCAAAGAACATTTGATCGGATGAAGATCGCTATGAAGGATGTCAAGTCTGTAAATCCAAGATTCAGGTATTTACAGGTGAGGCGAAAAAACCAATTGGGATAATTTATTTTCCCGTGGAGTTAGGAAAAAGAGATCGTAAGTTGATGTAGATTCAAAAGTTTATTATAATGGATGAATATTTGATATACAATGCCTCTTTGGGCCGACTAGACCTTGTTTTCTTCAGGATAGCACTGGCTCTTTGGTGCATAATGATGAAGTTCCTTGCAGAGAATGGAGTTGGATCAGTTATAGAACCAAAGCGTAGGTAGGGAATGCAATGTGGTTAAGCTGCTGGAATAAAGTGACGGGAAAAAAACGCAAGAATATATAAAGAACTCCCTATATTAAAAACTCGAATGCATAGCAACTAAAGCCCAAGCTCTAGCTTGAGAACCATAGAAGATTCAATAAGTCTATGGATTCCAAGAAAAATTCATAGGAAGTGTGGGCGGATCCAACTGAACTGATGGTTAATGTTTCAGTCGATATGGATGATCCTACTTGGACTCTTAAAATTGGTTCTCAGATCAGCATTAGACTGAGGAAGGAACTGGTTAATTTCCTTTGAGGGAATTTTGACCGAGGAAGGAATGTCACTCGCTAAATGTTGAACCAAGGTTTCCGCCAGTAAAGTAGAAAATGTGTAATCATGGTCCGAAGCAATCTGCTATGGTAAAGGAGGAAGTAGATGAGTTGTTGGCAAATAGTTTTGTTCATGATTCTTTATACCTGGAATGGGTATCGAACCCAGTGTTGATCAAGAGATCAAAAGAAAAGTGACGGACATGTATGATTATTCTAACTTGAATAAAGCATGCCCGAAGGATAGCTTTCCTTTACTTAGGATTGATCAGCTAGTAGATGGGACCGTAGGATAATAGTTGCTCTCTTTTATGGATGCTTATTTTGGTTATAACCAGTTACCAAAGCGTATGCTGGGTTAAGAGCACATGAGCTTCATAATGGATTTAGGATTGTATTGTCACTAAGTGATGTCATTCGATTTGAAGAACGCATAAGCTATTTACAAAGGTTAGTGAATTCTATGTTAAAAAAAAACAAATCGGATGAATGATGGAAGTATACATGGATGATATGCCCATAAAGTCATGGATATCAAAAAATCACATAGACCACCTTTTAGAGAGGTTCAAGGTATTGTGGAAGTACAAAATGACATTGAATCCATTGAAATGCTCTTTTGAAGTTATATCGAGGAAATTTTCGGGATTGATTGTGAATTCAAGAGGCATTGAGGATAGTCTGAAGCAGCTTATGCCTTGAGGAACATGAGTGCCTCAACCACAAAGGAGGAGTTACAAAGCTTAAATGGGAGGGGTGCCGCTTTGAGACAGTTTATCTCAATGGCAACAGACAAATGTATACCATTCTTTGATGCCCTCACGAAGAGTAAGAAGAATTTTGAGTGGAACGAGGATTATCATAATGCCTTCGAGGAGTTACTTAGGCATATGGAAACATCACTAGTTCTATCCAATCTTTTGGACAGAGGGGACTTGTTCATTTATTTGGCGGTATTTGTTCATGCAATAAGTGCAGCTTTAGTATGTGAGGAGATGAGAATAATGTCGGTTTATTATATCAGAAAGGGGTTAACTTGAGTTGAAAAGAATTACCCGAAGTTAGAAAAACTTATATAATGCCTGCTGATTACATCGAGGAAGCTGGGACCATATATTTAGGCTCATCTGATTCATATCAACCCTTGAAACAGCAGTCGTATTAACCCGAAACTTTGGGGATATTATTGAAATGGAATATTGAATTAAGCCTGTATGATATTACTTACCATCCGAGGAGAGCGATAAATGGAAAGGCATTAGTGGAATTCATCGTTGAGTTTACCACCGAAGAGGAAGACGATATGATCCACTTCCTTATTGGAAATTGTTTATAGATGGAGCTTCAAACGCATATAGTTTGGGTGTAGGAGTAGTGCTTGTAACACCAGAAGGACAATCAATTTTATACGCATTAAAATTGGAATTTCCTACGACTAACAACAAGGCTAAATATGAGGTGTTGTTAGCTGGGCTAAAGATTACAAAGGAGCCAAGGATGAGAACGTTGCATATATTTAGTGATTCCCAATTACTGGTTTGTCAAGTAAGGAAGGAATATCAAGCTAGGGGTGCGAGACTTGCCCTTTACCTTACAAAGGAACTGGAACTATTGGATGACATAGAGCACTATATGATTACACACATCCTAGAGAGGAAAATACTAAAGATGATTCGCTGGCCAAGCTAACTAATTCTTTGAAGGAATGGGTGATATATTTGGTTCTATATTGGTTTTGACAGCTTCAAGTATCGATTAGATGGATGTCAGGTGGAAAATTCTCTTTAGGAATTCAAGTATTGATATATTTGGTTCTATATAGGTTTTACTCAAGGAAATTCTCCCAAGAGAAAGGAATGAACTGAAGAAACTCCTTTGAAAAGCACCACGATCCATGATGCAAGAAGGAGTACCGTGCAAAAGAGGATTCTCTTTCCCCTTGCTTTGGTGTGTAACCAAGATGAGACTAGGAAAACCCTTATGGAAATCCATGAGGGTAGGTGTGGTGACCACACTTGGAGGCATACATTAGCATATAAGCACTTAGCGATGGATATTCCTAGTCAGCAGTAGATCAAGTTGTAGCTGATTACATTAAGCAATGTGACCATTGCCTGAGACTTGTGAGCGTCCAGAGAGCCTCATCGATAGAGCTAAAGAAAATGGTTAGCCCGTGGCCATTTACATTTTTGGGAATTGACATAATTGATGTGCTACCAATGGTGAAATGAGGAGCTAAATACACAATAGTTGTGATGGATTATTTCACGAAGTAGGCCGAAGCAAAACATTTTCCACGATCAGAATGGAAAAATGATCAACTTCATGACCAGAAACATTATCTATAGGTTTGGAGTAACTTAAAAGATCATAATGGAAAATGGAACTTCGTTTGAAAGTACCGCGTTCAACGATTTTTTTAACCGATACAAGATTGAGGCAATTGGGTCGATGAGCTTCCCATGGCATTGTGGGCTTATGAGACGACCCATAAGTCTGCAACTGGTCATATGCCGTTTACTTTGGCCTACAACTCAGAGGTTGTGATCCCAATAGAATTGGAAGTCCCTTCTTATTGTAAGAGGCATTATGATCCAGTGGTAAATATGGAAATCTAGCTTGAGTCCCATGATCTGTTTGATGAGAAAAACCAGGAAGCGGAATTAAAGATTACTGCTCACTAAAAAAGAGTAGCACGACACTTTAATACCATGGTCCGGAGTTGTACTTTTGAGGTAGGGGATATCATTTTGAAATGAGTTCTCCTAGGTACAGGGGAACTTCGTCCAAATTGGGAAGGTCCTTATAAAATTTAACAATAGCTTAGAGATGGAACATTCAAGCTAGCTACTATTGATGGAATCTCGATTGCACAAGCTTGGAATAGCGACTCATTATGATGATATTTTAATTAGGCCTATTTAATTTACTCTATGCAAATAAGTCACCCATGGATTTCGGAGGCAATGAGATATGGCAGGACTTGCCACCTTTTCTATTTATAGATAAACGTTAACTTCTTGGACCAATGGAACCGTGTTCTTGTAAGAAAAATCTTGCACTGTGCGATTAGTTGTACAATCTGGTATCAATTCCTTTAGTACAAGATTTAGAAAAAGTAATCTAACTATAAGGGTCGATCATATAATTTGATATTGTTTCTCTGATATTGATTATTGTCAGAAATAGGCAAGGTCGACAAGGGATATCTAGGGGCAAGTAGCGAAAAGCGTCGGTTTCTGAAGATAGAAACCAATGCATGGATAGAACCATGCTGATAGCCCGGCAGGATACATTAGGCTAAGAATAAGCGAGGACGGTTTATGGATACTCTCAGTCAACAACAAAGATACGTGGGACGGAGAGCGGATGCCCAAAGATAGGTTTCTAAAGGCAAGGGTTCTCAGATATATGAACCGGCCTATGGTTGGGATATTCATGACTGCGCCTGTGGCATAGTAGGACACGTTAGGCTAAGAATAAGTGCTGAAAAATGAAAACAAGAACAATCGAACTCCTCCGGTCCAGGATCAAGACCAGGATTGTCAATTGCATTGGGGACAATTGTATAATTTTCCCTACGTAGCTAAATTCTGACCAAGTCTCGGATATGGGCAAGGTAGGACAATGATGACCGAATTCTGACATTTGGATAAGTTCTAAAGATAGGACTCTCCATGCAATAGAATTACATAAAGGTTATGACTTTACTCATGGCTTAGTAAGACATGCTTTGCCAAGGTTTAAAAGTGTAAACTTGTTGGTAATATTGATCAAGCCTTGTTGTCGAGCAGATTGGAGACATCAGGAGATAGGCATTTAAACCATTGTTCCCTAGAGATAAGGAATAGCACAAAACTTGGATTATTTATGACTCATGAATTGTCAAAGGAAATTCAACCTAAAGCAAACATGAATAATGGAAGAATAAGTTAAATTAATATTGTTTAGCCAAGAGGAACAATTTGGCAACTATAAACAAGACTGAACAATAGAATATAACTAAAGTAACTGTAGGAATATATTTGTATGCACGGAGAGGTAGTAAATAAAAGCATTACATGGAGAAATATATATATATATATATATATATAATATGGATAAATTGCAATACAGGAAATTATATTATACATTCATGTAGTTGCATATAAGTAAGTGCAAAGTATAAAAGTGTAGAAAAGTAAATGAAATAGAGATTACAAAAGAAAAGTAGTCTTCCAATACACCTCTCTTTATATACATCCATGAATGCAGGGGCCACTCTCGCATAAACGCAGTCTATATACAACAAAAGGAAACACAGAAAAATACATCCTAAACAAACAAACAGAAACTATCTCACCTTTAATGGAGGATGAATGAGAATCCTATTTCTTTTGGCTCTTCTTCTTCTTCGCGGCCTAGCTTCTTGAGCCATCACAAGGCCTTTTCCGGCCTTTATCATCTTTAGGTGTGTTGCCTCTAGAATGTGTGGTATCACCTTCGGAAACAATGATGGTAGGATCTTTAGGACAGTTGGAAGAAAGCCTGAGAGCCTCCGTTGTGGTACTGGGGCTATTGCTCCTGGAAGGATGGATAATGATTGGAGAAATACGAAAAGAAGGTTTTGGCTTTCTAGTGCTTGTAGGTTTATCATGATCAGGCTGAGTCTTGATCTTAACTTTAGACACATCGATCTTCCACTTCACTACCATGGAAATGGATTCGGTCGGGCCTAAGCCATTGGTAATAGTGATGTCTTCTGCCTGGAAGTGGGAAACATCATCCAATCCCTTCAAAGATGCAATTCTCTTTGCATCAGAACTGGATAGAGCTAGAGGGAATACTTGGAACAACTAGTCACATAGTCGTGGGAGTTGACTATGTAGTGATAGCAAAAGTGCCTGTAATAACCCTGCTTTCCACGCCGTATAAATGAATAAATTTAATTAAAATAAAAGTTTTTGAATTCGATATTTGATAATTGATAATTCATATTTAATAAAAGGTTTTTCCATAATAAATTGAATCGAATCGATAAATTCTTTATGAATGATTTATTGAAATCAAATAAACTATTTAAGTTGATCATGAAATAATTTGAAGTGTAAATTATTTTAAATCAGATTGAAATTTAATTTCAAATAAATTAAACGAGTTGTGGAAAGAAAAGAAAAGAGTAAATCATTAGGAAAAAGTAGAAAATTAGAAATCAAGGCCCAAAGCCCGTTTTTATTTTCATTGCTTCTGGTATACTCTCGACACTTCCTCTCCGTAACCCTAAACCCAAATCGGCTTCATATACTTATCCTTTATCCTCTTTCCAAACGAAATCAATGCATGTGAAAAAATAGACGTAGTCATGTGTGGGGGAAATCATCGATGGCGGCTATAGTGTAGTGCCGCTCCGAGGCACATGAGTGATTGGCAACTAAGGTCATTGTGGTCTTGATCTGGTAGATGGCATGATTGATAAAGGGATCTGAGCAATGTGATTTTGGGCATCCTGAATTAATCGATGAGAAGGTGTAGGTGAAGTGGTGAATTCATGTATGTGCAAAAAGATGAGGCACTAGCATGGAATTATGTGTGTGTGCATAGTGGACTAGGTGATGATGGGATGGGAAGCAACCCGAAAAGGTGTCAGCAGCAGTTTTGGTAAGTGGTTTTAGAGCGAAGCTGTTGTGTATATGGAACTGTAGGCGACGATGAGGAGTGCAATGGTTGGTTATGGCATGGCGTGGGCTTGGCATGGGTAAATGTGGTTAGTTGAGAGATATTGCTAATTTGGATTTCGAGCATCGTTTCAATTAGTTTTCTCACTCACATCTATATCTATTTCATCATTCGCTGATTACATAAATACATATCGTGATTATAATACATTGATTGAATGTATTGACTATATTTTCTTGGTTAAATAGCTTGTGAATAATTATTGAATCGCTTGGGAAAATAGTTTGATCAGGATATTCATATGGTTGTGTGATATTGGATGTGTTTTGATTGATTAATGAGATTTTTTGTTTGTTGGATGTCTGAAATGCAAATGAGACGATGTCCATTTTAATTCTAAATTTGTTTTATTATTTAAAATTATGAGTGCATTGTTTGATGGCCGAAATTCAATGGAATCCGACTCAGCTACACGATAAAATTTGTATTGTTGTTTTGTTGTCGATTTTTCGAGAACTTTACTCTATGGATTTTATTTTAGATGATTTATTAATTTTCCCATTTTGAAATATTTTTGAAACCTTCGGGAAATTATTTATCATGTCTTAAATTTTATTTTCAAATGGTATTTTATTTTATAAAATTTTGAAATGAATTTAAAGTAATATTCAGAGATTTCAATATGAGTTATCATGGATTTTGAGTATGAAGTGAATGTCTTAAATTATAAATTATAGTTTTAAAATGAAAAGAGTTATTTTTTGGGATTATAAATTTATTTTAAAGTATTATTTTGTTATGAATTAGTATCTATAATAATTATTTTTTGTAAAGTGATTGTGGAAGTTTTGGAAAATATATACATAGGATTTGGAAATGAATTATGGTATCTGAATCTTTTATTAGGCGTGAATAAATAAGCTGAATATATTATTTATCACTTATAAGAATTTACTTTTTGAATATAAAATTGATTTGAGAAGTTTTATTTAAATGTATTAATTTATTGAAAATAAATCTATATTTAGATTTAAATAATTATTTAAAGGTTTATATGGTTCTGAAAATAAGTAGTTTATTCTATATATTTGTTTACATTTATAACATTTTTTTATTTCTTATTCCGTCAATATTGATTTTGTTCTTATGAGTGATTCACTGTTATCTATTTTGATTAGTTGATCTTAATGTGATTCCATTCGATGATAACATCCTTGTGTTTGATTTTGTGGATTTCATTCTGTGATGAGAAACCTAAATAAACATAGTTATAATACCATTTGGAATGGGCCGTTCGATAATATTTCTTCGGTCGATTTTTGGACTCGTTATATTGAATATTGGGATAATTGAGTGTAGTTTATGAGTAGTGAATAAACAAATGAGTGTCAATGGTGGTATGGGACATCTTTGTGATATTTATTTGGTTATTCATTGTAAGTAGATGTTACTCTAGTGTCGAGAACTGGTATATTGAGTTTATACTTACATGATGCGACGGCTCAAGTAGAGCAAGTTTATATGCTCAAAGTAGAGCAAGTTTATAAATGTAGAGTTATGGGGGTGTACCCATATATGTTTATAAGCATAGAGTTATGGGTGTGTGCCCATATGTATGTTATCTATCGTGAGTGCTCCAAGCTATGATTAGGATTTAGTGAGAACCAAATGGCCAGTGTCCACCTAGATTGCCTGATCATGGGGTCACGCCTCGATCTGTGACACTTTGGTTATACATTAGATGCACATCATGAGATTTGGGGATAGGCGGAGTAGCCTACGATGGAGTAGCCTAAAGGGTGGCGTAGCCCTTAGGGTGGAGTAGCCCTAGCCTCTTTAGTCACGAAGGCCAGCAGCCTGTTAACTTGGAGGCGTGATTCAGGCCATGATTAATGCCTAGCATAGTATATAAGCGCGTTTATGACATGCAGCGAATATAATCACAATATCAAGTAGGTAACCGAAGGCTATAGGAGCAGATCCTAGTAGAGTAGCCCTGGTCTCTAAAGCAGGCGGGTAGCTGTCTGTCTCCTTTCTAGTTTTACAATGATTCATAGATATATACATATTATATATACCCCACCTAAGTATTTGAGTGGATTCGGGTGGATAACCCAGGCAGTCTTAGAAATGGCAGGTAGCTATATTATGATTTAACTGGGTGGCGTAACCCATATATTATGAGATTATTGCATGGTGTAACCATATATTATGATTTGATTCCTATCACTATTCATTTCTATATGAGGAGATGAGATTATACCTATGATGTGATAGATATCCAGAGTATAGTGGATTCTCATATCTTTTATTTTATCTGACTAATGTGTAGGTTCCCTATAACTTACAGTTAGACTGTCTATTTTATCATGTTTGATGATAGTATTTTGTTATTTGAGATTGTAGATATATTTGGGAAATGTTGTGTGCTTACCTAACTATACGTAATGATATCTCACTTATTATTGATTTCTAGGTATTGATTATGATTTCTTGACATGTGTGTTTCACACATTCGATGTTGATTTTGTGATTCCTGATTTGATGTGATTCATATGGGCGATGACATTTTTATATTAGGTTTTGTGGTTTTCTTCTTTATATGATATTGGGATTTCTTGAGGTAATATTATATTATTTACACCCAGCATATACAGAGTTTTATTTGTTATTTTACCTTGGATTTAGATAAAGTCTGGTCCATTTATTATTGATTTAATACTCGGTCAAGTCTTGGATATTTCATGTACAAGGACGATGAGACCAGCGGGTATTTTCTAGGAATAGAGGAGACTTGATATTCAATATTGTATATTATTATTTTTATTGTATAGTCTCTTGTGTGTATATCATTATGATGTGAATTGACATATTCAATGTATTGGATATTATATATTATCGTTGTGATTGACTTGTTGATCTTTGATATTTACTGTATATTGTGTATTGTTCTATCTTGGAGGCACACGTGTTTATTGCTTTATGCCAATACTGTGCACATACAAATGAGATTGTTATTAGATGTTTTAATACGTACCAATATTAGCTCAAGGGAATATTCACGTATGTGTCCCATATCATTTTATTCTTCATATTATTCTACAGTGTTACTTAGTAAAACTCTTGGATAGTATAGGTATAGAGGTGGGGTGTTACAAATTAGTATAGGGTAGGTTTCGAACAATACATTGTACGTAAGAGACACGGGTCTTGGCCTTAGTTGAGACATAGAATCCCTGTCCCCATGGGTAGCAAGAGTATACGATGGTTATTGGGTAATAACTCAAGAACGTACTTGTTATTTTTCCTACTATAAATATAATCCTTATCTCTACCTCTTTTGTATGTTTTTGTTTTTGTGTGAAGCAGAAGTGGTTGAGGGAGGTAGTGAAGTAAGGATTAATTAGCCTAGGGAGTAGTGTCAGTATTGTTGATGATGAATAAACCTCTATGTGGCACCAAATAGAGTAGCCTGATCCAGTAGTGATCGGAGTGCGCATCAGATGCTGATAAATAGTGTTAACTTGCCTTTTGGCAAGGCAGTATACATGCAGATTTAGTCCAATAGACTTCACGATTATCGAGGCTGGAATATCATATACTTGATTTAGATGGATGGATGGACAATCAACAACGGATAATATAAAGCCGAGATTAATCATAGTCGATGGATAAACGATGTAGGACTTGGAGAAAGGCATAGCTCGGGTCGGCATAGTATTGCTCCGAGTTGGCATTGTTTCTCTGGGTTGAAATAGAATTGCTTCGGGTTCTATTCTGGGTCGGCATAAGGTTCGCTTCGGGTTCTACTTCGAGTCGGTATGGTGTTGCTCCGGATCGGCATAGAATTGCTTCGGGTTCTACTCTAGGTCGGCATAGGGTTTGCTTCGGGTTCTACTTCGGGTCGGCATGGTGTTGCTCAACATTGTTTCTCCTGGTCGGCATAGAGTTGCTTCAGGTTCTACTCCAGGTTGGCATTTCTCCGGGTTGGCATAGAGTTGCTTCGGGTTCTACTCTGGATTGGCATAGGGTTCGCTTCGGGTTCTACTTCGGGTCAGCATGGTGTTGCTCGACATTGTTTCTCCTGGTCGGCATAGAGGCCCTTCAGGTTATACTCCAGGTCGGCATAGGGTTCGCTTCGGGTTCTACTTTGGTTCGGCAAGGTATTGCTCTGGGATGTCATTGTTTCTCAGGGTCAACATGAAGTTGCTTTGGGTTCTGCTCCGGGTTGGCATAGGGTTCACTTCGGGTTCTACTTCAGGTCGGCATGGTGTTGCTCTGGGTCGGCATTGTTACTCTGAGTCAGCATAGAGTTGCTTCGGTTTCTACTTCAGGTCGGCATAGGGTTCTCTTCGGATTATACTTCGGATCGACATGGTGTTGCTTCGAGTCGACATTGTTACTCCGCGTTGGCATAGGATGGATGAGTTTGGCTCGAAGATCGTTATGATGGGCCAATGTAGGTGAGAAGCCCCTATAGCCGAGATTTCACTTATAAATAAAATAGGTTTGGCTTCGAAAAAAGGGGATTCATTCTGTTTCTCTTCATCTTCTACCTAGAGGATAGTTTGCCATTTTCATTATGGAATTTTGGATTGTAACTGTATTTAAATTTCAATATAATAAAAAGGATTGTTCTAGAGTGGATGTAGGACGGAGTTAGCCGAACCACTATAAATCTTGTCTCTCTTTTATTGCTTTCATTTTAATTTTGGTTATTCTTCATATTATATTCTCTACATATACTCTATCTATGATCTGTGACCGAACATTGGTGCTTTCACTTATAACTGGGTGTTGGTGGCCAATTTTGATGCCAACAGATAGCTTTCTTCTAAAGGCGATTATTTGTTTGATTGTATTATGTGTGTTTGTTTGTATTTATTTTTGTTTTCAATTGGCCTAGTCTAGAATGTGGGAATTGAGTAAAAGATTATCACTCAAAAATTTATAAACCCACTTGAATCTGGATGGAGCCAAATACTAAATCAAGCTAGCTATCTATCCAAATTTGTACCGCAAAGGGATAGTAAAATTATTTTAGAAATTAACGATGATAATATATATAACTAAAATGTGATGAAATAAGTAAAATAAATTAAATGTTTGTTTGTGGATGTTTGATTTCTTGATTGTGTATTGATAGTGATAAAATATTTGGGTATTAACTTAATTACCATTATTATGTGAATCTACTAAAAGCAAGCATATAACTTGATTTTTACAAAGTGATTTAAAATGTTTTAATATTTTATTTTGGTTTTAATTTGTCCATTGAGTGCTTTAAGAATTTTGGTCAATGCGTCTGGCCAAGGTAATCGATACAGATTCCTAAACACTAAAACGAGACATCCTGACACTATCTTTTAAAAAGAAAACAATATTTTGGATGAATGCGATAATTTCAAATAGAATATAATATGTTGAAAAGAGGAAAAAGTTTTGAGAAGAATACTATGTTTTGAAGAAAAAAAGAAATAGTAATATATATATACAATGTTTTGGGAAGAGAAAAGAGGGTTACTATATAAGATGTAGCCTTCATGGATTAAAACATGCATAAGCAATAAAATGCTCTCTGTATATTCGTTTTTTAAGTTCAAATCAGCATGCCTTTGCATAAGTAGACAAGTATAGTACTTTCATTATCCGTTTATGATAAAGATTCTTCTTAGTAGAAGGATTGTTTATATCAAGTTATTTTTAAATAAATATTAATTTAGTTGTCTAAACCTATAACATTTTCAATAGAAAGAGTAGTTGGATTTGGAAAGAATTGCATTCACAAAATCAGATTTCATAAAGCATTTATTATGTTGGTTGTTTGTGCAATACTGATAATCCATGTTAATGCTATGTATGAATATAACTATCCCTATATCTTTATGAATCATGCTATCAAGATCTTACTATAAAGTAGAGTAAAGCACATATTTCATTTTAGGTGCACTCAAGTAATGTACTAAATTTCCATGACATCCAATGCATATAATCATCTTTGTTTTTTTAATTTCTTTTATTCTATGTTAAAACTTAGAATTTAAACAAATTATTGTAACATGTTTTCCCTTTTAACCATTTTACTTTCTGGATCATATTTTGCAGAGAAGATTAGTTTAGTGATTCAAAAGAAGCTGAAGTACAAGAATCATGATCACAACATAATCAAAAAATTCGTCTTAATATAATTTTTTAATTTGATGTTCTAATCAATAAGACGTGATGACTCACATAGACTATGTTTCAAAGAACATACGTAAATATCAAACCATGATTTTTTTTTGATACATTCAAACAATCGATCTAATTTCGATGATTTTAATTTTTTAGAAGGCTTTATCATTAGAGAGAAAATTTTATTTGAAATATAATGCCAAATTTTAAAGTTGGTTATGATTTAAACATGAGTTAAAAACGATGTAGGCTGCTGTGCAGTGTTCTCAATCTCAACCGAAAAGCACAGATCATATCTTTCAAACGGAAGGTCTGATTTTGATGATTTTTCCCATTTCGAAAAGCTTAAAAAATATGCAAAAACTTTTATTTTAATCATTTTGCAAAATTTTGATGTTTTCAAGGTTAAAAATGAAAATTTGCAAGGTAGGCTTGCACATTTTTGACCATTCACGTTTGTACTACCTATAGAGCAATTGCCATAAAACAAGTTTTACTCAACATTTTTGCGATCTGAGAACTGTCATAGAAAGCTAGAATACTACATAACTATTCACTTTTTGAAACCATTAGCTGATTTGGTATTTTGGCTATTCTAACCTTTATCAGAAATACTAATAATATAAATGTTAGATTTTCCTACATTGTATAAATGCAAACTTTATGTACTTTTTATATGCAACTAACGGCAAAAGATGAGCTGAGATAAGCACTCAAGAAGCTTATTTGGATTACTATCAGCCACATTGGTTCGTTTTTGCTCATGTAAATGCAAATAGCTTGGTTAAATGCTAATAAAAAGTACTTTGTTACGATATATGATTTGGTATTATGTTGTTTCTCCATGTTGGGATGCACAATTGTTGGGATGCCTCTTCGGTGATGTATGTCATGTAATTATATTGTATTTTGATTCTTAGGAATGCTTTCCGTTTAAGGAAGACTCTGTTTAAATTTTTCAAAAAATCCTGCACTTGGAAAAAATTTCACAAATTATCGTATGCAAAAAATAAAAAGTTGTTAAATGAATCTATAGTATACGATGAGAGAAGTTTATGAAAGAGCCACATAGAAGATTGTATAATTTAAATTTGATATATGACTGTAGATAGAAGAAAGTCAGGATATGAGTTGTATGGCGTCTCTCTATAAGAAATTACGAGAACATAATTTTTATAGGGGGAGTCTGTAATAACCCTGCTTCTTACGCGGTATAAATAAATAAATTTAATTAAAATAAAAAATTTCAAATTCGATATTTGATCATTTATATTTTAACAATAAATTTTTGATTAATTAAATTTTATTTAATAAAAGGTTTTTTCGTAGTATATTGAATTGAATTGGTAAATTTTTTTGAACAATTTATTAAAATCAGATAATTTTTTTTAATTGAATATGAAATATTTTGAAGTGTAAACTAATTTAAATTGGATTGAAATTTAATTTCGAATAAATTAAAGGAGTTGTAGAAAGAAAACAAAAGAGTAAATAATTAGGAAAAAGTAAAAAAATTAGAAATCAAGGAGCAAAGCTCGTTTTTACTTTCATTACATCTGGTTACTCCCGACGCTTCCTCCCTCTAACCCTAAACCTAAACCCTCTTCATGTCATCAGCCCTAATTCTCTTCCCAGAATGAAATCAATACAAGCAAAAATAAAAATAAAAAAACAAAGAGAGATGCTATTGCGTGTGGGGGAAATCATCTATGCTGTTACAGTGTGGTGTCGTTCTAACGCACATAGTGATTGGCGACAAGTGACATTGTAGTCACGACCTGGTTGTTCGCATGATTAATAAAGCGATGTAACATCCCCTATCTCGAGGTCCAAAGCTAAGCGTTACAGATGCTTTAGTCATCTATAGTATTGACTTTCGACGATAAAATACGATAATGTTAATGGTATCGATAATATCAGAAGCACATGAATATGAAACAAAATCACAGATTTCAAAAACAACTTTTCAGATTACATTTCACAAATTATGTTCAATATCCAATTACCTAATCCTAATAATTTCCCAGGTTCAGATCAAATGTAATTATTATAAAACATGCCAAAAGCGACATATGAAGCTTCCCCCCTTGAATGACCAGAGTACTAGATAGTCGTAGTAGACTTAATACATAACAGCATAAAAACATAACAACTCCTAAATAGCTAAAATCAGCCTCCTGCTTGTCTCCGGAAGCTTTATTCATCCACCTACTAATTCATATCTTTTGCAAACCAAAACCTGCAACCAAACTGGTTAAAACAATAATACTAAGCATATAAATCAGGAAATCAATGGACTATCTGTTCATCCACTATAGTTTTGTTTGGCAAACTACTAACCTTCGACTGACTCGGGCTCACCAGACAAAATAAACTAATGGTCTAACTTCTGTTAGATACTCTTCTAGACAGCCTATCCTTAACTTACTCTCTTAGGGTCAACTGATCCAAATGGTTTTACGGGCTCACCAATAACCTATCTCTACTTTGTAGATTCCTTTTTGTGTGCAACATCATTTTAGTCTTACCTGTGACAAAACCCTACAAACTGGAATTTTGGTCTAAATTAGCCAGGGGCTAATAGCTAATATATAAGGCGTGACCTTATACCAGTCCCATCTGGTATTCTAATATCTGAATAATTTGCTTAGGGTCATCTTCCCTTAAAAAATTTCTTGAAAACATTTTTTTAAAATTGATTTGGCCCTTTAAATGAAATTTAAACTAGGAAATATATTCTATGCTTTACGCAAATCACTTTGCCATATTATATGTATACTTTACACAAACCATTGTTGATGAAAACATTTGAAACCTTTGAAAGTACCCCTTTCAAAACCATTGAAGTACACCTTTCAATACAATTAAGTGACTTCACTTTATAACCTAGGCTGAAGGCCAAAACAGCCTTTCGAAACCTTTGGAAACCTTCCACTTAAAACCTTTCGAAAAATGGGGAACCACCCCTTCGAAACCTTCATTTAAAATCTTTCCAAAGCTTTCAAATACTTTTCTATAATCAAACCTTTCGAAAGCATTATGTTCAAGTAAAACATGTGGAACAACCTTTCAAAATCATTTAAAACTATTCCTTTCAAAACCAGTTGGTTTAACTTTCAATAGCACAAAGTCATAAAACAACTAAGACGAAAACACTCTTTCAAAAGCAATTTCCTAAGTAAAAGAAGTTGATGGTGTTGAAATGGATCCCTTTGAAAGCATTGGAGAAGTGGCTTAGGTTTTAAAACAAAGAAACCCTTTCAAAAGAATTTCTTTAAAAGGTGAGATGGGACAGCTAGGGGTTTTGACTCCTTCCAAAGCATCTTTATAAAACAAAGGCGCAACCTCTTTCAAAACCATTCTTTAAAACCATTTGACCAAGTCGAAAGCCATCTTAGTTGAAAGCATTCTTTTCGAAAGCAAAGCAGGCGAATTTCTTTTTAAAAGAAAAACAAGGCTTTGACCCCTTTGGAAACCCTGTATCGAAAATATACTTTTCGCCTATGCCAATTCGCTATGCACCAAGTCTTTGATGCCAAATGCATTGGTTTTGAGGGAGATGAAGGAAGATGTACCTAGTCGAAAGGTAGGTGCCAAAAGTGGTGAAACAGCAAAAGCATATAAAAAATGTTTTTTTTCCTTTTTGAAGTAATTTCTTTCCAACTAACCTGCTTGTTTGTCAATATCTGATTGGTCGCTAATTTCTTTTCGAAATTCTTTTCTAACAGTGCTACCAAAATTTCAGAAGTAAATAATTTAAAAGATTTACAAAATGCCCCTTCACCTTTTTTAAATTTAATACAATTAAGTCTCATACATTAAATAATTTTATATACTTATTAAACACTTAGGACATTTTACAAAATTCACCATAAATCATTTTTAATATGTTTTCTAACATATATTAATTTCAGACCCAAAAACAATATAAATTAGCCGTATTTAATTTTAAATCCAATTAACCATTTTCTTCCCTAGAAAACTAATAATAAATCCACATTAATACAGAAAACTATAAAATTTAAAACCCATCTCTAAAATATTATGTGTGACCTTTTCTCAAAATCACAAGGAATTTGGATGTAATTTAATAGGGTTTTCGCAATAAAACTTATCTTAAATCCATATGAAATAGCATAAATCATCAACAAGCATATGTATACATTTTAACAATAAAAACATGGAAAAGCATTTGCAAAATAATTCGGATTCCAATCTATCGAAAATAATAAAAACATGAGATGTAATCTATTATTCACCTTAGCTTTGTGGTTGGGGAGTTGAGATTTTATCTTGGACTTGATTATTCTTCCTCTTGATGTTTAGCTTTTCTCCTTCTAGCTTTGTCTAATGGTGGTCGGCCTCAAGTATTTGGTTTTTGTTTATGAATGAGAGAATGAAAGTGAATGAAGGTTTAGGGTATTAGAATATGTCTTACTCCTACTTTGCTCCTCATCTATTAGCCTTATCCATTTCATTTTAGTTTCCTTTTAGTTCATTTGTTATTCGACCCGGGTCCCCCTTATTTACACAAATCTCAATCCTTTAACCGTTTCATTATTTCATTTAATTTAACTAATCAAACTCCTAAATAATTTTAATCAAAATTAAAGTCGTTACAGACTCCCCTCCTTAAAATATTTCGTCCATGAAATTACGAAAAGGTACACAGCAAATCAATCATAAAGGTAAGACATACCATGAAACAAATCAGGATAAGCGCCTCTAATTCTGCTCTCGGTATCCCAAGTAAAATCTCTCTCATCGTCGCTCCACTAGATCTTAACTAATCTGACCGCCTTGTTCCTTAGCCTCTTCTCATCTCTCGCGACTGTACGAACCGGCTTCCTAACTATAGTCAAGTTCGGTTCTACTATTAAGTCCTCTAACATAATCAGTGCTATAGTAGTCTCCGGATCTCGAATACGCTTCCTTAGATGAGAAATATGAAAAACATCATGAACTCCTGCCACACTGTTCGGTAGCTCCGCTCTATATGTGAGTTTTACAATCCTCTCTACAATAGGAAATGGTCCTACAAATTTCAGTGCCAATTTCTCAAATTGAATTGCACCTTTCATCGGCGATACCTTGACGAAAATATGATCTCCTACTGAGAATTTTAATTCCTTCCTTCTGCTATCAGCATAACTCTTCTGCCTTGACTGAGCTTCCTTCATGCTAGCTCGAATCAACTCAATCTTCTCTACAGCTTCTCTAACTAAATCTGGACCAAGAACCAACCAATCCTCTGTCTCTGACCAACAAACTGGAGATTTATATGGCTTTCATACAAAGCTTCAAACGGTGTCATCCCTATAATAGCCTGATAACTGTTGTTGTATGAAAACTCGACTAAGCGTAGGTGGTCTTCCAATGATCCTCCAAAGTCTAGCACACAAGCTCTTAACAAATCTTCTAAGACTTTGATAACTCTTTCTGTTTGCCCATTGGTCTGTGGATGGTAAGTGGTACTCATTTTTAGCTTGGTACCCAAATTATACTATAGACTCTTCTATAACTCGCTAGTGATTAAGAAATCTCTATCACTTACTATACCATTAAGAATTCCATGAAGTCTACCTATATTCTTAATGAATAAATTAGCCAAAATAGGTGCTGTCCTAGTTGACTTAACTGGAATGAAATGGGCACTCTTGGTCAATCTATCTACTATGACCCATACTTTCATTTCCTCAATTTGACCTTGGCAACCCATCTATGAAATCCATCGAGATAGAATCCCATTTCCATACTGGAACATCTAATGGCTGATGCAATCCACTTGGTTTTTGATGTTCAACTTTTACCTGTTGACAGTTCAGACACTACTTTACCCATAAGCCTTCAACTCTTTTCATACCTTCCTAGAAGAAACTTCTCTTCATATATTGTACTTCTTAGTTCCTCCCGGATGAATAGTGAACTTCGAATGATGGCATTCCTCAAGAACTTCCTTCCTAATGCTTCCTACATTCGGAATACATAACCTTCCTTTCTTTCTGAACCACTCATTCGTGTCAAGACTAAATTTTTTCAAGTCATCACTCTCTGTTCCATCCCTTAACTTCCTGATCCGCTCAGCTAATATTGGATCCTCTCCTTTCTTAGAAGCAATCCTTTCAATTATAGCTTATCAAACTTCTGAACATGACAACATAATAGTTTCCTTACTAGGTCTAGCTTTAGATCTCCACTGTACACTACATGTCGTCAACGCTTCTAAAGCTTTCCACTCATCTATCATCGCAAACACTACATTCTAATGTCTTATGCTAAGTGTATCTGCCACCTTGTTGCCTTTTCCTAGTGTGTACTCAATATCAAAATCATAGGCGACTATAAACTCTAACCACCTCTGCTGTCTCATATTCAACTCTCTCTAACAGAACAAATACTTCAACGATTGATGATCCGTACACAACTCGAATCTTTCTCCCAAATGATAATGTCTCCACACCTTCAATGCTAAAATCACCGTAGCTAATTCCAAATTGTGCATTGGATATATAACCTCATGCGGTCTAAGCTGTTAAGATGAATATGCAATAACTTTACCTCTTTGCATTAACACAGCTCCTAACCCTGTTCCACATGCATCTGTATATACCACTAAATCCTGATTCCTATGTGGCACAACTAACACAAGTGCATTAGTCAATAAGTGTTTTAGCTTCTGGAATGCCTTCTCACACTTATCAGTCCAAACAAACTACACATCCTTTCGCGTTAGCTTGGTCATCGGTGCTGCTATCCACAAAACATCCTAAATATATCTTAGATAGTAACCTGCTAATCTAAATAAACTCTTTATCTCAGTCACTATCTCCAGTCTCTTCTAATTGTTCACTACCTCAATCTTTGTTGGATCAACATATAACCCTTTCTCTAAGAATATATGCCTAAGAAACTTTACTTCCTTCTTCCAGAAATGACACTTCGAAAATTTTCCTTCAACTGATACTGCCTCAACGTCTCAAGCACTACTCTAAGATAAAATTCATGCTATTTTTCATCCTTCAGGTATATCAAAATATCATATATGAAAACCAATAAGAATCTATCCAAGTACTCTTGGAAAATCCAGTTCATAAAATCTACAAGGAATGCTGGTGCATTAGTTTGTCTGAATGGCATTACTAACCATTCATATGATCCATCTCTGATTCTAAAAGAGGTCAAAGAAATACTATCCTCTGCTACTCTAAGCTGATGGAACCCTATCGCTAAATCAAACTGGGAAAAATACCTTGGCTCCACTCAATTGATCGAACAAATCGTCAATTTTAGGCAATGGGTATTGGTTCTTTATTGGTTTCTCATTTAACTTATGATAATCGATACACAACCTTAACGATCCTTCCGGCTTCTTAGTAAACACTACGGCTGCTCCCCAAGGCGAACTACTAGGTCTGATAAAATTCTTGCTTTTCGGATCCACTAACTGCACCTTTAGCTCCTTCATCTCGGTAGGTGTCGTCCTGCTTAGCGGTCTACTTACTAGTTCTGCTCTAGGTACTGAATCTATTCGAAACTCAATGGCTTGTTTCGACGGTAATCCTACCATAGGTTCAAAGACATCTGCAAATGTTCTAACAATGAAAACGTTAATTCAACTCGTCTTCTACCTCCACAACACCCAATAATACATTGACCTCAAAACTAGGGTTTCCATAGAGTATATGATCCGATCTCTACAATTAGGGTGTCTAAGTGATAATTTCCAATTGTGGCAAAATATCTTAGCATCGTATTTACTTAACCAATCCATACCCAAAATAATTTCAAACCCAATGAAATCAAATACATGCAAACTGCAAACAATGGTATGGCCTAACAATTCAATCTCTAGGTGGTCACATTTCATCCCAAGTGTCGCATACCCTCTAATCGGATTTCCAACCCTTAAGGAAGTAACTAAGTATAAGGCTTCTAGGTTAGGCTTATCAACCAAACAATGAGATGTAAAAGAATGCGATGCACCGATATCAAACAGAACTCTAACTGATACACCATAAATCAGAAGCGTACCTCCCAACACAGCTTTTCCCCTATCATCTTCCGTTGGTCTAAAGGTAGCTGGTTTCAATGCAAACATTTTGCCTTTTCCATCCTTAGCTGGCTCCTTGTGCTGGTTCTCATAATGTCCAATTTGGTCGTGGTTGAAGCATATAATATTCTTCTTCCCGATCACCTTTTTTCAATCACCCGAGCGACGTTCATTTGCAAAATGCCCTTTTGCCACATTTATAGTAGACTACCTCCGACTTTCCCTTTTTAGCAGCTCCTCCCTTCTGAGCTCCCTTCTTGTGGAAAAACTTCCTTTTCTGACTCTGCACTACTTGAACCTCCCTTACCTTATTTCTTTCAAGAGGAGCAAGCATCTCTTTATGTCTCAATGTCATCTCAACAACATTACATGGATCCCTAATGTGCCAAAACATAGCCCTAGCAAGCTCAAGGTTCAACCCCCTGATGAATTTCTTATTCCTCTTAATCATAATACCAACCAAAGCATAACCATATCTCGCTAGCTCCTCAAACCTTGTTGCATACTCCAGCACAGTCATGTCTCCCTGCTCTAACTTAGCAAACTTCCAGAGTAGAGTGGACTTAGTAATCTCTGACATAAGCCTCTCCTCAAATCTCCTTTTAAACTCAGCCCATGCATTGTCTCCTCATAAACTCTGATCGTAACACTGTTCCACCAACACAACACTACTCCTTGTAGCTGTCTAGAAGCAAGCCTTCTCTTCTGCTCATCGTTGTGCCCTAAATCAGAAAAAATCCTCTCGCAATGAAGTAGCAAATTCTCTACTTCGATTACGTCTTCAGTACTAATGAACAACTTTTCTCCCAGCCGAGCAAAATCTCTACTCACAATAGCATAGCTACTGTAACATGCCCAATCTAGAGGCCCAAAACTAAGCACTACAAATGCTGCAGTCAACTATAATATTAGCTTTCGGCGACTAAGTACACTATGTTAATGGTATCTATAATATCAAAAGCACTTGAATATAAAACAAAATACAGATTTCAAAACAACTTTTCTTCATTACATTTAAACTAAATATTCCATATTCTCAATACATAATCCCAATACGTTCCAGGCATAGATAAAATATACTTAATACAAAATACGCCAAGAGCATTATGTAAAGATGCCCCTTGGATGATTAGAGTCATATAGTCATAATAGACAACAAAACATAAAACTGCAACTCCTAAACGGATATCCATTTACCTCCTACATGCCTTCATAGCCTTATTCGTTATCCTACCAAACCTAAAAAAAACCTTAACTCATCAGCTTACTCAAATTAATTTTGAGCACCCGCGAGTTTAAGGGGAAAATATAAACTTTGAGTCAGAAAGCTTGGTATGAATAATACTAAACATCCCGAAATATGTATGTTAAGTGAGACCACACCGATTAGCGGAACGGGTTTCCGCTCACTAACAACCTTTCAAAACTTATATTTGCAATACCCTTTTCCTACAATCAAAACTGATTAAACACTATAAAGCTACATTATGTAAACATACATTAACATCAGGTAATAATGAACCATCTGTTCAAACACATAAGTTTTGTTTGGGTATAACCTTTGGCCGATTCGGGCCTAGCAGACAATATAATCAAAATTAATCTAACATTTGTTAGCTATTCTTCTTCTTGATTATCGATCCTTAACTAGTTGTTAAATACGTCATTTCTAGATGGTCTTCCCTTAACTATCTGTTAAATACTTCTCTTCTGGATAGTATGTCCCTAACTAATCATCTCCCAGGCCTTTCTGATCCTAATAGTGTTACCGGCTCACCAATAACCTGTCTGTATACAAACACATATTCCTTTCTGTGTGTAATCATAATTTTAGTCTACCTGTGACCAAGCCTCACACACTGGAATTTTCGACAACAATTAGTTAGGTCTAATAGCTAACGTATAAGGCGCGACCCCATACTAGTCCCATCTGGTATTCCAATATCTGAGACTTATGGATCCCCTCACATAATTTTCTTTGGAAACATTTTCAAAATGATTTAAAACCTTTAAATCAAACTTAAAAAAGGAAAAGTATATAGTCTTATATTTTACTCAAAATTAGATCACATTACATATATATATATATATATATATATATATATATCTTCTTTACTCAAATCTTAGTTGATGAAAACTTTAAACCCTTAAAAGAACCTCTTTCTAAACTTTTGAAAACATCTCTTCCAAAATAAAATATCAAACCTTTCGAAGTCATACCTTTCAAAAACAACAAAACTTTTAGACATCCTTCTTCAGATTTTCTTTGAAACATTGTCTTAGAAAAACCTTCCATCTCAAACCTTTTGAAACCATTGAACTAAACCTTTCGAAGACACTGAACTAAAACCTTTCAAAACCATTGAATAAACAACCTTTCAAAACCATTCAATAAACAACCTTTCAAAACCATTCAATAAACAACCTTTTGACTTGATTGGAAACAACCTTTCGAAGACTTAAACCTCTTAAAACATAAACCTTTCGAAGACTTACTGGGTTCAATTTAAAACAAGTGGAAAACCTTCATTTAAAACCTTTCAGCTTTATTGGAAGAAACCTTTTGACCTTGTCGAAAGCTCTGCTTCGAAAGCTTGGTTATACTTCAATTAGAAAACAAGGGTAGATCCTCTAAGTTGAAAGCTCTCTTTTGGAAGCATTGGGAGAAGTGGCTAGTTTTTAAAACAAGTAAACCTTTTGTCTTTGTCAAATGGTTCAAAACAAAATATTCATAAAGCTGTCGTAGCCCTTCGACTGTGTCAGAAGGTTTCAAAATAAATAGTGGTAAAGCAGCAGTAACCTTTCGACTATATCAAAGGGTTTAAAACCTTTATTTTAAACATTTGACCTGATTCAAAGCAACCGATTCAAAATCTCTAACTCGAAACCAAAGCAGGTGAAAGCTTTAGTTTATAAAACAAACATACTTCAACCTTTTTGGCAACCAACCTTCGGCTAAGAACCCTTCGACCTGGTTCAATTCATTATGTACCAAGATAATTGTCACTATATGCATTGAACTTTGACCTTGTCGCGAGCTATCCTTTCGACTTTGTCGAAAGGTCACGGTCGGAAGGTTTAATGCCGTAAAAGCCTAAAACATGCTAAACAAAAAATTATTTCTTTGTTTTTAACTTGAAAAGGATAATTTTTCAGTAAACATGCCTTTATTTGTCAAATTCTCATTTGTTAACAAATTCTTTTCAGAATAGTGCTACCACTATTTTCAGAATTAAATAATAATTTTATTTTATAAAACGCCCCTTCTTATTAATTAAATATATAAAATATTTAAGTCCCATGCCTTAAATAATTTTATATATTCATCAAATAACTTAGAAAAAATCCTAAAAAATTCATTTCAATACGTTTTCCAACAATAAAGTTTCAAACCTAAATAATAATTATTTTAGCCGTAAATAATTTATAGCTAAATAAATCATTTTCCTTACTAGAAAATTTATATAAAATCCATATTAATTCAGAAAATTATGAAAAATTGAAACCCATCTCTAAAATATCATTTCTGACCTTTATTTAAATTTTCAAAGCATTTGGATGTCATTTAGTATGGTTTTCATGTCAAACACATCATAAAAACTAACATGAACATATATAATTCATCGACAAGCATATATATCTTTAATCATCAAAATATGACATATACTTGAAAAAACATTTCATATCTAATTCTTAAAACCGAAAATCATAAGAAAATGGTATGTAGTAATTATTCACCTTAGCTTTGAGATTAAAATATGTGAGATTGAATGTTGATTTAGTTGATTATCTTCCTTCTCTTGAATCCTAGCTTATCTTCTCTTGAGAAAAATAATGGTGACCGACCTTGGTTTAATTTTAATTAGAGTGAAAATGAAATGAGCATATGTTTCATTCCTAAGGGTTTAGGGGATAAGCCCTTCTCCTATTTCCCATATTGCCCTTCTCATATCCTAACACATTAGTTCAGATTCTTTTATTTGATTTATAATTAACATGGCACGACTATCCTTAATTTAATCAAGTCTCAACCCATTAATCTACACATTATTTTATTTTATTTTATTTACTCAATTAATTATTCTAAATAATATTATAAAAATATGGAGTGTCACAAACTCCTTCCTTAAAGAATTTCGTCCTCAAAATTATGATAAGGTATACAATCAAACAACCAAAGGTAAAATATACCATCAAACAACTCTGGATAAGCATCTCTAATCATGATCTCAGTCTCCCAAATGCAGTCTCTAGCATCGTCACTCCATTGGACCTTTACTAATTTGACTGTCCCATTCCTTAACTTCTTCTCATCTCTAACCACAATCTGAGTTGGCTTTCTAACTATAGTCAAGTCTGGGTCTACTACTAAATCCTCTATACTATAGACGCTATAGTAGTCTCTAAGTCTCTAGTACATCTTCTAAGATGATAAATATGGAATACATCATGGACTCCAGCCAAACTGCTTGGCAACTCTACTCTATAAGCGAGTTTCCTGATCCTCTTGACAATACCGAAAGGTCCAGTGAATCTGGGTGCTAACTTCCTTGACCTTCCAAATCTATTCACACCCTTCGTTGGTGAAACCTTAATAAACAAATATTCTCCCATAAAGAATTCCAAATCTTTCCTTTTCCTATCAATATAACTTTTCTGACCAGACTGAGCTTCCTTCATCCTAGCTCGGATCAACTCAATCTTCTCTACGGCTTCTTTTAACAAATCTGGACCAAGAACCAACCTATCTCCAGTCTCTGACCAACATACGGAAGAGTTGCTTGGCCTTCGATACAAAGCTTCAAACGGTGCCATCCTAATACTGGTATGACAAATATTGTTATACGAGAACTCAACTAAATGAAGATGGTCTTCCCATGATCCCCCGAAATCCAATAAATAAGCTCTTAACAAATCCTCCAAGATTTTGCTTACTCTTTCCGTTTGCCCATTAGTCTGTGGATTGTAAGTGGTACTCATATTGAGCTTGATTTCTAATGCTTCCTGTAGACTCTTTAAGAACTCACTAGTAAACAATGAATCTCTATCACTAACAATACTGCTAGGAATTACATGCAGTCTAACCACATTCGTCATAAACAACTTCTCCAAAATTGGCGTCGACCTAGTTGACTTTATTGGAATGAAATGAGCACTCTTAGTCAGTCAATCTATTATAACCCACATACTTTCATTTCCTATACTAGATCTTGGCAACCTATTAATAAAATCCATTAAGTTAGATACCCATTTCCACATCGGAACTTCTAAGGTTGAACCAATCCGCTTGGCTTTTGGTGTTCAACCCTCGCTTGCTGGCAATTTAAGCATTGTTTAACACATAAACCAATGTCCCGTTTCATACCTTCCCAGAAAAAACTTCTCTTCATATCATGATACATCTTCATTCCTCCTGGATGAATAGTGAACTTTGAATGATGGCATTCATCCAAAACTTCCTTCCTCGTGTCTCCAACATTCGGAATACACAACCTTCCTTTCTTTCTCAACCACCCATTTTGGTCAAGGCTAAAATCCTTTAAGTCATCGCCCTCTACTCCTTCCCTTAACCTTTTGATCCGTTCAGCCAAAATAGGATCCTCCTCCTGTTTAGAAGCCATCTTCTCAATCATTAGCGATCAAACTTCTAAACAAGACAATACAACACTTCCTGCACTAGAACCGACCTCAGATCTAAACTGAACTCTACAAGCTGATAATGCTTCTAAATCTTTCCACTTAGAAATCATAGCCAATACTACATTTTGATGTTTTCTGCTAAGTGCATCCACCACCTTATTTCCTTTTCCAGGTGTGTACTCAATTCCAAAATCATAAGCAATAATAAATTCCAACCACCTCTGCTGTCTCATGTTCAACTCCTTCTGAGAGAACAAGTACTTAAATGCAGTATGATCTGTATAAAGCTCAAATCACTCTCCCAACAGATAATGCCTCCACACCTTTAAAGCAAATATAACGACATCTAACATCGAATCATGTGTATGATACCTAACTTCATGTGGTCTGAGCTGTTTAGAAGCATAAGCAACCACTTTACCTCTTTGCAACAACACAGCTCCCAATCTAGTACCACACACATCAGTATAAACAACAAAATCTTGATTCCCCTTTGGAACCACCAATACCACTGCATGGGTCAATAAGTGTTTCAAGCTCTGGAATGCTTCCTCACACTTATCGTCAATACAATCTTCACATCTTTTCGCGTAAGCTTAGTCATCGGTGCAACTATCCATGAAAAATACTTTATAAACCTTCAACAATATCCGGCTAATCCAAGAAAACTCTTTATCTCGGTCACCGTCTTGGGTCTCTTCCAATTATTCACCACCTCAATCTTAGTTAGATATACAAGCAACCCATTCTTTGAGACTACATGACCAAGGAGCTTCACTTCTTTCTTCCAAAAATGACACTATGAAAACTTAGCCTTCAACTGAAGCTCCCTCAATGTCTCAAGCACAACTCTAAGATGAACTTCATTCCCCTTCTCATCCTTAGAGTATATCAAAATATCATCTATGAAGATCAACACAAATCTATCCAAGTTCACTTGGAAAATTTGGTTCATCAAATCCACAAAGAATGCCAGTGCATTAGCTAGTCCGAACGGCATAACTAGTCATTTTTACAATCCATACCTTATCCTAAACGCCGTTAAAGGAATAGTATCCTCTACCACTCTAAGCTGATGAAATCTAGTCGCTAAATCCAGTTGAGAGAAAACCTTGGCTCCACTTAATGGATCAAACAAATTATTAATTCCTGGCAATGGATATCGGTTCTTTATTGTCTTCTCATTCAACTTACGATAATCGATACATAGCCTTAACAATCCATCCGACTTCTTAGAAAATACCACGGCAGCACCCTAAGGAAAACTACTTGGTCGAATAAAATTCTTGCTTTCCAAATCCACCAACTGCACCTTTAACTCTCTTATCTTCGTAGGTGTCATCCTGCTTGATGGTTTACTTACCGGTTCTTCTCCAAGCACCAAATCAATCCGTAACTCAATGGCTCGTTTCAGTGGTAATCCAACTACCGGCTCAAACACATCAGCAAACTCTCTAACTACAAAGACTCGATGCAAACGTCCTCCAACTCCATAATCCCCAATAAAGCATTTACTTCACAACTAGGGTTCTCTACGGAATAAAATATTCGATCACTACAATCCAGGTGACTAAATAATATTTTCCTATCGTGGCAAAATATCCTAGCATCATATTTACTTAACCAATCCATCCCAAGTATAATACCAAATACTACAAAATCAAATACATGCAAACAACTATCAAAAGTATGACCTAGCAAATCAAACTCTAAATGGTCACACCGCATCCCAAGTGTTGCATAACCTCCTATCGGATTTGCAACCCTTAAGGAAGTAACTAAGTATGAGGGCTCTAGGTTAAGCTTATCTACTAAACATCGAGAAATAAAAGAATGTGATGCACCAGTATCAAATAGAATGCTAATAGACATGCAGTGAATCTATAGCGAGCCTTCCAGAATAGCCTTCCCTTTCTCCTGCACAATTAGCCTTGAAGTTGCAGGCTCCAATGCATAAACTTGCCTTCTACCTTCTTTAGCATGCTTCTTGCATTGGTTCTTATAATGGCCGATCTGATCACAATTAAAGCATCAGATGTTCTTCTTTCTAATCAACTCCTTTCTCTTTTCTCTTTCCGGTCCGACACTCATTAGCATAGTGTCCCTTTTTATTACATTTATAACAAACCACCTCAGCTTTTCCCTTTTTCTGTGCTCCTCCCTTCTGAGCATTCTTCTTCTGGAAAAACTTCCTTTTCTGGCCATGTCTCACCTGGGCTTCCTTTATTTTCTTCCTCAAACATGCTAATGTCTCTTCCTGCCTCAGCGCCATTTCTACCACACATCACTTGATCCCTTAAGTGCAGCAAGGTAGCACTTATCAAATTCGGCCTTAAGCCTCTTATAAACTTCTCATTCCTCATGGTCACTGTATCAACCAAAGCATACCCATACTTGGCCAAATCTTCAAATTTTCTTGCATATTCTAGAACATACATCTCTCCTTGCTCCAACTCAGCAAACTTCCTAACCAATGTTGACTATGCCATCATTGACATCAACCTTTCTTGAATCCTTCTCCTAAACTCCGCTCAAGTCATGGTTTCCTCATCAACACTAGCTACGACAGTGTTCCATCAAAATAGGGTAGCTCTTTGAAGCTGTCTTGAAGCTAATCTCCTCTTTTGCTCATCATTCTATCCCAAGACGGAAAAAATTATCTCGCAATGTTGTGGCCAATTTTCAGCCTCAATCGCATCTTCAGTTCCAGTGAATGGCATTGCTCCAAGCCTGGTATAGTCTCTACTTAAATTAGCATACTGGTTGACCATTGGAGCTTCCTGAACTCCACCTCCAGCTATAATTTTAGCCTGCATCGTGTTTACGAAAATCTAATACATGGCTCTCATATCCACTTGGGGAACCCTAGCACCAACAGTCTCAGCTTCCTTTGGTGATGGTGATATTCCTTTGGTGATGGCTCTCATGTCCATTTGGTCGGGCATTTCCATTAGTGATGGTGCTATCTTCTCCAAGATTAACTCTGACTCTTCTTCCTTCCATATCTATATTCAAACCTTATGAGATACATATGAATAGCCTAACTGAGATAGGAGCCTAGAGATATAGTGTATACTTATATATAACAAATACACATACGTTACTATAGAGTTATCCCATACCCCGGTCTTAACTCTAATTACTAAGGATTATGCTTTCAAAACCATTTTTAGTTAAATTATTTCATAAACCATGCTCCGATACCAAGCTGTAATATCCCCAATCTAGAGGTCCAAAATTAAGCGCTATGAATGCTACAGTCATCTATGGTATTACCTTCTGACGACTAAATATTGATATATTAATGGTATGTATAATATCAGAAGCACTTGAATATGAAACATAACATAGATTACAAAACAACTTTTCTTCATTACATTTAAAACAGATGTCCATATTCTCAATATATAATCCCAATATGTTCGCAGGCATATATAACATATACTTTATACGAATTTACCAAGAGCGGTATACGAAGATACCCCCTTGGATGATCAGAATATATAGTCATAATAGACTTAATACAAACACAGTGGAAATACAACAAAACATAAAACTACGACTCCAAAATAGCTATCTGTTTGCCTCCTGCATGCCTCCAGTAGCCTTATTCATCATCCTACTAAACCTGGAAAAAAAACCTTAACCCCTCAGCCTTCTCAAATTAATTTTGAGCACTTGAGAGTTTAAGGGAAAAACATAAACTTTGAGTCAGACATAAAGCCTGGTATGAATAATACTATACATCTCGAAATGTATATGTTAAGTGAGAACACGCCACTTAGTGAAACGGGTTTGCCCTCTCTAACATCCTTTCAAAACTAATCTTTGCAAAACCCTTTTCCTACATGAATGTATAGAGCGCGACCTTATACTAGTCCCATCTGGTATTCTATTATCTGAGTCATTTTGCTTAGGGCCATCTTGCCTTAAAATTTTACTTGAAAACATTTTTTCTTATCGATTTAGCCCTTCAAATCATATTTAAACAAGGAAATATACTGTATGCTTTACTCAAATCACTTTGCCATGTTATATATATACTTTGCACAAAACATTGTTGGTGAAAACATTCAAAACCTTTGAAGTTATCCCTTTCAAAACCATTGAAAGTACCCCTTTCGATTCAAGTAAGCTACTTTACTTTATAACCTAGGCCGAAGGCCAAAACATACCTTTCAAAACCTTTGGAAACTTTCCAATTAAAATCTTTCTAAAACATTGGAGAACCACCTCTTCGAAACCTTCATTTAAAACCCCCCTTGTTTACACAAATCTCAATCCTTTGACCATTACATTATTTCATTTAATTTAACTAATTAAATATCCTAAATAATGTTAATCAAAATTATGATCGTTACAACCGACCTAAGCAATTTTATTTTGGGCTTTATGAATTGGTCGATGAGGTGCAAGTAAAGTGGGAGTTCATGTATGTGTGTTACAGTGAGGCTTTAGCATGGAACTGTGTGCACATGCATTGTGGACCAGGTGATGATGGGTTGGGGGCAGCTCCGGCAAGGTGTTAGTAATAGTTTTGGTGCTTGGTTTTGGAGCAGAGCTACTGTAAAGTTGGAGATGTATGCGATAATGCAAAGTGCAGTGGCAGGTCATAGCATGGCATGGGCTTGCATCGTTAAATGTGCTAAGTGGAGAGATAATGCTAATTTTGATTTTGAGCATCGTTTTAGTTAGTTTTCTTGCTCACATCTACATCTATTTCATTATTTGCTAATTATATAAATAATATGCTGATTAGATTACATGCTTAAATGTATTGATTGCATTTGCTTCGTTGAATATCTTGTGAATAATTATTTAATCGCTTGGATAAATTGTTTGATCGGGATATTCATTTAGTTTGGTGATATTTGATATGTTTTGATTAATTGATGAGATTTTATGATTATTAGATGTCTGAAATGTAAAGGAGATGTTGTCCATTTGCATTTTAAATTTGTGTTATTATTTAAAATTGTGAGTGCATTGTTTGATGGCCAAAATACGATGGAATTTGCCTCGACCACATGATAAAATTGATATTTTTGTCTTGATGTTGAATTTTGGATAATTTTACCTATGGATTTTATTTTAGATGATTTATTGATTTTCTCATTTTAATGTACTTTTGAGAGATTTGGAAAATTATTTATGGTGCTTTAAATTTTATTATGAAATAGTATTTTATTTTAAAAATTTTGGAAATGAATTTAAAGTAATATTCAGATATTTCAATTTGAGTCATCATAGATTTGAGTATATAGTGAACATTTTGAATTATAAATTATGATTTGGAAATGAAAAGAGTTATTTTTGAGGTTTATAAATTTATTTTAAATTATTATTTAGTTATAGAAAATAGGAATTAGTTTCCATAATTTTTTTGGTTTGTAAAGTTATCGTGGAAGTATTGGAAAATATATAAATAAGGATATGGAAATGAATTATATAATTTGAATCTTTTATTGGAATTGAATAAATACAGTGAATATATTATTTATACATATAAGAGTTTACTTTCCGAGTATAAAATTGATTTAAGAAGTTTTATCTAAATTCATTAATTTATTGAAAAGAAATCCAAAATTAGTTTTAAACAATTATTTAAAAATTTAACTAATTTTGAAAATAAGTTTGTTCTATATATTGGTTTCACGAAACTTTATAACATTTTTTTAAGTTCTTATTCTTTCCACATTGATTTTGTTGTTATGAGTGATTCACTGTTATCTACTTTGATTAATTGATCTTGATGTGATTTTATACAGTGATGGCATCCTTCTGTTTTATTTTGTAAGATATCATTTTTTGTGATGAAAAATCTGAATAAACAAAATTATAATACCGTTAACCAGTCTTTTTGCCCGGTTGTATTCGAGCTGATTAGACAAGTTAGACTCGACTAGCCAGATTAACAATAACGATGTCCAAAGATCAGGCACAAATGAGAATTTGAAGCAGTGGTGGGGTGAAAGTAGAAGACAGACTCAATAGAACGATAAAAGTATGAAAATATACCATCTACTAAAAATGGATTGGGCATGATCCATTTTCATCATTATCGATCGTACCATATCGTTATTACATTTCAACGCAATAGAAGACGATCATATCTCGAAAACTACAAGTCAAATACACATGAAACTTTGGGAACATCAATATATTGGAGAGTAGAGCCCACAATATTGATCTCCAAAACAAGCCCAAATAACGATCGATACCGATCGTTATTTTGAAGGATGTGGGACCAATAATCGATGCCATGACTTGTTCTGGATCTGGAGACTCCATTTTTGAAATTTCAAGAAGATAATTCACCATCTTTCCCTAAAAATATAGACTTGATTATTCATTTAGGAGATCTTTACACTGCTTGTTACCTTGCACTCCTATGTAATTAAGGGTTTTACTTCGATCCATCCTTCTATACTCAGCAATTCAAGCATTTACTAAAGTTATTTCTTAAAAGTGGACGTAGGCTTTCAATGCTGAACCACTATAAATCATTGTCATCTTATTACTGCTTACATTTTTCTATTTAATTGCTTGATTCCTCTTTCTCCATTTTATATTCTTCATTTGTATCTCTACAAAATTTCTATTGGTTGTTTGTGCCAAATTTTAGTGTAAATATTTTGGTGCTTTTACTGTAAGAAGATTATCGGCTCTGTTTGGCTCCCTTTACCGCTACTAGATTGCAAAAATCCCCGAAAAAGATCTAGGACTATCTTTAAGAAGTTTATCAATTTTATTCATATTTGTAAAAGGCTAAGGAAAACTATCAGCAATGGTTAGGAACACTAGATCTACCTCTCAAAACGCAGAAGGAAACGAGAACGCTAGCATCCTGCGAGAGGTCAGAGCAATCCACCGGTAATATTAATGCTACCAATCTAGTTGAAGTCTAAAATCCGGCTTATTCCATCACAAGGGCTGATTTCCAGAATCAGATGAGAGAGCTCATTGATAGCCATCGACAATAACACTAGCAGATTCAAGCTAGTATCAATTTAATGAATGAACTCAGAGATCAACAACATGGGAAAGCTAGGAGGGAGCCAACTGCCTATTCTGGATCAGGGAGCTCAACTTCGTCAAATGACTATCACAGACGAAGACGTCGTAGAACCAATGGACACCACATTGAAGCATCGACCCGCCATCATCCGATCAATCCAGACAAACCGATAACAATTGGTACCGATCCATCTATAATGATCGATGCCGATCCAACTTTTGGAGGCAGGCTATAGCATATAACGGGAACAATGCACAATAGTGATGCCGTAGTTGATCCAGATATCCGGGTTCAAGTTAATGCAGACCATTTACCTCTCATGAACGACGATGTAGTGAACGCACGAGATATACATCAAGAGAATGTTGAGCCAAGAAGGTTGGAATGGCCCATGACATCGACCGGACCATTTCTGTGAGGTAGAGCATGACTACCGCTTGGCTCCAACTATCCAAACGTCAGACTTGTCGGCTGTTGTTAGACATCTAGTAAGGAAGAACCAAGGCTTCTCCAATGATGATTGGGGGATCTTAAGAAGGCATACCTCATTCATTGATAATATCTTACGTGCGGAGTATCCATGGAGGTTCAACATTTCATCGACGCCTGACTACGAGGGAAATCCAACCCTAGGCAGCACATCATGAGATATGAATGGTTGATGGATTCCACACGAGCTGATGATGCAACAAAATGCAGATGTTTACCCATCACTCTCTCTGGCATAGCAATAATATGGTTTATCAGATTACCCGATTTCTAGATTTGAGGATTTAGCAACAGAGTTTGTGGAGCAGTTACGTAGCGTTCAACTTGCCCCAAGGATGTAATGTCCCTATCCAGCGTGATCCAAACTCCAGGAGAATCGCTGAAAGATTATATGGAGAATTTTGATATGGCCATCATAGAAGTCAATAATCCGAATGACCATTCAATATTGATGGCGGTAACAAGAGGAATTGTTCTAGAATCCGACTTTGGCAATTGGTTAGCTAGCAAGTCATCCACAACATTGGAATGTTTCTATGCAAAGCAGCTCAGTATTTTAGGAAAGAGGAACCTAGATGCTTTAAGAAGAAGAATGTTGTGGGTTCAAGTGGGGAGGGAGTGTAGAGTAACATTACAGTGAAACATACTTGGGAGAGTTCTAGAAAAGTTCGGGTAAATGTCCAAAAAACTTAATCAGCAAAAGAAAGGGTATTCTAAAAGAGGAAAGCCAAGGATTCCAATGTATGAAACCTACACACCACTAAATACATCTCTAGAGATCGTCTACTTGTCTACATGCAATATGGTGCAATATTAGAAGCCACCTCCGAGAGGTTTAACGGAGAAGCAAAAACAAACTTGAAAATATTGTCGGTTCCATATATGCTATGGTCATAACGTGAATGAACGTAGGCATCTCCAGGATGTTATTGAGAAACTGATTTGGAAAAGAAAAATACACCAGTTTGTTAAAGCCATGCAGAATGGTGGGCAAGGGACATCCGACTCCAACCGAAGACAAGCACCATGCAAGGCCGAGGAGCTTGCACGGTCTGGTGACTAGTGATTAATACAATAGTCGGAGGACCGCATCCAGTTGATAAGAGCTAGCATGAAGTGGAGCACTATGCTAGCATAATCATGCATATGAATTTTGAGTGTTGTTCGAATACAAAAGATGGGGCTCCGGCCAAACAGCAACATACAATGGTAGATGATATTGTATTCAAAAATAGAGACGCAAACAAGATAGAGGCAGCGACAATTGACTCAATGGTCATTTCGGCCATGATCGGCCCTGCCTTAGTAAGGAGGATCTTGGATGATTTTGGAATTTTCGTAATTTCAAAAAGGCTTACGATCAAATGAGGATGGAAGCCAAGGACTTGAAACCATCGAAAGGCCGCATTCATGGGTTTAACAGTGCTACGACCAAAGCTGTCAGTTATGTAGAATTGGGCATGGGGGTTGGAGAAGGTGACCGAAGGAGAGTGAGGATGTTGCCATTTGTTGTCTTGGATGTTAACTCTCCATACAACTCGACCGACCAGCCCTAGCTGAATTCTGGGCAGCTCTTGCTTCGTGGTGTTTGACTTTGGAGTTCCCAACTAATAATGGTGTTGGAGTTGTGAATGGTGATCAAGCAACCAGACGTGCCTGATATGTGGTTGAATTAAGAGATGCTCAATAGAAGGAGAAAGGTAAGGGTATGGATAAGCCTCTCCACATCCAAACCATCGAAGATTGACAAGCAACACCTAGGCCTTGCTTTGGCGCCATAGTCGGTTATATAAGGACAGAACTGAGGGATGATGAGAAGGAGCCCAAAGAGACCAAGGCCGAACCAGTTGAGCTGGCAATTGACCTCACGGTCAACCACAATGACCCATCATGGGTCATAAAGAATGGATCACACCTCAGCCCCTCGATGATGAAAGAACTTGCTGGTTTTCTTTGAGCGAATCTTGATGTGATCACTTGGACACTTCTGATATGTGTATAATCTCACCTGCCATTGCAAGCGATGCATTTAACATCGACTTGAATCATGTCCCAGTGAAGCAGAAAAGGCGCGGCATGGATCCAGAGAGATCTTCCGCCCTTAAAGAGGAGGTGGATAGACTCAAAAACAATGGTTAATACATGAAGCCCTTTATTCTAAATGGGTATCCAATTCTATACTTGTGAGAAAGGAGAATGGAAAGTAGAGAAAGTGCTTTGACTATTTGGACTTAAGCAAGATGTGTTTAAAAGACAGTTTTCCCTTCTAAGGATCGACCAATTGGTGGACTCAACCGTAGGACATGAGTTGCTGTCTTTCATGGATGCGTACTTTGGATATAATCAAATTCGGATGTACGTTCTCGATCAGGACCACATCAACTTCATTATCGATGTTGGATTGTATTGCTATGTGGTAATGCCATTTGGACTGAAGAATGCTGGAGAAACTTGTCAGCTCCTGGTCAATCGAATGTTCAATGATTAGAATGGAAAGATGATGGAGGTATACGTGGATGATATGCTTGTAAAGTCACGATAATCAAGCGATAAACTTAGAGACTTAGCAAAAATGTTCGACATCCTCCGGTACTACAAAATGAAGATCAATCCTCTGATATGTTCAATTGTTGTTGAATCAGAAAAGTTATTGGTTTCATCGTCAATGCTCGCGGAATCAAAGCTAAGCCCGAGAATATTTAAGCAATTCACAACATTCAGGCATCAAAGACCATTAAAAAAGTTTGGGCTGAAAATGGGAAGGTTACCGTCCTAAGTCGATTTACCTCCTGAGCTACTAATAAATGCATTCATTTCTTCGACTTGATCAGAAGAGGGAAAAGGTACTTTTAATGGATGCAGGATTATGAAGATGCGTTTCGAGCTTTGGTGAACCACTTAGAGAGGCCACCTATCTTGTCAAAGCCGGTGGATCATGAAGACTTATACATCTACTTGGCCATAACGATACACGCTATACACTTCTTCGCTAAGAGAATTTGACCCAGAGACCGGTCTATTATGTTAGCAAGCGATTAATGAAAGCTGAAAGGAAACAACCCAAAGATAGAAAAATTGGCATACGGCTTTTTGATTGCTTCACGAAAGCTTCGCCCCTATTTTCAGGCATATCCCATCAATGTTAAAACCAATCAGCTGTTACGACAGGTCCTGTAACGACTTGAGATGTCAGGAAGGTTACTAAAGTGGAACATCAAACTAAACTAATTCGACATCACTTATCTCTCTCGAAGATCCATCCAGGGACAGGCACTGGTGGACTTTATAGCAGAATTCATTACATATGATCAGAGAGCGTTGGAGCCCTTATTATTCAGTGGAAAATGTATATGGATGGAGCATCCAGTGATCGCTATTTTGTAGTTGGAATTGTGCTACTAACACCGAAAGATCCATCAATTTGTTACTCTTTTAAGCTTGAATTCCCTACAACGAATAACGAAGCTGAGTATGAAGCTCTGATTGCTGGACTCAAACTTGCCAAAGAACTAGGGATAAATTCTCTTAAAATCTTTTTCGGTTTCTAGTTGGTAGTATACCAAGTCATGGGAGATTACCAGGCTAAAGGACAATGAATCGCTCCATACTTTATCGAAGTCCAAGAGCTATTATCTGGCTTGGAGTATTATGACATCACGCATATTTTCTGGGATCAAAACAAAGAGGCGACTCGCTAGGAAAGTTTGTTAGCACTAAGAATGCACAACAAATGGGCTGGGTTTCGGTCAAAGTACTAGACGCTCCGATCATAAACAAGATGAAAATCGACTAGGTACTAGAGACGGAGCCTGAGAAGGAAACATGGATGACTCCAATTAAAGAAAATTGCTACAAGGAGTCCTTCTCTGCTCTGGTTTCATCCATGATTCCTTTCCCTGCTCTGGTGTATCATTCAACATTCACAGTATACCATTCAGGAAGGACTCATGTGTAGAAAGGGTTTTTCCATTCCGTGCTTTGGTGTATCGCTCATGATGAAATAAAACTAGTCCTAAAGGAAGTTCAAGAAGGATGATGTGGCGATCATACTGGGGGGCGAACCATAGCAAAAAAAAATACTCTGTTATGCGTATTATCAGCTGATTGTCAACTGAGATGCTATTGACTATGCTAAGCAATGCGATAAGTGACAGATGTATGCAAAATTTCCGAGAGCTCCACCAACATAAATCACACAAATGGTCAGTCCATGACCACTTTCCATATGGGGTATAGATATTATCGGTTCGTTACCGATCTAAAAAGGGGGTGCAAAGTATGCCATCGTAGCAGTTGATTACTTCACAAATGGGTCAAAGCGGAACCTTTAGCAAAGATCATGACAAAGAAAGTAATCAACTTCATTGTCCAGAACATCATATGTCATTTTGGCCTTCCACGAACCATTGTAACTAATAATGGGACCTAATTTGACCGTATTTCAGTCGAAGATTTCTGCCATCAACATCATATTGAAAAGAGACTTGCGGCAGTTGCTCACCCTCAATAAAATGGTCAAGTTGAAGCTGTGAAAAAAATTAAAAAGTCCACTCTAAAGAGGCATTTTAAAAATGCTAGAGGCAAGTGGGTGGATGAGCTCCCAGTATCATTATGGGCTTGCAGAATTACCCATAATTCCACGACTGGCCATACTCCATTCGCCTTTGCTTACGGCTTCGAAGCCGTCATTCCTGTTAAACTCGAAGTACCTTATCATCGAGTGACCTACTATGATCCAAGAATTAATAGAGATCTCCTCTTAGTATCTCTAAATTTTGTAGATAGGAAGCGCAAAGAAGCTGATTTGAAGGCAGCTGCGCATTGAACTGAGTCGCCTGATACTACAACACTATAGTTTGACCTAGAACCTTTGAAATCGAGGATCTCATCTTGAAATGGGTTTTTCCTGCCCCGTCACAAATGAATCCTACTTGGGAAGGACCAAATGTTATTGAATAGTGGCTTGGAGAGGGAACTTTCAAGCTAGCGACTGTTGATGGCATAACACTCCTAAGGGCATGGAATAGCGAGCATTTATGACCCTACTTAGTTTATTCTTTTTCATTCAATTGCATTTAATTTTCAAAAAAAATTAGCATTTGGATTTCTATATATATATATATAATAAGTCAGGCTATGTCATTTCTTTACATTTGGCAAATAAAGTTTGAGATTTCCTTCATACCCGTGATTGCTTTAGCACTGCATGTTAATTGTGATATTCGACTAACTTATATTGGCATGTCCATGTAGGTTCTTAGAGTTTGAAGCTAGCCAGTTACACAAGTTATTGATTGAACTAAACAAAATGAATGTGATTAGATCATTCATTCAATGATTTCACGCACAATTCGATAGACGGAACACCTGAGGAGAAATGGATACATCTTGACTATCCAACAATCAAATTGGACCCACAAGTGATGGGACAAAAATGAATCAAAAGTGACCTGACATGGCCGATCGCTCGCTAAGTTAAAACCCAAACTTGAGGACAGACCAGTTAATGAAGGAAAGTATGGTCTAACTATTTTTCAAAATAACTCTAAGTCCCCAGAGCATGGACTGGAGTATAAAAAGAAGTTGGGTGTGATCCGACCATCCACAACTAACTCTTATCCCTAGACCGTGGATATGAGTATAAGAAAATTGATGAGTGTAATTCGACCACTCACTATTCCATAAACTCTGAGCTGAAACTGACAGGAGTAGTATTAACTCGCTAGGGATAGGGTACAACCATCTACTATCTAACTGCGCTAGCCCGAGACTGGAGGGCAGTAGTATAATCACTTACACCATTTAATCCAACGAGCAATGAATTAATGAGCAACCACACGGAGGCCATAACCACATGGAGGCCTTAAGTAAAAATTATTGGACAATTATCTGAATTAATGAGCAATGAATTACAAGTGCATTGAATGGAAAATATATTAGCTCATCTACTTTAAGTAAATTCACACAAGAGTTCGACAAAAGTAAAAGAACTTTATTTACATAAGCTTAGGAAGTTAATTACAAGTATTCTCAGTAAAAGAATCAAAGTATAAGGGCCACTCTCGTACAATTCGACCAACAAAAACCCAAAAGACTTGGAAGCATGAGTGCACGCGAAGAATCACTTCCTCCTCGGCTTCCTTTTTCTTCTTGGAATTGGGAGAGATATCACTCAAACTTTCTCCACTTCTCTTTTCTTCTCTCTTCCCGCTTCCCTGGCCTTTCACTAGAGTAGACTGGGTCGATCCAGTTGGTGCATCTTGAGTAGGCTCTGGCCGAGGAGTGAAGGCATCCATGGTTTCTCTAGGAAAAAAAAATGGAGATGGAAGGGAGAACGATCTCCATTTTCACCTTATTGACTTTCACCTCAAGGGCGATCTCCACTTCAAATTTCTATGCCATTTCTTGTATAGAGGGGCCTGACCAATATTAGGAAGTTCTAATAATCACAATATCATCATCAATGGGGATTTCTTGATGCATATTGCTTTTTTCCCACAACGAAGCATCCACCAAGTGCTCGTTGATCATAAAAGCTTCCTCTTCTAGGACATTTTGGGTTGTTGCCAAAGCCATGATTATAACAAATTCTGCTGTTAGCATCTAAGGTCCTCGTTGAGATTCTTGAGGAAGAGGTGGAACTGTAGCTAGCAGATCTAATGATGAGGAATAATAACTAAAAATATTAGATATATCGGCCAAGGATACTCCAGCCTTTTGAAGGACAGGTGAGTTTAATGAAATACCTTCTCCAGATTGATCCTCCATGTGAGCCAGAGTGGCACCAGAACCTCCTTTCATAATTCGAAATAGCCTACTAGATGTAGCAATATGCGATTTCTCCATGTTGTAAATACGCTCAATAATAGAATCCACAATGGTGCTAGGAATAGCTTGGGTCACTGGATTCTGGTCATCTCCGACATTACGTTACATGAATCCTAACCTTTACTAGCTTCATGTTGAGAGGTTGTGGCATGCTCATTTTGGAGTAAAAGATGGGTTTCATGAAGAACTTTGAGTTCATCGCCCAATAGGATTTCGCCTTCTAGCCTCATCAAGTTGATTTGTTTTGTGCCGAGATCCTCCTTATCCTCTTGAACAAGATACTCCCAAGCGAGTACAAGATGGTAAGGTTAGTCACCTCCAAGCCACTCTAAGTTTCTGTACTTCAGGACGTTGGCATTATAAAGAATGAGTAGTGGATCTACTTCCTTCATAACCTCCTCCCTAACCTTTCCTTTCGTAGCCTCCACTTCTCATTTAATGAGGGCATCAATGTATTTAGACTTTTCGACGGCCGCATCCCTTCCAAGCCTGGCGATAACCAACTCCTCACAGACATCTTACCCAATTTTCTGCACCTCCTCTTTATCTTTAGATTCGCGCTCAAACTTAGTTTTGTACTCAGCCGCGCTTCTTTGGGCTACAACCCTTTCTAGCACTAGTTTTGCGATTCCGATGATAAAGCACTTCAACTTTGGCCAAGTGCCTGACTTTCTCATCTTTGAGTGCTTTGATAGTTATTTCTACTTTTCTCGCGGCTTCTAGCAATGAACTCCTTAAAGATTCTAACTCATTTGTTAGGGTTTCAATAATCTACTTGTCCTCGGCCTCTTGGTGTTTCAACTTCTCAATCTCTGCCGCCTTCTCTTAAGGTACCTTAGAAATCCTCTCCATCGCTCTCATCCACTCATTATAATGCTTAAGGATATTCACACAATCCATAGCCTTTTATTGGACTATTTCAGGAACTTTCTTAAGATTAGGAACAAAGAGAAATCCATCAAGAAATACATTTGGAAAGTTTGACTTAAGTTGGGCCATGCGAACGACAACTCAACTTGTTGAGCTTTGGTTACAACTTAGGTGTCAGTGCTTTCTGTGCTCGACCATTGTTGGTGAACATCATGATGTCGATGATCACTGGATCGATAAGGCTGAGATGGAGTAATGGAATGTGAAGAAATTAAAGTAGAAGGGAACCACGAGAGGTATCAATAGAAGGAACGCCGTCGCGATGATCTTGTTGCCTTTCAAAATTTTTAGAGGAGGAGATCTAGATCTGAATTTATATTTGTCATGGGAAGACCTCTCTATCACCTTTATACTGGCAATCACGATCCCGGTCGGAGCGATAGCTAGGGTCATATTCATGATCACTACCTTGGCAATACGAGCCCGAACGAGAACCGGGATTCTGGCATGATATTTCCTGTAGAGACTGAAACATGTGCTTCTTCCTCATCATTGTTTCTGCAAAAAAGGCAAAGAACGAATTAGTTCTAAGTATTTAAGGACCTGGAATAAGTGTAATGCAATATTATGAAGTGTGTGCGAATGTGCCTGTGCTTGTGTCCCCACAACAGACCTGTTCTTAAAGCTTTACTAGCAGGAGTAACCTCTCCACTAGTGGTAAGAGGGATTCCAGCCCCAGCACCAGAGGGAGATTCTAATATCCCAATACTCATGTCAGTAAAACGAAAGGCATTAACGTCATCCAGTATCGAAAGATCAAATGATGCCTTAAATGTTTCATCCAAGTGTTTTAAAGGTTGAGAAGCGGACTGATCCGAAATAATTTGAGGGTCAATGGATAGCTTAGGTGTTTAAGGAGGTGGCTTTTAGGGAACCTTCAAACGAGCTTCTTCCTTTTTTTTCAAGAACGAGAGGATGTAAAGTTTGCGAAGATCCAGCCACATCCCTGAAACTAGAACCCACGTCATCGCCACCGAGGTCGTCGCCATTATCTCCTGCTACGTCTTTATCCATAGCTTCCTGAACTTCCTCAACTAGAGGGACGATAGAATCAGCTTGATGAACTTCATCACCATCCACATCCCGCTGCTCAGACACTATAATTCCAATAGTGACAAGTAGCCCTATGCTATGACTATCTTCCATTAGGCTGTAGATAATGAGACGTTCATCGGTAAGGATATTTTCAATGTCTCTATCTTCTGATGGAACCCTTTTTGGCGCTAAGACCACGTTATTACATCATTTTCCATCAGGTCATGGATGATAGCCTGCACAAACCAGAAAATTTGCTTAGTTCAGCGTATGACCTGATTGCAAGCACTCAAGAAAGTAAGCGAGGAGTAACACTTACGTCCTTCTAACCACCGTTTAGCAAACCCGGACGGACGACGGATATATAACCACTCGCTTTTGAAAGCACTCAATTTTCTCCAAGTACCAATTAGGATCTGGCACTTCTTGGCTGACTCAAGAAATGTGAACAAAGATTTCCCTTTCGTCACCTGAAGGTGAAAAGGAATCGAATGTCTTCAGGAGTTAGAGGGCGGAGCAAAAACTATATGAATGCTATGTAGGTACAGTTGAGCAAGGCATAACCATTTGGATGCAGTTGTGTAGGTGCTAACCTCATATGATGTAGAAATTCTCTAATAAATGAATTAAAGGGTAGGACGCATCCTGCCCAACTTGTTGCCTACAGTGTACCCTTTAGGGGCATATGAGCTCTATCATCCCGAGTTGTAACTCACACATCATCAATTGAATCCCGTGTCTGGCATAAATTCTACGAAGAGTGGCTTCATTAATTTTCGAAGCTACATAATCCTCCAGATCTCCAAAAACATAGCATCTTCTAGAGTGTCAGGAGCAGGGTCTATCACTTCTGTTGGAATAACAGTAATGATAGAAAAAAGGTCAAATTATGGACAAGAACTTTTCGATTTTTCTACTTTGTTTCCAGGGGAGAATTCATTGGAAGCAGTTGCATAGCTTGATTCGTCACTCGTACTGGTTGTGCTGTGAAATCGGTTCAGAAGACATGGCAGCTAAACTCCCCAAGCATTTGGAAACCAGGACTACTAGACTCAGCAGATAAATATGATTATGAAAAATAACGTATTTTCCCTCATGCAAATTGTGTTCTAGTGTAGAGTGGTGTAGTGTCATGCAATTCAATAAAAATAGTTTAGATTAAAGGCTGCGAGACGTCGGGGTTCAATCGGAGTGACCGTCATTGCTGACCATCTCAACCAATTCTCTACGTCAATGGCAAGGGGTCCAGTCTAGTCATTAGGATCGGTTGTTGGCATGCCAAAGTTTGAATTATGCATTTAAAAGTGGATGAGCTTCGAAAATTTATCCAAGGCATTGGTAACAAACATAAATATTCAAGGAATTAGTCAAGTTCGTTCTATGGTTCGATTGTCATATACATCTAATATGCAGCCTATTTCATATGCAAGTCATATATATCCATTCAAGCATTTAAGGCCGAAGCTCATAAAAGTTTAATTTAAAATTTGAGGATTTTAACTATGTTTATCCAAGTTAAACCAATAACCGATACAAAATAATGTTATGACCGGTCGATCCCAATTCCCATGACCAACCGCTTCTGTACGACCATCTAGCAACCAATCGTTCTTTAACCGATCATTCTCCAACCTTCGACTCTGATTCCACACTTCACTCCAATTCAAAACATGAAGCACCGATCCAGAAAAGATCCAACAAAAACCATAATAGAAAACAACCGGTCCAAATTATGTACATATTTTCAAATACCAATCCATCATAACAATCGGTCGATCTCTATTTCATTCCCCTATGCTAACAACTTCACAACATTCACCACTTTAGAAACGATCAACCAAGAACTCCAAGAATGATCAGTTAGAAACAATCTCCCACCTCCAACCTCAAATAAGCACACTCCATCCAATCTCAGCACCAATATGAATGACTCGATCCAATCATCACCATCTCCCCCCTGCACCAACAGATTGAGTCGTCGTGATCTGAATCATGCTAAGTAAAACAAGAACCCTCGTCTCATACTACTCACAAGCAATAGAAGTTCGAGTTACTTATGTCAGAAAGTTGAAAAGTGAAGGCGGTGGGAATTCAAGTATAAAGTGAGATATATTAGAGAAGGCGGCGATGATGGTTGGTGCAGCAAGGAGTCTAACCGATCTATGAAGATGATTACAAGATAAGTATGGGGTTGGAATCGAAGGCTCGGTGGATCGATGGTGAAGGAGAAGATGAAGATGGGTTTTCTATTTCTCTTTTTTTTTTTGTTTCGTTGGCAGAAATGAAAATGAAACAAGGTGAAGGAAATAATCTAAGTACACGAGTATATATATGAAGGATTCAACACGAAACATCGAAGTTGTGGTTCAATCCCCTTCAACACGAAAATGAAGCCCAACCGATAGACGATCAGGTACGATCATTTTATATTGGCTTTACATCAACCCTTTCTCCTAAACCTATAGTTCATTGGATTGGCCAATCAGGGAATGATTGGGCGAGATCATTCTGAGATGGATTCATGCTGATCCATCCCCTTAAGTGAAAAAAAGAAAAGAAAACGAAGAGAGTGAAGGGAAAGGACGATCGGGCATGACCTAATCTCAAGCCGATTTGGCCCGGTCCAAATTAAAAATGGATCATGTATGATCCATTTACCTATTGGATTCATGTCGACCCATCTTAAAAGTAAGTAAAATAAAATAATGCAAATGATTAGATTGCATTCCATTAAATTGGCAACAACCCATGAGCATACGAATGCATCCCGGAGCTAGCGACAATAATGTGTACATGAACGTGTAACCCAAAAATTCAATTTCTTGAAATTGACAGAAATTGAATTCTCACCTTGAGTAATCAGAGACAGAACCGATCAGATAAGTGAGGCCTAATTGAAACTGGGAATAGAGGTTAACTGGCAAATTATAATTCAAAATTTATACTATTGGAAATCATTCAATCATCATGTCAAACCGAGAGAAATACGATTCTACAAGGAAAGCAATTCATGAAGGGATGGCAATTTATTAGAATGTTGAATGAATTCCTTTCCGATAACTCTAACTTGCATCAATTCAAAGCATGTCATGTTGAGACAAGACATACTTTCGGGGGCAAGTGTTATCCATCCTTTTGGTCCGGCTATGTTTGAACTGACTAGACAAGTTAAACTTAACTGTCATCGAGATCGAAAAGTCAAATTAACAACAACAGAGCCTAGAGATCAGGCACAGATGATAATATAAAGTAGAGGCGGGTGAAAGCAGAAGACAAACTCAATAGAACGATAAAAGTATAAAAATATACCATCTATCGAAAATGAAACGGGTACGATAAATATTCATCAATTATGGATCGTACGATATCGATATTATAGTGCAACACAATAGAAGACGATCGATACCTTGAAATCTACAAGTCAAATACACATGAAACTTTCGAAACATCAATATATTGGAGAGTGGAGCCCACCATATCGAACGCATGCCAAAAAAAGCTCAAATAACGATCGGTACTGATCGTTATTTAAAGGATGTAGGACTCACAATCCTTACCTTGACTTATTCTAGATGTGGAGATTCTGTTGCCGAAATTTAAGGAAGATATTTCACCGTCTTTCCCTATTAACATAGATTTGATTGTTCATTTAAGGGGATCTTTACACTGCTTGTTACCTTGCACTTCTTTGTAACTAAGGGTTTTGCTCTGATCCATCCATCTGTACTCAGAAATTCAAGTGTTTAATAAAGTTATCTCTGAAAAATGGACGCAGGCTTTCAACGTCGAACCGCTATAAATCATTGTCTTCTTGTTAATGCTTACATTATGTTATTTAATTACACGATTCCTCTTTTTCCATTTTATATTCTTCATTTATTTCTCTACAAAATTTCTATTGGGTATTTGTGCCAAATTTTGATGCAAACAAATACCATCTAGGATATGGCATTCGGTAATATTTCTTCGGTTATTTTATGGACTTGTCATATAGAATATCAGGACAACTGAGAGTTTATGAGCAGTGAATAAACGATTAATTATTACATGGTAGTATGGGACGCCGTTGTGATATTTATTTGGTTATTCATTATAAGTAGATGTCACTTAAGTGATAGGAATAGGGATATTGAGTTTATACTTAGGTGAGGGGATGCTCGGGTAGAGCAAGTTCATCTGCTTGGAGTAAAGAAAGTTTATATGCTTGGAGTAGAGCAAGTTTATAGACGTAGAATTATAGGGTGTACCCATATATTTTTATAAATGTAGAGTTATGGGGGTGTACTGATATTTATCTTATCTGTAATAAAGTGCTTCAGGATATGATTAGAAGTTAATGGGAACTAGATAGCCACTGTCTACCCTGACGGCCTGATCGTGGGGTCACGCCCCCAATCTTTTACACTTTTTTTATACATTAGATGTGCATTATAAGATTTTAGAGATATGCGTAGTAGCCTATAGGATGGTGAAGCCCTTAGGGTGGAATTTCCCTAGCTCTTTCAGTCACGAAGCCAACAATCTGTTACATTGGAGGCATGATCCGGGTCGTGATTAATGCCTAGCATAATCTAGCAACGTATTTATGGCATATAGTGGATATAGTCATGATACCTAGTAAGTAATTGAAGACTATAGAAGTAGATATGGGCGGAGTAGGCGGGTAGCTATCGGTCTCCCTTCTTGTTTTATATGGATTGATAAATACATACATATTATCATATACCTCACCTAAGTATTAGAGTGGATTTAGTGGATAACCTAAGTGCACTTAGAGATGAAGAGTAACCGTATTGTGATTTGACTGGGTGGCATAACCCACATATTATGAGATTATTGGGTGGTATAACCCTTATATTATGATTTATTTCCTCTCACTATTCATTTCTATACGAGGTGATGAGATTATACCCGCAATGTGATAGATATGTAGAGAATAGTGGATTCTTATATCATTTATTTTATCTGACTGATGGGTATGTACCTTGTATTTTGTAGTCAGACTGTCTATTTTATAGTGTTGGAAAATAATATTTTTTTATTTGAGATTAAGAGATATATTTGAGCAAATCCATGTGCTAACCTGACTATACTTGGTGATATCTCACTTATTATTGATTTCTGGGTATTTATTGTGATTTTTGGATATGTGTGATTCACCCATTCGATATTGATTTTGTTATTCCTGATTTGATGTGAATTATATGGGTGATGATAGTTTCATACTGGGTTATGGTTTTCTACCTTATATGATATTGGGATTGTTTGAGGTAACAATGTTTTATTTACACCCGGTATATACAAAATTCTATTTGTTATTTGACTTTGGATTTAAATATAGTCTGTCCCATTCATTATTTATATAATACTAGGGTCAGTCCAAGATACTTTAGATACAGGGAGGATGAGACCGAGCTTATATTTTCTGAGAATAGAGGAGACTAGATATTCAATATTATAGATTATTATTCTATATTGTGTAACTCTTGTGTGCAATTCATTATGATGTGTACTGGACATATTATGTACATTGGATATTATATATTATCGCTGTGATTGACTCTGTGATCTCTTATATTTACTTTATATTGTATATTCTTCTATTCTGGAGGCATATATATTAATTGCTTTGTGTCAATATTGTGTACGTATATGTGAGATAGTTATTGGATATTTTGCTGCATATCATTATTAGCCTGAGGGAATATTCATGTGTACCCCATATCACATTATTCTTCATATTGTCCGGTAGTATCACTCAGTAGTGTTCTTGGATAGTATGGGTATAAAGGTGAGGGTGTTGTAGCTATTTTATGAAAAACATGCTTAAGCTCTAAGTGCATACACAACACTTAATTTTCTTAAAAAGAAAAATGATTAAGCGATGAGCGCTTAAGCGTGCTTACTTGGTGCTTATATGCACTTTGCTTAAAGTTAAGTAATACTTAGCAAAAAATAATTATTTTTAAAATAAAAAAATTACGATTATAGCAATAAACCACATTCCTAGCAAAATTTTCTCATTTTCTATGATATGGATCATTAGATGATTTGTACTTAGATATGATTCTTTTATTTAATAAATGTGCATAGTTTATGCTCAGTTCGAGTATGATAACTTCTAATGAATAGGGAAATTCAAATCCAACTTTTGAAACCTATAAATTTATACATTAACTTCAAAGTTAAACTTCGGTTATTTGGGATGAATATATGCATACACATGTAATACACTTGTGAGACTTCTATCATCTTTCCTTGCTTAGCAATTATAATATCATAGTGTTATAGCGCCCAAGTCTTCAATGATTGGCAGCAGAGAAGGTAAAAGAGAAGGATGACCTGCAACTCCATATTGAAGAAGTGGAGGTTAGTTATAATCTCAGGCGAGAATTGGCGGACTTCGTATATTGGAGAAACAAGGGATATACCTTCGCCTGGATTTGATTGCAGAACAAGAGATTTGGAGATTTCCCCCTCTTCGAGTGAATGTTGAATTGGTGGATCAATGAAGCAGGGAACATTAGGTTCAATGGAAGTGATTTTATTGGAAGTCGAGACAGATTGGGTGCCCTCGAAGCTGGCCCCCTCAGTTATTGGAATTCCCATTGTGAGTTCACGAGATTTGGGAGTTGACGATTTTGCCTGACCCAATGTATTTGGGTCGATAGGACCATCAGGGTTGACTTTAGCGGCAACATCTTCCCCGCCAAGATAGCATTTCCCTCTTTGAGTTTATCTATATCATTAGCATCGAGTACTTGGCCACCGACTCATCTTCGGTGAGGCTTTTACTAGTCACCTATATATGGCACAACACCCCCTCCTAGGCATCGGCGAAGGTAACAACATATGTACTTCCCATCCACCTCAGATTCTTGAGTTGTATCACATTAGTGAAGAATTGCCGAAAAGTGGTGTTGAGTTCTTCTCTCTCTTTGTCTTTATGTACCTTCAACTCATTTGGATCAAGTGTGTGACGGTATAGTCAACTTCAATCCTTAGTTTCTCGACCTTTGCTAATAGCAGATCGCTTTCAGGCTTGTTATTTTCAGCTAGGAGTTTTTGGATTTTAGCTGCCTGGCCATCAATAATTTTATGCTTGACCCAGATAGTTTCATCCTTTGCGGTATGGGCCAAGTCCTTAGAAGTCGTGTCTTTAGATTAGCGTTGTCCTTATAAGCAGTCTTTAGAAAATCTATTATCATGATATTTGCTTGGATATGGGCTCTCTTCATTTCCTTCATCTGGCTTTTGGCACTAACCTCAGATTTTAGGGCCACGTCTCTCTCTGCTCTCATCTTCTCTAAATCTCTTTTATAGCCCTTTATAAGGCTTTGTAGGTCTTCTTTAAAATTCAAAATGATTTAATATTCATTTGATTGATTCTATTAACCATAGAAAGGGCTTAACAAAGCTTCTTCCAGTCATAGCCTTGTTCAAAGAGCTCCCGGACCCATTGGACCTTCTGAACAGATTCATTGTTGGGAATACTTTTGATGTCACGGTCAAATATGACACGGTTAGGAAAAGGTTAGGGAAGGCAGGTTGATGGAGTTGAAATAGGAGTTGATGGAGCAGAGACCCTTTTAGATCGAGAGGAAATGGTAGTAGCAAGTGAAACTGAAGCCGGAGTCTATTGCTATGGAAGATGTTTGGGTTGAGAACAAGGCAGAGGAATTCCAGAAGATGAGTCGTGGCCATCATGTGAGTCTTTATGCGAGTTACCTTGATCATAAGACTGCTTTCTTCCGTCTGCCTTTTCTTTCGATCCCTCTCAGCATGGAGTCTTCTTCCACTTATGCTTTTTATCTTTCCATCGAGCTCCCTCTTCGTTAGTTTCTTTCTCCTATAAGAAATGGAATAAGGTAATTCATGAGTGTGTTTTCTCTCTTCAATGAAGCTATATTAAAGATTTTTAAATCAATCTTTGCCAATCATACTTGAAATAGGAGAAATGGTTGTATAAGTTTTGGAATATTGGAATTCAAATGAACGCAAAGCATGTGTGTTTGTGATTCTAGAAGTGTGTAGAGTGCCGGTGTTCGCCCTAAGTACTCTCCGGACCATATTCAGAAGAAAGTAGGTATGGTCTCGCCTCCTTCAACTAGTAAACCCTCGGAAGGGAAGGTGAATCCTGGAGAGCCATCCCTAAGGACATCGGCAATTGGAATATTGAAATCGCATAAAAAGTCAAAGATTTCTTCTAAAGAACCGATGGGAGGAGTTGCCTCAGGTAATGGTGTCGCGCTTGGTCAATGGCTTCTTTGGAAGTCTTGATAATTACATGCTTTAGATGAGGTGAGGCAGGAAGTTCGGTGCCTTCAGGAGACATCTAACCATACAACTCATCTCCTCTTGATCGATATCGTAGTCACTGTCGCTTCCATAATCGGTTTATTTTCCTTCTCTTCTTTCTTCCTCATTGCTTTTTCCTTGATTAGTTTGCATTCCAAATCCTCCATCCTTTTCTTGTCGAACATCACCAGCAACAAGCTCTTTTGCTACTCTGTTAGTAGGTTCATCAATGTTTGTCATGCCTGATGGACCTTCAACTTCCCTTTGGGGATTTTTTCTAGAGCTGTGTGTAGCGGCCAAAGAATGGATAGGCATTCTGGAACTGCTTGAAGGAGTGATTGCAATAATGGCGAAGCATTCGGGATGTAATAAGTTACATCGACAAACGTTCTCATGTGTCAAAGGTAAGCGGGGTGCGATGTAGGAAGCTAACTCTCTTGAGAATTTTAAAGGTTTCAGCATGCTATTCATTTGTGCCTTGAGCAACAATATATGCAAGGAATTGGATAACTAGTTAAATGCTTTGATGGCAAAAATCCAACCATCGGAAGAGAAAAGAGAAAAAAGATCTTACTGTTGGAAAGGAAAGGTCTGTTGAAATTATACAGGAATCAGATAAAGTACTTGTACTTCAAATATGAACGTTTATCATGGAGCTTTTAGATAACCTTGCATCGACACCAAGACTCGGTGATAATATAATATAGCTAGTTGCATCATTGTTTGAATCTTAGGATGTGAATCAACTCTTTGAAATTTGGAGGTCGCTGGAACCAGTCCATGAATAGCACGTATAAGGAGCTAAGTAGTGCATACCCATTGGGGTGGATCCAGCCCGTTCACTTGAAGGAACGTGCATAGGGATGAATTGAAAGGTGGTATAGCTCTACCAAAACACACACACACACACATACACACAGATATATATATATATATATATATATATATATATATATATATATATATATTGCATGTTGTGTAATCCATTGGGGAATTTGTGCGCCCTTAGGATTTGTGTTGAAAGTAGGAGGCCATCCTTGAAAATCCCATGTTGCCGAAAAGTACTTTTGAATATCTTCATGGTTAGGATCATTGGCACCTGTTCGGTTGGATAATCTAGATCTCTTAAACCCATATGTACATTAATGAAAGAAGGTGGATCTTGCATTGGCTCTACCGATACTACCATTCTCTGAAGTTTGGAGTAATTGAACGTTTGGGTCAGAAAGGCGTGGAAGTCAAAGCCTGAGCAGTGGTAGACCTAGCTTCAAGGGAGACAATGGCCCAGTGCCAATATTGGTTTAGGAAAATGGCAAGTCATTCTAGACTAGAAAACTTGGCATTCAACAAGGTCAGGTCTGTTTTATTCCAGAATTTTGCTTTAAACATGAACCCATGTGACCAACGCCAAAGCCCAACGGATGTCGACGTGTGTTGGCCAATCAGATTTCAGATGTTGACCAAGGCAAGTGAAAGTATTATTCTATGCCATGTGAGTCCCGTGTCTTGCACATGATGGACGGACCATCTGGTACAGATAGCCCACACACACTAGAAAATGATTCATGTTGCACAATGGATCTATGCAATGGGTCTTACCCATTGTCATCAGATAATCGATAACGGAACTGTTGTTCGCAGCGATACAGAGTTTCTTTTGTAAGAACATGAGACGTACATTGATTGGAAAGGCTATGCAAGGAGATCATTTGAATGTTGGAATTCATAAAGGATAGCTTGTGATCGGCTACTTATTAAAAAAACAAGTTAATGCATTTTGAATGGTTAGGAACATGAAGGCTTTGCAAAATCATGCACATCATGAATTGACTTAAAGCAAGATAGGACTCCGCACAAGGTAGTCGGGTGAGCGATACAAGTTCAGAAAGTAAAATTATGTATTCGAATGAATGATCAAATCGATTACTCGTAGGAGTGATCAATTTATATCATACAGACTAAAGAGTAGTGTTAAGTATTTCTAGGTTCGAATTGCGTTAAAATTTCGAGGTCGAAGTTCTTTTAAGGAAGAGAGTGTAACGACCCGAAATTTCTCCGCTTTGATTTGCGAATATTTATTTTAATATTCAAATAATGGTTTTTATAATTAAAATAAAACTTTTTTAAAAGATAAATAGTGATGGCAAAATATTTTTCAAAATTTGTTTACAAAAAATATTTAGTTCGAAGAAAAATAAAAATATGACTGGATTTCGTTTTTCAAATTTTCGTCTTTTCGTCTACTACAAGTTGTCGGAAACATTATGAGCACTTTAATATAAATATACATATTCATTTTTAAATAAGTAGGATTATATATATATTATAACATGCACACATATATACACTTAAGCATGTATAAGAGTGATGTGATTTTTTATGAAAATAAAAATATAAATTAAAAGGATTTAAATCTAACTAGAAAGAAATGTCATAAATATTACAACTTCCTTAAACAATAAGTAGAAATTATATTAATGCATGTTAGCTCAAGTGGTGAAGGGAGGAACAAGGGTCCTTGTGCATAGTATAAGGTGGAAAGGTGCTTGATCAGGTGGAAAGAAACCAGTGGATGGTAAAGTACATAAGGGGTTTTTGGTAATTTAATTTTTTCAATTTGTATAAAAGAAATTTCCTAATCATTTTCCCATTCTTATTTTCATTATTTCAAAAACTTTTCCTTCTTCCTTAACCTCTTGAATTTTTCCATGGCTTCCATGAATTATAAAGTTTAAAAACATTAGCTTTTATCACCTTTAAAAACTCTTAAACCTCGTTTAAAACATTTCCATCTTTCCTTACAACCCCTTCTACTCAAAACAAGTCCAAGGACCCCTCTACACATCATGGCCGAACTACTTCTTCTATGGCCAAACCAAATTTCATTTCTCTTGGCTAAAAATTAAGACTTTTGCAAGGAGAATTCAAGATATAGGTCGTATTCAAGTTTAGTGAAAGCTCGGGTTGAATTGGTAGGCTTTTGGTGATTAAAGCTCATCCTTTTATATAAAAAAATTAAATTTACATTATTGTTTATATTTAGTTGCAAATGTAAGTTGGTTATTTTGGTAAATGATATTGATTTGGATATGCATATGTATGCGTGTATGTGTTGTCGGGTTTGACATGAAATTTAGTCTAAATGTTGTGTATGGTTGAAAAAAACGATCTTGCATATGGGTTGTCAATATGGTATGAAAATAGATGTTATGGTGTTCTGTATGTGATGTATATGTTAGAAGAAGTTTGCATATAGACGTGCAGTAGCATCAAAGAAATCACTTGCTTTTAATATATGTTTTTACCTAAATGTTTATTTAAAAAGTTTTTATAGTTTTTAAAACTTTACTTTGTAGCTTCAAAACTTTTTCTCAAGTTAGAAAGTGGGTTTAAGTAAAAGAGTAAAGTTTTAAAGCTATTTAATTCATAAAAACAAGTTTTGAAAATTACAGGTCATATAGCAATAATAGCTATGAATGCAGTTCGTAAAAACAAACTCTTTTTTGTAACTAAAAGTTGTTTTAATGTTAGGTATATTTTTGAATGTGTTTTCAAACATATTATAAGTAATAAAAAGAAATTATATTTAGTTAACTATTATTAAATTAATCAATTAAATAAGATAATTAGTACTAATCACTACTTAACGTGGGTAATTAGTGCTTAAGTGTAGATCAAGAAGGTTAATTATAATTAGTTAATTAATTAAAAGATAAATTTTTAATTAAAATTTATTTGGAGGTTAATTATTATTTAATTATTAATTATAGGTTAATCATTATTCAATTATTATTTTAGAAAGAGTTTAAATATTTATTTAATTTCTAATTAAGTTAGATTTAATTGATATTTAATTAAGACTCGATTAAGATTTAAATTATTATTTAATGAAAGTTTAAACTATTATTTAATTATTAATTAAATATTAATTATGACTTAATCATTTATTTAAAGATTAACTAGTATTTAATCATTTATTATTTTTAATTATTTATCTATTAGTTAATTATTAATTAAAGGTTTAATTATTGATAAATAATGAGTTTTAATGTTATTTAATTATGGAATGAAAGCTATTGATTTTAAATTACTTTATTTCTAAAGATCGGTTTTTTTAAAGCAATTATTTTTAAAAGAACATTTTTAAATCTTTGGGATTTCTTTATCGATTACCTTTAAGTAACCCTAATTGAATATGAAACCCAATGATATCTATTTAGCAGAATAAAACATCATTCTACTAATTAAGTTATATTGGACACCTATTTGGTAGAATAAATCACAATTCTGCCATAATTCACCAAGTAGAATATGTTGACGTATACTTAAGCAGAATAAAAATCAAGTTATGCTACTTTGGTAACTTGGACATTCACCTGCATGTTGATTGGTTGTCATTGGCTATTTCTCTTTTTACGTACCTACTTATTATGTAAATACCCATGTCATAACTTAGAAATATAAACTAAATTAAATGAGAACCATTATGGCCACCATGCCTCCTTTTGAACATGTGAAGTCAAACATTCAAATTTTATCCCTTTTAAAAATGGTTTAAAGTTTACTATAGTTTTTAAATATGATATTTAAAGGATAATTAAGCAATTATTTTGTTAAAATGTTAGAAGTTAATTTCATACTTTTTAAATGAATGTTTAAAATAATTATTTTGTTAATGAGATTTAAGGAAAATTAAATGAAGGATGTTTAAATAATAACTTGTTTACTTAAAGGTATTTTAAATAATTGATTGTTACTCAAAGGAACTTTATTGGTCAGAGTTTATTTAAAAAAATTGTTTAAAATAAGGAAAGGTTATAAAAGCAGTTTTAAATTAAAAAAGAGATCTTGACACTTGGGGATAGTTTTATAAATGATTGTGGATATTTATAAAAAGGGAATTAGGAAAAAGGACAAAATTTGATAAAAAAATTATCTCAAGGACACCAAGATTCATTTTTTGGATGAAGGACAAACTTTTAGAAAAATTAGACTAAAGGACAATGCTAGTGCTAACTAGCATTATATTCGGTTTTTACGCTATACAAATGCTAGTTCTAACTAGCATTTTATTCAATTTTTACATCATACAAAATGTCAGTTCTAACTAGCCTTGTCCTTCAGCCTAATTATTTTCAAAGTTGTCCTTCGACCTAAAAATGAAACATTTTGTCCTTCGGCCTAAAATTTTTTCAAAGTTTTTCCTTGTGCCTATTTTTCACATTTATGGAAGAGTTTATAAATGATTCTGAATATTTATAAAAGGTTTTATAAATGGTTTTGATATTTATAAAACAGTTTCGTAAATAAACTTGGAGATTTATAAAGAGCTTTATAACTGGATTTGGGAATTTAAGTAAAGAAGATTTCATAAAATGGAAGAGATTTATTTAAAAAGGATTTATATAAGAACTTTATAAAAGAAACTGAGATTTAATTTCCTTAAACTAACCTTCTTAATTATGGTAGTATAGAACATTCGTTCCACACTTAACAACGGAGTAATTGTGTTTAAGGTTATCCTTATCTTCGTTTCTTTTTAAATAATTTTATTTGATCATTTAATAGGATTTTGGAATAAGAAATCTTTCATAATGTTTTGCAAATATATTTATGCCAGTGAGACAAGTATATGAATATTTTGATAAATATTTTGAAAAAGGATATAATAAATGAAAGATTTATTTAAATGAGGCTTGGTAATTGCTATAGGTAATTAGATCTTTGGATTATTGTTTGTTTATGTATTTGGTAGTAAAATAATCGACTATCAAATCTTGGCCAATTTTGACTTATGAAGTAAATAAGAGCTTCACGTATTCATACGGTTTGGGTACCCTTAGGAGAACTCAATTTAGTGAAACATCTCTAGCTTTAAAGGATATATTAGAGACCCCCTTGGGACTTTGATGTAGTTCGCTTAGTTCCGAACTAACCAGGAATGAGTCAAAAAGTAATTATTGGTTGTTGGTTTGAGGAAATCGAGATCAGATATGCTATTCGAAAAATACTTTGAACCAATATGAGCATTTGAATGGTAGACGCCTTACTACTATTACGAAGTCGGAGTTCTTTGAAGTGTAAGGGTTGCTTGCTTCTAATCTTGATGGAGATTCCAAAGTAGATGTAGTATAGGTAGTGCTTTCGGTTTTTTCAGACCTAGAACGAATTTGTATAGATGAATGATGGCATTGCATTTCCGCATGGAGGGCAGTGGTGACGACCTTGGTTTTCAAACCAGTCAAAATGCCAAAAACCCCTCCGATTTAAACTACAAATGAAAACTACTGATTTAATCGTTTGATAAATATTTAACACTGCTAATTGTATAGGACAAATTCAGCTTATACAACTTATCAGAGCAATTTATTAATTCTACAAGGTGTGTTTAATACATAGCAAATACCAATGTCTATAAATCTACCACTACGTACTCTGATGAGAGAGGCAACAATATCCTTACGTTCGAACTCAATAAACATGTAAATGCGGAATAAAATGATAAGCATGAAAGACACATGAACACAGGAAAATAACAACCCATAACAGATAAACATGAAATGGTTGTATTATATTTGGGGCTGCATCACTGCCACTTGTGACTACCAACATACCCCTATTTAATTGAGTACCCAATTAGATACAAGATCAAGCCAACATAGTTCTTCTACCACAAATAGGACTCCTGGAGGCTAGATGCAACAAACAAATATGAAATTCTCTAATTACATACTTAGGCTTAATCTCCATGTTTAGATTCTTCAAATCTAGTTTACTTCATTTTATTCAAAATCTCTTTGGAAAGAAAAGTATCTCATAAGACCACGCCACACATAAACACGGGCAGGATTTTACCTTATAATAACTTAAAAAACTATATATGTAAAATCATTTAATATTATTTTTATTGATATTCTTTGAAAACATATGCAAATAAACTTATAAATCTTAGCTAAAATGTCGACATCTCACATTTCAATATTTGCACAATAAGTCCATACGACGCTTATTGGATATCGGATTTTCAACTGAATAGCGAGGTACGGACTACCTCTTGCATAGTGCATTTCTAGAGGAAAACACCCGAGTCCCTATGCTGGTCCTCATGCGAATTAAGACCGGCTTATTTGAAAATATAATATAGCAATAACACCGAGTATTACATTACCCGGTTACCAACCTATCTGGGATCCCGAGCATACACCGCATAATTTAAACATGACATTATAGCGGACAGAAATTCTTTATATCTACAAAGGTGATTTCATACCCTAACGGTAGCGAGCCACTTAGCCTTAAAGCATCCCATGTTTTACAATTCCCGAGTGTGAGGCTTTGAGGTAACGATTACCTTTCATATAGCACATATTCCTTTTGGAATATCACTCCGCCATTCTCCAATCACACAACTGATTTCTACAAATGTATAGCTCCTGAGTTCGTACATCTCAGGAAAGGGTGTTAAGCTATGAGAATTTGCCTTCTCCGCTACCAAACAGATGATATGTTCATGGAGATCAATCGATATGATCTAGAAATGCAACGTTGGATGTTCATCCATATAAATTGTCTAGAAATAGGACAAACAGAAGGCACTCCTCTACTGTATCCTACTGGGTATTAACCCTAGGGTTAGTAGTGAGTTAGTCCTTGCATACGAAGATTTCATAACGAAGGGACCACTACTATTTATTCATTCTGGAAGGCCATTCCAAAATTTTCAAGAAGCAGTCCTTCCGTTATGTAGATCCTCGCCTTAAAAATAAAGGTCTTCAATATATATATTTTTTACTTTCGAAATGTAAACAGGTTCGAAGTGGTTTCTGAATAGAAATTACCCAAATCTGATCTCTGTTCCTTCAAATAAATTATTGATAAAAAGATGTTTTATAAGAGGTGATTATCATTTGATTTATTCATTTCTTTTTATCAAAAATATCTTCGATACACACACACATCCCTTTAAAACATTCTTGTTGGTATACACGGAATCATTAAACCTCTCTTTATTAAATTCATTGGTTTAATTAAACCCTTTTTAAACTAGGAATAATTCCAAAACATTATACTTAGGATAGTATTTTCAGATCATTTATTTAAATCTTAAAAAAGATTTCTTATTCTCAAAATGACTTTTTAATAAGTTGAAAACATGCTATCTAAGATGGTAAATCCAAATTGTTTTAAATTTGAAAAATTTAATCGTTTATACTTAACTTATTTTCGACATTTCAATCTTATTTATCCCTCGCCTTGGTTTAAGCACCGGATGCTCCTGAACATCTCCTTGGTTTAAGCACATCACCCAAATCTCACAAATAGAATAATCAGGTGTACTCATCGGCTTATTAGAGCCAAGAAAAAACATTTGCTTCTAATAGCTTTTCATTAATCAATTTATTTAATTCTTATAAAATCTACAAATCATCTTTAAAACATTTAATTATTTATTTAAATACATTTATAAAATATCTGGGAAATAATTGTTAAGTTTAAAACCATATTTTAATTGTTATTGAAAGCCGCTGCAAATAGTGTTATGAAGAGTGTTTTTAAAGTTACGTTGATCAAAATGGTTTTTTATTGTTTAAAATTTATTGACATAACTCAAATATCTATTAAAAAAATTTGAAAAATTTGCAAAGAATTTTTCATATTTTTAAAAATTTAAAAATATTGAATTTACAAATCCCTTTTTGGATTTCGAACTGCAAAACCACGATTATTGTGAAAACTTGTTTTACTTATATTTCAAAATCTACTTATTGAAATCTCGATCCTTTTCTTTTGTTTGAAAATGATGGATATAATAGATTGGGAAATTCTTATCACAAAGAATTCTAAGCTATATTCTACTTTATATACTCACTTAAATTTTATGATGCGAAATAGCGATATACCGATACGCGACGTGCCTAGTTTTGACTTGTTTTTAATTTCTTTTTTAAACTTCACCATATTTGTTTCTAGTGTTTATAAAACATTATTAAATCATTTTAAACCATTTTCAAGTGGTTTAACAATTCATATATACCATTTCATTAATAAAAAGAAAGCGATTTCCTTTGTGATTTTTGACGTGTATTTAACGTGACTTGTTAATGAATTCAAATAATCATATTAAACTGCCAAAGAAGAGGTATTCTTTGATTCACAAAAGTCAAACTCGAGAATACACTGGAAAGAAGTGGGTTTTTGAAACAGCTAACATCAAAATGGGAAGAAGTGGTAAACATGAAAGTTGTAGCCACTAAAATTTCGATGGGTTTGAAAAAAAAAAGAATTTTCCATTTCATTCTGGTTTGGAGAAGTTTTGTAAGACAGAAAATGAGGTAAGAAGGTGGGTAATTATAGGCAAGTTCATCAAAATATCCACAAACATCATCATAAACTATCATCTCACCATCACCTCCACCACCTACCATCTCCCTCCTACACCACCTTAGTATAGCCAGAATTCACCTTAAGCATAGGCAAGGCTAGGTGCCCCCTTGGATGTTACATTTGATATGACAAATGGTGATAATTACCTTAGATAATTTAAGCGTTTTCCCTGTCCACCATCATTACCCCTATGCGCCACATCCTCCTTTATCATCACCTAGCACGGACAAATCCCCTCCACCACCACCTAGGAACGGCTGACATGACCCTCTCCTACGTGCATTTGATGATGGTACTTATATGTGTAGTGTTCACTTAAGGTTGCTTAAGGTTAAGGAGTTATTAAATATCTTAAATATTTTTGATTTTCTATATAATTAGTATATATATATATATATGCATGTGTGTGTATGTGTGTGTATTAATGTGCATGTGTACATGTCCATTGATGTGTACATGGATATGTACATATGTATTTTAAATTAAATCTGCAACGTTGCACAATTTCTACATGTTGAATCGTTACGAATCCCCATTTTGATTTCCGGTCGCATTTCATTTAAGATTATATATGTGTGTGTGTGTGTGTGTGTGTCTGTGTATATGTGTGTGTTAAAAAAGTTTGAAAAATCAATACTTATTATTATTAATTAATTAAAAAGATCCCATTTGAATTATAAAACCATATAAATCAATATTGAACAACTATTTTCAAAAAGCGGTTTTATATCGATAAACCGATATCGACTTTCCTTATATTTTCAAATTAATGATAAATATTTATAAAAATATTATAAAGGATTCATTATCACTTTAAAACTAATTAAAATGAATCATTATCATTTTAAAACTATTATTTGAATTATTATTTATGATTATCACTTAAACAATATTATTTGTATCATCAACCTTTTATTTGAATATTTTGAAACATAAATATAATTTATCAAAGTGGTAAATTTGCGAGTTGTTGTAGCAATGTTAGAATTCCAAGTGAGAATTGCTAAAGTAAGATAAATTGTTACCTCACGAGCCTCACGCCCTGGAAATAGCTGAAATATGGTAGACGCAGCAAGGCTATGTAGGCCGCTCCCATAAAGGTGTGTCATCACCTTTCTAGATTATCATATTATAGATTTGGTTGTGCATGGGAGCTCTCTATAAAGATTGGTTACAATTAGGGTGATGTCATATTTAGAACTATCCAGTCAGGAGTAAACCGATCCTATGTTAGTAGGGTTGGAAAGGTAACCACGACACACGGTACATTTTATCTAGAGGTCTACTATTTTTCGAAAGGTAGTCCCTTACCTCACCATTTGTTGGAATCCATTCTCCTAGTAATCACCTTTGGTTTTTGATTGCATACATATTTTTATTGTGATGTACACACATCACAGCTACTCGATAATTGATATTTTAAACTCGCAGATATTATTATGATATCACTGGATTTTATAAGAAAAATGTTTTGGTCATCGTAAGGTAAAAACCCATCCTTTTATGTGCGGCGAGATCTTAGGAGATACCTTTTATTTTGGAAAAGGTTTTCAAATGTAGAAATCAATCTGATTTGGTTGAGCTTTCTCATGCTGGTTTACCAGACTAATCCAGGCGTTATTTTCTTATAATGCTCAGGTCAGCTCGAGCATATTTTCCAAATTTAGCTGTATACTTTGGAGATTTCAGAAGACGAGCTGGATGCCTCCAAGCTGTAATCACGTATCTTTTAGTTTTCCACTGCTTATTTTATGTTTGTGTTAATTAGCATTTGAAATGATAGGCTATATTGTCTAGGCTAATAATAGGATAGTGTATTCAGATGTTATGTATAAATAAAGATGATTTCTTTTTTTAAAGATATTGTGTATATTATATATTGCTTGTCTCGATGTGAGAATTTGTTTTGTCTTCTTCTTTCTTCACCCTAAATGACCTATCTTTAGGACACTTAAATGATCGACATGCCATTACTAAAGATGTATTAAGTGTCATCTTTAGTGTGAGAAAGTTAGATCGTTGTAGCATCCTTAACAATAAATTATCATGTTGACCCATGCAAGTGCTTATTATAGAACTACTAAATACGTTTGTAACTTTGTCACTTACATGTTTACTTCCACGAGACCGTGTATTGTCTTCAACGAGTTTCGAATTCTAAAACAATATGAGAATATGGATATTTGATCCATATACGATCGCATATAAATGTTATAGAGTGAACGGTCGCAATACATAATGTACGGAACCTCGATGAAATTAGTTCATTTGAAATAAGCAAGTAAACTGTAGTGTGAGATCATGTATTTATATGATTTGTTTCATAATGATCTAATTGTTTAAATGTAACACTAGAACAAGAGCCACAAGATTTACTCGATCACTAAAATTTCAGTTTACGTAAAATGCAACTTATTCGATATCTTTAAATGTTAAGGATGACCGAATCCATTTTTGTAAAGAGTTCATTATGACTGTGTAGTAAGGTTTCCTTTTAAATGGTTCGACCATTTAGAAAGAAAAGCAAATGTATAAGAGTATATGTAACCTAAGGCACAATTGGGATGAAGAGAGTGAATGTTCACTTTTGCTTCAAAAAGAAACATCGAAAATGAGAATTGTAAATTAATAATTTGTATTTGACACTGGAACAAGAAATATGATTTCCATTTCGAAATGTATTTTCATATAGAAAATGGTTTTCTATGGGATTAATTTCTTTGAGTTCAAGATATTTGTTGATCTAAAAATTCTCAACTGTAAATTAGCTATAGTAGATGGAATAAATAGCCTATATTAAGTAGTTTAATGGAGCTCTATATTTCATACGCCATTATAGTAGTGAAAATAGTGGGAGCATGCCATATAGCACTTATTGGCTGCATCAAGTTATAATAAAACATATCAGAAATTATGTATAAACTAATAACCTGTTTTTAGTGTTAAATGAAACGTAGACATAGTTTTAATTTAATATGATTATTTTGAATATTCATTATAAACAAAAAATATAATAGTGGTATTTGTGATGCATTGGAAAATATAGAAGTATCTAAAATTATTTGTAAATTTTTGGATTTATAGACTAAGCCACGGCTTTGAGAAATAATTCTTTGATTATATGATTATGAATCATATAGTACTAGTGAATTATATATCTGACAATTAACGCAAAATACTCATTCAGCGAGTCATAAGAGCTAATGAACTCTAAGGATTGATTCATGTAGATGTATGCAATCAAAAATCTGTTAATACCAAAATGATTCCATGTATTTCGTTGTATTCACCAATAAATTATCACAAACATGAAAATGCGAATTTGATACACATGTAGTATATCTATGATAATCTCATAGAATATAAAATGAAAGAAAATAAAATAATATGCATTAGAAAATAAAAATGATTCGACTTGATCGAGGTGAGTATATTGGAAAGTGTTTTGAATGTACCTAAAATAATTAAAGATACAACTAAAAAATCATTATTCCCTATGATGCATAATGATGTATTGATAAGAAGCAATCAAAACTTGTTGCGTAAAGTATAGTAAATGAAAGTGAAGTTGAGTTAACTTCTTTCTATAAGGTACTATACTTAACATTAGTACACACGGTTAAAATTCATTTCATTTAAAAAATAGTTTACAAAATCATATAAGCTAAGGGTATATACGAAACCATAACATGTCCTATGTCATGGAATTGGCAAGTTGTTTGAGTCGAAAGACTACATATGATAATCGTACGTGAGGGATCTTGAATGAATTCACCCCCAAGAAAGTTAGGGAACAATTGTAACTCTATGACTTATTTATGTTTTGAATAATATTTTTGTAAACTAAAACCAAATCAGTTTTATACATAAGGCATTTCATAAAATGTTTTTGAATACATGTTCCAATGCATTGAGAAACAACTGTAGTTTCAAAAAATATCGACTTCGTAGAAATGGAATTTATTTTAGAAATAATTGGTAGTAAAATGGATAAGTATACAATCCAAGGATAAAACTGATTACGAGGGATGAAATGAAATTAACCAAATATAGATGAACTGAAATTAACCAAATATAGATGAACACAATGCGTTAGAATGTCTATAAATATTATGCATGTTAAAGAGAAATTATGAGTTTCTTGTCAACATCGAGAATAGATAATCCTCGGTAAAAACCTAATTTTGATAGTTGACTCAAAGAGATGTGATCCATCGACTGCAAACGTATCTTCAAGAGAAAGACTAGTCCAGTTGAAATATTGTGAGCCACAATGATAGGAATAACATTGAAAATTTCTATTATCGAAATTAATGTAAAATATTCGCCATGCGATGTGCTCAAGTTAATTCGGATTTTACTCACAAAATTATCACCTGTATGACTTTGTATTTTGGTACTTATATGTTGAAATAGAAATTTCTAAATAATAACTTAGAGTATACTGTTTGCACATAACAACCAAAGTGTCTTAAAGTCAGTGGAAGCAATACTGAATCTGTGGGTATTTCGGATATAATTTAAGAAAGGATACGAAAGTAATGTTCGACAAGCATTAGAATTGAATAAGTGTTTTGACAGAAATATCGAATAGTTTGATTTTTAGTCAAAATGCAGAGGAAGCATGCATCTATAAGAAAGAACCACTAAAAGGTACATGGATATTTCTAAAATTATAAGTAAACAACATACTATTGATTGTTAACGATGTACTTATGTTAAAGTCATTAGTAGTTTGGTTGTTTTAATATATTATATTGGATATGTAAATTATATCTTTTATACAAGTATATAGGACGGTAAGAATGTCCTAAATGATATGCGAAGACACTTTATTAAAATGTTTAAAATGGAACATGTAAGATTGATTCCTTATGTATTGACAATAGCAATTATCATACGTGTTGTATTATCTATAATGTCGTAATTTTCTTATGTATTTGATACATGAAACAAATATCAAGTCTAAATAAGAATCACTATATGGTAGTTTAGAGTATTCTCGAATATTTACGAAGTACTAGAAAATTGTTTATAGAGACAATGAACTCCTTATGAAGGAGTGTTCGGACTCAAACTTCATAAGTGCAATTGAGTATAGTCTATCAATATTAAACTCATGTTAAAGCATTAATTACAAGTTTTAAGTTAGAAATGTTCCAAAAAAACATTGTGATAATTCAATGGAATGGTTAAGTACATCTCCTTGAATAACACCACGACAAAAGCAATGTATAAAAATAGATGCACAAATTTATTATCGTGCTAGTTGTTAATCCAAGTATTGAGAGTACTACATTATTGTTATATGATAACAATGTAATGGTAAAAGCGAAATAGAAGTCAATAAACATACTCCAACTAATTCCATATGATAACGGTTGTTTACCATCATCGGAGAGGGTTGATTGACAAAGTAAATAATTAAACCAACATATCATATACATTTGCGAAGGGTCTAACATGATCACTTCCCTTCAAACTAATCTAACAACTGAGATTGAGATTCCATATTTGGCCCGAAGTACAAGTGGGAGATTGATAGAATTAGGAATGTACCTTATGGGCATTTATGTAATTGTTACATATATCTAACTCGATAACCAATCTTGTTCGAAAAATAAAAGGTGTTTTCTTTTATATTAATTAATTATTTTAGTTAAAAGCATATTTGATAGAAAATCCATAAATGATGTGTTTTGTGATAGTAGTTACAACCTATTGTAATATTCAGTGATTTACCTTAATAAAATTAACACACCATTTTAAATACTCCTTGTCAAGATGTATCGAGACTTGACATCGATACATCCGTTGACACTAGAGTACGTAACACTCTCTACATATTAGATAGTGTATTACTCATAGTTGTTAGAGGCACCAAGTGGTTACATGTAGATAATTATTGGATAACTATGGAGTGACTCACTTGATAGTTTTTATTTGGTTAAGATAATTAGGTCAAATAGAAAATATCGATGTGATAATACTACATAATTACCTCGACTTGGGAAAGCTATCGAGCTTCAATTTTGGAAACTCCACTTTAATTATAGTTAAATCATGGCACGACATCCATCAAATGGTTATAGTTGGGTCGAGTGAAAGCATTGGCGGTGAGACACTATTCAAGAGAGAATTCGTCTCCTCGGTTATATAGGGTTAGTATAACGGCCAATTGAAGTAAACTCAAAGTCAAAGTATCTGGCCAGAGTAGTTCGATTAATAATGATTTTTATTATTGAACTAATGACTTTGTGTTTGGACCATAAAGTTGAATATGAAAGATATTGGAATTTTGACCATTATCGAATTCCATAAGTCCTAATGTGATATATTTTTGACGAAAAGAATTGGTGTAAATAATTATCACTGTCCGGTAATGCTTAAATAAAGTGAAATTGTTTTTTGTCGAAGCTAAGTAAGTGATACATTTGGCTATAATGTCACACCACCTGCTAAGGGAAGTATGAACGTTAATATTTGAATTATTCAATATTAATCGCTAAACAAATTTACAACTAAGTGCCAAACAACCGAAAAGTTGAATACTCCTATCACTTGGTTTAACTAAATTATAGTTGTTATAAATTAATTAAATTAATTAATATTTATGAAATATTAATTATAAAACTTTTATTTGATATGTGTTGATCAATATTAAAAAGTGTGTATATAATAGTTGTAAGTACACCGATTAATATACCATATCGCTACACATTTCAATTGGATATAATGGGTTGATTATTGATCAGGCTTGAAGTGACTTTGAGGTCTAAGGAGGGGACTATTGTAGCCAGCTATAGGTATGCTTGTGAGGCTGGCCATATGATGGCTTGAAGGGGGTCGGATTTAAAAGGCGAGAATGAGTGAGAGAAGAAAGTGGATCTAGATCCATATTTCACTCCTTGGAATCTCCTTTATTTAGAAACCTCTAACCCTCACATTTGCAATTAATTTTTGGTTCTCTCCAACGAGAAAAGGTCGGTCATTTCCCTTTATATTTCCTTAAATTTGCAGGCTCTACAACATTTTATCAAATATAATACATACACCGATGGTAGTTGCATTCAGGACGGTATCACTTTCTGGATTCTGAAATCATTTCATGGAGTTCTGATTTTACGTTTCGAGGTGTACTATATAGGCATTAGATGAAAGGTGAAATTATTTATCTACAATGATATATTAATATATATATATATAATGATGTCTATGGAATCACATATGTTATAGACAGAAGTCAAATATATCACGAACCTGTATAATATTGTGTTGTCTTCATTGGATGGAATACACACACACGTACGTATAAATGTATGTATATGTTTATATGTGCTAATAATGTATATATTGTATATTGTATATTGTGCTCTCAAATAGATTAAAAAAAAATATTATTATTTTTCAAATTTAATATTATTATTAAATTACTTTTAGTCTAAATTTTAAGTTAATACGATATATAACTATATAAAGCATGTATTTTAGTTTATTAAAATATATTTATATGAATTCGAAATTTTAAAAAATTAAAATATATATTTAAATCCCAGTATATAGTGTATTGTAACAACCATGGTTTGGAGATTACCTATAAATATTAAATTATAACGGTAGTTATGATTTAATATTTTGAATTAAAATAAAATTGGAGGTTTTAAAATTGTTTATTTGGAATAAACAACAAATTTTGGATTTTAAAATAAGAAAATAAAGTTTAAAGGCTTTATTTTATTTTTTGGATTAATAATGAAGGGAAAATGAGTTTTTTATAGAGAAAATGCAATAATTGTATTAATTATTTCCAATTACTTCTTTTAATAATTTTTAAAAGAAGTATGTGATTTTTAAAGAGCGTTTAATTGAATATAAAGATGGAATTTGGTTTATAAATAAGTTTTGATTATAAATTTGAGTTTAAAATGGGTTGTAATATTTTTATATGTAAGAAAATAATTTTTGTTGAATTTTAGAAGTTAAAAATGTAGACTTTTGCATTTAATTGTGAAAATTGTGTATTATTGTAAAATAAAGGAATTTTATAATGAAATTTTTTTTAAAAAAATAATCTTTTTATGCGATGAAAATACTTTATTTTACACATGTGTAAATTTACATATTTTATTTGTGTGAAAATTGAAAGAAAAGGGCATTTGTTTATAACATAATGTGATATAGATGTACATGAATTAATTTCTTAGGCTAAATGGTTTTCTTTTAAATTAATTGGGTCCATGGCCCATCAGTAAACTTACAAGTTAATATTAAGAAAGAGGAAATGAATAACCAGTACATTCATTTACTCCTTCTTCTTCCTCTTTTTTGAAAATAGAACGAACAGTAAACCAACCTCTCAAATTATCAATTCTAAGCCAATTTCTTCAATTTAATTCAAGCTAGCTGAAAATTCTTCAATCTAGAGTGAAAATCTAAAGATAATAAATATTCAAACTCAATAATTTTATTAAATTCCTGATTTGAGAAATAGGTTTCTAATTTACAGTAGTCTTCTTCTTGCATGCACATTTTTTGAGTTCTATAGGTTGTTGAAGGTCATTGTCTCCTCAAAGCTTCAACCTTTTAGCACAAATTCGAGGTTAGATCATCCCTAACAGCAAGGTGAGTGATAAACTCACAATTTATAGCTGAAGCAAAGCTTCAAAAATCAAATCTGAGCTTTCATAATCGTTTTTTATTGTTGATAGTTTTCTTTTATGTGAATCTAGTTTGGGTTGCTTCTTTGCATGCTTATATCTTTTGGTTTCGGCAACGAAATGCTGCCGGATTTCTTACATTTAGTAGTTTGCATATTGAACTTCATTTCTGAAAATTTTGGTTGAATAATATTGTCATTTAGATGTTCAAAACAGTGTAGAAAATCAATTCAAACCCAGATTTTTGCCTGTAGAAATTTTGTTTTCTGAGTTGCTGCAAACATGGCCTGAGTGCATGTTTGAGATAGCATAACTCTTTCATTTCTTAGTGAAATTCATCGATTCTTTTTTGTTTCAAAGATAAAGTTTTCTACTATGTGTATACCAATTTTCAGCACAATCTGAGGTGGTATGACCCTCTTTTTCATGCCTGAAAGTTGAACCCGAAAAAGTTTCAGGCCTGTGCATTTTTGGTTTTTTTTGAACTGTTGCAAACATGATCTGAGTCCATGTTTGAGACTGTGTAACTTCTTCATTTTCAGTCAGAATTCATTGATTTTTTTTGAAAGAAGAAGTTTTCTAGTATGAGCATACCAATTTTCAGCTCAATATGAGGTCTTTTGGTCCTTTGTTTCAGGCCTGTAAGTTGGACCCGAGATGGTTTTCAGGCCTGGGCACATTTTTGTTTTTGAACTATTGCAAACATGGCCTGAGTACATGTTTGAGACATCTTAATTTTTTCATTTCTAGTCGTAATTCATCGATTCTATTTTTGTTTGAAATTTGAAGTTTTCTACTATTTGCACACCAATTTCTATTTCAATCAAAGGTGGTTTGAATACCTGTTTCATGTTTGAAATTTAAACCCAGAGAAGATTTCAGACCTAATTACTATTTTGCCTATGCATCTTTATATTCGCTTTTCATCCGACTTTTGACTTTTAATTCATGTTTTTTTATATTTCTGAAATATTTTGAAGGCTATGGTGCCTATCAATAGGGTAGCCAAGTTTTGATGAATAAGAAATTCAAATTTGAATTGAATTTAAATGACGGTTTTGAGTGATTTCTTTGATTTCGAGCACGGATTTTTTCCAAACAATTTTCAAATAATTTTAAAAAAAAATTTATGGGCATTTCAATATTATTATTATATAATATTTTTAAAGTATTTTCAAGTGTAAAATCTATTTATTCTCTATAATAAGGGAAATTTTCCAATAGGGTTTTCAAATTGATTTCGAGAATTAGTTTTCAAAGCTTGTTTTCCAAAGTAAATTATTTTATATATAAATTTCTTGTTTTTGTACATTTCGAGTGAATGAGAAGGAGAATTAAACAGTTTGGTAAAATGTGGTATGGGATAAGCGTGGTTATCTTATCGGTTAATTTCCGACTTGTCCGTTTGATTGTTTTGACCTTCAAGTCGAGTTTACCGATGAGATGAGGTAAACTTTTTACTGCTTTGAGTGTAAAATTTACTAGTGGTTAGTAAACCATTTAGTGCGAACGTGTGGTATGGGACACATGTTAACACTGTTCGGGTTCCGAGAGTTTGTGACACATTTTCCATTGCGGCATATTACGAGTACTGGAACTTCGGGTTATCGCCATTGTGGCGTATTTGTCCACGAGACGTTTTCCATTACGGCATATTTGCCATTGCGGCGTATTTGTCATTGTGACGTATTTGCCTTCGGGCGTGGTATCATATTTGAGATCAGTACTTGGCAGGCTTCCGCCAAAAGCACGTGCAAATTTTGAGATGTTTTCATTGATTTCCCGAGGGTATCGCATTTTTCATGGTTGGCCATTAGAGCCGTTATATATATATATATATATACGTATATATATGTATGGCGAGTATTTTATGGGAATTTAAGTTGCCTACACTGGCGTTATTTGAGATTTTCCGTTTGGTGTTATTATTGGAATTTGCCTATTGGCGCTATTACATGAGATTGCCTTTTGACATTTATTTGGGATTATATTCTCCTATGTTGGAGAGTTATATTTGATTGTCTTGTGGCGTATTTTTGAGGTGGTGATTTCTTTGAGATTTCTTTAAGTTTGCCAAAGGCGGGTTTTGGGATTTCTCCTTTTTAGGAGTTATATTTTTCCTAAACCACTATTGACGATTTGTGATATGCCGATGATATGAGGCTTGCTATATTTAGCGTTTTATTGATTGTTTTATCACTTTTGAGATCATATGTTTGTATAAGTTATATCATCCATCGCTTAAAGTAACCATACCATACTTATACTCATGCTTATACTTAGTATTGTTCCTTCTTGTTTAAGAAGAACATTACCCTTATTCTTATGCATTTATTACTGCTTATCCTCTTAAACTGATATGTTTGGCTAGACTGACCCGTGTTTTTTATACTCGGATCAGACCAAGGTGTTTCAGGTTAGGTACCCTTACGGACTTTGCCTATTCTGCTTATCCATGGACTTTTCTGCTTTCCTTTTTGTTGTAGTCCTTTTTGTCGCCGCTCTGGTATGTATATTGTTTTAATTCATGTATATTGTGGTCGTCATACCACATATGTGATGTATAATTTTGTATACTCTGTGATGTATCTGTATATGTGTATATATTTAAGTATCTGTTTTTCTATGATGTGTTTTGCATTTGAGTTGTTATATTTTGTTCTGATAGATCTTATAGTCACCTATGACTTTGTATTAAGTATTTATTAGATATGTCGATCCACTTGAATTAGGAAAAAATATATAGAGCATTTATCGACGTATTCAATAGATATTTAAGACAAGGCTATAGATGGTCACTCCTAACCAGCCTTATTCTCCGCATTAGTAGACGGTATTACTATTACCTAGTATTACACTTTGTTAATGTGGGTCTCGGGGTAGGGCGTCACATGTATATAACTATATCTCTTAATTTAATAATTAATATATATACGTATATATATAGTATATACACATAAATACCATAAAATATGTTTGTACATATTTTAAAACACAATGTATACATTTAAATTAGTTTAAAATATTTTAAATGAAAATTTCCAAACGGAGATCAATATAAAAATTGATTTTGTTTAAACAATTTAAAACTAGGGAAAAAACTTTACATGGCTGAAAGAAAATTTATGTAAATATATATATATATATATAATTATTATTTAATTAAATATTTATATGTGTATATATAATTCAAAATTATTTTATTATATATATTATTCCCAAAAAGAATTTTTTTAGAATAACCTAATATACATATGTGTGTACTTAAAATTAGTTTATTAAGTTAAATTATAATTATGTAGATATAAATCTACAATATAAATTTAAGCATTGAGTTTAATTTTGAAATTATAAATCTTTTATAACAAAATTATTAAACTATTGCATTTCACAAGTAATTATTTATGGTACATAAAATTTATGTATATAATATATATACATATATATATATGGACACACACATGTATATAGAGAGGCTAATACATCTGTTGTGGTGTAAATCCCAGCATTTATGCATAGGCATGTGAACTATTTACACTATGCATGTCGCACGTGCATGTACACACCTATTTGTATATGATAAACATATTATAATATATAACATAAATTTAAAATAAATAAAAATTTGTTTATAAATTAAATAAAATATAGTTTTTATTTAAAACAAACTTAGATAAGTTATAAATAAGGCTTCATAGGCTCAATAAGGTCAAAAATGGAATAATTTTTTTAAAATTTACCCATTTACCCCGTTGCATGCCAGTCCAGTTCCAATAACAAGTTCCTCTGGTACTTTCTCTATTGGATTTACATTCAGCATAATCTGCGTCATTATATGACGCTAAGTCAAATGAGCCTTCCTTAGGGTAGAAGAGCCCTACTCCAAAGTATTATTAACATATATTATGTATGTTTTAACACTTTAAGATATGTATCATTTGGATTTGACTGATATCTTGCATAAGGACGAACATTATGCATTATATCTAGTCTGCTAGTAGTTATACAAAGTAGAAATTAATCATACCACGGTATCTTTCTTATTACAATAAATATCAAAATCTTCACTTTTGTACTCCTCTATGTAATCGCTTCTAATAGTCTATATGATTTTAGATTTTGAATTCCTTTTGCAAAAGTTTTAAATGTTTTGAAACCTTTACTTTTATGTTTAAAAAAATACCATCCAAGTATATCCTAAAAAAGCATCTAAGATTACAAAAACAGATCTTTCACGATTTAGTGATTGGATCTGTGAAGGTCCATAGAGATCCAAATTAATAAGTTCTAAAGATGCATAGTACAGATGATATCCTTAGATTTAAATGATTTTTTATGAAGTTTCCAAACTGGAAAGTATCGCAAAGATTGTTTACTTTAAAATTTAGTTGTAAAAGTCCTTTCATAAGTTCATATTTGGCAACTCTCGGTAAAAGTTTAAACTTTAAGTGGCCAAAACGTTTGTGTCAATTCCAATGATCTTTTGTGTCAACCATAAGACATAATTCATCATCATTCATACTTAAAAGATGTTGAGGGAATTTTTTGCCTTTCAAATTCTTGAACCTACGCCAAGTAGTTCGCTTATTGATTACTTAGTTAAGTTGTAATTAATAAATCTAAGTGATCCAAATATCACCGTTAAGTGGAGATTATATTGCTGAATGCTTACACGATCCTGTAGTTGCACTTTAACTGTTTGTTAAAGTATCGGATCTTAGCCAAGAGATGTGTAACGGCTTGTTTTCTCATACCCTTTGAATCGACAATAAACCACACATGTCTAACTCAAATTGCATGAAAAGACGGATTACTAAGGGTAGAAAGAAAATAAAGACAGAGCAGAATCTCACATGAGCGGAATAACATATACTATTTCAACAATGATCTTTACAGCGGAAAATTTTAAAATACAATATCAGAGTCTAACCTAGATTCAGCCTGGATAATATAAACTTTTGTCCTTACAAATGCTAAAAAACAATAAAACAAATTCAATAGATGTAGCGGATAATAGAATACGTCCATACGATGATGAAGATCTCTAGCTCTCCTTTGGAAACTCCAAGCATCTTCAGCTAAACCTAAAACTACTCAAATCTGACCCAAGAATTAAAAATACCTGGATTAGGCTTAACAAACCAGCGTGCGATACTAGAAATTTAAAATGACTATGTTATCAAAACCTTTAAAAAGAAGGATATCTATAAGACCACGCTCATACATAAACACGGGCAAATTTTTACCTTATGATAACCAATACACTTTATACCAAAATACACTTGATATTATCTTTAATGACATTCTTCTTAAAAACAAATTTCAAATAAGCTTATTCAAATAAGGTATCAATATCCGGACTATGCCAAAGGTAATATACCTGGACCGGGTCAACGGAATATACCAGAAGGAATATATGATACGAAAAGGGGTAGCTGAAATGTTTGCAAAGCATTACAGCTATTTCGGGACCACAGTCCAAACCGTAAAGCTTGTATTGGAATTGGATTTTCCAACATGACAGGGAACTTGTGGAAAGATCAATTGTATCCATGGCTTACGTCCAAGACTCAGACGTCGTTATACAACAACACAGACGGCTAAAAGGGAAAACAATCTGCGATTAACATCCAAGGACTCGGAGATCGTGCATCCTTGCCATGAGGCCTAGACATATCTAGTACCTAGGGCTCAGAACATCTGATAATCTGAATCACTACTATTTGAAATGCGAGCATACATCTGACCTTATAGAATCCCATCATAATCGGGTTGTGAGGCTCGCGAGGCTACGATCAATTTCTTCAAAGCCACGCGTTGTTCATAACAGGTTTCACTTTGAATGACACACTGTCATTCCTTTGATCACTATTTGGCTCCTGCAAGCACACAACCCCTGAGCTCATATGTCTCGAAGAAGGGTGTTAAGTTAAGAGAAGTTGCCTTCTCCGCTACCAAGCAGATGTACATTTGTAAAAGTCAAACGTTGTGTCTTAGAAATGCAAGTCATTCATTCATCCATATAAACTCGTTCTGGGACTGAACGAATTCAAAGGCACTCTCCTACAATGAGGAGACCGTTGCTATAAAGAACTCTATAGTGGAAGCAACCTAGAGCATGTCAACAAGCAGCCATCACACTATGAAGATCTTCCGTCTTCAATAATAATCATCTTCAACATGTCTTCACTTCCAAACGTATACAATGGTTCGTAGTGGTTTTCAGATAGGGATCGCCCAAATCCGACCACGGTTCCTTCGAAGCCAATCATCGCTTTAAAACATGTTAAGTTCATAAGTGGATATCAATCATTAATCAATTACTTTATCTTTTATTCAATCAAATCTCTTTCTTAGATACATTCTTTTCAATTTATTCCTTTGTCTTTTCAAGAGTATATAGAATCATTAAGCCTTATTTATTAAATCATTTGGTTTATTTAAACCTTTCTTAAATCCTGGAGTAATTCTTAATCATTTTCTCTTTTACTTAGGAAAATCTTCCCAAATCATTCATTAAATCTTAATCAAAGCTTTCTTATATTCAAGTTTTAACTTTTAACTTAGGAAAAATATTTCCAAATCATTTATTAAATCTTAATCAAAGATTTCCTTCTTAACTTCAAATTATATTCTTGCAAATCGAGGATTTTCATAACAGAGCACTACTGCCACTTTAAATATGATAAATTTCACCTACAGGGACTAGTGGTAACTAATCCTACATCATGAATATCTTCATCTTCAATGATCTTTGTCTTCAATATGTTTTATTTCAAAAACTAGTTTTAAGGGATTTCCAGATAGGAATCACCCAAATCCATTCTGGTTCTTCAGATAAGAATCGCCCAAATCCGATCCCGGTTGCTTCGTACCAATCATCGAATAAAAGATGTTAAGTGGTTAATTAGCATTCAAAGAATTTGTTTCTTTTCTTTTATTTCGGAAAAACTTAAATATGATCTTTTAAAGCATCAGGGCTTTCCTTTCGATTTGTTCCACTCCTCGCCTAAGAAGTGAAAATATAGGCCAGGTAAGTTCAGGGCACTGGCTGCTCCATCCCTAACCCTAGTTAAACACCTTGTTTTATCTTTCCAGATCTCACAGGCAGAACAAATGTACTAGTCGTTTCCACATACTTTGTTATTAATCTTCATTTTAGAAATGATTTATTAAACTTCCATCTTTAAATTAATTAATTATTCCTTTAAAATCATTCACAAAAGATTTAGGAAAGACTTGTTAAGTTTAAATCCATAATTCATAAGTTATTAAAAAGCGCTGCAAAAACGTTGCAACAAGTGTTGCAAAAAGCTATATTCTTCAAAATAACTTTTATATCATTTCGAAATCCATCCCTTCAACTTAAATCTCTTTTTAAAAAATTTAATGGATTTATCAATTTTATTTTATATTTTTAATCATTTAAAAATATTATTTATAAAGAAATCCTTTTTTTGGGTTCCGAACTGCAAAACCGCTATGCTTTTATAAAATTGTTTTGGACATATTTCAAAATCTACATGATGAAATTTTGATTTTCTTTCTTCCTTGGAAAATTATTATCATTGTGAACTAAATAAATTTTATTTCAAAGAAATCCAACTGATAAATCATTCTCTACGTTAATTTGAAGTTACGGGTCGAAATTTACGAACTACCACTACGAGACGAGCTCTATTTTGACCAATTTTGTGAATTGCTTCGGAACTTGTTCGAAACATTTCAAATTTGCTTTAAACCATATTTAAGCTATTTTAACTTATTTAAAATAATATTTTCATCCTGTCAAACTCATTTTTCATTTCATATTATAATATTATATTATTATTATATCGTTTCTAATCTTTTTAAAATCATTTAATGCTAAGTCACTCCATACGCATATCATTATGGATTTAATTTCCATATTTAATTTGGTTAATTACTAACCATTTCTCTTATTATTTATCAAACCAAGTTATCAACTATTTCACAACCATATAATCAACCATAATATCAACCAAGTTATCATTCAATATCAACCAATATTCAACATATTAATTCCTAATTTAACATGTGTATTATCAACTTAAGTTTTTATTAAAATAAAACTAATATTTGAATACTCCGATTAGTTCCACTCCTCTAATCTTTTATGTAGGTTCCCGAATTGATTCCGGCATCACTTCATTCTCTTTTTCTTGCTCCGGAGCACCTTGAACTTTCTCCTTCTTCTTGATGTGCTCGGCCTCCATGGGCTCCAACCTCTCCTCCATCATTTCTTCCAATTTTAGATGCTAAACCATGTTTTAATGGTATTCTAAGGTCTTTGGCAAAGTTTGGTGTGTTTGGAGTTGATTTGATATGATTTTAAGAAAAGTTTGTAAGGAAAGGAGAAAAGAAGAAGCCATTAGAGAGTGGAAGAAAAGCTTGAAAAGGGAAGAAGAAGAAGTGTAAAAAAGTGAGAAAGTGGATGCTTATTTATAGAAGCATCCTTGTTTTTTCAACACTTGACATCATATATCAAATCATTACTTTATGTCATTTTCACTTAAGTATTAACCAAGGAATATAATAATAATGTTTGGTTTGATTTGATGTTTGGTTTTTGCTTTGAAATGACATGTTTACCTTTTTGTGCTTACTTTTTCTTAATTATATTCTAGAATTTTATAAATATGTTTAGTAAAATTAAACTTGATTAGTGAATTAATCAATACTTACACTATTCGAATATATGTTCGTATATAAGAAAATAAAGGTAGGACAACGTTACGACAATTTTTAATGGATAAAACGTTGATTTTCAACAAAATGTTTTACGGTCACATTCTGAAGTTTTAGTTAAACTATTTATTTATGTAAACAAAATTTAAAAATAAATTTGTGTAATATTATAAACACTCATAAATAAATTAAAATAATTTATTTAACCATTGCAGCTTACTTTTCTAAAATCAAAATTTTGCCACTTTTGTCGATATAGGCAAATGTTACTATTTTTGTCTTTCCACTTCCTAACTAATATTATTTGGATCATATAACCTTACCTATTTTATATTTAAAATCACTTTAAATAGTATATTTTAAAGTGGTCAAATTCTGGATCGTTACAAGATCATTTGAACATTGCTAAAAATGAACGTTGCACTGTGCTTAATTAGGTAAATAATGTAAGCAAGAAAAGGTCACCAGATTTATATAGCTTTGATTTTAAGTAATCCTACATCCATGAGGAAATTTTTATTTTCCTCTTTTGATATTGATTTGGTACAAAATTCCATGGCAACCAATACAAAGGAACCTTAAAAGTTTCTCAATAAGTCTATGATGTCAAGGGAGGTCCTTTTCATCTATAGTGCTTTTCTTATTTATAGTGGTAAGGTGTACTCGGATCGCTAGAATTACTTTTTGATCACTGTACCTCAACCCTTGGTTTCCACCAGGTGCCGCTTATCCGTACTAACTGATTAATGTGACAGGATTGCTGACGTGTTTTTGGCGGAAAAAATTTGTGGCAGGAATATTCAAATTTGAATTGGTCTCGTAAGCGGCCTTTTAGCATGGCATCCTTTGTTATCTATGTGGATTTTATACTTGGATACAAAATGAGATTTATGAAGAGTAGTGGTATGAATACCATCTTGTGTTTAGACCTTATTGTTCGGCTGGACTTATTGCTTTCTTTTCCTGGTTCATTACTACATAAGATCGAGATGGAGTAACCCTTCCCACTCTGTTCTGAAAGCTTATCAGTCTAATTTGAGACTTACTTGTTATCTTGCTTATTTCCTTGACTATTTCTACCAGGATATCAGGTAAGGGAGAACTTTATATCTGTTATTTCAGCTCTGGTGGAATGCTTTTGACTCTATATAGTGCTATTTAAATTGCCTTTGGTATATGCTTATGCTAACTTATTCCTTTGTTTTGTACTCTGATCCTGGCTTCTTCTTTGAGAGACAGTCTCTGGACTCTAGTCTATTTTTCAAATATATGTGGTATTTTCCCTTTTCTAAGTCTCAAGTCTTATGTGCTGTAAAATCTGTCCTGGCCTTATTGTCATGGTAATAGTTTGTTTTGGCTTCCAATATTGTATGTTTCTCCCTGCTATGGCTTGTGATAAGAACAGCTGTAACACTTTCCCCCCAAAATCTTCTGCGATCATAGGTCATGGTCGACTTGTCATTATAAGCACCCAGTCTACTCTATGACTTTCCTTCTTTGGAACTCTATCTCTACGTGCTTCGATCTGTTATGTCCTATCCCCTATTTTGGGAGTGAAGTGTCCTTAATCATAAGTTTGGCTAAATGCTTGACCTGCTCCTGTTCTAGAGTGAAATGTCAGTTTAAACCTGCCTCATGTTATAGGGGCGAAACGTCCATGGCCATACACATGGCTGAAATTATGACCAACCCCTGTTCTACGGTGAAATGTCGGTCTTGACCTGCCCCCTGTTTTGGGGGCGAAACATCCTTGGCCATATGCATGGCCAAACCTACCCCTGTTCTATGGCAAAACATCAATTGTGGAGCTACCCTTGTTCTGGGAGCGAAATGTCTCTGCCTGCGAGCTTGGTACAACCTACCCCTTATTCTAGGGTGAAACATCACACCTATGCTAAGCCAAGCTCTTCTCTAACATCACTGTTCTCATTGTAGAGATTTCCATTATTGTTCTTTGGTGAACTCTTATCTTTGGAACAATGGCGGTGGGCCTGATACCAAATGTAACGACCCGGAAATTTCGATCCCGAAAATTCCAGATAGTTAGTGAAAAGAAGAAAAAGAAAGAAGAAGAAAATAGAAACAAGACATAGAAACCTCACATTCGCAGCGGATCAAAATATAATATCACATAAATAATAGTTATACAAAGGAAACTGTACTTGTCAAATTACACTTTAATATATATCAGAGTTACAACATATACAACACTGGTCACATATGAATCAACATGTCCTAGATATGCAACAATAATACTCAGCGGGTATGCTCCATACGTTCCTGCCTTCCAGCTTGCCTCCTGAGCTCCAGATTGTCCTTGCCTGAAAATCTGTAATACTCGGTCTGATTATCTAAGAAATGCACATCCTAAAACTCCACTAAAAATTATGATTTTTATTTTAAAAATCCTAATTCGAACAGGGGATTCAGGTTGTATACCTGAATTTACAAATCATTGCACTTGGTTTCAATCTATTTCTAAATTTCCACTGTTATTTTCCAATTTACAGTAGATTTCAAACTTAACTAACTTAACTAAAAATTTTAAAAACTTAATTATGTTTATGCAATCAACTATGTTTTGGAACTTAATTCCAAACAATGATAAGATGAGATGATTTTGAATTTAAAGTTTTTGTTTACTTCTCAGAGCTTAGTAAATAGAGAATAACTGGCATCCAAGCATATACAGATCAAATACAATTATATATTCAAAGATCCATACTTATATATACACATGCAAACACAAATCTTTCCAAAGAATCACATGCACAGTTTTAAATTTACTTAAGCTTTTAAAATGTATGTTTATTCACCTGCAATTTTTGCCTGAACAGAAAACAAGTCTGCTTATACCACCAAATTGAAATCTGGGTTGCTTTTGAGTTTAAGATGATATGATGCTGTTGAATCTTCGAACTTGTTAGTTTGCTTGCTATATTTTGATTCGAGTCTACCCTTCCTAGACCCTAATCTCCTCTATTTTACAGGATTATGATTTCCTGGTTTTAATTTCTATGTTGAATATTTCTGGTTTTGATTTCAAAAACAGATTTTGTTTCTTTATTTTTTTTTCCTTTAGATTTGAAAAATGAAGATCAGAGAAAAGATGAGAAGATTTGAGAGAAATGTTTATAGCCATTGTTAATACTAGCTACACTTGTTTCATGAATAAATTTATGTATTTACAAATGTCAAAAATCTTTATTATTATGTAAACAAGTGTGTCTTCCTAAGTTCTTATGTTGCCAAGTGTTTTTTTAAAATGTTATTATTAAATAAATTTTCTTATTATTACAAATATTTTAAACCTTAATTACAACATTAACCTAAATACTTATGTTTGAATTAAATTAATTTGAACCAAAATATGTTTAAGATATACTTCCTTTCAATATCATGATAATATTTTTTTTAAAGATAAACAAATGCCACTTGTTAACGATGTACTAAATCTTAACTACAAGTGTTAATTCCAAGAATTATAAAGCTTACAAATGTAAGAATCCTTTATTATATTATTTTTTTATTTTAATTTAAATTTTTAAATGAAAGCTTCATATTAATTTACAATTTTACAAATGCTTATCTAAATACATTCATGCGAATTTCTTTTTAAAGAAAATATAACCAATTATATATATGAAATCTTATACATAAAATTTAAACCCAATATTTTTAAAATGTCTATCTTTTGAATTTTAAAATCAAATCCAAGTTCAAATTTAATTTAAATTCAATTAACATATTAAATTTGTAAATAACAATTCTATTTTAAAATATATTTATACCTATATAAAAAAACACTTGTTGGAGAAGGGCATGAAGGAAGATATAATCAGATTCGTTAATAGTTGTGCTATATGCCAGCAAGTGAAAGGAGATCAGCAGTAGCCCTGCCATTGATGGAAACTCATTTTCCCTACGAGACCCTACGGTTTTGATTGTATTACCCACTTTCATGGCTAGTAGCTAGAATTTAATAGATGTAACAATTTCGGCTGTTTTCTATTTACTTGAAAACCCTAGACCCTATTATAATATCACTGAATTTCCTATCAAATGTTTTGGTTAGCGTAAGGTAAAAACTTACCCGTATTTATTTGTGGGAAGTCTTACGTGATACCTTTTGTTTCAAAATGATTTTAAAGTTAAGCAATTTTAACTGATTTACTCACACCAGACCCATGTCTGACCCGGAGTTTAATTTGTTTTTCATAAACTCTTGGGTACTCAAATTTTTATGAGTAGCCAAGTGATTAGGTTTGGATTAGCATATGTTTTGGAAGCTAGAGCTGGAGTCCAGACGTACTATCTATCTATATTTGCTGTAATGGAATTTTGGTGTTATGTTTTGAGTTGTATGGGTTGGGAAAAACTCTTATGAATGTCAGATGTAATGGAGTAATATTATTTTGTGTACTCTGATATGTAAACTTATGTAATGGATATGTGTAATATTATATTTTGTTCGTTTCCGCGTACTAATCACATTCGGTAATTAACTTATTTCTTAATTACCTTCATTAAGTAATTATCCTTTAAATTACTTACCTCTAGTTACTTCATTGAGTAACTTCCTCTTAATTTATCATTTCCAATTATTATCCATTAATTAATCTCATTAAATAAAGTTTAATTAATTACATAAATTAATTGATTATCCTTATTCTGAAACCTTTTCCAAATTCAAGATTTAATTTCAGTTTGGTTGTATTTCTATTACTTCTTAATTTACTTCAATAATTTAACAACCAATTCCGTTACTATCTGTTAGAAAGATATATTGCTTTATATATCAAAATGTAACGACCCGTAATTTTCGATCCCGAAAATTCCAAATAGTTAGAGAAAAGAAGAAAGAGATAGAATAAGAAGAACAGAAAACCAAATCCAAAGTCTCACATACGAAGCGGATAAAATATAATATCACATAAATAATAGTTATACCAAAGAAAAACTGTACCTATCAATTTACGTCGATATATCAGAGTTACAAACAATTTTATACAACATTGGATAGATACAATTTAATATGTCTCAGATATATACAATATCATAGTGGAAACTCTCCATACGTCCCTGCCATCCAGCTCGCCTCCTGAGCTCCACGTCCTTACCTGAAAATCTGTAATACTCGGACTGACCCGAGCATTACATCAAAGTAACACCCGGGTCAGGCTGGAAACCAGCGTGAGTAAACCCTTCTAACATGAAATACACCAAAATAATAGCCTATTTAAAACCCGGGGCAACACATAATAATTCTACAAATTCACAGGTCCGGTATAGGCAACACTTATTACACTCATCAATTTCTAAGTGCCAAACTTAGATTAAATGGTCCAACTTACATAAACCATTCCATATCAGCCAATTGATTTCACATATCAATTTATAAAGAATCGAAGTGGTTTCGGGTATTTACTAATACCCGACTCCAGTCTCTTTGAATTCAATACAATCTTAACCCAAGTTATACAAGTGAAATACAATTTAACTTCAAATAGGATATCATTTCTTTCACTGCAATTTAATATCGATAGATAACCACATCATCACAATTTAAATCAAACATATCTCATCACATGACATCACAAACCTCATATTAGAGATACCAATTAATCAAAGACTTCCAATATCATTCTATTTATCCCTTAATTAATTTCACAAATTAATTTATCCCTAACCAAAAATAGTAATTAACCTTTAATTACTCCGTTAATTAATTATTAACCATAATTATTAATCTCCCTTGATTAATAACATCCAGAATTTAACTACCCTTAATTACTTTATTGAATAATTAATCCTTCATTTATCCTCTAATTAATCCCATTCCGTAATTACCATTAATTACTTCCTTAAGTAATTACACTTCCATTAGTTACATTGAGTAATTATTCATCAATCATTAAGTGTTTAAAATTAATTAAACTTAACTAATTAATCTAAACTGATCACATTAAACCCAATTAAGTAATTAATTTCTTAATTACTTTATTATGAATTAGTTATTCAACTTAACTTAATTAACATTGGTTAATTACGAGTCATTTGCCATTAAATTGATTAACCATTCTCAATTACCTAACCAACCCTAAGTAAAATTTTTAAATTAATCCTTAATTACCGGATAATTAATCAGACATACTTACCAATTACCTTATTTTAATCAGTCAATTTGCTTAATTAAGATTAAATAAATAAGGATTAATTTTAAAATAAATTTCTTAACTTTACTCATCAAACATAAATAAATTAATTATCACTCAAGATGAATTAAAGACAACTAAATTCAAACTTATTAAGCTTAAAAATCTCCGGGAACTTAAACTAATTAAAAACTCAACATCTGAACCTATTCGCTAAAACTTTGGGAAGTAAGTTCATTTTGGATTTTTGTTTTATTTCAAGTCCAAATTCCATTTTATTTTCAAAGGTTTTGCTTTCAATTAGTCAACACTTGAAATCCCCTGGCCCAACTCATACCAATCCCGTTTCCACATTCACAACCCACGAAGACAACTGGACCAAAGCCCAAACAAACACATCGGTACGAACCCGAAAACAATGAACCCAACCTTATCCAAACTTCTTCCTCATCCACGCGAAAGTGATCACCCACGATCAAATCCAGTAAAAAAAACAGCATCGATTGATAACGAACACTACAACAACAAACTCGAGACCACTCCAAACACAGAGCCTTGATCGCGTGAACATTGTTCCAAACTAGGATCAGCTGTGCACAGTAACGAACGTGCACATGCACAACCACTTCACCAGCCAACCCATCGCCGCTCCATCGCCGACAAGTCCCACCTTGACCCCAGATCTCAATCACCGCCTTGATTGAGCCTGCTACACCCCTGATCAAAATCGGTCAATTTCCCAAAACTACCTGAAACTGAAATTAACTCCTACCTCCACCAATTTACAAACTGCACTCGCGACAGACCATTAACTCCTCCACCATGTTCACAGTTCGGATGATCCCTCACCGTGCTACCTTCCCACCAGAAATCACCCACTCCGGTTGCGTTGCCCACTTTTGGTTCCTTCTTGATGCCAACAAAACCACTACTATCCATAAAACCCTAATATTGATTGACTAACCCAATCTAGGCTCAAATACCCAAATGTGCCACGGTCGACTCCTCCCTGGTAAACACCAGCACCCCCCAATCAAGCCACGTTGACTCTTGTTGACTAAAACGACGCAGAAAAAATTTTGAACTGAAAACATTCCTCTGTAAATTTCTCAAAACTTAGATTACTAAAAATTAAAATTTAACTTCTAAAATTCCTAATTTCATATAACATTTGATTCTGCATGTTTAAATTCCAGAGTTAAACATGTTTATTTTTCACTACAATTTGGTTTACACTGTTAATTTACAGTTTTCAGATAAATTGTTTATTAGATTTATATATTTTTTTTCTCTTTAGAATTTGTATGATGACAACACTCACAATTCCTTAAAACATTAGGTGTTCCAAGGAAATCAGGGAAAGGAATATAAATTTTTTTAATGCAAACTTCTCTGTAAATTTCAACAGAGGCATGAATATGCCTGGACATAAGCATGCATTCCATATCTCACACACACACATATATATGAACATAGTCAATATTTATAGCCACTGGAACAATTAATAGATTTGAAACCTTGTGAAGAGAGTTTATTCAAAAGTATAAATTTTCAAACAGAATTTAGCATTTTAAAGGATAACAGTTTACTCACAAATTGAAAATGCAGAGGAACAGTCTTCTTAGTTTGAAAATATAATGCCTGAAAACTGCTCTGATTCAAATCTGGGTTTTGTTATGAATTTGGAATAAAAGCTTGAGACTAGAAGTTTAATCCAAACCAAACATATTTGTTTAAATATCTAAATCTAACAAGAATTTGAATGAGAGAAATGAAATTTTAATTAAAGCTGTGCTCTATACTTTTTTTAAAAAAACAGAGATGAACATCTGATATTTCAACACAGGTACCAGACTTGCAATTAAATATATTTAGTTCTACTGCATGCAAACAAGTTTTCATCATGCTTCTGAGTTCAATTCATACATCCAGATTTAGATTAAAAACAAGTTGAGTTTACTCACCTTAAATTGCAGAGGATAGAATTGTATTTTTGTTTCCATGCCTTGAATTTATTTGCATGTTGATATACATCTTGTTGTAGTTGATTTCCAGCTTTGCATGTTGATGAATTTTTTCTTAAATTGCTTGTTGAATAAAAATCGAAATCCTGCTGCTGTCTTGCCTTAATTTGAAAATCTTGTAGCTGTTGAAACTAATTTGCTTGTTTGTATTAAAGGATTTGAAATTTCAGATTTTACTCTTATTCCAGGTTATACAGTTTTTTTTCGTTTTTTTTCTTTTGATCTTTGTTTTTATATTACATTTTCCTGATCTTTGTTGAAAAGAACAAAGAAATTCTTAGCTGAAAATAAAACTTTACTTTTATTTTACAATTTAAATTTTAAACTTAATTATTAGGAGAATTACATTTGTCACTTGGATGAGTTTCCTTACACCTAAGCTTATTGATTTACAAATGTCCTTATGTTTAAATTAATGTCTTACAAGTGTTATGATGTTTTAATTAATATTTACAAAAGTATTTTCCTAATGTTATATAAATGTTTTAAATGTTATTTCTTTCTTTCTTTTTAATTTATTTAAGCCTTATATAAATATTTATGAAATATTACATGATTATAAGGCATATTTATTTTATATAAATAAGCTTTGGATTTCAATAAATATTCATGTGAATTCAAATAAACATTTATTAACAAATAACTTATGCTTTTGATTCAAATCTATATAACATGTGTTTATAAATTTGAGAACTTTAGTTTAACTCCTTATATAAAATTTTAAAACAATTTTATCTTATGATAAAATTAAAATGAAAGAAATATTAAAACAAATGAACCTTTAATTTGAATCTTATATATCATTTTCAAAAGTATTAAATCAAATTAACATTTCAAATTACAAATTAAATTCAAATCAATATTTTTTTCCTATTTCTAATATATACATAAAAATACATATATTTAATTTGTTTGAAAATAATAGTTTTTTTCCTAGATATAAAAATTCAGTTTCTATTATTTATATTCAGATATTCTTTATTATCAAAATTCTTATCTGTTCAATCTATAAACCGGAGAGTTATCCAACTATTAGATGCTCAAAAACTCGGGATATCACATTCCTTCCACCTTAGAATCTTTTCGTCCTCGAAAAGGAACAAAGCCAGAATTTATTAAATATTTTAAAACCAGTTAAAATATTCTTTGATCATTTTAAAACACTTTTAAAATCAGTATAATATTTCCAAAATAGTTTTGTAAAAAATACTTTTATAACTCGATGTTTCAACCATTCCATCCTCGTTCTCATAGAAATTTGGTCATACGTTGATCAGGCGTACAACTAAAAATCTATAATTACTTAGCAGACAATACTTGGAAAATGATTTTTATTGGAAATCTAGAAAACAGTTTTGAAAATAGAGGAAATATCTTTAGTGAGGATGCTCTGGAAATCATCACCCCCATCCATGGTCGCAGTTAACCCGATGGTTACGTTGACGTCCCGACAAAATCCACAGATAACTGTAGGCCTCTGCGCCCCTCGATTACACCATGGAACCCGCTACAGATCGCAGCTACAACTGGGGTTACGTAGCCATCACAGCAAAAACCCATATAACTGTAGGCATCAGCGCCCTCGTATTTCGCTGCCAAAAGAATGAAACTTCTCCACTCCACTTGACCATAGATCGCAGTCTACCGATGTTGCGTTGCCTTCCCGACAAAATCAAGTGTAGACCGTTGGCACTCATCCTCCACACGATTTTCGCTATGGTCCCCACAGTAGATCGCAGTGACAACGAGTTACACTGTCGTAACAGCATAACCCAAATGCCCCTGTAGGCATCAGCGCCCTCGACTTTCGCAATCCAAAAATCCTCAGGAACTAGTTTGTCCGGACTCCTCACAGGATCAACTTTAGAACCCCCCCCCTTGGGGCTCAAGGCAGCACCACCCGGTGGTACTCCTGAGAAGTCCATTCCAAGGGAGCGCCTTTTTCCCCAGAGGCATCATCAAATCATTTTATACTATATATATATAGTATCTTTAAATCATACACCTAGTATAATCTCATACAAAGCTCCTTTACACAAAATCGATTATTCCAAAATCGGTAATTCTCAAACTAGGCTTTCCAAATTCTCATATTGATTTTACCGAAAAATCAAAATCCTTTTCCAAATCCAAAGGTTCCCAAAACCCTTTTTCCAAAATCCTCATATGATCTTTTATATATATATATTCAGATATATAAAATCTTTTAAAACTTTGGATCATTTCAAACTTGTATAAACTCCTTTTATACTTCAAAACACCTTCAAAATCCTTTTCTTCTGGCAAAGGATTCAACAGGGAAGTTTCATTTTATAAAAAAAAGATATTTAACTTTGTTTATTCAAAATCAAATATTCGAATTTAATTACTCCCTTCAATATAAATTTTATTCAAATCCGTACGATGTACACATATCATTCGTACGCCATACCAATTTAATCGCTCATTCGATCACACAATTTCACTTCCGAACTAGTATTGTCCACCCGACTTCCTAGTGCGGACACAGATCTGATTTCTTGATCAGAAAGCGTCATTCTCCTTGCATAGTCATAACTACGATAGAGAATATCCAAAACCAATCAACAATCCATATCCATGTTCGTCTTCAAAAATAGAGTGGAAAATTCCAACTCGGATCGATATAACTATCTCGAAATTCTGTGCTCGAATCTGGATCAGATCACTATGCGAATAGAATAACATACGTACACCCTACGTATTTATCTTTATTGGTTATTAGCCAAATCAATTCCATTTCTATTCACATTCATTTTGATTATCCTTCACTTACTCACAATTGCTTCAATCCATTTGATTATCACCTCCATTCTTATCTCAATTGGGTATTTAACCAATAACAGTTTGAACTCCGACTAGTTTATTTAGGAAATAGCTTGAAAATTTTAAAAATAGATAAGTAGTTGGAAAATAATTACTAGTTTGTAAAATAGGTGTAAAATAGTTTAGTAATTGTAAAATAATTGAAAAATAGTTAAATAGTCATAGAAATTTTTAATAACTGTAAAATAACTATAAAATAGTAATTAGTAGTTGAAAATAATAATTAATTTATAAAATAGTTAGAAAATTGTTAAACAGTTTCAAAAATAATTGTAAAACAAGTATAAGATAGTTTGGCTTTTAAAAGAAAGGTTGTATATATAATAAATAGCTTGGAAAAATAGGTTTATATTAAAACAAAATAGTCCAGAGTCAAAACTGTTCACTTCCCAATCTTCATTCTCAATCAATTCAATTTAAATTTCCTCTTCCATTTAAATTGACCCAATTCAATTCTAAATAATTCCAATTTCCATTGGACTTGATTTATTCCAAATTCAAGTTGAATTAATTCTCTATTCCTTTTCGAATTTAAATCAAATTCTATTAAATTTTAAACATATTCAACTTTAATTACAATCCCAATTATTCCAATCACTTTGGACTAATATCCATTCAGTTGAACCCACTTCAATTCCAATCCATTTCAACTCCAGTTTGAATTAATCTCAATTTCAAACTCCATTTCCAAATCAAGTTGAATTATTCTTGATTTCCTTCCAAATTCAATTCAAATTCCATTTGAATTTAAAATTATCAAATTTTAATTATAATTCCAAATTATTCAAATCAACTTGGACTAATTTCAAATTGAACCCACTTCAATTTCAAATCGTTTCCAATTAATCCAATTCAATTTTCCTTTGAATCTTATACTCATGCATCTTCAATCACCATTTTAATTAATTCAAATCAAATTCAATTTGAACTAATTCAAATTTCAAATCCAAATCATCGAATTATATAAATTCGAGTTAATACTTCAAATGTTGATTTAATTCCTTCAAATCAATTTTCCCCTAAAGTTTTTAAACACTTCAATTTTGAGTCCAAATTTCAAAATTCCATTTTAAAACATCCATCAAATTCCAAATTTAAAACTCAATATTTAGAGTTTATCTCAAACCATCTTTGATATTATGTATATTCACATATATACATATTAACTTCCTTTACATACCAAATTTTACTTTAAAATTTTAAACTACCTTTGGTTTTTAATTCAAAACAAATTTCTTTTAAATTTTCAAATAACTCTTGTTTGAAATAGGACCACTTCATTCAATTTCCTTAAAATAATATTATTTATTATTTCTTTAAATTAATTACATCATTATTAATCACATTCGGTAATTAACTTATTTCTTAATTACCTTCATTAAGTAATTGTCCCTTAAATTACTTACCTATAGTTACTTCATTAAGTAACTCCCTTTTATTTATTAATTCCAATTATTATCCATTAATTAATCTCATTAAATAAAGTTTAATTAATTACATAAACTAATTGATTATTCTCATCCTGAAACCTTTTCCAAATTCAAGATTTAATTTCGGTTTGAATCCATTTCAAACTTGTCTTTAAATTTAATTCCAATTTGCTTGTAATTATTACCACTTAATGCTTACTATAACTTTTAGTTTAATTAATACTACAATCAATTTCCTTAATATAATAGATAATCTATTTCTTATATAAGATTCATTTACTTTTGAAATCACTTAAAATCCTTTATATAAGAAAATAACAAGTACGCTCTCTCATATTTATATACTCAACTCATTATAGGGTACCATTGACCCTTTCCTTAATGAGTATCCCACCAGAGCCAAGGTTCCCGCTTAACCTTTCCAAAATTAAATCAAGTCAAAACTTTCCAAATTACTATAAAACTTATTTATATTAAAATTTTGAAATCATATTTTCTATTTAAGTTTAATTCATCATTTTCTATTCACAATAATTTTATACAAATATAAATATTCATTGTAAATAGAACATCTTAAATATTAGCTTCAGAAATTATTTGAATTTTAAAACAGAACTTCAAATCACAATGTATAAACATATATATTATAATTTGAAATGTTTTCATTAAATTTTAATTGAACCAATTTCCCTATTACAATGTATACATATATATATATATTACAAATGGAATATTTTTATTAACTTTATAAGATCAATTATTGTTAATTACACACATATATTATTATTATTATAATTTGAAAAGAATAAACATTCAAATTAAATTATCATTGAATTTTGAAAAGAAAACATTTGTTAAATTAGATTAATTATTAGTTTTGAATATATAATATTTGGTTAATTTAGATTTTAGATCAACATAATCATATTTTAAAATAAATAATAAATGGAAATTATTAAATAAGTATTGCCCAAAATTCCGGGACATCACATTCCTTCCCCTTTAAAAGAATTTCGTCCCCGAAATTAAAAGCAAAGTAATTTAATTATCTCATACAGATTTAAATTTTAAAATAGCAACATATTCTATCAACCATATACTAAAAACCACAACATCCAATTCAAACAATCAATTCTAACTATCCAAACAAAATTTGGACAGAATTTTCTCGAGTTTCCTAGGTACAAACATCGGGTTACTCGGCCTACAGAATCTAATCTAGCAGCTCTACTCGGATCTAGAACTCCTATATCTAAATCTACAATCTAAACAAAATACAAGATCACAGACAATCCGATTAACTTCCAAATCTCCATAATCTACTGGTTCTAAACCAGTGATAGCTCAACCACTTATCCTTAAGAGAATACAGAAAGATTCCCATACACTCTTGAGCTACTTCCCATCTTATTCAATCTCATTGCTCTTATGATCGGAGAAAACTTATCCAAAAATTAAATCTCCGACTTCAAATTCTGGATCTCTTCGTCTCTTGACCACAACCTCTGTTGATCCTGGACTGCCCTCAATCTTCCTGACAATCCAACTTCACAGATGCATTCAAATCAAAGCTGAATCAAGAATGAGATGACCTCTTGATTCTACTCAACAAGATGATTCTCCCAAAAATCTATCGAAATCCAAACACCAATCTACCATACAGCATCAAGAACTTCAAACTTGCTTCTCCTATTCAGAAAACAAAACAGATGCTCCTGACATCCAAGCCTTCAGATCCCGAAAGAACTTCCTAAAGAAAATCTTAAATCCAAGAAAACACAAATCCTTCGATGAATCCGAGTTGCTTCTATCTTGGAATAGCTGCCACCATGCTTCCACTGCAACTCTGATCCGAAGAAGATGAGAATGCTTCTGATGAACATAAGCACAAACTTGATCAACTCATCCAGAAACATTGTCCATCAAATCCCATAAAAGCTTAATGACCTACCTGACTTGGTCACCAATACTATAGCAGCAATCCATTCAGAAAACTAGATCCAATCAACCCCGTTTGCTCGCAAAATCCTCTCTCCTGGATTCTTCTCTCTACTAGGCCAAACCACCAGAAAATCCAAGAACCAAATCAAAATAGAACTCCATCTCTCGGTGCGGACAAATTCCTTTGACTACCCTGAAGATATTCAGAAAGTCTCATACCGCTTCGATAGCTCCAACATCTTTAGTGATGTCTCAAATTAAAGCAAAGATTACTAGAAGAACTTCCGAACCGTCGCAAGTCACTTTTGCGATAACACCTAGTTCAGATTCCAAAGAAACTATTCTTTCTTACATAACAGAACAACTTAAGCCCTTCAAAAGAAGAAACTAATGGTCCACCTCAACACAAACATCTTACCCAGCTGAGCTTCCAGAAGAAAAAGGAACAAGCCTTCACCATTTGCCCGATCTACTGACAGAAGAATCTCAAAGACTTCTGAACCATCGCAGAAACGGACCACACAACTGCTTTCGAACTCCACCTCTAGGATATTGCTGAGCCAAAAGATCTTCCTGACAGCAAACTCAACATCTCCAAACTGCTACTGCTGCCAAAGACTTTCTTATCCAAAAACTCCTTGAATCCCAAACTATATCAACCAATTCCACAAAAAAGTCTTCAAGATAGACAGATATCTTCTCAGGAAACTCGGACTTCAAACCAAGCACAAACACCTAGCTGAACTGAGTCTCCTACTCCAAAACAGATAAGACTCCTTCCTATGGTTGCCAAATACCATTACTTGCTTCAGCTCTTCCAACTGATTGCAAACTCTAGAGAATCCGCTTGCACGAGCGCAATCCAAACTTATACTCCAAAAATAAACTCCGAACCTTTAAAATATTTCCTTCAGAGATCGGTGAAATCCATACACCAAGCTGCAAAGCTCACTTGAGACGGTATTAGGTCTACAGTCTCGACAAATACACTTCCAACCAATGGTAGTAGTCGTGTTACACACACCACTACCTTATCTGCCTTTATAACTTATATTGGAAAACCCGAACAGGTAACCCAACAAAATAGGTAGGAATAAATAAATATATATATATATATATTCAAAATTACAAATACGCTCTCTCACGGAAGACACCATTCCAGATCCTAGGTACTCGCTCAACCTAGCGCTCTGATACCACATTGTAACGACCCGCCTTCCTATCTCCAGAAAGACGCATCATTAAGAATAAAAGAAAGGGATAGAAAAGAGAAAAGAAAGGAAAGAAGAACCAAACAACATCAGAATCTCACAGCGGAACGAATAAATTATAATAATCAAATAAAATGTTACATAGTATCATATACATCAGAGTTATACATCTCAAACTACACAAAACTAGACAGTTATAACACCTGTCTAGATATTACAACTCAAGTACATCACAGATACAGAAATGACTTAAACACAGCGGAACTGCTATATATATATATCTACACGCTGAAGCCACTTGCTCCATATCTCCTCCAGAACTCGTCAAAGCGAGCCTGAATCACTTGACTACTCATACATAATATGAGTACCCAAGAGTTTAATAAAACAGAAAATAAACACTCGGGTCAGATAGGGGTCTGGTGTGAGTAAATGGTTAAAAGTTGCTTAACTTTAGAAAATCCTTTGAAAAGAAAAGGTATCACGTAAGACTTCCCACACATAAACATGGAAAAGTTTTTACCTTACGTTAACCAAAACATTTGATTGGAAAATCCAGTGATATTATAATAGTGTCTAGGGTTTTCAAGTAAATATGAAATAGCCAAAATTGTTACATCTATTAAATTCCAGCTACTAGCCACAAAGGTTGGTAATACAAACAAAACCGTAGGGTCTCATAGGGAAAATGGGTTTCCATCAATGGCAGGGCTACTGGGGTACCGCCCGTCACAGTACGTGGCCTAGATAACCGTACCGAGGAGTACGCCCACTCCCCTGCAACAAAAGGCCGGGACCATTCCTTACTGAACAGTCCCGAATAAGACCACCCCGGCAGTTGTCATGATCAACCGCCCCACACAGCCGAAATAAAAATAAAAAGGGACTTCTAGACAGGGGTCAATCTTGCTCTCCAGTGGGAGCTACCCACGAAGCCTTGCTGCACCTCCCTTGTTTTAGCCATTCCCGGTTGATGAGGCTTGAGGCTGCGATTACCTTTATAGGACATATCACTTAGAATTCTCATCGTCCGCCTGACGATGTGCTGAAAGCATTCAATCCATACAAGTTCGTTCCGGGTTCGAGCGAAACCGAACACACTATCTCGTTGCACTCATTTTGGAATCACCCTCAGAGTCAACGACCATAGCCCTTGCACTCTGAATCACCATCTCGAACCTATAAGCACTATTCCGTCAAACTCATTACGGAATCACCCACAGAGTTACACTAACGTATAGCCCTTACACCTCGAGTCTTCACTTGCTCCACTTGGATTCACGACCTAACGTTTAATTTGAATCGATGTGGTTTTCGGATATCCAAATATGGAAACCCGATCCGGTTCTCATCGAAACCAAACGCCATTTTAATGTCCAAGTTGTACTTAAGGTTTTAAACAGTTAACTTATATTCAGGGTGACATAAACAGAAAGATGAATCACTTTATCACAACAGATAATTCATATCAAACATTCATCTCACAAATCAGCATATCACATATCTCATAGACATCCAAATCATTCAGTATCAATCATTCAATAGATATCAACCAATTCAGATATTCCACAACAATCATACACAAATAGGCATTATTAATTCCTTTATAATTAATTTAATCGTCTTAAATCAAATTAATTACTTGAGAATTAAACAACTAACCCTGCTTAAACAATCATTAATACAATTAATTAATTAGTCACTCTTTAATCACCTTCATAATCCAATCAATTAATCTTCAATTTCAGATTAATTATCTTTCAATCATATTCTTAATTAATCACTAGATTAATTATTCTTTAATTACACTATGTAATTAACCCTTAAATTAATTACACAGATTAATTTATCTATAATCATTAATCTTAATTAATTCTAGTTAATTAATTAACAATAATTAATTACCTAAATCTTTAATTAATTACATTAATTAATAATTACTTCTCACTTCATTGATTAATTATCTTATAATTAATCACGTTTATTAATTAATTAAACAATTAATTATTCATTTATTACACTAATTAATGACCCTCTAATCTCAATAATTACATTTAAGTATTAGTTATAAACTTAATTACAATTATTAATCAAACCTGATTAATCACAATCAGTAATTAACTTCCTTAATTACTACATCAATTAAACAATACCTTGATTAATTTCATTAATCAATTCTTTAATTACACTGAGTAATTATCCTTAATTACTTCCCTTAAGTAATTATACTTCTTTAATTATTATCCATCAAGTAATCTCTTAATTAATTACAATAAGTAATTATTTATTAATTACTTCACTAAGTAATTACACGTCTTTAATTACTTTAAGTAATTATACTAAATTATATAATTAAGTAAGTCTTTTTAAGTAATTAAACTTAATTAATTAACTAAAAAAATTAACTATACTTAACTTAATTAATTACACTGAGAAATTAATTGCTTTAATTACTTCATTAAGTAATTATATTTAAATAATTCTTCTTAATCATTAGGTAATTAACTTCTTAATTACTTATTAACTAATTTATTTCTTAATTAAGTAACCTTGACTAAAAAAAAAATTATTTAAGTAATTAATTATACTTATTAATTACACAACTAATTTTCTTTAATTTAGTCACTTATATTAACTAATTTAAGTTAATTAAGTAATTTACTTCAATTACCTTTATAATCTAAAACTTGATTAAGATAAACCAAATATTCCATTAACCTTTATTAATCATTTTAAAATTAAATATTTAAATTCAAAACTTGTATTTGGTTTACACAAAAACATTATCTTTGAATTTATCATTATTAAATACGTACTTTAATCACATTTTAAATTAATTCAAATACACTTTTATTTGGAAACATTATTTTATCATTTACCAAAGCAAAAATAAAACAAACTATTTTTAAAACAAAAGTTTGCATTTTAAAAATCCAAACTTTAAAACTAAAATTCTTTTAAGAACAAACATTCATTCTTAATACAACTAATTTTTAAAACACTTTGTTTAACATCAATTTGTTTTTAACTTTGAAACTTCATTTTTATAAAGAATAAAAATTCGGTTAATACAAAGCTTAAAAACAACAAACTGTTTTAAAAATAATTTAACTTAACCTGTTATAACACAAAGCTTAAATTAAAACATTTCAAACATATTTAAAACTATTTAAAGCTATGTTTAAAACTCAGTTTGCATTGAATTTCAGAAAATTCAATTTTGCAGTTTTAAAAATCGAACAGGATATAAATCCTGTAACCCAAATCTCACACAACCCTCCCCCTACAACTTCGAGTCACACGGGACATCAACACGAGACTATACTCGAACAAACCACCGAAGAAATCCCAGACCAAACTGTCTTCCCAAACCAAAACAGCTGCACCAATAAGCTCGTGCATGCACACTAGGACCAGTCGACGGCGACCATCTCCGGCGAACCCCACAAGTCCACCATGACCTCGACAACCCCCTCGTCCCTCGAAATCGAAGAAATCGCCATCCAATCGAAAAAAAAGCATCAGCAACTTCAACCAGTAAGTAACTCGAACCAAGAAGTTCACCTCAACGACAAACCCCAACGCTGGAGGTCTTGCCACCTTACCCATACACGTATCTCGAACCACACAAACTATTCCCCTACCAGCGATCCTCCAAAAACTAACAAAGATGACGCAAACACCACGATTCCGACCCCTAACAGAAAACAACCCCAAACCCTACTAACCCCTTCCACGGCCACCACGCTCGCCATAAAAATCATCCTCTATTTTTTCCACATCACCCATCACCGTACCCTCCTCCATGCCAAAGCTTGCCATATACTTCGAAGCAGATCAACAAAAATTGACCAATAACCCAATTCAGGTAATTTCCCAATTTCTCTCCAAATACTATTTTAAAAATTACAAACTTCCTTTCAAAATTCATTATTTTGAACAACAATTTATATCATAAGATCAGAAATTTAAATTATTGAAATTGATTTTCACTCGACTTCGATTTTCACTGTAAATCTAACAGTTATGGTATATTGTTAAATATAAATTTCTAAATTTATTAATAATCACAAGATTACTTCATTATACTCAAATTCCTTTCAATATTCAGTGATTAATAATGATCAACTTGGAGGTTAGGAAATTTTTGTAGAAGTAGAACATGATAAGAACAGAGTCTTAAAACTTTCATAGCCACAGGTATTCAACAGCTAAATAAACAAGCATTTGAACCATCAAATCAAGCATGCAAACATTTGTATTATGTTTACTATAATCTTCATGCAACAGAACAAAATATGAAGGATTTAAACTGTTTTTAAAAGGTGTTTACTCACCAGAATTTTGAAGCAGAGAATAGCTTTTTGTATTACTGCATTTGTATTTTCTGTAATTTAAATTTGCTTTTGCATTTTAATCTTGCTGTTGAAACATCGAATTTGCCTTTGCATTTGCATGTTGATTTCCAGTTGATCTGAAGCCATTTTCAGGTTGCAATTTGAATCATGGCTGTATGCTTCAGATTTGATTATAGATTGAATCAAAGCTTCAGATTTTACAGATTTGAATTCTGTTTTCAGGTTCCAACTGAATCTTGCATTTGGTTTCTCATTGAATGATCTTTGGTTTTTTATTTCAGTTTGAAGTTTTCACTTGGTTTCTTTTATTTATTTTTTTATTTTGGTTGAAGACAATTAAAGAGGTTTTAGCTGAAGAAAATAAAAAACAGATCTTTTCTCTTGAATTTTTATTTTCTTTTGAACTTTTAATTAAAACAAACTTTTCTTTTAAACATAAAGATGCCACTTGTTAAATGCATAACTTCATGTATTAACAAATGTCCAACCCTTTAATATTATGAATACAAGTGTATTTTCATAAATTCTTATGATGCCATGAGTTTTAAGATTACATTAATCATTTGTTTATAAATAAATAAACCTTAATTACTATATTAATCTAATACTCATGTTATATATGTATAACTATGAAATGCAATATATTTATAACTTTGTGTTTTAGTTTATAATTATGTAAAACTCACTTTCCTAAAGATAACTTTTAAAAGAAAGTAACATTTGTTTAAATTTTATTTTTAAAAGTTTAAACATAAATTTCTATAACTAGCATTAATATTATATTAAGAATCTAAATTTGTTTTCAAAAATCAATTTAAAGGAAAACAATTTAAACTTTTATAATAATGTACTAATTTCAAGTTATTATTCATTTAATAAAAATAAATTTTCCTTTAAGTGTTTATAAATAAAAATTAATTTTAAATAGCTTTTGAAAAGCACCTTATTAAATCAAATCAAAACTTTCCAAATTACTATAAAAACTTATGTATATTAAAATTTTGAAATCATATTTTCTATTTAAGTTTAATTCATCATTTTCTATTCACAATAATTTTATACAAATGTAAATATTCATTGTAAATAGAACATCTTAAATATTAGCTTCAGAAATTATTTGAATTTTAAAGCAGAACTTCAAATCACAATATATAAACATATATATTATAATTTGAAATGTTTGCATTAAATTTAAATTGAACCAATTTCCCTATTACAATGTATACATATATATATTACAAATGGAATATTTTTATTAACTTTATAAGATCAATTATTGTTAATTACACACATATATTATTATTATAATTTGAAAAGAATAAACATTCAAATTAAATTATCATTGAATTTTGAAAAGAAAACATTTGTTAAATTAGATTAATTATTAGTTTTGAATATATAATATTTGGTTAATTTAGATTTTAGATCAACATAATCATATTTTAAAATAAATTATAAATGGAAATTATTAAATAAGTATTGCCCAAAATTCCGGGACATCACAGTGGGCCAGGAAGAGTGAATTGCCATGCTCTGGGCATAGTCATTCCCGTTGCAGGAGTAATATCCGACCGAGAAGTTGGGTCGTGATACAACCTAACATAACATGCGAATGAATTTTTGTACTGGTTTGGGTAGTCTATATCCAATGTCCAGTATGTTGAATTAACTGACATAAGTGTTTTTTATACTGGTTCAAGCGGTCTAATATCACTATGACCAGTCTTTATGATTGCTAATCATAGAAAAATTCATACTAGAGTGGGGAAATTTATCATCCTATCTAGCGAAATATTTTGGCTGAGAAGTTGGACTTACGTTGATGCATGTTCAAATGTGTGGGGTCAGTATCACCATTCTCAATGTTGAGATTGTCATTTCACCTACTGTCGTAGCGTTTTTCTAAGTTAGTGACTACTAGCGGTGAAGTGTGAAGGTGCATTTGACTTTATCAGGAGCAATACATGAATTTTTATATTGGTACGAGGCATATAATGTCCTGACATCCTTTTTTTACAATGCTAGACTGTACATTACGTTAGTAAGATTACACAAAGTAAGGTTTGAGCTACTCTAAATTCCATATCCATGGGACAAGGTTGCCATCAGGTTAAGATAAACGGTATGCCCCTTTAGCTAATACTTCTTCTATAACCAGCGAGCCTTCCCAATTTGGTCCTAGTGTGCTTCATCCGTCGGATTTCTTGTGTTAGCCATCACTTGCCACAGCCCCAAATCCCTTTTGCAAAAGTTTCATTCTTTAAGTATTGCATTGTAGCTCTTTGTCATTCTCTGTCAATACATGGCCGCCACTATAAATGCCTCATCCCTTCTTTCCTAGTAGAGGTCCAAGGATGCCTCTTGTAGTTATTTATTCTTTTTGTTGGTGTATGATATCCTTATATACGAGGGGATTCCTACTTTAACAGGTAGCTTGTCCACATACCCGTAAGTTAATGAGAAAGGAGTGTGATCGGTAGGAGATCCGGTTGATCTTCGGTAGGCCCACAATACTAAAGATAGTTCTTTTTCCCTCTTTTCGTTAGCTTTCTGTAGCCTTTTCTTAAGTAATTTCTCAATGGTCTTGTTTGCAACCTCAACCTGTCTGTTTGCCTATGGATTAGCGACCGAGAAGAAACTCTTTATTGTGCTATTCTTCTCACAGAGCTCCATGAACTCCTTATTTTCAAATTGGGTACCATTATTAGAAATAATCTTGTAAGGCATCCCGTATATAGTGATTATTTTTATTACTACAAATATGATTATCTTTTTTGTAGTAATTGTTGCTAAAGGTTCCGTCTCCACCCATTTGGTAAAGTAATCTATAGCCACTATAGCATATCTACCTCCACCCATCGACATTGGAAGTGGTCCTATCAAATCTTTTTCCCATATGTCAAATGGCTACAAGCTCACTGGTGGGATGAGTTCATGGGATGGCAGTCTAGGGATACTAGAGAATCGCTAACATCTCTCACATCTCTTCACAAATTTCTTTGCATCCTATAGCGCAGTGGGCCAGTAGTATCTGTGTATTAGAACTTTCTTTGCCAATTCGTTTCCTCTGGTGTGGTCACCGCATTGTCCATCTTGCACTTCCCTTATGACTTGTATTCCCCCTTCCTTGGAAATACACCAAAGATAAGCAGTAGAATTTCCTCTCTTGTACAATGTGCCATCTTCAGTTATCCTCTTCAACTATCTGAAATGAGGATCCCTCTGTAGGCTGCTCTTGTTTTTCCTCTACCCTCTGATTTTTTGCACCATGAATGGAGGCCTATTAGGCTTGGATTAGAACCAAGATTTGATTCGACTCGGTTATGCTTAGCTCTGCTTGATACCCGATTGGTACCACTTTTAATTCATGGGCCATTTTGGTAGCCAGTTTTGATAAAGAGTTGGCGGGAGTTGTTTTCACAAGGGATTTGTTCTATTTTGGCCTGCTCTAATTATTCTAGCAATTTCTTGGATAACCTTGCATATTTAGCTATGGTGGGTTTCTTTGTTTGGTAATTGTCCTGTATTTGATTGACAATTAACTGGGAATCATTATGAACTTTGATATGCATTACCTTCATTACATGGGCCATTTGCAAGCCTGCAAAGAGAACTTCATACTATACTACGTTGTTGGTTGCACTAAAACCGAGCTATAGTACCCCATATAGCTTTTGCCTATCCAGCGTGATCAACATGTACCCAATTCCCGCTCCTTGGTCGTTTGATGCTCTATCCATGAGCAAGTGCCAAAATTATGGGATGGTTGCTTTTTCCTCTGTCTAGTGGTAATGTGCATTTTGCGATAAAATCGACGAGTTCCTGACCTTTGACGGTTTCATGGGACAATAGGTTATGTGTACTAGCTAAGCTTCATTACCTACTTTAGTAGATGACTCGATGTCTTCGGTTTTTGTAGTATTTTCCTAAGGGATTTATTTGTAAGGACTTTGATGGGATATGGCTGAAAGTAGGGCCGTAGCTTTTTGGTTGTAAGAACCAGGTTATATGCTAGCCTTTCGATAACTGAGTAGTTCAACTTTGCTTCTAATAACCGCTTGCTTGTAAAGTAGATGGGCCTTTGTAACCTTTCATCTTCTCTTACAAATATGGCACTAATAACCTGATCAGTTACAGCTAAATAAATATACGGATCCTCATATGTTACCGGTTTCGATAATATGGGAGTGTTGATTAGATGGTCCTTTAAGTTCTGGAACTTCTCTTCACAGTCATCGATCCATAAGAAGTTATATCCCTTTTTTACTTTGTTGAAGAACGAGATGAATTTTGTCTATAGCTTTAGATATGAATCTGCTAAGGGCTTCTACTCTACTATTTAGGCTCGTCGGGTCCTTTTGTTTCTCGAGGATTTCTATCTTTCTCATGGCGTCGATGTTTTCAAGGTTCACTTTGATTCCTCGTGTGCTTACTACATATCAAAGGAACTTTCCCAATTCAGCTTCATGCAACACTGTCTCAAAACCACAAAGATCTGCTCCAAATCTTTGACATGATCTGACGCTGCATTTCACTTGACCAACATATCATCTATATATGCGTCTACATTTTTTCGATCTGTTTAGCAAACATCACATTGACTAATCTCTGATAGGTTTCCCCTGCATTTTTGAGTTAGAACAGCATGACTTTGTAGTAATATAACCCTTTGTCTATTACGAATCTAATACATTCCTGATCTGGTTCAAACATAGCTATCTGGTTATATCCCAAATATGCATCCATGAATGAGAGTAGCTTGTGTCCACTAGGTGCATCACTAATTGGTCAATCCTAGTTAAGCAAAAACTGCCCTTTGGGCAATCTTTGTTAGTTTCTTTGAAATCTATGCAGGTTCTCCATATTCCATTAGGCTTCCTTACCAGTACTGGGTTGGCAATCCCCTTAGGGTAGTATACTTCCCTAATAAACCCATTCTCTTTTAGCTTCTTAACCTCATCATGCAAAGCAATGTACCTTTCTTAGTCCAGAATCTGGGCTTCTGTCTAATTGGATGTGCATTTGGTTCTATATTTAGCACGTGACAGATGACAGCTGGGTCTACCCCTACCATGTTTAAATGCGTCCAGGCAAATACATATACTGACCATTTTAGGAATTTTATCAGCTTGTTCCAAGCTTTTATACCGAGGTTCTTTCCTATTTTTAGCACCTTGGTGAGGTCTGCTACATCTTCCATATCATTTACTGGATTTAATTCCTTTTCTATTGCTCCTAATCCACGGTCTATTTTGCTTTTCGGTTTTGCTTCCTAAGGTGAATTTACCAAGGATGCCTGTTTTGGGGCTTTTTCGGAGAAATACTGTGCATAAACTGAGTTATATTCATCAGTGCCAGTTATGTGCATATATGTTCTCTTCTCTTTTCTCTTAAGCTTTAGGGGTATAGAGTTACTTGCCATAGCATCAGCTTGTATGATTGATGTTGTTGCAGTCTTATGCTCAAGTTCATCCTTAGTTGTTCTATTATGAACATAAGAAGAAACAACAGGATAGTTTAGAACATTTTTATTTCTAGAGTTAAGAGTTAAATGATATAATTCCTCGGCTATTAACTATTCCCCTCGTACTAACCCTATCCCGGCTGGGGTACTAAGCTTCACAAGTAAATCCTTTTGAGAAATAATTGCTCCTGGATCAACCAAAGCTAGTCATCCAAAGAATGCATTATAGGGTAAGCCGGTAAGGGTGTATCAATGATTAGAAATTTTTCACAGAACGATTCGTTTAATGGAATAGTACCAACTATGAAAGTAGGCAAGTTGACCTGACTGGAATGGTTGCAGTATTGTTAAAACCGAAAATTGGTTTTGCACTAAGCTTTAGGACTTCAAATGGTAGTTTCATTTTATTATGGGTAAGACATGAAGATGATGTTTATTGAGCTTCCATACCAACAAAGACTTTCCTCATGGTGCAATTTGACATCTGCCTATAATGATATAAGTGGATCCTGATGCGGGAACACAACCCCTACTGCGTCAGCCTTTGTGAAGGTTATCTCTAGTGTGAGCTTTTTCTTGATATGGATGATTGTCCTTTGGGTCTTGGCTTCTTGCACATACCTCTTCTATGCTTTCTTACTTATCCCCATGAGGTGTGGTCCCCAATGAATAGAAGCGATCAAATTTGATGGGTTACTAGCTCGATGCTCATTAGGATCTGGAGGTAGGTTGCGGGTTCTATTCTCCCCATGCTCTCTTTGGAAACTCCCAGATAGCCCTTCTCAATCAGCCTTTTAATTTCTTTCTTCAAGAGTCGGGAATTATCGATGTGGTAACCATTTGCTTTATGAAACCTGCAATATGCTTTACCTTTTTTATATTCTAGCTTCTTCCCCATATTCGGTATGTCATATGCTATTATGTCGTTGGTTATTTCGAATATCTATCCAAGGGAATGAGTGAAAGGGATTTCTGCCATGAAGTTAAGCTCTTTATGTTGTTTTATCGATGGGCAATACCCATCTACAACCTTTTTTCTATCATAGTTTGGGGTAGATATTCCATTTAATTGCAATGTACATCATGCTTCTTCCGTTTTGATGTAGCCAGCTACACTTTCATAAAAGGCCTTCATACTCTTGCATGATTTTCTACTATTCTTATCCTACATAGTAGTTCCTCGTCTTCACTAGTCACTCCAATTTGCAGAGCTTCCACCTTAAAATGTTTGATGAAGCTATGCAATCTCTCATTCTCCCCTTGCTTCATGCAGGACATGGTATGAATGTTTGGTGACGCTTCCCTTCCCGAGTTAAACTACGTTCGAAAATCAGCAAATAGATGCTTCCAAGATCCAACCTCCCCTTGGATCGTATCGTCTGAACTATAGTGAGGTCGCATCAGATAAGTAGATAGGAAAAAATTTACATCGAGCCAACCTTCCTAACTTCAGGATGTCCATGAAATATTCACAGGTACTTAAATGATCCTTAGGATTGGTTGTCCCATTGAACTTGTCAATCGCTGGAGCTTTAAAATTATCAAGGACATCAGCTTCAATGACTGCTTCAGAGAGAGGGATAAAAATTCCTTCCTCTATCTTTTCTCGATGCTCCACTGAAGATCTTTGCTAATTGCTACACTTGGGATCTGAGCCGTTGCACTCGTATTCCCTTGGGTCAAGCTGGGAGGAACTTCCATCAGACCTTGTATCCTCATCACTTCTGGCGGGTCGGGTCGACTTATTTAATAGTTGGGGTTTATGTTAGCAGGTTTGGTTTTAATTCCAGGGTCACGCTAAAAGTTACCTCTCAATCTGGTGTCAACTTCCAATCCAGCATCACCATTTCTGTTGGTGGAAGTGCCATTATCATTTCCCTATTGAATGTTCAGCGCAACTGGGGAATGATTGCGGTCAGCTGTAGATTGATGTGGTGAATGTAGTTTGTAACCAGCATGCTAGGCCATGGTCTTCTCCAAATACTTCCATGCACCGGTTCATTTATTCCGAGAAGGATTGGAGCGGCCGGGACGAAATCTGCAAGGGCATCAATTGAAGTTCCTGCCTCTTCTTGGGTTTTCGAGGTTATGAGTGGTTTGGAAACAGTCTTTGCTGCTATATGCAAAGCTTCCTGGAATGGAGGGATATGGGAATCTATAGGAAGATCAGAATGTACTATCTCAATGGATGTAATCAAAAAGTACAAGAATCTAGAGGTTCGACCCTCCTTCTAGCGCCAAAAGATGTTGAGGGAATTTTTTATCCTTCAACTCCTCGAACCTACATTAAGCAATTTTCTCATTGATTACTTAGTTAATTTGGAATCAAAGAAATTAAGTGATCCTAATTTCACCGTTAAGTGGGAATTATAGTGTTAATTGCTTACACAATCATGTAGCTGCACCTTAACTAATTGTTAAAGTCTGAATCTTAGCAAAGAGATCATTCAAATATGGCTAAAAATGTGCAATAGACTAAGCTTAATAAGGAAAATAATGTAAGTAGGAAAAGGACGCCAGATATATTTGGTTTGGATTTTAAATAATCCTACATCCATGGGGAAGTTTTCGTTTTCTCTTTGGATATTGATTTGATACAAAATTCTATGGTGGCCAACACAAAAGAACCTTAAAAGTTTTCTCAAAAAATCTATGATTATTAGGGGAGGTCCTTTTCACCTATAAAGTTTTACTATTTATATTGACAAGGTGTACTCGGATCGTTATAGTTCCTTCCTGATCACCACACCTCAACCCTTGTATCCCGCCATGTGTCGCTTATCCGTACTACCTGTTTAATGTGATAAGATTGTTGATGTGTTTTTGGTGGAAAGTTTGAATTAAGGTGGGAATTTCTAAATTTGTAGAGGGAATTTCAAATTTGAATTGGTCTCATTCATGGGCTTTTAGCATGCATCCTTTGTTGTTTATATAGATGTTATACGTGAATACGAGATGAGATTTATGAAAAGAAGTGGATATAAACACTGTCTTTTGTTTGGACCATATTGTTCCGCTGGCGTTATTGCTTTCTTTGCCTGGTTCATTACCACTTTAGGTCAGAATGGAGTAGCCTTTCCCATTCTGTTCTAAAAGCTGGTCGGTTAAATTTGAGACTCGGTTGTTGTCTGGGGTGTTTCCTTTGTTGCTGCCGGGAGATCGGGTAAAGGAAAACTTTACATTTGTTGTTTCAGCTCTAGTGGAATGCTTTCGGCTCTATGTGGTGCTGTCTAAGTTCCCCTTGGTATACACTTGTGCAGGCCTGTTCTTTGGTTTTTTACTGCAATCTTGGCTTCTACTTTGGGAGATAGTCTCTACGCTCTTCTTTGTTTTTCGAATATGTGTGGTATTTTCCCTTTTGTAACTCTCAAGTCTGATGCACTCTCTAATCTGTCTTGGCCTTATTGTCATGGTAGTAGCTTGTTTTGGCTTCCAGTATTGTTTGTTTCTCCCTGCTGTTGTGATATGAATGAGTGTAATAAAATATATATATATATTTCATATCCATATACCTTTAAAATAGTTTTAGAATCATAATCTAATTCAAAAATACTTATTATTTTCAAGCCTAGTTTTAAAACCTTTATCATATAATTTTCTTATACTTAATAAATTATATCCCAAATTTTCAACAAGTAAAACACTAGAAATAAGAGGAGTTTTAGAGTTACCAAAATTTCCGATGCAAATAACATAACTTTTTAAATCATTATCAAAGTTCATTATTCCACTATCTATATTTACAATGTCTCTCAGTAACAGTGGATCTCCTATCATATGCTTTATTTTGAACATCCATTGCATGGTATCCATTTCTTCTTCTTTAATATGCATAGATAACAGGCTTTTTAACCAAGCGGATTTTCAGAACGAAGTAAAGGGTCAAAACGAAGACGAAATGACTCACGAGCTTGGAAATAAGTCTAGATCGTTAAAAGGAAGGAATTCAACAAGTTTCAAGCAAAATGGGATTAAATGGGCCACTCGGCACCGAGAGGTACTTCTTCCACTTAGCACCACCTGAACTGTAACAAGTCACACTCCAGAGGGCCCATATTTTTTGCTTACCCGAAAACCCAAGTCCACTAAAGTACAGATTGTTGTTTGATATCCTGCAAAGAGAAACATATCAGAGCATTAATAGTAATAACTCATAGCAGAAATAAGTAAACATAATAAATCAATATAATTACTTACCAAAAATTGACATCTCAAATGTCAAGAGCCTCAGCCAGACAACTACTCCATATCAATATCGGTGCCTTCCCTTCAAAATCATGTGGGTTGTTATAAGGAGGGGGTCAAAACAACATTCTGGTAACTAATAAATGATACATCTTATACTTAACACTAGATTACGCCGGTTGCTCATGATTTCATGTTATGTCAGAATTGATCCTTAGTCATAATGACTCCATCGCTGCGTACGAACCGCACCCATCTACACTATGTAGATATACATACATACATACATACATATATCCCATCATCCACTAATGGACCTAGATACTATCCCCACTAGTATCTACCGCATAACACCTCGTAATGATCCATCGCATTACTACATCATCATCATTGTATCACCTGAGGAAATCCTATCGTGCGCACTGACGACCTTCAGTCCACAAGGCCATGTATTCTTCGATGACTTTTCACTATGTACACTAGACTTCTGCACACCTTTTTCTGCTTCTTATCATGGATTTCCGTCCCCATGCACCTCCACCCGTCTATGTTTTGAAGGAATCTCTGTATGGAGTAACTAGCATTGTCCTATCAAACAAACAATTGTGGCGATGCATAACCTAACTGAATCGATCTCGATAGACGGTAGAGACTAGTTAGGTGTAACTCTATCCTTCCCATTGAATGCAAGTAACCAATAATAAGCTCGCTAAATATGCAATTCCAACCCCTAGTTTTGGTACCTACATATGCCAACCTTTTGCACACCTCATTGCAACTCCTTTAGTACATGTGCAGGCCAGCCTTTTGAGTGCCCTATTGCATAAGTCCAATTTCACCCATCATTCATTTAGATTTCCAAGTGCAAGCAAGGCAATACCCTCCTCAGAAAAATTTGAAATAGACCAACAGTGTCTATACAGTCTTGCCATCCGTAAAAGGTATGCCCGGTGACTACAGTTACGAGATTCCAAACCAAGCACACCTAACTTGAGGGTATGTGATAGCCCTGGCTAGGCAAGCATGTAGAAAATTTAAGTCATTCTAATTTTATTTAGTTATGTGAAGAAAATAGTATAAATACAATTTTCTGGGAGATGCTTGTGTAAAAATGAGAATGTATGCCCTTGTACATATGTATGCTGTTTTAACACATTACCCGAGTAAGGTAATTTAGTAAGCAAAGACATAGGAGATAAATTAGTACATGATCTGTTAAGTAGGTGTACATAATAGCTTAAATACAATGTATAAGTAACATAGGCAGTTTTAGTCTAAATTTTCCATAAAATTAAACAGGAATATAGCTGCTTGAATAAGTAGAAGGAGCATGAATATAAGATTGGTAAAATATTTAATTCACACACACAAACTCAGTTAGACACAAGTTATATACATTATGGAAAAAAATACACATGAGCACATATGCATAACATTTGGTAAACACACACATAGCTGGCTATATAAATAGGGCTTATATGCATGGTTAAAACCAAAAAAGGCAAAACAAAGCCCGAGCCAAAAATCATGCATATAGTATGTAAAGAAACATGCCAAAAGTAGCCATGACAAGAAAAAAAAGAGGAATGGTAGGAAAGGAAAGAGGAGAGGGTGAACTGTTGGGTGAAACCAGAAATGGTGATGGGATTTCTGATGAAAAATAAATTACTTAACTAACCTTAAAACCCTACCAACTCCACTATATACCTCATTATCTCCTACGGGTACACACCAGGAAATCAGAAAAACAAAATATAGAAAGGAAAAAGAAAGTAGGCGGTAGTTTAAGGAAAATAATGGCAGACCTGAATCAAGACTTGGGAAGGAGAACTTTGGTGGGTAAACCCTCACTTGGAAAGGCATTAAGACCTATGAAAGGCAGCCATTTAACCTCTAGTTTATTTTAATTATGTTTGAAGTTTTGCTTGCATTTTTAGTCTAATCATTTTCTGTTGTTTCTGAAGATATGTGGTTTGTATTGCTGGTTGTCATTTAACCTATGGTTGTTATACAAGGTATATTTAATGATAAGCTGATGATAACTGATTTATTTATATGTTTATGAAACTGAGAAATGTTTTTGGTTAAAAGCATGAGTTAATCAGGAAAGTATCCTTTGGCTTATGCCTTGTAATTGAACTATGGATTAGGGTACAATGGGATTTCTATGAGTTAAGTCTTAATCCATTATTGATGGTTCTCTGGAAATAAGGTTGAGCAATAAGTGAACACATTTCAAAGGAAAATATATGTATATATATAAGTTGACTGCAAGGACCTTATTACTGGGAACCACAGTGCTATTTCATTTCCTAAAATATTTTAATCCATGCTTTAGCCAAAGGCTTATCTCTGAACGAAACTGGGTTGAAATAATATACAAATGTGATTAATTGACTGTTGAGATGTATGAATGGATGAATGTTTTATGGATGGATGAAAACTGCTAGCTCTTACCGGTTAGGTACAAAAAGATTTTGGGCATGACATAGTATAGTTGATACCTGCACGCATGAAAGGAAAACTTAGTAATTAAACTAAGGAATTGGGTCACCTCTATCAGGTTGGGTATGAGGGAAGTGGGTATGACATAGTGGTTGGCTTGCATCAAGGATGGGGTGTAAGTTTGCACATGGCATGTTCATGTCCAAATAGCTTGTAGTGCACTGGAAATTAAGCAGTAGTTCCAGGTAGTGTGCACCAGTGCAACCATGAATGTGATATTGGACCCTTAACAATGATATGAAATGAACTTACAAGCAGAGGTGAATATGCTAGGAGTATGGTGAGTTCTGGTATGTAGACTCAGTTTTGATGTCTTAGCTTAATGATATGGGTGTTGCTTGTTCATGTTTATGAAATACCTGTGTGATTTGTATGATGGCTGCTATGAATTCTTGAAATAAGAACCTTGGTTAGGAAATTAGTCTAAGCGCATATACATGTATTTAGTAATTCACTCACTTCACTGTAAGGATACAAAAAAATGTGTGTACATGAGGAAGTGGTTTAACAATTTGAGTAGAACATTTAACTTCTGAAATAAAGGTGATGTGGAACTAATTTCATTAATATTATGCATTGTCAATTGAATTTACTCATACCAGACTTTAGTCTGACCTGTTTGTTGCTTGCATCAAATGGGTGCTCCACTCACATTGTGGAGTAGATCATTTGGTGTCTACAGGAAAGAAGGAAGCTAAGTGAAAAGGGGGCAGAAGCATGATGCTAAGATGAATTGCTAGTTAACTAAAATTTAGATTTGTAGAAGAATGCTTCTTTATGTTTTCTTTTGCTAAAGAACAGCTCTGTGGTAATATTTGAATCACGTTGTAACTCAAATTGTAATGTATTGAATGATTTAAACCACTTGTGATAGAACTAGTCTCAGTGAAGAAAATGATAATGAAATTTAGCTTTATATTATAACCTGTCTGCCAGAAATCTTTATATGAATCAAGTAATAAGGTTGGTAGTAAATCTGAAGCAATTGTGAACCAGTAAAGTATACTTATGCACTAGAGTGTTTTAGAGACTAGAACCTATTTAATTAACCACTGCAGGTATTATAAGGTAAGGAAAACCCCATAGGCAGAAAAGAAAAGAAAAAAAAACATAAGAGAGATTTAAAAAAATGTATCTGATGATTATAAGAATAAGTGAAACTTGTAGATTATAACTAACTAATTCCAGAATCTTACCTAAACAAATTTGTCCACCTGAGGACTAAGGTGAAGCAAATTACAACTGTGCAAGGTTATGTGCACACAGGAACACAGAAGCTTGCACAACCCCAGTTTAACTGTTTGTAAAGCAAACTTTGATAAATTTTAAATGTTATGAGTTAGTTCATATGTTTTAATAAATACACAAATGCTAAGCACAAGAAAACAAATAGAAATTGGTTAATTAAACTGCACAGAGATTTAAGTAGAAAGGATCATTTCACTTCCTTTTTCAGTGTATAACCTCAGCTTATTTTTTTGTTTAAAATAGACTGAGTTATTCTTTACAAAAAATACTCTGATATTAGAATAAAAAATATATGATCTGAATGTCTATATGAACATTCAAATAGTTTTACAAAGAGGTAAATCAATATTTCTATATTGATCAGATTGGATCTTGGGAAACAAATAAAAACATTAAAAAATATATAAAGAGAGAATAGTTGGTCTGTGAAAGAGTGCAACCCTGAATTTAGCTTAGACTAAATTGGGTCATTCAATTAAAATGACAAGTTAGGGAGGGTTGTCTCGGTTGGTATCAAAGCTATGTTAACAAATACATAGCCAAAACAAATACTTGCTTGAATCTGTGTGCCTTGTTTGCATTGTTTGCTGCTTGCTTGAGTTGCTTTACTTATTATGAATAAATGAGTCCACTGTTAGTTTTAAAAGTAAAAGTAGTGAATAAGAATTAGAACTAACTACATTAGAAATATTCAATAGAGGCCCAGAGGAGTTAGAATCAATCCCCAGGCCACAGGAGAAAGAGAACATGGTCAATCTTATGATACTACTGAGCATGCAACTAGAACGGCTGCTGGTCCCCCAATGATTAACATGCAAGATTTTGTTCAAATGCTGAGGGATGGAATGGCACCTAGGGTAGATAATCCACATGAGGAGCTGTCCAAATTGCTTAAAACATACACAAACTTAGGAGGTGGTATCTTTGATGGCACAGAAAATGCCATAGGTGTCCAGTCATGGTTAAGAACAGTAGAGAGGATCTTTGTAGACATGCAAATCAATGATCGGAGAAGGAGGCAAATAGCTTCAAGACAACTAAAAGGCATAGCTTTGGACTGGTGGGAAGTGATTATTGCAGGCAGGCAAGAACAAGAAATCACATGGAATCAGTTCAAAGAAATGTTGGAAGCCAGATTTGTCCCAGCATCAGCAAAAGCTTCATTGCTTGAGGAATTTATCAAGTTGAGACAAGGATCTATGAGTGTCACTGAATACACTCAGAAATTTGAAGGGTTGTCTAAATATGGGGCAGTACTAATCCTAGATGAAATATCAAGGAATGCTAGGTACATTCAAGGGTTGAATGCTGGATTGAGTAGAGCCATGTTAACATACAAAGACACAACATTTGAGCAGGTTATGGACTAGACATTGTCATTTGAACAGCATGATAATGCTAGAGAAAAGTTTAAGAATTTCAAGAATAACAAGAAAGGAAAGAATAGAGCACACCCATATGAGAGGAAGAAGGGAGAAGCAATGAATAAAGAAGGAAGTAAAGTGGCGTGCTTTGACAATAAGAAACCTAAAGTGATCCGTTATAACTGTGGAAAGGAAGACCATATAAAGACAAAATGCCAAGCACCCAAGTCAACTATTCTTAGGTTCTACAACTGTGGAAAAGATGGGCACATGAAGAGGCAGTGTCCAGAGATGGCAAAGGTGGTTGTACTTGAAGGGAAAGGCAAGGCAATGGAGGCACCTAGCCAAGTGGAAGGTATATTATTTATTAAAGGCATACCCATATCAGTTGTTTTTGACACAGGGGCCACACACTCTTTTATTTCATATGATGTAGTTCAGAAATTAGGGTTGACATGTATTCTTGTTGATAAGCCCTTTGCATATTGATAGTCCTTTAGGTAGTTCCTGCATTACCCATATGAAATGCATGCAAGTAGAAATATGCATGGGTGGTCACACCTTTATCTCAGAATTATATGTGTTGAATTACCCTAAGCTAGGTATTATATTGGGAATGGATTTTTTAAAAAGCTTTTGTGCTATCATTAACTTAGAAATTTCCACCATTTCACTACAACTTCTTGATGACAAGAGGGTTGTGGTTATGTATGAAGCAGCCAAGGATAGGGGTATGGGAAAAATGTTCAACTTGAACAGTGGTGAAGTTGAATTAAGTCTAAATGAGATACCCATAGTTAACCAATACCCTGATGTGTTTGGTGAAGTGAATGGCATACCTCATAACAGACCAGTAGAATTTCAAATTAGACTAAAACTAGGAACAAGCCCTGTCATCAAGAAAACAAATAGAATGGGTCCTAAAGAACTGATTGAGTTGAAGAAACAACTAGAAGAATTAGAACAAAAAGGCTTCATTAGGCCTAGCAGTTCAAATTGGGGATCACCGGTAGTATTTGTTAAGAAGCATGATGGTTCCTTGAGAATGTGCATAGATTATAGAGAATTAAACTCAGTCACCATCAAAAAAAAATACCCTCTACCTAGAATTGATGATCTCTTTGATCAATTAAATGGTGCTAAAGTATTTTCTAGACTTGACTTAGCATCTGGTTTCCATCAAATGAAAGTGGAAGAAGAATGTATCAAATATACAGCTTTCAATACCAGATATGGCTTGTATGAATACTTAGTAATGCCATTTGGTTTGACTAATGCACCATCCTATTTTGTGGATTTGATGAATAGAATTATCATAGATTACTTAGATAAATTTGTACTGATTTTCATTGATGATATACTAATATACTCTAAGTCAGTTAGTGAACATGAGAAGCACTTGCATCTGGTACTGAGCAGACTAAGGCAACAAGGTCATAAAGCCAAGTTCGCAAATTGTTCTTTCTGGAAGGATGAAATAAAATTCTTAGGCCACATAATTTCCCCAGAAGGAATTTCAGTAGATCCAAGTAAAGTCATGGCAGTGCAAGCATGGAAAAGACCAAGCAATGTCACTGAAATCAAATCATTCATGGGCATGGCTGGGTACAACAGGAGATTCATAAAAGACTTAGCTAAAATAGCAGCCCCACTAACCAAGTTAACAAGAAAAGATCAACTTTTCCTATGGACTGAGAAGTGTGAAGGGGCATACAACCAGTTGAAGAGGGTATTGATGGAAGCACCAGTGCTAAAAATTCTAGAAGGCAATGACAATCTGGTAGTGTACACTGATGCAAGTGGTTCAGGTATTGGAGCTGTCCTTATGCAAGAACGAAGAGTAATAGATTATGCATCAAGGCAACTGAAACCCAGTGAAACCAAGTATGCAACACATGACTTGGAATTGGCAGCAGTGGTGTATGCACTAAAGCTTTGGAGACACTACCTGTTAGGAACAAAGTTTGAGCTTTATACTGACCATAAAGCTTTGAAGTATTTATTTTCTCAAAAAGATTTAAACATGAGACAACATAGGTGGGTGGAATTCCTTGCTGCCTATGATTTGGACATTACGTACACACCAGGGAAAGCAAATAGAGTGGCAGATGCATTAAGTAGACAACATGCCAAGTTAGCTACACTGATGATAGAGGAGTTTAAAATGTTATTAACACTGACAGATGTAGAAGTGGAAGACATGGGGGAACCAACTATGGAAGTGGGTAAGGATATGGACCACTATGGCAAGCTCAGCCTTATCACAATAAAATCAGACCTAGTGGAAGAAGTGAACCAGTCACAAGACGTGGATGAATTTCTGAAGGAGAAAAAGGAATTGTTAAAGAATGGTTCAAAGCTTGACAAGTTTGAACTAGATAGGAAAGGATGCTTAAGATACAAAGGAAGATTGTGTGTGCCTGACATAGAAGCTCTACAAAGGAAGATCTTGGATGTCCATCACAAGTCAAAGTATACCATACACCCAGGTGGCACTAAAATGTATCATGATCTAAAGAGGAGCTACTGGTGGAAAGGAACGAAGAGAAGTGTGGGTGAATATGTGGCAAAATGTATTACTTTCCAACAAGTCAAGGCTGAGTACCAAAGACCCAGTGGACTGTTGCAACCTCTAGAAGTTCCAAGGTGGAAATGGGAAAGCATATCAATGGATTTCATTGATGGTTTGCCAAGATCAAAGAGAGGCAATGACAGTATTTGGGTGGTGGTGGATAGGTTGACTAAATCATCACATTTCATACAAGTAAAGAGTGATAGAAATGCACCAAAGCTGGCACAAGTTTTCATGAATGAAATAGTGAAACTACATGGAGTTCCTACCACTATCATTAGTGACAGAGACACCATATTCACATCAAAATTTTGGAATAGCTTTCAACAAGCAATGGGGGTTGAGTTGTACTTGATCACAACCTACCATCCCCAAACAGATGGTCAGACAGAAGTGGTTAATTAATTCTTGGAGGATCTACTTAGAGCTTGTGTACTTGATCATGGTGGCAATTGGGAAGACTACCTTCATTTAGCAGAATTGGCCTACAACAACAGCTACCAGAGTAGTATAGGAATGGCACCCTATGAAGCTCTATATGGGAGGCCTTGTTTGTCACCTGCTTGCTGGTTAGAGGTAGGTGAAAGGATAATGTTAGGACCAGATCATGTGAAAGAGACAAATGCTAAGATTATATTGATCAGACAGAGAATGAAGGCAGCATAAGATAGAATGAAATCTTATGCAGATAGAAGGAGGAAGCCACTTGAATTTGAAGTAGGAGATTATGTGACTTGAAAGTTTCACCCATAAGGAAGGTATTGAGGTTTGGCAAGGCAAGAATGCTAACCCCAAGATATATAGGACCATATGAGACTATTGCAAGAATAGGAAAGATGGCTTACAAGTTGAAGCTGCCAGAAGAAATGAGTGGGATACACAATGTATTTCATGTATCACAATTGAGAAAATGTGTGCATGATGAAGCTTCAGTGGTTCAGTCACAAAACAAAGTGGAAGTTAGACCAGACCTGGTGTATGAGAAGAAGCCAGTAGGCATTGTAGCCAAAGAAGTTAAGAAATTGGGAAACAAAACAATTAAACTAATAAAGGTGCAATGGAGTCTAGACCCTAATGATTGCACATGGGAGGTTGAAGACAAGAAGAAAGTCCAATACCCTCAACTATTTGCAACTGGCAATTAAGGTAGAAGTATTTTACTTATTATGCTTGAGTCTATTTAGATAAACATGATGTTCAGAGTTGGATGTGTTTGTTTGATGTGTGCTTTGGTTGAATTTAGGAATGTGTATCTGATGTTTGTTTGACACTTGATTAATATAGTAAGAAGTATTAAATTGTGGGACACAATTTCTTAAAGGAGGGGTGTATGTGACAGCCCTGGTTAGGCAAGCATATAGAAAATTTAAGTCATTCAAATTTTATTTAGTTATGTGAAGAAAATAGTATAAATACGATTTTCTGGGAGAAGCTTGTGTAAAAATGAGAATGTATGCACATATGTATGCTGTTTTAACACATTACCTGAGCAAGGTAATTTTGTAAGCAAAGACATAGGAGATAAATTAGTACATGATCTGTTAAGTAGGTGTACATAATAGCTTAAATACAATGTATAAGTAACATAGGCAGTTTTAGTCTAAATTTTCCATAAAATTAAACAGGAATATAACTGCTTGAATAAGTAGAAGGAGCATGAATATAAGATTGGTAAAATATTTAATTCACACACACAAACTCAGTTAGACACAAGTTATATACATTATGGAAAAAAATACACATGAGCACATATGCATAACATAGGGTAAACACACACATAGCTGGCTATATAAATAGGGCTTATATGCATGGTTAAAACCAGAAAAGGAAAAACAAAGCCCGAGCCAAAAATCATGCATATAGTATGTAAAGAAACATGCCAAAAGTAGCCAAGACAAGAAAAAAAGAGGAATGGTAGGAAAGGAAAGTGGAGAGGGTGAACTGTTGGGTGAAACCAGAAATGGTGATGGGATTTCTGATGAAAAATAAATTACTTAACTAACCTTAAAACCCTAGCAACTTCACTATATACCTCATTATCTCCTACGGGTACACACCAGGAAATCAGAAAAACAAAATATAGAAAGGAAAAAGAAAGTAGGCAGTAGTTTAAGGAAAATAATGGCAGACCTGAATCAAGACATGGGAAGGAGAACTTTGGTGAGTAAACCCTCACTTGGCAAGGCATTAAGACCTATGAAAGGCAGCCATTTAACCTCTAGTTTATTTTAATTCTGTTTGAAGTTTTGCTTGCATTTTTAGTCTAATCATTTTCTGTTGTTTCTGAAGATATATGGTTTGTATTGCTGGTTGTCATTTAACTTATGGTTGTTATACAAGGTATATTTAATGATAAGCTGATGATAACTGATTTATTTGTATGTTTATGAAACTGAGAAATGTTTTTGGTTAAAAGCATGAGTTAATAAGGAAAGTATCCTCTGGCTTATGCCTTGTAACTGAACTATGGATTAGGGTACAATGGGGTTTCTATGAGTTAAGTCTTAATCCATTATTGATGGTTCTCTGGAAATAAGGTTGAGAAATAAGTGAACACATTTCAAAGCAAAATATATATATATATATATAAGTTGACTGCAAGGACCTTATTACTAGGAACCACAGTGGCATTTCATTTCCTAAAATATTTTGATCCATGCTTTAGCCAAAGGCTTATCTCTGAACGAAAATGGGTTGAAATAATATACAAATGTGATTAATTGACTGTTGAGATGTATGAATGATTTATGGATGCATGAAAACTTTTATCTCTTACTGGTTAGGTACAAAAAGATTTTGGGCATGACATAGTATAGTTGATGCCTGCACGTATGAAAGGAAAACTTAGTAATTAAACTAAGGAATTGGGTCACCTCTATCAGGTTGGGTATGAGGGAAGTGGGTATGACATAGTGGTTGGCTTGCATCAAGGATGGGGTGTAAGTTTGCACATGGCATGCTCATGTCCAAATAGCTTGTAGTGCTCTGGAAATTAAGCAGTAGTTCCAAGAAGTGTGCACCAGTGACCCTTAACAATGATATGAAATGAACTTAATAGCAGAGGTGAATATGCTAGGAGTATGGTGAGTTCTGGTATGTAGACTCAGTTTTGATGCCTTAGCTTAATGATATGGGTGTTGCTTGTTCATGTTTATGAAATACCTATGTGATTTGTATGATGGCTGCTATGAATTCTTGAAATAAGAACCTTGGTTAGGAAATTAGTCTAAGCACATATACATGTATTTAGTAATTCACTCACTTCACTGTAAGGATACAAAAAAATGTGTGTACATGAGGAAGTGGTTTAACAATTTGAGTAGAACATTTAACTTCTGAAATAAAGGTGATGTGGAACTAATTTCATTAATCTTATGCATTGTCAATTGAATTTACTCATACCAGACTTTAGTCTGACCTGTTTGTTGCTTTCATCAAATGGGTGCTTCACTCACATTGTGGAGTAGAACATATGGTGTCTACAGGAAAGAAGGAATCTAAGTGAAAAGGGGGCAGAAGCATGATGCTAAGATGAATTGCTGGTTAACTAAAATTTAGATTTGTAGAAGAATGCTTCTTTATGTTTTCTTTTCTTTTGCTAAAGAACTGCTCTGTGGTAATGTTTGAATCATGTTGTAACTCAAATTGTAATGTATTGAATGATTTAAACCACTTGTGATAGAACTAGTCTCAGTGAAGAAAATGATAATGAAATTTAGCTTTATATTATAACCTGTCTGCCAGAAATCTTTATATGAATCAAGTAATAAGGTTGGTAGTAAATCTGAAGCAATTGTGAACCAGTAAAGTATACTTATGCACTAGAGTGTTTTAGAGACTAGAACCTATTTAATTAACCACTGCAGGTATTATAAGGTAAGGAAAAACCCATAGGCATAAAAGAAAGAAAAAAAAACATAAGAGATATGAACCCTGATTTAAAAAAATGTATCTGATGATTATAAGAATAAGTGAAACTTGTAGATTATAACTAACTAATTCCAGAATCTTACCTAATCAAATTAGTCCACCTGAGGACTAAGGTGAAGCAAATTACAACTGTGCAAGGTTATGTGCACACAGGAACACAAAAGCTTGCACAACCCCAGTTTAACTGTTTGTAAAGCAAACTTTGATAAATTTTAAATGTTATGAGTTAGTTCATATGTTTTATTAAATACACAAATGCTAAGCACAAGAAAACAAATAGAAATTGGTTAATTAAACTGCACAGAGATTTAAGTAGAAAGGATCATTTCACTTCCTTTTTCGGTGTATAACCTCAGCTTATTTTTTTGTTTAAAATAGACTGAGTTATTCTTTACAAAAAATACTCTGATATTAGAATAAAAAATATATGATCTGAATGTTTGTATGAACATTCAAATAGTTTTACAAAGAGGTACATCAATATTTCTATATTGATCAGATTGGATCTTGGGAAACAAATAAAAACATAAAAAAAATATAAAGATAGAATAGTTGGTCTGTGAAAGAGTGCAACCCTGAATTTAGCTTAGACTAAATTGAGTCATTCAATTAAAATGACAAGTTAGGGAGGGTTGTCTCAGGGTATCCATTCAGCTATACGCAAGCGTATACTCTCTTTGGGTCCTATTGTTTGGAAATGTTTTTAGCATCCCAGCCCAGTCTACGACCTTAAGTTGTTTATTCTTTATATTATAACAGACAATTTATAATTATTGTAGACAATTTGTAATTATTCACGCCCATCATAAACGCATATATGAGGCAACATATATATATATTTCATATTCATGTATATCTATTTTTCTTATATTTTCTTTACCACCGCTACATCGTTAATATTTGACCCTAGATCTTCATTTTACTAATGCATTTAACTTTTCGCTTATCAAATTCATTTACCGCTTCTCATTTTCTGTCATCAATATCATTACTACTACATTCATTAGTTAAACTTCGAGTTCTATTCCATTTCATTTAATTATCAGACTTAATTCATTTCATTCAATTATTGGACTTAAACCAATTCTTCCAATCATCAGATTTAAACCATTTCATTAAATTATCAAACTTAATTCATTTCATTCTATTATCAGACTTAATCTATTTCATTTCCTACTTCTTTATCTTGCCTATTACTCAGGGTTAACTAGTTAGGTCATGGTCGACATGATTGGGCCAAAATAATTTATTTTTTACGTTGGTTGATTTAATTGATTTGTTGCCATTTATTCTCCAATTAACATTAACCAGCGTTATCTTATGCCTTAATCAATTTTCTTAAACATTAAGCTACCATTAAAATTTAATAGAGTTAATCAATCATTAATTAATTTTAAATTATTTCCTAAATTTCACATATAATTATTTCTAACTATGAAAATTTAAGCGCACATAACTTTTTGTTTAAACTCCGGTTGGAAAAGTTTATATACAAAAACTAATCAAAAAATCAACACGAATCCAATGGAATAAATTTGGTGGCCAAATCCTAACATTTGTAAAAATTCTACTTTTCACCGTTTATTATTTATTAATTAATTTTAATTTATTAACTTAAAAACGTGAGGTGTTACAGGATTCCTTATACTCAATGCACAACCTCTACAATTGTCGTGAAGTACTTTCCTTAAAGAAAAGATGAGCAACTCTGAGGATTTATGAGAAGGAAGCAAAGAAAGAGGATAACACAAGTGTTATCAAGTGAATCGTCGGGAAAAACTATAGGTCTATAAAAAGGAGTTTAGAATACATCGAACTAGAGATAGAAGAATAATGCGAGTTTAGAATACATCCGCTGAGTGGTTTTTTTTTCATGTGGGCAGGTGTGTTAACTTGTACATCACTGGGCTTGCATCTAGACCTTAGGATTCATATGCTTTTAACTCAAATGATGATTTCCTCTATAAATACAAACCCTACAGCAACTGGAAGAGGAATTTTGGTGCTTCATTTTTTACCTTCTACTTCTCCTCCGTTGATGTCACTTAGGAAGCTACCATTTGTTGTTTAGGGCTTAGATCGGTAAATTCTTTGCACTAGTGACTCTCAAGGCTCTAATATATAAAATATAAAGCGGACATAGGCCAGAGATTACCGAACCACTGTAAAAATTCTTATGAGTCTTTACTTTTTTCATACAATTTCTGGTAGATCTCTATATTGTAATAGGTTTTTGGGTGTTGTGCCAATTTTGGCTTCAACATTCTAGTGCTTTTACTGAAAAAAGATAGATTTCACAACTTAAAGTTTTGATATGAAATTTTGAAACGATAAAGAGGCTTAACTACAGATCTAGGATTGGAGGAAGTCAATCAAAGCATGTGGGCGGCTAGGGGGTGTCCTCAAATTCTAATCATTTCAACTATGTGACCAAAGAAGAGATGGAGAGAATGATGCAAGAAATGCAAGATGAAATAATGGCTTGACAATAGGAGACACTAGATGAATTTTTCTAAAGGTTAGGACAATAGGGGATAGTTAGGGCTATTGGAATGCAAAACTAAAGACCAAAACTAATACAAAATCATTTGGAGTCGGAGCAGAGCAAGTTGGAACAATTCCCCAACAAATAAGACCTATCGGTACCGATCCCAATCCTCTCGGTAGCGAGGGGATTTTACTCAAGACAATGTTGGTTCAGGCTTAAGGCAAGCTGGGATGCCAAGAATGGATGACGCTGGAGCCTGAAACGCAAGTCAAAATGCAAATCCATAGTGATTGAAAGACTATGTACCAAAATTTCCCCATAGAAACGCAGGGCAAAATGAAGCCATAGGAATGGATCAAAATGCAAGCGTTCCGCCAAAGGAGTATATGCCGAAGTTTCCCTACAGGAGGAGAGGGCAGAATGCAGCTGTTGATCAAAGACCTTCGTTAAATGGAAACAACCGGATAGCTGAGTTGGTCAAAAGGATGTTGAGGGGTAGATCACCTGAACAGAGTTTGGAAGATGTAAACAGGAATCCAAAGGAGTATGTTGTTTCAAGCTTACACGTGTATGAGACCTTGTTTGGTCTCTTGGCACGCTCTGAGTCCGATGTCTGATATGAATATTTAGGATGTTTGCTTGCTTGCATTGACTTGAATATTTGATTTTTAAATCCACTTGAACATGATGGTTGATACTGACCCTGTCGGTCCCGTCGGGAGAGACGGGGTAGTGACCACAGAAAGCAAGTATCCTTACTGGAGAGTAAGTGGATGGACTTGCTTGTTATTGTGCCCTACATCAAAGAGCGAGCGGATTAGGCTCAACACGGATCAAGAGAGATCGAAAGTAAGTCCTTTCACCAAAGAGTGCGTGGATGGACTTGATTGACGTTGAGCACCCTCATCGGTAAGCAAGAGGATTGGGCTTAGCAACGATTCGGTAAGATGAACCCAAAATTGGATGTTAAATTATTCGGAGAGGACGAACACTAGATTGGATGATTGAACGGTCCAAAGGGATCGAAGTGAGTTGTGGAATTATGGATCTTAAGGCTAAATAAGCACTAGTGGGGTGAATGATGTTTTCTGAATTTTGTAAATCTTTTTGAATTAATTTTAAGTTTAATATCAAATCATAGATTTTCGACATAGAACTTTATCAATAAACAATCACAGATGCAAACACAGATATACTAAAAGTAGTAAAGTAAAGTAGAGAGTTAGTGAGATGACATAACAGATTTTATATTGGTTTGGATTTCTCCTACATCCAATCCTTACAATTGCTTGTACGGATTTCCTTTCAAATGCCAATCTTCAAATGAGCAGAAGACAAACCTAATTATAATCTTGATTCCGAGGCTATGAGACACACGCTTCTGATTTCTCAAGCTCAGAGCGCACACACTTGATTTGGCCTGGCTACAGGCACATCCACTCGAATTTCTTAGCTACCAAGCACACCCAATTGATTTGAATGAGCTACGATCACACCCAAGAAAATAAAACTGGAGTCTGATGGTTTTTCCATACACAATTTTTTGAACTTTGGATATAATGGATCCTATAACCTCTTGGATAGCACATTGATCTTTGATCGAGAGAGAGATGACCGAAAACTAATAATAAATAGCAGTTAATCAAATTAAAGAATTTTGGATTGATTCCGTGTAATTTTGAATAGAAATAAGAGAATTTTCAGGATATCTTTTTTAAAGAGTAAGAGGAGAGAAGATAATAAGAAAGTAGTTAATAAAAAATTCGTTTGAAACCCTCCATATATAGTGAATCAATAGATGTGTCCATTCATGAAAAGTTGCAACGAATAGAAACTTCATCTCCAAATTTGAAAAACCAATTGGCGGCATATATATCGAGATACTTATAGGTTATATGTCGACATAACCATTTATATTTTGAATTTTTTTTATTTTAAAATGTTTTTGAAAATCTTATGCTTTGTAAAATATTTTGAAACTTTGTAAAATAATTTAAACATGGTTTATAAATATTTTAAACTTGGAAAAACTCTTATAAAATATTTTTAAAAATATTTGAAAAATAAATTTTGTTTTAAAAATAAAAGATAAGGAAATGGAAAATAGAGATCAAAGATTGCTACTAGGAACTTTAACAATATCATATGACTCTATATACTATATTATAGTCTTGCGATCTTCATATCTTGGTCTTTATACTCATAAGTTTTCATGTCCTTTCTCTGAGTGTTTATATTGTACAGTCTTCGATTCAACACCTATATAATATCGTGCATATATACTATATAAATTGGTAAAAAAAATTAGTATCCATATTTTATATGAATATATTTTGTTATCAAGGTTGTTATTATCAAAATCAATAACCGAGGTATTAACAATTGAACCCTATATTGGATGATTGAATGGCCTAAAGAGATCGAACCTTATATTAGATGATTGAATGATTTGAAAATATTAAATAGTAGATTAGATGTTAAACGATCCAGAGAGATCGAACTCTAGTTTGGATGATAAACGATCCAGTGAGATCAGACCTTAGAATCGGTATTAACCTAAATAAGTATTTGAACGCCTTTAATCGGAATAAAATAAATAAATCCTGGGTCAAAATTGTAAAACCAAAAAAAAAATTCGAAAATAAAAAAGGAAATATAATTAAAAGTTAAGAATTAACCTAAAATATGATATTTTGCAAATGCTCGAATTTGACAATGGGAATTGTACCATTGTTTCTGTAGTAATTTTCTGGACAATTTTCATATATAACTTGTTGAGTCTGAGCTAAAATGAAAAAGTTATAAAGGTTTGAACAAATGTGAAAATTAAATAAAAAGGAAATAAATATGTAAAATAATAATAAATAATTAACCATGAGGCGGTTGACCCGACATGGGCCAGGTCGACCATGGGTAGTCGACAAAGCCTTGGGTGGTCGACCCGACCTTGGGTGAAATCGAGGGTCGCAATTTTTCGGTCGCGTTGTTCGTTCGTCCTTGATTCTTTCGTGCGTGGCAAGGTTTTGGAGAGTGGTAGAGATCATTTGGAGTTTTGATATGACGGTGTTGGTTTAGGGCGTTGCTATATAAATTCATAGATTGGGGTTATCCTAAACCTGATCTTCTTCTTCCTAGCGAAGTTCTGTAAAGACAAAACCCAAAACTCTAATTTTATAAATCAATTTTAAAATCCAATTCTCTTCAAAATCTCTACCTAAAATAAAAATACGAGAGATCTTACAACTAGAGAAGGGATCTAAGTAGAGAATAAAGAAAAGGCTTGCGGCGTTTGTGACATACCTAGAGCTTGGGACGGAGGCGAGTGGGCATAGATTTTAACAAGATTATTAAATTAACCGATTCTAATTTCTACCATATTCCAATTAGACTGTAAATTCTAAATTTAATCTATTGAAACTGTAAATCCAAAATATGAAACAATGAATCCTTTTCTCTAATTGCAATTGACGTATGCAAGTTGTAGAACCCTAAATCCAAGGCTAAAACATGGATTTATACTGTTAAATTGAGGCTTTAAATAATGTAAAAGTTTTGTAATGAATAGACTACGTAATGATTAGTTTTAATATTATAGAAATGTAATGATTAGGCTGTGTAATAATTAGAGCTAATATTGTAGAAACGTAATGATTAGTCTACGTAATGATTAGATTTCATTTTTGTTGAAGTGCAATGATCAGTTGTAATATCTTTTAGAAACTAAAAGTAATTAAATGAAATTTGAATTATAAAATAATTAAAATGAAGATGTTAGCTTGTAGACAATCGACCTAAGATTGACATGGGCGACTATCGTATGTCATTTTAGACTAAGTAAACTATTCAAGGCTGTGTGCCATTACTTGTAGGCAATCGACCTAAGACTAACATTCGTCGACTGTTATATGCCACTTTCGGACCTATTAGACTGTTTAGCGGCTTTGTGCCTTTAGATTTGTGGACCTTATTGTCCCTTACACTGTTTGACTGGTGGACATTTATGTCTTTATTTTAAGGTGGGAATTTAATTTAATTTTTCTGTACCATGAAATTGGGTACGGTGTGTCGTTTAGACGACTAAAGGTGCACTGATGTGCTAAGACTAGGATTATCGTTCTCTTGTTTGTCGTGATCTGATTTTCAATCTTTTTTATGCTCACATAGTCTTATGGCACTTAAATCTTGGTTATATCCAATACCATAAGAAGTTAGGCGTAATAACTCGAGGGTGTGCGAAAGAGGTATTTTGCTACTAGGATCAAGGGGTTGGGCATGGATGCGTTCGATGAGTCACCATATGAGTTTACATGTGTTTTCTTCCTTTCTAGTCCTAGTATGGGTTAAAGTGGCACAGCAGGTTGGTCCCTAATTATTAGGTGATCTTTTGCGATCTATTTTTATCCTCCAAATTGTTCAGACCGTTGACTTATGACCTTAGGCATGCGACCTTAAGTGCACGAATATTGTATACACATTGTATCACTTAGAATAAACTAGGAGTCAGTTATATTTAGTTTCCTTGTTAGTCTTGTTTTCATTCACTAGACTTTATGTCTGACCCATTCCATTTTTTCCCATCACAGGTGGATAGAGTAGCCGTTGACAGGCCCACTGTTGCCATCAGATTATCTTGCTTGGGGTCTAGCTTTATGTATCTTTTATCATGTATTTCCTATCAGTACATTTTCTATTTTAGTACTTTTCTTATGAGGGATTATTTTTATGATATTTTATTTGTGTTGATGATTTTCTAAGACTACAATACTATGATATTTGAGATTGGATATTTTTGGTACGTGTGAGATTTATTACTATTATTTCTGAGATTATGATTACATCTGATATTATTTTTCTACTGCGATGATGTTTGGATTAGATAGATTATTTCTTGGTTAATATCTTAGTCTCTATGATACACTTTTTACCTTAAACCGATGATCTGTGCTCTTTTGATGTGTCTTTTTGGCATGCCAAGAGATGTGGGTTGCTGCATGTGGTAGCCAAGCGAGGTTCAATATTCCTAGGAATAGGAGCGTATTTGGCCCATATGGATATATATGGATATATGATTTTAAAAATAAAAAATAATTTTTGAAATTATTTTCAAAGTGTATTTTCAAAATATAACTATATATACATATATGTATTTTTGAAAGCAAAAAAATATCTTTAAGAACCCCTTAAATTCGTGTCTCTACTTATTGTAATTCATGCCTGTATTGTTCTCTATCTTAAATCTTGTTTGAGTTATCTGTGGAAGTAATTAATAAAAAATTTACCATTCACAAATAGAGATGGTTGATCCTGTAGGATCTGGCTCCACTGACGTCCCTAGTATTCTGGGCATGAACATGCCCATTTGGTTCTGCCTTTACTTACAGGCAAGGGGACTGTTTGAACCTTCGGCTAGAGAGCCTAGGAAGATGGTGGCTAGTGGGTCCCTTTCCCTTCCACCTGTCACTCATGACTTTTCCAACCTATGCAAGGACTTCCCCAACTAGGGTGGCAAGCCATTCTAAGGCACTGAGACTTTTGTTGATGCTAAAGCTTGGATCCATAACTATGAGAGGATATTTGGACATATGGGTTTGACAGACGAGGTTAGGAGGTAGCTTACTACTTGGCAGCTGCAGGGAGGGGCTTTTAGTTGGTAGGAGATTGTTGAGGCTGAGACTGGTGGTGGTATTGTGACTTAGGGAGAGTTTAGGTGGAGGTTTGAGATGAAGTTCTTGTCGCTGGCTGAGGAGGGAGTTCTGAAAGAGAAGTTTGTAAATCTTAAGCAGGGTGATTTGTTAGTTGAAGATTACATTAATCTGATTAATGGGCTTGTGAGGTTTGGAATGGAGTTAATCAATATCCTCATAAAAGGCACTCAAGTTTGCTATGGGTCTGAATCAACCACTACAGGGCTTAGCAGTGGTCAAATTCCTATAGGAGCTACCTATGAGGGTCCGGTTGAGATGGCATAGCTTATTTCTGTTGCTAGGAAGGTGGATGAGACTCTAAAGGTTGAAGAGAAGAATTTTCAGAAAGGAAATAAGAAGGGTGGGCCTCCACCTTAAGGGAAGATCTAGAAGAAGGAGTTGAAGTGTTTCAGATGTGGGGGCAAGCATCATGTTCAGGATTGTTCACTGTAGAAGCCAAAATGCTTCAATTGTGATTGGATTGGGCATACTAAGAGGAACTGTCCAGCACTACCCAGACCTGCTTCTCTAATTTCTACTCAGGTGTTCCAGGCACACGTTGTGGGGATGTTCCCATTTCAGTGTCCAGCCGGCACTGGATAAGGGGATGAAGGTGGTGGTTGAAGGTGTCTAATCTCTTTATGATTTATCTGTTCGCATTATATTCGATACTGGTGTTTCTCATTCTTTTATCTCTAGTAGACTTGTTAATGACTTGCACTTAGACATTACTATTGTGGTCGACCCTATAGTTGTGTCAAATCCGGTTAGGGGATCGACTCATTTATCTATGATATGTCGGGATTTGACGATGATGATTTTTGTGGTCGAGTTTGAATGTGATTTTTTGTGCTGGGGTTCTCTATGTTTGGGTTGAACTAGGCTTGGATTGGATGTTCTCATATGGGGCTATACTAGATGTGATAGGCGGACTGTTAGATTGGGCTCTTATAGCAGGCGTAGCTTAGAGGTTGTCTATGATCCGCGAGGGTCGGTTAAGTTGAGATACCTTTATTCTTTAGACCTACCATAGGATGAGCTTGTTTCTGGTCTAGTAGTTGGGGATTTTCTAACGTATTTTCTGAGGTTACTGGTCCCCCACCCCAAAGAGAGGTCGAGTTTACGATCTATCTTGTTGACAATGCTAGACCGGTTAATTTGCCTTTGTGGCATATGGCTCCAAGGGAACGATGCGAGTTGAATAAGCAGGTGGATTAGTTATTAGAGAAGAGGTTCATTAGGAGTATTTTCGAGTGGGGAGCACCAGTTGCCTTTGCCACTAAAGGGGATGGTTCCCTTGGACTCTGCATCGATTATCGCGGGTTGAAGAAGCTGACGAAGAAGAATCTCTATCCTTTGCCCCCACATAGATGATCCCTTCAATCAGTTGGTTGGAGCGAGAGTGTTTTCCTAGCTTGACTTAGCCACAGTTTTCCATCAGTTGAGAGTAGATGAGGATAATATTCATAAGACTGTATTTAGGACTCCCGATGGGTGAGTGAGTGGTTAGTCGTGACTTTTGGAGTAAACAATGCTTACACTTATTTTGCGGACTTGAAGAGTTGAGTGTTTAGGGAGTCACTAAATAAGTTTGTAGTGGCGATTGTGGATGACATCTTGGTATACTCTAGGATTAAGGAGTAGCATGCTTCACATTTAGAGAAGGTGCTTGGGACCCTCCGAGCACATAACCTTAAGGCTAAGTTTTATAAGTGCCAATTTTTGGAGAGATAAGGTTTGCTTTTTGGGACATGTTATTTTCAAGAGTGGTTTGGTTGTAGATCCTAGTAAGGTTGCGGCGTTGAAAGTTTAGCATGTCCCAAAAAATGCCGAAGAGGTAAGGAGCTTTCTTAGTCTCGCAGGTTATTATATGAACTTCATTGAGCATTTCGCTAAGTATCTACCTCATTGACCTGCCTTACCAACAAGAATCTAGCTTTTGTATGGGATGCTAAGTGTTTGGATGCCTTCGTTAGATTGAAGGAGGCTTTGACTAGTGCACCTGTGTTAGTGTTACCTGATGGGGGGTTAGCGTTTTACGGTTTATACCGATGTTTTTGGTATAGGACTAGGAGCAATGTTGATGAAAGAGGGTAAAGTTATATGATATGCTAGTGGGCAGTTGAAGATTTATGAGAAGAACCACTCGATGCATGATCTTGAGTTGGCAGCTATAGTCTTTTCTCTTAAGCCTTGGAGACACTATTATTTGGGTGAGAGATTTGAGCTTTTTACAGATCATAAGTCCTTGAAGTATTTTTTTTCCCCAAAAGGACTTGAACTTGAGGCAGTAGAGATGGATGGAGTTTTTAGCCTCTTATGACTTTGAGATTTTCCTTGTACTCCGAGCAATGTAAATGTTGTAGCAGATGCATTAAGTAAACAGAGAGCTACAATAAGTCCTTATTTTTACAGTGGAGGCATTTGGAGTAATTTCCACCTTTGACTTTAGGCCATCATTCTATACTACCCTTGGACTATTAGCAGCCCTAGATGTTCAACCTACCTCAATGGAGCAGATTGGATCTAAACAGAGTGTAGATGATGAGCTGGTAGACATTTTGGATAGATTGGGCAGTGGAGAGCCATCAAGTCATCTTAGGTGTTTTGACGTAGACTCGAGAGGATGGTTGAGTATATATGGTAGACTTTGTGCTTCCCGTAGTGCAGACTTGGTAGATGCAGTATTAGCGAAGTCTCATGACTCTAGGATGACTATTCACCCCGGTGAGATAAGATGTACCGGGACACGAGGAGAGTTTATTTTGATTTGGGATAAAGAGGAAAGTGATAGAGTATGTAACTAAGTGTATGATTTTTTAGTGGGTGAAGCTGGAATAAAAGAATTCTGGAGGATTGTTACAGCCATTGGACATTCCACAGTAGAAGTGTGAGAGCATTTCTATGGACTTCATAGAAGGATTACCAAAATCTGGGAGAGGGAATGAGACCATTTTGGTCATAATGGACAGATTGATCGAGTGCGCTCATTTCATACATGTGAGGAGCACTAGGACAGTAACTTCATTAGCAACTTTATATGTTAGGGAGGTAGTTAGACTTCACGGAATACCTACCGGTATAGTTAGTGATAGAGACTCAATCTTCACTAGCGAGTTTTGGAGGGGTCTGTAGGAGGCTTTGAGGACTGAGTTGACCTTAAGTGCAACATACCATTCATAGACTAATGGTTAGACAGAGAGAGTAAATTGGGTTTTGGAGGATTTTCTTAGGATGTGTATCATTGATTTTGGATGCTCTTAGGAGGATCATTTGCCACTGCTGGAGTTTGCCCAAATTAATAGTTATCAGGATAGTATAGGGATGGTATTCAAGGCTTTGTGTCATAGACCTTGTAGGTCGCTGTCACGTTGGAGGGACACTATAATATTGTTAGGGAGACTTCAGAGAAGGCGGACTTGATTCAGAAAAGGATTAAGATAGCTCAAGACCAATAAAAGTTTTTGCAGATAGGAAGCGCTTTGAGTGGGAGTTCATGGTTGGAGATATGGTATTTTTGAAGGTCTCACCCTTAAGACATGTGATGATATTTGGAAGTTCAAGGAAGTTAGCTCCGAGATTTGTTGGACCATTTTTGATTGTGGCTAGGATTGGGAGATTGGCTTATAGAGTTAGTCTTCCAGAGAAGTTGGTTGGTGTGCATGATGTTTTTTATGTTTTGCATTTGCAAAAGTGTTTGCATGATTTGGTTGTTGTAGTGGAGCATAGTAGTTTGGAGAATGCTAAGGTGGAGCATGAGTCAATTGCTCACCGTGTACACACCCGCATTCTATAGCATGGCACTAAGCTTCTCCACAATCAGGAAATTAGATTAGTTAAGATTCAATGGGGAGACGATCCAACTGACAGTACATGGGAGTCCAAGGAGAGGATTCGAGCTTCCCATCCACAACTCTTTTATGGTACATCTCTTATTTTGATATTTCTTAGTTGGAACCCTTAGGTGGAACCTTGGGGAGAGGACAGACAATATTAGGTAGATACCTTTGGTTGGTAGGTATGTTTGTAAACATGTCAATGAGACATGTGATGCTTGATGGATGCTATTGGATGTACATGAGTGTTTATGGATGCAAGTGGTTGCATTGCATGCACTAGGATATGGAGTCCCTTAAGCACACACACTCATACCTTATGCATATTGTTTGCTAGTTTTGTTTATTATCCATAGATGATTTGGATGTTGCACTTGAATGTATAGCTGAGCATACTTGTAGAAATATCTGTTTATTTTAGGACTTGCATACATTTGGATGCATGACAAAACTATACTTGCACAAAAAGGAGGTTGACTAAATCCATGGACCAACAACTCTTTTGCATTAGTTCAGGTTCATATGCATTCCATGTTGCATGCTTAACATAATTGTATTAGAAATTATTAAGGATAATGGTTGCTATGGATGATAGATAAGTAAATAGATGTAGATTTGATCGTCGTTGTTTTTGCATTCTTCTATCCCTAGAGATTTCGGGGATGAAATCCTTTGAGGGAGGAGAATGTAACACCTGGAATTTTCTGAAAATAAATAATAAAATATAATTAAAAGTTAAGAGTTAACCTAAAAGGAGAATATTTATGAACATTTGAATTTTACTATGGGACTTGCACCATTATATCCGTAGTAATTTTCTTGACAATTTTCATATATAACTTGTTAAAATCCAAGCTAAAATGAAAAGGTTATAAAGGTGTCAATAAATTTGAAAAGTAAATAAAAAAGAAATAAAAATATAAAATAATAATAAACAATTGACCATGTGGTGCTCGACCTAACATGGGCAGGTCGACCATGGTTGGTTGACCAAGCTCATGGGCGATCGACCCGAACTCGGGTGAAATTGAGGGCCATAAAATTTTGATCGCATTGTTCATTCATCCTAGATTCTTTCATGCGTGGCAAGGCTTTAGAGAGTGGTAGAGATCGGTTAGAATTCTAATCTAATAGTGTTGGCTGAGGGCATTGCTCTATAAATTCATACCTAGGGGTTAGCATAAACCTAATCTTCTTCTTTCTAGCAAAGCTCTGTCAAAATAAAACCCTAAACCCTAATTTTCTAAATCAATTTCTAAACTCCAATTCTCTACAAAATGTCAACCAAAAATAAAAATAAGAGAGATCTTACAACTAGAGAAGGAATCTAAGCGGAGACTAAAGAAAAATGTTCGCAGCATTTCGGGGCAAACCTGCTTAGAATGGAGGTAAGTGGGCACAAATTTTAACAAGATTATTAAATTAATTGATTTTAATTTCTTGTCTATTCTAATTAGATTATAAATTCTAAGTTTAGTCTATTGTTGTAAATTCGAAATCTGAAACAATAACTCTTTTTCTCTAATTGCAAATGACATATGCAAGTTGTAGAATCCTAAATTCAATGCTAAAACATGGTTTTATATTATTAAATTGGGGAATTAAATAATGTGAAAGTTGCATAATTATTAGATCTAATATCATATAAACATAATTATTAGTCTGCGTAATGATTAGATTTCATTTTTGTTGAAGCTAATGATTAGCTGTGCAGTGATTAGCCGTAATATCTTTTGGCAACTAAAAGTAATTAAATGAAATCAGAATTATAATGTTAGCTTGTAGGTAATCAACCTAAGATTGACATAGGCCGACGGTTGTATGTCGTTTTGAACCAAGTAAACTGTTTATGGTCTTCTACTATTAGCCTATGGGCATTGACCTAAGACAGACATAGGTCAACTATTGTATGCCACTTTTGGACGTATCAAACTGTTTAGTGGTCTTATGCCTTTAGATTTGTAGACCTTATTATCCTTTAGATTGTTTGACTGGTGGACATTTATGTCTTTAATTAAGGTGCAAATTTAATTTGCTTTTTTCCAAGTTGGGTCTGGTATGTTGTTTATATGGCTAAAGGTGCACTTATGTGCTGGGACTGAGATTATCGGTCTCTTGTTTGTTGTGATCTGATTTTCAATATTTCATTGTACTCATACGGGCTTATGGCGCTTAAAGCTGGGTTATATCCAGTAACGACAAGAGTTAGGCGTAGTATCCCCCAGGAATGCGTAAGAGGTATTTTCCTATTAGGGTCAAGGGGTTGGGCGTGGATGCATTCGTTGAGCTACTATGCAAGTTTACATGTGTGTTCTTCCTCTCTAGTCCTAGTATGAGTTAAAGTGGGACAGTAGGTTGGTCCCCAATTATTAGACAAACATCTGCGATCTATTGTTATCCTCCATGTTGTCAAATGGTTGACTTATGACCTTAGGCATGTGAACTTAAGTGCACGGACACTGTATACACTCTAGATCACTTAGAGTAAACTTGGAGTCGGTTATATTTAATTTCTTTTTTAGTCTTGTTCTCATTCACCAGACTTTATGTCAGACCCATTCTATTTTTTCCCCACCACAGGTGGACAGAGTAGCCGTTGGCAGGTCCATTGCTGCCATTGGATTATCGTGCCTGGATTCCAGCTTTATGTATCTTTTATCATGTATTTCCTATCAGTACATTTTCTTTTTCAGTATTTTGCTTATAAGGGATTATTTTTATGATACAATGATATTTGACATGTAATGTTGATTTTCTAAGACTATGGTATTTTGCGATTGGCTATTTTTGATACTTTTGAGATTTTTATTACTGTTATTTCTTAGTTTATCATTATATCTAATGTTATGTTATGTTCTGTAGTGATGTCATTTTGATTAGATAAATTATTACTTTGTTGTTTTCATAGTCTCTGTGAGCCTACTTTTTACCTTAAATCGAGAATCTGTGTCTTTTGATGTGTGTTTTTGGCATGTCGGGAGATGTGGGTTGTTGCAAACATGGGATTCTTTTGATATACAATGTGGTGCCTTAGGTAAAGACAAGCCAATCATGATACATGACTGACAGTTAAGAAAGATCTGGAGTCCTAAGCTATAATGGAATGACCTTTGGTTTGCAAAAGAATCCGAAGGAACCGGATGATTCACCATAACTTGGATTGATAGATAGCTAGGAAGCTCGACTGCCAAATGTCGACTACTGCTGAAACTTGTTCTTTAGCAAAGCACACCTTACATTCATAAGGCATACTTCGGGGGCAAGTATTAACTGGCTTTTTAACCAAGCAAACTTTCAACTAGAAATGGAGAGTCAAATGAAGACGAAATGACAGAAGATCTTGGAAACAAGTTCAGATGGACAAAAGGAAAGAAATCAACAAGTTTCGGTCAAAATGGGGCTAAATGGACCACTCGGCACCGAGAGGTCCTTCTTCCACTTAGCCCCTCCCAGCCCCTCCCCCCGAACTCCTTGATTTGATGCACAACCTCTAGCAATCATCGTGAAGCGCTTTCCTCAGAGAAAAGACGAGCAACTCTAAGGATTTATGAGAAAGAAGCAAAGAAAATAGGATAATGCAAGTGTTATCAAGGGAATCATCAAGAACAACTCAAAGTCTATAAAAAAGGAGTTTAGAATACATCGAACTAAAGATAGAAGACAATACAAGTGGAATAAGTACGTTTTCACCGAGCGGAACCGCTTGGTACTGAGAGGTTTATTTTACATGTAGGTTAGTTTGCTCACTTGTACATAACTGGGCTTGCATCTGAACCTTGGACTTCATGGGCTTCTGACTCAACTAACGATTTATTCTTTAAATACAGACCTTAAGGCAATTGGAAAAGGATTTTTCTTGCTCCTTCTTTACCTCTCACCTCTCCTTAATTAAACCAATTAGGAAGCTACCATTTGCTATTCTTAGACTTAGATCACTAAATTCCTTGCGCTAGAGACTCTCAAACCACTAATAAATAAAACATAAAGTAGACGTAGGTCAGAGATTATCGAACCACTGTAAAAAAAATCTTATATCTCTTTATTTTTTGCATTTATTTTCTGCTAGATCTATATATTTCAATAGTTTTTTGGGTGCTGTGCGATTTTTGGCTTCAACATTTTGGTGCTTTCACCGAGAAAAAGCTAAATTTCACCACCTAAAGCTTGGATCTGAAATTCGAAGAAGATGAAGAGGCCTAACTGCAGATCTAGGATTGGAGGGAGTTAACCAAAGCACGAGGGAGGCTAGGAGGTGTCCTCAAATTCTAATCATTCTAACTATGGGGCTAGATAGAAGATAGAGAGAATGATGAAAGAAATGCAACATGGAATAATGGCTCAACAATAGGAGATGCTAGATGTATTTTCCAAAGGTTAGGACAACAAGGAATATCTAGAGTTGTTGGAATTCAGAACTAAAGACCATGAACTAATGCAGGAGCAGCTGGAGTTGGAACGGGGCAAGTTGGAATAATTCCCCCACATAAGACCCGTCGGTACCAATCCCAATCCTCTACGTAGGGAGAGAATTTTACTCGGAGGCAATGTCGGCTTAGGCTTAGGGCAACCTGAGGTGCCAATAACGGACGACGCTGGATCCCGAAACGCAGGTCAAAATGCAAATCCACAGTGATTGAAAGAATATATACCGGATTTTTCCCATAGAAACAGAGGGTAGAATGAAGCCAAAGGTGCAGATCAAATTGCAAGCGCGTAGCTAAAGGAGTATGTGCCGAAGTTCCCTTATAGGAATGGGGGCAGCATGCAGCTATTGATCGAAGACCTTTGTTAGACGATGAAAAATGGATTGTTAAGTTGGTTGGGAAGGATAATGAGGGATGGACCACTAGAATAGAGTTTGGAGGACATAAATAGGGATTCATTCACCTCTAACATCCAGAATGCAGAGAGTCCTCTTGATTTCAAGCTTCTGATATTGGAAATGTAAGATGGGAAAACGAATTCAATTGTTAATATAATGAGATACATCCGGCATATAGAGGTATTGGGCACTTTTGAGGAGGTGACGGGGGGGTGCTTCCCATTATATCCAATAAATTAAGCAACAATGTGGTTCTGACAGCTAGACAATAAATCTATAAGCATGTGGACCAAGTTAGTGAACGGGTTCAAAAGATAGTTTAGGGCTAAGATCTCTTGACCAAAAAATGTGATGATGTTATCAAGCGAAAAGTAAAGGACTAGAGAGACCTTAAGAAGCTTTCTGACGAGATTTAATTCACAGCAACTGCAGTTGATAAGCTGGATCCATGAATAATCCTAATGGGACAATGTATGGAGTTGCAAGCAAGATCGACTTCAAAATTGCATTGGAAAGGGATCCAACAATGGATCTCATGGAGTTTTACCATGAAATTGAGAGATATTTGCATCAAGAGGATGCTAAAGTAGAAAATACTAATGTTAATGTTGTGAATAATGGAGGGCTGTATGGAGTAGGATATGGAAAAGAAAAGGGGAAGCAAAGAGCTGATAACGACTTTGAAGGTCTAAAACAACAGAGGAGGGAACAGAAGTTCTCTTCTTACACTGACCTAACCGAAACCTCAGAGAGGATATACCAAGGTACAAGGGCCATGTCCCTTATTGGAGGCTAACAAAGAGGGAACCTACTGATCAGGAGAGAAGGTCTGGAAAATTTTGTCTCTTCCACGAGCTAGATGGACATGAAACAAATGAGTGCAGACACCTTCATGATTTGATAGAAGAATTGGTTTAAAACAACCAGTTACAACAGTACGTAAGGAAACAAACTACGATGTCCACTATTTGCACCAAATGCATCAAGACATGACCAAGGTCTAGGTCAAGGATAGTAATCCTTTGATCGGGATGGGCAGGAGTTAGGTTTGTTGCCCATGCTTTGTTTTCGTTTTGAATAGTTAAGATGATAATAACCTCAGATCGCTTACACATATAGGAGACCTCGATTGGTTTCTAGGAACACTCTGATTCGAATATCTGAGATGAATATTTAGGATGTTTTCTTTCTTGCTTTGACTTGAATATTTGATTTTTGAAATCCACTTGAACGTGATGATTGATATCGATTATGGAAGTCCCGTCCAGAGAGACGAGGCTACGATGGTAGGAAGTAAGTTTCTTTACCGGAGAGTAATTGGGTAAATTTTATTGTAATTGTATCCCCTTATCAAAGAGTGACCGGATTGGGCTCAGAAAGGAACAAGAGAGATCTAAAGTAAGTCCCTTCACAGAAGAGTGAATGGATGGAATTGCTTGATGTTGAGTCCCCTCATCGAACAGCGAGCAGATTGAGCTCGGTATGGATCTGGAGAGATCGAACCCTAGATTAAATGTTAGTTGATCCGGAGAGGATGAACCTTAGATTATATAATTAAACGATCTAGAGAGATCGATGTGGGTTGTAGAATTATGGATCTTAAGGTTAAATAAACACTAGAGAGGGGTTAATGGTGTTTTCTAACTTTTGTAATTCTTTTAAAAAAATCAAAGTTTAATATTATATCACAAATTATCAACACAGAGTTTTATCAACCATCAATCACAGATATAAACACAGATAAAGTTGGAACAATCCCTCCATGAACAGGATCTGGTCATACCAATCCCAATCCTCTCGGTACTAAGAGGAATTTACTCGAGAGCAATGTCAGTTCATGCTTAGGGAAAGCTGGGATGCCAAGAGCGGACGACGCTGGAGCTTAAAATGCAAGGCAGAATGCAAATCTACAGCTATTGGAGGAGCATGTACTAGAGTTTCCCCATAGGAAGGGGCAGAATGAAGCTAGAGGTGCAGATAAGAATGTAGGCGTGTAGCCAGAGGAGTATGTGCAGAAGTTACCCTACATGAGTGGGGTTGAAACAACCCACACCCCTTAATATATCCAAAAGGACACCTTAAAAGGCATGGTGCGTTGTAGGTATAACTGAAACTAACAGAGACTAAGATTCACAAGACAAAAAATAGGTAAAAGCAATGGAAACTAAAATGATAACCAAATTAAAACAAAGATTCATAATTTCTTCATAAATAAGTCAAATACCAAATACAACATCCATATCTCAAAACCCATCATGTCTTATGAAAAAAAATTCATAATCTCAAAATCAGAGTGCATAATATCCCTCATAATAAGCCAGTACACAAAAAGAACTAATGCTGGAACAAAAGGGATATATTGTAGAGAATTCCTCCAAGAAACTGCCAAGCAACAGCAATCTACTGACTTCTTCATTGATTGCCTATAGGGGAAGGGGAAAATAGAGGAGTGGGTCGGACTAAGAGTCTGGTGGATTATAGCAATTACTAGAGTCTTTAAGCAAGATAAAATTAATAGACTCTACAGCAGTTCTAGCGTAAATAAGGAAAATAAAGGAAATAGGAAAGAAATAAACTGGAAATAAATACGATTAAATATTTCTCAATTTATAAGATAGGTTAACTTTGATTGCTTGCACTTATCCTAGATTTCTGCTTTAATTAGATTGAATTTCTAATCTTGTAATTAGAATACACCCCTAATTCTACCATTTTGATCGGTCGGCTACTCTATAGACCTTACTACGGACCAGCCACTATATAACTCCCTACACAGCAGCCAATGGTATCTACGATAGATGAATAGAGCAACTACCGTGGATCCGAACGACATATATAGCTCCCTACGCAAAAAGCAATGATGTCTATGAAAGACATCGTACTAACCACTTGGAACTCATAGCTACTACTGAGAACCCGAATGGAAGTCGCACTTGTAACTGCCACCATACCCATGCTACCTTGTGCTCTACCTATTGGGTCTTCTTATTACCTCAACATCCAGCATAAGCTTGCCCCTCATCCCACTTCAGGCTAACGCGAGATCACCGTGTGTCCATAGATTCTATAGGGGAAATGCTGTTGGTACTGGCATCCAAACAATATCTAGTTGCGCCTCTTATCCAAATCCCTCGTGATTTGGACTTCTATTTGATTCAATTACTACCACTCTTAGCATAAGCATGCCTTAGGCTTACCTTTTTGTCTAATAGGGAATGCTATTTGGTACAGGTCCTACTTTCATTTTTGCTTATTAACTTAGATTAATTATTCTAAATAAGCCTTTACAATTTATCCCTATTATCTTTGCTTATTAATTTATCCTAAGTCTTAAAATAAGCCTCGTTATTTCCGTTTCTTATTATAACCTATGTTATAGTCATGCTTATTACTTAACCCAAGGTCTAAATGTGAAAATAAGCTTCTTTCATCTTTTACTCTATTTAATTATAATTTTAAGTTATAACTATGCCAATTATCTTTAACTAGTCCAATTCTAATTATAACTAGACGTAATTTCAGTCCAATTCCATTATTTATTACAGTCCAATTCCATTATTTATTACAATCTTTATAATTTACATCTAATTTTATTCATTCAATATTCTTACTTATATAATCCATGTTCGCGTTTAATTTATTCTAATCCATACGCGAAGAAAAGGAGGATGATAGACGCTTGCATAAAATCCAAAGCGTCGAAAAAGATGTAAATAACAGTAAATAAATTTAAATATTGTAAACCGTAAATCAATTAAAAAACTATGCTTAACAGAAATAAACCAAAATTAATAAAAAGAATAGCTGAAAGGAAATAGACTGAAAATAATTCTAAAAATAGTAAATAAACTACTAAGAAGACTATTCCAAAAATCATAGTGAAACTACAACTATTGGAAACCCTATTATTTTAAATTACTTAAAGAAATCTTAAAACAATTACAATCACTCGCCTTCGGTCCTAAGCTTTTCCTTTGGTCTTTCCGGATCCACTTGGAGTTGTAAAACAATTTAATTTATAATGATTTTCTCCTTTGGAAAAATTAATCCATTTAGGGTCCTTCCTAGAAAGGTGAACCCAATTAGAGAAAACCTAGAATGAGAAAAAGTGTTAGGTCTAGGGTCTATTTATAAGGGTAGAAGTGGATCTCGGACCGTTGGATTTGAAGATTGAATAGGATGCAACCACGTCATAGGCTGAATAGGAGCCATCGGATGCAAAAGTGGAAGGACCGGATTGAAATAAAGAATGCAAAACACGTCATATACGAAGCTGGATGAATAGAACGCTAGAAAATCAAAAAACCGTGTCACTTAGTCCAATAGAAAACCACCACATCAGAAAATAAATCAGATTATTCTCATTAATTGATTACATTGCAAAATTTCCATTTTTGTTGTTTGTGTGTATACATTACACTTTTTAAGAGATTATACTCTTCCTCTTAGTTGACTTTACAAATTGTATTCCATTTTATAAATCTCATTGGATCTTTATATCAAATATTTGCACTTGTTAACAACCAATCCATCTTAATTTTCCAAATTTACGTCCACAATAATTTCCTTTGTTATAGATTCTCATTTATGTCAATTATGTCATTAATACAGCCAATTAATTTATTCCCAATCCTTATCTATTCATCAATTGGGTATGTCACACATTTACTTACTTTTGAATGTGTACAATTAATTAGGATGTATGTATATATACATATACAATACTCTTGTTTTCAATTAATTTCATTAATCAAATTCAAACGTTTAAATGAGCCCTACATAAGCTATTGAAATAATGACAAAATTGTGTATATAATATGTTTCCCTTTTTAATATATTCTACTGACTTATTATTGACTATCTACATATGTAATTTAACACAAATTAGCAATCAATCGATCAATTTTAATTAATGTAAAATACCATTTTCATACGTGTAATTGTTTCTGATGCCAAAAATTCAAAAAGTCATAACTTCTACGTTTGAACTTCGTTTCGAAAACATTATATATGAAAACTAATCAAAAAAATTCCCCGAACATAATGGTATAAGTTTCATGGACAAATTCAAATATTCGTAAAATGTCCATTTTTCACAGTAGTCAAAGTTCATTAATTATATTTCCATTAATTAATTAGTGTAAAAACGTGAGGTGTACTTCAATTTACACGTTTCCTTTAAATTTTCCCCTAATAATAATTTATTCTATTTTAATTCCTTTTTAATTATTTTTCCCCTGAAATATCGGGGTGTTACAGGGGGTAGAATGTAGTTATTGATCGAAGAACTTCGTAAGATGGCAATAATCGGGTTACTGAGTTACTTAGAAGAATAGTGAGGGGTGGACAATCAGACTAGAGTTTGTAAGACATAAATAGGAATCCATTTACCTCTAACATCCGGAATGCAAGGAATTCCCCCAACTTCAAGCTTTCAACGTTGGAAATGTATGATGGGCAGATGGATCCAATAGTTCATTTGATGAGACACATCCAGCTTATGGAGGTATTGGGCGCTTTCGAGGAGGTAATGGGATGGTACTTATCGTTATATTCAAAAAAATTAGTAGAGATGTGGTTCAGACTGCCGGAGAATGGATCCATAAGCACGTGAATCGAGTTACTGAATAGGTTCTTAAGACAGTTCAGAGTTCATATCTCTTGACCAAAAAAATGTGATGATGATATCAAGCATAAAGCACAGGCCCAAAGAGACCTTATGAAGCTATTTAATGAGATATAGCACGGTAGCCACCATAATCGATAAGCTAGATCCATCAATAATCCTAATGTGGTAAGTGTCGGGAGTCACAAGCAAGACCGGCTTTGAAAGTGCATTGGAAAGTGATCCATCGATGGACCTTGTGAATTTTTACCATGAAACTAAAGGATATCTATGTCAAGAGGATGTCGAAGTAGGTAATTCTAATGTTAATGTTGTGGATGACAAAGGATTGTCCGGAGCAGGATAATCATAGCCAAGGGGAAGTGAAAAGTTGATAATGACTTTAGAGGACCGAAATGACAGAGGAGAGAATCGAAGTTCTATTTCTACATTGACCTATCTGAAACCCCAAAGAGGATATACCTACATACTATGGGGTCAATCCCCTGTCATAAGCCAGCTAAGAGGGAACCCACAAATCGGGAGAGAAGGTATGGAAAGTTTTTCCTATTTCACGAGCTAGATGGGCACGAAACAAATAAGTACAAACACCTTCACAATTTGATAGAAGAATTGGTTCGGAGCAACTAGCTGCAAAAATAAGTAAGGAACCAAAATGCGATGGTACAGACCACCAGCTGTGGCAAATGCATCAAGACATGACTAGGGATCTGGGTCAAGGATGATATCCTATGATCAGGATGGACAAGAGTCGTGTTTGTTTCCCATGCTTTGCTTTTCATTTTGAATAGTCAAGATGATAATAGATACAGTCCACTTACACATGTACAAGACCTCGATTGATCCTTAGGCACGCTCTGAGTCGGATGTCTAAGATGAATATTTAGGATGTTTGCTTACTTGCTTTGATATGAATATTTGATTTTTGAAATCCACTAGAACATGATGACTAGTATTGATCATGGCAGTTCCATCTGGAGAGATGGGATAGCGACCGCAGGAAGTAACTACCCTTACCGGAGAGTAAGTTAATGGCCTTGCTGGTCGTTGAGTCCTTTCATCGAAGAACGAACGGATTAATCTCAGCAAGAATCTGATGAGATCAAAAGTAAGTCTCATCACCAAAGAGTGAGTGGATGGACTTGCTTGACATTGAGTCCCCTCGTTAGGGAGCGAGCGGATTGGGCTCGGCAAGGATCTGGATAGATCAAACCTTAGATTGTATGTTAAATGATCCAAAGTGGATAGACTCTGAATTGGATGATCGAATGGTCTGGAGAGATCGAACCCTAGATTGGATGATTAAATGATCCGAAGAGATCGAATCCTATATTAGAGTTAGACGATCCATAGAGATCGAACCCTAGTTTGAATGATAAATGATCCGGTGAGATCAAACCTTAGAATGGGTATTGACCTAAAATAAGGATTTAAATGCCTTATAATTAGGGTAAAATAGATAGATCTTGGGCGAACATAGGATTATTTTGATATACAATATGATGCCTCTGGGTAAAGATAAGCTGATCATGATTCATGGTTGACACTTAAGCAAGGACCTTTGGTTTGCATAAGAATCTGAAGGAACTGGATGATTCACCACAACTTGGATCGACAAATACCTACACTACAACAAACTGGAACAACGTTTAGAAAACATTATAAAATTCTTTAACGGTGTTTTCAACTACGTTGTGTAACGACATGCCATTAGGTCAGGAACATCCCATAGCAATAAAGTAAATGCTATAAAAAGTCTCTTTTTAATAGCATTTAAAGAATGTTAATACATTTTATAGTGTTTCTACCAATGAGCTAAAAACTTGTTTAGCATTCAAATTCTTCTATCAAATATATTTAACGATGGTTATCTCGTGTTGCGGTATTTATTTATAGCATTTTATATGTTGCTATGAATGTTCTTCTGATGAAGTGTACCATGGCATTTATAAAAGGCTGTTGATTCGTACTATGGTGTTTTTAACATGTTGTTGAAAATTTACACAGCGTTTTATAAACGCTGTGTTTTACTATTTCTATGTTAACCTTTTACAGGGTCCGTTTCTATACACATCAATCGCTATTTATGTACCACCGTAATTGAAATCAACAAGTACGTTTCATAATCAACATATTATATTAATCACGCATCTCATAATCAACCTAATATATCTCATAATCAACATGAAACATAATAAAAATACACATTACTTACAGCATAACATATATAATACATCCACAATGTTTCATAAAAAATGTCGAAAAAATAGTGGCTAGTGACCAAAAGTAGTATTACATACAAGCATATAAACCAAAATATATTTCTGGCATCAAAAATAACTTTGAATCCATAACTTGTTACGGCGCTTTTTTGATCAAAGATTTCTATCCACCTGTAAAGTAAAAGTACAAAAATTGGAAAAATAAATTGAAAATACAATTTGGAACGTAGTTGATGCGAACAGTAGTGACATGAAATGTAGTCTGGAACAAATGAAAAGTGCTGAAATCAAACAATTGCATGGTACAAAAGTGTTGAAACCGAATAATTTATACCATATGATAAAGATCATAACTAAATTTCACATGCTTTGCTCATGTGCTAACTAGTTACAATTATTTCTTATGACCATCTTGTGCGAATTGTCAAATAATTTCAGTAAGAAACTAAATAAGTTATTTTTTGACAATTAGTGTCATTATTTTATTTTTTTGCCTATTGTCCTCCTTTTACTGATCAAATACTAACAAAGACAAGTTCGTTTGCATTTTAATGCTATTTTTATCTTATTAAATGCACTTTTAATCTAATTTTTATTTTGTAAGTAGATGCAGTTTTGTTTCAAGTAATCTAACTTTCAATATAATTTAGGTCTACGTATATGTTGACCTATTGAAAATAGAAACTTGACTCGGCCATCTTCATAAAACGAATCCAATGTACATGTTCAATTCCTAAAACTGGAATATATGTTTAATTTCTACATTTGAATTTAGACCAGCCGAAATAGAAGCAATGTGAGAAATAAAAGAGAAATTAGGGGGTTTTATAGGAATTATTTAAAGTTGAGTCCACAATGTTGCAATGTATGCAAGATTTCAATCTGGGGACAAACTAACTGAAAACTCCAGCAAAGGCTATGGGTCTAATTAACAAAAGAATATATTAACTACTCCCTCTTACTTCCTTCTTTTTATCTCCTAAATACAATGAACTTATATTGCCCTTTTGCATTTGCAATTTGTTCAAAAGACGGGACCACTAAACCAACATTCAACTTTCTCAATTTTCATAGTAATGAAAATTTTGCCTTTGCAAAATAAATAATGAAGTCAAAAGATGAAAGTGTGGTCATGCATATTTGTTTGTTTCTATACAAGCCTGAATCACTTGATACTACTATCTTAGATCATGTTTCAAAAAGTTACGGTGTGGAAAATGAAAAAAAAATCTTTTTGAATCCAGTTATATTGTAGTGAGAGGCATGACACTACAATTTTGCAAGCAGGGCTCACAATCAAAAGAACTGGCATAAGACATAAAAGTCTATTTGTAGAGAGAAAAATGAGCAATTACTATAATCAACATTAATATTTTGGATACTAACTACCTGAAAACGAGTAAATTAGTTTTTATTTTTCCAACGATTTAATTAATCTAACAACTTTTACACTCAGCATTGATGCAATTTGTGACTAGATTAATAAGTGCATCAACATAACTTAAATGCTAGGTGAAATATAGGCTAAGTTTTAACTATGGCATATACATGTGTGTCTATACGTAGGAGTGCACAGACATACAATATCAAATAGAAGAATGAGTTTACATTTCATTTATCTTTCTACAATGGAAACAATAAAAAAGAAACTAAAAATTTCCAAGATAATTTTAAAAATTAACAAGTAATTCAACTGACCACATGAAATTAACAGATTCCTCTATATATCTCAAAATAGGACTCATGGCAATTTGCATAATCTTTTAAAAGACGAGTGCAATGACATAAAGAGCACTATCTCAATGTTGGTTGTCCCTACTTCCTGAAAAAAATAATTCAGATTTATTTTAATCTCATAAATAATGAATGCAAACCAATTCACATCAGAAAACATTTCATGCAACTCTCACACGACGACATCACTTTAGTTCAACTACCCATAATTCGACTAGCAACACACAATAATAAGCTCAATAGTCAAATAAACGATATACCTACCAGCATTTTATATCATTTTTAATATGATTAAGTAGATAATTTAAAAGAAAACATATTGTATCATTTTTAATATTTACAGTCGTAAAATATAATGTATATAATTATCATAATTATATATAACTATTTAAAATATATAAACCAAAAAAGTATATTTCATTATTTTTCATCTTTTAAACTTGAGAAAGTTACGTTTTACAAATCAATATTAAAAAACACACTTATTAGCCATTATTTTGAGATAAACGTTAATTTTTTTATTTTATGGTTTGTCATAAATAGAAATTATTGAGATATGAAATAATAATTTAAAACTAACTATGTTTTTAAAAACTAATTTAGTTATTTTTATATACTTTTTTATATTTTATAAATCTAATTAACTTTGTTAATTTAAAAAGTAGGCAATTTTTATAAATGCTTGCGCCAAAATTGGTCACAAACCCTAAGTATCGTGAAAGCACCAATATATGAATATAAATCAACGATGTTCAAGCACAAGTCACAGATCTAAGCAAACAACAAACAACAATCCAGAAATAACGAACAGAAACACGAGATTTATAGTGGTTCAGCTATCTCCGGCCTACGTCCACTTCAAGTAATTATCTTTTATTGATGTTCTTTACTGGTTACAGCTGATTACAGTGGATTACAATGAAGAATTTCGAATGTAACAGCAATGGTGGAGTGCAAGATTGAATCTGGCAGAGTCTGGACGTCCAATCGCAAAAAAGCCCCATTTTCTATAGGCTTCAGGGGGCTATTTATAGGTGTAGGAGGCTGATATCTCGCTCAAACTTCGAGAGACTCCTTTTGGCACGTGAGTGGGACCACGCGATCGATCCCACCAAGTGTCGACTTAATCTATGATCGATACGAACCGATTTCGTATCGATCAAGAAATAGTCCAATCGAGCTGAAACTTGGCAGGAACATTCTTTAGCTTGCACGTAAGCTCCTGTGAAAATTTCATAGCATTTGGACTGTGGTTTAGGAGATATGATCGATGCAATCTTGTGTTCTTCGAAGGCTGCCGATTTCGAATCCATGGTTTCGTATCCATCCCTTTCGCATCATCGGAAGCACGTGCGCATAGTGATGTGGCGTGAGTTTTCTGGATCGATCCAATTTTTATGGTGATTTGACCGAGTTGTTCGTGCGCCTTGTTCTCATCATCATTTCTCACTAACGAAGAGCATAATTTCACATCCATCGCATGTAACTCCATTCGCATCGATCATTTATAGGGGGCTGTTTGTACCGATCGATTTTGGTCCAGTTCGCATCTATCAAATCGATACGAACCAGCGGCACTTGTGGATCGATACGAACAGCAGTTGCATGATAGACACGAACATGGCATGCGATGGACACGAATAGCACGGCCCGGGATTGATTCGAACCTGATGGGTTCGAACAGAACCGAGGTGAGGTCTCTCTGATCAATTCGAAATCGATCGATTAGAGCAAGTCGATGCCATGATTTCCTGATGGATACGAATATAATGGATCCGAATAGACCAATCAGATGGATACGAACAGCGTATTTCTCCTAACTTGTACCGACCATATCTCATTCATACGAACTCCGATTAACCTGAAATTTGAAATGCTGGCTTTCATGGCTTTTCCTGTCATGTCTTGTCAATTGTGGCCCGACTCAGACTCGGACAAAATTCATCAATATCCATAGTGAACCTGCAATGCATAATCGACATTTATGCTTAGTGATCATTGGTTTCCAGTTAATCTTTGGGTATCTCGGCTTTGCCAAAAGGTGGGATAACACTTTGCCCCACAAAACATGTCTTTTATAAAGGGTGTGTTTTGAATAGTTTCAAGTCAAATGCAGCGAGTTCATGTTTTATTCAAAGCTTATAGCATGTCAATCAAGTTTGCGGTTGTTCGAAGCCAAATCATTATTCATTTCTTCCTATGGAAGTTAAGAATGAAATTCTACAGTCTCTCCGGACTATCAGTGGTCACTCCGGACCCTCGCCAAGTCCATTCCAGACTTAGCGAGCGAATAGAAAGATCCCGTTGCACTCCGGTGTTGCCTTCTATCCCTTGCACTCTAGCCCCAGCTAGGGCTTATAGCGATGTCTTGGTCATTCTATACCGATCATAGCCTTTCCGGGCTCTTGCTGGATCCCATCCTGTCACTCTCCGGTGAAGGGGAAACAGCGTTAAGTGAGTCGATCATGTCGCTCTCCGACGAAGCAACTCACTTCTTGCACTCCGGTTCAGTGTATTTGAACATTAAGCAATGTCATGGCCTAAATCGTGGGCCGATCATAGCCACTCCGGGCTCTTATCGAATCCCGATCCAATCACTCTCCGGTGAATGGGAAACGACGTTAAGTGAGTCGATCCTGTCGCTCTCCGACGAAGCAACTCACTTCTTGCACTCCGGACCACGCCTCTCTAGGTAGGGTCATAATGCGATCATTTTCAAGCTAGTTTTCAATATTCATCCTTTAACTCTCCGGTCAAAGGTTTTATTTCAATAAATTCGAGTACATTTATTAAATTCAAGTCCAAGATGTTCAATCTCAAACATCAGGGAAAACTAGACATTGCCTCTCCAGGCGGAGCGGTCTATTACCAACTCAAAGCATGCCTAGAGATCTCTCCGATTCCCGTACATGAGTAAGTGGAATAGCCGTTTATTTTAAAATCAAATCTAAGATACCTAATTAACCAAAGTCCAAATCCTGAACTTGGCCCTTGCCAGCATAATCAGTTGATGACGAGTCACGATCCCGATCCCGGATCAGTTCTGTTAGGTGGAGGCGGTAGTTGTTCAGGTCTTACAACCGTTATCCGTTCTCTGGTATATTGTGGCAATCTACCACTCCTGGCATGTTCTTCTACCTCATCCTTTAGGTGGCGGCATTCATCGGTAGTGTGCCCATCCAGCTCATGGAATAGACAATATTTTCCACTTCTACGCCCCCGCTCTCTCTCCTGGGTGGTTTTCGATAGGGGAGTTGCCCCCGAGTTTCCGTGTAAATCCGTTCCAGGCTTGCCGTCAGATCTATGTATTGCCTGAATCTAGGCTCTTGGAATTTCTTCCGTTTATCAGGACCATCATGTCTGTCATCCTGCTTTCTCTTTCCTTTATCTGCTCTAGACTGTTCTCTGGCGGTTCCTTCGCCCGGCACAGCGTTTATTTCTCGCCTCTCGGCTCGTGATTCTTTTAGTCGAATGAATCTTTCAGTTTCATGATAGAATTCTCCAAGATCTTGTGGTGGATCTCTTGCCAAAGAATCTTTGAATTCGGTGCCTTCCCTAACTCCTGCCACTGCCGCCATCAAAATCATCGATGGATCCGGGCGATCTACAAAAGCCACTGTTGCATTGAATTGCAGTAGAAAATCTTTTATGGACTCTTCGGCCCTTTTCTTTGTCGAAGCCAAAGTCATTACACTCTTGGGTCGCATCACGTGGACCCTAAACTGTCTCATGAAGCAATTTACGAGCTCGCTCCATGTTCTGATCAATCCAGTTTCTAGTTGTCCGAGCCAAAATGCAGCCAAATCTGATAAAAATAAAGGGAAACATCATGCCATTACTTCCTCGGATGCTCCCAGCACTTCCATATGTCAGATGTATCTGGTAATGTGCATGGTTGGGTCTGACTTTCCATCATAAGGGTCCAGCATTGGTAGTTTGAACCTTGAAGGGTTCCTTGCATTTCTGATATTCGGAGTGAACGGACTCCGACTGACTTCTTCCAATCCTCCACTCAACAATCCTCCTCTCATGATTCGTCGCACTAGACCAATCATTCTTTCATCTCCATCCAGGGGTTTCCCCCTTGTCATGTTTCTATTCTGCCCCCCAAGCCTCGAAAGGAATTTTGGTACATACTCTTCGTGTGACTCGTTAGCATTAGCATTGGCTCTAGCCTATTGAGCTCCATCCATTGGTCTTCCAGTATCAGATCCTGAGGGTCTGCCCCCAAGTCCTTGTTGATTGCCTTTTGGTTCTACATTCTGACCTTGAGATTGATCTCCGTTAGTTTTTGCAATCCTAACTCCTTGTTCAGCATTCGCAGTTGCTGTAGTTGGTCCAAGGTTCTGCACATTCGCCGCCCTCATCTGCTCGAAGAAATTCTGTAGCATCTCCCGTTGACTCTTCATTATTCTTTCATGCATTGAATTAGCCATAGCTTCCATCTCGTGTCTGGTGATGTAGATCGAAGCATGTCCTTCTCCAGCTCCAGATGATGCCTCATGGCTTCCTCCTTGTTGGCTTCTCTCAACTCTTTGTCTTCTACTTGTTTGTCGAGTCATTGTCTCTAAATCTGAATCCTTCAAGCTTTTAAATCTGAACTTCAAATCTGGTGTAGCGGGTGCTAGTTGTTCTCAGTGAAAGCATCAAAGTGTTTGCGCCAAAATTGGTCACAAACCCCAAGTATCGTGAAAGCACCAATATATGAATATAAATCAACGATGTTCGAGCACAAGTCACAGATCTAAGCAAACAACAAACAACAATCCAGAAATAACGAACAGAAACACGAGATTTATAGTGGTTCGGCTATCTCCGGCCTACGTCCACTTCAAGTAATTATCTTTTATTGATGTTCTTTACTGGTTACAGCTGATTACAGTGGATTACAATGAAGAATTTCGAATGTAACAACAATGGTGGAGTGCAAGATTGAATCTGGCAGAGTCTAGACGTCCAATCAAAAAAAGCCCATTTTTCTGTAGGCTTTAGATGGCTATTTATAGGCGTAGGAGGCTGATATCTCGCTCAAACTTCGGGAGACTCCTTCTGGCACGTGAGTGGCCCCACACGATCGATCCCACCAAGTTTCGACTCGATCTGTGATCGATACGAACCAATTTCGTATCGATCAGGAAATGGTCTAATCGAGCTGAAACTTGGCAGGAACATTCTTTAGCTTGTACGTAAGCTCCTGTGAAAATTTCATAGCATTTGGACATGTGGTTTAGGAGATATGATCGATGCAATCTTGTGTTCTTCGAAGGCTGCCGATTTCGAATCCATGGTTTCGTATCCATCCCTTTCGCATCGATCAGAAGCACGTGCGCATAGTGACGTGGCATGAGTTTCCTGGATCGATCCAATTTTTGTGGCGAGTTGACCGAGTTGTTCGTGCGACTTGTTCACATCGTCATTTCGCACTAACGAAGAGCATAATTTCGTATCCCTCGCATGTAACTCCATTCGCATCGATCATTTATAGGGGGACTGTTTGTACGGATCGATTTTGGTCCAGTTCGTATCTATCAAATCGATACGAACCAGCGGCGCTTGTGGATCGATACGAAAAGCAGTTGCATGATAGACACGAATATGGCATGCGATGGACATGAATAGCACAGCCCGAGATCGATTCGAACCTGATGGGTTCGAACAGAACCGAGGTGAGGTCTCTTTGATCGATTCGAAATCAATCGATTCGAACAAGTCGATGTCATGATTTCCTGATGGATATGAATATGATGGATTCGAATAGACCAATCAGACGGATACGAACAGCGTATTTCTCCTAACTTGTACCGATCATATCTCGTTCATACGAACTCCGATTAACCTGAAATTTGAAATGCTGGCTTTCATGAATTTGCTTGTCATGTCTTTTCAATTGTGGCCCGACCCAAACTCGGACAAAATTCATCGATATCCATAGTGAACCTGCAATGCATAATCGACATTTGTGCCTAGTAATCATTGGTTTCCAGTTAATCTTTGGGTATCTCAGCATTGTCAAAAGGTGGAATAACAATAAATTTTGTTAATTTTTATAAAACTTCATAAAATTTCTATAAAATTTAGTTAATTTTTATAAATTTTTCTAATATTTATAAAATTTAGTTAATTATTAAGTTAGTTAATTTTTATAAAACTCGGTTATTTTCAAAAAATTATTTAATTTTTATAAAACTTAGTTGCTTAGGTAATTTCTATAAAACTTAGTTGATTTCTATAAACTTAGTCAACTTAATTAAAATTTTAAAAAATAATTAGTTTTTATAAACATGGTAAATTTTTGTAAAACTTTATCAATTTAGCTAAATTTTTATAAAACTTGGTTAATTTTAAACTCTTCTAGCTTTTACAAAATATAGCCAGCTTGGTTAATTTTCTAAAACTTAGTTAACTGGGTTAATTTTTATAAAACTTTATTAAATTTTTGAAACTTATTTAATTTTTATAAAACTTGGTAACTTAGTTAATTTTTATAAAACATTTATAGTTGGATTTTACAAAAACTAATTAATTTTTATAAATTTAGTCAACTTAGTCAGAAAACTAAAACTTGATTAATTTTTATAAACTTAGTTCTTTTTAAAATCTTAATTAACTTAGTTAAAAAATTATAGAATTTAATTAATTTTTATAAACTTGTTTCGTTTTATAAAATTTGGTTAACGAAATATAACGTTCTGCTCGCACATTCTGAAATAAAAGAAGATATTCCTACCTACCTAGACATTATTAAAAGAAATCTTCATCCAATCTTCTATTTAAACTGTCATCCTTTTTTCAATAAAATCCTACCACCATCACTTCATAATAAACAAAACCAAAATGGAAGCCCTTAAAGGTAAGTTAATGAACTCTTTCAATAGAGCTTCGGTACAGTTGATCAGTAACAACAAAGGCAGTTCAATGCCTTCATCTACTACTTACTATGACTTTGTCATGCCTTTGCCTAAACCTAAAGCAGACACACAAGAACTGTTGAAAACAAACAAATAACTTCATCATTTTTTCTAATTAACCAAACAAGAAATGATATTAGGATAACTTACCCTATGTAGCTTATATTTATCCCTTATGGCACATAGACGATTTTTTCTCATTCAATAGTAAAGAATAAAAAATAGTTATGCAATCTCTGAGTTCAGATGGATTATAACTTGTTTTTTGTAGCAACATTAAGCTCTGCATTTGGTACAGTATGATTTAAAATGACATATAAGTGATGTAAGACTATATTTTATAAACTACAAAAATATACATGTTTCTATAATTGTTAGCTTACCCAAGGATGGAAGTTTGGTTCTAAAGTAAATCCAGAAAGAAAAACAACATATGCAACAACCTTTGATGGCAAGAATTGAAGACGCTTGCATTCTAGTATTCTTAATTTGGCAACGTAATCAGCATATATTCTAATTTTGTGCTCGGGTACTGCAAAAGAAACTCAGTTAATACATTTAAAAGATAGATTGCAAACATAAACAGGAGTAGAAGTTCACTCTAACTTACTTTTCTATCATCTTCACCAGCTTTTGAATATTTATAACAAAATATAGTATAAGTGGATTTAACCAGTGATTAGCTAAATTAGACTTTACACCATATTGTGCAAAAAAGGTAAGAGAAACTATATTAGCAGTGCTAAGTAATTTTATTAGATAAAAAATATGCATTGATATTTAAACGTGACCGCTTTTAAATTTACCAACATCTAGACCTAATAAATAGAAACAAATAACCTTTTATAGCTTTGGAAGCTTAACCGCCAGAAGTCGACTACTACCGAAACTTGTTCTTGAGCATACATTCACAGGGTATACTTTTAGGGACAAGTGTTAATCGGCTTTTTAACCAAGTAGATTATCAACTAGAAGTAGAGGGTCAAAATGTAGACAAAATGACTCATGAACTTGAAATAAATCCAAATGGACAAAATGAAGGAATTCGACAAGTTTTGGGTAAAATGAGGCTAAGTGGACCATTCGGCACTTAGAGGACCTCACGGCACTTAGAGGTACTTCTTCCAACTAGCACCCCTCTAAGCACCTTAACTTGATGCATCTCCTCTAGCAATCGTCGTGAAGTACTTCCCTTGGAGAAAAGATGAGCAACTCTAAGGATTTATGAGAAAGAAGCAAAGAAAGCATGATAATGCAAGTGTCATCAAGGGAAGCATCGAGAAAAATTCAAAGTCCGTAAAAATTGAATTTAGAATACACGAACTAGAGATAGACGAACAATACAAGTGAAAGTAGGAAGTTTTCACCAAGCGGAATCACTCGGTACTGAGAGAAACCTCCATTGAAGTCACTTAGGAAGCTACCGTTTGATTTTATAGGACTTAGATCAGTAAATTCCTTGTACTGGTGACTCTCAAACCTTTAATAAATAAAATATAAAGTGTACGTAGGCTAGAAATTGCTGAACCATTATAAATTTTTTTGTATCTCTTTACTTTTTACATATGTTTTCTGCTAGATCTCTATATTTCAACAGATTTTTGAGTGTTACGCTATTTTTGGCTTCAATGTGCACATTGGTCCATGTTTTTACTAGGGTCGACAAGGTTAGATTTTGGAAAACCAAAATCGTAAGTGTTTGTATACTATTTAAAAATATAGCCTTTATATAGTTGAATTTAAATAATAAAATTATCTAAATATTCTTCCATTTTATTATTATCCAAATTTTTAGGAACCCATAAATTAATTAATTTATTTAAGGGTATCAATTTTAATTTCTTATTTTTAGACTTGAACTTGGTTACCATAACAAATTCAGTACTTTGAGTACTACTCTTTTTTGGTTTAGGCTTTAGGGTATATCCAAGTTTATGTTCACTATTTGAATGCTTAAATGAAGATAATAAGTTGTCTAAATTTTCTTTACCATTGTAAATTCTATCAAACTCCATTTTTATGTTATCGATGTCCTTATTGTTAACATTGTAAAGGAATATAATTTTGACATCTAGATAAGTTATCTCTGTTTCATTGAAAGAATCTCTACTTTCAACGATTGTTTTCACTTCCAATTTTGTTTGAACTTTCCAGCTTTAGATCATTTTCATTATTAACTCCATCGAAACTTTCATCTTCCCAAACATTATTTTTCTTCAATCGGCCTTTTTAAACATATTAGACATATTTAACTATTTTTATGATGCTTTCTAAGTATATTATAACTTTTATACATGTCACTTAAAACATTCATAATTTTTTCTTTAGAATTCTGTAATTGGTCATCATTTGCTATGAAGCATGTGTTGGCATTTTCTTTCTTTGGGTCTTCGTCACTCGATAATGTATATGAATCATCCCATGTAACTTTGAAAGGTTACTTTCTCCTCTTGTTGAATGAAACAGTATTTGAAGAGTACTTTGATTTCTATATATTAGGACAATCTCTTTTCAAATGACTGATTTTGTCACATTCAATACACTTAACAATATTTTCCTTTCTGAAATTATCCGTTTAGTTTTCAATTATTGGAACTTGTTCATTTTCTTATATTTGAAGAATTTCTTGAAATTCCCGGTCTACAATGTAATTTTCTCATCATCTAAATCATGCCTTTCATTTGTAACGTTGAATATCAGTGACTTTTTCTCACTTGCATAATGTTCTTTTTTTATCTATAACTACACTCTATGGGACATAAGATTTCAAACCAATTCTTCTGTTATCATGGTAGTAATATCATTTGCTACTACTATAGCCAAAGCCATTTCATCTCATTCACTAAAGAAAGAATTGAAGATATTTCTAACTTGGTACTCTTCGAGAAAAAACACTCCCCTAATGGTACTAACGGATGTGAAATATCTTTAAGTCTAGCATATATGTGAGATATAGATTTAATTTATTTTATTTTGAGAAATGAAAACTAACTAGTTAACATGGATATTTTGATTTATTTAACTTTACTAATGCCTTTATGAGTAACTTGTACAGTCCTTCAAATTTCATATGCATTTTTACAGGCTGACGCTTTATTGAACTCATTTTTATCCAAGAAACAGAATAGAATATTATGGCCTTTGATTTGTTGAGTGCTTGTGTCTTTTCTTCAACGGTACGTATTGCGTAATATGTTTGGGGCTCAATGCAATTATTTTTTGTGACATTCCAAATATCTAACATGTTTTACTGTAAATATATTTTTATTCTATAAGACCGATAAACATAATTACTGTCATAGTGATGGTGTATTAATAGATTAATCTTTTATAAAAGTGTTAAAAAAATGTGTTACTGGTATTGTTGACCATTTATCCTCTACAAAAATTCTGAATATGAATCTTTTACAAACTGTAGGCTTTTATACAAATCGTGGGTTGTGGAATTTCCAAACACATTAATGCAGAATGGATCTTAAGGCGCTATTAGACTAGGGTGAATAGTGTATGTCAACTAATTTAAAAATTAAATTGTAAATCTATAAGTTATCTACTTGAATGAGTAACAAAATCAAAAGCATAAGTAGATAATAAACATAGTAAATGCAAAGTAAAGTAAAAGTCAAGAGTAAAAGACACGAAGACTTTTTTATTGGTTGGATATCCAATCTAGCATCCAGTCATGTTTCTCCCCATACAAATATTTACTATCGCTTCCACGGGTGGTAAGAACACGCATACAACCTTATAATTCCATAGACGGCAAGATAAACCTTTTCTTTTGACTTTCCACAAATGGCAAGAACATCTTTTCTTTATAATTGTAACACCCCATAAAATTTAATAAGAAATTAAATAGTTAAAATAAGGTTAAAAGTGAAATTTTGTAAATGTCGAAAATTGGTCATGGAAGTTGCACTATTGTGTCCTGGGGATTTTCTAATCAATTTTCATATATAATATGTTAAAATTGGAGTTTAAACGAAGAAGGCATAGATGTTTGAAGTTTTTGAATTTAAATTTACATATTTGAATTTGAATTTGAATTTAGAAATATAAAGTCTGAATTTTAAAATCTAAAGTTGAAGAGTTAACGTTAAGAGAAGCTTAACATCCAAGTAAGGGTTATAGTTAACAAGTAATGTTGAAATGATTAAGGCAATTAATATAAATTAAAAGAGGAAGTAAAACAACGTACCTAAAATGAGTGAAACAGTCGACCTCTAGACCCAATCAGTCGACCTCTAGCGGTCGATGGCACATAAATGGTGGTCGACCGTTCCTCAGGCTAGTAGCTAGGTTTTTTGAGGGTTAAACATTCCATATTTGTCCATTTTTAATCTAGTTTCATCCAACGATTTCGGTTCCTTCTCACCACTATAAATAGAACCCTAGACCCCCTTATGTTTTCAGAAAAAGTAAATTTCTGGTAAGTAATTCTAATTTCTAATCTCTAAATTAAATTAATCCTTCTTCTCCCTTTCTTCTGATTTCTAAAATCTAATCTATATGTACAATCTATTTGTTATACTATTCTATAAAAAAAGGAAGATCTAAGAGAGAATTAGGAGCGGTATATATCAGATCCCTTCTTCTTCTTTAGATTCCAAAATCAGTTAGGATTTTCAAGTAAGAGGTTTAGATGTTTAATTTTTTAATTTCTGATTTTATTCCTCTCTAGTTTCTGATTCTGAGTCTAATTTCTATATACAATTCACTTTGCTATATATTTCAAAAGAGGGGGATCTGAAAGAGAATTGGGCATGGTAGAATCAAATCCAACTAGGAAGCAAACGATTCTCTGTGAGTGGAAATATCGAGTTTTCATATTTTTGTAATTGAATAGTATTTATTTGAATTTGATGTATACCCTGGAAAATTTTGGTAAACGAAAACATAACATCTAATAACCCCGCCTCGAGACGAGAATGGGGGACGGCCCTACACCAAAATTTCACTAAATAATTGTCAATCTTCGAATATGTAGGAATTTCAATTATTTTGTATTAATATAGTGGAATCAGATCTGTGTTGAGATTTAAGCAATTTATAGTCTATCCCGCTTCATCTCTTTTGATTTCTCTTGTAGTGTTAAAGGATTCCAAAAATAAGCAAAGTCGGAAATGGTGTGCAAAGTATGATTTTTGATTATATATAGTTTGCACCACCTATTTCTATAAATTAAAATAAGTATGAATACCTTTCTCACTCTAATGTGGTAATTGCAAAAGTTGGATAGAATATAAAAGGTTTAAATTATACAGTTTGTTCTCTGAGTAGAGGAGTTAATTCTATTATATTAATATGATGGTATTATTCCTTTTTATTTATAAGTCAAGTTGTTGGCAAAGGATATTACTATTCTTTTGTCTGAAGTTTGGGGCTTGTATAAGTTTTGGCATTTAAATTAATAAAAAAAAAATTTGAGTGTGACTGAAAATATTTTATTCAAATCTCATGCATATATATATAATATTAACATATTGATTATTAAAATAATAATAATGCAATAATTATAGTGTATTAAACGTATTGATTATGATTAATAGGGTAGTAAACAATGTTAATTTCTTGGGAAGGTAGTTATGGCAATTATGGAAATTAATCCATAATTAAAGAAGGGGATACCTTATATCGCCTTAATTATTAATTTTGTTAGGATAGCGTATATATACAAATGGTATATATATAAAGGATGACTATGTTATAGGGATGTGAGGTCAGTCTAAAGTTATATAGAAGCCTGTCCGATTAAATCTAGCTACCAGCAGAACATCACCTATAATAAATAACCTTAGTGGACATATGGTTTGACCCAATTCTATTGGGTAAGTCTGCCAAGTCAATGTGATTATCGGTACCTATGAATAGTCGGAATAATTTAAGAAGTCATGGTTTGAGTTACGGGTCATAATTATGTTATTAATACGATTGGAGAAATCTTTAACAGGGGTCTGCTTTGGGTTAAAGGTATTAAGTGGCTATGGTAGGTCCATCTCTTTTTCAGGAGAAGTATTAAGTGACCTAATAGGATATTTTTATGATGACGGCTAGCGAGAACCATGTAGGGACCCATCTTGGGTTAGGTCTTAAATGACGGGGACCTTTTTATTTTATAGGTCTTAAATGGTCAGAGTCTGCCTAAGTTCTCAGGAAAGAGGTGTTAAGTAGTTTAGAGGTTCTTGCTCTCGAATAGTTAACGATAGTTGCGTTAGAGATTGAAAATGGGTTAGGTACGAAGTGACGGGGACCAGCCTATTTTATAGGTATTAAATGGTTAGAGTCCGCCTTATCTCCAATAAAGGGTATTTATTGGTTTACGTGCTTTCTCTTGCATCATTGATATTAGTTGCACGCGAGTTTTGGAATTAGACTGGAAAAGCCTTTGGGCTTACTGTTAAAGTTATTTGTATGGTATAGTTTTAAATAAGTAAGGCATATTTTTTGTCTAAATAGTACTACATAAGTACAATTATGGTGAAGCTTAAGATTTTTATTTCACCAGACATTTGTTATTCTTACCCACTCCTCATTATAACACACAGGTTAAAGGAGAGAGTGTTGATTTAGGAGATGAAGGTGGAGGTGAAGACTTGTAGTGACTATCTATCTATTTATGCTTTTTAAATATTTTTATTATACCCAGTTCAGACAGTTATGTTATTTTGGATGTTTTACTATAGAGGCTTTATGTATATATGTTGTATTATTTAACATGTTATGTTTTTGAAATGATTTTCTTTATGAAATGGGTATTTGTTTCTAATATTATAATTTATTCATTCCGCTATGAGATTCTAAAAGTATAGATAAATAGCTCTATGTACAGTGTATTGTTTTAGTTTCTATCAACCGACGGCTTGCCTTGAGATGGGTTAAGGTTCGATGGGCTTCTGTTGAGTCGAAATTAGATCTTTTTCGGGGAAGATTGTCACAGTTGGAATCAGAGCTTTGGTTGCCCGACCAATGGGGATACGTATATATATGAGTGGCGTACTCATTATATTTTAAAGGATTTATCAAAAACCTTACTGTATATAAAGATGTATATACACTTTATTTGAATTTATTCTATAAATTTCGACTATGGAAGTAGTCGCGGCCATTTTCGAAAGGATGGGCAAGGTGACCATGGGTTGTAAAAATAAATAGTGTAAGGTATGCAACTACACAGATTGTAAACTCTAAATTTAATAGGATAATAAATGTGAAACAAAAAGGGAGTGCAATAATTTAATAAGGATATGAATGGATTGATTAAAAAGATGATTGGGATAATTATGGAGTGGTAAAGAAGTTTTTATAGGAAAGTTGGATGAATAAATAAATGACTTTAAAAACTACTCGGTTGGAATAATAATCAATTATTATGGACTAATAGAAATAAGCATGTTATATAGTAATTAAATACTACGAGGTAATATAGTTGTAAACATCCGGAAGTAAGGGATGAAAGAGGAAGAAAATGCAATAGAGAAGACAATTATTAAGATGTTGTCAATTTGGAAAAGATTTTCTAAAATCCAACTCCATGTGAAAGGATTTGATAAAAAGATTTTCATTGGAAATTTCCTTGAAATGTTTTGAATGGATTTTTCAGAATATTTATTAAGAGATTGTTGTTTTGAAAAATAAGGAAAATCATAACTTGAAAAGAAGTTATGGAGTCAAAAGGTCTGATTAAAAGTTTTTGTAAAAAGGGTTTTTCATTTCTAAAACTCTTAGTTTAAAAGGTTGGTTGGGCCAAAAAGTTTTCAGCTTAAAGATTTTCAATAAAGTGATTTTTCTTTTTAAATATAAAATAGAGCGTAGGTTAGACTTGATGATTTTTCCTATTTCATAAATTTAGAAGTTCTTTAAAATTCTTCTTTTTAAAATAGAAATAGAACTTGATTAAAATAATGTAGAAGTAGTTTAAGCAGGGAAATATAACCGAGCCAATATCGGGAGATTTGGATAGGAATAACATTAGGAACTTATAAAATAGGATTATTAATCTAGTTCGATATAAAATAGAAGAGGAGCGATGAGAATGGAATAGGAAAATAATGGAATAAAAGTTTACCTTATCTATTTCATTTTTCATTGTTTGAAGTTATAAAAGATGTTTTTGAATGTTTTGAACTAAAAGGCTAAATTTTAAAGAATAAATCTTTGATGTAGAAAACTTTTGAAAAAGGAAAATTATCTTGCTTCTTTTTTGGACTAATCAATCATTTTTAAAATTTTGATAGTTGGTTTAACAATTGAGTTGAATGTCTGGGGTTAAAGACCTGACTTTTATAGAAGTAAGTCTTTGAAGTAAAAATATTAGAGAAGGGAAATTATTTTACTAAGTAATTTAGAAACTTTTGAATTTGGGGTTAAGAATAAAAGAGTAAATGTTTCGAAAATTTTGAAAAGTTGGGTTCTAATATTTTTCGAAGGTTTTGTTCAAATGTTTAATAAAAATAGAATAGACGTACTAAGTAAAATAAAACATGATATTTAGATGCTTTTAGGAATTTAATTCCCCACTATTTTTACCGGTTAGGAATTCTTTTAGAAAGTACAGTTAAAAGTTTTCTTTTAAGATGTTGAAATTCTTTTTTAAGTTCGAATTTCAAATATCGCATGCTAGCTTGGTATGGATTTCTAAGTTTATATTTTATGGAGTAGACAGGGACAAATATCTTGGAAAAGAAGGTTAAAGGTTTCAGGTATGAATGAAATATAAAGTATGTATAACTTGATCTAAAAATTTGAAATCAGTCTTAGGCATTTGTACGTAGAATGTTGGTAATATTGTAAGTGTTCGTAGAATGTTGGTAATATTGTAAGGGTATTCTAGATCTATAATAGGTTGCCATTGAAATATGAATTTTCATATTTTGATTTATTGGGAGCAGGCTCTTTGTAATTTCCATAAGTTACCTAATTCCTTAAATGCATAAAAGTGCAACGATTGAATTGACAAGGGATATACCAAAAAGGGAAAGACACGTGTAAGGTATGAATATTCTTTTCCATAATTTACACTATTTATTTCGATAAAAGAAAAAAATCCCTTATAATTTCAAACAAAGGAGAATATCACTGATCATACGGATATTCTTTTTGCTGAGTCAAATTTAGGTACGTTTCAAGGTGATTGTTGCAATAATAATATAGCAGAGGAAAGTAATCATATCTTCAATAGGGAATATTGCAGTTTCAGTACAATGATCATATGGATCTCAAAAAGCAATATATATTTGAAATCAATATGGAATAGAATGAGACTAGAGGAGAATGGTTGAGAAGTCAAGTAGGAACTCTCTAAGCTTGTGACATTGAAAATCCTTAAAGAATATAAGTGAAAGTATATGGATTTACAAAGAGAGTGAAAGTACATCAAGAAGTTTTCCTCACAAATATATAAAAGTACAAGAGTGAGAAAGAATAAGAAGTAACTAATAAAAATTCATTTTCCAAACCTCCTTAAATAGAATATGAAAGTATGTGTCTACTGGTGAAGAGATGACACCAAATTATTTTCAACTGAATTTTGAAAAACAAAATAACTTCCACTATGTTGACTAGACCCAAAGGGTATGTCGATATATCCTAGTATTTTTTATCTTTTTCTAAAATTCAAATTGATACTTCCATGCTTTGGAACATAGAACGTATGTTTATATGAAAATTTTTGGGCATCAAATAGAGTTAAATGAAATATCAAAATATATTGCTATGGAATCGTTAACAAAAATTGTAAAACTCGACAAACTTACTGAACACTTCTTGTTTGAAATGCTTGTGTTTTATTACCTTGAGTCAGAGATATCTTTCATTTTCTTCATATATATAATTCATTTGCTTGATTTTATTCACTAGGCATCTTGTTTACCTCCATACAATATCCCCCTAATATATCTTTGAATTGTGGACAACATAGAGAAAAGTTGGTAATAACATTTATATGGTAGTTATCACCAAAATCCGTACTTAAATATTAACATAAGGTTTTGTACACAAACCATAGCAACTATGGTAATCATTCAAACACACATACCTATTGTACTTTGATATTTAGATGGTCGACACGTTACCAAAAAGAGACTATCAAGCTCAATTAAATAAACGTTTATTCACCTGAGGTGAGTGCCCCTAACTAGTCTTGCGTTACATCTTTTGTAACGATCCGTAATTTCATCACTCTGAATAGGAACATTTAATTAATTTAAATCTTCAATTAGTTATTTTAAATGATAAATAATCCATTTTGATTATTATTATATAATGATAATAAGTGATATATGATGATTTTATAAATATATATACTTGTTTTATAAAGATATATAAACTTCGTCGCATTTTGGTAGTTCGATGGTGTATTTTTATAAATGGATTTTAATATTACTTGATATGGTTTTATAGCGTAAATAATTTATTTTAATTATTTAAAGAACATAAGATATTTATTTTCAAGTTTTGTTTTAATAAATAAATAGTTTGATTTAAAACTAAAAATGTGACCGAAGATCATTATTCGGATATTCGACTTTTATCAACCGAAAGTTGTTGCAACGTTGTTATACACATTTGTCCATATATACATTTAAAAAATAGGAAGGTAATTAGCACTAATTAGATTATTTTAACTAAAATTTCATTAGTAATATTAATTAAGGAAAAAGAAAAAAAGAGTTTTCTTTTGAAAAAGCAAACTTACCATCACTTACATATGAGAAGACATGGCACATGGAAGGGGAATGGACTAAGCACATGGGTGACGTGAAATGTGTGGGAGGGTATTCGTAGTCTTTAGCCACATTTCTTAACTCTATAAACACACACACACACACCCTCTCACTTATTCATTCCATATCTTCACTTCTTCTTCTTGAAAATTTCTTCTTCCTTTCTTCTCTCTTTTGGCTGTGAGCATAGGAGGAAGGCCGTAGACCATGAGCTACGCGAGAGGATGAGGGAAGAAATGGCGTGAGTTATGAAGGGGGGAGTTGATGGACATGAGCAAGGTAGGGGTGGTGATGGCCGTGAGTTATGGAGGTAGGGATGTGTGTTATAGCAATGGGAAGGAATGTTTTGGTGATGTTTTGGTTGGAGTTGGAAGTGTTAGTTGGAAGGTGGGTTAATTGAATGTTAGTAAGAAGTGTTTGGTTTTAATAAAAGTGAGTTAATATCACTTTGAATCACTTGATAATCACTTATTTATATTATTTATTAATCACTTATTATTGCTTGCTATTAGTGATAATAATAGACATTAACTACTTCAAGTTATATCTTTGATCATATGCTAAAATGATTATTTATATGGTTGTTTAATATGTTTGGATGATGATTGGCTAATTATATAAATTTTGGTTGTGATAGGTATGCTTATTATGATTTACAAGTTGAAAATCATATATGATGAGAAAGGATAGCTATGTGAATTAACAATACATAACTTGTGAAAAAGTGTTCGCATTATACCCAAAAATAATATGTATATGACATATGTTAGGCCTCTTTATTTTTAAAACCAAAATAAATGTCATTTTATAATATTAGAATTTATTTTGGAAAAGTAAAGAAATGAGAAAATGGAGTTTTGTAATAGATTTGGAAATAGTTTTAAAAAAAGAAATTGAAAAGGTGGAGTTCTAAAATTATTTAAAAAATAAAATCTATGGTTTCATTTATGAAATAAAAATAGTTTTAAAAGGTGGAAAATGATATAGAAATATCATATAGTTTAAAATTAAGGATTTTGAATTAAAAAGGTTGGAAAAATGAATATTATGATAATATAATATTATAATATGTGAAAAGAAGTAAAATATATTTTTAATAAGTAAATGGTAAAATATTGTTTTAAATTAGTTAAGAATATTTTATTATGTTTTTAAAATGATTTAAAAGTGATTCGGACAAGTCTTATAAAATCTGACTGAAAGGTGGAAAATAAGACATTGCATTTCGCTAGTTCGAGATTTGCGACCTGAAAAGTTAAACATGATGTGTAGGGTAAAATATAAGTCAGAATTCCTTGAAATAAGAATTTTTCGGACCCTGGTGGGTATGGTTTTCAAATGAAAATGAAAAATCAAATTTTTGTTTAGTAAAGTTTGAAATATGTCCAAATCAAGTTTTTAAAATCGTCGTGCTTTGGCAATTCGTAAAATTTTGTTTGCTTTGGCAATTCTTAAAATTTTGTTTTAGCTCTTTAAAATGGATGTTTTTAAATCTTCAAAAATATAAATAATTCCATAAATATGTTAAAATATTTTAAAAGGAATTTGAATGATAAAAATGGACATATACGTAGTAAAATTGGTGTTTTAATCTATAAAGCTTTAAAAGCATTATTCACCGACAATTTAGCAATGGAATTTGATAGTCGTTGAATAGATGATTTGAACTTGGGTTTTCTTCCCGAATCTTTTTGTAATGTTTTTCAAAAGATATATCAAATACTTTAAAACTTTAGAGTCGATCAAATAACTTGATCGTCTTATGGTAATAGAGAGATAGCCTCTAGGCTGGAGTTCAGAAAACCAGTTGTCTGCTCTCCGTAGCTATCCGGACTGGCCCGATGGAGGGAATAGTTCATTTAATTTACTTGGATCACATTTTCTTAAGATAAACTAAAAGGGAATCAGAGTTTTCCAAAAATGTTAAAAAAGATTTAAAATATGATTTTGATGGTAAAGAGAACATTCTAGTTAAATTCTACATTAAATTTCAAGCAGGGAACTTGTACTATCTGTGTGAATTTAAAAGGTAATTCCACCACTATTCAACGAATAGTACAGGTTGAATGCAGAAATTAGTGCTAAGTATAATTAATCTAAAATCTATGAATGTTTTTTTCTCAATACTAAGTGATTTGGGTTAATAGTAAGCAATGTCTTAAATAACATTGCTTTTTGATCCATTTAAAACATGTTTCGAAAAATGAAATCTTTATTAATTATGATAACGATAGAAAATGGTAATATTTTCCTTAACTAATTAAAAGGAAATAATTTAGTATTTCCAAAGTTGAAAAGAGGTTTAATAATTTTGTATATCCCGAAAAAGAAATGGTTTAAAGATATATATCTTTAAATATATTTTATTGGATAAAAAGATATCTTCAAAGTTAAATAATATTTTGAGTAAAAGAAGAAAAGATGATTTAATGAAAGAGGCTTAGCATTTATGTATGCACATATACACATCTTTTTATCAATAATTGGTTCGGAGAGACCGAGATTAGATTTAGGTGATTTCTATCTGAACACCACTTCAAACCTATACGCATTCGAAAGTGAAGACATGTTGAAGGTAATGATTCTAAAGGAGGAGATCTTCATAATTTAGGGATGCTTGCCACTAACCTCGTGATTCCAAAATTATGTACATATGATGGCTGTAACGACCCGTAAATTTTAAATGGTTCTATAACGTAATTAACTGAAATTTTGCTTGAAATTAAATAATTGAATTTGGAAATAAAAATTTGGTATTTGGAATGCAACTTTTAAATATACTAAATGACAGATTTTCATTGGAAAATATGGAAATTAGTTCTGTTGTGTAATTTGCATTTTTATCTAAATTTAAATTAGTGAATAATTGATGAAAATAAAATATTGTCAAAACCTAAATATTTTATATAATTAATATGTAAATCTTTTTCTGAGTGAGACGTCATGTTTTGTTTCACCAAATTTGGACTTCTCTAGCTCCGTTTATTTTATTTTCTACAAATTTGCAGTAGTTTGGGCAGCGAAATATCGACTTTTGATAGGAAGGTCGTATCGCTGATATCTGTGTACCGTTCTGTTCATCTTGTCGTGCTGACCTCTACGGTATATTATTTTGTGTGTTTCGATGTTCAGTACATGGTGGAAAATATGAAATGATTCAGCCATATCGGTACTGTATCTGGGCTTTTGGATTTCCTATGCCCTTTCTATCTCCACGTATAAATCAATAGCCTAACCTTTTATTTTCCCATAATTCATTGCTAACGTTTCTATTCCATCCTTCCGTTTATATTCTTTATTTCTAATGTTTAATTAGGATATATATATATATATATATATATATATATATATTGAAACTGGGTTAATTTATCGACTAACTGGGCTTTCAGCCCATAGCAATACACGGCCATATATTATGAATAACAAATAAGGTATGCCGACAAACATCTGCAGACAAACTATCTTCCACAACTCCACTTTTCCTTTTTTAGGTTACAACTATAGCAGCTGCCAGTTCATTAATCGAGCTCATTCGTTCAACACCATCCACCTCAACTTCTCCAATAGTTTTTCTTCCGATGCAGTGGTAAGGATCTTCTTCAGAATTCTCCCAATTATAATGCTAATTTCTCTGATGATTTGATTTGTGAGGGTTAATGTATCTTGCTGTTTATTTTAGAAAGCCCTACAGTTCCTTTCCTTCCAGAGGAACCACAGGGAAGCTGTGAGTCCAATTTTTCCAATCTCCTTCATCAGCTTCGAGAGATTACTCCTATCGTGCAGGTACTCTACCTCTTATGTTAAGCTTTTAACATTATTGGTGAGTTGAAGTCTTGTTTTTTGAGTGCTCCATATTTTGTTTGAGTATTCGCAATCGAAGAATAAATGTGCGTGTGTTTCTTCCTCACTGCGACAAAAATAACATGTTGTGTCGTTCAATATACCCCATTTATGTAATCTATTTTTAGTGGGTAATTTACCCAGAATTGCCTTGTGGAGTGTATGTGCCATTTTGGGGTTATTTGATTTGCTCCAAACAACTGCGGACCACTTAACGTCAGGAAATTTGTCTCTTGATTCTTCCCATATTTCTCTAAACTTGAATTGATTGTTTGAGTTAGCCTTCCATATCCAGTTGTCCTCGGATTTTTCCATATGCAAATATTTTTGTCTAATCTCCTCCTGATAATTAAGGATTAGTAGATTGTTGGTGCATTTCCATTCTTCGTTCTCCACAATGTCAGCCACCTTCCAATTAGGGGATCCATAGGCTGAGAAAGCATCCCAACCTAACCTGTCAATAAAGCTTTTAAAGTTAAGCCATGGGTCCCTCCAAATATCAGTATTTCTACCATTAGTTATCACTCTATTTAGATACGTCTGAAATTCATCTCTAATTTTAAGAATATTCTTCCAAGCTACTGAGGCATTGTTGTCTATTTTAACAGTCCAAAAATTTTCTTTCAGATATCTAGATCTCATCCATGTAGCCCATAAGTTATTTGAAGTTAGAACATTCTAGGCTAATTTCAAACAGTATACTTTTTTGAGTTCAAAAAGGTTTTTCAAACCAACTCCTTACTCTGTCTTTTTCCTGCATAAGTACGAGTATTTAACTTTATGCATCCTGGTATCAGAGCACGGTATTTTTCTTTAACTCTAGAGTCATGAATCCACCAAATAATACTTTTGTTGAGGGTCGTTCCAATATTATTCCTTCTATTTTTGATGGAACAGATTTTTTGAACTGGAAATTAAAAATGGAATTTTATTTAAAATCTGTTAATATTAAATGTTGGGATATTATTGAAAATGGGTGTGATACAACAAATAAGGAAATTATCTCGATTAATGCTCTTGCTATGCATATATTATATTCTCATATTAATCGTGATAATTTTTATTTCGTCTCTCATTGTGAAAATGCACAGAAAATATGGAATACTTTCGATGCAATATATGGTGCAAAAGTCAACAGCAATGAGATGTCCTCCACAACCGACTCGGTTAAAGAAATGTGCTTAATAGGATTGGTAAATAGCAGTTGTGATGAGGATGATGATGATGGAGCAGCCGAACTGGCATTACTAATGAAGAAATTCAAAAGGAGGAACCGCAGATACGGAAATCCATCTATAAATCAAAAATTAAAAAACAGAGAGCAAAATATGAAGCCAAGCGAGGTATCAAACTCACTCACTCTGAATTACTTATTTATTTCCACGAAGTGAATGGCTGTTTTGAACGACTTAGGGAGAAGTATGCCAAACTTGAATCACAAAAAGAAACTTTGATAGAATTAAATGAACAACTCGAAAAATTAGTTAAAACCTATCAAAGTAAGATCCCTAAGTGTGATAAGTGTCCAACATTCGAAAAGGAAATTAAAAAATCAGAAATCAATATAAAATCACTTGAAAATGAAATTCTGATTTTAAAAGAGAATGAAAATACTAGGAGAGAGAATTCTATTAAAAAGGGCAAACAATTGATAAATGAAAATGAATCTCTCAAAACACAAGGCCAACAATTGTCAATGACTTTAGATAAATTCTCAAAAAGTGAAAAATCATTGAATATGCTATTAGGAAAGCAAACTGTTAATACGGTTAGACAAGGACTTGGATATAATAAATCTGAAAATGTTGAAAGCGATATTAATCAAGAAAATTCCATGTGCACAATTTGTAGAATTATGGACACAATCACAATAATTGTTGGTATAGACCCAAACATGTGAAAACCATACCAATTTGGGTTCCAAAAGGCACAAATATAAAATCTCTCAAAGTTAAACAAATTTGGGTGCCAAAAGGAACTTATATAAACAGTTTTGGGTCTCCACAAAATTGTTTATCTAAATCTTCTTCCACTAACAACCATGGACCTATAAAAACAAATAGGTCACAAAAATCTTTCATCGTGTAGGTATGGTGGCAGGCTAAGGAACAACAACAGTGTTCTCTGGATTTTGGCTGTTCCAGAAACACAACGGGCAACAAAGAAAAGTTCCTTAGCCTAGTACAAAGGTGACAGAATCACAATGGCAACCACAAAAAATTATCGTAAAGGTAAAACAGGTAATGGTATGTTTTTGAACGATATATTAGATGTGATAATCTGCACCATATTCTGAATGAAAACAGTCAATATTGAGATGTTGTAAAGAGATGATTTTTTTATTCTGACTTGTTCGACATTGTTGGCCAATTACTTTATGCCAAAATCACTATTCTTCGAATTACTTCATACATATTTGTTTGGATTAAACATTGTGTTTTGTTGGATACATTTGGTCATAATTCGGCTAACTCTATATTCTCGGTTTTCTGATTATTTACATGGCTTCAATTCAAATTCAAAGAATGTCATTTAAATTTTTATTAAAATTGAGTTTGAAATTTTTGATGCACACTTCATGGTCTGGTTTATCAATTTTAGTTAGTGATATTTTGGATTGAAAGAGAAACTCGGATGCAGATTACACTGGTAATCTAGTTGATAGAAAAATTACTAGTTGAACGTGATTTTTGAGATATTTAGTAACTGCATCGTTTTTCATAAAAAATATCTGCATATTTTTCATTTTAAATAATTTTCAAATAGCAGAAATTTTTTCATATAACCCCTTCGAGAAAATCATTTTTGACCATATTTTCATTTTAGTCGTTTTTATTTGATTTTAAATGACAAATTTTGACTAATCTAACTCCCTAATAATTATCAAAAAGATAAATAGTGATTGGAAAAAGTGATGAGTGTTGATATTTTTCATACATTACTCAAGAGGGTATATTTTAGAAAAAAATCTTTAGAAATTCAAACAAGAGTTATAAAACTTTTTATTGGGTAAAGATTCCATGACCATTTCTATATCTATCATATTTCTATCGACCATTGTTTATCAAAACTTAAATATAGTTGGTTGATATATGGTACTATAATCAGGGATCATTTGTTTTTCATTTCATATTTTTTTGTAAAAATAAATAAATATCCAAAGTATTCACTCTCATTTAAAAGTCCTCACGGTTATGCATGAGTGAATTACTTGGATTTTTGGTTATGTGCTTCCATGCTCATTTAAAAGTCCTTACGGTTATGCATGTATGGAACGCATATCAAAATTAATTGATTAAATAGACAAGTTGATTCTAATCTCATTTAAAAGTCCTCACGGTCATGCGTGGTTAGAAGATACTTGATTTCATTTTTTAAATTAAATTGGAATACTACTAATCTCATTTAAAAGTCCTAACGGTTATGCATGATTAGTAGATATTCAAATTCCTGATATAAGTGTACCACAAGTTGATACAATTGTATGATTTTATATTAGAACATCATTTCCATTATTTCTAAAAGTGGAATATGCGCCTAATAAGGGTAGTTATGATTTTTGTTTGATTTTCATTGAAGTTTAATATTTATATTCAATTTGAGTTTAATGTTGGATCAATATTGATCACTTAATCTCTATTTTTCTCTAACACTATTATTCTTTTGCTGATAACAAAAGGGGGAGAGAAAAGTTAAGATTTTGTCTAATAGAATCAAGCAAAGGTCAAATAATTTTCCATTTGCATCTAGACTCATTTATATATTTCTATTTGTATGCATATATGTAGGGGGATCATCATGTAGAGAGGAAGCATTTAAATAGGGGGAGCAATTAGAGTATATCATTGATCAAATACACAAATACATTTAACACGGTCAAAATCTTAAATATATGTTTGTTATCATCAAAAGGGGGAGATTGTATGAATATGCGCTTATATGTCTTTGTTTGATGATAATAAACATATATATTCATTTAAATGTATTTGGTAATGTACTATTTTGTTTTTCATAGATTAAATAAATATTTGTTGAATAAAATAAATTACACAGAATTTGAGTGGAATTTGAATTCAAAACAGAAATTTTATTCAAACAAATATTTATTACAATCTTAAATAGTACAAATTCAAGCTCTCACTATACATATACATTTTTGAATACATCACAATTCAATTTACATTAATAACCTCACTACATATCACTCACACTCGTATTTTATCTTCAACTTCATTCCAGTTTGAATCCAGCATCTGAGCAATCTGCAAAAATATTCACTAACGCAGTAAAATTGAAAAAGAAATATTTTTGCAATAAAAATAAAATATGATTTTTGAAAATATTATTTGCCTCAGTTATTTGGGTTGTTCGTCATCATTCACACTTGAATTCATCACACACGAACAGTGTGACATGCATAGTGTATCACTGTACATGCCACAAGGCCATGCACATCGATATACACTTGATAATGCTACAGGGACAGGTGAGCACAGGTCAAACCCAAATGAAAAACCGGGTTCAACTCACGTGCAATATATTGAAAATCACGACACGAGCACAAGGCCAAACCCGAGTTTTTAAAACTGGGTTCAACACAAAGCACAATAAACTGAATGCAAAGGTCAAGTCATTGTTGTCATGACTCAACACAAATGCAAGACCAAAGTGCAACAGACCAACTCCAAATGCATCAGTGCATGAAGACTGAAACAACATCAAAGCATGAACTCACATGTACAACTTTGAAAACTGATGTGAAACAATGCATGGTGAAATTGGATCAACATGGTCAGACACACCTCAAATGAACACTACAGACTCAAGAAAAGTTCAAGACATATCAATGGAAATGAGACAGGAAGCAAGTCAGTGACATGCACATCAACCAAACAACAAAGGGTCAAGATACAAAACCAAAAAAACACCATGATATTCAGCTCAGTTCAACACAATGAAAACTACAGTGATCCCAATATAGCAATGACAGTGTACATGAATACTGCACCAACCAGAATGGATGCAGTGACACAAAGGCATAGCAACTACAACAAAGACCAAGTCAAAGTCCAGTGATGTAAACAGTGAAGAACATGGATGTCAAAGGCAATACACAAGTGACAGTGCACTAATAACCAGAAATTCAAGATCACACAAGCAAATGTCCAAACAACAACTCAACAGCACATGACTGCAACATAAAGCATGTGAGCTCAATACAATCTAGTATGCAAAATGGAGAATATACAAGTGCAGACCAAACAGAAGACAAGTGCACAACAAACCCAAATGACCAGACTCAAGTAAAGTACACAAGTACAAGATCAACACAGCAATTCAAATAACACAGTGTACTATCAAAGAGACAACATCAGTATGCAATGAAGACTACTGCAAATATACAGAAACAACACAAACCAGTTGCAACATGGATGTCACAAGCAATGAACAATGAAAACAAGTCGAGAAGAACAAGCCAGCAGATACATGAACAATGCAAACAACAATGCACAATGATACAAAGCAAGTTCGAGAGGTAGCAAACAATATACAGTGATGCATGGAACAAGACTCAAAGTATGTATACAGAGAGTATACAACATGACAATGCAGACACAACTCAAATGTCCAGACCACAACATGTTCAGTTACAACTACAGAGACTAGTGATGCATACTGCAAATGAAGACTACAGGTGAACAGATCAGAGGCAATATAAGAAGTCAAGTGATGCACATGAAAAAAATGCTTGAAGACTACAGCATCAAGTCGAGACAACAACCAGAATATATGAAACATGAAAAACAAGTTCAACTGAAATAAAACAAGTTCGAACGACCAGACAACATCATATTCACGAATGTAATGTTCAAGTGGAAACCAGTGAAGATGGCCAGAGACGAAGAGAGGGATAAACACAAAGATGGCCGAAGCCATGTCAAAAGCAGATGTTAACCAAGTCAGAATTCAACAAAAAATATATCTTTGAAAAGGTCAAAGCAAATTAAAATAGGAAAGTTTCTGCCGTATCAATCAAGAGAAAATTGAACGTTCTCAAGTTAAAGCCGTGAGTATCACGTTGAGAAAATATATCAGGAAAGCCGTGCGCATCAGTAAAACACAATTTAGGAAAGTATCAAATTGATACGAGCAAAATCAAGTGTCTCGAATTCATATAAATACCAAACAACAAAGTCATCATAAGCATCGAGTTAAAAAGCAAACAATCAAACCAGCAAAAGCACAGATTACATACCGAAGCAACAACGAAATCAATCAACAGAGGAGCAACGCAACCAGAGAATCAATCATAAGTGTGCTCCAGAAAATCCCCAATTTGAATCGAAGAACGAAGCCCTAATTTAGTGGCAAAGAGGATCGGACGCCATTTTACAGTAGCAAAGGAAAAGGGAACGAAGCCCTAATTCAGAACGAAAAAAGAATACAACAGATGCCGCCATTTTTCCTTCACAAACAAAAGACAAAGGATCGGGTTGAAGAATAAAAGGGTCGGCCTTTATTATTATAAAGGGGATTTGTTTTTTAATTAGGGTTTTATTAAAGGGGGTTATCTTATTTTTTATTTGAGCAAAAATTATGGAGTCAAGTTTGTATTTTAAGTTTTGCTCCTGCTTCTAATTTTGAAGCCTGTTTTTTTTTCTTTTCAAGTCAAAGAATTGGTAAATCACCACCTAGGTTGTAGGTAGTGTCAGATTGTCTAGTTAGAATTAGTTCAGTGAGCAGGGTGTGCGAGTTTGCAAAACTATATAGGCGGGAGCAGAGTTTGCGAGTTTGCGAAACTCTATAGGCAGAGTAGGGTGTGTGAGTCTATGAGAGTGTTTGTGAGCGGGAGCAAGGGTTTGCGAGTCTGTTAGAGTGTTTGTAAGCGGGATACTGTTTAATTCTAATAGAAATCTGGGAATGCAGCAGTAGGCAGGGGTTGCCGAAGCTGGGTAAATTTTGTGTGTGATTTACTTTTCAGCATATTTATTTCTGCAGTTTGTTTTTACGTTTAATTCGAGAAAATGTGCTATAACCCTATTCACCCCCCCCCCCCTCTAGGGTTAATCTAGATCCTACACATCCCCCTCTCCGTATAAAATCAGCACACACTGAATTAATTTTTGCAATAGAACAATCTGAAATTTGAAACTATTGTAGCCAAAACCTTACTTTGGAGGTGATGACTGTGTGTACTAATTCTACTCTGCCTGCAAAAGATAAAAACTTTGACCTCCAACCTTGTAGTTTGTCTCTGATGTCATCTATCAGTTTGCCACATTCTGCATCAGTGATTGTGTTGTTGGAAAGAGGAACCCCCAAGTACTTGACTGGGAGAAATCCCTCAGGAAAACCTAGCATGTCTAGCATAACCTGCTTGTTTGAACAGTGCCTGTTAAAATAACATTTAGTTTTCGATTCATTCAGTTTAAGTCCCGCAAAAGTTTCCAATTCTTTAAAGATGGACTAGATTTTATCTATTGCCTTCAAGTTGCCTTTGACCACCACTAGCAGGTCATCTGCCTAAATTAAATGTGTAACATTTGGAAGATTACTGTTGTGATAACTCGGATTTTGAGCATCTGTTAATTGATAATTGACCGGATTGAGTTAGTAGAATACTGATTTATAGGTTGAACAAATAATATTCTGATGATTAAAAATATCGGGATGTTATAAATGGACTTGAAATTTATAAATTTTATTGTGAATTAATAAATCCTGTTAATAGATATTCAAACTTTATAGTGTTAAAACTTTAAGTGTATACATATATAAGTATATAAGTGTGTATATTATATATATATATATATATATATATTGTGATTTGGAAGTTATATTTTAATTAAAAATATAATATGAAAGCAAGATTAAATAGAAAGCTTTAATATATACATTAATAAACATAGAAATAAAGTATATAAGTGGTTATTTGTGTATGTGTGCAACATGAGATAAACCTTTACCAATATCTATAACAAATTCTTAGTAAGCACATAAGGGATAAAGCAAAACCAGACAAGTAATGTATGTGTATGAAGTTATAGATATGCAAGGAAATAATATATATATATATATATATATATATAATATCTATGTACATACAAAATGAATGGATAAGTATGTAAACATAAGGGGAGACAAGCATTTAAAGCCTAGCACACAAAACTTTTAATCAAAGTCACCTAAGAAAATCATATCAGGTCAAAGAAATTGGTGACCAAAGAAAAAATATATAATGAAGAAGCTTGTTGTGTACACCATAGAAAAGCCTATATACCTCTATTTTGCCTTCTTCATTTCTGTCTAGATTCGAGAATTTGATAAGTTAAACAAATAAAAAAAGAAAAGAAAAAACAAATTAGAGTTCAGGCAAGTAAAATAGCAACTTCAGTTCAGTTTGAATCATCTCAGCAAATAAGTGTCAACATAACAGGTTCCAGGTCATCTGCTTTCAAAGAAAAGTGAGTAAATAACTATTTAAAATTTAAGTATAATTTGTGTGTGTGATTTATGAAGAATATTGTTTTTTCCTTGAATACTCTCTTTTCAATTTAACTCTGTATATATATACACAAATTTGTCTGTGCCGAGTATTTCATTTGTTCTCTGTTTTCTGAGTCACATGATGGAAACAAACAAGTAAATTCAATTTCTTTCCATTCAATTATTACCAGGCTTAGGATTTTAAAACAAATAAGTGTGTTTAAGTATAGGTTATGATTTAAAGATTGTTTCCAGCTCAATAGTGATGAATTGCCTTTGTAAACTTAGTTTTACAGAACAAATTTCAATTTTATGATGCATTTGAATGTCATGAAATACGAATTCAATTATATATCTTGAATTGTTATTCGAAAACAAGATTTCTAAAACAAAAATGGAAATTTTTCGTTGAGTATGCCAAGAGCAGTTTTTAGATGAACTGTAAATGGGTTTTGAGCAATTCCAGATGGTCGAAGGATCTTGGGATGTCAGGGGATTGACCGGGGATGGAGAAGCGTCTATTGATGTCGGGAAAAATAGTCAAGGATTTTCTAAGAGGCTGTGGTGGTGCGGCGAGGTAGATCTAAGGCATAAGGGGTGGTTTTTGTCATGTTGGTATTCGAAGTCATCGTGACATCGACAGTGCATCGAGTTGAGTCGGAGCGATGGGAAAAGAACGGGATGGGTGAGACGAAGGTCTGGACATGGTTGTGTGGTCTCCGGTGATCGGAGGAGGGGCGGAGCGAAGAGGGTATGGGTGATCGTTTGGTTCCAGTTTGGTCTTATACTTCGATTTCGAATTAAGGGAAAAATTCTTATTTCTGGGTTGGGGTAATCGACGACGAAGCTATCGTCGACTCGTCGACGGTCGAAGAGTGGGCTGGAGGTGGCCAGAACTGGCGTACACGTACACGTTTACAGGTTCGTACACATGAGTTGTGTGAGGTTGGAAAGAATATTTCTCGAGGAGAATGTGGGTTATCTCAAGTTCGAACTCGAGATTTTAAGTTGAAGAAATGATGAGAGGGAAGCTCGGTTTTGGCATGTGGAGATGAAGATCTGGCACGGGTTACTTGTTAGGGTATTAAGTTCTGAATGATAATAAGTCAAGTTTTAAAGATTATCAAAGGGAAATTTATAAAAAAAGGGAAACATTATTTTGATAGTTTAAATAAACTTATGAATAATTAAAGTTAGTTAATTAATATAAAGAATGTTTGATGGTAAATTAACTTTAAAGCTTTAAAGTTAATTTATTTAGTAAAGGAAATGAATTACTTGAAGTAAATTGCTTAATAATAGTAATTAAGGTAATTTGTTAATAATTTAAGATTGGTTAACCAAGTGTTTAAAGGTTAATTAATTTAGAGAATGATTAATTAATGTGATTAATTAATAGAGGCTAATTTAGAGAATAATTGATTAATTGAAGGACAAATAAATAAGTGAAGGCGATTAAGGAGTGATTAAGGATGGATTAAATAATTATTGTAATTAATTAAGGATAATTAATCATTAAATGAAATAATTAAGTTGTAATTAGTGACTAATTAATTACTTAATGGAAGTAATTAAGGGTAAATTGCTTAGTGAAATCAATTAAGGATGGATTGATTAAGGTAACAAATCAAAGATTAGTTAAATAAAGAGTACGGTTAATTAAGGGATAATTGATCAAGGAAGTGGTTATCAGATAGTTAATTTGAGTAATAAATTAAGAATCAATGTAATTAATATGGATGGACAAAGGATAATTAATTAAAAAGGATTAATTAAGTTGGATAATTAAAAGATGATTTATTAATTGGTTTGTAATTAATGAATAAGCAGGATTTAAAAGTAATTAAAGTAATTGATTTAATTCAATTATGGTTAATTAGAGATGGTATTGTTGATTAATCTTGCTTATGAATGGTTGAATAACATTGTGTGCCTTAGATTAGTTGGTATCTCTGGTATGTGATGTGTGATGCTATGTGATATAATATATTGGGTTAAAACCGCGACATCCTGTATTTAAAGTTTTGAATGGTATTTCATTAAATAACGTGGATGAAGATGACATAGAATTCGAAGAGACCAGAGTCGCGTATTAGTTAATAACTGAAACCACTTCGACTCTATATAGATTGATACGTGATTGGCTGAAATGGAATAATATGGACCCTTGGATTAAGTTAGAATACTTAAAATTTGAGTTGTAAAATAAGCATTGAACATAACAAGTAATACACTCGTAGTGAAGTGCGAGTTACCCAGGTTTTCTTTAATGATTGGAATTTAGTATTTCAATTTATATGGGTTTACTCACGCTGGTTTCCAACCTGACCCGGGTGTTACTTTGATGTAATGCTCGGGTCAGACCGATTATTACAGATTTCCAGGTAGGGACGTTCATGAGCTCAGGAGGCGAGCCGGATGGCAGGGACGTATGGAGTGTTTCCGCTGTGTTATCTTATTTATCTAGGATATGTTATATTTAACTGTCCAGTGATTGTATAAATGATGTAACTCTGATGTATTAAAATAAAAATTTACAGATACAGAATTCTTTTGTAAACTGTTATTATTTGATATTATATTTTGATCCGCTGCAAATGTGAGAATTTGTGTTGTGTTTTCTATTTCTTCTTCTTCTACCTCTTTCTTCTTCTTCTAACTATCTGGAGTTTTCGGGATCGAAAATTCTGGGTCGTTACAGTTGGTATCAGAGCTGAAGGTTAAGCGAGAACCTTGGCTCTGTTGAGATTACTCATCAAGGATAGGGTCAATGGTACCCTAGAATGAGTTGAGTGTATGTATATATATATATATATATGAGAGCGTACTTGTTATTTGCTTATATAAAGACTTTAAATGATTTTAAATGATAATATATTTTGATATATAAAGCAATATTTCCTTCTAATAAATATTAAGGTAATTGGTTGTTAAATTATTGGAATTAAATTAAGAAGTAATAGAAATACAACCAAATTGAAATTAAATCTTGAATTTGGGGAAAAGTTTCCGAGTAAGATAATAATGAAATGGTTTCATATATGATAATCTCGATTATTATCATAAATGATTGTTGTGTTTAATAATTAATGAGTGGGCAAAATGAAATGTTTTAAGGAAGTAAAACATTTAGGTGAGTATGACTTATAAATTGAATTTGGAGATGATTTAATTGCAAAGTTTTAAATCTAGGTCCAGAAATTTGAGAATTGTTTCAAGGTAATGAAGAAATAATAAATAATAATATTTAATGTATTTGAACGAATGGGTCCTGTTTCAAACAAGAGTTGTTTGAAGATTCAAAGGAATTTGTTTTAGAACCAAAGGTGGTTTAAAATTTAAGAATAACCTGGTGTGTAAAGGAAATAAATATGAAATAAACTCTAAGGTTGAGTTTTGAAATTTTCCTTGGAATATGATATGAAACCCAAACTGAAGTAAGTTTTAAACTTAAGTTGGAAGGTTATTAATTTGAAGTATAAAATTTGAAATGGAAATTCAGATAGGGTAAAGTTGGCTGAATTAAGTAAATTGAATTTAACTTTGGAAAAGTTAAATAAGTTAGCAAGCAACCTGAATTGGAAATTTTAAGATGAAATTAGGATTTAATTTGAAAAGTTGAATGGTTAATTTGAATTGGAATTTGTGTGATCTAAAAATGGGTTTGAGATCTGGAGATTGAAAATGGATGGATGTTTTAAAATAAATTGGATGATATCATCCTATTGTTATTAAAAATCTTAAATTATGGATCAGATTTGTTAAAATGAATGAGAAATGAAGTGTGGTAATATATCCATTATGGAGATAAAAGGGAAATTAAACTTTAATTTGAAATTAAGGATATAGAATTACTTTGAACTGAAAATTTGAATAATTGAATTTGTAAATTAAAATTGTTTAAGAACTGATTTCAAATCCAAAAGATAAAATTTTGGGTAATAAATTGAATTTTTAAGATAAAATTATTTTGAACTCTTATTTGAACTTTGAAATAAGTAAAGAAAAGATAATTTAAAATGGAATTTTGAGAATTGGACTCAGAATTAAATTGTTTAATGATTTGGATTATTGATTTAAAACAATAGGGTTAATTTAATTTAAGGGGTTAAATCAACATTTGGAAATTTAGCTCGAATTTATATAATTCGAGATGGGTTAAAGTTGAAATTTAGATTTATTAATTCAAATTGAATTCAGTTTGAATTACTTAGGATAGAAGATGGATAAGTATAAAATTCAAATGGAAAATTTGAATTGGATTAATTTGAAATAAAATCGAAGATTTAATGAGTTCAAATTCAAACGGGAAGTGGGACTAATTCATAGCAATTGAAATGATTTGAAATTGAAGTGGATTCAATTTGAAAATTAGTCAAAATTAATTTGGAATTGTAGTTAAAGTGAATATGTTTAAAATCAAATGGAATTTGATTTGAAATTGAAAAGGAATTGAGGTTAATTCAACTTGAATCGGGAATAAATCTAGTTCAAGGGAAATTGAAGTTATTCAAATTGGAATTGAGTCAATTTAAATGGAAGTGGAAATTTAAATTGAATTGATGGGAAATTGAACAATTTCGCTCTGGACTATTCTTAAATAAATCATTTTGATATAAACTGTTTTAAATCTACTTTCCTAACTATTTACTATACAACTTTTCTTTTTAAATTCCAAAAACTATCTTATATTTACTTAACAACTACTTTCGGAACTATTTAACAATTTTTCAACTGTTTTATAAACTAATTACTATTTTTCAACTACTTTACAAATTAATTACTATTTTACAACTATTTTCAATTATTTAAAAAATTTATAAGTATTTGACTATTTTTCAACTATTTTATAAATACTTAACTACTTTATAGCTATGTTACAAACTAATAATTATTTTTCAACTACTTATCTATTTTAGACTTTTCAAGCCATTTTCTAAATTTAAGCTGGACAGAGTTTAAACTGTTTATGATTGAATATCCATTTGGGATAAGGATTAAAGTGATAATCCAATGGGATTGAAACAATTGTGATTATGTGGATAGAAATTAAAGGAAATGTGAATAGAAAAAGAAATTGATTTATTTGATAATCAATGAAGTTAAATACGTAGGATGTACGTATATTATTGTATTCGCATAGCGATTTGATCCAGATACGAGCATAGAATTTCGAGATAGTTTATCGATCCGAGTTGGGATTTTTCACTCGATTTTCGACGGCGGACCTGAATATGGATTGTTGATTGGTTCTGGATATTCTCTATCATAGTTATGGCTATACAAGGAGAATGACGGTTTCTGATCAAGAAACCAGATCTGAGTCCGCACTAGGAATTCGGGTGGACGATACTAGTTCGGAAGTGAAATTGTGTGGTCGAGTGAGCGATCGGATTGATATAGCGCACGGATGGTATGTGTACATCGTACGGTTTGAATGAAATTGATACTAGGAATTTGTGGATAAGAAATGTGAAATGATTTTTGAAATAAAAGGTATATTTTGTGAAATATACAATGAAAAAAGGTGGAAATTGGATATTTCTATGGTAAAAATTTACTTTATGGAAATGAATAAATTTGGTAAGTGACTTTATAAAAGAGGGATCAAATTTGAACATTTGATTTAGAACAAACAAAGTTATATATCTTTGTTATATAAGATAAAACTCCCCTTGTTGAATCTATAGCCAGAAGGAAATGGTTTTTGAAGGTATTTGAAGTATAAAAAAGGTTTTATACAAGTTTGAAATAATCCAAAGATTTTTATCAAGGATTATATATATATATAAAGAATCTTATGAAGATTTTGGAAAAAGGTTTTGAGAACCTTTGGATTTGGAAAGGCTTTTGATTTTTGGGTAAAATCAATATTGGAATTTGAAAAGCCTAGTTTGAGAATTATCGATTTGGAATAATCGATTTTGAGAAAGGGAGATATATATGAGATTCATACTAGGTGTATGATTTGAAAGATTTATATGTGTATAGTATAAAGTGTTTTGAAAATGTCTCTAGGGAAAATGGCACTCCCTTGAAATGAACTTCTCAGGAGTGCCACCGGGTGGTGCTGCCTAGAACCCTAAGGGGGGTTCTAAAGTTTATCCTGTAAGGAGTCCGGACAAAACTAGTTCCTGAGGATTATGAGTAGTGTGTAGCAAAAGTCGAGGGGCGCTGATGCCTACAGAGGCATTTGGGTTATGCTGTGACGACAGTGTAACTCGATGTCACTGCGATCTACTGCAGGCCATAGCGAAAGTCGTTTGTGCTGCTGAGAGCCAACAGTCTACGTTTGATTTTATATCGATAGACTACGACCTATAGTAACATAGCGAAAGTCATGTGTGCTGCTGAGAGCCAACAGTCTGCGTTTGATTTTACATCGATAGACTGCGACCTATGTAGGAGTGGAGAAGTTTCATTTTGACAGCGAAAATCGAGGGGGCTGATGCCTACAGTTACATGGAGTTTTGTTGCGATGGCAACGTAACCATGGAATGTAACTGCGATCTGTTGTGGGTTCCATGGTGTAATCGAGGGGCGCGGAGTGCCTACAGTTACATGGACTTTTGCTGCGATGGCAACGTAACCCAGGATGTAACTGCGACCATGGATGGGGGTGATGATTTCCAAAGCATTCTCCCCAAAAGATATTTCCTCTATTTTCAAAATGTTTTCTATATTTTCAATAAAATTATTTCCCAAGTATTTTCACTGGGTGTTGAAAACGGGTCTGCCAAGCACTTATAGATTTTCAATCGTACGCCTGATCAACGTATGACCGAAATTCTGTAAGAACAAGGATGGACTTGTCGAAACATCGAATTGTAAAAGTATTTGTATAAAAACTATTTTAGTAATATTATCCAGATTTTTAAAGTAGTTTAAAAATGACCAAAGAAAATTTATCTGATTTTAAGCATTATAATAATTCTAGCTTCGTTCCTTTTCGAGGATGAAAAGATTTAAAGGGGGAGGAATGTGATAACCTGGATTTTGAACATCTGTTAATTGATAATTGATCGGATTGAGTTAGTAGAATACTGATTTATAGGTTGAACAAATAATATTCTGATGATTAAAAATATCGGGATGTTATAAATGGACTTGAAATTTATAAATTTTATTGTGAATTAATAAATCCTATTAATAGATATGCAAACTTTATAGTGTTAAAAACTTTAAGTGTATACATATACAAGTATATAAGTGTGTATATTATATATATATTGTGATTTGGAAGTTATAATTGAATTAAAAATATAATATGAAAATAAGATTAAATAGAAAGATTTAATATATACATTAATAAATATAGAAATAAAGTATATAAGTGGTTATTTGTGTATGTGTGCAACATGAGATAAACCTTTACCAATATCTATAACAAATTCTTAGTAAGCACATAAGGCATAAAGCAAAACCAGACAAGTAATGTATGTGTATGAAGTTATAGATATGCGGGGCAATAATATATATATATATATATAATATCTATGTACATACAAAATGAATGGACAAGTATGTAAACATAAGGGGAGACAAGCATTTAAAGCCTATCACACAAAACTTTTAATCAAAGTCACCCAAGAAAATCATATCAGGTCAAAGAAATTGGTGACCAAAGAAAAAATATATAATGAAGAAGCTTGCTGTGTACACCAGGGAAAACCCTATATACCTCTATTTTGCCTTCTTTATTTATGTCTAGATTCGAGAATTTGATAAGTTAAACAAAGAAAAAAAGAAGGAGAAAAACAAATCAGAGTTCAGGCAAGTAAAATAGCAACTTCAGTTCAGTTTGAATCATCTCAGCAAATAAGTGTCAACATAACAGGTTCCAGGTCTTCTGCTTTCAAAGCAAAGTGAGTAAATAACTATTTAAGATTTAAGTATAATTTGTGTGTGTGATTTATGAAGAATATTGTGTTTTTCTTGAATACTCTCTTTTCAATTTAACTCTGTATATATATACAAATTTGTCTGTGTCGAGTATTTCATTTGTTCTCTGTTTTCTGAGTCACAGGATGGAAACAAACAAGTAAATTCAATTTCCTTCCATTCAATCATTACTAGGCTTAGGATTTTAAAACAAATAAGTGTTTTTAAGTATAGGTTATGATCTAAAGATTGTTTCCAGCTCGATAATGATGAATTGCCTCTGTAAACTTAGTTTTACAGAACAAATTTCAATTTTATGATGAATTTGAATGTCATGAAATACGAATTCAATTATATATCTTGAATTACTATTCGAAAACAAGATTTTTAAAATAAAAATGGAAATTTTTCGTTGAGTATGCCAAGAGCAGTTTTTAGATGAACTATAAATGGGTTTTGAGCAATTCCAGATGGTCGAAGGATCTTGGGATGTCAGGGGAATGACCGGGGATGGAGGAGCGTCTACTGATGTCGAGAAAAATAGTCAAGGATTTTCTAAGAGGCTGTGGTGGTGCGGCGAGGTCGATCTAGGGCATAAGGGGTGGTTTGTGTCGTGTTGGTATTCGAAGTCATCGTGACATCGACAGTGCATCGAGTTGAGTCGGAGCGATGGGAGAAGAACGGGATGGCTAAGACGAAGGTCTGGACGTGGTTGTGTGATCTCCGGTGATAGAAGGAGGGGCGGAGCGAAGAGGGTATGGGTGATCATTTGGTTCCAATTTGGTCTTATACTTCGATTTCGAATTAAGGGAAATTCTTATTTCTGGGTTGGGGTAATCTACGACGAAGCTATCGTCGACTTATTGACGGTCGAAGAGTGGGCTGGAGGAGGCTGAAACTGGCGTACGCGTACACGTGTACAGGTTCGTACACCTGAGTTATGTGAGGTTGGATAGAATATTTCTCGGGGAGAATGTGGGTTATCTCGAGTTCGAACTTGAGATTTTAAGTTGAAGAAATGATGAGAGGGAAGCTCGGTTTTTCCATGAGGAGATGAAGATCTGGCACGGGTTACTTGTTAGGGTATTAAGTTCTGAATGATAATAAGTCAAGTTTTAAAGATTATCAAAGGGAAATCTATATAAAAAAAAGGAAACTTTATTTTGATAGTTTAAATAAACTTATGAATAATTAAAGTTAGTTAATTAATATAAAGAATGTTTGATGGTAAATTAACTTTAAAGGTTTAAAGTTAATTTATTTATTAAAGGAAATGAATTACTTGAAGTAAATTGCTTAATAATAGTAATTAAGGTAATTTGTTAATAATTTAAGATCGGTTAACCAAGTGTTTAAAGGTTAATTAATTTAGAGAATGATTAATTAATGTGATTAATTAATAGAGGTAACTAATTTAGAGAATAATTGATTAATTGAAGGACAAATAAATAAGTGAAGGCGATTAAGGAGTGATTAAGGATGGATTAAATAATTATTGTAATTAATTAAGGATAATTAATCATTAAATGAAATAATTAAGTTGTAATTAGTGACTAATTAATTACTTAATGGAAGTAATTAAGGGTAAATTGCTTAGTGAAATCAATTAAAGATGGATTGATTAAGGTAACAAATTAAAGATTAGTTAAATAAAGAGTACAGTTAATTAAGGGATAATTGATCAAGGAAGTGGTTATCAGATAGTTAATTTGAGTAATAAATTAAGAATCAATGTAATTAATATGGATGGACAAAGGATAATTAATTAAAAAGGGATTAATTAAGTTGGATAATTAAAAGATGATTTATTAATTGGTTTGTAATTAATGAATAAGCAGGATTTAAAAGTAATTAAAGTAATTGATTTAATTCAATTATGGTTAATTAGAGATGGTATTGTTGATTAATCTTGCTTATGAATGGTTGAATGACATGGTGTGCCTTAGATTAGTTGGTATCTCTGGTATGTGATGTGTGATGCTATGTGATATAATATATTGGGTTAAAACCGTGACTTCCTGTATTTAAAGTTTTGAATGGTATTTCATTAAATAACTTGGATGAAGATGACATAGAATTCGAAGAGACCAGAGTCGGGTATTAGTTAATAACTGAAACCACTTCGATTCTATATAGATTGATACGTGATTGGCTGAAATGGAACAATATGGACCCTTGGATTAAGTTAGAATACTTAAAATTTGAGTTGTAAAATAAGCATTGAACATAACAAGTAATAAACTCGTAGTGAAGTGCGAGTTACATGGATTTTCTTTAATGATCGGAATTTAGTATTTCAATTTATATGGGTTTACTCACGCTGGTTTCCAGCCTAACCCGGGTGTTAGTTTGATGTAATGCTCGGGTCAGACTGAGTATTACAGATTTCCAGGTAGGGATGTTCAGGAGCTCAGGAGGCTAGCCGGATGGCAGGGACGTATGGAGTGTTTCCGCTGTGTTATCTTATTTATCTGGGATAAATTATATTTAACTGTCCAGTGATTGTATAAATGATGTAGCTATGATGTATTATAATATAAATTTACAGATACAGAATTCTTTTGTAAACTGTTATTATTTTATATTATATTTTGATCCACTGCGAATGTGAGAATTTGTGTTGTGTTTTCTGTTTCTTCTTCTTCTACCTCTTTCTTCTTCTTCTAACTATCTGGAGTTTTCGGGATCGAAAATTCTGGGTTGTTACAATTGTAAATTAGCTGAATGTGTCCTTGGAAATTTGCCAGTTCCATTTGTAGAGTGAACCATTCCATAACTACTGTAAATAAGTATAGGGAAAGAGGGTCGCGTTGTCTAATACCACGATTGCTCTTTATATACCCCTTAGGGGACCCATTAATCATTATTGAATATGTTGGAGTGTCTAGACAGAATTTTATCAATTTTAGCATCTTCATCGGGACCCCCATAGATTCTAGCATATGATGATGAATCTTATGTTAACCTTATCATAGACCTTTTGTAAATCAACTTTAATGCATAATTTATCAGCCCCTTGTTTATTGAAATTCCTGATTAATTCATGAGCCATCAAAGAATTTTCTGAAATGAGTCTGCCCTTGCTGAATGCACTTTGGCATTATGAGATTAATTCTGGAAGAACTTTATTCAGTCTGTTGCGGATAATTTTACTAAGAATTTTGTATATGACATTACAGCAGGCTATAGGTCTAAACTCTTCAATTCTTTCTGGTTTCTTTATTTTTGGTATGAGAGATATGAATGTATGATTAATTTCTTGAATGAATTCACCATTTTCAAGCACTTCATTATATGCTTTTATCATAAATTCTTTCAGGTTTATCCAATACATTTTGAAGAAGGCTGCCCCCATTTCATCAGGCCACGGGGAGGAGTCACTGTGGATGGAGGAGACAGCATCCCTCAGTTCCCCTTCCAGAATCGGAGCTGTCAGCATGTTAGTTCCTTCCTTGGAAATTTTTCTCCTGCAAATGATGTGAGGTAAGTGATTAGTATTATCCCCATTATATAATCTTGCGAAATAAGAAATTGCTTGTTCTTCAATGTCCTTTAGATGTCTGGAAGCATCACCATGTTCATCTAAATAATTCTGCAAATTATTATGACGTTGTCGTAGGGACATTTTTTCATAGAAGAATTTATTACATTCATCTCCTTGAATAAGCCATTTCTCTTTGGCTTTTTGTTTCAGCTCTACTGCCTGCTTCTTTATTTCTTCTTTGAGACATCTTTGTAATGTATAGAATTCTGCATTTAGGCCTTCGTATAGAGGGTCATCATCAAGTCTGTGCTGTATGTTTTCTAAATGTTGTTGGATTTCTATGATTTTGTCAGTGATCATGGGTCTGCACTTGTTCTAATCCTTGAGTATGTTTTTCATGATTTTGATGAGCATAACAAATCGATACATGTGGTTACCTGGAGGAATCCTTACTATATTAAAGTTCACTACTTCCTCGAATCCACCTATCAAAGACCAGTAATTTGCATAACGGAAAGGTTTTCCTTTATGCATTTTTCCATCTTCCTTGAATTGTAACAAATGGGGCAATGATCACTTGTAGAACAAGGTAGAACACACAATTGTTAAATTCTGCTACCCGTGCTACCTTCAGTGTAAGACCACCTGTTCTTCTCCAACCTGCTGTTCTTTCATAATGGAAGCCCGATCCCCCAAGAAAAATAGCCTGGTCCTCTTTTATATAAAATATATGCATATAAAACATATATAGAAGCTTCCATCGCCTCGAATCTTCCACCTCTCCTCTCCGCCACGTCGACTGACGGCCGCCAGCCACAACCTCCATTCGACCACAGCCCCACACCAAAATTGGCAGCTCATCCCATTCAAACACCCGAGCCGCCGCACCCTGGCCAGATCCAATCCCATCCCAGTCGCTGTTACCCTTCAGCCCATCTCCGAGCACCACCATGACAGCCTCCAACCGGAACTCACCGCCGCAACCGCCCCTCCGTCGTTCAACAGCCTCAACCCGACCCCGTCACCATCCACTTCGACCTCCCTCTGACCTGAGCATGCGACCCACCTCCACTTACTGCCTGCCTCCATTTCTCTCTGCCCGCCCTCTCTCTTCCTCTCCGACCCAATAACCGCAGTTCGACTATCCACCCAAGCGCAACCACCTGGCCACGTCCAGCTTGCATGCTTTCCTCCACCTTCATTTGAAATAGTGAGCGTATGTATATGTATAATAGTTTATTTAATATTCTAAATAGTAATATATATAAAAAGTTTATTTTATGTATATACAGTCGTTTTATTAATATTATAAGTATTTGTATATGTATACAATTTTATTAACATTCTAAGTATTTGTGTATATATTGTTCGAAAGAAAAGATATATATGTTTTTGGGTTTCGAAGTATATACATACAAATCTTTAAATAAAAAATATAATAATATATTAAGTATATGTGTATAGATATGTGTTTTGGTAAGTTCGTATATAACCTGTTGTTGTAGATAAGTATATGTATGATCTGTCTGGGTTTATAATAAAGCAAGTCTAAATTGTTTTCTTACGAATATTTATCTTGAAATAATATGTTTGTGGGTCTAGTAGTTTATATATATATATATATATATATATATATATATCGTTGATGTGTCTGCATATTTATATAATCCTGCATAGCACATTTAATTGAAATTATATAGTGTGTCTGCCGCAAATCAATATACTCTTTTTCAATATATGTTTCGATTTTCAATTTAAAATATTATATATATATTACTTTAAAATATGTGTTTTAAATTAAGTGATGGTTTTTGTAATATATTGCATATATATATATTTTATGTTATATAAGTTAAAGATAAGTTTTTGAGTTATGTATGTACTGTAATAAAATATGTTATATTGATTTTGTTATAAACATTGATCTTAAAATATAATAGGTCTGAAAGCTTATGCATTAGTTTATGTACTAGTCTATATATATATACACCTGAGTTTAGTTTTCGTATACTTCTAGAGATTTTTATTTTATATGTGTTTAAATTTAACATTTATTTGAAAATATATATATATATATATATTTTATTTTGAGTATATGTTTCTAAAATTGATTTTGAAATATATATAATATATATTTCGTTTCAGTATATCAAGCCGATTTTGATTTGTTTCCATCGATTCCTATTTATCAGCTTCGCCTGTCAAATCCGTGTTCCGCTTACTTTGTCTTGAGATTTGTTGTTTGGATCCATCAACTATCGAATTCATGATTTATCCCATGTGTTTGTCCTATTTTCTCTCTAGCCTCGAAAGGTGAGCAATCACTCACGATTAACATCCTTGTATTTAGTAAACTTGACTTCACTTGAAATGACAATTGAAGTATGCTATTAAGTTTGAACTTCCAGTTATTTAAATTGTTAAATATGATATGTCATTATCTACAATTGTTCACCTATGATATATGACACCATATCTTATTGTGTATATTTTATTTAATTCATCACTGATGTTATATGCCTGTTGTTGATATGTTATATATTTTACCATATTTGTTCTCACTCTGCAAGTTCCATGTTAATTTATAATTCCCTGTGGTTGAAATGATACATACCCAAACAATTTTGTAGAATAGGGGAAATCATTATGGGATGAAATGATAAACCCAACTGATTTCCATTAATCCGAATTTTGGGATTGCGGGTGGAAATGATATATACCCGTAAATATTTAATTTGCGAATTGCAATGATAAATATCCATATCACTTGACCATAGGATAGAAAAATTATATAAGGACACCGTTCGTCTATATTTTGAAAATTATTTCCAAAGTTTGAAAGGAAATATATGGTTTTATTAAATATTGTTTTATATAATATATAAATGTCGTTTTATATACGTATAAAAATTCATATTTTTAAAGTTATAAGTTTGGAAATTTTAAATCTATAAGTTATTTTTGGAATTATAAATTTTTAAGATTTTTCTTATAAATTTTATTATTTTAAAAATATATAAAATAAGTTTAATACAAAATACATTTAATAGTAAGATTTAATTTAATAAAAAAATTCAACTTAATTAGTACATAATCGGTTTAAGTGTTTTTTAAATTTATATTAATATTTAAAAATATATTTTATAACTTTATCAATTAAGGTCGGGAAGATAAATCGAAATTGATTTGAAAGTGAATTTTTTAAGAATTATACTTAAATAAATTCGACGTGAAACTTATTGAATTTGTGATTTTAAAGATATGATTTTAAAACTTGATTTTTAGTCTAAGGTGATTAAATGAATATTCTCAAATTTAAATAAATTGAAATGGGATATTTAGTTTCATTTAAATTTGTAATTGGAGATTTCATTTAAATGATTTATTGAATTGATTAGGTGAAAATTTCAAAACAAAATAATAGTAAAGTTAAATGTGGAAATATAAATAAAACTTATACTGAAATTTGTTTGGATATCTAAACTTTGAAATCTATTGAAATTGAAATGGTTTAATTTGCAGTTCAAATCAGCATTTGAAATCGATATACATTAAAATGGTTTATTGAGAATTTGAATTGAATTGTAATTGATGAACTGAGAAGGATTTAAATCGAATTTTGGAATTTAAGCTGATTTGAATTGATTTGTAAAATTGGAGGAAACTATTTTTATTATATAAAGTATTTTTAATATATAAAGTATTTTAATATATAAATTATTTTAACATATAAACTATTTTAATTTATTATACATACTATTTTCAATATCTAAACTGTTTAAGTTAGAACTGTTAAGATTTCGAAAGTGTTAAATTTTTGGAAAGTGCTATGATTGTGGAAATGAACATTATTTAAAGTGAATAATGATATCGACTTGACATGGTTTTTGAAATGAATATGATATTTTGATATGAAGTGTGAACAATTTGAAATAAAATGACCATGGTGTGAAATAAGCGTTTGGTGGTTAAAGAGACCGGGATCGGATATTGTCATACTCTCTGTCAATACCGAAAACCACTTTAATAACTATGTACATGGTAAAGAATCCAGAATAAAGCAGGATGGTTTGGTGATGATTCTATATGGTATTTACATAGCCCTGACTCCCGTAAGTCAGCTTGATGTGGCTAAAGCAGGAGCCACGCCGGGCCAAGTGAGGTCATTCCTCTGATCAAGCATATTCCTTCGATACCATTCTATTGCTTTTGTGATTTGATTGGGTGCACCTTTTATTTGAGAGTGTGTCTCGAGGTGGGCGGTAGTAGCTGTTATGCGTTACCACCAGTCCGGATATGCAAACGGTATATCTACCCTGGCATTGCCTCACGTGCCTTGCCACGTGCCTTATCGCGACTTCTACGAGTTTGTTTTGTGTCGTACCTATGGAGTGCTACCTGATAGCCCACTTGCGAGTGGATTTTACAGTATCTATATAGACTACGGCATTATATAAAATGTGTTCAGGGTGATATGGGTAACGCCTTCACGCTATATAAATTGTTTACTTTACTATAGACATATTATAATAGCATACATTACTACATAGTAGATAGTTCCACGGATCCTTAGAGGATAGGAATCCCAAACATCCTTTAAGTTATTTGTATTTAAGTTTACATTTCACTTGAGTTGAATTTACTATATAAGAATGCTAATCCTGACTCAAGTGTTTTGTGTTTTTTTTAATGCTCGAGTCAGACTGAGTGTCATATCATTTGAGACTCGCCTTTGGAGTTCGGAGCTTTGCTTGAAGATCCGTCTTCCTTTACTCAGCTTTCTAGCTACTTTAGTTTATTCCAGTTATTGATATTCAGACTTGTCATCTACTGATGTCTTCGAGATTACTTTGTATTTGAGATACTCTGTTGTATTTTTTTCAGGCTCTGATGTTTTATTGTAGCTTCATGAACTACCATTTATCTATTCTGCTGCTTATTGTTATACTACTCTATGTCTGTGATTCCGTGATTGATTTATATACTGTATATGCTAAGTTTTTCCATATATAAATTAACAATCTAATATTTTGAGCGATTTAAGTCTGACATGTGTGGATGCGAAGGTTCGAGATACCAGGTCGTTACAAGTGGTATTATAGCTCTGGTTTAGGCAAAAACTTCATATAGAGTAAATTTAATTACAGAATCACGTTTCGTTCGAGCTTAAATTTCTTCCTCTTTGATCTGAATTTCCTTTGAATTTTGGAGCTTCCCCTCTATTCTAAAATTCATATTTGTCTTTCCCTATTCGTGTTCTTTTGATACTGAAGCATCCCATAGCTTCATTCTTTTGGGTGACTCATCCCATAGGCGGTCCCACCAACCTCTGTATGATTTGTAAAGGGGTGAAACTCCTTTACAACAGGCGTTGATTCACCGGAGATTTCTACTTCCTCGGTTTTAGATGGTGTTATTTTTGGAATAACCCAAACTGTTCTCTAATAGATGACCCAGATAATTCTCTTCTAATCGAATGTCAATAGCCCTTGGATAAGTGCGCAGTTTATCTTTTACTTGACAATCGGCCTAGTATTCTTGGCTCCGCCCCTATATTCAGAGATTATCCTGATATTAGGTGAAGTCATTTCTCCACCTCCCAAGCGGGAAATTGAATTTCTACATCGATCTTATTCCTGGAATCTCGGTTGACCCGGTTAAGGTCACCCGCGATTAATATAAGTCTACCCTTCTCCCCTCTTTTGTAATATAATTATCCTGTCTTCTTTTCGAGCCTATCTTCTTGGTTAGACATCTCTTTGATTAGGATTCCTCTAGATTTTAATATCTAACCTTGTTTTAGAGTTCATTCTTGAATCATCGTGTGAAGGAGTGAATTTGTAATTAATATAAAAAGTCTTATATTGTGTTGTTTGAGTTGTTAAGTTTGAATTTTGGATTTCGATCGATTCATTTGGCCAACACTGTCGGTAGGAATTCCAAAATACTTGAACAGAGTAAACTGGTACAATATTGTTTTTAAAATTGATAAATGATATAATTTTGTGTATGATTATATTATATATAAAAAAAGTATAATTTTATGAAATTAAGTAGTTAAATGAATTAGTTTTTAGAAATGATAATATTTGATTATCATTTATTGTTTATAAACCATTGACTATTGCAACATGATATAAATAAATGGAATTATAAAACATGGTTTATAAATTTGATCTGTAAATGAAATGAATTTAAATTAAGATTCTGAGAATTAAATTTTCGATGCTTTTCAAAATTTGATCTTCGAGTTTTAAAAATTATATAATATGAAGTAGTTTCTAGTAGAAACGGTTTCCAAAAGAATTTTAAAATGAAGTAAGTCCGCACTCTCCTTTGCTGTCGTTGGAAAATAATTTCAATGATGATTGCAGAACCATCGACATCCATTTTCGAGTCTCGAAGTGGAGAGACCACATAGTAGCTTGCTACACTTTTGTTTTGGAAAATGGATTTGATTTGAATATGATTTGAATTATATAGTATATATATGTATATATTTATTTCAAAATTGTTTAAAGTGAAATCGAAAATTAATCTTTAATTCTATGTATAGTGATGGTTTTCAATTATTAAAATGAAGCAAGATTTCTGAATAATTGGATGGTCTAAAATGAGAAATTGGAACTTAAATAGTTGAAATGAGATAAAATTTAATTGTATAATAATCAATTGCATTCTAATATATATAACTTACCTAAAATAGTCAAAAAGTTAAAATGTTAATGAAATGTGTGCTTGAAGGTTATACAAGAGAAATTTAAGTAGTAAAAATATTCAAACTGAGATTTTGCTTAATATCAATGTTGTAAATAAAATGTAAATTTGTATAGTACTTAATTACACACAGAATCTTAATATAACTTTCCTAGAAATAGTTAAATGTTAATGAGAATACAATTGAATAGTATACAATATTAATGCAAGTAATAAGATGTTCAAGTATGAGATTTTGTTAAGGAAATTTATAAATAAAAATTCGATTGTTATAATGGCTTTTATACATTTAATTGATGTTATAAGTAATATAAGTGAAATAAATTAAATAATAAAAGAAAAATACTATTTAAGTAAATAAATATGGACTTAAGAATAGTTGAAAATTAACTTAATTGAAGATAAATAGAGTTAATAAATGAATTATCTAAAACAAATTTTATAATAAAGTTTAACAAATTTGAAAAAAAATCAATAGAATAAAATATATGGAATTGAAACCAATTAAATGTAAACACGATGAACTTGACGATTAAGTAAAATGAATTGGAATCAATTAATTGTATATAAACCAATTTTAAAATAGAAGAAACTTCTATGGTTGGAATTAATTGTGATATCTGGTATTTTATATTTCAAATCTATCTTTTTTTCTGGTTGTTTCTATTCTCCTATCTCGTTCCTTTTCGGAGACTAAAAGTTTTGAGTGGGGGAGAGTGTAACAACCCATTAATTTTAAATGGTTTTATAACGTAATTAACTGAAATTTTGTTTGAAATTAAATAATTGAATTTGGAAATAAAAATTTGGTATTCGGAATGCGTCTATTTAAATATATCAAATGGAATATTTTCATTGGAGAATATGGAAGTTGGTTCTGTTGTATAATTTTCAATTTTATTTAAACTTAAATCAGTGAATATTTTATGTAAATAAAATATTCTCAAAACCTGAATATTTCATATAATAAATATGTAAATCATTTTCTGAGCGAGATATCATATTTTGTTTCACCAAATTTGGACTTCTCTAGCTTCGTTTATCTTATTTGCAGTGAATTTGGAGCAGCTTGGGTAGCGAAATATCGACTTTTGATAGGATGGTCGTATCGCTAATATCTGTGTACCAGTCTATTCGTCTCGTCATGCTGACCTCCACAGTATATTCATTTGTGTGTTTTGATGTTCAGTACACGGTGGAAAATACGAAATGATTTAGCCATATCGGTACTCTATCTGGGCTTTTTGATTTCCAATGCCCTTTCATATCTCCATCGTATAAATCAATAGCCTAGCCTTTTATTTTCCCACAATCCATTACTAACGTTTCTATTCCATCCTTCCGTTTATATTCTTTATTTCTAACGTTTCAATTGAAATATAGACATATATATATATATATATATATATATATATATATATATAACGTGAGTGTGTCAGTTGCTATATTTGGTTAGCATGTTCTTCTTCAACTTGCTGCTCTTTCATCATGGACACTCGCCTAAGCAAAATAGCATGCTCCTCTTTTATATAAAATATATGCGTATAGACATATATAGAAGCTTCCATCGCCTCGAATCTTCCACCTCTCCTCTCTGCCTCGTCGACTCACGGCCGCCTGCCACAGCCCCCATGCGACCATAACCCCACACCAAAACCCACGGCTCAGCCTATCCAAACACCCGAGCTACCGCACCTTGGCCAGATCCGTCTCCCTCCCAGTCGTCGTTATGTCCAGCCCATCTCCGAGCACCATCATGACAGCCTCCAACCAGAACCCACCGCCGCAACCGCCCCTCCGCCGTTCAATAGCCTCAACCCGGTCCCATCACCATCCACTTTGACCTCCCTTCGACCTGAGCATGTGACCCGCCTCGACTTATTGCCTGGCTCCATTCCTCTCCGCCCACCCTCTCTCTTCCTCTCCAACCCAATAACCGCAGCTCGACCATCCACCTTTGCGCAACCACCTGGCTACGTCCAGCTTGCATGCTTTCCTCCGCCTTCATTTGAAATAGTGAGTATATGTATATATATAACAGTTTATTTAATATTCTAAGAAATTATATATATAACAGTTTATTTTATGTATATACAACGGTTTTATTAATATTATAAGTATTTGTATATATATACAGTCTTATTAACATTCTAAGTGTTTGTATATATATTGTTCGAAAGAAAAGTAATGTATGTTTCTGGGTTTCGAAGTATATACGTACAAATATTTAAATAAAAATATATAATAATATATTAAGTATTTGTGTATAGATGTGTTTCTGGTAGGTTTGTATATAACCTGTTGTTATAGATAAGTATATGTATGATCCGTCTAGGTTTATAATAAAGCAAGTCTAAATTGTTTTTTTACAAATATTTCTCTTAAAATAATACGTTTGTAAGTCTAGTAGTTTATATATATTGATGTGTTTGTATATTTATACTATCCTGCATAGCACATTTAGTTGAAATTATATAGTGTTTGTCTACCCTAAATCAATATACTCTTTTTCAATATATTTTTTGATTTTGAATTTAAAATAGTATACATAGATATATTACTTTAAAATATGTGTTTTAAATTTAGTGATGGTTTTTGTAATATATTATATGTACAAATCTTATGTTATATAAGTTGTAGATAAGTTGTTGAGTTATGTATGTACTATAATAAACTATGTTATATTGATTTTGTTATAAACATTGATCTTAAAATATAATAGGTCTGAAAGCTTATGCATTAGTTTATGTACTAGTATATATATATACCTGAGTTTAGTTTTCGTATATTTCTAGAGATTTTTATTTTATATGTGTTTAACTTTAACATTGATTTGAAAATATATATAAAGATTATATTTTAAGTATAATTTCTAAAATTGATTTTGAAATATATATATAATTTTTATTTCGTTTCAGTATATCAAGCTGATTTTTGTTTGTTTCCATCGATTCCTATTTATCAGCTTCGCCTATCAAATCTGTGTTCAGCATACTTCGCCTTGAGATTTGTTATTTGGATCCATCGATTGTCGAATTCTTGATTTATCATGTGTGTTTGTCCTGTTCTCTATCTAGCCTCGAAAGATGAGCAATGACTCACGATTAACATCCTTATATTAAACTTGATTTCACTTGAAACGAAAATTGAAATATGTTGTTAAATTTGAACTGCCAGTTATTTAAATTGTTAAATATGATATGCCATTATCTGCAATTGTTCACCTATGATATATGACACCATATCATGTTGTGTATATTTTATTTAATTCATAAGTGATGCTATATGCCTATTGTTGATATGTCATATATTTTACCATATTTGTTCTCACTCTGCAAGTTCCCTCTTAATTTAGAATTCCTTATAGGTTGTAATGATACATACCCGAACGATTTTATGGAACTGGGGAAAATCGTTATAGAGGAAAATCATTATGGGTTGAAATGATAAATCCAAGCGATTTTCATTAATCCAAATTTTGGGATTGTGGGTTGAAATGATATATATCCATAAATATTTAATTTGCGGATTGAAATGATAAATATCTGTATCACTTGACCATAGGATAGAAAATCATATACGGACACCATTGGTCTATATTTTGAAAATGATTTCCAAAGTTTGAAAGGAAATATATGGTTTTATTAAATATTGTTTATATAATATATAAATATCGTTTTATATATGTACAAAAATTCAGATTTTTAAAGTTATTGTTTGGAAATTTTAAATTTATAAGATATTTTTGAAATTATAAATTTTTAAGATTTTTCTTATAAATTTTGTTATTTTAAAAATATATAAAATAAGATTTAATACAAAATACATCTCATAATAAGATTAGTTTAATAAAAAATTCAAATTAATTAGTGTATAATACGTTTAAGTATTTATTTAAATTTATGTTAATATTTAAAAATGGATTTTTATAACTTTATTAATTAAGGTCGGGTAGATAAATTGAAATTGATTTGAAAGTGTATTTGTTTAAGAATTATACTTAAATAAAATTGACGTGAAACTTATTGAATTTGAGATATCGAAGATATGATTTTATAACTTGATTTTTGGTCTAAGGTGATTAAATGAAAATTCCCAGATTTAAATAAACTGAAATGGGATATTTAGTTTCATTTAAATTTGTAATTCGAGATTCCATTTAAATGATTTGTTGAATTGATTAAGTGAATATTTCAAAACTAAATAATAGTAAAGTTAAATGTCGAAATATAAATGAAGATTACATTGAAATTTGTTTGGATATCTATATTGAAATTGAAATGGTTTAATTTGTAGTTCAAATTTGTATATGAAATCGATATACATTAAAATGGTTTATTGAGATTTTGAATTGAATTGTAATTGATGAACTGAGAAGGATTTAGATCGAATTTTGGAATTTAAGCTGATTTGAATCAATTGGTAAAATTGGAGGAAACTATTTTTATCATATAAAGTGTTTTTAATATATAAATTACTTTAATATATAAATTATTTTAATATATGAACTATTTTAATTTATTATATATATTATTTTCAATATCTAAATTGTTTAAGTTGGAACTGTTAGGATTTCGAAAGTGTTAAAATTTTAAAAAGTGCTATGATTGTGGAAATGAATATCATTTAAAGTGAATAATGATATCGAATTGATATGGTTTTTGAAATGAATATGATATGTTGATATGAAGTATAAACTATTTGAAATAAAATGACCACGGTGTGAAATAAGCGTTTGGTTGTTAAAGAGACCGGGATCGATTATTGTCATACTCTCTACTAATACCGAAAACAACTTTAACAACTATGTACGTGGTGGAGATTCCAGAATAAAGCATGATGGTTTTTGAAATGAAGTAGGATGGTTTGGTGAGTCAGCTTGATGTGGCTAAGATAGGAGCCATGACGGGCCAAGTGAGGTCATTCTTTCGATCGGGCACATTCCTTCGATATCATTCTATTGCTTGTGTGATTTGATTGGGTGCACCTTTAATTTGGGAATGTGTCTCAAGTTGGGAGGTAGCAGCTGCTATGTGTTATCACCAGTCTGGATACGCAAACGGTATATCTACCCTGGCATTGCCTCGCACGCCTTGTCACATGCCCTATCATGCCTTCCGCGAATTTGTTTCGTGTCGTACCTATGGAGTGCTCCTTGATAGCCCACTTGCGAGTGGAGTTTAAAGTATCTGTATAGACTACAACATTATATAAAATGTTTTAAGGACGATATGGGTAACGCCTTAACGGTATTTTAATAGTTTACTTTACTGTAGACATATTATAATAGCGTACATTGCTACATAATAGATAGTTCCATGGATCCTTAGAGGATGGGAATCCCATACATCCTTTAAGTTATTTATATTTCGATTAACATTTCACTTGAGTTGAATTTACTATATAAGAATGTTAATCCTGACTCGAGTGTTTTGTGTTTGCTCTATGCTCGGGTCAGACTAAGTGTCACATCATTTGATACTCACCTTTGAAGTTTAGAGCTTTTCTTGAAGATTCATCTTCGTATGTTCATCTTTCCAGCTACTTCAGTTTATTATAGTTATTGATATTCGGACTTGTCATCTACTGATGTCTTCGAGACTACTTTGTACTTGAGATATTTTGTTGTATTTTTTCTTCAGATTTTGATGTTTTATAGTAGCTCCATGAACTACTATTTATCTATTCCGCTGCTTATTGTTATATTACTATGTGTCTGTGATTCTGTGATTAGTTTATTTACTGTATATGATAATTTTTTCCAAATATAAATTAACAATCTGATATTTTGAGTGATTCAAGTCTGACATGTGTGGATGCGAAGGTTCGAGATACTAGGTCGTTACAGTGGCAGTAGTACCTTCATTTTCAAATCGTCAATGCAAAAACTGCTCGCTACTAATCCAAGGGTGATTCCCGAAACAGGATGTAGTAAGAGTACCTTCGGTTTTTCAAGTTCCTGGACAACTAGAATGGACTAGTGTCTGACATTGTATTTCTAAAACCACGTAAATTAGTTTTTACAAATGTACATCTGTTTTGTGATGTAGGAGGTAACTCCTCTTACACTTAACACCCTTTCCTAAGACGCTTGAACTCGAGGGTTGTATTTTTATGGAAATCAATTAGTGTGTTGATGGAAATGGCAATGTGGAATTCAAAGTGAGATTTGTTATTATGAGAAAGGTAAAATAGTTAAGGCCTCACACATTGGTAATGCAGAATTGGGATAGATCCAGCAGAGCTATGTGGGTCGCATCTATTAGGATATAGTCGTCGCCTTTCTAGATTACCCTCTATATTTTGGGTTTGTTTTGTATGCTATGGAAAAGGATAGGTCTGGAACGACCAAGGTGATGGTGCACCCGGTACTATTCAGGAAAGGTAGGCTGATTCTGTGTTGATAGAGGTTGGCGCCTCGGTACATTTTTCTAGAGATGTACTATACAGAAGGTAATCTCTTACCTTGTCATTGTTAGAAATCCATTCTCTAATATGCGCCTATACGGACTTAATTGTATACCTAAATATGCTGTTGAATTTAACAAATGTAATCCTGATATTTTAATATGTTATTTGAAAAGTGTTTTCAAGACAATGTCATTAGAAATAATATCAAATGATTTGATAAAAATGTCTTAGTTATCATAAGGTAAAACCCGTCAGTGTTTATGTGCGGCTTAGTCTTAAGAGATACTCTTATTTTCAAAGGTTTTGTTTGGCACCAAAGTCGATCTTTGACACTATCATATATATTTATGATTTGTGTTACTCACGCTAGTTTGCTAGACTAATCCGGGTAGTTTTATTACTTGGGTCAGATCTAAGTAGTTTCAAGATTAGCTGAAGACGTTTGGAGTTTCCAAAGGAGAGTTAGAGATCTTCATCAACGTATGGATGTAGTTTACTTTACCATTGTGTTTATTTTTTTAGCATTTGTAAGAACATGTACTTATAACTTTCCAGGCTGAGCTTAGGATAGACTCTGATATATGTATTTAAAGTTTTTCTACGGTAAAGATTATTGAAATAATATATGTCATTCCATTTGTGTAAGATTCTGTTCTATCTTCCTTTTCTTTTTACCCTCAACAATCCGTATTTTCGTTCAATTTGGGTTGGACATGTGTGATTTATTATCAACCTAAACTGTATGGAAGTGCAGGTCGTTACATCTATCCATGGATGGTCCATCAACTAGTCAAAATTAATCTTGGTTATGTGCAACTAGATTGTTGACCATGTACTCAAGACTAATGATTCACATCAAGTAATCACTGATATACATTAAGATTTTAGTCATTAAAGCTTCCTTGAATCATACAAGGATAATTTCCATCCTACACCTCAAACCTCGTTTCCATTAGCCAGAACATTGCTCGTCACCAAACACATATCAGCACTCCAAAGTAGCACAACACATCCATCACTAACAACGCCAGAATCCGACCCGAAAATCACCATTTTTTCAAGCTATGGTTATTCTTCCTTGGTTGAGTGATGGTTAATGATTGCTAGTGGACGATCAATCATAATCAATGTGCGCAATGCCACTAGACGGTCCATCCCAATCAGTCTCGCGCTACAACCCTGAACGTTTTATATGCATTGGTTGTTTGGGCTCCTTGACATTAGTGAGACGATGCCTTATCTCTATTGATCGCTGATAGCTTCCTTCCCTCGATTAACCGATTAAGTACATATTGCTCATGAGTCATGAGCTCCTATTAATCGCAAGTTTGGCCTTCCAGACTTCATCTTCTTCTTATAGTTTTTCTTAAAACCCATATCTAAACTCTTTGAAATCCATTTCAAATCATTTAAATTCAACATTGAATTATTCCACACTCAAGAAAATCCCAATATACACTAATACGCATCAAACACATCAATCCGTAAAATTACCAAACCAGGAAAATGCTACATTTTTAACTATATTAGCCAAATTGTACATGCTTGGATATAAAACTAAACATCAAATAGTAAAGATTGGCATCATGCATTTTCTATGTAAACAATGATTAAATAAACAAAACATCTTCTCCAGAAATCATCTGTTCTCTAAATCCAGAAACGAGCCTTCTTAAATTCAAATAGTTTTGTTAATTTATGATTGCATGCAAAATTTGACCACATTTCATTAATTAGTCGTTAACGGGGTTTCTAAAGTTGGTTAGAAAATAAAAGGTAGAATAAAACAAGAGTAAGTATTGGTTATAGTTCTAGATTCAGGGTTTGACATATAATATATAAAAGATCTATCTAATAGGCATGACCCACTATGACATTTCCTTCCTTTATCCAAATTTGACATATCTATTTTATTATATATAAAGTTAAATATATGATTTTTTGTTATCTGCTCTCACAATCCTTCTCAAGCTCTATACTTAATTCTCCTCTATTTATGGTTCATTTTTCATTTTCACCCTTCAGCTATTTTATTTTTGTCTTCAAACATTAAACTAGGTATTAATGGTATCCCCTTAACTTACCTTTTCTTATCAGCTTACTTAAATGTATTCATTTTTTGAGCTGGGGTTTCCTTCATTATTCATCGACTCCCTAATTCTTTAGTTAAACAACACCCCATTTCTAAACTTAATTTTAATAATCATTCCAATTATCATCGCAATTTATTTGTTTCCCTGGTTCAATACTTTAATCTCTCTCAATTTTGTAAGAAAAATTAACATGTATTATTTCTAATAACAAGACAATAGATCTTTGAAAATCAATTAAGTTCATCTTATTTGTTTTATATTTTTGAGTACATAGAATTTAATCTTTTCTAATTAATTTGGTTTTTGGTTTTTCTGGTTGCAACTTTTTTATCGTTAGGTATGATGACATATATACCATACTGAAGTAGCCTGATTCGAGGAACGGAAAATGATACAAGTGAATAATATAATTGCTTCAACGTCATTTTTTAAGGTTTTAATTGATATATCGGTGAATAATTTCATTTTTTATCTATGATACATTTTTAATTAAACTTATAATTTAACTAGTACAGGACCATAGATTGTAATTGATGAATGAATTGCAAGGATTTGGGTTGATGAAAGGTAATTTCATTTCATGATCATCTATTATATATAAAATCTATTATAAATATATATATATATATATATGATGTAAATGAATAATATAAGGGCTTCAATATCATTTATTTTGAAATTTTATTTGATATATCAATGAATAATTTTATTCTTTGTCTATAATACTTATTGATTAAGCTTATATCTTAATTTATATAGGAATATGGATTATAAGTGATGAATGAATTGCGGGGCTCTGTGTTGATGGAAGGTAATTTTATTTCATGGTCATCTACTATATATAAAATCTATTATATACATAAGAGAATATTGACCCATTGTATACTCTTTTCATAGTTCATCTCATGAATTCTTAACGATTGAGGGATTATTAAAATCTACACACATAATTTCATTTTCATACATCTTAAATATTAATTGTAGCCTGTAATATGTCACTAATTTCGTATAACCTCCTTTTATTTGTGTATTTCATTTTGATTGAGTTATCTATTAAAAAAATTAACATATGGTTTTTGGCTCTTTATCAACTAATTTCTTATTTAGGATTGACATTTTGTTTGTATATAAAAGAGAATATTTGATCCTTTATATACTCTTTTCGTAATTTATCTCACCTATGGTGAATTCTCAATGATTTGAGGTATTATTAACATTTACACATTATAATTTCATTTTCATACATATCATATATTAATTATACTATTAATGGCTACAGTATATCATTAATTTTACTTAACATCTACTAATTGTTAATTTCATTCTGAATTGAATTTTCCATTTTTAAAGTAACAACCAAGGTATTTTTTTGGCTCATTGTCAACTAATTTTGATTGAATTTTTTGTTTGTACCCAAATTGTTGTAACAATAGTTAACCGAATCGATAATTTGGAGAAATAAAGGATTGATGTTGATGTAATTTTTAAATTTTGTGTTATGTTACCTCAATCTTTTATTGCAAGACACTATATTATAATATTGAAAAATCCAAACAACTTTGCTTGTTTCTTTACCGGAGATTGACTTTATTACCAAATCTAAATTGTTGCAGGGTTTAGGCTGAATTCACGTAATCGATAATTCAAAGAATCGAAGGATTAATTTTTATGTGATTTCAACTTATGGTAACTTATATCTATTGTTTTACTACAAATATGTATATACACATGTGTGTGTATTGTGATTGGAAAGCATAATTGCTTAATGTAGAAAACATGATTTAAACTTTATAGATGATTAGTATGTGGATTTCAACAAAGTATATTTCAAATTTAGAAATTCGAATGAGAACTTGGTGATTAAGTTCAACTAATTCAATTTGAACATTTTAAGCTTACTTTTCCATCTATACTATCTTTTTTGTTTATCTACATAAGAAATTCAATATAGTTGTAATAAGTACCTCTTCTCTTCTTTAATCTCATCTCAAATGCTTAATTCTCATAATTTGTTGCATAAATTTTACATTAAAGTCCAAACCATTATTTAAAGTTTGCATTAACAACGTTCTCCTTTGTAAAATATACCATATCACATTAGTCACATACATGTTCTACTCTCTTCCTCCATTACAAATTAAACGTACATATTTTCCCTTTAACCATTCAACTTTTTGTGACTTAAAACACAATTATGATAATTAATTACATAATTCATTTAAAAAATGCATTTTTGTTTTAAAACTATAATAAAATTCTTAACATTTTCTGACCATGAATTTTGTCATTTCCATGTTAGGCAAGGACTCACATAGACTTTTAAAAATAATAAAAAATCAATTTATTAGAAACATGCCAAAAGCTCTCCGATTCACTTATCCTTACCTTCAACTCTAATATGTTTGATGTATATCTATATTACCCATGAAGTTTAATCTTTGATTATTCATATTCCTTTTCTCTTAGTTTTGAGAATAAAATCCTTATTTTTGCGATATTAACTCTTTATGACAAATTTTTCCTTATGCTATTTGTAACGTTTGCGATTTTTCGATGCCGAAAAACCAAACCGTTATGGTTTTAAGAAAAAGAAAGAGGTAGAAGAAGAGAGAAAAGATAGAAGAAAATAGAACGGGACAGAAAACAACAGAACAATATCAGAATCTCACAATTCGCAGCGGAACAACATATAATAGATAAATGAATATTCATAAATCAAAAGAACTGTATATTTTATACATTACATCACATTACATTCATTATCAGAGTGTACAACAACAAATAACAACAAACAGCGGAAAGGAAATACTATATACTGGTAAATACGCCATGCCATCCATCTTGCCTCCAGCAACTCCTAAATTCCAGAATATCCTGATAAACCTTTACTCTTGACTGCCCGTGTGGAAATTGGTGGGCACCCAGAGTTTAGGAAGGAAAACAATAAACTCCGAGTCAGTCATGTGACTGGTGTGAGAACTAAAACAGTTTATTTTTCTTTAAAATCAAAATAGAGGAATATTTTTAAAGTCAATTCGCAATGCTTTTAAAAATGAGACTACCATAAGGCCTCCCGCACACACACACAATGCAAACGCAGAATCGGATGAGATTTCTCCTTATGATAGTCAAAGATGCTTGATACGTGTTAAAGAGAACATTTGATATTATTACTAGTGCATAGTGTATAAAACAATTTCGAAAGTAGAATATAAATCTTAGCCAACATACGACCATTATCGTATGCCTACTATAGCTACTATGTTCAATAGCAGGTTACCGCCACATTCCATAGCAGGTTATACAACTAAAACCGTACAAGGATCGTATTGTTTCTTTGGATTTCCAACAAATGGTCAGGCCAAGGAACTTCCCATTGCCACATGAGAACGCCTCTGGAAGGACGTCCCCGAGAACCTAACCGGATCTCTGCCAACACAAGGCCGGGTTACCTTTCAAACTAGGTAACAACTGACCGAGTATGTCATCCCCCGGTCCTTTGGGACCTTTATCCGAGCGCTCGTAATCAACATCACACCATAATAATAAAGTGTTTCAACATGAGTAAGTATCAGGGCTCCATACCATGATACCACCCTTTTCCAGAAGGAAATGCACATACCCTAAAGGGAGCTACCCCTCATAACCCTGCTGCATCTTTCCTGTTTTGACCATTCCGGGGTGTGAGGCTCGACGAAGTCTCGTCCACAAAGCCATGCTTTATACAAAATCTGTGCTTTGGGTCAACAAATGATCATAGAAATGATCACAAAGATAAACGATCAAACAAATGATCATATCACAAATAATCAAACAATGATCATTTCACAGCAACACTCAGCATGTCACATTACCAAATTGGGAATATATCACTAATAACCTTCAACTATATAACCTCTGAGCTCGTACGTCTCAGAGAAGGGTGTTAAGCTAAGAGAATAAATTCTCCGCCACCAACAGAAATATATTTGAAAGAAATCAGTTTTATATCTCAATTTGTAATGTCAGGCATACTATCCATACAAGTCTGTTTCGGGATCGAACAGAGCCGAAGGCACTTACAAAGAAGTCCTTGCAATCCGGATAATCTCTAATCACGTCCGGATTTCCCATCACATATGGAGATCTCTATACCGGGGATCAGCCAGTGCAGAGACAATCGACAAGAAACCCTTTCGTTTTCGAAAATATCCGGTCTTCAAATGCAATTCATAACGACGTATCACATATTCGGAATGGGTTATACGACCCCAAGGTCCTTTCCCGGTTAACCCGAATAGTGAGCGCTTATTTTAAAAAAAATAAGCGTGGCATTCAAATTAAAGAAAATCACAACAAATACCCATTTGAAGGTAAATATTGATAGTCGGTTATTGAACTATCAATGGATATGCACAACATCACCAGATTCCAAATAATTTTTCAAATTATTTATTTCCCAAAATATCTTTACAAGATATATATATATATATATATATATATATATATATATATTCAATACTTTAAAAATAAATCGATATTTATTTTTAAACAAATTCCCCCTTTTCATTTATAAATTCCATAGTGAATTTACATTCCAAAATATTTATGAATATACGATTTCCATTCGATTTCTAATATTCATTTTCAATTTATCTTCAAAAAGATAAATTCAAAATATTCACTTAATATTGGAAAAAAACATTTCCATACTTATTTATTTATAAGTGATTCACAAGTCTTTTTATTTTCTACACTTGGAAAATATTCAATATACTCTAATCGAAATTAAGTATATATTTCATTCTTTAAGGAAATCATTCTCTTAAACATATTTATTTGGGCCAAAACGAATGTTGCGTAAAACATCGTTACGACAACCCAAAATCACTAGTATAGGGATTCGAAATTAAAATAGATATATAAATCCCAATACTATACAAAACATTTCCTTTCGGAAATCATTTACTATAACAACAGTGTTATAGTCCACCATTTCCTTCTATTTCTCGAAAACGTCTATTTCAACAATGAATGTTGAAATCTATGGTTTCGATAGTTAATACATTTTAAAACATCTTTAGATCGTTTTAATTCTATTTAAAACATCACATCCGAAACAATTTCTTTAACATATTATTCACTATTCAAAAATGTGAATATACCTTGTTAACCAATTTCATCCTTCTATTCATTTTATTTTAAAGGATTATTCACTGTATAAAACGTGAATATAACTCCATTAATAAATTACAACTATTTACTTATCAAAATAAGTCGTTTTGCGGATTTATAAAACAATGTTTATAAATTCCATTTCTATTTATTTTATAATAACTTCCTTTTATAATTTCCTCTATTCAATTTCATATCTCAATGATATACTAAAAGTTCATATTATAAATTAAATACTTAATTTATTTGTTTGCAAAAACGTTCTTTCAAACTTCCCAAATTATAAATCTTATAACTTATAAGATTCATTCATTTATCCAAAATCTATTCTTTTAATAACTTTACAAATTTTATAAACCTTCTGTTTATAAAATTCCATTTATAACTTCACCGTTATAATCCTATAGATTTCATTCATTTATGAAATTCATTCACAATTCATTCTAACAATTATAAAAGCTCGTTTTACGATTCCAATATTTTTAATTTATAAATATCAATTTATAAATCTTTTATATGGATCAATTTATATTATTCTTTTAAAACGTCTTTAAACTCCTTTATAATTTCATCATTTTGATTTATAAAATAATCAAATTTCATAAATCCTATTTTAAACTTTTTTATAATAAATTCAAAAATCCCAATTTAAACTATTTTATAAAATCATTAATCCCATATTTTCAAAAATCGACTTTTAACTGTATTTCTCAAAAATCATAATTTTTATACATTAAAATTATAACGTTTATTTATTTAAGATGAATCAATTCCAAAAATATTTTATAAACATATACTTTCAAAAATCACTTTAGAAATCCCTTAAAATCAAAATCGTTATTTTTAAACTTCAAAATTGGATCCGATGATGCAACACATCAAATAGTCAATCACGACTTTCCAATATCATATATTGATATGATAAACAATCAAATATCACAATATCTGAAATCAAATAAATATTTGCGAGGAATCCAGTTGGATCCCTCCAACCTGTTTCCCTGCATCCACAGACATTAGCACAATACCAATCCCGTTTCAAGACGGGATATCGCGGTATATGGGATTTATAAAATATTATCCGCTTAATAGGCGGTGCAATAGGGTCTCATCCGCTATACAATGCGGGAAATCAATCAACTGCAATATATACATATGCCAATATATATATATATTGCTATATATATAGATATATCCAACTATATCTAATATCACAACCAAATAACAATCAATAAATAACTGCAAATCCAACTTTAATTTTTTTTGAGTGAAAAGTTCTCACCTTTGTTTCCGTTTGCAATCCACTTCCAATTCAACTTGTTTTCTTCACTATTTTTGAACCTTGTATAAATATTATACACATTCATTAATATTCGAACAGATCGAATAATAAATTTTCATTTGATAATTTCGATTCATCGGTAATTTCATTTTAATAGTTAAATTAACTGATAGTTTTATTTAAACCAGTTACTTCTTTAATAAATTTATATTAAATAAAAATTTAATTTAAAAACTAAATTTTCTTTGACACTTTCATTTAAGGTATATAAACATTATACGATTTATAAATATTTGAACTAGACGAAAAATTTAATTTCTCATTTAAATAAATTTAGTTAACTAACAATTTTCACTTTAAGCTTTATAAATTCTACTTTTATGTTTAAATTTTTAACAAATTCCTTTTTAATAAATTATTTTAACTAAAATAATTTATATATTTCAAAAATCTAATTTTTAAATAACTCCTTAACATTTAAAAATTCCTATGTTTAAACCTTGTATAAACAATTCATACAATTTATAAATATTCGAACAATCGAATAATCAGCTTCATTTAAAATCTGACTTAACAAAAAATTAGTTTTAAACTAATTCTTTTCTTTAAAAATTTAGTCTTTATAAACTCTATATTGTTTTTAAAAATTTCTATACTTTCAAAATCTTATACATATACATATATTTACTGTAAAAACTTTTCTGTATGTATATATATCCAAAAATATCTTACTGCATTTTAAAATTAGATCAATCTGTATAGTTTATTTTTTCCTGTAAAATGTATACATATAAATATGTAAATTAAATAAATAGATTGCGAAAATACCTCACTGCAATCGCTCGAGCCCTCATCGCCTTTCTCTAGCGATCGAAACCCCTCCTCCACGAATCGCGCGGCACCCAGATCCATCCCCCTCCTTTGCCTCGCGAACTTCGATCGCGAGTCGCCTCGATTCGAGATTGCTCCCCCTCCAAACTGCTACCACGACCTCACCATCTTCCAATTCGAGCTTCACTCCTTCACGTGAACGCCTCACTTGAACCCTAGCCGCCAGTCGCCTCATCCCATACGCGCGAACGCGAGGTGCTCGAACTCGAGATTCGAAACAAATCAATTTGAATTTCAATGGCTTCGGCCTCTCTTGATTTCTTCGAACGAAATCATTCAATTTCGCTGAGGCATCGGCCTTTTTTTCTCCCTTTTTTTTCTGTTGATTTCTGGGCTTCGGCCATTTTTTTTATTTTTCGTATGAAATGGGGAAAGAGGGATTTGCCTTCAAACGAGAAATAATTTATTCGGCCATGATTATTATTATCCCCTCTGAATATTTGTAATGAAAATGGGAGAAAGAGATGATTTAAGGACGAGGGGGAAACGTGCTTACACGATTTTTGATCTTTGCGTGATACTAAGCGTGTTTTTAGGCGTGTTTTTAGGAGGGTAACGTGCTGAGGTAACTAATTTTTAAATTAAAATTTTAAATTGAATTCGTTGAAAATTTCAATGCGTTTACTTACCGTGTGCTCACATATCATCTCCGAAAAATACGAAATTTGAAATCCGAGAATAATTCAATATTACGGACCCAATGGAACTGGTTTCGTCGAATTCCGAGACTGTGCCTCGGACGGCTATTTTTAAATATCGATTCAAACGATATATTTTCAAAACTGAACAATTCACTTTCAAATTAAATTCTGAAGCTTCGATTATCTTCAGTATTATCAATATAGATTTTACAATCCTTTGAAATATTTTTAATCGGCTTAAACTTGAAGATTCAAATTTTTATTCAACTTTGAATAGATTAAATTCTAAAATTAATCGCTAAATTCATTCTGATAATTTGAAATTCAAGTCAAACCATCATTCAAATATTTAAAATTAATTAAATATTTTCAATTTAAATTGTTCAAAATTCTGGGTCGTTACACTATTCTTATTTCCATTTATCACACTCTTTACATCAATTACTTCTTTACGATACAAGTACAAAAGCACGTCCGATGGACGTGCGCAAGAAAAACTTGTGTAAAATTGATCGGTTGCGAAGAAAACTCTGGCAAAAAATACTATATGAATTTCTTTTGTTGTCCAACACTCTTCTCTTTATCCTCACTGTTCATACATAGATTTTTCAAGGCTTCAGGTAAAACTTTCCAAAACTCATTGACAAATTCACATCCATGACGTCTGCTATTTTGCAATATATCATTTGCCCGATAAAGCATAGACACTTTTATTTCTCTTCAATCCTATGAAGGACTGTTAAATACTTTTCCCTATGTCTCAATGACTTGATTTGCTTTGTCATGATAAGTAGTACACCAAAAAGACGGATTCAATTATGAAAAAGCGAATCTAACTTGGGCTAGTAGATTTCATAATATAAATTAAAGCACCACGTAACCTAAAGGTTAATTAATCGACATCCCCAGAATTCATTTTTCTTGATCAAACTATGCAGCCTGCGGTGTTTTCGCTACAATTGTACCTGGTTACTAAATTGTTTCTCCTGGTGCTTACCATTGTTTGTCTAAGGCTACTAAGCGTGCATCGAATACTTTTGCTAATTTTCCCACTTCTGTTTATTGACAATAGGGTTGGTGAATAATGTTTTACATCAAAGTGTAGGGCTGCAACTGTTTAAAATTGCAAATAAATGTGGACTATCTGAACTCGAACCAATTCATATCTTGGAAAAGGAAATATAAATAGAAAAACACTTACCATAGTCAGATTCACATAGAAAACACACATTAATTGATTAGTACATTAGAAAAAAATGATCTCACCGACTAATTCTACTAAACCGATAATTATATCAATTTGATAACATAACAGTGCTACCCATGTCTAGTAGCCATATAAGGGTAGAACAAAACGGTGAATATCGAAGGAAGAAATAAAACAGATATGAGAAACAATTTTCTAAGGGGAGAACTACGATATAATAACAGAATTTAAAAAGGGGGGAAAAGTATTAACATATATGCAAGGATAATATTTTTGACACCAAAATCCATGAAGTACCTATCCCTTAACATACTTTGTTTTCTTCGCATCAGAGCAGAAAAAACCCTAATGTCAAGAAAAAGGAAAAAATCTATTGTAGACCAAGAGGGCCCAAAGATCGAGGCCCTTCTTCAATATCCTCTCAGAATCTTTGATCTCCGGATCATCTGATCTAACTGAAAGTTTCATGGAAACCTGCTTTGATGCATCAAGTCCAAACGACAGTCTCACGAGAACTTTCACATTTCCAATGAAAACTCCAAATAGTAGGCAAGTATGAGATATTGCATTGCTTGGGACCATATCAGTTCCCTGTCAAACAAACAAATACAAATTAGTATGAATACTAACAACATATTTCAACATGTATAAATTGATCATTATGATGTGCAATGGTTTGGGTGCACTTCAAAATCTTTTTTTGCAAGCACTTCATATCTCAAATTTACTTCTGTACAATGTTTGCTGATATCATCATATGCTGTTATGGGTGTAGCTGGCTTTGGTTTAAGAGACAAATAAAGAAGGGTGTATATTTTCAGTGTAAATGACATTTGTCATTCCTTATTTTATATTTACAAATATCACAACTATCATATAGGCTACATGATAGCGCAGACTGTCATCTCTAGTTTTTACAGCGAGTAGGAAGAAAGAACTTAATCCGACTAATCTCACAGGGTTGCATGCCAAGAATATTAATGACAGTACTAAAAGCCACGGCCATGTTATCTCTGGTACCAAGTTCGTATTCATCAACACGCTCAGTATCAGGGTCCATACCATCTCATACATTTTTGAAATTAGGGACTCCTACTTTTTGCATGTAATCAGCAGCCGTCACTTCAAAATCTTCTAACTGGTATTTCTCTTCCAAACCATCGTCATCTACCTCTCCCGTTGATGGATCCACCTGTACAAACAAACAACACAGCAAAATTATTTCCTACAACAGTCAAAGAACATCACGAGTACAACAAACAATTAGATATTCATGATCCACTTCTATCATATATTAAATGCTTTTGAAATATAAGGTAGCAAATCTTTCACTGCCTGGGAACATGTCTGCAGCAATGGTTGTCATTCTATTCAGTTTTAGGTACAATTCGTGGTGAAATAAAAATTCAGACGGTTGTAAACAGAAACCTATACCGCTCATACTAATTGTTAACCAACTGTCAAATATTCATACGATATTTGAAGACCTTATGTTAAATATCGTATACAATTAAAGAAGAAAAGAAAGCATGTTAGAAAGGTAGTAGGGTACAACAGCATTTATATTCTGATATGTTATTAAAAAAAAATCGAAGTACCGTAGCAGAAAAATATATTGCATAACACGATTTAGAGTTATTTTAATTGACAGCCAACAAAAAATCGTCCAAACAAAGATGTAGGTAAAACGATAAATCACCTGAAACCCAAAAATATTTGCTTACCTAACTTACTGCTTGTTGTTCTCTCGTCGATTTATGCCTCAATCCCCAAAATTGAAAATCAAAGTAGTAAATTAGTGCGAAACATCACCGACGTGGAAGAAGAGAGCGGATTCCAGCCATTAAAACTGCTCGAGCCTTTTCTTCCACCACTGAACTTTAAACACCCGTGGTTAGATATAAAAAGCATAGCACTGGACTTGTAGAACAAAGGAAGAGGGTTCATGAAAGGCGGTTGACATAATGAAGGGGTTTTTTTAGTGCAGAAGAAAACATGGAGAGGACAACTGACGCGAACGGTAGGAAAAAAAGGAAAGTGGGAGAATATGCGGAGTAACTGTTGAAATTTTAATGGGGTCAGAACATGGATAGGGGAAATGACACATACGCCCTCTTTGTTTAATAAAAATATATAATTCTGTCGAAGTATTTGATTGGTGTTATAATATATGTAAATATATAAGTGAATATGCTTTTGTGTTTTTCTATTAGTCCCACATCATGGGATATGTTCCATCTCATGCTCCAATGCCTATATATAAAGAAGCCTGTGTAATGTAATTATATGAATCAATCTGATATAACCAATCTCTGAATGAATAAAATATCTCCATTCTTTTACTCTAATGGCTTCTTCTCTTATTTCTTTAAAACATATTCTCATTTGTTTATAACACGTAACCTAAACAATTAGATTCTTTTACTCCAATGGTATTAACTACTAAATCAAATAAATATATAGAAACTTGTTCACTCCAGAAGTAGTGAAAATAATATATTTAAAAAAAAGGTCTCCAGAAGAGATTTGTTGATATATTTGGTGCTTTTACTAAACCAAATAAATACGTAGAAATATATATACTCTCCTACTCTCTTTCTTTTTAATTAAAAATAAGCTGTTCTAATAGAAAGTTTATTTCTTAATTTTTTTCTTCCTTCTTCCATGCATCCAATCGCTCTTCAAAAGGTAAAATATAATAGATCAAATATAATAGATTTGAAATAATCTTAATTTCCTAAATTTCTAAAATAACTTGTGTTGATTTGAAGATTTACATGTTTGTTTTGATATATTTGGTAAAGAATTACGAAGTTAGTTTTCTTATGAAAATAATAATGATTTGGATCTGAATGATTATGAATGATATGGATAGATCTGAGATAATTTTGTTAATTTAGAAATTCTGATTATTGGGAAATAAAGTTTCGCTTTAAGATATTTGTTTTAATTTTATTATTGAGTAATATTGAACCAATATTTGAGATGAAATTGTGTTACTTTGAGTACTGTTTGTTCAATTAGTTCATATATTTATAATGAAATTATTTTGCTATGATAGTAGTTATATCCTAAACCACATAAAGGTTAATTGTAGTTATTTTTATCACAAATGAATTAATTGCAAGTGTTATGGTAATAAATTAAATCATTTATTGTCATAAATGCATTGATTATTGTAAATTAAATGACGTTGTATGTTTGTGTTTGGAATAAGAATAGACGTATGATTTACTATTTGATGTATTTATTTTGACAAGCAATGTGTGTTGCAACGGAAAAAATAGGTTTAACAACAACTTGAAGTTGTGCAAAAGAATTATTTTAATAGAAGTTGTATAACTCAAAGTCCAAGGCCGGAAGTCTGGAATTACGAAAAGAATTTCAGACAAACTTTACAAGCTCGAATTCTTGTCAGTATTTTTTTTTAATTTGTCAAAATGTACAAGCTTCTAAAAAAAAGGCAGTTTACACAAAATTTAAGAACCCGAAGTTCATAATAAATTAGTGAACTTGAAGTTCATGAATTAGAAGCCCGAAGCTCTATTGAAATTGTGTAAAATGATAAGGTTGTACTTCTTAAAGAAGTTAAAGGAAAATAATATATTATCATATTAGATAATAATGCTGCATTCAATAGATTACAAAAATCTCCAAATGAGTTATACCTTACCTTATATCCTCATATTTATATTATATTAACCAAATATCCCGAAGATATTATGTTATATGATGTATCAAACATCATTGGATGTGTGTGTATTAATCTCTTGAAAAGATGTTTTAGAGATTTATTTATATTTATATTGCAAAATATAACATCCCAGAAGAGATGTTATAGAAATTTTATTTTTGTTACATTGCAATTCCTTAAAAGGAAATACTATATTCCCCGAAGGAATAATGATATAAATATTTTTGAGTAATAACAATAATTTATCGAGAAAAAAAAATGATATTGTATACCAATGTTACACTCCAGAAGTAGTGGTTTTATCTTTCGCATCTTACTTTCATTTGGTGCATCTAATTTTGTTACTGTATTTAAAGTCTGATATGTCATTTCAAAGATAGTTACAACAACAACAAAAATTCCAGTAGGGATGTTTTATATTATTGTAAAGGTAGTAATTATGTGATTTCTACAAATAGAAACATTGTACATTGATATGACATTCCAATAGCACATATATATCTCTAGAAGAGATAAATTCACTCCAGAAGTAGTGATAATAAAATATCCCTAAAAGAGACTAATAAATTAGGAAATGATAACATATCTCTGGAAGAGATTTGCTTATATGTTTGGTAATTTTATTAAACCAAATAAATGCATAGGAATTTGATTATAAAGGATCCTAATTTAGCTTAGATTAGATCCTAAAAGTTTGAGAACTATACATACGGTCCTGAGGAAATCTGTATCTGTAACATTCCAAGTATCCAGGAGATACTATTATTATTTTTGCTGTAATTTTTTTTTTTACAGAACTCTCAATATAGATGTGTAGAAATGTCTATATGCAATTAAAAATTACTCCTTGATAAGTAATCATACTTAGTGTTCAAAACTGATATTTGAGATATAATTGAGGAATAAAACTTAACAACTTGAAGTTGTGTTATATTTTGTTCGAACCAGAAGTTCGATATGGTTTCAAACCAAATGTTTTGAACATTATCATACGGTTTTGACAGGTTTGCATTGACATTGATTTATAAATAGAAATTAATAGTTTTGATCCTTGTAATAGTTTGTTCCAAAAATCACTAATTCAAATGAGAAAGAATATGAAAATTTTATAATATATATGTGATACGTGGACGCACTTATACATCCATATATGTAAATATTTAGCTAACAACCTGAAGTTTGTTATAAGCTCATCTTATAGATTATGCATAGACATTATTTAGTGATTTAAAATTCAATCAACATAAATGTTGAATGACCTGAAGTCATGTATGTATTCAAATGATCTACACAATAAGTAAATTCCTCCAATTGCTTAGATCAATGAACGAGAACAAACTCTAATAATAAATATCAATTGAATGCATCTTATAAAAGAATTATCCTCCTATTATTAATATGTATGATGTATTTGCTAGTAGCAATATCATAATGGATCAAAATAAGAATCCAAAGATGATTATTATTTAATGTGACAATGTTTGTCAACATTGAGGGGGAGGATAAAGGGATACAAGTTCATTTTGATCATCAGTGTTAAATATTTATTAAAATATACAATGATGCAAAATATTATCAATATTATCCCTAGTAGACTTTCTCCAATATAGATTTAAATCCCTGAAGGATCAAAATTTGTAAACCACATCTGAAATATGGTTCAAAAGTCAGTTCAAAATATTTTTGGAGTTAGTAATAAAGATGCCAAATAAATGAGGTGGGTGTTCTTGAAGAAACACTTAAGGATGCTCTGAAAGAGATCCATGACATGATTCTCAAATAACCCTAGAAGTGGGTTAGGTACCTAAAACATAATTAAAGAGATCTCAATAATTCATGTCTAGAACTGACAAGAAATAATCATCGATGATAAATTTGCAAATAATAAAGCGCTTATATTTATAAATATATTAAGAATCTTGAATTAGGAGAAAACATGACTGGCCATCATGAATTCTTTAATAGTAGAGAAATATGGACATGTAGTCCACAAAGTACCGAAAGTACTTGAAATACTTAATATACCCTGAAGGTATAAATGTGGTTTAAAATCATATTAAACAATGAAAGTATATAAATTCCTGAAGAATATAAATAACTTTCATTGTTATAAACAATGCAAAGAACAAGGAGAGTAAATTTCAACCTACTTTTAAGTATTGTTGTAATGAAAATCTTGATATAATTCATGATGAGTAGATTACTTCCTATTTTTAAGTATCGTTGTAATGAAGCTCTTAATATCCATTGAAGTGGTAGTTGCAATATGCAAATACTTATTAAAGTATACAAATTCATGAAGAATATATATATAACTTTTGTAGTTATAAAGAATGCAAAAGACATGAAGTGTAGATTACAACCTTCTTCTAAGTATTGTTGTAATGAAAATCTTGATATAACTCAAGATGAGTAGATTACTTCCTACTTTTTAGTAATGTTGTGATGAAATTTTTAATATTCATGATAAATTTATAGTTGCAATGCGCAAAACTAATTTGAAGCGCAAAACTAATTTGAAGCGCAAAAATGAAAACATGTGAAGTGTTTTTCATAAAAGTAGCATACAAATTGCATAAAATGCAAATTATGTTTGAAAGAAACAATCTTAGAAAATTTGATTGTATTGAACGAAACTATTAATAAATTGTATTATTAATGAGACACGTATTTATAGATCCAGAAGTATCTATAACCAATTTGAGTTATCGAAAGACGAATACAAATTCAGAGGAAAATTTAAATCAGGGGGAGCATCTATAAGTATTTTATAATGCACTCTTTTTCCTTAACTAAGATTTTTCCCACTGGGTTTTTATTAGTAAGGTTTTAATGAGGCATTATCTTGATCCAGAAGTATCAACTCCCTAGTAACATTTGAAATAAGTTATAATGTACTCTTTTTCCTTATTTAAGATTTTTCCCACTGGGTTTTTCTTATTAAGGTTTTAATGAGGCATTATCTTGATCTAGAAGAATCAAACGTCTTTTCAAGAAATAACATCTCAAATATGTTATTTAAGTTAAATTATATTTTTATCCTTGACTAAGATTTTTCCCATCGGGTTTTTCTTAGTAAGGTTTTAATAAGGCATTATTTTGATCCTGAAGTATCAAACTCTTATAAGGAATATCATTTTTAGTATGATATTTATGATTTCACAAGTTGCACTCTTTTCCTCGTTCAAGGTTTTTTCCCACTGGGTTTTTCTAATAGAGGTTTTTAATGAGGCAACAGACAATATCTGTATCAACTGAATGGATGTATGAAAGCAAGATAATAATGATGGGGAGCAATTGTTATGGACGGTTTAAAAGAAACAATTTCTAGCAACCATATGAGCATCCAAGATTTTGAAGACGCATATTCAAGGGGGAGTGTTATAATATATGTAAATATATAAGTGAATATGCTTTTGTGTTTTTCTATTAGTCCCACATCATGGGATATGTTCCATCTCATGCTCCAATGCCTATATATAAATGAGCCTGTGTAATGTAATTATATGAATCAATCTGATATAACCAATCTCTGAATGAATAAAATATCTCCATTCTTTTACTCTAATGACTTCTTCTCTTATTTCTTTAAAACATATTCTCATTTGTTTATAACAATTGGGTTAATTTAGGACATTTAAATAAGCTTCACCATATTGAAGTATTTGTATTATTAGTAGAGATAACTGCAATTTTTTCATCTTCTCCACAATTTCAACACAAGCTTTTTTTCTTTGTCACTTCCCATTGTCAATTTCTTCTCCTTACCGTTTCATTTTCATAATTTTGTCACTCCTTTTCTAATTTCATATGCATATTAGAATACAAAAGAAATTTCAATTGACAACTAAAATGGCTTCTTCGTTGGCGATTGTTACATGGCATGTTTCTTCGTTCACCTGACCAACTTCGTTTCCTTTTGTCTGCGCTTCATCTCATGGCTAAGAAGAAGCACTCGTTGCCAGATCTGGATCAATCCCTAGCTCGCTTTGGCGCTCTTATCAACGCTGCTCCTCCTTTATCCAGTGTTGTAGGGTCGCAATCAGTTGCTTCCTCTTCGATTGTTAGATCTGTGCCCGCGCCTCCATCATCTGTGAATGAAAATGTTAATCCAATTTCTGGGCTTTTGAATGACATTAGCTCGCCGCTGTCCTTTGCGCCTTTGCTTGGCAGTTCTTCGAAAGTTGGTGAGAATCCTATGTCTCCTTTCTTAGCTGCTAATTGTTATGATCCTTGGCCGCGAGTGGATGTTTGGTTGCTTGTTGTGGTAGAATTGGGTTGTGATGATTCTGAGGATATCGATAATAGGGGCTTTGCTTCGTCTGTTTTAGGTGCATCGGTTGTAGCTGATGTTGCCAAAGATGTTATCGCACATGTTGTTATGGACAACGGTATCAATTTATGTGGCATAGGTCTGGCATGTAGCGGCCCACCATGTGCTTATGATAATGCCTGGCTAAACTTCCTCTATCCCAGTTTAATCCCTTGTAATTCTGAGCCTAATATTGTGGATGCTTCTCCACCTAGGGTTGTTCCAAAGTGGACGTTATTGTTCTCTATGTTGCCAAATAACATGGGTATGCATTCTCCTTGTAGCTTTGATAAAGTAGAGGTAGAAGGTGTTATGATTTCACCTATGGAAGTGCTAGAGGCCGGTGTTGATTTTTGGAAGGATTATTTGGTGGGTTTTCTCCTCGAATCCAATCCAGACTATTAGATTATTAAGGCGTGACGCAGCCAAGTTTGGAAGCCTATAGGGGGATTAAATGTTTGTTACGATAATGCAATGTCTTATTTCAAATTCTTGAGTAGTGACGAAAGACAACGTATTCTAGAGGCTGATCCTATCCTCGTTAAAGGGAACCTTTTATTATTACATCCTGGAGTCCCTCTATTGCTAGCGCTAAGGATCTGGTTCTTTCTATCCTTATCTGGGTCCACTTTTCTCACATTTCATCTGTTCTTCAACCCCTGATCGGGATTAATTGGCTTGCAAGCTTTGTTGGTAAGGTAATATGTTATGATGCTAACACTGTAGCCAGAAAGGAACTAGTTTATGTCAAAACCCTGATTGAAATAACACTTTCCAAACAATTGTCTTCTATTTTGAAAGTCAAACTTGCTGCTGGTCTAACTGCTGAGGTCAGAGTGTGCTACAGTTGGAAACCGAAGATCTGTTCGTCCTACCAGTTCTTTGGGAACCTTTTTGATGCTTGTCTAGATCTGCCTCTGCTGACCTTGTTCCACTATATGCTCGGGTTCTGCTTCCACGTCCTCCTGCCAGGAAGTGGGTTCCGAAGGTTACTCCTACCCCCTCTGCATCGCCTTCTATTATTGCTTCTGCTAGTGACGCTGCTTCTGTTGTTGCCCCTGATGGTGCGGCCGTGGCTATGCCTGATACTTCTATGTTGACCGATGCTGTTGTTTTTGCTACTGTTTCTCTTGTTTCCCTGTAGGTATAGCCCAGGCCGAGCCTGAAACTTCTCTGTTGATCGATTCTATTGCTCTTGATGCTCCTGTTGGTGCGGCACAGGCTTAGCCTGAATCTTCTATTACTTGGAATTCTAAGGAGCGGGTCTGGATTCATGTTCCTTCTGAAATGCGGTACTCGCCTGAGACTGACACATATTATGCCTTTATCAGTGACGTGGAGGAAGAAAATTGTTGTCTTATATATCACACTGATGGTGAGGGTCTATCCCTTACTAAGGTTGGTGAGATAGGTGAGGAGAACAAAAGTAAGTTTTATGATGTCAGTTGGTATAGAAAATTTATTTATTCACCAATGCCTGAAGATTATGATCTGAAGCTGGCTACTCTTTTCTCTGCGTTTGTCATGTTATTGGTCCGTCGACAGATGTTGGCCGTGGCAGTCCATCCTTGGAGGGTGCATAATCTTTTTTTTAATAGTTTAGGCCCTTCTGGCTTGCTCCTGTGCTTCATTTTTCTTTATGGTTTGGGCTCTTTTCCAATTAGCTGTTTTGTGCATTATGCAGAACATCTGTTTTACCATTATATATACAGTGGCAGCCATTATAAAGCCGGCTAGCTTTGCCAGAAAAAAGAATTCAAAAGGAAAAAAAATCTATTTAATGTCCAAATCAAATTATAGATTCTTTTCAAATAATATTTACTCAATCTTTTAAATTTTTTTAATACGATGGAATTTGAATTAACTCATCAACATTTTTATATTCAACATAATATTTAAGATATTATTCATGTTATCAGTGATCGAGTTGCAATCTGTTACCTTTAGTGTTTAGGTTTCATGTACATCTCTATTTAAGGAAATCAAGTTGGGTGAAGAGCATTCTACTGGTAGTGAAAAATATTCAAACGGTAAATTTTCATGTTGTATTTTAAGAAATAAGTATAAATGTACAAGTAACATTTTGTATATTCCTTTATAAATATTTTATGTGGTCTTAGTTGATATGAATGTATGTATGTATGTATGTGTCTAGTCAACCGAGGATTTAATATATATTTTTATCGAAGGTGTTCAATGTTCAAAGTAACATGGTTTTTCCATTTAAGTGCATAGGTTCTAATAAAGTCATAAGTATCTTATGATACAATGTGGTAATTATTTGTTGTTTACAATGTTTTTGTTTAATGTTATGTTGTTTTGATTTTTTTTTTTTTTTTTTTTGAGTTTGAAGATATTTAAAGATTATGCATCTGACATGTAGTTACTTATATTGTTTATACGCAAACTAACTTCAAATAGGACCCATACCCGTTAATATTGAAAAAAAATCAACGATTACTAATTTCAATTTATTTGAATTCAAACTAATAAAATTAATCTCAATCAATTCTTCTTAGATGAAATTCAATTTAGTGAGAGAGTCAGTTACATGTTAATTCTTTATAATTTTAGCCAATTGAAATTTAATCTCTAATCAATTAATTCCTTTTAGTTAATTTCTTTTATCACTAATGTTTTCAAAGAAATGTAATTTCAACTTTACGAGTGAACATGGATTATGCTATAACATTAGTACATTCTCTTTTACTGTAAAAACTACCGTATAGAAGTAGTAAAATTGGAACTTAAAACTACTTCCTAATAGGTACGTTTTTTTATTAACAAATTTAGTAGAAGAATAAAATAAATGAGCAAAGAAATACTTTTTGATATGCAATTTTTGTCTTATCCTTTTTTGTAAGAAATGCATAATTTATCTCCATGTAAATTATAGCTCGTGTAAAATTTAATTCATAATATGACTAATTAACTGACTACTTTTTATATTTTGAAGCATCACTCATACTTTTATTTTTTGCTTTGCTAATATAGCCTTTTATTTGTCCTACTTTGTAATATACTAATGCAGAATAAAAAAAAATTATTGATTATAATCTATTTCTATTAGTTCAATTTGTTATATGTGTTTCTTTACATTATTTGATCATATTGCTATTTTCTATAATGAAATGTCATCTAAAATTTATTTATTTTCATCCATAATGATTCCATGTGATGGTAATATGCTATTTTGCATTGAATTATGTTTTGTTGTACTATTTCAACTGTTATGTTTACATGAATATTTAAAGTAATGGAAAAAGATTATTCGATTGTTTCAAAAATTTGATTGTACAATATTTATATTATACAAATATTTTTTATGTCATATTATGTTATACGTAATAAGAAACATGATGTGTTAAAGCTGTTTTAATATTTTTCAAATGCAGTTATTGGATAATGTCAAAAGGTGGGATTTCCTGAATTTGAAATGTTATTTATTTGAACAAAAAAAATTTAACACTATTTCAGTTTAAGCATTATTTCTTTGTATTGGGGTTGAAACACTATTATCAATAAAACTGTGTACATGCGCATGTGTCCAAATATATGTTTCTATATTAATTATAGGATAAAATTATATTAAATATATGCCGCTTACATTTAAAAACTAGTGGTGATACATGGAAACGTACCGCTTACCAAGTTAAGAATTACTGATGGTTGATGTTATCATTTGTTGTATGAAACCATTGTGCTCTCAGAAAATAGTAATTATACATTGTGATTTAAGATTGCTTAAACAGATATACAAGCAAATGTTTGTCAAAAGTTTTCAAGAAAAATATACTCTATGTTTAAAAAAACAAATTCATAACTTACACTTTAATTTAAATTTTTTTAAATTGCAGTGTTAACACGTGATGAACTCCGTGTGCGTAGCACAGATTTACACTGGTGTATATATAAAAGGTCTATTTAATGGACATGATCTGTTGTGACTTTTTCTTCCTTTACCCAAATTTGACATATATGTATATAAAAGATCTATCATTTAACCATATAAATCACTCGTAACTCACTTCAACTTTCCAACACAGAAGGATGATTTAGTAGAATGATACATTTAACATATATTAGTGCACATGAACATGCTCTGGAAGTGTGTAAAAGAAATTGAATCACTAAAGTTAAAATCTACTCTTCATTTCGTAAAGTGCAAAAAATTAATGCTTTTCACGTGTTAATGGGCATACGGTAAAAAAAAAATGTTAAAATAGTACAATGCCACAAAACACGGTAAATCTCAAAGAAGAAAACTCAATGATTCGGATTTTTTGTGTCATCATCTGTGTTCAAATAGCCGACCCTTTAAACAAGGGAAAATCTATTTGAACACAATTTGGTGACACAATTGGTGACACAATAAATCTCTATTATTGAATTGCCCTCTGAATTCCACCATTCATGTAAAGATAAAAAGATCTAATGATCCATATCTTTTACGTCAGCATTTGTGTCACCAATTCGCGTCCAAATAGTCGACCTCTAAACCAAAGAAAAGTCTATTTGAATACAATTTGGTTACACAATAAATCTCAACTATTGGATTGTCCTATGAATTTCACCTTTCATGTAAAGACAAAAGGATTTAATAGTCCGGATTTTTTGTGTCACCAATTTACGTCTAAGTAGCCGGCCTTTTGACCAAGAGAAAGCCTATTTGAACACAATTTGGTGACATAGTGAATCTCTACCATTGTATTGCCTTTTGAATTTCATCTTTCATGTAAAGACAAAAAGATTCAATAGTTCGGATTTTTTGTGTCAACGTTTGTGTTAAAATAGCCGGCCCCTCTAACCAATGGTACAAACCCAAATGATTCGCTACAATTAACAATAGATCGCTCTTCTCTGCCATCCCTTGACTTATTAAAATAAAACCAAGTCTACATTCATTTTGCCTCCCCTCCTGATGACAAAATCAACCTACATGGTACAACGGTCCTTGCCAACATCCACCTACGTACAGAGCTTCTCCCCGTTGATTCTCTAAGTATGGCTCTATTTCAATTCTGCAACAATACTTACCGTCTCCTTCTTAAGAACCTTTGAATGCCATTTCACAGACCGAAATGTCATGCTTCATGCTTATTCTTTAGACCTAAAAGGTATTCTTGGTCAACTAAACATCAGAAATTTCAGTAAACATTAATTTGGCATAGTTGCAATTGTCGATAATGCTACTATTACAAAGATCTTCATCAAAATTTAGATGCAACGATGATTGTTATTGTTCAAGAAATATAACAATTCCATCCCCACCATGCATATCCTCATTATTTAAAGGTGAACCGAAGGCAAAATGAATGTGCAGTTTTTGTGGTATTTAGTTTTATGGTTGAACAAAACCACCCTCTGCGTTTTATAGGGTTCCATTTAACAGGGGTCGCTTAGTAAATTCAAAAAAGCTTCAATTAGAGTATATATGTGAAAATTTTGAATTTATTTATTTTTCTTAACAATTTCGTACTAGAGTATATATTTAACAATTTCATACTACAGTATATATGTGGAAATTTCGAATTTTTTAATGCGGAAATTTTAAATTTACTTATTTTCCGTAATAATATTATTGTAGTATAACAAGAACGAAAACCCAATATAAAACCAACAAAACAACGAAAAGCCTTTAAAGCACTATAAAGGATATCCATAAACTAAAATATCAATGGCAACGTAACATAGCAAACGCGACCCTAAGAAGCACAACAAGACGACCAACCATATCTAAAACATACAAAGCATGACCTTACAATCGTATCTAAACAACTATGCACGGTCCTAACCCTCTACACAGTCTACAAGCACAGCCAGTGTCCTCGACACTAGTGAAAGTTGAAACACAGAAACAAACAAGCACACAATGAAATGATTTACACTTATTTATATCCGTACCAAACTGTAAAAAGTATGAATTTCATCTGTAAATATACTTTCTCATGTCCCTTCTTCCATCAAACTAATACAACATATTCCCTTATATTTCTACTCTCCAAAAAGGTGCGAACAGTCAAAAACTTCAAACAAACCCAAAGGGCGTCTAACAATCCCCTGTACATATTAATAATATCACTTGAAAACGGCCTATGGACCATTTCACCTCATGACGCTGGTGCTCCCTTGGGATGCTCTTGGGGCTATAATACCAATAAAGAAAAAAAAACATCAGCAAAATAAATATGAAAATTTTATGTTAAACCCTAAGAAGCCAAGGTTCAGGAAAAAGTATGTAAGAGCGAGCACGCGAGCACGTAAAATTCGTATCGATCCTTAACAAAAGTATTAGCTCTAAATAGTAACAAGGGAAAAGAAAAAAACTTACCAATATTAACAGCCTCTGAACTCTTCATTAACCGGAGCCGTTCACAAGAACTAACAAACATTCTGCACATAAAATTATAGACCACTTGTTAGTTCACAACTTCTACATACAAAATTCACAAGTGATCCAGTGAAATCAACAGTACAGGACTACCCTTTAAACTAATACAAGTAGAATGCAATAGCATCAATATTGTTGTCCAAGTGAAGTATTTATGGATAGCTCAGTAATTAAATAACAAGCATCATTCTCTTGCAATACAGCTTTTTGATAACTTAGGCTGAAGTCTACGGAAACTAATATCAAATCACTCCACAGAGAATAAAGGAAATTACATTTACATGCATACATATATGCCAAGCTTTGTGACACATGGTACAAACTAAATATTGCAATACTGCAGATAAATAATCATTAACTCGTGCAAATTTCAACCAATAAATCAGACTATGATTATCTAAAAATATCATCATCTAAACAGACAACTTAAATCTTTAACTTATAAAAACTTCATGAATTTAACAACTACAGATGATACTGTTAGGTGTCGTGTCAATCCAGCCTCAAAACATCTTGATGGAACTAGATTTCAACCAATAAACCATACATAAAAGTGTAGAATTAATCTAGCCACAAACATCTACATGTTAATAGCATATAATTTCAGTTAATATTTCACACACCAATATCATTACCTAAAGTCTAAAAACTAAAACCTGCATCTCTAACTAATCATAAATCATGGTAAATTTAACAAATCCAAATGACACTTTTAGCTGCATTAATTTAGAGAGCATGTCACCTAGACCCAAGCTTTCGATGTTCCAATGTGTTCAACCACTCAAAGCAATGCAGGTATGCATTTATTTTGCAAGTAAGTCATTCAACAAAATGTAGATTAGACTTTTTGCAAAATTTCAACATCTACTTGCAACATTAGGAAACACCAACTGACAAAGAATTTAAACATGCTTGTGTTAGGCACAGAATTAAAATATTTCCTTCGAAAATTTCAAATTAACTCGTCCACCATCCTGATGATTAAATTATTATGATTCATGTATTCATTTGATGGTAAAGCTACCAACTAGATGCTTTGGACACATGGGTCCATAGCTCAGTGGTAGAGCAATTGACTGCAGATCAATAGGTCACCGGTTCGATCCCGGTTGGGCCCTTGAATTTTAAGTTCAACATTCATGTATTTTTATGTTTACAGAAAACCAGAGAAACAAGATGTAGATGAACTATGGCATCCTAGGAAAACCTGAGACAGTAGATGTAAAGAAACAACGTGACTCTCAGTATACAAACTCACATAACCAACTTTTAACTTGTGGAGCAATCGATAAAGTTATCTATAGCATTATAATTCCCTATATCTGTGCATGTACGTAAAAGCAAATCATAAATTTAAAAGATTCATATTTAAGGTTTGTACACTTTAAATTCGATTTTGACGTCCGAATTTCTATAACTAAAAACTCAATTCTCTCTTCTTTTTTTCCCCAATTTTATTTTACTTTAAAAAGACTATAATTAGAAATGTAGATCCAAATAAATTATTAAATATACTAGCATGAGTTAAATAATTTTCTAAATTGCTGTTTTAACTAATTTTGAAACAGAATATAAATCGAACCGGAAAGGAATACATCCGATCTAAAACGAGATTTAAATTGCAGGATTTGATTTTTGATAAGAATGATCCCAACCAATCTAAAACTACACATCAGCATCAGTTTCACGCTCCCCTATATAGGAGAAAGGACAGCATCAGACGGTCTTCCTCATCTCCCAACGAACAAGTCTACAATTATTATGTATATCTAAGATGGCCTATAAATGCCTAACACGTTAATTCATGTACAACAGCCATACAACAGCTAGCAACATTATGGTGGCCCAATGCTGGATCCTTCTTTGTATGCAGTGTCAATCGTATTCGTATCCCCTATTCACTGCGAATAGGACATAGAACTGACCCACTCTTCATATTTTCATCTGAAGATGCATTTTAGTGCCATAATTATCTAAATCAATAAATACATTCTAATAAAAAATGCACAAGGTGATCTATGCAAGGATATCATCGAAATATTTTGTTCCAACACTAGTCCATAATCAGCAACTCAGCATGTCATAATCCCACAAACAACATATGCCAACCCCATCTAAAAAACGAACCTTAAAGATCTAGCACCCAAATAACTAGGATCATAATATACACTGAGGAATCACGTGATGATGATTTGTTACAAACATGCATTGAGAACTTTCAATGCCAACGGTGTAACATCTCAAAGAACATGCAACACATTTTGACATTTCCATAATTAACAAAAAGATTAAAATCATACTTAGTAAAAGCAAATAACTTATTAAACATGCAAATGGAATTTACTGAACAAGAATACACATTGTTACAAATAATATAGGTAAACTTACTTCCATGGGACATCGCCGACTAACATCCAATCACCGTCCTTATCTTCATACGTGGGTACGAACTCAGTCCCATTAACATCAACTAGCTTCCTCTCATTCAAGATGTTCCCTGCTCAAGATAATATTTAGCAACTTAATCGGCAGAAAATAGAAGTGTTTAATGGAATAAAATTAACGCTTTTCAAGGATGACTCCATACGAATTTTAAAGCAAGAAAACATTTCTTCAAGAGCGGCTAATAACTGTTCATAGCTTCCATAAGTTTCTAAGTCAACCTTTCGGAGGTAGGGTGCTCCATCAACAGCAACTTTTACGTAAGTACAGCTTTTAAGTGCATTCTTGCGGAATGATCTAACAGGTGGCCATCCAACAACTTGTGCCCTGATTTAGTACATGCAAGCTTATATTAGGGGAACTGGTAATTGTAGATAATGTTTATACAAAGATATATTAAAGACGCAACATAGGCATCCAACAACACTATATTTAAGTTTAATAATAATAACATCTTTGCATTGTTTGGTGTAGCCATGTGTATTTAAGAAAGTATGTATCAGAGAAGTAAAATTGTTGTTTTCATTAGCACCGTATTGATACACCGATCAAAATACAACTGTAGCAGTACCAGCCAAAATTTGGATGGGATAACCCAACTGAAACTAACCATAAATTATAAATAGTTAATCAGCTCCTTTCACTAAGCCTTTTTATATTCCACAATGATCTGGGAACCTTTTCCTTTGTGTGTGTGTGTGTTGCGTCTAGGATCAATAGCACCCTTTATTTAGCAAGATTTGGCAGCCCCCTAACATACATGTATATGTATATGTGCACGCGCACGCATGCGAGCGTCTACCTATGTTTGAAGGTGAATTGTATACATTTTTCTACAATGTATTCTTAATAATGCTCTATTTTCAAAATAGATTTAAACATAAAATTCAAAACAGGTTTTACCACTTTATTTTAGAAATAAATTATAAAAATAAACAAGCGATTTAACAAAGCGGAAAAGTAACAAAACGAGACATGTTTCAATTTCTCATTTTGGATTTCTTTTTCTTTACACACGCACGCGCGCATACACGCACTAAACGTGTTACCTACACAAATTAAATTGCCTCAACACTAAAAAATGGCCAGTAAAATTAAAAAGTTGAAACAACCCAACACAGACTAAGCTTCTAACATTTTGTACAACGCTCATAAATAAATCACAAGGACGTATGTCCAACTTGAATTAAAAACCAAATATAAAAGACAAGCTATGATTTTCAAAATCTAGATTTATATATTTATATTATATGATCTCCCTAGATCCTCAATTTTCAAACATTACTTTAGTAATAAATCTTGACAATGAATGTCTGGCTGCATGAGAATACTTCTTAAGTAAGTACACCTTTTCAATCAAAGTTAAACTGGTCATTGTTATTTATTTTGACCCCCCGATGTTTGATCAACTAAAGAATATAAATGAGTACATTCATTGCTAAACAATAAATCTGCAAAAAGAGAAGGAATCATGATACATGTGGAAGTTATTGAACAACAACGAAATGTTGAACAAAAGTAAAGGACATTATATGGTATTAATAAACAGAAAAACTTGTAGGACACGTGAACAATAGCATTTAAAGAAAAGTTCACTGTATTTTTACCAAGGCCTCATAATTACTCCGACAAACCATGGAAATTGTAATAAATTTCAGTTTCAATATAAAAATAGTGTTCTCGTTTTTCACAATATTAGGTAAAGATATATTACCAGCATTTTACCTAGTTATATCCAAAAAAAGAGAAAGAAACAAAGAAAAAAGAAAGAAAAAACACTATCACAAAAATCCTTTTCTGTCCAACAGTTGTCGCTATTCACTTCCCGTGCAACCAAAACTCAGTTTCATTTAGAAGGTAGTAAATGATTATTTCCGAATTTTTCGTATATTTTCGAGATAAAAAGTAACTAATAAATTAAGCGACTTGATAAATTCGACAAAGCTAAATGATTAAATATGGAATCAACTGATAAAATCCTTGATATTTTCGTATTACCAAATAAACTAGAAACTAACAAACCAAACATACTTAGCAGCAGGAGGCTTGGAGTGAGTGGCAACGGCATTAGAATCGGCGGTGAGATCCTCGCCACGTGGCGCAAGACTAAGATCGACTGTTTCAGCAAAGCTCCTCTTCCTCTCAGGTTCGGATCTTAACCCGGGAAGTCCTAAACCCAAAGTGAGCTCTGTCTCCTCGTAATCCAGACCGGAAACCACCTCCGAATCCGTCGAACTCTTTCCCGTCTCAACAGACATCCCTCTTTCAATCACTACAGTTTTTAAGTTTCAGAGAGTGGGAAATGAAAATTTATGAGGATGAAAATCTGAATTCTAAATAGCTAAATTTAGGGTTTTGGTTCGAGGGAAGAGGAAGATAGTTTTATAGAGAGCATAAGATTACAGGGAGGAAGACGACACGTGGAAACGAAATGAACGGTTGAGATTGGGCTGGTAAAGTCATTGTAAGTGCAACCTGTGCTCTTTTTCAAATATTAAGTGCGTTACTTTATTTATTTTTCCACCATTACAATCGTACGCGACTTGAAGTTATACGACAATTTGCTATGCTTAGTAGACAAATGCAGTTGGTCGCCAAAAGCGGCTTCAGTACAGGCTCATATGGCCACTTTCGAAAATTTAGAACGTGAATGAAATGATTTAAATTGTTACTTGTGTAGCGAAGTACGAAAGTATCAAATATCATACGTCTAAGCTGATATTATAGTTTGAAGTTGTTGCTTCTTGTTTCACGCTTGCAATTCAAACAAAGTCGTGTCGCTCTTGGTCTTAATTTTTTGATTGTGGCTACGTTTACAAAATACCATAAATTGCTATTATTTTTTAAACATCCAAGCCAAGGGAAACGAGCACAACACAAGCTGTTTACGTTGTTGTTAGAATTGCCGCAATAAGGTATAATTAGTTAGTAGCATTGCAGAAGATATTATCTTGGGAAATAAAGAAAACAACTCAGGTTTTCTACAAAAACGTCCATAGAAAAGCACCCTCAAATAATGCTTCATTTTATTTGAATTAGAATATAAAAGTAAGGTACGTTCTTTTACTAAAATGGAAAGTCAGCGTTGGCGTATGTATCCGACGCGTCAAGCGTGGACCTCATGCTGCTGCTCAGTTCATAAGAACGGTTGAAAATGAACCGTTCACATCGGACGCCGTCTGACGTGAACTGTTCCTCCCCAACCACCATATTTCCCTTCCTTCCTTATATATATCAAACCATTTCTCGACAAATCGCAAAAAAAACCAAACAATTCGAAAATTCAGCAATTTCTACAAGCTTTGTCATCGGTTTTTTCAGGCAAATTTTTTTTATATTTGCTTTTTTCGTATTATTATCTACCATATATATTTTTCAGATTTTTTAAATTATTTTTGAATTGCTTTTTTCAGAATGTCTAGCCGCTTTGCTGCATCTTCTACCAGAACCATCATCGACTGGAATGCCGACAGGACAAACGCGTTTATCATTGTCCATTTCAAAAACATTAATACGCATACCCACCGTGTTGCACGATGGTATGAGGATATCGCAGTCATGTTCAACGAAAGAACTGGTTTGGATTACAACGCTGGGCAAATGAAAAACAAGTTCGATAATCTGAAACGCGAATGGACCACATGAAATAAGCTGCTACAATTCCATATGGCTATTGAAACGAAGAACAGGACACGATCGGTGGATCCGACGAGTGGTGGGATACAACTGCAGCAAGGTACCGCAAATACAAACATGCATTGCCTGCTCGTTTTAGGCAGTTGGACGTGATTTTTTTATGGCTGCATCCGAACTAATAAATGTCAGTTCACAATTCCACAAAATCCACTTATTCAGCTGCAGTTCAACACACAACTTCATGGCGACTATCTTATGGGTGATGCTACGGAGATCTCCAATCGCAGAGTGCCTACACAACAATGACCCATCGACGGTCCTTCTAGGTATGTTGGCAGTTCTTCGTATGATCTGACTCTTGCTAGGTGTATGAAAGCGAAGCAGGAGGATCACGATTATGAAAAATGGGAGGTCGCGATTTGTTTGGCTGAGTATGATAGCAGAGGTTTCAATCCTTTTGCATGCCCTGTTGAACAACCCCGAGCAGCTTAGGAAAGCTGTTATTTATCTTGTCAGACAGTTGAGAAGGAGAAGCTATATTGTTTTATCTGTATTTTATTTTCTGCATTTTTATTCGGTACTTTAATTTCTGCATTTGTACTATGAATTCTGAATTATGAATTTTTATTTCTGCATTTGTATTCTGTATTTTGTATTTAAACATAATTAACGTAAATAAAATAATAACATAAACAAACAATAAAATAATAACTTTGTCTTTTTCGCGTTGCATCTTTCGTAAAAAGAACACATTCCACTTTCGCGAACTTACTCCCTTCCCAGCCCCTTTCGTTTTCCCCTTTCGTTTGCCCCGTTTGGTTCGTAAAAGAACACACTCTAAGATTGTTTTAGCAAACTGATCCGGCTAACGTATAGTAGAGAGGGAGGTAACAGTTGATGACCACAGTTCGAACCATAAAACACACCCTTACTAATGCATGTAATTGTATTTTTTTCATTCGAATTCGAATGACGACAAAAATAAATCATTTCTGAACGGAGCGCTATCACGCACCTCTTCATGAAGCACTGCCCTCTTGATCAATGCGATCTAACCAATCAATTCGAACTTTTTTTTGCCGTACATCCACCAAAAGAGGGTGTTCAATCCTTGGCATGTATCAACGAGTATTTAAAGAAATTTTGTGAAAACCTTAACATATTATGACGACCGCCCTACACCTCTGACACCCAATATACATATAAGTGTACTGCTGTAGAGCCCGACCGATGTAGGATGATTGTAAAGGTTGAAAAAAAGAAACAATCACAGAACATGTCGTATATCTCACAGCCCATCGTATAAAGTATAATAGTCATCACAGACATAGAATAAGAGTAACGGTAATAACTAAGTGAATCAAATATTAGAGCGTGGATCCATAGAGTTATACAACATAGTAATAGAGTTTATACACATGGAAATAAACTCAAATAAAACTATCTCAATAGTAAAGCAAACATTGTCTAGGCTCAACCACAGTGTTGCAAAGCTTAATAAGCAATAGTATAACCATATATAATACGAAGAAACTCCATCTAGCTTATCCTCTACACAGCCACCGCGTATCACCTATGCATTCTATTTAGTTTACTCATTCAATAATACCGAGATAATAAGAAGTAAAGCATGAAATCTCGAGTCAGACAACAGTCTGACTTGAACGATAAGAAATCACAAAATACTATGCAACTCGATATAATAAGGAACAAGAGTATACGAATTTCGTATCCCTTCAATGAAAGAGTTAGCACATAACAAACATAATATGTTACTCTACTATCATCATAAAGGTGTACTTCATCCTAAGTACAATGTGGGATGGCTATGTATCCACATTCTTAATACCTACCTTCTATGACATCCCTTAATAACATACTACGTGTGAAACAACCAAAGCAAACTTAAAATCCTTCAAACAACACTCATTATCACTCAATATTCTTGGGATATATGATAACTCGTATGGTCATTCCTCTACCAGGGATTAATGGAAAAAAATTAGTTGCCTAAAGCTGACACTAGATCCATTCCACCGATCTAGGGTATACAAACCCATTCCACCGATCCAAGGTAGTCATTCCAAGTACCCAACGAGTGCCCTTACAATATGCATGCTTATGAGTACAATAGAAAACACCCTTAGCATCAACAATCCCTTGGCAGCGTACTCGGGCCCTTCCCTTGCTCCATTTAGTTTACATTTATCCTCGAGGAACCATTCCACAATCCTTTGTTTCCATGATAGAATCGTTCAATAGTCTATCCACATGTCACCTTTCTTAGAACCTGCCCTTATGGATAATTATCCTCATGACTTCATTCACCATCGAGTCGTCATCATCGAAACATAACTCCCTCGCCGTCGAGTTACCATCATCAAAGTCCCAAAGCCATCATCCTTCTTCGTTCTAACACATCATAACCGAACGTCGAAAGAACGACCATCTTCAACATGACATATAGGACCTTTTTAGCATCTCCCAGAAGTTTGGATAGAAATGGCCATATAAATTCTGGTCGGTACCGATTGGATCAGATCGGTACCAATCTGAATTACTTAGCCCAAAACTTGACCAAGTCTTTTATATCTCGATCTCTTCCATCCTTCTTTTCCTTGAGCTCCTTTCCTCAGTGCTGTGCACCCCAAGTCTTTATCAACTTCTCTGAGCCGCAAAAAGTGGTCGGTGTCAAGCCTAAATCAGGTTGGTACCAATCTAAATTGCTTAGCCAAAAAATTGACTAAGTCTTTCACACCCCAACCTCTTTAATCTTTACTTGCTTTGAGCTCCTTTCCTCGATGCCACATTCCCCATAGTCTTCAACACCTTTCCAGAGCCCCCAAAAAGCGACTCGTACCTATTTGATCAGATCGGTACTAATATGTAGATTCCCCAAAATTTGAGGTTAAGTCCATACATCCATTTCCTTACCTTCCCCGAAGTATTTCCCAGGCTAAATCCCCAGACAACCTCTTATACCGATCTGCTTTGGAACTCCTATCAATATGAATTTGACTGTCAAATCACACCCAAACGACCTGCGACCTTAAGTGTGGACTCCTCCCCTCCTCAAGAGCCTCTTCTTTAAGTTTCATCCGATTTTGAGCAATTTTGTACTCGTTTTGCCTAAATCGACAACCACATTCTAACTGCACTAAAACTCTAACAAACCACATCAAAACAAAACATATAATAGCAGTCGTCATTCATGCACATTCATTAAACATAAGCAATCCATCAAAGCATGATAAACATACAAGAATCTATTTAGATCTAACTTTACATTAATATGATAAAATGGTCCAAAATGGGTTGCAAAACTATATAAAATCCTTTTTAATTTCCACCATAAGCATAAATGAGGGTTATATTAGAGTTTAAAAATCATTTTAACATGTAAATCATATTAGAAGCATCATTTTTAACTATATAGACCAACATAGAGTAGCGAGAGATCAATAACCACTCACCTAATGCCCAAAATACCAATTTAAATGCTCAGATATAAAGTAGAAAACAACAAATCTAAATCTAAAGCAACCAAGATGATAGATCTATAATCCCCTTAACTAATTACCTTTATAATGATGGATTTGGGTAAAATTAGTAAGAAAACGAGAGGTTTTTGGATGAAATTGGAGTTAATAAAGGCTTGGAATTATTTTGAGAAAGTGGAAAATGATTTAGATCTCTCCCACCATCCTCAATTAGGCACAATTTCTGAAATTGGTTAGTGGGCTAAGTGTGAGCTTAGTTTAATCGTCCACTTATGTCCAATAGCAAACAAAATTTAAAACCGACATATCTCCTAAACGGTAAGTCCAATTTTCTATTACGACCACTCTAGAAAGAGAAACCATCATCCCGATTTAATGGAAGTGGTTTTCAGAGCCTGATTCAACACCTTTTCAAAGTTGTAGAACTTACAAGAATTTCTAGATCCAAGCTGTCCGATAAAAATTCTAAAGGTGGAAAATGATCTTAGTAGTAATTTCTCAAAATTTAGAGTCATCTTATTTCGTATGAATTAAATAATAATATTTTACGATCCTCCGATATGTAAAATACAGATCGTTATATTCACCCCTTTTAAGAATTTCGCCCTCGAAATCCCTAAATAAATTAAGAAATGGTCAATTATAGTTACTCCACATGCCTAACGATCATATGCAACCATCAAACATATAAAAGTAGTAGCCATGAAATTAATAGTATAGATAAACCTATCCTAACATGCGACGTACTATACTATCATATATGATATCAAAACAAAAAGTTAATACGATAGACAACAGGCCTTACCATGCAAAAAGTTTTGGATATGTAAGCCTCGTGCTCTCCTCGATTTTCCACATGCAATCGCTTTTACTTTCACCCCACTGAATCTTCACCAACTCCACTGTTCTCCTCCTTAGCTGCTTCGTATCACGTCCAACAATACGAGTTGGCCAAGGAGGTCTCAAAGTTTTTGGTTCAATCTTGGTATAATCAAGTTGATCTAGTATAGTCGTCATACCTAAATCGTGCACAAACTTCTACAAGTGAGAAATGTGAAATACATTGTAACGACCCATAAATTTTAATGGTTTTAAGAATATATTTGATTGAAATTTTATGAAATTTCAAATAATAAAATTTTGAAATAAAATTTTGATATTTGAATTACGTGTACTTAAACATAGCAAATGGTAAATTTTCATCAGATAATATGGAAGTTTATTTTCTTGTATAATTTTATTTCAATTCATATCAGTTAATAATTGATGATAATAAAATATTTTTCAAACTTGAATATTTTAATACAATAAATTTGTAAATCATCTTCTGAGCAAGAAGACATCTTTCTTTTCCCAAAATTTGACTATTATTGCTCCGTTTATCTTATTTCTAGCGTTTTAGCAGCATTTTTTGTACCGATTATCGACTTTTGATAGGATGATTGTACCATTGATATTTGTACACCATTTTGATCGTTTCGTCGTGCTAATCTCTATGGTATATTCAATTTTGTGTTTCGAAGTCCGGTACACGGTGGAATCTGCAAAACGGTTAACCGTAACAGTCTGTTTTTGTTTCTATGTGACCATTCGTTATTCAAAGTTTAAAACAAATGGACGATTACTTTTATTATTACTTGAATTCAGCTTTTGACTTTTATTATTCTCAGACTGTTGCAATTTCTCTTGCTGCTGCCTATTCATTTCTATCCTTCCGTTTGAATTATTTATTTCTACGGTTCAATTGGAAAATTTATACATATTGATAGCAGCTTTTCACGCACTTCCCTATGGCTTGTTCTTCTCTCTCTCAGATCTATTTCTTCCTCTTATTTCTTTTGCTACAAATCGATCGGCCATTCTCTTCTTGTACTCGCCTCCACCTCCACCTCGGCCTCAACCCGTGCCCACCTGTCCCTGTGCCAGCACCATCGAAGTCTACCACCTCCCTGCCGTGTAGCTAACCTCACCACCATCGCATGCGAAGCCATGTCCACGTCTCCACCAATAGCTGAGCTCCTCTCTCCCTGACCTAACTGCGGCATCTCCTCCTCTGACTATGTGTGTATGCAGTAAGTGTTGTATATATGTATAATTTTACAAATTATATCTTATGATGATTATATAAGTTATATAAATATAATGTAAGTCAGTACATTTTGTCTTGCGTACAAGTTATATATATCAGCTTTAATATAAAGTATATGTTCGTTTAATGATTATATATATATATATATATATATATATTGCATTCAAATGAGTATTTATGTATACATAAGTTCTATATATATTTGTTAACATATAATTTGCAGAGCTTTGTAAGTTAATATTTATAGGTTGGTCTGCATAAGTTGTTTCTACTATATTTAGGCTACAATATTTTAGACATGGTCATATATGTTATAGATGACAAGTCGTTCACACACACACACACACACACACACACACACATATATATATATGTATGGTAGTTATATTTATTTATTTATTTCGTACGATCTGTTGTGTCGGGATATATATATGCACACACTTTATAAAGTAAGTTGTAGTGATTTTTTTTTGAATTTTAATGTATATGTTGGTCTTCTTAAAGCTGTTTTGCAAAGTATATAATTATACTACATTTTGTGTTTTAAATGTTTATAGTATATGATACGTTGTATCAAAACAGTTTTCTTTGTATTGATATATGTGTAAAATATAAATCTTATATATATATATATATATATATATATATTAGTTATATATGTTGTTATATTTATATGTTTTAACTATATTTTTCTATGTCTTTATATATATTAAGTTTTATATATTATAAGTATAAATTATGAGCTATAGTTGTTTTCGTATATACACGTTCTGCATATGAGTTTGGGTAGTGTCTGTATAGGTTAGTTGATATATTATTATATATTTGTTTATAAATAGTTGATTTATATATATGTCATGCATAAGGTCTGCATATACATACGATGATATATAGTTTGGAAAAAAATGTAATTTATATAAGATTTTGGATATGATATGTTATTTTAAAATATGTGTTGAATTGAAATTTTATACATGGATTTTATTTTAATTATATGTCTTTAAAATTTATTTTTGGTAAAGATATGTATATAATATAGATATTAGTTTCAGTTTATATCAAGCCAATTCGATTGTTCTCATCGGTTCCTATTTATCAGCTCTATCCATCGAATTCGTGCCAATCATGCCCTGTTTTGGAATTCATGCTTGAATTCGTAGCTTGTTTTGCTGTCAAACTTCTCTAGCCTCGAAAGGTGAGCAATCACTCACGATTAACGTTTTATATCTATTAAATTTGATTTCGATTGAAACGACAATTGAAATATGCTGTTGTAGTTATTTACGTTGCTATATATATGTTGTTATCTTTATCTTTTCACCTATGACATCTGACACCGTTATCTGTAATTTATATTGATGATATATGCTTGTTAGATTATTATTATATCTGTTATCACTCTGCAAGTTCCTTGTTAGTTTAGAATTCCTTATGAGTTGAAATGATACATACCCTAACGATCTATAGAATAGGAGAAAATCGTTGTGGGTTGAAATGATAAACCCAAATGATTTTCATTCAACTGAATTTAGGATTGCGGGTTGAAATGATATATACCCTTATATATTTAAATTACAGATTGAAATGATAAATATCCGTGTCACTTGACCATAGGATATAAAATTATATACAAACACCATTGGTCAATATATTTTTTTTGAAATGATTTCCAAGGTTTTGAAATGAATATTTTGGTTTTAATAAATATTGATTTTAAGATATATATATATATATATGTTATTTTTATATAGGTTTTAAATTTTGATTTTTAAAATTATATGCTTGAAAATTCTAATTTATAAGTTAGTTTTGGAATTATAAATTTTAAGAATTTATTTACAATTTTTCTATTTTAAAATATATATAAAATAAGTTTAATAACAAGATTTGATTTATTAAAGTTGATTTAATTGATATATAATATGTTTAAGTATATATTTAAAATTTATAATTTCAAATATAGAGTCTATAATGATTTTATTAAAATTCAGGCTGGAAAGAGAAATAGAAATTGGGTTTGAAATTAAATTTATTTAAGAATTATACTCAAATAAGTTTGTTTGAAATTTATTACATTTGGGATTTTAAAGATATGATTTTATAACTTGATTTTGATTAAAGTGATTTAAATGAATATTTCAAATTTACATAAATTGAAATGGTATATATAGTTTTATTTAAGTTTGAAATTTGAAGTTTTATTTAAATGTTATTTAAAAGATTAAGTAAATATTTCAAAATAAATAATAGTAAAGTGAATTTGATATATATATATATATATATATATATGAAATTTTCAAATGTAGTTTTGAAATGTTTGAATATTTAAAGCTTTGAAATATAATGAAATTGAAATGATTTATTTTGTGGTTCAAATCTGTATTTAAAATTGATATACTTTGAAATGGTTTATTGAGAAATTGATGAGTGAAAATTTATGAATTGAGATTAAATTAAATTTGAATTTTGGAATTCGAGTTGACTTGAATCGATTCATGAAATTTGAGGGAACTATTTTATAATGTAAAGTATTTTTCAATTATATTTAAAAGTATTTTATATTTTACTTTATAAATCATTTTTTGGTATAAACTATTTTAATATAAACTTTTTTAATATACTAATTATTTTAATATAAACTATTTTAACTTATAACTATTTTTAATATAAACTAATTTATTATACTAATTATTTTAATATAAACTATTTTAATATAAATAATTTTTAATATAAATTATTTTTGATCTAAACTATTTTAATATACTAATTATTTTATTTTAAATTATTTTAACCTATAACTACTTTATACAAACTATTTTATTTTATAAACTATTTAATTTTATATACTATTTAATATCTAAACCGGTTAAGTGGGAAGTGTTGTGGTTTACAAATTATTATGACTTCCAAAGTATTATTATTTCTAAATTATGAATTTCAAAGTATTACGACTTCCAATGTATTATGATTTCTAAATTATGATTTTCAAAGTATTATGTCTTCAAAGTATTATGATTTCTAAATTATGACTTCCAAAGTGTTATGATTTCCAAAGTATTATGATTTCAAAGTTATGATTTCTGAAGTGTTATTGTTTTAGAAGCTTTATAATTTCGAAGGTGTTATAAATTTGAAGTGCTATGATTTTTTGAATTGGATATATTTGAAGTGAAAAATGATATCGTATCGATATGGTTTTGAAATGGAATGATGTTTTGGTTTTGAAGTATAAACTGTTTTGAAATGGCCATGGTGTTATAATGATGTTTGGTTGTTAAAGAGACCGGGATCGGTTATTGTCATACTCTCTACCAATACCGAAAACCACTTAAACAACCGTGTATGCGGTGGAGATTCCAGAATGAAGTAGGATGGTGGTGACGATCCTATATGAGGTATATACGTGGACCCGACTCCAGTGAGTTGGCATAAGGTGGCAAAAACAGGAGCAATCGATGGGCCAAGTGAGGTAGAACCTCCGATCGGACACACTTCTTCGTATGCCATTCTATTACTTTGTGATTGATTTGGTGCGACCTTTGATTTGGGAGTGTAGCTCGAGATGGGTGGTAGTTGCGGCTATGCATTACCACCAGTCCGGAAGTGTAATTGGTATATCTACCCTGGCATTGCCTATTGTGCCGTGTCACCTACCCTATCGAGACTACTACGAGTTTGTTATGTGTCGTACCTATGGATTATTCTCTGGTAGTCTTTCGATCAGGAGGTCTTACGGTACTGTATAGACTATTGGCACTATAAAATGTGTTAAGTGGGAAATGGGTAACGCCTTAACACTATTTTAATAGTTTACTTTACTTTAGATATTATTATAATAGCGTATATTACTACATAATAGATAGTTTCACGGATCCTTAGAGAGTGTTTATCCCAAAAATCCTTTAATTTATTTGTATTTCAGTTGATATTTCACTTGAGTTGGATTTATTGATATAAGAATGTTAATCATGACTCGAGTGTTTTATGTTTTGCTTTACGCTCGGGTCAGACTGAGTGTTACAGTAATTGAGACTCCGCTTTGGAGTTTGTAGCTTAGTTTGGAGATCCATATATCTATTCTGCTTTCATCTATTCAGTTGATTTCAGTGATGTATTCAGACTTTTGTTATTTGGCTATTGTATTGAGACTTCTATGTACTCGAGACTGATGTTGTATCTTGTTTAACTCTATTATATATACAGTAGCTTCATGAACTACTATTCTTTTGTTACCGCCGTTTATTTTTATAATACTCTGTATCTGTGAATTTATGATTTATTTATTTACTGTATATGCTGAGTTTTGCTAAATATAAATTAACAATCTGATATTTTGAGCAATTCAAGTCCGACATGTGCGGATGCGAATGGTTGAAAATACCAAGCTGTTACATGTGGTATCAGAGCTCAGATTTTAGGCAACATTTAACATATATAGTAAATTTAATTACAGAATCACTTTCGTTCGAGCTTGAATTCCTTCCTCTTTGACTCGAGTTTCCTTTGAATTTTGGAACATTCCCTTCTGTTCCAAAACCGATTCCTGTCTTCCCTTACCCAAATTCTTCTTGATTATGGAGTATCCTATAGCTCCACTGAATGATTTGTAAAGGGGCGAACTCATTTACAATGGACATTGATACACCGAAGATTTCTATATCCTCGGTCTAGATGCCGCTATCTCTTGCTATACCGAATTCTATCTCTTGTGATCCAATGTTGATTTGCTTTAGAATTCTGCATCAATCTTATTCTTGAAGTCACAGTTGACCAGGTTAAGGTCGCATGTGATTTATATAAGTCTATCCATCTTCATATTCTGTTACTTAATTATCTTATCTTCGTTTCAAGCCTAAACTCCTTATTAGAATTCTATTTGATTAGGGTCCCCTTGAGTTTGAATCTCTATCCTTGTTTTGAAATCCATTCTTACATCATCGAGTGAGGGAGTGTTTTTAATGTGTTTTTTGAGTTGTTAAGTTTGAATTTTGGGTTTCGATCGATTCGTCTGATCAACGCTATCAATAGGAATTCCAAACACTAGAACGGAGCAAACCGACACAATATTGTTTTCAAATTTAGTAAATGAAATAAAATTATGTATGTTTACATTATATATATAAGTGTAACTTTTATGAAATAAAGAGTTAATTGAATTGGTTGTTAGAAATGATAATATTTGTTTTTTTATTAATTATTTTGTAAACCAATGATTTTTGCCACATAATATAAAGGAAGTTATAAAACTTGGTTTGTAAATTGATTTGGAATTCAAATGAATTTAAAGGCAAGAATTTGAGAATTTAATTTCCTGTGATTTCAAACTTTGGTTTGGAAAGTTTTAAAATATATATTATTTAAATTATTTTCGAATAGAAATGGTTTTCAAAGAATTTTTAAATGTTTCAATCAGTGCTCTTCTCTTTTGTCGCTGGAAAATAATTTCGGCGATGACGGCTGCATCATCGACATTAATTTTCGAGTTTCGAAGTGGAGAGACCACTCAATAGCTTTGCTACATGTTTGTTTTGGAAAATAAATTTGATTTGAATTTCTTAAATATGACTTGAATTATAATATATATAGGTATATATTTATAAATTTGATTTGATATATATATTATATATATATATTTATGTCTAAATGGTTTGAAGTGAATCGAAATAACTCTTAAATTTTACGTTAAAGGTGATTTCAATTATAAAATAAAGCCAAAAATTTTGCATAAATATTTAAACTTGAAATAAATTAATTGGGAAAGTTTTACTTGTATAATACTCAATTGCATTCCAACATAACTTACCTTAAATCATCCAAAAGTTGAATATGTAATTGAATAATTTACAATATAAAATGATGTTAAAAGAATTTATAAATAAATTTAAGTGGTTATAATAAAGGTTTTGTACTTAATTTTATGATTATAGAAATGTTAATTAAGATAAATTAGATAATAGGACAAGGAATAAATAAAATAGATAAAAAAAAAATTTAAAGGAATTAATAAATTGAAATTAAACCAACTTAATGAAATACCTTGAATTTAAACCCAAATTATTGAATATTAATTTACTTAAATTGAAACTTATATGGTTTAAATTAATTTTTATTTTGTTTTCACACTATTTTCTTCCAGGTGTTTCTGTTCTCCTACCTTTTTCCTTTTCGGGGACGAAAAGTTTTGAGTGGGAGAGAGTGTAACGACCCGTAAATTTTAATGGTTTTAATAATATATTTGATTGAATTTTTGTGAAATTTTAAATAATAATATTTTGAATTAAAAATTGATATTTGAATTACGTCTACCTAAACATAGCAAAAGGTAAATTTTCATCAGATAATATGAAAGTTTATTTTCTTATGTAATTTTATTTCAATTCATATCAGTTAATAATTGATGATAATAAAATATTTTTCAAACTTGAATATTTTTATACACTAAATTTGTAAATCAACTTCTGAGTGAGGCATCATCTTTCGTTTTCCTAAATTTTGACTGTTATTACTCCGTTCATCTTATTTCTGGCGTTTTAGTAGCATTTTGAAACCGATTATCGACTTTTGATAGGATGATCGTACCATTGATATCTGTATACCATTTTGATCGTCTCATCGTGCTGATCTCTATGGTATATTCAATTCTAAGTTTTGAAGTCTGGTGCACAGTGGAATCCATGAAACGGTTAACCATAACGGTCCGCTTTTGTTTCTATGTGACCATTCGTTATTCAAAGTTTAAAACAAATGGACAGTTGCTTTTATTACTACTTGAATTCAGCTTTTGACTTTTATTGTTCTCAAACTATTGCAATTTCTTTTGCTGCTGCCTATTCATTTCTATCCTTCCGTTTGAATTATTTATTTCTACGGTTCAATTGGAAAATTTATACATATTGATAGCAGCTTTTCACGCATTTCCCTCTAGCTTGTTCTTCTCTCTCCTAGATCTATTTCTTCCTCTCAATTCTTTTGCTGCAAACCGATTGGCCATTCTCTTCTTGTGCTCGCCTGTCCCTGTGCCAGCACCACGGAAGTCTACCACCTCTCTGTCGTCTACCTAACCTTACCACCATCACATGCGAAGCCACACCCACATCTCCACCAGTAGCTGAGCTCCTCCCTCCCTGACCTAACTGCGGCATCTCCTCCTCTGACTATGTGTATATGCAGTAAGTGTTGTATATATGTATAATTTTACAAACTATATCTTATGATGATTATATAAATTTAAGTGTGTATATATATATATAATGTAAGTCGGTACATTTTGTCTTGCATACAAGTTATATATATCAGCTTTAATATAAAAAATATGTTTTGTTTAACGAATTTATATATATATATATATATATATATTGCATTCGAATGAGTATTTATGTATATATAAATTCTATACATATTTGTTAACATATAATCTATAGAGCTTTGTAAGTTAATATTTACAAGTTGATCTGCATAAGTTGTTTCTACTATATTTAGGTGTTTTATACATAGTTATATATGTTATAGATGACAAGTCGTTCATATATATGCTAGTTATATATATATACATACATATACATATATATATACACACATCTATATTATATATTTCGTACAATCTGTTGTGTCGGGATATATATACTTTATAAAGCAAGTTGCAGTGAATTTTATTTTGAATTTTAATGTATATGTTGATCTTCTTAAAGCTGTTTTATAAAGTATATAATTATACTATATTTTGTGTTTCAAATGTTTATAGTATATGATATGTTGTATTAAAACAGTTTTTTGTATTGATATACGTGTAAAATATAAGTCTTATATATATATATATATATATATATATATATATATATATATATATTAGTTATATATGTTGTTTGGTTTAGTTATATATATATATATATGTTTTATAAACTATATTTTTCTATGTCTTTATATATATATATATATATATATATTAAGTTTTATATATTATAAGTATATATTATGAGCTATAGTTGTTTTCGTATATACACGTTCTGCATATGAGTTTGAGTAGTGTCTGTATGGGTTAGTTTATATATTATTATATATTTGTTTATAAATAGTTGATTTATATATATGTCATACATAAGGTCTGCATACACATACCATAATATATATAGTTTGGAAAAAAAAATGTAATTTATATAAGATTTTGGACATGATATGTTATTTTAAAATATGTGTTGATTTGAAATTTTATACATGGATTTTATTTTAAGCGTATGTCTCTAAAATTTATTTTTGATAAAGATATGTATATAATATAGATATTAGTTTCAGTTTATATCAAGGCAACTTGATTGTTCTCATCGGTTCCTATTTAGCAGCTCTATCCATCGAACTCGTGCGAATCTTGCCCTACTTTGGAATTCGTGCTTGAATTCATAGCTTGTTCTGTTGTTAAACTACTCTAGCCTCGAAAGGTGAGCGATCACTCAAGATTAACGTTCTTATATCTATTAAATTTGATTTCAATTGAAATGATAATTGAAATATGCTACTATAGTTATTTACATTGCTATATATATGTTGTTATCTGTATCTTTTTACCTATGACATCTGACACCGTTATTTCTTACTTATATTAATAATATATGCTTGTTATATTATTATTACATCTATTATCACTCTGCAAGTTCCCTGTTGGTTTAGAATTCCCTATGGGTTGAAATGATACATACCCGAACGATCTGTAGAATAGGAGAAAATCGTTATGGGTTGAAATGATAAACCCAAGCAATTTTCGTTGAATTGAATTTGGGATTGCGGGTTGAAATGATATATACCCGTATATATTTAAATTGCAGACTGAAATGATAAATATCCATATCACTTGACCATAGGATAGAAAATTATATACAGACACTGTTAGTCAATATATATATTTTGAAATGATTTCCAAGGTTTTGAAATGAATATTGTGGTTTTAATAAATATTGATTTTAGGATATATATATATATATGTATATATATATATATATGAATGTTATTTTTATAAAGGTTTTAAATTTTGATTTTTAAAATTATATGTTTGAAAATTTTGGATTTATAAGTTAGTTTGGAAACTATAAATTTATAGATTTTACTTACAATTTTACTATTTTAAAATATATATAAAATAAGTTTAATAATAAGATTTGATTTATTAAAGTTGATTGAATTAATATATAATATGTTTAAGTATTTATTTAAAATTTATATTTTTAAATATAGAGTTTATAATGATTTTATTAAAATTCAGGTTGGAAAGAGAAATAGAAATTGGTTTGAAATTGAATTTATTTAAGAATTATACTCAAATAAGTTTGATTTGAAATATTAAATTTGGGATTTTAAAGATACGATTTTATAACTTGATTTTGATTAAAAGTGATTTAAATGAATATTTCAAATTTATATAAATTGAAATGGTATACTTAATTTTATTTGAATTTGAAGTTGAAGTTTTATTTGAAAGATTAAGTAAATATTTCAAAATAAATATAGTAAAGCGAATTTGATATATATATATATATATATATATATATATATATATGAAATTTTAAAATCTAGTTTTGAAATGTTTGAATATTTAAACCTTTGAAATATATTGAAATTGAAATGATTTTGTGATTCAAATCTGTATTTGAATTCGATATACTTTGAAATGGTTTATTGAGAAACTAATGAATGGAAATTTATGAATTGAGATTGAATTAAATTTGAATTTTGGAATTCGAGTTGGCTTGAATCAATTCGTGAAATTTGAGGAAACTTTTTTATTATATAAAGTATTTTTCAATTATATTTAAAACCATTTTTATATTTTACTTTATAAATCATTTTTTTATATAAACTATTTTTAATTTAAACTATTTTAATATACTAATTATTTTAAGTAGAAATTAGCCTCTTTGGCAAGTGCATTTAGTTTCTAGTACACACAACTGAAATAATTACTTTTAAGGACAAAATGCAAAATAATTACTTTCTAAGGCCTAAAAACCTATGAATTTATGTCCTTGAAAGTAATTGGACGGCTGACTTTGCCCTTAAAAATAATTATTTTGCTGATTTTGACCTTGAAATTAATTTCTATGGATGTGTGTCCTAGAAACTAATTGGACTATAAAGTTTGTCCTTTTGGTGAAATGCCCTTTATTTTAATATAAACTATTTTAACTTATAACTATTTTTAATATAAACTATTTTATTGTACTAGTTATTTTAATATAAACTATTTTAATATAAATCATTTTTAATATAATTAATTTTTAATATAAACTATTTTAATATACTAACTATTTTATTTTAAACTATTTTAACCTGTAACTACTTTATACAAATTATTTTATTTTATAAACTATTTTATTTTATATACTATTTTGATATCTATACCGGTTAAGTGGAAAGTGCTGTGGTTTTCCAAAGTATTATGACTTCCAAAGCATTATGATTTCTAAATTATGATTTTCAAAGTATTATGACTTCCAAAGTATTATGATTACTAAATTATGATTTTCAAAGTATTATGACTTCCAAAGTATTATGATTTCTAAATTATGATTTCCAAAGTGTTATGATTTCCAAAGTATTTTGACTTCTAAATTATGATTTCTAAAGTGTTATGGTTTTAGAAGCTTTATAATTTCGAAAGAGTTATAACTTTGAAGTGCTATGATTTTTGAAAATGGATATATTTAAAGTGAAAAATCATATCGTATTGATATGGTTTTGAAATGGAATGATGTTTTGTTTTTGAAGTATAAACTGTTTTGAAATGACCATGGTGTTATAACAACGTTTGGTTGTTAAAGAGACTAGGATCGGTTATTGTCATACTTTTTGCCAATGCCGAAAACCACTTTAACAACCGTGTATGCAGTGGAGATTTCAGAATGAAGTAGGATGGTGGCGACGATCCTATATGAGGTATATACGTGGACCCGACTCCCGTGAGTTGGCATAAGGTGGCTAAAACAGGAGCAATCGACGGGCCAAGTGAGGTAGATCCTCCGATCGGACACACTTCTTCGTATGTCATTCTATTACTTTGTGATTGATTTGGTGTGCACCTTTGATTTGGGAGTGTGGCTCGAGGTGGGCGGTAGCTGCGGCTATGCACTACCAGTAGCCCGGAAGTGTAATTGGTATATCTAACCCGGTATTGCTTAGTTGTGCCGTGTCACCTACCCTATCGAGACCAGTACGAGTTTGTTTTGTGTCGAACCTATGGAAACCTCTGGTAGCCTCCCGATCAGGAGGTATTACGGTATTGTATAGGCTATTGGAACTATAAAATGTGTTAAGGGGGAAATGGGTAACGCCATAACGCTATTTTAATAGTTTGCTTTATTTTTGACATTATTATCATAGCATATATTACTAGATAGTAGATAGTTCCATGGATCCTTAGAGGATGGTTATCCCAAACATCCTTTAAGTTATTTGTATTTCAGTTGCTATTTCACTTGATTTGGATTTATTGATATAAAAATGTTAATCCTGACTCGAGTGTTTTGTATTTTGCTTTACGCTCGGGTTAGAGTGAGTGTTATAGTAATTGAGACTCACCTTTGGAGTTTGGAGCTTCGTTTGGAGATCCATCTATCTATTCAGCTTCCAGCAATTCAGTTGATTCCAGTGATGTATTCAGACTTTTTTTATTTGACTATTGTATCGAGACTTCTATGTACTTGAGAATTCTGTTGTATCTTGTTTAACTCTGTTATATATATATGTATATATATATATATATATATATATATATATATAGTAGCTTCATGAACTACTATCTTTTGTTTCCGCTGCTTATTTTTATAATACTCTGTGTGTGTAATTTTGTGATTTATTTATTTAATGTATATGCCGAGTTTTGCTAAATATAAATTAAAATTTTGATATTTTGAGAAACTCAAGTCCGACTTGTGTGGATGCGAATTGCTGAAAACACCAGCCTGTTACATACGTCATGCACGCTCGCCAATTTCTAAGGTAAATCAACCCTATATGCTAGGTAAAGCATCCTCTCTACTATCGGAAAAGGACACTCTAATCTTGATGTCAACTTCCCCTTACTACTAAATCGAACAACAATCTTCAACCGAGAAATCTTCACAAACACCATGTCGCCGATAGAGAACTCCAAATCTCTGCATCTCTTATGAGCGTAGCTCTTCTGCCTATGCTGAGCAGCCTTCATTCATTGCTAAATGATTTCAGTATTCTCCGAAGTCTCCTTTATCATCTCTAGCCCTAGTATCGGTTTCTCCCCCGCTTCCCACTAACATAGGAGCATTACACGGTATGCCATACAATGCTTTGAATGGTGCCAAACTGATAGTAGACTGATAAATATTATTGTATGCAAACTCCACCAATTGCAAGTGATCATCCTATGAGCCTTCGAAATCGAGAATGCAGATTTGCAAGAGATCCTCCAATATGCGATTCACTATCTCGGTCTGCCCGTCAGTTTGTGAATGATAAGATATACTAAGATGTAGCTCAATCCCTAACGCCTCTTTTAAATTCTTCCAAACCCATAGATGAATAAAGGGTCTCAGTAACTCAAAATCTTATTCGACACACCATGCAATCACACCACCCATTTTAATACAACTCTACCAATTCAGATGCTAGTATACTAGACTTAATAGGTATGAATCGAGCACTCTTCATCAATCTATCAACTGTTACCCAAATGCTATCGTACCTTCCTTTGGTCCATGATAATCTGTCAATGAACTCCAGCAAATCTTGTTTCCATTTCCACTCAGGAACCTTAAGTGGTGGCATTAATCCACTGGCTTCTTCTGCTCTGCCTTCACCAACTAGTGGTTTATGCACTTCAAGATGAATGTCCTGACATCCTTCTTCATCCCTTCCCGATAATATGTCTGCTTCATATCACAGTACGTCTTATTACCTCTGGGATGATAGTCAATCTCAAATTATGGTAGTCTCATGGTACCTTATCTCGCAATCTATCTATATCAAAAAACGAACAATCTCTCATTCTAACTAAGCCAACCATCCCGGTCCAGCCCGTACTGCTTCATCTCCTCAAACTCTACTCCTTCCTCTATCTTTATCATGATCGCTGCTAACCTATCATCTCTCCTATGAATAGTACCGATCCGTTCAATCAAAGTAGGTTTGTTTGTCAAGCTCGCCAACATCTCTAGCTCTAACTCACAATGAGGTCCGAAGTCATAGGCAGTGGCATACTGCAACCACTTCCACTTTAGGAACATCATCTACAAATTGGCATGTCTTTTGATCAATGCATCGATGACTGCATTTCCCTTACTAGGTGTACAAGAAATGCTAAAGTCGTAAGAGGTTAAAAACTCTAATTGCTGTCGATGACGATTGAGATACTTATGGGAGAAAGGGTATTTTAAGGGTTTGGGATCCGTGAATGGCTCGAACCTTTCTTCTAACAAGTAATGCCTCTAAATCTTCAAAACAAACATTATCACCACTAACTCCAAATCATGGGTCTGATATTCCTTCATGTGGCTTCAACTGTCGACTAGCGTAGGCAACAACCTTACTTCCTTGCATTAGTACCGCACCTAATTTGGTACCATATGTATTGTTGTATACCATCATCTCCTTATTCCCACTTGAAATAATTGAATTTGGTGCACTCGTCAACCTCTCCATCAGACTCAAGAACGTATGCTCACACTTTTCATTCCAAACAAAAGTCTAATTCTTCTTCATTAAATTAGTCAACGGTGCCTCCACTTTGGAGAAATTCTTGATCAAACTTCTATAGTATCCTGCCAATTCTAGGAAGCTTCTCACATCAATAGCTTCTTGTGTTGGTTCTAATCTTGAACCGTTGTCGCCTTTATAGGATCTACTATGGTGCCCTATTAAGAGACGACATGACCCAAGAATCTCACTTCCCTCCTCCAAAAGTGACACTTTGAGAACTTGTGCTTCCTCAACACTTTAAGCATGATTCTCAAGCACGTCATGTGTTCCTCCTCCATCCTAAAATAAACCAGAATATCATATAATAACATAAGCATGAACTTATTTAGTTAGTTCTCGAAGACACGGTTCTTGAGATAAAAAAGTATGCCAAAAAACTAGTTACCTTGAGCGGCATAACCAACCACTCATAGAAACCAAATGGCATACGCAACGTAGTGATCGGCATACTCTTCTTTGCTACTCTCGGCTTATGAAACCTCATTGCAAGGTCCAACTGAGAGGGCACCTTCACATCATGGAGATGATCAAACAAGTCGTCAATATGTAGAAGTTAATACTTGTTCTTTTTTGTCACCTTATTCAGCTCACGCTAGTCTACACACGATCTAAGAGAGTTATGCACTTTAGTGGTGAATACCATGGGTGCGCCACATTCGAATATACTCCTACGAATGAACCCTTGCCTCAATAGATCATTCATTTGCAGCTCCAACTGCTCCTGCTGTCTAAGTATTGTGCGCTCCAAAGGCATAACTATCGGTCCGACATACTTTACCAAGTCTATGCGGAATTCAATCTCTTGGTATGGCGGTAATCCGGTCACCTTTTCAAATATATCCGGGTACTCTCTAAAAATATGCATAAATGACAACTCATCCTACAGGACCTCGAGCGAATATAAAAGCTAACCATAAATTTATCTTTGATAGGCAGCCAATCACTACTTTATACCCCCTTTTGCTCCATTTATCACCAGCAGCTTCTCGCAATCCACCACTACCACATCCTTCCTCCGACAGTCCATTCCCAACATAATCGTGAACCCAAAAAAACTCAAAATGAAGAAATCACAAAAAAAGGAGCATCTATGACTCGACAAGACCAAATCGTGACAAAACAAAAAAAGACTAGTGTGGGCCCCAACAGGTTTCATCACTACTAAAGGTCGGTCAAATATTTCGGGTCTCAATCTCAATCTATCTACCAAGTCACTAGGTATGAAGGAATGTAAAGTCCTGGTATTGAAAAAAATATGTGTAGGAATGCCATAAATACAAATCATACCTTGAATTGTGGTACTCGTCCCCTTCTCGTTCGCCTAGGGAGCACTTAACGAAATCGGGACAACATACAAAGCATATGCCTCACCACTTACTTTTACTGCACTTGTTTTGGGAAAATCTTATGCATACGTCCGAACTTGCCATGGTTATGGCATTTTTTTCTTTTCATTAGCCTAGCAATCCGCAATCAAGTAGCCCTTATCTCCATAACTATAGCAGAAAAGATCCCACTTTGCCTTCTTCTGAGCATTCTTCCCTAGAAATTACTTCAACATACCGTTCCACTTCTTCTTGCCTCCACTGCCTTGCTACGGTGTTGGCTCATCGCAATGGAAAACTTTGGTTTAGGGTACAAACGCTCAAGGTAAAGGGCTCTCTTAACCACCTTCTCAAATGGGTCTTCAATGTGCCCTACAAGCTTCTCATCCAAGCAGTCACCCAATCCCATAATCATCTTTGCATTCTTCTTTAAGGGTGTCTCAATGAAATACATTCTATAATTTGATAGGGCATCAAACTTGGCAACATACTCAAAGACAGACATGTCCCCCTGCTTCAAATAAGGATATTTTCTAAACAGCACCGACTTTTGAGAAGTTGGAATGAATGTCTCCTAGAGTTGGGTTTTGAACTGGTCCTAGGTAAAGAGGTCTTCGGGTATGGTTAAACTATTAGCGTTCCACCAGTTAATGGCTCTCCCTTGAAGTTATCAAGAGGCAACCTCCTCCTTGTAGCATCATCCAATTCTAAGTCATCGAAAATTTTCCTGTAGGTATTCAGCCAATCCCGCACTTCCACAGTTGATTCTGTTATTGGAATGATTTTCCACCACGATTGGAAAAAAAAATCTTATTTTGCTTAGCAAAATTGTCTCTAAATGCCTGCACTTCGGCACCACCGCCTATAACAACATTAGAAGCGGTCGCTTGGGCATTTTGCAGCATGGTTTCCATCATTGCGTTGAACATAGCTTGCAAGTTAGGGTTAAGAGCCGCCAAACCCACCCCTTCTTCGACTCTAGAAATGGAGTTCTTTGCAGCGTTTCTTGTGTATCATCTCATCCTTGATCTATAACAAGAATGGTCGGGCTCTCATAAAGAAAACTGCATCAACAATACTCATGTGCGCATGCGACTTATATAGTATATATATATATACACACACAACTATATAGTTTTGAAAATCAAAGTGTATAATAAGTACGCTTTCTCTTGTGTGTGTATATATATATACCCTCGATATAGTCTAAGCTAATAACTCCTTTCCTATCTCTACCGAATCTCAATATCAACTTAAGTTAATTACATAACCTAAGCTTGGATGCTAAATATGACGACCGCCCTAAACCTCTGACACCCAATATACATATAAATGTGCTACTATGTTCCCCGTCGATGTTGGACGATTGTCAAGGGTTAAAAAGAGAAGAAATAATCACAGAACCTATCGCATATCTCACATCGCATCGAAGAAAACAAAATAATCTTCATAGATATAAAACATAAAAGATAGTAATAACTAAGTAAATCAAATATCATAGCACAGATCCCAGATTTCTACAACATAGTAATAATGTTTATACAAACGGAAATAAACTCAAATAAAACGATCTAAGTAGTAAAATAAACACTATCTACGCCCTCATAGTGTTGCACAACTTAATAAGCAGTAGTATATGCACATATAATATGAGAAAGTTCCAACTAGCTCATCCTCTGCACAACCACCACATATCGTCTAGACTTGTTATATAGTCTACTCATTTAAGAGTACTCGAGATAACAAAAAGCAAAGCATAAAACCTCAAATCAAGCAATAGTGAATAGTCTGGTGTAAGTGATAAGAAATATTAAAATACTATACAAGTCCATATAGTAAGGACAAGGGCATACAAACCATATCTAACATGTCCCTGTAACCAAAGATGCTACTCTACGATCATCATAAAGGTGTACTGCATTCTAAGTACAATGTCGGGTGTCCAGGTATCCACATCCACAATATCTACCTCCTATGACATTCCTAGAGTTACATGCTTCAAGTGAAACAACCAAAGAAAACATACCATCCATCAAATAATCCTCACTGTCACTCAATATGCCTTGGATATATTATGACTTGTATGGCCATTTTCTACCAGGAATTAATGGAAAAATCATGGTTTTTAGTGTGCTCGTACATAACCCAAAGCTAACACTATATCCATTCCACCGATTCCAGGGTATACGGATCCAACCCACCGATCCATTATAGCCATTCCAACTACCCAATGAGCATCCTCATAATACCACTACTTACGAGTACAAAAAAACACTTTGAGCATTAATGGTCCCTTAGCATGCATACCTAAATCCTTTCTTGCTATATCTAATTTCCATTCATCCTCAAAGAACCATTCCACATTCCTTTCTTTTCATGATAGAATATTCAGCATTTTATCCATGGGTCACTATTTCTAGAACCTACCCTTGTAGATAATCATCCTTAAGACTCCATTCACCATCAAGCCGTCATCATTGGAATATAACTCCCTTCAGCACAACTCCATTCACCATCGAGTTACCATCGTCAAAGTCTTGAAGTCATCATCCTTCACTGTGCAACCACATCACTACCGAACGTCGAATGAATGAGTGCCTTTATCATGACCTCTAGGGCCTCCTTGGCATCCCTTAGAAGTTTGGAAAGAAATAGCCACTTACATTCAGGTCGATATCGATCTGATTAGATCGGTACCAATATGAATCGCTTAGCCTAAAATTTGGCTAAATCTTTTATACATCAACCTCTTCCATCCTTGCTTGCTTTGAGCTCACTTTCTCGATGCTACACTCACCAAGTCTTCAAAAACTTCCCTAATCCATAAAAGGAGGTGATGCCAACCTAAATCAGATCTGTACCAATCTTAAACTATTTGGCCAAAAATTTGACTAAGTCTTTCTGCAACAATACACATCTCACTGCACCTAATTTTTCGCTAAATCGAAAAACCTATATCCATTAGGGTATGAATTGTTGACTTTGATAACTTAAAATAAACATAAGTATACCAGAGGGCTAACGATAAGAACTAACAGTGGAATAATAAATTATAATAAAACATATATAATTATAGGTAAAAATACGAATACATTCACTCAACGTATCCTAATTCCTATGATCAACTAACTTAAGCCCTGATACCAAATGTAACGATCTGTATCCAAACGGACTTAGGTTTTTCGATTTAGCGAAAAATCAGACCGATTAAGGTGCGGGTTGTTGCACTTTCGCACCCTCAACCTCTTTTGTCTCTACTTTCTTTGAGCTCCTTTCCTCAGTGCCACACTACCAAAGTCTTCAGCACCTTTTCGGACCCCCAAAAAGAGGTCGGTACCGATCTGATCGGATCGATACCAATATATGAATTCTTTCCAAATTTTGGGGCTTGGACCACATATCTATTTCCTTATCTTCCCCAAGTATTTCTCAAAGTTTCACCTAAGTCCCCAAACAATTTCTTTTACCAATTTGTGCTATAAATCCTACCGATCGTTTTATCGATCCAAAGCACCTTCACCAAGTTTCATCCAATTTTGAGAATTTTCGGCCTCATTTTATCCAAATCGATAATCGCAACCTAGCTATAACAAATCACATCAAAACAAAACATGTAATAGTAGTCATCATCCATATACATTCTTAAACATAAGCAATCCGTCCAAGCATGATAAACATACAAGAATCTACCTAGATTAACTTTACATTAAAATGACAATATAATTCAAAAAGGGTTGAAAACCATATAAAATCCATTTTAACCTTTTTAATTTCGGCCATAAGCATAAGTGAGGGTTGTATTAAAGTTTAAAATTGTTTTAACATGTAAATCATACTAAAAACATCATCTATATGGACAAGTATTGAATAATGAGAGATCAACAATCGCTCACCTAATACCTAAAATACCAATTTAAATGTTCAAAACTGAAGTAGACAGCAAGAAATTTGAATCCAAATCGCCCAAGTTGATAGATCTACAATCCCCTTCACTAGTTACCGTTCTAATGACGGATTTGGCTAAGATTACTAAGAAAATGATAAGCTTTTTATTGAAATTAGAGTTAATGGAGGTTTGGATTTTTTTGGGATATGGGAAATGGTCTATAACAACAACACCACCCAATTTAGGGGCAATCCATGAAATTGGTTAGTGAGCCTAAGTATGAGCATATTTCAATTGCCCACTAATCGTCAAGCAACAAATATAACTTAAAATGGCCATATATCTTAAATGATAAGTCTTGTTTTCTATTATGACCACTCTACCAAAAAACCATTATCTTGACCTTATGGAAGTGGTTTTGGACCCTAATTCAACGCCTTTCAAAAGTTATGAGCTTTAGAAAATTTCTGGGTTCAAACTATCCAACAAAAACTCTAAATGTGAAAATGTCCATAGTGGTCATGCAACATCCCACCTCTATACCCATATTATCCAAGAGTTTTTTAGAGCAATACTATCATATAATATGGAGAATGATGCTATATGGGGTACGCACGTGAATATTCCCTTATACTGACACTGGTACGCATTAAAACATCAAATAAATAATTCACCTATGAGTACATGGTATTGGAACAAAGCAATAAATACATTGCCTTCAAGACATAGCAATACATAATATACAATAAATAATAAAGAACACGGAGTCGATCACAACGATAACATATAATATAACACATAATATATGATATTGTATGGATACAAACATCTTAAATGTCAACTGTCTCAATATAATGTAATGTGATTAATTTACAATGCAACATCATAATATACAATGAATCAAAGTTACATAAATATCATATAACAATCCTAATATGAGTCTCCTTTAATCCCAATTAAATTCATGCAGGTCATATCATCCATGTACCTGAAATGCCTCGGACTGACTTAAGTATAACGTAAATAACACATAGGTCATACTATGTCTAATCAAGAATCCATAATATGGTTAATGCGATATAAACAAGTAATAATAATATGATAACACTGCTAGAAATACTCAAATCATCAGACGACATGTCAATATATATATACATATAACTATGGAAATATGTGCATGAAATATAGTTATAATATCATAGTAACCATCAAAGCATCACAAAACATGAATAAATCAAAACCATACAAAGTGACCAGCTCTGATATCAAAAGATGTCATCATCTAAATAAAAACACATCAAATCAAAAATCACAGCTTCGACATAAATGGGTGAATCATACGTACCTAGGAATCATCATCTAAATTCGAAAAACATTGATAAGTGTGATATCACTAAGTATATTAGACTGGCACATAGCATTGTCCAAATATATCTCTCAATCTCGATAAAACATCATCATAAATACATGTATATTGGATAGGATAGGCTACCTGTTGATGTATTAAGAACCCACTATACCCTGGACATCTATCACGGGTATAATTTCATCTTCTCATATAGAAACTATCAGAATACATCATGACGGGGAATGACTGTATGACAAACATGAAGTCCCAAGTAGAGCCATATATATAACAATATATGGGTTATCTGACTCGTATATATACTAAAGTGAGATGCATCAATAGTATGTGCCAAACTACTACCCCATCAGTACCAGAAGGGAAACTGATAGCACGAAGCTTCCTCTAGAGTCATGAAGTCTCTACAGTCTTAGTTACCATTACAGTATCGTGACATGCATCTACCGATGTGCTTGTCAACATGAGGACTCAATAGTCATGACCTAACTATAGCTGCTATGTAGTAGACTGCTGGCCTGGTTGACATAGGGGCTAACGCACGTAGCAATATAAATATAGGGTATCATGGATCTAGGGTGTGACCCCACGATCAGGCCGCTAAGGTGGATTATAGTCATTTTGTTCTCTCTAACATCGATAAGAGGAGTACATCATGATAGAAGCATAGAGAACTAATAATAACAGACAGGAAGTCATGCTCATCATAAGGCATATTACCTTACTTCCTGAATATAAGCACGAAGCTATACTTATCACTACATGTATCGCCTTACACTCATATCACTATTCCCCTTATGTGATTGTCATTTACTTACAATGAATAATCGAATAAATATTACAATAGCGTCCCATACCACTACATGATACAAAAACTTATTCAATTCTTATAAATTTCATTCATCTTCGCACTACATAACGAGTCTAAAGAGCAACCGGAGAAATATTACCGAAAGTCTCATACTAGATGGTATTATAATTTTGTTTATTCAGATTTCTCGCCATACAAAATGAAATATCACAAAATCATATAAAAGATGTCATCACCGTAACATATAATAACACTAAAAAAATCAATATCAACGGCAAATCACCCATACAATCCAATTCATTGTACAGGAAAAGAATAATCAGGAAAACTATAAAAAAAGATTATCCGAATAAGTATAATATGAAACAATCGAATCAACACCTAATAATAATAATTCACAACATGTTATAGTATATAATAAAATAAATACAAAGAAATGAACAAAAAATACATATACAAGGATTGGCAAGAATTTTAAACTCAATTATAATTTTACTATTTGTAATAAACACCTAAATTTCTCAGTCTTTTATAAAATTAATCAATTATTAAATATTCACTAACAACATTAGAAAACTCATTTTACTCATTTTCTATAATCAAAGACTATTTTTAAGTAACTATAAACTATTGAAATCAATTTTATATGCACATAATTAATTAAATATGTTTTCCAAAACTTGAGTTATAAGTTATAATTTCATAAACTATACTTTAAAAAACTCTTAAATATCAATTAGAAATGATTCCATATAACACTAGGATTTTATATGATCATTATTAATTTAATAGAATTGAAAATTAAACTATTCATAAAATATTCAACATTGGGATTGAATAAATAATTATTAATATTAAATAATACTTTTATATAAAATAATTTTATAATTAAAATTCATTAAACTTGTATTTTCCAAATGTATATTTTTATTATATTTACTTCTATTTTTCAATAATTTAATAATTTTTTTTTAAATATGTATAGGCACCATTCAAACATGGTCGACCGTGCTTGAAGCCAAATTTTGGCTTTGTCGATAGAATTCTAATGATCGATGAACATTGTCTTACTAAATTTTCACACATCCAAGCACATATCACAAAACATCCCAACATCAATTCTAAGCAATATATCATAGATTATTAGATTAAGCATAGATTTGTGAGTGAAAACTCACATGTACGCTCTTGTTTGCATGCATGTAACCAACACCGTAGTATCGCAAAAAACTTGATTCACACCACAGATGCAAAATGATACGGTGAACCACATATTTAAATTTGGTAATTTATGCTAATTTGTATGATTTTTTTATTATCATAGTGATGAGGGTTTAAAGGTTTTACTTCAACAAGAAGACAAAGTGACAAAATAAATTTGTGTGAGTATTATTATGAAGAAAAGAAAGTTTGGAAATGAAGTTGGTCTTGGTAACTTAAGTTTGGGCCAAGCATATATAAGTATATATATATATATATATATATATATATATATATATATATATATATAATATACATTCATACATATACATACATATATTCACTAAGATCGAATCATTGTCTGCTAACTTTTTCAGCGGGGAAAGACTCACAAAATTACTTGGGATATTATTTGTAGACCTAAGTGTGGGGGAGGAATTGGTTTACGATGGCTTTTAGATCTTCAAACTACAGCCATCATTAAAATCAACTGGGATTTACCTACTAAACAATGTTTATGGAGTTCTTGGATGATTAACAGGTATATTCACTCTAATTACTGGGCTATGTAGATAAATAACAATTATTCAGTGACTTTCAAGCATATGATGAGAAATATTGATTGTTTAGCGACAGCTTTCAATGGTAGGACTACTTATCTATGGTTTGATCCATGGATCAATCATAGATCTCTTATAGAAATTTTGGGTTGGCATCGAGCATCTATGTTTACTATCGACAAGACTATTTCAGCTATAATCACATACAATAAACCGTGCCCAGAAAATCTACCAGAAACAAGAGAAGTAAGACAATATATATAGCCTATTGCTGTAAACTTACAACATGATTCAGACTTTAGGAGATTAATGGTGAACAAAGATTTGAATTTTCTATTGTGTGGATACTATTTGATAGAAATATGATCTGGTGGACTGACATCAAGCTATTAGCCATAAACTTAATTCAAAAAAATGGCTATATGTGCTTACAAAGCTGTAAATAAGAAGTTACCTGTAGTGGATCGATTATCTAACGGGGACTTCAATTAGATAATCGATGTCCACTATGCAGAAGCAAGGAGGAGGCCCATGATCATCTTTTTTTCAACTGCATGTACAGTAAGTGCATATTTGCTTATTTGAACTTGAAATTGGGAATTTCTATACCAACATATTAGAACTTACTAGAGATCCTTAGCCATCTCAAGCTGGAGTTCAGATCGAAGACTATAAGGAAAAGTACAACGTTTATGAGCTTTGTAACAACAATTTATCACATTTGGATGGAAAGGAATAGAAGGCGATTTGATAATAAGGAAAGCCAAATTTCCAGTAGGCTAAGATGATTGAGAAGAATACGATGGTTTAGTTGTGCGTGACTAGAATCAAAATAACCATGCGGAGGAAGACAATGTTTTTTCTTCGAACATGGGGAGTGGTGCTCAAGGATGAAGGACGATGATGTGTTTGGGTTTAAGTTAAACTATGTTGTCAGGTTTAGTTAGGTGGGCCGATTGGGCTATTGTTTGATGATGGGTGTGTTTGTTTTGTTTATGTTGTGTATATAGGCTTTATATACTATAAACAGTTATTTCGTTATGCTCTTTTTCCTTACTACTAGAAAATATTTTTCAAGGAGGCAAAGACAACATCGTTCTTTTTACGTCACTAAATAAGGAACCTCTTTTCAAAAAGAAAATTCTTCATTATAAATTTAAGATTAAAGTCTATTTAATTTAAATAAATATAAATTTCTATTTAAAAATTCACTTCTTTCCAACATAAATATTTTATTTTAATTACATCATTTTTATAAAGCATTATTTACATATTTTTAACTTACTAAATTTAAATATCTTATTTTCGTGATCAAAATCCTTTAAATTAAATAATTTCAAAACAATTTATCAAATAAATCTCCAAATTCCAATTTAATATCTAAATTACTATTATTAACCTAAATTAATTAGCACTCGAAATTCGGGCTATTATAGGTCATTTTTTAAAATTTTAATGTCATGTGACCTTATATAAATTAAATAATAATATTTTACGTTCCTTCAACATGTAACATATGAATCATTACATGCATATTACTAGGAACAGAATAAATAAATTCGTGACTTTTCTATTTATAACTTTTAAACTCAAAATAAAGAAAAAGGTGTTACAATCACTATTATACAAAATAATATGGGAAAGATATATATAATTAAATGGTGTTTATATGTAACGAGCTAAAATATTAAGAAACTAATGAAGACTTATGGAAAAGGCTAGCAAGACAAATATATGTATGAAAACAAAAATATATTAGAGCACGGGTGGCATTGAATGCTAGTTTTATATTCACATCACAATAAAAAATATTACAATCATTTTCTCATCATATGTGGAATGATTTCTAGCACACCAAACCTGCTTGCATACGTAACATAGAATGAGCTTGCAAAGAGACTAGGTTTTTCACTAGCCAACAACCATCCAAAAAATTGTATCGAGCTAAGGAAAATCCTTTCCATCTTAGCTTCATCGTACCTTCAAAATGGTTCCAAGTTCCTCTAATTAGGTAGTTAAGATTACATAAGTGAATCGTTTTCAATCCTACCCCGAACAACACTTATGATTGAAGATAAAATAGATATTATTTCTTTGGATATTATTATATGAGGGTATGCCATTATGAAATAATTTTATAAAAAATAACGAGAACGTGGTAATCCACACTTCCATATACATCGATTCAACACCTTAAAGGGACATTTGAACTCGCGTCATAGCAAGAAGTACGGATCGTTAGAATTTGATGGTGATTACATAGTAGAGAAATAAATATAAATTTTAAACATTCTACAATTTTATACCCCACGGTAGAAAGAATAAAATATATTACTGAAATAAACCAAATTATCTTTGTTTAAACAACAACGATCAATATAGGAAATAACTAAATAGAGTTCCTGATAATGTCAATAGAAATATATTAAATATCTAACTAACCAGTATGATAAGGTACGTAGGGAATGACAATAAATAAAGTAACTCCGGAGTGCATGACCACCTCCCTCTCCTACCTTACTCCTCTTGTCAAACCACTCTACCATCAAATTAACCTCTAAGTAGGTAAAAAGAGGAAAATGGAGAGGGTTAGACAAATTATGGGGAAAAAAGCAATATCACTAGTGATACGGTGTTGATAGAAAATTAAATTGTCATTTATAATTTATGGAACTTAAAGGTGTTTATTTATATGTGTGTAATACATCTAACGATTTAGCTAATTGAAACAATATAGAGCAACAACCTATAATATGCCTAAAATCCGATAAGATCCCACATGGATTGCCACTCAAAGTTGGATATTCAGAACTAAGTAAACCCAATAATACGTCAAGTATATTGTCTCGATGAAACCGCCTATGCAATATAATACATTGAGTATATAATCCTGGTGATAAACTACTTAACCATACATTGAGTAAACAATATCAATGATAAACTTCTTCACTATACAATGAGTATAAAATCTCAATGATAAACCTCTTAACTATACATAAACAATTTCAATGGTGAATTGCTTAAGGTACGCACCATGTATACAACCACGATGCTTATAGCACACATGGAACATATAACCCTAATAATAAAATGCTAATGAAAGCATCAATTATACGATCTCAATCGTAAACATGTCTTACATTCCACTTTATTCAAATAATAGCGTAAAAGGATCGTTAGATAATTTGACTTCTCTGTTAGGTGCATCTGCCCGAACGATGTGAAACTTATTAACTCAGATATCTCCGTTTCCTTGCATTTTCTGCAAGTTAAAAATGTGATCGTGATACTACAGTAGTAATAGGATTGTGATACTATCACATGCCGCGGTGAGCATCGCCATAATGCTACGTGAACTCCAAAATGTCAGATAAGCGGGAAACAAAGTCTCGAAACCTCCCTACTTAGGGTCAACCAGGCCCAATACACGCTTCCAATCAACTGGAAATTATCACTGGTCAACTGGTGCCAGTCAACTAGAACTTCATCCAATCGACAGGAATATGTAGTAGGCACATGCCTTCTTTTTCAGTTGATTGGTACATTTTTCCAATTAACTCGAGCTCAGCTCATTCCCTCTACTTCTTGTTGACCTTTTTACCAATCAACTGGAAACTTTTATAGTTGACTCCTTGTCTATGGTATGTGTTCCGACACTCCAATCCTCATCGTTTTAAACGGTTTTTCCTATTTTATTTCACGACATTAAATATGATGTAGGGTTCATGCTAGATTCATTCTATTATTTGTTCGTACTTACTAACATCCTACAGTGTATTCCATGAACTACTAATCCATTCAATTTGATTATAATTCATTTCCTATGTAAATAATATAATACAATCATATAGACTACATGATTTATATATTCACAAAAATATACTATAATCATCTCTAATGGTTATAAAATTATTTAATGAATCATTTCTACAAGGTCTAGGATAAATTATATATGTGCCAAATTAATCCAAACTAACCCCCCCTCAATTTATATCAATTTCACTGTCATATAAGTGATATAGGGTTTCTAATTTATTTAATTCGTACAAACTATCAATTAAAAACATAAATTCAAATTCTAACTTATATTCAAACCTAAATAGATATATGAACATTTTTAAATGCTTATCCAACAAAACATTCATTTTTTACATAAACTCATTCACCTCTATTCATTGCCTTGAAGAAATCCTCAAATCTTTTTTCCCGATTTGATTGCATTTGGCCTCTCTCCTCCTCTTTTTAGCTTGATAATTTTTGTATTTGATTCTCTCTTTATTTTTATTTGATTCTCTACTTTATTTAGAGGAATTTGATTTAGGATTAGAGAGGAAGGATAAAAAGAATGACGTTTTTGGAGTTTAGTTTGAGCGACCACAAGATGAAAACAAATAAACGAATAAATTAGGTTTTTATATCCTTTCTATTTATACCCAAAAACCGAAATCATCCCTAGGTCCATTTGGGCCTCGACCTGTATAATCTCAAAATGCATGCCACGATTAATGATTTGTATCTATTTTATCCTGTATTCGTTTCTCATATTTCATACATAAATTTTAGCTAGAAAAATTTACTTGACATAATGAAAGTGTTTAGATTTCACAAATTTCTTTATTTGAGAAACTTTGGTTTTTTATTTTTACATAAAATTAAAAAAATTCATTTTTAATAATCGTTTAATTTTATTGAAAATCTAGGTAGTTACATTTTCTTCTTTATAGAATTTCATCCCCAAAATTTCAAGAGACGGAAAAATGTAACTCGTAGACTCAACAATATACCAAAAAACACATGTACATACACTCAAACCACACCACAAATAAAGCAATCCAACCAATTCATATAAATATATCCAGTTCCTAACATTCCTAGCAAAATAGGATGTGATATCGATACAGATACCAACCTGGATATAGAAAATAATATATATAACAATGGCAAAAATAGGTGTAAATAGATAAATTCCATCCATTAAATCTACACATATCATGAGTGTGTTAGGCGATAAATACTAATGCAACTCCTATACGAATGTAAGTTAATGGCATATAGTTAAAGATTCAGAATATCCTAAAATATACTGATAATTTCAACAGGTATGCAATATGACATACAGCAAGTAAAGTCATACAACAAAACTTAAGTCACATAACAAATAATACCAAACCATCCAATTTTTCTAATTTAACCTTAGCAAACAAAGTAGGGAAAGTGCACCTGAAAAAAGCAAGGGATGGGAAGCCCTAATCTTCCCTTCCAGCTCTCAGGTATTCTCTCCAAGGTGTTTTTTCCACTGGACTCTCACCAGTTTCTCTACCTTATTTTAAAGTCGCTTTGTCTTATGCTCAACAATGCTAGTAGGTGCACGATGGACGAGTGACTCTTTCTACTTCAACCTCTTCTAACTGACTCGACTCGATTGCAACAGCTAAATCATGCAAACACTTTCACAAGTGTGACACTTGGAAAACATTATGAACTCTCGCCAACTTTTCATTAATGTAATACCCAAAAAAATTCAACGAAAATTGAATAAAAGAATTAAATTAAACATAACAATGGTAAAAATGAAATTCTTATAAACGTCCGAATTTGGCTATGAAACTTACGCTATTGCATTCGTAGCGATTTTTTGAACGATTTTCTTTTAATAATATTTTTAAAACGAAGCTAGTATGAAGAAGTTATAGACATTTTAAATTTTGAAAACAAAATTAATTAAATAAGGAAATATGGAAAGTAAAATATCCTAAAATAAACAACCCCCGGTCGACACCCATATGGGGAGTAGTTGGTCTATAGCGGTTAACTACCTCCATATACAACGGTCGATCGATCATAGTTTTAGATCGATCGTTTAAATGTCCAATGGCTTGGATTTAATCTAATATTTTTGCTTGATGACTAAGCAAGTGATTAACGTGCAGGATGAAACCAAATATTCTTCTAGTGTTAATCAACAATCGGTATTAATCCACTACCTCTATAAATGCATAGCTAATCTAAACGATAATTCACTAAAAATATGTCCGTGTCCAAACCTTGTCAAATTATTTCCTTTTAAACTAAATTCTTTAAAAATAAAGTAAAGTAAAAGTAAAGAAATTAAGAAGGATGGATCAAGCAAGGAGTGAACAAATGGAGGGGAAGATTTCCAAAGGGATTCAAAGGAAAGATTGGATCTAAGGTGAGCGGGTATATTTTTAATAAGATGATTTATACGCAATCAACTTTATTATACCCTATCTGATTTAAAATGTTCGAAAACTAAATTGAGAATTATATCATTTAGATCTAATGTTAAATAACAATTAAATTAAGAAAACTTGTTAAATTGAAATTGATCTGGACTAAACCCCTTCCTCTAACCCTTTCTATTCCTAATCGTAAAATCTATTAATATAAACAGTTAATATTGACATTAGTAGTAATGTTAGGTTTAAACCATTCCTATATATCCAAAAAATTGAATTTGAATAGGAAATTTAGGAAATTGGAAATTTTAATTTACTATGATTGACTCAACATGAATCTCTTTAACATAAATTTGGAATGAATGATTAATTATTAATTAAAGAACCAAAATGCATGAAAATCAGAACTTAAAACCCTAAATAAGCTATGGTCGGTCGACCTTGCAATTGGTATTTAGTGTGTGTGTGTGTAGTGTACATACATGTGGGTGGTATGAGGCGACATTAGGACGTTGCAGGACTAGGTAAATGTTATTTATCCAGCAGGGATCGATATATGACTAGGGGCAACTCAATTGCAAATGGCACTCACAAGAGGTTCTATAGTAGATGTGCAACACTGACTGATGCCTGATGAAGTGTGTGACCTGATACAATAAGAGTTCCTCTCCATTCACGGATAATGACGCGATGTGATGCTATGTTGTTTTTGGAACATGGCACACGTAATAAGGGGCATGACGTTACCCTTGAGAGATGGACATGGATGAAGACGATGATACATTTTGATGAGTTGGCATTGCTGGCTCCTCCTCAATGCGTAATAGGGGTATATGTAGTCGTAGTTGTGGAAATTTAGTCACATGGTAGGAATTATAGGGAAACCAATGCAGAATGGTCATGCTAGTTGTAATGTGAGAGATGTAGTCCCATAAAGGAAATATAGGATAAGCCTATGTTGGGAAAGTTCCAATAGCTATTCGCCAGTCATTAGTTGTCTGTAGGCTCGATCACTTGTTCAATCCTGAGTATGAGCGTACACAAGTTGTTAGTGCAAGTTTGTATTGAGTTAAACCTCTTAAATAAGAAATCTAGAAATATACGGACATTTGTAGGACACTCCAGGTCACAGAGAGTATTATTAAAGTCAACTACATATGATCACCATATATTAGTGATATAATCATTCACCATACTTTTGTCTGACCCACCCTTTCATTTCTTTTTCCCCACCACAGAAGGATAGGGCAGCAGGTGATAGGTCCGTATTTAGTACGTGGAGAGGTGAGCCCACCATTGGAGTTGCTTGTTACTTTATATTACTCTTCATATAACTATATATTTTATTCAATACTTATATTTTCCAGACTATGTATTTTATTTCTGTATACTCTGGGTCCGACTACGTACTTTTTTCTAAGACTGTGTTTTGAGATATTTTCTAAGATGGTTATTTAATATATTTATATTTAGTTTCCTTTTGTTGTGAGATCTAAAAGTGTAGAATGTCTTAGATCATGTCTATGTATCTCTAGTCTCTGTAATGTATTAAAAACCCTGACAGCTCATATTTCTCGGCATCGACACGAGTTTGATAGTCACCCTAGGCTTTGGATCGGTGTGTCGAGATGTGTGGGTTGTCACAATTAAGCTTGACCCTATAAGATAACTTCTGTACTCTCTTGAAAAGTAGAAGAGACCCTACTACTTAAACTACCAAACCTCATAACATTTCTTAGTAGTGAGGCCTTCACAAAAACATGTCATTTACTGTGAACTCCAAATCATTGAGTCACTTTTCAACATACGATTTCTGCTTGTCTTGCGTAATCTTCATCCTACTACAAATCGAATCTACTTTCTCCAAGTCACTCTGATCATGTTTGGCTTAAGGATACTCATATTAATAGTGTCCCACCAACAAGATAGAGATCTTCATAACCTCCTGTACAATGCCTCGAATGGTGTCATTCAAATACTTGCTTGATAAATCTTATTATAAGCAAACTCTACTAATGGTAATTAATCTTCCAAAGTACAAAATATACAACCACGATAAATCTTCTAATACCTGATATATTCGTTCGATCTATCCTTCCATCTATGGGTGATTAGCTGTACTCAAATTACGTTCAATGCCCAAAGCCCCCCGAAGATTCCTCTAAAATTCACTAGTAAAATGTGGATCTAAGTCACTAAAAATACTAGAATGGGCTTCATAAAGTCGAACTACTTCTCTTACATATACAGTCTTCAAAGATGCAACCGCCCTCATACTTCTAATTAGAATGAAATGATTGCATTTGGTAAGTCGGTTGACAATGACCAAAACACTCTCGATCAACCAAATCCAATCATATTCACTTCAGAATATTCAAAGGTGGTAATAATCCACCATCTTTTCCACTTCGCCTTTATCTTTTATCGTCACACACTTTGAAACAAACCCCACTACATGTCTCTTTATACTTGGCTAGTAAAAAAAACTCATTTCATATCTCGATACATTTTGTCACCATCAGGATGAATTGTCATCCTAGAACATTAGGACTCGTCTTGTATCAAGTCAATCAAGTCCTTAATATGAGGAACATGCAACCTAACATCCATACGCAGCCACCCTCTAGAATTAATGAAATAACGATCCATATGACTCGAATACTCAACTATGTTTGGCTTCTCAAAAGAACCATAAACTCTATGTCTTTCTTCCAACTCAAACAGATATGGTTCATAAGTGAAGGATAAATATCTACAGCTGTTAGTAACCACGGTACACAATCAAATAAAGGTTAGAATTAAATGCATAAATAAAATCCAAGTGCTTCCACGCTTAATACATATAGCCTAGCATCGCATGTCTCTTACTCAAGGCATTAGCTATGACATTGCCCTTGTCCGGGGTATATGGATACTGAAATCAAACGATGCAAAAAACTCCATCAGCCTCTACTGCCTCTAATTAAAATATTGTTGATAGAACAAATACCTTATGGACTTATGATTTATAAACAACTCAAACTTCTCTCCTAAAAGATAGTGCCTCCAAGGTTTAAGAGAAAAGACAATAGCTGATAACTCAAGATCATGAGTTGGATAATTTTTCTCATGTACTTTCAACTATCGACTGGCATAACTAACAAATCTACCTTCTTACATCAAAAATAATGTCAAGACCCATACCGCAAGTATCGGTATACACTGTAAATGGATTTGAACCATTAGGAAGTACTTAAACAAGTGCACCAGTCAATAACTCCATTAGCTTAATAAAAGCATGCCTACACTCTAAGTTCGATGAGAAAACTAAATTCATCTTAGTAAGGCATGCCAATGGCGAAGAAGTCTTTGCGAAGTCTTTAATAAACTTCTTCTACTGGCAAGAAACACCTAGAAAACTTTTACCTCTGTAGCATTTTTCGGACATACCAATCTTGCAACATAACAACTTTACTAAGGTCACTAATTATCTATGCTTAGAAACAACATGATCGAGAAGGTTAACACCCTTATGCCAAAAGTGACATTTGGAAATTTTTGCTTTCAACTTATGCCTATACAAAGAATTGAGCACTTCTCTCAAATGCAACTTTTGTTCTTTCTCGATTTTCGAATAAATAAGTATATCATCAATTTATACTACCATGAACTAATTCAGCACCATCTGAAGACTAGACTCATAAGGTCGACGAAATATGCCAGTGCATTGGTCAATCCAAATGGCATGACTTACCAAAGTATGTCAAGTGTATGAAAAGCGGTTATATGAATACTACCCTCGACCACATGCAACTAGTGAAAACCAATAGCCAGGTTAAGTTGAGAAAATATCTTCACTCTAACTAGCTGAAAAAATAAGATATCAAAAGGTAATAGTGGATAATGAATCTTTTTGTCATCTTGTTCAGTTCTCGATAATCAATGCAAAGCCTTAAAGAGCCATCTACTTTAGTAGCAAAGACAATATGTGCTCCTCATTCCAAAACACTACTTCGGATGAAACCCCTATCCAATAATTCATTAATTTAGTTATTAAAGTAGCAATCCACACCTCTAACACTCGATTCAAAGCCCAAAAGCGGCATTTGAACTCATGTTGTGCCAAAAGATAGGGATCATTAGGTTTTGATAATTTATATGGTACAGAGAGAAATACAACATCAGCATGTTATACTTTCGGATATTATAGCGGAGAGAATAAAATACAAATACTAAAGTAACACAAACCATTATTATCTCAAAATGACGATGGTCAAAACAAGAAACATCTAAACAGAGTCTCCGAATAGAAATATAGTATATGTCTGACTGCCAAGTATAATAAAATATATAGGAATGACAATAAATGAATATAACTCCAAAGCACATGGTCACCTCCTCAATGCATCTTATCCTCATCATACGACCTACTACCTTATCTTCCTATAGTAGATATAAAGATGGAAAAATAGAAGGAATCAAACAAAGTCTGGTAAGTGAGAAATATCATTAGTGGTATGGTGCTGATAGATGTTGAGTCAAAAAGTGACACAGCACCCCAACTCAATCAAAAATGAGAGAAAACAAATTACAAACAAATATGAATGGCAAGAACATATAATTTTTTATAGTGGTTCGGCCTCAAATCACCGCCTTCATCCACTTTAGTTTTATTGATAAGGATTTCACCAATACAAATGAATTAAAAGGTTTTAATTCTATAAAACAATGCAATCTCAAGTCTAACATCAATTTGAGGTGAAGTTAACTCTATAAGGAAGAGAGCTAAGAACAAGAGCCGAAACCGTCAAAGCCCTTTTCCTGTTGCTCTAACACTCATATTTACAGGTGAAATCATCCATTACAGTTGCTAGATCGCAAAGACCAAGTAAGAACTCGGGTCCATGCAAAAAGGAGGGAAGGACAAGTGTTCTCTAAATAAAATCATGTGGGTGCTGAGCACAATATGGTCGGTAACGAGAATAATTGCTCACCGCCAAAACACATGTTTCTTCATACTTGTCCATATCTTCAAATTTTCAAGCAAAGTTTTTAAATTTGCTCTACCAAATCATGCCAAAATCGACATGATTTGTCCTATGTAGGACTTGTCTTTTTCTGCAAAGAGGAGTGGTCACCTAACTATTTGGTAGTGGGTACCACTTTAAGATCATCTCGGTATCGAGTTGATTGTGGTCAGTACCAATTATATTTGGTTTGCTCCAATTTGGCTCAAACTTCTTGTACCCTATCGTTCCATCATTCCAAGCACCTCTTAAGTTTTTAATCCATTTTGTCTTTGTCTAGAAGTTCAGATTCACTAAGAAGTCACTCGTTCAAATGCTAGATAACACTTGCCTCCTAAAATATTTTTTCCATGAAAATAAACATGCATTGGATCAAGAGTCACTAGTTGTTCAGCCGTCATTTTTGAAACATCACGTCTATTCCAAGAGCGTTTAAATAGTGGCTATACCACTTGTTTTTTCTTAGTAAAGTTGGCGATTTTAACATTCTGGAAGCTTCACCACACCTTGTATAAGTAGGCTTCACTTCATCTTTTATATTTTTCTATTTCTTTTTGTCCTTTTTTATTTAACCACCATACACAAGTCAGTGCTCAATATTACATGGTCGAACCGAGGGATGGATTTGGGAACAACTCAATTCCATGAGGTTTGACATAGAACAAACCTAGATGTGCGTCTAAATTTTCTCTCAATCCACTTCCTTGATGTTGGTATTGAGTTCCTATGGTCCAAACTCCAAGTTCTCTCCAAGGTCGGCCTTCGATCTTGCATGTATGATAAGTTCTTACATGTAAAAGTGGTATGGCTAATCCTTATTGAACTTTGGTTGATTGTGGATCGATGGCTTAATTTGGTGAGATGGTTTTGAATAATGGTCATATTAAATGTAGATCTAGCATCTAATTAGAATACACACGCCAACTGTTCAAGTTGAACATCAAGATCTTGTGTTCTTGTAAAGAAAACTCCACATCGCTTTAGGAAGCGCTTCTGTTATCATATACTCTATGGTAACAGGTAAAATCTGACAGATGGTTCCATAGTGTGATGGAGCTCGTTTGCCTACATGAGCAGGCTATCTAAACAGAGTGTTTAAATACATCATGCTCTCGACATAGCACACATTGCATAGATATAAACTTTGCACTACCCTGGTCAATGTGTAGAATCCGATTGGTCAACACATGCCACATCGACCACAAGGGTTATGATTAAACCAATTCAATAAAGTAAAACATACCCGATCGCGTTCTCCATTAGGCTTCTCAGTTCAAAATGACTAGATGGCCTCCTCACCAGCATTAGCACTACCCCTTCTACCCCTCTAAACAAGGGTTCCACTTTCGCTCAAGCCTCCACGACTACTTCACATGGAGTGAGATGTTCTATAATCAGAGAATCTCACCTCCAGCCCAGTTCAGCTCCTTAAATAGATGAACGACATATTCTAATGGTCTAGGATAATCCTCGAGATCAAACACCATCCAAGATGATTACAGAGGCACTCCACTCAATTTGTCTTAAATATGGGATTCCTGAGGACGAGGTTCTTCTAACTACACTAGACAAACATGCTTATCTCTTACTCAACGACTTCCTCAATTTCTACCTTCAAGAAATCAGGTCATCTCCTACTCAAGTTTATGATATTGCCCATGCCTTGATCAATCCCTTCAATATTCTTTTCATTGTCGAACTAGCTCATCCTCTAACCTTCGCAGAACTCATCTTTTGAGCTCAAGAAGAGACAAGATTCACCCTCTTTGCTAATAATAGAATCTTTTAACTATAGCATGGCTATCGAGATGCTTCATAACAAGCGTATTTATTTTAAGATTGAATATTTTCTTATTCGCTGCCTCGAAGGCTTCAGGTTGTCCACCGTAGCAGAGGTGATAAGATAGAGTAAAAGAGAATGATTATTCCTGCTTGCAATATGAATCTACAATTCTAGTTAGCTAGTTTATTATTAATTTTATCAATTATTATTTTCTAATCGTCTTTTTGTAGCTGAGTAGGTCTAATCAAAAACCCTATGTAATGTATAAGGAACTTCATGATATTGCAATTTAGAGTCTAAGAGACTTGTCTCTCAACATTATCGACATCATTCTGGACTAAAACAAAAATTCTTATCAAATTTAATCTTAAGTCTAGAAAGAATTCTAAAAATATATATAAAAAATTTAAGACTTGTAATATGGTGAGGTAAATGAGTGGTAAAAAGCATGGTGTCATTGGAAAATTGTAGAATTGATAAGCCATCACTAGTAATGTCATTACCAATACTTCTTATAACCCAATTATTGATAGATAATTTACGGTCCTAGAAAAAACATCTATTGCCCGGTTGAAAAATAAAGAAGATAAGGGGTCGTCTTTCCTAAAACCATGTCATGACTACTTCCTAGAATACCATGGACCATAATGCTAGAGTTCCCTGTTTTAAAGAAAGACATAATTCAACTACCCGTCTATGGCAGAAACCCCTCATCTGTACTAATTTTTTCAGAATAGCTAGTCTATAGAATCAACATCTTCTACAAAATGAAGTTTTAAAAGGGCACAAGTGATTTTTTAACAATGATTTATAAATTCTTGAACTATATATATTGACCCCATCCGTGATATTCCTATCTTTAAAAAGCAGATTATGAGTTGTCGATTAAAATATTCATTTTATTGCTTAACCTACCAGCTAAAACTTTCGAAATAGAAATTTTAAATGAACAATAAACTAAAAAGATAGGCCTAAATTACATCCGCTTTCTTATGCAAAAAGATTACGTCGGTGAAGTTAAATCTACCTAATTGTAAGTTCCAACTATAAAATCATTAAACATTAATATTTGGTCCTTTTTTAAACATGCTAAAATATCTTATATTATAGAAAATACATCAACATCAGGGATTTAGCACTAGGCTTATCAGTGATACCTTAAAGACCTCCTCTACTAAAAATGGGATTTCCATGTTGTAACATGCCCTACTCCAAACTCGAAAATAGGCACCGATGATGTTATAGTCATCACCAGAATAATTTTCCAGTGACATAATGAGTTCAATATTATTTTGCATAAGTAAATAGAGAAACTAAATAACTTTTCCATTACATTAGTTTGAATTACAAAATTACTTACATCATCTTTTACCCATTTTTTCCCACGTAGGGGTGTATATAATATGAAAATAAGAGCAGTGTTGTGTCCGACATATGATGATGGCAACACAACACATAACTAGTTACAAATCCTGGTTTTACACAATGGAGTTTTAAAATAACTTTTATTAGCTAGATAAGCCTCCTTCTTAATATTTAGAGTCTTTATTCATCCTCTTAATGGATACCCGTCTGTTCCATAAACACAATCTACTCAAGTGAGTACCCATGAGTTTATGAGAAATAATAAAAACAAGGGTTAGACATGAAGTCTAGTACGAGTAATACTCTACTAGAACAAACAAACATACAATGAATCCACATGGCTAAAGCAGGGAATGGGTTTCTCCCTTATTAGTCCAATCATCGCAATAAATTATAGAATACTTCACAACAGTATTACATCACAGCATGCTAATCCTCAAATTATAGTAAGTGTGAGAGTTCTTACACATATATTCGACCGATTGCTATGATCTTATCTTAAATTGCTATACTGGCTGAACTCTTACCAATTCTACACTGGTATTTGATGCTTAAGAGTTATTCTTAGGTGTTTTACCTCAGTTTTATCGTGAACTTATAATTTGGTTACCACTCAAGCCTTACAACATTACTCCCATATGATGTCATGAATAGATAATTGGATGCTACACAAGCCTTACTCCATCTTTTATGCTTATTTGTCATGAATAGACAATTGGATGCTACACAAGCCTTACTCTGTTGTTCTCGTTTGATTTGTCAAAAAATATACAATTGGATTCTACACAAGCCTTACTTCATCATTCTTGCTTATTTATCGTAAATAGACAAATGGATGCTATATAAGCCTTACTCCGTCGTTCTTGCTTATTTGTTGTAAATAAATAATTGGATGCAACACAAGCCTTACTCAATCGTTCTTGCTTATTTGTCGTGAATATACATACATTTTTCACTAAGACATACCATCAAAATTACGAAATATAATGCCACCTTTAGACATTTAGTGGCCACTAAGCCCTTCTATCTAAATCATCAAAGATAATGTCATGCTTAGATGTATTATTTCCATTAAGGCAACATATTTACATTTAATTATTTCTTATGATTCACTCAACATCTTTTAGCTTAATCAAGCTAATCTTGATTTCATTCTTTAAATAAATTATTTATCTTTAACTTATTGTTTCCCAAAGCCATTTCATCCTTAGGATTAGTCATCATGTTTTACATACCTTTTTTTTAGTTCATTCATTATCTCAACTCACCTTATATAGTTTTTGCATGTTGGCCTACTAGTGCCATCGCATGTTGATATATTTAGGTAGGAGAAATTTTAATCGTAGCAGTATAAGGAAATTTAAATACAAATAGCATTAGGAATTTATATGAAAATAGGATTAGTAATCTAGTTAGAAATAGTAAATGAGAAAAACAATAGGGATATGATTGGAGAAATGGATAATTTCCATAGAAATATGCGATAATTACGCATATCTTCTAGAAGTCTACCTTATGTGCCTCCTTTGCACTTAGATTTTCTTCACCTAAGTGTCTAACATTCTTTTTATTTCCTTCACAAATCTTGCAAATGAGAAGACTCTGACGCTTATGCCTAGACTTTGGAGTTTTTCAAAGTGGATCGATCTAGAATTTCGTACAAATTCTAATCTTCTAATGAATGCTCAAATGTGCCATTATCTCTTCTATATAACAATAGGAGCATTATTCTCAATAGACTCCCCATTAAAGATCTCAAGTTTTCACTGGTCCCTTTGCCTCAGCCCATTATTCTAACGATGAAGAGGGTTGAGAAGGTGATGCAAATCTATAAGGAAGAAAGAAGAGAAGAAGAAATTTTTGTAGATGAATGAGATAAAGGAAGAGATGAAGAAGAAGACAATGAGTAAGATGAGTGTGGAAAAAAATATAGATTATAGTATTGTGAGGACGAGCCGTATGGAGAGACATCTCTTGAGGGCAATATCGTCACAACGCCTACATGATCAAAATGATCAGTCGTCAAGTCTTCATGACTTGCATCTATATCTAGCCTTGTACCAATAAAATAAACAACTCCTCCTGTAGGCTCCTTTGATAACATCTTCAGTTCCCTAGGGGAAGTTGGGAACTAGTCATGTATCTCCCTGTAATTTTATGATAATTAATTAAAAAGAAATTTTATTAAATGATTAATGCCTAGAAAATAGAATTTGCACAACATCCGAATTTATCATCACTGGTTCGTAATGATTTTCTAATTAACATTTCATATAGAAAGTTCTCCAATTAGAGTTCAAACGAAAAAGTTATTAATGTTTGAAAATTTTGAATCGAAACTAATTATATATGTAATTGTGGTAATAAAGGTTAATCAACATAATTAATAATGTTAATGGAAACTTATACGTTGAGAAATGTTAACGTTAAATCAAATCATGGATAATATATATAAGAGAATTTTTTTATAGACTCGCTTTTAAAAAGCAACTGAATTAAACAAAACAAAACACAATAATTAGTCACGCCCGATAACATGCCATAGTTAACCCTAGATGCCTGTTGGTCGATTGCTAGCGGTTGACCATAAGCTTTGAGCGGTCGATCCATGTCATTATGAATTTGAGAATAATACATAGCCATATGGTCCGGATTTAATACAGTCTAATCTAACGGTTGACATTGATTTGAACCCCTATAAATATAGACCTAGACCTTTACCTTTAAACTCATATTTTCAGAGCAATGTCGTCCATTTTCTCTTCTCCTCCAAACTCTATATTCTTAGAAATAGTTATAGTTTATATGTATATACATTAGAGAACTGTAGAAAATGATTGAGAAAGAGAATATGGTCAAATCAAATCACCAAAGCCAAGGTAAACTATAAATCTGATTTTAAATATAAATCAAATTCGAAATCTCATTTTTAGTCTAGATCTTTGATAAATCTACATATGCTTATGGTGTATGAATCCAAATAGGAATAAAGGGGATTCAAACAGAAATAGCAGGGATTAAATCTTAAGATTTGGAAAACTAAAAGGATGAGTGAGGAAAATTACATGCTTTCATATATATTAGATTTATATCATTGTAAATCTATTCCTATATACCCGAAATGTAAATTGGAGTTGTAGGCTAAATCTGTACACATATAATGAAATTATAAACTCTGCCTATATATTCTATAATTGTTAACTTGATATATATATATATATATATATATGTGTGTGTGTGTGTGTGTGTATGTGTGTGTGTATGTGTGCGTGTGTTGTGTGAATGTAAATCTGCAAAATATTTGGGTATCAGCCGTCCCTGAATTTATTAATAATAGTAGACCATGAACTTTTAAATGATATAGTAATTTTAGATTTGTTATTTAAATGGATATTGAAAAAAGAATGTAAAGTAAATTAATCACAAATTTTTTTTAGGGGTTTAAGTGGTATTTGAATTCATTGGAATATAGAATGTTGTAATGTGAATTTCTATAGATTATCAAGTTTAAAATAAATAAAAGTACGTCATTTGAAATGATAAGGAATACACAAAAAAGAAAGAGATGTATAAAATATGGATATTTACCGTATTTTATACTATCTATTTTAATAACTACGAAAAGGTAATTCCTTGTAATTCCAAACACAACATGAAACGTTCATTTGGATATTAGAAATTTATAGTGTCAATCTTTCTATTTGGGAGAGATGTAATTCTAATGCGTTAAAATGCAGAGAATCCCTAAATGTTAAATAAGGAATTATAAATGCGGTAAGGACATTCTAAAAGAAAAGATGTATGATACAAGTAAAGATGGAAATTAATAAAAAGAAATTAAGAGTAGGCAAGAATAAATTAAAGATTAAAACTGCAATGGAAATAGAAAAATGTGAAAAAGTGCAAAAAGGATGGGAAAAGATATTGCAAGTCTTTAAAAAGAAAGTGGCAGATAGTCTTAAATCAAGTAAGATATAAACACGCAAAGAATTATAGTCAACAAGAAACTGTAGAGACAAAATGACTAAGTATGAGTATACATACATACATTCATACATACATACATATCTATATATAAGTCATGTAGACATAGCCTTAAGTATAGGTTTATGATGAGTGTGAATTATATAAGTATGTAAATAATTTAAATGAGAATAACATAGTCATTAGAATGGATTGAAATGTGAGGTCAGTAGTGTTACACAATAGAGATCTTTCCATTGCAAGAAGCTACCAGTAGTTATATATACATTATTCTGATGTGAGACATATCAAACTGTAGGACCTGTGGAGTATATACGCTTGCATATAGGTAAAGGAATACCTTTAGTAGAGTCTGCTTCAATAAATCAAAGGGAGCGTATTTCCTTGATTGCATTAGACAATCTAAATAGTATAGTGAGTGGCTTGATGGTGTGTCAGTATGCATTGGTACCAAATCAGGAGTTAGAGTTGTATATAGGTTGAGTGCGTCATCGATCTTATGCGGTCAACGGGAAAGACAGGGGTTATACCTAACAGATTATACTTCTTGCTACGGTAGATCATGTTAGGTAATGCAACGCCATAGTTGTTTACTAGCTTGTTTGTTAGGGCAAGGCTAGTTAACCCATAAAAGAGTTCTTTCAAAAACTAATGGGGTAGTCCGAAGAACCAAGTCCTCTATAATCAGTGGAGTTGAGTTCACAAAAGGAAGCTGTAACAACCCGAAAAATTAGAGTAATAATAATTAATTAACAAATTAACCGAATAATAAAATAGGATTGAGAAATTGTCGGAATTGAGCCACGGGAGTTGCACGATTGGGTCCATAGTAATTTTCTGAGCAATTTTCATATATAAAATATTGAAATCCAAGTCAGCATGGAGCAGTTACGAGAGAAACAAAGAAAATCAAAATTATATATACATAATTAAACAAAAATGAAAAAAAGAGAAGACCCGTTACGGGTCGACCCACATTCTTAGCTGGATGACTTTTCGTCCAGGTGCAAGACGAAGACTGTAAATTTGATTTTTGGTGAAATCCTGTGCGTTCGTAGCTGCATCCGATGGTTCCTAGTGAACCTATGACGTGGTTGCACCAGATTAAATCTTCAAATCAAACGGCTGAGATCCCTATGCCACATTATAAATAGAACCCTAGGCCTACCTATTTTTTTAATTCAGATTTTTCCCCAATTGGGTCATTGCCTGAGGTTGAACCCTAAATAGGAAATTTTTCTAAGGTGGAAATCTTTTTAATAAAAATATTTTCCACGCTAGAAGTGGATCCAAGATGGCCTAGGATTAGAGCTAACGACCACAAGTGAGTGTTTTGTAATTATTTTAGATTTACAAGCAATTTAAAATAATAGGGTTCTCAATAGTTGTAGTTTTTCTACAAATTTTGAGATAGTTTTTATGTAAGTTTATTTACAGTCAATTTTGAAGTAAATTTTAGATGTTCTTTTCAGTCTATTTTTATTCGGCCAGTTTATTCATTTATTTGTAGTTATATATAGTTATTCACATCTGTTTTAAATTGGAATTTAGCCTGTAAATGTTAGTTTCTTTTTTATAGATATTTAATCCTTTTTGACACGAATAAAATATTAAAAAGAAAAGAATTCACAAATATGGATCAAAATAGAAAACTCTAAATTTATCGAAATCAATTGTAAAATGAGAAAAACAGAAATAAAATAGAGATGGACTGAAATAGGCAAATTTGAGATATTTACAAGCATGATTATAGCAAGTGGTTATAACTAAAAAGAGAAAATAGAAGAGTAACAGTTGCAAGAATTATTATAACATGCATGTTATAACTAGAAAGAAAGAAATAACATAAGGGGCTTATTTTCAAACTTAGATCTTGGATTAAATTAATAAGTAAAAATAGCAGTAGTGGCCTGTACCGACAGCACTTCCTTTCAGGTCCAGGACTGATGGTTTCACACGTAGGTGAGGCTGGGCATGCTTATGCTGATTAGGGTAAATAAGTGGCCAATAGATAGAGGCTCAAATTTGGGTATTTGGGCAAGGGGCGCAAAGATAGAAGATTTGTTTGTTAGCATCAGTACCGACAACATTCCCTTTTAGGTCGATGACTGATGATCTCACACGTGGGTGAGGTCGGGCACGCTTATGCTGATTAGGGTAAATAAAGGGTCAAATAAGGGGCGACGGTTAGTGTGTACCGGCGATGACCGAGCGTGTGGCATCAATTAGGGTAAATAATTCACTATTGCGTCCTAAGCGCTAAGGGGTGTCTTTTGCTGTGGGACCAACATGATTGGTTCACAGTGGCACAACATGGATCGGAAAGGCTGATCAAGGGGTAGAATTAGGATTTCAGCCTAATTAAGTTAGCAGTTGAGGTAGGATTAGGGTTTCAGCCTAATCACATTAGTTTAAGACAAGTGTAAACAATTAAACAAACGGTCAAACAAAATCAGAAGTAGTATTTTGTGCAAGTTTTATCTTTTCTGTATCATCCTGTCATGCTAGAACTATTGCTAAGTCTATTATCTTTATCTTGCTTAGAAATATTAGTAATTACTTTCACTCACCAGACTTATTGTCTGATCCACTCCTCAATCTTTCCCTTTTTCCTAAGAGGCCAACAAAGTTTACCATAGTTGATTTAGGTTGCTTGGAGATTCATTTTCGGAATTTTCTCATTTCAGATGTATTCTTCTGCTTTTCATCTTTTTCATTTGTCTTATGATGGGTTGGCACTTGTGAGAGGGATTATTATTGTTATTTTTGTACTCTGATTATGTGAGACTGAGATGTATTTTCATGAGACATGAGAGATTTTGAGTTTTTAAGACATGTTATGTTTTTATGACTTATTTTGAGATGAAGTTTATTCGTGAATGATAACTTATTATTTAAATGTTTTCCGCCGCTTTTACTTATTTGTCTTGTGAATCTTAGTCTCCGTAATGCTTTAACTATACTTATAACGCACCATATTCTTTGGTGTGTCCTTTTTGAGAATTATTTTCAATTATCTCAATATTTTATTTTTACTAAGGGGTGCGGGATGTTTCATTTGGCATCAGAGGCTAAGGTTACAGGATTCCTAAAGAATTGTTTTAAAAGTAAAGTATTTTCGAAGGTAACATATCTTCAAACTAAAAGTATTTTTCAGAAAGAAACTCTTATTATAGAAATAGTTTTCAAGTATAAGAGAGTTTTTATAAAAATCCCCTCAAAGTTCAGTTCAACCTTCTTTCGAGCTTAAATTTTCTTTTCTTTGCATAGAATGGTGGACGACCTAAATCTTCCAGAGGGTGCCCAAGTCCCTAGCTGGTTCCATAGATACCTCCAAACGACGGCACAAGAGGTGCAAGGGTAAGCACCCAATGCAGCACTGGCGAGTGGAGGTCCCGTTAATCCACCTGTAGTAGACAATTTTTCTAAGTTATGCAAGGACTTCGCTAATCTAGGAGGAAAGACACTTTCTGGCATGAAGTATTTCGTAGAGGCATGAACATGGTTGAGGAATACAGAGCTTGGGCTGTTAGGATTGGAGGACCGATAGAGAGTTCCTCTTGCATCTTGGCAGTTAAAGGGAGAGAATTATTACTGGCGGGAGATTGTAGAGATGAAGGGTAGATACATTGGTTGGGTTAGATTTTGGGAAAGGTTTGAGAAAAAGTTCTTGTCGCAAGATGAGGAAAGCATGCAGTTGGAGAAGTTTATTAGTCTGAAGCAGGGGAGTGTTTCGATGAAAGAGTATATAAATCAGTTTAATGAGTTATCAATGTTTGGGATGGGGCTTGTTAATACACTACATAACAAGGCCACCAAATTTGCTAAGGGTTTGAACCATCCCCTCCAAGGGTTGGCATTAACAAATGTACCTATGGGAGTGACATATGAGTCACTTGTGGAAATGACTCTTATATTAAAAGCTGCTAAGGAAGAAGAGATCAAGGGGATTCCTAAATCAGAAAACTCTAAAAAGCAGCGATGGAAGAATAAGAAGGAGGAGGACAAGAAGAGAGGAGGAGGACCTTAAAAGGGAAAGATCAAGAAGAGCGAGAAATGTCATAATTGTGGATTGGTTGGGAATTACTCAAGGAGTATAAGAAGGACACAATGAAGGGGAAGTGTTACTTCTGTGGGCAGCCTAGACATCTTAGTAGAGCTTGTCCTCAGAGGACAGGGCAGAGAGCAGGCGCACCTACGGCGCAAGTACATGCATTGGATGTAGCCCTTCTAGTAGTGGACTGGACTGAAGTAGGAAAGTCTCAGTAGAAGGTGTGATCTCTATTTTGGATTTTCCTATTCGGACTCTTTTTGACTCTAAAGCATCACATTCTTTCATTTCTAGTTCCTTGATTGATTGTTTGCACTAAGATATTTCTCTCGTTGTAGACCCTATAGTTGTTTCGAACCCCATAGGAGGATCGCCACATTTATAGGGGTTTGAAAATTTTTATACTAGGCGTAGAGTTTGATTGTGATGCCTATGTACTGGGATTTTCGGTTAATGGGACGGTTTTGGGGACGTATTAGTTATCCGCTTATGGTGCGATATTGGACCGCGGGAGGAGAGTCGTCAGGCTAGGGACATGTAGCAGACAGGCTCTCGAGGTTTCTCACGACCCACAAGGATTAGTCATGTTAAGCTTCCTTTATTCTCTTGATTCATCACTAGGAGAGTTAGATTCAGTTCCAGTTGTTAGAGATTTCCCAGACATTTTTAATGAGGTTAGAGGGATACCCTCTAAGAGAGAGATCGACTTTAGGGTCTATCTGAATGACAATGCTAAGCCAATGGCATTGCCCGTGAGACATACGGCTCCTAGGGAGAGGAAGGAGTTAAGTAAGTAGATGGGTGAGCTATTAGAGAAAGGCTTCACCGGATGGAGAATATCTGAGTGGGTTGTGCCAATCGTCTTCGCTACAAAGGCGGTTGGTTCCCTTCGACTTTATTTAGACTATAGAGAGTTGAATAAGATTGCAAAGAAGAACCGTTAACTACTTCCGAGGATAGATAATCTTTTCGATCAGTTAGTTGGCTCTTCAGTATTTTTCCAGATTAACTTAGCCACTAGATTTCATCAGCTTAGGGTCATTGATGATAGCATCGATAATACAACATTTAGTACACCGGATGGATTCTTTGAGTGGTTGGTTATGCCATTGGACTGACCACCGCCCTAGCTTATTTTGTAGATTCGATGAGCCTTGTTTTTCGAGATGTCCTAAATAGGTTCATTGTAGTGTTTGTGGATGACATTCTGGCGTTTTCTAAGAGTATGGAAGAGCATGCGATTCATCTTGAGGAGGTTCTTCGTACACTCCGTGTGTAGGATCGATTTCACCCAAGAGGGGGGGTGAATAGGGTGATAGTGTTAATTATAAAAATTATCGCGGAAGTGTATATTAATTTTAACACAGATCACAACAGAATAAACACAGCACTGATAATATCAGAATAATAAAATGCAGAAATAGAACGACACAGAATTTACCCAGCTTCGGCAAAACCCTGCCTACGTGCTTCCCCCAAGGTTTCTACTAGAAATTAGATAGTCCCTCGCTTACACACGTAAACTCGCTATACCCGCTATTGACTATTCTAACTCTACGCTCGAAACTCTGCCACAACTCAGCCACTGAGTTGCGAATTCTCAAGCTACGCCATGTAGCTTGTCCCCTAGTCACACGACTAGAAAATTAAAACGGTTTAAAACGAAAATACAAGTTAAAAACAATTTAAATATTAGATAACCCTAATTTTAAAATACAAAGCCCTTTTATAAAATAGAAGTCTCTTTAGAAAATAGGCCGGCCCCCTTTGTAATTCGACCCGTCTCTTTTATTTGCTCCGTTCGTAATGGCGACCGTTCCTCTTTCAAATTTAGGGCTTCGTCCCTTTGATCCAATTTAGGGTTTGATGAAGATGCCGACTTTATGTTTGATCAATCTTGTGGATAATGCGCGAGTAGCTTTGATCTTCTCTCATTGCTCTCTTCGGCTGCTTCGTTGTTCGATCGAGTTCGACTCCTTGCTTCGGTATGTAATTTTATGTTTTTGTGCTTTTGTGTTTTCGTACTTGAACTCGATGCAAAAAATTGCCGATGATGATATCAATTTATAGAGGGTTTTTAACCCTAGATTTGCGTTGTATATTCTCTATTTGAATTTGTTAACTGATTTCTCTGGCCGCTTGATTTTGTATTGATGATTGAGATGATTTCGACTTGTTCAAAAATGTATATTTTTTGTTACTTGATGGTCACGGTGTTGATTTGATATCGTGGTCAATTTGACTTGTTCATTATATCCACGGCTTCAGCTCCGATCATTTTACTGTTGACTTTATTCTCTGACTTCATTTTGACTTTGGCATTGACTAACTTGATTTTGGGTATGCGAATCCATTACTCTGTATTAGCTTCGGCCGTCACCGTTGCTTTTATATTGTCTCTGCTGCATACCACTGCATTTTTATACAAACTTGATTTACGACTTGGTAATCACTGTAACCTATACTGTATAGTTCGACTCCGGTCATTTTGTATTTAACTGGATACTTGTAGTTCAATTGTTTCAATGTCAATTTGGGTCTTCTTGAATTTTTGGCCCCTGTGTAATTTGGCTCTGGCCATCGTTGTTTCAATGCTGATCTTGATTTCAGTTGTACTTTGGTGAAGTGATTTTTTCCTCTGTACAATTGTTGCTTCCCTGACCTGTTGTAGTTGTTCATATGCCGGTTAGCTTGCATCTGCTTGCTGTTGTTTGGATTGGCTTGTGTACTTTACTGCTATATGTGCATTGTGCTTCGAGTTGTGTAGTTGGTTCATCATGCAGTCTGGATTTGTGGTATTTGCATTTGAGTTGTAGCTGTTTCATATTGCCACCTCTGTTTGCTTTGGTTACTTGTGCAGTTCTCTGGTCTTGCATCATATGTATGCTTTACTTGATCTTCACTTTGATTCCATGTTGTTCTTGTAGTCAAGTCTGCATTGTTGTCACTTGAATTAAACTTATTGTATATCATTATTTTTGAACTGTTGCATTTGTCTTTGCTTGAGTCTTGATGCAATTGGGGTCCGGTATGTTTGGCATGTGATCGGTTCTGTGATACTTGTACTACTTGTTATCAACTGGCCTGGATTACATAGTTTGTGCTTAGAGTTGATCATGCTGCCTGGTTGCTGTTATATATGCACTGTGTTTCGGTCATTTCTCATGTACATATGTATGTGATGCTTTGATGTTGTTTCACTTCTTCAAAGCAGCCTGTTGTTACTGGTGTCACTTGTCCATAAATTGGTTGTGCTGTAGTCCAGTGCCCCCATGCCTTGTGTACATATCTTGTTCATGCTGTACATATTTTTGCCTTGGTTCATGCATTGCTGTGTTGGCTTGATGGTTTTCTTCTTTGGTTGTATATTTGGTCTAGTCTGCACCTTGTCATTGTGTAGCCTGGTCTGAACAAGTTATCGTTCAGGTTGCACATTTGTGAGTTGTTCAGTGCACTGCTGTTTTGGACTTGCAGTTTGAATTGCATTGAGTTGAGTCGAGTTTGCAGTGATGGCTTGACCTTTGCATTTTGTTTATTTTTCTAATTTTCATCTGAGTTGAATTCGGCTTGGATTTGAACTTGTGCTGAATGACATTGTTTTATTGCACTTGAGTTGAATCCTGTATTTGGGTTTGACCTGTGCTCACTTGTCCCTGTAAATCGATCAAGTGTATATTTCGGTGTGCACGGCCTTGTGGCATATACAGTGATACACTGTGTATGTCACAAGCTGTTCGTGTATGGTGAATTCAAATTTAAACGATGACGAACAACCCAAATAACTGAGGTACATATTATTTTCAAAAATCCATATTTTATTTTATATTGCAAAAATATTTCTTTTTCAATTTTACTGCGTTAGTGAATATTTGTGCAGATTGCTCAGATGCTGGATTCTAACTGGAATAAAGTTGAAGAAAAATACGAGTGTGAGTGATATGTAGTGAGGTGAAAATGTAAAAATGAATTGTGATGTAATCAGAAATGTATTGTAATAGAAAATGTATATTTATAGTGAGAGCTTGAAGTTGTACTATCAAAAAATTGTAATAAATATTTATTTGAATAAAATATTCGTTTGAATTCAAATTCAGTGTTATTTATTTTATTCAGCAAATATTTATTTAATCTATGAAAAATAAAATAGTACATCAACAAATACATTTAAACGAATGTATATATGTTTATTATCATCAAACAAAAATCATATAAGCGCATATTCAACAATCTCCCCCTTTTGATGGTAACAAACATATATTTAAGATTTTGAATATGTTAAATGTATTTGATCATTAATATGTTCTAATTTGCTCCCCCTATTTAAATGCTTCCTCTCTACACAAAGCTCCCCCTATAAATATGCATACAATTAAATAATATGCAAATGAGCCTAGATGCAAATGGAAAATAATTTGACCTTTGCTTGATTCTATCTTAACTTTTCTCTCCCCCTTTTGTTATCAGCAAGAGAATAACAGTGTTAGAGAAAATAGAGATAAAGTGATCGATATTAATCCAACATTAAAACTCAATTGAATATAAATATTAAATTTCAATATAAAATCAAACAAAAATCATAAATATTTTGTTATGCGTATATTCCACTTTTAGAATGATGGGAATTACGTCATCATATAAAACCATACAGTTGTGTCTATTTGTGGTATATTTATATCAGGAATTTAAGTATCTACTAACCATGCATAACCGTTAGGACTTTTAAATGAGATTAGTAGTATTCCAATTTTATTTAAAAAAAATGAATTCAAGTATCTTCTAACCACGCATAACCGTGAGGACTTTTAAATGGGATTAGAATCAACTTGTTTATTTTAAAAATCAACTTTTGATATGCGTTCCATACATGCATAACCGTGAGGACTTTTAAATGAGCATGGAAGCACATAACAAATTCCAAGTAATTCACCCATGCGTAACCGTGAGGACTTTTAAATGAGAGTGAATACTTTGGTATTTATTATTATTATTATTATTACCCTTTTTTTTTAAAAAAAATGTGAAAAATGAAAAATGAACGATTCCTGTTTAAAGTACCACATATCGACAAACTATACAGAATTTTGATGAGTGATGGTCGTTAGAAATATGATAGATATAGAGATGGTCATGGAATTTTTACCAACAAACAGTTTTATAACTCTTATTTAAATTTCTAAAGAAATTTATTAATTATACCGTCTCGAGTCATAATATTTGATCAATATTAACACTCATCACTTTTTCAATCACTATTTTTCTTTTCGATAAACATTAGGGAGTCAGATTAGTCAAAATAGTCATTTAAATCAAATTCAAAAATAATTATGAAATTAATTTTTTAAAAACGACCAATCTGAAACTATGGTCAAAAATGATTTTCTCCAGGGGGTTTTAAAAGAAAATTTTCTGCTATTTGAAAATTATTTGAAATGAAGAATATGCAGATATTTTCTTTGAAAAACGATGCAGTTACTAAATGTCTCAAAAATCACGTTCAACTAGTAATTTTTCTATCAACTAGATTACCAGTGTAATCTGCATCTGAATTTCTTTTTCACTCAAAATCATCATTAATTGAATTTGATTGACCAAACCATGAAGTGTGCTCCAAAAATTTCAAACTCTATTTTAACAACAATTTAAATGACATTCTTTGAATTTGAAGTGAAGCCGTGTTAATAATCAAAAACCGTGAATATAGAGTTAGCCGTATTATAACCAATTTGTATTATCCTACAAAACACTATTTTTAATCCAAACCGATATATATGAAGTAATGAATCTAGAGATTATTATAGTATTTTTGGCATAAGAATATACTTGGCCAACTATGTTGAATAAGTCAGATTCAAAATCATCATCTTTTCATCATCTCAATATTGGCTGATTTTAATTCAGAATATGGTGCAGATTATCACATTCAATATATCGCTCAAATTAATATTCCTTTACCTGTTTTACCTTTACGATATTTTTCATGGTTGTCTATTGTGATTCTGTCACCTTTGAATTAGGCTAAGGAACTTTTTTTTGTCGCCCGTTGTATTTCTGGAACAGCCAAAAAACCGGAGAACACTATTGTTGTTCCTTAGCCTGCCACCACACCTACACGGAAAATGATTTATGTGACCTATTTGTTTTTATAGGTCCATGATTGTTAGTGGCAGAATATTTAGAAAAATAATTTTGTGAAGACCCAAAACTATTTATAATTGTTCCCTTCGGCACCCAAATTTGTTTAACTTTGAGAGATTTTATATTTGTGCCTTTGGAACCCAAATCGGTATAGTTTTCACATGTTTGGGTCTATACCAACAATTATTGTGATCGTGTCCAAATTTTCTACAAATTGTGCACATAGAATTAACTTGATTAATATTGTTTTCAACAATTTTCGAATTATTATATCCAAGTCCTTGTCTAACCGTATTAACAGTTTGCTTTCCTAATAGCATATTCAACGATTTTTCACTTTTTGAAAATTTATCTAAAGTCGTTGACAATTGTTGGATTTGTGTTTTGAGAGATTCATTTTCGTTTAACAACTATGTGCACTTTTTAATAGAATTCTCTCTCCTTGTTTTTTCATTCTCTTTTAAAATCAGAATTTCATTTTCAAGTGATTTTATATTGATTTCTGATTTTTTAATTTCTTCTTCGAATGTTGGACACTTATCACACTTAGAGATCCTACTTTGATAGGTTTTAATTAGTTGGTCAAGTTGTTTATTTAAATCTATCAAAGTGTCTTTTTGTGATTCAAGTTTAGCGTATTTTTCCCTAAGTCATTCAAAACAGCCTTTTACTTCATGAAAATACATAAGCAACTCAGAATGGGTAAGTTTTGATACCTCACTTGGCTCATCATTGTCACTGTCAATTGTATCACCTCGAAGACACAATTCTGCCTTTTCGCTTTCACTGCTAGTGCTTTGATCATCCTTGTTTATTTCATCCCAAGTGGCTGCAAAACTTTTCTTTTTCTGTTTCTTTCCATGGCTGATTTTATTTTGTGGAAAATCGGGCTTGATATGATCGGGTTTGTTGCAATTATAACAAATAATCTTTTGTTCTTCTGAGTAGTCCAGTGCTTTACCTATTCTGCTTTTCAATTCCTGATTTCGAGCTGGATTTCCATATTTGCGATTCCACTTTTTGAATTTCTTTATTAGTAGTGCCAGCTCTGCTGCTCCTTCATCATCGTTATCATCATCACTTTCGGTTGTTCCTTTGAGCGCTATTGATTTCTTTCGAGTATCTCCTCCTACACGCTCTTCCTTGAATTTCATTTCTAGCTCATAAGTGGTGAGATTTCCGATGAGTTCTTCGACTTTCATTTGCTTCAAATCTTTTGATTCTTGAATGGCAGTCACTTTTGCTTCAAATTTTCGTGGAAGGACTCTAAGGATTTTTCGGACTATCTCCAACTCTGTGTATGATTTTCCAAGAGCTTTTGATTTGTAAACGATATTGGAAAGTCGTCCATGCATCTCTTTGACATTTTCTTCCTTCGCCATTGTGAAGTTCTCGTATTCGCTGCTTAGCATGGCAAGGCGAGATTCTTTGACTTGAGATGTTCCTTCATGAGTCACTTCTAGTGTGTGCCATATTTCCTGTGCAGTTAGACAATGTGAGACACGATTAAATTCAAATTGATCTAATGAACAAATAATAGAATTCATAGCTCTAGCATTAGCATTTTGTAATCTATTTTCTAGTTCTGTCCATTGATCCTTTGGTTTATCTATTTCCTGATTATCTACAGTTATAGTCGGTGTTCCATAACCTGTCTCAACAATATTCCAAGCGTCAATGGTTTTCAGAAAGATTTCCATCCTATTTTTCCAATAAGCATATTCACCATTGAACATTAGTGGTCTAACTATGGATTGACCCTCAGCAAAAGCAGTATTAAAAGAAGCCATTTTAAAAATTCAAATTTTTAAAACAAAAATTGGTTTTTGTAAAAAAAAATCAAAATTTTAAAACAAAAACGGCTTTTGTTCCTAGCTCTGATACCACTTGTAGGATCGATTTCACCCTAGAGGGGGGGTGAATAGGGTGATAGTGTTAATAATAAAAATTATCGCGGAAGTGTATATTAATTTTAACACAGATCATAGCAGAATAAACATAGCACAGATAATATCAGAATAATAAAATGCAGAAATAGAACGACACAGAATTTACCCAGCTTCGGCAAAACCCTGCCTACGTGCTGCCCCCAAGGTTTCTATTAGAAATTAGATAGTCCCTCGCTTACACACGTAAACTCGCTATACCCGCTATTGACTATTCTAACTCTACGCTCAAAACCCTGCCACAACTCAGCCACTGAGTTGCGAATTCTCAAGCTACGCCACGTAGCTTGTCCCTAGTCACACGACTAGAAAATTAAAACGGTTTAAAACGAAAATACAAGTTAAAAACAATTTAAATATTAAATAACCCTAATTTTAAAATACAAAGCCCTTTTATAAAATAGAAGTCTCTTTAGAAAATAGGTCGGCCCCCTTTGTAATTCGACCCGTCTCTTTTATTTGCTCCGTTCGTAATGGCGGCCGTTCCTCTTTCAAATTTAGGGCTTCGTCCCTTCGATCCAATTTAGGGTTTGATGAAGCTTCCGACTTTATGTTTGATCAATCTTGTGGATAATGCGTGAGTAGCTTTGATCTTCTCTCGTTGCTCTCTTCGGCTGCTTCGTTGTTTGATCGAGTTCGACTCCTTGCTTCGGTATGTAATTTTATGCTTTTGTGCTTTTGTGTTTTCGTACTTGAACTCGATACAAAAAATTGCCGACGATGATATCAATTTATATAGGGTTTGTAACCCAAGATTTGCGTTGTATATTCTCTATTTGAATTTGTCAACTGATTTCTCTGGCCGCTTGATTTTGTATTGATGATTGAGATGATTTCGACTTGTTCAAAAACGTATATTTTTTGTTACTTGATGGTCACGACGTTGATTTGATATCGTGGTCAATTTGACTTGTTCATTATATCCACGGCTTCAGCTCCGATCATTTTACTATTGACTCTATTATCTGACTTCATTTTGACTTTGGCATTGACTAACTTGATTTTGGGTAGCGAATCCACTACTCTATATTAGCTTCGGCCATCACCATTTCTTTTATATTGTCTCTGCTGCATACCACTGCATTTTTATACAAACTTGATCTACGACTTGGTAATCACTGTAACCTATACTGTATAGTTCAACTCCGGTCATTTTGTATTTCACTAGATACTTGTAGTTCAATTGTTTCAATGTCAATTTGGGTCTTCTTGAATTTCTGGCCCCTGTGTAATTTGGCTCTGGCCATCGTTGTTTCAATGCTGATCTTGATTTCAGTTGTACTTTGGTGAAGTGATTTTTGCCTCTGTACAATTGTTGCTTCCCTGACCTGTTGTAGTTGTTCATATGCCGGTTAGCTTGCATCTGCTTGCTGTTGTTTGGATTGGCTTGTGTACTTTACTGCTATATGTGCATTGTGCTTCGAGTTGTGTAGTTGGTTCATCATGCAGTCTGGATTTGTGGTATTTGCATTTGAGTTGTAGCTGTTTCATATTTCCACCTCTGTTTGCTTTGGTTACTTATGCAGTTCTCTGGTCTTGCATCATATGTATGCTTTACTTGATCTTCACTTTGATTCCATCTTGTTCTTGTACTCAAGTCTGCATTGCTGTCACATGAATTAAACTTATTGTATATCATTATTTTTGAACTGTTGCATTTGTCTTTGCTTGAGTCTTGATGCAATTGGGGTCCGGTATGTTTGGCATGTGATCGGTTCTGTGATACTTGTACTACTTGTTATCAACTGGCCTGGATTACATAATTTGTGCTTAGAGTTGATCATGCTGCCTGGTTGCTGTTATATATGCATTGTGTTTCGGTCATTTCTCATGTACATATGTATGTGATGCTTTGATGTTGTTTCACTTCTTCAAAGCAGCCTGTTGTTACTGGTGTCACTTGTCCATAAATTGGTTGTGCTGTAGTCCAGTGCCCCCATGCCTTGTGTACATATCTTGTTCATGCTGTACATATTTTTGCCTTGGTTCATGCATTGCTGTGTTGGCTTGATGGTTTTCTTCTTTAGTTTTATATTTGGTCTAGTCTGCACCTTGTCATTGTGTAGCCTGGTCTGAACAAGTTATCGTTCAGGTTGCACATTTGTGAGTTGTTCAGTGCACTGTTGTTTTGGACTTGCAGTTTGAATTGCATTGAGTTGAGTCGAGTTTGCAGTGATGGCTTGACCTTTGCATTTTGTTTATTTTCTAATTTTCATCTGAGTTGAATTCGGCTTGGATTTGAACTTGTGCTGAATGACATTGTTTTATTGCACTTGAGTTGAATCCTGTATTTGGGTTTGACCTGTGCTCACTTGTCCCTGTAAATCGATCAAGTGTATATTTCGGTGTGCACGGCCTTGTGGCATATACAGTGATACAATGTGTATGTCACAAGCTGTTCGTGTATGATGAATTCAAATTTAAACGATGACGAACAACCCAAATAACTGAGGTACATATTATTTTCAAAAATCCATATTTTATTTTATATTGCAAAAATATTTCTTTTTCAATTTTACTACGTTAGTGAATATTTGTGCAGATTGCTCAGATGCTGGATTCTAACTGGAATAAAGTTGAAGAAAAATACGAGTGTGAGTGATATGTAGTGAGGTGAAAATGTAAAAATGAATTGTGATGTAATCAGAAATGTATTGTAATAGAAAATGTATATTTATAGTGAGAGCTTGAAGTTGTACTATCAAAAAATTGTAATAAATATTTATTTGAATAAAATATTCGTTTGAATTCAAATTCAGTGTTATTTATTTTATTCAGCAAATATTTATTTAATCTATGAAAAATAAAATAGTACATCAACAAATACATTTAAACGAATGTATATATGTTTATTATCATCAACAAATATTTATTGACTAACTTGATTTTGGGTATGAGAATCCATTACTCTGTATTAGCTTCGGCCATCACCGTTGCTTTTATATTGTCTCTGCTGCATACCACTGCATTTTTATACAAACTTGATTTATGACTTGGTAATCACTGTAACCTGTACTGTATAGTTCGACTCCGGTCATTTTGTATTTAACTGGATACTTGTAGTTCAATTGTTTCAATGTCAATTTGGGTCTTCTTGAATTTTTGGCCCCTGTGTAATTTGGCTCTGGCCATTGTTGTTTCAATGCTGATCTTGATTTCAGTTGTACTTTGGTGAAGTGATTTTTTCCTCTGTACAATTGTTGCTTCCCTGACCTGTTGTAGTTGTTCATATGCCGGTTAGCTTGCATCTGCTTGCCGTTGTTTGGATTGGCTTGTGTACTTTACTGCTATATGTGCATTGTGCTTCGAGTTGTGTAGTTGGTTCATCATGCAGTCTGGATTTGTGGTATTTGCATTTGAGTTGTAGCTGTTTCATATTGCCACCTCTGTTTGCTTTGGTTACTTGTGCAGTTCTCTGGTCTTGCATCATATGTATGCTTTACTTGATCTTCACTTTGATTCCATGTTGTTCTTGTAGTCAAGTCTGCATTGTTGTCACATGAATTAAACTTATTGTATATCATTATTTTTGAACTGTTGCATTTGTCTTTGCTTGAGTCTTGATGCAATTGGGGTCTGGTATGTTTGGCATGTGATCGGTTCTGTGATACTTGTACTACTTGTTATCAACTGGCCTGGATTACATAGTTTGTGCTTAGAGTTGATCATGCTGCCTGGTTGCTGTTATATATGCACTGTGTTTCGGTCATTTCTCATGTACATATGTATGTGATGCTTTGATGTTGTTTCACTTCTTCAAAGCAGCCTGTTGTTACTGGTGTCACTTGTCCATAAATTGGTTGTGCTGTAGTCCAGTGCCCCCATGCCTTGTGTACATATCTTGTTCATGCTGTACATATTTTTGCCTTGGTTCATGCATTGTTGTGTTGGCTTGATGGTTTTCTTCTTTGGTTGTATATTTGGTCTAGTCTGCACCTTGTCATTGTGTAGCCTAGTCTGAACAAGTTATCGTTCAGGTTGCACATTTGTGAGTTGTTTAGTGCACTGTTGTTTTGGACTTGCAGTTTGAATTGCATTGAGTTGAGTCGAGTTTGCAGTGATGGCTTGACCTTTGCATTTTGTTTATTTTTGTAATTTTCACCTGAGTTGAATCCGGCTTCGATTTGACCTTGTGCTGAATGACATTGTTTTATTGCACTTGAGTTGAATCCTATATTTGGGTTTGACCTGTTCTCACTTGTCCCTATAAATCGATCAAGTGTATATTTCGGTGTGCACGGCCTTGTGGTATATACAGTGATACACTGTGTATGTCACAAGCTGTTCGTGTATGATGAATTCAAATTTAAACGACGACGAACAACCCGAATAACTGACGCAAATATTATTTTCAAAAATCCATATTTTATTTTATATTGCAAAAATATTTTTTTTCAATTTTACTGCGTTAGTGAATATTTGTGCAGATTGCTCAGATGCTGGATTCTAATTGGAAGAAAGTTGAAGAAAAATACGAGTGTGAGTGATATGTAGTGAGGTGAAAATGTAAAAATGAATTGTGATGTAATCAGAAATGTATTGTAATAGAAAATGTATATTTATAGTGAGAGCTTGAAGTTGTACTATCAAAAAATTGTAATAAATATTTATTTGAATAAAATATTCGTTTGAATTCAAATTCAGTGTTATTTATTTTATTCAGCAAATATTTATTTAATCTATGAAAAATAAAATAGTACATTAACAAATACATTTAAGCGAATGTATATATGTTTATTATCATCAAACAAAAATCATATAAGCGCATAATCAACACCGTGTTCATCAGTCGAAAGCAAAATTCTCGAAGTGTCACTTTTGGCGTGAGGAGGTGCGTTTCTTGGGGTGTGTAGTCTTAAGAGAGGGTCAGTTACGGATCCCGCTAAGGTAGTAGAGGTACAGGATTGGAAGGCCTCCAAGAATGCTACCGAAGTTAGAAGCTTCCTAGGTTTGGCTGGTTATTATAGGAAGTTTATCGGTGATTTTGCTAAGATTTCAGCACCGCTAACTTACCTCACTAAAAAGAATGCGACATTCAAGTGGGATATAGATTGTGAGGATTTATTCACGATGCTAAAGAGGGCCCTTATTAGTGCACCAGTGTTAGTTTTACCTGATTGTGTTAAGCCATATATAGTATACACCGATGCATGTGGGACTGGCCTTGGGCAGTATTGATGCAGGAGAGGAGGATAGTATGCTATGTGAGTTGACAATTGAACTCATGAGAAGAACTACCCCACCCTTGATTTGGAGTAACCTGCTATTTTTTTTGCACTCATGTCATGGAGACATTACATGCTAGGATAGAGGTTCGAGCTTTTCACTGACCATAAATCACTGAAGTACCTGTTCTCACAAAAGATTTAAACTTGAGGCAGCAGCATTGGATGGAGTTTATGGCATCATATGACTTTGAGATAGCTTACACCCCTGGCAAGGGGAAGATGGTGGAAGATGCGTTAAGTAGTAAGAGAACAACCTTAGCCCAATGTTTGTGGAGTGGAAAAGCCTAGAGTTTATTTCCACCTTTGATTTTACGCCCTCTATGGACATTACTTCTGGATTATTGGCAGCACTTGAGGTTAAGCCTACCCTCAATAAATCAGACTGGCTCAAGACTTTGAGAAGATTCAGAGCTTGTGGATATTCCAGATAGGATTAGCAGAGGAGAGGTCTCTAGATATCTCCAACGCTATTCCATCGAGAGTAAAGGGTGGCTAAGGAGAGATGGAAGACTTTGTGTTTCTCGCATTGGTGATTTGAACAGTGTATTACTATCAGTAGCACACCATGCTCGGATGACTATTCAACTTGGTGATGATAAGATGTATAGAAACATGAAGAGAGTGTTTTATTACAGTGACATGAAGAAGGATGTAGAAGAGTTTATGGTTAAGTGTCTTGTGTGCCAAAGGGTTGAGGCGGAGCAGTAAGGGCCTGCCGGATTGCTTCAACCATTGGATGTACCCGAATGGAAGTAGGATAGTGTTTCGATGGACTTCATATATAGATTACCTCGATTTAGAACCAGTATTTGGGTGATTATATATTGTTTGGCTAAGAGCGCCCATTTCATTTCGGTCAAGAGTAAGAGGACATCACCTTATTTGGCATCCATATACGTTCATGAGATAGTCCGACTTCATGGAGTTCCCTTAGCATAGTGAGTGATAGAGACTCTATCCTTAATCGTGAGTTTTGGAGGAGCTTGCAAGAGGCTTTACGGACACAGCTTAGATTGTGTACAACATATCATCCTCAAACGAATGGCCAAACAGAGAGAATCGATAGAGTTCTTGAAGATTTTTTGAGGATGTGCATTCTTGATTTTGAAGGGACTTGGGAGGAGCACCTTCCTTTAGTGGAATTCGCTTATAACAATAGTTTTCAGCCTAGCATTGGAATGGGTCCTTTTGAAGCCCTTTATGTAAGACCTTGCAAGTCGTTTTCATGTTGGTTGGAGTTTACAGAAAGATTGATACTTGGTCCCGACATGGTTCGAGAGACTTTGGAAATGATTGATTTGATTAGAAGAATAATGAAGACGACCCAAGATAGATAGAAATCCTATGCCAATAAGCGGAGAAGGGATATTGAGTTCGAGGTAGGAGATTTGGTTTTCATTTAAGGTGTCTCCGCTAAGAAAGGTAGTGAGGTTTGGATCAAGTGAGAAACTTGCTTCCAGATTCGTAGGATTGTTCCCCATTGTGGAAAAGGTAAGAAAGATGGCGTATTGGATAAAACTACCAGAGAGGCTCACAGGAGTTCATGATGTTTTTCATGTTTCTCACTTGAGAAAGCGCTTGCATGATTCAACATAGGTAGTGGAACCTAGCCAACTTGAGGAAATTGAAGTGGATAGAGAAGCATCGGTTCGTTGCATTCCTACCAAGATCGTTGGACATGATATTAAGAAGTTTAGGAATACGGAAGTCCCTTTGGTTAAAGTACGGTGGGGAGATAGTATTGAGTATACTATGTGCGAGGCTGAGGAGAAAATACGTATCTCTTATCCATATCCCTTTGATGGTACGTCTAGAATTTCATATTTAGTTTTGAATAGGTTCTTTCCTTTTGTATCCTTTTGAGAGGGTAGATCTTAGGATTTAACCTATGGATGGCATAATTAAATTTAAATATGTTACTAGAACATGTTATGTATGTTGGACGCAAGTGGTTGCAAGTGTTTGCTAGTGGATGCTAATGGATGCATACACACACACTAGACACTATTATCTCCTACACACACACTAGACACTATTATCTCCTAGAGATCGGCCTAACTAGGTCACTAAAGCATACACATAACGATGTATGTGCACTTGAATTTTTATTTCATGGTTACTGTGAATGGGTGATTATTATATGGTTGTTGCATTTGGATGATGATTGTAGCATGCATATAGAACTATCAGTTGTCATTAGGGAATTTGCATTCATTGGATACATGGTACGGACATGAGCACATAAAAAGGAGGTTGAGTGAATCAGTAGACTGTCTAATCTTTTACATTAGTTAGAGACATTAGCAACTCACTATTGCATATACCATAAATTGTACTAAAAAGCATAAGGACAATGGATGTAATGGATGATGGTTGAATATGTGATTGTGGAATTTGGATGAAAATATTTATTTCATTCTTCCATCCTAGGAGATTTCGGGGGCGAAATCCTTTAAGGAGGGGAGAATGTAACAACCCGAAAAATTAGAGTAATAATAATTAATTAACAAATTAATTGACTAATAAAATAGGTTTGGGAAATTGTCAGAATTGAGCCACGGGATTGCACTATTAGGTCCGTCAAAATTTTCTGAGCAATTTTCATATATAACTTATTGAATCCGAGTCGGTATGGAGAAGTTAAGAGAAAAACAAAGAAAATTAGAATTATATTTATAATTATACAAAAATTAAAAAAAGTGAAGACCTATCATGCGTTGACCCATGCTTGAGTCGTGTCGACCTGCTTATAGGCCAGGTCGACCTGCATTCTTCCCTGGACAATTTTTTGTCCAGGTGCGAGCCGAAAACTGTAAATTTGATTTTTGGAGAAATCCTGTACGTTCGTAGCTGCATCCGATGGTTCCTAGTGAGCCTATGACTTGGTTGCACAAAATTAAATCTTTAAATCTGATGGTCTGAGATTCCTAAGCGACATTATAATTAGAACCCTAGGTCTAGCTATTTTTTTCATTCAGATTTTCTTCTAATTGGGTTCATTGCCCGAAGCTGAACCCTAAATAGAAAAAATTTCAAAGGAGGAAATCTTTTTTTAAAAATATTTTACACCCTAGAAGTGGATCTAAGAAGGCCTAAGATTAGAGCTAAGAACCATAGGTGAGTGTTTTGTAATTATTTTAGATTTGTAAGCAATTTAAAATAACAAAGTTCTCAATAGTTGTAGTTTTCTACAATTTTGAGATAGTTTTTATGTAAGTTTATTTATAGTCAATTTTTAAGTAAATTTCAGAAGTTCTTTTCAGTATATTTTTATTCAGCTATTTTATTCAGTTATTTGTAGTGATTTACAGTTATTCACAGTTATTAACATCTGTTTTAAGTTGCGATTTAGCATGTAAATGTTAGATTCTTTTTTATAGAGATTTAATCATTTTTGATGCGAATAAAATATTAAAAAGAGAAGAATTCACAAATATGGATTAAAATAGGAAAACACTAAATTTACATAAATCAGATGTAAAACGAGAAAACTAAAATAAAATGGAGATGAACTAAAATTGGCAAATTTGAGATATTTACAAGCATGATTATAACAAGTGGTTATAAGTAAAAAGAGAAAATAGTAGAGTAACAGTTGCAAGTTCCATTATAACACACAGGTTATAATTAGAAAGAAAGAAATAATAGAAGGGGTTATTTCAAATCTTAGATCTTGGATTAAGTTAATAAACAAATATAACAACAATGGCCCGTACCGGCAGCATTCCCTTTTAGGTCTAGGACTGATGGTCTCATACGTGGCTGAGGCTGGGCATGCTTATGCTGACTAGGGTAAATAAGTAGCCAAAGATAGGGGCTCAAATTTGGGGATCTAGGAAAGGGGTGCAAAGTTAGAAGATTTGTTTGTTAGGACCAATACTGATAGCATTCCCTTTCAGGTCTAGGACTAATTGCCTCACACGGGGGTGAGGCTGGGCACACTTATGTTGATTAGGTTAAACAAAGGGTCAAACAGGGGGCGACAGTTACTGTGTATCGGCGATGACCGAGTGTGCGACATCGATTAGGGTAAATAATTCGCTACCGCATCTTAAGCGCTAAGGGGTGTCTTTTGCTGTGGGACCAACACGATTGGTTCTCAGTGGCATAACAAAGATAGGAAAGGCCGATCAAGGGGTTAAGATTAGGATTTCATCCTAATTAAGGTAGCAGTTGAGATAGGATTAGGGTTCATCCTAATCATAGCAGTTTAAGACAAGTGCAAACAGTTAAAACAAACAATCAAATAGAATCAGAAACGGTATTTTATGCAAGTTTTATCTTTTCTGTATCTTCCTTTCATGCTAGAACTATTGCTTAGTCTATTATCTTTATCTTGCTTGGAAATGCTTGTGCTTACTTTCACTCACCAGACTTATTGTCTGACTTACTCCTCTATCTTTCCTTTTCCCCCAATAGGCCAGTAGAGTTGAGGATAGTTGATTCAGGTTGCTTGGAGATTCATTTCTGGAATTTTCTCATTTCAGATGTATTCTTCTACTTTTCATCCTTTTCATTTGGTTTATGATGGGTTGGCACTTGTGAGAGGGATTACTATTGTTATTTTTGTACTCTATTATGTGAGACAGATGTATTTTCATGAGATATGAGAGATTCTAGACATGTTATGTTTTTTTGACTTATTTTGAAATGAAGCTTAATTCTGAATGATAACTTATTATTTAAATGTTTTCCACTGCTTTTACTTATTTGTTTTGTGAATCTTAGTCTCTGTGATGCTTTAGCTATACCTATAACGCACCACATCTTTTGGTGTGCCCTTATTGGGAATACTAAGGGGTGTGGGGTGTTTCAGAAGCGGCCAAGTAGTAATTCCCCAAGGAAAGATAGAATATGACTAAGTTATTGTGATGCCGTTTTAGGCACTATGAGATGCACGATGAGGCATAAACTACTATTAAGAGGTGGACACAGATAAAGACAATGAGACACACCGACGAGTCAACATTTCGGATTCCCATCCCCAATGTGTAGTTGTACTAGTAGTCGTAAAACGAGATGTAGATCCATACGAATGTGATATTTCGTTGATGATAGATCCTGATGTGGTGCCAGATTTTGGATACTAACGGGAATAGTATCTTGGTCCAAAGGGGGACCGTGGTACTTATATATACATATACGTATGCACACACATGTGTACATAGTTATGGTTCACTTTGGGTGGATGGGGAAAATCTTTCGTGTATGTTGAGTCAAGATGACTAAGTAAAATTAAAAGGCATAAGATGTAATGAAATAAAATTGACATAAACTAGTGTTATGTGCAATATGTATAATTCACCTGTCACCAGAACGTTGTTCTGAACCCCTTCATCTTTACAACCCACATGATAGCTTTAGAGGTACAAGTACTAGTACAAGGTGGAAATAGTGGAAAGGCAAGTTTCCTTATGCATGCTCAGTATTGACAAGAACACTAGACATTAGAAGTGTTAACCTTAGTCCATAAATATATGTTTTTTTTATACTTTACTATTCTGTTATGAGATATATCGATGGTGTTCAAATATGTAATTATTTTTTATTTTCAGTATACTAAACCAATGATTCATACTTTGGCGGACTTGGGTTTTCGATTAAGCAAAAATTCGGAACCACTAGGGTGTGGGTTGTTTCGCATAGTATCAGAGCTTACGTTAGTCGATCTTGAAAAAAATTAGGTAATGATGAGTAAACATATTTGTATTTTTTATATAAATATGAATATATTGTATGTTAAATCCTATAAATTCTACTTACAGAGTAGTTGCAACCACACATTGAAATATGGATAAGTTGGTTATAAGTTGGAATTGTGGAAGAAGTTGAAGATATACACCTACCCTAATTACCCTATGGAAAATAGGTTGTGTGCAAAGGCGTTGACTTAAAAGATCATGGGTGCAACATATGGAAGGTCCATGAAGCTGGATAGTACGTGACTCCCTAATTGGGCTTCCAATATCCCAGTGATTGTAGATCCTCGTATGATGCTAATTGATGATGTACAAAAGGTCTAGATAAGGGGAAGGTAAGAGTCCATATGGGAGATATCCGGAAGCAATTGAATTCTTGAAGGATAATGGGTAGTAGTCAGTCCAAAAGGATAGCTGGATTTTCTAGTTGGAAGAAGATAAGTTGATAAGTAAGTTGAAGGAAGAGAAGTCCAAAAGAAGGACATATAGAAATCCACTCCGACTTTGACCCCAAATAGAAGAATTTAATATAAAAATTGAAACGATTTTAATATAAAAGTTTGAGAATATATATAATATATTTGAAATGATTTTCAAAAGAATTAGTTGAAGGTAAAACAACCCTATTTCCAAAAAGTAAGTAAATATTAAATTTTCAGAAAATATATATAAATAACTATGTTATATTAAATAAAAGATTCTGATAGAAAATTTAGAATTTGTTGGACCAAAATTAATAATAAATGGGTTTTAATAAAAAGGTTAATTCTTTTGAAAAAATTGTACAGTGTAGGTAGCTCGTTGATTTTTCTACGATGAATTTTTTTAAGTTGATAAATTCTTTGTATGGGTGGATAATAGAAAGTGGTACAAGTTTGAAATGGGATAAAGAGAAAGAGAAAGAAGATTAGAATCTAAAATAAGGCGGTAGGCGAATGCACCGTAATAGTTCAACTAAGAAGACAGTAAATTGAGAATAGAATTATATAAATATAAGCTTGGAATAAGTGCAGTTTAGATAGAGGAAGGTTGAATAGTAATAGCATTATAAAATACAAACAAACAAAATATGAAGAACTTATATAAAATAATGTTAGTAATTAGAAATAACGTTAGGACATTAGATTGAAAATAGTGCTAGTAATCTAACAAGAAGCAAGATAGAGAAACTAAAGGCTATACAATGGAAAATGAACATTTTCCATTGTTATGCACATTTATCGCAAGTATCTATCAAAAGTCTCCCTCACATGATATTAGAGACTCCGCCAAGTATTGAAAGTAGGGATAGTATGAGTGATGAGAAAATGACAAAGTAACTACTCTCGTTTTTATTGTTTAAAAATTATAAAGGATGTTTAGAAATACTGTAAAGTACATTTGAAAAAATGGTTTGATATAACAATTGAGTTTTTACAAGAAAAACATAATAAATGGTTTGAATAAAAATCCTAATTTTTAAGAAGTAAAAGTTGGAAAAAGGTCTTTAAAAGGGAAATAACTTTTAAAAAACTTAATTGTAGTTTTGAATGTTAAGGCACTAAGTTATTTTTAAAATTTCTAAAAAGATCTTAAGCTGTACTTTTACAGATAAAAGTTATAGGATTAATTTTTTTAAAATATGGAGTAGAAAGGAATGACTGCCTAGGTTAGGCGAGGCAAAAGGTAAGGTTATGAGGAAGATAGCGATGACTACTCATATAGTAACAATAATGCATCCCTGTAGAATGTAAAGAATACTAGTAAGAGCATAGGAATGTTTTGTTAGATATATGTACAAGCCATAAAAAGAACTTGCAAAGGAATGATAAATGATATTAAAGTACACATCTGCAAGTACTAGGGCATGCTCGTATGAAGGATTAAGGATGAAGATAGTAACTACCAAGATTTAGATTAGAAGATGATAGTAATAGAGGTTAAAGAGATGGAATGCACACATGAAGGACATTGGTAGACTCAAAGTTAAGGAAGGCATGATAGTGGGTGGAAAAGTTATTCCACCAAGCCAATTTACCAGTGAGTTATTCTAAACATGCGTAGTTTGTATTTCTTACCTATTATAGCGTGTGGATGCACAATTTATTCCATTATTGGGTATGGTAATGGAAGTAGTAGATAGATCTTATTCATCAGAAGCCATAAGGAAAGTTAAGATATGTGAGTTGGAGAATGATGGCATGTTAGGATGGTCCATTTGATTACTGGTAAGATGTGATAGGACCACAACATCATTAGTCAGTTGATGTTGAAGGGAAGCTTCCAACAATAGTTTTTTTGAGGTTTGGGTTGTAAGCATTAGTTGTTTCAGTTAAACGCGTACGATATCCTAAGAAATGTTCTTTTTTATGTGTTTTATGCATAGACTGTAATATTTTTTGGAAAATGATTAGACAAGGAACTTTAGAAAAGACACATAACTAATTCAAAAGAAAAGAAAACAGTAAAAGGCTAGAAGTATAAGGTAAATTAAGAAAATTTATTAAATTAGCTACTAAAAGAAAAGTAAAGTTAAGCCCCAAAAAACATAAAGCTTTAGGAAGATAAATTTTGACGAGTGAAGGATATGGAAAGTTTATTGTGAAGCCACCGGTTAAGGTCCCAATACCTTAAAAGTTGAAATTTATAAATGAACTCATGTATTTGTTGTTATTGTAAATAAAGGAAATATTTTGGAATTTATAATTTACCGCATAATTATGTGAAGTCCGTTATGGACATTAAACTATTGACTAAACCCCAATTATGTGAGGTATGTCATAATTTATTTTGAAAAACATATATGAATACATTTGAAATTTTTTGTTCAAAATTCTTGTTTTGGATAATCAAATACCTTTGTGAGAACATTTAGAAATTTTTTGTGATGAAAAGTTTAAAGTTTAAATTTTTTACTGATATTTCAAAACTTTATATGTAAAAGATTTTTGAGTAGAAAAAGAAGAAATTTTCTAATTCTCAGAATGCCACATACTTAACATGGGGGAATAGTTGACAGGTTAGCTAGTGCAGATTTTACTATGTAGCAGAAGGGACGGTAAAATAAATTGTAGTTAGAGACAAGAGAAAAAGCTATTTTTTCCATGGAGTCATTTCTTTCATACCTTGTCGGTAGGTGAACTAAACTGGTTTTAAAATAATTCTGTTTTAAAATTTTAAAGATTTAAAATATATGTGAACATTACTTAGAAGAGAATTAAGGGAAAAAGAAAAGGTTCCAAGGTACGATAGAAAAGGGGCACATAAGAGAAGGATGAAAATATGGAATTTTCCATCTAGACCATTTTCCGACATAAGAACATATGTTTAGAAAACTGGATTTTTTTAAAACTTGGATGTTAGCAATGATGTGCTAGGATTTTGGATGGTAGGAATTAGATGAAAATTTTGTTGAACTATATTTCCATCCATGGAAATATTGGAAAATTTGGATGTAAAACAAGGTTTTTGATTTTCAAAATTTGCATGCATATAGAACTGCCAGTGTATTTAGGTTGTTTGGACCATATTTTCAAAACTATTTTAAAGAAATGCATTCATATATGAGGTATTGATTAGAATCATTGTGCATACAACTTATATGTGTTGTGATACACCGTGCACTTGTACACACGATTGATTGGAAAATGGTTTCACGTTAATTGATTTGATAGTTTAAAATGGTTGTATGTTATGTTACATTGTTCAATCTTGAGGACTTTTAGGGACGACATTCATTTAAGGGTGGAGAATGTAACACCTCGTAATGTTACAATAATTAATTAAAATGAAAGTTTATTAATAAACAATTAACACCCAAAAAATAGAATTTTCATAAATGTCTGACTTTGGCTACAAAACATATACCATTGGTTTCATGGCGATTTTTGATCAACTTTCATATATAAAGTTCTTTGATCGAAGTTCAAACAAAAAGGTTATTAATGCTTAAAGATTTTGAATCGGAAATACTTATATATATATAGAATTATGGTAATAAAAGTTAAATGAAGTTAGTTAATAACGTTAATGGAAACTTAAAATAAATGTTAAAGTTAAATCAAATCTGCTAGAATATATATATAAGCGGAAATAAATTATAGCAATCGGTTCTAAAATGGAATTATCTTTAAAAAAACCACAGTAATTAATCACAATCGACAACACACCACAGGTTGAACCTAGATGTCTGCTAGTCGACCGATAGCGGTCGACCGTAGGCATAAGGCGGTCAGCCCGTGTCATTGTGAAATCGAGAATAATACATGGCCATATGGCCCAGATTTAATACAGTTTAATCTAATGGTTGGCATTGTTTGAACCTCTATAAATATAAAATTAGACCTTTACCTCTAAACTCATATTTTTAGAGCGACGTCAGAGCTTTGCCATTTTCTCTTCTCCTCCAAACTCCAAATTCTTAGAAATAACTATAGTTTGTACATATATACAACTAGAGAATTGTAGAGGATGATTGAGGAAAAGAATTGGGTCAAATCAAATCACCAAAGCCATGGTAAACTATAAATTTGAATTTAAAATATAAATAAAATTCCAAATCTCTTTTCTAATCTAGATCTCTGACAAATATATTTACATTTGCAGTGTATGAGTCCAGATAGAGAGAAAATGGAGTCAAATTGAAATAACAGGGATTTGATCTAAAGATTTGAAAAGAGAAAAGGTAAGTGAAAAAATTATATAATTTTATATAATATTAGATTTATATCATTATAGATATATTCATATATGCCTGAAATGTAAATTAGATTTGTAAGCTAAATCTATACACATGTAATAAAATTATAAACTCTGGCTACATATTCTATAATTGTTAACTTGATACATATATGTTGTGTGAATCTAAATCTGAAAAATATTTAGGTAGTAGCGGTCCTTGAATTTATTCATAATAGTAAACCATGAACTTGTAAATGATGTAATAATTCCTGATTTGTTATTTGAATGGATTTAAAAAAATGTAAAATAAAATTTTAGAGGTTTAAGTGGTATTTAAATTTATTGGAATATAGAATGTTGCAATGTGAAATTCTATAGACTATCAAGTTTAAAATAAATAAAAGTGCGTCATTTGAAATGATAAGGAATGCACCCAAAAAGAAAGAGATGTATAAAACATGGATATTTGCCATATTTTGTATTGCCCATTTTAATAACTACAAAAATATAATATCTTGTAATTCTAAACACAATACAAATCTTCCTTTTCGATAAGATATAAAAATTTATAGTGTTAAACTTTCCATTTGAGAGACATGTAATTACAATTCAATAAAATGTAGAGAATCCCTATGTGTTAGATAAGAAATTATAAATGTGATAAGATCATTCTAAGAGGAAAGATGTGCGATACAAATAAAGATGGAAATTAAATAAAAATAAATTAAGAGTAGACAAGAATAAATTAAAGGTTAAAAAGGGAATAGAACAAAAAATGGGAAAAAGGGTAAAAGGATGAGAAAATACATTGTAAGTCTTTTAAAAAGAAAGCGTAAAAATAAAATAAATCAAGCAACATATAAATGCATAAAGAAGTAAATAATTACAGTAAATGATAAACTGTAGAGGCAAAATAATTAGTAAGAAAAAATATATGTAGACACAAACACGTAGCCTCAAGTATGCGTTTACGATGGGTGTGAATTATATAAGTGTATAAATAACTTAAATGAGAACGACAAAGTCATTAGAATGAGTTGGAATGCGAACTCAGTAGTGTTAAACAATAGAAGTCTGCCCACCATAATGGGCACAAGTAGTTATGTATAAATTATACTGATGTGGGAAATATACAACTATAAGACCCGTGGAGTACATATGCTTGCGTATAGGTGAAGGAATATCCTCAGTCGAGTTTGCCTTAATAAATTCAGGGGAGCGTATTGCCCTAATTGCGTCAGGCAATCTCGACAGGATGTGAGCGGCTTGATGCTATGTCATTATGTGTTGGTACCGAATTAGGAATAGGAGCTGTATATAGCTAGGTGTAGTGCATCATTGATCCCGCACGGTCAACGAAAATATACGTTACACCTAACAGACCATGCCTCCTACTAGAGTAGGTAATGTTAGGTAATGCACCATCGCAGTTGTTTGCTAGTTTTTTTGTTAGGTCAAGGCTGTTTAACCCACAAAATAGTTCTTTAAAAAATAAATGGGTTAGTCAAAGGAGCCGAGTCCTCTGTAATCGGTGGTGCTAAGTCCACAATAGGAAGCTGACAAGTAGTGAATCCCTAACGCAAGAATACGGCTAAACTATTGCGATGTCCTATTAGGCACTACGAGATGTATGGCGAGGCATAAACTACCATTGAGAGGTGGACATGAATGAAGACGATGAGACACACTGCCAGTCGACATTCAAGTTCCCCTCCCTAATGCGTAGTTGTACCGGTAGTCATAATACAATAAGTAATTCCATACAGACGTGATATTGCATTGATGATGGATCCTGACGTGGTGCCAAATTTCAGATACTAACGGGGCTAGTGTCTTGGTCCAAAAGAGGACTATGGTGTATACACACACATATACGTATGTAGTTATGGTCTACTTTAGGTCGATAGGTTGAATCGTATGCGTATCTGAAGTCGAGATGACTAAGTAAAATCAAAAGACATAAAATGTAATAGAAGACAACCGATGTAAAATAGTATTATGTGTAAAATATATAATTCACCAGTCACCAGAACATTGTTTTACTCCTTCCTCGTTACAACCTACATGATAGTTTTAGAGGGACAGATACTGGTGCAAGGCAGAAATAGTGGACAGATTTCATTAAGCATGCTGGCACTGGCAAGGACACTAGATATTGGTAGTGTTAACCTTGGTCAGTAACTATATGTTTTATTATACTTTACCATTCCGCTGTAATATATATCAATAGTGCTCTGGTATGCAATTATTTGTTTATTTGCAAGATACCGAACCAAAAATCCATACTTTGGTGGACTTGGATTTTCGATTTTGTGAAAATTTAGGCCAACTAGTACGCGGGTTGTTATAGTCAGCTTTTGGTTCTAGGGGAATAAGCTTCAAAGACATTATAAACATAAGCCCCTATGAATTGAACTTCTTCTTCTGCAAATATTCTTATAGCCACTAAGGGTGACAAAACTTCATCTTTGGTATATATAATATCGGTTGAGATAACACTTATGAAAATCTAGAATAATATGTTTTTAGGGAGAAAAAGAAAAAAAAGAACGATGTTTTGAGATTGCGTGGAAGAGAAGAGAAATTTATATCATGTGTTCCATCTACTTTAAATTTGTTTGAACTCAAGATAAAACTTATCTAAAAAAAATTAAATTGGGCGTATTTTCATGTATGTGTGTACACACACACTTTATAATGTGTAAGTGTACACATACATATTTGAAGATTGAATATAGCTTAAGTACAAATGTTCTTGTTCTAGCTTGAAAATGTCAGTGTTTTGTGTTGTTACTTACAACAATATCTTTTATAATAATTCAAAGCTTTGTAGGTTTAATAATCATTACATTTAGAGAAAAAAGAAAGAAAAAAAGAACATTGGTTGGTTCATGTTTTAACGTTTTTAAAATAACTTGAATTTTTTTTGTGGAACGTGATTATTCCAAATGTGAACAGTTCGTTTAAATTATGATTCTTATAATACAGAGACGCTTTTAGTACTCGGATTTGAAAAAAAGAAATAGTTTATCAACAATCAAATTTTTGTTAAATTCTACTTGGAAATTTTAAGTTATGCGGTTTAATTTTTTTTTCCTTTTTCTATTGAACTAGAAGTGAATTGTAACATGAAATTTAGCAACCCACTTTAAAGAACTCTACCATTTCAGACATAACATTTGATTTTATGAGCTAATTTTGGTGAATATTTTTTCAATTAGAAGATATTTTATCAAGATACAAGTTTTATATTTTCACTTTTCAAAAATTTGAAGTTTATTGATGTTTAAACCTGTTTTAACTTTGACAAATATTCAGGCCCGAGCATGTAATTTCCAAATTACAACATTCTGTTGTTTTGGCCATGGTTTTTTGAACCACTAAAATGTTTTTGACAACCTAGTATGCATTTGAAAGCTACGATGATTGGGAAAATCATTTATTTTAGAAGATTTGCAAAAAAATTCATTTTCTATGTGAAAAATCTATTCTAATGCAATGGACCTACGTTGTATGTTATGTTATGCATTCACAAATCTTTAGTTCCAAATGAAAAAGAAAACCTTAAATTTGCATTTTAGTTGCTTACTGTTGCCAACCAGTCAGAGTATAGTAGGTGAAGGAGAGTAGGAGCAATGTAATGGTCTTTTTTCCATGCGAATTGACTCGACGAAGACTAAAGGATTAAGTTTTATGAATATACATTCATGACATACAAACACTAAATAATCAAGAATAAAAAAGAGCTCTACTAATTGATTTTGATTAATAAATTAATAGCTTTCCTTATAGGAAGAAAACATGCAATTGATGGAAGAAATCTTGACTTGGACAGAACTTGTTACTGCTTTTATTAGGATAACTTATTAAAACACCCCATATAGGTAATACATAAATCGAAACTAACTGTTTTGTTATTACTATTTTTATTTATTTTGTTATTACTAAAGGTAGTTAGACTTGGGGGTTAAATAAACTTTAAAATAAAAGCTAACATTAATATTAATTAAGGAATTAAATCATAAATAAAAAGGCAACAAATACGCGTTCCTAAAATAGGCTCGTGGTCGACCGGTACCTAGTGCATGTTGAATGGTTTAGATTATATTTTACACCAACTTAAATTTGACAATTTTGGTGCTTTCTAACCACTATAAATAAGTGCCTGGCCACCTCACTTTTATTCATAATTTTTTTGGGAACATAATGAAAACTCTATCATTTCTTTCTTCTTCAAGATTTGTAAATTCTCTAGGATTTCATGTAAGGGAATTTAGGTGTTTAATATTCAATTTCTAATTCTATTCTCCTTCTCCAATTCCTGAAATTTTGAATCTAATCTATAAACAAGTCACTTGTTGCATATTTCTAAAGGAAGAGATCTGGAAAGAGATTAAAGCAGGCATAAACAAATCTAGGGACCTTTTGTGAGTAGAAATCTTAGTTTTTCTTATTTTAGTAACTCTATGGTATAATTTGGATTTGATATAAGCTTTAGGGAATTTTGTTCATGAAAATGTCACAATAAAAACCCCAAATTCCCTTAAAACAAAATTTCAATTCTTAAGTTAGAATCTTAATTATTATATATTAAAGTAGTGGAATTGTGCAGTTATTGCAATTTTTATGAATTCCACTTATTACCTTCTTCTTTGGATCTAATTAAGGGTTATTAAAAGAACTAAGTTAGGAAATAGTGTGTAAGGTACGGATTCTTTTATTCGTAGTTTTCACTTCCTATTTCCAATATTTAAATGGAATTTTCTTTTTATTCTTATATGTAGAAATCGAATAGAGCGTAAAAGATTTCAATTGCGAATTCTATTAATGTTGATTATACTATTTTAGTATAAAACAAGTTTGATATGGATTCTATTTTTATACAAGCCCGTTGTTGAATTGAGAATGTTGGATATATGGTATGTTGATATGGAATTGGGTTTGTATAAATTTGAATTTTTGACATTTAAACGATTAGTTTATGGCATAATCTTCGCAGGCTTATAAATATTTTCGGCACATATCTACAACACATGCACACACACACACACACATATAAGCGTATAAATAACATATAATTAATAATGTATTAATCGCAAAGTCAATAGCTTATTAATTAGTATTAAATCCTCCTTATAAAAGAAATTGATAGTTAAGGCGAAATAAAGGTTTCCTTGTAAGGCCTTAATAGGGAACGCGGCAAGGTGTATGATAGCGTGTGAAGAGAGTATAGATTATGACTAAGTTATAGGGATGCGAGGTCAGTTAAAAGCACAAGGAAGTCTATCCAGCTAATCTGGTACCAGCAGTGTGACTTTGGAGCTGATTTAAGACATCACATATAATAAGTAACCATGGAGGACGTCGAGTTAGTCCCAAATTCCATAGGGTAAACCAGCCCAGCTAATCTGGCTAGCAGTACCTACGAATTTTCGAACCAATATAAGACATCACAATTTGGGTTACATGTCATAATACCTAAGACATTCTTCGAGGTCGAAGGTAATAAGTGGCTGATTGAGGGTCCTCCTCCTTCCTATTTAGGAAGTATTAAATGGTCGGGGTTAGTGGTTAGGCACGGTAGTGGATATCTCGGGAAGGGTCTGCTTTGGGTTTGAGGTATTAAGTAGTTATTATAGGGTCTGTTTATCCCATAAAGAAGTATTAAGTGGCCTGATGAGATTCTGTACGATGTCAGCTAGATAGCATCGAAGATGAGTTCGCCTAAAGATAAGTAGTAAATTACGGGGACCTGCTTAAACTAAGGCATTAAATGGTCAAAGTCTGCCTAGTTTCCATTGAAAAGGTATTAAGTGAATTGGATACTATCTCTTACATTGTTAGGACATTATCAACGGTAGATTTGTGAGATTAGGAATAACCATTTGCCCACAGTTAAAGATGGGTTATTGGGATGAAAGGGTGTGGGTTATAGAATTGGACTGGAAAGTCTTAGGGTTTGTAGTTGGAAAAACATAAAATATAGTTAGCATGCGTAAGACATATTCTTATTTAAATTATATTGCCCAAGCACTATTATATAAGGGCTTGAGATTTTTATTCACCAAAATTTGTTTTGCTGACTCCTTACTCATTACAACACAGGTTAGAAAAGACGATGCAAGGTTCGAAGATGGTGGTGGAAATGGAGACTTATGGCCGCCATTTATCTATCTACTAATGTTGTTTTTATTTCTGATGTACCATTTAAACGTAATAACGTATTTTGAGATACTGCACTATGGATATTTGGCACTATTATGTGGCACCATGTTGTATTTTTCTTACGTATGAATTTTTATAAAATGGGTACTGTTTCTGATATTATATTTTATTCCATCATGTGAGATTTTGAATCTTTAGATAGATAGCTTTGTGCATCAATTTTACCAACCGACCGCCAGCATTGGAATGGGTCTACGGTTCGATAGGTCTTTCCTAGATCGAAAATTAAGCATGTTTTGAGGCGGGTTGTTATAGATCCACAACCATTGGGCAATCTAGGCCTAACAAAGGAGTCGCGTACCATTCAGCTTTAGGGACCCTTCTAATGTCACATTTATGCTCTTCTTAAGTCAATGCCTTCCACTATGACTTATTTACCATAGGGTGACTAGAATAGGTGTGTATTGTAACAACATGCTCCTTACTCGGTGAAGATATTGCACCCAACTTACACACATCCGCCTCACGGGCCAAGCTAAGGTATGAGGTTTTGTTCCTCAAAAAGGCCTCGTCGTTCTTCTAAGGAGAAGGCTTTACTATATAAGCACCCACTTCACAAGCATATTCTGCGATGTGGGACTTATAATTCCTTTCCAACTAAGGGGTGTTACAATCTCCTCCATTTAGAGCCCAACGTCCTCATTGGCTCTCAAACACCACTATAATGGCCCGCTCCTTACTCAGCAAAGATATTGTCCCCAACTTAGACATCTTCGCCTCATGGGCCAATCCAAGGTGTGGGGTTTTGTTCCTCAAATGGTCTCGTAGCTATTTTAAGGAGAAGGCTTTACTATATAAGCACCCACATCACAGGTACACTCCACGATGGGGGACTTATAATTCCTTTTCAACTAAGGGTTATTACATATATCTTCAACTTCATCTATAGTTCCAACTCATAGTTGCATTGTCCATCTTTTCAGAATATGGTTACAACGACTCTATATTCAAAATTTATAGAGTTCGACGTATAAATATACATATACAGGTAAAAATACAAATATGTTCACTCAACGTATCCTAATACTTAAGATCGACTAATCTACGCTTTGATATCAAAAACCCAAGTCCACAAAGTATGAATCATTGGCATTGGTATCCTGTGCATAAACAAAAGTATATGAGAGAACTATTGATAAAACTCACAGTGTAATAGTAAAGTGTTATAAAACATATAATTACTGACCAAGGCCTATACCGCTGGTATCTAATATCCTTGTCAGCGCTGGGCTTGCATGAGAATTCTTCCCTTCCACCATTCCCACCTTGTACCGGTACCTGTCCTCAAAGATATCATGTGGGCTGTAATGAGGAGACGGTCAAAACAATGTTCCAGTGACTGGAAAATTACATACTTTGTAGATAACACTAGTTTATATTGATTACTTTTCATTATATGTTATGTCTACTTTCTAAACTTAGTCGTCTTAACTTCATACACGCGTACAATATGCCCCAGCTACTCGAGGTATATAATACCTACATACGTGGATATATGTAAAATATAAGTGCCACGGTTCCCCATTGGACCATGATACTTTCCCAGCTAGTACCCGTAACTATGCATTTGAACCAGGCATCCACCATCTATGTCTAGGCCGAATTGTCCACATACACCGAGGATCTCCTTGTTAACGCCTAATAACAGCATTATAACTATTTATCCATAATCTACCACGTCTTGAAGACTTTTCTAGTCGCTTCATATTGAGGACTTTGTTCCTCAGACTAATCAAGGACTTAGCTCCACAGACTATTCTATTCACTTGAAAGACCTCCACTAAGGGTTATCTAGCCTTGCCTCCTAACACTAAACAAACTAACAAACAACCGTGAGACAGTGCATGTCCTAAAGATGATCTACACTAGTAGGAGGTGCAGTCCATTTAGATGTAACGCTCGCCTTTTTTATTGACCGCCTAGGACCAATGACGCTCTCGACCTATGTGTACAGTCCTACCCCTTAGATTTATGATACCAACCTTGCTGACATAGCACCGAGCCTATGCCCGCTGTCCTATTTAGATTGCCTAATTCAATCAATGAAATGCCTACTTGGTTAATTGAAACATACTCCTAAGTATTAAAGCAGACCATATTTGGCCATTTGACACTTTAACGGAGGTGAACCCCTACTTTCATGTATTCCCTTCATCTATACGAGAGTGTATAATCCGACGGGTCCTACAGTTCGATATGTCCCACATCATATCATGTATACACAACTACTGGTAGCCTCTTATGGTTGGTACACTTATGTTGTGTACTACAACTAACCTCGCATTTCAACCCATTTAATGATTACATTATATTTAACTAATCGATTTAATTGACTAGATTCCATAACTCACACCCGTTATAAATACGTACTTGAGCATATATTTATTTAATTACTACGTCCTCTATGATTAACCGTTAATATTCAGTTACTTTTACACAACTTACTTCTTGTTTCATTAACATCTTTTAATGTCATTTGCCGCTTACTTTTATTTTAATAAACTAAATATCTTTTATTGCTTAACTTCTACTTTAACTATTAAATATAGCTTACTATCCCTTTCAACCGTTAGCTACATTTCTTTGATTATAATACACACTTAATTCCCTATTGTTTCATTTATATTACTTCCCTTATTGTTTATTTCTAACTTATTCTAATCGCATATATAGGATTCACAAATAAATTATTGTCATCGTCACTGCATATAATACTTGGGTCTGTGCTTAGGGAATTCTGCATTTTAATGCCTTAAAATTGCCTTTCCTAAAGGAAACGTTAACACTGTAATATGTCATAAATTATCCAAAAGAAGACTTGTGTTATGTTTGGAATTATGTGGAATCATCTTTTCTATTGTTATTCAAACGAATGGTACAAAGTATGGTAAACAATCCTATTTTGTACATTTCTTTCTTTTAGGAGTATTCATTATTATTTCAAAGGATACACTTCTATTTATAATTGTAAAAGTGGATGATAATAGAAATTTACATTGCCACACACTTCATTCCAATAAATTAAAATACTACTTAGATCCCAATTCAATTTATGACAACTTCCTATGTTGGGGATATTGCCACCAAGCTATTACAGGGAGGGTCCCACCGAATCAAACACACTTCTCAAACCTTCTCTCTAGCCACTGCCGAACCAATCCCTGCCGAACGAAGCAAGGCCGAACCAACCTTCCCTCTAGCCACTGCCGAACCAACCCCTGCCGAACCAACCTTCTCCAAGCACGGCCGAACCAAGGCATGCCGAACTGGATGTGCCAGACCAGATTGCTTCAGCCCAGGACAACCAGCAGCTATATACATCCAAGACCCCTGCCCCCAACCTCACTCTATAAATAGAGGGACAGGGGTACAACAATGGCAGACAAGTTTGAGAGCTCAAGCACGGAAGGAACTTTCAAACAACTTTCATATACATGTATACAAAGCTTTGTACTTGTAATCTGAAAGAAAAAGGAGAATAACATATAAAGTGGACGTAGGCACGTTCTGGCTGAACCACTATAAATCTGTGTGTCTTTTACAGTTTAGTCCCTTCTTTTTATATATTTGCATAAATCACCCAAACCACTATAAACAACCTAAAATCGACTAATTCACACGACTTGGAGGTGTTTGTCCATTTTTTGTGCAAACATTTTTGGTGCTTTCACTGAGAACCAAGCTAGAAGCTACAGCTTCTCCTACTCAACCTTCTTCCTCACAGCATCGTTCCTTGCTTCGACAACATGACTTCCAGGCAGAGGAGAGATGTTAACAAAGGAAAGAACGTCGCAACTAGCAGTATCCCAGATCCAGTGGCCCCAAATCAAGAGAATCATACCGTTTTAACAGCAATACCAGATGAAAATCAGGCAAATCCAACAGCCCCCGCCGCGGAACAACCAATTACTAGGGCAGATCTAGACAGGGTTGTGGCTGAAGTAACTAACCACTTCGCATCTCAACAAGAAGCCTTGGTGGACCAACTCATGTCACGACTAAGGGATGCTGAAGAATCCAACCGCAACACCGAATCATGGGGCGAGTCCCAATCTGGAGGATCTGGAAGGCGACAAAGACCTTTCTTCTTCGAAGAGGTTAACAACAGAAACAACCATGGTAGGAGCCGAGCCCGGTCTCAGCCCGAAGTCCGACCCGAGGAAACACTTGGAACCGAACCCAACGGGGGAGGTGCCAGACAAGGGTCGGATGTAGCTGAGCCTGTCATGCTACCTAACCATGAAAACACCAGTAGACGGGGCCGAGCTGAGTCCAGCCCGAAGTTGGACCCGAGGAAGCGCTGGGAATAGAACCCAGCAGGGGAAGATCAAGGCAAGGGCCAATTATGGCTGACCCCAGCATGCCCCCAGAAGAGCAGAGACAGCCTTTGGAGAATGTTAGGAGTGACAGACGATACCATCCCTACAAGTCATCTGGACAGAATCAATCCCACAGGGAAGAACCAAGCTCATTTTTGTCCGCTCCAAGTTCTGATGAAAGGATGGCGCGATTGTTCAGAGATGCGTCCAACGGGAGCAAAGGGATCGGGGGATAGGTGCTAGGGTAACCAGCCCCTTCACCGGCAATATTGAAACTGCCATCACCCCCCGAGAATGGAAAATGTCAACGATGGAACCTTACAAGGGAACCTCTGACCCCATCGTACACTTACAGAGGTACACCCAGCACTCATGAGCGGAGCAACAGAGGGAGTGTTTTGTAAATGCTTCCCACTATTCTTGGCAGATCTAGCTACCTCCTGATTCTGCCACCTACCCCAAGGGTCCGTCAGCTCATGGGAAATGTTGAAAGAATAGTTCATCAGTCAGTTCCGCATTCATGTGGAGCAACGCAAGGACGCTTATTCCTTATCTAATATCAAACAGAAACCCGGAGAAACATTGCAACAATATCTAACCCGATTCAACGCCGCGGCAACCGCAGTCCAAGATGCCGATGAGAAACTTATCCTAATGGCCCTTTGCAGTGGTGTACATCCAGATACTAAATTTGCTAGAAGACTAACCAAGGAAAAACCAGCTACTTTACCTGATTTCTTCCATGAAGCTGGAAAGTATATTGGACTTGAGGACGTTGCCACTAAGAGGCAATCAGGGCAACAGGCTAAGACGGTTACAGACAGGTTCCCCGCTGCAGCAAAGGATGTTCGAAGAAGTGACTCTAGAGACAATGCTGGGGGCAAAAAGGGAGAAAAGCGCTTATATCGACCAGGACCAAGATTTGACTCTTACACTCCTTTGAATGAAACGATCGAAAACATCTTCCTAGCCACTCAAGACGAAGTTAGGTACAAGCGCCCCCGCACAAGAAGGAGTCAGATAACGCACTCAAATCTGGAAAGTCTGCCGCTTCCACGAATCCCACGGACATGATACCAATGAATGCCACCATCTCCGGGACTTGATTGAAGAACACATCAGAAGGAGGAGACTGGAGCGCTATGTAAAAGGCCAGAACAGGACTTCAACTCCGGCCAATGAGAATCCTGGACTAACCCCCCCCCCCCCCCCCCAAGAAGCAGGTGGGGGAAATCGCAACACCAGCGGCTCTAGTCAAGAGAAGATAGTGGTCCACACCATATCAGGAGGACCGCACATCGCCGACAGAAGCTGGGCGGAGATGGAAAGATACGGTAAGTCACTGAGGAACGCTGAAGGCTGCGTTAATTCTGTTATGGAAGAACGCCACCCGAAACGGAAAGAGAATTACGACATCACATTCAGTAGGCATGATCTAGAGGGAAGACAATACCCGCACATGGATCCTATGGTCATCTCTGCATGGTTCGGACCCGCCAAAGTTTTCCGAATTTTAATAGACACTGGAAGCTCGGTGAATATCCTATTCAAGCATGCTTTCGACAAAATGAAACTATCGATGAAGGATGTGTCTCCCTGCAACAAGCCACTACATGGTTACACTGGAGATGCGAAGATACCCCTCGGGCAACTGGACCTTTTTGTTGAAATAGGAAGTCATCCCCGCTCCGCTGTGCGAAAACAAACATTTGTGCTAATAGAAAACCACTCGGCCTACAATGACTTTTTGGGAAGACCAGCCTTGTCTGACTTCCAAATTGTCCTAGCCCCGTGGTGCTTGAAGATGAAATTTCCGACCGATAACGGAATAGGAGAAACGGAGGGAGATCAAGACGCTGCTCGAGACTGCTTTGTAACTGAACTTCGCAATAACTGCAGAAAAGATAAAGGGAAAAATGCAGAGACTACTCTCTGCATGAAGAGCTTGGAAGCATAGCAACTAAAGAAAGCCCCTCCTCTTTGATATACCAGTGATCCTTTCAATGAATTAGACCCCACGGACAAAGAGGAAGAGGCTACCGTCGAGCCTGCAGAGGCTATGGAATTCGTATCTGTAGACAAACACGACCCAAGTAGACCGCTGAGAGTCGGGTCTCAGTTAAAAGAAGAATTATAAAATCAACTCACTGATTTTCTTCGCCACAACATGGATGTATTTGCATGGACACACGCTGACATGACAGGAATCTCCCCAGACGTAGCATGCCACATGCTGAACATCGATCCCACCAAGGTGCCAGTAAAGCAGAAAAAGAGGAGCATGGGGGCAGAACGATCAGCAGCCCTCGAGGAAGAAGTAAAGAACTTACTTGCCAATGACTTCATACGGGAAGACATCTACCCAGAATGGATCGCCAATCCGGTACTGGTAAAGAAAGCTAATGGGAAGTGGCGAACATGCATCGATTTCTCCAACTTAAATGACGCCTGCCCAAAGGACTGCTTCCCACTCCCCCGAATCGACCAACTCGTGGACAGCACTGCCGGACACGAACTCTTATCCTTCATGGACGCATACTCAGGATATAACAAGATCCCTATGCACGCCCCCGATCAAGACCACACTAGCTTCATCACTGACCGGGGATTGTACTGCTACAAAGTAATGCCTTTTGGACTTAAAAACGCCGGGGCTACTTATCAGCGCCTTGTCAACAAGATGTTTGCGGAACTAATATGACGAACTATGGAAGTTTATGTGGATGACATGCTGGTAAAATCGAGGAAAGCCAACGATCATATAAACCACCTGCATGAGATGTTTTAAGTACTTCGCAAATATGGAATGAAGCTGAACCCTCTAAAGTGCTCCTTCGGGGTGTCGTCGGGAAAGTTCTTGGGATTCGTCGTTCATGCCAGAGGAATTGAAGCAAACCCCGAACAAGTTCGAGCTTTACAAGATATCAAGATACCATCCACTCCAAGGGAGATGCAAAGCCTGAACGGGAAAGTGGCCGCCCTAAGTAGGTTCATCTCTAAAGCAACCGATAAATGCATCCCTTTCTTCGAGGCTTTAAAGAAGGACAAAGGAAAGTTAGAATGGACTGACGAATGCTCGACAGCCTTCCTCAACTTAATCGGACACCTCCAGAAATCACCGGTGCTCTCAACTCCAAATGAAGGCGAGGAACTGTACTTATACCTTGCTGTATCGTCTCATGCTTTAAGCGCCGCTTTGGTGAGAGAAGACAACCGCGTACAGCGGCCCGTGTACTTTGTAAACAAGAGATTTATAGGGGCAGAAGCCAGGTACCCTAGACTTGAGAAGCTAGCATACTGTCTGCTAATCACGTCACGGAAACTGCGATAATATTTCCAGTCTCATTCCATCAGAGTTTTAACCGATCAACCGCTAAGGCAAGTGCTCCATCGCCCCGACACTTTTGGGCGATTACTTAAATGGTGCATTGAACTAAGTCAATATGATATCACTTACCATCCTCGCACCGCTATCAAGGGGCAAGCCATAGCTGATTTCATTGCCGAATTCACTACTAGCGAAGGTAAGGAGCAATCTGAAGTAGCAAAAGATATCAAGTGGAATCTCTTCGTAGATGGAGCGTCGAACGAACAAGGCTCGGGGGCAGGTGTTGTGATAATCACCCCCAGGGGAAAGAAGCTACACTACGCCCTAAGGTTCGAATTCGCTGCCACCAACAATGACGCAGAATACGAAGCGGTGATAGCTGGATTAGAACTGGCCTTGGATATTGGGGTCGGCTCTTTATGTCTCCATAGTGATTCTCAACTCATTGTAAATCAAATACTGGGAGACATCCAGACTCGAGGAGAACGACTCACAGCATATCTAAAAAAGACCAAGCTATTGCTCAGTCAATTGGATCACTATCTAATCAAACACATTCCTCGAGGAGAGAACCAAGAGGCCGACGAACTAGCAAAGCAAGCTAGTATGAAGAACATCAATATCTTCGGAGCATTAACCATCTCAAAACAGCCGGCACCAAGTTTCGAGCAAGTGAATCTGATAGCTACAATCGACGAAGAAACTTGGATGACTCCTATCCGAAAATATTTACAAGATGGCACACTGCCCGACAGGCGTAACGAAATCAAGAAAATCTTGTGGAAAGCTTCCCGCTATACATTACAAGAAGACATCCTCTATCGGCGCGGCTTCTCTAATCCCTTATTAAGGTGTATCGCTGGAAGGGAAGCCAGGGAAGTCTTATCCAACATCCATCAAGGAAGTTGCGGAGAACACACTGGAGGACAGACTCTAGCAAAGAAGATACTCCGATATGGATATTACTGGCCCACTTTAAACAAAGATGCCTTGGACTTCGTCAAGAGATGCGACAGATGTCAGAAACTTGCCAAGATTCCTCGACTACCCACAAATGAGATTAATCAAATGACCAGCCCTTGGCCCTTTGCAGTATGGGGAATTGACTTAATTGGCGAACTGCCAACGGGCCGAGGCGGAGCCAAATATGCTATAGTTGCAGTTGACTATTTCACCAAATGGGTGGAGGCGGAACCTCTAAATAAAATATCTTCGGCAAAAGTTATCAACTTCTTAATCAAAAATATTCTGTGTAGGTACGGGGTCCCACTCAAGATCATATCAGACAAAGGACTTCAGTTTGACAGCGAAGAATTCGCCGATTGGTGCCAAGAGCACGGAATTCACAAAAGCTTCTCATCTGTAGCTTATCCTCAAGCAAACGGACAAGTCGAAGCTGTCAACAAGATTCTCAAAACCTTAATCAAGAAGAAACTTGAAAAGTCGAAAGGCGCTTGGGTGGACGAACTTCCCACGGCACTTTGGGCCTATCGCACATCTTACAGAACTTCAACAGGGAATACTCCTTTCTCTTTGGCATACGGATCGGAGGCCATACTCCCAGTTGAAACTATAGTGCCCTCTCACTGCAGGATCCACTACGACCCGGAAGAGAACGAAGAACTCCTCCTCATGTCTTTGGATCTAATTGAGGAGAGAAGAGACGATGCAGCGCTCAAAGCAGCAGCTCACAAGCAAAAAGTAGCAGCACAATACAACTCTAAAGTCAAGCACCGCAGCTTACAGGAAGGGGATCTTGTCCTCAAGCGGATCTTCCCGCTCCCCGGAGCGCTAGATCCAATCTGGGACGGACCCTGTGTAATTCATAAAGATCTCCACAACGGAGCTTATATTTTGTCAACAGTGGACGGAGAGGTGTTCCAAAGGGCATGGAACATCCAACACCTCCGTCGATACTTTTCTTAACTTGTACTGCCCATATGAAGTGAATTAACAAAGAGAATCAGTGGATGTAGGCGTTTTCATGCCGAACCACTTTAAAAATCTTGTCTCTTTTTAACTTGTTCCTTTATATCTTGGCTGCTTTTTAAGCTTTATCCTTTTCTGTTGAACAACTTCGTGTACAACGACATTTCCATACTGGAACTTCATGGCGCAACTTCACCTGGACAAGACTCAACAGGTACTATGCGATTCTATGCACTCGCCAATGAGACACTTTTGCTCCAGCATCCCTCTGCTGCGGGTTAACTCATTGCTCGCTACTGCCCTCAAAGCCAACTGTAATGAGCCGATTATAAACCATCACGAAGGCCGACTATAGCCGATGGCAGCTCATTACGACGTTCGGCTCGCCGGCAACTGTGAACCTACTTTAAGCCCCAACATAAGGTGTGTCCAGCCAGGGATAGTTCACGGTTGACGATCGGCACCCACGCTAGCCGACCATAGTAAATCGAATAATACCCACGATTACGGGCCATAATGGCTCGGGTAGTTACTGTGCACGATCTCGGCTCCGATATGTCTTAAGTGCGGCTGTGGTAAAAAGGAAAACTCCCCGCGGAGGCGTAAGATGGGTGACAAATGTCTCCAAGACCCACAGCTAGGAAAAGTGACTACAAAACCCGTTTGCCAAGAACTTAAGCATATCGACGGCCTTCCGTGACTGGAAGTTTTACTTTTCCTATATTTCCATTCCATTTAAGTACTTTTCTCCCATCCTGTGTAACGATCCCTAAAGTACAGGACACCGACTAGGAGACATTCGCTCATAAGGATCGGAGCCCGCAAACTGGATAACAAGACACTCAGCTGTATCCATGACCAGTTACACAAGACGCTCAAAGCTACCCCCCTGCAACTAAGACATGAAGGGCGGTACTCTCTTCTCTTGTACATAAGCATGTAACTATAACTTATTCATACATCACACTAACATTGCAAAACATGAGATTATATTTCAAGCAAGAGCTTAGCATCAAACACAACTAAATCACAGGCATATGCATAGTTATACTTCTTATGCAGCACATCAAAATAATGACAGCATTCAAAATATAACAGAATTAGCTTGTGTTATAAACTTACATAAAGTCGTTCAATGAAAAAATTACAGCTCGAAAGTACATTAATGTTTTTGAACTAGCATATACAGGAATGTCGGGCAGACCAAATAAAATAACCAGCTGCATTAGTGCTAACCACTACACCTCAGAACCAGCTCTCCGAATCTACTTGGTTGCTGGATCGGAACTCCCAACATGTTGACCAGAGGTCCCACCTGTCCAATTCAGGAAAAGAATCCATCAGATAAACCGCAAACGATCAAGTTATGAAAAGCTAAAAAGGAAAAACTCACCAACACCCGCTTCTTGGTCCTCATCCCCCAACTGCACACCGGCTTCCTCCGCAGCAAGTAGCCGCATCCCCTCCTTCACCGCTACCTTCTCCTCCTTTGAGAACTGGGCGGTAACCATATCCATCCTGAATGCCGCTCCATCTTCCTTATCCGCATCGGCCTTGGCCTCCTCCAAAGCCCGGAGATATATCCTAACCATGATCCGGGGATAGTCATCCATCCAGGATAGATTACCCTGCTTCCAGGTACGGAAGTACATATCCGGCAACATCTCATCCATCATCCCCTCATTCTCCTTAAACTCCCTCACCCGGGTCTCGGAGGACAGCAACTTAGCGACGGCAACATCCCTCTCCGATCGATATCTCAAGCGGTCAGCCTGGAGAGACCTCCTCATTTCCTCCATCTCTTCCTTTAGCCTGGCCTGAGCAAGCTCTGCGGCCTCAAGCCTCCCAGATAACTCCTCTACTTGCTCGAGATCCGCCCTCCGAACCTCGTCCACCGTAGAAATGGCTATGTCAATCCGCTCCTTGCAGGCGGCCTCCATCTTTCGCAACTCAGCTTTGCTAGCCTCCTCCATGGTTTTCTTTAGTCGTCGGGAGGCCGCCTCATGCTGGGATATCTGGATAGCCTGATCGGCAAGCTGTTTGGCCTGATCAGAAACCTGTAGCCGCAACCGGATGTTATCACTTCCGATTTCCTCCCCAGCCCTGGCCAGTCGAGCGTGATGCTCCATTAGCCTCTTGGTTTCCTCAGCCACCCGATCGATGCTTGCCTTGGCCTCATTCCCCATGGTCACAATCCGAGTTGTAAGCAAATCGAGGTCTAACGACTTAGCCTCATCAAGCACCCGTACCATGGGATTGCGGGGAAGAAGATGCTTACCCGTGACCTCGTCAAAAGAGATATCTTGAAAACTCGGGTCCAGATCCGGGTGGCCGGCAAATGGGTTGCGATCCAAACCAGGACGGTCTATCGGAGTGACAGTTGGATTTTCGATGGATGGGGGGAAGGCATAAACTCAGTATCCTCCTCAGTCATATCATGGATGGGCTGGACTGGAGGATGAGGGCCAGGAGAAGGTTCAAACGAAGATCGGCCCCTCTTCCTCTTTTGCATATCTTCCTCAATGACTCCAAGAAGGGGGTGATATCTAACTACATCCCCAAGACGGCTAGTTGGCGGCTTTGGTTTGGCAGAAGCTTTGAGTAGCTTATACTGTTCGAGGCGGTGCCGGATATCTGATGATTTGGCCGCCTTACCTGCTCCTGGAATAAAAACCAAGTGTTACGAACATACAATGATCCATAATTCAAGAAATATGTTAAGTTAAAAAGAATGAGAAGGCACGTCTGTTATACAAACCCTGCGGAGGAGTGGGATACTGCAATAAGTCCTGAATCTCATTCCAGGACGGAAGCGAACCATAAAATATTCCTAAGTCCCTATCATAAATGGAGTCTGTAGAAGTCAAATGTTCACCTTGAATCGCTGGAGTCGCCTTAGCTGAAGAACTCTCAGAGAATGGATCGGCACCAGCCCCAGTCTTGTCAACCCCCTTAGCCTTCTCAACCAAAGCCGATCCTTCCTCCGTCTCCCCAAAAGCTTGACGGAAAGCATCATTCGTCCACTCATGAATCTCTCCCGCTTGCCCGGAGGTTAAGGCACCAACGCCACTACCGCTCTGTCCATCTCCTCCTTCACCTTCACCTCTATCTTCCTCCACATCTTCCTCTCCCGGAGCAAGTGGGCAAGTACTAGGAGAGGGACCGTCGGACTTCTTGCCCCCGACAACTGGAGGCTTTTTGAAAGGTTCCCTCTTGCCGCTTTTCACCATGACCCCTTCCTTGGCTTTGGCGGCCTTCTCCTCAGCCGTATCCCTCTGCTTAACCACGGACTGGCGTGGGAGGATCAAGTTGTGCTCCAGGAGAATAGCGTTCCTGATCAGGTAAGAAGCCGACTGATCCCGTCCCGGAATGGCTCTTATTTCCGCAGCCATCTGAACCAAGGAATCATTCTCCACGACCGCAAAGCCACCCGTCGCTAGCAAGAAATAAAAGCATATAAGAAGAAGCGTTGCAGCCGAAATAAGGAAACTATAAATGAAGTTCAACTTACAGCCAGAGGTGAAAAGGCGGAAGGAAACGGAGTCATCCCTGATGAAAAACCATTCTTTCTTAAACATACTAAGCTTCGAATATAGGTCCAGGACCGGTTTGAAGGGAACAACCGCTTCCAAGCTAACGTACGGAGATCCCTTCTTGTAACCCCTCAAGTTATATAGATACGGAATCTCCCGGTTGGAAGGGAGGCGTCCGTACCTTCTCTGGAAAATAATGTATAAGCACACCAAGATGGCGTAGGAATTGGGCTGAAGCTGGAAGGGAACCACCTTAAGATGAGTGATGATGCTGACTATCCAGGTATTAATGGGAGGAATGGCCCCACACATGCAGTGGTACCTACTATACGCAAAATATCCTTCAGGGGGATTGTACGGCATCACTCCGTCCCCCGGCAACCGCATAAGCGCTCTATCAATCCCAAAGGAGAGGGATATAACATCAAGCTGCTCCTCTCTGAGAGAGCTAGGAAAGCAGTCAGGAGGAGAGTTTAAGAGCTCCTGAGGACCGTATCCGTCCACTAAAGACCTCGGGGCAGGTCCCTGTCGTGCTGGTCCTGACTGGGCAGGGGGCACAACGGGAGGCTCACTTCGGTCCGTAGATTTTCTCTTTTCTGATCGAGTTTCCACTTTGCGAGACATTTATCTGCATACGCAAAAGCGAGAGACATAGTGTTAGAACAAGAAGTATGGAAATATAAGCAAGCAGGTGTATGAAGCGAGCAAGCATATATGAGTCCAGGATTTCACTTAGGATTCAAATATAAAAGTTCATTCGGTAAAGCAATGCGAGAGTCCATTCGCCACTCCAACCCCCAAGCTCATTCGGCAAGGTAAGGCGAAATCTCATTCGGCATTCCCAATGCCGAGATTCATTCGGCATTCCCAATGCCGGACATTCGGCATTAAAAAAAAAAAAGAAGAGAAGGGGGGCGACATTCGGCAGTCACCTGATTCGGCAACCAAGAATTGATTCGGTGAAATGTTGACCCGGCAGAGAAATTCTTACCCGGCTATCTCGTTCGGTGGGGAAAGACGGAGGCCTTAGGCCCCTATTTATAAGCAAACGACAACGACCAGACCAGTTGGTTCGACGCTAGAAACTGGATGGAAACTCCCAAGCTTAAAACAAAGCACGCCATGTACATGCACAAACCCTACTTTGAGGGGCAAGTGTTGGGGATATTGCCACCAAGCTATTACAGGGAGGGTCCCACCGAATCAAACGCACTTCTCAAACCTTCCCTCTAGCCACTGCCGAACCAACCCCTGCCGAACGAAGCAAGGCCGAACCAACCTTCCCTCTAGCCACTGCCGAACCAACCCCTGCCGAACGAAGCAAGGCCGAACCAACCTTCCCTCTAGCCACTGCCGAACCAACCCCTGCCAAACCAACCTTCTCCAAGCACGGCCGAACCAAGGCATGCCGAACCGGATGTGCCAGACCAGATTGCTTCAGCCCAGGACCACCGACAGCTATATACATTCAAGACCCCTGCCCCCAACCTCACTCTATAAATAGAGGGACAGGGGTACAACAATGGCAGACAAGTTTGAGAGCTCAAGCACGGAAGGAACTTTCAAACAACTTTCATATACTTGTATACAAAGCTTTGTACTTGTAATCTGAAAGAAAAAGGAGAATAACATATAAAGTGGACGTAGGCACGTTCTGGCCGAACCACTATAAATCTATGTGTCTTTTACAGTCTAGTCCCTGCTTTTTATATATTTGCATAAATCACCCAAACCACTAGAAACAACCTAAAATCGACTAATTCACACGACTTGGAGGTGTTTGTCCATTTTTTGTGCAAACATCCTATTTTATGTTTATTAACATATAGCATTTAACCAATAACCAGGAATTATTATACAATATCATTTACAAATTATCTTATAAATTTAGGTACTACTTTCACTCTTACTCTCCAGATTCAATATATGCAATATTGCAACAAGGTTAACAATTCATAGAATATGTAGACATGGTTCTCAAATTCATTACATGTGTATATTTAAGCCTATAACTCCAAAATTTACTTTCAAGCATGTAAGGAACAGATTTACAATGATATAAATCCAATATTGTATAAAAATATATAATTTTCCACTCATCTTTAAGCTTCCAAATCTCCAGACCTAGATCGTCTTATTCCGGTTTAACTCCCTTTTCCTCCTACCGAAAATGTACCAGAGGCAACTTATTACCATTTGGTGAATTGAATGTTTAAAGACCATATTGGTAGAACGACAAAAGTCTATGTGGATGATATGCTCGTGAAGTCACGATAGTCAAACGACCAAATTTGAGACTTAGCAGAAGTGTTTGATATACTCAGATTTTACGGAATGAAAATCAATTCACTAAAATATTCCTTTGGTATTGCGTCGGGGAAGTTCTTAGGTTTCATTGTCAATGAATAGGGAATCGAAGCCAACCCAGAAAAGATTCAAGCTATTCGAGACATAAAAGCACCCATAACTATAAAGCAAGTACAAAGCCTGAATGGAAAAGTCGCCGCGTTGGGTCGATTCATATCTTGAACAACCGACAAGTGTATCCCTTTATTTAATATGATAAGGAAAGGGAAAATAAATTTTTAATGGACCTCGAACTGTGAGAACGAGTTCCGAGCTCTGGTGAGACACTTGGTAGGCCCCCAGTTCTATCAAATCCCATAGACCATGAGGAGTTGTATGTTTACTTGGCTGTATCACAACATGCCATCAGTGTAGCTCTGGTTCGTAAGGAGGACCGAATCCAAAAGCCAGTGTACTATGTTAGTAAGCGTTTAAAGGGGAAAGAGAGAAATTATCCTACATTGAGAAGATGTCCTACTGATTGGTGATTGCATCATGCAAGCACCGTCCGTATTTTCGAGCACATCTGGTCAACATTTATACCGATCAACCTTTGTGGCAAGTGCTCTATCGACCAGAGACGTCTGGAAGGCTACAAAATGGAACATTGAGTTGAGTCAATTCGACATCACTTACCTACCGCAAAGGGATATCCAAGGGCAAGCACTAGCAGATTTCATTACAAAGTTCAACATATCAGACAAGCTAAGTGAAAATGATGTGGTTCTCACTATTCGATGGAAGCTATATACCGTTTGAGCATCCAACGATCATTGTTCTAGGGCTGGTGTTGTTCTTGTAACTCCCAAGAACTGATCAATTTGTTATGCTTTGAAACTTGATTTCCTCGCTACAAACAACGAAGCTGAGTATGAAGCATTGATCATTGGATTGAAGCTTACCAAAGAACTTGGAGTGAAATCGATTGAAATCTTTTGTGACTCACAATTGGTGGTGTACCAAGTATGGGGGTACTAATAGGAAAATGGGCAAAGACTTGCCCCATACCTCGCTCGGATTCAAGAATTGTTGGAGGACCTCGAATACTATGATATTTCGCACTTCCGCGCGAATAAAATAGGGAAGCTGACTCCTTGGCAAAATTTGAAAATACTGGTGATGCACAACAGATGGGATTGGTTTCCATTGAAACTTTACACACCCTGAGTATAAACAAGATGGAGGTAGATCTTGTGTCAGGGATGGAAACTGAAAGGGTGTGACGACCCTGCAAATCTGTACCCTTTGAATCGACATTAATCTACACATATTCGACCCAAAAAGCACAGACTGATGGAAAGTCAAGAGAAAGAAAAGAAGAGAGAAGAAGAGAAGAGAAAAAAAGAGCAAATAGAACAAAACAGAACAATACAGAATCTAACATCGCAGCCGAAAATATGTAATGTCATATAAATGATCTTTACAAAATAAAAAATGTATATACATACATCAACCAGAGTTTAACAATCAGTCACTAATCATCAGCCTCAACAGTTATAATAACCTGTTCTCACAATTGCTGATAATATAAAACAACTAAGCAGCGGATAATCAAAACAAATATGTGTATACTAAATGAAGATCTCCAGCTCTCCTGATGAAGTTCCAAAAGCACCAAATTTGAACCTGTAATATATACTCGGTCTGACCCAAGCATTGAAAGGGAAGAACGTCCGGATCAGTCTGGTAAACCGGCGTGAGAAACGCACTCAACTGAATTTATTAAATTACCAAATTTTCCTTTATCAAAACAAAAGTATCTCGTAATACAAGTCCACACACAGATATGTTTTTACCTTATGATAACTAAACATTTCATATCAAATCCTCTTATATTATAATAGTTTCTATTGCACAAATAGCATTAATCATAGCTGAAATTGTTACATTGATTAAATTCTAGCATATATCCCAAATGGGTAATACATCAATATGGAAGGTACGTAGTGGAGTTTGGATTTTCATACAAACGACCAGGTGAAGAGACTACCTTCGGATGGGTACGCCTCTAGATGGATGTCCTAAGAAACCATCACAAAATTCCTCCAACAACATAAGAAAGGACCACCTCTATAACAAGATGGTACCGAATATGTCATCCTCCAGTCATTACCGACCTTTTCCGAGGGCCCTCTAGCATACAAACCACAACAATCAGATGCATGATGCCATAGCATGTAAAGATATATCTAGAAGAGGATGATCATATCCAAATAGGAGCGACCCACTTAGCCTTACTGCTCCTAACCCTGTTTTGACGATTTCTGTTGACTACTAATCGCCTTTCATAAAAATACAACCCTTAAGCTCATACGTCTCAAGGAGGGTGTTAAGCTAAGAGAAGTTGCCTTCTCCGCCACCATTGATGTACATTTGTAAAAACCAATGTATGTAATCTTTAGAAATGCAATGTCGGACAAACATCCATACAAGTTGTCCAGGAACAGGACAAACCGAAGGTACTTTCCAACCATATCATGTCGGTAAATCCCTAGGATTAGCAGCGAATAGTTCTTGCATTGGATATTTAATAACAAAGAGGCAACTGCTACTGGATGTATATTGGGATTTTAACCCAAAAGATCAACAAGCAGTCCTCCACTATGAAAACCTTGAATATTAACATCATCAATAACCTGCACAATCAAATGCATATAATTTGGTCCGAAGTGATTTTTGGATAAATCGATCACGGTCTCTTCGCACCAACAACGCAAAAGCATTTCAAAACATCACACAGAAAATTAATCTTATAGATTTATCATGTCTCCAACTTTAAACTCGCTATCCTTCAGGCCAAGAAGGAATCTCGATAGATTGGAGTAATACTCCGCACTAAATGAATCAACATCCTCAACACACACGATAATCAAGCCTACACAGAAGGCTACTTACTAAGTGTACGACTAAATAGTTCCACATCAAGTCGAGGAACTAAAATGACCAAATTTGATAGTCCGTTATTTAACTATAAAAAAACAAACAAATATTTAGCACCACAAGCAATCACTAGGCCCTTTTAATTAATCTTTATTAATTAAATCATCCGCCAAATATTCACTTCAAATTATCTTTAAAAAATATATATTCTCAAACCATTTCAACTTTCAATAACATTTCCATATACTTATTTAATAATAAGTAATTCACAAATCTCTTATATTTTCAACACTTAGAAAATAATACATATACTTAAATCAGGATTAAGTATATATTTTATTATTTAAAGGAAAACATTCTCTTACACATATTCAATTGTGTCAAAAAGAATGTTGCGTAAAAAATTGTTACGACAACCCAAAATCACTAGTATAGGAAATCAAAAAATTGGATAGATATATAAATCCTATATACTATACAAAACATCTCCTTTCAAAAATCATTTATTGTAGTAATCGTGTTATAGTTCATCATTTCCTTACTTCTCGAAAACGTCTATTTCAACAATGAATGTTGAAATCTACGTATTCGATGCTTAACACATTTTTAAATCATTTAACTCTATTAAAAATACCACTTCCAAAAGTATCCATTTTATTTAATATATTATTCACTTATAATTTTCTTTATTTTCAAAATTCGTTCTTTTAACGACTTCATCAATTTATAAATCTTATTGACTTATAAAATCCATTTATACCTTTATTTTAACACTTATAAAACTCCTTTAATATTCCATCTTTTGATTTATAAAAATTAATTTGAACTATTTACCATATCATTAACTCCATATTTCAAAAATCACATTCTGATTATATTTCCCAAAAGTCATAATTTTTATAACATAAAAACTATAATATTTATTTATTTAAAATAAATTCAATCCTTTAATAATTAAAAATTTATAAAACACCTATTTTCAAAATCACTTGAAAATCCTTTTAAATTTGGAAATCATCACTTTAATAATTTTAAAACTTCAAAATTAGACCCAATGCTGCAACAGCACCAAATACATCAATCCCGACACTTAAATCATCATATATCATATGATAACAGCATATATCATAATATCTATAAATCAAACCAATACTTGTGAGGAACCAGTTGGATCCCTCCAACCTGTCACCTGCAACAAATATACATATTAGAAATATATGTACAATGTCCGCTTCGAGGCAGACGCGCATATAAAAGGGTCATCCGCTCATACATGGGAACGTATATGGTCTCATCTGCTCCAATAGGCAGGATTATATCCAGATACCAATCAATGTATAGATAATATATTATATATCATTCAAACAATCATCAATCAACACAGAATAAATTTATTCACACTTATATAAAAATATCAGTGAGTCAGAAAGAGTGAGTTGTACTCACATCGGTTCCAATAGCAGTTGAAGTTTTTTATTCCGAATAAAATTAAACAACCGTTTAATTTTACCCTCACTAACTCTAATCAACTCCAAACCAGCTCCAAAATATAATGCTCGTCAGTACGGGCCCAACGTAAGTCGTTTCGTCAAAAACAGGCCTTGTACGAAGAAGTTATAGCATTTTAAAGTTTACACAAATTATTATATAAATTAATTTTCAAATTCTTTTTATTTTTTTTCCACAAACCAGCCTGGCCGTTTGATTGGAACATGGAAGACCACAGCCGCTTCTTTTCATCTTCTTCCCCTAGGCATTTCACGTTTGAATAAACCCATATACACGCGCCTCATCCCTATGCCGCACCTCCAGTCAACGAACTATACGATGATCAGGCAACGCCAAATGAGAGCTCGACCACCCTTCCATCAATACCCAAAGGCCAAGTCTCCCTAGGTTCACCAACGCCTCAAAAATCGCGTACAAATGACATGCATTTATGGACGATCTGCCGTTGACTGGCTTTGTTTTAAATGATCATAGCCATTGGATCGATGGATCTTGATGCCCTCTACGTTTTTGTAGTTGATGGTTTTTGATGAAAGTCAATGGATGAGGAGATCGGAGGGGATGAAGGTGGATGTTTTCTGGTCGTAGGAATGCCAATGGCGGTTTGAAACCCTAGTTAGGTTTTAATGAAAATAGGAAATAATAATGTCCTTTTATAGAAAATTTCGTGATACTATTCACTTGAAATTTTTTTGAACTCCAAAAGATGTATACAGCCTGGCGTTTATAATTTTTTACTCCTATTCTAAAAAAATGGATATATATCGAAAGCTAGTTTGATCGTAATTGGAAGATAGGTTTTGGAATCGACTATTTGAATTTAAAATTTACTTAAACGAATTTCTACGCGTTTTAGCTTACCCCAACTAAACCGTAAATCCTATTGACACGAAATTTGAAATCCTAAAATAATATAACATTACGGATCCAATGAAATTGGTTTCGTCGAAATCCGAGATTGTTTAAAAAATGGCTATTTTCATATGTTAATTAAATATTAAAATATTAAATTTTTGAAAATGAACTTTTAATTCAATTTTAAAAGTTCTCTAACATCATTCTAATTTAAATAGGATTTAATTCAACTTTATAAATCTTTTTTATTCACATTAAATCCAATTTTCAATTATTTCTACAATTTCAAATATTAAACTAATAATTTAATTATCCAATTAAATCCAGATATTCGAAATATAAGTTACTCAGCTTATAAAATTTACTTGTGAATACTTAAAATCAATTATATGTACGAATTTCAATTGACCAAAATTCTGGGTAGTTACATTCTCCCCTACTTAAAAGAATTTCGTTATTGAAATTACCAAATATGAGAAAAGTCACAAAATCCATTAACTTTTCAAAAACAATTCGTTCAAATAGATATTAAATCTATTTAACCTTTTAGCTTTTCCAAAATCTATTAGTTAAACTTCTTATCAAATTTTTACTAAGTTTTCAAATCCATACTTAGTTATCTTTTCAAAACCAACTTATATCGCTTTAATTTATAACTCAAAATGAAAAATTTTACTTATAAAAAATGTTTCAAATTTTCCCAAAAATTTTCTAACGTCTTAAATTTTCAAAAAAAAAATCGCCATTGCCTCCTTTGTGTGGTTTGATCGTAATAGGATCACAACACACACACACATATGTATATCACAAATATACATCTTATCTTAGTGTTAAGGTATCCTGTAGGGAAAAAAATTGTAAAAGTACGATATGTAATCCAAGATATGTACCTTATATATTATTAGCGAGCATATATGACCAATATAGTGCGAAAGCGAGCTCCAAATGCAAAGCAAGCGCCTTATGCATCTACTTAAATACTCAACAAATAAATGAGAAACATGTATATACGATAGTAATATGAATATACAACATATATATGTCAATGTAGCAATTGCAACCATCTATCATCCAACTAACACCCAACAAATTCATAACCAAATCAATATAAATTCATTTCTTCTTAATATCCATTGAATTGATTTTCAACTTATTCACATTTGATTCATTAACATTGGATTTTTTACTAACATTCATTTATTCATATTCAATTAGTTTACATTCACTAATTCAAATTCGAGTTGGTTCACTTTCAAATTCAAATCGATTATTTTAGCTTCAATTTCATTAATTCAGCTTCACTAACATTTAATGAATCTCTATTTAATCAACTAACAATCAATGTATAACCAACATAACTTAATTTACATTTCAAGTAGAATTTCATTATATAACTCAAGTCCATATTCTTTAATGACTTCATTTCATTATTCACTTTATTAATTCATTTTGATATCAAATTCAACTTCATTCAACATCACTTAAGTTATATTTCATCTTCATTTACATTTACTTTCACTATACAACTTAAGTTCAACTCTAATTTAATTGAAATTCTATTTTATTTAACTCTTATTTAATTCAAATTCATATCACTATTCAAATTCAGATCTTGTTTTGCTTAACAAAATTGTTTAACCATTTTAACAATTGGTTTTACTTACTTTTTCTTATTTTACAAGTTATACAACTTATTTATCTAAACTTCCATGAACATTTTCCTAAGTATACTTCCATTCCCCAAACTCATTTTATAATTTCAAATCATAATTATATAAAAATTTTACAGCTTAGGTTTATTTAAACTTCCAAATTCATATTATAAGTCCAAACTTATTCTACTTATATTTATCAATTAAAACTTGGATTTTAAATTCAAATTTGTTTATCAAAACAAAAATTCAATTTTCAATTTACTACTAGTAGCAACTCCATCACATAAAAAATCGAAAATGATATTGATGATGCTGCAGTCATCACCCTTATTATATCCCAGCAATAGTAGTGAATTAAGTGCTTTATATTCTATTAAAAATTTCCTTTATATATAAATCACATTTATAAAGCTTTACTTATATAATTTCACTATTTCACTTTACATATATAAGATTCAATCCAAATTTACTTATCTTATTTAGATTTATAATAATATAATCTCTTTAACTTTGAAAAATAACTTCCAAAATTAACGGGATTCAAATTTCCAAATAAATGGTTTAAACTCATTTTTATTTACAACTCATATTTATAAACATACTCAGGTTGTTTCATTTCTTATATATAGGATTATTTCAAAATTTTAAATCATATTAATTATAATTCCATACTTATAATTCATTTACTTATTCAATTTATTCCTTTACAATTATTGTTTTTATTTAGATTATTCAAACAACTTTTATTAACTAATATATATTTACATTTTCAAACCACCAAACAATCAATTTATATGCACTTTAACAATTTTTGAAAAATTATTTCTTTATATATAAAATATAATAGAGGTAAAATTATTTCATGTACACAATTTAAAATAATACAATGTCGACCTGCGTCGTTTAAGTGTTTGAAAATCCCTATCGATAATTGGCGTCCCATGAATCAACCAAAATTCACAAACAACTCAACGGATAAGAAAACAATATGAAACATTTTTATATTCACCAACATATACGCACCCATAAATATAATACACTCAAACTCAATCTAGGGTGCCACTGTCCCTATCTATACTGAGTACACATTAAAGCCTAGGAATATTCAAAATCTAAGCTCTGATACCAGCTGCGACGACCAGCAAATCCGTACCCTTTGAATCGATAATATGCCACAAATGTTCGACCTAAAAAGCGCAGACTAATGGAAAGTCAAGAGAAGCAAAAGAAGAGAGAAGAAGAGAAGTGAAGAAAGAGAGAAGATAGAACAAAACAAAATAATACAAATTCTCACATCGCAGTAGAAAACATATAATATCATATTAAAGATCTTTACAAAATAGAAACTATATATACATACATCAATTAGAGTTTAACAATCAATCATTAATCATCAGCCTGAACAGTTATAATAACCTATCCTCACAATTGCTGATAATATAAAATAATTAAGCAGCGGATAATCAAAACAAATACGTGTATACAAAATGAAGATCTCCAGCTCTCCCGTTGAAGCTCCAAAAGCACCAAATTTGAACCAATAATATATACTCGGTCTGAGCCGAGCATTGAAAGGGAAGAACGCCCGGATCAGTCTGGTAAACCAGCATGAGAAACACACTCAACTGAATTTATTAAATTACCTATTTTTCCTTTATCAAAACAAAAGTATCTCGTAAGACACGTCCACACATAAACACAGACATGTTTTTACCTTACGATAACTAAAACATTTCATATCAAATCCTCTTATATTATAATAGTGTCTATTGCACAAATAATATTAATCATAGTCGAAATCGTTATATTGATTAAATTCCAGCATATAGCCCAAAATGGGTAGTACAATCACAATAGTAGGTACGCAGTGGAGTTTGGATTTTCATTCAAATGACCAGGTGAATGGACTACCTTCCGATGGGTATACCTCTAGATGGATGTTCCGAGAAACCACCACAAATTTCCTCTACCAACACAAGACCGGCCCACCTCTATAACTAGATGGTACCGAATATGTCATCCTCCGGTCGTTACTGACCTTTTTCAAGGGCCCTTTAGCATACAAACCACAATAATCGGATACACGACATCATAGCGTGTAAAGATATATCTAGAAGAGGATGATCATATCCTAATGGGAGCGACTCACTTAGCCTTGATGCATCAAACAACTATTTTGGTCATTCTGGTTGATGGAGCTTGAGGTAATAATTACCTTTCACATATCATATATCACATCACTTTGAATGTCACACAACCATTTCCGTTGACTACTAATTGCCTTCCACAATAATACAACTCTTAAGCTCATGCGTCTCAAGGAGGGCGTTAAGCTAAGAGAAGTTGCCTTCTCCGCCGCCACTGATGTACGTTTGTAAAAACCAATGTACGTAGTCTTTAGAAATGCAATGTCAGAAAAACATCCATACAAGTTGTTCAGGAACAGGACAAACTAAAGGTACTTTCCTACCACATCCTATCGAGAAATCCCTAGGATTAGTAGTGAATAGTCCTTGCATTGGATACTTCATTACAAAGAGACTATTGCTATTGGATGTATATTGGTATTTTAACTCGAAATGATCAACAAGCATTCCTCCACTATGAAAATCCTAAATATCAATATCATCAATAACCTGCACAATCGAACGGTTATACGTTGGTCCGAAGTGGTTTTCGGATAAACCGATCCCGGTGTCTTTGCACCAACAACGCAAAAGCGTTTCTCAACCTCACACAGAAAATAAGTCTCATAGACTTATCATGTCTCCAACTTTCAACTTTCTGTCCTTCGAGCCAAGAAGGAAGTTCGATAGTTGGACTAATACTCCACACTACATGAATCAACATCCTCAACACAAACGATAATCAAGCCTACACAGAAGGCTACATACTAAGTGTATAACTAAATATTCAACCCTGTAGTACAGTCCCATACTCCACGTCCTCTCATGCCTGCTTCCGTAGTCCTCTCCCATAACCAAATATTCAACCCTGTAGTACAGTCCCATACTCCCTCTGACAACACTAGCGTCCCTCCCCGAACCGCAGCCGTAGCGACCGTAGACACCCGCCACTCATCCACTTCACCTCCGTCCACGTCTCTCTCTACTGACCTGTCTATCTTCGCTCAGCCATGCCTTCTTCCCTCGATACTCGTTCCCCCTATGATACCCCCGCTTGTTCCCCCAGATCCAATTCCAACCCATCTCTCTCTAGATCCGTCATCTTCCAAATCTGACCAACCTCCTCCTTCTTTTCAGTGTGAACAAAAATGGACTTCTCTATTTAAGCACAAACCAAGAAATGCTGGGAAGTACATTCCTATTGACATGAAACCAGAGTATGAAGATGATGCTTTAATACCAACGCTAGCAGTGCTTGAAGCTGGAGCAGTGCTATGGAATGATACACTGGTTGATTTTTTCTTAGACAAGCCTTTGTCTTATACAGCGGTAATCAGTAAGCTCAAAAAGATATGGAAGTTAAAAGGCTCGGTTACTGCCAAGTCAGATGGAAGCATCTTCTTATTTAATTTTACGTGTTCGGAAGATAGAGTTAAGATTTTACAAAGTGATCCTATAATTATGAATAATAAAATGTTCATAGTTAAACCATACGATGCTGCAATAAGTAGCGTACTAGGTTCAATTACATCGGTTCCAGTTTGGGTTCAGATGTATAACCTTCCTATTTTTGCGTGGTCGCCAATTGGGATTAACTGGCTTAGTAGTCACCTGGGGAGGATGTTGTGTATGGATGAAATGACGGAGAAGCAAGAACGACTAAGCTATGCGAAGTGCTTAATTGAGGTCAAGCCAGACAAAAAGCTTCCTGATGAGTTTACGATTAAGTTGGTGGAGGGGGGGTATCAAAAAATCTACGTCCAATACCAGTGGAAGCCTGATGTATGTGTAATATGCAAAAAATTTGGACATAAAACTGAAAGATGTGATGGTAAGGAGAATAGACATAGTTACAAAGAAAAGGAAACATACAGTAACGACGGTAAGGAAAAAAAGGATGAAGCACCAGTGAAACCCCGTGAAAATAGAAATGTCAAACCGATTATGCAGCGTAACAACAGAATTTGGCAACGTGTGAACTATAAGAAGGCGGAGTTGGTAGGTAAGGGAAATGGAATAGTACAGGATGTAGCAAGTAAAGAGAAAAGCAAGAATGAGAAAGAGAAGAAAAGTGAAGACCAAGTTAATGATTTATGTGGTGATAAAAGTAGCAATAGTGAAGACATAAACGAAGAAGTTAATGCCAGCATTCTGAGTGCAATAAATGATGTGGATAAAGAATACAGTCCGGTTGAAGTGGAGACAAATGGAGATAATGACACTGTAGGAAAAATAATAATATACAACAGATTTGACGCTCTACTTAAACTGCAAGAAGAGGAGAACATGATTGATACGATAGATGAAAGTGAGGAATATGATAAACAAGGTCAGAAAACAATTGAAAGCAATGTAACAGAGGTACAAAATGAAGAGGTGAACCATATTAATCGAGAGGAAGAATGGAGAAAAAATTCATTACAAGGGAAACAAGAGGAAGAACTAGTAGTGAATGAAATACAACAAATAGTGAAAAGCAATGATGGATGCAAGCAAGTTGAAACAAACAATGATAGTCAAAAACGTGGAGGAAACAACACTTATGGTAGAAAAGAAAAACCAAACAGCAACAAGAAATGCAAACAAAATAAAAATGAACTGATGAATGAAAACATGCACAAGGAAAATGATACATGCACTTCGTATCAGACCAAAATTCAAACAACAAAATCCATGCCCCCAGGAAATAACACAAATCCCAACCATACCACACAACACAGTTACTCCAATATTCAATCACCTGCAGCATTCAAAGCCCCTCCAGAGTTATCAATCCATACCATCCCTGCAGAACCTTGTCAACCCTCCTCCCCCTTGCCAGATGAAACAAGAAATCATGAAGTTACTCCCCTTTCAGTTACAATTCCTAATTACCTGTCTTCTAATCAGGCGGTGACCAGGAGAATGAAGATAGAAATACTCAATGCGCGTGTTATCCAATGATGTCACGCATCGGAGCATGGAACATTCGTGGTGCAAATCTAATTATTAAACAGGAACAGTGTAAACAGCTTATCAAGGAACATCAACTAACAATCTTAGCAATTCTTGAAACGAAGTTGGATCAAAACAAGACTGACAAAGCTGCTACTTTCATTAATCCAAACTGGAAATTCATCCATAACTTGAATGAAGCACCGTATGGTAGAATTTTGATTCTGTATGATCCCAAGACTATTCAACTAACCCCCATCCATTCTTCTTCCCAGTTAATACATTGTCAAGCGATTGACCTAACTGATAACTCAGCATTCTATGTATCCTTTATTTACGCATTCAACTCTGCAGCCTCTAGAACAACCTTACTTTCGACCATACCAGCTCTCAGGCAGTCCACCCACCCATGGATTATAATGGGGGACTTCAATTGTAGCTTCTCACTATCTGATAGAGTAGGTGGTTGCCCTCTCTCTCTTAATGAAATTAAACCACTTGCTGATACTCTCATCGATGCTGAACTGATAATGGTCAAAACGGTTGGTATGCCGTACTCGTGGAACAATAAGAGGAGACATGGTCGTAGAACTTTCTCTAGGATAGACCACACCTTTTCCAATCAATCAGCCCTATCCAAATGGCCTCTTCTTTTCAATCACCTACCTCCTCCTCTTCTTTCTGACCACTCACCTCAGATTATTCACCTGCGTGAAGCGGACAAGAGGGGAAAATCAAATTTTAAATTTTTTAATACTTGGGTCTCTGAACCTGATTTTAAATCTATTGTGATAACAACATGGAACAAGCCTAAATTTGGTACTCATTTGTATGTTTTGCAGGAAAAAATCAAAGAGATAAAGGTGGTCTTGAAACAATGAGCATTCCAAAAATATGGAAACGGTGAGAAAAAGAGTACACTGATTAAAGATAAATTGATTGAAATTCAAAGAGCTATGATGTCTGATGTAAATAATGCTAATCATGCTACAACTGAAAGTAACTTGACTCATCAATACTATGAACATTAGCTATTGAGGCTGGTATGGTAAGACAGAAGTCCAGAATTAAGTGGAAAGAAGAGGGAGATAAAAATAGTGCCTACTTCCATGCTAGTCTCAAGAATAAACAGCAAAGGGAAAACATTACTACTATTTTCGATGCCAATGGTGTACTGCACTCCAAAACTGACGAGGTCCAAAATGCTTTTGTTCAACATTTCTCGGATCTGTATAGCAACAAGAACAACTTCAGATCCAATATTGAACAAATCCCTGACGACATCCTGCCTAGACTAAGTCCAGATGATTATACCAAGCTATGCAATGAAGTTACCCATGAAGAGATTAAACAAGCCATGTTCTCACTTAACTCCAATTCGTGTGGTGGCCCTGATGGGTTGAATGCCTACTTCTTTACTTCATGCTGGTCTATTGTTTCAACTGACGTAATCAATGCCATTCTTCTTTTCTTCAAGAAAAGTAAACTCTTCAGGTCATTTAACTATACGAATATAGCTCTAATACCTAAACAGAAGAATGCTCACTATGTAAATGAATTTCGCCCTATCTCCTGTTGCAACACTATTTATAAATGTATCTCAAAAGTTATTGCTACTAGACTAAAAAATGTCTTAACAAATATTATTTCCAAAAACCAAGCGGCTTTTTTACCTGGTAGGAATATACTGGATCATGTTCTTCTCTCGCATGAACTTATTAAAGGCTATAAACGTAAGAATACTCCTCCAAAAGCAATGATGAAACTTGATATTATGAAAGCATTTGACATGTTACAATGGGATAGTATTGTTCGAATAATGGGGTGCATGAACTTTCCACCGCATTTTATATCTTGGATATATGAATGCATCTCCACACCGACATATTCTGTTAATGTCAATGGAAAGACTGTTGGATTTTTTACTTCAAAGCAAGGAATTAGACAGGGAGATCCTCTTTTTGCTTATGTATTTATTATGGTTATGGAGCTTCTTACGCAGTTGATCGAGAAATGTCTTAACCAGGGTAGTTTTAAACTTCATCCTGCCTGCAAAGATCCTCAGATCACTGCACTTATGTTTGTGGATGACTTAATTGTTTTCTGCTCACCTGATACTAGTACTGTCACGAATATAATGCTTACTCTTGATCAATTCTTCAACATGACGGGGCTGAGAGTTAATATTAGCAAATCTGAAATCATTACTGCTGGTCTTCGTGCTGAACAGTGCAGTCAAATTACGCAAATTACTGGCTTGACACACAACTCTGATACTGTTTCATACTTAGGTCTACCTCTAGCAACTTCAAGAATCTCTACTGCCCAATGTCTTCATCTATTTGAGAAGATAACTGTGAGACTTAACAGCTGGACCACAAGGTTGCTTAGTCAAGCTGGTAGATTAACCCTGATTAAGTCTGTCATTTTTTCAATGCAAGTATACTGGGCTCGTACCTTCATACTCCCCTTTAAGTTAATTAATATGATCAGAAGTGCAATCATGAAATTCTTGTGGACTGGCAAGACAACTGGCAGATATATAGCACCCATTAAATTTAGCAGAATTGAGAGGCCAATGAATAAAGGTGGTCTTGGTATTCTTAATTTAAAACAGTGGAACAAGGCTGCCTTCGCGAAGCATATTGATACCTACTACAATTGTTCTGAAAGCCTCTGGGCTAAGTGGTCTGACAAAAATGTGATTAAGGGAAGGAGTTTGTGGAGCATGCACAAGCCATAGAACTTGAGCTGGACATGGCAGAGCATTTTCAATATTAAGGAGCATTTTCTTCCACTTGTTCTAATGAATTCGAATCCTACGCATACTGTTAGCTTTTGGGAGGATCCATGGTTAGACAGGGGTTTCATACTGCGGCGACAATTAGAGTACAATGACATACAACAAACCGGGATTCATCTGGCTACTAAGGTTAGAGATGTTTTTTACAATCTTCAAACCACTCGTAGGTTATCTTCTAATAGTAGGATCCAAAATATTTGGAACAAAATTGGCATGTTTATACCATTAACTACATCTTCTGCTCGACTGGTTTGGGGTAAAAATAAGATTATTTTCAAGACTGGAGAAGCTTATGAATTTATCTTGCAAAATAGTATCTGCCCTACATGGAGATGGTGGAGAAGAACCTGGAGCAAAGACAGTACAATGCGACAAAATTTCATGCTTTGGAAAATACTTAACCGTGCAATACTCACCAAAACTAAACTTGCTTGCATGGGGATGAATGTCAACATCGACTGCATTTTCTGTACGGAGCAACCTGAAACAGTTGAACACTTATATTTTGAGTGCCCTATTATTAAGCAAATCTGGATATGCATCATGGCTAGGCTACAACATACTAATGTCTCTGATGACAATCAGGAGGAGTGGGAAAGAATATATATGAGAACGGGAAATTCAAGTGAGCGAAAGAGGGTATTTAACACTGTGATGAAGAGTTTCATCAGCTCTGTTTGGAGGGAACGTAATAAAAGAGTGCTCGATGCTAGTAATGCTAGATCAAATGGAGTTCTCAAGCAGTGGATAATGAAAGAAATTATGAATGACTTAAGTCTTCTCTCCTTCTCTTTTGATCCTAGGATCTTTGCCTTACTGTGATTTTAGTCTGTGTTGTATTTTCTTTTATGTGTGTATTTTTTTCCTTGTGCTTGTTGTGCCATGTCTCTCCCTGTTCTCTTAGATCATTGTAAACTGTGTAAGGTTCTGTTTGGTGCAGCAATAAAATGGTCGGGGACCATCTAACCCCATTGGCCATGCGAAAAAAAAAAAAGTTCCCACATTAAGTAGAGGAACTAAAATGGCCAAATTTGATAGTCAGTTATTTAACTATCAAAACAAACAAACAAATATTTAGCACCATAAGCAATCATTAGGCCCTTTTAATTAATCTTTTATTAATTAAATCATTTGCCAAATATTCGCTTCAAATTATCTTTAAGAAAGATATATTATTAAACCGTTTCAACTTTCAATAACATTTCCATATACTTATTTAATAATATGTGATTCGCAGATCTCTTGTATTTTCAACACTTAGAAAATATTACATATACTCAAATCAAGACTAAGTATATATTTTATTCTTTAAAAGAAAACATTCTCTTAAACATATTTAATTGGGTCAAACGAATGTTGCGTAAAACATCGTTACAACAACCCAGAATCACTAGTATAGGGATTCAAAAATTAGATAGATATATAAATCCTATATACTATACAAAACATCTTCTTTCGAAAATCATTTACTATAACAACTGTGTTATAGTCCATCATTTTCTTACTTCTCAAAAACATCTATTTCAACAATGAATGTTGAAATCTACGTATTCGATACTTAACACATTATAAAACATATTTAAATCATTTAACTCTATTTAAAATAACACTTTCCAAAAATATCCATTTTATTTAATGAATTATTCACTGTCATGAATATAGTTCATTTACCAAATCCAACGTTTCTGCACATTTATTAAAGGATAATCCATTGTCCAAAATCGTGAATACACTCCCTTTACTAAATTTATTACTATTGCAAATTTAATTAAAGGATTATCACTGTCCAAAATCGTGAATGAAATTACTCTAACAAAAATCCGTATATAGTTTATCAATTCAAATTAAAACAATGTTTATAAATCACATTTATTTTTTCATGAAAACTTCAATTTATAAGATCCCTTTAGTAGCAAATTCCATTTATATCTCATTTATATGCTATAATCCAATTTATAAGTTAATTCACTTATAATTATTATTTTTTCCAAAATTCATTCTTTTTATGACTTCATCAATTTATAAATCTTATTGACTTATAAAATCCATTTATAACTTCATTTTAACACTTATAAAACTCCTTTACAATTCCAGCATTTTGAATTATAAAGTATCAATTTAAACTATTTACCAAATCTTTAACTCCATATTTCAAAAGTCACGTTGTGATTATATTTCTCGAAAAACATAATTTTTATAACATAAAAATTGTAATATTTGTTTATTTAAAATAAATTCATTCTTTAGCAATTCAAAAATTTATAAAACATGAAAATTTGTAATACTCGGTCTGACCCAAGCATTACAATAAAGTAACACCTGGGTCAGGCTGGAAACCATCGTGTGTGAACCCATATAATTTGAAATGCTAAGTTATAAAACATAGTTGCAAACTAGGGTAACTCGTACCTCACTACGAGTTCTTATCTTGTTATAATCAACACCTATTTCATGAAATTATATATAAGAATTGTTACTCAGTTTAAATGGCCATGTTGCTTCATTTATTTCATTCCAGCCTGTTTGATTCTACAACCAGAATTTATAAAGAATTATTGTAGTTACTAATCGAAATGGTTTTGGGTATTCGCTGATACCCGACCTCGGTCTCTTCGAATCCAATGTCATTTTTAATCTAAGTTGTTTAAGTGAATACAATTCAATTTTAAATACAGGATGTCAATACACAGCAATACATCACCGATAAATAACTCACATTACCACAGTTCAACCCAAACAAATCATATCATAGAACATCAAAAATTATCAGACTAGAGACATTAATCCAAACATTCAATACATTTTAATCATCCATAAGCAAGATTAATTTTTCGTCCAATCACAAAATAAATTAACTATCTTTAAATCTTGCTTAATTATCATTAATTAAACCCTTTAATTAATTATTGAAATTAATTCTTTAATCATTCACATTAAATAATTAACCATTAATTACTTACGTTAATTAAAGATCCTCTAATTACTTACATTAATTAATTATTCTTTAATTAATCAAACTAATTAATGAACCTTTAATTACATTAATTAATTAATTATCCTTTAATTAATTTCGTTAAGTAATTATTCTTAAATTACATTAATTAATTATCCTATAATTACGTAAGTTAATTAATTAACCCTTAATTACTTAAGTCCTTAATTAATCTAAGATAAACCATTATCTTAGTTAATTACTTAATTAAATCATTTAAATCTTATTTAAACTAAAGGATTGAAATTAATTTATTCAAAATCACTCGTGACCTTTTATTAATTAAAGTTTTATATACTTGTCTTAATCACCAATTTAATTACATCATTATTAAATTCTATTTAAAAATACTTAGGAATAAATTTATTATCCTAATATATTTCCCAAATTAAATTAACCTAAATTCAAAACGCATTTGAGTTTAATTTATATTTATATTTGAAACTTGCTTGAGAACTTAATCACACCATTTACTTTAAAACTTGTTTATTACTTTGAAATTTTGTTACAAAATTTACTCTTACTTTTTAAAACTTGTTCATGCATCCTTTTTATTTTTATTTTTTTAAACTTGGTTATTAATAAAGTTTACTTCCATTTGGAAATTAGGAACCCTAACCCAAGATTACTTTTCCCGAGCCAACACTCGCGCCCACTCTCGCATCTGCTACCTCTCGAAAAACCCAAGGACGACTTCGAGGAAATCACTAACATTTCCGATGCTATCATCACACAGCTACCATCAGATACCAGAGTACATGCGTGCACGTGCACATGAGTTTGCCAACGCTCAGACCAACGTCAATGTCGCCTACAGGTCACCGACGACCCATACTAACGCTCCGACCACCCAGCTCCAAAGGTAATGCTTGGAATCAAAATCGAACCAATCATGCAACCCAAGAAACCAAACTGATCGAAGAAGAACGCCTCACGCCGCCGCCTACGTCCACTAGACACTTCGCGATCACATCCAGACCTCTGCCACAGTCACCTGATTCGATACCCCTCGCTTCGATCACCTCCAGTTCACCCACGTCGTCGCAATTGCCTCGACATCCTCTTCGACCAAAACAGGTCAAAAACCCTAAATTGATGTCGATACGCCACCACAGCCACCTAAAAATCCTCCAACCATTTTTCCTCTGACCCTCGACTCTCGAGCCACCTCCAGACCTAAGCATGACGAACATCTCCTCGCCGATCATCGGAAATCAACGAGAATGCAAATATCGATCAACTCGAGAAATCTCAACATTTACAATCTTAAAAATCAATAATTGATTATCAAAATTCATTATTTTGCAATACAAATTAGATTGTAAAATCACATCATGATTTTCAGACATTTGACTTCTGACCAAAAATTGATTTTTTACTGCAAATTACTATTTTGAATTAATTACTTAATATAAACACTTGAAACCATTTTTAAAAAATGCTGTTATAGTCTTACGGTCATTTTTCATTTAGAGATCAAAAGCCTAAAATCGATTATATGAAGAGCAATCGAAATTATTTTGGATTTGTGCCTGTAATACAATATATATATACACACGCACATATACAGACATGCACACCATACACAGAGAAGTTCAACTATTTTCCAGTTTAAAAACATCCATGCAAATCTTATTTACCACATCACTTCATAGAATTAGCACATGCACAAGCTTTGCAGATGATTTAACCTTTAAAAGTTGAGGTTTACTCACCTGATATTTATAAACAAAGGAACCGGATTTTACTCTTACGATCTGGAACTTTGATTTTGAAACTGAAGCTTTCTTTGTTGATTTGAATCCGAAACCGATCTTCTTTATGTTTGCTTTGCTCTTGAATTAGGTTGAAAACAGAAGTTGTTTGAGTTTGATTTTCTTTCTTCTCTGGTTTTTATTTAGGAAGATGAAAGAAGATTTGAGAAAGAATATGTAAAAGTTTCAAGCTTAGTTCTCCACCACTTTTACTTATATTTCAATTTTTTGCATGTTATCATAGCTAGAAATGTTTAATGCATGATATTATTATCTTACAAATGTCAAAAACAATATTTAAATATTTTCTTATGTTTTATAAATTTGTGTTTTTATGTTTATTTTTATACTAATTATGATACTCTCATGAAATTCAAAAGAAATGTGTATATATATATATATATATATATCTTTTATTTACTTCAATTTAAATCTTTACTTAATTATTACTATTTTCAAATAATGACTATATATATAAAGATTTATCTTTAGTGGTAAAAATGCTCAATTTTAACTTTTGAGAATTATTGAATTCAAATCAATGCTTTCTATCCACTATATATATATATATATATATATATTATAATTAGAAAACATTATTTTATTTGAATTTGTGATATATATATATCCACACTTATATACCTGTATATGTATACACTTACAATGTCAATATTATAAAGTTGCATATATCTATTTATATATTAATTTACTATAAGATTTATCATTTCCAGATATTTATAATTCAACATTTATTATAGTTTCAAATCCTTTTATATACATCCAAATATTTTTAATTATCAAAATTTTATCTGTTCAACTAGATAAAACCAGTTAATTATCCAATCTAATGTCCAAAAATTCGAGTTATCACATTCCTCCCATTTAAATCGTTTTGTCCTCGAAAAGGAACGAAGCCAGAATTTATTAAAATGCTTATTATCGGTTAAGTTACTCTTTGAACATTTTAGCTATAAACTCTTTTTATTTAAATTTTTTAAAAACATTTTAAAATCTACATAATATTACCAAAATAGCTTTATAAAAATACTTTTTATAACTCGATGTCTCAACAAGTCTATCTTTGTTTCTCACGGAAATTCGATCATACGTTGATCAGGCGTAGGACTGAAAATCTATAAGTACTTGGTAAACCCGTTTTCAACACCCAGTGAAAATACTTGAAAAATATTTTGGTGAAAATATAGAAAACATTTTTGGTGAGAATGCTCTGGAAATCATCACCACATCCACGGTCGCATTTAACCCGATGATTACGTCGCCATCACGGCAAAACCATAGAAAACGGTACACCTCCATGCCCCTCGATTACACCATGGAACCGCTACAGATCGCAGCTACACCTGAGGTTACATCGCCATCGCGGCAAAAACCCATGTAACTGTAGGCATCAGCACCCTCGAATTTCGCTGCCAAATGAAACTTCTCCACTCCCACATAGATCGCAGACTACATCAGTCGAGTCCCAATGTAGCTTGTAGGCACTCACTACCACATGACTTTCGTTATGTCTTCATAGATCGAAGTCTACCGATGTTACATTGCCCTCACTGAGAAATCAAATGTAGATCGTAGGCACTCACCGTCCCCGACTTCCGCTATGGTCCGCAGAAGATCACAGTAACATCGAGCTACACTATCATCATAGCATAATCCAAATGTCTCCGTAGGCATCAACACCCTCGACTTTCGCTACCCACACACAATCCTCAAGAACTTCGGTTTGTCCGAACTTTCTCCCAAGATCAAATTTAGAACCCCCCTTAGGGCTCAAGACAGAACCACCCTGTGGATCTCCTAAGAAGTTCATTTCATGCGAGCACCTTTTTTCCCACAGCCATTCTCAAAACATTTTATACTATACACAAGTAGAATCTTTCAAATCATACTCTTTATATTTAACACGTATAAATCTCCTTTTCACAAAATCGATATCTCAAAATTGACAATCCTCAACTTGGCTTTCCAAATTTCCAAAATTGGTTTTTCCCAAAAATCAAAAGCCTTTCAAAATCCATGGGTTCCAAAAACCTTTTTTCCAAAATCATTCTAATAAAACCATTTATATATATATCCTTAAAAAATCTTTGGATCACTTCATACTTACAAAAATTTCCTTATTATACTTTAAATGAAAATCTTTTCTTCTGGCTATAGATTCCTCAAGAGGGAGATTATCATATGTAATAAATATATATAACTTTATTTATGCCAAATCAAATATTCAAGTTTGATTTCCCTTATAAAGTTATTTACCATATTAATTACTTTCATAAAGTGAACTTTAATCATAGAAATATCTAACTTCCACTTTTATTCATCATATATTTATCAAATATACTTTTCCATTTCAAAAATCATTTTTACATTTCTTCAAGAAATTTTAAAACCGATTTCATTCACGCACGAACGATGTACATATACCATCAGTATGCAATATCAAATCTAATCGCTCACTCGATCACTCACTTTCACTTCTGAACTAGTATCGTCCGTCCAGCTTCCTAGTGCGGACTCAGATCTAGTTTCTCGACCAGAAACCATCATTCTCGTTGCATAGCTATAACTATGATAGAGAATTTTCAGAATCAATCAAAAGTTCATATCCAGGGTTCGCCGTCGAAAGTCGAGTGAAAAATCCCAACTCGGATCGATATACTATCTCGAAATTCTGTGTTCGAATCTGGATCAAATCATTATGCGAATAAAATAATATACATATGTCCTACATATTTATCTTCATTGATTATTAGCTAAATCAATTCCCTTTTTATTCACATACATTTTGATTTCTATTCAATTATTCACAATTGCTTCAAATTTCCATTTGGATTATCACTTCAATGGTATTTAATCGTAAATATTCTGCACTCTGACCAGCTTGAATTTAGAAAATTGCTTAAAAAATTTAAAATGGATAAGTAGTCGAAAAATAGTCATTAGTTGTAAAATAGCTGTAAATATTTAAGTAGTTATAAAATAGTTGTAAAATAGTCAAATAGTTAGATAATAGCAAAATGGTTGTAAAATAGAAATTAGTTATAAAGTAGTTATAAAATAGTAGTTAGTTTATAAAACAGTAGTGAAATTTGTTGTAAAATAGTTAAATAGTTCCAAAAATAGTTATAAAATAAGTATAAGATAGTTTGGTTTTAAACAGAAAGGTTGTATGGTAAATAGCTAGAAAAAAATAGATTTAAGAAAGTTTACATTAAAACAATTTATTTCAAAATAGTTCAGAGCCAAACTGTTCAATTTCCCAATCTCCCATTCCAGTTAATTTTTAATCTCCACTTCCATTAAATTGATTCAATTTCAATTTAATTTAAATTAACTTCAATCCCCATTCCAAATTCAAATCATTTCCCATTTGAATTTACTTATTCAACTTCAATTTCAATTTCAATTAATTAAAAAAAATCAATTTGAACTAATTTCAATTCTAATCTCAACTTTTAAACCATCTCGAATTATATAAATTCGATTTAATATTTTCCAGCGTTGATTTAATCTCTTAAATCAAGTTAACCCCTAACCTTTAATTTACAACCTAAATCTTTAAACAATTAATTCTGAGTTCCAATTTCAAATATTCATTTTTAAATTACTTTTACTTTACTTATTTCAAGATTAAAGTGGAAGTTCAAAACTTTTTAAATAATTTAAATCTCCGAAATCCAATTTATTTCCTAATTTTAAATCCTTGAAACCAATTCAATTTGCAAGTTCATTTTAAACATACAAATCTTAAGTTCAAAGTGATTTCATTTTCATAAGTTAATTTTTTTTATCTTTAAAAATCAAAATTACTTAAACAATTTCAAATTAAAGTTATATTTCTATTTAATTTGAGCAATGGATATACATTACCTCAATCCCCTTCTTAATTCATTTAAAACAATCCAATTCACAGTTTCATAGATTATTAATAACAACATGATGATAGCAGGATATGTCAAAGTAAATAAACATCCAAATTATACATACATCCATAGCATCCATCACACATCCAAAATTCAAACCCGTTTTGTGATCACACATAACTCCTTTTCGAATAAAACCATTTAACTTCCCTAAATTAAATTCAATTCATTTGATCCAGTCAACTTTGCTCAATTTGAATTCTCAAGTTTAAAATTTCTTATCAATATCTGTTTCCGCTTATAAGTTCAAAAACTTATTACCCTTTAGGTTTTTACATCACATTTCAGGAAAAAATTCAAACCTCATCACTTAGTGTTTAATTCAAATCAACTTTAATATTATGTATGTCCACACATATATACATATTTATTTCATTTGCACACCAAGACATACTTTCAATTTTAAACCACTCTTGGTTTTAATTTAAGACAAATTCCTTCAAATTTTTTTAAATATCTCTTGTTTTAAAATAAGGTTCTTACATTCAAAATATTCAAAATAATATCATTTATTATTTCTTTTATCATTTTGAAACAATTTCAAATTTTCCGGACATAGATTTTAAAACTTCACAATTTAAATCCATTCCAATTTACAAGTCATACTCATCTAAATGTTTATTTCCTTAAAACATTTCATTCTACTTAATCGTTAATTTTTATTAGAAACAAACACCCCGTTATTAGACACAATAACCATTTTATGATAATAACTAAGATTATCATATCTAGAGAACAATTCACTACATATTATCTCATAATTTGGTAGAATAATAAAATCGGGTAACTTAATTCAGCATTTCTGAAAACACTTCTACAAATTTTAGGATTTTATTTTCTAGTTTGAATTCATTTCTAGCTTACCTTATTTGTATAGTTCATATTATCCAATTCCTATTTGGATATATATATATATATATATATATATATATTACCACTTAAATTCTTATGATCTTATTCAATTATAATAACCAACAGCCAATTTATATATATATATAATAATTAGAAAAACTATTGCTTTGTATATTAAAACTAAGCTTATATAAAAATCATTTTAAAAAATTTATATAAGAAAATAACAAGTACGCTCTCATATATATACACTCAACTCATTCTAGTGTACTACTGACCCTATCCTTAATGAGAAACCCACCAGAGCCAAGGTTCTGGCTTAACCTTCTGCTTTGATACCAAATTTAACGACATGAAATTTTCGACCCAGAAAATTTGACACAAATACATTCACTGTAGAAGCGCCGAACAATCGAACGTCGGAAATTCTAGATAGTTTGGGTTAAGAAGAAAAGAGGTAGAAGAAGAAACAGAAAACAAAAACATAGAATCTCACATCCATAGCGGATCAAAATATAATATCAAATAACAGCATTTATACAAAGAAAAGCTGTATCTGCCAATTTACATATAATACATCAGAGCACAACCAAATTAGATAGTTGCAATAACTTGCCCCAGAAAAGAATCAATACAACTCCAATACACAGTGAACTAAACTCCATAAGTTCCTACCATCTAGCTCGCCACCTGAGCTCCAGCACGTCCTAACCTAAAAATCTGTAATACTCGATCTGACCCGAGCATTACGATAAAGTAACACCCGGGTCAGGTTGGAAACCAGCGTGAGTAAACCCATATAATTTGAAATACTAAGTTATAAACATAGTTGCAAACCAGGGTAACTCATACCTCGCTACGAATACTTATCTTGTTATAATCAATACCTATTTCACAAAATTATATCTAAGAATTGTTACTCAGTTTAAATGACCATGTTGCTTTATTTATTTCATTCCAGCCTTTTTGACTCTACAACCAAAATTTATAAAGAATTATTGTAGTTACTAATCGAAGTGGTTTCAGGTATTTGCTGATACCCGACCCCAGTCTCTTCGAATCCAATGTCATCTTTAATCCAAATTGTTTAAGTGAATACAATTCAATTTTAAATATAGGATGTCAATACACAACAATACATCACCGACAAATAACCCACATTACCCCAGTTCAACCCAAACAAATCATATCACAGAACATCACAAATTATCAGACTAGAGACATTAATCCAAACATTCAATACAATTTAATAATCCATAAGCAAGATTAATTTGTCATCCAATCACAAAATAAATTAATTATCTTTAAATCCTGCTTAATTATCATTAATTAAACCCTTTAACTATTTATTGAAATTAATTCTTTAATCATTTAATCACTCACATTAAATAATTAACCTTTAATTACTTACATTAATTAAAGATCCTCTAATTACTTAGATTAATTAATTATTCTTCAATTAATCACACTAATTAATGATCCTTTAATTACATTAGTTAATTAATTATCCTTTAATTAATTTCGTTAAGTAATTATTCTTAAATTACATTAATTAATTATCCTATAATTACTTAAGTTAATTAATTAACCCTTAATTACTTAAGTCCTTAATTAATCTAAGATAAACTATTATCTTCGTTAATTACTTAATTAAATCATTTAAATCTTATTCAAACTAAAGGATTGAAATTAATTTATTCAAAATCACTTATGACCTTTTATTAATTAACGTTTTATATACTTATCTTAATCACCTACTTAATTACATCATTATTAAATTCCATTTAAAAATATTTAGGAATAAATTTATTATCCTAATATATTTCCCAAATTAAATCAACTTAAATTCGAAACACATTTGAATTTAATTTATATTTATATTCAAAACTTGTTTGAAAACTTGATCACGCCATTTACTTCAAAACTTGTTTATTACCATGAAATATTATTACAAAATTTACTCTTGCTTAAAACTTGTTCTTGCTTCCTTTTTATTTATTTATTTATTTTTTTAAAAACTTGGTTAATAACTTGTTAATAAAGTTTACTTCCATTAGGAAATTATGAACCCGAGCCCAAGATCAATTTTCCTGAGCCAACACTCGTGCCCACTCTCGCATCTGCTACCTCTCGAAAACCCCGAGCAAATCACTAACATTTCCGATGCTCTCATCACACAGCTACCATCAGATACCATAGGACATGCGTGCATGGGCACATGAGTTTGCCAATGCTCAGACCAACGTCGAGGTCGCCTATAGGTCGCCGATGATCCATACTAACGTTCCGACTACCCAGCTCCAACGATAATGCCTGGAATCGAAATCGAACCAATCGTGCAACCCAAGAACCCAAACTGATAGACGAAGAACGCCTCGCGTTGCCGCCGCCTACATCCACTAGACACTTCGCGATCACGTCCAGACCTCCGCCATAGTCACCTACTTCGATCCGCCTCGCTTTGATCACCTCCGGTTCACCCACGTCAACGCAATTGCCTAGACATCCTCTTCGACCAAAATAGGTCACAAAACCCTTAATTTACATCGGTATGCCACCACATCCACCTAAAAATCCTCCGGCCATTTTTCCTCTGACCCTCGACTCTCGAGCCACCTCCAGACCCAAGCACGACGAACATCTCCTCGCCGATCATTTGAAATCGATGAGAATGCAAATATCGATCAACTAAAGAAATATCAACATTTACAATCTTAAAAATCATGAATTGATTATCAAAATTTATTATTTTGCAATACAAATCAGATTGTAAATTGAAATCATGATTTCCAGACATTCGATTTCTGACCCAAAATTGATTTTTTACTGTAAATTCCTATTTTGAATAAATTACTTAACATTGACACTTGAACCATTTTTTTAAAATGATGTTATGGTCTTACAATCATTTTTCATTTAGAGATTAAAAGCCTAAAATTGATTATATGAAGAGCAATCGAATTTATTTTGGATTTGTGCCTGTAATACATAGAGACATATGTATGTATTTACATATACAAACATGCACACCATACACAGAGAAGTTCAACTATTTTCCAGTTTAAAAACATCTATGCAAATATTATTTACCACATTACTTCACAGAATTAGCACATGCACAAGCTTTACAGATGATATAACCTTTAAAATTTGAGGTTTACTCACCTGATATTTATAAACAGAGGAATGGGATTTTACTCTTGTGATCTAGAACTTTGATTTGAAACTGAAGCTTTGCTTGTTGATTTGAATCTGAAAAAGATCTTCTTTATGTTTGCTTTGCTCTTTAATTAGGTTGAAAACTGAAGTTGTTTGAGTTTGATTTTATTTCTTCTCTATTTTTTATTTAGGAAGATAAAAGAAGATTTGAGAAAGAATATGTAAAAGTTTCAACTGAAACCAGCTTAGTTCTCCAACAATTTTATTTATATTTTAATTTTAAAGAAAACAATTTTGCCACTTGTCCATTGCATGTTATCTTTGCTACAAATGTTTAATGCATGATATTATTATCTTATAAGTGTCAAAAACAATATTTAAATATTTTCTTATGTTTTATAAATTTATGTTTTTATGTTTATTTTTGTACTAATTATGCTACTCTCATGAAATTCAAAAGATATATATATATAAATCTTTTATTTACTTTAATTTAAATCTTTACTTAAGTTATTACTATTTTCAAATAATAACTATATATATAAAGATTTATCTTTAGTGGTAAAAATGCTCAATTTCAACAATTGAGAATTATTGAATTCAAATCAATGCTTTCTATTCACAATATATATATATATATATATATATTATAATTAGAAAACAACATTTTATTTGAATTTGTGATATATATACACATATCCACACTTATATACTTGTATATGTATACACTTACAATTTCAACATTATAAAGTTGCATATATTTATTTATATATTAATTTACTATAAGATTTATCATTTTCAGATATTTATAATTCAACATTTATTATAGTTTCAAATCCATTTATATACATCCAGATATTTTTACTTATCAGAATTTTATCCGTTCAACTAAATAAAACTAGTTAATCATCCAATTATCAGATGTCCAAAAATTCAGTTTATCATATAGTTGTTCCTTAAGCTTAACATTTATAGCATAAGTAGTCTTCCACTGATCATTTATGACTACAGTCACCTACGTGTGGACGCTATATAGCTCGTCTCTTCTTTCATTAGAGTCCCTGGACAATTTTTCAACTTCTTCCTTTTTCTTTGTAATTTACACAAATTCTTATTTGTATCCTCCTACTACCTAGTAATGATTGACCCTCTCTAAATAAAAAAATAATAATCAATTAGTTAACCCAGTTGACGACAGATAGGCCTTTCGATGTCATTCGAGCACCTGATTCACGATCTCTTTATGTTTTTCGAGACCTTCATTAGCTTTCTTCTTGAGATTCCTCTAACATTGCCATTGAAAATTCCCCTTCTAGGTAATAGCTAGGCGAGTCCACCTACATCCTAGTTTAATAGCTGAAGATTGGCCTATAGAGGGAGGAGGAGCGGTATTACCTTAAAGAAATTCCTCCGCCAACCCTATGAGATAGAAATGATTATATAGGTCCAACTATTTTAGATTGATGGGAGATGGGGACAGCAGCGGTTAAAGGTTGAGATAACAAAGGTTGTTGGTGAGAAGATTGAGAAAGCAAGCGTAGTTGATGCGGGTCGGAGTTGCGCCGGGAGTGCTCGCATAGACCCCATCGTTCATCCTGGCAGAACCGTTTTCTTTTAGCGTCACATCGCTCTAATCATCATGATGATGGTCCCTATCCTCTACATCTCGACGTTCCATTGTTTGCCTCCTTTTGAAGTATGATTCTTGGTGAGAGCTTGGGCATTGATAGTAAGCCTTCGAAGGTAAGGAACAATAACTGAGCGGAGATGGCTGAAATATTCCCTACACATTGTACCTAAAAAGAAGAAAGGATATATTGAAACTAAGACATTAGATCAATAAAAAGTGCTAAGTGATTGTGTTTGTGATCCAAGAAGTGTGTAAAGTGATGTTTTTTCCGTATGTGGTAGAACCTGTGTGAGGAGTCCTAGAGATGGAGTTTAGTCACACTCGACAGCCATAAGAATATCTCTCGAAGGGAAGACAGATTCATGGGGCTGGTGTTTAGAATGTCTCAAAAACTTACTCCCTGATGACAAAAGATGATAAGTTTCCAAGATCGCATAGGGAACCGAAGATGTTCTCGAAGAAGCCTGTAGGACGAGTTGTTTCTTTAATTGGTTCGAGGCTCGGTCTTAGTGCAAATTGTGATGAATTGATGACTTGATGAATAATCACTTCATACAGGTGGATGTTATGTCTTTGTTTCCCTTGGGAAATGTCTCTCCATATGACTCATCTCGACCGAGATCATATTTCTTATCATTGTTTTCCTCATCTTCCTCTCCATCCCCTCCTTCCTCGTCTACTTCTTTCTATCTCCCACCCTCACTTCATCTCTTTCCTCGACTACATTTTCTTCTTCTCATCTCTCTTTCCCTCTAAGATTATCCTTGCCTTCTTGACCTACTTGCTCCCCTTGATCTTCACCGTCATAAACGTAGGCTGAGGTAGAGGGACCAATGGTGGCTCAAGATCTTTTGGTGGATAATGAAGGCAATATTGGCAAAGTCGAGCGTTTGTAAGAAGTTAAGTAGTTGTACGAAGTACATAATCGATCTCCTTTAAAAAATCCAAGGTGTTGTCATGTTCATTTGATCTGTGAAGAATGCAGGAAGGATGTTAGATGCTTAAGTGAAGAAGACCCACGTACGGAGGAGATATTGGATAAGATGACTTACGGATGGACAACCAAAGGTGGTTGAAGCCTTCGGGATAAGTAATAAAGAAGTATTCACTCATGAAATAGCTATGCTTGTTATAGAGCTCTTCGATGACCTTACAATGGTTGTATGCCTCGACTATTAGCAAAGAAGGTGAATCTTGCCTCTTCTTGAAGCTCGGAAGGAAAGTGAGTTCTTCAAATGTTGGAGGATGATTTAATTACATCATGAAGAGAATGTATAAAAAAAATTGAGCAAGGCGTAGCTGTTGCGATATATTGTGTAAGGGCCAGCCTGATCTCTTGAAGAAAGAATTTGAAAAAGTCATTGAATGGTGGCACGGCTTCTAATAAACACATATACCTATTGCACGCCGTATAGCTTGGAGGCGGGTGATGAGCCCACTGGTCAAGTATTGGAAAGAGAACCTCATCATTAGGAACTTCGTATTTAAGACATATTGAATAGGGGGCCTCCGTAGTTAAATTGGATGACGTCTGATCTCGGGGATTATCCAAGACCATTAGAATAGTTCGTTAATCTGTTGGAGGAGCTTGACCATGAGGTTGTGTGATTGGAAGGGCTTGAAGTTGTAGTTCCCAGGTTAAAAAATGTCTCGCTCCGGACGAAGTGGATGTGTTGGCTTGAGCAGTAGAAGAGCCCACCTCCGGAGGAGTAGACGGACTAGTGCTGACTTTAAGGCGAGTAGAACATCTAGTCATATTGAAGTGAAAATCTTGATGGCAAATGCGGTCAGGTACTTTTTACTTTAATGAATAACTTTAATCAAACCCGTATAGCCATATACAAAATCCAATGGATGTCGAAATGTGCCAACTAATTAGATTCAGCACATTGACCGAGGTAGTGTGAAGTATCAATATTTAGAGTATGTGTCATGTGTTCAATGCATTGAGAACATGAACACATTGTGTAGATAGCCCGCCCATGCTATCCAACAAGCTCTGTCATGCTATGGAACTGTTTGTCACATTTGACCTGTTATTGTAGTATATAGGATAACAAAACCATTGTCCGAAGCAACATAGAGTTTTCTTTGTAAGAATGCAGGATCGTGATGTTCAACTTTAAGTGCTGACATGTGACATCCTCCATTTTAAGGTATAAAACTCGAAACCAGTGATGCCGGAGTCATCCTTAGCATTATTTTCCAATGGCAAAATAATATAAATTATTATATCATTAACATCAAGAGCACCAGAGTTTACAATTTTTCATAAAATATTTTCATTCATTAATTTGCAAATTCACTACATTTCAATCTCATAACACTGTGATTGCTCTATTCAGATAACATATAGTAATTACGAACATAATTCCAAGAGCGACATATGAAGATGCCCCCTTAGTTGATCAGAGTCTTAACTACTTAGACGGTTATAGTATATGTCATTACAATCATCCAACAACTATAGTAATAAGCAATTAAACTACTGCACAACGGAAATAAACTTTAAGTAGTAGCTTGCCACTGCACGTCTCCGAAAGCTTATTCATCAGAACCTTAAATACATACTCTTACCCTATCTGATTCCAAGTTGAGTATCCGAGAGTTTAGGGGGAAATCAAAAACTTCAAGTCGGACAAAAAATCTAATGTGAATAATGTTAGTCCATCTCAAACCAAAATATAGGTACCTAGCGAGACCACACCGCTACATGAAACGGATTTCCCCGCAATACATATCCAGCAATATGTCATTCATAACATATCCTACGTCAAAAAATGATTACAACATGATCATAACATCAATAACATATTATGCATGTATGGTTTAAAATTAATAGTCTATCATTCACAAAGGTCAAAGGGTTACACATACCCATAATTACCCGATCCTATAAAACAGTTCACTGAATGACATAATTTTCAAAGGGTCTCTATAAACCTAAAATAGTTTTCTCAAGCCAGCTAAAAACCTATCAGGCTAACTCGGACCAAGATATACCAAATGACCAATGGTCTTCTAGTCTACTTAGAAGAAGATAATAATGGTATCATAAGATCAATACGAGAAAATATGCATAGTCTCAAAAAACGTAGGAGAAAACCACAACGGTCTCCAAAGAATGGTAGGTGAAAAACATAGGTTAGCAAACTGTTATGAATTCCTTCAGATGCATAACTCTAAATTTAGTCTTAATTGGCAATACACATTGGAATCGTGGACCGGGCCAACCGAGGGCTTAATGGTTAGAGGATATGGAGCAACCCTACCTCAGTCTTCACCTAGAATCTACTTTTGAAATATCCTTTGAGTCATGTCTTTTGATCGGTCCTGTGCATCTTAACAGAATTTGATCTTTCCGATCTCCCAGATGTAATTCTACTTACTCAGGAGTCAAGTCTGACCATACCCACTATTGGAACAACCATAATTAGTATTCGGTTCCCAAATCCCCGAGGTCCAAATGTTGGGTGACAGTATTTAACACATAAGTGAGTATGTCAATAATTTACTCATATGCAATCATAATTGATCGCAGTGCAAAGATGAGCATATAACACGTTAGCATTCGTCCAAATTTGAAAAAAGGGCTTTCGAAAGTTGATAAAGCAATAGCCACATGGTTGAAATATACATGTCGTTGCATGTTAAAAACAACAAGCTAACATCGCTTAAAAATGGTGGCTTTTGTGGGTTTAACAACATTTCTGTAGTTCGTTTCGAAATCGATTCTTTGCCTTTAAAAACATGAATTTTTTACCAAACCAACATTATTTGTCAAAATCTCATTGGCCAACACACACCTTTTCAGAATCCATGCATAATTTCAAAATGGAAAACTTAATTTTATTGTCCAAATGTAATTTTCCTAAAGTTTATATCATTTATAATATTTTGCAAACAAGCCCTTTTTTACACATAACAATTTACATTAAATTATTACCACAATAATTCCTTAAATACCAATATTTATTTATTTAACATCATATTAAAATTTTGAACTAAAATAATTATTTTTATATTTTAAATAATTAAATTTCAAAATCACCCATTTCCCACTTGGAAAATTCAAAATAAATTCTCCCGAAAATTTTGAAATTTAAATTCTACATCCAAGATAATATTTCAAATACCATATCAAAATTTTAGAATATTTAAATATAAAAAACTTAGTTACTCTCATCAAAACCCTTTAGGAACGTTTCTCGAATTGCTAAATATTATCAACAAATCTACATTCATGATTATTAAATCCATATGCATAATATTTAACAATCAAATATTCGAATCTACATCATATTCAAACCAAACACATCAAAAAATAAAGAGATGGATGCATATTATTCGCTTTGATTTCTCGAAATAATGGAATTTGGCTTAACTTCTTTATTTCTTTAGATTTTCTTCTTTCTCCTTAGGTGGAAATGGTGGTTGGTCTTTTACTGGTTTGGTTTTAGTTTACGAATAACAGTGAAATGAACAAAGGAGAGAGGAGAAACAATATAAGGTTTACTCTTCCATATCTACCCTTTCCTTCTTATGTTCATTATAATTCCTTTCCTTAAAACATATTCCTCATTATATTATCTAAAGGCCAAGCCGATTAGCGGATATGGCAAGTCCCATTTTTTCTGCTTTCCATTAAATTATTGCATAATTAAATATTTAAACAATGTGAAATAAAAATTAGAGGTGTTACAGGCTCCGCTCCTTAAAGAATTTTGTCCTTCAAACCGCGATAAGGAAAACAATAATAAGCACATCAATCCATACAAACATGTGTCTCAAGCACACAAAAACAACAATACTAGTATAACTACCAGTCAAAATCTATACAAAAATATCGATCATACAATCAAAATAACTCAGGATAAGTCTCTTTAATCTTATCCTCGATCTCCCAAATAGTCTTTCTCATAGTTGCTCCATTGGACTTTTACTAACTTGGTTGTCTTATTCCATAACCCATTCATATCTCTATCACCTATATGAATAGGTCACTTAATGGTAGTCATATGAGGCTCCACTACCAAGTTGTCCAAAACCATTGGCTACAGTAGTCTCTAGATCATGCATGTACTTCCTTAATTGAAATATATAGAAAACATAGCGGACACCTGCCAAAGCATTCGATAACTCTACCCAATACGCGAGTTTCTCGATCCTTTATATAATAGGAAACGGCCCAACATATCTTGGCAACAACTTTCCCGACTTTCCAAATTGTATAATAACTTCATCGATGAAACTTTCATAAAAACATAGTCTATAACCGATAATTCTAAGTCCTTATGCCTTTTTATCTGTGTAGCTTTTCTACCTTGATTAAAATTCCTTCATCCTTGCTCGGATTAACTTAATTTTTTCAGTCACTTCTCACTATATCAGGGCTAAGTATTGGTTTATCTCCTATGCCAAACCAACAAGCAGGTGATCTACACGGCCTTTCGTAAAGTGCTTCGAAAGTTGTCATTCCCATATTAGTGTAGTAATTATCACTATAGGAAAACTCGACTAAATGCAAATGGTATTTCCATAACCCTCCAAAATTTACTACAATAGCTCTCAATAAACCTTTGAGTGCCTTGTTAACCCTTTCCATTTTCCTATCTGTTTGGGGATGGCAAGCATTACTCGTCTTTAGCTTCATACCCGATTGATTCTGTAAACCCTTCCAAATAGTAAACAAAGAATCTCTATCATTTACGATGCTACTCGTATTCCATGAAGTTTCACAACTTTCTTCATTAATAACTTCACACTACAAGAAATGTTGTTATCTATTGCATGTAGAATCATTATAACATGGCGTTTTGATGCTCGTTGCTATTGATACTATTATCAAAATGAAAATAAAGTAAGAATAGCGTGATAACGCGCTGTAAATAACCACGCATGCTATTTCAGAAGCGGGAACGTGAAATTTTTTATCGGCCGCTTCTTCTACAATTAAAACCTACTCACGTTTTTATCCCCCTTTTTATTTTCAAATCAAACCAAAACCCTAAAATCATTCATCTTTACCGTGGCTTCGGATGGTTGAAGGCTGAAGGCTTCGGATGCGGGAAGGTTAAAGAGCGATTGCGACGACTATGTTCCAATCGCCAACGACTTCAAGTGGTGACTACGACTTGGCTACAGACCGCGGCAAGACTGGCGACTACAACATCTTCAATGGACAACGACTCCATGACCATCTCCAGTCGACAGGAATGCAACAACGACCATGACTCCAGGCTCAGCAAAGCTAGAAACAACAAACAGCTTCCAATCGATCGTTGATTTTGGTTATTTATTGCTTGTTTTCAAAAAGGTACTTAATTTTGGATTCTAATTTTTATACAGTTCTAGAAAAAGTTTTAGAAGTAAATCATTATTCATATATTTTTAAAGAAAGGACTTGGTATATTTTAGAAATAAATACTGTTTCTGAAAAGCTTACCTGTTTCAAGGTGTAGGAAACAATGACCAGACAGTTCTTGTTTTGGGTGCAACAAATGCACCATATGCTTGATAAGGTTTAGTTTTGATGGCTTTAGTCACAACTTTTAAAGTATTATGTTAGTTTGCATTTTGGTTGCTAAGTCTAGTTTCTTGACATTGTTTAATTTTTATATACAGGCCATTCTAAGACGTTTTGATAAGCGAATCTACATTCCTCTACCTGATGCCAAAGCTAGACAACATATGTTCAAAGTCAGATGCTCTTGCTTGCACTTCTTTATATGATTGACATAAGACAATCAATATAGAAGTGACTGGGATTGGCGATTGTAAGATGATGAACTTTGTACAACAACAACCAAAACAACAGACGCAACGGCAAAGTATCAAGGTGTAATGTCATACACCCAATTTACATGGTGAGTTTTTCCCTTTCTTTTGTGGTTGTTATAGTTTAGTATCGAGTTAACATGATACTGTATTAATGCCATTTATCTTAAACAACAAGCAAATGAACCTTTTGGAAAAAAACTGCAGTTGTGTTCAATTTTCGATCTGAGATAGTTTAATTTTGAAATTTTTAGTTGTAAATGAACAAGCGTGCATTAAATAATGAATGAGAAGCTGTGAGACAAAATTAGTGGTGAATTAGAGGGCATGACCTCATGTTTCAGGAAGGAAAATATGATTTAGCCTTTTTCCCTTATCAGTGTTTAACTCACATTTTTCAAAAGTGAATAAATTAGAGCTTAAATATAAACTAACTGTCACTTAATAAGTTGATTTGTTTTGAAATTGCTTGGACCTGTACAAAAAGATTTACGACTTATCAAATTGCTTAGTTTTGTTAAAGGTCAAATTCATGATCTATCATATTATGGCATAAATAGAATGTTCTATCAAATTTATGGTCTATCAAATTGCTTAGTTTTGTTAAAAGTCAAATTGCTTAGGTTAACTCACCATTTGATGTAAGTTTATCAAAGTAAATGTTCTAGTTTTTAAACCTTTGATTTCAAGCATTTCTAATGTAGAGTGGACTGATGAACAATTGCTAGAGATGGACTGTCTAGATGACATGATGTTTTAATTCATTTATGAATACAAGGTTAGCGTCATTTACCTTTGCACCGTACCAAAGATCAAACCTGATGTTGTTTTCTATACATATGCTGGTTAGATGCATTTCATATTCTTTAAATTCATCTTTGCACAATGACATGTACAAAATATAAGCCCATATGTGATTGTTATATACATGGGGTAATACACTTTCTACCAGGAGGTGTCTGTAAAACCCAAATAGCATGGGTTTGTTTTGGGAAACTCCATCTTCTATATGCAGAAGATGCTTTCTCTAGTCTAATTAATGTCTGAATACATGATGGAAGTATTTAGCATCCTAGACAACGTTAACATGCTGCTAAGTTTTATTAGCATGTGAATCTGTGATATAAAAGCATGCCACTTGTATATGAATTGTAGATGAAGCAAAACATCACATGATATGACACAAATACTGATTCTTCATTGTTCTTACTCGGTTAGATTTTAGAACAATTCTACAAGCAGTTGTAATTTGGAATGTCTTTATACATAAAACATGTAATATAATCAAGGTTATGTATAAATGTACATACAATCAACTTTGAATAAACTCAATATTTTAGATCTGAATAGTGCGAATTCGTGTCTAGTTCTGGTTGGAGGAGATGGCGCTTTTAGGGATGAGAGGCCTCTCCGTCTTCATTAACGACGTCCAGGATTGTCAGAATAAAGAGCAAGAGAGAGTCCGGGTCGACAAGGAGCTCGGTAATGTCCGTTCCCGTTTCAAGAGCGAGAAGGTAATTCTTCAGGGTTTTTGTGATACGATCTGAACATGAATTTTAATTTACAAATTTACATGAAATTCAATGTTTTTCTCATCCTATTTTGGGTTATCATTAAATTCACATTTGTAGGAGCAAGGAGATTCTGATGATACTTCAGGCTGGTCTAAAGAGGAGATGGGGCATGTTGTAGCTTCTCGTTGGACATGGGAACATAAAAAAACTGAAGAGGATGAAGTACTTCACAATACCACAACTGAAGTAGATGATGATGATAATGGTTATAACTCAGAAACAGAAGATGATAGACATGAATATGGTGATGCCTTTAGAGATGAAGCATATGAGGAAGACGCAGCTGAGGCTGAATGGTCATACATCACCGATGTTGATGACAAATAGGATTCATTAGGTTTATTCTTTACCTCTTTCTACAATTTATTGTTATGATTCATCAGGTTTTGCTTCAGGAATGCTTCCTTATGAAGTCTTATATTTTATTTTCTAGTTGTATTTAAACATTTTTTTTAACTTAGGTTTCTTCTCTATTCATTGATGGCAACAATTAGATGGACAAGTGAATTTTCTTCTGACATTTTTCAACATCTTAAATTTGCAGGCATTCTTGTTGATATTTTTCTCTGAACTAGGGGACAAAAGTTTTTTCATTGTAGTAAGTTAACCAATTTATTCTATTATTATCTAATATAACATTTCTGTGTACTGTATTGTATCAGTTGAAATGTATTGAATGTAAGATTTTCTGAAAATATGAATAATATGTATTACATCCATAATTCGATGCTAATTATATATTCTCAAAAATTGAGCAAAAATGAGTTGCAATGCAACTGATTTGTAATTTGCAACTTAGTTTCAATACCGAGTTGCGTTTCAATTTGCAAAACGGAGTTGCAATGCAACCTAGTTTGCAACTGTGTTGGAAATTGCAACTTAGTTTTGAAACTAGATTTGTAAATTGCAACTGATGGCGATTAATTGATTATCGACTCAACCTATAATGGCATGATTAATTTGGGACGAGGAAGTCGCATAAGGGTATTAATGATACTAAAGCTACAAAATTGAACTGTAGTTTAAATCATAATTATTTGTCCATCTTTAGGAAATTCTTATGTTTTTCACTATTCTATGTGTTCTGAATTGCTCTTTGTTGACTGATTACTTGTATTCTATAGGTGTGCATTAGACATCTTTGGGTTGCATTTTCAATTTTGATCGAAGGACTTGATGTTCTAATATTGGTCCTTGTTGGGGTTTCAACATTGCCTACAAATATAATCATTGGTAAGGTTATTTTGATTGACTTGCTATGGTTTCTCAATGTGAATTGAATACAAAGACAGAAAAATTGCATGCAATTTTTTTAAATAAGTATGCAAATATTACACAATTGAAAGATAAATAAGTAGTAATCTCTCCAAAGTATTAGACACTGATACAATATTCCCTCTTGGAGACTACGCTGTTTGGTCGCAATAGATAAATACAGAAAATTAGAAAAATCTACTTTGAATTAGCAACTAAGCTCATATTCTGTAAAAAATGTATTAGTGATATCGATTCTCATGAATTAGTGTGCATGTGTTTGGAAAAGAATAAACAGTACCTATTGTGTTCTTTTTGCTCTTTGTTTCATTGGGTTTCTAGCTCGATCGATTTACAAATTTGGATTATTAATCATTTCTCTTTACCAAAGTTGTTGTTACTGTCATGAATTTACGGTTTACATGCAACATTTTATTAGATCTCAGGTTTATTAATAATTTCTCTTTACCAAATTCGTAATATAGGATATTTGCAATGAATGTTTTATGTTTTCCGCGTAATTTTGCTATGTTATACACCACTGTTGAAGTATACAGTCATAAAATGGATTTATCTGAAATAAGTTAGTAAGGAAAGTTTAAGAATGATCACCTCAATCCTGTCAAAAATGTCTTTGTGTTATCTTATCATGTTTATCAAATTTCTGTAGTGTAAATCGAAAGAAGATTGGCAGAAGTGAAGCATATTATAGATAAGAATCCTGACAGAATTCAAAGTGAATTTTGCAGTTCTATTGCTAATATTGCATATCTTGAATTCATGGACTCGTCTTTCATGAATTCTTTTAGCATTTTAGGCGATTGTTGAGAAGGCAAACAGAAATGATGTTCCCGACATAGATAAGAAAATGTACGTATTTTTACACAGTTGTTTCATCAAATTCTTAACTTAAATGATTTATTTTTGAAGTTGTAGCTAATAGTCTCTTATCTTCAGTGTAGATGTTCTTTCTTCAAAACTTGAACTCATATTCAATCATATAAATAACCATTCATATACAAGCTGACTCCAACTTAATGACAAACCTGCCTACACTTTGGGGTGAGAGAACATGGTTGAAAAGGGCGAGGAAAGTTTTAACTTGTAAAACAAGCAAGGTGATTTAATTCATACACTTAAATATAGTTTGTTTACACATATAAAACTATAACTTTGAATAATGATAAATCTTGGTGGCATCTCTTCCTGCATTTAGTAATAGTTTGATGCATGTTTTTGCCAGAATTAACATTTTAGCTATAATTGAATCTACTTTTAGGTTTTGGTTGTCTAAAAAATGTGGTGATTTGATATCTACTCTTCAAAAATGAAAATATTTATTCTCTTCATCACTTTTCTGTTAAAGGCATGCTTAAGTGCCGCTTAAACAAAAATCACTTATGCTTAAGCGCCTTTCCCTATATGTTTTCCTGCTCTCCACTGAAGCAACCAAAGCTTATTTTCTTAGACCGTGAATTCAATATCATGTTGTCATATTAGAAAAGAAGAATGATTTTATAGCACTTTAAGGATAAAATATCATATTTTGAATATTAGGGGAGGAAATGCACCATCATATCTTTATAATAGCTTTCTAGAATGCTGCAATTCTCTATACGTTCTGCATATGCTTCTGGTATTATTTGTTTCATTGTTTCAATGTCCTCCGGTGTCCTGATTCCAGCAACTACATCTTTACCCTGTATAATTGGAACTTGTTTTTATAATATATTTAGACTGTTATTATAGTATAGTCCTGATTCTAGGCTATCCAGTCCTATGCACGGTTGCGTTGGCATCATGTACGACTTAAAAGGCAAAATCGAAGAACTTCAATCTGCAATTGCCAATGCAAGAAATGAATTATCTACTTTCATAGGGCTAGCTGCATTTGGCCCTTTAGTGCCTCCATATGCACCTGATCTGGAAAAGAATGAAATGGGACAGTTTGAAGCAGCAATGATAGTGGCTGCATAAGCAACAAGGAAACAACAGTTAGAGCAGGAGATAACGAGTTTTGTTTAGCAACAACAAAATGATGGTCGGGTTGCCAGGATTATAATTTCTCAGGAATCCATGAATGATCTTCTGAATCAGCATCAGTATCTATCTCTTGACCACTGTCAGCTGCCTGAGGATCATCATACATAGTTACATCCAGTCAGCATCAGCTTCTAGATCAGCATATGCAGTTGCATCCATGTCAGCATCAGCTTCTAGATCAGAATCGTCATCTAGTGCAGCAAACATCAGGAATGGCAACATAAGGAGGTACAAGCAGCAACAGCAACTTATTTGCCTCTTGTAAGTATGCACATCCACGTATGGTAGTTGAATATTTATTGAGTTTGTTCTCCTCAGTGTGAATGATTTTCACGTTAACTCCTAGTAGGATTACTAGTTTCTGTTATTGGTGTTAGACCAAATCTTGCATCTAGACCCATTTTCATGTCAATTCCTGGTGTCCTAATTTTATGGCATGTTGTATACTTTGTATTAGTCAATCGCTTACTGAAATAGTGTGATGACTATTTAGTGTTTTCATTATGAATCCGATTTAACTTTGTGTACACTTTTTTGATGAATTGATTCTCAAGCATTGCTTTTGCTTTACAGGCAGATAGATGACTGTGGTGCAAAAAAGGAATGGCTGATGTAGTGGATAATGTGGTTTCTGTTGGGTTTATCAAGGCTGCCTAGGCGGGGTCTGGGTGGATGGAGGCGATGGCGATCGACGTAGATTGCTAGGCAGAGGTGGAGAAAACAAATGAAAAATGCTTTAGTTCAGAGTGCAAGACATTGACAGGTGGAGTGTAAATGATTAGGGGTATAGATTGACTGATTTAGTTCATTTTTATGTACAATATTAGGGTATAGATTGATCACAATAACAGGTTCATTAGGGGTTATGCTAGTTTCAATAACTTAGTCTTTGGCGATGCATCTTTTGTACTTATACATACTTGTATATATTGACCAACATATGTATGTTAGTGTTTCTTCTTCACAGGTGTTGTATGATGCTTTTGAGGTTGATACATGATGTCGCACTCTTTCTCCTTTAAATCGGTCATGCTTATCGACGGTCATTAAAATATTTTTAGTATGTATCTTTCTGGTATGCTACACTCAATTTGTGTACTTATATTTAATTTTTATCACAAATATTTATGTTTAATTCTTCATGTATGAAATATTATGGATATATATATATATATATATATATATATGTTGTGATTTGGCTTATGACTCAATTTGTGTACTTATGTTAATGTGATGAATGTGGTTTTTGAGTTACAATATATAAGTAGGATTGAAAATTGTAAGCTTTAAATGTTATGGCAGCAAAAAATGTGCAATAGAAATTTTTTATGGCGTTCTAACTATGCAATAAAAAGAAAAATTGTTCAGCTTTGTTATACTATAGCATCATGTTAGTGCTATACAAAATATTTTGCAAAGAGTAAATAGTTTTCATAGCAAAAAGACGGTGCTATAATAGATAGTAATGAATTTTCTATAGAATTTCAATATGTCTTAAAAGGTTGACACGATGATTCCATAGCGCGTTCAAATGCTATAGTAATATAACATGTCGACATATTTATAGCAACTAAAATGCGTCATAAAAAGTTCTATAACACATTTCATAATGCTATAGAAAAGCAGTTGCACCAATATGGCCTATTTTAGATGGCAAGAAAAATACGTTTTCCATTGCAAGTATGACACGCTATAGTATCTACCAGACTTTTTACAACATGTTGATCTATGGCGATTATAGAATCGCTATAGAAAGTTTTTATAGCGGTTTTTACACGCTATAAAAAATCCTTTTTGTTGTAGTGTCACTAAATTAGGTGTCATCCTAGTCGATTTAACAGGGATAAAGTGCGCACTCTTGGTCAGTCCATCAACCACTACCGAAAAGCTTTCATTTCTCATATTCAACGTTAACAACCCATCTATAAAATCCATAGATATAGAATCTCATTTCTGTAGTGGGACTTATAAAGGTTGAAGTAATCCACTTGGCTTTTGATGCTCGGCTTTTACTGGCTGGCAATTCATACATTACTTCACCTATAAGCCTACATCCCTCTTCATCCCTTTCCAAATGAAATTCCTCTTCATTACATCTTCGGACCTCCGGGATGGGTAGTAAACTTCGATCGATGACATTCTTAAAGGACTTCCTTTCTTGAATTATCCACATCTAGAACACATAACCGTCCCTTCTTTCTTGACCATCCCCTTTGGTTAAGTACAAATCTTTTAAATAATCAATCTCACTTTCCACTTCTAGTCTCTTAATTCAACCAACTAGAATTGGATCGCACTTTTGATTTATTGCAATTCTTTCAATCAATATGGATCAAACTTCTATATAAGAAATCATCGTAGTATTCTGACTGGAACTGGCCTTCGGCCACATTCAAACTCCCCACAAAGCCAATGTGTCTAAATCATTCCATTCAGACATCGCCAATACCACATTCTGATGTTTTCTGCTAAGTACATCCGCCATTTTATTTCCTTTCCATGGCGTGTACTCAATCCCAAAGTCATATGCTGCTAAGAAATCTAGCCATCATTGCTCCCTCATATTCAATTCTTTTTGAGAGAATATATAGTTCAAGGGTATGATCTATGAATAGCTCGAATCGTTCTCCAAATAAATAGTGTCTCCATAGATTTAGTGCAAAGATCACTACTGCCAACTCCAAATCATGAGCAAGATATCAAACCTCACGCGGTCGAAACTATTCGAGAAACAAAGGAAATAACTCTACTTCTTTACATCACTACAACTCTTATCCCAGATCCACATGCATTGATATACACCACCAAATCTTGATTCCTATTGGGGACAACTACACGGGCACATTGGTCAATAAATGCTTTAGCTTCTGAAATGCTTCTCTACATTTATCGGTCTAAACAAAATTTACGTTCTTCCTTATTATTTTAGTCATCGATGCAGCTATACAAGAGAAATCTTTAATAAATTTTTAGTAGTGTCCAACCAACTCGAAGAAACTACTAATCTAAGTAACTGTCTTGGATCTCTTCCAACTATTAATGGCTTCGATCGCTGATGGATCCGTAGATAACCTATTCCTCGAAACTGTATGCGCATGGAAATTCACTTCTTTTTCTTAGAAATAACTTTTTGAAAACTTTCCCTTTAGCTATTGTTGCCTTTATGTGTCTAACACTATTCTGAGATAAATTTCTTGCTCTTGTTCATTCTTAGAATATATCAAAATGTCGTCGATTAACACCAACATGAATCTATCTAAATGCTCTTGAAAGATCTAGTTCATCAAGTCCATAAAGAAAGCAAGCGTGCTGGTCAGTCGGAAGGACATAACTAACCATTCATACAAGCCATGTCTTGTTCAAAATGTCGTTAACAGTATATTACCCTCTGCCACTCTTAATTGATGCAAACTCATTGCTAAGTCCAATTGCGAAAACACCTTGGCTCCACTCAATTTATTGAATGAATCATCTATTCTAGGCAAATGATATCAATTCTTTATCATCTTCTCATCTAGCTTTCTATAGTCAATGCACATTCTCAACAACCCATCCAGTTTCTTCATGAATACCAATGTAGCTCCCTAAGGCGAACTGCTTGGTCTAATAAAACTATTACTAGATTCACTACTGCACCATTAACTCATTTATCTCGGTAGGTGTCATTTAGCTAGGTTGTCTACTTATAAGTTCAGCTCCGGGTACAAGATCTATTCAAAACTCTATATCATGTTTCAGCGATAGTCCCATAGCAGCCTCGAAAATATCAGCATATGCCCTTAATACAAAAACTTGATTGATATCGAATTCCACGCCTTCCATGGTACCCAACATTACATAGACATTGTGACTTGAATCTTCAGTAAGTATATAATTTGGTCACGACAATTAGGGTGTTTTAAGGATATTACCCTACATTGACAAAATTTCCTGGCATCATATCGGCTTAACCAATCCATACACAGAACTATCTCAAAACCCACAAAATCAAACATATATAAATTGCTGGCAAACAAATGACCTAACAAAATCAAATTTCACATGGTCACATCTCATTCTAAGAATTGTATAGCCAGCTATCGGATTCCCTCAGAGAAGTAATAAAGTATGTCGGTTCTAGATTTAATTTATTTACTAAATATTTAGAGATAAAAGAACATGATGATCTACTATCGAACAATACACCAATAGGAATAGTATGAATGAAATGTGTACCTCTTAACACATCCTTTCCCTTCTCCTTTACGATCAGTGTAGAAGTTGTAGGTTCCAAAGCGAAAATCTTTCCCTTCCAAGCTTTGATCGGTTCAGAATACTTATTCTTGAAATGACCCATCTTGTTGCATTTATAAAACCTCACACCTGTCTTATCAGCAACCTTCTTGCCCTCACCTGATGACACTCATTACCAAAGTGCCTCTTCTTATCTCATTTGTAGCAAGTACTTCAGTTTTCCCTTTTTTGAAGCCCTGCTCTTCTTAGCTCCCTTCTTGCCAAAGAACTTTCTCTTCCTGCCTTAGAATCCCATAGTGTCCACAAACGTATTCTTTCCTAATGATGCAAGTAAATCTTCATTCCTCAAAGCCATGTCCACTATGACATTGAATGGATTTCTAAGGTGTAGCATAGCCGCCTTAGCAATTTCTGACTCCAATCCTCATGTGAACTTCTCGTTCTTATCAAGTAGAGTATTAATGATGGTTTATCCATGTCTAAACAGCTCATCAAACTTCATAACACACTCTAACACATTTATCTTACCTTGTACAAACTCCAAGAACTTTCTAAATAGCATCGACTCAGCTGCTTCAGATAGAAACTTCTCTTTGACCCTCTCTCTAAAGTTAGCCTAAGTAAGCATCTCCTTCGGAAGTCCTATGGCAATACTATTTCACTAGTGGAGAGTAGCTCCTTATAACTGCCTCGGTGCTAATCTTCTTTTTTGATCTTAGTCTAGCCCTAGATCAGAAAAAGTTCTCTTACATTGAAGAAGCCAATCCTCCACCTAAATGGCGTTCTCCAAGAATGGCTTTCATCCCAAACTAGTATAATCCCGATTTAACGCAACATAGTTATTACGGGCAGCCACTTCTGGTGGTCCAGCTCTAGCATTACCATGTTACCTCTAGTCAGTCCAACCATTATTCCAGCATGCATCATAGTAAAAAAGAACAGATACATTGTTCATATATATCAACTAATGCAGCTCCAACATCCACATTAGCATTAACATTCACATTTGCATTGGTGGTTCAGTTAGCAATCCTAGCATTGGCCTAAATGTTTCCATTGTTTATGGAGCTTCTGCCTCCCAAGTTTAGTATTCCACTTCCGGTATCAATTTCTCATAATCTGCATACGGTCTTCATAAGATACAGAAGAATGGTCTAAGACAGAGGGGAGAGTATAGATAGATATACATACTTCTACATACATCTATAGCAAATAACAAGCACGTTATTATATTGCTAACCCATACCTCATTTTTTTCTTCTTTCTAATTTCATTTGGGTTATATTTTCAAAATCTAACCAAGTTGTAACATCCCCATTTATAGGCTCGAAAACATTTACAGGTTTGAAAATCTAACCAAGTTCTAATTTCATTTGGGTTATATTTTCAAAATCTAACCAAAGTTTACAAATTTTCACAAAAAAATTTCATACATTAATTTGAAAATTCAATGTATTTTTATCTCAAAATCCAACGATTTCATTATTCAGATAACATATAATAATTGCAAATATAATTCTAAAAGCAATATATGAAGATGCCCTCTTAGTTGATCATAGTCTTAACTACTTAGACGATTACAAACATTCAACAATAATAACAATAAGCAGTTAAATTGTGCACAACGAAAATAAGCTTTAAATAGCAACTTGCCACTATACGTCTCCAAAAGCTTACACATCAAAACCTGAAATACCTTACTCTCAGCCTATCCAAATCCAAATTGAGTACTCAAGAGTTTAGGGGGAAATCAAAACTTTAAGTTAGAAAAAAATCTAGCATGAATAATATTAGTCCATCTCAAACCAAAATATAAGTACCTTGTAAGACCATGCTACTGAGCGGAATGGGTTTCACCTCATTACCCATCTAACAATATGTCATCCATAACATATCCTACATCTGAAAAAGATTAAAACATAATCATGACATCAATAAAATACCAGGCATATATGGGTTAAAATGAATAATCTGTTATTCACAAGGGTAAAAGGGTTACACATTCCCATAATTACCAATTCCCATAAAATTGCTCATTCAACGGCATAGTTTTTCCAGGGTCACTATGGATGTATATTAGTTTTCTAAAGCCAACTAAAAATCTATCAGGCTTACTCAGGCTAAGATATATCAGATGATCCAATGATCTTCTAGTCTACTTAGAAGAAGATAATATTCATCTTCTAAGATCAGTAGGATGCAATATTCATGACCTCTTAAGAATGGCAGGATAAAATAACAACGGTCTTCTAAGAAATGTAGGAGAAAAAATGGGTGATAAAACTACTGCGAGTTCCACTGGATGTACCTCTAAATTTTAGCCCTAATTGGCAAATCCCTATGCATTAGAATTGCAGACCTGACCAACTGATGGCTTAACGATTGGAGGATAGAGCACAACCCTACCCTAGTCTCCATCCAAAATCTGGTTTCAAAATATCCTTTGAGTTGTGTCTTTTGATCAGTCTGTGGCATCCTAACACAATTTGATCTTCTAGATCTCTTGGATGCAATTCTACTTACTTTGGAGTTAACTCTGATCATATGCATTATTGGAACAACCCTAACTATCCATCGGTTCCTAAATCCCTAAGGTCAAAATATTGGGTGACAACATTTAACACATAAGCGAGTATGTCATTAATTTACTCTTATGCAATCATAGCCGATCAAAGTGAGCATATAACACTTTAGCATTCGTCCAAATATATGTTCAATGTGATGGCCAATTTATACACCTAATTACTGATACAAAGTAATAATTTCCTTTACTAATAACTCCATTGAAATGGGTCAAAATACTTTTTCTTTCCTTTGGAAATGTCATGAAATACTTAACAAAATCTTCCTTTTTGATGAAGTAAAACTTAGCCCACCATTGAGTTGAAAATTTTCCATATGTTATAAAACAGCAATCTGTTCATCCAAAACCATGTGGCATCGCATCTTTAAAAATTTCAAGCTATTGCATGCTAAAAATATAGGCTATTGCACTATGACAAATTTCGAGATATCATATGATGGAAATATAGGCTATCACACCTTAATAAATTTCATGCTTTTGCGTGTTAAATTATAGGCTATTGCCTATTGCAATAAATAGTCATCGTGTGTTAATTTAAAATATAGTATTCATGAGTCGATAATATAAAGCTTTCGAAGGTTGATAAAAACATAATTGTCCTGGGTTGAAACAAATAGCCATCGCATATTTACAAAACAAAGCCATCGTGTATTAAAGTAAATAGGTTAAAGTAAATAGCCATCGCATGTTGATAAAGTCTTCATGGGTTGATAAAAATAAGGCCATTGTTACTTAGTATAATAGGTAGCCATCACGCGTTAACACAAGTAAAATTATTGTGACTTGAAAACTAGGCTTTTGATAGTTGATAAAGTAATAGCTATTGTGGTTGAAAAATACATATTGTTGCATGTTACAAACAACTAACTATCATGAGTTAAAAATGATAGCTTTCATGGGTCAAAACTTGAAATATCATTTCTGCAGTTCTTTTCAAAACCGGTCTTTGGCATTTAAAAGCAAGTACTTTTTACCAAACCAGCATAATTTGTCAAAATCATTAGCCAATATGAACCTTTTTAGAATTCATGCATAATTTCAAAAGGGAAAACTTTCTTTTAATTTCTAAATGTAATTCTCCTAAAATTTATATCATCCATTACACTTTGCAAGCAAGCCCTTTTTTGCACAAAATAGTTTCGTAAACACTTGGAGAAAATAGATAAAAATCCCAAAAAAAAAACCAATATTTAATTTCTTAGCGTTGTATTAAAATTTTAAACCATGAAAAACTATTTTTTATATTTAAAAAATTTAATTTTGAAATCATCCATTTTCTTACTTGGGAAATTCATAATAATCCTAAAATTTTGAAATTTAAATCTCATCTCCAAAATAATATTTCAAATACCATATCAAAATTATGGAACAAAATTTTCACATCAAAACCCTTTAGAAAAATTTCTAAAAATCCTAAATAATATCCATAAATCCATACTCATGATTATAACATCCACATGCATGATATCTAACAATCAAAAATTTAGATTATATTAAATCCAAACCAAACACGTCAAAACATAAGAGGTGGATGTATATTATTCACCTTGATTTGTTGAAATGATGGAATTTGCCTTAGCTTCTTTACCTCTTTGGATTTTCTTCTTCTCCTTAGGTGGAAATATTGGTCGGCCTTGTTTTTATTTGATTTTAGTTTAAGAATGAAAGTGAAATGAACAGAGGAGAGGGGAGAAAATATCATAAGATTTACTCGTCCATATTTACCCTTTTCTTCTTATGTTCATTATAATTCCATTTTTTAAAACATCTTCTTCATTATATTATCTAAAGGCCAAGCCAATAGTTGATATGGTTACAAAGAGTTACAACAGTACAATTTGAGTATAATAGCAACTTCGACAGAGTATGGACATAGAAGAGCCAAAAAGTCCTTTTTCAGTAGGTCCTAGGCTGTTATTTATAGGCGTAGGCAGCGAATATCTCACCCAGATCTCGAAAGACCTCTTCTCTCACGTGGGTGGGCCTACGTGATCGATCCCCGGTTGTTTGAAATCGATCATGATCGATACGAATGAAATGCGTATTGATCGATATATTTTTTAATTGAGTCGAGATCATTCATGAACATTCCTAAGGTTGTAAGCAAGCTACTGTAAAATTTGGTGGCATTTGGACTTGTCCATCTCAAGTTATGATAGATGCAAGTTTGAATTTGTTGAAGGCTACTAAGTTCGCATTGCTTCTGTTCGCATCGCTTCTGCTCGCATTGCTTCTGGGCATGTGCTTGCTAGGTGGTATGGCACTAACTTTTAGGATCAATCCACTTTTCATGCCGAGTGACCGAGTCTTCCTCTTCTATAGGCTTTGTTTGTATCGACCTAGTGCATTCATTTTGTATCGATGCCTTCATCTTCATTTCGCATCGATGTCTGAGGCTGCTTCATATCGATTACTTAGGGTATGTTTCGCATCGATTACATGCAGATACTTAGTACCGATAATGCTTGGCTTGTTTCGTATCGATAGAAGATATTACTTTGTATCGTCGTTTGGTGGCTCATTCGTATCGATCATTGATCGATCGATACGAACTGCGCAATTAGAGTCGATATGAATTGACTTCAATTGGTGGATACAAAGCCGAGTAAATTTGGCAGATATGAAATAGAACTAGAAAAAGTGGATACGAAGTAGAGTAGGCATGATGGATACGAAAGGGATCGATGCGAACTGATGGATACGAACAGAACGTGCTTCTTATAGAATTTGATCGATCCATACTTGAGCATATGAACTCCGATCGACTTGAAATTTGAAATGTTGGCTTTTATAGCTTTTTTGTTGTGTCATGTCAATGGTAGCTCAATTCAGACTCGGGAAAAATTTACCAGCATCCATAGCGAACCTATGTACAGTCGATCTCCAGAATGGACCGTCTTCAGTTTCCAGTCAATTCCTTGGTATCGCGGCCTTGCTAGGCGGGATAACATTTACCCCCAAAGTATGTCCTATGTGAACACGACATACTTTGAAAAGCCACCGCCTTCATTCTGAAAAGTTCTATCTGATCCGTTGTGTCGTTGTTGTCTTTTCATCGAAAGATGTAACGTTTGATTGATCTTCAGTAATATAAATAACAAATTATGGGCTGCCAATTGTTGTACTATGCATTGTTGTAACTGAGTGTTGAATGATAGTAATCTATTGTTCGTTGTTGTAGTCTCCATTAGGTGAGCATTCAACTGCTTGTGAGTTTTGAAAATTGGATGCTAGTCCAACATACATGCACGCATGTTGACTCCCGTTAACATTCTTACGTCCACGAGTCGTTGTCAGTTCAGTTTTCTATACAAAATCATGTATCGATCCTCTCCTGGATCGATGTGAAATTCGAGTCGTAATGATGCTTAATGGTCATTTTTAGATAATCCCCTCATGTCGATCCTCTCCGAGATCGACTTTGAGAAGCTAAAAAAACTTCTTCGTATCGATGGTGATCAACTTGAATTTGGTTGGATTCTCAATGCAGTTCGTATCGATGGATACGAATCTTAGAGTCTTTGAATAGAGGGATATGAAACGGGCACTTTGTATTGATGGAGTGCTGATGGGTTGGAATTGTCCAAACATGTTTCTGTTGTCTCGTTCGTGTCGATGAATACTAATTCTTATGGGCTTTAGGTTGATGGACGTGAATAAAATTTTTTGTATTGATGGCTATGACTCCCAATGATCTACAAAATGATGGATACGAGGTTGTGATTTCATATCGATGGACTTATGATGGATATGAATGGTCCAACCGGTCCTTCGAGTATTATTCGTATCAATGGAGAAGAACTTCCATGGTCCTTGAAATGATGGATACGAAATTTTGTCCTCGTATTGGTGAATCGTCGATGGATTTGAACAGCCATGCTCTAGATTTATTCGGGTCAATGGTTACGAACAATTGTTGTATTCTTGGCCAATGTAGAAGGATCGATTCGAACAATGCTTCGTATTAATGACATGGGAGGCCGCTTTCAACCTGTTTTATTACTGGGAGACGAATCATTTTTCCTTTTTGGTTTCGTATCCAAATAAATAGGTTTTATACTTAGCCAATTTTTATTTTCTTTTCACTTTATTTCTAGACTTTACCAACAGAGAGACCGAGAAAAGAAAACCGCCTTCATCTTCAAACCGCTTAAATCACTAATCCTTCAACCCAAACTTTTAAAATAGGTAATTGACTAATTAAATCAACCTTAAAATGATGAGATTCGAGTTTTAACGCCAACTCGTACAAAATCGTGGATGATTCCGACGTCATTGATGCCGGAGTTGGGTCAGAGCGAGGTCGAGGAGAAAATAATGGCGTTTCGGCTGCTTAAGGAAGAAGGCCTACTGATGGATACGAAGGAAATGCTGCAACGTTGGGAAGTAGCTCGTATCAATCTGGAAACATTGGAAGTTCGTATCGATCTGGAAATGTTGAATGGAAGGGTGAGATTCGTAACGATTGAGAATGGTAGGAGTTCGTATCGATCTAGAGCGATCGATATGAAGACTAGGTCGTGCGATTGATACGAAGCCTAGCCCTGGTGATTGATACAAAGTCGAGGGTTTTGGACAGATACGAAACCCAATCTTCCCTGATCAATACGAAATTGAGCTTTTGGTGAACAATCCAAGTTTAAACTTTGATGGATATGAAATCTTGAGCAATTTCGAATCTGACTCCGACGAGCTTCAACCTTGCATATCTGACTTAACTGTTAAACTGCATATTTGACTGCCCTTCGAAGCTCGTCGATGGAACTGTAACTTGAAAAACTTAATGAACTTTAGCGTGGATCCTTCTCCGAAGTCTTAATGGCACGGTTGTGATGGTCAGTGATGACGGTCGCTCAGACCAATTCCCGAAATCTTATCGTTTGAACATTTTCTCAAATTATATAGTATTTCTTAAGTATCATATAGCACTGCACTGCAAAAGCATTCATGCACTTCACACCGGGGAAAACACGGGCTTATTATCATCTAATGATGGTTTTTACCAAGTTTATTAGTCGTGGAACCTGGGAGTTCACAGCAGCCAAAGGCTTGAAGTTCACCTTCTCCAATAATAGAGATCCCGGCCATTGCGGCCAAAGTTATAGGTCCAGCTCCAGACAAGTTACTAGGAGCAATCTTTATTGCGAATCCACAAGATTCTATACCATCCAATGTCTTTGAAGATATATTAAGGGGAATCTGCTTAAAAATGCTCTACCACTAGATGCGTTCTACTACCAGGACCGAATGACAAGTCACACTCTCCCCTAGAAGGATTCACCGCTTTTAACAGACATTAGTGCATAGCTGGAATGCTTCCTCCATTTAACCAATATATTCGAGAAGTGTTAGCTTTCTTTGGAATCGCTCCATCACAGTTACATCCAAATGGATATAATTCTTCATTCATATTCCTAGAGGCAGTCAGGAATTGCTAAGTGGTGACTGGATCCTGGACCTTGTTTAGCTACTTCAATACGAAGTGGTTCTACATTCGGTGCCCTCCAGGGTTTGCTTGAAGGTGGTTAGTTAGACATAAGTGTCGCAACTTCTTTAGTGGCTAGCGAGATAGTTGTAATCGACATCGAATCTAATATTTTCTTTCCTTTACAGCTGCCACACCATGACCTGAAGGTGCTCAATTTAAAGAAATAGTGTGGATTCTTCAAGAAGTGCCTGGTGAGATGAGAGAAATTGACTCAATGCTGACAAATGAAAATTAAGGATCGTTGGGCTAATTGATGAAGACCAGAGCATAAGACTTGAGGAAACTCTTAGGGAAGCCCCGGCAAGACGAGCTAAGCATAGAGCACCCATGGTTGTAATAATTGAGGAGGGCGATGAAGAAGATGCACCTACTAAAATTGAGCCCATAGCTGGGGGCCCAGAAAGTTCTCGGGATTTATAGGGAAGGAGGAAAGGCAAGGCAGTTGCTCATAAGCGTCGTAAGTCTTCAAGGTGGAATCTACGGCCATGTCCTTGCCAGCCTCCGGTGTTATAGTTTCAGGGCTCCTCCCTCACAAATGGGAATTCTTTCGAAGGACTCGCCAACATTCCAATTCCGGACTATATGTCCCTCCAACACGACACCATATTGGAAGGGCTTCAAAGCGCTCTAGATTTAAGCGAGTCACTTTCTACGAATGTGGCCAATATAACTGGCTGGTCGGGGGGTTTAGCACATGCATATGTACACTTCATGGCAGTACATGATTTTCAATAGTAAGTTGTTCTTTTTTGAAGATTATAAACTATGATTTTTTTTCTATTTTTAGATACGATGAAAAGGCAGGAATCCATGCTCGGCAGCCTTCACTCGGCACGCCAGTCATCCAGTTCATATTATGAGTCCTATAGAAGGGAGGCCGATAGAGACCGCACTCGCGGTTATTCTTTCCAGGAGCGTTATGAAAGGTAGAGGGACAGGGAGAGAGAGATAGAGAGTAAAGGCTTCACTCCCGATCACGCTTCCCACCACCTCGAGCCCCAACACAACCTTCCTGTCATGGCAAACAACCATTGAAACCTTAATGCCACAGACTGTCTACTCAAGTACCAAGGTCTGATTCACAACGTAGAAGGACGAAAATTAAAACTTTTACTGTTATCGAGCTAGTTATTACAGAGCCCCCTGGGAAGGGAGGAATCAGAATCGCTCGGCTGAAAAAATACTTTCCAAACATTTGTTTTGATGGCTTCATCTTCCCTCCTCATTTAAAGACAATTCCAGTCGAGGCGGAACAAAATATGCACGATTACATCCATGACGTTTACAGCCAATATTGGGAGACCGCAGACAAAGCATCGGCGGTGGTCTTCGAGCGAGCGAAAACAATTGAGGAATTAGAAACCGATCTCACTCAAAAGGACCACATAATTCAGGTGCTACATGATGAGGGTGAGTCCGCTAGAAACTTAGAGACAGAGGCTAACATAAGGGCTGATGAGTCTACTTGGCAAATGGAAGAGATAAGCGGGCGCACCTGGCCTTGATTGAGGAGATGGGGAATCATACCACCGCAGTCATGGCCGAACGTGGCGGGGTGCTTAAAGAACTTGAAGAGCTTAAGGCGGAATTTTCCGAAATCATCAAAGAGAAAGACGATGCAAACAAAGCTGCCCAGGAAGAGTGTGAATAGGCAATGGTGTTTAAGGATGAGAGTGACGCGACAACACTTAAAATTCAAGAAACCGAGACCAGGGTTGATAATGAAGTGAAGATGGCAGAGTCCAGGTTAGAGGCCGATATCAAAGATCTTCTTATCACAAACAATGCTAATGTTCTGAAGCATTGAAACCTAACCTGGCTTGATAACTATCCATCACACTTGTATAATACTTGTGGCCGCCTGGTGAAAGATGAAAGGGCAGAACACCAAGCTGAATCAGTCGATGAATTTGAATTTGAGAACCGGGTGCCGAGTGAAGATGAGAGAAAAGTTTTCCACGACATCACGATCACATATGAAAAGGAGAAATTTGGTACCCAGTACTTAGAGACCGGAGAGGGTTCTGGTGTCGAGCGCCATGATGCAGGTTCCGAAGCTCCTATGCTAACACCGCCCGAATCAAAATCTGCGGTTGATCCTCAATCTATTTCTACATATAATCTCGGTCAACCACAGTTGTCTCCAGCTCACGAGCACATCTTTCAAACTGTTTCGCCACCCACGAGCCATACTGAGAAAGGTATTCTGAACATTTCTCATGCCCATTCAAAGCCGGAAACATTGATTAAAGTAATTGCTAACCCTTTTCTTTGTCTCTGTTCGGTGATGGGAGCTACATCTGCTGCGCCTACTGCAACTCAAGAGGCGCATCACGAGCAGAAGCCATCATAACAGAAGCGATCATGATAACGGCCACCACACCAACCGTCGAGGCACAGGGAAGCACGCTTAGTTTTGATGAGAAAATGATGAAGGAACTTCTCGGTCATCATAGTGACCCTTTTGCCGATCTGCCATTTGTTATGGGTGGAGGCATATCTATGACCAGCTCTTTGGGCCCAACTGTTAGCGTCCCTAGAGATGCCCAAACAATGCATGAAGATGAGATAATTGCTGAAATCAATGCGGAAATGGAAGCGGCTGCACGAGCCAGTGGCATCGGAGGTGGGATGGCGGCCCTGGTCCAGCCCCTTTGTGAATGATTTCTCCTGAAGGCATGTTCATCGACACCAGCATGCCTCTCTCGCCTCCTAACATCGATCCTGTCCCTCTTACTCCGCCTCCAAAAAGTATTCCAATCCATGTGAGCTCGGAGGAGGAGGTTACCATAATGCCCAAGACTGGAGATCAACCGCCAAAAGGCAAGGGCTCAAAGAGGCATCCAAGCAGCAATTCCAGCGGGTCAACGTCGAAGAAGAAGAAGAAGAGAGAGAGAGAGAATAGACATGTCTTCTCGACTCATTTTTGGTAAATAAATAGGAATTTTCTTTTGCTTTTTATAGGCCGTGTATAGATGCAGGTTCGGGCATTGCTAGTAAGATTCTTTGAAATAATTTTGTACTTGTCCTTCTTTTCCAAATAATAGTTGAAATAAAATTTCATTTTGTCTTCAGCACAGTTTGCGTTTATTTTGCCTAAGTATTTCAACGTTCGAACTTCCATTCAATGTACTTGAGAAGTTTTAGCCTTTGAATTGCACTTGAGTTTAGTTCTCAAGTTCGGAATCTACGCCTTTGGGTCATGACCAAAAGTTAAGCCGAGTTCCAATACCGCACTGTCTCGATCAGTGACTGATACTTAAGTTCTTCCCCCAGTTTTAGGGACAAATTGAAAAGTTCGATAAGCCATTATTTTTCACCTTTAATATATCAAGCTCAACTCTATTGAATCAAGGCTGAAATGAGACGAGTTCGGGTGGTTGAATCACACCTGCTTATCGGTTGGTGATTACATCCACGCTTTGGGGATTGCACTTGTACATCAGCGGTTGGTCACACCCGCTTAAGGTTTTGAGATATGTCCGCGCTCCAAGGACTTGAGTTATTTTAGAGGTGGTCAACCACATGTGTTTGATAATTAGAACTTTTGTCCGCACTCTGGGGAATTAGATTGATTCGTGGGTGGTAAGTCACATCCACTTTGCATTTATACTCCGGTCCGCAATCCGGAAACTCGGACTTGTCCTACGGGTGGTGGTTTCACACCCAGTTTGTGTTTATACTCCAATCTGCACTTTGGGGATTTAGAGTTAATTGATGTTTATACTCCAGTCCATACTCTACTTACTTAGATTTAGTTGACGTTTATACTCCAATTCACACTTCAGGAATCTAGAGTTAGTTAATAGACGGTCAATCACATATGTTGTGAGTTTTAGAATTTTGTTCGCACTCCGGGAACGATGGAACTATCAGGATCATAGATGGTTAGATCACATCCACCCTAAGTTAACAAGCAAGGTCGTTAGATGGATGGATCCATCTTCCTCGAACTTGGTTTAAACATGGGAGAGTTCGTTAGGTGGACGGAACCATCCTCTTCGATCCTATATTAACGAGTTTATATTCCAATTCGCACTCTAGGAATTCGTAGTTTGTTACAGGGTTGTCGTGTATCAATCCTTTTTTGGGTTTCAATGTGATGACTTGTCCCCGAGCTAGAGTTTCACTTAGCGAATGACCGGTCGTATCATAGCCAATCCCTATTTGAATAAATTCCACCAAAAGATGGAACTTAGCTCTCCATGCATCGTGATGGTTGTATGACGCATTTCAAAAAATCACAGCTCTGGCTTGAAGAGATTGCATTTTATTGTTGAAATAGGAAAATACGACAAAGTCAATTACCTTATCACAAATTCAAATTTTGAAATGCATAAACAAATTGCAAACAAAAAGAAAACTAAATGAATAAATATAGCATGTTATGTGTAGTAGCGACGAAGACTCTCGCTGTTCCAGGCTCTTGGCAGAGTAAGACCGTCAACGGTTGACAATTTAAATGTTCGTCTCCGAGCTTCCGTTCAACGACATATGGCCCTTCCCACGTTGGCGTCATACGTGAAGGAACCGATTAAATTCTCTTAAGGAAAAGATCGCCAAGTTCAAAGGTTCAGTGTCCGACCTTGGCATTGTACAACCGGGTGACTCGACTTTGGTATGCGGCTACTCTCAAATCAGCTTCTTCTCGCTTCCCATCAAATAAATCTAGAGATTTGTCAATTAATATAGCATTTTTCTTCGATCATAATATGTCACACAATGACAAGGTACTTCCATCTCGACTGGAATAACGACTTCTGAACCATAGGAAAGAGAGAATGGAGTGTGACCGGTTGTGGATTTGTGGGTTGTATGATAAGCCCATAGGGCAATAGGGAGTTCATCGGCCAATTTTCCCCCGGCCTTTTTCAGTCATTTTTTCAAAATAGACTTTATAACTTTATTAACAGCTTCAACCTGTCCATTCGCTTAAGGGTGTGCAACAGTAGAGAACTTCTTCTAAATGTGGTATCGTTGATAGAAATTCTTAATTTCAATACTGTTGAATTATGCTCCACTGTTAGTGATGATGGTGCGTGGGAGGCCAAATTGACAGATAATGTTGCGTACCACAAAGTTGATAACTTTCTTTATTGTGATAGTAGCAAGAGGCTCAGCTTCCGCCTATTTAGTAAAGTAATCAACTGCAATGATGGCGTACTTCGCACCACCTTTGGCTAGAGGTAGAGAATCGACAATGTCAATGCCCCATACCGCAAACGACCATGGACTGATGATCTGAGTTATTTCGGTAGGCGGGGCCTTAGGAATCCGAGCGTGTTTTGACATTTGAAACATTTTCTGGCGTTATCCGATGCATCGCGATTTACAACCGGCCAATAATATCCATATCGGAGCACTTTCTTGGTAAGAGCTTGTCCCCTGGTATGACCGCTTCATGTACATCACGCAATACTCGTTTGATTTCATCATGGGCGATACACCAGAGTAAAGGAACGGAGTACTCTCTTCTATACATGACTCCATTCTAAATAGTCAACCGCAAAGCCTTTCGAAGAACTTGCTTTTTTCACTCCTGCACTCCGGCAGGGTCCCATGCTCGAGGTAGTTTCTGAATGGAGTCATCCATGACTCCTTATTGGGAATGACTTCAAACACCCAGTCCGCTTCCATTTGATTGATGCTCGGGGAAGATAACATCTCTACGGGAACGATTCCCATTTGTTGTGCCTCACCTGTACTGGCTAACTTTGCTAAGGAATCGGCCTTCTGATTGCATTCTCGGGGTATACAACAGATAAGCATCCAGTCTTCGGTATTTTTCCTAAACCCAAGCAAGATAAGTGGCAAGTCTTCGGTCTTTTTCCTGGTGCTCTCCCCGAACCTGGCACACAACCAATTGGGAATTACAGTAAATTTCCACAGCAATAATTCTTAAATCTCTGGCAAGTCTCAATCCGATGAGCAGGGCTTCATATTTGACCTCGTTATTAGTTGCACGGAAATTGAATTTCAAGGTATATCTTATATATCGTCCTTCAGGAGTTTCAAGTACAACACCGGCGCCTGAGCAGTGGTCATTTGATGCACCATTAGTATGTAGCTTCCAGATATATTTAGGAGACTCGCTAGTTTCAGGCAAGTCCTCCAGAATAGAGAATTCAGCGATGAAATCTGCCATGATTTGTTCTTGAATGGCTCGCCTTGGTGTGTAAGTGATCTCGAACCGACTTAGCTCGATATTCTACTTGAGTAACCTACCAAACGTCTCAGACCGTGTAAGGACCTGTCATAACGGCTGGTTGGTGTAAACGGTGATAGGATGAGGTTGGAAATATGGGCGAAGTTTCCTTGAGGCAATGACAAGACACTAAGCCAGTTTTTCTAGGTTCGGATAATTTCTCTGTGCTCCGGGTAGTCGTTTACTGATGTAATATTCTGGCATTATATCTGGTCTTCCTCCCGAATTAGGGCATCACTGATTGTATTTTCTGACACTGCCAAGTAGATGTACAATTTCTCGTGATCAATAGGCTTTGACAAAATGGGTGGTATGGACAGATGTTGAACCAGTGCTCAGAATGCGCCCTTGCATTTTGTAGTCCATTCGAAATTCTGTTTTCCTTTTCTGATCAGATCGAAGAATGGAATCCATTTGTCGGTGGATTTCGAAATGAACCTGCTCAGTGCTGCTACTTTCCTATTAAGGCTCTAGACTTGCTTTATAGCCTTTGGAGTCTCCAGATTTCTGATTTCCCAGATTTTCTTGGGATTGGTTTCAATAACTCGGGCATTGACGATAAATCTAAGGAATTTTCCAAATGTGACCCCAAAGTGACATTTCAACGGGTTGAGTTTCATTCTGCACTCTCAGAGGATGTTGAACATCGATTCTAGGTCTTTGATATGATTAGTGGAGAATCACGACTTCACAAGCATGTCATCAAACATATACCTCCATGGTTTTTCCGATCTGGTTAGCGAACAATCGATTAACAAGCCGTTGGAAGGTTTCCCCGGCGTTCTTGAGTCCAAAGAGCATGACTTTATAGCAGTAAAGTCCCAGATCGGTGGCGAAGCTGGTATGTTTCGTATCAGGCAAGTGCATGGGTATCATGTTGTAACTAGAATACGCATCCATGAAGGATAAGAATTCGTGTCTAGCCATTGAGTCTACGAGCTGATCGATTCGGAGAAGTGAAAAACTGTCTTTAGGGCAAGCTTTATTCAAGACTGAGTAATCAATGCATGTTCACCATTTCTTGTTAGGCTTTCTGACAAGTATAGGGTTAGACACCCATTCCGAATATAGTGCATCTCAGATAAACCCGTTTGACCTGAGTTTATCTACCTCTTCCTTAAGGGCGGCAGATCTCTCTGGATCCATACCACGCCATTTTTGTTTGACCGAGACATGCCGTAGGTCAATATTCAATATATGGCTCGCGATGTCCGGGGAGATTCCACACATGTCAGAATGTGTCCAAGCAAACACTTCGAGGTTTTCTCGGAGAAATTCAACCAATTCCTCCTGCATCTGTTGGCTTAGCTGGGATTCAATCTTTATCATCTTAGAATCATCATTATCATCGATCGGAACATCGATCGTCAGCTCAGCCGGGAAAGCTTCACTGTCTTTACTTTCGTCTTCACTTTCGGGTATCTCTCGGGTCAAGATCCCTTGCGAATTGGTTGAGGTGCCCAAGCCTAGGCCCAGGCATTTGCTGTCAATTTTCCGCAAAGCAGACGCACATAGATTCTTCTATGCCCTTTCCTTTTTCTTTTCGTTGTGCCTTCCGCAGCTTAGCAATAAAACAGGCTCGTCCAACAGCCTGGTCTCCTTGAACGACTCCAACTCCGTTGTCGGTAGGGAATTTTAAAGTCAAACACCAAAAGGCAACGGCAGCACTGAACTCAACTATGGTCGATCGCCCCAAGAAAGCATTGTACGACGAATCTATGTCCAATACAACTAACTGTAATATCCGGACTCTCCGGCGTTCTCCAATTCCCAATTCCACTGATAGCTCCACCATCCCAGTGGGTATAGTCACACTTCCATTGAAAACATGAATGCGAGATTGACAAGACTTCAAATCCTTTGCTTCCATCTTCATCTGATCATAGGCTCACTTTAACAATATGTTCACTGAACTTCCACTGTCCACTAAGATATTCTTCATCCAAGCAGGACCTATCTGAGCTAAAATGACAAGTGGATCAATGGTTGGGGCTTCGACTCTGTCAGCATCCCTGTCTCGAAATGTGATGTCATCTGTCATCGTTTCATGTTGCTTGGCTGGAGCCCCATCTTCCAAATTACTACAACATTCGAAGCTCGCATGCCTAATAGAGCTGGTATACGACTCCATGTCCTTCCAGTTTCGGTCTGCTAGTTGAGGACTACCACTGACAGTATTAATCACTAGCCTCCCATAGGTACCAGCAGGTTCCTTCAGTCTTGCCTGATTTGGTATATGGTTTTGATTAAATGGGCCCGCACCTCCTGACTGCGGCGCCCGCACAAACTTCTCCAACTTTCTCTCTCGTATTAACTTCTCAATAATATCCTGTAAATGATGGAAATCGTTCATGTTATTGCCATAACTATCATGAAATCTGCAAAACTTTCCCATCCGAATCTATTTTCTGATATTGCTTCAGAGCAAGTTTCTTATATTGAATAGTATTGCAGATCTGCAAATACACATTTTCCAGTGACATATTTAAAGGAGTATAATTATCAAACATAGGAGCCCTACGTCGTGGCCCATGATTCTGATCCTATTTCCTGTTTTGATTTCCATTGCCTTTCTATTGATTCTGTTTGTTTTATATGTTCAGTTGCACCTTTTCGAAACTCTCCCCGGTCTGTTTAACAGCATCATTGCTTTGGATTCTTTCGACACTGGGCCCTGCATCAACCTTTTTCCTAGACTGTTTTGCATCCTCCCTACTCAAGAACTGGGCTGCTTTGGAATAGAAACAGTCCAATGATGTAGGAGGTTTTTCGACCAACCAGTTGCTGAAATCGGAATCGAGATCAATCCCCTTAGTTAATGCCATCAGAGTTGGGTTATCATTGGGGTTACTAACCTCAACACATGCAGCATAAAACCTCTCTAGATAACCTCTAAGTGTCTCTCCGAGAGCTTGAGTAGCGCTAGACAAGGTGTTAACATCTTTCAGCCTGGTGACGTGCATGTGAAACTGTTCAACAAACTTCGTTGCCAACTAGTCAAAACATGAGATAGATCAAGGTGGTAGCCGAGTAAACCACATGGTTGCTATGCACCCTAAGGAGATCAAGAAACTTCGGCACTTGATCGCATCATCGGCTCGTGCAGCATTCATTAACCATTCATACTTTAAGACGTGCTGGTTAAAATCAGAGCTCCCTTCATAAACGGGTGTAGTTGGCATTCTGAATCGCCGAGGCGGTTCAGCGCAGAGTATATCATCAGTGAAAGGGGTGTAACTATAGGAGATTCCCTAGTCATCATTGGCGAGTCCCTGACTTTCGCGGATCATCTGACGGATCATTGTTGGGACATCAGGCATTTGGACGTTCTGGGCATGCTGAGCCAAGTTGTGGTCGGGTTCCACAATGCAAGGATGGGCTGGTCGCGGTCGGCTGTCCATATCTCACCTCCTAGGTTCTAGGTTTTCAGGAACATAAGGCTTTGGAGTATAATTGCATCGACGATGGGTCAGATCCGTTTGGTTTCGAGCGTCAGCTCTCAATTCCATAGTAGCGGTAGCAGTGCGGTTGTTAGTAGCGTGATAAGGACTAGTACCTCCTCGAGAGGAGGGTCCGGTCTGATGACCGGTTGACGGGCCAACTCTCAATTGCCCAAGATTCAATATGAGCTAATGTCCAGTAGCCTAAGTATAGCTCCCATCTAGTCGTGGGCATGTGGATCGCCGATTATAGTCTGAAGAGGCTGAACTCTCGGTGGATGAATAGGAAACCGGATCTATTCTGGATCTCCTTCGTCTCGAATAATTCAATCAATTGGTTAATTCCGTGTTAGCACAGAATTGTTGAGTAAGCTGCTGGAGGCTTTGTGTTAGCTTTTAAATTAGCAATTGAAACTCTTCCTTGGTGACAGAGCCTTGTGGATCTGAGGGTCTGGCAGCATTCTGGCCGGTAGGAGTAAGTTGTTGATTTTTCTCTGTCTCGTCCTTCTGGATCTGCAGTTGTTGATGTAGTTCTAATATTGACCATGGTGGATAGAGAAGCTCTCTCCTAGACTTGGTACAAATCTGAATAGGGTGGAAGAACTTTTGAATTTGAAATCTGGATCTTCTCCTTAGATTCTTACAATCCAATATCGGTAGTAGATCCAATGAGCAGGAGAAAAACTAGGTTTTCTCAATGAAAGCACCAAAGTGTTTGTATCAAAATTGGGCACAACGCTCTTCAGATGCGTTTAAAGAGATAAAATGAAGAATATAGATGGAAAATGAGGAAGATCTAACGAACGCACCAATTGATAAATAGGAGAAAACACGTAGAAACACATAGATTTATAGTGGTTCGGCGTATGGTCTATGTCCATTATGAAATTGCTGACTTTTATTGATTTTTGCTTGTTGGTTACAAAGAGTTACAACGGTAAAATTTGAGTGCATTTCAATAGAGTCTGGACGTAGAAGAGCCAAAAAGTTCTATTTTGGTAGGCCCTGGGCTACTATTTATAGGCGAAGGCAGCAAATATCTCGCACAGATCTCGGAAGACCTCTTCTCTCACATGGGTGTGCCCACGTGATCGATCCTCGATTGTTTGGACTCGATCCATGATCGATACGAATGAAATTCGTATCAATCGATATTTTGTCCAATCGAGTCGAGATCGATCATGAACATTCCTGAGATTTTACGCAAGTCTTGTGAAAAATTGGTGGTAGTTGGACTTGTAGATCTCGAGTTATGGTCGATGCAAGTTTGAATTTGTTAAAGGCTGCTGATTTTGCATCGCTTCTGGGTACGTGCTTTCAAGGTGACATGGTGCTAACTTTTAGGATCGATCCATTTTTTATGTCGAGTGACCGAGACTTCCACTTCTATAGGCTTTGTTCGTATCGACTTGGTGTATTCATCTCGCATCGATGCCTTCATCTTCATTTCGCATCAATGTCTGAGGCCGCTTCGTATCGATGACTTAGGGGATGTTTCACATCGATTACATGCAGATATTTCGTATCGATAGTGCTTGGCTTCTTTCGTATTGATAGAAGATATTACTTCGTATCGATCATTCGGTGGCTCATTCGTATCGATCGTTGATCGATTGATACGAATTATGCAATTGGAATCGATACGAATTGACTTAAATTAATGGATACAAGCCGAGTAAATGTGATGGATACAAAATAGAACTAGGCAAAGTGGATATGAAGAGGAGTAGGCGTGATGGATACGAAAGGGATCAATGCGAACTAATGCATACGAACAGAAAGTGCTTCTCAAAGAATTTGATCGATCCATAACTTGAGCATAGGAACTCCGATCGATTTGAAATTTGAAATGTTGGCTTTTATAGCTTTTCTTATCATGTCATGTTAATTGTAGCTCAATCCGGACTCGAGAAAAATTTACCAGCATCCATAGTGAACCTATGTACAGTCGATCTCCAGAATGGACCGTCTTCAGTTTCCAGTCAATTCCTTGGTATCGCGGTCTTGCCAAAAGGCAAGATAACAGCTGTTGCCCAATTTTCCAATAAATAGTTTATAGACCGATTAAAGGTAGCCTGGCCCAATCAAAGCCGATCCAATTGATCTGCCACAGGCCCGCAAAATCCGACACAAGCCCATGTTGATCTCAAACCAACCTTTGTACTCAACAAGGCGCCAAGATAAGGCTCGATCATCTCATCCTAATGCCACCTCGCACTTAGGCAAAATCTGGACCATGTCCGACTTAGTCCCGACCAGCTCCTATATCCAGATAAAAGCCAACACAATTTTTCCAGCGTCGCATTAGCTGACGGCCAGATCCTATTCCACCCCTGCCCTGACACACTACACATCAAGCAAGAGTGGCTCAAGCATGGCTCATTTATAGTATGGCTTCAATACAGCCAACTCCAACCAACATTAGGCCTCCCTCCTGGCTGCATCGTTCCTGGTCATTAACCGTCTTTCCAGCATGGTCCTCAAAAAGATTCCAAGTCTCTTCCATGTTGCCAATATCCGAACGGCCAGCTTTGCCAGCTCAGCGATGTGGGCACTCAATCGAACAATAACGTTGTCCATCCATCCATCTAAAGCATCACGGTTAGGTGGCTGAACTGGTGTTGCTAACCACCACCATTAAATACAAATTTAATGCAAGCCCATGCCAAGTACAGAGAGGCAATGAGTACATTCTCATCCTCTGCACATCCTCTAACACACTCACAGCTGTCAACCATCCACCTCTATAATCATATCAACGGTCAAGCACTTTTCCTATTAGCTCTACATTGAGATCTCAACCGTCCACCATCCACTTCGGCTACTATGAATACTCCCCTTCATTGCAACTTTGAAAAGGTTGGAATAATCAAGAATTATGAATACTACACATAATTGGGCTCTCTTGATGCCGTATCAGTCCTTAAGACTACATAGCTTTACTACTCTTACGCCCTACTTTTCTTCTTATACTTTTGTAATTCCCTGTAGTTGTAAGAGAACTTCACGATGAATGTAGACAGCTTTGCTGAATCACTCTATATCTTGTGTTATTTGCCTTTTAGCTATGAATTTAACTCCTCATTTTTTCTATTTTAAGCCTAGTGATTAGCAAGTAAATTTTTCTTTTCACAATGCACTCTTATCATTCCAAAGCTTGTTAGAAAACTAGTAAACATTTTGGTGCTAGAAGGAGGGCCTCCTCCTAAAAGTCCTCCCCTTTCCACATCTTCAAACTCCATAAGACCTAATCAGGCTTATTACCATGGACAATTTTTTGCCCTTTGAAGGTGACAACTCTAATGAGTACCAAACCAAGGACAACGCTCTCGTCAGTGCTACCCTGCCTAATATTGTCTCCAATAAAGAAATATGATGTGTTGTATCGCAACAGCTGTCAAACGTGGACCTCCTAGCCAACCAAATGAATGGCTTGAGGTTGCAACTGGGTGCTTAAGCCATCGTAAACTTTGTCCCACCAGCTCCTCCGACAATTGACCTGGTCGATCTGCCCACTTGTAGACCAATGCCTCCCAAAGGCTATGATCTCCTGAACACTGCCAAGGCCTAGGAGACAATGGTGCTAAAAATCCATTGATGGACTATCCCCATCTATCCTAAATGGTATGTCGCATGCATGCTTAGCCAAATTGATCTCTCCTCGGACTTTGTTTTGCTTATGAGACCAACCTATTACCATTCCCCTTTAGTGGAATGACCACCAGCTCCTGATCGTCCATGAACTTCAACATTAGACGTCTCAATCGTGGTCCCTCTACCATTAACAAGGCACCCATGGCTCCCTCGGTGCACTTCCATCCCGTAGAGATATGTCCAGAAATAGGCAAAGAGGAGCGTAGACCTTGCATTCCAGATCCCCCTCGGTGCATGGGGGAGATCTCTAGCTTGTCCTCATTGTTCTCCATCTCGTCACTGATATCCTACTCCATCCCGGCACAGGTTGAGCCCTTAGTTTATAGTTGGCTAGAACATTCTACAATAGGCTGATATCGGCATTAGGAAAGAAATACACGCCCTCCACCAATAGCTCAATAGAATGCAAGCCCGTAATGCTGGGGGTAACGCATTCTCAAACGATGAGAATGAGGAATCGTTTTCCAATGGAAATCCTACACACTTACATCCATCAACGTTATGCCTTACCATCAATTGACAACAATGATTGAAGTGTAGATCCATCTGACCATATCACGAATTTCAACTCCATCACCCGTGCCAGACAACTTTCTAGCTCAGCAAAGGCTTGCTCTTCCGCTCTACCCTTGTAGGACTAGCCTTCCGTTGGTTCATGCACCTACGATCGGGCAGTATCCACTCCTAGGCCCAATTGTGCATGGACTTCAAGGATAATTTCTTCGCATCACATACCCATGTCATGTTGGCCAATGAATTGGGAAATGTCAAGCAAGGTTCTTTTTAAAGCTTGAGGTCATATGTTATGTGCTTTAACAAAGAGCCCACCTGGGCTTGGGGTATGGACGTGAGCAGCTTGGTTATGGCACTATGCTTGGGGGTCAAGTACAAGTCTAGGATATGGAGAGAGCCTAATAAATAGTCTGCTTCATCCCTAACCAGCTTCTATTAATGGGAGAATGACATAATGAAGATGAAAGATGCAGATCTTTCAGATAGGGACAACGAGGAAAGACGCCCCGTCCAAATTGGCCCTTGAGACAACAACAATCATCGCATCAATGGTCGAAAAACCGACATCAGAAGGCATCTAGAGGCTATCCCTCCTTACAAGCCTAGATTTCATATTTGTTTATAATTAAATAGGGACATTGCCACCGTATACCTCTCCACCAAGAACCAAGTGCAATATCAAAGACCTACCACCATCAGAGATGGAAAGCATGAGGAACCTCGTCGTAACGGCAAGTACTGGGAGTTCCATCGAATTAATGGCTATTCCAAAACAGACTGCTATATGCTCAAGGATAAAATCAAAAGGCTTATATGAGAAGTAGTACTCTTGGAATTTGTTCAACATGAGGTTGAGCAAAGGGCAAACCATGAAGAATGATAGAATTAGTCACCTCATCCCAATAAATCTTGTGTTCAATCCATCACCAAAGTCATAACCATATGCGGGAGACCGCATATGGTCGACAGCGATCAAGGGTCTAGTCCTGGTATCAAAGACAAGTGAGCACAACCAGCAGGTTTACTCATTGGAGTCCCAGGTGCCAAGAACCCCCAACTGGAATAATAGAGGTCGATCAGCTTCATAGCTTGGGATAGGGAAGCAGAGTCCTACCACCATCATAATCTTTGCTTATGTCTTGGCTAACTCCAATGTGCAACGGGCCTTCGTTTATGGGGGTAGCTCAGTCAGTGTCATGTTTAAAAACGTATTTGAAGCTCTCAAGCTTCCCACCTCCAGCCTCACCCCATGCGCCTTGCTTCTTTATGGCTTTAGGGTCGTGGCATTGTTCCAATGGGCACAACCTAGCTTGTAACAACATTCAGCCAAGAGCCTGTTGTTGAAAAGATCCTCTTAGAACGTAAAAATAGGACAACTAATGCTTGCCAACTAGATGTCATCGTCTCCTATAATCGCTTGATCATGAAGTTCCTCGTCATAGATAGGGTCGGAGAAATCATGGGAAACTGGCAAAAAGCAATGGAATGTTATGGAACTTCCTTTTGGCAAGAAAAGAAGGGTGTTATCATGTTGCAACAAGAACATTCCACCATCGATGGTGGATTTCTCAACAGATCCAGTGGGCCTATCATTGCCCTGGTTCTTTCCAAGTCCGCCCCCAACCTCAAAATACTAGTAGCAGCCCCTACTCTCCCATAACCGACTGCCTCATCTAAAAGCCATGGGTATCACAATCTTCAGTCGGACTCATCATTACAGATAAGTTCTCCTTCAAGAAAACGTAACATAAATACTTTTCCATCTATCTATTCCTTTTAAGTGGGCAACGTATAGATCATCTCACTATCAAGTCCTTTTCAATGGGCAGGGGATGGCCCACCTCAACATCATACGACTCAATTACACTAGAGTGTCTGATCTAAGAAAATGCACTCTGATGTAATTCGGGATCAACGGTCACCTCACGATAGGCGATGTGTCACCCACGAGAACCCTACGGCCCCATGCGCTAGGGTTCGAGACTGAGCTCATCCACCACTCTATGCTTGATCATTTGCCGCCAAGAGAACCCACGAGAAAATTTTCATTTCAGCTCATGCCGGCTCAAATCGTCACTCTACATCCGGCCGTACTTGGCTACATTCATGGGTGCATACAGCCCGCCTAATTATCACATTGATAGCATAATCCTAAAAAGGAAAAAAATTCTATAAAATAAATACAAGAACCACTGGATACTCATGTTATTTCGCTCAACAAGTTGCACAGATGATCAAGCAACACAACAAAATTTTCATGTCAGAGTTATATTTGATTCAGTGCAAAAGAATGTGAAGCATAATGTCCACCCTGCTAGGCTTACTATAATATTCATATCACTAGCTAGTTGTAAAAAAGCAGAAAAGAAGAAGCAGGCCAAAGCCCTTTTGAGGCATGCTAGCCCGCACTCTTAACACCCCCAAAAGCTCCTTGGCTACGTCGAAGAATCACTTTAGATACTTTGACCGATCAAGAATTTGTTGGAGAAAATTAAGCATGCTCCCATCTTGGAAACCTTTCACATCAGATCTTGCAAGAGACCATAAAAAGCTCACAGACAACCCGTCAAGGAGCAAACCAAGGCTTCAACCAAGGTAGAAGAAGCAGAGGATACAACCCCTACGCCTTCAAAAGAAGCATGGAAGCGCCCTGTTGAATAGATTTTTTTGTCCAACTAACACCCTAAAGCTTTCAAAAGCTTGTTCCAAAGGGATGTGAGAAAGTTAAATGAATACTGAAATTAAGTAGAAATTAAGCGCCGAAAGGTAGTAGAGAAATGAGATTTATAGTGGTTCGGGACTGAGATCACTATGTCCACTTTAAAGAATCTTCTTCTAAACTTTATTCCATAATTTGGTATACAAGTACATCAATGACCAAATTCACCATTAATGATCTTTTGATTAAAGCTTTCTAAAAGGATATATGAATATTTAATGATTGTAGAATGTTAGAAAATCTTCAGCCCCTTTTCACTAGCATGTTGTCCTCTATTTATAGCAAATTCAAGATTCGCCCATTGGTGTAGATGCTTTCACTTGGATTGATGACCTGGCTTGCTATAGGCAACTTTGATTCAAACACCTGTCATCATCTGGTTGAAAGTATTTTGATGTGGATTGCTAACATGGCATTATTATATATGGATTCTTGGATTCTTTTGTTTATCTTGACCGTTGATCTCGATTTGGGCTATATAAGCCATCGATTGTTGAGACTTGTTGAGACATATTTGTTCTTGGCGGTTGCTCCTCTCGGTTAAACTTGTTATTATAGTTGGATGGTGGTCTCGATCTTAATTGGTGCTTTTACTCAAGTTCTTAAAATACATGCTTTCAGATAATGATCCTGATGCTTAAGCCCTCAAGAGGAAACTAAATAATGGATCTCAGAATTACAAGCCATGAAATCTTCTCCTTCAATGTTTGTAATTTATACTTTATGGAAATTTTGGTGTAATACATGCCCCGTAAAGTTCACCTCATATAACTGGTATGTCATGGACTTTGGAAAGAATGGTGTCATATCATGTTTAGTACCTGGCTTGTTTGTTTCGTTCCTATTATTAAGTTGATCCGGAGCCCTCGGGCGAAGTAGTTATCCTGAGAATTATCTGAAGTATCATTTAACCAAAAAAAAACTTATGAAGATCGGACCTTATTTTAGAAACAATTTGAAATCTAATCTTGTCTAGAGCGTTTAGAAAATAATTTGAAATCTAACCTCATCTAGAGGTCTTAGAAAATAATCAAAATCTAACCTCTTAAGGGTTTCAGAAATAATTTGAAATGAGTGCCTAGAGGTGAAAATACTTCGATATTATGCTCTACTCATCTAGACTTGGTCCTACATAGGTATCGGTTTTAAAAACTACTAGTGGTGGTATAATGCCTATGATTTACACGTTACTAACATGACTCAATATACATCACCATGCGTGGTAATTTTGACCATGGATCACTCTTTGCATGACACGATTCAACCATGGCTCACTCTTTTGCACGATACTTTGTTGTAGCTCACTAGGTGCGTTCAGCACGGTCGACTTCCCGTGACTCACTCTTTGAACGACATGATTGGTCGTGGATCACTATTATTGAAGATCTACCCAATGCATGTTTTTTCTTGACCATGACTCACTATATTAGGAATTTACCCAACTTTTTAATCTTTTTGGGAATCTACCCAACTTTCTAACCTCTTTGGGAAGCTGTTCAATGCATAGTACCACTTGACTATGGCTCACTATATTGGGAATCTAACCAATTTTCTAATTTTTTTTGGAATCTACCTAATGCATGGTACTACTTGACCATGGCTCACTACATTGGGAATCCACACAATTTCCTAGTTTTTTAAGAATCTACCTAATGCATGGTACTACTTGACCGGTGATGAAACTAAATAAATTCCATGAGACGAAATCATTTACTTAACGAAACTAAGTAATCTCCATAAGGTGAAATGATTTACTTAGCGAAACTAAGTAATTGTTGTGAGGTGAAATTATTTACTTGATGAAGTAGCCGTGAGGCAAAATCATTTAATTAGTGGAACTAGCAATTGCTGTGAAGCGAAATCATTTTCTTACCTGGAGGCGAAAGCATGGCTTTGAAACTTGCATGATGCTACTTAATCAGAGTAGTATCATGACTGAAATATTTTGATGTACCTTTGAAAGTTGCATGATATTACTTGATCATGGCAATAATCACGACTAAAGCATTTGGATGCATTTTTTGAAGGTTATGTGATATTGCTTGATGACGACAATAATCACGACTAAAATATTTAGATGCACTTTTTGAAGTTGCATGATATTGCTTAATTACGACAATAATCACCACTAAAACATTTTGATGCAATATTGAAAATGCTTAAGACTTAAGAAGGTTGAAATCCCATATGATATACTTGAGTTATGGCTAAAAGATTGATCATTATCTCAAGCTTTCGATAAATTTTTTATTCAGGTAGCAACCTTATGCTATGATAATGTTTTAAATGCTCGTCATTGCAAGTTCGAGGTATTATACTGCTATCTAGCCTTTTTAACCTATATATTTCTAGAGGGGTGACGTCATAAATTAATGGGGGTCTTTCCCAGTTATGGTCGAGAGGTCCATCTTCCGGATCCATGATGTTTGGCATTATCTTTCAGAGAAGAGGTCTTCTTTCTCAACTTTTCTAGTCTAAACTTTCTGGTTGTAGTATCGAGTCATCTTCCGAATATACTTTGTTATTCTCAATGCGGCTTAGTCCCGGAGCTCGGGCAACGAAACTAACGACTCCTCTTGGAACTCTACATTGTGTTTTGTATTATAATAATACCTTTAGTGGGAGGTGATGTCCAACTCAATTGGGAGCATGACTTCAAAGCCGTGAGTCGGAGAGAATGGAGTATGTCCCATCGAGGTCATCGAGCTTGTTCTATAAGCCTACAAAACGAAAGGCAATTCAACTTCCCAGTTTTTTTTGCCTTGTTCAATATTTTTTTCAAATAAGCCTTGATAGTTTCGTTAGCTGCCTCTACGGCCCCATTTTCTTATGGATGGGCTATTGAAGAAAAAATCTTAACGATACCGTGATCTAAGCAATATTCTGCAAACTCTCGGCTTCAAATTGAGTGTCATTATCGATGATAATCTTATGCGGAAGATCAAATCTGGATACTATATTTTTCATCACAAACTTTATCACTTGATGGGAAGTTATGGTAGCCAAAGGTATGGCCTCGACCCACTTTGTAAAGTAATCAATTGCTACAATGGCATATCTCGCACCTCCTTTAGCAATTGGAAGGGCTCCAATAAGATCGATGCCTCAGATATCGAAGGGCCATGGACTCACCATTGGGGTGAGTTCACTAGGAGGAGCTCTCGGCACCTTTGCATAAAACTAAAAATTTTCACACTTCTTTACATAATCCAACACAACTTGATTTAGTGTTAGCCAATAGAAACCTTTCCTGAGTATTTTCTTTGCCAACTTCTTTCCTCGACAATGGTCCCTGCAAATTCTGTCACGGGGCTTCTTTCAATAATCATTGTCCTTCTGAAGTTGTCACGCACCAAGCGCATGGGGCTGAGAATCACATTCTATATAGTATCCCATCTATAATATTGAATCTTAGAGCATTATATTTGACTCGTCTCGCTTCAGTAGCATCCGAGGGTAGAATACCTTTTGTTAGATATCAGATATAGGGTGACATACAATTTTCTTCGGTTATTGCTGGTATCTGTTTGCTATGTTTCTATAAGATCTCGACTAGAATGAAAATTAACTCTCTCACATTCCTTAAGCTAGCATATTTGGCTAAGGTATCAGCTCTAGCATTTTGGTCTCTTTCTATGTGATAACTCCCAAAAGCTTCAAGTAGCTGCCTTACATGTTTAGCATAGAGAGCTAATCTCAGATCTCGAGCCTGGTAATGACTAAGAACTTTGTTAACGATTGTCTGAGAATCACCGTATATTTGTATCTCCAAGACCTTGATAGAAATAACCTTTCTTAACCAAGCGATCAAGGATTCATACTCAGCTACGTTATTAGTTGCTGAGAAGGTGAGCTTGATTGTACAGTAAATTTGATGAATATCCAAGGGTTACCAAGATATTACCGACTCCCACCCCTTGTTCATTTGAGGATACATCTACATAATATTGCCGAGAGAGTTGTTTATCCTTGTCGTCTTATTTTCCAGTTTCGGCTCTGAAACCGATGCATTCAGTAATGAAGTTGGCTAGCACTTATATCCCTTGATTGTTGTCCTAGGCTCATAAGATATCTCAAACTGGCTGAGTTTTATCGCCCATTTAATTAGCCTCCATGCAGTCATGAGTTTACTAAAAACTTACTAAAGTAGTTGATCTGTAAGGATTTATTAGGATGGGCCTAGAAAATACGACCGAAGTTTCCATGCTGTGAACACCAAGCTACAGGCGAGTTTTTCAGTTATTGGGTATTACTTCTTGGCTGGACCAAGCCTTTTGCTTACATAATATACCAGTCCCTAGATTCCATCATCATCTCTTACTAAGGATGAACTTACGGCTTGGTCTGAGGTAGCCAAATAAAGGAAAAGAGTTTCTCCATCGATCGACTTTCACAATATTGGAGAAGAACTTAAATGCTTTTGTAGGTCCTCAAATGCTTTTTGGCATTCGTCTATCTATTTGAAAGTAACATGCTTCTTTAAGAGATTGAAGAAGTGAACGCACTTGTCGGTTGATCGACTTATGAACCTTTTCAAATCAGCGATCTTTCCATTTAAACCCATTAAATCCTTCCCATTAGTTAAAGCCTTCATAATTGTTATAGCTATTATCTAATCCGAGTTTATTTCGATCCCACTAGCACTTGTTATGAAGCCTTGGAATTTCCTGGATTGTAGTTCGAAGGTATAGTTCTGGGGGTTTAGCTTCATTTGGTACTTCCAAAGGACCTCGAACGTTTCTACAAGATTCGAAACATGACTCTTTGACTGTTTAGATTTGACCAACATGCCATCAACATATATCTCCATATTTTGACCTATCTGCTCGGTGAACATTTGGTTAACTAACCTTTGATATGTTGCTCCTGCGTTCTAAAGATCGAAGGGCATTATCTAGTAGGAAAACAACATGTTGGCGATGAAATTCATATGCTCTTCATCAGGCTTGAACATTGGGATTTGATTATATCCAAAATAAGCATACATAAACGAAAGCAACTGATGCCCACTTATGGCATCAACTAACTAGTCGATTCTCAGTAGAGGGAAGTAATCCTTTGGGCAAGCTTTGTTTAAACCCGTAAATCAATGCAAATTCTCCATATCCCATTTGGTTTCTTAACTAATACCGGGTTAGCGATACATTTTGGGTAATATACGTTCCGGATGAAGTTATTCTTTAGTAACCTCTTGATCTCTTCTTTTAGAGCCATATATCGTTTCTTGTCCAAAATCTCCTCTTTTTCCTTACAACAATAAACTTTGGATATATATTCAAGTGGTGGCAAATAACCGAAGGGTCGATTCTTACCATATCATCATGATTACATGCGAATACAACATGGTTATGCTAGAAGAAGGAATTAACTCTTCTCGGACAGATAGATGGAAATAAGTCCCTATCTTAACTGTCTTAGACTTGTCATTCTCATCGAGGAAATTTCTTCTAAGGCCTCGGCTGTTGAAGCTGTCTTGGTCTCTTGTTTCGGGTCGAGATCAAGCTCAATTTCTTCTTCTCTTGGAATTTCCTATACAGCCTGAACAATCTTTCTCTTCCTCTTAGTAAGCTTACTACATTTCCCCTATTCTATCTCATTAAATTCTCCTCGATAACTTGATATCTAGATTAATTCCCCAACTATAGAATCTTCTTGCCTTGGAAAAATTCTTAAGGGTCATCTACAAATCCCTGTGGACTTAGAACTAGATGTATTAATTGTTTCTTTAACTCCGAGGGGAGTAGATCAGTTAATTTTGACATTGTTCACACGTAATGAATTTTTCCCTTTATTGATCATGTTTAGGCTTGCATAGTGCAGTGGCCTAAAGATCCGTTCCCTTATAAGCCCTTCTCCTATCTCTATGAGAAACATTGAAAGTAAATGCTTAGTAGACACATACCCATCAATAAAGTCGAGAGACGGTCTTCCAAAGAAAGCATTGTACACCAAGGGTATGTCCATGATAATAAAGTTGGTATCGAAGATCTTGCGATGGGGGTTACTTTCAATTTTGACCATCTGTTTACACTCTCCAAGAGGCGTAGCCCTTTCAGCATTGAATCCATATATGGGAGCTTGACTAGGCTTGAGTATGCTCTCGGGTAAACCCATTTTGTTGAAAGCGTGTTTGAAGATTATGTTGACGGTAGCTATTGTGTTCACCCTTATCTTTGCTACCTTTGAAAGTACAATTTAGGTTGAAAGTACAAGTGGGCCATTAAGGGGGTGATAAATACCTTGCTTATCAGAGCCACCCAATGTAACTTTTGGCCCAATCTTATGCTTTTTTCCCAACTCTTTTCATCTCATACAATAGATGTCTTCACTTTTAGCTTCATTAATATACCTCTTCTAGTTGCCATGAATTACCCTCGCAATGTAGGGCCCTCCCAGAATGATGCCAACAAAGTTCTGAAGGGCTGGTAAAGACCTGGAAGCCTATGCTTAAGATTGTGCACTTTCATTTCCTACCAGTATGGTGGCACCCTAAGTATTATCATTCTTCAAAAACTCATTTAACCATCCTTCTCTGATACATCTGTTGATGAAGGACTTTAAAAACCGACATTCTCGGTGTTATGTCCATTCTGTCGATGGTAGCTATAATATTTTCGATCGGTTACTTTCTATTCCTTTCCTCTTCTCGGAGGATGTGTAATTTGGTCATGATTCATGGCATAAATTTGAGCATATAAATGAGTTAGATGATCGACTTCACTTACATGGAGTTCCTTCTTAAATACTTTGGCTGAAGTAAACTTCTTGTTGTCACTACTCCATTCTTTGTTCATTCCAACAGTTCCCTCTGATTCCTCAATTCGAATTTCTCCTTGAGCTCGAAAAAAGAACTTATTCAAAGATTTGCATTCACACCTTAATAGATTGTTCCAGAATAGGGTATTCCTCCATAATCCTGAAGTGATAGCAATCAACTGGGTTTCATCTGTCATGCCATTGAATCGGGCCACCACGTCATTAAATATTTTACAATAATCCTTTAAAGATTCTCCTCTTCCTTGCCTGAAGTTGGTGAGTAAACTTAATTCTATTCTAGTATCTTTTGAAACAAAGAATCCTTTCAAGAATTCTGTGGTTAGCTGTTCCCAAGAACTAATAGAATTTGGTGGATAGCTTTGGAACCATTTCAATGTGGGACCATTGAAAGTCGCAGGCAACAACCTACATTTGATCTCGTCTGAAGCTCGAATTTCTTACATCTGAACTTCATATAAAGCGATGTGATCTTTGGGATCAGATGTTCCATCATAAGAAAGTTTCAGGATCTGGAACCCCGGAGGCATAGGAGCTTTCATGCTTTCTCGAGAAAAAGGTTGAACCTTTCTGAACTTCATTTCAGGGTCAAGACTAAATCGATCCTCCTGCAGCTTTTGCACTTGCTATGATAGTTTCATTAACAAGGCTTCCATTACATGATCTCCACTGGGTCTTAGAGTTTCAGCTTCGGCATTTTGAGCTTGAGGCCTATTTTGTTACCTTCCTTCGATGTTCACCCTTTCGAGACTTAGAGTCAATGGCCTCTTGGAAGATTTCATTCTTGTCATCTTCGCAGTCTCATCTTTCTTAGCCACTTCCATAAATCCAGCTTCTAAGGCCTTAATAGTCATTGGTAACTTTTCAGGATTTCGGTTAAAAGTCAAAGGGTTCTCGACTTCCTCAAGCATAGCTGAAACCTTTTGCTCCAATTTAGCAAAAGTGTTTTTGATTTCTGTCTGATAGTTATCTAAACATTGTGTTGTGTCAGAAATGAACTTTAGCATCATTTGTCGAGTTTCGGTAAGTGTTGGAGCAGTAGTTTCCTCATCAACAATTTGATTTATTTGGTCCGCTTGATTCCTTTCATTCCATGAAACTCTTCAACTCCTTTAGTCTGGGCAGAGGAGCAAGATATTTTAGAGAGGATGACTTAGACTTCATGTTTGATTGAAAGGTTTGAGTTTGCTAGAATGGAACATAATAAAGGTTTGGACCCTTCTTCTAGTGCCAAAAATGTTAGACAAATTTTTTGTATGACTAACACTTTAAGCTTTCGAAAGCTTGTTCCGAAAGGATATAAGAAAGTTAAATAGATACCCAGATTACGCAGAAAATAAGTGCCGAAAGGTAAAAGAGACCCAAGATTTATAGTGGTTCAGGACCGAGATCCTAATGTTCACTTTGAAGATTTTGCTTCTAAATTTATTCCATAATTTAGTGTACAAGTACATCAATAACCAAATCCACCACCAATGATCTTTTGATTAAAGCTTTCTAAAAGGAATTGGGAATATCGAATAATTGTTAAATGTCAGAAAATCTTCAGCCCCTTTTTAATAGCACGTGATCCTCTATTTATAGCAAATTTAAGGTTCTCCTATTATTGCAGATGCTTTTACTTGGATTGATGACCTGTCTTGCTATAAGCGGCTTTGATTCAAACACTTGTCATCATCTGGTTGAAATTATTTTGACATGGTTTGCTGAAGTGGCACTATTGTATATAACTTCTACGATTCTTTTGTTTATCCTTACTATCTTGGTTTGGGCTATCTGAGCCTTTCGGTTGTTGAGACTTATTGAGATGTCTTTGTTCTTGGTGGTTGCTGCTCTCGGCTAAACTAGTTGTTATAGTTGGACAATGATCTTGATCTTAGTTGCTACTTTACTCAAGTTCTTAAAATACTTGCTCTTGGATATTGAGCCCGATGCTTAATCCCTCAAAGAGAAACTAAATAGCCGGTTTTGGAATTGCAAGCCAAAGAACCTTCTTCTCAAATGTTTATAATTTATACTTTATGGAAATTATGGTGTAATACGCCCATACCGACCTAAGGTCGGAAGCGTTAGAGCCTCATAGAAAAGAAGCGCCCTAGCTTCACTTGGATTATTAGTCTGCGACCGACGTCCGACCATCGTTAGAATCTTGGTCGGTAGGCAAGGGTCCAATCCAAGCGGCAAGGCGTTTGATTCAAACGGATTTTCTATTGACTAGAAAACCATCGAATTATATTGTAATAAAAACTACAAGTGTATGGCGTACAATCCTAGTACGTATACGAATACAAGTCGATCCCACGAGGAAAGCAATAATTTCAAAATTACTCAATCAAATTATCCTATGAGTTTGAAAATGTGTTAACCAAAGAGTGTAAAAAACTAGAGAAAAACTAGAATAAAAAGTATGAGATTAAAAGGTAATTTAGAGGTAAATCCACTTTCATATTCATATAAATCAACACGAAATAATTTATAATCTCTCTTTTTTATCCCATGTATAATTATTTGATTTATTTATTAAACGTATAGTCTATTTGTGATGTTAACTAACAAAACTTAAACCATCAAACTTTAACACATCATCTAAACTCATTTGTCAAATCTAAGGAAATGATTATGAAAACAAAATAAAATTTAATTTAAGCATGACCTATTTACTTTTTTTTGATGTAGTAACATAGAACATCAAATTATTATTCCATTTCATTTTCATTATCAAAATAAATTAGTTAGATGAAAATGTAGTTGGTGTTTATATTTGATTAAGTATAGCATATTTGTTTTTAATGACATAGGCTACCAAATTCACTAATAAACAACAAACTTTCGTTAATGCCAAAATTTATATTAAGCACCAAAGAAGAGATCATAAATGAAATCATCATATTGGTTTTACATGATTCATGAGAGCTTCATTATCCCTAAATTGAAGGGATTTAGCTTCTCATACTTGAATTCATTTCAAAATAAATTGATTTCAACATCTAAAAGAAAATGAAAGGAAAAACTAATAAAAAGGGGAGAGAGCTGATTAAAAAGAAGTAGAGAGCCAACTAATTGTATAATAATAAATCTACACTAATTACATAAGATAAATCTAATCTACTAACATGAAATAAAATAGCATAGAAAAAGAACATGAAATAAGAGTGCATAAAATAAAAGAGGAGGCTAAGAAGCCATTAAAGATAATAGAACTTTTATTTCTATTTAGTGGCTACAGATATGCATAAAAAATGAGATCCATTATATGAAACATAAGAGGGTATTTATACAAGTCTAAAACATTAATCTCTTTTTTGGGAGCTACCAAAATACCCTTGACATTGTGTGACCTTCAAGTCATCATAAATGTTTAATTAATCTTCCACTAACATGTGCTTTTTCTTTTAAATATGGTCCATTATTAAGGGGTAAATGGGATCCTCCATGTTGATTTTATTCCATCTTTTCTTCGTTCATTTGGCTTCCACCACTTGTGCATACATATATCCATGAATCCTCTTCTAATTTGCACTTAATTTCCTACAAAATAAAATTAAGTTATGCAAATAAATTGCCTCAAAATAAATGCACACACTAAATGACCATTTTGCCCAAATGTAGATGAGCGAATAATGATTTGAAAACACATTTGTTTTTTGGTTAAAACATGTTAAAAACCCTAATATGTCCTTTATTTTAATAAAAGAAGATTAAGCATGAAAGTAAAAATATACATTTTTACATGCACATCAAATACCCATACACTTATCTTTTTATTCGTTCTCGAATAAAATAAAATTAAGACAAATCCACTTTTATAGGAAGCACGATTGCATTAAGCATATGCAACAAGTCGTAAACCTCTAGGTGCATGGATGAGTGTTGTCTCGTGAGGGTTTTCAGTGGATAATACCCACAAAATCCAATTGGATATGCAAAGTTCCTAATGAAAGTTTCATTTACAAGGATATGAATGCAAGTTTTTATTTACAAAATAAATAACTTACTTTTCAAATTACATGAAACAAGTCTCGGTCATCATCAAGAAATTTTAGTCTTTTACTAATCAGAACTTCCAACAAAAATTAAATTATCATCGTAATTGGACTCTAGCTTGTGTTTCGATTGATAACATAGTGCAACTATGAAATAAATTATTTAGTTGATTATCAAAGTTTGCAAAGTGGTGCCTTCATTTCCTTTTGTAAAACAAATCAAATTTGTAAAGTCAAGATAATGCTTGGGTTTCAATCACATACTCTTTTTTATTTCAAAAAAATATCAACATTATTATTATTTACATACACTTGCTCGAAAAACCGAGGCCAGCTATACCATCCATGCACTGCCTTGCGGGCTTACGTCAGAAGAGTACAAAGCGCGGCGAGTGCACACTTATGTGTGAACACCTGACTCTAAGTGTTCATTATTATTATTTATATTTATATATATACCTAACTCTGAAAACTAAGGCCAGATATGCCATTCATGTATTGCCTTCCATGCTAATGCGAGAAGAGTACAGAGTATGGCGGGTGTACAGACTTACATGTGCACAGTGACTCTAGGTGTTTTTGTTTTTGTTTTTTGAATTTTTTTTAAAGAGAAGAGAGAGTTATGCAAAATCATCTTAGCACCATTTAACTTTAAAGATTAAAAATTTTAACGCGTGTACTTTAAATCAACCACTTTTGAAACGAGGACTACAATTTAGAATACTTCATAATCATCGCCTATGAATCTCCCAATATACTAGTTACACCACTGTTGCTTGTAATTTAAACTTTTCGTGTTATTATTCGTTTGAGTTAGGTAATTTTCCAAAAATTTCAATCTGATGAACAAAACTGTATGCTTACTCTATCTTGCCAATTTAAAAGTAAAGTAAGATGCAATTTTTTTGGAATTCTTTTTAAGAAAGTAAAATGCAATTTTTTGAGCTTTTTTTGAAAAAAAAGGAAAGAGAAATGAAAAATGAAAGCATGTAAAATCAAAATAAACACGAGACTCTCCCCCACACTTAATTTTGGCTATGTCCCCACAATCAATGCATGATATAATGAGTGTAAAGAAGAAAAATATATACATATTTACAAAAGAGGGTTAAAATTCCTTACTAGACGTAGTGTGGCTCATGAAGAATCATATGCTCCTCCTCTTGGTCACTTGCCAATTCCAAGTAAGACTGTAAACGATGACCACTAATCTTAAAAATCGATCCATCCCTAGGGTTTTCTATTTCTATGGTACCGTGTTGAAAAACCGTACGTACCATGTATTGTCTTGTCCTCCTCGATTTTAATTTTCCAAGTAACAAATGAGGTTGAGAATCATACAAAAGAACTTTTTGATTTGGCAAAAACGTTTTTCTAAGGATTGACTTGTCACAAAAAACTTTTGTTTTTCCCCTTGTAAATTTTTGCATTTTCATACGCATTATTTCTAATCTCTTCTAACTCATTGAGTTGCAGTTTTCTATTTTTGCTAGCCTTTTCAAGATCAAAGTTTATGTACTTTATTATCCATAATGCTTTATGTTCAAGCTCGACTGGTAAGTGACACGCTTTAGCATATACTAATCAAAAATGGGACATCCCAAGATTAGTACTAAAAGCAGTTCTATAAGCCCAAAGCGCATCTGTCGTTTTGCGACCAATCTTTTCGATTCTTTAATAGTTTTCTCTAAAATTTGCTTAATTTGTCGATTTGGAACCTCGACTTAACCACAATTTTAGGGATGATAAGGATTGGATAACTTTTGGGTTATCAAGTATTTCTTCATTAATGTTTGAAAAGATTAATTACAAAAATGAGTTTCGTTGTCACTTATTGTCGTGTGAGGTGTGCCAAACCTAGCAAATATGTTTTCTTTTATGAATTTCACAATTACTTTATGGTCTTTTGTTTTTCAATAAATGACTTCAACCCATTTAGAAACGTAATCGACGGCAAGGGGAATGTAAAAGATATCCGAAAGAGTTAGAAAATAGTCCCATAATGTCAATTCCCTTAACGTTAAAGATTTTGAACGTAAGAATGGAGGTTAAAGGCATCATATTCCATTTTTTGATTTTTCCTAACATTTCACAATGATCACATGCTTTACAAAACTTGAACGCATCTTTGAAAAGTATATGCCAATAAAAGCCACACTGAAGCACCTTTTCCATGGTTTTCTTAGGACCGAAATGTCCACCGCATGCTTGGTCATGACAAAATAAAAGAAAACTCTTGATTTTTCTATCTGGGATACATCGTTAATTGATTTGGTCGGAACAATACTCAGACAAGTATGGATCGTTCCAACAGAAGTATTTCACTTAGGAAAAAAATTTTATTTATCTTATTTGGACCAAAACGAAGGAGTTTCTTCAGTGATTAAATAGTTCACTATATTGGAAAACCATGGATCGTTGGAACTTAAAAGAGTTTTTTATCAAGAAAGTTTTCATTGATGGGTAAAAAAGATGGTGCATTTGGAAGACGAAACAAGTGATCGGCTATGACATTGTTGGATTTCCTTTAATCTTTGATTGTAAGATCAAATTCTTGAAGTAATAGGTACCAACGTATCAAATGAGATTTAGCATCCTTTTTAGCGAAAAAGTATCTGGGTGGAATGGTCATTGTAGACCGTGATGCGTAAGCCTATTAAATAAGGTCAAAGTTTTTCAAGTGCAAAAACTACGCCTAGATGTTCTTTTTCGATGGTTGTGTAGTTGAGTTGAGCATCATTCAAATTCATACTAGCGTCGTCGATGACGTGCAGAATTTTATTGATGCGTTGTCCTAGGACAACACCAACGGCAAAGTTAAAAGCATCACAATGAAGATCCCAATTGGACGAGTAAATGATTGGAGCAGAAATGAGTTCATTTTTAAGATGTTCAAAAGAAGAGATACAATTCGAATTGAAATCGAAAGGAACATCTTTTCCCGAAAGAGTAGTTGAAGGTCGAGCAATTTTGCCAAAGTCTCTTACAAAGCATCAATAAAAGCTAGTGTATTCTAAAAATGATTGAATGTCCTTAATGGATTTGGGAATGGGTAGACATAAAATGACATTAATTTTTGATTTATCCACCTCCATGCCCTTATTTGAAATGACATATCCGAGGACTATGTCTTATTTGACCATAAAGTGACATTTTTTCCAATTCAAAGTTAAATGTTTCTCTTTAGATTGATTTAGAACCAGCTCGGGATGATGTAAGCATTTGGAAAAAGAATCTTCAAAGGTAGAGAAATCATCCATGAAAACTTCTAGAAAGCATTCGATCATGTCAGAATAGATGTCAACCGTGCATTACTGGAAAGTCATAGTGGCATTACAAAGTCCGAATGGCATACGTTGATAAGCAAAGGTTCCAAAAGGACATAAGAATGCCATTTTTTCTTGATCTTTTAAAGTTATTGTTATAACTAGAATAACCGTCAAGAAAACAATAGAATTCAATACCAGCTAATCATTCAAGCATTTGGTTGATGAAAGGAAGAGGAAAATGATCTTTACATGTTAAAGAAGTTAATTTTCGATAATCAATGCAAATACGCCAATCTATTCGGGTACGAGTAGGAATAAGTTCGTTAGCATCAATTGTAACAGCGGAGAGTCCAGATTTTTGGGCATGATATGAATTGGGTCAACTCATGGCCTATCGAAGATGGGAGATATGATACCATTATCAAGGAGTTTAAGAATTTCTTCTCAAACCACATCCTTCATTTTTTGGGTTAAGCCTTCATTGCGTATTACGAGCAGGTTTGGCTTCGTCAATTAAGTGAACACAATGTTGAACAATTGCAGGGCTAATTCCCTTTATATCGGTGATGGACCAACCAACTGCATCTTTGTTTTTCGAAAGAATTGAAAAAAGAGATGCTTCTTGGTTAAGAGAAAGATCAAAAAAAATTATGACAGGAAACGTTTCATTTTCACTTAAGTATGCGAACTTAAAGTGAGAAGGAAGAGGTTTTAGTTCTAACCTTGGAGGTTTCTCAATCGAAGAAATCATTTGAGTTTCAAACTCAACCATGAGAGGTTCGAAAGGAGGCATATCTTTAATCTCATTTGGCATGTCATGAAATTATTGTTCGTACTCAGCCTCATGTTCATCATTAAGGTCATTTGTTTCATTTTTGAAGTTTTCTTGAATAGTGCTAACTTCCAAAGTGCGGTCGAATAATTCATTCATTTGATTTTCTAAATTGAAGATGTTAAGATCTACGGTTATATTACCAAAGAAATTTTTCATCAAATCATTTCGACAATTAATTAAGGCATTCTAGGTGGCCAAGATAGGTCGTCCTAAAATCAAAGGAATTTGACTCATAGGATTGTTTTCAAGGACACTGAAATTGATTGGAAATATGAATTGCCCGACTTTAATAAGTACATCCTCGATTTCTCTTACGGGTTTCTTTACATAACGATCAATAAATGGAAGTGTAACTTTTGTTGGTTTAAGCTTACATAAGCCTAGTTGTTGATAAGCAAGAGAATGTCGCACCTAAGTCTAACAAGCATATATCAATCATCTTATTTCCCATCGTACACAAGATTGGGGGGCAACCAGGATCTTTGTATTTCATCGGAATGGACTGAGACAAGGCTTCACTTACACTGGCCACTAAGAAGACTTTTTTAGGTACTTGAGTGTGTCGTTTTTGAGTGTACAAGTTCTTCAAAAATTTGGTATAGGTTGGGACTTGTTGAATTATTTCAAAAAGAGGAATTGACCTTAACTTGCTTAAAAATTTCTACCACCTTTTCCATTTGTTTTGAATGTTTCTTAGCATGAAGTCTATGGGAAATTGGAGCTCGCAACTTACTAGGCCAGTCTACTTGAGTTGGTGAAGGATGAGATTAAAAATTGGATTCAATGTTCGGGTTGGACCTCGGTCGAGGGTATTGGAGATTTGGAAGAAATTTTCGGTAAGTCATTGGGATTGTCAATTTGGTTATCGATTTGCTTACCGGATCGCAAAGTGGTGATAGCATTCATTTGAATCAAATTGCTATCTTGAATGACATGAGCATGGTTTGAGTTTGTACTTGATTCCAAAGGTTTAGAATAGGTGGACTCTAGAACATACCTTTCTCATTCACTCACGGAAGTGGTTAATTGACTCATTTGCATTTCGAGTTTAGCGATCGATTGACTCGTATTTTGCATGCATAAGGTTAACAAATTTTGCAAATTGTTGTTCGATTTAAGATTTTGAGTGGTCGCATTAGCCAAAGTTTTCAAAAAATTTCGAGTGATGTCATTCATTTATCATCTTGAGAAACGAAAGATTGTGGTGCTTGGATTTGAGAAGGTGGTGCAAAATTTTATTGAAATTGATTTGGTACAAAAGAAGGATTTGAAGCATTGTTCGAAAATGCTTGAAAAGACGATTGAACAAAATTCATGTTTGAATTGTTTTGGTTCCAAGTGAAGTTAGGATGATTTCTCCAATCAGGATTGTACATTGGAGAGAATGAATCATTTCTAATTTTGTTAAAAGCATTGATTTGTTCTAATGGGTGAGGACATTGATCGGCAATGTGATTTGGATCATTACAATTATAATATGAGATTTGAGAAGCTTGGTTCATTTGATTAGGTGAAAGAATGTTAAAAAATTTGTTTATCATCGCATCAATTTTCGCTTCTATGGCTAATGATGATCCAATCGAATGTGCATTCGATCTTAAATAGATTGATTTCTCGTTAGATCGTTCCTATTGAGACGGCTTTTCAACTAGGTTTTCAAGAAATTGCCAAGAGGCATCATGATGTTGTGTTAAAAAATTTCCTTGGTACATTGATTCAAGCATCATTCTAGAGCTATTTTCAAGTTCGTCGTATAAATTTGGCAAAGAATCCATTTTTCAAAATTGTGATATGGACATTTTATTATAAGTTCCTTAAATCTTTCAAAGTATTTTTCAAAAAATTCACCCCCAAATTGTTGAAATTTACCATTTCATTTCGAATTTTGGTTGTATTTTCCAAGGCGTAAAAGTTTTTTAAGAAAACTTTTACAAATTCATCTCATGTATTAATCGAATTTGAAGGCAAGCTATACAATAATTTCTCAACATAATCGGTAAGGGCAAATGAGATTAACCTAAGTTTTATTACATCATCACATAATTGTTGAAGTTGTATGGCTGCACAAACTTGTTTAAATTTCATTAAAAAGATATAAGAGTCGTCATTTTCAAAATTACCAAATTTTGGAAGCATTGTGATATGACTTAAATGGAATTCAAAGTGATTACTGTTGGGGCGGGTAAGGTAATGCAAGAAGTGACAGAAACTCGACCATGGAAAATTTTGTCCATGAGAGTACAAGGGGGGTTTTCATTTGCCATTGTGGAAAGATTGTTTGTTCGAGTTAAACGGTTTGTTGACGTGTCTCAAGTACAAACACTCATGCACAATGGAAAAGAATAAGGAGAGAAAGAGATGAAAAACAAGGATAAGAGAGTAAGAATGAAGTGAAGTTTTTCTTTACTAAACTTTTTTTTAAACAAGGAAAATTGTTTTTTATTTGGGATTTTTAACTAAAAAAATATGTTAGAAAGAAATTTTTGTTTTTTTGGATTTTTTTTACTGAAAAAAATATGTTAAAAAGAAATTTTTGTTTTTTTCATATATGTATGAAACTAGTGCAACTAAATGAATGACAGGACTTAATCAGAAATTTTCTGTCCTTAATAGCTTCTAACCCAAAGTTGTATCATGACACTTTGACTTAATCCAATAAAATAATTCTTAGCCAGGTAAAGTACATGATTTATTAATGCATCATGAATCACCTAGCAATGCAGCTGAAGGTTTAAGTATGTTCAGAAAAACAATCAATATAATATCTAACGAATCACCATAATAATTATAATGATTGTTGCTATGTCGTTTCCTTAGGCACCACGAAATAGTTTATTAAAAGGAATCAACTTCTCAAAATACAAGTTTACCCTGGATGAGCCCATGACACCCATAAGTCCAATGTCTAATTTTTATTATTTATTCAATTTTATACAATGAAATGCAATTTGTGGGTCAAGAAAGGGGTGACGAAATCCCCATCTTATATAAAGTTGGATGTCGCTGTTAGAAAATAAAAAAAGATGAAATGATGCAAAGCTAAAATTGAATGTGCGTTAACAATGCAATTACAAATAAATTTTTTATTTTTTTTAACGTTTGCAAGCAACTAATAATGCAAGAAAATAAAAACAGGAGATAAGAACGCGATGCCAGAGCATGTAGAATTATTAATAAATTTATTTAAAAGCAAGGATATTTTTTAGCGCAAGCACAGCAGAGCAGTCTTTAGCAAGTAATTCTTCTACTTTTCTGCTTTTGCACCATGTACAAATGTACTCAGCCGGCAGTGATTGTAGATGAAATGTAACAGAAGATGCTTGTAAATGAAATGCAGTTTTGAGTTGTGCCAGTTCTTATTGCATAAAACAAGAATGTAACAGAAAATAAATTAACAAAAAAATGAAAAATAGTTAGAACCGATGCACAGAAAACAGAAATGTAAAATGTAATGCAATGAACTGAAAATGCAATGTGGATTTTTTTTGAAAAACAACATAAAACAAAAATATAACAGATGTAAAAATAATTCGAAGTAAAATTAAAATTAAATTGTTATTCCTCAACAACAGCGCTAAAAACTTGATTCGAACGGATTTTCTATCGATTAGAAAACCGTCGAATTATATTGTAATGAAAACCGTAAATGCACAGTGTAAAATCGTAATACGTATGCTAGTATGGGTCGATCCAACGAGAAAAACACTAATTTCAAAATTACTCAATCAAATTATTCCAAGAGTTTGAAAATGTATTTACTAAAGAGTGTGAAAACATAGAGAAAAATTGGTATAAAAACTATGAGATTAAAAGGCAATTTAGAGGTAAATGCACTTTCACTTTCGTATAAATCAACATAAAATAAATTTATAATCTCTTTTTTGTATCACATGTATAATTAGTTGATGTATTAATTTATGGTCTATTTATGATGTTAACTAACACTTAAACCATCAAACATTAACACATCCTCCAAACCCACTTGTCAAATCTAATGAAAATAATTATGAAATTAAAAATAAAATCTAATTTAAGCATGATCTATTTAACTTTTTTTGATCACGTAACATAGAGCTTCAAATTTTGATCATATTTCCACTTTCATTATCAAAATCAATTAGTTGGATGAAAATGTAACTTGTGTCTATATTTGATTAAGTATAGCCTATTTGTAATTAATAACGTAGGCTATCAAATTCACCAATAAATAACAAACTTCCATTAACACCAAAATTTACGTTAAGTACCAAAGAAGAGATCATAAATGAAATCATGTATGTTGATTTTACATGATTCATGAGAGCTTAATTATCTCTAAATTGAAGGGGTTTAGCTTCTCATATTCAACATAAATTGATTTTAACATCAAAAAGAAAATGAAAGGAAAAACTAATAAAAAGGAAAGAGAACTAATGAAAAGGAAGTAGAGAGTTAACTAATTGCATAAAAATAAATTTACACTAATTGCATAAGATAATTCTAATCTATTAACATAAGATAAAAACAGACATGAAATAAAATAGAATAGAAAAAGAGAATGAAATAAGAGTGCAGAAAATAAAAGAGAAGACTAAGAAGCCATTAAAGATAAGAAAACTTTTATTTCTATTTGGTGGCTACGACAATGCATTAAAGATGAGATCCATTATATGAAACATAAAAGGGTATTTATACAAATCTAAAACCAGAATCGCTTTTTAGGGAGCTACCAAAAATGTCATTGACTTTATGTGGCCTTCAAGTCATCATTAATGTTTAATTAATCTCTCACTAACATGTGTTTTTGCTTTTAAATGTGGTCCAGTAGCAAGTGGGTAAATGGGCTTCTCCATGTTGATTTAATTCATTCTTTTAGCTTCCACTACTTGTGCATGTATATATCCATGAATCCTGTTCTAATTTGCACTCAATTTTGCTACAAAATAATATAAAATTGTGCAAATAAATTTTCTCAAAACAAATGCACTCACAAATGGACCATTTTGGCCAAATGTAGATGAGTGGATGATGATTTGAAAACACTTTTGTCTTCTGTTTAAAACATGTTAAAATACCCTAATATGTTCTTTATTTTAATGAAAGAAGATTAAGTATTAGAGTAAAAATATTTTTTCTTTTACATGTACATCAACATTGTCCGTCCTGAGCAGAAATTTCCAGCCAATGGTTTGAATTGCGATCAAAACGTGGTAGTTCAAACATTGAAAAGCATTCTCATTTCTCAACATCACAGCTGAATTTGATAAAAAGATATGCGTCCAAAGATGTTTGGAAAGAAAATGAATGATGAAGCTATCGGCTTTTTATCAGTAAAGAATTGCAAAAGATTCACAAGCTTTAAAAAAATTTCATGAAGAATGATTCATGGACTCAGGGTAGAAGAAGAAGAGTATTTTTATACCCATGACTTCAATCGCATGCGTTGAATTCAAAGGGAAAAAGAAAATTCTAGCTGTTCAAAAGAGATTAGTATTAAGTCACACGTAGAAAGACATGACACGCCTCTGCAATGTTTGGAAAAATGATCTGTCACAACTAATTGCACAAAGCCACATGGAAGTGCACTAACTACGTTGTAGAGCCATCAGTCGTTAAGATTGGTATGTTTTTTCAAGTCCACACCTGCAAGCAGATGTGGAATTATGAGGCAAAAATTGTTTAATTTTCTTGCAAGTAGTTAGCATGCCAATAAAAGACGGTCTAGCCCAATCAAAGTCGCTTCAATTGATCTGCCATTGTCCCGTAAAGGCCGATCCAAACTTGTGTTGGCCTCAAATCAACCTTTCTACTCGGTAGGTGACAAGACGAGGCCTAATCCTCTCAACCCACAACAACCTTCACACTTAAGCAAGATCTGGAGCAGGTCATGCTCGGCCCCGACTAGCTCTCCTATATCGAACTTCTTCCAACAGCAGCTAAAACCAACACAATTCGTCCGTAGTCACATCAGTTGATGGTCAACTTTTAACCAAGATCCCCGTAGGTGACATTATATCAGGCAAGAGTGGCCTAATCATAAACCTCTTTAGTATTTCAATACAACCAACTCCAACTGACATCAAGCCTCTCTCTCAGTCGTCTTGCGCTCGGTTATTAGCCGTTTTCCCGCATGGTCCTCAACAAGATTCCAAGTCTTTTTCGTATTGTCGACAGCTGGAGGGCCAGCTAAGCCACGCGGGCATTCAAGTGAATGACAAAGTTGTTCATCCATCTACCGAACTATCGTAGTTGGACGGCTAAACTGATGTGGTTTACCATCAACATTAAATGCGAATTTAATGCAAGCTTGCGCCTGATAAAGAATGGCAATAGGTACATTCTCATTCGACACATTTTACAACTGCCAGTCATCCACCTCTATAGTTAGATTTAGCAGTCAAGCACTTTCATACTAGCTCTATAGCGTGTTCTCAACGGTTCGCGATCCAATTCATCTACTATCAAAATCCCTTGCATTACAACTTTAAGGAGGTTGGAACGTACACACAATTCAACGTTCTTGATGCCGCATATGTTCTTAATTACATAACTAATTAGTCTTAAGTGTTTCATTTTTCTTATTATTTTCTTGTAAGTCATTGTAATTGCAAGAGAACTTTACAGTGGACGGAGACAACATTATTGAATCATTTCATATCTTGTGTTATTTACCTTTCAGATGTGTATTTAACTTCTATTTTCTTTTTTTATATGTAGGTCTAGTAATTGGCAAGTAACTTTTGTTTTTTCATAGCGCATTCCCTAGAAGTTTGACAATGTCCTTGTTTGTCATTCATTTAAGACTAGATATCTAAACCATGTATGAATATCTAAGTTTTAAAATCATGAATCCAAACCTTCTGTTGTTGTTTCAACATCAACAATAACCGATTCACACTGGATGCTTAAGACTAGTTGTCAAGATGAAACAACAACTAGCCATTGTTGGTTGGTTTCTCTAGTTGAAACAATTCAAACCTAGTGGACACGGGATTTGTATTCATGATTTTAAAACATATGCCCGAAGATACCTTGCGTTGGTTTTGTACGTAGAATTTACTTTCTAACCCTTTTTATTGGACAAAAAAAAATTCAAAACTACGTCTCTCCATATAAGTTAAAACAGGTCTGTTGTATTTGGAAAAGCATACAAAACTAATGTGAAGCCAGTAATATAAATGCGAGAAAACGACCGATCGTAAATAACACGAGAGTTTCCAAGCTTGAGGTGTACTAGACTTTTATACATGGAAATGTGAATGCAGGGAGGAGAGAGCGTGGGGACAGGTCAGTAGGTGTCAGTGTCCAAAGGTGGTTGAAGTCGTCTAACTTTTTCCATTTCAAAATCAATATTCGCTCCTTCACGCAAATAATAATAGCAAATAAAGTGGAGTAATTAAAAAGAGAGGAAGCTGAGCTGCTCGCTGTCTCTGTTGTTCACGGTCCCCTCAGACATTGCATGTGCCTCTTCTTTTCCTCTGTCGGCTCCTTGTCCCCTTCTTCTCCCTCCCTTGCACGCGCTTTTATCCTTCATCATCCTTTTTATTATTATACTCCCTTTTCCCTTTTCTTTTTTTATTGCAAACAAAAACCAACTTTTTACAGAGATCAATGCTGTTCTCAACGCAGCCACATTTTATCTTTTGCTTCATCTCTACTTTTTTTATTTATATATATATATATTTACTTTTCATAACATGAACAAATATTAAAGCATATGACTATAAATACATATACACGTAGGGGAGAAGATCGGGGCAGGATATCTGTGATTAATTTATTAACTCCATGTCGGTTAAAGCCATTGCTTCATCATCATCATCATCGTCTACGTTTATAATATGTGATTTATTAACTGCATTTGCTTAATTCAACAGGCATTAAGACTAGCTAGCTTACATCAATGGTCGACAGTTTGTCAAACTTTACTGCTTTACGAGACGAAGATCCTTCTTGGAAACTGTAATTAGTCTTGCCAAATCCTAAACTATCATTGCACGTAGGCACTCCCAGTTAATTGTTTAGGCTTTTATTTGTACCTAGTAAACCACCACGCTCTTGACCATTTCACATATTCTTACAATATTAATTCTGTCAGGGATAAAATACAAAGTTAAATCTATTATAAAAAAAACATAAGTCATACGTTCGAACTTATCTATTTACAGTGATTATAAGTAAAAACAGCGTCGAAGGTAGAAGTTTATCTAGTTTTTTTATTTTATTTTTTAAACATGCTCACATACTCTTACGGTACCTATATATTTTAGTCTGAACCAATGGGATGCATGTGCTGTGGATAATTAAAAGGCTACTTAAACCTTTCATATCTTATTTTGTTGTTTATAAAGTTAGGGAACAATAGATAGCATTCTCATCAACATTTGCCGTATGAGAATCCAAAAAAAATTAAATTGATCAACACCAGATTCAAGACGTACGTACAACAACTTGCAGGTGCAACTTCACTTTGTTTCCCATTCAAATTCAATCAAATCAGAACGCTGGTTTCAACCAAACACGAGTTGTAGCCAGGAAATATTTGATAACCACTAAATTAGGTTATTGTACTCTTTTTCTACCTATATATATGTAACTTCAAAGCACGGGTTCCAATTTTCCTTGTGCGTGTCTCTGTCTATCTTCGTGTGCTTTTATTCAAGATGGAACCCACATGTCTACTCTCTTTTTTGTAAATTTTTATATAAATATATATATATATTTTCGCGTTTAAATTATAGGATGGTGATAAGTAAAAGAATATTATAACGGAACATAGTCACTTTTTGGATATTTGTATGGATAACAACGGATATCCTATTCTGCTCATAATTAATAAAAACAGGAAATGTAAAAGATAAAAAAAAGTATGAAGATAAGAACAGCAAATATTTATTTATACATAAATCTCAATATTTTATACAACAAAATATATAAAAGCGGAATAATTTTCTTAACGTGGATCCGTATTCTTTTTGGATTATTCATGGGTCATGGGGGGTATATTCATACGCCAAAAATATTCAGTTGGTCTTCAATTCTACGAAAAACTTTGTTCCAACATTTAATTATTAGATTGAAAATTCATCATGTTTGTGGAAATTATACTCGTATCTCTCACGCATAATAATTTATGTGTTCTATATTTATTTTTAAGTGCCACGAAGTCCGAGTATAGAAGTCATGAACATATCATTCTGATTTCGAGCTTCATTGAAAATAAATAAAGTAGTAACACTGATTTGAGCTACAACACGATGCTCGATTATATGATCAGTTCTTTAATACTTTATTTGAAAAAAACTTATTCGTAAATAAATCTTACACTTTTAATGTTACCTGCTACCGTCTTCGTTTGCCGGTTTATTCGGAGCATCTGAATATCATAAACCAACTGGTTTACTAAGCATGTAACGTTTAAATAATTATATTTGTTAGTTAAAGCAATTAAATAAGGGGTCAGGACCACAAATTTCAACTTGAACGGACTATACACACATTTTTTTTTTCTTTTTTTCTTTTTTAATCTACGAATCAAACCGGATTATAGCTGATGTGAACTGCATAATTACACATGAAATGAGCTACTTAATTATAGCATGACCTAGATCGTTTACGATATTGAACTATAATACTAGCAAACGTGACGATATGGATGTTTAATTAATGGAATGTTCTACAATAACCCGACAGACAGAGACTAGTTTAGAAGATCTGGTTGGACAAGCAATCAAATTATTAATTGCTAGTCTATGATATTCTTAACTGATATAAGCCTATAATTTGAGTTGGACGAATATATATGTATCCGCGTCAACACAGTGTTCCTAGACTGCTATATGTGAACAAACTAGTAATCATGATAGGCAGCATTGTACAGAAACGTATCTTGGATTGTTCTTTTAGCAAAAGTAAAACGATATTTTACTCGTACGTCCGAGCAATTAAAAATCCATGGATACTATAAATGTTAAAAATTTAACAAATATGATAAGAATAAATAGTTTCGAACAATTAAAAATCATTAAGGACATATAATATAAACTACTAATATAGTAAAATAATAAACAAATATTTTTCACCGCATTAAAATAAATATAATTTGAACTATAATCTTTTCAAAAACCGAACGGATAATTTTCGAATACGTCACATCTACATTCGTATACGTTTTTTCGAATAACGGATATTTATTCGCTTTTTTAATGCGAATGCGGACGGATTTCGAATTTTTCGAATATCCATTGATAGTTCTAAATTACATCCTTATATTGTGCGTTATTCTTGCATTTCTTTTTAGGTGTTAACCGAATAGTGGTTGCCTAGAACAATCTGTCTCTAGTTTGTTTTGTAAAAAAATATATGTTTTTGTCCATGTTTGTCGAACTCTAATTAGTTTATGTCTACTTTAAAATTTATGTTCATTCAGTTGTTTTATAATGCACATTAAAAAAAACTTATATACAAAATAAAATCCACGCTTAATATAATTTATAATAAGTTGTGTACTATATATCATATATTATCGAATATTGTAATTATTTGAACCATTGACTATTAAAACCTCAATTTACAACGACTCACTATTTACCACCTGAACTAGTTACCCTTAAAGAAATGCTTTTTAAATGAAATACAAAAACCATGTTCCAAAACAAAGAAAACACTAAAAGGACAGCGTATTACTACGTTAGATTTAAAAGATTTACGTTCAATATAAATATTTTCATCCATGCAAGTTTGCCTGTTATATTAATGGGACGAGGCTATATTTGTTGAGAGGAAGTACACTGGCTTGGTCGTAATCTAGATTGGTGGGGATATTGCGTTTGGTAATCACGATCAAATGAAAAATATAAATATTTAAATCGAATATAAATCTTTTGCATCAAACATAAATGCTGTTTATTTTGCCTATTAAGCACCAATTGTTAAATATGAATTACTATTTACAAATTTTAAATATTAAATATAGAATTTTCATTCGAAGGGCTTCTTTGTACAGAGTAATAAGTTTTAAGAATACCTTTTCTGAAAAATTAATTTAATGACAAATTATAAGAAAAAGATAAATGAAGTTATCATTTTCAGTTATACAAAAATAATGATAAATGAATTTATCTTTTTTTCATGTATAACTTAAAAAGATAAATGAATTTATCATTTTTATGTAAATTATCCTTAAAACTAATTATTTAGAATTGTTGTCCTTAAAACTTATTATTATGAAATAAGACGCTCTTCAATCTAATTTTTACTATCAAAGATTAGTTAGTAATTATATAATTACTTATCAATCATCAACTATTATTTATTGTTTATCCAATGACAAAAAAAAGACGCTATATTTCCGATAACTTTCAATCAGTATTAAAAATGTGTTCAAAAATACCCTCAATCTCTAATTTTTAACCTCCAACTTCTATCCTCTGGCTACCGGATTATTTGGGAACCACCCACACACAAACGACATTGTTTGTCTCATGACGAAATGTAACAATAAAAAGATATCTAACCAAAGCTTAGTAAAAGGAGAGACTTTAACCAATCAACTGTCAAATTGCTAAGTGTGGCACCACTGTGTGCAAACGCTTGCATGAGTGTAAAGCTTGCATAACCAGTGGAGAGTAAGCATTCCTATACTAGAGTCCTAATTTAACATAGGCATGATATTGACAACATTTTATCAAAAGAAAATACCTCAGTTATTTTTAACATCTTGCAATACGTGGCTAATTTACATTTAACGCCCATACTCTCATTCAATGCAAGTTATATCAAAAGAAAATAACATTCAGTTATTTTTAACATCTCACATGACAAATAAGTCCAAAACATTATCACCAGGTTATATTTTGTCCAACTAAGATCAACCCATCATAAAATTCACGATAAATTGGTTTAAATTCAAATATCATCCATAATCATATAACAATCCACATCACATCACAATATGAGCAAAACAATAAACTCTACAAGCAATTTTGTTTAACCATTAAAAGTACAAACATAAAAGTCAAGGGAAACATTTTGAACGTCAATGGTAACAAATTTTCAACACATGCATTGCCTCTGGCTTTGTCCCAACCCGATGGCTAGCTAGCTACCCTGAAGTAAAAATTTATATGTGTTAGAATTAACTAGTTATTGCATGCACAGACTGAGGTTTCTTAAAGAAAATAAATTACAAAGATACATACATTGACACTGGCCATTACTTCACTTAAAACAATATATCTAGTCTGTACTCCAAATAAAGTTGTTTCACAATCAACAACAAACATTTGTGCATCTGAGTCGAAGCGTACGTGTACTACAATATGACAGATTTAATATCTTATTTATACTTGCACTAAGCCTGACACTTTATCATGTAGCTGCCATGTTCGTAGCACAAAGCATCCAGCCCTGATATGAATTATGCATTGTTTATTACATTCAATTTATTTACAAGGATTTGTTGGTAAATTTTGATGCAAACTATTCCATCTTCTCTATGTTATAAAATCCATAATCATCCCTAATCAAAACAAAAAATAACACATTGATTATCCATCAAAAACACACGGCTAAGGTATACTATTGTTACTTGTAGCTTAAAATATGAAATTACAGAGCTATTTTGTTTTCAAATAAAGGAAAATCTCTATGTAATTACAGCTGCAGTCGGATAGACAGGCCAGGTTTAAGTTTTGTATGAAGTTGCGTAAATAGTCATAACATTGATCACATAATTTCCTTTCCCTGCACCTGCAGGGCACACATGGCTGAATGCTCTTCTACCATTTTTTATTATTGATTACTAAATAGTTCACATTGGAGTGGAGTGGTTTGACTCCAACCACATTGAGTTACCATGATCAACATAATATAGAACATAAGGACATAACAAAACTCCAAACTCATAACACGATCAAAAACTGAAACTCGTTGAATTTAGCATTAAATTGTCTAACAAAATCAGGACGGTGGTCAAACAATTCAGAAGAATAGATAAAGCTTCGATTTCAATCTTCATTCAATAAAACCTTTAAGCATTGCACTTGCCAAGCTGAAAATAACTCAATACCAACTCATCACCCACCATAGTGTAATGCAACAATCTACAATCATCATCCTCGACAATTATTGATTTGTAGATGCCGTTATGTGCAGTACAGAATCTCATATCAGTTGCAATATGTTGTCAAGTGTATTCAATCTCAATCTAAACTTTAGGATCATAGGAATTCTCACTGGAAAAGGAGATAAGCATCACCATTTGCCGCAGGGTTTTTTGTCTTCTTCTATATATTTCATTTTTTTGGGGTGGGGGCTTGGGGGGTGGTCGTGGGTTGGGGTTAGTGTCATGAGAAGATAAATATCACAAGTGGAATGCTGGGGGCAAAAACTTGTACTCGTTCACTTTAGAGTATTGCAGCTTTAGAAAGAAAAAAAATAAAGTTCCTTTCTTCTTGATAAATTAAGGGTTTAGAACCAAAAGTTTCCTCGATGGATCACAATAATGAAGAAAGCCTTGAAAATGCGTACTAATTTTGTGCTAATAAATTACGAACGCCTATAGCGTTTGAAGGGAGAGCGATAATATTATGAAAAATGAATTTCGGTTTTAGTTAAAACTACACTGTTTATCGACTTAACTATTTATATACTTCGTAAATTTACTTGTTATGAATTTAAATTATAATTATAATATATTGAATTTCTTCACAAAAAAAAAACAAGAAGAAAGAAATTCATTGTTTTCTGAATAGAATCGATTTTTTGATCTAATTTTGCTTCGATCCATATGTTTGAACAAAAACTTCAAATCTTGCATCTATTTTTGTGTAGACGAGGATGCTAGCGAGGAGATTACCCATGCTCATAGTAAGCAGCTGAACAGGTTGAGCATCACAATTGTTTCTTAAAAATACATCAAATTGGTTGCTATTCAATGTTTTCAAAACAGGATTTTAAATCGTAAATTGTAAAGTTCAAACTTTGAATCGAAATGAGATTCAAATCGTAAATCGTAGATTCAAAAGATTTGTATTTGAAGGTTTGCACACAATTTGAAATTGATTTTGATGTTTAAACTTCTACAATTAAACATAAAACTCTATTTCCTCTCTTATTATATTTTTATTTTATTTTGAAAACATTGTATTTTGAATTTTGAATTCAAATAAACATATTAAGCATGTTAGTATATAATAGAATGTTTTTTTATTTGCGGTTTTGACTAAGTTTGGATCGGAATTTAAATCGAATCGTTGAGGGAGCGATCTGATCCGAATCGGGATTTAAATTGTAGGATTTTAGGATTTTTGACAACAACTGCTAATAATACATAGATAATATTTGATTGTTTCGAAATTTCCAACTCTTAAAACATTCAAAATTATCCGATTTTTTTTAGATGATTTCAATAGCAAATAAATTACGTCTACAAATCTAATTTCATTTCAATATTTTTTGTGACAAAAGACCAAATAGAAAAAAATATGAGGCCTACAAAGAGATGTTATGAATTCCTCTCTCTGACCAAACGCACGTACATGGATAGAGAGAGACACCCGTGCGTGACAATTATTTTATATTATAGCTCGTTTTACGCTCTTGGACATGGTGTTATTGGATATATACACAATATAACTCGTTTTACGCTCTTGGACAAGGCGTTATTGGATACTAAATATAATAGGTTCTCTTACTGTTCATAATATGTGCTACCACATATATCTCTTCCCTTTTTTTGTTGAGCATGTAGCTGAATGGGTTGGGTATCACAATTGATTGCTAATAATACATACATTATATTTTATTATTTCGAAACTTCTAACTTTTAATTGTTGAAGTTTTAAAATTATTCAATGTTTTGTGTAGATAATATCAATAGCAAATAAACTTCGTCTACAAAATTTTATTTCATTTCAATTTTGTACGGAAACACTTAAACCAAACATCTCGATAGATCTGGACTTTGAGATAATGAAGAAATGGATCAAGAAACTTAGAAAGTGTCTAGAAATGATTAAAAATGAAACACAAAAAGTTTACAAAGATTTGCTGACAAATCAAGTCAGTACTGACCTGTTTGGTGATGTGGGACCTACATTAAACCATGGATGAAGTTGCATTTTACTATGAATAAAAAGACAAATTCGAATATGACAAACCATATCAATATTGATATGATTTAAAGGGGGCAATTTTGTCAACAAAAGATAAAAGCTTGAAAACTTGAACAAATAGAAGAAGAGTCAGAGATGCAAGTTCAAAAATTATGTCAGCATCAACATGATCATGTCGGTACCGACCTGTTGTGGTTGCCTAATTTTACTCGTAATTCGTGCCCAAAAGTGTGAATCTGACTTTTTCTATCTGTACTTCCTCGAGCTAGCTACTCTGAATGACGAGTTCGACCATACATATCCATCATTTGGCAACGAAACAAGAACTTTTTTAGACTTCTTCCATCTCTTTAGATCTTACACCGAATTACGGTCATTTTTGCTATCAACTAGTGTTTGAACTATACTTGTTTTTTCATAAAAGCGATAGCAATTGCAAAGATCATCTGAAATAAACTAACAACGAACATAGACAATCGATTTGAGGTCGACCCACTGTAAAAATCTCATTTTTCTACGTTTTAATTTTGTTTTTCATTTTAATCGTCTCGTTTTTTACTTGATTTGGTGTGTTGTCATTTTTTAACTTAACATCTTTGTTGCTTTCATTGACAACAAAAAATCTCACGTGTAGATATGTGCTTTAACTTTGGATTTGAAGAATCTAAAAGCTAGATCTAAAGCTTTTTGTTGAAAATTTGTTACTTGATTTAGAGAGAATCTACTATCAGACCTTTAAGAAGATGACCCCTAGAAAGGACAAGGAGAGATCCACTAGATCTGGAGCGATCGTTGAAGGTGATGCTGAAGGAGATCGTCATGCTGAAGATAAGACAACTCATTCATGGAGAAGATGGTGTTGGACATGAACGCAAAGATGCTAGAACAACAAAGGTCTCAGATGGAACTAATGAAAAATATACAGGAGCAATTGATAGCACTGGCTCAGCCCCGACAGAGGATTGAATCGCAAAGGTGACGGAGAGGTAGAAGAGAATCGTCATCTTTTGATTCCAGCGTAGCAAGTTTGTCTTCGATGGAACAAACCAGAAAAGATGGCACATAAGTGACAATACAAAGGAGTATTATGAAAGATGGAGCAAATCTGACAACGTCAAAACAGGTCGGTACCGACATGTTTGCTGAAGAGCTAAATTTGTTTGATAGTAAAAGAGATTTACAGAATGTTGACGCCAGTGAAGGACAAGCTATTGGTGCTTAGAATGGCGGTGTTCAAACAGTTGGTGTTCACACAAATACCGTTGGTGTTCAAACAAATACCACGTAACCAGTTAAGAGAGAACGTGGTCCAACAAGACGTTGACATAGTAGGTTGGGACAAATGGTTCCTCCAGAAACAGGGAAACCTAGATGTCATACAACTAACCGAAAACGTTTGCATAGTCAAACGCTTGGGATGTTCCCGACAGTAGTCATCCAACCGTCCAAAATAAGAAAGAATATATCGCTGATATAGTGAAAAGATTACTAAGTGAGAACCAACATATACGGGATGAGAAGTGGGGTTCATCATCGAGTCGGACCTCGTTCACTGAAAACATATTTGAAGCCAAATATCCGAAGAAATTCATGATGCCGACAGCGTCAATCTACAATGGAACGACTGATGCAAAACAACATATGTTGAAGTACGGATGATATAGGGACGGTTTTCAAGCATCGAACGTTGTCAGTGTAGTCGTTCTCCGATATCCCTGGATGTGGTAGCAACGATGCGGTTCGCTCAGCTCGTGCCAAAATTCATATGATCATTTGATCGGCTGGCTAAAAAGTTTACGGAGCATCGCCTGATCTATGTAATACAACCGTAGATATGATGTCGATATCTGACGTGCATAGTTCCAAAAAGACACCGAAGAACTTTTTGAAGAGGTTTGACGTTGCGGTTACTAAGGTGGCAACCCCAGAGAGGAGATTGTATTGATGGTATTAATCAGTGGGGTTCACCCAAGGACAGACTTTGGTAGATGGTTCAAAAGAAATCAACCGTCTACTATGGAAAAGTTTTACCAAAGGCATCTCGATTTCTATGCTTAAAAGAGAGACTGAGTAGCGTGGTACAGAACAACGTTGTTGTCAAGCAAAGTAGCGACAGCACTGGAAACGTTTCGGTGAATGATGCAAATGATAATAGTAACAGGAAAAACTGAGGTGCTGGTGGTGTGAAGCAAGACACCAAGAAACACACGAGGTACACCAGACCGGGAGATTATACTCCGTTGACTGATATAAGTGAGAATACTTATCTTACTACGCAAGGGACTGAGCACTATAAAAAACCGCCTCCGAGGGGGCAACTGAAGAAGAGAGGCGTTCGGAGAAATATTGTCGCTCCCATAAGACTCATGGACACAATATGAACGAGTATAAGCATCTAAGAGATGTTATTGAAGATCTGCTATGCACGAAAAAGTTGCGACAGTACGTCTGAAACCCACTAGCTGGCTGGCAGACGAACAATAGACCCCAAGGGCAGCCTGCCCAAGGGAACCAGGTTGAAGACCCTGGATCTAGTGGGAAGGGTTCGAGACAGAGTGCAAGAGGGATTGTAATCAATACCATCTCTTGAGGTCTTTATTTTGTAAAGAAAAGCTGAAATGAGATAAGAGCGTTATGGTAGCTCGTTGAGGCATGTGCCTCCAGAAATGTGTTGTGCCATATAGGATGGAACTCCAACGAAGCAACATAGAACTGTTAATGATGATGTTGTATTCTTGAACCAAGATGCTGACAAGAGGTTGAAGCGCCAACGCTTGACCCCATGGTGATCACGACCGCGATTGAAATAGCTACAGTGCATCGAGTCCTTATTGATTGTGGGATCTTAGTGAATATCTTGTTCAAGAATTTTATCTATCAAACGTAGCTCAGCGAGAAGGATCTGAAAGCCTTGTAAATCCTGTATTCAAGAATTTACCAAAAAGGCCAAGGAACATGTCCAAGAGCATAAAATGAGTCTCAATATAGTAACAAAATAATTTGATGCATGCTTCAAGATTCCAATCAAAATTCCAAAATTCTGGTCCAATTTAGGTGGTTGTTGTAACAAAGTCCAACCAAAATTTTTATCTCAGTCGAAATTCTATTACTTTTTCAAATTCCGATTTAATGCTCATATGCTAAAAACTACAACAAAATATGTAGTAAAATGCAGCAAGCAAGTCAAACAACTAAGAAGTGACAAACTTCCCAATACAACAAAAATATTGCGCAAAAAACCAATAGTTTCAAAAATTGTCAGACTTCTGTCGACTTCCATGAATCTCAATACATGGAAGAAAAAAAACCAATAATTGAATCAACTTTTTAAAGTACAATACATATTCTATTTTTTAAATACAAGTATGCACTATCTATTGAATCATATTTATAGAAGATGGTACCAAAATTCGAACAGGAATTATAATCCACATATTCGAAAGTAAACGGGTTTCGAAAATCTTAAATGAACAAATTGGAAACGGGAACTGAAATTTTGAACCTTAATTTGACATTTACTTGACTAGTTGTAATAAAGTGGTTGAATTAATTGAACAATTACTAATTAGGATTCAAGAATCCTGATGTTTATTAACAAGATTTTAGATGTGTAGTGATAATTCTTAATGATTTAACTATCGCATATGTGCACATCTATATGTATATCGGACTAGCTTCAAAGCTAGTCCGTATTTGATCGGCTCATAATGCTACTTCATTAACAGAATGAGATCCTAGTTCTAGTCAGGTGACTCCATCTCAGGTGGAGATGGATCCACTAAATTGGCAATGTCAATCTTTACAATAACCATGTAGACATGTCAACTAAGTCTGTGACTCTGTCTCAGGTGGAAATGGATCCACTAAATTGCAGTTCACCTTAGCATAGCAAAACCAACAGACTACAGACTCCTTTTGACAAAGTGTCAAGAGATGTTACTATATTTCATTCATGAGCAAGCAAACTTAATATTTGTAATCAACTGAATGCTTTCTTTTGGTCTTGAAATAGATAATTTGGATATCTTTTCGTGTAATCCCCGCTCATCATTTACTGGACTTTTAGCCAATCCATCTATTTAACAGGGCTGGTTTATAGACTCTATAACCCATATACAACCTATAACTATATAAATCAAGTCAGGGAGAGATTATTTTTCTTGTTCTTCCATGTTAACCAGAGTAAGTGGTAAAGAAATTGCACCAGTCCCTCGTTTTAATATCCATGTAAACTTCTTTATTTCTAATCCTCAATCAGGAGGTTAAGTGGTTAACCATGAGTTATTGGTAATATTCGATCACATCTGGATAGCACATAAATTAAATTGCCAAATTCATGTCACGGACAAGTTTAAAACTGTGTTTTTATTTACTAACATGTATGAACATAAACCTGACCTGAAAAGGATATGTTCATCAGCAGAATAACAGTCGCAGTATCAGAATCCTATTACTCATATAAACTCTAACATTGTTGCATCTATCATCTGATATAGTGTGGAAAAATAAATAAAACAGGAACGAACAAATTGTTACATGAGATAAGAAGAGCTTGTGCTGCCACATTGAGTTTTCAAACACCAAGTGCATATACAGCAATAGATCCTTGGAGATCGCGATCCACTTTAAAATGAGCATGAAAGAATCTCTTCACCTACAACAAGAAGACAAGAAAATAAAAAAAGAAAGCAATGTCACACGAAAGGGCTAACAGAAAGTTAAAAGAACTGTTGATAATCTAAGTTCAATTAGTTGTCATTGCAGATAAATCTAAGCTTATTGACAAGAGAGACATGCCTAAAATCATAATCAAAAATAGCAGCAATCATTTCATGTACATATGCCACAGCCATTACCTCTTTAAAGGAATATGATTCAAGAAGTTCACGTAGATGTCTTTCTTCGGCATCAAACAATACTATGTGACTTGGCAGTGGTAGCTCTTTTAATATGTCAGATGCAAAATTAAGAGGGTTCATCAGGAAACAGTCTGATTCATTCAGTACTCCTTTAACTTCACTGGAAATCAACACAGTATCCCAAATCAGCTCTGCTTCACTTTTAAACAAGTAACAAAAGGAGGGAAAACGAACATCACCTTGGCGAACAGTCTAGAAAGCGCATTGGCAAGTTTCTGTGTAAAGTAGAGTAATAAGGAGTTGCATGGCAAGGCATTAAGAACAAAATACTCTCAACTTTATCATTTCTTGCTTCTTTGGCTAGATAGTACATGACATCTTCACTTCCCCTCTGGCTGCCAAATATGAATGTAAGAATCACAATACACAACATTTCATCACTTAAATGCTAAATAATTTTTTTCAAGTATTTCGATTGATCACTGCATTTATTTACACATACCAATATTTGCAGCATTACGATTGACTAACCTTTTTCACTTTATAGTGGTTGCACAAATCATTTTTCTTGCCTCTCTTTCCTCTATCATATTTTAACCTAATATCCATTTGCATTTAAGGTTCACCCAATGATAAATAGGTCAAAAAGGGAAGGAATTCTACCATAGAGGTATCTGGAATGAAAATAGTTGAAGGGTGGTCATGTAGCATAATGTGAGCATAATAGTATAGTGGGTATCTAAAAGCAGAACCGTGCCACATTCAGTAAAAATTAGCAAGTAAATCTTAAATGAGATAAAATAACATGTCGGGTCAATATGCACGGTGGGTCTATAAGTCATTTTATATATTACAAGTAAAATCTTCCTACAAATTTATATTATTATAATAATTATAATTTTAGTAAGAGTAGCATTTGGTTAAAAATATTAATATGTATAAATGGAAACTGTAGCAGTTCATGTTATTCAAACTTGTAAAGGTAGATTAAAATGCTAGGGACATTTGATTATGTTTAGTGACAGGGAAAAATCAAAAAACAAAATGTCTAACCTGATGAACTAAACTCATGTACAACGCCATTGTAACATTAGTTAGAAGGAGAAAGAAAATAGTCAGCTGTAATTTCGGAGGCCATCCGGCAGACATGCCAGGTTTTTTCCTTGTAGTTTCAGAAAGATCAGACTTCGCCATCTCAGCTAATAAGTACCCAGAGAACATCAATGATACTGGAAGCACAGGCAGGACAAACCTAATATAAGAATACATATCATTACTCAAAGAGTAAAACGTGAAAAAATAAAAATACCCTCTTCATTTTTGTTAAATGTTCATTTAAAGTAACGGTTAATTAATTAATGTTGTTATCTAATCATGTCAGCTGCTTCATGATTTAGAAAAGTTTGTACACAAGTCAAAAATATAATTTTGGTTTGATAATTGAAGAATTGTGCACTAATAAATGAAGCCAGGGGTAATTAAAATTGAGTTGGATTCTCATTGATTAGGTTTCTCAAAATTTAAGGAAAATATACTAAAACAAAAAATAAATTGAAAACTAAACAAAAATGGAGAGAGGAACTGTCAAAATTTCACTATATTTACCAGCATCTATAGGTGTAATTATGTATGATGCGTGTATTTGGAAAATGACAAGTCATTATCAAATTAGAGAGTATATTCATGTTGATGTACAATATGCAAGTATGCCATCCATGTTAGTATAACATACCAAACTGTAAATTCATGCTTCCTATAAGGTGTCCTATACCTTAAGTTGACTATTGGCGTGTATACCAACTAAAACAAACTATTAAAGAACGGCTTACATTGCTTAAAAAACAACAAATTCGGATACTAGTTTCAGTTGAATAATATGTAATTAAAAAATCAAGGGGAAAATTAAACGGATGCATAAATCAGAAAATAAACTACATCAAGGGGTATATTTATATTCATGACAGTATAAGGAAATTTATGAATCAAATGAAATATATAATTAAAAGAAAAACATTTTGAAAGGTATATGAAAGTAAAACAAAGAAACCTGAATTCTTTGTGGCCGAGAAAGCTATAGATTCCAAGAACCCAAACAATTATCCCAGAGAGCCACCATTTCTTTGACTTGTATATGCCAAGCACTGAAAAGGGCAAGAAGCTGAAAAGCATGACTGTAAATCCTTGCGTGAAGTACCAATGCCATGGATGGGTTCCATAATAATCGCCTCCAGAGGAAAAAAGGTTAAATTTAAGGAAATTAATAGGCACAAAGACCAAAGAATTATACATCCACCAATCCAAAATAGAGGTCAGCCCAAGCACAAGAGATCTGAATTAAATTGATCCAAAAAAATAAGAAGACAACACAATTAAGGAAAAACATGATAAATTAGCTGGCAGGTGATAGGATTATAAGACACAATTTCTTAAGTATATGCAAACAAATGAACATACAGGTAACTTGCAAACTAATGAGTTCTGGCATGTCGATTCTTTGGAAAGTCAGAAACAATATGAAGTTGTCAATCATTTTTAAATAATCATAATAAACGCACCGTATCAAAAATCAGATGTTAAGAGGAAAGAAATACGATGAATTCACATACTATAGTAAATTGAACATAATACATAAAACAGTTATGATTTTGTACAAACCAAAGTGATTTCCTATACGTGAACAGCAATATGCATAATATCCAAGCATCACTAGACAAGTTCATGAAGATAAGGTAGAAAACAATGTAAACACTACCTATGATAATGTACTATCTTCTCAAGTGAAATATTACTATAATCTAGCCACACCCCAACAGAATGGTTTGTTGAGAACCAAACAAATAAATACACATTGGTTTAAAATCCAACGATTTACAAAGTCATTTAGTCAGCGGCCTATGCCGCACATACTTTCATATACTTTAAAATATTATTTCTGTAAAAATGCAATTATTTTTAGTGATTACATACCCTATAGGAACAACCTCAAGAAATAGATATCTCAATAAGTCTTCCGCTCGAAATAACTCCATGACTCCAATATAGATCCAACTGATTGCACTTGTTGGACGAATGCAACAAGCTAATGCAGCTATAAACAGAGCTAGCATTCTCGAAGAGAAACAAGACTTCTTTGTAGATCGATCATAAGAAATCCAATAGTACAATCCAACAATTGTCAAAACCGCTTCTAAACTATTTGAAAATGTCCTCGAGATGCAATAAAACATAAACCAATTCGAAAGTTGGCAAAATAGCTATAGAACACAATCAAGGATCAAAAGTTTAACATCGCTAAAAAGAATTACAGCAGAAACCCTTTACCGCTTTGCACTGAAATACAACAATAAAAAAATTGTAATGCATATTTTAAGCTTTTAAGAGCATCTTCAACAATGATTTCATACCCGCCTCTATATTTGCAGATTGAGAAACAAATTAAAATTTTCTCCCACTCATTATGTAGTTTGCCAAAATGGATAGTCAATCAACGATAATTCTCCATTTTGGCAAATGATTCTCCATTTTGGGCAAATGATACTCCCCTTTTCTATAAAATGGAGTCTAAATATTTATTTTTAACAAAATGGAAAACAAACGGGGACTAATTTTAATATGATTTTATTTATTTCAAAATGGAGTTTAATTATAGACAACAGTTGGAGATACTCCAATGCCTAAACCATTGCAAATTTTGTTTTTATTCGATGTAGCTTATTTTACAAATTGACAGAATCAATGTGCAAAATATTAACAATATACATGTGCCAAATTAGTAAGACATCAAGGTATCAATCTGTGATAAATGCGTGTGTGTGCGCACGTGGGCCAAAATAGTAAAATAATAGGGTATCAATCTATGATTAACCCCTAATATGCTATATTTCAAAAGGATACAGTCCACTGAGCAACATGCTTATCAAACACAAATAGTGAGAGTTTGTACAAATACAAATCTCCGATCGAGGCAAGAACAGACTGCAAGAGCCGCGGAGCCCTAGTCTAAGAAAGAGATAAGATAATAAAACTAAAATCATAAACCAAATTTAGATTATAATAACGATAGTAGTACATCAACATGGTTGGCTTAGTTGGTTGATGATTTAGACCGCGAGACCAAAGGTCACGAGTTCGAATCCCGAAACTAACACATGTTGGCACTAATTAACCATGTTAAAAAAAAGTACGAGTGTATTACATTAAATACCATAAACTTTCGGGTGTATCAATAATATGCCTAAAAAATATATATTCCATGAATGCCAAGATTTTTCAACTTAACACACTACACTTGTTTTCATAAAAACAATCAGACTAAAACAGTAAACATTGGAATGCCTTGCATGCTTGAAAATGTAGCTAAGTTTGTAATGAATGATTCCAAAGTTCAAGGTTGCTAATGTCTTCTATAATAACCATACTTTCCAATCTCGACGGTCAGTGAGACTTCATTGATCAATAAAACTGCAATGTCTGAAATTACTCTTCTCTAAACTTCTCAATTTCAATTTTCAATGATAGTTGTTACTTCAACGTTTTAGGTTTTATTTTTTGGTAAAATATTTAACATGCATAATTATAATCTCTTTGGTTTTACAATTTTTTTATATAAACACAAACATGTGGCCTTCGTGTAGCACAATTTATTAACATAAGCACGTAGGGGTACAATAGAGAGAAAAGCAAATACATGGGGGGTGGGGTGTTGGGTGGGTTGTTATGTATATGTATGTGTGTGTGGACACGGACACAGACACAATGCAAGCATGGTTTCTAAATTCATTATTTTGAGGACGCATACGGCAAAGCATGAATGGTGGCCTATCGTGCACAATGGTATGCCAGTTAAAATGAACAAAAACAAAAAACAAATCAGCAATTGGTCTGTGCAGCTCACAAAATCCAAAAAAAGATCTAAGTTATTTACCATAACCCAAGGGAAATCAAGTTTTAAAATACCCAAAACTTTGTAAAGAAACACGAAAATCATAGGATGTAAATAGCTCCGTATGCCCTTCTTCCATTCCCAAGTCAAATGCCCATACCTGCCAAATTCAAAAAAATAAATAAATAAAAATAAAAGAATCATTGTTAAGTAAACAGATTCGGATATATATCTTAAGAAGGGCAACGAAAAGTACCCAAAGGCGACGCGATGAGCGACCTCGAGGGATTGCCAATGCTCATCGGGATTGAAGTAGGTTTGGATTAATAGAGAGTTTATTGACCTAAAAATTAAGCAGAAGAGCCATATTTTATGGGTTGAGGAGAAGAAGTTCGACAGAAAGTTTGGTTTCGGCTGGATTTTGGAATCGGATTCAATTTTAGAATATGAGATTTGGGTTTTCCTTTGACGAAGGCTCATTTTTCTTTGTAAAAACTACCTATTCGAAGGTCTGCTTGCATTTTTACATTACCGTAACATGGGATGTAGACTTTTAAAAGTTTTACCGGGATATGACTAGAGAACCTTGGAGCGTTGTTATGGGTGTTTTCATCCATAAAATGATAGTTGCAAAGTAGTTAGCTCGGAGTAAGAGCGGTGAGATGTGTGTGCCTTAAGAGGTACAGTACATTCAAACAACTTTAAGTGGGGAGGTAAAAAAACTCTGAAAGTAGCGTAAAAGAAAATATGAAAGAAAGCAGAAAAATTTACCACACATGTCTGTCCAATAGGAGCGTTACTGGACAAAAATTCCTGTCCGAAAACCGAACATAAATTCTTATTCGATAGTGAGATCACCGACAAGGATTTCTTATCCTGTAGTGAAACCAGTGGAAAAGAAAGTTTGCTCGACACATGAGGGATTAACGAACCAAGCAGGTGCGAAGTCTGGCATGGCCAGGAAAATGTCTGGATCCACCTACCGAACCAACCACCTACCAGACTACGTGACTAATTCCAAACTGGGCAGAGCCTATGAGGAAAGACAATCTTGATACATGGAAGTTTTGCATCGTATCTTTTATATATGAAAATAACCGAACCGAGCATTTTATATACGAAAACTGCCTATTTATCGGCACGACCTCCTTATACTTTCACTTCTATAAATACCCAAGATTCCAATAGCGATGGGGACAACTTTGGGAACCACTGGCTATTGTTGAACAGGATATACCAGAAAGAAAACTTGGAGGTTGTAAATCATTTCAAATCATTGTAAAACTGATCTATAATGAAGGAAATAAATATGAACAATGGATGTAGACACGTTCTGATCGAACCACTATAACTTTGTGTGTATCTTACTTTACTGCCTTTTTACTTCTTTATTACTATTTAGGTTTGTTATACATTCGGTACACGCAACTCTATATCAAATCAATTGTCGGTGTTTATCCATTTTCAGTGCAAACATTTTTAGCGCTTTCACCGATAATTTCTCAGTATACGTCCCAAACTGAAAGTTAGAGTTGGTACGACCAGTGAGAGTGTTAACCAGACAATTACCAATTAGGATAACCATTTATCTAGCACCCCAGAACTAGACACTATCAGCGGAGGCAACCTGGATATAATTATGGTAGAATTCGATACCCTTTTCGATGTCCAGTAGCAAGCTATTGTGGACTAGATTATGACACACTTAGGGCAGACACAAACTAATAAACACTGTAGCGTGAGAATGATTCCAGTCTAGGGGGTCTAGAACACGAAGGAGGTCATATTCTGGTAGCGGATCTGACCAAAAGAACCGAAGAACGGTGAGAAAAAATGCAGAGGAAGTGGGACAAGTAAGGATTCAGCTCGAAGCTACGATCGTGGAACAGTTAGGTGTTGAACCAACTGGGAGAAAGCACTAAGCCAGGACCGGCTACGGTTGACCCCTCTCGCTCCAGGCGATGCTCCCATGCCTTAGCTACAAAGGCAGTAGATGAAAGGCGACCTGGCCACCGAGAATAGTCCCGAAGTCTGGATCGAGATTGGGATCGCAAATCAATTCATTATAGAAGAAGTGAGAGGCCCTTCACCTCGAAGGGAGAGGTCAACCAATCCCCACTCATCGCTTAAACCAGAAGACGGAAATGGCACATATCATTAGAGAGTGTGTCCGGCGTGAGTAAGTAAACGTGGCATTGAGGTTGGTAGTCCTTTCTCCATGGAGATAGAAACTTCGCAGAACTCTAAGAACTTCTGGATGCCTACTATGGTTCCTACCAAGGTCCAACTGACCTGGTAGTATATCTGCAATGGTACACCCAGTATATGCTAATGATCGAAGCAATAGAGGAAGTCTTGTGCAAGTGATTCCCTTATTCCAGGCAAACCTAGCAACGATGTGGTTTTATCGTCTACCTCCCTGCTCAATCCACTCACATACAATCCTAAAGGAAAATTTTATCAGTCGGTTTTGAGTCCACGTGGAACAAACTAAGGATTCGTATTGTAACAACCCGAAAATTTAACGCTATTAATATTAGAGTAATTAAAAATAAATTTTCAATAGAAGAGCGAATTAGGTTTCATATTTATAACCATTATGAAGGTATTTTTGTGTCGATCAATTTGATATACAATTTTGAAATATTTAGATTTACGGCTTGTAAAATATAGGCGTTATAGTGTTTAAACAGTGTACCTAACTGTTTGGATCAAACTGGATACACAACCCATAATTCATCCTAATAACTATATAAGTAGGATTACGAAACCCTAGTCGTTACCTCTACCTACATTTTTCTTTTTTAATCCCGAAATTTTTCAAATCGCTTGCTAATGGTAGATGATTATCGCTAAGCACAAATTGTTTTAAAAATCGAAGTGTCTAAATCCCTACATGTTATATATTGTTGTGAAGCTCTCAATGAATGGATTGACAGGTGGTGTTCATTTGTCATAAATGTGCCCGAATCAATCAAAATTGCAGTCAAAATTTGTAATCGGCAAAACCCAAAATCCAATTAGTTGTTTTTTATTTAGGCAATATTAGACGACGGGGCCGACAAAATTGGATAGAGCATCATTCGTAGGTAAGAATGAAGATGGTTGGAGGTTCTAGAACATCCTATAGGATTGGAATTTAGTAGTTGAAGTCACGGCAATTGAATTGGGGCGGTAGATCGGGGCCTGTGGAGGCGCCGAGGGTAGTGTTAGAAGGAAGAGGGCGGTGTGGGCTCTCCAATAGAAGTGGTCAGCGAAGGTATCTCGGTTGAAGGTGGTTGAAATCGACAGTCAAAGAGAGGCGATGAATGGGGTTTTGTGGCAGTAACGTGAATGAAGGGAGGAGGTAAAATTTTCTATTTGTCCCCTGAATTTTATTTAAATACAATTAAATTCTGAAACTTCGAACCTTAATATCTTTTGCATACGAACTCCGATACACGCGTTGTTTCTTCTATTGGACTCGGGTTGAATTTTGGATGATTTGACATTAGTTTTGTTGAGTTTGGTGACTATTGAAAAAGTGCATTGGCAAGAATTGTTTATTTAAATTTAAATTATAAAATCCATAATTATTGACGAAAAATCATATTTTTGACATTCGTTGTGTTCTATGAATGTTTATTTAATTATTACAATATTTTGAATGTGCGGTACCTTGGTTTAGTAATTATTGTTTGTCGTATTTTTTGGTGTTTAATTAATTGATTATTGATTTGGGTTGGAAAGTAAATAATTGAACTTTAATGAATAATAATGAAAAAATTAAATAAATAAATGATAAATTAGGTTATTTACATATTTTAGATAGTTTTTGTAAATAACAATGATTTAACCAATTTTACTGAATTAAAGTATGGAATTAAATAAGGTTGTTATTTATGACTATTTGAGGAAGTTCATAAATAATGACTGAAATTATATTTTAAATAAATACTCGAGAAGTTTAGTATTTATAAAAAATAGAATGAGACTTAAATAATAATATTGTGAATTCAGTGAAATTAGTCTTATTTTGTTGTAAATAGTGAAATGACCGATTTTACAGTGTTTATAATAAAAAGTATTATTGTTATTATTTTTGGGATGAATAAATAAAAAGTATCTTATGACAAACTATTATCCAGCTTTTTAACTAAGCTTCCTTTAAACGAAACCAGAAACAAGGATGAAGATGAAACGATTCACAAACTTGGGAACATCCTCGAAAGAGTGATAGCGATGATCTTAAGGAATAGAGAATCTTTGGAATAAAGGAGAGAGGTCGGTATCAACCACTTTTTGGTCGGTACCAAGTATGCATGTTATATTATTATCATATATGTTTTCACTCTGCAAGTTCCCTATTAGTATAAAATACACTATGGGTTGAGATGACACATACCCGAACGATCTGTAGAATATGAAAAAATCGTTATGGGTTGAAATGATAAACCAAACGATTTTCATTGAATTGAATTTGGAATTATGGATTAAAATGATATATATCCGTATATATTTAAATTGCGGATTGAATTGATAAATATCCGTATCACTTGACATAAGATAGAAAATTACATACAGACACCGTTGGTCTATTTATATTTTTGAAATGATTTTTCCAAGGTTTTGAAATGAATATTTTGGCTTTAATAAATATTGATTTTAAGATATTATATATATATATATATTATTTATAAAGGTTTAAAATTTAGATTTTTAAATTTATATGTTTTGAAATTTTAAATTTATAAGTTAGTTTTGAAATTATAAATTTTAAGATTTTAATTACAATTTTACTATTTCAATATATATATATATACACATATATATAATAAGTTTAATAATAAGATTGATTTATTAAAGTTGATTTAATAAAGTTCATTTAATTAACATATACTATGTTTAAGTATTTATTTAAAATTTATATTTTCAAATATAGAGTTTATAATGATTTTAATAAAATTCAGGTTGGAAAGAGAAATAGAAATTGGTTTGAAATTGAATTTATTTAAGAATTTTACTCAAATAAGTTTGATTTGAAATTTATTAAATTTAGGATTTTAAAGATATGATTTTATAACTTGATTTTGATTAAAAGTGATTTAAACAAATATTTCAAATTTACATAAGTTGAAATGTTATTTTTATTTAAATTTGGATTTTGAAGTTTTATTTAAATGTTATTTGAACGATTGAGTAAATATTTCAAAATAGACAATAGTAAAACAAATTTGATATATATATATATATGAAATTGTCAAATTTATTTTGAAATGTTGAATATTTAAAGCTTTGAAATATATTGAAATTGAAATGGTTTATTTTGTGGTTCAAATCTGTGTATGAAATTTATATAATTTGAAATGGTTTATTTAAGAACTAAATTGAATTGAAATTGATGAATTGAGGTTTAATTAAATTGGAAATTTGGAATCTGAGTTGATTTGAATCGATTTGCGAAATTTGAGGAAACTATTTTATTATATAAAGTATTTTTAAATTGTATTTAATACTATTTTATATTTTACTTTATAAATCATTTTAATATAATTCTATTTTAATATAAATCATTTTTAATATAAATTATTTTTAATATAAACTATTTTAATATCCTAATTATTTTAATATAAACTATTTTAACTTATAACTATTTTATATAAACTATTTTATTTTATAAACTATTTTACTATATATATATACTATTATTAATATCTAAACTGTTTAATGGAAAGTGTTATGGTTTTTCCAAAGTGTTATGATTTCAAAGTAGTATGATTTCAAAATGCTATGATTTCAAAGTGTTATGATTTCAAAATGTTATGATTTTTAAAGTGTTATAATTTCAAGTGTTTTAGCTTCGAAAGTGTTATAACTTTGAAGTGCTATGATTTTGAAAATGATATCGTATTGATATGGTTTTGAATGAAAATGATACTTTGGTTTTGAAGTATACACTATTTTGAAATGACCACGGTGTTATAATAACGTTTGGTTATTAAAGAGACCGGGATCAGTTATTGTCATACTCTCTGCCAATACCGAAAACCACTTTAATAACCGTGTACGCGGTGGAGATTTCAAAATGAAGTAGGATGGTGGCGACGATCCTATATGAGGTATATACATAGACCCGACTCCCGTGAGTTGGTATAAGGTGGCTAAAATAGGAGCAATTGACGGGCTAAGTGAGGTAGCTCCTCCGATCGGACACACTTCTTCGATTTCCATTCTGTTACTTTATGATTGATTTGGTGCGCACCTTTGATTTGGGAGTGTGGCTCGAGGTGGGCCGTAGTTGCTGCTATGTGTTACCACCAGCCCGAAAGTGTAATTGGTATATCTACCCTGGCATTGCCTAGTTGTGCCATGTCACTTACCTTAGCGAGACCACTATGAGTTTGTTTTGTACCATACCTATGGAATGCCCTCTGACAACGCCCGGTACGGAGGAGATAACGGTACTGCATAGACTATGGGAATATACAAAATGTGTTAAGGGGGAAATGGGTAACGCCTTAACATTATTTTAATAGTTTACTTTACTATAGACATTATTATAATAGCGTATATTACTACATCGTAGATCGTTTAACGGATCCTTAGAGGATGGCTATCCCAAACATCCTTTGAGTTACTTGTATTTCAGTTGATATTTCACTTGAGTTGTGTTTATTGATACATGAGTGTTAATCCCGACTCGAATATTTTGTGTTTTTCTTTACGCTTGGGTCAGAATAAGTGTCATAGCATTAAAGACTCACCTTTGGAGTTGGAGCTTCGTTTGGAGATCCATCTATATCTATTCAGCTTTCAGTTATTCGGTTGACTCTAGTGATATATTCAGACTTTGTTATTTGACTATTGTATTGAGACTTATGTTGTATCTTGTTTAACCCTTTTATATATATATATATATATAGTAGCTTCGTTACTATTCATTTGTTTCCGTTGCTTATTATTATATTACACTGTTTCTGTGATTATGTGATTATTTATTTACTGTATATGCTGAGTTTTTCCAAATATAAATTAACAATATGATATTTTGAGCAATTCAAGTCCGACATGTGCGGATGCAAATGGTTGAAAATTCAGAGCCAAGTTTTAGGCAAAACTTAGCATATTGAGTGAATTTAATTACATAACCACTTTCGTTCGAACTTGAGTTCTTCCTTTTTGACTTGGGTGCTCAAAATTGATTTTAGTAGGTTGAGGAGTGAGGTTTTCACGTTTAAGTAATCTTAGCGAATAAAGCTTCCCGCAGACAAGCAGGTGGCTTACGGATAGCTAATTAGGAGTTATAGCTTATTTCTGCTGTGTGTATTAAGTCAAATATAACTATATTAACTATGGTCAACCAATGGAGCATCGTCATATGTCGCTCTTGGCGTATTTGTAATTGATATATTTGATCATTGGCTGGGAAATGTTAAAGGATTATGTAAATTGGATATGAATTATTGTTTTGAAATGTAATTAGTAGAATATTGTTTTTTAAAATAAGTGATTTTGTTCATATTCAAGTGTTTCTGATATTATGGATACCATTAGCATTACTGTATCTTATCACCAGAAATTAATACTATAGATGTTTGCAGAACCTTTAGCACTTAGCTTTTGGCCTCCAGATACGAGATGTTACAGGAGTTTATTCCTAATGAGATAATTATAGATTAAGGAGCATTTTGGGAGCTTCATAAAGTTAGAAGTTGTAAAAAGGAATAATGAAAATGGGACATGATTGGGGTAATTTAATTAGTTTTATAGTAATCCTGTTATTTAAAGGATGTTATATTTTAACTTCTTAAAGTCAAATCCTATTTGAATTAAAAAGATATAAAATATAATATGGAGGAGATTTTTCCAAAATATATTTAAAAATAAGACTAAAAATATTTGGGTTATACCCATTAAAAGTTGTTGGAAAATAAAAGAGGCACCCTTGGAACTCTAATAAGAGCAAAAATCTAAATGAATTAGAAGGTAAACTGTTTGAGTATCGGTTATATAGTTCGTACAGTATACAGGAAGGGTATTTATATAATATAAAAATTGTCTTTTTGGTTTTCAAGGGATTTTGATCATGGAAGGCAAATTAAGAAAAGTAATGCGAAAGGATTTGGTTTTTAGAATATAGTATTAATTTTTGGGGATAATTAAAGGACATTTTCGTTATATGGTTTAAGTACCAAAAAGTGGGTTATAAAATGAATCATCTTAACATTAAACTAGTCTAGTCCATAAAGTTTTACAAGAAACTTTTATTAAAGATAGTAGCATTTGTAAGTAAGAAGTAAAGGACTCTAATTAAGTCCAAAAAAATGAGATTGGGGTTTATGAGAAAAGATATTATATATAAATATATATCCAAAATATAAATCTCTCAAGTTTATATTCGTGTAACCTTCATTTAAAAGATAACTGTAGTATATGTATTTCGACTCTATAATTTATCACAGAAGGAATTAAAAGGTTTTCCATAATGGGGACTGGGTAATTCTTGCCATTTGCAAGTGAAAATAATAATTGAATTTGTGGTACATTCCCATTTTATGAAAAGTAAGTGAGAAAAAAGTTTTGGGTCAAAACATGTTAATGTTGTGAAGTATAGAATTTAAACTAACGAAGATCCTTAAATTGAATCACTTACTTACATCGAGAATTTAATTAAGTTAACATCATAAAAGGAAGAAACATGGAAATTTGTGAATACTTATTTTCAGGCGGGGATTGAAATCTTGTAAATGCTTAAGTAAAATATGGAAGTAAATAATAAGATTTTTATAAAGCAGGTTGGATTGGGAAACTTATTAAATCTAGGAGTAATTATACTTGTATGACGGCAAGTTCAGAAGAAATAGTACTTAAAGAAAGATATGCAAATAAAATGGTCCAAATTTAGAATTTTTTAAAATATAGTCTTGAATGAGTAGCTGTAGTAGAAAAAGGTTAATATTTAATTATTAAGGGCTGAAACTTCTCATTTTAGATCTTTTAGATTAGTTCTGAGATTATAATGCATTGGAAAAAAATAAACTTCATAATTTATTCAAAAAATTAAAAAGATTTGATAAAATCAAGCACAAATTGGTTTTTGTAGCGAAATTACTTCCATTAGATAGCTAGTGGGAATTATTTTTAATTTTTCCTTGGAAAATTCTTATTGGAATCAACGTAAGTTATGAGCACTAACTAAAACAATCTTAGCAATATTTGTATTATAGACTTCGCTCTAAGATGGAATTGCGGGGATGCAATTTCTCTAAGGGGGAGAGTCGGTAACAATTCCGGTTTGAGGTATACCCAAAATGAAATTAAATATAATTTAATTTTAAAATAACAATTGATTAAAATGACAAATAGGGATTTTAATACTTTTATAATTAATTGGTTTCGAACAAATTAGCCCAACAATTTTACATAAAAGTTTTCTAGAAAATTAACATTGGGAAAACTTGTAAAAGGAATATTGGAAATAAATATTTTATTTCTTTTATTGGTGTAAAAGAAAGATAAGTGCTAAATTAAATAAGAAATAAATCCAAGGAATTAAGATTGAGAAGTTAAATGTTAAATGAGATGGTGGATTTTGTTTTGTAAAAATAGCTTATTTACATCATAATCCAACCATTTTCATAATTATATTTTATGTTCGGAATTAAAGAGGTGGTAATGACTCGTAATTTTTGATAATTAAAAGATATTAAATTAAATAAGATTTTGGAATTTAATACTGGAAGAAATTAAAATTTATGATTTATTAATGAGAAAAATAACTAGAATGTAATTTAATAATGTTGATTTAATTTAATTGATAACTATTTTAATGTAGTTTCAATCAATTGAAATAATTGTAAAGTTAATTTGGTTATAATTGTAAATAAGGAATTAATTAAGTGTTGGATTTAATATTAAAATTATATGTTACAAATTAGAATAGTTTATTAAGGAATATGAAATCAAATAATACATAAACTTATTAGCTTTTGTTTGTAAACAATAAACGTAGAAATTTGTTTGAATTATTAGTGTGTAATAATTGTTTAATTATCATTTCATTATTTAATCCGTTGGAATTAATTTGGAAATCAATGTGAATTAATATAATTAAATATTGCAGCAATATGAGTTAAAGAGATAAAGGTCGAATGTGAATGTAATGAAATGTAAACTAATGTTAATTATATTCATACGGTATTGGAGATTTAATAGTAAGAGTGCTAATCGAAATAAAAGAATTTGGTTGAATTTAAAATATGATTAATTGGAATTTTATTACAATTGCAATTGAACTCTGAAATTAATATAATATTTAAATAGTGGATTTAACATGGAAACTTTATTTTAATAGGTTATCAATTTCTATGTAATCAGGAATGATAAAGTTAACTTTTAATTTAGAATTTGAAAAGTGATTAAACTGATTTAATAGTAATTTATTTAATTAACGTGGAAATTAGCCATTTTGGCCACTTTCTCGGATTTCGACGAAACTAGTTTTATCGGATCCATAACAATGAATTATTGTAAGATTTCAAGTTTCGTAAAGATTAGACTTATTGTTTGATCGTGCGATCTCGAAATGCGTGAAAATCAATTTAATGAATTCAATTAAGATAATTCGGTTTTGAAAGCCAACTTCTGTTACAATGGAATTTGGGTTTGAAACTAGTTCCATTGAGTTTAAAAAGATGAAAATCTATATTTTGATATATTGGATGACCTACTTTCGTTTCGAGAAACAAACGGGCTTTTTGGGTTCGTTTAATTGTTTTGACCAATTCAATCTATCCATTCATTCTTATCTATCTTTGTCCGTATAAATAGATTTCTTTTCTAAAAACTAGCAGCTTTTCATTTTCTGTACTTACAATTCATCTTATCTATTCCTATCTCCTCTCTCCAATGGCAGAAACTTAATTTTCAAATTCCAAACCCAAATTCAATTTCAAATCAAAATCAAATTGAAATTCAAACTCATCAAAATATGTCATATAATACATTGTTGGAAAGCTCTCGATGAGCACAATCTACTATTGCAGTTTGTATTTTCATTCGAATCACCTTTTGGCAGAAACTTTTTGCGATCTTTGTCAATCGTCTGTTGCTAGGGTTTTCGATCCAACGTTGGATCTTCATCCAATTGACGATCGAGGAGTGGTGTTTGGAAGAGGAAGGTGAGCAGGTTGTAGATCTGGTATTCCTTTGTCTCCAGGTCACATGAATTTGTCTGAATTGGGCTGTGATGGTTTATGGCGGCGGAGCAATTTCTGGCCTTGAGGGAGGCAGCATGGCCAGGGGATGGGCGGCACGAGGTGATGGTTGCAGGGGCATGGTCTGGTTTGTGTTCGGAGGTAGCTAGCAGTGGTGTTCACGAGATAAAGGTGGTGGTTGGAAGTTAGAGCAGTGGCGTTCATGAGATGGGCTAGGGTTTGTGGATGGGTGGCGTGGTATTACCTTTTTGTTTTTTTTGTTGTAATTTCAATTTGAACTTTCAATCGTTCTAGCGCTCATAACATTTTCATACGATCTCGGATTTGGGCACGGTTTTCTTCATTAAGATCGCATCGAAATTCCGAACAATATAGGACTAGTTTGGTTGCATTATGAGACTGTTAGATTTATAGGCTATATTTGGAATTTTAAATCGTCGAAAAATCAAAGGTGAGTGATTTAACCCACTCACATGTGACGACCCGACTTTTTCTCCACAGAAAAGTCGTATCATTATGAAGAAAGAAATGGATAGAAAAGAGAAAGAAAGAGAAGAAAGAAGAAACAATATCAGAATCTCAACAGCGGAACGAATAAATTATATTAATAACAAGGTATTACATAGATATACAACACTATCAGAGTTACACAGAATTTACATCACATACTAGACAGTTATAAACACCTGTCTAGTTATACAACTCAATACAACCCAATAAAACAATACTAACACAGTGAACACACAGCGGAACCCTTATCTACAACGCAGAAGCCTCCTGCTCCATTGCTCCTCCATAATTCGTCAAAGCTAACCTGAATCCCTTGGCTACTCGTAAAAATTCGAGTACCCAAGAGTTTAAGAAAACAGAAGATAAACTCTGAGTCAAACATGGGTCTGGTGTGGGAAACAGGTTAAAGTTGCTTAACTTTCAAAACCTTTTGAAAAGAAAAGGTATCACGTAAGACTTCCCACACATAAACATGGAAAAGTTTTTACCTTACGCTAACCAAAACATTTGATAGGAAATCCAGTGATATTATAATAGGTCTAGGGTTTCAAGTAAATAAGAAATAGCCGAAATTGTTACATTTATTAAATTCCAGCTACTAGCCACAAAAGTGCGTAATATAATAAAAACCGTTGGCACTTATTGGATTTTGGATTCCATCAATGGCAGGGCAACTGGAGTACCTCCCGTCACAGTACGTGGCCTAGATCAACGTACCGAGGAGTACGCCCGCTCCTTTGCAACACAAGACCGGAACCATCCCTTACTGGACAGTCTCGAATAAGACAACCCCGCAGTTGGCGTACGTTCCAACCGCCCACACAGCCGAAATAAAAGGGACCTCTAGACAGGGGAAAATATTGCTCTCCAATGGGAGCTACCCACGAAGCCTTGCTGCACCTCCCTTGTTTTAGTCATTCCCGGTTGATGAGGCTTGAGGCTACGATTACCTTTAGAGAACACATCTCTTAGAATGCTCATCGCCCACCTGATGATGTTCTGAAAACATTCAATCCATACAAGTTCGATCCGGGTTCGAACGAAACCGAAGGCATTATCTCGTTACACTCATTTTGGAATCACCCCTCAGAGTTAACAACGATAACCCTTGCACTCTAAATCACCATCTCGAACATATAAGAACTAGTTCTTTTTAACTCATTACGGAATCACCCTCAGAGTTATACTGACGTATAGTCCTTACACCTCGAGTCTTCACTCTTCACATAAGATTCACGACCTATCGTTAATTTGGATCGATGTGATTTTCGGATATCCCGATATGGAAACCCGATCCCGATCTCATCGAAATCCAAAGTGTCTTTTAAGGCCAAGTTGTTTTAAGGGTTTAAAATAATTCAATTATCTATATACACAGATAGATAAATCACAGATTCACAACAGATAATCAACATTATCATCATATCAGATAAACTATATTATCATTATCCAAAAAGATAATCTATATCAACATCACAATGCAACCAATGCATCCATATCACTCAACATTATCTATCTCATATTTGAGATTCAAACCATATAAACAACAACATTATCCGTCCATATAAGCAATGATTTACCACACCAAATATAATTAATTTAAAATGAATTAAATTAATTACCTCATTTCTAATTAATTTAAAGTAAATTAAATCAATTACTTTACCCATATCAACTTGCTTATATCACTACGGATTAATTATCAATCAATTAATTAATCATCAACCAATTATTTATTTTAATTAATCATTCCTGATTAATTACATTCAAGTAATTATTCACTAATTAATTTCTCAAATTAATTATACTTAACCAAATACAGTAATTAATCTTTAATTACTTTCTTAATTAATTAACCATAATTAATTACATTACTTCTTAATTAATTTCATTAATTAATTCCTCATTTATTAATTATTTCTAAATAACTCATTCTTAATTACATCACTAATTATAATAATTAATGATCTTCTAATTACATTTTCTCTTTAAATTAATTACATTAAGTAATTAATCCTTTAATTAAACTATAATTGTTAATTACCCTTAATTAACTCTATTCAGTAATTAACTACCCTTAATTACTTTTCCAAAATAAATTAATTACTTCATTAATTAATTATCTTTAATTAATCCCTTGATTATTTACAAAGTAATTATACTCAAATTACTTTCATAAACAAATCTCCTTTGATTAATTACAAAAAGTAATTACCCATAAATTACTTTTCTAAGAAATTTCTCTTTATTTAATTACATTAAGTACTTATACTTCACAATCCTCAAATGATTAATTTAAATTAATTAAACTGAATTAATTAACTTAATCAAATCAAATTAATCTCAACTAATAAGTAATTAATTCCTTAATTACTTCTATAAGTAATTATACTTAATAACTTACACAAATGATTAACTTTAAATTAATTAATCTAATTAATCATTAAAATTAATTACATTAATTAATTATTAATAATCCTTAGTTAATGACCTTCATTAACTATTAAACAATACATTAATTATTTTTCTAAAATAATTAACTTGTTTTAATCATTATTAATTACACATTAATTATCCATTAATTAATCCCAAATTAATTAAATAGTTAAGTATTAACTAAAACTTAATTATCCCATTACTACTTGATTAATTAAGTATCAATCATTAATTAAAAACTAATCTTATTAATTAATGATTCATAATTACAAGTTAATTATTCTAAGAATAATTAATCCTAAACTTTTAAGAATTAAACCTTTAATTACTTTAAGTAATTATTCATTCATTAATTTATTAAAATAGATTAACTATTCATTTAATTATCCTAATAATTAAATGTATAACAAATCATTGAATCATAATTTAATTTCAACAAGTTTTAACACCAATTTAAAACTTATACATTAGATGATAAATGATACTTTTCTTATAAAAGAAATTTACAAGAGTTAAAACAAATTTCTTTTTAAATTCAAAACATTTAAATTTTACATTATTATTCAAAACTGTTAAACACTTAAATTTATAAAACTTAAATTTTATTTTATACCAAAGATTCAAATCCAAATTTGAATCAAATTTAAACTTTGTTTAAACATTACTTTATATTTCAATTTCAAATTTAAATTCAAATTTCTTTAAAAACATTTTAAACAATAAAATCCTTCAAGTTATTTAAACAAATTTTAAATTTAAAAACTTCATTCATTTCCAGCTTAATATTCAATTTAAACTTGAATCCAAAACTAAAAATTAAATTTAAAACTTGTATTAAATCCTTGTTTAATATTTTAAGTTCAGTTTAAATTTTGAAAATAAAATAGGTTTCTAACCTGTAACTCAGCTAACTCGAGCAATACATAATTTACTCGAGCAAAACACTAACTGACTCGAATAAAAATTCGAGTAGCATTCCATTTGAATTTACTAAAAACAATAAGGTACTGACAATTTACACATCCCTGTAACAACAGTATACCCGAGCCTCACAACCCTTCTCTTCGAGTCCACTTCCCTAAATCTTCGAGCAAATCACGATGCAATCAATAACAAACATGAGAACCCATCTTCCCCAAACAACAACATATACACTAAGAAGTTCGTGCACCTGCACCACCCCTTCATCCAATTCCGACCTCTCGCGACCATCCACGCACGTCGGCGACTTCTCCCAATGTCATTCCGACCAACAGAGAGACTGCAGAAGCCCCAAATCAAAAACGAGCCTTCGAGCTCAAATTGGAAAAAATGTCAAACCTGTAAATCGCCAACATCGCTCACCACCGATCACCAGAATGGTTTCGCCTCCGGCCACGCACTCTCCCATACCCCAACTACCTCCCACTTGAACCACGAAGAACTCGATTGCCTCTAGGAGCTTCGGCGATCAAAATTTTCCGACGAACAGTAAACTAGGTTTAAAAAAATAATCCCAAATTACTACTGTTCCACTTCATAAATCCATCATCCCATATTTTTCCTTGGATCTTCACTCTTTACTCTATCACCCGAGAGTTCCATGGCCACCCCGACCTCCTTGGTTGACAGCTCCAACCCAAAACTCCATTTTTGAATAAACCACGAATTCACAATCAATTCAAACCTAAAAATTCTGATTTAGGTTTTAAAATTCAAGTATTTATTTAAATAATCCATTTATATCCCTAATTCTAGAAATCAGGATAATTAAAATTTTACTTATACAAAGTGTCCCTGTTATTTATTCCTTTTATCGGAGTCCATAACATATTTATTAACCTAAATAAAATTTAAGACTTTAATTAGGATACACTAACATGTTTTGTTAGAATTTTGAACTTAAGATATGAACTTGATTATGAGTTCATGATTTTTGAATCAATACTTAAAGTTTGGAGTCTAGAACAGGGAAGAATAAATTCACAGCAAACATGCATTCAAACCCATAGATACATACAGACAATTTTCATCATACTCATCCACACAAAATATGATTATCACAGGAAACAATTCAAGCAGCCATATTAATTCAAGTTAATTTTAAAATAAACTGTTACTCACAGATTTTTAGGGGCAGAGCAAACTTGTTTTCTAGAAATGCTTGAAATTGAATGGCGCTTCTTTTTTTTCATCGTCTCTGATTTTAATTGTATGTTCCCATATGCAAGCTTGATTTACAGCTGCATGCTTTCCAGAAGATGAATTGCAGGCCTCCAGAAAAATATATGCAGGACTTTGAAGTTTTCAAATGAATTCCAGGTTTATGAATTTGCAGAATTGTTGATGAAGTGTTCAAAACAGAAAAGAAATAATCTTCAGTTGCATGTTTGATTCCAGATTCCAGGTGAAAAATGCAGACTTCATTTTTTTGCAGGTGAAAAGATGCATGCTTCCCAGATTTCATTTTGTATGCATGCTTTGAGAAAACAAAATGCATGCAGGCTTAAGATTTTGCAAAGTGATTTCAGGTTTTTGGATGTTGCAAATGATTTTCAGGTAGCTGTAGTTTGATTTGGTTAGAGGAGATTATAGGTTTTCAAATTTGTTTGAGAGCGGAAATTTACAGGTTTGGTTTGAACAGTTTTTGTTTTGAAGAAGAAATTTGCAGATTTTGATCTTAGTTTAAATTTTACTTACAGATCTTTGGTTTTGATTTTGAAGAAGAAGATTTCAAATTTTCATGGCTGAAGATCTTAAATTTTGAAAAGAAGAATAGAAAAGAAAAATGAATTTTAGAGGAGATGGATTTATATAAGTATATTTTGATTTTATTAAAAATACAAGAACAAGAAAAAATAAGACACTTGTTCAATTTTTAAACATTTGTCACTTTAATTAGTTTAGGCCTTAACACATGTCTTTTTGAGTCTTAATAAACTTACACATGTATTTTGAGTATTTTAGTTTCAATTTAAATTGTTTATAAAAAATTTCAACCTTAATTTGTTCCTTCTTATGTATATTTAAATCTCTCCCTATTTTTTTTAGAAAAACAAAACAAAACAATTTGTAATTAAAAAATTATTCAAATATTTTAAACATTTATTTCTTTTAAAATTTCAAAACATTGAATTCAAATTTAAATAAGTTTATCAAATCCAATTTTAAAATCAAGTTATATATTTATGCATATATAATTCTTGTTAAAATTAAAAATAACAAATCCTATTTCTAAAAATCTACTTATGTCTTATGAAAAACTAAATATTATCATTTTTATTTAAAAATAACAAATTAAACAATATTAAATAATTTATAAAATAGATTATAAACAAATTAAGATCATTTGTAATTTGCATTGTAAATTCTTATATATATAAATTCCAAGTAATATAAAATAAAACTTAGCTTTTATATTTATCTAATTTTAAATTCATATTTTTAAGCTAAATAAAATTTTAAAACAAATAAGATTTATCATAGTATAAACCATAACATTATTTATTAAATTGCTTTGAAAAGCCAATTCTTAAATCAAAATTTTAATTTACTAAAAATAAACTAGAATTAGAAAATCAATTCATTTACTAAATTCAAAATCAAAGTTTATCAACTTACAATATATACAAATATATATTATAAACAGAAAACAATTTATTTATTTTAAAAAGATAAAATCTTTCAATTTAAATATTTATTAAAATATGATTATTAGATCAATTCAAAATTTTATTATCAAGAATTATCAAATCAAATAAATTTTTAAACCCAGATTATTAAATTTATATTGCCATATTTCTGGGATATCACATTCCTCCCCTCTTAAAAGAATTTCGTCCCCGAAATTTGAATGCAAAGGTAATTTAATAATCTATCTTAAGATTTTATTTTAAAACACAAGCATATATCAAACATATGCTAACAACCATAGCAACCAATTCATTCAAACAAACAAATCTAATTATCCAGAAAAGTTCTGGATGAAATTTTCACGAGTTTCCCCGTTATAAATATTGGGATACTCGCTCTATAGAATTCAAACAATCTATACTATTTAGCTATAAAGTTTCTGTCCAACTAGATTTACATACTAAACAGTATATCAGACTTCTGACTCAACAATCACATTCTCCTGAAATGCTGGTTCCACAACTAGAGATAGACCATACACGTACTCCCTCAGAGATACGTGAAACATATCGAATCCCAGTTATCCAAACTGACAATTCAACCTTAAAAATCAACACCAATCCTCACAAGAATACATAAAAGATCCAAAACACCTCGTAACTGACTTACCCAGTCTTACCCAATCTTAAAGCTCCTTAGATCAAAGAAAACTTACCCCAAAATCAAATCTCTGACTCCGGAATCCAAATCCTTTCGTCTTTTATCCACAAAACACTCCTGACGATCTTGGGCTACCTTCATTTCTCTCGATCAGCTCTACCTTCGCTGATGTCCCTAGAAACACACAGAACCAAAAACAATCCAACACAATGATCTCCTCAAGATCAATCCCAAATCAAGAATACCAACTCTACTCCACAAATATCAGAAGACTAACTTACTTCTCCTATCCGGAAGAGATAAAACAAAAGCACTCCCAAACTGCTTCCGCTGCATAACTCTGATCTGGAGTAGAAGAAAAATCCGAGCACAAACTGAACAACATATCTCAGAAATATGGTCCAACAGATCCATAAAAGAAAACTCAGATATCCCATCTAATCCTTCTACTAAACTAAACCACCAGTACCACTCCTGGAATCCGGTTGATAAGAAAATTTAGCCTCCAGGTATGGACAACTTCTCATAGCTCAAGAGAATACTCAAACTATCGCAAGTCACTTTTGCGATCAACCAATCCAATATCCAAAGAAAACTGTTCTCCCTTTACCAATTAGAACAGCTTACGCTTATCTAACCAATCCATCGAAGAAACGGATCCACTCTGCTTCTGAACTCCATCTTCAGGAAAACTGCTAACCAGAAGACTTTCTTGCTGGCACACAAAATACTCCGAGCTGCACTGTTGACATCAATGCCCGAGACTTCCTAATCCAAAACTCTTAGAGAAACTCGGGCCTCAATCCAGACAGAAACATCCTACCGAACCTAGCCACAACATCGAAGAAGATATACTTCCAAATCTTGTCCCAAAGAAAAATCTTCGGAGACATCCATAGTCACTGTGTCTCTTCACACAGCTACAAACTCCTGAGGTATCGAGATACCATCACTCACATCTGCTCAGCCAACAGATCCAAACTATACTCATCCAACTCAAAGATAGACTCCGAACCTTTACAGGTTACCTTCAGAGATCTATGAAATCCTATATCCCAAGCAAAACTCACTCGAGACGGTATTAGATCTATGGTCTCGACAGACACACTTCCAACCTCAATACTCAAACTCCAACCAATGGTAGTAGTCCTGTTACACACCCCACTACCTTATCTACCTTTATAACCTATATTGGAAAACCTAAACGGGTAACCCAACAAATAGGTAGAAATAAATATATTTATATATATAAAAATTACAAATACGCTCTCTCAAGATAGACACCACTCTAGAGCCTAGGTATTCACTCAACCTAATGCTCTGATACCAACTGTGACGACCTAGGCTTTTCAACCATCAGCAACGGCTCACGACCGGTAGGCTTTTCAACCATCCCAGTCCCGCTGTGGCTCACAGTGATACCTCGGGTTTGCTTTTACGGCCAGCCTCTCAACTCGCAACCAACCCTGCAAGGCCTTATACTACCCCCCGGGGCATGTAAGGGTAAGAGTCTCCCGTTCGCCACCTAACGCAAAGCGAGAACCCCCTATCATGCTGTAATGTAGCAAACCCGATCCCGGTCTCATCGAAATCCAAAGCGCGTCTTTTAAGGCCAAGTTGTTTTAAGGGTTTAAAACAATTCAATTATCTATATACACAGATAGATAAATCACGGATTCACAACAGATAATCAACATTATCATCATATCAGATAAACCATATTATCATTATCCAAAAAGATAATCTATATCAACATCACAATGCAACCAATGCATCCATATCACTCAACATTATCTATCTCATATCTGAGATTTAAACCATCTAAACAACAACATTATCCATCCATATAAGCAATGATTTACCACACCAAATATAATTAATTTAAAATGAATTAAATTAATTACCTCATTTCTAATTAATTTAAAGTAAATTAAATTAATTACTTTACCCATATCAACTTGCTTATATCACTATTTATTAATTATCAATCAATTAATTAATCATCAACCAATTATTTATTTTAATTAATCATTCCTGATTAATTACATTCAAGTAATTATTCACTAATTAATTTCTCAAATTAATTATAATTAACCAAATACAACTTTAATTACTTTCTTAATTAATTAACCATAATTAATTACATTACTTCTTAATAAATTTCATTAATTAATTCCTCATTTATTAATTATTTCTAAATAACTCATTCTTAATTACATCATTAATTAGAATAATTAATGATCTTCTAATTACATTTTCTTTTTAAATTAATTACATTAAGTAATTAATCGTTTAATTAAACTATAATTGTTAATCACCCTTAATTAACTCTATTCAGTAATTAACTACCTTAATTACTTTCCCAAAATAAATTAATTACTTCATTAATTAATTATCTTTAATTAATCCATTGATTAATTTACAAAGTAATTATACTCAAATTACTTTCATAAACAAATCTCCTTTGATTAATTACATACAGTAATTACCCATAAATTAATTTTCTAAAAAATTTCTCTTTATTTAATTACATTAAGTAATTATACTTCACAATCCTCAAATGATTAATTTAAATTAATTAAACTTAATTAATTAACTTAATCTAATCAAATTAATCTCAATTAATAAGTAATTGATTCCTTAATTACTTCCATAAGTAATTATACTTAATAACTTACACAAATGATTAACTTTAAATTAATTAATCTAATTAATTATTAAAATTAATTACATTAATTAATTATTAAATAATCCTTAGTTAATAACCTTCATTAACTATTAAACAATACATTAATTATTTTTCTAAAATAATTAACTTATTTTAATCATTATTAATTACACATTAATTAATCATTAATTATCCATTAATTAATCCCAAATTAATTAAATAGTTAAGTATTAACTAAAACTTAATTATCCCGTTACTACTTGATTAATTAAGTATCAATCATTAATTAAAAACTAATCTTATTAATTAATGATTCATAATTACAAGTTAATTATTCTAAGAATAATTAATCCTAAACTTTTAAGAATTAAACCTTTAATTACTTTAAGTAATTATTCATTCATTAATTTATTAAAATAGATTAATTATTCATTTAATTATCCTAATAATTAAATGTATAACAAATCATTAAACTATAATTTAATTTCAACAAGTTTTAACACCAATTTAAAACTTATACATTAGATGATAAATAATACTTTTCTTATAAAAGAAATTTACAAGAGTTAAAACAAATTTCTTTTTAAATTCAAAACATTTAAATTTTACATTATCATCCAAAACTGTTAAACACTTAAATTTATAAAACTTAAATTTTATTTTAAACCAAAGATTCAAATCCAAATTTGAATCAAATTTAAACTTTGTTTAAACATTACTTTATATTTCAATTTCAAATTTAAATTCAAATTTCTTTAAAAACATTTTAAACAATAAACCCGTTCAAGTTATTTAAACAAATTTTAAATTTAAAAACTTCATTCATTTCCAGCTTAATATTCAATTTAAACTTGAATCCAAAATTAAAAATTAGATTTAAAACTTGTATTAAATCCTTGTTTAATATTTTAAGTTCAGTTTAAATTTTGAAAATAAAACAGGTTTCTAACTTGTAACTCAACTAACTCGAGCAGTACATAATTTCTCGAGCAAAACACTAACTAACTCGAATAAAAATTCGAGTAACATTCCATTTGAATTTACTAAAAACAATAAGGCACTGACAGTTTACACATCCCTGTAACAATAGTATACCCGAGCCTCACAACCCTTTTCTTTGAGTCCACTTCCCCAAATCTTCGAGCAAATCACGTTGCAATCAGTAACAAACATGAGAACCCATCTCCCCCAAACAACAGCATATACACTAAGAAGTTCGTGCACCTGCACCACCCCTTCATCCAATTCCGACCTCTCGCGACCATCCACGCACATCGGCGATCTTCTCCCTATGCCATTCCGACAAACAGAGAGACTGCAGAAGCCCCAAATCAAAAACGAGCATTCGAGCTCAAATTGGAAAAAATGTCGAACCTGTAAATCACCAACATCGCTCACCACCGATCACCAGAATGGCTTCGCCTCTGGCCACGCACTCTCCCATACCCCAACTACCTCCCACTTGAACCATGAAGAACTCGATTGCCTCTAGGAGCTTCGGCGATCAAAATTTTCTGACGAACAATAAACTAGGTTTAAAAATAATAATCCCAAATTACTACTGTTCCACTTCATAAATCCATCATCCCATATTTTTTCTTGGATCTTCACTCTTTACTCTATCACCAGAGAGTTCCATGGCCACCCGAACCTCCTTGGTTGACAGCTCCAACCCAAAACCCCATTTTTGAATAAACCACGAATTCACAATCAATTCAAACCTAAAAATTCTGATTTAGGTTTTAAAATTCAAGTATTTGTTTAAATAATCCATTTATATCCCTAATTCTAGAAATCAGGATAATTAAAATTTTACATATACAAAGTTTCCCTGTTATTTATTCCTTTTATCGGAGTCCATAACATATTTATTAACCTAAATAAAATTTAAGACTTTAATTAGGATACACTAACATGTTTTGTTAGAATTTTGAACTTAGATATGAACTAGATTATGAGTTCATGATTTTTGAATCAATACTTAAAGTTTGGAGTCTAGAACAGGGAAGAATAAATTCACAGCAAACATGCATTCAAACCCATACATACATACAGATAATTTTCATCAGGTTTTTGGATGTTGCAAATGATTTTCAGGTAGTTGTAGTTTGATTTGGTTAGAGGAGATTATAGGTTTTCAAATTTGTTTGAGAGGGGAAATTTACAGGTTTGGTTTGAACAGTTTTTGTTTTGAAGAAGAAATTTGCAGATTTTGATCTTAGTTTAAATTTTACTTACAGATCTTTGGTTTTGATTTTGAAGAAGAAGATTTTAGATTTTCACGGTTGAAGATCTTAAATTTTGAAAAGAAGAATAGAAAAGAAAAATGAATTTTAGAGGAGATGGATTTATATAAGTATATTTTGATTTTATTAAAAATGCAAGAATAAAAAAAATAAGACACTTGTTTAATTTTTAAACATTTGTCACTTTAATTAGTTTAGGCCTTAACACATGTCTTTTTAAGTCTTGATAAACTTACACATGTATTTTGAGTATTTTAGTTTTAATTTAAATTGTTTATAAAACTTTTAAACCTTAATTTGTTCCTTCTTATGTATATTTACATCTCTCCCTATTTTTTTTTAGAAAAACAAAACAAAACAATTTGTAATTAAAAACTTATTCAAATATTTTAAACATTTATTTCTTTTAAAATTTCAAACAGTTGAATTCAAATTTAAATAAATTTATCAAATCCAATTTTAAAATCAAGTTATATATTTATGCATATATAATTCTTGTTAAAATTAAAAATAACAAATCCTATTTCTAAAAATCTACTTATGTTTTATGAAAAACTAAGTATTATCATTTTATTTAAAAATAACAAATTAAACAATATTAAATAATTTATAAAAGAGATTATAAACAAATTAAGATCATTTGTAATTTGCATTGTAAATTCTTATATATATAAATTCCAAGTAATATAAAATAAAACTTAGCTTTTATATTTATCTAATTTTAAATTCATATTTTTAAGCTAAATAAAATTTTAAAACAAAGAAGATTTATTATAGTATAAACCATAACAATATTTATTAAATTGCTTTGAAAAGCCAATTCTTAAATCAAATTTTAAATTTACTAAAAATAAACTAGAATTAGAAAATCAATTCATTTACTAAATTCAAAATCAAAGTTTATCAACTTACAATGTATACAAATATATATATTATAAACAGAAAACAATTTTTTTATTTTAAAAATATAAAATCTTTCAATTTAAATATTTATTAAAAGATGATTATTAGATCAATTCAAAATTTTATTACCAAGAATTATCAAATCAAATAAATTTTTAAACCCAGATTATTAAATTTATATTGCCAAATTTCCGGGATATCACACACAACTACTAAAACATCATATGTTAGTTAAATTTAATTTATGATGTAACTAAAAATTTATTGATTGATGTTTGATATATTTAAATTTTCATTCAAATTAATTTGAATTTATATTGAATTTAATTTTCATTTGAATTAATATTGGAATTGAATTGTTAGATGATAACCAGTTAATTGTTGTGATTAATTGGTTGATTTGAATGATGACTGTGATGGATGCTTAATTGTTGACATTTTGGATGATGCGATGTTATTGGTTGAAATGATACATACTCGAATGGTCTTATACATTAGGAAAAAATCGTTATGGGTTGAAATGATAAACTTGAGCGATTTTATGCATTTGGAAAATTGTGATTCGGGATAGGGGTTGAAATGATATATCCGGAATATATCCGTGTCACTTGACCATAGGGTAAAAAATTATATGAGTACACCGGATTGGTTATATTAAATGATTTTGAATCCTTAAATTTGGAATCCAGTTAGATGATATTATGAAATAAAATTAGATTTATATGAACTGAATTATTTGTAGAAATCCAAGCTTTTAAAATGTTGAAATTGGTTTAAATGAATTGTTTAAAGAATTTTAAATTGAAATCTTAAGGTTGAATTTTGAAATATCAATGAAATTTATCAAAATTGAATTATTGTAAATGTTTGAATATTTAAACTTTGAAACCTATTGAATTTGAAGTGGCTTAAATTTGTAGTTCAAACATAGATTTGAAATCGATATAAATTTGAAATGGTTTTAAATAAGAATTTGAATCGAAACCTTTAGACCTTTTGAATTAAAATCATTGAACTGGAATTGATTTATATTGGATTTTTGGAACTAAAGTTGATTTGAATTGATTTGTGAAATTGGAAGAAACAATTCTAATTTGAAACTATTTTCAATATAAACTCTTTCAATATACAAACTCTTTTACCATATAAACTATTTTTCTCATATAAACCATTTTAATATATTAATAATTTTTAATATACTAACTATTTTTAATATATAACCTATTTTAATGTATAAACTATTTTTAATATATTAACAATTTTTAATATATAACCTATTTTAATATAAAAACTATTTTTAATTTATAACCTATTTTAATATATAAACTATTTCTAATATATAAACTATTTTAATCTATAACCTATATTTAAAATATAAACTATTTTAATATATATTATTTCAAATTCATAAACACCTTTTAATATGTATATTTTAATATCTATACTATTTTTAATGTCTAATTATTCCAATATATAATCTGCCTTCAATATTCAAACTGTTTAAATTTGAAACTATTATGATTTAGATTTAATTGATTTAAATTGGAATATCTTGATATGATGGTTTAACCTATTTTATGGTTATGATTTTGAAAATGAATACGATTTAAAGTGAATAATGATTTCGAAAGTGAATATAATTTTGAAAGTGATATGATTGAAGTGGATATGATATTTTGATATCAATTATGAATGAGTTTTGAAAATGTAAAAGAACTAACCAGCGTGAAATAAGCGTTTGGTTGTTAAAGAGACTGAGATCGGAAATTGTCATACTCTTTGCCAATACCGAAAACCACTTTGACAACTGCGCACGTGGTGGAGAATCCAGAATGAAGTAGGATGGTTTGGCGAATGCTACTGTATAAGGTACGAGCACAGCCCTGACCCCCTCGAGTCAGCTTGATATGACTAAAACAAGAGCTATACCTGGGCCAAGTGAGGTCGCTCTTTCGATTGGACATGCTTCTTCGATACCATATCTGTTACTTTGTGACTGATTTGGTGGCCACCTTCGATTTGATTATGGGAGTGTGCTCCAAGGTGGGCAGTAGTAGCTGCTATGCATTACCACCACCCCGGTTCTACAAACGATATAATCCTACCTTGGCATTTGTCTTGCATGCCTTGTTATATGCCTTATCGAGCCGATTACAACTTTGGTTTGTATTATACCCATGAAGTGCTTCCTGAGTATCCCACCGGTTTAGTGGAGCTTACAATATCTGTATAGACTACGGTATTTATATAAAAATATGTGAAGGAGGATAAGGGTAACGCCTTAATGCTATTTTAATACTTTACTTTACTATAAACATATTATAATAGCGTATTGTATTACATATGTAGATAGTTTAATGGATCCTTATAAGATGGAATTCCAAACATCTCTTAAGTTATTGCATGCACGTTAGATACTGGATAAGAGATGTAAAATCCTGTAAACATCTCTGAAGTCGTTACACTTATATTTACTTATTTTTATTTAACTTAGACGATCTTTTAGTTCTGACTCGAGTGGTTTGTCTTTTTATTATGCTCGAGTCGGTCTGAGCTTTTCAATGTTGAAGACTTTATTTCTAGAGGACGAAGATGGAGATTTGTATGCTTTTTTTATATATATTATACTGTATCATGTTATTTCGCTGCATTATTTATTTATTCATGATGTATGTATAACTCTGCTATATTGTAAGTGTAATCAAATGTTATTTGTAAAACAGCTTCATGAACTATTTATTTGATTATTATATTTTGTCATTCCGCTGTGAGATTTTGTGTTTTGTTTTTCATTCTTTTCTCTTATTTTCTTATTTACCCATTAACCACCCTCCTTTTAAATGGTTTGAGTTGACATGTGTGGTTTATTATTGATTTAAACCGTCTAAAAAGGTGGATCGTTACAAAGGTAATAAAAACAAAGTTACGCTATTAATTAAAAATTAATAAGAATGAATCTCTTGGTTGATTTAAATTTCAAAACAAGGATTAATTCATTCTGATTAATCGAAAATTAGAAAATTCATTAATTTGCATATCTTTGTATGTGTGTTTTAATGTCTAATTAATATTGCATTATTTGTGTTTAAAATGTAGAAACTAAAGCTTATTTGCTAATTATTAATAATAATACCTAGCATTAACATTTATAAACTTGGTATTAATAATATTGTGCGTTCTGGTAATAATACCTCATTTTGGCATGATTGTTGGTTATCGAGTATTCCTCTTAAAGTGGAATTTGAAGAATTATATGATATTTTTAATTTTAAATATGTTCTACTTTCTGACATTTATAGAACGTATTTAATTTTTCCTTGGGAGTTTAATTTTAATCATACATTAACTGGCAATACTTTTATTCAATTTGCACTGTTGTGTGCTAAATCAAAACTATATAATATTGATAATGATAAAGATAATATAACTTGGTGTTGGGATAATAGTAAGAAACACACATCTAATTATTTTTATAAGTTTATTGATTTTTCTAGAATTAAAGTGAATTTTTTTAAATACATTTGGAAAACTAATGCTCCACCTAAAGTCAAAGTGCATATATGGTTAATTGTACATAAAAAAACTAAATACTATTGAACTTTTAAAAAAGGAAAAATATTTTTAATGACAAAAATTATTATTTTTGTAATAATCAAAAGAGGATATTTTACATTTATATCTTAAATGTAAGCATACGATATATATTCTTACAAAAACTTTAAATTTATTCAATTTTAATGTAAATTATAATTATATTTCATGTGAGTTATATTGGAATAATATTAGATTTCTTTATAAGGGCTTGAATAGATTTTGATTTTTACTAGACACCATTTTCACTATTACTTGTTGGTATATTTGGTTTGATAGGAATCAACGTATTTTTAACAATGCTAATTTAAACTTAGATCAATTAATATATGCTATTTCTATTTTTAGTTTAAATTGGATTTTGAATCCTGGTTATAAATTAAATAAAAATTCAAATTTTAAGGTTTTTTGTAGAAAAACAAAATATCTTATAGATTCTTTTAGGAATTCTATTTTTTCTAATTATAATAATTATTATTTTAGTATTAATTTTGATTATTTAGATATTCATTCTAGCTAGGGATACTTTTAATAATTTGTCTTTATTAGAATATTAATTTTGTTTAATTTTTTCTATTCGCTTAATTTATTCTGTCTTGTTTTTTTTATTCTACAATATATATTTTCTATCTTTTAATTTTCATTCTTTTTTGTTTTTAGCTTATGATAAATAAATATATGATGTTATACTATAAAGTTTTGATGGAGGTATTCCTTTTAATACCATTTTGTTTTTTAGCTTTTGCTTTTAACATGTTGTATAAATTTTTAACTTATGGTTATTTGATATGTTTAATATATCGGTACAAATTTTTCAAGAGTTGGATTTTATTGACTTTTAATTAACTTAGGTTTCTTTGGCTATTTTTTATTTTTTTGACAAATGATATTAGTTGTTAAATCCATTTCTAACGTTAATGTTAACCGATAAGTCTTTTAACATTTTACTCCATATTTTTAAGATCAAATTTTTTTCATACATGGATGTATGATTAGGTTATAGTGATTCTGAAAACTGGAATAATGAATTTTTGATTTTTGATTCTTGAATTTCTGTTAGATAATAGAATAGCAGTTTATACATTAAGTTTTTTGATCTTATTTTTCTTATCATTCATTGATTTCATTTAACACTGTTCTAATATTTATGGGACTTGCTTACTGCTTTTTATGACAGGTGATATTAATCAATTATTCTCTATTTCTTTTTTTGTTTGTTTATAATATTAAACATTATATTGCTAATCCTGTTAGAAATATACTTGTTTTCTTCTATAGTTCTTTGATTATGTATTGCTATAGGGATATATTAGTTGCTGTAGGGATATATTTGGTTATGCTGTTTATTTTTTATAAATTAATAGTTTGTTATTCTTTTGTTGTAGGGATAGACTAATTACTGTGATTGCGCAAATTAAAAATGAATTTGTTTTTTTCTTGCTTCAGATTCGTCTCACTTATGGTTTATAGGCCTTTAGTTTACATCTTTGATTCTTTTATAATTTACATTATTTTTTAAGCAGATTCAGTTTCTTTAACTCTCATACTCGGTTTATTTAATTTTTTTATATGTTGTTCTGTTAGTTTGCAGTTATTTAGGAGTGTTTTCAGTTCTAGATAATATTGTTTTTGTGCAATAAGCTTTAACAGTTTATATAGTCTAGGCTTTTTATTTCAGTTTTTATTTTGATTTTTTACCTCTTTTTTGTTGAAGCTATTCTAAGCTTGATAGTGGCAGTTATTAATATACTAAGCTATTCTGAGCTATATTTAGCTATTTCAGTTTATAATATCAAATGAGTGTTTGGTAGTAGTAGTTGTTTTGCATTCTGGAAATTTTTTTATACTATGCTTGCTGTTCATTTCTTTTGAGCTTCAAGTGTTCATGATTATGAAGTATGAATGAAACCTTCCTAGCTATAATGCAAGCTGTTGTTCATACAAGTCTTATCTGATCTTGTGCTTGCCTATTATGACAAAATGAAAATCTTGATGATGCAGTAGTCCTTGACACTGCTAGTTATTTATGATTTTAATCAGAACCTTTTTAGGTGTATGCTTTCATTTCTTGTTCTAAATGTATGTTCGATGAGATGAAATATGAACAATAAATATGTAATCTAAAGAAGATGAAAAAATATTGTTGATTACACTCATTTGTTTTTCCTTGCAATAAGCTGTTCAATGTCTACTTTTCATTTCTTTGTGCTTCAAGCAAAACACAACAAAACCCATACCGGTTTAGATGCATCCATTTTTTCTTTTATTGAATTATAAATTTATTGTATGGGATGCACTCTTGTTTTAAGATAGTTGTCTTCCTGTTTGGTGCAATTTGTTTAGTTTAGATTGTTTTCTTTTGTTACTCGAACACAACACTTACTCTTGACATTTTAGTAGTTGCAGAGAGTTTTTTGGTCATCTATGCATGAAACAACGCATGACTATACAGTATATTTTAGTTGTGCTCCTTCTCGACTCAGCTAGCTAAAGCTGATGTTTTCACGAACCAAGGGCATCAGACTTTGTTTTTTCTTGGTTATAAATTCATTTTCAATTCTTGGTTATAAATTCACACACACACACACATATTTCATGTCTGCTGTTTTTTTTGTGTGAGACAGTTTAACTGGGCTCTTTAATAGATTAGCATTTATTTCTAGGCTTCGTGGCACTTATTATTTATCTTCTCTTTACTAGGTATTGTTGTTTTTTTATCATATATACATTTGATCAGTTTATATACTTATACACACACACTTATATATATATATATATATATATATATCCTACACCCGGTCTTTGTTTAGTTTTTTTCTTAGCAGCTACAAGTGCTGATTTTGGGCTAGTGATTTTCTACCGTCATAGAAGTTTTGATTCTTCGATTTTGATTGTATTTTTTTTATTTTTTTATGGACATTATCTATAGAGGTTTTTTGAACGGGATTTTTATTTTATTTTTTCTTAATTGTAAGAGGGGTTTCAGCTATCTGTCAGGCTTGCTAGCAGCTCCTCTATAGTGTAGAATAAAATTAGATGAGTGCTTTCCTCTTTGTGAGGATCACTCATTGTTCTAAAAAAAAGTCTTATTTGCTAAATAATGTAACAAGATCCAATAATTAGCCACAAAATAAATAAATAAATTACCATTCATTGTAATTGTTAAGAAATTGATAAAATTAAGTTGTTTACACTTGTGTGTATTAGAGGACAATTGATGTTTTTTCATTTGTATTTGTAAGTGCAGATAAATCACTTAGAATTAGTATTAAAATATAAACGGTTATTAAGGTATGATTAACTAAAATAAGTTAATGTTGGGCTAGCCCAATTGAGAGAGGATTAAGGAATTAAGGAAAGAACATATGTTCTTTCCTTCCACCTCTTGAAACCAGAAACTTTTGTCCTTTTCATCCACTTTGAAACCCTACAGCAAAATTCCCAAACTCTTCACAAATTAGTAGATTAATTACTGAAACTACTCAAGAAATCATTTTAGAGCTTAAAGATGAGAAGAGCAAGCTCTAATCTACATTCGATTAGCTATAAGTCAATGTAATTCTGGTGAGTTTACCTCATGTTTGTACCAAAATTGGTCACAACACTCTTCGGATGTGTTTGAAGAGATAAAGCGAAGAATATAAATGAAAAAAGAGAAAAATCTAACAAACACACCAATAATAAACAAGAAAAACATACAGAAACACACAGATTTAGAGTAGTTCGGCGTATCTGTAGGATCTAGATTAACCCTAGAGGGGGGGGGGTGAATAGGGTTATAGCAAATTTTCTAGATTTTAAACACAGAAACAAACTTCAGAAATAAATATGCTGAAAAGTAAATCACACACAAAATTTACCCAGCTTCGGCAACCCCTGCCTACTGCTGCATTCCCAGATTTCTATTAGAATTAAACAGTATCCCGCTTACAAACACTCTAACAGACTCGCAAACCCTTGCTCTCGCTCACAAACACTCTACTAGAATAGCACCCCCGCTCCGCCTATAGAGCTTTGCAAACTCGCAAACTCTGCTCCCGCCTATAGAGTTTTGCAAACTCGCACACCCTGCTCACTGAACTAATTCTAACTAGACAATCTGACACTACCTACAACCTAGGTGGTGATTTACTAATTCTTTGACTCGAAAAAGAAAAACAGACTTCAAAAATAAAAGCAGGAGCAAAAATTAAAATACAAACTTGAATCCATGATTTTTGCTCGAATAAAAAATAAAAAACCCCCTTTAATAAAACCCTAAATAAAATAACTAAAGCCCCTTTAATAAGAATAAAGGCCGGCCCTTTTAACCCGATCCTTTATTCTTCCTTCTGAAACAATTGCGGCCATTCTTCTTTCTGAAATTAGGGCTTCGGCTCTTGCGATCCAAATTGAGGCTTTGTTCGATCTGAATTAGTGGTTCTCTTGCGCACGTTCTCTAATGATCAATTCACTGGTTTGCGTTACTTTTGCTCGCTCGTTCTCTGATGATCGATTCTACTTGCGTTTTGTTTCGCAGCTGCTCCTTTGATCGAGTTTGATAGATTGGTATGTATTCTATTTCGTTGCTTGTTTAATTGCTTGCTTCAATTGAACTCGATGCCTATGATGAACTTTTGGGTTCAGTATTTATATGAATTCGAGACACTTGAATTCCTTCGTATCAATTCGATACTTTCCCAATTCGTTGCTTTCCTGATGCGCACGGCTTTCCTGATATACTTTCAACCTTGATGCTTACGGCTTTAACTTGAGAGCGTTCGATCCTTCTTGTGTCACACGGCAAAAACTTTCTCTTTTATTTGTTGACTTTTTCAAAGACATATATTTTCGTTGAATTCTCTGACTTGACTTTATGCAGTACCTTGGTCAATTTTGACTTTGGCTTGTGATTATTGATCTGCATTTCTTTATTTCTTATGGCTTCACTGTTGCTCTCGAGTGGTTTCAAACATGTGAGTTATTCACCATGTTGCATACAGTTTTCATTCACCTGAGTCTGCCTTGTTGAGTTCCTGTAGTTGCATTCATGTCATGTAGTTGCACACTTTGACTTCACCGAGTCTCTGGATGGTGCATTGCTACTCACTGTTGCACTTATTCATTTGCACTGCTTCATTAGTTCATATTGTATTTGAGCATTCTGGTCTTGCTGTAGTATTCATTTGAGTTGTGTCTCCATTGTCATGTTGTATACTCTCTGTATACATACTGTTGGCATTCTTCATTTTTGCTGTATACATTACTAGTCTTTCATTTGGTCTGCTGCCATGTTTGATGTCATATTTTTGGTGCACTCACTTATTTATATGAGCAGTTTGAAGTTGCTGACTTGTAGTCGAGTTTCTTCACTATTCTTTGATTTGGGACTTGTTGTTCTGTGTTTGGTCACTTGTTCATATAGCCTTTGTAAACTTGTTGCTTGAGTCGCTTGCATTTGTTTGAGATTCTGGTGATCATGTTGCTTTCATTGCTATTGACATGTGCATTTGGTTCACTGGTATCTTCACTGTGTTGATTTAACCTGTACTTGCTGTATTGTCTCTGACCTGTGCACATTGTTGCATTGTTGATGTTCTTTGTAGTTTTCATTTTGTACTTCTTTGTGCTCTGGTCATTGCTTGTGAAGTTTGGTATTGCATTTGATCTGGATATTGTGATATTGCTTCATTATGTTGTATACATGTCCACTGCAGTATCCATTTGTAGTTGTATTCACTTCATGTTTGCCTACATGTTGTGGTTTGGACATTTGCACTTGTACACTCCATACTTGGTCGTGCTGTAGTCTTCAAGCATGTTTCTGTTGCACTTTGGTCTTGCATTTGTGTACTGTGTCTTTGATTGGTCTGCACATTCATGTTGCAATTAATTTGTGTTGTTTCGTGTGCTTGTATTTCCAGTTTGATTTGTCAAAGCTTTGCATTCTTCATGTTGCCTTGTGTTGAACCCAGTTTTTTTTAAAAAAAACTCGGGTTTGGCCTTGTGCTAATGACGTGATTTCATTTGTATTGCACCTGAGTTGAACCTGTCTTTATATTTGGGTTTGACCTTGTTCTCACCTGTCCTGTAGCATTATCAAGTGTATATCGATGTGCACGGCTTTGTGGCATGTACAGTGATACACTGTGCATGTCACACTATTCGTGTGTGATGAATTCAAATGTAAATGATGACGAACAACCCAAATAACTGAGGAAATCATATTTTCAAAAATCATATTTCATTTTATATTGCAAAAATATTTCTTTTTCGATTTTACTGTTTTAGTGAATATTTTTGCAGATTGCTCAGATGTTGGATTCAAACTGGAATGCAGTTGAAGACAAAATACGAGTGTGAGTGATATGTAGTGAGGTTATTAATGTAAAAACAACTGTGATGTAATCAAAAATGTATATGTATAGTGAGAGCTTGAATTTGTACTATTCAAGATTGTAATAAATATTTGTTTGAATAAAATTTCTGTTTGAATTCAAATTCTGTGTAACTTGTTCTGTTTGAATTCAAATTCTGTGTTATTTATTTTATTCAACAAATATTTATTTAATCTATGAAAAACAAAATAGTACATTACCAAATACATTTAAATGAATATATATGTTTATTATCATCAAACAAAAACATATAAGCGCATATTCATACAATCTCCCCCTTTTGATGATAACAAACATATATTTAAGATTTTGACCGTGTTAAATGTATTTGATCAATGATATACTCTAATTGCTCCCCTATTTAAATGCTTCCTCTCTACTTGATGCTCCCCCTACATATGTGCATACAAATAGAAATACATAAATGAGCCTAGATGCAAATGGAAAATTATTTAACCTTTGCTTGATTCTATTTGACAAAATCTTAACTTTTCTCTCCCCCTTTTGTTATCAGCAAAAGAATAATATCGTTAGAGAAAAATAGAGATTAAGTGATCAATATTAATCCAACATTAAACTCAAATTGAATATAAATATTAAATTTTAATAAAAATCAAACAAAAATCATAACTACCCTTATTAGGCGCATATTCCACTTTTAGAAAGATGGAAATGATGTTCTCATATAAAATCATACAATTGTATCAACTTGTGGTACATTTATATCAGGAATTTGAATATCTAGTAATCATGCATAACCGTTAGGACTTTTAAATGAGATTAGTAGTATTACAATTTAATTTAAAAATGAATTCAAGTATCTTCTAATCACGCATAACCGTGAGGACTTTTAAATGAGATTAGAATCAACTTGTCTATTTAATCAATTAATTTTGATATGCGTTCCATACATGCATAACCTAAGGACTTTTAAATGTGCATGGAAGCACATAATCAAAAATCCAAGTAATTCACCCATGCATAACCGTGAGGACTTTTAAATGAGATTAAATACTTTGGATATTTATTTATTTTTACAAAAAAAATATGAAATGAAAAACAAATGATCCCTAATTATAGTACCACATATCGACAAACTATATTTAAGCTTTGATAAACAATGGTCGACAGAAATATGATAGATATAGAAATGATCATGGAATCTTTACCCAACAAAAAGTTTTATAACTCTTGTTTGAATTTCTAAAGAAATTTTCCAAATATACTCTCTTGAGTAATGTATGTTAAATATCAACACTTGTCACCTTTTCAATCACTATTTATCTTTTTTATAATTAGTAGGGAGTCGGATTAGTCAAAATTTGTCATTTAAAATCAAACAAAAATGACTAATCTGAAAACATGGTCAAAAATGATTTTCTCGAAGGGGTTATACGAGAAAAAAATTCTGCTATTTGAAATTTATTTGCAATGAAAAATATGCAGATATTTTCTTTGAAAAATGATGCAGCAAATGAATGTTTCAAAAATCACGTTCAACTAGTAATTTTTATATCAACCAGATTACCAGTGTACTCTGCATCTGAGTTTCTCTTTCAATCAAAATATCACTAACTAAAATTGATAAACCAGACCATGAAGTGTGCATCAAAAATTTCAAACTCAATTTTAACAACAATTTAAATGACATTCTTTGAATTTGAAGCCATGTAAACAATCAGAAACTGAGAATATAGAGTTATAGCCGAATTATGACCAAATGTATTCAACAAAACACAATGTTTAATCCAAACAAATATGTATGAAGTAATTCGAAGAATGGTGTTTTTGGCATCAATATAATTGGCCAACTAAGTCGAAAAAGTCATCTTTACAACATCTCAATATTGGCTGATTTCATTCAGAATATGGTGCAGATGATCACATTAATTTATCGATCAAATAAATATACCTTTACCTGTTTTACCTTTACGATAATTTTTCGTGATTGCCCATTGTGATTCTGTCACCTTTGTACTAGGCTAAGGAACTTTTCTTTGTTGCCCGTTGTGTTTCTGGAACAACCAAAATCCAGAGAACACTGTTGTTGTTCCTTAGCCTGCCACCATACCTACACGATGAAAGATTTTTGTGACCTATTTGTTTTTATAGGTCCATGATTGTTAGTGGCTGAAGCATTGTGAATAAACACACCCTTTGGAACCCAAACTTGTTTTTTCATTTCATTTTTGTTCCAATAGACATGAAATTTGTTTGTAGAATTCTTAGGAACCCAAACTTGTATAAATTTTGTGTTCTTGTTCCTGTGACTACAATTTTCAACATGATGTTCAATTATTTCACATCTATCAAAGACACTCTTACCTTTTGCATTACCATCAACTTGTGTTTTCCCAAAACCTAGTCCCTTTCTGTTGTTGGCAGAAATTTGATTTTCCAATAGCATGTCGAAAGATTTTTCGCCTCTTGAAAAGTTATTCTAAGATTTCTCAAAATTTTGGACTTTGGTTTTTAGTGTTGTGTTTTCAGTGACAAGTGAGGTGCATCTATTTATAAAATCCTTTTTCCTAGTGTCGATGGTTTCCTTAAGATTCAAGTTTTCTTTTTTAAGATTCTCAACGTTATTCCTAAGTTTTGATAATTCTGAATCTAAAATTTTACATTTTTTACAGTCCAGGTTTTGAATATTTTCAAGTTCGGTTTCTAACCTAAAATTTTAACGAGCAAGTTCTCTCCTATCAGATTTCAGTTTTTCAATTTTTGATTCAAGAGTATCAACTACTTTAGTAAGATCAAGACACATAAAAACAAGTTTTTTATAAGTATAGTCACCTCCCTTACTAGATTCCTCTGAGCTTGCTTCTGAATCTAATTTCGCCATAAGACACAAGTTAGCCTCCTCTGAGCTGCTATCCGAAACTTCCTCTCCTTCTTCATCATCCCAAGTCGCTGCAAAAGCCTTCTTCTTCTTTTTCTTTCCTTTGTTGTTTTTGAGAAGTGGGCATTCTTGTTTGAAGTGGCCAGGCTTGTTGCAGTTATAGCACGTCGGTTCATTATCGGAATTGTCAGAATCTTTTGACCTATTACCCTTTGTTTTCTTCTTGCGTGGCTTGAATCTTGACCATTTTCTAAGATTATTGACAGCCATTGCAAACTCTTCAATTGGATCTTCTTCTTCTTCATCGCTTTCTTCTTTGCTCTTTAAGGCAATCGTCTTCTTCTTTGATTCGGAGTTGTTGCGTTCTTCCTTTGCTTTTAGCTCAAGCTCATATGTCATCAAATTGCCAATCAACTCCTCCATGCTTAGTTTACTCAGATCTTTCGATTCTTGGATTGCTGTGACTTTTGCCTCAAAGTTCATCTGTAAGACTCGTAGCACTTTTCTCACAAGCTCTACCTCAGTGAATACATTCCCAAGCGCTCTAACGTTGTACACCAAAGTTGAAAAGCGTCCAAACATGTCCTTTATGCTCTCGCCTTTGTCCATCACAAAGTTCTCGTATTCATTGCTGAATAGGGCTAGACGAGACTCCTTGACTTGAGAAGTTCCTTCATGTGTCACCTCTAAGGTATGCCAAATTTCCAGTGCTGTTTTACAATGAGAAATTCTATTAAATTCATTCTTATCAAGAGCACAGATCAAAGCATTCATAGCTTTAGCATTTGTGGTTTTTAATTTCTTATCGTTAGCATCCCACCTATCCCTAGGTTTAGGAGTCTCAGTATCACCAACAGTTATAGTGGGAGATTTATAGCTAGTTTCAATAATATCCCAATCATCATAATCAACAGAACTAAGATAAATGCCCATCCTAACCTTCCAATAAGCATAATCATCCCCGTTAAACATGGGTGGCCTAACAATAGATTGCCCCTCAGAAAAAGCATTATTTGATGAATTCATGACTCTAGAGTTAAAGAAAAATACCGTGCTCTGATACCACTTGTAGGATCTAGATTAACCCTAGAGGGGGGTGAATAGGGTTATAGCAAATTTTCTCGATTATAAACACAGAAACAAACTTCAGAAATAAATATGCTGAAAAGTAAATCACACACAAAATTTACCCAGCTTCGGCAACCCCTGCCTACTGCTGCATTCCTAGATTTCTATTAGAATTAAACAGTATCCCGCTTACAAACACTCTAACAGACTCGCAAACCCTTGCTCCCGCTCACAAACACTCTACTAGACTCGCACCCCCTGCTCCACCTATAGAGCTTTGCAAACTCACAAACTCTGCTCCCGCCTATAGAGTTTTGCAAACTCGCACACCCTGCTCACTGAACTAATTCTAACTAGACAATCTGACACTACCTACAACCTAGGTGGTGATTTACCAATTCTTTGACTCGAAAAAGAAAAACAGACTTCAAAAATAAAAGCAGGAGCAAAAATTAAAATACAAACTTGAATCCATGATTTTTGCTCGAATAAAAAATAAAAAACCCCCTTTAATATAACCCTAAATAAAATAACAAAAGCCCCTTTAATAAGAATAAAGGCCGGCCCTTTTAACCCGATCCTTTGTTCTTCCTTCTGAAACAATTGCGGCCGTTCTTCTTTCTAAAATTAGGGCTTCGGCTCTTGCGATCCAAATTGGGGCTTTGTTCGATCTGAATTAGTGGTGCTCTTGCGCACGTTCTTTGATGATCAATTCACTGGTTTGTGGTACTTTTGCTCGCTCGTTCTCTGATGATCGATTCTACTTGCGTTTTGTTTCGCAGCCGCTCCTTTGATCGAGTTTGATAGATTGGTATGTATTCTATTTCGTTGCTTGTTTAATTGCTTGCTTCAATTGAACTCGATGCCTATGATGAACTTTTGGGTTCAGTATTTATATGAATTCGAGACACTTGAATTCCTTCGTATCAATCCGATACTTTCCCAATTTGTTGCTTTCCTGATGCGCACGGCTTTCCTGATATACTTTCAACCTTGATGCTTACGGCTTTAACTTGAGAGCGTTCGATCCTTCTTGTGTCACACGGCAAAAACTTTCCCTTTTATTTGTTGACTTTTTCAAAGACGTATATTTTCGTTGAATTCTCTGACTTGACTTTATGCAGTAACTTGGTCAATTTTGACTTTGGCTTGAGATCATTGATCTGCATTTCTTTATTTCTTATGGCTTCACTGTTGCTCTCGAGTGGTTTCAAACATGTGAGTTGTTCACCATGTTGCATACAGTTTTCATTCACTTGAGTCTGCCTTGTTGAGTTCCTGTAGTTGCATTCATGTCATGTAGTTGCACACTTTGACTTCACTGAGTCTCTGGATGGTGCATTGCCACTCACTGTTGCACTTGTTCATTTGCACTGCTTCATCAGTTCATATTGTATTTGAGCATTCTGGTCTTGCTGTAGTATTCATTTGAGTTGTGTCTCCATTGTCATGTTGTATACTCTCTGTATACATACTGTTGGCATTCTTCATTTTTGCTGTATACATTACTAGTCTTTCATTTGGTCTGCTGTCATGTTTGATGTCATATTTTTGGTGCACTCACTTTTGTATAAGCAGTTTGAAGTTGCTGACTTGTAGTCGAGTTGCTTCACTATTCTTTGGTTTGGGACTTGTTGTTCTGTGTTTGGTCACTTGTTCATATAGCCTTTGTAAACTTGTTGCTTGAGTCGCTTGCATTTGTTTGAGATTCTGGTGATCATGTTGCTTTCATTGCTGTTGACATGTGCATTTGGTTCACTGGTATCTTCACTGTGTTGATTTAACTTGTACTTGCTGTATTGTCTCTGACCTGTGCACATTGTTGCATTGTTGATGTTCTTTGTAGTTTTCATTTTGTACTTCTTTATGCTCTGGTCATTGCTTGTGAAGTTTGGTATTGCATTTGATATGTATATTGTGATATTGCTCCATTATGTTGTATACATGACCACTGCAGTATCCATTTGTAGTTGTATTCACTTCATGTTTGCCTACATGTTGTGGTTTGGACATTTGCACTTGTACACTCCATACTTGGTCGTGCTGTAGTCTTCAAGCATGTTTCTGTTGCACTTTGGTCTTGCATTTGTGTACTGTGTCTTTGATTGGTCTGCACATTCATATTGCAATTAATTTGTGTTGTTTCATGTGCTTGTATTTCCAGTTTTGATTTGTCAAAGCTTTGCATTCTTCATGTTGCCTTGTGTTGAACCCAGTTTTTTTTAAAAAAAACTCGGGTTTGACCTTGTGCTAATGACGTGATTTCATTTGTATTGCACCTGAGTTGAACCTGTCTTTATATTTGGGTTTGACCTTGTGCTCACCTGTCCCTGTAGCATTATCAAGTGTATATCGATGTGCACGGCCTTGTGGCATGTACAGTGATACATTATGCATGTCACACTGTTCGTGTGTGATGAATTCAAATGTAAATGATGACGAACAACCCAAATAACTGAGGCAAATCATATTTTCAAAAATCATATTTCATTTTATATTGCAAAAATATTTCTTTTTCAATTTTACTACGTTAGTGAATATTTTTGCAGATTGCTCAGATGCTGGATTCAAACTGGAATGCAGTTGAACACAAAATACGAGTGTGAGTGATATGTAGTGAGGTTATTAATGTAAAAACAATTGTGATGTAATCAAAAATGTATATGTATAGTGAGAGCTTGAATTTGTACTATTCAAGATTGTAATAAATATTTGTTTGAATAAAATTTCTGTTTGAATTCAAATTCTATGTAACTTGTTCTGTTTGAATTCAAATTTTGTGTAATTTATTTTATTCAACAAATATTTATTTAATCTATGAAAAACAAAATAGTACATTACCAAATACATTTAAATGTATATATATGTTTATTATCATCAAACAAAAACATATAAGCGCATATTCATGCAGTATCTATGTCCACTATGAAATGATTGACTTTATTGATTTTTGTTTGCTAGTTATAATGTGTTACAATTGTAAAATTGAGGTACAACGGGGATTTCGACAGAATCTGGACGTATAAGAGCCAAAAGACCTTTTTCAGTAGATCCTAGGCTGCTATTTATAGGTGTAGATATCAAATATCTCGTTCAGATCTCGGAAGACCTTTTCTCTCATGTGGGTAGGTCCACATGATCGATCCCTAATCGTTTGTAGTCGATCCTTGATTGATACGAACGCAATTCATATCGATCAGGATTTAGTCCAACCGAGTCGGGATCGATCATTGACATTCCCGAGGTGGTATGCAAGCTCCTGTGAAAATTTGGTGGCATTTGGACTTGTAGATTTTGAGTTATGATCGATGCAAGTTTTGATTTTTCGAAGGCTATTGAATTCGCCACGCTTCCTGTTCGTATTGATCTATTCACATCGTTTCTGGACACGTGATGTCTGATGACGTCGCGCTAACTTTTTGGATCGACCCACTTTTTATGCCGAGTGATCGAGTCTTCCACTTGAATGTATTTTCTTCGTATTGATCTCGTGCATTTCACTTCGTATCACTTCTATTGCACTCCACTTCGTATAGATGTCATGTACTCCACTTCCTATCAATCGTCGAGTGTTTGGTTTCGTATCGATTGGAGGTGTTGGTTTCGTATCGATTTGTGACCGATTGATACAAAGCATGCTTGAAAATGGATCGATAAGAAATGGATTACCATGCCACTGCTGATGGATACGAAATGGGTGGTTGTGAATGGATACAAAGTGGGTCAGTTCCGATGGATACAAAGGAAGTCGTTGTTGATGGATTGGAACGAAAGCAATGCGAAAAGGATTGACCAATGGATACGGACGAGTTTATTTTCTTGGCTTGCATCGATCAAATCTTAAGCATGTAAACTCAGATTGACTTGAAATTTAAAACATTGGCTTTTACAGCTTTGTTTGTCATGTCATGTTAATTGTGGCTCGATCCGGACTCGAGAAAAATTTACCAGAATCCACGGTGAACCTGTATGCAACTTCTTTTCGAGATGAACTGCCTTTTATCTCCAATCAATTCCTTTGTATCACGGCGTTGCCAAAAGGCGGGATAACACCTCATCGCTCGTACTATTTTCAATCTTATTTGTTTGATGGTTGTTCATCTCAAATTTTGGTGGTTATATGACTATTATTGCAAATAAAAACTGCTGCACATTGTTAATCTTATTACATGTTGAACTTAATGAAACCCCTTCCATTTTCTATCATTTGCTTTCATTTCATTGTAGTTTCAGTTGTATGCAAGTATTGGGTTTTTTACATGTCAATATAGGTTGTCGGAATCACAAAATTCATCAGGGAAGTGCACAAGTTGCTAGAAGGTGCCAAAATTTGGAGCACATGGGCTTGGGTTTTGCCATCGGTCGACGGTTCAAACCCTAGAGCATGTGTGCTCCAAGTGCCTGCACCTTTCCCTGCCTTGCACACTTCCCGGTTTGCTGCTGTACTTTATTTCTTCACCTTATGTTGCTGAATTTGATGCTTCTATACGCTATTGGGTTATAAGATTTGGTTCTCTAACTTTGGGATTTTCTTTATGATGATTTATGGCTTTGCACTTCCTGTTTTCATTTATGAAAATATATATACATTTGCTAGCAATGGTTTTACAAAATTGTTTTTTTTTTGAAAATATCTATTTTAAATTATATTTCCAAAATTGAATGGGTCTTAAATATAACTTCAAACAAGTTTTTTAACATTATTGATTATTATATATTAAGTATAATGTTTTCAAAATAGCAATTCTCTTTTCCAAACAAATAATTGAAAGAATTTTCAAAATCCAGTTTTCAATAAATTAGTTATTATTTCGTTCGGATGAGAAACTTAATTAAACAGTTTAGTAAAATAAGTGGTACAGAACACTTGCATTACTGGTTAATTGTTGGACTCACATGAGTGAATATTTTTATTATTTAAATATTTATGTTTTTCTTTATTATTATTTTTTGCTTCGGTGAGTTTACTATCTAATAGGAAACATTCGAGTTTTGTCGAGTGGTATGGAAGACTTTAGCAAAATCCGTTTAGTTACTAATTAAGAGTAGGTGACACTTTTAGGGATGACGTAGCCGTCGTGCTTAACTTTGGGAAGGCGATCTTTCATGATCGTCACACGTAGTCTTTGTGCTTGTCTTTGGGGAGAAGGTCCTTTATGGTTATCAAGCTAGCTTTCAAGCTCACCTTAGGGGAGGCGATCTTTCATGGTCGTTAGATGTAGCCTTTATGCTCGTCTTTGGGGTTATGGTCGATCGTTAGGTATAGATCTGTGCTCGTCTTTTTGGGTGATTCCATTTCGTAATTGATTTCAAACTATGAGTTTTCATTTGAAAATTTAAGATTTCACCATATTCTTGATTTCTACCTATAATAGGCAACTTTTAAGCTTTTGAAGTTTTGTGATTTCACTTTGAGGTTGCTATTTACCCCATTTGTAGGGATTTCTTTATTTAGGGTTTCATGATTTCAATTTGGGATGTTATTCGTTCTATTTTGGGATTTATTGATTTAGGCACATTTTATGAGCTATCAATTTGAGATTTGTGATTCTACGGCATAATCAGTATCTTATTTATATTAAATTCTATATCTTATGCTATGCCATCTTACTGTTTAGAATTAGAATGATTCTGACCCATTTATAATAATACTCGGATCAGCCCGAGTAGTTTCAGGTAACCGTTGATCCTGTAGCAGCTTAGCTTGGAGCCATCTCTCTTATTTATACTCGTCCTCTAGATGTATCATTTTTTAGACCTTGACTACGTATCTTGTATATATATGTTGGGATATGGACCTTGTCTGTATATATTCTATCAAGTCGGGTTGAATCAATTATATAGGCTATCTTTTATTCGTGTCTCTATCTTATAAACGTTTCTTTATATATATATTTGATTGACCTTTTTAATTGTATTTAATACATCATCCTGCTGTGTACTCTGAGATTCTATGTATTGATATGTTGTATGTGTTTTGACCTTAATATAAGCACTGTAGGCTTTGTTTCAAGCCTAAAATGAATATGACGAACCCACATTGAAAAAATATATCACTTATTTCGATGTATCGATGCTCAGTTAAAGCAAAGTTTATAGATTGTCGCTCCTAACCGCCTTATTCTCTACACAAGTAGACAATATTACATTGTAATATCCTTTGTTAGTGTGGGTCTCGAGGTAGTGCATTATAGTTAAGCTATTTTATGGACTCATAAAAAGCCTATGCAATGGGATTTTATGGTATGTGCATCTTGTTATGATATGTTGTTTGATAGATTTCATTTGTTAAAATGAAATGGGATTTTTGATGATTTTGGATAGTTGGAAACTTTCGGATTGTTATAGAATCTGAAGCTAAGTGTTTTTATGAAGTAAAAGTTGAGTTTATATAACATTTGCACTTAGGAGATAGTAGAATTTAAACCTGTTTTAAATTTGATGTTTTGTATATACTCTTAGGATGTAATGGAGTATTATACGAGTATGAAGTTAAGTTATAACTGTTTATAAACTTAAAGTCATGTTTTATGAAATGTTTCATAAATGATTTTAGTATTGAATGACATACTATGTGGATAAAAGAATATGATAAAGGATATTGGTATAGTTAAGAAACCAATAGGATAAATATATAAGTTATACGTAGATTGTTTTATTCGTAAGGTTGTTCTTGATCCTGTATTCAAGCACATGATTTTGAGGTGATGTACATCCGTCCAAACAAGGATTTTTCACAAGATTCTTGATGGAGAACACTTGATACGAATTCTTGATATGACCCCAAAGTTTTCAATCATAGTATATGGATATGTAAGGAGAACAAAGGCTTCTAATCAAGGAACCTAATCAGAGTCTGCACTCAAGAGGTCAAGTGATCTATACTAGTTGGGAAGTGAAATTTATGTGATCGAGCAAGTGATCAGAATTGATATTGCATACGGATGGTCCATGTGTATCATACGGGCTCTAGTATATCCGAGTACTATGTTTTGTTAGCTTATAGAGAGTTTAGGTGATGGCTCTTCGATTTTCTATGAGGTAGCATGAATAGTCTACTAAGTAATAACCGAAGGTAGTTGAGCATACGACACGCTTAGTAGGTTGTTTATCATCCTTGTGCGGTGATAGGATTTTTGAACTTGAGAAAACCATGAGTTTTATTTGTTAGGGATTGAATATTATTAAGTATTTCTATGTGATTATTTCTTTGGTTGCTTGTGTCGAAATTTCGAAGATGAAATATTCTAAGTGGGGAGAATGTATCGACTTGGGATTTCGGACACTTCGTATTTATATATCTGAATTATTTAAATATTTTAATCTTGGATTAAATGTTATTAAAATTATTTAATTAAATTTTTACCCCTTCTAAATCATAAGTAATGATAGCAAAAATGTTTACAAAAATAATTACTTTGAAAAAATATCGATAATGTGATCAAAAATCTTTTTATCGATAAATAGCCTTTTAACTGCCAGAAGTTGTTCAAATTTTTTTACGCACGCTTATTTGCTTAGAAATGAAAGGAAATGAAATAACTTATTTTGTCATTTATGGAAATAAACTTTTTGGACGATGTCATGGGTGATGTCATCAAGGATATTTAGGAAATGACCTTTCATGGTAATACTGAACTTTTAAACAAAATAAGAGAGGTGTAAATTTAACATGTGAAATGGAGGTTGATTTGGGACCTTTCATGGAAGGCGACAGGTGGTTATGACCAATTGTAAAACCCTATATAAGGAGAGAAGCACACCATGCGTAACAAATCATTAATTCACTAAGCTTGAGATGAAGTACGAGAACTAAAATGGTGAGAAAATCATCTCCAATATCTTTTAAACTTTGGATTTGGGCCTATGTCATCATTGGAGGCAAGATTAGGAAGTACGAAGTGGGAGAATGTGAGAGGAAGAGGGGGTTCCAAGTAGTGGCGGTGAGCTAAGGAGGAGGAGGAGGTGTGGCTTTGGTTTGGAAGTGCTAAATGTTGGATTTTTAGGCTTTTGGTCATGGAAGGAGGTGGTTCTTTGTTCTTATGGCTTTGTGCTTGGGTTTTTCATAGATTTGAATGAGTTAACTCACTGTCTTATAAGTATATATTTTGTATATATATGTTGTGTACAATGTATAAATTTAAAGTGGCATTAACTAAGTAAAGTTATAAACTTTGGACCTCACTTGCTTTTGAAAGAAAATGACAACTTTATACTATGTAACATCACTTCTATCACCCTTTAAACATGTGGTATGGCCATAACTTGATGTTTAAATGCTTGTTTAACTTGCTTGTTAAATTGAAAGTAAGTTTGAAAGTGTTTAAAGCGAGAATACTCGTTATAAGTGCACTTCCCAATCACTTGTTTTCGAGAATTTTTAATAATAAATGGAAAGATATTCTTAGCGGTTTCTTTTCATAATTTTTTAAGTACCTTAATGGTAGTACTTACTATAAAATTTTCACGTCTTAAATTATTTGTCAAGTGGTTAAAACTAGTTCTTTTCAATGTTGTTTTAACAAGGAATTTTAACAGCATTTATAAGTTCTGTAGTAAGTTGCTTATGGTCTTAATTGTTTAAAAATGGTATATAAATTTGGTATTTTCTCTAATCATTTTAGAGATGTTCTCATACATGTTTTGAAGCATATTAAATTTGGTTTGAATTTTAAATATATTTTTAACAATTACATACAAATTTCAGAAAAGTAAAGAAAAGGCTAACACTAAAAGCCGATGAGGTAGACTTCGCTAATTTCTGAGAGTTAAGGTTATGTCGAGTAGGAATGAAGCAATAGAGCTCTAACCTGTTGGGCTTTCCTTTTAAAGAAGGAATAGTTAAGTTGGAAAGTCGAAAATGTGTTAATCTTGTTGTCTATTTGCTTGTTTAAAAGGTAATTAACTTTGCTTAACGCTAAAAGCCGACGAAGCAGGCTTCTCTGTTTCTGGGAGTTAAGATTGATGTCGAGTAGGGACGGAGCAATAAAGATCTAATTTACTAGACTTCTCTCTTGAACGAGGAATAGCAAAGTCGGGAATGTCGAAATGGGTTAATCATGTTGTTTATTACTTGTTTATCGAAATCTGACACTCAAAGCCGACGAGTATGCTTGTCTTTTATGAGATTCAAGAATGAAGTGTTTAGGTAAGGCTTTGATGTAACCAGTGCTCTAACTTTTCTGGCTTCACTCTTGGTTAAGGAATAATATAGGAATTGTCGAAAATGAGTTGAGTAAATGTAGATTCATTTGTATAACCAATTGTTTTAACTAGATAATCGATTAGCCAACTATCGAACTTAAACACATATTATCTTAAATCTTTAATATGAATGGTTTAAAGATCATATAAGTATGAAATGGTTTTAGGTTTGTTGTGACAATTTTTTATTAACATTCATTTTAACCCTTTTTGGTAATACTTATGATTGTAAATAGATCTTTAATATGGTGTTTTAAAGATAAGCATAAGTGAAATGGTTTGGTTTTGTAGTGACAATGTTTAAGTAACATTTGTCTTAAAACCTTTCGAATGGATTTGTGAAAATACTTAGATCCTTGAAATGGATATTTTGAAGGAAATTATAAGTACGGAATCTTTTGGAAAATTATAGGAGAAGCATAAGTTTTAAATAAGAAATCTTGTAAATAATTTGTGAATATACTTATACCATTTGAGATAAGTATATGAATACTTTTTTAAGTATTAAAAGTATTTAAATGAATAGTAGAAATTGATAAAAATATGTTTTACTAATAAAAAGAGGTTTCAATTAATAAAAGACTAAGTTAAACAAAAAGGGGATTAGAAGTTGCTTATGTGACTTAATCATGCTTTGTGTTACTTAATCGTGCTTTGTATGTTTACTCGTTTATGGAAAACATTTAGTCGTATACTTAGCACTAAAAGCCGATGAAGTAGGCTTGTCTATTTGTGGGATTTAAGACTGATGTTCATGTAGGATATGAGAATTAGAGCTCTAACCTACCAACTTTACTCTTGATCAAGGGATGGTGTGAGAGGAAAATATCAAAAGCGCGATTGATATTAGTCCTGGTGAGACCAGGATTGATGAGTGTTTTACTTACTGAAAACCACTTCAAAACTGAGATGCGTGTTCTATCTCTTGGAAGTGGATCTTTTTGGGATGTAGGAATCTATGTGGAGATTCGAGAGATATTTAAGACAATCGAACACATGTAGTTGTTCGTGATCTATTAACGATGTAGAATCAATGTGTCATTCCGAGATCTGTTAAGATATAGGAATCCATGTATGTTTCAAGATATATTCAAGATGAGGGAATCTATTTAGGGATTCATGTTCTGTTCGAGTGATGAAGACTAGTATGAAAGATGTCGAATGTAACCTCGACATCAGAAATGACTAAAAACAGAGTTGGCCTCATGTCCTGAGGTTTAGCTAACCCACGACATGATATATCAACTCCATATCTAGTGATACTTATCGATTGTTGGCCAACGGGAGTTGATGATATGTAGAATCACGTGTTTGGGCGTGGATTAGCTACGTTTACCTAAAGATTTATTTTATCTAGAGATACACATCGTTCGGAGGTACTTTGTGATCTCTGTGCAAGAGATTGGATCCGGCTCCATCGAGGAGATCTCTATGAAAATCCAATATGAGAACCCTCCTTATTGGATTTGACTGTACTCCTCATATGCTGTTAAATGTAATGAATGTAACAATTCTGGCTATGTTATAATATTTATATTCTACACTCTTGGCATTATCTATTATACCACCTTATTTACTTATTAGATGGTGGTCCTTTTGAAGGGATATCCATTATGGCACACCATCTGTTCTCAAAAGTGCTGTTATATGTTGGCCATACATTTCTTGAGTTTCTCATACCGGACTTATGTCTGATACTTGGCTTTTGTCTTCCTTAAATTCCTCGCATGCTCTTTAGAGTAGTCAGAGAAAGGTAGGCTTTTGTTGATGTTCTTTAAAGCTCGAGAAGACGAGCTGGATGTTTCATCTACCATAGTATTCTTACTTCCACTGCATTACTATATTGTACATATCAGCATTTGTGAGGATAGGTTGTTATAACTGCCTAGGCTGATGATAGACTTAGGTTTTGTAACTCTGAAATTTTTGCACCCGGGTAAACCTTTGTACTATTCTTTTGATATTATGTATTATCATTTCACTAGTGAGATTCTGATGTGTTTTTCCTTTTTTATTCTATTCTTTTTGTTTCACCCTAACAATTCATCCTTTTTGCACTTGGATGCTAAGGACATGAATATCATGGATGTATTAGTATCGACATTTGGGGGTCGAAAGGGAAGGTCATTACATAATGAGTGCTATGTGGCATGCTCCCGCTATTTCCACTATTATTATAATAGTATACCAAATACAAAGGACCTTCATCCACTTAATATAGACTATATATTTCATATACTATAACTAGTTTACAGTGGGGTTCTTTGATCAATTATTATAAACTCAAAGAAATAAATCTCATAGAAAACAATTTTCTATATACATTTAGGAATATAAATCATATTTCTTATTCCAATGTTAAGTATCAATTATTATTTAATAATTTCCGTTTACTGATGTTTCTTTATGAAGCAGGAGTGACCATTCACTCTCTTCATTCCAACTATACCTTAAATCACGTCTACTCTTGTACATTCATTTTCCTTTTTAAATGGTTTAACCATTCAAAAGAAAAATCTTACTACAATATCATAACGAACTCTTTACAAAAGTGCATTCGATCATCCTTAAAATTAAGAACATTAATTATGTTGCATTTATGTAAAATGATCAAATTTGACATTTCAGTGATTGAGTTCTTAGATCCATTTTGTAGTTTAGTCTAGTGTTACATTTAACACAATATGATCTTCACTGCAATCAATCGGATTGAATACTCAATCCCGTGGTACGATTTATTTGCTTACTTTGAATGAACTAATTCGTCGAACTATCGTACATTATAAACTATGACCGTTCACGATATAACATTTATATGCGATAGTATATGGATCAAATATCCATAGTCTTTTATTGCTTTTAGAGTTCTAAACTTATATAAAGCATTGCATAAACTTGAGCAAAAAAATACGTAAGGGACCAAATTATGAATGTATTTGGTAGTTATAAAATTTGGTACTTGCATAGGTATTGTAAGCATTAACATGAAAATAGTATTTAATAGTAAATATATATTGTATTTCTATTTATCCTATATAGTAAACACATATATCATGTGTGTGTGTTTTTATTTAATTAGTCAGCCTTTAATTAATTAAACTTTAATTAATTAAATTAAACATTTTAATTAAATTATATTAATTTTGAAAGTTATTTTATATATACATACATATATATTTATACTATCTTAAAAAATAAAGATAATATAACATATATCAATATATATAATAGATGCATGCATATATATAATTAATTTATTTCTTATTAATAAATTAGTTTTCAAAATTAATGTTTAAATTCTAAATTTAAAATTTTCAAACACTTTGAAAGTATTATTATCTTTTCAAACATTTTGAAAACTTGTTTATATTATAACTTTTATAATAAACAATTTCAGTTTAAATTTAACTCTTAAATTTATAATCTTTACTGTAATTTTCAAAAAAATTAAAAAAATTAGATCGAGGCCCAAATCTAGCTGGGCCTTTTTTTATTAGGGGCAACCTTTGGGCTTATTTCATCTTTCAAATTAGGTTCGCAGCCAAGTAGGACATGGTACTTGATTACCTAATTCCAATCCTAGACATTACCTTTTTAGACACTGTACAAAGTAGACAACCTTAATTAGTTAGCCCTAATATGACTTAGACCATATAGACTATTAGGCTCTATTACCATTGATGGAATATGGTAGTCAAAAGCGAGTGAAATAGGTAGATTTCAAACGAAAAATCCTATTTTGGATCTACGGGTCTATGAAGTTTAAAGGAGCTTTTAGTTCCAAACTAAAATATTTATAAATAAAAATCCTTTTTTTTAAGATTTACATGAATTTAATGTATACATAAATTAGAGTATATTAAATATACTCTTATGTATATATTTATATGTGATTGTTACTTGTTAAATTTAATTTAGAGAAGAAAGCCATTCATTTCCTTGTCCTAACTTATTCAATTAATAAGGGGATGTATGGTTTTGGTTAGAGAGAAATATTTTTATTTCTTTCACTTTAATTAAATTGAATAATTTATTAAATAACATTAACGAGAAAAATTATACAAGGCATATGTTGTGAGTATATCCAAATATACTTTAGCATAAACTATGTAAGTGCAACATATCTTAATATGCACATAGTTAATGTGTAAGTATTTGGATGCTAGGATTTACATCGCAGCAGACACATTTGCCATTTACATATGCATTGGTTGTCCAAAACATTGTTTAAAATTATATATATGTGTGTGTATGTGTATTTAAATATATTTCAAATATACATATACATGTGTTGTCAATGAATCCTGTAAAAAAATCTAAATTAATTCAACTAAGTCAACTATTATGAATTCTAGATTTATTACCAAGCATGCAATGATTTGATTTAGTAAAACAATTTGGAAACATATCTTAATCTATAAGTGCAAATATAATGTGTATATATATGTTAATAGTTTAAAGTAAGAAAATATAGATATTTTTACAAGTAATAATAATTTTTCATAAGTACGTTTTATTTAATAATAATACCATGTTGACTTATGTTCATTTATACGTCAACACAGTTTTCCTTTATTGCTAGTATGTATAGATATAAAATATGTAAAAAAAATTAATGTATATATATTTATTTACTTTGATGAAACCTTTTATTGTAAAATATTTTAAAATTATTTATATATACATATACATATGTATATTTATATATGAATATATATGTATGCATATATGTATGTATATGTATGTATGTACCATAGAATAGAAAACCAATTTTGAATCAATAGAAAATATCATCAATAATTGAATAGATAAAATACAAAACGAAAAATTAATTACTAAATCTGCATTTAGAATAAAATCAATAGTAATTGTTAATTCAAATCATTAATAGAAATTATCAACATCAAATCAAAACCAATTTAAATGATAACAGGTTGTAATACTTTATGGTCTACACTTATAATATATATATATATATATATATATATATATATATATATATATATATATATATATATATAATAAATGCGTATATAAATCCGCCAGAAATGAATCGACCATTAGATCTACATTATCATGGAATATGTAGATTATAACTAATTGAATTTACCTTGTTGATGTTGCCTTCTGATTTGTAGTTTAAATAAAGAAAGCTCCAAGATCTGTTTGAATCACCTACGAAAATTGCAACAACCCGAAGCACCTTTTATGTATTTATTTGATTTGATTTGATTTTTTTTTGGAATTTTTTTGGCTCGGAGGCCATGAATTTTCGGCCAAGAATGTTAAAACTTAAAGAAGGAGGCTAAGATTTAGAAGCAGAGTGATTAAGAGAGACAAGTGAATGAAAGGCAAGGTATTTATAGAGGGAACCTTCCTTCACCTCTTCCTTTCATTTTCTAGATCTAACCATTGAATTTCAAGCCTCATTTCATCTTATGGCCATTATATACAAGGCAAGATGGGTCTCAAAATATTCCTAAATCCATTTAATAATTAATCTATTAAAATTAGATTTAAATGTTTTTATCAATATCATATATCGATACGTATATAACTTTTATATACACACTTTATCGAATACTAATGGCACTAAAAAAAAATCAAAAAATCAAAAATTCATGATTCATAAATATCGATTAATTTAATTATTTTATAACGATATAAATTAATTAAATCATATGATTTTTGGAGAATTCATCGTTACGGTTGTGCGACGCAAATGTGTAAATTCAGTCAGCGACTAATAAAGAATAATTCGAATATTATTCAAACGTCACCTTAGCTAATGGTGCAAAATTTTAGGCGAATTTACACTTACACATCTTCTTGGTAATTTCCAATTTTCTATTATAAACGGTATCCATAGTAGCGATAATTTACACCAATTCTCTTCGTCAAAACTATATCGCTTTGGACTTATAGATTTTGGTAATGGTCAAAATTCCAATATTTTCCATATTCAACTTTATAGTCCAAACATAATGTCCTTAGCTCAATAATAACAGTTATTATTAACCGAATTACTTTGGATGGAGATTTTGACTTTGAGTTGACTTCAGTTGACCGTGATACTGGCCCCATACAACTGAAGAGACGAACCCTCTCCTGAATATTGTTTCACTTCCAATACTTTCACTCGACCCAACTATAGTCGTTCGATATACTTCCTACCATGATTTATCTATAATCAAAGAAGAGCTTTCATATTGAAGATCAATAACATTCTCCAATCTAGAGAACTGTGTAAATTGGTCACTTCGATATTTTCTATTTGGCCTTAGTTATATTAATCAGTAGAAAACTATCGAGCGATTCATTCCATTATTTCCAATAACTATCAATACCTAACCCATTGGTGTCCTCGGCAGTCATGAGTAATGCACTACCCAACATTTGGAGAGCGTTTCATACTCTAGTCTCAACAGTTGCATCGATGTCCTATCTCGATGCATTTTGACTAGGAATATTAAAAATGATGTGCTTATAATATTGTGATATAATACTCGTGGTTACAACTATTTGTAACTGCTATCACAAACACATCATTTATGGACTATATAAACAAATTAATTATTATAACATATTTTAACAAGTATATAACAGAAAGGAAACACCTTTTATTTTGAATATGATTGGTTATTGAGTAATATTTATGTAAAAAATTAAATATTTGCCCCTATGGCTTATCCCTAACTCTATCACTTCTTTTATGCTACCTAGAGCAAGCGAAGGGCTGTCCTTTTCTTTATCTTGAGGCGAGTAGTAGGTTTGAAGCCATGGAAGATCCATATTCAAAGTACTACATGTTCAAGAAGGAGTACTTCTTTATTTGGAATACTTCTCCATGCTTCCATCAATGGTATTCGGGATGTAAGTCGCCCTAACCGTTCGTTTATGTTTAAATTTTACCCATAAATTTTTTGCTTTGACGCCTGACCCCTTCTTTAGTCATTTCCTTAGGTTTGGTGAAGGATGTTATGGTCGATGTCTTGGAACAATGGAATTAAGGGTGGTTCCTCGTCTGGTGACGGATGAAAATCTTATACAACTTGGGCTATTAGCCGAAGGGCATTCCATTGGGAAACCGAGAATTCCCTTGGCATGAAAACCTACAAAATAGGGAAAGGGTAAACTTGTAAGCCGTGTAAGACAAGTAAAGGAAAGACTTTTCAATTCTATGTTCCTAATGTTAACTTGGCACTAGGCACGCTTGGTACCGATCCTGTAGTGCACACCGATGTCATAAGTTCGAAGTTGGATTCTTTCCGAATACAACACCATGTGAGTGGAAGGCTAAAATCTACATGGGAGTGGGAAGATGGCTATATTTGTAATAAGACTAGTAAGGGGGAGAGCATGTTCTCTCGTGACAACAACATGTAATGACCGCCTGACACCAGCAATGCAGAACGGTTGTCAAAGGAAAGAAAGAAGTAAAGAAGAGGAAATAGAAGAGAAGAGAATGGATAAGAAGAAAAAGGAAACATCGAATATTCACATAACTTGTCGTATATCTAACATGGCATTAGAGTAAATATAATAACCAACAAAGGTATAAAAGAGCAGAGATAGTGACTAATCATCTTATTATAAGGTCCACAGAGTTATACAATACAGTAATAGAGTTTAAAAAAAACTGGAAAATAAACTCTACTGTACACTGTCTCGTATAAAAGTAAGTCAAACACTGTTAAAGCTCCAAAGTGTCACATAGCGGAATATACAATAACAAACTCACATATAAGTATGAGTAAATGTTACCTCCTGCTAGTCAATCTACAGAACTCCATATGCCATCCTCACCTGCTCTCAAATCTACTTATTTAAGATTACTCGAGATAATAAGAAGCAAAACATAAAACCTAAGTTAGACAACAGTCTGGTGTGAGCGATAGCAAATCTCAAAATATTATAAAAGTTGATACAACATACAAAACATAGGGTATATAAACCATACCTGACCTATTCATATAATCAAACAGTCAACACATAACATAGATAATATACTACACTACACCATACTCAGTATCTATCGGGGTGCAAAGGTATCTCCATCCATAATACCTACTCCATACTAAGTAAACTGTCCAAGTTTCTTGGTATCACTATCCACAATACCTACTCCACACTAATCAAGTCGGGAAGTCTATGTATCCCTACATAATACTTACCTCGCGTGACATCCGTAGGATGACAGTTGGCTAGTGAAGCAACCATAACAAACTAACATCCATTAAACGATAATAACTGTCACCCAGTGTGCTCTAGAGATATGGTAACTCCTTTGGCCATCTGCAAATACCAAGGAACAATGGAAATCCCAGTCCTCCGTTGCACTCTCTATCACTCATCCTAAAGCAGAAAGTAGACCCAATCTAGCGGACCATGATATTTGGATCCTGGCTACCAATCCATGGGAATTCCCACTATATAATACCCCTGCTCCGAGTATAATAGAAAATACTCCGAGTCATCAACAATCCCTTAGCACATACACATCCATTGAGCCCAACTCGCTCAATACGGATCCGAGCCCTACTAGCTCAATATAATTTCCACCGTCTCAGAAACCCACCACGTTCTCCCAATCTATGACTCCCAATATGATCCTCTTTGGTACCTACTCCATACTCGAGTCATAAACTGAAGATACAGAGTGGCTAATCTTCAGTACCTACTCCCATTAGGAGTCATAAATTAAAGATATCAGTTCATTATGTTGTACATCGCCATCGACTATGATGTGAAATGAGCCAACATCTCCAGCATGATTCATCGACTTGATACTAGCACCCTTGGAACCTATCCATACGTCGTCGAGTCACCATCCAAAGCACCGGACTATCAGGTCGAATAATCACACCAACCCCTCACCATCAAAATTGCTCGTCGTAGAGAAATAACATCCAAACACTAAATTGATCGCACAAACAAACCATCCCTTTGCCCACCACGTGACCTTCTCCACATCCATGCCAAAGATCGGCCAAATCGCCAATCAACAATAGTGATGGACATTGACCACTCTACAATGGTTAATACCAGCCACCTTGGTCTTGTACTTAATCGAACAGATAAGTACTAACTAAACAAAAATGTCTGGCATTCATCCTAAAATTTAAATCTTTCGGCATATATCCTATTCCTCCTCTACAATTTATCTTGTTCATTAGGTTCTTGTGTGTATGAAATCCCAACGTACAAGATACTACCTAAATGCGATCACCGCTAATCGACGTTTTCAACCAATACATCCAATCAAGTCAAACAACCAAATATACATCAACAACCATACATCCATCCAAAACAGCACACATACAACATGTATAATCCATACATATCAATCAATATGGGAAATCATATCAATAATAGCTCAAATATAATAATTTCTTAACTATGACACGTTGATGGAAAATATGTGATATTCTTCATAAACCCTTTTAAAATAATTTTATTTTCTTTCATAAAAATCTAGAAGCTGTATAAGTATGGAAAATCACATTCTAAAACCAAAAATCATTGTCGAGCATCAATCTAATTCTATATAACTAATCATAGTATGGAGAAAGACAATATCACTCACCTTCATAAAATCTGTCCAAACTAGTGCCAAAATGTAGATCTCGCCATCACGAGCCTCGTACGTAAAAGATATGGATCAAATATGATTCGAGATTAACATGGAAATTAACTAATTACCTTATTAACTCGTTAATCTTTCTTCCTCCCTCAACCTGTACATAACGCTACAGTAATCTTGTACATCGATGCCATTGCCATTCACCTTTTCACCCGATACTTTCTCTCCATTTCACGAAATTGCCTACCGTCACCTCCGACAAATTCCATTTCATGATCTCTTTACAAAGCACTCAAACACCATGCCTCTGCTTCCTCTGATTCAATCATGACATCAGTGTCTAAGTCCTCGACCTCTAAACATTGAAAATAGCCAGACTCGATCGGAGGTAGCCAAAATATGAGGAGATGTGCATCTTGTCGAGAGAAGCACAATGGTAATCGTTGATCCATCCATTGTCACTTCAAGATCCAATGATCTTAAACCGTAATTCATGGCAATAGGGTCGATCTTGGCCAAATGTCATCGATCCAAATTCCACCACGGTCATAGCATAGCTCTCATCCATAAAATCTCAATTGAGTCGATCTAATAATTTATCGTCAAGTGGGTTTGGAAATATTAATTTCTGAATGGAATAAATAGAGTTGGATTTCCCTTCTCAGGTGCGAACAGTGAATAGCCAAATAATGATTTGGACGAAGATCCATATTTGGGCCTTATATAATAATTTAATATTCCATTTATTTAAATTCTCAAATAAATGGTCACACATTTTGAGTCCGTATAATCACACGACACATCCGATTGCCACGAAACTCATTTGTGTACATCATCTCATTTTTTCAGATCCAATGGTACTAATCTTGCCCCATTGAGACTGCACCACGAGATGCTAATTTCGCCTATTTCGAGATCGTTTCGGCCATCAGATCATTCGATCTCCAAATATAGCGATCATTACACTCATTTTAATTCATAACATCAATCCGAACTCAACGAAAGTGGTCTTGAGTCTTCATTCGACATTATGCGAAAAATAACATTTTTTGGCCTTCATTTAATTAATGATTAAATATTTAAACAAACAATATAATATTCAATCTTTGAAAACACGGGTTGTTACATTCTCCCTTTCTTAAAAAAATTTCATCATCGAAATCATAAAGCAAAGAGAACGTATCCTAACCCATAAGCCCTTAAAAGCCTCTCAAATTCTAGAAAAATTCGATCGAACCTCCTCTGCGCGACTAGGTCCAGGAAAAATCCTAATAAAGCAGCAATATGTAAACAATTTGTATCTTTTAATATACTAGATCATATATAGCAATCGTATCAAATAAATATGCTATACCAAACCATAATATCCTACATGCCTAACAACCACAGAAACATAGGCCATCATCTCAAATGTTAACAATCTAATCAAACATGAATACATGAGAGCTATCATCCAAAAAGTAACTTCCATGCCTATCCTAGCATGTGGGATACTAAAATATTTAGTATAAAACATCAAATATTATATCCAATATGAGAGCTAACGATAGAAACGAAATCCTCTAAAGAGCTCCGGACAAATGGTCTACATGCTCCCACGGTCTACCGTACTCTATTGCCTTCGCTTTCACTCCAATGAACCTCTATTACTCCATTGTCCTCCTCATAACCTAATTCATATCACATTTATTGGTATGAATAGTCCTACGAGGTCTCAAAGCTCTTGTTTCAGTCTCAATTTCATATAATTAATTTGATGCCAAATTCCCAAATTCCTCTTGTAAATTCCCCCAAAATCCACTAGCGAACAAAGGGTCTTGGCACTTATAATGCTCATGGCACACAATGCGATCATACTATCCATCCCATATATAACTCAACAAATATGGATGTCATTTAACTGGACCTAAGAAATACAAATATAGCATTATTCATCAGCCAATCTACTTTGACTCAAATGCTATCACATATCCTCAGTCATCGACAATCCATCAATGCAGTTTATAAATATATATTCCCACTACTCGATAATAAGCAATCTTTCATCCCTACTGAACTAACAGTCTCAGTTGGGTCTACACTGCATCACCTCTACAGACAGTACACACTCTTCTAATTTATCTATGATCTCCACTAGTCTAGCCTAATGCCTCTAACTAGTTTCAATATGCTAAATCTAAGTAGGTCGGATGATCAAACTAGCCATCATTTTTGTCCATAACTCATCGAGTTATGAAGTCATAACCAGTGATAAGCTCGAGCAATGCCCACTCTAGGAATACCAATCCCAAACTGGTATGTCTTTCACTCAAAACATCAACAAGTACATTTCCTCTACACATATTGGAAATGTAAAATCATAAAGGTAAAGAACTAACCATTGCTATTGGCGAAGGTCAAGATCCTTCTTGGAGAAGAGATACTCCAATGACGTGGAATCACTGAACAATTAAAACTCTCTCCTTATAGATAACGCCTCCTAATCCCCAAAGAAAACTCTATCTCCACTTCATTGCGCTCGGAATGAGTAATATCGGTGCACTCGTCAACCTCTCGGTTAGACCACTAACATGTATCCGCACCTCGCGTCTCAAATACAAGTCTGATCTTCTCCCATCAAATTAGTTAATAGTGCTACTGCCTTAAGTCTATTCAAATTCTGGACTAATCATAACAACAAGATCTCCAACGACATTTTACTCTGAAACAACATGACCCAAGCATCTCTTCATCAATTGATGTCTTTTCAACACCTAGAGCACAATCACCAATCATGCCTTGTGCTCTTCTTTTGTCCATGTGTAGACGAAAGTACATCAACAAACATAAGCAAAACCTTCTCAAGTGACCTATCGAAACACGATTCATGAGATCAACAAGGCATGCCAACACATTGGTTAGCCCAAACGGCCTAACTAGCAAATCAAAAAAAAAAATCAAGGTAGTGTACAAAACACTACAATTGGCACAGTTCCTGTAAATACTCTCAGTTGGTGAAACCTCACCGCAAGGTCCAACTAAGAGAACATCCTCATGCTATAGAGCTAATCGAACATGTCAATAATAAATGGGAGTAGAAACTTGTTCATTATCTCATCCAGCTCAAGACAACCAACAAATAACTCCAAAAAGCCATCTGCATTACCGACGAATACTATAGGTGCATCCTACCCAAATATACTCCTATGAAATAAACATCATCTAAACAGATAATCTGCTTGCACCTTTAGTTCCCTAAGCTCTTTGGGCATCATATGCTTTAAAGGCATAACTACCGGCCCACCTCCTCTGACCAGATTGATACGGAACTCTATCTCCATATAGTGGTAAACCGGGCACCTCATCGAATATTTTTGGACCGCTCTAGCTATAAGCACATATGAAAACCTCCTCATGTGGAATATCAAGCAAATATAGAAAGCTAGCCATCCCCATCCTCTATAGGTAGCCAAGCACTACTGTTTGCTCCCCCATAACCCTAATCGTCACAAATGACCTCTCACAGTCCACCACTATTTTGTATCCCCTTCAGCCAGTCGATTCCCAAACCATAATCCAACCCAATTAAACCCAAAATAAACTAACAGCAAATAAACAAACAACGAACAAACAAATATCCATGACTCAATAAGGAAAAGTCTCGACAGACCATGTATAGGCTGGCTAAGCCCCTAACTAGGTCCGTCACAATCAAGGGTTGGTAATATCTCAAGTCTAATATCTCCATCAAATCAAGATATGAAGGAATATAAACCTTTATGTAAAATTAAAAATGCATGGAAACACTATAAGCAAAAAGCGCATATCAAACAGTAATGCCATTTCCCTTTTCTTTTGTCGATGGAGCACTTGATGAAATCAGAACAACAATCAATACATATAATTCCCTAGTCTATCCCTATTCAGCTGATTTGGGACAACCTTCTACACTGGATATAAGCTCTCTCATCATAAAGCCTTCTCGATCATCTTCTTGAAGCTCTCATCAATATGAGGAATCAATTGCTTCCTAAGATGATCTCTTAACCCAATGATAAACTTTCCATCATTTTTGTGTGGAGTATTAACAGGAATAGACCATACTTCGATAGCATATCGAATTCGACAACATACTCCAACATAAACATATTCCCGTACTTCAAATCGACGAAGTCTCTAACCATCACCGGCTTTAGAAAAGTCGAGATAAATCTTCTTCAAAGTGAACTATGAACTAATCCCTAAGAAAATTGGTCCTCAGAAATCAAAGTTATAGAGACACTCTACTAGTTCATTGTCCATCCCTGGAGTCATCTAGAGGTCTGCTTCTACCTCATACATCATCTAACTACAAATCATTAAAGATCCTCCAACAAGTAACCAATCTTACCTTACAATAGCCAACTCTGTTCCAAGGAGAGGTCTGCCTCCTAGACTCCCATAGTCTATATATAGCTCGACAAAGTAATTTTACCCATTTGCACTTGAGCACCAAAACATCCCAGAACAAATTGGATATCCAGAAATGATTCGCATCATCTATGTGAACATCTCCTATCAATCAGGGTAAGTGGGCTCGATACTTCCCCATCCTTAACTCTAAAGATATAGTCAATATCAGTATTCTTGCATGCCAGATTAATCCTGCTCCATATTAAGGATGATCGGTTTCTCATAAAGAAAACTACATCAATAGTGCTCACGTGTGCAACCTAACTGTGTACTATATATACTACTATATAGTTTTGAAAATCAAAATATATAACAAACATGAACTCTCTTATATATACAAAGACTCTAGATCCAGTCTAAGGAGACAACTCCTAACCTATCTCTACAGGATCGCGGTATCAACTAAGGTTAATCATGTAACCTTTGCTCTGATACAAAATGTAATGACCGCCCTTGTAGTTTTCCCCATTTTAATGCCCGAACCTAACTGCTACAGATGCTGTAGTCATCTATAGTATTAATTTCCAATGACAAAATGTGGTATTGTTAATGGTATCCATAATACTAGAAGCATAAGAGTATAAATATCTCAAAACACAATTTCAAAACAATTTTTCTCATTACATTTAAACCCAATATTTCATATTCAATACATAATTCCATAATGTTGTCCAGATTCAGATAAAATATAATTATTACAAAAAATGCCAAGAGCGACATGCGAAGATGCCCCTTGGATAATCAGAGTTACTAGATAGACAGTTACAACATCTGCCATTACATACAGCTTACAATCACAGCTGAATAGATATATAGAAAATCTCCTATATGGCTAGATCTGCCTCTTGCGCCTCTTCGAAAGCTTTATTCGCCAAAACCTACTAATCCTTAAAACCTTAACTCTTAACCTACTCAAATTAAATTTTTATCCTTCGAGAGTTTAAGGGGAAAACATATATTTCGAGTCGGTCAAAAAGCCTACTGTGAATATTAATATGACATCTCGATTTATCGATATTAAGTGAGATCACCTCGCTTGGTGAAACGAGTTTCCCCTCACTAATATCCTTTAAAAACATTTCATTTGCAATCAAAATCCTACAACCAAAATGGTTACAATAAATAATATATAATAACATGTATGCATACAAAGTAGGTAATCAGTGGACTATCTATCCCAACATCATAGTTTTGTCAGGCTAACTATAAAACTATGGCTGACTCGGGCCCACCAAACATAATAAATGTTCTAACTTCTTCTAGAGAAAAACTTGACGGCCTATCCATAAATTACTACTTCTAGGGTATACAGATCCTAAAGGTTTTACGGATTCACCAATAACCTATCTCTACTCTATGTATTCTACGTGTAACCTTCTTTTAGTCTTACCTATAATAAAGCCATGCACACTGGAATTTTGGATTTATATTAGCTAGGGATTACTAGCTAAAGTATAGGGCGTGATCTTACACCAGTCCCATCTAGTTTTTTAATCTCTAAATCGTTCTTTAAGTAAAATCCAAGGTTAATTACCCTATCCATATTTCCTTGAAAATAACATTTTGTAAATGATTTGACCCTAGAAATCATACTTAAAACAAGGAAAAATTGTTCCTTTATTTTACTCAAAATACTTATGCCACGATATATGCTTTACAAAACATTATTGATGAAAACTCAAAATCATTGGCATCTTCGACCCTCTCAAAACTTAGGCTACAAGGCCAAAACTATGCAATACCTTTGCAATTATAAAACTCGACGACGTCATCTCCATTCTAAAGCATGTCGAAGTTTTTATTTGAAAATACATGGGGATGATGTTGAAGTCATAACTTCATAAGTAATAGCGTTAAACTATAAAAAAAATTCAGCGTCCCTCAAAACATTGGCATCAATACCTCATCGAAGATATAAAATTTAGTAGATGCGACGTTGATATCTAAGACATCCACATGGTTAAAAACAATGCAGGTTAAACTCGATGACTAGTTAAAAACGGCAGGGGTTATGCTCAACGACAAGTTAAAATGCAGCATAGATTAGGTTCAATAACAATAATAAAAGTGGCATAGGGCTAAACTCGATAACAAGCTAAAAGCGGCATAGATTATGCTTGACGACAATTTAATGCGATACGGGTTAGGCTCGATGACCATCTGGTCGATGAGCCTGAACTCGATGTCATTTGACAAAACAATGCAACATCGAAGTTATAGAGGTTGGCGACTCATAAAACATATGTGGCGACATGCCTCTTTGTAAAAATGCGGCGCTTACGCACATCGACATGCCCACCTCTAGGACCATTATATAACCTTGATAAGGTTCAAAACTAATCGATTTCATGCCAAACTCATTGACATCATATGCATTGCTTTGTTCTACGTTGATGATAGTTTGATGAGACAAGATGTGGCTTGACATAGCCTATGTCATCATGGTAGGATGATAATTAACTTGAAAACTGCATAATTACTATAAAATGTGTTTTCTTTTCACAACTATCTATAATTTGTCAAGATCTCATTGGCTAGCAAAACTTTAACAATCCCTTTTATTGAAAATCTACCGCCTAATATAATTCTCAATGCCAAACATTTCTACAAATTACCGCTTATTGTAAACATTTTAATTAAACAAATAAGCCCTTTTTGGCTCAAATAATTTATTTATCATTCCTAAACTCTTATGAAAAATTTCAAGGCCAAAAATTTTATTTAATTATTTTGAATAATTAAAACACAAAATTCACTTATTTCTCCTCTTAGAGAATTCATACAAAATCCATACTTGATTGACAAATTATGAAATTAAAAACTTACTTCTAAAATGATATTTATAACATTATCAAAATTGTAACTCATCATTTGGGTATCATATGATAGGTTTTCCAACTCAAACGTATCACAAAATTTTATATTAAATTCTAGAAAATCACAAACAAGCATATAATCCTTCAAACTACTAAAACATGGCATAATACTTGCAACAACCCGTAAATTTTAGTGGTTCTATTTGTTTAATTAATTGATTTTTTTTGAAAGTTTAAATATTTGAATTTGGAAATAAAATTTTAATATTGGAATACGTCTATATAAACATAGCAAATAGTAAATTTTCATATGATAATATGAAAGTTTATTTTCTTGTGTAATTTTATTTCAATTCAAATAAATTACAATTTGATGGTAATGAAATATTTTTCAAACCTGAATCTTTTTATATAATAAATTTGTAAATCATCTTCTGAGTGAGACGTCATATTTCATTTCTTTAAATTTGGACTGTTATTGCTCCATCTGTCTTAATTCTGACGTTTTAGCAGCATTTTTTGGCACCAATATCGACTTTTGTTAGTATGGTCTTACCACTGATATTTGTATACCATTTTGATCGTCTTTTCGTGCTGATCTCCGTAGTATATTCATTTGTATGCTTCGATGTTCGACACGCGGTAGAATCTGCAAAAAACGGTTGACCGTACCGGTATCCATTTTGAGCCTTTTGATTTTTCCTTCTATCCATTGAATATCCATCGTATATTACCAATTTTCTATTGCTTTTTCATATTCCTACAAAAATTAAATGTTTACTGTTACTCTACCTACCAGTTCAATTTTTTTTGTTTTATACCTATCTTTACTCTTCCTCTCTGCCTACATACATTCTGTCACATCTAAAAATAAAAATTTGCAGAAGCTTACTTTGCCTGTGATCTTGCTTCCACATGCCAAATTGTTCTCAGCCACGGCTCGCCCCACTTCACCACTTTTCCTTCTGTGCCAATCCATCCACCCCTACCGAGCCTTGCTCATTCACCATGGCCATCTCCAATGCATGAACCCAGCGCCACCATAACAACATCCTGCATGCCGTTATTGTGACCTAGACCTTCAACCCAACCCACATCTTTACCTACAGCCCGACCAGAGATCCACCTTCAACCCTTCCACCGATCCAAATATCTCTCCATGCCACAAACCTCTCCGAAGCCACACCCATGGCCACATGCAAGCTCGGCCACAACCCTTCCTCTGGTTTCTTTTATATGTAAGTATATATATTTATATTTGCTTTTTTCTTAGAAACCCTGTTCCTATCTTCTCCTAGCTTGAATCCTGTTTCCTATTGAATATAAAATGTTAGTTCGTACACACACACACTTGGGTTTCTGGGGTTTCATCATATCGTAAATTAATTTTAACAGTGGCATTTTATAGTCTTCAAAGTATATTTATGAAATTTTAATACATGTGTGTTTTAAAGAATACATATTTCAGATTTTGGTAAAATTTTACAGTGAAGTCTATATGTTATAGCAATATCATTTTAGAAGTATAATTTTATAAACTAAGTTTATGTAAATTTCATAATACATTTGATCTTAAAATATAATATATATATATATGATAGTTGTATACGGTGGTATATTGTAATAGTTTAAAATATAATATACATCTGATTTTTTTTCTTGCTGGCAGGTTTTATATTGTACTAGTTTATATATAGAGTTGGGCATTACTTTAGTAGTAATATATATAGTACGATAGTTATACACACACACACCAACACCATGTACCAATGACTTGATGCATCAGTGCTTGTTTGATATATGTACGTTAAATTATATCTGCATGTAATTTGTTTATGCATATGTTATTAGTATATATATGGATGTTACGGTAGTTGTATATTAGTTTGTACCATATATATATAGTATAGTATACGAGTACTGTATATGTATTATAAAGTATTTATATATATATATATATATATATATATATATATATATATATATCATACTTTAAGCGTAGGCTGTGTTGTAGTAGATCTTATATATAGAGTTTGCTGTTTTTAAAAAAAACTAAGTTCTGCAGGGATTTTTTGTTTTGAAATATATTGTTTTATATATATTTAGGATTTATTTTAATGTATTTTATGTATTGGTTTTAATATTGGTTTAAAAATGAAGATAATATATATATTTAGTTCAATTTATATCAACTGAATCTAATTGTTCATTAATTCCTTATCTATTAGTTTGTCCATTTTATTCGTGCCATTCTTGCTTTGCTATGGATTTCGTGCCTGGATTTCGTAACTCAACTTCATCGTCTATCTCTCTAACCTCGAAAGATGAGCAATCACTCACGATTAACGTTCATATATTTATTAAATTTGATTTCAATTGAAACGAAAATTGAAATATGCTGCTGTTAGTTATTTACATTGTTATATGTATGCTGTTACCTTTATCTGTTCACCTGTGGCATCTGACACCATTATCTGTCCTTTATATTGATAATATATGCATGTTACATTATTATCATATCTGTTATCATTTTGTAAGTTCCCTATTAGTATAGAATTCCCTATGGTTTGAAATGATACATACCCAAACGATCTATAGAATAGGAGAAAATCGTTATGGGTTGAAATGATAAACCCAAGCGATTTTCATTGAATTGAATTTGGGATTACGGGTTGAAATGATATATGCCCGTATATATTTAAATTGCGGATTGAAATGATAAATATCTGTATCACTTGACCATAGGATAGAAAATAGTATACAGACACCGTTGGTCAGTATATATATATTTTGAAATGATTCCAAGGTTTTGAAATTGAATTTATTTAAAAATTATACTCAAATAAGTTTGATTTCAAATTTATTAAATTTGGGATTTTAAAGATATGATTTTATAACTTGATTTTTATTTATTAAAAGTGATTTAAATGAATATTTCAAATTTATATAAATTGAAATGGTATATTTAGTTTTATTTATATTCGAAATTTGAAGTTTCATTTAAATGTTATTTGAATGATTAAGTAAATATTTCAAAATAAATAATAGTAAAGTGAATTTGATATATATATGGAATTATCAAATCTAGTTTTAAAATGTTTGAATATTTAAAGTTTTAAATATTGAAATTGAAATGGTTTATTTTGTGGTTAAAAATATGTATTTGATATCGATATAATTTGAAATGATTTATTGAGAAACTGAAGTAAATTGAAATTGTTGATTTGAGATTGGATTAAATTTGAGTTTTGGAGTTCGAGTTGATTTGGAATCGATTTGTGAAATTTGAGGAAGCTATTTATTATATAAAGTATTTTTAAATTATATTTAAAACTATTTGTATAATTTATTTTATAAATTATTTTAATATAAACTATTTTAATATAAACTATTTTACTTTATAAACTATTTACTATGTATACTATTTTAATATCTAAATTGTTTAAGTGGTGGAAGTTATGTTTTCAAAGTTATGAATTTCAAAGTATTATGTTTTAAAAGTGTTATAATTTCAAGTGTTTGGTTTCAAAAGTGTTATAACTTTGAAAGTGCTATGATTTTGGAAATGGATATATTTGAAATTGAAATGATATCATAATTGGTTTTGAAATGGAAATGATATTGTATTGATATGGTTTTAAGATGGCAATAATATTTTGGTTTTGAAGTATAAACTATTTTGAAATGACCGCGGTGTTATAATAACGTTTAGTTGTTAAAAAGACCAGGATCGGAAGTTGTCATACTCTCTGCCAACTTCGAAAACCGCTTTAACAACTGTGTACGTGGTAGAGATTCCATAATGAAGTAGGATGGTAACGACGATCCTAAAGGTATATTTACGTGGACCTAACTCCCTTGAGTTAGCATACGGTGGCTAAAACAGGAGCGATTCCGGGCCAAATGAGGTAGCACAAACAGGGGAGGTGCAGCAAAGCTAAGTGGCTAGCAACCAATTAGTGTAAGGTCATCCCTGTCTAGAAGTCCCTTTTTATTCGGCTATGTAGGTGGTTGCCGATCCCAACCGTGGGGTGATCTTATTCGGACTATCCAGCAAGGGGTAGCTTCGGTCTTGTATTATAGGGGATAGGGAGTGATTCTAGGTACTCTGATCTAGACCAGGTACTATGACGGACGGTACCCAGTAGTCCTGCCATTGATGGAAACCACATCTCTAAGTGTCTTCAGACTTGTTTGTACACCTATTATGCTGGAACTTAATGAATGTAACAATTTCGGCTATTTGAATAAGTATTTGTGCTTAGACATTATTATAATATCGAAGGATTTGATATAAAATGTTTTGGTTATCGTAAGGCAAAAACCCAGCATGTTTATTTATTGCGTGGTCTTACGAGATACCTTTGATTTCAAAGGATTTTGAAAACTTTAACAATCCAATTAAGTGTGTTTTCTCACGCTGGTTTTCCAGACCAACTCGGGGGTTATTTCACTATAATGCTCGGGTCAGACCGAGTATTATAGGATACATGATAGGATGTTGTGGAGCTCAGGAGACAAGCTAGATGACGAGACATATCACACGTACTTGATGTATATTCAGCTGTGTAGTATACGCTGTATAGTTAGCTTTTGTGAGGACAAGTTAATATAACTGTCCAATATTTTGCTATTGATTGTGTTGTACTCTGATTATGTAATGTATAAAATAGATATAGTTCTTTCTATATAAAGACCAACCATTTATCTATTATATATTATTCCACTATGTTTGTGAGATTCTGATATTGTTTTCTATTTCTTCTTCTACCTCTTCCTTTTTTAACCCTAATGGTTCGTATTTCCGTCCACTTTGAGTTGAACTATTGGAGAATACTATCGGCTTAAAGGGGTATGAATTTGTGGGTCGTTACACAAATTTATTATATAAAAATATTTAGTTTTGGAAATAATTTTATTATCATCAATTTTAACTGATTTGAATTGAAATAAAATTACACAGAAAAATAAACGTCCATATTATCAGATGAAAATTTACTATTTGCTATGTTTAATAAGTCGTATTCCAAATATTATGTTTTCAAATCAAAATTTTATTATTTAAAATTTCACGAAATTTCAATTAAATACATAAATAATACCACTAAAATTTATGGGCCATTACACTCTCCCACACTCAAAACTTTTCATCCCCGAAAAGGAAGGAGGTAGGGAATAGAAACAACCATAAAGAAAATAGATTAAAAAACAAAGTAAAATAATTAATTTAAAATAAATAAATTTCAATTATTTTAATTTATATTCAATAATTTAGTTTAATCCATTTTATTAAATCAACAAATAGTCATTCAATTTAAATTGTCAATTCAAATTGTCAATTCAAATCATATAAATTTCATTTTGTCTTTAAATTGATTTCCATTCACTTAGTAAAAATATAAGATATATTTAAAACATCCTTATAGCATTATGCAAAATAATTTCAGAAGTCTAAAGCAATTTTAGAAATTTATATCAAAACATTATAATAAGCTTTAAAAATAAAGTTCCTTAAATCCGATAATTTATTGGACTCGTTATTTTTTATAAATATAAACTCAATATTACTAAAACGAAAATAATAATATACTTCAAATCTTACATTAAATTTCTAAATCAAAGTATAAAATTTCATATCTTCATAACTAATTTTACACATTTGTTTAAAATAAATATTCAAATTATGAAAAACATTCGTTATGGTTTAATACATAATTTCAAACAGTAAATACGCCAATAAATTTATTATCACTACTTGGAAATCAAGTAAATATTCCAAACTATACTTCCAAAGTAGAGATTTAAATTTATTTGTCAAGTATATTATTATAAATAAACTTCACAAATCAAAAAAATTCCATTTATATAAATTGTACTTGAAATATTCATTTGAAAGCTTCATTTGCAAATCAATCATTTTTAATATTTTAATACCTGTCAAAAATCATTTCTAAAATTTCATGCTTCATTTATAAATACCATTTATATGTTTAAATAACATCTTTAAAAATATATATAAACTACTTGGAAATAATTATTTACATCATTACTTATATTTACAAAGAAGCTATTAAAAACATTAATCCATAATTCATAAGTTTATTTATTTTATCTCAAGATACTTTTCAAACATTATTAATATATCAATAATCATTTACTTTAAATATGTTTTATTTAATTAATAGCTTCTAAAATATTTACAGCACTAATAATTTACCATTAAACCATGTAGTATATAAATAAACAATATTTTGAAAATTAAATTATTTAGAAAGAAAAATGATCAAAATATCCTTTATATAATACTTTATCAAAGTACTTTTATAACTAGATATCTTAACAGGTTTATCCTTGTTCTTGCAGACTCTGGTCCTACGTTGATCAGGCGTAAGACTAGAAATCTCCCACTACTTAGTAGACCCGTTTCAACGCCCAGTGAAAAATATTTAAAAACAGGTATAAGAAGTACCGCTCAAAATCCAATGTCAAATGATGATAATACGATAGCAGTGGCCAACTGATGATCCAGTATTTACGCAATGGACATAAAACTTTCCATAAGATCCTTCCACCTTTCGGATTTTAGAAAAATATCATAGCTAATTCGTAAAAAAGGGACCATCGACCCCTGCTGCAGTGGTACGCTGCTGATTCAATGATTTACGCAATGGATGCACTTCCTTCCCGGAAGATCCACAAACAACAGATCCTAGAATCGAAAGCGCCTCCGTTGGGTAAACTAAATAACCATATACCCTAAAAAAAATCGAGGAACCCATGAGTTTAAGTTCAGACAACCATATTTGTTTGAATCCATTTCTGAATTTACCCAAGTCCATTAGGGTCTATCGGTCGAATCCATTCCTGGATTCCCCAAGTCCATCTGGGTCGAAGCATATCATACTATACTTCTTTGCGGAGGGTACTTCCCTGTACCTCTTACTTCAAATATAATATACCATATATAGTACCCTTTTAAAATCAAAGCTTCAAATATTGCACTTATATAAATTCCATTATATATAAGATTTCTTTTTCAGATAAAGTACTTTCCAAAATCAGTAATCTCGAATATATCAAATCCTTGTTATATAAATTACATTATATATGATTTATCTCTTCAGATCGATTACCTGCCAAAATCAACAGTTTCAAAATCACATGCACATATATAAAGTTCGTCTTATACAAGAATCAAAAAAATTTCCGAAACCAATTTCGTAATATAAAAAACCATATGTGATTCAAAATTAGAAGAGTCCTAATTGAAGAGAACTCAAATCAAGAAAACAGACTCGGTAGGAAGATATGATAATTAAATTTCAAGAGATAGAAATGGATAGCCCTATATTAATCATGGATGGCCTTAACCAGGTCAACCGTGACTTTGAGAATAAGATCGATGTAGAATTTCTAAGGAAAATCGGCATTCGGTCGCACGAGATTGTTCAGGCATAGCAGGAGAAAGTCGCATCTAAACCGAGGATAAAGAAATCTTCGATGAATCAATGCCTATTGTAAAGGAGTTTCACCCTTTTACAATTCAAGTTTCACCCCTTTACAATTAATATAGTGGAGCTATGGGTACTCCAGAATCAAGGAAACACGAAAAGGAAGACAAAGATGGATACCGAACAAAAAGGGAGTTCCAGAATTCAAAGGAGATTTAAATCAAAGAGGATGAGATTCAAGCTCGAACGAAAGTGATTCAGTAATTAAATTTACTGTAACAGTTCAATTTCTCGACGCCCGAAAGTCGACATTTATACGTCCACTGTATCAAATGTCGCACAGTCGAATGCCGGAAAACCGAACCGTTAGGGTTAAAGAAGAAGAAGAAGGTAGAAGAAAAACATAAACAGTCACAGAATCTCACATTACGCAGCGGAACAACATATAATAGATAAATGAATATCTTCAAAACAAAGAACTATATCAGTTATTACATTACATCGCATTACATTATCAGAGTGTACAACGACAAACAGCGGAAAGAAATATTACATATACTAGGGATACGCTTCGCCATCCAGCTTTCTCCTCATCTCCACGGCAACTCCTGAATTCCAGAATGACCTGATAACCTGACTCTAGACTGTCCGTGTGGAAATTGATGGGCACCCAGAGTTTAGAAAGGGAACAATAAACTCCAGGTCAGTCATGGGACTGGTGTGAGATTTTAAAAAAAGTTATTTTCACAAAGAAAATAAAAAGAATCCTCTATGCTTTTGGAAAATGAAACTACCATAAGGCCTCCCGTCACACACACAATGCAAACTCAGAATTGGAGGAGATTTCTCCTTATGATAGTCAAACATGCTTGATACGAGAAAATTTCATTGATATTATTATTATAAGTGCACAGTGGAAAACCTTTCGAAAGTATAATATAAATCTTAGCCAACATACGACCATTATCGTATGCCTACTATAACTACCATCTAAACAGTGGGGCGCCACCATAAGTAGATGGCAGGTTCTACAACTAAAATCATACAGGGCGCGTATTTTTTTTGGATTTCCAACAAATGGTCAGGCTAAGGAACTTCCTACTGCCACATGGATAGCCTCTGGCGGGACGTCCCAAGAACCTAACCAGATCTCTGCCGACACAAGGCCGGCTTACCTATGCAAAAAAGGTAACTAGTGACACGAGTATGTCATTCCCCGGTTGTAAACAACCTTTATCAAAGGATCCTCAATACCAACAACCACAAAGTAATAAATTTGCAGCAACAACATAGGTTAAGTAACTGGGCTCCACACCATGATACCACCTCTATCCAGAAGGAAATGAACATACCCTAAGGGGTGCTACCCCCTATAACCTTGCTGCATTCTTCCTGTTTCGACCATTCCGGGGTGTGAGGTCCGATGAAGTCTTGTCTACAAAGCTATGCTTTTCACAAAAGTCCTGCTTCGATCAACAAATGATCAGCAACACTTCGTACGTCACATTACCAAATTGGGAATATATCACTAGTAACCATCAACTACATAACCTCTGAGCTCGTACGTCTCAGAGAAGGGTGTTAAGCTAAGAGAATCAATTCTCCGCCACCAACAGAAATGTATTTGATAGAAACCAGCTTTACATCTCAAAGTGTAACATCAGACACACATCCATACAAGTCCGTTCCGGGATCGAACAGAACCGAAGGCACTTCCAAAGAAGCCTTTGCAATTCGGATATTCACTAATCACGTCCGGAATCCCCATCACAAAGGGTGATAAAATCTCTATACCGGAGAAACCGGTGCAGAGACATTCGACAGGTAATCCTTTCTCTTTCGAAAATACCCGGTCTTCAACACCATCTTCAAATGTAATCCCATTTTGTCGTATCGTTATTCGGAATAAGTTTTATGACACAAGGTCCTCTCCTGGCTAATCCGAATAACGAGCGCTTATTTTAAAAGTAAGTGTTACATTCAAATTCAAACAAATCACAACAATTTCACTTTGATCTTTTAAACAAACGATCCATCACACCCACAAAGCTTCGATGTGGGTTTCGAATATCCAGTTGGAATTTGACTCCCGGTCTCATCGAAATTCAATTGTCGGTTAAGGCCAATATTGATAGTTGGTTATTTAACTATCAATCATCATTCACAACAGTCACTGGATTTGAAATAATTTTCCCCCAATTATTATTATTTTCAATATATCTTCACAAGATAAAATTTCACACTTCAATCCTTTGAAAATCAATTTTAAATCAATTTCCACATTTCAATCCTTTTTTTGAAAACAAATTCACAACACTCTTCTCACGCGGAATACATTTCTAAACATTTATTCATTTCCACTGAAAATCTGCCGATTTCAAATATTATAAAATAATATAAAAATACTTATTCAAAATATACTTGGAAACATTTAAAATAAACTATTTTAGAATATTTGCTTAAATATTAGTTATGAAAAATATTATACTAATATTTCATATAAAAATTCGGGTCCAAAACTAATTTTAAAATAAAAATTTGTAGATAGAGTATAAATATTTAAATAACTATTTTCTAAATCAAATATCCATTTAATCTTTAAAATGATTCCTTTTTTAATTAATTTAATAAATTTTTACTTTAAAGATTTAAAAACAATTTTCAAAATTAATTTCCCAAACAATATTATTTTAAAACCAAATCTAAAACTTTTAAATTTTATTCAAAAGTTATTTTAAAAATATACTCGGCTTTCCAGGGAAGAATTCTTTTCCATTACAAAATTGTCCATTCAAATAAATTAATAAATCTTCTCGATTTATTTTAATTTACATTTCAAATTTGTAAACTCCTTTTCACACTTTAAAAATAAACCAATATTTATCTTTCAAACAAATTTCCCTTTTCTTTACAAATTCCCGCTGTGAATTTACATTTCCAAAAATCAACTGATATACGAATTTTAAATCGATTTCCAAATTTCACCTTCAAACCAAATCAAATCCCAAATTTATTTCCAATTTATTTCAACACAAAATCAAATTCCAATTTGATTTCCAAATTAATTTTCTAATATCAAATCAATTTCATATTGATTTTCCAAGTTATTTCCAAAACACCAAACCAAATTTCCAAATCAATTCCTAATATTTATTCTAACTCCAAATTTATTCCCGAATCGATTTCTAAAGTTAATTTCAACTCCAAATTTAATTCCAAATTTAATTTCTAAATTTATTTCCTTTTGAAATATTTTTTTTATCTCTTTCAAATATTTAAATTCCGTATCTTAAATAAATTCTTCAACTATTAAACAACATTCTCGAAATTCCTTTATTAAAAATATTTCCCATATTTTTTTTAATTCGATCGGATTATAAAAATCAAATTTAATACTTTAATTGTAACGGTCTAAGCTTTTCTACTTTAATTTTCAAAAAATCCAATTTCATATTTCTGGTATCCTACGATACCAAAAATATATTCGGATAAATTTTAGCCTTCAATGGTTTCAATCACAAATAGTCACACACATAGATTATAAATAATCAACATTCAATATTGAACAAATCAAAATGTTTTGAGTAATCCAGTTGGATCCCTCCAACCTGTTTTCCCTACATCTACAGACGTTAGCACAACAATTAAATACCCATTCCACTTCGAGGTGGAATATCGCGGTACATGGGATTTATAAAATATTATCTGCTATTATGCGACGCAATACGGTCTCGTCCGCTATATAATGCGGGAAATCAACTCCAAGTACATATATAATACCAATTCCACTTCACGGTGGTATATCGTGGTATATGTGTTTAATATAATAACCTCCGCTTAATATGCGGCGTGTATGGTCTATTTCAATACAACAGATAACAATTTATCATCCAAGTATACAATCAACACAATCAACCAATTTTAAATCTAGCTATTTAAAAATTAAATCGAAACAAATTCGATTGAGTGAGAAGCTCTCACCTTGCTTCCAATACAGTTGCAGTGTTTTATTTCGAATAAGATTAAACATGCGTTTAATTTTACCCTAAATTATCACTAGCTCCAATCAATCCCAATCCTGTTCCATCGCGTAGTGTTCGCGAATACGAACCCAACACAATTCGTTTCGTCAGTTTTCGACCTCGTATCAAAAAGTTAGAGCATTTTAAAGTTTGAACGAATTATAATATCATAATTAACATTTTTTTTAACCTTTAATATAGGCCGTTTGATTCCTGACCCTAGAATCTCAGCCGCACTTTCTTTCTTCCCCAACATTGTTCGCATGCTAGATTGAACGCAAGGAACCCATAGCCGCCGTTTTCCCTAAATTAACGCGATTGCTAAGACGTATTTGAAGACGATCGAAGACCACCACAATGAAGCTCACGTCGCCGTACCCTACAGGGCCAAGCGCGGCTGAGCTTGGCGCCTCCATCGCCTGGGAAAACGAGTGCGAACATCAGGTATTTGTGGATGATTTTCCGTTGATCCAATGCATCGTTATCGATCATCACCATATGGATTAAAGCTCTCATCGCCCTCTATAATTTGTTAGTTGAAGATTCATTGAATAGATCGATGGATTAAAAGAAATTAATAGAAGAAAGTTGGCAAATTTCAGCATTAAAATTGAAAGTGGCGGCTGCCCTAGGTTGGTTAGGGTTTTGGCCAAATGAAAGTGTTGAGGTCCTTTTATATAAAATTTGCAAAACACTATTCATCTCGAGAATTTTCGAACTCCAAACGAAGCGTGCCACCTGACGTTTATAATGTTTTACCCCTATTCCGAACGCAATGGAATATATATCGGGAGCCAATTCGATCGTATTTGGAAGATAGGTTTTCAAATCGACTAATTCAAATTTAAAATTCACTTAAATGATTTTCTATGCGTTTTAGCTTGCCCCGGACAAACCGTAAATCTGATTGACATGAAATTTGAAATCTTACAATAATATAAAATTACGGATCTGATGAAACTGGTTTCTCGAAATCCGTGACTGTTTGAAAAATGGCTATTTCTACTCGTCAATTGAATATTAAAATATTCAATTTCTACAAATTAACTTGTAATTCGATTTTAAAAGTTCTATAATATCATTCTAATTCAACTTTATAAATCATTTTCATTCACATTAAATCCAATTTCTAATTATTTTCACAATTTCAAATATTAAATTAACAATTTAATTATCCAATTAAATCCTTATATTCGAAATATAATTTATTTAGCTTCTATCATCTTCAGTATTATCAATATAAATTTTCTAAGCCATCAAATTATTTTTAACAGGCTCAAAATTGAAGATTTACAATTTTACCTAAATCTTCTATAATTAAATTCAATAATTAAATTGCCAAATTCATCCTGATATTTAAAATTCAAGTTAAACTATCATTTAAACATTTAAAATTAATTAAATATTTTAATTCCAAATGTTAAATTTTTCGGGTCGTCACATCCTTCCCCCCTTAAAAGAATTTCGTCCCAAAATTACAATTGAAGAAGAATGATCCTTAACCTGTTTAATACTTTCCCAAAAATAAATAGTTTTCAACAATTTGTCAAAGCAAATCTTTTTACTAAATATTCATTATCATCTCAATTATCTTTCTAAAATCTTCCATAGATTTCAAACAACATTGTTTTCTTAGCAATTCAAATTCAAATTTTAACTTTCAAAACTTTCTCAAAATTTTTCTAACTCCCTAAATTTTCGAAAAATTTCGCCAGCGTATCCTTTGCGCGGCTAGCTCGGTACAACTACAAAATGGCACCACAGGCCCTCAGATTCCAAAAGAAAGCCAAGCGGCTAGACATGAAAATCATCAAATTTCATATAGAATTTGAAATACGTACCTTTTATCGAGCAATTAAATTATCTTTGAAATCGAAATCCGAATTCCAATTTTTCTTTTTCCTGTAACATACCTGTATATCCCGCTATCCATAATATTCATTTTCATTTTATCTTGCATTTTCAATTTCATTTGAATTCAATTTACCATTTCAATTCTATTTGGATTCAATTTACCTTCTGAATATTGAATTTTATCAATTATCTTTCATTCACAACTGATTCACCTTGCTATTTTAAATTTGTTTCTTTTACTAATTCATTACAAGTTCTAACTCATTTCATCTCGCACAATTCAAATTGGTTCTCAATATTCAGTTTCAGTTCTAGTTTTTATTCTTTTGTTCATTCGCAAACACAATTCAATTCACTATTTTGGTATATAACCACTTATATTTAAACTGGATTTCAAATTCCATATGAATTCAATTTACCCTATATTTATAATTATTGAATTCATTTCAAACCATGTCTATTAGGTCTTTTCTTCAATTAGTTTCACTTACTAATTTCAGTTTAATACTTCACTTTGTTTATCACAAATCAATTTCAATTCTAATTCTATTCTATTTGCTTACAAATTCGAAATGAATTTCAACATTCAATTTTTTTTGCTTTCATTTAATTGTAAATTTATTCATTCATTCAAAATTTTATTTTCCACCTTAATAAATTTTATTCCAACCATTTAGTCTATAAGACTTCTCAAATTCATATTCATTCAAATTAACTCAAAATTTTAATTTCAACTTCATTTTGAATCCATATCATCATTTTATTTGATTTAAATTTTCAATCTCAATTCTTTTATTAAATTTCATTTTTAATTCCACTTGAATTAAATTTTCCTTCCAACTTATTTTGTTTCCGTATTTAACTTTTCTCTAACTTCTCTTTAAGTTAGATTTTTATTTTAACAACTTTAAACTTTACAAGTTATCAAACTTAATGATATTCAATAAATATTTTATATAACATTCCAAAGTCTTTTCAACCTTTCAAAATTCATTTTTGAAATCAATTCAAATTATCCTTTTTGAATTCTCAAAACCAAACCCAGTTTGCAAACAACTTTCATTTAAAATCATTTGGCAGCAATCCCTCTTTTGGAAACTCGAAAATGAACACCGATGATGCTGCAGTCATTACCGAAGTTATTTTCCAGCGACCGAAAAGAGTTTAGAGCTTTTATCCCTTCAAAAATATTTTTAAAAGAACCTTGAAAACCATTTTAAAATCAAATGGAGTTAATTTCCAAAATTCCAAATTCTTTCAAAAACATTTCCAAAAATTTCTCTGGAATTATGTTTCTATCACATTTATAATTTACATTCTCAAATTTCACTTGTATATGGATTTTATTTCTAAACTTTTGATTATGATTTCAATTTCTTATTTAACTTCAATGATAATAATTTAGTATTATCACTCCCTAACAAACAATCAACCATATACACTAATAATTTATGGAAAATTATTCCTTTTATATACAAAATAGTTTTGGGTAAAGTTATTTCATTTACCCTATTTTAAAACAATATCGCGTCGAATTGTTCTGTATGAGTGTTTAGAGATCCCTATCGATAGAGTTGTACGGACTATACCGACTATAATTCATATACCACTCAGCAAACCAATCATCACAATATAAAACAATTTTATTTTAACACTAACAAATATGTACCCCTATCTATTATTACACTCAAACTCATTCTAGGGTACTATTGACTCTGTCCCTAATGAGTAACAACCAACAGAGCCAAGGTTGTCGCTTAACCAAATGCTCTGATACCACTTTGTAACAATCCGATTTTTTGACGCCCGAAAGTCGACATTTATACGTCCACTGTATCAAATGTCGCACGGTCGAATGCCAGAAAACCGAACCGTTAGGGTTAAAGAAGAAGAAGAAGGTAGAAGAAAAACAGAAACAATAACAGAATCTCACATTTCGCAGCAGAACAACATATAATAGATAAATGAATATCTTCAAAACAAAGAACTATATCAGTTATTGCATTACATCATATTACATTATCAAAGTGTACAATGACAAACAACGGAAAGAAATATTACATATACTAGGGATATGCTTCGCCATCCAGCTTTCTCCTCATCTCCACAGCAACTCCTGAATTCCAAAATGACCTGATAACCTGACTCTAGACTGCCCGTGTGGAAATTGGTGGGCACCCAGAGTTTAGAAAGGGAACAATAAACTCCAGGTCAGTCATGGGACTGGTGTGAGATCTTAAAAACAGTTATTTTCACAAAGAAAATAAAAAGAATCCGCTATGCTTTTGGAAAATGAAACTACCGTAAGGCCTCCCGCCAACACAATGCAAATCCAGAATTGGAGGAGATTTCTCCTTATGATAGTCAAACATGCTTGATACGAGAAAATTTCTTTGATATTATTATTATAAGTGCACAGTGGAAAAACTTTCGAAAGTATAATATAAATCTTAGCCAACATACGACCATTATTGTATGCCTACTATAACTACCATCTAAATAGTGGGGCGCCACCATAAGTAGATGGCAGGTTTTACAACTAAAACAATACAGGGCGCGTATTGTTTTTCTGGATTCCCAACAAATGGTCAGGCTAAGGAACTTCTTATTGCCACATGGGTACGCCTCTGGCGGGACGTCCGGAGAACCTAAGCGGATCTCTGCCAACACAAGGCCGGGTTACCTATGCAAAAATAGGTTACTAATGACACGAGTATGTCATCCCCCGGTTGTAAACAACCTTTATCCAAGGATCCTCAATACCAACAACCAAATCAGGAATGTATCACTAGTAACCATCAACTACATAACCTCTGAGCTCGTACGTCTCAGAGAAGGGTGTTAAGCTAAGAGAATAAATTCTCCGCCATCCACAGAAATGTATTTGATAGAAACCAGCTTTACATCTCAAAGTGTAACGTTAGACACACATCCATACAAGTCCGTTCCGGGATCGGAACTGAAGGCACTTCCAAAGAAGCCCTTGCAATACGGATATTCACTAATCATGTCCGGAATCCCCATCACAAAGGGTGATAAAATCTCTATACTGGAGCAAGCCGGTGCAGAGACATTCGACAGGTAATCCTTTCGCTTTCGAAAATACCTGGTCTTCAACACCATTTTCAAATGCAATCCCATTTCGTCGCATCGTTATTCGAAATGGGTTTTATGACACAAGGTCCTCTCCCGGCTAATCCGAATAACGAGCGCTTATTTTAAAAATTAGTGTTACATTCAGATTCAAACAAATGACAACAATTTCACTTTGATCTCTTAAACAAAAGATCCATCACAATCACAAAGGTTCGATGTGGGTTTCGAATATCCAGTTGGAATTCGACTCCCAGTTGCATCGAAATTCAATTGCCGAGTTAGGCCAATATTGATTGTCGGTTATTTAACTATCAATCATCATTCACAAATTTCAAATAATTTTCCCCCAATTATTATTATTTTCAATATATCTTCGTAAGATAAAATTTCACACTTCAATCCTTTGAAAATAAATTTCAAATCAATTTCCACATTTCAATCCTTTTTTGAAAACAAATTCAAAACACTCTTCTCACGCTGAATACATTTCCAAACATTTATTCATTTCCACTGAAAATCTGCCAATTTCAAATATTTTAGAATAATATAAAAATAATTATTCAAAATATACTTGGAAACATTTAAAATAAACTATTTTAGAATATTTGCTTAAATATTAGTTATGAAAAATAGTATACTAATATTTCATATAAAATTCGGGTCTAAAACTAATTTTAAAATAAAAATTTGTAGATAGAATATAAATATTTAAATAACTATTTTCTAAATCAAATATCCATTTAATCTTTAAAATGATCCCTTATATAATTAATTTAATAAATTTTTACTTTAAAGATTTAAAAACAATTTTCAAAACTAATTTCCCCAACAGTATTATTTTAAAACCAAATCTAAAACTTTTAAATTTTATTCAAAAGCTATTTTGAAAATATACTCGGCTTCCCAGGAAAGAATTCTTTTCCATTACAAAATGGTCCATTCAAATAAATTAATTAATCTTCTCGATTTTTTTTAATTTACATTTCAAATCTGTAATTTCCTTTTCACACTTTTAAAATAAACCAATATTTATTTTTCAAACAATTTCCCTTTTCTTTACAAATTCCCATTGTGAATTTACATTTCCAGAAATCAACTGATATATGAATTTTAAATCGATTTCCAAATATCTCCTTCAAACCAAATCAAATCCCAAATTTATTTTCAATTTATTTCAACACAAAATCAAATTCCAATTTGATTTCCCAAATTAATTTTCAAATATCAAATCAATTTCAAATTGATTTTCCAAGTTATTTCCAAAACACCAAACCAAATTTCCAAATCGATTCCTAAGATTTATTCTAACTCCAAATTTATTCCCGAATCGATTTCTAAAGTTAATTTCAAATCCAAATTAAATTCCAAATTTAATTTCTAAATTTATTTACTTTTGAAATAAATTTCTTTATCTCTTTCAAATATTTAAAATCCGTATTTTAAATAAATTATTCAACTATTAAACAACATTCTCGAAATTCCTTTATTAAAAATATTTCCCATAATTTTTTTTAATTCGATCGGATTATAAAAATCAACTTTAATACTTTAATTGTAACGGTCTAAGCTTTTTTATTTTAATTTCCAAAAAAAAAAAAAAAAAAAATCCAATTTCATATTTCTAGTATCCTACGATACCAAAAATATATTCGGCTAAATTTTAGCCTTCAATGGTTTCAATCACAAATAGTCTTACACACATTATAAATAATCAACATTCAATATTGAACAAATCAAAATGTATTGAGGAATCCAGTTGGATCCCTCCAACCTGTTTTCCCTGCATCCATAGACGTTAGCACAACAATTAAATACCCATTCTACTTCGAGGTGGAATATCACGGTATATGGGATTTATAAAATATTATCCGCTATTATACGGCGCAATAGGGTCTCATCCGCTATATTATGCGAGAAATCAACTCCAAGTACATATATAACACCAGTTCCACTTCACGGTGGAATATCGCAGTATATGTGTTTAATATAATAACCTCCGCTTAATATGCATCATATAGGGTTTATTTCAATACCACAGATAGAAATTTATCATCCAAGCATACAATCAACACAATCAAGCAATTTTAAATCTAAGTATTTAAAATTTAAATCGAAACAAACTCGATTGAGTGAGAAGTTCTCACCTTGCTTCCAATACAGTTGCAGTGTTTTATTTCGAATAAAATTAAACATGCGTTTAATTTTACCCTAAATTATCACTAGCTCCAATCAATCCCAATCAGCTCCATCGCGTAGTGTTCGCGAATACGAACGCAACGCAATACGTTTCGTCAGTTTTTGACTCGTATCAAAAAGTTAGAGCATTTTAAAGTTTGAACGAATTATAATATCATAATTAACATTTTTTTAACCTTTAATCTTAGCCGTTTGATTCCTGACCCTAGAATCTCGGCCGCACTTTCTTTCTTCCCCAACATCGTTCACATGCTAGATTGAACGCAAGGAACGCATAGCCGCCGTTTGCCCTAAATTAACGCGATTGCCACGACGTATTTAAAGACGATCGAAGACCCCCGCAATGAAGCTCACGTCGCCATACCCTACAGAGCCAAGCGCGGCTGAGCTCGGCGCCTCCATCGCCGGGGAAAATGTGCGCGAACATCTGGTATTTGTGGATGATTTTCCATTGATCCAATGCATCATTTTCAATCATCACCATATGGATTTAAAGCTCTCATCGCCCTCTTTAATTTGTTAGTTGAAGATTCCTTGAATAGATCGATGGATTGAAAGAAATTAATAGAAGAAAGTTGTCAAATTTCTGCCATTAAAATTGAAAGTGGCGGCTGCCTAGGTTGGTTAGGGTTTTGGAAAAATGAATGTGTTGAGGTCCTTTTATATAAAATTTGCAAAACATTATTGATCTCGAAAATTTTCGAACTCCAAAAGAAGCGTGCCGCTTGGCGTTTATAATGTTTTACCCCTATTTCGAACGCAATGGAATATATATCTGAAGCCAATTCGATCGTATTTGGAAGATAGGTTTTCAAATCGACTAATTTAAATTTAAAATTCACTTAAACGATTTTCTACGCGTTTTAGCTTGCCCCGGACAAACCATAAATCCGATTGACACGAAATTTGAAATCTTATAATAATATAACATTACTGATCCGATGAAACTGGTTTCGTTGAAATCCGAGGCTATTTGAAAAATGACTATTTTTACTCGTCAATTAAATATTAAAATATTTAGTTTCTACAAATTAACTTGTAATTCGATTTTAAAAGTTCTATAATATTATTCTAATTCAAATATGATTTAATTCAACTTTATAAATCATTTTCATTCACATTAAATCCAATTTCTAATTATTTTCACAATTTCAAATATTAAATTAACAATTTAATTATCCAATTAAATCCTTATATTTGAAATATAATTTATTCAGCTTCTATCATCTTCAGTATTATCGATATAAATTTTCTAAGCCATCAAATTATTTTTAACAGGCTCAAAATTGAAGATTTACAATTTTACCAAATCTTCTATAATTAAATTCAATAATTAAATTGCCAAATTCATCCTGATATTTGAAATTCAAGTTAAACTATCATTCAAACATTTAAAATTAATTTAGTATTTTAATTCCAAATGTTAAATTTTTCGGGTCATCATGTTTACTCTATATGTTGAGCTTTGCCTAAAACCAGAGCTCTGATACTGACTATAACAGCCTGATATTTTCAAACATTCGCATCCGCACATGTCGGACTTAAATTGTTTAAAATATCAGTTCGTTAATTTATATTTGGAAAAACTCAGCATATAAATGTAACAGCCCTAGTTTTAGCTATTTATTTCTTTTATTTTTTTTGTTTTTAGAAATATAATTTATATAAATTGTGTTTACCAATATTGTTTAAATATTTAATTTAGAGAATTAAACTCGTTAATTTAATATGATTTTTGTAACTAAATTTAAGAAGAAAAAAAAAAGGAAATTTTTATAATGTATAATGAAGTGAGTGGTAACTAAATGTTTTGGATATTATCATAATATCTGTTGTTATACCCATTCCCTAAAAATAATGAAAAGGAGAAAATTTGTAACATATTAAAGTAGTTAATTAATTATGTTAATTTGGTAGGTTATGACATGCAAATCATGTTGGTGGAATATTCTCAATTTTGACATATTAATTATGTTAGCAGTGAACATTGTTAAGCAATTTAAAACAATGAAACTTACAATCAATTTATTTGATAAATCTACCTTATTCCTAGTTAGCAATTCAAAACTTGAATAAAGGCACATACGGATATTTTAAAATGGAGTTAATGACAATTAATAGATATTTCAAAAAGGAATTTATGACAATTAATAGAGAAATTAATTGTAAAATTTCAGTAGTTGACCAGAATTAATTTATTGAATAATTAATGCAAATTAATAAAATTGATGAAAGATAAATAAGTTAATTCTTTTGGTTAATGGCATGAGGACACGAGGTTAATCCCCATTTTGTAGGAGAAATCTGCCCGTGTAACCAGTCCGGCTACCAGTGCCTACAAAGCGGACGGATTAATGTGAGACGTCGCAGGATTGATAATTAACAAAAAGGGTTAATTAACTAATTAAGTTAGTAACCAAATTTGAGTATGTAATTAAAGGAGGATAATTAATTGGTAATATGGTAATTAATTGAAATCAATTAAGGAGGGTAATTAAAAGGGATAAGGTAATCAATTGAAATCAATTAAAGGCAATTAAAGGGGAATTAATTGATTAGAAGAATATGGAAATCAAATTTGCCTTCCTTTACGCGTGACACAAAATTTTATTCTTTTAACATTTTGACATTTGCCTCTTACCATTTGTTTCTTGAGCATGTCACTGTATTCATTTATTCACGCAGCCTTATCCACAAAAATATCAACTCTTCCAATTGCCATTTTTCCTCTCACCTAAATTAAATGCATTCAAAATTTAATCTTGCCTATCTTTGCAAATTTTCGCATACCCATTATATCTCTCTGTTTCCACTGCGTTTGTTTTGCAATAAATAAATTTTTCGAACCATTGATCAAGTAAATATTTATGTAAGCATTTATTACTTTTGCCTTTTCAGTTAAAAGCTTTTTCATTGCTTACCATAAATCACGCAAGAGCTCAAGTTTTGCTTCCTCAATCAAATCTGTTCAAATTTGCAGTAACGCATGCTTTAAATTTAGATTTTAACTGGTATAAATCACGCAAGCTATCTAAAAAAAAAATCCAAAAGAGTGATATCGTTCAAACATAAAACTGGAAAGAGAAATCAACGCACGCATTTATCACAATTTTCGTGTAGCGTTCAAACAAGAAGAACTGGAAATAAATCTCTTGCCTAAACGCATGCACTCAAAAATCAACGCTTGCATTTATTTCTTACGTTTTCAAACCTGCCTATTTATCTCCCCTTTTTATTTCGCAAGTTTATCTATAAATACTTTGCCTCATTCACATAAGTTTTCATATCTCCTTGTTTGTCCCTCTCTGGTACAAGCTTCTATCAGGTAAATAATTTGCATTGTTTATTTCTTTGCTTCTTCCAATTTTCCTTCCTCCTTCTTGTGTTCTCTGATTTCCTTGCTCGGCTACTTCCCCATCATGCCGTGCCATTTATAAATACATATAGAACTTTGTTAGTAGTAGGCTGGAAGAAATGATATAAATTGATTGTAGGAAGCTAGACTATGGAATTAGTGTAGTTATGATGTAGTTAGTGGTATTGTGGATTTGGATAAGTGCAGTTTGAAGAGGAAGGTATAGAAAAAAAAAAAAGAATTACAATTTAATAATGGAGAAGATAAATTGATAAGGAGAAAATGATATGAAATGTTGTTTAATTCAAATAAACAATATTGTATGAATAAATCTTGGGTGAATATAATAAAATGACATTTATTTCAATTTTTAATGGTTGAAATAAATTTAAGATGGTTAAAAATAAATTTAACTACTTATTTGAGAATTTGGGTGGATAAATATCAATGGATTGTATTTATTATGGTTAATAAAAGGATATTGGTGATGTATACCAATAATCACCTTTTAATGTTTAATAATAAAAGTAAAAGAAGAAATAATTTGCCTAAACATGATGAACATGTATGTGAAATAAAGTATTATTTAATGAATTCGAATGTAGTTAGTGGCTACATTTGATTAAATCGAATAATTTGAACAGTATTGTGTTTGTTGCCAATATTGTCATTTTATTTAAATAAATATATATGAGAATGAAAATAATTGATCATGATAAATATGATTAAAAATGTGAGAAATAATTTAATAATGTCTAAACATGTATTTGTTTTGTTTGGGTGCATAACATCTTTTTATTCAATCAATTGTATTAAATTTGCAATTTATTTTGCAATTTATTCAATTTATTTTATGCATGCGTACGGTTGAAGTATGGGCCTAGGATATGTTGAGACGGTTAGCGGGTTGTAGTAGTCGAGCAAGTTGAACTAAATTTCTTTTATTCTATTCGTTCCAGTTGTTCTGAAATTTTGCTTTGACCGTAATTTTTAAATTCGCATACTTGGTATTTGGATCTTATAGATTTAAGTCAAGGCTTTGCATCCGCCGAAGTTTGATCGTGCTTTCCGTTTTTTTTCCCGAAGTAGATACCGTGTTTGATTTAGATCCACTGCAGCGTTTAAGGTGAGTATTTCTCACCAGACATATGTACATATATTTTGTGAATTATCGCAAGTGTATGTGTAAAAATTTTATTTAAATATTATCTGTCTGTAGTATAACGTAGAATGATGAATCCCATTTAAATTGACACCTCATCAGTTATTATCTGTTGTATTATTTCTGCAGTTATATTATATTATTGTTTATTTACTGCTTAAATCACCACTGCAAGTTCCCTATTAAATTTAGATTGTTGTGGGCTGAAATGATAGGCCTAAATGATGATTACTGTGCTATTATTATGTTAACTGTTTAACTGTTAACTTGGGATTGCGGGTTTGAAATGATAGAACCCGGGGTTTGTAAATTACGGATTGAAATGATATAAATCCGTATCACTTGACCTAGGCTAGAAAACTATATACAGGCCCGTGGTCCTTATAATATTTTCTGAAATATTTAAAATTATTTTGGAAGTTAAATATTTGATTTAATATCTTTAAAGGATTTTATATTGATTTTGAATGAGTTATAAATGTTAATAAATAAATAAATAAATATTTGAATAAAATTTTGGAATATAACTTATTTTGGAAATTCTGGATTTTTGAAAGGATAAGATTTCAGTTAAGAAATATATATATAAGTTATATTTGGAAATATTTATTAAGTTAAACAATCTACTAAAGCATTTAAATGCTGTCTTTTGAAATTGGACTAGTTTTACCCGTAACTTTAGGTAGCATTTCCTAAGTGCTATAGAATCTGGAATTTGATTGTTTTGAAATTTAAGGAATTTGATAAATTATATTTATGTTTAAGTTTTGGAGACCTTTAAGATATGAGATTTATAACTGGATTTTTCTTAATAAATTTAAGATGAACATTCTAGTGTTAAGTAAATTTTGAAATTATTTAATGGCATAATTTTGGAGTTTTATCTATGGAATTTATGGGAATATTCAAGACGAAATAATAAACACTAATTTGTTGAAAGAAAAAATATCCAACCTTAGTTTTGAATATTAATACTCCAATTGGATATATATATAGGAATTGAAATGGTCTTGGGAACATGAAGTGATATTTAAATTATGGTTTAAATTAAAGAAATATATTTGTAAAGCTATGTAAATTATCTTCTTTACAAAGTAACCATAAAGTTAAACCATTTATTCTATATACCGTTGAATGTCCAAACCATTGTGTTTGGGAGTTATGGTTTTAAAGTAAAATTTCCAAAATATTATGTTTTGAAGATATAATTTAAATATTTGGTTTCCAGATATTATAAATTTTAAGCGGTATGGTTTTTGGAAAAGAATTATACTTGAATATAACGGTATCATATTGTTTTGGGTTTTGAATGATATCGTGTTTATAGTTTGAAATAGAAATGTTTATTTTGGTTTTAAAGTATAAACTGTTTTAAAAGACCACGGTGTTATAATAACGATGGGTTGGCAAAGAGACCGGGATCGGATATGGACATACTCTCTGTCGATACCGAAAACCACTTTGACTAACCGTGTACGCGGTGGAGATTCCAGAATGAAGTACGTTGGTGGCGACGTTTCCTGTAAGGTAAATACGTGGACCCGACTCCCGTGAGTTGGCATAAGGTGGCTAAAACAGGAGCGATCGACGGGTTAATGAGGTCATTCCTCTGATCGGACACTCCTCTTCGATATTATACTATGACTTTGGATTGATTCAGTGGCCGCTTCTATTTTGATTTGGGGAGTTGTTTCGAGGTGGGCGGTTGCTGCGGCTTCGCGTTACCATCGGCCCGGATGCGTAATTGGTATATCTACCCTGGCATTGCCTAGTTGTGCCGTGTCACCTACCATACCGCGCCTTGTACGAGTTTAGATTTCTCCCGTAGCCCGTGTGGTATCCTCTAGTTGCTTCCCGATCAGGAGGAGCTATGATATTGGATGGACTACTGGGACTATTACGTGTTAAGGTGGAAAATGTAAAGCCTTAACGCTACTTAAAAGTAAGTTTATTTTATAAATAGACACTAGTATAATAGCGCAATATACTACATAGTAAATAGTTTGACGGATCCTTAGAGGATGGGCGGTCCCAAGCATCCTTTAAGTTACTTGCTCTATATTACAGTACACTTGAATTAGCTTACATTATATAAGTATGTATGTCCTGACTCGAGTGTTATGTTTTATTTTTACGCTCGGGTCAGCCTGAGTTGCAGTTTCAGTTTCTCTCCGGAGTTATGTCATCCCGTAGATCATTCATACTGCCGGAAGCCTTTCAGTCTTTATCTTATTTGCAATCAATCAAATTGGAAGACTCTGTTTCTATTTATGTCTACAGCTGTATTGCAGATTCTAAACTATGTAAATTCTATTTGGTTAAAGTTTTATAGTGGCTTCATGAACCACTGTATATTTTATTTCCGCTGTGAGTTCTGATATATGTATGTGATTCTGTGATTTATTTACTACATATTCTGAGTTTTGCCAAATTTATTTTACAACGCAGTATTTTGAACAATTCAAGTCCGACATGTGCGGATGCGAAGGGTTGAAAATACTGGGTCGTTACATTTGGTATCAGAGCTTTGGTTCTAGGCAAAACTTAGAATGTATGGTAAATTTGATTTACAGAATCACGTTCATTCGAGATTGAACCACTCTCTTTTCGAATTTGGAACATTCCCTACGGTTCCAAAGCTCATTCGTATCCCTCACTTTTTCATCTGCTTTAGATTCTGGAGTATCTCATAACTCCACTTCGGATGATCTTTATTGTAAATTGGCGGTCTCGCCATTATTCTAATAAAGGGGTGAAACTCCTTTACCATTAGCATTGATTCACCGGAGATTTATATTTATCCTCGGTTTATATGCTAGTATCTTTGGTTATTCCAAATTCTATCTCTTCGGATCAAATGTAGATTTACCCCAACCACATCGATATGGCTCTTTAAGTCACGGATGACTAGGTCAAGGTTGTCCGCGACTTATATAGACTTACCCAGTTTCCTTATTCTGATCTTCTGATTTCAATTTATCTTGAATTCTATTTGATTTGAGTTCATCAAATTTGAGTCTCTATCCTGGTTTGAGAAGTTTATTCCTATATTTGAAATTAAAATCTAATATTATATATATGAGTATAATTTTCAAAATTTTATAATTAATTTAACTAGTTGTCAAGAGATAATAGTTTTGATTTTATTTATGGTGTTGTAAGCCATGTGTTTGTCTAATAAATAAGTGAATATAAAACAATGGTTATAAATTAATTTGGAAACAGAAATGAATTTAAAACTAAAACTTGAGAATTAAATTTCTGATGATTTCAAACCTTGTGTTTAAATTTTAAAAGGATGTAATAAGTATTTTTGTATAGAAATTTGTTTCCAAAGAAATTTTAAAATTAGTGCTTTTCTCTTTGTCGCTGGAAAATAATTTCGGTGATGACTGCAGCATCATCGACATTCATTTTCGAGTTTCGAAGTGAAAAGACCATTCTGTAGTCTGGCTACAGTGTTTCCTTGAGATTTTAATTGATTTGAATTTCTAAAGTATGACTTAATATATATAGATATATAATTTAAATTTGATTTGACATATTAGGTATATATATTTAGTTATCTCTAAATGGTTTGAAGGGAATCAGGAATTTAATTCTTAAAGTTTATCTTGAGGAAGGAAAATAAATATAATAACAAAAATTTGAATAAAAAGGTTCCAATTGGAGATAATTAAATTGAAAGTTTTATTTGTATAACACCCAATTTCATTTAATATAACTTACCTTGATTTTCAAAAGTTAACATGTAATTGGATAATATACAATATAAAAGGATTTTATGAATAAAATTTGAGTGGTTATAATAAATATTATACACTTAAATTTTAGTTATAAAAGATTAATGGGGATAAATAAGGAAAAGGAATTTAAGGAATTTTATTCAAATGTCTTAATAATCAAATTAATTTAATATGGAGCCGTAAATCTAACCAAGAGATTTTAATAAAAGGTTATTTCCTGAAATGAATATGTTTGTGTAATAAACAAGGTATCTTTGAATAAGGAAAATATATTTGAAAGGGATATTTTTGGAGTAAGGATTATATATCTTCAAATCATAGTTTAATTGATGTCTAAATAAATAGTTAAGACGTATTCTAATATCACTAAATTTTGATAATTGAGAATTGGTTTTCAAATGGAAATTCAAGGGTAACTTATTGAAGGAATATCTTATTTATAAGATAAGTATTTTTAATAAAGTGTTAGGTTATTTGTTAAAATTCAGAGTTAAGTACATAATAAACTGATTAGGAATACTATTATATCTACTATAGCATATTATGAGTGCTGCTGTTTCTAAAAATAAAATGTTTTGGAATTTTTTTTTTATAAATGAACTTAGGAATATTTCAACCTTGAAATGAATATTGTTTGGCATTGAATTTAAAAGGTATAAATGAAGATTATTTTAAAGGTATTATGATTTTAGTAGCATGATTTCCAAATTTATAAATTTAATGATTTCAAAGCATTATGATTGCAAATTTATTATCTTATTTGTTTTCAAACTATCTTTAAGTGTCCTTGGTTTCCCTATCTGCTACAGAATGAGGAGGCTATTGCTTATACCAGTCTATTTAGAAATCTTTTCTATAATCTTTAAAAATCTTTGTTACTCATCGGGGCCTGAGCACCGCTTACCACCCATAGACCGACGGTCGAACTGAAAAGAGTAAAACCGATTCTAGAAGATCTTCTTCGTGCTTCAAATCCGGAACTATTCGTTTAAAGTTCTTGTTTATCTAGCTTATCTTCCTTTGTTTCTCTTCTTTTGTTCCTTTTCGAGGACGAAAAGTTCTTAAGTGGGGGAGAGTGTAACAGCCCTAGTTTTAGCTATTTATTTCTTTTATTTTTTTTGTTTTTAGAAATATAATTTATATAAATTGTGTTTACCAATATTGTTTAAATATTTAATTTAGAGAATTAAACTCGTTAATTTAATATGATTTTTGTAACTAAATTTAAGAAGAAAAAAAAAAAGGAAATTTTTATAATGTATAATGAAGTGAGTGGTAACTAAATGTTTTGGATATTATCATAATATCTGTTGTTATACCCATTCCCTAAAAATAATGAAAAGGAGAAAATTTGTAACATATTAAAGTAGTTAATTAATTATGTTAATTTGGTAGGTTATGACATGCAAATCATGTTGGTGGAATATTCTCAATTTTGACATATTAATTATGTTAGCAGTGAACATTGTTAAGCAATTTAAAACAATGAAACTTACAATCAATTTATTTGATAAATTTACCTTATTCCTAGTTAGCAATTCAAAACTTGAATAAAGGCACATACGGATATTTTAAAATGGAGTTAATGACAATTAATAGATATTTCAAAAAGGAATTTATGACAATTAATAGAGAAATTAATTGTAAAATTTCAGTAGTTGACCAGAATTAATTTATTGAATAATTAATGCAAATTAATAAAATTGATGAAAGATAAATAAGTTAATTCTTTTGGTTAATGGCATGAGGACACGAGGTTAATCCCCATTTTGTAGGAGAAATCTGCCCGTGTAACCAGTCCGGCTACCAGTGCCTACAAAGCGGACGGATTAATGTGAGACGTCGCAGGATTGATAATTAACAAAAAGGGTTAATTAACTAATTAAGTTAGTAACCAAATTTGAGTATGTAATTAAAGGAGGATAATTAATTGGTAATATGGTAATTAATTGAAATCAATTAAGGAGGGTAATTAAAAGGGATAAGGTAATCAATTGAAATCAATTAAAGGCAATTAAAGGGGAATTAATTGATTAGAAGAATATGGAAATCAAATTTGCCTTCCTTTACGCGTGACACAAAATTTTATTCTTTTAACATTTTGACATTTGCCTCTTACCATTTGTTTCTTGAGCATGTCACTGTATTCATTTATTCACGCAGCCTTATCCACAAAAATATCAACTCTTCCAATTGCCATTTTTCCTCTCACCTAAATTAAATGCATTCAAAATTTAATCTTGCCTATCTTTGCAAATTTTCGCATACCCATTATATCTCTCTGTTTCCACTGCGTTTGTTTTGCAATAAATAAATTTTTCGAACCATTGATCAAGTAAATATTTATGTAAGCATTTATTACTTTTGCCTTTTCAGTTAAAAGCTTTTTCATTGCTTACCATAAATCACGCAAGAGCTCAAGTTTTGCTTCCTCAATCAAATCTGTTCAAATTTGCAGTAACGCATGCTTTAAATTTAGATTTTAACTGGTATAAATCACGCAAGCTATCTAAAAAAAAATCCAAAAGAGTGATATCGTTCAAACATAAAACTGGAAAGAGAAATCAACGCACGCATTTATCACAATTTTCGTGTAGCGTTCAAACAAGAAGAACTGGAAATAAATCTCTTGCCTAAACGCATGCACTCAAAAATCAACGCTTGCATTTATTTCTTACGTTTTCAAACCTGCCTATTTATCTCCCCTTTTTATTTCGCAAGTTTATCTATAAATACTTTGCCTCATTCACATAAGTTTTCATATCTCCTTGTTTGTCCCTCTCTGGTACAAGCTTCTATCAGGTAAATAATTTGCATTGTTTATTTCTTTGCTTCTTCCAATTTTCCTTCCTCCTTCTTGTGTTCTCTGATTTCCTTGCTCGGCTACTTCCCCATCATGCCGTGCCATTTATAAATACATATAGAACTTTGTTAGTAGTAGGCTGGAAGAAATGATATAAATTGATTGTAGGAAGCTAGACTATGGAATTAGTGTAGTTATGATGTAGTTAGTGGTATTGTGGATTTGGATAAGTGCAGTTTGAAGAGGAAGGTATAGAAAAAAAAAAAAGAATTACAATTTAATAATGGAGAAGATAAATTGATAAGGAGAAAATGATATGAAATGTTGTTTAATTCAAATAAACAATATTGTATGAATAAATCTTGGGTGAATATAATAAAATGACATTTATTTCAATTTTTAATGGTTGAAATAAATTTAAGATGGTTAAAAATAAATTTAACTACTTATTTGAGAATTTGGGTGGATAAATATCAATGGATTGTATTTATTATGGTTAATAAAAGGATATTGGTGATGTATACCAATAATCACCTTTTAATGTTTAATAATAAAAGTAAAAGAAGAAATAATTTGCCTAAACATGATGAACATGTATGTGAAATAAAGTATTATTTAATGAATTCGAATGTAGTTAGTGGCTACATTTGATTAAATCGAATAATTTGAACAGTATTGTGTTTGTTGCCAATATTGTCATTTTATTTAAATAAATATATATGAGAATGAAAATAATTGATCATGATAAATATGATTAAAAATGTGAGAAATAATTTAATAATGTCTAAACATGTATTTGTTTTGTTTGGGTGCATAACATCTTTTTATTCAATCAATTGTATTAAATTTGCAATTTATTTTGCAATTTATTCAATTTATTTTATGCATGCGTACGGTTGAAGTATGGGCCTAGGATATGTTGAGACGATTAGCGGGTTGTAGTAGTCGAGCAAGTTGAACTAAATTTCTTTTATTCTATTCGTTCCAGTTGTTCTGAAATTTTGCTTTGACCGTAATTTTTAAATTCGCATACTTGGTATTTGGATCTTATAGATTTAAGTCAAGGCTTTGCATCCGCCGAAGTTTGATCGTGCTTTCCGTTTTTTTTCCCGAAGTAGATACCGTGTTTGATTTAGATCCACTGCAGCGTTTAAGGTGAGTATTTCTCACCAGACATATGTACATATATTTTGTGAATTATCGCAAGTGTATGTGTAAAAATTTTATTTAAATATTATCTGTCTGTAGTATAACGTAGAATGATGAATCCCATTTAAATTGACACCTCATCAGTTATTATCTGTTGTATTATTTCTGCAGTTATATTATATTATTGTTTATTTACTGCTTAAATCACCACTGCAAGTTCCCTGTTAAATTTAGATTGTTGTGGGCTGAAATGATAGGCCTAAATGATGATTACTGTGCTATTATTATGTTAACTGTTTAACTGTTAACTTGGGATTGCGGGTTTGAAATGATAGAACCCGGGGTTTGTAAATTACGGATTGAAATGATATAAATCCGTATCACTTGACCTAGGCTAGAAAACTATATACAGGCCCGTGGTCCTTATAATATTTTCTGAAATATTTAAAATTATTTTGGAAGTTAAATATTTGATTTAATATCTTTAAAGGATTTTATATTGATTTTGAATGAGTTATAAATGTTAATAAATAAATAAATAAATATTTGAATAAAATTTTGGAATATAACTTATTTTGGAAATTCTGGATTTTTGAAAGGATAAGATTTCAGTTAAGAAATATATATATAAGTTATATTTGGAAATATTTATTAAGTTAAACAATCTACTAAAGCATTTAAATGCTGTCTTTTGAAATTGGACTAGTTTTACCCGTAACTTTAGGTAGCATTTCCTAAGTGCTATAGAATCTGGAATTTGATTGTTTTGAAATTTAAGGAATTTGATAAATTATATTTATGTTTAAGTTTTGGAGACCTTTAAGATATGAGATTTATAACTGGATTTTTCTTAATAAATTTAAGATGAACATTCTAGTGTTAAGTAAATTTTGAAATTATTTAATGGCATAATTTTGGAGTTTTATCTATGGAATTTATGGGAATATTCAAGACGAAATAATAAACACTAATTTGTTGAAAGAAAAAATATCCAACCTTAGTTTTGAATATTAATACTCCAATTGGATATATATATAGGAATTGAAATGGTCTTGGGAACATGAAGTGATATTTAAATTATGGTTTAAATTAAAGAAATATATTTGTAAAGCTATGTAAATTATCTTCTTTACAAAGTAACCATAAAGTTAAACCATTTATTCTATATACCGTTGAATGTCCAAACCATTGTGTTTGGGAGTTATGGTTTTAAAGTAAAATTTCCAAAATATTATGTTTTGAAGATATAATTTAAATATTTGGTTTCCAGATATTATAAATTTTAAGCAGTATGGTTTTTGGAAAAGAATTATACTTGAATATAACGGTATCATATTGTTTTGGGTTTTGAATGATATCGTGTTTATAGTTTGAAATAGAAATGTTTATTTTGGTTTTAAAGTATAAACTGTTTTAAAAGACCACGGTGTTATAATAACGATGGGTTGGCAAAGAGACCGGGATCGGATATGGACATACTCTCTGTCGATACCGAAAACCACTTTGACTAACCGTGTACGCGGTGGAGATTCCAGAATGAAGTAGGTTGGTGGCGACGTTTCCTGTAAGGTAAATACGTGGACCCGACTCCCGTGAGTTGGCATAAGGTGGCTAAAACAGGAGCGATCGACGGGTTAATGAGGTCATTCCTCTGATCGGACACTCCTCTTCGATATTATACTATGACTTTGGATTGATTCAGTGGGCGCTTCTATTTTGATTTGGGGAGTTGTTTCGAGGTGGGCGGTTGCTGCGGCTTCGCGTTACCATCGGCCCGGATGCGTAATTGGTATATCTACCCTGGCATTGCCTAGTTGTGCCGTGTCACCTACCATACCGCGCCTTGTACGAGTTTAGATTTCTCCCGTAGCCCGTGTGGTATCCTCTAGTTGCTTCCCGATCAGGAGGAGCTATGATATTGGATGGACTACTGGGACTATTACGTGTTAAGGTGGAAAATGTAAAGCCTTAACGCTACTTAAAAGTAAGTTTATTTTATAAATAGACACTAGTATAATAGCGCAATATACTACATAGTAAATAGTTTGACGGATCCTTAGAGGATGGGCGGTCCCAAGCATCCTTTAAGTTACTTGCTCTATATTACAGTACACTTGAATTAGCTTACATTATATAAGTATGTATGTCCTGACTCGAGTGTTATGTTTTATTTTTACGCTCGGGTCAGCCTGAGTTGCAGTTTCAGTTTCTCTCCGGAGTTATGTCATCCCGTAGATCATTCATACTGCCGGAAGCCTTTCAGTCTTTATCTTATTTGCAATCAATCAAATTGGAAGACTCTGTTTCTATTTATGTCTACAGCTGTATTGCAGATTCTAAACTATGTAAATTCTATTTGGTTAAAGTTTTATAGTGGCTTCATGAACCACTGTATATTTTATTTCCGCTGTGAGTTCTGATATATGTATGTGATTCTGTGATTTATTTACTACATATTCTGAGTTTTGCCAAATTTATTTTACAACGCAGTATTTTGAACAATTCAAGTCCGACATGTGCGGATGCGAAGGGTTGAAAATACTGGGTCGTTACAATAAATAAATAAATCACAGAATTACAGAATCACAAACACAGAGTAATATACAATATGTAGTGGAAACAAAAGAATAGTAATTCATAAAGCTACTATATATATAACAGAGTTAAAAAGATAGAGTCTCGAATATACAGAAGTCTCGATACAATGGTCAAATAACAAATCTGAATTCATCACTGGAATGAACTAAATATCTAAAAGCTGGGTCATAGTTGGATCTCCAAAACGAAGCTCCAACACCAAAAGCGAGCCTCAAATGCTTTGACACTCAGTCTGACCCAAGCATAAAGAAAAAAACAAAACACTCGAGTCAGGATTAACATTCTTATACCAATAAATCCAACTCAAGTGAAATATCAACTGAAATATAAGTAACTTAAATTATAACGACCCAAATTTTTTAGATATTTGAAATTAGAATATTTAATTGATTTTAAATATTTGAAAGTTAGTTTAACTTGAATTTCAAATATCACTATTTATTTGGATAATTTAGTTATTGAATTTAATAATTTAATTATTGAATTTAATAATTGGAAATTGGGTAAATTGCTGAATCAACAAAAATATTTCGAAGCCTTATAAAATTTATATTTATGATACTGAAGATAATAGAAGTTTTAAATTGAATTAGAAAGTGATTAGTTCAGTTTTAAAAATATATCGTTTAAATTGACGTTTAAAAATGACCTTCCGAGGCACAGTCTTGGATTTTGATGAAACCAGTTCCATTGGATCTGTAATAGTGTATTATTATCGGATTTCAAATTACGGAGCGTTTGGAGTTGTCATGTGATTGTACAATATATAAACACGCTGAAATTTATATCGAAAATTCAATATAATAATTGAGTCCAAAAAATCTATCTTCTCCATACAATCGAGTAAGGACTCGAAGCCTTTTCAATTATGTTTGGAATAAGGGCATAACCTTATGAATGCCTAGCGGCATACCTCGATAGGGGTTCGAAATTTTAGACTGCGCAAATCGAGACGATTTGAATTTGTATTTTATATATATATATATATATATATATATATATATATTCGCATGCAATAGACAAATTAAACAAGTTTTCTCCTTAACAACACGTGTCTCCTGCCTTTTCTCATCATGCACTAGATGTCCACCTCGTTTCTTTTTAGCCTAACATTTTATTAAAAAAGAAAAAAATTCGATCCTGTCTTCATAAGAAAATATAATAGAATGGTCGAACAAATTCTCTTTAATTAAATTGAATCACATCTCCCTTTCACTCATTTTCAGTTTTTTAACCAAAAATTGACAGCAAAGGAATCAATTACCTCTGCCTAATCGAAACCATATTCCCCTTCAAATTGAATCACAAATCAAAATCACGATTTTCCTATTCAGTTCATCCATGAAATCATAGAAAAATACGAAGCTGAGTTGAACACGAGGCCACGTGTAGTCGAATATCTAGGAGGGAAGGGCTGCGCGTCGCTAGTGCTGCTGTAGGGTGGATGGGTATGATGAGTCGCTTGGGAGGGTCGAGGCGTCAAGACGAATGTATGGATGATGGGATTAGGAGTTCATTTGGTCAGTGGGGTATGGTCTATGGATCGGTAGAGGGTGGTGGCTCGAAGGAGGAGGTCGTGACTTGGGATTGATCTCACCTGGAGATCGATTGCCGTCAGGGGTAGTTCCCGAGCTTGCGGTAATGTAACTATCTCTTTTTAAATTAGTAGAATATTTATCGATGATAGGAATTAATATATATATATATATATATATATATCTGGTTTAATTAGAATACTTTTCTTTAGCCAGAGAAATATAAGTATATATGTATACATCGGCTATAAAAATTATAGATATATACATACTTTAAAAGTACCGGTTAATTTATATATCCATATATATGTGTATATATATACATAGAAAAGATTTTGGAAAATATAGGAAATTCTGTAGAAGTTAGATTTTTTAAATCTGTAACTTATTTTATAAATATATATGAAGTTTCAAATACACACACACGCATACATATATACATATTTTTTTAAAAAAAAGATCTACTAGTTTAATTTTAAAATATTATATTATGGAGATTAAGTTGTTTAATGAACTTATTTAATTATTTTAGTCGCTAAAAATATTTTTGAAAGAAATTAGTTTAAAATCAAATTGTTAGTTGAGTTAAATGAATAAATAGTAATTAATTGTTCGATCAATTCAGATATGAATAAACCATATAATGTTTATTGAAGGTCTAGAATCGTGAAGGAAACAAACTGGTTTGAGTCGGATTTGCAAAACCAAAACAAATGTGAGTTAATCTCACTCATTTGGATTACCACTTAAATTTAAATAGTTAAATTTAAATTATTGGTTGTTGCTTGGATTGATAATTTAATATCAGTTTGGACACACATACACACACACACATATTGGAGTGATTGATTCCTGTGTTATATAGCGGATGAGACCCTATGCGCCCCGCATAATAGCGGATGACCTCATATACTGTAATGACCTGTAAATTTCGATAATTAAACTGGTTAATTTAATAAGATTTTTGTAATTAAATTGAAGAAGAAAAAAAAACCTTTATAATTTATAATGAAGTGAGTGTTTAAAATGAAATGAAAATAATAGGGATATAGTAACGGTTGTAAGTTACTATTTAATTGGTCTATTAGTGTAGTTTCAACTGTTACATTTGGGTATTAAATTGAATATATGCAAATAAACGTATGGTAATGGAGTGAATTCAACATTATATAAGCTATTAAACATTATATAAGCAATTCTGATAATTAGTGGAAATAATAAACTTGGGTGTAATATAAAGTTAGTGACAACATTTATGCAAGTCACCTTTTTATTTAGGGTTGCTAAATTCAGAGTAGGAAGTCAATTACATTTAAATGTAGGTAAATGGTCATTAATGTGAGATAGGACTGTAACTGTAATGTGTGAATGTAAATGAAATGACATAAATGGAAATTTATATTTTATTCATAAAATGAAATAAAGGAATGAAACCAAGTTGAAAAAATTGATTTAGGTTTTATTTATGATAAATGTATATATTTGGGAAATTCAATATAATTGAAATTAACAAGTTATTACAAAAGAAAGATGAAAATTGGAATATATATTTTTATAAGGAAAGATAAACAAATAATAACTAGGTTTATAAAGTGATAACAGATTTAATAAAAGAGTAGGATTAAAGCATGGTAGTTATTGGAAAGTAATTAATTGAAATTTGGATGAATTGGGAATTTTTTTATGTATTAGTATAAAAACCAATTTTAATATTACCCATAAGAGGACAAGTTAATAGTCGATTCAATAACATGATTGAGAAATCAAATATATGGATTTATTGGGAATTTAAAACTTATACTTTTTTTGATAAAATACAGCGTTTTACATGCAATAAATTTTTCTACTTTTATTACATATTATATATATATATATATATATATATATGTTCTTCTTATTATTATTTCATATATCCACCTCTAATTTATCTTTCTATTTTTATTTTTGACAGTCATGTTTATTTATTAGATTATTGCTAGTTTATATCTTTTATTTATGGCTTGGAAGAAACTAAAAGGGTATGCGTTATATTGTCTTAATTGCTTGCCTTTTTAATTGCCTACTCTTTATTTCTTTTTATTTATAAAACCTTGAAATTTAATATAAATTTTAACTTGATTTAATCATTTCCTAAAAGTCTAAATATAAAATTGGAAGTTTTGAAATTTTTACTTTGTTAAAAGACAACTCCAATTGGAATTTTAATAAAAATGAATTATGTATATTTTAAATACGAAGAATGTAAACAAGTTAAAATTTTAGTTAAGTAATAACTTTGTAAAATTCAGTGTTTTACAGACTGTTAAATTTCGCATTTAAAAAGGGTACGCATTGTAATGGTATAAGTAATGTATAAGCGTATAAATTAAAAATGTTACTTTTGCATAAATTTTGGGCGTATTGTATTGCGTCAGTTTGGCGTATTTTAAAATGCATACTGCAATATCTATATGGATTAATAAATCAGTTAGTAGATTTTTATAGCAAAACGTTACTTTTTCCACAGCTTTCATTGGTTTTAAATTGGCGTAAAATCCTTGCTAAAATCACTTAGCCTATATAAAGAAAGAAACGCACACAATCATTAATTGAAGAAAAAGTTTAAAATGAACCAATCTATTAATCACTTGCCGTTTCTTCACCATAAGTTTCACTCATCCCTCTTTATCAACGCACGGAAATTTCAAATTTTCTAGTTGCCGTTTCTTTCTTGTCTGCATTTATTTCTTACCCAGATTTCGAAATTTTCTGTATATGTATACATCTTTTAGCCTAACAAAATTTTTTTCACGCAACCTTTAATATGCAATGAAACATTTTTTTTGGTTAACAATTAAATTCAGTCGCCATTCTTTCTACGCAATTAAGTGGAAATTTTGTCGTTCCTGAAGAAATTTAATTCTTGCCTCTTTTCTTTCCTATAATTAAGCGCGTAAATTTAGACACGTTCGTTTTCTCTTGCTTCCTAAATATTTTCCATATTCCCTTCATCTAAATACTGGAAACATGCATCTCATTTGTTGCTTTGGGAATAAACGTTTAATGGAAGCAACTTATCCCTTACCTGTGAGAACAAAATTTCTAAATCTCTAAAGAAATAAATCATGCAGCTTCTTATTTTTATAACACGTTCAAACAAAAAGGATAAAATAAACGCATTCAATATTATTTGAAAATATTATCCCATAATCTAATCTTAACTACCCGTTTCTTTTGTTTTAATTTCGTAGTCATTTGTATTCAATTGATAAAAATCAATATTTATATTCTTCCTATCTATTTGCTCATCTAAATCAATGCACGTTTCTCTTGAAATAGTATCTTGGATCAATCAAATTTCTTTTGCGCATTTATTTTTTCAACCGTTACTTGAAATGTACGCACTCTTAAAATTGCAAGAAGTCATTTCTTTTAACGTTGAATTTCAAATGCAAAGATTCCTACCTTTTTCTTTCACGCATTTAATTTTTCTCCTTACCTGAAATCTTGCTCATCCTTAAAATCAACGTGACCTTCCCCTATATTTATACAACACACGTTCAAAACAATTTTTACATCACCTGGAGAGCTTCACCTTCTTTTCTTGCATGCGTGCGTTGAAGGTACGCATCTGTCTTTTATTTTATTTTTATTTCTACTTCTCATGCTTTTCACGTTGCATACTTTGCTCCTTCTTCTCATTCCACCATGCTCGACTACTCCACTTCTCAAGTATGTTGTTGCCATCCCTGATAAGTATGCATCTCCTTTCCTCCTGATCTTGCCATGCATGTCCAATAATATAGGGAATCAAGCCTAGTTTCTTTCTTTTGCATGCTGTAGAACATATTCGCCTGCGTCCCTGTAGTTGTGGCCACGTGAAATTGAATAAGGGTGTCACTTTTGAATAAAATGTTAACAAACAAAATAAATATCTTTCATTTTTGCATCACTGGAGAAGAAAGCATATACGCCTGTAGTTTTGGTGGACATGTGAATTTGCATGCGTGAGCCACTTTGAAGATTTTAACAAATGAGAGTGTGTAATGGAGACAAACTTGGAAAATGATTTGCGGTTTATTAGTTGCGTGTGAAAAAAATCACACGACCTTGTCATTTCATAAGTGCATGCATACATTTTTTCAAAGTATTTTTTTTATGAAAATCTAATAACGTTTGTTTCAAGACTCAGCCTATTTGATTTAACAAAGCATTTTTTTACAAAGCATTTTTCCCAAAGCATTTAAATAACAAATTTGGAAAGGGAAGAGGATTGGAGATGTTGAACAAATTGAGTGATGGAGTGGTCAAGCTGTGGGTGTCAAAAATCTTTTAATTTTTAAATCTCGTTCCGGTTGTTATTAAATTTTGCTTTGATCGCTTCATAATCGCGTAATTTATTTTTCGTTTATTTTTCAAGTTCGTAATTGAGGTGTCACATCTGTTGGATTTATCATGCCTCTGTTCATTTCTTTCGGGATAGATACCGTTGTTTGACTTGAATCTTCAGCAGAGGCAAGGTGAGTATTTCTCACCAGACAAGCATACCTATATATCCGTGATTTATCACAAGTGTATTTGTAAATTATTTATTAAATTTTATCTGCCTGTGATATAACGTATGATGTTAAACCTCATTTTAAATTGACACCTCATCAGTTGTTTATCTATTGTAATATTATTGCAGTTATACAATGTAATGCTTATTTACTGATTTAATCATCACTGTAAGTTCCCTGTAAATTTGAGATCGTTATAGGCTGAAATAATAGGCCTGAACGATAATCATTTGTTCATTTATTTAATTGTTTAATTATTTATTTGTTAACTTGGGATTGCGGGTTTGAAATGATAGAACCCGGGATTTTGTAAATTGCGGATTGAAATGATATAAATCCGTATCACTTGACCTAGGCTAGAAAACTATATACAGACCCATGGTTTATATAATATTTTTCTGAAATGTTTAAAAATATTTTAAATGGGAATTCATAATATTATGGTTCAAATGTATTTAAAGGATTTTTATAAAATTTATAATGATTTTTGAATAAGTCAAAATGTTAAATAAATAAATGTTTAAGTAATTTTTTTGGAATATAACTTATTTTGGGAAATTCTGAAATTTTATTAAAAGTGAGTTTTAGTTAAGAAAATAATTGATAATAAGTTATATATGGGAATTTAAAATTTGATTGTTAAGTTAATAATTTATTACAGCACTTAAATACTGTCTTTTATAAATGAACTGTTTTGACTTACAGACTTTAGGTGGCATTTCATAAATGCTACGGAAACTGAATTTTCGCATTGTTTAAAATAAATGGAAATAATCTTTGGGGAAAAAGGCTTAAATTTTTGGAATTTAATATGTAATTAATAAAAAAATAAGGAATTGACTTTAAATGGTTTTAAATGGAAGAATTTAACTTTTAAATGTGAGTTGAAAGGCAAATTAATCCTAAATAAATTGAATAGATTTAAATGGTATTTTATAGTAAATAAAATGACTGATGTTTAAATAAATGATGGTTGAAATGATATTATGGTATTAAAATGTATTTGAAACTTATTTTGATTTTTAAAGTATAAATACCATTTCTAAAAGTTGTAACCACGGGTTATAATAACTTTTGGTTGTTAAAGAGACCGAGATCAGATATCTGGCATACTCTCTGTCGATATCGAAAACCACTTTAACAACTGTGTACGTGGTGGAGATTCTAGAATGAAGTAGGATGGTAGTGACGTTTCCTTCGAGGTAAATACGTGGACCCGACTCCCGTGAGTCGGCATAAGGTGGCTAAAACATGAGCGATTGACGGATTAATGAGGTAGCACCTCTGATCGGACGCACTTCTTCGTATGCCATTCTATTACTTTTGTGATTGTTTTGGTGCGCACCTTTGATTTGGGAGTGTTGTTCGAGGTGGGCGGCAGCTGCGCGTTTCCATCGGTCCGGAAGCGTAATTGGTATATCTACCCTGGCATTGCCTAGTTGTGCCGTGTCACCTACCCTAGCGCGCCTTCTACGAGTTCCTATTTGTGTCATACCTATAGAGTATCCTCTGGTAGCCTCCCGATCAGGAGGTATTACGGTACTGTATAGACTATTGGCATTATTTGTATTAAGGGCTATATGGGTAACATCTTAACGCTATTTAAAAGTAAGTTTATTTTACTAAGAGACACTATTATAATAGCGAAGTATTACTACATAGTAAATAGTTTAACGGATCCTTAGAGGATGGGCGGTCCCAAGCATCCTTTAAGTTACTTGCTCTATATTACAGTACACTTGAATTAGCTTACACTATATAAGTATGTATGTACTGACTCGAGTGTTTATGTTTTATTTTACGCTCGGGTCAGCCTGAGTTGCAGTTCAGTTTTCATCCCGGAGCTAGGATTTCTGTAGATCACTTTCAAGCTGCTGGCAAACTTCCTTTCCAGTTCTTTATCTAAAATTATGAAATCAAGACTAGTGGACATTTGGATTGTTCTACTGATGATTTAAAACTATATTTGGATTAAAGACTATGTAATTTTTATTTGATTGAGACTATTTATAGTGGCTTCATGAACCACTAAGTATTTTTAAATTCCGCTGCGAGTATTCTGATTCCGTGTCTGTGATTCTGTGATTAATTATTTACTGTATATTTTGAGATTTGCCAAATTTTATTTACAACGCGGTATTTTGAACAATTCAAGTCCGACATGTGCGGATGCGAATGGTTGAAAATACTGGGTCGTTACATTTGGTATCAGAGCTTTGGCTCTACGCAAAACTTAGAATGTATGGTAAATTTGATTTACAAAATCACTTTCATTCGAGCTTGAATATCTTCCTTTTGATTCGATTTCCTTTGAATTTTGGAACGTTCCCTGCGGTTCCAAAGTTCATTCGTGTCCCTTACTATTCATCTTCTTTCGATTTCTGGAGTATCCCATAACTCCATTTCGGATGATCTTTATAGTGAATTGGCGGTCTCGTCAATATTCTAATAAAGGGGTGAAACTCCTTTACAATTAGCATTGATTCACCAGAGATTTATATTTAACCTCGGTTTAGATGCTAGTATCTTTGGTTATTCCGAACTCTATCTCTTCGGATCGAATGGTAAATCTACATTCGATCTGACTCTTTAAGTCACGGTTGACCAGGTTAAGGTTGCCCACGATTTGTATAAACTTATCTAGTTCCTTATTCTGTTATTTAATCATCGGATCTTCTGATTCCAATTTATCTTTAAATCAAAATTCTCTTTGATTTGAATCCATCAAATTTGAATCTCTATCCTTGTTTGATAAATTTATTCCTATATTTGGGAAAAATCTAATATTATATATATAAGTATATTTTTCAGAATTTAACTAGTTGTTTAGAGATAATAGTGTTTGATTTTATTTATGGTTTTGTAAACCATTGGTTTTGTCTTATATAAATAATTGAACTATAAAACATGGTTATAAATTTATTTGGAAACAGAAATGAATTTAAAACAAGAATTTAAGAATTTAATTTCTGATAGTTTCAAACCTTGTGTTTAAAGTCTTAAAAGGATATATTATTATTTAAATTATTTTCGAATATAAATTTGTTTCCAAAGAATTTTAAAGTTTTAAAAATTAGTGCTCTTCTCTTTATTGCTGGAAAATAATTTCGGTGATGACTACAACATCATCAACATTCATTTTCGAGTATCGAAGTAAAGAGACCACGTTGTAGTTTTGCTTCAAAAATTTAATTGATTTGAATTTCTAAATATGACTTAATTTATAATATATATAGATATATGATTTAAATTTGATTTGACATATGCTATATGTATGTATTTATTTATCTCTAGAGGGTTTGAAGTTAATTGGAAATTTAATTCATAAATTTATGTTAAAAGGTGATTCTAATGATAAAATAAAGTCAAATTTTGAATGAATATTTAAACTTGAATAATAGAATTGGAAAATTTTTACTTGTATAATTGCATGCCAATATAACTTACCTAAATCATTTAGAAATTAACTATGTAATTGGATAATGTACAATATAAAAGGATTTTATAAATAAAATTTGAGTGGTTATAATAAATGTTATACACTTAAAGTTTCAGTTACAATAAGACAAATAGAGGTAAATAGAAATAAAATAATAATTGAATAATATACAATATCAAATGGTGTTAAAGGAAATTTAGAAATAAATTGAATAGTTATAATAAATATAATCTACTTAATATGTGCGATAAGATATATTAAGTAGAATATATTTAATAATAATCTGGAATAAAGAAGAATTAAATTTGTTGAATAAAAGATGATTATTATAAATGACTATACAAATTTCTGATTTTAGAAAATAATTGGATAATAAGATAATTAATTTGGAAATAGTTAAGATTGATTTAACTTCAGTAAAAATTAAATGAATTAAATCAATTATTGAATATTAATTAATTTAAATTGAATTTATATGGTTTAAATAAATGATTCCATTTTGAGTTTCAATTTAGTTTTCTTTCAGGGTGTTCTATTCTCCTACCTCCTTCCTTTTCGGGGACGAAAAGTTTTGAGTGGGGGAGAGTGTAATGACCTGTAAATTTCGATAATTAAACTGGTTAATTTAATAAGATTTTTGTAATTAAATTTAAGAAGAAAAAAAAACCTTTATAATTTATAATGAAGTGAGTGTTTAAAATGAAATGAAAATAATAGGGATATAGTAACGGTTGTAAGTTACTATTTAATTGGTCTATTAATGTAGTTTCAACTGTTACATTTGGGTATTAAATTGAATATATGCAAATAAACGTATGGTAATGGAGTGAATTCAACATTATATAAGAAATTCAACATTATATAAGCAATTCTGATAATTAGTGGAAACAATAAACTTGAGTGTAATATAAAGTTAGTGACAACATTTATGCAAGTCACCTTTTTATTTAGGGCTGCTAAATTCAGAGTAGGAAGTCAATTACATTTAAATGTAGGTAAATGTTTATTAATGTGAGATAGGACTGTAACTATAATGTGTGAATGTAAATGAAATGACATAAATGGAAATTTATATTTTATTCATAAGATGAAATAAAGAAATGAAACCAAGTTGAATAAATTGATTTAGGTTTTATTTATGATAAATGTATATATTTGGGAAATTCAATATAATTGAAATTAACAAGTTATTACAAAAGAAAGATGAAAATTGGAATATATATTTTTATAAGGAAAGATAAACAAATAATAACTAGGTTTATAAAGTGATAACAGATTTAATAAAAGAGTAGGATTAAAGCATGGTAGTTATTGGAAAGTAATTAATTGAAATTTGGATGAATTGTGATTTTTTTTTATGTATTAGTATAAAAACCAATTTTAATATTACCCATAAGAGGATAAGTTAATAGTCGATTCAATAACATGATTGAGAAGTCAAATATATGGATTTATTGGGAATTTAAAACTTATACTTTTTTTGATAAAATACAGCGTTTTATACGCAATAAATTTTTCTACTTTTATTACATATTATATATATATATATATATGTTCTTATTATTATTATTATTTCATATATCCACCTCTATTTTATCTTTCTATTTTTATTTTTGACAGTCATGTTTATTTATTAGATTATTTCTAGTTTATATCTTTTATTTATGGCTTGGAAGAAACTAAAAGGGTATGCGTTATATTGTCTTAATTGCTTGCCTTTTTAATTGCCTACTCTTTATTTCTTTTTATTTATAAAACCTTGAAATTTAATATAAATTTTAACTTGATTTAATCATTTCCTAAAAGTCTAAATATAAAATTGGAAGTTTTGAAATTTTTACTTTGTTAAAAGACAACTCCAATTGGAATTTTAATATAAATGAATTATGTATATTTTAAATACGAAGAATGTAAACAAGTTAAAATTTTAGTTAAGTAATAACTTTGTAAAATTCAGTGTTTTACAGACTGTTAAATTTCGCATTTAAAAAGGGTACGCATTGTAATGGTATAAGTAATGCATAAGCGTATAAATTAAAACTGTTACTTTTGCATAAATTTTGGGCGTATTGTATTGCGTCAGTTTGGCGTATTTTAAAATGCATACTGCAATATCTATATGGATTAATAAATCAGTTAGTAGATTTTCATAGCAAAACGTTACTTTTTCCACAGCTTTCATTGGTTTTAAATTGGCGTAAAATCCTTGCTAAAATCACTTAGCCTATATAAAGAAAGAAACGCACACAATCATTAATTGAAGAAAAAGTTTAAAATGAACCAATCTATTAATCACTTGCCGTTTCTTCACCATAAATTTCACTCATCCCTCTTTATCAACGCACGGAAATTTCAAATTTTCTAGTTGCCGTTTCTTTCTTGTCTGCATTTATTTCTTACCCAGATTTTGAAATTTTCTGTATATGTATACATCTTTTAGCCTAACAATTTTTTTTTCACGCAACCTTTAATATGCAATGAAACATTTTTTTTCGGTTAACAATTAAATTCAGTCGCCATTCTTTCTACGCAATTAGGTGGAAATTTTGTCGTTCCTGAAGAAATTTAATTCTTGCCTCTTTTCTTTCCTATAATTAAGCACGTAAATTTAGGCACGTTCGTTTTCTCTTGCTTCCTAAATATTTTCCATATTCCCTTCATCTAAATACTGGAAACATGCATCTCATTTGTAGCTCTGGGAATAAACGTTTAATGGAAGCAACTTATCCCTTGCCTGTGAGAACAAAATTTCTAAATCTCTAAAGAAATAAATCATGCAGCTTCCTATTTTTATAACACGTTCAAACAAAAAGGATAAAATAAACGCATTCAATATTATTTGAAAATATTATCCCATAATCTAATCTTAACTACCCGTTTCTTTTGTTTTAATTTCGTAGCCATTTGCATTCAATTGATAAAAATCAATATTTATATTCTTTCTATCTATTTGCTCATCTAAATCAATGCACGTTTCTCTTGAAATAGTATCTTGGATCAATCAAATTTCTTTTGCGCATTTATTTTTTCAACCGTTACTTGAAATGTACGCACTCTTAAAAATGCAAGAAGTCATTTCTTTTAACGTTGAATTTCAAATGCAAAGATTCCTGCCTTTTTCTTTCACGCATTTAATTTTTCTCCTTACCTGAAATCTTGCTCATCCTTAAAATCAACGTGACCTTCCCCTATATTTATACAACACACGTTCAAAACAATTTTTACATCACCTGGAGAGCTTCACCTTCTTTTCTTGCATGCGTGTGCTGAAGGTACGCATCTGTCTTTTATTTTATTTTTATTTCTACTTCTCATGCTTTTCACGTTGCATACTTTGCTCCTTCTTCTCATTCCACCATGCTCGACTACTCCACCTCTCAAGTATGTTGTTGCCATCCCTGATAAGTATGCATCTCCTTTCCTCCTGATCTTGCCATGCATGTCCAATAATATAGGGAATCAAGCCTAGTTTCTTTCTTTTGCATGCTGTAGAACATATTAGCCTGTGCACCTGTAGTTGTGGCCACGTGAAATTGAATAAGGGTGTCACTTTTGAATAAAATGTTAACAAACAAAATAAATATCTTTCATTTTTGCATCACTGGAGAAGAAACCATATACGCCTGTAGTTTTGGTGGACATGTGAATTTGCATGCGTGAGCCACTTTGAAGATTTTAACAAATGAGAGTGTGTAATGGAGACAAACTTGGAAAATGATCTGTGATTTATTAGTTGCGTGTGAAACAAATCACACGACCTTGTCATTTCATAAGTGCATGCATACATTTTTTCAAAGTATTTTTTTAATGAAAATCTAATAACGTTTTGTTTCAAGACTCAGCCTATTTGATTTAACAAAGCTTTTTTTTTACAAAGCATTTTTCCCAAAGCATTTAAATAACAAATTTGGAAAGGGAAGAGGATTGGAGATGTTGAACAAATTGAGTGATGGAGTGGTCAAGCTGCGGGTGTTAAAAATCTTTTAATTTTTAAATCTCGTTCCGGTTGTTATAAAATTTTGCTTTGATCGCTTCATAATCGCGTAATTTATTTTTCGTTTATTTTTCAAGTTCGTAATTGAGGTGTCACATCTGTTGGATTTATCGTGCCTCTGTTCATTTCTTTTGGGATAGATACCGTTGTTCGATTTGAATCTTCAGCAGAGGAAAGGTGAGTATTTCTCACCAGACAAACATACCTATATATCCGTGATTTATCACAAGTGTATTTGTAAATTATTTATTAAATTTTATCTGCCTGTGATATAACGTATGATGTTAAACCTCATTTTAAATTAACACCTCATTAGTTGTTTATCTATTGTAATATTATTGCAGTTATACAATGTAATGCTTATTTACTGATTTAATCATCACTGTAAGTTCCTTGTAAATTTGAGATCGTTATAGGCTGAAATGATAGGCCTGAACGATAATCATTTGTTTATTTATTTAATTTTTTAATTATTTATTTGTTAACTTGGGATTGCGGGTTTAAAATGATAGAACCCGGGATTTTGTAAATTGCGGATTGAAATGATATAAATCCGTATCACTTGACCTAGGCTAGAAAACTATATACAGACCCGTGGTTTATATAATATTTTTCTGAAATGTTTAAAAATATTTTAAATGGGAATTCATAATATTCTGGTTCAAATGTATTTAAAGGATTTTTATAAAATTTATAATGATTTTTGAATAAGTCAAAATGTTAAATAAACAAATGTTTAAGTAAATTTTTTGGAATATAACTTATTTTGGGAAATTCTGAAATTTTATTAAAAGTGAGTTTTAGTTAAGAAAATAATTGATAATAAGTTACATTTGGGAATTTAAAATTTGATTGTTAAGTTAATAATTTATTACAGCACTTAAATGCTGTCTTTTATAAATGAACTGTTTTGACTTACAGACTTTAGGTGGCATTTCATAAATGCTACGGAAACTGAATTTTCGGATTGTTTAAAATAAATGGAAATAATCTTTGTGGAAAAAAGCTTAAATTTTTGGATTTTAATATGTAATTAATAAAAAAATAAGGAATTTACTTTAAATAGTTTTAAATTGAAGAATTTAACTTTTAAATGTGAGTTGAAAGGCAAATTAATTCCTAAATAAATTGAATAGATTTAAATGATATTTTATAGTAAATAAAATGACTGATGTTTAAATAAATGATGGTTGAAATGATATTATGGTATTGAAATGTATTTGAAACTTATTTTGATTTTTAAAGTATAAATACCATTTCTAAAAGTTGTAACCACGGGTTATAATAACGTTTGGTTGTTAAAGAGACCGGGATCGGATATCTGGCATACTCTCTGTCGATACCGAAAACCACTTTAGCAACTGTGTACGTGGTGGAGATTTCAGAATGAAGTAGGATGGTGGTGACGTTTCCTTTGAGGTAAATACGTGGACGCGACTCCCGTGAGTTGGCATAAGGTGGCTAAAACAAGAGCGATTGACGGATTAATGAGGTTGCACCTCTGATCGGACGCACTTCTTCGTATGCCATTCTATTACTTTTGTGATTGTTTTGGTGCGCACCTTTGATTTGGGAGTGTTGTTCGAGGTGGGCGGCAGCTGCGCGTTTCCATCGGTCCGGAAGCGTAATTGATATATCTACCCTGGCATTGCCTAGTTGTGCCGTGTCACTGTAACAACCCGCATATATATCGATTTTTATATTTAAATATTTTATTTAAATATTTTATCGTTAATCGGATTTTGGTCCGAAGCTACTTTTTGCAAACGGTCAAATTAGGACTCGAGACCACTTCCGTTGAGTTCGAAACGTCGTTTGCAATCTTCTAAGTATAAACATTGATATGTTTGGAGTTAGTGGAATCTCACCACTTTTTCACTCGAGCCTTTGGTTTGGACTTTTAGCCCATTAGGCCCAAGTTCCACCCCCTTCTTCTTCATTGCTTCATTTCATTTCCTAACACTAAAGCTTCAACAAAAATGGTGAATGGAATGAGAAATTAAAACTCCAAAGTCGTTGTTTTATTGCAACTCCAACATTCAACTCCAAATTCAAGAAGAAGACATCGGATTCAAGCTTGTGGTTGCTTCTCCATTTGCCTTCAAGCTTTGTTCTTCATTTTCATTGGGTTTTGGAGAAAAGGTGAGATTTTTATCTCACAAATCTAGTCTATAACTATATTGGACTGTTGGGAATGATTCCCTATCACTTTTGCATGCACATTTGCATTTGGTTTGGATTGGATTGGCGAAAAACTCCGATTTTTGGTGTTTTGGTGAAATTTCTGCATTTAGGTCGTTCTGGCCATTTTCGTGTTTTCGGAGTTAGGTCGCTCAGGACCTTAGGTCGTAGGTCGCTCAGGACCTTAGGTCGTAGGTCGTATGGTCGTTAGGTCGCTCTGCTTTGACTCTGGCCATTTTTGCTCACTCGCAGTTAGGTTGCTCACGACCTAGGACATAGGTCGCTCGCGAGTTAGTGGCTTAGGTCGTTGGGTCATATAACCCATTAAGTCGTGCTCCTTTAGGTCGCGCCTCTTTTAGGTCGCGCCTCTTTTAAGTCGCTCTTCTCTGGACCTTGTTAGGTCGCTCAACATTGACCTCGTTAGGTCGCTCAACACACCGTGCCGCTAGGTCGCTCGACTCTAGACTTCATTAGCTCGCTCAACCGTCTACCTTTATAAGTCGTAGGTCGTCTCCGACCTTAAACCACTCGGCCGCATTAGGTCGCGTACCTTTTAGGTCGCGTGTTGCACTAGGTCGTGTGACCTTAGGTCGTTAGGTCGTATGGCTTTAGGTCGCTAGGTCATATGACCTTAGGTCGTTAGGTCGTTTGGCTTTTAGGCCGCTTCCACGCTAGGTCGTTCGACTCTTAGGCCGTAACACTTAGGTCGCTCGCCTCTTAAGTCGCTAGGTCGCGTGCCATTAGGTCGCGTTTCTTTATTAGGTCGCGTGTCTTTGTTAGGTCGCTGACCTTCTTAACTCGCATGACCTAACCCCTAGGTCGTTGGGCCTCGTTTCTTCTTAGGTCGCTGCTTCTTATAGGTCGCTCGGCTCCTTAATTTCTTTAGGTCGTTTGATTGTTAGGTCGCGAACCCATTTTAGGTCGCGTGCCATTAGGTCGCGTTTCTTTATTAGGTCGCATGACCTATACCCTTTAGGTCGCTGGACCACTAGGTCGTGCCCCTTAGACCCCTAGGTCGCAACCATTAGGTCGCTCGACCCTATCCCTCTTAGGTCGTTAGACCTCATTTTGTCTTCACTAACCGTAACCGTAAGCGGTGGCGTTGCCCCCGCACCCCCACCTTGGGGGGTTGCCACCCCCCCGGACCCCCCCTCTGTAGGGGATCTTATCTGAAAAACATTGAGCTAATTTCCTTGGATTTTATTCACATCTCCGTATGCGATTTTTGTGAATGATTGTTTCTACAATTGCTTCTGTGTTTGTCACTTTATAATATAAAGGTTTCAATACTAGTAGTAAATATCAAAACTCTTTCAACAAAATGATTTCAACTCTATTTTCAATAACAAAGCTCTTTTCTTAAACGTTTTCCAATCTACTAATATATACAAACCTTTACCTCACTCGTATGAGAAATTGAATTAAACGGCTTAGTAAAACAAGTGGTATGAAACGCTTGCGTTTGCTTCGTCGGTTAACTCTTGGACTTGTTCGATTGAACCTTTTTGTGACAATTTTCTAGTGAAGATTTACAGTTTGTTCGTAAATATTTAAGTTAAGCAAGTGGTTATGGGACATGAAGCTAAACCTTTATATTTACTAGCTTAGTGTAATTGACACTTCTCGTTGATCATGACGATCATTCTTATGATTTAGACTAGCAATTGTGCGATGTCTCTTGTTTGCGAGGTCAGACTAGACACCACTTGTGTGATTTCACTCACACATACCTTTTTGATTTTTGGTTAGTCTAGACCTCATCTGTGTGATTTCGACTCACACATGTGGGGTAGCTCCCCATGGTCTTCGGACCGTCATGTGATAGGCCTCTTTCCCTTTTTATGATTTCTGGATTTCTTGTGTTGATTTCTGGAATTTATCTCTTTGACTTGTCATGAGTACAAGTTTAGGGTATGATGCCCTCTTTGGATCTTTGAGAAGATTCTTGTGATATTGATTTATCTCTTATCGGTTGATCTCCTGTTGATCATTATTTGCATACTTATAGTAGTATGTCAGTATGGATATTTTATGTTTATGCCATATCTTTTATTTTATATCATGTCATCTGATATTTATAGCTAGACTGATCCGTTTATTATTTTCTTATAAATAATACTCGGGTCAGACCGAGATGTTACAGGTGCTACTGCTTGACTCCTCCCCCAGTGATTCACTACTCAGACTTTTGGCTACTTGTTTAGATTAGCAGCTTTTGTTGTTTACACTTGAGATATAGACTCATAGTTGTATTCTTTTGTATAGCACGCGTTGCTATTCTTTTGTATTATCGTGGATCTTTTTAGACCACTACTCTGATGTACACTTTTATGTGATATATATTCATATCTCTTTCCGCCTTTGTGATATGGATATCTGTGATTGATTCGCATGTTATGCTTACTTCTATATTTGTTTCCGAAGATTATTTTATAGCCACCGTGTGATAAGAAATTACATGGATGGTCGCTCCTCAACAGCCTTATTCTCCGCGCTAGTTGACAACACTACACCGTAGTGTTCTTGGCTAGCGTGGGTATTGAGGTGGGGCGTCACAGTCACCTACCCTAGCGCGCCTTCTACGAGTTTCTATTTGTGTCGTACCTATGGAGTATCCTCTGGTAGCCTCCCGATCAGGAGATATTACGGTACTGTATAGACTATTGGCATTATTTGTGTTAAGGGCTATATGGGTAACCCCTTAACGCTATTTAAAAGTAAGTTTATTTTACTAATAGACATTATTATAATAGCGAAGTATTACTACATAGTAAATAGTTTAACGGATCCTTAGAGGATGGGCGGTCCCAAGCATCCTTTAAGTTACTTGCTCTATATTACAGTACACTTGAATTAGCTTACACTATATAAGTATATATGTCCTGACTCGAGTGTTTATGTTTTATTTTACGCTCGGGTCAGCCTGAGTTGCAGTTCAGTTTTCACCCCGGAGCTAGGATTTCTGTAGATCACTTTCAAGCTGCTGGCAAACTTCCTTTCCAGTTCTTTATCTAAATTTATGAAATCAAGACTAGTGGACATTTGGATTGTTCTACTGATGATTTAAAACTATATTTGGATTAAAGACTATGTAATTTTTATTTGATTGAGACTATTTATAGTGACTTCATGAACCACTAAGTATTTTTAAATTCCACTGCGAGTATTCTGATTCTGTGTCTGTGATTCTGTGATTAATTATTGACTGTATATTTTGAGATTTGCCAAATTTTATTTACAACGCGGTATTTTGAACAATTCAAGTCCGACATGTGCGGATGCGAATGGTTGAAAATACTGGGTCGTTACATATACCATGATATTCCACCTCAGTGGAATTTGTATTATTATATTGTGCTAACATCTGTGGATGCAGGGAAAAACAGGTTGGAGGGATCCAACTGGTTTCCTCAAAAATATTGAATTTGTTTTCATAATCTGTGATATGATTAATTGATTATCTGTGATAGATTTCTGATTATATTGGGAATTAAAATATTGGATCCTATGGTTTGATTGGATGTATTTGAGTATATTGAGTTATCAAAAATATAAAGATTTGAATTTTTAAAGGGAAATAAAGAGAATTTTTTTAGTGAAATAATTATAGAGAATTTGGATAAATTAAAGAATGAATTGGAAAAAAACTAAAAGTTGATTTTTAAACTCTAATAAATAAATCCCGAGTATGGGAAAATAGGTTTTTGAATAAATGGAAATAAATGAATTTTAAGGGCTTAAGTAGTATTGTTTAAAAATTAAAGAATTTAATTTTAAATTCGGATTTAAATGGTTTGGGAAGAAATAAAAGAAGAATTTTGAAATAAAGTGTGAAATTGATATCTTCGGTTTTAAATAAGATTTTAAATCGTAATTAAGAAGCAAATCTGGAATTAATGGATTTTGAATAAACATGAATAAGTCAAGAAATAATTCTATGGGGAAATAAATTTATAAAAATCAATTTTTAAATCGATTAAGTGATTTGGAAAGAGTAATTAAAAGAGAGTGAGATATGGAAATTATAAACTAGGTTTATATATAAAGTGAAATATTTATTGGTAGACAAATTTGAATGTATAAAATTCACGATGGGAATTTATAAGGAGATAGGAAATGTGTTTTAAAAATAAAAGGGGTTTTATTTTTAAAGTGTTAAAAGAAATTTACGGGATGATGACGTAAATTAAGTTGTGATAAATCGAGCGGGATTTATAAGTGATTAGATAGCTATGCTTAAATGAAAAATATATTTCCTTGAAAGCCAAGTATATTTTCAAAGAATGATTTCCAAGTATAAGTAAGAGGTTTTAAAAGAATGTCTTTAGCGATTTTAAAATTTTTAAAATTAAATATTTATTAATTTAATTATATAAGTAAAGTACTTTAAAGGCTTGACTAGTATTATGATTTAAAAGATAATTATTTAATATTTATCTTTATAAAATAAATTTTATTTTAAATTTAGTTTTCGCTTAAATTTTACATAAGATATTCTTATAAAATTTCATAACTAATATTTTAAATAAGTGTTTTAAGTAGTTTTTATTTTAAGCATTTTAAAATATATATTTTTGGATAAAGTGATTTACATTGTTAAAAACTTGAAGTAATAAGACTTGGTGATTTTCAATGGAAATAAAACAATTGGTTGGAAATTTATTCCGCGAGATAAAAAGTGATTTGAAAACTATTTTCAAAGGATTGAAGTGCAGAAAAATATCTTGCAAAGAGATTTTGAAATAAATAATTTGGAAAATTATTAAGGCCTGATGGTTTTTTGTGGATGTGTATGATATTAAATAACCGACTATCAATATTGGACAATGCGCTGATTATTTCGAAGGGACCGAGATCGGAATTGATTTCCCAAAAATCAATTCGATCTGATTTGAATGTTTTCATGAGAAAGACAAGAGCTTGGAGTCGAAGATGAAGCAGTGAAGTGCAAGGGTTAATCGCTACTAATCCCGAAGGTGATTTCAAAATGGATGTAGTAGGAATAGTGCATTCGGTTCCATTCGGACACGGAACATAATTGTATGAACGAATGTTATCAGAACATCGTCAGGGGGGCATGAGAATTCCAAGTGAATGTGTACTAAAAAGGTAACCCCTAGCCTCATGGCTTATCAACTGGGAATGGCTAAAACAGGGGAGGTGCACGCAAGGCTAAGTGGCTAGCAACTAATTACGGTAAGATCATCCCTGTATAGATGTCCTTTTATTCGGCTGTGTGGGCGTTTGCTGATCCCAGCCACAGGGTGATCTTATTCGGACTATCCAGTAAGGGGTAGCTCCGGTCTTGTGTAGCAAGGGATCAGGACAGATCCTCGGTACGGTGATCTAGACCACGTACTGTGACGGACGGTACCCCAGTAGCCCTGCCATTGATGGAAACCCAATCTCCAATAAGTGCCTTCGGACTTGTTTGTGTACTTATTATACTGGAATTTAATGAATGTTACAATTTCAGCTATGTGAATAAATATTTGTATATAGACACTACTATAATATCAGAGGATTTGATGTTTTGGTTATCGTAAGGTAAAAACCTGGCATGTTTATTTGTGGCTTAGTCTTACGAGATACCTTTGATTTCAAAAGAATTTTGAAAACTTTAATAATTCAATCGAGTGTGTTTTCTCACCCTGGTTTTCCAGACTAACTCCGGTGTTATTTTTACTATAATGCTCGGGTTAGACCGAGTATTATAGATACAGGAAAGGATGCTGTGGAGCTCAGGAGACAAGCTGGATGGCGAGACGTAGAACTCGTACTTGATGTATATTTCGCTGTGCAATGTAAGCTATATATTCAGCTTTGGGAGGACAAGTTGTTATAATTGTCCTTAATTGTGTTGTTGATTTGTGTAGTACTCTGATAATGTAATGTATAAACAATTACAGATTCTTTTGTAATAAAAATCTATTGTTATCTATTATTTATTGTTCCGCTGCGATTATGTGAGATTCTGATATTGTTTTCTATTTTCTTCTTCTACCTCCTTATTCTTTCCCTTATGGTTTGGTTTTTCGGTATTCGATTGTTTGGTATATAGTACAATGGACGTATTGATGTCGATTTTCGGATGTCGAAAAACCAAGCCATTACATAAATACAGGTAACTTAAAGGATGTTTTGGATACTCATCCTTTAAAGATCTGCGGAACTTTTTATTTTGTAGTAATATATGCTATCAACAACCAAATGTCATTAAAACACCATGTCATTTTAAAATAATTTATACTTCAAACCAAAATATCATATCCATTTCAAAATCGTATCAAAACAATATCATTCTTCACTTCAAATTTATCTATTGCCAAATCAATAACACTTTCAAAGTTATAACACTTTCGACAATTTAAACTTAGAATTTATAATACTTTAGAAATCATAACACTTTAAAACGTAACTTTAAAATTTATATCCTTGAAATCATAACTTTCCAATTGAACAGTTTAGATATTAATAGTAGTATATATAGAATAAAATAGTTTATAAAATAAATGATTTATGGTTTGTATAAAATGATTTATATTAAAATAATTTATAAGCTAAATTACTTATATATATTAAATACTTCATATAATGAAACAATTTCCTCAAATTTCACAAACTGATGTTAAATCAACTCAAATTCCAAAATTCAAATTTTATTCAAACCTCAATTTATCAATTTAATTCAATTCAATGCCTCAATAAACCAATTCAAATTATATCGATTTCAAATATAGATTGAACCACAAGATAAACCATTTAAATTTTAATATATTTCGAAACTTTAATATTTAACATTTTAAAACTAAATTTGAAAATTAAATATATCTTAGTCCACATTACTATTAATTAGTGTTGAAATATTTACTTAATAAATCTACTATCATTTAAATAAGACCTCGAATTTCAAATAACTGAATATTTTTCTTAAATTTATTTAAACTCAAAATATTCATTTAAATCGTCTTAAACAAAAATCCAATTATAAAATCATATCCTTTAAAACCTCAAATTCCATAAGTTTCAGATCAATTTAATTAAAAAAATTCTTAATTAAATACCATTTCAAATCTATCTTCTCAACCTTGATTTATTGAAATCATTATAAACTCTATATTAAAATATAATTTAAGTAAATATCTAACCATATTATATTTTAATTAAATCAAACTTTATTATTAAACTTATTTTATATTAAACAAATTTATACATAGCTTAAAATCAAGAATTTGACTATATGTAAAATAACATTTATATAATATCTAAAATCAATATTTATATAAATCCATATATTTCTTTCCAAAAACCGTATAAATCATTTTCAAAATATTTATATACAGACCAATGGTGTCTGTGTATAATTTTCTATCCACAATCCCAAATTCAATTCAAATGAAAACCGCTTGGGTTTATCATTTCAACCCTAACGATTTTCTCCTATTCTACAGATCGTTCGGGTATGTATCATTTCAACTCATAGGGAATTCTATACTAACTGGGAACTTGCAGAGTGATAACAGATGTGATAATAATATAACATGCATATATCATTAATATAAATAACAGATAATGGTGTCAATATAAATAACAGATAATGGTGTCAGATGTCACAGGTGAACAGATACAAATAATAGCATATATATAGCAATGTAAATAACTAACAGCAGCATATCTCAATTGTCGTTTCAATTGAAATCAAATTTAATAAATATAGGAACACTAATTGTGAGTGATCTCTTACCTTTCATGGCTAGATAGATTTGACAAAGAAATGAGCAACGAATCCAGGCACAAATATTAAAGGAAGGCAAGATTGAACTCGAATCAACGAATGAAGCTGAAAGCTTGAAATTGATGAAAGCAAATCAAATTGGATTGACGAAGATCAACGGTATAACTGAACACACACACACACACATATAACTATGTATACTATATATAAAATCATATGCAGCTTAAAATTTAAAATAAACACATAACTTTCAATATATATATACACACACACACATGTATATATAACTATATGGATTCAATATCTAATTTAAAACTTATAATAAAATAAAGATATATGCATAACAATCTTATAAATTTTGCTTCATACAAAATATCTGGTATACATATTTCACTATTTTCACAGCTAACAACACGGTTGCCTTGTACAATATATACATATATATACTAATAACCATATATACAAACCTTATTAACATACAAATCCAATAGCAACTAACATAAACTTTATATTGTAAACATATTATTTAACTTACATATATAATAGTAGAGTGCAAAACAAAGAACAAAATAACTTGTATAAAATATACAACATGTTACATTATATATAACATATCTATTTATATAGACCAAAACCTATACTTATATTGCTTATATATATAAATTTATAACTAACATTATTACTGTCACAATACTATACAAACAATACATAAGTTTGTATAAGCTTATACAATATAATACGATCGATACTTTATAAAACACAAAATGTAACATATATTTCAAGTCAAATACAAATATAAACTGTAAAACTAATATGTAGTAAATGTGTAAACCTATATATATACACACCAATATAACCTGTGACTATATGAAAAAAATCAAAACATTAAATGTACTTGTGTAACTTATATATATACTACTGTGACAACCTCATCTAACTGTATTTTAATATATATATATATATAATTATAAACATATATATCAAAATTACTAAAATCTTTTTTAGTACAAACGGATTACAATCTTATCAACTATATATATACTTATTTATATACGTAGAACTTTTATAAACAACAAATCCTGACATACGTAAGCTGTCATATAAAATAAATTTTATTCAAACAAAAAAAAATCTTGCTCAACTAATAACCAAAATATTCTATATACAATTTAGCTATTTATACATTAATATAAAATATAAATACACATAAATATCTTTCAAACAAATATACAATTATACTAACTCACATTATAAACCTGATATATATATATATATATATATATATATATATATATATATATATATGCAGCCAACTTTTAATTACATACATGTTACAGAATATATATTATATATGATAGAACATATTTTATATAAACTTATATAAAATATAATATATATAATTAGATCTAGCTAATATATATATATATATATATATATATATATATATATATATATTCATACCTAATATATATAAAGGGGAGCTTCGGCCAGGCTATCAAGTGAGATGGGGAGTCGAAGGGGGCTGCTATGGAAACTCTAGTGTGTGAAGCTTGCGCTCAGAGGCCAAGTAGCTCGATGTAGGGTGGAGGAATAGTGCACAGGCGAGCGCTAGTGGTAGCTACGGTTACATGAGAGAGGAAGATTGTATTATGGGGTGTTGCGAGAGGAGGAGTCGAGCTTGATGGTGGCTGTTCATTGATGATGTAGGGGAGGAGTGAGGAAAGAAGATCGGAGGTGGGCCGATTGCAAGAGAGAAGGCAATGGTTCGGCCATTATGTTGTTGGGAAGATGTTGTTTAGCAGAGAAAAAGAAATAAGATACAGACAAAATATATATATATATATATATACACGAATTGATAGTATGATAGGTATTCTCAAAGAAAACAGAAAGGAAAAAATAAAAATAAAAACAGACAATCATAGTGGAAAGGTGGAATAGCAAAAGCTTGTTGATGAATTCAGTGAAAAATTTATGGTTAGAGGCTTTGGAGTTAATATACGCCGGAATATGAAAAGTAGGAGGAGCTAAAAGGTCGAATGTGGAACCAATACAAAGTCGTTCCATAAATTTTCACCGTCATCAGGACTTCAAAACATAGTATTTAATATACCGTAGAGATCAGCACGACGAGAGGATTAAAACTGTATACAAATATCAATGGTACGATCATCTAATCAAAAGTCGATAATCGGTACCAGAAATGCCGCTAATTTGTCATAAATAAGATAAACGGAGCAACAACAGTTTAAATTTGAAGGAACGAAATAAGACGTCTCACTCAGAAGATGATTTACAAATTTTTATATAAAAATATTTAGTTTTGGAAAATATTTTATTATTATCAATTTTAACTGATTTAAATTGAAATAAAATTACATAGAAAAATAAACATCCATATTATCAAATGAAAATTTAGTGCTCGCTATGTTTAATTAGGCTTATTCCAAATATTAAGTTTTCAATTCAAAATTTTATTGTTTAAAATTTCACAAAATTTCAATTAAATATATAAATAATACCACTAAAATTTATGAGTCGTTACAGGTACAGTTGTTCCCTCTATATCGACCATAATTCATAACCACTCAATAGATAAATTAACATAATAAAAATATTTTTATAGCACTAATAAATACGCACTTTTATATATACACTCAAACTCATCCTAAGTTCTCGCTTACCATATCTCAAATGAGTTTACCCCACCAAAGCCTAGGTGTTCGCTCAACCTAAGCTCCTATATCACGTTGTAACAATCTGCCTTTCTTACACCTAAAGAGGAAACATAATACATCCATGATATTCATGTGCTGTTCATTTAAGTATCCGAAAGACAGATCATTAGGGGTGAAAGAAAGAAAAGACAAGACAAAATCTCACAAAATGTGACGATTAATATATAATATAAACAAGTCTTTACAAAAGAAAATCTTCTTTATTATACACAACATCAGAGTACATTAACCTATTATCAGTCTGGACAGTTATAATAGCCTATCCTTACAGTTGCTGATAAATACAGACAAAAAAAAAAATAGAACAACTAAATGGCGGAAGAATATAAGATACGTGAGTACATCTTGGAGAATCCATCTCATCTCCTAAAATCTCCAAAGTGTCCAACTCAATCTGGAAAATATGCTCGAGCTGACCCAAGCATTATATGAAAAATAATGCCCGGATCAGTTAGTAAAACCAGTGTGATAAAATCAAATCATAAGGAATTAATTTATTATAACTTGTAAAATCTTTTATAATCAAAGGTATCTCGTAAGACCACGCCGTACATAAACACATATGGATTTTTACCTTACGATAACCAAAATATTTTTATAGAAAATCCATTGGTATTATGATAATGTCTACAACACAAAAACATATTAATCATAGCCGAAATTATTACATTATTAATTCCAGCATAATAAATATAAAAATCAAGTCCAATGGCACTTGTTGGAGAATGGATTCCAACTATGAAAGGGTAAAGATGTACCTACCGAATCTGTACACCTCTAGATAAAACGTACGAGAGGTCACAACGCATTGCACCTATAATATTCAGGACCGAACCCACCCCTTACTAGATAGAGCCGAATATGATCACCCCTTGGTTGCGATCGAACAACCATAATGGACCTCGAAGCATACATAGATATATCAACACTAGATCTTGGGATGATAACACCCTAACGGAAGTGATCCACATAGCCCTGCTGCACATCCTTGCTTTAGCCATTTTCCCAGTTGATTAGGCTTGAGGCTACGATTACCTTTTTATATAGAAACCATCTTGGAATGCTAACAATGCCCTCTAGACAGCAATGCAGTGCCAACATTCACCCATATAAGTTCGTTTTGAGTCTGAAAGAAACCGAAGGCACTACCTCTACTACATCTATTTTCGAATCACCCTCAGGATTAGTAGCAAGTAACCCTTGCACTTCAAAAGCTCCATCTTCAATCATCTTCACAATGTCTTCATTTCGAAATGCTTGAGTTTGATCATAATGGATTTTTATATAATATATACTTATCCTATAACGACCCGAAATTTTCAATAATTAATTTGTTAATTTAATAAGATTTTTGTTATTTAATATTGAAGGAAATAAAATTTGTAATTTTATAATGAAACCAATACTAAAATGAAATGTAAAAATGGTAATTAAAGCTAATTATTAACAATTGAAATGAAATTCCAATATTGAAATAATGTAAATTGTTATACTTGGTTATGAAATTGAATATAAGAAACAAAATATAAATATTTAATTATTGTATGAAATAGATAGCTAATGGTAATTGAATAAAATCAGTATTATATAAGAATGGTAACTTTTGTTTGTAAATAATGAATTCATAAGTGTAATCAAAAGTTATGGTAACGATTGTTATAATTACCTGTTTATTTGGTCTATTAAATTAAAATGGAAAGTCAATTAGGATTAAATGAACTTTAATGTTATATTAATAGGATTAAGACAATAACTAAAATTGTGAACGTAACAAATTGAATAGAAAAGCTAATTTTATTCATAAGGTAACAATTGATTAATAAAAGGATGAAACAAAGATAAATAAATTTATCAGGATTTAAATTTGAATAAATGTGTGGAATGGACAAAATTTTAAGAAAACGGAAATATAATAGTTAATGCAAACTAATGGAGTATCCTAATGAAATATAAAACAAATGTTAACTATGTTACTAGATTTATATTTGGTTGATTATAAAGGTTGAAATCGAATTTAACCAATTTATTGAAATTAAATTATAATAAATGGGATTTAATTACAGTGAAATTGAACACTGTAATTAATGTAATAACCAACATTGAATTGTCATATAAACTTGAATTAGGCATTGTAAATGTCTAAGTAATAAAAAACAATGAAATTGTTAGTTAATAAATATGGAACTGAAAAAAGCGATATAATCAATATAATATTAATTTATTTAATTAACTGAAATATAGCTATTTTGGCCACTGACTCGGATTTCGACGAAACAAGTTTCATCTGATCTGTAACGGTGAATTATTATATGATTTCAAGTTTTGTAGCAATCAGACTCGTCGTTTGATCGTATGGGCTCGAAACGCCTAAAAATCCATTTATTTGAAATCAATTGAAATCAATTGGAAATAAACTGAATTTTATATAACTTCTTTATATAATGGAATTAGGACCTGAAATCTATTCCATTTAGTTTAAAAATATTAAAAACATCTATTTTGAAATATGGGATGACCTATTTTCATTCTGGAGGTAAAACGGGCTTTTCGGGTCATTTATGGCTTAACCTTCAAATCAATCGTGTCCATTCATCTCTATTTCTGACCTATTTATAAATATCACGTTATAAAACCTAGCCACTTCTCATTTTTAGTTATCTGTACATATAATTCCAATTTCTTCTCTCTTTCCAATGGCTGCAAACCCTAATTCCCAAATTGCAAATCCAAATCAAAAAATCAAATTGAAAATCAAACTCCTCAAATATATTGATTTATATATCAATTTGAAGCTCTCGACGAGCACATCTCAGTTTTATAATTCGTTTCCAATTGAAGAACAATTCTCGGCCGTTCACCTCGTCGTGATGAACTTTGTCGGATCATGGAACAAAGGGTATGGCCACGTAGAGGGGAATGAGTGGAGGGCATCTAGGCCATTCTTTTGGTCTGGTCAGATCGTCGTGAAAAATTTGACCTAAGGCTTATAGTGGAGTGGCGGCTGTTGCTTGCTTGAGTTCGTCGTTCGCTGGTGATAGCTAAATCCGAGTAAGGGGGAGCGCAAGCTCCTGGTCGAGGTCGCGATGGCCTTGGCCGCGACGATCTGGTTGGCAGTGACGGCGTGTTAGTGAGCAGACTGTAGGGTTTGGTTCGCCATGTGTTTCGTGTTGCCTGGGAAGAAATTGAGATGATGTGTCTGGTAAGTTGATTTTTTTTCCAATTAAATTTCGAAACGTTCTAACTCACGTAACTTTTTCATACGAGGTCTGTTTCACATGCGGCTTTCTCCGCTAGGATAATTTGGAATTCTGGACATTTTGGTTGGTTTGGATGAATTTTGAGACTGTCTGAATTTGGGGTTTAAATTGAATCTAAGTTCGATTTAAATTCAAAGATGAGTGTTTTAACCCACTCACAACTTCTAAAATTTCTTATATTTGTTATATAAAATTTATGATGTGATCGAAAATTTATATATGGCTGTTTGGTATATTTTATATCGTCATCTCAATTAATTTGAATTTATTTGAATTAAATCTTAATTTAATTTATTATTGAAATTAAATTGCCACTTAAATACCTGTTATTGTAAATTAGTTAATTGCTGATATTTAATTGGTTGATTTGGATGATGATTATGATAGATGTCGGATTTTTGATATTGGATGAATGGGTGTTGTATTTTATATCGTTATAAACTGCAAGTTCACTATGGGTTGAAATGATACATTCCTGAATGATACATAGATTAGGGAAAAATGGTTATGGGTTGAAATGATATACCCCAGCGATTTTATGGATTTTATTATTTAATTCGGGATTACGGTTTGAAATGATATATAACCGTAAAATATTAAATTGTGGATTGAAATGATAAATATACGTATCACTTAACCCTAGGGCATTATATACAAACACCAGATTGGTTAAATTACCTGATTTTTGAATCATTAATTTTCAAATTTAATTGAATGACATTTTTGAAATAACTTGTTTTATATAAATTGAATCATTATTGAAAATCAAATTATGTTGAAATTTGAATTGGTTAAAGGAATTGTTAAGGAAATTAGATTTAAAATTGTAAGTTGAATTTTGAAGTATAAATGGAATTAAAAGGAATTGAGTTATTGAAATTATTTGAAATGTAACTATGAAATATATTGGAACGTGAGTAATTTAAGTTGACATTTCAAATAGGGTTTTGGAAGCGATATTTAATATTGTATTGAGAATTTGAACTGGAAAATTTGACATCGGGTTTTGGATATTGAAATGGTCCAAATGTGTTGGATTGAAATAAATAGTTTAAAATTGACGTAAATTTCATATTTCATATTTTTAATATGAAAAGTTTTAAAAATATACCATTTTAAAGACTTTAATTATTAAGATTTTCAAACTTTTAAACTAATTAACCCATTTTAACTTATTTTAAATCTAATTAATCTAATTTAAAGCCATTCAATCTACTTTAATCATATTTAATCTATTTCAAATCTATTAACTATCTTCAATCAATTTAACGGTATCTTTAAATCTATAACCAAACTATTTTAGGGTATTTTAACTAATTATAACTATTCTAACTATTTATAATTATTTAAACTATTTTCCCAATTTTCAGACTATGTAAAGTAGAAGTGTTTATATTCAATTTATTGATTTGAAAGACAATACAGTTAAATGATGCAAGTTGAGATTTAAATTGTTGTATTTAATTGAATATGATGATTTTGAAATGAGAGTTTAACCTATTTTGGAAGTATGATTTGTGAAGAAACTATGATTTCGGAAATTATATGATTTCAAATGTGATAAGAATTCGAAAGTGAATATAATTTTGAAAGCGATTTGGTTTTTGAGAATATGATATTTTGATATAAATTGTGAATTGGCATTTGGAATGTAAAAGAACCATCCGATGTGTAATAAGCGACTGTTTGTTAAAAAGATCGGGATCGAATATTGTCATACTCTCTACCAATACCCAAAAACCACTTTAACAACTGCGCATGTGGTGGAGATTCTAGAAATGAAGTAGGATGATTTGGTGAATGATTTCTGTATAAGGTATGACGTGACCCTGACTCCCGTGAGTCAGCATAGATATGACTAAAACAGGAGCTACATCTGGGCCAAGTGAGGTCGTTCCTCCTATCGGACACACTTCTTCGATACCTTATTATGACATTTGTGATGACTTAGTGGCCACCCCTTGATTTTGATTTGGTAGTGTGTTATGAGGTGGACGGTAGTAGCTGCTATGCATTACCACCAGTCCGGTTCTACAATTGGTATATCTACCCTGGCATTGCCTCGAGTGCCATGTTCACATGCCCTAGCGCGCCTTCTATGAGTTTGTTTTGTGTCGTACCTATGGAGTGCTCCCTGATAACCCACCCGCGGGTGGAGTTTACAGTATTTATATAGACTATGGCATTATAAAAATGTATTAAGGGGGATATAAGTAACGCCTTAACGCTATTTTGATACTTTACTTTCCTGCAGACACTATTATAATAGCGTATTATGCTACGTAGTAGATGATTTAATGGATCCACAGGAGATGCGAATCCCGAACATCCCTTAAGTTACTAAACTCATGATAGATACAGGATATGAGATGTCAAACCCCGTAAACATCTTCGACGTCGTCACACTCATATTTACCATTTATTAACTTACATAAGATCTTTTAGTTCTGACTTGAGTGTTTCGCCTTTTTAATCCGCTTGGGACAGCCTGAGCATTCCAGGATTTGAAGACCTTATTTCTGGAGGACGAAGATGAAGATTTGTGCCACTATTATTTACTATATTTTCCACTGTATTCACTGTTCCGCTGCATTATTTACTTATCTCTGATATGTGTAACTCTGATTCTGTGTTGTATAAATACAATCAAATGTTTTTGTCAACAGCTTCATGAACTATTATTCGATTGTTATATTTTGTCATTTCACTGCGAGATTCTTTTTTTCTTTCTCTGTTTTCTTATTAACCCCAATAAAAATATTCCCTTTTGAATAATTTGAGTCTAACGTGTGTTGTTTATCGTCTATTTAAACTGTCCAAAAAAAGGCAGGTCATTATAGTTGGTATCAGAACTTTGGTTTAGCGATAACCTTAGATTTGTGGGGTCGGACTCATAGTCAATAGGGTAGTATACCCTAAAATGAGTCTCTGAGAGTATATATATGAGAGAGTGTATTTGTTATGTTATAAAAAAGTTCTACATTGTGTTAATTTGTTCCGTTTTGTATTTATAAATTCTGGTTGGTGCATAGGATGCTATGACATCGATAGGGATTTCTAAATACTTAATATGACAGACCGACACAATATTTATTTTCGAATATAGGTAAATGAAATATTTATTGCCTATTATATATTTTTGTATATAAAATAATAATTTTATAAATGATATATTTTGTTTATTAGGTAGAGAAATTTATAAATATTGGTTTTGTAAACAAATAAATAAAAATTGGAAAATTTAGAACTTTAATTTCAGGATTTTTGAAAATTTCTTTTGAATGATTTTGGAATAGAATAATAATATTATTTAGAAGTATTTTCTGATATAAACATTTCAATATGATTTGAAAGAATTGTTTAAATAAAGAAATTTTGGGAAGAAATAAGTTCTGTACTCCCTACTATGTCGCTGGTAAATAATTTCGGTGATGAGTGCATGCATCATCGACATTCATTTTCGAGTTCAAAGTGGGAAGACCACTGTAGTAGCTTTACTACAGATATATTTTGATAAACAAATATAAATTTCAATTTGCTTTAGATATAATTGGATATATAAGATATAAGCATATACATCTATATGCTATCTTAAATAATTTGAAATGGAACCCGACATTTAGTTCTTAAATTTCTATAAATTACAGATTTTGATTTTGTAGTGGAATAAATTTTTAACTATTTAATAATTGGAATTTCTAAAATGAAAATAAGAAATTAAATGCTAGGTTATAAATGAAATATACAAGAAAATTTGAAATTTGTAACCTGTCACTCAAAAAAATATGGAATTATGAAAGATGTGATTATTGAACAATTTCGTTAACTAAAATAAATAAGATAAATTTGTGTAACTTTCGATTGCATTATTAAAAACATACATAAATAACTTACCAAATATTAAAAATTGTAATGTTTATTGAGAAAATGTAATGGAATATTGTACAAGTGAAACTTAAAGTAATGAAAGTATTGAGTGAACTTCTTTTATAAATGAGAAATTTGATATTATAGTTGTTATAAACTTAAGTTATAATCGAAATGTTATAAATTGAATAAATAGAAAAGTGAATATTGTAAGTAAATGAATATAAACTTAGGTTAATGTTTGAAATATTTATAATTAAAGTAAATAATAAAATGAATATAATACCGAGTTAAATGATTATAATTTCAAAAAGGTTGAAATGATAGAAAATAAATTTAATGTTCAATGACACTATATAAGAAAAGGAATGAAATTTTAGAAGTAAGAAGCTTATGGATGGACTTTTGCACTGGTGAATATTAATATCTAATGGAAATCAAGTGTAAATTTGTTAGTGTGAACTAAACTATAATAAAATGCATGTAATACTTCAATAATAAAATCATTGATTATTATAAATAATTGAATGGAAATAACTTATGTAGGAAACGAATATGAAGTAATGAAAATAAATTTTCATTAAATGAATAAATGAAACAAATTTTGTAAGTAAGGAATGAAAATAAGTGAAAATAAGCACCGAATGAATAAATGCGAATTCATTTACAAAGAAACCTACATAGCACTTTAAGAATTGATTCACATACGTTTAAATAATTGTATAAGAGTAACATATGGAAAAAATGTAAATAACATATGTAAGAAAATTTGAATAACGTATATAAGCAAAGGTAAATGACATATGTAAATAAATGGAATTAAGTATTTGATGAATGAATGGAAGATGAATTTTGAAAGAAATAAATGTAAATTAAAGAAATGAACATTGTATAAAACGATTTTTTTATAATAAATGTTGTGAAAGGAAATTTATAAGAATAAACATAAGTAACGTTTGGAATTTGTGTTTGTTTGGCTTATGGATTATTTGGGAGAGGATACTTTTAATTGTTTGGATGTATGAATAATCCGTTGAGTTTTATCAATGACCGTTGAATGTATGGTATACTTAATGGTTATTTGTCATTCTATACGATTTAAAAGTGTCTAAACCCGAACAAAACCATTTGTTTTGGATGAAATGGATGGATGATTGTTTTCTATGTTGAAATGATGTTGTGCTCGTTGTTTGCAAGTGATTGTTGTTATGTTGCATTGATTTGTTTTGTTATTAGTTGGAACAACTTAAGTATTTCTATTACATAATTATTAACATCTTTGGATTATATAAGTGAAATACAGGTACAGAAGCAATAATTACTGCTTTTAGTTTCATAAAATAAGCGTTAATTGTCCGACAAATAGGTACGTTCTCGGATTTCGGTTTTCCAGCGATGTCATATTGTTTTCCCGCTGTTGGGATATGTTATTTGAAAAATATATGGCATATATTGTTAATTTTGATATTATTATTTCTCCCGAGCCTCTCCGTAAAAAGGAGACTCTGTCGAAATTTTTTGAAAATTTTGAACTTAGAAAATTTTGAGAAATGTTTTCCAAACTTTACTACTTTAAGTATAAAAGAATTTAATGGTTGTAAATTGATATATTTATTTAAATTAATAAATATTTGTAAATTTATTTGTTTATAGATTTAATATTTTGAATAAGATACTGACTACTTAATTCTCTTACCCTTCTTTTCCTTTTCGTGGACATAAAAGTTTTGAGTGCGGGGAGAGTGTAATGACCCAAAATTTTTGGTAATTAAATTTGTAATTTAATAAGATTTTTGTTATTTAATATTGAAGGAAATAAAATTTGTAATTTTATAATGAAATCCATACTAAAATGAAATGTAACAATGGCAATTAAAGCTAACTATTAGCAATTGAAATGAAATTCCAATATTGAAATAATGTAAATTGTTATACTTGGTTATAAAATTGAATATAAGAAACAAATATTTAATTATTGTATGAAATAGATAGCTAATGGTAACTGAATAAAATCAGTCTTATATAAGAATGGTAACTTTTGTTTGTGAATAATGAATTCATAAGCGTAACTAAAATTTATGGCAACGATTATTCTAAGTTACCTATTTATTTGGTCTATTAAATTGAAATGGGAAATCGATTAGAATTAAATGAACTTTAATGTTACGTTAATAAGATTAAGACAATAACTGAAATTGTGAATGTAACAAACTGAATAGAAATGCTAATTTTATTCATAAGGTAACAATTGATTAATAAAAGGATGAAACCAAGATAAATAAATTTATCGGGATATAAATTTGAATAAATGTGTGCAATTGACGAAATTTCGATAAAATGGAAACATAATAGTTAATACGAACTGAAAATAGAAATTGGAGTGTCTTAATGGAACATAAAACAAATGTTAACTATGTTATTAGAATTATATTTGGTTGAATAAATACGTTGAAATCAGATTTAAGCAATTTATTGAAATTAAATTATAATAAACGGGGTTTAATTATAGTGAAATTGAACATTGTAATTAATGTAATAACCAACATTGAATTGTCATATAAACCTAAATTAGGCATTGTAAATGTCTAAGTAATCAAAAATGATGAAATTGTTAGTTGATAAATATAGAATAGAAAAAAGTGATTTAATTAATATAATATTAATTTATTTAATTAACTGAAGCATAGCCATTTTCGCCACTGACTCGAATTTCGATGAAACTAGTTTCATCGGATCCATAACGGTGAATTATTGTAGGATTTCAAGTTTCGTAGCGATCGGACTTGTCGTTTGATCGTACGGGCTAGAGACGCCTAGAAATCAATTTAATTGAAATCAATGGAAATAAGCTGATTTTTATATAACTTCTTCATACGATGGAATTTGGACCTGAAACGTATCCCATTTAGTTTAAAAATATTGAAAATGTCTATTTTGATATATGGGATGACCCATTTTTGTTCCGGAGGCAGAACGGGCTTTTTGGGTCGTTTATCGCTTAACCTTCAAATCAATCGTGTCCACTCATCTCTATTCTGACCTACTTATGAATAACCCATTATAATCCCTAGCCGGTTCTCATTTTCAGTTGTCTGTACATACAATTCAAATTTCTTCTCTCTTCCCAATGGCTGCAAAGCCTTATTCCCAAATTGCAAATCCAAATCAAAAAATCAAATTGAAAATCAAACTCCTCAAACTATATCCAGTTATATATAGATTTGAAGCTCTCGAGGAGTGCATCTCAAATCTATAATTCATTTTTTAGTTTGAACCACTGTTTGTCTAAAATTTAAAGAACAATTCTCGACCGTTCACCTCGTCGTGATGAACTTTTTTGGATCGTGGAACGGAGGGTATGGTCGCATAGAGGGGAACGAGTGGAGTGCATCTGAGCCATTCATTTGGTCAATTGATGGTCAGATCGTCATGAAAAACTCAACCTAGGGCTTATAGTGGAGTGGCGGCTACTGCTTGCTTAATTTCATCGTTCGTTGGTGATAGATGAGGCCGAGCGAGGGGGCGGCGGGCCAAGCGAGGGGGGCGAGTGCCTGGTCGAGGCCGCGATGGCCTTGGCAGCGATGATCTGGGTGGCAGTGGCGGCGCATTAGTTAGCAGGCTGTTGGGTTTGGTACGTCGCGTGTTTCATGTTGCCTGGGAAGTAATTGAGATGACGTGTGTGGTGAGTTGATTTTGTTTTTTTCTAATTAAATTTTGAAACGTTCCAACTCATGTAACTTATACATACGAGGTTCGTTTCATGCGCGGTCTTCTCCACTAGGATCATATTGGAATTTCGGACATTTTGATGCTTGTTTGGACAATTTCGAGACTATCTGAATTTGGGGTTTAAATTGAATTTAAATTCGATTTAAATTCAAAGGTGAGTGTTTTAACCCACTCACAACTTCTAAAATTTCTTATGTTTGTTTAAATAAAAATTATGATGTGATTGGAAATTTATTTATGGCTGTTTGATATATTTTATATCGTCATCTCGGTTAATTTGAATTAAGTTGTTATTTAATTTATTAATGAAATTAATTTTCCACTTACATACCTGATATTGTAAATTAGTTAATTGCTGATATTTAATTGGTTGATTTGGATGATGATTGTGATGGTTGCTTGATTGTTGATATTGGATGAATGAGTGTTGTATTTTATATCATTATAAACTGCATGTTCACTATGGGTTGAAATGATACATACCCGAATGATCTATTGACTAGGGAAAAATCATTATGGGTCGAAATGATAGACCCGAGCGATTTTATGGATTTTATTATTTAATTCGGGATTGCGGTTTGAAATGATATATAACCGTAAAATATTAAATTGCGGAAAAATATCCGTATCACTTAATCCTAGGGTAGAGAATTATATACAAACACCGGATTGGTTAAATTAAATGATTTTTAAATCATTAATTTTCGAATTTAATTGAATGATTTTTTTGAAATACCTTGTTTATAATCATTATTGAAAATCAAGTTATGTTGAAATTTGAATTGGTTCAAGGAATTGTTAATGAAATTAGATTTGAAATTATAAGTTGAATTTTGAAGTATAAACGGAATTGAGGAATTGAAATTGTTTGAATTATAACTTTGATATATATTGGAATATGAGTAATTTAAATTGATATTTCAAACAGGGTTTTAGAAGCGATATTGAATTTAATATTGTATTGAGAGTTTGAATTGGAAAATTTGAAATCAGGTTTTGGCTATTGAAATTGTCCAAATGTGTTGGATTGAAATAAATAGTTTAAAATTGATATAAATTTCAGATCTCATATTTTTAATATAAACAGTTTTAAAAATATATTATTTTAAAGATTTTAATTATTAAGATTTTCAAACTTTTAAACTAATTAACCCATTTTAACTTATTTTAAATCTAATGAATTTAATTTAAAGCTATTTAATCCACTTTAATTATATTTAATCTATTTTGAATCTATTTAACTATCTTAAATCAATTTAGCAGTATCTTTTAATCTATAACCAAAGTATTTTAGAGTATTTTAACAAATTATAACTATTTTAACTATTTATAATTATTTAAACTATTTTCCAAATTTCCAGACTAAGTAGAAGTGTTTATATTCAATTTATTGATTTGGAAGAGAATACGGTTAAATGATGTTATAACCTAAGTTGGGATTTATATTGTTGTATTTAATTGAATATGATGATTTTGAAATGAGTGTTTAAGCGATTTTGGAAGTACGATTTGTGAAGAAATTATGATTTCGGTAACGATATGATTTCAATCGTGATAAGAATTCGAAAGTGAATATTATTTCAAAAGTGATTTAGGTTTTGAGAATATGATATTTTGATATAATTTGTGAATTGACTTTTGAAATGTAAAAGAACCATATGATGTGTAATAAGCGATTGGTTGCTAAAGAGATCGGGATCAGATATTGTCATACTCTCTGCCAATACCGAAAAACCACTTTAATAACTGTGTACGTGGTGGAGATTCCAGAAATAAAGTAGGATGGTTTGGTGAACGATCTCTGTATAAGGTATGACGTGACCTTGACTCCTCTGAGTCTGCATACATGTGACTAAAACATGAGCATATCTGGGCCAAGTGAGGTCATTCCTTATATTGGACACACTTCTTTGATACCTTATTATGACATTTGTGATGATTTTGTGGCCACCCCTTGATTTTGATTTGGGAGTGTGTTATGAGGTGGGCGGTAGTAGCTGCTATGTGTTACCACCAGCCTGGTTCTACAATTGGTATATCTACCCTGGCATTGCCTCGAGTGTCGTGTTCACTTGCCCTAGCGCGTCTTCTACGAGTTTGTTTTTTGTTCGTACATGTGGAGCGCTCCTTGATAGCCCACTTGCAGATGGAATTTACAATATCTATATAGATTATGGCATTATGAAAATGTGTTAAGGGGGATATGAGTAGCCTTATCGCTATTTTAATAATTTGCTTTACTGTAGACACTATTATAATAGCGTATTAGATAGTTTAACAGATCATCTGAAGATATGAATTCTGTAACAACCGTGATTTTTGTTTACCATCAAAATAAAAATGGAAATTTTAAATTGAAATTTGAAAAGAAAAATTATGCAAATCATTTCTAAGCCAGTTGTTAAATATCTAAGCTAAGTTGAAATAGATAATTTGCATTCACGTGTAACAAGAAATGGTCCATTTAAAAGCAAACAAAGTTTTTTATTTGCTTTGCTGTCACTCTATTTGAAAACAAAATATGAACTTGCTGTCACAAATTTCTAAAGCAAAAGTTGAGCACACTTTCCATCATCATTATTTTTATACAAGCCGTGTGTACTTCCTTCCTACTTTGCACGTTTCATTAAATATTAATGTACCTTTTATTCTTTGACTTGTGCACAAAAATGAGAGAGTAAAAGTATAGGCCTGCAACATTTTGGTTCAAAAACTTTCCAATTACCGCATCATTTTTATTCCACTTTCTTCAGTAGCTCAGTAGAAGAATATTAATGGCGGTTCAAATATTATTTGCCTCTTTTGGATTTTGATGCTAACTGGTTCAGAGGCAAATCTAAGGTGAGTGCAAAAAATCATATTTCTAATTAAACTTTGTTGTGTTTTATGTTGTTTTGGTATTTATTTTGGTTTGCAACTTTGATTAGTTAACCAAAATTGTTTGCCGATAATTCTTTATCACTTAAAACTTACGGCAGAGGTTTTAAATTGCAAGTTGTTATTTTGGAGTTAGGCTCTGTTATTTAGTAAAACTGAGGCATTTATTTTATCCACTTAATATTGTGCGTGTACAGCATGAAATATAGTCTAGGTGCAAATTCTTATTTTCTTTTCTTGCGTACAAAGTGTATATTAAAATGAATGTGTGCACGAAATCAAATTTTTGCCAAGTCCGGTTATTTAGTTTTTCAAATGAATGAAGCATGAAATCCATGTTTGCCAAGTCATCTCTTTCTTTTACAGTTTGTACGTGTAAGGTGTTTCTTTTATTATCAACTTCAGTTTCATACGTGCATGAGGCATACGAAAGTATGCTAGGGTCATTTCGTACGTGCATAAAGTTGTAGTGCAAAGGAAAATATGTGGACATGTCATTTTGATTTTTGGTTCAAATGCATTAATACGTGCAAGAAAAATTGTTGCTTGTCTGGCCATTTTGTATCGTTAGCACATTGCTCAAATATATGTGTGTTGTGTACATGTAAATTAATGGTCCACGCTATATATATATTCAGGCGCATATATTATCTTTGCCAGATCAAAGATTTGTTAAACTCATTATTTGCGTATAAGGCTAATACAAGTCCAGGTCACTTTGCACTTATTATTTGCATGGAAAATTAGTGTATCCAGGTTATCTTGTTGCAGTTTAACTTTGCCCAGATATTTTGACTTATACGTGTATGATTGTAGTACTAGGCCGTTGCGTGCGTGAAAATTGTAATGTGCATGCACATGTATGGGTCTCGTTTTTATTTTATTTCATAAAACAGTTTTTCTCGCATGCATGTAAATGACACTTTCATGTAAATTGCATTGTCCAGTTATTTTCATGCGTGCATTAAAACTTTGCCAGTCATCGCCTATTGAAGTCCAAGTGTGTGACGACCCAGATTTTTCCAACAATTTAAAATAGAATTGTTAATTGATTTTAAAATATTTAAAAGTTAATTTTAACTTGAATTTAAGATATCGATATTTACTTGATAATTAAATCATTGAATTATAGGGTTTAAGAAATGAATTAAATAAGTGAAATTGGGTAAATTGTTGAATCTGGGATTTCGAAGCCTGTTTAAAATAATTTGAAGGCTTATAAAATTTATAAAAATGATACTGAAGATATTAGAATGGTTGAAATTTTAATTTAAAAGTAATTCGTTCGATTTTAATAAAATATTGTTTAAATTGAACTTAAAAATAGCCTTCCGAGACACAGTTTCGGAATTCGACGAAACCAGTTCCATTGGATCCGTAATAGTTAGTTATTATCGGATTTCAATTTTCGTAGCAATCGGAGTTGTCGTTTGACCGTGGCATCTCAAAACGCTTCAAAACTATTTTAATCAATTTAATTTAAAATTGATCGTTTTCTTCCGTAACTCGCGCATACGATCAAACTAGCCTTCGAAACACATTCCATCGTGTTCGGAACGCGTGTAAAATCTTATACTCACCTAGCGACATTCCTTAAGAGGAGTTCAAAATTTTATATGGCGATTAATGTGACGTTTTGAAGCTTTATACTATAATAAATTTAAAAGTCAAAAAGCAAAGATATTTGTATCAACAGGAACGCGTACTCGAGAAGCTTCCTTCCAGCCTATATCTTATCCCTTCCTCTTTCTTTCCTCAAAAACGCAGAGAATCAAAACCGTAAAAAAAAAAGAGGAAAATAAAATCGGAATCGAGATGAGGAGGGATCGTTCGATTAGCGGTGACGCGATGTTTGGTCCGTTGTGGCGTAGCACAGTGGGAGGCGGGCCGTAATGGTAGCGCGACGTCGTCGCGATTGGAAGGGAGCGCAGGGGTTCGATTTAGGGCTCGTGTGCGATGGGAGGCGACTCGGTTGTCGCGATGTCGCGAGGCAAAGGCGGCGCACTGGGAGAGGGGAGAAGCGACTCAAATCTGGACGTAGGCAGAAAGGTGGTGAACTCCTCAGGTGATCGAGGCTAGGGTTGGGAAGCAGGGACGCTGCGTCAAACCTTGGTGACTGCGTCGGCATCCAAGTGATGATGGATTTTAAGGTTCTTCGATAGCAGTAAGTTTCCTATGTTTTGATTAAATCTCATAAGTGTATATATATATATATATATATACAGATTGCAAGATATAGGTTATATATGTGTATTATAACTAAAGTTTTAAAATCCAGTGGCTTATGTATCTCTGATGAGAAAAATATTTGAATATATGTTCGGTTAGAAATTTTTAACAATTAAGTAAAATTTATAATTTTACTTACCTAACAGGTTTAAATTTTAAATGAGAATGTTATTGGTAGTTGAAGATCGTGGCAAATGTTATATTTAATTTATTAATTGGGAAATTTATTATTCAATTAATTCAAGTAGTAATAAATTATATAATTATTTATTCAAGGTCAAAGGTATGGGAACGAACCGAGATTGGGAAGAATTGAACACAATTAAGAAAAGGTGAGTAAACTCCACCCTGTTGGGTTTTCTTTTATTTAAATTTAGAAAGTTAAAGTTCAATAATTGGTTGAATGATTAAGTCAATTGGATGTACTCTGATGATATCGTGACTTAGTTTTGGATGGTTCTCGAGTTAGTTGTGGTCTGACTCGAATATTAGTGTTTAAGTTGTTTAAACTTAACTCATAATTATGAAACAGTTTTTTTTTAAGTTAATAAGGGCTTAATGAAATTGTGATTCATTTAAATGGTAAAGTAATTAAACGACTAATTAATTAATTCAATTAAGTGCTAATTTGGGGTAATGAATTTAGTAATTAAGGGTTGGGCTTAATTAATTAATTGAGTTTAAGCTAATTAATCAAGTGTAAGTAATTCTGGAAAATCGTTGGATGGTTTGGTAAACAAATACTTAACGAAATTAGTAAATATAATCGGAAATAATTAATTAATATAATTAACGATGTAATTGAAGATTGATTAATTGAGATAAATTAATCAGTAATAAGTGACTTATGGGAAGTTAATTAATAATTAATTAAGGATTAATGTAAATACAATAGTTAATTTATCCATGAAGTAATTAAGATTACTTATTGATTTTGGTTAAGAATAATTAATATCGTGAAGTTAATTAAAGATAATTACTTGAATGCAATTGGAAGAAAATTAATCCAGGGTGATTAATTAAGGTGAATAATGATGGGTTGACCAATTAATTGTTGTGGAATTAATTAGCGAAGCTAAGTGATCGAAGTTTGAAATTCAATTTGAATCTATTGAAATGGTTTGTATGTGATTAAGCTTTGCTTATGAATTATTGAATAGTATTGGATGTTGAGTGAGTTGATATCCCTGATATGAAATGTTGTATATTTCATTTGAATAACTTGGGTTAGGATAACATGAGTTTTGAAGAGACCCGGGTCGGGTATTCGGAAATACCCGAAACCACTTGGGATTAAAAATTAAATTGGTGTGTGAATCAATAAACTGAAATAAAATGATTTAAGTGAATTGGATTAATTTTTCTAAGTTTGGTACTTAGAAATTGATATGTGAAATAAAGGTCGTTTGTAGCAAATTGTGAATTGATTAAATGGATAAGTTACCTCGGGTTTATTTAAGTTGTTTGCTTTGGTATTCCATGTTAGATGAGTTTACTCACGCTGGTTTCCAGCCTGACCCGGGTGTTACTTTGATGTAATGCTCGGGTCAGACCGAGTATTACAGATTGTCAGGTAGGATGTTCAGGAGCTCAGGAGACGAGCTGGTGGCAATATCGCATGCAGTTTATCCGTTGTATTCATATTATTGTTTATCTGAGTCATGATAATTGTATATATATTCAGTAAGTGTATATATGTAAACTCTAATGTAAATTAAAATGTAATCGACAGATATAGTATTCTTTTGTAAACTGTTATTATTTATTTATTATATTTTATCCGCTGCGAATGTGAGATGTTGTTGATTTTGTTCTTCTTCTTCTTCTATCTCTTTCTTCTTTCCATAACTATCTGGAGTTTTCGGCTTTGAAAATTCTAGGTCGTTACATTTGGTATCAGAGCCGAAAGGTTAAGCGAGAACCTTGGCTCTGGTGGGGATTACTCATTAAATAGAGTCTGTAGTACTCTAGAATGAGTTGAGTGTATATATATAAGCGCGTACTTGTTATTTTCTTATATAAAGATTTTAAATGGTTTTATATAAAAGTATATTTTGATATATAAAACAATATTTCCTTCTAATAAATATTAAGGTGATTGGGTGTTAAATTATTGGAATTAAGTTAAGAAGGACTATAATACAACCAAATTAAAATAAAATTAATTAAAAATGAAATTCTAGAATTAGAACTCAGAAATTAAAATTGTTTGAAACTTTAAATGAACAAAGTTAAATTTGGTTTAAAAAGGTTAAACCAATCTTTGTGAATATAGCTCGAATTATATAATTCGAGATGGTTTAAATTTGACGTTGGAGTTGAACTCATTCAAATTAAATCCGATTTGAATTAATTGGATTTGGATGGAAGATGTATAAGTTCAAAAAGTTAATGGAAGATTTGAATTGGATTGAATTGAAATGATTGAAATTGAAGTGGGTTCAATTGAATGGATGCTAGTCCAAAGTAATTAGAATAATTTTGGAATTGTAATTTAAGTGGAAGTGGTTTAAAATCAAAAAGGAATTTGAAATAAAGATTGTAAATGTAATTTATTAATTGAAATAAACTTTATAAATAAATGAGATTATAAATTGAAATAGAATTCCAGAGAATATTTGAAAATAAAGTGAGATGAAATTCCGGAGTAATGTGTAAATATGAATTGGATGGATTGGGAATTTGGAATTTTTGGGAAATTTAAAATTCCTTTGGATTTAAAAGTGGTTTCCAAAGGTTTTGGAGAAATAATAGTATTATTTCGTAAATATTTTTGGTGTTGAATTGGAAATCTGGAAGATTTGAAATTAAAAATATTTGGAAATGTTTTTAAAGAAATAAAAGCATTGAACTCTTTCGGTCACTGGAAAATAACGTCGGTAATGACTGCAGCATCATCGATGTTTATTTTCGAGTTTCTAAAAGAGAAATTGCTACCAAAATGTTTTTAATTGGAATTGTTTGTGAACTGGGTTTGGATTTGAAATTCTGGAATCTTGATAAAATGTTTATGGAATAATAAAAAAAGTATAAGTAGAGATAAGTTGAAATGAAGAATTGGACTCAGAAATTTGAGATTGTTTAAAAACTTTAAATAAAAGATAATTTTTTTAAAAGGTTAAATCAACCTTTGAGAATTTAACTCGAATTTATATAATTCGAGGTAGTTTAAAATTCAAGATTGAAATTGAATTAGTTCAAAATTTAATTTGGGTTGAAGTAATTGGATTGGTGATTGAAAATATATAAGTTTAAAAATTTTAAATGGGAAATTGGAATGGATTAAATTGAAGTGATTTGGATTCTGAAATTAAATTGATAATAATTCAAATTGATTGGAATACTATGAAATTATAGTTAAAATTGAACAGGATTAAAATCAATTAGAATTTGATTTAAATTTGGAAAGGAATCAAGATTGATTCAATTTGAATTGGGAATGAATCAAGTTCAATGGAAATTGGAGTTGATTAAATTGGGATTGAGTCACTTAAATTAAATTGTTGAGGAGGTGAACAGTTGGCTCTTGACTATTTTCAATATAAATTGTTTTGATATAAACTTATTTTCTAAGCTATTAAATATATACAGCCTTTCTTTTTAAAGCTAATTTATTATATTTGATTTACCATTATTTTTGGAGCTATTTAAATATTTTTCAATTGTTTCCTAAACTATATATTATTTTTCCACTACTTTACAAATAAATTACTATCTTTCAATTGTCTAAAAATCTCTGGAACTATTCAACTATTTTTCGACTATTTTACAATTAGTTAACTATTTTACAATTATTTTGCAACTAATAATTATTTTTCAACTACTTACCTATTTTTAAAATTTTCAAGCTATTTTTCTAAACTGGTCGGAGTTCAAACTGTTATTGATTAAAGTACCCAACTGAGATAAGGATGGAAGTAATAATCCAAATGGGGATTAATGTAAAGGTAAATAAGGTATGTGAAATGGTTCTTTTGAACTGAAAGAATATTTTGAGAAATATGAAATGAATAAAGATGGAAATTGGATATTTCTATGGTTTTTGAGAGTGTTTGGAGTATAAAAAGGGTTTTATACAAGAAAGTAAGGATCCAAAGTTTTAAAAATTTATATACATATACATATATATATATATATATATATATATATATATCTGAATATATATAAAGGATCTTATGAGGATTTTGGGAAAAGCTTTTGATTTTTGGGAAAAATCAATATTGAGTTTTGGAAAGCCTATTTTGAGAATTATCGATTTTGGGATAATCGATTTTGTGTAAAAGAGCTTTGTATGATATCATACTAGGTGTATGATTTGAAGATACTATATGTGTATAGTATAAAGTATTTTAATGATGGCTCTGGGGAAAAAGGCGTCCCCTTGAAATGAACTTCTCAAGAGTGCCACTGGGTGGTGCTGCCTGGAGCCCGAGGGGGTTCTAAAGTTGATCCTGTGGGGAGTCTGGACAAAACTAGTTCCTAGGGATTATGAGTAGTGTATACCATAGCGGAAGTCGTGTGTGCCGCGGAGAGCCAACAGTTTACGTTTGATTCTATATCGGTAGACTGCGACCTATGGTATAACATAGCGAAAGTCGTGTGTGCTGCTGAGAGCCAACAGTCTGCGTTTGAGTTTATCTCGGTAGACTGTGACCTATGTAAGAGTGGAGAAGTTTCATTTTGATAGCGAGATCAGAGGTCGCGAAAAGCCTGCAGTTACATGGACTTTTGTTGTGACTGCAACGTAACCCTGGATGTAACTGTGATTTGTTGTGTGGGATCCATGGCGTAATTGAGAGGCCACGGAGAGCCTGCAGTTACATGGACTTTTGTTGTGACTGCAACGTAACCCTGGATGTAACTATGATTTGTTGTGTGGGATCCATGGCGTAATTGAGAGGCCGCGGAGAGCCTGCAGTTACATGGACTTTTGTTGTGACTGCAACGTAATCTCGGTATGTAACTGTGACCATGGATGGGGGTGATGATTTCCAGAGCATCCTCAGCAAAGATATTTCCTCTATTTTCAAAAAAAATAAAATAAAATTTGTTTTCTATATTTTCAATAAAATTATTTTTCAAGTATTTTCACTGGATGTTGAAAATGAGTTTGCCAACTACTTATAGATTTTCGGTCCTACGCCTGATCAACGTATGACTGAACTTCTGTGGGAACAAGGATGGACTGGTTGAGACATCGAGTTATAAGCAATATTGTATAAAGGCTATTTTAACAATATTATGAGATTTTAAAGGCATTTCTAAATTTTTAAAGATGAAAGAGTTGGAATTTGGGAAAATAAAAAGGGAAACTCCAAATTGGAATTATAAAAATAAATTTGAACTCAGGAAAAATTTAATGAAGTAATTTTCTTTGTAATAAAAGTTGGAAGTAAGCTAATAAATAATTATTTGATAAAGTATGTTAATAAAATTTAACCTTGGTAAATAAATGGATTGTAAATGAATAATGGAGTTTGGAAATGAATTAAAATTGTAAATAGAATTCGAGTTAGATTTGATAATGAATTTAATAAGAGGGGATGTTGTAAAATAAAAATAAAATAGAGTTGGATTGGAAAAAATTGTAGTGGTTTGAATTACAAATAGAATTCAAAGGTGATTGAATAATATTTAATGGAAGTTGCAAGTAAACTGGATATATGAGAAGTGTTGTCAAATGAAATGGAAGTGATTATAATAGAAATAGTTTGAGTTGCAAAGCAAAATCCAAGTGAATAGAAATAAATTGAGATGGTCTTGTATTAATAAAATAAGTTCGAAATAAACAAGTAAATTAAAAAATTTAATTGGATCACTGGAATTTTATAATAAATGGATGAAGCCTGATGAATAATAAAAAAAAATTTGAATCAAACTTTAATTGGAATTGGATTATCAGACTGGACTTAAGTTCGGTGGCATATGTTCCTGGATATTGTTTTGATAAATTGAGAAGGTGGATTAAATTTACAATGAAGGAGATGGGCTAACTGAATTAAATGGAATTTGATTTAATGAGAATCAAATTTAATGAAAGTGAACTTAAGTTGATGTTGGAATAAATTAAAGTAATTAACTTAAGTTTAAAGTTTATGGAAGCTTGGCTTCGAATAAGGATAAAAGCCTATTAAATTAAAGCTTGGATAAAATTAATTTGGAAATGGTTATAAATTTAGAAATATTGAATATGATAAGCTTAATAATTAGTTTGAATGAAGTCAATAAGGTGATGAAATGAAATGCGTATGTATGGTTGGTGAATAAATTAAAATGGAACTGAATTAAATAAAACTGAGTTGGAATCAATTTTAATTGGTTATAAAACTTGTGATATCCCGGAAATTTTAGCAATATCAATTTAATAATCTGTATTTAAAATTAAATTGATTTGATAAAATTTTAATAAAAATTTACTTGATTTAATAATCCAATTAAATAAATGTGTAATTTATAAATTTTATCCTTTAAAAGCAAATAATTGTTTTCCTATTTATAATGTATGTATATATATTTATATATATATATACTGTGAATAGATAAGTTTTGATTTTAGATAAATGAACAAATAAAATATGGTTTTTAAAATTGCAATATTCATTTGATAATTTGAAGATTATTATTTTATATAATAAATGACTAATTGGTTTAAAATACTTAAAGTAATAGTTTTAAACTTTATAATTGTATTTTAAACATAGTTTAAATTTTAATAAGATAAAACAAAAGTTTATTTTATTTCTTTTTGAAAATATAGCTTAATAATTATAATTTGGAATTATATGAAAATTTAAAATACTCTTTATATATTAAACATTAATTCTTTTAATTAAGATAAATAAGACGAGTAATTTATGATTTCTTTTATAAATGATTTAAAATTGATAAATGAGTTATTTTCTAATAATAATAAATGTATAAATGTAGATATGTTTTAAAAAGACAATGTTATTATTTTAAAATTTAAAATATGTTGATAAACTAGTTTTAAATTGGTTTTAAAATTGGATTTTTAAAATGTATAAATAGCATTTGAATTTGAATTCATTTTGAAATTCAAATGAATAAACATATATGAATAACCATATTTATTGTAAGTGAGCTTTCATGTTTTATAAATTGTTTTATTTCATTAAAAAGAAATACATATCATTTCATTTATGGAAACTACTTATATGTATATTTAATAAAGTAAAGAGGATTTTTATTTATCTTTACATTAAATAATAGTAAGTAACATATGGATTAAACAAGTGTTAGCATCTTAAGAACTTAATAAGACAAGTGTACAAAATTTAATTACTTAATTTGACAAGTGTCTTTTAATTTCATTTTCTTTTAATTTTTAAATAAATCACTTATGCACTTATAAAACATATTTTTTCTTCACTCTCATTTTTCTTCTAATGTTCATTTTCTTCTAAGAAAAGAAAGATCTCAGCTGAAACATAATTGTTTCAGAAAACTCTCAAATCCATAATCAAATCTGTAATTCCTCTCCTCTGTAAATCTTGTTTAAAATGCAAATCTATAATTCACTTCCAAGCAGATCTGCAACTCCACTTCCTCTCAAACCATCAGCATATCATTGCAAACTCTTCCTCAAATCTACACATTTTCAAAGCAATACAATTCCTGTACATGAACCTACATGCATCCTTTCACCTGAATTTTTAAAATATGCATGCCTGCATTTCCAATTAAAAGCAAGATCAGGCTTGAATATGGAAATCAAAGCTTGCCTACACTTCATATAAAAGAAAATAAAATGGGCTCTGTATTTTTTTTTGAAATCTGGAATCAAGTATGTCTGCATGCAAGTGCTAACATCTAGTTCAAAGTTCAAATGGCCTTCAAGCCTGCATACAAGTTTTAAACAGCTAGCTACTCAAGTTTTATTAAAGATTCAAAGAAGTAAAAGCAATGCATGTTTTAACAGCAACATTCAAATTTCTTCAAGCCTGCATACAAGTTTTCACAGCAAAGCACTGGTTTTTAATTCAAAACAAAAGCTCTGTTCCATCTCTACTGTAGGTGAGTAACACTTTTTAAAATTTAAACATAAGTTGGTTGTTTAAATAAGTATGTTGTGTATGTTACCTGAATTGCATGTTGATTGGTATGTTTGTGAGTAACTTTTTATTTTCAAAATTTTAAGTATTAAAAAGTTGCCTGATTTTGATTATGTGTGTTACTTGAATTCCATGTTGATTTGTATGATTTACCACATTAGTTTAAAACTCAAGAAGAGTTATGATGATGTATGTTGTTCCTATAGTATGATTTGTATTGAGTATAAACTTACTGTTTTATACAGTATTTGTTTTACTTAGTTCCAGGTCCAAAAACTTAAGAGCTCCTAAATTAATCTGAAATAACACAAGAGATTTGAATAATATCTGTTCAATGCAGTATAAATAATAAGTTTAAGATTTTGTGTAAGAAGAAAAAAATAAAAATAAAATACCTGTAGTTTTACTGGAATAAGCTAACAACAAAGAAAACTAAAATCATATAAATCCAAGTGGGTTTTTCTTAGTTCCAGGTGTATAGATTTGAAGATAAAACTAAGTTGAGATTTGTAAAACCAAAATTTAAATATTTAGAATTAGGATTTGTGTGCAGTGCTATTTTTCTCTGGGTAGTAAAAAGGGGAAGTGCTTAACCTAATTTAGTGACTGCATGATTCAATCTGTGGGAAGATTCAGTGATTCGAGTGCAACTATTTTTGGAGAGAGGGTAGCTCGGGTGTAGAAGAAGAGATGGACGGGGTTCCATCGTCTCCGATGGTCGGAGGGAAGAGGATGAGGTATTTTCAGGTTTGGGTTGAAGGTTGCCTGTTGTTGCCAGGTTTGAATTGGGGGAAAAACTCGAATTTGACTTCAAGTGGATTGAAGGGTTTTGGATGGTCGCGAAGTACTTCAGTGATGATCGCCGTCGTGCTTGTGGTCAGGGTACTGGCCGGAGGTGGTCAGGATTCCCGTGCATATGCATGGTACAGTGAGGTGTCGGGGGAGGGGGGGAAGTTTGGTATTGCAGAAATTTTTGACTCGGGTTAAAACTCGAGTAATCCGAGTTGTGACTCGAAGCAGAGCAAGGATTTACTCGAAGTAAATCAGGGGGAAATTGGGGCATTTTTTGATGTTAACAGGTTTCTTTGAAAACCTGTATAAGTTCAAAATTCAATTTAGTTTGAATCTGAAGCAAGTTGTTAACAGAAATGAAACTTAAAGTCAGTATTTCAAACTGAGTTTGAATTCCAGGTTTGAAAATTTAATTTAAATCCTTTTAATTTAAATGTTTTAAACATCTATCAAAAGGGTTTAAAAATCTGAAATTTAAAATAAAGCATTGAATTAAATTAGAAGATTTAAAAACAAGTTTAAATCTGGAAATATGATTCAGATTGGAATCATGTTTTTGAAAATAAAAGTAGTTTTTTTAAATTTTGAAAATGTTTAAAATGTTTTAATTGTTGAAACATATTCTAATTATGATTTGTAATCTTAAAATTGAATATGATTGTAAATTTCTTTTATAAATAAGGAATTACTTAGTATAAGTTTAAAGGTTTTTAGAATGTTTTTAAACTTTGATAAAGTTAAGTTTGATTTCAATTTAAATTTAAAATTTAAAATGTAACTTGGAAACAATTTTTAAGTTAAATTATTTTAAGTTACTTTGTTAATGATAAAGTAATCATTAATATGAAACGTTTTATTTTAAAAAGTAAATTTAAGATTTAATGATATTTGTTTCATTAAATTAGTAAGATAATTTAAATAATTTAATTAATTAATTTGTTTAATTAATTAAAGATTTAAAATAAATTAATTAAGGTTAATTAAATTAGTAATTAATTTAAGTTAATTACTTAGAAAAGGTAATTAAAGAATTGATGACGAGTTAATAAAGGTTATTAACTTGTGATTATTAATTAATGTAATTAATTTTGATAATTAATTGGATTAATTAATTTAAATAATCAATTATGAAACTTAATTAGGTATGATTACTTTATGGAAATAATTAAAGATATTAATTACTCTTTGTAATTAATTTATTAATTGGATTAGTCTAAATTAATTAATTAAGTTTAATTAATTTAGAATAATCATTAAATGGATTGATAAGTAATCAATGAGGAATAATTACTTAGATAGGTAATTAAAATAAGCAAATTACTAAAGATAATTAATTGAAGCATAGTATTTTGGGATTAATTACTTTGTGTAATTAATGTGAAGATAATTTCTTTATGAAGTGATTAATAATTAATTACTTAATTAATTTAAGCATTTATTAATTAAGTTATTTGAATAATTAAGTGATGTAATTAATTAAGAGTGATTAATTACTAATAAGGTTAATCAAGATTGATTAATCAATATAAATAATTATTGAATGCAATTAATTTAGAAGTAATTAATTTAAATTTAATTAAGGATCATTAATTAATATAATTAATGATGTAATTAAGGATTAATTAATTAGGATTAATTAATCTAATGATAAGTGATTAAGGAAGTAATTAATTAATTAATGTAATTAATTAATTAATGAGGTAATTAAAGGTTAATTACTAGTTTGGTTAAGGATAATTAATTTGTAAAATTAATTAAAGATAATTACTTAAATGTAATTAACGGATAATTAATCAAGGGTGATTAATTAAGGTGATTAATTTAAGGATAATTATTTAATTGATTGATAATCAATTAAGGGATAAGTAAGCAAGTTTTAAATGGTGAAGTAATTAATGTAATTCATTTTAAATTAGTTAAAGATAGGTAATTAATTTAATTCACTTTAAATTAATTAGAGATAGAAGTAATTAATTTAATTCATTTTAAATTAATTATAGATGATGTGATTATAGATCTTTGCTTATGAATGGATGTTATAGTTTGACTTGAATGGTTTGAATCTCAGATATGAGATTAGTATTGTGTGATATGGATGCATTGGTTGCATTGTGTTGACGTTATGAGTTATCTATTGATGATGATAATATATAGATTATCAATTTGTGATGATTACCTATTTTTGATAATATTGTTGATTTTCTATTATGATGATATGAGTTACCTATCTGTGTGTATATGGATAATTAGAATTGAATTGTTTTAAACTTAAAACAACTTGGACCTAAAAGACACGCTTTGGATTTCGATGAGACCGGGATCGGGTTTCCATATTTGGAATCCGAAAACCACATCGATTCCAATTAACAATAGGTCGTTAATCTAGTGGAGCAAGTGAAGGCTGGAGGTGTAAGGGCTATACGTCAGTATAACTTTGTGGGTGATTCCGTAATGAGTTTGACGGAATAGTGCTTATAGATTCGAGATGGTGAATCAGAGTGGAAGGGCAATGGTCGTTGACTCTGAGGGTGATTCCAATAATGAGTGCAACGAGATAGTGCCTTCGGTTTCGTTCGAACCCGGAACGAACTTGTATGGATTGAATGCTTTCAGCACATCGTCAGGTGGACGATGAGCATTCTAAGATTTGATGTCCTAAAGGTAATCGTAACCTCAAGCCTCATCAACCGGGAATGGCTAAAACAGGGGAGGTGCAGCAAGACTTCGTGGGTAGCCCCCACTTGAGAGCAAGATTTACCCCTGTCTAGAGGTCCCTTTTTATTTCGGCTGTGTGGGGCGGTTGAATCGCGACAACTGCCGGGGTTGTCTTGTTCGGAACTGTTCAGTAAGGAACGAGTCCGGCCTTGTGTTGCAGGGGATGAAGGGAGTAATCCTCGGTACGGTGATCTAGGCCACGTACTGTGACGGGCGGTACCCCAGTAGCCCTGCCATTGTATGGAATCCAAAATCCAATAAGTGCCAACGGTTTTGATTGTATTACCCACTTTTGTGGCTAGTAGCTGGAATTTAATAGATGTAACAATTTCGGCTATTTCATATTTATTTGAAAACCCTAGACACTATTATAATATCATCGGATTTCCTATCAAATGTTTTGGTTAGCGTAAGGTAAAAACTTTTCCATGTTTATGTGTGGAAGTCTTACGTGATACCTTTCTTTTAAAGGTTTTTGAAAATTAAGCAACTTTAACCTGTTACTCACACCAGACCCATGTCTGACCCGGAGTTATTTTTGTTTTTCATAAACTCTTGGGTACTCAAATTTTTACGAGTAGCCAAGGGATTCAGGTTAGGATTCGGATTTTCTTTGATGAGTATTGGAGGAGCAATGGAGCAGGAGGTTTCTGCGTTAGATATTAGTATTCCGCTGTGTGTTCTGTGTTGACTCTGAGATTGTATTATGTTGTAAATACTAGACAGGTGTTTATAACTGTCTAGTATGAGTCGTATATCTGTGTACCCTGATAATGTTGTATACTATGTAAATATTTTATGTTATTAATATAATTTATTCGTTCCGCTGTTTAAATTCTGATGTGTTGGTTCTTCTTTCTTCTCTTTCTTTCTATTCTCTATCCCTTTCTTTCTTATTAGCGATGCGACTTCCTGGAGATAGGAAGTTGGGTCGTTACAGTGGTATCAGAGTATTAGGTTGAGTGAATACCTAGGCTCTGGAATGGTGTCTATCTTGAGAGAGCGTATTTGTAGTTTTGATATATATCTATATATATTTATTATTTCTACCTATCTGTTGGGATACCTGTTCAGGTTTCTCCAATATAAGTTATAAAGGTAGATAAGGTAGTGGTCTGTGGAACATGATTACTGCCATTGGTTGGAGTTTGAATATGCCGGTTTGGCAGAAGTGTGTGATGGAATTTTTGATACCTCAGGAAATAGTAGCTGCGTGATGAGATGCAGTGACTATGGATATTTTCGAAGATGTTTCTTTGGAACGAGTTAGGAAGTGTGTCTGTTTCGGTGATGTGGTTGAGTCCAGCTGGTTGTTTGTGTTTGGCTTTGAGGCCTGAGTTTCTCGAAGAACTTTAGCTAAGGAAGTTTTGGCATTGGCGTCAGCAGTGCAACTCGGAGTGTCTGTGTTGGCAAAAGTTGATTGGCTAAGTAGTTTCGGAAGGAGGAGTTCAGAAGCACCAGAGTGGACCCAATACTTTATTGGATTGGCTAATTAAGAGTAAGCTGTTCTGTTTGGTAAAGAGAGAACAGTTTTGTTGGGAATTGGTCTCTATTGATCGCAAAAGTGACTTGCGATAGTTTGAGTATTCTTTTGAGGTATTGAAGAATTTTTGGTTATCTTCTAAGGAGTTGGAGGTTTGTCCACTTCTGAAGATTAAGTTTTCTTATCGACCGGATTCCAGGAGTGCTACCGGTGGATCAGCTAGTAGAAGGAGGATTTCTCAAGATAGGTTTGGTGAGGCAGCTCAGGAATGGTGGAACTTCTGAGTTTTCTTGGATATGTTGAGCCATATTTCTGGGAAGTGATGTCCAGTTTGTGCTCACATTCTTCATCAGCAGTGTCATTTGTGCCAGATCAGAGTTGTGCAGCGGAAGCAGTTTGGGAATGTTTCTATTTTGTCTTTTCTGGATAGAAGAAGTGAGTTTATTCTTTTGAGATTTGAAGAGTGGAGTTGGTGATCTTAGTATTGGTTAATCTTGAGGAGATCGTTGTGTAGAGTCGTCTTTGGTCTGGATTGTTTCTAGAGGAATCAGCAAGAGTTGAGCTGATCAGTTTGGATATAGGCAGCCCAGGATCGTTAGAAGAGTTTTGGAGATAAGAGATGAAGGAATTTGAATTCCGGAGTCGGAGATTTATTTTGAATCTCTTCTGTGTTTGGTTGGATTGGTATTTGGATTTCAAGAGTTGAATTGCCAGTTTGGATAATTGGATTCGATGAGATTCACGTATCTCTGAGGGAGTACGTGTATGAGTTATTTCTGGAAGTGGAACCAGCTGTTCAGGAAGGTTTAGTGGTTGAGTCAGACTCGTCTGTGGTCTGATATCTTGTCTAGTTCTATAGATCTAGATGAGTAGAAGCTCTGTAGCTTCGTAGTTTAGGTTGTTTGTATTTTGTAGGGCGAGTATCTCGGTATATATATATATATATATATATATATATATATATATACATACATACATACATACTTGGGGAAACTCGAGAAGATTTTATCCAGAATTTTATCTGGATAATTAATTTGTTTGATTAGATAAATTGGTTGCTATGGTTGTTAGCATATGATTGATGTATGTTTGTGATTTAGAATTTTAAATTTTAAATGGGTTATTAAATTACCTTTGCTTTTAAATTTCGGGGACGAAATTCTTTTAAGGGGGGAGGAATGTGATATCCCGGAAATTTTAGCAATATCAATTTAATAATCTGTATTTAAAATTAAATTGATTTGATAAAATTTTAATAAAAATTTACTTGATTTAATAATCCAATTAAATAAATGTGTAATTTATAAATTTTATCCTTTAAAAGCTAATAATTGTTTTCCTATTTATAATGTATGTATATATATTTATATATATATATATACTGTGAATAGATAAGTTTTGATTTTAGATAAATGAACAAATAAAATATGGTTTTTAAAATTCCAATATTCATTTGATAATTTGAAGATTATTATTTTATATAATAAATGACTAATTGGTTTAAAATACTTAAAGTAATAGTTTTAAACTTTATAATTGTATTTTAAACATAGTTTAAATTTTAATAAGATAAACAAAAGTTTATTTTATTTCTTTTTGAAAATATAGCTTAATAATTATAATTTGGAATTATATGAAAATTTAAAATACTCTTTATATATTAAACATTAATTCTTTTAATTAAGATAAATAAGACGAGTAATTTATGATTTCTTTTATAAATGATTTAAAATTGATAAATGAGTTATTTTCTAATAATAATAAATGTATAAATGTAGATATGTTTTAAAAAGACAATGTTATTATTTTAAAATTTAAAATATGTTGATAAACTAGTTTTAAATTGGTTTTAAAATTGGATTTTTAAAATATATAAATAACATTTGAATTTGAATTCATTTTGAAATTCAAATGAATAAACATATATGAATAACCATATTTAAATTTTGTAAGGGAGCTTTCATGTTTTATAAATTGTTTTATTTCATTAAAAATAAATACATATCATTTCATTTATGCAAACTACTTATATGTGTATTTAATAAAGTAAAGAGGATTTTTATTTATCTTTAAATTAAAAAATAGTAAGTAACATATGGATTAAACAAGTGTTTGCATCTTAAGAACTTAATAAGACAAGTGTACAAAATTTAATTACTTAATTTGACAAGTGTCTTTTAATTTGATTTTCTTTTAATTTTTAAATAAATCACTTATACACTTATAAAACATATTTTTTCTTCACTCTCATTTTTCTTCTAATGTTCATTTTCTTCTAAGAAAAGAAAGATCTCAGCCGAAACATAATTGTTTCAGAAAACTCTCAAATCCATAATCAAATCTGTAATTCCTCTCCTCTGTAAATCTTGTTTAAAATGCAAATCTATAATTCACTTCCAAACAGATCTGCAACTCCACTTCCTCTCAAACCATCAGCATATCATTGCAAACTCTTCCTCAAATCTACACATTTTCAAAGCAATACAATTCCTGTACATGAACCTACATGCATCCTTTCACCTGAATTTTTAAAACATGCATGCCTGCATTTCCAATTAAAAGCAAGATCAGGCTTGAATATGGAAATCAAAGCTTGCCTGCACTTCATATAAAAGAAAATAAAATGGGCTGTGCATTTTTTTTAAAAATCTGGAATCAAGTATGTCTGCATGCAAGTGCTAACATCTAGTTCAAAGTTCAAATGGCCTTCAAGCCTGCATACAAGTTTTAAACAGCTAGCTACTCAAGTTTTATTAAAGATTCAAAGAAGTAAAAGCAATGCAAGTTTTAACAGCAACATTCAAATTTCTTCAATCCTACATACAAGTTTTCACAGCAAAGCACTGGTTTTCAATTCAAAACAAAAGCTCTGTTCCATCTCTACTGCAGGTGAGTAACACTTTTTAAAATTTAAACATAAGTTGGTTGCTTAAATAAGTATGTTGTGTATGTTACCTGAATTGCATGTTGATTGGTATGTTTGTGAGTAACTTTTTATTTTCAAAATTTTAAGTATTAAAAAGTTGCCTGATTTTGATTATGTGTGTTACTTGAATTTCTTGTTGATTTGTATGATTTACCACATTAGTTTAAAACTCAAGAAGAGTTATGATGATATATGTTGTTCCTATAGTATGATTTGTATTGAGTATAAACTTACTGTTTTATACAGTATTTGTTTTACTTAGTTCCAGGTCCAAAAACTTAAGAGCTCCTAAATTAATCTGAAATAACACAAGAGATTTGAACAATATCTGTTCAATGCAGTATAAATAATAAGTTTAAGATTTTGTGTAAGAAGAAAAAAAAAATACCTGTAGTTTTACTGGAACAAGCTAACAACAAAGAAAACTAAAATCATATAAATCCAAGTGGATTTTTCTTAGTTTCAGGTGTATAGATTTGAAGCTAAAACTAAGTTGAGATTTGTAAAACCAAAATTTAAATATTTAGAATTAGGATTTGTGTGCAGTGCTATTTTTCTCTGGGTAGTAAAAAGGGGAAGTGCTTAACCTAATTTAATGACTGCATGATTCAATCTGTGGGAAGATTCAGTGATTCGAGTGCAACTATTTTTGGAGAGAGGGTAGCTCGGGTGTAGAAGAAGAGGTGGACGGGGTTCCATCGTCTCCGATGGTCGGAGGGAAGAGGATGAGGTATTTTCAGGTTTGGGTTGAAGGTTGCCTGTTGTTGCCAGGTTTGAATTGGGGGAAAAACTCGAATTTGACTTCAAGTGGATTGAAGGGTTTTGGATGGTCGCGAAGTACTTCAGTGATGATCGCCGTCGTGCTTGTGGTCAGGGTACTGGCCGGAGGTGGTCAGGATTATGAAACTTAATTAGGTATGATTACTTTATGGAAATAATTAAAGATATTAATTACTCTTTGTAATTAATTTATTAATTGGATTAGTCTAAATTAATTAATTAAGTTTAATTGATTTAGAATAATCATTAAATGGATTGATAAGTAATCAATGAGGAATAATTACTTAGATAGGTAATTAAAATAAGCAAATTACTAAAGATAATTAATTGAAGCATAGTATTTTGGGATTAATTACTTTGTGTAATTAATGTGAAGATAATTTCTTTATGAAGTGATTAATAGTTAATTACTTAATTAATTTAAGCATTTATTAATTAAGTTATTTGAATAATTAAGTGATGTAATTAATTAAGAGTGATTAATTACTAATAAGGTTAATCAAGATTGATTAATCAATATAAATAATTATTGAATGCAATTAATTTAGAAGTAATTAATTTAAATTTAATTAAGGATCATTAATTAATATAATTAATGATGTAATTAAGGATTAATTAATTAGGATTAATTAATCTAATGATAAGTGATTAAGGAAGTAATTAATTAATGTAATTAATTAATTAATGTAATTAATTAATTAATGAGGTAATTAAAGGTTAATTACTGGTTTGGTTAAGGATAATTAATTTGTAAAATTAATTAAAGATAATTACTTGAATGTAATTAGCGGATAATTAATCAAGGGTGATTAATTAAGGTTATTAATTTGAGGATAATTATTTAATTGATTGATAATCAATTAAGGGATAAGTAAGCAAGTTTTAAATGGTGAAGTAATTAATTTAATTCATTTTAAATTAGTTAAAGATAGGTAATTAATTTAATTCACTTTAAATTAATTAGAGATAGAAGTAAATAATTTAATTCATTTTAAATTAATTATAGATGATGTGATTATAGATCTTTGCTTATGAATGGATGTTAGAGTTTGACTTGAATGGTTTAAATCTCAGATATGAGATTAGTATTGTGTGATATGGTTGCATTGTGTTGACGTTATGAGTTATCTATTGATGATGATAATATATAGATTATCAATTTGTGATGATTACCTTTTTTTGATAATATTGTTGATTTTCTATTATGATGATATGAGTTACCTATCTGTGTGTATATGGATAATTAGAATTGAATTGTTTTAAACTTAAAACAACTTGGACCTAAAAGACACGCTTTGGATTTCGATGAGACCGGGATCGGGTTTCCATATTTGGAATCCGAAAACCACATCGATTCTAATTAACGTTAGGTCGTTAATCTAGTGGAGCAAGTGAAGGCTCGAGGTGTAAGGGCTATACGTCAGTATAACTCTGTGGGTGATTCCGTAATGAGTTTGACAGAATAGTGCTTATAGATTCGAGATGGTGAATCAGAGTGCAAGGGCATGGTCGTTGACTCTGAGGGTGATTCCAATAATGAGTGCAACGAGATAGTGCCTTCGGTTTCGTTCGAACCCGGAACGAACTTGTATGGATTGAATGCTTTCAGCACATCGTCAGGTGGACGATGAGCATTCTAAGATTTGATGTCCTAAAGGTAATCGTAACCTCAAGCCTCATCAACCGGGAATGGCTAAAATAGGGGAGGTGCAGCAAGGCTTCGTGGGTAGCCCCCACTTGAGAGCAAGATTTACCCCTGTCTAGAGGTCCCTTTTTATTGCGGCTGCGTGGGGCGGTTGAATCGCGACAACTGCCGGGGTTGTCTTGTTCGGAACTGTTCAGTAAGGAACGGGTCCGGCCTTGTGTTGCAGGGGATGAATGGAGTAATCCTCGGTACGGTGATCTAGGCCACGTACTGTGACGGGCGGTACCCCAGTAGCCCTGCCATTGTATGGAATCCAAAATCCAATAAGTGCCAACGGTTTTGATTGTATTACCCACTTTTGTGGCTAGTAGCTAGAATTTAATAGATGTAACAATTTCGGCTATTTCATATTTATTTGAAAACCCTAGACACTATTATAATATCATCGGATTTCCTATCAAATGTTTTGGTTAGCGTAAGGTAAAAACTTTTCCATGTTTATGTGTGGGAAGTCTTACGTGATACCTTTCTTTTGAAGGTTTTTGAAAATTAAGCAACTTTAACCTGTTACTCACACCAGACCCATGTCTGACCCGGATTTATTTTTGTTTTTCATAAACTCTTGGGTACTCAAATTTTTACGAGTAGCCAAGGGATTCAGGTTAGGATTCGGATTTTCTTTGACGAGTATTGGAGGAGCAATGGAGCAGGGGGCTTCTGCGTTAGATATTAGTATTCCGCTGTGTGTTCTGTGTTGACTCTGAGATTGTATTATGTTGTAAATACTAGATAGGTGTTTATAACTATTTAGTATGAGTCGTATATCTGTGTACTCTGATAATGTTGTATACTATGTAAATATTTTATGTTATTAATATAATTTATTCGTTCCGCTGTTTAGATTCTGATGTGTTGGTTCTTCTTTCTTCTCTTTCTTCTCTTTCTTTATATTCTCTATCCCTTTCTTTCTTATTAGCGATGCGACTTCCTGGAGATAGGAAGTTGGGTCGTTACAAAACTTAAACAATTAATTATTCACATGGATATTATCAAATTAAATGCTATGAATTAGTGGAAGCGATATAATTGATTTTTGAATCAATTGAAGCGAATACGAGATTGTTTCTCTTAAAATGAGTTGAATGCAAGTAATTGTATGTAAACCATTAAAATTGAATGAAAAGGCATATAATTTGGTTGGAAACAATTAGATGTGCTTTAAAACATATAAATTGCTTATTGGAAATGTGTGGTGCTTGTTATTTATGTAATGCATGTGTTTGGCTTTTGAAAGTAAGTGTTAGGTTAATAAAATTTCTATATATGGCACTTACATATTTAAATTGAGTAAGTACAGGTACATGGAAGCCGTTTAGCTAGATTTGGGTATGCCAATTGCTAGAATTTATAAGCTGCTTGCTTAAATGCTAAATAAGGTACGCCTACGCAATAAAAATAGGAAATATGAACTGTTTTTGCTTTTTTCGACCGTGTGGGTCGATGTATACATATTTATATATATTGTCAAATTGCAAAAGCTCCTCCGTACAAAGGAGACTCTGCCAAAATTTTCTGAAAATTTTGGGAGTCAGAATTTTTTTGGAAATTTTGGTTAACGACAAAACAATTTTAAATTGGAAGATAAAGTAAACTAGTAAATGAAACTAATATGAATCAGTTTAAAAGAAAGATATAACTCAATATTAGAAATCGAAAATAAATTGAATTCAAATGAAACGGCGAAAACTAATTTGAATAGAAGTGGGTATGAAACTTATGTAAAGAGAGGTATAAAATGATTTATAAGGTTACGATTGGATATTGTTGCTAAGTGAGATATGCAGGTATTAAAGAGAAAAGAAATTGGATTTGGTTCCAAAAGATAAATTCAAATTGCCCAACAAAAAGGTATGTGTTTAAATTTCTGTATGAAATTGGATTGGGTTTTTGATGCAGCCACTTGGCTTTTGTTTTCTTTTTGGAATTTGGGAGCCCGTAGAGGCCTTTTGTAGTAGTACCGAGCCAGCCGTGCAAAGGAGACGCTGGCAAAAATTTTCGGGAATTTAGGGAGTTAGAAAAATTTTGAGATAATTTTGATAGTTCAAAAATTAGGTTTTAAATGGACATTTAAATGATCAAGAAAAGGGGTATCGTTTGATATTGTGGAAGAGTTTGGGAGATAGTAAGAATAATAAAGGGGGTTTTTATGAAAGATAATTGTTAAGTTGTAGAACTGTTTGATTTTGGGAAAAAGTTGACTGGTATGGGACATTCTTCCTAACTAGTAATTTCGGGGACGAAATTCTTTTAAGGGGGGAGGAATGTGACGACCCAGATTTTTCCAACAATTTAAAATAGAATTGTTAATTGATTTTAAAATATTTAAAAGTTAATTTTAACTTGAATTTAAGATATCGATATTTACTTGATAATTAAATCATTGAATTATAGGGTTTAAGAAATGAATTAAATAACTGAAATTGGGTAAATTGTTGAATCTGGGATTTCGAAGCCTGTTTAAAATAATTTGAAGGCTTATAAAATTTATAAGAATGATACTGAAGATATTAGAATGGTTGAAATTTTAATTTAAAAGTAATTCGTTCAATTTTAATAAAATATTGTTTAAATTGAACTTAAAAATAGCCTTCCGAGACACAGTTTCGAAATTCGACGAAACCAGTTCCATTGGATCCGTAATAGTTAGTTATTATCGGATTTCAATTTTCGTAGCAATCGGAGTTGTCGTTTGACCGTGGCATCTCAAAACGCTTCAAAACTATTTTAATCAATTTAATTTAAAATCGATCGTTTTCTTCCGTAACTCGCGCATACGATCAAACTAGCCTTCGAAACACATTCCATCGTGTTCGGAACGCGTGTAAAATCTTATACTCACCTAGCGACATTCCTTAAGAGGAGTTTAAAATTTTATATGGCAATTAATGTGACGTTTTGAAGCTTTATACTATAATAAATTTAAAAGTCAAAAAGCAAAGATATATGTATCAACAGGAACGCATACTAGAGAAGCCTCCTTCCAGCCTATATCTTATCCCTTCCTCTTTCTTTCCTCAAAAACGCAGAGAATCGAAACCGTTAAAAAAAAAGAGGAAAATAAAATCGAAATCGAGATGAGGAGGGATCGTTCGATTAGCGGTGACGCGATGTTTGGTCCGTTGTGGCGTAGCGCAGTGGGAGGCAGGCCGTAATGGTAGCGCGACGTCGTCGCGATTGGAAGGGAGAGCAGGGGTTCGATTTAGGGCTCGCGTGCGATGGGAGGCGACTCGGTTGTCGTGATGTCGCGAGGCAAAGGCGGCGCACTGGGAGAGGGGAGAAGCGACTCAAATCTGGACGTAGGCAGAAAGGTGGTGAACTCCTCAAGTGATCGAGGCTAGGGTTGGGAAGCAGGGACGCTGCGTCAACCCTTGGTGACTGCGTCGGCACCCAAGTGATGATGGATTTTAAGGTTCTTCGATAGCAGTAAGTTTCCTATGTTTTGGTTAAATCTCATAAGTAAATATATACATATATATATATACAGATTGCAAGATATAGGTTATATATGTGTATTATAACTAAAGTTTTAAAATCCAGTGGCTTATGTATCTCTGATGAGAAAAATATTTGAATATATGTTCGGTTAGAAATTTTTAACAATTAAGTAAAATTTATAATTTTACTTACCTAACAGATTTAAATTTTAAATGAGAATGTTATTGGTAGTTGAAGATCGTGGCAAATGTTATATTTAATTTATTAATTGGGAAATTTATTATTCAATTAATTCAAGTATTAATAAATTATATATTTATTTATTCAAGGTCAAAGGTATGGGAACGAACCGAGATTGGGAAGAATTGAACACAATTAAGCAAAGGTGAGTAAATCCCACCCTGTTGGGTTTTCTTTTATTTAAATTTAGAAAGTTAAAGTTCAATAATTGGTTGAATGATTAAGTCAATTGGATGTACTCTGATGATATCGTGACTTGGTTTTGGATGGTTCTCGAGTTAGTTATGGTCTGACTCGAATATTAGGGTTTAAGTTGTTTAAACTTAACTCATAATTATGAAACAGTTTTTTTTTTAAGTTAATAAGGGCTTAATGAAATTGTGATTCATTTAAATGGTAAAGTAATTAAACGACTAATTAATTAATTCAATTAAGTGCTAATTTGGGGTAATGAATTTAGTAATTAAGGGTTGGGCTTAATTAATTAATTGAGTTTAAGCTAATTAATCAAGTGTAAGTAATTCTGGAAAATCGTTGAATGGTTTGGTAAACAAATACTTAACGAAATTAGTAAATATAATCGGAAATAATTAATTAATATAATTAACGATGTAATTGAAGATTGATTAATTGAGATAAATTAATCAGTAATAAGTGACTTATGGGAAGTTAATTAATAAGTAATTAAGGATTAATGTAATTACAATAGTTAATTTATCCATGAAGTAATTAAGATTACTTATTGATTTTGGTTAAGAATAATTAATATCGTGAAGTTAATTAAAGATAATTACTTGAATGCAATTGGAAGAAAATTAATCCAGGGTGATTAATTAAGGTGAATAATGATGGGTTGACCAATTAATTGTTGTGGAATTAATTAGCGAAGCTAAGTGATCGAAGTTTGAAATTCAATTTGAATCTATTGAAATGGTTTGTATGCGATTAAGCTTTGCTTATGAATTATTGAATAGTATTGGATGTTGAGTGAGTTGATATCCCTGATATGAAATGTTGTATATTTCATTTGAATAACTTGGGTTAGGATAACATGAGTTTCGAAGAGACCGGGGTCGGGTATTCGGAAATACCCGAAACCACTTGGGATTAAAAATTAAATTGGTGTGTGAATCAATAAACTGAAATAAAATGATTTAAGTGAATTGGATTAATTTGTCTAAGTTTGGTACTTAGAAATTGATATGTGAAATAAAGGTCGTTTGTAGCAAATTGTGAATTGATTAAATGGATAAGTTACCTCGGGTTTATTTAAGTTGTTTGCTTTGGTATTCCATGTTAGATGAGTTTACTCACGCTGGTTTCCAGCCTGACCCGGGTGTTACTTTGATGTAATGCTCGAGTCAGACCGAGTATTACAGATTGTCAGGTAGGACGTTCAGGAGCTCAGGAGACGAGCTGGTGGCAATATCGCATGCAGTTTATCCGCTGTATTCATATTATTGTTTATCTGAGTCATGATAATTGTATATATATTCAGTAAGTGTATATATGTAAACTCTAATGTAAATTAAAATGTAATCGACAGATATAGTATTCTTTTGTAAACTGTTATTATTTATTTATTATATTTTATCCGCTGCGAATGTGAGATGTTGTTGATTTTGTTCTTCTTCTTCTTCTTCTATCTCTTTCTTCTTTCCATAACTATCTGGAGTTTTCGGCTTTGAAAATTCCGGGTCGTTACAAAGTGAGAAAGTGTTACACATGTTGATGTGTGTGGAAGAGTTTCATTGCCCAGGCCTTTAACTTTTCATTTTAATTGCGTGCACATAAGTTGTCGGTAAACATGCATACCCCAAAATTCATGTATAGGCATTTCTCTGTTGAATGCGTGCATTTCCAGGTTGCATGCATTTAAATTAGTCCAGATTACTTTCCAATTCATTGTTTTGTTTACATTTGTTACTTGCGTGAAAATTCTATAATGCCCAGGCAACCAATTTCAATATGTACGTGCAAGTTGAATTGCACAAAAATGTTTTAAATACCAGTGCATTAATTTACTTTTGCACCGGTGTTTGTTTTTAAAACGTATTTTATTGCCGTTATTTTTATAGCGGATTTTTACTTCGGTGCTATATTTTCGAAGCGTATTTTTTGGTGACATTTTTGACGAATAAAAATTACTATTGTTTTGACTTCAGTAACCGTCAATTTTAAAGTGAATTTTCAAGCGGCTATCCCGCAACGCTGATTTGATATCCGTTTTTATGGTGTTTTGTGAAGCGCAATTTCCTTTTCGAAATTGCTATAGCTGTTGCTGTTTCAATCACTTGTTTTAAAAATCGTTTTAAAATAAAATTTGTTTTCAAAATTTTTACAGTTTGCACTTTCAAAAGAATGAGTTAGCGATTTAAACGCTTCAGCAAAATTGAGAACTATGAACCCTCACTTTTACTGATTCACTTAATTCCGGACTTTTCCGTTTGAGAACGTAAAATGTTATTTATATAAAATACACAATTTTGCACTTTCAAGAAAACGATGAAGAGATTTAAATGATTTAGCAAAAGTGCGGAGTATGGAACTACACTTTTACTATTTCGGTTAACTCCGGACTTGTTAATTGAAATATTTGCTGTTTGATGATTTTGATGATTTAATGGGCTTTCGAGCCACTCTACTGGACCTTCAGGTCATATGATGGACCTTCGGGTCAATTACCAGTATTAGACCTTTGGGTCATCTGTTGGACCTTCGGGTCATATGTTGGGCCTTCGGGTCATTTGTTGGGCGCCAAAAATAATAGTACTTGGTAGGCTTCGGCCCTATGAGATGCAAGTGCGGCGTAGCTAAACCTCGCTATCTGCTGGGATCGATCCATCTTTTATGTTGATTTTCTAGTTATCTTATTTTGATTTCTAGATTCTGCGTATTGCTGTTTTGAATTCAATTGTGAATTTGGAAGTTAATTTTGATGATGTTAACGGGATTTCTTCCTTTAAACTATGCTGATTATTATGTTGTATAGCTTACCCGAGATTATAATTTTGTGTATAGTCTAATCCGAGATTATAAATTTGCGTAATGCTGTTTTGAATTCAATTGGGAAGTTAAAAGATGATTTTGATGGAGTTTAAATTGAGATTTTTTCCATTTAAACTATGGTGATTATTTATTTTGAAATGTCTCAATTCGAGATTATTGATTTTGATGGAGTTTAAATTGAGATTTCTTTATTTGAACTATGTTGATTATCTATGTTGTATAATCTCATTCGAGATTATGAGTATTTGCTTAAGTGTTATTTACCATACACTTATTTCTGAAGTTTAAATTAGACAGATCCGTTTATTATTTTCTTTTAAAAAATACTCGGGTCAGACCGAGTTATTTCAGGATATTCACTATCTCTGATTCAGTTGCTGCTTCAACTTTTGGGATTTCACTTCATCATTTGTCTAGCTTCGAGGTGTTTCTTTTTGGTGCATTGACTCTCGTCTCATGTATGTTGATAGTATGTAAATGTACAATTGGTTTATGTGAACTGTCGATTGTTGTAGCATGTATCCAGACTTGTCTTCCGCTATATATCTGATATTTCTGTTCTGATGTAATTATACTATTTGTGTTTGTTGTTATTATGAGTTGTACTGAATTTTTCTTAAGCCACCGTAGTTTCGTTTTAGATTTGGATTGAATATATATCCTTGAGAGTAATTCACACAACTCCTATCGATTAATCAATACTCGTCTAAGGCATAACTTATGGATGGTCGCTTCTAACAAGCCTTATTCTTCGCAATAGCGGACGTTATTCCTTATAATAATCTTTGTTATTGTGAGCATAGAGGTGGGGCGTCACAGCTTGATATCAGAGCTGAGATTCAGAACAAATTATAATAAACGCAGAACAGAAGATGAATGGAACATGTGTTACAACTATTCGAGGGTTTTATTCGTGTCTTTCTAATCGATTCCTTCGTTGTTCTCAAATTTTTATCCTCTCTAACCAGTTGGAATATGTCTAGGAATATATCTTATATTTTCCGTAGTATTCCATTTGTTAAATTCCGTATCAATCTTGCTTGTAGTTTACTTGAGTCAAAATAAGGAAAGTCCTCTGTTTTCGATTGTTTAACTGCTCCTAAGGTTTTCAAATCCGAGAAGCTTAATATTGTTAAAGCTTCTGGTGATTCTTCTCAGCCCAAGGTATTCTTCCTTCTGTTTTGGAAGGTTTTATTTTATTCATGGCCGTTTTATTAGAGTTCTTTTCGATACGGGAGCATCACATTCGTTCGTATCAAAGGAGCTTGTTGGTGTTATTCCTTTGGTTGTTGTTTGTCTTTGCGACCCTTTGAGGATTGTAAATCCTATTGGAGGATCCGCTGCTCTTGGTTTGTTGTGTGTTGATGTTGTGTAACGACCCGTGTAAATTCGATATTTAAAATGAATTAAATTAATAAGATTTCAATTTAAATTTAGAAAGAAATAGAAATCTTATTTATTTATATAAAAGAGAATGTTGAAATTTGATGTATCAAAGTAATTAAAATTTGCAAATTAAATTATATATTGCAATTAATAGTAATAGTGGAAATTGTTGCATTAAATATAAACTTTGAATAAGTAAATTAAGGCAAGTATTGCATTATCAACGAAATAAAATATTGATTTATGGAAATTGAATGTAAACGGAGGTAATAAAGTAATGCAGGACAATAAATAATTTATTTAGTACAATCCCTTTTATTTGTAAACTATGGTAAGATGTTAATAGATTAAAATGTGAAAATTTGGAAAATAGATTCAACATTTATGTTAGCCAATGAATTGCAATAATTAAAGTTAGTATTGAATTGTTTTGATGCAATAAAAGATTGTAAACGGTAATTGGAATAAATTAAGGAATCGTGTTAATGCAAGAATAATTTATAAACTTTAATGACCATTTCAATTTAATAAATTTATTCAAATGTAGGACTTAGTTATAAGCGTGGATTTACGGGTATGACCACAAACTGTTTAAATTGAGTAATTAAGGGTCAACAAATTTATTTGAAAATCAAACTCATTTAAGGGTAAGTAATTATAATGTATTGATGATATAAACGTTACTAATTATTATCGTAGTAACGGAAGTGTAATTGAAATGCAACCGTAGAAATTTAAGCAAGTATTAGCAATTGAAAGGAATTGTCGATTTAATAGAGTACTATAAATAGTCACACTAAGATAAGAATTGAATATAACGAAACAAAGGAAAATAGAAATCAAGCAATAAATGTATATAGATTGTAAAGTAATAATAATAAATAGAAATTGGATGACATTAATACAAGATAATGAACTGCAAATTTTAGGTTTATATTTAAGTGTGGATGTAAATTTGATTGGTTATATTAATTGAATGGAATCCAAATTTGAAGGGGAAAGGTAAATGGATATTTATTAATAAATTTAAATGGACTTAAAAGTGGAATTTATTTAATTAATAGGTATAACGGATAAGGATATACTTATAAATGTGGGATTAATAGTTTTACCACAACTATTATGAGTTATAAACTTAGTTCCTTCAATTAAATCGAAAAGCATTTCAATAAATATAAATTGAATGTTACGTTAAATAAATTAAAGGAATTAATGGGGAATAACGTAAATGTCTAATACGATGATTTATGTATAAAGAAGAATGGCAATAAAGTTTATTAATATGTCGGAATTCAATTTATGACAAAAGGTTAATTGCAATCAAATGAGTAAATGTTAAACGGAAATCAAGCTTTATGTATTTGTTTGGATTTATTGCAATTAATTATAATTAAATATAAAAATTTACGTTAATTGGAAATTTAGTGGAAAACGGGAATTATTTATGTGATAATCTTAAATCAATGGTAAACCTTTATATTTAAAATTTTGAATGGAATAATAATTAATTTATTTAACTAAATGATATTTTAGGATATTATTTATAATTTGGGAATTTAATGGAATTAAGGATTTATATTTGGATTTAAAAATTTACCTTCTTTAAATTTGACATCTAAACTTGTTGAAATTTTGTGACTGACTGAGAATTATTAAAAGTAATAAAATGGGTCAATTTTAGAATCTAAATATAAAATTTGATTTTATTTATTTATTTTGAATTTATTAATTAATATAAAAATAGCCATTTTGGTCACGGACTCGGATTTCGACGAAACTAGTTTCATCGGATCCGTAACAGTGAATTATTGTAGGGTTTCAAGTTTCGTAGCGATCAGACTTGTCGTTTGATCGTACGAACGCGAAACGCCTTGAAATCGATTTAATTAAAAATCAATTTGAAATCAATTTGGAAATATTGTTTTCAGCATAACTTCTTCACACGATGGAATTTGGACGTGAAACTTTTTCCATCGCGTTCAGAATATTTTAAAATACCTGTTTGGATATATGGGTTTACCAAATTTCGTTCCGAGGTCAGAACGGGCTTTTTGGGCCAACTACCGTTTAACACGTTTATAATTCGTGCCCACCTATTCTATTGCAGTTTGTCTATAAATATGCTGTTATAAACCCTAGCAGCCTCTATTCCTCACTTCTATACGTATAGGAACCTCTGTACTCCTCTTCTTCAATGGCAACAAACAATTCTAGATCCATTTTCAAATTTCAAACATCAAATCAAAAGTCAAAAATTCAAACACCTCAGAAAATTTCCAAAAAAATATATGTTGAAGTTTTTGGCGAGGGGAACTCAGATCTGAAATTGGTTTCTCGATTCGAGTTATCGTTTGGCCTAAAATCAGAGATTTAGTTCCGGCCGTTCGTTTTAGCTTTGTAATTCAACGGTGGATCTACGTCCTTAGGTCGATCGGGAAGCATGGATGCGTAGAGGAGGACGAGTAGGTTCGATCTATGTGGTTAGTTCGTCGCGATGGTGTTTGGAATCGCCAGTAATTGGCTCAAGGAGGGGCGGCGGTCGCACATGCAAGGGGGCAACGGAAGTAGCCGGTCGGCCGTGGTAGGGGCGGCTCATGGAGAGTTGTTCGACGGTGGTGTCAGATCTAGTTGTAGCTGGCTGGGGTAGCGGCGAAAATTGGGTTTAGGGTTTCTGTAAGCGGCGGCTGGGAAGCTTTCGAACGTGGTAATTAGGGTTGTGAGGGAGAGACGTGCGCGTGGCATGCTGACTTGGCTTCTGGGTATGAGATGTTTGTCTTTTTATTTATTTATTTATTTTAATTTCTATTTCCAAATCGTTTAACGATGATAACTTTCTCATACGTGATCCGATTGACGCGATTTTTTTTTGTTAGGATCGTAATAAAATTCCAGACGCGTTCGCTAGTTTGGATCAATTTGGAGACTGTCAAATTTTTGGGTTTAAATCGGATTTAAATTCGATTTAAATTCAAAAGGTGAGTGTTTTAACCCACTCACAATTTCTAAAATTTCTTATATTTGTTAATTTTACATATGAGTAGAAATTTATTTATGACTGTTTGGCATGTTTTATTCATTACTTCTGTTTAAATGCATTTATTTAATATAACTGTTAATTAATTTTATTTATTGCATATAAATTGACAGTTAAATTTATTTATTTGAATATAAACTGCTAGTTTAATAGTTATTGAATTTATTATTGAATATAAACTGTTGGTTAATACATGTTATTTATTACCTGTATACTTTATATGCTCTATATCGATGATTGTTTAAATTGGATGATGATTGCAAATGATGGTTGATGATTGATATTTGGATGGATGGATGCTACATTTATATTGTATAAACTGCAAGTCATCATGCATTTTCATTTCATTCGGGATTGCGGTTTGAAATGATATACAACCGCATTTTATTTTAAATTGCGGATTGAAATGATAAACATCCGTATCACTTAACCATAGGGTAGAAAATTTTATACAGGCACCGCGGTATATATATATATATATATAAAATTTTGAAATGATCTTTCTATGGTTTTGTAAAGCTATATATATGGTTTATGGGATATTGATTTGGTTATTGATAAAGGTTATTTATATATAGTAATTTTCGGGTTTTAAGCTTTGTATAAATTTGATTTGAAGTATAAAATAAAGTTTGATTTTCGAGATCAAATACGATTAAGAATTTATTTAAAATTTAATTTCTGGAGTTCTATTGACTTAAATGAGAATAAGATTTGGAAGATGAATATTAAGTTAAATTGAAATTTAGTAAAAATTAGAATTTTAAAAGATATGATTTTTATAACTTGATTTTTGTGTAAAGTGATTTAAATGAATATCTGGTTGATTTAAATGAATATAAAATAAATTGAAAGGTGATCCACTTATATGAAGTTAAGGGTTTTCTTAAATTATATTGAATTCATTAAGTAAACATTTCAAGTCTAAATAATAAGTAATTGAATTTGATATATATATGGAATTGTCAAATGAGTCTGTTTGAAATGGTGAAATATTTAAAGCCTTGAAACATAAGAATTTAAAACGGTATTCGGAAGTTTAAATCGATATTTGGGATTTATTTGTGAAATCTAAAGAAGCTATTTTGTTTTATAAAAGTAGTTTAATATTTAACCATTTAAGAGATGGAAATTTGTTTCAAAGCTATGTTTTTCAAGGTAGTATAATTTGGAAATATTATATTCAAGAGTTTTGATTTCTAAATATTTTACTTTGGAAACCCTATGATTTTGGAAAGAATATATATTGGGAAATAAAATGATATCGTATTGATTTGGGGTTTTAAGAATAAATGATATCGAATTTATATGGGTTTTAAATGGATATTTTATTTTGGTTTTAAAAGAATAATTATTTTTAAATGACCGCGGTGTTATAATAACGATTGGTTGGCAAAGAGACTGGGATCAGATATGGACATACTCTCTGTCGATACCGAAAACCACTTTGACTAACCGTGTACGCGGTGGAGATTCCAGAATGAAGTAGGTTGGTGGCGGCGTTTCCTGTAAGGTAAATACGTGGACCCAACTCCCGTGAGTTGGCATAAGGTGGCTAAAACAGGAGTGATTCTCGGGCCAATGAGGTCATTCCTCTGATCGGACACTCCTCTTCGATATTATACTTTGACTTTGGATTGATTCAGTGGCCAGTTTTATTTTTGTTTTGGGGTAGTTTGTTCGAGGTGGGCGGTAGCTGCGCGCTGCGCGTTTCCACCAGCCCGGATAGCAATTGGTATATCTACCCTGGCATTGCCTAGTTGTGCCGTGTCACCTACCCTATCGAGCCTTGTACGAGTTTGGATTTCTCCCGTATCCCGTGTGGTATCCTCTGGTGGCTTCCCGATTAGGAGGGACTATGATATTGGATGGACTACTGGGACTACTACGTGTTAAGGTGGAAAATGTAAAGCCTTAATGCTATTTAAAAGTAAGTTTATTTTACAATTAGACACTATTATAATAGCGCAATATACTACATAGTAAATAGTTTAACGGATCCTTAGGAGATGTAAATCCCGAGCATCTCTTGGGTTACTGCACTAATATTTATTGCTGCTAATTTAACTTACATAAGATCTTTTAGTTCTGACTCGAGTGTTTTTGTCTTTTCAAATTCGCTCGGGTCAGTCCGAGCGTTTCAGGATTTGAAGACTTTATTTCTGGAGGACGAAGACAAAGATTTCATTATTATTATTATTATTATTATTATTATTATTATTATTATTATTATTATTATATTATATGGTTCCACTGCACACTGTGTTCCGCTGCATTGATATTTATTGGTATGTGAACTCTGATATTTATTGTTTAAAGAAGAATCAAATGTCTTGTAAACAGTTTTTGTGAACTGTATATTTATTATTATATATTATCCTTCCGCTGTGAGATTCTGTTTAGTTTTTTCCCTTCTCTGTTTTTCTTATTTACCTATAACAATCCGCCATTCCGTATGATTTGAATTGGCACGCGTGTCGATTTAAATTGTGTGAAAAGGCGGGATGTTACAGTTGGTATCAGAGCTTTGGTTTAGCGATAAACCTTAGCTTTGTGGGGTTTGACTCTTTACTAATAGGGTAGTAATACCCTATGGGAGTCGCCGAGTGTATATAAATGAGAGAGCGTATTTGTTAGTGTTATAAAAGGTTTTAATATTGTGTTAATTTGTTCCATTTGGTATTTATAAATTCTGGTTGGTGCATGGGACGCTGTGACATCAATAGGAATTTCTAAACACTTAATAGGACAGACCGGCATAATATTTGTTTTTAATATAGGTGAATGAAATAATTTTGCCTATTATATTTTCTACATATAAAATAAAATTTTCAAATGATATCTATATTTGGTTGCAATATATTGGTTGTTAGGAATAAAATTTATAAATAATAGGTAAATAAGATTAAAAATAAATAAATGTAATTTGGGAATTTAGAACTTAAGTTCCGGCGTTTTTGAAAACTTCTTTCAAATGATTTGGAATATAATAATAATATTTTAGAAGTATTTTTTGATATAAATATTTCAATTAAATTTTAAAGTATGATTTTAAAGAAATTCTGGAAAGAAATAAGTTTTGTACTTTCCTCTCTGTCGCTGGAAAATAATTTCGGTGATGGCGGCCGCATCATCGACTTTCATTTTCGAGTTTCGAAGGGGAAGGCCACTGTAGTAGTTTTACTGCAGATTCATTTTTGAAAAATATATAAATTTTGAATTGTTTTAAATATAATTAGAGATATATAAGCTATAAGAATATAATTATCTATTATTCTAAAATAATTTGAAATTTAAACCCGGTATTTGGTTCTTAGGTTCCAGTTAATTAATAGGACAATTAAGTGTAGCAAATTTGAACCTTTAAGTAAAGTAAAAATGGTATTAAATGAAATTGAAAATTCGTAACCTATGAAATAAATATTACTATTATTGAACTTTAATTTAATTTAAGAAAATAGAACGAACTTGTATAACTTTCAATTATACCCTTAAATAACATATATAACTTACCAAATATAAAAAGTTGAAAAGTTTAATAAGAAATGTAATGGAAATTGTACAAGTGAAAGTAGGTAATGAAGTATCAAATGAGTTTGCTATTAAATGAGAATTTAATGTTATAAGCTTAAGTTATAATTGAAATGTTACCAAGTAATTATAATCAAAAGTAAATATGACAAATAGATGATTATAACCTTAAATAATTAAAATGTAAATAAATGAGGTCGTGCAATAATAAATGAATGAATAATTATAGTAGTTAATGGCATGGCTGAGTTAATGGAAATGAATGATAGTAAGTAGTAAGTGAAAATAAATGGATGTAATATAATAAAGAGAAATTGTAAACTTAAGAAAAGGGTTGCAGTTATTTCTAAATAAAATTGAAAGAAATAAATGAATATAAAAAGAACAAACCGTTATATGAATGAAGAGAAATTAAACAACAAATGTATGAATGAAATTAACAAGGATAAACAAAATTTGTTGTTCAAATTGGTTGTTGTTTGTTTGGGTTTTAGTTGTGGGGTAAGGATACTTTAAATTTGTATGGATGGATGAATAACCTATTTAGTTTTATCTAAATACTGTTGAGTAAATGATGCACTGGATGGTTTATTCTTCATTCCGTACAATATAAAGGTTTTGAGCCCGAACAACTATTTGTTTGTTTGGTTGAATGGTTGCTTTGAATTTGTTGTGTATGCTGTTGTTAAAATTGATGGTTGTTGTATTAATTTGTTGTTAGTGATTGAAACCACTTAAATATTTCACTTTATATAAATTGTAACCCTTTGGATTATATAAGAAAATGCAGTATCTTAGAAATATTTTGAAAATGTTTTTCCAAACTTTAATAATTTAAATACAAAGGATTAAATGGTTATAAATTTGGATATCTTATTTAACGTAATTCATTTTGTAAATTTAATTGTTTATAAGTTAAATACTTTGTATAAGATGTATTATTATTTAATTCTTCTTTTCCCTTCTTTCCTTTTCGAGGATGAAAAGTTTTGAGTGGGGGAGAGTGTAACGACCCGTGTAAATTCGATATTTAAAATGAATTAAATTAATAAGATTTCAATTTAAATTTATAAAGAAATAGAAATCTTATTTATTTATATAAAAGAGAATGTTGAAATTTGATGTATCAAAGGTAATTAAAATTTACAAATTAAATTATATATTGCAATTAATAGTAATAGTGGAAATTGTTGCACTTAATATAAACTTTGAATAAGTAAATTAAGGCAAGTATTGCATTATCAACGAAATAAAATATTGATTTATGGAAATTGAATGTAAACGGAGGTAATAAAGTAATGCAGGACAATAAATAATTTATTTAGTACAATCCCTTTTATTTGTAAACTATGGTAAGATGTTAATAGATTAAAATGTGAAAATTTGGAAAATAGATTCGAAATTTATGTTAGCCAATGAAATGCAATAATTAAAGTTAGTATTGAATTGATTTGATGCAATAAAAGATTGTAAACGGTAATTGGAATAAATTAAGGAATCGTGTTAATGCAAGAATAATTTATAAACTTTAATGACCATTTCAATTTAATAAATTTATTCAAATGTAGGACTTAGTTATAAGCGTGGATTTACGGGTATGACCACAAACTATATAAATTGACTAATCAAGGGTCAACAAATTTATTTGAAAATCAAACTCATTTAAGGGTAAGTAATTATAATGTATTGATGATATAAACGTTACTAATTATTATCGTAGTAACGGAAGTGTAATTGAAATGCAACCGTAGAAATTTAAGCAAGTATTAGCAATTGAAAGGAATTTTCGATTTAATAGAGTACTATAAATAGTCACACTAAGATAAGAATTGAATATAAGAAAACAAAGGCAAATAGAAATCAAGCAATAAATGTATATAGATTGTAAAGTTATAATAATAAATAGAAATTGGATGACATTAATACAAGATAATGAACTGCAAATTTTAGGTTTATATTTAAGTGTGGATGTAAATTTGATTGGTTATATTAATTGAATGGAATCCAAATTTGAAGGGGAAAGGTAAATGGATATTTATTAATAAATTTAAACGGACTTAAAAGTGGAATTTATTTAATTAATAGGTATGACGGATAAGGATATACTTATAAATGTGGGATTAATAGTTTTACCACAATTATTATAAGTTATATACTTAGTTCCTTCAATTAAATCGGAAAGCATTTCAATAAATATAAATTGAATGCTACGTTAAATAAATTAAAGGAATTAATGGGGAATAACGTAAGTGTCTTCATAATACGATGATTTATGTAGAAGAATGGCAATAAAGTTTATTAATACGTCGGAATTCAATTTATGACAAAAGGTTAATTGCAATCAAATGAGTAAATGTTAAACGGAAATCAAGCTTTATGTATTTGTTTGGATTTATTGCAATTAATTATAATTAAATATAAAATTTTACGTTAATTGGAAATCTAGTGGAAAACGGGAATTATTTATGTGATAATCTTAAATCAATGGTAAACCTTTATATTTAAAATTTTGAATGGAATAATAATTAATTTATTTAACTAAATGAAATTTTAGGATATTATTTATAATTTGGGAATTTAATGGAATTAAGGATTTATATTTGGATTTAAAAATTTACCTTCTTTAAATTTGACATCTAAACTTGTTGAAATTTTGTGAGTGACTGAGAATTATTAAAAGTAATAAAATGGGTCAATTTTAGAATCTAAATATAAAATTTGATTTTTTATTTATTTTGAATTTATTAATTAATATAAAAATAGCCATTTTGGTCACGGACTCGAATTTCGACGAAACTAGTTTCATCGGATCCGTAACAGTGAATTATTGTAGGGTTTCAAGTTTCGTAGCGATCGGACTTGTCGTTTGATCGTACGAACGCGAAACGCCTTGAAATCGATTTAATTAAAAATCAATTTGAAAATATTGTTTTCAGCATAACTTCTTCATACGATGGAATTTGGACGTGAAACTTTTTCCATCGCGTTCAGAATATTTTAAAATACCTGTTTGGATATATGGGTTTACCAAATTTCGTTCCGAGGTCAGAACGGGCTTTTTGGGCCAACTACCGTTTAACACGTTTATAATTCGTGCCCACCTATTCTATTGCAGTTTGTCTATAAATAGGCTGTTATAAACCCTAGCAGCCTCTATTCCTCACTTCTATACGTATAGGAACCTCTGTACTCCTCTTCTTCAATGGCAACAAACAATTCTAGATCCATTTTCAAATTTCAAACATCAAATCAAAAGTCAAAAATTCAAACACCTCAGAAAATTTCCAAAAAAATATATGTTGAAGTTTTTGGCGAGTGGAACTCAGATCTGAAATTGGTTTCTCGATTCGAGTTATCGTTTGGCCTAAAATCAGAGATTTAGTTCCGGCCGTTCGTTTTAGCTTTGTAATTCAACGGTGGATCTACGTCCTTAGGTCGATCGGGAAGCATGGATGCGTAGAGGAGGACGAGTAGGTTCGATCTATGTGATTAGTTCGTCGCGATGGTGTTTGGAATCGCCAGTAATTGGCTCAAGGAGGGGCGGCGGTCGCACATGCAAGGGGGCACCGGAGGTAGCCGGTCGGCCGTGGTAGGGGCGGCTCATGGAGAGTTGTTCGGCGGTGGTGTAAGATCGAGTTGTAGCTGGCTGGGGTAGCGGCGAAAATTGGGTTTAGGGTTTCTGTAAGCGGCGGCTGGGAAGCTTTCGAATGCGGTAATTAGGGTTGTGAGGGAGAGACGTGCGCGTGGCATGCTGACTTGGCTTCTGGGTATGAGATGTTTGTCTTTTTTTTATTTATTTATTTTAATTTCTATTTCCAAATCGTTTAACGATGATAACTTTCTCATACGTGATCTGATTGACGCGAATTTTTTTTGTTAGGATCGTAACAAAATTCCAGACGCATTGACGCTAGTTTGGATCAATTTGGAGACTGTCAAATTTTTGGGTTTAAATCGGATTTAAATTCGATTTAAATTCAAAAGGTGAGTGTTTTAACCCACTCACAATTTTTAAAATTTCTTATGTTTGTTAAATTTACTTTAGATATGAGTAGAAATTTATTTATGACTGTTTGGCATGTTTTGTTCATTACTTCTGTTTAAATGCATTTATTTAATATAACTGTTAATTAATTTTATTTATTGCATATAAATTGACAGTTAAATTTATTTATTTGAATATAAACTGCTAGTTTAATAGTTATTGAATTTATTATTGAATATAAACTGTTGGTTAATACATGTAATTTATTACCTGTATAATTTATATGCTCTATATCGATGATTGTTTAAATTGGATGATGATTGCAAATGATGGTTGATGACTGATATTTGGATGGATGGATGCTACATTTATATTGTATAAACTGCAAGTCATCATGCATTTTCATTTCATTTGGGATTGCGGTTTGAAATGATATACAACCACATTTTATTTTAAATTGCGGATTGAAATGATAAACATCCGTATCACTTGACCATAGGGTAGAAAATTTTATACAGGCACCGCGGTATATATATATATATATATATATATAATTTTGAAATGATTTTTCTATGGTTTTGTAAAGCTATATATATGGTTTATGGGATATTGATTTGGTTACTGATAAAGGTTATTTATATATAGTAATTTTCGGTTTTAAGCTTTGTATAAATTTGATTTGAAGTATAAAATAAAGTTTGATTTTCGAGATCAAATACGATTAAGAATTTATTTAAAATTTAATTTCTTCTATTGACTTAAATGAGAATAAGATTTGGAAGATGAATATTAAGTTAAATTGAAATTTAATAAAAATTAGAATTTTAAAAGATATGATTTTTATAACTTGATTTTTGTGTAAAGTGATTTAAATGAATATCTGGTTGATTTAAATGAATATAAAATAAATTGAAAGGTGATCCACTTATATGAAGTTAAGGGTTTTCTTAAATTATATTGAATTCATTAAGTAAACATTTCAAGTCTAAATAATAAGTAATTGAATTTGATATATATATGGAATTGTCAAATGAGTCTGTTTGAAATGGTGAAATATTTAAAGCCTTGAAACATAAGAATTTAAAACGGTATTCGGAAGTTTAAATCGATATTTGGGATTTATTTGTGAAATCTAAAGAAGCTATTTTGTTTTATAAAAGTAGTTTAATATTTAACCATTTAAGAGATGGAAATTTGTTTCAAAGCTATGTTTTTCAAGGTAGTATAATTTGGAAATATTATATTCAAGAGTTTTGATTTCTAAATATTTTACTTTGGAAACCCTATGATTTTGGAAAGAATATATATTGGGAAATAAAATGATATCGTATTGATTTGGGGTTTTAAGAATAAATGATATCAAATTTATATGGGTTTTAAATGGATATTTTATTTTGGTTTTAAAAGAATAATTATTTTTAAATGACCGCGGTGTTATAATAACGATTGGTTGGCAAAGAGACCGGGATCGGATATGGACATACTCTCTGTCGATATCGAAAACCACTTTGACTAACCGTGTACGCGGTGGAGATTCCAGAATGAAGTAGGTTGGTGGCGGCGTTTCCTGTAAGGTGAATACGTGGACCCAACTCCCGTGAGTTGGCATAAGGTGGCTAAAACAGGAGTGATTCTCGGGCCAATGAGGTCATTCCTCTGATCGGACACTCCTCTTCGATATTATACTTTGACTTTGGATTGATTCAGTGGCCAGTTTTATTTTTGTTTTGGGGGAGTTTGTTCGAGGTGGGCGGTAGCTGCGCGCTGCGCGTTTCCACCAGCCCGGATAGCAATCGGTATATCTACCCTGGCATTGCCTAGTTGTGCCGTGTCACCTACCCTATCGAGCCTTGTACGATATTTCTCCCGTAGCCAGTGTGGTATCCTCTGGTGGCTTCCCGATCAAGAGGGACTATGATATTGGATGGACTACTGGGACTATTACGTGTTAAGGTGGAAAATGTAAAGCCTTAATGCTATTTAAAAGTAAGTTTATTTTACAATTAGACACTATTATAATAGCGCAATATACTACATAGTAAATAGTTTAACGGATCCTTAGGAGATGTAAATCCCGAGCATCTTTTGAGTTACTGCACTCATATTTATTTCTGCTAATTTAACTTACATAAGATCTTTTAATTCTGACTCGAGTGTTTTTGTCTTTTCAAATTCGCTCGGGTCAGTCCGAGCGTTTCAGGATTTGAAGACTTTATTTCTGGAGGACGAAGACAAAGATTTCATTATTATTATTATTATTATTATTATTATTATTACATTATATGGTTCCACTGCACACTGTGTTCCGCTGCATTGATATTTACTGGTATGTGAACTCCGATATTTATTGTTTAAAGAAGAATCAAATGTCTTGTAAACAGTTTTTGTGAACTGTATATTTATTATTATATTTTATCCTTCCGCTGTGAGAGTCTGTTTAGTTTTTTCCCTTCTCTGTTTTTCTTATTTACCCATAACAATCCTCCATTCCGTATGGTTTGAATTGGCACGTGTATCGATTTAAATCGTGTGAAAAGGCGGGATGTTACATGTTGAGATTATTCGATGTGGTTTTTCCTTTCATGCGAATCTGCATGTTATGGATCATCTTGGTTTTGATATGATTTTAGGAATGGATTGGCTCGTCCGTTATGAAGTACAAATCCTATGTCCAAAAAGAACTTTATATCTCAAGCATCCCGATGCTATCGAATAGTTATCTATTATATTTCGAAGCATGGACCATACTTCAAATGCTCTTATTTCTTCCTTCGAATCGGAGGCTGTCTTAGCTAAGATTCCGGTTGTTTGCGATTTTTCTGATGACTTCGAGCCTATTTCATGTTTGCCGCCGAAGAGGGCAATTGAGTTCCGTATTGATCTTATCTTTGGTGCTCATCCTGTCAGTTATCCTCCCATGAGGATGTCTACTAAGGAAAATGAGGAACTCAGGCAACAATTATCTGAATTGGAAGCCAAGCATTTTATTCGTTCTACCTCTTCTCCTTGGCGCGCCGCCATTGTCTTCGTTAAGAAGCCAGATGGTACTCTTAGGCTTTGCATTCATTATCGCAAGCTTAACGAGCTCACTATCAAAATTAGGTATCCATTACCTAGGATCGACGACATGATTCGATTAATTAAGTGGGGCTAAGCTCTTCTCCCAACACGACCTTACCACAGGTTTTCATTTGGCTACGAATTGCGGAAGTTAGCATTCCACTTACCGCATTCCGCACTCGCTATGATTCTTATGAATGACTTATTATGTCATTCAGTTTGCCCAGCTTATTTCATCCATTTTATGAATCGAGTATTCTACGAATATCTCGATGGCTCCATTTGTGTATTTATTTATTTTGGATGAAAACAGCAATTTAAAGTTTTGCAAATCTTTTTCATAATATTTATTTACAAGGATAATTGGATTTGTGTTTATCATGTATAAGATGATTTTGTGATTGTATTACCCATTGAGTGCTTTAAAAATAATGGTCGATGCGCTTGATCATCGTTATCGATAGGAATCTCCTAAACGCTTTGATGAGATAATTTGACACAATAAATTTATAAAAAGTAAATTTTTATAGAAAATGATTTCGTAAAGATAATTGAAATTTTGGAAGTTTTAGCCTTTTAGGAAAGAATATTATTTGAAATAACTCTTTTTCGATACTCTTATCCTTGTGATTCCCCAAGGGAACCAAGACTTCATTATTTGTACCAATACTAGCCGTGTTGGTTTCTGTGTTGTTCTCATGCGAAAAGATAGTAGTTGCCTTTGCTTCTAGGCAACTAAAGCCTAACGAGATTCGTTATGCTACTAATGATTTGGAGTTAGCCGCCATAGTCTTTGCTCTAAAGATTTGGCGACATTAATTATTGGGCGAGCATTTTGTTCTCTTCACTGACCATAAATCTTTGAAATATCTCTTCACTCAGAGAGAACTTGATTTGAGGCAACAGCGTTGGGTTGGATCTCTTACTTTATATGATTTTGATATTCTGTATGCCCCTGGTAAGGGTAATCGAGTTGCTGATGCGCTTAGTCGCAAGCAGCAAGTTATTGTTTCCATGATGCTAGCAGAGTGGAATATATTAGAAGCTTTATCTCATTCTAATATTAGACACCGTCCTTCAATTTATGATTCTCCCGTGCTTTTATTTAGCATGGAAGCTCGTCCTAGTTTGTTGAATCATGTTGCCGATGCCCAGAAACAAGATCCAAATCTCTCTTATCTTATTCAGTGTTATAAATCGGCATCCCGAAGTGATAATCTAAGGGATTTCAATATTGATATTCATGGTTGTATTCAGAAGAAGGGTAGGTTGATCGTGCCTAATGTTTCTAATATTAGAAATGACATTCTTAAGGACTGTCCTCGTTTTAAGTATACTATCCATCTAGGTGGTAGTAAGATGTATGCTGATATGAAACGCTTATACTTTTGGGAAGTATGAAGCGTGATGTTGCAAGTTATGTGAGTCGTTGCATGACTTGTCAACTTATTAAAGCAGAACACCATTGTCCTAGTGGTCTTTTGCAGCCTTTGGAGATTCCAATATGGAAATGGGATCTAATTTCTATGGACTTCATTGATGGTCTACCTCGTTCGAGGTCGGGCCATTCTAGTGTTTGGGTGATTGTTGACAGATTAACCAGATCGGCCCAATTTATTCCTATCAAGTCCAATCAGACCGCTTCTTGATTTTGGTGGTAGTTTGGAAGACCACTTATCTCTTGTTGAATTTTCTTATAACAACAATTTCAATCAAGTATCGGCATGGCTCCTTTCGAAGCCCTTTACAGAAGACCGTGTCGATCACCATCTTGTTGGTTGAAATCGGGGGAAGAGTTAGTTCCCGGCCCCGTTTATATTCGTGAATCTTCTGAGGATTGTTATTATTAGAGAGAGAATAAAAGAGGCTCAGAATAGGCAGAAACCTTATGCTGATCATCATAGGAAGCCTTTGGAATTTTCTGTTGGCGACTGCGTATTCATTCTTGTTTCTTCGATGAATGGTGTGGTGCGTTTGGTAACTCCGGGAAATTAGCTCCTTGATATATTGGACCATTTCCTGTTACGGAACGCATTGGCCCAGTTGCTTATCGTGTATCGCTACCTATTCAGTTTTCGAGAATTCATGACGTATTTTATGTATCCCAGCTTCGTCGATGCCTTCGAGATTCAGATTCTTCTATTGATCCTCTTGGTTACAAGATCTTGAGATCTCACCCGACTTGTCTATGGTACAGAATCCTATTCGTATGCTAGCTTCGAAGGTCAAACGCCATCGGAATAAAGAAGTCCCGCATGTGAAAATTCAATGGTCCTCAGACCCTAGAGATTGCACTTGGGAAACCAAAGAATTCATCGAGCGTTCTTATCCCGGGTTTCTCTCCTCTTCGGGTGGGGGTGAGCATTCTTTATTCATATTTTCTATTTTAATCTTTGTTGTTATGAATTATTTGTGTTATAAACAACTTCTAATATGAAAATTGTGGGGACGTAATTTTTATAAGGGGGAGTTTGTAACAACCGTGATTTTTGTTTACCGTCAAAATAAAAATAAAGATGGAAATTTTAAATTGAAATTTGAAAAGAAAAATTATGCAAACCATTTCTAAGCCAGTTGTTAAATATCTAATCTAAGTTGAAATAGATAATTTTCATGCACGTGTAAAAAGAAATGGTCTATTTAAAAGCAAACAAAGTTGATCACATCTTTTTATTTGCTTTGTTGTCACTCTATTTGAAAACAAAATATGAACTTGCTGTCACAAAATTTCTAAAGCAAAATTTGAGCACACTTTCCATCATCATTATTTTTATGCAAGCCGTGTGTACTTCCTTCCCACTTTGCACGTTTCATTAAATGTTAATGTACCTTTTATTCTTTACTTATGCACAAAAATGATAGAGTAAAAGTATAGGCCTACAACATTTTGGTTCAAAAACTTTCCAGTTGCTGCGTCATTTTTATTCCACTTTCTTCAGTAGCTCAGTATAAGAATATTAATGACGGTTCAAATATTATTTTCTTCTTTTGAATTTTGATGCTAACTGGTTTGGAGGCAATTCTAAGGTGAGTGCAAAACTCACATTTCTAATTAAACTTTGCTGTGTTTTTATGCTGTTTTGGTATTTATTTTGGTTTGCAACTTTGATTAGTTAACCAAAATTGTTTGCCGATAATTCTTTATCACTTAAAACTTACAACAGAGGTTTTAAATTGCAAGTTGTTATTTTGGAGTTAGGCTCCGTTATTTAGTAAAACTGAGGCATTTATTTTATCCTCTAAATACTTGTGCGTGTACAACATGAAATATAGTCCAGGTGCAAATTCTTATCTTCTTTTCTTGCGTACAAAGTGTATATTAAAATGAATGTGTGCACGAAATCAAATTTTTGCCAAGTCCAGTTATTTAGTTTTTCAAATGAATGAAGCACGAAATCAATGCTTGCAAAGTGATATGCACGTAATTGTGCATATATTTACATCCATATTTTATCTCTTTTTTATTTAAATAATCATCATATTTGGGCATTTTAACATGTTTAAAACCAAAATTCAATTATTTCCAACCATCATATTTTCATCTTCATTCAGGGGAAAAACGATCATTTTGTGCATGTGTCAATATAAGAATTTTTACTTGGACATTTTTTTAATTTTTATAGGAATTTGGACGCATATGGAAGAGGCTTATATGAAGATATATGCATGCACAAATGAATACAAAGGAAAGAAGAGGGAAATAATTCAAGCCATGAACATGGAGGACCCCACCCACTTACCTAAAAGTACAATTTGGAGCTAATGGACAACTAAGTGGAGGTTAAAGCTTCATGCAAAACAAATGATGGATTAATTAGTGGTTAATGGTTACTTGTTGGCCACACATCCTAAAGGGCATTTTAGGTAGCCCCTTAAAAGTAGAATTAGGGTTTTATGCATGTATATATAGCCCTCTTATGTATGTGAAACTATCATCTACTCTTTCATTTTACTTAGGAAATTAAGAAATCAAAGTGTAAGCTCAATGTTCTATGAAATAAAAATGGCTTCCAAGCCTCTTTCTTCTCTCTTCTCTACATGCTTTTCTTTGTTTTATTGTTAATGTTTTATTTCTATGCTCTCTTTTCCTTTATGTTCATAGCTTAGATTTACATTTATGCAAGTAGTAAGTAGCTAATCTCTTTTGCTTTCTTTGCTTATTTTCTATTCTCTTTTCTTTTTTAATGTTGAAATTTGTTTGTGTTGCTTCAATGCCACAAATGAGTAGCTAAACCCCTTCAATTTAGGGGTGATGAAGCTCTCTAACTTTATGTAATTTCAACATTTTTATGATGTATGATCTCTTTGTTTATGCTTCATGAATGTGAATTTTGATGTAAGTTTATACAAGTGGGTTTGATAGCTTATATTGCTTATGCAAATGAGCTATTCTTACTCAACATAAACACAATTTACATCAACATTTGCTAATTAATTTTTGATTATTAAATGAAAGTAAAAATAAAATTTGATGATCTATGTTACTAGTTACAATAGTAAATAGATCATACTTAAAATAGTTTTTGCTTTGGCTTTTTTTTCATGAGAATTGTAAGTGGTATAACTGTTGTATTATAGTTTGATGGTTTGAGTTATGTTAACTAATAACATAAACAAACCATACTTATGATAAATGCAATGATTATTTCACTTAATATCAAAGTTAGAGATCATAAATTATGTGTTTGTTGATTTACAAAAATTTGAGAGTGGATTTGCCTCTAAATTGTTCTTTAGTCTAATAATTTTTGAATCACATTTTCTAGTGTTAGCCTCATAATTTCTAGTTAACAAATCCTCATCGACTTTGGTATAATTTGATTGAATAGAATTTCAAAAATCATCAATTCCCTGTGGATCGACCCGTATTCACCGCGTGCTACATTCGTACACCGTGCGCTTGCGGTAATTTTATTTCTAAATTCGTTCGACGGTTTTCTAATCCGATAGAATTTCCGTCGACGAACAAGTTTCCTTTCAAAAAAAAAACAAAAAAAAAAAAAGTTTGTTTAGTGAAGATTTTTGAATTTTTTGGGGCTTTTGAGTGTTTGATTTTAGTGTGTCTTCTTTTGTTTTTTTTATTGTTTTGTTTAATTTCTACCCAAAAAAAAACAATTGTCATAGAAAAACTTGTTTTGTTTTGGTTCTTTTGTTTCAATAGTTTTGATTTTACTTTGTTTAGTTTCTCCTTTGATATACAAAAAAAAACAAATAAGTTTCTTTTTGCTTTGTTTGAAAATCTTTTGTTTTGTTTCCTTTGATTTCAACAGTTGTGTTATTTTCCTTTGTTTTATTTCGTTCGATATATATATAAAAAAATTTTGTAAATATATCTTGTTCTTCATTTCAGGTTGCCAAAGCAGAAATTCAAAAGGGAAAAGTGTTTGCCAACAAATAAACTGCTTTGCTTTGCTAAGAAAAATCGCCGCTAAAAAAAAAAATATTGCTAAATAATCTACATGCTATGGTATCGTGCACATTTCTCCTTGTTTTTTTTATTGCATTGTTGGTTGCTTGCGTTTGCATTTGTATATATATATAAAAAAAATTCAAAATCCAAAAAACAAAAACAAACTTCATTTTAGTTGCATTGCTAATACACATTTAATTTCTTGTTTTGCATTCATCTCATCTTATTTTCTTTTCTAAGGGCAATACCCCAATTCACATAAGGTGAGGGATTTCATCACCCTTTCCTTATCCCACAAAAGCATTTCATCGTAGAATTTGACTAATAATAAAGGTTAGACGTTGGACCTAAGGGTGTCACGGGCTCACTTAGGGCTTAATTGTATCTTCACAATTGTTTTATTTGAACGATTTTATTTCTTGGTGTCTAGGCTATGGCAGAGTAATAACCAGTCATAAAAATTATGGTGATACGTAAATATTATACTAGTTGTTCCTCTGAAGGTACTTAAACCTTCGGTTGCATTGCTACGGTGATTCATGGTGCACCGATAACTCCTGTCCGTTACATGGCTGAGAAATATTTTTGTTGATTTAAGACAAAGTGTGATTGTACAATTTTGGGTTAGGAGCTACTAAGGATAGCAAATTGTAGTTAAGTCTTTTGCATTCATTTAGTTGCATTAGTTCATGCATATTTAAAAAAAATCAAAAAATCCAAAATCCAAAAAAAAACATAAAATCTTTTAAGAAAAAGAAAAAAAATTCAAAAACAAAAAAATCAATTTCCATTTTCTAAAAAAAAAATCCTTTTGGTTAATATTTAAAAATTCAAAAAACAAAAAAAAATACAAAACCAAAAACATAAAAAAATTTGAAAAAAAATAAAATAAAAAAAAAATCAAACTTTTCTTTTGAAAATAATTCTCACTTGTTAAATAGTTGTCTCCCTTGTAAAAAAAATGATTTTTCAAAGAAAAATCAAAAAAAAAAAAGACAAAAAACAAAAACAAAAACACGTTTTCAAATCTTCTTTCATCCCCTAAACTCAATTCTAACTCCTTTCTCTTCTCGACTTTCACTTGTGCATGAGTACTGGGACTCGTGACACAACAACGAATCGTTGGACTCGCGACCCTTCTACAAACCGTTTAACTCGAACAGACGATCCTCCTGAAATGGCGAACGAAAACGCCCCTCGAACTCTTATGGATAGAATATTTCTCGATAGAGTTTCTATTCCATCTTTCATCACGTTACCTGCCCCTACGGGTAACCATTTCGAAATTCATTTGAACCATATTGCCACGCTTCCAAAATTTGGCAATTTCGAGCACGGTGATCCATACATCTTTTTGACTAAATTCGAACAAGTTGCGCAACCATTAAACTCCAACAACTTTCTGATGACGGAATCAAACTTCGATTAATCCCATTTGCTCTTACGGATTACGCTGAAAAATGGTTGTACAGCTTACCTTCGAACTCAATTAAAACGTGGGAAGAATTTGTAAAAGCTTTCTTAAAAAGTTCTACCCCTTGGAAAAAACAAGTAGAATTCGAAACGAAATTGTAAATTTTCATCAATTCAAGGGTGAACCATTTGGAAAATATTTTGAAAGATTCAAAGAGCTTTTGATAAAATGTCCACACCGTAACTTTGAAAAATGGACGATTTACCAAATCTTATACGATGGACTCGAAAACAGATCACGAACCATGCTCGAATCAATGTGCCAAGGCAATTTTCTTGCCCAACATCATGACGATGCTTGGCAATTTCTTGAAAAACTCGCTGAAAAGTCGTCCCAATGGGAACGCTCGAACGAAAAATCAATATACTCACGATCGAGTGCACACTCGATAGGATCTTCAGTTGCTTTGGAAGCCAAGATCGATGCAATGATTAAAAAATTTGATAACGTTTTCTCATCGAATCAAACGAACCAAGCTTCCCAACCAATGTGTTATAAATGCAACGAACCTAATCATATAGCCGATCAGTGTCCTAATTCCGTCGAACAAATCAATGCTTTCAATAAAACCAAAAACGACCCGTTTTCTCCAACGTAGAACCCTGGTTGGAGAAATCATCCGAATTTTGCGTGGAGACAAAACAATCCCAACACGAATACAATTCGTCCCAATTTTCAAGCATTTCTGAATAATGTTTCAAATCCTCCCTTTCAGCCCAATAATTTTCAACCAAACCTTGCGGGCTCGTCTCATAATCAACCACAACAACCAAATTTTCCACCAAATTCTGCTCATCCTCCACAAGACGATAAACGTTTAACTTCGCTTGATAAAACTCTTGAAACGTTGGCTAAGGCGACCACTCAAAGCCTTCAATCAAACAGCAATTTGCAAAATTTATTGACTTCATATATGCAAAACACAAACCAATCGATTGCAAAACTCGAAATGCAAATGAGTCAATTAGTCACGTCTGTAAGTGAACGTGAACGAGGAACATTCCCAAGCCAGCCCCTTCCAAATCCCAGAAATGAAAATGCAAATTCAAATCAAGCCCATGTTGTTCAAGATAGCAACGTCACCCAGTTGAATGCTATCACAACTCTCCGTTCTGGTAAACAAATCGATAATCAAGTCGTTAATCCAAATGATTTACCGGAAACTTTTCTCGACGCTTCTAAAACAACGAACGACTCTGAACAGAACATGGAGCCAAACGTCGAATCGAACGACAATCAAAATTCTTCTTCTTCTGCTCGAGTTGACCCGCCTACCGAGTATCGTGTTCCATTTCCACATCGTCTTCGACCAAAGAAACACTCGGACCAAATGGAAAAGATGTTGGAAATTTTTAAACAAGTAAAAGTGAACATCCCGCTTCTTGACATCGTTCAGCAAGTCCCCACTTACGCGAAATTTCTTAAGGACTTGTGCGCCCAAAAGCGACACACTCAAGTACCCAAAAAAGTCTTCTTAGCCGCTAGTTTGAGTGAAGTCTTGTCCCAATCCATGCCCGTTAAATACAAAGATCCTGGCTACCCTACGATATCGTGTACAATTGGAGACAAGACGATTAACAAATGTTTGATAGACTTAGGAGCGAGTGTCAACTTGATTCCATACTCCGTGTACGAACAATTAGGCTTAGGTGAGCTCAAACCCACGAAAGTTACGCTTCAATTTGCCGATCGTTCCATTAAGAAGCCCGTGGGAGAAATCGAAGACGTGCTCATTAGAGTAGGTCAATTTACATTCCCCGTTGACTTTATCGTTCTCGAAACACAACCCATGACGAATCCCTCGATTCAAATTTCGTTGATTTTAGGCCGACCATTCTTAGCCACCTCAAATGCCTTAATCAATTGTCGTAACGGATCAATGAAAATATCTTTTGAAAATATGACTTTGGATCTTAATATTTTCAATCTTGAAAGACAATCGAATGAACCTTGTGACCAAACGTTGGAAGTTAGTGCCATTCACGAAAATGTTGAAAACGAGACACTTGATCTTAACGATGAACGTGAGGCCGAGTATGAAAAATTGTTTCACAAAATTCCCAACGATATTGAATACACTTTTCCTTTTGAATCGCTTTCAGTTGAGTCTGAATCTCAACCCAATTCTTCGATCGAAAAAAATTCCAAAGTTGGACCTCAAACCGCTTCTCGACCACCTTAAGTACGCATACTTAGGTGAAAATGAAACTTATCCTGTCATCATTTCTAACAATCTTTCTCTTGACCAAGAAGCTTCTCTTCCCTCTATCCTTTCGAAAAATAAGGAAGCAATGGGATGGTCGATTTCCGATATAAAAGGAATTAGTCCGCTCTGGTTCAACATCGCATCCATTTAATCGATGATGCCAAGCCTGTTCGTGACACGCAATGAAGGCTTAATCCAAAAATGAAAGATACGGTGCGTGATGAAATTCTTAAACTTCTCGACAACGGAATCATTTACCCAATCTCCGATAGTTCATGGGTTAGCCCAATTCATGTTGTACCGAAAAAGTCCGGGCTAACCATTGTCAAGAACGATTCAAACGAGCTTATTCCAACTCGTACTCAAACGGGTTGGCGTGTTTTCATCGACTACCGAAAACTAAATGCCGCAACACGTAAAGATCACTTTCCTCTTCCTTTCATTGACCAAATGCTCGAACGTTTAGCCGGCCATGAATTTTATTGTTTCCTTGATGGTTATTCTGGCTATAACCAAATTCCAATCGCTCCCGAAGATCAAGAGAAAACGACTTTCACATGTCCATTCGGTACCTTTGCTTATCGATGTATGCCATTTGGACTATGTAACGCTCTTGCGACTTTCAACGATGCATGGTTGGAATCTTTTCCGACATGATAGAACGCTTTCTAGAAGTTTTTATGGACGATTTCTCAATCTTTGGCGATTCTTTTTCCCAATGTTTACATCATCTCGAGTTGGTTCTAAATCGGTGTAGAGAAAAACATTTGACTTTGAATTGGGAAAAATGCCACTTTATGATCAAACAAGGCATAGTCCTTGGACATATCATCTCAAATAAAGGCATTGAAGTAGACAAAGCAAAAATCGACGTCATTGCAAATCTACCCATTCCCAAATCCGTTAAGGACATTCGATCATTTCTAGGACATGCTGGCTTTTACCGTCGTTTTGTGAAAGACTTTAGCAAAATCGCCTGTCCTTTGACGACCCTTCTTGGAAAAGACGTTCCTTTCGATTTTAACTCTGATTGTATCTCTTCTTTCGAACATCTTAAGAGCGAACTCATTTCTGCCCCAATCATTTGCGCACCCAATTGGGATCTTCCTTTCGAAATAATGTGTGATGCTTCGAACTTTGCCGTTGGTGCTGTCTTGGGACAACGCATCAACAAGATCCTTCATGTCATTTACTACGCGAGTATGACCTTGAACGAACGCTCAACTCAACTACACAACAACCGAAAAAGAGCTTCTAGCTGTCGTTTTTGCGCTTGAAAAGTTTCGACCTTACTTGATAGGTTCACACATTACGGTTTACACTGACCATTCTGCGCTTCGATATCTCTTCGCTAAAAAAGATGCTAAATCCCGTTTGATTCGTTGGATCCTTTTACTTCAAGAATTTGACCTTACAATCAAAGACAAAAAAGGATCCGATAATGTCATAGCCGATCACTTATCTCGTCTTTCGAACGCACCATCTCCTTTGCCAATCAATGAAAACTTCCCCGATGAACAACTTCTTTCAATTTCGATCGATCCATGGTACGCTGATATAGTGAACTACTTAGTCACTAAACAAACTCCCTCATCTTGGTCCAAACAGGACAAATGCAAATTTATGTCCCAGGTGAAATACTTCTATTGGGACGATCCATACTTATTCAAATATTGTCCTGACCAAATCATTCGACGTTGCATTCCGGATAATGAAATAAGGAGTGTTCTTTCGTTTTGCCACGATCAAGCGTGCGGTGGACATTTCGGTGCTCGAAAAACTGTGGAAAAAGTGCTTCAGTGTGGTTTCTATTGGCCTTCTCTTTTCAAAGATTCGTTTGAATTTTGTAAAACTTGTGATCGATGTCAAATGCTTGGACGAATTTCTCGACGAGATATGATGCCTTTAAACCCCATTCTTATGATCGAAATCTTTGATGTATGGGGTATCGACTTTATGGGACCTTTTCCCAATTCTTTTGGAAACTTGTATATCCTTCTCGCTGTCGATTACGTTTCAAAATGGGTCGAAGCCGTTTCTTGCAAAACCAATGACCATAGAATTGTTGTGAAATTTCTCAAAGAAAACATCTTTTCGAGGTTCGGCACACCTCGCACAATAATCAGTGATAACAGAACCCATTTTTGCAACCGTTCTTTTGAAACTTTAATGAAAAAATACTCGATAATCCACAAGCTATCCACTCCGTATCATCCTCAGACTTGTGGCCAAGTTGAAGTTTCAAATCGACAAATAAAACAAACCTTGGAGAAAACTGTCAATAAAAATTGAAAAGATTGGTCTCAGAAATTGACCGACGCGCTTTGGGCTTACCGTACTGCTTTTAAAACTAACCTTGGGATGGCCCCATTTCGTTTAGTTTACGGTAAAGCTTGCCACTTAACCGTTGAAATTGAACACAAAGCGTTGTAGGCAATAAAAAACTTAAACTTTGATCATGAAAAGGCTGGGGAAAATCGAAAACTACAACTCAACGAACTAGAAGAACTTAGGAATGACGCACATGAAAATGAGAAAATTTACAAAGAAAGAACCGAAGTTTTTCATGACAAGTCAATCCTAAGGAAAAAGTTTTCGCCTAACCAGAAAGTTCTTTTATATGACTCGAGACTTCATTTATTCCCTGGGAAACTTAAATCAAGATGTACTGGATCATTTGTTGTACGAACTGTTTTTCCACATGGTGCCATAGAAATAGAAAACCCAAAGGATGGATCGATTTTCAAAGTCAACGGTCATCGGTTAAAACCCTTCTTGGAAATTCCCAGTAACCAAGAGGAGGAGCTCATGATCCTTCATGAACCAAGCTATGTCTAGTAAGAATGTTCACCCCATTTTGTAAATATGTACATATTTTTCCCCGTTACACTCATTATATCATGCATCGACTGTGGGGACACAGTCAAAATTAAGTGTGGGGGGAGTCTCATTTTCATTTTTTCTTTAGTTTTTCATGGCATTTTTGAATTTTCATTTTCTTCAAAAAAAAAAATCTCAAAAAACATTTTCTTTTTACTATTTTGATTTATTTTTGAAGAAACACTATGGGATAAGTATAAGTTTTGGTTAATAAATTGAAATTTTTGAAAATTTATTTGTCTTAACAAAAAATAAAAATAAAGTTTGATTACAAATAACAATGGTTTTACTAGTATATAGGAAGGTTCATCTATGTTAATTATGAAGTATGTTCTAATTGAAAATCTTTGTTTAAAAAGTGGTAAATTTAAAGTAAGGATATAACATTTTTGTCTTCTAAGTTAAATAGTGCTAAGATGGTTTTGCAAAATTCTCTCTCTCATAAAAAAAAATATGAAAAAAAATTATAATACAAAATAATAACATCTAAAGTATTCACTCTCATTTAAAAGTCCTCACAGTTATGCATGGGTGAATTACTTGGAATCTTTGATTATGTGCTTTCATACTCATTTAAAAGTCCTCACGGTTATGTATGTATGGAACACATACCCAAAGAAAAACAGACTTAATAAAAACCACCTACGGTCGATAAGTGTATGCACGAAAATGTGTGCACTCGCCATGCTCTGTAATCCCCTCACATAAGCCCGAAAGGCAGTGCATGGGTGGTATATCTGGCCTCAGTTTACCTGAGCTAGGTGTGTAATTTTTCTTGCAAATAATGAGAGAGCAAACAATTGAAATCCTAGCACTATTTTAACTTGTTTGATTTAACTTGTTATTGAAAAGAAATGAAAATACCACTTTAATAAACTTTGATAATCAACTAAGGATCCATTACATAATTACATTGTGTTATCGACCGAAACAACTAGCCAAACTATGGTCTATCTGTTACGACAACTTGATTTTCATTGGAAATTTTGACGAGTAAAATTTTCAAGACAATGACCAAAACTTGTATTTAACTTATTCTTGTCAATTTAAAAATAAATCCTTCATTTGTAAATATTTTCAAAAACTCGCATTCATCTCTTTGTAAATAAATCTTGCGTTTTGTAAATATTTTCATCCTGCATTTGGATTTTGTGGGTAGTATCCGCTGAAAACCCTCACGAGACAACACTCGTCCTATTGGGGACACCCAGAGGTTTAACGGCTTGTTGCATACGCTCAATGCAATCGTGCTCCCCATGAAAACGGATTTATTTTAGTTTTCTTTTATTCGAGGACGAATAAAAAGATAAGCGTGGGGGTATTTGATATGCACGTAATTGTGCATATATTTACATCCATATTTTATCTCTTTTTTATTTAAATAATCATCATATTTCGGCATTTTAACATGTTTAAAACCAAAATTCAATTATTTCCAACCATCATATTTTCATCTTCATTCAGGGGCAAAACGGTCGTTTTGTGCATGTGTCAATATAAGAATTTTTACTTGGACATTTTTTTAATTTTTATAGGAATTTGGATGCATATGGAAGAGGCTTATATGAAGATATATGCATGCACAAATGAATACAAAGGAAAGAAGATGGAAAGAATTCAAGCCATGAACATGGAGGACCCCACCCACTTACCTAAAAGTACAATTTGGAGCTAATGGACAACAAGTGGAGGTTAAACCTTCATGCAAAACAAATGATGGATTAATTAGTGGTTAATGGTTACTTGTTGGCCACACTTCCTAAAGGACATTTTAGGTAGCCCCTTAAAAGTAGAATTAGGGTTTTATACATGTATATATAGCCCTATTATGTATATGAAACTATCATCTACTCTTTCATTTTACTTAGGAAATTAAGAAATCAAAGTGTAAGCTCAATGTTCTATGAAATAAAAATGGCTTCCAAGCCTCTTTCTTCTCTCTTTTCTACATGCTTTTCTTTGTTTTATTGTTAATGTTTTATTTCTATGCTCTCTTTTCCTTTATGTTCATAGCATAGATTTACATTTATGCAAGTAGTAAGTAGCTAATATCTTTTGCTTTCTTTGCTTATTTTCTATTCTCTTTTCTTTTTTAATGTTGAAATTTGTTTGTGTTGCTTCAATGCCACAAATGAGTAGCTAAACCCCTTCAATTTAGGGGTGATGAAGCTCTCTAACTTTATGTAATTTCAACATTTTTATGATGTATGATCTCTTTGTTTATGCTTCATGAATGTGAATTTTGATGTAAGTTTATACAAGTGGGTTTGATAGCTTATATTGCTTATGCAAATGAGCTATTCTTACTCCACATAAACACAATTTACATCAACATTTGCTAATTACCAAGTCATCTCTTTCTTTTACAGTTTGTACGTGTAAGGTGTTGCTTTTATTATCAACTTCAGTTTCATACGTGCATGAAGCATACAAAAGTTTGCTTGGGCCATTTCGTACGTGCATAAAGTTGCGGTGCAAAGGAAAATATATGGACACGTCATTTTTCTTTTTGGTTCAAATGCATTAATGCGTGCGAGAAAAATTGTTGCTTGTCTGGCCATTTTGTAATGTTAGCACATTGCTCAGATATACGTGTGTTGTGAACATGTAAATTAATGATCCATGCTATATATATATTCGTGCGCATATATTATCTTTGCCAGATCAAAGATTTGTTAAACTCATTATTTGCGTATAAGGCTAATACAAGTCCAGGTCACTTTGCTTTTGTTATTTGCGTGGAAAATTAATGTATCCAGGTCATCTTGTTGCAGTTTAATGCGTGTAAACATACACTTAACTTTGCCTAGATATTTTGATTCATACGTGTATGATTGTAGTACTAGGCCTTTGCGTGCATGAAAATTATAATGTGCATGCACATGTATGGGTCTCGTTTTTATTTATTTCATAAAATGGTTTTGCTCGCATGCATGTAAATGACATTTTCGTTTAAATTGCATTGTCCAGTTGTTTTTATGCGTGCATTAAAATTTTGCCAGTCATCACCTATTTAAGTCCAAGTGAAAATGTGTTACTCACGTTGATGTGTATGGAAGAGTTTCATTGCCCAGGCCTTTAACTTTTCATTTTAATTGCGTGCACATAAGTTGTCTGTAAACATGCATAGTCCAAAATTCATGAATAGGAATTTCTCTGTTGAATGCATGCATTTCCAGGTCGCATGCATTTAAATTGGTCCAGATTATTTTCCAATTCATTGTTTTGTTTACATTTGTTACTTGCGTGAAAATTCTATAATGCCCAGACCACCAATTTCAATATGTACGTGCAAGTTGAATTGCACAAAAATGTTTAAATACCAGTGCATTAATTTACTTTTGAACCGGTGTTTGTTTTTAGAATGTATTTTGTTTCCGTTATTTTTATAACAGATTTTTACTCCGGTGCTATATTTTTGAAGCGTATTGTTTTGGTGACATTTTTGACGAATAAAAATTGCTGTTGTTTTGACTTCAGTAACCGTCAATTTTAAAGTGAATTTTCAAGCGGTTATCCGGCAACGCTGATTTGATATCCCTTTTTACGGTGTTTTGTGAAGCGCAATTTCATCATCGAAATTGCTATAGTTGTTGCTATTTTAATCACGTGTTTTAAAAATCGTTTTAAAATAAAAATTGTTTTCAAAATTTTTACAATTTGCGCTTTCAAAAGAATGAGGAAGCGATTTAAACGATTCAGCAAAATTGAGGATTATGAACCCTCACTTTTAATGATTCGCTTAATTCCGGACTTGTCCATTTGAGAGCGTAAAATGTTATTTATATAAAATATACAATTTTGCACTTTCAAGAAAACGATGAAGAGATTTAAATGATTTAGCAAAAATGCGAAGTATGGAACCACACTTTTACTATTTCAGTTAATTCCGGACTCATTAATTGAAATATTTGCTGTTTGATGATTTTGATGATTTTATTGGGATTTCAAGCCACTCTGCTGGGCCTTCGGGTCATATGATGGACCTTCGGGTCAATTACCAGTACTAGACCTTCGGGTCATCTTTTGGACCTTCGGGTCATATGTTGGACCTTTGGGTCATTTTTTGGGCGCCAAAAATTATAGTACTTGGGAGGCTTCGACCATATGAGATGCACGTGCGGCATAGCTAAAACTTGTCATCTGCTGGGATCGATCCATCTTTTATGTTGATTTTTTAGTTATCTTATTTTGATTTCTAGATTCCGCGTATTGCTGTTTTGAATTCAATTGTGAATTTGGAAGTTAATTTTGATGATGTTTAATGGGATTTCTTCCTTTAAACTATGCTGATTACTATGTTGTATAGTCTCATCCGAGATTATAATTTTGTGTGTAGTTTCATCCGAGATTATAAATTTGTGTAATGCTGTTTTGAGTTCAATTGGGAAGTTAAAAGCTGATTTTGATGGAGTTTAAATTGAGAGTTTTTTCATTTAAACTATGGTGATTATTTATGTTGAATAGTCTCAATTCGAGATTATTGATTTTGATGGAGTTTAAATTAAGATTTCTTTATTTGAACTATGTTGATTATCTATGTTGTATAATCTCATTTGAGATTATGAGTATTTGCTTAAGTGTTATTTATCATACACTTATTTCTGAAGTCTAAATTAGACTGGTCCGTTTATTATTTTCTTATAAATAATACTCATGTCAGACCTAGTTATTTCAGGATAACCACTATCTCTGATTCAGTTGCTGCTTCAACTTTTGGGATTTCACTTCATCGTTTGTCTAGCTTCAAGGTGTTTCTTTTTGGTGCATTGACTCTCGTCTCATGTATGTTGATAATATGTAAATGTACATTTGGTTTATGTGAACTATCGATTGTTGTAGCATGTGTCTAGACTTGTCTTTCGCTATATATCTGATATTTCTGTTCTAATGTGATTATAGTATTAATGTTTGTTGTTATTATGAGTTGTTCTGAATTTTTCTTAAGCCACCGTAGTTTCGTTTTAGATTTGGATTGAATATATATCCTTGGGAGTAATTCACGAAACTCCTATCGATGTAATCAATACTCGTCTAAGGCATAACTTACGGATGATCGCTTCTAACAAGCCTTATTCTTCGCAATAGCAGACGTTATTCCTTATAATAACCTTTGTTATTATGAGCATAGAGGTGGGGCATCACGAACTCCGAACATCCCTTAAGTTACCGCACTTACGATAGACACTGGATAGGAGATGTCAAACCTTGTAAACATCTTTGACGCCGTCGCACTTATATTTCCCGTTGATTAACTTACATAAGATCTTTTAGCTCTGGATCGAGTTTTTTATTTGTTTAATTCGCTCAGGTCAGCCTGAGCATTCCAGGATTTGAAGTTCTTATTTATGGAGGACGAAGACGAAGATTTGTGCTACTGTTATATACTATATTTTCCACTACATTCACTGTTCCGTTGCATTATTTATTTATCTGTAATATGTGTAACTATGATTCTATGTTGTATAAATATAATCAAATTTTTTTGTAAACAGCTTCAGGAACTGTTATTTGATTATTATATTTTGTCATTCCGCTGTGCGATTCTCTTTTGTTTTTCTTTCTCTGTTTTCTTATTGATCCCAATAACAATCTTCCCTTTTGGATAGTTTGAGTCTGACGTGTGTGGTTTATCATCGATTTAAACTATCCAAAAAAGGCCTGTCATTACATATCAAATCTCGATCTCTTCGAAACAACATTTCAATAGTTTCGGTAAACTCAACTCCGATTATTTTGAAAATAAGTAGACAATATGTAGGAGTAGGGATCACCCCCTAACCGTTTAAATTGACGGATCTCCTTATCATTTTTCCTAGGAGAATGAAACGAGATTTATACGCACAGTACAACATCATAGAAGATGACTGTGCCATACAACTCATGTGTTAATCCTAGATATTTTCAGAGTTATATTTTGGTCCATATTTGATAGTCAGTTATTTAACTATTAAATAAACAAACAACAACAAATTCGAAGATTTAATTACCCATAGAAACCACCAAGCCTTAAACTAAATCTTTCATTTACTAAAACTTTTTTCAAAAGTGTTTATCAAAAACATTTGTATACTTATCTTACTGACACAAGTATATTCACGAAACATTTGTGAAATATTTCTCATTTCCAACTTATATGAAAGGATCAAAACAAAATGTTATTTAAAGTACAGGTCAAGATAACCTCAAACAATATCCCTTCAACGTTAAGTGTGGAACTAATGTCCCTACCACTAGAATTAAGAAGGTCAGTTAAAGGAAATCCAATCTCAAATCATTTTACAATTTTTCTTCTATATATTCTCTTAATAGATTTCTTTTATTTATGACACCTCTTTACTTAAATTCCAAACCCATTTACAAACCTCAATATAAACCAAGTTAAATTTACAAAACTTTTTATAATATCAAAACCATTTATATATCTCTTTATAATCTCCAAAACCATTTATAAAGCTTTCTTATACATATTCCTTACTTAAAACAAAACTCCTTAAATAAACTCATTTAACAAAGTCCTTTTTATTACCAAAACGATTATTTAAAACATCTTTACTAAAATCATTACTTAACTCGAACCATTATTAAAATTATGATTGACCTTAAAAATTAGAAAGAAGCTGAGCGACCGCAATGGTTCTCTTTAAATTAAGTTTACTTTTTAAGTTATAGAATGGGTATTTACATAACAAGAAGATATGTATGAGGTAATCAGCTAACAACAAACAAATCAACATATAGGTAGATGTCCAAGTTACTATAATAGTATATGGGCACATGTCCAAGTTATTATAATGGCAGATTCAGTTTTTATTCTGCTTAATCGGTATCAACATAATCTACTTGTGAAATTATGGTAGAACTATGGTTTATATTACCAAACAAATGTCCAATCTAACTTAATTAGCAGAATGATGTTTTATTCTGCTAAACAGATGTCATTTGGTTTCATTTTCAATTAGGATTACTTAAGGGTAATCGATAAACAAATCATTTAAAATATTCCTTTAGAAGAAACTTGCTTCTTGAAAACAAAATCGATCTTCAGAAATAAAGTGGTTTAAAACTTTTTTTAAAAATTAAATAACAATTAGAATCTTTACTTAATATTAATTAAACCTTTAATTAATAATTAAATAATAATTAACTAAATAATTAACTAAATAATTAAACCTTAATTAATCTTTGATTAATTATTAAATAAAAAAATTAAATTAATTAATCTCAATTAATTAATTAATTATTCCTTAATAAATATGTAAATAATAAATTAAACCTTCATTTAAAAATTAAATCATAATTAAATTTCAATTAAACCTTAACTTAAATTTAACTTGATTAATAATTAATTAATAATTAAACCCTTACTTAAAATAGTAATTAAATCATCTTCCCTCTCATGCCTTTTAAGAAAAAGTCTAAGCCTGCCTTGCCTTGTCTGGTTGGTTCTGCTATAAGATCTGACTTTTTTCTGCTGCAAACATTGTCAGTTCCCTAGTAACTTTAAATGCTTCTGTTTCAGCGCCTGTAGTGGATGAATGCATGAATACTTTGCCTCTATCGAATAGTGGCAACCCTCTTGAGAGCCTTCTGGATGATCTGTCATCCCCTCATGGTGCTGCTATGCTTTCACCACTCTCCTATATGTTTTTAGTGAGCACTCTTTAACTCCACTCTTGGATTCTGTTGTATAGATGCTTGGCAGCAGATAGATATTAGGTTGGGCAATGGGAAAGTTAATAGTGCTGTTGTTGCTTTGCATAATGATTATGGGAAGGAGTCTATTGATCGTCCAATGTTGACAATGTCGATCATGTATCTGGGTGTGACGTAGATGGGTCGGATAATCCTGGCAGTGGCATTGTGCTTCCTTTTGTTTAAATCCCGAACTCGTAATTTCCATATCATGTATGCCTGCAGGTGGTTGTTCGCCTGTAGCCTGCTTGCTTGTAGGTGGTTGTGCCCCTTTTATTAATCATGGGAACCCTATAGAACCCTCTCTACCAATGGCCGCCCTTTCTTGGTTGTCATTGTTTTCCAAAATGCCAAATAATACTGTTGTGCACAAACCTCGTTCTTTTTGTAATGTTGAGATTGATGGTGTAATGATTCCTCTAAAGAAAGTGATTGACGCCAGGGTTGTTTATTGGAAATATTTTTTAGTTGGTTTTTTTCTTGACTCCAATCCATCCTATCACCTTGTCAAGGCTAGATGCAACCAGGTTTGGAAGCCTAGAGAGGGCTTGAGTGTTCATTTTGATAATGAAAAGTTCTATCTAACTTCTCATGTGATGATGAAAGACAACGTACTCTGGAAGCTGACCTTATTCTCATTGATGGGAAACCTTTTATTATTACTTCCTAGAATCCGACTGTAGAGCGAGATAGAGCTAAGGTTTTATCCATTCCTGTCTGGGCCCATTTTTCTCACATTCCCTCTGTCATATAGCCGCTAATCGATATCGATTGGCTTGCAGGTCTTGTTGGTAAGGTAATATGTTATGATACTAACACAGTGGCCAGAAAGAGATTAGTTTATGCCAAAGCTTTGATCGAAATAACTCCTGCCTAATTTCTTTCTTTGGTTCTAAAGGTTAGACTTGATGATGGACATTTTGCTGAGGCCAGAGTTCGCTACTCTTGGAAACCTAATGTATGTACCACTTGTCAGTCCTTTGGGAATCTTTCTAGGTGTGCTTTGCCCCGGTAGTTCCTCTTCCTACTCGGATTCCTCTTTCACGTCCTTCTATTCGAAAATGGGTTTCAAAGGTTGTTTCTCCTATTTCCATCGCTCCAGTTTGTGTTGCTCCTATTGATATTCCCCAGTTGTACCTCCATCTGCCAGTTTACCTCTGTTGTTTCTCCTACTGTTGTGCCACCTGCTAGTGTGGCCCAAATTAAGCATGATTCTGAGATTTTTTTATGATTCCATTTCTTGGAATTCTGAGGAGCAGGCCTGGGCTCACGCTCCTTCTGATATGCACTACCCATCTAAGTCTAATTGTTATTTTTCCTATATCCGTGTTGTTGTGGGTGAGAGTTGTTTTCTCATTTATCACATTGAGGATGATGGTCTGACACTTACAAGGGAAGGAGAGATTAGCGAGAGGAATAAAATTAAGTTTTATGATGATGTTAGTTGGGATAGGAAATTTATTTACTCACCTGCTTTGGAGGCTTATGTTCTGAATCTGGCCACTCTGTTCTCTGGGTATGTTCTTGTTATTGGCCGCTCGTCTAGAGTGGGTTGTGGGACTTCCTCTTCGGAGGGCGCATAGGCTTGTTTTTTAGTAGTTTAGGCTCTCTTTGTCTAAATCCTGTGATTTTTTCTTTTAATTTTGTGGTCAGGGCTCCTTGCTCCCACGTAGCTTTTTTGTGCATGTGTAGAGCACCTGTTTTTTCATTATTTATACAGTGGCATGACCCACTATAAAGCCATTAAATAATAATTATCTTAAATCCGAATTACTAATTGAATACTAACTAACTTTAATTACTTAACTAATGATGATTAACTTAATTGATTAACACTTACGTATAAACAACCTTAAGTAACTGATGATTAAGTACTAATTACCTAGTTTAATTAATTAACTAAAAATAATAAATTAATTAATTAAATAAATAATTACTTCCTAATTAGAAATCATTTTTCTTAAAAGATTTGAAGTAAAAACAAGTTCAGATTAGAAAAAAAGTTAGTTTTTCCGAACTACGCGTACAACGACTATCGCTATATGACCCATAATTTCAAAATTTGAAATTTCTTTACTAACTTTTTAAAAATTAAACTTTTTGAAACCTTGTCACTTTGAAACTTAAAGGAAGCTTATTTTAAAATCCTGAACAAAGTTTTAAACTTGATCAACCATTCTTAACGAACACTTAAGTAAATTAGTTTCTAAAAGCAAGGGATCCTTTATCGCTTATACAAGTCTATATGCTAACTCTTTTTAGCATAAGCAACTTTCATATAGTATCCACCATAATCTTACATGACATAATATCAACCATAATCAGGGTTATAACATTCCATCCATACACACATTTTTGAACTTCGAATTCTTAATTCAGACTATCACATCCGAACACTTATATATACATACTAACCAACATTAAACCTAAGTACATATTACACATACAAATCAACATCCATTTCATCCTAACAAGTATCATATTAAGAAACCAAGTAATATCGAAATAAAGTTGAAAACTTTAGTAAAAAGAGGTGAACTTTACTCACCAAAAGGCTATCAAAAGCTGAGTAACTCAACCCAGACTACGCAACAACTTGAACCGAACTACGAATTTGATTTTCTTTAGCCAAAAGTGATTTAGGATGCCTTGAAGGCTAAAGAAGTTTTGGAAATGAAGCGTAGGGCTCGGCCTAGGGTGGTGAAGTGGAGTTTGGGCTTGGTATGGTAAGGAGTTGTTGTAGGAAAGGAGGAGAAGTGTTTTAAACAAGTTTTTCCGTGAATTAACTTTGATAAAGTTAAGGTTTTTTTTAACTATGGAAAAATGAAATGGAAGCCATGGAAGTGGATATTAATTTTTGAAATGAAGAAAAGAATGAGAAATGGAAAAAGGAAATATGGAAAAGGTTTTATGCAAAATATAATAATGGAATTACCAAAATGCCCTTATGTACCTCATCATATTTCCTTTTAACTCATGTTTCATGCACATGGACTTGTCTCCCCTTAACCAACCATGCATTAGTCACTTGTATTTATGTTGCATAATGCTTTTAGGTGATATGATGTTCACTTTTTCTCATCTTTTCAATGCTTTTAATTTTAATTTTAAACGTTTATATTAACTTAAGTAAATAAATTTGTTTATATACATATGTAATATATAACTCTAAATTATATATATGTATGTGTTTGTTTATAAATTAGAGTTTACAACATCTCTGACAACTTTTAGTCGACGAAATGTCCAAAATTCGAAAAATGAATTCTAGTTATTTTCTCGATTTTTCTTCAAACTAATTGTTTTTGTAAACAAATTTGAAAAACTATTTAACCATCATTATTTATTATTTTATTTTAATTATAAGATCTATTATTTGAATATTTAAAATTAATTAAAAATTACCAAATTAAAGCGGTAAAATCCAAGTCATTACATTAGCACTCGAATGGATGCGTTATTGCAAAGTTAGTAATTGTACATATATTGGTATATGAATACAATTTATTGTATGAATCTGATGTATGAATATAAAGGGTTGACGATGAACTTGACTATAGTCATGATGGGTTGAAACACTGTATGTAGTCATGACGGATTTGATGTCGGATTTGAAATCAAACTCGTTTCAAGAGTTTAAAGTTTAGATTTTGGTTATAGCTTGCGTGGTTGATTTTAAAGTCTGAAAATTTACTTAGGTATGTTTCAATCATGAAATAGTATGGTTTTAGTAAAGTGGCTTCGCTTAAAGGTGTAACGACCCACCTTTTTGGACGGTTTAAATCGATAATAAACCACTCATGTCAAACTCAAACCATTCAAAAGGAAAGATTGTTATGGGGTAAATAAAAAAGAAAGAAAACAAAATACAGAATCTTATAGTGGAATGACAAAATATAATAATCAAATAAAGTTCATGAAGTTGTTTTACAAATAACATTTAATTATACTTTTACAATACAGATTAGAGTTACACATACAGCAGAAATAAATAAATAAATAACGCAACGGATCAACATGATGCAGTGGAATACGTATGATATAAAATAATATTACAAAGTCTTCGTCTTCATCCTCCATAAATAAGGTCTTCAATACACTGAAAAGCTCAGACCGACCCGAGCGTAATGAAAAGACAAAACAATCGAGTCGGAACTAAAAGTTCTTATGTATGTTAAATCAACAGTAAATAAATATGAGTGTAACATCTTCGGAGATGTTTATGGGGTTTGATATCTCCTATCCAGTGTCTAACCTGAGTGCAATAAGTTAAGAGATGCTCAGGATTACGATCTCTTAAGGATCTGTTAAACTATCTACTATGTAGTACAATACACTATTCTAATATGTCTACAGTAAAGTAAAATATTAAAATAGCGTTAAGGCATTACCCATATCCCACTTAACACATTTTATGTATTCCTATAGTCTATATAATACCGTAAGCTCCACCAAACAGTTGGGTTATCCAAAGGGCACTCCGTAGGAATGGTATAAAACAAACTCGTAGTGGGCACGATAACGCATGTGATAAGGCACGTGATGCAATGCCCAGTGTATGATATTATCGTTTTGCAGATTCGGACTGGTGGTAATGCATATCATCTACTACCGCCCATCTCGAAACACACAGCCAAATCAAATCGAGGGGTGGCCACCAAATCAATCACAACGTCATAATATGGTACCAAAGAAATGTATCTGAACGAAGGTGCGACCTCACTTAACCCAGCATGGCTTCTATTTTATCCACATCAAGCTGACTCACGAGAGTCAGGGCTACGATGATACCTCATACAGAATCATTCGCCAAACCATCCTACTTCATTTTAGAATCTCCACCACGTTTATAGTTTTTAAGTTTTTTTTGATATTGGCAGAGAGCATGACAATATCTGATCACGGTCTCTTTAACAACCAAACGCTTATTTCACACCAGATGGTTCTTTTACATTTCCAAAACCGATTCATAATTGATATCAAAATATCATATTCTCAAAAAAATATCACTTTCTAAATCATATTCATTACAGAAATCACTTTTGAAATCACATCGAGAAAATAAGTTAAATCCTTATTTCAGAATCATCATATTTACTCAAATTTGTCATCTCACTAGAAAATATCATTTCAAATCCCAACTTAGGTGATAACATCATTTAACAGTATTCGCTTTTAAATCAAGGATTTAAATATAAACACTTCCACTTTACATTGTCTGAAATTTAAAAACAGGTTAGGTAGTTATAAATAGTTTAAATAGTTAGCATAGTTTAAAATAAAGTTTTAAATAGTTTAAAATACTTTAAAACAGATTAAAAATAGTTTAAATAGATTTAAGATAGTATAAACAGATTTAAAATAGTTTAAATACAATTAAAATGGTTTAAATGGATTAAAAATAGATTAAATAGATTTAAAATTAAAATAGATTAAATTAAATTGAATACATTAAAATAGATTAAAATAAATTAAAATAGTTAAATTGATTAAAATGGTTTAAAATAGTTTAAAATAGATTAACATAGTTTAATAGTTTGAAAATCTTAATAATCAAGATTTAAAAATAAGAAAATTATTAACCAATTTATATAAAATAATAAATTTGAAATTAATATCAAATTAAATTATTTCTTTTATTTCAACACATTTGAACCATGTCCAGCTTTCACATCAACAAACTAAATTTTGTCTTTCAATTCAGATTCTCATTTAAAATCATTTAATCAACATCGATTTAAATGCATGTTCGAAGTATAAATTTAAACTATTTGAGATTTAGTCGATTTCAAAGTTTAGATATTCAAATATTTCAATAACTCAATTTTGATAAATTCCATTTATACTTTAAATCCAATTTTAAAATTTCAATTTAAATCCTTTAAACAATTCATTTAAATCAATTCCAATTTCAACATTTAAAGCTTGGATTTCCAAAAATAATTTAGTTTATACAAATAAAGTTTTACTTCAAAATATCATTTAACCTGATTCAAAAAAATTAGGTTTTAAAATCATTTAATTTAACCAATCAGGTGTCCATATATAATTTTCTACCCTATGATCAAGTGATATGGATATATATCATTTCAATTGGCAATAATTTAAGATTTACGGGTATATATCATTTCAACCCGCGATCCTGAATTTAACTTGAAAGCCATAAAATTGCTCGGGTTTATCATTTCAACTCATTACAATTTTTCCCTAATCTATAGATCGTTCAGGTACGTAACATTTCAACCCATAGGGATTTTCCAATAATAACTAAGGGAACTTGCAGTAAGATATCAGTATACATAAAATAACATAACATTCAGTCATCCAATATCATCAATTATACATCCGCCACAATCACCATTCAAATCAACTAATAGATTACAACAATTGACCGACTATCAATAACAGATATTAACTGGAAGTTAAAACTTCAATATCAAATTAAATGGAGATTAAATTAAATAAAAGTTAGATTTAACTAGATTGGCAATTTAAATATACCAAACAGCACCGAATCAATTTCTAATCACATCATAAATTCAGTTAACTAACATAAGATAATTTAGTAGTCACGAGTGGGTTAAAACACTCACATTTGATATTCAGTCAATTTTAATATCCAAAATAGGCCAAAATTCAACAGTCTCAGAATTCGTCCAAATCAGTTTCATAATATCCGGAATTTCAATACAATCGCAGTGGAACAAACTGTGCGTAAATCCGACCTCGTACGTAAAAATTATACATGTTAGAACATTATAAATTCAAATTTAAATAAAATTAAATTAAATGGAACATATATAATTACCCTCCCTATCTACTGTACGCGTGATGTAGCCTCGAACCCAAATATCGCAGTCGTGATAATACAAACTGGAGTCACGACCCACCCTTCCAATTTTCCGCCACCACGAAATTCTCTGTCACGCTCAAGCTACGCCATCCTCCTCACCACGGCCAGACGCGCCTATAGGAAGCTTGCACGCCCCTCAAGCTCACCAGAAACCCACCACCGTCGCCTGGCATTGGAACCATTTTTAGGTGAACCTTCGACCATCTACGACGAACGAACCATAGATTTGTGGCCTGCTCAACCTCTTCTTCCCAACGCCACCTTCCGACAGTCAAACGATCGACGATCCACCATTGGATCATAAACCCTAGAAATAGACGGCCAAGGTTCATCCTAAATTTCTAGTCAAATGATGAGCCAGACTGAAAAAAGAATCACTGCAGCGGATTATGCTCGTCGAGAGCTTTCCAATGATATATAATATGTTAGGGTTTTGAAGAGTTTGAATTTTTGAAATTGATTTGGAAATTGGATTTAAGGTTTTGAAATTGGATTTGTTTTTCGCCATTAGAAGCAAGAGATAGGTAGATGGAATTATACGTACTGAAATAAGAAATAGAAAGACCGTTGGGGTTTAAAAGAATCTATTTACGTGAACAAAGCATGATAAGAAAATGAACACGTATTGAATCGGTTCAAAACGACAATAACTACCCGAAAGGCCTGTTCTGCTTTCGAAGTGAAAGTAGGTCATCCAATATATCAAAATAGATGTTTTTGATATTTTTAAATTCAATGGAACAGGTTTCAAGTCCTAATTCCATCGTATGAATAAGTTATCTTTTAAAATCAGCTTATTTCAAATTGACTTCATTAAATTAATTTCTACGCGTTTCGAATCCGTACGATCAAGCGACAAGTCCGATCTCTATGAAACTTGAATCTTACAATAATTCACCATTACAGATCCAATGAAACTGGTTTCGTCGAAATCCGACACGGTGGCCAAAATGGCTATTTTCACTTTAATTAAATAAATTATTATTAAATTAATTAAATCACTTTTTAATTTCGAATTTAGTAACTAACAATCTTTATCATTTTTGATTACCTAGTTAATTTATAATCTTTTAAATTAAATTTCCATGTCAAACCAATATAAAATATCGTACTAATTACGGTGTTCAATTTGAATAACAATAAATTCAACTGATTATTATTTTCAAATTTCAGTAAATCCATTTATTTGATTTTTCATCTTATTATTCAATTCATTATTACTCTATGGATGTAATCAACATTGCTTTACCATTTATTACATCAGCATTCTACAATTATCATCTTCATTCATATTTATTGCAATATTTGATTACATTAATTGGAATTGATTTCCAATTGGTTTTCAACGAATTAAATAGTGCATTTGTACTTAAATCATTATTATAACTTACCAATTCAAACACATTTCTAAGTCTATTGTTCACAAACAAAAGCTAACAAATTCACATACTGATTAGTTCTTCTATATTAACCAACTTCAATTAATTACATATAATTTCACCATTTACTTCAACATTTGGTTCATTCCTTATTTATAGTTTACAACCCAATTTATAATTACTGTCATTTTAATTAATTGAAATTGCATTAGACTAGTTATCAATTATCTTACATTAACATTATTAACATTACATTCTATTTATTTTCTCATTATTATATCTTAAATTTTTATTTTTCCATAACATCAAACTCCAAAACTTATTTAATTTAATATTTTAAATTATCGAAAATTATGGGTTGTTACACACTTCCCCACTCAAAACTTTTCGTCCTCGAGAAGGAAAAGAAGGAATTGAGGAATTAATACATCTTATTCAAAGTATTCAATTTATAAAAAATTAGTTTACATAATTAAATAATTTAAATAAAATATACCAATTTATCATCCATTAAATCTTTTCCTATTCTAGTTTGATAAAAGTTTGAAAACATTTCTACTTTCAAAAAAAAATTCTAAATCCAAAATTCATAGAAAATTTCGGCAGAGTCTCCTTTGTACGGAGAGGTCTAGGAGAAATAGTAATATTAATAATAACAATATATATATATCGTATTTCAAAATAAAATATCCTAAACCACGAGAAAACCATATAATGTCGCTATAAAACCATAATTCGAAAACGTATCTATTTGTCCAGGAAACAACGCTTTATTTATGAAACCAAAAGCAGTATCAATTGCTTCCATAAACCTGTATTTCACTTATATAGTCCAAAGAAGTTAGTGATTATGTAAAATAGGAATATTTAAGCTATTTCAATTAGTAACAAAATAAATCAAAACAACATAACAATAGTCACTTGCAAACAAAACAATACAAGCATCACATGCAATCAAAGTAACCAGCCATCCATCCATAACAATCAAAACAAATGGTTTGTTTGGGTTCAGAAAATTTGAATCGTATAAAATGATAAATAAACTACTAAGTATACCATACACTCAACAGTCTTAGATAAAACTCAATAGATTATTCATATATCTTTATACAATTAGGGGTGTCCTTTTTTCCAATCATCCATAAGTCAAAACAAACAATCATTTCAAATATTCCATACACTTATTCTTATTACTTTCCTTCCACATCATTTATTGTTCATCTATTTTCATTTATTCATTCAATGATTATTTTCTTAATTTGACTTTGTTACTTACAAATTTATTTCTATTCATTTGCATGATGCCATTTTTTTCTTCATTACTTCATATCCAACTACTTATATAAGTTATTTCCATTCAATTATTTAGATCATCCATAATAAGTTTTTAAGATATTATGAAAGTCTTTACAATTTAATTCACCACTAATAGATTATTTCGTTTTCACATTCATTTCTTCCGTATGTAGTATTATTGAATATTAAACCCATTTCTAAACCATTTCAACATTTTCTGAAGTTGTAATCATTCAATTAAAATAATATTCACTCTTACTATTTACTTTATGATCGTAAGTAGCTTAAAATGTTAATTTAAGTTTATAATCATTTACTTACAGTATTCCTTTTTCTATTACTTTTAATTAGTAGCATTTCAAATTATTAACTTAGGTTTATGACATTTTATAACATCAGAATTCTTATTTATAAACATAATTTCATTGAACACTTCATTACTATAGTTTACTTATATAGTATTCTTTTACATATTTCTATTTAACATTACAACTAATAACTTGGTAAGTTTACATACATACATACATACATACATACATACATACATACATACATACATACATACATACATACATACATACATACATACATACATACATACATACATATGTTTTGGAATGTAATTGAATGTTACAAAAGTTTATCTTATTTATTTAGTTAACAAAATGTTCGATAATTACATCTTCTAAATTTTCATCATTCTTCAATTTACAAGTTTCCAATTTCTTATATAATCCATTAATCACTTAGCATCTAATTACTTATGTTTTTCTTATTTTAGAAACTTCCAATTATTAAAATAGTTAAGATTTCATTCACTACGATAATTGAAATTTCTAATTTGTAGAAACTTAAGAACAAGACGCCGAGTTCCTTTTTCAAATCATTTTAAAATAATATAGATACTCATATCTTATATATATATCAATCATATTTGAAATTAGAATGAAGAATCTGTTTTTCAAAACAATTGTGCAGTAAAACTACCACAACAATCTTCCCACTTTAAAATCTGTTTTTCAAAACAGTATGAATGTAGTAGAATAATATAATATATAATAGTACTACAATCTTCGTCTTCATTCTCCAGAAAAAAGGTCTTCAAATCCTGAAATGCTCAGGCCGACACGAGCGAATTGAAAAGACAAAACACTCGAGTCAGAACTAAAAGATCTTATGTAAGTTAAATCAACGGTAAATAATATGAGTGAAACGGCGTCAGAGATATTTAAGGGATTTGACATCTCCTATCCAGTGTCTAACATGAGTGCAGTAACTTAAGAGATGCTCGGGATTCACATCTCCTAAGGATCCGTAAACTATTTACTATGTAGTAATATACGCTATTATAATAATGTCTAATAGTAAAATAAACTTACTTTAAAATAGCGTTAAGGAGTGACCCAATATTCCCCTTAACACATAAATAATGCCAGTAGTCTATACAGTACCGTAATACCTCTTGATCGGGAGGCTAACAGAGGATACTCCATAGGTACGATACAAACCAAACTCGTACATGGCGTGCTAGGGTAGGTGACACCGCACAACTAGGAAATGCCAGGGTAGATATACCAATTACGCTTCTGGGCCGGTGTTAACGCGTAGCGCGCAACTATCGCCCACCTCGAGCCACACCCCCAAATCAAAAATCAAAAGTGGCCACCGAATCAATCCAAAGGTCAGAGTATAATATCGAAGGGATGTGTCCGATCAAAGGACCGATCTCATTAGCCCGTCATTGCTCCTATTTTAGCCACCTTATGCCAACTCACGGGAGTCGGGTCCATGTATTTAACTCAAAGGAACGCCCCCACCAACCTACTTCATTTTGGAATCTCCACCGCGTACAAGGTTGTTAAAATGGTTTTTGGAGTTGGCAGAGAGTATGGCAACTTCCGATCCCAGTCTCTTTAACAACCAAACGTTATTATAACATCGTGGTTATTTTCAAAATAGTTTATACTTTGAAACCAAATATTATTGCCCTTTCAAAACCAAATAAATACGATATCATTTTCATTTCAAATATATCCCTTTCTAAAATCATAACACTTTCAAAGTTATAACATTTTGAAATCAAAACACTTGAAATATAACACTTTTAAATTATAATACCTTGAAACTCATAACTTTGAAACGTAATTTCCACCACTCAAATAGTTTAAATATTCAAAATACTTTATATAAATAATAGCCTTTTCAATTTCACAAATTCACTCCAAAACAACTCGAATTTCTTGATTTTAAAATTTACCAAATCCCAAATCATACTTTTCAATATGATTTAGTTTCCAAATAAACTATTCCAAATTTTATCGATTTCAAAACAGATTTGATCCACAGAATAAGCCATTTCAGATTCAATATATTTCAACTTTAAATATTCAACAATTTCAAAACTAAGTTTGGTAATTTCATATATATATATATATATATATATATATCAAATTCCATTTCCTATTATTTAGTTTTGAAATATTTTACTTAATAAATCCATTATCATTTAAATAAAACCCAAATTTCAAATAATTAAATATTTCTTTCAATTTATTTATACTTGAAATATTCATTTAATTCACCTTAAACCAAAATCAAGTTATAAAATCATGTCTTTTAAAATTTTAATTTAATAAATTTCACAACAAACTTATTTGAGTTTAATTCTTAAATAAATTCAATTTCAAATAAATTTCCAATCTATCTTCCAACCTTAACTTATTTAAATCATTATGAACTCTATATTAAAATATAATTTAAATACTTAACCGTATCGTCTTCAATAAAAATCAAACTTATTATTAAGCTTATTCTATATTAACGCAACTTTATACATAGCTTAAAAATCAAGAATAAAATAATACTTATATAATATCTATAATCAATATTTATCTAAAACCATATAGTCTTTACAAAACCAAAGAAATCATTTCAAAATATTTTTATATATAGACCACGGTATCTGTATATAATTTTCTATCCTATGGTCAAGTGATACAGATATTTATCATTTCAATCCGTAATTTAATATATAAATACGGTTATATATCATTTCAAATTGCAATATCGAATGAAATAAAAATCACAATATAAAATACAACATCAATTCATCCAATATCAATCATCAAACATATCATCCAGTTCAATCAATAACATCCATATAGAACAGATAATAAATAACATGTATTCACTGGCAGTTTATATTCAATGATAAATTAAATGGCTATTTTATCCAAATAAATTCAAATAAACTGAGATGATGATGCAAAATATTCCAAACAGTCATAAATAAATTTCTAATCACATCATAAATCAATCTAACAAACATAAGAAATTTTAGAAGTTGTGAGTGGGTTAAAGCACTCACCTTTTAAATTTAAATTGAATTTAAATCCAATTTAAACTCAAAATTCAAACAGCTTCAGATTTCGTCCAAACTAGTATCGAAATGCCAATTATTTCGATAGGATGGCAGCGGAGAAAACCGCACGTGAATTCGACTTCGTATGAGAAAGTCATGATAATTAGAATAGTTGAATTTTGAATTTAAATAAAATAAAATAATAAATCAAAGCCACGTCACCTTCTCTCCTTCAAAACCCTAACCCGCTAATATACGCAATCGCCAAACTATGACAGCCGCCACAAAGGTCATCCAACACTGGCCATTTCTTCAAGCTATGGCGCGATCAGACACCTCCAAACGCTCCACCAAGCCGAGACGCCCCGCTCACCACCCTCACGTCGACTTCGGTGCACTACAGGCGTTCGCCGCCGCCGCCCAAAGACAAGCCAATCGTGGCGATTCTAACAACATTACCCCAAATGAACCGTGTCGATCGTCTAGCCTCAACACCCTCTGCGTTCAGATGACCTCCGATCGAGAAATCGTCGACGATCCGCCGTCCAATAGGAAGCCCTAGCTACGAACGGCCGAAAATAAATCAGGGGTTTCTGGAAAAATTATGATTCGATTTCAAAAATGAATTTTAGATCTAAGATGCGCTCGTCGGGAGCTTCAAATCGATATATAATTTGATATAGTTTGGAGTAGTTTGATTTTTTTAAGTTGAATTTCGAATTGAAACTGGGTTGTGAATTTTAGGGTTTGTCTGCCATTGAGAAAGAGGAGCAATAGAGATTTCCGTACGTATAGAAATGAGAAACGGAAAGGCTACTAGGGTTTATAACGACATGTATATAAACACAATAGAAACAAATGGGTTCGATTGATTTGAAAAATTGAACGATAACAGCCCGAAAAGCCCGTTTCGACTCCGGAACAAAAATGGGTCAACCCATATATCAAAATAAATGTTTTAAAATATTTTAAAATCAATGGAACTGGTTTCAAGTCCAAATTCCATCGTATGAAGAAGTTATGCTAAAATTAATTTATTTCAAATTGATTTCAATTGATTTTAATTGATTTGATTTCGAGGCGTTTCGGTTCCGTACAATCAAACGATAAATCTATGCGTTACGAAACATGAAATCCTACAATAATTCATCGTTATAGATCCGATGAAATTGGTTCGTCGAAATCCGAGTCAGTGGCCAAAATGGCTATTTTTCGATTATTAAATTAAATTAATAATTAATTAATTGAATCACTTTTTCAGTTTAAATTTAATTATTTACCATTTCTTTCATTTTTGATTTCTTAGTCATTTACAATAACTTAAACAATTTTAGATGTCAATTTAAGGTTGATTAACTCATCAACCTCGGTGTTATTTTCTAATTTCATTAAATTCAAAAATTATAAATTAAAACTCCAAAATCTATTTATTAAATTTTTAAACCTTGTTATTTGAGTCTTTTATCACAATAAGTATATAACTAACATTGTTCTAAATGTTGGTACTTAATATTTTCCAATTTCATCTTAATTTCTATTTTCGTAGTATTTATATATTAATTTTCATTTAATTTCAATTAATCCAATTATTAAATTTAAATTAATAAAATCTTGATTCCCGTTCTTTTTATTCAATCAATCATTATCTTATAAATAAACTTAACGTTACTATATATTCAATTGCCCTAATGGTTTATAGTCATCAATTAAATTCATATTAACTTAGTATTTAATTACGTTTAATTGCATTGGATTTAGATCTAATTCAATAGATTAAGTAAATGGGTAAACAATTAATGCTTATCACCATTTGCCTAATTTAATTCCATTCATACTTTATTATCAACGAAAAACATTATAATTACTTATCTAACATTGACTTTATCAAAATACGGTTTATTGCGCATCACTTCATCAATTAATATAACTTTGAATTTATTTCCAAATTTACTATTTACAATCAATTATAGCCTTACAATTATTTCAATTTATTGGCATCGCACTAAATTAGTAACATTCTTACATTTCATTCCCGTTATTAATTCATTAACAAATTATAAATTTTTATTTATTCCAAATTTAATTACCAATTTTTTTTAAAATCAACGAATTTAACTATTGAAAATTTACGAGTTGTTACATTCTCCCCCACTCAAAACTTTTCATCCTTGAAAAGGAAAAAGAAGGGAAAAGGTGAATTGAGTAAACTATACATCTTATACAAAATATTAACTTTAAAGAAAATAAATTTACAAAATTAATTAATCTAAATAAAATATACCAATTTATAACCATTAAATCTTTTTATGCTCAAATTAATAAAGTTTGGAAAATATTTTCAAAATTTTTCTAAGTCCAAAATTTACGGAAAATGTTGGCAGAGTCACCTTTGTACGGGAAGGCTCGGAAGAAAATATAATATCAAATATAACAATATATATCACAATATCTCAAAATTATATATCCCAACAACGGGAAAAACAATATAATAGCGCTATAAAACCGTAATCCGAAAAAGTACCTATTTGTCAGGCAATTAAAACCAAAAGCAATAGCAATTGCTTCCATAACCTGTATTTCACTTATATAGTCCCAAAAAGGTTAACAATTATATAAAATGAAATATTTAAAGTTGTTTCAACCATCAACAAATAAATCAATATAACAATAATCACTTGCAACCGATATAAAATCATCATATGAATTAACACAAGTCAAATATCCATTCATATCAAACAAAACAAATAGTTGTTTCGGATTCAAAAATTTTAAATTGTACAGAATGAAAATAAACTACTAAGCGCACCATTTACTCAACAGTCTTAGATGGAACTAAAAAGATTATTCATTCATCAAAACAATTTTAAAGTATCCTTGCCCAACAACCATAAACCAAACAAATAACAATTCCAAACAATAGATCAAGTTCATTCTGAATAATTTCATTTCATAACATTTGTTGTTTGATTTCCTTTTCATTCATATAATGTTTTACCTTTTTAATTTACCTTTATTTCTTGCAAATTTTCATTTTATTACATTACATTCATTTATTTGTAAATTTCATTTATTTACATTATTCATGTGCGATTCAATTATTTAGCATATCAATACATTAACTTAAGTTTAATTTTTTTTACTTACAATGATCCCTTTTCTATCACATTTAATTATAATAACGTTCCAAATTACAACTTAAGTATATAACCATTATAACATCAATTCTTACTAATAAAAGCAAATTAATCGAACACTTTCATAACATAAATTTACTCATACAATTTCCATTACATTTTCTTATTAAACATTCACTTTTAATATTTGGTAAGTTATATATATGCTTTTTAAGAATGCAATTGAAATTTATACAAGTTTATCTCATTTATTTTAAATTAATTTAATGTTCAAAAATCATATCTTTTGTTTTATCGGTTACAAATTTCAACTTTCTTGTTATTTAACCTAGCATTTAATCTCTTATTTTAATTAAAGGTTCCAATTATTTTAATTAAAGGTTCCTATCTATTACATTTCCCTACAATAATTGAAATTATTAATTAATGGGAGCTTACAAACTAAATATCGAGTTAAATTTCATATCATTTTAAAATAATAGATAGATGTATATCCTTACAATTTATATATCCAATTATATTTAAAGCAATTAAAAATTTATATTTTTTTATCAAAATAAATCTGTAGTAAAACTACTACAGTGGTCTTCCCACTTTGAAACTCGAAAATGAACGTCGATGATGCATGCACTCATCACCGAAATTATTTCCCAACGACATAGAGGGGAGTATAGACTTATTTCTTTCCAAAATTTCTTTAAACATAATTCTTTCAAATTTTAATAAAATATTTATACCAGAAAATACTTCAAAATAATATTATTGTTATTATATTTCAAAACCGTTCGAAAGAAATTTTCAAAAACCCCGAAACTTAAGTTCTAAATTTCCAATTTATTCTCATTTATTTTACTTTTCTTCAAATTTTATTTCCAATCAATATTTATAAATTTCAGTACCTAACAACCAATATATTACAACCAAATATAACCTTTATAAATTTTTTATTTCGTATATAGAAAATATAATAGACAAAATTATTTCATTCGCCTATATTCAAAACAAATATTGGGTCGGTCTGTCCTGTTAAGTGTTTAGAGATCCCTATTGATGTCGTAGCATCCTATGCACCAACCAGAATTCGTAAATACAAAATGGAACAAATTAACACAATATAAAAACCTTTAATATTAGTAACAAATACACTCTCTCATATATATACACTCAATGACTCATCATAGGGTATTACTACCCTATTAATAAAGAGTTAGACCCCACAAAGCTAAGGTTTATCGCTAAACCAAAGCTCTGATGCCAAATTGCAACGCCCCACCTTTTTGTATGTTTTAAATCGACAATAAACCACACATGTCAGACTCAAACCATACAAAATGGCAAATTGTTATTGGGGTAAATAAGAAAAAGGGAGAAAGGAAGAAAACAAAACAGAATCTTACAGCGGAATGAAAAAATATAATAAGCAAATAAGAGTTCATGAAGCTGTTTGCAAAACATTTGATTATACTAATACAATATAAAATTAGAGTTACGCATACCAGAGAATAATAAATAACAATACAGCGGAACAGTATGAATGTAGTGGAATAATATAATATATAATAGTACTACAATCTTTGTCTTCATCCTCCAGAAATAAGGTCTTCAAATCCTAAAATGCTCAGGCTGACCTGAGCAAATTGAAAAGAAAAAACAATCGAGTCAGAACTAAAAGATCTTATGTAAGTTAAATCAACGGTAAATAATATTAGTGGAATGATGTCAGAGATGTTTATGAGATTTGACATCTCCTATCCAGTGTCTAACGTGAGTGCAAGAGATGCTCGGGATTCACATCTCCTAAGAATCCGTTAAACCATTTACTATGTAGTAATATATGCTATTATAATAATGACTAATAGTAAAACAAACTTACTTTAAAATAGCGTTAAGGAGTGACCCAATATTCCCCTTAACACATAAATAGTGCCAGTAGTCTATACAGTACCGTAATACCTACTGATCAGGAGGCTACCAGAGGATACTTCATATGTACGAAACATATCAAACTCGCACAAGGCGCGCTAGGGTAGGTGACACGGCACAACTAGGCAATGCCAGGGTAGATATACCAATTATGCTTCCAGGCCGGTGGTAACGTGTAGCGCGCAGCCACCGCCCACCTCGAGCCACACCCCCAAATCAGAAATCAAAAGTGGCCACCGAGTCAATCCAACAGTCAGAGTATAATATCGAAGGGATGTGTCCGATCAAAGGAGCTACCTCGTTAGCTCGTCAATCGCTCCTTTTTTTGCCACCTTATGCCAACTCACGGTAGTCGGTTCCACGTATATACCTCAAAGGAACACCGCCAGCATCCTACTTCATTCTGGAATCTCCGCCGCGTACACGGTTGTTAAAGTGGTTTTCGAAGTTAGCAGAGAGTATGACAATTTTCGATCCCGGTCTCTTTAACAACCAAACGTTATTATAACACCGCGGTCATTTTCAAAATAGTTTATACTTTAAAACCAAATATCATTTCCCTTTCAAAACCAAATCAATATGATATCATTTTCATTTCAAATATCCCTCTCTCTAAAATCATAACACTTTCAAAGTTATAACATTTCTAAATCAAAACACTTGAAATATAACAGTTTTAAATTATAATACCTTGAAACTCATAACTTCGAATCAAAACTTCTACCGCTCAAATGGTTTAAATATTTAAAATACTTTATATAATAAAATAGATTCTTCAATTTCACAAATCAATTCCAAAACAACTCGAATTTCTCGATTTTAAATTTTACTAAATCCCAAATCATACATTTCAATATGATTCAGTTTCCAAATAAAATATTCCAAATTTTATTGATTTCAAAACAGATTTGATCCACAGAATATACCATTTCAGATTCAAAATATTTCAACTTTAAATATTCAACAATTTCAAAATCAAGTTTGGTAATTTCAAATATACATACATACATACATACATACATACATATATATATATACACATATATATATATATATATATATATATATATATATATATCAAATTCCATTTCCTATTACTTAATTTTGAAGTATTTTACTTAACAAATCCATTATCATTTAAATAAAACCCAAATTTCAAATAATTAAATATTTCATTCAATTTATTTATACTTGAAATATTCATTTAATCCACCTTAAACCAAAATCAAGTTATAAAATCACATCTTTTAAAATTTCGATTTAAAAAATTTCACAACAAACTTGTTTGAGTTTAATTCTTAAATAAATTCAATTTCAAATAAATTTCCAATTTATCTTCCAACCTTAATTTATTTAAATCATTATAAACTCTATATTAAAAATATAATTTAAATACTTAACGATATCATCTTCAATAAAAATCATACTTATTATTAAGCTTATTCTATATTAAAACAACTTTATACATAGCTTAAAAATCAATAATAAAATAATACTTATATAATATCTATATTTGTCTAAAACCATATAGTCTTTACAAAACCAAAGAAATCATTTCAAAATATTTTTATATATAGACCATGGTGTCTGTATATAATTTTCTATCATATGGTCAAGTGATACGGATATTTATCATTTCAATCCGTAATTTAAAATATAAATACGGTTATATATCATTTCAAACCGCAATCCCGAATGAAATAAAAATCCATAATAACTTGTAGTTTATAACAATATGAAATACAACATCCATGCATCCAGTATCAATCATCAAACATTTATCGCAATCATCATCCAATTCAATCGATAACATCAATATAGAACAGATAATAAATAATAGGTATTCACTGGCAGTTTATATTCAATGATAAATTAAATGACTATTTTATCCAAATAAATTCAGATAAACTAAGATAATGATGCACAATATGCCAAACAGTCATAAATAAATTTCTAATCACATCATAAATCAATTTAACAAACACAAGAAATTTTAGAAGTTGTGAGTGGGTTCAAATACTCACCTTTTGAATTTAAATTGAATTTAAATCCAATTTAGATTCAAAATTCAAACAGCTTCAGAATCAATCCAAGTCAGTGTCAAAATGTCCGTTATTTTGATAGGATGGCAGCGGAGAAAACCGCGCGTTAATTCAACCTTGTATAAGAAAGTTATGATAATTAGAACAGTTGAATTTTAAATTTAATTAAATAAAGTAAAATAATAAATCAAAGCCACGTCATCTTCCCTCCTTCGAAACCCTAACCCGCTAATATAAGTGATCGCCAAACTGTGGTAGCAGCCATGAAGATATCAAACATTGGCCATTTCATCAAGCTATGACGCAATCAGACACCTCCAAACGCTCCACTAAGCCGAGACGCCCCAGTCACCACCTTCACGTCCACTCCGTTGCGCCATTGGCATTCGCCGCCGCCGCCCAAAGACAAGCCAATCGTGGCGACTCTAGCAACATCTACCCCAAACGAACCGTGCCGATCATCTGGCCTGAACACCCATTACATTCAAATGACCCCCGATTGAGCAATCGTCGACGTTCCGCCGTCCAATAGGAAGCCCTGGCTACGAATGGCTGGAAATAAATCAGGGGTTTCTAGAAAAATTATGACTTGGTTTCAATAAAGAATTTTAGATCTGAGATGTTCTCGTCGGGAGCTTCAAATCGATATATAATTTGATATAGTTTGGAGGAGTTCGATTTTTTTGAAGTTGAATTTTGAATTGAAAACTGGGTTGTGAATTTTAGGGTTTGTCTACCATTGAGAAAGAAGAGCAACAGAAATTTTTGTACGTACAGAAATGAGAAATAGAAAAGCTGTTAGGGTTTATAACGGCGTATATATAGGAAGAACACAAAAGAAAGAAATGGGTTCGATTGATTTGGAAAAATTGAACGATAATGAACCGAAAATCCCATTTTGACTCCGGAATGAAAATGGGTCAACCATATATCAAATAGATGTTTTAAAATAATTTAAAACCAATGGAACAGGTTTTAAGTCCAAATTCCTTCATATAGAGAAGTTATGCTAAAATCTAGTTATTTCAAATTGATTTCAGTTGATTTCAATTAAACTAATTTCGGGGAATTTCGAGTCCGTACGATCAAACAATAAATCTGCTCGTTACGAAACTTGAAATCCTACACTAATTCACCGTAACAGATCCGATGAAACTGTTTCATCGAAATCCGAGTCAGTGGCCAAAATGGCTATGAATTAAATTAATAATTAATTAATTGAATCTCTTTTTAGTGTAAGTTTAATTATTTACCATTTCTATCATTTTTGATTTCTTAATCATTTACAATAACTTAAACAATTTTAGATGTCAATGTAAGGTTGATTAACTCATCCATCTCGGTGTTATTTTCCAATTTCAATTAAACTCAGAAATTATAAATTAAAACTCCAAAATCCATTTATTAATTTTTTAAACCTTGTTATTTGAGTCTTTTATTACAATAAGTATATAACTAACATTGTTCTAAATCTTGGTACTTAATATTTCCCAATTTCATCTTAATTTATATTTTGTAATATTTATATATTAATTTTCAGTTAATTTCAATTAATCCAACAATTAAATTTAAATTAATAAAATCTTGATTCCCATTATTTTTATTCAATCAATCATTATCTTATGAATAAACTTAACATTACTGTATATCCAATTGCCCTAATGGTTTATAGTCATCAACTAAATTCATATTAACTTAGTATTTAATTACGTTTAATTGCAGTGGATTTAGATCTAATTCAATAGATTAAATAAATGGCTAAACAATTAATGCTTATCACCATTTGCCTAACTTAATCGCATTCATACTTTATTATCAATGAAAATATTATAATTACTTATCTAACATTGACTTTATCAAAATATGGTTTATTGCGCATCACTTCATCAATTAATATAACTTTGAATTTGTTTCCAAATTTACTATTTACAATCAATTATAGCCTTACAATTATTTCAATTTATTGGGATTGCACTAAATTAGTTATTTATTAACTTGCATTAACATTCTTGCATTTCATTCCCGTTATTAATTCATTAACAAATTATAAATTTTAATTTATTCCAAATTTAATTACCAATACTTTTTTTTAAATTAACGAATTTAATTATCGAAAATTTATGGGTTGTTACAATGTCATAATATGGCATCGAAGAAATGTGTCCGATCGGAGGTGCGACCTAACTTGGCCTGGCATGGATCCTATTTTAGCCACATCATGCTGACTAACGGGAGTCAGTGCTACGATGATACCTCATACAGAATCATTCACCAAACCATCCTACTTCATTTTGGAATCTCCACCACATACAAAGTTGTTAAAGTGGTTTTCGGTATTGGCAGAGGGCATGACAATATCCGATCCTGGTCTCTTTAACAACCAAACGATTATTTCACACCGGATGGTTCTTTTACATTTCCAAAATTGATTTATAATTGATATCAAAATATCATCTTCTCAAAAACATACCACTTTCGAAATCATATTCACTTTCGAAATCATATTACGTTCGAAATCATATCGATAAAATAGGTTAAATCCTCATTTCAAAATCATCATATTTACTCAAATTGTTCATTTTATTAGAAAACATAATTTCAGATCCCAACTGAGGTGGTAACATCATTTAACAATATTCACTTTTAAATTAAGGATTTAAATATAAGCACTTCCACTTTACATAGTCTGAAATTTCGAAAATAGTTTAGATTCTTATAAATAGTTATCATAGTTTAAAATAAATTTTAAAATAGTTCAAAATAATTTAAAATAGTTTAAAAATAGATTAAAATAGTTCAAATAGATTTAAGATAGTTTAAAAATATTTTAAATAGTTAAAATAGATTTAAAATAAATTAAATAGATTTAAAACTAAAATAGATTAAATTATATTGAATAGAGTAAAATAAATTAAAATAGTTTAAATTGATTAAAATGATTTAAAATAGTTTAAAATTGATTAACATAGTCTAATAGTTTGAAATCTTAATGACCAGGATTTTTAAAATAAGATATTTTTAACCAGTTTATATAAAATAATAAATTTGAAATCAATATCAGACTAAATTATTTCTTCCATTTCAACACATCTGGCCATATCTAGCTTTCAAACCAACAAACTAAATTTCGCCTTTCTATTCAAATTCTTATTTAAAACCATTTAATCAGTATTGATTCAAATCCATGTTTGAACTATAAATGTAAACTATTTTAAATTTAGTAGATTTCAAAGTTTAAATATTCAAATATTAATAACTCAATTTTGACAAATTTCATTTATACTTCAAATCCATCTTTAAAATTTCAATTTAAATCCTTTAAACAATTCATTTAAACCTATTCCAATTTCAACATTTAAAGCTTGGATTTCCGAAAACAATTCAGTTTATATATATCAAGTTTTATTTCAAAATATCATTTAATTGGATTCAAAAATTTAAGTTTTTAAAATCATCTAATTTAACCAATCCGATGTGCGTATATAATTTTCTACCTTATGGTCAAGTGATACAGATATATATCATTTCAATCCATAATAATTCAAAATTTACTAGTATATATCATTTCAACCTGCAATCCTAAATTTAACTTCAAATCACCAAAATCGCTCCGGTTTATCATTTCAGCCATAATGATTTTTCTCTAATCTATAAATCATTCGGGTATGTATCATTTGAACCCATAGGGTTTTTCCAATAATAACTAAGGGAACTTGCAGTATGACGTCAATATATATAAAATAACATAACATCCAGTCATCCAATATCAACAATTATACATCCATCACAATCACCATTCAAATCAACAAATAAATAACAATAAGACTGATTATCAATAAAGGTATTAACAAGCAATTAAAATTCAATTTTAAATTAAATGGTGATCAAATTAAATAAAAGTCAGATTTAATTGGAATGACAATTTAAATATACCAAACATCACCCAATCAATTTCTACTCACATCATAAATTCAGTTTAACTAACATAAGATAATTTATTAGTCGTGAGTAGGTTAAAACACTTAAAACACTCGTCTTTGATTTCCAGTCAATTTTAAAATCCAAAAAATAGCTCAAAATTCAACAGTCTTAGAATTCGTCCAAACCAATTTCATAACGTCTGGAATTTAAATACGATCGCAACGGGACGAACCACGCACAAATTCGACCTTATATGTAAATGTTATACATGTTAGAACATTAGAAATTCAAATTTAAATAAAATAAAATAAAATCAAATGGCAAATACGCAATTACCCTTCCTATCTACTATACGCGTGACCTAGCCTCAAACCCTAATATCGTGATCATGATAATACGAACTGGAGCCGCCACCCACCCTTCCAATTTGCCGCCATCATGAATGTCTCTCTCATGATCAAGCCATACCATCCTTCTCACTATGGCTAGTCGTGCATACAAGCAACTCGCGTGCCCCTCTGGTTTACTAGAATCCCACCGCCGCCGCTTAGCTTTGGAACCATTTTTTCACGAACCTCCAACCATCTACGACGAAGTTACCATAGATCTGTGGCCTGCTCGACCTAATCTTCCCAACACCACCTTTTGATCGTCAAACGGTTGATGGTCCACTATTGGATCATAAACCCTAGAAATGGACAACCGAGGTTCATCCTCAATTTTTGGCTAGACGATGAGCCAGATTGAAAAACGAATCACTGTAATGGATTACGCTCATCGAGTATTACCCTTCTTGTAAGTTGCAAATAGATATTTTGTTGGAAAATGTATTGTTCCAAAAATGAAATTTTGAAATAAAAGGAATAACTTTAATTTAACTAGTTCGAATGGCTCGAAAATAACTTAAAATTGGCGAAGGAATGGTTCAGTGGTAAACACTTCTCTTGAGTATTGCCCTTCTTGGTAAGAGAATGTAGTATACTGTTTGGTAGTACCCAGTTCCTTAGTATCATTTTGGAGTTACTCGGGCTATATATATATATATATATATATATATATATACATACATATTTCTATGATTGAAATATGGAGTTTTATTTGAATTTTTTTTGAATAAAATTCGGGTATTTGATCTCGAGTTTTCTTTGAGAGATAAATTTGAAATGGAATATTGAAATCAGATAAGGATATATAATCTTAGGTTATAGTGGAATAGCATCCAAGTTGAACTAGTGTAGTTTATGAAATGTTTTCATAAATAATTTAGTGTAGATTGAATTGATATTAGGGAGAACTAATTAGTAAGTGTATAGGGTGGTCGTAGATCATTTCTCCTTTTTATATAGTTTTGATCCAAGATTCGAGTACATGACTTTGAGGTGTTTTCACTGTTTAGAATAAGGATCTATTGCTCGAATTTTGACGGCGAGCACTTGATGAGGGTACTTGGTGTGGAACCAAAGTTTTCTATCATAGTTACAACTATGTAAGGAGAATAGAGGTTCCAAATAAAGGAGCCTGATCGGAGTCCGCACTAGAGAATAGAGTGAGCGATACTAGTTCAGAAGGCAAGACATGCATTCGAGTTGAGATCGAATCATATTTTGCATAAGAATGATCTATGTACATCATAAGAGCTGATGTATAGTGTTATTTTTTTCTGGGATAGGTCGAGGTGTAATTTCGGGGAGGAAATTCTCTTAAAGGGGGAAAAAATGTAACGACCCAGAATTTCACTGCTTTGATTAGTGAACATTTAATTAATTTTAAATATTCAATATATAGGTTTTATATGAAAACAAACTCATTTTTATTAATTAATAATGATGGTAAAATCATTTTCAAAATTTATTTATCAAATTAAATAGTTCGTAGAAAAACAGAAAATGTGACCGAAGAACCTTTTTTGAAATATCGACCTTTCGACACCGAAAAGTTGTTGGGAACGTTGTTCGTCTTTGTGCACTATATGTACATATACAAGAGTTAATTAACTATATAATATTACACATAGAAATATTTTATCTTATTTTAATTTGGATTAATAAGTGTCGTGGCATGACAGCTTCAAAAATAATAAACATTATATATACATATATATAAGTATTGTCACATCTTAAATTTGTAAACATTAACCATAATTATCTCTTGTCGTATCTTATTTAACTAATAAATAAACTTATATATATAAGGTGATGTGACTAAACATAATAATTATACATATATATACGAAAGTGATGTGACTAAACATAATATATATATATATATATATATATATATATATATATATATATATATATATATAGAAAATAATATGACTAAACATAATTGTATATATAATAGTGATGTGATTAAACACACACACACATGTATATATATTATAAAATATTTGTGAGGTAACTTGACAAAGTGATTAGGTGTGATATCTTTCCTATAAATAGCCCATATGTTTCTCCATTTTTCCTCCACTTTCCACCAACCTTTTCTTCCTTGTTTCAAACTCAAATAGAGTTTTTACTTTATTTAAGTTCTGTGAAATTTTAATGGCTACAACATTCTAGTTGACACTTTTTCAAATTTCTATCATAGTTATGTCAAAATTCCTAACCTTTGCAATGTAATTTTTCACCTAGAATTTCAAGTCCGAAAAGTACCCTTCTTCTATTGATCATAGTTATGAGTGATTCCTTTTCTAAGTGATAGAGAAAAGAAATTCGAATAACTTTCTTTTAGGGTGTTTTCTGAAATTCCATGATTAGGTAGCCTAAAAATCAGTTGCAAAATGACCTATTTTTGGGTTTATTATTGAGAATTTGATGTTTATCCAAAGTTGCTCCACCTTACCAAACAAGTCTCGCTTCCTCTTCCCTTCAAGGCCTACCTAGTGTATTTAGGATTTAAGACTATATCTTGTTGATTAGAAATGGAAGTGTTATGCCATACTCTAATTTAGTGAGAGTTTGGATAGCTTTCGGTGAGTAAATTCCTAATCTTTTGCAAAGAAATTTCCTTTATATGTTGTGTTGATCCTTAGCTATATGTTTGTTATATATATGTTGAATCTTGACATGTTTGAAATATGATGATAAATGTTAATGTATGAGTTAGTGTTAACACTCGAATGGATGTGTTATTGCAAAGTTAGTAATTATATATATTGGTATATGTATACAATATGTTGTATGAATGTAATGTGTGCATATAAAGGGTTGATAATGAACTTGACTATAGTCATGATGGGTTGAAAAAAAGTTGAAGCTTTGTTGTAGTTGTGATGGATTTGGGGTTAGATTTGAAATCAAACTCGTTTCAAGAGTTTAAAGTTTAGATTTTGGTTAATATAATGGCCTGTTTTTACGTACCCTTGAATCGACAATAAACCACGTATGTCCAACTCAGATTGCACGAATAAGTAGATCATTAAGGGTAGAAAGAAAATAAATATGGAACAGAATCTCACACGAATGGAATAACATATATTATTTCAATAATTATCTTTACAGCAAGAAATTTAAAAATACAATATCAGAGTCTAGCCTAGAATCAGCCTGGACAGTTATAAACTTCTGTCCTTACAAATGCTGAAAACAACAAAATAAATGCAATAGATGTAGCAGATAATAGAATACATCCATAGATGATGAAGATCTCTAGCTTTACTTTGGTAACTCTTACCATCTTCAACTCAACCTAAAACTACTCGTATTTGACCCGAGTACTAAAAATACCCGGATCAAGCTTGATAAACCAACGTGAGATACTCGAAATTTTGAATTCATAAATCATGACGATGCTGTTAAAACTATTGAAAAGAAGGGTATCTCATAAGACCACGCCCACACATAAACAAGGACAAGTTTTTATCTTATGATAACCAAAACACTTTTATACCAAAATATACTTGATATTATTTTTAATGACATTCTTTTGAAAACACTTTCAAATAAACTTATTCAAATAAGGTATCAATATCAGGACTAAGTCTAAGGTAATATATCCAAAAAAGGTCAACGGAATATATTGAATAGAATATATGATACCAAAATTGGTAGCTGAAATGTTTGCAAGTCATTACAGCTATTTTGGGAATACAATCAAAATCGTAAATCTCCTACTGGGATTGGATTTCCAACATGAAAGGGAACTTGTGGCCTTTTCTCCGATCCACACAAAACAAACATAGTTCCTATGGTGCCTTAATCAATTTTCTCAAACTAGTCACTTAGAACTATATTTGATACACTACTACTGATAACCGGTGGTTCCCTGCTTTTCTCAAGCTAACCACTTTATCCAAATAGGGCAATAAATGCCTTGAGGGACGTATCCCCCAAGGTCCCAACGTATTGGACATCACCATGCATACATACTTATTTCGGATTTGCATTTGTCAGACCATGTAGTATTTCATATCATATTTTGGGATGTGAGGCTAGTGAGGCTACACCCAATTTCATCAAAGCCATGCTTTTATTTTCACAAAGCCACGCTTTAGATCAAAACAAGTTCCACTTTGAATGCCACACCACCATTCCTTTGATCACCATTTTGACTCCCACAAGCACTCAACCTCTGAGCTCATATGTCTTATAGAGGTTGTTAAGCTAAGAGATGTCGCCTTCTTCGCCACCAAGCAGATGTACATTTGTAAAAGTCAAATATTGTGTCTCGGAAATGCAATGTCAGGCATTCGTCCATACAAGTTTGTTCTGGGACTGAACGAAATTGAATGCACTTTCCTCGGCCATTACTAGGCAAAAAGCCCTTGCAATCTGAAAAAAATCTATATAACGAGGAGACTACTGCTATAATAAATCTATAATGGGAGTGATCCAGAGCATGTCAACAAGCAATCCTCATGCTATGAAGATCCACCGTCTTCAATAATCATCATCATCAACATGTCTTCAGTTTCGAACGTATACACTGGTTCAAGTGATTTTCGGATAATAATCATCCAAATCCAACCTCGGTTCCTTCAAAACCAATTATCGATAAAAAGATGTTTAGTTCATATGTGGATATCAATCATCAATTAATTATTTCATCTTTTTAAGAGTATATTGAATCGTTAAGCCTCATTTATTAAATCATTTGGCTTATTTAAACCTTCCTTAAATCTTGTAATAATTCCAAATCATTTTCTCTTTTACTTAGGAAAAGATTTCCAAATCATTCATTAAATCTTAATCAATGATTTATTATATTCAAGTTATAACTTTTAACTTAGGGAAAATATTCTCAAACTATTCATTAAATCCTAATCAAAGGTTTCTTTCTTAACTTCAAATCATATTACTGCAAATCAAAGGTTTTCATGATAGAGTACTACAGCCACCTTAGATATGGTAAATTTTAATCCTACATCATGAAGATCTTTGTCTTCAATATGTTTTATTTCGAAAATTAGTTTGAAGAGGTTTTCGGATAGAAATCACCCAAATCCGACCCTGGTTCTTTTGATAGGAATCACACAAATCTGATCCCTGTTCCTTTGTGCTAATCATCGATAAAAAGATGTCAAGTTTGTATAGGGTTACAAAATTAGTTCGAAGTGATTATCGTATAGGAATCACCCAAATCCGATCCCGGTTCTTCGAATTGAAATCACCCATATTCGATCTCGTTTCCTTCGTACCAATCATCGAATAAAAGGTGTTAAGTGGTCAAATAACATTCAAAGAATTTGTTTCTTTTCTTTTATTTTGAAAAAACTTAAATAATGATTTTTTAGAGCATCCGGGCATTCCTTTCGATCTATTCCACCCTACGCCTATAAGAGAAAACATAGGCCAGGTAGTTCAGGGCACTGGTTGGTCCATCCCTAACATTAGTTAAACATCTTGTTTTATCTTCACAGATCTCATAGGCGGGACAAATATACTAATCGTTTCTGCATACTCAGTTATTTGCTTTATTTTTGAATTGATTTTAAGATTTCAGATTATCTTTTAAACTTTTAATTTTCCTTTTTAAAAACTTTCATAATTGATTCTAGGAAACATCATTAAGTTTAAACTCATATTTAAAAGGTTATAGAGTTCGCAACATCAAAGTGCTGCAGAAAGTGCTATATAAGCTTATCTGATTTACACAATTTTTAATATTTGAAAATTCATATTTTCCATTCCAAATCTCTTTTAAACCATTTTAATGGATTTATCAAATTTATTTCATATTTTTAATCATTTAAAAATATCATTTATAGAGAAATTCTTTTTTGGATTCTGAACTGCAAAACTGCTATGTTTTTAGAAAATTGTTTTTGACATATTTTAAACTCTACTTGATGAAATTTCAATTTTCTTTCTTCGTTGGAAGAGTTTTATCATTGTGGACCAAAAAAATTTTATTTCGAAGAAACCCGACTTATAAATCATTCTCTACACTAATTGGAAGTTATGGATCGAAATTTACTAACTGCCACTATGCGATGAGCTCGATTTTGCCAATTTTGTGAATTACGTCGGAACTTGTCCGAAACACTTCAAATTTGTTTTAATCCATATATAAACTATTTTAGCTTATTTAAAACAATATTTCCACCATTTCAAACATATTTTTCATTTCATTTCATATTATAATATAATATTATTATAATATCATTTTCAATCTTTTTAGATATTTTGAAATCATTAAGAGGCTAAATAATTTCCATACACACATTTATAAGGATTTAATTCTCATTTAATTAACTATGCTTACTACTATTTCTCTTATGATTTATCAAACGACGTTATCATCCATATCGCAAACATATAATCAACCAAGTTATCATCCAAAATCAACCAATATTCAACATATTATTTTTAATTTAACATGTGTATTAACAACTTAAGTTTTATTAAAATAAAACAAAGATTTGAGTACTCACGATTAGTTCCACTCCACCAATCTTTTTATGTAGATTCTCAAATCGATTCCGGCGGCACTTCCTTCTCTTTTTCTTGCTCCAGAGCTTTCCAACTTGCTTCCTTCTCCTCCATAGTTTCGGCCTCCTCCTATTCCACCCCTTCCTCTATCATTTCTTCACTTCTTAGATGTTAAACCATATTTTAATGGTATTCTAAGGTCTTTGGAAAAGTTTGGTGGTGTTTGAAGTTGATTTAATATGATTTTAAGAAAAGTTAGTAAGGAAAAAGAAGAGAAGAAGCCATTAGAGAGTGGAAGAAAAGCTTGAAAAAGGAAGAAGAAGAAGTGTAAAAAAGTGAGAAAGTTGATGCTTATTTATAGATAAAGTTTTGGATTAAATAATATTTTGTAAAAAGACAAAAATGCCCTTTACTTTTTAAGCAACTTTATTTTTCTCAATACTTCATATGACACTCTCACTTAAGAAGTAAGTAATGAATTTAATAATTATGTTTGGTTTGATTTGATGTTTACTTTTTGCTTTGTAATGACATGTTTGTCCTTTTGTGCTGACTTTTTCTTAATTATATTCTAGAATTTTATAAGTACGTTTAGTAAAAGTAAACCTGATTGAATTAATTAGTACCTATACTATTTGAAAATATGTTTCTATATGTGAAAATAAAGATGCGACAACGTTGTGACAACTTTTTAACCGATAAAACGTTGATTTTCGACAAATTGTTTTACGGTCACATTTTGACATTTTAGTTGAATTATTTAAATGAAATTTAAAAATGAAATTTTTACTTCTTTAAATAAATTAAAACATGTCTCTTTATATTTTAAAACTATAATTAAATAAGATCGAAATCTCTAGTTTTATAGTGTATGTAAAACTGACACAAAATTTGATTATTTCCGTAAGACGATTATTAACATACTTTTTAATATTTTAATATACTTTTATGATCTTTATTAAATGTTGTCAATAAGATTTATCTTTTTAAATAAATATTTAAACCTATTTATTTAAGAATTTATTTATTTTTAAGAAAACTTAACTTTTGTTGATTTGTTCTAAAATCCAAATTTTTACTTTTTAAATTATCAACTATAAGAATAAATAATTTATATATTATTATCTATTATATATATCATATTTATTTAGGTTTTAAACCCTTTTAAATTTAAAACAAACAAAATCTCTCATTTCGAAGTAGCGAAATTAAGGATCGTTAAATTCTCCCCACTTAAAAGCATATTGTCCTCGAAATTATCCAAAACAAAAGTTTGCCTAAAACATTCATATTTAAACTTAATTCCATGTAATATACATAGATCATCTGTATAAAATATCTTATTCAATCTCTTATTCGAATACACAACTTATTTCCGAACTGGTATCGATCTCCCAATCCTCTAATGTTGACTTTAATCAGGCTCTATGCTCAAAAAACTTTGCTTTCCTTGCATTATACTCAACTATGATAGAAAACTCAAGTATCCAATCATAAAACCTAATTAATGTTCATTATCAAGAATCGAGTGATAAATCCTTTTTGGACTAGTGTAAACACCTCAAAGTTTCAAACTCGATTGTTAGATCAAAATTGTGTGATGAGATGATCTACGTATAACATATATAATTACTAACCCTCAAAAACTTTACATAAACTTTTATCTTTAGTTTAAACATTTTATAAAGCTATTTCTTTATATAATCCCTTTAATTATTATTTTCCAAATATTTTTAATAAATGAAAATACTTTAAAGAAACTATTTTTCACTCAAAAGATCATTTATCTTTATAAAAATGTTTTCCCCGAATCTTTTAACTCGGTATATTTCCTTTAACACTAGTATTATTCATGAATCATTCGTAAAACTGTGACTTAAGTCTATTACATCTTACAGCTTATGCAAATCAATCACATTTTAAAGACTTAAGTCTAAATCCTTAATTACTGCTAGAATTCATTAATAAAACATTTTCCAGGTTATAATTACCTTTTTGAGGAGTCACTATTTTACTTAATAGTTCATGACATAAATCTATATTTGTATGATATGTCTTTACATCATATGTAATGACCCGTAATTTTAAACATTTAAAAGTATTAAATTAAATACAATCTTTGAATAAAATTGTTAGGAATAAAAAAAATGAGATTTTATTGATACAAATCAAATTATAATACAAGTTATGAGATTAATTAAAATTTCTATTAATGATATATGTTCGCAATAATATAAGGATGATAACAAATGTTAGTGTATATTTTTATACCATTGGTTTGAACGATATTAACAATTGTTTGAATGTAAATTTTCAATTGATTGGAATAATAAATGTTAATAAGTAATAATAAATGTTTCTTTATTAAAATAGAAATCATACGTTTATTTATTTGAAATGTTTGGTAGCTGAAAGATTTATTGCAAAGATGAGAAACTGTTATTTGGTAAGAGATGTATGATTCCTGTTTGTAACCAATAGTGCATAACTATGTTTAAATCACTATTTGATAGGAAATAATTGTTTTATTTCTCATTACTTTTACTTTGTCCATTTTGAAACTCACCTTTGTAAAAAATTGAAGTTAATGTAACTGAATAATTTCAATTAATGATAGAGAGGACACCGAATTGTAAATTAATAGGTGTGATCAGACGTAGCTTATGTTTTGTGAAAATATAAGGAAAGTTGGTTTAATGAAAACAATATTTATATCAAATAAAATGAATGTTTCATTTGTTAATGTAGGTTTAATTTCATTAAAATAAAGAATAGAATGATTGATTTAATGAAAGAAATATATGTATATTTGATCTTTGTTTTAGCATATAGATGGATTACAAGAGTAGAAAAATAATTTATTTAAGCAAGTTATTTATTTCTCTGCTGTATAAACAACAAATTTATAAACATGTTTAACCGACTAAAGAAAACAATTATTCTATTTTTCATCCATTTTAGTTGTCTGTTTTGAAATTTAACTTTATAAGTAATTTTAATTAATGTAATTGAAATATTTCAATTAGAAGGGAAGAATATGTTGATTGCAATTAATAGATTTAATAAAAGAAACGTACCTTTTGTGTTAAATAGAAAGGTTGTTTTAATGGAAATAAAATATCATTTTAGGAAAACCAAACTGAACTTTTTTAATTTTATGGTAAGTAAATCTATTTATTATGCATAGATTAAAAAAACTAAATGCGTACAAATTTGAATATTATTTGAGTTAATGAAGTTAATTTGGTTACGTTTCACAAATTTAATTTCAAAAGGTTTGTGAGATGTACATGGTCCCTTTATTTCTTTTGTTATTAATTGTTGCATGTACGTTTTAAAATAGTTATCTCATTAGTAATACTTGATCTGTTCATTTCTCCTTCTGTTTAATACTTGGTAGACTTTTAGGTTGTATTTAATTCTTGCCACCTCATTTTCGCGTATATAAAATTTCACTTTTCTTTGGTTTGCAAACTTTTCCATTTCTTTATACATTAGTAATGCCTGAAGCTTTCTAAATAAAACGTGACATTTATTTTTTCTCTCCACCTTAATCTCCTAATTATTAAATAACTTGTAGCTTATTTCTTTCATTTGCAGTGTATATTTGTGTTCTATTTTTTGGCTAAGTCTTATTGGGTTTGTTTAGACTAATGGGCTCCTTAGTAAACTAAGAGACCCTTAGAACCCTAAGAGACTTTGGATCATTCCTTTTCTCATAAATTTACCTTCTATTTTTCTATCTAACTAAAACCAAGTATGTACAAAGATTCGTCATTTGAGAAACTTTCTGCGTACTCTTCTTCTTCTTCTTCCTCAAATCTACATAAAACTCCAAACCCCAAAACTCCTCTGTCCCTGGGTGGTTGGTACGTACGCGGTAGGTGGCGGCGGCAATCAAAGGCCGGGGGAGTTCGTAACTCGCGATTGGGGGAATTCGAGTTCGATTTGGTTGCTGGGTCGTGGATGGCTGCGGCTTAAGGTATATGCAATTCTGTTTTTGTGATCTCTATGGACTAATGAAGGAAAAGGAAAACAGTAAGGAAGAAGTTTATTTTGATATTTACTGAAATATATATATATATATATATATATATATATATATATATATGTATGTATATTTAGTTACAAACTGTTAACAAGAATTTCAGTGAGATATGTATATATGCAGTGAAAGAAGGAAGTAGTATAAACATAAATATATGTGTATATATAACTACTCATACGTGTTTTATTATATATAAAATAAAATAGAGAATAAATTTAAGGTTTTGAAAAAAATAAAAATAATTTTAATTTTAAAAGAATTTGAAAGTTTATATAAATTAGTTTTTTTGGAAATCTACATTGGTTACTCTATAATTATACAAGTAGTTCATAAAGAAAATAAATATGCATGTACATATTTTTATTTACTAGATTTGTTTTAAAATAATGGATTTGGTGATTAACTTAAGTTATTTAATTTATTTTAGCTACTAAAAGTTTTTTTTAAAGGGAAATTATTAGTTAACTAAATTACAAATAGTAATTAATTGTTCGATCAATTCAAATGTTAATAAACCGTGTAACATTTATATAAGGTCTAAAATCATGGAGAAACAAGTCGGGTTTGGATCGGATTGCAAACAATCAAATGTGAGTTAATCGCACTCATTTGGATTACCTTTTAAATTTAAATAGTTAAATTTAAATTATTGGATTGATTGCTTGAAATGATGATTTATTATCACTCTGGATGTGGTATATTATATATAGTGTGTACACACACACACACACTAATATTGGAGTGATTGATTTCTCGCGCTATATAGCGGGAGACCCTATACGCCCCGTATAATAGCGGACGACCCCCTATACCGTGATATCCCCCTTGAAGTGAGATTGGTAGTTTATATTGTGCTAACATCTGTAGATGCATGGAAACAGGTTGGCGGGATCCAACTGGATTCCTCAAAATGTTGAATTTATTTTATATTCAGAATGTGATCTAGGTGATAATCTGTGATGACTTTATTGGGATTTGAAATTATTGAATGTTATGGCTTGGTCGAATATATATTGAGATTTTGATAAAATAAAATATATATAAAGTTTGGATTTTTAAAGGAAGTTAAAAGGGAAATTTTTAAGTAAAATAATATAGCGAATTTGTGTAAGGTTGAATTTGGAAAAGTATAAAAGTTTAATTTTTAAATTATTTTAAATAAATTCTAAGTATGGAAATGAAGAGAGAGATTTTGAATAAATGGAATAAAAGAGTTTTGGAGACTTAAGTGATATTGTCTAAAAATTTGTATTTTCAAAACTTAAGATTTAAAATGTTTGGGAAGAAATAAAATGGTAGAATTTTGAATGAAGTGTGAAGTGGATATTTCAGTTTAAAATAAGAGTTTAAATCATAAATATAGAATTAAATATGGAGTTAAAGGGGTTTTAAAATAAATTTGGGTAACTAAAGGGATTTATTTGAAAATGGAGTTAGTTTTGAAAATCGATTTGAAAACCGATTAAGTATTTGAAACTGGAAATAAAGGAGAATGAGATTGTGAAATTTATAAATAGGGTTTATAAATAAAGTGAACTATTGATCAGAAGATAATTTGAAAGTATAAATTTAAGATGGGAATTTATAAGAAAAGGGTGATTTGTTTAAAAATAATAGTGATTTATTTTTAAAGATGTGGAAAGGAAATTGTATTTTCCTGAAAAGCCAAGTATATTTTCAAAGTAAGATTTTCAAGTATAAGTTAGAGGTTTAAAGTTGTTATTAAAGGAATGATTTTAAATAAATTATTATTTAGTTGTTTTAAATTTTTTAAAAAGTAAATGTTTATTAATTTAATTACATAAGTAAATTATTTTAAAGGTTTAACTAGTATTATGATTTAAAAGATAATTATTTGATATTTATACCTGATAGAATAACTTTTATTTTAAAATTTATTTTGGCTTAAGTTTTACATGAGAAATGATTATAAATTTCATAACTAGTGTTTTAAATAAAGTGTATTAAGTAGTTTTTAATTTAAATGTTTTATAGTATATATTTTTGAATAAAGTGATTTAAATTATTTAAAAAACCTAAGTACTAAGATTTGCCAATGGAAATAAAACAATGGGGTGGAAATTTATAACGCGAACGAAAAGTGATTTGAAAACCATTTTCAAAGGGTTGAAGTATGGAACAAATATCTTGTGAAGATATTTTTGAAATAAATAATTTGGGAAATTGTTTAAGGTCTGATGGTTGTTTATGAATGTCATTTGATAGTTTAATAACCAACTATCAATATTGGCCAATGCACTGATTGTTTCGAAGAGACCGGGATCGGGATTAATTTCTCGAAAATCGCTTAGATCCGGTTTAAACGTTTCCATGAGGAAGAAAGAGCTTGGAGTCAAAGATGGAGCAGTGAAGTACAAAGGCTAATCTCTACGAATTCTGAGGGTGATTCAAAAATGGATGTAGTAGGTGTAGTGCCTTCGATTCCGTTCGGACCCGTAATGGACTTGTATTGACGAATGCTATCAGAACATCATCAGGAGGACGATGAGCATTCCAAGTGAGATGTGTTCGAAAAAGGTAACGCATAGCCTCGAGCCTCATCAAACGGAAATGACTAAAACAGGGGAGATGTAGCAAGGCTAAGTGGCTAGCAACCAATTAGGGTAAGGTCATCCATGTCTAGATGTCTCTATTTTTTCAGCTGTTTGGGTGGTTGCTGATCCCATACACGGAATGATCTTATTTGGACTACCCAGTAAGGGGTTGCTCCGGTCTTGTGTAGTAGGGGATCAGGGTGGATCATCGGTACGGTGATCTAGACCACATACTGTGACATACGGTACCCCAATAGCCCTGCCATTGATGGAAACCCAATCTCCAATAAGTGCCTTCAGATTTGTTTGCATACCTATTATTCTGAAATTTAATGAATGTAACAATTTTGGCTATTTGAATAAGGATTTATATATAAACACTACTATAATACCAGACGATTTGATAAGAAATGTTTTGGTTATCGTAATGTAAAAACCCGACATGTTTATTTATGGCGTGGTCTTAGGAGATACCTTTGATTTCAAAGGATATTGAAAACTTTAATAATCCAATTGAGTGTGTTTTCTCATGCTGGTTTTCCAGACTGACTCGGGTGTTATTTCACCATAATGCTCGGGTTAGACCGAGTATTATAGTGTATGGATTCTGAATTGATTGCTATGGAGCTCAGGAGACGAGCTGGATGGCGAGACGTATCTCACGAATTTGTTGTATATTCCACTGTGTATGGCTTACTGCATAGTCAATTTTTGTGAGGATAGGTTATGATAACTGTCCAGTTGTGTGCTATGAATTTGGTTGTACTCTGATGATGTAATGTATATAACAGATACAGTTCTATTGTATAAAGATTCAGTCATTTATCTATTATATATTGTTCCGCTGCGATGGTGAGATTCTGATGTTGTTTTCTATTTTCTTCTTCTTCCTCCTTCTTATTTCCCTTACGGGCTAGTTTTTCGGCACTCGATTGTTGGGCAATTGATACAGTGGATGTATTGATGTTGATTTTCGGATGTCGAAAAATCTGATCGTTACATTTGGTATCAGAGCTGAAGGTTAAGCTAGAACCTTGGCTCTGGGGGGATTACTCATTAAAATAGAGTCCGTAGTACTCTTGAGTAAGTTTGAGTGTGTTAATAGATATGAGCGCGTATTTGTTAGTGAATATAAAATTATTTTATATTGTATTGATTGGTTTTTGAGTGGTTTATGGATTCGGGTCAATATGAGTAATTAACGTTATTGATAAGGATCTCTAAACACTTGTAAAGAACAATTCGAAACGTTGTTGTTTTTAAAAAATGGTAAATGAAATAATTTTGCCCAAGCTATTTTTATGTATAAAAGAAATAATTTTTAGAAACTTTTATAGTTAAATATATGGTTGCTTGGTTGTTAGGAAATGATAATATTAAATTATTATCATTGTGTATGGAAATTGAATAAAGAATTGAGTCATAATCAAAGGTTAAGAAATTTACCCATATGATAGAATTGGATTTGAAATGTAAATTATGTATGGGATTTATAACTTGAAGTTCCAGAGAAATATTTGAATAAAGATCGGAAGGTTTTGAAGTTCAAAATTTGGGAAATTTAATTTCCTTTGAGTTTGAAAATGATTTTCAAGGGTTTTGGAGGAATAATGGTGATATTATTTGGGAAATATTTTTTATTTGGATATGAAATATGGTAAGATTTGGATTTAAAAATATTTGGAAATGTTTTAAAGAGATAAAAGCACTGAACTCACTTTGGTCGTTGGAAAATAACTTCGGTGATGACTGTAGCATCATCGATGTTCATTTTCGAGTTTCCAAGGGAGGAATTGCTACCTAAATGTTTCGAGTTGTTTGTTTGTAAAAATTAGGTTTGATTTTGAAATAAGTTGATTTGGATATATATGTTTTCAAAATTGATTTTGAGTGTTTAAGTAATGATTTAAACTCTGGAATCTTATTTAAAATATTTATGGAACAAGTTTGGGAACTTATAAATTAAAACTTGAAAATTTGTTTAGAATATAATTTAACTTGAAGAAGAGTTAAATTAAAGTAAATGTGACAAAAATAAAGTGGTAGGTAAACCAATTAAATGAAGTAAATTAAAAGCGACTAGTAAATGACATGTAAATAAGTTGGAAAACTTATGGAAGTTGAAAATTTGAATTTAATTGGAATGTAAGTGAATCTAATTAAACAAAAGTGAATCTGAGGAAAGAATCTAAGTTGATTAAATGGAATAGGCAATGAAATAAAATTCGTCAAGTAGAAATAAATGTGTGAATGAACAAAAGAATTTACATTTCTAAGTAAATGGAATTAGAACTGAATATTGATATCCAATTTAAATTGTGTATGTAAAGTAAAGTGGAATTATAGAATTTGTTCAAAGGAACTAATGGAGGTAAAAATTTTGGAAATAATTTTTTTATTTTTATTTGAATTAAATTTGATTGGAAACGAATTAGTTAATGGAACTAATTTGAATAAATGGTTAATTAAGAATGGATTTGAGATAATGTGAATAAAATTCAATATTAGATTTGATTTGGGAATAAATTAAGAATTGAAGATGAAATTACATCTAGAATGAAGTTGAAATTTAAGTAAATGTAAATAGATGTAAAAGCTTAAGTAGTGAAGTAAAAATAAATATTAAAGTATATAGAATATTTATAATAAACTTAAGGAAGTAAAAATTGGTATTTGGGAAAAATATACTTAGTTAATATGTGAATGAAGATTTAATAAGGGTGAGTGAAAGGGAGATTGTGAATAAGTGAACAGAAATCTAAATAAATATAAAGAAAAGGAAAATTGTTATAGCTAATAATTAATTGACATTAATACGTAGGATGTACATATATTATTTATTCGCATAACGATTTGATCCAGGTTCGAGCATAGAATTTCGAGATAGTTATATCGATCCGAGTTGGGATTTTTCACTCGCTTTTCGACGGCGAACCCTGGATATGGATTTTTGATTTATTATGAAAATCTCCATCATAGTTATGACTATGCAAGGAGAATGACGGTTTCTGATCAAGAAACCAGATCTGAGTCCGCACTAAGAAGTTTGGTGGACGATACTAGTTCGGAAGTGAAATTGTGTAATCGAGTGAGCGATCAGATTTGATATTGCGTATGGACTATATGTGTATATCATATGGGCTTGAAAGAAATAGATATTGAATTGTCATAAAGAAATGTATAAAATGATTTTCAATGCTATGATTGGATATTATTGCTAAGTAGTATATAGGTAATTAAAAGCAAAAAGGAAATCGATGAATTTGATTTCAGAAGATAAAATTTTATGACCCGACGAAAAGGTACGTATTTAAATTTCTATATGAAATTTGATGGTTTTCTTGTCTAGACCCTTGGCTTTTTATTTTCTTTTGAAATTTGGAGGCTTGTAGAGGCATTTTGTAGTCGTACCGAGCTAGCCGCGCAAAGGAGATGCTGATGAAATTTTTCAAAGATTTAAAGAGTTGGAAAACTTTTGAGAAAATTTTGATAATTTGAAGACTATTTTCTAGAGGACGTGATGAAGATTCATTATATTATTACTATTTATTATAGTTATTCCACCATGTCATGTATTCCACTGCATTATTTGTTTATTCCTGTTGTATGTATAACTCTGATTTGAATTGTAAAAGTGTAATCACATGTTATTTGTAAAATAATTTCATGAACTGTTTATTTGATTATTATATCTTGTTATTCCGCTACGAGATTCTATGTTTTATTTTTCCTTCTTTTCTTTTATTTTCTTATTTACCCCATTAATAATCCTCCCTTTTGAATGGTTTGAATTAGAAATGTGTGGTTTATTGTCGATTTTAAACCATCCAAAAAGGTGGGTCGATACAGTTGGTATTAGTGCTTTGGTTTAGATATACCTTAGCCTGTTGGGGTTAACTCGTTAGAGACAGGGTAGTGATATCCTAGAATGAGTTTGTCTGAGTATATATATACGAGAGCACATATTTGTTAGCGTTATAAAAAGGGTTTTGTATAAGTTTTGAAATGGAATAATTTTCCTAATATTATATGCTATATATAAGGAATAAAATTTTGTAACCATTATAGTTATTGGTAATGTGTTTGATATATGAAATGGTAATATTTAGTTATTGTCATTTATTGTTCACTAGTTGAGTTTTTTTTCTTCAGTTTATAAGTATTGGCTAATTATTGTTGATTTAATTTATGGACTACACTAGTTTAATAATGGTGTATTAAAGAGAATAAAATGAATGATTAGGATATTTGGTTATGAAATTGAAATGTTTGGTTGTGAACATTGTCGTTTGTTGATTGGTAGTTTCAACTATTGAAATAAAATGGAATATCTGGATATTTTGGGGAGTCGAAACTTCTGAATTAATATATGAGTTGAAATGTAGAAATTTTGTTGAATTATGTAGTTGAATTTAGTAAACTTAAATTGAAAGCAAGTGAAACAAGGTTAAGTTTGTTATGAAACAAGGTTAAATTTGTTATATCTATGTTAGTAAATGAATAGAATTGTTGTATACAATATTGGAATGTAATGTAATAATATATAAGTGTGAATAATAAGCCTTGGCATGTTTAAATCGAAATTGTGATTAAGGAAAAGCTGTAAATGAGAAAAAAAAAGTGTTATGAACTTAATTAAATTTATGAAATGTGTCAAATTGAAAGGTAAAGGAAAAACTAAATGTGATAAGCAAATATGAACTGAAAGTGAAATGATTATAAACAAAGACAGGACTTGTAAATTGTTATGAAATAAATGGATGTTTTAATATACGGTTATAAATAAAGTTATGATAACTTTAAACACGAACTATGTCTTATAAAAAGGAATTAAGCTTTTATAAATAGGTTATGAACTTAAGAAAATTCCTTATGAAATGATTTGCAAATAAATGTAATATTAAATGAGAAATATTACATATGAAATGAATGTAATTTAAATTGAAGAGAAATATGAGCAATATTATGAGATTGAATATATTAATGTTTCATATTAAATGGAGAAATTCTTTGAAACAAATATTAAAGTATGAAGTGATATTTGTGTTAATCAATGAGATTAAAAATGAATTTAATTGAAATGTAATTATGATGAATCAAATTGGAATAATTACATAAGTTGTATATATATTATTTTATTCCCAAAAATTAATTTTATCCAGATTTGAGTACACAAGTTCTATGTGAATTACAGCACTTCGTGTTAGGATTTATCATTCGATTCTTGATGGTGGATTTTTGGATTGATTCTAGAATTTTCTATCATAATATATGGCTATGAAAGGAGAATGATGGTTCCTAATCATGAAACCATATCGAAGTCCGTATTTAGGAAGTCGAATGGACAATACTAGTTTGAAAGCGAACTTGTGTGAATGAGCTAGCGATCGAATGTGATTTTGCGAAATGATGACATATGTACATCTTATGTTCTAATATTATTGATACGCTTTGACACCGAAATTGAAATTTGTTGGCTTGGATATCTTCATAATTTAAATTGGAATTTTTCTTTTATGCAGAACTACTATTAATTTAAAATCATTTTACAAAACTTTTTTTTCTTGTACGGACTATTTTCTTTTATTTTTCTTATACAAAACTATTTTATTCTATTTTGTATACAAAACTATTTTACAAACTATTTTATTTACAAAGCTATCTTACAAACTATTTTATTTACGAAACTATTTTACAAACAATTTTATATACAAAACTATTTCACAAAATGATTTTATATGCAAAATTATTCCAAATTCAATACCTATTACAAAGCAAAGATGTTCAATCCCATATAGCTCTTCATGCAGCATAACTGATTTGGAAAATTTTTGATTCTTGTATAAGACGGACTTTATATAAGTATAAGGTGATTTTGAAAACTATTGATTTTGGAAGGTTTTTGATCTGAAGAGATGAATCTTATATATAACGGAATTTATATAAGAATAATTTGATATATTTGAGAGTATTGATTTTGGAAAATACTCTATCTACAAATGAGTTCTTACATATAATGGAATTTATATAAGTGTGGTATTTGAAGCTATGATCTGAAAGGCTGCTATATATGGTATGATATATTTTGAAATAAATGATATGGGAAGTACGTTACATCAGACCCTTTTGGTGGGTCATTTTTCGGATCCCTTTGGTGGGTCGTTTATAGGATCCATTGGTGGGTCATTTATCAGATCCCTTTGGTGGGTCACTTATTATATTCATTTGATATTGTTGGAAAGCATAAATCGAGGGGCGAGATGCCTACAGCTACAAGTGATTCATCTGGGATAGCGGCGTAATCGTTGCATAGCTGCGATCTAACAACCATGGCGTAAGTCGAGGGGTGAGATGCCTACTATAACGTCCCACCTTTTCGCACGCTTTAAATCGACACATGTGCCAATTCAAACCATATGGAAGGGCAGATTGTTATGGGGTAAATAAGAAAACAAGAAAGAAATTAAAATAAAACAGAATCTCACAACGGAAGGAAAAATATAATAATGAAATATACAGTTTATAAATCTGTTTACAAAAAACATTTGATTATATTTATATAGTACATATCAGAGTTACACTTACCAATAACAACGCAGCGGAATTAAATAGTGTAGTGGAATAATATAGTAGATAGTAATACTACAAATCTTTGTCTTCGTCCTCCGGAATAAAAATCTTCAGATCCTGAAACGCTCGGACTGACCCGAGCGAGTTGAAAAGACAATACCCTCGAGTCAGAACTAAAAGATCTTATGTAAGTTAAATTAACAGAGATAAATATGAGTGCAGTAACTTAAAAGATGCTCGGGATTCACATGTCTTAAGGATCCGTTAAACTATTTACTATGTAGTATATTACGCAATTATAATAGTGTCTAATAGTAAAATAAACATACTTTTAAATAGCGTTAAGGAGTTACCCAATCTCCCCCTTAACACAATAATAGTCCCAGTAGTCGATCCAATATCATAGTCCCTCTTGATCGGGAAGCCACCAGAGGATACCACACGGGCTACGGGAGAAATCCAAAATCGTACAAGGCTCGCTATGATAGGTGACACGGCACAACTAGGAATGTCAGGGTAGATATACCAATTACGCTTCTGGGTCGGTGGTAACGCGTAGCTGCTACTACCGCCCACCTCAGACAAACTCCCCCAAATCAAGAAATCAAAAGTGAAGGTGGCCACCGAATAAATCCAAAGTCTGAGTATAGTATCGAAGGGAAGTGTCCGACCAAAGGTGCTACCTTATTAACCCGTCGATCGCTCCTGTTTTAGCCACCTTATGCCAACTCACGGGAGTTGGGTCCACGTATTTACCTCAGAGGAAATGCATCCACCATCCTACTTCATTCTGGAATATCCACCGCGTACACGGTTGTTAAAGTGGTTTTCGGAGTTGGCAGAGAGCATGACAACTTTCGATCCCAGTCTCTTTAACAACCAAACGTTATTATAACACCGCGGTCTTTAAAAATAGTTTATACTTTAAAAAAAACCCGAATATAATTATCCGTTTCAAAACCCATAAATACAATATCATTTTCTTTTCCAAAACAAACTCATTTTGATATTATTTTTATAAAACCCAAATCAATAATATCATTTTTATTTCAAATATATTTCTCTTCCAAAATCATACCGCTTTAAAATTTATAATATCGGGAAACCAAACATTTGAATTGTAGCTTTCAAAACACAATACTTCGAAATTCATAGCTTTAAAACCATAACTTCTAAAACTTGAATTATTTGGATATTCAACAGTATATAGAATAAAATGGTTTAATTTTAAATTTACTTTGTAAAGTAAAATAATTTCCATGACTTTACAAATATATTTTCTTTAGATGAAGTCTAAACCATAAATTTAAATTTCACTTTCAGTTTCCAAAACCACTTCAATTTCAATATATATCCAATTTGAGTATTAATAAATTTCAAAACTAAGGTTGGAATTTATTCTTTCAAGAATTCACTGTCCTATTATTTAGTCTTGAACATTTGCATGATAAATCCATAATCATTTATACAAAACTCAAATTTCCTATAACTAAATATTTCATTCAATTTATTTATACTAGAAATATTCATTTAATTTATCTTGAAATAAAATTTCAGTTATAAATATCATACCTTTAAAATTTTCAAGCTTAATAAGGTTCTACATCAACTTATAGAGTTTAATTCTTAAATACGCTCAATTCCAATTAATTTTTTTTATTTACTTTCCAATCTAAATTTATTTGAATCATTTAAACTCTATATCCTAAGCATGTACTTAATTATATAATATAAATTATCAACTCCATTTCAACTGTAACAACCCGCATATTTATCGATTTTATATTTAAATATTTCATCGTTAGTCGGATTTTAGTCCGAAAAGCTACTTTTTGCATACGGTCGAATTAGGACTCGGGACCACTCCCATTGAGTTTAAAATGCCGTTTGCGACCTTTTAGAGTATAAGCTTCGATATGTTTGGACAAAGTTGATTTTTGCTACTTTTCACTTTGGGTTTGAGTTTGGGTTCAGCCATTAGCCAACTTATACTTAAAAACTGAACCCCTCCTCCCCATTCTCCCTCACTTCTTTCTCTTTTCATTTTTTATAGCATTAATGGTGGGAGAGATTGGAAATTAAAACTCTAAAACCCTAGTTCCTCTTGCAACTTCAAATCCCTAGCTCCAAATTCAAGAGAACCCATTGGTAAGCATTCTCTTCATCTTCTCCAACTTATTCTCTTACCAATTTCAGAAATTCCTAAACCTAATTTTGGGAATGTTCTTGTTTTTGAGCTTAGATTCAAGCTCAATTGGGTTGTGTTGAAGAGAGGTTGATTCTCCATTTGCTTTCAAGCTTCTTCTTGTTTGATTTTGTGAAAAGGTGAGATTTTTAATCTCACATCTAAGTCTATGAATTATCTTCGATTGTTAGGTATAAATTCCTAACACTTATTCTTGTGCAATTGCTTTTTGATTTGGATTGCTTTTGAGAATATTCCAATTTTAGCGTTTGAAAGCCAAATCCTTAAAAATCATAGCTTTGAGGTTCAAATGTGTTTTTGGTGATGCGTCGAGGAGCCAATAGGGCCGGGTAGCCGTTAGGCATAATTCCCTAGCGTCCATGCTCGTTCGGTTGCGAATTGGTGGAGGTTGCACATCAATTTACGGGCATCAATTTGCAGAGCATCAGGTTCGGCCGACCGGCCCCCCAGGTCCGGTCGACCGACCTGCTAGTAAAAGTGCCTCTGTTTCTGATTCGGCCGACCGACCCCCCTGGTTCGGTCGACCGACCTGATGCCCGAGAAGTTTTTTTCAAAACAAGGTTCGGTCGACCGAGCTCTGTAGCCGGCCGACCGACCTGGAGCTCGGCCGACCGACCTGATGTTATTTTGCCTATTTCGCCTATTTTGTGTGGTTTCCAACTTTAATCGAATCGTGTTGTTTCCTATGTCTTGTTATCATTTGTTATGACTTTGATGACTCCATTTTAGGGATTTTTGAGTATCCATTTTGATGGATTCTTTATCGGTTTCGTTGGATTTTTATTCACATCTTCGTATGTGAATTATAGTGATTGATTGTTCCTACAATTTTCTTTGTGTTTTGTCACTTTAAAAATATAAAGGTTTTCTATACTAGTAGTAAATATCAAAACTCATTCCTCAAACGACTTCAATACTATTTTAATACCAAATTCGTTTATAAAACCGTTTTCCAATCTATTAGTATATATAAACCTTTACCTCACTCGTATGAGAAATCTAATTAAACGACTTAGTAAAACAAGTGGTATGAAATGCTTGCGTTCACTTTGTCGGTTAATTCTTGGACTTGTTCGATTGAATCTCTTGTGACAATTTTATAGTGGAGATCTACAGTTTGTTCGTAAATATTTAAGTTAAGCAAGTGGTTATGGGACATGAAGCTAAACTCATATATTTACTAGCTTAGTGTAATTGACACTTCTCGTTGATCATGATGATCATCTTTGTGATTTAGACTAGCAATGTGCGATGTCTCTTTGTCTGCGAGGGAGACTAAACCCCGTTTTGTGGAGATTCGACTCAATTTGGTGGGGTAGCAACCCATGGTCTTCGGGCCGTTTGTGGAGCTTCGGCTCAATTTGTGATGGTTAGCAACCATGGAATTAGTGTTCTGTTTGTGATACACGTGTTGGCGAGCTTTATGCTCCCGTTTGTGATAGGCCTCCCCCTTTGTGATTTCTGGATTTCTTGAGATGATTTCTAGAATTTGTGTTTCACCAATTTTCGTGATTTCCATTGATAAGTTTTATCAATATTTGTGCATTGGTGAATTTGTGCGTCATTGACTTTTGTGATTTCTTGATTTCACATATTGAATTCTGGAATTTGTGTGTCATTGACTTTTGTGATTGACATTGATATTATTGTCAATATTTGTGCATTGGTGAATTTGTGTGTCATTGACTTGTGTGATTGACATTCATATTATTGTCAATATTTGTGCATTGGTGAATTTGTGTGTCATTGACTTTTGTGATTGACATTGATATAATCATCAATATTTGTGGTTTGATGAACGAAATAAGGAGTATGGCATTTCTTTGATTCTTGTGTACATTTGGTGACATTGATTAATCTCTCGTTGATTTTCAATTACTTATATATATCACAGCTTGGAATTGTGATTATTATGTGTTTAGTCACATCTCTTATTCCATTTCATTTCATTTGATATCTATAGTTAGACTGATCCATTTATTATTTTCTTATTAAATAATACTCGGGTCAGACCGAGATGTTACAGGTTCTTCTGCTTGACTTCTCTCTTGGGATTGATTTCTCCGACTTTTGGTTAACTACTTAGATTAGTAGTTTTTGTTGTATACATTTGAGATATAGACTCCATAATGTATACTTATTCTTTTGTGTAGTTCATGTAACTATTCTTTTGTGATATTGTGGATCTTTTTAGACCACTACTCTGATGTACACTTCCTAGTGTAATATTCATATCTATTTCCGCCTTTGTGATATGAATTGTCTGTGACTGATTTATGTTATGCTTATTTCTATATTTGTTTCCAAAGATTATTATAGCCACTGTGTGGTAGCTTTGTGTTTGTATCGGTATGTCGAATTTCCTCTTGAAATAAAATGCATGTTATACTATCTGACGTATCGGTGCTCGCGCAACGTAATTACATGGATGGTCGTTCCTCAACAGCCTTATTCTCCGTGCTAGTTGACAGCATTCACCATAATGTTCTTGGCTAGCGTGGGTATAGAGGTGGGGCGTCACAGCTTGGTATCGGAGCCAAACTTCGGAACAATATGGAATATTATAACAAGGATCGTCGTCCTAAGTCCATCTTAGGAGTCGTGCTTTAGGATTTAATTCGAGTCTTCGTACCGATTCGTCCTATTTTCCTTATGATTCCTTGTTTATCTATCAAGATTGCTTGATATTCAATTTGGTGAATAATCTTCTTCTTGCTCTTCTTTCTTTCTAAGGAAGAGGAATGTCTAGACCAGGCCGTCCCAGAGCTGGACCATCTAGTGTTCCACCCCAAGATGGAGTTTTTATGACTGCTCAACAGCTTCTTGATTTAGTGGCAAATGCTCAAGCAGCTGGAGCTAACCCGGAACCTACTCACCCAAAGTCGGGATTTGCACGCTTGTGTAGCGATTACACTAATTTGGGTGGGGAGCCATTTAAAGGTTCCGAAACTGTTATTGAAGTACAGGCTTGGCTAAGGTCATGCGATCGAATCTTTTCTCGCATGAATCTTATTGACCATCACCGAGTTCAGATGGCCTCTAGTATGCTCCGAGAAAGAGCATTGGACTGGTACGAGCTTCTTATTTCTGAGATTAATGAAGCGGATCTCACCTGGGAGAAATTCCGGGAACGCTTCGAGTTGAAATTTGTACCGGAAGCAGAGATAGTGACATTGGCTCGACGATTTATAGACCTTGTTCAAGGTGAGTCCTCCGTGACTGATTACGTCGTCTCCTTCGAGTCGCTTTCCAAATATGGGGTTGAATACATCAACACCCCTTTAAAGAAGAACCAGAGGTTCGTCTATGGCTTAAACAAAAATTTCAAGAAGCCATTACTTCTAAAATTAGAAGTTTCTTTCGACCAACTCGTTGATATTGCTCTTCGTCTTGAAGAGGCGGATAGGGAGAACGATGTTGAAGTGGTGGGTTCCAAACCAAACTTCAACAACAAGAAGAGGCCAAACAAATTCAAAGGCCCCTATCCTAATAAGAAAAGGAAGCAAGCAACCTCCGTGGCAAAGACTTCTTCCTTTGGCCGTGGGGAATGCTATAATTGTGGTTCGAAGGACCATTATGCGAACAAGTGCCCAAGGTCTCTCTCTTGTCGCTACTGCAAAGTTCCCGGTCATGTTATATCTTTATGCCCCAAGTTTCAGGGCAAGAAGGACGGAAAACTTAATGTTGCTCAAGCCCCTGGCAACACATCTCGTGGCCAAGGTATTTCTCATTCTATTCTGGATGGAATTATTTTATTTCGTGATCATCCTATTCGAGTTCTTTTTGATACGGGTGCATCCCATTCTTTTATATCAAAAGAACTTGTTGATACTTTTTCTTTGGACGTTTTGTGTTTAATGACTTCTTTGAGAATTGCGAATCCGGTTGGTGGATCCGCAACAATCAGTTTATTGTGTAAAGATGTCGAGATTATTTTGTGTGATTTTTCTTTTCGAGCCGATTTGCATGTCATGCGTTATTTAGGCTTTGGAATGATTTTGGGAATGGATTGGCTTAACCGTTATGAAGCTCATATCCTATGTCCTGAGCGGACGATTCATCTTCGACATCCTCAATCTGTTAAGCAGATTTCTATTAATCTTAAAGATTCAGATTCCAGCTTGGTTGCATCTTTGTATTCTTTAAATCCTCGTGATGACGATGATGATGATGAGGGTGATATTATTTCTCTTATTCGCGTCGTTCGTGAATTTTCCGACTTATTCGAGCCTGTTTTAGGATTACCACCTAAGCGAGCAATTGAGTTCAGAACTAATCTTATTCCTAGAGCCCAACCTATCACTCGTCCTCCGTATCGTATGTCCAATAAAGAAAACGAGGAGATGCGTAAACAATTATCTGAATTAGAGACGAAGCAATTTATTCGCTCTAGTTCCTCGCCTTGGGGAGCTTCGGCTATTTTCGTGAAGAAATCCGATGGAACACTTAGGCTTTGCGTTGACTACCGCAAGCTTAATGATTTTACTATCAAAAATAAATATCCTTTACCTCGGATTGATGATCTATTCGATCAACTTAATGGTGCTAGAGTCTTTTCACTATTAGACTTAGCTACTGGATTTCATCAGCTTCGTATTACAGAGGATAGTATTCCTTTGACATCGTTCCGTACTCGTTATGGATCTTATGAATGGCTTGTTATTCCATTTGGTCTAAAGAATGCTCCGGCCTATTTCGTTGACCTTATGAATAGAGTTTTCAAAGACTTCCTCGACCGGTTTGTTCTCATCTTTATCGATGATATTCTTGCGTATTCTAAAACCGAGGAGGAGCATGAAAAACATCTTCGGATTGTGTTGGAAACTCTTAGGAGTAATCAATTAAGGGCAAAGTTGTCTAAATGCCACTTTTGGCAATCTCGTGTGAAGTTTCTCGGTCATATTATTTCCGAATCCGGAATTTCCGTGGATCCTTCAAAGATTGAAGCGATTCAAGATTGGAAGAGACCGGAGAGTGTGACAGAGATTCGTAGTTTTCTCGGATTGGCGGGCTATTACCGTCGTTTTATTAAAGACTTTTCTAAGATTGCCGTGCCTCTCACTAGCTTGAGTAAGAAAGGTGTTAAATACATTTGGTCGGACAAATGTGAAGCTTCTTTTCAGAAATTAAAAGAACTCCTTTCTGATGCTCCTATTCTTGTTGTTTCCGAGGGGAATCAAGATTTCGTTGTTTATACCGATGCTAGTCGCTTTGGTTTGGGTGCCGTTCTTATGCAAAAAGAACGTGTTATTGCTTATGCTTTAAGGCAATTAAAACCTACCGAGACTAGATATGCCACTCATGATTTAGAACTCGCGGCTATTGTTTTCGCTCTTCGGATTTGGCGTCATTATCTTTTAGGAGAGAAATTTGTTCTTTATACCGATCATAAATCTTTGAAGTATTTATTCTCTCAAAAGGAACTTAATTTGCGTCAACAGCGTTGGCTCGAATTTCTTGCACCATATGATCTTGATATTCTTTATACTCCCGATAAGGGTGATCGTGTCGCCGATGCTCTTAGCCGTAAACAACAAGCTGTTGTTTCTATGATGATATCCGAATGGAACGATCTCGAGATCTTATCCACTTATGAGATTCGAGACCGCGTATCCGATTTATGCTCATCATTTGTTTTATGTAGCCTTGAGGCTCATCCTTCTCTTTTAGACCGCCTTCTTGAAGGTCAAAGGCTAGATCCCGAATTGGCGCTTCTTGGCCAAAATATTAAGGATAAGATTGATATTGAAGGTTTGAAGGACTTTGATATCGATTCTCGTGGCGGCATTCGGAAATTTGGTAGACTTATCGTGCCAAATATTAGTGACCTTCGTAAAGATATTTTAAAAGATTCACATCGTTCTAAATTTACCATTCATCCCGGTAGTAGTAAAATGTACGCGGATATGAAGCGACTTTATTATTGGGAGGGAATGAAACTTGACATCGCTAACTTCGTTAAGCGTTGCATGACTTGCTAACTCATTAGGGCTGAACATCAAAGGCCCGGTGGGTTATTGCAACCTTTAGAAATTCCAATTTGAAAGTGGGACCAAATTTCCATGGATTTTATAGATGGCCTTTCCCGTTCTCGTTCGGGTCATGATAGTTTATGGGTGATTGTTGATAGGCTTACTAAATCTGCCCATTTTATTCCCGTTCGGTCTAACCGAACCGTTCCTCTTTTGGCCAAACTCTTTGTCAAAGAGATTGTTAAATTACATGGGGTTCCTACTTCTATTGTTAGCGATCGTGATCCATTGTTTACTAGTGGATTTTGGAAGAGTCTTCAAAAAGCTTTGGGAACGAAGCTTAATTTTAGCACCGCTTATCATCCCCAGTCCGATGGACAAACCGAGCGTGTGAATCAAACTCTTGAAGATCTTCTTCGTGCTTGTGTGCTTGATTTTGGTGGAAGTTGGGAAGATCATATTTCACTTGTTGAATTTTCCTATAATAATAGCTTCCAATCTATTATTGGTATGGCACCTTTTGAGGCACTCTACGGAAGGCCATGCCGATCTCCTTCTTGTTGGCTTGAGGCCGGTGAGAAGCTGGTTTTAGGTCCAGATTTTATTCGGGATTCCACAGAGAAAATTGACCTTATTCGACATAGAATGAAAGAAGCCCAGAGTAGACAAAAATCCTATGCCGATAACCGAAGAAGGAAGTTAGAATTTTCTGTGGGAGATCTTGTGTTCATTCGTGTTTCACCTATGAAAGGTGTTGTACGTTTCAGGCGATCGGGAAAGTTAGCGCCTCGATATATTGGGACATTTCCTATCACTGAACGTATTGGTTCCATGGCTTATCGCCTTTTATTACCGGCTCAATTTTCTGCTATTCATGACGTGTTTCACGTTTCTCAATTACGGAAGTGCCTTCGAGATTTCGATTCTGTTCTTGAGCCTGGTGTTGTGGAAGAGATTGAAGTTTCGCCTAATTTAACTTATGAGCAACATCCTATTCGTATCATTGCTTCGGAGGTCAAACGACTTCGAAATAAAGATGTCCCGCTTGTTAAAGTTCAATGGTCTTCAAATCTTAAGGATTGTTCTTGGGAATCTAGAGAGTACATCAAGCGAACACATCCGGACTTACTTTCTCGTGCTCTTTGAGGTGTACTTCTTATTTCCAAACTTCTTTTGTGTTGAATATGCTTTTATGGTTGTTACTATATATCTTCTTCTTAAAATATTGCGAGGACGCAATTTCTTTAAGGAGGGGAGTCTGTAACAACCCGCATATTTATCGATTTTATATTTAAATAATTTATTTAAATATTTCATCGTTAGTCGGATTTTAGTCCGAAAAGCTACTTTTTGCATACGGTCGAATTAGGACTCGGGACCACTCCCACTGAGTTTAAAATGCCGTTTGCGACCTTTTAGAGTATAAGCTTCGATATGTTTGGACAAAGTTGATTTTTGCTACTTTTCACTTTGGGTTTGAGTTTGGGTTCAGCCATTAGCCAACTTATACTTAAAAACTGAACCCCTCCTCCCCATTCTCCCTCACTTCTTTCTCTTTTCAGTTTTTATAGCATTAATGGTGGGAGAGATTGGAAATTAAAACTCTAAAACCCTAGTTCCTCTTGCAACTTCAAATCCCTAGCTCCAAATTCAAGAGAACCCATTGGTAAGCATTCTCTTCATCTTCTCCAACTTATTCTCTTACCAATTTCAGAAATTCCTAAACCTAATTTTGGGAATGTTCTTGTTTTTGAGCTTAGATTCAAGCTCAATTGGGTTGTGTTGAAGAGAGGTTGATTCTCCATTTGCTTTCAAGCTTCTTCTTGTTTGATTTTGTGAAAAGGTGAGATTTTTAATCTCACATCTAAGTCTATGAATTATCTTCAATTGTTAGGTATAAATTCCTAACACTTATTCTTGTGCAATTGCTTTTGATTTGGATTGCTTTTGAGAATATTCCAATTTTAGTGTTTGAAAGCCAAATCCTTAAAAATCATAGCTTTGAGGTTCAAATGTGTTTTTGGTGATGCGTCGAGGAGCCAATAGGGCCGGGTAGCCGTTAGGCATAATTCCCTAGTGTCCGTGCTCGTTCGGTTGCGAATTGGTGGAGGTTGCACATCAATTTACGGGCATCAATTTGCAGAGCATCAGGTTCGGCCGACCGACCCCCTGGTCCGGTCGACCGACCTGCTAGTAAAAGTGCCTCTGTTTCTGGTTCGGCCGACCGACCCCCCTGGTTCAGTCGACCGACCTGATGCCCGAGAAGTTTTTTTCAAAACAAGGTTCGGTCGACCGAGCTCTGTAGCCGGCCGACCGACCGACCTGATGTTATTTTTCCTATTTCGCCTATTTTGTGTGGTTTCCAACTTTAATCGATTCGTGTTGTTTCCTATGTTTTGTTATCATTTGTTATGACTTTGATGACTCCTTTTTAGAGATTTTTGAGTATCCATTTTGATGGATTCTTTATCGGTTTCGTTGGATTTTTATTCACATCTTCGTATGTTAATTTTAGTGATTGATTGTTCCTACAATCTTCTTTGTGTTTTGTCACTTTAAAAATATAAAGGTTTTCTATACTAGTAGTAAATATCAAAACTCTTTCCTCAAACGACTTCAATACTATTTTAATACCAAATTCGTTTATAAAACCGTTTTCCAATCTATTAGTATATATAAACCTTTACCTCACTCGTATGAGAAATCTAATTAAACGACTTAGTAAAACAAGTGGTATGAAACGCTTGCGTTCACTTTGTCGGTTAATTCTTGGACTTGTTCGATTGAATCTCTTGTGACAATTTTATAGTGGAGATCTGCAGTTTGTTCGTAAATATTTAAGTTAAGCAAGTGGTTATGGGACATGAAGCTAAACTCATATATTTACTAGCTTAGTGTAATTGACACTTCTCGTTGATCATGATGATCATCTTTGTGATTTAGACTAGCAATGTGCGTTGTCTCTTTGTCTGCGAGGGAGACTAAACCCCGTTTTGTGGAGATTCGACTCAATTTGGTAGGGTAGCAACCCATGGTCTTCGGGCCGTTTGTGGAGCTTCGGCTCAATTTGTGATGGTTAGCAACCATGGAATTAGCGTTCCGTTTATGATACACGTGTTGGCGAGCTTTATGCTCCCGTTTGTGATAAGCCTCCCCCGTTTGTGATTTCTGGATTTCTTGAGATGATTTCTAAAATTTGTGTTTCACCAATTTTATTGATTTCCATTGATAAGTTTTATCAATATTTGTGCATTGGTGAATTTGTGCGTCATTGACTTTTGTGATTTCTGGATTTCGCATATTGAATTCTGGAATTTGTGTGTCATTGACTTTTGTGATTGACATTGATATTATTGTCAATATTTGTGCATTGGTGAATTTGTGTGTCATTGACTTGTGTGATTGACATTGATATTATTGTCAATATTTGTGCATTGGTGAATTTGTGTGTCATTGACTTTTGTGATTGACATTGATATAATCGTCAATATTTGTGGTTTGATGAACGAAATAAGGAGTATGGCATTTCTTTGATTCTTGTGTACATTTGGTGATATTGATTAATCTCTCGTTGATTTTCAATTACTTATATATATCACAGCTTGGAATTGTGATTATTATGTGTTTAGTCATATCTCTTATTCTATATCGTTTCATCTGATATCTATATTTAGACTGATCCGTTTATTATTTTCTTATTAAATAATACTCGGGTCAGACCGAGATGTTACAGGTGCTTCTGCTTGACTTCTCTCTTGGGATTGATTTCTCCGACTTTTGGTTAACTACTTAGATTAGTAGTTTTTGTTGTATACATTTGAGATATAGACTCCATAATGTATACTTATTCTTTTGTGTAGTTCATGTAACTATTCTTTTGTGATATTGTGGATCTTTTTAGACCACTACTCTGATGTACACTTCCTAGTGTAATATTCATATCTATTTCCGCCTTTGTGATATGAATTGTCTGTGACTGATTTATGTTATGCTTATTTCTATATTTGTTTCCGAAGATTATTATAGCCACTGTGTAGTAGCTTTGTGTTTGTATCGGTATGTCGGATTTCCTCTTGAAATAAAATGCATGTTATACTATCTGACGTATCGGTGCTCGCGCAAAGTAATTACATGGATGGTTGCTCCTCAACAGCCTTATTCTCCGATGCTAGTTGACAGCATTCACCGTAATGTTCTTGGCAAGCGTGGGTATAGAGGTGGGGCGTCACATCAACCTATTCATTTTATTTAGCAGATTATGCATAGCTTAAATTCAAAATTTAACTATATATGTATAATTATAAAATAATATTTATATAATATAAAAATTTAATATTTATTAAACCGTATCATATCCAAACCATAAAATCATTTCAAAAATAATTTTTTATATATACCGCGGTGCCAGTATAAAATTTTCTATCCTAAGGTCAAGTGATATGGATATTTATCATTTCAATCCGCAATTTAATAATAAAATGCGGTTGTATATCATTTCAAATCACAATCCCGAATGAAATGAAATTCATAACAACTTGTAGTCAATATAAATAAACATCCATCCATCCATCAGAATCATACATCCATTTATTACAATCATCATCCAAATTCCAATAATACAGCAAATATAACATGTGATAATAACAGGTATCAACTATCAGTTTATATTCAAAAATAAATTATAACTGTTTACTGGCAGTTTTAATGCAATGAATAAATTAATTAATAATTAACTGGCAGTTTAAAAGTTCAATAATGAATTAAATAATGCGTAAATTAAATGAATGCAATTTAACTGAGAAAATGATGAACATATGCCAAACAGCTATAAATAAAATTTCAAACACATCATAAATCAATTTAACCAACATAAGAAATCTTAGAAGTTGTGAGTGGGTTAAAACACTCACCTTTTGAATTTAAATTCAATTTAAACCCAAAAATTTGACCGTCTTAAAATTCGCCCAAAGCAGAGTCATTAAGTCGGAATTTCAATACGATCCTAACAAAAAAAATCACGCGTGAAACGGAGTTCATATGCAAGAGTTATAGCGATAAATGCGATTGAATTTAAATGTTGAAATAAAAAAAATGACACACTCTTACCTTCATTTTTGCGCCAGGTCATTACTCAATTTGCTTCTTCCTAGAACAGTAATGCACGAGACCCTCATGCTGTTCCTCCGATACGCAGAAAGCACATACGAACAACGCCCTTCGATCTGAACGTGGTCATCATCCAACGCAATAACCCACGCCGCCGCCACCTGCACGTCCCCCCGCCCCCCCTACGGCAACTCGCGAACCTCCAATCGCCTTCAAAAAGTCAGCCGCTGCCTTCTATTTGCAACCCAAAATGAATTTTTCCGAGCGATCCAACCATCAAAACGACGAACAAACTATATAGATGCGCTCTCCATCGTCCTCTCTACAATACCCATCAACGATTCGACGATCCGACTACTTTGATTTCGACGATGATGAACGGTCGAAACTTCTCTGATTTTTACCGGTCAAACGACAAACTGAATCGAAAAACGAACACCACCAGTGAATTACTCTAGTCGAGAGCTTCAACATATAATTTTTTCAAATTTTTCTAAGGACTTTGGATTTTTGACTTTGATTTTGAAATGAAATTAGATTTAGGGTTTTCAGCGATTGGAAAGAAGGAGTTGAGAAGAAGATATGTGTACACACAACTGAGAATTGGGAAGGCTAGGATTTATAACTGGATATTTATAGGCAAATTGAAATAAAATAGATGGATCGAGTTGATAGATATAGGCGCTAACGCTAACGTGGCCCAAAAAGTCCGTTCTGACCCCAGAATGAAATTGGGTAAACCCATATATCAAAATAGGTGTTTTAAAATATTTTAAATGCGATGGAAAAAGTTTCACGTCCAAATTCCATCGTATGAAGAAGTTGTGCTGAAAACAATATTTTCCAAATTGATTTCAATTGCATAAATTTTAAGGCGTTTTGAGTCCGTACGATCAAACGACAAGTCCGATCGCTACGAAACATGAAACACTATTATAATTCACCGTTACGGATCCGATGAAACTCGTTTCGTTGAAATCCGAGTCAGTGACCAAAATGGCTATTTTTATATTAATTAAATAAATTAAAAATTCATTAATAGAATCCAATTTTTTTTTTTAAATCTTAAATTTAACAAATTTTATCACCTTTATTATTTCTGAATCATTTAAAATGTTTTAAACCAATTAAAAGACAATTTAAAGTTGATTAACTTCCTATTTCAGTGTCAAATTTTCAATTTTATTAAATTTAGAAATTATCAATTAAGTTTCCAAAATTTCATTGAATTAAATCTTCATTCTTATTATTCAATCCATTATAGCCAAATGGATGAAATTAATATACATAAATATTTTTCAATTTCAACTAAACCTTCAATTAACGTAATAATAAATGTTTAATTTTTCTTAATTGCAAAAACTCAATTACCTTAATTCTTTATATTGAAATAAATAAACAAATCTTGATTTACAATCTTTTCATTTACCAATAGTCATATTATAAATCGAATTCACATTATCTTTAATTATTAATTATCATCAGTTAAGATCTTAACATTTGTTCCATAAATTTTATTTGCCCTGAATTAGTTACTGCATTTATCTAATTCCAATTTCGTAATCACATTCAATCCATTAACTGGTATTGCATTGACATTTAACTTATTAGCTTATATCAACAATATTATCATTAATTGCAAATGGATTACCAAATTTAGTCACTACCCTAAATAACTAACGTAAATTAATCTCCATTATTTCCACTGATTTAACTTTCATTCAATTAATTAATGATTCCCTCAGTTAGCAATAACGTAAAATTTTCTTTATTTGTATTGCAAATAATTCAAAATTCAATTCCTAATTCTTAATATCCTCTAAATTACAACTTCCAAACATGGTATTAATCATCATTTACGTACCTCTAATTATCTTAATTTACATTAACATAATAAATAAATTACCTTTAATGAAATCTATCCCCCAATTTATTGTATGCAATAAATTTTTGGCCTTACAATAGTTTCAATTATTTATTTATATTCATTGCGATTGAATACCAATTAACACATCAAATAAATGAACAATCCATATTCATTTGTCACCTTTTTTTTTTAAATTCAGTTATAAGTTTGTTACTTACCAACCAGGTTATAATAACACTAGTTTTTATTCCACTGCTATATATGATATATTTGCATCACATACTTGAATTTTTCAATTTCATCTTAATTCCAATTCACGGTAGTATAATTTCTTACTATAAACCCATTTATAATTATCATTTATTAATATTCACTTTATTCATGTTGTTTATGCTTAATTTAATTCCTTTGCACATTAATTCGTTTATTAAAGTTTAAAATCATTTATTTATATTACTTACCTTCTTATTATATTAAATCAGTAGCATTTCAATTATACTTCTGATTATAACATTTCATTAGTAAACTCAATATTCCCGTTTGTTTCTTTTATTAACCTTATAACCAAGTATGACAAATTCCATAATTTCAATTGATTGCACTTACATTTTGAATTTGTAAATCTTAATTTCAATTGCTATATTTAAATTTCTAACATTTGCTTCATTATAACTTCTAAGATTTTTATTTCTTCCTAAATTTAATTGAATTTTTTAATTAAACTAACAATTTTTTAATCAAAATTTACGGGTCGTTACACTCTCCCCCGCTCAAAACTTTTCGTCCCCGAAAAGGAAAAGGAGGGAAAAGAAGAATTAAATAAACAATACGTCTTATTCAAAATATTAACTTTATAAACAATTAAATTTACAAATTTATTACTTTAAATAAAATATACCCATTTTACAATCATTATGTCTTTTTATACGTAAATAAATAAAGTTTGGAAAAACATTTTGAAAATAATTTCTAAGTCCAAAATTTTACAAAAATTTTTGGCAGAGTACGGAGAGGCTCGGGAGAAAATATAATATCAAAATATAACAATTATATTACATATATTATCCAAAATATTATATCCCAACCGGGAAAATATATAAAATAGCGCTATAAATCGAAATCTGAAACGTACCTATTTGTCGGGCAATTTACGCTTAATTTATGGAACCAAAAGCAGTAGCAATTGCTTCCATAACCTGCATTTCACTTATAAAATCCAAAGGGTTAACAATTTATATAAAGTGAAATAATTAAGTGGTTTCAATCACTAACAATAAATCAATACAACAACCATCAATTTCAACAAACAACATACACAACAAATACAAAACAACCATTTAATCAAACAAACAAATAGTTGTTCGGATTCAAAACTTTTAAATTGTACGGAATGAAAAATAAACTACTAGCGCATCATTTACTCAACGGTCGTAGATAAAACTAAATAGATTATTCATTCACCCAAATCCAATTTTAAAGTATCCTTGCCCAAACAACCATCAACTAAACAACAACAAATCCAAACAACAATCAACTTAACTCATTACTAATTTAATTTCATACCATTGTTGTTTGATTTTCTTTTTATTTATACAGTGATTTATCTTTTTAATTTACATTTACTCATTAAATGTTTGCTTCATTTATTTTTACTTATTACTTACAATTATTCAATTCCATTAACTCAGGTCATGCGAGTTCCTTTTATTTCGTTATAATTATTCATTCATTTATTATTGCATGTCTTCATTTATTTATTACTTAATTTCATTTATTACAGTATTCATTTTCCTACTAATTTTGTTTATAAATAGCTTCAACTGTTTACTTAAATTCATTATCATTCATTTATACTACTCCATTTCATTTATTTATCATTTTTTTATTTACTAAATTCCATTTACAATACTTACTTTTCTATTTTAATTTGTAGTCTTTTCAATTTAAACTTAAGTTTATAACTCTATACCACCAATTCTAATAAATAAAAGCAATTTATTGAACACTTTCATTACATACTTTTATTGTACAATTTCCATTACATTTCTTATTAAACATTTCAACTTTTAATATTCGGTAAGTTATATATATGCTTTTAAAGAATGTAATTGAAAGTTATACAAGTTTTCTCATTTCTTTTAAATAATTCACTGTTTAATAAATTTTTACCTTTTATTTCACTACAATAATTGAAACAATTAATTAACGGAAATTTAAGAATTTAATACCGGGTTAAATTTCAAATTATTTTAAAATAATAGATAAATATATTCTTACAACTTATATATCTCTAATTATATTGAAAAAAATTCAAAATTATATATATATATATATATATATATATATCAAAAATGAATCTGCAGTAAAACTACTACAGTGGCCTTCCCCTTCGAAACTCGAAAATGAAAATCGATGATGCGGCCGCCATCACCGAAATTATTTTCCAGCGACAGAAAGGAAAGTACAAAACTTATTTTCTCCAAAATCTTCTTTAAATAATTCTTCCAAATTATATTAAAATATTTATATCAGAAAATACTTATAAACAAATTTATTATATTCCAAAATTTATTCGAAAGAAATTTCAAAACCCCGGAACTTAAATTCTAAATTTCCAAATTTCATTTATTTTATTTTTCAATTTTTACTTCGACTATTAATTATAAAGTTATTACCTAATAACCCATATGTTGCAACCAAATATATATATATATATATATATATATTATTTAAAAATTTATTTTATATATAGAAAATATAATAGGCAAAATTATTTCATTTGCCTACAATAAAACAAATATTATGTCGGTCTATCCTATTAAGTGTTTAGAAATCCCTATTGGTGTCACAACGTCCCATGCATCAACCAGAATTTATAAATACAAAACGGAACAGATTAACACAATATTAAAACCTTTTTATAACACTAACAAGTACGTTCTCTTATATATATACACTCAGCGACTCCCATAAGGTATTACTACCCTATTAGTAAAGAGTCAAATCCCACAAAGTTAAGGTTTATCGCTAAACCAAGGCTCTAATACCAGATGTAACGTCCCGCCTTTTCGCACGCTTTAAATCAACACATGTGCCAACTCAAACCATACGGAATGCAGATTGTTATGGGGTAAATAAGAAAACAAGAAAGAAATAAAAATAAAACAGAATCTCACAGCGGAAGGATAAAATATAATAATCAAATATGCAGTTTATAAATCTGTTTACAAAAAACATTTGATTATATTTATATAGTACATATCAGAGTTACACTTACCAATAACAATGCAGCGGAATTAAATAGTGTAGTGGAATAATATAGTAGATAGTAATACTACAAATCTTTGTCTTCATCCTCCAGAATAAAAATCTTCAGATCCTGAAACGCTCGGACTGACCCGAGCGAATTGAAAAGACAAAACACTCGAGTCAGAACTAAAGGATCTTATGTAAGTTAAATCAACAGAGATAAATATGAGTGTAGTAACTTAAAAGATACTCGGGATTCACAACTCTTAAGGATCCGTTAAACTATTTACTATGTAGTATATTGCGCTATTATAATAGTGTCAAATAGTAAAATAAACATACTTTTAAATAGCGTTAAGGAGTTACCCAATCTCCCCCTTAGCACAATAATAGTCCCAGTAGTCCATCCGATATCATAGTCCCTCCTGATCGGGAAGCCACCAGAGGATACCACATGGGCTACGGGAGAAATCCAAACTCGTACAAGGCTCGGTATGGTAGGTGACACGGCACAACTAGGCAATGCCAGGGTAGATATACCAATTACGCTTCCGGGTCGGTGGTAACGCATAGCTGCTACTACCGCCCACCTTGGACAAACTCCCCCAAATCAAGAAATCAAAAGTGAAGGTGGCCACCGAATCAATCCAAAGTCTGAGTATAGTATCGAAGGGAAATGTCCGATCAAAGGTGCTACCTTATTAATCTGTCGATCGCTCCTGTTTTAGCCACCTTATGCTAACTCACGGGAGTTGGGTCCGCGTATTTACCTCAAAGGAAACGCCATCACCATCCTACTTCATTCTGGAATCTCCACCGCGTACACGGTTATCAAGTGATTTTCGGAGTTGGCAGAGAGTACGACAACTTTCGATCCCGGTCTCTTTAACAACCAAACGTTATTATAACACCGCGGTCTTTAAAAATAGTTTATACTTTAAAAAACCAGAATATAATTATCCGTTTCAAAACCCATAAATACGATATCATTTTCTTTTCCAAAACAAACTCATTTTGATATTATTTTTAGAAAACCCAAATCAATAATATCATTTTTATTTCATATATATTTCTCTTCCAAAATCATACTGTTTTAAAGTTTATAATATCGGGAAACCAAACATTTGAATTGTAGCTTTCAAAACACAATACTTCGAAATTCATAGCTTTAAAACCATAACTTCTAAAACTTGAATGATTTGGATCTTCAACAGTATATAGAATAAAGTGGTTTAATTTTAAATTTACTTTGTAAAGTAAAATAATTTCCATGACTTTACAAATATATTTTCTTTAGATGATGTTAAACCATAAATTTAATTTTCACCTTCAGTTTCCAAAACCACTTCAATTTCAATATATATCCAATTTGAGCATTAATAAATTTCAAAACTAAGGTTGGAATTTATTCTTTCAACAAATTCACTTTTCTATTATTTAGTCTTGAACATTTGCATGATAATTCCATGATCATTTATATAAAACTCAAATCTCCTATAACTAAATATTTCCTTCGATTTATTTATACTAGGAATATTCATTTAATTTATTTTGAAATAAAATTTCAGTTATAAATATCATACCTTTAAAATTTTCAAGCTTAATAAGGTTCTACATCAACTTATAGAGTTTAATTCTTAAATACGCTCAATTCCAATTAATTTTTTTTGTTTACCTTCCAATCTAAATTTATTTGAATCATTTAAACTCTATATCCTAAGCCGGTACTTAATTATATAATATAAATTATCAACTCTATTTCAACCTATTCATTTTATTTAGCAGATTATACATAGCTTAAATTCAAAATTTAACTATATATGTATAATTATAAAATAATATTTATATAATATCAAAATTTAATATTTATTAAACCGTATCATATCCAAACCATAAAATCATTTCAAAAATAATTTTATATATATACCGCGGTGCCTGTATAAAATTTTCTATCCTATGGTCAAGTGATACAGATATTTATCATTTCAGTCGCAATTTAATAATAAAATGCGGTTGTATATCATCTCAAATCACAATCCGAATGAAATGAAATGCATAACAACTTGTAGTCAATATAAATAAACATCCATCCATCCATCAAAATCATAAATCCATTTATTACAATCATCATCCAAATTCCAACAATACATCAAATATAACATGTGATAATAACAGGTATCAACTATCAGTTTATATTCAAAAATAAATTATAACTGTTTACTGGCAGTTTTAATGCAATGAATAAATTAATTAATAATTAACTGGCAGTTTAAAAATGCAATAATGAATTAAATAACGCGTAAATTAAATTAATGCAATTTTATTGGGAAAATGATGAAACATATGCTAAACAGCTATAAATAAAATTCTAAAGACATCATAAATCAATTTAACCAACATAAGAAATCTTAGAAGTTATGAGTGAGTTAAAACACTCACCTTTTGAATTTAAATTCAATTTAAACCCAAAAATTTTACCGTCTCAGAATTCATCCAAACCAGCGTCATCAAGTTCGGAATTTCAATACTATCCTAAAAAAAAAAATCGCGCGTGAAACGGAGTTCGTATACAAGATTTATAGTGATAAATGCGATCGTTGAAATAAAAAAATGACACTTTTACCTTCATTTTTGCGCCACGTCATACCTTAATTTGCTTCTTCCCAGAACAGTAACGCATGAGACCCTCATGCTGTTCCTCCGATACGCAGAAAGCATGTGCGAACAATGCCCTTCGATCTGAACGCGGTCATCACCCAACGCAATAACCCACGCCGCCGCCACGGTAAGGCTCTCCACCACCTGCACGTCACCTTGCCCCCACTACGGCAACTCGCAAACCTCCAATTGCCTTCAAAAAGTCAGCCGCCGCCCTATATTTGCAACGCTAAATTAATTTTTCCGAGTGATCCAACCATCAAAACGATGAACAAATTATATAGATGCGCTCCCTATCGTCCTCTCTACAATACCCATCAACGATTCGACGATCCGACTACTTTGATTTCGACGATGATGAATGGCCGAAACTTCTCTGATTTTTACCGATCAAACGACAAACTAAATCGAAAAACGAACACCACCAGTGAATTACTCTAGTCAAATGCTTCAACATATAATTTTTTCAAATTTTTCTAAGGACTTTGGATTTTTGATTTTGATTTTGAAATGAAATTAGATTTAGGATTTTCAACCATTAGAAAGGAGGAGTTGAGAAGAAGATATACGTACACACAACTGAGAATTAGGGAGGCTAGGATTTATAACCGGATATTTATAGGAAAATTGAAATAAAATAGATGGATCAGGTTGATAGATATACGCGCTAATGCTAACGTGGCCCAAAAAGTCCGTGCTGACCCCGGAACGAAATTGGGTAAACCCATATATCAAAATAGGTATTTTAAAATATTTTAAACGCGATGGAAAAAGTTTCACGTCCGAATTCCATCGTATGAAGAAGTTGTGCTGAAAACTATATTTTGCAAATTGATTTCAATTGATTTCAATTGCATAAATTTCAAGGCGTTTCGAGTCCGTACGATCAAACTGTGATATCCCGGAATTTCACACCGAATTTAAATATGATAATCTGTATAATAAACTAATTTAATTTGATAAATTTGTTATTTTATTCAACAGCAAATAAATGAATTGTAAATATACATTTATTCTAATTTAAAACCAATACATATATATAAGGAAATGAATGTGTTAAAATTTTATTCATAGCAAATTTGATTTTGAATTGGATTTTAAAATTCAATTTGTGTTTGAATTGATATATTAGAAGATTTAAATTTTTATTCTACAAATTTTACTTTGAATTTTAAAGAATATTCTTATGGTTTTAATTATGTTATAACAATTGTTTTATATTCATTTTTTTAAAAGAAAATTGATTTTTTAGGAATTAAAATATAAATTTATATAAGAAAATCAATTAAGTAAACATTTTAATTTCTTTTTGCATGAGATAACACTTGTTAACATTTAAACCTATTAATAAACATGTGTTAGAAATTTAAGCATTATTGTGACAAGTGTCATAATGTAGGTTTTATTTTCTTTAAATTTTATAAAACAAATTTTTAAAGGACATTCTTTCATATTTTCTCATTTTCTTAAAAGAAATTTTACATTCTTCCGTTTCAAAAATCTGAACTTCATCAATCTCTACTCCTTCAACCAATTTCTCAAACAATCTCAGTTTTATCACCTGTTAATTCAAGATCTGAAGCATATCAAAGATAAGCAAGAAATTTCAAGAAGTGGAAAAAGGAACCCTGCAGTTCATTCATATTTTTTCCAGCAGTTTGAGTCTTCACAACAGAAACAGTGAGTAAATTCTTAAATCAAACTTTAAGTATAAGATCTGTTGCATGTGAAAGATAGTTATGAAAATGCTTGCATGTTATTTACTTTGTGAGATATTAAATTACATTTTTTGATTTAACTGTGTATGCTTAAAATTGTATCAGTAGAACTCTGTTTTCAGGATTCCAAAGAAAATTCAAACCGTAAATTTTTATGAAGTAAAATATTGTTAGGTTGAAATATTTAATATAGGAGTTTGATTCAATATGATTTAAAGTGTAAAAAATATATGCAATGAAACAGTTTAGAAAAACTGAAGAAAGTAGATATGCAGTAAAACAATAATTATAGCATGTAAATCTTGTTAAATTTTAATGAATCAATATATATATCCTGAATCTATAATGCATGACATGAATTTTAAAGAAGAAATCAGAATTTTTAACCTACAATTGCATTTGAATTTTGAAATTTACTGAATTTGGGGCTTTCTTCAAATTCTCGTGACTGGATTGATTTTAGGTTTTGAAATTTGAATTGAAGCTTTGTTTAATGTTGCATAACACTAGAAAAATACTGTTTGAATTTATCATGCAACATAGAATTGGGAAATTTAATTTGTAGGGTTTTAGGGTACTGTTTTTTTGAGTTTGTGATATTCGATCGCGTGAAGCATAGGGATGATCGAGTTGGGGTTGGTTTGAGGTGGAGTTGTGTATGGGTGTTGCACACGCATAGCCGGAGTTTGGCGTCGAAAGGTGGTAGGATGGTCGTGGATGATGGGTTTGTTTCCAGGCGTCGGCAGTTTTGTTTTGGGTTCGAACACCCAAATTTCGCTTGAGCTCGAATTGATGGGTTCTGGAGTTGGATTATGGGTCGAGGATGGATTTGGGGTTTGCGCGTGAGGTCGGCGGTGGCGATGGAGGCGCCGTGGTCTCGTGCATGTGCACGAGACACTGTGTGTCAGTAAGTTTTCGTGCGCGAGTGGGTTGACTCGAAGAAACCTCGAGTTTGGGTCGTGATTATCGCGTGTTGTGCTCGGGTGTGTGTGTGCTTTGCTCGTGAGTGATGTTGGGTTCAGGGGAGTGTTGTAGGAGGAAGGGAAGAAATGGAGTAGAAGTCGTGTTAGTTTGATTTTGGTTGAGTTAAGCAAAATAAATGAAGACAAGGTTTAAACTTGTTTTAAATGTAAATTTTGTTTTAAGTTAAATTTAACACTTTATATTTCACTACTTTACAAAATGTCAATATTTTATTTCAAAAGAAAATCTCATTAGATTTGTTGAAGTTTTGAAAAAAAAATTCATCTTTAAATCTAACTCTTTAAAAAGTAATTTGTTTTAATGAATTGAAAATTTTAAATATGTAAGAGTTTTAAAGATGAATGAATTTTTTTTTGTTTTGAAGTTAATTAGATTTGAAATTAAAGTCTACTTTAATTAATTAAAAATTAGAGTTGGAATTAATTAATTAATTTTGGTTAATTAAATTGTTAAGATTTAGTTAATTACTAATGAATTATTTAATAGGTAATTAAGGATTAAATTAAATAACAATTAATAGGTTATTAATTAATTTAAGGCTAATTCATAAGTAATTAATAATTATTAATTAAATGATTAATGATTATTAAATTAGTGATTAAGAAGTTAATTAATTAATTGATTAGGAGTTAATTAATTAAGTAATTAAACACAAATTAATTTATAATTAATTGTAAATTAAAATTTAATTAATTAAATAATTAAGGTTAATTAATTATAATTAATTATGTAATTAAAATAAATTAATTTGTGATAATTAAGAATTAATTAAGGCAATTAAGAATTAATTAAGGTTAATTAATTATAAATTAAGGGTTAATTAATAACTAATTAAGGAATGATAAATTTTTAGTCAGGTTTAATTAATAAATAATTATAGTAATTAATTGATAATTAAATAAAGATTATTACTTAATTAAGTAGTAATTAATTAATAATGAGATAATTAAGAGGTGATTAATTAATTAAATGATTGAGATTAATTAATTAACATTTGTTTAAGCAAGATTAAGTGATAAATCCTTAAGTAATTAATTTAATTTTAAATTAATTAAATCAATTATAATATGAATTTAAGTAGAGCTTGCTTGTAAATGATAGTTTGAATTGATATCTGAATATGGTTGATATCTGTTGAATGATAGTTGAGTTATATTCTGTGATGAGATATTGTATATCTGTGATAGATATGGGTTATTATATGTTGATAATGCTATGTGATGCTATGTTTAAATCTGAATTGGATTGTTTAAATTTTTAAACAACTTGGCCTTTAAGACACGTTTGGATTTCGATGAGACCGGGATCGGGAATCAAATTTGATTTTTCGAAAACCACATCGATCCAAGTGAAACGTTAGGTCGTGAATCTTATGTAAAGATTGAACACTCGAGGTGTAAGGGCTATACGTCAATATAACTCTGTGGGTGATTCCGTAATGAGTTTGACGGAAAAGTACTTATAGATTCAAGATGGAGAATCAGAGTGTAAGGGTTATCGTCGTTTACTCTGAGGATGATTCCAAAATGAGTGTAACGAGATAATGCCTTCGGTTTCGTTCGAACCCGGAACGAACTTGTATGGATTAAATGCTTTCAGATCATCGTCAGGTGGACGATGAGCATTCTAAGAGATGAGTTCTTTATAAAGGTAATCGTAGCCTCAAGCCTCATCAACCGTGAATGGCTAAAACAGGGGAGGTGCAGCAAGGCTTCGTGGGTAGCCCCCACTTTAGAATGAGATTTACCGCTGTCTAGAAGTCCCTTATTATATATTTGGCTGTGTGGGCAGTTGTTGGCCACAACTGCGGGGTTGTCTTGTTCGGAACTGTCCAGTAAGGGATGGGTCCGGCCTTGTGTTGCAGGGGATTGGGAGTGATCCTCGGTACGGTGATCTAGGCCCCGTACTGTGACGGGCGGTACCCCAGTAGCCCTGCCATTGATGGAAACCATTTTCCCTACGAGACCCTACGGTTTTGATTGTATTACCCACTTTCGTGGCTAGTAGCTGGAATTTAATCATGTAACAGTTTCGGCTATTTTCTATTTACTTGAAAACCCTAGACCCTATTATAATATCACTGAATTTCCCATCAAATGTTTTGGTTAGCGTAAGGTAAAAACTTACCCGTATTTATTTGTGGGAAGTCTTACGTGATACCTTTTGTTTCAAATGATTTTTAAAGTTAAACAACTTTAATTGATTTACTCACACCAGACCCATGTCTGACCCGGAGTTTATTTTGTTTTTCATAAACTCTTGGGTACTCAAATTTTTATGAGTAGCCAAGTGATTAGGTTTGGATTAGCATATGTTTTGGAAGCTGGAGCTGGAGTCTAGACGTACTATCTACCTATAATCGCTGTAGTAGCATTTTGTTGTTATGTTTTGAGTTGTATGGGTTGGGAAACTCTTATGAGTGTCAGATGTAATGAAGTGGTATTATTTTGTGTACTCTGATATGTAAACTTATGTAAGGAATATATGTAATATTATATTTTGTTCGTTTCCGCTGTGAGATTCGGATGATTGTTGTTTCTTTTCTTTCTATCTTTCTATTTCTATCTCTTTCTTTCTTATTGATGATACGTTTTTCTGGTTATTGAAAGACGGGTCGTCACAGTTGGTATCAGAGCAATGGTCGAGAAACACCAAGGCTTTGGAATAGTATATATCTTGAGAGTGCGTATTTGTAATTTTCTTATATAACTATATCCCTATCTAAATTGATTGGATTACCTGTTCAGGTAGCCAATATGAGTTCAAGAGGTCGAAGGGGAAGAGTTGTTGGGAATGCATCAACTGGTAACAGAAAAGAGCAGACTGATAATGAGACTGTTAATCCAGTTACGTCTCCACCCAGTTTTGCCGCATTATGCAAGGACTTTGTTCATCTTGGAGGGAAACCATTTCAAGGATCAGAAACTATAATAGAAGTTCAAGCATGGATTCGCTCGTGTGAGAAGATTTTTAAGAGCATGAGGTTATCAGATGAGCAGAAGAGAATAATGGCTGCATGGCAGTTACAGGGTCGTGCCGCAATATGGTGGAATTCAGTGACTGCTAATATCTCGGAGGATGTTATGTCTTGGGAAGAGTTTAAGGAGATGTTTGAGGAAAAGTATATGCCTGCTGCAGGGAGAACTCGGCTTTATCAAGACTTCCTGAATCTGAAACAAGGAAATATGTCTATAGCTGAATACGAGACTAAATTCAACGAGTTATCTTGCTACGGTCCAGGACTTATAGACACACCTCTTAAGAAGAACGAGATGTTTGTCCAAGGGTTGAGGCCTGAGTATCATGAGAGAATGACTGCACATCTGAAAGGGTCTTTTGTGGAGCTTATTGATATGGCGTTAAGGTATGAAGATTTGATGAAGAAGAGGTCAGTGGCACAAGTTGCTACATCAGGAGGGAATTCTTCTAACCAGAATAAGAGAAAATTCAATCCTAACTGGAAGAAGCAAAACAAGAAGAAGTCTGGGAATAATAATAGACCCCGAAAGTGTTATATTTGTCAACAAGAAGGTCATCTGGCAAACAAGTGCCCCAGCAGAGGATCTCAGCAGCAGCGGCAGCAGTATAGTGGACCAGGGTCAGCCTTAGTTCAAAAGTCACTTTGTTTAACTGTCACCAACCGGGACACATGATTAGAGACTGCCCGCTCCTTCATAAGGTTCAACAGAACAAAGTATTTGCTTTGGAAGGCGCACCATCAAACTCATCGAAAGGCAAGGGAGTTTTAGAAGGTACTTTACTTTTAAATGGAAAGTATATTAAAGTCTTATTTGATTCTGGTGCTTCTTTAAGTTTTATTTCCCTGGGAACTGTAGAGAATTTCTTACTTACCCCTAGTATCGTAGACAATCCCATTTGTGTATCAAATCCTATAGGAGGGGTAACCAAATTGGATAGGATTTGTAAAGATTTGAGAATATCCTATCTATCCCATAGTTTTTCCTGTGATCCTTATGTATTGGATTTTCAAGGTTTCGACCTTATATTGGGAATGGATTGGCTTGACAAATATAAGGCTATCTTAAATTGTGATGAAAGAATAGTTTCGTTGGAAACTGATCTGGGTAGGATTGCCAGAGTAATGTGTGATAACTCTGGAATCCACTTGAGTATTCTTTTACATGGAGTGGAGACTTCTCAAGAAGAGGTTGTAGATATTGAAGTAGTCCGGGATTTCTCTGACGTATTTGAGGAAGTTAAGTGTTTGCCACCGCATTGGGAAATAGAGTTTCGTATAGATTTGGTTCCTGGAGCAGTACCTGTAATTCAATCTAGTAGGAGGATGGCTCCAAAAGAGAGGGAAGAATTAGTGAAGCAAACTCAATATTTATTGGAGAAGGGTTTGATTAGACCAAGTTTTTCCTATTGGGGTTTTACTGCAGTTTTTGTCACAAAGTCGGATGGGTCGCTAAGGTTCTGTGTAGACTACCGTGAATTGAACAAGGTGACCATTCGGAATAAGTATCCTCTTCCTCGCATTGATGATCTCTTCGACCAGCTTCATGGAGCTTCAGTCTTTTCTTAGTTAGATCTAGCATCAGGTTTCCATCAGTTAAGGGTAGGCGAAGACAGTATTCCCTTAACTGCATTTAGGGGACCTAATTGTTTCTATGAGTGGTTGGTTATGCCTTTCGGGTTAACCAACGCTCCAGCTTATTTTGTAGATCTGATGAACCGAGTCTTTAGAGATGTTCTGAATAAGTTTGTTTTGGTATTCATCGATGATATTTTGGTTTATTCTAAATCGGAAGAAGAGCACAAGAAGCACTTGAGAATAGTTTTGGAAACTCTGAGAAGGCATGTGCTGAAGGCGAAGTTCTCTAAGTGTCATTTTTGGAAATCTGAAGTAAATTTTTTGGGCTACATTGTTTCTGGTGAGGGAATCTCTGTAGATCCAGCTAAAGTTGAGTCAATTCTGGAATGGAAGCAGCCTCGGACTCCTACAGAAGTTCGCAATTTTCTTGGATTAGCCGGTTACTATAGGAAGTTTATTAAGGATTATTCTAAGATCTCTTCTCATCTAATGAAACTGACAAGAAAGGGAGCTAAATTCAAGTGGACACCGGAATGTGAGGAAGCTTTCCAGAAACTGAAGTCAAAATTGACAAGCGCTCCTGTATTGGCTATTCCTGATGGTAAGAGCAAGTTTGAAGTGTATATTGATGCCTGTAATGTTGGATTGGGAGCTGTGCTTATGCAGAATGGTAAGGTTATTGCGTATGCGAGTCGGCAATTGAAGCCACATGAAAGGAACTATGCTACGCATGATCTAGAGCTGTTGGCTATTGTTTTTGCTCTAAAGATATGGAGGCATTATCTTTTAGGAGAAAAGTTTGAGTTATTCACGGATCACAAACCGTTGAAATATCTTTTCTCTCAAAAAGATCTTAATTTAAGACAGCAGCGATGGGTTGAGTTCTTGGCATCATACGATTTGGATATTCTGTATACTCCGGGGAAGGCGAACGTCGTGGCAGACGCTCTTAGCAGAAATGCGGTTCTTTCTCTTTTGGAAGTGGTTCCATCTCTTCTGGAAAGGATTTCGAGCAAGCAGGAATCTGACAGTAAGTTAAGAGGAATTATCAGAAGAGTTAGGAAGGGACAGTGTCCTAGTTTTGAGATTGATGAGCAAGGAACGCTAAGGATTAACGGAAGGATCTGTGTTCCAAATTTCAAGGAATTGAAGTAGGAGGTCTTATCTGAAAGTCATCGTTCCAGGTTAAATATCCATCCAGGAATCTCAAAAATGTATAAGGATATGAAGAGAGTTTTCTGGTGTCCGGGCTTGAAGAAGGATGTAGCCAGATTCGTCAATAGTTGTGCAATCTGCCAGCAAGTGAAAGGAGATCAGCAGAAGCAAGCCGGTTTGTTACAACCTTTGGAGGTCCCGACATGGAAATGGGAAATGATTTCGATGGACTTCATCGACGGATTGCCTAGAACTAAGAAAGGGAATGAAGGAATATGGGTAATTGTGGATCGTCTTACCAAGAGCACCCATTTTTTACCAGTTAAAGCAACCCGTACTGCAGTTTCTTTGGCAGAATTTTTTTTAAAGGAGATTGTTAGATTGCATGGCGTTCCAGTCAGCATTGTAAGTGATCGAGATCCGATCTTCACCAGCAAATTCTGGGAGGCATTGCAATCAGCTTTGGGAACTAATTTGAGATTGAGCACAGCATATCATCCACAAACAAATGGACAAACAGAAAGGCTTAATCGAATTCGAGAAGATATGCTGAGAGCCTGTGTATTAGATTTTGGAGGGTCATGGGAGGATCATCTACATCTAGTGGAGTTCGCTTATAATAGTAGTTACCAAGCAAGTATCAAGATGGCTCCTTATGAAGCATTGTATGGAAGACCGTGTAGATCTCCAGCTTGTTGGATAGAATCGAAGGATCGTATTGTGCTTGGACCAGATCTGATCCGTGAAGCATCTGCTAAAGTCGAGTTTATCAAGAAAAGGATGAGAGCTGCTCAGGATCGCCAAAAGAAATATGCTGATAAGCGACGAAGACAATTGGAGTTCTAGATTGGTGATTTAGTCTTTGTCAAAGTTTCCCCTATTAAAGGAGCTGTAAGATTCGGGAAGGCAGGGAAACTCGCTCCGAGATACATTGGTCCATTCCGAGTTCTCGAGAGGATTGGTGCTGTAGCATACAGGATTGAATTGCCAGTTCGGATGGCTGGAATTCACAATGTTTTCCACATATCTCATCTACGGAAATATGTGCACGATCCATCTCTTACCGTGGAGCCAGCTGTGCAGGAACACTTAGAGGTTGAGCCAAACTTATCGGTTGTCAGACATCCTGTTCAGATTGTTGATCAAGATGAGAGGCAACTCAGGAACAGGATAGTGAAGCTCGTTAAAGTCCAGTGGAGTGAGGATCCCAGAGATTGTACCTGGGAGACTCTGGATAGCTTTAGGAAGGCTTATCCGGATATGTGTCCGGATAGCTAGTGGTGTTTGTATGGGATGTATGGTTGTTTGGATTTTTGTTTGATGGTTGCTTATGTATTAATGTTATGTATGTTTGAAGTGTTGAATAAAATGAAATTTTGGATTATCTTTTGTTTAAATTTCGGGGACGAAATTCTTTTAAAAGGGAAGGATTGTGATATCCCGGAATTTCACACCAAATTTAAATATGATAATCTATATAATAAACTAATTTAATTTGATAAATTTGTTATTTTATTCAACAGCAAATAAATGAATTGTAAATATACATTTATTCTAATTTAAAACCAATACATATATATAAGGAAATGAATGTGTTAAATTTTTATTCATAGCAAATTTGATTTTGAATTGGATTTTAAAATTCCATTTGTGTTTGAATTGATATATTAGAAGATTTAAATTTTTATTCTACAAATTTTACTTTGAATTTTAAAGAATATTCTTATGATTTTAATTATGTTATAACAATTGTTTTATATTCATTTTTTTTAAAAGGAAATTGATTTTTTAGGAATTAAAATATAAACTTATATAAGAAAATCAATTAAGTAAACATTTTAATTTCTTTTTGCATGAGATAACACTTGTTAACATTTAAACCTATTAATAAACATGTGTTTGAAATTTAGGCATTATTGGGACAAGTATCATAATGTATGTTTTATTTTCTTTAAATTTTATAAAACAAAATTTTAAAGGACATTCTTTCATATTTTCTCATTTTATTAAAAGAAATTTTACATTCTTCCTTTTCAAAAATCTGAACTTCATCAATCTCTACTCCTTCAACCAAATTCTCAAACAATCTCAGTTTTATCACCTGTTAATTCAAGATCTGAAGCATATCGAAGATAAGCAAGAAATTTCAAGAAGTGGAAAAAGGAACCCTGCAGTTCATTCATATTTTTTCCAGCAGTTTGAGTCTTCACAACAAAAATAGTGAGTAAATTCTTAAATCAAACTTTAAGTATAAGATCTGTTGCATGTGAAAGTTAGTTATGAAAATGCTTGCATGTTATTTGTTTTGTGAGATATTAGTTTACAGTTTTTGATTTAACTGTGTATGCTTAAAATTGTATCAGTAGAACTCTGTTTTCAGGATTCCAAAGAAAATTCAAACCATAAATTTTTATGAAGTAAAATATTGTTAGGTTGAAATATTTAATATAGGAGTTTGATTCAATATGATTTAAAGTGTAAAAAATATAAGCAATGAAACAGTTTAGAAAAACTGCAGAAAGTAGATATGCAGTAAAACAATAATTATAGCATGTAAATCTTGTTAAATTTTAACGAATCAATATACATATCCTGAATCTATAATGCATGACATGAATTTTAAAGCACAATCAGAATTTTTAACCTACAATTGCATTTGAATTTTGAAATTTACTGAATTTGGGGCTTTCTTCAAATTCTCGTGACTGGATTGATTTTAGGTTTTGAAATTTGAATTGAAGCTTTGTTTAATGTTGCATAACACTAGAAAAATACTGTTTGAATTTATCATGCAACATAGAATTGGGAAATTTAATTTGTAGGGTTTTAGGGTACTTTTTTTTCGAGTTTGTGATATTCGATCGCGTGAAGCATAGGGGTGATCGAGTTGGGGTTGGTTTGAGGTGGAGTTGTGTATGGGTGTTGCGCACGCATAGCCGGAGTTTGGCGTCGAAAGGTGGTAGGATGGTCGTGGATGATGGGTTTGTTTCCAGGCGTCGGCAGTTTTGTTTTGGGTTCGAACACCCAAATTTCGCTTGAGCTCGAATTAATGGGTTCTGGAGTTGGATTATGGGTCGAGGATGGATTTGGGGTTTGCGCGTGAGGTCGGCGGTGGCGATGGAGGCGCCGTGGTCTCGTGCATGTGCACGAGACAGTGTGTGTCAGTAAATTTTCGTGCACGAGTGGGTTGACTCGAAGAAACCTCGAGTTTGGGTCGTGATTATCATGTGTTGTGCTCGGGTGTGTGTGTGCGTGCTTTGTTCGTGAGTGATGTTGTGTTCAGGGGAGTGTTGTAGAAGGAAGGGAAGAGATGGAGTAGAAGTCGTGTTAGTTTGATTTTGGTCGAGTTAAGCAAATAAATGAAGACAAGGTTTAAACTTGTTTTAAATGTAAATTTTGTTTTAAGTTAAATTTAACACTTTATATTTCACTACTTTATAAAATGTCAATATTTTATTTCAAAAGAAAATCACATTTGATTTGTTGAAGTTTTGAAATAATTTTTCATCTTTGAATCTAACTCTTTAAAAAGTAATTTGTTTTAATGAATTGAAAATTTTAAATATGTAAGAGTTTTAAAGATGAATGAATTTTTTTTTGTTTTGAAGTTTATTAGATTTGAAATTAAAGTTTACTTTAATTAATTAAAATTAGAGTTGGAATTAATTAATTAATTTTGGTTAATAAAATTGTTAAGATTTAATTAATTACTTATGAATTATTTAATAGGTAATTAAGGATTAAATTAAATAACAATTAATAGGTTATTAATTAATTTAAAGCTAATTCATAAGTGATTAATAATTGATTAATTAAATGATTAATGATTAGTAAATTAGTGATTAAGAAGTTAATTAATTAATTGATTAGGAGTTAATTAATTAAGTAATTAAACATAAATTAATTTATAATTAATTGTAAATTAATAAAGGGTTAAGATTTAATTAATTAAATAATTAAGGTTAATTAATTATAATTAATTATGTAATGAAGATAAATTAATTTGTGATTAATTAAGAATTAATTAAGGCAATTAAGAATTAATTAAGTTTAATTAATTATAAATTAAGGGCTAATTAATAACTAATTAAGGAATGATATATTTTTAATCTAGTTTAATTAATAAATAATTATAGTAATTAATTGATAATTAAATAAAGATTATTAATTAATTAAGTAGTAATTAATTAATAATGAGATAATTAAGAGGTGATTAATTAATTAAATGATTGAGATTAATTAATTAACATTTGTTTAAGCAAGATTAAGTGATAAGTTCTTAAGTAACAAATTTAATTTTAAATTAATTAAATTAATTATAATATGAATTTAAGTAGAGCTTGCTTGTAAATGATAGTTTGAATTGATATCTGAATATGGTTGATATCTGTTGAATGATAGTTGAGTTATATTCTGTGATGAGATATTGTATATCTGTGATAGATATGGGTTATTATCTGTTGATAATGCTGTGTGATGCTATGTTTAAATCTAAATTGAATTGTTTAAATTTTTAAACAACTTGGCCTTTAAGACATGTTTGGATTTCGATGAGACCGGGATCGGGAATCAAATTTGATTTTCCGAAAACCACATCGATCCAAGTTAAACGTTAGGTCGTGAATCTTATGTGAAGAGTGAAGACTCGAGGTGTAAGGGCTATACGTCAATATAACTCGGTGGGTGATTCCGTAATGAGTTTGACGGAAAAGTACTTATAGATTCGAGATGGAGAATTAGAGTGCAAGGGTTATCGTCGTTAACTCTGAGGGTTATTCCAAAATGAGTGTAACGAGATAATGCCTTCGGTTTCGTTCGAACCCGAAACGAACTTGTATGGGTTGAATGCTTTCAGATCATCGTCAGGTGGACGATGAGCGTTCTAAGAGATGAGTTCTTTATAAAGGTAATCGTAGCCTCAAGCCTCATCAACTGGGAATGGCTAAAATAGGGAAGGTGCAGCAAGGCTTCGTGGGTAGCCCCCACTTGAGAGTGAGATTTACCCCCACCTAGAAGTCCCTTATTATATATTCGGCTGTGTGGGCTGTTGTTGGCCACAACTGCGGGGTTGTCTTGTTCGGAACTGTCCAGTAAGGGATGGGTCTGGCCTTGTGTTGCAGGGGATCGGGAGTGATCCTCGGTACGGTGATCTAGGCCCCGTACTGTGACGGGCGGTACCCCAGTAGCCCTGCCATTGATGGAAACCATTTTCCCTACGAGTCCCTACGGTTTTGATTGTATTACCCACTTTCGTGGCTAGTAGCTGGAATTTAATCATGTAACAATTTCAGCTATTTTCTATTTACTTGAAAACCCTAGACCCTATTATAATATCACTGAATTTCCCATCAAATGTTTTGGTTAGCGTAAGGTAAAAACTTACCCGTATTTATTTGTGGGAAGTCTTACGTGATACCTTTTGTTTCAAGTGATTTTTAAAGTTAAACGAATTTAATTGATTTACTCACACCAGACCCATGTCTGACCTGGAGTTTATTTTGTTTTTTATAAACTCTTGGGTACTCAAATTTTTATGAGTAGCCAAGTGATTAGGTTTGGATTAGCATATGTTTTGGAAGCTGGAGCTGGAGTCCAGACGTACTATCTATCTATAATCGCTGTAGTAGCATTTTGGTGTTATGTTTTGAGTTGTATGGGTTGGGAAAACTCTTATGAGTGTCAGATGTAATGAAGTGGTATTATTTTGTGTACTCCGATATGTAAACTTATGTAAGGGATATATGTAATATTATATTTTGTTCGTTTCCGCTGTGAGATTCTGATGATTGTTGTTTCTTTTCTTTCTATCTTTCTATTTATATCTCTTTCTTTCTTATTGATGATACGTTTTTCTGGTTATTGAAAGACGGGTCGTCACACAAACGATAAGTCCGATCGCTACGACACTTGAAACACTATTATTATTTACCGTTACGAATCCGATGAAACTGGTTTCGTCGAAATCCGAGTTAGTGGCCAAAATGACTATTTTTATATTAATTATATAAATTAAAAATTCATTAATAAAATCCAATTTTTTTAAATCTTAAATTTGACAAATTTTATCACCTTTATTATTTCTGAATCATTTAAAATGTTTTAAACCAATTAAAAGACAATTTAAAGTTGATTAACTTCCTATTTCAGTGTCAAATTTTCAATTTTATTAAATTTAGAAATTATCAATTAAGTTTCCAAAATTTCATTGAATTAAATCTTCATTCTTATTATTCAATCCATTATAGCCAAATGGATGAAATTAATATACATAAATATTTTTTAATTTCAACTAAACTTTCAATTAACGTAATAATAAATGTTTAATTTTTCTTAATTGCAAAAACTCAATTACCTTAATTCTTTATATTCAAATAAATAAACAAATCTTGATTTACAATCTTTTCATTTACCAATAGTCATATTATAAATGCAATTTACATTATCTTCAATTATCATCAGTTAAGATCTTAACATTTGTTCCATAAATTCTATTTGCCCTGAATTAGTTACTGCATTTATCTAATTCCAATTTCGTAATCACATTCAATCCATTAACTGGTATTGCATTGACATTTAACTTATTAGCTTATATCAACACTATTATCATTAATTGCAAATGGATTACCAAATTTAGTCACTACCCTAAATAACTAACGTAAATTAATCTCCATTATTTCCATTGATTTAACTTTCATTCAATTAATTAATGATTCCCCCAGTTGGCAATAACGTAATATTTTCTTTATTTGTATTGCAAATAATTCAACATTCAATTCCTAATTCTTAATATCCTCTAAATTACAACTTCCAAACATAGCATTAATCATCATTTACGTACCTCTAATTATCTTAATTTACATTAACATAATAAATAAATTACCTTTAATGAAATCTATCCCCCAATTTATTATATGCAATAAATTTTTGACCTTACAACAGTTTCAATTAATTATTTATATTCATTGCGATTGAATACCAAAATTTATTTAACACATCAAATAAATGAATAATCTATATTCATTTGTCACCTATATTTTTAAATTCAGTTATAAGTTTGTTACTTACCAACCAGGTTATAATAACACTAATTTTTATTCCATTGCTACATATGATATATTTGCATCACATACTTGAATTTTTCAATTTCATCTTAATTCCAATTCACGGTAGTATAATTTCTTACTATAAACCCATTTATAATTATTACATAATTTCATTTATTAATATTCATTTTATTCATGCTATTCATGCTTAATTCAATTCCTTTGCACATTAATTCGTTTACTAAAGTTTAAAATCATTTATTTATATTACTTACCTTCTTATTATATTAAATTAGTAGCATTTCAATTATACTTCTGATTAAAACATTTCATTAGTAAATTCAATATTCCCGTTTGTTTCTTTTATTAAACTTATAACCAAGTATGACAAATTCCATAATTTCAATTGATTGCACTTACATTTTGAATTTGTAAATCTTAATTTCAATTGCTATATTTAAATTTCTAACATTTGCTTCATTATAACTTCTAAGATTTTTATTTCTTCCTAAATTTAATTGAAAAATTTAAATTAAACTAACAATTTATTAATCAAAATTTATGGGTCGTTACACCTACAGTTACAAGTGATTCAGCTGGGATAGCGGCGTAACCATTGCGCAACTGTGATCCAGGGGGGATGTACTTTCCATATCTATTTTAATGTTTTAAGTATTTCCACTAGGCGTCGAAATAGGTCTAATAAGTACTTAGAGAAGTCTAGCCTTGCACCTGATCAACTCATGGCTAGAGTCTGCAAGAACAAGGATAGACTTGTTAAAACATCGAGTTATAAAAGTATTTCGATAAATATGAAGGATATTTGTTCATTTTTTCTGTTTCTTTTCTACATACTTTTAATCGTTTAAAATATTGTTTATTTATGTACAACTTGGTTTAATAGTTAATTATCATTGTTGTAAATATTGTGAGAAGTAATTAATTCAATAAAACATATTTAAGTTAATGATTACTGATTTATAAATGATTTGAAAAGTATTTTAGATATAAAACTAATAAAATTCATAAATAATGGATTTAAGGTTTTCAATAACCCCTTTTAAATATAAGTAATTACGTAAATAATTATTTTCAAATAGTTTGCATATATTTACAAAATTGTTATTTAAGATTTATAAAATGGTATTTATAAATGAAGTAAGGAATTTTATGGATGAAATTTTTGAAAAGTGTTAAAGTATTAAAGATGATTGATTTGCAAATGAAGTTTTCAAATGAATATTTCAAGTAAAATTTATGTAAGTTTCTTTAATGTATAATTTGAAAAATATTAAATGATTTGGGAAATTTATTTTACTAATATGCTTGAAATAAATGGGAATTGCTATTTAGAAGTATGTTTTGGAATATTTACTTGATTTCGAAGCACTAATAGTTGTATGTGATATATTTGTTTGATAGAAGTAAAATTTTACAAATAGTTGATTTCAAAATAAAATTTATAAATAAAATGAATTTAATTGGAAATTTGAGAACTTAAGTTTCGAGATTGAAATTTGTTCAAGTGATTATTGGAATATAATACCAGTATTACTGGGAAGTATTTTTGATAAATGTTCTTAAATGTCATTTGGGGGAGAATGTTTTAAAAGAATTTGTAAAAGGAAATAAGTTTTATACTTCCCTCTTTTCTCGCTGGAAAATAATTTCTGTGATGAGTGCACGCATCATCAACGTTAATTTTCGAGTTTCAAAGTGGAAAGGCCAGTGTAGTAATTTTACTACACCTTTGTTATGATAAACAAATCTTAATTTTAATTTAAAATGTGATTGGATATATAAAGCTATGAGTATATATATGTTATTTCATATGATTATAAATAAACTCAGCATTTAATTCTTAAGTTTCTATAAATTATAGAATTCAATTATGGTAATGAATGAAATCTTGACTATATTAATAATTGGAAACTTCTGAAATGAGAAATAAGAAAACTAGATGCTACGTGATTAATGAAATATATAAGAAATTGGAAATTTATAACTAGTAAATCGAAAGATATGAGATGTTGAACATTCTAAACTCCAAGTGTCCATAATTTTCCACACAGACAGCCTAGAGTCAGGTTATCATTATTCTGGAGCGAAGTCAAGAAGTATGCCGTGGAGATCTGGAGTTTAAGCTAAATGGCGAGACGTACGAATTATACTATGTAGTGTCCGTTGCGTTTGGGTTGGTGCAAGTCAAAATTTTCCATGTGAGTCAAGTTAAACCAACTGCCAGTGTTTGTATTGTGTCGTTGTAAACTCTGTTAATGTGATGTATGTTAAACTGATATAGTTCTTTGTTTTAAAGATATTCATTTATCTATTATATGTCGTTCCACTGCGAAATGTGAGATTCTGATTATTGTTTCTATTCTTCTTCTATCTTCTTCTTCTTTAACTCTAACAGCTCGGTTTTCCGACATTCGAATCTGCGACATTTGATACAGTGGACGTATTGATGTCGACTTTCGGGCATCGAAAAAATTGGGTCGTTACATTGTTAACTAAAATGAATAGGATAAACTCGTATAACATTAAATTACCTTCTATAAACAAATATATAACTTATCTGAAATGCTTAAAAGTTGTAATGTTAAATAGGAACATGTAATGAAATATTATACGAGTAAAACTTGAGTAATGGAAGTGTTCAATGGAATCATTTCTATAAATAAGAATTTTGATGTACAAGAAATGTTATGAACGTAAGTTGATATTGTGAAATAATTTATATAAGTACATGAAAGAAAGAAAAAAGACATTGTATGAATGAATGAAAATAAATAAAAGATAAATAATGATGTGAAAAGAAATCAATGGAATAAACATAAATAATATTTGAAATTCTTAGTTGTTTTGGCTTATAGGATGTTTGGGAATGGATACTTCTAATTGTTTAAGGTTGTATGGATAATCTATTAAGTAATTATCCAAGACTGTTGAGCGTAGGGTACACTTGATAATTTATTTATCAGCTTGCATGATTAAAAGTTTCTAAACTAAACAAACCATTGGTTTTGGTTGCTATGGACGTATGATGGATTACTTTGGTTGCATATGATGATTGTATAGTTTTGTTTGCAAGTGAGTATTGTTATGTTGTGTTGGTTTGTTTTTCTATTGATTGCAACAACTTAAACATTTGTCTTGTACATGATTCTCGCTATTTTGGATTATATAAGTAAGGTACAAGATTACGGAAGGAATAGCTACTGCATTTGGTTTCATAAATTAAACGTTGTTTGCCCGACAAATAGGTACGTTCTCAGATTATGGTTTTATAGTGATATTATATTGTTTTCCCATGGTTTGGAATGTTTTATTATTGAAATATGATATATATATATATATATACACACATACACACACATATATATATTGTAAATATTGATATCATTATTATTCGGATGTATCCGCGCAAAGGAGACTCTACCGAAATCTTTTCAAAATTTAAGAATTAGAATTTTTTTGTAGAATTTGAGTTATTCTCGTATTTTATTAAACTTAAATATGTAGGTTTAATTGTTTATAAATTGACTGTTTAAATGAAATATAACAGATTTTTGGATACCTTCTTGTTTCTTTTCGAGGACGAATTTTTTTGAGTGGGGGAGAATGTAATGACCTGTATACATTTAAAAGCATTAAATTAAATAAGATCTTTGAATAAAATTGTTTGAATAAAAAAATTAAGAGTTTATTGATACAAATTAAATTACAATACAAGTTATGAGCTTAATTAAAAAATTTCAATAATATAAGGATGATAACAAATGTTAGTGTATATTTTAATAACATTGGTATGAATGATATTAATAATTGTCTGAATGTAAATTTCCAATTGGTTGGAATAATAAATGTTAATAAGGAATAATAAACGTTTCTTTATTAAAAAAGAAATTATATGTTTATTTATTTGAAATGTTTGGTAGCTGAAAGGTTGATTGTAGAGATGCGAAATTATTATATAATTCCTATTAGTAACCAATAGTGCATAAATATGTTTAAATCACTATTTGATAGGAAATAATTATTCTATTTCTCATTACATTTATTTTCTCCATTTTTGAAATTCACCTATGTAAACAATTGAAATTAATATAATTGAATAATTTCAATTAATGATAGAGAGGACAGCAAATTGTAAATTAATAGGTGTAATTAAACGTAGCTTATGTTTTGTGAAAATATAAGGAAAGTTGGTTTAATGGAAAGAACATTTATATCAAATAAAATGAATGTTTAATTTGTGAATGTAGGTTTAATTTCATTAAAATAAAGAATAGAATGATTGGTTGGTTTAAAGGAAGAAATATATGTATATTTTTGATCTGTCTTTTAACATATAGATGGATTACAAGAGTAGAATAATAATTTATTTAAGGTAGTTATTTCTTGCTCTACTGTATAAACAACAAATATTTAACCATGTTTAAATAACTAAAGGAAATAATTATTCTATTTTTCATCCATTTTAGTTGTCTGTTTTAAAATTTAACTTTATAAGTAATTGCAATTAATGTAATTGAAATCTTTCAATTAGAAGGGAGGAAAATGTTGATTGCAATTAATAGATTTAATAAAAGAAATGCACCTTTTGTGTTAAACAAAAAGGATGTTTTAATGGAAATAAAAGATCATTTTGGGAAAACCAAATTGAACGTTTTTATTTTTATAGTAAATAATTTTACTTATTATGCATAGATTAAAAAAAAATAACTAAATGCACAAAAATTTGAATATTATTTGAGTTAATGAAGTTAATTTGGTTACATTTCACAAATTGAATTTCAAAAAGGTTGTGCGATGTAAACGATACCTTCATTTCTTTTGTTATTAATTTTTGCATGTATGTTTTAAAATAGTTATCTCATTATTAATACTTGATCCATTCATTTCTCATACTGTTTACTATCCGAGCCTAGATTTTTAGGTTATATTTAATTCTTACCGCCTCATTTTCGCGTATATAAAATTTCACTTTCCTTTGGTTTGCAAACTTTTCCATTTCTACGTACATTTCTTTATGCATTATTAATGCCTGAAGCTTTCAAAATAAAACATGACATTTATTTTTTTCTCTCCACCTTAATTTCCTAAGTATTAAATAACCTGCCGCTTAGTTCTTTCATTTACAGTGTATATTTGTGTTCATTTTTTTTGGCTAAGTCTTATTGGGTTTGTTTAGACTAACATGCTTCTTAGTAAACCAAGAGACCCCAGGAATCTTAAGAGACTTTGGATCCTACATTTTCTCACACATTTACCTTCTATTTTCCTATCTGACTAAAACCAAGTACGTATAAAAATTCCTTATTTGAGAAAATTTCTGCGTACTCTTCTTCTTCCTCAAATCTATAGAAAAATCCAAACCCCAAAAGACCTAAATCTCCAAATCAAATTCCATCCTTCCTCCTTCAGAACCCTAGCCTATCTCTCTCCTCTTACCGCCACTCATCTCCATCGCCACCCACCACCCAAGGTAGTAACTGCAACGACTTGAAATTTTGGTCGCTAAGTTTGAACATTTAATCTATTTTAAATGTTGAATTTGGATTTTAAATTGATTTTGAAATATGGAGATTTGGATTGAATCAATAAAATGAGTTAAAATTTCAAATATGGCAATTTAATTGGATTTGGATAAATAGTAATTTAATATTTGAAATTGGGTTAAAAATGAAAATCTGGGAATAAATGGATATGAAAATGGTTTCTAAAATTTATTCAAGTCTAATTGGATTTAAATTATAGGTATTTGACCTTTGGATAGAATCAAAAGTCGATAAGTTAAAACTGGAATTTATATTAATTTATTAATGGAATTCAATATATATATATATATATATATATAGTAATAATGTAAATAATCAGATTTTGATTTAAATTGAATCGGGATGATTTCTAGAATATAAATTCTATATGACCTAAATTAAGTTATTATAATTTTAAAAGCGAAAGTTTAAATGATTTCAACAATTTTGAAAATTGCTCGAATTAAATCGATGAGTTAAAATAGCCTTCCGGGGCACAGTCTTGGAATTCGATGAAACCAGTTCCATTGGATCAGTAATAGTTAATTATTATCGGATTTCAAATTCTATAATGTTTGGAGTTATCGTTTGTCCGTATGGGTGAGAAATGCATTGAAATTAAAACTGGAAATTGAATATTTAAACTCGATTCAAAAAGCTATCGTCCACATATGATTGAATTAGGCTCCGAAACACGTTCTATTGTGTTTGGAATGCGAGTAAAACCTTATACACCACCAGTTAAAATTTGATATGATATTAAAATAATTACAAAATTATATATATATATATATATATATATATATATATATATATGATTAAATAGTGAGCCTAGAGTTTTTTTTCACAGCCGCCACCATAGCTATGAATGGCTAAAAAACTAGCATCTTCTCCCTCGTTTTTCCTTTCATTCACATAATAATTTTAAAAACTTCCAACTGCATTATTGAAGAGCTCGCCGAGCTTCATCCATCCAACGGTAGATCTCAGGTATCGTCTTCATTTGGAGCCGGAAAGAGGTCGTGAAGGTGGGCTGTTTGATCACGATTTTCGAGTTGATAGAGGGCTCGAGTTCGACGGGGTCAAGGGAGGAGGTAGGGTTTGCGAAGGCCGTTCGAACGGCAGCACCTGATCGAGTTTTAGACGAGGGTGGTGGGTGCGGCGTTGGCCTTTGACGAGGCCGTGTTGGGTTCGGTTATCTCCTGTACGCATCCGAGAAGAAGAGTTTTTTTAGTGGTCGAGATTTCTTAATTCGAACGTGTGGCCACGATTTTTTTCTGGCATAATAATAATTAAATAAAAAATTGTTTATATAATTTATATGCAAACTTTAAAAACTCGTGTCTCATTCATGCATGGTCAGATTTCGTCGAGACAGAAAGCGCCGGAACCGCAGTGAGGAGCTCTACGCCACAGTACAGATCTAGGAACAATTGGAGCTCATGAAAATTTTACATTAAATCGAAGGTGGTCGATTTAATTTAAAATTGGAACGTCCGTCAATGAAAACTCAAGGTGAGTTAATCTCACTCACATCTGGATGGCTAGTTTATTTAAAATAGTTTCAAATATTTGATTGATCGACTGAATGTGATATTATATATAATATTATATGTATATATTGGAGTGATTGATATTCCCGCATTATATAGCGGATGAGACCCTATGCGCCCCGCATAATAGCGGATGTCCCTTTATACCGCGATATCCCGCTCGAAGAGGGATTTGATATTTTGTTGTTGTTCTAACATCAGTGTATGCAAGGTTGGAGGGATCTAACTGGATTTCTCAAAATATTGTAATTATTTTTCTTATCTGTGGTATGTTATGTGATATCCTATGATAGGTTTAATTGGAAATTTAGTTATTTGATCCTATGGTTTGGATGAATATAAATTTGGTATTTTAAAATATAAAATAGAATGAATTTTTTTTAAAGAAAATGAAAAGAAAATTTTTAAGTAAATAATTACTGGGAAATTGTATAAATTGAGTAATAAACTTGAGGGGAATTTAAATCAGGATATCAGCATGAAATTGATTAAGTGTTTTGGAAACTGTGATTTATAAGGAAATGAGAAATGAAAATTTGTAAACTGAGTTTGTAAATGAAGTGGAATATTTATCAGTGGATAAACTTGGAAGTATAGATTCTGGTGGGAATTTATAAGAAAAGTTGCAATTCATTTTAAAAATAAAAAGGTGATTTTATTTTTAAAAAAGTTGGAAAATATATTTTCCCGGGAAACTAAGTATATTTTTAGAGAAAAGATTTCAAAGTATAAACTAGAAGTTTAAAAATGTTTTTTTAGAATGTTTTTAGAAATTTATTATTTTAATTATTTTTAAGTGATAAGTAAATATTTATTTAAGTTAATTTTGATAGTTAATTATTTTTAAAGGTAAATTAGTATTATGATTTATAAAAGGGAATTTTAACATAAATATTTGATATAATAACTTTATTTAAGAAAAGGGAAATTTTGGTTTAAGTTTTACTCGGAAACTCTTATAGAATTTTTTAATTATTATTTTATTTAAGTAATTATAGTAGCCTCAATGTAAATAATTTAAGTATATATTTTTGAAAGTGATTATAAGGAGATGGAAATATGTTTTAAAAATAAAAGTGGTTTTATGTTTAAAGTGTTGAAAGAAATTTACGGGATTGGAACGTAAATTAAATTGGGATAATTCGAGCAAGATTTACAAAGAATTATATGGGTTATATTGAAATGGAAAGTGTATTTCCCTGAAATGCCAAATATATTTTCAAAGGAGATTTTTATGTATAAGTTTAATGTTATAAAATTTGTTTTAAAAGAATGTTTAGAGAAATTTATAATTTTAAATTGTTTTAGAATTTCAAAGTAAATCTTATTCAAATTAATTTTAGTAGTAATTATTTAAAGGTTAAACTAGTATTATGTTTTTAAAAGAAACTTTTTGTAATATTTATATTTTATATAAAACTTTTATTTAAATAGTTGTGGCTTAAGTTTTACTTGAAAATTATTATAGAATTTCATAACTATTATTTTAAGTAAAGTAATTTAAATAATTTTATTTTTAATGATTTAAGTATATTTTTTTTTGGGTAAAGTGATTTAAATTATAGAAATAAAAATCTAATTTTTGTTAGACTGGGTGTTTTTCAGTGGGAATAAAATAATTTGATGAAATGATTGTTTATTTGATAGTAAATAACCGACTATCAAATTTGGACTCAAATATAACTTAGGAAATATCTAGAAGAGGTATGATAATTATATGGTGCAGCTACCGTTCGAGGTGCTATACTGTAACAACCCGCATATTTGCGACCTTTTTGAGTGTTTCCTAGAGATTTGGCCAGGCAACTCGGTACTCGGTCCCTCTGGATTGTTCAACATATCATCACGATCGGCATCCAGCAAGTACTCGGCATTTAGGAGCGCTCGGCATAAGGGGACACTCGGCAGAAAGGAGCGCTCGGCACTTAGTAGCGTTCGGCATTGGGAAGTGTTCGACAGACAGGGTACCCGACATTCGAAACGTTCGGCTCCACTTCACTCGGCATGCTTCCATATTGCTCGACATCCTAGGTGTTCGGCACCACTACGTTCGGCATGCAAAGATCGCTCGGCATCTATGCTTCACTCGGCATTCCTGGACTATTCAGCATTCTAGCCTCGTTCGGCCTAGCCATCGTTTGGCCAAGACACTGGTTCGACTTCCAGTATCATTCGGCACAAGTGCCTCCCACTGCATTCACAGCGTTCGGCCTCATCTCGTTTGGCCTAAGGAGATCGGTCGACATTCACACCCTATTTGGCATTCAAAGAACGCTCGGCGTCTATGGTTTGGCACACAGAGATTGCACTATTTGGGCCGAGATATTCAGCTACCAAGTCCACCAGGGAAATCCGACCTACCTTTGTCTATAAATAGAGACGTAGGGGCACAATGAAATGGATCCTTTTTCGAGAAGACTGGGGAGACTCTGCTATTTTTATACTCTCTTCTTTTTCATTCAAACTTGTATTCAAGTAATTGATTTACGGATTGTATCTGTACCCAAGTAGTGGAGAAAGCAATAAAGATTGACTTCAAAGTGGACGTAGGCAGTTACGCCGAACCACTATAAATTGTGTGTTCTTGTCCTCTACATTTAAATTTATATATTGTTCTCTATTTTAATTTACTTTCTTCATTAATCTCTCTACACAATCTTCCTAAGGGTGTTAGTGACCAATTTTGGTGCTAACATTTTGGTGCTTTTACTGAGAATTGAATTCTCAAGCTGTTAGGATCTGCTTTCTAGCTACTAGATTGCATAAATTCCCCAGAGGAGATCCGAAAACATTCACAAGGCATATGTTGATTCTATTCAGAGTTACAACCAACAAATCTATTATGGGGATACCACGAACCAGATCGGCCTCCCACAACGCAGATGTCCATGAAACTGCCAGCGTGCAACAAGTTGGACCTGGAAATCAGCAAACAACCAGAGGTGCAGGGCCCTCCATCCAAATCCAAGCGGAAGTCATTTCCCGAACGGAGTTCAATGACTTGATAAGAGAACTCAAGGAAAGTACAAGGCAGCTTGCGGAGCAGATTCAAGCCAACACTAACCTCATGAATCAGCTCGCTCAGCAACAGAATGCTGGAGGTAACCCTGCCCCTTATTCTGAATCTGATAGCTCAACCTTAGTTGACGAACTTCCGACGCATAGACGCCGTAAGGATGAAGGTGCACAAGCAAGCGTTGGGAATCAAGCCCATGAAGAGATGGGGCACCCGAATCTCCAAGACCCAAATCAGGCGGGACATCAACCCGCACGGTCCCGTGAACGGAATCCAACCTTCCATCCTCTATACAAACTCCAAACTTAACAGCTATGATCAGGCAGTTGGTGAGAGAAAACCAAGGCTTGACCAATGAAGATTGGGAAGTGTCCAGAAGCCATATCCCCTTTATGGATGGTATCCAGAAGGCTGAGTACCCCAAGAAGTTCAATATGCCGACTATCCCAGCCTACGAAGGGAAGACTGATCCCAGGCAGCATGTGATGAGGTATGGATGGATGATGGATTCTGCAAGAGCTAATGATGCAAACAAGTGTAGGTGCTTCCCAATCACTCTGTCCGGAATCGCCACCATGTGGTTTACTCGACTTCCCCCACGATTTATATCCATCTTTGACGAATTGGAAATGAAATTCATAGAGCAGTTCAAGATACACACCACTCGTCCAAAGGATGTGATGTCCTTATCAAGCGTAATCCTAGCTCTAGGAGAGTCATTGAAAGAATACTTGTAGAGATTTCATGTTGCTGCTACTGAAGTGAGCAATCCAAACGACCACGCAATTTTGATGGCGGTAATGCATGAGTGGATCCAGACTCTAAATTTGGAGATTGGTTGGCGGGAAATCCCCTAGCTACGCTGGAGAATTTTTATTCGAAAGCTCATCAATTCATAAGAAGGGAAAAGCTCGATGGACGAGACGAGACAAGGCACCAGGGCCTGCTCAGGAGACTGTGAAAAGTAACATTGCCATGAAGCGAGCTGGCGATAATTCGGGAAAAGCTCAAGCCAACGTCAAAAACAAGCATGGACGGTCTAAAGGATCCGAAGGTGGAAATCCCAAGAAGAAAAGAGAGACGGGGAAATGGAAGTCAAGGATTCCAACCTACAATGAATACACCCCGCTCAACGCATCACTTGGGAACATCTATTTTTCAACTTGCAACACATTCCAGTATAGAAAACCACGCCTAAAGGAATCAACGGAGGAACAAGCGGACTGGGAAGTACTGCCGCTTTCACGAGTCTTATGGGCACAACATAGAGGAGTGCAAGCACCTCCATGATGCTATTGAAAAGTTGATTAGACAGAAGAAGTTGCAGGAGTTCGTCAAAGACCCACAAGACGGAAGACAAGAGACGTCGGACCTCGGATGTGGGCCAGCTCCACGCCAACCAGAACAACCTGCTCGAATTGTTAGTAGATTGGTTATCAACACGATTGCGGGCGGACCTCATCCTACGGATAAGAATTGGCAAGAGATGGAGTGATATGCTAACTCTTTAAGACATGCGGAGTATGAGTGCTGTTCAAATATGGAGGATGGGACTCCTGCAAAGCAGCAGCGAATGATGGATGATGATATTTTATTCAGGAGCCAAGATGCGGATAAGGTGGAGGCCCCTACCATCAACCCGATGGTCATATTTGCGACAATCGGGCCATCGTTTGTGAAGAGAATTCTAATCGATTGTGGAAGCTCCGTTAACATCATATCCAAGAAGGCATATGACCAAATGAAGCTGGAAGCTAAGGATTTGAAGACATCCAATGCCAGAATCCATGGCTTTAACAGTGCAGCAACGGATGCAGTGGGATATATGGAGTTACCAGTTGAACTTGGGCAAGGCGAGCATAGGAGGGTGCGAATCCTACCATTCGTAGTGTTGGACGTTGACTCTCCATATAACGTATTTTTAGGACGTTCAGCCTTGGCAGAATTTAGGGCAACATTGGCCCCTTGGTGTCTAACATTAAAATTTCCCACAGACAGTGGTGTTGGAGTGGTACACGGCGATCAGGCGACCGGACGTGCCTGCTATGTGGCTGAGCTGAGAGAGGCTCAGCGTAGAGAGAAAGGAAAGGTTGCGGACCGCTTTGTCCACATCCTAAATGATGATGATTGACAAGTAGCGCCCAAGCCCTGGCTCGAGCAACATTCTCGAATCTATAGAGACATAGATCCGAGAGACGATGATGGAGAACCCAGGGAAACAATTGCGCACCGGCTGAACTCGCAATTGACATCCCAGTTAGCCGGAGAGACCCAGTACGAGTTCTTAAAATTGGGTCGTAACTTGACCCTTTGGCCGCTGAGAACCTTACTGATTTCCTCCGAGCAAATCTTAATGTTTTCGTCTGGACACATTCTGATATGTATGGGATTTCTCCTGCGATTGCAAGTCATATGTTGAACATAGACCCGAAACATGTACCTGTGAAGCAAAAAAGGAGAGGCATGGACCCGGAGAGGTCTACGGCTCTCAAAGAGGAGGTGGACAAACTCAAAGCCAACGGGTTCATCCGCGATGCCCTTTACCCTGAATGAGTATCTAACCCGGTGCTAGTAAAGAAAGAAAATGGAAAATGGAGGACCTGTGTTGATTATTCTGATTTAAACAAAGCATGCCCTAAGGATAGTTTCCCGTTGCCTAGGATTGACCAGCTGGTTGACTCAACTGCCGGACAAGAGTTATTATCATTTATGGATGCGTACTCTGGATATAATCAAATCCCAATGCACCTCCCAGCCCAAGAACACACCATTTTCGTCACGAATATGGGATTGTACTGCTACATAGTAATGCCATTTAGATTAAAGAACGCAGGAGCGACTTATCAACGCCTGGTGAATTGAATGTTCAAAGATCAAATTGGTAAAACAATGGAAGTCTGATGACATGCTCGTGAAGTCACGGTAGTCAAATGACCACATCCGAGACTTGGCAGAGATGTTTGACATACTCAGGCATTATGGAATGAAGATTAATCCGTTAAAGTGTTCATTCGGCGTAGCATCAGGAAAGTTTCTGGGATTCATTGTAAATGTCCAGGGAATCGAGGATAACCAAGAGAAGATTCAGGCTATCCAAGATATACAAGTGCCCAGAACCATAAAACAGGTGCAAAGCTTGAATGGAAAGGTAGCCGCGCTGAGCCGATTCATGTCCAGGGCCACAGACAAGTGTATTCCTTTCTTCGATGTTATAAAGAAAGGAAAAAGGAATTTTGAATGGATATCCGACTATGAGGAAGCATTCCGAGCTCTTATGAGGCAGTTAAAAAGCCCCCCCGTATTATCAAAACCAATAGACCATGAAACGTTGTACGTATACTTGGCCGTATCCCAGCACGCTATGAGTACAGCTTTGGTTTGTGAGGAAGACCAGGTTCAAAAGCCAGTTTACTATGTTAGCAAATGCTTGACGGGGGCAGAAAGAAATTACCCGAAGATTGAGAAGCTAGCCTATTGCTTGGTGATCGCATCATGCAAGCTTCGTCCATACTTCTAGGCACACTGATCAGTGTTTACACTGACTAACCCTTACGGCAAGTACTCCAACGACCAGAAACTTCTAGAAGAATGTTAAAATGGAATATTGAGTTAAGTCAGTTCGACATTACCTATCAGCCGGGAAGAGCCATACGAGGACAAGCACTAGCTGACTTCATTGCTAAATTCACCGTTTCAGGTAAATCAAACAGCCACAATGTCATACCTCCCATTCGATGGAAGATGTACACCGATGGGTCATCTAACGACCGTTGCTCGGGGGATGGCATAGTCATTGTGACTCCTGAAGACCGATCAATTTGCTACGCTTTGAAGCTTGAGTTTGCAGCGACAAATAACGAAGCCGAATATGAAGCATTGATTGCTGGCTTGAGACTTATTAAAGAACTGGGAGTGAAATCAATTAAAATCTTCTGTGACTCATAATTGGTAGTAATCAGGCGCGGGGAGACTATCAGGCGAAGGGACAAAGGCTTGCTCCCTACCTTGCTGGGTTCAAGAGATGCTGACAAATTTGGAATATTACGACATTTCGCATGTTCCACGTGAACAAAATAGAGAAGCCAATTCGATGGCGAAATTTGCAAGCACTGGTGATGCACAGCAGATGGGATTGTTCCCTATTGAGACCCTCCATGCTCCGAGTATAGAGATGATGGAGATAAATCTCATGGTAGAAACCGAACCTGAGAAGGAATCATGGTTGACCCCGATTAGACAGTACTTGCTACAAGGGGATTTTCCTGAAAAGAGGAACGAAAGACGCCAAGTCCTTCGTAAGGCTTCGCGTTATGTAGTACATGACAGAATAATGTATCGGAGGGGATTCTCGACCCCCTTACTCCGGTGCGTGGCCCATGATGAGATAAAACGGGTGCTAAAGGATATCCATGAAGGAGAGTGCAGCGACCGTACTGGGGGGCAAACTTTAGCAAAGAAAATCCTCTGTTATGGATACTATTGGCCAACGGTGAATCAACATGCTGTAGACTATGTGAGAAGATGTGACAAATGCCAGATATATGCCAAATTCCCGAGAGCTCCGCCGGTGGAACTCAAGCAGATGGTTAGTCCCTGGCCATTTGCAATGTGGGGGATTGACCTAGTTGGCTCTTTACCCTTAGCCGAAGGGGGAGCGAAATATGCAATAGTGGCGGTCGACTACTTTACCAAATGGGCAGAAGCAGAGCCTCTGGCCACAATAATCACCAAGAAGGTTATTAATTTCGTCGTACGAAATATCATATGTCGTTTTGGCCTTCCACGGACCATCGTTACAGACAATGGAACTCAATTCGAGAGCAAGGAGTTCAAAGAATTTTGTCAGAAATACGGTATTGAGAAGAAGTTTGCAGCAGTTGCTCACCCCAAAGCCAACGGACAAGTGGAAGCCGTAAACAAGATAATCAAGTCCACATTGAAAAAGCATCTGGAAAAGGCTAGAGCAAGTGGGTGGATGAACTTCCAACGGCGCTTTGGGCCTATAGGACCACCCACAAGACCGCGACTGGCCACACTCCCTTCGCATTGGCATATGGCGCGGAAGCTGTCATACCCGCAGAACTTGAAGTCCCATCACATCGGGTAACTCATTACGACCCCGAGTAGAACCAGAATCTTTTATTAGAATTGTTGGACTTCATTGACGAAAAACACGAAGAAGCCAATTTGAGAGTGGCTGCATACAGACATAGAGTCACTAAATATTATAACGAAAAAGTCCGATCAAGAATTTTTGGTGTGGGAGACCTCGTTTTAAAACAATTTTTTCCGGTCCCATCTCATATGAATCCCGCATGGGAGGGTCCATATGTCATCGAACAGAAGCTTGGAGAAGGAACTTTCAAGCTATCGACCGTTGATGGTGTGACGCTTCCCCGAGCACGGAACAACGAGCACTTGTGGCATTATTATACTTAGTCTATTTCTTTAATGTATTGCTGCATTTATTTCCAGTATGCTTTTATTTATAGTTTTTGATGTAGTAAGACAATTCAACTTTCTCTCATTAATAAAGGCTCAAAGCCATATTTCCCATAAATGACTAATGTTTCTGCGTATAATGATCCTGTGACAGGCAAACGAAACCGTATTATTCTAGCTGACGTACGAACGAGTATAAAGGACTTAAAATCTCCAAGTCCCCGGAGTGCGGATTGGAGTACTCTAAGTCCTCAGAATGAAGACTCGATATAAACGACTTAAAATCTCCAAGTCCCAGAGCGCGGACTGGAGCACTCTAAGTCCCCGAAGCACGGACTCGAGTATAAACGACTTAAAATCTCCAATTCCCCGAAGCGCGAACTGGAGTACTCTAAGTCCCCGGAGCGCGGACTCGAGTATAAACAACTTAAAATCTCCAAGTCTCCGGAGCATGGACTAGAGTACTCTAAGTCTTCGGAGCGCGGACTCGAGTATAAACGACTTAAAATCTCCACGTCCCCGTAGTGCGGACTGGAGTACTCCAAGTCCTCGAAGCGCGGACTCGAGTATAAAGGACTTAAAATCTCCAAGTCCCCGGAGCGCGGACTGGAGTACTCTAAGTCCCCGGAGCGCGGACTCGAGTATAAACGACTTAAAATCTCCAAGTCCTCGGAGCGCGGACTGGAGTACTCTAAGTCCCTGGAGCACGGACTCGAGTATAAACAACTTAAAATCTCCAAGTCCCCGGAGCGCGGACTGGAGTACTCTAAGTCCCTGGAGCGCGGACTCGAGTATAAACGACTTAAAATCTCCAAGTCCCCGGAGTGCGGACTAGAGTACTCTAAGTCCCCGAAGCGCGGACTCGAGTATAAATGACTTAAAATCTCCAAGCCGCCGGAGTGCGGAATGGAGTACTCTAAGTCCCCGGAGCGCGGACTCGGGTATAAACGGCCTAAAATCTCCACGTCCCCGGACTGCGGACTGGAGTACTCCAAGTCCCCGTAGCGCGAACTCGAGTATAAACGACTCAAAATCTCCAAGTCGTCGGAGTGCGGACTGGAGTACTCTAAGTCCCCGATGCGTGGACTCGAGTATAAACGCTTCAAAATCTCCAAGTCCACGTAGTGTGGACTAAAGTACTTTAAGTCCCCAAAAAACGGACTCAAGGATAAGCGATTTGAACGACCAGGTTAGCTGAAGGCGGACTGGATGTAAATGACTCGAAGTCGTCGAGCCTTCGGCGCACGTACTAGAAAATATTCTAAGTGCTTGGAGCGCGGAAGAAAAAACAAACAGCTCTCAAAGAATTTCCGAGCTATATAAAGATGAACCGAGAGGTCTATTATATTCACAACAGCTTAGATTTGAATCACAATCACAAAGAAAATCGAACGATAAGAGCCATGGAAAGACAAAAAAACTAAGTTTTATTCATCGAAGATAAGTTTCCATTACAACTCCTTTGAAGCTCGAAATCAAAAGTTTATTTACACAAACTAAGAAAGAAAAAGTGCTTGCATAATCTAAACTGACTCTCGTTGAACGAGAGTAATGATTACTTCTTGTGCTTCTTTGCCTTCTTCACCTTCATTGTCTTCTCAGACAACTCCTCTCCTCCATGTTTACCCTTGGCACCCTTCTTTGATGGAGGAGTGACGACCAAAGAAGTATGAGGGACGTCCATGGGTTTGGACCTGCCAGGGAGAATGATCTTCAGCGGCTTATTCAAAGGATCATCGGGGTCCACGGCTTGAGGTTCGACCTTGATCTTGGTTGTTTCTCTCTTCTCCTTCTCGAGCCGCTTCTTCATACTCAGCTCAGATGTGTGTTCGGATGCGCCTGTGATCTCTACTTCATAACTCCCCTCATTGGGAGAAGAAGTCTCAGATTTATCTTCATCTAGTGCCCCAATCACCTGAGCATCTGGCCCGAGAGCTTCTCCTGCCTGACTGGCCTCACCTATCTTTTCCTCCACCTCCTTGGTGACATCACTCCTTCGAGTGGGCCTGGGATCAGAACGACCGGCACGAAACCATGAAAAACAAGCATTAGAATACAATAGTGCTTCGTAATGAATGACAACTTTCAAAATCTTAAAGCGAAGAGTTATCTACCAGGTTCCGGTAGGCTCTCAACCATCAAGGGGGTCTCGCCCTCCAGAATGGGAGACAGAATATGGACGCCGAGGTCGGGGTCCTCTAGATTGTAACCAATATGCCGCTCAAATGGATCGAGTATCGGCCAATCGGCCGATCGAGTTGGCGCATGAGCTGGAGGCACGGCCTCGGATGGACCAGTAATAACTTCTTTCCCTTTCTTTGAGGGGGAGCCTTTGCAATAGATAGCTTTGGCTGCCGACAAGTCCGAAGTCTCATTTCCCTTGAGATATTCTTTTATCAATGCCCCTTCATCAATCTCTTCGGTGCCGTGCTTGGCCTTCCTGATTTCTATCAAAGCCTCCCATGCCTCGGCTAAAGATTCAAGATAGCCCTCGCCCAAAAAAGTCAAGTCTCGATGCATGAGAACGCGGGCGTTGAATTCAGCGATTAGCGGGTCAAACATGCTTTTGACCGCTTGCCTTCTTCTCTAGCCACCTCGAGACACGAGTTGAAATCCATGGACGCTATCCTCTTGCCCTCTTCTCGGGCTTCACTCTTTACCGCCTCAACTTTGGAAAGCTCGGCCTCAAGTTTTTCTTTTAAAAGTCGAGTGGCAACGATCTCGTCACTGTATCGTTGTGACTCTTCTTAGGCGGCCGCTTTCTCTTCTCTCTCCCTTCGGAGCTGTTCCTCAATTTCCCTGACTCGGAGGCTAAGTGCGTCCCTCTCCTTTTGAACTGAGTCCTTCTCTAGAGCCAAAGCCCCACATCGTTGAACCGCCTCGTCGAGTTCTTTCTTATGAGTTGATTCCAGCCGAGTGACAGCCTAGTAGTGTCCTTGGCGCTCTGATGGGCGACCTCAAGTTCAGATTTATAAGTTGCAATCTCTTCATCTTGAGCTTTAATGATATCTTTGTCGTGGATAGCCTCATGCTTCAGACAATCGATTTCATGTTAGCGCTCCACGGAGACTTCAGAAAGTTTTTCAGCCAAATGAACAAACGCGTTGTGTTGAACATAGATGTCGTTTGTACAGGCGATGGCGCTCTGCTTGACGTGTCTGGGGATAGGATGAACGTCGGGAGGAATTTCAGTCCGTCGAAGCAGATTTTTGGAAATTTATCTTTAAGCTCGGCCAGCCTCTCCGGTACTGATGGGCCCGTTGCAGGAGCGGGAGAAGACGACTTTGAAAATTTGGCTCTCCTATGAGAATCTCGGGACTGTCGAGTGGAGGAGGAATCAGAGTGTTGGTCCTAGGGAGCATCAAGTTGCGACCTCTTGTGGCCGCGCTTGTCTTTACTTTGCTTCGCGTGAGAAGAGGTATCCCGGTGGTATTTTGGGTGATAATAAGTCTTCCTCCGACATGACGAGTCTCGGGAATGATAGTCTTTATCGCCGTCACCATCCCTATCTCGACGTCTTTCGGAACCCGAGTTCCGTCCAGAGTGATGAAGAACAGACGAACCGCAAAGGCGACTGAATCCATGTGAACGCCACATACCACTTGTACAGAATTAGAATAATAGCGAATTAGCAAAGAGTAGTGTCACAACAAAATCTAAGAGAAAATTGAAGTGCAAGTGTTTGTGTGTGCCTTAGGTTTTCTCCCAACGGACCGATCGCTTTGCTAATAGGAGTTTTCCCTCCCTGACTCTAGGTTAGAGCGCTCGCGTCACCTCTGATGGGCGAATGAAGTTGAAATGCCTCCAGATCGTCAAAGTCAAAATTGAGAAGATCAACCGGAATGGAGAGGTTTGATAGGCCCTTTAAAGAACTTTCTACATGCTGCGAAGAAGCCTCTTTCTCCGTCGGAATAAGCATAACTTTTGAAGTTCCGCCAACCTTCTCCTTTCTAATCTTGTACGTCAATCCCTTTTTCCTTTGCGAAGGAGAAGATGACGTTTCGATGTCGTGCACTTCGACTATAGGATCTTGAGCGGGACCCAAATTCTCACCTTGTGCTTCGGGTGTTTCACCCTCCCTGATTTCCCCCTCTTCTTGTACATCAGGGGTGTGGCATGCTGACGACTCATTTTTCCCTTTGCCAGAGATCAGCCTGGGTATGGTAACGCCTTCGGGAAGGCTTATCCGACGGCCTTCCGCCAGCAGCCCGAACCTTGCGAGTGACTCATTTGAAATGAGAGTTCGGATGTCCCGTTCCTCGGCAGGAAGCGCTCTAATGGCCCCAACGGCTTCAGAATACCCGCGACCGTCAGGGCATGGGTTGATACGTGAGAAGATAAAAAAAATAGAATTAGAAAAGGCATGGCTTTGACAAAGCATAAATAGCGATCCAGAGAAGGAACTTACTTCCTTCAACCCATCTCCTCGCAAAACCAGGGGGGCAACGCACATAGAGTTCCTGTTTGTACAGGGCAAATTTGCTCCACGCACCCGGTTAAGATTTGACATTTACGATATGGCTTGAGGAACATGTAAGCGGGGCTATCTCCTCGCTTCTTGATCATATATATGTATCTGATGTCGCCAGGAGTTGGAGGCCTAGAGAAGACGGTCATGAAGAGTATTAAGTGCCATAGATGAAGGCGTGACCGTTTGGGTGCAGCTGTGACGGGGCGATGTCAATGTATTGCAGCACGTCCCGAAGAAATAGATTGAATGGTGGCATGCTGCCAACCTAGCACATGAATTTATTACACGCCGTGTATCCAACTGGGGGGAGGTGTGACCGATCGTACCCCGATGGAACTAGCACGTCGTCAAAAGGTATTCCGTGAATGGAACATATTCGTCGGAGCGCTATTTCATTGATTTTTGAAGCATGTGAATCGACATGGTTGTCCAAGAGAATCGATGCCTCCAGGGCATCGGGGGCTAAGTTATGTGCAGGGGAGGTTGATGGATTTGAGATATCTACGACTTCTTGTCGAGAAGATGGCCTCGGTTTGTCAGAAATCATGGCAGGGCTGGATTTTTTTAGACATCTTCAATAAATAGTGAATTCGTCTAAGCACCTGTGTGAACTATACTTGAAAAATGTTCAACGTTAAAATTAACAGCGCAAATATTCCCCTCATGTGGTGTGTGAACTAGTGCGATCAATCGTGTGTAAGCGCTGAAAAATTGGAAGTCACGGAGTTAATAATATGAAATTGAGCTCCGAATCATCACCTTCGAAGACCGTCATCGCTGACCGTCTCCAAAAGCCTGCCTTATGGTGATTATAGTTTCAGATACAGAAAATGTTAGAAGAAGTTATCCGATTATGTCAATTTAAGTTCAGGTTTATGTCTGTTGAAACTAGGAGGTTATCATTCCAACTCAGTTCGATACACTAGTATGCTGAAGTTTCTGTCCTTATTTTGTTATGTAATTAGGCAATGCAATTGATCATTCAGCCTAAGTTCGGTTCGGCCTTGATATGGTTTGGCATCCGTGACTATTCGTCCTATAAAATGTGGTTCGACATTTATGTTTATTCGGCAGAAATATGGGTCGGCATTCATGATCGTTCAGCCTAAAGGTTGTTCAGGTTAACTGTCGACCGGGCAAGCTATCGTTTGGCAAAACAATCATTCGGCCTAAATAACGCCCGGACTTAGTCCTGCTCGGCCAAAGTAGCGTTCGCCATCCCCACTAATTCATGCTTCCTCCCTAACCTTCCATCCCACTGTTCGGCAAATGGTGAATCACGCCAAACCAGAATTATGCCGAGCATTAACACTCGGCACTCCGCCCTTGACTACAGTTCCATTTTTTCCTCTCCTCCTCCATCCATGCCGAACAACAAGAGCAGACCGCCCGACAAGTCATTCCAGGTCATGCCGTTCGGCATCCTAACCACCTCCTACTCCTCCTCTATTCTTTCTTTTCTTCCAGTCTCGTTGGGCACAAAGAAACCGAGCCGAACCACAACACATTACCCAACAACTCTTATGTGTGATCATCCCCATTCATTTCTCCTTACCTCACATCATCCAGCCCTAAAGATATCCTAATCGAAGTTTGATTCCTCCATCCATGTAACGCTTTCGGCTACGTTCCTAATTTACAAACTTAAGCCTCTTATTGAAACTGTTTAATCATGGAAATAATTTAGATAGAGGAGACAATATCTAGTTGGTAGATCGAGACTTAGGAAGGATTGATTAAGTCTTTAGTATCTGATTAACAGGCAAAGTTTGTAGGTATAAGGTAGCAGAGGTAAAAAGTGAAAAGAGAAAAAGGGGGAAGACGCTAGCCTTTATGGGGGGAAGAAGAAGGAGAAACGACGATGACCGGTAGAACCGGTCAAAACTATCGTTCAACATCAGTTTGTTCGGCATACGTGGATCTTTCGGCTTCGGTTGTATCGCTCGGCCTTTACACTACATTCGGCACACACCTCCACAACTGGAATTCACAAGAAAAACAATCCCCAAGTACGATGGGCCGAAGTTCGAAGCAAATCACAAAGGACACATAGTACAAAGCGCATCACGTTCGGCCACGCGATACGCTTTGGAAGGGCAAGTGTTTCCTAGAGATTTGGCCGGGAAACTCGGTACTCGGCCCCTCTCGATTGTTCGGCATATCATCACGATCGACATCCAGCAAGTCTCGGCATTTAGGAGAGCTCGGCATAAAGGGACACTCGACAGAAAGGAGCGCTCTGCACTTAGTAGCGTTCGGCATTGGGAAGTGTTTGGCAAACAGGGTGCCTGACATTCGGAACGTTCGGATCCACTTCACTTGGCATGCTTCCATATTGCTCGGCATCCTAGGTGTACGGCACCACTACGTTCGGTATGCAAAGAGCGATCGACATCTATGCTTCACACGGGATTCCTGGACTATTCAGCATTCTAGCCTTATTCGGCCAAGGCACTGCTTTGGCTTCTAGTATCGTTCGGCACAAGTGCTTCCCACGGCATTCAGAGCGTTCGGCCTCATCTCGTTCGGCCTAAGGAGATTGATCGACATTCACACCCTATTCGGCATTCAAAGAACGCTCGGCGTCTATGGTTCGACACACAGAGTTTGCACTATTTGGGCCAAGATATTCAGCTACCAGGCCCACCAGCGAAGTCCAACCCACCTTTGTCTATAAATAGAGAGGCAGGGGCACAGTGAAATGGATCCTTTTTCGAGAAGACTGGGGAGACTCTGCCATTTTTGTACTCTCTTCTTTTTCATTCAAACTTGTATTCAAGTAATTGATTTACGGATTGTATCTATACCCATGTAGTGGAGAAAGCAATAAAGATTGACTTCAAAGTAGACGTAGGCAGTTACGCCGAACCACTATAAATTGGGTCTTCTTGTCCTCTACATTTAAATTTATGTATTGTTCTATATTTTAATTTACTTTTTCATTAATCTCTCTACACAATCTTTCTAAGGGTGTTCGTGACCAATTTTGGTGCTAACATTGAGTATAAACATCGATATGTTTGGAGTTGAGTAGAATTTTGACATTTCCACTTAGGCTTTGGGTTTCGGTTTCAGTCTACTAACCCAACTCATCTTATGTCCTAACTCCACTCCCTCTCCTCTTCATTCATTCTATTATTTTCCTAACACTTCAAGCTTTAGCAAAAATGGGGAAAGAGATTGGAAACTAATATCCTAATCCCTAGTTTCTTATGCAAATTCAAGTTCTAGCTTTAAAATCAACGACAAGCTTAGGTAAGCATCCACTTCTTCTCCATCTCAATCTCTCTCCAATTTCAAAAATTTCCTATAACCTAACTTAGAAAATAATTGCTTATGATCTTAGATTGCAGCTTTTAGCGTTGAAATTGAAGAGTGGCTGATCTTCCTTTTGTTTTCAAGCTTCTCCTTCATTGTTTTTAAGTAAAAGGTGAGTTTTTTGACTCACATCTATGTCTATAACTTTCTTTGTTGTTAGGTATGAATTACTAACATCTATTTTTGTTCATTTGCTTTGGATTGAATTGGTTTTATAAATATTCTAATTTTTGGTGTTTTGAAGTCAAAATCTTTAAAAATCCTAGCTTTGATGTTTAAACATGTTTTTGGTGATGCATCGAAGAGCCTACAGGGCTGGGTTACCGATTGGCATAAACCCCTAGCGCCCATTGCTCATCCGATCGTGATTTGTCGAATTTTTGCCCCACTTAGGGGCTAGGCTGAATGTGCTTCAGAAGCAGGCTCAGTCGACTGAACTAGAAGATAGAAAATGCTTTAGAAGCAGGTTCAGTCGACTGGACCAGGAGTTCAGTCGACTAAACCGGAGGACAGAAAATTCGTGTCCCTGTACCAGTCGACTGACCACCTGGTTCAGTCGACTGAACTGCTTGCCTCAACCCCAATTGCCTATTTTTCTTATGTTTCCAATTTTAATTGATTCGCGACGATCCAATTTGTTGTTATCATTTATTATCATCTTTGATGACTTCTTCTTCGGGATTTTTTGGGTGAATATCCATCTTGGTGGATTCGGTATCGATTTCTATGGATTTGATTCACTTCTTCGAATGTGAATTTGGTGATTGATCGTTTTTACAATCATTTTTGTAATTTGTCACTTTGAAATACAAAGATTTATATACTAGTAGTAAATATCAAAACTCTTTCACCAAAACGATTTCAACTCTATTTTTAATACAAAGCTTGTTATAAAATCGTTTTCTAATCTATTAGTATATACATACCTTTACCTCATTCGTTTGAGATATCTAATTAAATGGCTTAGTAAAACTAGTGGTATGAAATGCTTGCGTTTACTTCTTCGGTTAATTTTAGGACTTGTTCGATTGCAACTCTTGTGAAAATTTTTGAGTGGAGATCTACAATTTGTTCGTAAATACTTAAATTAAGCCAGTGGTTATGGGATATGAAGCGAAACTCATTTATTTACTAGTTTAGTGTAATTCACACTATTTATTGATCACGATGATCATTTTTGTGATTTAGACTGGCGATATGCGATGTCCTTTTGTCCACGTAGGGGACTATACCTCATTTTATTGAGTTTTGTCTCATTTCTTTTATAGGTTAACGACCTATGTGTTCTTTGGAGTTTCGACTCATTTTTGTGGGCTAGCAACCCACGTTCTTTTATGGAGTTCGGTTCCACGGACATACCATTGTACTATGCCGTTGTTCCGGCTTATCAGGTTTATCGGGCGTACCGATGTACTACGTTGTTGATCCAAATTATCTAAGTTTCAGGTTCCTCGAGCGTACCGATATTGTACTATCTCGTTGCACCGGCTTATGATTAGCGACCTGTTTGTGATATACGTGTTGGTGAGTTTTCGTGCTTCCGTTTTGTGACAGGCCTCCCCCTTTTGTTATTTCTGGATTAATAATTGATGATTTATAGAATTTGCGTTTCACCTCTTTTTGTGATCGGCAACGATATGTTTGCCGATATTTGGGGTTTGGGAATAAAATAAAGAATATGACATTCTTCTTTTCTGCTTTGAGATTTCTTGAGATATTGTATGATTTTTTTTGTTGTCAAATGTATACTTTTCATAGTATGGCATTATTGTTATCATATGTTTTTGTCATTTCTCTTATTCTATCTCATTTTATCTGTATATATAGCTAGACTGATCCGTTTACTATTTTCTTATCAAATAATACTCGGGTCAGACCGAGATGTTACAGGTGTTTCTGCTTGACTCCTATTCTGGGAACATTATCTGACTTTTGACTAACTACTCTAGTTTAGTAGTTTTTGTTGTTATACATACGAGATAGAGACTACTTGATGTATACTTATTCTTTTGTCTAGCTCTTGTGCCTATTCTTTTGTGATATTATGGATCTTATTTGACCACTACTCTGGTGTACACTTCTATGTGTTACATTCATATCTATTTCCGCCTTTGTGATATGGATATCTGTGATTGATTTTTGTTATGCTTATTTCTATATTTGTTTCTGAAGACCATAAAGCCACTGTGTAGTAGCTTTGAGTTTGTATCGGTACGTCGGATTGTTGTACTATCTGACATATCGGTGCTCGCACAAAGTAATTACACGTATGGTTGCTCCTCAACAACCTTATTCTTCGTGCTAGTTGACGGCATTACCTCGTAGTGTACTTGACTAGCATGAGTATATAGGTGGGGCGTCACATATACTATACATATAAACTAGTTCATCTACTAGGACGTTAATAAGAAAATTCGTCCACTTACGTTTACGAGTGATCTCCGATCTTATATTCATTTGTGTATTTCCTAAAGAACCGTAGTTGAGTTTACCAGAAAATAGCGAACGTTATTTCGAAGAGACCGGGATCAGATTTGAGTTTCGAAAACCACTTCGATCCAACGAGCACGTTTTTGTGATGAAGACAAGAGTTTGGAGTCGAAGATGGAGCAGTGAAGTGCAAAGGCTAGTCGCTACTAATCTGAGGGTGATTCCAAAATGAATGTAGTAGGAGTAGTGCCTTCGGTTTCGTTCCTACCCGAAATGGACTTGTATGGATGAATGTTGTAACGATATGATTTTATCGGGATCCGAAGGTCGGCATTCTTACGTCCACTGTATCAAATGCCACATAATCGAATGCCGGAAAACCGAATTGTTAGGGTTAAAGAAGAAGAGGTAGAAGAAAAGATAGAAGAAATAAGGAAACAGAACAGAAACAATATCAGAATCTCACATATCGCAGCGGAACAACATATAATAAATAAATGAATAATCTTTAAACAAAGAACTATATCAGTTATTACATTACATCACTTTACATTACATCATCAGAGTGTACAACAACAAACAGTGGAAAAGAAATACTATATACTAGTGAATACGCCATGCTCTCCAGCTTGCCTCGAGCAACTTCTGAATTCCAGAATATCCTGATAAACCTGACTCTTGACTGCCCGTGTGGAAATTGGTGGGAATCCAGAGTTTAGGAAGGAAAACAATAAACTCCGACTTAGTCATGGGACTGGTGTGAGAACTTAAAACAGTTTATCTTTAAAACAAACAACATGAATTTTTTTTAAAATAGATTCGCAATGCTTTTTAGAAAATGAGACTACCATAAGACCTCCCGCCACACACACAATGCAAGCGCAGAATTGGAGGAGATTTCTTCTTATGATAGTCAAAGATGCTTGATACACATTAAAAAGAAACATTCGATATTATTACTAGTGCATAGTGTAGGAAAAATCATTTCGAAAGAAAAGATATAAATCATAGCCAACATACGACCATTATCGTATGCCTACAATAGCTACCATGTTCAATAACAGGTTACCGCCACATTCCATGGCAGGTTATGCAACTAATACCGTACAAGGATCGTATTGTTTCTTTGGATTTCCAACAAATGGTCAGGCTAAGGAACTTCCTACTGCCACATGGGATCGCCTCTGATGGGACGTCCCGAGAACTTAACCAGCTCTCTGCCAACAAAAGGCCGGGTTACCTTTGTCACTAGGTAACTACTACACGACTATGCCATCACCCGGTCCCTTTGGACCGTTATCCGAGCGCTCGATAACCAACATCACACAGTAATAAATATAGTGTGTCAACATGAGTAAGTATCTGGGCTCCATACCATGATACCACCCTTTCTAGAAGGAAATGACATACCCTAAATGGCGTGACCCTCATAACCTTGCCGCATATTCCTGTTTTGACCATTTCGGGGAGTGAGGTCTGACGAAGTCTCGTCCACAAAGCTAGGCACAAAGCCACGCTTTGATCAACAAATGATCAATAAATAATCATCAGACAGCAACACTCAGCATGCCACATTACCAAATTGGGAATACATCGCTGATAACCTTCAACTACATAACCTCTGAGCGCGTACGTCTCAGAGAAGGGTGTTAAGCTAAGAGAATAAATTCTCTGCCACCAATAGAAATGTATTTGAAAGAAATCTGCTTTATATCTCAAAATGTAATGTCAGACACGTAACCATACAAGTCTGTTCCGGGTTCGAACAGAACTAAAGGAACTTCAAAAGAATCCCTTGCAATCCGGGTATTCACAATCCTGATCGAATTTCCCATCACAAAGGAAATCTCCATACCGTAGTTAACGGTGCAGGGACAATCGATAGGTCATCCTATCGTTTTCACAAATACCCGGTCTTCACCACCGGTCTTCAATTCTATCCATTACGTCATATCACTATTCGGAATGAGTAATTCGAATAACGAGCGCAATAATTTAAAAATAAGTGTAGCATTCAATTTCAACCAATTCACAACAAATACCTATTTAAAGGTCAATATTGATAGTCGGTTATTTAACTATCAATCAATATTCACAACATCACCCGATTTCAAATAATTTCCCAAATTATTTATTTTCAAAAATATCTTTATAAGATATATCTTCCACACTTCAACCATTTGAGAACCAATTTCAAATATATTTTCACCCTTACAACTTTCATTTCAAAATGGTTCATTTAAACCAATTAAATAAATCTTTACCGATTTATTAAATTTACGTTCCAAATCCGTAAATTAATTTCCACACTTCAAAATAAATCAACGTTCATTTTTAACTAATTTCCCTTTCTTTTATAAATTCCATAGCGAATTTACAATTCCAAAATATCTATGAATATACGATTTTAGATCGATTTCTAATATTCATTTTCAATTTATCTTTAAAAGATAAAAATCTCAAAACATTCACTTCATATTGGAAAACATTTCCATACTTATTTAATAATAAGTAATTCACAAATCTATTTATTTTCAACACTTGGAAAATATTCGATATACTTAAATCGAAATTAAGTATATATTTCATTCTTTAAAGAAATCATTCTCTTAACACATTTATTTGGGTCAAAACGAATGTTTCGTAAAACATCGTTACGACAACCCAAAATCACTAGTATAGGGATTCAAAATTAAGATAGATATATAAATCCCAATACTACATAAAACATTTCCTTTCGGAAATCATTTCCTATAACAACAGTGTTATAGTCCACCATTTCCTTCTATTCCTCGAAACATCTATTTCAACAATAAATGTTGAAATCTATGGTTTCGATACTTAATACATTTTAAAACACCTTTAAATCGTTTTAATTCTATTTAAAACATCTTTCCCAAAACATTTCTTTAATATATTATTCACCGTCCAAAATCGTGAATATACTTCATTAACTAAATTCAATTTCTACATATTTTATTTAAAGGATTATCCACTGTCCAAAATCGTGGATATATTTCCTTTAATAAGCTATAATAATTAACTTATCAAAATAAGTCGTCTTCGGATTTTTAAAACAATGTTTATAAATTCGATTTATATTCTATAACAACTTCAACTTAGAAAATCACTTTAACAACAAATTCTATCCATATTCCAGTTACACGCAAAAATCCAATTTATAAGTTAATCACTTATAAATCTTTTATTTTATAAAATCTATTCATTTTATAATTCCACAATTTATAAATATATAGATTTCATTCACTTATAAAATCCATTTATATTTCATTTTAACACTTATAAAAACTTGTTTTATAATTCCAATATTTTTAACTTATAAATATCAATTTTATAAATATTTTATATAAACCGTTTATAATAATACAAAAATCCCAATTTTAACCATTTTATAAATTAATTAACTACTTATCTCAAAAATTACATTTCAGTTATATTTTACAAAAATCATAATTTTATAACATAAACATTTCAACGTTTATTTATTTAAAATGAATCAATTTCCAAAATTAAACTTTATTATGAATTCTCAACTTAATTTTCAAAAATCCAATTTTATTTAATTTCGACATCTAACGATACCAAAATATATTCGGCTAAAATTTAGCCTTTAACAATCTCAATCACAAAGATAATCACGCAGATTATAAATAGATCAACAAATAGATCAACACACAACATTGAAACCAATTCAATTATTTAAGGAATCCAGTTGGATCCCTCCAACTAGTTTTCCTGCATCCAAAGATATTAGCACAATACCAATTCCGTTGCAGTACGAAATTATCGCGGTATATGGGATTTATAAAATATTATCCGCTTAATAGGCGGCGCAATAGGGTCACATCCACTATATAATGCGGGAAAATCAACTCCAAGTACATAAATAATACCAATTTCACTATACGGTGAAATATTCGCGGTATATGTTTTTAATAAATAACATCTGCTTACTAACGACGCATAATGTCTATTTTAACAATCATCATTCAAACATACAATCAAGAAATTTTAAATATAACTATTTAAAATTTGAATCGAAACCGATTCGATTGAGTGAGAAGTTCTCACCTTGATTTCAATTTCGTTTTCAGCTTTTATTTCGAATAAAATTAAACGGACGTTTAATTTTACCAGAAATTCTCACTAGCTCCAAACGACTCCAATCCTATTCCATAGCGTAGTGTTCGTCCATACGAACCCAACGCAATTCGTTTCGTGCGTTTTCGACCTCGTATGAAAAAGTTACGCTATTACAAAGTTATACGAATTATATTATAATAATTTACAATACAATTTTTTTTTAAACCTAAATTCTTTTTGGGCCGTTGGATCTAGCCTTCCCCCCCCCCATTAGGCCGCTCCTTTCCTTCTTCCATCTCGCGTGAACATCCCCAGGCAACTAACGAACGCAAGTAACCCATACAAGTCGAAATTAGGGGTTTTCACCACGGCCTCCACGAGCATCGAGAGTTCATCAAACCACCACCATACGAACCACCATTCAAAGCTCCACCTTCGGCTACAACCTCGTAGAACTCGGCCTCCCCTATGTCTAGAATTCTGTGCATGAAAACTTGGCCTTTGTCACCTTTTTGCCATCAAACCACTTGATTAAAATCCATCATCACCGTGGGATATCTAGAACTCAGAGTGCTCTACAACTTTCATTTATAAGGTTTCTCGAATTACTTGATGGATTTGAAGAAATCTGGGGAAGAAGGAGAATGTATTTCGGCCATTAAACGTATATGGAGGCGGCTGAACACTTAGGCTAGGGTTTCTTGCAAAATTGTGAAATAGGGGCCTTTTATAGAAAATTCACCAAACACTATTCACCAAAAAAAATTCGAACTCCAAACGAAGCGTGCCAGTTGGCGTTTCTAAGGTTTACCCCACGTTCCGAACACAATGGAACGTGTTTCGAAGGCTAATTCGATCATCTGTGCGAGTTACGGCAATAGCCGATCAATTTTAAATTAAATTGATTAAACGAATTTTCTATGCGTTTTGGCTTGCCCCGGACAAACGGTAAATACGATTGATACGAAATTTGGAACCATACAATAATATCACATTATAGATCCGATGAAACTGGTTTCATCGAAATCCAAGATTGTTTGAAAATGGCTATTTTCCAGTCGATAATTAAATATTAAAACATTCAATTTTCACAAGTAAACTTTTAATTTGATTTTAGAAGTTCTATAACATCATTCTAACTTCAATATGATTAAATAAAATTTTACAAATCATTTTCAATCATATTTAACCCAATTTCCAATTATTTATGTAATTTCAACTATTAAATTATCGATTTAATTATCCAATTAAATCCAATTATTCGAAATAAAACTATTCGACTTATAAATTTCACCTATTAATATTTAAATTCAATTAAACATTCATATTTAAATTAACAAAAATTCTGGGTCGTTACAAACTTCCCCCCTTAAAAGAATTTCGTCCTCGAAATTACCAAGTAAGAAAAAGTTACAGAATCCATTAACTTTCCAAAACAAACAATTCAAATTGGATTTTTCAAATCTCTTAGGTTTTTATCTTTCCCAAAATTCATAGTTAAACTTCTTACAAAATCTTTACTAAGTTTCCAAATCCAAACTTAGTTTTCAAAAATTTCCCAATTTTCTCAAAAATATTCTAACGCCTTAAATTTTCGAAAAAATTCGCCATACTCTCCTTTGCGCGGCTCGATCCGGAAAAAAAATGACAGTATATATATCACAAATATACATCCCATCAAGTGATGAGGCATCCTGTAGGGAAAAAAGCGTAAAAGTACGGTATGTAATCCGAGATATGTACCTTATTTATTATTAGCGAGCGTATACGGCAAATATAGCGCGAAAGCGAGCTTCAAAATGCGAAGCAAGCGCAATCCGCACCTACTAGACACTCAAAAAACCATGAGAAACATGCATATATGAAAGTAATATCAATATAAAATATTTAGCAACATAACAACTACATGTGCCAACATAGCAACGCACTCAAAAGCAACAAATGCAACCATCAACAACTATCATCCAATAATCATCCAACAAATCAATAACCAAATCAATATTCTTTCATTTCTCATTAATATTCAATGAATTGGTTTTTTTTCTTTTCATTTTAATCACATTTGATTTGTTAACATTGGATTTTACAACATTCATTTATTCATCTCCAATTAGTATACATTCACTAATTTACATTCATTTTAATTCACTTCCAAATCAAATTCAATTCTATTCAAATTCATTTACTTTCAATTTGGATTCAATTACATAGCTTTAAATTTTGCTAATTCAATTTCATCAACACTTAATGAATTATATACAATCAACTAACATCCATATGACAAACAATGTATGTTCAACATAACCCAATTATTTACTTCTCTTACATTCATTCTATTTGGTTTTAACACTTTTAATTCCAATTGGTTTATATTAAATTGATTTTCATTCAATTATTCAACTTCTAATTATATTGGCTTTCAATGAATTAACACTTCATTCATTATTTCATATCAACTTATTTACATTCGACTGATTAACATTCACTCCATTTATTAATTTAATTGCCAATTCCTTTAACAATATAAGGTTGAATTTCAGTTGCATAACTCAAGTTTACATTCATTCAATCAACTTTATTATTTTATTTTGATACCAAAATCAACTTTATTCAATTTTACTTAAGTTATATTTCTTTTAAACATCATTTGCTTAACTTCACTTAAATTTCCGCTTATAAGTTCAATTCAGATTTCAATTTTAATTAACTTTTACCAAAGTCAAATTTTCATATCACTATCAAATTCATATTTCATTTTACTTAACAAAATTGTTTAACCATTTTAACTATTAGTTTCACTTACATTTTCTCATTCTATAAGTTATACAACTTATATATTTAAACTTCCAAATCCGTTTACTTATCCACAGCTAAATTTATTATCTCTTACTGTAAGTTCAAAATTCATTTCACTTATATTCATCAACTTCAACTTAGATTTTCAAATTTGTTTATCACAACAAAACTTCAATTTCAATTTACTATGGTAGCAAATCCATCACACAGAAACTTGAAAATGATACTGATGATGCTGCACTCATCACCCTTATTATTTCCCAGCAACAGTAGTGAATTCAGTGCTTAATATTCTTTCAAAAAGTTTCTTTTTATCTATAAATTACATTTATAAATCTTTCCTTATAAAATTTCATTATTTTCCTTTACTTATACAAGATTGTTTCACAATTGTAAATCATTTTAATTATAATTTCATACTTTATAATCCATTTCCTTATACAATTATTCTTTTTACAATTGTTGTTTTTATTTAACTTATTCAACAACCAAACAATCAATTTGTATACACTTTAATAATTCTGAAAAATCATTCCTTTATATATAAATATAATCAAGGTAAAATTATTTCATTTACCCAATTTAAAACAATATCGTGCCGAATTGTTCTGAACAAGTGCTTAGAGATCTCTATCGATAGAGTTGTACGGACTTAGCCGACCAGAATCCATATACCACTCAACAAACCAATCATCACAACATAAACCAATTTTATATTTACTAACAAATACGCGCTCATAGCTATTATTACACTCAAACTCATTTTAGAGTACTACTGACTCTATCTCTAATGAGTAATACCCAACGGAGCCATGGTTGTCGCTTAACCAAATGCTATGATACCAGCTGTAACGATACGATTTTGTCGGGATCCGAAGGTCGGCATTCTTACGTCCACTGTAGCAAATGCCGCATAATCGAATGCCGGAAAACCGAATTGTTAGGGTTAAAGAAGAAGAGGTAGAAGAAAAGATAGAAAAAATAAGGAAACAGAACAGAAACAATATTTGAATCTCACATATCGCAGCGGAACAACATATAATAAATAAATGAATAATCTTTAAACAAAGAACTATATCAGTTATTACATTACATCACTTTACATTACATCATCAGAGTGTACAACAACAAACAGCGAAAAAGAAATACTATTTACTAGTGAATACGCCATGCTCTCCAGCTTGCCTCCAGCAACTTTTGAATTCCAGAATATCCTGATAAACCTGACTCTTGACTGCCCGTGCGGAAATTGGTGGGCACCTAGAATTTAGGAAGGAAAATAATAAACTCCGAGTCAGTTATGGGACTGGTGTGAGAACTTAAAACAGTTTATCTTTAAAACAAACAACAGAATTTTTTTTTAAATAGATTCGCAATGCTTTTTAGAAAATGAGACTACCATAAGACCTCCCGCCACACACACAATGCAAGCGCAGAATTGGAGGAGATTTCTTCTTATGATAGTCAAAGATGGTTGATACGCATTAAAAAGAAACATTCGATATTATTATTAGTGCGTAGTGTAGGAAAAATCATTTCAAAAGTAAAGATATAAATCTTAGCCAACATACGACCATTATCATATGCCTACTATAACTACCATGTTCAATAGCACGTTACCGCCACATTCCATGGCAGGTTATACAACTAAACCGTACAAGGATCGTATTGTTTCTTTGGATTTCCAACAAATGGTCAGGCTAAGGAACTTCCTACTGCCACATGGGATCGCCTCTGGCGGGACGTCCCAAGAACTTAACCAGCTCTCTGCCAACACAAGGCCGGGTTACCTTTGTCACTAGGTAACTACTACACGACTATGCCATCCCCTGGTCCCTTTGGACCTTTATCCGAGCGCTCGATAACGACCATCACACAGTAATAAATATATATATATATATATATATATATTGTGTCAACATGAGTAAGTATCTGGGCTCCATACCATGATACCATCCTTTCCAGAAGGAAATGACATACCCTAAAGGGCGCGACCCTCGTAACTTTGTCGCATATTCCTGTTTGACGATTTCCGGGTAGTGAGGTCTGACGAAGTCTTGTCCACAAAGCTAGGCACAAAGCCACGCTTTGATCAACAAATGATCAATAGATAATCATCACACAACAACATTCAGCATGCCACATTACCAAATTGGGAATATATCGCTGATAACCTTCAACTACATAACCTCTGAATGCATACGGCTCAGAGAAGGGTGTTAAGCTAAGAGAATAAATTCTCCCCCGCCAACAGAAATGTATTTGAAAGAAATCTGCTTTATATCTCAAAATGTATTGTCAGACACGTAACCATACAAGTCTGTTTCGGGTTCGAACAGAACCGAAGGAACTTCAAAAGAAGCCCTTGCAATCCGGATATTCACAATCCCGATCGAATTTCCCATCACAAAGGGAATCTCCATACCGTAGCTAACGATGCAGGGACAATCGATAGGTCATCCTATTTTTTCACAAATACCCGGTCTTCACCACCGGTCTTCAATGCTATCCATTACGTCGTATCACTATTCGGAATTGGTAATCCGAATAGCGAGCGCAATAATTAAAAATAAGTGTAGCATTCAATTTCAACCAATTCACAACAAATACCTATTTAAAGGTCAATATTGATAGTCGGTTATTTAACTATCAATCAATATTCACAACATCACCCGATTTCAAATAATTTCCCAAATTATTTATTTTCAAAAATTTCTTTATAAGATATATATCTTCCACGCTTCAACCATTTGAAAACCAATTTCAAATAAATTTACACCCTTACAACTTTCATTTCAAAATGGTTCATTTAAACCAATTAAATAAATCCTTACCGATTTATTAAATTTACGTTCCAAATCCGTAAATTAATTTCCACACTTCAAAATAAATCAACGTTTATTTTTAACTAATTTCCCTTTCTTTTATAAATTCCATAGTGAATTTACAATTCCAAAATATCTATGAATATACGATTTTTAAATCGATTTCTATTATTCATTTTCAATTTATCTTTAAAAGATAAAAATCTCAAAACATTCACTTCATATTGGAAAACATTTCCATACTTATTTAATAATAAGTAATTCATAAATCTATTTATTTTCAACACTTGAAAAATATTCAATATAATTAAATCGAAATTAAGTATATATTTCTTTCTTTAAAGAAATCATTCTCTTAACACATTTATTTGGGTCAAAACGAATGTTTCGTAAAACATCGTTACGACAACCCAAAATCACTAGTATAGGGATTCATAATTAAGATAGATATATAAATCCCAATACTACATAAAACATTTCCTTTCGGAAATCATTTACTATAACAACAGTGTTATAGTCCACCATTTCCTTCTATTCCTCGAAACATCTATTTCAACAATAAATGTTGAAATCTATGGTTCGATACTTAGTACATTTTAAAACACCTTTAAATCGTTTTAATTCTATTTAAAACATCTTTCCCAAAAAAATTCTTTAATATATTATTCACCTTCCAAAATCGTGAATATACTTCATTAACCAAATTCAATTTCTACATATTTTATTTAAAGGATTATCCACTCTCCGAAATCGTGGATATATTTCCTTTAATAAGCTATAATAATTAACTTATCAAAATAAGTCGTCTTTGGATTTATAAAACAACGTTTATAAATTCTATTTATATTCTATAAAAAGTTCAACTTAGAAAATCACTTTATCAACAAATTCTATCCATATTCCATTTACACGCAAAAATCCAATTTATAAGTTAATCACTTATAAATCTTTTATTTTATAAAATCTATTCATTTTATAATTCCACAATTTATAAATATATAGATTTCATTCACTTATAAAATCCATTTATATTCCATTTTAACACTTCTAAAAACTTATTTTATAATTCCAATATTTTTAACTTATAAATATCAATTTTATAAATATTTTATATAAACCGTTTATAATAATTCAAAAATCCCAATTGTAACCCATTTTATAAATTAATTAACTACTTATCTCAAAAATCACATTTCGATTATATTTTACAAAAATCATAATTTTATAACATAAACATTTCAACGTTTATTTATTTAAAATGAATCAATTTTCAAAATTAAATTTTATTATGAATTCTCAACTTAATTTTCAAAAATCCAATTTTATTTAATTTCGGCATCTAATGATACCAAAATATATTCAGCTAAAATTTAGCCTTTAACAATCTCAATCAGAAAGATAATCTGGCAGATTATAAATAGGTCAACAAATAGATCAACACACAACATTGAAACTAATTCAATTATTTGAGGAATCCAGTTGGATCCCTCCTACCTGTTTCCCTGCATCCAAAGATGTTAGCACAATACCAATTCCATTCCAGTACGGAATTATCGCGGTATATGGGATTTATAAAATATTATCCACTTAATAGACGACGCAATAGGGTCTCATTCGCTATATAATGCGGGAAAATCAACTCCAAGTACAAAAATAACACCAATTTCACTATACGGTGAAATATTTGCGGTATATGTTTTTAATAAATAACATCCGCTTACTAACGGCGCATAATGTCTATTTAAACAATCAATAGATAACAATCATCATTCAAACATACAATCAAGAAATTTTAAATATAACTATTTAAAATTTGAATCGAAACCGATTCGATTGAGTGAGAAGTTCTCACCTTGATTTCAATTTCGTTTTCAGCTTTTATTTCGAATAAAATTAAACGGACGTTTAATTTTAATCAAATTCTCACTAGCTCCAAATGAATCCAATCCAGTTCCATAGCGTAGTGTTCGTCCATACGAACCCAACGCAATTCGTTTTGTGCATTTTCGACCTCGTATGAAAAAGTTACGCTATTACAAAGTTATACGAATTATAATATAATAATTTACAATACAACTTTTTTTAAACCTAAATTCTTTCTGGGCCGTTGGATCTGGCCTTCCCCCCCATCAGGCCGCTCCTTTCCTTCTTCCATCTCGCGTGAACATCCCCAGGCAACTAACGAACGCAAGTAACCCATACAAGTCGAAATTAGGGGTTTTCACCACGGCCTCCACGAGCATCGAGAGTTCATCAAACCACCACCATACGAACCACCATTCAAAGCTCCACCTTCGGCTACAACCTCGTAGAACTCGGCCTCCCCTATGTCTAGAATTCTGTGCATGAAAACTTGGCCTTTGTCACCTTTTTGCCATCAAACCACTTGATTAAAATCCATCATCACCGTGGGATATCTAGAACTCAGAGTGCTCTACAACTTTCATTTATAAGGTTTCTCGAATTACTTGATGGATTTGAAGAAATCTGGGGAAGAAGGAGAATGTATTTCGGCCATTAAACGTATATGGAGGCGGCTGAACACTTAGGCTAGGGTTTCTTGCAAAATTGTGAAATAGGGGCATTTTATAGAAAATTCGCCAAACACTATTCACCAAAAAAATTTCCGAACTCCAAACGAAGCGCGCCGATTGGCGTTTCTAAGGTTTATCCCGCGTTCCGAACACAATGGAACGTGTTTCGGAGGCTAATTCGATCATCTGTGCGAGTTACGGCAATAACCGATCAATTTTAAATTAAATCGATTAAACGAATTTTCTATGCGTTTTGGCTTGCCCGGAAAACGGTAAATCCGATTGACACGAAATTTGAAACCATACAATAATATCACATTACGGATCCGATGAAACTAGTTTTGTTGAAATCCGAGACTGTTTGCAAAATGGCTATTTTCCAGTCGATAATTAAATATTAAAATATTCAATTTTCACAAATAAACTTTTAATTCGATTTTTAAAGTTCTATAACATCATTCTAACTTCAACACGATTAAATAAAATTTGCAAATCATTTTCAATCATATTTAACCCAATTTCCAATTATTTCTATAATTTCAACTATTAAATTATCGATTTAATTATCCAATTAAATCCAATTATTCAAAATAAAATTATTCGACTTATAAATTTCACTTATTAATATTTAAATTCAATTAAACATTCATATTTAAATTAACAAAAATTCTGGGTCGTTACAAATGCTATCAGAACATCATTAGGAGGATGGTCAGCATTCTAAGTTGTTCTAAAAAGGTAACGCACAACATCGAGCCTCATCAACTGAGAATGACTAAAAATCAGAGGTTATGTAGCAAGGTAAGTGGCTTGCAACCAATTTGGGTAAGGTCGTCCCTTTCTAGATGTCCCTTTTATTTGGCTGTGTGGGCTGTTGCTGATCTTAACCGCGGGGTGATCTTATTCGGGCTATCTAGTAAGGGGTAGTCCGGTCTTATGTTGTAGAGGATCAGGGTGGATCCTCGGTATGCTGATCTAGACCAGGTACCATGATAGGTGGTACCCCAGTGCGTAGTCATTAGTTGAAAATCCATTCTCCCTACGTGCCTTTAAGGTTTTGATTATAGAACATAGTAATTGATGACATTTAATGAATGTAACAATTTTGGCTATTTGATTTAAGTATTTGTACTTAGACATTATTATTATATCAGAGGATTTTGATAAGAAATGTTTTGGTTATCGTAAGGTAAAAACCCGACATGTTTATTTTGTGGCGCGGTCTTAGGAGATACTATTGATTTCAAAGGATTTTGAAACTTTAATAATTAAGTTGAGTGTATTTTCTCATGTTGGTTTCCAGACTGACTCGGGTGTTATTTTATTATAATGGTTGGGTCAGACCGAGTATTATAAATATAGGGTAGGATGTTGTGGAGCTCAGGAGACGAGCTGGATGGCGAGATGTATCACATGTACTAGAAGTATATTCCGCTGTGTAGTAGAAGCCGTATAGTCATCTTTTGTGAGGACAAGTTAATATAAATGTCCAATAATTATTTGATTGTGATGTACTTTGATGATGTAATGTATAAAACAGATATAGTTTCTTTTTGTGTAAAGATCGGTTGTTATCTATTACATTTTATTCCGCTGCGATTATAAGATTCTGTTATTGTTTTAGTTCCTTCTCTTCTTCTACCTCCTTCTTTCTTTCCCTCAATAATCTGTCTTTTTCGGCACTCGATCGTCGCCATAATATACAATGGTGTATTGGTGTCAAATTTTGAGGGTTGAGAAGGGCGGGTCGTCATAGTGGTAGCAGACGAAGGTTGGCGATTGCCTAGGCTTTGGTGGGGGAGAATTACTCGTTAAAATAGAGTCAGTAGTACTCTAGAATGAGTTGAGTGTATTAATAGACATGAGAGCGTAATTGTTAGTAAATATAAAAATTGTTTTTATATTGTGTCGACTTATCAGTTGATTGTTTATGAATTCTAGTCGGTACGGGATGCACAATCGTATCGATAGGGATTTCTAAACTCTTAAACAAGATAAACCAAAATAGCATTGTTTTTAAAGTGGGTGAATGAAATAATTTTACCCAAATTATATTTTGATGTAAAAGAAATAATTTTCTGAAATCATTATATATATATATTTAGATGTTTGGTTGTTAATATTATAATCAAATAAGAATCTAAAATTTGAAATGGTCTATATTTATAACCAAATAGAATTATGTAAGTATGAAATAATACAATGGAACATAAACAAAATTTGATTTAAAATAGAATTCAAATCCTGGAAATTTTGGAAAATGTTTTTAAATGAATTTGAACAAAAAAATATTTGAGAATTTTAACTTGGAAATTTTTGAAGTGTTTTCCAAAGTGTTTGAAGGAAATAATGGAGTATTATTTTGGGAAATAAAGAAGCACTGAACTCACTTCAGTCGTTGGAAAATAATCTTGATGATGATGGCCACATCATCAGTATTCATTTTCGAGATTCTAAGTGATGGATTGCTACCATATGGTTTGGAATGATTAATTGTTTGGACTTATTCGATGAACAAGTTTGTTTTAGAAATTTCAAAAGGGAGATTATTTTGGTAAAACCAAGTTGTTTTGAAATCCATGGGTTTGATTTGATATACCAAGAGGATATGTGTTATTTATGATTTTGAAGAATTTTGGGAATTCTTTTTAAAAGATGTGAAAAGCCAAAGGGAAATCAGTGTTTAATTTATATAGTGAAGTTGATTTAGTTAAGAAAGGAAATGAAATTTTTAACCCTTGAATTAAAATTTAACTTGAGTAAATCAAAGTGAATATGGTAAGTTAGAATTTAACTTAAGATAGTTAAATAAATTTGAAATTGGAATTGAATTAAATTGGATACAAGGTTGAAGTGTAAAATGATTATATAATTGTGGGTTATAATTATGCAATGAAATTTATACCGTTAAACTATCAAGTGCTATATTTATAATCTTGAGTTGTGATTATAAGATGTAAATGGAATCAAGTGAGTAATATAAGATTTTAAGTAAATAAGTTGTGGACTTATGAATAGGAAAATGGAAAGTTTAAAAACTTAATTCTAAATGAAATATGAATTGTAATAAGATAAAATAAAATATAAAATGTGAATGGTCTTAAGTAAGTAAATAAGTTGGTGAACTTACAAATTGGGAAATAAAAATTTAAGTTGGATTGAATTGAATTTAACTTAAATTAAATAAATTTGAGTTGAATCTTGATTGAATTAAAATCCAAATTTAGATGAGCTATGAACAATATTGAATGTAATTAAATTCTTGTTTAAATTTTTAAAAGAAATGGTATGGATTCGAGTTGGTTAAATAAAAGTTAGTTGAACTTGAATTAAATTGAAATATAATTGAATTGAAAAGAAATTTAATTCCATTGAAATGATATTAAATAAAACTTGTTTGGATAATGAAAATGAAATGCAAGAGCAAGGATTTAAATTAATAATTGATTATGGAATATGGAGATTTGGGTTGTGAATAATTCAGAATGGAATGAAATTAATATATTTAGGTTGGAAATAATTTAAAATGGTTATAAGCTTAAGTAATTATTATTTGCTTGAATAATAGCAAATTTGCATAGATATTTGTCGTTTTGTCGTAAACTAAGTAAATGAATTGAATATAATGAACTTGGTTGCAAATCATTTCGAGTGGAATAAAAATGATATATGGATTTATGAAGGGAATTAAAAATAGTGGTGAAACCTTATGATTTCTTATAGTATATGGTTAACTTGTTGGATTATGAGGTCTATTATTTAGGTTATGAGGCTTTTTGTTATGCTAGTAGGTAAGTGGAATATTGTTAAAATTTCATGATTTTGGAAACTTATGTGCTTGTTTTAGTAAGTGCAGGTACGGGAGGCAATCAGATTGAGTTTGGAGCATATAAATGCATATTTAATAAGCCGCTTGCTTAATAATGCTAATATGAGGTACGCTTACGCAATAAATTAAGAAATGATATTATATTGTTATATATTTTGTTTTCCGACCGTGTGGGTCGATGTATATTTTTTATCATATTTGTGATATTGTAAAACGCTCTCTGTACAAAGGAGGCACTATCAAAAACTTTCAAAAATTTAAAGAGTTAGAACTTTTTTGAAATTTTTGTTAACTAGAAGGTTGAATTTGAAACGATGTAAGAAATTTAAGTTTTGAGATAGAAATGAAGGCTAATGGTTTTGGATTAAACTAAAGGGGTTTTTAGAAATGAATGAAAATTCTAATTAAGTGGGTTTTTGGGTAAGTTAGTGGGGTTGGGACCATTTTTCCTACTTCAGAAAATTTTGGGGATGGAATTTTTATAAGGGGGAGGAATGTAATGACCCGAAATTTTGATCGCTAAGTTTGAACATTTAATCTATTTTAAATGTTGAATGTGGATTTTCAATTGATTTTGAAATATGGAGATTCAGGTTGAATCGATAAAATGAGTTAAAATTTCAAATATGGCAATTTAATTGGATTTGGATAAGTAGTAATTTAATATTTGAAATTGGGATAAAAATGAGAATCTGAGAATAAATGATATGAAAATGGTTTCTAAAATTTATTCAAGTCTAGTTGGATTTAAATTACAGGTATTTGACCTTTGGATGGAGTCAAAAGTCGATAAGTTAAAACTAGAATTTATATTAATTTGTTAATGGAAATTAATATATATAGTAATAACGTAAATAATCAGATTTTGATTTAAATTGAATCGGGATGATTTCTATTGTGAATATAAATTATATATGACCTATAATTAAGTTAGTAAAATTTTAAAAGTGAAAGTTTTAAATGATTTCAACGATTCTAAAAATCAATCGAATTAAATCGACGAGTTAAAATAGCCTTCCAGGACGTAGTGTCAGAATTCGACGAAACCTGTTCCATTGGATCCATAATAGTTAATTATTATCGGATTTCAAATTGCATAATGTTTGGAGTTACCGTTTGTCCGTACGGCTGAGAAAGGCGTCGAAATTAAAATCGAAAATTGAATATTTAATCTCGATTCAAAAAGCTATCTTCCACATATGATTGAATTGGGCTACGAAACACGTTCCATTGTGTTCGGAATGTGGGTATAACCGTATAAACGCCTGGTGGCACATGTTGTTTGGAGTTTGGAAAATTTGATATAATATTAAAATAATTAACAAAATTCAATATATATATATATATATATATATATATATATATATGATTAAACAATGAGCCTAGGGTTTCTTTTCGCAGCTGCCACCATAGTTATGAATGGCCGAGAACCTAGCATTTTCTCCTCGTTTTTCTTTTCATCCATGAAATAATTTTGAAAACTTCCAACTACATTATCGAAGAGCTCGCTGAGCTTCATCCATCCAACGGCAGATCTTGGGTATCATCTTCGTTTGGAGCCTGAAAGAAGCTGTGAAGGTATGCCGTTCGATCACAGTTTTCGAGTTGATGGAGGGCTCGAGTTCGATGGGGCCAAGGGCAGAGGAATGGTTTGCGAAGGCCGTTCAAACGGCAGCTCCTGATCGAGTTTTAGACGAGGGTGGTGGGTGCGACATCGGCCTTTGACGGGGCCGTATTGGGTTCGTCTATCTCCTGTATGCATTTGAGAAGAAGAGTTTTTTAACGGTCGAGATTTCTTAATTCAAACGTGCGGCCATGATTTTGTTCTGGTATAATAATAATTAAATAAAAGAAATTGTTTATATAATTTATATACAAATTTAAAAACCAGTATCTCATTTATGCATGGTCAGATTTCGTCGAGACAGGAAGCGCTGGAACCGCAACGAGGAGCACTACGCTGCTGTACAGATCTGGGAACGATTGGAGCTCGTGAAAATTTTAGATTAAATCGAAGGTGGTCGATTTAATTTTAAATTAGAACGTCCGTCAACGAAAACTCAAGGTTAGTTAATCTCACTCACATCTGGATGGCTAGCTAATTTAAAATAGTTTAAATTTCTAATTTTTGATTGATCGACTGAATGTGATATTATATATAGTAGTAGTATATATAAATATTGGAGTGATTAATATTCCCGCATTATATAGCGGATGAGACCCTATGCGCCGCGCATAATAGTGAATAACCCTTTATACCGCGATACCCCCCTCGAAGTGGGATTTGGTATTTTATTGTTGTGCTAACATCTGTGGATGTAGGAAAACAGGTTGGAGGGATCCAAATGGATTCCTTAAAATATTGTAGTTATTTTTCATATCTGTGATATGTTATGTGATATCCTGTTATAGATTTAATTGGAAATTTAGTTATTGCTATGGCTTGGATGAATATAAATTTGGTGTTTTAAAATATAGAATAGAATGAATTATTTTTTTAAAGGAAATGAAAGATAATTTTTAAGTAAATAATTGTTAGGAAACTGGATAAATCGAGTAATAAATTTAAAGGGAATTTAAACCAGGATATCATTATGAAATTGATTAAGTGTTTTGAAAACTGTGATTTAAAAGGAAATAAGGAATGAAAATTTGTAAATTTGGTTTATAAAAGAAGTGGAATGTTTATCAGTGGACAAATTTGGAAGAATAGATTCTGGTGGAAATTTACAATAAAAGTTGCAATTCATTTTAAAAATAAAAAGGTGATTTTATTTTTAAAAATGTTGGAAAATATATTTTCCTGGGAAACTAAGTTATTTTTAAAGAAAAGATTTCAAAGTATAAACTTGAAGTTTAAAAATATAGAAATTTATTATTTTAATTATTTTTAAGCGAAAAGTAAATATTTATTTAAGTTAAATATGGCAGTTAATTATTTTTAAAGGCAAATTAGTATTATGATTTTTAAAAGGGAATTTCAGCATAAATATTTGATATAATAACTTTATTAAAAAAAGGGAAATTTTGGTTTAAGTTTTACTCAGAAACTCTTATAGAATTTCTTAAGTATTATTTTATTTAAGTAATATTAGTAGCCTCAATGTAAATAATTTAACAATATATTTTTGAAAGTGATTATAAGGAGATGAAAATGTGTTTTGAAAATAAAAGTGATTTTATTTTTAACGTGTTGAAGAAAATTTACGTGATTGGAAGAAAATTAAATTGGGATAAATCGATTAGGATATTTAAAATTTGTTTTAAAAGAATGTTTAGATAAATTTATTGTTTTAAATTATTTTAGAATTTAAAGTAAATCTTATTCAAATTAATTTTAGTAGTAATTATTTTAAAGGTTAAACTAGTACTATGTTTTTAAAAGAATTTTTTTAATATTTATACTTTATATAAAACTTTTATTTTAAATAGTTGTGGCTTAAGTTTTAGTTGGAGATTGTTATAGAATTTCATAACTATTATTTTGAGTAAAGTATTTTAAGTATTTTTATTTTTAAATGATTTAAGTATATTTTTTTGGGTAAAGTGATTAAAATTATAAAAAAAATATAATTTTTATAAGACTGGGTGTTTTTCAGTGGGAATAAAATAATTGGAGGAATTGATTGTTTATTTGATAGTTAAATAACTGAGTATCAAATTTGGACCCAAATATAACTTTGAAAATATCTAGAAGAGGTATGAGAATTATATGGTACGTTTACCATTCGAGGTGCTATACTGTACGTATAAACTCGTTCGTTCTTCTAGGGCGTTTATAAGGGAATCCATCCACTAACGGTTAAGAGGTGATCTCCGATCTTATATTCGTCTGTGTATTTCCTAAAGAACCAGGGTTGAGTTTACCGAGAAATAGCGAACGTTGCTTCGAAGAGACCGGGATTGGATTTGAGATTCGAAAAGCTCTTCGATCCAATGAGTACGTTTTCGTGATGAAGACAAGAGCTTGGAGTCGAAGATGGAGCAGTGAAGTGCAAGATCTAATCGCTACTAATCCTGAGGGTGATTCCAAAATGGATGTATTAGGAGTAGTGCCTTCGGTTCCGTTCGAACCCAAAATGGACTTTTATGGATGAATGCTATCAGAACATCGTTAGGAGGACGATGAGCATTCTAAGTGAAATGTGTTCTAAAAAGGTAATGCACAGCCTTGAGCCTCATCAACCGGGAATGACTGAAAATCAGGGGTTATGCAGCAACGCTAAGTGGCTAGCAACCAATTAGGGTAAGGTCATCCCTGTTTAGATGTCCCTTTTATTCGGCTGTGTGTGCAGATACTGATTCCAACCACGGGGTGATCTTATTCGGGCTATCCAGTAAGGGGCAGTCTTATCTTGTGTTACAGAGGATCAGGTTGGATCCTCGGTATGCTGATCTAGACCAGGTACCATGACAGGTGGTACCCCAGTGCCTACTCATTTGCAGAAAATCCATTCTCCCTACATGTCTTTACGGTTTTGATTGTAGAACCTAGTAATTGCTGGAGTTTAATGAATGTAACAATTTCGACTACTTGATTTAAGTATTTGTACTTAAACATTATTATAATATCTGAGGATTTTGATAAGAAATGTTTTGGTTATCATAAGGTAAAAACCCGACATGTTTATTTGTGGTGCGGTCTTACGAGATACCATTGATTTCAAAGGATTTTGAAACTTTAATAATTAAGTTGAGTGTACTTTCTAACGCTGGTTTTCCATACTGACTCGGGTGTTATTTTATTATAATGCTCGAATCATACCGAGTATTATAAATACAGGGTAGGGTGTTGTGGAGCTCAGGAGACGAGCTGGATGGCGAGACGTATCACACGTACTTGAAGTATATTCTGTTGTGCAGTTGAAGCCGTATAGTCAGCTTTTGTGAGGACGAGTTAATATAACTGTCCAGTAATTATTTGCTTGTGACGTACTCTGGTGATGTAATGTATAAAACAGATATAGTTTCTTTTTCTGTAAAGATCGGTTATTGTCTATTATATTTTGTTCCGCTGCGATTGTGAGATTTTGTTATTGTTTTAGTTCCTTCTCTTCTTCTACCTCCTTCTTCTTTCCCTCAACAATCTGTCTTTTTTGGCACTCGATCATCGGCATAATATACAGTGGTGTACTTGTGTCGATTTTTGAGGGTTGAGAAGGGCGGGTCGTCACAGTAACCCACGGCCAAACCCCTCTTCCCTCATCTCTTCTTTCCCTTTTTTCCTTCTTTTCCCCTTCCCTTTTCCTTCTTCCTTCCCCTTATTTCCATGGCTTATATATTCCACTAAACTACTCTAAATTTTTTTGAAACTGTGTATAATTTCAATGGCAATAACTTCATTCTTGAACTCTTCTTTCCATTCTGAATATTTCTATATCAAAACTCCATTTTTCAAGTCCTTTCTCAGGTCAAGTTTTTGGACAAAAATACCCCAAATTTTACCAATCGTATCTCCTTCAGGAGTAAACCAAATTATGTGATTACTTTATTCAAACCATTTATTTTTGCAGTGGATTCAACTTTCATTTAGATCAGTTCTTTATATTCCTAAATTTTCTATGCCAAAAACTCAAATCATTTCAAGGTAAATTTGAAATCAGATTTTCAACTCAGAAAACACCTCTGTTTGTTTTGACCATAACTTCCTCAAGACAGAAGAATTAAAGTAATTATTTTTTTGAAAGTGGAGATAAAAGAATTTGCAACAACTTTCTATTTAGTCACTTTTATAGATTCAAAATATGCTGGTCCATTTATTTTCTTAAAGATGACTTAGTTTTTGGTTTGCCCGCTGTTCAAATTTGGGTATTTAATTGGATTTTTAATCATCGACAAATCAAAGGTGAGTGTTTTAACCCACTCACAACTACTAAATTATCTTATATTGGTTAAAAATGATTTTAAATGTGATTAGAAGTTTATTCACTTTTGTTTGGCTTTTTAATTTGTCAATTAGATTTAATTTGAATTGATTTTCAATTTTATAGCAATGAAATTAATATTGAATATAATTTCTAGTTAAACAACTAATGATGATAGCCAATTAATTGTTGTGATTTATTTGCTTTTTTTTATGTTGATTTTGATGGATGTTGTTGGTTGAAATTTTGGATGATTGGATATTTATTTGTGCGTATATCTCTGTTATCACCATGGATTGAAATGACACAACCGAATGATCTTATAGATTAGGGAAATCGTTTTAGGTTGAAATGATAAACCCGAGCGGTTTTCATTGATTTGAAAATTTTAATTTTAGATACTGGTTGAAATGAATATACATCCATGCAATTTCTTGAATTTGGCTTATGTATTGGAATTGAATTATTTAAAATGTTTAAGTTAATCTTCGAATTTTTTAATTAAAGTGGTTAAAATTGATGCCTCAAATTATTTGAAATCTTTTAATAATATATTCACGTTGTACACTTGATAAGAGATGGAAAATCCCGAAACATCTCTGAAGCTATTGCACTCGCAATCTATTTTAGATTAATTTGACTTACATAAGATCTTTAAGTTCTGATTCGAGCGTTTTGTTTTCAATATGCTCGGGTTAATCTGAGCTTTTCGGTGTATTGAAGACTATTTTCTGGAGGACGAAGATGAAGATTCAATATATTATTACTATTTATTATAATTATTCCACTACATCTTGTATTCCGCTGCATTATTTGTTTATTCCTGCTGTATGTATAACTTTGATTTGAATTGTAAAAGTGAAATCACATGTTATTTGTAAAATAGCTTCATAAACTGCTTATTTGATTATTATATTTTGTCATTTTGCTGTGAGATTCTATGTTTTATTTTTCCTTCTTTTCTTTTATTTTCTGATTTACCCCATTAACAATCTTCCCTTTTGAATGGTTTGAATTAGACATGTGTGGTTTATTGTCGATTTAAACCATCCAAAAAGGTGGGTCATTACATCCTAATAGTATATACAAATCCCTAATTCCAAATTTATTTTACTTAAATCCGTCTGCCTGACAAATTTAGACTTTGTTGTAGTTTACTATTATCTCAAATTCATAAGTTATAAAACTTATTTCTTATTTAGTACTAATATTAATTTCCTAACATTGAAAAAAAAACAAATTTTAAAACCATCCATATTTAAATCCTCAAACTCTTAACTCTTAAATCCTTTTTTCTTTATAAATCATATTTATAAATTATCCTTATTTTATTTCATTTACTCAAAGTATTTCAATCCTTTACCAAAAATTGTCATAAATTTCTTAGCTCTGAGATAGGTATGATTTGGAAATTTTCGACTTTCCAAAATCGTCGAGAATCTCTCTTTATTTATTAATTAGCAATTCCAAATTAATATTTGGTTAAAATACTTTTATAAAGATTACTGATCAATGATTCACATTATCTCTAAAACTTAAGAAAATTATATAGATCGAGTAACTCCAAAACAATCTAAGGAACTGGGTACTACCAATACTATCATATATCCTCTTAACAAAAAGAGTAATACCTAAGAGAAGTGCTTACCATCCAAACACATCACTTGCCCATTTTTAATTTATTTCCATGTCAATCGAATTAGTTATCATTGAATACCTCTTTTTATTTAAAATAATACCATTTTCAAAATCCTTTGGAGATTAGTTCATAAAACCTATTTTATAAATTCATTTTATCTTATATTAATTAACTTCATTTAAAATACAATAATTCGTTTACTTGAATTTAAATTCTCATTCCTTTGATATTATTTTTCCTTTTACATAATCATTTTTCTATTATTTATCTTATATTATTCTTTATCTTATATGTACATTCCTTAAACAAAACTTATTATCAAACATCTTATTGTTAAATCCTGAAACTTAATTCACAAGGTATTTGTACTTAAACATTTGGAATTGACCAATTTATTATAGTAAATTAACATTATCATTTCTTAATTTATTATTTTGGAGTAAGTATTAAAGAACTTAATTACCATATCAGATTTCTTGTTTATCGATTATCATTATGAAACATCTTATAGTCAAATTATGAAATTCTAATCACAAGATGTTCATATTTTTGAATTTCACTAATCCTGATTCCTATCTATAAAACTTTTCAAAATATATACTTTATATTCAAAATATTATCCTAGGTAAAATTATTTCATTTACCATTTTTTTCAAAATTAATGTGTCGGTTCATCTTGCTAGAGTGTTTAGGAACCCTCGATGACGGTGATAAGGTGCATCGATTAGAATCCATAAATCACTCAACAGATATATCAACACAAAACAATTTATTAGTCACTAACAAATACGTACACACTCATATATAATACATGCAAACTCATTCTACGGTGTTACTAACCCTTTCTCTAATGAGTTACTCATCCTAGGGTATTATTAACCCTATCTCTGATGAGTCTTTCCCCAACAAAGCCAAGGTTCTCGCTTAACCTTCAGCTCTAATACCAAATGTAATGGTCCGTTTTTCCACATTCTTTGAATCGATAATAAACCACACATATCAAACTCAAATTGTACAAATAAGCGGATCATTAAAGCCAGAAAGAAAATAAAGACAGAACAGAATCTCAAACGAATGTAATAACATATATTATTTCAATAATAATCTTTACATCGAAATTTTTTAAAATACAATATCATATTTTAACCTATATTCAGCTTGGATAGTTATAAACTTCTATCCTTACAAATGCTGAAAACAACAAAACAAATGCGATAGATGTAGCGGATAATAGAATACGTCTATACGACGATGAAGATCTTTAGCTTTCGTCTGGGAACTCCAACCGTCTTCAACTCAACCTGAAACTACTCAGATCTGACCCGAGTATTAAAAATACCCAGATCGGGCTTGATAAACCAGCCTGAGATACTCGAAATTTTAAATGCATAAATCATGACCATGCCGTCGCAACTTTTGAAAAGAAGGGTATCTCATAAGACTACGCCCACATATAAACACTAATATGTTTTACCTTATGATAACCAAAACACTTTTATACTAAAATATAGTTTATATTATGTTTAATGAAATTCTTTTGAAAATACTTTCAAATAAACTTTTTCAAATAAGGTATCAATATCTGGACTAAGTCTAAGATAATATATCCAGACTAGGTCAATGGAATATACCGAACGAAATATATGATACCCAAAGAGGTAGCTAAAATTTTTGCAAGTCATTACAGCTATTTTGGGAATACAATCAAAATCGTAAATCTCGTACTGGGATTGGATTTCCAACATGATAGGGAACTAGTGGCCTTTTCTCCGATCCATGCATAACAAACATAGTTCCCACGATGCCTTAACCGCTTTTCTCAAACTAGTCACTTGGAACTATACTTGATACACTACTGCTGATAATTGGTAGTTCCATGCTTTTCTCAAGCTAACCACTTTGTCCAAATGGGGTAATAAATGTCTCGAGGGACGTATCCCCCAAAGAGCCCAACGTATTGGACACCACCATACATACTCACTTATTTCGAAATTGCGTCTATCAGACTATACAGTATCCCATATCATCTTCCGGGATGTGAGGCTAGTGAGGCTACGCTCATTTTACGCTTTATTTTTCATAAAGACATGCTTTAGATCAAAACAAGTTCCACTTTGAATGCCACACTTCCATTCCTTTGATCACTATTTTGACTCCCTTAAGCGAGCAACCTCTGAGATTGTTTGTCTCAGTGAAGGGTGTTAAGCTAAAAGAAGTCGCCTTCTCTGCCACCAAGCAGATGTACATTTGTAAAAGTCAAACGTTGTGTCTAAGAAATGTAATGTCAGACATTCGTCCATACAAGTTCATTCTGGGACTGAACAAAACCGTAGGCACTTTCCTCGACCATTACTAGACGAGAAGCCCTTGCAATCCAAAAAATCTACATAACGAGGAGACCACTAGTATAAATAACTCTATAATGGAGCAACCTAGAGCATGTCAAAAAGCAGTCCTCACGCTATAAAGATCCACGGTCTTCAATAATCATCATCTTCAACATGTCTTCACTTTTGAACGTATACATTGGTTCGAAGTGGTTTTCGGATAGGAACCACCCAAATCTGACCCGGTTCCTTCGAAATCAATTATCGATAAAAAGATGTTTAGTTAATATGTGGATATCAATCAATTACTTCATCATTTATTTAAATCAAATATCTTTCTTAGATATATTCTTTTCAATTTATTCCATTTTCTTTTTAAGAGTATATGGAATCATTAAACTTCATTTATTAAATCATTTGGTTTATTTAAACCTTCTTTAAATCCTGGAATATTTCCAAATCATTTTCTTTTTTACTTAGGAAAACCTTTCCAAATCATTCATTAAATCTTTAATCAATGATTTCTTATATTCAAGTTATAACTTTTAACTTACGGAAAGTACTCCCAAATCATTCATTAAATCTTAATCAATGATTTCTTATATTCAAGTTATACTTTTAACTTAGGGAAAATATTCTCAAATCATTCATTAATCGTAATCAAAGATTTCTTTCTTAACTTTAAATCATATTCTTGCAAATCGAAGATATTCATGATAGAGTACTACTGCCACCTTAGATATAGAAAATTTCACCTTCAGGGACTAATGGCAAGTAGTCCTACATCATGAAGATCTTTATATTTAATATGTTTTAGTTCAAAAATTAGTTTGAAGGGGTTTTCGGATAGGAATCACCCAAATCCGATGCCGGTTCCTTTGTGCTAATCATCGATAAAAAGATGTTAAGTTTGTATGGGGTTTCGAAAATTAGTTTGAAGTGATTTTCGATTAGGAATCACCCAAATCCGATCTCGATTCTTCGGATAGGAATCACCCAAATCGGATCTCGGTTCCTTCGTACCAATCATCGAAAAAAAGGTGTTAAGTGGTTAAATAACATTCAAAGAATTTGTTTCTTTTATTTTATTTTGGAAAAACTTAAATATGATCATTTAGAGCACCCGGGCTTTCCTTTTGATCTATTCCACCCCTCGCCTAAAAAGACAAAACATAGGCCAAATAAGTTCATGGCACAAGTTGCTCCATCTCTAACCTTAGATAAATACCTTGTTTTATCTTCCTGGATCTCAGAGGCGAGAAAAATGTACTAGTCATTTCCACATACTCAGTTATTAGCTTTATTTTGGAATTGATTATACGATTCCAAATTATATTTTAAACTCTTAATTTTACTTTTTACAAACATTCTTAATTGATTCTAGAAATATCACTAAGTTTAAACTCATATTTAAAAGGTTATAGAATTCGCAGCATAAAAGTGCTACAGAAAGTGCTATATAAGCGTATTTGATTTAAACAACTTTCTAATATTTGAAAATTCATATTTTCCATTCCCAATCTCTTTTCAACCATTTTAATAGATTAATCAAATTTATTTCATATTTATTTAATCATTTAAAAATATATTTATAGAGAAATCCTTTTTTTGATTCCGAACTACAAAACCGCGATGTTTTTAGAAAATTATTTTTGACATATTTTAAACTCTACTTGATGAAAATTTGATTTTCTTTCTTTGTTGGAAAACTTTTATCATTGTGGACCAAATAATTTTTATTTCTAACAAATCCGACTTATGAATCATTCTCTACATTAATTTGAAGTTACTGGTCGAAGTTTACGAACTATCGCTCTGCGATGAGCTCGATTTTGACCAATTTTGTGAGTTGCTTTGGAACTCGTCTGAAACACATCAAATTTATTTTAATCCATATATAAAATATTTTAGCTTATTTAAAACAATATTTCCATCATCTCATACTCATTATTCATTTCATATTATATTATTATATTATTATAATATCATTTTCAATCTTTTAGATATTTTGAAATCATTAAGAGGCTAAATAATTTTCATATACACATTTATATGGATTTAATTCTCATTTAATTAACCATGCTTACTGATCATTTCACTTATCATTAATCAAACCAAGTTATTGTCCATATCACAAACATATAATTGACCATAATATCAACCAAGTTATCATCCAATATCAACTAATATTCAACATATTAATTTCTAATTTGACATGTGCATTATCAACTTAAGTTTTATTAAAATAAAACTAAGATTTGAGTACTCATGATTAGTTCCACTCCACCAATATTTTTATGTAGATTTCCGAATCGAATCCAGTAGCACTTCTTTCTTTTTTTCTTGCTCCAAAGCTTTCTAACTTGCTTCCTTCTACTCCATAGTTTTGGCCATTTCCTATTTCACCCCTTCGTCCATCATTTCTTCACTTCTTAGATGCTAAACAATGTTTAAATGGTATTCTAAGGTCTTTGGAAAAGTTTGATGGTGTTTGAAGTAGATTTTATATGATTTTAAGAAAAGTTAGTAAGGAAAAAGAAGAGAAGAAGCCATTAGAGAGTGGAAGAAATGCTTGAAAGAGGAAGAAGAAGTGTAAAAACGTGAGAAAGTGGATGCTTATTTATAGAAAAAGTTATGTATTAAAATAATATTTTGTAAAAAGACCAAAATACCATTTACTTACTTTTTAAGCAACCTTTTTTTCAACACTTAACATCCTATTTCAAATCTTTATTTTATGTCATTTTCACTTTAGAGGTTAGTAAGAAATATAATAATTATGTTGGGTTTGATTTGATGTTTATTTTTTGCTTTGAAATGACATGTTTGTCTTACTTTTTCTTAATTATATTCTAGAATTTTCTAAGTATGTTTAGTAAAAGTAAACTTGATTAGTGAATTAATTACTACTTATACCATTTGAATATATGTTCCTATTTAAGGAAATAAAGGTGCAACAACATTGTGATAACTTCTAATCGATGGAACCTTGATTTTCGACAGAATGTTTTACGGTCACATTTTTACGTTTTAGTTAAACTATTTATTTATGTAAACAAAATTTAAAAATAATTTTGTTTATTTCTTTGAATAAATTAAAACTTGTCTCTTTATATTTTAAAATTAAATTTAAATAAGATCAAAACCACTAATTTTACGGTGTATGCAAAACTGACAAAATGCGACAAAATTTGGTTACTTTTGTAAGACGATCATTAACGTACTTTTAAATATTTTAATATACTTTTATGATCTTTATCAAATGTCTTCAATAAGATTTATAATTGTAAATAAATATTTATACCTATTTATTTAAGTATTTATTTATTTTTAACAAAACTTAACTTTTATTGATTTGTTCAAAAATCCAAATTTATACTTTTTAAATTATCGACTATAAGAATAAATAATTTCTTTGTTATTATCTATTATATTTAACTTATTTATTTAAGTTTTAAACCCTTTTAATTTAAAACAAATGAAATTTCTCATTTTTGAAGTAGTGAAATTGCGGGTCGTTACAGTTAAAGTTTGCGTAATTAGTTTTGAAGTATGAAAATTTACTAAGATATGTTTCAATCATGAAATAGTATGTGTAACATCCCGCCTTTTTGCATGCTTTAAGCAAACACACGTGCCAACTCAAACCATACAGAAGGTTGGATTATTATAGGGGTAAATAAAAAACAGATAGAAAAGAGAAAAAAACAGAACATAATCTTGTAGTGGAATGACAACATATAATAATCAAATAATAGTTAATGAAGATGTTTACAAAACATTTGATTAACTTATACAACACAAAATCAGAGTTACATATGCTAGAGAATAATTAATAATAATGCAGCGGAAAAATATGATGTAGTGGAATAATTTAGTAAGTAATTATAATATCTTCGTCCTCGTCCTCTAGAAATAAGGTCTTCAAATCCTGAAATGCTCAGGATGACACAAGCGAATTGAAAAGACAACACACTCGAGCCAAAAATAAAAGATCTTATGTAAGTTAAATCAACGGAAAATAACATGAGTGGAACGACATTAGAGATGTTAATGGTGGTTTGACATCTCCTATCCAGTGTCTAACGTGAGTGCAGTAACTCAAGAGATGTTTGGGATTCACATCTCCTAAGGATCTGTTAAACTATCTACTATGTAGTACAATAAGCTATTATAATATGTATATAGTAAAGTAAAAGTATTAAAATAGCGTTAAAGCTTTACATTTTCCACCTTAACACATTTTACATATTCTCATAGTCTGTACAGTACCGTAATCTTCCACGCACTGGACGTTGTCAGAGGGCACTCCATAGGTATGGTACAAAACAAACTTGTAGAAGGCGCGCTAGGGTAGGTGACACGGAACAACTAGGCAATGCCAGGGTAGATATACTAATTACGCATCCAAACTATTGGTAGCACATAGTCGCAACTACTGTCCAACTCGAAACACACACCCGAGAAAAAATCGTAGGGTGGCCACCAAATAAATCAAAAGCAAGAATATAGTATCAATGGAATGTATCCTATCGGAGGGGCTACCTCACTTGGCCCGAAATCGCTTATGTTTTAGCCACCTTATGCTAACTCATGAGAGCTAGGTCTACGTAAATATACCTTTAGGATCGTCGCCACCATCCTACTTCATTCTGGAGAGTATGGCAAGATCTGATCCCGAACACTTTGACAACCGATCGTTTATTACACATCGGATAGTTCTTTTACATTTTCAAAATCATTTCATAATTAATATCAAAATATCATATTCAATTCAAACTATATCGCTTTCGAAATTATTACTTACTTTCGAAATCATATTCGCCTTTGAAATCATATCATATTTGAAATTATAGTTCGAAATAATATTTACTTTCAAAAGTCAATTCACCATTTATACCATTCTCAAATCATATAGTTTCCAAAATCATAATTTCTTCCAAAAATCATAGTTCCAAAACAGGTTAAGTCCTTACTTCAAAATCATCATTCAATTTATTATAACATTCAAAATTCCAACATAGATTATAATGTCATTCAACCTTATTCTCTTTTTAAATCCATTGAAATGAATACAAACTATTCCACGTACTTAGTTTGGAAATTTAGAAATTAGTTAAATAGTTCTAAATAGTTAAAATTCCCTAAACAGTTTAATTATAGGTAAATACTTTTAAATTGATTTATGATAGTTAAATAGATTTAAATTAGATTAAATATAACGACCCTGACTCGACCTTCGAAAATCGGTACCAAATACATCACCCGTATTCAAATGCCGCAGATTCAAACGTCGAATCTGGTTCACCGGAGCTTATAACACATTAAGTATAACAACACAACGAAAGAAAATGAATAATATCACTAATATACAATAGCTGATACAATATAATTACAACAAATGATATCAATGTCAGAGATACATGGTACAGAGGAAAGAAATAACTCCAAAAGATAATATCTTCAGAAGTCCTTTAAGATAGATACTCCAATATATAGTGACTCCATTGCTAGAGTTCCAAAGACTCCAATCTGATAAGCTCGAACCACCATCAATACTGAAGTAAAGCAACTCGATCCAAGTGCGATTGCTAATATCCAGAGATTGAATGCTATCGAATCTACGCCTACTATTTGATTATCTGAAAAAACCCAACTCTAGACTGCCTGTGTGGAAATTTGTGGGCACCAAGAGTTTAGAAAGGGAATAATAAACTCTGGGTCAGTCCTGGGACTGATATGAGCAAACAAAAATAGTTTTATCTTTAAAACAAATAACAAAAGATTTAAATTTGAAATCCACGATGCTTTTTGGAAAATGAAACTGCCATAAGGCCTACCGCCACACACACAATGCAAGCGCACACTTGGAGGAGGTTTCTCCTTATGACAGTCAAAAATGCTTGATATGCGAAAATCATTTGATATTATTATTAGTTCATAGTGTAGAAAACATTTTGAATGTATAATATTAATCTTAGCTAGCATAGGTACCATTATATTATGCCTGCTATAGCTACCACCTGAGGTGGCGGGTTATACAACTGCAATCATAAAGGGCTCGTATTGGATGATTGGATTTCCAAAAATGTTCAGGCTAAGGAACTTCCTCATTAAATGGAACGTCTCTGGAGGGACTCCCCCAAGAAACAAAACGGTTCCCTACCAGCACAAAGCCGGGTTAACCTTTCCAGAAGTAACACCTACAGATATGCCATCCTCGCTCGTTAGCGACCTTTATCCGAGGGCCCTCGATCAACAACCACGTAGCAATAAGTATGCAGCAACCACATAGGTAAATATCTGGGCTCCATACCATGATACCACCTTTTATCCAGAAGGAAATGGACATACCCTAGGGGCGCGACCCCTGAAAACCTTGCCGCAACATTCCTATTTCGACCATTTCCGGGTTGTGAGGCTCGGCGAAGTCTCGTCCACAAAGCTACGCTTTTGTGAAAAGCCATGCTTCGATCAACAAATGATCAGCAGCACTTTGTATGCCACATTACCAAATTGGGAATGCATCACTAGTAACCATCAACTACATAACCTCTGAGCTCGTACGTCTCAGAGAAGGGTGTTAAGCTAAGAGAATAAATTCACCGCCACCAAACAGAAATGTATTTGATAGAAACCAGCTTTACATCTCAAAGTGTAATGTCATACATACATCTATACAAGTTTGTTTCGGGTTCGAACATAACCGAAGGCACTTCCAAAGAAGCCCTTGCAATCCGGGTATTCACAATCCCGATCGGACTCCCTATCACATATGGAGATCTCTATACTGTAGCTACTCAGTGCAGAGTCATTCGATGGTTAATCCTTTCATTTTCGAAAATACGCTGTCTTTACCACCTGTCTTCAAATGCAATCCACTACGTCGTATCACTATTCGAAATGGGTTATATGACCCAAGGTCCTCTTCCGGCCAAATCGAATAATGAGCGCAATATTTAAAAACATATGGATATATGGATCTCGGTTAAGTCACAACTTATTATCCAAAATCTTTCTTTTAAATGGTTTAAACCAATTACCATTATCAAATCTTTTAAACAAAAACATTCACTTCACAAAGTTCACCCATCTTTCACAAAAATTCATTCACGGCTTTCAAAACAATTTACTTTTCAAATTGGATTATGTCATCCAATCATTAAATAAAAATCTCAATTCATAGCTTTCAAAACCATTTCCAAAGGTTCATTCATAACTTTCAAAACAATTCCCATTTCAAATCTTTTATATAAAAGATATACCATTTAAAATCCTCTTCAACTTCAAAACAAGGTTCAACCATCTTTCACAAAGATTCATTCTTAGCTTTCAAAACTATTTCAATTCCATTTCAAACTTGAAATCTTTCAACACACATTAGAAATCCTTTCTTCATATGAAAGCTATTATTATTTGAAAACGAATAGTTTTCGTTTTGGAAAAATCCGATTACATTTGCATAAGTTAAAGCTCTTCAAGTATAAAACTTGGGTTAAATTCAAATTCCCAAAACAATACTTCTAAAATGGTTTAAAACCAATATAAACATATTTATAACTTGTATCAACTTTTTAAACCATAATTTTCAACATAGAATTCAATTTCTAGTTCTGAATTCAAATTCAAATCAAATCATTTAAATTTCAAAACTTTACTAAGTTATTCAAAATAACTTTTATCTTCAAAACCCTTTTTCAAAAGCTTTTCATATTTAACCCAATTCCATTTCCAAAACAATTTGAATTCAAAATTCAACTTTAAAACCATTTCATTAAATTCAAATATCCGTGACTTAACCAATTTACTCGTGTAATCCATATTTGTGTGTGTATACTGTAGTCCAGGGGTTTTACACAATAGTGCAACATCATCGATCATCACAAATTTAAGCACAACAATATTGATAAGCGATATAATCCTATAACGCTTATCTTCATTCATAGATTTATTGAGAAATAATATAAATTCTTCACAGATCACACCAAAACAATTCATAGCACAAAGCATAACATATCAGGAATATCAACAATTCAACAATCAATAGAATTCAAATATCCATAAGTAAGATCAATTAATTATCTGATTAATTTTAAATCAGATTGATCACTTATGATTAAATTATTAATTGTGGTTAATTAACATTAATTATTTACAAACCTTAATCATTAATTAAACTTTAACCATTTATTAATTAACCTTTAATTATTAATTAATCAACTTTAATTCATTAATTAACTAACCTTTAATTATTAAATAATTATCCTTTAATTATTTAATCGTCTTTTAATTAATTATTCCCAAATTAATTACCTTAATTAACTAATTACATAAATTAATTATCCTTTAAATAATTAAGGAAGTAAACCTTTAATTAATTATCCTTAATTAATTACATAATTAATTAACCCTTAATTATTAAATTAATTAACCATAATTAATTACAACAAATAAATCATTTTTAATTTAATTGCATAATTAATTAACCCTTTAATCAATACATGTCTCTTAATCACTTTCATTAATTAATTAACCTTAAATTTATTAATTATTCTCAAATTAATTACTTTAATTAATTAATTGCATAAATTAATTAACCATTTCATTCCTTAATCATTAATTAATAATCCTTAATTACTTTCATTTATTTACTTAACTTTTAATTAATTTCATTGATAAATCACCTTGGCTAATTATTCATTAACTTAACCCATTAAGTTAAACTATCCTTTAAAACACATTTTTCTTCTTAATTTTCCACTTAATTATAATATTAAGTTTGTTTAAACTTTTAAAACAAAGGTTATATAAGATTAAAACACTCTCAAACTTAGTTATTTTTTTTAAATATATTTTAAAACCTTGTAAATAAAATTTCGTTTAAAAGCTTGACTATCTTCCTTTCAAAACTTATTTAAGTTAAAAGATTTTAGAATTTTGGTTAACTTTTTATTCAAAACTTATTGAACCTATCCAACTCAATAAACCCGAGCCATAACGTCAATTATCCGAGTCGAATAATCGAAAACCATGCCTAACTTCGAGTTTCACCTTACATCCTTCGTTTTCGAATCAAAATGTAATTAACTTCGAGCCAAACCCTAGATTTCCTGCATACAATCTCGAGCCATCTTCATATTCCACAATCACACACAAATTGGATATCCTGGTGCACATGCACAGCCAGTCTGGCCATCTTCGGCCAAGTTTTAAAATCGTCGACAAGTCGACGTAGGCCCCTACCCAATTGCGACCATCAAAATCTCGAATCGAACACGAGAACGAAAAGGAGCTTGTGAACCCAAAACCTAAACCCATTGCCGTCGACAAATCTCCATCTTCCCAATTATCCCAACCACTTGATGCCACGCAAGCACGACTGGAGCCTCGTCTCGACCTCTGGCCTCTATCCCCCTACACCAGTCCACCCCGATCCATCCATGGCGACGTAAAAACTCAAGAACTACCACTGACAAAACCGAGCTTTTAAACCCTAAATCGACACCAATCAACCGGCAGGGCAATCAATAATTGCTTCATTTATTTTTCCTATGATCCACAGACCCCCATCCTCCTTCACCATCAACTTCGACATTCAATCCTTTGTCGTTCGTCAAATATTCACGAAAATATGTTTTTTGTTCAACTCGAAAAATCTCGGCCATCCCAATCTTAAAAATTATGATTTTTCTTTCTAAATACATACTTTTGAAATATGAATAAGTTCATATGATCAAAAAGCTTGAAATTTCCAAAATCAAAACTTCAACTTGAATTCATTTATCATTGGTATTTCTGATTTCCAGCAATCTTACTCATTAATTTTACTTAATATTATTTTTAAAAATAATGTTATGTTGATACAAACAAATCTTCCTTAGAGACTATAGGTTGAATTCAATTGAATGTGAAGATATGAATTTACTTATAAATTTTGGGTCATGTTATTCTTAAACAGAGAAGATGAATATGTATAGAAGCTCATATCTACATAGTCATCTGATATTTACAACAGGCAATCACAACCAATATTCAAATAAACATATTCATACAATATTCATACTTTAACATTTATCTCATCAAATTAAAATATAGTGGTATTAAATTCAAAAGGGTAAGGTTTGCTCACCTTGTTTTGAAGAATGGAGGAGAAAATGAAATCTGGGATTGGATCCTGACTTTGATCTACAAGCTGGAATCTTTGTTTTACATTTAAACTAAACTTGAACGTTGATAATTCAGGTTATAGTTTGATTGCTGAGATGATCTGCTACTGTGATTATATTCGAGTTGAATCTGGATTTTGAATTTGTTAGCTAGACTTACTACATGCCTTGATTTCCAGACTTGAACTCAAGCTGTAGTTCTGAATTTGAATTGCATCTTGGAATCAGTTTTGTGGCCATCAATTTACTTTCTAGGTTTTGATTTTTAAACAGCCTTTTTTTAATTTTTTTGGTTTTGTGCATATTTTCTTTGATTATCTTTTAACTGATTTTGCATTACATTGATTTCCATGCTTTAAATTTTGAAGATGAGAAAAAGGTTAAATTTTGAGCTGAAAATCAATAGCCAAAATTTTCTAATTCTTATTTACATAAAATTTTAAATAAAAACATTTTGACACTTGTTAACCTATAATTATCTCAAGCTTACACTCGTTAATACAAAGTAATTTAAGCAACATATGCTAATGCATGTAATCTACACCGTACATTTGTTAAAATGAAAATAATTTATGTTTAAAACCCTCACTTTAAATAATTGAATAATTATGTGTTAAACCCTTATATTTTCTGTTTTACATGTTTATGTAGTATGTTTACATATGTGTTATGTTAAAGAGAAGAATATTTTTTTTCTTTACTATCATTTATATAACCTTAAAAATGATTTTAAACTAATTATTCATAATAAATAAACACACTTATCATATGTAAGTTTCTTCTAAAATATAGATCCTTAATTTTAAACAGCTTTTGAAAATTTACATATTATTTACTAACTATTTTTTTTTCAAATATATAAGAAAAGCATTTTATCTTTAATTAAATCTTACTTATATATTTACAAACTAATTTTATTCATATATATGTTTTCTTATTAATTTCCAAAAATATGTATAGTTTAAAACTTTTGCTAAACTTTGGTTTAATATCATATTATATTTACAATTCTAGTTATATATATATATATATAATATTTTCAAAATATAACTTTTAAATCTAATGAATTTTATAATATATTTTATTCTCAAATTCCCAATCCAAATTTACTTTCACAATTTACTTATACATTTATTCCAAATATTCAAATTAATTCTCAACTACTTCACAAATAAATCCAAATCCATTATTTTATTCAAAATATTTGTTTCAGATTTTCAAATTAAAAATTCTATTTAAAATCATATTTATATACGTTTATATTAATAAAAAAACAAATATCTACTTAATTTGGAAATACCTAATTAATTCACAATTTAATTTTAAAAATTAAATTAATTTTCAATTTGAATTTGATTTAAAAATGGGAATGTTACAAATTCTCCCCTTAAGAAATTTCGTCCCCGAAATTTGCTAGGGAGACAACAGAGAACTGATAATGATTATTTTTCCAGATCAAACTGAATATCTATTCTGCATTTGGCTTATCAAATCAGAATATCAATAGTAGATATGAGATCGAAGTTACTCGATACCTTACAATATACATGGGTCACCAGATCTACGAAATAAGCAGGGACCTCGATTAGTTCGAAGGATAACTAACCATTCGTAGAACATATCAGAACCCGATAAAACATATTAACGGACTCAATCTTCCATAATTCTCAAACACTAGACATGGATCTCAAACTCAAGTCAGAATACCCCAAAATATATATAACTTGTCCCTCTTCGGACTTTGATACTCAAAAGAAATTACAATATAATTTCAAATTTGTTTTAATCGAAATCGTTTTATTGGTACAAATTAATTATCTTCATATGTTAACCAGTTTATTTCAAATAATATCTCAAATTCATTGAAGTTAAAAACAGGAAGATTGATAAGAAACCAATGAAGATACGAAGTAAGGATTTTCTACAACGATTCGTAGGGCCACCATCACACCAAAACTTCTTTCTGAAGCTACCACGAAGCAATCAAAGAATTTGAAATTGGACGGTCAACAAAGGAGATTGATAGAGAAAAGATTGTTTCCTTGTTGTTACAGGTATCCATTTGTAGTGGTACTTCTCTGTCCCCTATCTCGTCCTCTTCTTGCACCCATACTCACTATCAGTGGATAGCAAGGGAATTTACTGAGGCATACAAACAGATATATTAGGGATAGACTCATTTTAGGGTATACTTCACCCTATCTATAATGAGTTACCTAATGTATTATACTCCTGAGCTAAAGTTTTAACCTTCAGCTCTGATACCAATTATAACGACCCTGACTCGACCTTCGAAAATCGGCACTAAATACATCACCTGTATTCAAATGCCGTAGATTCAAACGTCGAATCTGGTTCGTCGGAGCTTATAACACATTAAGTACAATAACATAGCGGAAGAAAATTAATAATATCATTGATATACAACAGTTGATACAATATAATTACAACAAATGATATCAATGTCAGAGAGACAAGGTACATCGGAAAGAAATAACTCCAAAAGATAATATCTTCAGAAGTCCTTTAAGATAGATAATCCAATATATAGCGACTCTGTTGCCAAAGTTCCAAAGACTCCAATCCGATAAGCTTGAACCACCATCAATACTGTAGTAAAGCAACTCGATCCAAAGACGATTGCTAATATTCAGAGATTGAATGCTATCAAATCTACACCTACTATTTGATTATATGAAGAAAGAAAACCTAACTCTAGACTGGCCGTGTGGAAAATTATGGACACCTAGAGTTTAGGAAGGCAACAATAAACTCTGGGTCAGTCATGGGACTGGTATGAGCAAACAAAAATAATTTTATCTTTAAAACAAACAACAAAAGATTTTAAAGTTGAAATCCGCAATGCTTTTTGGAAAATGAAACTGCCATAAGGCCTCCCGCCACACACACAATGCAAGCGCACACTTGGAGGAGATTTCTCCTTACGACAATTAAAAATGCTTGATACGCGAAAACCATTTGATATTATTATTACTTCATAGTTCTCAGTTAAGTCACAACTTATTATCTAAACTCTTTCTTTTAAATGGTTTAAACCAATTACCATTATCAAATCTTTTAAACAAAAAGATTCACTCCACAAAGTTCACTCATCTTTCACAAAGATTCATTCACGGCTTTCAAAACAATTTCCTTTTCAAATTGGATTAACTCATCCGGTCATTAAATCAAAGTCTCGATTCATAGCTTTCAAAACCATTTCCAAAGGTTCATTCATAGGTTTCAAAACAATTCCCATTTCAAATCTTTTATATAAAAGATATACCATTTAAAATCCTCTTCAATTTCAAAACAAGGTTCAACCATCTTTCACAAAGATTCATTCTTAGCTTTCAAAACTATTTCAATTCCATTTCAAACTTGAAATCTTCCAACACACATTAGAAATTCTTTTTTTATATGAAAGCTATTATTATTTGAAAACAAATAGTTTTCGTTTCGAAAAAATCCTATTACATTTGCACAAGTTAAAGCTCTTCAAATATGAAACTTAAGTTAAATTCAAATTCCCAAAATAATACTTTTAAAATGGTTTAAAACCTATATAAATACATTTATAACTTTTATCACCTTTTTAAACCACAATTTTCAAACATAGAATTCAATTTCAAGTTCTGAATTCAAATTCAAATCAAATCATTTAAATTTCAAAACTTTACCAAGTTATTCAAAATAACTTTTATCTTCAAAACCCCTTTTCAAAAGCTTTTCATATTTAACCCAATTTTATTTCCAAAACCATTTGAATTCAAAATTCAACTTTAAAACCATTTCATTAAATTTAAATATCTGTGACTTAACCAATTTCCTCGTGTAATCCATATTGTGTGTGTATAGTGTAGTCCAGGGGTTTAACATATCAGGAATATCAAATAATTCAACAATCAATAAATTCAAATATCCATAATAAGATCAATTACTAATCTAATTAATTTTAAATCAGATTAATCAATTATGATTAAATTACTAATTCTGGTTAATTAGCATTAATTATTTACAAACCTTAATCATTAATTAACCTTTAATCATTTATTAATTAACCTTTAATTATTAATTAATCAACTTTAATTAATTAATTAACCAACCTTTAATTATTAAATAATTATACTTTAATTATTTAATTATCTTTAATTAATTATTCCTAAATTAATTACCTTGATTAACTAATTACACAAATTAATTATCCTCTAAATAATTAAGGAAGTAAACCTTTAATTAAATATCCTTAATTAATTACATAATTAATTAACCTTAATTACCAAATTAATTAACCATAATTAATTACAATAAATAAATCATTCTGAAGTTAATTCCATAATTAATTAACCCTTTAATTAATCATTATCCCTTAATCACTTTCATTAATTAATTAACCTTAAATTTATTAATTATTCTCAAATTAATTACTTTAATTAGTTAATCCCATAAATTAATTATTATTTTCATTCCTTAATCATTAATTAGTAATCCTTAATTACTTTCATTTATTTAATTAACTTTTAATTAATTTCATTAATAAATCACCTTGGCTAATTATTCATTAACTTATCCCATTAAGTTAAGCTATCTTTTAAACCACATTTTACTTCTTAATTTTCCACTTATTTATAATATTAAGTTTGTTTAAACTTTTAAAACAAAGGTTATAAAAGATTAAAGCACTCTCAAACTTAGTTAATTTTTTTTAAAAAATATTTTAAAACCTTCTAAATAAAATTTCGTTGAAACACTTGACTGATCTTCCTTTCAAAAATTATTCAAGTTAAAAGATTTTAAAATTCTGGTTAACTTTTTATTCAAAACTTATTGAACCTATCCAACTCAATAAAACCCGAGCCATAACGTTAATTACCCGAGTCAAATAATTGAAAACCCATACCTAACTTCGAGTTTCCCCTTACATCCCTCGTCTTCGAGTCAAAATGTAATTGACTTCGAACCAAACCATGGATTTCCCGCACACAATCTCGAGCCATCTTCATTTTCCACAATCGCACACAAATCGGATATCCAGGTTCACATGCACGGCCGATCTGGCCATCTCCGTCCAAGTTTTAAATCATTGATAAGTCGACGTAGGCTCGCTACCCAGTTGCGATCGTCAAAATCACTTATTGACCATGAGAACGAAAAGGAGCTTGTGGACCCAAAAATGGAACCCATCGCCGTTGACAAATATCCAACTTCCCGATGATCCCAGCCACCTGACGCGACGCAAGCACAACTGGAGCCTCGTATCGACCTCCGGCCTCTATCCCCCTACACCGGTCCACCATGATCCATCCACGGCGACGTACAAAATCAAGAACTATCACTGACCAAACGAGCTTTTAAACCCTAAATCGTCACCAATCGGCCACCATGGCAATCTATGATTGCTTCAATTATTTTTCCTATGGTCCACAGACCCCTAGCCTCCTTCACTACTAACTTCAACATTCAATTCGTCGTCATTCGTCAGATATTGACGAAAATATGTTTTCTGTTTAACTCGAAAAATCTTGGCCATCCCAATCTTAAAAATTAGGATTTTTCTTTCTAAATACATACTTTTGAAATACGATTAAGTTCATATGATTTTGAAATTTTCAAAATCAAAACTTCGACTTGAATTCATTTATCACTGATATTTCTGATTTCCAGCAATCTTACTCATTTATTTTACTTAATAATATTTTTAAAAATGATGTCATGTTGATACAAACAAATCTTCCTTAGAGACTATAGCTTGAATTCAATTGAATGCGAAGATATGAATTTATTTATAAATTTTGGGTCCTGTTATTCTTATATAGAGAAGATGAATATGTACAGAAGCTCGTATCTACACAGGCATCTGATATTTACAACATGCAATCACAGTCAATATTCAAATAAACATAATCACATAATATTCAAACTTTAATCATTTATCTCATAAAATTAAAATATAGTCATATTAAAGTCAAAAGGGTAAGGTTTTCTCACCTTGTTTTGAAGAATAGAGGAGAAATTGAAATATGGAATTGGATCATGACTTTGATATACAAACTGGAATCTTTGTTTTACATTTAAACTAAACTTGAACCATGATAATTCAGGTTATAGTTTGATTACTGAGATGATCTACTACTATGATTGTATTCGAGTTGAATCTGGATTTTGAATTTGTTAGCTAGACTTACTACATGCCTTGATTTCCAGACTTGAACTCAAACTGTTGTTTTGAATTTGAATTGCATCTTGGAATCAAGTTTGTGGACTTTAGTTTACTTTCTAGGTTTTGATTTTTAAACTGCCTTATTTTGATTTTCTGGTTTTGTGCATATTTTCTTTGATTATCTTTGAACTGATTTTGCATTACATTGATTTCCAGGCTTTAAATTTTGAAGATGAGAAAAAGGTTAAATTTTGAGCTGAAAATTAATAGCTAAAATTTTCTAATTCTTATTTACATAAAATTTAAATGAAAACATTTTGACACATGTTAACTTATATTTATCTCAAACTTACACTTGTTAATACAAAGTATATTTAAGCAACATATGCTAATGCATGTAATCTCCACCTTACATTTGTTAAAATGAAAATAATTTATGTTTAAAACCCTCACTTTGAATAATTTAAAAATTATGTTTTAAACCCTTATGTTTTATGTTTTACATGTTTATGTAGTATGTTTACATATGTGTTATGTTAAAGAGAAGAATATTTTATTTTCTTTATTATCATTTATTTAACCTTAAAATGATTTTAAACTAATTATTCATAATAAATAAACACACTTATTATATGTAAGTTTCTTTTAAAACATAGATCCTTAATTTCAAACAGCTTTCGAAAATTTATATATTATTTACTAACTATATTTTTTTATATAAAGCATTTTAAATCATTAATTAAATCGTACTTATATATTTACAAACCAATTTTATTCGTATATATGTTTTCTTATTAATTTCCAAAAATATGTGTATTTTAAAACTTTTGCTAAACTTGTTTTAATGTCATATTATATTTACAATTCTAGTTATATACATATATAATATTTTCAAAATATAACTTTTAAATCCAATAAATTTTATAATATATTTTATTCTCAAATTCCCAATCCAAATTTACTTTCACAATTTACTTATAATCTATTCCAAATATTAAAATAATTCTCAATTAATTCACAAATAAATCCAAATCCAATATATTGTTCAAAATATTTGTTTCAGAATTTCAAATTAGAAATTCTATTTAAAATCATATTTATGTACATTTATATTAATAAACAAACAAATATCTATTTAATTTGGAAAATACCAAATTAATTCTCAATTTAATTTCAAAAATGAAATTAATTTCCAATTTGAATTTGATTTAAAAATTGGAATGTTACATTAATTTTAATTAAAATAGATTAAATTGGTTTGAAATAGATTAATTATATCTAAAATAACTTAAAATGGTTTAATTAGTACTGATTCAAAATAGTTTAAAATAATTTATATAGTTAATATTAGTTAAATTGTTTGATAAATACGAGAATCTTAATAATTAGAAAATTTAAAATAATATATTTTTGAAACAGTTTACTTTAAGATATTAGTTTGAGATTAATACTAAATTAAACTATTCATTTCACTTCAACATATTTGGACCATTTTAAATTTCCAAATCAGCAAACCAAATTTCAATAAACTATCGAATTTTATATCGTTATATCCATGTTCAAAATACTAATATGGATTACTCCAATTTAAAAATATTTCAAAGTTATTTTCGAACAAATTCAATAACTCAATTTCAATAGAATTTCATTTTCGAAAAAATTTAATTTTAAACTTTGAATTTAATTTCTTAATGAAATTCTTTTTTAAACCAATTCGCATTTTACACAAACTTGATTTTTCTATAATACTTCAATTTATCATTTCAATCTGCGATTTAAAATTTTATAGTTGTGTATCATTTCGTACCGCGTTCCTGAAATAAATAAAAATCCATAACGAACTTGCAGTTTATAACGATATAGAATACAACATCCATTCAACCAACATCAACAATCAACATCCATCACAATCATTATCCAAAACAATCAATCAATAACAATATTGAACTGGCAATCAGTAACGGGTATTTAACAGGCAATTTATATTCAATAATAAATTAAATAATGATTTAATTCAAATAAATTCAAATTAACTCGGATGATGGTTCAAAATATACCAAACAGTCATAAATAAATTTCTAATCACATAATAATTATATTTAACAAACATAAGAAACTTTAAAAGTTGTGAATGGGTTAAAGCACTCACCTTTGAATTTAAATTGAATTTAAATCCAATTTAAACCCAAAATTCAAACAATCTCAGAATTTGTCCAAACCAGCGTCAAAATATCTGGAATTCCAATATGATCCTAGCAGAGAAAACCGCGCATGAACCGAACCTCGTAGGTGAACTATACGTAAGTTAAAACATTTGAATTGACATTTAAATAAAATAGAATTAAAGATTTTACCAATAATTATCGACCACGTCAGCGAATTATCTCACATGCATCTGATCCCAGGTTTCAGGTCCAAATCCTAGCATGTTTCGTCCTCAAATTCATGACATCAGCGGCCGCTGGCCATCAACGCTGACCATCATAAATAGTTAGAACCCCTCCCGAGAAGCGCACCTTTCCCCACAATTGTCTACGAACCCTCTCGCGATTAGTTCGCCGTCAACAGTTACAGCGTAAATGACAGTCGCCGCCGCTAGTTTTCTCCAATCAAATAGAATTATTGTTCACAATCAAGTCGTCGAAAGACCCAACAAATTGTAATGACCCGGGATTTTAGATATGTGAAATTGGAATATTTAATTGATTTTAAACATTTAAAGGTTAATTTCTAACTTGAATTTCAAATATCACTATTTATTGGATAATTTAAAAATTGAATTTAGTAAGTGAAAATTAGGTAAAGTATTGAATCTGGGATTTAAAGCTTGTTAGAAAAATATTTCAAAGGAAGTAAAATCTATATTGATAATACTAAAGATAATAGAAGTGTTAAAATTGAATTTAAAGATGATTAGTTCAGTTTTTAAAATATATCGTTTAAATCGATATTTAAAACAGCCTTCCAAGGAACAGTCTTGGAATTTGACGAAACCAGTTCCATTGGATCCGTAATAGTGTATTATTATTGTATTTCAAATTTCGTAGTGTTTGGAATTATCATGTGATCATATGATATATAAACATGCTGAAATTCATACTAGAAATTAAATATAATTCTAATCCAAAAAGATATCTTCTCCATATGATCGAATTGGGACTCGTAACCTTTTCCATTGCATTCGAAATATGGGTGTAACATTTAAACGTCTAGCAGCACGCCTCGATAGGGGTTCACGATTTTAAGCTACGTAAATCGAGACAATTTGAATTCAATTTAAAATATATTTATAAACCCTAGTCCTTTCAGCTATAATACTTTTCACATCAAATTTTTTTCTTTCTTTTCCTGCCACTATAGCCAAACACCACGTTCTTTTCAACATTGTGCCCTGTCTCCTATCTCCCTTCATTTCTGTTTTATAAACTTATGTTATCAAAAGCATTTCAAAAGCAAAATAAAAAAAGAGACAGTTGCTTGAAAATTGTAATAGTCGATCTCCTTAAAATACAAACAGAAAAGGATCGCCTGTTATTTCCCCTTCGAATCAAAAGTCGAATCACCCTTCTTCTTTTCAGTTCCTCTAAATCGATCCTATACTCAATAATAACATATAGCGATAGGGTTCGCTTAAAATTCATCCTTCCTCGTCGTATGTTGCCAGTCTAGATCGAATCGAGGCGTGGTAAAGGGATTTCTACTTGCCGAAGGCAATCTCGTTCGAACGCTAGAGAGGGAGAGTGGTTTGGGATTCGCGAGGGGAAAGGTTTAGCGATAGAGGTGTGGATCTCGCGATAAGGTCTTGAGTTCATCTGATTCGATCTCGAACTCAACAACTTCGGTGACGCCTCAACGACGAGGTGTGGATCTTGAGTTCATTCGCATCTTGGAAGAGTGAAATCGACGACAATGTGAAGGATGAGGTGAACTCGCTTACTGCATGCATTCGATTTGGGAGGAGCAGGTGTCGCGATGTCTTTTATTGCCTGAGCTGGATTTGGTCAGTAAGGTATACCATCTGTTTAATCTTTCTTAATAGAATCTGTACACATATAGGTTGAAAATATGGAGATGGGATTTTAATTCAACAGTAAGATACATGAAAGCATGTTTTAATTTAATGAATATACTTATAGATTAGGAAAAGAATATATATATATATATATATATATATATTGAAAATATATGTGATAGGTTCAGATATATGTATATTTAGCTTGCCGTTTAATTTTAAGATATGTATAATGTTGATTAGGATATACACACACATACATATTTTAGATTTATTATTTTATTTTAAAATATTGGATTTGATAATTAAATTGATCAATTAACTTATTTAGTTCATTATAGTCATAAAAATATTTTTAAAGGGAAATTATCCAATCAAATTCTTAGTTAATTTAATTTACTAAAGAAGATAATTGATTGTTCAATTTATTTAAAATGTGTATACAAGGTCTTAAATAGTGAAGAAAACAAGGCGAGATGGAAAAGGGTTGCAAACAATGCAAAGATGAGTTAATCTCACTCATTTCGGTTACCAGTTAAATTTAAATAGTTAAATTTAAATTATTCGATTGATTGCTTGAATTGATGATTTATTGTCTGTATGGATGTGATATTATATATTATAGTATATACATATTGGAGTGATTGATTCCCGCATTATATAGCAGATGAGACCCTATGCGCCCCACATAATAGCGGATGTCCCTTTATACCACAATATCCCCTCGAAGTGGGATTGGTATTTTTATATTATGCTAACATCTGTGGATGTAGGGAATAGGTTGGAGGGATCCAACTGGATTCCTTTAAATATTGAAACTTGTTTTCATAATCTATGTTATGATTGATTGATTATCTGTGATCGATTTTATTGGAAATTGAAGTAAAGAATGCTATGGGTTTTGCTGAACATATTTTGGGTATTTGAAGATATCTAAAATATAAAGATTTGATTTTGAAAAGAGATATAAGAGAGAAATTTAAGTAAAATAAAGCAAAAGAATGAATTTGGAAAAGAAATAAAAGTTTGATTTTAAAATCCTATTGAATAAATTCCGGGTATACAAAACAGATTTTTAAATAAATGGAAATAAATGAATTTTGAGGACTTAAGTTATAGCTTTAAGAATCAAAGAAATTATTTTAAATTCAAGATTTAAATTATTGGGAAGAAATAAAAGGAAAATTTTGAAATAAAGTATGAAATTTATATTTTAGTTTTAAATAAGATTTTAAATCATAATTAAGAAGTGAATCTGGAATTAATGGATTTTGAAATAAACTTTGAATTCATCGAGAAATAAATTCTATGGGGAATTTAATTTAGAGAATGGATTTTTAAAATCAGTTAAGTGATTTGAAACAGTATTTCCAAAGAGAATGAGATTATGAAATATATAAATAGGGTTTATAAATAAAGTGAATATTTATCGGTGGATAATTTGGAAGTATAAATTTACGGTGGGATTTAAAGGAAAAGAGATATGTTTTAAAAATAAATAGTGGTTTTGTTTTTAGAAAGCGTGGAAAGGAGATTTACGGGTTTAAGACGTAAATTCAATTGGGATAAAATGAGAAGGATATATTAATAGATTAAATGGAGTATTTTGGAATGGAAGGCGTATTTTGTTGAAAAGACAAAGTATGTTTTCAAAGCAGATTTTTAAGTATAAGTTGAAATTTTTAAAGTTGTTTAAAAGAATGTTTTTGAGAAATTTATTATTTAAGTTGTTTAAAATTTTAAAGGTAAATATTTATTAAGTTAGTTATAGTGGTAATTATTTTAAAGGTAAATGGGTACTATGATTTAAAGAAAATTATTAAATATTTATATTTTATAAAGTAGCTTTATTTTAAAAGTAGTTTGGCTTAAGTTTTTATTTGAAAAATTAGCATAGAATTTCATAACTAGCATTTTAATAAAGTGTTTTAATGTAGTTTTTATTTTAAATGTTTTAATATATATATTATTTTGGATAAAGTAGTTTAAATTTTCTAAAAATCTAAAGCATTAAGACTTGGTGATTTTCAGTGGAAATAAAATAATTGGGTGGAAATTTATTCCGCGAGAGAAAAAGTGATTTGGAAACTATTTTCATAGGGTTGAAGTGCAGAAAAATATCTTGCGAAGATATTTTAAAATAAATAAGTTGGAAAATTACTAAGGGCTGATGGTTGTTTGTGAATGTTATTTGATAGTTAAATAACCGACTATCAGTATTGGCCAATGCGCTGATCCTTTCTTCGAAACCGAGATTAATTTTTCGTAAACCACTTCGATCCGGTTTGAATGTTTTTGTGAGGAAGACAAGAGCTTGGAGTCAAAGATGGAGCAGTGAAGTGCAAGGGCTAATCGCCACTAATCCTGAGGGTGATTCCAAAATGGATGTAGTAGGAGTAGTGCATTCAGTTCCGTTCGGAATGGGAACGGACTTGTATGGACAAATGCTATCAGAACATCGTCAGGGGAACGATGAGCGTTCTAAGTGTGTGTGCGCTAAAAAGGTAACGCATAGCCTCGAGCCTCATCAACCGGGAATGGCTAAAACAGGGGAGGTGCAGCAAGGCTATGTGGCTAGAGACCAATTAGGGTAAGTGAAAGTCACTATGCTTTGATACCAAATGAAAGTGACTACTGTGTGGCCAGTTATCACTTAGGATCGTGTAATATGGAAGTATTATGATCTAAATGCAAAAACAGATAATAATAGTTAAGTAAATAAGAATAAGAGCACTAGGAGTTCTTATACTGGTTCGAAATTCCCGTTCTACGTCCAATCCTAGACTTCCCTCTGGAATTTCATCCAATAACCCCTCACTTAACCCGGAGGAATATGTAAACAACACCTAAAAAGCCGAACAGGATTTTTTCGCCTCAGTAGTCGAAGAGGAATTTTTCGCCTGATACAAACTAATAGGACTTCAATAGTTTCGATAAAATTGTTTGACACTTTGTGTTCTTGATAACACTGATTTGTCTTTGATAGCACACCATTCCTATAATCTTTTCCTCAAGTATATATTGTGTGTGTAAAGATTAGAAAGGAAAATATTGCTTTGAATCAAAGTATAAGTTAATTAATTCAAAGATTCAAGCAATATATAGATTGTGATTGCTTGTAGAATGTAGAGATAGACAGTAGAGAATATAGCAAGAAATAAAAATAAAAATCAGTGACTTGAGAAGTGATTCTAACATGTTTATATAGTGAAAAAATAGTTACAACTTATCACGAAGAGTTTCAATCAAAAGATGCAGCCATATGCCTTCAAATTGAATTGTAACTCTTCGTAGATAGAAGCGTCTCTTCAGAAAAATGACTGTTTGAGTCGGTCAGTCAATTGGGGAAAAATGATCAGTTGATTGAAACTTCAAAAACGGTGAAAAACAATGCATCTGTGTACTGACCATGGTCAGTACACTGGCTATTTTCGGTCAGTCGAATGAATTTGAAAATATAACCGTGTATATATATATATATGCACAAGTTTAGTAGGCTGTTTATAGATATTCAGTCAACTGGTCGATTTTGTTCAGTCGACTGAATTCTGTTGATAATAAAAATCACCACAACTCATTTTGTTAGAGCACTTTCCTTTTAAACTAATGACCTTGGTTCGAGCCCCGCTTCATGCATTTTTTGAAAACTTGATTTTGATTAAAATATGCATGCAATTTTATTTGAATATGAATGATGATTATTGAGGAAAGATTTTAACAAAGCACTAAACTGGACTCTATATACATATTTGATGACTCTTGTTAAAGTATATAACTATATGAACCATACTTGAGTCGTTGTGAGGAAATATTTTAACAAAGCACTAAACTAGATTCTATATACATATTTGATGACTCTTGTTAAAATATATAACTATATGAACCATACTTTGAGTCGTTGAGTCCGGATGTTATCGTAGTCGTAGATTCGTGAATTGTTGTTTCATGTCAGCAATCAAAACCTATGATCCAACATTCTCCCCCTTTCTGATGATGCCAATTCCATTTGCTTCGGACGAATCTTCGACAAGCTTTGTTGATTTATCTCTCCCCCTAAATATATTCCTGTAATTATGCTATAGATTTCTCCCCCTAAATCTAGGCTACATATTTCTATAAATAATTAATCTTTTCTCCCCCTTAATCTGTGCTTGCATTTTTTATTCATGCAAATAATGTTAGAGAAATATCTTTCTCCTCCTTTGTCATCAAAAAAAATTAGAGTTTATATGATGACATAAATTATATTTCGCATAAATGTGGCCATAGAACAATATATAACAAATTAATTACTACTTATAATGTGAGGTATCAGAAAAAAAATAACATTCAAAGAATGCGATACCCATGGTTCTTATAATTTCCTAATTTTTAGGAAACCGTACCCATTTGGATGTGGTTGAACCTTTATAGATATAGTTTTCATTACAAATCACATTCTTATAATAGTTGCTAATATAAAGTTGTTTGTCATGATCAATCATATTAGCTGGAATCCATATCTTAATACCATTAATCATTAGCTTAATACATGAAGAATAATTTCTATCATTTGTAAACAAAGTACAATTATGACTATAACTGGTTTTAAAATTATCTTATTACTAGTACTAGTACTAGCACTAAAATTAGTATAAAATAATGCATATCTAGTACTATTTTTACTTTTACCTTGTTTGTTGCCTAAATTGCTTTTATCATTATGAGCTTTTGAATTTGTAACTAAGGGAGATAAGATATCTTTACCTTTGTTAAAATTTATGATTTTCGTATTTAGTCTTTCAAAAATCTGCTTTAGAATCACAAACTTCTTTTTGAAAAATATTATTGTTAACTTTTAAAATCTCACATTCTTTAGATAATTCTAGTTCTTTTTAATTAAAGCTACATTCTCTTTTTCAAGAGACAAAATTAAAGAACTAGAATTGTTTAAAGAATTTTCCAAAAATATATTTTTATTTTGTAAAACATTGATTTCTTTCAAAAGATCATTGTTTTTTCTTCTAACTGCTCATTTTCTTTTTATAGGAAACCTTTTTGTAAAACAAGTTCTTCTACGGTATCTTCAAAACATTTAGTTTGTTTTACCAAAAATTTATTTTCCTCTTTTAAATTAGAAATTTCTTGCTCACAAACTTTTAACTTAGCTAAAGCAATTATATTAAATTTATTCAAAGTTTTACATTCTTTTAATAATTCATCATGTGCTAATAGAAGATCTTTATATCAAGAATCTAAGCATACCGATTGTGATCTGAGTTTAGCCATGAAGCACTTGTTTGTTTGCTCCTTTGATTTTTCTTTATTGCTCTTCCTCTTCTTATTGCCTTGACTAGATCTCTTTGTGGCTATTTATTCTAGGATGTTGTTATGATCTCTAGAACCCTAGGCTCTGATACCAAATGAAAGTCGCTATGCTTTGATACCAAATGAAAGTGACTATTGTGTGGCTAGTTATCACTTAGGATCGTGTAATACGGAAGTATTATGATCTAAATGCGGAAACAGATAATAATAGTAAAGTAAATAAAAATAAGCACACTAGGAGTTTTTTACTGGTTCGAACTTCCCATTCTACGTCTAGTCTCAGATTTCCCTCAGGAATTTCATTCAATAATCCCTCACTTAACCGGAGGAATAGGTAAACAACACCTGAACAACTAAACAGGATTTTTCTGCCTCAGCAGCCGAAGAGGTCTTTTCCGCCTGATACAAACTAATAGGACTTTAATAGTTTCAATAAAATTGTTTGACACTTTCTGTTCTTCATAACACCGATTTGTTTTTGATAGTACACCCTTCCTATAATCTTTTCCTCAAGTATATATTGTGTGTGTAAAGATTAGAAAGGAAAATACTGCTCTGAATCGAAGTATAACTTAATTAATTCAGAAATTCAAGAATTATATAGGTTGTGATTACTTTTAGAATGTAGAGATAGATATTAGATAATATATGTAACGCCCCACCTCTATACCCACGCTAGCCAAGAACACTACGAGGTAATGCTGTCAACTAGCATGGAGAATAAGGCTGTTGAGGAGCGACCATCCATGTAATTGCTTTGCGCGAGCACTGATATGTCAGATAGTATAACATGCATTTTATTTCAATAGGAAATCCGACATACCGATACAAACACAAAGCTATTACACAGTGGCTATAATAATCTTCGGAAACAAATATAGAAATAATCGGAAACAAATATAGAAATAAGCATAACACAAATCAGACACAGATAATTCATATCACAAAGGCGGAAGAAGATATGAATACATAATTAACACATGGAAGTGTATATCAGAGTAGTGGTCAAAAAGATCCACGGTAATACAAAAGAATAGCAACACGTGTTATACAAAAGAATACAACTATGAGTCTATATCTCAAGTGTATACAACAAAATAAACTACTAATCTAAGTAGTTTGCCAAAAGTCAGAGTAATGAATTCCTGGAGAGAAGTCAAGCAGAAGCACCTGTAACATCTCGGTCTTACCCGAGTATTATTTAATAAGAAAATAATAAACGGATCAGTCTAACTATAAATATCAGATGAAACGATATAGAATAAGAGATATGACTAAACACATAATAATCACAATGCCAAGATGTGATATATATAAGTAATTGAAAATCAACAAGAGATTAATCAATATCACAAAATCTACACAAGAATCACAGAAACGTCATACTCCTAATTTAGTTCACCAAACCATAAATATTGACGATAATATCAATGTCAATCACAAAAGTCAATGACACACAAATTCCAGAACTCAACACACGAAATCCAGAAATCACAAAAGTCAATGACGCACAAATTCACCAATGCACAAATATCGATAAAGCTTATCGATGGAAATCACGAAAATTGGTGAAACACAAATTCTAGAAATCATCTCCAAAAATCCAGAAATCACAAAGAGGGGGAGGCCTATCACAAACGGGATCATAAAGCTCGCCAACACGTGTATCACAAATGGAACGCTAATTTGAGTCGAAACTCCACAAAACGGGGTTTAGTCTCCCTCCCAGACAAAGAGACATCGCACATTGCTAGTCTAAATCACAAAGATGATCGTCATGATCAACGAGAAGTGTCAATTACACTAAGCTAGTAAATATATGAGTTTAGCTTCATGTCCCATAACCACTTTCTTAACTTAAATATTTACGAACAAACTGTAGATCTCCACTAGGAAATTGTCACAAGAGATTCAATCGAACAAGTCCAAGAATTAACCGACGAAGTAAACGCAAGCATTTCATACCACTCGTTTTACTAAGTCGTTTAATTAGATTTCTCATACGAGTGAGGTAAAGGTTTGTATATACTAATAGGTTGGAAGATGGTTTTATAAACGAATTTGGTATTGAAAATAGAGTTGAAATCGTTTTGAGGAAAGAGTTTTGATATTTACTACTAGTATTGAAACCTTTGTATTTTTAAAGTGACAAAACACAAAAATGATTGTAGAAACAATCAATCACTAAAATTCACATACGAAGATGTGAATAAAAATCCAAAGAAATCGATCCGACTCCATCAAAATGGATATTCCCAAAAATTCCAAAAATAGAAGTCATTAACGTCGTAGCAACAACAAGTGGGAAATAACACGAGTCGATGGAATTTGGAAACCGTGCAAAAATAGGCTCAAGTAGGCATAGAAGACAACTAGGTTTAGGTCAGTCGACTGGCTCATTGAGTTCAGTCGACTGAACCCAGTCCCCAAAAATTCGCGGGATACTGGTCAGTCGACTGAACTCAGTGGGTCAGTCGATTGACTGTAGTAAACAGAGCCCCTAGGCTCTGCAGGAAGCCTTCAAACTGCATTTTAGCTTCAGCCAGTCGACTGACTTGGAAGTCCAGTCGACTGACTGGAGCTAAGGCAGTTTTCTCTGCCTAAAAATGGAAGGTAAAAACCTTCCAATTCGAAATCGGAGAAGCTCCGAGCACTAAGGGATTACGCCAATCAGCAACCCAGCCCAATAGGCTCTTCGATGCGTCACCAAAAACAAGTTCAAACTACAAGGCTATGATTTTATTGAAGATTTGAACTCGAAACACTAAAAATTGGAATATACAACAAACCAATCCAAAGCAAAACCAAATGCACATGAATATGTGTTAGGAATTCATACCTAACAATCGAAGATAATCATAGACCTAGATGTGAGATTAAAAATCTCACCTTTGAACCCAAACGATTGAAGAAGATGCTTGAAATCAATGGAGAATCAACCACTCTTCAAATCCAACTCAAGAAGCTTGATTCAAAGCTTTAAAAGAAGAACATTCCCTAAGTTAGGTTTTAGGAAATTTCTGAATTTTGATTAGAGATTGAGTTGGAGAAGAAGAAGGGAAGCTTACCAATGGGTTCTTCTATTAGTTTGGAGCTAGAGTTGATTTGCAAGAGAAAACTAGGGTTTTGGAGTTTTTAATTTCCAATCTCTACCACCATTATGGCCTTAGAACTGAAAAGAGAAGATAATGAGGGTGAATGGGGAGGAGTGGCTCAGTTCTTGAGTATAAGTCCAAACATAGGGCTGAACCCAAACCAAAAGTGAAAAGTAGCAAAAATCAACTTTCTCCAAACATATCGAAGTTTATACTCAAAAAGGTCGCAAACGGCATTTTAAACTCAATGGGAGTGGTCCCGAGTCCTAATTCGACCGTATGCAAAAAGTAGCTTTTCGGACTAAATTCCGAGTATTGATAAAATATTTAAATAAAATATTTAAATATAAAATCGATAAATATGCGGGTTGTTAAAGACTCCCCTCCTTAAAGAAATTGCGTCCTCGCAATATTTAAGAAGAAGATATGTAGTAACAACCATAAAAGCATATTCAACACAAAAGAAGTTTGAAACAAGAAGTTCACCTCAAAGAGCATGAGAAAGTAAGTCCGGATGTGTTCGCTTGATGTACTCTCTAGATTCCCAAGAACAATCCTTAGGATTTGAAGACCATTGAACTTTAACAAGCGGAACATCTTTATTTCGAAGTCGTTTGACCTCCGAAGCAATGATACGGATAGGATGTTGCTCATAAGTTAAATTAGGTGAAACTTCAATCTTTTCCACAACACCGGGCTCAAGAATAGAATCGGAATCTCGAAGGCATTTCCGTAATTGGGAAACGGGAAACACATCATGAATAGCAGAAAATTGAGCCGGTAATAAAAGGCGATAAGCCATGGAACCAATACGTTCAGTGATAGGAAATGGCCCAATATATCGAGGCGCTAACTTTCCCGATCGACTGAAACGTACAACACCTTTCATAGGTGAAACACGAATGAACACAAGATCTCCCACAGAAAATTCTAACTTCCTTCTTCGGTTATCGGCATAGGATTTTTGTCTACTCTGGGCTTCTTTCATCCTATGACGAATAAGATCAATCTTTTCTGTGGAATCACGAATAAAATCTGGACATAAAACCAGCCTCTCACTGGCCACAAGCCAACAAGAAGGAGATCGGCATGGCCTTACATAGAATGCCTCGAAAGGTGCCATACCAATACTAGATTGGAAGCTGTTATTATAGGAAAATTCAACAAGTGAAATATGATCTTCCCAACTTCCCCCAAAATCAAGCACACATGCACGAAGAAGATCTTCAAGAGTTTGATTCACACGCTCAGTTTGTCCATCGGACTGAGGATGATAAGCGGTGCTAAAATTGAGCTTCGTTCCCAAAGCTTTTTGAAGACTCTTCCAAAATCCACTAGTAAACAATGGATCACGATCACTAACAATAGAAGTAGGAACTCCATGCAATTTAACAATCTCTTTGATAAAGAGCTTGGCCAAAAGAGGAACGGTTCGGTTAGACCGAACGGGAATAAAATGGGCGGATTTAGTAAGTCTATCAACGATCACCCATAAGCTATCATGGCCCAATCGAGAACGGGGAAGGCCATCTATAAAATCCATGGAAATTTGGTCCCACTTCCAAATTGGAATTTCTAAAGGTTGCAATAACCCACCGGGCCTTTGATGTTCGGCTTTAACAAGCTGGCAAGTCATGCAACCCTTAACAAAGTTAGCAATATCAAATTTCATTCCCTCCCAATAATATAGTCGCTTCATATCCGCGTACATTTTACTACTACCGGGATGAATGGTAAATTTAAAACGATGTGAATCTTCTAAAATATCTTTACGAAGATCACTAATATTTGGCACGCTAAGTCTACCAAATTTTCGAATGCCGCCACGAGAATCGACATCAAATTCTTTCAATCCCTCAATATCAATTTTATCCCTAATATTTTGGCCAAGAAGAGCCATTTCGGGATCTAGCCTTTGAGCTTCAAGAATGCGGTCTAAAAGAGAAGGATGAGCCTCAAGGCTACATAACACAAGTGATGAACATAAATCGGAGACACGGTCTCGAATCTCACAAGAGGATAATATCTCGAGATCATTCCATTCGGATATCATCATAGAAACAACAGCTTGTTGTTTACGGCTAAAAGCATCGGCGACACGATTACCCTTACCGGGGGTATAAAGAATATCAAGATCATTAGGAGCAAGAAATTCGAGCCAACGCTGTTGACGCAAATTAAGTTCCTTTTGAGAGAATAAATACTTCAAGGACTTATGATCGGTATAAAGAACAAATTTCTCTCCTAAAAGATAATGACGCCAAATACGTAGGGCGAAAACAATAGCCGCGAGCTCTAAATCATGAGTGGCATATCTAGTCTCAGCAGGCTTCAATTGCCTAGAAGCATAAGCAATAACACTTTCTCTTTGCATAAGAACGGCACCCAAACCAACGCGACTAGCATCGGTATAAACAACAAAATCTTGATTCCCCTCGGGAATAACAAGAATAGGAGCATCTGAAAGGAGTTCTTTTAGTTTCTGAAAAGAAGTTTCACATTTGTCCGACCAAATGTATTTAACACCTTTCTTCGTCAAGCCAGTGAGAGGCACGACAATCTTAGAAAAGTCTTTGATAAAACGGCAGTAATAACATGCCAATCCAAGAAAACTATGAATCTCTGTCACACTCTCCGGTCTCTTCCAATCTTGACTCGCTTCAATCTTTGAAGGATCCACGGAAATTTCGGATTCAGAAATAATGTGACCGAGAAAGTTCACACGAGATTTCCAAAAGTGGCATTTAGAAAAAATTTCCTTTAATTGATTACTCCTAAGAGTTTCCAACACAATCCGAAGATGTTTTTCATGCTCCTCCTCGGTTTTAGAATACACAAGAATATCATCAATAAAGATGAGAACAAATCGATCGAGGAAGTCTTTAAAAACTCGATTCATTAAGTCAACGAAATAAGACGGGGCATTCGTTAACCCAAATGGCATAACAAGCCATTCATAAGATCCATACCGAGTACGGAACGATGTCAAAGGAATGCTATCCTCTGCAATACGAAGCTGACGAAAACCGGTAGCCAAGTCCAATTGCGAAAAGACTCTAGCACCACTAAGTTGGTCAAATAAATCATCAATCCGAGGTAAAGGATATTTATTTTTGATAGTAAGATCATTAAGCTTGCGGTAGTCAACGCAAAGCCTAAGTGTTCCATCGGATTTCTTCACAAAAATAGTCGAAGCTCCCCAAGGCGAGGAACTAGAGCGAATAAATTGCTTCGTCTCCAATTCAGATAATTGTTTACGCATCTCCTCGTTTTCTTTATTGGACATACGATAAGGAGGATGAGTGATAGGTTGAGCTCCAGGAATAAGATTAATTCTGAACTCAATTGCTCGCTTAGGTGGTAATCCTAAAACGGGCTCGAATATATCGGAAAATTCACAAACGACGTGAATAAGAGAAATAATATCACCCTCATCATCATCATCGTCATCACGAGGGTTTAAAGAATATAAAGATGCAACCAAAGCAGAATCCGAATCTTTAAGAATAACAGAAACCTGATTAACAGATTGAGGATGTCGAAGATGGATAGTCCGCTCAGGACATAGGATATGAGCTTTATAACGGTTAAGCCAATCCATTCCCAAAATCATTCCAAAGCCTAAATAACGCATGACATGCAAATCGGCTCGGAAAGAAAAATCACACAAAATAATCTCGACATCATTACACAATAAACTGATTGTCGCGGATCCACCAACCGGATTCGCAATTCTCAAAGAAGTCATTAAACACAAAACATACAAAGAAAAAGTATCAACAAGTTCTTTTGATATAAAAAAATGGGACGCACCCGTATCAAAAAAACTCGAATAGGATGATCACGAAATAAAATAATTCCATCCAGAATAGAATGAGAAATACCTTGGCCACGAGAAGTGTTGCCAGGGGCTTGAGCAACATTTAACTTTCCCTCCTTCTTGCCTTGAAGCTTGGGGCATGAAGATATAACATGACCGGGAACTTTGCAGTAGCGACAAGAGAGAGACTTTGGGCACTTGTTCGCATAATGGTCCTTCGAACCACAATTATAGCATTCCCTACGACCAAAGGAAGAAGTCTTTTCCACAGAGGTTGCTTGCTTCCCTTTCTTATTGGGATAAGGGCCTTTGAATTGGTTTGGCCTTTTCCTGTTGTTGAAGTTTGGTTTGGAACCCACCACTTCAACATCATTCTCCTTATCCGCCTCTTCAAGACGAAGAGCGATATCAATGAGTTGGTCGAAAGAAACTTCTAATTTTAGAAGTAATGGCTTATTGAGATTTTTGTTTAAGCCATAGACGAACTTCTGATTTTCTTCAATGGGGTGTTGATGTATTCAACCCCATATTTGGAGAGAGATTCAAAAGACGCGACATAATCTGCCACGGAAGATTCACCTTGAACAAGGTCTATAAAACGGCAAGCCAAAGTCACCTTCTCAGCTTCTGGTACGAATTTCAACTCGAAGCGTTCCTGGAATTGCTCCCAGGTGAGATCCGCTTCATTAATCTCAGAAATAAGAAGCTCGTACCAGTCCAATGCTCTTTCTCGGAGCATACTAGAGGCCACCTGAACTCGGTGAAGGTCAATAAGATTCATGCGAGAAAAGATTCGATCGCATGACCTTAGCCAAGCCTGTACTTCAATAATAGTTTCGAAACCTTTGAATGGCTCCCCACCCAAATTAGTGTAATCGCTACACAAGCGTGCAAATCCCGACTTTGGGTGAGTAGGTTCCGGGTTAGCTCCAGCTGCTTGAGCATTTGTCACTAAATCAAGAAGCTGTTGAGCAGTCATAAAAACTCCATCCTGGGGTGGAGTGCTAGATGGCACGGCTCTGGGGCGGCTTGGTCTAGACATTTCTCTTCCTTTAGAAAGAAAGAAGAAGAAGAAAAAGGTTATTCACCAAATTGAATATCAAGCAATCTTGATAGATAAACAAGGAATCATAAGGAAAGTAGGATGAATCGGTACGAAGACTCGAATTAAATCCTAAAGCACGACTCCTAAGATGGACTTAGGACGATGATCCTTGTTATAATATTTCATATTGTTCCGAAGTTTGGCTCTGATACCAAGCTGTAACGCCCCACCTCTATACCCACGCTAGCCAAAAACACTACGAGGTAATGCTGTCAACTAGCACGGAGAATAAGGCTGTTGAGGAGCGACCATCCATGTAATTGCTTTGCGCGAGCACCGATATGTCAGATAGTATAACATGCATTTTATTTCAAGAGGAAATCCGACATACCGATACAAACACAAAGCTACTACACAGTGGCTATAATAATCTTCGGAAACAAATATAGAAATAATCGGAAACAAATATAGAAATAAGCATAACACAAATCAGTCATAGATAATTCATATCACAAAGGCGGAAGAAGATATGAATACATAATTAACACATGGAAGTGTATATCAGAGTAGTGGTCAAAAAGATCCACGATAATACAAAAGAATAGCAACACGTGCTATACAAAAGAATACAACTATGAGTTTATATCTCAAGTGTATACAACAAAATAAACTACTAATCTAAGTAGTTTGCCAAAAGTCAGAGTAATGAATTCGTGGAGAGAAGTCAAGCAGAAGCACCTGTAACATCTCGGTCTTACCCGAGTATTATTTAATAAGAAAATAATAAACAGATCAGTCTAACTATAAATATCAGATGAAACGATATAGAATAAGAGATATGACTAAACACATAATAATCACAATGCCAAGATGTGATATATATAAGTAATTGAAAATCAACAAGAGATTAATCAATATCACAAAATCTACACAAGAATCACAGAAATGTCATACTCCTAATTTAGTTCACCAAACCATAAATATTGACGATAATAACAATGTCAATCACAAAAGTCAATGACAAACAAATTCCAGAACTCAACACACGAAATCCAGAAATCACAAAAGTCAATGACGCACAAATTCACCAATGCACAAATATCGATAAAGCTTATCGATGGAAATCACGAAAATTGGTGAAACACAAATTCCAGAAATCATCTCCAAAAATCCAGAAATCACAAAGAGGGGGAGGCCTATCACAAACGGGAGCATAAAGCTCGCCAACACGTGTATCACAAACGGAACGCTAATTCCATGGTTGCTAACCATCACAAATTGAGCAGAAGCTCCACAAACGGCCCGAAAACCATAGGTTGCTACCCCACCAATTTGAGTCGAAACTCCACAAAACGGGGTTTAGTCCCCTCGCAGACAAAGAGACATCGCACATTGCTAGTCTAAATCACAAAGATGATCGTCATGATCAACGAGAAGTGTCAATTACACTAAGCTAGTAAATATATGAGTTTAGCCTCATGTCCCATAACCACTTGCTTAACTTAAATATTTACGAACAAACTGTAGATCTCCACTAGGAAATTGTCACAAGAGATTCAACCGAACAAGTCCAAGAATTAACCGACGAAGTAAACGCAAGCGTTTCATACCACTCGTTTTACTAAGTCGTTTAATTAGATTTCTCATACGAGTGAGGTAAAGGTTTGTATATACTAATAGGTTGGAAGACGGTTTTATAAACGAATTTGGTATTGAAAATAGAGTTGAAATCGTTTTGAGGAAAGAGTTTTGATATTTACTACTAGTATTGAAACCTTTGTATTTTTAAAGTGACAAAACACAAAAATGATTGTAGAAACAATCAATCACTAAAATTCACATACGAAGATGTGAATAAAAATCCAAAGAAATCGATCTGAATCCATCAAAATGGATATTCCCAAAAATTCCAAAAATAGAAGTCATTAACGTCGTAGCAACAATAAGTGGGAAATAACACGAGTCGATGGAATTTGGAAACCGTGCAAAAATAGGCTCAAGTAGGCATATAAGACAACTAGGTGCAGGTCAGTCGACTGGCTCATTGAGTTCAGTCGACTGAACCCAGTCTCCAAAAATCCGCGGGATACTGGTCAGTCGACTGAACTCAGTGGGTCAGTCGATTGACTGTAGTAAACAGAGCCCCTAGGCTCTGCAGGAAGCCTTCAAACTGCATTTTAGCTTCAGCCAGTCGACTGACTTGGAAGTCCAGTCGACTGACTGGAACTAAGGCAGTTTTCTCTGCCTAAAAATGGAAGGTGAAAACCTTCCAATTCGCAATCGGAGAAGCTCCGGGCACTAAGGGATTACGCCAATCAGCAACCCAGCCCAATAGGCTCTTCTATGCGTCACCAAAAACAAGTTCAAACTACAAGGCTATGATTTTTTTGAAGATTTGAACTCGAAACACTAAAAATTGGAATATACAACAAATCAATCCAAAGCAAAACCAAATGCACATGAATATGTGTTAGGAATTCATACCTAACAATCGAAGATAATCATAGACCTAGATGTGAGATTAAAAATCTCACCTTTGAACCCAAACGATTGAAGAAGATGCTTGAAATCAATGGAGAATCAACCACTCTTCAAATCCAACTCAAGAAGCTTGATTCAAAGCTTTAAAAGAAGAACATTCCCTAAGTTAGGTTTTAGGAAATTTCTGAATTTTGATTAGAGATTGAGTTGGAGAAGAAGAAGAGAAGCTTACCAATGGGTTCTTCTATTAGTTTGGAGCTAGACTTGATTTGCAAGAGAAAACTAGGGTTTTGGAGTTTTTAATTTCCAATCTCTCCCACCATTATGGCCTTAGAACTGAAAAGAGAAGATACTGAGGGTGAATGGGGAGGAGTGGCTCAGTTCTTGAGTATAAGTCCAAACATAGGGCTGAACCCAAACCCAAAGTGAAAAGTAGCAAAAATCAACTTTCTCCAAACATATCGAAGTTTATACTCAAAAAGGTCGCAAACGGCATTTTAAACTCAATGGGAGTGGTCCCGAGTCCTAATTCGACCGTATGCAAAAAGTAGCTTTTCGGACTAAATTCCGAGTATTGATAAAATATTTAAATATAAAGTCGATAAATATGCGGGTTGTTACAATATAGCAAGAAATCAAAATAAAAATCAGGCATTTGAGAAGTGATTCTAACATGTTTATATAGTAAACAAATAGTTACAACTATTCATGAAGAGTTCAATGAAAAGATGCAGCCATATTCCTTCAAATTGAATCGTAACTCTTCGCAGATAGAAGTGTCTCTTAAGAAAAAATGACTGTTAGAGACGGTCAGTCGACTGGGGAAAATGATGAGTTGACTGAAACTTCAAAAACAGTGAAAATAGTGCATATATGTGTACTGACCATGGTCAGTCGACCGACTGTTTTCGGTCAGTCGACTGAATTTGAAAATATAAACATGTATACATATGTGCACAAGTTTATTAGGTTGTTTATAGATATTTAGTCGACTGGTCAATTTTCTTCAGTCTATTGAATTCAATAGATAATCAAAAATTACCACAGCTCATTTGGTTAGAGCACTTGCCTTCTAAACTAGTGACCCGGATTCGTGCCTCTCTTCATGCAATTTTTGAAAACTTGATTTTGATTAAAATATGCATGCAAGTTTATTTGAATGTGAATGATGATACTTGAGGAAAGATTTTAAATAAAGCACTAAACTAGACTCTATATGCATATTTGATGACTCTTGTTAAAATATTTAACTATATGAACTATACTTTGAGTCGTTGTGAGGAAAGATTTTAATAAAGCACTAAACTAAACTCTATATACATATTTGATGACTCTTGTTAAAAATATAACTATATGAACCATACTTCGAGTCGTTGAGTCCGGATGTTGTCATAGTCGTAGACTCGTGAATTGTTGTTTCATGTCAGCAATCAAAACCTATGATCCAACAGTAAGGTCATCCCTGTCTAGATATCCCTTTTTTCGGCTATGTTGGCGATTGGTGATCCCAACCGTGGTATGATCTTATTATGACTATCCAGTAAGGGGTAGCTCCGGTCTTGTGTAGTAGGGGATTAGGGTGGATCCTCGGTACTCTGATCTAGACTAGGTATTGTGACCGGCGGTACCCCAGTAACCCTTCCGTTGTATGGAATCCAATATCCAATAAGCGCCTGTATGGTTTTGATTGTGCCCAAGTATTGCTGGAACGTGAGGTGCCAGCATTTCAGCTAGATTCTATTTTATTTTCTATGGACACTCTTATAATATCAGACGGATTTGATAAAATATTTTGGTTATCGTAAGGTAAAAACCTGACATGTTTATTTATGGCGTGGTCTTACGAGATACTTTTGATTTCAAAGTATTTTGGAAAACACTTTAGTAATCCAATTGGGTGTGTTTTTCTCACGTTGGTTTTCTAGACTGGCTCGTGTGTTATTTCACTATAATGCTCGAGTCAGATCGAGTATTATAGAGTACATATTCTGGATGGACTGCTATGGGGATCGGGGGATGTGTTGGATGGTGAGACGTATCACATGTTTCTGTATTATTCTCTATGTATGGTTTGTTGCATAATCATTTTCTGTGTGGACAAGTTATCATAACTGTCCACTTTTGTTTTTTTTGTTTGATGTTGTACTCTGATGTTGTGCTATGATTACAGTTTCTTTGTATAAAAACATGTTGATATCTATTATATGTTATTCCGCTGCGACTGGAGATTCTGATGTTGTTTTCTATTTCTTATTCTACATCCTTCTTCTTTCCCTTATGGTTTGTTTTCCGACATTCGATTGCTCAGCATTCGATATAATGGACATATTGATGTCAATTTTCGGACATAGAAAAATTAGGTCGCTATAGTTGGTATCAGAGCTGAAGGTTAAGCGAGAACCTTGGCTCTGGTGGGAATTACTCATTAGAAATAGAGTCCATAGTACTATAGAATGAGTTTGAGTGTATTAGTATATATGAGCGCATACTTTTTAGTGAATATAAAAATTGTTTTATATTATGTTGATTAGTTTGTTGAGGAATTTATGCGTTTTGGTCAATACGAGTAATTAACGTTATTAATAGGAATCTCTAAACACTTGAATAATACAATTTGACATAGTGTTGTTTTAAATAGGGTAAATGAAATAATTTTACCCAAATTATTTTTATATATGAAAGAAATAAATTTTCATAAATTATTATAAGTATATATGGTTGCTTGGTTGTTAGGGGATGATAATATAAAATTATTATCATTGTTAATGTGGAAAATTTAACAAGAATTGAAACTATAACGAAAGTAAGAAATTAACATATATAACAAAATGGAGTTCATAAATTTGAATCGTAAATGTGATTTATATTTGGCAATGAAATAAAATTCTAGAGTAATATTTGAATATGAGTTGAAAGGATTTGGAATTTGAAAAATAAATTCTTTTAAGTTTAAAGATGATCTTCAAAGGTTTTGGAGAAATTATGGTGATATTATTTGGAAATTTTTTGAATGGGATATGAAATCTGGTGAGATTTGGAATTTAAAAATGTTTGGAAGGTTTTGAAAAAGAGTAAAAGCATTGAAATCTTTTCAATCGTTAGAAAGTAACTTCAGTGGTGACTGCAGCATCATCGATGTTCATTTTCGAGTTTCCAAGAGAAGAATTTCTACCCGAATATTTTAAATTAGAGTGTTTGCAAAACTGAGTTTGGTTTTAAAATTCAAAGGATACTTTGATATGCAAATGAATGATTTTAAAAAAAATTGAGTGTTTAAGCAATTGTTTAAAACTCTGGAAGTAAAATGAAAATGTGAATTGAATGCAAATAAGTTAGAAGACTTATAAAGGTTTAAAAATCAAAATTGAAATGAAGTATAACTAAATTAAGTTAAATAAAAGAGAATTTGGGGAAATGAATCTAAGTTGATTAAAAGGAATGGACATTAAAATAAAATTTTATTAAGTGGGAAATAAATTTGTGAATGAACAAACTAATTTAAATTTACAAGCAAATGAAAATGAAATGGAAAATTAGTCTAGATTAGGATGATACTTAATTTAAATTGTGTAAAGTGAAGTTGTAGAATTGATTTGAAATGGACTAAAAGTTGATATAAAAGCTTAAGTAGTGAAGTAAAAATAAATATAAAAGTATATAGAATATTTATAATAAACTTATGGAAGGTAATGGTGAAATTCTCAAGTAAAAATTGGTATTGAGAAATATATTCTATGTTAGTATTTGAATGAAGGTTAAATAAAGTTGTGAAAAGGATAAGTGAATAGAAATCAGAATAAATGTGAATAAAAAGAAAATTTATATAGTTAATAGTCAATTGTGATAAATACGTGGGATGTACGTATATTATTTAATTCGCATAATGATTTGATCCAGATTCGAGCATAGAATTTCGAGATAGTTATATCGATCCGAGTTGGGATTTTTCACTCGATTTTCGACGGCTAACCCTGGATATGGATTTTTGATTGATTCTGGAAATTCTCTATCATATTTTGTGATTATGCAAGTAGAATGATGGTTACTGATCAAGAAACCAGATCTGAGTCCGCAATAGGAAGTCGTGTGGACGATATTAGTTTGGAATTGAAATTATATGATCGAGTGAGAGATCAGATTTGATATTGCGTACGAGTGATATGTGTACATCGTAAGAACTTGAATGAAATAAATGTTGAAAATTTTGTTAAAGAAGTGAATAAAATGATTTTGAGTGCTGTGATTGGATATTATTGCTAAGTAGTATATAGGTATTTAAAAGTAAAAAAGGAAATTGATGATTTTGATTTTAGAAGATAAATCGAATCGCCCAACTAAAAGGTATGTATTTAAATTACAGTATGAGATTTGATGGTTTTCTAATCAAGCCACTTGGCTTTTATTTTCTTTTGAAAATTGGGGGACCCGTAGAGGCATTTTGTAGTTATGCCAAGCTAGCCGTGCAAAGAAGACGCTGGCGAAACTTTTCGAAAATTTAGGGAGTTAGTAATTTAAAATTTCAATTATTGAGTAAGTAATGTTGTTTGGAAACAATGGAAGATTTTGGAAAGTTAGTAAGGGTAATAGAATGACTTTAATAAAAAGATCGTTTTGGGAAATCATTGAAAAACTATTTGGTTTTGGGAGGTCGTTAAAAACTATTTGGATTAGGGAAATAGCTAATGGGTTGGAGCGTTCTTCTTAACTAGCAATTTCGGGGACGAAATTCTTTTCAAGAGGAGGAATGTAACGATCCGGGATTTTAGATATTTAAAATTGAATATTTAATTGATTTTGAATATTTAAATTTTAATTTCTAACGTGAATTTCAAATACCACTGTTTATTGGATAATTTAAAAATTGAATTTAATAAGTGAAAATGGGATAAAGTATTGAATGTGCGATTTAAAGCTTGTTAAAAAATATTTCAAAGGCTTGTACAATCTATTTTGATAATACTAAAGATAATAGAAGTGTTAAAATTGAATTTAAAGATGATTTTTTTAGTTTTTAAAATATATCGTTCAAATCGATAATTAAAATAGCATTCCCAGGCATAGTCTTGGAATTTGACGAAACAAGTTCCATTGGATCCATAATAGTGTATTATTATCGGATTTCAAATTTCGGTAGCGTTTGGAGTTATCGTGTGACCGTACGATATATAAATGCGCTGAAATTCATATTGAAAATTAAATATGACTCTAGTCCTAAAAGCTATCTTCTCCATACGATCAAATTAGGACTCGAAATCTATTCCATTGCGTACGGAATACGGGTATAACATTATAAACGCGTAATACGTAAATCGAGACAATTTGAATTTAATTTTAAATATATTTATATACCATAGTCCTTTCAGCTGTAATACTTTTCACATCAAATCTTTTTCTTTCTTTTCCTGTAACTGTAGCCAACACACCACGTTCTCTTCAACATCGTGCCCTGTCTCCCTTTATTTCCCTTTTATTAACTTATGTTATCAAAAGCATTTCAAAAGTAAAATAAAAAAAGAGACAGTTGCTTGAAAATTTTAATGGCCGATCTCCTTAAAGTACAAACAGAAAAGGATCGCCTGTTATTTCCCCTTCGAATCGAAAGTCGAATCCCCCTTCTTCATTTTCAGTTCCTTTAAATCGATCGTACGCGAAAAAAAACATAACGCAGCAAGGTTCATTCGAAATTCATCCTTCCTGTCATATGTTGCCAGTCTAGATCGGATCGAGACATGGTAAAGGGATTTCTGCTTGCCAGAGGCTATCTCATTCACACACTAGAGAGAGTGTGGTTTGGGATTCGCGAGGGGAAGAGTTTCGCGATGGAGGTGTGGATCTCGCGATAAGGTCACGAGTTCATCTAATTCGAGCTCGAACTCAGCAACTTCGATGACGTCTCAACGACTAGGTGTGGATCTCAAGTTCATTCGCATCCTAGAAGAGCAAAACCGATGATGACGTGAAGGACGAGGTGAAGTCGCTCACTGCATGCATTCGATTTGAGAGGAGAAGGTGCGCGACATCTTTAGTTGCCTGAGCTGGTTTCTGGTCAGCAAGGTATAACATCTATTTAATTTTTCTTAATAGAATCTATATACATACAAATTGAAATATGGAGATAGGATTTTAATTCAACAGTAAGACACATGATAGTATGTTTTAATTTAATGAATATATTTATAGATTAGGAAAAGAAAAAAATATATAGAGAGGGAGAAATATATATATATATATATATATATATATATATATATATATATATGAGAGGTTCGACTATATGTATATTTAGCTTGCTGTTTAATTTTAAGATATGTACAATGTTGATTAGGATATATACACACACACACACATTTTAGATTAATTATTTTATTTTAAAATATCGGATTTGATATTAAATTGATCAATCAACATATTTAATTTATTATAGTCGCCAAAAGATTTTTAAAGGGAAATTATCTAATTAAATTCTTAGTTAATTGAATTTATTAAAGTAGATAATTGATTGTTCGATTTATTTAAAATGTGTATACAAGGTCTTAAATAGTGAAGAAAACAAGGCGAGATGGAAATGGGTTGCAAACAAAGTAAAAATGAGTTAATCTCACTCATTTGGGTTACCGGTTAAATTTAAATTATTGGATTGATTACTTGAATTGATGATTTATTATCTAACTGGATGTGATAATATATATATATATATATATATATATTGGAGTGATTGATTCCCGCATTATATAGTGGATGAGACCCTATGCGCCTTGCATAATAGCGGATGACCCTTTATACAACGATATCCCCCTCGAAATGGGATTGGTATTTTTATCTTGTGCTAACATCTGTGGATGTAGGGACATAGGTTGGAGGGATCCAACTGGATTCCTCGAAATATTCAAACTTGTTTTTATAATCTATGTTATGATTGATTGATTATCTGTGATCGATTTTATTGGAAATTTAAGTAAAGAATGCTATGTGTTTTGCTAAACATATTTTGGGTATTTGAAGATATCTAAAATATAAAGATTTGATTTTGAAAAGAGATATATGAGAGAAATTTTAAGTACAATAAATCAAAAAAATGAATTTGGAAAAGAAATAAAAGTTTGATTTTTAAATCCTATCGAATAAATTCTGAGTATAGAAAAGAGATTTTTGAATAAATGGAAATAAATGAATTCGAGGACTTAAGTTATAGTGTTAAGATTTAAAGAAATTATTTTAAATTCAAGATTTGAATTATTGGGAAGAAATAAATGGAAAATTTTGAAATAAAGTATGAAATTTATATTTTTAGTTTTAAATAAAATTTTAAATCATAATTAAGTAGTGAATCTGGAATTAGTGGATTTTGAAATAAACTTTGAATAAATCGAGAAATCATTTCTATAGGGAATTTAATTTAAAGAATAGATTTTTAAAATCAATTAAGTGATTTGAAACAGTATTTCCAAAGAGAATGAGATAATGGGATTTGTAAACACGGTTTATAAATAAAGTGAATATTTATCAGTGGATAATTTGGAAGTATAAAGTCACGGTGGAATTTAAAGGGAAAGAGTGATTTGTTTTAAAAATAAATACTGGTTCTATTTTTAAAAAGCATGGAAAGAAAATTTACGGGTTTGAGACATAAATTAAATTGGGATAAATCGAGAAGGATTTATTAACCGATTAAATGGACTATTTTGAAATGGAAAGCGTATTTTACTGAAAAGCCTAGTACGTTTTCAAAGTAGATTTTTAAGTATAATTAGAAAGTTCTAAAGTTGTTTAAAATAATGTTTTTGAGAAATTTATTATTTAAGTTGTTTAAAATTTTAAAGGTACATATTTATTAAGTTAGTTACAGTCGTAATTATTTTAAAGGTTAAATGGGTTTTATGATTTAAAGATAATTATTAAATATTTATATTTTACAATGTAGCTTTATTTTAAAAGTAGTTTGGCTTAAATTTTTATTTGAAAAATTAGTGTGGAATTTCATAACTAGTATTTTAAATAAAGCTTTTTAATATAGTTTTATTTTAGATAACTAGCATCAAGACTTTGTGATTTTCAGTGGAAATAAAGCGATTGGGTGAAAATTTATTCCGCGAGAGAAAAAGTGATTTGGGAACTATTTTCAAAGGATTGAAGTGCAGAAAAATATCTTGCGAAGATACTTTAAAATGAATAAATCGAAAAATTATTAGCGGCCGATGGTCATTTGTGAGTGTTATTTGATAGTTAGATAACCGACTATCAATGGCCAAGGCGCTGATCGTTTCGAAAAGACCGGGATCGGGATTAATTTTTCGAAAACCAATTCGATTCAGTTTGAATGTTTACGTGGGTAAGACAAGAGCTTGGAGTCGAAGATGGAGGAGTGAAGTGCAACGGCAATCGTTACTAATCCTAAGGGTGATTCCAAAATGGATGTAGTAGGAGTAGTTCCTTCGGTTCCGTTAGGACCGGGAATGGACTTGTATGGACGAATGCTATTAGAACATCGTCAGTGGGACGATGAGCATTTTAACTGTATGTGTGCTAAAAAGGTAACGCATAGCCTCGAGTCTCATCAACCAAGAATGGGTTAAATAGAGGAGGTGCAGCAAGGCTAAGTGGCTAGCAACTAATTAGGGTAAGGTCATCCCTGTTTAGATGTCCCTTTTTTCGGTTGTGTGGGCGATTGCGGATCCCAACCGTGAGGTGATCTTATTCGAAATATCCAGTAAGGGGTAGCTCTGGTCTTGTATAGCAGGGGATTAGGGTGGAGCCTCGGTACTCTGATCTAAACTAGGTATTGTGATCGACGGTACCCCAGTAGCTCTGCCTTTGTATGGAATCCAATCTCCAATAAGCACTTGTATGGTATTGATTGTGCCTAACTATTGCTTGAACGTAAGATGCAGGCATTTCAGCTAGATTCTATTTTACTTTCTATATACACTATTACAATATCAGACGGATTTGATAAAATTGTTTTGGCTATCGTAAAGTAAAAACCCGGCATGTTTATTTATGGCGTGTTCTTACGAGATACCATTGATTCAAAGGATTTTGGAAAAAAAACCTTACTGATCCAATTGAGTGTGTTTTCTCACGCTGGTTTTCTAGACTGACTCGGTTGTTATTTCCCTATAATGCTCAGGTCAGACCGAGTATTATAGAGTACATATTCTGGATGGACTGCTATGGAGCTCAAAGGATGTGATGGATGGCGAGACATATCACACATATCTATATTATTCGCTATGTATGGTTTGGTGCATAATCAGTTTCTGTATGGACAAGTTATCATAACTGTCCAATGTTGTTTTTTTGTTTGATGTTGTACTCTGATGATGTAATATATAATACATTTATAGTTTCTTTATATAAAATCATGTTGATATCTATTATATGTTATTCCGTTGTGATTGTGAGATTCTGATGTTGTTTTCTGTTTCTTCTTCTACCTCCTTCTTCTTTCCTTTATGGTCTGTTTTTTCGGCATTCGATTGCTCGGCATTCAATACAGTGGACGTATTGATGTCGATTTTTGGGCGTCGAAAAATTGGATCGCTACAGAGATCACGCCGATGGACCATGCTCGCCGCTCTCCACACTACAACCCTATTGAATCGAGGTGTTATCGCTGATGGACCACGCTCGCTGCTCTCCACACTGCAGTACCGTTGAGTCGAGGTATTATCGCCAATGATCAACCACCCAAATGAACGATCGATGATTGATCATCGAATTCTAGACACATAGAAATCCAAATCGTAAAACGAATCACATGTTTGACTTGCGCTCCTCGAGAGCTTCTAATCGATATATAATTCGATATGTAGTGAGGAGTTTGAATTTTTTTGATTTGGAATTTGATTTGAAATTGAAGTGGAATTTGTTTGTCTGCCATTGGAATGAGGAGTTGAGAAGAATGAACGTACATACAAATGAGAATAAGAAAAATTAGGGTTTATAACAAGGTATTTATAGACATGGCTGAAAAATAGAAAGAACAGACAAGATTCGATTTGGACTTTGAACGCTAAAAAAAACCAAAAAGCCCGTTTTGCCTCAGGAACAAAAATGGGTAATCCCATATATCAAAAATAGATGTTTTCAAATATTTTAAACCCAATAGAACAGGTTTCAAGTCCTAATTGCATCGTATGAAGAAGTTATGTTAAAATCGATTTATTTCAAATTGATTTCAATTAAATTGATTTCAATTAAATTGATTTCTAGGCGTTTCGAGTCCGTACAATCAAATGACAAGCCTGACCATTATGAAACTTAAAACGCTATAATAATTCACTATTACGGATCCGATGAAACTTGTTTCGTTGAAATCCGAGTGAGTGGCCAAAATGGCTATTTTGAGGTTAAGTAAATAAATTAATATTAAATTAATTAAATCAAATTTCAATTCAAATTTTAAAATTAACAATTTTTATCACCATTGATTGCATATAAACTTATAATTCATTAACCAAAATTTCCATGTCAATCAAATAAGGATTTACTGCAAAATTACATGTTTACCTTCAATTTAAGTAAATTCAAATAAATTATATTTTCAATTTCAAATAAACTAATTCAATTTGGTTTCAATCTCTTTATTCAATCAATCATTATCTCATGGATAAATTTAACATTAGTATATATCCAATTACCCTAATTTTTTACAGTCATCAACTAAATTCATATTGACGTTGTATTTAATTACGTTTAATTGCAATGCATTTAGATCTAATTCAATAGATTAAATAAATGAGTAAAAAATTAATAATTATCACCAATTTCCTAATTTAATCACATTCATACTTTATTATCAGCTAACAATTATTATAATTACTTATCTAACACTCATTTTATCAAATTACATTTTATTACGTTTTATTTCATCAATTAATATAACTTCGAATTTATTTCCTAATTTACCATTTACAATCAATTATAATCTTACAATTGTTTCAATTAATTGGGATTGCACTAAATTAGTTATTTATTAACTTGCATTAACACTGTTACCTTCCATCCCCATTTTAATTCATTAACAAATCAAAAAAATTCTTCCACATTTAATTACCAAAATCTTATTAAATTAACAAATTTAAACATCGGAATTTATGGGTCGTTACACCCTCCCCCCTTAAAACTTTTTGTCCCCGAAAAGGAAAAAAAGGGAAAAGAAGGAGTTAAGGAATTAGTATATTTTATTCAAAATATTAAATTCATAAACAATAAATTTACAAAATAAAATAACTTAAACAAAATATATAAATTTATAAACAATTAAATCATTTACTTTCAAATTAACAAAAGTTTGGAAAACATTTCAGAAAAATTTCTATGTCCAAAATTCATGAAAGTTTTTGATAGAGTCCCCTTTGTATGGAGAGGCTTGGGAGAAATAATAATATCAATAATAATCATACATATCAAATATTTTCCAAAATAATATATCCTAACACGAGAAAAATAATATAATAGTGCTATAAAACCATGATCCTAAAACGTACATATTTGTTGAGCAAACAACGTTTAATTATGAAACCGAAAGCTGTAACAATTGCTTCCATAACCTATATTTCACTTATATAATCCAAGGATGTTAATAATTATATAAAAGATAAATAATTTAAGTTGTTTCATCCAATAACAAACAAATCAATATAAACAACAATCGGTGGCAACTACAGCATACAATCATCATATGAAATCAGTAAAATCAACTTTCCATCCATAGCACACAAACAAATGGTTTGTTAGGGTTAAGACACTTTTAATCACATAGAATGACAAATAACTATTAAGTATACCGTCTACTCAACAGTCTAGATAGAACTTGATAGATTATTCATACATCCTAAGCATTCAAAAGTATCTTCCCATAAATAAATCCATAAGCCAAAACAACAACAATTTCAAACATTATTTAGGTTTATGTTAACCTATTTCTTTTCATATCATTTATAAAATGACTCATTTCTTAAGTTTACATATATTTCTTAAAAAATTTCAATTCCCATTCATTGTTTTTCATTTATTTTACTATATATGTTACTCATGTATAACTACTTAATTATATGTAAAAAAATTCTTAAAGTACTATATAGGTTTCTTTGTAAATAAATTCATATTCCTTCATTTAACACTTATTTCTATTTATTAGTCATTACTTACAAATTCATTTTCATTTATCCATATAATCCCAATTTCCTTTTATTTCATTACATTCATTATTTATATATTCATTTTCAAATTAATTACTTATCATATCAATTCATTTACCTACGTTTAAAATCTTTTACTTACAATACTTACTTTCTATAACCTTTTACTATAGTAGTACTTCAATTATAACTTAAGTCTATAACAATTATAGCATTAAATTCTTATTTATAAAAGTAATTCATTGAACACCCTCATTACTTTAAGTTTTACTTGTATAATATTCCATTACATATCCTTTTAACGGTTTAACTTTATATAATCGGTAAGTTGTATATATGTTTTTAAGAATGCAATTGAAAGTTACACAAGTTTGACTTACTTATTTTATTTAGCAAAATATTCAATAGTTAACATTTCTCATTTTCATCTCCTTTTTATTTACAGGTTACAATTTCAAATTTCTTATATACTTCAGTTATAATTTAACATTTAATTTCTTATTTTCATTTAGAAGTTTCAATTATTAAATAGTTATTTCATTACAATAATATAAATCTCTAATTTATAGAAATTTAAGAACTAAATGTCGGGATCCATTTCAAATATTTTAAAATAACATATATATATCATATCTTTTATATGTATCAAATCATATCTAAAAATTAAAATTAAGATTTATTTATCAAACAATTGTATAGTTGCTACAACAACAGTCTTCCCACTTTGAAACTTGAAAATGAACGTCGATGATGCGTGCACTCATCACCGAAATTATTTTCCAATGACAGAGAGGGGAGTACAGAACTTATTTCTTTTCAAAATTTCTTTAAAACAGTTCTTTCAAATTATATTGAAATATTTATGTCAAAAAATACTTCTAAATTATATTATTATTGTATTCCAAAATTATTCGAACGAAATTTTCAAAAACCCCGGAACTTATGTTCTAAATTACAAATGTTCATTTATTTCATTTTCAAATCTTATTTCCAACCAATATTTACAAATTTCATGACCTAGCAGCCAACATATTACAACCAAATATATATATAATTTATAAATCATTATTTTATATATAAAAATATACAATAGGTAAAATTATTTAATCTACCTATATTTTAAAACAAATACTGTGTCGGTCTGTCCTATTAAGTGTTTAGAGATCCTATTGATGTCATAGCTCCTATGCACCAACTAGAATTTATAAATACAAAACGGAACAAACTAGCAAAATATAAAAACTGAGACACCCCACCTATATACTCACACTAGCCAAGGACACTACGGAGTAATGCCCACAACTAGCAGGAAGAATAAGACCGTTGAGGAGCAACCATTTGTGTATTAGCTTTGTGCGAGTAACGATATGTCAGATAATATTACATGCATTTCGTTTTAAGAGGAAATCTCACACATCAATTACAAACTCAAAACTGCTACACAATGGCTATGTGATCTTGGAAAACAAAAATAAAATAAACATAACATAAATCAGTCACAGATATTCATATCACTAAGGTGGAAACAAATATGAATATAACACATAAAAGTAGACATCGAAGTAGTGGTCATGTAAGATCCACCACATCATAAAAGAATAGGTACAAGTGCAAGACAACAAAATATGTATACATCAAGGAGTCTCTATCTTGATTGTATAAAACAAAAAAACTACTGAGCTAAGTAGGTAGCCAAAAGTCGAAAACAAAAAAACTACTAAGCTAAGTAGGTAGCCAAAAGTCAAATGGTGGACCCGGATAAGAAGTCAAGTAGAAGCGAAGCAACTAAAATACCTCGGTCTGACCCGTATTATTTAAAAAGAAAATAATAAATGGATCAGTCTAGCTATAAATATCATATAAAATGAGATATGATAAAAGATATGACAAAATTATATGATAACAATAATGCCATACTGTGACAAGTATACATTAAATAACAAAAAAAATCATATTATATCTCAAGAATCTCAAAACACCAAAAGAATGTCATACTCTTTATTTTATTCACCAAACCACATATTGATAAAGCTTACCAATATAAATCACAAAAATTGGTGAAACACAAATTCTAGAAATCGTCAATTAGAAATCCAAATCACAAAGGGGGAGGCCTATCACAAATGGGAGCATGAAAACTCACCAACACGTGTATCACAATTGGGTCGCTAACCATAGAGCCGGTGCAACGACGTAATACAATAACGGTATGCCCAAGGAACCTGAAACTCGAATAATTCGAAACAATGACATAGTACAGTAACGATACTCTCGATAATCCAGAAACTCAAATAATCTAGAACAACGACGTAGTACAATAATGGTACGTACGACGAACCGAACTCCATAAAAGAACATGCGTTGCTAGCCCATAAAGAAACGAGTCGAAACTCCAAAAAACCCATAGGTCGTTAGCCTATAAAAGAAATGAGACGAAGCTCAATAAAACTAGGTGCAGTCCCCCACGTGGACAAAGAGACATTGCATATCGCTTGTCTAAACCATAAAATGATCACCATTGATCAATAAGTAGTGTGAATTACACTAAGCTAGTAAATAAAACGAGTTTAGCTTCATGTCCTATAACCACTGGCTTAACTTAAGTATTTACAAACAAATTGTAGATTTCCACTCGAAAATTGTCACAATATTTCAATGGAACAAGTCTAAGAATTAACCGACGAAGTAAACGCAAGCATTTCATGCCACTTGTTTTGCTAAGTCGTTTAATTGGATTTCTCGAATGAATGAGGTAAAGGGTTGTATATACTAACAGATTGGAAAACGTTTTTAAAAATGAGTTTGTATTGAAAGTAACGATGAAATCATTTTTGTGAAAGAGTTTGAATATTTACTACTAGTATAGCAACCTTTGTATTTAAAAGTGACAAATCACAAAAATGATTGTAGAAACAATCAATCACCAAAAATTCACATTCCATGACGTGAATTAAAATTCCAAAAATCGATATCAAATCCAATCAAATGGATATTCACAAAAATCCAGAAAAGAAATCATCAAAGTCGATAATAAATGATGACAACAAATCAGATCAACAAAAATCGACAAAAAATGGAATTCTACTCAAAAACATCCAAAATAGGCAAAATTAGCAGGTCCAGACATTTGGGGGTTAATCCAGACGTTTGGATTTGGGTTCTGGAAGTATTTCAGAAACCTCCTAAACGTCCAAACTTTAACTAGACGTCTAAACACGAACCAGACATCTGGTAGGCTTGGACCAGACGTCTGGTCCAAGTCTTTTCCCTTTTTTTCTTTTCTATCGTATATTTTTTTTGTCTACTTCCCTAACCAGACGTCTGGACCTTCCAACCAGACATCTAGTTGTCTTTTTAGAGCAACCGTTTGCTTAGGCCAAATGATGGCCAAATTGATTCGGAAGCGATCAGACGAGCGACGGAGGATAGGGATTTATGCCAAGCCACAACCCAGCCCTGTAGGCTCTTCAATACACCCCAAATAACATGTCCAAATATCCAAGATAGGACCTTTAAAGAATTTAACTTCAAAACATAATTTGAAAGTTATAGACGTAGATATGAGAGTTTAAAAACTCACCTTTAAACTCGAAAACAACGAATGAGAAGCTCAAAAACAAAGGAGAAATCAACCACTCTTCAACTTCAACTCTTGAACCTCCAATCTCAGCTCATAAGCAAATATTTCCTAAGTTACGGTTTAGTAATTTCTAGAAAGTGGAGAGAGATTGAAATGGAGAAGAAGAAGATGATGCTTACCTAAGCTTCTCTTTGATTTTGGGGTTTGAATTTAAATTTCCTAGTAAACTAGGGCTCAGGAATTTTGATTTCCATTTCTTTCCCCCATTTTTACTTTAGCTTGAAAGTGTGAGGAAATGAAAATGAATGAAGAGGAAAGGGGGTGGAGTTAGGGTATTTTGTTGGTTTAATGGGTTGAAACCCAAACCCAAAGCCCAATAGAAAAATAACAAAATTCTAGCCAACTCCAAACATATCGATGTTTATACTCATAAAGTTTGCAAACACCATTTTTGACTCAATGGAAGTAGTCTCAAGTCCTAATTCGATTGTTTACAAAAATTGGCATTTCAGACATTAATCTGACTAACGTTGCTATATTTAAATAAAATATTTAGACGTACAATCGTAAAATATGCATGTTGTTACAGACTTCCTTGCTTAAAGAAATTGCGTAATCGTAATACATAAGAAGAAGACAAAGAGTAACAACCATAAAAGCATATCAGCACAAAAGAAATTTTGAAGTAAGAACTTCACCTCAAAGAGCTCGAGAGAGTAAGTCCGGATGTGTTGGCTTGATGAATTCTATGGATTACCAAGAGCAATACTTAGGATTCGAGAACTATTGAACCTTCATAAGTGGAGCATCTTTATTACGAAGACGTTTAACCTTCATAGAAATGATACAGATAGGATGTTACTCATAAGTCAAATTAGGTGAAACTTCAATTTCTTCGATAACACCGGGCTCAAGAATAGAATCAGAATCCCAAAGGCATTTTCGTAGTTGAGAGATGTGGAAAACGTCATGAATAGTAGAAAATTGAGTCGGTAATAAAAGGCGATAAGCCACGAAACCAATGCGTTCGGTGATGGGTAATGGACCAATATATCGAGGTGCTAATTTTTTCGATCGACCAAAACGCACAACACCCTTCATACGTGAAACACAAATGAATACCAAATCTTCCACAGAAAATTCCAAATTCCTTCTTCGGTGGCATAGGATTTTTGTCCACTTTGAGGCTCATTTAGCCTACAACGAATAAGGACAATCTTTTCTGTGGAATTACGAATAAAATCTAGACCTAAAACCAGCTTCTTACTGGCCTCAACTCAACAAGAAGGAGATCGGCATGGCCTTCCATAGAGTGCCTCGATATGTGCCATACCAATACTAGATTGGAAGCTATTATTATAAGAAAACTCAACAAGGGAAATATGATCTTCCCAACTTCCACCAAAATTGAGAATACATGCACGAAGAAGATCTTCAAGAGTTTGGTTCACACGCTTTTTTGTCCGTCGGACCGAGGATGATAAACAATGCTAAAATTAATCTTCGTTCCTAAAGCTTTTTGAAGACTCTTCCAAAATCCACTAGTAAATAATGGATCATGGTCGCTAACAACAGAAGTACAAACTTCATGCAATTTAACATCTCTTTAACATAGAGTTTGGCTAAAAGAGGTATGGTCCGGTTAGACCTTACGAGAATAAACTAGGAGGATTTTGTTAGCCTATCTACAATCACCCGTAAACTGACCCGGATGAGAATGGGGAAGACCATCAATAAAGTCCATAAAGACTTGATCCCACTTCCAAACTGGAATGTCCAAAGGTTGCAATAACCCACCGGGCCTTTGATGCTCGGCCTTTACGAGTTGGCAAGTCATGCAATGCTTAATGAAGTTAACAATATCAGATTTCATTCCATCCCAATAATAAAGTCGCTTCATATCTGCGTACATTTTACTACTATTGGGATGAATGGTAAATTTAGAATGATGAGAATCTTCTAAAATGTCTTTACGAATATCACTAATATTTGGCACGATAAGTCTACCAAATTTTCGAATGCCTCCATGAGCATCGATTTCAAAGTCTTTCAAACCATCAATATTTCCATCCCTACAACTTTTGCAAAGATCATCCAATATAGGATCATGCTTTTGAGCGTCAAGAATGCGGTCAAAAAGAGAAGGATGAGCCAACAAGGCAACATAAAACAAGTGATGAACATGAATCAGATTCACGATCTCGAATCTCATAAGTAGACAAAGTCTCGAGATCATTCGTTTCGGATATCATCATTGAAACAACTGCTTGTTTCTTTCGGCTAAGGGCATCGGCAACATGATTTCCCTTTCCGGGAGTATAAAGAATATAAAGATTATAAGATGCAAGGAACTCGAGCCAACGTTGTTGATGCAAATTAAGTTCCTTTTGAGAAAATAAATATTTCAAAGATTTATGATCGACGTAGAGAACAAATTTCTCTTCCAACAGATAATGACGCCAAATTCTGAGGGCGAAAACAATAACCATGAGCTTTAAATCATGAGTGGAATATTTAGCCTCGGCAGGCTTTAATTACCTAGACGCATAAGCGATAACATGTTCCCTTTACATGAGAACGGCATGCAAACCAACACGACTAGCATCGGTATAAACGATAAAGTCTCGATTCCCTTAGGGAATCACAAGAACAGGTGCATCAGAAAGGAATTCTTTTAATTTTTGGAAAGAAACTTCACATTTGTATGACTAAATGTACTTAACTCTCTTCTTTGTCAAATTATTAAGAGGCACGGAAATTTTAGATAAGTCTTTTATGAACCGACAGTAATAGCCCGCTAATCCAAGAAAGCTACGAATTTCCGTCTCACTCTCAGGTCTCTTCCAATTTTGAATCGCTTCAATCTTTGAAGGTTCCATGCAAATTTCGGATTCGGAAATAATATGTCCTAAAAATTTCACATGAGATTGCCAAAAATGGAACTTAGAAAGTTTTGCTTTCAATTGATTTCTCCTTAGAGTTTCCAATACAATCCGAAGATTTTTTTCATGCTCTTCCTCGATTTTAGAATAAACAAGAATATCACCCATAAAGATGAGGACAAATCAATCGAGGAAGTCTTTGAAAACTCGATTCATAAGGTAAACGAAATAAGCTGGAGCATTCGTTAAACCAAATGGCATAACAAGCCAATCATAAGATCCATAACGAGTACGTAACGACGTCAAAAGAATGCTATCCTCTGCAATACGATGCTGTTGAAAACCGGTTGCTAAGTCTAGCTGTGAAAAGACTCTAGCACCGCAAAGTTGATCAAAAAGATCATCAATCCGAGGCAAGAGATATTTATTCTTAATGGTAAGATCATCAAGCTTGCGGTATTCAATGCAAAGACTAAATGTACCATCGGATTTCTTCACAAAGATAGCTGAAGCTCCCCAAGGAGAGGAACTAGAACGAATAAATTGCTTCGCTTCCAATTCGGATAATTGTGTACGCATCTCCTCATTTCCTCATTGGACATACGATAAGGAGGAGGAGTTATAAGTAGAGTTCCAGGAATTAGATTAATTCTAAACTCGATTGCTCACTTAGGTGGTAATTCTAAAACGGGTTCAAATATATCGGAAAATTCAGAAACAACGTGAATGAGGGAAATAACATCTTCCTCATTATCATTATCGTCATCATGTGGATTTAGAGAATATAAGGATGCAACCGAATTGGAATCTGAATCTTTAAAAACAATAAAAATCTGCTTAACAGATTGAGGATGTCGAAGATGAATAGTCCTCTTAGGACATAGGATATGGGCTTCATAACGATTAAGCCAATCCATTCCTAAAATCATTCCGAAGCCTAAGTAACGCATAACATGCAAATTTGCTTGGAAAGCATAATCACATAAAATAATATCGACATCTTTACAAAGCAAACTGAGTGTTGCAGATCCACCAACCGGATTCACAATTCTCAGTGAAGTCGTCAAAGCCATAACATTTAAAGAAAAAGTATCAACAAGTTCTTTTGATATAAAAGAGTGAGATGCACCCAAGTCAAAAAGAACTTGAATAGAATGATCACAAAACATAATAATGCCATCAAGGATAGAATGAGAAATACCTTGACTAAGAGAAGTGTTACTAGGCGCTTGCATAACATTTAGTTTTCCCTCTTTCTTGCTTGGAAGTTTGGGACATGAAGATAAAAGATGATCCGAATTTTTGCAATAATGACAAAAAAGGGGTTTCAGACACCTATTTGCATAATGGTCCTTAGAACCACAATTATAACATTGCCTACGACTAGAGGTAGGAGTCTTTGCTACTAAAGTTGCATGCTTCTCTTTCTTGTTGGGATTAGGGCATTTGAACTTAATAGGCCTTTTCTTATTGATGTTGAAGTTCTGTTTGGCATCCACGCCTTCAACATTGCTTCCTTTATCGGCCTCTTCAAGTCGAAGAGCGATATCAACAAGCTGATCAACAGAAACTTCTAGTTTCAGGAGTAAAGGCTTTTTGAGGTTCTTATTTAACCTATCGACAAATCTCTGATTTTTCTTCAATGGGGTATTAATATACTCGACCCCATATTTAGAGAGAGATAAGAAGAGACATAGTCTATCATAGAAGATTCACCTTGAACAAGGTCAATAAAGCGTCGGGCTAAAGTTACTTTTTCAGCTTCCCGCACAAACTTTAACTCGAATCTTTTCCGAAATTGCCCCCAAGTAAGATCCGCTTCGATAATCTCAGAAACCAAAAGCTCATACCAATGTAATTCTCTTTCTTGGAGGATGCTAGAAGCCACTTGGACTCGATGTAGATCAACAAGATTCATGCGAGAAAAGACGAGATTGCATGTTCTAAGCCAAGCTTGGACTTCTATAACGTTTTCAAAACCCTTGAATGGCCTTCCACCAAAATTGGTATAATCACTACATAAGCGTGTAAACCTGGATTTAGGGTAAGTAGGCTCAGGAATAGGTCCAGCTGCATGAGAATTCTTTACAAGATCTAAAAGCTATTGGGCAAACATAAATACTCCATCCTGAGGAGTAGCACTAGACTGAGCGGCGCTGGACGGCCTGGTCTAACCATTTCTTATCTTTAAGAAAGAAAGAAAGAAGAAGAAAAAGGTTATTCTCATAATTAATATCAAACAAACTTGATTGATAAAACAAGGCATCATAAAAGAAATTAGGATGGAACGGGTCCAATGACTCGAATTAAATCCTGAGGCACGATTCCTAAGAAAGACTTAGAACGATAATCCTTGCTATAATATTCTATATTGTTCTAAAGTTTGGCTCTAATACCAAGATGAGATTCCCCACTTCTATACTCACACTAGCCAAGGACACAGAGTAATGCAGTCAACTAGCATGAAGAATAAGGCTGTTGAGGTGCGACCATCTATGTAACTGCTTTGTGCGAGTACCGATATGTCAGACAGTATTACATGCATTTCGTTTCAAGAGGAAATCCGACACATCAATTACAAGCTCAAAACTACTACACAGTGGCTATGTGATCTTCAAAAATATATATAAAATAAGCATAACATAAATCAGTCACAGATATTCATATCACCAAGGCGGAAACTGATATGAATATAACACATAAAACTGTACATCAAAGTAATGGTCATGTAAGATCCACTACATCACAAAAGAATAGGTACAAGTGCAAGACAAAAGAATATGTTTACATCATGGAGTCTCTATCTCAAATGTATAAAACAAAAAACTACTATGCTAAGTTGTTAGCCAAAAGTCAGATGATGGACCCTGATAAGAAGTCAAGTAGAAGTACGGTGAAATACCTTGGTCTGACCCAAGTATTATTTAAGAAGAAAATAATATAAATATCAGCCTAGCTGTAAATATCATATAAAATGAGATAGGATAAGAGATATGACAAAAATGTATGATAACAACAATGCCATACTGTGACAAGTATACATTAAATAACAACAAAAATCATACCATATCTCAAGAATCTCAAAGCACCAAAAAGAATGTCATATTCTTTATTTTATTCACCAAACCATGAATATTAATAAAACTTATCAGTATAAATCACAAAAATTGGTGAATCACAAATTCTAGGAATCTTCAATTAGAAATCCAAAAATCACAAAGGGGAGGCCTATCACAAACGGGAGCATGAAAACTCACGAACACGTGTATCACAATCGGGTCGCTATCCCATGGTCGCTAACTATAGAGCCGGTGCAACGACGTAGTACAATAATGGTACGCCTGAGGAACCTAAAACTCAAATAATTCATAACAACGACGTAGTAAAATAACGGTATGCCCGGTAATCCAAAAAATCAAATAATTCATAACAACGACGTAGTACAATAACGGTACGTCCAATGAACCGAACTCCATAAAAGAACATGGGTTGCTAGCCCATAAAAGAAATGAGTCAAATGTCCAAAGAACCCATAGGTCGTTAGCCTATAAAAGAAATGAGATGAAGCTTTATAAAGCGAGGTACAGTCCCTTGCATGGGCAAAGAGACATCGCATATCGCTAGTCTAAACCATAAATTGATCGTCATTGATCAATAAGTAGTGTGAATTACACTAAGCTAGTAAATCAATGAGTTTAGCTTCATGTCCCATAACCACTGGCTTTACTTGAGTATTTATGAACAAACTATAGATTTCCAATCGAAAATTGTCATAAGGTTTCAATCGAACAAGCCTAAGAATTAACCAACGAAATAAACGCAAGCGTTTCATACCACTTGTTTTGCTAAGTCGTTTAATTGGATTTCTCGAATGAATGAGGTAAAGGTTTGTATATACTAATAGATTGGAAAACGGTTTTAAAAACAAGCTTCGTATTAAAAGTAACGAAGAAATCAATTTTGTGAAAGAGTTTGAATATTTATTACTAGTATAGCAACCTTTGTATTTAAAAGTGACAAATCACAGAAATGATTGTAGAAACAATCAATCACCAAAAATTCACATTCGATGATGTCAATTAAATTCCCAAAAATCGATATCAAATCCAATCAAATGGATATTCACAAAAATCAAGAAAAGAAGTCATCAAAGTCGATAATAAATGACGTCAACCAATCCGATCAGCAAAAATCGATAAACATTGGAATTCTACTCAAAAACAACAAAAATAGGGAAAATTGGCAGTTCTAGACGTCTGTGGGTTAATTCAGACGTCCGGATTTGGGCTCTGGAAGTATTTCAGAAACCTCCTAGACGTCTGAACTTTAACTTGACGTTTGAACACCAAATAGATGTCTGGTAGGTTTGGACCACACGTCGGGTCCAAGTCTCTGCCATTTTTTCTTTTCTGCCATATTTTTTTGTCTACTACCCTAACTAGACATCTGGTTGCCTATTTTGGGCAATAGTTTGCCTAGGCCAAATGATGGCCAAATTGATTCGGAAGCAATCGGACGAGCGACATAGGCTAGGGATTTATGGCAAGCGACAACCCAGCCCTATAGGCTTTTCAATACACCCCCAAATAACATGTCCAAATTTCCAAGATAGGATCTTTAAAGATTTTAACTTCAAAACACCAAAATTTGGAAAATTCACCAAATAAATTCAAATCAAAAGCAAATGAACATGAATAGATGTTAGGAATTCATACCTAACAATAATGAAAGTTATAGATGTAGATGTGAGTTCAAAAACTCATCTTTAAACTCGAAAACAACGAATGAGAAGCTCAAAAACAAAGGAGAGATCAACCACTCTTCAACTTCAACTCTAGAAGCTCCAATCTAAGCTCATAAGCAAATATTTCCTAAGTTAGGATTCAAGAATTTCTGAAAATTGGAGAGAGACTGAGGTGGAGAAGAAGAAGAGGATGCTTACCTAAGCTTTTCTTTGAATTTGAATTCCTAGTAAATTAGGGGTTAGGAATTATGATTTCCATTTCTTTCCCCCATTTTTACTTTAGCGTGAAAGTGTTAGGAAATGAAAATGAATGAAAAGGAAAGGGGTGGAGTTAGGGTATTGGGTTAATGGGCTGAAACCCAAACCCAAAGCCCAATAGATAAATAAAAAAATTCTATTCAGCTCCAAGCATATTGATGTTTATACTCAAAAAGGTCGCAAATACCATTTTGGACTCAATGAAAGTGGTCTCAAGTCCTAATTCGACTGTTTACAAAAAGTATCATTTTGGATATTAATCCGACTAATGATGCTATATTTAAATAAAATATTTGAATATACAATCGTAAGATATGCCCGTTGTTACAAACCCCCCTCCTTAAAGAAATTGCATCCTCGCAATACATAAGAAGAAAACAAAGAGTAACAACCATAAAAGCATATCAACACAGAAGAAAATTTAAGGTAAGAAGTTCACCTCAAAGTGCTCGAGAGAGTAAGTCCAAATGTGTTCGCTCGATGAATTCTCTGGATTCCCAAGAGCAATCCTTAGGATTTGAGGACTATTGAACCTTCACAAGCAGAACATCTTTATTACGAAGACATTTAACCTTCATAGCGATGATACGAATAGGATGTTGTTCATAAGTCAAATTAGGTGAAACTTCAATTTCTTCAATAACATGGGCTCAAAAATAGAATCGGAATCACTAAGGCATTTTCGTAGTTTAGAGATGTGGAAAATGTCATGAATAGCAGAAAATTGAGCTGGTAATAAAAGGCGATAAGCCACGGAACTAATGCATTCAGTGATGGGAAATGGACCAATATATCAAGGTGCTAATTTTCTCGATCGACTAAAATGCACAACACCCTTCATTGGTGAAACACGAATGAATATCAAATCTACCACAGAAAATCCCGAATTTCTTCTTCGGTTATCGGCATAGGATTTTTGTCTACTTTGAGCCTCTTTCATCCTATGACGAATAAGGTCAATCTTTTCTATGGAATCACAAATAAAATCTAGACCTAAAACCAGCTTCTCACCGGCCTCAAGCCAACAAGAAGGAGATCGGCCTGGCCTTCCATAGAGTGTCTCAAAAGGTGCCATACCAATACTAGATTGGAAGCTATTATTATAAGAAAACTCAACAAGGGAAATATGATCTTCCCAACTTCCACCAAAATCAAGAACACATGCACGAAGAAGATCTTCAAGAGTTTGATTCACATGCTCTGTTTGTCCATTGGAGTGAGAATGATAAGCGGTGCTAAAATTAAGCTTCGTTCCCAAAGGTTTTTGAAGAATCTTACAAAATCCACTAGTAAATAATGGATCACTATCGCTAACAATAGAAGTAGGAACTCCATGCAATTAACAATCTCTTTAACATATAGATTGGTTAAAAGAGGTACGGTCCGGTTAGACCGAACATGAATAAAATGGGCTGATTTTTTAGCCTATCTATAATCACCCATAAACTGTCATGACCTAAACGAGAATGGGGAAGACCATCAATAAAGTCCATAAAGACTTGATCCCACTTCCAAACTGGAATGTCCAAAGGTTGCAATAACCCACAAGGCCTTTGATGCTCGGCCTTTACGAGTTGGCAAGCATGCAATGCTTAATGAAGTTAGCAATATCAGATTTCATTCCATCCCCATAATAAAGTTGCTTCATATCCGCGTACATTTTACTACTACCGGGATGAATGGTAAATGAACGATGCGAATCTTTCAAAATGCCTTTACGAAATCACTAATATTTGGCACGATAAGTCTACCAAATTTTTGAATGCCGCCACAAGCATCGATTTTGAAGTCTTTACGAATATCACTAATATTTGGCACGATAACACTAACAAATACGCTCTCTCATATACATACACTTAGCAACTCATCATAGGATATTACTACCCTATTAATAAAGATTCAGACCCCACAAAGCTAAGGTTTTCTCTAAACCTGGCTCTGATACCAACGGTAGCATCCCGCCTTTTTAGACGCTTTAAGCAGACACATGTGCCAACTCAAACCATACAAAAGGGAAGATTGTTATTGCGGTAAATAAAAAAATAGAGAGAAAAGAGAAAAATACAAAACAGAATCTTTCAGTGGAAATGACAAAATATAATAATCAAATAACAGCTCATGAAGCTGTTTACAAAATATTTGATTATAGTAATACAACACAAAATCAGAGTTACACATACGAGAGAATGATTAATAATAATGTAGTGGAAAAATGTGATACAATGGAATAATATAGTAAATAATAATAATAAAATCTTCATCTTCGTCCTCTAGAAATAAGGTCTTCAAATCCTGAAATGCTCAGGTTGACCCGAATGAATTGAAAATAGAAAACACTAGAGTCAGAACTAAAAGATCTTATGTAAGTTAATTCAACGGAAAATAACGTGAATGGAACGACATCATAGATGTTTACAGTGTTTGACATATCATATCCAGTGTCTAACATGAGTGCAGTAACTCAAGAGATGTTCGAGATTAACATCTCTTAAGGATCCATTAAACTATCGACTATGTAGTACAATACGCTATTATAATATGTCTACAGTAAAGTAAAAGTATTAAAATAGCGTTAAAGCTTTACTTTTCCACCTTAAAACATTTTACATATTCCCATAGTCTATATAGTACCATAATCTCCCTCATACTGGGCATCGTCAGAGGGCACTCCATAGGTATGGTACAAAACGAACTCGTAGAAGGAACGCTAGGGTAGGTGACACGACACAAATAGGCAATGCCAGGGTAGATATACCAATTACGCATCCGGACTATTGGTAACGCATATGCGCAACTACTGCCCAACTCGAAACACACTCCTGAGTAAAAATAGAAGGGTGGCCCCCAAATAAATCAAAAGTTATAATATAGTATCGATGGAATGTGTCCGATCGGAAGGGCTACCTCATTTGGCCTGAAATTGCTCCTTTTTAGCCACCTTATGCTGACTCACGAGAGTTAGGTGCACATAAATATACCTTTAGGAGCCACCATCATACTTCATTCTAGAATCTCCACCGCGTACACAATTGTCAAAGTGGTTTTTGGTGTTGGTAGAGAGTATGACAATATTCGGTCCCAGTCACTTTGACAACCGATCGCTTATTACACACCGAATGGTTCTTTTAAATTTTCAAAATCATTTCATAATTGATATCGAAATATCATATTCAATTCAAACCATATCACTTTCGAAATTATTACTTACTTTCGAAATCATATGCGCCTTTGAAATCATGTCATATTTGAAATAATAGTTCGAAATAATATTTCCTTTCAAAAGTCAATTCACCATTTGTACCATTCTCAAATCATATCATTTCCAAAATCATAATTTCTTCCAAAAATCATAGTTCCAAACCAGGTTAAGTCCTTACTTCAAAATCATCATTTCAGTTTATTGTAACGTTCAAAATTCCAACTTAGGTTATAACGTCATTCAACCTTATTCTCTTTTTAAGCCAATTAAAATGAATATAAACTATTCCACGTGCTTAGTTTGAAAATTTAGAAATTAGTTTAAATAATTCTAAGTAGTTAAAATGCCCTAAATAATTTAACTAGAGGTGAATACTTATAAATTGATTTATGATAGTTAAATAGATTTAAATTAGATTAAATATAAATAAAAAAGATTAAATAGCTTTAAAATAGATTAATTACATCTAAAATAACTTAAAAAGATTTAATTAGTTTAAAATAAATTAAATTGGTTCAAAATAGATTAAAATCATTTATATAGTTAATAATAGTTAAATACTTTAATAAATTTGAAAATCTTAATAATTAGAAATTTTAAAATAATATATTATTAAAATAGTTTACTTTAAAATATGAGTTTGAGATTAATACCAAATTAAACTATTCATTTCATTTCAACATATTCGGACTATTTCAAATTTCCAGATCGGCAAACCAAATTTCAATAAACCATTGAATTTTATATCTTTATATCCTTGTTCAAATATCAATACGGATTACTCCAATTTCAAAATACTTCAAAGTTATTTTCAAACAAATTCAATAACTCAATTTTGATAGAATTTCATTTTCGAAAAAGTTTAATTTTAAACTTTGAATTTAATTTCTTAAAGAAATTCCTTTTTAAACCAATTCACATTTCAACACAAACTTGATTTTTCTATAATACTTCAATTTATGTAAATCAAATTTTATTTCCAAACATCAATTCATTGAATTCAAAAATTTATTTTAAATCATTTAATTTAACCAAGCCGGTGTCCATATGTAATTTTCTACCCTAGGGTTAAGTGATATAGATATTTATCATTTTGATCCGCAATTTAAAATTTTAAGGTTATATATCATTTCAAACCGCAATCCTGAAATAAATGAAAATCCATAACGAACTTGCAGTTTATAACGGTATAAAATAAAACATCCATTCAACCAACATCAACAATCAACATCCATCACAATTGTTATCCAAAACAATCAATTAACAACAGTATTGAACTGGCAATTAATAACAGGTATCTAACATGCAATTTATGTTCAATAATAAATCAAGTAACCATTTAATTCAAATAAATCCAAATTAACTAGGATGATGGTTCAAAATATACCAAACAGTCATAAATAAATTCCTAATCACATAATAAATTATATTTAATAAATATAAGAGATTTTGGAAATTGTGAATGGGTTAAAACACTCAACTTTGAATTTAAATCGAATTTAAATCCAATTTAAACCCAAAATTCAAAAGATCTTAGAATTGGTCCAAACGAGTGTCAAAATGTTCGAAATTCCAATACGATCCTAGCGGAGAAAACCACGCGTGAATCAGACCTCGTATGTGAATGATACGTACGTTAAAACATTTGAATTGAGATTTAAAAAAATAAAATAAAAATGTAGATTTTACCAATAATTATCGGCCACGTCAGTGAATCATCTCATACGCATCTGATCCCAAGTTTCAGGTCCAAACCCTAGCCTGCTTCGTCCTCGAATTCATGACGTTAACGGCCGCTGGCCATCGTCGCTGGCCGTCGTGAATAGTCAGAACACCTCCTGAGAAGCGCGCCTTCCCCCCATTCATCTATGAACCCCCTCGAGATAAGTTCGCTGTCGACAGTCACGGCATAAATGACAACTGCCGTCGCTAGTTTTTTCCAATTAAATCGAATTATTGCTCACAATCAAGCTATCGAAACACCCAACAAATCACAATGATAGACCACGCTCGTTGCTCTCCACACTGCAGTACCATTAAATCGAGGTGTTATCACCAAAAATCAACCACCCAAATGAACAGTTAGGATTGATCATCAAATTCTTGGCACACAGAAACTCAGATCGAAAAAAGAATCATGCTTCTGACTTGCACTCGTCGAGAGCTTCAAATCGATATATAATTCGATATGTATTGAGGAGTTTGAATTTTTTTGGTTTGGAATTTGATTTGAAATTGAACTGGAATTTGTTTATCTGCCATTGGAATGAGGAGTTGAGAAGAAATGAACGTACAGACAAATGATAATAAGAACATTTAGGGTTTATAATAAGGTATTTATAGACAGGGTTGAAAAATAGAAAGAACGGACAAGATTCGATTTGGATTTTGAACGCTAAAAAAAGCCCGAAAACCCGTTCTGCCGCCGAAACCAAAATGGGTCATTATATATATATATACATACATACATACATATATATATATATCAAAATAGATGTTTTCAAATATTTTAAATTCAATTAAACAGGTTTCAAGTCCTAATTCCATCATACGACGAATTTATGTTAAAATCGGTTTATTTCAAATTGATTTCAATTGATTTCGCTTAAATTGATTTTTAGGCGTTTCAAGTCCATACGATCAAATGACAAGCCCGACCATTATGAAACTTAAAACACTATAATAATTCACTGTTACGAATCCGATAAAACTGGTTTCGTCGAAATCCAAGTTAGTGGCCAAAACGGCTTTTTCAGGTTAATTAAATAAATTAATATTAAATTAATTAAATCAAATTTTAAAATCAACAATTTCTATCACTCCTGATTACATAATAACTTATAATTCATTAACCAAAATTTCCATGTCAATCGAATAAGGATTTATTGCAAATTTACAGTGTTTACTTTCAATTTAAGTAAATTCAAAAAATTATATTTTCAGTTTCAAATAATTAATTCAATTTGATTTCAATCTCTTTATTCAATCAATCGTCTTCTTATGGATAAATTTAACATTAGTATGTATCCAATTACCTTAATATTTTACAGTCACCAATTAAATTCATATTAACATAGTGTTTAATTATGTTGAATTGCAATGGATTTAGATCAATTCAATAGATTAAATAAATGGGTAAACAGTTAATAATTTTCACCATTTGCCTAATTTAATCCCATTCATACTTTATTATCAACCAACAAATATTATAATTACTTATTTAACATATATTTTATCAAATTACAGTTTATTACGTAGTATTTCATCAATTAATATAACTTTGAATTCATTTCCTAATTTACCATTTACAATCAATTATAACCTTAGAATTGTTTTTATTAATTGGGATTGCATTCAATTAGTATTCATTAACTTGGATTAATATTATTACCTTCCATCCCTGTTATTAATTCATTAACAACTCAAAAAAAATTATTCCAGATTTTGTTACCAAAATCTTATTAAATTAACAAATTTAAACATTAGAATTTATAGGTCGTTATAGTATGGTTTTAGTAAAGTGGCTTCACTTAAACGTGAGTTAGAGCAAACTACACTCATAGCGATAGTCGCTATGGATGTAGATCGGCAAAGGTTTGAATTTTTATTCCAAACTTTTATATTCTAAAATTAGTTTAAAAAATTTTCAAACTTAATTATTAATGTTAAAAAGTAATTATGTTGTAATATAATTAATTAAATAATTAACTAAAAGGTAATTAGCATTAAATTTGTAATTAAGAAGGTGATTAAAGGTTAATCATCACTTAAGATAAGTTAATGACTGTTAATTAATTAATAAAGTTTTAATTAATGTTTTATATTGTTAATAAGTAATTAAGTGATTATTAATTATTTAATTAAGATTAATAGGCAACTAACTTGAGTTTAACTCTTAAACAATTTGGTTTAACCTTAACCAAATTGCATGAGGAAGTTATTTAGTACTTAATCATGTTTATTAAGCCTAAATAGAGCTTAATTATGATTAATCTTGATTTAAATTGGATTAATTAAGATTTAGTTGGGGTTTAAGCTAATTAAATAAGCTTTTAACTTCTCAAAGGTGATTTTAAACTAAACAAAATGTGTTTTAATGAATTTTATTTTTCAAAGTAAATCGATTCCATATCAAAGGATCTCTTGTTCGAACCTTTAAGTAACCCATATGATTAGGAGAATAAAATGACACCCGTTAGTAGAACAAAACACCATTCTTCTATAGTTTAAGTGGTTGATTGTGTGGACATGTGTTAAGCAGAATAAAATTCCGTTCTGCTATAATTGATTGAATTGTTTGGACATCTATTTAGCAGGACAAATTACCATCCCGTTGTTATGTTATTTGGACCTGTATATGCCAATTATTTATTAGCGTGTTATTCCCTGATTGGATATGAACTATATTTAAATATATGGTAGCTTATGTAAATAATTGTTATGTGATTTGAGAATCGAATTGAAATTAAATGGAAACCTAAATTAGTATCATTGGGACTATTAAGCCTTATTTGGAATTTATAAAGTATGGTTCGAATTTACTTTAATTCTTTAATCAATTTGAGGCTAAGCGTTCATAAATGGTTTTTCAAGTAATATAATTCGTATAAAGGTATTTATAAATGATAACTTGTTTATAGAAAGGGTTTTTTTAACGAAAAGGATTATTAAGGTGTTTTTCCAGATGATGTTTTGTAAATTATATTTATAAAGGATATTTTATAAAGGAACATAGAAAGGTTTATATAAAGAGTTTTAAAAATAGGAAGAAGGTTTCTAAATCATTTCATAGATTTGGTAAAGGTTTATGAATTAACTGAAAGGTTTATAAAAGTGGGTTGTAACTTATTTTTAAAGTTATATGTTAACTGAAATACGAGATGAGCTTTTAAAAAAAGAATTTTTGGTAAACGATAAGCAGAATGTTTTATTTGGAATAAATGTTTTGATTTGGGAAGAAGGAAACTTTGAAAAGTTTGTAAATATACTTATACTGATAAGATAAGTATATGAAAATTAAACCAAGATTGGTTGTTTGTTTATATTGATAGTTAAATAATCGCCTATCAAAGCTGGACCCAAAACGTAACTTTGAAAATATCTAAGAGAAACACGAGAATTATATGGTACAGTTACGATCGAAGGTGCTATACTATACGTATAAACTCATTTCGTTCTTCTAGGATGAATGCCAATGAAATCAGTCCATAAATGGTTAGGAGGTGAATTCCGCTCTTGTCATTTGTTTGTTTATCTCCTAAAGAACCGGGGTTGAGTTTACTGGGAAATATTAAAAGTTATTTCGAAGAGACTGGGATCAGATATGTTATCCGGAAACCACATTGATCCACCCTAAACGTTTCATAATAAAGACATCTTGATGCATGGGATCGAAGATGGGGCCATTAAAGTACAAGAGCTGCTTGATACTAGTCCTGAGGGTGATTCCAAAATAGATGTAGTAGAAGTAGTTCCTTTGGTTTGTCCATATCCTGGACAACTTGTATGGATGAATGTTGGCACTGCACTACTGCCGGGAGGGCATGTTAGCATTCCAAGAGGGAATGCTATTTGGGAAAGTAAAACGGAGCCTCAAGCCTCATCAGCTAGGAATGACTAAAACAAGGGATATGCAGTTGGGCTATGTGGGTCGCACCCATTAGGGTATATGTTATGACCTGGAATTTTGACAATAGCAATTTGGTAATCTTCTTTTATAATCTTTTAATTTGGAAAAATTTATCATTTTCAAAGCTAACAAAAATGTTTCCTACATATATATATTATATGTATATAAATTGTGAATAGAAATCTTTGGTTTGAATTTAATAAAAAGATATATTTTCAAATTATAAATGTATATATATTGTGATTTGGAAGTTATGTTTTATATTCAATACAATACTTTGCAAAGGCTATTTGAAGTTAAACTTTATATTTCTTAACAACAAAGATAATATCTATAAATATTTATTTATTTAAAAATATTTTAGCTCAAGTTTAAAAGTTTTAAAAAAATTAATAAAAGGTTTATTATGCTTTCTTTTGAAATTACTTAAACTAAAAATGGTTTATAAATATGTATATAAAGGTTTAAATATACTTTCTTTTTAAATTAAACATGAATAAGAATAATTTGTAAATATATAAAGATTTAAAAACGTACATAAACATAGTACATAATCTATATAAAAACATAAGTAATTAAGAAAAAATTAAATACTTGTTCTAAAATTTGTAAGATAAATAATTTATGTATTGACATTTGTAAGAGAGTAACATGTGTAAGCTTAGTGTATCTTGAGATTAACAAACGGCAAACAATTTTCTTTATTAATTAAATTATAAATAATAAGTTAAACCAGGCTTCATTATTCTTCACTTCTAAATTCTTCTTTCATTTTCAAAACTGAAAACCAAAATTAAAGAAAAATCAAACAATAACCACATCAGTTTCAAAGATTCAAACCTGAGCAAGGATTCAACTCAATATTAATCAAGATCGACTCAAAAAAATTAGATTCAATTCAATATTCAGAAGATCAAAGCAAGCTTCAGTTTCAAAACCAATTTCCAAATCAAAAAACAGAGCTTGTTCTGTTTTAAAATCAGGTGAGTAAACATTTTGCTTAAAACTTAAATATGGTTGTATGCTTTGATGCTTGTGATCAATTTTTGTAGTCATATAGTTTTCATAAGTGTATGAATGTGAATGCATGTTTGTATATAAGATATGTTTGTGAAATGTCTATCTGAATATATATTTATGTCTTTGTTATATACCAAGCTCAAACAACCTAAATAAACTCAATTTCTTTTCATAGAAACATTGTTAGGTTATGATCTCTAAATGAATAATGATAGTAGCAGTGTAACATTATTTTTTAAAATAATTTCAAGTAAAAATATTAAGTAATTATTCCAAAAAATACTAGATTACAGTGATGTTCATATATATGTCAGAAATCGATTTTCTTAATTTCATGATCTGATTTCATAATCAGGTTCGCGTTAGGAAATAATGAATTTTAATATAAATATCATGATTTTTAGTATTATAAATGATGAGATTCGTCGAGTTGGACGATATTGGTACTTTCATCGAATTTTGACGATCATCAACGAGTTGATTGTCGTGTTTAGAGCTAGGGTGGCTAGAAGGCTGGAGGTCTTAGGAAAATGGTGGATGGTTTCAAGTTCGTCGTGGTGGCTGCACGACAACGAATTCGGGTTTGTGGTGCTGTTTTGGACGACGATGTTGTCGTGGTTCGTGTGTCGATGTTGGTGAATCAGACTCGATCACGACGGGTGGATCGTAGCGTGGTGACCTGACGCTGCTCTGAACGTGGTGGCATAGGTTTCGATGGTCGGGATCATCGTTGGCGAGGTGACTTTTCGTTCTAGTTTGGTTCTAGATTTTGATCGATCAACTCGATTTTGATTTGCTGTCGATTTCGTTGAACTGGGTAGTCGAGGAGATCGGCGTTGTTGTCGTCGACGTGAGTGTGGTCACGGCGTTGATCGATGGTGGTCGAAACTGATGTGCACGTGCACATGTGCACATATATGTCCGGATTGTTTGTTGGTTTTGGGAAAGAAGGGTTGGGCTTGGGTCGGACTCGAAGATTTCTAGTGTTTTTCTCGGGGAAGTTGTGTAGTTGGCTTGAATTTTTGTTCTATAAGCTCAGGTCTATTTTCTAATTAACATGTTTTTAGTTTTTATAAGTAAATTTGTTTCCAGGCTTTTAAAATTTGAAGAAAAAGGTGTACCAGGTTTTAAAAGCAAAGGAACTCAAGTTTCTCAAGTAAAAGAAAAAGGTACAAGTTTAAAAGCAAACAAAAACAAATTTTCCAAGTGAAAGTATTTATTAAATTTCCAAAGTAAAATGTTTTAAACAAGTTTTTTTTCAAAGGTTTAATTTTAAAAATTAAATGTTTAAATTTTTTTTATTTTAAAGTAGTAATGATGTTAGGTCAATTTACTAAATTAATTCCAAAATGTTTTTCAAATGAAATCTAATGATATTTGAATTGAGATGTGATTAAGGCAGGTGAATCAAACTTTAGTTAATAAAGGATTTCAAATGGTTTTGTATGATAATGTCAAATTAATTTCAAGCATTTAATTTAAATAAAATTTAATGATATAATTAAGTAGTTATAAATGGATTATCATTAATTAATAAAGGTCTTAAGTAATTAAAAATTAATTAATGTAAGTAATTAAAGGATAATTAATTTAAGTGATTAATTGAATGATAATTACTTAATGTGATTAATTAAGATTAAGTAATAAATGTGATTGAATAAAGGATAATTAATTGAAGTAATTAATTTAAGATAATTAATTAGTTTAATTAATTAAGGATAATCACTTAATGAAATTGATTAAGTATAATTGCTTAATGTAATTAATAAAGTGTAATTACTTAGAGTAAGTAATTAATGGATAATTAATGAATGTAATTAATTAAAAGGAAATTGTTTAATTAAAGGGAAATTACTTAATGAAACTAAAATGGATTAATTACTTAGTGTACGTAATTAAAGAATTGATTAATTAAGGTAATTAATTAAAGGGCTAGTTAAGTAATGAATGTGATTAATTAAAATATAATTAATCAATGTAAGTGATTATAGAATAATTAATTAATGTAATTAATTAAGGATCAATGTAATTAATTGTAGTTAATTAATTAGTGAGGGTAATTAAAGGTTAATTAATGTGAATAAAGGATAATTAATTTATGTAATTAATTAAAGGCTAATTACTTAATGTAATTAAAGAATAATTAATTAAGGATGATTAGTTAAGATGATAATTAAAGGATGACTAATTAATTGGTTTGAATTTAATTAATGTTAAGTAAGTAGAATTTAAAAATGATTGAAGTAATTAATTTAATTTATTTAAATTAATTAGAAATGGTGTGACTAATTAATCTTGCTTATGAATGATTGAATGATATTAAATACCATGGATTATTTGATATCTTTGATATGTGATATGTGCTGCTCTGTGATATGAGATACTTTGATTGAATTGTGATAAAATGGATTATCTATCTATGACAATGTGAATTATTCTATCTATATGCATATGTTACTCTAAATATAAATTAAATTGTTAACTTAAATAAATTGGACATTAAAACGACGTTTTGGATTTCGATGAGATCGGGATCGGATTTTAAATTGGATATCCAAAAATCACATCGATCCAAATTAATGATAGGTCGGGAAATCTCAAGTGAAGCTCAAGATGAAGACTCGAAGTGTAAGGGATATTTGTCCTTAACTCTGAGGGTGATTCCAAAACGAGCTAACGGAGATAGTGCTTTCAGTTTCGAGATGAAGATTCAGAGTGCAAGGGCTATTGTCGTTAACTCTAAGGATGATTCTAAAATGAGTGTAGCGAGATAGGGCCTTCGGTTTTGTTCTAACCCGGAAAAGACTTGAATGGATGAATGCTTTCAGACCATTGTCATTGGAGGATGATGAGCATTCCAAGAAATTTGTTCTATAAAGGTAATCGTAGCCTCAAGCCTCATCAACCGGGAATGGCTAAAACAGGGGAGGTGCAGCAAGACTAAGTGGGTAGCACCCAAGTATGATAAGACTTCCCCTGTCTAGAGGTCCCTTTTTATTCGGCTGTGTAGGCGGTTGGTCGTGAACAACTACAGGGTTGTCTTATTTGAGATTATCCAATAAGGGATGGTACCGGTCTTGTGTTGTAGGGGATCAGGGTGGATCCTCGGTACTCTGATCTAGACTAGGTACTGTGACGGGCGGTACCCTAGTAGCCCTGCCATTGTACGGAATCCAATCTCCAATAAGTGCCGTACATTTTGATTGTGCCCAACTATGTTGGAACGCGAGATGTTAGCATTTCAGCTATTTTCTATTTTACTTGAAAACCTAAGACACTATTATAATATCACCGGATTTCCTATCAAATGTTTTGGTTATCATAAGGTAAAACCCGACATGTTTATTTGTGGCGTAGTCTTACGAGATACCCTTTGTTTTCAAATGTTTTTCAAAGTTAAGCAACTTTAACCCGTTTACTCACACCAGACCCATGTCTTACCCAGAGTTTAATTTCTATTTTCTTAAACTCTTGGGTACTCACATTTTTATGAGTAGCCAAGGGATTTAGGTCGCTTTGATGAATTTTTATGGAAGAGACTTGGAGCAGGAGGATTCAGCGTATCCAGATATTATGGTTCCTCCATGTAGATCTCTATGTTGTATTTTGAGTTGTATGATAGGCAAGTCTTCATGACTATCTAACGTGCTATGTACAAGCTGTGTAACTATGATGTTTATGACTATTATGTAATACTTATGTGATGTAATATAATTTATTCGTTTCGCTGTGAGATTCTAATATTGTTTAGTTATTTTTTCCTATCTTTTCTACCTCTTTCTTTCTTAACGATGATACGTCTTTTTGTGGAATGAAAGGAGGATTGTCACAGTTGGTATCAAAGCCCTAGGTTGAGATAATACCTAGGCTTTGGAGTGATATCTATCTTGAGAGAGCGTACTTGTAATATATATATATATATATATATATATATATATATATATATATATATTCCTACTAATTTATTGGATTACCTTTCCGGTTACCCACATAAGATAGGCTGGCAGCTTGAGTTCTAGAGGTAGGAGGGGTAGCGATGTGTGTAGCACGACTACCACAAATGGAAGAGGTCCGAGTATTGAGGTTGGAAGAATATCTACCGAGGTTGTAAACCCAATCACACCTCGAGTGAGCTGTGCGACATTGTGTAAGGATTTCACCAATCACGGAGGATAGCCATGTAAGGATTAGAGTCCATCATTAGTGTAAGCTTTTTTGCACTCGTGTGAGCGGATTTTTAAGAGTTTTGGATCTGTCAGATGAGCATAAGCGAGTGATGGTATCGTGGTAACTTCAGGAAGGTACAGCTGCGTGGTGGGACGCAGTAACCATGGATGTTCCCAAAGATATTTTCTCTTGGAGCAAGTTTAAGGAAGTTATTGAGGAGCAGTCATACCTACAACAAGGAAGACTCGGCTGTATAGGAATCATCTAGATCTTAAGCAAGGGAGTTTATATTTATCGGAGTATGAGTCTAAGTTCAACGAGTTATCTCTACGAACTTAGTCTTATTGACACATCCCTTAAAAAGAACGAGATGTTTGTGCTTGGTTTAAGGCCCGAGTTTCTTAAGAAGATGTCTGCCCATCTCAATTTGTGGAATTGGTTGATATGGCCTTGAGGTTCGAAGAGCTTTTGGATAAAAAGTCTTTGGCATCTGTGTCAACACCGAGTGAGAATTCTTCCAATCAGGACAAGAGGGAATTCAATCCGAATTGGAAGAGGCAAGGTATAGGGAACCAAGAGGCAGCAGTGTAGTTCGGAGTGTTATATGTGCCAACAGGAAGATCTTTTGGCTAAGTTGTATCCTAGATGTGGAATTCAGAAGCAATATAGTGGACCCTTTCTTCGATGGATCGGTTAGACAAGCATAAGTTGTTCTAGTGCGTGAAGAGAGAACAGTGTTTTTGAAAATTGACTGGGTAGGATTGCATGAGTGACTTGCGATATGTAACAACCCGCATATTTATGGATTTTATATTTAAATATTTTATTTAAATATTTTATCATTCGTCAGATTTTAGTCCGAAAACCTACTTTGTGCATATGGTCGAATTAGGACTCGAGACCACCTCCATCGAGTTCAAAATGCCGTTTGCGACCTTTTTGAGTATAAGCTTCGATATGTTTGGAGAAAGTTGATTTTTACCACTTTTTCATTTAGGGCTTTGGTTTGGGCTGAGCCAATTAACCACTTACTAACTCAGTCCCAATCCCCCTCTCCTCTTCATTACTTCATTCCAACTCCTCAAACTCAAGCTCCAACTGAAAATGGTAGAGAGGAAAGGGAATTAGAAACTCCAAGCCCTAGCTCCTCTTGCTAGCTCAAGTTCTTACTCCAAAATCAAAGAGAACCCCTTGGTAAGCATCTCCTTCATCTTCTCCAACTCTTTCTCCATTCAATTTCATAAATTTCCTAAACCTAATTTAGGGAATGTTTCTCTTTTAAGCTTAGATTCAAGCTTGTTGAGTTGGAATTGAAGAGTGCTTGTTCTTGTCATTGCTTCATAGCATCATCTTCATAAATTTAGTTCAAATGTGAGATTTTTATCTCACATCTATGTCTATATCTATCTTTGTTGTTAGGTATGAATCCCTAACATTTATTCATGTGAAATTACATTTGATTTGGATTGGTTTTGTGAATATTTCCATTTTTGGTGTTTGAAGCCAATTCTCTAAAAATCATAACTTTGATGTTTGATCATGCTTTAAGGGGTGTTTCGGAGAGCCTATAAGACCGGGTTGTCGCTAGGCATAAATCCTTAGTCGTCGTTGCTCGTCTGATCGCTCCTGATACGTTTTGGCCACTTTGGCCTAGGCAAATTGTTGCCTAGACCAGGTGACCAGATGTCTGGTGACCAAGTCCAGACGTCTGGTTTGGACCTGGAATGTAAAAATGTATGCACGCATGTTATAAAAAAAAAGCCAGAGACTATTTTCAGACGTCTGAACCATCAAACCAGACGTCTGGATACGTCTCAGACGTTTGACTTAAGGTTTCAGACGTCTGAGTGTTCTCTGGGTTATTTCCAGAGAACAAATCCAGATGTTTGGATTCCAAATCAGACGTCTGGAGATGTTTATTTTTGCCTATTCATGCTGTTTTGTGTGAATTTCCATTGTTTATCGATTTTAGCGATCCTATTAATCGTTATCACTTATTGTCGACTTTGATGACTTCTTCTTATGGATCTTTTTGGAAATATCCATTTCTATGGATTTGGTATCGATTTCTTTGGATTTTATTCACGTCTTCGAATGTGAATTTAGTAATTGGTTGTTCTTACAATCTTCTTTGTGATTTGTCACTTTAAAAATATAAAGGTTTTCTATACTAGCAGTAAATATCAAAACTCTTTCTTCAAATGATTTCAACTCTACTTTAATACCAAATTCATTTATAAAACCGTTTTCCAATCTATTAGTATATACAAACCTTTATCTCACTCGTATGAGAAATCTAATTAAACGGCTTAGTAAAACAAGTGGTATGAAACGCTTGCGTTTACTTCGTCGGTTAATTCTTGGACTTGTTCGATTGAATCTCTTGTGACAATTTTCTAGTGGAGATTTACAGTTTGTTCGTAAATGTTTAAGTTAAGTAAGTGGTTATGGGACATGAAGCTAAACTTTTATATTTACTAGCTTATTGTAATTGACACTTCTCATTGATCATGACGATCATCTTTGTGATTTAGACTAGCAATGTGCGATGTCTCTTTGTCCATGTCGAGGACGATACTTCATTTTTTTGTGGAGCTTCGGCTCACCAGGAGGAGCTTCGGCTCAATGTCCGCAATGGGGGACTATACCCTGTCATGAGGAACTTCGGATTACCAGGAGGAGCTTCGGCTCAATGTCCGCAATGGGGGACTATACCCTGTCAGGAGGAGTTTCGACTCACCAGGAGGAGCTTCGGCTCAATATCCGCAATGGGGGACTATACCCTGTCAGGAGGAGTTTTTGACTCACCAGGAGGAGCTTCGGATCAATGTCCGCAATGGGGGACTATACCCTGTCTGGAGGAGCTCCGGCTCATTTTTCTGAGATTGGCCATCCTTTTTATTGTGATTTCTGGATTTCGTGTGTTGATTTCTGGAATTTATGTTTCACCAACTTTTACGATTGGCATGGATATATATATGTCACTTATTGTGGCTTGGTGAATGAAATCAGGAGTATGACATTCCTTTTTATCTTGAGTAGATTATTGTGATATTGATTAATCTCTTGTTGATTTTCAATTACTTATTTATCACAGCTTGGCATTGTGATTATTATATGTTTATGTCATATCTCCTATTCTATATCATTTCTTCTGATATTTATAGCTAGACTGATCCGTTTATTATTTTCTTCTTAAATAATACTCGGGTCAGATCGAGATGTTGCAGGTGCTTCTGCTTGACTTCTCATCCTGGATCATTACTCTGACTTTTGGCAAACTACTTAGATTAGTAGTTTATTTTGTTGTATACACTTGAGATATAGACTCATAGTTGTATTCCTTTGTATAGCACGTGTTGCTATTCTTTTGTATTATCGTGGATCTTTTGACCACTACTCTGGTATACACTTTTATGTGTAATATTCATATCTATTTCCGCCTTTGTGATATGAATTGTCTGTGACTGATTTATGTTATGTTTATTTCTATATTTGTTTCCGAAGACCTTTATAGCCACTGTGTAGTAGCTTTGAGTTTGTGTCGGTATGTCGGATTTCCTCTTGAGATGAAAAGTTATATTTTTATCCGGTATATCGGTACTCGTACAAAGCAATTATACAGATGGTCGCTCCTCAACAGCCTTATTTTCCGTGCTAGTTGACAGCATTCACAGTAGTGTTCTTGGCTAGCGTGGGTATAGAGGTGGGGAGCCACAACTTGGTATCAGAGCCAAACTTCGGAACAATGTAGAATAATTTAACAAGGATCATCGTCCTAAGTCCATCTTAGGAGTCGTGCTTTAGGATTTTATTTGAGTCTTCGTACTGATTCATCCTATTTTCTTTATGATTCCTTGTTTTATCAATCAAGTTTGGTTGAAATTTATTTTGAGAATAACTATTTTCTCTTCTTTCTTTCTTTCTTAAAGAAGAGAAATGGTTAGACCTGGCCGTCCCAGCACCGGTCAATCTAGTGCTACTCCCCAAGATGGAGAATTTATGTCTGCCCAGCAGCTTCTTGATCTTGTAAAGAATCAAGAGTTTATCTCTGCTTTGAGTAAGAACCCCGAAATGGTTCTACCTTTGAAACTTGAAGTTTCTTTCAATCAGCTTATGGATGTTACTCTTCTTCATGGAGAGGTTGGTAAAGGAAGTGCTTGTGATATTGGGACTTCCAAGAAGAGGCATATTAAGTTCAAGAGCCTTAATCCCAATAAAAGAGTGAAGCAAACTACTTTTGTAGCAAAGACTCCAATCCTTAATCGTGGAGGATGCTACAATTGTAATTCTAAGGAACACTATGCGAATATGTGTCCAAAACCCCATTCTTGTCGCTATTGCAAGAAACCGGGTCATCTTTTATCTGCATGTCCCAAACTTTTGAACAAGGACATGAGAAAGTTAAATATTGTGCAAGCCCCTAGAAACTCTTCTCTCGGTCAAGGTATTTTTCACTTAATCCTTGATGGCATTGTTTTATTTCGTGATCTTCTTATTTGAGTTCTTGTTGATATGGGTTTCATCTCATTATTTTTATATCAAAAGAACTTGTGATTCTTCTTCTTTAAACATTTCTGGGCTTGATGACTTCTTTGAGGATTGTGAATCCGGATGGTAGATCCGCAACACTCAATTTGATTTTGTTTAGATGTTGAGATTGTTTTATGTGACTTTTCTTTCCGAGCCGATATTTACTTTGGCTTCGGAATTGACTTTTTCTGTAAGGATTGGCTTAAATTGTGAAGCCCATATCCTATTTTTCCGAGTGGATTATTCATCTTCGACATTTTCAATCTGTTAAGCAGATTTTTCCTTTGTGATTTTGATTCCAATTTGATGGCATCATTTTATTCCTTAAAACCCGCATGATAAGGAAAGTATTATTTCTCTCAATCATATCGTTTGAAAAAAAAAATCTGGAATTTTTGAGCTTGTCTTAGGATCTCACCTAAGCAATATCTTTTGTGTGGTGTTAAGGTCTTTTCAATTTGACTTTACCACCGGTTTTCGTTTGCTACGAGTTGCGGAAGTTAGCACCACTTACCGCATTCTGCACTCGTTATGATTCTTATGAGTGACTTATTTTGTCATTCAATTGGTCCAGCTTATTTCATCCATTTTATATATCAAATATTCTATGAATATTTCGATGAGACCATTCTTGTATTTATTGATTTTGGATGAAAATAGTAATTTAAAATTTTGCAAATCTTTTTCATAAGATTTATTTATAAGTAAAACTGGATTTTTGTTCTTGAAACGAACAAAGAATATTCTTAAAACTTTTTAAGAGATTTATTTATCCTATAAAAGAGGATTTTGTGATTGTATTGCCCGTTGAGTGCTTTAAGAATTTTGGTCGATGCGCTTGATCAACGTTATCGATAGGAATTTCCTAAACGCTTTGATGAGACAATCAGACACGATATATTGACTTGTAAAATGTAAATTCTTCTAGAAATATTTTTACATCGAAATAATTTTGATTTTTGAAAGCTTTAGCTTTTCGGGAAAGAAAATTATTTGAAAGAATTTTCTTTCGATACTCTTATTCTTGTGATTCCTGAAGGGGAACCAAGACTTTGCTATTTGTACCGATACTAGTCGTATTGGGTTGGATGCCGATCTCTTGCCTAAGAGAACGTGCTATCACTTGTGCTTCTAAACCATTATAGCTTATCGAGACTAGATATGCCACTCATGATCTAGTGTTCATGGCTATTGTTTTTGCTTTTGGAATTTGGCATCATCATATTTAGATGAGAAATTTGTTCTCTACCTCGATCATAAATCTGTGAAATATTTGTGTTCTCTTTAGGAACTTCATGTTGACTCGTGTTCCTGGCATCTTATGATCTTGATATTCTTTTTATACCCGGAAGGGAAATCGTGTTGCCAATGCGTTTAGTCGTAAGCAACAAGGGGTTGTTTCTTTGTTGATGACCAAATGAAATTATTATTATTTTTCAAGTTCATCGGGAGTTTTGATATACTTCGTTTTATTGAGTTTCATCTCATTTCTTTTATGGACTTGCGTCTGATGTTCTTTTATGGTGTTCGGTTCATTGGACGTACCGCATTTGTACTACGTCGGTGTTCCGAAATTATTCGAGCTTTGGATCATCTGGCGTACCGTTTTGTACTATGACGTTGTCCCAAATTATTTGAGTTTCTCGTTTTTCGGGCGTACTGTTATTATACTACGTCGTAGCACCAACTCAATTTTCTGATATTCATGACGTTTTTTCACGTCTTTCTACTACGGAAATGCCTTAGGGATTCCGATTTGTATTCTTGAGCCCGGTGTTATTGAGGGGATTGAAGTTTCACCAAATTTGACTTTTGAGCAACATTCTATTCGCTTCATTGCTTCGGAGGTTGAGCGCCTTCGATATAAAGATATTCTTTTTGATAAAAGTTCAATGGTTCTCAACTCGCTCATGTGAAATCTTGAGAATTCATCGAACGAAAACTTTCGGATTTACTCCTTCGTGCGCTTTATGGTGAACTTCTTGATTCAAATTTTCTTTTGTGTTAATATGCTTCTATGGTTGTTACTTCTTATATTTCCTTCTTAATTATTGCGAGGACGCAATTTCTTTAAGGAGGGAAGTCTGTAACAACCCGCATATTTATCGATTTTATATTTAAATATTTTATTTAAATATTTTATCATTCGTCGGATTTTAGTCCGAAAACCTACTTTTTGCATACGGTCGAACTAGGACTCGAGACCACCTCCATTGAGTTCAAAATGCCGTTTGCGACCTTTTTGAGTATAAGCTTCGATATGTTTGGAGAAAGTTGATTTTTACCACTTTTTCATTTAGGGCTTTGGTTTGGGCTGAGCCAATTAACCACTTACTAACTCAGTCCCAATCCCCCTCTCCTCTTCATTACTTCATTCCAACTCCTCAAACTCAAGCTCCAACTGAAAATGGTGGAGAGGAAAGGGAATTAGAAACTCCAAGCCCTAGCTCCTCTTACCAGCTCAAGTTCTTGCTCCAAAATCAAAGAGAACCCCTTGGTAAGCATCTCCTTCATCTTCTCCAACTCTTTCTCCATTCAATTTCAGAAATTTCCTAAACCTAATTTAGGAAATGTTTCTCTTTTAAGCTTAGATTCAAGCTTGTTGAGTTGGAATTGAAGAGTGTTTGTTCTTGCCATTGCTTCATAGCATCATCTTCATAAATTTAGTTCAAAGTTGAGATTTTTATCTCACATCTATGTCTATATCTATCTTTGTTGTTAGGTATGAATCCCTAACATTTATTCATGTGAAATTACATTTGATTTGGATTGGTTTTGTGAATATTTCCATTTTTGGTGTTTGAAGCCAATTCTCTAAAAATCATAACTTTGATGTTTGATCATGCTTTAAGAGGTGTTTCGGAGAGCCTATAAGACCGGGTTGTCACTAGGCATAAATCCTTAGTCGTCGTTGCTCGTTCGATCGCTCCCGATACGTTTTGGCCACTTTGGCCTAGGCAAATTGTTGCCTAGACCAGGTGACCGGACGTCTGGTGACCAAGTCCAGACGTCTGGTTTGGACCTGGAATGTAAAAATGTATGCACGCATATTATAAAAAAAAGCCAGAGACTATTTTCAGACATCTGAACCATCAAACCAGACGTCTGGATAGGTCTCAGATGTCTGACTTGAGGTTTCAGACGTCTGAGTGTTCTTTGGGTTATTTCCAGAGAACAAATCCAGACGTCTAGATTCCAAATCAGACGTCTGGAGATGTTTATTTTTGCCTATTCAGGCTGTTTTGTGTGAATTTCCATTGTTTATCGATTTTAGTGATCCTATTAATCGTTATCACTTATTGTCGACTTTGATGACTTCTTCTTATGGATCTTTTTGGAAATATCCATTTCTATGGATTTGGTATCGATTTCTTTGGATTTTATTCACGTCTTCGAATGTGAATTTAGTAATTGGTTGTTCTTACAATCTTCTTTGTGATTTGCCACTTTAAAAATATAAAGGTTTTCTATACTAGCAGTAAATATCAAAACTCTTTCTTCAAATGATTTCAACTCTACTTTAATACCAAATTCATTTATAAAACCGTTTTCCAATCTATTAGTATATACAAACCTTTATCTCACTCGTATGAGAAATCTAATTAAACGGCTTAGTAAAACAAGTGGTATGAAACGCTTGCGTTTACTTCGTCGGTTAATTCTTGGACTTGTTCGATTGAATCTCTTGTGACAATTTTCTAGTGGAGATTTATAGTTTGTTCGTAAATGTTTAAGTTAAGTAAGTGGTTATGGGACATGAAGCTAAACTTTTATATTTACTAGCTTATTGTAATTGACACTTCTCATTGATCATGACGATCATCTTTGTGATTTAGACTAGCAATGTGCGATGTCTCTTTGTCCATGTCGAGGACGATACTTCATTTTTTTTTGTGGAGCTTCGGCTCACCAGGAGGAGCTTCGGCTCAATGTCCGCAATGGGGGACTATATCCTGTCATGAGGAACTTCGGTTCACCAGGAGGAGCTTCGGCTCAATGTCCGCAATGGGGGACTATACCCTGTCAGGAGGAGTTTCGACTCACCAGGAGGAGCTTCGGCTCAATGTCCGCAATGGGGGACTATACCCTGTCAGGAGGAGTTTTTGACTCACCAAGAGGAGCTTCGGCTCAATGTCCGCAATGGGGGACTATACCCTGTCTGGAGGAGCTCCGGCTAATTTTTCTGGGATTGGCCATCCTTTTTATTGTGATTTCTGGATTTCGTGTGTTGATTTCTGGAATTTGTGTTTCACCAACTTTTACGATTGGCATGGATATATATATATGTCACTTATTGTGGCTTGGTGAATGAAATCAGGAGTATGACATTCCTTTTTATCTTGAGTAGATTATTGTGATATTGATTAATCTCTTGTTGATTTTCAATTACTTATTTATCACAGCTTGGCATTGTGATTATTATATGTTTATGTCATATCTCCTATTCTATATCATTTCTTCTGATATTTATAGCTAGACTGATCCGTTTATTATTTTCTTCTTAAATAATACTCGGGTCAGACCGAGATGTTGCAGGTGCTTCTGCTTGACTTCTCATCCTGGATCATTACTCTGACTTTTGGCAAACTACTTAGATTAGTAGTTTATTTTATTGTATACACTTGAGATATAGACTCATAGTTGTATTCCTTTGTATAGCACATGTTGCTATTCTTTTGTATTATCGTGGATCTTTTGACCACTACTCTGATATACACTTTTATGTGTAATATTCATATCTATTTCCGCCTTTGTGATATGAATTGTCTATGACTGATTTATGTTATGTTTATTTCTATATTTGTTTCCGAAGACCTTTATAGCCACTGTGTAGTAGCTTTGAGTTTATGTCGGTATGTCGGATTTCCTCTTGAGATGAAAAGCTATATTTTTATCTGGTATATCGGTACTCGCACAAAGCAATTATACAGATGGTCGCTCCTCAACAGCCTTGTTCTCCGTGCTAGTTGACAGCATTCACAGTAGTGTTCTTGGCTAGCGTGGGTATAGAGGTGGGGCGCCACACGATAGTTCAGAAGTTTATTTGAGTAGTCTTTTGCTTGGGATTGAGGCATCTTTTAAGAAAGTAGGAGCTATCGAAGTTGTCAAAGATTTTTTCGGATGTTCTAGGAAAATTCAAAGGTTTTCCCCGCATCGAGAGTTGGATAAGGTGAACATCAGGAATAAGTATCCCTTGCCTCGTATTGGTGATCTTTTTTATCTTCTTCTTGGTATTTCTATAGATCTAGTTTCGGGTTTTCTCTAGCTAAGGGTAGCTAAAGACAGTACCCTTGACTGCATTTAGAGGACTCAACTATTTCTTGAGTGGTTGGTTATGTCTTTTGGGTTAACCCATGCTCCAGCTTATTTTATGGATCTGATGAACCGTGTTTTCTGGGATATGTTGATCGAGTATGTGCTTGTGTTCATCGACGACATTCTCATCTGCTCCAGATCAGAGTTGCGCAGCGGAGCGAGGTAGTAGCTGTGCAAGAGCGGAAGCAACCTTAGACTCCTTGGATGTTCGCAAGTTTTCTTGGATTAGAGGTTTTTTATAGGAAGTTCATTCAGGATCTGAAGGCTAGGTTGTCTAGTGCACCTGTTCTGGTTATTCCCGATAAGAGAAGCAAGTCCGAAGTCTACTGATGTTTGTGTAGTGGAGCTTGTGTTATGGATTTCGGCAAATCTTGAGAGGACCACTTTATTGGGTAGGATCCGGAGATTGTCTTGTTCTTGGTCCAAATTTGTTTCGAGAGGCTCTGTGAAGGTTGAGATGATCAAAAAGGATGAAGGCAGCCTAGGATCGTCAAAAGAGTTATGCAGATAAGAGATGAAGGAATTTGGAATTCGAAGTTGGAGATTTGGTATTTGTTAAGGTTTTCTCTGATCATAGGAGCAACAAAATTTGGTAAGACTAGAAGGTTAGCACCAAGATATATTGGATCTCTCTGTATTCTAGAAGGGATTGGTATTTTGGCCTACAGGATTGAACTGCCAGTCCGGATGATTGGAATTCATAATGTGTTTCACGTATCTCATCTAAGGAGTACGTGCTTGATCGATCACTAATTGTAGAACCAGTAGCTCATGAGAATTTGGAAGTTGAGCCGGATTTGACTGTTGTTAGACATCCTGTACAGATTTTAGAATGTGTTGAGTTGGAGCTCCGGATCAGAGTGGTGTAGCTAGTTAGGTTCAGTGGGGCGAGGATCCTAGTGATTGTACCTAGGAAACTCTGGTAGTATTAGGAAGTCCTATCCTGAATTGTGTCAAGATATTTAGATTTATATGTTTGAATAAACTGGTTGCTATGGTTGTTCGTGTATGGTTGATGTATGCTTTGTTGTTTGAATAAATGCTTTGCGGGATTATTAAATTATCTTTTCTTTTAAATTTCGGGGATGAAATTCTTTTAAGGGAGAAGTAATGTGATGATCCAGAATTTTGGCAATAGCAATTTGGTAATCTTCTTTTATATCTTTTGATTTGGCAAAATTTATCATTTTCAAACCTAATAAAAATGCTTCCTAATTATAATGTATACATACATATATATATATATATGTATATACATTGTGGATAGAAAGCTTTGGTTTGAATTTAATAAAAAGATACGTTTTCAAATTATAAATGTGTATATATTGTGATTTGGAAGTTATGTTTTAAATTCAATATAATACTCTTCAAAGGCTATTTAAAGTTAAACTTTATATTTCTTAACAACAAAGATAATATCTATAAATATTTATTTATTTAAAAATATTTTAGCTTAAGTTTAAAATTTAAAAAAAAATATAAGGTTTATTATGCTTTCTTTTAAAATTACTTAAACTAAAAATGGTTTATAAATATATATGAAGGTTTAAATATACTTTATTTTTAAATTACACATGAATAAGACTAATTTGTAAATATATAAAGGTTTGAAAACATATATAAACATAGTACATAGTCTATATAAAAACATAAGTAATTAAAAAAATATTTAAATACTTTTTTTAACATTTGTAAGATAAATAATTTATGTATTAACATTTATAAGAGAGTATAACATGTGTAAGCTTAGTGTATCTGAGATTAACAAAGGGCAAATAATTTTATTTATTAATTAAATTATAAATAATAAGTATTTAGTAGAAAACCCGGCTTCATTATCCTTCACTTCTAAATTCTTCTTTCATTTTCAAAATTGAAGACCAAAATCAAAGAAAAATCAAACAATAACCACATCAGTTTCAAAGTTTCAAACCTAAGCGAGGATTCAACTCAATATTAATCAAGATCAATTCAAAAAATTCGGATTCAATTCAATATTAAGAAGATCAAAGCAAGCTTCAGTTTCAAAACCAATTTCTAGATTAAAGAACGGAGCCTGTTTGAATATATATTTGTGTCTCTGTTATATGCCAGGCTCAAACAACCTAAATAAATTCGATTTCTCTTCATAGAAATAGTGTTAGCTTATGATCTCTAAATGAATAGTGATTGTAGTTACATTATGTTTAAAAATAATTTCAAGTAAAAATATTAAGTAATTATTTCAAAAATATATATTAGATTACAGTGATATTCATATATATGTCAGAAATCGATCTTCTTAATTTCATGATCTAATTCCATAATCAGGTTCGCATTAGGAAATAATGAATTTTAATATAAATACCATGATTTTTAGTATTGTAAATGATGAGAGTCGTCGAGTTGAACGGTATTGGTACTTCCGTCGAATTTCGACGATCATCGATGAGTTGATCGTCATGCTAAGAGCTGGAGGTAACTGAAAGGTCAGAGTTCTTAGGAAAATGGTGGATGGGTTTAAAGTATGTTGTGGTGGCCGTATGACGACGAATTAGGGTTTGTGGTGCTGTTTTGGATGACAATGTTGTTGGGGTTCGTGTGTCGAAGAAGATGAATCGGACTCGACTTCGAGGGGTGGGATCATAGGGTGGTGACATAACGTTGCTCTGGACGTGGTGGCATGGGTTCTGGTGGTCGGGATCGTCGTCGACAAGGTGATTTGTCATTATGGTTTGGTTCAAGATTTTGATCGATCGACTCGATTTCGATTTGTTATCGATTTCGTTGAACCGGGTGGTCAAGGAGATCGGCGTAGTCGTCGTCAACGTGAGAGTGGTCGTGTCGTTGACCGATGGTGGTCGGAACTGGTGTGCACATGCACGTGTGCACATATATGTCTGGGTTGTTTGTTGGCTTTGGGAAAGAAGGGTTGGGCTCGGGTCGGACTTGAAGATTTCTAGTGTTTTTCTCGGGGAAGTTGTCTAGCTGGCTTGGGTTTTTATTCTATAAGCTCGGGTCTGTTTTTTAGTCAATAGCTTTTTAGTTTTTATAAGTAAATTTGTTCCTAGGCTTTTAAAATTTAAAGAAAAAGGTGTACCAGGTTTTAAAAGCAAAGGAACTCAAGTTTCTCAAGTAAAAAAAGGTACAAGTTTAACAGCAAACAAAAACAAATTTTCCAAGTTAAAGAATTTATTAAATTTCCAAAGTAAAATGTTTTGAACAAGTTTTTTTCAAAGATTTAATTTTAAAAATTAAATGTTTAATTTTTATTTTTATTTTTATTTTAAAGTAATAATGATAATAGGTTAATTTATTAAATTAATTCCAAAATGTTTTTCAAATGAAATCTAACGATGTTTGAATTGAGATGTGATTAAGGCAAGTGAATCAAACTTTAATTAATAAAGGATTTCAAATGGTTTTGTGTAATAATAATAAATTAATTTCAAGCATTTAAATTTAGATAAGATTTAACGATATAATTAAGTAGTTAATTAAGATAAATGGATTATCTTTAATTAATAAAGGTCTTAAGTAATTAAAGATAAATTAATGTAAGTAATTAAAGGATAATTAATTTAAGTGATTAATTGAATGATAATGATTTAATGTGATTAATTGAATGATAATGATTTAATGTGATTAATTAAGATTATTAATAAATGTGATTAAATAAAGGATAATTAATTAAAGTAATTAATTTAAGATAATTAATTAGTTTAATTAATTAAGGATAATCACTTAGTGAAATTGAATAAGTATAATTACTTAATGTAATTAATATAGTGTAATTACTTAGAGTAAGTAATTAATGGATAATTATTGAATGTAATTAATTAAAAGGAAATTATTTAACTAAAGGGAAGTTACTTAATGAAAGTAATTAAGGATTAATTACTTAGTATAATTAATTAAAGAATAGATTAATTAAGGTAATTAATTAAAGGGTTAGTTAATTAATGAATATGATTAATTAAAAGATAATTAATCAATGTAAGTGACCATAGAATAATTAATTAATGTAATTAATTAAGCATCAATGTAATTAATTATAGTTAATTAATTAATAAGAGTAATTAAAGGTTAATAAATGTGAATAATGGATAATTAATTTATATAATTAATTAAAGGCTAATTACTTAATGTAATTAAAGAATAATTAATTAAGGATAATTAATTAAGATGATAATTAAAGGATGATTAATTAATTGGTTTGAATTTAGTTAATGTTAAGTAAGTAGGATTTAAAAGTGATTGAAGTAATTAATTTAATTTATTTAAATTAATTAGAAATGGTGTGACTAACTAATCTTGCTTATGGATGATTGAATGATATTGAATACCTTGGATTATTTGATATCTTTGATATGTGATTTCTGTTGCTCTGTGATATTAGATACTTTGGTTGAATTTTGATAAAATGGATTATCTATCTGTGATAATGTGAATTATTTTATCTATGTGCATATGTTACTCTAAATATAAAGTAAATTGTTTTTAACTTAAACAACTTGGACATTAAAACGGCGTTTTGGATTTCGATGAGACCGAGATCGGATTTCAAATTGGATATCTGAAAACCACATCGATCCAAATTAAACGATAGGACGTGAAATCTCAAGTGAAGCCCAAGATAAAGACTCGAAGTGTAAAGGCTTTTTGTCGTTAACTTTGAGGGCGATTCCAAAACGAGTGTAACGGAGATAGTTCTTTCAGTTTTGAGATGAAGATTCAGAGTGAAAGGGCTATTGTCGTTAACTCTGAGGGTGATTCCAAAATAACTGTAGCAAGATAGTGCCTTCGGTTTCGTTCGAACTCGAAACGGACTTGAATGGATGAATGCTTTCAGACCATCATCATTGGAGGACGATGAGCATTCTATGATATGTGTTCTAAAAAGGTAATCGTAGCCTCAAGCCTCATCAACCGGGAATGGCTAAAACAAGGGAGATGCAGCAAGACTAAGTGGGTAGCACCTAAGTAGGATAAGATTTCTCTTGTCTAGAGGTCCCTTTTTATTTGACTGTGTGGGCGGTTGGCCGCGAACAACTACGGGGTTGTCTTATTCGAGATTATCTATTAAGGGATGATTTCGGTCTTGTTTGTAGGGGATCGGGGTGGATCCTCTATACTCTGATCTAGACCAGTTACTATGTCCGGCGATACCCCGGTAGTCCTGTCATTATATGGAATACAATCTCCAATAAGTGCCGTACTTTTTTATTGTGCCCAACTATGTTGGAACGTGAGATGTAAGCATTCTAGCTATTTTCTATTTTACTTGAAAACCGTAGACACTATTATAATATCACTGGATTTCCTATCAAATGTTTTGGTTATCGTAAGGTAAAAACCCGGCATTTTTATTTGTGGCATGGTATGACGAGATGCCCTGTGTTTTCAAATATTTTTCAAAGTTAAGCAACTTTAACCCGTTTACTCAAACCAGACCCATGTCTGACCCAGAGTTTATTTTCTGTTTTCTTAAATTCTTGTTTGCTCAAATTTTTATGAGTGGCCAAGGGATTCAGGTTGCTTTGATGAATTTTTATGGAAGAGACTTGGAGCAGGAGACTTCAGCGCATCTAGATATTGAGGTTCCGTTGTGTTGATCTCTATGTTTTATTTTGAGTTGTATGATAGACAAGTCTTCAGGACTGTTTAACATGTTATGTATAAGCTGCGTATCTCTGGTGTTTATGACTATTATGTATTACTTATTTGATGTAATATAATTTATTCGTTCCGCTGTAAGATTCTGATATTGTTTAGTTCTTTCTTTCATATCTTTTCTCTTTTCTACCCCTTCCTTTCTTAATGATGATACGTCTTTCTATGGAATGAAAGGCGGGTCGTTATAGTATATCATCACCATTCTAGATCTATACACAATCATCAATGAATTCGTGTATGTGGGAGCGCTTAGTTAAAGATTGCAAAGAAACCTGGGTGATGATATATTCGGTACTATCCAGCAAGGAGTAGGTCGATTCTATGTTGGCAGGGGTCGTTAGGTATGCCTCGGTACATTTTTCTAGAGGTGTACTGTGGCAAGCGGTACCCCAGTAGCTCGGCCATTAGTTGGAATCCATTCTCGAATACATGCCTTACTTTTTTTATTATAAAACCTTGTATGTTGGAATGTGAGATGCAAGCATCTCAGCTATTTTATCTATTTACATTAAACCTAGACACTTTGATAATATCACTGGATTTTGGTATAATTTTTTTGGTTATCGTAAGATAAAATCCTATCCGTTTTTATGTATGGTGTGGTCTTACGAGATATCCATTGTTTGAAAGGTTTTCAAATGTACAAATCAGTTTAGTTATTACATGTTATCGAGTTTTACTCACGTTGGTCTAGTAGACTGACCCGGGAGTTATTCTATGTAATGCTCGGGTCAGACCGAGCATGTTTTTCCAGGTTTAGCAGGATACTTTGGAGTTGAAGAGGAGTTGGATGGTCAAGACGTATCCACATATATTTTTATTTCGCTCTGTTATCGAGTCTATATGTTTGTCAATATAAGGATATGTTTCTATAATTGTCCAAATTTAGGATAAGCCTAGTGTACTCTAATATTATATGAATAAAGATGTTTCTTTTTTGTAAAGATCATTATTGTATTATGTATTTTTCGCTGCATTGTGAGATTCTATGTTATTTAGTTTTCTTCTATCTTTTACCTTCTTCTTTTACCCTAACAAATCGGTATTCCTAGCACTTGAATGTTCGACATATGATACAATAGGCGTATTATTGTCGATTTTTGAGGGTCAAAAATCCAATTTGTTACAAGAACCTTGAGAACGAACCCCTTCTGAACTCAGTTTCACAGTTATACTATAATGTGTTCGATGAAAGTATTAAGTAAAAAATTATCTTTTAACAATGTTAAGCTGAAAGTAAACTTTTAATAAAAAGTTGTTTTATATAATCTGAATAGTAGGATAATACATTTAGAGAATAAATATATGAGAAAATTTAGTTAAAATAAAGGAGAATTGTTTAAATTTGAGTTTAACTCACACCTAAATTTACTATATCATATATGTGATGTTATAAACTATTGTTGGTTTCTTAGATGATAATTAGATTTGTTTGATTGATTATTTAATTCTAATTAATCTGGATATTCCATTTAAACTATTTAGTGTCGTTATAGCAATTTCCACTATACCATCATTTATTAATTATCATCTTCTAAACCCTTGTGTTTGTGTAAGAACTTGAGCTTGTATTTTCGCAAAAGTAGATCTTTAAAATTTATGAATTATTTTGATTAATGATATTTAAAATTTATTAACCGTTTTAACTAATGATGTTTAAAATTAATTAATGTTTTTGAATGATGAGATTTGAATTTAATTAGATCAATTTAATTATTGATATTGAACTTTAATTAATTATTTTAATTAATGATTTTTTAAATTTAATTGATTGTTTTAGCTAATAGTGTTTTGAAATTTAGTTAATTATTTTAATCAATGATGTTTGAGTTTAATTAAATCACTTCAATCGATGGTATTTGAAATGTAATTAATCATTTCGACTAATGATCATTTTGAATCTAATTAATTATTTTGATTAATGGTATGTAGATTTTATCAATTATTTTAGTTAGTGGTAGTTAAGGTTAATTATTCATTTTAATTAATGATTATTTGAATTTAATACATCATTTGATAAATGATATTTTAAGTTAGTTAATTAATTCAATAAATGAGTTGAAAGTAAATTAACTGATTTGATAAAAGTGTTTGAAAGTTAAATAATTGATTTAGTGTTCTAAAGTTAATATACTGATTTAATGAAAGAGTTTTGGAAATAATTAACTATTTTTAATTGATTTGTTTATTAAAGTAAACTATGAACCTTAATTATTATCTTTTGGGGTAATTAATATTATATACATTTAATAAAAGATTTTTAATTGATTTATTTCCCTTGGAAAATAAATGTGGTTTTAAAGTTATATAAAGAGTATCATGAATCATTCCTGGGGACGATTAATTGTTTTAAAATTATAAAAGTATTTAAATTTTTTTATTATCCTTTGAGATAATAAATATTGTTTTAAAATTGATAAATGCTGGTTTTTAAATGAGAACTTTAAAATAGAATTTTTTACAAATAAGACCAAGTGTAAATTATTTTGGGTTTATAGTAAACCATGTTTTAATGACATTTGTTTTTATCTTTGTCTTTTAAAAGAACATTTTAAGGAGTTTTTGGAAAAATTTAGATCCTGAAACTTTTAGAAATGGTTTCGATAGACTTTGAGAAAATAGTAGTGGTATTATTTGAAAATATTTCTAAAACATAAATATTTTGGAAAAGAAATTTTCTATGTAATGCATTTTTTTGGGATAGTTCGAAGAACAACATTTCGGATAGTTTATGGCAATCCAAATAATCTTCTAAGTGACAATAGGATGTTTGCTTAGGCGAACATTATGGAATACTTAGTAAATTGTTCTCTTTATCATTGTGCGATCGAATTGAGCTCAAATCCAAATAAACCGAAAGTGAGTTTTAGTAAGTAAAATTGTTTGAAGTTATATCATAAATGAAATATATGTTGTATGCTTAATTAGTGTTTTTTATGTCTCTAATAGGGAATTGATTTCCAAATAAAAAGTATTTTTCATAAAAGATTGTTTTGACAAATGAATTTTTACCCTTTGATAAGATAATGGATAATTTAACACTAGTTAAAATAGGTTAGATTGGATAAGGAGGTTTCAATAGACATTGTTTTTTTAATTAAAACCATAACTTTTGTTAAAAACATGTAAACGGGGTGTAAACTATTTGTTGTTTTGGATCAACCACAAACATCGCCCATTTTAACACTCTAAATTAAAAAGGTCATGAGGTTGAGTCAGTTTTAAAAGACCCAAATTTTAATTAGATCTTTACTTATATTGTGAAAAGTAAAGTTAAATTTGTATTTGTATGTACTCTCAGGATATAGAAGAGTACTATACAAGTAAACAAGGTGGAATAAGTTATTATTTGGTGTTTTATAAAGAAATGACTTTATAAAATATTTTTAACTTGGGTGAAAATTTATGAAATAACTCATAAGATTTTGGTATTGAATAAAATACTAAATGCAAATTAAAATGATTTAGAAATATTTGTATAACTAAGAAACCAATAACTTTAGAAAGTGATTTTCAATTTTGTTTGAAGGAGCATGGGCAATCCTCTAAGCAAAATGGTATGCTTAGGAAATTATTTATATTCTTAGATAATCAAGAAAGTTTTAAATCTATGTTAAGATTTGTTTATTAGTCATTTGACATTTAAAGTAAAGTTAAATATTAGATTTTTGCTTTACGGATTATGATTGGTTTGATTGAATTGTTTGATTGGGTGATCTTATATACCATAGTTTATAGTGTTAAAATTTATAACCCAAGGTTTTTGAATTGTTATTATTAGGACCTAAACCTGGTGATTTTGAAAAGTGATTTTTGGGAAAATTTGAAAAATAAATATATAGTTTGCCCTAGTTGTTGTTTTAGGAGGAACCGGAATACCACTGGATGCTCCATATTGTTTTGGTTCTAGAGTTTAACATGTTTCGTTAGGAGTACCCTTCCTTGACATTTTTATTTTGGTTTTGATTACTTCTCTTTTTAAGGAATTCGAAAACAAATTTGACAGTATTTTGAATATATAAAACCCAGGCATTTAGTTTTAAATTTAGAAAGTGTTTTGAAGATATTGGATGCATAGCACTTGGTATAGAATATTCTTTGTATTTTGTTATATATGTTTGTTACATTGCATTTGGTTGCATCATGTTACCTGATTGCATATGGTGGTTATAGTGTTTATATTGCATGTGTTTGTGATAGAAATAATATAACTAAGGAAAATATAAGTAATCAGATTTACTGCAAACCAAGTAAGTAAACTGATTTTTTTAGGTTTGGTTATTACTTCTTCAACTCCGTAAAAGTTTTAGGGACGAAATTCTATTAAGCTGGGAGAGTGTAATGATCCGTAAATTAATCACTTTATATTTGAATCTTTAAATATTTAAATAATGGATTTTTATGACCAAATAAACCTCTTTTAAATTATAATTACTGATATTAACATCATTTTCAAAATATGTTTACAAAATAGTTAGTTTAAATAAAAATAGAAAACGTGACTGGAAAACGTATTTTGAAATTATGACTTTCCGGCATCAAGAAGTCATCGGAAAACATTGTCCGCATTTGTTTACATATGTATACATATATGCGCATGTCATGATAAGATAATTAATGTGCTAGTGCTAAATAATCATGCTTAGTTCATGTAACAAGCCGAATTTTTGACCCTCGAAAATCAACATCCATACATTCACTGTACAGAATGCCGAGCAATTGAGTGTGGGAAATACTAGATCATTAGGGGTTAAGAAGAAAAAGATAGAAGAAGAAACATAAACAACAACACAGAATCTCACAATCGCAGCGAAACAAAATATATTATATAACAAAAGATCTCTATACGAAGAAAACTGTAACTGTAAATATATGTACAATCATCATAGTAGAATAATCAATATATCAATATGGATAGTTATTATAACTTTTCCTCACCAGTGCTGACTATATAGTCTACACACACAGCATAATATAATCAAGTATGTGATATACGTCTAAAATCCTCCAGCTCGTCTCCTGAGCTCCAAAGCACTCTAACATGAATCTATAAAACTCGGTATGACCCGAACATTATAGCAAAATAACACCCAAGTCAGTCTAGAAAACCAATGTGAGAAAATGCACTCCATTTGAATTATTACTATTTTAAAATCATTTGAAAAAAGTATCTCGTAAGACCACGTTACACATAAACATGACGGGTACTGGTCTCATCGATTCCAAAATGATAAATTTTTAAAGGCCAGGTTGTTTAAAATAACCATTCTACAGTCAAGGTGTCAATATTCACATATGGAAATTTACTCCATATGTTTACCTTATCATGACTCGTCCTTCGAAATTAATTCGCTTGCAATCATCACATTTTCTTAAATTCAGAATAGTGATCAGTATAAGTCAACTTACTAAAATGTGTTAACGTTTTATTCTATCTACTTTAATTTGTTTGGGTACTTAATAGTCCAGACAAAACATAACTAAAATTAGTACCTAAAGGAAATATTAGTCAAAACCTTGATCATCAACTCAATCAATAATTTATAATTAAATCAATTTACGAATCTGAACGGGATGGGTTTCAATTAACTGCGCCAAATTATATTCTTAATACCGATTACTTATCAATTAAAGAAATTAAATAAAATAATTTATTCTAAATAAATTTAGAATTACACAGTTCATTAGAATTAATCGATTAATTAAACTATAATTAATTACATAAGAATTTTCTTATTCGTTTGCTTTCAATTGTTTAAATCATTAAATTTTCACATTGTAGAAAACTTGACGATATTAGTTCAGATAGAACTACTTGGCGATAGGATCTCACTACAACAACAGTACGTCGATTGGATTCAAAATGAAGAAGAAATAGAGTTGTAAATTCAAAGGTTATTAAATAAATTGATTTGAATTTATTTTTAAACTCTCGGCCCAAATCCATTCAAACCTGACCCATCTACAACTTTACAAACCCAAACTTTTTGCCTTCTTCCATCAGTTCTTCTTTTTCCCTCTTTCTTTCATTTGAAACAAAGAAAAATAAAGTTTAAAACTTATATGTTATTAAATTCGAGATTAATTAACTTGCTTTTTAAAACAAACCCAACCCAGCCCAATCAACTACACCAGGCCCAACAACCTAAGCTAACCCAAATCCAACATTTTCTTCCTTCTCATGTTTCTTCCCTCCCCTCTTCTATTCAATATCTAAAACGTGCATGCCCACTATGCACGAAAAATGTGCACATTTACATTGGTTTCTACCAACCATTTCCGCCGCCAATCATCCCTACCATTCGCACTCGACCACCACCCCCGCATTCCACCACCTGGAAACGCCGCCAACCCTGCAGTTCAAAATTTCGAATTCTAGACCCAAAGCCTGGAATGACTTCGATTAACCCATTCTCCTCGTCTCGCCATCCGCGTCCACCATTTCCCACCAAAATTCACCCAGAGGTTTGCTAACATCACCTCCAACTTTTCCCCCACATGCACACGTCTCCTCTCTTGCCTCGTTGCTACCATTGCCTCAAACCCGAGGCTAACCCAAAACTAAACTAAACCCTAAATCAAGCTCTTCTGGCCCTCTTATATAATTAAAAATAATCATATCATTTTTCCCACGTGTACCATTCCCCAACACTCCTCCACGACCAATGCCATGCCTTGAAATCAACTTCGCCGCAGCAATTCGTCAAAACACCTAAATATGGTCATCTCCACCTTATCGCCTGCACATACCCTTAAAAATTACCAAACCTGTCTTAAAAATCATATTTTAAAGTAACGATCCCAAATATATAACCCATTGGTTAAATTATGTTGTTTGAAACTTTGTCATAACTAATTTCCTTAATGTAAATTTGAGTTTTCTTTCTCCATGTTCGATGAATTCCAATGGAATTTTAAAGAGCTCTTCATTCAAAAGCAAACAACATTGGTTTTGGAATCAAGGTTAGAAACTAAAATAATTTTGAGATATAGTTTTTGGAAGTTGGAAGGTTTACTTTTAAAAAAAGAAAATGAGCAGAGAAGAAGAAGTAGAACAGGATTTCTTTTTTACTTATAGGTGACCTAGCCATGTCTAGTACACATGAACAAAGGCAATAAACACGAAAGATGCATATATATTGGTCCTAGAACCATGACTCATCCCAAAAGTCATAGTTTCACATTCATATGTATGACATCCAGTAAACAAAATAAGTGTTTTTTTACCCATAGTTTAAAAAGGATAAATACTGCTTGTTTAATCTTCTTCTTTCAAGCTTTTGCATGACTTGATCTTTTTTATGTTTGATGGCAGATTCTTGTTTTGTTTAGTGGCAGTGATTCATTTTTTTGAAGTATGAACAAATGTGGCTAAGTATATACATAAAGGCTAAAAAGAGATAGTGAGGCAATGTAGTGGTTATGATTGTACAGGCTTTGTTAATCTTTCATTTTTTTTCTTTTCAACCTTTAGTGGATGATTTGATTTTATGTGGTAGATTTGATTTATAAGTAATTTGCTATTTTATGCGCTTGATTGGATTTACATATATATATATATATATATATATACATACACAAAGTTTGGAATTTGTCGTCATATAGTTTATACATGTGTGTGTATGTGTGTATTTTTTACATATAAACTATTCATATTTATATACTTATATATATTTTGTCATCATATATTTGAAATTTTCCATCGTGAAGCTTGTATATATTTATACATGCAAATATATGGATATTCTAACTAAATTTTGAAATGGTGAAGTATATATGTATATTATCATAGTCAGCAATTAACATTTGAAAATCCAGTATAGCTTTCAAAATTAACATATCCAGATATTCACATTGTCATAAAATTTATTCATTCGACTTAAGTTCTTCTTTATTAACAACCAATCAATCTCGTATTTAAGAATAAACATTTGTTAATTCAAATCCTATTATTAATTTCTTACCATCAATATCAAAAGGTTATATTGAAATTTGTTATCATCCTTTATCTTATTACACATTTATTCAATTTCTTTATTTAAATGACATTTATTGTTCATTCTTCAGTTATTAATTTAATACAATTGAATATTGTTTTATTCAATTCAGATGCTAATTGAAACTTTTCTCTTATTGCATTTTTGTCATTTATAGATTCAATTTAGATTGTCACTTCTATTTGATATATTCTCATAATAACAATATAAAATTTTGTTTCTAACCATCTTTATTCGATAATTAAATTAAATTAAATATTTTTAAATGGTAAAAAATACAGGTCGTTACGGTTTAAATTAATATTTGATGTGACCATTTACATATTAGTTTATAAGAGCATGTGTGTGTGAATATAAATCTTATCATATCTGATGTCATACCTCAAAACCATACCCAAGTACACACATCATGGAGCTAGCATGTTTTAAGGGTATGGGAGGGAGTGACTATCGTATGCAAGGTGAGGAGGGAGACATGTGATGCTTTTTCAGTGGAGGTTGCATCCTTTTGGGTATTTTGGTAATTTTGCACTTTCTATACCTATGCATCACACACACATATATATTCTATCCTCTTCATGTTTCCAACCTTACATTCTAAATTCTTTATTCCGACACTTTATTTTCCTAACACATCTTCATTCACATAGCCATGGCCACCATCTTTTTGCTCATAGCTAAAACACTAATTTTTTTTTGCTTTTAAACTTCTTCCATGCACTTAAAACTAGTTCCTTACTCTTCTAAATAACATTACCATTCAAACAAGTACCCATGCCCCTCAAATCAACCTAGGATGAGACAAAAACAGCCCATGGCTGAGCCCAACATTCACTTTAAGGTCAACAAAGTCAAGCCATTTGCGCAGTAGAGCCTAGATCTAGTCCCATTCAAGAGTTGGTGCAAGTTTGGTTTAGTTAGCAAGCTTTGTGAGTAAAGCTCCACCCTTATAACCAAAGTTTCTAAACTATTTTAATGCTCATATTATTGACCTATGAGAGCTTGTTGTATATGTGTAGTGATGGTTTGGTAGTTGGTTCGGTTCATATTGCAAATAGTTGTCACATTTGGAAGTTAGTTTGCATGTAGTAAGCGATATGAAAGTTAGTGGATAAAGTTAGTTATATTGTTAGCAAATGTTTTTTATATGTTGTATTATAGTAAATCACCATGTATATATGTTGACACCCTTGCTATGTGATGTTTGGATGTATTGCAATGGCATAGTTTTGATTTTCGAACTGGCCGTATAGTGATAGTCGCTATATCGGCACATACGAAAAAGTTTACTTTATCGAAACTATTTGATTTCACTATCGTGCTTGAAATTATTTTACAAGTCAAGCAAGTTTTTGATTAATGATGTTTTCAAAAATAATTAATTTTTTTAATAATTATTATTTATTAATTAATTAAAAGGATTAAGGTTAACTAATTACTTAGTTAATAACGTGTTTTAAATTTAACTACTTACTTGGTTAATGATTATTTAAATTAAATAATCATTTTATTTAACGATGTTTAATGATAATTAATCTTCTAATAGTGATGGATTAAAGTTAGTTAATCGATGACTTAATGATGCTTTAAATAAATTAATCTTTTTAATTAATGGCTTTTCAAGTTAATCAACTTGTTTTAACTTTAATTAATCTTACATTTAATTAATCTTCCCTTAATAGCGTCTGATGCTTTCTCTTTTTTGCATATTTCTCCTTCTTTCTCGTATCTTTCTTCATCATTCTCTTTTCCCTTGATACTACAACCATCCCAATCTATGTCCAGATCGTAATCTATCTTCTAAGCAATCTAATGCTCAAGTGGTAAAAGAGGCGATTCGATCTATTCCAATTAATTCTTCTTCTATAAAGTACAGATCTGGGGATTGGATTAATTCCAGACATGGAAGGATGTATTATTATCGATGTGGTGATTTTTCTCATCTGGCTAACGAATGTCATGATCCAGTAAGATGCTTTAGATGAGGCTCTTTTGGACATAAATAAATCGAGTGTTCGATGAAATTCATCCCTTCTTCTGGTAGGCACAATAATCTTTCTTTATCAAATCACAGTTTTTAGTTTGTATTAAAATACATGAAACTCAAGAGAATCTTATTAGATCACTTACGAATCCATAGGTCAGCGAGAATTGAATTTCTTGAGGAACTAACCAGGCATTTCGACATGATTAATGAAGTTAATATTGGTAGTGGGTACAATAAGAAATTTGGGAATCCAAAGGATGATTTTGGTGTCTCTGCTTCTTCTTTAGATGATGATGTTTCTGTTGCTGGCTTGTTGTGACGCCCCACCTCTATACCCACGCTAGCCAAGAACACTACGGTGTAGTGCTGCCAACTAGCACGGAGAATAAGGCTGTTGAGGAGCGACCATCCATGTGATTGCTTATCACACGGTGGCTATAAATAATCTTGGGAAACAATCATAGAAATAAGCATAACACAAATCAGTCACAGACATCCATATCACAAAGGCGGAAGAAGATATGAATATATAACTAACACATGAAAGTGTACATCAGAGTAGTGGTCAAAAAGATCCACAATAATACAAAAGATAGCAACATGTGCTATACAAAAGAATACAACTATGAGTCTATATCTCAAGTGTATACAACAAAAACTGCTAATCTAAATAGTTAGCCAAAAGTCAGAGTAGTAAATCCCTGGAAGAAGTCAAGCAAAAGCACCTGTAACATCTCGGTCTGACCCGAGTATTATTTAAGAAAATAATAAACGGACCAGTCTAGCTATAAATATCAGATGACATGGTATAAAATAAAAGATATGGCATAAACATAAAATATCCATACTGACATGCTACTATAAGTATGCAAATGATGATCAACAGAAGATCAATCAATAAGAAATAAATCAATATCACAAGAATCTTCTCAAAGATCCAAAGAGGGCATCATACCCTAAACTTGTACTCATAACACGTCAATGACATAAATTCCAGAAATCAACACAAGAAATCCAGAAATCACAGAAAAAGGAAAAGAGGCCTATCACATGATGGTCCGAAGACCATGGGGAGCTACCCCATATGAGTGAGTCGGAATCACCCAGATGAGGTCTAGGCTAACCAAAAAGCAAAAAGGTATGTGTGAGTAGAATCATACAAATGGTATCTAGCCTAACCTTGCAACAAAAAAGTACGTGTGAGTGGAATCACACAAATGGTGTCTAGACTAACCTTGCGGACAAAGAGATATGTGTGAGTCAGAATCACACCCATGAGGTCTAGTCTAACCTTGCAAACAAAGAGACATCACACAATTGCTAGTCTAAATCATCAAATGATCGTCATGATCAACGAGAAGTGGCAATTACACTAAGCTAGTAAATATAAAAGTTTATCTTCGTGTCCCATAACCACTTGCTTAACTTAAATATTTACGAACAAACTGTAAATCTTCACCAGAAAATTGTCACAAGAGGTTCAATCGAACAAGTCCAAGAATTAACCGACGAAGTGAACGCAAGCGTTTCATACCACTTGTTTTACTAAGCCGTTTAATTAGATTTCTCATCCAAGTGAGGTAAAGGTTTGTATATACTAGTAGATTGGAAAACGGTTTAAGAAAAGAGCTTAGTTATTGAAATAGAGTTGAAATCATTTTGTTGAAAGAGTTTTGAAATTTACTACTAGTATTGAAACCTTCATATTTCTAAAGTTGTTATCCCGCCTTTTTAGCAAGGCCGTGATACCATAAAATCGACCGAGAAGCCCAAGATAGTTTGTCTCGAAGAATGGTCAACTCAGCATCTCAACTAAGCAAGTTCTGTTGAATGTTTTTCAGGTAAGATCCCCTACGGAGGGGGGTCCAGGGGGGTGGAAACCCCCCAAGGTGGGGGTGCGAGGGCAACACCCCCGCTACGGGGTTCGACCTGTCCGGTCAGGACGCTGTGGTCCGGGGGGCAGCGCCGCCGGCGGGGTACGGGGCAGCGCCCCATCCAAAACGGTACGACCTAGTGAAGACCTAAGGGAGGATAGGATCGAGCGACCTATGGGTCTAAGGGGTCAAGCGACCTAGTGGTTGCGACCTAGAGGTGTTCGCGAGTTAGCAGAAGCGAGCGACCTAACAGAGGCGAGCGACCTAAGGGACTCGCGACCTAACAAGGTAATAAGGTCGAGCGACCTACGACCTAACGAGGTAAAGGCCTAACGGCCTAGTGAAACACACGACCTAAAATGTACGCGACCTAATGCGACCGAGTGGTTTAAGGTCGAAGACGACCTATGACTTATAAAGGTAGACGGTTGAGCGACCTAGCGAGGCTCGCGACCTAACGACCTAATGGTGAAAAAGGCCGAGCGACCTAACGTGTGAACGAGCCGAACGACCTAAGGGATAAAAAGGAGAGCGACCTAACGTCTTAACAAGGCCGTGCGACCTAACGCTATAAGGCCAAGCAATCTAGATCCAAGCGCCCTAAGACCGAGGTAACGTTTCCAACAGAGGGAGCGACCTAAGGCCTAATGACCTACGACCATGTGGCCCATGACCTACGACCTACGACCTAATTCCGAGGCGAATGACCTAAAGCATGCGAACGAGTTTAAGGCCAGAAACAAACTATTTGGTGACCGAGACTTTTCCACGCAAACGACCTAGCATAGGCAGAACGACCTAAGTGTAGAATTTTACCAAAAACACTAAAAATTGGAGTTTTTCGCCAATCCAATCCAAACCAAATGCAAATGCACATGCTAAAGTGATGGGAATTCATTCCCAACAGTCCAAGATAGTTATAGACAAGAATGTGAGATAAAAATCTCACCTTTGCACAAATTCAATGAAGAAGAAGCTTGAAGTCAATAGAGAAGTAACTACAAGCTTGAATGCAATGTCTTTACTTTGATTTTGGAGTTGGATGTTGAATTTGCTAATGAACTTGGGCTTGGAATTTTAATTTCCCTTTCCACTCACCATTAATGCTAAAACTAGAGTTAGGTAGGAATTTATGAAGAGATGAGGAGAAGGGGTTGGAACTTAGGTTTAATAGGCTAAACGAACCCAAAGTCAAAAGCAGGAAAAGTTAGTGAAATTCCACTAACCCCAAACATATCAAAGTTTATACTTAAAAAGATTGTAAACGACATTTCGAACTCAATGGAAGTGGGCTCAGGTCCTAATTTGACCGTTTGCAAAAAATAGCTTTTCGGGCCAATATTCGATTAACGACAAAATATTTAAATAAATTATTTAAATATAAAATCGATAAATATGCGGGTTGTTACACTTGTTAACATCTTTTAGTGGAAATAAGGGGACTTCGAGCAGTACTAGGGAAATTTTGGTGGATTCTGATATCTCTGTTGCAGTATTTGGGGATTATTCTAATTTTTGTGATCCTTTATTATTAGATCCCGCTGTTGTATTTTGTAGAATGGGTTCTCAATCTTCTTTATACATAGTCTTCGATGATAGTAATTTTGGTTTTTCTATAGAGAATTCTGTTTCTTCAGTTCATCAGCGAGAGAAGAATGATGATTTTATTCTTGTTTAAAACAAAAGATCCAATGCAAAATCTTGTGATGTGGGTTGTTTTAAGATTGACACTTCTAACTTTATGATTGTCTGTTGTCTAAGGATGATAATGGATTAGATCCTGTTTTGATCGAAGATGTAGATATGCTATATAAGTGTATTCATGTTAATAATGTTATTCCTTCATCACTTGAATCACTGGTCAATGATAGCAAGCTTGATTATCGTGTTCAGGGACACATTGATGTTGGTTCTGACAGCTTGAAGAGGAAGTGCATAGATAGTGACTGTGATAAGGGGTCTGGTTTTTGTGATGGAGATTCCGTTGATTTTAATAAACAGATCATCATAGCTCAAGGTTACGAAGATGAGATATATCCTATTGATTATTCGAAAGAAACGAGTGAGCGTTGTGATATGAGTGAGTATTGTGATGATGGACAAAGGTTAAATGTTGCTGTAGTGTTATATATTGACAATGTTAATTCTAAATTTCTGAAGGAGATTTATGAGGGTAGTGAAGATATCAGAGTGATATGCATAGTGGGTTTCATGAGTGATGGCAATGAACAAAAGTCAAATGTTGCTCTTGATTATGTTGATGGTTTTTTATCGAATGTTTAGGAGAAGGATGTTAATCTGCACAGTGGGTATCAGGTATTAAGTGATGATGTGAAGTTGGTTTGTGGAGATACTATCGGTGACATGCATAAGGAAGATATGCACAGGGGTCATAATTATGTCTTTAATTGCTTGATTTCTTGTGGAGATAGATTTTGTGATGGAGATGGGAATCTTAAATGAGATGGAGGGGTTAGCTTGCAGTGGTGATGGGTTGGATGGAGAAGATGGGTTAATCTGCACAGTGTATGTCATGAATTAAGCGATGAAGTGAAGTTGGTTTGTGGAGATATAGTGGGTGATTTGCATAGGGTAGACATGCACGGAGTTCAAAACTCTGTCTCTAATAACTTGATTTCTCGTGGGTTTAGAATTCATGATGGAGTTGGGAATCTAAATGATATGGAGGGGTTGGCTTGTCATGGCGATGGGGATGATGTTAATTTGTTTAGTTTGTTTCACGACGTTAGTGATGAAGTGTAGTTGGTTTGTGGAGATACAGTGAGTGACTTGCACAGGAAAGACACGCACATGGTTCAAAATTCTGTCTTCGATACATATGGGGATAGAATTTGTGTTGGGGTTGGGAAACTTAATGAGATGGAGGGGTTGGCTTTCCGTGTGATGGGCTAGCTGGAGAAGATGGTGAGTTAGTAGGAGGCATTCTTGTCATGGGAAATGATGATTTTCAATCAGAGAATGGTTTGAACTCTTTCAATTGTCAAAAGGCTAAAAAAATCTTGCTTTTAGATGATATTAATTCGAAGATTTTACATCATAGTGCTTCAATTTCTGCGGATAAGGAAAGAGATTGTAGTATTATCAATAGTGCTTCGGATTTTTCATCATCGTCTAAGAGAGGAAGCCGTAGAAAATCCGTTGTTGTTAATGGTGTTGTTCGTCATAGTGTCAGGATCCGTAGTGGTCATTCTTCATCTATGTGTGAGTCATCTGATTCGAGCATTATGAGTGGAACTATGAATTCGGACTCAGATATGGCTTCTGGATTTGGCAGTACTTATTCTTCATATGCTCTAGGAATTTATTATAACGGATAGGATTTTTGGCCCTTAAAAATTGACACAAATACATCCACTGTATCACATACCAAGCAATCAAATATTGGAAAACCCTATTGTTAGGGAAAAAGAAGAAGGAAGAAGATGAGAAGAAGACTAAACAACATGGAATCCCATAGTGGAACGAATAATCTATGTTAACCCGCCTTTCGGCAAGGCCACGGACAGATGGATTTAACTAAGTCGACTTCATGATTATCGAGGTTGGAATATGATGTATTCGGTTTAAAAGGATGAAGTTCACTTGGATATGTCGTTCGGTCGGAATGAAGTGGTTCGGTGTGTTGGGAGTTCGACTATATGGCTCGGCATAGTTAGGTCATGGTGTGAAAGTTCAGGCAGGTCGGTTGGTAATGGTTCGGCATTGGAAGCGGCTCGGCATTTGGATAGGTCGTAGGCGAGGGTCGCTCGGCATTGAACTGAGAACATGGTCGCTTAGCATTGAAGTGAGAATAGGGTCGCTCAGCATCGGACGTCACTCGGCATCGGATATCCTACAGTGTTGTGGTTCGGTCTGAGCCACTCGACATTGTAGCTCGGTCTTGGTTGCCATTTGGCATGGTGGCTTGGCATGGGTCGTTAGGCATGGTGGCTCGACATGGGTCGGTCGGCATGGTGGCTCGGCATAGGTCGGTCGGCATGGTGGCTGGGCAAGGGTCGTTCGGTGTTGTGGTTTGGTCAGGGTGGCTCAATAATGATGGTTCTGCAAGAGTCTTGATGGGTCTATACCACTCCGAAAGCCCAACAACTCAGGGTTTGCCTATAAATACAACATGAGGGGGTTCAGAAAAGGGATCTTCTTTCTGCTCTGACTTTCTCTTCTCTAAGGCTAAGGCACTCAGCCATTATTAAACTTTGGATTACAACTATAATCGATTATTACAGCAAAAAAGCAGATTTCTAGAGTGAACGCAGGCCGGAGTTAGCCGAACCACTATAAAATCTGTTGTTCTATACTGCTTTTATTTTAATTTTTACTACTCTTCATATTTATATTCTCTACATACAATCCATCTGTGAGCTGTGACTGGAACTTGGTGCTTTCATCTGGATTTGGGTGTTAGTGACCAATTTTGTCGCTAACATTTTGGTGCTTTCACTGAGAAAGCTGGCACTTGGGAATTTTGGAGCTTGGATTTTGGATTGAAAAGTTTGGGAACTCGAATTTTAGAAAGCAGTGGCTAGACCACCAATAAGGAAGTCAAGCGGCCTCTTTTAGAGTCGGAGAGGATCACGCATCCGTCTACATAACTCGAGACGAGATGCAGGTTATGATGAATTCTATGCAGGAGCAGATGATGATGCGGCAAGAGAAGATGATGCGGGCTCTTCGAAGGCAATTTGAACAACCAGGAACTGCAGGTGCTCAAGTTCTTGGAACTGGACTGGAGGGACTCAACCAGCTGGCAGATCGAGCGGTTCAGCAGGATGAAGCACCCAATCAACAAACGACTAAAAATATGGATGGGTCTAGACTCAGGGGCATACCATCGGGTAATGCTGGTTAGTTCATGGAGGGATACATGATAGCGCTACGTGGCTCGACGTCGATTGGAATATAGGAGTATGTGATGAGGAATATGTGCCAGAATTTCCTCGGGGAGTTGGAGGGCAGTTTGGAAACATGGATAGGGAGTAACCCTTGGTTGGAAATGTTGGATTGGCCGACAATATCAGACGAACTATTCATGGAGGTCTGACAAACAGGGATTCGGAGGAAGTTAATAAAATTTCGTTTACCCGAAACACAGGACAACTAGGAATCCGCCCGATTTCAAAATGCCCACTCTGGAAGTATACAACGGGAAGACGGATCCCACTGACCACTTGATGAGGTACACTAGGTATATGGAAGTGCTGGGGCCAACAGAGGAGGTTATGGCCTGATGTTTTCCCCTGTACTTGAATGATATAGCTGCTATATGGTTCAGACAGCTGGAGGATGGATCTATTGGAACATGGACGGAACTAGTGGACAAGTTCTTAGGTCAGTTTCGAGTTCACGTAAAAAGGCCATAGAACATGATGACGCTGACGTCAGTTAAATGAGGGTGGATGAATCGCTTAGGACATTCATAACTCGATCTAATGCAACAGTTGCTTCGGTGGATCGTCCGGATTCATCAATGGTTCTGATGGCTGCAGTATCAGGAGTCATAGATAATTCGGATTTCAAACTATCGTTGATATGGGACCCACCGTTGGATCTTGGGGAATTCTTTCATGAAGCTGAGAGATTTCTCCGACAAGAGGATGCATGTTTGGACATGAGGTCAGAGGAAGTAAACATGGTTAAGGACGGAGGACACCCAACGAAAGCTCGAGTAAGGACAAGGATAAAGGGAAAAGGAAGCACTGGGGAGAACCAAAGTTCTCCACTTACACAGGATTGAACAAAACATTGGAGCGGATATTTTTGGATACTCGAGACCGCCTTCCGTATCGAAGGCCGACGAGAAGGAAGCCTTCAGAACGTGAAAGGGCGTCAGGAAGGCACTGTCTTTTTCATGACCTTGACGGGCATGACACAAACAGCTGCCAGCATTTGAAGGATATAATCGAGGAGCAACTAAGGAATGGTCAGTTGTGGCAATATGTCAGAACTCGAAATGCGACGGTGGAGTAGGAGTAGCCACCGTCTACCTTGAATGACATGGACATAAGGACCAGGAATGGTGGTCGGTTGGTCATCAACTAATCTTGATGGTTTGGAATAAGTAACAAACTCTGGGAAAATGGCTAAATCACTTACTCATGTACAGGGTCGGAGATAACCCTCAGGCATGCTCTGAGATGATGGTTTGTCGAGACGCCTCGATTTTTGAAATCTTTTGTTTCCTTTGACTTAGACATTTTCTTTTTCTGGTTTGGTTTTGGAGTTTGGTTTGAACTCCCTATTTTGCTCGTTTTCTGGATTGGATTCAGGTTTGGATGTTTGTTTTTGGTTTGGATTTTTGATATGGATTCTGGTTTTTTTGGTTGGTTTTGAATTTCGGATTGGATTTTGATTAGGTTTTCCTTTGGATCTTGGCTAAAAGATCATCGAGTATGGACTATGCTCGGCAAGGATCCGGAGAGACCAGGATTCGGCCTAGGACTTAGGCCATATATTATCGGTTATTATTTCAAGTCGTCGAGTATGTACAATTGTAACAACCCTGGTTTTGGAGATTCCTGTAAATATTAAATTATAATGGTAGTTATAATTTAATATTGTGAATTAAAATAAAATTGGAGAAATTAAATTGTTTATTTGGAACAAACAATGAATTTTGGAATAAAATGAGAAAATAAAGTTTGAAACTTTATTTTATTTGTTTGGGTTAATAATAAATGGAAAATAGTTTTTATTTAGATAAAATGCAATAATTTTATTAGTTATTGACAATTACTTCTTTAATAAGTTTTAAAGGTAGTATTTGATTTTTAAAGACTGTTTATTTAAATAAAAAGGTGGAAATTATTGTAAAAATGAGATTTAATTATAAATTTTAGTTTAAAATGGTTCTATATATTTTTATAAGCAAGAAAAATATTTTTGTTGAATTTTAGAAGTTAAAAATAAGGTTTTATGCAGTTATTTGTGGAAATTGTGTATTTTTGTAAAATAAAGGATTTTAATAGTAAAAAATGTTTAAAAAATTAAAATTAATCTTTTTATATAGTATAAAATATGTTATTTCATAAGTATGTAAATTTACATACTTTGTTATGTGAAAATTTGAAAGAAAATAGCTTTTGTTTATTTACATATTGTAAATATGGCTTGGTGTTAATTAAATTAGCCTAACACAAATTTATTTCTTTTAATTAATGGGTCCAAGGCCCACTTAGTAAACTTAACCAGCTAATTGAGAAAGAGGAAAGCAAATTCGTCTTCTTCTTGCCCTTTACTGTAAAAGAAAAAAAGAAATGAACCTACTTCCCTCTTTCAAAGCAAAACCAAAATCTCTAAATTTTCATCGTATCCTTGCTATAATTTATCAAATTAAGTCAATTTAGATAGGTAATCAACTTCTAAACCTAATTCCTTCATCAAATTTCAGTTTTGAAGATTATTTGATTGGTTGTAACTTTGTTTTGGCATTGCATGTCTATGCGCATTTCATTCCTAGGTTGTTGAAGCTCTTTTGAAGCCAAAGCTTGCTCCTTTCCGTCGATTTTTTTCTTGTAGCTCAAGCATTCAGCAAGGTGAGTTGTAATACTCACAAATCCTAGCTGAGCCAAGCTCAAAAATAGCAAAAGCAATCAAAAATCTAGCTTTTGTTAATGAAATTTTGTTGTTTTTCTGTTTGAAATATGTTTCTTGTTGCCTATTTGAATGATCATAACTTTAGATTCCGGTAACGAAATGCTGCCAGATTTCTTGCATTTGGTAGCTTGCATGTTGAACTTCATTTCTGAAATTTTTTATTAAAAGATATTGTCGTTTGAATGTTCAAAATGTTGCTGCAAAATCGACTCAGGCATAGATTTTTGCCTGTAGTTGTTTTGAGTTGCTGCAAACATGGCCTAAGTCCATGTTTGAGACATCATTAATCATTCATTTCTTACTGGAATTCAATGATTCTTTTTTTTGAAAGATGAAGTTTTCTAGTATAAGAATACTAATTTCGAGCTCAATCCGATGTCATTTATTCCTCTGCTTTATGCCTGGAAGTTGAACCCAGGATGGTTTCAGGCATTTACATTTTTGGTTTTTGAATTGTTGCAAACATGGCCTGAGTCCATGTTTGAGAAAGCATAACTCATTCGTTTCTAATCGGATTTGAGTGATTCTTTTTATAGATTGAAGTAGGAATGTTTGAATTACATTCCTGTAAAATTTCATGACAATCTGGGTTGGTTGGTTATTTCGAAACTACTGTCGAACTTGTACTCGCAGCTTGCTGTAATTCAGTGTTTAAAACCTTGTTTTGGTCCAACTTTGAAACGACGCAAATTCTTCATTTCAAATTAGATTTGAATGATTCTTTTTGAAAGATTGAAGTAGGAATGTTGAACTACACTCCTGCCAAATTTCAATTTATTTTGACATTGTTAAATTGTTCAAATCTGCTGTCGAATATCGAGTCGCGGCTTGTTTTAAACGAATAATACTTGGTGTAATTTCCGTTATTTCGATGTTCTCTTGATATTTCTTCCTAGATTTCATACACGGGTTTTTATAATGTGTTTCAATTTTTTTTCAAATAAATGGGCTTTTGAAATTATTATTATATATTATTTTTAGTATAAAAATTATATACTCTATAATAAGAGGATTTCAAAGGCAATTTCTAAAGCGATTTCGAAACGTCTATAAAACTTGTTTTCTTCAACTTAATTTCTATATAAAACACTCAATTTTGCACTTCGAGCGAAGAGGGAGGAGAATTAAATGATTAGATAAAATGCGTGTTATGAACACATGCGTTTATCTTTTCAGTTAATTCATAATATGTTCGTTTGATCGTTTTGACCTTCGGGTCTGGTATACCGACGAGATGAGGCAAACTTTGTACTGCTTTGAGTGTGGAATTGACAAATGGTTAGTAAACCATTTAGTGCAAACGTGTGGTATGGGACACACGTTAACACTTTTCGTGTTCCTTTCCAAGAGTTTGTGACACATATTGCCAGTTAGTGGTGTCCAATACCGGGCCTCCGGACCTTCGTCACTACCATTTGTTGCTTTCGGGTTTATGCCTTCAGGTTTGTGCCTTTGGGTTCGTTTCCCTATAGTATCGCTTTTGAAGTTGGTCCTTCATCGCCGCTCGAGAGATACATGGGTTTGTCGCCTTCGGGTTTGTTGCCCTATAGTATCGCTTTTGGAGTTGGTCCTTCGTCACCGGTCGAGAGATATTTTGGTTTGTCGCCTTTGGGCTTGTGGATCCTTGTTTATACAGTACTGAGCACGTGCCTCTTTTGTTTCTTTGTTATTTATATTTCCCTAGAGTATCGCCTTTCTGGATAGGTCTTTTGAACCACACGACATATAGCGATCACCTTGTGGAAACTTGTGTTACCTTTATTGATATTTGTTATTTGCCTTTTTGGCTTGATTTGGGATATTCGTATCCTCGGTTTATTTGAGTTGTCGATGATATAAGGCTGGTTATGATTCATCTTTTGTTAGATGATCGAGTAATCTCTTTTAGAGATATTTATGGTACTTTATAACCTTGCATGTTCATTATCATTTAACTTGTCCAACTGATTTGTTTAGCTAGACTGACCCGTGTATTTTATACTCGGGTCAGACCGAGGTGTTCCAGGTTAGGTTAATTTGGACTTCGCCTATTTTTCTTTCGCATGGACTATTCTACTAGCTCCTTTTGTTATAGCTTTTTGTGCAGTCCTTTTTGGTTATAACTCCGATTTGTATATTCATTTGACTCGCCTATATAATGTGGTTGCTACACCACCTGACATGTATCATTTTGTATACTCCGTGATGTATCTGTATATGTGTATATGTATGTGATGATCTACTGTTCTATGATATGTTTTACATTTGAGTTGTTATATTTTGTTCTGTTAGATCTTATAACCATTATAGTCTTGTATTAAATATCTATTGGATATGTCGATCCACGTAAAAAAATTATATGCTATATTTATTGACGTATTCAGTAGATAGTTAAGACAATGCTATAGATGGTCGCTCCTATCCAGCTCTATTCTCTGTATTGGCAGACGGTATTACCTCGTAATACTCTTTGCTAATGTGGATCTCGAAGTAGGGCGTTACAGCTTGGTATCAGAGCTGAGCTCAAAACAAAATATGATAAACACAGAATAGAAACACATATTACAGTACATCCAAGTATAATACAAGTGATAACATAGTTTCCCACTATCGTATTCCTCAATCGTGCCTTTAGTCTTTTAATTTTCTTAGAATGGATAATAAGTTTGAAAACATTATAAGGGTTTTAAATATCACTATTTTTTAAAATAGTAGAAATTAGACCACTGATGGCTTAGATTTAAATTATGTGTTTTGATCCTTAGTGATTAGAGTTGCGCAGCGGAAATGGTGTGACATTTTTCGCTAGGCACATTTAATGGTTTGTTTTTAATAAATGCTTGTTTGGTTGATAATTGCATGAATGTGTGTTCGCATAGTAATTGTTGAAATAATATTGAGTAGGTGATATAATTGAGAGCTATAAACCTACTCAATGCAAATGATAAGAACTTGCGGTGTCTTCAAGTTGAAGCTACCGCAAGAATTATTAGAAATATTGAATTTTGAAAATGAAATTTAATCCATAAGTGGTATTTAACCAAAGGTTAAAATGAAATAAAAATTTAATGTTTAAGAATTTCATAGATGCATTTTAAAGAAGTAGAATTACTAAAAGATTTTTTAGGAAAGAAAGCATCCATGTGAATGGAAAATCTTTCTAACGGGAGATATACTTATGTGTATAACTTGATTGTTTTATGAATTGATTGTATGATTGTATAATAAGAAAATGTTTTATGTTTTGAAAATAAACATTGTTACAAGTTTAAGATTCCTTAAGAAATCAAAACAGATTTTATAATTTCTTGTGTCAATTGGCTAATAAGTATTTTAAGAATTTTGGTCGATGCGTCTGATCAACGTTATCGATAGGGATTCCTAAACACTTAGGGGGCGATTAGATACATGCTTTTGAAATGGAAATAAACAATATTGTCTAGTGTGGATGTTGAATGCAAAAATATATATAGATATTGCAAAGATTTTGAAAATTCTAAATTGCCGTTTGAGATAAGTATTTTATATATACTTAAGAACTTATGGAAATATGTGACATGGAGGGAAATGGAGAGGCAATGTTGATCTTGGTCAACTTTGCAGTCCTTGCTAATGTCATTCACTATAAATGTATTAATTAGATGTTATCATTGTATAACTTAATAATTGGAAATTTTGAATATGGTTTCATTTGAATAAATTGTATTCATTATTGGCTATAATACATGTTTTTGAAAGTTTACATACATGGAAAATTTAAAATGCTTAAGTAAGCTTTTGGGTAAAGTATTTTTGGAAAATATTACCTTATTGTAATTTATTTATATGGCAAATAATTTTAATTAAGGAAATACCTTAAATGGATGAAACGATCATGTGATAGTGATTAATTAAACAAAGTATTCAAATTAAGAAAATGAATTGTTTAGAAATCTAAAATATTGATTGGAATGAGGTTTAGTAAAAAGTAAAAGGATAGTTTTGAAGATTAGTTTAAACATTTAATCATTTAGATTAATAACAAGTGAAAAAAAGTATGCCTTTGGGAAAATTTAAGAAAATGCTAATTTGGTGCTTTTGAATTAGCATGAAATTTAATAAGGAGCAAAACCATTAGAGTAAGTTTTTTATGAATTTAGATAGTGTTAAAAACTTGTTAATTATGTATTTGTGAAGTTCAATTGAAACAAGTTTAAATTAAGTATCAACCTTGGCTAGTTCTAAGTGATAATAAAATAAATGTTTAGCTTTGTGGATTAAGAGAAAATTTAATATAAAAGATTCATTTATTATAAAATGCAAATTTTTGTGAAAAACTAGAAATGATAATAAATAGAGTAACAAGATAAGATTTTTAATTGTGAAAGCAATTTAAAAAACAATACGTAATTTAAAGTCTAGTTTGGATAGATAATTGTTTCTTACTAATATAAAAAGTAATTATCTTAATTAAAACACGAGTCTTCTTTTAAAACACTTGTTTGTTAATTGGGAAAAAGTTTTCTTTGTATACCATTTTGAAAGTTTGTTGTATAAATTATAGTGTAATTCTAGATGTCTTAGCTTTCCAGAGAAAAGGATCATATAATAAATGTTTTAGAGAAAAGATTTTTGATCTAAAATTATGTAGTTTGGATTTAATTATGGTTTGAAAATTTTGACAATAAAAGGTCTTGTGTCGAAATTTTTTGATTAAAAAGTGCAGTTTAAAACAACGATAACTTATGATTAACAAACCCAAATGAGTCCATTCATTTTGCAAAAGAGAGTACTTTCAGTAATCTAGAAATCAGCTTTGTGTCATTTTTGAAAATTTTGCAGTTTGGTTATTCAAAAATGAGTTTGAAAACTGATGGACATCTCTGTCCTCTTTTATAATTTCTGAGTTTAAAGCTGAAAGTAAATTGGGCATAACTTTCAAAATGTAAATCTGATTTTGATGATCATTATATCGTTGGAAAGCTTGGACCGATTAGAATAACTTTTGTTTTATGAGTATTTTTATATTATGAGTATTACTGTGTCAAAAGCCTGAGTCTTTGTAGCAGGCCTGAATTTGAAAATTTTGAAGTTTTGAGTTGTTCTTATTTAAACTATGATTTTAGTGCTTCATATGTTTATAAGTGCATGCTAATATGTTTCAATAAGTTAAGTGCAGGTATAAGAGGATATTTGAATGATTAATTAGTAAATAATAAGTATAAAAGTAAGCATGCTTGCATTTTAAACGCTAAAAATGAAAGACATGAATTGCTAAGTGTTTACGTGTTAAGAATTATGTGTGTGTGTGTGTGTATTTATATATATATTGTGTTCCGACCTTTTGGTTGATGTATATATAATTCATATTTATAAAATTGTAAAGGGCTCTCCATGCAAAGGAGACCCCGTCGAATTTTTTGAAAAATTAAACACTTAAAAAAAATTTCAGGAAATTTAAATAGTGAATATTTAGAGCCATCGATGAAGGGTCTAATAAGTGTCCTTTTAAATCATAAAGTAAAATGGTTTAAAATTTGATAAATTAATGGAAAAAATATATTACTTATTGTAGTATATTTATTTTTGGAACTAGAGTATGGAACAACTCTAATTTAATTTACTTTAAATTTAAAGTAAAGAAGATAGAATTGAAAATTTAAGTAAGAGACTTTAAAAAATTTCAGGTATTGAAGTTTGAGTTTTGTGTATAAAAGAAAATGGATTTGAGTGAAAACTCTTATAACAATTTTTTGAGAAAATTTCTTGTAATCCATTCTTGTGTGTCTTGCCTTAATGTGATTCTTGTGATGACTTGCATTCATGCAGTCATGTGTTATGGTGGTAGCTTGAAATACCACCTATCTTTTGTTAAATCCTCTTTTTATGATTGTGCTTATTTGTGTTACTCCTTTAAAGGAGTTAAGTGTGTTTCAGTATATTCGGAAAGTTGGCTCCTTGTTATATAGGATCATCTACTATTACTGAACGCCTTGTTTCGATTACTTTCATGCACCGTTTTCTGTTCAATTTTGGTATTCATAATATATTCCAAATAACCCAATTTTGTTGCATCTTCGAGATTTAATCTCGATTGTTAATTCACTTATGTTGCATGATCACGAGTCTCACCGACTTGTGTATGTGCCGAATACTATTCGTGTAAATGTATCGAAGATTAAACACCTTCGAAATAAGAATGTTATGCTTATGAAATTCTATGGTCCGCTAACCCTAAGTATTGTACTTAGGAAACCATAGGATTTGCCGAGCAAACTTGTCCTGATCCTTTCATCCTCTGTTGAGGTCGAATATCTATGATTCTATCTTTTGATTTGAATCTTGTTGTGATGAAATTGGTGTCATAGATAACTTCCGTTATAGAATTGCGTCGACGCAATTTTGTTAAGGGGAAGTCTATAACAACCCTGGTTTTGGAGATTACCTGTAAATATTAAATTACGATGGTAGTTATAATTTAATATTGTGAATTAAAATAAAATTGGAGAAATTAAATTGTTTATTTGGAATAAACAATGAATTTTGGAATAAAATGAGAAAATAAAGTTTGAAACTTTATTTCATTTGTTTGGGTAAATAATAAATGGAAAATAATTTTTATTTAGAGGAAATGCAATAATTTTATTAATTATTGACAATTACTTCTTCAATAATTTTTAAAGGAAGTATTTCATTTTAAAGGCTGTTTATTTAAATAAAAAGGTGGAAATTGTTGTAAAAATGAGATTTAATTATAAATTTAAGTTTAGAATGGTTATTTATATTTTTCTAAGTAAGAAAATATTTTTGTGGAATTTTAGAAGTTAAAAATAAGGTTTTGTGCATTTATTTGTAGAAATTGTGTATTTTTGTGAAATAAAGGATAATAAAAAATGTTTAAAAATTAAAATTAATCTTTTTATATAGTATAAAATATGTTATTTCATATGTAAATTTACATACTTTATTATGTGAAAATTAGAAAGAAAATAGCTTTTGCTTATTTACATAGTGTAAATATGGCTTGGTGTTAATTAAATTAGCCTAACACAAATTTATTTCTCTTAATTAATGGATCCAAGGCCCACTTAATAAACTTAACCAACTAATTGAGAAAGCGAAAAGCGAATTCCTCTTCTTCTTTCTCTTTACTGTAAAAGAAAAAAAAGAAATGAACCCACTTCCCTCTTTCAAAGCAAAACCAAAATCTCCAAATTTTCATCAAATCCTTGCTATAATTTATCAAATTAATTCAACTAGATAGGTAATCAACTTCTAAACCTAATTCCTTCATCAAATTTTAGTTTTGAAGATTATTTGATTGCTTGTAACTTTGTTTTGGCATTGCATGTCTATGTACATTCATTCCTAGGTTGTTGAAGCTCTTTTGAGGCCAAAGTTTGCTTCTTTCCGTCGATTTTTTCTTGTAGCTCAAGCATTCAGCAAGGTGAGTTGTAATACTTACAAATCCTAGCTGAGACAAGCTCAAAAATTGCAAAAGCAATCAAAAATCTAGCTTTTGTTAATGAATTTTTGTTGTTTTTCTGTCTGAAATATGTTTCTTATTGCCTATTTGAATGATCATAACTTTAGATTCCGGCAACGAAATGCTGCCAGATTTCTTACATTTGGTAACTTGCATGTTGAAATTCATTTCTTAAAATTTTGATTGAAAGATATTGTTGCTTGAATGTTCAAAACGTTGCTGCAAAATCGACTGAGGCACAGATTTTTGCCTGTAGTTGTTTCGAGTTGGTGCAAACATGGCCTGAGTCCATGTTTGAGACATCATAAATCATTCATTTCTTACTGGAATTCAATGATTGTTTTTTTTAAAGATAAAGTTTTGTAGTATAAGCATACTAATTTCGAGCTCAATCATTTATTCCTCTGTTTTATGCCTGGAAGTTGAACCCAGGATGGTTTCAGGTCTGTACATTTTTGGTTTTTGAACTGTTGCAAACTTGGCCTGAGTCCATGTTTGGAACAGCATAACTCATTGGTTTCTAAATGGATTTGAGTGATTCTTTTTGTAGATTGAAGTAGGAATGTTGAATTACATTTCTGTAAAATTTCATGACAATATGGGTTGGTTTGTTATTTCGAAACTATTGTCGAACTTGTACTCGCAGCTTGCTATAATTCAGTGTTTAAAACCTTGTTTTGGTCCAACTTTGAAACGATGCAGATTCTTCGTTTCAAATCAGATTTGAATGATTCATTTTGAAAGATTGAAGTAGGAATGTTGAACTATATTCCTGCCAAATTTCAATTCATTTTGACACTATTAAATTTTTCAAACCTGCTATCGAATATTGAGTCGCTGCTTGTTTTAAACGGATAATACTTGGTGTAATTTTCGTTATTTCGATGTTTTCTTGATATTTCTTTTTGGATTTCATACACGGGTTTTTGCAATGTGTTTTAAAAATGTTTTTCAAAAAATGGGCTTTTGACATTATTATTATATATTTTTTTTAGTATAAAAATTATATACTCTATAATAAGAGGATTTCAAAGGCAAATTCTAAAGCAATTTCGAAACGTCTCTAAAACTCATTTTCTTCAACTTAATTTCTCAATAAAACACACAACTTTGCACTTCGAGCGAAGAGGGAGGAGGATTAAATGATTAGATAAAACGCGTGCTATGAACACATGCGTTTATCTTTTCAGTCAATTCCTAATCTATTCGTTTGATCGTTTTTACCTTCAGGTCTGGTTTACCGATGAGATGAGGTAAACTTTGTACTGCTTTGAGTGTGGAATTGTTAAACTATTTAGTGTGGATGTGTGGTATGGGACACGTTAACACTTACGGGTTCCTTTCTGTGAGTTTGTGATACATATTGCCAGTTAGTGGTGTCCAGTACTAGGCCTGCGGACCTTCACCACTACAGTTTGTTGCTTTCGGGTTTGTGCCTTCAGTTTTGTGCCTTCGGGTTTGTTTCCCTATAGTATCGCTTTGGGAGTTGGTCCTTCATCACCGCTCGAGAGATACTTGGGTTTGTTGCCTTTGGGTTTGTTGCCCTATAGTATCGCTTTTGGAGTCCATACTATGATAAGGTAAGGAACTACCTTTCGAAGGTACATCTCTAGATAAATGCACATGGGTCTGACAAGAACATCTTATACCCCTGTCACATAAGACTGGCCTACCACTTGACTAGTTGTACCGAATATGATCACCCCGCTTGGACCCTGAAGCATACAATAACAGATAATAAACGATCTAGATTTGGAATGACCATACCCTACTTGGGAGCTACCCACTTGGCCCTGCTGCATGCTCGATTTTTGTCATTTCCTGGTTGATGAGATCCAAGGCTACGTTTTACCTTTTAATAGCACTTCCCACTTGGAATGCTAACACCGCCATCCAGGCAACAACGCAATATCAACATTTATCCACACGAGTTCGTTCTAGGACTAAACAAAACACTTGAGAGCTCCATTTCTAAAATTTCATCATCTTCAAAATATCTTCACTTCGAAAATGCATTCGTTGGATCGAAGTAGTTTTTCGATAACATACCCAATCTTGGTCTGTATGAAACAACATTCGATAATTCCCGTTAAACTCAATCCCGGTTCTTTAGGAAACAAACAGTCAAAGATAAGATCAAAGATCACTTCCTAACCGTTAACGGACGGATTTCCTTATCATTGTCCTAAAAGAATGAAACAAGATTTATACGCACAGTACAACATCATTTGTGATGACTGTTCCATATAACCACATGTTTCTCCTCGATATTTCGAAAGTTACGTTCTATAGTCGGTTATTTAACTATTGAATAACAAACATTCAATCAGGGATTTATTTCATAGGGAAAACCAACATTGGTTCAGCATATAAGCAATCACTAGCCTCGTTTTATAAATCTTTCATAAATAAAACCATTTGTAAATTACTTGTATAAGAATAATTTTACAAAGATATATCCACCAATTCCTATATTTTCAATACTTACAAAATATCCATATACTTATCTCAACGGTATAAGTGTATTTACAAACTGAGAAAGATTCCCTTTTTATTTGATTCAAAAATCATTCTTAAACTCCTTATAATTCTTTAAACCATTTATAAACCATTTTATAAAACCTCTGGAACCATTTATAAACTTCTTTTATACATTTCAATCAATAATAAATTCTCTTGTACATTTTTAAAACTCACTTATAAATCCTTCATAAATCTATAAACCATTTATAAAACTTCTTTTATAAATCTATAAACTTATTTCTTAAAACTCATTTATAAATATCTAACCATTTATAAAACTCTTTTCCCTTGTAAATAATCTTCCCTTAAGTCTTCAAACTATCTTATAAACTCCTTTACAAAACCCAAGTCTTCACCTCTGTTCATGGGTCGCGGAAAATATTTATACATAATTAAAAATCTTTACTTCCAAATAGTTTTCATATAAATAATTATTTAAAATAGTATTATAAATAAATAATAATTATCTATCTTAAAACATCTTAAAATATTTATTAATCATTTCAGAAGTAATAATAATAATTCTTTTTTCTTATTAATTTTCAGAATCAATAAACACTTATTATCAATTTTAAACCATAATTATTCTTGAAATAATTAACCTTTCAAATTATTAACATTTTGATAAATTCTTTAAAACAATATTAACCATACCAAATAAATTTATTACAATTCTAATGTAATTGAATAAACTTAAGATAGTATTCGTATAATTAATAACCTTAAAATAAAATTAAATACTTAAATAACCTTAAAATAATTTACTATAATTAAATAACTTTAAAATAATATTAGTACAATTAAATAACCTTAAAATGATGTTATTTATGATTAAATAACTTTAAAATAATATTGTTATAATTAAATAGATAATCTTTAAAACAATATATTTTTGAAACCCAATTTCGAATTTAAAGATTGTTTCTTGTCTCAAAAACCAATTTCAACTTAAACAGCGATTTATAGTATTTTTAAAATACTAATTTGAGGCTAATAACCACCCAACACTTAACCAATATCGACATTGATTTCTATATCACTACTCGGTTTTATTTTCAAACATATAACGATGTTATAACCACAGTGTCCATAATCATGTTCATTTTTCAGTTATCGATATAAAAGAAATATTATAAAACAATTCAATAATAGCGAGGAATCCCGTTGGATTGCTCTAATTATTTTCCCCTGCATCACAAATCTTATATAATCATAAAATAGAAATCATCTATTTTGAGGTGCGATTCATATACAAAGGGTCATCCGCTCTTACACGGGAATATAATATGGTCTTATCCATTCCAATAGACGGGAATATTCAATCCAACTAATATAAATATAGTAGTTCATCCAAATAAGCATCCAACAATTTTTTATTAACTACATATCATACTAGTTAACCAAAAAGATGAATTGAACTCACCGAAATTTTCTGTTGTCGTCGAGGCATTCCGGTTTGGAATTAAAATCGAACGACTTCCGATTTTAGCCCAAATTTCAACAGTATCCAAATTTGCCCAAACAGGTTCCATTGTGATGCTTTAGTCGTCACGAACGCACTGCAAAAATTCATGCCTCAATCGGGCATCGTATGCATAAGATATTGACTTTGTAATTTTTCAATTTTTTTAAATAAAAATTTAATCCACTAATTATTTAAATTATAAACAAATTACATACATAATCCTTCTTCCTCCTTTATTTAATTAGCTCCCTATGCACGCGTGACATAGTCGTGGATGCTCCTTTAGTGCCACGAAGCTTCGCAATGCCGATTGATGAACGGACAGTGCCATCGGCTCACTCTCCTCAGTCTCGACCAATTTGACACCTCAAATCAGTGACCGCGCCTCCCACACAATACGCGATTCCCCCCAGTCTGCTGCAATAGTGGAATGTCGCGACCCAAAACCCTCGATTGCACTTCCATAGTTCTGGCCACCAGAGCTCCTCCTCCCACACAAACTTAAATCTACCTTCCGATTTGACTTCCACCCACCGTAGCTCGAGAAAAAGCAAACCCTACATGATTGCAACCCATTCGAATTACTGTCAAACTCCATGAACTAGTGCCACACCTCCAGCCAAGCACAGGGATGATAGCTCACACCATAACAAACCCAAAAAGATTTATTTTGGAATTTTCCATTGAATGTATATTTTGTTTTTTGATTTTTGAATGTGATGAGATTTTTTATAATGGCAGGAAGGATGGGAGGTATCATAGAGGGTGTGGGCTGATGTAAATGGTCATGGCTGTGTAAAGTCAAATCTACATATATATATATATTTAAATTCAAAATATCTTTCTATAAAATTTCGAACCTCGATAGAGACGTGCCACTTAGCGTTCTATATGTTATACTCCTATTCCAAACGCAATAGAACAAGTCTCGAGCTCTAATTCGATCGTATGTAGAAAAAACCTTTTTGAACCCAATTGTTATTAAATTTCTGATATTAATTTCAATGCATTCCGATCTCGCACGACCAAACGATGCATATAATCGCTTCAAAATTTGACAATGTAATATAATTCACTATTACGAATCCAATGAAACTGGTTTCGTCGAAATCCAAGACTGTGCCCCAAAAGGCTATTTTCACTCGTTAATTAAAATGAGTGATTTTCGAAATCAGTTAAATCACTTTTAAATCCAATCTAAAAGTTTATTATCTTTATTCTTGTTAAATAGAATTTAAATAATATTTTAAATCATTTTTATCCAATTAAAACCAAAAATTCAATTATTTACACAGTTTCAATTATTAAATTCAACCATTAAATTATCAAATAGATCGCTATATTTGAAATTTAAGTTATTTAATCTATAAAAATTACTTTTCAATATTTAAAATAAATCAAATATTCCAATCTCAAAAGACTAAAATTTTGGGTCGTTACGTTCTTTCCCCCTTCATAGAATTTCAGCCCCAAAATTGCTAAAGTAAGAAAAATGCCCAAACCCATTACTTTTTAAAACCAATTAATTGAAATACTTACCAAATCCCTTTTAAGCCTTTACCTTCCCAAAACCAATTTGTTGAAACCTGGTTATAACTTCTACTAAGTTTTCAAATTCATTCATAGATTCTAACTAATATCATCCATTCAATCATTTCAGTTTATAACCTAAAATCAAATTTTAGTTCTAAAAAATTTCTTCAAAATTTCTCAAAAAATTTCTAACACCTTAATTTAAAGAAAATTTCGTCAGCTTCTCCTTTGTGCATCTCGATCAAAAAAACTACGAATCGCCACTACAGGTCAAACCAACAAAGGAAAACAAAAGCCAAGTGGCTCGATGACAAAACCATCAAATCAATCAACAATATAAACATGTACCTTTTTTTCAGATAACCAAATTTTACTTATGAAATCAAGGGCATTAAAAATAGCTCTTGCTTTTATATACCTGCATCTCATTTACCAATGATATCCCAACATATAGTTCATAATCATGTTAGTTTGCAATTTAAATTTCCAACATTTGTTTTACTAAGATCGTACAAGGTGTATATATATCATATGTATGCACAATCAAATCTGATCGCTAGCTCGATCATACAATCTCACTTTCGAACTAGTATCGTTCACACGACCACTCTAGTGCGAACTCGGATCCGGTTCCTTGATAAGAAATATCATCTTCCTTCCATAACCATATATTATGATAGAGAATTCTAGAATCAACCAAAACACCATATCCAGTGTTCGCCATCGAGAATCGAGTGAAAAATTCTAATTCGGATCGATGTAAATCATCTCGAAATCATGTACTCGAATCTGGATCAAACCATTATGTGAATAATATACGTACAACGTACGTATTAGTTTCCATTTGATTTCTTAGTTATCCCAAATTCTTTTTATTCACATTCACTTTTTTTTACTTAGTATATTTCTTTCAATACTAATGGTACTTAAGAACCATTCCATCAAATTATGTTTAACAACATTTCACTTCATACTAAATTCATTTACGGATCATTTTATAAAACTTTACTCCAGGTTATAACAAACATCATATGCTACACTTCACATGTTCATTACCATTTCATAACTTACGTACTAATCCATTTCTAACCAAATTCAGTTTCCTTTAACTCAATCCATTTTCCAATTTCATATTCAATATTATCAACTAACCTTCAAAAACCATATTTAATTCACTAATTTATTTAACTAGGTTATTCATTAGCTCATTTCAAATCACAATTCATTTCCTTTCAAAAATCCTTTCATAAATTCATTTTATTTAACTTAAGTTAAATTTCATTTCAAACTTTCTTTTCTCAACATTCATACACAACAAATTAAAACATTGTTTTAACATAGTAATTTTCAAAATTTATAAGTTATCAAACTTAATTTCTCATATTTACATAAAATACTTAATTGAAAATTTCTAGAGTTTAAACATCTTATTCTTATTCATCTCAAATCATTTTGAAATAATATATACACATAATTCCCTTTGGTGTATCAAATCATCCTTTTGAATTTTAAAATCAAAACTAGTCTTACCAAACAAAACTCCAATGATAGCAATTCCTCTCTTGGAAACCGAAAATGAATGTCGATGATGCTGCGGTCATCATTGAATTATTCCCAAGTGACCGAAGTAAGTTCATTTCTTTCTATCTCTTTAAATTACTTTTTAAAATATTTCCATTCAAAATATTTTCAAATAATATTACTATTATTTTCCAAAACTTTGAAAAATCATTTCCAAAATCAACGAGATTTAAATTCTCAAATTCCCAGCTTTTGCACTCTTTTTACTTAAAAATCATATTTATAATATACTTTAGAAAATTCATTTCCTTTTGTAAATCACATTTATAAACCATATATTTATATGATACCATTTTGGTAATATAAAATCATTTCTTTTTTGTAATCATTGTTTGCATTATAATAATGACAAATTTATTAGAACACAACAATAACAATGATGATAATCAAATATTACCATTCTCTAACAACCATGCACACCATATATACCATAATAATTTTTTTTGAAAATTATTCCTTTATATATAAAATATAATCAAGGTAAAATTATTTCGTTTTCCCAATTTCCAAAACAATACCATGTCGAACTACTCTGTTTAAGTGTTTAGAGATCCCTATCAATAATGTTAATTACTCATATTGACCAGAATCCATAAGCCACTCAATAGATCAGCCGACACAATATAAAACATTTTTATATTATTAACAAATACGCACTCATATATACATACACTCACTCATTCTAGGGTGCTGCTGAACCTATCTTTAATGAGTTACGCCACCAAAGCCAAGGATCTCGCTTAACCTTTAGCTTTGATACCAAATGTAACGAATATGATTTTTGGCCCTCGAAAATTGACACTAATACGTCCACTATATCACATACCGAGCAATCGAATACTGGAAAACCCGATTGTTAGGGAAAAAGAAGAAGGAAGAAGATGAGAAGAAGACTAAACAACATTAAATCTCACAGTGGAACGAATAATCTATAATATAACACAAATCTTTACACGAAAAGAAAAACCGTACTATGTATGTATACAAACATTAATCAAAGTATACTAATCAATTTCAGCCTGCACAATCACAACAGCATGTCCTCACAGTTGCTGATAAACATAACGGTGACTAAAGTGGAAAACAACTATCTACGTAAATACGTCTACGGGCCTCCAACTCATCTTCTAAAGCTCCGAGCATCCAAACAAATATGTAATATGCTCGGTATGACCCGAGTATTATAATAAAATAACCCCCAAGTCAGTCTGGAAAACCAGCGTGAGAAAACACAACCAATTGGATTTAAAGTTGTAAGAAAAATCTTTAAAATCAAAAGTATCTCGTAAAACCACGCCGCATATAAACACAGATGGGTTTTTACCTTACTATAACAAAACCATTTCATATGAAATCCTCTAATATTATAATAGTGTCTAGATACAAATACTCATTATTCTTAGCCAAAATTGTTACATCAATTAACTTCCAGCATAATAGGTATACAACTAAACCATAAAGGCTCATATTGGAAATTGGATTCCATATTATGAAAAGGTAAGGAACCAATTTCGGAAGGTACATATCTAGATAAATGCATCGGGGTCTGACAAGAACATCTTGTACCCCTCCCACACAGGATTGGCCTACCACTTGACTAGTAGTACCGAATATGATCACCCCGCTTGGGCCTTGAAGCATACAATGACAGATAACAACTGATCTAGATTTGGAATGACCATACCCTACTTGGAAGCTATCCACTTGGCCCTGCTGCATGCCCGATTTTTGTCATTTCCTAGTTGATGAGATCTGAGGCTATTTTTTACCTTTTAATAGCACTTCCCGCTCGGAATGCTAACACCGCCCTCCAAGCAACAATGCATTATCAACATTCATCCATACGAGTTCCTTCTGGGACTAAACAAAACACTTGAGAGATCCATTTCCAAAATTCCATCATCTTCAAGATATCTTCACTTCGAAAATGCATTCATTGGATCGAAGTGGTTTTCCCGATCCTGGTCTGTAACGTTAATTCCCAGTAAACTCAACCTCGGTTCTTTAGGAAACAAATAGTCAGAGATAAGATCAAAGATCACCTTCTAACCGTTAGTGGAAGGATTTCCTCATCATTGTCCTAGGAGAATGAAACATGATTTATACGCACAGTACAACATCATCTAAGATGGTTATTCCATATAGCCCACATGTTTCTCCTTGATATTTCTAAAGTTACGTTAGGTCCAATTTCGATCGTCGATTATTTAACTATTGAATAACAAACATTCAATCATGGATTTATTTCATAGGCAAAACCAACATTGGTTGGGCATATAAGAAATCACTAACCTCATTTTATAAATCTTTCATAAATAAAACCATTTGTAAATTACTTGTATGAGAATACTTTTACAAAGATATATCCACCAATTTCTATATTTTCAATATTTAGAAAATATCCATATACTTATCTCAACGGTATAAGTATATTTACAAACTGAGAAAGATTCCCTTTTTATTTGATTCAAAAATCATTCTTAAACTTTTTACAATTCTCTAAACCATTTTATAAAACTTCTGGAACCATTTATTAAACTTCTTCTATATATTTTAAGCAATTATGAATTCTCTTGTACATTTCCAAAACTCACTTATATATCCTTCATAAATCTAAAAACCATTTATAAAAGTTCTTTTATAAATCCATAAATCTATTTCTTAAAATTCATTTATAAATATTTAACCATTTATAAAACTCTTTTCCCTTATAAATAATCTTCCCTTAAGTCTTCAAACTATTTTATAAATTCGTTTACAAAACTTAAGTCCTTCAACTCTATTGATGGGTCTTGGAAAACATTTATACACAACTAAAAGTCTTTACATCCAAACCAATTTCATATAAAATAATTATTTAAAGTAATAATATAAGTAAATAAACAATAATTATCTATCTTAAAACATTTGTAGCAACCTGTAATTTAACCTCTTTAAAATATGGATATTAATACATTTTTAAATAACTATTGGATTTATAACTAAAATAAAACTCTTTGAAATAATAAATAATGACGATGAAATAGTTTTTTGAAATATTTTACAAATATATTTAGTTTGAAGAAAAATATAAAATGTGATTGAAAATCTATTTTCGAGTCTTCGACTTTACATCTTCTAAAAGTTATTTGAAATGTTGTGAAAATTTTAGTAGACATAAAATCAAACATTTATAAAACAAATTATGATTTAGAAATGATAACACATATTTTTATAACTTAAGAATATAAAAAATATGATGTGACAATTTCCTAAGTTTAAAATTAAAACAAAAAGCAAATGTCACATCAAATGAAACATGTTTAGACATGATTTGATATTTTAGCTTGATGAGATGGCAACAAATGGAAGGAGGTTATGTACTTTGAGGGTAACTTGGTAATTTAATTTATCCCTTTGTATATAAGCAAAATTCCTAATACTTTTCTCTTTTTTCGCAGTTCTATCTTCACTTTCAAACCTTCATGTAAGTTTTCTTTAGATTTTCATAGCTTCCAAAACTTTTCTCAAGTTAAAAAATGTTAGCTTTTCCTTTTAAATCTTGTATAAAACTTGTTTAAACTCTTCCATCTTCTTTTCCACTCTTTATTCTCAAAAACAAGCCCACCATTACCAAAATTTCTTAATGGCCAAGCCTAGACTTGTTAGGGCCAAGGCCATCTTGATGCTATTGGCTTAACGACTTCATTTTTCCAAAATTTTTGCAAAGGTCTATAGGTTTTTGAAGTTCTAGGACAAGCTCAGTTGAAGTTAGTAAGCTATTGTGAGTAAAAATCTCATCTTTCAACATATTAACCTTTTAAACTTAAATATCACTATATATTTGTTGTTAGTGGCTTGTTCTGTTTGTATTACCATGTGATATATGTTGGATTGGGTAATACCTTGGAAAGTTGTCACCTTGTTAGTTTAGCAACCAAGTTAGTAAGTTTTGAATGTTGGTACTAAAAGTTAGTTATATCGTCAATGGTTGTTCTCTATATGTTGTAGAATAGTTTAGCACTTTGTATTATTGTTTTGCTTTTGTTATATAATGTATGGGTGAAAGTAAAATGACATGAATTTGTTGTCGAAGTATCCATATAGCGATTATCACTATGTCAGCAATTTCGACAAACATACCCTTATCGAAATCTTTTGTTTCATTTCTCGAGCTTGGGTTTGGTTTTACAAGTTAATAAAGTTGTTAAATAAGGACGATTTCATATTTAATTAATTATTTTAATAAATATTTTAAAATATAATTAACTAAGTAATTAATTATTAAGGATTAATGTTAATTAATTAACTTGTTAATGATGGTTTAAAATTCAAACTTATTAATGATGTGTTTAAACTTAATTAATTGCTTTTTTAATGATACTTAAAATTAATTAAACATTTTGTCTAATGATGATTAAGGTTAATTAATTATTTAATAATGATGGATTATATTTGGTTAATCATTTTAATTAATGATGATTAAAATAAATTAATTCCTTTCAACTAATGACTTTTTTAAATTTGATTAATCAATTTAAATTCAATTAATTATTTATTTGATTATGTTTTAAATTAATTAAATTAATTAATTTAATTAATGATATTTATTTATTATTTACTAACTTAACTAATGACATCGAAATTTAATTAATTGACGTAATTAATGAGATTAAATTTAATAAATTAATTTAATTAATTCTGTTAATTTAAAGGCGATTACTAAAGGGTATATTGTAGTCAATTGTCTAAATTGATTAACGAAGTTTAAACATAATAAATTATTCACATTTATGAAAGTTAAAGTGAAGTATCCAATTAATTAAGGATGTTGAAAGTTATTAAATCCTTTTGTAATAATGTTTTAAAGTTAGTAAACTCATTTAACAAGGTGTTTTGAAGCTAATACATGTAATGTAAAGCCCAAGAATGAATTCGGGTTTTTTTTAAAAGTTTGAATTATTAATGAAAATGAATTAATTTCCATAAAGCGATTCACTTGTATGAAAATGATTTATTTGTATAATTAGCACTAAACATCGAATAATTAGATCTGTCGCTATTTTGAAAGTTAAGAATAATCGTGAGACATGACTTCGAGGTAACACTACCTTGACTTGTCCGGTATTATTGTTAACCAAGAAATAGTACAAGTTTGAATCCAATGAGTGGTGATAAGTATACAAGACTTAACTTCCATATACGATCAATTTATATCCTCGCTAGTTGGTATCTCAACTATCGGCTACTTCAGCTTCTTTATTATCGTCATTCTAAGATGATGTGTTGCTCCGTCGAGCATCAGTATCCTTTGTTGGAAATGAATAAATCCAAAGCGCGAGAGGAAGCCAAGTTATGTGGGGTGCTCCTATTATGAAACTATCACATCTCATCTAGATTGGATTCGATAGCGCTATTAGATATGAAATATTCATATACTCAATAAAGTTTGGCGGGGTCCGGCTTGGTACTGTCCAAGAAGTGTCATAGAGTACATGAGCTTCTTATAATTATATCACTAGAGGTATACTTCAAGGGTGGTGAACCTTCCTAGTCATTTGTTAGAGATTTTCCTTTCCTTATTTGATTCGAACCTTTGAATTTGTTTCCTTAATTTAATCAGGAAAAGTCAACCACTCTTCGTGATGTTTAATTATTTATTCATTTTTCATGTTTGGATGTTGATTCATGTGAGGGTAAACCCATTCTGTGTTCAGCGGCGTGGTCTTGTATGTTTGTGTTTAATTATATATCTTCTTTTAAAGTTTTACTCATACCAGACAAATCGTCTGACCCGAGTTGTTTGTTTCCATGAATTCTCGGGTATTTATTTTATTTGAGTAGTCCGAGAGTAGCAGGTCCTTGTTGGGCTCTTTGAAGACAGCATCCTAGCAGGAGGCTTTTCGTCTTCTTATTCAGTTGTATTATATTGCTTGTGTAAGTGTATTTTGTTTCAGCATTTGTAAGGCGAGATGTTATAAATGCATAGGCTGATTTGTAGTACTTTTGTGTAACTCCGATAACTCCCTGTTAAGGAGTAACCTGATGTATTATTCTGTTATGTTTATGTAGCAGTTTCGTTGTGAGTTTTTCTCTTCTGTTGTTTTTTTCACTACATGACGATTCATCTTTCTGATGCTTGGGCAACGGCACACGAACACCGAGGATGTGTAAAATTTCGTTCGTAAGGGTCAAAAAGGTGGGTCGTTACAACATCTTAAAATAATTATTGATCATTTCAAAAGTAATAAAAACAATTCTTAATTCTTATTATAAGTAATAAAAATTTATTTTCAGAATCTTATTAATAGACCTTTATTATTAATTTCAAATTATTCTTTAAATAATTAACCTTTCAAATTATTAATATTTTGATAAAGTCTTTAAAACAATATTCACCATAACAAATAAATTTAAAATAATTTTAATACAATTGAATAACCTTAAAATAATATTCCTATAATTAATAACCTTAAGATAATATTAATATAATTAAATAACCTTAAAGAAATATTACAATAATTAAATCAATTTAAAATAATATTAATATAATTAAATAATCTTAAGATAATATTATTATAATTAAAGAGATAATCTTTAAAATAAAATATTTTTGAAACCCAATTTCGGATTTAAAAATCTTTCTTGTCTAAAAAACTAATTCCAACTTAAATGGTAATTCACGGTATTTTAAAAATACTAATTCGAGGCTAACAGCCATCCAATACTTAACCAAAATTGATATTGATTTTTCTATCACTATTGGGTTTTATTTTCAAACATATAACGATGTTATAACCATAGTGTCCACAATCATATTTATTTTTCAATGATCCATATAAAAGAAATATTAATGAAACAATTCAATAATAGCGAGGAATTCCTTTGGATCCCTCCAACCTGTTCCTCGTGCATCACAAATGTTATATAATCATAGAATATAAATCATCCACTTCGAGGAGGGATTCGTATACAAACGGTCATCCGCTCTTAAATGGGAACGTAACAGGGTCTCATGCACTACAATAGGCGAGAATATTCAATCTAAGTAATACAAATATAGTAATTCATCTAAACAATCATCCAACAATTTTTTTTAACTATATACCATACTAGTTAACCAAAAAGGTGAGTTTAACTTGCCGAAATTTTCTATTGTCGCCTAGGCGTTCCGATTTGAAACTAAAATCGAACGGCATTCGATTTTAGCCTAAATTTCAACAGTCTCCAAATTCGCCCAGACTATTTCCTTTGCGAAGCTTTCAGTATTACGAGCATAATGCAAAAATCCACGCCTTGATTGGGCCTCGTATAGACAAGATATAGATTTTATAATTTTTCAATTTTTTTAAATAAAATTTAATCCACTAATTATCTAAATTATAAACTAATTGCATACATAATCCTTCTTCCTCCTTTCCCTAATTAGCTCCCTGTGCACATGTGACATAGCCATGCACGCTCCTTTAGTGACATGAAGCTCCACAATGTCGATTGATGAACGGACAACGCCATCGGCTCCCTTTCCTCGATCCTGACTAACCTGACACCTTAAATCAGCGACCGCGCCTCCCACCCAAAGCGCAATTTCCCTCAGTCTGCTGCTACAGTGGAATGTTGCGATGCAAAACCCTCGATCGCACGTCCAAAGCTCTGGTCGCCCAAAGCTCCTTCTCCTCCTAAATTCAAATCTACCCTTTGATTTGACTTCCGCCTACCATAGCTCGAGGAAAAGCTAAACCTAGATGACTATAGCCCATACGACTTACTATCAAACTCCATGAACTAGTGCTGCACCTTGAGCCAAGTAAAGGGATGATAGGTCAAACCATAACAAACCCAAAAGATTTATTTTTGAATTTTCCATTGGATATATATTTTTTGATTTTTGATTTTTGAATGTGATGAGTTTTCTCCTACTTGCAAAGTTTTTTGTAATGGCAGGAGGGATGGGAGGTATCGTAGAGGTTGTGGGCTGATGTGAATCTAAATAAGATTTCACATCATTTTTATCTTAAAACCTAAAATTCAGTTATTTACACAATTTCAATCATTAAATTCAACAACTTAATTATCAAATAAATCGCTATATTTGAAATTTAAGTTATTTAATCTATAAAATTTACTTTTCAATATTTAAAATTAATTAAATATTCCAATCTCAAATGGCTAAAATTATGGGTTGTTATATATCTACCAATGAGATTTGTCAGTTAGCTAGAGATGCCGCTTTTGTTTTTACCGACGTTGAATTAGATACTGCTTACATTAGGAATAAGAATCTCACATCATAACGGGTAATATATAATATACCACAGATTTTTAAAAAAGAAAGATGTAATATACATACATGAAACGTAGTTAATAAACCAATCATCAGCCTGGACAGTTATAACAACTCATCTTCACAAATGATGATAAATAAAACATAACCAATGCAGCGGAAATAAAATATATGTGAATATGCCTTGAAGCCATCCAGCTCATCTCATGAAGCTCCAACGCATCCAAACTAAATCTGGAAACCATACTTAATCAGACTTGAGCATTATAAGAAAATAATGCGGGGATCATTCTGGTAAACTAGCACGAGAAACATACATCATATGGATTTTAATGTTACAATAGCTTTAAAAAATAAAGGTATCTCGTAAGACCATGCCATTTTAAAGATTATAGTAATACCTACGGTTTAAAATAAATATATAAAATAGCTGGAATGCTTGAATCTCACGTTCTAGCATAGTTGGTTAGAACTAAGTCCGTACGGTATGTAACACTCACTTTTCCTTACATTTTAAGTTGACAATGAACCACACATGTCCAACCCAAATTTAATGGAAAGGCGGATAGTTAGGGAAAAGAAAGAAGGAAGAAGACAAGAAGGAAAATAAAAACACAGAATCTCATAGCAGAACAAATGATCTATAATATATAATAAATCTTTATACAAAACAACACCGTGTGTGTGTATACAGATATGAACCAGAGTATACTAACCTATTTCAGCTCAGACATTTATAAAACTTGTCCTCACAATAGCTGATAAATACAACAATGAATGTAGTTGAAGAAAAATAAACATCTACATAAATACGACTCAAAGCCTCCACCCCATCTCTTGAAGCTCCAAAACGTCCAACTAAACCTGGATATATGCTCAGTCTGACCCAAGCATTATAGAAAAACAACGTCCGGGTCAGTCTTATAAAACCAGCATGAGAAATACAATCAAATGGATTCTTAAAGTTTAAATAACCTTTCAAAACAAAGGTGTCTCATTAGACATGCCGCATATAAACACCAATTGGTTTTAACCTTACAACAATCAAAACCTTATTATAAGAAAATTCAGTAATATTAATAATGTCTAAGGGTGACAATAATAATAATCAAGTAGCTGTGATGATTGTGAGTGTACATCACAACAATACTAGGTATATAATCAAAAATCGATGAAGCGTGTTCGTTAATTATCTAGGATTTCCATGGAAGTTTCCTCAGTACTTCAAGGAACGGTCCACCTACAAAAGATTAGAGATATCCTTCCGAAGCAGCATACATCCCTAGTTATGTACCATAGGAAAAACATGGCTGGTCTCACTAAGACTGATTGTATCACCCCATGCATGCATAACAACTGTAAGTGACATCTTGGAGGAGCCGACTACACCCAGTGGGTTTGCCAACCCTACTGGCCATGTCTTATATCTCTAGTTTTATTCATTTTCGCTGATGAGGCTATGTCTAACATTCCAACTCATGCATTTCGATCAAACAGATCATGGAATCCTGCATGGATTCCAATACCCCAATGGGTCTTGGAATCACACATAGATTCCTACTTCTCAAATAGATATTGGAATCATACACGGATTCTCATACCCAACGAGTCTCAGAAGCTGCACATGGATTCCAACATCTCAATATATCACAAATCTCCTCCATAGAATCCTATATGGTTTTCTCAGTGGTCACGGGTTTCAAGTCATCTCTTATGAGTACACACGTCCGCTTTCCAGATACTCTAAAAACCAAAAGCTCATTTCTGGAATGCTCAATACCGGTTCTTTAGGAAATAATCAAATAATATATAAGAGCGGAGATAACCCCCTAACCATTTAAGTGGAAGGATCTCCTTATCATTTGTCCTAGAAGAACGAATGAGTTTATCCGTACATTATAGCACCATCGACGGTAACTGTACCATATAATCCCCGTGTTTCCTCTAGATATTTTCAGTGTTTAAATCCTTCGATATTAAGTAGAGAATATTTTCCTACCACCAAAATTAAAAAGGATTACATATTTAAACCAAGATTTGGTAGTCGGTTATTTAACTATCAAATACAAACATTCAAACAAGGTTATATTTTCCACTGAAATCACTAAGCCTCATTTAATTAAGTTTCCATTATTTTAAAAGCACCTTTCAAATACTTTGGAAATCATTTCCTTATACTTATCTTAACAGGATAAGTATATTCACAAAACACTATATTTTTACACATAGAAAATATAACCATATACTCATCTCAATGGTATAAGTATATTCAAAAACCATTTCATTTTCAAAATTTTAGAAACTTGAAAACTCCTTAAAATAGATTTTGAAAGTATCGTTCAATATCAATCATGGATAGCGGTTTACACAATGATTACGTCGCTATCCCAGCGAATCCATAGTAAACTGTAGGCAATCTCCACCCTTCGAATTACACCATGAAAATCAAACATTTCTTTCTAAAATCTTTTTATTTCATAAATATCTCTAAATCTATTTGTAAAGTTTCTTTATAAATCTCTAATCTATGAATAAAATATTCTAAATAAATCTCAAAAACCCGGATATAAATTTCTCTTTCAGATCTTTACAACTCATTTATAAATTCTTTATAAATATGCAAAGCCATGTATATAATTCTTCCCATATTTTAACGAACTTATTTAATAACTCTTTAAGTCTGTAAGGTTCCCTTGACAAATCATAAATTATTTTAAAATAATGATTTACTACATAAACATCCTTCGATTTTACTTAAACTAAATCTCATTTCAAATGATAACTTTAAAATTTCATTAATAATATTTTTTAAAACACTATCATCGTATTAATAAGTTAACTTCAAAACAATACTAATACAATAATTAACTTTAAAACGTTATTAATACAAACTTAATTAACTTTTACTAGTATTATTACGACATGTAATTAACCTATAAATACAAATAAATAAAATAACATAATTAAATAACTTCAATAAAAATTAAATTATAGTTAAACTACTTTAAATAAATAATTTAAATATCATTAAGCATTTTTAACACAATAACTAATAACTTCAAAATAATAGTTAAACATTCATTAAGGAATAACTTTTAAGAATTACATTAAAAAAATAACTAACTTAAACATTATTTAAAACAATTATTAAGTATCTTTAGAACATTATTAATAAATAATTATTACTTTTTAAAATCTAGTTACTAAATAATAATTATACTTAAAATAGCTTTCAAATTTAAATTTTACTTTTCAAACTTGAAGGAGGCTTAACGATCACTACGGTACTTAAACAAGCTACTATATCATTAAATTTAACCTTCCCACTCAACAACTGTTATTTACATAATCAACAACTGTATTAATAATTTAACACATAACCGTCATTGTCATTGGTTACATATTCAAAGTGGAATATCAATTTACTCTATAAAATCATATGTCCAAATTTATAAAATAGCAGAACGAGGATTTATTCTGTTAATTAAATGTCAAATTAATTTAATTAGCGGAATAGAGTTTTATTTCGCTAAGCAGATGTCCAATTACCGTATTCAATCATGTTTAACTCAACAAAATCTTATTCGGCCAAATAATTTCACCAATTGGGATATAAATATTTAACGATGTTATTATTTAAAATTACGTGATTAAATATGTTCGTATTAATACGTTATAATTTTATACATTGCCAAAACTATCAACAAGTTACACAAATATTTGTGTGCAAAATGGATACAAATGAGAAAATTATGCAATTTATAGTCCAACGCACACACATAGGTAAACAAGTTAAATAATAAAATTCTCACCCCACTTCTATGTTAGAATGCAGGGCCCAGGCTCCTTTTGCCCAAAACCAAACGTCCTTTATTTCTTCAATGCATGCAAGGGTGCATATTTATATGGACCATTTTGCAAAATATAGTTCAGTGAACAGTAGTTCATTCCTTCTTCGCTTTTTTTTTCGTGCACTAGGCTTCTATTCATGCTAGCTCAAGCTTGCCACTTCAACCCCTCCATTATGAGAAGCCATGCATGCATGCTTCAAATCCGGATCTATAGACACTAACAATGAGATGGACACGAGACTACATACAACCATGATTAGCACACGTGGTCGGCAGTAGGGGACAAGGTGGTGGCATCAGGTTTGGAGACGAATCGCAGTCGAGCTAGTGGTCTGAGAGTAGGCAGGCGAGTGGGCCGAGGAAAACTGGGCTGTGGCTAATGTGATGGTGGTGAGGGAGGTGGTGGGATCTGGTCGTGGAGATGTGATGGTGGTGGAATGTATCTAGGCGTGTAGGAGGCCTGGGTGGAGGCTGGCGGTGGTGATGGGTAGAGGCGGAACTTGGCTGAGTCATTGATCATAGAGGAAGTTGGTAGGCAGGCTGCAAGGAGGAGTATTGGTGGAGGCAAGTACTGAGGAGGAGGCATGCATGTATTAAAAGTGGAAGTTTGGAGATATAAGGAAAAATATATGCAGACGAACAAGTTAGGAAAAAAATGGAAAGAAAAAAAAAATTCTGTGTGCATTATGTTTGTATGCAGAGGAGATAAAAGAAACTAACGTGTGTCCATTTTTTTCCTTTTTTTTCTTGCTGTATTTAGAAAATGTATACCTATATATAATGCAAATATACATCATAGAAAGCATCTAAGGTACAAATCTTTAAATGTAAGCAAACCAAAGTGAAAGACTCAGAACATCGCATGTGCGAAGAGACAGTAACAGATATGGTAAGATGTGTGTAAGTACGGATATTTTTGGGGTACGATGCAACACCATGTCCCGTTCGCGTACGAGTCGTGAATGACAAAAACAAAAATATGATTACGCTCAATGATGGGAGATAATAATAAAACAATAATAAAATAGACAAGTTAATTTGTTTTGTGATGTTTTAAAAGTATCAACGTTTGCCGCAAAAAGCGTCAAACGGAAATTTAATTATTTTTCAAATTAAAAGTTATAGAAAAATTCTAAAATTAAATTAAACTACTCATTGAAATTCAGGTCTTACTCTGAAACATTGATTTTATTATAATTTATTTCAAATCAGAATATTTAAACAAATTAAATATTCAAATTCGAAAACCTAAAAGTATGGGTCGTTACACTGTCCTCCCTCGAAAAGAATTTCGTCTCCGAAATTTCTACACTAGAACACACAATACTATTCATAACCTCGCATTATAAACATAGATCATTTATATACATAATCTAATCCAATCACTACTCGAATACACAACTCTACTTTCAAACCAGCATTGGTCACCCGATTTTCTAGTACGGACTCTGATCTGGCTTTTTTAATTAGGAACCTCCGTTCTTCTTACATAGCCATAAAATATGATAGAAAATCTTGGTTCCATATTAAGAACTCTCATCAAGTGCTCGCCGTAAAAAATCGAGTAATAGATCCTTGTTTGGAACGGTGTGAAACACCTTAAATCCTTGTAATCGATTATTAGATCAAAACAACATCTATGTCCACCTCCACAATTATTTAATTAGTTATTCCTAAAACCAATTACATAACCACTAATTATTATTTTTGAGAACATTTTCATAAAACATAGCATAAGTTTACAACCTGGTATAATACCCAATCATACCCTAAGGGTATATACACAACCATCCAATTTAAACCTTTATTTTTGGAACACTTAAAAATTTTAAACACCCGGGTTTTATTCAAAACGCCCTTTTTGAAATAAAATTATATATTTTAATCCATAGAGAACATATATATTTAGCTCGAGTAACCCTACAAATTTTACCAAAGGACTGGGTACTATTAAACAGTATCATATATTTCCTTACCCAAAAGGATAATACTCAAGAGAAATGTTTACCATCCAACCGTATCTCCTACCCAGTTTTAGTTACTTTCGAGCCACTCGAACTAGTTAACTTAAACCTACTTCTTTCTTTTCAAATCCATTTTGAAACAATATCAAAAATATATTTCTAGCAAAAAATTTCAATGAAATATCCAATTCCAATTTTCTTTGGATCCGTTCGGATTCAAACTAGTTTCGGCCACATAATGACAAAGAGAATAATTTACTAAGTGCACAAAATCATTCGCCTAAGCAAACATCCGATCGTCAGTTAGAAGATTATTTTGATCATCACAAAACAAATTGGGACTCATTCCCTGAACCAAATCCAAAGAACTGCCCATTTTTCTGTAAAGTTCATTTTCAAGATATTTATACTTAAATATATTTCTAAGCAAACTATTTAGAAAATATTGATACACCAAAAATCCTTTAAGAAAACCATTATTATTATCATTTCCAAAGTCATTTATACTCTAACTATCTCAAATAAAATTATTATTTCTTTCCTCAAAATCATTTGAATTAATAATATACTCATTTACTTTATAGTAAATCAACCTATACTTTTGGAATCAAATCAAAATAAGTTTTATCAAAACAATTATATATCGAGATCTTAATTGTAGCATATTGCCTACTTAGATTTTCAAAAATGAACACCGACGACGTTACAATTATCGTCTGGAATATTTCCAAATGAATAAAGTGAATTTAGTGCTTATATCCCCTTGAAAATCTTAGAAATATTTTTATCCTGATTATTAACCTTTGAACCTTGAAAATCATTTCCCAAAATACCGGGATCTAAATTCCCAAATTCCTTTCATTTATACGCATGTTTTTATAAATCAAATTTATAAAGTAACCCCTTTAAAGGAAATCATTCTCAAATATTTAATGACAAAAATACTATAACTTCCTTTTGTGAATCATTTTTCGAGTATTATTTCAGAAATATTTGAGTTTTCTTTTAATAAACTTCTGTTATAAAATCCCAATTTAAATCAACCAACTTTTATATTCAATCATATACAGATATTATTTCAAAATATTCCAAATTTATTTAATAAAACAACAGATATTAAAACTTAATTTTATCAAATTAACCTTTATATAAAATCGTTTCTACAATATTTATTCCAAAATATTCAAATTTTCTTTTAAATAAACACACCTAGAAATCAAATTTTAATTCAACCTTATCAACGACGCTCTATGTTTAAATTGTGAAACTTAATTCATGGTTTCAATGTTCCCAAAGTTCCTATCTATCCAAACCAGTTTTTGAAATGAAAGACTCTAGATAGATTAACTGATAATAGTCAATGATCAGAAATTGGCGAGTATGATTGATCGAATCCTAGTTGATAATGATGAAATACTATCATTCTTAACAACAAAGCACAAGCAAGAATAACTACATTAAATTTTTGAAAAATTATCCTTTTATATATAAAATATATATATATTTCAAAGTAAAATTATTCCATTTACCCATTTTAAAATCAATATTGTGTCAGTTGGTCGTGTTTGAGAGTTTAGGAAATACCTATCAATAACTTTGGCCAAACGCATCGACTAGAATTCTTAAGCCACTCAACAAATAGAATAACATAATATAATTTTTTTTATATCACTAACAAATAAACTTGTTATATATATATACACTCACTATGACGACCTGGAATTTTTGGATATTTGAAATTGGAATATGTAATTGATTTTAAATATTTGAAAGTTAGTTTAACCTGAATTTCAAATATCACTGTTTATTTGGCAGTTAAATTATTGAATTTAATAATTGGAAATTGGTTAAAATAGTGAATCTTGGTTTTTAAGCTAGTTAAAAATATTTCAAATGCTTGAAAAATTTATATTTATAATACTAGAGATAATAAAAGTTTTAAATATGAGTTTGAAAGTGTTTTGTTCAGTTTTAAAAATAAATTATTTAAATTGATATTTAAAAATAGCCTTCCGAGGCAGAGTCTCTGATTTCGACGAAACCAGTTTCATTTGATCCATAATAGCGTATTATTATCGGATTTCAATTTCGTAGCATTTGGAGTCGCCATGTGATTGCACGGTAGATAAACACGCTGAAATCTATATCGAAATTTAATATTATAACTGAGTCCAAAAAACTATCTTCTCCATACGATCGAATTAAAGCTCGAAACCATTTCCATTGCGTTCATAATAGGGGTATAACATTATGAATGCCTAGCGGTACGCCTCGATAGGAGATCGAGATTGTGAATTGCGACAATTGAGACGATTTAAATTTGAATTTGAATTTAAATACAAATAATATTGTTGCATTAAAATATTGTGTCAAGCCCTTGCAGACATGTATAGAATTTTAAGCACGTGTCCTTCCGAGTATACACGTGTCTCCTTCATCCTTTAATAATCATAGCCGAGCATTTTTATAAAAAAAATACGAATAAAAAAAATCGAATTAAAAAAATGGCTTCCTTAAATTCTTCAAATCGAATTCTCCTCTCTTCCTCTCAATTTGTCTCGAATCGAAATTTCTACCGAGGCCAATCTCTTCGTCCCAGTATGAGTCGAAGTTCAGAACCATCTCAAATCGATTAGGACGAGCAAGGTCACGAAGCCTGGATTGGCATTCGATGTCGAGGAGAGACACATGCATGCTCACAGCTAGAGGCATGGCTTTTGGCAATCACGACCTAAGGCAAGGCTGGTAGGGGAAGCAGGCGGAAGTCACGACTGCGACTTGGGGTGGCTCAAGTGGAACTCGATCGTGGAGACGAAAGGGCAAGCTAGTGTTTAGAATCACGCACGGTGGCTGGCAGCAATGAGGTCACGGTGATGGTCGTGTGTGGGACGGCAGGTTGGCGATGCTCGTGGCGTCTTTGAGCTCGGGAAGGTTTGGGTCGCGGTTAGTTTGGCGTGGGGTGTCGTAGAAGGCGGCTAGGTTTCCGTTTGACGTCGACTCGGCAGTGAGGTTCGAATTCTGCTTCTCTGTTAATTTTGAATTGATGATATATATATATATATATAAATTTGTAGGTAAAAGAAATTAAATTTATATAAGGTTTAAGCAGAGAATATATGTAATTTATAAAATATTGAAAATATAAATTTATGATGTTGAACAGTTTATATAGAGTTAGATTATTTATTTTTAAAAAACTATGTAGACTATTTTTATAAGTATATATATAGGTAGTTTCAAGGGGAAATAAATATATTTCTACACATTTTTAATTTACTAGTTATTTTAAACAATGAATTTGGTGATTAAATTTTTAAATTAACTTATTTGATTTATTTTAGTTACTAATCGATTTTTAAAGAGAAATTATTAGTTTAAATTAAATTAAAATATTACTAAACTAAATTTGTTAAATGGTAATAAATTGTGTGGTTGATTCAAATGTTAATAAATCGTGAATTATTTATACAAGGTCAAAATAGTGAAGAAATCAAGCGGGAATGGAAATGGGTTGCAAATAAAATAAAGGTGAGTTAATCTCGCTCATTTGGATTACCATTTAAAATTTAAATGGTTAAATTTAAATTATTGGTTGAATGATTGGATTGACTGGATTTATGATATATGATAGTACATATATATATTGGATTGATTGATTCCCACATTATATAGCGGATGAAACCCAATGTTCCCCGCATAATAGAGGATGATCCTTATACAACGATATCCCCCTTGAAGTGGGCTTGGTATTTTATATTGTTGTGCTAATATATGTGGATGCAAGGAAATAGGTTGGAGGGATCCAACTGAATTCCTCAAAATGTTGAATTTATTTTGTATGCAGTAATGTGATTTATGTGATATTCTATGATGGATTATATTGACTATGTTGGGAATTGAAATTATTGAATACTATGGCTTGGTTGAATATATATTGGTATTTGAGAAAAATGAAATCTATATAAAGTTGGATTTTTAAAGGGAATATAAAGGGAAATTTTTAAGTACAATAATTATTGTGAATTCAAACAAATTAAAGGAATGAATTTGGGCAAGGGACAAAGGTTTGATTTTAAATCCTATATAATAAATTCAAGAATGGGAAAAATAGGAATTTAAATAAATAGGAAAAAGAGTCTTTATTTAAAATAAGGACGTAAGCAGTATTGTTTTATAAGTACAAAGAAATATATTTTTAAAATTCAAGATTTAAATGAGTTGGGAAAAATAAAAGGAGAATTTTGAAATAAGGTATGAAATTGTTATTTTCGGTTTAAGTAATATTTAAATCATAATAAAGGAGTAAATATGAAGTTAGTGGGTTTAAAATAAATTGAGCAAGTAAAGGATTTTTTTTTTTAAAATAGAGTAAATTTTGGAAACCAAATTTGGAAATTGTTCTTTTGTTTGAAACTGTGCTTTAAAACGAGAATGAGACTATGGAATTTATAAACTGGGTTTATAAAGTGAAATAAGATATCAGAGATAATTTGGAAGTATAAATTCAGGATGGGAATTTATAAGGGAAGGGTGATGTGTTTAAAAATAAATAATGGTTTATTTTTAAAGGTGTGGAAAGAAAAGTGTATTTCCCTAAAAAGCCAAGTATATGTTCAAAGAAAGATTTCCAAGTATAAGTTAGAGGTTTTAAAGTGGTTTTAAAAGAATGTTTTAGAAAAAAATTATTATTTAGTGGTTTTAAAATTTTAAAGGTAAATATTTATTAAGTTCATTGTAGTAGTAATTATTTTAAACATTAATTGGTATTATGATTTAAAAGATAATTATCAAATATTTATATTTTATAAAGTAGTTTTATTTAAAGGAAGTCTGGAAAAAGTTTTATTTGAAAATTCAGTATAGAACTTCATAACTTTTATTTGAAAATTTGTTTTGGCTTAAGTTTTACATGATAATTTTTTCATAAATTTCATAATTAGTATTTAAATAAAATTTTAAGTAGTTTTTATTTTAAATATTTTAAAGTATATATTTTTGTAAAAAGTGATTTAAATTATTTTAAAATCTAAGTATTGAGACTTGGTGATTTTTAGGGGAAATAAAACAATTGGGTGGGAATTTATTTTCGCAAGATAAAAAGTGATTTGAAAACTATTTTCAAAAGGATTGAAGCGTAGAAATATATCGTGCGAAGATATTTTAAAATGAATAATTTGGGAAACTATTAAGGTCCGAGTGGTTGCTTGTGGATGTTATATGATAGTCAAATAACCGATTATCAATATTGGCCAATGCTCTGATCGTTTCAAATAGAACGGGATCGAGATTAATTTTCTGAAAACCACTTCGATCCGGTTTGAACGTTTTCGTGAGGAAGACAAGAGCTTGGATTCGAAGATGGAGCAGTGAAGTGCAAGGGCTAATCGCGACTAATCCTGATGGTGATTTCAAAGTAGATGTAGCAGGAGTAGTGCCTTCGGTTACGTTCGAACGCGGAATGGACTTTTATAGACGAATGCTATCAAAACATCGTCAGGGGAACGGTGAGCATTCTAAATGAATGTGTGCTAAAAAGGTAACGCATAGCCTGGAGCCTCATCAATCGAGAATCGCTAAAACAGAGAAGGTGGAACAAGGCTATGTGGCTAGCAACCAATTATGGTAAGGTCATCCCTGTCTAGATGTCCCTTTTTATTCGGCGGTTTGGGCATTTGTTGATTCCAACCGCGTGATGATCTTATTCGGACAATCCAGTGAAGGGTTAGCTCCGGTCTTCTGTAGCACGGGATCAGGGTGGATCCTCGGTATGGTGATCTAGAATACGTACTATAACGGGCGGTACCCAGTAGCCCTGCCATTGATGGAAACCCAATCTCTGATAAGTGCCTTCAGACTTGTTTGTATACCTATTATGCTGGAATTTAATGAATGTAACAATTTCGGCTATTTGAATAAGTATTTGTATATAGACACTACTATAATATCAAAGGATTTGATAAGAAATGTTTTGGTTATCATAAGGTAAAAACCCGACATGTTTATTTGTGGTGTGGTCTTACGAGATACCTTTGATCTCAAAAGGATTTTGAAACTTTAATAATCCATTTATACGTGTTTTCACACGCTGGTTTTCCAGACTGACTTGGGTGTTATTTTACTATAATGCTTAGGTCAGGCCAATTATTATAAGATACATAATGGAATTCTGTGGAGCTCAGGAAACGAGATGGATGGCGAGACGTATCACACGTACTTAAAGTATATTCCGCTGTGCAGTATAGCTGTATAGTCAGCTTTTGTGAGGACAAGTTAATATAACTGTCCAGTATTTTGCTATTGATTTTGTGTACCATGATGATGTAATGTGTAAAACAGATATAGTCCTTTTTGTTTAAAGATCAGTCGTTTATCTATTATATATTATTCCACTGTGTTTGTGAGTTTCTGATGTTGTTTCGTTTTTTTCTCTTCTTCTACCTCCTTCTTCTTTACCCTTACGGTCTAGCTTTCCGGCATTCGACTGTTCGACGTTTAATACAGTGGACGTATTGATGTTGATTTCGGGCGTCAAAAAATCAGGTCGTTACATTTGGTATCAGAGTCGAAGGTTAAACGAGAACCTTGGCTCTGGTGGGGATTACTCATTAGAAATAGAGTCCGTAGTACTCTAAAATGAGTTTGAGTGTATTAATAGATATGAGTGCGTATTCGTTAGTGAATATAAAAATTGTTTTTTTATATTGTGTTGACTTATCGGTTGAGTGCTTATGGATTCTGGTTGATATGTGGGATGCCATGTCATCGGTAGGAGTTTCTAAACTCTTAAACACGATAAACCGACATAGTATTGTTTTAAAATAGGGTAAATGAAATAATTTTACCCAAATTATTTTGTAAATAAATGAAATAATTTTCCATTAATTATTATAGTTATATATGCTTGCTTGGTTGCTAGGGAATGATAATAATAAACTGTTATCATTGTTGTGTAGAAATTTAAAATAGGATTAAAATCATAACCAAATGTTAAGGAAATAAATTCAGATAATAGAATGGGATTTGTAAATGTGAATTGTAAATGTGATTTATAATAGAATAAAATGTCAGAGTGATATTTGAATAAGGAATTAAAAGGATTTGGAATTTGAATTTTGGAAATTAAATTCCTTTGAGTTGAAAATGATTTTCAAAGGCTTTAGAGAAATAACAGTGATATTATTTTATAAATGTTTTTGAATTGGATTTGAAATCTGGTGAGATTGGAATAAAAAATATTTGAATTTTTTTTTACAAAGATTAAAAGCACTGAACTCTCTTCAGTCACTGGAAATAACTTCGGTGATGACTACAGCATCATCGATGTTCATTTTTGAGTTTTCAAGGGAGAAATTGCTGCCTGAATATTTTAAATTGGTATTTGTTGCAAAATTAGGTCTGGGTATATATGATTTCAAAGGTGATTTTCAAATGTTGATAAATTGTTTAAAACTCTGGAAGTTTAATTGAAAATGCTTATGGAGATCCAAATGAGTTTGGAAACCTATAAAAGTTTAAAATTTGAATTAAGTTGAAGTGTAACCGAATCAAATTAAATAAAAGTAAATTTGAGGAAAAAGTCTAAGCAAACTAGACTAAAGAAATGGCCGTTAAAATAAAATTACTAAGTTGGGAATAAATGTGGAAATGAAACAAACTGATCTAAATTTGTAAGTAAATTGAAATTAAATTGAGTATTGGAATTCAATTTGAGTTGGGTTAAGTAAAGTATAGTTGAAAAATTGTTTGAAGAGACTAAAAGAAGTAATAGTTTGGAAATAAACTTTTATTTGAGATTTTAAACTAAATGTGGAAATGAAGTGATTAATTAAAATCAGTAAGTTGAGCAGATTTGAAATTGAAAATAAAATTAGTAAGTAAACTAATTAACTTAAGTGGGTAAGCAAACAAATTGAAATTGAATATTGGAATGATACTTAAGTTAAACTGTGTAAAGTGAAGCGTAGAATTAGTTCGAAGTGGACTGAAGATAATAATTGTTTGGAAATAAAAAGTGGTTGAGATATGAATAAATTAGTAAGTGGAACTAATTAAAGAAATGGTTGGTTAAATATGGTTGGGGATAAGGTGAATATAATTCAGTATTTAAAATTGGAGCTATATTGAATTCAAATGGAATTGGAAATACAAAGTTGAATGGAAATGGGTATATAACTTCAGTAGTGAAGTGAAAATAAATATTTAAGTGTGTAAAATATTTATATTGAACTTACGAAGAAATGGATGGTGGAATTCTTAAGTAAATTTGAAATAGAGAAATATACTAAGTTAATATTTGAATGAAGGTTTAATAAGGGTGTGTCGATGGATAATTGTGAATAAGTGAATGGAAATCAAAATAAATGTGAATAAAAGAAAAGGGAATTGATATAGCTAATAATCAATTAAGATAAATACGCAGGATGTACGTATATTATTCATTCTCATAGCGATTAGATCTAGATTCGAGCACAGAATTTCAAGATAGTCTTATCGATCCAAGTTGGGATTTTTCACTCGATTTTTGATGGCGAACTCTGGATATGGATTTTTGATTGATTTTGAAAATTATCTATCATAGTTACGGCTATGCAAGGATAATGACGTTTTCTGATCATGAAACTAGATGTGAGTCCATACTAGGAAGTCGGGTGGACGATACTAGTTCGGAAGTGAAATTGTGTGATCGAGTGAGCGATCAGATTCGATATTGCGTGCAGATGATATGTGTACATCGTACGGCTTAAGCAAAGCTGATATTGAATTTTTTTTAAAGAAATTAAAATGATTTTGAATTCTGTGATTAGATATTGTTGCTAATTAGGGTGCAGGTAATTAATAACAATGGATAAATTGATGTTTTCAAATTCAACGGATAATTTGAATTGCCCGATAAAGAGGTATGTATTTAAATTGTCATATGAAATTTGATGGTTTTCTGATCTAACCACTTGGATTTTGTTTTCTTTTGAAATTTAGGGGCCCATAGAGGCATTTTGTAATTGTACTGATCTAGTCGCGCAAAAGAGACGCTAGCGAAATTTTTTGAAAATTTAGGAAGTTAGAAAATTTTTGAGAAAATTTGGATAAGTTTAAAAAGTTGGTTTAAACTACAATTTGAGTTATTAAGGAAATAATATTATTTGTAACAGATGGGTGTGTTTGGAAAGTTAGCAGGGGTAATAGTGTGCCTTTAATAGAGAAATTGTTTTTGGAATTTGTTTGAAAACTATTTGGTTATGGGAAGATAGTAAATGGGTTCTAGATCATTCTTCCTAACTAGTAATTTCGAGGATGAAATTCTTTTAAGGGGAAGGAATGTGACGATCCGGAGTTTTTGTATATTTGAAATTGGAATATGTAATTGATTTTAAATATTTGAAAGTTAGTTTACCTTGAATTTCAAATATCACAGTTTATTTGGCAATTAAATTATTGAATTTAATAATTGGAAATGGGTTAAAATAGTGAATCTTGGTTTTTAAGCTGGTTAAAAATATTTCAAAGGCTTGGAAAATTTATATTTATAATACTGGAGATAATAGAAGTTTTAAATATGAGTTTGAAAGTGTTTTGTTCAGTTTTAAAAATATATTGCTTAAATTGATGTTTAAAAATAGCCTTCCGAGGCACAGTCTCGGATTTCGACGAAACCAAGTTCCATTGGATCCGTAATAGTGTATTATTATCGGATTTCAATTTCATAGCATTTGGAGTTGTCATGTGATCGTACGGTAGATAAACACGCTAATATCTATATTGAAATTTAATATTGTAACAGGGTCCTAAAAACTATCTTCTTCATAAGATCGAATTAGGACTCGAAACCTTTTCCATTGCGTTCGTAATAGGGTATAACATTATGATCACCTAGCGGCATGCCTCAATAAGAGATCGAGATTGTGAGTTGCGAAAATTGAAACGATTTAAATTTGAATTTAAACTTGAATATAAATAATATTGTTGCATTAAAATGCCGTGTCAAGCCCCTGCAGACACGTATAGAATTTTAAGCACGTGTCCTTCCAGGTATACACACGTCTCCTTCTTCCTTTAATAATCATAACCGTGTATTTTTGTAAAAAAAATACAAAACAAAAGAAAAGAAAGAAATCAAATTCCAAAAAAAAACGGCTTCCTTAAATTCTTCAAATCGAATTGTCCTCTCTTCCTCTCAATTCATTCTCGAATCAAAATTTCTACCGAGGCCGATCTCTTCGTCCCCCGTATGAGTCGAAGTCGAATTTCAGAATCATCTCAAATCGATTAGGTCGAGTGAGGTCACGAAGCTTGGATTGGCATTCGATGTTGGGGAGTCGCACATGCCTGCTCGCAGCTAGAGGCGATGTGATGGTTCGATGGCTTTTGGCAATTGCGACCTAAGGCAAGACTTGTAGGGAAGCAGGCAGAAGTCGCGACTACGACTGGTGGCTCGAGCAAATCTCGATCGTGGAGACAGAGGCGCAAGCTAGGGTTTGGAGTCGTGCGCACGGTGGTTGGCAGCAATGAGGTCGCGGTGATGGTCGTATGTGGGGAACGCAGGTTGGCGATGCTCGTGGCGTCTTTGAGCTCGGGAAGGTTTGGGTCGCGGTTAGCTTAGTGTGTGGTGCATCGAAAGCAGCTAGGGTTCCGTTCGATGTCGACTCGGCAGTGACATTCGAATTTTACCTTTTTGTTAATTTTGAATTGACGACATACATAAATTTGTAGGTAAAAGAAATTAAATTTGTATAAGGTTTAAGTAGAGAATATATGTAATTTATAAGATTTTGAAAATATAAATTTATGATGTTGAACAGTTTATATAAAGTTAGATTGTTTTTTTAAAAAAAACTATCTAGACTATTTTTATAAGTATATATATAGGTAGTTTCAAGGGGAAATAAATATACTTATAAACATTTTTTATTTACTAGTTATTTTAAACAATGGATTTGGTGATTATATTGTTAAATTAATTTATTTGATTTATTTTTTTACTAAAAGATTTTTAAAGAGAAATTATTAGTTTAAATTAAATTAAATTATTAGTAAATTAAATTTGTTAAATGGTAATAAATTGTGTTGTTAATTCAAATGTTAATAAATCATGAATTATTTATACAAGGTCAAAATCATTAAGAAATCAAGCCGGAATGGAAATGGGTTGTAAATAAAATAAAGGTGAGTTAATCTCACTCATTCAGATTACCATTTAAAATTTAAATAGTTCAATTTAAATTATTGGTTGAATGATTGAATTGACTAGATGTAATATGATATATGATAGTGTGTGTGTGTATATATTGGAGTTATCGATTCCTGCATTATATAGCGGATGATAGAGTGTGTGTGTGTGTGTGTGTGTATTGGAGTGTTGATTCCTGCATTATATAGCGGTTGAGACCCCATGCGTCTCGCGTAATAGCGGATGACCCTTATACCGCGATATCCCCCTCAAAGCGGGATTGGTATTTTAAATTGTTATGCTAACATCCGTGGATGCAGAGAAATAAGTTGGAGGGATCCAACTGGATTCCTCAAAATGTTAAATTTATTTTACATTCAATAATGTGATTTATGTGGTAATCCATGATGGATTATATTGGGAATTGAAATTATTGAATGTTATGGCTTGGCTGAATATATATTGTTATTTGAGAAAAACAAATCTATATAAAGTTGGATTTTTAAAGGAAATAAAAAGGAAATTTTAAAGTACAATAACTATAGTGAATTCAAATAAATTAAAGGAATGAATTTGGGCAAGGGATAAAGGTTTGATTTTAAATCCTATATAATAAATTCAAAAATGAGAAAAACAGAATTTTGAATAAATGGGAAAAAGGATTTTTATTTAAAATAAGGACGTAAGTAGTACTGTTTTATAAGTACGAAGAAATACACTTTTAAAATTCAAGATTTAAGTGAGTTTTGGAAAAATAAAAGGAGAATTTTGAAATAAAGTATGAAATTGGTATTTTCAGTTTAAATAAGATTTTAAATCATAATAAAGGAGTAAATATGAAATTAATGGGTTTGAAATAAATTGAGTAAGTAAAGAAATTTATTTTTAAAATAGAGTAAATTTTGGAAATCAAATTTGAAAACTGATCTAGTGTTTGAAATTACGTTTTAAAAGGAGAATGAGACTATGTAATTTATAAATTGGGTTTATAAAGTGAAAGAAGATATCAGAGATAATTTGGAAGTATAAATTCAGGATGAGAATTTATAATGGAAGAGTGATTTGTTTAAAAATAAATAGTGGTTTGGTTTTAACGGTGTGGAAAGGAAAGTGTATTTCCCTGAAAAGCCGAGTATATGTTCAAAGAATGATTTTCAAGTATAAGTTAGAGTTTTTTAAGTGGTTTTAAAAGAATGTTTTAGAAAGAAATTATCATTTAATGGTTCTAAAATTTTAAAGATAAATATTTATTAAGTTAGTTATAATAGTAATTATTTTAAAGGTTAATTGGTATTATAATTTAAAAGATAATTATTAAATATTTATATTTTATAAATTAGTTTTATTTAAAGGAAGTTTGGAAAAAAAATTATTTGAAAATTTAGTATAGAATTTCATAACTTTTATTTTAAAAAAAATTGGCTTAAGTTTTACATGAGATATTTTTATGAATTTCATAAATAGTATATAAATAAAGTTTTAAGTTGTTTTTATTTTAAATGTTTTAAAGTATATAATTTTGTATAAAGAGATTTAAATTATTTTAAAATCTAAGTATTAAGACTTGGTGATTTTCAGGGGAAATAAAACAACTGGGTGGGAATTTATTTCTGGAAGAGAAAAAGTGATTTGAAAACTATTTTCAAAAGGATTGAAGCATAGAAAAATATCGTGCGAACACATTTTAAAATAAATAATTTGGGAAATTATTAAGGCCTGATGGTTGTTTGTGGATGTTATATGATAGATAAATAACCGACGACCAATATTGGCCAATGCGTTGATCGTTTCGAAGAGACCGGGATCGGGATTAATTTCCCATAAACCACTTCGTTCTGGTTTGAACGTTTTTGTGAGGAAGATAAGAGCTTGGAGTCGAAGATGGACAAGTTAAGTGCAAGGGCTAATCACTACTAATCTTGAGGGTGATTCGAAAATGGATATAGTAGGAGCAATGCCTTCGGTTCCGTTCGGACCCGAAATGGACTTGTATGGACGAATGCTATCAGAACATCGTAAGAGGGACGGTGAGCATTCTAAGTGAATGTGTGCTAAAAAGGTAACGCATAGTCTCAAGCCTCATCAACTGGGAATGGATAAAACATGGGAGGTGCAGCAAGACTAAGTGGCTAACAACCAATTAGCGCAAGGCCATCCCTGTCTAGATGTCCCTTTTTATTTGGTTGTTTAGGCATTTGCTGATTACAACCGCGGGGTGATCTTATTCGGACTATCCAGTAAGGGGTAGCTCCGGTCTTGTGTAGCAAGGGATCAGGGTGGATCCTCGATACATTGATATGGACCACATACTATGACGGACGATACCCCAGTAGCCCGCCATTGATGGAAACCCAATCTTCGATAAGTGCCTTCGGACTTGTTTGTATACCTATTATGCTGGAATTTAATGAATGTAACAATTTTGGCTATTTGAATAAGTATTTGTATATAAACACTACTATAATATCAGAGGATTTGATAAGAAATGTTTTGGTTATCGTAAGGTAAAAAGCCATCATGTTTATTTGTGGAACGGTCTTACGAGATACCTTTGATCTCGAAAGGATTTTGAAACTTTAATAATCCAATTGTGTGTGTTTTCACACGCTGGTTTTCCACACTGACTCGGGTTTTATTTTACCATAATGCTTGGGTCAGACCGAGTATTATAGGATACAGGATGGAATTCTATGGAGCTCAAGGGACGAGGTGGATGGTGAGACATATCACACATACTTAAAGTATATTCCGTTGTGCAATATAGCTGTATAGTCAGCTTTTGTGAGGACAAGTTCATATAACTATCTAGTATTTTGCTATCGATTTTGTGTACCCTGATGATGTAATGTATAAAACAGATGTATTCCTTTTTGTTTAAAGATCAGTCATTTATCTATTATATATTATTCTGTTGCGTTTGAGAGATTCTGATGTTGTTTCGGTTTTTTTCTCTTCTTCTACCTCCTTCTTCTTTACCCTTATGGTCTAGTTTTCAGCATTCGATTGTTCGGCATTTAATACAGTGGACATATTGATGTTAATTTTCGAACGTCGAAAAATTGGGTCGTTACACTCAGTCTCATTCTAGGGTCTCACTTACCCTTTCTCAAATGTGTCAACCCCATGAAAGCTTAGGCGTTCGCTCAACCTGAGCTCTGATACCAACTGTAACGACCCATTTTCTGTACAGTTTAAGTTGACAATAAACCACACATGACCAAACCAAATTTAACGGAAAGGTGGACAGTTAGGGAAAAGAAAGAAGGAAGAAGACAAAAAGAAAAATAACAACACAGAGTCTCACAGCGGAATGAATGATCTATAATATATAACAAACCTTTACACAAAATAATACCGTGTGTGTCTGTGTATACAGACATCAATCTGAGTATACTAACCTATTTCAGCTCATGCAGTTATAAAACCTATCCTCACAATAGCTGATAAATACAACAATGAATGCAGTGGAAAAAATATAACCATCTAAGTGAATACGTCTCAAAGCCTCCACCTCGTCTCTTGAAGCTCCAAAATGTTCAACTAAACCTGGAAATATGCTCAGTCTGACCCGAGCATTATAGGAAAACAATGCCCTGGTCAGTCTGGTAAAACCAGCATGAGAAACACAATCAAATGGATTCTTAAATTTTAAATAACCTTTCAAAAAGAAGGTATCCAGTGAGACATGCCACATATAAACGTTGACGGGTTTTTACCTTACGATAACCAAAACCTTATTATAAGAAATCCAGTAATATTACTATAATGTCTAAGGGTGAAAATAATAATAATCAAGTAGCTGTGATGCTCGTATTACATCACAACAATACTAGGTATATAATCAAAAATCGATAAAGCGCGTTCGCTAATTGTGTAGGATTTCCATGAAGGTGCCCTCAGTATTTCGAGGAACAGTCCTCCTACACAAGGATTAGAGATATTCTTTCGAAGCAGCATACATCCCCAGTGATATGCACCATAGGAAAAGGATGGTTGGACTCGCTAAGACCGAGTGTATTGCCTCATGTATGTATATCAACTATAAGTGACATCTAGGAGGAGCCAACTAAACCCTATGGGATTGCCAACCCTAATAGCCATGCCTCTTGTCTATGGTTTTAGTCATTTCTGATGACGAGGCTACGTCCGACATTCCAGGTCACGCCCCGCCATCAAACAGTTCATGGAATCCTATATGGATACCAATACCCTAAAGGATCTTGGAATCACACATGGATTCCTACATTTCAAATAGATCTTGGAATCACACACGGATTCCCATACTCCAACGGGTCTCAGAACCGCACATAGATTCCAATATCTCAATATATCACGAATCACCTCTATAGAATTGTATATGGTTTTCACAGTGGTCACGGATTTCGAGTCATCTCTTACGAGTACATTCTTTCGCTTTTCGGATACTCCAAAAATAAACATCGATTTCTAGAATGCTCAATACCGATTATTTAGGAAATAATCAGACAATACACAAGAGCAGGGATTACCCCCTAACCATTTAAATGGACGGATCTCCTTATGTCCTAGAAGAACAAAACGAGTTTATAAGTACAATACAGCACCACCAACGGTAACTATACAATATAATCCCCGTGTTTTCCTAGATATTTTCAGAGCTGAAATCCTTAGGTGTTGAGTAGAGAATATTTCCCTACCACCAAAAATAAGAAGTATTACATATTTAGACCAAGATTTGATAGTCGGTTTTTTAACTATCAAATAAAAAGCATTCAACAAATATTACATTTTCCATTGAAATCACAGCTTTAATTAAGTTTTCATTATTTTAAAAGCACCTTTCAAATACTTTGGAAATCATTTCCTTATACTTATCATAACAGGATAAGTATATTCACAAAACACTATATTTTTATACTTAGAAAATATAACCATATACTCATCTAAATAGTACAAGTATATTCACAAACCATTTCATTTCCAAAAACTTAAAAACTTGAAGACTCTTAAAAATAGATTTTGAAAATATCGTTCAGTATCAATCATGAATCTCATTTTACATAATGGTTACATCGCTATCCTAGCGAATCCATAGTAAAATGTAGGCAATCCATGCCCTTGAATTATGCCATGAAAATCAAACATTTCTTTCCAAAATCTCTTTATTTTATAAATATGTCCAAATATATTTATAAAGTTTCTTTATAAATTTCTAATCTATTTATAAAATATTCTTAATAAATCTAAACACCACAGTTATAAAGCTTCTATTTTCAGATATTAACAACTCATTATAAATTCTTTAGAAATATCCAAAGCCATTTATAAAACTCTTCCTGTATTTTAACGAACTTATTTAATAAGTCTTTAAGTCGGTAAGGTTCCCTTGACAAACCATAAATTATTGTAAAATAATGAGTTATTATTTAAACATCCTTCTATTTTACTTAAATTAAATCTCATTTCAAATAACAACTTTAAAATCTTATTAATAATATATTTAATTTATTTTTAACACTATCATTATATTAATAAGTTAACTTCAAAAAATATTAATATAATAATTAACTTTAAAATGTTATTATTACAAAAAAAATTTGCAAAGCCAGCGGGGTTGAGTGTCCTCTACCATATATTTATATAGAATAAGTAGACCTTACAATACAAATGGGATGCATGGTTTTACAAGATAGATGACAGAAAGATAAAACACAGAACAACAAGGGAAATAATAAAGACATGGCATAAAAGTTAGGACCACCTAACCAAGGTAACTGCATCAAAGGGATAGGAGGACATGGAGATCGAAAAATGTATTTCCCTACAAATGCCGAAGTGAATCTGCATACGATTCCTGACCTTATGTTTGAAAATTCTATGATTCCTTTCCATCCATATTTCTCTGACATTATTTTGAGTACTATTAAAAGCTTATATGATGATGATTGCTTCCACTTTGTAGCTTTATAAATATTCATCCATTCTATTTTACCGTCTCTCACACAAGATTCATATCCACCTCTTGTCTTTATATTTGACCATATGAAGTGAGTAAAGGAGCAACTAAAGAATAAGTGATGAATATATTCAAATGTAGATGAACAGTATAAACAAGAGTTAGAGACAGATATACCTTTTGTAGCCAAATTCCCTAAGGTGTGTAGAGCTTTCTTGAGTACGTTCCAGAGCAAAAAATTTAGTTTTTCATCAGCATACAAGTTCCATATTCTTTATACCATGGAAAGTTGTTCATATGTAAATCTCCCACAATCGTAGTGTACAAAGTATGAGTTGAGTGGTCTTGAAGTCCATCTGTCCATTTATATGCTTCATGTTGATTAAAGACATAGGGTTATCTTCAAATAAATGCCGCAATGCAGTTATGGAGGCATTACTAAAGTAATGGAGAGAGATTTTTCCATTGTTAATATAGCTAGAAGCTCTTACATTTAATGATATTCCACTTTTTGTTATGTTATCATATGAAAGCATACTTTTTAAGTATCACCCCTTTCTTTATCCAAGGAGTAGTCGAAAATTTAGACTTACTATCAGAGGAGAAGGGTAGCTTCATATGAGGCTACAAAATATCTAGTATTTTCATCATTGTTTTCCATACCCAGCTAAGTGATTGTTTGGAAGCAGCAAGCCATATATCATCTTTTAAGTTGTATCTGATGCTTCATTCAACCCATAGCGAATCAGACTTGGTTACAAGATTTGAAAGTGCTTGGACAATGCAGCTATATCCCAATTCTTCATATTTTTAATGCCTAACCCTCCCTTACATTTAGGAATTTCCACTTTTCTGAAAGCTATGGGAGATAGATTTTTTGTATGTATTGATTCAAATCATAAGAATTTTGTCATTGCAGATCTTATCATTGCAATAAGTTTAGTAGGTAGTAGGAATGTTTTGCTCTAATACAATGTCATTGAGAGAATAACTGCATTAATAATAACTAGCCTCCCAGGTTGAGATATGAATCGATTTTCCCATCTATTGAACACAGTAGTTATTTTTTCATATAGAGGGACACATTAAGCAATAGAAATTCTCTCAGTAGCAAGAGGAATGCTTAAGTAAGCCATATCTAATTCAACTGGAAGATTTTTGTGATATTCAAGCAATCTATGATCTGATGACAGGGCACAGCAGCTATTAGAATGTGATATTTCTATGAGTTAGTTTGGGGACCAGAGAACTTGTAGAAGGAGGAAAGGGCGTTCATTATTGTCTGAAGAGATTTAGCAGTTGGTTTGGAGAATATTAACAAGTCATCAATGAAGGCTAATGATGTGACCATAACCTTTCTACATTTATGATGCAGTTCAAAAAATCCATTACAACTTGCTGCTTAAGAGCTAATGTAAATATTTCCATAATCAAAATGAACGATAAGCAGATATGGGGTCACCTTGCCTCAATCCATTATTTCCTTTGAAATATCCAACAGTACAAGCATTGAAGACAAGAATATATCTGACAGTTGAGATATATTAATATATCCAATTACTGAATTTTGGAGGGAAATCCATCCTATTAAGTATGGTCATCAGGGCTGACCGGTTGACAGTATCAAGCCTTTTTAATGTTTATTTTTAGCATTGCTCTAGGCGATATATATAGAGAGGAGTACACATTCAATAACTCATGAGTTAACAGGACATTCTCAAGGATACTTCTATTAGGGAGGTATGCAGCTTGATTGGGAGATATCATTGTTTGTAGGACATTTTTAAGCCTAGAGGCTAAGATCCGAGATATGGACTTATATATGGCATTGCAGCATGCAATTGGTTTGAACTGTGATCCATCACTTGGATTAGCCGTCTTAGGAACAAAGGCAAGGTTGGTTAAATTTATTGAGCTAAGCGTTTTGCTTTTGTTGAAAATATTATAGATAGCTTTGATCGCATCAGTAGAAATTATGGACTAGCAATGCGTGTAGAAGGTTACGGTGAATCCATCAGGGCTAGGATAAGTAGATTTCCTCATTGCAAATAAGGAGTTCTTTATTTCTTCATCCGAGATAGGATATGTTAGAGAAGATTGCATATCTATGAAAAGTTTGGCTATTGGTTGGTTTTTTAGAAATGTGTTGTCTAAGGAAGAGGGAAGACCACCCAACAAAGAGGTGAAATAGTTGGGGAAAGCAGCATCAACCAGAGGGAGGGATCCATGAGATACTCCTTGCATATCATTATTCTAATGTATTAATGTCTTAGCTTATCTGATTTTTAAGGAAGCATGGAAGAGTTTTGTGTTTCTATCTCATGTTGAGCAGTTTTGTTTATGTTTTGCGTAGACATTTTAGCTTCGATATTCAAAGCCGGTTCAAGTTGAGTGATGAGTTAATTTTCTTTCTGATTTAAGTTTGGATCTGTGCTTGATTTTAGTATCATCTGTTATGCCGGTTCAAGTCTAGAGGATATATAAGTAAATAGTTTGTTACCTTGGCCATATATTCTTCGAGCCTATAATCATAATGCGGGTTTTGTATTCTTCAATTTATTTTGCAATCATAACTTTAACTAATATTAATTTGATAAGTAATTAACCAATAAATATATTTAAATAAAATCAACATAATTAGATAACTTCAATTAAAAAATAAAGTATAGTTAAATCATATTAAATAAATAATTTTAAATATAATTAAACATTTTATACATAATAACTAATAAATTCAAAATAATAATTAAACATTCATTAAGGAATAACTTTTAAGAATCATATTAATAAAATAATTAACCTAAACATTATTTAAAACAATTATTAAGTATCTTTAAAATAGTTATTAATAAATAATGATTACTTTTTAAAATCTTATTGCAAAATAATTATTCTTAAATTAACATCCAAATCTAAATTTCAATTTTCAAATTTGGAGGCTTAACGATTACCATGGTACTTAAACAAGCTACCATATCATTCAATTTAACCTTTCCACTTAATAACTGTTATTTACATAATCAACAACTATATAAATAATTTAGCACCTAGCCTTCATTGGTTAAATATTACTTACTCAAAGTGGCATATCAATTTACGATAAGTAATCAGATGTCCAAATTTATAAAATAGCAGAACAGGGATTTATTCTGCTAATTAAACGTTAAATTAATTAAATTACACTACAAGGGAGAACGGCTATTCCAATGGCTCCAAGCCATTGGCGGCCGTTGGTAGCCGTTGGAAATGCCGTTGGAATAGCGTTCACGCTTTCCAACGGCTTCCAATGGAAGCTACGGGGCATTTCCAACGGTATTTCCAATGGCTACCAATGGCAAGTAGCCGTTGGAAGTCGTTATAATAAGATGACCAATTGGCCGTTTGTAGCCATTGGTAGCCGTTGCTAATCTGGGTGAATTTTTTTTATAACAGCAAGTCATTCGCCTTCCAGCAACACTTAATATATATCCATTTCCACTCCATTTCCACTACATTTCTCATATATATATCACATATCTAACACATTATACCACAAACAATATAAACAACTAAAAATTAACATCAAACATTACATTTTCAAACAAAACTACAAGTCAATATGTACATAAACAACAAAACCCTCACCAACACTAACTCCAATCCATATTCAAGTCAAAATATACAATGCAAACACTTAAACCTCACAACCTCAAAGTCAATATATACACAACAACCGTCAAACACAATCCTCACCACCTCAAAGTCAATATATACAATAACCAAACACAAAGACAATAATCATCATACTTGTCAAGCATCATCCTCACCTCCGGAAGCACTAGACGACGAAGGGAAGGAACCATGTCTATGCACGTACTCCGTTAAACGTTGATTTAGCTGCTCCATTTGTATAGCGTGAAGACGGTCCTGCTCTTACAGCTGCTCAACCATGGCTCTAAGCTCTTTTATTTATGCTTTGTCGCACGCCTTTTGAGCTGCCCGAACCTGCAAATAGAATGTGAGATGTTCACATTTGTATTATAATCATGTTCTTAGGCAATGCATAGTTTAAAATATAGAAATGTAAATGACGTGATCTTAAGCAATGCATATACCATGAGGAAATGCATATTTTATTAAATGATAATGGTGCAGGATGGTAAATCACATATATGTTAGATTTAAATCAGGTAGAAATCATCATATGCTTATTGTATCTATAGGTTAATTTATTAACTTAAACATTGAAATGTTTATAAGATTACCGCTTGGTTTCCATAGCCATAGCGCCTATTCCGCTGCGTCGGATCCATGATAATGTCGAAAATATTATCTTGCTCCTCTATCGTCAACTCATCACGGTCCGATTCTGAAAGTAGCTATGCCCGTGCCTCAAGAAACTTTGCCTAAAATAAAAAACAATTACAGGTTAAAAGTAGTAGAATAGGATTTAAACTTATCGATATTAATAAAATAAGATTTAAAATATGCATACATATCAGCCGTCGCCTTATCATCATCCCACTGATATGTATTATTGCCAGCATTGTCTGATTGACTTGATGCGTGGGTGTGGGTAAATACCTCCGTCATAGACACGGGACATCCAAGCCATCTTTCCTGCAATGAATAATTTATATATTATAATTTTTTATACCTAATCACTGAACTGATTAATATACAAAATGTAATAACGGTTTAGATTCGTAATTGATAAATTTACCAAGTCCTCACGGTGATGCTGAAAAGACTTCGATCCGCCATGATGCGTTATAGGATTCCTACTTCTATTGGCAGAGTTCCTCTCTGGTTCCACCTGCAATTTAAATTGAATATTATATTTACTCATTGCGAAATAATTAACTATATATTTGGTAGATTTACCTTGAAATCGTCGGACTCCCACCAACTAATTCAAGAATCCCATACGGAAGCGCCCATCCAGTTCGGTTTCTTCCCCAATTTTTTAAGAGCTGACATTACCTCCCTGTAATTTTTTACGACATTCGAATTCCAATGGCGCTGAACCATGGCGACATCGGGCTCCGCCAAGTCTAATTGCCCCTGTACATATAGAAAATATTACTAATTGTTGATTTATACTTGTTCATATAGTAAAGTGATATAAACTCGCCAGAAAATCCTACCAGATGGCCTCCCTTACGTGGTCAGGGATCTTACTCCACTTAGGCCAACAATCTATCATCCGGCTCATATATGATTACTTGGAAATGCCAAGCACAACTCCTGAGGGATCCAAATCAAACCCCCTGTGTTAAATATAAAACAAAGCTTTAGACAAGTATATATATGTATGAACAAATTTATGTTATTATAATTTTAATTTTGATACTTACGCTCCATCAGCCTTCGGCTGCAAATATACAAGTGGTCGGGCCGGAGGCTCACCACTACTCTCGCCGACTGAGCGAGAAGAGCTACGACGTCTGGAGCCTAACATAATACCTGTTGAAAATATTTATTTTTAATTATAGACATAGATAAAATGATGATGATATGTGGTGCATGTAATGAAGTCATTTTTAATTGGTTGTGCGCATGTAATGATGATGATGATGTGTGATGCATGTGCGTGAATATTTCTAAAAATTACCGGATATTACTCAGTCCTCGTCATTTTCTGATTTAGACTCGGTCTCATGTTCTATATCGTTTTCCTCTACACTCTCAAATGCTTCGACTAATACATTTGTCTCATCATTTAATTTTCCAAAATCAGTTTGATCGTCTGTAATTGTGATTTCAACATTTTCCTCGATATCTGCTTGATAGGCTTGTTCTTCTGGAATATTCTTTCCATCGAATGTAAATCTCTCCTTGGTTTTAAAAACTGCAGACCAATCCGCTTTATCTCTTTTTAAAGACGGATAAGGGGCGTAATAAACTTGTAGGGCTTGTTTGGCTAGTACAAAAGGATCGTACTGCTGATAACGGGAGGTATGTTTTATTTCTATAAGATTATAATTTGGATGCACGTTAATACCAAAACCTGGAACATTGCTGAACCAGTTGCATCTAAACAAAAAACTTCCTCTGCGGGTCTTATAAAATATGTCAATTGCAAAATCTGGGTTAACACGCCATAAAAATCATGTATATGATTATTAGGATCATCACTGCCTTTAACAAATACACTGGTATTGTTTGTTAATTTTTCAACACCGTATTCTTTGGTGTTGAATTTATATCCATTAACGAAAAATGTTGGATACGTTTTAACTTTTCTTTTTGGTCCCAGCACCAAATGTTTTAATCCTTCATCGACCACATTATTTGTAGGATCACAAACGTAGTTCGAAAACCAAGTAGTGAATTTTTTTTCTTAAATCGCCATTTGGATTTTGTGATTCATAAACAATGCAAACAAAAACATAATATATTGATTTATTATTCGTTTACACATGCAATATTAAATTAAATTTATCAAAACTTGTAATCTGATAATTACCTAATAAATGGTGCAACTTCTGTACAATTAAGAAGAATATATATGTGTGCTACATGGTATCTCTATCATCTAACCATATTTCTACACATTTTCCAACATGTCGACCATGTTGTTTAAAAATAGATAACATTGCTTCCGAAGAAGAATCTTGTTCAACGGGCTCATCATTACGCGCAACACTTTGAAATGATATATTCACATGATCATTGAAATAATGAGAGGGAAAGAACGATGCTTCTTCTTCGATATATGATTTGCAAATTGAACCTTCAACCCGAGCTTTTTGTCTCACTTATTTCTTTAAATGATTTAAGTACCTAATAGAAAATATTTCATATAAATATGGATTTTATTTATAGTTAAATTAACGTTTACATACTCAGTATTAATAACATACCTCTCGAATGGATACATCCATCCATATTGCACAGGACCTCGAAGATGTGCTTCAAATGGAAGATGAATAGGTAAATGCTCCATTACATTGAAAAAAGCTAGAGGAAATATTTTCTTCAGCTTGCATAGCAGTATAGGGATTTCTACCTCAAGTTTACGATGACGGTCAACTTTTAACGTACTTGAACAAAGCTCCTTATAAAATAAACTAAGTTCTGTTATAACCTTCCAAACTTTTACGGGCAACAATTCTTTGAAAGCGATGGGTAACAAATTTTGCATCATTGCATGACAATCATGGCTTTTCATCCCACTCAGTCTTCCGTTCTTATAGTCGACACATCTACGAAGATTAGATGAAATTCCATCAGGAAATCATAATCCTTCCACCCATTTCAATAGTACTTTAACTTGGTTGTTATCTAATTCATAACATGCTTTGGGTTTTTTAGTGTCATTTGGCTTCATATGAAGCTCAGGACGATTACATATTTCTTTTATATCACGTCTTGATTTCAGATCGTCCTTAGTCTTGCCCTTAACATTCAAAAGTGTATTAAACACATTATCGAATATGTTTTTCTCGTTATGCATAACGTCAATGTTATGACGGATTAAGAGATTTTCCAATGAGGCAATTCCCAGAATATACTCTATTTGCACCAATTATGAAACGTAGATTTACCTTGGATTTCAGTTTGCTGCCCGGTTTCATGTATCTTTGGATAATCTTTTACAAGTTCATATATATCTTCATTTGACCAAATCGTTGGTGGTTGTAAATTCTCATGTCTGTTAGCTATGAAGTTTTTTTTGTCCCTTCTAAAAGTATGATTAATATGGAGAAAACGTCGATGACAATCAAACCATGAAATTTTCTTCCCATGCCGTAAAGAAAATGCTCGTGTTTCTTCCATACAGTAAGGACAAGCAAAACGACCGGTCGCACTCCAACCCAAAAGCATTGCATATGCAGAAAAATCGCTAATAGTCCATAACAAAGAAGCGAACATCTGAAATTTTTTTTCTCGATACGTCGTATTTTTCAACTCCTTCATACCACAATGTTTCCAACTCTTCGATTAGTGGTTGTAAGTAAACATTGATACCCTGTGTCGGATCATCAGGGCCAGGGACGACAACTGTGAGTGGAGTTTTCATACACATCCACAGGGGTAGATTGTAAGGTGTAATGATTATAGGCCAAGATGAATATTTAGAACCAAACTAAGAAAACGGTGAAAATCCATCAGTACACAAACCTAGCTTACGTTACGGCTCTCTGCTGCAAAATCGGGATATTTCTTATCAAAATACTTCCATGCTTCTCCATCAGATGGGTGTGTTAACATACCTTCTTCAGGTGTTCTCACACTGTGCCATCTCATATGATGTGCTGCTACAGATGATGCATATAACCTTTGAAGTTTAGGTTTGATAGGTAAATAATACATTCGCTTGTATGAAACTTATTTTCCTTTTTCCCCTGGTTTGTATCTTTCTTGATTACATATTTTGCAATTCCGAAGAGTGACATCATCTTTCCAAAACAACATGCAACTATTTAGACATGTATCAATTTTTTGATACGGCAAACCGAAAGATGACATAAGTTTTTTCACTTCATAATAATTTTCGCACATTAAATTATCTGATGGCATATGGCGTTTAGCAGCTTGTACTACAGCCGTAAATCCGGCTTCTATGAGGTTGTATTTTGATTTCATTGCAATGTACTCTGTAGTTGCCGATAATTGAGTGCTGCTCATACATCCATTCCAAAGAGGTTTCTTAGCAGCATCCAGTAAATCATATATTTTTTTGGCTCCAACATTTGGTTCCTCTTCGACGTTAACATCGTCGTTATTAATTTTAATAGCGGGGAACATTGATCGTGCCGCATCTTCAACCATATGTTCTATGAGATTCATCGTACTAACTTCATCACTAATGTCCTCTATTGACTGTTCTTCATTGCATGTTATAATTTCTCCATGACGATCCCACACCAAATAATTCGTTACGAAACCATATTGGCGCAAATGAATTCTAACCATATTCGGTACTACATGCTTCAACAATTTGCACCTAGTACATGGACAACGAATTTCTACGTCGTTTCCAATATTACTTAAAGAAAATTCGACAAACACATTTACCCCGTTGAGAAAATGTTTACTCATTGAGCCTCCCATTTCTCTTCTTTGATACTTCCAGCTCCGATCAATGAAATAATTGACCATTTTTTCTACTATAAAACCTATGATCAATAGTAAAAAATTTATTAATCAAATTCGATAAACACATTTAGATTTTGCTGTTTTTTATAATCCATTTTCGTTTATATACAAAGTTATATTTCTTGATATTTTGTTCACTTTTTTGTACCTTTTGTGATGGTCGGTCATCCTACTTCCCATTACAAACACAATAGTAATTACATTTCTTTAAACAATTTTTCAAAATTTCGGCAGCACTTCCCCCATGTTCCTTGTATCGTACACATATGCATGTACACAAGGAACGAAAAGGAAATGCCGTCGAAATTTTGTGAACCGTTTATAACGATATGATTTACGAAACGTAATTACTTTATAGTGTTTGTAACTTTTCCAGTACAGGGAAAAATCCAACGGATATTGTATCAGATGAATATGGATATCCGTTTTGCAATAAAAACGAATATTCATACAACAATCATATAAAGTACCTGTCAGACGGGGCCAAAAATTCACTAAGGGATTTAAATTTTGTTTATATGTTACCGTTTTATTAAATATATAAAATAAATCATATTATGCATTATTTTATTTGTATTCTACTATTTTACTAAATATATAGTAAGTTATATGATCTTTAATATTTCACAAAATATATAATTCATATGTGTATATATATATACTAAATTATATACTAATTTATTTAATGCTAATATATTTTGAAAAAGATATAATTAATGTACGTAAAATAATCGACTAATTCATGTTTGTCTAATATTTTACAAAACATACACAAAATAATTTAAATCAATCCTAACTAATCTAATGCTAATTCAAATGCGCGTTTACACTAAATTATAAACATATATATATATATATATATATATATATATATGTGCATAATACACACACACACACACACACACAAACAATTTGGACATTTGGATGGTAATAATTGAATTAGCACTTAGTTTGGTATAATGAACAATCAATAGGCCATTGGATACAAATATAACAACAAATTAACATAAAATTAATAAAATTATTTTTTTTAGGGTTTTAGCCAAACATGATTTTAGAGATGTGTAGGGATGGAGAGAGGATGCTGGCGTTGAGTGATGGTCTTGGAGCGGCTGCCAGTTGCGTGGGGAAGTTTGGAGCAAGAAAGGAGGAGGAGGGGAGGAGGGTTTTGCTGTAATTGGGGAAGAAGAAAATAATGTTTCAGGCTCAGCTGGCTGCAGGTATACGTGCATATTTCCAACGGCTTCCAACGGCCACAAACGGAGAAATTTCCAACGGTTGTCAATGGCTACCAACAGCATGTTAAAAAATAACGCGCTGTTGGTAGCCGTTGGAAAATACCATTGACGGCCGTTGGAAAGCCTTCGTGACTATATACTGTATTCCTAGTAGTAGCGGAACGATGTTTTATTTCGCTAAACAAATGTCCAATTACCATATTTAATCATGTTTAACTCAATAGTATTTTGTTTGGCCAAATAAATATCACCAATTAAGGTATAAAAATTTAACATGTTATTTTTTAAAATTACGTGATTAAATACGTTTGTATTAATACGTCATAATTTCATACATTGCCAAAACTATCAACAAGTTACGCCAAAACATTGTACTAGCCAAACGAGTCCAACGCAAAAATCAGTGTACAAAACGGATATATTCGACCAAATTATGCAATTTATAGTCTAACAAACAATGTATATAAAAGCACAAGGGGGTTATGCAAGGGGTGATATGACGACCCGCCCTTCTACTACCAGAAAGACGTATCATCATTAAGAAAGAAAGGGATAGAAATAGAAGAGAAAGAGAAAGAAAGACTAACAACATCAGAATCTCACAGCGGAACGGAATAAAATATAATATATCACATAAATATTTCATAGTTTTTACATATATCAGAGTTATACAATATCAATACATATGACTGTCATATAGTTACACCTATCACTACATACATCAGAGACACTATACACATCAACTAACACAGCGACACTAGATAGATAGCTACATACGTATGGAAACTCCTGCTCCAAGCTCCTCCACAAATCAAAGTCCAAAACCTATCACTTGGCTACTCATAAAAATTTGAGTACCCAAGAGTTTATGAAAACACAAAATATAAACTCCGGGCCAGACATGGGTCTGGTATAAGTAAACAGTTAAAGTTGTTTAACTTTAAAAACATTTGAGAATATAGGTATCACGTAAGACTCACCACAAATAAATACGGGTAAGTTTTTACCTTACGCCAACCTAAACATTTCATAGGAAATCATGTGATATTATAATAGTGTCTAGGGTTTTCAAGTAAATAGAAAGTAGCTGAAATTGTTACATTCATTAAATTCCAGCTACTAGCCACGAAAGTGGGTAATAAAATCAAAACCGTAGGGTCTCGTAGGGAAAAATGGATTCCCATCAATGGCATGGCTACTGGGGTACCGCGCGTCATAGTACGGGGCCTAGATCACCGTACCGAGGATCACTCCCAACCCCCTGCAACACAAGGCCAGAACCATTCCTTACTGAATAGTCCCGAACAAGATAAACCCCGTGGTTGGCGCGACCAACCACCCACTAAGCCGAAATAAAAAGGGACATCTAGATAGGGGAAATATATTGTCCTGCTTGGGCATGACCCACCTAACCTTGCTGCATCTCCCCTGTTTTAGCCATTCCCGGTTGATGAGGCTTGAGGCTGCGATTACCTTTATTAAACATATCTTAGAATGCTCATCGCCTACCTGACGATGTGCTGAAAGCATTCAATCTATACAAGTTCGTTACGGGTTCGAACAAAACCGAAGGCATTATCTCGTCACACTCATTTTGGAATCACCCTCAGAGTCAACGACGATAACCCTTGCATTCTGAAAACACCATCTCGATCTTCATTTCAGGATTCACGACCTAACGTTTAAATTGGATCGATGTGGTTTTCGGAGAATCAAATTTGATTCTTCCGATCCTGGTCTCATCGAATCCAAACGCCATTTTAAGGGCCAAGTTGTCTAATTAACTTAACAGTTTAAATAATTTAAATTTAACAATTTGAATTAACATAGCATTTATCACAGATAAAACATATACAAGCAGCATAGGTATAACATAACATACCACAGAGCATAACAGAATATCATCAATTTAAACATCACAAACCAGACATTCTACATTCACAACAATCCATAAACAATTACTTTTAAATCTCATTAATTCAATTTAGAATTAATTACCTGAGAGTTAATTACTTAACTCAATTTAAGTAATCATTAATTACAATTAACTTCCTATTTCATTTCAAATTGTCTAATTAATGATTTCTTAATCGACTATTAAATCTTAATTATATACTTATTTATTTCATACTATTAATTAATTTCTTCCTTAATCAAGTTATTTAGCTTTAATTAACCATTTTCCTAACCATTAATTCAATAGCCTTAGTTATTACATAAATAGACTTAATTTTGATTAACTATTGATCATTCATTAATTAGCTTAAATGGTTAGTTTTAATTTACTTATTACTCTTAATTACATCCTAGAATAATTAATTAATATTAATTATTCAACTTGATTAACATTTTAAAAAGGGATCTTCTTTAACTTATGAAATCAATCTATTACTAATTATAACTTATTGGTTAATAAGTTTTATACTTATATTAATTATTCAACTAGAATGATAATTTATAGCTCAAAGTATTTTAAAGTGTCAACAAAAATAATTAACCTGTAACCAAGTTTTAACCTAACTATTAATCGCTAAAAAGTTTTACAGGGTTCCGAAAATTGACGAAAATTTGTTTTTCCCTTTGAAATACACTTCAGATTGAGGATAACCCAAGGCTCCCCTTATTAACTCGTGAGGTACTTCGAGTCAAGCCCCCATATTACCCGAGACCTTCCCGTACTATCTTCTTCTTTCTCCCCTCTACTTCATTTCTATAGGTAGTTAAAGTTAAAACTTAAATTAAAATTCAAACTACAGTTCTTCGATCTCACAAACACACCAGGGTTCGAACTCGAGCAAATCACCCCACTCCTCGAGCAGCAACTCGCAACAACCCTACGCCAAAATCTAACACCCAAACACCACTGTCGTGCACGTGCACGACAGCGACTTTCACCTACGGCGAACTTCAAAATCGACGGCAAGCCACAAACCACCCTCACACTCGAAAACAAAGCTCAAATCTCCAATAAAAATTCGAGTTCGATATTTAGACCATTGGACGAAAAGCTGCAACCAACACTCACAGAAGATCACCTCGCCGCCGCCTCTCCAACCACCTGTAGCACCTAATATTTCGCCTATACGTCGTCATTACGACCATCCTCCTTTCCCAAAACTCTCGCGTAACTCGATCACGCTATGTCATCGAAAACGATCATTTACAGAGAGGAACAAAAATTTCGGTAAAACCCTAATAGGGTCTCGTGTTCCAATTCCAATCAATAGAAAAATTATTTTACATTTTTTTCGAGTTTATAGATGTATAAACTTGCTTCAATCCAAGTTTCATTAATTAAAAATAAATCAATCTCTTGAATTAAGCAAAAATGCAAATTTTCTTTAAACCCAAACTGCTTCTTGAATACAAAATTTTAAATTTTGATCTTTGTTTTAAAAATCCCATCTTGAAATGTTTATTCAAGATTAGAATCCAAACTAACAAATTTAATTACTCGAATTTCCACCTTGATCTTCCCTTTACTGTCAAATTTAATATACAGTGTTTTATCTACTCTGTACACCTTCAAACATTTCCTCCACGCCATGATTCTAGTTTAAACCAATTTAATTAACTTAAATTATCAAGTTTAAATATAATTTTGACGATGTAATTAAACTATTCTCTACTTTTCTTATACAGTAGCTTGAAATGTTGAAGAATACATATATCAGAGCTTCTAATCTTTCAGAATATACAGCAACATAAAATTTCATTATTCATTATCAAACTTAAACTTAAATATGTATGTTTACTCCCTGAAAGATTTTTATAAACAGAGAATACCTGCAGTTCGGTTTAAACTCAAAGCTTAGAAATAAATTAAGTAAAAATGTCCCGAGTTTGATCAAAATATGAAGCCTATACTAAGTTCTAAATCACAGAGCCACTCAAACATATGCAACTGAAATATAACCAAACAGTTTATAAAAGAGGTTTGAACTGTTTCATTGACTTTAAAACTCTCAAAAATTAAGTTTACTCACATAGTTACTGTTGAAACAGAGAGTAGTTGCTTGATGAAGAAAGAAAACTGTAGTTGAAGTTTTGAATTCCTGTAGGCCTCTTTTGCTTTCAACTGGATTGAGCTTGTAAATATGCTGTTTTGTTTATTTTTATTTTTTTCTTCAGATCCTTGTTTAAGTTATGGAATGAACAAAATAGAATGATAAATACATCTATATAACTTTGAACAAGCTGTCTTCAGGAAGAAGCTTTGACTTGGCATAAAATCTTGCAAATTTTATTTTTTATATATGTACTAAAACCTGAAATGATTCAACAATTTCGGCTGGAAGATTTGTCATATAGCTTGAAATGACAATATGTTATGCTTAATTGAATGTTTGTGTTTTCATTTAAGTTAACACACAATTAATGTTTGCTGACACAAACATTTGTACAATTGTTTTTTGTATGCACCAATTAGTATTTGCAGACACTTCAATATATATAAAGATATTTGCAGGCTTGTTTGTACTAAAATGTTTACATATAGGTGTACACTTATTATGAGTTGCTGACACTACAATATATATGGAGATATTTGCAGATTTTCCATTCGTACAAAGATGTATTCATATAAGTTTACACTTTAATGCTTTGTAGGCAAGTTAGTTTTGTTTAAAGATATTGCAAGTTTTCAACTGGACAGGTTTTATATATTTGTCTTTACATAGTTAACATTTTTATTGATAACTTATATTCTTAATTCTAGTACTTATGTTAATAACCAAAGTTTATGTTATACTTATATATTTATAAGCTTATTTTATTTTAATTGTAAAAGTGTTGTTAGAAACACTTCTCAAATCTTATTTTTATTTAAAGGTTTAATCTTTCCATTATTTGATTTGTAATGTATTTGCACTAATGTATTTATATGAATATGATTGTGTTATTATACTTTTTATTATCAACTGCATTCATATGTCTGGTATTGCATATTATTCATACATAACTTTTAATTTAATTGAATAATACAGATTAAATTTTTGAATATTGTTAAAAGAGTCTACTTTATATTTTGAAGCTATATTCCTTTATAATACATATACAACCAATAATATCCAAAATCTTATTTATTTATAAATTAACATCTTGTATTTTATTTAAATTTGATCAAAAACTTATTATAATAATAGGGTCAAAATTCCATGATGTCACATTCCTCCCCCCTTAAAAGAATTTCGTTCCCGAAATTTAAAACAACAGTTAATCCAAAAGCTTTTATATTAACAATCCAATCATATATATCATTCATACAATAGCAAACAAACAAACAGTCTATTCTAACAAGCAACACTAGCTATCCGAACACAAATCCGGATAAATTTCCCTAAAATTATCGAGAGTTTGTCTCTCGATGATCAATAATCCAAACTGGATTCCTGACCACAATTAAATTCGACTCAACTTCCAATTTCCTGAATTACTGGTTTATCAATTAATGATGAATCATGAACAAATTTCCTGAGATATATGGAATACACAATAAATTCCAGACATCCATTCTGGAAATTAAATTATGATATCCACAGTATTAACTCTTTCCAAATTTATTGACTTCTTTACAGAATTCCAATATTTATTTTAAATCGAGCCCGTACGATGTACATATACCATTCGTACGTAATATCAAATCCGATCGCTCGATCACACAATTTCATTTCCGAACTAGTATCGTCCACCCGACTTCCTAGTGCGGACTCAGAACTGGTTTCTTGATCAGAAACTGTCATTCTCCTTGCATAGTCAAACTATGATAGAGAATTTCCAGCATCAATCAAAATCCAAATCCATGGTTCGTCGTCGAAAATCGAGTGAAAAATCCTAACTCGGATCGATATAACTATCTCGAAATTCTGTGCTCGAATCTGGACCAAATTATCATGCGTATAAAATAATATACATTCATCCTACGTATTAATATCCATTGATTATCAACTATATCAATTTTGTTTTATTCACATTATTCTTATTCTATTCACTTGGAATAATTTTCTCAGTATCAATTTTACTTAAGAGTTCACTCTTCCTTTCTTAAGTTTAATTTTAAGCATTATATACCTCTCACATTATTACCGTACCACTTTAAGCTTTATATCTTCTTATTCTACTTATTTCCAATTTGGATTTCTAATCCCATGTGAATTCAAATTTTCTTTAACTCTGAATCTTTAATTTTATTGACTATTATTCATTTATAACTGATTTCTATCATTTTTTTAAATTAATTTCATCCACTAATTTATTTTCAATTTCCAATCTTGAAAATCTTTTTTTTTTATAGTTTCCAAAATTTTGAAAAGTTTTGGCAAAGTCTCCATTACATATTTCCATAAGCATATATGTATAGTTCCAATCCTCAACACAATTAATTTCAATCAATTCTCAAACCATTCCCTTTTAATTAAAGTGATTTACATTTACTTGCTTAGACATATAATCCATTTGAGCAAAACAAACTCATATTCAAAATCATCCTATTTTGCTTCCAATAATTCATAGAATTTTATCTAATCTTGTTTACTTCAAAACAACTCACTTCTTATGCAGTTCAACAATATCATTGTGAATAAATGATTACTTAAGCTTTATAACAATTGATTCCATCTCAATTTACACTTGATTTCATCCCAGTTAATTTATTCACAATCTCTACGTCGCATTTTCTTTCATTTCAACAGGTTTGATTCCAAACCATTTTATTAAACTTGACAACCAATATTTTAAATAATCATTTCACTATTTACTTAATTCATTTATTTTCTTCAAACTGTTCCACTCAATAACTTAGGTTTATTCTATTTCACCAATTTCCATTCAAATCTTTGATCTGATTTTCCTTTAATCAAATCCCAATTATTTACTGATTAGTTTATTCTTTTATCCATCCTTAAATTTTTAATTTACATTAACAATTCATTATTGAATTTATTCATAATAAGGTTATTCAATTTATACTTGAATTAGATTTGTTTACAACTCCTTCCAATTGTATTTTATCCAAATTCAAGGCTTACTTGGTTTATATTTACTTATTTACATAAGAATTTTATTTCATTCAAATTTTATCTATAACTCGACTGAGTCCATTTAAATTCAATTTTATTTTAACTCAGCTTCAGTTAAATTTAACTACTTACAAATCTTAAAATTTTATTTCTCAATATATGAGCTCAAAATTTATTTATCTACTTAACAACTTATATTACTCATTTGGGTCATTTCATCTTATAATCATAATTCCAGATTATTTATATATATAACACTTAGCATCTTAAGTATAAATTTCCACCTCACAATTACAATCATTTTACCTTCAAACTTTATAGCCCATTAGGTTCATTTTGAACTGCAATTCCATTTAACTTATCTCGGGTTAAGCTCCAATATGTTCCCTATTTTCATTTACTTAAATTAAATTTTAATTCCCGGATTAAAATTCCCAATTTCATCATATTAATATCAACTTTACTTTATAAATCCAATAGTTGATTTATTCATTTAAACAGAATTTCTTAGAATTCAATTGCCCGGTTTTCATTTCCAAAACCATTTGAAATGATAATCAAATTTCAAATTCCAAACACTTGTTTTCACCAAAACAAATTTTCTCCTTTTGAACATTTCTAAAACAACTTGTATGTCCAACAAGCCCAAACAATTCATCATGACCAATATCCTGGTAGCAATCCATCACTTTAGAAACACGAAAATGAATACTGATGATGTGGCCATCACCATCAGGATTATTTTCCAGCGATTGAAGTGAGTTCAGTGCTTTCTTACTTTCACAATTTCTTTCCAAACAGTTTCCATTTAACAATATCTTTCAAAACAATATTCCATTATTGCCTTCAAATCTTTGGGGAAAACATTTCAAACATTTCCAAGATTTCAAATTCCTAGATTCCTTTGTTTAAATCCATTTAAACGCCTTCAAATTTCCGGGACTTAAATTCTGTTTTAATCTAATTTTAAATTATATTCCTTTGTATTTAAAGATCATACTTAGAAATTTTTTATTGAATTATAAGCCACTCAAATTTTAAATTTTTATTCAATTATAGTATTAACAACCAATCATCCAAATATATAGATATATATATAATTTCAGAAAAATAATTCTTTTATATCAAAATATAATTTTGGGTAAAATTATTTCATTTACCCTACCTTTAAAAACAATACTGTGTCGGTCAATCTTGTTTAAGAGTTTAGGAATCCCTATCGATGAAATGGCGTCCCACACATCGACCAGAATCCATAAACACTCAACAGATAAATCAACACAATATAAAAACAATTTTATATTCACTAACAAATACGCGCTCATATCTATTAATACACTCAAACTCATTTCAGAGTACTACTGACTCTATTCCATGAGAAATTCCTACCAGAGCCAAGGTTATCACCAACTTACGCTTTGATACCAACTGTGACGACCCGCCCTTCTACTACCAGAAAGACGTATCATCATTAAGAAAGAAAGGGATAGAAATAGAAGAGAAAGAGAAAGAAAGACTAACAACATCAGAATCTCACAGCGGAACGGAATAAAATATAATATATCACATAAATATTTCATAGTTTTTACATATATCAGAGTTATACAATATCAATACATATGACTGTCATATACTTACACCTATCACTACATACATCAGAGACACTGTACACATCAACTAACACAGCGACACTAGATAGATAGCTACATACGTCTGGAAACTCCTGCTCCAAGCGCCTCTATAAATCAAAGTCCAAAACCTATCACTTGGCTACTCATAAAAATTTGAGTACCCAAGAGTTTATGAAAACACAAAATATAAACTCCGGGTCAGACATGGGTCTGGTATGAGTAAACGGTTAAAGTTGTTTAACTTTAAAAACATTTGAGAATAAAGGTATCACGTAAGACTCCCCATAAATAAATACGGGTAAGTTTTTACCTTACGCTAACCTAAACATTTCATAGGAAATCATGTGATATTATAATAGTGTCTAGGGTTTTCAAGTAAATAGAAAATAGCCGAAATTGTTACATTCATTAAATTCCAGCTACTAGCCACGAAAGTGGGTAATACAAATCAAAACAGTAGGGTCTCGTAGGGAAAAATGGATTCCCATCAATGGCAGGGCTACTGGGGTACCGCCCGTCACAGTACGGGGCCTAGATCACCGTATCGAGGATCACTCCCGACCCCCTGCAACACAAGGCCGGAACCATTCCTTACTGAACAGTCCCGAACAAGATAAACCCCGTGGTTGGCGCGACCAACCACCAACTAAGCCGAAATAAAAAGGGACATCTAGACAGGGGAAATATCTTGTCCTGCTTAGGCATGACCCACCTAACCTTGCTGCATCTCCCCTGTTTTAGCCATTCCCGGTTGATGAGACTTGAGGCTGCGATTACCTTTATTGAACATATCTTAGAATGCTCATCGCCCGCCTGACGATGTGCTGAAAGCATTCAATCCATACAAGTTCGTTCCGGGTTCGAACGAAACCGAAGGCATTATCTCGTCACACTCATTTTAGAATCGCCCTTAGAGTCAACGCCTATAACCCTTGCATTCTTAAAACATCATCTCGATCCTCATTTCAGGATTCACGACCTAACGTTTAAATTGGATCGATGTGGTTTTCGGAGAATCAAATTTGATTCTTCCGATCCCGGTCTCATCGAATCCAAACACCATTTTAAGGGCCAAGTTGTTTAATTAACTTAACAGTTTAAATAATTTAAATTTAACAATTTGAATTAACATAGCATTTATCACAGATAAAACATATACAAGCAGCATAGGTATAACATAACATACCACAGAGCATCACAGAATATCATCAATTTAAACATCACAAACCAGACATTCTACATTCACAACAATCCATAAACAATTACTTTTAAATCTCATTAATTCAATTTAGAATTACTTACATGAGAGTTAATTACTTAACTCAATTTAAGAAATCATTAATTACAATTAACTTCCTATTTCATTTCAAATTGTCTAATTAATGATTTCTTAATCGACTATTAAATCTTAATTATATACTTATTTATTTCATACTATTAATTAATTTCTTCCTTAATCAAGTTATTTAGCTTTAATTAACCATTTCCTTACCATTAATTTAATAGCCTTAGTTATTACATAAATAGACTTAATTTGGATTATCTATTGATCATTCATTAATTAGCTTAAATGGTTAGTTTTAATTTACTTATTACTCTTAATTACATCCTAGAATAATTATGTAACAACCCGCATATTTATCGATTTTTATATTTAAATATTTTATTTAAATATTTTATCGTTAATCGGATTTTGGTCCGAAGCTACTTTTTGCAAACGGTCAAATTAGGACTCGAGACCACTTCCATTGAGTTCGAAACGTCGTTTGCAATCTTCTAAGTATAAACATTGATATGTTTGGGGTTAGTGGAATTTCACCACTTTTTCACTCGAGCCTTTGGTTTGGACTTTTAGCCCATTAGGCCCAAGTTCCACCCCCCTTCTTCTTCATTGCTTCATTTCATTTCCTAACACTAATGCTTCAACAAAAATGGTGAATGGAATGAGAAATTAAAACTCCAAAGTCTTTGTTTTATTGCAACTCCAACATTCAACTCCAAATTCAAGAAGAAGACATCGGATTCAATCTTGTGGTTGCTTCTCCATTTGCCTTCAAGCTTTGTTCTTCATTTTCATTGAGTTTTGGAGCAAAGGTGAGATTTTTATCTCACAATTCTAGTCTATAACTATATTGGACTGTTGGGAATGATTCCCCATCACTTTAGCATGTATATTTGCATTTGGTTTGGATTGGATTGGCGAAAAACTCCAATTTTTAGTTGTTTGGTGAACTTCCTGAGCTTAGGTCGCTCTGCCCAGGTATAGGTCGCTCGGAATCATTAGCTCGCGCGTGTGGAAAAGTCAAGGCCTGCATATTTCGTTCGCCTCGGATTTAGGTCGCCTCGGATTTAGGTCGTAGGTCGTTGGACTTTAGGTCGTTCGCGTATAGGTCGTTCGGCCTTGCCTGCTTCATTAGGTCGTGGGACCTTAGGTCGTAGGTCGTTAGGCTTAGGTCGTTAAGTCGTTCCCTCTGTTGGAAACGTCTCCTCGGTCTTAAGTCGTTAGACCTTAGGTCGCCCCCCTAGGTCGTTAGACCTTGAGTTGTTCCGCCTTCATTTAGCTCGCGCACTTCTTTAGGTCGCATACTCCTTTAGGTCGTTGGACCTTGTTTTCCTTAGGTCGTTGGACCCTATTTCCTTTAGGTCGTATGACCCACTAGGTCGCTTGGCCCCTTAGGTCGCGACACCTTTAGGTCGTGTTACCTATATACCCCTAGGTCGAAAGACCTTAGGTCGTGCACCTTTAGGTCGCGAACCCCTTTAGGTCGCGAACCACTTTAGGTCGCATGACCTCGTCTCCGTTAGGTCGTGAATATTGTTAGGTCGCTCATCCCTAGCCCGCGAACCTTCTTAGGTCGCGCACCACCCTTAGGTCGTAACATGTTAGGTCGCACGCCTTTCACACCATTAAGTCGCGAGTTTAATTAGGTCGCTCGGCCTTAAAACGTTAGGTCGCTTGACCTGTTCTATTGTTAGGTCGCTTGGCCATTTCAGTTAGGTCGCATGACCACACGGTTGCTCTAGTTAGGTCGGTTGACTCCTTAGACCCCTAGGTCGCAACCATTAGGTCGCTCGACCCTATTCCCCTTAGGTCGTTAGACCTCATTTTGTCTTCACTAGGTCATACCGTTTTGGTCGGGGCGCTGCCCCGCACCCCGCCGGGGGCGCTGCCCCCTGGACCCCCCGCGACCTGACCGGGCAGTTCGAACCCCGTAAGCGGTGGCGTTGCCCCCGCACCCCCACATTGGGGGGTTGCCACCCCCCCTGGACCCCCCCTCCGTAGGGGATCTTCTCTGAAAAACATTGAGCTGTTTTCCTTGGATTTTATTCACATCTCCGTATGCGATTTTTTGTGACTGATTGTTTCTACAATTGCTTCTGTGTTTTGTCACTTTATAATATAAAGGTTTCAATACTAGTAGTAAATATCAAAACTCTTTTAACAAACAATTTCAACTCTATTTTTAATAACAAAGCTCTTTTCTTAAACCGTTTTCCAATCTATTAGTATATACAAGACTTTACCTCACTCGGATGAGAAATCTAATTAAACGACTTAGTAAAACAAGTGGTATGAAACGCTTGCGTTCACTTCGTCGGCTAATTCTTGGACTTGTTCGATTGAACCTCTTGTGACAATTTTATTAGTGAAGATTTACAGTTTGTTTGTAAATATTTAAGTTAAGCAAGTGGTTATGGGACATGAAGCTAAACTTCTATATTTACTAGCTTAGTGTAATTGACACTTCTCGTTGATCTTGATGATCGCTTTATGAATTAGACTAGCAATTGCGCGATGTCTCTTTCATTGCAAGGTTAGACTAGACACCACCTGTGTGATTCCATTCACACATACCTTTCTGCTTTTTGGTTAGTCTTGACCTCAATCTGTGTGATTCCATTCACACATGCGGGGTAGCTCCCCATGGTCTTCGGACCGTCATGTGATAGGCCTCTTTCCCTTTTTATGATTTCTGGATTTCTCGTGTTGATTTCTGGAATTTATGTCATTGACTTGTTATGAGTACAAGTTTAGGGTATGATGCCCTCTTTGGATCTTTGAGAAGATTCTTGTGATATTGATTTATCTCTTATCGGTTGATCTCCTGTCGATCATTATTTGCATACTTATAGTAGTATGTCAGTATGGATATTTTATGTTTATGCCATATCTTTTATTTTATATCATGTCATCTGATATTTATAGCTAGACTGATCCGTTTATTATTTTCTTATAAATAATACTCGGGTCAGACCGAGATGTTACAGGTGCTACTGCTTGACTCCTCCCCCAGTGATTCACTACTCAGACTTTTGGCTACTTGTTTAGATTAGCAGCTTTTGTTGTTTACACTTGAGATATAGACTCATAGTTGTATTCTTTTGTATAGCACGCGTTGCTATTCTTTTGTATTATCGTGGATCTTTTTAGACCACTACTCTGATGTACACTTTTATGTGATATATATTCATATCTCTTTCCGCCTTTGTGATATGGATATCTGTGATTGATTCGCATGTTATGCTTACTTCTATATTTGTTTCCGAAGATTATTTTATAGCCACCGTGTGATAAGAAATTACATGGATGGTCGCTCCTCAACAGCCTTATTCTCCGCGCTAGTTGACAGCACTACACCGTTGTGTTCTTGGCTAGCGTGGGTATTGAGGTGGGGCGTCACAAATTAATTAATATTAATTATTCAACTTGATTAACATTTTAAAAAGGGATCTTCTTTAACTTATGAAATCAATCTGTTACTAATTATAACTTATTGGTTAATAAGTTTTATACTCATCTTATATTAATTATTTAACTAGAATGATAATTTATAGCTCAATGTATTTTAAAGTGTCAACAAAAATAATTAACCTGTAACCAAGTTTTAACCTAACTATTAATCGCTAAAAAGTTTTACAGGGTTCCGAAATTTGATGAAAATTTGTTTATTAACATTTCCTTTGAAATACACTTCAGATTGAGGATAACCCAAGGCTCCCCTTATTAACTCGTGAGGTACTTCGAGTCAAGCCCCCATATTACCCGAGACCTTCCCGTACTATCTTCTTTTTTCTCCCCTCTATATCATTTCTACAGGTAGTTGAAGTTAAAACTTAAATTAAAATTCAAACTACAGTTCTTCGATCTCGCAAACACACCAGGGTTCGAACTCGAGCAAATCACCCCACTCCTCGAGCAGCAACTCGCAACAACCCTACGCCAAAATCTGACACCCAAACACCACTGTCGTGCACGTGCACGACAGCGACTTTCACCTACGGTGAACTTCAAAATCGACGGCAAGCCACAAACCACCCTCACACTCGAAAACAAAGCTCAAATCTCCAATAAAAATTCGAGTTCGAAATTTAGACCATTGGACGAAAAACTGCAACCAACACTCACAGATGATCACCTCGCCGCCGCCTCTCCAACCACCTGCAGCACCTAAGATTTTGCCCATACGTCATCATGACGACCATCCTTCCTTCCCAAAACTCTCGCGTAACTCGATCACGCTATGTTGTCGAAAACGATCATTTACAGAGAGGAACAAAAATTTCAGTAAAACCCTAATATGGTCTCGTGTTCCAGTTCCAATCAATAGAAAAATTATTTTACATTTTTTTCGAGTTTATAGATGTATAAACTTGCTTCAATCCAAATTTCATTAATTAAAAATAAATCAATCTCTTGAATTAAGCAAAAATGCAAATTTTCTTTAAACCCAAACCGCTTATGGAATACAAAATTTTAAATTTTGATCTTTGTTTTAAAAATCCCATCTTGGAATGTTTATTCAAGATTAGAATCCAAACTAACAAATTTAATTACTCGAATTTCCACCTTGATCTTCCCTTTACTGTCAAATTTAATATACAGTGTTTTATCTACTCTGTACACCTTCAAACATTTCCTCCACGCCATGATTCTAGTTTAAACCAGTTTAATTAACTTAAATTATCAAGTTTAAATATAATTATGACGATGTAATTAAACTGTTCTCTGCTTTTCTTATATAGTAGCTTGAAATGTTGAAGAATACATATATCAGAGCTTCTAATCTTTCAGAATATACAGCAACACAAAATTTCATGATTCATTATCAAACTTAAACTTAAATATGTATGTTTACTCCCTGAAAGATTTTTATAAACAGAGAATACCTGCAGTTATGTTTAAACTCAAAGCTTAGAAATAAATTAAGTAAAAATGTCCTGAGTTTGATCAAAATATGAAGCCTGTACTAAGTTCTAAATCACAGAGCCACTCAAACATATGCAACTGAAATATAACCAAACAGATTATAAAAGAGGATTGAACTGTTTCAGTGACTTTAAAACTCTCAAAAATTAAGTTTACTCACATAGTTACTGTTGAAACAGAGAGTAGTTGCTTGATGAAGAAAGAAAACTGTAGTTGAAGTTTTGAATTCCTGTAGGCCTCTTTTGCTTTCAACTGGATTGAGCTTGTAAATATGCAGTTTTGTTTATTTTTATTTTTTTCTTCAGATCCTTGTTTAAGTTATGGAATGAACAAAATAGAATGATAAATACATCTATATAACTTTGAACAAGCTGTCTTCAGGAAGAAGCTTTGACTTGGCATAAAATCTTGCAAATTTTATTTTTTATATATGTACTAAAACCTGAAATGATTCAACAATTTCGGCTGGAAGATTTTTCATATAGCTTGAAATGACAATATGTTATGCTTAATTGAATGTTTGTGTTTTCATTTAAGTTAACACACAATTAATGTTTGCTGACACAAACATTTGTACAATTGTTTTCTGTATGCACCAATTAGTATTTGCAGACACTTCAATATATATAAAGATATTTGCAGGCTTGTTTGTACTAAAATGTTTACATATAGGTGTACACTTATTATGAGTTGCTGACACTACAATATATATGGAGATATTTGCAGATTTTCCATTTGTACAAAGATGTATTCATATAAGTTTACACTTTAATGCTTTGCAGGCAAGTTAGTTTTGTTTAAAGATATTGCAAGTTTTTAACTGGACAGGTTTTATATATTTGTCTTTACATAGTTAACATTTTTATTGATAACTTATATTCTTAATTCTAGTACTTATGTTAATAACCAAATTTTATGTTATACTTATATATTTATAAGCTTATTTTATTTTAATTGTAAAAGTTGTTGTTAGAAACACTTCTCAAATCTTATTTTTATTTAAAGGTTTAATCTTTCCATTATTTGATTTGTAACGTATTTGCACTAATGTATTTATATGAATATGATTGTGTTATTATACTTTTTATTATCAACTGCATTCATATATCTGGTATTGCATATTATTCATACATAACTTTTAATTTAACTAAATAATACAGATTAAATTTTTGAATATTGTTAAAAGAGTCTACTTTATATTTTGAAGCTATATTCCTTTATAATACATATACAACCAATAATATCCAAAATCTTACTTATTTATAAATTAACATCTTGTATTTTATTTAAATTTGATCAAAAAATTATTATAATAACAGGATCAAAATTCCGGGATGTCACAGGTGAAATAGCAGCATATTGCAACACTTAATATTAAATGCTATCGGGAGTAGTCTTTTTTAAAACTAGAGTGGTGTGTACCACATCTCTATCAATTATTATGTAAATATTTGTATATAGGTTCCTAGAGCATAAAATGCTATGAATCTTATTGTCTGGTCTAATATTTCATATAATATGTGGTAAACTTGTTAGTTCATTTAATTTCAACTACCTTACTGGCAACTTGCAAGTGTAACACCCAAGGGTGCAGTAAGTAGAATATTGAACTAGGAATTAGGAACCTTGTTCTTTTTATTTTTTTAGAGTCTTCTAATTTTGTGTTCAATTTCTTGTAGTTTTCCTTGTTAGTAGAATTCATTGTATGTGTTTATCTCATCATCATATAGTTCAAACCAGTTTGTCCTATTTAAATTATCTTCTTGTATCTGTTTTGATACCATTTTGTAATATTCTTCACACACTAGTTTCATCATTCTATATGTAAGTTCTATTTCTGTTTTACTTTCTACTAGATAAAAGGTATGCTCTAGATTTTTTAATACCTGTTCTTTATCTAATTTGAGTTCATCTGCTAAGTCTAAAAATTTCTTTGAATAAGTTTCTTTAAAAATCTTTGCCATGCTATACTGTTGGTTTTCATTTAGCTTTGTTTGTTTTAGTATAATTAAAAGTTTTACCATGAAATTTTGTTCAAAATAATTTTGTAATGATTCTACGTTTTCAATTTTTGGAAAATTGCTCGTCTGAGTTTTCCCAATCATTCTTCTCTGTAATTTTGTAGTTAGGTTCATTTTTTGAAACTATCCATTTTTTCCATTCTATGTAGAAATCTCTACAGAATCTTTCTGTTATTATTATGTTTTCTGGTTCTCTAAGGTAATTAAATTTGTTAAATATTTGGATGAAATTCGCCCCACAGTCATATATATTTATTAGTTCATGTTTATACTTTTGTTTGAAAATACTTATTATCTGGTGTTTTTGGTCTTCTGTAATGGTTGTATTATTCTTCATAATGTTTATTATGTTTAACATGAATTTATCTTCTAAATATTGTTGTAATTTTTCCATAAATCTTTTTTATTATTTATTTCTTTTTTGAAAGGTCGGTTGATCTGTTTGAGAAAGTAGCCAAAGCTTTTGGAAATACTAGGATACATTTCTGCATGAAACGGTAGAATTCTTTTGTTTTTTCATACTAATTCATTACTCATGTTATACTCAGGTTATTTTAAAATAATTCGCTTTCTTAGAAACCTTTACCAGAACCCTATATCTTAAATCATTTTTCCTCACCTTGTCTTCCTAAGCGTCTACAATTTCCCTCACATGGTACTTCTTTAGACTAACGGATTTACGTCTGTTGGAATTATTTATTAAGCTTATAGCAACTGGTGTCAATTTTTTACAACGAATCATGGCTATTTAAACATAATGAGCATAACATAAGTGAGAATTTTATGAAAGGGTAAGAGGACTTACATAGCTGCAGCAGCCTTGTATCTTTTTTTCCCTAGCTTTGACTAAATGTTTATTTACTCATGATTTTAGAAGAAGAGGGGTTGAAGAAGATAGCTATTAAATAAAAGCTTATATTAATTTCACAGTGGGTTACAATACTGATTTTTCGATATGTACAACCATACTGACTTGCCAAATATATAGGCAATTATTACACATAATATTATGGACAGATGTCCATTGCAAACTTACAATAGAAGGTAAAGAGACCTTCCTCTTAAGATAATAGTACAAGCACTCAGAAGATTTTGTAGGAAGAGGACATGCATAATATTACATCTGTAAAGTTATAGATAGTGGAGAAAAAAGTTCTTTGTCTTCTTTTGTGTGTGGAGATAATGTGGCGCCCCACCACTATACCCACGCTAGCCAAGAACATCACGGTGAATGCTGTCAACTAGCACGGAGAATAAGGCTGTTGAGGAGCGACCATCCGTGTAATTGCTTTATGCGAGCATCGATATGTCAGATAGTATAACATGCAATTCTTTTCAAGTGGGAATCCGACATGCCGACACAAACTCAAAGCTACTACACAGTGGCTATTATATCTTCGGAAACAAATATAGAAGTAAACATAGCATAAATCAGTCACAGACAATTCATATCACAAAGGCGGAAATAGATATGAATATAACACATGAAAATGTTCATCAGAGTAGTGGTCTAAAAAGATCCACAATATCCCAAAAGAATAGTTACATGAACTACACAAAAGAATAAGTATACATTATGGAGTCTGTATCTCAAATGTATACAACAAAAACTACTAATCTAAGTAGTAAGCAAAAGGTCAGAGTAATGGATCCCCGGAGAGAAGTTAGGTCGAAGCACCTGCAACATCTCGGTCTGACCCGAGCATTATTTATAAGAAAACAATAAACGGACCAGTCTAACTATAAATATCAGATAACATGATATAAAATAGGAGATATGACTAAACACATAATAATCACAATGCCAAGCTGTGATATATATAAGTAATTGAAAATCAATCAAGAGATTAATCAATAACACGATAATCTACTCAAGATAAAAAGGAATGTCATACTCCTAATTTCATTCACCAAGCCACAATAAATGACATATAAGATATGGCATAGACGTATAATATCCATAACGGCATACTACTATAAGTATGTAAATGATAATCAACAAACGATTAATCAATATCAAAGAATCTTCTCAAAGATCCAAAAAGGGTATCTTACCCAAAACTTGTATTCACAACAAGCTAATGACACACAAATTCACCTATACACAAGAATTGATAAATCATATCAATAGAAATCACAAAGTTGGTGAAACATAAATTCCAGAAATCAACACAAGAAATCCAGTCAATGACACACAAATTCACCTATACACAAGAATTGATAAATCATATCAATAGAAATCACAAAAATAGGTGAAGAAGAAAATTCCAGAATTCGACACACGAAATCCAGAAATCACACAGAATAAAGGGGGGAGGCCTATCGCATGAACGAGAGCATGAAAACTCACCAACAGCTGTAACACATGAACGAGAAGCTATCTCATGGTAGCTAACCATTAATTTTACACACGAATGGTCCGAAGACCTGACACACGAATGGTCCAAAGACCGTGGGTTGCTACCCCACCAATTTGAGGCGAAACTCCACAAAACGGGATTTAATTTCCCGTGCAGTCAAAGAGACATCGCACATTGCTAGTCTAAATCACAAAAATGATCGTCATGATCATCGAGAAGTGTCAATTACACTAAGTTAGTAAATATATGAGTTTAGCTTCATGTCCCATAACCACTTGCTTAACTTAAAATATTTACGAACAAACTGTAGATCTCCACTATAAAATTGTCACAAGAGATTCAATCGAACAAGTCCGAGACTTAAACGACAAAGTGAACGCAAGCGTTTCATACCACTTGTTCTACTAAGTCATTTAATTAGATTTCTCATACGAGTGAGGTAAAGGTTTATATATATACTAATAGATTGGAAAACGGTTTTATAAACGAATTTGGTATTAAAATAGTATTGAAATCGTTTGAGAAAAGAGTTTTAATATTTACTATTAGTATAGAAAACCTTTATATTTTTAAAGTGACAAAACACAAAGAAGATTGTAGGAACAATCAATCACTAAAATTCACATACGAAGATGTGAATAAAAATCCAACGAAACCGATAAAGAATCCATCAAAATGGATACTTAAGAAAATCCCTAAAATGGAGTCATCAAAGTCATAATAATTGATAACAATAAATAGGAAACAACACGAATCGATTTAAGTTGGGAATTTAAGCAACAAGGCAAAGCAGGCAAAAATCATCAGGTCGGTCGGCCGGACTCCCTGAGTCGGTCGACCGAACCTAAAACAGAAAGTGCCTATGCACTTGGAAGCAGGTCGGTCGACCGGACCAGAGGGGTCGGTCGGCCGAACTAGAAACAAAAGTGCAACTGCACATTTGGAAGCAGGTCGGTCGACCGAACCAGGGGGGTCGGTCGGCCGGACCTGTTTCCAGCCTCTTCCCTGCCTATTACAAATGAGGTTCAATCTTGACCAAATTGCATTTTCTCGAGCAACGGCGCTAAGGGGTTATGCCAATCGACTACCCGACCCTGTATGCTCCTCGATGCGTCACCAAAAACATGTTCAAACATCAAAGTTAGGATTTTTAACGAATTGAACTCAAAACACTAAAAATTGGAATATACACCAATTCAATCCAATCCAAAAGCAAATGCACATGAATAAGTGTTAGGAACTCATACCTAACATTCGAAGATAATTCATAGACTTAGATGTGAGATTAAAAATCTCACCTTTTCACAAAATCGAACAAGAAGAAGCTTAAAAGCAAATGGAGAATCAACCTCTTTTCAACACAACCCAATTGAGCTTGAATCTAAGCTTAAAAACAAGAACATTCCCTAAATTAGGTTTAGGAATTTCTGAAATTGGCAAGAGGATAAGTTGGAGAAGAAGAAGAGAAGCTTACCAATGGGTTCTTCTTGAGTTTGGAGCTAGAAATTTGATTTGCAAGAGAAACTAGGGTTTTGGAGTTTTAATTTCCAATCTCTCCCACCATTAAAGCTAAGAAAACTGAAAAGAGAAGAGAATGAGGGTGAATGGGGAAGAGTGGCTCAGATTTGAGCATAAGTAAAACATAGGGCTGAGCCCAAAAACCAAACCCAAAGTGAAAAGTAGCAAAAATCGACTTTCTCCAAACATATTGAAGCTTATACTCAAAAAGGTCGCAAACGGCATTTTAAACTCAATGGGAGTGGTCCCGAGTCCTAATTCGACTGTATGCAAAAAGTAGCTTTTCGGACTAAAATCCGACTAACGATAAAATATTTAAATAAAATATTTAAATATAAAATCGATAAATATGCGGGTTGTTACAGACTCCCTTCCTTAAAGAAATTGCGTCCTCGCAATATTTAAGAAGAGAACATAAATTAACAACCATAAAAGCATATTCAACACAAAATAAGTTTGAAATAAGAAGTTCACCTCAAAGAGCACGAGAAAGTAAGTCCGGATGTGTTCGCTCGATGTACTCTCTAGATTCCCAAGAACAATCCTTAGGATTTGAAGACCATTGAACTTTAACAAGCGGAACATCTTTATTTCGAAGTCGTTTGACTTCCGAAGCAATGATACGAATAGGATGTTGCTCATAAGTTAAATTAGGCGAAACTTCAATCTCTTCCACAACACCGGGCTCAAGTATAGAATCGGAATCTCGAAGGCAATTCCGTAATTGAGATACGTGAAACACGTCATGAATAGCAGAAAATTGAGCCGACAATAAAAGGCGATAAGCCATGGAACCAATACGTTCAATGATAGGAAATGGCCCAATATATCGAGGCGCCAATTTTCCCGATCGACTGAAACGTACAACACCTTTCATAGGTGAAACACGAATGAACACAAGATCTCCCTCAGAAAATTCTAACTTCCTTCTCCGGTTATCGGCATAGGATTTTTGTCTACTCTGGGCTTCTTTCATTCTATGTCGAATCAGTTCAATTTTCTCTGTGGAATCACGAATAAAATCTGGACCTAAAACCAGCTTCTCACCGGCCTCAAGCCAACAAGAAGGCGATCGGCATGGCCTTCCATAGAGTGCCTCGAAAGGTGCCATACCAATACTAGATTGGAAGCTATTATTATAGGAAAATTCAACAAGTGAAATATGATCTTCCCAACCTCCACCAAAATCAAGCACACAAGAACGAAGAAGATCTTCAAGAGTTTGATTCACACGCTCAGTTTGTCCATCGGACTGGGGGTGATAAGCGGTGCTAAAATTTAGCTTCGTTCCTAAAGCTTTTTGAAGACTCTTCCAAAATCCACTAGTAAACAATGGATCACGATCACTAACAATTGAAGTAGGAACCCCATGCAATTTAACAATCTCTTTAATAAAGAGTTTGGCCAAAAGAGGAACGGTTCGGTTAGACCGAACGGGAATAAAATGGGCGGATTTAGTAAGTCTATCAACAATTACCCATAAGCTATCATAACCCGATCGAGAACGGGGAAGGCCATCTATAAAATCCATGGAAATTTGATCCCACTTCCAAACTGGAATTTCTAAAGGTCGCAATAACCCACCAGGCCTTTGATGTTCGGCCTTAACGAGTTGGCAAGTCATGCAACGCTTAACGAAGTTAGCGATGTCAAGTTTCATTCCCTCCCAATAATAAAGTCGCTTCATATCCGCGTGCATTTTACTACTACCGGGATGAATGGTAAATTTAGAGTGATGAGAATCTTCTAAAATATCTTTACGAAGATCCCTAATATTTGGCACGATAAGTCTACCAAATTTTCGAATGCCGCCACGAGAATCGATATCAAAGTCTTTCAAACCTTCGATATCAATTTTATCCTTAATATTTTGGCCAAGAAGAGCCAATTCAGGATCTAGCCATTGAGCTTCAAGAATGCGGTCTAAAAGAGATGGATGAGCCTCAAGGCTACATAAAACAAATGATGAGCATAAATCGGAAAAACGGTCTCGAATTTCGCAAGTGGATAAAATCTCGAGATCGTTCCATTCGGATATCATCATAGAAACAGCAACTTGTTGTTTACGGCTAAGAGCATCGGCGACACGATTACCCTTACCGGGCGTATAAAGAATATCAAGATCATAAGGAGCAAGGAACTCGAGCCAACGTTGTTGACGCAAATTAAGTTCCTTTTGAGAAAATAAATATTTCAAAGACTTATGATCTGTGTAAAGAACAAATTTCTCTCCTAAGAGATAATGACGCCAAATACGAAGGGCGAAAACAATAGCCGCGAGCTCTAAATCATGAGTGGCATATCTAGTCTCAGCAGGCTTCAATTGCCTAGAAGCATAAGCAATAACACGTTCTCTTTGCATAAGAACGACACCCAAACCAACGCGACTAGCATCGGTATAAACAACGAAATCTTGATTCCCCTCGGGAATAACAAGAATAGGAGCATCAGAAAGGAGTTCTTTTAATTTCTGAAAAGAAGCTTCACATTTGTCCGACCAAATGTATTTAACACCTTTCTTAGTCAAGTTAGTGAGAGGTACAGCAATCTTAGAAAAGTCTTTGATAAAACGACGGTAATAGCCCGCCAATCCGAGAAAACTACGAATCTCTGTCACACTCTTCGGTCTCTTCCAATCTTGAATCGCTTCAATCTTTGAAGGATCCATGGAAATTCCGGATTCGGAAATAATATGACCGAGAAACTTCACACGAGATTGCCAAAAGTGGAATTTAGAAAATTTTGCCTTTAATTGATTACTCCAAAGAGTTTCCAACACAATCCGAAGATGTTTTTCATGCTCCTCCTCAGTTTTAGAATACACAAGAATATCATCGATAAAGATGAGAACAAATCTGTCGATAAAATCTTTGAAAACCCGATTCATAAGGTCAACGAAATACGCCGGAGCATTCGTCAAACCAAATGGCATGACAAGCCATTCATAAGATCCATAACGAGTACGGAATAAGGTCAATGGAATGCTATCTTCTGCGATACGAAGCTGATGAAAACCGGTAGCCAAGTCCAATTGTGAAAAGACTCTAGCACCACTAAGTTGGTCAAATAAATCATCAATCCGAGGTAAAGGATATTTATTTTTGATAGTAAGATCATTAAGCTTGCGGTAGTCAACGCAAATCCTAAGTGTACCATCGGATTTCTTCACGAAAATAGCCGAAGCTCCCCAAGGCGAGGAACTAGAGAGAATAAATTGCTTTGTCTCTAATTCGAATAATTGTTTACGCATCTCCTCGTTTTCTTTATTGGACATACGATAAGGAGGACGAGTGATAGGTTGAGCTCCAGGAATGAGATTAATTCTGAACTCAATTGCTCGCTTAGGTGGTAATCCTAAAACGGGCTCAAATATGTCGGAAAATTCACAAGCGACGTGAATAAGAGAAATAATATCACCCTCATCATCATCATCGTCATCACGAGGGTTTAAAGAATATAAAGATGCAACCAAACTGGAATCTGAATCTTTAAGATTAATAGAAATTTTCTTAACAGATTGAGGATGTCGAAGATGAATAGTCCGCTCAGGACATAGGATATGGGCTTCATAACGGTTAAGCCAATCCATTCCCAAAATCATTCCAAAGCCTAAATAACGCATGACATGCAAATCGGCTAGGAAAGAAAACACAAAATAATCTCGACATCTTTACACAATAGACTGATCGTTGCGGATCCACCAACCGGATTCGCAATTCTCAAAGAAGTCATTAAACACAAAACATCCAAGGAAAAAGTATCAACAAGCTCTTTTGATATAAAAGAATGGGACGCACCTGTATCAAAAAGAACTCGAATAGGATGATCACGAAATAAAATAATTCCATCCAGAATAGAATGAGAAATACCTTGGCCACGAGATGTGTTGCCAGGGGCTTGAGCAACATTAAGCTTTCCCTCCTTCCTATTTTGAAGTTTGGGACACACATGCATAAAATGGTTCGGGCTCTTGCAATAGCGACAAGTACGAGGCTTTGAACACTTGTTCGCAAAATGGTCTTTCGAACCACAATTATAGCATTTCTCTTGAGTAGAGGAAAAGATCTTTTCAGCAGGAGTTGCTTGCCTCCCTTTCTTATTGGGATAAGGGCCTTTGAATTTGCTTGGCCTCTTCTTGTTGTTGAAGTTTGGTTTGGAACCCACCACTTCAACTTCATTCTCCCTATCCGCCTCTTCAAGACGAAGAGCGATATCAACGAGTTGGTCGAAAGAAACTTCTAATTTTAGAAGTAATGGCTTCTTGAGACTTTTGTTTAAGCCATAGACGAATCTCTGGTTCTTCTTTAAAGGGGTGTTGATGTATTCAACCCCATATTTGGAAAGCGACTCGAAGGAGGCGACGTAATCAGTCACAGAGGACTCACCTTGAACAAGGTCTATAAATCGTCGAGCCAATGTCACTTTCTCTGCTTCCGGTACAAATTTCAACTCGAAGCGTTCCCGGAATTTCTCCCAGGTGAGATCCGCTTCATTAATTTCAGAAATAAGAAGCTCGTACCAGTCCAATGCTCTTCCTCGGAGCATACTTGAGGCCACCTGAACTCGGTGAAGGTCAATAAGATTCATGCGAGAAAAGATTAGATCGCATGACCTTAGCCAAGCCTGTACCTCGATAACAGTTTCAGAACCTTTGAATGGCTCCCCACCCAAATTAGTGTAATCGCTACACAAGCGTGCAAATCCCGACTTAGGGTGAGTAGGTTCCGGGTTAGCTCCAGCTGCTTGAGCATTTGTCACTAAATCAAGAAGCTGTTGAGCAGTCATAAAAACTCCATCCTGGGGTGGAGTGCTAGATGGCACAACTCTGGGGCGGCCTGGTCTAGACATTTCTCTTCCTTAAGAAAGAAAGAAGAAGAAGAAAAAGGTTATTCGCTAAATTGTGTATCAAGCAATCTTGATAGATAAACAAGGAATCATAAGGAAAATAGGATGAATCGGTACGAAGACTCGAATTAAATCCTAAAGCATGACTCCTAAGATGGACTTAGGACGATGATCCTTGTTATAATATTCCATATTGTTCCGAAGTTTGGCTCTGATACCAAGCTGTGGCGCCCCACCTATACCCACGCTAGCCAAGAACATCATGGTGAATGCTGTCAACTAGCACGGAGAATAAGGCTGTTGAGGAGCGACCATCTGTGTAATTGCTTTGTGCGAGTATCGATATGTCAGATAGTATAGCATGCAATTCTTTTCAAGTGGGAATCCGACATGCCGACACAAGCTCAAAGCTACTACACAGTGGCTATTATATCTTCGGAAACAAATATAGAAGTAAACATAACATAAATCAGTCACAGACAATTTATATCACAAAGGAGGAAATAGATATGAATATAACACATGAAAGTGTTCATCAGAGTAGTGGTCTAAAAAGATCCACAATATCCCAAAAGAATAGTTAGATGAACTACACAAAAGAATATGTATACATTATGGAGTCTGTATCTCAAATGTATACAACAAAAACTACTAATCTAAGTAGTAAGCAAAAGGTCAGAGTAATGGATCCCCGGAGAGAAGTCAGGTCGAAGCACCTGCAACATCTCGGTCTGACCCGAGTATTATTTATAAGAAAATAATAAACGGATCAGTCTAACTATAAATATCAGATAACATGATATAAAATAGGAGATATGACTAAACACATAATAATCACAATGCCAAGCTGTGATATATATAAGTAATTGAAAATCAATCAAGAGATTAATCAATAACACGATAATCTACTCAAGATAAAAATGAATGTCATACTCCTAATTTCATTCACCAAGCCACAATAAATGACATATAAGATATGGCATAGACGTATAATATCCATAATGGCATACTACTATAAGTATGTAAATGATAATCAACAAACGATTAATCAATATCAAAGAATCTTCTCAAAGATCCAAAAAGGGTATCATACCCAAAACTTGTATTCACAACAAGCTAATGACACACAAATTCACCTATACACAAGAATTGATAAATCATATCAATAGAAATCACAAAGTTGGTGAAACATAAATTCCAGAAATCAACACAAGAAATCCAGTCAATGACACACAAATTCACCTATATACAAGAATTGATAAATCATATCAATAGAAATCACAAAAATAGGTGAAGAAGAAAATTCCAGAATTCGACATACGAAATCCAGAAATCACACAGAATAAAGGGGGGGAGGCCTATCACATGAACGGGAGCATGAAAACTCACCAACAGCTGTAGCACATGAACAAGAAGCTATCTCATGGTAGCTAACCATTAATTTGACACACGAATGGTCCGAAGACCTGACACACGAATGGTCCAAAGACCGTGGGTTGCTACCCCACCAATTTGAGTCGAAACTCCACAAAACGGGGTTTAATTTCCCACGCAATCAAAGAGACATCGCACATTGCTAGTCTAAATCACAAAAATGATCGTCATGATCATCGAGAAGTGTCAATTACACTAAGCTAGTAAATATATGAGTTTAGCTTCATGTCCCATAACCACTTGCTTAACTTAAATATTTACGAACAAACTGTAGATCTCCACTATAAAATTGTCACAAGAAATTCAATCGAACAAGTCCAAGAATTAACCGACAAAGTGAACGCAAGCGTTTCATACCACTTGTTTTACTAAGTCGTTTAATTAGATTTCTCATACGAGTGAGGTAAAGGTTTATATATATACTAATAGATTGGATAACGGTTTTATAAACGAATTTGGTATTAAAATAGTATTGAAATCGTTTGAGAAAAGAGTTTTAATATTTACTACTAGTATAGAAAACCTTTATATTTTTAAAGTGACAAAACACAAAGAAGATTGTAGGAACAATCAATCACTAAAATTCACATACGAAGATGTGAATAAAAATCCAACGAAACTGATAAAGAATCCATCAAAGGATACTCAAGAAAATCCCTAAAAAGGAGTCATCAAAGTCATAATAATTGATAACAATAAATAGGAAACAACACGAATCGATTTAAGTTGGGAATTTAAGCAACAAGGCAAAGCAGGCAAAAATCATCAGGTCGGTCGGCCGGACTCCCTGAGTTGGTCGATCGAACCTAAAACAGAAAGTGCTTATGCACTTGGAAGCAGGTCGGTCGACCGGACCAGAGGGGTAGGTCGGCCGAACCAGAAACAAAAGTGCAACTGCACATTTGGAAGCAGGTCGGTCGACCGAACCAGGGGGGTTGGTCGGCCGGACCTGTTTCCAGCCTCTTCCCTGCCTATTACAAATGAGGTTCAATCTTAACCAAATTGCATTTTCTCGAGCAACGGCGCTAAGGGATTATGCCAATCGACTACCCGGCCCTATATGCTCCTCGATGCGTCACCAAAAACATGTTCAAACATCAAAGTTAGGATTTTTAACGAATTGAACTCAAAACACTAAAAATTGGAATATACACCAATTCAATCCAATCCAAAAGCAAATGCACACGAATAAGTGTTAGGAATTCATACCTAACATTCAAAGATAATTCATAGACTTAGATATGAGATTAAAAATCTCACCTTTTCACAAAATCGAACAAGAAGAAGCTTAAAAGCAAATGGAGAATCAACCTCTCTTCAACACAACCCAATTGAGCTTGAATCTAAGCTCAAAAACAAGAACATTCCCGAAATTAGGTTTAGGAATTTCTGAAATTGGTAAGAGGATAAGTTGGAGAAGAAGAAGAGAAGCTTACCAATGGGTTCTTCTTGAGTTTGGAGCTAGGAATTTGATTTGCAAGAGAAACTAGGGTTTTGGAGTTTTAATTTCCAATCTCTCCCACCATTAAAGCTAAGAAAACTGAAAAGAGAAGAGAATGAGGGTGAATAGGGAAGAGTGGCTCAGATTTGAGCATAAGTAAAACATAGGGCTGAGCCCAAAAACCAAACCCAAAGTGAAAAGTAGCAAAAATCGACTTTCTCCAAACATATCGAAGCTTATACTCAAAAAGGTCGCAAACGGCATTTTAAACTCAATGGGAGTGGTCCCGAGTCCTAATTCGACCGTATGCAAAAAGTAGCTTTTCGGACTAAAATCCGACTAACGATAAAATATTTAAATAAAATATTTAAATATAAAATCGATAAATATGCGGGTTGTTACAGATAAGGACTTTATCCTTTTGTCGATAGATATTATTTTATTTTGTTTCTTTATCAGTTGAGCATATTCTTCTTTTCTTCATTCGTCGATAGACATTGTAGTGGAATCTACGTCATCTCTGTCATTTTTATTTGTATTTTTCCAGGACCTTCCTTTCTTGTAACTCTTAATCATAGAAGGTTTAGGATGATAAATATCAAAATTTCTATAACCTGACCTGTGTTCTTCCAATGCATCTGTAATATATAACTTAATCACTGGAGTTTCTACATATAGGTATAATTTGTTGTGATCCCAGTCTCCATCATCTGCAATCCTGGCTGCTCTATACCTTTCATATGTTTGTTCGTTTATTTTAACACTTTCTGTCTTAGTTGGAATGAAATTTTCATTCCAATTTTCAAAATATGGATCTAAGAACTTTGCTTTTATTTGAACCATATGTTTTGTAGGTTCAAACACCGTTTTTCCAAAATGTGGGGGCACGAATTTAAAATCCATGTATATATCTGTGGCCAATATGTTTGTCAAATGTTCTGTTATACTTCCGATGAGCTCAGGCAGGTCATCTTGGGCCCATTCATCAAAATAAACCCTTTTGACTAGGCCATAGATTATGAGGGTAGTTGGGTCATATGTAATTCCTTCGTGGACTATGTATTTGTAATTCGTAAGGTTAAGATTTATTTGTGGTACTGCACAAATTATTGTGCAAGGGCAATTTGAGGATGTGTTGAGGCATCCTTCGTATTGTTTTGTGCAAGGAATATTGGTATTCCTTAGGATTTCCCATTCAATCTGTAGTCCTTCTGTCTTCATTCCTGAAATATTAGAAAGGAATTTGCAGGTTTTGTTGAAGACACCAGGGGAGAGTTCATTCGGATGTTGTAGGAAATATATTCCCTTGTGAGCTGTTCTGGAAAGTTGGGTAGGATTATGGGCCTTTGGTTTGGGCTTGGACAAGCTTGGTTTGTATAAACTTGTTTGGGTGTTCCAAGGCTTATGAGTTTGTTAGGTTCGGTTATTTTGACTATGTTGGCAAAGGAGGAAGTTTGTGGCCTGAGACTAACTGCCGAAGAGGTTTCGGGTAGCTCGGTTTTAATATGTTGTCCTAAGGTTATTTGTTGGAGGCTTTGTATATCTTCGGAAATGACATAGTCTTTTCCAAACATTTTTTGTAATTCATTTGTAGCGGCTTCAAAGGAATTAAAGCCCTTGTACAATGGTCTCCCGCATCTAGGATTTTGTTCTAGAAATTTGAGCTTGACGATCATTTGTTCCCATGTGGTATAAATACCAGCATCAGATCCTGTAAAAAGACCATAGTAGAGATATTTTGTTTTTTCCTCTTGTGTGAATATGTGCACTAAAGTGTATAACACACTTAGTTTTTGTTTGTTGGTCTCTTGCGAAGTCTTCATATTCCATATATTGTCTAGAACAAGCTATTGTTCTTCTATGACTTTTGTCTTTGTAACAAAATGGTTTGTTTTATATGTCTTCAGATGTTTAGTTGGATTTAGATCTTCCGTATCCATATCTGCAATGTAGATGTTACAAAGACATATAAAGATAATTATCTCAATAATCTGGATAACTGATCAGGTAGGAAATTATTTTTCCCTTTTATACGTTCCCAACAAATATTGGTTCCACAATTAGAAATAGTATGTTTGAATTTTAGCCATCTATTGTTTATGGTTCCTTTTTCTTTTTTACTGACCGTATATTTTACTAAAGATTCACTGTCTGTTCTTAATGTTATTTCCTTTTGAGATATTATAAATAATTTGAATGATTCTAGAACATAGATTACAGCTAATATTTCGTAATCTAAGGATGTCATGTATCCTTTTTCTTTGTATACCCCTGAAGTGTATCTACATATTTTTTCTATGGATTTATATTCGTATTTATCATTTTTACTTAATAAAATTCCTCCCCATCCTAGGGAAGACCCATCTGTTTCAATTATTAAATAGTCAGTTTGTAATGGCAAACTGAATGGTTTTAAGTTTTGGGCTAGTTCTTTTATTTTTTGAACTTGTTTTATATCTTCTATGTTAAAATCTCTATTTCCCTTTGGGCTTGCTTTGTTATAAAGAGGGCTTGTATATTTTGAAAGATCTTTTATATAGGGCCTTGCATAATTTACAAGTCCTAAAAAAGCTTGTAACTGTTTTAAACTTTCTAGTTTATCAGGGAATTCTAGAATTTTTCTGGTTATATGAGGTTGCAATTCTATAATGCCTTTACCAATTTTTGCTCCCAAAAATTTTGTGTTGTTTTTTATCAACTCTATCTCTTTCTTGGATATAATTAATCCATGTGCTTCTATGAGTTTTAACACAGTATATAAGTGTGATATGTGTTCTTGCTTAGTTTTAGAAAATACAAGAATATCATCTATGTATACATAAGTGTATTTATTGCAGTTTTGGAAAACATTATCCATTTTTCTTTGGAATATTTGTGGTGCATTTTTTAGGACAAATGTCATTACTAGCCATTCATAATGTCCTTCACTGCATGTAAATGCAGTCCAAAGTATGGATTCAGGATGCATTTTCACCTGCCAAAATCCTGATTTTAAATCAAATTTGGAGAAGCAATTTGATCCTTGTATTTTATTTATTAATACTTCTTTATTTGGGATACAATATCCATCTTCATGGGTATTGTCATTCAGTCTAGTATAGTCCATAACCATTCTAGATTGGCCACGCTTTCTTTCAGATTCTTTTTGGACAATAAATACCGATGTCCTGTGTCTCGAAACTGTTTTCCTAATAATACTTAAGTTTGTTAGAATTTTTATATGCATCTTGAATTCTTCCATAATCCAAGTATCATGTTTTGGAGATCCTGTTTTTATGGTTAAATCTGGATTAATTATGTCTAGTTTACATTGTATAGAATCTTTATTCCAATATTTCAATAGTTTTTCTCCAATAATTTCTATTTTTTCCAGTTTAGAAATTAACTGATCTACATCATCTGTTGTTAATAACAATCTACTTATATTTCTTGGATTTATAAGTTGGATATCGTTAATAAATCCTTTTCTTTTGCAATCATAGTTTATAGGGGGATCTTGCGTAAATTTTTCATTCTCATTGTCTTGAGTATGTGTCAATATATTTTGTTTATTTTTTATTTTGCATTGTCCTGGTATAGGGCAATCACAATCTGTTTTCGTTTTTTCCTCTGTATGTTTTGTATTCCCACCACGCTTCTCAAGCGCATACTCTGATAGTATTGGGGTTAATGTAATTTTCTTTGAAATTTGTATATAGTCTTTATTAAATGCAAAACTTCTGTTATCATTTAATAAGAAATCTAATCCAAGGATTAGTTTTATTCCTTCAGGATTTAATTCTAAAACCCATAATTGTTTTAAATTGTAATAGGGGGACCATTCTCCACATGTATTAGTAAAGCTTATGTTTATATTTTTTACAATATTTGTGATAATATTAGTAGTTCCATCAAATTGGATACTTTGTTTTGGTTTATCTGCTTTAGTGACATACTTGTATGGTATAAGACTAGAACAAATAGTTGAACTAGTAGCACCATTGTCTATAAAAGCTAGTATCTGTATTTCTAATCCTTATATTAATTTTTGTTGGAATACGTAATTCTTTTAGGTTTCCTGAATTACATAATAGTGGAATTTGTATTGGTTTATCAATGCTATTTAAGCTGTTATTGTTTTCATATGATGTTGATTCATCATGGATAACATTTTTCTTTTTATCTAAAGTTATAATATTTTCTTTTATTTCTTCTATTTCCATTTCATGTTATTTGTTCTTTCTTCAAGGATTTTAATTCTATCTTCATTTATCTTATTTTTATCTGTGTAAACAGGTTTATTTTCTTTAGGTAAGTCTATATTAAATTTGTTTTTTGCACATGTATGGCATATTTCCATTATGCATTCTATGCATTTGAATCTTTTATCAAAAGCAGGGTACCGAGGACAAAAATCACATTTTGTGGTATCTGTTCCCATCTTATGTTTGAAATTATGTTCACATAAATCCTTGTTGACTATATTTAGTAAGTGTTCCTGTGGTATATTTTCTTGAAAATCCGTTAATTCATCAATTAACGTATAATTGGATGTTTGTATTTGTTCCTGTTCTTCTAATCCTTCTAAGGATATTATAGAATATATTGTAGAGGTTTCTGAAACGTCAGAAGCGATTTCTATTAAATCTTCTTTTACCGAATCTACAAGGTTAGATTCTTTAGTAAATAAGTTGTGTCTTCTTGGACATGAGGAAGACAAGTGTCCTTTTTCATTACAAGCAAAACATGTAATTGTATTTGTATATGTTTTTCTTGGATTATATTTTCTTACATGCCTTTCCTTATTAAGGTATGGTTTTTTGGCATTAGATTTTCTTAAATAATATTTTTTCGCATTTTTTTTAAAATTTAGGTTGTCTATTTATACCATAATTTCTTGATCCATACTGTTGTGGAGTGTATATTTGTCCACAAAACACGTAATTTTTCTGTTTTAATTCTCTTTGGATTTGTATTTAGGTACATTTCTTTTTTAACTCGGTAATTATATGTGTTATTCTTATACCAATGTTATCATATCCTTTGGGAATATTATGAGAGTTATTCTCGTAGCTCTCTATCCAGGATCTATGTATTTCTTTTTCTAAATCACCTGGTAATTTAGAAAATAATCTATTTCCTATTTCAGTGCTATAATAATTTCCAAAGATAATTTCATAATGCAGAAATTCTTTTAGGAATTTTATTATATATTTCCAATCTAATAATTGGATTTCTTCTAAATCTCTCATGGCTTCTTGTTGTCTTATTGCTACTCTTGTATTTACATCTCTTCCTGTAATTATTCTGTGCATTGTATAAGCAAAGTTATATATATTACTTCCTTGTATGACTACGTTAGTTATTTCTTCAGGAAAGTTTTGTTTATAGGCTTCCCATATAGCTTTAGCTATATCTCCTAAGTAGTTCTCAGCTATTCTGATTCTTCACCAGAATTTATGTTTGTATGCCTAGCTGCCTAGCTGCATAATCTCTTGCTAGAGCAGCAGTCCATTGCTTCAGATATGTATCCAATAATTGTGGATGTCATTCTGTGACATTTAGTATTACTAAATTATTTTTGAAGAAAGATATTTCATTTGGTAATCTTTTTCCTATTGTTCTTAGATTTTTATTTTCATTTGTGTAAGGATCAACTGGCTATCTAGGGGGTTGTCCTAAAGTATATGGCATTGTTTCTTGGTTTTTATTTGGATATGAAACTCCTGAGCTTCCACTTTCTTCGTGGTCAGCTAAGTCTATGTGTTCTGTGAAGTTTGATATTATATCTTCTAAAATATTTTGCTCTTGTATCTCATGTTTGCTCATTGAGATTCTTCCAAGAAGTCATCCAAATTATATATTTCTCTTATTCTTATATTGTTTTCATTGTTGATGTAAACAAAATCATATGTGTTTTTAGAAATCATTTAATGTCATGGTAAAATTTTGGGCTATATAAACAATCCCTATGTTATTGTTCATATCAACCTCCATCATTCCAAATATGGCTTTATCCATAACTTGGTGTCTATCATATATTAAAATCAATAATAATTTTGTTCTAATTTTTTGTCTGACTAATCCTCTTATGCCTATGACTGTTAGTCCTAAGTGGATTAATTTGTATTTTTGGATCTTTAGTTGTTTTATAGCTTCTTGTGACATTAAATTTATTATTTGTTGACTTTCATCTGGAACGGAAAGTATTTCTTCCCTATGGTGTCTATATAATCCTGTTATTGCCGTAAACAATCCTGTTCTATATATTTCTCTAGGATTTAAAGAATTCAATTGATTATTAGAAAATATTTCTGTGTCCCTATCTAAGTCAATTATTTCTTCTAATTAGGCTTGTGTATTGTTAGTTCTTCTTAACATGTTAACAATCCTGCCCGTGGATGATAATCTATTGGATTCTGTAGGTCTTTCTGCTAATGTCCTAGATGGTCCAGTGAAGGATAACCTTCTATTATTCATATTTGGTCAAGTTTTTTGTACATCAAAAAGTTGATTTTAGCCTTTTTACTTGTAATATGTGTTGTAGGATCATTTGGTCCTAGTTTTAAGCTTGATAATTTTTTTGTAAGTTGACTTATATCATGATCTTTATCTTGGGTTGTTTTATCTAGATTATTTATTTGCCTATTCAAATTAGTAATCTGCTTATCCATCAAATCTATTCTATCATGGATTTGGGTTAACATTGCAATAATAGTATTACACATCAAACATATTGTATTATCTCCCTTACTTTGGTAAATGTCTTTATTATATCCTGCTGATAATGTTTCATTCTGTTTGAGCATCATGTTAACATGTCTAGTTGCTTCCAAATAATATGTATTATCGTATCCCATATTAATTTAACTGTATGTACTTAATTTCTTATAACAGTTTTTCAATTTGTTGTATTTGTAATTCAAATTGTTTCTTATCTTTTTCTGATTGTTCTTTTATTTGTAAGATTAATTCTTTGGATTTTATTTCTATGTCTTTAGGTTGATTTTGTTCGATCATCTCTTTCAGTTTTATTATATCATTTTTGTTTGGGAATTCTTTCAACTTTATGACGTTAATTAATTTATTAATTTTTCTAAAGTTATTTCCATATTATCTATTCTTTGTAAATTGGCTTTTTAAGTAATCTTGTTTATTAGAGATTTGTTTTAATAATTTATTTTTTTCAATTATGCCTTCGAGGACTAATTGCATTAGGTTATAATGTCTTTCGTTATAATGATCTAGATTTTCACTTAATTCTATAATTAGGTCTGTTATGGTGTTCATATGCTCTGATTCAAAATGCACCTTGTGGGTATATGTTGAATCTTTTATATAGCATATGTGTTTTTGTTTATCTAATGTAATAATCCTTTTTATTGGATTATTAATCTCTAAATTTATGTAATTGAATTTTTTATAACTCATGTTTATTGGGCAAAGTAATCTTTAGGCTCTAATACTAAAAGCACAAAGGGGTTATGCAAGGGGTGAAATACAGCATATTGCAGCACTTAATATTAAATGCTATCGGGAGTAGTTAAACAAAACTTTCCTGAAGAAATAACTAACCTAGTCATACAAGGAAGTAATATATATAACTTTGCTTATACAATGCATAGAATAATTACAGGAAGAGATGTAAATACAGCTTAATAAGTAATTCCAACAGACGTAAGTCCGTTAGTCGAAAGAGTACCATGTGAGGGAAACAGTAGACGCTTAGGACGACAAGGTGAGGAAAAATGATTTAAGATATAGGGTTTTGGTAAAGGTTTCTAAGAAACATAATTATTTTAAAATAACCCGAGTATAACATGAGTAATGAATTAGTATGAAAAAACAAGAGAATTGTACTGCTTCATGCAGAAATGTGCATGTGTGTGTATAAGCAACTTATATAATAAAAGTTTCACCCCACTTCAACATACAAGCTCAGGCTATGTTAGAACGCATGGCCCAAGCTCTTTTGCCCAAAAACCAAACGTCCTTCATTTCTTCAATGCATGCAAAGGTGCATATTTATATTGACCATTTTGCAAAATATAGTTCAATGAACAGTAGTCCATTCCTTCTTTCTTCACTTTTGTTTTTGTGCACCAGGCTTCCATTCATGCTCATGCTTGCCACTTCAACCCTTCCATTATGTGAAGCCACGCACGCATGCTTCAAACCCGGATCTACAGACGCTAACAATGAGATGGACACGAGAATACATACAACCGTGATTAGCACGTGTGTTCGACAGTAGGGGACAAGGTGGTGGAAGGGGGTTCGGAGGCGGACCGGAGTCAGGCTTGTGGTCTGAGAGGAGGCAAGCGAGTAGGCCAAGGAAAACTGGACGGTGGTTGACGTGATAGTGGAAAGGGAGGCGGCGGGACCTAACCGTGGAGATGTGATTGCAGTGGAACGGATCTAGACATGTGGGTAGGGGAGTGGGAGGCCTGGGCGGTTAGGGCGGTGGCCGACAGTGGTGAAGGGTAGAGGCGGACCTTCGCTGAGTCGTTGAGCAAGGATGAAGTTAGTAGGCAGGCTGTAAAAAGAGGAGTTTTGGTGGAGGCGAGTACTGAGGAGGAGGCATGCATGTAGTAAAGGTGGAAGTTTGGAGATAGAAGGAAAAATATACGTAGGAGAACAAGTTAGGAAAAAAATTGGAAAGAAAAACAATAGGGGCTTTGCACTGAAGGTCCCTATTTTCGATGTTGTTGTAAGAAAAGTCCCTATGATAATAAGTATGTAAATTAAGTTCCTATTTTTTGTAAATCAGAACGTGAAAACTATCTTGCGCTTTTCTTATAAAAGTGCAAGTTAACTTGCGCTTTTCAGAAATTAAATTTTTTTTTGAAAATTTCAAAATTTTAAAAAAAAATTCAAAAAAAAAAGCGCAAACTAGCTTGCGCTTTTCTGATAAAAGTTGCAAGTTAGCTTGCATTTTCTGTCAGAAAAGTGCAAAGCACCTTGCGTTTTCTATTTTTTAAAAAATAGGGACTAAATTTACATACTTATATATACAGGGACTTTTCTTATAACAACATCAAAAATAGGGACCTGTAACTCGTTTCTTGAAAAAATTGTGGTATACATTCTGTTTGTATGCAGAGGAGATAAAAGAAAATAGTGTGTGTCCATTTTCCCCCCTTTTTTACTTGCTGCGTTTAGAAAATGTATACCTATATATAATGCAAATATACTTTATAGCAAAGCAAAACTAGGTACAAATCATTAAATATAAGAAAACCAAAGTCAAATATCAAGAACACTGCATGTCCGAAGAGACAGTAATAGATATGGTAAGATGTATGTAAGTATAGATATTTTATTAAAAGATTTCGGGTACAGTGCCACACCACATTTCATTCCCGTTTCATTCCCATACGAGTTGCGAACGACAAAAATAAAAATATGATCGCACTCAACAATGTGAGATGATCACCAAATAGTAATAAAATATATAAGTTAACTTGTTCTGTGAAGTTTTAAAAGTATCGGCGTTTGCCGAAAAAACCGTCAAACGGAAATTTAATAGTTTTCCAGATTAAAAATTATGAAAAAATTCTAAAATTAAATTAAAAATATGTCATTGAAAATCATGTCTTAATTTAAAATGTAGATTTTATTATAATTTAATTCAAATCTGAATATTTAAAAAAATTAAATATTCAAATTCAAAGACCTAAAAATAAGGGTCATTACACAACACTTATTGGAGAATGGGTTCCATCAATGACAAGGTATCGAGCTACCACCTATCACAGTACACCTCTAAAAAATGTACCAATGTCAATAAGAACATCTTGCACCCCAGCCAACACAGCATAGGCCTACCTCTTACAAGATAGTACCAAATATCCCATCACCCCGGTTGCTTTGCAACCTTTTCTAAGGGTAGTCATGCACATACCAAATCCATATACATACATACACACACACACACATACACATACATACATACATACATACATACATACATACATACATACATACATATATCTAAAAGAGTGATGACATACCCTAAAGGTCACGAACCACATAGCCTTGACGCATATCCCTTGTTTTAGTCATTTCCAGATGGTAAGGCTTGAGGCTACGTTTTACCTTTTTAGCAAATCCCACTAGAAATCCTGATACTTCCCTTCTTGCAACAATGCAATGCCAACATTCATCTATATAAGTTGTTCTGAGTCTGAACAAACAGAAGACGCTTCTTCCACTACATTCTTAGGATTAGTAGCAACTTTCCTTTGCACTTCAAAGAACTCATTCTTCGAACATCTTCAAAGAAAACAAAAACCCAAAATTGTGGCATATTTGGGACATAAAATCATCAAAAACAGTATAAACATGTACCTATTAGCTGGGCAATAAAACTTTACTCGTGAAACCAGAAGCAGCAAGCTAGCCTTTACTTCCATATACCTATATCTCACTTACAAATGATATCCGATGATATAACTTGTAATTTCTAATGCCAAAAGCATATAATTACATTAAAGTTCATACGATGTATATATGTTCTTTGAATGCAATATCAAAACCGATCACTCACTCGATCACACAAATTTCTCTTTCGAACTAGTATCACTCACTTGACTTCCCTAGTGCAGACTCCAATCAGGTTCCTTGATTAGAAATCTTTGTTCTCCTTGCATAGCCATATACTATGATAGAAAAATTCAGAATCAAATCAAAAATCCAAATCAAGTGTTTGCCATCAAGAATCGAGTGAAAAATTCTTGTTTGGACTAATGTAAATCATCTCGAAATCATGTACTGGAATCTAGATCAAGAACAGTTATGTGGATAAAATTATCAACGTACAACTTACGTATTTATACAATTGGTTTCTTAACTTCACCAATTTCTTTTAATTCCCATTTATTTATACTAATAGTATTTCATTCAATAATAGAATCATTTATGAAAATATTTTCATAAAATACTACTTAAGTATATAAACACCGTATAAAACACAACTTATGTTTATCAACACTTTAAAACTTAAATTTATATTCCTATAGCACCCTTCTATATCCTAAGAGTATATATAAACAATAACAGATTTGTATTACTAAACCAGAATGTTTAACAAATATAAAACTTGTTTTAACTTGCTATCTTTATCAAATTTATAAGTTGCAAAAACTTATTCTCTTATATTTTCAAAAAAACTTAGCTCCAATTTCTTCATCAGTTTGAAAATTTTCGACTGTCCAAAATCGTCGAAAATTCCAGTTCATTTTAACAAATGAAAATACCAACCAATGGATCGTAATGAAATGCACAACCCAAAGTATCCTAATGCATAGTACACAAATATCCATAAAATAACTTAATTGAAAATTTTCAACTCAAATACCCATGTTTTATTTCAGATCATATTTGAAATAATAATATACATGCCTCCTTTTTGTATATCAAATCATACTTTTAGTTTAAAACAATTTTTTTTTACCAAAACAACTCTATAGAAAATTACTATTGTAGCAGTCCATCACTTAAAAACTTGAAAATAAATGTTGATGATGTTACAATCATCGCAAAAACTATTTTCTGACAACTGAAGTGAGTTTAATGCTTTTTGTCTCCTTTAAAAATCCATTAAAAATATTCCTATACATAAATACATCCAAATAAAATTATTATTATTTTTCACCAAAACTTTTTGAAAAACAATTTCCAAAACACTGGGAGTTAAGTTCATAAATTGTTAATTTAAGTTCCCTTTTCATTTATAAACTCTATTTATAAACCATACTTATATAATTTCACTTTCTTATATAAAAACATTTCAAACACACACATATCTTTGTTATTTTATAATAAACAACCTTTATTAAAACTGAATTTTAACCCAACATTATCACTGAACGACTTATAGTCAAATATGAAACTTACTTCATAAGACGTTCATATTTAATTTAACCAAACATTAAATGCTCATAGACTAGCCAAGCCTAAACAATCAATCATCATTTGCCAATACTCCTCACTGAATGAGCATGACTAATCAATCATAATTGATAAGAACTAAATATTATCATTTCCCAACAAACAAACACAGCACAAATAACTATATTAACTTTTGAAAATTATTCCTTTATATATATATATATATATATATATAAAATCTAGGTTAATTATTTCATTTACCAATTTTAATGCAATGTTGTTTCAGTTTGCCTTGTTCAAGTGTTTAGAAACCCCTACTGATATAGTTGTACCTTCTGCATCGACCAAAATTCATAAACCACTCAACCGGTAAATCAACACATTATAAAACATTTTATAACAATAAATATGCCCTCTTATATATATACACTCAAACTCATTCTAGAGTATTACTAACCCTATCTATAATGAGTCTACCTCGTCAAAGCCTAGATATTCACTCAACCTAAGCTCCGATACCACTTGTAATGACCCTCAGAAGTCGACACTAATACATCCATGGTATCCAAGTGCCAAAAAGCTAGATTGTTGAGGGAAAAGAAAGAAAACACAGAACATAATCTTATATCGTAATGAGTAATATATAATATATACCAGATCCTTATAATAGAAAATTGTAATATACATACATCAATCAAAGTTAACTAACCAACCATCAGCTTGGATAGTTACAACAACATGTCCTCGCAAATGCTAATAAATACAACACAACTAATGCAGTGGAAATAAAATATACATGAATAAGTATTGAAGCCATCCAGCTTATCTTCTGAAGCTCCAAAGCATCCAAACTAAATCTGGAAAACATACTCGAGCTGACCCGAGAATTATAAAAAAATTAATGCCTAGATCAGTCTTATAAACTAATGTGAGAAACACTCATCAAATGGATTTTAATGTTATAAAACTTTTCAAAAATAAAAGTATCTCGTAGGACCACGCCACACATAAACAATGGATGAGTTTTTACCTTACGATAACTAAATAATTTCATATAGAAAATCTAGCAATATTATAATAATGCCTAGGGTTTAAAATAAATATATAAAATGGCTGGAATGTTTGCATCTCGTGTTCCAGCATATTTAGGCATAATTATGTCCATACGATGCTTATTGGGGAATGAATTCCATTAGTGACAAGGCATCGGGGTATCAGTTGTCACAGTATACCTCTAGAAAAATATACCGAGGTCAACAAGAACATCTTGCACCCCAGCCAGTACAGAACTGGCCTACCCCTTACTGGATATTACCAAATATGTCATCACTCCGGTTGCTTTGTAACATATTTCCGAGATTGCTCGTGGATATACCAAATATATATATAGACACACACACACACACACACACATACATACTCTAATAGTTGCAAGCGACATAGCCCTACCACATATCGCCTACTGTAGTCATTCGTGGATAGTGAGGATTGAGGCTAAATTTTACCTTTTTAGCAAATCCCACTTAGAATGCTAACTCTTCCCTTTAGACAATAATTCAATGCCAACATTCATCCGTTCAAGTTGTTTTGGGTCTGAACAAGCCGAAGGCACTACTTCTACCACATCCTCAGGATTAGTAGCAAGTATACCTTGCACTTCAAACAACTTCATCTTCAACCATCTTCAAGATGTCTCCGATTTGAACATGCATGCCGTTCGAAGTGGTTTTCGGATAATATATCTGATCCCGATCCCTCTAAACTGACAATGATAGTTTAAAACTAGTCAAGATTTGATAGTCGGTGATTTAACTATCAAATAACAAACAATTCATTAGATGATTTTATTCCATGAGGAAAATAACACTGGTTAAGCCATAATCCACCACTAAGCCTATTTAATTTATTCTTTCGTTCATTAAAACCACTTTGCAAATTTTTGTATTAAAATACTTTTACAAAGATATATCCACAAACCCTTCTCTATTCTTTTCAAAACTTGAAAAATATTGATATACTTATCTCAACTGTATAAGTATTCTTACAAACATTTAAATTTAAAAATTTCGAAAATTTTCCCTTATACTTATATCAACAATATAAGTATATTCATGAAGCACCACATTCCCAATACTTAAGGAATGTACCCATATACTTATCTTAATGGTCTAAGTATACAAACAAATCTTAAGAAAGATCTCATTTTCCAAAACCATACTTAGTTGGTTAAAACAAATGTCATTTTAAATTATTAATAATAATAAACCTAAAACACTTATCCCATTGGTGTAAGTAAATAGATCATATACAAGTTAGACCAACTACACTTAACACCACTTTCCGATTCAAACAATATTATCTCTCGATTAACAATGAAATCAGATAAGTTAGAAAATTATCCTTGCGTCAACACACATTCTCTCAAGATAGAGACGAGATTTCATACTATGGAATTTGGTATTAAGTATGAAAAGAATAATTTCTATACCGTCATGATTTAAAATGCTCATTTATGGAAATCAGGTCACAGTCTTTTATAAATCTTTTTTTATAAAATGCCCTTATGAAACTCCTTATGTTTACTAAATTCTTTTTATTAAATTATTTATAAATTATAGAATTCCCTTTATAAATCTCTAAACATAATTATAAACCTCCTTTTTTAAATCTCCAAATTTATTTAATGAACTCCTTTATAAACATCTTTTATACTATTTATAAAACTCTTTTATAAAGAACTTCTTTATAAAAGGTTGTTCGTAAAAACTCATTTTACAAATTCCTAAATTTATTAGAAACTCTTTTTGTAAAACCCAAAATTAATTTATAAAAGTCCTTTTATAAATTTCTAAATATAATTACAAAACTCCTTTTATAAAAACAAAACTCCAAATATAAAACAAACTCATATACTTTCCATAACACTATCATTCCATATATTACAATAAATTCACAAAGATGATTTATTGCTCCAATTTATCGAAATGACAATACTATCCCATTTACAAACTACCATTTATTAACCTATTCTTTCATTTATAAAATGCCGCTTATAAATCTCCCTTTAGTTTACAAAATAACATTTATAAATCTGTTCTTTTTTTTGCAACATTTTATGTAAAATGTTTCCTAAATATTTATTCCTAACATATTTCTATCCTCGTTAAAAAAAGAAAAATCGATGAAAATATAAGATAAACCCCTTATATTTCCTTTAAAATAAACATTCATTATTATAATAACTTTTCTATAAAGATGAACACTTTCTAAAAATAATTTTAAGATATTTACATACATACATATATTAAAAAAGAATAATAAATGAAGTTAAAGTAAAATAGAGAAGTTCAAAAACCACTAAATTAAAATATTACAAGAATTCCAAAAGGTCAGATTGAAAATCATTTATCCGAAACAAAACCATTTCCAAATTAAAACAGCAATTAATAGTATTTTGAAATACTACAACGAAGCTAATAGCTACCATATCACATAACCGATGCTATTACCACCCATTTCCCTAAAAGGTTCACTTTTAACTTGTCGTTGTCCCATCCAATATGGTCAAACTATCAAATTTTAGCATTTAACAATCTATATAATAGGTATATAACTAAAATTAAAATCAATAGGTATATAACTAGAATTAAAAAATCGTAACGATGAGAAATCCAAATTTCTCTATAAATTCCTTATATTTCATTTTAAATGTCAATCGCTTTTTAAAAGTGGATATTCAACAAAACCAAACCAATAAATCATTCAAACGACAAACATTAACTTTTTAACTACTATACATCATTATAGTATTCAATCAGATGTGAGATGACTCATCAAAATTACAGTGGATGCTTAAGCACTCCGGTTTGATAAAAAATCGAACAATTCGAGTTTAGCCCAAAATTTCACTTTCTCCAAACTTAATCAAACCCATTCCATCATGTAACAAACATTCCTTCAAGCATAATGCAAAAGATCCTTCCTCGATTGAACCTCATATGAGAAAGTCATTCATTTTATAAGGTTTTGAGATTTGAATATTAATAAACTACACTTAAACACTTGATTGTATATTAAACACCTATTTAAACTTCTACCCTCAAACCTCCCACATTGTTCCCCTGTACATGCATGAGAAAGCCATACATGCATGTCAGCCTATCTCCCTCGAATCCTCATGAAAGCCATATCTGATAACATCAACATACTTCATAATGAAATCTCCTTGCTCTCGAACCAAAAGCCATCATCTTCATCACCCTATCAAAATGCAACCCGCCATGACGATATGCTGAAGGCCAAAATCTCGAGCTCCATAAATTTTTCCAAATGATGCTCCTCTACCCCACAGACTCAAGTCCATCAATGCCAAGTCCAAACTTCTTCCCGATCGAGCAAAATATCAAACCCAAGTCAAGCCTTTTCTCATGACTAAACTGTTGTTTTCCTAAAACAATGCCCCACTTAACCAAACACCTATAGAATGTAGATCTCGTATCAACAAACCCAAAGATCCTTGTTTTGAAATTTTTTAATGGAGTAGATAATTACATGTTGATTTTTGAAATGGGTGGTTATTATTTTTTTTACGTGAAATTTTGAAAATGAAAATGATGTGGGAGAAAAAAAAGTTAAGTGTGTTAAATTGTCTTAGGTGGTATTTAGTTTTATTATTCAATTTTCGGTACATCGCCGCACAGAATTTCGTTTGTATACGAACCACGAAAAATAAAACAAAAACACGATATGACCTCAAAAAATTAGTAACATATGTTGGTTATCTTATTCTGTAAAATTAAAAAATACCATTGTTTGCCGAAAATTCGTCAAACATTAATTTGAATATTTTTTAAATTAAAAGTTATGGAAAAATTAAATAAATTAAATTAAAAATACTTCAAGAGAAATCGAGTCGTTTTTTGTTGAAAAAATATTTTCATATTATTTATTAAATTTGAATCAAATTTGAATATATAAATAAATTAAATATTCTTATTCGAAACATCAAAAATTCTGGGTCGTTATAGATGATAACTTTATATTAAAGATTCATAATCTTTAATATATTGTATTGAGTGATACAACTTATTGATAATGAATTTCTAATTAAATACCCATAAGATTTAAGTGTCGGGCACATCAGAAATTATAGTTTACATACTATACGCATGTACTTATCCCTTAAGTCTATTTGGGTTTTTTCTTTCAGTTTCGCTTTGTCTTTTTTACATTCATATTATGTAAGTTTAGTTATTATATTATTTTTATAATTTAATTGACTTGTATAATAGTCTTATGTACATTACATTAATTAAATCATATTTAAGTAATTAAAAGTTAATTAATTTTATGTTATTCAATTAAACATTTTAACTAAATATGTATACTACAACATTTATTGTTACATGCAAGCGTGCGCACACACACTCATATACGTATGTATGTACGTACGTATGTACGTATGTATTTTATTATTTATTAATTAACCTTTAATTAACTTAATTAAAAAAGTTAATTAAATATTAATTTGAATGTATTTATGTATATACATATATACTTACGTGTAAATAATTCAAGATAATGTAACATATATCTATATATATTGTACATGTATGTCCTTTAATTAGTTTACTATTTAACAAATTTATTTAAATTACTACTCTTGCTAATAAATATTTAAAATTTTGAAATATGTTTATTATATTTTCAAAGCACTTTTAGAAACTATATTAGAACATTTATACTATACATTGTTTTCAAAGCCAACTCAGGAAATTATATTATAACATATATAGCGTAATTCTTATTTTAATTTTAAAATCTTATTTTAAATTTAAAATCTTATTTTAATTTCAAAACAATTTTGAAATCACATTGTAACATTTATATTTTTTTTTACTTTAAATTTAACTTTAAATTTAAGATTTCATTTTTAATTTCCAAAACAATTTTGAAAATTAGTCTAAGGCCTAATTCAGATTAAGCCTTTTCTATTAGGAGCAACCTTTAGGCTCCTTCACTTTTTGGGGCAGGCTGGTAATCATGGAGGGTAGGTACTTGATTACCCAAACCTAAGTCTAGATAATACTTTGCTAAACACCCTACTAAATTGATAAGCTTAGTTGGTTAGTCATAACATGACTAATTTAGACCTTATAGAGTATTTGGCTCTGATACTATTGTAGGAATCGAGCTAGGCGAAAGCGAGTTAAATGAGTAAATTTCAAAAATTTACCTATATGCTACATAGTGGGCCTATCAAGTCTAATGCCTAACATTAGTTTTTTAATAAAATCAACTTTTATTTTGAATATATATTGCATTATTCAATTTTTCTCATTTCAAATGCCTTTAATGTAAATCTAATTCGGTTACTTGAATGAGGGAGGTTATATTTTATTTAGGGAAAGAAGACTTCAATTTCTCTTTCTTAAAACTCTCTTATTAATTAGAAGAAGGTTTTATTTTATTTAAAGAGAGCAACCTTTCATTCCACTCTCTTAATTAAATTAATTAATTGATTTACTTAACTGATAGTTTTACCAAATTTATACTTGATATATATTTTGTAAGCATATCCAAATATACTCAAGTGTACATAGTGCAAGTGCAAAATTTTAAATTATGTACATAGTTAATGCGAACCACGTTAGGTGTTGTGATTTACACAACAACGGACACATTCATCCTGTAGCGACCCGACTTTCTATCACAAGAAAATCGCATCACTAATTAAGAAAGAAAGGGATAGAAGAAGAAAAGAAAGAGAAGAAAGAACAACAACACGTCAAAATCTCACTGCGGAATGAATGAAATATAATATATAACATATAATTAGTATTATATACATCAGAGTACACAACTATACATCTCAATTTAGACAGTTATAACATTTCTGTCCAATACACAAATACAAGAACAACTATATAGAATAACACACAGCAGAAACTTTAACTATATATATATATCCACATACTGAAGCCTCCTACTCCAAAGCTCCTCCAGAATTCGTCAAGGATAACCTGAATCACTTGACTACTCATACACATTATGAGTACCCAAGAGTTTAATAAAACAGAAAATAAACACTCGGGTCGGACAGGGGTCTGTTGTGAGTAAACGATTAGAAAATCCTTTGAAAGAAAGGGTAGCACGTAATACTTCCCACACATAAACATGGAAAAGTTTTTACCTTACGCTAACCAAAACATTTGATAGGAAATCCAGAGATATTATAACAGTGTCTAGGGTTTTCAAGTAAATAAGAAATGGCCGAAATTGTTATATTATTAAATTCCAGCTACTAGCCACAAAAGTGGGTAATACAAACAAAACCGTAGGGTCTCCTAGGAAGAATGGGTTTCCAACAATGGCAGGGCTACTAGGGTACCGCCCGTCACAGTACGTGACCTAGATCACCGTACGGAGGAGCCACCCTAACTCCCTTACAACACAAGGACGGAACCATTCCTAATTGAACAGCTCTGAACAAGACAACCCCGGCAGTTGTTGCTATCAACCGCCCCACACAACCGAATATAAAGGGACTTCTAGACAGGGGTAAATCTCGCTCTTCACTGGGAGCTACCCACGAAGCATTGCTGCACCTCCCCTATTTTAGCCATTCACGGTTGATGAGGCTTGAGGCTGCAATTACCTTTATAGAACACATCTATCTTAGAATGCTCATCGTCCACCTGACGATGTTCTGAAAGCATTCAATCCATACAAGTCCGTTCCGGGTTCGAACGAAACCGAATGCACTATCTCGTTGCACTCATTTTTGGAATCACCCTCAGAGTCAACGACCATAACCCTTGCACTTTGAATCATCATCTCGATCCTATAAGTACTATTCCGTCAACTCATTATGGAATCACCCATAGAGTTATACTGACGTATAGTTCTTACACCTCGAGTCTTCACTTGCACTCCATTTGGATTTACGACCTAACGTTTATTTTGGATCGTTGTGGTTTTCAGATATCAAAATATGGAAACTCGATTCCGGTCTCACCGAATCCAAATGCCATTTTAATGTCCAAGTTGTACTTAAGGGATTTAAACAATAGATATTCAGAAATATCACTTAACATAAATAGACGATTCACATTACACAGATAGATAATTCACTACTATCACATTCATCCATAAATATCACAAAGCAGCATATATATCACATCTCAGATATATCACATTCATATCATCACATATCAACCAATGACATTCAATATCATCCAATATCATTAACTCATCCAATGATACTTATCAACCAATCATTCATCATCCATAACAAGGTTGATCTAACTTTAATTAATTTAATTCATCCTTAATTAAATTAATCCTTACTTAATTACTTGGATTATCATCAATCCATCTTACCATTCATTAATTAATTTCAAATTAATTAATAAACATCACTCAATTATCCACTTAGAATTAATCATCCTTGATTAATTACTTTAAGCAATTATCCCTACATTACAAATTTAATTAATCATCTTGATTAATTACTTCTTGATTATCCAAGTAATTATCTCTTAATTACTCTTTAAAATTAATCATACCTGATTAATTATCCTTTAAATTATTCTGATAATTATTCCTTAATTATCCTTTAATTAATCACACCTGATTAATCACCTTTAATTAATCATACTTGATTAATTACCTTTAATTAATCACACTTGATTAATCATTTATAATTAATCATATTTAATTAATTACCTTTAATTAATCACTTTTATTTAATTACTTTAGTAATTAAAACTTAATTACAAACTAATTATCCTTTAATTATTAATTAAAAAATAATTAATTATTTCCATTAATTAATGATTACTTCATTAATTAAATTTCTCTTTAATTAATTACTTTAACAAGCAATTAATCACTTAATTAATTACTCTTAATCCTTTATTAATTAACCATTAATCAAATAATTTAAACCTTAAATTAATTTTATTAATTAATTTTTTAATTAATAACTCAAATAATTAACCCTTAATCACATCCACTTAATTACTTCACAAAGTAATTATCTTTTACTTAATTTCTTCTAGTAATAAACCATTTAATTACTTTATCAACTCCAAAGTGATTATCTTTAAATTAGTCACTAATTAACTACTTAATTAATTACTCTACTTAATCATTTAAATTTAATTAAATGATTCTTAAATTCTTATATGATAACATTCTTAATTAAGAAAACATCATCTTAACTAAATCATTTATATTAACCAATAACACTTGTTTATTAATAATAATTGAATTATCTCAATTATTCTCACATTTATTTATCTTTAAATAGATCAAAATTCTAATTTACATAAGTCAAATCTTTATTATAATTGATTATAAAATTCTAAATCTTTAAACTTATCTAAAATAAATTATATTTGAAATTAATTAAAATTAAAACAACTTCAAACATTCAAATAAAAAAAATTTAAACTCCTCCAAAGTTATTAAATAAAATTTTAATACAAACCTATTATTAAAATCCAATTATTTATTTTTAAAACTTTTATATTTCAAAATATAAGTACTTAACTTTAAACAAATTTTAGTTTTACAATTAAACTTGTTTAACTTTTAAGTTTAAACTTTTATCATTATCAAAATCCAGCCTTCTTTTGTTTTCAAAATCTTAAAAACAATACTGTTAAATTTTAACAACCCTGAACATAAAACCACTCAACCAAACTCGAGCCGACCTCGAGAAACCAAGCCAAAAATCCCGTGCATACCCTGAGTCACCCAGATCTCCACTTTGCTTCGAGCCAGAGCCTCAAACTCTCAATGCATGCTTCGAGCTCCACTCCATCTTCTCCCACAACCCATCACTGAAGCACGTAAATGTGCACGTTAACGTGCACATCGCCGATGGTCGATGGCGATCTCCTCTCCGGCCTCCACCAAGTCGCTCACGACCCCTACAACGAATCGCGCTACCCAGAAATCCAATTACACTCGAAAATCGAAATATGAGGAACGAACCCCCAATTTCCTGAAGCAACATCACCAGCACACCACTGTCACCGATTCCCCCTCGACAATCCGACCACCCTGAGAGCCGCCGCCTCCAGTCATGGCCTCGTCATCAACCCTGTTTCCATCACCCTGAAGCCCGCTACACTCGATCGTCTCGTGGTGATGAAATCACCATAGTTCCATACCACGCTAGAACTAGGTTACCAAAATTTGAGTGCCTCCCGCCACCACTATTGCCATCGGTCGACCCCCACGATATTTTTCCTGGGACCACCATAGGCCCCTCTATCTCCACAAAACAACAAGACCTCCCTAGTTCACTGTGACGCCGGAATATGATCAAACTACCTATTCCGATCATTTTCGAACTGCCCTCAAAATCTGCCTCTAAAAATCATCAAACCTACCTTAAAAATCATGATTTCACATATCAAATTCAATTACGAAATCAAAACCTAAATTTGAGTTTATAAAATTTTGCCCAATTTTTCTTTTACAGTAAAATTTAAAATTTCTGAGCTAATTATTCACTTTAAAAACCGGTAATTATTTTTAATAGTGTTTTTACATAATTTCAAACATTTTCTCTTCTACAAATCAAAGCTAATTTTATATCACAGATGAGATATTGGATCAAAAGAGAAATTTAAAACCTGTAAAAAAGCAACAGAGTACATTCTTTTAAGTTACCATACGCATTCATCCCTAATACACATGCATGCATACATTTAATCTAATCATTTAATAACAGCATGGTTTTTTAAATTCACACATCCAAAATAAAACCATTTTAATCTTCTTTTAAGATTTGTTTACTCACCTTGATTGCAGAAAACAGAAAATGTTTTTTTCCAGGCTTCAGAAATTCACTGGATGTAGATTTTGTTGCTTGATTAGTTTCAGTTGCATGTTGAATATAATCCTATTGCTGTTGATTATACTTGCTTGCCTCTGATTTCTATTTGAAAAATCTTGCACTTGCTTTTGAATTTCCAGCATCCCCTTCTCTAGCTATATTCCAGATTCTATTTTTTTTCTTCAGATTTTACTTCTTTTGATCATTTGCTTTTGTATTGTAATTTTGTTGAGAATGAAGAAAGAATTTGCTGAAAATAAAACTCCTCTTTTCCTTTGCAATTAAATTTTAAATTTCATTATTAAAAGAATTTGACATTTGTCCCTTGGATGCTTTAATTTCCTTACACCTAAGCTTATATGCTTACAAGTGTGTTTAACATGTATTATAATGTTTACAAGTGTTGTTTTAATGTTTAATTAATGTTTTATAAATGTTACTTTCCTATTTATAATTTATTTAAGTTATATATATAAGTAATTATGTAATATTAAGTATTTATCTTTTTAATAAACAAATTTTAGATTTAATAAATACAAAAGCAAATTCATGTGAACATTTATTGACAATAACTTATATTTCGATTCAATTCTATATAACATGTGTTTATAAATTTGAGAAATTAAGTTTGACTCTTTATATAAAAAAATTAAAACAGTTTTATCTTATGTTAAAATTAATATGAAAGAAATATTAAAACAAATGAACCTTTAAATTTAAATCTTATTTAAACAAAAGCTTAAAGTATATGTTTAAAACAAATAAGAAATTAACTTTTGTTGGGTGAATTCTCACCACCGTTCCAGACCTAACCGAACCAATCGGTTCCGAAGCAGCCACCACCGAACCAACATAACTCCAACAACCACCGAACCAAACCTCCCCATATGACTGCCGAACCGGCCTTCCCTTGGTGCCTGCCGAATCAACCCACCTCACCTACCTGCCGAATCAACTTTCTCCGCTTCAATACCGAACTAAACCAATTCCCCTCACTACCGAACCATCCATCACCGGACCAAGCCACCACCGGACCAATCCCCTTCACACACCACCGGTCCAAGACCACGCCGAACCAACCTCCTCGCCTCTACAACCGAATCAAGCTACGCTTCCACCATCGAATCAACCTTCATTCCATACACTACCAAATGAACCACCGGTCCAACCATCTCCTACCACCAATCGAACCATCTTAACCACTGCCGAATCAAGGCCAAGAAGACACGACCGAACCAAATTGCCAGGCCAGATCGCTCCAGCCCAGGCCCACTAGCAGCTATATACTTCCAGGACCTCTGCCCCCAGCCTCACTCTATAAATAGAGGGGCAGGGGTACAACAATGGCAGACAAGTTTGAGAGCTCAAGCACGGAAGGAACTTTCAAACAACTTTCATATACTTGTATACAAAGCTTTGTACTTGTAATCCGAAAGAAAAGAGAGAATAACATATAAAGTGGACGTAGGCACGTTCTGGCCGAACCACTATAAATCTGCGTGTCTTTTACAGTTTAGCCCCTGTTTTTTTATATATTTGCACAAATCACTCAAACCGTTAAGAACAACATAAAATCAACTAAATCATACGACTTTGAGGTGTTTGTCCATTTTTTGTACAGACATTTTTGGTGCTTTCACTGAGAGCTTGGAACTCGAAGCTTCAGCTTCCCTCATTCAACCTTTTTTCCCAATAGCACCCTTCATTGCCTAAGAAACATGACTTCCAGGCCGAGAAAAGACGCCAACAAGGGAAAGAACGTTGCAACCAGCAACGCTCCAGATTCAGTGGATCCAGATCAAGAGAACCATCCCACTACGGCAGCAGTGCCAAATGTAGATCAGGCAATTCCGACAGCCCCTGCCGCGAAACAACCGGCAGCAATCACTAGGGCAGACCTAGACAGAGTTGTGGTTGAAGTGACTAACCGCTTCGCATCCCAACAAGAAGCTTTGGTGAACCAACTCATGTCACGCTTGAGGGATGCCAAAGAATCCAACCGCAATACTAAGTCATGGGGTGAGTCTCAATCTGGAGGATCTCGGAGAAAACAAAGGTCTTCCCTCTTCGAAGAAGCTATCAAAAGGAACAACAATGATGGGGGCGGCGCCCGGACTCAGCCCGAACTCCAACTCGAGGAAGCGCTTGGAACCGAACCCAATGGGGGAGGCACCAGGCGAGGGTCGGATGTAGCTGAGCCAGTCATGCCGCCTAATCATAGAAACCCCGCTGAACGGAGCCGAGCTAGAACCCAGCCCGAAGTTGAACCCATGGAAATGCTCGAAACAAAACCCCACAGGGGAAGATCAAGGCAGGGGCCAACTGCAGCTGGTCCTAGCATGCATCCGAACAGCCAAAAACAGCCACTGGATAACGTCAGAAGTGATAGACTATACCATCCCTACAGGTCATCTGGACGAGATCGATCCCGCAGGGAAGAACCAAGCTCATTTTTGTCCGCTCCAAATTCTGATGAAAGAATGGCAAGATTATTCAGGGAATGCGTCCGACGGGAGCAAAGGGATCGAGGGATAGGCGCTAGGGTAACCAGCCCTTTCATCCGCGACATCGAAACCGCCATCACCCCTTGAGAATGGAAAATGCCAACGATGGAACCGTACAAGGGAACTTCCGACCTCGTTGTACACTTGCAGAGATACACACAGCATATGCTCATGAGCGGAGCAACGGAAGGAGTGTCGTGTAAATGCTTTCCGCTATTCCTAGCAGACCTAGCTACCTCCTGGTTCTTCCATCTACCCCAAGGATCTATCTGCTCATGGGAGATGTTGAAAGAAAAGTTCATTAGCCAGTTCCGCATTCATGTGGAACAACCCAAGGATGCTTATTCTCTATCTACAGTCAAAAAGAAATCCGAAGAGACACTGCAACAATATCTAACCCGGTTCAACGCCGCAGCGGCCGCAGTCCAAGATGCCGATGAGAAACTCACCCTAATGGCCCTCTGTAGTGGTGTGCACCCAGCTACCAAGTTTGCTAGAAGACTAACTAAAGAAAAACCAGCTACCTTGCCCGATTTCTTCCATGAAGCTGGGAAGTACATGAGACTCGAAGAGGCTGCCACTAAAAGGCAGACAGGACCACAGGCTAAGACGGCTCATGCAAACGCCCCCGCCGCAGCGAAGGACATTCGGAGAAACGACTCCAGAGACAATGCAGGGGGCAAGAAGGGAGAAAAGCGCTTGTACCGACCAGGACCGAGATTTGACGCTTACACTCCCTTGAATGAAACAGTCGAGAACATATTCCTGGCCACCCAGGACGAACTTACATACAAGCGCCCCTCGTACAAGAAAGAGTCAGATCGCGCAATCCAGTCCGGAAAATTCTACCGTTTCCACGAGTCTCATGGGCACGATACCAATGAATGCCGCCATCTCCGAGACTTAATTGAAGAACATATCAGGAGAAGGAGGATGAAACGCTATGTAAAGGGCCAGGATGGGACTCCAGCTCCCGCCAAGGAAAACCCAGGGCAGCTCCACCCAGAGACAGGTGGAGGAAATCGCAACACCAGCGGTTCCAGCCAAGAGAAGATAGTGGTCCGTACAATATCTGGAGGGCCACACATCGCCGACAAGTGCTGGGCAGAAATGGAAAGGTATGGAAACTCACTCAGAAGCGAGGGAGACTGTGTCAATTCTGTTATGGAAGAACGCCACCCTAAGCGGAGGGAAAATAATGACATCACATTCAGTGGGCGCGACCTAGAATGAAGGCAATACCCTCATATAGATCCTATGGTCATCTCTGCCTGGTTCGGCCCAGCTGAAGTTTTTTGAATCCTAATAGACACTGGCAGCTCAGTGAATATTCTGTTCAAGCATGCTTTCGATAAAATGAAGCTGTCAATAAAGGACGTGTCTCCCTGCAACAAACCGCTACACGGTTTCACTGGAGAAGCAAAGATGCCCCTCGGACAATTGGATCTCTTTGTTGAATTAGGAAGTCATCCCCGCTCCGCCGTTCGGAACAAACGTTCGTGCTAATAGACAGCCACTCGGCCTACAATGCCTTTTTAGGAAGACCAACCTTGTCCGACTTCCAAATTGTCCTTGCCCCATGGTGCCTGAAGATGAAGTTCCCAACGGATAATGGAGTGGGAGAAGTAGAAGGGGATCAAGACGCCGCTCGGGTCTGCTATGTAACTGAACTTCGCAATAATAGCAGGAGAGATAAAGGAAAAAATGCAGAGACTATTCTCTGCATGAAAAGTTGGAAGCATAGCAACTAAAGAAAGCCCCTCCTCTTCGGTATACCAGTGATCCTTTCAATGAATTAGACCCGAGGGACAAAGAGGAGGAGGCCACCGCCGAGCCTGCAGAGGCTATGGAATTCGTATCTGTAGACAAACGCGACCCAAGTAAACTGCTGAGAGTCGGATCTTAATTAAAAAGAGAATTAAAGAATCAACTCATTGATTTTCTTCGCCACAACATGGATGTATTTGCATGGACGCACGCTGATATGACTGGAATCTCCCCGGACATAGCATGCCACGCACTAAACGTCGATCCTACCAAGGTATCGGTAAAGCAAAAGAAGAGAAGCATGAGGGCAGAACGATCCGCAGCCCTCGAGGAAGAAGTAAAGAACTTACTTGCCAATGACTTCATACGTGAAGCCATCTACCGGAATGGATCGCCAACCCGGTACTGGTAAAGAAAGCTAATGGGAAGTGGCGAACATGCATCGATTTCTCCAACTTAAATGACGCTTGCCCGAAAGACTGCTTCCCACTCCCCCGAATCGACCAACTCGTGGACAGCACTGCCGGACACGAACTTTTATCCTTTATGGACGCATACTCAGGATATAACCAGATCCCTATGCACGCCCCCAATCAAGACCACACTAGCTTCATCACTGACCGAGGATTGTGATGCTACAAGAACTGATAGGACGAACTATGGAAGTTTATGTGGATGACATGCTGGTAAAATCGAGGAAAGCCAACGACCATATAAACCACCTGGACGAGATGTTTCAAGTACTTCGCCAATATAGAATGAAGCCGAACCCTCTAAAGTGCTCCTTCGGAGTATCATCGAGAAAGTTCTTAGGATTCATCGTTCATGCCAGGGGGATTGAAGCAAACCCCGAACAAGTCTGAGCTTTACAAGATATCAAGACACCATCTACTCGAAGAGAGATGCAAAGCCTAAACGGGAAAGTGGCCGCCCTGAGTAGGTTCATCTCTAAAGCAACCGACAAATGCATCCCTTTCTTCGAAGCTCTAAAGAAAGACAAATGAAAGTTCGAATGGACTGACGAATGCTCGACAGCCTTCCTTAACTTAATCGGACACCTCCAGAGACCACCGGTACTTTCAACTCCAAATGAAGGCGAGGAACTATACCTATACCTTGCTATGTCACCACATGCCCTAAGTGCCACGCTGGTGAGAAAAGACAACCGCACGCAACGGCCCGTATACTTCGTAAGTAAGAGGTTTACGGGGGCAGAAGTCAGATACCCTAAACTTGAAAAGCTAGCATACTGTCTGCTTATCACGTCGCGGAAACTGCGACACTATTTCCAGTCTCATTCCATCAGAGTTTTAATCGATCAACCGCTAAGGCAAGTGCTCAATCGCCCCGACACTTCTGGGCGATTACTTAAGTGGTGCATCGAACTAAGTCAATATGATATCACTTACCATCGTCGCACCGCTATCAAGGGGCAAGCCATAGCTGATTTCATTGCCGAATTCACTACTAGCGAAGGTAAGGACCAATCTGAAATAGAAGAAGATATCAAGTGGAATCTCTTCGTAGACGGAGCGTCGAACGAACAAGGCTCGGGGGCAGGTGTTGTGATAATCACCCCCAGGGGAAAGAAGCTACACTACGCCCTAAGATTGGAATTCGCTGCCACCAACAATGACGCAGAATACGAAGCAGTGATAGCCGGATTAGAACTTGCACTGGAAATTGGAGTCAGTTCTTTATGTCTCTATAGTGATTCTCAACTTATTGTAAATCAAATACTGAGAGAATTCCAGACTCGAGGAGAACGACTCACAGCGTATCTAAAGAAGACCAGGCTACTGCTCAATCAATTAGATCACTATTTAATCAAACACATTCCCCGAGAAGAGAATCAAGAGGCCGACGAACTAGCAAAACAAGCTAGCATGAAGAACATCACTATTTTCGGGGCATTAACCATCTCAAGACAACTGGCACCAAGTTTCAAGCAAGTGAATCTGATAGCTGCAATCGACGAAGAAACCTGGATGACTCCTATCCGAAAATATTTACAAGATGGCACACTGCCCGACAGGCACAACGAAATCAAGAAAATCTTAAGGAAAGCTTCCCGCTATACATTACAAGGAGGCATCCTCTATCGGCGCGGCTTCTCTAATCCCTTGTTAAGGTGTATCGCTGGAAGGGAAGCCAGGGAAGTCTTATCCAGCATCCATCAAGGAAGCTGCGGAAATCACACTGGAGGGCAAACTCTGGCAAAGAAGATACTCCGATATGGATATTATTGGCCCACTTTAAACAAAGATGCCTTGGACTTCGTCAAGAAATGCGACAGATGTCAGAAATTTGCCAAAATTCCTCGACTACCCACAAATGAGATCACCCAAATGACTATCCCTTGGCCCTTTGCAGTATGGGGAATTGACTTGATTGGTGAACTGCCAATGGGCCGAGGTGGAGCTAAATATGCTATGGTAACAGTTGACTATTTCACCAAATGGGTGGAACCGGAGCCTCTGAATAAAATATCTTCAAATAAAGTTATCAACTTCTTGATCAAAAATATTCTGTACAGGTACGGAGTCCCGCTCAAGATCATATCAGACAACGGACTTCAATTTGACAGCGAAGAATTCGCCGATTGGTGCCAAGAGCATGGAATTCACAAAAGCTTCTCATCTGTAGCTTATCCTCAAGCAAACGGCCAAGTCGAAGCTGTCAACAAAATTCTCAAAACACTGATCAAGAAGAAACTTGAAAAGTCAAAGGGCGCATGGGTGGATCAACTTCCTACGGCACTTTAGGCCTACCGCACATCTTTCAGAACATCAACAGGGCATACTCCTTTCTCTTTGGCATACGGATCGGAGGCAATGCTCCCAGTTGAGACTATTGTGCCTTCCCACCATAGGATCCACTACAACCCAGAAAAAAACGAAGAACTCCTCCTCATGTCTTTGGATCTGATTGAGGAGAGAAGAAATGATGCAGCACTCAAAGTAGCAGCTCACAAACAAAAAGTGGCAGCACTATACAACTCCAAAGTCAAGCATCGCGGCTTACAAGAAGGAGATCTTGTCCTCAAGCGAATCTTTCCGCGCCCCGGGGCATTGGACCCCATCTGGGACGGACCATATGTAGTTCATAAAGATCTCCACAACAGAGCTTATATTTTGTCAACAGTGGATGGAGAGGTGTTCCAGAGGGCATGGAACATCCGACACCTCCGTCGATACTTTTCTTAACTTGTACTGCCCATATGAAGTGAATTAACAAAGAGAATCAATGGACGTAGGCATTTTCGTGCCGAACCACTTTAAAAAACTTGGCTCTTATTAACTTGTTCCTTTATATCTTGGCTACTTGTTAAGCTTTATCCTTTGCTGTTGAACAAAATCCTTTGCAGATGACATTTCAATTCAGAGTTTCACAACACAACTCCACCAGGACAAAATCTAACAGGTACGCTACGATCCTATGCCCTCGCCAATGAGACACTTTGCTCCGGTATCCCTCTACCGCGAGTTAACTCATTGTTTGCCTCGGCCCTTAAAGCCGACTGTAATAAGCCGAGTATAAGCCACCGAGAAGGCCGATTATGCCATGGCAGCTCATTACAGCGATTCGGCTCGCCGGCAACTGTGAACCGATCATAAGCCCCAACATAAGGTGTGGCCAGCCAGGGGCAGTTCACAGTTGACAATCGGCCCCCACGCTAGCCGACCACAGTAAATCGAATAATACCCGCGATTACGGGCCATAATGGCCCGGGTAGTTACTGTGCGCGATCGGCTCCGATGTGTCTTAAGTGCGGCTGTGGTAAAAAAGAAAACTCCCCGCAGAGGCGTAAGATGGGTAACAAATGTCTCCAAGACCCACAGCTAGGGAAAGTGACTACAAAACCCGTTTGCCACGAACTTAAGCACATCGACGGCCTTCCGTGACTGGAAGTTTTACTTTTCCTATATTTTCATTTCATTTAAGTACTTCTCTCCTATCCTGTGTAACGGTCCCTAAAGTACAGGACACCGACTAGGAGACATTCGCTCATAAGGATCGGAGTCCGCAAACTGGATAACGAGACACTCAGCTGTGTCCACGACCAGATACCCAAGACGCTCAAAGCAACCCCCTGCAACTAAAACATGAAGGGCGGTACTCTCTTCTTTTGTACATGAACATGTAACTATAACTTATTCATACATCACACTAACATTGCAAAACATGAAATTATATTACAAGCAGGAGCTTAGTGTCAAACACAATCAAATCACAGGCATATGCATGGTTATATTTCTTATACAACACATCAAAAGCAATGACAGCATTCAAAATATAACAGAATCAGCTCGTGTTATAAAATTACGTAGAGTCGTTCAATGACATAATTACAATCCGAAAATACACTAATGTTTTTGACTAAGTATAGACAGGAAAGTCAAGAAAACCAAAAAATATACGAATCGGATCAAGTAGTCAACTACATCAGTGCTCTGCCCTCATCTTACTAACTCTCCGAATCTATTTGACGGCAGGATCGGAGCTCCCAGCATGTTGACCAGAAGTCCCACCTGTCCAATTCAAAAAAAAAGAATCCATTAAACCGGCGATAAACGATCAAGTTATGAAAAGCTAAAAAGGGAAAACTCACCAACACCCGCTTCTTGGTCCTCATCCCCAACTGCACACCGACTTCCTCCGCAGCAAGTAGCCGCATCCCCTCCTTCACCGCTACCTTCTCCTCCTTTGAGAACTGGGCGGTAACCATATCCATCCTGAATGCCGCTCCACCTTCCTTATCCGCATCGGCCTTGGCCTCCTCCAAAGCCCGGAGATATATCCTAGCCATGATCCGGGGATAGTCATCCATCCAGGATAGATTACCCTGCTTCCAGGTACGGAAGTACATATCCTGCAACATCTCATCCATCATCCCCTCATTCTCCTCAAACTCCCTCACCCGGGCCTCGGAGGACAACAACTTGGCGACGGCAACATCCCTCTCCGATCGATATCTCAAGCACTCAGCCTGGAGAGACCTCCTCATTTCCTCCATCTCTTCCTTTAGCCTGGCCTGAGCAAGCTCTGCGGCCTCAAGCCTCCCAGATAACTCCTCTACCTGCTCGAGATCCTCCCTCCGAACCTCGTCCACCGTAGCGATAGCTATGTCAATCCGCTCCTTGCAGGCGGCCTCCATCTTTCGCAACTCAGCCTTGCTAGCCTCCTCCATGGTTTTCTTTAGTCGTCGGGAGGCCGCCTCGTGCTGGGATATCTAGATAGCCTGATCGGCAAGCTGTTTGGCCTGATCAGAAACCTGTAGCCGCAACCGGATGTTAGCACTTCCGATTTCCTCCCCAACCCTGGACAGTCGAGCATGATGCTCCATTAACCTCTTGGTTTCCTCAGCCACCCGATCGATGCTTGCCTTGGCCTCATTCCCCATGGTCACAATCCAAGTAGTAAGCAAATCGAGGTCTAGCGACTTAGCCTCGTCAAACACCCGTACCATGGGGTTGCGGGGAAGAAGATGCTCACCCGTGACCTCGTCAAAAGAGATATCCTGAAAACTCGGGTCCAGATCCGGGTGGCCGGCAAATGGGTTGCAATCCAAACCAGGACGGTCTATCGGAGTGATGGTTGGATTTTCGGACGGATGAGGGGGAAGGCATAAACTCAGTATCCTCTTCAGTAATATCATGGATGGGCTGGACTGGAGGCTGAGGGCCAAGTGAAGGTTCAAACGAAGATCGGCCCCTTTTCCTCCTTTGCATATCTTCTTCAATAACTCCAAGAAGAGGGCGATATCTAACTTCATCCCCAGGACGGCTAGTTGGCGGTTATGGTTTGGCAGAAGCTTTGATTAGCTTATACTGTTCGAGGCGGTGCCGGATATCTGATGACTTGGCCGCCTTACCTGCTCCTGGAATAAAAACCAAGTTTTACGAACATGCAATGATCCATAATCCAAGAAATATGTTAAGTTTAAAAGAATGAGAAGGCACGTATGTTATACAAATCCTGCGGAGGAGTAGGATACTGCAATAAGTCCTGAATCTCAGTCCAGGACGGAAGCGAACCATAAAATATTCCTAAGTCCCTATCATAAATGGAGTCTGCAGAAGTCAAAAGTTCACCTTGAATCGCTGGAATCGCCTTAGATGAAGAACTCTCAGAAAATGGATCGGCGCCATCCCCCGTCTTGTCAACCCCCTTTGCCTTCTCAACCAAAGCCGATCCTTCTTCCGACTCCCCAAAAGCTTGACGGAAAGCATCATCCGTCCACTCATGAATCTCTCCCGCTTGCCCGGAGGTTAAGGCACCAACGCCACTACCGCTCTGTCCATCTCCTCCTTCACCTTCACCTCTACCTTCCTCCACATCTTCCTCTCCCGGAGCAAGTGGGCAAGTACAAGGAGAGGGACCGTCGGACTTCTTAAGTTTCTTACCTCCAACAACGGGAGGCTTTGTAAAAGGTTCCCTCTTACCACTCTTCACTGTGTCCCCTTCCTTGGCTTTGGCAGCCTTCTCCTCAGCCGTGTCTCTCTGCTTAACCACGTACTGGTGTGGCAGGATCAAGTTGTGCTCCAGGAGAGTAGCATTCCTGATCAAGTAAGAAGCCGACCGATCCCGTCCCGGAATGGCTCTTATTTCCGCAGCCCTCTGAACCAAGGAATCATTCTCCACGACCGCAAAGCCACCTGTCGCTAGCAAGAAATGAAAGCATATAAGAAGAAGCGTTGTAGCCGAAACAAGGAAACTATAAATGAAGTTCAACTCACAGCCAGAGGTGAAAAGGCGGAAGGAAACGGAGTCATCCCTGATGAAAAACCATTCTTTCTTAAACATACTAAGCTTCGAATATAGGTCCAAGACTGGTTTGAAAGGAACAGCCGCTTCCAAGCTAACGTACGGAGATCCCTTCTTGTATCCCCTCAAGTTATATAGATACCGAATCTCCCGGTTGGAAGGGGGCGTCCGTGCCTTCTCTGGAAAATAATGTATAAGCACACCAAGATGGCGTATGAATTGGGCTGGAGCTGGAAAGGAGCCACCTTCAGATAAGCAATGAAGCTGACTATCCAGGTATTAATGGGAGGAATGGCCCCACACATGCAGTGGTACCTACTATACGCAAAATATCCTTCAGGGGGATTGTACGGCATCACTCCGTCCCCCGACAACCGCATAAGCGCTCTATCTATCCCGAAGGAACGGGATATAACGTCAAGCTGCTCCTCTTTGAGGGAGCTAGGGAAACAGTCGGGCGGAGAATTCAGAAGCTCCTGGGGACCATACTCGTCTACTAACGACCTCGGGGCAGGTCCATGACGTTCCGGTCCTGACTGGGCTGGGGGCATGGCAGAAGGCCCCTCCCTGTCTTGGGATCTCTTCTTTTCTGATCGGGTTTCCACTCTTTGAGACATTTATCTACAACACAAGGAAGTACATCGTTAAAACATATGAGCAATGTAGTCGGGAATTTCACTTGTAAATTCGAAACATGGAAAAATTCAAGGTTGGGATGTCATTCGGTATTCAGGTTCACTCGGCACTTATACAATCTAGCCCCATTCGGTGGTTCGGGCACACATTCCAATGGGCATTTAAAGTCTTCTAGCTCATCCGGTATTAGGCACATTCGGTAATCAGCATCACCAGTGCCGTTCGGCACCCACACTCCCACTAATAATTCAACAGTTTAAAAACATAGGCAACATCCGGCAATTACCTGGTCCGGCTGTCAAGAGGTTTCGGCAGTATAGTCGATTCGGCAGAAATCTGGTTCGGCTCTCTCTGTCCGGTAAGGAATAACGAAGGGGTGTAACCCCTATTTATAGGCAAATATAAGATACTGGCCAAAATGGTTCGGCACTCTGGGACCGAATGAAAACACCCTAGCTGAAACAAAGCACGGCATATACTAGCATATGCCCCACTTTGGGGGGCAAATGTTGGGTGAATTCTCACCACCGGTCCAGACCTAACCGAACCACTCGGTTCCGAAGCAGCCACCACCGAACCAACATAACTCCAACAACCACCGAACCAAACCTCCCCATATGACTGCCGAACCGGCCTTCCCTCGGTGCCTGCCGAATCAACCCACCTCACCTACCTGCCGAATCAACTTTCTCCGCTTCAATACCGAACTAAACCAATTCCCCTCACTACCGAACCATCCATCACCGGACCAAGCCACCACTGGACCAATCCCCTTCACATACCACCGGTCCAAGACCACGCCGAACCAACCTCCTCGCCTCTACAACCGAATCAAGCTACGCTTCCACCACCGAATCAACCTTCATTCCATACACTACCAAATGAACCACCGGTCCAACCATCTCCTACCACCAATCGAACCATCTTAACCACTTCCGAATCAAGGCCAAGAAGACACGACCGAACCAAATTGCCAGGCTAGATCGCTCCAGCCCAAGCCCACCAGCAGCTATATACTTCCAGGACCTCTGCCCCCAGCCTCACTCTATAAATAGAGGGGCAGGGGTACAACAATGACAGACAAGTTTGAGAGCTCAAGCACGGAAGGAACTTTCAAACAACTTTCATATACTTGTATACAAAGCTTTGTACTTGTAATCTGAAAGAAAAGAGAGAATAACATATAAAGTGGACGTAGGCACGTTCTGGCCGAACCACTATAAATCTGCGTGTCTTTTACAGTTTAGCCCCTGTTTTTTATATATTTGCATAAATCACCCAAACCGCTAAGAACAACATAAAATCAACTAAATCATACGACTTTGAGGTGTTTGTCCATTTTTTGCGCAAACAACTTTGTTATTAATATTTAAATCTCAAATATCATTTGAGAAATATTAAATCAAATTAACATTTCATATTTCAAATTATATATTTATTAAATTTTGCAAATATTTATTAAATTTAAATTAATAAAATTCCAACTTCAAATATATATATAAATATATATACACATTTCAAATAGAAAAACATTTTATTATAAATTTTGATAATTATCATATTAAATCTTAAAACAGATTTCAAATCACAATATATATATTCATATATATTATAATTTGATTAGATAGCTTTTATTACTTAAAAACTTCCTATTTACAAGATATATAAATACATATATATTATAAATAGAAAATATTCCGATTAGCCTCTGAAAAACAAATCTTACCAATATTAAATTGCCAAAATAAATATTCCCAAATTAAAATATTATGAATTTTCAGAAGAATTAAACTTACTAATTTATACTGTTATTGATAGATATTAAATTATTATTATTAGCCTTTTAAAAGAATTTTGACTTGTCAATTTATAATGTAAAATGATCAAATCAATTTAATTATTATCAAAATTATTAAATTGATATTGTTCAAAATTCCGGGTCGTCACATTCCTTCCCCCTTAAAAGAATTTCGTCCCCAAAATTTAAAAGCAAAGATAATTTAATAACCCAGCAAAAGAATTTAAATTTTCAAATAGCAATTACACAATCAATCATAGCAACTAATTCAAACAAACAATTCTAGCTATCCAGACAAAATTCTGAATAGAACTTCCTAATATTATCTAGAGTTTCCAGGTACCTATACTGGAATACTCGCTCTACAGAATCTTAAGTAGTTATATTACTATAATCAAGAACTCCCTCATCTGATCCTACAAATCTGAACAAGATATCAGACTAAACTCAAAACCAGCATAACTACCAGATTCTTCAGAACTGCTGATTCTATCACTCGAAGAATCATACACATATTCCTCAGAGATATGTGAAATACAATGAATTCCAGTCATCCGAACTGGCAATTCAATCCTGTAGATCAAAATCTAATCTCCAAAGAATACAGGAAAACTCAAAATACCTCCGAAGCTAACTCTCCAGTTTTATCAAATCTTATATCTCCTTTAATAAGATAAAACTAAAACAATATCCAAATTCCAATTTCACATTCCAAATCTCCTCAGTTCTTAACTGTACAACTCTTCTGATGCTCTGAGTCACCTCCAATATTCCTGATCAGCTTAACCCTTGCTGATTGCTTCATGAAACAAACAAGACTAAAATCAAACCAATTCCCAGATCCTATTCAACAAAATGACTCTCTCAAAAATTTGCTGACATCCAATACACAACTCTATTCCACAAACATCAATGGACTACAAACCTTCATCTCTTATCTGGAATAGCCAAACAGTTGCACCTGACAACCTTACCTTCCAAATCCAGAAAATTCCTTCATACTTGAATTTCCAGTAGAAATTTTCTAATCCAAGAAAACCGCAATTCCCGGTTGCTCCCACTCTAAAACAACTGCTATCTCGCTTCCGCTGCACAACTCTGATCTGGAGTAGATGAGAATGCTATCGAAGAACTCGAGCACAAACTTTCCCCATACACTGTTCATACAATCCATAAAATCTTAGTGACCATTCCATTTGGTCAAAACATCTCAGCAAAATCTCAACTAGAAACTAGATGGTCAATCCTTCCTTGAAAATCCTGAGCTGCTTCACCAACTCCTTCTCGCTCCAAGAGTCATCCCTCTACCTGGTTGAACCATCAGCATTACTCCTGGAATCCAAATCGATAAGAAAACTCAATCGAAAAATCTCTGACTACCTTCATAGCTTTCACCTCCACTTGAAATGCCTCAATCTCAAACCAAAGAATATTCAAAGATTTCCCAAACTAATCACAAGTCACTTTTGCGATTTCACTCAGTTCAGATGCCAAAGAACTATTTCCCTAACTAGAACAGCTTTTCCTACTCGAGATCAATCTTTCCAGAATGGCTCACCTACCAGAAAACTGATAGACCACTTCCAGCAAATATCCTGCTCTGCCGAGCTTCCCGAAGAAAAGGATAAACCTTCACTATCTGTCTGGTCTACTGATAGTAGAATCCCAAAGATTTCTGAGTCATCGAAGAAACGGATTCATGCTGCTACTTCCAAACTTCACTTCAATGATACAGCTAAGCCAAAAGATCATCCTTAACCACAAAACTATCACCCAACTCCACCAAAAATCCTTGAGACGAGTAGACAACTTCTGAAGAAACTCGGCTCCAAACCAAACACCAACCACTTGTCTTCTTAAGGAAAACAATTGAGACCATGTACGAAATGAGGTAACTCATCGACCTTAGCCTCATACTTTAATATAGATAAGACACCCTTACTTAAGATCCAGAAAATTTCTAAACATCCGGATCTTCCCGGCAGTAGCATCAATGTTCCTTCAATACCACCTAAATCTGGCTCCAAAAGAACATCTTCTCAACCATCTATGGATATTGCATCTCACCACACAGCCATCCTTCTTGAAGTCACCAAGATACCATTACATGCTCTGCTTAGCTGATAGGTTCAACTCTTGGAAATCCTTGCTCACTCGAGAGCAAATCAACCTCACACTCCAAGAATATACTCCAATTCTTGAAAATACTTTTTTTGGGATCAATGAAATCCTTTCACAAATCTACAAAGCTTATTCGAGATGGTATTAGATCTACAATCTTGACAGATACACCTCCAACCACAACATATGAGCCTCTTCCATTAGTGGTAGTCGTGTTCCACACACTCCTACCTTATCTACCTCTATAACCTACGTTGGAAAATCCGAACAGATAACCCAACAAATTAGGTATATATATATTACAAGTACGCTCTCTCAAGATAGACACCACTCCAGAGCCTAGGTATTCACACAACCTAATGCTCTGATACCAACTGTAGCGACCCGACTTTCTATCACCAGAAAATCGCATCACTAATTAAGAAAGAAAGGGATAGAAGAAGAAAAGAAAGAGAAGAAAGAACAACAACACATCAAAATCTCACAGCGGAACGAATGAAATATAATATATAACATATACTTAGTATCATATACATCAGAGTACACAACTATACATCACAATTTAGACAGTTATAACATTTCTGTCTAATATACAAATACAAGAACAACTATATAGAATAACACACAGTGGAAACTCTAACTATATATATCCACACGCTGAAGCCTCCTGCTTCAAAGCTCCTCCAGAATTCGTCAAGGATAACCTAAATCACATGACTACTCATACATAATATGAGTACCCAAGAGTTTAATAAAACAGAAAATAAACAATCGGGTCAGACAGGGGTCTGGTGTGAGTAAACGGGTTAAAATTTCTTAACTTTAGAAAACCTTTGAAAGAAAGGGTATCATGTAAGACTTCCTACACATAAACATGGAAAAGTTTTTACCTTACGCTAACCAAAACATTTGATAGGAAATCCAGAGATACTATAATAATGTCTAGGGTTTTCAAGTAAATAAGAAATAGCCGAAATTGTTACATTATTAAATTCCAGCTACTAGCCATAAAAGTGGGTAATACAAACAAACTGTAGGGTCTCGTAGGAAGAATGGGTTTCCAACAATGGCATGGCTACTAGGGTACTGCCCGTCACAGTACGTGGCCTAAATAACTGTACCGATGAGCCACCCTAACTATCTTGCAACACAAGGCCGGAACCGTTCCTTACGAAACAGCTCCGAACAAGACAACCCCAGCAGTTGTTGCAACCAACCGCCCCACACAGCCGAATATAAAGGGACTTCTAGACAGGGGTAAATCTCGCTCTCCAGTGGGAGCTACCCACGAAGCCTTGCTGCACCTCCCCTCTTTTAGCCATTCCCGGTTGATGAGGCTTGAGGATGCGATTACCTTTATAGAACACATCTATCTTAGAATGCTCATCGTTCACCTGACGATGTTCTGAAAGCATTCAATCCATACAAGTCCGTTCCGGGTTCGAACGAAACCGAAGGCACTATCTCGTTGCACTCATTTTTGGAATCACCCTCAGAGTCAACGACCATAGCCCTTGCACTCAGAATCATCATCTCGAGCCTATAAGTACTATTCCGTCAACTCATTATGGAATCACCCACAGAGTTATACTGACGTATAGTTCTTACACCTCGAGTCTTCACTTGCACTCCACTTGGATTTACGACCTAACGTTTATTTTGGATCGGTGTGGTTTTCGGATATCCAAATATGGAAACCCGATCCCGGTCTCACCGAATCCAAACGCCATTTTAATGTCCAAGTTGTTCTTAAGGGATTTAAACAATAGATATTCGAAAATATCACTTAACATAAATGGATGATTCACATTACACAGATAGATAATTCACTACTATCACATTCATCCATAAATATCACAAAGCAGCATATATATGACATCTCAGATATATCACATTCATTTCATCAGATATCAACCAATGACATTCAATATCATCCAATATCATTAACTCATCCAATGATACTTATCAACCAATCATTCATCATCCATAACAAGGTTGATCCAACTTTAATTAATTTAATTCATCCTTATTTAAATTAATCCTTACTTAATTACTTAGATTATCATCAATCCATCTTACCATTCATTAATTAATTACAAATTAATTAATAAACATCACTCAATTATCCACTTAGAATTAATCATCCTTGATTAATTACTTTAAGTAATTATTCCTAAATTACAAATTTAATTAATCATCTTGATTAATTACTTCTTAATTATCCAATTAATTATCTCTTAATTACTCTTTAAAATTAATCATACCTGATTAATTATCCTTTAAATTATTCTGATAATTATTCCTTAATTATCCTTTAATTAATCACACCTGATTAATCACCTTTAATTAATTACTCTTGATTAATTACCTTTAATTAATCACACTTGATTAATCATTTATAATTAATCATATTTAATTAATTACCTTTAATTAATCACTTTTGATTAATTACTTTAATTACATTTAGTAATTAAAACTTAGTTATAAAGTAATCATCCTTTAATTATTAATTAACAATTAATTAATTATTTCCATTAATTAATGATTACTTCATTAATTAAATTTCTCTTTAATTAATCACTTTAACAAGTAATTAATCACTTGATTAATTACTCTTAATCCTTTATTAATTAACCATTAATCAAATAATTTAAACCTTTAATTAATTTTATTAATTAATTTTTTAATTAATAACTCAAATAATTAACCCTTAATCACATCCACTTTATTACTTCACAAAGTAATTATCTTTTACTTAATTTCTTCTAGTAATAAACCATTTAATTACTTTATCAACTCCAAAGTGATTATCTTTAAATTAATCACTAATTAACTACTTAATTATTACCCTACTTAATCATTTAAATTTAATTAAATGATTCTTAACTTATTATATTATAAAATTATTAATTAAGAAAACATCATCTTAATTAAATCATTTATATTAACCAATAACACTTGATTATTAATAATAATTGAATTATCTCAATTATTCTCACAATTATTTATCTTTAAATAGATCAAAATTCTAATTTACATAAGTTAAATCTTTATTATAATTGATTATCAAATTCTAAATTATTAAACTTATCTAAAATAAATTATATTTGAAATCAATTAAAATTAAAATAACTTTAAACATTCAAATAAAAAAATTTTGAACTCCTCCAAAGTTATTAAATAAAATTTTAATACAAACCTATTACTAAAATCCACTTATTTATTTTTAAAAAATTTTATATTTCAAAATATAAGAAATTAACTTTAAACAAATTTTAGTTTTGCAATTAAACTTGTTTAACTTTTTAGTTTAAACTTTTTTCATTATCAAAATCTAGCCTTCTTTTGTTTTCAAAATCTTAAAAACAATATTGTTAAATTTTAACAACCCTGAACATAAAACCACTCAACCAAACTCGAGCCGACCTCAAGAAACCAAGCCAAAAATCCCGTGCATAGCCCGAGTCACCCAGATCTCCACTTTGCTTCGAGCCAGAACCTCAAACTCTCGATGCATGCTTCGAGCTCCACCCCATCTTCTCCCACAACCCATCACTGAAGCACGTAACTATGCACGTTAACGTGCACATCGCCGATGGTCGATAGCGATCTCCTCTCCGGCCTCCACCAAGTCGCTCACGACCCCTACAACGAATCGCGCAACCCAGAAATCCAATTACACTCGAAAATCGAAATATGAGCAACGAACCCTCAATTGCCTGAAGCAACATCTCCAGCACACCACTGTCACCGATTCCCCCTCGACAATCCGACCACCCTGAGAGCCACCACCTCCAGTCATGGCCTCGTCATCAACCCTGCTTCCATCACCCTGAAGCCCGCTACACTCGATCGTCTCGTGGTGATGAAATCACCATAGTTCCATACCACGCTAAAACTAGGTTACCAAAATTCGAGTGCCTCCCACCGCCACCATGGCCATCGGTCGGCCCCCACGACATTTTTCCTTGGACCACCATAGGCCCCTCTATCTCCACAAAACAACACGACCTCCTTAGTTCACTGTGACGCCGGAATATGATCAAACTACCCATTTCGATCATCTTCGAACTGCCCTCAAAATCCGCCTCTAAAAGTCATCAAACCTACCTTAAAAATCATGATTTCCCATATCAAATTCAATTATGAAATCAAAACCTAAATTTGAGTTCATAAAATTTTGCCCAATTTTTCTTTTACAGTAAATTTTAAAATTTCTGAGCTAATTATTCACTTTAAAAACCGGTAATTTTTTTTAATAGTGTTTTTACATAATTTCAAACATTTTCTCTTCTACAAATCAAAGCTAATTTTATATCGCAGATGAGATATTGGATCAAAAGAGAAATTTAAAACCTGTAAAAAAAACAACAGAGTACATTCTTTTAAGTTGCCACAGGCATTCATCCCTAATACACATGCATGCATACATTTAACTCTAATCATTTAATAACATCATGGTTTTTTAAATTCACACATCCAAAATAAAACCATTTTAATCTGTTTTTAAGATTTGTTTACTCACCTTGATTGCAGAAAACATAAAATGTTTTTTTTCCAGGCTTCAGAAATTCACTGCATGTAGATTTTGTTGCTTGATTAATTTCAGTTGCATGTTGAATACAATCCTATTCATGTTGATTATACTTGCTTTCCTCTGATTTCTATTTGAAAAATCTTGCCTTTGCTTTTGAATTTCCAGCATCCCCTTCTCTAGCTATATTCCAGATTCTATTTTTTTTCTTCAGATTTTACTTCTTTTGATCATTTGTTTTTGTATTGTAATTTTGTTGAGAATGAAGAAAGAATTTGCTGAAAATAAAACTTCTCTTTTCCTTTGCAATTAAATTTTCAATTTAATTATTAAAAGAATTTGATATTTGTCCCTTGGATGCTTTAATTTCCTTACACCTAAGCTTATATGCTTACAAGTGTTTTTAACATGTATTATAATGTTTACAAGTGTTGTTTTAATGTTTAATTAATGTTTTATAAATGTTACTTTCCTATTTATAATTTATTTAAGTTATATATATAAGTAATTATGCAATATTAAGTATTTATCTTTTTAATAAAAAAAATTAGATTTTAATAAATACAAAAGCGAATTCATGTGAACATTTATGACAATAACTTATATTTTGATTCAATTCTATATAACATATGTTTATAAATTTGAGAAATTAAGTTTGACTCTTTATATAAAAAATTTAAAACAATTTTATCTTATGTTAAAATTAATATGAAAGAAATATTAGAACAAATGAACCTTTAAATTTAAATCTTATTTAAACAAAAGCTTAAAGTATATGTTTAAAACAAATAAGAAATTAACTTTGTTATTAATATTTAAGTCTCAAATATCATTTCAGAAATATTAAATCAAATTAACATTTCAAATTTCAAATTATATATTTATTAAAATTTGCAAATAATTATTAAATTAAAATTAATAAAATTCCTATTTCAAATATGTATATAAAAATATATATACACATTTCAAATAGAAAACATTTTATCATAAATTTTGGTTATTACCATATTAAATCTTAAAACAGATTTCAAATCACAATATATATATTCATATATATTATAATTTGAGTAGATAGCTTTTATTACTTAAAAACTTCCTATTTACAAGATATATCCATACATATATATTATAAATAGAAAATATTCTGATTAGCCTCTGAAAAATAAATCTTACCAATATTAAATTGCCAAAATGAATATTCCCAGATTAAAATATTATAAATTTCCAAAAGAATTAAACCTACTAATTTATACTGTTAAGAAAATTGTTGATAGATATTAAATTATTATTATTATCCTTTTAAAAGAATTTTGACTAGTCAATTTATAATGTAAAATGATCAAATCAATTTAATTATTATCAAAGATTATTAAATTGATATTGCTCAAAATTCAGGGTCGTCACACATCCTTTATATACGAATCGATTATCCAAAACATTGCTTGCAAATATACACATACATGTATGTATATGAATATTTCAAAAGTTTTCTTTTTAATTATATCTCTAAATAAATCTAAGTTGATTTTGACCAAATTAACAAATTTAAGTACAAAATTTTGTTTCCAAAATACCAAGTTATCTGATTTGGAAATATAGTATAAAAATAGATCAAGATTTACAAATACAAAATAAATTTCGTATCAATGATCTAAACTAAAATAAAAATGAAACTAAAGAGATTTGGTAAATAATGTTCATTTACCAAAACAAAAACTTTTCATTTTTAATCCAAAAGCAAACTTTATCAAACAAGGTTAATATGTTAATTTATGTATGTTTATAAATTAAGACGAAACTCTTTAATATATATATATATATAATCCTTTTTTAATAATCAAAACCACTTATTTTAAAATAATTTTTAGATTGATTCTAATACATACATACACATACATACATACATACATACATACATACATACATACATACATACATACATATATATATATATATATATATATATATGTTTGTTTTGAAAAAGAAAACCAGTTATGAATCGATGAAAATTAACATTGATATTTAGATAAATATGCATACACAAAATAATAAATTAACTATTAGATCTAGAGTTAACACAATAACCACACCCATAGAGATTAAAAATGTAATTATCAATCGAAACCATCATTATCATTTCAAACCCAAACCAAATATTGACAAATTATAAAAAATTTAGATCTACACAAGCGAATAAAAAAGAATAACAAATGCATATATAATTTTTTTCAAAGTAAATAAATTGCCAGATCTACAACATCATAATGTATATAGGCAAAATTAAATGGAATAACCTTGTTGATGTTGCTCTTCTGAATGCACCTTGACTGGCAGATGCAATCCTAGATCTAATCCCCTAGCTCCTAGCTTTGTAATGGCTTGAAGTACTACCTTTTATTTGATTAATTTAATTGGATTCCATTAAAATAATTTTATTCTTCTTTTATTTCTACGGAATTTCGACCGTGAAAGTGGAAGAAAGAAGATGGTGGCTAGGGTTATGAAAGAGTGTGATTAAGAGAGGCAAGTGAATGAAAGGTAAGCTATTTACAGAGGTAACCTTCCTTATCTCCTCCCTTCATTTTCTAGATACAACCATTCTATTTCAGGCCTCTTTTTCTTCATATGACTCTTAATGAATAAGGTTTTATAGTCCCTTAATCTGCTCAATAATATTTTGCAAATAGTTATATTAAAATCAAATTTAAATGCCCATCGATATCTCATATCAATTTATACAGACACAACTTTTATATACGCATACAATTAAAATAAAATGACATTGAAAAAATGCTAATTATTTATACAAATTCTCATCATCAAAACTATACCACATTAGGACTTATGGAATTTGGTTTTGATCACAATACCAACATTGTCCCCATTAAACTTTCTAAGTGCAAACAAAAAATCTTTGGTTGAATAATAACAATTATTATTAACTGTACTGCTTTGGCCAGAGACTTTGAATTTAAGTTGACTTAAGTTAACCTTGTAACACTAACCTTATATAACTAAGGTAATGAATTCTCTCTTGAAAAGTCTGTCACTTCCAATGCTTCCACTCAACCCCACTATATTCATTCGATGGACATTGTGCCATCATTTAAGTATAACCAAAACAAAGTTTTCACTTTAAAGCTTGATAGTATTCTAAAGTAAAGGGAATTGTGTAAAGTTATCATATCAATATTCTTTGTTTGGCCTTACTTATATTAACCAACAGAAAACTATCGAGCGAGTCGTTCCATAGTTATCCAATAACTATCGGGACGTAATCCACTAGTGCTTTCAACAGCCATGAGTAATACACTATCCAACATTTGGAGATCATTACATACTCTTGTCTCAATAGATGTATTGATATCCACTATCAGTACATCTTGACCAGGAATATTTAAGACAACATTTTCATTTTATTATGGTAAATCGCTCATGATTACAACATATTGTAACTACTATCACAAAACATATAATTTATGGATTTTCTATAATTACATAAATAATTAATATAACACATTATATCAAATATATAATAGAAAGAAAACACCTTTTGTTTTGAACAAGATTGGTTATTGAGTTAGATATATGTAATAAATTACATAATTCCCCCTAGGACCTATCCCCAACTCTATCAGTTATGACCCTCACTCGGTACTGATTCATGGTGCTAACCTAGCCTACACATTTTATGAAGTTGAAGTCCAAATGAAAAACAAAGTACGAAGTTAAAATAAACTACAAGTCTACTGACTCATAAGCCTCAACTCGGTATCGAGTTAAGAAGTCAAGTGTTGAGTAAGCCATGATCTCTTATTGGATCCTCCTTCTAGACATTGAGAATGCAGGGAGAAGGTTTCAAAGCTTATTTCTCCGATTTTCATCTATATATGTAAAGAGAGGGGCATGAAAATGAGCTATTTTCTTTATTTTTTGAATTAATTATTTTTACCCTGACACTCTATTGGATCCTTACCTGACTTGTAAGTAGCTAAATTGTAAAATCAAGGTTGTAAAGAAACTCAAAAATCATCAAAAAAGGTTAAGCGGACGTAGGCCAGAGTATTTGCTAAACCACTACAGATTCTCTTGGGCAATTTACCTCATTTTACATTTATCTCTTCTCTAATCTCTACTTATCATCTAACTAGGCATTTGTGCAACTTTTGGCATAAAAAATGGAAGTGTGCATTGTTTGTTGTGGTATGAACTTGTAGTGAAACTAGTATATTTTATGTTTGTGATATGATTACGTATTAGTAGTTGCATTAGTGCATTCTGGTTGATGATTGACGAATCTACATTAGTTGAGTACTAGTGTAATTGTAATATATGTGTGTAGTTTGTGTTTTGATGATTTTACATTAGTAAACTATTAGTGTAATTATTTATGTCGGTGTGCGCACTTTGCATTGATGACCAAGGGTCATTACTCTACCTTGTCTGAATTTCAAGGGAAAAACTCCTACAAGGGGGGAAGCCTATAACCCTCTATATTTTAGAGTGTCGTGATGTGGAATTGAATTAATATTAAGAATTTATTAAAAATAACTAAAATAATTACTCAAGGAAAATTTGATTAATTAAGTGCCGACACTTGAAACGATTAATTGAGTGAACTATAGGTAATTATTGCAATTAAATTCAACCATAAATAAAGAAATAAAAATAGAATGTTTTGATGAAGGGGATTTTGAAGTAACGGAAACGAATTAATAAGATTAGGCAAGGAGGGATATTAGTTTAATCCCTAACTATTAACTCTTACACCATAAAGCATACCTTTTCTTCATTCATATATTAATTTCTTAAATAAAAGGAAGAAACAACTAAGACCGGCCACCATTACTAAGGAGAGAAAGAGGAAAACTAAAACAAAGAGAATATATATTTCGAAAGAGAAGAAGAGACTTTAATTAAGTGTTCTATTCTAGGAAAGTAATACTTACTATATTTCTCTTCCAAATACATTTGGGCTTGGATTATATATATTTCTGGTATTTTGAATGTTGATGAATATGTTTTAATGATAATAGAATGGTTCTATACAAGTTTAAAGAATTAAAAGACCATGTTCTCATTATGTTTAGTGCAAGACATGAAATAACCTTTTCTAAATGGTTTGAAATTTAAAGATGATGTTATTAATGTTAAAACAGAGATGATTTTTAAGTTTCATAATTTTCATATGAGAAAATAATATATTATGGTTTTTAAAGTAAAATAGGTATTTTTGGTTGTAACTTATATTTAAAATTATTAAAATTTAATATTTTGATAGGAATAAGATAAAAAAAAGTGTTTAAAAGTATCTATGAATTTCTAAGCATTTTCCCATTAATTTTTAATTAATATGCATTAAATAGTAAGTTAAAAGATATTCTTAATTAAAGAAATCATTATAGAAGGTAATTAACTAAGGCATAATTAATGGGACAAATTTCGGTAATCATTAAAGGTTTTTGTCACAACATAAAAGTAATAAATGAGCACATGACATATGTAAAGAATTAGTCAAAAGTGGTTAATTTATTAAGGAAATTATCAGTTTTCCACTTAATTATAGGTATGCCATTTTAAACACATGATAGCCTAGGTAGACGTGCGATAGCCATTGAGCTAGATATGTGATAATGTAACAACCCATAAGTATAACTTAGTAACAAATTATAATTAATCATTTAATTCAAAACTAAGCTAACAATGACTTAAAAGAAGTTTTTTAAAGATAAATGTAAGGCTCGAGGTTTATTCCATTGAGTTCATAATGTCATGTATATATAAATACATATTAAACTAGTTAATTCTAGACAAGACTGGTTAAATGGGAAGCAAAAAAGAAAAGTAAAGAAAAAAGGTCTTTTGGCCAAAATTGTATTATATAATTATGAAATGAACTCCTTATCTTTTCTTCTCTTTGATTTTAAATAAAAAGAAATCAAGGGTTCATTTTATAAATCTTCATAACTTTCATTAAGACCATCGATCAACTAATCATGAGGGAAAAGATAGGGTTTTGGCTGTGTGACGACCCGGGATTTTGGCAATATTATTTTAATAAGCATTTAATTTAATTAAATAAAACACAAACTTATCATTTTAAAAATGAATAAGACTTTTGGACATTTACCATTTATATATGTGTGTGTGTGTGTGTGTGTGTGTGTGTGTGTGTTCCTAAAGGAAACTATGATTTGAAAATTTAAAATAAATGCTTTCAAAAATATTTAAAATAAAATCTATCTTATTCACATTAAATTAAAAGCTCCACCTTATTAAATTTGATTTAAATATATATATATATATATATATATATATGTAATCTAATTAATAATGCTTAAATTAAAATCAATCTTATCAATATTAAATATAAGTATAAAAATATATGAATATAAATAAATGTTTGATAGTTAAGCCTAAAATAGAAATCAAAATAAGGATTTATGTAGAAATAGAAATAAATATATAAGGTAACTTCTATGGAATTATGAAAACATAAAGTAAATACATAAGGGAATTCTAGAATATATATATACACACCATGGAATACATGTGTGAATGCAAGGCAAGAAGATAAAAAAAATATCTACATACAAAATCAATAGGACAAGGCTGTAAACGGGAAAGGAAACATTGCATTAAATACTATCAATTCTAGCACAAAAACAAAGTCATTTTACAACATTTAAAAATCATTTCAGTTCAAAGAAAATCTTGTTTGGTCAAGAAAAAAAGAAAAAAAAATCTCTGATCAAACACAAATAAAACATTGTACCAGTAAACACCTACCCTATAAAATAAAACTTTTCTCTATATATACAATACATCTTGTTCCTGTTCGTTCAAAGAAACTAAGCAAACTAGAAAACAAGAAAAAGGTAAGCATCATCATTTTACAAATTTAAACAACAATCAAGCAAGAAGATTTAAAAGAAAATCAAGTAGCAGCTTCCAGAATTTGTTCTCTATTTAAATTTTTACAGGTGAGTAAACATATCATTTTAAAAAACATGAATCTATGCATTTGATTCATGAATATTTGTGCTTTGCCTGTATATTTTTAAGTAAGTAGTTCTGTGTGTGTGTGTGTGTGTGTGTGTGTGTGTGTGTGTGTGTGTGTGTGTGTGTGTGTGTGTGTGTGTGTGTGTGTGTATATATATATATATTGTACTGTGTAGTTTGAAATGGTCAGTTTCTTCTTGCTTCTACTAACAGAGTGAAAATGAACTAGAAAAAAAATTAAATACATATTCATCCAAAAATTGTTAAGCTTAAAGTTTCAAACAAAACAAGTTTGTTTAAACTTAAATTATGGTCTAAAATTTGCTTTAAGCTTGATATTGAGGTATTGACTCTGTAAATTTAGTTTTACAGTGAAAAGGATGAACATATGATAAATTCGAACATTTTAAAATATCGATTCAACTACATAAATTGAATCCACTCTTTAAAATAGGATTTCTAAAACTTAAATGGTGATTTTTAGTTGAGTATGTAAAGAGCAGTTCATAATTGAACTGGAAATGGGTTTTAACTGATTTCTGGCGACCGGAGTTATATTGGATGTTGAAATTTTGCTTGAAGCTAGTCTGTCAATCAATGAAGTCGGGAAAATTGTTAAATAATTTTTCTATTTCAAACGATGATGGAACGAAGCAAAGATAGGTTTAACACTCGAGTTTGTCGTGGTCTAAAACGAGATGATTTCGTCTCCTCTGGTTGATCGAGCTACACGAAATTCTAGGGAATGATAGTATGGGAAATCAGCGAGGTGAGGCCGGAGTCGTATCACCTCCAATTGTCGGCGTGAGTGGGTGAAGCGATTTTGTTGGGTGAGCTCGAGTTCCAGTTTTCTAATGGAAGACTTGATTTCGATCTGGGATTTTTGGCATCGTGTGGGTTTTTGTAATCGAGTGTAGGGGTGATACGCGATTCGTCGGAGGTAGCGTGGTTCACCGGAGCATCGGCGAGGCGCCGTGCACATGCACGACATTGGAATGGTGTCAGGAGGTTTTGGTTGTGAGCAACTCGAGTAGATGCTCGAGAAAGTGAGGGGTTTGCTTCAGGTTGGAACCTGAGTGCGTGAGAGTGTTTTCCTGTTATTAAAGTTTAAAACTTAAACTTAAAAAAAAGGTAAGTGAAGAAGAAAGAAGACTCGGGGAAAGTAAGAAGAAACTCGAGTGTTTACACGAGTGAACTTGGGGATTTCACGGGTTTTGGTGTTCAAACTTGCAGTATAATAAAAGTAAAGTTAAGCTACTCATTTCAACAAGTTTTAAGAATTAATGACTTGATTAATGTTTGACAATTTAAGTAAAGAATTTATTTCAAGTTTAAATTAATTAAGTGGATACTTAAGAATGTTTTTTATATAATAAATAGAGATTTTAAAATGTAAGATAAATGATTTTATTTAGTTTATATTGTAAGAAAATTAAGAATATTAATTCGTTGATAATGGTAATTAACTAGGTGGATTAGGATTTATAAATTTGTTATTAAAAATTGATTAACAAATGATTAAGTGTTTAATTAATCTGAAATTAAGGATTTTTAATTAACTACTTAAAGTTAATTAATATATGATTAGTAGTTAACTAATTAAGTAATTTAATTAAGAATTAATAATTGATTAATTAAGTAATTAGTGATTAATAAATAGGTAATTAAGTTTTGTAAATTAATAATTCAGATTATAAATTAATAATGAAGGAGTAATTAATTAAATAATTAAGATTTATTTAATTGATTCAAAAGGGCAATTAAGAAAGGATTAATTGATTAAATGGTTTGATTAGTTATTAATTAAGCATGATTAGTGACTAATTCTTAAGTAATTAATTTAGTTTAAGTTAATTAAATTGATTATACCATGGACTAATAATTCCTATTTGGATGTTTGTATGAGTAGAATATCTGGATTTGTGATATCTATTGAGTGATATTCTGTGATACTCTGTGATATGCTTTGGATATATCTATCATGATTGAGTATGATTTATCTTTGATAAATGCTATGTGAATTCAAAGTGTTGAATTGAGTTGTTTAAACTATTAAACAACTTGGCCTTTAAAACACGTTTGGATTTCGATGAGACCGGGATCGGGTGTCAGTTATGATTATTAGAAAACCACATCGATCCAAATTAAACGTTAGGTCATGGCATCTCAAATGAAGATCGAGATGGTGTTTCAAAATGCAAGGGTTATCGTCGTTAACTCTGAGGGTAATTCCAAAATGAGTGTAACGAGACAATGCCTTCGGTTTCGTTCGAACCCGGAACGAACTTGTATGGATTGAATGCTTTCAGAACATTGTCAGGTGGACGATGAGCATTCTAAGAAATGTGTTCTCTAAAGGTAATCACAGCCTCAAGCCTTATCAACCGCGAATGGCTAAAACAGGGGAGGTGCAGCAAGGTTAGGTGGGTAGCACCCAAGCAAGACGAGATATACCCCTATCTAGATGTCCCTTTATTTCGGCCGTGTGGGCAGTTGTTGGCCACAACTGTGGGGTTATCTTATTCGGGACTGTCCAGTAAGGGATGGTTCCGGCATTGTGTTGTAGGGGGTCGGGATTGATCCTCGGTACGGTGATCTAGGCCCCGTACTGTGACAGGTGGTATCCCAGTAGTCCTGCCATTATATGGAATCCAATCTCCAATAAGCATCGTACATTTTAATTATGCCCAACTATGTTGGAATGTGAGATGTAAGCATTTCAGCTATTTCTGTATTTTATTTTGAAAACCCTAGACACTATTATAATATCACTAGATTTCCTATCAAATGTTTTGGTTAGCGTAAGGTAGAAACTTACCCGTGTTTATGTGTGGGAAGTCATACGTGATACCTTTGTTTCAAATGGTTTCCAAAGTTAAACAACTTTAACCCGTTTACTCACACCAGACACATGTCTGACCTGGATTTTATTCTGTTTTTCTTAAACTCTTGGGTACTCAAATTTTTATGAGTAGCCCGGTGATTAGGTCTTGGATTGTTGATGTCTGAAGGAGCTTGGAGCAGGAGTCTAGACGTATCTATCTATCTAGTTCCGCTGTGTTAGTTGATGTATGTTGTATTTTGAGATGTATGTAATGGCAGATATATATGACTGTCTTGTTTGAATGATATAACTCTGATGTATGTAAAATTATGTAATAGTTATGTGATGTATTATATTTTGTTCCATTTCCGCTGTGAGATTCTAATGTTGTCATTCTTTCTTTCTATCTTTTCTATTTCTATCTCTTTTTTTTCTTATTGATGATACGTCCTTCTGTGGAATGAAAGGCAGGTTGTCACAGGCTGAGATGGAATTACAAGCCAAGAATTTCTTTTATCTCCAACATGGTAATGAGACTGAGAAGAAGTATATTATTGAGTTTACACTTTTGACTCATTTGGATATGAGCAACACTCCCATTAAGAAGGCCAATACATTCCCTATGGGACTTAATCAACCTCTTAAGGACTAAACTCTTAGCCATGTTCCTATGGTGCTACTTTTGAGAGTTGTGTGGAAGTGGCTTTGCTAAACTTTATTTCTCAAAGGGCTTCTAAAAAGAAAGAAGTTGAGTGGAAGTCAAGCCAAATTTCCAAGGAAAGTGGAACAAGAAGATCAAGGCTAAAAGAAGAGGGGATGACTTGTGATATATGTCATATGAAGAGGCATGTTGCTAAAGATTGTAGAGCCAATATTCAAAGAAAGAAATGTTTCGATTGTAATTAATCGAGACATTTCTAGAACAATTGTCCATCTTTTCTTAAGGGTGGGCACATGGTCAAAGCCTATGCTGTCCAAGAAATTCTTAGTTTGAGTGCTCTGCCTATGCTCGATAAGAGGGATAACATAGTTATGGAAGGTGGGTCATTATATTTGAGACTGTGGAGAAAGTGGAGTTGATATAGGAAAGGATGAAAGCATCTCAAGAGCGACAAAAGTCTTATGCCGATCAAGGGATGGATTGACCTTGAATTTGAAGTTGATAATTTAATCATTACGAAAATGTCTCTATTTTTAAAGAAATTTGTGTGATTTTGTAAATTTGAAAAGCTTGCATATCAGGTTGATCTCCTCGAGAAGATGTATGGAGTACACCATTTATTTCATGTTCAATGCTTCTGAAAGTGCATGCATGACATAGATGAGGTGGTTGAGCCAAGTCAATTGGAGGATTGGAGGAAGTGAATGTGGAACCAGAGATTTCTATGCATAGTGAACCTATTCTGAATACGGATTGCAGTGTTAAGAGACTTCAGAACAAGGTCACGAAGCCTGTTCGAGTCCAATGGAGCGAAGATCCCAGAAATAGCACTTAGGACCAAAAGAGAAGATGCGTGCTTCCAATCTGAAACCTTTTCCTAGTATGATTCAAATTAGTCTAATTATTTTGTTTATTTTTAATAGACTAGCATTGAATGGTGGTATAGAATTTGCTTTGTATTACTATGATTGATTTTCTATAGGATCTTTATATAATGCAACTTATATATGTAAGTGTGAGAGTGTGTGTGTTACAAAGTACACCAAGTAGGTAATAATAACCGAATATAAAGAAGGTAAAAAATAAAATCAATTACATCAGATATTTTTTTATTGGTTTGGATCCTCGTCCAACATCTAGTCCCAAAGCTCCCCTTCGATATTTCCTTGGAGCTTCTGTATTTCTTTTGACCAAATAACCCTGACTTCTCCCGAAGGAATAGGCTAATACAAAAACTATTTTTCTGACAACTTTGTATTCCAAATAACGAGGACTTTGACTAATAGTACAATTCTTCCTATGATCTCCATTGAGTATGTGAATGTGAGTATTTTGAGTTGTAGGAAGTGGATTAACCAAAATTATATTTTTATTATGATAGATTGAGAATATGTAAGCAATGTATGTCAAATGAATAGAGAGTGATAAGAGAATAAATTAGAATGGTTAATTCAATTCTCAATCTTTGAAGTATTTATATGTTTGAGTAGATGGATATGAGGAGTTGTTACTATTTAAAATAAAATCTATTTATATTAATGGCTATAGCCGTTGAAAAAGGGATGCTATTATTCAATATGAAATAAATCATCCTTTCATAATAGCGCAGTTGTTATATGACATACGTCTGTGGAAAAACCTCAGACATCTATGGCTTCAGGAATTAAATTCCCAGAAATATTCACAGACGTTTTTGGCTTTCCCACAGACGTCTATGGATGGACAAACTTGAATATCATAGTTTTTATATGCCAATGTTGAATATAGGAATTTGTGTATGCATATTTATACTCAAGGAGGCCTTACAATATTTTTCTAAGACGCTTAGTACACTATTATAACCTTACAATTCATAGCATGTTCCATAAGTCATTGTTTGTCTTCGAGTCTTGATATCTTTGAGCATGACGATCTCTTGTAGTATATACTTGTTATACTGATAAGATATAATACATGTGATTGTATAGTTGTTATCGTTGAAACCACGGAATGGAGATTCTAACATTCTTTCCTTTTTTGACGATGATAACTATACAACTGTTAGTTATAATAATGACTCGTGCTTAATTTTTTCTATCCTATACATATGCATATTATCTCCCCCTATGTATATGCATATATTTCTCCCCCTTTATCATTATTAAAAAAAAGCAAATTATGTAGACATAAAATAGAGATATAATCATAGGTGTTAACAGGAAAATTAGACCATAAAATAAACTTACATGAAGTGACATATAAAATGAAAATAGAAGTTTAAATAACATAGGTCATAAAAAAATATAAATGATCAAAATAAACGAAGTCAGTTACACTAGTTTGAAGAATAGGGAAATCCGCCATAATTTTCATAATATTCCCAATATACTGAAGGATCTTGCTCATATGTTGTTGGCCAATTAGTTTGATCGTTATACTCCTCATTTTCTTGAGTGGAAAGTCCTTAGAAAGCCATGTAAAGTTGATGTTGAAATTGTTGAGGGTCGGATAAGGACATATCATCACTATCTTCTTCCTCCTCTTCAGGTTGTTCTTGTTCAACAGTTTTCCCTTTTGTCTTGAGAGGTTCCTTCAAGTATGAGCATGGTAAATTGGTGTTTGAGTTCGAGAAGGTGGTGTAAGTGACGGAGAAGATGACGATTGAGAGGATGATCTGTCGCATACCTTTCTCATTACGTTTCCTTAGGCGGAGATGATTTTTCCAAAGTTTTTTCCATCTTAGTCATTCATGTTGAAAAAGATCGTTCCCAACCGGTCATTTTACTATTAAAACCAGTAATTGGCCATGATTAACCTTTTATTTTTAGGTGTTAAATCACAGATTGATTCATTTTGCATTGGTTCAATACGAGATTCTTGAATAACTGAGTTGGAATAATAGTCAGTAGCATGACTAGAGGAGGCAGGCTGTCATGAAGGATAAGGTGAGTGGGATTGTTGTTGAGGAGCAGGAGGTTGTTGTGGACCTACATATATTTGTTGTTGTTGTTGCAAGGTCCATTGAACTAGCGATACGATTGGAGGTGGTCATTGGGGAATGTGCGTCAAAGATAAAAATCTTATACCGCTCTCCTTGATAGGGATTTCTTCAAAATGAGAGAAATAAGAAGGTACCCCAATGCCATTCAAAGATGCATAATATACGACGCATATATAATTGTGCATCGGTGATAAGACTAAAGGTTTTTTATTTCATCATCAATAAACATAGCCTAATTTACCTGTATTCCACCAAATATAGCATAGATGGCTTTGTGATCGTTTTCGTAAATTTGTTCATGACTTCCTAAGTAGGGAGTTATTGTATTGATTATCATTCGATTTAATAACCAAGCCTTTGGTCGTAAGTAAACAAGTTTCCACTGTTGCATTCTATCTTCCCAAAGATGTATGATTTCATCACGAGGCAAATTTCTCTAGTTGAGAATTTCTTCTAAATCGAGTCTGGACGAAGAGCAATCTAATATATAACCAATTGTATTTACGCTTATTTTTGAAATGCAACCATAAACACTTTTCCATAACCAACCGTAATCATTTTCAAGGGTCCAGGTATCATTGCTACATAAGTTGAAGTAAAAAGGAAAAATTGCAAGTTGATCGATTTGTACCTCATTTTCATCAAAATTGATCAAATATCGACAACAGTAGGCAATGGTTAATTCTTGAATTCTATATTCGCCAAATTTGCATAATCTGTACAAAGGACCAGAACAAAGCTTCTTTTATTTTAGCTCTTCAAATATTTTATTAGCAGTCGTGCTATTTCGAAGCCACTCTTGGATGTGGGCATCGGTAAATAGGGGTGATTGAGGAGATGAAGATTGACCTTTCTTAGATCTTTTGTTAATGGGAGTCTTGGGAGCCTTTTTTTTGAGCAATTGAGCTTTTTAGAAATTAGGGTTTTAGCGTAGACTGGAAATAGCTTGGTGAATAGTAAAAAGGAGCAAAATGGAATATATAGGGCTGTTGTAATTGGAACCCAAGAGCAGCGACAGACATCTGTGGGGGTGCTACAGACGTCTATGATTTCAGGAACTTATTTCATAAAACCTATGGCAGACGTTTATAGGGTATAACAAACGTCTGTGGTTTCAGGAAGTTATTTTCTTGAAACAATTGACAAACGCTTATGATATTGTCACAGATGTCTTAGGTTTGTGCTTTCATAATATATGTCTTTAAATGCGGAAATATTGAACGTTTTATTAAAAATTTCAAGAGAACTTTACAAATAACAATATATATATATATACACAAAAAATTACAAAACTGTCAAAATATTTTAGAAGAAATGCTATCGCAATTTTAATTTTTGTTAGAGGGATCGAATTTTTTAATTTGTTGTACGTCCCTTGAATTCAGTTCAACCATTGTGCCGTGGATTAGCGGCTTTGGTGGAGACCAACTTGGGCGAGCTGGAGTGTCATTTCAACCTTGGTTTGATGGTCCTCACTTGCATAAATTTCTTAAAGCAACGTGATACGTTTTTACAAGAGTCTCCTTTAAATGAGGATATTTTTTATGTATGCAATTTTTTGTTCGTGAATAACCACAAATTGTTAGAATGAACTTTTCGAGAAAGTTAAGATGAGATCCTTGACGTTGCTGTTGATAATACATTTCTCGTTGAAGTACTACCATTTCTTGTCGATAGTAATGTATTTCATCAATTTTGTTGTTGGGAGATGTCAATTTTAGATAAATTTATTGTTTGGCTTTCTTTTCCATAGGAGAAAAACCAGTGTGATACTTAAGCAATGCAAATATGTTTAGAGAGGCCTACTGATTTAGTGGAGGTGTGGATTTAGTTGGCGATACATAGGTGTTATTTGATGAAGTTGAGTTATAGTTGATGGTCGAATAAGCAGAGTCGTGATGAAAAGACATTTTGAATAGGAGTGGGTAAGGTTTTGAATATAATAATATATTACTTAGTTCGTAGAAGACTTCTTTAATATAAGAGTTGTTTTCTATTTTTAGCAGTTTATTTATCAAGGTGATAGAATTCTCACCATAGAATTTAAGCAGAAGTTTGTTATTATTTTTTCTGTATGGAAAAAAGGAAACATGTTTAAAATCTTTAACCAAAATTTTATGTATTTTATTTAAGATATAATTTTTAATTCACTAATTCGTTGTAAGAAAAAATTTCGAGGTCTCATCTTAGTTTTATAAAATTTGGTTTGGTGGGTGGCTTGGTAAAAATACCCGCAACTTGATTTTCGGTACTCACAAGTTCAAGTTATATAATTCCTTTTTTAACATTATCTCTTAAGAAATGGTGACGAATATCAATACGTTTTGTTCGAGAATGATTAATAGGATTTTTTGATAAATTCTAGTACTCGTATTATCATAATATATAGGATAATTTTTATAATTTTACTAAAATCTAGAAGAGTTTGCTGCATATCGATAGCTTATGCACATGCTAAAGCTACTGAGATGTATTCGGCTTCACATGTCGAGAGCGAAACACAGTTTTGCTTTTTACTAAACCACGAAATTAAAGATTAACTAATAAAATTACATATGCCACTTGTGCTTTTTCAATCTGTTTTACAACCCCCGAAATCAGCATCACTATATGACGCAAGTTCGAATGAGCTGCATTTTGGGTAGAAAAGACCATAGTCTTTAGTGTTGTTAAATATCTTAAAATTCATTTAACCACTCGATGATATGATTCCTTTGGTTGTTCTTGAAACTACACACATAAACATACTCTTATCATGATGTTTGGTGTACGAACCATTAAATATAATAGAGATCCTATCATACTTTGATATAATTCTTAATCGAAATCTTTTCCATTTTCATCTTTATCTAAATGTAAAGTAGTACTCATCGAAGTCGGTTTACTTGAGATATTTTCCATTCCAAAGCGTTTTAATAAATCCCAATGGTATTTTTCTTGATTTATAAAAATTCCATTTTCTAGTTGTCTTATTTGCTAACCTAAAAAATAGTCTGATTTATCCATATATGACATTACAAATTCATTTTTCGTTACTTGATCCAAAAATAATGCCATCAACATATATTTGTACGACCAATATGGCATCGTTTTCTCGTTTTATAAATAAAGTAGAGTTTATTTTACCAATTTGAAAATCGAAATTTTGTAAATGAGTTTTTCATCTTTTATATCAACCAAGAGATGCTTGTTTCAATCCATATAGAGCCTTTTTAAGTTTAAATACATGATCGGGATATTTTTCATGAACGAATAGCAGAGGTTGTTCAACATAAACCTTTTCTTTTATAAAGCCATTTAGAAAATCACTTTTTATTAAAAAAATTGAAATTTTGATGACATGCAAAAGCAAGAAATGTTCGTATTACTTCGAGACATGCTACCAGAGCAAATGTTTCTTCATAATCAATTCCTTCTTGATTATATCCTTGAGCTACTAATCTTGCTTTATTTTGAACAATATTTCCATTTTCATCTGCTTTATTTTTAAAACTCCATTTAGTTCCAATTATGGAATGATCATTTGGACTTGGTACAAGTTCACGTACATCATTTCGTTCAAATTGATTAAGTTCTTCTTGCATTGCAATAATCCAAAAATCATCCTTTGATGCTTCTTTATAATTATTAGGTTCAAAATTTGATATAAACGCAACATGACTCATTTGATTCAACTATTTTCTTGTTGATACTTTTGTATTTAAATCACTGTTAATATTATTAATTGGATGGTCCTTTAGTATCTTAGGTGGTGAAGTAATCACGATATCGATATTAGTACTTACATTATTATCATTATTTTCATGTATAGGTATATTAGTTTTACTTATAACTTCTTCATCATCATCTTTTTTGTTATTACTAAAGTTTTCATCAAATGATACATGCAGACTTTCTTCAATAATGTTTGTTCATTTATTAAAAATCCTATATGTTTTACTTTGATTCGAATATCCAACAAAAATTCCTTCATTAGCTTTAAAATCTAAATTTCCTAGCTAATCTTTTATGTTTAAGATAAAATATTTTGATCCGAATACTCGAAAATACGATATTTTAGGTTTCTTTTTGAAGAATATTTCATAACATGTGTTTTTAGTCATTGGTCTAAGTATTACACAATTCAATACATAACATGAGGTAGCAACAGCTTCAGCCCAAAAACTTTTTGATAGAATACTACTAGTTAGTAAGGTTCGTACACATTCTTGTAAAGTTCGATTTTTCCTTTCTACAACACCATTTTATTGAGGTGTTCGTAGAGTGATAAATCATGACTTATTCCCTTTTTGTTGCAAAAAATTGTAAATAGTTCATTTTCAAAATCGCCTCCAAGATCGCTTCGTATACTTTTAACTTTTAAGTCATCAAATTTGTAATTCGTTTAGCAAAAAAATTTAACATTTCAAAAGTGTCACTTTTATATTTTAAAAATAATGTCCAAGTATATCATGAAAAATCATCAAAAATTACAAAAACCTATTTGTTATGATTTATAGAGCGTACTTAAGTCGATCCGAATAAATCTAGATGAAGTAGTTCGATAGATTGCTTTGTGGATATTTCCATTTTAGATTTAAAAGAACTTTTATTTAATTTACCAAACTGACAGGCATCACACAAGTTTTTAACTTTATGTTGATCTTAGGTCCTCTAACTAATTATTTTTAGCAAGTTTGTTGATATTCTTGAAAGTTGTGTGACAAAAATGTATTTTCCATAACCATGGATCATCATGATTTGCAACTAAGCATAAATTAGTGTTTTTTTTGACATTCATGTTTAAAACATATATGTTATGTAACATCCCATATCTAGAGGCCAAAAGCTAAGCGCTACAGATGCTGTAGTCATCAATAGTATTAACTTCTGGTGATAAAATACGGTAATGCTAATGGTATCCTTAATATCAGAAGCACTTGAATATGAACAAAATCACAGATTTTCAAAAACTACATTTTACTGATTACATTTCAAAACAAATTCATATCCACGTTACATAATCTAAAATCATTTCTCAGGTAAGGATTAATTATAATCATTACAAAAATACACCACAAGTGACATATGACGATGCCCCCTTGGTTGATCAGAGATATATTTTCATATTTGACTTAATTTATATATATACAGCGAAAAATAAACAGAATAATCTATAGTCCTAATTAGCCATCCATCAACTGTTGATACGCGAAGATTTTGATCAATGACAATGTGCTTTTACAAACAAGGAAGAAATATATGCAAATGCTAAAGGAAGATAGATGAAGACCAAACAAGCTTAAAGTATGTTTTTACATGTGTCTTAGTCTAGATGTATTGTTAAAATCAATCCTCAAGAAGCTTGCACGAACACTAGAATTTTTTTTTATTAACTTCATGTTTCCATTAAGTTTTAACTATGCAGGTTTTATAAGTTCAGTCGACTGAACAGGAATAGTCAGTCGACTGAAACTGGAACAAAGTTATACACATGCACAGTTTCAGTCGACTGAATTTCCTGCACAGTCGACTGAATTTGGTCCCGAAAATTTTACTTCATATTTTCAGTTGACTCAATTCCCTGCTCAGTCGACTGAATTTGAACCTGTGAATTTTCTCTGAAAAGATACATTCTTCCTCCCAAGAGTTGCAACCTTTCATCAATGGAAATGGAAGCATCTCTTGTTTGCAACCTTTGACAACATACGCATCTCTTCTACAAGTATATATACATGATTCTAACATCATTTAATTCACCGAATTCTCTTGCTTTAATCTTACTATTATCTTGTTCATATTTTCTAGATATTCTCAAAGAAATCACCAATCTATTGCTTGAATCACTGTTTTTGTTTATAACATTCTTTTGATTCATAGCAATTCGCAATTGCTAAATCTTCACAAACACATTGCATACTCTCGAGGATAAGATTATAGGAATATTGTACTACATTAGACTCATTAGTGTTGACAAGAACACAACAAGTCGAATATTGTATTTTAGTAATTGAGTTGAAGTCCTCTTCGGTAGTTGAGGCAAGAAATCCCGTTCGGTTGTTCGGGTAAGTTGTAAACCTATTCCTCCAGGTGAAATGAGGGTATTAGTTAGTGAAATTCCTAAGTGAAGCTTAGGGACTGGACGTAGGACGAGAGGTCCGAACCAGTATAAAATCCTAGTGTCTCCTTGCATTTACCTACTTTATCTACCTAGACTATTCAGTTATTCCATATTACACGATCCTACCACATAGCCTCTTTCAATTGGTATCAGAGCAAGGTTGTCCTATAACCATAACACCGCATATTGATAATATGGAAAATAACGCAAGTACAAGCACAACATCTGATTATAGTTCTACATTTGCGGAAGGACAATCTACCCAAAGACCTCCTCTATTCAATGGACTAAACTATAACTATTGGGCTACAAGGATAAGGATTTATATGCAAGAAACAAGTTTCGAAGCCTGGAATGCTACTCAAGCAGAGTTCGTTGTACCCACAACCAATTATCCTACATGGACACAAATTCAAAAGAATGAAGCTAGTGCAAATGCCAAAGCTATGAATATGCTATTTTGCGCCCTGGATAGAAATGAATTCAACCGTGTTAGCATATGTACTACTGCATATCAGATATGGGAAACACTCGACATCATACATGAAGGCACAAACAAAGTTAAACAAACAAAGTATCCATGATGAAGAATCAATTCCAGAACTTTAGAATGTGACAAAATGAATCCATCAATGACATGTATTCAAGATTTCAAGACATTCATCATGCTCTAATCGGACTAGGAGAAAGATACACTGACTTTGACATTGTGTCTAAACTTCTAAATTCACTCACTGATGAATGGGAGAGAAAAGTATTAGCAATCGAGGAAGCAAATAATCTATCTACAATGAAACCAGAAGAACTGATTGGAAATCTTATGTCGTATGAAGTATATATGCAAGCTAAGAAAGATCAAGCTCAAGAAAGAAAGAATGTTGCTTTTCATACGGAAAAGGAAGAATCAGAGTCTGAAGATGAAGATCTAGCATTTATAGCCAAAAACTTCAAGAAATTCTTAAAGTATAGAAAAGGAAACAAAAATGGATTCAAAAAGAATTTTTTGAACAAACCTTCATGCTTAAATATAGAATGCTTCAATTGTCACAGAAAGGACACATGCAAAAATATTGTCAAGAACAAATGAAATAAAATCAGAAAAATTTCAACAACAAAAACAAGAAGGATAAATTCAAAAAGAAGGCATTTTCTGTAACATGGGACGATTCAGATTCTCTTCATTCGAAAATGATAGTGATAGCGACAATGAACAGGCAAATGTATGCTTCATGGCTCAAGAATCTGAGGTAAATAATTTAACTTTCGACAATTTAATTGAAGTAAACACTGAACTTTTAAGCACAATAAAAACTCTTAAAAAGAAACTCGTGAAAATCAAAACAAAGCTGAATTTGAAAGGGATATGTTAAAAGATGAAAAGAAAATCTTAGAAGAAGAACTTGAAAAAGTTCAAGAATCTCATTCAAATTCGAAAACTCAATTAACACTCGTAGTCAAGAAATTGAAACTCAAAAAACAAAGAATGATATAATTGTTTCGAAAATCATGAGTTAAAAACTAAGATTAGACAAGTTGAGTTGGAAAATAATAGTCTTCAAGCTAGATTAGATGACATCACTAAAAATGTTTCTAACTTTAACAAAGGAAGAGAAAATTTATCTAAGATTTTAGAAAATTCTCAATTCTCTTCAAGTAAACATGGATTAGGATATAAAAAGGAGTCAAAAATTTCTAAAAAGAAAAATACAAATTTTAAGAGGAATATGAATTCAAAACAACAAATATTGCTAAAGAAACCTATTAAAACAAAAGCAGAAAACAAGATGTTAAAATTTGGATACCAAAAACTAACAATGTATTGATAAGAAATAAATATATTAAAACATTTATGGATAATGTTCATCATAATAAAAACTATATTTATAAAAAGGATACTAAACCAAATTGGGTTTGGTTTCCTAAACTCTTAACTTTTTAGGACCCTATTAAAAGGTGGGTACCAATAATTTGATATTTATTTTCAGGTCCCACTCAAAAAGAAGAAATGGATATTAGACAGTGGTTGTTCAAAACACATAACCGGAGACAAAGAATGCTTACAAACATCACATACTTTGATGGTGGCTCGGTTACCTTTGGAGACAATTCAAAAGGGCATATCATTGGCAAAGGAGATGTGAACAATTACGGTACATCAAATTTACCTTTTATAACAAATGTTTCATTAGTTGAAAATTTAAAACATAATCTACTTAGCATAAGTCAATTGTGTGACAAAGGTTTTAAAATAACTTTCTCGAATAATAAATGTAGTATTTTTGATCAAAACCAAAATCTTATTTTAGAAGGAAATAGAGATAGAAATATTTATGTTTTAAATGTGAATATTAATCATAATTCAAGTATGCGTTTACTTGCAAAGATAATGATCCTTGGTTATGGCACAAAAGATTTTGTCATATAAATTTTAAAACCATTAGAAAACTTTCTAAAAATGAATTAGTAAGAGGTTTAGCCAAAATAAACTTTAAAATACAAAATCTTTGTGATGATTGTCAAAAAGGAAAATTAACGAAATCATCTTTCAAATCTAAGAAAAATATTTCAACTTTACAACCATTAGAATTACTACATATGGATTTATTCGGACCAACACAAGTTCAATCCATTAATTATAATCGATACGTATTTGTAATAGTTGATGATTTTTCAAGATATACATGGACTATTTTTATGAAAAATAAAAGTGACACTTTTGAGCATTTTAAAACATTTGTCAAAAGAATTCAAAACACTAAAGATTTGAAAATTAAAAATATTCAAAGCGATCATGGAGGCGAATTCGAAAATGAAGTTTTTGAAACTTTTTGTAAAAAGAAAGGAATAAATCATAATTTTTCTTTTTCAAGAACTCCTCAACAAAATGGAGTTGTAGAAAGAAAGAATAGAACATTACAAGAATGCGCAAGAACATTATTAAATGGATGTTCTCTACCAAAACATTTTTGGGCAGAAGCCGTTGCTACTGCATGTTATGTATTAAATAGAATATCATTTAGACCATTAACTAAAAATACTTCTTATGAACTATTTAATAATAAAAAGCCAAATATATCTTATTTTAAAATATTTGGATCAAAATGTTTCATTTTAAATACAAAAGATCAATTAGGAAAATTCGATTAAAAAGTTGATGAACGAATTTTTGTAGGATACTCAGAACGAAGTAAAGCATATCGAGTTTTTAATAAACGAACAAACTTAATTGAAGAAACTTTGCATATATCTTTTGATGAAAATTTTAATAAAAAATTAAATATAAAAGATGATGAAGAATTGATAAATATAGAAGAAACAAACCTTGAAAATAATAATAATGAACTAAGATCTCCTCCTAGAATATTACGAGATCATCCAACTCAAAATATAATAGGAGAAATAAATTCTTAAGTTAGAACAAGAAATCAACTAAATCAAATGGGTCATGTAGCTTTCATTTCATCAATAGTACCTAAAAATCCAAAAGAAGCATCAGCAGATGATTATTGGATTATCGCAATGCAAAAAGAATTAAATCAATTTGAACGTAACAATGTTTGGAAATTAGTTCCCTGTCCTAATAATCAATCAGTAATTGGAACAAAATGGATTTACAAAAATAAAGTAGACGAACAAGGTAATATAACAAGGAATAAAGCAAGACTAGTAGCACAAGGGTATAATCAAGAAGAAGGTATTGATTTTGAGGAAACATTTGCTCCCAATGCAAGACTGGAAGCAATACATATACTATTAGCCTTTGCTTGTTTTCACAATTTTAAACTTTATCAAATGGATGTTAAAAGTGCATTTTTAAATGGTTTTATTAAAGAAAATGTATATGTAGAACAACCTCCTTTATTTATACATGAAAAATATCCGGATCATGTATTTAAATTAAAGAAAGCACTATATGGTCTCAAACAAGCACCTCGTGCTTGGTATGAAAGACTTAAAAGTTATTTATTAAACTCGGGATTTAAAATTGGAAAAGTAGATCAAACGTTTTTATTAAAAATACATCCAAAGATATTCTAATAATTCAAATATACATATACGATATTATTTTTGGCTCAACAAATGTAAATTTATGTAATGAATTTTCAAATATAATGAATAATGAGTTCGAAATGTCTCATATGGGAGAATTATCATATTTTCTCGGACTTCAAACCAAACAATTAACAAATGGAATTTTTATAAACCAAGAAAAATATTGTGCTAATTTAATTAAACGATTCGGTATGGAAAACACTTCTGCTAAACCTACCCCTATGAGTACCACTACACATCTCGATCGAGATGAAAATGGCAAAAGTGTAGATCAAAAATTGTTTAGAAGTATGATAGGTTCCTTACTTTACTTAACCGCTAGTAGACCTGACATAATGATGAGTGTTTGTTTATGTGCACGTTTTCAATCCGATCCTAAAGAATCACACTTAAGAGCAGTAAAACGAATAATGCGATATCTTAACAAAACTAAAGATTTCGGTCTTTTCTATCCAAAGGAATGTCCATTTGAGTTAGCATCATATAGTGATGCTGATTTTGGTGGATCTCGAACAGATAGAAAAAGTACAAGTGGTACTTGCCATTTCATTGGAAAATCACTTGTATCTTGGTTTAGTAAGAAACAAAATTGTGTCTCGCTTTCGACATGCGAAGCAAAGTATATATCAGCTGCTTTAGCCTGCACTCAAGTTATATACATGCAACAAACACTTAAATATTTTAATATAAATTTAACAAATTCTACAATATACTGTGACAATACAAGTACAATAAACTTATCTAAAAATCCGGTTAATCATTCTCGTACAAAACATATAGATATTCGTCACCATTTTCTACGTGACAATATCGAAAAAGGAATAATTAATTTAGAACATATTTCTACCGAATATCAAATTGCCGATATATTTACTAAACCTCTATTAGAAAACTCCTTTATAAAACTTCGACGATAATTAGGTATAATATCCTTTAAAGATATTAATTATAAATACATTAATATTCCCACATTTCAGTCGACTAAAATAAAATGTTCAGTCGACTGAATAAGAATTTCAAATATTTTCAGCTATGTTATATGTTACATTATATAATTTATAGACCACACATTTGTAAAACTGAATTATTAAATAAGAAACATACATTTTAACAAAATCCTCTTTACCACTGAATCTCTATACGGTTAAAAATTCTTATTAAATTATAACCGTTATTTGTTTAGTAAAATTCTATTGTAAATAAACTCTTAAAAAAAGCTTTTATTTTCATCTTGATTTTACGAATAAAATCTTCATTAAATATAAAATTTCATCCAACAACTCCTTCTCTCCAATCAATATCACCTCATCAATTGGTAACACTCCAACATCGCCAAAACTTCCCACACCAACACCTGCACATGAGCCTCTTTACAAATGGGAAAATTATCGTACTGGTTTCACTCCAGAATCTAAAAAGGCAAAATGCGGACTCTTTATTTCACCTGACACAAAAAGAAAGATTGATGAAATTCATCATTTTCAACAACAACAGATAGATCATCAACGAGAGCTATACTTCGAGCAAAAATTTACGGCAAGATGTTTGAGCTTTCTAGAAAAAATGGGTTTACGCTTCTGTGGATCAAAGAAGAACGAAGTGGCTGAACCCCTACCTCTCCCCGTTAGCTCTCTTGATCCTTCTTCATCTTATCGTACACTAGTCGATCCTATGAATCCTTGGACGTCTCCTAAAAATCCTCAATATAGTCCGAATTCATGGGATATAAATTACATGAAGAATGAAGGAAAGAAGTTTTCAAGTCCATTCCCAAAGAAATAGTTAAATTTTGACATATTTGTATGTTGTTACATCAATATTTTTGTAACTATTTCTTCAAATAAATTGTTTAATTTCAAAAATTAAATGAAAAAACAAAAATGCATGTTTTAGTCGACTGAATGCCCCTGCTTAGTCGACTGAAAATATGACAGAAAACGATATATACAAAGTTCAGTCGATTGGAACCATCTGCACAGTCGACTAAAAATTCAACAGAAAATTTCAAAAACAAATTTCAGTCGACTAAATGTACTGCTCAGTCGACTGAATTATCACAGAACACAACGGCCTTTGATTCAGTCAACTGAACAGAACATTCAGTCGACTGAACGCTGCTTCCCAGGCAAAATTTCCCCTTTTAAACACCAGATTTTACCCGACCAATTCACTTTTACCTCCTACAAACCTTCTTCCCCAAATTAATTTCGAAACCCTAGCTCCCAAATTCCTCAAAATCAAATCTCACCCAAATGGCACCAAAAAGAGCAAGAGCTTCATCTTCTTCATTCTCCAAGCCAATTGATGCTCAAATAGCACAATGGCTTTACACTGGAACCGCTGTCACTCGATGGAACAAGATGAAGAATTCTTAAATTTTCGAGCATTCTTTCGTTGATTTTCAAAGTTTTCAAACCTACAATATCCAAGCATTAACAGATCCGGCAGGTTTAACTTCTCTTTTAGATTTGAAACGAAATGACCATGCCATTAATCATGTAATGGTAAAATTATTTTATGCTAATCTTAATCTTGGACACCAAAATCCAAGAAATCCAAACAATAGTGTTTGGAGTATGGTGTGTGGAAAGAAAGTTTGGTTTTCATTGGATAGAATAGCACATATTTTAGAGTCTCCAAATGTCGGGAGAAAGTTAGAGGAAATAGAATTCAATCCACACATTCGTGACAACATCAACCATCGATTCATGGATGATAATATCAACTTTAGGGATTTTAAGTCCACCTCTCTTCGACCTATGGCGAGAATCCTCCATAAAGCCCTAATGAGAACGATTACTCCTCGTACGGGCTCGTACGAAATTGTCTACCCAAATAACTATCGAGCTCTATATGCTATTTTTTGCAATATAAAAGTTAATTGGGTACAGCTTATTCTTGATGAGTTTCTCACTTTCAACAATGGAAAAATGCGCACTATTTACTTTGGAGAGTACATCATGCGACTTCTCATAAATGTCGATACGCCATTACTTGAATCAGTGAATACAATGGTCCATCAAATTAACCATCGGACCATAAGCCTAATGCAACTCCCATCTCGACCCCCTCGCATAATATCACTCGCCGAATGGGAAGCAAGGCATCAAGAACAACAACAACAACAACAACCTCCTCAACCTCGCCACGAAGAACATCTCGAGCAAGATGATGAAATTCGTCTTGTTGACCCAAGCTTCACTACCAACCAATCCTTGGGGATATTGTCAAGAAATCAACTAATTCTTGACACTCGTCTTAAAGATGTAGATCATAAGCTTGATAAAATCAAAGGATTCTTCAACAAGCTTTGGGATGCAATCTCGTGCTCAAGCACCACTACTACGTCAACATCTCGCGGCAAACGTCCGGCACCTACGTTTACATGGACGACATCCGAAGAGCATACAAGTAGCAGTGCTAGTGGAGCTAGTTGTGGCCAAGGAGGAAGAGCACATAGACCACCAACAAGAGGACCCGTCATACGTGAACCAACAGGAAGAGAAGGTTCATATGACTGGGATAAGGATGAGTAATTTTGTTGTTTTGATGTGTATTTTTAACTTTCTAATGGCTTGTATAAATAGCCATTTTATGCTTGACTGTCACAACATTTTTTCTCTTAATTCATGCTTATGCAAATATTCTCTATGCTTCAGTGATTGTTTTGATAAATTATTACTGTTGTTAGTTCTTCCTTTTTGTCGATGACAAAGGGGGAGAAAATCTATGGTACTAACTTTGTTTTGTAGGAAAGATAGTGCATACATTCAGGGGGAGAAAGTAAGTAAAACATCTCTAGAATAAATCAGTATTGTCATCAATAAAAAAGGGGAGAATGTTGATACGAGAAGATTTTGATCAATGACAATGTGCTTTTACAAACAAGGAAGAAATATATGCAAATGCTAAAGGAAGATAGATGAAGACCAAAAAAGCTTAAAGTATGTTTTTACATGTGTCTTAGTCTAGATGTATTGTTAAAATCTATCCTCAAGAAGCTTGCACGAACACTAGAATTTTTTTTATAAACTTCATGTTTCCGTTAAGTTTTAACTATGCATGTTTTATAAGTTCAGTCGATTGAACAGGAATAGTCAGTCAACTGAAACTGGAACAAATTTATACACATGCACAGTTTCAGTCGACTGAATTTCCTGCACAGTCGACTGAATTTGGTCCCGAAAATTTTACTTCATATTTTCAGTTGATTGAATTCCCTTCTCAGTCGACTGAATTTGAACCTGTGAATTTTCTCTGAAAAGACACCTTCTTCCTCCCAAGAGTTGCAACCTTTCATCAATGGAAATGGAAGCATCTCTTGTTTGCAACCTTTGACAACATATTCATCTCTTCTACAAATATATATACATGATTCTAACATCATTTAATTCACCAAATTCTCTTGCTTTAATCTTACTATTATCTTGTTCATATTTTCTAGATATTCTCAAAGCAATCACCAATCTATTGCTTGAATCACTGTTTTTTTATAACATTCTTTTGATTCATATCAATTCGCAATTCCTAAATCTTCACAAACGCATTGCATACTCTCAAGGATAAGAATATAGGAATATTGTACTACATTAGACTCATTAGTGTTGACAAGAACACAACAAGTCGAATATTGTATTTTAGTAATTGAGTTAAAGTCCTCTTCGGTAGTTGAAGCAAGAAATCCCGTTCGGTTGTTCGGGTAAGTTGTAAACCTATTCCTCCGGGTGAAGTGAGGGTATTAGTTAGTGAAATTCCTAAGTGAAGCTTAGGGACTGGACGTAGGACGAGAGATCCGAACCAGTATAAAATCCTGGTGTCTCCTTGCATTTACCTACTTTATCTACCTAGACTATTCAGTTATTCCATATTACACGATCTTACCACATAGCCTCTTTCATCAACCACCTGCTCGTCTCCAGAAGCCTTATTCGCCAAAATTTCAAAAACTTGAAAACCTTAACCATCAGCTTGCTCAAAACAATTTTGAGCACCCGAGAGTTTAAGGTAAAACAAAAACTTTGAGTTAGACACAAAGCCTGGTGTGGATAATTCTTTTACATCTCGGTTTATTAATATTAAGTGACACCATGCAACTAAGCAGAACAGGTTTCCCCTTTCTAATATCCTTTTCAAAACATATATTTTGCAAATCCTTTTCTACAACCAAACTGGTTAACCAAATTAATATAATAATGATAATAATAGCTAAGTCCGTTTCGCTATAATCAGATAACTAAAGGACTATCTTTCCAATAATAGTAAATAGACTATCTGTCCGAAACATAATAGTAAGGTCCATTATGCTAACAAATGGACCATCTGTCCATAAAACTGGGCTGACTGCCCGCAAACTGGACTAACTGGCCTGATCAAAATGAACTAACTGTCCAAATAATTTTCTTAGGGTTAATTAGCCTTTATCTTTTTCCTTGAAAACCTTTTTCAAAATGATTTAAGCTTTTAAATCATAACTATACAAGGAAAATATATTCTTAGCTTTATTCTAAGCTATTTTGCCACATTATATATACTTTACTCAAAATAATGTTAATGAGATTTAATAAAGGATTAGCTATCCTTCCAAAATAAGTTAAAACCCTTTTTAAATTGAAAACACTTAGGCTAATTGCCTATTTTAATACATTTGAAACCTTTGCTTGAAACCTTTTAAACAGCCATTCGAAATCATTAAAGGCAACTCCTTTGAAACCATTGAAAGTGACCATTTTGAAACCATTGAAAGCCTTTCGAAAACATTGGAGAAAACCTTCCTTTCTTTTCTTCGAAAGCTTCAAAACATTAGACATACTCCTTTAAAACCTTCAAATAACGCCTTTTGGAAACATAGGAAAAACCCTTCCTTTCAACCCTTTCGAACCCTGGAGAACCACCCCTTTCGAAACCATTCATTAAAATCTTTCGAAACAGTCAAAACTCAATCCTTTTGAAAGCGCTTTGGTTTCAATTTAAAACGTGGAAAACTTTCGAAACCATTCGAAAATTTACTCCTTCAAAACCTTTGAAACTGTCTCGATCAAAACAATTTGGAATATGCCTTCAAGTAGAGCAAAAGGATCAAAAACCCACTAAAGTTAAGAGCATCTTCGTCGAAACCATTTAAAACTATCTCTTTCGAAACCATTTGGGTTTTACTTCATCCGTAGAAAAAGGGTCTTTAAAATATTTAAGTCAAAAGCATATGTTTCAAAACCATTTCCTAAGTAATGAGTGATGGTGTCGAAATCATCCCTTCGAAATCATTGGAGAGGTGGCTAGGTTTTTGGCAAACAAAAAAACTCTTTCAAACCATCTGTATCATAAGGTAGGAAGCGGAAGCTAAAGGCTCCGACTCAGTTGAAATCATTTATTTAAAACAAAAGCGCAACCCAATCAATGCCATTCCTTTTAAAACCATTTGACCCAATCGAAGCTAACTAAGTCAAAAGCATCTTAGTCGGTTTTGACTCTATAACTTCCCCTTATATCCAATTTACTACGTACTAGTTAACTAATACCATGTGCATTGGTTTTGACAGTGTTAGAGGAGAAGGTAAGGAGGCGGAACATGTTGCCGAAGGTGTTGAAACAATAAAAAACATGCTTATTTGTACTTTTAAACTATTTCTTTTGTTCCCACCCTGCCTTATTTGTCTAAATCTGATTGGTTGCCATTGTACTTTTCCAAAAGTGTTGTTGGCTTTCCAGATTTAACAATTTAATTAATTTACAAAAAGCCCCTTCTCCTCTCTTAATTATATAAAACATTTAAGTCCCGTACCTTAAATAATTATATATAACCATTAAAACGCTAAGGAAAATTCTATGAAAATTCTAGAAATATCTTTTAATATTATTTTCAATATATAAAAAATTCGGACCTAATTCTTTTATTATTTAACCGTGAATAATTTATAATCCAAATTAACATTTTCTTTCCTAGAAAATTCATATAAATTCCACACAAATTCTGAAAATTCTGAAAATTGAAACCCATTTCCAAAATAATATTTATGATCTTCATGATAATTCGCAAGGCATTTGGATGTCATTTAATAGGGTTTCGCCTTAAAACATATCATAAATTCAATATGAATAACCATAATTCATCAACAAGTATATATATTCATTCCATCATTCAAAAACATGGAAAATCATTGCAAAATATTCAGAATTCGTCTTAAAACCGAAAAAACAATCAAATATGAGAAATAAACATTATTCACCTTAGCTTTAGAGATTAAAGTGATTGAAATGTGAATGGATTTGATTTGAATAGCTTCTTCTTTAGCTTTTCTTAATCTTCTTCCTCTTTTCCTTGTTAATGGTGGTCGACCTCTTGTTTTAAAAAATTTGATAAAATGAAATGGACGTGGAGGTGTAGACGGCTATGGGTTTAGGGTATAAGAATGGCATCTTTCCTATTTTACCCCTCCTCTTCTTTCAATTTAAACTCTTCCTTAATTCATTGTTTAAATGGCACGACTACCTAGATTGAGCCTCCTTCATTCTTGCCCGAATGACCTCAATCTTTTCTACAGCTTCCCCAACCAAATCTAGACCAAGAACAAACCTATCCTTGGTCTCTAACCAATCATGCAGGAGATTTGCAGGGTCTTCCATACAAAGCTTCAAACGACACCGTCCCAATACTGGTCTGATAGCTGTAGTTATAATGAAAACTCAACTAAATGCAGATGGTCTTCCCATGATCCCTCGAAATCTGGAACACAAGCTCTTAACAAATCTCCCAAGATTTTATTAACTCTTTCTGTTTTCCCATCTGTATGCAGATGGTAAGCGATACTCATCTTGATGTTGGTTCCCAAAACTTCCTATTGACTCTTCCAGAACTCGATAGTGAATAAAGAATCTCTATCACAAACTATGCAACTAGAAATACCATGCAGTCTAACCACATTCTTCATAAACCACTTTGCCAAAACATGTGTCGTTCTAGTTGACTTAACTGGAATGAAATGGGCACTCTTGGTCAACCTATCCACTATAACCCATATATTTTCATTTCCTTCGTTTGACCTTGGCAACTCGTTAATAAAATCTATGGAAACAGAATCCCACTTCTATACCGAAATATTTAATGGCTGAAGCAACCCACTTGGCTTCTGGTGCTTGGCCTTTGCCTGTTTGCAAATTAAGCACTTCTTTATACACAAGCCAATATCCCGCTTCATACCTTCACAATAGAAACCCCTCTTCGTATCCCGATATATCTTAGTACCTCCTGGATGAATAGAGAACTTCTAATGATGGCATTTCTCCAAGACTTCTTTCCTTATGTTTCCTACACTCAGAACACATAATCTTCCTTTCTTTCTCAACCACCCTTCAAGACTGAAATCTTTCAAATCATCGCTCTCGGTACATCTCTTAACTTTCTGATCTATTCAGCTAATACCGGATCTTCCTCCTCTTTAGAAGCAATCACCTCGATCATCACTGGTCGAACTTTCAAACAAGATAATACAACTATATCTCCATTAGACCCAGCCTAGGATCTCCACTGCACCTTACAATCTGCTAATGCTTCTAAATCTTTCCATACAGCATTCATCTCCAAAACTGCATTCTGATGATTCCTCCTAAGTGCATATGCAGCCTTGTTGCCTTTCCCCGGTATGTACCCAATCCTAAAATCTTATATGACAATAAACTCTAACCACCTCTGTTGTCTTATGTTCAGCTTCTTCTGAGAGAACAAATACTTCGACGACTTATGATCTGTGCATAGCTGAAACCTCTTTCCCAAAGGGTAATGTCTCCACACCTTCAAAGCAAAAATAACTAGAGCCAACTCTAGTTAATGCGTCGGATATCTGATCTCATGTGGTCTGAGCTGTCTAGAAGCATAGGCAATCACTTTACTCTTCTGCATCATCGCAACTCTTAGCCCGGTTCCACATGCATCGGTAGAAACCACTAAATCATGATTCCCTTCTAAAACAACCAACACAAGTGCATGGGTCAATAAGTGTTTCAAACTCTAAAATGCTTCCTCACACTTATCTGTCCACACAAACTTCACATCCTTTCTTGTTAGCTTGGTCATTAGTGCCACTATCCATGAAAAATCCTTAATGAACCTCTGATAATAACCAGCCATCCCAAGGAAACTCTATATCTCCGTCCCTATCTTGGGTCTCTTTCAACTTTTCACCACTTCAATCCTAGTCAGATCCACCGATAACCCATCTTGTGAGACTAAATGACCAAGAAACTTCATTTCCTTCTTCTAGAAGTGACACATCGAAAACTTCGCTTCCAGCTGATGCTGCCTCAGCATCTCAAGCACTACTCTAAGATGAACTTCATGCTCTCTTTCATTCTTAAAGTATATCAAGATATCATCTATGAAAACCAATACGAACCTATATAAGTGCTCTCGGAAAACCCGGTTCATCAAATCCACAAAGAATGCTGGTGCATTAGTCAGTCCGAATGGCATAACTAACCATTCGTACGACCCATTTTTGATCCTAAACATCGTCAAAGGTATACTATCCTATACTACTCTGAGCTGGTGGAAACCTATCGCCAAATCCAATTGCGAGAATACCTTAGCTCCACTCAACCGGTCGAACAAATTGTCAATCCTCGGCAGTTGTAATCGATTCTTTATCGTCCTCTCATTCAACTTACGATAATATATACACAGCCTTAATGATCTGTCCAGCTTCTTAGCAAACACTACGGCTGCTCCCCAAGGCAAACTTGTAACGACCCGTAAATTTTGATGGTCTTAATAATAAATTTAACTGGAATTTTTGTAAAATTTTAAATAATTGAATTTTGAAATAAATTTTTTTATAATTTAAATACGTCTATTTAAACATAGCAAATGGTAAATTTTCACCCGATAATATGGAAGTTTATTTTATTATGTAACTTCATTCAAATTCAAATCAGTTAAAATTTGATGGTAATAAAATATTTTCCAACCCTGAATTAATTTATACAGAAAATTTGTAAATCATCTTCTGAGTGAGACGTCATATTTCGTTTCGAAAAATTTGGACCTCTCCAGCTTTATTTATCTTATATTTAGCAAATTAGCAGCATTTCTGGCACTGATCATCGACTTTTGATTGGATGGTCATATCATTGATGTCTGTATACCGTTTTGATCGTCTCGTCGTGTTGATCTCTGCGGTATATTCAATTCTATGTTTTGAAGTCTGGTACACAACAGAAACCGCGAAACCAGTAACCGTATCAGTACCAGATCCGTGACCTTTTATTTTCTTTTGCGTTTCAAATCTTTGCCGTGCAGCACAAACAACAATTAATTGGTTTAATAAATTTTCACGAAATCAAGGGAATTGAACCGTTACAATTATTTTGTTTATATATTCTCACCTCTCTCTCCACTCTCTTTGTTTTCTTTCTGCTCATTCTCTCCCCAGATCTGTTGTTCACCACTTCCATTCAAAATCCTCTCCTTTACCTTTCTTCCCACCAAAAATCTCGCCCATCTCCATTCCTCTTTTCCCCCTCTTCACTTCTCTATGATGCACAGTTCTCAAGCAAAAAAAGAAAAAAAATTATGTATAATTTGTGTGAATGCATGTGCACCTTACCCAGCTGTTTAATTGCCAAGCTTCCCTTATACATGCTAACCACCTCATTCCCATGCTTGTTCGACAACCAACCTCCGTCCACCTCCTTATCATCATCACATCCTACGACCAGATCTGCTCCACTTCCCGAGACCAAGTGCCAGCCGACCTATCAATCTCTTCGCCTACTCGGTCTCCAACCTCCTCCTTCGCAGCCAATATTTCCACCTCGACCATCTTGCCTCGGCCTTGGCAACTGCGACCTCTCTCACCACCGAATCCCATCACCTTGTTTCCTTGGCTGCCGATCATTGCATCTCCTCACTTTTACCTACCTATTGTGTACGTTGATCTTCCTTTGATGTGTATATAAGCCTCTTGTTTTGCTATTCTCTACATATTCAACCATTCGCCAATTTGTTATACATACTTTTACATATATGAGGTATATTTTAATATGTTCAAAGTGTAAAATTTACAGTGTTTACATATATATATATATATATATATTAGTTATATACATCTATAAGTTGTTGTTTTAAATTTATATATAAAGGTTAACTATATACATATATTGATATGTATAAATATACGTACCGCCTTTCTAAAGTTGTATATGTTTTGTTTCAATAGAGTTGAAGTACAATTTTACTATGTAAAGTGATATATTACATACGTTTTTATATATGTGTATATATATATATATATATATTAATTTATATAAATCTGTTAGTTATATAAAAAATTAACAGAACGGGTCTGTTTGTACATATTACAAACTTATGTATGTTATATGTATGGTTTTAAGAAATTTATGGGTTTAAAACTTATACATATTATATGTATAATATATTTTAGTCTGCGTTTGATTTTGTTGTATCCTAAGATATATATGGAAGTGGGTGTTGATGCTTGTATGTAATCGAGTTATTTGTATAAAGTTATGTGATATTTTGCAGTAGATATGTATAATGTATATAAATATCTGTATAGGTGTGTAGATTATTCTATATAATTGTATGAATATATTAAATCTGCATTTCATCTGTTTGAGTTTATAAAAAAGTAAATCATATCGTTTTAAGGGTATACAGTAGTTATACCTTTGTTCATATATGATATGTTTAGTTAAGTATACATATTATATAAGTCTGGTCTGCATATAGGATGTATTATACATATTAGTGCAACAGCAATTTACATATTAGTAAGATATGCCTAAGTATACGTGATATACATATAGGTTTTACATGATTTTTGATTTGTTTTGTAAGTTGATTTGTATACTAGTTATATATATATATATATATAGGAGTGCTATATTTATAATATTAGATAATGGTTATAAAGTATATTTTATTTTATGAAACTTATATTGATGTTTCCTATACATATGTTATAAAGAAAGTGATCTTGTAATAGTATATGTGGAGATTTGTTTTAAAAGTTATTTATTGATTTTAAATTATGTATAGATTTATAATAAGTTTGTGTTTCAAATTTTATATTGATTTTAGAGTAATATGTAATGTTTATGTTTCGTTCAGTCTATATCAAGCCAATTTGATTTTTCTCATGTTTTTTCTCATCGATTCCTATTTATCAGCTTGTCCATCGAATTCATGCCGATCGTGCTTTGCTTCAAAATTCATGCTTGGAATTCGTAATTTGTTCTGTTTGTCAAACTCTCTAGCCTCGAAAGGTGAGTAATCACTCACGAGTAACGTTCTTGTATTTATTAAATTTGATTTCAATTGAAATGACAATTGAAATATGCTGTTGTAGTTATTTAAATTGTTATATATGATATTATCTGTAACTGTGCACCTGTGGGATATGACACCGTATCCTGTTGTTTATATTATAATGTTATTGATGATATATGCCTGTTATGTTATTATCATATCTGTTATCACTCAGCAAGTACCCTGTTAGTATAGAATTCCCTATGGGTTGAAATGATACATACCCGAACGATCTGTAGAATAGAAGAAAATCATTATAGGTCGAAATGATAAACCCAAACGATTTTCATTTGAATTGAATTTGGGATTGCGAGTTGAAATGGTATATACCCGTATATATTTAAATTACGGATTGAAATGATAAATATTTGTATCACTTGACCATAGGATAGAAAATTTTATGCAGACACTGTTGGTCTATATAAAAATATTTTGAAAATAATTTCTTTGGTTTTGGAAGAAATATATAGTTTTAATAAATATCGATTCTTAATAATATTATACATAAATGTTATTTTATATATAGATTTAATAATGATATTTAATTTAATTAAATCAATTTGAAACGTATGGAAATTGAGATTTAAGATATGATTTTGTAGCTTGATTTTTGATTTTAGTAATTAAATGAATATTTCACGTTTAAATAAGTTAAAGGAAATATTTAGTAAAATGTAATTTAAGGTCATTTAAAATAATGTTGAATTTATTAAGTGAATATTTCAAGACTAAATAACAATGAAGTTAAATCAAGATCTATATGAAATTGTTAAATTTAGTTTTGAAAATATTGAATAATTAAAGTTTTGAAATATATTGAAATTTAAATGGTTTATTTTGTGGTTCAAATCTGTATTTGAATTGATATAATCTGAAAGTGTTTATATAGAAACTGAAATAAATTTAAATTGATAATTGAGATTTGATTAAATTTGAACTTTTGAAATTCAAGTTGATTTGGAATGGATTTATGAAATTTGAGGAAAACCATTTATTATATAAAGTATTTTTAAATTTAATTTAAAACTATTTTATATTTTACTTTATAAATTATTTTAATATAAATCATTTTTAATATAGACTATTTTAGTATACTAACTATTTTGATACAAAATATTTTGATTTATAACTCTGTTATATAAACTATTTTACCTTATAAATTATTTTATCATATATACTATTTTAATATCTTAAGTGGTGGGATTTATGATTTCAAAGTTATGGCTTTCTAAAGAATTATTATTTCAAAGTGTTTTGGTTTCGAAAGTGTTGTAACTTTGGAAGTGCTATAATTTGCAAATAGGTATATTTGAAATGGAAATGATCTTTTTGATTTAAAGCATAAACTATTTTGACCATAGAGTTATAATGACGTTTAGTTAATAATCGCGTATATTTCAACATTGTAGATAGTTCCACGGATCCTTAGAGGATGGTTATCCCAAACATCCTTTGTGTTACTTGTATCTCAGTTGATATTTCACTTGAGTTGGATTTATTGATATAAGAATTTTAATCCTGACTCAAGTGTTTTGTGTTTTTCTTTACCCTCAGTCAGATTGAGTGATACAACATTTGAGACTCACCTTTAGAGTTTCGAGCTTCGCTTGGAAATCAAACTATCGATTCAGCTTTCATCTTTTCCAGCTGATTTGTTCAGAGATATTATCAGTCGGTATTTGAGATATTCTGTTGTATTTTATTTCAAACTCTGTTGTTTATATGGTAGCTTCATGAACTACTATTTATCTACTCCACTGCATTATTATTATACGACTCTGTGTCTGTGATTCTATGATTTATTTACTATATATGCTGAGTTGTACCAAATTTAAATTAACAATCTGATATTTTGAGTAATTCAAGTCTGACATGTGCGGATGCGAATGGCACGAAATACCGGGTTGTTATAGTTGGTATCAGAGCTTTAGTTTTAGGAAAAACCTGTTGAATATGTGCTTATATGATTTATATGCGCTTATATGATTTTTGTTTGATGATAATAAACATATATATATTCATTTAAATGTATTTGTTAATGTACTATTTTAATTTTCATAGATTAAATAAATATTTGTTGAATAAAATAATTTACACAGAATTTGAATTCAAACAGAAATTTTATTCAAACAAATATTTATTACAGTTTTGAATAGTACAAATTCAAGCTCTCACTATACATATACAAATTTGATTACATCACAATTCAATTTACATAAATGCCTCACTACATATCACTCACACTCGTAGTTTATCTTCAATTTCATTCCAGTTATAATCCAGCATCTGAGAAATCTGCAAAAATATTCACTAACGCAGTAAAACTAAAAAAGAAATATTTTTGCAATATAAAATGAAATATGATTTTTGAAAATATGATTTGCCTCAGTTATTTGGGTTGTTCATCATCATTCACATTTGAATTCATCATACACGAACAATGTGACATGCACAGTGTATCACTGTACATGCCACAAGGCCGTGCACATCGATATACACTTGATCGATTTACAGGGACAGGTGAGCACAGGTCAAACCCAAATGAAAAGCCGGGTTCAACTCACGTGCAATCACGACACGAGCACAAGGTCAAACCCGAGTTTTGAAACAAGATTCAACTCAAGTGAAATTTCAAAAATCAACATGAAAGGATGCAAAGACCAAAAGTCCAATTCCAGACAACTCAACAGAAGTATACAACTACAGAGAAACAACTCAGCATTGAATTGAATACATGGAGGCAAGACCAAAGTGCAAACTCAAATAAACAATTGTGCAGATTGAATACAAATGCCAGACCAAGCTGCTACTAAATACATACATGCAGACTCGACTACAAGAGCACCACAAGTATATCAACTCAACAACAAGCAATGCAGTAATGGGTGAACAGAAGACAATTGAACAACTACAAGGTTAGGGAAGCAACAAGTGTACAAGTGACTCGAGCAAATACACATGCACCAGTGATGCAAGCTACAGATTTGGAGAAATGACACAACAGTCATGAACACAGAAACACAATGAAAATCAGAGAAAGGATGAAGACAACATGAAGTGAATCAAGTTCTGTGACACAACAGTCTTTGAACAAGAAAACTAGTGACATGAATGCAGTGTACATGAATGCAACATCAATGAACCAAATACTCAATTTGATTGTAAGCATGTACAACAGGACAGAGAGTAAACAACAATGCAACTGTGTACACAAGTGAAATCAGGAAAATCATGACATCATATAAACAATGAAAGTAGTGGAACTGCAAGAAGTTCAACAATTCAAATAACACAGTGTACACAAGACAAGTCAAAATGTCAAAGACCAGACAATAGTGAAGAACACAAGGCATAGCAACTGCATAGCGACTGCAATAGTGTCAAACATCATATATAGCACAGCAACAATCGAAAAATGCAGACCAACAGCTACATGAAGCAAACAACATGAATGTCACAAGTATGTACACAAGAAAACATGCATGCAACATGGTGAGCAACACAAGTGCAACAATCGACAGCGTCAAAGCATCAAAGCTTATACAAGCAAACAACAACTCACATGTTTGAAACCATAAGAGAATGCAACAGTGACATGCACATCAACCAAACAACAAAGGGTCAGGATACAATCCAAACTAAAACTCCAGCAGTAATGCAACAGAGACCAAAGCAATAACCAGAACACAAGTACAGGGAACAACAACATGAATGCAGTAACAACCAGAATGAATGAAAAGACTCAGCAATGTTCGAAATCAATGCTACAGTGGATGAACGCAAAGATGGCCAAAGCCATGGTAATCAAGATGATTAAACAAGTCGAAGAATAACAATGCAGACATGCCAAAAATTAGTATGAAGCTGAGAATGAACAAAGAAATAAAATTCATGATCATGAAACAAATGGTACAGTTCACAACCAAAGACGTGATGACCACGAAATTCAACAATACTGTGTTGACCATGTTAAAAATTCAAGTACGCATCTTTGAAAAAGTCAAAATGTAAAAGAGGAAAATTTTTGCCGTATCACTCAAAAAGGATCGTACGTTCTCAAGCTAAAGTCGTGCGCATCAAGTCAAGTAATCGAAAATTAGGAAAGTATTGAATTGATACGAGCAAATTCAAGTGTCTCGAATTCATATAAATACCACACCCAATTATTATCATAGGCATCGAGTCAAGCAAGCAATTAAACCAGCAACGAAAAAGATTACATACCACAATCTATCGATCTCGATCAGAGGAGCAGCTGCGAACAACCTCAAGTAAAGCAAGCCACCGATCATCAGAGAAGCCGCGAGAAAGAGCAACAAAAACCAGAGAATTGAATTTACTGAAAGCCCTAATTTGGACAAAGAATGAACGAAATATCAAAGCCGCCATTTTCTTCAAGCCAGAAAAATAAAGGATCGGGTGAAAGGAAAATATGGGCCGGCCTTGTTTTACAAAAGAGATTTAGTTTATTAGGGTTTATTTTAATGGGGGGTTTTGTTAATTTGTTTTTAAGTTTGTTTTAATTTTTTTAAAGGTTCAAGTCTTGGTGAATCACCACCTAGGTTGTAGGTAGTGTCAGATTGTCTAGTTAGAATTAGTTCAGTGAGCAGGGTGTGCGAGTTTGCAAAACTCTATAGGCGGGAGCAAGGGTTTGCGAGTTTGCAAAAATCTATAGACGGGAGCAGGGAGTGCGAGTCTATTAGAGTGTTTGTAAGCTGGAGCAGGGTTTGCGAGTTTGTTAGAGTGTTTGTAAGCGGGATACTGTTTAATTCTAATAGAAATCTGGGAATTCAGCAGTAGGCAGGGGTTGCCGAAGCTGGGTAAATTTTGCGTGTGATTTACTTTTCAGCATATTTATTTCTGCAGTTTGTTTCTGTGTTTAAATCAAGAAAATTTGCTATAACCCTATTTACCCCCCCTCTAGGGTTAATCTAGATCCTACAAGTGGTATCAGAGCATGGTATTTTTCTTTAACTCTAGAGTCATGAATCCACCAAATAATACTTTTGTTGAGGGTCGTTCCAATATTATTCCTTCTATTTTCGATGGAACAGATTTTTTGAACTGGAAATTGAAAATGGAATTTTACTTAAAATCTGTTAATATTAAATGTTGGGATATTATTGAAAATGGGTGTGATATAACAAATAAGGAAATTATATCGATTAATGCTCTTGCTATGCATATATTATATTCTCATATTAATCGTGATAATTTTTATTTCGTCTCTCATTGTGAAAATGCACAGAAAATCTGGAATACTTTTGATGCAATATATGGAGCAAAAGTCAACAGCAATGAGATGTCCTCCACAAACGACTCAGTTAAAGAAATGTGCTTAACAGGAGTGGTAAATAGCAGTTGTGATGAGGATGATGATGATGGAGCAGCCGAGCTGGCATTACTAATAAAGAAATTCAAAAGGAGGAACCGCAAATACGGAAATCCAGCTCTAAATCAAAAATTAAAAAAATAGAGAGCACAATATGAAGCCAAGCGAGGTATCAAAACTAACTCACTCTGAATTACTTATTTATTTCCACGAAGTGAATGGCTGTTTTGAACGACTTAGGGAGAAGTATGCCAAACTTGAATCACAAAAAGACACTTTGATAGAATTAAATGAACAACTTGACCAATTAGTTAAAACCTATCAAAGTAGGATCCCTAAGTGTGATAAGTGTCCAACATTCGAAGAAGAAATTAAAAAATCAGAAATTAATACAAAATCACTTGAAAATGAAATTTTGATTTTGAAAGAGAACGAAAATACTAGGAGAGAAAATTCTATCAAAAAGTACACACAATTATTGAACGAAAATGAATCTCTCAAAATACAAGTCCAACAATTGTCAATAACTTTAGATAAATTTTCAAAAAGTGAGAAATCGTTGAATCTGCTATTAGGGAAGCAAACTGTTAATACAGCTAGACAAGGACTTGGATATAATCAATCTGAAAATGTTGAAAGCGATACTAATCAAGAAAATTCCATGTGCACAATTTGTAGAAAATATGGACACGATCACAATAAATGTTGATATAGACCCAAACATGTGAAATCCATACAATTTGGGTTCCAAAAGGCACGAATATAAAATCTCTCAAAGTTAAACAAATTTGGGTGCCAAAAGGAACATATATAAACAGTTTTGGGTCTCCACAAAATTAATTTTCTAAATCTTCTTCCACTAACAACCATGGACCTATAAAAACAAATAGGTCACATAAATCTTTTCCCGTGTAGGTGTGGTGGCAGACTATGGAACAACAACAGTGTTTTCTGGATTTTTGGTTGTTCTAGAAACACCACGGGTGACAAAGCAAAGTTCCTTAGCCTATTATAAAGGTGACAGGATCACAATGGATAAACAATGAAAAATATCGTAAAGGTAAAACAGGTAATGGTATATTTATTTGAACGATATATTAAATGTGATGATCCGCACCATAGTCTGAATTAAAATCAGCCAATATTGCGATGGTGAAGAGATGATTATTTTAATTCTGACTTGTTCAGCATGGTTGGCCGATTATATTTATGCCAAAAACACTATAAAATTCTCTAAATTTTTTGATTATATTAGGTTGGATCAAAAATAGTGTTTTGTTGGATATTAATACATTTGGTTATAATTTGGCTAACTCTATTTACACGGCTTCATTTCAAATTCAAGAGAATGTCATTTGAAAAGCTGTTAAATTTGATTTTGAGATATTTTGTTACATACTTCATGGTCTGGTCAATCAAATTCAATTAATGATAATTTTAAGCGAAAAAGAAATTCAGATGCAGATTACACTGGTAATCTAGTTGATAGAAAAATTACTAGTTGAACGTATTTTTGAGATATTTAGTTACTGCATCATTTTTCAAAGAAAATATCTGCATATTTTTCATTACAAATAATTTTCAAATAGCAGAATTTTTTTTCTCATATAACCCCTTCAAGAAAATCATTGTTGACCATATTTTCAGATTAGTCATTTTTATTTGATTTTAAATGACAAATTTTTTACTAATCCGACTCCCTACTAATTATCTAAAAGATAAATAGTGATTGAAAAGGTGATAAGTGTTGATATTTAACATACATTACTCAAGAGAGTATATTTGGAAAATTTCTCTACGAATTCAAACAAGAGTTATAAAACTTTTTTGTTGGGTAAAGATTTCATGACCATTTCTATATCTATCATATTTCTATCGACTATTGTTTATCAAATCTTAAATATAGTTTGTCGATATGTGGTACCATAATAAGGAATCATTTGTTTTTCATGTCACATTTTTTTTTGTAAAAATAAATAAATATCCAAAGTATTCACTCTCATTTAAAAGTCCTCACGGTTATGCACGGGTGAATTACTTGGATTTTTGATTATGTGCTTCCATGCTCATTTAAAAGTCCTTATGGTTATGCATGTATGGAACGCATATCAAAATTAATTGATTAAACAGACAAGTTGATTCTAATCCCATTTAAAAGTCCTCACGGTCATGCGTGGTTAGAAGATACTTGATTTCATTTTTTAAAATTAAATTGGAATACTACTAATCTCATTTAAAAGTCCTAATGGTTATGCATGATTAGTAGATATTCAAATTCCTGATATGAATGTACCACAAGTTGATACATTTGTATGATTTTATATTAGAACATCATTTCCATTCTTTCTAAAAGTGGAATATGCGCCTAACAAGGGTAGTGTTAACGTGAAAATCAAACGCTAACACCCGGTGTAAATTGAAGTTGAGTGAAAGCACCACCCGTGAACACGGGAACTAAAACAAGTATAAAAATCACAGAGAAAGCAGAAAAGACAACAGTTTTTATAGTGGTTCGGCTTAGGGTAAGCCTACGTCCACTTTAATTCTCTTTATTGCTGAATCAGTTACAACTTTACAACAATCTTCAGTTACAATTCTCATGAGACAAACAACTAGAACTTTGATGCAGAAGAATTCCTTGAATCCATGTAGATTGCGTTAGATTTTCTTCCGAAGTTAGTTGAAATGCCTTTCGTACTTGAAGTGTCGAATGAGTTGAGAATTCAGCAGAGTATCGGCGCTTAAAGTGATCGGCCAAAAGTCCCCTTCATGCTTGTGGTAGGTTGGTATTTATAGGAAAATTTTACCCTTAAGTCGTAACTCGTGACCGAGTTAAGTTAGGTCGTGGCCGACTTATTGAGTCTAGCTTGTAGCTGGGTAGAAATTTGCCCATCTGCTTGAATCCATGTCAAGTCCTAAGTCATGCACGATTTAACCGGACGCGGCTTCATTTGTTTACTTAAGTCGTGTACGACTCATCATAGATCGTAGGTCGTGACCGAGTTAACAGGATGCGGCATAAGTGTTGTGGCAGCGGATTATAGCTTAGCGGCTTTAGGTCATGGACGACTTAAGCAAAGTCGTGAGTCACGGCTTAACTGGTAAGCTTGTTTATTTCAGATAGCAACACAAGTCTTAACCCGTTCACGAGTTAGGAGGCTATGTTTAATGAGTATCAGTGCTTTGTTTGCCTAAGTCGTTTACGACACATGCTAGGTCATAAGTCGTAGACAGCTTTAGGTCGTTAACTTATTTCTTTCTTGAGTCGTGCCATCTCTTAAGCCGTAGACTTCCTTAATTCGTAGACTTCTTGGTCCGTTTCAATTCTTAAGTCGTCTGGACCTTAACTCGTTAGGTCGTCCAGACCCTAAGTCATGTACCCTCCTTGATCCATTGAGTCGCTGTCTCCCTTGAGTCGTTGAGTCGGCCATTTCTTTAACACGTTAAACTGTTAAGTCGTACCATTCATAAGTCATAGATCGTCCATAACTTGAGTCATGTAAACCTTAACTTTTTAAGTCGCAGAGTGCTATAAACTGTTAGATCATGGTGGCCTCAAGTCATAAGTCGTTCATGCTTTATCTTGTTAAATCGTCATGCATCTTAAGTCGTGAGGTTGGCTATGCCGTAGACTTCTCTTGATCCATTAAGTACCTTATGCCGTAAATCGTCCCAGGCCTTAACTCGTTGTCTTAACGGGGTTAACATTTGCCCCTCGAAGCACACGCCTAAGTCGTAGGTCGTGTGCTTCGACTTTCCTTAACTCGCTTGTGCCGTTTCAAGTTCCGCTGTCTTGGTGTATAAAAGACTTGAGTCTTTTCTCTTATTTCTTTCTGCTCACTATCAATCTCCTAAGTCATATCCGCCATTAGAATCTCTCCAAGCTTCCTGTCAGCATTTCTCCGAGCTTCCTACGGCGATCCTGACTTGATTTACTTCCAACCATCTCCAGCTTCACATCACGTAAGCAATTTTCCACATTTTCCAATCGCTGATCATCATTGTCAATCTTTGAGCCCCGTCTTCCGTCTCTGATTCCCCCCTTTAACCGTGCGAGTATTGTTGCATTGGTCGTCGAAGAACTCAAAGTTTGTTTGATTTGACTTAAGACGACTCGTGATTTGCGGCGATTCGGTGGTGTGGCAGAACTGGGGTTGTTGTCGATTGAGAGGTTATTGGGCTAACGGGTTAAGAGGATGAGGAGTTTCTGATTGGATGGGGGGTTTGTCGATTGGGTGAAGTGAGATACTAAATTGGATACGACCTAGCATTTTTGGGCGACTTATAACCTTTCGCGACTTAACGAGATACGACATGAGCTTTGAGTCGCGGCCGATCTAGGACTTAGAGAAATTCCCATTTCTTTGAACTGAAGCCCTTCCTCTTTACCATGCTTTACGACTTATAGGACCAACGATTTAAGGAGCCAACGACTTAACTTGCAGGAAATCTTTAAGTCGTGGGCGACTTAACCTTTAGTTCGTGGATGACTTATCCTTTAGGTCATGGACGACTCAGCACTTGGACAATCTTTTACTGCCGAATTGTTTCCTTTAGCCTAAGACAATTTCATCCCTCTGTTAGGTTGTGAACGACATAGGGCTTAAAAGATTTTTGGACTGTGACTAAATGGCTTGAACAAAAATTTGTAAACTTCAAGATGTCGACAAAACTTGATTGTACTTCCAATTTGAATTGCCGGAATAAACTGCTTGAACTTTGTTGCGTTTCTTTACAGATTATTCTAACTTTAACGCTATCAACCTGTTAAACATAATACTTGCAGAAAAATGGGACAAATATACTGCCACTGACTGCCCATATCAAATGACAGATTAGTCAACATAGAGTAATCAACTTAAACATACTGTATGAAATGCCGTGAACCAATCAACTAAAGTGAAATATTAATGCAAAGCACTTCTATCTTGAACTGATTTGTTTGCATTTACATTTCTCTTTCATATTTTAAAACAACGAACCCTGGACTTCATAACTGACAAATGCTTGCTAGTTTTCATTCCAGTTTTATTCGCTTATTGCTTTGTTGATTTTACACAACACTTCACACATTTTAGGAAACGTGCACCTTCATATTTGAATATCCAGTTGCTTGTGTAGAATGACTTCTCAGCAAGAGGATACAATAGCCCAGGCTGGAGAGGCCACTCTTATTCCAGCTCCATTTGTCAATCCTCCAGAAAGAGCCCCTACCACCTTATCGTACAAAGCTTTTCGTCAGTTGTGTAGTCAGTTTGGCATTGCTGAAGCAGATGCCATTCTCCCTGAAAAAGGTGACACTGCTGATGTGGCGCCTACTGGCTTCGTAGCGGTTAACCGGCAAATGTGCCTAAGCGGGGCCATTCCCCCTTTCAACAACTTTCTCCAGAATCTACTTCTTCGATTAGCTATCTCCCCATTCCAGCTACACCCCAATGGTTATGCCATTCTGATGGGGTTGTGCGTGCTATTTAGGAGAACATTTGACCGGCTTCCAAGCTTTGACGAGATTTGCTTTCTATGTTCCTTTACTAGGACTAAGGATCATCCTTCTATTACCGTTGTGAGAAGCGCACGAAATCGTAAATTGATCGTTGGCCTCCCTGACACTGCCCATGGGTTCTTAACTCAATTCTTCTATGTCCGCTGCCCTCCGGGGTTTTATGCTGTATGGAAAGAAGGAAGTAAGATCATTTACCTCTTCCTCTTCTATACTCTGAGTTTTGTGAAGTCCGAATTGCCAAGTGTTAACTTCATTTTTTCATTTCAGCGCTTCCTCCTCCTTCTAGAGATCCCAGCCACAAGCCAATTCTAGAGAGGCTTGTAGCTGTACCAGTTGAAGAGCGGGATATGAAATTTTTGTTGAACGACGAATTTCTTCACTAGTTCGGACTTCTTCACCCTTCTCGCTCCACACACCCCTGTGAGGTTCCAGACTCCCCACCTAAAGCATTAGATGCCCCAGCTTCTTCTGACGCACCCGTACCAAAAGATCCCACTTCCGAAGCTTCTTTAGTGAAATGTTCTACTACCGTCGATGTTGCGGGGTCATCTGGCAAACTCACATTTGCCCCAGTTATTGAGGAAGAGGAGCCTCAGGGATCTCCCCAACATTCACAGAAGTCTGGCAAAGAAACCAGGAAGACAAGTCCTGTCAGGCAGAGCGGGGACGATACTTTCGAGGGGTTGAGCGACCTTTTTGCCACCTCACAGGAGATCTTTAAAGATGACCCTGTAACTTCCAGGGTTTCTTCTTCAGTAGTGGAAGCGACTTCTTCTTTGCAGCAAGCTCCGTCGACTCGAGAGTTGACGTTAACTACTACCCCTACGATTACTCCGCAATCAAAGAGTGGTTCGTAGTTTGATGCGCGTAGCTTGCACATCACACACACTTAAAATCTTTCAGCACTTTTATACTCCTAACTCTCTGTACTTTGAAGATTCTAAAGTTACACTTCTTTTCCCTGAAAACTTTTAAGACTTGTCTCTTCTTTTCTATTTCAGATTCTCCGATGGGACGCAGCAGCTCCTACTATGACGACTTTCAGCGCTACGGGAGGCGTAGTCAATATGATTATAGGCGCTACCTTCCCGCTCACAGAGAAACCGATGAAGAGAGAGCCGCTCGAAAGGCTCAGGAGAGAAGGGCTCAAGAAGAGCGTTATGAGAGAAAAGAAAGGGAGGAGCACCATGATTCTTCCCATAAAGGTGACGATTCCCACAAGAGAAAATCCCATGATGACCGGGGAAAAAGCCATATGGTTGAGGACCCAAGCAAGCGTGCTCGACACGGTGAGAAGCATACTTCTACAACTCCTGAAAAGATCACTGCCCCCGTCTCACTTGATATTCCTTCTGGCTCTCCCGCTCTCGGGAAGACAGACATTCAAACAATAATCAGCAGGCCTAAATTCCAAGTTGGATCAGGCCCGGCTACTCTGCAAAGCCGGTTCCCACACTGGTGCCTGAAGGGAGTGCGGTTCGATCTTGACTTGATCCCTATCGACAAGCCTGCCATGCTGCGAAATCTCGATGCCGTCAGGCTTGATATTGAAAGGATGTCAAACTGGAAAAAGCTTGTTGACGAGCTTCAAAGGGTCAACCGTGCGAATATAGAGGCCATGCTTACTATGGAGAATGATAAGGCCGAATGGCAGAAGGTTCTCGAGCAGCACGATACCGAAATGAGAAGCATCACTACTTACAATGAGGAGCTTGAGGCGAAAGTTGAGGAACTTAAACAAGAGCTTGCTACTTCTTTTACTACATATACTCAAAAAGAAGAAGTACTTCAGAAGCAAGTTCGCGATGCTCACGCAGCTCAGCGACATGCCGAGGCACAACTTGAAGCTGAGCAGAAAATAGCGGGAAGGTATCGTGCTGAGGTTACAGAGTTACAGGAGAAAGTCAACTCTCAAGAGGCAGAAATTCAAATGCTAAAGCTTCAACTTTCCAAGACTGAAAGAGAGCGCGATGAGACCGTTGCCGGTAAAATTGCAGCTGAAGAATCTCATGAGGCAACGAAGACCAACATCAGCTCGACATTGTTTGACTTTTACCTGCACATCATCTTGGGGCACGGTAGTCTCGCCTTCCTAGGCCCAAATATGAAGTTACATTGGCTGAAGTGTGGGAGGCTGCACTTGACATGCTTGGCGGTAAAGGTGTTGGCTATGCCGAATCAGCTCTTGAGGAGCATTACTTAGATGATGATGTTCGCGCTGCTCTTGCCAAAGGAAAGGAACAACTTGAAAATTAAGTGCTGAAATGGCAGAAGGGGAACAGTTAGAAAAAACTACTTCAACTATTCCAGTCCAGCCTTCCCCTTCGGCCGAAATCGACATTATTGGCTCCAGCTCTCATTCTCCATCCCTGGCCAAAGTTACAACTGAGATCACAAGTATACAGGGTGGAGATGAAGGTGAAGAGAGTGCCGAAGCACAAGCTTATGAGGTTGATATCAGGAAGCCGACTTCTCCAGGTAACTCTACTGTTCATCTTGCCCAAGTAGACTGGTCATTTGCTTCTTATGAGTTCGATGAGCTTCTCAACTATTTTCTGAACCTCAACGAGCCTTTATCTCCTCTCTTTACCGATTTTAACTTCTTTTCTTCTGTAGAGAAAGCACCGAGCATTGTTCAAGCTTTCCCTCCTCCAATTATTCCTCCTTCGGTTCTCCAGGTCACTCCTCCATCCGCCTCTCAACCCGGGTCGCAAGAGGAGCAAATAGACGCTCTTCATGGCTTAGATGATCCTATCGCTTCTCAAGAACATGGGGGAGAGGGGCTTGGAGAAGGCGATGAGTCTCCGGAGCGAACTACTTCTGATAACATAAAATTATCTTCTCTTGTAACTTCGGGAAGTGAGTCTTCTTCAAGGAGAAGGAGGAAGCGTGCCACTTCGAAGAAGAGAAGAAAAGGCATCCTTATTTCTGAAGAGGAAACGAAAGTTGATCCGGCAGTAACCCTTTCTCCTTCATCTCCGACTCTCCCAAGCTGTCCTGAAAAGCTGCCTATTAGGTCAGGTGAAGGCTCTAAGGGTGGTGGCAAGAAGAAATAAGGGGTCCTGCTTCGACTTATCTTTACTTTTTGCTTTTTGCATGTACTGGCCGGAGATTGTGCGGGTAACGGCCTTCGCTTTTCTTTTTCTTTTTATTTGAAACCTGTACCTGTACAAAATTTTAACAATGTTGAATAAAATGATTCTTTTTCTTTGTACAAACTTCTGTCTGTATCTGAGAATGCATTTATTATTTATTTTCGTACAAGTTTCTTTACATGATATTGCAGCGAGCTTGTGGTATGTTGTTCGAACGTAATTTTACCAATATAGTTATACCATGTTGTTTGTAGCTATACCATGTAGCCCCTATACCATAAGCTTGTTGCAATATTTTATACTTTGAGGGGACTTGTACTTTTATTTTCTGGAGAATAATTATTCCATACTTGGAGGAATATTATTTCGTTAAAAATAGAGTACAGCTCCCTCCATATAAGTTTTTACGCTTCATCCTTCGAAGATATCACTTTTTCTTTTGTGCATACACACATTTTACCAAGTGAATTCTTCTATGTGGTAAAGCGGGCCTCTGAAGGGTACTTTAACTTCTTTTTGAGGAAGAGTATTTTCCAGAATAGGTGAATCATTCTTCCTTTGAGAGTTAAAGTGTGCCTTTGAAGAGGGCTTTTTTTTTTATTACGCCTCAGTAAAGGGCTTTCTGATTTTTGCTTTGCGTTTCTGACGAAATGCTTCTTTGAAAAGTTGCACCTCCGAGGAGGGCTTTTTCACGTTTCAACACTTGGAAGTTTTATTTCAATCTCGGTGAAACGTGTGCCTCCAAAGAGTTGTGCCTCCGAGGAGGGCTTTTTCACGTTTCAACACCTGGAAGTTTTATTTCAATCTCGGTGAAACGTGTGCCTCCGAAGAGGTCTTTCTGTTCGATTGTGCCTCCGGGAGGAGGTCTTTTCGTTTCTGCCTCTGGGAAGAGGTCATTTTTGTTTCTGCCTCTGGAAAGAGGTCTTTTTGTTTTGTTGTGCCTCTGGGAAGAGGTCTTTTTGTTTCTGCCCCTTGGGAGAGGCTTTTATTTTTCCTTGTTCGCTGGGAAGCGGGCCTCCGAAGAGGGCTTTTCACATTTCATTTCACGGGAGTGTATCGACCGATCACGATGAAATGTGTGCCTCTGAGTAGGGTTACTGCCTGGAAGTTTGGAGTTTCTTTCTCTCGGTTGGACGGATTCACGGGAATGTATCGACCGATCATTCCACAACTTTGTATCGAGAAAGATCTCTCTTTTTCTGGTTGGGCCGCTCGAGGTCTTTTAGCATTTCAACTGTGGTGAAATGGGCCTCCGAAGAGGACTTTTCACGTTTCAACACCTGGAAGTTTTATTTCAATCTCGGTGAAACGTGTGCCTCTGAGTAGGGCTTTTGCCTGGAAGTTTGGAGTTTCTTTCTCTCGGTTGGAGGGATTCACGGGAGTGTATCGACCGATCATTCCGCAGCTTTGTATCGAGAAAGATCTCTCTTCTTTGGACTAAGTCTCCAACTACAAAGCTGCGCTGACGAACTTTGGAATTGAAGTGCCTGGCTATTCTTTGCTGGTGAGCTGCAATTCTAAGCCTTGCCTCTTCTCTTCTTTCATCGAGAAGGTCAAGTGCTTCCAGTTGCAATTTTTCATTCTCACTTTGATCAAAATGGATCCTTCTGTGTGAGGGGACTTCAGTTTCCATTGGAATCATTGCTTCTGATCCGTATGCCAATGAAAATGGAGTATGCCCAGTCACAGTTTTGTGAGTGGTCCTGTATGCCCATAGTGCAAGCGGCAACTTGTCGACCCAACCACCTTTTGCTTTTTCCAGCTGCTTTTTGATGGTTGATTTGATGATTTTGTTTACTGCTTCCACTTGCCCGTTTGCCTGCGGATGAGCCACTGCTGAGAAGCTTTTTCGGATCTTGAATCGTTTGCAAAAATCTTGGAACTCCTCACTTTCAAACTGAGTACCATTGTCTGTGATTATCTTCTGAGGCACACCATACCTGCAAATGATATTTTTAGTCACAAAACTTATCATTTTCTTAGAGGTAATAGTGGCCAATGGTTCGGCCTCAGCCCATTTAGTAAAATAATCAACAGCAACGATAACATATTTAATCCCTGATTTGGCAGTCGGCAAAGGCCCAATGAGATCTATTCCCCAGATGGCAAACGTCCATGGACTGACCATTTGTGTTAGCTTAGTGGAAGGTGCTCTAGGAATTTTAGCGAATCTCTGGCATTTATCACACTTTCGGGAGTAGTCAGCAGCATCCTGATTAATTTCTGGCCCAAAGTATCCATAACGGAGGATTTTCTTTGCTAAAGTTTGACCACCTGTATGATCCCCACATTCCCCTTCGTGTACTTCAGTTAGAATTGTCTTAGCTTCTTCCTTTGTCACACATCGGAGTAATGGCATTGAAAATCCTCGTCTGTACAAATGACCGTCTTGAACGATATATCTGGAGGCTTTCCTCATCAGCTTTTGTCGTTCTTTTGAATTTTCTGGTAGAGAACCATTGTGTAGATATTCAAGTATCGGAGTCATCCATGATTCTTGTTCTTGGGATACATTCATAATCCAATCAACATCCATTTCATCTGTGCTTGGGGCTGACAAGACTTCGACGGGAACTAATCCCAACAGTTGAGCTTCACCAGTACTCGAATACTTTGCAAGAGAATCCTCCTTCATGTTCTCTTCTCGGGGTATATGATTTATTGAATAACGGTCAAAATCTTGAAGGAGCTCCCAGGATTTTGATAAATAGATGGGTAGATTCCCTCCTTTAGCTTGAAATTCCTTCTTGACTTGGCAAACAATAAGTTGAGAATCACTAAAGATATGCAATGCCTTGATGTTTAGTTCTTTAGCGATCCTTAAACCAGCGATGAGAGCTTCATATTCAGCTTCATTGTTTGTCGAAGGGAATTCTAGTCTCAGCGCATAACATAGCGATGGCCCCTCTGGGGTTTCAAGGACAACCCTTGCTCCGGAACAGTAATCATTCCTTGCGCCATCGACGTACAATTTCCATTGGATTGGGACGCTATTAGTAGCTTCCTCCTCACTATCACCCTTATCCGTGCATTCCGCAATGAAATCTGCCAAAGCTTGTCCATTGATTGCTTTTCGGGGATGGTAAGTGATGTCATATTGACTGAGTTCAATATTCCATTTCAAAAGACGGCCCGAAGTCTCTGGACGGAATAGGACTTGCTTTAGAGGTTGATCAGTAAGGACTTTGATGGGATGAGCTTGGAAATACGGCCTCAATTTTCTTGATGCGATCAACAAACAATAGGCGAGCTTTTCTAATCTTGAATAGTTCATCTCTGCCCCAGTGCATCTTTTGCTGATATAATAGACTGGGCGTTGGATCCTTGTGTCTTCCCGTACCAACACTGCACTGAGAGCATGAGACGAAATTGCCAAATATACGAAGAGATCTTCACCACTGTCAGGCTTTGAAAGTATCGGAGGCACTTTCATATGACGAACCAACTCATCAAATGCTTTCTGACAATCAGGAGTCCACTCAAAGTTTTTTCTTCCTTTCTTCAGAGCATCAAAGAATGGAATGCATTTTTCAGTAGCTTTGGAAATGAACCGACTCAAGGCAGCAACCTTTCCATTGAGACTTTGCAATTCCTTCTTCGTTCTAGGAGCCTTGACTTCTCTCAGAGCGGTGATCTGAGCTGAATTGGCTTCAATGCCCCTAGCGCTCACAGTGAAACCCAAAAACTTTTCGGACTCCACTCCAAATGAACATTTCAGGGGATTAAGCTTCATTCTATACTTGCGGAGTACTGCAAACATCTCTGCCAGGTGATCCATATGGTCCACTGCTTTCTTAGACTTTATTAGCATATCATCAACATAAACTTCCATTGTCTTACCAATTTGTGGTTTAAACATGGCATTAACAAGCCTTTGGTAAGTTGCCCCTGCATTCTTGAGTCCAAAAGGCATGACCTTGTAAGAGTCCAACATCTGTGATGAAGCTCGTATCCTCTTGATCTGGCTCATGCATCATAATCTGGTTATATCCGGAGTATGCATCCATAAAAGATAACAATTCATGTCCTGCCGTGCCATCCACTAACTGATCGATCCTGGGCAGCGGGAAACAGTCTTTGGGGCAGGCTTTGTTCAGATCTGAAAAATCAATGCACACTCTCCACTTTCCGTTAGCTTTCTTAACCAGCACTGGATTTGAGACCCAATTTGGATAAGTAGATTCTCTAATAAACCCGTTCTCCATGAGCCGATCCACTTCTTCTTTTAACGCCGCCGTTCTTTCAGGACCCTGAGTCCTTCTCTTCTGTTTCATAGGTGTAAACTTTGGATCAATGTTCAGAGTATGTACTGCAATCTCTGGGAATATTCCACACATGTCAGCATGAGTCCAAGCGAATACATCCAAATTAGCCTTCAAAAATGAAATCAGAACATTCTGAATTGTTGTGCTGAGTTGTGAACCCACATTAAGCACTTTGTTTGGGTCCTTTGGATCAATGGGCACCGACACTGTTACCTCTACCGGTACTACCCTATTCTCCCCTGCACTGGCTTTCCTTGGATCCATCTCTCTTCGTGCGCCACTACATTCGCCAGTGCAGGGTCCACCCTGTAATTGCTACAAGGTCTGTTCCTTGGTGCGGACTGGAGCCGCCGCACCTTTTCCCATTTCTCTTTTCCTTGATTCTCGTAACTCTGCAAAGTAACATTCTCGCCCCGCATCTTGGTCTCCCTTAATCACACCAACTCCATTATCTGTGGGGAATTTTAGAGTCAGACACCATGGGGCAAGAACAGCTTTGAACGCAGCAAGAGTTGGTCGGCCCAAAAAGGCATTGTAGGCTGAGAATTCTTCAACAATTATAAACGTTTACTTTCGATCCACCTTCCTTGGCCCCTTTCCAAGTTCTACAAACAAATCTATGGTCCCAATCGGCTGTTTGGGTTCTCCAGCAAATCCAGCAATCTTAAGTGATGAAACTTGAACGTCAGCCATTGGAATTTTCATTTGATCGAAGGTCTTCTTGAAGAGGATGTTACATGAAGCTCCACAATCAACTAGAACTCTTCTCACAATTGCTGGCCCAATACCAGCGGATATGAGCAAAGGATCTATGGTCGAAGCCTCGATACCCAAAGAATCCCTGGCACTGAACACAATATCATCTGTGGAAGTCTTTTGTTGCTTTAAAGGCGCATCATTCTCTAAAACAAAAACACTTTCTTCAGCTGGTACATGCCTCAAGGCCCGTGCGTACCTTTCCATCTTGCCCCAGCTTTTGCCTGCTGGGCGAGGTCCTCCAGTTATTATATTAATGACAGGCCTTTCTGATTCATGTTCCACGGCCTTCTCACTTGAGGCAGGACGGTGAGCGGGAACTTGTTGTCCTTGAGTTGATGAAGCTGGGGTATTTCTGTTCCTTTTCACATACTGCTGGAGTTTGTTTTCCTTCAAGAGTTGTTCAATCACCTCTTTCAATTGTCGGCATTCGTTGGTGTCATGGCCGGGCTGGTTGTGGAACCGACAGAACCTTCCACTTTTTTCCATCTTAATCGCAACTCTCATTTTAGGTGGTGTCGGATAATTGACATCATCTTTGGTTGCAAAGAAGATGTTTTCGGGGGTATCAGTCAAGGGTGTGAAATTGAAAGAACGGCCTTTCTTAGCGTCTCCCTGTTTCTTTCCACCATCATTTTCCCTTTTCTAAGCGTTAGGTTCTTTCTTATTTGAAACAGCACCATTGTTCCCGGCTTCCGCTAATACCACCTTAGCCGGTGTTTGGAGGCTCTCCAAGCGCATGAATTCATCCGCTTTCTTGTAGAATTTGTCAAGTGAGTTTGGCTCTTTCATTTTCAACCACTTTCCAAATTCGCTTGACTTGTCAATTGCCCTCATCAAGTATGTTAGGACCATGCGTGGCTCGGCATTATCTACCTCGGCCAATGCTATGTTAAAACGATTCAAAAATGACCTGATGGATTCTCCTGGATTTTGCTCTAGACTTGATAACGACATTATATCCTTTGCTTTAGAAGCATACAATTGAAATTGCTCCTTGAATTTCCTGGTCAAATCGGAGAATTGATCAATGGACCTGACTAGCAGCTTTGTAAACCACAATAGAGCCACACCTTCTAGATAAACCGGGAAGTATCGACATTTAATTTCATCAGATGCCCTGGCACCAGTCATATGCTAGTCGTACTTATACAGAAACTCGTTTGGATCACTCGTCCCCTTGTAAGCTGGAAGAGTAGGGGAACGAATTTCCTTGGGAACTCTGCCTTCAAGATCTTTTCAGTAAAGGGAGTTTTGCTCGGAGCAAATCCCCACTCTTTCTCGTCTTCATCTCTTCGCATACTTTCTTTCATGATTTGACGAACCATACCCAAAAAATAATCTTCATCATTTAGAGGCTCTGGAGGGCACACATCAGCCACTCTCTCTGAATTCTGCCTTGACAATCGTTCACGGAGGGTCGGCTGCGGCCCTGATCCTCCAGCTTGAAGAGGAGTCCTTTCTACAGGGTCTGCGGCGCTTTGAGAAATGTTCCCTTCAACATCATGAACTCCTACAGTAGGGTTCCCATCATTATTAACCGGATGACGATTTACCCCTAGTAGATCATTCAACTTACTCAAGATCAGAGCATTCTGGGCATTTTGGGCTTCCAACTGCGCATTCTGAGCATTCAATTGCTGATTCAATCCCAAAACTACGGCGTCCAATTCTGCTCGTGTAACTCCAACAGTTGGAGCTGCTTGACTTGAAGGAGGAGAGGTAGTGGTATTCTCTTGAACATTGTCGGATCTTACAGAACTTCGTTTTCTCCCAGGAGCCATTATTTCCAATAAACTTCTGGTTTTAAAAGAAATCCTTTCAACAATCCTTCGCGGAGCAATAGTGGAAGTTTCCTGAGTTGGGCTTCTCGGTGAAAGCACCAAAAATGTTAACGTAAAAATCAGACGCTAACATCCCGGTGTAAATTGAAGTTGAGTGAAAGCACCACCCATGAACACGGGAACTAAAACAAGTAGAAAAATCACAGAGAAAGCAGAAAAGACAACAGTTTTTATAGTGGTTCCGCTTAGGGTAAGCCTACGTCCACTTTAATTCTCTTTATTGCTGAATCAATTACAATTTTACAACAATCTTCAGTTACAATTCTCATGAGACAAACAACTAGAACTTTGATGCAGAAGAATTCCTTGAATCCATGTAGATTGCGTTAGATTTTCTTCCAAAGTTAGTTGAAATGCCTTTCGTACTTAAAGTGTCGAATGAGTTGAGAATTCAGTAGAGTATCGACGCTTAAATTGATCGGCCAAAAGTCCCCTTCATGCTTCTGGTAGGTTGGTATTTATAGGAAAATTTTACCCTTAAGTCGTAACTCGTGACCGAGTTAAGGTAGGTCGTGGCCGACTTATTGAGTCTAGCTCGTAGCTTGGTAGAAATTTGCCCATCTGCTTGAATCCATGTCAAGTCCTAAGTCATGCACGAGTTAACCAGACGCGGCTTCATTTTTTTACTTAAGTCGTGTACGACTCATCATAGATCGTAGGTCGTGACCGAGTTAACAGGATGCGGCATAAGTGTTGTGGCAGCGGATTATAGCTGAGCGGATTTAGGTCATGGACGACTTAAGCTAAGTCGCGAGTCATAGCTTAACTGGTAAGCTTGTTTATTTCAGATAGCAACACAAGTCTTAACCCGTTCACGAGTTAGGAGGCTATGTTTAATGAGTATCAGTGCTTTGTTTGCCTAAGTCGTTTACGACACATGCTAGGTCGTAAGTCATAGACAGCTTTAGGTCGTTAACTTATTTCCTTCTTGAGTCGTGCCATCTCTTAAGTCGTAGACTTCCTTAAGTCGTAGACTTCTTGGTCCGTTTCAATTCTTAAGTCGTCTGGACCTTAACTCGTTAGGTCGTCCAGACCCTAAGTCGTGTACCCTCCTTGATCCATTGAGTCGCTGTCTCCCTTGAGTCGTTGAGTCGGCCATTTCTTTAACATGTTAAACTGTTAAGTCGTACCATTCATAAGTCATAGATCGTCCATAACTTGAGTCATGTAAACCTTAACTTGTTAAGTCACGGAGTGCTTTAAACTGTTAGATCATGGTGGCCTCAAGTCATAAGTCGTTCATGCTTTATCTTGTTAAATCGTCACGCATCTTAAGTCGTGAGGTTTGCTAAGCCGTAGACTTCTCTTGATCCGTTATGTACCTTATGTCGTAAATCGTCCCAGGCCTTAACTTGTTGTCTTAATGGGGTTAACAGGTAGTTATGATTTTTGTTTGATTTTTATTGAAGTTTAATACTTATATTCAATTTGAGTTCAATGTTGAATTAATATTGATCACTTTGTCTCTATTTTTCTCCAACACTATTATTCTTTTGCTGATAACAAAAGAGGGAGAGAAAAGTTAAGATTTTGTCAAATAGAATCAAGCAAAAGTCAAATAATTTTGTTTTATATATTTCTATTTGTATGCATATATGTAGGGGGAGCATCATGTAGAGAGGAAGCATTTAAACAGGGGGAGAAATTAGTGTATATCATTGATCAAATACATTTAATACAGTCAAAATCTTAAATATATGTTTGTTATCATCAAAAGGGGGAGAATATTGAATATGTGCTTATATGATTTATATGCGCTTATGTGATTTTTATTTGATGATAATAAACATATATATATATATATATATATATTCATTTAAATGTATTTGTTAATGTACTATTTTATTTTTCATAGATTAAATAAATATTTGTTGAATAAAATAATTTACACAGAATTTGAATTCAAACAGAAATTTTATTCGAACAAATATTTATTACAGTTTTGAATAGTACAAATTCAAGCTCTCACTATACATATACAAATTTGATTACATCACAATTCAATTTACATAAATGCCTCACTACATATCAATTACACTCGTAGTTTATCTTCAATTTCATTCCAGTTATAATCAAGCATCTGAGAAATCTGCAAAAATATTCACTAACGCAGTAAAATTGAAAAAGAAATATTTTTGCAATATAAAATGAAATATGATTTTTGAAAATATGATTTGTCTCAGTTATTTGGGTTGTTCGTCATCATTCACATTTGAATTCATCATACACGAACAATGTGACATGCACAGTGTATCACTGTACATGCCACAGGGCCGTGCACATCGATATACACTTGATCGATTTACAGGGACAGGTGAGCACAGGTCAAACCCAAATGAAAAGCCGGGTTCAACTCACGTGCAATCACGACACGAGCACAAGGTCAAACCCGAGTTTTGAAACAGGATTCAACTCAAGTGAAATTTCAAAAATCAACATGAAAGGATGCAAAGACCAGAAGTCCAATTCCAAACAACTCAACAGAAGTATACAACTACAGAGAAACAACTCAGCATTGAATTGAATACATGGAGGCAAGACCAAAGTGCAAACTCAAATAAACAATTATGCAGACTGAATACAAATGCCAGACCAAGCTGCTACTAAATACATATATGCAGACTCGACTACAAGAGCACCACAAGTATATCAACTCAACAACAAGCAATGCAGTAATGGGTGAACAGAAGACAATTGAACAACTACAAGGTTAGGGAAGCAACAAGTGTACAAGTGACTCGAGCAAATACACATGCACCAGTGATGCAAGCTACAGATTTGGAGAAATGACACAACAGTCATGAACACAGAAACACAATGAAAATCAGAGAAAGGATGAAGACAACATGAAGTGAATCAAGTTCAGTGACACAGCAGTCTTTGAACAAGAAAACCAGTGACATGAATGCAGTGTACATGAATGCAACATCAATGAACCAAATACTCAATTTGATTGTAACCATGTATAACAGGACAGAGAAGTGAACAACAATGCAATAGTGTACACAAGTGAAATCCGAAAAATTATGACATCATATAAACAATGAAAGTAGTGGAACTGCAAGAAGTTCAACAATTCAAATAACACAGTGTACACAAGACAAGTCAAAATGTCAAAGACCAGACAATAGTGAAGAACACAAGGCATAGCAACTGCATAGCGACTGCAACAGTGTCAAACATCATATGCAGGACAGCAACAATCGAAAAATGCAGACCAACAGTACATGAAGCAAACATCATGAATGTCACAAGCATGAACACAGGAAAACATGCATGCAACATGGCGAGCAACAAAAGTGCGACAATCGACAGCGTCAAAGCATCAAAGCTTATACAAGCAAACAACAACTCACATGTTTGAAACCGTAAGAGAATGCAACAGTGACATGCACATCAACCAAACAACAAAGGGTCAGGATACAATCCAAACTGAAACTCCAGCAGTAATGCAACAGAGACCAAAGCAATAACCAGAACACAAGTACAGGGAACAACAACATGAATGCAGTAACAACCAGAATGAATGAAAAGACTCAGCAATGTTCGAAATCAATGCTACAGTGGATGAACGCAAAGATGGCCAAAGCCATGGTAATCAAGATGATTAAACAAGTCGAAGAATAACAATGCAGACATGCCAAAAATTAGTATGAAGCTGAGAATGAACAAAGAAATAAAAGTCATCATCATGAAACAAATGGTACAGTTCACAATCAAAGACGTGATGACCACGAAATTCAACAATACTGTGTTGACCATGTTAAAAATTCATGTACGCATCTTTGAAAAAGTCAAAATGTAAAAGAGGAAAGTTTTTGCCGTATCACTCAAAAAGAATCGAACGTTCTCAAGCTAAAGCCGTGCGCATCAAGTCAAGTAAACGAAAATTAGGAAAGTATCGAATTAATACGAGCAAATTCAAGTGTCTCGAATTCATATAAATACCACACCCAATTATCATCATAGGCATCGAGTCGAGCAAGCAATTAAACCAGCAACGAAAAAGATTACATACCACAATCTATCGAACTCGATCAGAGGAGCAGCTGCGAACAACCTCAAGTAAAGCAAGCCACCGATCATCAGAGAAGCTGCGAGAAAGAGCAACAAAAACCAGAGAATTGAATTTACTGAAAGCCCTAATTTGGACAAAGAACGAACGAAATATCAAAGCCGCCATTTTCTTCAAGCCAGAAAAATAAAGGATCGGGTGAAAGGAAAATATGGGCCGGCCTTGTTTTACAAAAGAGATTTAGTTTATTAGGGTTTATTTTAAAGGGGGTTTTTGTTTAATTTGTTTTTAAGTTTGTTTTAATTTTTTTAAAGGTTCAAGTCTTGGTAAATTACCACCTAGGTTGTAGGCAGTGTCAGATTGTCTAGTTAGAATTAGTTCAGTGAGCAGGGTGTGCGAGTTTGCAAAACTCTATAGGCGGGAGCAAGGGTTTGCGAGTTTGCAAAACTCTATAGGCGGGAGCAGGGGGTGCAAGTCTATTAGAGTGTTTGTAAGCGGGAGCAGGGTTTGCGAGTCTGTTAGAGTGTTTGTAAGCGGGATACTGTTTAATTCTAATAGAAATCTGGGAATGCAGCAGTAGGCAGGGGTTGCCAAAGCTGGGTAAATTTTGTGTGTGATTTACTTTTCAGCATATTTATTTTTGCAGTTTTTTTCTGTGTTTAAATCAAGAAAATTTGATATAACTCTATTCACCCCCCCTCTAGGGTTAATCTAGATCCTACAAATCCTAACATATGTAGTAGGTTTAATTACAGAATTACTTTCGTTCGTGCTTGAATCTCTTCCTCTTTGATTCGGTTTCCTTTGAATTTTGAAACACTCCCACTTGCTCTGAAATCCATTTTTGTCTCCCGCTATATGTATTCTTTTGATTCTGGAGCATCCCTTAACTCCACTTCGAATGATCTCTATATAAAATCGACGATCCCGCCAATCTTCGAATGATTTGTAAATGGGTGAAACTTCTTTACAATTGGCATTGATCCACCGGAGATTTATTGTAACAACCCGTATATTTAACGATTTTATATTTAAATGTTTGATTTAAATATAGCGTCGTTATTCGGATTTTGGGGTCCGAAATGTTACTTTCTGCAAATGGCCGAATTGGAGCTCGAAACCATTTCCATTGAGTCCAAAATGGCGTTTGCGATCTTTTTGAGTATAATCTTTGATATATTTGGAGTAAGTTGAAATTTGACCCTTTTTCTACTTGGGCTTGAGTTTGGGTTCAGCCCATTGGCTAGCTAACTCACTTAACCTTCTACTTCAGCCCCTTCCCCTCATCTCTCTTCATTTCATTTTATTTCTTAAGCTAAAAACTGAAATGGGGGAAAGGAAAGAGAAATAGAAAATTAGCAAGCTCTAGTTCTCCTTTGTATCTTGATTCTTGCTCCAAAATCAAAGAGAATCCATTGGTAAGTTCATCTCCATCTTCTCCATCTCTTCTCCTCTTCAATTTCTGTAATTTTCCTAACCCTAACTTAGGAAATACTTGCTTTGATTCTAGATTGAAGCTTGTAGTGTTGAAGTGGAGTGTAGTTGGTTGATTCCTTGCAATTGTGCTTCTTCATCTTCTTTGTTTTGTGTAAAAAGGTGAGTTTTGAACTCACATCTACTTCTCTTGATTTCATTGATGTTAGGTATGAATTCCTAACACCTTGTTCATATGCACTTGCAATTGGTTTGGGTTGAATTGGGGAATATACCAATTTTTAGTGTTTTGGGTTCAAATCTTTGAAATCCTAACTTTGATGTTTTAATCATGTTTTGGTGATGCATCGAGGAACATATAGGGCCGGGTTGTCGATTGGCATAAGCCCTTAGAGCCAATGTTCGTCCGATTGCATTTTGGGAGAGTTTGCTCTTCATTTGAATAAGGCTGAAAAACAGCCCAGGCATGATTCAGTCGACTGAAAACTCTTTTCAGTCGACTGAACCTGAAACCCGAGAGTTTCCAGGCATGATTCAGTCGATTGAAAAACTCTGCACAGTCGACTGAACCTGAAAACAGAAAGTTTCCTGAACCTGGAAAATTTTCCAGGTATGGGGTCAGTCGACTGAAAACTCTGTTCAGTCGACTGAACCTGCTGTTTGAGCCCAGTTTGTCTTTTTGGATTGAATTTCCAATTTAAATCGATTCATGATGATCCTATGTATGATTATCAATTGTTTTGACTTTGATGGTTCCTTTTAATTTTAATCCACGGGTTTTATAAAATAATCTCTCGAATCGCATTTAAAAGTTCGTTTCTCTAATTTATAAATTCTATTTAAAACACACACATTTTTGCACTTCGAACGAAGTGGAAGGGTGATTAAATGGTTGGGCAAAACACGGACCATGAATCTGTGCGTTTATCCTTCCGATTAATCCTTGACCTATTCGATTGATTGTTTTGACCTTCGGGTTTGGTTTATCGATGATATGAGGTAAACTTTGTACTGCTTTGAGTGTGAAAGGAACTGACGGATAGTAAACCGTTTAGTGCGAACGAGTGGTTATGGGACATACGTTAACACTTTTTGGATTCCTTTTCGAGAGTTGTGACACATTCCGCCAGTTAGTGGTGTCCAGTACTGGGTCTTCGACCTTCACCACTACGGTTTGTTGCCTCTGGGATAGTGTCTTCGGACTGTCTCCCTAGGTTTGTTGCCTTCGGGTATGTTGCCTTCGGGTGTGTGCCTTCGGGTTTGTTGCCCTATATAGTTTCGCTCTGATGTTGGCATTATGTGCCGCATGGGTGATACTTGGGTTTGGAGTCTTCGGGCTCATGGATCCTTGTTTGTACAGTACTGAGCTCGAGCAAATTTTATGATGTTTCATTGATATGTATATTCCCTTGGTATCGCCCTTCGGTATTGGTCTTTTTGAGCCGCATGGAGTATAGCGTTTACCTTGTGGAACTTGTATACCTTATTGGTATTTGTTGTTTGCCTATTGGCTTGCTTTGGGATATTTGTATCCTTTGTTTCTATATGTTGCCGATGATATGAGGCTTGTTCTATATGATTCATCTCTTGTTGATGATTGTGTTATCTCCCCTAGAGATATTTATTATACTGTATGACCTTGCAGGTTTATTAGTGTTCAGTTTATCTAACTGATTTGTTTTCTAGACTGACCCGTGTATTTTATACTCGGGTCAGACCGAGATGTTTCAGGTTAGGTGCTTTTGAGGACTTAGCCTATTTTGCTTCCGCATGGACTATTCGCTAGCTTCATTTTGTTATAGCGTCTTTTGTAGTCCTGATCTGTTGTAACTCTGATTTGTACTCTTTCGTCTCGTCTGTATATTATGGTCTCCAGTACCACTTGACATGTATTATTTTGTATACTCTGTGGTGTATCTGTGTATGTGTATATTATGATCGACTGTTCTGTGATGTATATTACATTTGAGTTGTTATATTTTCTTCTGATAGATCCTATAGCCATTGTAGTTTTGCTTTAAATATTTATTGAATAGGTCGAATTTTAATGTGTTCTACTTTTCGACATATTTAGTGAATAGTTAAGGTAAGATTGCACATGGTCGCTTCCATTATACTCTATTGTCCGCGTTAGCCGACAGTATTATCTATGTAATACTCTTTGTTAACGAGGCTCTCGGAGTGGGGCGTCACATTTGTATATCCTCGATTTAGATGCTGCTATCTTTTGCTGTGCCGAATTCTATCTCTGGCGAGCGAATGTCGATTTGGCTTAGAATCCCACATTAATTATATTCCGAAAATCACGGTTGACTCGGATAAAGTCGCCCACGATATATATAAGTATATCCATCGTTTATTTTGTAGTTTAATTATCTCATCTTCGTTCGAGCCTGTCTTTGAATCAGAATTCTATTTGATTAGAGTTCCTCTAATTTGAATCTCTATCTTTGTTCTGAAATCCATTATCGAGTCATCCTTTGAAAAATCATGTTTGTTTTTATTTTAGAAATTGTTTTATATATCGAAATTATTATTTTGATAAGTATGACTATATTCTATATATAAAGTGAAAATGTTTTCGATAAGGATTATATACCTTTTAAAAACGAGAATTTGAAGTTTCGAAAGGATTTGAAATTTTGAAAAGTTTATACGAAATTGATTTGTATAAAAATGATTTATAACTGAAGAGTTTCAAATTGGAAATTTGAGGAATTAAATTTCGGTATTTTAAACTTGGTTTCAAGATTTTGAAAATATATAATAATATGATTTGAAAGTATTTTTCGAATAAGAAATGTTTCAAATGACTTCAAATGATTTCCTATGATTTCGAAGAAATTTCAAAGAAGTTTTCAAGAAAATAGAAGTCCAAAACTCAATTATGTCGCTGGAGAATAATTTCAGTGATGAGAGCACGCATCAATGATATTGATTTTCGAGTTTCAGAGTGGGAGAGAGGCCACTTTAGTAGCTTTGCTATGCGATTGATTTTGTGAAACCAATTTTGATTTCAAATTCCGAAGTATTATTTGATATTCAAAAGATATAGGTATATATATTTGAAACGATTTGAAGTAAGCCCGGTGTTCAGACCTCATGTTTCGGATTTGATTTGGTATAACGTTATATATTGAAATTGGTTTGCCGAATTGTTACTGATATCCAACGCTTAGATTCGAAATTTGATTTCTCCCACTATTTTGAATGTTTGAACACTTCCAAATCGAGGTTTTATTTTCAAAGCTAAGTAATTTTGAAAGGTATAAATTATTTGATAAACTATATAAGTTTAGTTTTGTATGTTTAAAGTATGAAGTAATATGATTTAAATAAGTTTGAAACTGTTTTGTTAAGTAAATGAATAAGACTATTTGAATTATACTAATATGAAATTTAGTTTTAAATGTTTTTAACTTAGTAACATCTTTTAAAAAACCATATATATATATGTATAATAATAATTTTCAAAAGGTAAATTGGATCTTTCAAATAGAAATAAATAGTTCAAAAATTTCAAAAAGAATGGTTATAAACTTGGTAATCATTTTTGAGTATAATTGATTTTGAGAAAAATGTTTGGTTTCGAAAATAGATTGGAATTTAAAGCCCAATATTTATATGATGAATTTGTTTGACCCAAATTATGTTGATTTGGAAATTCTAGACCTGTTATTTTGGAAACTTTGAAACTGAAGATATTTAATTTAGAAGAAATAATTTGGTGAAACCGTATATGATTTTGAAACTGAACTGATATTGAAACAAATTGAAATTTGAGAACCTTATTCTACTAAATACTTGATTTGGAAGTTATCGAACTTATATAAAATTTGATTTGTATAAGTGCGAAGTTGATTCGAAAACTATTGATTTGGAAAGGTGCACAATTTGAAAGCTCTTATATAATTGAAGTCTATATACTTGTGATTTGACATACTATTGATTTTGGAAAGTAGTCGATTTGAAAATGAAATCTTATATATAATTGACTTTATATAATTATGATATTTGAAATTGATTTGAAAGATTACTATATGATACATATTTTCGAAGTAAAGACATGTAAAGTGCCTTCTACTTGATATTCTCTTTGCTACATTTGATTCATTCTATTGATATTATTCTCTCTAAGGCTTTTCTAGATATGATACTCGAATGTCCTTCAAATACTATGGCGTTACTCATGGTCTTATGAACTCGACTGCATAGCGTATTTCGCAAGGCAGTGATTGCTTAAAAGGTATGGATGTTTCATGGGGGATCCAGCGTAACCATTGTGTATCTGCGATCTATGGTCGTTTTAGTAGCGTAATCTACAAGGCAGAGATTGCTAAGAGGGTATGGATGTTTCCTGGGGGATCCAAGCGTAACCATTGTATATCCGCGGTCTACAAGTTTTGCTGTCGTAGCGTAATCCGCAAGGAAAAGATTTCTTAAAGGGTATGGATGTTTCCTAGGGGTTCCAGGCGTAACCATTATGTATCCATGGTCTACAGTTTTTTTGTTATCATGGCAAAATTGGCAAGGCAGAGATTGCTTAAAAGGTACGGATGTTTCCAGGGGGATCCAGGCGTAACCATTGTGTATCTACGATCCATGATTCGATTCGATTCGGTTGATTTTTTTGGATTGTACTTTCCATATCGGTTTTGAAGGTTTTTCGAGTATTTTCACTGGGTGTTGAAACAGGTCTACTAAGCACTTGGAGAATTCTAGCTTTGCGACTGATCAACACATGGCCAGAGTCTGCAAGAACGAGGATAAACCTGTTAAGACATTGAGTTATAAAAGTATTTTGATAAAATATTATATAAAGGATATTTTGATCATTTCTCTTTATAAATAATTTAAAATGTTTAAAATATTGTTTATTTATATACTACATGGTTTAGTAGTAAGTTATTAGTGTTGTAAATATTTTAGAAGTTATTAAATAAATACAGCATATTTAAAGAAAATGATTATTGATTTATTAATAATGTTGAAAAGTATCCCGAGATAAACTAACAAATTTATGAATTACGGATTTAATGTTTTCAGTAGCTTCTTCGTAAATATAAGTAATGATGTAAATAATTGTTTTCAAATAGTTTTCATATATTTATAAAGGTGTTATTTAAACATATAAATGGTATTTATAAAGGAAGCAAGAAATTTTACAAATAGGTATTGAGAAGTATTAAAATATTAAAGAAAGTTTAATATCAAATGAAGTTTTCAAATGAATATTTCGAGTAAAATTTATATAGTTTTAAATTTATTGTTTTTCTTTCAATCCATATTTCTTTCTGGTTGTTTCAGTTCTCCTACCGTCTTGCTTTTCGGGGACGAAAAGTTTTGAGTGGGGGAGAGTATAACGACCCGTAAATTTTGATGGTCTTAATAATAAATTGAACTGGAATTTTTGTAAAATTTTAAATAATTGAATTTTGAAATAAAAAATTATATATTTGAAATACGTCTATTTAAACATAGCAAATGGTAAATTTCACCTGATAATATGGAAGTTTATTTTATTGTGTAATTTCATTCAAATTCAAATCATTTAAAATTTGATGGTAATAAAATATTTTCCAAACCAAATATTTTTATATAGAAAATTTGTAAACCATCTTCTGAGTGAGATGGCATATTTCGTTTTGTAAAAATTGGACTTCTCTAGATTCATTTATCTTATTTTCAGCAAATTCGTAGCATTTCCGGTATCGATTATCGACTTTTGATCGAATGGTCATATCATTGATATCTGTATACCATTTTGATCATCTCATCGTGCTGATCTCTAAGATATATTCAATTCTGGGTTTTGAAGTTTGGTACACAGCGGAATCCGCGAAACCGGTAACTGTGTCGGTACTTGATCCGTGACCTTTTGTTTTCTTTTGTGTTTCAAATCTTTGCCGTGAAGCACAAACAACAGTTAATTGGTTCAACAAATTTTCACAAAATCAAGGGAATTGAACTGTTACAATTTTTGTTTATATATTCTCATCTCTCTCCACTCTCTTAGTTTTCTTTCTGTTTATTCTCTCCCTAGATCTGTTGTTCACCACTTCCATTTGAAAGCCTCTCCTTTACCTTTCTTCCCACCAAAAATCTCGCCCATCTCCATTCCTCTTTTTCCCCTCTTCACTTCTCTATGATGCACAGTTCTCAGGATAAAAAAGAAAAATTTTATGTATAATTTGCGTGAATGCATGTGCATGTCACCCTGCTGTTTAATTTCTAAGCTTCCCTTGTACATGCTAACCACCTCATTCCCATGCTTATTCGACAACCGACCTCCCTCCACCGAGGTCCACCGCCTCATCATCATCATAGCCGGTGACCAGATCTACTCCACTTCCCGGGACCAAGTGCCAGCAGACCTACTAATCTCTCCGCCTGCTCGGCCTCAACCTCCTCCTTCACAGCCAATATTTCCACCTCGGCCACCTTGCCTTGGCCTTGGCAACTGCGACCTCTCTCACCACCGAATCCCATTACCTTGTTTCCTTGGCTGCCGATCATTGCAGCTTCTCACTTTTACCTACCTATTGTGTACGTAAGTGATCTTCCTTTGTTTTGTACATACGCCTCTTATTTTGCTGTTCCCTACATATTCAACCATTCACCATTTTGTTATACATACTTTTACATATACGAGGTATATTTTAATATGTTTAAAGTGTTAAATTTATAGTGTTTGCATATTTATATTAGTTATATATATTTATATAAGTTGTTGTTTTAAATTTATACATAAAGGTTAACCATATACATATTTTGCTATGTATATATATATACGTACTGCCTTTCTAAAGTTGTATATGTTTTGTTATAACAGAGTTGAAGTATAATTTTACTATGTTAAAGAGAAATATTATATAACTTTTTATATATGTGTATATATATATATATATTAATTTATATAAATCTTTTAGTTATATAAATTTTTTGTAGAACGAGTCTGTTTGTATATATTATAAAGTTATGTCTGTTATATGTTTGGTTTTAAGAAATTTATGGGTTTAAAACTTATATATATTTAGATGTATACTATATGTTAGTCTGCGTCTGTTTTTGTCGTATACTGAGGTATATATGGAAGTGGGTGTTGATACGTGTATGTAGTCTGCTTATTTGTATAAAGTTATGTGATAATTTGCAGTAGATATGTATAATGTATATAAATATCTGTATAGGTGTGTAGATAACTCTATATAATTGTATGAATATATTAAGTCCGCATTTCATCTATTTGAGTTTATAACAAAGTAAATCATATCGTTTTAAGGGTATACAATAGTTATACCTTGGTTCATATACGATATGTTTAGTTGAGAATACATATTATATAAGTCTGGTCTGCATATAGGATGTATTATATATATTAGTGCAACAGCAGTTTGCATATTAGTTAGATATGCCTAAGTATACGTGATATACATATGGGTTTTACATGATTTTTGATTTGTTTTGTAAGTTGATTTGTACACTAGTTATATATATAGGAGTACTATATTTATACTATTAGATAATGGTTATAAAGTATATTTTATTTTATGAAAGTTATATTGATGTTTCCTATACATATGTTATAAAGAAAGTGATCTTGTAATAGTATATGTAGAAATTTGTTCTAAAAGTTACTTATTGATTTTAAATTATGTGCAGATTTATTATATTGATTTTAGAGTAATATGTAATGTATATTGTTTTTCAGTCTATATCAAGCCAATTGGATTTTTCTCATCAATTTATATTTATCAGCTTGTCCGTCGAATTCATGCCAATTGTGCTTTGCTTCGAAATTCATATTTAGAATTCGTAACTTGTTCTGTTTGTCAAACTCTCTAGCCTCGAAAGGTGAGTAATCACTCATGACTAACGTTCTTGTATTTATTAAATTTGATTTCAACTGAAACGACAATTGAAATATGCTACTGTGGTTATTTAAATTGTTATATATGCTATTATCTGTAACTGTTCACCTGTGGGATATGACACCATATCCTGTTGTTTATATTATATTGTTATTGATGATATATGCACGTTATGTTATTATCGCATCTGTTATCTCTGCAAGTACCCTATTAGTATAGAATTCTCTATGGATTGAAATGATATATACCCGAACGATCTGTAGAATAGGACAAAATCGTTATGGGTTGAAATGATAAACCCAAACAATTTTCATTTGAATTGAATTTGGGATTGCTGGTTGAAATGATATATGCCCGTATATATTTATATTACGGATTGAAATGATAAATACCCGTATCGCTTGACCATAGGATAGAAAATTTTATATAGACACCGTTGGTCTACATATAAATATTTTGAAATTAATTTTTATGGTTTTGGAAGAAATATATGTTTTTAATATACATCGATTCTTAAAAATATTATATATAAATGTTATTTTATATATAGATTTAATAATGATATTTAATTTAATTAAATCAATTTGAAACGTATGGAAATTGAGATTTAAGATATGATTTTATAACTTGATATTTAATAAAGTAATTAAATGAATATTTCACGTTTGAATAAATTAAAGGAAATATTTAGTAAAATGTAATTTAAGATCATTTAAAATAATATTGAATTTATTAGGCGAATATTTCAAGACTGAATAATAATGAAGTTAAATAAAGATCTACATGAAACTGTTAAATTTAGTTTTGAAAATTTTGAATAATTAAAGCATTGAAATATATTGACATTTAAATAGTTAATTTTATGGTTCAAATCTATATTTGAATTGATATAATTTGAAATTGCTTATTTAGAAAGCGAAATAAATCGAAATTGATTATTTGAGATTTGATTAAATTTGAATTTTTGGAATTCAAGTTGATTTGCAATCGGTTTGTGAAATTTGAGGAAAATTATTTATTATACAAAGTATTTTTAAATTTTATTTAATACTATTTTTTATTTTACTTTATAAATCATTTTATATAAATTATTTAATATAAATCATTTTTAATACAAACTATTTTAATATACTAACTATTTTGATACAAACTATTTTGATTTATTACTCAGTTATATAAACTATTTTACCTCATAAACTATTTTATTATATATACTATTTTAATATCTAAACTGTTTAAGTGGTGGGAGTTATGATTTCAAAGTTATTGTTTTCTAAAGAATTATAATTTAAAAGTGTTTTGGTTTCCAAAGAATTGTGAATTTAGAAGTGCTATAATTTGGAAACAGATATATTTGAAATGGAAATGATCTTTTTGTTTTGAACTATAAACTATTTTGACCATGGTGTTATAATGACGTTTAGTTGTTATTCGCGTATATTTCTACATTATAGATAGTTCCACAGATTCTTAGAGGATGGTTATCCCAAACATCCTTTGAGTTACTTGTATCTCAATTGATATTTCACTTGAGTTGGATTTATTGATGTAAGAATGTTAATGTTGACTCGAGTCTTTTGTGTTTTTCTTTACGCTCGGGTCAGACTAAGTGATACAACTTTTGAGACTCACCTTTGGAGTTTGGAGCTTCGCTTGGAGATCCAACTATCGATTCAGCTTTCATCTTTTACAATTGATTTGTTCATAGATGTCATTAGTCTGTATTTGAGATATTCTATTGTATTTTATTTCAAACTCTGTTGTTTATATAGTAGCTTCATGAACTACTATGTATCTATTCCGCTGCATTATTATTATATTACTCCGCGTCTGTGATTCTGTGATTTATTTATTTACTATATATGGTGAGTTTTGCCAAATTTAAATTAACTATCTGATATTTTGAGTGATTCAAGTCCGACATGTGCGGATGCGAATGGAACGAAATACTGGGTCGTTACAAAACTACTCTGCCTGATAAAATTCTTGCCTTCTAAATCCACCTACCGCACCTTCAACTCCCTCATCTTTGAAGGGGTCAACCTGCTTGGCGGCCTACTCACTGGTTCTTCTTCTGGAACTAAATCTATTTGAAATTCAATGGCTCTTTTTGGTGGCAATCCTACTATAGGCTCAAAAACATTTGCGAATTCTCTATCCACGAAAACTCGAATCAGCTCATCATCCATTTCCATAGCACCCAACAAGGCATACATCTCACTACAATAACCTTCTATAGTACAAACAATCATGTTGCTACAATCTGGGTGCCAAAGCGATATTTTACTATTCTGGAAAAATATCTTATCATCGTACTCACTTAACCAATCCATACCTAGAATGATTTCGAACCCCATAAAATCAAACACATGCAAACTGCAAACAAAATTATGACCTAACAGGTCAAACTTCAACTGGTTACATCTCAAATCTAGAGTTGCATATCCTTCTAATAGATTCGCTACCCATAAGGAAGTAACTAAATAGGTGGGTTCTTGGTTAAGCTTATCAATCAAACATCTAGATATAAAAGAGTGCGATGCACCGGTATCAAATTGAACGCTAGCAGCCACAACATGAATCTGAAGCGTACCTCCCAAAATTGCCTTTCTTTTTTCCTGAGTCGTTGGCTTACAAGTAGCAGTCTCCAATGTATGCACCATGCTCTTACTTTCCTTAGCAGCCTCCTAACACTGGCTCTTATAATGGCCAATCTGGTCACAACTGAAGCACTTGACATTCTTTTTCCTAGCCACTTCCTATGCGTTCCTAGCATGACACTCATTAGCAAAGTGCCCCTTCTTGTCACATTTGAAACAGACAATCTCAAACTTTCCCTTCTTATCTACTCCACCCTTCTAAGCACCTTTCTTAGGGAAGAACTTCCTCTTCTGACCCTTCCCGACCTGAACTTCTTTAGCCTTATTCTTCTCTAAGGAATAAAGAATCTCCTCATTCCTTAGGGCTATCTCCACTATAAAGTCAGAGGGATCTCTAATATGAGGTAATGTGGCCCTGGCTAATTCAGGCTTCAACCCGTTGATATGTTGAATATGCGCTTTGCGCTATATGATTTTTGTTTGATGATAATAAACATATATACATTCATATAAATGTATTTGGTAATGTACTATTTTATTTTTCATAGTTTAAATAAATATTTGTTGAATAAAATTAAATTTCACAGAATTTGAATTTGAATTCAAACAAAACAAGTTAAACAGATTTTGAATTCAAACAGAAATTTTATTCAAACAAATATTTTGTATAGTATGTATTTGATTAGATAAATATCTGTTGAATAAAATAAATTACACAGAATTTGAATTTGAATTCAAACAGAACAAGTTACACAGTTTTTGAATTCAAACGAATATTTTATTCAAACAAATATTTATTACAAACTTGAATAGTACAAATTCATGCTCTCACTATACATATACATTTCTGATTACATCACGATTACATCACAAATATTTTTACATTGATAACCTCACTACATATCACTCACACTCGTATTTTGTCTTCAACTGCATTCCGGTTTGAATCCAGCATCTGAGCAATCTGCAAAAATATAAACTAACGCAGTAAAATTGAAAAAGAAATATTTTTGCAATTCAAAAATAAAATATGGTTTTTTGAAAATAATATTTGCCTCAGTTATTTGGGTTGTTCGTCATCATTTAAATTTGAATTCATCATACACGAACAACTTGTGACATACACAGTGTATTACTGTATATGCCACAAGGCCGTGCACACCGATATATACACTTGATAGATATTACAGGGACAAGTAACCATAAGTGGCTGCAATACACACGTGTACATTCATACACGTGTGCACTGCCTCGCCAACTCGTATGCGCAGCCAACAAGAGCAAGTGTACAACAGTGTCAAGTTGCAAACAGTCAAAGGCAAGACACATGGAACAATGTAACACAGACCAAATGCTCAAGCCACCAAGATGACCAAGCAATGATCAGAGACCAGACAGGTCAAGCAAATGTGCAAATCAGTGAAAATATACAATGCACCAGAAACATGCAAGTGTCAAAGTACAGGTGCAAGTGTACATAAGAGAAGTACAAAATGACCAAACAGCAACAGTGAATGGGGCAAAGCACAAAAGTGCACAACGACACAGTGGCAACATGCTCGAAGACTACACAAATAACCAAGTACAGGTGAAGTAAATCATGCCAAAGAAAATGCATGAAAGCTACAAACTGCAACATGCTTGAAGATGGTTATCAACACAAGACTGCAACCAAAAGGTCAGAGATACACAAGTTTACATGTGTGCCAATACCAAATGCATCAGTAACTAAACACTACAAACTGCAACATGGCGAAGACTACAAGCAACTGACACAAACAACTCAAATGCACACATGAAGTATGCAAAGAGCTCGAGCACAAGAACATGACAGCAAACAGAAGTGCACAGCAACAGGAAGTGCAATTCCAAGTGAAGAACCAGACACAAGTTAGTGCACAGTGCATATATGATGCATACAAGTACAGGCCACAACATGTCAATGCAAGCACAGCCACAAACATGCCACAAGACTATAAGCAGTGCCACAAAACCAGGCAACATGTACACAAGTTCAGCTACAACAAGCAGTGCAGACCAACCCAATTGCAACAAACAAATGCATCAATATTTGTAAGTGATACAGCAAACATGAAAGCTACAAGATACACAAGTTTACATCAATGCATGTATCTCAATAGCACACTCAAGACCAGACCAGACAAGTCAAATGATGTAAACAGTGAAGAACATGGATGCAGAGATTCAAGCCAGCAAATACAAAGACCACATGCCACAATATCGAGTACATGAAGATGGCATCCAACAATATTCAAACAACAGCAGTATGCAAATGCATACATAATAGAGGCAGCAAAGAACAAAGTACATGATCAAGTGGAGCATCTTGTAAACTGAACAACTATGGACAGAGCTCGAGCACAGTTGAAGCTCAAAACATGCAGTGAATCAAGTCAGTAAGGAAAATGCACCAATGGAAGTCACTCAAGCAACATGACCAAGTGTACGACTAAACTAAACATGAATACAACTGTGAAGCTACTGAAGGCACTAGTGATAAACCAAAATGCCATCGGTCAGAGAAGATGACCAGAAGCGAAAGTCACGGTGATAAACGAAAATCAACATCATGTTCGAATGCAGTATCAACCAAAATCAATTCGAAGCCGTGACTCAAAACAAGAAATTCACGGAGCAGTAAATACAAAGCCGTGAATGCCAAGAAATCAAATATATTCGAATTGAACAAGTCAGAAATCATCATGAACATACAAGCGAAAATCAATGGCCAAAATAATCAGTTGACAAATTCAAAAATAATTATACGAACGCAAATCTAGGGTTACGAACCCTATATAAGAAAATCATCATCGGCAAATTTTATCATCGAGTTCGAACAATCCAAAAACCAGAAAAGCAAAAGGAAACAACACATACCAGAGAATCAGAACGAACTCAATCCAAATTGAAGAGCCGTGAACAAATCGAAGAGCAACGAAACCTACTAACGAATCATATCAAGTGGCGACTTCAATTTGCACAACCCTGTTTGAATCGCAAGGAGGAAAAGACAATTTACAGAAGCCCTAAATCGCAAAGAGGAACAAAAGAGGAGCGGCCATTTTCTTTTTCACGAACGAAAAACAAAAGTGACGGGCTGAAGAAAAAGAAGGGCCGGCCTTATTCATATAAAGAAAAGGGGTTTTTGTTTTTTGTTTTATTTTATTATTAATTAGGGTTGTTTTATTTATTTTCTTAATTACTGTTTTAATTGTTTTTGTTTTACTTTCCAAAACGAAAATTGGTAAATCACCACCTAGGGTTTAGGTAGTGTCAGATTGTCTATTTTGAATTAGTTCAGTGAGCAGGGTGTGCGAGTTTGCAAAGCTCTATAGGCGGGAGCAGTGTTTGCAAGTGAGCGAAACTCTATAGGCGGGAGCAGGGTGTGCGAGTCTAGTAGAGTGTTTGTGAGCGGGAGCAAAAGGGTCTGCGAGTCTAGTAGAGTGTTTGTAAGCGTGATACTGTTTAATTCTAATAGAAATCTGTGAATGCAGCAGTAGGCAGGGGTTGCCGAAGCTGGGTAAATTTTGTGTGTGATTTACTTTTCAGCATATTTATTTCTGCAATTATATTTCTGTGTTTAATTTGAGAAAATTTGCTATAACCCTATTCACCCCCCTCCCCTCTAGGGTTAATCTAGATCCTACAAGTGGTATCAGAGCCCGGTATATATTTTTTTTTAACTCTAGAGTCATGAGTCTATAAAATAATGCTTTTTCTAAGGGACAATCTATTGCTAGGCCACCCATGTTTAACGGGAACGATTATGCTTATTGGAAAGTTAGGATGAGTATTTATCTTAGTTCCGTTGATTATGATGTTTGGGATATTATTGAAACTGGCTATAAACCTCCCACTATAATCGTTGTTGGTACTGAGATTCCTAAACCTAAGGATAGGTGGGATGCAAACAATAAGAAATTGAAAACGACAAATGCTAAAGCCATGAATGCTTTGATATGTGCTCTTGATAAAAATGAATTTAATAGAATTTCTCATTGTACAACAGCACAGGAAATATGGCATACTTTGGAGGTGACACACGAAGGAACTTCTCAAGTCAAGGAGTCTCGGCTAGCCCTATTCAGCAATGAATACGAAAACTTTGTGATGGACAAAGACGAGAGCATAAAGGATATGTTTGGACGCTTTTCAACCTTGGTATACAATGCTAGAGCGCTTGGGAAGGTATTCACTGAGGTAGAGCTTGTGCGGAAGATACTACGAGTTTTACCAATGAACTTTGAGGCAAAAGTCACAGCAATCCAAGAATCAAAAGATCTGAGCAAACTAAGCATGGAGGAGTTGATTGGCAACTTGATGACATATGAGCTTGAGTTAAAAGCAAAGGAAGAACGCAACAACTCCGAACCAAAGAAGAAGACGATTGCCTTAAATAGTAAAGAAGAAAGCGATGAAGAAGATCCAATTGAAGAGCTTGCAATAGCTGTCAATAATCTTAGAAGATGGTCTAGATTCAAGCCACGCAAGAAGAAAACAAAGGGCAATAGGTCAAAAGATTCCGAAAATTCCGATAATGAACTGACATGTTATAACTGCAACAAGCCTGGCCACATCAAACCAAAATGCCCACTTCTCAAAAACAACAAAGAAAAGAAAAAGGCGAAGAAGGTATTTGCAGCGACTTGGGATGATGAAGAAGGAGAGGAAGCTTCGGATAGCAGCCCAGAGGAGGCTAACTTGTGTTGCATGGCAAAATCAGAATCAGAAGCAACCTCCGACGAATCTAGTGAGGCAGGTGAGTTTTCTTATAAAGAACTTGTTTTTATGTGTTCTGATCTTACTAAGGTAGTGGATACTCTTGAATCTAAAATTGAAAAACTGAAATCTGATAGGAGAGAATTTGCTCGTGAAAATTTTAGGTTAAAAAATGAACTTGAAAATATTCAAAACCTAGAATGTAAAAAATGTAAGATTTTAGATTCAGAATTATCAAAACTGAGGAATAACTTTGAAAGTCTTGAAAATGAAAACTTGAATCTTAAGGAAACCATCGACACTAGGAGAAAGGATTTTATTAATCGATGCACCTCACTTGTTACTGAAAACTCAACATTAAAAACCAAAGTCCAAAAACTTGAGAAATCCTTGAATAACTTTGCAAGAGGCGAAAAATCTTTCAAAATGTTATTTGGAAATCAAATTTTTGCTAACAATAGAAAAGGAGTAGGCTTTGGGAAATCACAAAATAATGATAATGCAAAAAGTAAAAGTGTTTTTGCTCGATCTGAAATAATTGGAAATCATGTTGAAAATCGTAGTCATAGAAACACAAAATTTAATCAAGTCAATTCAATGTGCACGTTTTGTAGAGAATTTGGACATAATCGAAATAATTGTTGGTATAGACCCAAACACGTGAAAACTATACCAATATGGGTTCCAAAAGGCACAAATATAAAATCTTTGAAAGTCAAACAAATTTGGGTGCCAAAAGGAACATATATAAACAGTTTTGAGTCTCCAAAAACATATTTTTCATATTCTGCCACTAACAACAATGGACCTATAAAAACAAATAGGTCACACAAATCTTTTATCGTGTAGGTGAGGTGGCAGGCTAAGGAACAACAACAGTGTTCTCTGGATTTCGGCTGTTCCAGAAACACAACGGGGGAGAAAACAAAGTTCCTTAGCCTAGTATAAAGGTGACAGAATCACAATGGGCAATCACGAAAAATTATCGTAAAGGTAAAACAGGTAATTGTTTTTAAATGTGATTATCTGCACCATACTCTAAATTAAAATCAGCCAATATTGAGATGAACAAAAGATGATGATTTTGATGCTATGATTTTTTTTAAAAAAAAATATTGACTAACCATCTTTAAAGAGAATTACTTGGAGTAATTATGATGGTTGACTGATTCAGACTTAATTGATATGATTTATGGCATTAATTTGTGCTTAATTGATGACCAATCAGATTTTCAATTTTGAACTAATTTATATAAATTTGTTTGGTCAAATGCTGGTTACTCATGCTACACGTAGATATATTGGTTCTGACATTTTGATCACTGTTTGTAAATTTGCACGATTTCAAATTCATGAGAAAAAGGATTTTTAAGAAATTGTTTTTGAAATAATTATGATGTTGATTGACTGTTGATTACTCATGAAAATAATTGTTTATCTTCTGGTTTCTGAAATTAACATCATGATATTTGTTTGAGTGTTAACACGGCTTAAATTCAAAATTCAAAAGAATGATGTTTTGAAATTTTTGGTGCACATCTCATGGTTTGATTCAACAAGTGAATATTGAGTGAAATTTAAATTCAGATGCGGATTACACTGGTAATATAGTTGATAGAAAAATTATTAGTGTAACGTGATTAATTTGTGAAACATTCATTTGCTGCATCGTTTTTAAAGAAAAAGTCTGCATATTTTTCACTTGAAATAATTTTCAAATAGCAGAAAATTTTCTTATAAAACTCCCCTCAAGAAATCATGTTTGACCATATTTACAGCTTAATTATTTTTGAAAAATTGATTTTATAATTTTTAATTTGATTTTAAATGACAAATTTGACTAATCTGACTCCCTTTGATTATCGAAAAGATAAATAGTGATTGAAAAAGAGATGAGTGTTGATATTTATCATATATTATAACTCGAGAAAGTATAATTAAAAAATTTCTTTAGAATTTCATAACAAGAGTTATAAAAACTTTTTGTTGGATAATAATTCCATGACCATTTCTATTTCTATCATCTTTCTATCGAACATCACTCATCAAGATCATATTTAATATGTAAATTTGTGGTAGTTTACAAAGGAAATCATTTGTTCTTCAATATCTTTAAATCGGTGAAGGAAATTATTTGTGCTTCAATTTCTTATATTCAGCAATTAAAAATAAATATCCAAAGTATTCACTCTCATTTAAAAGTCCTCACGGTCATGCATGGGTGAATTACTTGGATTTTTGATTATGTGCTTCCATGCTCATTTAAAAGTCCTCACGGTTATGCACGTATGGAACGCATATTAAAAATAATTGATTTAATAGACAAGTTGATTCTAATCCCATTTAAAAGTCCTCACGGTCATGCGTGGTTAGAAGATACTTGATTTCATTTTTTTAAATTAAATAGGAATACTACTAATCTCATTTAAAAGTCCTAACGGTTATGCATGGTTAGTAGATATTCAAATTTCCAGAAATAAATATACCACAAATAGACATATCTATATGAATTTTTGATGATTCTATCTCCATCACTTCTGAAAGTGGAATATGCGCTTGACAAGGGTAATTATGATTTTTGTTTGAGTTTTATTGAAATTTGATATTTATATTTAATTGAGTTAAATGTTTGATTCATGTCTATCACTTCATCCCTATTTTTATAACACTGTTATTCTTTTGCTGATAACAAAAGGGGGAGAGAAAAGTTAAGATTTTGTCAAATAGAATCAAGCAAAGGTCAAATAACTTTCAATTTGCATATAGGCTCATTTACATATTTTTATTTATATGCATATATGTAGAGGGAGCCATATATGTAGGGGGGGTATCACATAAAAAGGAAGCATTCAAATAGGGGGAGCAAATGAAATTATCAAATACATTTAATATATTCAAAATCTTAAATATATGTTTGTTATCATCAAAAGGGGGAGATTGTTGAATATGCGCTTTGCGCTATATGATTTTTGTTTGATGATAATAAACATATATACATTCATATAAATGTATTTGGTAATGTACTATTTTATATTTCATAGTTTAAATAAATATTTGTTGAATAAAATTAAATTTCACAGAATTTGAATTTGAATTCAAACAAAACAAGTTAAACAGATTTTGAATTCAAACAGAAATTTTATTCAAAAAAATATTTTGTATAGTATGTATTTGATTAGATAAATATCTGTTGAATAAAATAAATTACACAGAATTTGAATTTGAATTCAAACAGAACAAGTTACACAGTTTTTGAATTCAAACGAATATTTTATTCAAACGAATATTTATTACAAACTTGAATAGTACAAATTCATGCTCTCACTATACATATACATTTCTGATTACATCACGATTACATCACAAATATTTTTACATTGATAACCTCACTACATATCACTCACACTCGTATTTTGTCTTCAACTGCATTCCGGTTTGAATCCAGCATCTGAGCAATCTGCAAAAATATAAACTAACGTAGTAAAATTGAAAAAGAAATATTTTTGCAATTCAAAAATAAAATATGGTTTTTTGAAAATAATATTTGCCTCAGTTATTTGGGTTGTTCGTCATCATTTAAATTTGAATTCATCATACACGAACAACTTGTGACATACACAGTGTATTACTGTATATGCCACAAGGCCGTGCACACCGATATATACACTTGATAGATATTACAGGGACAGGTAACCATAAGTGGCTGCAATACACACGTGTACATTCATACACGTGTGCACTGCCTCGCCAACTCGTATGCGCAGCCAACAAGAGCAAGTGTACAACAGTGTCAAGTTGCAAACAGTCAAAGGCAAGACACATGGAACAATGTAACACAGACCAAATGCTCAAGCCACCAAGATGACCAAGCAATGATCAGAGACCAGACAGGTCAAGCAAATGTGCAAATCAGTGAAAATATACAATGCACCAGAAACATGCAAGTGTCAAAGTACAGGTGCAAGTGTACATAAGAGAAGTACAAAATGACCAAACAGCAACAGTGAATGGGGCAAAGCACAAAAGTGCACAACGACACAGTGGCAACATGCTCGAAGACTACACAAATAACCAAGTACAGGTGAAGTAAATCATGTCAAAGAAAATGCATGAAAGCTACAAACTGCAACATGCTTGAAGATGGTTATCAACACAAGACTGCAACCAAAAGGTTAGAGATACACAAGTTTACATGTGTGCCAATACCAAATGCATCAGTAACTAAACACTACAAACTGCAACATGGCGAAGACTACAAGCAACTGACACAAACAACTCAAATGCACACATGAAGTATGCAAAGAGCTCGAGCACAAGAACATGACAGCAAACAGAAGTGCACAGCAACAGGAAGTGCAATTCCAAGTGAAGAACCAGACTCAAGTTAGTGCACAGTGCATATATGATGCATACAAGTACAGGCCACAACATGTCAATGCAAGCACAGCCACAAACATGCCACAAGACTATAAGCAGTGCCACAAAACCAGGCAACATGTACACAAGTTCAGCTACAACAAGCAGTGCAGACCAACCCAATTGCAACAAACAAATGCATCAATATTTGTAAGTGATACAGCAAACATGAAAGCTACAAGATACACAAGTTTACATCAATGCATGTATCTCAATAGCACACTCAAGACCAGACCAGACAAGTCAAATGATGTAAACAGTGAAGAACATGGATGCAGAGATTCAAGCCAGCAAATACAAAGACCACATGCCACAATATCGAGTACATGAAGATGGCATCCAACAATATTCAAACAACAGCAGTATGCAAATGCATACATAATAGAGGAAGCAAAGAACAAAGTACATGATCAAGTGGAGCATCTTGTAAACTGAACAACTATGGACAGAGCTCGAGCACAGTTGAAGCTCAAAACATGCAGTGAATCAAGTCAGTAAGGAAAATGCACCAATGGAAGTCACTCAAGCAACATGACCAAGTGTACGACTAAACTAAACATGAATACAACTGTGAAGCTACTGAAGGCACTAGTGATAAACCAAAATGCCATCGGTCAGAGAAGATGACCAGAAGCGAAAGTCACGGTGATAAACGAAAATCAACATCATGTTCGAATGCAGTATCAACCAAAATCAATTCGAAGCCGTGACTCAAAACAAGAAATTCACGGAGCAGTAAATACAAAGCCGTGAATGCCAAGAAATCAAATATATTCGAATTGAACAAGTCAGAAATCATCATGAACATACAAGCGAAAATCAATGGCCAAAATAATCAGTTGACAAATTCAAAAATAATTATACGAACGCAAATCTAGGGTTACGAACCCTATATAAGAAAATCATCATCGGCAAATTTTATCATCGAGTTCGAACAATCCAAAAACCAGAAAAGCAAAAGGAAACAACACATACCAGAGAATCAGAACGAACTCAATCCAAATTGAAGAGCCGTGAACAAATCGAAGAGCAACGAAACCTACTAACGAATCATATCAAGTGGCGACTTCAATTTGCACAACCCTGTTTGAATCGCAAGGAGGAAAAGACAATTTACAGAAGCCCTAAATCGCAAAGAGGAACAAAAGAGGAGCGGCCATTTTCTTTTTCACGAACGAAAAACAAAAGTGACGGGCTGAAGAAAAAGAAGGGCCGGCCTTATTCATATAAAGAAAAGGGGTTTTTGTTTTTTGTTTTATTTTATTATTAATTAGGGTTGTTTTATTTATTTTCTTAATTACTGTTTTAATTGTTTTTGTTTTACTTTCCAAAACGAAAATTGGTAAATCACCACCTAGGGTTTAGGTAGTGTCAGATTGTCTATTTTGAATTAGTTCAGTGAGTAGGGTGTGCGAGTTTGCAAAGCTCTATAGGTGGGAGCAGTGTTTGCAAGTGAGCGAAATTCTATAGGCGGGAGCAGGGTGTGCGAGTCTAGTAGAGTGTTTGTGAGCGGGAGCAAAAGGGTCTGCGAGTCTAGTAGAGTGTTTGTAAGCGTGATACTGTTTAATTCTAATAGAAATCTGTGAATGCAGCAGTAGGCAGGGGTTGCCGAAGCTGGGTAAATTTTGTGTGTGATTTACTTTTCAGCATATTTATTTCTGCAATTATATTTCTGTGTTTAATTTGAGAAAATTTGCTATAACCCTATTCACCCCCCCCCCCCTCTAGGGTTAATCTAGATCCTACATGATAAACTTCTTATTCCTCTTTATTACTGTATCCACTGAAGCATACACATATCTGGCTAACTCCTCGAACCTTCTGGCATACTCCAAAACTGACATCTTTCCCTGCTCTAATTCAGCAAACTTTCTGATTAGAGCTTACTGTGCCATTGCTAACATGAATCTCTCCTAGAAACTTCCCTAGAAATCTTCCTAGGTCATAGTCTCCTTATCCCCTGCCACAGTCACATTATTCCACCAGAAAAAAGCTTCTCCTTGAAGCTGTCTAGATCCCAACCTCCTCTTCTACTCATCATTGACCCCAGATCTGCAAAAATCCTTTTGCAGTGCAACAACCAATTCTCGGCCTCGATGGATCTTCCGTTCCAACCGTGCAGTAAATGCCCCACAATTACTCCGCTATAACCTTGCTATATCTCATAGCAGATTTCTACCGCTATTATATTTCCATATAGTCCTAGTTATAGCCTTTCCGCTATAAGCCCCGCTATTTCCAGTATATCTCATCATTCCCACTATATTCTGCCATTTCTGCCATATCTTCTTTAAAAGAAATGAATTGAAAAATGACATTTATACATTATGAAATTTATGAAATTAATTGACTTCATTGAATTTTTAATATATTTTCAGAAATGAAAATACTCCAATATTCTACTAAATTAAGTTATGATATATAATAGTTTTACCTTTATTTACACTATATTCGCACATGTTTTTATTTAAAATTATTTAAGTATTAATTATAATTCAATTGAATGTTTTTCATTTAATTGCCATTTATGTATTTCTAAAAACATTAAGTACGAGTTTGTATGCTATTTTAGAATCATCCGCTATATCCCGCTATATCCGTATTGTATCCACGCTATGACTTTTTGCACCTCCGCCACATTGAATCTGTTGAGCGCTTTAACTATACGGGTTCCAACAAACGGCTTCCCTCCAAGCTTGGTACAATCTCCACTCAGCTAAGCATAATGGTTAACTATCAAAACTTCGGGAACCCCTTCTCCTACAGCGTTTCCTCCTAACACTCTAGCTGCAACTCCCGCCTTCACCATGTTCTTGAAAATCTGATACATAGCTTCCATTCCATCTTGCGGGACTCCATCACCCACATTCTCTGCTTGTGCCTGACCTTGACCACTTCTCAAATTAGGCTTAGCACTCCCACCGGTGCCTTCCTTTCTTGGGTTAACTCTTTCCCTTCTACCTTCCATATCTGTATTCAAATCTCATGAGATACAAAAAAATATCCTAACAAAGATAGGAGACTATAGATAAATCGTATACTTATATATAGCAAATACAAGTATGTTTTTATGGCGTATTCCATAACCTAATTCTTTAAGATTATGTTTTAAAAACCCATTTTTAGTTAAAGTTTTTCATAAACCTATGCTCTGATACCAAGTTGTAACATCCCGTCTCTAGAGGCCAAAAGCTAAGCGCTACAGATGCTACAGTCATCTATAGAATTAACTTCTGGTGACAAAATACGGTAATGTTAATGGTATCCATAATATCAAAAGCACTTGAATGTGAACAAAATGACAGATTTTCAAAAACAACATTTTACTGATTTCATTTCAAAACTAATTCATATCTAAGTTACATTATCACATATTGTTTCCCAGGTAAAGATTAATTATAACGACTACAAAAATATGCCAAGTGCGACATATAACGATGTCCCTTAGTTAATCAGAGAAATATAGTCATATCTGACTTAATATATGTACATATACATACATACATATATATATATATAGACACAGTGGAAAATAAGTAAAATAATCCGTTGTCTTAATTAGCTATCCAGTAGCGACCTGCTCGTTTCCAGAAGCCTTATTTTCCAAAATTTCAAAAACATGAAAAACCTTAACCCTCAGCCTACTCAAATCTATTTTGAGTATTGTGAGTGTAAGGGGAAACAGAAATTTCGAGTCAGACATAAAGCCTGGTGCGAATAATTCTGTTACATCTCGGTTTACTGATATTAAGTGAGACCACGTCGCTTAGCGGAATGGGTTTCCCCTCACTAACATCCTTTTCAAAACATATATTTTGTAAATCTTTTTCTACGACCAAACTGATATAATAATGATAATAATAACTAAGTCCGTTATGCTATAATCAGATTACTAAAGGACTGTCTACTCAATGGTAGTAAATGGACTATCTGTCCAAAACATAATAGCAAGGTCAATTATGCTAACAAATGGAATATCTATCCACAAAACTGGGCCGATTACCTACAAACTGGACTAACTGTCCTGATCAAAATGGACTGACCGTCCGAATCATTTTCTTAGGGCTAACTAACGTTTATCTTTTTCCTTAAAAACCCTTTCAAAGTGATTTAACCTTTTAAATCATACCTATACAAGGAAAATATATTCTTAGCTTTACTCTAAGCTATCTTGCCACGTTATATATACTTTACTTAAAATAATGTTGATGGGATTTAATATGGATTAGCTATCCTTCCAAAATAAGTTAAAACCCTTTTCAACTTGAAAACACCTAGGCTATATTTCCTATTTTAATACATTTGAAACCTTTGTTTGAAACCTTTTAAATATCCCTTTCGAAATCATTGAAGGTAACCCCTTTGAAACCGTTGAAAGTGACCATTTTGAAACCATTAAAAGCCTTTTGAAAACATTAGAGAAATCTTTCCTTTCTTTTCTTCAAAAGCTTCAAAACAATAGACATACTCCTTTAAAACCTTTAAATATTGCCTTTCGAAAACATAGGAAAAACCTTCCTTTCAACCCTTTCGAAACCTTGGAGAACCATCATTTTCGAAACTATTCACTAGAACCTTTCGAAATAGTCAAAACTCAATCCTTTGGAAAGCACTTTGGGTTCAATTTAAAACATGTGGAAACCTTTTGAAAATATTGGAAAGTTTACTCCTTCGAAACCTTTGAAATCATCTCGGTCGAAACCATTCGGATTATGCCTTCAAGTAGAGCAAAAGGATCAAAAACCCATTAAAATCAAAAGCATCTGTTTCAAAACCATTTAAAATTATATTTCTTGAAACGATTTGGGTTTTACTTCAATCGCATAAAAAGGGTCTTTAAGAAATTTAAGTTGAAAGCATCTGTTTCAAAAGAATTTTGTCAGGACCCATTTTCCATACCGATTTAAACTGATTCTAAAAACACTTGTCAGCCAAATCGCATAGGAAGACGGATAGTGACAGAAAGAAAGAAGGTAGAAGATAGAAGAAAAAGAGAACAAATAAGAATCTCACAACGGAACTAATGATATATAATATAATCAAGTCTTTACATGAAATCAGAACTGTTGCTTTATATAACTTATACAACTTCAATCAGAGTTATATCCATACAACCGGATAGTTTATAACAATCTTTTCCTTACAACTTGTTGACAACACAACCAATTATAACTGAATATAAGCATCTCCATGGATACGTCTCCTGATTCCAGCTCCTCTCCCAAAGCTTCCAGTCTTCCAGCTAATCCTAGAAATGTGCTCGGTCTGACCCGAGCATATAGGAAAAGCACCACGCCCGGGTCAGTCTGGTAAACCAGCGTGAGAAACACGCTCAACTTGATTGATTAAAGTTTAGAAAATCTTTTGAAATCAAAGGTATCTCGTAAGACCACGCCATAAATAAACATATCGGGTTTTTACCTTACGATAACCAAAACATTTCTTATCAAAGTCCTCTAATATTATAATAGTGTCTAAATACAAGTACTTATTCAAATAGCCAAAATTGTTACATTATTAAATTCCAGCAATACTAGCCATAAAGTGGGTTCTACAATCAAAACCGTAAAAGGCACGTATGGAGAATGGATTTTCAATGAATGACTAGGCCGTGGGATACCACCTATCATGGTACCTGGTCTAGATCAGCATACGGAGGACCCCTCCGTTCATCTGCAACACAAGACTAGAGCTACCCCTTACTGGATAGTTCGAATAAGACCACCCCACAGTTCGGATCAGCAACCGCCCATACAACTGAATAAAAAGGGACCTCTAGACAGGGATGACCTTACCCTAATTGGGTGCTACCCACTTGGCCTTGCTGCATAATCCTTGATTTTCGGTCATTCCCGGTTGATAAGGCTCGAGGCTCAGCGTTACCTTTTTAGAACACGTCTCACTTAGAATGCTCATCGTCCTCCTGACGATGTTTTGAAAGCATTCGTCCATACCAGTCCGTTCCGGGTTTGAACGAAACCGAAGGCACTACTCCTACTACATCCATTTTGGAATCACCCTCAAGATTTGTAGAGATTAGCCCTTGCACTCTACTACTCTATCTTCGACTCCAAGCTCTAGTCTTCATCATGAAAATGCACTCGTTGGATCAAAGTGGTTTTTGGATTACAAATCTGATCCCTGTCTCTTCGAAACAACGTTCGCTATTTCCCGGTAAACTCAACCCCAGTTCTTTAGGAAATTCACAGACGAAACATAAGATTGGAGTTAACCTCCTAACCGTTAGTGAACAGGTTTCCTTATAATTCGTCCTAGAGAACAAACGAGTTTATACGTACGGTATAGCAGCTCGAACGGTAACCATACCATATAATCCCCGAGTTTCCTCTACATATTTCAAAAGTTAAGTTTTGTCCGGATTTGATAGTCGGTTATTTAACTATCAAAATAATCAATCAATTAAACCAAGTTATTTCCCATTGCAACTATTAAGTCTTGTTCACATTTAAAATCCCAACAAATTAAAATTTACTAAGAAAGCTTATTTCACTGGTTAAATGTGTGTGTGTATATAAAACAATTTCTTTCTAAATCATACTTATAAAATTTCAAAATAAATTTCTCGAGTTTAAAATAAAATACCCTTTTATAAAAGTTACTACAATATATTATTTAATAACATTTATATTTAATAGATTATATTGACGAAAATATACTTAAATGCTAAAAATTCACTTTTAAATGATCACTATATAAATAGTTTTATACTGGAAAATAGTTTAAATAATTCATAACTTAATAATAACAATCATACTTTATAAAGATTTCCAAAAATAATAAATTAACTTCCTTGGTCATTTCCAAAACATTTATCAATTCTTTTAAAAGCATCATTACAAATAATATTCATTTTTAAAATAAAACTAGGTTCAAAGTTAATCCCAACAGAATAAGGCTTATCAGTCTCAATGGTACTTTTCAAGCTACACCTCATAGTCAATACAGATATTCAAAATCAATCAGCTTCCATATATTGATTCACATTATATAGTAAAATATAACTAATAGGCAAATAAACAGATATATGCATGAACAAGCATATTAGAGATATAATCATTGCTAGTAAACAGTTACATAGAAAATATCATATTAATGGCTTAAAATTCCCATAGAAGTTAAATTAAATAATTAGCGGAATGGTGTTTTTTTTCGTTGGCCAGATGTCAAGCAGTTTGAATAATCTACAATTAACACAATTATTTTTTTTTGGAAACATCTTTAAAGATAGGCTTTATAAAATCGTACAGTGGCATTTATTTCCAAACAGTAGTTTAATCCTTGTCTGTACGTGCTTGTAAAAAATTTATTATTTAACTTCACAACGGATTGTATGACGGTGTAATATCCATCGATATGAACCATCTACTTAATAACACTTTATTTTATTTAACAAGTGGAATTAAATAATTATTACATATAAAATTACTTAAGATTTGGATTAATACAAAAGTTTTAAGCATTTTGTTTTTCCTAATCATCTGCTTAATTACACTTCAAATCTATTAAAATAAAACTCAAGAATTGATCTAAGTAATGGACATATAATAAAATTATTTTAAACTTAATTACTTTAGGACAAAAATATAATTTTTCATAACCTTAACTAAATAACTTCAAAGTAAAACAAGTATCTTTTTTTTATAAAATTCAAAACATACAAACATGAGCTTACCCTCCTCCTTGGACTGAGCCCAACCCAAACATCCTTCCTTTAATTATTTACATTTTATTTTAATTTCCAAACGAGCTGAAGCCCAACACCCTACTTACCACAAACCCGCTCCCCTTTCTTCACTCCTTCCGCCTTCTTTTTCCTAGTTCCAACATCCTACCCTCCCTATTCACTTAAAACCGATGCCACCAAAACACAACGTGAATCCGGCTTCGATCAACTCGAATGAAAATCCCATCACAAATTTGACTCGACACTTCCCAATCACGACCTGGATCGAAACCACCCTTCCTTTCCTTCCTCGATCCTCCCCATCATGGAAGTTCCTATGTGCACACTATGCACGTGCACGTGCACAACCATCTAGATGCCCGTGCCATCACCGCGATGCCCCAGAAAACTTCCCTCATCCCCAGACCGTCATCACCACCTCACCGAAGTCTAACACACCACGAATCCCAAATAAGACCTCATACAAGACCACCGAAACCTACCCATCCCCATAAACCACCGAACTGCTACCATCCTATAGTGTTACACCCCTCACCACCACCACCAACAAGACCTCCACGTGGCATGCCACCTTTCCACCGATTGCGAGACCGTCCGGTGCTCATTGATTTCCCCAAAACCCACGCGTCTCGACCACAACCGACACACCTCCTAAGCCCTAAAATCGAATGCCCCACTCAAACCAAGCCTTAATTAAGAATCGGCCATGGTCGAGCCTTCTGCCTCACTCGTGCGTATCTCCCAGCATCGCCATCCCACCGCCTTTGATACTTATAGTCGCGAAATTATTTTTTAATTGCAAAATGGTCAATCTCAAAATTCTCACTTCCTGGCTCACGAAAAATTACCAAAGCTCCACTAAAATTCATGCCTTCCCTCAACGATCAAGATCATATAAGTGAATTGATATTTCATATATACTGAAATTCGACCAAAAATTTATTTTGTTACTGTAAAATCAACATTTACCCAAAACATAAAATAAACAGGCCTATAATTATTTTAGCATGCTCTATGCTTGAAAATGAACACTTCATTAGTTTACAGATCTTGCTCAACAATTATAGATTAAGCGAAAATGAATTTTGAATCTCACATAAAGGCTTACTTAAGATCTGTACATGATAGAGCAAATTTAAATCCTGAACAAAGCAAAGAAATCAGTGTTCTCACCTTAAACATAATGATTCCAGAAGCTTTAAGTTGAATTTGAAATCTTTAAATCTGAAAACTTGCTTTTGAAAATCTCCTGGTGGTTTGAATGTTTAAGAATAGAGAATGCTTCTTGATTACCAAACTGGTTACAAAGCAACTTTTCTTCTCTTCTTTTTTATTAATTTTGCTTCCTGTTGCTTACAATTTGAACACAGGCTATATTATCTTAAGTTACAGGCTTAAAATTTTAAAACAATAACTTAGATCCAAAGCCTATATATACATGCTTGACAACATCAGCTGATAGACTTAGATAGAGATTACGGAGGCTGGAAATGATATTTGCTTTATGAAGAAATATTTGAAAAGAAAAAGATAATCATTGCAATATGTTATCAGTTGTTTCCTACCAGATGTTAGTATGTTTGCTAATTTAAAATTTATCACTTAATTTCCCATTGTTTTACTTAATTAAAAATAGTTTTTGTTAACCTGTTTCTGTTTATAGGTAGTGTCTTGGAATCTTTAATCTTGTTATATTTTTTTGTATAAACCATAAAATCTTTTAAAGTATATGTAAGTATACTCAAGAAGTTAGATAGCCCAAAGTTAATAATTACAAAGTTGTATTGCATTTATCTCTTAATACCTTATACAATATTGAAATAAAAGTGAGAAACTTAAAATATACCTTTATATAAATATATATATGTTACTTTAAACAAAATGAAATAACAATCTATGTTAAACACCCTATATAAATATGTGTTATTTAAAAGAAGAACTACAAAGTGGTATAAAATTATTTTTAATCCTTCATGTATATATGTAACCATATATACATCTTTTAATTTATAATATAGAAATACATTACTTTCAAATAAACTAAATTCATTTGTTATCTATGTATATATATAGTTTCTCCTATTATTACTTATGTGATTCCTATGCACATCATTTTATTTTATATCATATTTACCTATTTATAAATAGTATAAATTTTCTTTTTGAACTTATCCTTATATATATATATATAACTTTTCTTATACATGGTGTAAATATATTATTTTAGAAACTTTCAACTTAAATCTCTTTTATTTAATATAAACAATATTGTTTATATGCCCAAAATCAAAAATAACTCTTTTTACTTTATTATGAATTTCTATCCAAATTATATATAAATTTTATTATCCTTATGTGTAAGAATGTATGCACATGATTTTCCAAAAATTTTAATTCCCAATTTTATTTATCTTTACAACAAAATATACATATTTTGTCTCTAAAACAAAATATACATATTTTTCCTAAAACAAAATATACATATTCTACCTCTAAAACAAAATATACATACGAGGAATTCCATTTAGTCAATTTGTATTTTAATATAGATCTGAAAATTCAAAAAATACTGGTTTTGGAAAATTGTATACAATTATTAGTCATTGATTAATGGGAATATTATATATTAAAATACAATATTTTTAAATAATATAAATTAATATTCACAACTCGTGACGTCAAAAATCTCGAGTCTTTACATTCCTTCCCCCTTAAAAGAATTTTGTCCCCGAAATTCGAAAGCTAATTTAGTAAAATTATCCACACACATTAGAATAGATCAATAACAACCCATACTACACCAGTAAATACATAGATTTCATACTTGTATGTAAAAATATACATTTCGTCTATTATCAGCCAAAATATTCCTACAAGTGCTATCATCATCCATACAAGCATACCCATATATATATATATATATATATATATATATATATATATATAGCCCTACCAAACATTTAACACCTAACAACCATGACGTCCAAGGGTCATAGACACATACATAAAGGCACACACTACCAAGGGAAAGCAACCCAACACTAACTATGGACTCTTGCTACCTGAATCCTCCCCTTCAGGTCCCGACAATTCCCTGGACTCCACATCACTGTTTGGAACCCAAACAATCTCTGCACTAGGCTCTCTCTCAAGGAAATGTCCCTCAGCAACTGGCTCCTCAACAATTTCACCTATCTCCCAAATGACTGCGTCATCATTTTCCGATCCAAGATCCTCCTCTACTTCAAACTCTTCCTCGTCGTCAACCTCATCATCTACACTTTCGACTTCAAACTCTTCTTCACTATCGAATTCCCCCTCGGTGTCTTCTTCTTGAAGCTGAGGTTGAGGTTGCTCAATAGGCTCTACCGGCTCCTCTGTCTGTTCTTCATATAATGACGGCTCGATAAGATCCGCCTGAATTCTCCTGATTCGGTCAAAATCACCATCCCTCCTAGCCTTAGCCAAAGCTCCACTTCGACTGATGCTATGGGTTCTCTATAATCAATACCAAAACCCAAAGGTGAGATCCTAAGGTTTAGACTTCCATAAGACAAAGAGTACATCAATGTTTAAATTTTAAAATTTATTCCCCTTAAATTTTGCTATTACCCAAAATTTAAAAAATCATCTTTCCAAAAATAGTTTAAGTATATATTTGAAAAGTGATTACAAGGTGGAGAAAAATATACATATATACAGTAAGTTTATAAACAATTTATTTCCTCAATTTATAAATTTATATATATATATATTGATATACAATAAAGTAAAGTGTTACAGGGCTTAAATCCTCAAACACACTTTTAGAGATCTATAATTATGAAATTATCTTCAATGGTGGAAAGTTTTTTTCAAAATATTAGTATAAAGTTTTTCCAAACTCCTTAAGTAAATACAAATCAATAGAAATTCATTTTTTTCCAGATTCAAATCCTAAAGGGTTCAGATCTCTAAGTGTATACTTAAGTCAAAAAAGGGCAACCAATGAAAATTCTCAAGGTTAACGGCAAAGAACACTTAAAACCTAGATGATAAATTATTATCATCACAACCAGTCACTTTAAATACCATATATTTAAAAATCATGCCATTTTATATAGAAAATATATTTGGGTAAAATTATTTCATCTATCCCTTAAAAACAATATTGTGTCCATTGGCCTGGTTCAAGTGTTTATAGATCCATATCAATAACCTTAGCTACTCGTATTGACCAAAATCCATATGCCACTCAACCGATCAATTAACACAATATATAAAAATCATTTTTACATAAATAACAAATACGCGCACTCGTATATATACACACACTCAGACTCAACCAGATTGCTACAGACCCTATTCCTAATGAGCAACCCACTCAAACCTAGGTATTCACTTAACCACGGCAACAAATTTATTTAAACAAACAAACCTATCTAACTAACTATCCTGACGCAATTCAGGATAGGCCTTCTAAAACTGTCAAGAGTTTCCCAGGTACAAACACTGGCTTCCTAGCCCAACCGAACCTTAACTAGCTACACCACTTTGATCTTGAGCTCCTTCTCAACACGATCTATAAACTGAACAGGATGCTTGACCATTGACAAGTTCGACTCAACTTCCAAATCTTCCTGAACTGTTGGTTCTACAACCAGAGATGCACGCACTCCTTTAGATGAGATACGTGAAATACATTTTGAATCCCAGCCGTTCAAACTGCAATTCAATCCTGCAAGCCAAAGTACCAATCATATGATCGGAGAAAACTTAACCAAAATCCAAATCTCCAACTTCAAATTCCAAATTCCTCCGCCTCTATTCCACATAACTCTTCTGCCGATCCTGGGCTGTCTTCATCCTTCCTTGATCAGCTCCACTTATGCAGATGCCTCTCGAATCAAATCTCGACCAAGAATAAGATGATCTCCGGATTCTACTCAACAAGATGGTCCTCCAAGATCCATTGACAATCCAGAACACAAGCCCTACTCCACTAGCATCAGTTGACTTCGAACTTACCTCTCTTATCTGGAATAGCCAGAACAGGTGCACTAGGCAACCTAGCCTTCAGATCCCAAATGAACTTCCTGTAGAAACCCTCTAATCCAATAAAACTACGAACTTCCGAGGAGTCTGAGGTTGCTTCCACTTTTGCACAGCTGCTACCGCGCTTCCGTTGCGCAACTCTGATTTGGAGTAAATGAGAATGTCGTCGATGAACACGAGCACATACTTGATCAACACATCCTAGAAAACACGATTCAACAGATCCGCAAAATAACTAGAGCGTTGGTTAACCCAAAAGACATAATCAACCACTCAAAGAAACAAATGAGTTCTCTAAATGCAGTCAAGGGTACTGTCTTCAGCTACCCTTAGCTGGAGAAAACCCGAAACTAGATCTAAAAGAGAAAACACAGAAGCTCTAGAAGAAGATAAAAAAAGATCACCAATACGAGGCAAGGGATACTCATTCCTAATGGTCACCTTATCCAACTCCCGATACGACAAACCTTTGACGTCTTCGAAGATGTAACGACCCGTAATTTTCGTTAATTCAATTTAGTCATTTTAATAGGATTTAAATAATTTAAGTTAGAAAGAAATTAAGATCTGTGATTTTTTTGAAGCAAATGACTAAATGAAATGAAACCATGGGAATTTAAGTCTAAGAATTTCCAGTTGGTACAAAATGACGAGAAATTTAAGTGCTGTAAATTGTTATTTATAGGCTAAGAAATTAATATAAGAAAACAAATGGGAAGATTTCATTTATTTCATGGTTTTAATTCGTTTTTCTTTAATAAGTTGTAATTGAATTTAGTAGAAAATAATATGTATTAAACCTACTTATAGAATTCGAAGCTAATTCAAATGAATTTAAGTAGTGAAAAGGCTTTACCTGTATATATATTTAATATGAGAAATAAATGGGAATATTAAATTAATTTAATGCAGTAAAGGAATGAAAACGGAAATTAGAATAAATTAAGGAATTCTGTAACGCAAGTAATAAATCTGTACCTTGAATGAACGTTTCACTTTGATAAATTATTTAAATGAGAAGACTTAATAAATAAATAATTAGGTCAATTGGTATGTGGTGAAATTTGATGTTGAAATATATTCATAGGTAAGGATTTAGATGAAATAGATTGATGTATGAAAAATTTAATTTGATAAATGGCAATTAATTCCTTTAATTTGTGCAATTAATGTATGTTTAATTGATAACGATAAAAAGTTGATTTTTTTTCAGTGTAACCAACGTAAAATATTATCATAGCATGATACTTGGTTTGAATAGAAGATTTGATTTAATGTGAAAATTTTTGTTCTAAGTATTGAATAAAATTGGGAATCAAATTTTTTTTTATGATAATAACGTTAGTATTGGTTAATAAATAGATTTCAATGCAGTAACCAAATAAATGGAATAAGATGAGTATATATTGCATAGAAATGAAATGATAAATTATTGATGTAATGGAAGATATAACCATGTCAATTATGCATATAAGGTAATAAGGTAATGAAACCGAGGTAAATTAATTAATTGAGACTTTAAGTAAAATTAACGTGTGGAATTGACCAAGGTTCAATAAAATGAGAATTTGATTGGTTATATTTATTGGTTGAGAAATGTAAATGTGTATTTGGGGAATAAATTTAGTCAGACTTAAGTATTGAATTTAATTAATTAATATATATGATAAATGATGATTAAATAAAAACCCAATACTCTATATATATGTATAATATTTGAGTGAAAATAATAATACACTTATAAATGTGGAATTAAGAGTTTACAACAACTATTTTAAGTAAAGAAATTGTTCATTCAAGTAAATTTGAAACATCACAATAGGTGTAGATTAAGTGTTGCGTTAAATAAATTATAAAGGAATAAATTTATAGAAACGTAGGAACGGAAGAATGAACATTATAGTAACGTAAAACGTATTGTAGGATAATAATTAAGTATAGGCTTGTAAATTAGATGTATGACAATAAATTTTGTACGTAAATCTTTCTATTAGTTGATAAGTCTTATTTTGATCAATTTAAAGGAATACACTAAATTTTGTAGTTAGTACGGAATATTGATGAGTGAATGAATAAGATGAAACAAAGGTGGAATGTATTAGTTGAGGTTTTAAGTTATTTATGTGATAAGTTACCAAAATTATAATTTTATCTAAATACAGTAATTTATGCAAACAAAAGATGAACATTTTGAAATATTACCACAGTGATATATAAAAGAAACGTTAACTATGTAGTTGGAGAATAATTGATATATTTTGAGTTGGATAATAGAAATCAAGTTATTTATATAATTAGATTTAAGATGAGAGTATAAGTATATGATTAAATAATTGGGTTTTGCGAATAAAATTTATAATTCCCAAATAATAAGAAAACGCAGAGGTTAACACTGCGAAATTTATATACTTATAAATTTTAATTCACATCCAAGCTTGCTAAATTATTGGGAATTGATTGGATTATATAAGTAATGAAATTTGGCCAATATTTAAAGTTGAAAGAAAATTTGGATTTTATGATTTATTTTAATTTATTTAATAAATATTAAAAATAGCCATTTTTGTCACGGACTCGGATTTCGACGAAACTAGTTTCATCGGATCCGTAACGGTGAACTATAATAATGTTTCAAGTTTCGTTGCGATCGGACTTGTCGTTTGATCGTACGGACTCGAAACGCCTTGAAATTTACGCATTTTGAAATCAATTTGAAATTTTTATTTTTTTAGCATAACTTCTTCATACGATCGAATTTGGTCGCGAAACTTTTTCCATCGCGTTCAGAATATTTTGAAACACCTATTTGGATATATAGTTTTAACAAATTCGACTCCGGAGGCAGAACGGGCTTTTTGGGCCAACTATCGTTTAGCACGTTCGTTATCCGTACCCACTTAGCCTTCTTTTATCTGTCTATATATTTGCGATTATAAACCCTAGCCACTCCTTATTTTCATTTTTCTATACGTACATCTCCTTCTCAACTCCTCATTCCAATGGCAGAAAACCTAATTCCCAAATTCCAAAATTTTATTTCAAAAAAAAAAAAAAAAAAAAAAAAAAAAATTGTGGATCTGCAGCAGCTTCTGGTCGCGCTTCGGGTTTCAGAGGAGAAAACCCTAGAGCAACTTCGGGTCAGGAAGAAAATGACTCGGGTCGCTCCGGGTCGTTTTGGCGAAAACTCCAAGCAAGCATCGGGGAAATGAGGCGGCGCCCCGAAGTCGAACCCGAAGTTGACCCAGGACCAGAATTTTTCATTTTTCAAATTTTCATAACTTTTGCATACGAGCTCGGATTCACGCGCGGTTTGTTTTGCTGGGATCGTATCGGAATTTCTGACGTTTTGGCACTGGTTTGGATGAATTTGGAGACTGTCCAATTTTTGGGTTTAAATTGGATTTGAATTCAATTTAAATTCAAAAGGTGAGTGTTTTAACCCACTCACAACTACTAGAAGCTTTTATGTTTGTTAAATAAATTTTAGAAATGAATAGAAATTTAATTATGAGCTTTTGGTATGATATTTCATTTATATCTGTTGAATTGCATTTTATTGAATTTAACGGTTAATTTAATTGATTTATTGCGTGTTAATTAGCTGTTAGAAATTTTTGTTGCATATGAATTACTAGTTAACAGTTGTATAAATTATTACTGAATAAACTGTTAGATTAATAGTTGATAAATATAATTTGAAATAAAACTGCCAATTATTACCTGTTGTATATTACCAAACATATATTGTTATTGATTGATATTGGTTGATGGTTGCGATTGGATGATGGATGTGTTGATGAATGGATGTTTATTACATGTCATTAAATTGCAAATTATCATGCATATTTCATTTTTCGGGATTGTGGTTTGAAATGATATATAACCGCAATTTTTATTTTTTTTAAATTGCGGATTGAAATGATAAATATCCGTATCACTTGACCATAGGATAGAAAACTATATACAGGCACCGTGGTCTATATATAACTATTTTAAATGTGATTTCTATGGTTTGGATGGAATACGGTTTATAAAGATCTTAAATTTTATACTGAATAAATGTTTTCTTCCATATTTATATGCATATGAAGTTGAAATTTTGAAATTTAAAAGGCGAATAAATTTCTTTATCAAAAATGGAAGAAAATTAAGAAATGGAGTTTGATGATTTATATCCTATGTTTAAATATTAAGCTGGAAATTTTAAAGATATGATATTTATAATTGGATTTTTCCCAAAATATTTTGAAATGAATATTCTAGTAAAAATTGAATTTGGAAATATATATATATATATTTTACTAGAAATTGAAGTCTTATTAATTATGGATTTTATGTGAATGGTCAAGATTAATTAATAGAATAGTGATTTGAAAGGATAAAAGAAAATCCAATTTTAGTTGAAATATTAATGCTCAAAAATGGATATAAGTATATATAAAAATTGAAATGGTTTTGGGACTTGAAGTAATATTTTGGATTTTGGTTTAACTTTAAAGATAATTTATTTCTTTATAAAGCAACAGTAAGGTTAAACCTTTTTAATTCGCATACCGTTGAATATCCAAACCATTTAGTTTTGAAAATAATGGTTTTAAAATACTATGGATTTTCGAAGAATTATGTTGAAAGTTACAAACAAAATATTGGTTACATGGGATATTAAATAATAAAAAGTGACATAATTTTTGGAAAGGAAAATTTTATTTGGGAAACGATATCATTGATTTGGGCTTTTATAAAATAATATGAAGATAAATTATTTGTGTTTTTAAAGAAAAAAATGATATCGTAATATTATGGTTTTGAAAGGGATTATGTTCTGGTTTTAAAGTATAAACTATTTTTAAATGACCGCGGTGTTATAATAACGATTGGTTGGCAAAGAGACCGGGATCGGATATGGACATACTCTCTGTCGATACCGAAAACCACTTTGACTAACCGTGTACGCGGTGGAGATTCCAGAATGAAGTAGGTGGTGGCGACGTTTCCTGTAAGGTAAATACGTGGACCCAACTCCCGTGAGTTGGCATAAGGTGGCTAAAACAGGAGCGATTCTCAGGCCAATGAGGTCATTCCTCTGATCGGACGCTCCTCTTCGATATTATAATTTGACTTGGATTTGATTCAGTGGCCACTTCTATATTTTGATTTTGGGGAGTTAGTCCGAGGTGGGCGGTAACTGCGGCTACGCGTTTCCACCAGCCTGGATAGCAATTGGTATATCTACCCTGGCATTGCCTAGTTGTGCCGTGTCACCTACCATATCGCGCCTTGTACGAGTTTGGTTTTCTCCCGTAGCCCGTGTGGTATCCTCTAGTGGCTTCCCGATCAGGAGGGGCTATGATATTGGACGGACTACTGGGACTATTACGTGTTAAGGTGGAAAATGTAAAGCCTTAACGCTATTTAAAAGTAAGTTTATTTTATAAATAGACACTATTATAATAGCGCAATATACTACATAGTAAATAGTTTAACGGATCCTTAGGAGATGTAAATCCCGAACATCTCTTGAGTTACTGTACTCATATTTATATTCTGTTTATTTAACTCACATAAGATATTCTAGTCTGACTCGGGTGTTTTTGTCTATTCAAATTCGCTCGGGTCAGTCCGAGCATTTCAGGATAGCAGATTTTAGCTTTGGAGGACGAAGACGAAGAATCAGTATTATTTTATATATAGTATTACACCACACTCTTTCTATTCCGCTGCATTGCTTGTATTGGTATGTGTAACTCTGATATTTATTGTAAAAGAAGGATCAAGCTTTTGTAAACTGTTTATGAACTGTATATTTGTTATTATATTTTATCCTTCCGCTGTGAGATTCTGTTTTTGTTTTTATTTCTTCTCTGTTTTTCTTATTTACCCCATAACAATCCGCCCTTGCGTATGCTTTGAATTGGCACGTGTGTCGGTTTAAAGTGTGCAAAAAGGCGGGATGTTACAGTTGGTATCAGAGCTTTGGTTTAGCGATAAACCTTGGCTTTGTGGGGTTTGACTCTTTGTTAATAGGGTAGAAATATCCTATGGGAGTCGCTGAGTGTATATATAAGAGAGAGCGTACTTGTTAGTATTAATAAAATGATTTTAATATTGTGTTAATCTGTTCCGCTTTGTATTTATAAATTCTGGTTGATGCATGGGACGCTATGTCATCAATAGGGATTTCTAAACACTTAATAGGACAGACCGACATAATATTTGTTTTTAATATAGGTGAATGAAATAATTTGCCTATTATATTTCTATATATAAAAATAGTTTTATAAAGATATATATATATATTTGGTTGCTATAGATTGGATGTTAGGCAATAAAAATATTTATAATAACTGAAGCTAAGTGAAATTATAATAAACCAAATTTGGAGATTTAGAACTTAAGTCCGGGATTTTTGAAAATTTGCTTTCAAAGAATTTGTGAAATTTATTGATTTGGTTTATAAGTATTTTCTTATATAAATATTTCGTATAAATTGGAAGAATTGTTTTAAAGAAGATTTTGGAAAAGAATTAAATTCTGTACTTTCCTCTCTGTCGCTGGAAAATAAATTCGGTGATGACGGCCGCATCATCGACTTTCATTTTCGAGTTTCGAAGGGGAAAGGCCACTGTAGTAAATTCTACTGCAGATTTATTTTTGAAATTTTCTAAAAATTTTCTTTTATTGTTCTAAATATAATTAGAGATATAAAAGTTGTAAGAACTTATTTATCTATTATTTTGAAATAGATTAAAATTTGACCCGGTATTTAATTCTAAATTTTTCCGTTAATTAATTGTTTAAACTTTGTTAGTGAAATATTAAGTAAGAAAGTTAATGCTAGGGATAAGGGAAGTAAAAGTTTTTAACTGATAAATAATGGAAAAGATTTATTGAAGAATGAATGAATTGAAACCTCTAATTGAAATAAGAGAATAACTGCAAAGCTATAAAGAGGAATTTGCATACATATGAGACAAAGGGTAATATGAATAAACATTAAATTTAATTAAAAGAATGGAGATTAAACTTGTATAAGTTCAATTGCAATTTCCTTAACATAAATAACTTACCCAAATATAAAAGTTGAAGTGTTAAATGAGAAACTGGAATTGAATATTTTACAAGTAGGAATTTAGGAAAAATGAAGTATTCAATAAATTACTGTTATAATAAGAATTTATTGGTATAAACTTAAGTGATAATTGAAATTTTACCCAAATTAAAGGTGAGTATTATTAATAGGTGATTTTAACTTAAGTAAATAAAATGAAATTCTTTAATAAATAAAGATTGATGTGTACGGTTATAAACTTAAGTATGTTTTAAAATGCTACTAGTAATATAATAAAAAGTAGGTAATATAAATAAATGTCTGTAAACCCTAGATAATGAATTAATAAGATCCTTTATTTATAAAAATGGAGGTTTTAAGGTTAATAATTTAAGTGTAAGTAGAGGGTTACTGTAATTAAATATAATAAAACGTAAACATTAAATAAAGGAATGAAATTAAGGGTAAGTTGAAATTGTAATTTATAAAACGAATATATATTTATTGAACCATTAATAAATAAAAAGGAATTGAGAAGAAACTTGTAAATTTTCACTTGCATTCTTAAACATACATAACTTACCATATAATAAAAGTTGCAATGTTAGTAAGAAAATGTAAGGGGAAATCTTACAAGTGAAGCTTGAGGTAATTAAGGTATTCAATAAATTTGCTGTTATAAATGAGAATTAATTGTATAAACTTAAGTTAAATTGGAAATTTTACTATATAAGAAAGGGTAAGTAGTATAAATAGATGATATAAACCTTAGTCAATAAATTGGAATACAATATAATGAATCTTGTAACAAATGGAAAATGAAAATTGTAAGAAACAAAGAAATCCCTCCATAAATGAAAGAAAGAAAATAAAACCACTGAAGCATGAAATAAATGTATAATAAGCTATTGTGGTGTTGATTTGAATTGTTTGGTTGATGTATGGTTGTTGGGTAAGAAATTTTGAAGTTGTGGGATGGAGAAATAATCTATTTTTGTTCCATCTAAGACTGTTGAGTAAAGGATGCACTTGATAGTTATTTTACATTTCGTATAATTTCGGAATTTGAACCTAACAACTAATTGTTTGTTTGATTGAATGATTGTCTGTTGGTGGCATGTGCTGTTTGTTAAAATTTATGGTTGTTGCATTTGATTGGATATAAATGATTGAATCTACCCAAACATTTCACTGTAAAATAAATATTTAACCTCTTAGATTATATAAGTGAATACAGGTGTTGGAAGCAACTGCTACTGCTTTTGGTTCCAAAATAATAAGCGTATTGCCCGACAGATAGGTACGTTTTCGGATTACGATTAAAGCGCTATTTATATATTTTCCCGTGTGGGATATTTTATTTTGGATATATATGTAATATATTTGTATATTTGGATATTATATTTTCTCCAGAGTCCCTCCGTACAAAGGAGACTCTGCCAAAAATTTTCGTAAATTTTGGACTTAGAATTTTGTTGAAATTGTTTTCCAACTTTAATAATTCAAGTATTAAAAGACATAATGATTATAAACCAAGTGTAATTCATTAAAGGAAATTAATTTAGTAAATTATTGTTATAAGTTAATATTTGAAATTAGATATACTGTTTATTCTTCCTTCTCCCTTCTTTTTCCTTTTCGGGGACGAAAAGTTTTGAGTGGGGGAGAGTGTAACGACCCGTAATTTTCGTTAATTCAATTTAGTCATTTTAATAGGATTTAAATAATTTAAGTTAGAAAGAAATTAAGATCTGTGATTTTTTTGAAGCAAATGACTAAATGAAATGAAACCATGGGAATTTAAGTCTAAGAATTTCCAGTTGGTACAAAATGACGAGAAATTTAAGTGCTGTAAATTGTTATTTATAGGCTAAGAAATTAATATAAGAAAACAAATGGGAAGATTTCATTTATTTCATGGTTTTAATTCGTTTTTCTTTAATAAGTTGTAATTGAATTTAGTAGAAAATAATATGTATTAAACCTACTTATAGAATTCGAAGCTAATTCAAATGAATTTAAGTAGTGAAAAGGCTTTACCTGTATATATATTTAATATGAGAAATAAATGGGAATATTAAATTAATTTAATGCAGTAAAGGAATGAAAACGGAAATTAGAATAAATTAAGGAATTCTGTAACGCAAGTAATAAATCTGTACCTTGAATGAACGTTTCACTTTGATAAATTATTTAAATGAGAAGACTTAATAAATAAATAATTAGGTCAATTGGTATGTGGTGAAATTTGATGTTGAAATATATTCATAGGTAAGGATTTAGATGAAATAGATTGATGTATGAAAAATTTAATTTGATAAATGGCAATTAATTCCTTTAATTTGTGCAATTAATGTATGTTTAATTGATAACGATAAAAAGTTGATTTTTTTTCAGTGTAACCAACGTAAAATATTATCATAGCATGATACTTGGTTTGAATAGAAGGATTTGATTTAATGTGAAAATTTTTGTTCTAAGTATTGAATAAAATTGGGAATCAAATTTTTTTTTATGATAATAACGTTAGTATTGGTTAATAAATAGATTTCAATGCAGTAACCAAATAAATGGAATAAGATGAGTATATATTGCATAGAAATGAAATGATAAATTATTGATGTAATGGAAGATATAACCATGTCAATTATGCATATAAGGTAATAAGGTAATGAAACCGAGGTAAATTAATTAATTGAGACTTTAAGTAAAATTAACGTGTGGAATTGACCAAGGTTCAATAAAATGAGAATTTGATTGGTTATATTTATTGGTTGAGAAATGTAAATGTGTATTTGGGGAATAAATTTAGTCAGACTTAAGTATTGAATTTAATTAATTAATATATATGATAAATGATGATTAAATAAAAACCCAATACTCTATATATATGTATAATATTTGAGTGAAAATAATAATACACTTATAAATGTGGAATTAAGAGTTTACAACAACTATTTTAAGTAAAGAAATTGTTCATTCAAGTAAATTTGAAACATCGCAATAGGTGTAGATTAAGTGTTGCGTTAAATAAATTATAAAGGAATAAATTTATAGAAACGTAGGAACGGAAGAATGAACATTATAGTAACGTAAAACGTATTGTAGGATAATAATTAAGTATAGGCTTGTAAATTAGATGTATGACAATAAATTTTGTACGTAAATCTTTCTATTAGTTGATAAGTCTTATTTTGATCAATTTAAAGGAATACACTAAATTTTGTAGTTAGTACGGAATATTGATGAGTGAATGAATAAGATGAAACAAAGGTGGAATGTATTAGTTGAGGTTTTAAGTTATTTATGTGATAAGTTACCAAAATTATAATTTTATCTAAATACAGTAATTTATGCAAACAAAAGATGAACATTTTGAAATATTACCACAGTGATATATAAAAGAAACGTTAACTATGTAGTTGGAGAATAATTGATATATTTTGAGTTGGATAATAGAAATCAAGTTATTTATATAATTAGATTTAAGATGAGAGTATAAGTATATGATTAAATAATTGGGTTTTGCGAATAAAATTTATAATTCCCAAATAATAAGAAAACGCAGAGGTTAACACTGCGAAATTTATATACTTATAAATTTTAATTCACATCCAAGCTTGCTAAATTATTGGGAATTGATTGGATTATATAAGTAATGAAATTTGGCCAATATTTAAAGTTGAAAGAAAATTTGGATTTTATGATTTATTTTAATTTATTTAATAAATATTAAAAATAGCCATTTTTGTCACGGACTCGGATTTCGACGAAACTAGTTTCATCGGATCCGTAACGGTGAACTATAATAATGTTTCAAGTTTCGTTGCGATCGGACTTGTCGTTTGATCGTACGGACTCGAAACGCCTTGAAATTTACGCATTTTGAAATCAATTTGAAATTTTTATTTTTTTAGCATAACTTCTTCATACGATCGAATTTGGTCGCGAAACTTTTTCCATCGCGTTCAGAATATTTTGAAACACCTATTTGGATATATAGTTTTAACAAATTCGACTCCGGAGGCAGAACGGGCTTTTTGGGCCAACTATCGTTTAGCACGTTCGTTATCCGTACCCACCTAGCCTTCTTTTATCTGTCTATATATTTGCGATTATAAACCCTAGCCACTCCTTATTTTCATTTTTCTATACGTACATCTCCTTCTCAACTCCTCATTCCAATGGCAGAAAACCTAATTCCCAAATTCCAAAATTTTATTTCAAAAAAAAAAAAAAAAAAAAAAAATTGTGGATCTGCAGCAGCTTCTGGTCGCGCTTCGGGTTTCAGAGGAGAAAACCCTAGAGCAACTTCGGGTCAGGAAGAAAATGACTCGGGTCGCTCCGGGTCGTTTTGGCGAAAACTCCAAGCAAGCATCGGGGAAATGAGGCGGCGCCCCGAAGTCGAACCCGAAGTTGACCCAGGACCAGAATTTTTCATTTTTCAAATTTTCATAACTTTTGCATACGAGCTCGGATTCACGCGCGGTTTGTTTTGCTGGGATCGTATCGGAATTTCTGACGTTTTGGCACTGGTTTGGATGAATTTGGAGACTGTCCAATTTTTGGGTTTAAATTGGATTTGAATTCAATTTAAATTCAAAAGGTGAGTGTTTTAACCCACTCACAACTACTAGAAGCTTTTATGTTTGTTAAATAAATTTTAGAAATGAATAGAAATTTAATTATGAGCTTTTGGTATGATATTTCATTTATATCTGTTGAATTGCATTTTATTGAATTTAACGGTTAATTTAATTGATTTATTGCGTGTTAATTAGCTGTTAGAAATTTTTGTTGCATATGAATTACTAGTTAACAGTTGTATAAATTATTACTGAATAAACTGTTAGATTAATAGTTGATAAATATAATTTGAAATAAAACTGCCAATTATTACCTGTTGTATATTACCAAACATATATTGTTATTGATTGATATTGGTTGATGGTTGCGATTGGATGATGGATGTGTTGATGAATGGATGTTTATTACATGTCATTAAATTGCAAATTATCATGCATATTTCATTTTTCGGGATTGTGGTTTGAAATGATATATAACCGCAATTTTTATTTTTTTTAAATTGCGGATTGAAATGATAAATATCCGTATCACTTGACCATAGGATAGAAAACTATATACAGGCACCGTGGTCTATATATAACTATTTTAAATGTGATTTCTATGGTTTGGATGGAATACGGTTTATAAAGATCTTAAATTTTATACTGAATAAATGTTTTCTTCCATATTTATATGCATATGAAGTTGAAATTTTGAAATTTAAAAGGCGAATAAATTTCTTTATCAAAAATGGAAGAAAATTAAGAAATGGAGTTTGATGATTTATATCCTATGTTTAAATATTAAGCTGGAAATTTTAAAGATATGATATTTATAATTGGATTTTTCCCAAAATATTTTGAAATGAATATTCTAGTAAAAATTGAATTTGAAAATATATATATATATATTTTACTAGAAATTGAAGTCTTATTAATTATGGATTTTATGTGAATGGTCAAGATTAATTAATAGAATAGTGATTTGAAAGGATAAAAGAAAATCCAATTTTAGTTGAAATATTAATGCTCAAAAATGGATATAAGTATATATAAAAATTGAAATGGTTTTGGGACTTGAAGTAATATTTTGGATTTTGGTTTAACTTTAAAGATAATTTATTTCTTTATAAAGCAACAGTAAGGTTAAACCTTTTTAATTCGCATACCGTTGAATATCCAAACCATTTAGTTTTGAAAATAATGGTTTTAAAATACTATGGATTTTCGAAGAATTATGTTGAAAGTTACAAACAAAATATTGGTTACATGGGATATTAAATAATAAAAAGTGACATAATTTTTGGAAAGGAAAATTTTATTTGGGAAACGATATCATTGATTTGGGCTTTTATAAAATAATATGAAGATAAATTATTTGTGTTTTTAAAGAAAAAAATGATATCGTAATATTATGGTTTTGAAAGGGATTATGTTCTGGTTTTAAAGTATAAACTATTTTTAAATGACCGCGGTGTTATAATAACGATTGGTTGGCAAAGAGACCGGGATCGGATATGGACATACTCTCTGTCGATACCGAAAACCACTTTGACTAACCGTGTACGCGGTGGAGATTCCAGAATGAAGTAGGTGGTGGCGACGTTTCCTGTAAGGTAAATACGTGGACCCAACTCCCGTGAGTTGGCATAAGGTGGCTAAAACAGGAGCGATTCTCAGGCCAATGAGGTCATTCCTCTGATCGGACGCTCCTCTTCGATATTATAATTTGACTTGGATTTGATTCAGTGGCCACTTCTATATTTTGATTTTGGGGAGTTAGTCCGAGGTGGGCGGTAACTGCGGCTACGCGTTTCCACCAGCCTGGATAGCAATTGGTATATCTACCCTGGCATTGCCTAGTTGTGCCGTGTCACCTACCATATCGCGCCTTGTACGAGTTTGGTTTTCTCCCGTAGCCCGTGTGGTATCCTCTAGTGGCTTCCCGATCAGGAGGGGCTATGATATTGGACGGACTACTGGGACTATTACGTGTTAAGGTGGAAAATGTAAAGCCTTAACGCTATTTAAAAGTAAGTTTATTTTATAAATAGACACTATTATAATAGCGCAATATACTACATAGTAAATAGTTTAACGGATCCTTAGGAGATGTAAATCCCGAACATCTCTTGAGTTACTGTACTCATATTTATATTCTGTTTATTTAACTCACATAAGATATTCTAGTCTGACTCGGGTGTTTTTGTCTATTCAAATTCGCTCGGGTCAGTCCGAGCATTTCAGGATAGCAGATTTTAGCTTTGGAGGACGAAGACGAAGAATCAGTATTATTTTATATATAGTATTACACCACACTCTTTCTATTCCGCTGCATTGCTTGTATTGGTATGTGTAACTCTGATATTTATTGTAAAAGAAGGATCAAGCTTTTGTAAACTGTTTATGAACTGTATATTTGTTATTATATTTTATCCTTCCGCTGTGAGATTCTGTTTTTGTTTTTATTTCTTCTCTGTTTTTCTTATTTACCCCATAACAATCCGCCCTTGCGTATGCTTTGAATTGGCACGTGTGTCGGTTTAAAGTGTGCAAAAAGGCGGGATGTTACAGAAGATATCCGAGAAAAATTCCCGACAATAACTTCCTTATAAGATGCCTCAATCCTAAGAAAAGATTACTCAGATAATTTCCTAAACTAATCGCTAGTCACTTTTGCGATCTTATCTAGTTCAGTTTCCAAAGATACTGTTCTCTCTTCACAAATCAGAACAGCTAGTGCTTGGCTAACCAATCCATTTCCCAAGATAATGTCAAATCCTTCGAGAATGCCTTTGCTTATCCTATCAGAAGAAACTGATGGTCCATTCTCAATAGTGAACAACTAATCCTATTGAACCTTCAGAAGAAGTGGGCAAGCTTCCACCAAATGCCGGGGCTGCTGACAGTTGAAACACAAAGAATTCTGAACCAACGAAGAAATGGGTCCACTCTGCTGCTTTCGGGGGTTCCCTTTACCTTGCTTCTTCCAATTCGGATTGAATTCTCTTTTGTCCTGATTGGAAGAATCCCCACTTGGTGCTGCCACAGATGCCAAAGACTTCTTATCCATAAGCTCATCGAATCTCAATGCCATATCAACTAATTCCACAAACGAGCTTTTGAGATGGGCGTACGTCTTCTCAAGAAACTTGGGCCTCAAACCAAGCATAAACATCTTGTTGAACTTAGTCTCATCTCCGATACAGACAAATTCCCTTGCTTAAGATCCAGATAATTCCTATACAGCCAAGTCTTCCCTACGGTAGGCACAAAATGTTTTCTCAAATACTTCCTTAAACTTGCTTCAAGAGAAAACATCTTCGGGAACTTCTATGGTTAATGCATCCTACCATGTAGCTGCTCCTTCCTCAAGTTTCCAAGATGCTATCACTCGCTATTGCACGTTCGACAGATCCAAACTGTTGAAAATTCGCTCACACGAGCGCAACCAAGCGTACACTTCAATGATGGACTCCTTTCCCTAAAAAGGCTATCCTTCGAGATTGGTGAAATCCTTACTCAATGTCGCATAGCTCACTCGAGGCAGCATTGGGTCTACAGCCTTGGCAGACACTCTTCTACCTTCAATACTCGAACCTCTTCCATTAGTAGTAGTCGTGCTACACACACCACTACCCCTCCTACCTCAAGAACTAAAGCTGCCAGCCTATCTCATGTGGGTAACCCGGACAGGTAACCCAACAAAGAAGGTGTGTGTGTGCGTGCACACACACAAGTATGCTCTCTCAAGATAGATATCACTCCAATGCCTAAGTATTATCTCAACCTAGAGCTCTGATACCACATGTGACGACCCACCTTTCATCCCACAGAAAGATGCATCATCATTAAGAAAGAAAGGGATAGAAAAGAGAAAAGATAGGAAACAAAGAACTAAATAATATCAGAGTCTCACAGCGGAACAAATAAAATATATTAATCACATAGTTATTACATAATATACAACATCTATCAGAGTTACATAGCTTATACATCACATATTAGACAGTCTTGAAGACCAGTCCATCATACAACTTAGAAACCATTAAAATTCATCAACACAGCGGAAACACTATATATCTACATACGTTGAAGCCTCCTGCTCCAAGTCTCCTCCAGAATTCGTCAAAGCTAACTTGAATCCCTTGGCTACTCAAAAAAATTTGAGTACCCTAGAGTTTAAGAAACCAAAAGATAAACTCTGGGTTACACGTGGGTCTAGTGTGTGTAAACGAGTTAAAGTTGTTTAACTTTGAAAATCATTTGAAAACAAAGGGTATCTCGTAAGATCACGCCACAAATAAACATGTCGGGTTTTTACCTTATGATAACCAAAACATTTGGTAGGAAATCCAGTGATATTATAATAGTGTTTAGGGTTTTCAAGTAAAATAGAAAATAGCTGGAATGCTTATATCTCACGTTCCAACATAGTTGGGAACAATCGAAATGTACGGCACTTATTGGAGATTGGATTCCATACGATGGCAAGGTTACTGGGGTACCGCCCATCACAAGACCTGGTCTAGATCAGAGTACCGAGGATCTACCCTGATCCCTTGCAACACAAGACCGAAACCATCCCGAACAAGACAATTTCGCAGTTGACGCGACCAACCGCCCACACAGCCGAAGTAAAGGGACCTCTAGACAGGGCTACTAGGGTGCTACCCACTTAGCCTTATTGCACCTCCCCTGTTTTATCCATTCTTGGCTGATGAGGCTTAAAGCTATGATTACCTTTTTAGAACATATATCTTGGAATGCTCATCGTCCTCCAATGACGATGTTATGAAAGCATTCAATCCATGCAAGTTTGTTTCGGGTTCGGATGAAACCGAAAGCACTATCTCGCTGCACTCATTTTGGAATCACCCTTAGAGTTAACGGCAATATCCCTTGCACTCTGAATCTTCATCTCGAATCTGAAAGCACTATCTCCGTTACACTCATTTTGGAATCTCCCTCAGAGTTAACGACAAATATCCCTTGCACTTCGAGTCTTCATCTTGAACTTCACTTGAGATTTCACGATCTATCGTTTAATTTGGATCGATGTGGTCTTCGGATATCCAATTTGGAAATCCGATCCCGGTCACATCGAAATCCAAAACGCCGTCTTTTAAGGCCAAATTGTTTTAGGTTAAAACAATTTAGTTTATATTTAGATTAACATATGAACATAGAATAATTCACATTATCCCGGCTAGATAATTCATTTATCACAATTCAGCCAAAGTATCTCATATCACAGAGCAGCACATATCACATATAAGAGTTATCAAATAATCCAAGGCATTCAATATCATTCAATCATCCATAAGCAAGATTAATTAGTCACGCCATTTCTAATTAATTTAAATTAATTACTTCAATCACTTTTAAATCCTGCTTACTTAACATTAATTAATTACAAACCAATTAATTAATCATCCTTTAATTATCAACTTAACTAATTGTCCTTAATTATTTATTCTTCAATTACATTAAGTAATTAGCTTTTAATTAATTACAAAGATTAATTATTCTTTAACCATTCTTATTAATTAACCTTTAATTACTCTCATTGATTAATTAACTATAATTATTTACGTCAATCCTTAATTAATTGCATAAATTAATTATTCTATAATTATTTGCATTGATTAATTATCTTTTAATTAATCACATTATGTAATTAACTAGCCTTTAATTACTTACATTAACCTTTAAATTAAATAATTAACTATCCTCTAATTAATTACATTCAGTAGTTATCCTTTAATTACTCTCAGTTTTTAATCACTTACATTAAGTAATTATACTTTATTAATTACATTAAGTGATTTTACTTAAGCAATTCCATTAAGTGATTATTCCTTATTAATTAACCTAATTAACTATACTTTAATTAATCACATTAATTAATTTAATTAATTACATTAAGTAATTAATCCCTTTAATTACTTCCATTAAGTAATTACCCTTCAATAATCCTTTTAATTTATTTATTTCAAGAAATTAACCCCTAATTACTTCCATTAATTAATTATTAAGTAATTAATTAACCTTTAATTACTTAGATTAATTAACCCTTGATTAATTAAGTAATTAACTATCCTTAATTAATTATTCTTCAATTAATTATCTTAATTTAATTACATTAATTAATCATCTTAGTTAATTAAGTAATTATACTTTAATTACTTTTATTAATAAGACCTTAATTAATTAAGATAAACCATTTACCTTAACTAAACTCTTACTTATCATTTAAATTAAATTAAATTAAATGCTTGAAACTAATTTATACAAACATCATTTAGAGAATTCTTTGATTAATTAAAGTAAAACACTCTTACTTTAAGCACATCTTAATCCAAACACCATCTTATTACTTTTGAAAACATTTAGGAATTTAATTGCAAAATTAACCTAATATATAATTACTATAAATAAAACAATCTTAAACAATTTAAATCTTTGAAGACTTGTCTAACTTATTTAATAAATTACTTTGGAACTTGATTTATATTGCTTTGGAAACATATTCATTTAAAAAAAATATTTTTAAAAACTTGGCTAAACATTCTTTGAAAAATAAATCATTTTAATAACTTTTAAAACGTTAAACTTGTTTAAAGCATTTTGCTATTATAAAACTTTATTTTTTAAAACTTGGTTACAAAAATTACTTCACATTTTAAAACCTGGTTACAAAAAATGACAAACCGAGCGTAACCCTTAATATTCCCGAGCTCACACTCGTGCTACCCTAGTGACACTCACGTACCCACTCTACTTCGAGACAATCCACCATCGAACTCGAGCCCGCCCCGAGAAAACTCGTTCTTCCCCAAACACAACACCGCTAGACACACGAAAATGTACACATGCACATGCATACGGCACCTGATCGCCTCCGACCCTCACCGAGGCCACCCATAAGTCGACGATCATCTCGCCGACTCACCCGACACCCCAATTCGACGAATTCGCCAGCAACTCAAAATGAGTTGTTCGAACTAAAACTGGAACCAAGCAAAACGACCAGAATTCCTCACCGACGACCATCTCGTCAACCGAAGGCCACGTTCCTCCGACAAAAGCAGCATCACAGATCCATGCAATGCTTCCCCCACATGCGATCACCTCTGGTGATCCAACGACGACGTACGAGCTCTGAATACATCGATGACCAAAACAGCACCACTAACCCTAGATCATCATCGCCTGACCACCACAGCCTCCTAAAAATATGATGATCATTTTTCCAGTGACCACCAGGCTACCCGCTACCTCCACCAACGATCATGACGGCCATCCCTCCGCCGTTCGTTGGAGTTCGACAAAAAAACAAAATCTGATCAACTCAAAAATTTTCGATAATCACTCACTTAAAAATCCTGATATCTACATTGAAAGTCATGATTTTCCAAAGCGAATTAGTTTGTAAACTCAAAACATGATTTCCAGATTTTTTTAAAATTTGACCCAAAATTGATTTTTGTTGTAAATTATTATTCTAGAAATAATTACTAAATATTTTTATCTGAAACTATTTTTAGAAATGAAATTACATTGTTTCAAGCATTTTCTTTTTAATGATCATTATCTAACATTTATTCTTTGGTAAGATATCAATTTTTAAAAGGTGTTCTTGAGCGTGTGGAAACAACAGAGAGCAATATATATATATATATATTTATATATATATATATATATATATATATATAGACACACATGTAGACGATACACAGACATATCATACATTCATTCACATCTATTTACTCATGCATCCCACATTACTTCGAAATTCATCACATGCATTCAAATTATATAACCCTATTTAAGTTTTTAATAAAAATGTTTACTCATTAGAAATTTTAAAAATAGAGAACAGCTTTCTTTGATCTAGAATTTTGTTTTTGAGATGGTCCTTGAAACTGAAATGCATAATGTAGATTTTAAATCTTGAATTCATATTGAGTTGAATTTGAACTTGATCTTGAATCTTAGTTGAAGATCTGAAAAACTATTGTCGACTATTTTGGTTTTTCCTTTGATTATCTTTTTCAGCTTTTAGTTTACTTAGAAGAAGATGAAAGAAGAATAAATTTGGGAAAGTTTGAACTGAAATATAATAGCCAGGTTTTTCTCTAAAACACTAGTTATATAATTAAATTTTTGAAAGAAACATAAGTTGCCATTTGTTACAATGCTTGCTACTTATCTTACAAATGTTAATGCATGATTTTATTTACTTACAAATGTCAAATGTAATATTTAAATACTTTCTTATTTTTATTATATTAATATGTTTACGTATTATTATTTTAAACTATAAATATATATAAACTATGTTTACACATGTATGTTTTAAAATCTTTATATATTTACAAATTATTCTTATTCATGTGCAATGTAAAAGAAAGATTATTAATCCATTATTTAAATCTTTATATATACAAAAACTTCGTTTGTTTCAAGTATAACTTTTAAAGAAAGCATATAAACCTTTTATTAAATATTTTCCTTGCGTTTATATTTATATTAATTTATGTTAATATTTTATATATACAAACCACATATATAATTTCAAACCAAACTTATTTTTATGCAAAATTAAAAAGAAAGTAAGATAATTATTTTCCTTAATTCTTATTTAAAATTTAACTTAACTTATGATACTTCAATTGATAACTATATATATAAACACTAGTGTTAAAAATGTTCAATTTAACTTTAATTAACTTTTAGAAATTATTATATTTATAACTTCCAAATCACAATATATATACATATACATAGATATATTATAATAATTTGAAAACATATCTTTTTATTAAATTCAAACCGAAGCTTCCTATTCACAATGTATATACATACATACATACATACATACATACATACATACATATATGCATACATTATAAAGAGAAACATTCTTATATTAAGTTTTGAAAATTAAATTTTCCAAATTAAATAATTATAAAAGAATATTATCAAACCAATATTGCCAATTTAAAAGATTATGAAAGAAGATTACCAAATTATTATTGCCAAGTTTAAATAATTATTAATGAAGATTATCAAATTGTTATTGCCAAAATTCCAGGTCATCGCACCGGTGCTTTAGGAAATACACAAACGAAATATATGATCGGAGTTCACCTCCTAAGTGTTAGTGAACGGGTTTCCTTATAATTCGTCCTAGAGGGCAAATGAGTTTATACGTACGGTATAGCACCTCGAACGGTAACCTTACCATATAATTCCCGAGTTTCCTCTAGATATTTTCAAAGTTAAGTTTTGTCCAGATTTGATAGTCGGTTATTTAACTATCAAAATAATCAATCAATTCAACCAAGTTATTTCCCATTGCAACTATTAAGCCTTGTTCACATTTAAAATCCCAACATGTTAAAATTTACTAAGAAAGCTTATTTCACTAGGTATATATATAACAATTTCTCTCCAAATCTTGCTTATAAAATTTCCAAATAAATTTCTCAAGTTTAAAATAAAATACTCTTTTATAAAAGTTACTATAAAATAATATTTAAACAGCATTTATATTTAATAGATTTATGTTGAAGAAAATATACTTAAATGCTAAAAATTTACCCTTAAATGATCTCTATATAAATAGTTTTATACTGGAAGTTTAAATAACTCATAACTTAATAACGACAATCATACTTTATAAAGATTTCCAAAAATAATAAATTAACTTCCTTGGTCATTTCCAAAACATTTATCAATTCTTTTAAAAGCATCATTAGAAATAATATTCATTTTTATAACAAAACTAGGTTTAAAGTTAACCCCAATAGAATAAGGCTTATTAGTCTCAACAGTACTTATCAAGCTACACTTCATAGTTAATACAGATTTTCAAAATCAATCAGCTTCCATAGATCGATTCACATTATATACTCAAATATAACTAATCGAAAAATAAAAGATATATGCGTCAATAAGTAGATCAGAGATTTAATCATTGTTTTTACACAGAAAATATCATATTGATGGCCTAAACTTCCCACGGAAGTTAAATTAAATAATTAGCGGAATGTTGTTTATTTTCGCTGACTAGATGTCAAGTAGTTTGAATAATCTGCAATTAACACATTAATTTTGTTTGGAAACATCTTTAACATATAGGCCGTATAAAATCATACAATGGAAATTATTTCCAAATGGTAGTTTAATCCTTGTCTGTACAAGCTTGTAAAATTTTTCTTATTTAACTTCACAACAGATCGTATGACGGTGTAATATCCGTCGATATGAACCATCCACTTAATAACACTTTATTTTATTTAACAAGTGGAATCAGATAATTATTACATATAAAATTACTTAAGATTTAGATTAATTCAAACGTTTTAACCATTTTGTTTTCCCTAATCATCGCTTAATTACACTTCAAATTTATTAAAATAAAACTCATGAATTGATCTAAGTAATGGACATATAATAAAATTATTTTAAGCTTAATTAATTTAAGACAAAAATATAATTTATTCATGACCTCAACTAAATAACTTTAAAGTAAAATAAGTATCTTTTTTTATAAAATTCAAAACTTACAAATAAGAGCTTACCCTCCTCCTTTGACTGAGCCCAGCCCAAACATCCTTCCTTTAATTATTTACATTTCATTTTCATTACCAAACGGGCCGAAGTCCAACACCCTACTTACCACAAAACCGTTCCCCTTTCTTCACTCCTTCCATCTTCTTTTCCCTAGTTCCAACATCCTACCCTCCACATTCATTTAAAACTGATTCCACCAAAACACAACGCGAATCCGGCTCCGATCAACTCGAACAAAAATAACATCACAAATTGGACTCGACCACTTCCCAATCATGGCCTGGATCGAAACCACCCTTCCTTTCCTTCCTCGATCTCTCCCCGCCATGGAAGTCCCTATGTGCACACTATGCACATGCACATGCATAGCCACCCAGACGCCCGTGCCATCACGGCAATGCCCCAAAAAACTTCTCTCTTCCCCAGACCGGCATCACCACCTCGTCGAAGTCCAACAAACCAAAATCACAAATAAGACCTCGTACAGGACCACCGAAACCTACCCATCCCCATAAACCACCGAACTGCTACGATCCTATCGCATTATACCCCTCACCACCACTACAAAAAGACCTCCATATGGCATGGCACCTTACTGCCGATTGCGATGCCGCCCGGTGCTCCTAGATTATACCAAAACCCACGCGTCTCGGCCACAGCCGACACCCCTCTAAGCCCTAAAATCGAACACCCCATTCAAACCAAGCCTTATTTCAAGAATCGGCCACGGTCGAGCCTTCCGCCTCACTCATGCACGTCTCCCAATGTCGCCATCCTGTCGCCTCTGCCACCACCTATGGTCGTGAAATTATTTTTTAATTGCAAAATAATTAATCTCAAAATTCTCACTACCTATGGTCCTGAAATTATTTTTTAATTGCAAAATAATTAATCTCAAAATTCTCACTTCCTAGCTCACTAAAAATTACCAAATCTCCACTAAAATTCATGCCTTCCCTCAACGATCAAGATCATATAAGTGAATTGATATTTTATATATACTGAAATTCGACCAAAATTTTATTTTTTTATTATAAACTCCACATGTACCCAAAACATAAAATAAACAGGCCTATAATTATTTTTAGCATATTCTATGCTTGAAAATGAACACTTCATTTGTTTACAGATCTTGCTCAACAATTATAGATTAAGAGAAAATGAATTTTGAATCTCACACAAAGGCTTACTTAAGATCTATACACGATAGAGCAAATTTAAATCCTAAACAAAGCAAAGAAATCAGTGTTCTCACCTTAAACATAGTGTTCCAAAAGTTTTAAGTTGAATTTCATATCTTTAAATCTAAAACTTTCTTTTGAAAATCTCTTAGTGGTTTGAATGTTTAAGAACAGAGAATGCCTCCTAATCATCATACTGTTTACGGAGTAACTTTGCTTTTTTTTTTAATTTTGTTTCCCATTGCTTGCAATTTGAACAGAGGCTATATTTTCTTAAGTTACAGGCTTGAAACAACTCAGATCCAAAGCTTATATATATATGCTTTGCAGCATCAGCTGATAGATTTGGATAAAGATTTTGGAGGCTGGAAATGATATTTGCTTTATGAAGAAATATTTGAAAAGAAAAAGATAATCATCGCAATATGTTATCAGTTGTTTCGTACCAGATGTTAGTGTGTTTGCTAATTTAATATTTATCACTTAATTTCCTATTGTTTTACTTAATTAAAAACAGTTTTTGTTAACCTGTTTCTGTTTACAGCTAATGTCTTGAAATCTTTAATCTTATTATATTTTTATATATAAACCATAAAATCTTTTAAAGTATGTGTAAGCATACTCAAGAAGTTAGATAGCCCAAAGTTAATATTGACACAGTAGTATTGCATTTGTCTCTTTATAGCAAATACAATATTAAAATAAAAGTGAGAAACTTAAAATATACCTTTATGTATAAACAAAATGAAATAACATTCTATGTTAAACACCCTATATACATATGTGTAATTTAAAACAAGAACTAAAAAGTGGTATAAAATTATTTTTAATCCTTCATGTATATATGTAACCATATATACTTAATTTATAATGTAGAAATACATTACTTTCAAATAAACTAAAGTCATTTGTTATCTATGTATATATATAGTTTCTCCTATTATTACTTATGTGATTCCTATGCACATCATTTTATTTTATATCATATTTATCTATTTATAAATTTTATAAATTTTCTTTTTGAACTTAACCTTACATACATACATATATATATATATATATATATATATATAACTTTTTATTCATGGTGTAAATATACTATTTTAGAAAACTTTCAACTTAAAACTGTTTTATTTAATATAAACAATATTTTTTGTATGCCCAAAATAAAAAATTATCTCTTTTTACTTTATTATGAATTTCTATCCAAATTATATATAAATTTTATTACCCTTATGTGTAAGAATGTATGCACATGATTTTCCAATGAATTTTAATTCCAAATTTAATTTATCATTAGAATAAAATATACATATTTTGTCTCTAAAACAAAATATACATATTTTACCTAAAACAAAATATACATATTCTATCTTTAAAACAAAAATACATATAAGGAATTCCATTTAACTAATCTGCATTTTAACATAGATCTGAAAATTTAAATTATAATGGTTTTAGAAAATTGTATGCAATTACTAATCATCGATTAATGAGAATATTATATATTAAAATACAATATTATTGAATATTATAAATTAATATTCACAACTCGGGATGTCAAAAATCCTGGGTCGTTACACTTTTCCTAAGTGATGAAGTGATATTGTTGAAACCATCCCTTCGAAAGCATTGGAGAGGTGGCTAGATTTTTGGAAAAAAAACAACCCATTTGAAACCATCTGAATCGAAAGGTAGGAAGTAGCAGTTAAAGGCTTCAACTCAGTCGAAAGCAGTTATTTAAAACAAAAGCGCAACCCAATGGAAGCCATTCCTTTTAAAACCACTTGACTCAGTCGAAAGCTGACCAAGTCGAAAGCATCTTAGTCGAAATCATGCAGGCGCATCTTCCTTTAAAATAAAAGTAAAGCCCCAACCCCTTCGGAATCCTTAGTTTCGACTCTATACCTTTCGCTTACATCCAATTCACTATGTACCAATTAACTGATGTCCTGTGCATTAATTTCGACATTGTCGAAGGCGAAGGTAAGGAAGCAAAACCTAGTGCCAAAGGTATCAAAACAGTGAAAAACATGTTTATTGGCAAAGCCAGCCAGTTTTAAAAGTGGACCGTCCACTTTTCATTACAACAAGTAATAAATACATTGAAAACCAGTAGATAAGTTGATTGCCTAACTACAAATTAAAACAACTAAGCTAGCTTATAGAACTGGAGATAGGCCATAATGCATAAGCTACAGACAAGGTTTTTAGAGTTGACCGTCCACTTTGAGCAGACTAACTCGAGGAGTTGCACAGGGCAATCACAATAAGAACACATTACCAACACATTGACTTAAAAGAAACTAAACGGTTTCCACCTTTACCTGCAACTAACATAACCATCACTTTGACCAAAAAGAAGCCAAACAGCTTCCACTATGACACACAACACCCGGTTACATGAAGTTTGACAAAGGAAATTAACAGCACACTAACATCCAGATGGACTATGACCATACCAATGCCACGGTCCAATGCCTTGACCAAGAATCTTGACGAACAAACTAAACTACTTACATGATCCAACACCCAGATCTAGAAATGCCATAGGAAAAATGGCCTGCAAATGAACAACCAAAGCCCGATAGTGAGGAACAACAATCGAAATCAAAACCGCCACTTTTGTTCCAAGTAATCGCCAAGGATGGGATAATAAGATGAAAGAACGGGGTAGGATAAAACAAAACCAAGGATCAGGAATCCAATAACCAGGAAGCATTATAGAATATCATACAAAATTCCACATCTCCAGCCAGAAAGCATTCGTTCACCAGCAAACAGAACCACCGACAAAGAAATCCTAAAAACTCACTGAACATTCTCCGGCAGCCTCATACGGACACAACTCTCAAAACCACCCGACACAGAGCACCCAGACAACAAGCAAAACAGAAACCAACAACCACCAAATCCAAGACAATTCGTTGCCATTGTATACACCAACTGGTTTATTTGTACTTTTATACTACTTCTTTTGTACCTAAATTGCCTTACTTGTCCAAATCTATTTTGTTGGCATTGTACTTTTCCAAAAGTGCTGTCGACTTTCCAAATTTAACAATATAAATTAATTTACAAAAAGCCTCTTCTCCTCTCTTAATTATATAAACATTTAAGTTCCATACCTCAAATAATTTTAAATAACCGTTAGAATACATAGGAAAATTCTACAAAAATTCTAGAAAATCTCTTTAAATATGTTCTTCAACATATAAAATTTTTAGACGCAATTCTTTTATTATTTAACCGTAAATAATTTATATCCAAATTAACATTTTCTTTACTAGAAAATTCATATAAATTAAACATAAATTCAGCAAATTCTGGAAATTGAAACCCATTTCCAAAATAATATTTATGATCTTTATAAAAATTCGCAAGGCATTTAGATGTCATTTAATAATATGGTTTTCACCTTAAAACATATCATAAATTCAATATGAATAACCATAATATATATATTCATTCCATCATTCGAAAACATGGAAAATCATTGCAAAATATTCAGAATTCATCTTAAAACTGAAAACACAATAAAAAATGAGATGTAAATACTATTCACCTTAGCTTTGAAGATTAAAAAGATTGGGATTTAAATGGATTTGATTTGAGTTAGTTTCTTCCTTAACGTTTTCCTAATCTTTTTCCTCTTTTCCTTATTAACAGTGGCCGGCCTCTTTTTTTAAAAAAATTGATAAAATGAAATGGACGTGTAGGGGTACACGACCAAGGGTTTAGCGTGACAACCCGCAAATCCACACCCTTTGAATCGACAATAAACCACACATGTACGACCCAAAAAGCACCGACTGATGGAAAGTCGAGAGAAAGAAAAGAAGAGAGAAGAAGATAAGGGAAGAAAGAGAGAAGAGAAAACAGAACAATACAAAATCTCACATCGCAGCGAAGAACATATAATATCATATCAATGATATCTACAAAACAAAAACTGTATATACATACATCAATCAGAGTTCAACGGTCAATCACTAGTCATCAGCTTGGACAGTTATAATAACTTGTCCTAAAAATTCTGATAAATTAAACAATCTCCAGCTCTTATACTAAAGCTCCAAAAGCACCAATCTGAACCTATAAATATACTCGGGTGACCCAAGCATTGAAATGGAAGAACGCCTGGATCAGTCTGGTAAACCAGCCTGAGAAAACACACTCAACTGAATTTATTAGAATACCAAAACTTTTCCTTTCAAAACAAAAGTACCTCATAAGACACGCTCACACATAAACATGGACATGTTTTTACCTTACGATAACTAAAACCTTTCATATAAATTCTCTTGTATTATTAGGTCTATTATATAAATAATATTAAAATAGCTGAAATTGTTACCATTATTAAATTCCAACATAATAGGCTCTACAAATAAAATGGCAAGCACGTGGTGGAGTTTGGATTTTCATACATATGACCAGGTGAAGGGACTACCTTCCAATGGACACATCTCTAGATGAATGTCCCAAGGCATAGAACATCTGCCTCTACCAACACAAGATCGGCCTACCTCTGTAATTAGGTAGTATCAAATATGTCATCCTCCGGTCGTCACCGACCTTTTTCGAGGGCCCTCATAGCATACAAACCACATTAGTTTACATCCCAAACATCATGGCCGGAATAATTACATCTAGAGGAGGATGATCACATCCTAATTAGAAATGACCCACTTAGCCTTGCCGCATCTAACCCTGTTTCGGTCATTTTCGGTTGATGAGGCCTGAGGTAACGAAAACCTTTCACATATCACATCACTTTGAATGCCACATTACCATTTCCATTGACTACTAATTGCCTTCCACAAAATACGACCCTTGAGCTCGTATGTCTCAAGGAAGGCGTTAAACTAAGAGAACTTGCCTTCTTCGCTACCACTGATGTATGTTTGTAAAATCAATGTGCATAATCTTAGAAATGCAATGTCAGACAAACATCCATACAAATTGTCCAGGAATAGGACAAACCAAATGTACTTTCCTACCACATTCTATTAGGAAATTCCTAAGATTAGTAGCGATAGCCCTTGCATTGGAAATTTCATAACAAAGAGACTACACTACAGGATGCATATTTGGATTTTAACCCCAAACGATCAACAAGTAGTCCTCCACTATGAAAATCCTAAATATCAATATCATCACAACCTGCACAATCGAACGCATGTACATTGGTTCGAAGTGGTTTTTAGATAAACCAATCTTGGTCTCTTCGCATCAATAATGCAAAAGCATTTCTCAACCTCACACAAAAACTAAGTCTCATAGACATATCACGTCTCCAACTTTCAACTTGCTATCCTTCGGTCAAAAAGAAAGCTCGATAGATTGGAGTAATACTCCGCACTACACGAATTAACATCCTCAACACAAACGATAATTAAGCCTCATAGATGTCTACTGTAAGGACCCTACTGTTTCTCCATAGAAATTCGTATCATCTTGAAGAAAGATAGGGATAGAAAAGAGAAAAGATAGAGAAGAAAGAAGAAACAACATCAGAATCTCAACAGCGGAACAAATAAATTATATTAATAACGTAAGTATTACATAATATACAACAACTATCAGAGTTACACAGATTTTACATCACATACTAGACAGTTATAAACACCTGTCTAGTTATTATAATACAAGATAAAACTCAAACAAATGACTCAGAGATCACACAACGGAACACTATATATATCTACAACGTTGAAGCCTCCTGCTCCATTTCTCCTCCACAATTCGACAAAGCTAACCTAAATCTCTTGGCTACTCATAAAATCTAAGTACCCAAGAGTTTAAGAAAAATAGAAATAAACTCCGGTCAGACATGGGTCTGGTGTGAGTAACAGGTTAAAGTTGCTTAACTTTGAAAAACCTTTGAAAACAAAAGGTATCACTTAAGAATCCCCACACATAAACATGGGTAAGTTTTTACCTTACGCTAACCAAAACATTTGATAGGAAATCCTGTGATATTATAATAGGTTCTAGGGTTTTCAAGTAAATAAGAAATAGTTGAAATTGTTACATGATTAAATTCCAACATACTAGCCACAAAGTGGGTAATACAATCAAATCCGAGGGCTCTTATTGGAGTTTGGATTCTATACAATGGCAGGGCTATTGGTGTACCACCCGTCACAGTACGGGGCCTAGATCACCGTACTGAGGATTACTCCCAATCCCCTGCAACATAAGGCCGGAACCATCCCTTACTGGATAGTCCCGAACAAGACAACTCTACAGTTGTGGCTAACAATTTCCCAAATAGCCGAAATAAAAGGGACCTCTAGACAAGGGTAAATCTCGTCCTACTTGGGTGCTACCCACTTAACCTTACTGCATGTCCCTTGTGCTAGCCATTCCCGGTTGATGAGGCTTGAGGCTACAATTACCTTTATAGAACACATCTATCTTAGAATGCTCGTCGTCCACCTGACGATGTTTTGAAAGCACTCAATCCATACAATTTCGTTCCGAGTTCGAACGAAACCGAAGGCACTATCTCGTTACACTCATTTTGGAATCACCCTCAGAGTTAACGACGATAACCCTTGCACTCTGAATCTTCATCTTCACTTGAGATTCATGACCTATCGTTAATTTGGATCAATGTGGTTTTCGAATATCCAAATCTGAAAACCCGATCCCGATCTCATTGAAATCTAAAACGTATCTTTTAAGGCCAAGTTGTTTTTAAAGTTAAAAACAATTCAATTCATTATCTATATTCACACAGATAAATAATTCACATCTCACAAATAGATAATTCATATTCTCATCACAAACAGATAATCCATATTATCATCACACTTCAACCAAATCATCCATATCATACAACATCAGTCATCTCAAATCTTAGATCTCAAACCATTCAAGGAAATCAATATCATCCATTCATAAATAAGCAAGGATTAACTAACCATACTATAATTAATTTAAGATGAATTAAATTAATTACTTCGCTCTCTAATTAATTTAAAGTAAATTAAGTTAATTACTTTCATTATTAAAAATCTTGCTTACATAACCATTAATTAATTACAAATTAATTAATTAATTATCCTCTAATTATCCACTTTAATTAATCATCCCTGATTAATTATCCTTTAATCACATTCGAGTAATTATCCTTTAATTAATTTCACAAATTAATTATCGTTAAACACTTATAGTAATTAACCTTTGCTTACTTCATAAATTAATTAAATATAATTAATTACATTAATCCTTAATTAATTACCCTTTAGTCACTTATTATTGATTAATTAATCTTAATTAATCAACCCTTAATTACACCATTAATTATATTAATTAATGATCCCTAATTGCTTCTTTAATTATTAGTTACTCTATTTAAATTAATTACATTAAGTAATTAATTCTTTAATTAAACCATAATTATTAATCACTCTTGATTAATCACATTCAGTAATTAATTACCCTTAATTACTTCATTAAATAAATTAATTACTCCTTAATTAATTATCTTAATTAATCCCTTGATTAATTATCTTAATTAATCCCTTGATTAATTACACAATGTAATTTAATCCAAATTACTTCCATTATTAAATCATCTTCAATTAATTACCTCCAGTAATTATCCATTAATTACTTCACTAAGTAATTACACTTCATTAATTACATTAAGTAATTATGCTAACAAATCAACCAGTGATTATCTTGAATTAATTGAACTTAATTAATTAACTTAAAATAATCACATTAAACTCAATTAATTACATTGAGTAATTAATTCCTTAATTACTTTAATTTTGTAATAATACTTAACCATATTTCACAAATGATTATCTTTAATTAATTAATCTAATTAATTATTAAAATAAATCACATTAATTAATTGTCAAATAATCTCAAGTTAATGACCTTCATTACCTACTAACAATTCTTTAGTTACTTTTCTTAAGTAATTAAACTTACATTGATCATTGTTAATTATAAATTAATTAATCTTTAATAATCCATTAATTAATCCTAATTATTTAATTAATTAGGTTTTAACTGTAACTTAATTAATTTTTAATTACTTGATTAATTAATCTTTAATCATTAATTTAAAATCTATTCTTATCAAATTAACGATTCTTAATTACAAACTAATTATCTTAATTAATTAATGTAAACCATAATTAATAAATTAATTTAAACCCTTAATTACTTAATTAATTAACCCAAATCATTAATTTATTTAAATAAATTAACTATCCATTTTAATTACCTTAATAATTTAATGAATTACAAATCATTAAATCCTAATTATCTCTAAGATAAAACTTTATTCTTATTAATGACTAAATTACAAATTACTTTTAAATTTACCTTCAAATTTCATTTTAAATTTAATATTCAAAAATGAATACAAATTTAACTTTAACAAAGTTTAAAATAATTCAAAAACCTTTTAAAATCTCATGTTAAAAAAATACTTACCTTATAACAGAATTTTAAAAGAATTTAAACCAAATCCACTTTTAAATTCAAACTACTTAAATTATAATTTAAATACTTTAAAGTTATTTAAAACATTTTAAATTTCAAAAGCTTAAATTACTTCAAAAATAAGATTTAAACTAAACTTGAATCTAGATTTAAACTTAGATTTAAACTTTGTTTAAAACTTTGCTTTACATTTTTTTTAAATCATTTTTTTTAAAACACTATTGGTTTGAAACCTGTAACCCATCATTTACTCGAGCCCATCTCAATTTATATCGAGCCCAAACACACATCACTTCGAGTTAAACATTCAAATTACCCGAGAAAAATCCCTCTGCTAAAACCAAACTTCATCAAAAATCAAACAGTGCACCGTGCACATGCATGGTGGCGCTGATCCCCTCTGGCCACCTCCGGTGATCTTTCCACATTGACAATCACCCAAACACCTTATCCCAAACATCAGATCATCATAACCAACTCGAAAACAAATTTGAGTGCTCAAACCAAACCTGGAACAACCCAAAGCAAAACCTGGAAATGCCTCGTCTTCGCATCTTCGACCACCAGAGGGTCTAAAACTCCGGCCAAGCCTTTGTCAATCCACCTACCTCCATTTCCAAGAATTTCGTTGCACTCGATCAACACTATATGCCGTGGTGATCAAATTACTCAACCTAGTTAAAACTAGGATTATAGATAAAAATCGAACGCCACCTCCTCCACAGTGCTTAGTTCATCACCCTGATAATTTTCCCTTACTCTGTGATCACCCTTGCATCACCACTGGAAACTACAACCTCCCAGATCACAGAGATCACCAGAAAACCCTAAATTACTATTTTCAGTTCAAACAAGAACCGCACCTTCAAACAAGTACTAAAAATTGTGAATTTAGTTTTAAAAATCATAATTTTGAATGATGTTTCAGATCATAACCCTAAAATATTGAATCATGGTATTTGAATTTTCACTATTTCAAAGTTTGGTCAGCTGTTTATGATTTCCAAAGACATTTCCATACTATTTTAACTTAAGTATAATTTTAAACTAAAGTTTATGATAAACAAACAAGTTTGATTTGAATCTTAAGTTTAAACAGGGACATAACCTAAAGATTTTGAATTTAAATCAAAACATGAACCTGGGAACTATAAAACAGAGAGGACTCAAATAAAACAGACATGTATACCATCTGCGCAGTTAAAGCGCTCGGCAGATTCGAAGCGGTGGAGGTGCAAAAAGTCATAGCGGGGATACAACGAGGATATGGGGGATATAGCGGCTGGCTCTAAAATAACATATAAAACTTGTACTTTATGTTTTTACAAATATATAAATGGTAATTAAATGAAAAATTATCATTTAATTGAATTATAATTAATACATAAATAATTTTAAAACAAAAATATGTGCGAATATACTTTAAATAAACGTAAAACTGTTATATAACATAATTGAATTTAGTAGAATATTAAAGTATTTTCATTTCTGAAAATATATTAAAAATTAAATCAAACAAATTAGTTTCATAATTTTTATAATGTATAAATGCAATTTTTCAATTCATTTTATTGAAGAAGATATAGCGGAAATAGCAAAGTATAGCGGGAATAACGGGATATAGCGGAAATAGCGGGGATTAAAGCGGAAAGGCTATTTTTTGGGGCTATATGGAAAAATCGTAGCGGTTGAAATCCGCTATGAGATATAGCGGGGTTATAGCGGGGAAATAACGGGGCATTAACTACACAACATACCATACATCCATATGTACTCAGTAGTATTTCATTTATATATATACACAATACATATTCATTCCAGAAAACTTGCATGCCATCAAACAATTCAAAAACTTAAGCTTTGAAAAGTGATGTTACTCACCAGATAGATGACGAATAGAGCACATTTTTGAAATAGCGTTGAAAACTTTTAAACTTGTTTTACCGAAATGCTTCTGCTCCTTTGAAAACTTTAAACTTGAATGCCTTTAAAAACTCTAGTGCTTGAAAATGCTTGATTTAAAACTGTAGTTTCATGCAGGCTGGTTCATCTCATGTTGAAGATGAATGTAGGCTGGTTCCAGATTGCAGAAAAATGATGAACTATAGGTTTGATTGTGATTTGCAAACTTGGTTTGAAAATGAAATACAGCGTTTACATTTGCAGGCTGAAGATTTGATTGCAAATTCTGATTACAGGTTGTTTTTGAGTTGAGAATGGTTACGGGGATTTTGATTTCAGATTTGGAAAGTGAATTACAGTTTTGATCTGAGATTTGTTTTGTTTTCTGGTTCTTGAGGAAGAGCTTTACAGATTTGTTTCTTTTTATTTCAACTGAAGTTTTTCTTTAGTTTAGAATGAGATGAGAAAAAGAAAAAGAAAATGGAGATGTATGCTTATATAAAGTTAATTTCATGGTTTATTAAAAAGCAAAGAAAAAAAATGAAAATAAAACATGACACTTGTCCTATATCCTATTTAACTATCTAACACTTGTAAAATGAGGCTTAGGATAATAACACTTGTCTTTTTTAAGTAATTAATATTTATTTTAAATGTTAATAAAGGTTAATGTAAGATTATACTTAATTAATTAGTTAATAAGTACTTATTTATATGTATAGATAATTTTAAAGAAATAAACCAATCATATTCATAAATAAAAATTTATACAAATATTTTAAAATCCAAAATAATTTAAATACCTATCCTTTTAAATTTCAAAACTATAAATTCACATTCAAATCAAATTCAAAAGTCCATTTTGAAAATCAAGTTATATGTATACATATATAGCTATACAAATTTAATTTGAAATAACAATTTTATTTATATTAAAATCTATTTGTAAAAACAATACATTGCTAATATTGTTTGAAAATAACACATTATTATTATTATTATTTAAAAATAACAACTTATCAATTTTAAATAATTTATAAAAGAAATTACCTCTTTATTATAAATTACTTATTTTCTAATATGTATCAGTGTTCCATTTGTAAAATTGTGTTTTATACTTATATATATTTCAAATCATATTTATCAAGCTATATTTAAAAATAAAACAAAACAAACCTTTCTGTTAATTAATTTAAATTTAAACTTAAAGCTAAAATAAATTTAATCAATTAAACATTTACCTTAAATATTTAAAACCATATAGTTATTTATTAAATAGCTTTGAAAAGCTTAATATTAAATAAATCATAATTTCCAAATTACTAAAAATATTAGAATTAGAAAATATGCTTTATTTGTTAAATTTAAAACAAAGCTTTTCTATTTACAATATACACAAACACACACACACACACACACACACACACACACACACACACTATAAATAGAAAACAATTTGTCATCTTTTAAAAGATAAAATTTACCAATTAAATATTTATTAAAATAAGATTATTAAATCAATTTAAATATTATTAACAAAAATTATCAAATCAATTTAATTTTTTATACAGATTATTAAATTGATATTGCCTAAAATTCCGGGTTATCACATTCCTTCCCCCTTAAAAGAATTTCGTCCTCGAAATTAAAAGCAAAGGTAATTTAATAATCTCATTAAAGATTTTGATTATAAAGCATATATTATCAACCTTATGCTAACGACCATAGCAACCAATCATCCAAACAAACAAATCTAACTATCCAGACAAAATCCTAGATAGAATTCCCTAGAGTTTACCACGTATAAATACCGGGATACTCGCTCTACTGAATCCAAACAATTTATACTACTAAGCTACAGAGTTCCTACTCATCTAGATCTTCAAAACTAAACAAGATATCAAACCACAGACAAGTCTGACTCAACTACCAAATCTTCCTGAACTGCTGGTTCCACAACTAGAGATGGATCATACACATACTTCCTCAGAGATACGTGAAACATATAGAATCCCAATTATCCAAATTGGCAATACAATCCTGAAGACCAAACACTTATCCTCACAAGAATACAGAAAAGATCTAAAACACCTCGGAGCTAGCTTCCCAGCCTTACCAAATCTTACAGTTCCCTTGATCGGAGAAAATTTATCCAAAATCAAATCTCCAACTCCGGAATCCAAATTCCTTCGTCTCTTATCCACAAAATTCTTCAAATGATCCTGGGCTGCCTACATCCTTCCTGATCAACTCAATCTTCGATGATGCCTCTAGAAACAAACTAGATCAAAAATAACCCATCAAAATGATCTTTCCAAGATCAACCAAAACCAAGAACACAAACTCTACTCCTCAAATATCAGAAGACTAACTTACTTCTCCCATCCGGAAAAGATAGAACAGATGCACTCCCAAACTGCTTCCGCTGCACAACTCTGATCTAGAGTAGATGAAAATGCTGATGATGAACATAAGCACAAGCTGGACAACACAACCCAGAAATATGGTTCAATAGATCCATAAAGAATACTCAGAAATTCCACCAATCCTGAGCTGCTTCACCAAACTCTATCTCTAGGAACCATCCTTCTGCTAAGCTGAACCACTGGTATCACTCCAGCAATCCAGTCGATAGGAAAACTCAATCTCCATATGCTAAGGCAAACCTCTGACTTCCCCAAAGACATCTGGAAAAACTCTGATAACCTTAGAGAACATTTAGCTATCGCAAGTCACTTTTGCGATCAACCCAGTCTAATTCCAAAGAAAACCGTTCTCTCTTTACCAATCAGAACAGCTTACGCTTATCTAGCGAATCCTTTGAAGAAATGGGTCCACTCAGCCGCTTCTGAACTCACCTCTAGAAAAATTGCTCGGATGGAAAACCTCCTCGATAGCACATGGAACACTCCGAGCTGCACTGCTGGCACAGACGCCAAAGAATCCCTAATCCAAAGCTCTTCGAGAAACTCGAACCTCAAAACAAACAGAAACACCCTACTGAACTCAGCCTCAACACCGAAGCAGACACACATCCTTGAACTTGTTCCAAAGAAACATCTTTGAAAACATCCATAGTCACTGCATCTCATCACGCAACTACTACTTCCTGAGGTTTCCAATATATCATTACTCACTTCGGCCTAACCAACAGTTCCAAACTCTACTCATCCAAACTTGCACTTCAAAGATGGACTCCGAACCTTGACATGTTTCCTTTAGAGATTGATGAAATCCTTATGCCACTACAAAGCTCACTCGAGATGGTATTAGGTCTACAGTCTCGACAGATACACTTCCAACCTCAACACTCAGACTCCATCCATTGGTAGTAGTTGTGTTACACACACCACTACCTCATCTACCTTTATAACTTATGTTGGAAAACCCAAACAGGTAACCCAACAAATAGGTAGAAATATATATATATATATATATGTATATATGTGTATATATATATGTGTATATATATATGTATATATATATATCAAAATTACAAGTACGCTCTCTCAAGAAAGAAATCGCTCCAAAGCCTAGGTATTCACTCAATCTAGTGCTCTGATACCAACTGTAATGACCTAACTTTTTCTCCTCAGAAAGTCATATCATCTTGAAGAAAGAAAGCGATAGAAAAGAGAAAAGATAGAGAAGAAATAAGAAACAACATCAGAATCTCAACAGTGGAACGAATAAATTATATTAATAACATAAGTATTACATAATATACAACAACTATCAAAGTTACACTTACATCACATAGTAGACAGTTATGAACACCTGTCTAGTTATTAAAATACAAGATACAACTCAAACAAACGATTCAAAGACCACACAGCGGAAAACTATATATATCCACAACGCTGAAGCCTCCTGCTCCATTGCTCCTCCATAATTCGACAAAGCTAACCTAAATCCCTTGGCTACTCCTAAAATTTGATTACCCAAGAGTTTAAGAAAAACAGAAATAAACTCCAGGTTAGACATGGGTTTGGTGTGAGTAACAGGTTAAAGTTGCTTAACTTTGAACAACCTTTGAAAACAAAAGGTATCACGTAAGACTCCACACACATAAACATGGGTAAGTTTTTACCTTACGCTAATCAAAACATTTGATAGGAAATCTAGTGATATTATAATAGGGTCTAGGGTTTTCAAGTAAATAAGAAATAGCTGAAATTGTTACATGATTAAATTCCAACATACTAGCCATAAAGTGGGTAATACAATCAAATCCGAGGGCTCTTATTTGAGTTTGGATTCCATACAATGGCAGGGCTACTGGAGTACCTCCCGTCACAGTACGGGGTCTAGATCACCGTACCGAGGATTGCTCCCAATCCTCTGCAACACAAGACCGAAACCATTACTAGACAGTCCCGAATAAGACAACCCCGCAGTTGTGGCCAGTAACTGCCCACACAGCCGAAATAAAAGAGACCTCTAGACAGGGGTAAATCTCGTCCTACTTGGGTACTACCCACTTAACCTTGCTGCACCTCCCTTGTGTTAGCCATTCCCGGTTGATGAGGCTTGAGGCTACGATTACCTTTATAGAACACATCTATCTTAGAATGCTCATCGTCCACCTGACGATGTTCTAAAAGCGTTCAATCCATACAAGTTCGTTCCGGGTTCGAACGAAACCGAAGGCATTATCTCGTTACACTCATTTTTGAATCATCCTCAGAGTTAACGACGATAACCCTCGCACTCTGAATCTTCATCTTCACTTGAGATTCATGACCTATCGTTAATTTGGATTAATGTGGTTTTCAGATATCCAAATCTGGAAACCCGATCCCGGTCTCATCGAAATCCAAAATGTATCTTTTAAGGCCAAGTTACTTTTAATGTTAAAAATAATTCAATTCATTATCTAAATGCACATGCATGGTGGCGCTGATCACGTCTGGCCACCTCCGGTGATCTTTCCACATCGACAATCACCCAAACACCCTATCCCAAACATGAGATCATCATAACCAACTCGAAATCAAATTCGAGTGCTCAAACCAAACCTGGAACAACCCAAAGAAAAACCTGGAAACGCCTCGTCTTCGCATCTCCGGCCACCAAAGGGCCTGAAACTCCGGCCAAGCCTTCGTCAATCCACCTACCTCCATTTCCCAGAATTTCGTTGCCTCGATCAACCCTATATGCTGTGGTAATCAAATTACTCAACCTAGTTAAAACTAGGGTTACAGATAAAAATCGAATGCCAACTCCTCCACAATGCTTAGTTCATCACCCTGATAATTTTCCCTTACCCTCCGATTACCCTTGCATCACCACTGGAAACTACAACCTCCCAGATCACAGAGATCACCAGAAAACCCCAAATTACCATTTTTAGTTCAAACAAGAACTGCACCTTCAAACTAGTACTAAAAATTTTGAATTTAGTTTTAAAAATCATAATTATGAATGATGTTTCATATCATAACCCTGAAACATTGAATCATCGTATTTGATTTTCCACTATTTCAAAGTTTGATAAGTGGTTTATGATTTCCAGAGACATTTCCATATTATTTTAACTTAAGTATAATTTTAAACTAAAGTTTGTGATTAAACAAACAAGTTTGATTTGAATCTTAAGTTTAAATAGAGACATAACCTAAAGATTTTGAATTTAAATCAAACATGAACCTGGGAACTATAAAACAGAGAGGACTCAGATAAAACAGACATGCGTACCATACATCCATATGTACTCAGCAGTATTTCATTTATATATATACACAATACATATTCGTTCTAGAAAACTTGCATGCCACCAAATAACTCAAAAACTTAAGCTTTGAAAAGTGATGTTACCCACCAGAAAGATGATGAACAGAGCACATTTTTGAAATAGTTTTGAAAACTTTTAAACTTGTTTTACTGAAATGCTTTTGCTCCTTTGAAATTTTAAACATGAATGCCTTTGAAAACTGTAGTGCTTGAAAAATGCTTGATTTAAAACTGCAGTTGCATGCAGGCTAGTTCATCTCAGGTTAATGATGAATGCAGGCTGGTTCCAGATTGCAAAAAAATGATGAACTACAGGTTCGATTGTGATTTGCAAACTTCGTTTGAAAATGAAATACATGGTTCACATTTGCAGGCTGAAGATTCGATTACAAATTTTGAATACAGGTTGTTTTTGAGTTGAGAATGGTTATAGGGATTTTGATTTCAGATTTGGAAAGTGAATTACAATTTTGATCTGAGATTTGTTTTGTTTTCTGATTCTTGAGGAAGTGATTTACAGATTTGTTTCTTTTGGTTTCAACTGAAGTTTTTCTTTAGCTCAGAATAAGATGAGAAAAGAAAAAGAAAATGGAGATGTATGCTTACATAAACTTAATTTTATGGTTTATTAAAAATCAAAGAAAAAAATGAGAATAAAACATGACACTTGTCCTATATCCTATTTAACTATCTGACACTTGTAAAATGAGGCTTAAGATAATAACACTTGTCTTTTTTAAGTAATTAGTATTTATTTCAAATGTTAATAAAGGTTAATGTAAGATTATACTTAATTAGTTAGTTTATAAGTACTTATTTATATGTATAGATAATTTTAAAGAAATAAAACCAATCATATTCATAAATAAAAGTTTATACAAATATTTTAAAATCCAAAACAATTTAAATATCTATCCTTTTAAATTACAAACTATAAATTCAAATTCAAATCAAATTCAAAAGTCCAATTTGAAAATCAAGTTATACATATACATATATAACTATACAAATTTAATTTGAAATAACAATTTTATTTATATTATAATCTATCTGTAAGGCCAATATATTATTAATATTGTTTGAAAATAACACATTATTATTATTATTTAAAAATAATAATTTATCAATTTTAAATAATTTATAAAAGAAATTATCTCTTTATTATAAATTAATTATTTTCTTATATGTATTAATGTTTCATTTGTAAAATTGTGTTTTAAACTTACGTAAATTTCAAATCATATTTATCAAGCTATATTTAAAAATAAAATAAAACAAACCTTTATGTTAATTAATTTAAATTTAAACTTAAGCTAAATAAATTTAAAAAATTAAACTTTTACCTTAAATATTTAAAACCATATAATTATTTATTAAATAGCTTTGAAAAGCTTAATATTAAATAGATCATAATTTCCAAATTACCAAAAATATTAGAATTAGAAAATATGCTTTATTTGTTAAATTTAAAACAAAGCTTTTCTATTTATAATATATACAATATATATACACACACACATTATAAATAGAATAATTTATTAGCTTTTAAAAGACAAATTTTACCAATTAAATATTTATTAAAAGAAGATTATTAAATCAATTTAAATCTTATTAACAAAAATTATCAAATCAATTTAATTTTTTATACAAATTATTAAATTGATATTGCCCAAAATTCCGGGTTATCACAGCTACATACTAAGTGTGTGATTGAATAGTTCCCACATGAAGTAGAGGAACGAAAATGGCCAAATTTGATAGTCGGTTATTTAACTGTCAAAGCAAAAAACAAATATCTAGCACCATAAGCAATCACTAGGCTCTTTTAATTAATCTTTTATTAATTAAACCTATTTACAACATATTCATTTAATTTAAAGGATTATTCACTGTCTAAAATCATGAATATAATTCACTTACCAAATTCATTACTATTGGACATTTAATTTAAAGGATTGTCCACTGTCCAAAATCGTGAATATAATTCCTTTAATAAACTTTCTTATTTAACTTATCAAAAAAAATTGATTCTACATGTATAAAACAATGTTTATAATTCACATTTCCATTTTGTAAAAACTTCCATATATAAAATTCCGCTTATTAACCAATCTCATTTATATCTCATTTACATACCAAAATCCAATTATAAGTTAATTACTTATAAATCTCTTATCTACAAATTCTTTCGTTTGTTTAACTTCATAAATTTATAAATCTTATTTACTTATAAGATCCATTTATAACTTCATTTTAACACTTACAGAACTCCTTTATAATTCTATTATTTTGATTTATAAAATATCAATTTCTGTTAATCTTATATATAAACCATTTATAATAAGTTAAAAATCCTAATTTTAACTATTTTACAAAATAGTCAATTCCATAATTCAAAAAACATATTTTGATTCCATTTAAATAAACTTCTTCTTTTAATAATTTACAAATCATTATTAAAACTTATATAACTCCAAAAATCACTTAAATAGCCTTTTTAAAATAAAAATCATCATTTTAACATCTTTAAAATTCCAAAATATGGCCCAATGTTGCAAAAATGCTAAACGAGGTGATTCACGTCAATCATATCAATCCTGGCATCCAAAACATCGTATATCACAAGATAACAGCATATAGATCAATATTTGTAAATAAAATTACGACGACACAGATTTTGATGTCCGGTAATTGTGTGATTAACTGAATTAATTATTGAAATATTAATATAATATTAATTAGTCAAACAAATAAACTCCTAGTAATTAAAACATATGGATATATACAGATCGGCTTAAAAAATATATTAGATGTTTAATTTTTAGAATCTCTGGGTATGATAAATCGTATAGAAAAGAAAATAAACTTTTTGTATAGGTAAACTTCACCATTTAAATTGAGATAAAATATCCATAAATATAAAGATACAAATTTTTTTTGTTAGATGACACACACACACATAAATATAAGTGTATAAATATAAAAATATAGGAATGTATGCTCATATGAAATAGTATATTTGAAAATAACAATAAATGTCAAGGTATATATGTATATTTATAAAATGACAATATTTATATAAGTATATACCTAAACAAGAATATAAATGAATGTATATGCCTATGTGAAATAAAATATAGGAAAGTTATATGAATGTGAATATATATATAAAATAAAGCAATGTGTATGAATGTAAATGCATGTATATGAGGACTGATATAAGTAAGTAAAAATATTTGTGTTATAATAAAATAAAATAAATAAATAGTGCATATGTATATATAGATACCAAAGAACATATAGATGTATACACATAGGGAGACAAGCATTTAATGCACATTTCAACTCTAGCATACAAAACATAATAAATCAAAGCTTTTTCATATAAAATCAATTCAATCAGGACATAATAGTGTACAAATAAAAAATAAAAAAATGGAAATAAAATAAAAATGTAAATGTATGAAAACCTGTACAATACCTTAGCCTAGCTTACCCAAACACTTCCACTCATTATAAATATGTATCACTATCTTGTTTTGGTGACCTTTTCTCATTTGTATTCATTCGAAAAACTAGCTAAGCATAACAAAGAAAACAAATATTTCCATCTCAAAACTTAAAAGAAATCAAAACCCTAAGTCAGAGAGGATCAAAGCAAAGCCAAGCAAGCAGTACTCTTTCTCAAAGGAAAATGTGAGTAAACTTCTTTTTAAAGTAAAAATATTTTATAATCTATGAGCATGTCTAAAGGTTAAAATAGAAATAACAGTTTTTACTTAGCTATTTAATAAAAATAATTATATATATGTCTATTATGGATGTCTAAAATGTTATATAGTTTTTACCTCTGCTCTTTTTTTTGGTATGATTCAACCTTCAAAAATCAATATTTCATCTCCTAGTTGATTTTAGGTCGGGTTGTTTGAAGGATTCCAGTTTGTTTTTAAATATATTTAAATTTAAAAATGACTTCATAAGATATTACCAAGTCATAGTATTGTAATTAGTATATACAGGCAAACCATCAAATATTTTAAGAAAATAGATTGTTATAATTTGTGTTTTTACCTACATGAGTGGAATCGACTTTGAAAATTATGAATTTTGGTGGCTTAATTATGATTTTTAGTGGTATGGGTGTTGAGGTAAGGAGAGATGGTCGAAAAATGAACGCGGGTTGTTTTCTGCCGATCGCAAGGGTTTTTGGCATCGGGGCCTTGGTCGAAGGAAGCCGAGGTGATGGCGGCCACAGGAAAAATGGTGGAGTGGTTGGCTGAGTGACGTAGTGGCGGGTCGATGGGATATTAGGGTTTAAAGCTCTTTAAGGGTCGAAGTAGTTCGTTGGTCGATTACGGTGTCGCGGTGGCATTGGGGCGATGAGGTGTAGAGGGAAAAGGGAGAGGAGAGCTAGATTTAGATACCGGCGAGACGGTTTGGGCGGCAGTGGTCAGTGACGGTGGGCGAAGTCGAAAAAGCGGGTCGAGTTTTCTTCTCTATTGTGGTGATCTGCTCGTTTACTGTTTTAGCAGTATCGAGAAGTTTTGGGAAGTTGGAAGAGATGAAGGGATCGACATGACTGACAGGTGAAGGCGGCGGTGGTCGGTGAGTTTCCGATGGTGTGCGCGCGTGTACGCCGTAATATGCATATCCGGTGGTAGCAGGTTGAATAACAATGAAGAGAAGAGAAGTAGGGGAAAGGGAAGGAGTTTGGGCTAAAAATTTTGTTGGGCCAAGAAAGAGAATAAAAGAAAAGCAAAAGAAAATAAAGGGAAAAAGGAAAGAAATAAGAAGAAGGGAAAAATGAATAAAAGAAAAGTAAAGTAGAAGAATAAAAGAAATAAAAGTAAAAGGATGAAAGAAATAAAAGAAAAAAAGGAATAAAGAAAATGTAGGAAGAAATAAAGAAAAATATAGAAAAGAATAAAAGAAAAGGAAGAAGAGAATGGATGAGATTTTTACATATATATTTGTAGGATAATTTATATTTTCTTCTTAAGCAAAGGGCTGTTTTCATTTTAAAAATCCATAATGTAAAATTAAACGATGTTGATAATGGTAATTGATTATAGATTATTTTTAACCAGTGGACATTTAATAGTATTTAGTAATTCATTATTAGTTAATATATTGTTTAAATTTGTAATTAATTTGGTTTTAAATATAAATGAATACGGTTAATCAAAGTAAATTAAAATCATGAGTAAATCGTTGGATATTGATTTTAGATTATTAAATAGGGTTAACGATCTATACCCTTGCTTAATTCTTTGGGGTATTTGTTTTCAGACTAAAATAATGAGAATAAAACAATGACACGATTTATTTAAAAATCTGTAATAAGTCCCTACAATGGGGGATCATTTCCGTAAACGATAAATTATCATTTTGAATAACCGACTTCCTTAAATTTATTCCTTGGATTCGAGGAGACCGAGATCCGGTATCAGTGTTACCCGAAACCACTTTGATTTGATAATCACTAGAAAACTTTATGGATTTGATTATAGAGTCAAATAAGCTGGAATTGAATAAAATTAAGTAAAACTGACTATTTAAAATATGTAATGGTACTTAGATATTATTTTGAATATCAATGGATTTCTGTAACATCGTTTGGTTAAACGGGATATAAACTCGCCACATTGTATGAGTTACAAGGATTTCAAATGAAGTTTATGATTTAAATATTTCATATTAGATGGGTTTACTCATGCTGGTTTCCAGCCTGACTTGGGTGATACTTTATTGTGATGCTCGTGTCAGACCGAGTATCACAGATTTTCAGGTTAGGACGTTCTGGTGCTCAGTTGACAAGCTGGATGGCAGAGGCATATTGATTAGATACCGTTGTGTATTAAAGACTGTATTGTCGGTATTTAGGGACAAGTTATTATAACTGCCCAGATTTGTTGTATTATGATATCTTGTATGTTTATTGATAGTTATATCTTTCTTGTATAAAATGCTGTTATTTTACATTATAGTTTATTCCGCTGCAATTGTGAGATTCTATGCTTTTGTTTTCTGTTACTTATTCTATCCCTTTTTTCTTCTAAACCCTAACAGTCTAGGATTTTCGGCACTCGATTGTTCAAAACTCTATACAGTGGACGTATTAATATCGATTTTCGGGGTCGAAAATCTTTCGGGCCGTAACATTTGGTTTCAGAGCTGAAGGTTAAGTGAGAACCTTTGCTCTGGTGGGGATTACTCATTAAAGATAGGGTCAGTAGTACCCTAGTATAAGTTGAGAATATTATATGAGGGCATACTTGTTATTTTCTTATATAATGATTTTAAAAAGCGGTTTTAAAAATGATTTTTATATAAGCTTCTATTTTGATATATAAAGCAATGATTTTTCTAATTATTATTGTATATATTAAGGTATTTTTTTTATTATTGCAATTAAATAAGACCATAAGATTTAAGAGGTCAAACATATGTAACCAAATGGAAATCTAGGTAAGGAATAATTTTACAAATAAGTTAAGCTAAAATAGATTCAAACCTGAATTTAAATCCTGGAAAATTCATAAGAATTTTCAAAGAGTTTGAAATAAGTTGCCTTGACTATATTTTTCCAATAAACTATGATGTAATATATAGAGTGTATGATTTCTGGAAATAATAATTATCAAGAATTGGTTGTTGTGCCATAATAAAGGATGTTTATTATAGAAACAACGATGACGAACAGAGTGAAATGTTTTAATGATGTGAAATTGTATAAGTTGTATGTATAAATCTGACTTATAAATTGAAATGGATTTAAATTGGGAAAATTTAAATCTAGGCCCAGAAAAATTTGGAATTATTTCAAATTGTTAAAAGAAATAATAAATAATACGATTTATAATATTTTTGAATGTAGGAATCTTATTAAAAACAAGAGTTGATTTGAAAATTTCAAAGGAAATTGTTTTGAATTAAAAACCCAGAATGGTTTAAAATTGAAAGTATGGCTTGGTATACAAATGGAATAAATATTTATATATTTGGATATACATAATATCAAAAGTTGATTTGAGATAAACGCTAAGTGTTGAATTCTAAATCCCCTTGAAATGAGAGTATAGCCCAAGAAAAATAAGCTTTTGAACTTATAAGTGGGAAGGGATATGAATAAGAATTTAAATTTGGGATGGGAAATTTAAATTGAGTAGGCTTAAATGGATTGAATGGACTAAAATTTAACTTAGGGAAATTTAAATAAGTTTGGACCTATAATTTGAAATAGGAAAATTTCAAGATGAAATTGAGATTTAACTTAGGGAAGTTAAATGGGTTAAATTGAAAGGAGAATTATGTGTGATCTCAAAACGGGTTTGAGTTCTGGAAATTGGTAATGAATGCAACTGATTGCTACTTCAGATAATTTGGATGTTTATTTACTTTGACATATCCTGCTATCATTATGTTTGTTATTGACAGTATACATATATAGAACTGTAAATTGGATTATTTCGATTAAACTGAGTAATGGATTGAAATGATATACATCCATTGTTGAAATTAAATGGAAATAAAACTTTATTAGGAAACCATTTAAAGATTCTGATTCTCTGAAATAAAAATTGAATTTATAGAAATGGAATTACTTTGAACCTAAGATTTAAAATGTTAAAACAAAACCAGTCAATCGAAATTGTTTAAAGGATTGGGTTTAAAATTTTGAAGTTATAATTGGGTAATGAATTGAATTCTAAAAATTGATTTGCTTAAAAAAAGATTTGAACTCTTATTTGAACCTTGAAATAAGATAATTTAAATGAATACTTGAAATTTGGCTAAGAATTAAATTATTTTAAAAGACTTGGGTTGTTAAATTAAATGTTAAAGGTAAATTTGATTTAAGTAATTAAATCAGCATTCTGGAAACCGAATCCAAATTTATATAAGTTAAGATGGTTGAAATTGAGAATGGAATTGGAACCAATTCAAACTGAAATTGAATTGAATTAATTGGGATTGAAATCGAAGTTGAATTAGTTCAAATTCAAAATGGAAAGTGATTTGAATTAGGATGGAAATCGAAATTAATTCTAATGGGAATCTGGATTGAATCAATTTATGCGGGAATGGAAATTGAAATTGATTGAATTGGAGATGGGGAATTGAACCAGTTTGATTCTGAGACTATTCTCAAACAAATTATTTTAATATAAACTGTCTTGAATCTATTTTTCCAAGCTATTTACTACATAAACCATTCATTTTAAGACCGAACTATCTTATAATAACAATTTAACTATTTCTCAACTATTTTACAACTACTTAACTAGTTTACAACCATTTAACTATTTTAAAACTATTTAAAGCTATTTTCTAAATTTAAACTGGTCAGAGTGGGAATTACTTGTATTTAAATCATAGATTTGAATACCAATTGAGATAAGAATTGAAGTTGTAACCTAAATGGAAATTGAAGCAGTTGGGAAGTGAAAGCGAAATTGGGTATTGAAGCAGAAATGATTATAAAGTGGAATAATGTATTTTGAGAAATATGATGATTTGGAATAAAAGATAGGATAGTGTTATAATTGAAACTTACTTTATAAGAGTAAGAAATGCACAAATGACTTTGGAAAAGGAAATTGAACTTGAACAAAATTTGAATTGGCGTTAATGAGAATTATAACCAGAATAAAAGATCTGTGAAGTATATTTGAAATAAAAAGTGGAATTTATAAAAGTGTGTAGTGATCCGAAAATTATTCAATTGAAAGAGTAAACTTATATATATATATATATATATGATTTTATGAGACTGGAACTGAAAGGGGTTCTGGAACTCTTTGATTTTGAAAGGTTTTTGGTTTTGGCGAAAAGAAAATTTTATAAATTTGGAATTCCAAGTGTGAGGACTATCGATTTTTGTGATATCGATTTTGAAGTTTATATTGTATGCATATAAAGAGTATGATTTGAAAGATATTATATATGTGTATAGTATGAAATGTTTTGAGAAAGCTATGGGTAAAAAGGTGCTCCCATTTAGAATTGAAACTTAAAGTAGGAGATCCACGGGGTGGTTCGGCCCTGAGCCTTAAGGGGGATTTTAAATTTTGATCCTAGAGGACGTCCGGACTAAAATATAGTTCCTGTGGATTGTGATTGGGTTAGAAAAAGTCGAAGGCGCTAATGCCTACAGAGACATTGGGGTTATGCTGTGACGGCAGTGTAACTCTGGTGTAACTGCGATCTACTGCGTTTCCATAGCGTAAGTCGAGGGCCAGCGATTTCTTAAATTCTACATTTGATTTTGCTGGAAGAGCAACATAACATCGGTAGATTGCGATCTTTGTGGTCCATAGCGAAAGTCATGTGGCAGTGAGTGCCTATAGGCTACATTGGGACTCGACTGGTGTAGTCTACGATCTATGTGGTGAAGTTTCATTTGGCAACAAAATTCGAGGGCGCTGATGCCTACAGTTACATGGTTTTTGCCGTGATGGCAACGTAATCATGGGTGTAGCTGCGATCTGTGGCGGTTCCATGGTGAAATTAAGGGGTGCGGATGCCTACAGTTTTCTATGGATTTTGCCGAGACGACGACGTAATCATCGGGCTAATTGCGACCCATGGAGGGGGTGATGATTTTCAGAGCATTCTCAAAAAAGTCTTTTTCCAAGTATTTTCACCGGGTGTTAAAAAGGGTCTACTAAGTACTTATAGACTTTCAGTCTCGTGCCTGATCAACGTTTGACTGAATTTCTACGAGAACAAGGATGGACTTATTGAGACATCAAATTATAAAGAGTTTATAAAGTTAGTTTACTAATATTAGGAAACTTTTAAAGTGTTTTAAATTGTATAATAAAAGGAGTTAAAAAGTTAAAAGAATAATTTAATAATAAACAATTAAACTAAAATTTTCACTTCGTTCCTTTTCGAGGATGAAAAGTTGTAAAGGGGGAGGAAGGTGATGAATCGGATTTTTTTACGTCCAATAATTGGGTGATTGACTAAATTAATTATTGAAATATTAATATTAATATTGATTATTCAAACAAATAAACTCCTGATAATTAAAACATTTGGATATATACAGATCAGTTTAAAAACTATATTAGATATTTAATTTTTAAAATCTCTGGGTATGATAAATCCTATAGAAAAGAAAATAAACTTTTTTTTATAGGCAAACTTCACCATTTAAATTGAGATAAAATATCCATAAAAATATAGATACAAGTTTTCTATGTTAGATGATATATATATACACACACACACATGCATAAATATAAGTGTATAAATATACAAATATAGGAATGTATGCTCATATGAAATAATATATATGAAAATAACAATAAATGTGGAGGTATATATGAATATTTATAAAATGACAATATATATATATATATATATATATATATATATATATGTTTGCACCAGAAATGGTCACAAACCCCAAGTATCGTGAAAGCACCAAACTATGAATATAGACCAGCAATATTCAAACGCAAATCTCAGATCTAAGCAATACCAAGTACAACAATTCAGAAATTACAATCAGAAACACAAGATTTATAGTGGTTCGGCTATCTCCGGCCTACGTCCACTTCAAAGTTTTATCTTTTATTGATTATCCTTGCTGGTTACAGATGATTACAACGATTACAATGAAGTTATTTGAGTACAACAGCGATGGTAAGTTGTAGAATTGAATCCGACATAGTTTGGACGTTGAATAGCCAAAAGATCCTTTATCTGTAGGCTTCAGGGGGCTATTTATAGGCATAGGAGGTTGATATTGTGCTTAAACTTCGGGAGACTTTTCAGGCACGTGAGTGGGCCTACGCGACCGGTCCCACCAAGTTTCGACTCGATCTGTGATCGATGCGAATTGATTTCGTATCGATCAAAAGATGATCCTATCGAGCTGAAACTTGGTAGATACATTCCTTGGCTTACACGTAAGATTCTGTGAAAATTTCATTGCATTTGGATCTGTGGTTTAGGAGATATGTTCGATACAAGTTATGATTTTTTGGCTGGCCATGTGGTTCGAATCGATTGATTCGTATCGATGTCTTTGAGTCAATCAGGGCACGTGATTATAGGATGACGTGTTGCGAATTTCCAGGATCGATTTATCTTGTGCGTCGATTTAACCGAGTTATCCGCATCCAATTCTGAAGCTTCATTCGCACCGACCGTTGACTCATATCCACTCATTTCAGTCCTTCTTCGAATCAATTATCGATTCACGCCCGTTCATTGAAGCTCTTGTCTGTATCGATAAATGTTGGCACACTTCGCGTTGATCGCTCATCGATACGAAATGAACTCATTCAAGCATGATGGATGCTAACAAGGACTCCGGCGCTTCCGATTCGAACAACCACGAACTGGATGGAAACGAAATATGCTTACCTGCGACCGATGCGAACTGAACTAGCCCCAGATCGATACGAAGCAGTCCTACCATGTTGGATACGAACCGAAATTGACTCGATGCTATTGTTGTTGGATCGATGCAAAGAACCTGACTTCGGATGGAGTCGAACAACATCGATTCGAAATGGACCTTAAGATGGATTCAAATCACATTTTTTATTAACTTGTATCGATCACATCTTGACCATATGAACTCTGATTGGCCTGAAATTTGAAACGTGGCCTCCCTAGTCATGATCACCATCTCCAATCGATTCCGTCCTGATCGGAGTTCGGCCAAATTTTAACGACATCGATTGCAGCCTTGTTTCCAATCGATTTCCAATTCTAATATCCAGTCTTCCTTGCCAATTTGTTGATATTCCAGCCTTGACCAAAAGGTGGGATAACATTTGCCCCCCAAAACATGCCTTGTGATAAGAAGGCGTGTTTTGAATAGTTCCGAATGCGATATCCGAAGTCCATAGCCATATCATCAGAGTACATCATTCCCGACTGCTCCGATTCGTTGCCAAATCCCCAAATCCAGTAACCAAAACCTCTAATCAATTACATATCCATCTGAACCCGATAATCGAGTCCTAATCCATCCTTATCCAATAGCCAACAATCGAATCCAGGACCTCTCCGGATCGATATCCAAATCCATAACCTCTCCGAGTTCTTGCCAAGCGTAATCCACACTCGACGACCGTGGTCGAGTGTCCTTGGACGTTGAGCTAACCTCTCCGGGTTCTTGTCATGCACAATCCATACTTAACGACCGTGGTCCAGTGTCCCTGGACGTTGTACAATGCCATGGCTTAAGTCCTAAGCCGAATCCTGGTCTCTCTGGACCCTTGCTGAGCATCGTCCATACTTAGTGACCTGAAACAATAAACGATAATATGGGGCCTAAGTCCTAGGCCGAACCTTGGTCACTCCGGATCCTTTTCGAGCATACTCCATACTCAATGACCTAAATAAGCCAATTCGCCACATGCGGACGAAGAGACTCACCCCTTGCCAGGTATTATCCATACCTGACAACCATTTTCCAAAGACTAGATAAAAATCCAATCAAAATACAATCCGAAATCCAAATCAAATCAAAAAATCAGGAACCCGAAACAACTTCCAAAACAAAAAACAATCATCCAAACAAAAATCGAAACCAGAAAGCAAACACAACCAGGAGTTCAAACCAAACTCCAAAACCAAATCAGAGAAACATGTCCAATCTGAAAAAAAAGACATATTTCACAAAGCATGACATCGTGGTCTATCATCATTCAGAGCATGCCCAGTGGCTATCTTTGACCCCGTACATGTGTAAATGACTTTGCCGTTTTCCAGTAGCTTGTTACTTATTTCATATTATCCCAGTCAATTGATAACCAATCGACCAACATTCCTGGGCCTCACACCATCATGGTTTGAGGTAGACAGTGGTTGTTCCTGCTCTACCGCTGCATTCCGAGTTCTGACATATTGCTCAACTGTCCATTCCTTACATGCTCCTCGATTATATTCTTCAAGTGCCTGCAGCTGTTGGTATCGTGCCCATCTAAATCATGGAAGAGGCAGTGCCTTTCTGATGCCCTCTCCCGTTCAAAAGGTTCTCTCCTAGCTGGCCTTCGGTAGGGAAGGCGATTCCGGGTTTCCATGTATATCCGCTCCAGCATCTCGTTCAATCCTGTGTATGTGGAAAACTTTGGATCCCTCCATCGCTTCCTAGCTTTTCCAGAATCATCATCCAACTTCATTTTTCCTTTATTTTTATCCGAGCCTCCGCTGGATGGTCCTCCACCCTCAACTGCATTCACTTCCTTTAACTTTAAATCTGCACATGCATCCTCTTGTCGAAGGAATCTCTCAGCTTCGTGAAAGAATTCTCCGAGATCTAGTGGTTGGTCCCACATTAGAGATACTTTGAAATTTGAATCCTCTCTGACTCCCGATACTGCCGCCATCAAGACCATCGATGGATCCGGCCGATCCACCGAAGCAACCGCCGCATTTAACCGAGTTAGAAAAGCTCTGAGTGATTCATCTGTCCTTTGCTGTACCGACGTTAGCGTCATCACGTTCTTAGGCCTCTTAATATGAACCCGAAATTGCCTCAGAAACCTATCCACCAACTCCGTCCATGTTCTTATAGACCCTCCTTCCAACTGCCTAAACCACATCGCGGCTATATCTGTCAAGTACAGAGGGAAACATCAGGCCATAACTTCCTCCGATACCCCCAGCACTTCTATGTGTCTAGTGTATCTCATCAGATGATCTTCTGGATCAGCCTTGCCATTGTATACTTCCACACTAAATAGCTTGAAGTCAGGCGGATTTCGAGCCATCCTGATTTCTCGTGTGAACGGACTCTTGTTCACCCCTTCCAAATCTCTATTGGTCAGACCTCCACGCATTGTTCTACTAATAATCTCAGCTAATCCAGCATTATCCGTCAAAGGTTGCCCCCCATGCCCCTGAGGGAATTCCGGTACATACTCCTCATGCGGTTCACTAATGTTAGCGCTTGCTCTAGCCTGTTGAGCTTCATCCATAGGCCTTCCAGTGTCAGATCCTGTGGGCCTACCTCCAAGCCTTTGTTGATTGGCCTCTGGTTATGTATTCTATCCTCCATTAGGTTCCGCGACCCTAGTTCCTTGCTCCGTATTTGCAATCACTGTAGTTGGTCAAAGGTTTTGTGTTCCTGCAGCTCTCATCTGTTCAAAGAAAGTCTACATCATGTCCTGTTGACTTTTCAACAATCTCTCTTGCAATGAATTGGCCATAGCCTCCATTTCATCCCTGGTGATGTAGATCGAAGCTTGTCCTTCCCAGCTCCAGAGGATGCTTCTTGACTTCCTTCCTGCTGGCTTCTCTCAGCCTTTTGTCTTCTCCTTGTCTGTCGAGTCATTGTCTATCAAATCTGAACACTTCACGCTTTTCAAATCTGAACTTAAATCCAACGTAGCGGGTGCTAGTCCTTCTCAGTGAAAGCACCAAAGTGTTTGTGCCAGAAATGGTCACAAACCCCAAGTATCGTGGAAACACCAAACTATGAATATAAGCCAGCAATATTCAAACGCAAATCTCAGATCTAGGCAATACCAAGTACAGCAATTTAGAAATTACAATCAGAAACACAAGATTTATAGTGGTTCGGCTATCTCCGGCCTACGCCCACTTCAAAGTTCTATTTTTTATTGATTATCCTTGCTGGTTATAGATGATTACGGCGATTACAATGAAGTAATTTAATTACAACAGTGATGGTAAGGTGTAGAATTGAATCCGACGGAGTATGGATGTTGAATAGCCAAAAGATCTTTTTTCTGTAGGCTTCAGGGGGCTATTTATAGGCGTAGGAAGTTGATATTGCGTTCAAACTTCGGAAGACTTTTTCTAGCACGTGAGTGGGCCCACGCGACCGGTCCCACCAAGTTTTGACTAGATTTGTGATCGATGTGAATTGATTTCGTATCGATCAAAAAATGATCCAATCGAGCTGAAACTTGGCAGGCACATTCCTTGGCTTACACGTAAGCTTTTGTGAAAATTTCATTGCATTTGGAGCTGTGGTTTAGGAGATATGATCGATACAAGTTATGATTTTTTGGCTGGCCGTGTGGTTTGAATCGATTGATTCATATCGATGTCTTTGAGTCGATCAGGGCATGTGATTATAGGATGACGTGTTGCGAATTTCCAAGATCGATCCATCTTGTGCGCCGATTTGACCAAGTTATCCGCATCCAATTTCGAAGCTTCATTCGCACCGACCATTGATTCGTATCCACTCATTTCAGTCCTTCCTCGAATCAATTATCAATTCACACCCGTTCATTGAAGCTCTTGTTCGTATCGATAAATGTTGGCACACTTCGCGTCGATCGCTCGTCGATACGAAAAGAATTCACTCGAGCATGATGGATGCGAACAAGGACTCCGACGCTACTGATTCGAACAACCACGAACTAGATGGATATGAACGATGCTTACCTGGGACCGATGCGAACTGAACTAGCCCCCGATTGATACGAAGCAGTCCTACCATGTTGGATACGAACCGAAATCGACTCGATGCTATTGTTGTTGGATCGATGCGAAGAACCTGACTCCGGATGGAGTCGAACAACATCGATTTAAAATGGACCTTATGATGGATTCGAATAACGTTTTTTCTTAAGTTGTATCGATCACATCTTGACCATACGAACTCCGATTGGCCTGAAATTTGAAACGTAGCCTCCCTTAGTCTTGATCACCATCTCCAATCGATTCCGTCCTGATCGGAGCTCGGCCAAATTTTAACGACATCGATTGCGGCATTGTTTCCAATCGATTTCCAATCCTGATATCCAGTCTTCCTTGCCAATTTGTTGATAAGCCAGCCTTGACCAAAAGGTGGGATAACAATATACATATATAAGTATATACCTAAACAAGAATATAAATGTATGTATATGCCTATGTGAAATAAAATATAGGAAAGTTGTATGAATGTGAATATATATATATATATAAAGCAATGTGTATGAATGTAAATGCATGTATATGAGGACCAATATAAGTAAGTAAAAATATTTGTTGTTATCAAAAAATAAAATAAATAAATAGTGCATATGTATATATAGATACCAAAGAACATATAGATGTATACACATAGGAGACAAGCATTTAATGCACATTTCAACTCTAGCATACAAATCATAATACATCAAAGCTTTTTCATATAAAATCAATTCATGTCAGGTCACAACAGTGTATAATTCAAAAATAAACAAAAGGAAATAAAATAAAAATTTAGATATATGAAAATCTATACAATACCTCAGCATAGCTTACCCTATACACCTCTACTCTTTATAAATATGTATCGTTACCTTGTTTTGGTCACCTTCTCTCATTTGTATTCATTCGAAAACTTGTTAAGCATAACAAAGAAAAAGAAATATTTCCATCTCAAAACTTAAAAGAAATCAAAAACCCTTATTAGAGAGGATCAAAGCAAAGCCAAGCAAGCAGTACTCTGTCTCAAAGGAAAATGTGAGTAAACTTCTTTTCAAAGTAAAAATATTTTGTAATCTATGAGCATGTTTAAAGATTAAAATATAAATAACAGTTTTTACTTAGCTGTTGCAAAAAAATAATTATATATATGCCTGTTATGGATGTATGCATATGCTGTACAGTTTTTACCTCTGTTTTTTTGGGTATGATTCAATCTTCAAAAATCAATATCTCATCTCCTAGTTGATTTTAGGTCAGAATGTTTGAAGGATTCCTGTTTTTTCTAATTTACTTAAATTTAAAATTGACTTCATAGGATATTACCAAGTAATAGTACTATAACTAGTATATATAGACAAACCATCAAATATTTCAAGAAAATAGGTTGTTATAATTTGTGTTTTCACCTACATGAGTGGAATCGACCTTGAAAATTACGAATTTTGGTGGCTTAGTTACGATTTTTAGTGGTATGGTTGTTGAGGTAAGGAGAGATGGTCGGAAAATGGTCGTGGGTTGTTTTCTGTCGATCATGAGGGTTTTTGGCATCGGGATCATGCTTGAAGGAAGCCGATGTAATGGCAGCCATAGGAAAAATGGTGGCGTGGTTGGCGGAGTGACGTGGTGGCAGGTCGATGGGATATTAGGGTTTAAAGCTCTTCAAGGGTCGAGGTGGTTCGTCGGTTGATTATGGTGTCACGGTGGCGACGGGGCAATGTGGTGCAGGGGGAAAAGGGAGAGGGGAGGTAGACGAAGCTACTGGCGAAATAGCTTGGGCGACGGTGGTCGGTGATGGCAGCACGAGGTCGAAAAACTGAGTCGAATTTTCTTTTCTGGTGTGATGATTTGTTCGTTTACTGTTTTAGCACTGCCGGGAAGTTTTGGGTAGCTGGAATAGATGATGGGATCGACGGCGATTGAGGGGCGAAGGCGGTCGGAGAGTTTCCGATGGTGTGTTCACTTGTACACCATGACATGCGTATCCGGTAGTAGCAGGTTGAATAAGAATGAAGAGAAGAGAAGTAGGGGAAAGGGAAGGAGTTTGGGCCAAAAATTTTGTTGGGCAAGGAAAGAGAATAAAAGAAAAGCAAAAGAAAATAAAGGGAAAAAGGAAAGAAATAAGAAGAAGGGAAAAATGAATAAAAGAAAAGTAAAGTAGAAGAATAAAAGAAATAAAAGTAAAAGGATGAAAGAAATAAAAGAAAAAAAGGAATAAAGAAAATGTAGGAAGAAATAAAGAAAAATATAAAAAAGAATAAAAGAAAAGGAAGAAGAGAATGGATGAGATTTTTACATATATATTTGTAGGATAATTTATATTTTCTTCTTAAGCAAAGGGCTGTTTTCATTTTAAAAATCCATAATGTAAAATTAAACGATGTTGATAACGGTTGCAGATTATTTTTAATGTGGGAAATTAATGGTGTTTGATAATTCATTATTAGTTAATATATTGTTTAAATTTGTAATTAATTTGGTTTTAAATATAAATGATCATGGTTAATCGAAGTAAATTAAAACGATGAGTGAATCATTGGATATTGATTTTAAATTAAAATAACGAGATTAAAACAATGATACGATTTATTTAAAAATCTGTAAGAAGTCCCTGTAATCGGTTATCGTCTCCATAAACGATAAGTTGTTATTTTGAACAACCGACTTCCTTAAATTTATTCCTTAGATTCGAAGAGACCGAGGTCGGGTATCAGTGTTACCAAAAACCACTTTGATTTGTTAATCACTAGATAACTTTAGGATTTGATTATGGAGTAAAATAGGCTGGAATTGAATAAAATTAAGTAAAACTGACTATTTAAAATAAGTAATGGTACTTAGATATTATTTTGAATATCAATGGATTTCTATAACAAAGTTTGGTTAAACGTGATATAAACTCGCCACATTGTACGAGTTACCAGGATTCAAATGAAGTTTATGATTAAAGTATTTCATATTAAATGGGTTTACTCACGCTGGTTTCCAGCCTGAATCGGGTGTTACTTTATTGTAATGCTCGAGTCAGACCGAGTGTTACAAATTTTCAGGTTAAAACATAATGGAGCTCAGGGGACGAGCTGGATGGCGGGGGTATATTTATTAAATTCCGCTGAGTTTTAGAGACTGTATTGTCAGTATTTAGGGACAAGTTATTATAACTGTTCAGATTTGTTGTATTCTGACATCCTGTATGTATATTGACAGTTACAGCTTTCTTGTATAAAATGCTGTTATTTTATATTATAGTTTTGTGACGCCCCACCTCTATATCCACACTAGCCAAGAACACTACAGTGTAGTGTTGTCAACTAGCACGGAGAATAAGGCTGTTGAGGAGCGACCATCCTCGTGATTTCTTGTCACGCGGTGGCTATAATAATCTTCGGAAACAAACATAGAAATATGTATAACACAAATCAGTCACAGACATCCATATCACAAAGGCGGAAGAAGATATGAATATATAACTAACACATGAAAGTGTACATCAGAGTAGTGGTCAAAAAGATCCACAATAATACAAAAGAATAGCAACACGTGCTATGCAAAAGAGTACATCTATGAGTCCATATCTCAAGTGTAAACGACAAAAACTGCTAATCTAAAAGGTCAGCCAAAAGTCAGAGTAGTAAATCCCTGGGGGAGAAGTCAAGCAGAAGCACCTGTAACATCTCGGTCTGACCCGAGTATTATTTATAAGAAAATAATAAATGGATCAGTCTAGCTATAAATATCAGATAACATGATATAAACAATAGATATGGTAAGAACATATAGTAACCATAAAGACATACTATGATAAGCATGTAAATGAAGATCATCAAGAGATCAAACAATATCAAAAGAATCTTCTAAAAGATCCAAATTCACCTAAACATAAAGTTGGAAATTCATAACAATGAAAGTCATGAAAATAGGTGAAGCACAAATTCCAGAAGACTACACAAGAAATCCAAAAATTACAATATAGGAGCATGAAAACTCACAAAATGGGAGCATGAAAACTCACCTACACGTGTAACACAAAGCGAGAAGCTATCTCATGGTTGCAAGCCATTAATTTTGACACACGAATGGCCCGAAGACCATGGGGCGCTACCCCACATATGTGATGGCGAAACATCACACAAATGAGATGGCGAAACATCACAAGAGCGGGGTCTAGTCTCCCTCGCAGACAAAGAGACATCGCACAGTTGCTAGTCTGAAACACAAAAATGATCGTCATGATCATCAAGAAGTGTCAATTACACTAAGTTGGTAAATATAAAAGTTTAACTTCATGTCCCATAACCACTTGCTTAACTCAAATATTTACTAACAAACTGTAGATCTCCACTAGAAAATTGTCACAAGAGATTCAATCGAACAAGTCCAAGAATTAACCGACGAAGTAAACGCAAGCGTTTCGTACCACTTGTTTTAATAAGTCGTTTAATTAGATTTCTCATACGAGTGAGGTAAAGGTTTGTATATACTAATAGATTGGAAAACGGTTTAAGAAAAGAGCTTTGTTATTAAAAATAGAGTTGAAATTGTTTGTTAAAAGAGTTTTGATATTTACTACTAGTATTGAAACCTTTATATTATAAAGTGACAAAACACAGAAGCAATTGTAGAAACAATCAGTCACAAAAATCGCATACGGAGATGTGAATAAAATCCAAGGAAATCAGCTCAATGTTTTTCAGATAAGATCCCCTACGGAGGGGGGGTCCGGGGGGGTGGCAACCCCCCAAGGTGGGGGTACGGGGGCAACGCCACCGCTTACGGGGTTCGACCTGCCCGGTCAGGTCGCGGGGGTCCAGGGGGCAGCGCCCCGTCCAAAACGGTACGACCTAAGTGAAGACAAGCGGCCTACGACCTAAAGAAAAATGAGGTCTAATGACCTAAGGGTTCACGTGACCTAACACAATGGCCGAGCGACCTAACTGGAGTTAAGGGAGGCAAGCGACTTAAGGTCCAACGACCCACGACTCAAGCAAGCCGAGCGACCTAGTGTGGAGGGGTCGAGCGACTTAAGGAAGGCGAACGACCTAAGGTCCAACGACCTACAACTTAACAGAGTCGAGCGACCTAAAAGCACACGACCAAACTAGCAGAGGAGATTTAAGGTCGGTAACGACTTACGACTTACGAAATGGAGGGTGAACGACTTAACAAGGTTCACGACCTAAAGGGGGTCAACCCAACGAGTTATAGGTCCAACGACCTATCGGTTTAAAGGTCACGCGACCTAAAAACCATGCGACCTATGACTTAACAGAAGCCTAGGTCGGAGACGACCTACGAGATAAACCAGGGCGAGCGACTTAACGTTTGCCTAGGGATTATAGGTCGGAAACGACCTACGACTTAAGTCCAGGCGACTTTTCCACGCGCGCGTCACGAAACCGAGCGACCTAAGGGTCCAGAACGACCTAAGGCTTAAGACTCAACTCGCGAGCGACCTAACACTGCAGAGGGGGTTTAAGGCCAGAAACGACCTAAGTGTTAGCGACCTAACGACCTATGGGCCAAACGACCTACGACTTAAAGCCCAACGACCTAATTCCGAGATGACAATACGTGCAGTGCGACCTAACGCGTTAACACGCGAGCGACCTAAGGGTTATGTCGCGAACGACCTAACTCCGAACACACGAAAATGGCCAGAACGACCTAAATGTAGAAAATTCAACAAAACGCTAAAAATTGGAGTTTTTCGCCAATCCAATCCAAACCAAATGCAAATGTGCATGCAAAAGTGATAGGGAATCATTCCCAACGGTCCAATATAGTTATAGGCTAGAATTGTGAGATAAAAATCTCACCTTTGCACTAAAATTTATGAAGATGAAGCTTGAAAGCAAGGAGAAGCAATCCAAAGCTTGAATCCAATATCTTCTACTTGAATTTGGAGTTGAATGTTGGATTTGCAATTGAATTTGTGTTTGGAGTTTTAATTTCCCATTCTCTTCACCATTAATGCCAAAGCTTGAGTTAGTTAGGAAATTTATGAAGAGTGAGGAGAAGGGGGTTGGAACTTGGGCTTAATAGGCTAAACTAACCCAAAGTCGAAGGCGGGAAAAGTTAGTGAAATTTCACTAACTCCAAACCTATCAATGTTTATACTTAAAAAAAGTTGTAAACGGCATTTCGAACTCAATGGAAGTGGTCTCGAGTACTAATTTGATCGTTTGCAAAAAGTAGCTTTTCGGACCAATATCCGATTAACGACAAAATATTTAAATAAAATATTTAAATATAAAATCGATAAATATGCGGGTTGTTACAGACTCTCCTACTTAAAGAAATTGCATCCTCGCAATATATAAGATGGAAATAACAAGTAACAACCATAAAAGCATATTAACACAAAAGAAATTTGAAATAGGAAGTTCACCTCAAAGTGCAGGAGTAAGCAAGTCCGGATGTGTTCGCTCGATGAATTCTCTGGATTCCCAAGAGCAATCCTTAGGATTTGAGGACCATTGAACCTTCACAAGCGGAACATCTTTATTTCGAAGTCGTTTAACCTCCGAAGCTATAATTCGAATAGGATGCTGCTCATAAGTTAAATTCGGCGAAACTTCAATTTCTTCCACAATAGCAGGCTCAAGAATAGAATCGGAATCCCGAAGGCATTTCCGTAATTGAGAAACGTGAAATACATCATGCATAGCAGAAAACTGAGCCGGCAATGCAAGGCGATAAGCCATGGAACCAATACGTTCAGTGATAGGAAATGGCCCAATATATCGAGGCGCTAACTTCCTCGATCGACTGAAACGTACAACACCCTTCATAGGTGAAACACGAATAAAAACAGGATCCCCAACAGAAAATTCTAATTTCCTTCTTCGATTATCGGCATAGGATTTTTGTCTACTCTGGGCTTCTTTCATCCTATGCCGAATAAGTTCAATCTTTTCCGTGGAATCTCAAATAAAGTCTGGACCTAAAACCAGCTTCTCACCGGCCTCAAGCCAACAAGAAGGAGATTGGCATGGCCTTCCGTAGAGTGCCTCGAAAGGTGCCGTACCAATACTAGATTGGAAGCTATTATTATAGAAAAATTCAACAAGTGAAATATGATCTTCCCAACTTCCACCAAAATCAAGCACACAAGCACGAAGAAGATCTTCAAGAGTTTGATTCACACGCTCGGTTTGCCCATCGGACTGGGGGTGATACGCGGTGCTAAAATTAAGCTTCGTTCCTAAAGCTTTTTGAAGACTCTTCCAAAATCCACTAGTAAACAATGGATCACGATCGCTAACAATAGAAGTAGGAACTCCATGCAATTTTACAATTTCCTTGACAAATAGTTTGGCCAAAAGAGGAACGGTTCGGTTAGACCAAACCGGAATAAAATGGGCGGATTTAGTAAGTCTATCAACAATCACCCATAAGCTATCATGACCCGAACGAGAACGGGGAAGGCCATCTATAAAGTCCATGGAAATTTGATCCCACTTCCAAATTGGAATTTCTAACGGTTGCAATAACCCACCAGGCCTTTGATGTTCGGCCTTGACAAGTTGGCAAGTCATGCAACACTTAACAAAGTTAGCAATATCAGATTTCATTCCCTCCCAATAATAAAGTCGCTTCATATCAGCGTACATTTTACTACTACCGGGATGAATGGTGAATTTAGAACGATGGGAATCTTCTAAAATATCTTTACGAAGATCTCCAATATTTGGTACGATAAGTCTACCAAATTTTCGAATGCCGCCATGAGAATCAATATCAAAGTCTTTCAAACCTTCAATATCAATTTTATCCTTAACATTTTGGCCAAGAAGAGCCAATTTAGGATCTAGCCCTTGAGCTTCAAGAATGCGGTCTAAAAGAGAAGGATGAGCCTCAAGGCTACATAAAACAAGTGATGAGCATAAATCAGATACGCGCTCTCGAATCTCACAAGTGGATAAAGCCTCAAGATCGTTCCATTCGGATATCATCATAGAAACAACTGCTTGTTGTTTACGGCTAAGAGCATCGGCGACACGATTACCCTTACCGGGGGTATAAAGAATATCAAGATCATAAGGTGCAAGGAACTCGAGCCAACGCTGTTGACGCAAATTAAGTTCCTTTTGAGAAAATAAATATTTCAAAGACTTATGATCCGTGTAAAGAATAAATTTCTCTCCCAATAGATAATGACGCCAAATCCGAAGGGCGAAAACAATAGCCGCGAGTTCTAAATCATGTGTGGCATATCTAGTCTCGGCCGACTTTAATTGCCTAGACGCATAAGCAATAACACGTTCTTTTTGCATAAGAACGGCACCCAAACCAACGTGACTAGCATCAGTATAAACAACAAAATCTTTATTCCCCACGAGAATAACAAGAATAGGAGCATCGGAAAGGAGTTCTTTCAATTTCTGAAAAGAGGCTTCACATTTGTCCGACCAAATGTATTTAACTCCCTTCTTAGTCAAGCCAGTAAGAGGCACGGCAATCTTAGAAAAGTCTTTAATGAAACGACGGTAATAGCCCGCCAATCCGAGAAAGCTACGGATTTCAGTCACACTCTCAGGTCTTTTTCAATCTTGAATCGCTTCAATCTTTGAAGGATCCACGGAAATTCCGGATTCAGAAATAATATGACCGAGAAACTTCACACGAGATTGCCAAAAGTGGCATTTAGAAAATTTCGCCTTTAATTGATTACTCCTAAGAGTTTCCAATACAATCCGAAGATGTTTCTCATGTTCCTCCTCGGTTTTTGAATACACAAGAATATCATCAATGAATATGAGAACAAACCGATCGAGGAAATCTTTGAAAACTCGATTCATGAGATCAACGAAATAAGCTGGAGCATTCGTTAACCCAAATGGCATAACAAGCCATTCATAAGATCCATATCGAGTACGAAATGATGTCAAAGGAATGCTATCCTCGGCGATGCGAAGCTGATGGAAACCGGTAGCCAAGTCCAATTGTGAAAAGACCTTAGCACCACTAAGCTGATCGAATAGATCATCAATCCGAGGCAAAGGATATTTATTTTTAATAGTCAGATCATTAAGCTTGCGATAGTCAACGCAAAGCCTAAGCGTACCGTCGGATTTCTTCACGAAAATAGCCAAAGCTCCCCAAGGTGAGGAACTAGAGCGAATAAATTGCTTCGTCTCCAATTCGGATAATTGTTTACGCATCTCCTCATTTTCCTTATTGGACATGCGATAAGGAGGACGAGTAGTAGGTTGAGCTCCAGAAACAAGATTAATTCTGAACTCGATTGCTCGTTTAGGTGGTAAACCTAAAACGGGCTTGAATATGTCGGAACATTCACGAACAACGTGAATACGAGAAATAATATCATCTTCATCATCATCATCGTCATCACGAGGATTTAAAGAATATAAAGATGCCACCAAACAGGATTCTGAATCTTTAAGATTAACAGAAATCTGTTTAACAGATAGTGGATGTTGGAGATGAATAGTCTGCTCAGGACATAGGATATGGGCTTGATAACGGCTAAGCCAATCCATTCCCAAAATTATTCCAAAGCCTAAGTAACGCATGACATGCAAATCGGCTAGGAAAGAAAAATCACATAAAATAATCTTCACATCTTTACAAAGCAAACTAAGAGTTGCAGACCCACCAACCGGATTCGCGATTCTTAAAGAAGTCATTAAAGCAACAACATTTAAAGAAAAAGTATCAACAAGTTCTTTTGATATAAAAGAATGGGATGCACCCGTATCAAAGAGAACTCTAATAGGTTGATCATGAAATAAAATAATACCATCAAGAATGGAATGAGAAATACCTTGGCCACGAGATGTGTTGCCAGGGGCTTGAGCCACATTTAACTTTCCCCCTTCTTGGCTTCAAGTTTGAGGCGTTGATGCATGAAATGATCCGGGCTCTTACAATAGCGACAACCTTTGGGCTTCGAACACTTGTTCGCAAAATGGTCCTTAGAACCACAGTTATAGCATTGCACGCTACTAGAGGAAGGTGTCTTTGCAGCCGAAGTTGCCTGCTTACCCTTTTTATTGGGATAAGAACCTTTAAATTTGTTAGGCCTCTTCTTGTTGTTGAAGTTTGGTTTAGCGCCAACCACTTCAGCATCACTCTCTCTATCGGCCTCTTCAAGACGAAGAGCGATATCGACGAGTTGATCAAATGCAACTTCTAGTTTCAGGAGTAGTGGCTTCTTATTTAAGCCATAAACGAACCTCTGGTTCTTCTTCAATGGGGTGTTGATGTATTCAACCCTATATTTGGAAAGCGACTCGAAGGCTGCAACGTAATCAGTCACAGAGGATTGACCTTGAACAAGGTCTATAAAACGTCGAGCCAAGGTTACTTTCGCAGCTTCTGGTACAAACTTTAACTCGAAGCGTCCCTGAAATTGCTCCCAGGTGAGATCCGCTTCATTAATTTCTAAAATAAGGAGTTCGTACCAGTCCAATGCTCTCTCCTGGAGCATGCTGGAAGCCACCTGAACGCGGTGGAGATCGATAAGGTTCATGCGAGAAAAGATTTGATCACATGATTTTAACCAAGCCTGGACCTCGATGATCGTTTCCGAACCTTTGAAGGGCTTCCCACCCAAGTTAGTGTAATCGCTGCACAAGCGTGCAAATCCCGACTTTGGGTGAGTAGGTTCCGGGTTAGCTCCAGCTGCTTGAGCATTTGTTACTAAATCAAGAAGCTGTTGAGCAGTCATAAAAACTCCATCCTGGGGAACAGCACTAGATGATCCAGTTCTGGGACGGCCTGGTCTAGACATTATCTTCCTTTAAAAAAGAAAGAAGAGAAGGAAGAAGGTTATTCACCAATGAATATCAAGCAATCTTGATAGATAAAACAAGGAATCATAAAGGAAATAGGATGAATCGGTACGAAGACTCGAATTAATCCTATGGTATAACTCCTAAGATAGACTTAGGACGATGATCCTTGTTAAGTTATTCTACATTGTTTCGAAGTTTCGCTCTGATACCAAGCTGTGACGCCTCACCTCTATACCCACACTAGCCAAGAACGCTACGGTGTAGTGTTGTCAACTAGCACGGAGAATAAGGCTGTTGAGGAGCGACCATCCTCGTGATTTCTTCTCATGCGGTGGCTATAATAATCTTCGGAAACAAACATAGAAATATATATAACACAAATCAGTCACAGACATCCATATCACAAAGGGGAAGAAGATATGAATATATAACTAACACATGAAAGTGTACATCAGAGTAGTGGTCAAAAAGATCCACAATAATACAAAAGAATAGCAACACGTGCTATGCAAAAGAATACATCTATGAGTCTATATCTCAAGTGTAAACGACAAAAACTGCTAATCTAAAAGGTCAGCCAAAAGTCAGAGTAGTAAATCCCTGGGGGAGAAGTCAAGCAGAAGCACCTGTAACATCTCGGTCTGACCCGAGTATTATTTATAAGAAAATAATAAACGGATCAGTCTAGCTATAAATATCAGATAACATGATATAAACAATAGATATGGCAAGAACATATAGTAACCATAAAGACATATTTCTAATTTGTGTATATAGTAACCATATGGCATATCTTGTTCTAATTTGTGTATATATGTGTAACATGACATGTTATATATATATTTTATTTTTAAAACATTTTTAAAGTATAGTTATAAATTTTCCAATTGTAAATTGTATATTGTTTACAATTTTTATTTCTAGTTTCAATTATTAAACTATTTCTTTAATTATTTTCTATTTTTCCTTCAATTAATTATTTATTTTCTTTTATAATTTGTTTTGTTCAGTTTTTATTTTTATTTTTACTTAATTTTTATTTGTTTATTTGTTTTAAAAGAAAACGAAAATCCAAGAGTCAAAGTCCTTTCATTTCCTAGTGACTTTTCATTACTTGTCTCTTCATTTGCTTTTGCCCTTTGACTCTTCATTGCTTGGCCGTACATTTTCTTTTGTAGCCATGATTTCTCATTTCACTTTCATTGTGAAATATTTCTTCTCATCACACAACTCACGGCTAAGAGGAAAAAAAGAAAAAAATGGCTTCATCTCCTTTCTTTTTTTCATTATTTTTCTAAGTTTTTGCCTTCCTATTCCAACTAGTTTGCTCGGCCCCACTACTCCACCTTCACCACGGACCACACCATCACTTTACATAGTAGCTCCTCCTTCTCCTTCTCTGATCATGACCTGGCCGTGCCATCCAATGGAAGCCATCACCCAAAATTTGCACAAAAACTCCACAAACCTTGCCTTAGCCGAGAAATATTTGCACCTAGCCTTCATCAACCACTTCGGCCACCCACTTTGCCGCCGCCACCAGCAACTACATAACCTTTTTCCGCAGCTCCAGCCACTGTCCAGACCTGACATGAACTTGGCCGATCACCTCTTTCTTTTGGCCGAGCCTTATGATGAACCAAACCTACCAATTTTGCCTTTTTGCCTTGTTTCTTTTGTATTCTTCATGTTGCATCACCTACCCACCTTCATTTCCACTTGTTGCCATGCCATGTTGATGCCAAACCTGAGCTTAACACCATCATGCCGAGTACTTGATCCCATATGGTCAAGTGTTTGAATGGTAAAGGCAAGGTCTTGTCTTTGTTGCTCTTTATTTCAATTTATTTCAATATTGTTTTGGTTAAATATTCATGTATATATTTTCTTGTTTGGTTTGTTATCTACAAGATGAATATCATTGGCTCTCCACTTATTTGAATTCAATGTCGTGCTGTGTCATGCCATATCGTGCTTTTTTGGAATTTATTCGTGTAGTTTGATTTGCTAACTTCATCTTGAAAAGGCGAGTCCTTCTCACTCTGACATGTTTACTTATGAAATAGTGAATTGATGACAAGTGTTTAGTAATTAAAAATGTTTATGCAAGTAAATGATGATTATATGATATGCTATGCCATGTTATAACCATGTTTACTTTGTTAATTATCACTTGACATATGATAAATGACAGTATATTGTGACATTAACCTGTTAGTATAATCGTTTATATTGTTTACGTAAATGTTCACACTGCAAGTTCCCTATTAGAATAGAATCACTATGGGTAGAAATGATACATACATGAACGACACTAGAATAGGGAAAGTCGTTATGGGCTGAAATGATAGGCCTAAGCGATTTTTATTTATTTTTATTTACTTGGGATTGCGGGTTTGAAATGATAGAACCCGGGTTTTCTTTTTAAATTGCGGATTGAAATGATACATATATGTATCACTTGACCTAGGATAGAAAATTATATAAAAACCCCGTGGTATATTTTTAAATGATTTTTCTTATGATATGTATTTTTAAAGTATGAAATTTTGATTTAAAATATATATTTTATGGTTTTAAGAAGGATAAATATTACGTTTTGAATTTGTGAGTATGTATGTAAATTTGAAGTAAATGTGATTTTTAACTTTAAATTATATTTTTAAAACGTAAGTAAATAATGGAAAATAAATTTAAAGTTTTGAAATGATATTTGAAGTAAAATGATAAGTTTTATGAAATTTATAATTTAAAAAAACAGTGAATTTGACTTAACAAATGAATTGAGTTTTTAAAATTTGATATTCAATTATAAAATTTTATTATGATAAATCATATGTTAAATTGATTTAAATGTGAAAGCCTAAAAATATGGTTTATAAATTTAAAATAGATGAAGTTCTATTGTTTTTGAAAAGTTAAAATAAAATTTGAAATTTTATTAGTAGCATTTCCAAAATGATGTAGTCTTATGACAGCATTTTTAAATGCTGTTGTTTTTTTAATTTAGCTATGTTGTAATAACTAAATATCAATTGCGACATTTTATAAATGCCGTTATTCCCGAACTAAACTATTTTGAAAACTATAAGTTAGGATAGCACTTTATAAATGCTGTCGCTGCTATAATTTGACAATGTTTGAAATATCATAGATTTGAACACTATTGAAATATATTTTAAAGTGTTAAATGATTTAACTTTTGGAATTGATTATATGTGAAATTGAAGAAGTTTTGAATACAAGTTAATAATTACATTTTAATTTGAACGAATTTAAATTAAATTTGAATTTAAATAAGATTTACTTGATTATGTGTTAAATGGAATGAAATGTAATGATATAAATGAATTTTTGAATGAAATTTTGAAATGTGTTTTTAATGATATTTGAAATAATAAATGAATGACATATTTGATTTTTAAAATGATATTTAAATTTTAATATTTGAATTCAAATAATGATTTAATAATGAGGTTTTGAAAGGACATGATATTTTGATGATTGAAATGGTTTGGAAATGATTTGATCTTTATTTTGATAAAGAATATGAATTTAGAATGATATTTGATTTTGATATATGAATATTTGAAGTTTATATTAGTATGAAAGGATATTGAGTTTATTTGTAAATTGACTTTATTTAAATAATATTGGATTTATGAAATGAATATTTCAAAACTAAGTAATAATGAAGTTAAAATTGAGATATGTGAAATTTTAAAAATTAGTTTTGAAATGTGGGATATTTAAGCTTTAAAATATATTAAAGATTGAATAATTTATTTTGTGGTTAAATCTATATTTGAAATTTATAAGATTTAAATGGTTTGTTGGGAACGGAATTTAGTTGAAACTGATGGTTTGAATTGAATTAAATTGGAAACTTGAAGATTTGGGTTTAATTGAATAAATTTGTGAATGTAAAGAATTAAAGGATTGTTTCATGATTTCAAATGTTTGATTTTGAAATGTTTCGATTTTCAAAGTGTAATGATGTCAAGTATTTTGGTTTTGAAAGAGTTATGAGTTTGAAAGTATTATGATTTTTTAAAGCGAATATATGTTTGAAATGGAAATGATATCGTATTGATTTGGATATAGTTTTGAAATGAAAATAGTTTTGGTTTCGAAGTATATAAACTATTTTGAAAGGGACATAGTTTTGAAATGAAATGATTCGATTTTGAAGTATGAACTATTTTGAAATGGCCACGGCGTTATAATAACGTATGGTTGTTAAAGAGACCGGGATCGGAAGTTGTCATACTCTTCGCCAACTCTGAAAACCACTTTAACAACTGTGTACACGGTGGAGATTCCAAAATGAAGTAGGATGGTGGCGACGTTCTTGAGGTATATTACGTGGATCCAACTTCCATGAGTCGGCATAAGGTGGCTAAAACAGGAGCATTCTCGGGCAAAAAGAGATAGCTCTGATGGTTGAACGCACTTCTTCGATACTATTCTCTTACTTGTGGTTGATTTGATGGCCATCCTTCGATTTTGATTGGGAGTGTGTTCCTAGGTGGGCGTAGTGGGCTCTACGTTACCACCAGCCCGTGTGCGTAATTGGTATATCTACCCTGACATTGCCTCGTGTGCCGTGTCACCTACCATAGCGAGCCGTATTACGAGTTTCTATTTATGTCATACCTATGCGGTATTTATGGTAGCCTCTCGATCTGGAGGGACGATGGTACTGTATAGACTACGGCATTATTTTGTGTTAAGGGCTATATGGGTAACCCCTTAACGCTATTTTAAAGTAAGTTTATTTTATGGTAGATATTATAATAATAGTGCAATATTACTACATAACAAATAGTTTAACGGATCCTTAGAGGATGGGCGATCCCAAGCATCCTTTAAGTTACTGATGCATTTTGTTACTGTTCACTTGAGTTGATTTACAGTTTATAAGTATTTATATCCTGATCGAGTGTTTTGTGTTTTTCTTTACGCTCAAGTCAGACCGAGTGATTTAGCATTCAAGACTTACCTTCGGAGTTGGAGCTTTGTTTGAAGATCCAGCTGTCTATTTTGCTTTCGGTATCCAGTGATTTCAATGATGTTTTTGATCTGTAACTGGTATATCTTGTTACTCTTGTGTTGTATCTTGTTTAACTCTGATGTATATTATATTTATATAGTAGCTTCATGAACAACTATCTCTTTTACTTCCGCTGCATTATTATTTACTCTATGTCTGTGATCTGTGACTATTTATTTACTGTATATTCTGAGATTTGCCAAATTTTATTTACAACGCGATATTTTGAGCAATTCAAGTCCGACATGTGCGGATGTGAATGGTTGAAAATATCGGGTCGTTACATTTGGTATCAGCGCTTTGGTAGCTCTAGGCAAAACTCAGCATGTATGGTAAATTTATTTGCAGAATCACTTACATTCGAGTTTGAATTTCTTCCTTTTTGACTTGATTCCTTTGAATTTTAGAAACTCCCCTGTAGTTCCAAAATCCATTCGTGTCCTTCACTATTCATCTTCGTTTGATTCTGGAGTATCCCATAACTCCACCTCAAATGAACTTTATAATGAGTCGACGGTCCCGCCAATCTCAAATTTATTTGTAAAGGGGTGAAACTCCTTGACAACAGAATCGATTTACCAAAGATTTTATATTCTCGGTTTAGATGCTAGTATCTTTTATAATTCCGAACTCCATCTCTTGAGACCGAATGTTGATTTACCTAGAAATCCACATCGATCTTATTCTTTAAGTCACGATTGACCCAGTTAAGGATGCCCGCGATTTTATATAAGTTTACCCAACTTCTTATTCTGTTATTTCATCATCGCATCTTTGTTTCCAACTTATCTTGAAATCATTCTTGAAGTGTATTTGTAAACTAATATTTAAAATGTTTTATATGTTGTGGTTTTTGAGCTGTTGATGTTGATTTGGGTTTCTGATCGATTCGTCTGATCAACGTTATCGATAAGATTTCCAAAACACTTGAATAGAGCAAACTGACATAATATGTTGTTTTTTAAATTTAGTAATGAAATAAATTTTGTAGCTATATTATAAATTTTTGTGGATTTTATTGAATTGGTTGTTAAGAAATAATATTTGATTTTATATATCATTATCTCTTGTTTCATATATAAATAATTGAACTATAAACATGGTTATAAATTTATTTGAAAATTTAAAATGAATTTAAACAAGAATTTGATAATTTAATTTTCGATGGATTTCAAGCCTTGTATTTAAAGTGTAAAAGGATATATTATCTAAAGTATTTTCTAATAGAAATTTGTTTCAAATAATTTTAAAGTTTAAAATTAGTGCTCTTCTCTTTGTCGTTGGAAAATAATTTCGGTGTGACTGCAGCATCATGGACATTCATTTTCGAGTTTGGAAGTGAAGAGACCTTTCTGTAGTCTGGCTACAGTTTTATTTTGGGGAAATTTAATTGATTTGAATTTCTAAAATAAGACTGGATTTATAACATATGCTGATATATGATTTATATTTGAATGGATATATATAGTATATGTGCATTTATTTATTTCTAAATAGTTTGGAATTTATCGGAAATTTAATTCTTAAATTTAATCTTGAAGGATAATTTTTAAGTATAATTTCAAGATTTGGATAAATATTCAAGCTTGAAATGATTGAATTGGAAAGTTTTATTTGTATAACACACAATTTCATTCCAACATAACTTACCTAAATTATACAGAAGTTGAATATGTAATTGGATAATATACAATATAAAAAGGATTTTAAAAATAAAATTTGAGAGGTTATAATAAATTTTATACACTTAAATTTTAGTTATAAAAAGATTAACCGAGGTAAATAGAGAAAAAAGGTTATGGAATAATTTACAATATAAAATGATGTTAAGGAACTAAGAATAAATTTAAGGCAGTTATAATAAGTATAAATATATTTAACGTAGGTGATAAAATATATTGAGAGGAAATTTTTTATTTATAATTAGGAATAAAGAAGAACTAAATTTATTAAGTGCATTATGAGTATAATAAATGACTTTTTTCAAATCCATGATTTTAGAGATTGTTTATTTAGATAATTAGATGATAAAATAATGAAACTAGAGATGGTTAAGATTATTTAACTTATGTAAATTAATTATCAATTTAAGTTGAAATTTTCATGGTTTCAAATCTGTTATCTTATTTTGTTTTTCAAACTATCTTTTGGTTGTCCTTATTTCCCTTATCTTGCTACATAATGGGGAGGCTATTGGTTGTACCGGTCTGTTTAGAAATCTTTTTATAATCTTTGATAATCTTTGGTACTCATTTTTTAATCTGAGCACTACTTGCCATCTACAGACCGACGGTCAAATGGAAAGGGTGAATCAGATTTTAGAAGACCTTTTCGTGCTTGTGTTCTTGATTCTGGAAGATCTTGGGAAGATCATCTCCACGTTGTTAAACTTACCTACAACAAAATTAGCAGGTATAATTTCAATCTTCTTATCATCTTGTCTTAATCCTATTTCATTCTACCTTTTTCTCTGTTTTCCCATAGCTCATTCCTTTTCGAGAACGAAAAGTTTTGAGTGGGGGAGAGTGTAGCAACCCTGTATTTTATGATTATTTTAATTGAAACTCCTGATTTAAAAACTTTATTTTATTTATTAAAATGGATAAATTTTGTTATTTAAATATAAATTTTGATTTTGATGTAAATTAGAATTCCAAACTTGAATAAATAGAATATTTTCTAGAAATGTGAATTTTGGTCAATATGGTTAAACTTTGAATTTTAGATTTAAAATTTAAATATTTTAATTTTTGAATTTTATTTTTTATTATGAAAATAAATTTAATTTCAAGAATACTTCTTTTTGTCTCGTTGAAATCTGATTTATATTGTGAAAGTTATGATTTTTACAATATTATGTGTAAATTGTTTTATTTAACAAAATTGTTTATTTTGATTTATATAAATATATTTTTTGCCTTATCTTGTTCTAATTTGTGTATATATGTGCAACATGACATGTTATATACTTATATATTTATTTTATTCTTAAAATATGTTTAAAGTATAGTTATAAATTTTCCGATTATAAATTGTATATTGTTTATAATTTTTATTTCTAGTTTCAATTATTAAACTATTTCTTTAATTATTTTCTCTTTTTACTTAAAAAATTATTTATTTTCTTTTCTACTTTATTTTTTTCAGTTTTTATTTTTATTTTTACTTACTTTTTATTTGTTTATTTTTATTTAAAAGAAAAAGAAAATCCAAGAGTCAAAGTCCTTTCATGTCCTAGTGATTTTTCATTATTTGTCTCTTCATTTGCTTTTGCCCTTTGACTCTTCATTGCTTGGCCGTACATTTCTTCTATAGCCGTGATTTCTTATTTCACTTTCATGTGAAATATTTCTTCTCATCACACAACTCACGGCTAAGAGGAAAAAAAAAGGCTTCATCTCCTTTCTTTTTTTCATTATTTTTCTAAGTTTTTGCCTTCCTCTTCCACCTAATTTGCTCGGCCCCACTACTCCACCTTCACCACCGACCACACCATAACCTTACATAGCAGCTCCTCCTCCTCTGATCATGACCTGGCCGTGCCATCCAATGGAAGCCATCACCCAAAATTTGCACAAAAAATTCCACAAACCTTCCCTTAGCCGAGAAATATTTGCACCTAGCCTTCATCAACCACATCGGCCACCCACTTTTCCACCACCACCAGTAACTACATAACCTTTAGCCGCAGCTCCAGCCGCTATCTAGACCAGACATGAACTTGGTTGAGCACCTCTTGCTTTTGGCCGAGCCTTATGATGAACCAAACCTACCAAATTTGCCTTTTTGCCTTGTTTCTTTTGTATTCTTCATGTTACATCACCTACCCACCTTCATCTCCACTTATTGTCGTGCCATGTTGATGTCAAACCTGAGCTTAGCACCATCATGGCTGAGCACTTGATCCCATATGGTCAAGTGTTTGAATGGTAAAGGCAAGGTCTTGTCTTTGTTGCTCTTTATTTCAATATTATTTTGGTTAAATATTATATATTGTCTGGTTTGGTTTGTTGTCTACAAGATGAATATCTTTGGCTCTCCACTCACTTGAATTCAATGTTGTGCTATGTCGTGCCATATCGTGCTTTTTTGGAATTTATTTATATAGTTTGATTTGCTAACTTCAGCTTGAAAAGGCGAGTCCTTCTCACTCTGACATGTTTACTTATGAAATAGTGAATTGATGACTAATGTTTAGTAATTAAAAATGTTTAAAATGATGATTATATGATATGCTATGCCAAGTTATTACCATTTTTACTTGTTAATTATCACCTGACATTTGATAAATGACAGTGTATTGTGACATTGACCTGTTAGTATAATCGTTTATATTGTTTATGTAAATGTTCACACTGCAAGTTCCCCGTTAGAATAGAATCACTATGGGTTGAAATGATACATACCCGAATGGACACTAGAATAGGAAAAATCGTTATGGGAAGAAATGATAGGCCTAAGCGATTTTTATTTATTTTTATTTACTTGGGATTGCGGGTTTGAAATGATAGTACCCGGGTTTTCTTTTTAAATTGCGGATTGAAATAATACATATCCGTATGACTTGACCTAGATTAAAAAATTATATACATACCCCGTGGTATATTTTTAAATGATTTTTCTTATGATTTGTATTTTTAAAGTCTGAAATTTTGATTTAAATATATATTTTGTGGTTTAAGAAGGCTAAATATTAAGTTTTGAATTTGTGAATTTATGTATGTAAATTTGAAGTAGATGTGATTTTTGACTTTAAATTATATTTTTAAAATGTAAGTAAATGATGGAAATTAAATTTAAAGTTTTGTAACGATATTTGAAGTAAAATGATAAGTTTTATTAAATTTATAAGTTAAGATAACAGTGAATTTGACTTAACAAATGAATTGAGTTTTTAAAGTTTGATGTTCAATTATAAAATTTTATTGTGATAAATCATATGTTAAATTGATTTAAATGTGAAAGTTTAGCCTAAAATATGATTTATAAATTTAAAATAGAAAATTTTGAAAGTTTTATTGTTTTTGAAAAATTAAAATAAAATCTGGAGTTTTATTAATAGCATTTCTTAAATGTTGTAGTCTTATGACAGCATTTTTGAATGCTATCGTTTTTGAATTTAACTATGTTGTAATAACTAAATATCTATTATGGCATTTTATAAATGCCGTTATTCCTAAACTAAGCTATTTTGGAAACTATAAGCTACGATAGCACTTTATAAATGTTGTCGTTGCTATAATTATTTAACTTTTGGACTTGATTATTTGTGAAATTTAAGGAGTTTTGAATATAAGTTAATAATTAAATTTGAATTTTATGGAATTTAAACTAAATTTGAATTTAAATACATTTACTTGATTATGTGTTAAATGCAATGAAATGTAATAAGATAAATGAATTTTGAATGAAATTTTGAAATGTGTTTTGTAATGATATTTGAAATAATAAATGAATGACAAATTTGATTTTTAAAATGATATTTAAATTTTAATATTTGAATTTGAATTTGAATTCAAATATTGATTTAATAATGAGGTTTTGAAAGGATATTTTGATGATTGAAATGGTTTGAAAATGATTTGATCTTTATTTTGATAAAGAATATGAATTTAGAATGATATTGGATTTTGGTAAATGAATATCTGAAGTTTATATTAGTATAAAAGGATATTGTTTTTATTTGTAAATTGAGTTTATTTAAATAATATTGGATTTATGAAATAATATTTCAAAACTAAGTAATAATGAAGTTAAAATTGAGATATGTGGAATTTTAAAAATTAGTTTTGAAATGTGGGATATTTAAGCTTTGAAATATATTAAAGATTGAATAGTTTATTTTGTGGATTAAATCTATATTTGAAATTTATAAGATTTAAATGATTTGTTGGGAACTGAATTTAACTGAAAATGATGGTTTGAATTGAGTTAAATTGGAAATTTGAAGATTTGGTTTTAACTGAATAAATTTGTGAAATGTAAAGAGCTAAAGGAATGTTTCATGATTTCAAATGTATGATTTTGAAATGTTATGATTTTCAAAGTGTAATGATTTCATATTTAGGTATCCTATATTCTGGTCTTCCCAACCTCTTCAATGCAATTCTACTCATCCTTGAGTTTAATGAATTTATATTCACTACTGGGTTAACCTAGCTAGTTCTTCTACCCTTTATCCCTAAAATACAGGTATGTATCCATTATAATGTGAATATATTTATATTTGAAGAAGCAAACATAATTACAACACAATACACTCCAATGGGTTTAATGTCCTTGCAACATTTTTCAAAGAAAACATGGTTAGTTCCTTTATCCTATAATTTTATCAAGGAAAGCATCTTTTTAAAATCATTTCAAAACTCCATTAATTTAGCGATGTGTTTTTCCTTTAAAAATTGTGTATGGGTTACAAAACCTTTCGAAACCTTGCTTTCGACTTCATTGGATGACCTCATTCGAAAGCATTAAAATCTATCTTTAAAACATTAGACTTAGGTCTTTCTAATACTTTAAAACCTTCCTTTCAAAACCTTTTAATTGTGTTAAAGTTTAACATATGACTTTATAGAAGCACAGCTTCGAAACCGTTTGAAAGTGCCCCTTTCTAAATCATCGGAAGTAACCGTTCCAAAATCATTGAAAGTCCCCCTTTCGAAAGCGTTGGGTTAATACTTAAAATTATTATTTGGGTCAAAGTGAATATAGGCAAAAGCATCTCTTTCAAAACCATCCTTTATCGTATAAAAACATTTGGAAAACATGATGGCGTCAGCACCCTCCTTTCGTAGGCATAAAACATTTGGGTAAAATATTGGAAGGTTGGCTTCGAAACCCCTTTCGAAAACATTGCCTTCGAAACCACTAAACCCTTTCGAAAGCTATAAGAAGTGGCTTATTTTTATAAAAACTCAAAGCAGTATTCGACAACATTGATATATTCATTACCATCGAAAGCTTAAAGTTACAAAAGGGTTTCGACTTAGTCGAAACTAACCCTTCCGAAAGCTTCAATTGCAAGAACTAAGTAACTCCTTCGGAAGTTACTTCTTTAAAAAGGCGGCAGCTCTACTTTGAAATTTTGTTTTAAAACACCCTTTTGTAAGCATTGACTTCGAGTCCTTCGAAACCTCTTTGTAAACAGGCTGGCGCTTCTCTTCAGAAAATAAACCAAAGATCTCAACCCCTTCGGAAGCTATACTTCGACACCTTACCTTCCACCTTTCTCCAATCCACTACATACCATCTTTGTGACACCTTGTGTGTTGGTTTTGGCTTAGTAGGTTTGGACTAGGTTGAAGGCAAAGGCTCTACGTAGAAAGGTACTTCCAAAGTAGGCTAAACTATCTTTTCTGAGTAAATCAGGTTTTATACTAATCAAAGTAAACCTTTTTCTAACTAACCTACCATGTGTAAGCACCAGATTGGTTGCCAACTTTTCAAATTCTTTGCTAAGATAACTGCCGCTAATTTCAGATCTAAACCATGGTTAAGTTAATCAAATAAGCCTTTCCATTAAGCAAAACCAATTTTTTCAAAGAAGTCCCTCTTGTAAAATAATTTAATTTGCATAGAAAATCACTTTGGAAAAATCCCCAAAAATTCCAAAAATTTATTTTAACATGTCATCTAATACATCAAAATTCCAGACCCAAATTCTTAACATATTTTCCGAAATAAATATATAAACCCAAATAACCTTATTTTCCTTTGAAAATTCATAATAATCTTTCCAATGCTTGGAAAATTATCAAAATTGAAAACCAACTCCAAAATCATATTTATATAACATAAATTTTTCCATGGCATTTAAACATCGATATAAAGCGGTTTTACCCTAAGACCATATATAATTCCCTTTAAACAATCTTGTTCAATTCAACAAATTAATATTCTAGATTATCATCATCCAGTTCACCATAAAAATGAATTTACCCTTAAATTCGAAAACATATGATTCAAAACAATATAGAGATGGAATTATTATTCACCTTGATTTATATAAGGAGATTGGATTGAGATTGATTTTTCCTAAGCTTGAATCTCTAGCATTTGATTTAATTTCTCTAGTTAATTGCCGACCCCTCCTTCTTATGTTTGTGTTTTCAAATGACATTAATGGTAATGAAATGGGAAGAACGAAAGCATACAGGGATATAGGTTATAGGGTGGCGAATTCCTAATATACCCTTATGTAATTTAATTAACCTAAAACTTATTCTTAAACCCATTTAATTATTTTACTAGGCATGGCCTTAATTAAATTGATTTAAATCTCAATCCCCTTATCACTTAGCATTTACATTACTCTATTTAATTTATTTAATTAAATCTCTTGAATAATGTTATAAAAAATTAGAGGTGCTACTTGGCCGCTCATGTGAAGAAATCATTTGTAGATTTGGTGGATATGACATTAAGATATGAAATGCTTTTGAAGAAAAAGCCACCAACAGCAATATCATCACCTAGTGGTGTTACCATTAACCCAAATAAAAGGAAATTTAATCCAAATTGAGAAAAGAAGCAGGACAAGGGAAAACCGGCTGGATGAGATCAGGGAAATTAGTATAAAGATGTTGTTTGTTACAATTGTAAGAAAAAGGGGCATATTTGAACATACTGTCAGTAGGCGAAGGCTACCTCTCCAATGGTCCAAAAGACTCTTTTCTACTATTGCCAACAGCCTGGACACATGGTTAAGAACTGCCCACTATTAAAGCAGGGTCGGCAGATTAAAGTCTATGCTATTAAGGATGCACCCTCAACCTTTGAAGATGTTAAAGGAAAGGAGTCTTGGAAGGTACTTTACTTTTAAATGGTATTTTAGTTCATGTTTTGTTTGATACCAGAGTTGCTCATAGTTTTATCTCTAAATAATTAGTAGATAGGTTACAACTTATCTCGAAATTTGTAGAAACCTCTATTTTTGTGTCCAACCCCATAGGTGGTATAACTAATCTATGCTTGGCTTGTGAAAGAGTACAAATTGATTTTCAAAAAAATCTTTACTTTTGTGGCCTATTTGTCTTAGATTTTAAGGGGTTTGATGTTATTCTTGGTATAGAATGGTTGTCGAGATATGAGCTATACTAGATTGTGTTAAGAGCAGGATAGTGTTGAAAACTAATTATGGAGATGTATTGGAAAGTATAGTTTGTAGGAAACCTAACAAACGTATGAGTAGTTTCCTTTACTCCTTAGAATTATCCCAGGAAGAGTTAGGATAGATAGAAGTTGTTAAAAAATTCCTAATATTTTCGAGCTGGTTAGCAGTTTGCCTCCCTATGGGGAAATTGAATTTCGAATTGATCTAGTTCACAGTGTGAGACCTGTCATTTAATTCCTACATAGAATGGCCCTGATAGAGAAGCTAGAACTAATAAATCAAACCGATGATTTTTTAAGAAGAGGATTGATTAGACAAAGCCGTTCAAGTTGGGGATCGGTTGTTGTTTTATAGCTAAGTCCAATGGTTCGTTAAGATTGTGCATGGATTATAGGGAATTAAACAAGCAGACCATCCGGAATAAGTATCCCTTATTTCAAATAGATGATATGTTGACCAACTTCATGGAGCTAGAGTATTCTCCCAATTAGACCTTGCTACATGTTTCCATCAATTGAGGGTACCAGAGGACAGTATACCCTTAACTGCTTTTAGAGGACTAGATTTTTTCTATAAGTGGTTAGTTATGCCTTTTAGGCGAACCAGCGCGCTTGCATTTTTTGTTGATCTTTTGATTCGAGGTTTTAGGAATGTGTTGAATAAGTTCGTGTTAATTTTCATCGACGACATTCTTATCTACTCAAAGACCGAGGAAGAGCACAAACACCATTTGGAGGTGTGGTTGGAAACGTTAAGTAAAAACATTCTTAAAGCTAAGTTTTCTAAGCGCCACTTTTGGAAATAAGAAGTGAGATACCTAGGACATATTGTATCGGGTGATGGCATCTCAATTGATTCAGCTAAGGTAGCTGCTGTGCAAGATTTCAAGGGACCCCAAACTCCATGCTTTTTAGGGATGATGGATTATTATAGGAATTTCATAAAGGATTACTCCTAGATTTCCGTGCATATAACCAAGCTGATGAAAAGGATGTTAAATTCTAGTGGACTTCAAAGTGTGAGGACGCATTCCTTGAGTTAAAAGAAAGGTTGACCAGTGCTATTGTTTTGACTATATTGATGGAGGAGAAGGGTTAGCATTTTATATCGATGCATGTAGAGTTGGCTTAGGCACAGTGTTGATGCAGCATAGGAATGTTATAGCCTATGCAAGTAGATAGATAAAGCATCACGAGAAGAATTATGCAATGCATGACTTGGAGCTATTTGCTGTAGTATTTTCCTTCAAGATGTAAAGGCATTACTTGCTGGGTAAGAAATCTTCTTTCCTTCTTTTGTTTATTTCTAATCTATAAGGATCCTAGCTATTAATTTCCTTCCTTAAATAGGTGAAAAGTTAGAGCTCTTCATGGATCTTAGTCCCTAAAATATCTTTTTACTCAGAAGGATCTGAACCTCAGGCAAGAGCGATGGATGGAGTTCCTGGCAGCTTATGACTTAGATATTCTTTATACACCAGGAAAAGCGAATGTGGTGGTAGACACTCTTAGTAGGAATGCAGTATTAGCTCTCTTTGAAGTTAAACCAACTCTTTTGGAAAGGATTGCTAGTAAGAAAAAAAGGATGAACGTTTAAGGAAGATCATCCAGGATGTTGAGGGTAGGCAGTCAAGTTTCGAGTTAGATAACCATGGTACTTTGCGCATGAATGGGAGAATCTACGTCCCTAATGTCGATGGTCTTAGATAGTAAGTTTTATCGGGATGTCATTGATCCAAATTAAGTATCCACCTGGGCGTTTCTAAGATGCATCGAGATATGAAGTGAGTATTTTGGCAGCCTCGAATGAAGAGGAATGTCTCAATATTTGTCATTAGATGTTTGAATGTCAATAGATAAATAGCAATCACTAAAGGATGGCTGGTTTACTTCAACCCTTGGAAATCCAAAAATGGAAATTGGAGATGATATCAATGGATTTTATTGATGGTTTATCCAAAACTAGAAAAGGGAATGAAGGTGTGTGGGTTTTCGTGGATCGGCTAACAAAAAGTGCTCATTTTATCCTGGTAAAGCCAAAGAGAACGACAGCTTCTTTGGCAAAAATTTATATATGGAAGATTGTTCGATTGCATGTAGTTCCAGTAAGCATTGTAAGTGATTGAGATCCCATCTTTACAAGTCAGTTTTGGGAGGCTTTGCAAGTAGCTTTAGGGACAAAGATAAGCTTGAGCACAACATATCACCCCCAAATAGATGGACAAACGGAAAGGGTGAACAAGGTTCTAGAAGATCTTCTTAAGGCATGTATTTTGGATTTTAGAGGATCATGGAAAGATCATCTCCATAGAGTACAATTCTCCTACAATAATAGCTTTCAAGCAGGCATTGACATGGCATCCTACGAAGCTCTCTATGGACACCCATGCAAGTCACCACCATGTTGGGTTTAGACGGGAGATCAACTAGTACTTGGATAAGATATTATCCAGGAAGCTACTGAAAAGGTTGTAGAGATAAAGAGAAGGATGAAGGAAGCCCAGGATCGACAAAAGAGTTATGCCGATAAAAGGAGAAGAGATTTGGAGTTTGCAGTCGGAGACACTGTATTTGTAAAGATTGCTCCAATTAGAGGAGTTGTTCTATTCGGAAGGGTTGGGAAGTTGACATCCAGATATATTAGACCTTTTAAGATTATTGAAAGGATTGGACCACTCGCCTACAATGTTGAATTACCAAAAATGTTGTCAGGGGTCCATAATGTTTTCCATGTGTCACATTTGAGAAACTATGTTCATGACCCTTCATTGATTGTAGAATCGTCGGTCTAAGATGATTTGAAGATACAACCAAACCTGACGGTGATTGGACATCAAGTTCATATTGTAGATCAGGATGATAAGAGGTTGTAAAGTAAAGTAGTGAAGTTAGTAAAGATCCAGTGGTGTGACGATCCTCGAGATTGTACTTGGAAGACGGTGGATCAAATGAGGGAAGCCTATCTCGAATTGATGTTGGGATAGCCATTGTTTGTGTGTATATATATATATATGCATTATTAGGTTATCGATGTTTCGTGTAGGATCTTTGCATGGATTTCATGATATGTATAATATATGACCTTTTGAGTTGTTATGAGTTATCTCTTTATTTGCTAATTTCGGGACGAAATTCTTTTAAGAGGGGAGAATGTAACAATCCAAAATTTAATTACCTTAATAATGAGTATTTAAATATATTTTTATTAACTAATTAGTGGATTTTTTAACTCAAATGAACTCCTTTTAATTAACAAATAAAGATAGTGAAATAGTTTTTGTAACGACTTTGAATTTCACTACTTTGATTTGTGAATATTTAATTAATTTTAATTACTCAAATAATAGATATTATAATGAAAATAAAAATCTTTTAGATAATAATTAATGATGGTGCAATCATTTTTAAATTTTGTTTACAAAAATAATCTTTTCAAAGAAAAATAGAAAACGTACCCGAGAATTGTTTCCGAGTCTTCAACTTTTAGGTGTCGAAAAGTTATCGAAAAAAAGTTGTGCACATTTTTGTAACAAATAGACACACTTTTATAAATGAGTTAGGATTTGTAATATGTAATTGTATATTAAGTTAAGAAATATAAAATATATGATATGACTTTTTATGTAAATGTTAAAAAAACAAAATGTAAATAAAAGTGCCATTACATGTCATATCTTTAGAAACATGGAGTACTTAGGTAATAAATGCATGTTGATTTGGAAAATTGAAGGTGAGACAAGGAAAAAATGTTGGCTCGGGGGGAATGCATGGTGATGTGGCAAAAATCTAGAGGAGGTTATGTACGTTAGGATAATATGGTAATTTGATTTATGCACTTAGTATATAAGGCATTTTCCTAACATTTCCACCACTTTGCATTCATTTCTATTTCGTAAATTTCTTCCTAAAGCTTTCATATAAACTTCCATGGCATCCAAAAATAATTCCTGAGTAAAAAAATCTAGTTCCATTCTCTTTCAAGTACTAAATCCTTGTTAAAACTATTATCTTCCCCTTTTACACTTCCTCCTCACAAAAGCAAGTCCATATACCCCTCCACCATGTTGGTCGAGCACTTAGAGCCCCTTAGGCCGAATAATTTTCAACTAAATGCCACCAAAGACTCCACTTTTCCAAGCTAAAAGCAAAAACCTAGGTTGTGTTCGAGTTATAAAAGAAGTTAGCTTGATTTGGTCCATTTTGGTGAATAAAGTTCTCACCTTTATTCAAAGTTATTAAATTTATACACGATGTATATTTATTAATTAAATATGATGCTTATTTGAGAAATTATGATGTTGAATTGATTATGCATAAGTATGCTTGGAAATGATATTGATTTGATTGTATATAAGTATGCTTATGTATGGTGTTGTATAAACTTGAAATTGGAAGTTAAGTGTTGCAAACTAGTAAGATACTACTTGCTTATGTTTGGAATTATGTTGTTGTGATGTGGTTGTGATATTGGTTATAATCTTGGTATATGTTTTTCATGCTAATAAAGTTAGCATTTTTGCTAACTTAAGTGACTTATGAAATCCCTCTCTGAAGGTTTGAACTCTGGACTTAAATTTTGAAAATATACTTAACTTTAAACTTGTTTAGTTTCAAAACCCACATATTTATGTTTATAATGTAGTGATGTTTCCAAATGTTAAAGTTTCAAAGAAGACTTGGAAACAAATTTCAATTTTGGAAATTTCGTATCACATAGAGATAGTCGTTATAAGTGCAGTTAATGAAAACGAACTCTTTTCTAAATCTAAAAATGCTTTCACCTAGAAATAATTTTGAAATATGTGTTAAAACTTATATTAAGTAATTAAAAAGGTAATCATTACTTACTTAATTAATTATTTAATAAATGATTATTAAATAAATAAATTAAGTAATTAGTACTTAATTATCGGTTAATATAGGTAATTCATCCTTATGTGATAATCAATTAAGTTAGTTTAAATTAGTTAATTAATTAAATTTAAGTACTATTTAATTATTAATTAATTTTTATTATTTTAAGGGTACTTTTGGCACAGGTCCTTGATAGGTTTCAAAATTCACAAAAAACCTAGTGGAAAAAGGTATGTAAATCAGGTCCTTATTTTTCGGAAATCATCAAAAGAACATATAAAAAAATAAAAAAAAATTTCAAATTATAAAAATTATTTCAACTAATATTTATCTCCATATTCATATCAAAAAAATCAAAAAAAAAAGATGGAAAAGGAAAAAAAATGGCACGCTATATGTTTCAGGAATACTTGCAGACATGTATGCAATTTTAGAGAATAATTGTAGACATGTCTGCATTTATTCTAGATAGCATGCCTTTGCAACTAAAAATTATAAAAATGTCTGCAATTTTAAGGAACAAGTGCAGATATTTACGTAAATATCATGATTGTTAAATCAAGGTGCTTTTATTCAGTGAATAATTGCATACATGTCTGCAAATATATGGAATAATTGCAGACATGTCTGCAATTATATAAATTTTCATTCAACGCAATTATTCAATGAATAATTGCATACATGTTTGCAATTATATGAAATAATTGCATACATGTTTGCAATTATATGAAATAATTGTATACATATCTACAATTATTCAGATGTTTATCGAATACAATTATTTAATGAATAATTGTAGACATATCTGTAGTTATATGGAATAATTGTAGATATATCTGCATTTTCTTTTTTTTCAGAAACCTAATTATAATACTTACAATTTTTTAATTTTTTAAGCACCGGCGTAAAAAAATACGAAAAATACGTGCCGCTGCAGTAAAATAATTATAGGGACCCACTTTACAACTTTTTTTAGGGATTTCTTTATCGATTACCGTTATGTAACCTCAACAAATATGAAACCAATGTTATTGTGATGACACATTTATGGGAAGTAAGTCAACCCATAGTTGGCACTAAAAGCCGATGAGTAGGCTGATCCACTATATGTGAGATTTAGAATTTATTTCTAGGTGAGAGATAGAGTAAGGCCGAAATATCTAAAACGTGATATATATGAGAGGGTTAATTCCTATAAATGGGTCATGTTTAAATTAAGTATATGGTTATCCATATGCAAACTTTGTTTAATTACCCTAAGTAGCGGATTGTCTGCCATTTATAACTTGACCAGTTTTAACTTAGGAAGTATGTTATGTCTATTAGAGTTCCCTGGTGAGGACTCGAATACTAGTTGCATACTTCTAAATGAATCGAAATTGAGATAGCCAGGAATTATCTCTTGGTTTAGAGACACCGTTTCGAATAAGTATGATTTACCTGAACCACTTGAAACTAAAAATGTTCATGATGGATCGTTATGAAGTAGGCTATGGAGATGTACTATTTCCTGAGAGTGATTCCAAAATGGAAGATAATAAATGTTGAATGCTTGTTCAATCCCGAAACAACTTGTATGGATGAATGCTAGTATTACATTAGTTGCCTGGAAGGTGTTGTTACAATTCCAAGATGTCTGCTTAAAGGAAAGGTTATCGTAACCACAAGCCTCATAACCGGTAAATGACTAAAGTAGGGACATGTGGTAGGGCTATGTGGGTCGCTCCCATTAGGATATGATCATCGTCAAATCTAGAGTGATATCTATGGTTTGTGTATGCTTCGAGGTCCCTTTTATGGTTGTTGATCGCAACTAAGGGGTGATCATATTCAGCTTTATCTAGTAAGGGGTAAGGTCGGTCCTGAGTAGCTAAGGTGTAGCCTCGCATACATTTTATCCAGAGGCGTACCAATTTGATGGGTAGACCCTCACCCTTTCATAGTTAGAATCCATTTCCCAATACAAGCCTCCAGACATGATTGTATACTATTATGATGGAATTTAATAATGTAACGATTTCGGCTATGATTGCATATTTGTTTTAAACATTGACATTATGATAATATCGAAGGATTTTATATAGAAATGTTTTGGTTATCGTAGGGTAAAAACCCATCCGTGTTTTTGTGTGGCATGGTCTTAGGAGATACCTTTAATTTGAAGGTTTTTAGAAAGTTATGCTTTACTCCCACCAGACCCATGTCTGACTCGGATTTTTATTTCTTTCCCTTAGACTTTTGGGTACTCAAATTTTTACGAGTAGCCAAGTAGTTTGGTTTTTTGAGCATTTTGGGAAGCAGTATGGAGTAGAAGCTTTCACTGTATCTAGTAGATATGTTCATTTCCGCTGTGAATGTATGTTAAGTATAGTAATTTAGGTTAGCCAACATAGCTATCCTTGTTGGGAATAGTACTTGTTGTAACTTTAATGTAATATTTTGGAGTAATCATATGTACTATTCCGTGATGATGTATATGTAACTCTGTCGTTTGTGAGAAAAATCTATATTTGTTTTCTTTTTATTTTATTTACCCCACAACCTATCTTTTGGAAACTTAGATGATTGACACGTGAATATCGAGGATATATTAAGTGTCGTCTTTGGATGTAAGAAAGGTAGATCGTCACAATGCACGTCTCAAAATAGTATACATATTCTACATATCAATATACCAAAAAATATGAATAGATACAATCATAGCAGTAATATAATTATAACTCTATGAACCGCCTTTAGATAGCAGAGATCCTCATCTCTAAGTTAACCTACTAAAAGAATAGATAACAAAGAAAGAAAAAGAGAGGGTCAGTATAAAGTCTGGTGAAAAAGAAATATCAATAATCAGCATGATTACCAATATGCTAATATATCATGAATAAGTCTAAGTGGAAATATTTGAGATAATGAAACCATACCTCAACCCATATCTTCACGTACATCCAACATGATAGCACAGATCTACTGTTGCGCTGCTCTATACAATAAAACTATCATATATAAAGCAACTTGGCACAAATCATGATCCAGACGTTATACCCAAGACTAATGGGCCATGGGTCTTCAGGTAAGGCCAAAACCCACCAATTATAAATAATAATATAAGACTAAGCCATAACGCTCCAACGCATATGGTCAATATTACAAGACCAATAATGTGTATGGTCATTAATGTAAGACCATTAATGCATGGTCACTAACATAAGACCAATATATGTATGGTCACTAATATAAGACTAGCATCAAATGTTACATATATATAATCCCAAGATCGAAGCCAAGAGGTGTAGACTTTTTCGTATATGAAATATCGTATGGAATTACATATCACTATAATCTAGTCGTCGCATATCAAAATCACCGGACGACTCTATAAAAGTAACCATGCAAAATGAAATGCGCCTTTGATTTCACTTATGGCCTTTACGCCATTCAACACCTTTGATACACTCTTTCGATCTATTTCTAAATCTACTATTTTGAAATAAGTGTCCAAGTGGGTCCTACGTGGGCATCAAAATGAAAGTACTTAGTAGCCTACCAAAACTTAGTGGATCATTGTCCTTCAAAAGTGACAGACATTAGTCCAAACCGTGTCTTGATCCGACTTCAAATGTGAAAAATATCATATCCTGAAGCTTTCTTGAAAAATCCTAGAGAAATCCAAAAATCTCCAACATAGCCCATCGGTCAACTGATCTAAAGTGGTTAGTTGACCAACTGAAGTAAACAATATTGGCAATAGCTAAACATTAAACTCCAACCAATAAACCGACCTCTTCATTAATCAACTGGTTAGGTATGACCAGTAGACAGTTTAAGGCAATATCTAGCCTAGATCTTCTTGGCCATAAAACTTTGTCTTTTCCTATTCGATCAGTCCACTAATTAACCTCTTCCAGTTGATTGATCTCCTAATAGAACTCAACCAACCCACTATTTAAACTTCACTCAACTATCATCTTGGCTTTCCTCACTCCGATGTCGAGCCTTACTACTCCATAACCTCACAACCACTTACTATACCTCACACTTGAGTTCACATCCTTGTCGACCTGCTATGGGACGAATAACACTATATGTAATTCGATGAACCGTTTCAAAACTCAAACGCTTACAAATTATAAGAGTTTAACCACTTAACCAACCATCCAACTCTGTATTCCATCATTCAATGACATCTTCATATACCATTTAATAAAATCCTATCATTTCTACCAACAATTCAATCAAAATTAAACATCACATTCATCAAGCATCACTCAATTTCTATAAATTCTTAACACATCAATTTATGAAATTTATACTAAAAAATATTCATCTAACAAGATTCTCATCTCCAAAATCCCTAATCAAGTTCATTACTCAAGCTCAACGAATACAAGCATCAAACAATGATTTTAGCATACCTAGTGATCATATAACTTAGGAAGAGGTCCCACTTATCAAATATCAACAAAATTCAAGCTTCGGTAAAATCCAATATGAAGCTCTTATTTGATTCCTAGATCCAACTCAAATTTTCTCCAATATATAGACTTGATGATGTGCATTTGCACATAATCTTCTAACTGTAATTTAGAATTTTTAGAATAGTTGGGGAAATCAAAGGTTATGAGAATATTTAAATTGAAACCCTTGATTTTCTTTTATCCAAAAATGAAGAGGAAGAAGAATAAAGAGATGAAGAGGGTGACGTTCATTTCAAAACCGTAGAATTATAACCAAAAGAGAATTTTGCCTCTACTTCTCTTCCCATTTTAAAATCCTTATTTGATATTAACAAACTTTATATGTATTTTATGTATAAACAACAATACAAACTCAATGGAATTGGTATCCTGTCCTAATTCATTTATCTTTAAAACTCTTCTTAGTTTGCGTAATTTTCAATCAAACAATTAGTAACAATCTATTACTAAGTTAAAATTATGGGTTGTCACATTCCCCCATATAAATGGATTTCGCTCTCGAAATCATTAAGTGTGGAGCAATCTATCAGACTAATACTTATGTGCCCTGGTCACATATACTTAGTGTTAGAACCTCCATTTCTTGTTTTTAATGATAACAACTATGCAATCACATATATTATAACTTATCAAGATTACAGGTTTATACTACAAGAGATAGTCATGCTCAAAGATATCAAGACTCGAAGACAAAAAAAAAGACTTATGGACCATGCTATGAATAATTAGGTTATAATAGTGTATTAAGAATCTTAGAAAAACATTGTAAGGTATCCTTGAGTATAAATATATACACACAAATTCATATATTCAACATTGGCTTATAAAAACTGTGATATTCAAGTTTAGGGATCCATAGATATCTGTGGGAAAGCCACAGATTTCTATGAATATTTTCAGGAAATTAATTTCTGAAGCCACAAACGTATGAGGTTTTTCCACAGTAACAAATGCATCGGTAACTTAAAGGATGCTTGGGATCGCCCATCCTCTAAGGATCCGTTAAACTATTTACTATGTAGTAATATTGCGCTATTATAATAATGTCTACAGTAAAATAAACTTACTTTAAAATAGCATTAAGGGGTTACCCATATAGCCCTTAACACAAAATAATGCCAATAGTCGATACATCGGAAGGCTACCATAAATACTGCATAGGTACGACACAAATAGAAACTCGTAGTAAGGCTCGTTGTGGTAGGTGACACGGCACACGAGGCAATGCCAGGGTAGATATACCAATTACGCACACGGGCTGGCGGTAACGTAGCAGTCACTACGCCCACCTCGGAACACATTCCCAATCAAAATTGGAGGATGACCATCAAATCAACCACAAGTAAGAGTATAGTATAGAAGAAGTGCGTCCAACCAAAGGAGCTACCCCTTTTTGTCCGAGATCGCTCCTGTTTTAGCCACCTTATGCCAACTCACCAGAGTTAGGTCCACGTAATATACCTCAAGAATGTCGCCACCATCCTACTTCATTCTGGAATCTCCTCCGCATGCACTGTTGTTAAAGTGGTTTTCGGAGTTGGCAGAGAGTATGACAACTTCCGATCTTGGTCTCTTTAAGAACCAAACGTTATTATAATGCCGTGGTCATTTCAAAATAGTTTATACTTCGAAACCAAAACTATTTTTTATTTCAAAACTATATCCAAATCAATACGATATCATTTCCATTTCAAACATATATTCACTTTCAAAAATCATAATACTTTCAAATTTATAACTCATTCGAGACAGGTTCATAGTGATCCATTAAAACTATGATTAGGAAGTTATCGGAGTTACCAATAGGTTCATAATGATCCCATTAAAACTATGTTATAAAGAGTGGTTGGTAGGGGCCAATTGGTTTTTAGTGATCCCAAGAAAACTATATCCGGATTAAGTTATTGACAGATGTCAATAGGTTCCTAGTCAACCCATGAAAACTAGGATAAGAAGAAAATATATTAGCAGGGGTCAATATGTTCCTAGTCAACCCATGAAAACTAGGATAAGGGAGAAGTTATTGGAGTAACCAATAGGTTCAGGGGAACCCTTTAATCAACTAAGCCCACGGGAGTGGTACTGTTAAGTTAATTAGCAAGGGATAATAGATTCATAGCGCACCCATGAAAACTATGAAATAGGACAAGAAGTCCATATAATATGAAAAGGTTATTGGTAATCCCATAAAAAATTAATAGGTTAATGGTGACCCTAGAAACTATATAATATGATAGGGAGTCAATTAAACAGAGGATGGGAAGTCCGGTATGTTTCAAAATGTTTGCATATCATCATAATATTTTGAAATAGCTATGTTTTTAACCATTATGGATGTAGGAGCACAGTATATGGTTTTATAAAGGTTTTAAGATACTGGTGAGGGTGAAACCCATTCCATTAAGCAACGTGGTCTCACTAGATATCTAAAAAATTTGAGATGGTAGATTATTATTCATACTAGGCTTTATGTCTAACTCGAAGTTTATGTTTTCCCCTTAAACTGTCGGGTACTCAATTAATTTTGAGTATTTTGAGAGTTGAGGTTTTCAGGTACCTCATTAGACAAGTGAAGCTTACGAAGACATGTCGTAGGCATACTAGTTGTCTAGAATTCTATTTTATTTGATTCCGCTATGTTGTTTCTAATGGAAAATTTGTTATATTGCCTGCATATACTCTGATCATCCAAGGATGCATCTTCATATGTCGCTCTTGGCGTATGTTGTAACAAATATATTTTCTCTAAAAGAGATTTGTGATTGTGGGATTATGCAATGAATTGGAAATATCTGGAAATGGAATGTGATTTTGTTTGATGTTTTAAATTTTTTCCATATTCATGTGTTTCTTTGTATTAATGAATCTAACACCGCCGGATTTGGTCGCCGAGGATTAATAACTATGGATGACCGCAGCATCCATAGTCATTAGTTTTGGGCCTTAATGTAGGGCGATGTTACAGGTCATCTTTTCACGAAACTCTTCTCCTATACCTAATACGAACATCTCGTTTTTCTTTAATGGTGTATTAATAAGCCCAGAGCTGAAACAAGACAACTCATTAAACTTCATCTCATATTTTGCCACTGACAGGTCTCCCTACTTGAGATCCATGAAACTTATATAATCGTGTTTTACCCGTAGCTGGCATGAATTGGTCTTCGAATAATTCTTTGAATCTAGCCTAAGAGAACTCATCTTATGGAACATTTATGGTGACAGAACCCACTATGCAGCTGCACCTTCTTGCAATTTTATGATGCCAAGAATCGTTTTTTATCATCAGAAATATTCGAACCTCTAAAAATCTTCTCACATGAACGTTGCCAAGCTTGTACTCTAATGATGAATTCGGTACCCTTGAAAGTTTTCTTCCTAGGTTTCTGTAGTCCTTGCATAGAGTTGCGAAGGTTACATGAAGCTGTACAGGAGCTACTACTTCAACAACTATTCCACCCCTTCCAACACATGAGGTTCTTTCATTTGTAGTTGTTGTGCTACTGTTTCCTCTCCCTCGTTCCCTCGTCGTACTCATTCTTACTACTTGAATAAAGTAAGACATCTTTAGAATACATGGACGAGATTATCTTAGGAAAAAGAGCAAAAAAACAAACATATAAATGTTGATCAAAATGACATGGAAATGTAATCTCAAAGATCGAACTCATTCTAGGGTACTACTAACCCTAACTCTAATGAGTTGACCCCAACCAAGGACTAGGTGTTCGCTCAACCTAAGCTCTGATACCAAGTGTGATGATCTGCCTTTCGTACACCTAAAGACGACACTTAATATATCCTTGGTATTCATGTGCCGATCATTTAAGTTTTTGAAAGATGGATCTTGAGGTAAAGAAAATAAAAGACAAAGAAAACAAATACAGATTTTTCTCACAAACGACAAGGTTACATGTACATCACCACAGAATAGTATATATGATTACTCCAAAATATTACATCAAAGTTACAACAAGTACTATTCCCAACAAGGATTTAAACATAACTACTAGATACAGTGAAAGCTTCCGCTCCGTACTTTTTCCCAAAATTCTCTAAAGAAACCAAACTACTTGGCTACTCATAAAAAATTGAGTACCTAAGGGTTTAAGGGAAAGAAATAAAACTTCAAGTCAGACATGGATCTGGTGCGAGTAAAGCATAAGTTTAACTTTGTAAAAACCTTCAAATTAAAGGTATCTCGTAAGACCATGTCACACATAAACACATAAAAACCTTCAAATTAAAGGTATCCGTAGACTCGTATTGGGAAATGAATTCCAACTATGAAAGGGTAAGGGTCTACCACCGAATTCGTACACCTCTAGATAAAATGTATGAGAGGCTACGACAAGTTGCACCTCAGCTACTCAGGACTGGCCCTATCCTTACTAGATAGCGCCGAATATGATCACCCCTTGTTTGCGATCAACAACCATAAAAGGGATCCTGAAGCATATATAAACCATATATATCGCACTATATTTGGCGATGATCATACCTTAATGGGAGCAACCTTTATAGCCCTGCCGCATGTCCCTGCTTTAGTCATTTACCGGTTGTGAGGCTTGAGATTGCGAAAACCTTTCCTTTAAGAAGACCATCTTGGAATCTAACACCACCCTCTAGGAAACCAATGCAATGCTAGCATTCATCCATACAAGTTGTGTTGGGATCGACAAACATTTACTATCTTCCATTTTGGAATCACCTTCTGGAAGAATAGTACATCTCCATAGCATACTTCGTAACAATCCATCATGAACGTTATTAGTTTGGAGCGGTTCTGATAAATCATACTTAACCGAAACCGATGTCTCCAAACTAAGCGATGATTTCGGGCTAACTCAATTTCGGTTCTTTTGGAAGTATGCAACCAGTATTAGAGTCCTCACGGGGGAACTCTAATATACACAACATACTTCTTGAGTTGAAACTGGTCAAGTTATAAATAGCAGACAATCTGCTGCTTAGGGTAATCATACGGTGTTTATATATGGATAACCATATACTTAATTTAAACATGACCCATTGATAGGAATTAACCCTCTCATATCTATTACGTTTCCAATATTTCAACCTTACTTTATCCTTCGCCCAGAAATAAATTCTAGATCTCACATATAAAGAATCAGCCTACTCATCGGCAATTAGTGCTAACTATGCCTTGACTTACTTCTCATAAATGTGTCATCACAATAACATTGGTTTCATATTTGTTTGAGGTTACATAAGGGTAATCAATAAAGAAAACCCTTGATTTGAAACATTTTTGAAAAAGAAAGACAGTCTTAAAATAAACCGATATTTTGAAACAAAATGATTTATAAATTAAAAAAACCATTATTAGTTAATTAATTAACAAATTTAACCAATATTAAATAGTAATTATATCTTAACTAAGTCTAAGTTAACATCTTAATTAAATTTAAATTAATCAATAATTAATTATTAGTTAATTAAATCCCTTTAACAAAAAAATTAATTAATAATTAATCTTTAAAAAGTAATTTCAAAAAAATTAAACATTAATTATTAATTAGATAATTATTAATTTTAATTAATTAACTGATTAAAATTAACTTAATTGATTAACACTTAAGTATTAATTACCTTTATTAACCAATAATTAAGTACTAATTAATTAATTAATTATTAGTAAAATAAATAAATAATTAAATAATAATTACCTTTTTAATTACTTAATACAAGTATAAAACCTTTTTCAAAAAGATTTCTAAGTGAAAGAATTTTTAGATTTCGAAAACAGTTCGTTTTCCCGAACTGCACTTATAGCGAATATCGCTATACGACCCGAAATTTTCAAACTTGAAATTTGTTTTCTAAGTCTTCTTTAAGACTTTAACATTTGGAAACATTACTACCTTGTAAAAATAAAGATTTTGGTTTTGAAACTAAACAAGCTTAAAGTTAAATATATTTTCTAAATTTAAGTCTAGAGTTCAAACCTTTAAAGAGGGATTTCATAAGTCGCTTAAGTTAGCAAAAATGCTAACTTTATTAGCATGAAATACATATACCAAGATCATAACCAATATCACAACCACATCACAACAACATAATTCCAAACATAAGCAAGATAGTACCATACTAGTTTACTACACTTAACTTCCGATTTCAAGTTTATACAACACCAAATACAAGCATACTTATATACAACCAAATCAATACCAATTCCAAGCATACTTATGCATAACCAATTCAACATCATAATTACTCAAACAAGCGTCATATTTTACCAATAAATATACATCATGTATAAAGTTAATAACTTTGAATAAAGGTGAGAACTTGACTCATCGAAAATGGACTAAATCAAGCTAACTTTTTTTATAACTCGACACAACCTAGATTTTTGCTTTTAGCTTCGAAAAGTGAAGTGTTTGGTGGGTTTAGTTGAAAATTATTCGGCCTAAGGGGGTCTTAGTGCTCGACCAACATGGTGGAGGAGTGTATGGACTTGTTTTTGTGAGGAAGAAGTATAGAAGGAGAAGAGAATAGTTTTACAAGGATTTAATACTTAAAAAAGAGAATGGAACTAGACTTTTAACATAGGAATTATTTTTGGACGCCATGGAAGTTTACATGAAAGATTTAGGAAGAAATTTATGAAATAGAAATGAATGCAAAGTAGTGGAAATGTTAGGAAAATGCCTTATATACTAAGTGTGTGTGTATACATGTCCTCCCCCCTTAGCCAACATTTTTTCCTTGTCTCCCCTTCATTTTTCCAAACCAACATGCATCTATTACCTAAGTACTCCATGTTTCTTAAGATATGACGAGAAATGTCACTTTTATTTACATTTTGTTTTTTTAACATTTACATAAAAAGTCAAATCATATATTTTATGTTTCTTAAGTTAATATATACATTTATATATTACAAATCCTAACTCATTTATAAAAGTGTGTGTATGTGTTACAAAAATGTGCATAACGTTTTACGATAACTTTTCAACACCTAAAAATTGAAAATTCGAAAAAAAAATTCCAGACACATTTTTCTATTTTTTTGAAGTAACTATTTTTGTAAAAAAAATTGAAAATTATTTCACCATCATTAATTATTATCTAAAAGATTTTTTTATTTCATTATAAGATATATTATTTGAATATCTAAAATTAATAAAATATTCGCAAATCAAAGTAATGAAACTCCAGGCCATTATCAAAACTATTTCACTATCTTTAGTTGTTGATTAAAAGAAGTTTATTTTATAGAATCCATTAATTATTTAATAAAAATATATTTAAATGTTCATTACAAAGCTAATTAAATTTTGGGCTGTTGCATGCATTCTTGTAGGTTTTAATGTACCATTTGCACTTTGTGTTGTGATGTTGGATCATATGTCTCTTTACATGACATACCTATGGCCTTCAACATGTTTATTTTGATATTATAATTTATATCCTTTCACTGTATGAATTAGTTTGTAAAGATAACTATATTTATGATTCATTATGTTTTGTATATCTTACTCTCAATGGAACATCGTCCATGACGCCATTGAAGAATCTGATTGCTTGTATGCATGGCTTCTAGGTGTTATGGTAGGCAGGTCATTGCAGGCATCCTTAAAGATAAACATGCGATATCTAAGACGTCGAAAAATTAATAATAAAAAAATTCATTAAAATAAGGATAAAGATGAAAATTTTGTAAATGTCAGAATTTGTCCATGAAATTTACACCATTGTGTTCGTGGGGATTTTCTGCTCAACTTTCAAATATCAAGTTTTGTAATCGGAGCTTAAATGGGAAAGTTATTAACATTTGAAGTTTTCAAATTTAAAATATTTCGGAGGAATTTAAATTTAAAATTTTAGTTAAGGTTAATGTTTGAAAGTAAAAAATGTTAATAGATATTTTAATGTTGAAAGGAAGCTTAGGGTATAAGAAAATGCTAAATAAACATTAGCGGTAGGACATAAAATAGGAAACAATTCAAAACATATAGCAACAATTAATATTCATCTAATTCAATAGGACCAGTAGACCAACCAGGGAGGAGCAGTCGATCAGTGGGTGTACTACAGCTAGGGTTTTAATAGGCACGAACACCCTGATTTTATTAATTTTTAACCAACTTTTATCGTACAGTCCTGACGTGTTCCAACCACTATACATAAGATGCTAGCCCATTCACTTTTATTCACAAAAAATATTTGGACCTCTAGGGAAACCTCGTTATTCTTCTTCACAATTACATATAAGGATTCAATACAAAGGAATTAAGCAATAGGTTTGTATATATTAATGTTTTTATAATCTTATCTGTGACAACCCACCTTTTTGGATGATTAAAGTAACAATAAAGCACACATGTCTAACTCAAACCATTCAAAAGGGAAAATTATGAACAGGGTTTAATAATAAAATAAGAGAAAAGAAGGAAAGCAATACACAGAATCTTGCAATTGAATGATAAAACATAACAATCGAATAAACAGTTCATGAAGCTGTTTTACATTATATATTTGATTTCAATTTTTACAACATAATCAGAGTACGATCAACAAATATACCAGAATAATGCAGCGGAATAATAGTAGTAGGTCTAGTAAACTCCATCTTCAGGAATATTGTCTTCAAACACTGAAATACTCAGGCTGACCCGAGCATAACGAAAAGATAAAGTACTCGAATCAGAATTAAATGTTCTTATGTAAGTTAAATCAATAACAAGTAAATACGAGTTGTAACAACCCGCATATTTTACGGTTGAATATTTAAATATTTTATTTAAATATTTTATCGTTAGTCGGATTTTAGTCCAAAAAGTTACTTTTTGCATACGGTCGAAATAGGACTCGGAACCACTTCCATTGGGTCCAAAACACCGTTTGCGATCATTTTGAGTATAAACTTTGATATGTTTGGAGTTGGTGGAATTTTGCCACTTTTTCACTATGGGCTTTGGCTTTGGTTTAGCCCATTAGCCTAAACTATTAACTCTAGCTCAACCCCCTTCCCTTCATAACTTCACTTTCATTTCCTAACACTCAAGCTTCATCAAAAATGGAGGAAGGAATGGGAAATTAAAACTCCAAGCTCTAGTTCATTTGCAAATCCAACATCTAAGTCTAAATTCAAAGAGAAGCCATTGATTCTTCCTTTGCTTTCAAGCTTTTTCTTCATTAATTTTGTGTAAAGGTGTGATTTTTATCTCACATCTTTGTCTATAACTATCTTTAATTGTTGGGTATGAATTCCTAACACCTTTTCATATGCATTTGCTCTTGGTTTGGATTGAATTGGTGAAAATCACAATTGTTAGTGTTTTGGGTTTAAATCTTTAAAAAATCCTAACTTCGACGTTTGACCACGTTTATGGTGATGCATCGAGGAGCCAATAGGACCGGGTAGCCGATGGGCGTAATCCCCTAGCATTCGTGCTCGATCGGTTGCAAATTGAGAGAGTCTTTTTGCATTTTTGTTGCTTAGGTCGTTCAGCCTGCACATATGATTCTTGGCCTGCAGTTAGATCGGAATGCCTTAGTTCGCAACTAGTATGACGCTTGCATCTTAGGTCGTTAAGTCGCTCGGCCATTAAGTTGCTCACCTTGCAATGAGTCGGTTTGCCTTAAGTCGCTCGTCCATATAGGTCGTTCCCTCTTAAGTCGCTCGACCTTCTTTTATCTCTTAGGTCGTTGCATCACTTAGGTCGCTTGGCCTGTTATGCCGCTAGCTCCTAAGGTCACAACCCCCTTAGGTCGCTCGGCCGTGTTATGCTGCTTGCTCTGTTAGGTCGCGCATTCGGCCATTAGGTCGTTCCACCCCATAGCTCAATCATGTTAAGTCGCACCTGCTATCTCGCAACCATGTTAGGTCGCTTGCTCTCTTAGGTTGCGCCATTTGTCCACTTAAGTCGCACGGCCTTCTCTTATGCTTTAGGTCGCACCAACTTAGGTCGCGCCATGCTATAGGTTGTGCCACGTTAAGTTGCTCTGTTAGGCCGCATGCTATTTCTTAAGTCGCTGATCTCTTAGGTCGTATGTCGTGGAGTCGCATGCATTGAGCCACTGATTTCTTGTGATCGACTTATGTTAAGTCGTAAGTCATGGCTGTTAAGTCACAACGGTATTTCCACTTTGATGGATTTGGAATCGAATTCTTTGGATTTTTATTCACGTCTCCGAATGTGAATTTTTGTGATTTATTATTTCTACAATCATTTTTGTGATTTGTCACTTTATCTCACTCGTACGAGAAATCTAATTAAACGGCTTAGTAAAACAAATGGTATGAAACTCATGCATTTACTTCGCTGGTTAATTCTTGGACTTGTTCGATTGAATCTCTTGTGACAATTTTCTAGTGGAAACTTATAATTTGTTCGTAAATATTTAAGTTAAGCTAGTGGTTATGGGACATGAAGCTAAGCTTATATATTTACTAGCTTACTGTAATGGACACTTCTTGATGATCATTGATGATCATTTTTGTGATTTAGAATAGCAAATGTGCGATGTCTCTTTGTCTACGAGGGAGACTAAACCCATTTCTGTGGAGCTTCGGCTCAATTTGGTAGGGTAGCGACCCATGGTCTTCGGGCCATTTTGTGGAGCTTCGGCTCAAAATTAATGGTTAGCAACCATGGAATAGCGTTTCATTTTGTGATACACGTGTTGGTGAGTTTTCATGCTCCCGTTTTGTGATAGGCCTCCCCATTTTTGTGACTTTTGGATTCCCATTGATGATTTCTGGAATTTGTGTTTTCATCAATTTTCGTGATTTAAATTGATAAGTTTTATTAATATTTGTGCACTGCTGAATTTGCATGTCATTAACTTTTGTGATTGGCATTGCTATTATTGTCAATATTTATGGTTTGGTGAATAAAAATAAAGAGTATGACATTCTTATTGATCTTTAAGAAGATTCTTGTGATATTGATTAATCCCTAGTTGATTTTCAAGTGCATACTTATCACAGTATGGCTTTATGGTTATCGTATGTTCATGTCATATCTCTTATTCTATATCATTTTATCTGATATTTATAGCTAGACTGATCCATTTATTATTTTCTTATTAAATAACACTCGGGTCAGACCGAGATGTTACGGGTGCTTCTACTTGACTTCACATCTGGGATTATCACCCTGACTTTTGGCTAACTACTTAGATTAGTAGTTTTTGATGTATACATTTGAGATATAGACTCATTGATGTATCCGTATTCTTTTGTCTAACACTTGTAGCTATTCTTTTGTGACATTGTGGATCTTGTTTGACCACTACTTTGATGTACACATTCATGTGTTATATATTCATATCTATTTCCGCCTTTTTGATATGGATGTCTGTGACTGATTTGTGTTATGCTTATTTCTATATTTGTTTCCGAAGAATATATATAGCCACCAGGTAGTAGCTTTGAGTTTGTATCAGTATGTCGGATTTCCTGAAACCAGATGCATGTTGTACTATCTGACATATCGGTGCTCACACAAAGCAATTACATGGATGGTCGCTCCTCAACAGCCTTATTCTCCGTGCTAGTTGACGGCATTACACCGAAATGTCCTTGGCTAGAGTGGGTATAGAGGTGGGGCATCGCAACTTGGTACCAGAGCCAAACTTCGGAATAATGTAGAATAATATAGCAAGGATCATAATCCTAAGTCCATCTTAGGAGTCGTGCTTTAGGATTTAATTTGAGTCTTTGTACCGATTCATCCTATTTTCTTTATGATTCCTTGTTTTATCTATCAAGATTGCTTGATATTCATTTGGTGAATAACCTTATCCGTCTTCTTTCTTTCTTTCAAAAGGAAGAGAAATGGTTAGACCTGGCCGTCCCAGCGCCGGTCAATCTCGTGCTACTCCCCAAGATGGATTATTTATGTCTGCCCAGCAGCTTCTTGATCTAGTAAGGAATGCTCAAGCAGCCGGATCTAATCCGGAGTCTTCTCACCCTAAGTCCGGATTTGCACGTTTGTGTAGCGATTATACCAATTTGGGTGGGAAGCCGTTCAAAGGATTTGAAACTATTATTGAAGTCCAGGCTTGGCTGAGAATGTGCGATCGAATCTTTTCTCGCATGAATCTTATTGATCTTCACCATGTTCAGGTGGCCTCTAGTATGCTCCAAGAAAGAGCATTAGATTGGTATGAGCTTCTGATTTCTAAAATAAATGAAGCAGATCTTACTTGGGAGAAATTTCAGGAATGCTTCGAATTAAAATTTATGCCAGAAGATGAGAAGGTGACTTTGGCTCGCCGTTTCATTGACCTTGTTCAAGGTGAATCCTCTGTGGCAGATTATGTCGCATCCTTCAAGTCACTTTCTAAATAAGGGGTCGAATATATAAACACCCCATTGAAGAAGAACCAAAGATTTGTTTATGGCTTGAATAAAAATCTCAAAAAGCCATTACTTCTAAAATTAGAAGTTTCTTTTAACCAACTCATTGATATCGCTCTTCGACTTGAAGAGGTTGATGAAGTAAGTGATGTTGAGGTTGGGAGTGCTAAGCCGAACTTCACTAACAAGTAAAGGCCTAATAAGTTCAAAGGTCCTTATCCCAACAATAAGAAAGGGAAGCAAGCCTCTCCGGCAACTAAGACTTCTACCTCTAGTGGTGGGCAATGCTACAACTGTGGTTCTAAGGACCATTATGCGAATAAGTGTTCAATGCCCCGTGCTTGTCGCTATTGCAAAAGCCCGGACCATTATATATCTTCGTGTCCCAAATTTCAAAACAGGAAGGAGGGAAAGCTTAATGTTGCTCAAGCCCCTGGCAACACATCTCATGGTCAAGGTATTTCTCATTCTATCCTTGATGGCATTATTTTATTTTGTGATCACCCTATTCGAGTTCTTTTTGATATGGGTGCGTCCCACTCTTTTATTTCAAAAGAACTTGTTGATACTTTTTCTTTGGATGTTTTGTGTTTAATGACTTCTTTGAGAATTGTGAATCCGGTTGGTGGATTCCGCAACAATCAGTTTATTGTGTAAAGATATCGAAATTATTTTGTGTGATTTTTCTTTCCGAGTCGATTTGCATGTTATGCGCTACTTAGGCTTTGGAATGGTTTTGGGAATGGATTGGCATAACCGCTATGAAGCCCAAATCCTATGTCCTGAGCGGATTATTCATCTTCGACATCCTCAATCTGTTAACCAGATTTCTATTGACCTTAAAGATTCGGATTCCAGCTTTGTTGCATCTTTATATTCTTTGAATCCTCATGATGACTATAATGATGATGATGAAGATATTATTTCTCTTATTCATGTTGTTCGTGATTTTTTCGACATATTTGAGCCCGTTTTAGGATTGCCACCTAAGCGAGCAATTGAGTTCAGAATTAATCTCATCCCTGGAGCTCAACATATCACTCGTCCTCCTTATCGCATGTCCAATAAGGAAAATGAGGAGATGCGCAAACAATTATCCGAATTGGAGATGAAGCAATTTATTCGCTCTAGTTCCTCGCCTTGGAGAGCTTCGGCTATTTTTGTGAAGAAATCAGATGGTACACTTAGGCTTTGCGTTGACTACCGCAAGCTTAATGATCTTACTATTAAGAATAAATATCCTTTACCGCGGATTGATCATCTATTCGATTAACTTAGTGGTGCTAGAGTCTTTTCACAATTAGACTTAGCTACTAGTTTTCATCAGCTTTGTATTGAAGTGGATAGCATTCCTTTGACATCGTTCCATACTCGTTATGGATCTTATGAATGGCTTGTTATGCCATTTGGTTTAACGAATGCTCCGGCTTATTTCGTTGACCTTATGAATAGAGTTTTCAAAGACTTCCTCGATCGGTTTGTCCTCATCTTTATTGATGACATTCTTGTGTATTCAAAAACCGAGGAGGAGCATGAAAAGCATCTTCGGATTGTGTTGGAAACTCTTAGGAGCAATCAATTAAAAGCAAAATTTTCTAAATGCCACTTTTGGCAATCTCGTTTGAAGTTTCTCGGTCATATCATTTCTGAATCCGGAATTTCCGTGGATTCTTCAAAGATTGAAGTGATTCAAAATTGGAAGAGACCGGAGAGTGCGGCGGAAATTCGTAGTTTTCTCGGATTGGCGGGTTATTACCGCCGTTTTATAAAAGACTTTTCAAAAATTTCCGTGCCTCTTACTAGTTTGACAAAGAAGGGAGTTAAATACGTTTGGTCGGACAAATGTGAAGCTTCATTTCAGAAATTAAAAGAACTCCTTTCCGATGCTCTTATACTTGTGATTCCCGAGGGAAACCAAGATTTTATTGTTTATACCGATGCTAGTCGTGTTGGTTTAGGTGTCGTTTTATGCAAAGAGAACGTGTTATTGCTTATGCTTCTAGACAATTGAAGCCAGCCGAGACTAGATATGCCACTCATGATTTAGACCTTGCGGCTATTGTTTTCGCCCTTCGTATTTGACGTCATTATCTTTTGGGAGAAAAGTTTATTCTTTACAACGATCATAAATCTTTGAAGTATATATTTTCTCAAAGGGAACTTAATTTGCGTCAACAACGTTGGCTCGAATTTCTTGCAGCTTATGATCTTGATATTCTTTATACCCCCGAAAAGGGAAATCGTGTTACAGATGCACTTAGTCGTAAGCAACAAGCGGTTGTTTCTATGATGATATCCGAATGGAATGATCTCGAAATTCTATCCACTTGTGAGATTCGAGGTCGTGTTTTCGATTTATGTTCATCTCTTGTTTTATGTAGCCTTGAGGCTCATCCTTCTCTTTTAGGCCGCATTATTGAAGCTCAAAAGCAAGATCTCGAATTGGCACTTCTTGGCCAAAATTTTAGGGATAAAGTTGATATTGAGGGTTTAAAAGACCCTGATATTGATTCTCGTGGCAGTATTCGAAAATTTGGTAGACTTATCGTGCCAAATATTAGTAATTTTCGTAAAGACATTTTAGAAGATTCTCATCGTTCTAAATTTACCATTCATCCCGGTAGTAGTAAAATGTACGTGGATATGAAGCGACTTTATTATTGGGAGGGAATGAAATCTGATATTGCTAACTTTGTTAAGTGTTGCATGACTTGCCAACTCATTAAGGCCGAACACCAAAGGCCTGGTGGGTTATTGCAACCTTTAGAAATTCCAATTTGGAAGTGGGACCAAATCTCCATGAATTTTATAGACGGCCTTCCCTGTTCTCGTTTGGGTCATGATAGCTTATGCGTGATAGTCGATAGACTCACTAAATCCGCCCATTTTATTCCCGTTCGGTCCACTCAAACCGTTCCTCTCTTGGCCAAACTCTTTATCAAAGAAATTGTTAAATTGCATGGAGTTCTTACTTCTATTATTAATGATCGTGATCCATTGTTTACTAGTGGATTTTGGAAGTGTCTACGAAAAGCTTTGGGAACGAAGCTTAATTTTAGCACCCCTTATCATCCCTAGTCCGATGGACAAACCGAGCATGTGAATCAAACTCTTGAAGATCTTCTTCGTGCATGTGTTCTTGATTTTGGTGGAAGTTGGAAAGATCATATTTCTCTTGTTGAGTTTTCCTATAATAATAGCTTCCAATCTAGTATTGGTATGGCACCTTTCGTGGCACTCTATGGAAGACCATGCCGTCTCCTTCTTGTTGGCTTGAGGCCGGTGAGAGACTGGTTTTAGGTTCAGATTTTATTCATGATTCCACAGAGAAGATTGACCTTATTTGTCATAGGATGAAAGAAGCCCAGAGTAGAAAAAAATCCTATATCGATAACCGGAGAAGGAAATTAGAATTTTTTGTGGAAGATCTTGTGTTTATCCGTGTTTCACCTATGAAGGGTGTTGTACGTTTCAGTCGATCAAGAAAATTAGCGCCTCGATATATTGGGCCATTTCCTATCACCGAACGCATTGGTTCTGTGGCTTATCGCCTTTTATTACCGGCTCAGTTTTCTGCTATTCATGACGTGTTTCACGTTTCTCAATTATGGAAATGCCTTCGAGATTCCGATTCTATTCTTGAGCCCGGTGTTGTGGAAGAAATTGAAGTTTCGCCTAATTTAACTTATGAGCAATATCCTATCCATATTATTGCTTCGGAGGTCAAGCGCCTTCGAAATAAAGATGTTCCACTTGTTAAAGTTCAATGGTCCTCAAATCCTAAGGATTGCTCTTGGGAATCTAGAGAGTTCATCGAGCGAACACATCTGGACTTACTTTTCTGCCCTCTTTGAGGTGAATTTCTTATTTCAAATTTCTTTTGAGGTTGATATGCTTTCATGGTTGTTACCTTATATTTTCTTCTTAAATATTGCGAATTTCTTTAAGGAGGGGAGTCTGTAACAACCCGCATATTTTACGATTAATTATTTAAATATTTTATTTTAATATTTTATTGTTAGTCGGAATTTAGTTTGAAAAGTTACATTTTGCATAGGTCGAAGTAGGAATCAGAACCACTCCATTGGGTCCAAAACACCGTTTGCGATCTTTTTGAGTATAAACTTTGACATGTTTGGAGTTAGTGGAATTTTGCCACGTTTTCACTTTGGGCTTTGGGTTTGGTTTAGCCCATTAGCCTAAACTATTAACTCTAGCTCAACCCCCTTCCCTTCATAACTTCACTTTCATTTCCTAACACTCAAGCTTCATCAAAAATGGAGGAAGGAATGAGAAATTAAAACTCCAAGCTCTAGTTCATTTGCAAATCCAACATCTAACTCCAAATTCAAAGAGAAGCCATTGATGCTTCCTTTGCTTTCAAGCTTCTTCTTCATTAATTTTGTGTAAAGGTGAGATTTTTATCTCACATCTTTGTTTATAACTATCTTTGATTGTTGGGTATGAATTCCTAACACTTTTTCATATGCATTTGCTCTTGGTTTGGATTGAATTGGTGAAAATCCCAATTTTTTGTGTTTTGGGTTCAAATCTATAAAAAATCATAATTTTGATGTTTGAACACGTTTTTGGTGATGCATCGAGGAGCCAATAGGACCGAGTAGCTGATGGGCATAATCCCCTAGCGTTCGTGCTCGATCGGTTGCAAATTGAGAGAGTTTTTTTTGCATTTTGTTTGCTTAGGTCGTTCGGCCTGCACATATGATTCTCGGCCTGCAATTAGGTCGGACTGCCTTAGGTCGCAACCCGTAGGTCGCTTGCATCTTAGGTCGTTAAGCCACTCGGCCATTAAGTCGCTCGCCTTGTAACGAGTCGGCCTGCCTTAAGACGCTCGTCCATATAGGTCGTTCCCTCTTAAGTCGCTCGGCCTTCTTTTATCTCTTAAGTTGTTGCATCACTTAGGTCGCTCGGCCTGTTATGCCGCTTGCTCCTTAGGTCGCTTGGCCATGTTATGCTGCTTGCTCTGTTAGGTCGCACGCTCGGCCTTTAGGTCGTTCCACCCCATAACTCAATCATGTTAAGTCGCACCTGCTATCTCGCAACCATGTTAGGTCGCTTGCTCTCTTAGGTCGCGCCATTTGTCCACTTAAGTCACATGGCCTTCTCCTATGCTTTAGGTCGCACCAACTTAGGTCGCGTCATGCTATAGGTCGTGCCACGTTAAGTTACTCTGTTAGGCCGATTGCTATTTCTTAAGTCGATGAACTCATAGGTCGTATGCCGTGGAGTCGCATGCGTTGAGCCGCTGATTTCTTGTGATCGACTTATGTTAAGTTGTAAGTGTGGCTTAACTCGCAAGGGCATTTCCACTTTAATGGATTTGGAATCGAATTCTTTGGATTTTTATTCACGTCTCCAAATGTGAATTTTTGTGATTTATTGTTTCTACAATCATTTTTGTTATTTGTCACTTTATCTCACTCGTACGAGAAATCGAATTAAACGGCTTAGTAAAACAAATGGTATGAAACACTTGCATTTACTTCGTCGGTTAATTGTTGGACTTGTTCGATTGTATCTCTTGTGATAATTTTCTAGTGGAAACTTACAATTTGTTCGTAAATATTTAAGTTAAGCTAGTGGTTATGGGACATGAAGCTAAGCTTATATATTTACTAGCTTACTGTAATTGACACTTTTCGATGATCGTTGATGATCATTTTTGTGATTTGGACTAGCAAATGTGCGATGTCTCTTTGTCTACGAGGGAGACTAAACCCCGTTTCTGTGGAGCCTCGGCTCAATTTGGTGGGGTAGCGACCTATGGTCTTCGGACCGTTTTGTGGAGCTTCGGCTCAAAATTAATTTTTAGCAACCATGGAATAGCGTTCCATTTTGTGATACACGTGTTGGTGAGTTTTCATGCTCCCGTTTTGTGATAGGCCTCCTCCTTTTTGTGACTTCTGGATTTCCATTGATGATTTCTGAGATTTGTGTTTTCACCAATTTTCGTGATTTACATTGATAAATTTTATCAATATTTGTGCATTGATGAATTTGTGTGTCATTAACTTTTGTGATTGGCATTGATATTATTGTCAATATTTATGGTTTGGTGAATAAAAATAAAGAGTATGACATTCTTTTTAATCTTTGAGAAGATTCTTGTGATATTGATTAATCCTTAGTTGATTTTCAAGTGCATACTTATCACAGTATAGATTTATGGTTATCGTATGTTTATGTCATATCTCTTATTCTATATCATTTTATCTGATATTTGTAGCTAGACTGATCCGTTTATTATTTTATTATTAAATAATAGTCGGGTCAGACCGAGATGTTACAGGTGCTTCTGCTTGACTTCACATCTTGGATTATCACCCTGACTTTTGGCTAACTACTTAGATTAGTAGTTTTTGTTGTATACATTTGAGATATAGACTCATTGATGTATCCATATTCTTTTGTCTAGCACTTGTAGCTATCTTTTGTGACATTGTGGATCTTATTTGACCACTACTCTGATGTACACTTTCATGTGTTATATATTCATATCTATTTCCGCCTTTGTGATATGGATGTCTATGACTGATTTGTGTTATGCTTATTTCTATATTTGTTTCCGAAGAATATATATAGCCACTGGGTAGTAGCTTTGAGTTTGTATCGGTATGTCGGATTTCCTGAAACCAAATGCATGTTGTATTATCTGATATATCGGTGCTCGCACAAAGCAATTACACGGACGGTCGCTCCTCAACAGCCTTATTCTTCGTGCTAGTTGACGGCATTACACCGAAGTGTCCTTGGCTAGAGTGGGTATAGAGGTGGGGCATCACACGAGTATAATGGCTTTGGAAATGTTTATGGGAGTTTCCATCTCCTATCAAGTGTACAACGTGAGTGCAATAACTAAAGAGATGTTATAGAATTTTCAGTCCTAAGGATCCGTTAAACTATCTATATGTAGTAAAATATGTTGTATATGTTGTGTCTATCAGTAAAGCAAAGTATTAAAATAGCGTTAAGGTTTTACATTAATCCCCCTTAACACATTTTTAAACATTGCCCTATAGTTTTCCTTATAGCATCACCAGTAACGTCAGTAGATAAGGAGGCATTGTGATAAGATAATACTAAAAAAAATTGTAGTGGTCGCGTATAAAGATAAAAGTATGACAACGCATATGAAGCAATTCCTAAGGTAGGATTCTACCAGTTTACCTTTTCTAGCTGGTCGTAACACATCGTTGCAACGACTGTCGACCAAGACCACCACCCCTAAAATCAAATCATTATGCACCGACCAAGTCATAAATCAATATAGTAATATAAAGGGGTGATGGACCCTAAAGGTATCTAACCCCTTGGTCAAACATAGGCTCCTGTTTTAGTCATTTCAAATTGACACAAGTGTTTGGGTCAACCATCATTGTTCTCTTTTTTCGTTTAAGTTAATGTTGCCAATTCAACCTCTACATTCAGGATAACATCCATCGCATACGCGGTTATTAATGTGATTTCGGTTGAATAACAGAGAGTATGCCATTCATCTGTCCTCGGTCTCTTTAATAACTAATCGTCCATTTTACACACCGGTTGGTTCTTTTAAATTTCAAGAACAAGTCATATTTCATATCCAAATATTAGATTCTCTTTGAAATCATTTTGAATTCAAAAGTAGGTTATATTTTCCAATCAAACATCCATATTTAAATCAATGATTTAAATCTAAATAATTCCCAACTTAAAAACAATTTGAATGTTGAGAATAGTTTTGAATAACTAAAATAGTTTGAATATTGAAAATAGTTTAATTATTAAAATTAAAGATTTAAGATAGTATGAATATAAAATAGTATTAATATTGAAAATAGTTTCGAATAATTAAAATAGTTTTAATATTGAAATATTTTTGAATAAATAAATAACTTGAATATTGAAAATAGTTTGATTATTAAAATAATTATCTTAAAACTGTTTCTTTCCTTCAAAACAATGGGTACAACTTCCAAATCACAACGAATTCAATTTTTCGACTTCCAATTCAAGTCAACTTCAGATTCAAAATTCAATGTAAAACAGCCTCAATTTGAAACGATTTCAAACTTTACTTCATATTCAATTTAAACGGCTCTATTTAGATGGCTGAAAGTTTCAATTCAAATCTCATTTAAAACAATTACATTTAAATCCATTTCACATCCAAACTTTGAAATACCAATTTAAACCATTTTAATTAAATTAAATTCAGAGTTTAAATTAAAATTTAAATCTTTAAAATAATTCATTTTCGATAAATTCAAATCATATCTCAATTTCAACTTTAAGATTTCAAACTAAATCCTCAAATAATTTCATTTAAACAGTTTCAATTTTAACATTTCACGTCTCGAATTAGAAAATAATTTAATTTGTATAAGTCAAAATTTTATTTTCTTTAAACCAATTCAAATTTAAGATTTGTAACTATTTAATTTAAACAAATCCGGTGTTCATGTATAATTTCTACTCTATGGCCAAGTGATCATTTATCTCAATTTTAATTACAAGGATGGATATATATTATTTCACTCCATATTTAAATGACATTGGTATATATCATTTTCAACCTATTTTTGCGTTCATTTCAAGTAGTCCAAATGACAATGTGTATGACATCAAATGATAAATAAGGTAATAACAGGAATATGTCAAATAAATAAATGACCATACATCCAACATATCAACCAATAGGCATCCAATTAAAATCAACATCCAAATCAACAAACATATCACAACAGTTACTAGTTATTAATTGTCGTTGTTTAATTAGCAATTAAATTTCAATATTAATTTAAATGTCAATTCAATTAAATATCAAATTCAATTTAAATGTCAATTTTAAATTAACAAATAACAATTAATAAAAATTTATCACTTTATGATTTTAATTTAATTAACATCAGAAATTTTAGTATTGCGTGAGTGGTTTTAATCACTCACCTTTCATTTAAGCCTATTAAAAATCCAACAAAAGCCCAAAATCTCAATATTCCTTAAAAGTAACCAACCAATTTCATAATATCCGGAATTTCGATTCAAGCCTAACAGAAGAAACCGCACGTGAATCGGAGCTCGTGTGCACAAGTTATGAATGTTAGAACATTTGAATTTTAAAATTTTAAATTAAAATAATATAGGGCAAAATAGTAATTACAATTATCTCTTCCCAACCCTAAAGGATCAACCCAAACCCGTCAATCGCCTACTTCATCGACCAAACACTGCCAATCTACACCGCTATGCCAAGATCGGACACAACCGCCACGATGCTCACCTTCGGCCGCACCTACGGGACCCTACCGTGTCAACCACGCCATCCCCTTAGCCTCCAACCGAACCCCAAAACATGCCCAAATTCGCCAATTTCTAGTGAATTCATGCACAACCAAGTCGATCTAATCTGATCGGTAACCTCCACTTGACGTCCCCTACGATGCAGTGCCCTCCGACCATCGATTAGGAGAAGATCTACCGTCGATTTGCAAAACCCTACAAAGAATGGTTGAGAAAGATCGCCAATTTCTGGCCAAAGCAATCTACAATTGCAAAATGAATTACAGACACTGAATCCATTCGTCGAGAGCTTTGCGACGATATATAATATCATAGGATTTGAGCAGTTCAAATTTTTGAATTTGATTAAATTGAAAATTTAGGTTTTGGGATATTCACCATTGAATGGGAACAAGTTTGATCTGAAAGTACGTACAAAAAAAATAGAACAGAAGGATATGAAGGCTGCTAGGGTTTCATAACAATCTATTTGTATAGACTAGAGAAAAGTTGATTTGGATCAAAAGCGGTAACAAGACCCAGAAACCCGTTTTGTTCCTGAAACGAAAATAGGTCACAATATATGTTGTTATATAGGTTTTTAATATTTTTAAACTCGATGAAACTAGTTTCAAACCCTAATTTTATTATATATAGAAGTTAGCTTTAAAAAACATGTTATACTTATTTTATATGTTAATTAGCCGAATTATTATTAAACTGATTTAATTACTTTTAAATTCCAAATTAAAAGTTTTCTATCATCATTCTTGTTAAACGGGAATAATAAGCTTTTAAAATTAAAATTTCCATGTTAAATCCAAGATTTAATGATTAAATTAATTTCAACATTTAATTACAACAGCAATAAAATCCTAGTTCATTATACTTTAATTTCAAACAAATTCCTTTATTTTGATTTACATGTTCTTTATATTATCTCAACAATTCCTTTATGTACAAATCAAATATATGTTTCCATTTATTACACTCATTACTCTATAGTAAAGTCTTCTATATTCAATTACACTAATTCCAATTGATTATCCAATTAATTTCAAAATGGATTAAATAATCAGATGAGAAATAAAATAGTTGTTATATATTAGTAATTCATATCTATTAACTTATTGTTCACAAACAGGGATTATCAGCTACTTACCAAATAATTGATTTCTTATTTTATGCTGAAACCAATTTCAATTAATAACATATGATTTCAATATTCAATACATTATTTATTTTATTCCTTATTAAATTTACAATTATATCCAAATTAAACTCTTTAGTTATATTCCAATTAAAGATAAACATTCATTTTCATTCTTTATAACATTAACATTTGAGATATCAAATCTTGTTGTTAATATGCAACCCCACATTGTTCCACATTCAGTTGATTTAGGTTATCATCTTTTAACTTATTGAGGTTTGTAATCTAAGGATCGTATCTAAGAGTATAACATACATCTAATAACATTTCCATTAATAAAACATAAATCTTTATTTATAACCATTTTTATTCAACAATTATATTAAATTTAATATTTCTAAATGGCTGGAAATACAGGTCATTACAATCTCCACCAACTTTTCGTCCCGAAAAGGAATAAGAAAGATCAAGAAATTTGATATATTTTATTCAAAATAGTCAATTTATAAAAAATTAAGATTACATATTTAAGTTTAGTATAAATTTGAAAATAACTCAACTTCCATAAAAAAAATCCAAGTCGTAAATTTACAAAAAATTTCGGCAGCACCTCCCTCGCGAGGCTAGGTCCAGAAAAATAAACAGTATCAATAACTACATGTATACATCTTATTTTAAAAATAAATCATCTCAATCATAGGAAAATAATAAAATATCACTACAAAAACCATAATCCTAAAATGTATCAATTTGTCGGGCAAACAAGACTCTATATATGAAACCAAAAGCAACATCTATTGCTTCCATAAAACTGTATCTTACTTGCATAATCCAAAAGAAAGTTAAACCATATAAAAGAGGAATATATTTTAGTTGTTCCAATCAAAAGCACAAGCAACACAACATATATAATAATCATATGCAAAGAAACAAGTACGATCATTAAATACAACAAAGAATCCATCACACATCCATAGCAACCAAAACTAGTGATTTGTCCAGATTCAAAAACTTTCTATCACATAAGGATGATAAATAAACTATGAAGTGTACCTTATGCTCAACAGCCTTAGGTAATTAATCAATAGATTATTCATACAACCTCGAACAATTTGAGGTGTCATTTCCTAAACTTCCTATAAGCCAACCAACATAGAATTTAAATATTATTTAAGTTTGTAAGATGTACATATATCATTGGTACACAATATCAATTCTGATCACTTGCTTGAATACACAAATTTCACTTCCGAACTAGAATTGTCAACTCAACACTTTAGTGCAGACTTTGATCTGATTTCTTGATTACAAATCTACATTCTCCATACATAGCCATAAAATATGAAAGAAAACTTCAAAATCATATCAAAAAAATCATACCAAGTGTTCGCCATTAAGAATCGAGCGAAAAATCCTAACCCAGACTTGTGTAAATTATCATAAATCATATATTCGAATCTGGATCAGAACTATTATGCGAATAAAATGATCTACGCATAACTTACATGTTTTAATCTATTGCTTTCTTTAGCATACCGTTTACTTTTCATTTATTTTAATTCCCATTCGTTCATATAAGATCATATTTTATTAATTTACGTTCAGTTACTTACATAAATTATTTCTCATTCAATATTTAAAATCATCAATGAATACATTCTTAAAGTATTACATATATTCTTTGCCGTTTAATTCATAAGTATTTGCTTATATAACTTGATTTCATTTAATATTGGTATTCATTAATGAATCATTTCATACTTAAGTTTTTCTACCTTTGATTCACATTTATTCCTTCATATCAAAACATTTAATATTAAACTACAAATCATTTCAACATTTTTTAAGTTTATAATCATTTACTTAAATAGTATTCTCTTTCTACTGTTCATTTTAATTATTAAGCGTTTCAAAACATCAACTTAAGTTTATAACATTTCTTGCAACATCTTAATTCTTTATTTATATATGGACATAATTTCATGTGAACATTTTTATTACTCAATTTTTTACTTGTATAATATTCCATTAAATCCTATAAGCGTACACTAAAGTCTTTTTTGTTTTACTTAACAAGAATGTTTAATAGTTTAAACATGTTTTAATTTTCATTATCCTTTAATTTAAGAGTTACAAAGCTTTAACTTTTATATTTTCATTGAACACTTGGCTTTTAATTTCATATTTTAATTTGGAAGTATCCAACTTTTAAAATAGTCGAATATTCCATTCCATTACAATAATTGAAAATCGCTAATTATTAGAAAAATTAAGAACTAAATAACGAGATTAATTTCAAATCATCTTGAAATAATATATAATTATATCTTTTTTATATCAAATCATACTTAGGAAATTAAAATTAAAATTTGTTTCACCAAAAAAACCGTGTGCCAAAGCTGCTATAGTGTCTTCCTACTTTGAAACTTGAAAATGAATGTCGATGATATCGCGATCATCACCGAAATTACTATCCAGTGATAGAAGATGGGAGTATAGAACTTATTTTCTTTAAAATTCTTTTAAAACATTTCTTTCAAATCTCACTAAAATGTTTCTATCCGAAAATATTTCCAAATAATGCTAATTTATTTTTTCAAAATCTTTGAAAACCCATTTCAAAACAATGGAATTTAAGTTCTCAAATTTTCAATTTAAATTCATTTTACTTGTAAATCATATTGTATAAACCATATTATAAAATTACATTTTATCATAACATATAATATTCAATAGTCTTAAGAACCTTGACTAACCAAACAATAAATGACAATAATCGAATATTATATTTCCTACCAAACAACACAACAAAAATAACTATATCAACTTATAAAAAATTTCTTTTAAATACAAATGTAATACTAGGTAAAATTATTTCGTTTACCTATTTTTAAAACAATATTGTGTCAGTTTACCCTATTCAAGTGTTTAGAAATACCTATCAATTCCCTAGCTTCCTACGTACCGACCGGAATTCATAAATGCTCGATAGAACAAATTAACACAACACAAAGTATTTTTATAGCACTAACAAATACACTTTCTCGTATATATACACTCAAACCCATTCTAGGGTATTAATAACCCTATCTCTAATGAGTTAACCCCTAACAGGATAAGATATTTCTAAATCAAAGCTCTGATACCAACTGTGACGATCGACCATTTTGGACGATTAAAGTCAATAATAAACCACACATGTCTAACTAAAATCTTTCAAAAGGACAAATTATAAACGGGATTTAACAAAATAGGAGAAAAGAAGGAAATTAGTACACATTATCTTACAGCAGAATGATATAAATATAATAATCAAATAAACAGTTCATAATATTGTAGCAGAATAATAATAGTAAATATGGTCTACCAAACTCCATCTTTATCTTCAAGGAACATTGTATTCAAACACTGAAATACTCAGGATGACCCGAGCGTAATGAAAAGACAAAACACTCGAGTCAGAACGAAATGTTCTTATGTAAGTTAAATCAATAACAAGTAAATATGAGTGTAATTGCTTCGGAGTTGTGTATGGGATTTTCCATCTCCTATCATGTGTACAACGTAAGTGCAATAACTTAAGAGATGTTACGGGATTTTCATCTCCTAAGGATCCGTTAAACTATCTATATGTAGTAAAATATGTTATATATGTAGTGTCTATCAGTAAATCAAAGTATTAAAATAGCGTTAAGGCTTTACATTAATCCCCCTTAATACATTTTTTAGAACTGCCCTATGGATTGCCTAATAGCATCACCAATAATGCTGGTAGCTAGGGACATGCCATGATAAGGCAGCACTAAAACAAAATCTTAGTGGTTGCGTACAAGGATAAAAGTATGACAAGGCACGTGAGGCAATGCCCAAGGTAAGATTCTACCAGTTTACCCTTTATGCTTGGTCGTAACACATCGTTGCAACGACTGCTGACCGAGTCCACCACCCTTAAAATCAAAACAATGCGCACCGATCAAGTCAGAAATCAATATAGTAATATAAAGGGGTGGTGGCCTCTAAAGGTAGCTAACCCTTTGGCTAGACATAGGCTCCTGTTTTAGTCATTTTAAATTGACACAAGTGTTTGGATCATCCATCATCATTCTCATTCTTTATTCCAGTAAACGTCACCAATTCAACCTCTACATTCTGGATAGCATCCACCATATACACTGTTATTAAAGTGGTTCTGGTAGAATAGCAGATAGTACGCCATTCATCTGGCGCCGGTCTCTTTAATAACCAAACGTCTATTTTACACACCGGTTGATTCTTTTAAATTTCAAGAACTGGTCATATTTCATATCAAAATATCAGATTCGCCTCAAAATCATTTCAAATTCAAAAGTAGGTTATAATTTCTAATCAAACATCAATATTCAAATCAATGATTTAAATCTAAATAATTCCCAACTTTAAAACACTTTGAATATTGAAAATAAATTTGAATAATTAAAATAGTGTGAATATTGGAAATAGTTTGATTATTAAAATAGTTTTAAAGATTTAAAATAGCTTGAATATAAAATAGTTTTAATATTGAAAATAGCTTTGAGTAATTAAAATAGTTCAAAAATTGAAAATAGTTTGCTTCATATATTAAAATAATTTATATTAAAACTATTTCTTTCTTTCAAAATAATTTGAACTTAGGTTCAACTTCCAAATCACAACGAAGTCAATTTTTTCGACTTCCAACTCAAGTTAACTTCATATTCAAAATTCAATTTAAATCAGCCTCAATTCAAAATGATTTTAAACTTTACAGATTCAATTTAAAAGGTTCTATTCAGATGGCTGAAAGTTTCAATTCAAATTCTTATTTAAAACAATTTAGTTTAGATCCATTTCACTTCCAAACTTTGAAATACCAATTTAAACAATTTTAATTAAAGTAAATTCAGAGTTTAAATTAAAATTTAAACCTTTAAAATAATTCACTTCCGATAAATTTAAATCATATCTCAATTTCAACTTTAATATTTCTAATTAAATCCTTAAAACAATTTCATTTAAACAGTTTTAATTTCAAAATTTCACGTCTCGAATTAGAAAATAATTTAATTTGTATAAGTCAAAATTTTATTTTCTTTAAAAAATAACATTTAAACCAATTCAAATTTAAGATTTGTAACTATTTAATTTAACCAAATCCGATGTCCATACATAATTTTATACCATATGGCCAAGTGATCATGTATCTCAATTTTAATTATTGGGATGGATATATATCATTTCACTCCATATTTAAATGACATAGGTATATATCATTTCAACCTATTTCTTAGTTCATTTCAAATAGTCCAAATAACAATATATATGATGTCGAATTATAAACAGGGTAATAAAAGGAATATGTCAAATAAATACACAAGCATACATCTAACAGATCAATCAATAGGCATCCAATTATAATCAACATCCAAGTCAACCAACACATCACAAGTTATCAATTATCGGTATTTGATTAGCAATTAAATTTCAATATTAATTTAAATGCCAATTCAACTATATATCAAATTCAATTTAAATGTTAATTTTATATTACCAAAAGTAATCAATAAAAATTTATCACTTCGTTATTTTATTTAAACTAACATCAGAAAATTTAGTATTGTGTGAGTGGGTTTAATCACTCACCTTTGATTTAAGTCCATTAAAAATTCAACAAAAGCCAAAAATCTCAACAGTCTTTAAAATCAACCAAACCAATTTCATGTTGTCTCGAATTTCGATACGAGTCGAACATAAGAAAGTGCGTGTGAATCGGAGCTCGTATGCAAAAGTTATGAATGTTCGAACATTTGAATTTTAAAATTTTAAATTAAAAGGAAAAATAGTAATAAAAATTATCTCTTCCCAACCCTAAACGATCAAGTAAAACTTATCGACTGCCTACTTCACTAACCAAACGCTGCCGATCTATGCTGCTATGCCAAGATTAGACACCACCACCTTGATGCCCACCTCATGCCGCACCTACTGGACCCTACATGTCAACCGCGCCGATCCCCTTTGCCCCCAACCGAGCCCCAAAACGCACCCCAAATCGCCAAAATTTTGAGAAGTCATGCACAACCAAGTCGATCCAATCTGAAAGATAACCTCCACTTGACATTTACTATAATGCAGTGCCCTTCAATCATCGACTATATGAAGATCCGTTGTTGATTTGCAAAACCCTAGAATGGATGGCTAAGAAAGATCGTAAATTTCTGGCCAGATCGAGCTCCGATTGTAAAAATGAATTCAAGACACTAACTCCATTCGTTAGAGCTTTGCGGCGATATATTATATGATAAGATTTGAGCAGTCTGAATTTTTGAATTTGATTTGAAATTGAAAATTAAGGTTTTAGGATATTCACCATTGAATGAGAACAAGTTAGATCTGAAAATACGTACAGAAAAAAATATAACAGAAGGATATGAAGGCTGCTAGGGTTTCAGAACAATCTATTTCTATAGACCAGAGAAAAGCTGATTTAGGCCAAAGCGGTAACAAGACTCGAATAACCATTTCGTTCCCAAAATGAAAATTAGTCATCTTATATATTGGTATATAGGTTTTCAATATTTATAAACTCAATGAAACTAATTTCAAACCCTAATTCTATTATATATTGAAGTTAGCTTTAAAAGTCAAGTTATACTTATTTTTATACGTTAATTGATCGAATTATTAATAAGTTGATTCAATCGCTTTTAAGTTCTTAACTAAAAAAATTCTATCATCATTCTTGGTTAAACAGGAATTAATAATGTTTTAAAATTAATTTTTCCATGTTAAATCCAAGATTTAAATATTAACTTAATTTCACATTTAATTACAACGGTAGTAAAATCCTAGTTCATTATATTTTAAATTTCAAAAAAATCCATTTATTTTAAACTACATGTTCTTTATATTAACTCAACAATTCCCTTATGTATAAATTAAACATAAGTTTTCATTTATTACACTCAATACTCTACAGTTAACGTCTTCTCTCATATTAATTGAAATATTTAATTACATTAATTCCAATTGATCGTCCTAAAACTCTGAATTCTGAATCTGATGTATATACAATTGAATGGTTTTATATTCTACAAAGAAGGAACCTGAAGAGCAGTTAGACAAGGACATGGATCAAATCCTAAGGAAGATGGAAACCAACTATGAGTGCAAATCTTAGTTTTCACATTTCAGTATTTGTATAGTGGAAGTTTTGATTTGTTTTATGCCATAGGGAATTTTGTACACTAAGACCCTAAAACTAAAACCCCGAAATTCCCCAAAATGAAATGTCAATTCTTAGGTCTATTGGAATATCAATTGTTTTGTCTTGTTATTGCAGTTTGAATATTTTATATTCTTTTCCACTTCCAATTTTTCTCTATTGTTGTCCTATAGGGTTCTAAAAAGAAAATAAATTAGGAAATTGTGTGTAAAATAGCGAATTCTCGTATTTATAGTTTGCACTGGCTATTTTCTTAATTTAAATATGAATCGCTTTTTCATTGTACATGTACACGCAAAAGTTGAACATAATATAAAGGGTTTAAATTTTAAGTTTTATTCCTTGAGAAAAGGGCATCATTCTACTACATTAATATAAAATAAGTTTGGTATTTGAATTTGTTTTGTTAATGCAAGCCTATTTTTCAACTAAGGGTATTAGCTATTTTGTAAGTTATTGCATAAAGTTAGACTTGTAGGAATTCAGCAGCTTTGACATTTTAAACGATTAGTATAGGAAGCGGAAATCTTTGCATGCTTTGGAATATTTAGTTAACAGAAATTACATATGTATAAATACATTAGCACATTAATATATAAATAACATATAACTAATAGTGTATTGATCACGTAGTACAAAGTAAATGTGTTAGTAAATACTGTTAAACTCTTATAAAGGAAGCTAAGGATCATTATGGAAAATAAACCCATAAATATAGGCGGAGTAAAGAGTTTTCCTTATATGGCCTTAATTTGAAATGTTGTGGGTGTGTGTTTGTGTGTTTGTGTGGGTAGTTGTTACGAGAGTTAAAATATGACTAAGTTTTAGGATGCATGGTGTAACAACCCGCATATTTTACGATTGAATATTTAAATATTTTATTTGAAATAATTCATCATTAGTCGGATTAGTGTCCGAAAAGCTACTTTTTGCAAATAGTCGAATTAAGACTCGAGACCACCCCCATTGAGTTGAGAATGACGTTTGCGACCTTTTTGTGTATAAACTTCGATATGTTTGGAGTTAGAGGAATTTTGCTACTTTTTCACTTAGGGCTTTGGTTTGGTTTCAGCCCATTAGGCCCAAGCTCCTCCCCCTTTTCTCTCCATTCCTTCATAATTTTCCTAATACTCAAGCTTTAGCAACAATGGAGGGAGGAATGAAAAATTAAAAGTCCAAGCCCAAATTATCTTTGCAAAATCGAAGCTTTAACTCTAAATTTATAGAAGAAACTTTGGTAAGCCTTCACTTCTTCTTCTCCAACTCATTCTCCTTTCCATTTCAGAAATTCCTAAACCTAACTTAGGAAAAGTTTCTCTTTTAAGCTTAGATTCAAGCTTGTTGGGTTGGAATTGAAGTGTGATTGTTCTTGCCATTGCTCTATAGCTTCTTCTTCATTGTTTTGGGTTTAAAGGTGAGATTTTTATCTCACATCTATGTCTATAACTATCTTTGATTGTTGGGTATGAATTCCTAACACTTATTCATGTGCATTTGCTTTTGGTTCGGATTGGATTGGCGAATATTCCAATTTTTGGTGTTTTGTAGTCAAATCTTCAAAAATCCTAACTTTGTTGTTTAAACATGGTTTTGGTGATGCATTGAAGAGCCTATATGGCCGGGTTGCTGAATTGGCGTAAACCCCTGGCACCGTTGCTCATTCGATTGCAATTCAGGAGAGTTTGCTCTTCATTGAATAGGTTGAAAAACAGCCCAGCACCCAGTCAGTCGACTGACCGTACGCAGTCAGTCGGCTGGCTGTAGCCAATGATGGCTCCGGGGGCTGTTTACAGAGACAAAGAGTCTCTGTTTCCTATAATCAATCGACTGGCCACTGTAATCAGTCGACTGACTGCAGGAAATGGAATTTTGGAGTTTCTGTTTCAGTTGACTGACTGCAGAGGTCAGTCGACTGACCTACTTCTATTTGCCTATTAAGCCTATTTTTTGTTGATTTCCAATTTTTATCGATTCTTGGTTTTCCAATCTGTTGTTAACATTTATTATCGATCTTGATGACTTCTATTTTGGAATTTTTGGGTATATCCATTTTGATGGGTTTGGAATCGATTTCTTTGGAATTATTTCACGTCTTAGAACGTGAAATTTTGGTGATTGGTTGTTTCTACAATCATTTCTTTGATTTGTCACTTTAAAAATATAAAGGTTTCAATTCTAGTAGTAAATATTCAAACTCTTTCACAAAGATGATTTCAATTCTATTTTCAATATCAAGCTTGTTTATAAAACCGTTTCCAATCTATTAGTATATACGAACCTTTATCTCACTCGTATGAGAAATCTAATTAAATGACTTAGTAAAAAAAATTGGTATGAAACGCTAGCATTTACTTCGTCGGTTAATTCTTGGACTTATTCAATTGAATTTCTTGTGATAATTTTCAAGTAAAGACTTACAGTTTGTTCGTAAATATTTAAGTTAAGCTAGTGGTTATGGGACATGAAGCTAAGCTCATATATTTACTAGCTTAGTGTAATTGACACTTCTTGATGATCGATGATGATCATTTTGTGATTTAGACTAGCAATGTGCGATGTCTCTTTGTCTGCGAGGGAGACTAAACCCCGTTTCTTTGGAGCGACTCAATTTGGTGGGGTAGTGACCCATGGTCTTCGGACCGTTTTGTGGAGCTTCGGCTCAAAACTAATGGTTAGGAGCCATGGAATAGCGTTCCATTTTGTGATACACATGTTGGTGAGTTTTCATACTCCCGTTTTGTGATAGGCCTCCCCCTTTTTGTGATTTCTGGATTTCCATTGATGATTTCTAGAATTTGTGTTTCACCAATTTTCGTGATTTACATTGATAAGTTTTATCAATATTTGTGCATTGGTGAATTTGTGTATCATTAACTTTTGTGTTTGGCATTGATATAATTGTCAGTATTTATGGTTTGGTGAATAAAAATAAAGAGTATGATATTCTTTTTGACCTTTGAGAAGATTCTTGTGATATTGGTTAATCTCTAGTTGATTTTCAGTTGCATACTTATTACGGTATGGCTTTATGGTTATCATACGGCTTTTGCCATATCTCTTCTTCTATATCATTTTATCTGATATTTATAGATAGACTGATCCGTTTATTATTTTCTTATTAAATAATACTCGGGTCAGCCCTAGATGTTTCAGGTGCTTCTGCTTGACTCCTCAACTGGGATTATTATCTTGACTTTTGGCTAACTACTTAGATTAGTAGTTTTTTGGTTGTATACATTTGAGATATAGACTCCTTGATGTATACATATTCTTTTGTCTAGCACTTGTAACTATTCTTTTATGATATTGTGGATCTTGTTTGACCACTACTCTGATATATACTTTTATGTGTTATATTCATATCTTTTTCCGCCTTTGTGATATGGATATCTGTGACTGATTTGTGTTATGTTTATTTCTATATTTGTTTCCGAAGATTATATAGCCATTGTGTAGTAGCTTTGAGTTTGTATCGGTATGTCGGATTTCTTCTTAAGTTGAAATGCATGTTATGCTATCTGACATATCAGTGTCGCACAAAGCAATTACACGGATGGTCGCTCGTCAATAGCCTTATTCACCGCGCTAATTGACGACATTACCCCGTAGTGTCCTTGATTAGCATGGGTATAGAGGTAGGGCGTCACAGCTTGGCATCAAAGCCTAGAACTTTGGAACAATGTAGAATAATTTAACAAGGATCATCGTCCTAAGTCTATCATAGGAGTCGTGCATTAAGATTTGATTCGAGTCTTCGTACCATCTCATCCTATTTTCTTTTGTGATACCTTGTTTTATCAATCATTATTATTTGATATTCATTTTGTGAATAACCTTTTTATTCCTCTTTCTTAAAGAAGAGAAATGGTTAGACCTGGCCTCCCAGCGTCGGTCAACCTAGTGCTACTCCCCAGGATGGAGTATTTATGTCTGCCCAACAGCTTTTAGATCTCGTGAAGAATGCTCAAGCTACCGGACCCAATCCAGAGCCTACTCACCCTAAGTCTGGATTTGCACATTTGTGCAGCGATTATACCAACTTGGATGGGAAGCCATTCAGAGGTTCTGAAACTATTATTGAAGTCCAAGCTTGGCTAAGAACATGCGATCGTATCTTTTCTCGCATGAATCTTATTGATCTTCACCGAGTTCAGGTGGCCTCTAGTATGCTCCAAGAAAGAGCATTAGACTGGTACGAGCTTCTGATTTCTGAAATGAATGAAACAGATCTTACTTGGGAGAAATTCCAGGAATGATTTGAGTTAAATTTTGTGCCAGAAGCTGAGAAGGTGACATTGGCTCGTCGTTTCATAGACTTTTTTCAAGGTGAATCCTCCATGGCAGACTATGTTCGCATCATTCGAGTCACTTTCTAAATACGGGGTCGAATACATAAACACCCCAATGAAGAAGAATGAAAGATTTGTCTATGGCTTGAACAAAAATCTCAAGAAGCCATTAATTCTAAAATTAGAAGTTTCTTTTGATCAACTCATTGATATCGCTCTTCGTCTTGAAGAGGCGGATAGGGAGAGTGATGTTGAGGTTGTGGGTGCCAAACCAAACTTCAACAACAAGAAAAGGCCTAGTAAGTTCAGAGGTCCTTATCCCAATAAGAAAGGGAAGCAAGCAACTCAGGTGGCAAATACTTCTACCTTTAGTGGTGGGCAATGCTACAACTGTGGTTCTAAGGACCATTATGCAAATAAGTGTTCAAAGCCCCGCGCTTGTCGCTATTGCAAAAGCCTAGATCATTATTTATCTGCATGCCCCAAACTCCAAAACAAGAAGGAGGGAAAGCTTAATGTGGTGCAAACTCCTAATAACACTTCTCGTGGTCAAGGTATTTCTCATTCTATCCTTGAAGGAATTATTGTGTTTTGTGATCATCCTATTCGAGTTCTTTTTGATACGGGTGCGTCTCATTCTTTTATACCAAAAGAACTTGTTGATACTTTTTCTTTGAGTGTTGTTGCTTTAATGACTTCTTTGAGAATCGCGAATCCGGTTGGTGGATCTGCAACAATTAGTTTTCTTTGTAAAGATGTCGAGATTATTTTGTGTGATTTTTCTTTCCGAGCCGATTTGCATGTTATGCGCTACTTAGGCTTTGGAATGATTTTGGGAATGGATTGGCTTAACTGCTATGAAGCTCAAATCCTATGTCCTGAGCGGACTATTCATCTTCGACAACCTCAAACTGTTAAGCAGATTTCTATTGATCTTAAAGATTCGGATTCCAACTTGGCTGCATCTTTATATTCTTTAAATCCTCATGATGACGATGATGATGATGAGGAGGAAGATGTCATTTCTCTTATTCACGTTGTTCGTGAATTTTCCGACATATTTGAGCCCATTTTAGGACTACCACCTAAGCGAGCAATTGAGTTCAAAATTAATCTCATCCCTGGAGCTCAACCTATCACTTTTCCTCCTTATCTATGTCTAATAAAGAAAATGAGGACATGCGCAAACAATTATCCGAATTGGAGACGAAGCATTTTATTCGCTCTAGCTCCTCTCCTTGGGGAGCTTCGGCTATTTTTGTGAAGAAATCCGATGGTACACTTAGGCTTTGCGTTGACTACCGCAAGCTTAATGATCTTACTATCAAGAATAAATATCCTTTACCTCAGATTGATGATTTATTTGACCAACTTAGTGGTGCTAGAGTCTTTTCACAATTGGACTTAGCTACCGGTTTTCATCAGCTTCGTATTGCAGAGGATAGCATTCCTTTGACATCGTTCCATACTCGTTATGGATCTTACGAATGGCTTGTTATGCCATTTGGTTTAACGAATGCTTCGGCTTATTTCGTTGACCTTTTGAATAGAGTTTTCAAAGATTTCCTCGATCGATTTGTTCTCATCTTTATTGATGATATTCTTGTGTATTCAAAAACCGAGAAGGAGCATTAAAAGCATCTTCGGGTTGTGTTAGAAACTCTTAGGAGCACTCAATTGAAAGCAAAATTTTCTAAATGCCACTTTTGGCAATCTCAGGTGAAGTTTCTCGGTCATATCATTTCCGAATCTGGAATTTCGTAGATCCTTCAAAGATTGAAGCGATTCAAAATTGGAAGAGACCAAAGAGTGTGACGGAGATCCGTTGTTTTCTTGGATTGGCAGGTTATTACCGCCGTTTCATAAAAGACTTCTCCAAAATTTCCGTGCCTCTTACTAGTTTGACAAAGAAGGGAGTTAAATACATTTGGGCAGACAAATGTGAAGCTTCTTTCCAGAAATTAAAAGAGCTCCTTTCCGATGCTCCAATTCTTGTTATTCTCGAGGGGAATAAAGATTTTATTGTTTATACCGTTGCTAGTCATGTTGGTTTGGGAGCCGTTCTCATGCAAGGAGAACGTGTTATTGCTTATTCTTTTAGGCAATTGAAGCCAGCCGAGACTAGATATGCCACTCATGATTTAGAGCTCGCGGCTATAGTTTTCGCTCTTAAAATTTGGCGTCATTATTTTTTGGAAGAGAAATTTGCTCTCTATACCTATCATAAATCTTTGAAGTATTTATTTTCTCAGAAGGAACTTAATTTGCGTCAACAACGTTAGCTCGAGTTTCTTACATCTTATGATCTTGACATTCTTTACACTTCCGGAAAGGTAAATCGTGTTGCCGACGCCCTTAGCCGAAAGCTACAAGCGGTTGTTTCCATGATGATATCCGAATGGAATGATCTCGGAATTTTATCCACTTGTGAGATTCGAGATAGTGATTCCGATTTATGTTCATCTTTGGCTTTATGTAGCCTTGAGGCTCATCCTTCTCTTTTAGACCGCATTTTTGAAGCTCAAAAGCTAGATCCCAAATTGGCTCTTCTTAGCCAAAATTGTAGGGACAAAATTGATATTGAAGGTTTGAAAGACTTTGATATTGATTCTCGTGGCGGCATTCGAAGATTTGGTAGACTTATCGTGCCAAATATTAGTGATCTTCGTAAAGATATTTTAGAAGATTCTCATCATTCTAAATTTACCATTCATCCCGGTAATAGAAAAATGTACGCGGATATGAAGCGACTTTATTATTGGGATGGAATGAAATCTGATATTGCTAACTTTGTTAAGCGTTGCATGATTTGCCAACTCGTTAAGGCCAAGAATCAAAGGCCCGTTGGGTTATTGCAACCTTTAGAAATTCCAATTTAGAAGTGGGATCAAATTTCCATGGACTTTATTGACAGTCTTCCCCATTCTCGTTCGGGTCATGATAGCATATGGGTGATTGTTGATAGACTTACTAAATCAGCCCATTTTATTCTCGTTCGGTCCAGTTGGACCGTTTCTCTTTTGGCCAAGCTCTTTATTAAAGAAATTGTTAAATTACATGGAGTTCCTACTTCTATTGTTAGTGATCGTGATCCATTGTTTACTAATGGATTTTGGAAGAGTCTTCAAAAAGCTTTGGGAACGAAGCTTAATTTTAGCATCGCTTATCATCCTCGGTCCGATGGACAAACCGAGCGATGGTTCAAACTCTTGAAGATCTTCTTCGTACATGTGTTCTTGATTTTGGTGGAAGTTGGGAAGATCATATTTCTCTTGTTGAGTTTTCCTATAATAATAGCCTCCAATCTACTATTGGGATGGCACCTTTTGAGGCACTCTATGGAAGTCTGTGCCGATCTCCTTGTTGGCTTGAGGCCGGTAAGAAGCAGATTTTTGGTCCAGATTTTATTCATGATTCCACAGAAAAGATTGACCTTATTCGTCATAGGATGAAAGAAGCTCAAAGCAGGCAAAAATGCTATGCCGATAACCGAAGAAGGAAATTAGAATTTTATGTGGGAGATTTTGTATTTGTTCGTGTTTCACCTATGAAGGGTGTTGTGCGTTTCAGTCGATCGGGAAAGTTAGCACCTCGATATATTGGTCCATTTCCCACCACTGAACGTATTGGTTCCGTGGCTTATCGCCTTTTATTACCGGCTCGGTTTTCTTCTATCCACGACGTGTTTCACGTTTCTCAACTACGGAAATGCCTTCGAGATTCTGATTCTATCCTTGAGCCCGGTATTGTAGAAGAAATTGAGGTTTCACCTAATTTGACTTATGAGCAACATCCTATTCGTATCATTGCTTCGGAGATTAAACGCCTTTGAAATAAAGATGTTCCTCTCGTGAAAGTTCAATGGTCCTCAAATCCTAGGGATTGTTCTCGGGAATCCAAAGAATTCATCGAGCGAACACATCCGGACTTACTTTCTCATGCTCTTTGAGATGAACTTCTTATTCCAAATTTCTTCTTTTGTGTTGATATGCTTTTATGCTTGTTACTTTTTAATTCATTTATTTCTTATGATTGCGAGGATGCAATTTCTTTAAGGAGGGGAGTCTGTAACAACCCGCATATTTTACGATTGAATATTTAAATATTTTATTTAAAATAATTCATCGTTAGTCGGATTAGTGTCCGAAAAGCTACTTTTTGCAAACAGTCGAATTAGGACTCGAGACCACTCCCATTGAGTTCAAAATGACGTTTGCGACCTTTTTGAGTATAAGCTTCGATATGTTTGGAGTTAGAAAAATTTTGCTACTTTTTCACTTAGGGCTTTGGTTTGGCTTCAGCCCATTAGGCCCAAGCTGCACCCGCTCTTCTCTCCATTCCTTCATAATTTTCCTAATACTCAAGCTTTAGCAACAATGGAGAGAGGAATGGAAAATTAAAACTCCAAGCCCTAATTATCTTTGCAAAATCCAAGCTTTAACTCGAAATTCATAGAAGACGCTTTGGTAAGCCTTCTCTTCTTCTTCTTCAACTCATTCTCCTTTCTATTTTCAGAAATTCCTAAACCTAACTTAGGAAAAGTTTCTCTTTTAAGCTTAGATTCAAGCTTGTTGGGTTGGAATTGAAATGTGATTGTTCTTGCCATTGCTTTATAGCTTCTTCTTCATTGTTTTGGGTTTAAAGGTGAGATTTTTATCTCACAACTATGTCTATAACTATATTTGATTGTTAGGTATGAATTCCTAACACTTATTCATGTGCATTTTCTTTTGGTTTGGATTAGATTGGTGAATATTCCAATTTTTGGTGTTTTGAAGTCAAATCTTCAAAATCATAACTTTGATGTTTAAACATATTTTTGGTGATGCATGAAGAGCCTATAGGGCCGGGTTGCTGAATTGGCGTAAACCCGTGGCGCCGTTGCTCATTCGATTGCAATTCGGGAGAGTTTGGTCTTCATTGAATAGGCTGAAAAACGGCCCAACACCCAGTCAGTCGATTGACCATTTGCAGTCAGTCGACTGGCTGTAGCCAATGATGGCTCCGGGGGCTGTTTACAGAGACAGGGAGTCTCTGTTTCCTGTGATCAGTCGACTGGCCACAGTAATCAGTCGACTGACTGCAGGAAATGGTATTTTCGAGTTTCTGTTTCAGTCGACTGACTGCAGAGGGTCAGTCGACCGACCTGCTTCTATTTGCCTATTTATCCTATTTTCTGTTGATTTCCAATTTTTATCGATTCGTGGTTTTTCGATCTGCTGTTATCATTTATTATCAATCTTGATGACTTCTATTTTGGAATTTTTGGGTATATCCATTTTGATGGGTTTGGAATCGATTTCTTTGGAATTAATTCACGTCTTGGAATGTGAAATTTTGGTGATTGATTGTTTCTACAATCATTTCTTTGATTTGTCACTTTAAAAATATAAAGGTTTCAATACTAGTAGTAAATATTCAAACTCTTTCACAAAGATGATTTCAACTCTATTTTCAATATCAAGCTTGTTTATAAAACTGTTTCCAATCTATTAGTATATACAAATCTTTACCTCACTTGTATGAAAAATCAAATTAAACGACTTAGTAAAACAAGTCGTATGAAACGCTTGCATTTACTTCATCGGTTAATTCTTGGACTTGTTCGATTGAATTTCTTGTGATAATTTTCGAGTGGAGACTTACAGTTTGTTCGTAAATATTTAAGTTAAGCTAGTGGTTATGGGACATGAAGCTAAGCTCATATATTTACTAGCTTAGTGTAATCGACACTTCTTGATGATCGATGATGATCATTTTGTGATTTAGACTAGCAATGTGCGATGTCTCTTTGTCTGCGAGGGTGACTAAACCCTGTTTCAGTGGAGCTTCGGCTCAATTTGGTGGGGTAGCGACCCATGGTCTTCGGACCGTTTTGTGGAGCTTCGGCTCAATTTGGTGGGGTAGCGACCTATGGTATTCGGACCGTTTTGTGAAGCTTCGGCTCAAAACTAATGGTTAACAACCATGGAATAGCGTTCCGTTTTGTGATACACGTGTTGGTGAGTTTTCATACTCCCGTTTTATGATAGGCCCCCCTTTTTGTGATTTTTGGATTTCCATTGATGATTTCTAGAATTTGTGTTTCACTAATTTTCGTGATTTACATTGATAAGTTTTATCAATATTTGTGCATTGGTGAATTTGTGTGTCATTAACCTTTGTGTTTGGCATTGATATAATTGTCAATATTTATAGTTTGGTGAATAAAAATAAAGAGTATGATATATTCTTGTGATATTGATTACTCTCTAGTTGATTTTCAGTTGCATATTTATTACAATATAGCTTTATGGTTATCATATGGCTTTTTTCATATCTCTTGTTCTATATCATTTTATCTGATATTTATAGCTAGACTGATCCGTTTATTATTTTCTTATTAAATAATACTCGGGTCAGACCGAGATGTTTCAGGTGCTTCTACTTGACTCCTCATCTGGGATTATTATCTTGACTTTTGGCTAACTACTTAGATTAGTAGTTTTTGGTTGTATACATTTGAGATATAGACTCCTTGATGTATACATATTCTTTTGTCTTGCACTTGTTGCCATTCTTTTGTGAAATTGTGGATCTTGTTTGACCACTACTTTGATATACACTTTTATGTGTTATATTCATATCTTTTTCCGCCTTTGTGATATGGATATCTGTGACTGATTTGCGTTACGCTTATTTCTATATTTGTTTCCGAAGATTATATAGCTACTGTGTAGCAGCTCTGAGTTTGTATTGATATGTCGGATTTTCTCTTAAGTTGAAATGCAATGTTATACTATTTGACATATCAGTGTTCGCACAAAGCAATTACATGGATGGTTGCTCCTCAACAGCCTTATTCACTGCGCTAGTTGACGGCATTACCCCATAGTGTCCTTGGTTAGCAGAGGTGGGGCGTCACACATGGTCGGTCAAAAGCGCATAGAAGTTTGCCCTACTAATCTTGCTATTAGTAGCGTGGCTTTGGGACTGATGTGAAACATCGTCTATAATAAGTACCCACATTGGACGCGACGTTAGTCCCAATTCTGTAGGATAAGTCTACCCATTAATCAGGCTACCAACACCTATGAATAGTAAAACTAATGTGAGATGTCATAGTTTGGGATATAGTTCATAAGACATAGAGCCTACTTCAAAGTTAGGGGTTATTAAGTGGCTATTGTAAGGTTCACCTCTTTTAAACTTAAGAAGTTTTAAATGGCCGAGGTTATCATTTAGGTGATGTGGTGGGGAATCTTGATAAGGGTCTGCTTCATGGTTAATGTATTAAGTGGTTATTGTAGGGTTTGCCTTTTCCTATAAAGAAGTATTATGTGGTCTGATATAACTTTATACAATATCAAGGAGTACTAAGAAGAGTCCGCCTTCGGTTTAGGTATTAAATGATGGAGATCTAAGTAGGGTATAGGTATTAAATGGTCAAAGTCTACATAATTCCCCTTAAAGGGTTATTAAGTGGCTCTGGAACTTCCTCTCACATGTTTAGGACATGATTAACAGTAGTTGCATTGGACTAGAAATGAGACTTTGGCCTACAGTTGAAGGTACGCTATGGAGTTGTACTGGGAGAGCCTTCGGGTTAACACTTAGAGGTATTCTTGGTAGGGTATAGTATAGGATACATAAGACATATTGCTTATCTAAATGATACTACCTAAATACTATTATGGAAAGACTTCATATTTTTATTCACCACACATTGTTATTCTGACCCCTCCACATTACAACACACAAGTCAGGGAAAAAAAATGTTGATAGAGCATATGAAGACAGTGATGAAAACTTGAGACTGATTATCTATCCATTTATGTTTTTGATATATTATGATGTACCTAGTTGTTAACCAATAAAATTGATCGACATCCAAAAATTAGTTGAAAGCACAAGTTCTAGAAAAATAAAGCAAAAGTCAGAAAAGGAAAAGGAGATAAAAGAATTTTTATAGTGGTTTGGTGTAATCTCCGGTTTGCGTCCGCTTTAATCTTTTTTATTTGTTGTCTTCTCTCAAGATAATAACTAATTATCTTGAATCTAACCACAATCTAGTGAATCGCATATTTACAAAGGAGTTTTTGAGTGTTTGAAAATCATTAATATTGGGGATTTATTGGTCTAAGTCCTAGAGTAGCAAACAATACTTCCTAGGTGATTTTAATGGAGGAGATGTGAAATGTGAAGAAGGAGAAGTCTTTAATGGTAGAGAGATCAGATCATGAGTGAAGAGCAGAAGAAGTTCCCTGTTTGGTTATAGGTACCCTGGTATTTATAGTAAAACATAGGTACTAGGTCGAAAGCCCACTTGCAATGAAGCCCGAAAAATAACTCAAAGACAAACGAAAAAAATTGAAAACCACCGAGCCAAAACCATTGCTCGGTGCCGACCTATCTATAGCTCAGTATCGATCTATGTATCTTGGTGCAAGTTTAATTGTTCCACTTTCCCTTATTTTCTTTCATCTACTCGAGTTGGTCTAAGTCCTTTTCCTTTGGCTTTGAGTTGATTTTTGTGATTTTCTTGATAACCTTGGATTATCCTGCTTTCTTGGCTTTCTTCTCATCAATCCTTGGAGTTGCTTATCAAAATCACTTGACTACAAGTTATTAGAGTAACATAAGAGGTGTATGTGTTTGGAAGTGAAATTAGGACGGTTCATAGGTCGGTGCCGAGCTGTGGCGTGAGCCATTTTTCCATCCAATTTTACGGAGTTCAACTTTCTAGTCCTACAGATTGTGTTTCCAAGTTCTTTAAGTTTCGTTCTTGTTTTGATCTTCTAAGTTCGATCGAAATCTACTTTTCAAAGTAGGTTAAAACTTGCTCTGCCTAAAGTAAGCCTTTTGAATGTAAGGTGTTCTTTGCTCGAGAATTAATTCCCTCAGCAATCATTCTTCGATAGTTGAGCTCTCCAACTATTTCAATATTGGTGAATCGTTCAGTTCCTTCAGGTTCACTAGCAAATTAGAGGTCGTTCCAGTCTAGCTACAGCTACAGACTCCAGCTCTTGCTTATGTTTTATTTATACATCATAATCATTTCAATTTCTTTCCAAGTTATTACATCGCATATCAAAATCGTCCCGTGTTCATCTGGGATTTATCTATTTTACTCTAATTACAAGGAATTTGAATCCTTTTATCAAATCTATTTCGTTCTTTGGTTCGATCTCTCCAGATCATTTTACATTTAATTTAACGTGCGATCTCTTTGAATCGTTAATGATCCAATCTAGGATTCAATCTCTCCGGGTCGCTTAATTTCGAACCTAATGTTTGATCTCTCCAGATCCTTGCTGGATCTGTGTGCTCTTCGATAAAGGAATACAATGACTAAGCAAACCCATCTTCTCACTCTCAGGTGATGGGACTTACTGTTCATACAAGCCTATCCACTCGCTCTTCAGTAATGGAGCTTGCACCCTGCTCTCTGGTCTTTCTCCATTGTTTGCACAAAAAATGGGCAAACACCTCCAAGGCGTATGAATTAGTTGATTTTATGTTATTTCTGGTAATTTGGGTGATTTACGCAAATATATAAAAAGCAGGGGCTAAACTATAAAAGACACACAAATTTATAGTGGTTCAGCCAGAACGTGCCTACGTCCACTTTATATGTTATTCTCCTTTTCTATTCATATTACAAGTACAGAGCTTTGATTACAAGTAACTGAAAGTTGTTTGAAAGTTCTCCCCGTGCTTGAACTCTCAAACTTGCTTGCCATTGTTATACCCCTACCCCTCTATTTATAGAGTGAGGCTGGGGGAAGGGGTCCTGGATGTATACAGTAGCTGGTGAGCCTGGTCTGAAGCAATCTGGCCTGGCAACATGGTTCGGCGGAGGTTGAATAAGTGGTCCGGTGGTGCCTTGGATCGGTGGTGTAGAGTTGGAGAGGCTTTTGGTTCGGTCGAGGGTGTAGCTTGGTCTGGTAGTGGTCCTTCTCCATCTGGTTCGGTGGTCTGGTGGCACGTTGGTCCGGTGATGCTTGGGAGGTAGGGTGGTTCAGCATTGGTGTGGGGTGGCTCTGGTTTGGTGAGATCCTGGTTCGGGAGGCTTTGGACCGGTGGGAGGTGGTCCGTTGGTGAAGTGGTTCGGCAGGCATGAGAGAGGTGGTTGGTTCGGTAGTGCGTAGGAACGAGGTTAGAGTCTTTGGTTCGGTAGTGCTTGTGGTTCGGCAAGGAGTGGACTGGTTCGGCAAGGTGTGGACACGCACCCAACATTTGCCCCCCAAAGTAGGGCATATGTTTAACATATGTCGTGCTTTGTTTTTCCCGCAGTTGAGGTAGCTTCATTCGGTCTTGGGTGTGCCGAACCAGTTGGTCCGGTCGATATATTTCGCCTATAAATAGGGGCTTCAGGTTACTGTTATCCTTTATCGTTTTGAGATAGCCGAATCAACCTGAGTACCGAATCAACCGAGTACCGAACCAGGTATGTTTTCTTTAGTCGAATGAGCTTGTGCTAGCAGTATCGAATGAACTTGAGAACCTTCAACACCGAATGAACTCAAAGACCATCAATACCGAATGAACTTAAAGACCATCGATACTGAATGAACTTGAAAACTTTCAACACCGAATGAATTCGGGAGTGTTTAAATGCCGAATGGTCCTTATGTTTGAACTATTGATTGAACTCTGGGATTCTAAATGCTTAATGAATCTCTAGCTTTTCAAGTTTCGACCTACGAATGATACTCTAGATTGTTCATACTCGCTTTTTTATATTTTCATACTCATTGTTCTAACAACATACTTTTGCTTTTGTGTTTGCAGATAAATGTCTCACAAAGTGGAAACGCGATCAGAAAGGAAAAGATCTACGGACAGAAGCGAGTCTTCCGTCGTGCCCCCAGTCCAGCCGGGACCATCGCGTCATGGACCTACCCCGAGGTCATTAGTGGACGGATATGGCCCTCAGGAGCTTCTGAACTCTCCGCCTGACTGTTTTCCTAGCTCCCTCAAAGAGGAGCAGCTTGATGTTATATCCCGTTCCTTTGGGATCGATAGAGCGCACATGCTATTGCCGGGGGAAGGAGTGATGCCGTATGACCCCCCTGAAGGCTACTTTGCTTACAGCAGATATCATTGCATGTGTGGTGCTATCCTGCCTCTCAACGCCTGGATAGTTAGCTTCATCACATATCTGAAGGTGGCTCCATTCCAGCTTCAGCCTAACTCCTACGCCATTCTGGTGAGTCTTTTCGTCATCTTTCAGAGGAGATACGAGCGTCCTCCTTCCAACCGGGAGATCCGGTATCTGTATAATCTGAGGGGCTACAAGAAGGGGTCTCCATATATCAGCTTGGAATCGACCGTATCCTTCAAGCCCATCCTGGACTTGTATTCGAAGTACAGCATGTTTAAGAAGGAATGGTTTTTCGTCAGGGACGACTCCGTTTCTATCCGTCGCTTCACCTCCGGATGTAAGTCAAGGCTTTATTTATAATTTCCGTTCTGGTTGCAATGCTTCTATTTATGTGTTTTTATTTCTTGCTAGCGACAGGTGGTTTTGCGGTCGTGGAGAATGATCGTCTGGTTCAGAAGGAAGCGGAAATAGAAGCTATTTCGGGAAGAGATAGGTCGGCTGCTTACATGATCAGGGACGCTACACTTTTGGGGCTCAACCTGATCCTGCCACATCAGTCTGTGGTTAAGCAGAGGGATACGGCGGAAGAGAGGGCTGCTCAAGCTAAAAGAGGAGCCACGGCGAAGAGTGGCAAGCGGAAGCCTTTCACAAAACCTCCAGTTGTCGGAGGTAAGAAGCTCAAGAAGTCCAACGGCCCTTCCCCTAGCATGTGCCCAATTACTCCGGGGGAGGAAGACGTGGAGGAGGATAGAGGTGAGGGTGAAGGAGGCGATGTAGGAGGAGAGGCAGAGAGTGGAGACGACAGAGAAGGTGATGGCGCCGGGGCTTTGCCTCCTGGGCAAGCAGGCGAGATTCAAGATTGGATGGATGATACATTCCGCCAAGCTTTCGAGGGGTTGGGGGAAGGGCCGGCCTTGGTGGAGAAATCGAAGAAGTCTGATAAGGCCGGGACGGGTGCCAGTCTATCTTCTGAGGGTATTTCAGCTAAGGAAACTCCGACGGTTCAAGGTGAATTCTTAACTTCTGTAGACTCCCTTTATGATAAGGACTTTGTAATATTTTATGGCCAGCTCCGGTCCTGGAATGAGATTCAGGACTTATTGCAGTATCCCACTTCCCCTCAGGGTTTGTAAAATAAGCGCATTTTCCTACTCCTTTTAACTTAACATATTTTTCGGATCATAGTTTCATGCATGCTTCTAACACTTGGTTTTTATACCAGGAACAGGTAAGGTGGCCAAGACATCAGATATTCGGCACCACCTTGAACAGTATAAGTTACTCAAAGCTTCCGCCAAACCAAAGCCGTCAACTAGCCATCCCAGAGATGTGGTTGGTTATCGTCCTCTTCTCGAAGTTATTGAAGAAGATATGCAAAAGAGGAAGAGGGGCCGATCTTTGTTTGAACCTTCACCTGGCCCTCAGGCTCCAGTCCAGCCTATCCATGATATTACTGAGGAAGATACTGAGTTTATGCCTTCCCCATATCCGTCCGAAAATCCAACCGTCACCCCGATAGACCATCCTGGTTTGGTTCGCAACCCATTTGCCGGTCACCCGAATCTGGACCCGAGTTTTCAGGACATCTCTTTTGACGAGGCCACGGGTGAGCATCTTCTTCCCCGCAATCCCATGGTACAGGTGCTTGATGAGGCTAAGTCCTTAGACCTCGATTTGCTTGCTACTCGGATTGTGACCATGGGGAATGAGGCCAAGGCAAACATCGATCGGGTGGCTGAAGAGACGAAGAGGCCAATGGAGCATCACGCTCGACTGGCCAAGGCTGGGGAGGAAATCAAAAGTGCTAACATTCGGTTGCAGCTAAAGGTTGCTGATCAGGCCAAACAGCTTGCCGATCATGCTATCCAGATATCCCAGCATGAGGCGGCCTCCAGACGACTAAAGAAAACCATGGAAGAGGCTAGCAAGGCTGAGTTGCGAAAAATGGAGGCTGCTTGCAAAGAACGAATTGACATGGCCATCGCAACGGTAGATGAGGTTCGGAGCGCGGATCTTGAGCAGGTAAAGGAGTTATCTGGGAGGCTTGAGGCCGCAGAGCTTGCTCAGGCCAAGTTGAAGGAAGAGATGGAAGTGATGCGGAAATCCCTTCAGGCTGACTTCTCGAGATACCGATTGGAGAGAGATGCTGCCGTCGCACGGCTGTTGGCTTCTGAGGCCTGGATGAAAGAGTTTGAGAAGAACGAGGGGATGATGGATGAGATGCTCCAGGACATGTATTTCCGAACTTGGAGGCAGGGCAACCTGTCTTGGATGGACGACTATCCCCGGGTCATGGCTAGAATATATCTTCGGGCTTTGGAGGAGGCTAAGGCCGATGCGGATAAGGAAGATGGTGCGGCTTTCAGGATGGATGTGGTTACGGCCCAATTCACTAAGGAAGAGAAGGTGGCGGTTAAGGAGGGCATGCGGCTGCTTGCTGCGGATGAGGTAGGTGTGCAGCTAGATGACGATGATCAGGGAGCAGACGCTGGTAAGTCTTCCTTTTTAGTCTTTTCATGATTTGATTGCTTATCTTTCGTGACTATTGATGGATTCTCTTCTTAATTAGGCAGGCGGGACCTATGGAGTACATGCGGGGAGTTCTGACCCTGCAGTTAAGTAGATCCGGATGGCGGGCAGAATAGAGGCGGAGCCCCGATGTAGTTGACTTTTTTATTTGGTCCATTTGACATTCCTGTATATACTAGTCCAAAACATTAGTATTTCCAGGTTGTAATTATGTCATTGCAACGAACGTCTTTATGTAACTTTATAACATAAGCAGATTCTGTCATGTTCGAATGTGGTTGTTATTTTGATGTGTTGCATAAGAAATACAGCTACGTGTTTATGCATGTGATTTACTGTGGCCGGCTAGCGTGGGTGCCGATCGTCAACCATAAACTACCCCTGGCTGGCCACACCTTATGTATGGGCTTAAAGTAGGTTCACAGTTGTCGGCGAGCCGAACACCGTAATGAGCTGCCATTGGCTATAGTCGGCCTTCTTGATGGCTTATAATCGGCTCATTACAGTTGGCTTTGAGGGCAGTCGCGAGCAATGAGTTAACCCGCAGCAGAGGGATGCTGGAGCAAAAGTGTCTCATTGGCGAGTGCATAGAATCGTATAGTACATGTTAGGTCCTGTCCAGGTGAGGTTGTGCCGCGAAGTGTCCAGAATGGAAATGTCACTGTACATGATTTTGTTCAACAGAAAAGGATAAAGCTTATCAAGCAGCCAAGATATAAATGAACAAGTTAAAAAGAGACAAGATTTTTAAAGTGGTTCGGCACGAAAATGCCTACGTCCACTGAATCTCTTTGTTAATTCACTTCATATGAGCAGTACAAGTTAAGAAAAGTATCGACGGAGGTGTTGGATGTTCCATGCCCTCTGGAACGCCTCTCCGTCCACTGTTGACAAAATATAAGCTCCGTTGTGGAGATCTTTTTGAATTACATATGGTTCGTCCCAGATTGGATCTAGCGCTCCGGGGCGCGGGAAGATCCGTTTGAGGACAAGATCTCCTTCTTGTAAGCTGCGGTGTTTGACTTTGGAGTTGTATTGTGCTGCTACTTTTTGCTTGTGAGCTGCTGCTTTGAGTGCTGCATCATTTCTTATTTCCTCATTTGATCCAAATACATGTGGAGGAGTTCTTCGTTCTCTTCTGGGTTGTAGTGGATCCTACGGTGGGAAGGCACTACAGTTTCAACTGGGAGCATGGCCTCCGATCCGTATGCCAAAGAGAAAGGAGTATGCCCTGTTGATGTTCTGTAAGATGTGCGGTAGGCCCAAAGTGCCGTAGGAAGTTCATCCACCCAAGCGCCTTTTGACTTTTCAAGTTTCTTCTTGATTAGGGTTTTGAGGATTTTGTTGACAGCTTCGACTTGTCCGTTTGCCTGGGGGTAAGCCACAGATGAGAAGCTTTTGTGAATTCCTCGTTGTCAAATTGAAGTCCATTGTCCGATATGATTTTGAGTGGAACCCCGTACCTGCATAAAACACTTTTGATCAAGAAGTTAATAACTTTTGCCGAAGATATTTTATTTAGAGGCTCCGCTTCCACCCATTTGGTGAAATAGTCAACTGCCACTATGGCGTATTTGGCTCCGCCTCGGCCCGTTGGCAGTTCGCCAATCAAGTCAATTCCCCATATTGCAAAGGGCCAAGGGCTGGTCATTTGAGTAATCTCATTTGTGGGCAGTCGAGGAATCTTAGCAAATTTTTGACATTTGTTGCATTTTTTGACGAAGTCCAAGGCGTCTTTGTTTAAAGTGGGCCAGTAACACCCGTATCGGAGTGTCTTCTTGGCTAGAGTCTGCCCTCCGGTGTGATCTCCGCAACTTCCTTAATGAATGTTGGACAAGACTTCCCTGGCTTCCCTTCCAGCGATGCACCTTAATAACGGATTAGAGAAGCCGCGCCGATAGAGGATGCCTTCTTGTAATGTGTAACGGGAAGCTTTCCGTAAGATTTTCTTAGCTTCATTACGCCCGTCGGGCAGTGTGCCACTTTGTAAGTACTTCCGGATGGGAGTCATCCAAGTTTCCTCTTCGATTGCAGCTGTCATATTCGTTGGCTCGTAACTCGGGGCTAGTTGCTGTGAAATGGTTATTGTTTGGGAAGCGGTGACGTCCTTCATGCTAGCTTGCTTTGCCATTTCGTCGGCCTCCTGATTCTCTTCTCGAGGAATGTGTTTGATTAAATAGTGATCCAATTGATTGAGTAGCAGCTTGTTCTTCTTTAGATATGCTGTTAGTCGTTCTCCTCGAGTCTGGAATTCTCCCAGTATTTGATTTACAATAAGTTGAGAATCACTATGGAGACATAAAGAACCGACTGCAATCTCCAGTGCAAGTTCTAATCCGGCTATCACTGCTTCGTATTCTGTGTCATTGTTGGTGGCAGCGAATTCCAACCTTAGGGCATAGTGCAGCTTCCTTCCCCTGGGGGTGATTATCACAACACTTGCCCCCGAGCCTTGTTCATTTGATGCTCAATCTACGAAGAGATTCCACTTGATATCTTCTGCTACTTCAGATTGCTCCTTACCTTCGTTAGTAGTGAATTCGGAAATGAAATCAGCTATGGCTTGCCCCTTGATAGCGGTGCGAGGATGGTAGATGATATCATATTGACTCAATTCAATGCACCACTTAAGTAGTCATCCAGAAGTGTCAGGGCGATGGAGTACCTGCCTTAGTGGCTGATCGGTTAAAACTCTGATGGAATGAGATTGGAAATAGTGTCGCAGTTTCGGTGACGTGATTAGCAAATAGTATGCTAGCTTTTCAAGTTTAGGGTATCTGGCTTCTGCCCCCGTAAATCTCTTGCTTACAAAGTATACGGGCCGCTGCGCGCGGTTGTCTTCTCTCACCAAAGCGGCGCTTAAAGCATGGGACGGTACATCAAGGTATATGTATAGTTCCTTGCCTTCATTCGGAGTTGAGAGTACTGGTGGTCTCTGGAGGTGTTCGATTAAGTTAAGGAAGGCTGTCGAGCATTCGCCAGTCCATTCGAACTTTCCTTTGTCTTTCTTTAGAGCTTCAAAGAAAGGGATGCGTTTGTCGGATGCTTTAGAGATGAACCTTCTTAGGGTGGCCACTTTCCCGTTTAGGCTTTGCATCTCTCTTCGAGTCGATGGTATCTTGATATCTTGCAAAGCCCGAACTTGTTCGAGGTTTGCTTCAATCCCCCGGCATGGACGATGAATCCCAAGAACTTTCCCGACGATACTCCGAAGGAGCACTTTAGAGGGTTCAGCTTCATTCCATATTGGCGAAGTAATTGAAACATCTCATCCAGGTGGTTTATATGATCGTTGGCTTTCCTCGATTTTACCAGCATATCATCCATATAAACCTCCATAGTTCGTCCCATTAGTTGCGCAAACATCTTGTTGATGAGGCGCTGATAAGTAGCTCCGGCATTTTTAAGTCCAAAAGGCATTACCCTGTAGCAGTACAATCCCCAGTCAGTGATGAAACTAGTGTGGTCTTGATCGGGGGCATGCATAGGGATCTGGTTATATCCTGAGTATACGTCCATAAAAGATAAGAGTTCGTGTCCGGCGGTGCTGTCCACGAGCTGATCGATTCGGGGGAGTGGGAAGCAGTCCTTCGGACACGCGTCATTTAAGTTGGAGAAGTCGATGCATGTTCGCCACTTTCCATTAGCCTTCTTTACCAGTACCGGGTTGGGAATCCATTCTGGGTAGATGGCTTCTCGTATGAAGTTATTGGCAAGTAGGTTCTTTACCTCTTCCTTGAGGACTGCTGATCGTTCTGCCCCCATACTTCTCTTTTTCTGCTTTACTGGCACCTTGGTGGGATCGATGTTCAGCACGTGGCATGCTACGTCTGGGGAGATTCCTATCATGTCAGCGTGCGTCCATGCAAATACATCCATGTTGTGGCGAATAAAATCAATGAGTTGATCCTTTAATTCTTCTTTTAGTTGAGATCCGATTTTCAATAGTCTACTTGAGTCATGTTTGTCTACAGCTACGAATTCCATAGCCTCTACAGGCTCGGCGATGGCCTCCTCCTCTTCGTCCCTGGGGTCTAATTCATTGAAAGTGTCACTGGTATATCGAAGAGGAGGGGCTTTCTTTAGTTGCTATGCTTCCAAGCTTTTCATGCAGAGAGTAGTCTCTGCGTTTTTCCTTTTATCTTTTCTGCGGTTATTGCGAAGTTCAGTTACATAGCAGTCTCGAGCAGCGTCTTGATCTCCCTCTATTTCTCCTATTCTGTTATCTGTTGGAAATTTCATCTTCAGGCACCATGGGGCTAGGACAATTTGGAAGTCAGACAAGGCTGGTCTTCCCAAAAAGGCGTTGTAGGCTGAGTGGTTCTCTATTAGTACAAACGTTTGTTTTCGCACAACGGAGCGGGGATGACTTCCTATTTCAACAAAAAGGTCCAGTTGCCCGAGGGGCATCTTCGCATCTCCAGTGAAACCATGTAGTGATTTGTTGCAAGGATACACATCCTTCATTAACAGCTTCATTTTGTCGAAAGCATGCTTGAATAGGATATTCACCGAGCTTTCAGTGTCTACCAAAATTCGGAAAACTTTGACTGGACCGAACCAGGCAGAGATGACCATAGGATCCATGTGTGGGTACTATCTTTCCTCTACATCACGCCTACTAAATGAGATGTCGTCATTCTCTTTCTGTTTCGGGTGGCGTTCTTCCATAACAGAGTTAACGTAGCCTTCATCGTTTCTAAGTGACTTACCGTATCTTTCCATCTCCGCCCAGCTTCTGTCGGCGATGTGTGGTCCTCCTGATACGGTATGGACCACTATCTTCTCTTGACTAAAGCCGCTGGTGTTGCGATTTCCTCCGCCTACTTCTGGGAGGGGTAGCTCAGGATTCTCATTGGCAGGAGTCGAAGTCCTGTTCTGGCTTTTTACATAGCGTTCCAGTCTCTTCCTTCTGATGTGTTCTTCAATCAAGTCCCGGAGATGGTGGCATTCATTGGTGTCATGTCCATGGGATTCGTGGAAGCAGCAGAACTTTCCAGACTTGGGTGCATTATCTGACTCCTTGTGCGGGGGGCGCTTGTATCTAACTTCGTCTTGAGTGGCTAGGAAGATGTTTTCGATCGTTTCATTCAAAGGAGTGTAAGAGTCAAATCTTGGTCCAGGTCGATATAAGCGCTTTTCTCCCTTCTTGCTCCCAGCATTATCTCTAGAGTCATTTCTCCGAACATCCTTTGCTGCAGCGGAAACCCTGTCTGTAGCTGTCTTAGCCTGTTGCCCCGACTGCCTCTCAGTGGCAGCGTCTTCAAGTCTCATATACTTTCCAACTTCATGGAAGAAATCGGGTAAAGTAGCTGGCTTTTCCTTGGTTAGTCTTCTAGCAAATTTAGTATCCGGATGCACACCACTGAGAGAGCCATCAGGATAAGTTTCTCGTCGGCATCTTGGACTGTGGCCGCTGCGGCGTTGAATCGGGTGAGATATTGTTGCACTGTCTCTCCGGGTTTCTGCTTGATATTAGATATGGAATAAGCATCCTTGGGTTGTTCCACATGAATGCGGAACTGGCTGATGAACTTTTCTTTCAACATTTCCCATGAGCTGATGGACCCTTGGGATAGGTGGCAGAACCATGAGGTAGCTAGATCTGCCAAGAAAAGTGGGAAGTATTTACACAATACTCCTTCCGTTGCTCCGCTCATGAGCATATGCTGGGTGTATCTCTGTAAGTATACGATGGGGTCAGAGGTTCCCTTGTAGGGCTCCATTGTTGGCATTTTCCATTCCCGGGGGGGGTGATGGCAGTTTCGATACTGCGGGTGAAGGGGCTGGTTACCCTAGCACCTATCCCCCGATCCCTTTGCTCCCGTTGGACGCACTCTCTGAACAATCGTGTCATCCTTTCATCAGAACTTGGAGCGGATAGAAATGAGTTTGGTTCTTCCCTATGGGACTGATTCCGTCTAGACGACTTATATGGATGGTATCGTCTGTCACTCCTAACATTCTCCAATGGCTGCCTCTGGTCTTCTGGGGGCATGCTGGGGTCAGCCACAGTTGGCCCTTGCCTTGATCATCCCCTGCTGGGTTCTGTTCTCAGCACTTCCTCGGGTCCGACTTCGGGCTGGACTCCTGCTCGGCCCCGTCTACTGGTGTTTCCATGGTTAGGTATCATGACAGGCTTAGCTACATCCGCCCCCCGCCTAGTACCTCCCCTGTTGGGTTCGGTCCCAAGTGTTTCCTTGGGTCGGAATTTGGGCTGAGTCTGGGCTCGGCTCCTACCATTGTTGTTTCTGTTATTAGCCTCTTCGAAGAAGAAAGACCTTTGTCATCTCCCAGATCCTCCAGACCGGGACTCACCCCATGATTCAGTGTTGCGATTGGATTCTTCAGCATACCTTAAGTGTGACATGAGCCGGTCCACTAAGGCTTCTTGTTGAGATGCGAAGCAGTTAGTTACTTCAGCCACAACTGTGACGCCCCACCTCTACACCCACGCTAGACAAGAACATTACGGAGAATGCTATCGACTAGCACGGAGAATAAGGTTGTTGAGGAGCGACCATCCGTGTAATTACTTTATGCGAGCATCGATATGTCAGATAGCATAACATGCAATACTTTATCAAGAGGAAATCCGACATACCGACATGAACTCAAAGCTACTACACAGTGGCTATAATATCTTCGGAAACAAATACAGAAATAAACATAGCATAAATCAGTCACAGACAATTTATATCACAAAGGCGGAAATAGATATGAATATTACACTAATAAGTGTACACCAGAGTAGCGGTCTAAAAAGATCCACAATATCACAAAAGAATGGTTACATGAACTACACAAAAGAATAAGTATACATTATGGAGTCTATATCTCGAATGTATACACCAAAACAAACTACTAATCTAAGTAGTAAGCCAAAAGTCAGAGAAATCAATCCCAACTGAGAGGTCAAGCAGAAGCACCTGTAACATCTCGGTCTGACCCGAGTATTATTTAATAAGAAAATAATAAACGGATCAGTCTAACTATAGATATCAGATGAAACGATATAGAATAAGAGATATGACCAAACACATAATAATCACAATTCCAAGCTGTGATATATATAAGTAATTGAAAATCAACGAGAGATTAATCAATATCACCAAATCTACACAAGAATCAAAGAAATGCCATACTCCTTATTTCGTTCATCAAACCACAAATATTGACGATTATATCAAAGTCAATCACAAAAGTCAATGACACACAAATTCACCAATACACAAATATTGATAAAACTTATCAATGGAAATCACGAAAATTGGTGAAGCACAAATTCTAGAAATCATCTCAAGAAATCCAGTAAATGACACACAAATTCACCTATGCACAAATATTGATAAATCATATCAATAGAAATCACAAAAATAGGTGAAGAAGGAAATTCCAGAATTCGACACACGAAAACCAGAAATCACACAAAATAGGGGGGAGGCCTATCACACGAACGGGAGCATGAAAACTCACCAACAGCTGTAACACATGAACGAGAAGCTATCTCATGGTAGCTAGCCATTAATTTGACACACGAATGGTCCGAAGACCGTGGGTTGCTACCCCACCAATTTGAGTCGAAACTCCACAAAACGGGGTTTAGTCTCCTGCGCAGTCAAAGAGACATCGCACATTGCTAGTCTAAATCATAAAAATGATCGTCATGATCATCGAGAAGTGTCAATTACACTAAGCCAGTAAATATATGAGTTTAGCATCATGTCCCATAACCACTAGCTTAACTTAAATATTTACGAACAAATTGTAAGTTTCCACTAGAAAATTGTCACAAGAGATTCAATCGAACAAGTCCAAGAATTAACCGAACAAGTAAACGCAAGCGTTTCATACCACTTGTTTTACTAAGCCGTTTAATTAGATTTCTCATACGAGTGAGGTAAAGGTTTGTGTATACTAGTAGATTGGAAAACGGTTTTATAAACGAGTTTGATATTGAAAATATAATTGAAATCGTTTTGATGAAGAGGTTTTGATATTTAATACTAGTATTGAAACCTTTATATTTTTAAAGTGACAAATCACAAAAATGATTGTAGAACAATCAATCACTAAAATCCACACACGAAGATGTTAATAAAAATCCAACGAAACCGATAAAGAATCCATCGAAATGGATATTCAAAAATCCCTAAAAAGGAGTCATCAAAGTCATAATAAATGATAACAACAAATAGGATCATCACGAATCGATTTAAATTGGAAATTCAATCCAAAAAGGCAAAATGGACTCAAACAGCAGGTTCAGTCGACTGAACAGAGTTTTCAGTCGACTGGCCCTGTACCTGGAAATTTTCCAGGTTCAGGAAACTTTCTGTTTCCAGGTTCAGTCGACTGAACAGAGGATTCAGTCGACTGAATCATGCCTGGAAACTTTCGGGTTGCAGGTTCAGTCGACTGAACAGAAGATTCGGTTGACTGAATCATGCCTGGGATGTTTTTCAGCCTATTCAAATGGAGAGCAAACTCTTCCAAAATGCAACCGGACGAACATTGGCTCTAAAGGTTTATGCCAATCGGCAACCCGGCCCTATATGCTCCTCGATGCATCACCAAAAACATGATCAAACATCCATAAAAGGATTTCACACAAATTTGACTAAAAAAACCCAAAAATTGGAATATTCACAAAACCAATCCAAATCAAGAGCAAATGCACATGAAGAAGTGTTAGGAATTCATACCCAACAACCAAAGATAATTATAGTCATAGATGTGAGATAAAAATCTCACCTTTTCACAAAATCAAACAAGAAGAAGCTTGAAAGCAAATGGAGAATCAACCTCTCTTCAACACAACCCAATTGAGCTTGAATCTAAGCTCAAAAACAAGAACATTCCCAAAATTAGGTTTAGGAATTTCTGAAACTGGTAAGAGAATAAGTTGGAGAAGAAGAAGAGAAGCTTACCAATGGGTTCTTCTTGAGTTTGGAGCTAGGAATTTGGTTTGCAAGAGAAACTAGGGTTTTGGAGTTTTTAATTTCCAATCGCTCCCACCATTAATGTTATAAAAACTGAAAAGAGAAGAGAATGAGGGTGAGTGGGGAAGAGTGGCTCAGATTTGAGCATAAGTTAACATAGGGCTGAGCCCAAAACCAAACCCAAAGTGAAAAGTAGCAAAAATCAACTTTCTCCAAACATATCGAAGCTTATACTCAAAAAGGTCGCAAACGGCATTTTAAACTCAATGGGAGTGGTCCCGAGTCCTAATTCGACCGTATGCAAAAAGTAGCTTTTCGGACAAAAATCCAACCAACGATAAAATATTTTAATAAAGTATTTAAATATAAAATCGACAAATATGCGGGTTGTTACAGACTCCCCTCCTTAAAGAAATTGCGTCCTCGCAATATTTAAGAAGAGAACATAAAGTAACAACCATAAAAGCATATTCAATCACAAAAGAAACTTGAATAAGAAGTTCACCTCAAAGAGCACGAGAAAGTAAGTCTGGATATGTTCACTCGATGTACTCTCTAGATTCCCAAGAACAATCCTTAGGATTTGAAGACCATTGAACTTTAACAAGCGGAACATCTTTATTCTGAAGTCGTTTGACTTCCGAAGCAATGATACGAATAGGATGTTGCTCATAAGTTAAATTAGGCGAAACTTCAATCTCTTCCACAACACCGGGCTCAAGAACAGAATCGGAATCTCGAAGACATTTACGAAGTTGAGAAACATGAAACACGTCATGGATAGCAGAAAATTGAGCCGGTAATAAAAGGCGATATGCCATGGAACCAATACGTTCAGTGATAGGAAATGGCCCAATATATCGAGGCGCTAACTTTCCCGATCGACTGAAACGCACAACACCTTTCATAGGTGAAACACGAATGAACACAAGATCTCCCTCAGAAAATTCTAACTTCCTTCTCCGGTTATCGGCATAGGATTTTTGTCTACTCTGGGCTTCTTTCATCCTATGACGAATAAGATCAATCTTTTCTGTGGAATCATGAATAAACTCTGGACCTAAAACCGGCTTCTCATTGGCCTCAAGCCAACAAGAAGGAGATCGGCATGGCCTTCCATAGAGTGCCTCAAAAGGTGCCATACCAATACTAGATTAGAAGCTATTATTATAGGAAAATTCAACAAGTGAAATATGATCTTCCCAACTTCCACCAAAATCAAGAACACAAGCACGAAGAAGATCTTCAAGAGTTTGATTCACACGCTCGGTTTGTCCATCGGACTGGGGGTGATAAGCGGTGCTAAAATTAAGCTTCATTCCTAAAGCTTTTTGAAGACTCTTCCAAAATCCACTAGTAAACAATGGATCACGATCACTAACAATAGAAGTAGGAACTCCATGCAATTTAACAATTTCTTTGATAAAGATTATGGCCAAAAGAGGAACGGTTCGATTAGATCGAACGGGAATAAAATGGGCGGATTTAGTAAGTCTATCAACGATCACCCATAAGCTATCATGACCCGAACGAGAACGGGGAAGCCCGTCAATAAAATCCATGGAAATTTGATCCCAGTTCTAAATAGGAATTTCTAAAGGTTGCAATAACCCACCGGGCCTTTGATGTTCGGCTTTAACGAGTTGGCAAGTCATGCAACGCTTAACGAAGTTAGCGATGTCAAGTTTCATTCCCTCCCAATAATAAAGTCGCTTCATATATGCGTACATTTTACTACTACCGCGATGAATGGTGGATTTAGAACGATGTGAATCTTCTAAAATATCTTTACGAAGATCACTAATATTTGGCACGATGAGTCTACCAAATCTCCGAACGCCGCCACGAGAATCGATATCAAAGTCTTTCAATCCTTCAATATCAATCTTTTCCTTAATATTTTGGCTAAGAAGAGACAATTCGGGATCTAGCCTTTGAGCTTCAAGAATGCGGTCTAAAAGAGAAGGATGAGCCTCAAGGCTACATAAAACAAGAGATGAACATAAATCAGGAACATGCTCTCGAATCTCACAAGTGGTTAAGATCTCGAGATCGTTCCATTCGGATATCATCATAGAAACAACAGCTTGTTGTTTACGGCTAAGAGCATCGGCGACACGATTACCCTTACCGGGGGTATAAAGAATATCAAGATCATAAGGAGCAAGGAACTCGAGCCAACTCTGTTGACGCAAATTAAGTTCTTTTTGGGAGAATAAATACTTCAAGGACTTATGATCGGTATAAAGAACAAATTTCTCTCCTAAAAGATAATGACGCCAAATACGAAGGGCGAAAACAATAGCCATGAGCTCTAAATCATGAGTGGCATATCTAGTCTCAGCAGGCTTCAATTGCCTAGAAGCATAAGCAATAACACGTACTCTTTGCATGAGAACGGCACCCAAACCAATGCGACTAGCATCGGTATAGACAACGAAATCTTGATTCCCCTCGGGAATAAGGAGAATAGGAGCATCGGAAAGAAGTTCTTTTAATTTCTGAAAAGAAGCTTCACATTTGTCCGACCAAATGTATTTAACACCTTTCTTCGTCAAGCCAGTGAGAGGCACGGCAATCTTGGAAAAGTCTTTGATAAAGCGACGGTAATAGCCCGCCAATCCAAGAAAACTACGAATCTCTGTCACACTCTCCGGTCTCTTCCAATCTTGAATCGCTTCAATCTTTGATGGATCCACGGAAATTCCGGATTCGAAAATAATATGACCGAGAAATTTCACACGAGATTGCCAAAAGTGGCATTTAGAAAATTTTGCCTTTAATTGATTACTCCTAAGAGTTTCTAACACAATTCGAAGATGTTTTTCATGCTCCTCCTCGGTTTTTGAATACACAAGAATATCATTGATAAAGATGAGAACAAACCGGTCGAGAAAGTCTTTGAAAACTCTATTCATAAGGTCAACGAAATAGGCCGGGGCATTCGTTAAACCAAATGGCATGACAAGCCATTCATAAGATCCATATCGAGTACGGAACGAGGTCAAAGGAATACTATCCTCTACAATACGAAGCTGATGAAATCCAGTAGCTAAGTCTAATTGTGAAAAGACTTTGGCACCACTAAGTTGATCGAATAGATCATCAATCCGAGGTAAAGGATATTTATTTTTGATAGTAAGATCATTAAGCTTGCGGTAGTCAACGCAAAGCCTAAGTGTTCCATCGGATTTCATCATGAAAATAGCTGAAGCTCCCCAAGGCGAGGAACTAGAGCGAATAAATTGGTTCGTCTCCAATTCAGATAATTGTCTACGCATCTCCTCATTTTCTTTATTGGACATACGATACGGAGGACGCGTGATAGGTTGAGCTCCAGGAATAAGATTAATTCTGAACTCAATTGCTCGCTTAGGTGGTAATCCTAAAACGGGCTCGAATATGTCGGAAAATTCACAAACGACGTGAATAAGAGAAATAATATCACCCTCGTCATCATCATCGTCATCACGAGGATTTAAAGAATACGAAGATGCAACCAAAGCGGAATCCGAATCTTTAAGATTAATAGAAATCTGCTTAACAGATTGAGGGTGTCGAAGATGAATAGTCCGCTCAGGACATAGGATATGGGCTTCATACCGGTTAAGCCAATCCATTCCCAAAATCATTGCAAAGCCTAAATAATGCATGACATGCAAATCGGCTAGGAAAGGAAAATCACACAAAATAATTTCGACATCTTTACACAATAAACTGATTGTTGCGGATCCACCAACCGGATTCGCAATTCTCAAAGAAGTCATCAAACACAAAACATCCAAAGAAAAAGCATCAACAAGTTCTTTCGATATAAAAGAATGGGACGCACCCGTATCAAAAAGAACTCGAATAGGATGATCACGAAATAAAATAATTCCATCAAGGATAGAATGAGGCATACCTTGACCACGAGATGTGTTGCCATGGGCTTGAGCAACATTTAACTTTCCCTCCTTCCTGCCCTGAAGCTTGGGGCATGAAGATATAACATGTCCGGGAACTTTGCAGTAGCGACAAGAGAGAGACTTTGGGCACTTGTTCGCATAATGGTCCTTCGAACCACAATTATAGCATTCCCCACGGCCAAAGGAATAAGCCTTTGCCACCGAGGTTGCTTGTTTCCCTTTTTTATTGGGATAAGGACCTTTAAATTTGTTTGGCCTCTTCTTGTTGTTGAAGTTTGGTTTGGAACCCACCACTTCAACATCATTCTCCTCATCCGCCTCTTCAAGACGAAGAGCAATATCAACGAGTTGGTCGAAAGAAACTTCTAACTTTAGAAGTAATGGCTTCTTGAGATTTTTGTTTAAGCCATAGACGAATCTCTGGTTCTTTTTTAATGGGGTGTTGATATATTCAACCCCATATTTGGAAAGCGACTCGAAAGAGGCGACGTAATCAGTCACGGAGGACTCACCTTGAACAAGGTCTATAAATCGTCGAGCCAATGTCACTTTCTCAGCTTCCGGTACGATTTTCAACTCGAAGCGTTCTCGAAATTTCTCCCAAGTGAGATCCGCTTCAATAGTTTCAGAAATAAGAAGCTCGTACCAGTCCAATGCTCTTTCTCGGAGCATACTTGAGGCCACCTGAACTCTGTGAAGGTCGATAAGATTCATGCGAGAAAAGATTCGATCGCATGACCTTAGCTAAGCCTGTACTTCAATAACCGTTTCGGAACCTTTGAACGGCTCCCCACCCAAATTAGTGTAATCGCTACACAAGCGTGCAAATCCCGACTTTGGGTGAGTAGGTTCCGGGTTAGCTCCAGCTGCTTGAGCATTTGTCACTAAATCAAGAAGCTGTTGAGCAGTCATAAAAACTCCATCTTGGGGTGGAGTGCTAGATGGCACGTCTCTGGGGCGGCCTGGTCTAGACATTTCTCTTCCTTTAGAAAGAAAGAAGAAGAAGAAAAAGGTTATTCACCAAATTGAATATCAAGCAATCTTGATAGATAAACAAGGAATCATAAGGAAAATAGGATGAATCGGTACGAAGACTCGAATTAAATCCTAAAGCACGACTCCTAAGATGGACTTAGGACAATGATCCTTGTTATAATATTCCATATTGTTCCGAAGTTTGGCTCTGATACCAAGCTGTGACGCCCCACCTCTATACCCACGCTAGACAAGAACATTACGGAGAATGCTATCGACTAGCACGGAGAATAAGGCTGTTGAGGAGCGACCATCCGTGTAATTACTTTGTGTGAGCATCGATATGTCAGATAGCATAACATGCAATACTTTATCAAGAGGAAATCCGACATACCGATACGAACTCAAAACTACTACACAGTGGCTATAATATCTTCGGAAACAAATACAGAAATAAACATAACATAAATCAGTCACTGACAATTCATATCACAAAGGCGGAAATAGATATGAATATTACACTAATAAGTGTACATCAGAGTAGCGGTCTAAAAAGATCCACAATATCACAAAAGAATGGTTACATGAACTACACAAAAGAATAAGTATACATTATGGAGTCTATATCTCGAATGTATACACCAAAACAAACTACTAATCTAAGTAGTAAGCCAAAAGTCAGAGAAATCAATCCCAACTGAGAGGTCAAGCAGAAGCACCTGTACCATCTCGGTCTGACCCGAGTATTATTTAATAAGAAAATAATAAACGGATCAGTCTAACTATAGATATCAGATGAAACGATATAGAATAAGAGATATGACCAAACACATAATAATCACAATTCCAAGCTGTGATATATATAAGTAATTGAAAATCAACGAGAGATTAATCAATATCACCAAATCTACACAAGAATCAAAGAAATGCTCTACTCCTTATTTCGTTCATCAAACCACAAATATTGACGATTATATCAAAGTCAATCACAAAAGTCAATGACACACAATTCACCAATACACAAATATTGATAAAACTTATCAATGGAAATCATGAAAATTGGTGTAGCACAAATTCTAGAAATCATCTCAAGAAATCCAGTAAATGACACACAAATTCACCTATGCACAAATATTGATAAATCATATCAATAGAAATCACAAAAATAGGTGAAGAAGGAAATTCCAGAATTCGACACACGAAAACCAGAAATCACACAAAATAGGAGGGAGGCCTATCACACGAACGGGAGCATGAAAACTCACCAACAGCTGTAACACATGAACGAGAAGCTATCTCATGGTAGCTAGCCATTAATTTGACACACGAATGGTCCGAAGACCTGACACATGAATGGTCCAAAGACCGTGGGTTGCTACTCCACCAATTTGAGTCGAAACTCCACAAAACGGGGTTTAGTCTCCCGCGCAGTCAAAGAGACATCGCACATTGCTAGTCTAAATCACAAAAATGATCGTCATGATCATCGAGAAGTGTCAATTACACTAAGCTAGTAAATATATGAATTTAGCATCATGTCCCATAACCACTAGCTTAATTTAAATATTTACGAACAAATTGTAAGTTTCCACTAGAAAATTGTGACAAGAGATTCAATCGAACAAGTCCAAGAATTAACCGAACAAGTAAACGCAAGCGTTTCATACCACTTGTTTTACTAAGCCGTTTAATTAGATTTCTCATATGAGTGAGGTAAAGGTTTGTGTATACTAGTAGATTGGAAAACGGTTTTATAAACGAGTTTGATATTGAAAATATAGTTGAAATCGTTTTGATGAAGAGGTTTTGATATTTAATACTAGTATTGAAACCTTTATATTTTTAAAGTGACAAATCACAAAAATGATTGTAGAACAATCAATCACTAAAATTCACATACGAAGATGTGAATAAAAATCCAACGAAACCAATAAAAAATCCATCGAAATGGATATTCAAAAATCCCTAAAAAGTAGTCATCAAAGTCATAATAAATGATAACAACAAATAGGATCATCACGAATCGATTTAAATTGGAAATTCAATCCAAAAAGGCAAAATGGACTCAAACAGCAGGTTCAGTTGACTGAACAGAGTTTTCAGTCGTCTGACCCTGTACCTGGAAATTTTCCAGGTTCAGGAAACTTTCTGTTTCCATGTTCAGTCGACTGAATAGAGGATTCAGTCGACTGAATCATGCCTGGAAACTTTCGGGTTCCAGGTTCAGTCGACTGAACAAAAGATTCAGTCGACTGAATCATGCCTGGGATGTTTTTCAGCCTATTCAAATGGAGAGCAAACTCTTCCAAAATGCAACCGGACGAACATTGGCTCTAAAGGTTTATGCCAATCGGCAACCCGACCCTATATGCTCCTCGATGCATCACCAAAAGCATGATCAAACATCCATAAAAGGATTTCACACAAATTTGACTAAAAAACCCAAAAATTGGAATATTCACAAAACCAATCCAAATCAAGAGCAAATGCACATGAAGAAGTGTTAGGAATTCATACCCAACAACCAAAGATAATTATAGTCATAGATGTGAGATAAAAATCTCACCTTTTCACAAAATCAAACAAGAAGAAGCTTGAAAGCAAATGGAGAATCAACCTCTCTTCAACACAACCCAATTGAGCTTGAATCTAAGCTCAAAAACAAGAACATTCCCAAAATTAGGTTTAGGAATTTCTGAAACTGATAAGAGAATAAGTTGGAGAAGAAGAAGAGAAGCTTACCAATGGGTTCTTCTTGAGTTTGGAGCTAGGAATTTGATTTGCAAGAGAAACTAGGGTTTTGGAGTTTTTAATTTCCAATCTCTCCCACCATTAATGTTATAAAAACTGAAAAGAGAAGAGAATGAGGGTGAGTGGGGAAGAGTGGCTCAGATTTGAGCATAAGTTAACATAGGGCTGAGCCCAAAACCAAACCCAAAGTGAAAAGTAGCAAAAATCAACTTTCTCCAAACATATCGAAGCTTATACTCAAAAAGGTCGCAAACGGCATTTTAAACTCAATGGGAGTGGTCCCGAGTCCTAATTCGACCGTATGCAAAAAGTAGCTTTTTGGACAAAAATCCGACTAACGATAAAATATTTAAATAAAATATTTAAATATAAAATCGACAAATATGCGGGTTGTTACAACAACCCTGTCCAGGTCCGTCCTTGTAATTGGTTGTTCTGGAGCAGGGGCTATTGGATTTGCCTGATTTTCGTTTGCTGTTGGAACTGGACGACTGTCTTGATCTCTGATTACTGGATCTGGGATACTGCTAGTTGCAATGTTCTTTCCTTTGTTAGTATCTTTCTTCCGTCCAGGAGGCATGTTTTCTAAATGAACGATGCTGACAGGAAAAGGATTAAGTGGGAGAAGCTGAAGCTTCGAGCTCCTGTTCTCAGTGAAAGCACCAAAAATGTTTGCACAAAAAATGGGCAAACACCTCCAAGTCGTATGAATTAGTTGATTTTATGTTGTTTCTGGTAATTTGGGTGATTTACGCAAATATATAAAAAGCAGGGGCTAAACTGTAAAAGACTCACAGATTTATAGTGGGTCGGCCAGAACGTGCCTACGTCCACTTTATATGTTATACTCCTTTTCTATTCAGATTACAAGTACAGAGCTTTGATTACAAGTAACTGAAAGTTGTTTGAAAGTTCTCCCCATGCTTGAGCTCTCAAACTTGCTTGCCATTATTGTACCCCTGCCCCTCTATTTATAGAGTGAGGCGTGGGGCAGGGGTCCTGGATGTATACAGTAGTTGGTGGGCCTGGGCTGAAGCAATCTGGCCTGGCAACGTGGTTCGGCGGAGGTTGAATAAGTGGTCCGGTGGTGCCTTGGATCGGTGGTGTGGAGTTGGAGAGGCTTTTGGTTCGGTCGAGGGTGTAGCTTGGTCCGGTAGTGGTCCTTCTCCATCTGGTTCGGTGGTCTGTTGGCACGTTGGTCCGGTGATGCTTGGAAGGTAGGTTGGTTCGGCATTGGTGTGGGGTGGCTCTGGTTCGGTGAGATCCTGGTTCGGGAGGCTTTGGACCGGTGGGAGGTGGTCCGTTGGTGAAGTGGTTCGGCAGGCATGGGAGAGGTGGTTGGTTCGGTAGTGCGTAGGAATAAGGTTGGAGTCTTTGGTTCGGTAGTGCTTGTGGTTCGGCAAGGAGCGGACCAGTTCGGCAAGGCGTGGACACGCACCCAACATCCATACATGACTTGCGATCAATATTGTACAAATCGATTCGCTCACACTTTAACGAGGGGGCTTGCACATTGCACTCCAGTCCCGTCACTTTAGATGGGACTTAAGGCAATCAATATCATACAAGTTAATCCATTCGCTCTTTGACAAGGGCACTTGCACCTTACACTCCAGTCCTGTCTCTCTGAACGGGACTTAAAGCGATCAATATCAGTCAATGTGGACTTTTCAAAAGTCAAATATTCATATCAAAGCAAATAAGCAGAAGTCCTAGTTATCCATCCCAGACATTAGACTCAGAGCATGCCTGGGGACCAATCTAGGTCTCAAACATGTGTAAGTGGTCTGAGGTTATTATTGTCCTAAGTAGTCATCCTAGACAACCAACTTGTGGCGACCCAAAATTTTAGATATTTGAAATCGAAACATTTGATTGATTTTAAGTATTTAAAAAGTTATTATCAACCTGAATTTCAAATACATAAAATTTATTGGGCAGTTAAACTATTGGATTTAATTACTGGAATTTAAAAGTGGTTTGTTCGGTTTTGAAAATATATCGTTTAAATTGATATTTAAAAAAAATAGCCTTTCGAGGCACGGACTCGGAATTCAACGAAACCAGTTATATTGAACCGTAATAGTGTATTTTTATCGGGTTTCGATTTTCGTAGTGTTTAGAGTTGTCATGAGATCGTACAATATATAAACGCGTTGAAATCTATATCGAATTCAATATAAATAACTGGGTCCAAAAACCTATTTTCTTCATACGATCGAATTAGGACTCGAAACCTTTTCCATTGCATTCAAAATAGAGATATAACGTTATAAATGCCTAGTGCCACGCCTCGATAGGGGTTCAAAATTTTAAGTTGCGTTTATCGAGACAATTTGAATTTAAATTTAATATATATATATATATCCTAGTCAACTTCAGCTGAATTCATAGCACATCAAAACTTTTTCTCCTCGGCAGCTTTCATCTCTTCTACAATCAGGGTAGCCAGATGACAGCAAGGAATCTTTTTCTTCCTTTTTCAAAAGCTCGCGCCCCCTCTCCTTTCCTACAGACTGAACTCGGTCAAAAAAAATGGCCACCTCCTTTTTTCCAATTCAAATCATAATCGCGACACATAAATCAAAAAGCAAAAAATAGTGGCCGACAAAATAATATCGCCTACCACTCCCTCATCTTCCTCTTCTTCTTTTACTTGTAAACAGTCGAGTCTCCTTCTACCTTATCTCAAAATCAAAACCCCTCTTATGATTCAGTTCTACGAAATGACCCCCTCATTCAAATCGAATTAGTTCGAAAAACCTAAAAAAAGGAACGCAGGCGAATCGACGGAAATAACAGTGAAGCGGGCAGGGGTTGGGCACGTTGATCGTGGCATGGGTTTGGATTCGATTGAAGGCGACGTTGGCACCTTGAGGAAGCTCGCATGATTCCTGAGATTGGCGAGTCATGGATTCGTTTGTTCTATCCATGTAATATAGTCGCGATCGTAAAACTCGCGTGCTAGTCGCGGTGGCTCGGGCGAGTGCTTGGAGGATGGTAGTGCTTAGCGATAGAGCAGCTAGGGTTGCGGCATTTTTCGAGCGTAGGGATGGCCGCTATGATGACTGATGGCAGGAAGGCTTGAGCTCGTACAGAGGGGATGGGTAGCCAGAGTGTTCGATCAGGAGCAGTAAGGTATAATTCTTGTTTTCAATTTAAAATAAATTTATATATGTGTAAATATGTATATAGAGAAAAATATATTGCAGCAAAGTGGAGATAGTCCTGTTTTAATTTAATATGTAAGGTAAAAATAGGAATTTTAAATGTTGAAAGAATTTATATAAATTAGATTTTTCTGAGATATATGTAGATAATTTTTATAAATATATATGTAGTCCAAAAGGAAATAATATACCTATACACATTTTTAACTTACTAGTTTATTTTAAAAATAATGTATTATGGAGATTAATTTGTTCAACTAACCTATTTAAATTATTATAGTTACCAAAAGATTTTTTTAAAGGAAAATTATTAGTTAAATTAAATTGTTAGTTGATTAAATGGAAATTAATTGTCCAATTATTTAAAATGTTAATAAACCATACATGTTTGTATAAGGTCCGAAATCGTGAATGAAATAGCTGGTTTATAGCGGATTACAATACAAAACTCAATGAGTTAATCTCACTGACATCTGGATTATTAGTTAATTTAAATAGTTAATATTTGGATTGATTGCTTGAATTGATAATATATTATCAGTCTGGTTGTGATATTATATATAGCAGTGTGTGTGTGTGTGTATGTATGTATGTATGTATGTATGTATGTATGTATGTATGTATGTATTTATATTGGAGTGATTGATTTTCCACATTATATTGCGGATGACCCTATATACCGCAATATCCCGCCTTGAAGCGGGAGTGGTATTTTATTTGTTGACTAACATCTGTGGATGTAGGGAAACAGGTTAGAGGGATCCAACTAGATTCCTCAAAGTTGTCGAATTTATTTTCGTACTCGGTTATATGAGATGTGAATAATCTGTGATATATTATGTTGGAATTAATTTATTTGATGTTGATATATTGTGGCGTTTAAAAAAATAAATATTTAATTTTTAAAGGGAAATGAGAAAGGAAAATTTAAAGAAGGAAATTTATAGGAAGATGGATAATTCAAAAGGGTAAATTTGGAAAAAGTAAATAGTTTTATATCCAAGTACTATATAATAAATTCCAAAATATGGGAAAAGAATTGAGTCTTTGAATAAATGTAAATTATAAGGGTTTTAAAATTAAGGACTTAAGAAATATTGATTTTTAGGTGCAAAGGATTTATTTTTAAATTTAAGCTTTAAAATGAGTTGGAAGAAAATAAAAGCGGAATTTTGAAATAGAGTATGAATTTGATATCTCAGATTAAATAAGGTTTTAAATCATAATAAAGGAATAAATGTAGAATTAATAGATTTTGAAACAAATGTGGATAAACCAAAACAAGTTTTAAGATGGAATCAATTCAGAAAATCGCTTGGGAAATCGACTGAGTATTTTGAAAACTACAATTTAAAGGAAAATGAAGGTATGGAAATTATAAACTGGGTTATAAATAAAGAAAGATACTTATCAGTGGATAAATTAGAAAGTCTAAATTCATGGTGGGAATTTATAAAGAAAGGGTGATTTGTTTAAAAAGAAAATAGTGGTTTATTTTTAAAAAGTATGGAAAGAAATTTACGGTTTTGGGACGTAAATTAGACTGGAAATAGATCAAGAAGGATTTATAAATGGTTATATTGAAATGGGAAGCGTAATTTCCTGAAAAGCTAAGTGTATTTTCAAAGGGGGATTTTTAAGTATAAATTAGAAGTTTCAAAATGGTTTTGGAATAACGTCTTAGAAAAATTATTATTTAGTTGTTTTAAAAATTTTAAATAAAAATTTATTTAAGTTAATCATAATAGTAACTATTTTTTTAGGGTTAAATTAATATTTTGATGTAAAGGATAACTATTAAATCTTATACCTTATAGAATATTTTTATTTCTAAAAAAGTAGTTTGGCTAAAGTTTTATTTGAGAAATTACTATAGACTTTCATAAGTGGTATTTTAAATAAAGTGTTTCAAGTAGTTTAATGTTTTAAGTGTATATTTTGGATACAATAATTTAACTTCTTTTAAAATCTAATTTTAAAGGACTTGGTGCTTTCGGCGAAAGAAACAATTGGTTGGATGATTGTTTAATTTGATAGTTAAAAATAACTGACTATCAGTATTGGCCAATGCGCTGATCGTTTCGAAGAGATTGGGATCGGGATTAATTTCTCGAAAACCACTTCGATCCGGTTTGCATGTTTGCGAATGAAGACCGCGAAGACGATGAAGATGGTGATTCGGTTTGTCCAGACCCTTGGAAACTTGTATGAACGAATGCTATCAGATCATCATCAGGGGGACGACGAGCATTCTAAGTGTATGTGTGCTAAAAAGGTAATGCATAGCCTCAAGCCTCATCAACCAAGAATGGCTAGAACATGGGAGGTACAGCAAGGCTAAGTGGCTAGCAACCAATTAGGGTAAGATCATCCCTGTCTAGATGTCCCTTTTTATTTGGCTGTGTGGGAAGTTGCTGATCCCAACCATGAGGTGATCTTATTCGGACTATCCAGTAAGGTGTAGCTCCGATCTTGTATTGTAGGGGATCGGGAGTGATCCTTGGTACGTTGATCTAGACCACGTACTATGACGGGTGGTACCCCAGTAGCCCTGCTATTGATGGAGACCCAATCTCCAATAAGTGCCTTCGGACTTGCTTGTATACCTATTATGCTGGAATTTAATGAATGTAACAATTTCGGCTATTCGAATAAGTGTTTGTATAGAGACACTACTATAATATCAAAGAATTTGATAAGAAATGTTTTGGTTATCGTAAGGTAAATACCCAATATGTTTATTTGTGGCATGGTCTTACGAGATACCTTTGATTTCAAAAGGATTTTGAAAACTTTAATAATCCAATTGAGTGTGTTTCTCACGCTGGTTTTCCAAACTAACTCGAGAGTTATTTTATTATAATGCTCGGGTCAGACAAAGCATTGCAGATACAAGATTGGATGATGTGAAGCTCAAGAGATGAGCTGGATGATGAGACGTATCATGCGTACTTGAGGTATATACTGCTGTGTAGTGTAAAGTGTAGAAAGTTTTGTAAGGACAAGTTATTATAACTATCCAGTTGTGTGCTATGGATTGTGTTGTGTTTTGACGATTGTAAGTATTATACGGTTACAGATTCTTTTGTATAAAATCCGTTGTTATGTATTATATGTTGTTCCGCTGCGATTGTGAGATCCTGATGTTGTTTTTTTATTTCTTCTTCTACCTCTTTCTTCTTTAACCCTAATGGTTTGTATTTCTGTCTACTTTGAGTTAAACTGATGATGAATATTGTCGACTCAAATGGGAACGGATTCGCGGGCTGTTACACTTGGTATCAGAGTTGGAGATTAAGCAAGAACCTTGGCTTCTGTGGGGATTACTCATTAGAGATAGAATCGGTAGTTGTGACGACTCGAAATTTTGAACATTTGAAAATAAAATATTTAATTGATTTTAAATATTTGGGAGTTATTTTAAATTGAATTTCAAATTCCACTGTTTATTTGGCAAATAAATTATTGAATTTAATTTATTTAAATTGCGTAAAAAATTTGAATCTTAAGTTTTAAGCTGATTAAAAATATTTTCAAGGCTTCGAAAATTTATATTGATAATACTGAAGAGATGGAAGCTTCAGAATTGAATTTGAAATTAATTTGTTCAGTTTTGAAGCTTTATCATTTGAATCGATATTTAAAAATAGCCTTCTGAGGTACAGTCTTGGAATTTGACAAAACCAGTCCCATTGGATTTGTAATATTGCATTATTATCGGATTTTAATTTTCGTAGTGTTTGGAGTGATCCTTTGACCGTACGATAAGCAAAAGCGCCGAAAATTATATCAAAATTAATTTAATAACTAGTTCAAAAAGCTATCTTCTCCATACGATCGTATTCGGACTCAGAGACTTTTAAGTTGCATTCGAATAGGGATATAAAATTGTAAACGCCTGGCAGCACGCCTCGATTGGAGATCGAGATTTTAGGCTTCGTTCTCTAAACGATTTAAATTTAAATTTAAATTTAAAAATTTAATATTGTTTTCACAAGAGAAATCATATACATTTCTCCTTATCTAACATTTGACAATTTTCCTTTTACACGTGTCCCTTATATTTTAACATGCGTTGTTTATAAGAAATTTTATTTCTGATTCAAAAATAAAAATAAAGGTGAAAAATAAAACCAATTCAAAAGAAAAAAAGGGCAGTAGCTCGTGTCTATTATAAACCTAAATGAAATTGAAACCGTCGCATTCAATAAAAAAATCAAAAATCAAAATCATCGAACATAGCGAGCTCGATAATCCAAATCGCGAGAACAAAAGGAAATCGAATTCGATTTCCATCAAACTCTGGAGACAGTTGGAAATCTTGAGTCGCAAATTTTTCTAGGGGTCGCCGTGTGTTCGAGTCGAGTTAGTGTTGGAATCGCTTAAAAAAGCAAAGGCCTGGGTAGCGATTCGAAGTGGTTCGCATGGATATTCATCCACGATCAGGCGTCGTGATTTGGGCGAGAGCGTGTTTGCGCAATGAGGCAATCAAGCTTGGCTTCAAGCAGTCGTATGGCAGAGCCTCGTACGAAATCAAATCGCATATTGGCAGCGACAAGTAGGGTTTCGCAGTGGCTGTTTGGGTCCAGGCCGTGATCGTAGGATCGAGGAGCGTGGTCATGGTGGTGTTGAGATGAACGGCGGCTAAGGCATTGGGTGGGCTCGCGACTGGGTTTTGGTAGACGATGCAGGGAGTTCGACGAACTTCGTTGCATTGGAATAAGGTATAACTTCATTTTTTTATTAAGATTAATAAATGTTATGACAGCAAAAGAAATCTTATTTTATTTTTACAGAAAAGATATCTAAGTATATCTTTAATATATAGGTAAATTAGAAAATTATTTTAGATTTTGGTAAATTAATAATAATACATATACCTATTTTTAATTGCTAAATTTATTTTTAAAATCATGGTTTGGTGGTTAATTTGTTTTATTAACCTGTTTAATTAATTTTAACTACTAAGAATAATTTATTAAAAAGAAATTTAGTTCTAAATTTTATTTTTAGTTAAAATAAATTTATTAAAAGAAATTGGTTTAAATAAAATCATTGGATAATTGAAATTATCAAACGAAAAGTTGTTATTCGATTATATTGAATATTAATGAATTAAATAAATGTTTATATAAGGTCTAAAATGGAGAAACAAATCGAGGAAATGGGTTGCATGCGTAAACAAAGGTGAGATCTGCTCACTCAAATTTAATAATTGAAAATTGAAGTTATTGATTGATTATCTGTTTTTGATGGTATATATAGTAGTATATATATATTTGGAGTGATTGATTTCCCGCATTATATAGCGGGTGACAGCCTATGCGCCGCATAATAGCGGATGATATTGTATAATCCCATATATCGCGATATTCCACCTCGAAGTGGAATTGGTATTTAATTGTTGTGCTAACATCTGTGGATGCAGGGAAACAGGTTGGAGGGATCCAACTGGATTCCTCAAATTTTTGAATTTGTGTCAATAATGTGCGTTGATTTATCTATAATCTGTGTATGATTATATTGTGATTGAAATCGTTGAAGGCTATAGTTTAGCCGATCGTATTTTTGGTATCGTAGGATATCAGAAATGTAATAATTGGATTTTTGGAAATTAAAGTAGAAAACTTTAAGTAAATACATTTTTTAAGAATTGGTGAATTTAAAAGAAGGAATTTAAATGGGTAAAGATTGATTTTTAAATCTTATCGAATTAACTCCAAAATATGGAAAAAGTTTTTAATAAATGGATTAAAAGCTGGAGAATTATTTAAAATTCAGATTTTAAATAGTTTGGAAGAAGTAAAGGAATTTGTAATTTGAAAATTGATTTGGTGTTTAAAAAAATCCTTTAGAAATCGATATGGAAAATTATTTAGTGTTTGAAATGATTTTTGAAATCAATTTGGAATTTTATTTGGTGTTGAAATAAATTTTAGAAAATCAATTTGAAAATTGATTTGTTGTTTGAAAATGAATATTTGAAAAATCAATTTGAAAATTGATTTGGTATTTGAAATTTGTTTTCAAATGGTTGAAGTGTGGAAAGGAATTTAAAGTTCTGGAATGTAACTTTAAAATAAATCCAGAAAAAACTATTAATTGATTTAAACGAACCATTTTAGAATGGAAAGTGTATTTTCCCTGGAAAGCCGAGTATGATTTCAAAATAGCTTTCGAATATAAATAAAAAGTTCTTGAGTTGGTTTTAAAGAATATTTTGGAGAAATTATTTTCTTAAGATATTTTGAAAATATTTAGGGTAAAGATTTATTTAATTAATGATAGAAGTGATTATTTAAAGATTTTAATGGATGTTTGATTTAGAAAATGGTTATTTAAATAGTTATACTCTATATAATAATTTTATTTTCAAATTATTTTGGACTTAAGTTTATATGAGATATTAGTATAATATTTTCATAACTAATATTTAAGCAAGTGTTTCAAAATAGTTTTACCTTAAATATTTCCAAGTATATATGTTTGGATAAGAAATTTAAATTATTTTAAAGTATTTGAACTCGATTGATTTTCAGTAGAAATGAATAAATATTTGGAAATATATTTCGCGGGAGGAAATGGATTTGAATTTTTTTTCAAAGAGTTAAAGTATTGAAATATATATATTATGAAGATATTTCGAAAATAAATAATTGAGGGGGAAAATTATTTGAAAACTGGTGATTGTTGTGAATGTTGTTTGATAGTTAAAATAACCGACTATCAATATTGGCCTTTATATGGTGTTCGGATTCTGCTGCGACCGAGGGTTGGAGTCCAAATGGATATTCGAAAACCACATCGAATTTTTGTGATGGATCTTTTATTTAAAGGATCAAAGTAGAAATTTATTGCGATTTATTTGAAATCTGAATGAACGCTTATTTTTTTAAAAAGATAAGCGCTTATTATTCGAATTAGTCAGGACAGGACTTTGTGTCATAAAACCCATTCCGAATAATGATACGACGAAATCGGATTGCATTTGAAGATGGTGTTGAAGACCGGGTATTTTCGAAAATGAAAGATTACCTGTCGAATGTCTCTACATCGAGCTGCTTCAGTATAGAGATTTTACCACCCTTTGTGATGGGGATTCCGGACATGATCAGTGAATATCCGGATTTGCAAGGTCTTCTTTGAAGTGCCTTCGGTTTCGTTCGATCCCGGAACGGACTTGTATGGATGTGTGTCTGACGTTACATTTTGAGATGTAAAGCTGGTTTCTATCTAATACATTTCTGTTGGAGGCGGAGAATTTATCTCTTAGCTTAACACCCTTCACTGAGACTTACAAGCTCAGAGGTTATGTAGTTGATGGTTACTAGTGATAAATTCCCAATTTGGTAATGTGGCATACGAAGTGCTTCTGATCATTTGTTGATCGAAGCATGGATTTGTGAAAAGCGTAGCATTATGGACGAGACTTTGTCGGACCTCCCACCCCGGAAATGGTCGAAACAGGAAGAATGCGGCAAGGTTATGAGGGTTGCGCCCTTTCGAGTATGTCATTTCCTTCTGGAAAATGGTGGTATCATGGTATGGAGCCCAGATACTTAACTTTTTTTGGTCGCTGCAAATTTATTACTTTGTGGTTGTTGCTTTGTGGTTGAGGATCCTTAGGTAAAGCTCGCTAACGGCGGGAGATAGCATACTCGTGTAGTATTTACCTAGTTACAGAGGTAACCCGGCCTTGTGTTGGCCGAGAGCTAGTTAAGTTCTCAAGGCGTCCCTCTAGTGGCGTACCCATGTGGAAGAGGAAGTTCCTTAGCCTGACATTTGTCGAAAATCAAAAGAAACAATACGAGCCCTTTACGATTGCAATTGTATAACCTACCTCCTCAGGAGGTAGCTATAGTAGGCATAATATAATGGTGCCTATGTTGGCTAAGATTTATATTATACTTTCGAAAAAAATTTCCACACTATGCACTAATAATAATATTAAAAAGAATTTTGTGTATCAAGCATGTTTGACTATCATCAGGAGAAATCTCCTCCAATTGTGTGCTTGCATTGTGTATGTGCAGGGAGGCCTTATGATAGTTTCATTTCCCAAAGTATAGCAGATTTCTTTTCCTTTCTTGAGAAAAAAACTAATTTTAAGATCTCACACCAGTCCATTGACTGACCTAGAGTTTATTGTTCCCTTTCTAAACTCTGGGTGTCCATAATTTTCCACATGGACAGCCTAGAGTCATGTTATCATTATTGTGAAGCGAAGTCGGGAAAATATGCTGTGGAGATCTGAAGGCAAGCTGGATGGCGTGGCGTATAAATAATATATATTATTTCTTTTCCGCTGTTTTGTTGTGTTATTGTAAACTCTGATGATGTGTGTATAAACTGATATAATGCTTTTTTTTTTAAAGATATTCATTCATCTATTATATTTGTTCTGCTGCGAAATGTGAGATTCTATTATTGTTTTCTGTTCTTCTTCTATCTTCAACTTCTTTAACCCAAACGGTTCAGTTTTCCGGCATTCGTCCTTGCGGCATTTGATACAATGGACGCATCGATGTCGACTTTCGACGGTCGAAAAATTAGGTCGTCACAGTAGTGCCCTAGAATGAGTTTGAGTCTATTAATAGATATGAGCGCGTATTTGTTAGTGAATATAAAAAAATTATATTGTGTTGGTTGATTTGTTTAGTGGTTTATGGATTCTGGTCATTACGAGTAATTAACGTTATTGACAGGGATCTCTAAACACTTATGCAGAACAACTCGACATGGTATTGTTTTAAATAGGGTGAATGAAACAATTTTGCCTAAATTGTTTTTATATATGAAAGAAATAATTTTCAGAAGTTATTATATTTATATATGGTTGCTTAGTTGATAGGTAATAATAATATTAAATTATTATCATTGTTGTGTGGAAATTGAATAAGAAATTGAAACCATAACTAAAAGCTAAGAAATAAATTCACATAACAAAATAGAATTTGAAAATGTGAATTATAAAGGCAATTTATAATTGAAATGTATAAAATTCCCCTGTAATATTTGAATATAAAGGATATGGAATTTGGAAAATTAATTTCCTTTGGGTTTGGAAATGATTTTCAAAGGTTTTGGAGGAGGAATGGCGATATTATTTGAAAATATTTTTTAATTGGATATGAAATCTGGTGAAATTTGGAATAAAAAATGTTTGAAATGATTTTAAAGAAGTAAAAGCACTAAACTCACTTCGGTCGCTGGAAACAAATTTCGATGATGATCGCGACTCATCGGTGTTCATTTTCGAGTTTCCAAGGGAGGATTTGCTACTTGGATGTTTTGAATCAGTGTTTGTTTGCAAAATTGGGTTTGATTTTGGATGCAAAGGAATAATTTGGTTTCGATATATATGATTTCAAAAATGTTTTTGAATGTTTAACCAATTACTTAAAACTCTGGAAGTTAATAGAAAAAAATGGTTATGGAATATCAATAAGTCTAAAACTTATAAGAGTTTGAAAAACATAGAATTGGAATGGAAATTAACTTGAACTAGGAGGAAAAAAGGAAATTGGAAGTGTGAGCCTAAGCAGGCTAAATAAAATAGTATTGAAATTTGCTGGAATAAAATTCAACTTGAAGAAGAGTTAAATTAAAATAAGTGTGAAAATGGAATAAGCTAGAAGAGTGAGCTAATTAAATGAAGTAAATTAAAAGAGGTTCGCGAATGGAATGTAAATAAGTGGGGGAAAAAACTTATAGAAGTTTAAAATTTGAATTGAGTGGCAATGTAATTGAATCTAGTTAAGTAAAACTGAATTTAAAGAAAAGTCCAAGTGGACTAAGTAAAATGGGTTTGAAATAAAATTCATTAAGCTTGAAATAAATCTGTGAAAGAACAAACTAATTTAAATTGTAAGTACATGGAATTGAAACTGAATATTGAGATTCAATTCAAAATGTGTTAAGTAAAGTTGTAGAATTAGTTCGAAGTGAACTAAAAATAATTAAGGTTTGGAAATTTTGAGATATGAATAAATTAGTGAGTGGGACTAATTAAAGAAATAGTTAAATAAATATGGGTGAGATAAGGTGAATAGAAATCAATATTAAATTTGATTTGAAAATAAGTTAAGAATTGAATGAAAATTGAATTCAGAATAGAATTAAAAATTTAAGTAAGTGAAAATAGATTTGAGCCTAAGTGGTGAAGTGGAAATAAATATCAAAGTGTATAAATATTTATATTGAACTTAAGAAAGTAAATAGTGAAATTCTTAAATAAATTTGGAATTGAGAATATACTAAGTTAATATTTGAAATGAAGGTTTAACAAAAAGTGGTGAAAATGATAAGTGAGGATAAATGAATGGAAATACAAAATAAATATGAATAAAAAAGAGAATTGATATAGCTAATAATCAATTGGAAATAAATACATAGGATGTACGTATATTATGTATTCGCATAGTGATTTGATCCAGAATCGAGCACAGAATTTCGAGATAGTCCTATCGATTCGAGCTGGGATTTTTCAGTCGATTTTCGACCTGTAAACCATGGATATGGATTTTTGATCACTTCTGAAATTCTCTATCATATTTTATGACTATGCAAGGAGAATGATGGTTTCTGATCAAGAAACCAGATTTGAGTCCGCACTAGGAAATCGGGTGGATGTTACTAGTTTGGAAGTGAAATTGTGTAATGTAGTGAGCGATCGGATTTGGTATTTCATACGGATGATATGTGTACATCGTATGGACTTGAATGAAATAAATATTGAAAATTTTGTAAAGCAATGAATAAAATCATTTGAATTCTGTGATTGGATATTATTGCTAAGCAGGATATAAAGGCATTTAAAAGCAAAAAGGGAATTGTTGTTTTGGTTTCAGAAGATAAATTGATTTGCCAACAAAAAGGTATGTATTTAAATTAGGATATGTAATTTGATGGTCTGAGCTAGCCACTTGGCGTTTTGTTTTCTTTTGAAAATTTGAGGCCCGTAGAGGCATTTAGTAGTCGTACCGATCTAGCCAGGCAAAGGAGACGCTGACGAAATTTTTCGAAAATTTAGAGAGTTAGTAAAATTTTGAGAAATTTCGATAATTTGAAATTTTGATTTTAAATTATAATTTGAATGGTTTAATAAATAATATTGTTTGAAACCTAGGATGGCTTTGGTAAGTTACTAGAGTAGTAGTGTTTCTTTAATAAAAAGATTGTTTGGGTGCTGTTAAAATTGTGTGGTTTTGGGGAAATAATAAACGGATATTGGACCATTCTTCTTAACTAGTAATTTCGGGGTATTTCGGGGATGAAATTCTTTTAAGGGAGGAGGAATGTGACGACCCGGAATTTTAGATATTTAAAATCGTAATATTTAATTGATTTTAAATATTTGAAAAGTTATTATTAACCTGAATTTCAAATGTCTAAAATTTATTGGATAGTTAAACTATTGGATTTAATTAATGGAATTTTAAAGTGGTTTGTTCGGTTTTGAAAATATATCGTTTAAATTGATATTTTTAAAAAATAGCCTTCCAAGGCACGTACTCGGAATTCGATGAATCCAGTTCCATTGAATCCGTAATAGCGTATTATTATCGGATTATAATTTTTGTAGTATTTGGAGTTGTCGTGATATCGTACGGTATATAAACGTGCTGAAATCTATATCTAATTCAATATAAATAACTGGATCCAAAAATCTATCTACTACATATGATCGAATTTGGACTCGAAATCTTTTTTATTGCGTTCGAAATAGGGGTATAACGTTATAAATGCCTAGCGCCATGCCTCGATAGGGGTACAAAATTTTAAGTTGCATTTATTGAGACAAGTTGAATTTAAATATATATATATATATACATGTCCTCGTCAATTTCAGCTAAATTCATAGCACATCAAAAAAATTTCTACTCGTAAGCTTTTGTCTCCTCTGGAATCACTGTATTCAGATGACAGCAGCAAGGAAACTTTTTTTCCCTTTTCAAAAGCCCGCGTCCCCTCTCCTTTCCTACAGACCGAACTCGGTCAAAAAATTGACCACCTCATTTTTTTCCAACTCAAATCAGAATCGCAACAAATAAATCAAAAAAAATAGCCGACCAACTAATATCACCTACCACTCCCTCCTCTTCCTCTCCTTCTTTTACTTGTAAATAGCCGAGTCTCCGTCTACTTTATCTCAAAATCGGAACCTCTCTTGTGATTCAGTTCTACGAAACGACCCCCTCATTCAAATCGAATTAGTTCAAAAAACCTAAAAAAAATGGAACACATGCAAATCGACGGAAATGACAACGAAGCGGGGAGGGGTTGGGCACGTTGATCGCGGCACAGGTTTGGATTCGATTGATGGCCGCGTTGGCGCCTGGAGGAAGCTCGCGTGGCCCTGAGATTGGCGATTCGTGGATTCGTTTGTTCTATTCGTGTAATAGATTCGCGATTGTTAAACTCGCGAGCTAGTCGCGGTGGCTTGGGAGAGCGCTTGGAGGATGGTCGTGCTTAGCGATTGAGTAGCTAGGGTTGTGGAATTTTTCGAGCGTATGGATGGCCGCTGTGATGATTGATGGCAGTGAAGGCTTGAGCTCGTACGGGGGTTGGGTGGCCAGAGTGTTCGATCTGGAGCAGTGAGGTATAATTCTTTTTTTCATTTAAAATAAATTTATATATGTGTAAATATATATACATAGAAAAATATATTACAATAAAGTGGAGACAATCCTATTTTAATTTAATATGTATGATTTTGGGAAAAATAGGAATGTTAAATGTTGAAAGAATTTATATAAATTAGATTTTTATGAGATATATGTAGATAACTTTTATAAATATATATGTAGTCCAAAAGAAAATAATATACGTATACACATTTTTAACTTACTAGTTTATTTTAAAAATAATGTATTATGGAGACTAATTTGTTCAATTAACTTATTTAAATTACTATAATTACTAAAAGATTTTTTTAAAAGTGAAATTATTAATTAAATTAAATTGTTAGTTAATTAAATGGAAATTAATTGTCCAATTATTTGAAATTTTAATAAACCATACAATGTTTGTACAAGGCCCAAAATCGTGAAGGAAATAGCCAGTTTGGGTCGGATTGCAAAACCAAAATCAAAGGTGAGTTAGTCTCACTCACATCTAGATTATCAGTTAATTTAAATAGTTAAATTTAAATTATTGGATTGATTGCTTGAATTGATAATTTATTATCAATCTGGTTGTGATATTATATATATATATATATATATATATACTGGAGTGATTGATTTCCCCCATTATATAGCGGATGGGACCCTATGCGTCCCGCATAATAGCGGATGACCCTATACATCGCGATATCCCGCCTTGTAGCGGGACTGGTATTTTATTTGTTGACTAACATCTATGGATGTAGGGAAACAGGTTGGGGAGATCCAACTAGATTCCTTAAAGTTGTTGAATTTATTTTCATATTTAGTTATACGAAATGTGAATAATTTGTGATATATTATATTGGAAATTAATTTATTTGATGTTGATATATTGTTGGATATATTATGGCATTTAAAAAAATAAATATTGAATTTTTAAAGGGAAATGAGAAAGGAAAATTTAAAGAAGGAAATTTATAGGAAGATGGATAAATTCAAAAGGGTAAATTTGGAAAAGTAAATATTTAAATCCTATTTAATAAACTCTAAAATATGGGAAAAGAATAGGGTCTTTGAATAAATGTAAATTAAAAGGGTTTTAAAATAAAGGACTTAAGAAATATTGATTTTTAGGTGCAAAGGATTTATTTCTAAATTTAAGCTTCAAAATGAGTTAGAAGAAAATAAAAGGGGAATTTTGAAATGGAGTATGAATTTGGTATCTCAGATTAAATAAGGTTTTAAATCATAATAAAGGAGTGAACGTAGAATTAATGGATTTTGAAATAAATTTGGATAAACCAAAATAAGTTTAAAAATGGAATCAATTCAGAAATTCGATTGGGAAATCGATTGAGTATTTTAAAAACTTGATTTAAAGGAAAATGGGGGTATGGAAATTATAAACTGGGTTATAAACAAAGTGAGATATTTATCAGTGGACAAATTTGAAAGTATAAATTCACGGTGGAAATTTATAAAGAAAAGGTGATTTGTTTAAAAACAAAATAATGGTTTATTTTTAAAAATATGGAAAGAAATTTACGGGTTTGGGACATAAATTATACTGGAAATAGATCGAGAAGGATTTATAAATGTTTAAACGGTTATATTGAAACGAGAAGCGTAATTTCCTGAAAAGCTAAGTGTATTTTCAAAGGAGGATTTTTAGGTATAAATTAGAAGTTTTAAAATGGTTTTGGAAGAATGTCCTAGAAAAATTATTATTTAGTTGTTTTAAAATTTTTAAAGTAAATATTTATTTAAGTTAATCATAGTAGTAATTATTTTTAAAGGGTTAAATTAGTATTTTGATGTAAGAATAACTATTAAATCTTATAACTTCTAGAATAGTTTTATTTTTAAACAAGTAGTTTGGCTAAAGTTTTATTTGAGAAATTATTATAGAATTTCATAAAGCGTTTTAAGTAGTTTAATATTTTAAATGTTTTAAGTGTATGTTTTGGATAAAGTAATTTAACTTCTTTAAAAATCTAATTTTAAAGGACTTGGTGCTTTCAGTAGAAAGAAAACAATTGGTCGGATGATTGTTTAATTTGATAGTTAAATAGCCGATTATTAGTATTGGCCAATGCGCTGATCGTTTCGAAGAGACCGGAATCGGGATTAATTTTCTGGAAACCACTTCGATCCGGTTTGAATGTTTGCGAATGAAGACCGTGAAGATGATGAGGACGATGATTTGGTTCCAGACCCAGGGAAACTTGTATGGATAAATGCTATCAGAACATTGTCAGGGGGACGACGAGCATTCTAAGTGTATGTATGCTAAAAAGGTAACGCATAGCCTTAAGCCACATCAACCAGGAATGGCTAAAACAGGGAAGGTGCAACAAGGCTAAGTGGCTAGCAACCAATTAGGGTCAGGTCATCCCTATCTAGATGTCCCTTTTTGTTCGGTTGTGTGGGCGGTTGTTGATCCCAACCACAGGGTGATCTTATTCAGATTATCCTATGAGGGGTAGCTCCGGTTTTGTGTTGTCGGGGATCGGGGGTGATTCTTGGTACGTTGATCTAGACCACGTACTATGACGGGCGGTACCCCTATAGCCTTCCATTGATGGAAACCCAATCTCCAATAAGTGCCTTTGGACTTTTTTGTATACCTATTATGCTAGAATTTAATGAATGCAACAATTTCGGCTATTTGAATAAGTGATTGTATATAGACATTGCTATAATAGCAGAGGATTTGATAAGAAATGTTTTGGTTATCGTAAGGTAAAAACCCAACATGTTCATTTGTTGCGTGGTCATACGAGATACCTTTGATTTCAAAAGGATTTTGAAAACTTTAATAATCCAATTGAGTGTGTTTTCCCACTGATTTTCCAGACTGACTCGGGTATTATTTTGTTGTAATGCTCGGGTCAGACCGAGCATTATAGATACAAGATTGGATGCTATGGAGCTGAGGAGACGAGCTGGATGGTGAGACGTATCACGCATACTTATTTATATTCCGCTGTGTAGTGTAACTGTGTAGACAGTTTTGTGAGGACAAGTAATTATAACTGTCCAGTTGTGCGCTATGGATTGTGTTGTCCTCAGATGATTGTAGGTATTATATAGTTATAGATTCTTTTATATAAAGTCTGTTATTATATCTTGTTCCACTGCGATTGTGAGATTCTGATATTGTTTTTTATTTTTTCTTCTACCTCTTTCTTCTTTAACCCTAATGGTTTGTATTTCTGTCCACTTTGAGTTGAACTGATGATGAATATTGTCGACTCAAAGGGGTATGAATTTGCGGGCTGTTACACAACTCAAAACGTTCCTAGAGACCAATCTAGGCCTTGTACATGTTTAAGCGGTCTAAGGTTATTAATATCCTAATTACTCAAAGTAGGAAAAAGAAAAGTGAGGGAGTCGAACCTCATCGCCAACCATTTTGATTATGGGATTTTGAATCTCGGACGAGATCCTCGATTGTTCCTTGATGCGTTCGCTGCAGATGGTGGTTGCACTAGCCACACCATCACAGTTAGGTACCTCATGTACTGCTATAGCTGGTTTCTCTAAACCGATTCTTCTATTAAATCATGAAGTTATCGACATTTATTCATTTTATATCCCTTCAGCTCATAGAAGATGCAGAACTTTCCATATCTTTTCTGCCAATTGGTCGGCTCTCTCCTAGCTGACTTTAGATAGGAGATCCACCCTCATAGTGTCCAGATATATCCTTTTGGGGGTTTTTGTTAGCTCGATGTAAGAAGAGAACTTTGGTTCTCTCCTCTGCCATTTCGGTTCTCCGAAGTCATTATTGGCTCTTCTTTTTTCCTTTGTCCTTTTCATTTCCTACTCCGGACAGTCCTTGTCATCCACAGCATTAATTTCAGCAACCTTAACTTCGGCATCTTCCTGAAACAAATATCTCTCGGCTTTATGGTATAATTCCACAAGATCTATCGGGGGATCCTTTCCAGTGCAACTTTAAAGTCGGTCTTGCTCGTAACTCCTGATACTACTTATAGATGGATCTGGTTTATCGATGGTTGTAGCTTCCACATTGAACCTTGTCAAATAACTTCTTAAGGTCTCTACGGGACATTGTGTCACAGTTAATAGCAACATCACATTCTTCGCTCATGAGACATGAATTCTGAGACATGAATTCTGAACTGTCTTAAGAACTTATTCACCAAATCGGTCTAGATGAACCCATTCTCTAGTTATCTGAAGCACACCGCCACCAAGTCCGTTAAGTATAATGGGAAGTACCGCCTCCACTACCTCCTCAGAGGCATCCAACACCTCCATATATCGAATGTATCTCATCGGATGAACTATTGGATACGACGTTCTGTCGCACATTTCCTGCATCAAAAGCTTAAAATCAGAAGGACTCCTTGCATTTTGGATATTAGAAGTGAATGGATTCCTACTCATGTCCTCTATTCTTTGATTTGGGTATTCACTCCTAATTATCCTCCATACAAACTCAGTAATTCGGTTTTCGCCATCCAGAGACGGTCTTCGGCCAAAAGCGGTGTACTACCCTTGCTTCTATGGAGGTACTTCAGCACATACTCATCTGGCTACACATTAGCGTTCTGGCTTACTCCTCCAACTTCAATCTATCCTCTGTTCCTGTAGGGGATCTCTAGCACATGTTCCTTTGTTCATAGACCATTTGTATCCTAGTTCGCATTTCTAGCTCCAGTATTATCCATTCCCGACATAGCATAGTGCCCTCGTGCTAAGTTGATGTGGGTCGGTAATGAGTTGTTCTGTTTATAGGGGCATTTTTCAAGTTTACTCCGCTCCAACTTCAGTTGTTCCTGCATTAGCTCTTAGCACTTGGTTTTGAATTCCTATAGCTCTAGTTATTCCTTGTTATCCCATCCTTTAGAAAAATCCTTCAAGCATTTTCTATTATCAAGTCATTAATCTATCTTGCATCTCCTTCATCATTTTCTCCACCTCTTCTCTGTCATGTAGACGGATTGATGAGAATTTAAGGGCACCTCCTGCCTGCCATCATGCTCTGGTTGGCTTGCTCCAGCCTTAGATCTAGGGTTAGATCTCTTTATCTTCTCCAAATATCATATTCAATCTTCAAGCTATGAATTCTACCTTTATTCTCGGTGAAAGTACAAAAATATTAACCTAGAAAATGGATCAACGTCCAAAAATCAGATGAAAGCACCTGTCTAGGAAAAATAAAGGAAAAAGCAGAAAAGTAAAGGAGACACAAGAATTTTTATAATGGTTCAGCGTAATCCCTTGGCTATGTACACTTCAATCTTTGTTATCTGATGTCCTCCCTCTAGATTACAACTAAATATCTTCGATCGGACCGCAATCTAGTGGACCTCAGATTTACAAAAGAGTTTATGTAGTGTTTGAGAGTCATCAGTACTAGGGATTTATTGATCTAAGTCCTAAAGCAGCAAACAGTAGCTTCCTATATGACTTTAATAAGGAGAGATAAGATGTGTAGAAGGAGAAGAAGTCTTCAATGGCATAGAGATCAGATTCCGAGTGAAGAGTAGAAGAAGATCCCCTTTTGGTTGCAGGTATCCTGGTATTTAAAGAGAAACAAAGGTATTGGGTCAGAAGCCCGTTTGCACTGAAGCCTAGGAGATAACCCAAAGTCATACAGGGAAAATTGGAGACTGCCGAACTAAAATTATAGCTCCGTACCGAACTATATATAGCTTAGCACTGAGCTACGTATCTTGGTGCAAGTTGAATCATTCCACTTGCTTTGATTTTTTCATATACTTGAGTTGGACTAAGTTGATTTCCTTTGGCTTTGAGTTGATTCTCGCGATCTTCTTAATAGCACTTGAATTATCCTATTTTCTTCGCATTCTTCTCGTGTTTTCAAGTTCATTAATCATTTCATTCTTGTTTTGATCTTCTAAGTCCAGTTGAAATCTGCTTTGCTAAAAAGTGGGTTAACACCAGTTTTAGACATTGATGTTATTTTGAGATATTGTATTTTGGATATTTCGGATGATATGGTGTAATTCTGAGATTTGAAATTTTTATTAAATAGGTACTTATTTCTATATTTTATTTTATCCCTTCAATGGTGAGATTCTGATAGCATGAATATATAGCTATGTATATTGATTGTTGTATCAATCTTACCAACCAAAGGTTTTTTTGGAATGCGCCTAAGGTTCGTTGGGCGTTTACTGGGTTGAAAATTAAACCTGTTTTTAGGTAGGTTGTTATATTTAGTATGAGATCTTAGGTTACTCGATAATGGGATTTGGAATACCAAAGAGTGCGTATTTATTATTTTTAAAAGTATTTTTCAAAACCCTAGTACACACACATATATATACACTCTTTTATGAACATACGCAAGCACACTAAGAAAAAAATTATTTTAGCAAATAATACTATCTTTGGAAGTTTTAGCTAAGAAGTTCAAACCTACAAATAGTTGATTGTTGTTAAAAAACCATTCCTCGAAGGTTGAGAACCCCTCCACTTAAGAAATTCCTGCCATTAGGAGGATGTCAGAATGGTTCAAACAATAACTGAGGCATGTAGGGAAAGTTCCCATTCCTCAACAAGCTACACCAGTGGTACCCACTGCTCCGCCTACTGAAGCAACACCTTGACCACTAGGCTTCCCCGGATTATACAAAGACTTCCAGAATATAAGAGGATGGGTGTATACGGGAGCTGAAAATTTTGTAGAAATAAAGGCTTGGATTAGTGATTGTGAATTTATATTTTAGGAGTTTGGATGGGATGATCGGATCAAGAGGACGATGGTTGCATGGCATCTAAAAGGGGAAGTGCTATATTAGTGGACCATAGTGGTTGAGGAGAATCCTAAGGAGGAATCACTTGTGCTGAAGTCAGAACTTGCTTTGAGTGACGCTTTATCTCCAAAGCTAAAGTCTAAGTTTGCAATTGAAAAAGTTTATAAAATTAAGGCAAGAAGACTCCACGTTGAAGGAGTATAATAGTTAGTTCATGCAATTAGCTAAGTTTGGATTAAGTTGGATTGAAACCCCTATGAAGAAGGCTACGAAGTCTGTTAAAGGCCTAAATTCTCTACTTAATGAGCTTCTTTTGACCCAAGTAACAGTGGAACCTACTTATGAGGTGGTAGTTTAAATGGCTCTGCTGCAGACTGCAGTTATTGCAGTGAAGAAGAAGGTAGGGTCGATGCAAAGTTAAGGTAGAACTAAGAAAGTAGGATTTTAGTGGACAAGAACGCCAAGGGTAAGATCAAGAAGGGAAGTGTGACATGTCGCAGATGTCAGAACAAGGGATATGTTGCTAAGGACTACAAGGTGAGCTTGATGGAAGAGGAGTTCAAGGGAACATGTTACCACTTCCATGAGGAGGGACACTTTAAGAATTGATGTCTGAAACTAGCAAAAGAGGGACAGATGAGAAAGCTTATGCTATCGGAGCTGTACCTGTCTCGAGTAGACCTCCTTCTAGAGACCAAGGAAAAGATGCTTTAGAGGTACAATTGTTATTTCCAAGAATACTATTAGTACCTTATTTGAATCAGGAGCGTCACATTCATTCATAAATAGAAATGTAATTAACTTCTTGAGTCTAAAAAAACCAAGTTATCACCAAACCAGTAGCCATGTCAAATTCTACTAGGAGTGACACACCTTACTTTGATATGAAAAGACCTAGCTGTGGATATATAAAACATCATTTTATATGTAATGTGTATGTTCTCGGATTAGAGGGGTATGAACTTGTTCTAGGGATGGATTAGTTATCTTACTATGAGACTATCTTAGATTGTGAGAGGAGGATTGTTTCTTTAAGGAATTGTAAGGGGAAAGATCTAGATGCTCATTATATACCCTAAAATTCAGTCAAATTAAGATATTTATATTCTCTTAGCCTATCACAAAATGATCTTTCATTTGTGCTTGTATTTCGAGAATCTCCTAACATTTTTAAAGAATGCTCGGGTCCTCCACTCCAAAAGGAGATCGAGTTTACGATTGATTTAGCAAAGAATGCTAGACCTGTCGCCCTGCCACTTAGGCACATAGCCCCAAACAAAGGTGAGAGCTAGGTAAGAAAATTTTGGAGCTAAATCAGAAAGGATTTACTCACCAAACTACTTTTGAATAGGGAGCACCTATTATCTTCACCACTAAGGCAGAGGGCTCTTTGAGGCTATATGTTGGCTACCAAGAGCTCAATAAGTTGACTGAAAAGAATATGTATCCCTTACCTAGAATTGATGATTTATCTGACCAGCTTGTTGGAGCCAAAATCTTTTCTCAACTGGACGTCACCATTGGATTCCAACAAATAAGGATAGCTAAAGATGGCAAATAAAAGGCTGCATGTTGTAATCTAAATGAGATGTATGGATGGGAAGTGATGCATTTTGGGTTGACAAACGCCCATGCTACTTCTTAGATTTGATGAGTAGAGTCTTTAGGGAATAGCTAAATAAATTCTCTGTAATGATTGTATATGATATAGTAATATTCTCTAAAAGTGAAAGTGAGCAAGAAAATCACTTAAAGGAGGTATTGGAGACCTGGAGAAGGCACTAACTAAAGGCCAAATTATCAAACTATCATTTTTGGAAGAAGGAGGCATGATTTCTCGGTCATATTGTTTCCAAGAAGGGATTGTCTCTGGATCTTAGAAAGGTGGAAGCTATTCAAGACTTGAAGATTCTGGAAAATGGCATGAAAGTTAGAAGTTTTCTGAGGCTGGCGGAATAGCATCGGAAGTTCATCAAGGACTTTGTCAAGATTGCAGTCCCACTAACTTGCTTAACCAACAAAAATCAAGTTTTTTGGATGAGGAATGCATGGTAGCATTCGAGCAGCTAAAAGAGTTGTTGACTAGTACACTAGTACTTACCAATCCTAATAGGACAAAGTCTTTCACTGTTTACACCAATGCAAGTGGTATGGGGTTAGGAGCTATTTTTAAGCAAGAATGTAGAGTGAAAACCTATGCAAATAAACAGTTGAAGAACCATGAGAAGAGCTATCCAACTCACGACTTAAAGTTAGTGGCTATCACCTTTGCTTTGAAGATATGGAGGCGCTAATTTTTGGGAGAAAGGTTTGAATTATTTACCAACCTTAAATACCTATTTTCCCAAAGATACATGAATCTTAGGCAGTAGAGGTGGATGGAGTTTAATTTAGCATTATTAGTGATATGGACCCTTTTTCACTAGCAAATTTTGGAAGTTTACAGTTAGTATTAAGAACGACGCTGACTCTTAGCACGGCTTTCTACTCACAGACCGATGGTCGGTTTTAAACGGTGAATAGGATTCTGGATTTGCTTAGAGCTTGCACTAGGGATTTTAGAGGACATTGGGAGCATCATTTACCCTTATAGAGTTCGCGTACAATAATCGCTACCAAGCGATGATTGGCATGACACCCTTTGAAGCCTTGTACTAGAGGCCATGTAAATCGCAATTGTTGGAAGGAAACCACTGACAAAATTCTACTTAGACTAGATTTAATCTGTGAGATCTCAAAAAAGATTGAGATGATTAGACGATGAATGAAGGTTGCCAGGTCCATCAGAAGTCCTATGCTGACAGGCAAAGAACGGAATTGGAGTTTTTGGTTGGAGACATGGTATTTGTTAAGGTTTTCTCTCTTAGGAGATTATGAGATTTGGTACATTGGGGAAGTTGGCACCAAGGTATATTGGGACTTTCCCGATCTTAGAAAGAATATGACAGCTTGCATATCGAGTGGAGTTATTCGGTATTCATGACGTCTTTCATGTTTCGCACTTAAGGAAATATCTGCATGACACTGCCACCATAGCAGAACTTGATCAGTTAGTAGATATAGAGACAGAGCCAATAATACACCATGCCACTGCGCACATAATGGGGAATAAAACTAGGAAGCTTCGTAATAAAGAAATTAGGCAGGTTCGTGTATAATGGGGAGATAACCCAATGAACGGTACATAGAAAACCAAGAGAAGATAAAGGATTCTCATCCTAAGCTTTTTCTAGTAAACTTTCTCTCTCTAAAATTAAGGTTTTTGGTTGCATCATGGTTGCTAAATTGAATGGTAAAGGATGAATGCCACAATTTTTACCATTATTTTAGCACTCATCTTATCCATATTTAGGATACTTGCATACATGCCTATATGTCCAATCTTGCATTCATGTTAGGATCAAGCTTGTCTATATTATATTGCATACATAATCGCATTGCATTTTTGGTTGAGTAGATGGTTGTGTGGATAGATTGGATGTATAATATGGTTATGGAATGTACATTACACTATCTCTCCCATGGGGATTTCGAGGATGAAATCATTTTTTAGGGGAGAGAATGTAACATCCTATAAAAATTAATAAGAAAACAACTGATTAAAATAAGGATAAAAAGGAAATTTTGCAAATATTAGAATTTGGTCATGAAATTTATGCCATTGCATTCGTGGTGATTTTCTAGTCAACTTTCATATATAAAGTTTTGTAATTGCAGCTCAAACGAAAAAGTTATTAAAGTTTAAAGTTTTCGAATTTAAAATAACTCAAACGAATTTAAATTTAATTTTTTTTATTAAAGTTAATGTTTGAAATTAAAAACAATAATAAATATTTAAACGTTAAAAGGAAGCTTAGGGCATAATCAAATACTAAATAAACATTAACGGTAGGACTTAAAATAAGCAACAAAATAAAAAAACGACAACAATTAATATTTGCCTAAGTCAATAGGACTAGTCAACCCCCCCCCCCTCCGGACCAGTTAACCGCTAGTGATCAACAACCTAAGGAGGAGCGGTCAACCGATGGATCTATTATGGCTAGGGTTTTGATACAAAAGAAAGGCCCAGATTTTATTATTTTAAACCGACTTTAATTGTGACGACCCGGAAATTTTAACATTTGAAATGGAATATTTAATTGATTTTAAATATTTGGAGATTAGTTTAACTTGAATTTCAAAATTAACTATGGATTTGGCAATTTAATTATTGAATTTAATTTATTGAAGTTGGATAAAAATTTGAATCTTCAGTTTTAAGCTTTTAAAAATATTTCAAAGGCTTAGAAAATCTATATTGATAATACCGAAGATAGTGGAAGCTTCAGAATTGAATCTGGAAACGATTTATTCATGTTTGAATTTATATCGTTTAAAGCGATGTTTAAAAAATAGCATTCCGAGGCACAGTCTCGGAATTCGACGAAACCAATTCCATTGGATCCATAATATTGTATTATTATCGGATTTCAATTTTCGTAGTGTTTGGAGTTGTTGTGTGAGCGTACGATATATAAACGCGCTGAAAATTATATCGGGAATTTAATATTTAAACTCAATTTAAAAAGCTATCTTCCAAATAGGATTGAAATGGGCTCCGAAACACGTTCCATTGTGTTCGGGATGGGGTTAAAACCTTATAAACGCCTGGTGGCACGCCTCGATAGGAGTTCAGGATTTCGAGTTAGGTTATACGAGATATTTTGAATATAAAATTATAAAAAAATCAATTAGAAAAAAATCAAACCCTACCTTCCTCCATACGCCAACATCCTCGTGTCTCTTTTTCCTTTTATATTAACAGCCGAACCTCTCTTCAAAACACAAAATAATCTCGTTCTAAAGCAAATTAATGGCCGAGCAAGGTTTGAGACAAAAGAAAAAAGAAAATCATAACAAACGAATGGCTGAAGCAAAATAATCACTAATCTCCTTCCTCCTCTAATTCAATCGTTCGAAATCAATGGCCGCGTTTTCTTAATTCAAGACTAGAGCATTTTTATCGAAATCAAGATAAAATGAAAAAATAAAAATAAAAGAGGGCATCGCGCTCGATTCTAATTCGTCGAATGAAGCGTGTGGAGGCGCAAAGGGGCGGGGACGACATGGACTTGACGAGCAACTGCAGATTCGCAATCGCACTCGTGGGGTTTTGCGAAATTTTCGAGGCAAGGCCACATTAATGGTACGGCGGGTCACAAATGGAGTCGAGGTTGTGGCGATCTCGTTCGCGACAACTAAGTGGCACGGCGATGTGATGCAACATCAAAGGAGTTAGGGTTTCGCGGCTCCAGGGGAGCAACAGCGACCAGGCGCGCGTAAGAGGTGGGGCCAATCGAGTGATCAAGCTAGGGTTTCTTTCAATTTGGGAAATTTACGCGATGATGAACGTGGAGGGCAGAGAGGATCGATGGCTTGGGGATGGAGGTCTGGGTTCGGTAGACAACGAGGTATTCCTGAGTTATTTTCTTTGATTTAAATTTGATATATGTGTATATGCAAAAGAGAAATATTAAACAGTAAAGTAAATCTTGTTTTTACTGTTTACAAAAAAAATACTAGTAAAAAAGATAAACAAACATACATACATACATACATACATACATATATACTTACATGTTTAAGATGCTTAGATAAATGGAAAATTGTATATAGATAAGATTTTGGCAAGGAAATAGGGATTTTATATAAAGATTGGATTTTTATAAAGAATAGTTTTTATAAATAAATATATATATGAAGTTCAAAAATAAAAATAAATATACATATGTAAATTTCAGATTTAGTTTTAGATATTCAACATAATGAATTATGGTAAATAATTGGTTTCAATTAACTTATACAAATATTTTGATTACTAAAGAATATAAAAGGAAAACTAGTTTAAATTTTAATGATTTGTTTAAAGTAAAAATCATTGATTAATTAAATTTATTAAAAAGGAAATAAATTATTTGATCAGTTTGAGTATTAATAAAATCATATAATTGTTTGATACAAGGTCTAAAATGGAGAAACAAGTCCGGGTTGGAAAAGGGGTTGCATGCATTATTATAGGTAAGATTTTCTCACTCAAATTATAATGATTGAAAATTTCAGTTATTGATTGATGGTTGAATTGTGATAGTTAAATTTAATTGTTTATTGTGTGCTTGGATGATTGATTTATTATCAGTTATATTAGTTTAGACCCTATGCGCCGCATAATAGCGGAGATTATTATATTAAACCCATATACCACGATAATCCACCTTGAAGTGGAATTGGAATTATATATGTATTTTGAGTTGTTGATTTCCCGCATTATATAGCGGATGAGACCCTATTGCACCTCATAATAGCGGATGATATTTTATAAATCCCATATACGACGATATTCCACCTCGAAGTGAAATTGGTATTTAATTATTGTGCTAACGTCCGTGGACACAGGGAACAGGTTGGAGGGATCCAACTGGATTCGTCAAATATTGAATTTGTTTCATATGTTGTGTGTTGATAATCTTTGTGTGATTATATTGTAATTGAAATCATTGTAGGCTAAAAATTTAGCCGAATATATTTTTGGTATCTTAAGATACCAGAAATAAATAAAATGTGATTTTTGAATTTAAGTAGAAAATCTATGGTGAAATCCCATTGAATAAAATTCCAAAATACGGTGAAAATGTTTAATAAATGGATTCCAAGTAATAATATTTAAAAGGTGAAGAATTTATTTTAAAAATATGGTTTTTAAATAATTTGGAAATGATAAAGGAATTTATTTTAAAAAATAAATTTGGAATTTGATTTGGTGTTAAAAGAATAAATCTTTGGTGAATTGATATGTAAATTGATTTGGTGTTTGAATGAAAATCGATTTGGTGTCGACATAAATTTAGAAATCAAATTGGAAATTGATTTGGTGTTTGTATACGGGGTTTTTTTTGAAATCGATTTAAAAATCATATATCAATGGATATTTGGGAATTTAAATTCACAATGGGAAATTTATAAAAGAAAGGGAAATCTATTTCAAAAATAAATATTTTTTTATTTTTAAAGGTGTGAAAAGAAATTTACCGATTGGGAAGGTAAACTAAAATAAATCGAGAATATTTATTAATTTATATAAATGGAAAGAAAATTCTTCCCTGAAAAGCCGAATATATTTTCAAAGTAACTTTTAAAGTATAAATTAAAAGTTTTAGAAATTGTTTTGAAAAATATTGTTAGAGAAATTATTTGGGAAATGTTTAAATCTTTAAAGTAAAGATTTATTTAGTTGATTATAGAAATGATTATTTTAAAGATTTAATAAAAAACTGATTTAGAAATTGGTTATCTAAATATTTATACCCTATCTACTAATTTTTATTTTAAAGTTAGTTTGGACTCGAAATTTTATATAAGACATTTATATAATATTTTCATAACTAATATTCAAATAAATTTTTTAAAATAGTTTTATCTAAATGTTTCCAAGTATATATTTTGGATAAGTGATTTAAAGAATTTTAAAGTATTTGAACTCGGCATCCTTTCAGTGGTAATAAATAATATCGGGAATCCTATTCCGCGAGTGAAAAGTGAGTGAAATTTGTTTCAAGTGGTTGAAGTGTTAAAAATATATATATCTTGCATTTATATTTTAAAAATAATAATTGGGAAATTATTTAAATCTTAGAGGTTGTTGTGATTGTTCATTGATAGTTAAATAACCGACTATCAATATTTGCCTTTAAATGGAATTTGAATTTCGATGCGACCGGGGGTCCGATTCTAAGTGGATATCCGAAAACCACATCGAACCTTTGTGATTGTGATAGATCTTTTATTTAAAAGATCATAGTGAAAATTGCTGTGATTTGTTTGAAATCTGATTGAACACTTATTTTTAAAAATAAGCGCTCGTTATTCGGATTAGCCGGGAGAGGACCATGTGTCATAAAACCCATTCCGAATAATGATACGACGAAATGTGGTTGCATTTGAAGACGGTGTTGAAGACCGGTTGTTTTTCGAAAACGAAAGGATTACCTGTCGAATGTCTCTGCACTGGGTTGCTCCGGTATAGAGATTTTTATCACCCTTTGTGATGGGGATTTCGGATATGATTAGTGAATATCCGGATTTACAAGGGCTTCTTTAAAGTGCCTTCGGTTTCGTTCGATCCTGGAACGGACTTGTATGGATGTGTGTCTAACATTACACTTTGATATGTAAAGCTGGTTTCTATCAAATACATTTCTGTTGGTGGCGGAGAATTTATTCTCTTAGCTTAACACCCTTCTCTGAGATGTACGAGCTTAGAGGTTATGTAGTTGATGGTTACTAGTGATATATTCCCAAACTGGTAATGTGACATACGAATTGTTGCTGACCATTTGTTGATCAAAGCATGACTTTATGGAAAATTGTAGCTTTGTGGACGAGACTTCGTCGGACTTCACACCCCGGAAATGGTCAAAACAGGAAAGATGCGGTAAGGTTATGAGGGTCGCACCCTTTAGGGTATGTCATTTCCTTCTGGAAAAAGGTGGTGTCGGGTATTGAGCCTTGATATTTAACCTTTGTGGTTACTGCAAATACTTTTCTTTGTGGTTGTTGGTGTAGAGTATCCTCGAATAAAGGTCGCAAATGACCGGGGGATGGCATACTCGTGTTGTAGTTACCTAGTTACAGAGGTAACTTGGCCTTGTGCTGGCAAAGAGCTGGTTAAGTTCTCGGGACGTCCCTCCAGAGGCGTACCCATGTGGTAGTAGGAAGTTCCTTAGCCTGAACATTTGTTGGAAATCCAAAGAAACAATACATGCCATGTACGGTTTTAGTTGTATAACATGCCATCTACTTATAGTGGCGCCCCACTGTTTGGATGGTAGCTATAGTAGGCATACAATAATGGTTGTATGCTAGCTAAGATTAATATTATACTTTCGAAATGTTTTTGCACTATGCACTAATAATAATATCGAAAGGAATTTGCGTATTAAGCATGTTTGACTATCATAAGGAGAAATCTCATCCAATTATGCGTTTGCATTGTGTGTGTGGCGGGAGGCCTTATGGTAGTTTCATTTTCCAAAAAGCATAGCGAATTTCTTTTATTTTCTTTGTGAAAGTAACTGTTTTTAAGATCTCACACCAATCCGACGACTGACCTGGAGTTTATTGTTCCCTTTCTAAACTCTAGGTGCCCACAATCTTCCACACGGGCAGCCAAGAGTCAGGTTATCGGTTATTCGGAAGTGAAGTCTAGAAGTTGCTATGGGAATCAGAAGTTGGAGCTAGATGGCGAGGCGTATCACTTATATATGTAATATTTCTTTCCGCGGTTTGTTGTTGTACACTCTGATAATGTAATGTGATATAATGTGATAACTGATATAGTGATTCTGTTTAAAGATATTTATTTATCTATTATATTTGTTCCTCTGCAAATGTGAGATTCTGTTATTGTTTTTGTTTCTTCATTTTTCTTCTTCTACCTCTTCTTCTTTAACCCTAAAGATTCGTAAGTTTGTTCCTCTTTGGGCTGAATTATTATGGGATTTTGCCAGCTCAAAAGGGGTACGGATTTGCGGGCCTTTACATGTGGTATCAGAGCATTTGGTTAAGCGATAACCTTGGCTCTGTTGGGTGTTACTCATTAGAGATAGAGTTAGCAGTACTGTAGAATGAGTGTGAGTGTAATAATAGATATGAGCGTGTATTTGTTAGTGAATATAATTTTTTATATTGTGATGATTTGTTTGTTGAGTGATATATGGATTCTGGTCAATAAGAGTAATTAACGTTATTGATAGAGATCTCTAAACACTTGTGCAGAACAAATTCGACACGATATCGTTTTAAAATAGGGTGAATGAAATAATTTTATCCAAACTATTTTCGTATATAAAAGAAATAAATTTTCTATGAATTAGTATAGTGTATGGTTGCTTGATTGTTAGGAAATGATAATATTAAACTATTATCATTGATTATTGAATAAGAATTGAAATCATAATAAAGAGTTAAGAAAATAAAACCCATATACAAATGAGAATTATAAATTGTAAATGTGATTTATAATTTGAAATAGAATTCCAGAGAAATATATGAAAATATTTTTGAAAGGATTGAAATTGGAAAATTTTGGAGATTTGGAAAAGTTTAAATTCTTTTGAGTTTGAAAATATTTCAAAGGTTTGAAAAAATGTTTTGAAGGGATGAAAAGCACTAAGCTCTGTTTGGTCGTTGGAAAATAACTTCGGTGATGGCTGCAGCATCGTTGATGTTCATTTTCGGGTTTCCAAAAGAGGAATTGTTGCCAAATTGTTTTAAATGGAAGTTGTTTGGAAAATCTGGGCTTGGTTTTGAAATTCAAGGATAATTCGAATTGTTTTCAATAATGGTTTTGGAAAAGGTGGAAAGACTCTGGAATTTTATTAAAAAATAGTTATGGAATAATAAGTTTGAAAACTTATGAAATTCAGATTTAAACTGAAATTGACTTGAGTTAATTTGAATGAAGGTAAATAAGTCTAATAGACTAAAATGATTGGAATAAAATTATTAAGATGGAAGATAAATTGTGAATGAATGAATGAATTTGCAATTGCAAGTACATGAAAGTGAATTGAATGTTGAAATTCATTTCGAATTTGTAAGTAAATAGAACTGGAATTGGAATTGAATTTGGTCTGTATTAAACAAAGTGAAATATTGAAATAAAATTAGTAAATAAAAATAATTAAAGGAATGACGAAATTGAATATGATTTGAAATGAACCGAAATTCAATAATTGTAAACGAAAGTAAATATATTAACAGAGGTGAATAAAATTGAATTTTAAATCAACTGGAACAATATAGGTTTGTCTAATATTAAGAATGAATTGAATGTAAGCAAGTGTGTTGTAAACCCTTCAAATTGAATGAAAATGGTATATGAATTAATTGAAAACAGTTGAATTGGTAATAAAAACTATATAAATTGCTTACGGAAAGTGTTTAGTATGCATTGCTTTTAGAATTCATGTGTTTAGCTATTGCAAATAAGTGAAATGTTGTTAAACTTTATATATATGACACTGACATGTTTTAGTTGAGTAAGTACAGGTTCAAGGAAGTTGGTAGGCTGGATATGATTGCGCAAAAATGCTAATTAAATAAGCCGCTTGCTTAAAAATGCTAAATAAGGTACGCGTACGCAATAAAAATAGGAAATATGAACTGTTTTTGTTTTTCCGACTGGATGGGTCAATGTATATATATGTATCTTTTGTCAAATTGCAAAAGCTCCTACGTACAAAGAGGATTCAGCCAAAATTTTCCGAAAATTTTGGGAGTTAGAAAATTTTTGTTAGCGAAAAACGATTTCAAATTGGAAATTGAAGTAAATTAGTGAATGAAACTAATTTAAAACAATAATATGAATCAATTATAAGTGAAAGATAAAAATTCAATATTCAGAGTTGAAGATAAATTGAATTCATATGGTAATGGGAAAACTAATTGAATAGAAGTAGATATGAAAACTTCTGCAAGAAAAAGTATAAATTGATTTTAAAGGCTATGAATGGATATTATTGCTAAGTAGGATATACAGGTGTATTAAAGGGAAATTGGAATTGGGAGCTGATTTTTGAAGATAAATTTGAAGTGCTCGACAAAAAGGTATGTATTTAAATTTCTATATGAAATTTGGTGATTTTCTTGTCTTGCCACTTGGCGTTTTGTTTTCTTTTGAAATCTGGGGGCCTGTGGTGCCATTTTGTAGTCGTACCGAGCTAGCCGCGCAAAGGAGACCTGGAGAAATTTTTCGAAAATTTAAGGAGTTGGACAAATTTTGAGAAAATTTAAATTTAAATTTGAATTGTTAAAGAAAACAATATTGTTTGGAAATTATGGAAGATCGTGGAAAGTTAGTTGAAATGAATCTTTAATAAAAAGATTTGGATTAATAAATTGATAAAACTGTTTAGGTTGAAAAATATTAAACGGGTTGAGGATCATTCTTCTTAACTAGTAATTTCGGGACGAAATTCTTTTAAGGGGGAAGGATGTGACGACTCGGAAATTTTAACATTTGAAATGAAATATTTAATTGATTTTAAATATTTGGAGATTAGTTTAACTTGAATTTCAAAATAAACTATGGATTTCGCAATTTAATTATTTAATTTAATTTATTGAAGTTGGATAAAAATTTGAATCTTCAGTTTTAAGCTGTTTAAAAATATTTCAAAGGCTTAGAAAATCTATATTGATAATACCGAAGATAGTGGAAGCTTCAGAATTGAATTTGGAAATGATTTATTCAGTTTTGAATTTATATCGTTTAAAGCGATGTTTAAAAAATAGCCTTTCGAGGCACAGTCTCGGAATTCGGTAAAACTAGTTCCATTGGATCCATAATATTGTATTATTATTGGATTTTAATTTTCATAGTGTTTGGAGTTGTTGTGTGAGCGTACGATATATAAACGCGCTGAAATTTATATCGGGAATTTAATATTTAAACTCGATTTAAAAAGCTATCTTCCACATAGGATTGAACTGGGCTCTGAAACACGTTCCATTATGTTCGGAATGCGGATAAAATCTTATAAACGCCTAGCGACACGCCTCGATAAGAGTTCGGGATTTCGAGTTAGGTTATACGAGATATTTTGAATATAAAATTATACAAAAATCAATTAGGAAAAAAATCAAACCCTACCTTCCTCCATACGCCAACATCCTCGTGTCTCTTTTTCCTTTTATATTAACAGCCGAACCTCTCTTCAAAACACAAAATAATCTAGTTCTAAAGCAAATTAATGGCCGAGCAAGGTTTGAGAAAAAGAAAAAAGAAAAATCAAAACAAAACGAATGGTTGAAGCAAAATAATCACTAATCTCCTCCCTCCTCTAATTCATTCATTCGAAATCAATGGTCGCGTTTTCTCAATTCAAGACTAGAGCGTTTTTATCGAAATCAAGATAAAATGGAAAAAAAAAAGAGGGCATCACACTCGATTCGAATTCGTCGAATGAAGCGCGTGGAGGCGCAAAGGGGCGGTGACGGCATGGACTCGACGAGCAGCTGGAGATTCGCAGTCGCACTCGTGGGGTTTTGCGAAATTTTCAAGGCAAGGCCGCATTAATGGTGCGGCAGGTCGCGAATGGAGTCGAGGTTGCAGCGATCTCGTTCGTGACAACTAAGTGGCACGGCGATGCGATGCGACATCAAAGGAGTTAGGGTTTCACGGCGTCAGGGGAGCAACAGCGACCAGGCGCACGTAAGAGGTGGGGCCAATCGAGTGATCAAGCAAGGGTTTCGTTCAATTTGGGAAATTCACGCGATGATGAACGTGGAGGGCAGAGAGGATCGACGGCTTGGGGATGAAGGTCTGGGTTCGGTAGAAAACGCGGTATTCCTGATTTATTTTCTTTGATTTAAATTTGATATATGTGTATATGCAAAAGAGAAATATTAAACAGTAAAGTAAATCCTTTTTTTACTGTTTACAAAAAAAATACCAGTAAAAATAAACAAACATACATACATATATATATATATATATATATATATACTTACATGTTTAAGATACTTAGATAAATGGAAAACTGTATATACATAAGATTTTGGCAAGGAAATAGGGATTTTATATAAAGATTGGATTTTTATAAAGAATAGTTTATATATATACATATATGAAGTTCAAAAATAAAAATAAGTATACATATGCAAATTTCAGATTTAGTTTTAGATATTCAACATAATGAATTATGGTAAATAATTGGTTTAAACTAACATACAAATATTTTGATTACTAAAGAATATAAAAGAAAAACTAGTTTAAATTATAATGATTTGTTTAAAATAAAAATCATTGATTAATTAAATTTATTAAAAAGGAAATAAAATATTTAATCAGTTTGAGTATTAATAAAATCATATAATTGTTTGATACAAGGTATAAAATGGAGAAACAAGTCCGGGTTGGAAAATGGTTGCATGCATTATTAAAGGTGAGATCTTCTCACTCAAATTATAATGATTGAAAATTTCAGTTATTAATTGATGATTGAATCGTGATAGTCAAAATTTAATTGTTGATTGTGTACTTGGATGATTAATTTATTATCAGTTATATTAGTTTAGACCCTATGCGCCGCATAATAACGGAGATTATTATATAAAACCCATATACCGCGATATTCTACCTTGAAGTGGAATTGGTATTATATATGTATTTGGAGTTGTTGATTTCCCGTATTATACAGCGGATGAGACCCTATTGCGCCCCATAATAGTGGATGATATTTTTTAAATCCCATATACCGCGATATTCCACCTCGAAGTGGAATTGGTATTTAATTGTTGTGCTAACATCTGTGGATGTTGGGAAACAGGTTGGAGGGATCCAACTGTATTCCTCAAATATTGAATTTATTTCATATGTTGTGTATTGATAATCTCTGTGTGATTATATTGTAATTGAAATCTTTGTAGGCTAAAAATTTAGCCGAATTTATTTTTGGCATCGTAAGATACCAGAAATAAATAAAATTTGATTTTTGAATTTAAGTAGAAAATCTATAGTGAAATCCTATTGAATAAAATTCCAAAATATGGTGAAAATGTTTAACAAATGGATTCCAAGTAATAATATTTAAAAGGTGAATAAATTATTTTAAAAATATGGTTTTTAAATAATTTGGAATAAATCCTTGGTGAATCGATATGAAAATTGATTTGGTGTTTGAATGAAAATCGATTTGGTGTCGAAATATATTTAGAAATTAAATTGGAAATTGATTTGGTGTTTGTATACGATTTTTTTTGAAATCGATTTAAAAATCATATACCAGTGGATATTTGGGAATTTAAATTCACAATGGGAAATTTATGAAAGAAAGGGAAGTTTGTTTCAAAAATAAATATTTTTTTAAAAGGTGTGAAAAGAAATTTACCTACTGGGAATGTAAATTAAAATAAATCGAGAAGATTTATTAATTTATATAAATGGAAAGAGAATTCTTCCCTTAGAAGCCGAATATATTTTCAAAGTAACTTTTAAAGTATAAATTAAAAGTTTTAGAAATTGTTTTGAAAAATATTGTTAGACAAATTATTTGGGAAATGTTTAAATCTTTAAAGTAAAGATTTATTTAGTTGATTACAGAAATGATTATTTTAAAGATTTAATATTAAAAAAACTGATTTAGAAATTGGTTATCTAAATATTTATACCATATCTACTAATTTTTATTTTAAAGTTAGTTTGGACTTGAAATTTTATATGAGACATTTATATAATATTTTCATAACGAATATTTAAATAAATGTTTTAAAATAGTTTTATCTAAATGTTTCCAAGTATATATTTGGATAAGTGATTTAAAGAATTTTAAAGAATTTGAACTCGGCAGCCTTTCAGTGGTAATAAATAATATATGGAATCCTATTCCACGAGTGAAAAGTGATTTGAAATTTGTTTTCAAATGGTTGAAGTATTAAAAATATATATATCTTGCATGGATATTTTGAAAATAATAATTGGGAAATTATTTAAATCTTGGAGGTTGTTGTGAATGTTGATTGATAGTTAAATAACCGATTATCAATATTTGTCTTTAAATGGCATTTAAATTTCGATGCGACCGGAGGTCAGATTCTAAGTGGATATCCGAAATGCACATCGAACCTTTGTGATTGTGATATATCTTTTGTTTAAAAGATCAAAGTGAAAATTGTTGTGATTTGTTTGAAATCTGATTGAACACTTATTTTTAAAAATAAGCGCCTGTTATTCGGATTAGCCGGGAGAGGACCTTATGTCATAATACTCATTCTGAATAATGATACGACGAAATGTGGTTGCATTTGAAGACGGTGTTGAAGACCGGGTATTTTTCGAAAACGAAAGGATTATGTAACATCCCGCCTTTTCGCACACTTTAAACCGACACACATGACGATTCAAACCATACGGAAGGGCGGATTGTTATGGGGTAAATAAGAAAAACAGAGAAGAAATAAAACAAAACAGAATCTCACAGCGGAAGGATAAAATATAATAATCAAATATACAGTTCATGAAACTATTTTACAAAATATTTTATTTTGCTTGTACAATGAATATCAGAGTTACCCATACCAATACTATCAATGCAGCGGAATTAAATGGTGTAGTGAAATAATATAGTAGATACTAGTAATACAAATCTTTGTCTTCGTCCTCCAGAGCTAAATCCTCAAATCCTGAAACGCTCGGACTGACCCGAGCGAATTTGAAAAGACAAAAACACAGAACTAAAAGATCTTATGTGAGTAAAATTTACAGAAATAAATATGAGTACAGTAACTCAAGAGATGCTCGGGATTTACATCTCCTAAGGGTCCGTTAAACTATTTACTATGTAGTATATTGCGCTATTATAATAATGTCTATTTATAAAATAAACTTACTTTTTAATAGCGTTAAGGGGTTACCCATATAGCCCTTAACACAGAATATATTCCCATAGTCTATACAGTACCGTAATCTCCCCCGTAATGGGCGTCGTCAGAGGGCACTCCATAGGTATGGTACAAAACAAAACTCGTAGTAAAGGCTCGGTATGGTAGGTGACACGGCACAACTAGGCAATGCCAGGGTAGATATACCAATTGCTATCCGGGCTGATGGAAACGCGCAGCGCGCAGCTGCCGCCCACCTCGAACAAACTCCCCCAAAATCAAAAATAAAAGTGGCCACTGAATCAATCCAAAGTCAAAGTATAGTATCGAACAGGAGTGTCCGATCAGAGGAATGACCTCATTGGCCCGAGAATCGCTCCTGTTTTAGCCACCTTATGCCAACTCACGGGAGTCGGGTCCACGTATTTACCTTACACGAAACGCCGCCACCAACCTACTTCATTCTGGAATCTCCACCGCGTACACGGTTAGTCAAAGTGGTTTTCGGTATCGACAGAGAGTATGTCCATATCCGATCCCGGTCTCTTTGCCAACCAATCGTTATTATAACACCGCGGTCATTTAAAATAGTTTATACTTTAAAACCAGAATAAAAATTCCATTTCAAAACTATGAATACGATATCATCTTAAAACCCAAAACAATATGATATCATTTTATCCAAATATATTTCTTTTCAAAAATCATACTGCTTTAAAATTTAAAATATCTAGAAACCAAATATTTGACTTGTACTTTCAAAGCATAATATTTCGAAATTCATATATTTTAAAACCATAACTTCTAAAACTTGAATGGTTTGGATATTCAATGGTATACGAAATAAATGATTTAACTTTAAGGTTACTTTGTAAAGAAAATAATTTCCATGGCTTTACAAATATATTTCTTTATTTAAAGTCTAAACCAAAATTTAAATACCACTTTCAAGTTCCAAAACCACTTCAATTTCTATATATATATATATATATATATATATATATATATATATATATATATATCCATTTGGAGTATTAATATTTCAAAACTAAAGTTGAAATTTATTCCTTCAACCAAATTAAATGTTCTATTATTTAGTCTTGAATATTTACATAAAAATCCATAAATAAAACTCCAATTTCTAGCAATTAAATATTTTCTTCAATTAAATTATACTAGAATATTCATTTTAAATTTATCTTGGAAAAATCCAGTTATAAATATCATACCTTAAAATTTTCCAAACTTAAACATATAATATGAATTATCAAATTCCATTTCTAAATTTTCCCATTTTTATTTAATAGATTTATACACAGCTTAAATTCAAAATTTTTAACTTCATATCTATATATATAGAAGAATAACATTTATAAAATATCAAAATTAAAAATTTTTATAAACCGTATCCCATCCAAACCATAGAAATCACTTTAAAATAATTTATATATAGACCACGGTGCCTGTATAAAATTTTCTATCCTATGGTCAAGGGATACGGATATTTATCATTTCAATCCGCAATTTAAAAATAAAATTTTGCGGTTGTATATCATTTCAAACCACAACCCCGAAGGAAATGAAAATGAATGATGACTTGTAGTTATACAATATGATTATAGCATTCATTCATCCAAATATCAATCATCAATCATCACTTGCAATCATCATCCAATTTTAAACAATCATTGATACATAGCATATGAATTATATAGGAATTAATAACAGATTGTTAACTAACAGTTTCTATTCCATAATAAATTTAATGACTGTTAACTAGCAGTTTATGTGCAAAAATAAATTCTACCTGTCAAATTTTATGCAATAAATAAACTAAATTAACAGTTAAGTTAAATAAATGCGATTTAACAGATATGCTGAATAAAAAACACGCCAACAGTCATAAATAAATTTCTACTCATATTTAAAATAAATTTAACAAACATAAAAACTTTTAGAAGTTGTGAGTGGGTTAAAATACTCACCTTTTGAATTTAAATCGAATTTAAATCCGATTTAAACCCAAAAATTCGACGGTCTCCGAATTGGTCCAAACTAGTTCCAAACTGTCCGGAATTTAATTACGATCCTAACAAAAAAAGTTTCGCGTGAATCTGAGGTCGTATGAAAAAGTTATGCGATTTAAACGATTTGAAAATAAAAATAAATTATAAAACAAAACAAACCTTAATTAAATACTCGCCACGTCACTATCGTCTTCCACGCGCTTTGGCTACAGGAGCACACGAATATGTTTCCAGACCGAACCCAAAACGGAAAACGAACACCACCAGTAGATTGCGTATTCTGAGAACTCCAACATATAATTTTTCTGGAATTTTTAGAGGAGTTTGAATTTTGACTTTTATTTGGATTGAAACTGGATCTAGAAATTGTCTGTTGCCATTGAAGAAGAGAAGAAGTTGAAGAAGAGACTATACAGAGGAATGAAGATGGAGGCTAGGGTTTCACCGCCTATTTATAGATAGATCGCAAAAGAATAGGTGTGCACGAATTTTAACGTGCAAACGGAGATGGTCCCAAAAGATAAATAATATTAATTACACACGTTATGGATTTAGGAAATAAATAAATTCCTTATCATTTACATTTTATTTTAAACGTATTTACAAATGTAAATCTAGACGTTTCGTTTACGTTTCAAAATATATCCACAATTTTATTAATTTCCAAATTGATCTAAACAAATTTAGATGTAAATTAAAAGCTGATAAGTCTATCCATTGCAGTGTTAATTTCTCCACTTCCTTATATTTAGAATGGAAACGTTCACTTTATTTCCTCAACATTCTTTTATTTTCCTTAAAATGCTTATTTGTTACTTGCAATTCATAATGTAAACATTCTTATATTCTAAAATGATCAACTTATACAATATTAAATCAATTCTTATATTTCCAAATAATGTACATTCATAATGAAAACATTCTTACATAAATTTTTTAATTGCACTTTGTTTCTTTTCCTTTTTCAATTGAAAGATTTTAATAAATTTATTTCCAATTAATTTTAATCTTCCACTTCAAAACAGACCCTAATTGATGAAATCAATTACATAAATACGTGAACATTGTAATCCATATTTATAGTCAAGCAAACATGTTTATAAAATTACAGTTCTCAACAAGCATTAAATTACATACTAAATAAATCTTTTTCTCTATTCAATTAAATAATCAAATGTTTATTCCATCTAAAAACTTTAAGTAGAAGGATTCCATGTTGGGTTCAAAATCTATTATTTTAATATCCTTGAATTTTAGTTTAATCTTTATAAACGAAATATTTAAACGTTAATTTCATTTATTTTGCAATACTTAATTAAACCAAAATATCGTTTTCTAAACTTAAATCTATGCTCCCATTGATTCATTCAATTTGCACTTATTATGTATTATTTTAACAACTCATTTATAACTTTGAATCTATTCCCCAAATTTCACATTTCTATCGTTATATACATTTGAATTCCATCCTATTTAATATTTCAAATATTACGTCATTATCATTAATGAAATAAATATATTGTTAATTATTGCAATTGATTTTCCGTTATAACTTAATATACTAAATAGGTGGTAAATCTTAAATACTTGTTCTTATTAACGATTTATTTCTACTTACAAATTAATGCAATTATTACCTATTTCCATCTTTATCTCCAATTAACGTAAAATGTTATATTCAAATTCCATAAATTTCAATAGATTCAAATTATCATATCTATGAAGAACATTTACGTTATTATCCATTTATTACCTTAACTTATTCAACGTAACATTTAATTTATATTTAATGCAATGATTTCCAAATCAATTGAATTGAATTAAATATATATGTATCACTCATAATAACTTGTGGTCACAACTCTTGATCACCATTAATAAGTTTATTATTTACAATCCAATAATCGCCATTCTATATATATATATATATATATATATATATATATATATATATATACGAATTAAGTAATTCAATATTTCCATTTCGTTTTCCTATCCTAAATTTATTACTAAGTGTATTTACTCCATTCCAACAAGTTGGAATTCCATTTTTACTATACAATCATTTCCCTATTCACTTTTATTACTAACCCATCATCATTGCATTTATTGTCTTTTATTGATTTAATCAATTTACCCCATATTCCCTTAAACTCATACTAATGAAACATTCAATTCTATTTATCTCATAAACTCCATTTCATAAATCTACCTGCAATTTCTACCTAGAAATAAGGTTACATTTCCGTTGAAAATACATTTACATCTTACGTTACTACATTAATAGTTAGTAACGTTTATATCATCAACCATCACTTATGAATTATTAGCGTTTCCTATTTATTTTGTTACATTCACTTATATTCATTTATGAATAAATTGGTATTCCCTTTAACCTATTAATTACTAACTTTACTTATTGCAATTCATTTATCTAACATAAATTTTGAATCTATTTCCAAATTTTCATATTTCAATTAATTAACACCTTACAATAGTTTACAAATAAAAGGGATTGTACTAATTACATTATTTATTTTCTTGCATTACTTTATTACCTCCGTTTATATTCAATTTCCGTAAATCAATATTTTATTCCATTGACAAATTCAATACTTGCAACAATTTCCACTATTACTATTAATTGCAATATATAATTTAATTTGCAAATTTTAATTACCTTTGATACATCAAATTTCAATATTTTATTTCATATAAATTAATAAGATTTTTATTTCTTTCTAAATTTTAAAATAAAATCCTATTAATTTAATTCATTTCAAACATCGAATTTACGCGGGTCGTTACACTCTCCCCCACTCAAAACTTTTCGTCCTCGAAAAGGAAAAGAAGGGAAAAATTAAATACAATACATCTTATCCAAAATATTTAACTTATAAACAATTAAATTTACAAAATTAATCACTTTAAATAAGATATCCTATTTATAACTATTTAATCCTTTATATTTAAATTATTAAAGTTTGGAAAAACATTTCCAAAATATTTCCAAGATACTGCATTTTCTTATATAATCCAAAGGGTTACAATTTATATAAAGTGAAATATTTAAGCGGTTTCAACCATTAATCAACCAATCAATACAACAACCATCAACTTTACAAACAGCATACATACACAAGACAAAGCAACCATTTAATCCAATAAACAAATAGTTGTTCGGGTTCAAAACTTGAAATTGTATGGAATGAAAATAACTATCAAGTGCATCCTTTACTCAACAGTCTTAGATGGAACAACGATAGATTATTTATTCATCCAACAACTTCAAATTCTCTTGCCCAACCAACCATAAGTCAAACAATAACAATTCAAACCAACAACTAAATTAACTTATTATACATTTATTTCATGCTTTAGTTGTTTAATTTCTTTTCTTTCATTTATTGAGTGATTTTTTCATTTTTCATTTATTACAATATTCATTATATTTGCATTCCGTTTTATTTACTTAAGTTTATAATCATCTATTTATAATACTTAAAATTTCCATTTTAACTTAAGTTTATACATTTAATTCTCATTTTGTAACAGCAAATTCATTGAATACCTTTATTACCTCAAGCTTCACTTATAAGATTTCCCCTTACATTTTCTTACTAACATTGCAACTTTTATTATATGGTAAGTTATATATATGCTTTAAGAATGTAAGTGAAAATTATACAAGTTTCTTCTCAATTCCTTTAATTAATTAATGGTTTAATAGTTATATATATTCGTTTTATAAATTACAATTTCAACTTACTTTTAATTTCATTCATTTATTTAATGCTTACATTTCTATTATATTTAATAATGGTAACAATTTAACTACACTAAATTTGCAACTTTATAAATCAATTCTTATAAATAAAGAAGTTCATTAATTCATTTAATAATGTTTACAATCGTTTATTTACATTACTTATCTTCCTATTGTATTAAATTTTTACTTTAATTAAAGGTTCTAATTTCTACACTTAATTGAACTATTAATTAACTGGAACTTAAGAACCAAATACCGGGTTTAATTTTTAAATCATTTAAAATAATAGATAGATATCTATTCTTAACATATATATATATATCCAATTATAATTAAAACGATAAAAATTTCTTAAACAATTCTGCAGTAAATTTCTACAGTGGCCTTCCCACTTCGAAACTCGAAAATGAAAGTCGATGATGCGTGCACTCATCACCGAAATTATTTTCCAACAACAGGGAGGAAAGTACAAAACTTATTTTTTTCGAATCTTCTTTAAAACAATTTTTCCGAATTATATTGAAATACTTATATCAGAAAATACTTATAAATAATATTATTATATTCCAAAATTTATTCGAAAGAAATTTCAAAACCCCGGAACTTAAGTTCTAAATTTCCAAATTTCATCAATCTTATTTTCCAATCTAACTTATATTATTAATTATACACTTTATCACCTAACAACCAATCTATTGCAGCCAAATATAGATATAGATTGAATAATTTATTTTATATATAGAAAATATAATAGGAAAAACTATTTCATTCACCTATATTGAAACAGATATTATGTCGGTCTGTCCTATTTAGTGTTTAGAAACTCATATTGATGTCACAGCGTCCCTTGCATCAACCAGAATTTATAAATACAAAACGGAACAGATTAACACAATATTAAAACCTTTTTATAACACTAACAAGTACGCTCTCTCATATATATACACTCAGCGACTCCCATAGGGTATTACTACCCTATTAACAAAGAGTAAAACCCCACAAAGCCAAGGTTTATCGCAAAACCTGGCTCTGATACCAACTGTAACATCCCGCCTTTTCGCACACTTTAAACCGACACACATGATGATTCAAACCAAACGGAAGGGCGGATTGTTATGGGGTAAATAAGAAAAACAGAGAAGAAATAAAACAAAACAGAATCTCACAGCGGAAGGATAAAATATAATAATCAAATATACAGTTCATGAAACTGTTTTACAAAATATTTTATTTTACTTGTACAATGAATATCAGAGTTACCCATACCAATACTATCAATGCAGCGGAATTAAATGGTGTAGTGAAATAATATAGTAGATACTAGTAATACAAATCTTTGTCTTCGTCCTCCAGAGCTAAATCCTCAAATCCTGAAACGCTCGGACTGACCCGAGCGAATTTGAAAAGACAAAAACACAGAACTAAAAGATCTTATGTGAGTAAAATTTACAGAAATAAATATGAGTACAGTAACTCAAGAGATGCTCGGGATTTACATCTCCTAAGGGTCCGTTAAACTATTTACTATGTAGTATATTGCGCTATTATAATAATGTCTATTTATAAAATAAACTTACTTTTTAATAGCGTTAAGGGGTTACCCATATAGCCCTTAACACGGAATATATTCCCATAGTCTATACAGTACCGTAATCTCCCCCGTAATGGGCGTCGTCAGAGGGCACTCCATAGGTATGGTACAAAACAAAACTCGTAGTAAAGGCTCGGTATGGTAGGTGACACGGCACAACTAGGCAATGCCAGGGTAGATATACCAATTGCTATCCGGGCTGGTGGAAACGCGCAGCGCGCAGCTGCCGCCCACCTCGAACAAACTCCCCCAAAATCAAAAATAAAAGTGGCCACTGAATCAATCCAAAGTCAAAGTATAGTATCGAAGAGGAGTGTCCGATCAGAGGAATGACCTCATTGGCCCGAGAATCGCTCCTGTTTTAGCCACCTTATGCCAACTCACGGGAGTCGGGTCCACGTATTTACCTTACAGGAAACGCCGCCACCAACCTACTACATTCTGGAATCTCCACCGCGTACACGGTTAGTCAAAGTGGTTTTCGGTATCGACAGAGAGTATGTCCATATCCGATCCCGGTCTCTTTGCCAACCAATCGTTATTATAACACCGCGGTCATTTAAAATAGTTTATACTTTAAAACCAGAATAAAAATTCCATTTCAAAACTATGAATACGATATCATCTTAAAACCCAAAACAATATGATATCATTTTATCCAAATATATTTCTTTTCAAAAATCATACTGCTTTAAAATTTAAAATATCTAGAAACCAAATATTTGACTTATACTTTCAAAGCATAATATTTCGAAATTCATATATTTTAAAACCATAACTTCTAAAACTTGAATGGTTTGGATATTCAACGGTATACGAAATAAATGGTTTAACTTTAAGGTTACTTTGTAAAGAAAATAATTTCCATGGCTTTACAAATATATTTCTTTATTTAAAGTCTAAACCAAAATTTAAATACCACTTTCAAGTTCCAAAACCACTTCAATTTCTATATATATATATATATATATATATATATATATATCCATTTGGAGTATTAATATTTCAAAACTAAAGTTGGAATTTATTCCTTCAACCAAATTAAATGTTCTATTATTTAGTCTTGAATATTTACATAAAAATCCATAAATAAAACTCCAATTTCTAGCAATTAAATATTTTCTTCAATTAAATTATACTAGAATATTCATTTTAAATTTATCTTGGGAAAATCCAGTTATAAATATCATACCTTAAAATTTTCCAAACTTAAACATATAATATGAATTATCAAATTCCATTTCTCAATTTTCCCATTTTTATTTAATAGATTTATACACAGCTTAAATTCAAAATTTTTAACTTCATATCTATATATATAGAAGAATAACATTTATAAAATATCAAAATTAAAAAATTTTATAAACCGTATCCCATCCAAACCATAGAAATCACTTTAAAATAATTTATATATAGACCACGGTGCCTGTATAAAATTTTCTATCCTATGGTCAAGTGATACGGATATTTATCATTTCAATCCGCAATTTAAAAATAAAATTTTGCGGTTGTATATCATTTCAAACCACAACCCCGAAGGAAATGAAAATGAATGATGACTTGCAGTTATACAATATGATTATAGCATTCATTCATCCAAATATCAATCATCAATCATCAATTGCAATCATCATCCAATTTTAAACAATCATTGATACATAGCATATGAATTATATAGGAATTAATAACGGATTGTTAACTAACAGTTTCTATTCTATAATAAATTTAATGACTGTTAACTAGCAGTTTATGTGCAAAAATAAATTCTACCTGTCAAATTTTATGCAATAAACAAACTAAATTAACAGTTAAGTTAAATAAATGCGATTTAACAGATATGCTGAATAAAACACGCCAACAGTCATAAATAAATTTCTACTCATATTTAAAATAAATTTAACAAACATAAAAACTTTTAGAAGTTGTGAGTGGGTTAAAACACTCACCTTTTGAATTTAAATCGAATTTAAATCCGATTTAAACCCAAAAATTCGACGGTCTCCGAATTGGTCCAAACTAGTTCCAAACTAGTTCCAAACTATCTGGAATTTAATTACGATCCTAACAAAAAAAGTTTCGCGTGAATCCGAGGTCGTATGAAAAAGTTTTGCGATTTAAACGATTTGAAAATCAAAATAAATTATAAAACAAAACAAACCTTAATTAAATACTCGCCACGTCACTATCGTCCTCCATGCACTTTGGCTACAGGAGCACGCGAATATGTTTCCAGACCGAACCCAAAACGGAAAACGAACACCACCAGTAGATTGCGTATTCTGAGAACTCCAACATATAATTTTTCTGGAATTTTTAGAGGAGTTTGAATTTTGACTTTAATTTGGATTGAAACTGAATCTAGAAATTGTCTGTTGCCATTGAAGAAGAGAAGAAGTTGAAGAAGAGACTATACAGAGGAATGAAGATGGAGGCTAGGGTTTCACCGCCTATTTATAGATAGATCGCAAAAGAATAGGTGTGCACGAATTTTAACGTGCAAACGGAGGTGGTCCCAAAAGATAAATAATATTAATTACATACGTTATGGATTTAGGAAATAAATAAATTCCTTATCATTTACATTTTATTTTAAACGTGTTTACAAATGTAAATCTAGACGTTTCGTTTACGTTTCAAAATATATCCACAATTTTATTAATTTCCAAATTGATCTAAACAAATTTAGATGTGAATTAAAAGCTGATAAGTCTATCCATTGCAGTGTTAATTTCTCCACTTCCTTATATTTAGAATGGAAACGTTCACTTTATTTCCTCAACATTCTTTTATTTTCCTTAAAATGTTTATTTGTTAATTGCAATTCATAATGTAAACATTCTTATATTCTAAAATGATCAACTTATACAATATTAAATCAATTCTTATATTTCCAAATAATGTACATTCATAATGAAAACATTCTTACATAAATTTTTTAATTGCACTTTGTTTCTTTTCCTTTTTCAATTGAAAGATTTTAATAAATTTATTTCCAATTAATTTTAATCTTCCACTTCAAAACAGACCCTAATTGATGAAATCAATTACATAAATACGTGAACATTGTAATCCTTATTTATAGTCAAGCAAACATGTTTATAAAATTACAGTTCTCAACAAGCATTAAATTACATACTAAATAAATCTTTTTCTCTATTCAATTAAATAATCAAATGTTTATTCCATCTAAAAATTTTAAGTAGAAGGATTCCATGTTGGGTTCAAAATCTATTATTTTAATATCCTTGAATTTTAGTTTAATCTCTATAAATGAAATATTTAAACGTTAATTTCATTTATTTTGCAATACTTAATTAAACCAAAATATCGTTTTCTAAACTTAAATCTATGCTCCCATTGATTCATTCAATTTGCACTTATTATGTATTATTTTAACAACTCATTTATAACTTTGAATCTATTCCCCAAATTTCACATTTCTATTGTTATATACATTTGAATTCCATCCTATTTAATATTTCAAATATTACGTCATTATCATTAATGAAATAAATATATTGTTAATTATTGCAATTGATTTTCCGTTATAACTTAATATACTAAATAGGTGGTAAATCTTAAATACTTGTTCTCATTAACGATTTATTTCTACTTACAAATTAATGCAATTATTACCTATTTCCATCTTTATCTCCAATTAACGTAAAATGTTATATTCAAATTCCATAAATTTCAATAGATTCAAATTATCATATCTATGAAGAACATTTACGTTATTATCCATTTATTACCTTAACTTATTCAACGTAACATTTAATTTATATTTAATGCAATGATTTCCAAATCAATTGAATTGAATTAAATATATATGTATCACTCATAATAACTTGTGGTCACAACTCTTGATCACCATTAATAAGTTTATTATTTACAATCCAATAATCGCCATTCTATATATATATACGAATTAAGTAATTCAATATTTCCATTTCGTTTTTCTATCCTAAATTTATTACTAAGTGTATTTACTCCATTCCAACAAGTTGGAATTCCATTTTTACTATACAATCATTTCCCTATTCACTTTTATTACTAACCCATCATCATTGCATTTATTGTCTTTTATTGATTTAATCAATTTACCCCATATTCCCTTAAACTCATACTAACGAAACATTCAATTCTATTTATCTCATAAACTCCATTTCATAAATCTACCTGCAATTTCTACCTAGAAATAAGGTTACATTTCCGTTGAAAATACATTTACATCTTACGTTACTACATTAATAGTTAGTAACGTTTATATCATCAACCATCACTTATGAATAATTAGCGTTTCCTATTGTTACATTCACTTATATTCATTTATGAATAAATTGGTATTTCCTTTAACCTATTAATTACTAACTTTAATTATTGCAATTCATTTATCTAACATAAATTTTGAATCTATTTCCAAATTTTCATATTTCAATTAATTAACACCTTACAATAGTTTACAAATAAAAGGGATTGTACTAATTACATTATTTATTTTCTTGCATTACTTTATTACCTCTGTTTATATTCAATTTCCGTAAATCAATATTTTATTCCATTGACAAATTCAATACTTGCAACAATTTCCACTATTACTATTAATTGCAATATATAATTTAATTTGCAAATTTTAATTACCTTTGATACATCAAATTTCAATATTTTATTTCATATAAATTAATAAGATTTTTATTTCTTTCTAAATTTTAAAATAAAATCCTATTAATTTAATTCATTTCAAACATCGAATTTACGCGGGTCGTTACAGATTACCTGTCGAATGTCTCTGCACCGGGTTGCTCCGGTATAGAGATTTTTATCACCCTTTGTGATGGGGATTCCGGACGTGATTAGTGAATATCCGGATTTGCAAGGCATTCTTTGAAGTGCGTTCGGTTCCGTTCGACCCTGGAACAGACTTGTATGGATGTGTGTCTGACATTACACTTTGAGATGTAAAGCTGGTTTCTATCAAATACATTTCTGTTGGTGGCGGGGAATTTATTCTCTTAGCTTAACACCCTTCTCTGAGACGTACGAGCTCAGAGGTTATGTAGTTAATGGTTACTAGTGATATATTCCTAAACTGGTAATGTGACATACGAAGTGTTGCTGATCATTTGTTGATCAAAGCATGACTTTATGAAAAGTGTAGCTTTATGGACGAGACTTCGTCGAACCTCACATCCCGAAAATGGTCAAAACAGGAAAGATGCGGCAAGGTTATGAGGGTCACGTCCTTTAGGGTATGTCATTTCCTTCTGGAAAAGGGTGGTGTCAGGTATGGAGCCCTGATATTTAGTTACTGCGAATACTTTTCTTTGTGGTTGTTGGTGTAGAGGATCCTCGGATAAAGGTCGCAAACGACCGGGGGATGGCATACTCGTGTAGTAGTTACCTAGTTACAGAGGTAACCCGGCCTTGTGTTGGCAAAGAGCTGGTTAAGTTCTCGGAACGTCCCTCCAGAGGCGTATCCATGTGGCAGTAGGAAGTTCCTTAGACAGACCATTTGTTGGAAATCCAAAGAAACAATAAGCGCCGTGTATGGTTTTAGTTGTACCATCTACTTATGGTGGCTCCCCTGTTTGGACGGTAGTTATAGTAGGCATACAATAATGGTTGTATGCTGGCTAAGATTAATATTGTACTTTCGAAATGTTTTCTACAATATGCACTAATAATAATATCGAAAGGAATTTGCGTATTAAGCATGTTTGACTATCATAAGGAGAAATCTCCTCCAATTCTGTGTTTGCATTGTGTGTGTGGCGGGAGGCCTTATGGTAGTTTCATTTTCCAAAAAGCGTAGCAAATTTCTTTTATTTTCTTTGTGAAAGTAATTGTTTTTAAGATCTCACACCAGTCCGACGACTGACTTGGAGTTTATTGTTCCCTTTCTAAACTCTGGGTGTCTATAATTTTCCACACGGGCAGCTTAGAGTCAGGTTATCAGTTATTCGGGAGCGAAGTCTAGAAGTTGTTGTGGGAATCAGAAGTTGGAGCTAGATGGCGAGGCGTATTACTTATATATGTAATTTTTTTCCACGGTTTGTTGTTGTACACTCTGATAATGTAATGTGATGTAATGTAATAGCTGATACAGTGATTCTGTTTAAAGATATTTATTTATCTATTATATTTGTTCCGCTGCGAAATGTGAGATTCTGTTATTGTTTCTATTTCTTCGTTCTTCTTCTTCTACCTCTTCTTCTTTAACCCTAAAGATTCGTAAGTTTGTTCCACTTTGGGATGAATTGTTGTGAGATTTTGCCAGCTCAAAAGGGGTACGGATTTGCAGGCCTTTACATTAATCGTACGATCGTGAAATGTTACAACCACTATAAAGAAGAGGCTAGCCTTTCACTTTTATTCATAAAAATATTTGAGATACGCGGGATACTTCATCGGTCTTCTTACGCGATTAGATTCAAGGACTCAATCCAATGGAAAGAGGTAATAGGTTTGTATATATTAATGTTCTTCTATTCTTATCTTTCCTAAACTCTAAATTTTGAGTCTAATGTATATACAATTGAGTGGTTGTATATTCTAAAAAGAAGAAATCTAAAAGAGCAACTACACAAGTGTGTGGATCAAATCCAAAGGAAGCTGGAAACCATCTTTGACTGGAAAAATTATTTTGTATATTTCAGTATTCATATAGTAGAAGTTTGTATTTGTTTTATGACTTGAGGAAGTTTGTATATGAGAGTCTTAATACAAAAATCCCAAAATTCTTCCAAACGAAATGTTAATTCTTAGCTTTATTGGAATCTCAATTGTTTCATATTAAAATAGTAGAATAAGTTTCATTATTGAAATTCGAATATTTCATATTATATTCCACTTTCAACTTTTCTCTTTGTTGTGTTAAAGGGTTCTAAAAAGAAAATAAATTAGGAAATAGTGTGTAAAGTACGAATTCTCCTATTCGCAGTTTGCACTGCCTATTTTCGTAGTTTAAATATTAATCTCATTTTCATTGTATACGTAAAGGTGAATAAAATATAAAGGGTTTAAATTGTAAGTTTTATTTCTTGAAATAGGGGCACTGATTCTACTATATTAAATAAAATAAATTTGGTATTTGATTCTATTTTATTAGTGCAAGTCCATTGTTTGGCTAAGGAAATTAGCTACTTTATATGTTATTGCATGGAGTTAGACTTATACGAATTTGAAAGTGCTGACATATTAAACGATTAAAACCAAAAATCTTCGCACACATAGGAATACTTAGTTAACCTAGATCACATACTTGTAAATATATTAGCATATAAATATATTAATAATGTATAACTAATAATGTATTAGTTCGTTAGTAAATAACTCATACGTTAATGTCCTCTCCCTCTCCCATCCCTCCCATCCTTCCCTCCGCTATTCCTCATGTTCCTTATCCCATCCCTTGTCAACCTGTCCACTCCATCCCATCGCCTGTCACTCCTTCCACCATCGACCTTCATGGTCCTCCTCCTCCTGCCTTACCTGTTGTCCCTCCTCCTCTTGCTAATCCTCTCGCTCCTTCTCCCAGTATATCTAATCACCCCCCTTCTTCCTTGATTCCGGCTTTATCTTCACCCTCCTCCTCTCCTTCTTTTTTTTTTGAACTTGAATGGACTTATGTTTTTTAGGACAAAGCCACGTAATACTGATAAGCATGCTCCACTTCACTTAGAAATGAATTTGTGATTAAGAAATTGTTCCACCCATGGAAGTGCTACAAGCTAGCAACTCAACATGGAGTGATTACATTTTAGGGTTTTTCCTGGACAAGTCGTTTGCGTACACTGTTGTTATTCAACATTTAAAGAGAATATGGAAGCTGAATGGTAATATAAAGTCAAATTAGATGGACCAATATTTTTATTCCTTCTCTCTGATTTTGATGACAGAAGAAGAATCATAGAAGGTGACCTCATCATTATAAGGAATAAGCTATTTATCTTTAAGCAATGGAACCCTCTTATTTGTAATGTTTGTGGATCAATCAGATCGGTGCCAGTGTGGGTGCATCTCATGAATATTCCATTATTTGCTTGGACTCATTTAGGCATCAACTGGTTAACTAACAGATTAGGGAGGTTAGTTTGTCTTGATGAAAATATAGAGAAAATGGATCGAATTAATTATGCAAAATGTCTTGTAGAGATTTCCCACGATCACTAGCTTGTTGATTCGCTTTCTGTTCAACTTCTTGATGGTGAGACACAAAAGGTTTATGTGTATTATCAGTGGAGACCCGAAATTTGTACACATTATAAGGTGTTTGGTCATAACTGAAAAAAATGTCATGTGTTAAATAGAGAGACTGTATCAGTGTAAAGATGCAATAACGAAAATCTAGTTGTAGTATCAAAAATAAATGCAAGAAATTCCATGAAGAAGCAAACCCCAATAAGTGTTAGAAATAAAAAAGTAATGAGTGGAAAAAGGTTGTTAGTAAGAAAGTATCTGTAAGGAGGAAAGATATAACAAATGAAATGGTTTCTAGTGCGCAATATGAAAAATCTTATATAAGAAATTTGGATGTTAATGTGAGCAGACAAAATGTTCTTGACATGGTTTCCAGTGTTAATGAGAGCAGACAAAAAGCAAAAGGAAAAGGGAAAAAAAAAGGAAATCGGGTTGAGATGTTGAAGACTTGTAATAAATTTAATGTTCTTGAATCTATCATTGAAGTGGATGAAGTATGCACTGTCAGTGATGGTGAAACTGATGAAGTTGGTGAAACTTCAATGGCAGTTAATTTGATAATCCAAAAAAGTGCTATACATATCCAAAGTGCCATTCAGGCAAAAGGAAAAAACGAACAAAAATGATACCTTTACTTTGCAAACTGATGGTGAATCTCAGCACTCTCCTTTATCATCAAATCAAAATGTGGTTCACAATCAAAATGAGATTCAGTTTTCCTCTAACACGAACATTTCTATTAAAGCAGCATCCTAAAATGAGAAAAAAAAATTATTCTTCGGACATTTTATCTTCTGATTCTGTCCAATGTCAAAACTTGACACTTCATCCTTCTCCTCTTGTTCCAGTAGTGACAAATTCTCTTATCCATGTGCACACTGATATCAGTGTATCATTGTAACGACTCGGTATTTTCAACCATTCGCAGCCACACAAGTCGGACTTGAATTGTTCAAAATATCAGATTATTAATTCACATTTGGCATAACTTAGCATATATAGTAATAAATCAATCACAGAATCACAAACATAGAATAATATAATACAGCGGAAAAGATAAATAGTAGTTCATAAAGCTACTATGTAAACATCAGAGTTAGAAATAAATTACAACAGAATATCTCAAATCAATGAAGTCTCCAGTACAAACAGATGACCTCTCTGAACAAATCAACTAGAAAAGCTGAAAGTTGAATTTATAGTTGGATCCCCAAACGAAGCTCCAAACTCCAAAGGTGAGTCTAAATGTTGTATCACTCAGTCCGACCTAAGCGTAAAGCAAAACACAAAACACTCGATCCAGGATTAACATTCATATATCAATAAATCCAACTCAAGTGAAATATCAAATTAAATACAAGTAACTCAAAGGATGTCTGGGATAACCATCCTATAAGAATCCATGGAACTAAACGTCATCAAATATCATGGCCATTTCAATTTAATTTATACTTCAAAACCAAAATATCATTTCCTTTTCAACATATATATATTTCCAAATTATACATGTATATTAAAATAATTTGTAAAGTAAAGTATTTATAATTTCCTCAATTTCACAAATTGATTCAAATCAACTCGAATTCCAAATTCAAATTTAATTCAATTTCAATTTATCAATTTCAATTCAGTTTCTAAATAAACAATTTCACATTATATCTGTTTCAAATCTAGATCTGAACCACAAAATAAACCATTTACATTTCAATATATTTCAAAACTTTAAATATTCAACATTTTCAAAACTAAATTTAACAATTTCATATAGACTCGATTTAGCTTCATTTTTAAGTAGTCTTGGAATATTCACTTAAAATTCAATATCGTTTAAATAACCTCAAAATTACAGTTTACTATGTATTTCCCTCAATTTCTTTAAACGTGGAATATTCATTAAATTACTTAAATCAAATTAAGTTATAGGATCATATCTTAAAATTTCAAATTCAATAGTTTTAAAATGATTTAATTATATAAAATCCTTAATCAAATACAATTTCAGTCAATTCCACTTTATCTCCCTTTAACTTATAGAAATCATTGAAAATCTATTTAACAATATAATACTTAAACATATTGTATATTAATTAAATCAAACTTTTACTAAATTAAATTTTATTATCAAATCTAATTTATATTAAAACATATTTATATAAAATAATTTCAATATTAAATAAAATCATACATATTTCCTTTCAAACCCTATGAATCATTTCGAAATATTTATATATAGACCAATGGTGTCTGTATATAACTTTCCATCCCATGGGCAAGTGATATAGATATTTATCATTTCAATCTGCAAATTTAAATATATACGGGTATATATCATTTCAACCTGCAATCCCAAATGCAATTCAAATGAAAATCGCTTGGGTCTATCATTTCAATCCATAATGATTTTCTCCTATTCTAAAGTCTGTTTGGGTTATGTATCATTTCAACCCATAGTGAATTCTATACTAATAGGGAACTTGCAGAGTGATAATAGATATGATAATAATAATAATAATAACAGGCATATATCATCAATAATAGTATAATATAAACAATAGGATATGATATCATATCCCACAAGTGAACAATTACAGATAATAACATATATAGCAATGTAAATAACTATCAGCAGTATATTTCAATCGTCATTTCAATTGAAATCAAATTTAATAAATACAAGAATGTTAATCGTGAGTGATTGCTCACCTTTTGAGGCTAGATAGAACAGGCAATGAGATAAGTTATGAATCCAAGCACGAATTTCGAAATAAGGCAAGATTGAACTCGAATCGACGGACGAATCTGATAATCAAGAAATGAAGAGCTGAATCAGAATCAGTTTGATATATATATATACCGAAATATTTGTTATTTTATTAAAATAAATATTTTGATCCAAGACAAAAATTAAGATAAAATATATAATAAAATAAATAAATAAACACATACTTATAATACCAAAATCACTCCAGTTCAAACCATTTGAAATTCATGTATATTCTTTTTATAAAACCACACTTAAAGCCAACATACAAATGCAAACACCATATAATAAAATTAATATAACATGCATAAAGCACTTAAACACGACACGTTATTATATATTATAGTTATCAAAACATATCACGTTATAAAACCAACATATATATATATATATATATTACTGTACGAATAGAATGTTTATATAACATATAACAATATGCAGACAAGCTTATATATACCAATATGAATACTATTATATATCAAGACTGCCCAAACATTACTTATATAGACATTAATTTATACTTTATATTTTCAGAACGAAAGCAAGGTAGAACTGACTAAAGTAAGTTACGAAATCACTTCTAAAAATATAAAGTAACGTATATATTTAATATAAAACAATATTATATCCAAGTTGCGAATACACTATATAACGTGAATATAAAGTAACGTATATATAACAATATATAGGATATAGGTATAAACATATATATATATATATATATATATATTCTTTTAAAAACATAACCCGTATGCTTAAAACTAACATATATATTTAGAGATAAAAGGCACAACTAAACTGGATATGATTCACTAGATCGACACTTAAAACTTTATAAACTAATATATCTATACTAAACCTAATATATACTCTCTATATATATATATATATAACATAATATAGATAATATAATAGACCCTTATATCTTGACATATACTTCCAATCACCATTAGATATAGGAAAACATATATAACTTGAATTATAAACATATAAACTGCAGCATTACCCAATCATATATGTGTACAACTTACAAAATAATATACAATATATCTTTATATAATACCTTATATGTCTAACAATAGAGGATTTCGAAATTTTCTATAGAAAAATATTCGGGTCTGGACATTATTTTATTATATTCAATTTTTAACTGATTTGGATTTAAATAGAATTACACAATAAAATTTACCAGTTGCTATGTTAAAATAGACGTATTACAAATATTAAATTTTTATTCCAAAATATTATTATTTAAAATTTCTCAAAAATTCAATCAAATACGTTATAAAATCATTAAAAATTATTAAAATTTTACGGGTCGTTACAATCACCAATTTCTTGCATTGGTAATACCTTTATTTTTGAATCTAATCCTTCCCATTATTCAAAACATCCCACTTCCACTGTTTTTCATTCCCCAGTCCTAATTTCAACAACCAATCCAATTTCTAATCTTCCTATCTCTACCAAAAAAAGAAAAGGAAAGACCAAATCAATTCAAAATCCATTTCCAAAAATAAAACTCCTTTAAAGCCCATCACTATAGACACTTTCAATCTGGAAGATGATGTTTTCAACTTGCCATTATCCATAGTCCCGGAAAACTCCTCCATTACTTCTCAAAGAAGTACTAAAAATCTTTAAAAAAAACCTCATCTTGTTTCCCAATGATACAAAATTTTGCTGCTTGGAATATAAGTGGTGCTCACCTCGACATTAAACTTGATCAAATTAAAGAAATTATTAGTGCTCATCATTTATCCATTATCTCTCTTTCAGAAACAAAGCTTAATGCTTTTCTCTCTATTCATGCCACTAACTACATTAACCCGACATGGTCCTCCATCAACAACTTAACTGAAGCACCCTATGGTAGGATTTTAATGTTATATGACCCTCTATTTTCCAACTTTCTCTTGTCTTGTCAACTAACCAGTTGATTCACTCCCATGCCCTTCACATTCCATCTTTAACCTCCATGTACTTTACATTTATCTATGCTGAAAACTCCTCTCATCATTGTGAAAACATGTTGGATTTGCTTCCTCATTTCTTGCAAGAAACACATCCTTGGATTGTAATTGGTTATTTTAATTGGTCATATCTAACTTCTCACAAGTCTGGTGGTAAACCTTTGTTTAAGAAGGATATTGCTCCGTTAAATGATACCGTTTATAATTATTCTTTACTTGACATTACATATACCGATTCTCCTTTTACATGGTCAAATAAGAGTAAACATGGAGTTATAACCTTATCTAGAATTGATCATTCTTTCTCTAACTATAAATCACTATCTCTCTGGCCAAACTTCCTTGTTAACATTTCTATGTCCATTCTCTCCAACCACTGCCCCTTAATCCTTGTCTTTGGACAGAGTGATATTAACAAAAAGTCAAATTTTAAATTTTTTGATACAAGGTTAATGAAATTGATTTTTTGCATATAGTTCAAAAGGGATGGGACGTTAGAACTTATGGCAACTCAATGATCAATCTACAGCAAAATTTTAAAAACACTAAGAAAGTTCTCAGATGTTCGACTAGAAGCAGGTTTGGTCAGGGTACTAGGTTGTCTTCCAGCATCCAAGATCAGCTTGAAATGGTTCGCTACAAAATTATGAATGAAGCACCTGTCCCCTCTCTTGGTTTAGTTGAAAATAATATCTCCATTAAGCTTGCTACTTCTTTTTCCCCTGAATTAAATATGGTAAAGAAAAAGACAAGAGAAAGATGGTTCAATGAGGGTGATAGGAATTCTAAATTCTTTCATGCTTCCTTAAAAATTAAACAACCTAGATCAAGCTTTTCTCATATTAAAGATCATAATGAGTGCACTCAAACATCTCCGGATGGTATTGACTCTACATTCCTCAATTACTACACTTCTCTTCTTGGTATTCATAATACCACTTAATACAATGATTCCATCATATCTTCCCTCTCAATGCCTCAACTAAACTCCTCTTATCACGTTACTCTTTCTACTCCTATAACTGATGATGAGATTTAGTCTACTGTTTTCAGCTTAAGGAAGGAAACTAGTGGAGGGCTTGATGGTTATAGTGCCAGGTTCTTCATTCATTGTTGGCACATTATACAAAAGGATGTTTTACTCGTAGTTTATAATTTTTTTCCAAATGCAGGCTCCTCAAATCTATCAACTCTACAAATATTGCCCCAATCCCAAAGGATTCTACACCTAATCATGTCTCCCAGTTCAGACCAATATCTTACTGCAACATCATTTACAAAGTTATCTCCAAAATCCTTGCTTCGAGACTTAAGTTGGTTTTAGCTTCAATCATCTCCCCTAATCAATCAGCTCTTTTGCCAAATAGAAATATTCTTGATAATGTGATGTTAGCTCACGAGCTTCTTAATACTTACTCTACTTGCAACTCATCCCTGGAGCAATGCTTAAAATTAACATAATGAAGGCCTTTGACTTGGTTAATTGGCCTACTCTGATCTTTATTATGAAAGCAATGAATTTCCCTAACACATTCATACACCTTATTTTTGAATGCATATCCATAGTTAGCTACTCCCTGCTCATTAATTCACATTCTATGGGTTATTTTAAAAGTGCTAGAGGGCTTAGACAAGAAGATCCCATTTCTCCATACCTTTTCATAATCATCATGGAATCTTTGTCGTAAGAATTGATATATATATATATATAGTTAATCTGAATCAATTTTCTCTTCATCCGAAGTGTAGAAACCCTCTCATCGCCTCTTTGGCTTTTGCTGATAACCTCATCATTTTTACTAAACCAAGCTTATTTTCTCTTCAATCTATCATGCACTCTTTAAAAAAATATCCCAACTCCTCTGGGCTTCACATTAATCCCTCTAAATCTCAATTACTGCTTGCTGGCCTAAGTGAACTTTTGTGCAACTGTGCTTTAACATCACTAAAATGCAGCCTCTCCAAAATGATATGTCTTACCCTGGTGTCCCTCTTGCTAAAGCAATATCCACCTCGCAATGTTCTCCCTTGTTTGAGAAAATAACTTCCACCCTTAACAGACGGCAAAATAAATTTCTTTGTCATACCGGTAGATTAACTATTATAAACTTAATCATTTTCTCCATGACTAGTTATTGGAGCAGATCTTTCCTCTTTCCAGCAAAACTTATAAGTATGATTCGTAGTGCAATGAAAAAGTTTATATTGATAGGGAATATTTACTCTAAGAAATTTGCTCCTATTTCTTTTAGAAAACTGGAAAAGCCCAAAGAATTTGGAGCCCTTCAAATTAAGAATCTATCAATATGGAACATTTCTGCATTCTCTAAGCTTTTTGATGGTTTGCTCAACAACTCATCTTCTGTCTGAGTTTCCTGGGCTAAAAGGTATATTCTGAAAAAATATGATTTCTTGCTGATGGAGTCTAGACCAGCATCTATTTGGATATGAAAGGCTATCTTGAAGATCAGGCAGGCTCTCCTCCCTCGTATTGCTCTTTCAGTGGCACCTGACAGTAAAGCATATTTCTGGAAGGTACTATGGATTGATAAGGGAGTTATTCTTTATCATAAGCTCAAATATGGGGTTATAATGCAAACTGGTATTACATTACAAGCTAAAGTTGTTGATTACATAAGAAATGGTCGTATTTGTGTATTTGGATCACCTAGCAGGAAGGTAAATGATTTATGGAAATTAAATTCAAACAACCATTATATGTTTGCTGATTGTGATAAGTATGTGTGGGGTTCAAGTAGGCAACTCCACTCTCCTAATCTCATCTATAAAGCACTTGATGACCATGGCTCTGGTAAGAAATTCATTTGGTTTAAGAGGGTTTGGAACTATTCCACCTCGGAGAAATATAATTTTTTCCATTGGAAAATTATTAGAAATGCTAATCACACTAAGTGCAATCAATTTCTTAGGGGCATTCCAGTTAATATTAACTGTGTTTTCTGCAACTCCTATCCTGAGGATAGTCATCATTTGTTCTTCAGATGTTCCTTTGTTCAGCGTTTTTGGAGAATTATCAAATTTAAGGGTGGTTTTCATCCACCTTTTAGGGATAGTTCCAAGGAATGGAAGAGCATTTTACAAGTAATCAACATGGAAGTTAGCTAGCTCTTATGAGATGTTATTAATGTTGAAAGTGTTCGGTTTTAGCATTTGGAAGGAAAGAAATGAAAGAGTGTTTAATGTCAAAAACCAAAGTAGATTGGTTCTCTACCATCAGATTATTAGAGGCATCTACAATGCTTTGATGTTCTCTCAGTATCACTTTCCTGAGGGGATGTAGTTAAAGTTGAAACTTGCTTGATTTTATTTTTTCCGGTTTATTTTGTAGTCTTTTATTTATTTTGCTTTTCCCTTGCCTTGTCTTCTTTGTGATTCTCTTATTAACTGCTTGTAATTATGTTTTTATGAGTTATTAATAAAATGGTAGGGGTCCATTCAACCCCGCTAGCCTTGCAAAAAAATAATGTATTAATCGCATAGTATAGAATAAATAGGTTAGTAAATAATGTTGAACCCTTAAGAAGGAAATTAAGGATAATTATAGAAATTAATCCATAACTAAAGGTGGAAAAGGAGTTTTCCTTATATGTCCTTAATGCGAAATGCGGTGACACACACACACAAGCATACACGTACATACATATGTATACACATGTATGTATGTGTATGTAGTATATATATGGTAGTATGTTAGGAGAGGGAAAATATGAGTAAGTTATGGGAATACGAGATCATTCAAAAGTACATAGAAGTCTACCCAACTAATCTGACTACCAGTGTTGTGTCTTTAGGAATGATGTGAGACATCGCCTATAATAAATACCCACAATGGATGTGAGGTTTCTGTAAGGTAAATCTTCCTAGTTAATCTGGCTACCACCACCTACGAATAGTCAGACTAATGTGAGACATCATAATTTGAGTTACAGGTCATAAGACGTAGGGCTTGCTTTTAGGTTGAGGTATTTAGTGGCTTTGTGGGGTCCACCTCCCTCCCACTTAAGAAATATTAAATGGTTAAGGTTATCTTTTAGGTGCAGTGGTGGGGAATCTCGATAGGGGTCCGCGTCAGGCTCGAGGTATTAAGTGGCTATTATAGGGTCTGTCTTTTCCTATAAAGATGTATCAAATGGCCTGATGAGTTTTCGCACAATGTTGGTTAGGGAGTACTAAAGTGGGGTTTGGCTAGGGTTTAGGTATTAAATGATGAGGATTTTCCTAGGGTATAGGTATTAAATGGTTAGAGTCTACCTACTTTCCATTAAAGTGGTATTAAGTGGCTCGAGTACTTTTTCTCACATTGTTAGGACATGATTAATGGTAGTTACATGGGACTGAAAATGAGCCTTCGGCATACAGTTGAAGGTATGTTATGGAGTTAGACTAGAAGAGCCTTCGAACTTACAGTTGAAGGTATTCTTGGTGAGGTGTAGTATAGGATGCGTAAGATATATTACTTATCTAAATGATACTGCCTAAATACTATTATGGTAAGACTTGAGATTTTCATTCACCAAAGATTGTTCTTCTAACCGCTTCCTCATTACAACACATAGGTTAGGGGAGACAATGCCGATAGAGAGGATAAAGATGGAGACGAAGACACGTGGAAATTTATCTATCTACTTAGGTTTTTAATATAATATGATCTACCCAATTTTATAATTGATGTTATTTTAGGGCATTTTATTTTGGATATTTGGGATGATATGCTATATTTATGTGATTTGAATTTTTTTATGAAATAGGTACTTATTTCTGTGTTATATTTTATCCCTTCCACTATGAGATTCTAATAGCATAGATAGATAACTCAGTATACTGTTTGTTGTATCAATTTTACCAACCAACATCCAGCTTTGGAATGGCCTGAGGTTCAATGGGCTTTTATTGGGTCGAAAATTGGCACCGTTTCGAGGTGAATTATTACACGATAGATTTATATATTAAACCTACAATAGCTATTTTACTTTAGAAGTATAATAGCTTCAAACTTTAGATTTGTGATAGCTCTAAAGTTAGATTCATGGTAGCCAAAAAATTGAACATGTGATAGCCTCAAAAGGTTAGACTTTCAATAACTACTTTAGATGTATGATAGAAATTAAGTTAGAAACACGATAGCAAATAAGTTAGTAGTGCAATAGCACTTATGTTAAATGTATTATAGCACTAATGTTAGACATGCAATAGCTTAGACATGTGATAGCCAGATGTGCAATAACTTAGAAAAGTGATAAAGCGATGGCTTAGACATGTGATAGCTTAGACATTCGATAGCCTAGAATTCTGATAGCTAGATACATGATAACTTAAGCATACAATAGTTTAGAATGTAGTAGCTAGATATGCGATAGATTAGATATGTGATAGCTAGGGTATGTGATAGCAACCTAGAAGCTCGATAACTGAATGTGTGATAACTAACTTTAAAGATGTGGTAGTTATGTATGTGATAACTAATGATAATAAATCCATTATTTGACTGTGAAAATTTTAGGTAGCAAACGACCTGCAAATCTATACGTTTTGAATCTATAATAAACCACACATGTTCGACCCAAAAAGCACAGACTGATGGAAAGTCAAGAGAAAGAAAAGAAGAGAGAAGGAGAAGAGAAGAAAGAGAGAAGATAGAACCAAACAGAACAATACAGAATCTCACATCGCAGCGGAAAACATATAATATCATATCAATGATCTTAACGAAACAAAAACTATATATACATACATCAGTCAGAGTTCAACAATCAATCAATAGTTATCAACCTGGATAGTTATAATAAAATGTCCTCATAATTGCTGATAATATAAACAACTAAGCACAGGGGATAATCAAAATAGATACGTGTATACAAAAATGAAGATCTCCAGCTCTCCTGTTGAAGCACCAAAGCACCAAATCTGAACCTGTATAGTCTGACCCGAGCATTGAAAGGGAAGAAGGCCCGGACCAATCTGGAAAACCAGTGTGAGGAAGACACTCAATTGAATTTATTAAATTAGCAAACTTTTCCTTTATCAAAACAAAAGTATCTCATACGACACGCCCACATATAAACACGGACATGTTCTTATGATAACCAAAACATTTCATATCAAATCATCTTATATTATACTAGTGTCTAGTATACAAATAATATTAATCATAGCCTAAATGGTTATCCATATAGCATTTCGGGGCTATTCATTACGTCTTTACAAACAAAATCGCTAGCTCGTAGTGGGGTTTGGATTTCCATACAAATGACCAGGTAAAGGGACTACCTTCCAGTAGGTACACCTCTAGATGGATGTCCCGAGGCACAGAACATCTGCCTTCTACCAACACAAGACCGGCCCACCTCTATAACTAGATGGTACCGAATATGTCATCCTCCGGTCGTTATCGACCTTTTTCGAGGTCCCTCGTATCATTTTCGGTTGAGGAGGCCTGAGGTAATGATTACCTTTCACAATGACAGTCACATCACTTTGAATGCCACACGGCCATTTCTATTGACTACTAATTGTCTTCCACAAAAATACAACCTTTAAGCTCATATGTCTCAAGGAGGGTGTTAAGCTAAAAGAAGTGCCTTCTCCGTCGCCACTGATGTACGTTTGTAAAAACCAATGTACATAATATTTAGAAATGCAATGTTAGACAAACATCCACACAAATTTTCCAGGAACAGACAAACCTAAGGTACTTTCCTTCCACCATCTATTGGGAAATCCCTAGGATTAGTAGCAATTAGTCCTTGCATTGGATATTTCATAACGAAGAGACTACTGCAACTGGTTGTATACCCAAACGGTCAACAAGCAGTCCCCCACTATGAAAATCCTAAATTTCAATATCATCAATAACCTACACAATTGAACGCATATACATGGTCCGAAGTGGTTTTTAGATAAATCTGATCCCGATCTCTTTGCACCAATAACGCAAAAGAGTTTCTCAACCTCACACAGAAATTTAGTCTCATAGACTTATCACATCTCCAACTTTCAACTTGCTATCCTTCGGGCCAAGAAGGAAGCTCGATAGATTGGAGTAATACTCCGCACTATACGAATCAACATCCTCAACAAAAAACGATAATCAAGCCTACACAGAAGGCTACATACTAAGTGTACAACTAAATAGTTCCCACGTCAAGTTGAGGAACTAAAATACCCAAATTTTATAGTTAGTTATTTAACTATCAAAGAAAATAAACAAATATTTAGCACCATAAGCAATCAATAGGCCCTTTTATGTCTTTTATTAATTAAATCGCTTACCAAATATTCACTTCAAATTATCTATAAAAAGATACAAAACCATTTCTGTTAGTCCGTGAGATAATGGTTTTGATGACAACAACCTTAGAATAGATTATAAAATATAAATACTAACAGTATAAGTTTAGATATATTTGTATATGCAGGATTTAACCATGCAGGTAACAAGAATGAAGACTGTACAGTATAGAGATTCAAGATATCAAGATTGAAGACTCATGAGTATCAAGATTATCAAGAGTTCAAGAATTCAAGAATTTATTCTTTAATTGAAAATTTTGTTAAAACTCCTAGAAAAGCACTGGCATCTTAAAATCCAATTTATTCGTGGAATGGAATCCACTTCGAGCCCGTTAAAGGGATGGAACCCAAAGTAGGATGGAACCTATGAAAAATCTAGTGAAACATTGCTTTGTATCTGCCAACTTTTTATTCAAAATGATTTTTCAAAATTATATCTTGTTTTCAAAATGATTTCAAAACCTTCCTTTTAAAAGCATCAAAAACATCTATTCTGATTAACCTCAAAATCATCTTTATTTTCAAAGTCAAATTACTCCTGATTTTAAACTATCTTTTAAATATAATATATTTAACTTTTAAATATTTATACTTAGATTTAAATATAAAATTATAAGTAAAATTTTGTATATATTATTCTTTATATTTACTTATGAATTTTAACTATAGTTAAGCATATTCATAAAGTTTAAAATAGTTTTAATATAAAATAAAAGTTATTTTCAAAGAAAATCAAAACACCAAAATATCCTTTGGGATGTCGACATGCCCAAGTGCCCCATGTTGACATGGTGTTAGTTAGGTTCAAAATTCATATTTCAAAAGAAGTGTCTATTCATCATAACTCTTCACGAATGGACATGATTGTTGCCACTCTATAAATAGGGGTTAGTTTCGACGAATTTTAACAAAAAAAATTTGGTTTTTCACTCCTTTTCTTCTTCCACATTTCTATATACAAATTCTTATCATTACTCTGCCGAAATCAACATTGAATCTAACTAGATTATCTCTGGTTTGATTCTCTATCACCATCTCAACAAGATCCTCAATGCTATTCAGAGTTATAGGCTTTTTGTAATCAACTTAGCGAGAAAAGGTGTGATTGTAGCATTGGAAATCAATCAAGCGAGATAAGGTGTGATTGTAGCCTTGGGAAATCAATTGGGTAAACTTGTTGCCCGGGAAATCAAGTATCTCTATCCAGAGGATTGTGATTCTGGAGGGTGTACCTCGTTGCCTTGACATCGAGGGTGTAATTGTAAAGATTGTTTTTGAAAGGAAATCCATACTTGTTATACGGGACTGGATGTAGGGTAACTTCGAACAAGTATAAAATCCGATGTGTTCTTTCCTTTACTGCTTTTACTTTATATTTGCATTTGTGTTTGATTCTGTGATCATATCTGTGTCTGAATATTGCATGCATTTGTGTTTAAATTAATAAAAACTCAAAAAGATTAAACAATTCTCTAAAACACTATTCACCCCCCTCCCTTCTTGTGTTTATCCTTAGCCTTAAGATCCTTAATCTGCATTTCTTACAATTTCAACTTCTATATTGGAAAAAATTTCCATATACTTATTTAATAATAAGTAATTCACAGTTCTCTTTATTTTCAACATTTAGAAAATATTACATATACTTAAATAACGATTAAGTATATATTTTATTCTTTTAAGTAAAATATTCTCTTAAACATATTTATTTGGATCAAAACAAATGTTGCATAAAACATCATTATGACAACCTAAAATCATTAGTATTGGGGTTCGAAATTTTATAGATACATAAATCCCATATACTATACAAAACATTTCCTTTCAAAAATCATTTACTATAACAACAGTGTTATAGTCAATCGTTTCCTTATTTCTTGAAAACGTCTATTTCACCAATGAATGTTGAAATCTATGGTTTCGATACTTAACGCATTTTAAAACATCTTTAAACCATTTTAACATCATTTAAAATATCACTTTGCAAAACATTTGTTTTAATTTAAAATACTATTCACTGTCCAAAATCATGAATACAGTTCATTTACCAAATCTAATATTTCTACATATTTATTAAAGGGTAACCCACTATCTAAAATTGTAAATTTAATCCCTTTATCAAATTCATTACTATTGGACATTTTAGTTAAAGGATTATCCACTGTCCAAAATCGTGGATGAAATTCCTTTAAAAAGCTTATATATCTAGTTTATCAAATTTAAATTGATTTCACATTTATATAACAATGTTTATAAATTCACATTTGTATTTTAAAAAAATCAACTTATAAAATTCCTTTATTAACCAATTCTATGTAAATCTCGTTTATATGCCAAAATCAAAACTATAAGTTAATTACTTATAAATCACTTATTTACAAATTCATCCTTTTTATAACTTCAAAAAATTTATAAATCTTATTTACTTATAAGATTCCATTTATAACTTCATTTTAACACTTTCAAAACTCCTTTATAATCCTATTATTTTGATTTATAAAATATCAATTTCATAAATCTCATGTATAAACCATTTACAATTATTTAAAAACTCAATTTAAACTATTTATCAAATCATTAACTCCATATTTCAAAAATCACATTCTGATTATATTTCCCAAAAATCATAATTTTCATAACATAAAAATTATAATATTTATTTATTTAAAATAAATTCATTCCTTTAACAATTCAAAATTTTAACAAAACATGTATTTTCAAAATTACTTGAAAATACTTTTTAATTCGAAATCACCACTTTAATTTTTTTGATTTATCAAAAAATAAGCCCAATGCTGCAACAGCGTCAAATACATCAATCACGGCATCCATACATCAAATATCATATGATAACAGCATATATATATATATATATATTATTAATATCTGTAAATAAACCAATAATGCTAAGGAATCTAGTTGGATCCCTCCAACATGTCACCTGCAACAAATATACATATTAGAATATGTGTATAATGTCTGCTTCGAGACAGATGCGCATACAAAGGGTCATCCGCTCATACACGGGAACATATAGGGTCTTATCTACTCCAATAGGCAGAAATATATCTAAATGCCAATCAATATATGTACAATATATCATATATCATCCAAACAATCATCAATCACCATAAATAATATTTATTCTCATTTATATAAAAATATCAGTGAGTTCGAAAGAGTGGGTCGTACTCACTTTGGTTCCAATAATAGTTGTAGTGTTTTATTCTAAATAAAATTAAACGAGCGTTTAATTTACCCAAAATTTACACTATATCCAATTAACTCCAAGATAGCTCTAAAATGTAGTGCTCGTCAATACAAACTTAAGCAATTCGTTTCATAAAAAACGGACCTCGTATGACAAAGTTATGGCGTTACAAAGTTTATACGAATTAAATATAAATCAATTTACTATTTTCTTTTATTTATATTTTAAAACCTTTAACCTTGGCCATTGCTTTTCAAACCCTAAGATCTAGGCCAGCCGCATTTTTTCTTCTTCCCGTTCAAATTTGTGAGCACGAAACCCATGAAGCCTCCCTTTGTCATTGAATTTTTTTCGACCTCATCATCCACTTCGGCAACGATCCAAGGACACCACATCAAAGCTCACCTCGTTGTGCACCACCACCCTAAACGGCACGAAGCTCGGCCCCATCTAATGGCCATGCAACCCTCAACCAATGCGGCGAACGAAAGCGAATCGCCGCTGACGTGGTCCATCATTCCCGATCTCAACCGTTGGAACTATAGATCTTGTTACCCTCTATCATTTTGTAGTTGAAGCTTTTTGCTAAATGTCAACGGATCATGATATATTTAGGGAAGAAGATGGAGATTTGCTGGCCATTGAATTTAATGACGGCTAGGGTTTGAGTTAGCTAGGGTTTGAGAAAATAAAAGGAAATGATGTCCTTTTATATAAAATTTACGAGCACTATTCACCCGAAAATTTTCCGAACTCAAAACGAAGCGTGCCGCTTGGCGTTTATAATGTTTTACCTCTATTTCAAACACAATGAAATATATACCGGGAGCCAATTCGATCATATTTGGAAGATAGGGTTTTGAATTGACTTATTTAAATTAGAAATTCACTTAAACAAATTTCTACGCGTTTTAGCTTCCCCAGGACAAACCGTAAATCCGATTGACACGAAATTGGAAACCCTTCAATAATATAACATTATGGATTCACTGAAACTGGCTTCATCAAAATCTGAGACTGTATGAAAAATGGCAATTTTTACACGTTAATTAATTATTAAAATATTCAATTTCTACAATTTAACTTTTAATTCAATTTTAAAAGTTCTTTAACATCATTCTAATTCAAATAGAATTTATATCAACTTTATAAATCATTTTCATTCACATTAAATCCCAATCCTAATTATTTTTGTTATTTCAAATATTAAATTAACATTTAAATTGTCCAATTAAATCCTTATATTTCGAATATAAGTTATCCAGCTTATAAAATTAACTTGTAAATATTTAAAGTTAAATATCCCAATTTCAAATGACTGAAATTCTGAAACGTTACATTCTCCCTACTTAAAATAATTTCGTCCTCGAAATTACCAAGTAAGAAAAGGTCACAAAAATCCATTAACTTTTCCAAAAACAATTCGTTCAAATTAAATTTCAAAATTATTTAAAAAATTTAACTTTTCCCAAAATCCATTAGTTAAACTTCTTATAAAAACTTTTCTAAATTTTCAAATACATTCATAGTTATCTTTTCAAAACCAACTAATATCGTTTTAAATTATAACTCAAAATCAAAATTTTACTTTTCAAAAATGTAACATCCCGCCTTTTTATACGTTTTAAATCGACAATAAACCACACACGTCTGACTTAAACTGTACAGAAGGGCGAATTGTTATTGGGTGAATAAGAAAAGCAGAGAAAAAAATAAAACCAAAACAGAATCTCATAGCGGAGTGGCAAAATATAATAATCAAATAACAGTTCATGAAGCTGTTTACAAAACATTTAATTATACTTATACAACACATATCAGAGTTACACATACCAGAGAATAATAAATAATGCAGTGGAACAGTATGAATGCAGTGGAATAATATGAATGCAGTGTAATAATATAATAAATAATAGTAATACAATCTTCGTCTTTGTTCTCCAGAAGTAAGGTCTTCAAATCCTGAAATGCTCAGGCTAACCCGAGCGAATTGAAAAGACAAAACTCTCGAGTAAGAACTAAAAGATCTTATGTAAGTTAAATCAGCGGTAAATAATATGAGTGGAGCGACGCCGGAGATTTTTACGGAATTTGACATCTCCTATCCAGTGTCAACGTGAGTGCAGTAACTTAAGAGATGCTCGGAATTCCCATCTCCTTAGGATGCATTAAACTATTTACTATGTAGTAATATTTCGCTATTATAATAATGTCTATGGTAAAATAAACTTACTTTTAAATAGCATTAAGGCTTTACATTTTCCATCTTAACACATAATAGTCCCAGTAGTCCATCCAGTAACAGCGCATCTCCAGATCGGAAGACTACCCTAAATAATCCACGGACTACGGGAGAAATCCAAACTCGTACAAGGCACGATAGGGTAGGTGACATGGCACATAAGGCAATGCCAGGGTAGATATACCAATTGCTATCCGAACTGGTGGTGACGCATAGCAGCCACTACCGCCCACCTCGAGCCACACCCCAAAAATCAAAGGGACCCAATCAATCACAAAGTAGTAGAATGGTATTGAAGGAGTGTGTCTAATAAGATGGGCTACCTCACTGGCCTAGAATCTCTCATGTTTTAGCCACCTTATGCCAACTTACGGGAGTCGGGTCCACGTATATACTTTAAAGGAACGTCGCCACCATCCTACATCACTATAGGATCTCTACCTCGTACACAGTTGTTAAAGTGGTTTTTGGAGTTGGCAAAGAGTATGACAACATCCGATCTAGTCTCTTCAACAACCAAACTTTGTTATAACACCGCGGTCATTTCAAAATAATTTATACCTCAACACCATAATATAATATCCATTTCGAAACCATATAAATACGATATCCTTTCTATTTCAAAAACCAAATCATTATGATATCATTTTTATAAAAATCCAAATCAATATAATATCATTTTTATTCCAAATATATCCTTTTTTCAAAATCATAGCACTTCAAAGTTATAACACTTCGAAAACAAAAGACTTGAAATATAACTTCCACCACTCAAATGGTTTAACTATTAGAATACTTTATACAATAAAATGGCTTCTTAGATTTCACAAATCAATTCCAAAACAGCTCGAATTTCTAAATTTCAAATTTATCCAAGTCCCAAATCATACATTTCAATATAATTCAGTTTCCAAATGAACTATTCCAAATTATATCGATTTCAACATAGATTTGATCCACAGAATAAGCCATTCCAAATTCAATATTATTCAAACTTTAAGTATTCACAATTTCAAACTAAGTTTGGTAATTACGATTCAACAATTCACATTTCTATTATTTAGTTGAAATAATTTACTAATAAATCGATTATCATCTAAATAAAACTCAATTTACAAATAACTTAAATATTTCATTCAATTTATTTATACTTGAAATATCCTTTTAATTCACCCTAAACCCAAAATCAAGTTATAAAAATCATACCTTTTAACATTTCAAATTTAATAAATTTTACATCAACTTATTTGAGTTTAATTCTCAAGTAAACTCAATTTCAAATAAATTTCCAATTTACCTTCCAACCTTAATTTATTTAAATCATTATAACCTCTATATTAAAGTATGATATAAATACTTAACCATATTTTATTCTAATAAAATCAAACTCCATTATTAAACTTATTTTTATTAAACAAATTTATGCATAGCTTAAATTCAAGAATTTAACTATATATAAAAATAATATTTATATAATTTCAAAAATCAATATTTACTAAACCATATATTTCTTTCCAAAACCATAGAAATCATTCTCAAAATATTTATATATAGACCACGGTGTCTGTATATAATTTTCTACCGTATGGTCAAGTGATATGGATATTTATCATTTCAATCCATGATTTGAAATAAAATACGTTTACATATCATTTCAAACGGCAATCCTGAATGAAATAAAATCCATAGCACTTGCAGTTTATAACAATATAAAATGCAACATCCATTCATCCAATATCAACCATCAAACGTTTATCACAATCATCACTAATACAATCAATAACAGCAATATAGAACAGATAATACTAAACCAGAATTTTACTGGCAGTTTATATGCAATAAAAAATTTAATAACAAATTAACTGGCAGTTTATACTCAATAATAAATTCAATATCTGTTTAACTAACAGTTTATATGCAATAATACATTAAATAATAATTTAATTCAATAAATTCAATTTACCTGAGATGACGATTAAATATATGCCAAACAGTCATAAATAAATTTCTAATCACATCATAAATTAATTTAACAAACATAAGAAATTTTAGAAGTTGTGAGTGGGTTAAAACACTCATCTTTTGAGTTTAAATCGAATTAAACTCAAAATTCTAACAGTCTCAGAATCTGTCAAAGCTAGAGTCAAAATGTATGGAATTTCAATACGATCCTAGCGGAGAAAACTATACATGAAACGGACCTTGTATGCAAAAGTTATTGTGATTAGAACATTTGAATTCGAAATTAAAATAAAACAAAAAAAATAAACAAAGGGCGTACAGTAGCCACGTCACCTTCGTTGCGCGCTCACCGAACCCTACTGAACGAACGCATGCTAGGCACTGAACACGGAAACCCCCCTTTTGACCGAGTTTGACCACGTCCATCGACCACCAGACGCCGCCGTAGGCCGAGCCGCTGCCACCATCTCCACCTGCTTGCCAAGCCGCACCCATCGGTGCCCTCCCACGCGTGCTCCGGTCACCAAAATCCACCACGGTCGCCGCTCACATTCAACCTTAATCAAATTTTCGAGCCAAATCTAACCACTGATCTGATAAAAACAACCTTCATCGATGAGCTGCGCTCGGTGCACTCTATAATACCCACAAATTTATTTGACGATCGGCCAAGTTTGATCGCGACGTGATGAACGGCCGTGAACAGTTCATCGATTTCCGGCCACACCAAAACCTAGATTGAAAAACGAGTCATATATTTGACTTGCGTTCGTCAAGAGCATCAAATCCATATATAATTCGATATTGTTTGTGGAGTTTGAAATTTTGATTTGGTTTTGAATTGCAATTTGATTTGAAAGTGAGAGTTTGTTTGTCTGCCATTGAGGTGGAGAGACAGCTGAATTGTACGCACAAAAATAAGGAATAAGAAGTAGGCTAGGGTTTATAACGACATATTTATAGGTGGATCGAAAAATAAAAATGATTGGATCGAATTCGTTTTAAAGTTGAAAGCTCCACGGCCCAAAAAGCCCATTTCGACTCCGGAACGAAAATGGCTCAACCCATATATCAAAACTGATGTTTTAAAATATTTTAAAATCAGTGGAATAGGTCTTAGGTCCAAATTCTATCGTATGAAGAAGTTATGCTAAAATCAAGTTATTTCAAATTGATTTCAATTGATTCCAATTAAATTGATTTCAAGGCGTTTCAAGTCTGTACGATCAAACGACAAGTCCGATTGCTACAAAACTTGAATCCTACAATAATTCACCATTACGGATCGGATGAAACTGGTTTCGTCGAAATACGAGTCAGTGACCAAAATGGCTATGTTTACATTAATTAAATAAATAAATTAATTAAATTAAACTTTCAATTTAAATTCTATAATTGACAATTCTTATCATTTTTAATTTCTTAAACAATTACAGCAATATAAACAAATTCAGATGTCAATTTAACGTTGATTCATTCATCAATTTCAGCGTTTAATTTCAATTCCATTTAAATTCAGAAATTAAAAGCTAAAATTCCAAAATCCATTTTATTTGACCTTTCCTCCTATTATTTAATCTATCATTATCAGATGGATGAAACCAACATTGGTTCATGATTTATTACATAATATTCTCATTTTTCAACTTAATTTCCACTAACATAATATTTAAATATTAAATTTCAATTATTTGCAATTAATCCAATTATTAAATTAAAATTCCAATAAATTAATAAATCTTGAATTTCCATTCTTTTTATTCAACCTATTATTATATTTTAGAAAAATTTAACATCATTACATCTCATTCCCGTTATTAATTCATTAACAAGTTCTAAATTTATATTTATTCCAGATTTAATTGCCAAAATCTTATTAAATCAACAAATTTAATTATTGAAAATTACGGGTCGTTACACTCTCCCCACTCAAAAAATTTCGTCCCAGAAAAGGAAAAGAAGGGAAAAAAAGAATTAAGAATCAATATATCTTATTTAAAATATTAAATTTATAAAAAAAATTACAAAATAAATTAATTTAAACAAAATATACCAATTTATAACCATTATATCTTTTTATACTCAAATAAATAAAGTTTAGAAAACACTTTCAAAAAATTTCTAAGTCTAAAATTTACGGAAAATTTCAACAGAGTCTCCTTTGTACGGAGAGGCTCGGGTGAAAATATAGTACCAAATATAACAATATATAACATATAATTTCCAAAATAATATATCCGAACACGGGAAAAACAATATAATAACGCTAGAAAACCGAAATCTGAGAAGTACCTATTTGTCGGGCAATTAATGCTTATTTATGAAACCAAAAGCAGTAGCAATTGCTTCCATAACTTGTATTTCACTTATATAATCTAAAAGAGTTAATAATTATATAAAATGAAATATTTAAAAAAAATCAATCAATAGCAAACAAATTAATATAACAACAATCAATTGCAATCAACAGCATATACATCAAATACAAATCAACCATCTAAGCAAGGCAAACCATTGGTTTATTCGGGTTAAGACACTTAAAATCACATAGAAAGACAAATAACTATGAAGTATTCCACTTACTCAACAGTCTTAGACAAACTCAATAGATTATTCATACATCCAAGCAAATTTAAAGTATCATTGCCCGAACAACCATAAACCAAACAAACAACAATTCCAAACAATAAATCAAGTTAATTTTTCAATTTCATTTCATGACCTTTGTTGTTTGATTTCCTTTTCTTTCATATAATACTTATCTTCATTTAATTTATTCACATCATGTCAATTCTCTTTTTATTGTATTATATATCCATTCATTACTTGATTTCATTTATTTACATTCATTTGTTAATAATATCTATGCTCAATTCAGTCACTTGGCACGGCAATTTCATTAACTTACATTTACTATCTTTTTAATTCACATTTTATTTCTTACAATTTTCATTTATTTCTATCCACTACTTACAAATTCATTTACATTAATCCATGTACTGCAAATTCTCTTATTTGTATTACATTCATTTATTCATTTGCTTAAGTTTATAATCTTATACTTACAATACTTACTTCCTATTACCATTGTTTTAGTAACATTTCAATTATAACTTAAGTTCACAACAATTACAACATCAAATTCTTATTTATAAAAGAATTTCATTAAATACTTTCATTATCTCAAGTTTATTACTTGTATAACACCCATTACATTTCCTTATTAAACATTAGAACTTTTAATATTTGGTAAGTTACATATATGCTTCTAAGGATGTAATTGAAAGTTACACAAGTTTGACTCACTTATTTTAATTAGCAAAATATTCAATAATCATATCTTTCGGATTTCATTCTTTTGATTTACAGGTTAAAAGTTTCAATTCTTGTATATTTCATTCATAATGTACCATTTAATTTCTTAATTTCATTTCGAAGTTCCCATTATTAATTAGTTATGTTCCATTTGACTACAATAATTGAAACTATTAATTAATGGAAACTTAAGAACTAAATATCGGGCTCCATTTTATATCATTTTAAAATAATAGATAAATGTATATACTTACAACTTATATTCCAACTATATTGAAAACAATTCAAAATCTATATTTGTTTATCAAATAAATCTGCAGTAAAACTACTATAGTGGCCTTGCCACTTTGAAACTTGAAAATGAACGTTAATGATGTGTGCACTCATCACCGAAATTATTTTCCAGCGACAGAGAGGGGAGTACATAACTTATTTCTTTCCAAAGTTTCTTTAAAGCATTTCTTTCAAATTATATTGAAGTATTTATATAGTAAAATACTTGTAAACAATATTATTATATTCCAAAATCCTTCGAAAGAAATTTTCAAAACCTTGGAACTTTAAGTTCTAAATTTCTAGTTTTCATTTATTTTATTTTCTTCAATTTTGTTTCCAATCAATATTTATAAATTTCACTACCTAACAACTAATATATTACAACGAAATATAACCTTTATAAAATTTATAACTTCATATATAGAAAATATATTAGGCAAAATTATTTCACTAGTATATATTCAAAAACAAATATTGTGTCGGTCTGTCCTATTAAGTGGTTAGAAATCCCTATTGATGTCATAGCGCCCTATGCACCAACCAAAATTTATAAATACAAAACGGAACAAATTAACACACTATAAAACCTTTTATAGCACTAACAAATACGCTCTCTCATATATATACTCTTAGCGACTCATTATAGGGTATTACTATCCTATAAATAAAGAGTCAAACCCCACAAAGCTAAGGTTTATCGTTAAACCAAAGCTCTGATATCAGATGTAACATCCCACCTTTTCGTACGTTTTAAATCGACGATAAACCATACACGTCCGACTCAAACCGTACAAAAGGACGAATTGTTAGTGGGGTGAATAAGAAAAGCAGAGAAAGAAATAAAACAAAAATAGAATCTCACAGCGGAATGACAAAATATAATAATCAAATAACAGTTCATGAAGCTGTTTACAAAACATTTGATTATACTTATACAACACATATCAGAGCTACACATACCAGAGAATAATAAATAATGCAGCGGAACAATATGAATGCGGCGGAATAATATAAGAAATAATAGTAATACAATCTTCGTCTTCGTTTCCAGAAGTAAGGTCTTCAAATCCTGAAATGCTCAGGCTGACCCGAGCGAATTGAAAAGACAAAACACTCGAGTCAGAAATAAAAGATCTTATGTAAGTTAAATCAACGGTAAATAATATGAGTGGAGTAGCATCGGAGATGTTTATGGGATTTGACATCCCCTATCCGGTGTCAACGTGAGTGCAGTAACTTAAGAGATGCTCGGGATTCCCATCTCCTAAGGATTCGTTAAACTATTTACTATGTAGTAATATTTCTCTATTATAATAATGTCTATAGTAAAATAAACTTACTTTTAAATAGCATTAAGGCTTTACATTTTCCACCTTAACACATAACAGTCCCAGTAGTCCATCCAGTATCGGTGCATCTCCAGATCGGGAGACTACCCTAAATATTCCACGGGCTGCGGGAGAAATCCAAACTCGTACAAGGCGCGATAGGGTAGGTGACACGGCACACAAGGCAATGCCAGGGTAGATATACCAATTGCTATCCATACTGGTGGTGACGCGTAGCAGCCACTACCGCCCACCTCGAGCCACCCTAAATATCAAAGGCCCTAATCAATCACAAAGTAATAGAATGGTATCGAAGGAGCGTGTCTAATAAGAGGGGCTACCTCATTGGCCCGGAATCGCTCCTGTTTTAGCCACCTTATGTTAACTCACGGGAGTCGCATCCACGTATATACCTCAAAGGAACGTCGCCACCATCCTACTTCATTCTGAGATCTCCACCTTGTACATGGTTGTTAAAGTGGCTTTCGGAGTTAGCAGAGAGTATGACAACTTCCGATCTCGGTCTCTTCAACAACCAAACATTATTATAACACCACGGTCATTTCAAAATAATTTATACTTCAAAACCAAAATATAATATCCATTTCGAAACCATATAAATATGATATCCTTTCCATTTCAAAACCAAATCATTATGATATCATTTTTATAAATACCCAAATCGATGTAACATCATTTTTATTCCAAATATATCCTTTTTCCAAAATCATGGCACTTCAAAGTTATAACACTTCGAAAACAAAACACTTGAAATATAACTTCCACCACTCAAATGGTATAAATATTAGAATACTTTATTTAATAAAATGGCTACTTAGATTTCACAAACCAATTCCAAAACAACGCGGATTTCTAAATTTTAAATTTAACCAAGCCCCAAATCATAGATTTCAATACAATTCAGTGTCTGAATGAAATATTCCAAATTATATCGATTTCAAAACAGATTTGATCCACAGAATAAGCCATTCCAAATTCAACATTATTTCAAATTTTAAGTATTCACAATTTCAAACTAAGTTTGCTAATTACGATTCAACAATTCACATTTCTATTACTTAGTTTGAAATCATTTACGTAATAGATCGATTATCATCAAAATAAAACTCAATTTACAAATAACTTAAATATTTCCTTCAATTTATTTATACTTGAAATATCCATTTAATTCACCCTAAACCCAAAATCAAGTTATAAAAATCATACCTTTTAACATTTCAAATTTAATAAATTTTACATCAACTTATTTGAGTTTAATTCTCAAATAAACTCAAGTTCAAATAAATTTCCAATTTACCTTCCAACCTTAATTTATTTAAATCATTATAACCTCTATATTAAAGTATGCTTTAAATACTTAACCATATTTTATTTTAATAAAATCAAACTCCATTACTAAACTTATTTTTATTAAACAAATTTATGCATAGCTTAAATTCAAGAATTTAACTATATATAAAAATAATATTTATATAATATCAAAAATCAATATTTATTAAACCATATATTTCTTTCCAAAACCATAGAAATCATTCTCAAAATATTTATATATAGACCACGGTGTATATATATAATTTTCTACCCTGTGGTCAAGTGATACGGATATTTATCATTTCAATCCATAATTTAAAATAAAACATGGTCATTTCAAATCGCAATCCCAAATTAAATAAAATCCATAACACTTGCAGTTTATAACAATATAAAGTACAACATCCATTCACCAATATCAATCATCAAATATTTATCATAATCATTACCTAATTCAATCAATAACAGCAATATAGAACAGATAATACTAACCAGAATTTTACTGGCAGTTTATATGCAATAATAAATTTAATAACAAATTAACTAGCAGTTTATACTCAATAATAAATTCAATAACTATTTAACTGACAGTTTATATGCAATAATAAATTAAATAATAATTTAATTCAATAAATTTAATTTAATTGAGATGATGATTAAAAATATGCCAAACAGTCATAAATAAATTTCTAGTCACATCATAAATTAATTTAATAAACATAAGAAATTTTAGAAGTTGTGAGTGGGTTAAAACACTCACCTTTTGAATTTAAATTGAATTTAAATCCCATTTAAACCCAAAATTTTAACAGTCTCAGAATCTATCCGAACCATTGCCAAACTGTCCAGAATTTCAATACGATCCTGGCGGAGAAAACCGTGCGTGAAACGGACCTCATATGCGAATGTTATTATGATTAGAACATTTGAATTAAAAATTAAAATAAAACAAAAAAATAAATAAACAAATGACGTACAGTAGCCACGTCACCTTCGTTGCGCGCTCACCAAACCCTACCGAACGAATGCACGCAAGGTACTGAATACGGAAACCCCCCTTTTGACCGACGTTTGACCACGCCCATCGACCACTAGACGCCGTAGGCCGAGCCGCCGCCACCATCTCCACCTACTCGCCAAGCTGCACCCACCAGTGCCCCCCACGCGTGCTCCGGTCGCCAAAATCCACCCCGGTCGCCGCTCACGTTTAACCCTAATCGAATTTTCGAGCTAAATCTAAACATTGATCTGACAAGCAACCTTCACCGATGAGTCGCGCTCGGTCCACTCTACAATACCCACAAATTTATTTGACGATCGGCCAAGTTTGATCGCGGCGTAATGAACGGCCGTGAACGGTTCGTTGATTTTTGGCCACACCAAAACCCAGATTAAAAACAAATCATATATTTGACTTGCGCTCGTCAAGAGCTTCAAATCCATATATAATTCGATATAGTTTGTGGAGTTTCAAATTTTAATTTGGTTTTGAATTGCAATTGGATTTGAAAGTGAGAATTTATTTGTCTGCCATTGAGAAGGAGAGAAAGCTGAATTGTACGCACATAAATAAGGAATAAGAAGTAGCTAGGGTTTATAACGACATATTTATAAGTGGATCAGAAAGTAGAAACGATTGGATCAAATTCGTTTGAAAGTTGAACGCTCCACGGCCCAAAAACCCATTTCGACTCCGGAACGAAAATGGGTCAACCCATATATCAAAATAGATGTTTTAAAATATTTTAAAATCAATGGAACAGGTCTCAGGTCCAAATTCTATCGTATGAAAAAGTTATGCTAAAATCAAGTTATTTCAAATTGATTCCAATTAAATTGATTCCAATTAAATTGATTTCAAGGCGTTTCGAGTCCGTACGATCAAACTACAAGTCTGATTGCTACGAAACTTGAAATCCTGCGATAATTCACCATTACGGATTTGATGAAACAGGTTTCATCGAAATCCGAGTCAGTGGCCAAAAGGGCTATTTTTACATTAATTAAATAAAATAATAATTAATTAATTAAATCAAACTTTCAATTTCAATTCTATAATTGACAATTCTTATCATTTTTAATTTCTTAAACAATTACAGTAATTTAAAAAAATTCAGATGTCAATTTAACGTTGATTCATTCATCAACTTCAGTGTTTAATTTCAATTCCATTTAAATTTAGAAATTATAAACTAATTTCCAAAATCCATTTTATTTGACCTTTCCTCCTATTATTTAATCTATCATTATCAAATGGATGAAATTAACATTGGTTCTTGATTTATTACATAATATTCTCAATTTTCAACTTAATTTCCACTAACATAATATTTAAATATTATATTTCAATTTTTTGCAATTAATCCAATTATTAAATTCAAATTCCAATTAATTAATAAATCTTGAATTTCCATTCTTTTTATTCAAACTATTATTATATTATGGAAAAATTTAACATCATTACATCTCATTCCCGTTATTAATTCATTAACAAGTTCCAAATTTATATTTATTCCAGATTTAATTGCCAAAATCTTATTAAATCAGCAAATTTAATTATTGAAAATTGCGGGTCGTTACAAAAAAAATTCCCAATTTTCTCAAAATTTCCCTAATTTTCTCAAAAAATTCTAACGCCTAAAATTTTCAAAAAATTTCGCCATTGCCTTCTTTGCGCGGTTCATTCATAGTAGGATCATGACATATATATATATATATCACAAATATATATCTCATCTTTGAGGATGAGGCATCTCGTAGGTAAAAAAATGTAAAAGTATGATATGTAATCCGAGATATGTACCTTATATATTATTAGCGAGCATATACGGCTAATATAGCGTGAAAATGAGCACCAAATGCAAAGCAAGCGTCATCCGCAGCTACTAAACACTCAACAAACGAATAAGAGACATGTATATGGAAAGTAATATCAATGTACAACGTTTACCAATACAATAACTATGTAAACCAATGCAGAAAATGCAACCAAAACAACAAATCCAACCATCCAACAACTATCATCCAACTAACATCTAATAAACCAATATATATATATATATATATAGTCAGTCCATAACCAAATCAATATAAATTCACTTCTCGTTAATATTCATTAAATTGGTTTTTCAATTTAATCACATTTGATTCATTTACATTGGATTTTACTAACATTCATATTCAATTAGTTTATATTCAAGTTAGTTCACTTTCGATTCAAATCAAATAAAATTCAATTCTATTTAGATCCACTTCATTTCCAATTTGGATTCAATTATTTATAGCTTCTAATTTTATTAATTCAATTTCATTAACAGTTAATGAAATTCTATACAATCAACTAACATCCATCGAACAAGTAATGTATAACCAACATTACCAAATTAATTTACTTCGCTTACATTCAATTTGGTTTAACACGTTTAATTTCCAATTGGTTGATATTCAATTGGATTTCATTAAATTATTTAATTTCCACTTTTATTGGCTTTTAATGAATTAACACTTAAATTCATTATTCCTTATCAATTCATTTACATTCGATTGATAATTCATTTTAATAGTTGAATTTCATAATATAACTCAAGTTCATATTTATTTTATTAATCCATTTTGGTATCAAATTCAACTTCGTTAAACATTACTTATGTTATGTTTCATTTCATTCTCACTTTATAAGTTATACAACATATTTATTTAAATTTCCAAATTCATATTATAATCACTTAACACTTAAGTTTAACTCCCATTCTAATAACTTATTAATCCAGTTAAAATCCAATTCAATTTATTTAACCTTCCTTTAGTTAAATTTCAAATCATATATGCTAACTCAAATTTATTATTTCATATTATAAATCCAAAACTCATTTCACTTATATTTATCGATTTCCATTTGGATTTTAATTCACATTTGTTTACCAAAAAAAACTTCGATTTTCAATTTACCACTGATAGCAACTCCATCACATAGAAAATCGAAAATGATATTGATGATGATGCAATCATCACCCTTATTATTTTTCGGTAACATTAGTGAATTCAAAGCCTTATATTCTTCTAAAGAAATCCTTTTATATTTATAAGTCACATTTACAAATCTTTTACTTATATAATTTCACTATTTTACTTTACTTATATAAGATCCATTCCGAATTTATTTATCTTATTTAGATTTATAATAATATAACCTCTTTTACTTTGAAAACTAACTTTAAACATCAACGGGATTCAAATTTTCAAATTCTTAGTTTAAGTCCATTTTTATTTACAACTCGCATTTATAAATATATTCATATAGTTTCATTTCTTATATATAAGATTACTTCACAATTGTAAATCATATTAATTGTAATTCCATACTTTATAATTCATTTTCTTATATAATTTATTATTTTACAATTATTGTTTTAATTTAGATTATTCAAACAGCTTTTATTAACTTATATATGTTTACATTTTCAAACAATCAACAATCAATTTATATACACTTTAATAATTCTGAAAAATTATTCCTTTATATATAAAATGTAATCGAGGTAAAAATTATTTCATCTACCCAATTTAAAATAATACTATGTCGACTTTCCTCGTTTTAGTGTTTGGAAATCCTTATCGATAACATGGCATCCTACATACCGACCAGAATTCGCAAACTACTCAATGGATAAGTAAACACAATATAAAACATTTTATGTTCACTAAAAAATACGTACTCAAATATATAATACACTCAAACTTAATCTAGGGTGCTACTATCCCAATCTACAATGTGTACACATCAAAGCATAGGAATATACAAAATCTAAGCTCCGATACCAATTGTGACAACCAGCAAATCCATACCCTTTGAATCGACAATAAACCATGCATGTTTGACCTAAAAAGAATAAAATGACTGAAAGTCTTAAGAAAGAAAGGAAGAGAGAAGAAGAGAAGAGAAGAAAGAGAGAAGATAGAACCAAACAGAACAATACAAAATCTCACATCGCAGTAGAAAACATATAATATCATATCAATGATCTTTACAAAACAGAAACTGTATATATATACACATCAATCAGAGTTCAACAATCAATCAATAGTTATCAGCCTGGACAGTTATACTAACATGTCCTCACAATTGCTGATAATATAAACAACTAAGCATGGTGGATAATCAAAATAGATACGTGTATACATAAATGAAGATCTCTAGCTGTGACGACCTGGAATTTCTAACAATTTAAATTTGAATAGTTAATTGATTTTAAATATTTAAAAGTTAATTTTAACTTGAATTCAAGATATCAATATTACTTGATAATTGATCCATTTAATTTATAGTTTAAATATTGAATTTAATAATTGAAATTTGGTAAATTGTTGAATCTGAAATTTCTAAGCCTGTTTAAATAATTTGAAGGCTTATAAAATTTATAACGATGATACTAGAGATAATAGAATGGTTGAAATTTAGTTTAAAGGTGATTTGTTTAGTTTTGAAATCATATCGTTTAAATTGAATTTAAAAATAGCCTTCCGAGACACAGTCTCGGAATTCGATGAAACCAGTTCCATTGGGTCCATAATAATGAATTATTCGGATTTCAAATTTTGTATTTATCGGAAGTGTTGTGTGAGCGTACAATAAGTGAACGCGTTGAAAATTAAATAAAACTTTATTTAATCAAATCAGGTCATCGTTCCCTTCATTAACACGCCATCCCCTTTACTTTTCACGTCGCCCCTTTTCTTTCTTATCAGCCGAAACGTTTCAAAATAAAAAAAATCTATATATGAAAATGGCGACCGAGTTAAATCACTTATGCATCAATTCAACGAGCTCGATAATCCATCGATGGCGGCTCAAGCTCACACGCGTGGGGCGGCGACTGAAGGGGAGTTTCTAAATCGAGTTGAATCAATTAGGGGCGAACGTCGTTTGTCATCACGCTTGACTTCGTGGAAGAGGCAGCGTTCGATTCAAGTGGGGATTTTTCGATTAGGGTCAGTAGTTTGAGGAAGCTCGTGTTTTCGCTGGAGAAGGAGTTGCAGTTCGTCGGCAGTGGTGAGGGTTTGCCACGTGTTGATTACGAGATGGAATTCTTGTTTCGCGATGACATCCAGGATCGAGCACGAGGTCTATGCGTTGCCTTTGATAAAGCCTGAGGCCGATGTGGCCGAACTACGATGGGGATGGTTCATTCGACAGCAGGTGCTCGTCAGGGCATTGCTTTTTCCCTTTCCATTAATCAATTAGCTGGCTAATTTTGGTAGTTAGTCAATTTCTTTTTTTTTGAAAATATGTGAGGTAGGAAAATATATAAGTATGTGTATTTTAATTTACTGTTAGATTTGGAAGAGAAATGTCTTAAGGTAATTCAGTATTATAACATTTAAATTAACGATAAGCAAGCCTAAAACTTTTTGTTTAATTTGTGAAAAAAATAATTACAGTGAAGGAAATTTAGAGTTTATTCTGTCAATAAATTTAATTTAAAATAAGGATATTTATGGTAGAGTTTATAAGAAGATAGATTTTTAAAAAATTTATATATAAGTAAATTAGTAAATATGTGTGTAGATAAGATTTGGAAAATATAAGAAGTTATATAAAATTAGATTTTTGAGAATTGTAATTTATCTCGACAAGTAAATATGTAGGTTTAATAAAAATAAAACAAATATACATATTCACATTTTAAACTTACTAGTTATTTTCAAAATAATATATTAAGGTGACTAATTTATTTAATTAACTTATCTAAATTATTTCAGTTGCTAAGAAAATTATTTGAAAAGAAATTTGTTTAAAATTTAATTAATAGTAAATTAAATTTTGTTGGAGATAATAAAAGATAATAAAATATGTGGTTAATTGAATTATCAAATGGGAATTTAATTTTTCAATTAACTCAAATATTAATAAAACACCTAATGTTTATACAAGGTCTGAAAATCCTGGAATCAAATCGAGAATGAAGTGGGTTGCAAAACAGGAATCAAAGGTGAGTTAATCTCACTCAGTTGAATTATAATTTAAATTTAATTGGTTAAGTTTAAATATTGATTGATTGATTGGATTTGGTGTGTTATAGTATATATATAGTAGTATATATTATACATTGGAATGATTGATTCCCCGCATTATATAGCGAAGATATTTATGTTGTGCTAACGTCTGTGGATGCAGGGAAAACAGGTTGGAGAGATCCAACTGGATCGCTCAACATTTATTTAAATTATATAACATTCTCTGTTGTGATTATTTGATATTCTATGGTGAGTTATATTGGAATATTGAATGTTATGGTTTGATTGGATATATGTGGGTATAATGAATTACCAAAAATATATAAATTAGATTTTGGGAAGAAAATAAAGGAAGTAAATTTGTAAGCGAAATAATTATAGAAAATTTGAATAAATTAAGAATGAATAGAAAAAGGAATGGAAGTGATGTTAAATACTAATAAATAACTTCGAGTACGAAAAGAAAAGGATTTGAATAAACACTAATTAATGAATTGTAAAAATTAATTGATATTATTTTAAAGAATAAAGGATTATTTTAAAATTTAAAGTTTAAACTTATTTAAAAAGGGATTAAGAAGAAATTTGAGAAATCTAAATTTGTATTTTCAGTTAAAGTATTTTAAATCATAATTAAGGAATAAAATCTGAAATTAGTGGATTTTGGAATAAAAGGGAGTAAATTGGAAATCAATTTGGAAAATTGATTCAAGCGTTGAAAATTGGAAATTTAAAGAAGAATGTGAAGAGAAGTATATTTCCCTGGATAGCCAAGTATGTTCAAAGTAAATTTTTAAATATAAGATAAAAGTTTTAATGTTGTTTTTAATAAGCATATTTTAGGAATTTATTATTTTTAAATATCAAAATTCTAAAGTGAATATTTTTTTCAAATCTATTATCGTAGTAATTATTTATAAAAAGTGACTTAGTATTTGTTTTAAAAGTGAAAACCTAGTTTTATATTTTATAAAGTAAACATATTTCCAAATATTTATACAGTATGAATTTTTAACAAATTATTGAAGTAGTTTTAACTTAAATGTTTTAAAGTATATTTCAAAGTAAAGCGTTTTAAATTATTTTAAAAAACTAAAGTTTTGTGCTTGGTGATTCCAGTAGGAATAGAAAATACTTGGAATTTATTCTGAGAAAGGAAGATAGTTTAAAAACTATTTTCTGAAGGGTTTGAATAGTGGAGTATATCTTGTGAAGATATTTTTGGGATTAACAAATAATTTGGGAAATTATTTATTATTGATGGCTGTTGTGAATATTAATTGATAGTTAAATCACCGACTATCAATATTGGACAAATACATTGATCGTTTCGAAGAGATCGGGATCGAGATTTATTTCTCAAAAACCATTTCGATCCGGTTTGTACGTTTTCATAAAATACGAGTTTGGATTCGAAGATGGAGCAGTGAAGTGCAACGGTTAGTCGCTACTAATCCTGTGGATATTTCCAAAATGGATATAGTAGGAATAGTGCCTTCGGTTCCGTTCGAACTCGGGACGGACTTGTATGGATGAATGCTTTCGGAACATCGTCAGGTGGACGATGGGCATTCTAAGGGATGTGTTCTAAAAAGGTAACGCTTAGCCTCAAGCCTCATCAACGGGGAATGACTGAAAATCAGGGGTTATGCAGTAAGGCTAGGTGGGTAGCACCCATTCAGGGTGAGGTCATCCCTCTCTAGATGTCCCTTTTATTTTGGCTTAGTGGTGCGGTTGTTGATCCCAACCGTGGGGTGATCTCACTTGGGATTATCCAGTAAGGGGTAGTTCCGGTCTTGTGTTGCAGGGGAGCGGGCGTACTCCTCGGTACGGTGATCTAGGCCACGTACTGTGAGAGATGGTACCCTAGTGCCTAGTCATTAGTTGGAAATCCACTCTTCCTACGTGCCTTGTACGAGTTTTATTTGTATTACCCACTCTGTGGCTAGTAGCTGAAATTTAATGAATGTAACAATTTCGGGTATTTTATAAGTATTTGTATATAGACCCTATTATAATATCAGAGGATTTTTATATAAAACTGTTTTAGCTATCGTAAGGTAAAACCCGACATGTTTATTTGTGGCGGGGTCTTACGAGATGCTTTTGTTTTCGAAAAGGATTTTGAAACTTTAATAATCAATTTGAGTGTGATTTCTCATGCTGGTATATCCAGACTGACTCGGGCGTTATTTAACTACAATGCTCGGATCAGACCGAGTATTATGGAATATAGGATATGATGCTGTGGAGCCCAGGAGACGAGTTGGATAACGATACGTACTCCCGTACTTGTTTATATATATTCCGCTGTGTGTTTAGTTATGTACTCAGTTGTATGAGAGCAGGTTGTGATTACTGCCAATTGTGTGTTTTGTGATTGATGTACTCTGATGATGTATGTATAAAACAGATATAGTTTTCTTTTGTGTAAACATCGGTTATTATATATTATATTTTATTCCGCTGCGGTGGTAAGATTCTGTAGTTGCTTTTTTCTGTTTTCTCTCCTTCTATCTCTTCTTCTTTAACCCAAATGGTTTGTATTTTTGTGCAACTTGAGTTGATTGATGTAGAATAGTGTCGACTCAAGGGGTACGGATTTGCGGGTTGTTACACTAGCGCTCCTGCTGAATCTCCAAAGCATCAAATCTGAACCTGTAAATATACTCGGTCTGACCCGAGCATTGAAAGGGAAGAACGACCGGATCAGTCTGGAAAACCAGCGTAAGAAGCACACTCAACTGAATTTATTAAATTATCAAACTTTTCCTTTATCAAAACAAAAGTATCTCGTAAGACATGCCCATACATAAACACAGACATGGTTTTACCTTACGATAACTAAAACATTTCATATCAAATCATTTGACATTATACTAGTGTCTAGTATACAAATAATATTAATCATAACCGAAATGGTTACCCATATAGCATTTCGGGGCTATTCATTATGCCTTTACAAACAAAACCACAAGCTCGTAGTGAGGTTTGGATTTCCATACCAATGACCAGGAGAAAGGACTACCTTCCGATGGGTACACCTTTAGATGGATGTCCCAAGGCATAGAATATATGCCCTCTACCAACACAAGATCGACTCACCTCTATAACAAGTTGGTACCGCATATGTCATCCTTCGGTCGTTAACAAACTTTTACGAGGGCCCTCATAGCATACAAACCATATTAATCAGATACACGACGTCATAGCATGTGAAGATATATCTGGAAGAGTATGATCGTACCCTACTTAGGAGCGACTCACTTAGCCTTGCCGCATTTAACCCTATTTTGGTCATTTCTGGTTAATGAGGCTTGAGGTAACGATTACCTTTCACAGTCACAATTACATCACTTTGAATGGCACACGGCCATTTCCGTTGACTTGTAACGACCCCTTTTCTTGAGTAAAAATTAAATTTAGTAATTGATATAAATTTGTGAATTTAAATTGTAAATTAATTTAATTTTTCCAAGATTAAATAAGATATTTGTTTATTTGGACATTGATTTTAAAAATTAAATTATGGGTTTGAAATTCTATATTTAATATCTCATAAATAAATAAAATTTGGATTTGAAAACTATATAATTTTATACTAATAGAAATTTGTTTTCTGATTTTAAGAGATATATGTAATATTTATTTTGAAAATTATATTTTGAATTAGATATAAATGATTTTCAAAAGAATTGTTTAAAACTAAAAACTATTATATATGTGTTTATTTATTAAAATTATAATTAGTTTTAAAATCATTTCATTCTTTATATTGGTATAAGTAGAAATTATTAATATAAATGTATATAAATATGATTTATTTTCGTTAAATAGGTTCTAATTGGAAATTCAGGAGTAAATATTTTGAATAATATTTTACTTATAAATTCAATTATGGATTAATTTGAAATTTGAATTAAAATATATATTGTGTTTGAATAAGATGTATGTTTATTTATTTATATAAATGGATTTTTAATTTGGGTTTATAAATTCAATAAATATTTAGGAAATCATTATAAAGAAAAAGATTGTAAAATAGAAGTTTGATTTGGAATTCAAATTATAAATATGTTATAAATAAATTGAAGTAAAAAATGTATGTATAATGTATATATGATTTGAAACAAGATTTAATAAAAGTTTTAAAATATACATATCTTTTGAGAAATTAATAAGATTAAGATAAAGAATTTAAAAAGGAGAAGTAATTGTGAAACTAAATTGAAAACATAAACTTGTGTAAATATGAAATTAAATAAAAATTTATAAAAGGTTAAAAACATGTTTTATAAATTAAAATAAAGAGAGGGTTTAAAACAAAGTTTTAAATTTATTGCAAGGGTTTAAACATAAAAATGCTTATATTTAACAAGTGCACATAATCTAAATCATGCTAATATAAGTGTAGGCATAATAAGCATGAAAAAAGACAAGTCGCAAGAGAGAGAAAAACATTTCTTTTCTTTTGGAATTAGATTACATAAACATATGTAAGAAACCAGGCCATTTTTTTCTTTTCTTTCTCAAACCTGAGAAACCCAAATTCAAAAGGCTATCAACCAGAAAAATAAACAACAATCAACCTCAAAACAGAATACAACTTGAAGCCTAAGACCAAAATCAGATAAAAGAAAATCAAATATGAAGGCTTGATCAAACTCAAAGATCAGATGGTCTTCAGTTCCAGTTCTCAAACAATCAACCTGATCAAAAGCATGCGAGTTCAAGATCTGGAAATTAAGTTTGCATTCAAGTTTTTGAAAATGAATTCAAACTAGAAAAACAGAAATATCCCAATCTGGAGACAAATCTGTAATCAAGCAAAAGTCAAGCATGTGCTAAAGTTTCAAAGATAAAGCAATGATTTAAAGCTAAGCAGCCTAATTGAAAACATTTCAAATTTAGCAAGCAGATCATAGCTGGGTCAATTTAAAGTTTCCAGAATTTCAATTTCCTAATCACTATCCTCTGTCTTTCTTCAACTTTCAGGTGAGCAAACCCCTTAACCCTATTTTATCTTAATGGTCATTGAAGTATGATCGAGAATGTGCTTGCATGTCTGTAAATATCTATGAATTGATGTATTCATGTCTGTGCCTATGTATGTACTTCTCTGTTCTGCTTACAGGGTTTAAAAGCATGAAAAAAGAAAAAATCAATATCTTTTTCCCTGATCTCCTATAGGATATATGTTATGAACAAAATATACTTGTAATAACAAGATTGGGTTTAAAAATATTTTTAAGGATGACTCTGAAGAACATTTAACAAGAAAGAGGAATTACAGTAAAATTTGAAACTATATCAAAATCACGACCTGAATGATTCTTTATTTCGAGTATATAATTTGATTTGTTATCAAAATCTTTGAATTTTAAAATTATAACCATGATTTTTAAGCTCGAAATGCAAGTGAAATTGCAAGTTGAACAGAAAACACAGGTTGGGTAATTTCTGATGAACGAGGAGACAATGAGCTTCGAGATTGACGTTGAAGATAACTCGAGTATTGGAGATTGTTGGAAAAATGTTCAAATATTTTTTTGTTAAATAGAGTGATGGATCGAGATCAAATTTGGGTTTAAACTCAGGTTTGCGTTAGCATCGGAAAATTCATCGTCGCTACATCGGAGTCGACCAGAGTCGTGTGGATGGAAGCGTGACACTTCAGTGGTTGCTCGAACGTGATCGTGAATCTTCTGACCATCAGAGGCGGCGGCACGAACCTTATTTCAGCGATCGAGTTGGTTCCAGTGGTAGCTCAATTTGTTCGATTTTGATTCCCAGTATATTCTGATGATCTGGGTGTTTAGAAGGGACAATGGCGTCGTCAGTGAATTGGTAAGGGGGTTGGTGATGGTCGATCAACGATCTGGTGGTTGTGCACGTGCACGTGGGCATTGGTGTATCTGGGTTGAAGCCGAAATTGAGGCTGGAGAAGAAGTAGCAGGCTCGAAGTCAAACTCGAGAAATTTGGTCTGTTGGCTCATGTTTGCCTTCGTGTTACTTACGGACGATTACAACAGTTTTAAAGATGTTAAGGAAAAGAAAAGAAAAAGAAAAAAAAGATGTCTCGGGGATTTGAGATTTAACTCGAAGCAGGTCTTGGGAAAAACATGTATTGACTCGAGTTGATACTCGAAGTCATCTCGGGGCAGTAGATTGATGTATTTTCAAAGTTTAAAATTCTTAATAAATCATGTTTTAAATTTGAATAATTTTTATTAACCCATTTCCTTTGAACGATAAATTGTTAATTTTAAATTATGGGGTGGTTAAAGTTTTTTAAAAAAAAAATATTATTTGAGTTTAAAGTATTTTATTATCCTTTATTTAATTGATAAGTTCATTTAAATAAATTATGATATTGTGATTTAGTGTTTAATGATAATTAATTATAAGATTTATTAAAAAAGGTTTAAAAGATAACTAAACTAATTAATAAAGATAAAATGATTTATCTTTTAATTAATTAAGAGCATAAGTAATTAGTGATTTATTAATTAATGTATGTAATTAAGGAATAATTACTTAAAGAATAATTACTTAAAAAATTAATTAAGGGTAATTAATTTTTAAAAAAAGGTTAATTGAGTAATTAAAGGTAATTAATTACTTAAAGATAATTACTTAACAAAAGTAATTAGAGATGATTAATTAATGATTTAAAGATTGATAGATCAAGTGATTAAAGAATAATTAATTAATTGAGGACAATTAATTAAATGGTAATTAATTAAGGGTTAATTAATTAATGTAATTAATCAAGGGTTAATTAATTAATGTAATTAATTAAGGATAATTAATTAAAGAATAATTAAATTATTAAAGGTTAATTAATTTATTATTAAAGGTTAATTAAATATTAGTAAAGGTTAATTAATTTATTATTAAAGGTTAATTAATTTATTAGTAAAGGTTAATTAATTTATTATTAATTAATTTATTATTAAAGGTTAATTAATTTATTATTAAAGGTTAATTAAATTATTAATAAATGATTAAAGATTCATTAATTAGTATGATTTGTAATTAATTAATTTTAGTTAACCAGGATTAGTAGTTTATTCATAATTAATTAATCTGATTTAAATTAATCAGATAATTAATTAATCTAACTTATGGATGTTTGGATGCTATTGAATATTTGAATTGTTGATATCTCTGGTGTGTGCTGCTTTGTGATACGAATTGTTTAAATCTGAATTGTGACTTGATTATCTATGATGAATGTAATTTATTTATCTGTAATAAATTTACATTATTTATTTGTGGATCTATGAATGGAAGATAAGCGTTATAGATTATACCGCTTATTGATATTAACATGATTAAATCCGTGATGATTGATGATGTTGCACTATTGTGTAAAACCCCTGGACTCACTATACACACACAAATGTGGATTGCACGAGGAAATTGGTTAAGTCACAGATTTTTGAAATGGTTTTAAAGTTAAATTTTGAATTCAAATGGTTTTGGAAATGGAAAAGCTTTTGAAAAGGAATTTCAAAGATACAAGTTATTTTGAATAACTTGATAAAATTTTAATAATTTGATTTAAATTTGAATTCAAAATTTGAAATGGAATTCTATGTTTGGAAATCATGGTTTAAAAAAGGGTTATACAAATTATAAATGTGTTTATATGCGTTTTATACCATTTTAAAAGTATTATTTTGGGAATGTGAATTTAACCCAAATTTTATACTTGAAGAGCTTTAATTCGTGAAAATGTAATTGGATTTTTTGAAACGTAAACTATTTATTTTTAAATAATAATATCTTTCATATAAAGAAAGGATTTCCAATTTGTGTTGAAAAAGTTCAAGTTTGAAATGAAATTGAGATTTGTTTTGAAAGTTATGAATGAATCTTTGGAAAGGGTTTTGAAAGCTATGAATTGACTCTTTGATTTAATAATTGGATAAGTTAATCCATTTTGGAAAGGAAATTGTTTTCAGAAGTTGTGAATGAATCTTTGTGAAAGATTGGGGAACTTTGTGAAATGAATCTTTTTGTTTAAAGATTTGAAAATGGTAATTTGTTAAATCATTTGGAAGAAAAGTTTAGGTAAAAAGTTGTGACTTAACTGAAATCCCAATATCCATATGTTTTCAAATATTGCGTTCATTATTCGGTTTAGCCGGGAGAGGACCTTATATCATATAACCCTCTTGATACGATGATATGGATAGCATTTGAAGACCGGTGGTGAATACCGGATATTTTCGAAAGCAAAAGGGTACCTTGTCGAATGTCTCTGCACCCGTTGATCCCCGATATAGAGATTTGATCATCCTTTGTGACGAGAAGTCTAGACATGATTAAGGATTATCCGGATTCGCAAGGGCTTCTTTGGAAGTGCCTTCGGTTCTATTTGAACCCGGAACAGACTTGTATGGATGTGTATCTGACATTAGACTTTGAGATGTAAAACCAGTTCTATCAAATACATTTCTGTTTGGTGGCGAGGAATTTATTCTCTTAACTTAACACCCTTCTCTGAGATATACGAGCTCAGAGGTTATGTAGTTGATGGTTACTAGTGATACATTCCCAATTTGGTCAGGTGGCATACGAAATGCTACTGATCATTTGTTGATCGAAGCATGACTTTGTGAAAAAGTGTAGCTTTGTGGATGAGATTGCATCAGGACCTCACACCCCGAAAATGGTCGAAACAGGAAAGATGCGGCAAGGTTATAAGTTTCGCGCCCTTTAGGATGTGCCATTCCCTTTTGAAAAAGAGTGGTATCATGGTATGGAGCCCAGATACTTAACTCATGTGGTCACTGTAAATCTATTATTTTGTGGTTGCTTTGTGGTTGTTGGTGTAGAGGTACCTCGGATAAAGGTCGCAAACGACCGGGGGATGGCATGCTCGAGTAGTAGTTGCCTAGTTACAGAGGTAACCCGACATTTTGTTGGCAGAGAGCCAGGTAGATTCTCGAGACGTCCCTCCAGAGGCGTACCCATGTGGCGGAAGGAAGTTCCTTAGCCTGACCATTTGTTGGAAATCCAATCTCTAATACGCACCTTGTACGGTTTTAGTTGTAGAACCTGCCATTTACTTATGGTGGTCACCACTGTTTAGATGGTAGTTGTAGTAGGCATAGTTCGAAATGTCTATGCTGGCTAAGATTAATATTATACATGCAAATGTTTTCCACTATGCACTAATAATAATAAAATCAAAAGGTTTTTGCACATCAAGCATGTTTGACTATCATAAGGAGAAATCTCCTCCAATTCTGCGTTTGAATTGTGAGTGCGGCGAGAGGCCTTATGGTAGTTTCATTTTCCAAAAAGCATTGCGGATTTCAATTTTAAAATCTTTTGTTATTTGTTTTAAAGGTAAAACTGTTTTTTTTTTGCTGATACCAGTCCCACGACTGACCTGGAGTTTATTATTCCTTTCCTAAACTCTAAGTGCCTCCAATTTTCCACACGGGCAGTCTAGAGTTGGAATTTTCAGATAATAGATGTAGATTCGATAGTCTTCTTAGTCTTTGGATGACTGACCTTGCTTAAGTCCTACTTGATGGGGGTTTGAGCTAGCAATTTGGACATGACCATTTGATATGGAGATGCAAATGTTAGGGTGATCAGTGTTGTATCATATTTGGATATTGCATTCATTGGAGATATATGATATTTTCTTTTTCTTCCGCCGTGTTGTTATACTTAATGTGTGATAAGCTCCGGTGAACCAGATTAGACGTTTGAATCTGCGGCATCTGAATATCGATGATGCATTCGGTGCCGATTTTCGAAGGTCCAGTCGGGATCCTTATAATTGGAAACAAAGCTGAAGGTTGAAACTTTAGCCCAGGAGTATAACACATTAGGTAACTCATTAGAGATAGGGTGAATTATACCTTAGAACGAGTATATCCCTAAGATATCCGTCCGTATGCCTCTGTAAATTCTCTAATCCACTGATAGTGAGTATGAGTGTAAGAAGTGGACGAGATAGGGGACAGGGGAGTACCAATATAAATGATCAATACCCTGCAATAGTGGAAACAACTTTTCTCCTCAATCTCCTTTGATACGATTTCAAATTCTTTTGATTGCTTCATGGCAGCTACAAGGGGAGGCTTCGGTATGGTGATGGCCTTGCGAATCGTTGTAGAAAAGATTCCTATCTCGTATTCTAGTTATCAACTTTTCGTTTTAAACTTTAATGAATTTAAAATTTTATTTAAAATGAATTGATGAATAAAATATAAAGATTTGTATTGATAAAATGATTTCGGTTAAAACCCAAATTTGAAATTTTATTGTAATTTCTTGTGTGGATCAAGTCCGAACAAGGACAAGTTGGTGTATACTTTGGGGTATTCCAACCTGAATTTGGAATCCATACCTAATGTTTGAGAATTATGGAAGATTGGATCTATCTATCTGTTCTCTGGGACCAGATATATTCTACGAGTGGTTAGTTATCCTTCGAACTAACCAATGCCCTTACATATACGTAGACCGGAGGACTCGAATATCTTATGAAATAATTGTTTGAGTTTGTTCTCATAGTTATTGGTGATATTCTGATTTGATGAGCCAAATGCAGAATAGATATTCATTTTGACCTGGTAAATCAATTTTCCATCTCAGATGTGTTCATTTGTTCTTTGTTGTCTCCCTGGCAAATTTCAGAGACGAAATTTTCTTTAGGGGGGAATCTGTAACGATCCCCTTTTTTGAGTAAAATTAAATTTAGTAATTGATATAAATTTGTGGATTTTAATTATAAATCAATTTAATTTTTCCAAGATTAAATAAAATATTTGTTTATTTGGACATTGATTTTAAAAATTAAATTGTGGGTTTGAAATTCTATATCTAGTATCTTACAAATAAATAAAATTTGGATTTGAAAACTATATAATATTATACTAATAGAAATTTATTTTCTGATTTTAAGAGATATATGTAATATTTATTTTGAAAAATATATTTTGAATTAGATATAAATGATTTTCAAAAGAATTGTTTAAAAATAAATACTATTATATATGTGTTTAATTATTAAAAGTATAATTAGTTTTAAAATCATTTCTTTCTTTAAATTGGTATGAGTAGAAATTATTAATATAAATGTATATAAATATGATTTTTTTTCTTGAAATATAATTTCTAATTGGAAATTCAGGAGTAAATATTTTGAACAATATTTTAATTATAAATTCAATTATGGATTAATTTGAAATTTGATTTAAAATATATATCGTGTTTGAATATGATGTATGTTTATTTATTTATATAGATGGATTTTTATTTAGGGTTTTTAAATTTAATAAATATTTAGGAAATCAATATATAGAAAGAGATTGTAAAATAGAAATTTGATTTGGAATTCAAATAATAAATATTTTATAAATAAATTGAAGTGAAAGAAATGTATGTATAATGTATATATGATTTGAAACAAGATTTAATAAAAGTTTTAAAATGTCTATATCTTATGAGAAATTAATAAGATTTGGATAAAGAATTTAAACAGGAAAAGTAACTATGAAACTAAATTGAAAAACATAAACTTGTGTAAATATGAAATTAAATAAAAATTTATAAAGGGTTAAAAACATGTTTTATAAATTAAAATAAAGAGAGGGTTTAAAACAAAGTTTTAAATTTAGTGCAAGGGTTTAGACATAAAAATGCTCACATTTAACAAGTGCACATAAGCTAAATCATGTAATACAAGTGTAGGCTTAATAAACATGAAAAAAGACAAGTGGCAAGAGAAAAAAATCATTTCTTTTCTTTTGGAATTAGATTACATAAACATATGTAAGAAACCAGGCCATTTTTTTCTTTTTTTCCTCAAACCTGAGTAACCCAAATTCAATAGGCTATCAACCAGAAAAACAAACAGCAATCAACCTCAAAACAGAATACAACTTGAAGCCTAAGATCAAAATCAGATAAAAGAAAATCAAATCTAAAGCCTTGATCAAACTCAAAGATCATATGGTCTTCAGTTCCAGTTCTCAAACAATCAACCGGATCAAAAGCATGCGAGTTCAAGATCTGGAAATTAAGTTTGCATTCAAGTTTTTGGAAATGAATTCAAACTAGAAAAACAGAAATATCTCAATCTGGAGACAAATCAGTAATCAAGCAAAAGTCAAGCATGTGTTCAAGTTTCAAAGATAAAGCAATGATTTAAAGCTAAGCAACCTAATTGAAAACATTTCAAATTAAGCAAGCAGATCATAGCTGGGTCAATTTAAAGTTTCCAGAATTTCAATTTCCTGATCACTATCCTCTGTCTTTCTTCAACTTTCAGGTGAGCAAACCCCTTAACCCTATTTTATCTTAATAATCATTGAAGTATGATCTGGAATGTGCTTGCATGTCTATGAATATCTATGAATTGATATATTCATGTCTGTGCTTATGCATGTACTTCTCTGTTCTACTTACAGGGTTTAAAAGCATGAAAGAAGAAAAAATCAATATCTTCTTCCCTGATCTCCTATAGGATAAATGTTATGAACAAAATATACTTGTAATAATAAGATATTGGGTTTAAAAATATTTTTAAGGATGACTCTGAAGAACATTTAACAAGAAAGAAGAATTACAGCAAAATTTGAAACTATACCAAAATCACGACCTAAATGATTCATTATTTTGAGTATATAATTTGATTTGTTATCAAAATTTATGAATTTTAAAATTATAACCATGATTTTTAAGCTCGAAATGCAAGTGAAATTGCAAGTTGAACAGAAAACACGGATTGGGTAATTTCTGATGAACGAGGAGACAATGAGCTTCGAGATTGGCGTTGAAGATAACTCGAGTGTTAGAGATTGTTGGAAAAATGTTCAAGTATTTTTTTTTGAATAGAGTGATGGATCGAGATCAAATTAGGGTTTAAACACATATTTGTGTTTGCATCGAAAAATTCATCATCGCTTCGTCGTCACTACATCGGAGTCGACTGGAGTGGCGTGGATGGAAGCGTGACACTTCAGCGGTTACTTGAACATGATCGTGAATCTTCTGCCATCAAAGGCGACGCAAGAACCATATTTCAATGATCGAGTTGGTTCCAGTGGTAGCTCAATTTGATTTTGATTCCCAGCATATTCCGATGATCTGGGTGTTTGGAAGGGACAATGGCGTCGTCGGTGAATTGGTGAGGGGGCTGGTGATGGTCGATCAACGATCTGGTGGTTGTGCACGTGCATGTTGGCAATGGCGTATCTGGGTTAAAGTTGAAATTGAGGGTGGAGAAGAAGCAGCACGCTCGAAGTCAAACTCGAGAAATTTGGTCTGTTGGCTCGTGTTTGCCCTTGTGTTACTTAAGAACGATTACAACAGTTTTAAAGAAGTCAAGGAAAAGAAAAGAAAACGAAAAAAAAGGATGTCTTGGGGATTTGAGATTTAACTCGAAGCAGGTCTTGGGAAAAACATGTATTGACTCAGGTTGATACTCGAAGGCATCTCGGGGCAGTAGAATGATGTATTTTCAAAGTTTTAAAATTCTTAATAAATCAAGTTTTCAATTTGAATAATTTTTATTAACCAATTTCCTTTGAACTATAAATTGTTATTTTTAAATTATGGGGAGGTTAAAGTTTAAAAAAAATATTATTTGAGTTTAAAGTATTTTATTATCCTTTATTTAATTGATAAGTTCATTTAAATAAATTATGATATTGTGATTTAGTGGTAATGATAATTAATTATAAGATTTATTAAAAACAAGGTTTAAAAGATAACTAAAGTAATTAATAAAGATAAAATAGTTTATCTTTTAATTAATTAAGAGCATAAGTAATTAATGATTTATTAATTAATGTAAGTAATTAAGGACTAATTACATAAAGAATAATTACTTAAAAAAATTAATTAATGGTAATTAATTTTTAAAAAGGTAAATTGAGTAATTAAAGGTAATTAATTACTTAAAGATAATTACTTAATAAAAGTAATTAGAGATAATTAATTAATGATTTAAAGATTGATAGATCAAGTGATTAAAGAATAATTAATTAATTAAGGACAATTAATTAAATGGTAATTAATTCAGGGTTAATTAATTAATGTAATTAATTAAAGGATAATTAATTAAAGAATAATTAAATTATTAAAGGTTAATTAATTTATTATTAAAGGTTAATTAAATCATTAGTAAAATTTAGTTAATTTATTATTAAACATTAATTAATTTATTATTAAAGGTTAATTAACTTATTATTAAAGGTTAATTAAATTATTAGTAAAGGTCAATTAATTTATTATTAAAGGTTAATTAATTTATCATTAAAGGTTAATTAATTTATTATTAAAGGTAAATTAAATTATTAATAAATGATTGAAGATTAATTAATTAATATTATTTGTAATTAATTAATGTTAATTAACCAGGATTAGTAGTTTATTCATAAGTAATTAATCTGATTTAAATTAATCGGATAATTAATTAATCTAACTTATGGATGTTTAGATGCTATTGAATATTTGAACTGTTGATATCTCTGGTGTGCACTGCTTTGTGATACGAATTGTTTAAATTTGAATTATGACTTGATTATCTGTGATGAATGTAATTTATTTATCTGTAATAAATTTACATTATTTATCTGTGGATCTATGAATGGAAGATAAGTGTTATAGGTTATACCTCTTATCGATATTAATATGATTGAATCTGTGATGATTGATGATGTTGCACTATTGTATAAAACCCTTGGACTACACTATACACACATAAATATGGATTGCACGAGGAAATTGGATAAGTCATATATTTTTGAAATGGTTTTAAAGTTGAATTTTGAATTCAAATGGTTTTGGAAATGGAAAAGCTTTTGAAAAGGAATTTCAAAGATACAAGTTATTTTGAATAACTTGATAAAATTTTAATAATTTGATTTAAATTTGAAAATTTTGAATTCAAAATTTGAAATTGAATTATATATTTGGAAATCATGGTTTAGAAAAGGGTTATACAAATTATAAATGTGTTTATATGGGTTTTAAACCATTTTAAAGGCATTGATTTGGGAATTTGAATTTAACCCAAATTTTATACGCAAAGAGCTTTAACTCATGCAAATGTAATTGGATTTTTCGAAACGAAAACTACTTGTTTTCAAATAATAATAGCTTTCATATAAAGAAAGGATTTCCAATTTGTGTTGAAAAATTTCAAGTTTGAAATGAAATTGAGAATTGTTTTGAAAGTTATGAATGAATCTTTGGAAAGGGTTTTGAAAGCTATGAATTGACTCTTTGATTTAATAATTGGATAAGTTAATCCATTTTGGAAAGGAAATTGTTTTCAAAAGCTTGAATGAATCTTTGTGAAATATTGAGGAACTTTGTGAAATGAATCTTTTTGTTTAAAGATTTGAAAATGGTAATTTGTTAAACCATTTGGAAGACAAGTTTGGGTAATAAATTGTGACTTAACTGAAATCTCAATATCCATATGTTTTTAAATATTGCGTTCATTATTTGGCTTAGCCGGGAGAGGACTTTGTGTCATATAACCCATTTCGAATAATGATACGATGATATGGATAGCATTTGAAGACCGGTGGTGAAGACCGGATATTTTCGAAAGCGAAAGGATAACTCGACGAATGTCTCTGCACCGGCTGATTCCCGGTATAGAGATTTGATCATCCTTTGTGATGAGAAGTCCGAACGTGATTAGAGATTATCCGGATTTGCAAGGGCTTCTTTGGAAGTTCCTTCGATTCTGTTCGAACCCAGAACAGACTTGTATGGATGTGTGTCTGACATTACACTTTGAGATGTAAACCAGTTCTATCAAATACATTTCTGTTTGGTGGCGGAGAATTTATTCTCTTAGCTTAACACCCTTCTCTGAGACATACGAGCTCAAAGGTTATGTAGTCGATGGTTACTAGTGACACATTCCTAATTTGGTAATGTGGCATACAAAGTGATGTTGATCATTTGTTGATCGAAGCATGACTTTGTGAAAAATGTAGCTTTGTGGACGAGACTGCATCAGGACCTCACACCTTGGAAATGGTCGAAACAGGAAAGATGTGGCAAGGTTATGAGTGTCGCGCCCTTTACGGTGTGTCATTCCTTTCTAGAAAAGGGTGGTATCATGGTATGGAGCCCAAATACTTAACTCACGTGGTCAATGCAAATCTATTACTTTGTGATTGCTTTGTGGTTGTTGGTGTAGAGGTACCTCGGATAAAGGTCGCAAACGGCTGGGGGATGGCATGCTCGAGTAGTAGTTACCTAGTTGCAGAGGTAACCCGGCCTTGTGTTGGTAGAGAGCCGGGTAGGTTCTCGCGACGTCCCTCCAGAGGCATACCCATGTGGCAGTAGGAAGTTCCTTAGCCTGACCATTTGTCGGAAATCCAATCTCCAATACGCGCCTCGTACGGTTTTAGTTGTAGAACCTGCCATTTACTTATGGTGGTCACCACTGTTTAGATGGTAGCTATAGTAGGCATAGCTCGAAATGTCTATGCTGGTTAAGATTAATATTATACTTGCAAATGTTTCCACTATGAACTAATAAAAATATCAAAAGGTTTTTGCGTATCAAGCACGTTTGACTATCATAAGAAAAAATATCCTCCAATTCTGCGTTTGCATTGTGTGTGCGGCAGGAGGCCTTATGGTAGTTTCATTTTCCAAAAAGCATTGTGGATTTCAATTTTAAAATCTTTTGTTATCTGTTTTAAAGATAAAACTGTTTTGTTTGCTCATACCAGTCCCATGGCTGACCTGGAGTTTATTGTTCCTTTCCTAAACTCTGGGTGCCTACAATTTTCCACACGGGCAGTCTAGAGTTGGAATTTTCAAATAATAGATGTAGATTCGATAGTCTTCTTCAGCCATTGGATGATTGACCTTGCTTAAGTCCTACTTGATGGGGGTTCGAGCTAGCAATTTGGATTGGAGCATTTCATATGGAGATGCAAACGTTGGAGTTCTCTCTTAGAAGTTCAAGTTATGATATCATATTCAGTTGTTGTTCCACTGTTGGCGTTTTGTATTCCTCTATAGCATTGTATATTATCCTCCGACGTATTTGGGTGATCAGTGTTGTATCATATTTGGATACTGTATTAATTGGAGATATACGAAATTATCTTTTTCTTCCACTGTGTTGTTATACTTAATGTGTTATAAGCTCCGACGAACCAGATTCGACGTTTGAATCTGCGGCATCTGAATATAGATGATGTATTCGGTGCCAATTTTCCAAGGTCCGGTCGGGATCGTTAAATTAATATCAGAGCTGAAGGTTGAAACTTTAGCTCAGGAGTATAACACATTAGGTAACTCATTAAAGATAGGGTAAAGTAGACCCTAGAACGAGTATCCCTAAGATATCCATCCGTATGCCTCAGTAAATTCTCTAATCCACTGATAGTGAGTATGAGTGTAAGAAGAGGACGAGATAGGGGACTGGGGAGTACCATTATAAATGATCAATACTCTGCAATAGTGGAAACAACTTTTCTCCTCAATCTCCTTTGATACGATTTCAAATTCTTTTGATTGCTTTGTAGTAGCTACAAGGGGAGGCTTCGGTATGCTGATGGCCTTGCGAATCGTTGTAGAAAAGATTCTTATCTCGTATTCTCGTTATCAGCTTTTCGTTTTAAACTTTAATGAATTTAAAATTTTATTTAAAATGAATTGATGAATAAAATATAAAGATTTGTATTGATAAAACGATTTCGGCTAAAACTCATATTTGAAATTCTATTGTAATTTCTTGTGTGGATCAAGTCCGAAGAAGTTCAAGTTGGTGTATACTTTGGGGTATTCCAACCTGAATTTGGAATCCATACCTAGTGTTTGAGAATTATGGAAGATTGAATCTATCTATCTATTCTCTGGGACCAGATATATTCTACGAGTGGTTAGTTATCCTTCGAACTAACCAATGCCCTTGCATATTCGTAGACCGGAGGACCCGAGTATCTTGTGAAATAATTGTTTGAGTTTGTTCTCATAATTATTGGTGATATTTTGATTTGATGAGCCAAATGCAGAATAGATATTCATTTTGACCTAGTAAATCAATTTTCTATCTCAGATGAGTTCATCTGCTCTTTGTTGTCTCCTTGGCAAATTTCGAGGATGAAATTTTCTTTAGAGGGAATCTACAACGATCCCCTTTTTTGAGTAAAATTAAATTTAGTAATTGACATAAATTTGTGGATTTAAATTGTAGATTAATTTAATTTTTTCAAGATTAAATAAGATATTTGTTTATTTGGACACTGATTTTAAAAATTAAATTATGGGTTTGAAATTCTATATTTAATATCTTATAAATAAACAAAATTTAGATTTGAAAACAATATAATTTTATACTAATAGAAATTTGTTTTCTGATTTTAAGAGATATATGTAATATTTATTTTGAAAAACATATTTTGAATTAGATATAAATGATTTACAAAAGAATTGTTTAAAACTAAATACTATTATATACGTGTTTATTTATTAAAAGTATAATTAGTTTTAAAATCATTTTTTTCTTTAAATTGGTATTAGTAGAAATTGTTATTATAAATGTATATAAATATGATTTTTTCTTCTTTAAATAGAATTTCTAATTGGAAATTCAGGAGTAATTATTTTGAATAATATTTTAATTAAAAATTCAATTATGGATTAATTTTAAATTTGAATTAAAATATATATTGTGTTTGAATAAGATATATGTTTATTTATTTATATAAATGGATTTTTAATTCAATAAATATATGGGAAATCAATATATAGAAAGAGATTGTAAAATAGAAATTTGATTTGGAATTCAAATAGTAAATATTTTATAAGTAAATTGAAGTAAATAAAATGTATGTATAATGTATATATGATTTGAAACAAGATTTAATAGAAGTTTTAAAATGTATATATCTTTTGAGAAATTAATAAGATTTGGATAAAGAATTTAAAATGGAAAAGTAATTATGAAACTAAATTGAAAAACATAAACTTGTGTAAATATGAAATTAAATAAAAATTTATAAAGGGTTAAAAAAATGTTTTATAAATTAAAATAAAGAGAGGGCTTAAAACAAAGTTTTAAATTTAATGCAAGGGTTTAGACATAAAAATGCTCACATTTAACAAGTGTACTTAATGTAAATCATGCTAATACAAGTGTAGGCTTAATAAACATGAAAAAAGACAAGTGGCAAGAGAAAAAAAAAATCATTTCTTTTCTTTTTGAATTAGATTACATAAACATATGTAAGAAACCAGGCCAATTTTTTTCTTTTTTTCTCAAACCTGGGAAACCCAAATTCAAAAGGCTATCGGCCAGAAAAACAAACAGCAATCAACCTCAAAACAGAATACAACTTGAAGCCTAAGATCAAAATCAGATAAAAGAAAATCAAATCTGAAGCCTTGATCAAACTCAAAGATCAGATGGCCTTCAGTTCCAGTTCTCAAACAATCAACCTGATCAAAAGCATGCGAGTTCAAGATCTGGAAATTAAGTTTGCATTCAAGTTTTTGGAAATGAATTCAAACTGGAAAAACAGAAATATCTTAATCTAGAGACAAATCTGTAGTCAAGCAAAGGTCAAGTATATGTTCAAGTTTCAAAGATAAAGCAATGTTTTAAAGCTAAGCAACCTAACTGAAAACATTTAAAATATAGTAAGCAGATCATAGCTGGGTCAATTTAAAGTTTCCAGAATTTCAATTTCCTGATCGCTATCCTCTGTCTTTCATCAACTTTCAGGTGAGAAAACCCCTTAACCCTACTTTATCTTAATGATTATCGAAATATGATCTGGAATTTGCTTGCTTGTCTGTGGATGTCTATAAATTGATGTATTCATGTTTGTGCCTATGCATGTACTTCTCTGTTCTACTTACAGGGTTTAAAAGCATGAAAGAAGAAAAAATCAACATCTTCTTCCCTGATCTCCTATAGGATATATGTTGTGAACAAAATATACTTGTAATAACAAGATATTGGGTTTAAAAATATTTTTAAGGATGACTCTGAAGAACATTTAACAAGAAAGAAGAATTACAGTAAAATTTAAAACTATGTCAAAATCACGACCTAAATTATTCCTTATTTCGAGTATATAATTTGATTTGTTATCAAAATCTTTGAATTTGAAAATTATAACCATGATTTTTTAAGCTCTAAATGCAAGTGAAATTGCAAGTTGAACAGAAAACACAGATTGGGTAATTTCTGATGAACGAGGAGACAATGAGCATCGAGATTGACGTTGAAGATAACTCGAGTGTTGGAGATTGTTGGAAAAATGTTCAAGTATTTTTTTGTTGAATAGAGTAATGGATCGAGATCAAATTAGGGTTTAAACTCAGATTTGTGTTAGCATCGGAAAATTCATCGTCGCTTCGTCGTCGCTACGTCAGTGTCGACCGGAGTGGTGTGGATGGAAGTGTGACACTTCAGCGGTTACTTTAACATGATCATGAAGCTTCTGACCATCATAGGCGGCGGCATAAACCATATTTCAGTGATTGAGTTGGTTCTAGTGGTAGCTCAATTTGTTCGATTTTGATTCCCTACATATTCTGATTATCTGGGTGTTTGGATGGGACAATGGCGTCGTCAGTGAATTTGTGAGGGGGTTGGTGATGGTCGATCAACGATCTGGTGGTTGTGCACGTGCACGTGGGCATTGGCATATCTGGGTTGAAGTTGAAATTGAGGGTGGAGATAAAGCAGCAGGCTCGAAGTCAAACTCGAGAAATTTGGTCCGTTGGCTCGTGTTTGCCCCCGTGTTACTTACGAACGATTACAACAGTTTTAAAGAAGTTAAGGAAAAGAAAAGAAAACGAACAAAAAAAATGTCTCGGGGATTTGAGATTTAATTCGAAGTAAGTCTTGGGAAAAACATGTAATGACTTGGGTTGATACTCGAAGGCATCTCGGGGCAGCAGAATGATGTATTTTCAAAGTTTTAAAATTCTCAATAAATCAAGTTTTAAATTTGAATAATTTTTATTAACCCATTTGCTTTGAACTATAAATTGTTATTTTTAAATTATGGGGTGGTTAAAGTTTTAAAAAAAAGATTAAAATATTATTTGAGTTTAAAGTATTTTATTATCCTTTATTTAATTGATAAGTTCATTTAAATAAATTTGATATTGTAATTTAGTGGCTAATGATAATTAATTATAAGATTTATTAAACAAGGTTTAAAAGATAAATAAAGTAATTATTAAAGTTAAAATGGTTTATCTTTTAATTAATTAAGAGCATAAGTAATTAATGATAAAAATGTGTGATCCTCTAACGAGAGAGGAGAGCACACATGGAATACTATATATATAAAAAAAGATGGAGCTGCCAACATGCCTGACAGGTGACTAGAATAAAAACAAGAAAAATAAAGAAGAAGATACCCCTCAAATGAGCTCCGGCAAAGTCACCGCCCATTACACCCTAATATCGAGCTCCGACAAGGCCACCGCCCAATACTAGGGTGTTAGAGGTATCTAAAAAACCAGACTCTCAAGAAAAAAAGTCCAAAGAGAAGAACTCCAATAAAAGAACCAAAATGAAGAGCTCCACACTGAAGACCTGGAGTAGCCGAATAGAAAAGACAGATGCAATCTGAATCCCTGAGAAGAGCTATCCAGAAAACCTGAAAAATGCTAAAAGCTATCCAGCAACCAACCTAAACCATACCTGGAACAAAACTGGAAAAACTAGTTAGAATGAAACACATATATGTATATAAATAGAATTTATATACATATATGTGAGAATAAAAACCAAAGAGAAAACTAAAGCAAGGTTAACCTAGAAACAAAAACAAAGAAGAGACAATTTAGGAGCCTAAAATAGAAAGAGAATTATGATTTATCAAGTGAACATTATTAAAATCAAAGTAGGGATTAATAAAAGAATTATTAGAAACAATATAATTGAAGTTAAGATTAAATATGTTAATATTATTTCTAACCTTATTAAGATAATCCTTGAAGCAATTATTTTTGGCTAATTTATAATTAGGATTAGAAATCCACTTTAAGCAGAAATTTGAGATTAAAATTATCAATTTATTATTATGTTGATATTTATTATTAAAAATTCTTTGATTTCTTTCAAGCCAAATGTACCAACAAGAAATAGTGAATAAAGTATCAAGCAAATATCTAAAATTCTTATTGAACATAAACTTAAAAGAGTTCTAATAGAATAAACAATCAGAAACTCTAGAGTTAATATGAAACTCAAAAATATTAAGGGTCTTAATAAGAATAAAATGAGTATCCAAGCATTCGTAATAAATATGATTAATATCTTCAAAAAATGTGTTGCAAAAGAAACATTTATTACCAATAATAATATTTTTCTTTTTTAAAAATTCAATAGTGTTTAACTTACCATGAATGAGCCACATATGAATCTTTGATTTTGGAGGAGCATTAGACTTCCAAATAAATTTAAAACAATTGACAGAAACCCCCGAAAAGTTGATAAATTTGTAAAAGGAATTAGAAGAATATTTCTTACTCTTATCACATTCCCAACTAATAAAGTCATTATCATTGTCAGTGTTATAAAGATTAAGTTTAGCATAAAGCAAGAAAAGATGTCTAAGAGTAGGGCCTACTAAAATACAATTAAAATTGAAAATCCAAGGAGGATCACTTTCAGAGTTTAAAACATCGGAAATTAACGCAAATTTAAAGTTACAAATATCATATAAATCTTTAAACTCATTCTTAAGAGGAGTAGAGGAAATCCAACTGTCATGCCAAAAAGATGTATTATTACCAGAATGAATAATAATATTTAAACCTAAGTTAAAGATATTACTACATTTTAAGATAGATTTCCAAAGACAAGAAAGATTACTAAAACTAGAAGGACTAATTTGATAGAGATTATAACTACCATTGTAATAAAATTTAGAAATAATCTCCTTCCAAATGGCATTATCACTAATATCCCTGAATTTCCATAACCATTTACCAAGAAGAGACAGGTTCATATTATGTAAATTAATGACTCCTAAACCACCCTCTTTTTTAGATTTACAGACAGTATCCCAATTAACTAAACATTTAATACTACTGTTAGGGTTATCACCACTCCAAATAAAATCCCTTCTAATTTTATCTATTTTATCTATCACCCAATCAGGAAAAATGTGCATAGACATCCAATAGATAGGAAGAGCTGATAAGACAGAATTAATCAAAACCAGTCTACTAGCTCTAGATAAAAATCTCACATTCCAATTAGTAATCCTATTTTTAATCTTATCAATAATAATTAACCAATCATCATGTTTAAGTTTCGAAGGTCTGATTACAAAACCAAGATAGTCAAATGGAAAACTCATAGTTTTACAATTTAAAGTATTAGCAACTAAATTTTCTACATTATCAAAATCATTTAAAATTAAAACGTAACTTTTGTCAAAGTTAATTTTTAAACCCGATAATAATTCAAAACTATAAAGAATAAACTTGAGAGCAATAATGTGGCTAGGGAGATGAGAGGAAAAAAGCAAAGTATCATCAGCAAATTGAAAGACAGATTGGCCAAAATTAGAAATATCATTACCAATAACACCCAAAAGGTTATTGCTAACAGCATTTTTAATAATCTTAGAAAAGACATCAGCCGCTAAATTGAACAGAAGGGGCGATAAAGGATCCCCTTGCCTTAATCCTCTCTTAGATTGAATCTTATTACCTAAAACACCATTAACCATAATACTAGAGTTACCTGTTTTAAGCAAGTTAATAATCCAATTAATCCATCTATTACTAAAGCCTCTGGCAAGGAAAATCTTTATAAGAAAATCCCAATCAACCGAGTCAAAAGCTTTAGCAAAATCTAATTTTAAAATAGCACAGGTTATATTATTTTTACAACAAAAATTAATATGTTCTTGAACAACTGCTACACCATCAGTAATATTCCTTCCTTTAATGAAAGCTGATTGCGAACAGTCAATGAGATCATTCATTTTTAAACTAAGTCTATTAGCTAAAACTTTAGAAATAATTTTAACAGAGAAGTTCATCAAAGAGATGGGCCTAAAATCTTTTAAAGTATTAGCACCCACTTCTTTATGTAATAAAATAACGTTAGCAAAATTAAAACGACCTAATTGGAGATTACCATTATAAAATTCATTGAACATACAAATTAAGTCTAGTTTTAAAACCTCCCAAAAAGATTGATAAAAGAAAATAGGAAATCCATCTGGGCCCGGAGATTTGTCTCCTGGTAAATCAAAGATGGGTTTTCGAATTTCCTCTTCAGAAAAAGGAGCATCTAAATCAGAAAGATTAATGTTAGAGGTGGATGGGTAAAGATCATTCCATCTAGCACTAACTCTATGCTTGATTTTGGTGCCAAAAATTTCTTTGTAATAATCAGTAAAAGCATTGTTTAGATCACGTTGATCAACTAAATCCACATTATTAACTAAAATGGAATTAATTGTATTACTACGTTTTCTACTATTAGCTAAGTTGTGAAAGAATTTAGTATTATTGTCACCTTCATTGATCCATTGAAAATTAGATCTCTGTTTCCACATAACTTCCTCTTTTTCAAGAATAGAATAAAGTTCATCTTTTAAATTATTAAGGACATTTCTCTCACCTATATTTAAGTGTCTAGATTCTTCAATCTTATTAAGTTTGAGAAATTCATTAAGAATATTATCCTTTTTAATTTTTATATTACCAAAAACATTTTTATTCCATTTTTTAAGAAAAATCCTGAGATTTCTAAGTTTAAGCACAAAAGCTTTGGCTGAATTATCACAATACTTAAGACTATAAAAACTCATAGAGGACCATTTATTGATGACTAAATTAGGAAAACCTGATTCTAGAAACCACATTTTTTCAAATTTAAAAAAAAATATTCAAAAATCTGTGACTATCACAAGAAAGGATAATGGGACAGTGATCTGAAAGGGTGTAAGGTAAACCTGACACTCTACAGATAGGAAATTTGTCCTCAATATCATCACAAACGAAAAATCTGTCTAAAAGAGCAAGAGAGGGAGATTCTCTATTATTGCTCCAAGTGAAAGATCTATTGGATAGAGGAATTTCGATCAAATTACATTGAATAATAAATTGATCGAATTCCTCCATAGCCAAATAATCACCTTCCCGAGGAGAGCGCTCCCCAATAAAACAAGTCACATTAAAATCTCCCCCCAATATCCAAGGACCAGGGGCAAAAGACCTAAACTCAAAGCATTCATTCCAGAGAATCCGCCTCTCAATTTTAGAGTTAGGCCCATAAACATTAGAAATATTTAAAAAAGAATTGTCAGAGAGATTAATTAAAATGATGTGAAGAGAGTGCTGCTTCTGAATACACTGAAGTAATTTAAAGAGATTATCTCTCCAACCAATCATTAAGCCTCCAAAAGAGCCCACGGAGGGAAGAAAAACCCAATTTCTAAAACGAAAACCACTCAATCTTCTAAAAAAATGAAAATCAGGACATTCTATTCTAGTCTCTTGAAGAAGAGCAATGTCAATAGAAAAATCTTTAAAAAAGATTCTAACTTTATCACATTTACTGAGGTCATTCAAACCTCTAATGTTCCAACTAATGACTCTCATAAACCCATAGATCTAGCCCTATCAAGTTCCTTACTTCTAATAAACTCTCGATCTAACTCAAGATCAGAAAAAATAAAAGCAGAGCTACGGCTAACTGACTAAACTCAGAAGCGGATAAATCACCAAGAGCATAAGAAGAATAAAAGCTACCAAAATCAAAACGCATACCAGAGCCTGGTTCCAAAACACTGCTCGCAGTGCTTGAACCAGGAAACTCACCCAACGACTGAGAGCAACTGCCTCTAATCCTGGCACTGCAACGAACCAAACCACTCGAAGAAACATGCTTTCAACGCCTACCTCTCTTCGAAGAAGAAATAGAAGGCGCTGAACTGCCAAAAGCCTCAACATTCAGATCAGATAATAGTCCATTCGAACTCACACCAGCGTCAAGAGTAGCAGCAGATTCCACACAAGCCACAATGCTATCACAATTATCCACTTGAAGATTGATTGAACTCGGAGAAGCAGATGAAGTGATATTATCAACAGGAATAAAATGTTCTAGAGCTTTGATCCCAGCTGAATCAGTGTGATAAATCAAAGCAGAGGAACTTGGCAAATTAGAGAATATATTCTCTGAAACACAAGCAACCTGTTCCAAAGAACTGAGTGCTTCATGCACAACATGCACTGAATCCCTTTTAGGCAAAAGCTCATCAATGTTCAAAACATCATCTACAAACAAAGCCAAAATATCATCTGAAGGAGATTCATCTGTTAAAAGCAAAGCAAAGGGAACTCCAGAACGATGCAACAGTAAAGCCTCGTCAATAGAGGAAGACTCGGAGTAATAAGAATCTTTGCCCACTAAATGAAAATCATCAACCCAACTACTGATATCAGAAAAATCAAAGCTACTCGGTGAAACAGAGACCAAAGGAAAATCAACCAACTGTCTCACGTCCAACTCTTCAAAACAATAAACATCATTGTGGAAGAAATGATCACAAACTGGAGCAAGAGACTGAAAATCAAAAACAGAACTAATAGAAGAATCATCGCAATCCAAGCAATTGCTATCCAAGGAATCAACCGAGGAAAGAGCTGAGAACTCTTTAGATTGATCACTATCAACATCAAATATATCCGAGCAATCAGAGGCAAAATCTGCATCAAGACATGCAAATCTGTTGCTAGTAGAGATCTTGAATGGTTCCAGATTAAAAGATGAAGGAGCACCTTTTTTGGATATAGGATGGGTAAAACCACTAAACGAGATATTATCCAAAGACTCAAGAGAAGATATACAGCGAACAACATCAGGATCAGATAAAATGGGATCCAACATTACGGGTTCTTGAATAACAGAAACAAAATCATCAGCAAAAGAACAAGCCATCTTTACCTCTGTAGAGACCGAGGAGTCCAAATTGTCAATAAGCACCTCTGAATCCCCAATATAATCTTGATCACCCTTATCAGTATTTGGGGAATTAATATTGTTAAAATGAGTTAAAATATCATCAAATAATTTCAAACCATCGATTCTCTTGAGCCCAAGATTGTTGATTAATAATCCTCTCAAATGAATGAAATTGAGAACGAAAAGAAAACCATGCTTTGCTAAAAGATCAGAAGGAATGGTTGAATTCAAAGAGGAATCAGAATTACCAAAATAAATCTCTGGATCTCCAAATTTAGCTTTATAGCCCTTGCCAATATTTGGGGCATTAACAATATTGAAGTGGAAAAGCAATATTTCCAGAAGATTGAAACCTTCAGATCGAAACTGCCCTAAGAGCATAAGTAATTAATGATTTATTTATTAATGTAAGTAATTAAGGAATAACTACTTAAAAAAATTAATTAAGGGTAATTAATTTTTAAAAAAGGTTAATGGAGTAATTAAAGGAAATTAATTACTTAAAGATAATTACTTAACAAAAGTAATTAGAGATAATTAATTAATGATTTAAAGATTGATAGATCAAGTGATTAAAGAATAATTAATTAATTAAGGACAATTAATTAAATGGTAATTAATTAAGGGTTAATTAATTAATATAATTAATTAAGGATAATTAATTAAAGAATACTTAAATTATTAAAGGTTAATTAATTTATTATTAAAGGTTAATTACATTATTAGTAAAGTTTAATTAATTTATTATTAATGGTTAATTAATTTATTATTAAATGTAAATTATTTATTATTAAACGTTAATTAAATTATTAGTAAAGGTTAATTAATTTATTATTAAAGGTTAATTAATTTATTATTAAAGGTTAATTAATTTATTATTAAGGTTAATTAAATTATTAATAAATGATTAAAGATTAATTAATTAGTATGATTTGTAATTAATTAATGTTAATTAACCAGGATTAGTAGTTTATTCATAAGTAGTTAATCTAATTTAAATTAACCAGATAATTAATTAATCTAACTTATGGATGTTTGGATGCTATTGAACATTTGAATTGTTGATATCTTTGGTGTGTACTGCTTTGTGATGCGAATAGATTAAATTTGAATTGCGACTTGATTTTCTGTGATGAATGTCATTTATTTATCTGTAATAAATTTACATTATCTATCTGTGGATCTGTGAATGGAAGATAAGCGTCATAGATTATACCGCTTATCGATATTAATATGATTGAATCTGTGATGATTGATGATGTTGCACTATTGTGTAAACCCCTGGACTACACTATACACCCACAAATATGGATTGCACGAGGAAATTGGATAAGCCACAGATTTTTGAAATGGTTTTAAAGTTGAATTTTGAATTCAAATGGTTTTGGAAATGGAAAAGCTTTTGAAAAGGAATTTTAAAGATACAAATTATTTTGAATAACTTGATAAAATTTTAATAATTTATAAATTTGAATTCAAAATTTGAAATTTAATTCTATGTTCGGAAATCATGGTTTAAAAAAGGGTTATACAAATTATAAATGTGTTTATATGGGTTTTAAACCATTTTAAAAGTATTGTTTTGGGAATTTGAATTTAACCCAAATTTTATACTTAACGAGCTTTAACTCGTGCAAATGTAATTGTATTTTTTTGAAACGAAAACTACTTGTTTTCAAATAATAATAGCTTTCATATAAAGAAAGGATTTCCAATTTGTGTTGAAAAATTTTAAGTTTGAAATGAAATTGAGAATTGTTTTGAAAGTTATGAATGAATCTTTGGAAAGGGTTTGAAAGCTATGAATTGACTCTTTGATTTAATAATTGGATAAGTTAATCCATTTTGGAAAGGAAATTGTTTTCAAAAGCTTGAATGAATCTTTGTGAAAGATTGAGGAACTTTGTGAAATGAATCTTTTTGTTCAAAGATTTGAAAATGGTAATTTGTTAAACCATTTGGAAGACAAGTTTGGGTAATAAATTGTGACTTAACTGAAATCCCAATATCCATATGTTTTTAAATATTGCGTTCATTATTTGGCTTAGCCGGGAGAGGACTTTGTGTCATATAACCCATTTCGAATAATGATACGATGATATGGATAGCATTTGAAGACCGGTGGTGAAGACCGGATATTTTCAAAAGCGAAAGGATAACTCGACGAATGTCTCTGCACCGGCTGATTCCCGGTATAGAGATTTGATCATCCTTTGTGATGAGAAGTCCGAACGTGATTAGAGATTATCCGGATTTGCAAGGGCTTCTTTGGAAGTTCCTTCGATTCTGTTCGAACCCAGAACAGACTTGTATGGATGTGTGTCTGACATTACACTTTGAGATGTAAAACCATTTCTATCAAATACATTTCTGTTTGGTGGCGGAGAATTTATTCTCTTAGTTTAACACCCTTCTCTGAGATGTACGAGCTCAGAGGTTATGTAATTGATTATTACTAGTGATACATTCCCAATTTGGTAATGTGGCATACGAAGTGTTGTTGATCATTTGTTGATCGAAGCATGACTTTGTGAAAAAGTGTAGCTTTGTGGGCGAGACTACATCAGGACCTCACACCCCGAAAATGGTCGAAACAGGAAAGATGCGGCAAGGTTATCAGGATCACGCCCTTTAGAGTGTGTCATTCCCTTCCGGAAAAGGGTGGTATCATGGTATGGAGCCCAGATACTTAACTCATGTGGTCACTGCAAATCTATTACTTTGTGATTGCTTTGTGGTTGTTGGTGTAGAGGTACCTCGGATAAAGGTCGCAAACGACCGGGGGATAGCATGCTCGAGTAGTGGTTACCTAGTTATAGAGGTAACCCGGCCTTTTGTTGGCAGAGAGCCAGGTAGGTTCTCGGGACGTCCCTCTAAAGGCGTACCCATGTGGCAGTAGGAAGTTCCTCAGCCTGACCATTTTGTTAATCCAATCTCCAATACGTGCCTTGTACGGTTTTAGTTGTAAAACCTGCCATTTACTTATGGTGGTCACCACTATTTAGATGGTAGCTATATTAGGCATAGTTCGAAATGTCTATGCTGGCTAAGATTAATATCATACTTGTAAATGTTTTCCACTATGCACTAATAATAATATGAAAATGTTTTTGCGTATCAAGCATGTTTGACTATCATAAGGAGAAATCTCCTCCAATTCTGCGTTTCCATTGTGTGTGTGGCAGGAGGCCTTATGGCAGTTTCATTTTCCAAAAAGCATTGCGGATTTCAGTTTTAAAATCTTTTATAGTTTGTTTTAAAGATAAAACTGTTTTGTTTGGTCATACATGTCCCATGACTGACCTGGAGTTTATTATTCCTTTCCTAAACTCTGGGTGCCCACAATTTTCCACACGGGCAGTCTAGAGTTGGAATTTTCAGATAATAGATGTAGATTTGATAGTCTTCTTCATTCTTTGGATGACTGACCTTGCTTAAGTCCTACTTGATGTGGGTTCGAGCTAGCAATTTGGATTGGAGCATTTGATATGGAGATGCAAATGTTGGAGTTCTCTCTTAGAAATTCAAGTTATCATACCATATTAAGCTATTGTTCCGTTGTTGGTGTTTTGTATTCCATTGTAGCATTGTATGTTGTGCTCTGATATATTTGGGTGATCAGTGTTGTATCGTATTTGGATATTGTATTCATTGGAGATACATGATATTATCTTTTTCTTCCGCTGTGTTGTTATACTTAATGTGTTATAAGCTCCGGCGAACCAGATTCGACGTTTGAATCTGCGGCATCTGGATATAGATGATGTATTCGGTGCCGATTTTCGAAGGTCGAGTCAGGATCGTTATATGACTACTAATTGTCTTCCACAAAAATACAACCCTTAAGCTCATACGTCTCAAGGAGCGTGTTAAGCTAAGAGAAGTTGCCTTCTCCGCCACAACTGATGTACGTTTGTAAAAACCAATGTACATAATCTTTAGAAATGAAATGTCAGAAAAACATCCATACAATTTGTCTAAAAACAGGACAAACCGATGGTACTTTCCTACCACATTCTATCTGGAAATCCCTTGGATTAGTAGTGATTAATCCTTGCATTGGATATTTTATAACGAAGAGACTGCTACTGGTGGATGTGCATTGGGATTTTAACCCAAACGATCAATGAGAAGTCCCCTACTATGAAAATCCTAAATGTCAATATCATCAATAACCTACATAATCGAAAGCATATACGTTGGTCCGAAGTGGTTTTCTGATAAATCTTATCCCGGTCTCTTTGTACCAACAACGCAAAAGCGTTTCTTAACCTCACACGGAAACTAAGTCTCGTAGACTTATCATATCTCCAACTTTCAACTTGTTATCCTTCGGGCCAAGAAAGAAGCTCGATAGATTGGACTAATACTTCGCACTATACGAATCAACATCCTCAATACAAACGATAATCATGCCTACATAGAAGACTACATACTAAGTGTACGATTAAATAGTTCCCACATCAAGTTGAGGAAATAAATGGACAAATTTTATATGTCGGTTATTTAAATATCAAACAAACAAATATTTAGCACCATAAACAATCACTGGGCCCTTTTAATTAATCTTTTGTTAATTAAATTGCTTGCCAAATATTCACGACAAATTATCTTTAAAATGATATAGTCTCAGATCCATTTCAACTTCTATATTGGCAAACATATCCATATACTTATTTAATAATAAGTAATTCACGGTTTTCTTTATTTTCAACATTTAGAAAATATTACATATACATAAATAATGATTAAGTATATATTTATTCTTTTAAGGAAAACAATCTCTTAAATACATTTATTTGGATCAAAACGAATGTTGCGTAAAACATTATTACGACAACCCAAAATCATTAGTATAGGGATTCGAAAATTTTATAGATATATAAATCTTATATACTATACAAAACATTTCCTTTCAAAAATCATTTACTATAACAACAATGTTATATTTCATCATTTCCTTATTTCTCGAAACATCTATTTCAATAATGAATGTTGAAATCTATGGTTTTGATACTTAACACGTTTAAAAACATCTTTACACCGTTCTAACTTCATTTAAAATATCACTTTTCAAAACATTTATTTTAATTTAAAAGAATATTCACTGGCCAAAATCGTGAATATAGTTCATTTACCAAATCCAATATTTCTACACATTTATTAAAGGGTAATCCACTATCCATAATCGTGAATATAACCCCTTTACCAAATTCATTACTATTGCACATTTTAATTAAAGGATTATCCACTGTCCAACATCGTGGATGAAATTCCTTTAAAAAGCTTCTACATCTAGTTTATCAATATTAAATTGATTTCACATTTATAAAACAATGTTTATAAATTCACATTTATATTTTATAAAAATCAACTTATAAAATCCATTTATTAACCAATTTAATTTAAATCTCGTTTATATACCAAAATCCAAATCATAAGTTAATTGCTTATAAATCACTTATTTACAAATTCATTCTTTATATAATTTCACAATATTTATAAATCTTATTTACTTATAAGATTCCATTTATAACTTCATTTTAATACTTTCAAAACTCCTTGATAATCCCATTATTTTTATTTATAAAATACCAATTTCATAAATCTTATATATAAATCATTTATAATCATTCAAAAACTCAATTTAAACTATTTACCAAATCATTAACTCCATATTTCAAAAATCACGTTCTGATTATAATTCCCAAAAATCATAATTTTTATAACATAAATATTATATTATTTATTTATTAAAAATAAATTCATTCCTCTAACAATTCAAAATTTTAACAAAACGTATATTTTCAAAATCACTTGAAATTCCTTTTTAATTCGAAATCACCACTTTAATGTTTTTAATATACCAAAAATAGGCCCAATGCTGCAAGAGTAGAAAATACATCAGTCACGGCATCAAACATCAAATATCATATGATAACAGCATATACACACACACACACACACACATATATATATATATATATATCAGTATCTGTAAAAACTGGTGAGTAATCCTGTTAGATCCCTCCAACCTGTCACCTACAACAAATATACATATTAGAATATGTGTACAATGTCCGCTTCGATGCAGACGCGCGTACAAAGGGCCATCTGCTCATACACGGGAACGTATAGGGTCTCATCTGCTCTAATAGGCAGGAATATATTCAAATACCAATCAATATATATACACAATATATCATATATAATCCAAACAATCATCAATCACCATAAATAATATTTATTCTTGCTTATATAAAAATATAAGTGAGTCAGAAAGAGTGAGTTGTACTCACTTTGGTTCCAATAGCAGTTGCAGTGTTTTATTCCGAACAAAATTAAACGGGCATTTAGTTTTATCCAAAATTCATACTAGGTTCAATCAACTCCAAACTAGGTCTAAAATGTAATGCTCGTCAATATGAACCCAACATAATTCGTTTCGTCAAAAACAGACCTCGTATGACAAATTATGGCATTATAAAGTTTATACGAATTAAATATAAATCAATTTACTATTTTCTTTTTTTTAATATTTTAAAACTTTTAATCTTGACCGTTGCTTTTCCAATCCTAAGATCTGGCCGACCGCATTTTCTTCTCTTCCCGTTCAAATTCGTGAGCATGAAACCCATGAAGCCGCCCCTTGTCATTGAATTTTTTCGACCTCATCGTCCACTTCGGCGACAATCGAACGACGTCACATCGAAGCTCACCTTGCCATGCACAACCACCCTGAACAGTACGAAACTCGGCCCTATTTAATGGCCACTCAACCCCCAACTAACGGCGTCGAACGGAAGCGAATCGTCGCTGACATGGTTCATCATTCCCGATCTCAACCGTCGGAATTATAGTTGTTATTACCCTCTATCATTTTGTAGTTGAAGCTTTTTGTTAAATTTCAATAGATCGTGAGATATTTGGAGAAGTAAATGGCGATTTGCTGGCCATTGAATTTAGTGGCGACTAGGGCTTGCGTTTGCTAGGGTCTGATAAAATAAAAAGAAATGATGTCCTTTTATATAAAATTTACGTGCACTATTCACCCGAAAATTTTTCGAACTCAAAATGAAGCGTGCCGCCTGGCATTTATAATATTTTACTCATATTCCAAATATAATGGAATATATATCGGAAGCCAATTCGATCGTATTTGGAAGAAAGGTTTTCGAATCGGCTTATTTAAATTAAAAATTCACTCAAACAAATTTCTACTCGTTTTAGCTTCCTTCGGACAAACCGTAAATCCGATTGACACAAAATTTGAAACCCTACAATAATATAACATTATAGATCCAATGAAACCGATTTCGTCGAAATCTGAGACTGTATGAAAAATGGCTATTTTGACACGTTAATTAATTATTAAATTTCAATTTCTACAATTTAACTTTTAATTCAATTTATAAGTTCTTTAAATCATTCTAATTCAAATAGAATTTATATAAACTTTATATATCATTTTCATTCACATTAAATCCCAGTCCCAATTATTTCTGCAATTTCAAATATTAAATTAACAATTAAAATATCCAATTAAATCCTTATATTTCAAATATAAGTTATCCAGCTTATAAAATTAACTTGAGAATATTTAAAATAAATTAAATATCCTAATTTTAAATGACTGAAATTCTGGATCGTTACAAGCATTTTAGAAGCTACATTCAAATTTTTTTGATTGAATTTCATAGAGATGAAATTATAAAAAGGGAAAATAAGTTAAAATGCAATAACTTATATAAATGGGAAAATGGAAAAGCTTGGGGAAGCTAAGAAATGATGAGTTGTGCCAAAATAAAAGATAAAATGTTTTATCTAAAGGATTGAATGATTTTTGATCTAAACATAAAGATCTATATATGTACAGGGTATACGACAAATGAATGAAAGAAATGGATCAGACCTAAGATCTTAAAATATACCAACTCATGGAGTTATCCAATGACCAAGGGCTAAGGCTTAGTGAAGTTTATATTCGATGGTATCTGGTAGGGTGCCAAGACTTTGAAAATCAATTGGCTTCACTTCAGAATTTTTTAACTTTAATGTGAGTAATACTGTCAAAATGGGTGTAATTTAATGAATGAATCGATGACATGGAATGAAAGTGTTTATTGGACTAGAGGGGCTATTGAAGCTTAGTAAGGACACTTGTAAAAATGTATTCATGATGCTTACATTCAATCTACTAGGAGAGTCAGGGTGGCTCCCTCGGTGAAATGATTGGTTATTTCATATGTGACGTTGTTTAAGAAAAAGATATATTAGTGATAGAATTACCTAGGGAGGTAATCACTAAGTAAAGTTATAAACAACTTTAAGATTAATACCTAAATAAGAGTTTATGTAATGCATGTGGACGTGTACGATGTTTGCATGACATGGTTCATAAAATATTGACAAGTATAGGACATAGTTAACTAAAATGAATGAACATATATAACATGGTTTATGAATGAATAGTAAGTACATGAGATACTTATGTTTGAAATAATGCTTATATGTACGCTCAAGGTATGATGATCTTATTACATTATATAATGTAATGATTATAGTTGATTTATTGAGGGGAAATCTAATTTCGATAGGCGACATGGTCTTTACATGTATTATGATTAGGGAATTGTATTACTCATACCAAGCTAGATAGCTGACCCGTGTTTTTTTTATTGTTTTCTTCATAAACTCACGAGTACTCATTCGAGTAAGATGAGTTTATAGGCTTAGCCATATTTTCTTGAAGATGAATAAAGACTCTGAATATGAAGTAAGAGGTTTACTACATAATAAAAGTTACTTTAAATTCTGCTGTTATAAAATTAGGTTATATACCTAGTTAAGTGTTTGTGTTGGCATCTTCATATGTCGAGGGCGACACTAATATCTATGTTTTCATTAAATCTACCCATGCATGGGTACAATTTGGGCAATGAAAAATGCAAAGACAATTTATGTAATGGAAATTATTTGGCTTCCTTGTTTACTTAATATTGTGGATAAAAAGTAATCTCATTTTGTCACTTGAGAATAATTATGGCGATGACTGTAGCATCATCGAGGTTCGTTTTTGGGTCTGAAAGATGTAGCAATTAGCATGCCATTAGTTCCATTACTCCGCATTCTTCTATTGGCTTTCATTCTATCCCCTTTTAATTGAGAGGCATGCTTTCATCATATGAACACTCTCTACATGCCTGCCTCTTTGGAATAGTCAACTACTTTAAGCCCTTAGTTTGATACAATTGACTACGAATAAGAAAATGTTGGAGGAACCTTATCGAATTATTTAAATTTCAGATATTCTCTCATTTCACAATAAGATTCTCAATTATAGAAAATCGGTAGGGAAAAAGTTTCTCTTGGAATCAATCTGATGACCATTGCATTATGAATGTGCTTTAACCTATGAGCTAAGCGGGATCACATAATAGAAATGATGCATATGAATCCAAGAGACTATTGGTTCCTTGTTATCCTATCGATGTTAGGGCAACATGTGTCTTGGACCAAGGCTCCTTCCGTGCTTCTTTACGTTAACTGATGGCTTTAGGCACAACCTTATCATAGTGCTCAAACTACAAAGGGAAGACCAGCACTTAATCATATGATTCTCTTGCATTTTCTTCTAGTAAAATTTACCTTTACCTAACATGAATTTGCAGCAAAAATAGATGCCAATAAGATCAAAGGCCTTAAATACAAAATGGATGTTGAAGCACCATTTGCATCTCCCTGACCAAACCACTTTATATTAGGATTTCCTATTAATGATTGACCAAGCTTGATATATTCACCTCTAAAACAGGAAATTCTAAACCTAGAGGTATAATATAAACTGCTTGGTGAACATATGATGCATCCTTCTCGTAGAGATACTTCTCTTATTCTTGTTGGAGGGACAACTGAGATTGATATGGGTAGTATATTAATTGGCACCAAGTATGCGAAGTCCAATATATTAACTACCGGGACAACAGGGACATGTTGCCCAGCCTTAAGCTTCAAGCTCATCAACGGACTATTGGTCGACGATTGAATTTTACATTAAAAATGCATCGATTGTACCTTTTCAACTACTTTAACTCAATAACTTAATTTTTAAAAGGAGGGTTAATATTTCTCTTCGATATGGCTCTTTGTTGATCTTCCATAAGTCAAGAAAGAGACAAGGTATTTTAGTGTATGGGCAATGTCTCAAGCATTCAATGTCAGATTGTTGCTCAGGGGGACCCAATCAAAACCTCTATTTTGTAGAACTTCGATAAGGCAATTAGGTTTGATAAATGATTTCTATCTTTTATAAAAATGACCTAAAAATGAGAGTAATTTGTCTATGGACTATGAACCAATTCTATAGACCTATTTGCAACGAAAAAGTAAAAGAAGCAAGCTTTATCCCATAAGATTACAAGAAGAAAGGTGCATAGCTAGAGGTTTAACCCAAACCAATTACATGCATTTTCTCCCTAAATAATTAAGAATTCGGCAGGTTGACAAACTCTTTAAGATGAGATTCCTATTCTCATAGTGGGCCACCTAATTGATAGGACGGTTCAATTATTTGTCTATTATAGGAAGCCATTGTGAGTAGCCAGAAGCAGAAAATAGAGAGATGTTTCCTATTCTTCGACCGAATATATTCGAACGGTCTTTATATTCCAATTTGGTTAGTTCCAATTCCTCCAAACCTGCTATCTTTCTCTTTCCATACTCGGAAGAAAAGAAAAGGAAAAGTTGCCAAAAGATGGCATAATACCTTAGTGTTTGTTTAATCTAAATCTAGCAAGTGTGAAAACGATAGAAACGAGAACAAACACGTAGTTTTTATAGTGGTTCGAAAAATATTTCAGCCTACATCTACTTAATTCTTGTTACAAACAGTTTTCCTTCAAAATACAATGATTACAATCAAAATCCGAGCTACCCTCTTTAGATCTCGGTTTTATTCATGTTTTATGGATTAAAGAAGGATGAAGATAGAGTTTTAGATCAAAAGTGTCCATCCCCTTTCTAGTTGAAGTCATCTTTCTATTTATAGATGATTCCAAGCATGAATCTCGCTATTTAGGCTTCATTACGTCCCAATTCCAAGGTTCGAAAAAATTGCACAATGAATAGGTAATCGCACTCAAATATCCAGCAAGCCAATCGCATTCGTACCATGATTTTGTGCATCCATACTTCATTTTTTCTTCGCCACATGAGCTTTCTTCCTTCAAACTTGCTGATCCAAGTCCTAACATCATGTCGTTACCGACTAAGTCATGTTGGCACTGATATAATTTTGTTGCTCAAAACTTCCCCAAACTTCATGTGTTCTTTTCTTTTATCATTCTTGGTATTCTCCAAGTCCTAAAATCCATCCCTTCACTGTTCTTTAATACATTCTATCTATTCAACAATGTTCCAAGACTATGAAAATTTTGCTGGAAACATTTTCCCTCGAAAGTACGCCTTGTAAACATAAGATGTGTTTTGCTCAAGAGCAAACTCCAAGACTGGAAAATTATCATCATTTGCGCTCTTCGGCTTTTTGGTGGACTAATCATAGGGAAATTTCAAATCCACCTGCAAATTAAAGGTCTTTCTAGACGGACATAGCAAAGGGCTCAAATCCTTTCTTAAGTATAGTCATAAATCATAATCATCTAGCGTTCCCTTAGGATTATCATATCACGTATCATAATCATAAATTAAAATCGTCTGGTGTTCTCTCAAGAGTTAGTCATCTTGTATTAATTATATATCAAGTAATCATTATCAAATTATCTCAAGTTGTTCTTAGCCTAACGTTAAGTGTAGATCTTCCTGAATCGCATTATCAATAATCTAGATTGAGCCCAATCTGCTCACTCTCCGTCGATGGGACCCAATACCAAGCGCATCCATCTAGTCACTCTCTACTAAGGGAACTTACTTTCCAAGCATGTCCATCCGCTCACTCTTCGATGAGAGGACATGCTATCAATAATAAGTCCATCCGCTCACTCTCTAGCAATGGAACTTGCACTTCATGGTTCATTGCCTCATCTTTTCGTTTTGGAGAACTAAGTCCTATCAGCCTATATATCAACTTTACGAGATAATTATGTTTCGATATGATCCGTCAACAATAGAAATATCATTTGTCACGTTTGAATGATTTTCATGTCCAAATATATATCAGTCAATTATTTAAATGAAATGAATCCAGCAAAAATATAAAAATAATCTAATATAGACAAGGATTATCCTTAGATCTTAACACAGAGCATGCCTTAGGGTTGATCGAGATCCTATACATGTGTAAGCAGTCGAATGATAATCCTTCACATTTTATTCATAGAAAAATCAAAATGCAAAAAAATTCTAATCTGTCTCAATTATAGGATATGCATTATCGACTGAGATCCATGGTTGTGATTGGTTTCATCTGCCATAGATGGCGATCACTCCTGTAGCACCAACTGTGATTTGATTCCTTACATATTGTTGAAGCTGGTTATTCTAAAACTGCTCCTCAATAAAATCATGTAGATTCTTGCATTCAATGGTTTCGTGCCCATCCAGCTCATGGAATAGGCAGCATTCCTAAACTTTTTCTACCAATCCATGGTTTTTCACTTCATGAGTTTCTTCATGGAATCTACCCCCCACTCTCATATCCAATTAGATCCCCTCCATGGTCTCCATTAATTCAATGTAAGAGGAAAAATTCTGTAACGGCCTGTAAATTTTTAATAATTTTATTTGTTTTATTAATTGAAATTTTGCGAAATTTTAAACAATAAAATTTTGAAATAAAAATTTAATATTTGAAATGCGTCTATTTTTACATAGCAAATGATAAATTTTCATCTGATAATATGGAAGTTTATTTTCTTGTGTAATTTTACTTCAATTTAAATCAGTTAAATTTGATGATAATAAAATGTTTTCCAAACACGAATATTTTTATATAATAAATTTGTAAATCATCTTCTGATTGAGATATCATATTTCATTTCTTCAAATTTGGACAGTTATTACTCTGTCGCTCTTATTTTCTGCGAATTAGCAGCATTTTCGGTACTGATTATTGACTTTTGATTGGATAATCATACCACTGATATCTGTATACCGTTTTGACCGTCTCATCGTGCTGATCTTTTTGGCATATTCAATTCTGCATTTTGAAGTCCGATACGCGTCGGAAAATCGAGAAAATGATTCTGTATCGATACCGTTTAACCTTTTGTTTTCTGTCTGTTTGTTTCCTTCAGTTGAAATGAATGGTCATAAATGTTTATTATTTCCAAGGTAACTTTTGGCTTTTCATCTCTTACCGTTTAACATAATGGCATTTTTTTCACATTCTATTCACATTTTGTTGAAACCATTCTCTCTTTATTTTTAAAAGCTATTTTGTTGCCTGTACGTCATCATTCGTGCATCCCCTTCACAAATCCAAGCGCATGTTCCACTACTCTTCACATATTTCGGCCATTCGCTTCTTGTGCTCTGCCTCCTTCTTCGGCATCACGGCCGAGACTTCAACCATTCCGCCCTCCTCATACCTACGGCCACCGCCATCTCATCATCACCCTCCATGCGTTCATGATCACCGCACATTCATCAGCGCCCACTCCACCTCTGACCATCCGCCATGCCGAAGAACATCCCCCCTCACGCAGCGATCTCATCACGTGCACTACTGCCTCCGCGTGCAACCTAGCCTCTGCCCCACATCCCTCCTCAATCATCTATCGTGAGCCACTTGCAGCCGATCTTCCTCCTTTCGGCAACTGCCTACCTGTCCACATGTAGCCGTGGCCATTGCCGTGTGACCTTCTTTGCTATAGCGTTATATTGTGAGTATATATATATATAAGCTGGGTTTTAGTACTGTATTTCTTTTTATTTGTTTTAAAGGGTGTGCATACTTTATTTCAGCCAAATATATATGCAAAGTAGTGTCATTCGCCTCAGCCAAAGGAAGTTGTTTATATATATATGTGTGTGTGTGTGTGTGTGTGTTTTACAAACTAGTTAGTTACTAAATATTTTTCTGATCGTGCGTGTGTGTGTGTGTATTGTAACCCGATGGTTATCTAAAGAAGAATCATATTCATTTTTCACTATTTTGGGTTGCGTCTCATTTTTCATAAAAGGTAATTTTTTTTCTTAAAAGTATGTTATCTGTTAGTGAAATATATTTATATATTAGTTTATGAAAGCTACAAAGGTCAGTTATATGTTGTATAACAGTTTGGACATATGTCAAGTTATATAAGTCAGGTAAATTTATAATATGTTTGTGTAAGGGCGTATATGAAATTGCATGGGTTTATATATATACAAAAGTTATATATCCCTTTTCGAATCTATATATATGTATTTAAACTAACTTGTAAATCTATGTATAGGGTTGCTAATATTTTAAAATAGAATTATATATTATAATATAAGGAAGCGCTATATTTTGTTCTAGAAAATATTATAATGTTGTCTCATGTTCTAACACTGTCCGCATAAATTGGTATCTAATTTATATGTATATAATAAGTTGGTTTTGCTCGGCAATACTTTAGCTATACTCATCTGTCTAAAGATATATAATTCATTATATATATTTGTGTATGGTTATCGGTGTTGTTTTAAGTCATATATTTATTTATAGAAAAGTATGTCTGTATTTTTATAAGTGGTTATATATATATATATATATATATATATATATATATATATTGTGATGTTAGTTTGACATGAATGACTTAGCAATGTTTGTTTTAATGTATGTGAGTCTGTATAGCCTTATATATCAATTTGTATGTATATATATAAATATACATAAGATTGGGTTTTCAAACTTTTATTGATTTCTAAGAAATATATGCAGGCGCTTTGATTTAGTTAATGGGTTAAGAAATAGTGATTTTGAAATGTATGTATATATGTGGATTTTAATTTCAATATATATATATATATATATATATATATATATTTAAGATTTGGTTTAAAAATGTATATGTATTTTTTAAAATTTAATATTTGGTTTAAGGAAAATTTATACATCTCGTTTAAATTTTGTCAAACAAGTTTTGGTTTGTTCTCATCGATTATGTTACCTGCTATATTCATCGAATTCGTGCCTATCTTGCCTTGCTTTGAAAACCGTCATTTGGATTGGTCAATTTCGCAATTTGAATCGTAGCTTGTTGTGGTGTCTATCTTCTCTCTAGCCTCGAAAGGTGAGCAATCACTCACGAACGTTTTTTATTTATTAAATTTGATTTCAATTGAAACGACATTTGAAATACACTGCTATTAGTTATTACACTGTTATTATATATATATATATATTATTACATGTATCTGTTCACATGTGACATCTGACACCATTATCAGTTATTTATATTGATGATATATGCCTGTTATATTAATATCATATCAGTTATCACCCTGCAAGTTCCCTGTTAGTATAGAAATCACTATGGGTCGAAATGATACATACTCGAACGGACTTTACAATAGGAGAAACTCGTTATGGGTTGAAATGATAAACTCAAGAGATTTTCATTTAAATTGGATTTTGGATTGCGGATAGAAAGGATATATATACCCGTATTTATATTTTTAAATTGCGGATTGAAATGATACATGTCTGTATCACTTGACCTAGGATAGAAAATTATATACAGACACTGCTGGTCTATATATAAAAATATTTTGAAATGATTTCTATGGTTTTGGAAAAGTATATGGTTTTATATAAATATTGATTTTTTTGATATTATATAAAATGCTATTTTATATGTATAGTTAAATTCTCGATTTAAGCTACGTATAAATTTGTTTGATATAAAATAAGTTTAATAATGAAGTTGATTTTATTAAAATGTAATATGGATATGTATTTATTTAAATTATATTTTAATATAGTGTTTATAATGATTTAATAAATTAAGGTGAGAAGATAGATTTGAAATTGGATTTAATTAAGAATTTATTTAATAAATCGATCTGAAACGTATGGAATTTAAACTTTACAGGGATATAACTTTATAACTTTGATTTTTGGTTTAAGGTGATATATATGGAATTATTAAGATTTAGTTTTGAAATTATGGAATATTTAACTTTGAAATATATGGAATTTGAAATGGTTTCTTTAAAGTTCAAATCTGTATTTGGAATTGATGTAAATTGAAATGGATTATTGAAACTGAATTGAATTGAAATTTGATGATTTGAGATTTGATTAAAATTTGAATTCTAGAATTCGAGTTGTTTTGGAATTGATTTTAAAAATTGAAGAAGCTATTTTATTTTATAAAGTATTTTTAATATCTAAACTGATTAAGTGGTGGAAGTTATGATTTCAAGTCGTGAATTTCAAAGTGTTATGATTTAAAATATTATGATCTCGAAGTGCTATGGTTTCAGAATGTTATGATTTCCAAAGTGTATGATTTCAAAGTATTATGGTTTCTAAGATCTTATGGTTTCAAAGTATTTTGGTTTGAAACGTTATAACTTTGAGAGTAATATTGATTTGGAAGTAAATATTTGAAATGGAAAGATAGCATATGAATTTGGTTTTCGAAATGGTAATGATATCGTATTGATTTGGTTTTGAAATAAAAATGGTTTTTGCTTCGAAGTATAAAGTATTTTGAAAGGAATATAGTTTTGAAATGAAATGATTTGATTTTTGTAGTATAAACTATTTTGAAAATGACCACGGCATTGTAATAACGATTGGTTGTTAAAGAGACCGGGATTGGAAGTTGTCATACTCTCTGCCAACTCTGAAAACCACTTTAACAATTGTGTATGCGGTGGAGATTCCAGAATGATAGGATGGTGGCAAAGATCCTTTTGAGGTATGATCGTGGACCCGACTCCCATGAGTTGGCTTAAGGTGGCTAAAACGGGAGCGATCTCGGGCGAAAAGGGGTTGCTCCTCTGGTCGGGCGCACTTCTTTGATACTATACTCTTACTTGTGGTTGATTTGATGGATATACTCCAATTTTGATTGGGAGTGTGTTCCGAAGTGGGCGTAGTGGCTGCTACGTTACCACCAGTCCGTGTGCGTAATTGGTATATCTGCCCAGGTATTGCCTCGTGTGATGTGTCACCTACCATAGCGAGCCTTACTACGAGTTTCTATTTGTGTCATACCTATGGAGTATCTTCTCATAGTCTCCCGATCAGGAGATATGCAAGTACTGTATAGACTACTGCATTATTACGGGTTCAGGGCTATATGGATAACCCTTTAATGCTATTAAAAAGTAAGTTTATTTTACTGTAGACATTATTATAATAGCGAAATATTACTACATAGTAGATAGTTTAACGGATCCTTAAAGGATGGTTATCCCAAACATCCTTTGAGTTATTTGTATTTCAGTTGTTATTTCACTTGAGTTGGATTTATTGATATAAGAATGTTAAACCTGATTCGAGTGTTTTGTGTTTTTCTTTACGCTCGGGTAAGACTGAGTGATATAGCTTTTGAGATTCACCTTCGGAGTTGGGCTTTGCTTGAAGATCCAGCCATCTATTTTGTTTCAGTATCCAATGATTTCAGTGATGTATTCTGATTTTGTACCCGATGTATCTTTTTATTCTTTCGTCGTATCTTGTTTAACTCTGATGTATCTTATTTTTATATAGTAGCTTCACGAGCTATTATCTCTTTAATTCCGCTGCATTATTATTTACTCTATGTCTGTTTTCTGTGACTATTTATTTACCGTATATTGTGAGATTTGCCAAATTTTATTTACAACGCGGTATTTTGAGCAATTCAGGTCCGACATGTGCGGATGCGAATGATTGAAAATACCCAGTCGTTACATTTGGTATCAGAGCTTTGGTAGCTCGAGGCAAACCTTAGCATATATGGTAAATGTATTTACAGATTCACTTTCATTCAAGTTTGAATCTCTTCCCTTTTTGACTCGATTCCTTTGAATTTTGGAACGTTCCCTGCGGTTCCAAAATCCATTCGTGTCCCTCACTATTCATCTTCTTTTGATTCTGGAGTATCGCATAACTCCGCTTCGAATGATCTTTATAATGAGTCGGCGGTCCCGCCAATCTCAAATTGATTTGTAAAGGGGTGAAACTCCTTTACAACAGCATCAATTCACCAAAGATTTTATATCCTCAGTTTAGATGTTAGTATCTCTTATTATCCTAAAATTCTATTTCTTGAGACCAAATGTGATTTTTCCCCAGAAATCCACATCGATCTTAATCTTTAAGTAACGGTTGAGCGGTTAAGGTTGCCCGTGATTTATATAAGCTTGTCCATCTTCCTATTCTGTTATTTAATCATCGCATCTTTGTTTCCAACTTATCTTCAAATCATTCTTGAAGTGTATTTGTAAACTAATATTTAAATGTTTTATATATTGTGTTGTTTGAGTTGTTGATGTTGATTTGGGTTTCTGGTCGATTCGTCTGATCAACGCTATCGATAAGATTTCCAAAATACTTGAACAGAGCAAACTGACACAATATAGTTTTTTTTCCAAATTTAGTAATGAAATAAATTTTGTAACTATATTATAAAAAAAATTCTGGATTTTTATTTGAATTGGTTATTAAGAAATAATATTTGATTTCATATATCATCATTTCTTGTTTCATATATAAATAATTAAACTATAAACATGGTTATAAATTTATTTGCAAATTTAAAATGAATTTAAAACAAAAATGTGAGAATTTAATTTCTGATGGATTTCGACCCTTGTGTTTAAAGTTTTAAAAGGATATATTATTTAAAATATTTTCGAATATAGATTGTTTCAAAGAATTTTTAAATGTTTAAATCAGTGCTCTTCTATTTTGTCGCTGGAAAATAATTTCGTGATGGCGGCCGCATCATTGACATTCATTTCCGGGTTTCGAAGTGGAGAGACCATTCTGTAGCTCTGCCACAGCTTTGCTTTGAAAATTAAACTGATTTGGATTTCTAAAGTATGACCTATTTTATAAAAATATTGATATATGATTTTTAATTTGATTTGATATCTATAGTGTATACATATACAATGGTTTGAAATTAATCGGAAGTTTAATTCGTAAGTTTATAGTAAAAGGTGATTCTAATTATAAAATAAAACCAATTTTTGAATAAATATTTAAACTTGAATAATGAAATTTAAAGAAAATAATATTTTTACTTGTATAATACTCAGTCACATTCTAATATAACTTACCTAAATTATTTAGAAGTTGAATATGTAATTGCATAATATACAATATAAAAGGATTTCTATAAATAAAATTTGAGTGGTTATAATAAATGTTATACGCTTAAATTTTAGTTATAAAAGATTAATAGAGATGAATAGAATAAAAAGTTAATTGAATAATATACTTTTAAAATTTTGTTAAAGGAAATTATAAATAAATTTGAGTAGCTATAATAAGTGTAAATATACTTTATATATGTGATAAGATATATCAAGTGGAAAAAATTTAATAATAATTGGGAATAAAAGAGAATTAATGAATTAATTTTGTTGTAACAACCCGCATATTTATCGATTTTTATATTTAAATATTTTATCGTTAATCGGATTTTGGTCCGAAGCTACTTTTTGCAAACGGTCAAATTAGGACTCGAGACCACTTCCATTGAGTTCGAAACGTCGTTTGCAATCTTCTAAGTATAAACATTGATATGTTTGGGGTTAGTGGAATTTCACCACTTTTTCACTCGAGCCTTTGGTTTGGACTTTTAGCCCATTAGGCCCAAGTTCCACCCCCCCTTCTTCTTCATTGCTTCATTTCATTTCCTAACACTAAAGCTTCAACAAAAATGGTGAATGGAATGAGAAATTAAAACTCCAAAGTTGTTGTTTTATTGCAACTCCAACATTCAACTCCAAATTCAAGAAGAAGACATCGGATTCAAGCTTGTGGTTGCTTCTCCATTTGCCTTCAAGCTTTGTTCTTCATTTTCATTGGGTTTTGGAGCAAAGGTGAGATTTTTATCTCACAAATCTAGTCTATAACTATATTGGACTGTTGGGAATGATTCCCTATCACTTTTGCATGCACATTTGCATTTGGTTTGGATTGGATTGGCGAAAAACTCCGATTTTTGGTGTTTTGGTGAAATTTCTGCATTTAGGTCGTTCTGGCCATTTTCGTGTTTTCGGAGTTAGGTCGCTCAGGACCTTAGGTCGTAGCTCGCTCAGGACCTTAGGTCGTAGCTCGCTCAGGACCTTAGGTCGTAGGTCGTATGGTCGTTAGGTCGCTCTGCTTTGACTCTGGCCATTTTTGCTCACTCGCAGTTAGGTCGCTTACGACCTAGGACTTAGGTCGCTCGCGAGTTAGTGGCTTAGGTCGTTGGGTCATATAACCCATTAAGTCGCGCTCTTTTAGGTCGCGCCTCTTTTAAGTCGCCCTTCTCTGGACCTTGTTAGGTCGCTCAACATTGACCTCGTTAGGTCGCTCAACACACCGTGTCGCTAGGTCGCTCGACTCTGGACTTCATTAGCTCGCTCAACCGTCTACCTTTATAAGTCGTAGGTCGTCTCCGACCTTAAACCACTCGGCCGCATTAGGTCGCGTACCTTTTAGGTCGCGTGTTGCACTTAGGTCGCTGCATCCTATGCCTCTATAGGTCGCTCGACCTCGTTTATGACCATAGGTCGCTCACCCCCTCTTCGCTAGGTCGCTCGGCCTTGCCTTCCATTTTTAGGTCGCTAGGTCGCGACGTTTTTGGTCGTTAGGTCGCGACGTTTTAGGTCGCTTGACCTTGTTTTCCTCTAGGTCGTTTGGCCATAGCTCGTTAGGTCGCATGACCTTATAAACCGATAGGTCACATGACATTATAACTCTATAGGTCGTTGGACCTTATCCCGATAGGTCGCTTGACCCCTTGGACCCCTAGGTCGCAACCCTTAGGTCGCTAGACCCTATTCCCCTTAGGTCGTTAGACCTCATTTTGTCTTCACTAGGTCGTACCGTTTTGGTCGGGACGCTGCCCCCTGGACCCCCGCGACCTGACCGGGCAGGTCGAACCCCGTAAGCGGTGGCGTTGCCCCCGCACCCCCACCTTGGGGGTTTGCCACCCCCCTGGACCCCCCCTCCGTAGGGGATCTTATCTGAAAAATATTCAACAGAACTTGCTGAGCTGATTTCCTTGGATTTTTATCACATCTTCGAATGTGACCTTTGTGATTGATTGTTTCTACAATCGCTTCTGTGATTTGTCACTTTAAAATATAAAGGTTTCAAAACTAGTAGTAAATATCAAAACTCTTTCAACAAAATGATTTCAACTCTATTTTTAATAACAAAGCTCTTTTCTTAAACCGTTTTCCAATCTATTAGTATATACAAGCCTTTACCTCACTCGGATGAGAAATCTAATTAAACGACTTAGTAAAACAAGTGGTATGAAACGCTTGCGTTCACTTCGTCGGTTAATTCTTGGACTTGTTCGATTGAACCTCTTGTGACAATTTTATTAGTGAAGATTTACAGTTTGTTCGTAAATATTTAAGTTAAGCAAGTGGTTATGGGACATGAAGCTAAACTTCTATATTTACTAGCTTAGTGTAATTGACACTTCTCGTTGATCTTGATGATCTCTTTATGAATTAGACTAGCAATTGCGCGATGTCTCTTTCATTGCAAGGTTAGACTAGACACCACTTGTGTGATTCCATTCACACATACCTTTCTGCTTTTTGGTTAGTCTTGACCTCAATCTGTGTGATTCCATTCACACATGTGGGGAAGCTCCCCATGGTCTTCGGACCGTCATGTGATAGGCCTCTTTCCCTTTTTATGATTTCTGGATTTCTTGTGTTGATTTCTGGAATTTATCTCTTTGACTTGTCATGAGTACAAGTTTAGGGTATGATGCCCTCTTTGGATCTTTGAGAAGATTCTTGTGATATTGATTTATCTCTTATCGGTTGATCTCCTGTTGATCATTATTTGCATACTTATAGTAGTATGTCAGTATGGATATTTTATGTTTATGCCATATCTTTTATTTTATATCATGTCATCTGATATTTATAGCTAGACTGATCCGTTTATTATTTTCTTATAAATAATACTCGGGTCAGACCGAGATGTTACAGGTGCTACTGCTTGACTTCTCCCCCAGTGATTCACTACTCAGACTTTTGGCTACTTGTTTAGATTAGCAGCTTTTGTTGTTTACACTTGAGATATAGACTCATAGTTGTATTCTTTTGTATAGCACGCGTTGCTATTCTTTTGTATTATCGTGGATCTTTTTAGACCACTACTCTGATGTACACTTTTATGTGATATATATATTCATATCTCTTTCCGCCTTTGTGATATGGATATCTGTGATTGATTCGCATGTTATGCTTACTTCTATATTTGTTTCCGAAGATTATTTTATAGCCACCGTGTGATAAGAAATTACATGGATGGTCGCTCCTCAACAGCCTTATTCTCCGCGCTAGTTGACAGCACTACACCGTAGTGTTCTTGGCTAGTGTGGGTATAGAGGTGGGGCTTCACATTTGTTGAATAAAACATGAGTATAATAAATGACAATGAAAATTTATGATTTCAGAAAATTGTTAATTAAAGATAACTGAGTAATAAGATAATCAATTTAGAAATAGTTAAGATTGATTTAACTTAAGTGAAATCAAATGGGATAAGTAAAATTTATAAATAAATAAATATTGTTTTGGAAGGAACCTTTTATATCAAATATTAGTAAGTTTAAACTAAATCAACTGAAATGAGATACTTTGAATTTAAAATAAATTATCGAATATTAATTGATTTAAATTGAAATTTATATGGTTTAATCAATTGTTTAATTTTGTATTCCAAATCAATTTTCTTTCTGGGTGTTTCTATTCTCCTGCCTCATTCCTTTTTGGGGATGAAGAGTTTTTAGTGGGGGAGAGTGTAACGACCCACAAATTTTTAATAATTTTATTTGTTTTATTTATATATTTAATTGAAATTTTGTGAAATTTTAAACAATAAAATTTTGAAATTAAAATTTAATATTTTAAATTCGTCTATTTTAACATAGCCAATGATAAATTTTCATCTGATAAAATGGAAGTTTATTTTCTTGTATAATTTTGTTTCAATTTAAATCAGTTAAATTGATGATAATAAAATGTTTTCCAAACGCGAATATTTTTATATAATAAATTTGTAAATCATCTTCTGATTGAGATGTCATATTTCGTTTCTTCAAATTTGGACGGTTATTACTCTATCGTTCTTATTTTCTACGAATTGCAGCATTTTTGGTACCGATTATCGACTTTTGATTGGATAATCATACCACTGATATCTGTATACCGTTTTGACCGTCTCATCGTGCTGATCTTTTTAGCATATTCAATTCTGTGTTTTCTACAAATCCAAGCGCACGTACAATTACTCTTCACATATTTCGGCCATTCTCTTCTTGTACTCTGCCTCCTTCTTCGACATCACGGCCGAGACTACAACCATTCCGCCTTTCCTCATACCTGCTGCCATCGCCAGCTCATCATCACCCTCCATGCGTTCATGCTCACTGCACCTTCATGAGCGCCCACTCCACCTCCGACCTTCCGCCATGCCGAAGCACATCCCCTCTCGCACAGAGATCTCATCACCGCGCACTACCACCTCCACGTGCAACCTAGCCTCTGCCCCACATCCCTCCTCATTCATCTACCGTGAGCCACTCGCAATCGATCTTCCCCCTTCCGGTAACCGCCTGCCTATCCATATGTAGCCGTGGCCACTGCCCTATGACCTTCTTTGCTATAGCGTAATACTGTGAGTGTATGTATGTATGTATGTATGTATATAAAAGCTGGGTTTTAGTACTGTATTTATTTTTATTTATTTTAAAGGGTGCGCATACTTTATTTCAGCCAAATATATATGCAAAGTAGTATCATTCATCACAGCCAAAGGAAGTTGTTTATATATATATATATATATATATATATATATATTACAAACTAGTTATTTACTAAGTATTTTTCTAATCGTGTATATATATTGTATAAGTGTGTGTGTGTGTGTGTGTGTGTGTGTGTGTATTGTAACCTGACGGTTATTGTAACAACCCGGTATTTGCATCAATTAATAATTGACATTTGGACGATTAATATTGTTGCAAATTTCTATTTGAAGTTTTTAAATTTGAATTAAAATTCTTTTATAATTTGTTTAAGAATTTTTAACAGGCTTTAAAAATTTGTTTTGGCCCGTTCCTTTTTGGATCGCGACAATTAAATAAACCCGTCCCCCTCTCTTCATTCTTGAACCCGTTCCCTTTTTATTTTTATTCATTTTTCTTATTTGTTCGTTTGCAAACCTAAAACAAAAGCAAACAAAGACGATCGAATATGGCGGCCGTTGCTTTCTTTCGATCCAAATTAGGGTTCGATCTTCGTTCGTCTTCCCTCGGTGGTTCTTGGCTTTGCTCGTCTCTCTGATGCTTCAATTCGTCGACAAGGTGAGTGAACCCCTTCACTCACATCTAATTCATCTCGTGTTTCGATGGTTAGTTTTGTTTGAATGTCGATAATTTTTGATGGTTTCAATTCATCCATAGCTTCGAGTTTTGTGACTTCAGTCACTTGATTTTAGGCACTGACTTGTTTAAACGTCGGCCTTGGCATTTTTGTGATATTTGATTTCTGTTTTGTTCTAATTCGTGCTTTGCTAAGGTTAACTAATTGATGCTCACAGTTTTGACTTTTTTTTGGTTAAACTGCAATTTGATTTTTGTGAATTTCTAGCATCACCGATCCTTAGGGCTTTGATTTTTATGGCCCCTGTGAGCTTCGTCTCTGGCCGTCTTTGTAATCATTCCTGAAGCAATGATTTGAATTTGTGATAACCACGGCTTTTAAAAATCTTGGACAGTGCTTCGTCCCTTACCTGTTGCACATATAACTTGCTACCTGTTGGACATGCAGCGCATTGATTTTCTGCACTTTGTCCAGTATCATTTGTGTGCAACTCAGTTTGCATTGTGTTCCCTTTTGTTGCACTGCCTTATGTCATACTCGTTGATGTCTTTGTAGTTTGCTTCCAGTCAGCAATTACTGCCTTCATGTCTATCATGTTGCATATTTTCTGTAACTCACTTATGCTTGTTTGTGCAATTTGCCATTGTGTCATATATGACATAGTTTGCATTCGAGTTATTACTGTTGCCGTGAACTGTTGCCACAACGTTCATGCGCATTTTCTAATTAAGTAAAATTGATTTCGAGTTGTAATATTAAACACTTGAGTTTCACTGTGGCTTCGGCTCTTGATGTAGTTCGAATTGTTTGGTTGAATTATCTGTATATATATATATATATATATGCATACATACATTCGTATGTGTGTATGCATGTATGGTTGACCACTATTCGAGTTATGTGTTGTCTCATTGTATTTGCATGTGCCTCTGCATTCTTGTTTCTGGTGCGTAGTTGACTGTTGTTTCAGTTTGACCTTACCGTCGCCTGAAACAATGTATTCTGGGCTGATCTTGTTGTAGTGCACACTTGTTCATCTGAAACTCTGAGTTGCTTTTCTATGCACTGTGTACGTGCATTATGTCCTTATAGAACTGATTTGTTTAAACTGAATGATTCAATTGCATTGAGTTCTTATTCCCTGTAGTTCATACTGGGTATATTTATATGTGCTAGTGGCTATGCATATTATATATGCATGTGCTTGGTTGTACCTGTCTGTTTCACTGCCTTTTGGTACATGTACATTGCTGCTATTATCTTGTACTTCCAATGTGCACTTGTTTGTACTGTCATTTTGCTGGAATAACTTCGACATTGTTTTGATGCATTTGCATGTTGTTTCAGTCTTCATGCACTGATGCATTTGGAATTTGTCTAAGCTTTGCATTCTTCATTTTCGTATACATCATTATGCTGTTTTCATGTATTTGTACCACTGCCTTTGTGCACTTGGTCATTTGAGTGATGTTGATTTGCAGTTGTGTTGAGTCCAAACTTGACCTCTGCAGTTTTTGATTGCTGTCGGTATTCAATGGGTACATCATCACTGTAGTGGCACGGCAGTGCACGCAAGCGTGAACTGCAGCCACACGGTATTCCTTGGGTACATCGTCACTATAGTGGCAAGGCAGTGCACGCAAGCGTGAACTGCAGCCACTCGGTATGGCATGTATGATATTCTATTTGTTTTGACTTATGGATCTTTTTGCGTATTCCATATTTCGTAGTGGCGAGGCAGTGCACGCGTGCGTGTACTGCAGCCCTACTTGAATTAATATTTTATATTGATATTCCAATGGTTTGAACTGTTTTGTTTATTTCAATTCAATGTTCTGAATTGCATTCTGATTTGGTTTAATTACTGTCGTCTATTCATTATTTAATTATTAATGCTTCTGTGCACTAATAACTGAGTTTGAATTAGACTGACCCGAGTATTATTTTCTTTTGAATTTAATACTCGGGTCAGACCGAGTATTTCAGGTTGTAGATATTCTGCTTTGGGTAGCTGCTAGAGCTATGAAGTTCTTTCATATCTTTTGAAGTAGTCGTCGTCATTTGTAGTAGTCTGTAAAATTGTATAGGAAGATATGTGTTCATGTATATTAAATACGTTACTGTACTTGTATATGTAACTTCCTTAGTCGATTGTTGTTGTTGTATCATATGTACCGTGTGAATGTATTGTAACTGACATCAGTTATTATATATATATATATGAGACTTTCTGTTTCATTCGTGTTCCGCATCTATATTATCTGTGTTGATATTTTATATTTACTGTTCTAAACTATTATGAACCATCGTAGTTCGTTTTATACTGGAATTGGGGTATGTCGATGGGAGAAAATAAATCAGAGATGAAAAATGAAAGAAAATATATTTATATACCACTCCCATTGAGATAACCAATACTAGTATAAGGCCTAACTATTGATGGTCGCTCCTCAACAGCCTTATTCTCCGTGCTAGTTGACAGCACTACACCGTAGTGTTCTTGGCTAGCGTGGGTATAGAGGTGGGGCGTCACAGCTTGGTATCAGAGCCTGGGGTTTAGAACAAATATAAAACATAACTTAGATAGTACATGTGTTACAACTGTTTGTCGACGTTTTATCTCTCATATTTGCATATGATTGTCTTTGATTGTTAGGTATGAATTCCTAACGCTTATTCATATGCATTTGATTTTGATTCTTGTGTTTTCGGCTTTGATTCGATTTAGCCGATGATTGATTTTGTTCGAATCTCAGCGGTTCCGAACTTGATATTTTATGTTTTCCTCGGCTTGATTTCCATTCGACTTCGGTCACTTTGTTTTTGAGAAATTTCTAAATTCTTGATTTCCAAGACTCTGACTTGGTTTGCCGTTGAGTCCTTTGATGATGATGTTGAATCGTTTTGTACTCTATTATGGCCATTAATTGTTGACTTCGGCATTGAATTGATTTTTATTTTTGTTGAAGTCCTTTATGCATTTATGCTCGTTTTGTTTCGTTATCCCATTTGTTAATCGATTCTTCTTTTCCGATTAGATGTTATCTCCTTTGTTGACTTTGATAACTTCTATTTCTGGAATTTTTGGATATTCCTACTTTGATGGATTTAGAATCGAATTCTTTGGATTTTATTCACGTCTTCGAAGGTGAATTTTAGTGAATTGATTTGGTTTCCAAATTTAATCGATTCTTGTTAATTCCCCGATTTATTGCTGTCATTTATTAGCAACTTTGATAACATTTTCTTCGGGATTTTCGTGAACATACTTTTGGATGGATACAGTATCGATTTCTTTGGATTCTATTCACGTCTTCGTATGTGAATTCTTGTGATTGATTGTTTCTACAATCATTTTTGTGATTTGTCACTTTAAAAATATAAATGTTTCAATACTAGTAGTAAATATCAAAACTCTTTTATCAAAATGTTTTCATCTCTATTTTCAATATCAAAATCTTTTCCTAAACCGTTTTCCAATCTATTAGTATATACAAACCTTTATTTCACTCGTATGAGAAATCTAATTAAACGGCTTAGCAAAACAAGTGGTATGAAACGCTTGCGTTTACTTCGTCGGTTAATTTTTGGACTTGTTCGATTGAACCACTTGTGACATTTTTCTAGTGAAGATCTACAATTTGTTCGTAAATATTTAAGTTAAGCTAGTGGTTTTGGGACATGAAGCTAAACTTTTATATTCACTAGCTTAGTGTAATTGACACTTCTCGTTGATCTTGATGATCGCTTTATGAATTAGACTAGCAATTGCGCGATGTCTCTTTCATTGCAAGGTTAGACTAGACACCACTTGTGTGATTCCACTCACGCATACCTTTTTGCTTTTTGGTTAGTCTTGACCTCAATCTGTGTGATTCCATTCACACATGCTTAGTGTAATTGACACTCCTCGTTGATCATGATGATCGTTCTGATGGTCAGACTAGACACCACTTGTGTGATTCCATTCACACATACCTTTCTGCTTTTTGGTTAGTCTTGACCTCAATCTGTGTGATTCCATTCACACATGCGGGGTAGCTCCCCATGGTCTTCGGACCGTCATGTGATAGGCCTCTTTCCCTTTTTCTGTGATTTCTAGATTCCTTATGTTGATTTCTGAAAATTTTATGCTTCACCTATTTTTGTGCATTGGTGAATTCATATGTTATTGATTTGTCATGAGTACAAATTTGGGGTATGATACCTCTTTGGATCTTTGAGAAGATTCTTGTGATATTGATTATCTCTTATCGGTTGATCTCCTGTTGATCATTATTTACATACTTATAGTAGTATGCCAGTATGGATATTTCATATTTATTCCATACCTCATGTCGGTTGATCTCCTGTTGATCATTATTTACATACTTATAGTAGTATGTCATTATGGATATTTTATGTTATACTCTGTTCGAGTTTTCATACTCCGTTTGAGTTTTTATACTCTGTTCGAGTTTTCATACTCCGTTTGAGTTTTTATACTCCATTCGAGTTTTCATACTCCGTTTGAGTTTTTATACTCCGTTCGAGTTTTCATACTCCGTTTGAGTTTTTATACTTCGTTCGAGTTTTCATACTCCGTTCGAGTTTTTATACTCCGTTCGAGTTTTCATACTCCGTTTGAGTTTTTATACTCCGTTCGAGTTTTCATACTCCGTTTGAGTTTTTATACTCCGTTCGAGTTTTCATACTCCGTTTGAGTTTTTATACTCGGTTCGAGTTTTCATACTCCGTTTGAGTTTTTATACTCCGTTCGAGTTTTCATACTCCGTTTGAGTTTTTATACTCTGTTCGAGTTTTCATACTCCGTTTGAGTTTTCATACTCCCGTTCGAGTTCTCATACTCTTATCTTGTGATTTCTGGATTTCTTGTGTAGATTTCTAGAATTTGTGCTTCACCAATTTTCGTGATTTCTATTGATAAGTTTTATCAATTCTTGTGCATTGGTGAATTCGTGTGTTATTGACTTGTTATGAATACAAGTTTAGGGTATGATATCCCTTTCTATCTTTGAGAAGATTCTTGTGACATTTTTGATGAACGAAAATTCATTGGTATTATATTTTGATGCCAATTATTTCGATAAAATTTTGACGTATGTCGAAGTTGCTACTGACATTGCTATTTTAATCACGTGTTTTAGAAATTTTTTATTCTTCAAAATATTTCAAAATATAAATCAAAATTGTTTTCAAAATTTTTACGATTTGCGCTTTCAAAAGAATGAGGAAGCGAATTAAACGTTTCAGAAAAATCGAGGACTATGACCCCTTTCTTTTACTGATTCGCTTAATTCCGGACTTGTCCGTTTGAGAACGTAAAATGTTATTTATTTAAAATACACAATTTTGCACTTTCAAGGAAACGATGAAGTGAATTAAACGATTTAGTAAAACTCGTGGTTATGGGTCATGTGCGTTTGCTATTTCGGTTAATTTCGGACTCGTTAATTGAAAATTTATGATTTTTGATTATCGTTTTTGATAATCAGATATTTGAGATTTAATTATCGTTTGTGATAATTAAATATTTGTGATTTGAAATTTGATTACCGTTGTGGTAATTTCTGATTATCGTTTTGATAATTGGATGTTTATGATTTCTGATTTATCGTTTTTGATAATCAGATATTTATTGTTTCTAATTATCGTTTGTGATAATTAGATATTTGTAGTTTGATTATCATTTGTGATAATTAAACATTTGCGATTTGAGATTTGATTATCGTTTGTGATAATTAAATATTTGTGATTTAAGATTGATTTTCGATTTTGATAATCGAATACTTGTTGATTTGATTATCGTTTTTGAATAATCGAATATTTGTGATTGAAATTTCTGAATTATCTATTGATAATTAGATTTTGTTGATAATTTGTGAATTTCTTTTATGAAATTAAAAGATTTCTTTGGCGTTTATATTATATTACGCCGGTGTACCGACTCAATTTTCTGCTATTCATGATGTTTTCCACGTCTTCCAATTACGGAAATGCCTTAGGGATTTCCGATTTCTATTCTTGAGCAATCTTATATTCACATCATTGCTTCGGGGGTGTAGCACCTTCGAAATAAAGATGTTTCTCTTGTGGAGATTCTCGATGGTTCTCAAATCCTGTGGATTTCATTTTTGAATTCAGGGAATTCATCGAGCAAACTCGTTCAAGCTTACTCTTTCATGCTCTTATGGTTGTTACCTTTTGTCCATTTATTCCTTATGATTGCGAGGACGCAATTTCTTTAAGGAGGGGAGTCTGTAACAACCCGGTATTTGCATCAATTAATAATTGACATTTGGACGATTAATATTGTTGCAAATTTCTATTTAAAGTTTTTAAATTTGAATTAAAATTCTTTTATAATTTGTTTAAGAATTTTTAACGGGCTTTAAAAATTTGTTATGGCCCGTTCCTTTTTGGATCGCGACAATTAAATAAACCCGTCCCCCTCTCTTCGTTCTTGAACCCGTTCCCTTTTTATTTTTATTCATTTTTCTTATTTGTTCGTTTGCAAACCTAAAACAAAAGCAAACAAAGACGATCGAATATGGCGGCCGTTGCTTTCTTTCGATCCAAATTAGGGTTCGATCTTCGTTCGTCTTCCCTCGGTGGTTCTTGGCTTTGCTCGTCTCTGTGATGCTTCAATTCGTCGACAAGGTGAGTGAACCCCTTCACTCACATCTAATTCATCTCGTGTTTCGACAGTTAGTTTTGTTTGAATGTCGATAATTTTTTATGGTTTCAATTCATCCATGGCTTCGAGTTTTGTGACTTCAATCACTTGATTTTAGGCACTGACTTGTTTAAACGTCGGCCTTGGCATTTTTGTGATATTTGATTTCTGTTTTGTTCTAATTCATACTTTGCTAAGGTTAACTAATTGATGCTCACAGTTTTGACTTTTTTTTGGTTAAACTGCAATTTGATTTTTGTGAATTTCTAGCATCACCGATCCTTAGGGCTTTGATTTTTATGTCCCCTGTGAGCTTCGTCTCTGGCCGTCTTTGTAATCATTCCTGAAGCAATGATTTGAATTTGTGATAACTACGGCTTTTAATAATCTTGGACAGTGCTTCGTCCCTTACCTGTTGCACATATAACTTGCTACCTGTTGGACATGCAGCGCATTGATTTTCTGCACTTTGTCCAGTATCATTTGTGTGCAACTCAGTTTGCATTGTGTTCCCTTTTGTTGCACTGCCTTATGTCATACACGTTGATGTCTTTGTAGTTTGCTTCCAGTCAGCAATTACTGCCTTCATGTCTATCATGTTGCATATTTTCTGTAACTCACTTATGCTTGTTTGTGCAATTTGCCATTGTGTCATATATGACATAGTTTGCATTCGAGTTATTACTATTGCCGTGAACTGTTGCCACAACGTTCATGCGCATTTTCTAATTAAGTAAAATTGATTTCGAGTTGTAATATTAAACACTTGAGTTTCACTGTGGCTTCGGCTCTTGATGTAGTTCGAATTGTTTGGTTGAATTATCTGTATATATATATATATATATATATATATATATGCATACATACATTCGTATGTGTGTATGCATGTATGGTTGACCACTATTCGAGTTATGTGTTGTCTCATTGTATTTGCATGTGCCTCTGCATTCTTGTTTCTGGTGCGTAGTTGACTGTTGTTTCAGTTTGACCTTACCGTCGCCTGAAACAATGTATTCTGGGCTGATCTTGTTGTAGTGCACACTTGTTCATCTGAAACTCTGAGTTGCTTTTCTATGCACTGTGTACGTGCATTATGTCCTTATAGAACTGATTTGTTTAAACTGAATGATTCAATTGCATTGAGTTCTTATTCCCTGTAGTTCATACTGGGTATATTTATATGTGCTAGTGGCTATGCATATTATATATGCATGTGCTTGGTTGTACCTGTCTGTTTCACTGCCTTTTGGTACATGTACATTGCTGCTATTATCTTGTACTTCCAATGTGCACTTGTTTGTACTGTCATTTTGCTGGAATAACTTCGACATTGTTTTGATGCATTTGCATGTTGTTTCAGTCTTCATGCACTGATGCATTTGGAATTTGTCTAAGCTTTGCATTCTTCATTTTCGTATACATCATTATGCTGTTTTCATGTATTTGTACCACTGCCTTTGTGCACTTGGTCATTTGAGTGATGTTGATTTGCAGTTGTGTTGAGTCCAAACTTGACCTCTGCAGTTTTTGATTGCTGTCGGTATTCAATGGGTACATCATCACTGTAGTGGCACGGCAGTGCACGCAAGCGTGAACTGCAGCCACACGGTATGGAATGTATGATATTCTATTTGTTTTGACTTATGGATCTTTTTGCGTATTCCATATTTCGTAGTGGCGAGGCAGTGCACGCGTGCGTGTACTGCAGCCCTACTTGAATAAATATTTTATATTGATATTCCAATGGTTTGAACTGTTTTGTTTATTTCAATTCAATGTTCTGAATTGCATTCTGATTTGGTTTAATTACTGTCGTCTATTCATTATTTAATTATTAATGCTTATGTGCACTAATAACTGAGTTTGAATTAGACTGACCCGAGTATTATTTTCTTTTGAATTTAATACTCGGGTCAGACCGAGTATTTTAGGTTGTAGATATTCTGCTTTGGGTTGCTGCTAGAGCTATGAAGTTCTTTCATATCTTTTGAAGTAGTCGTCGTCATTTGTAGTAGTCTGTAAAATTGTATAGGAAGATATGTGTTCATGTATATTAAATACGTTAATGTACTTGTATATGTAACTTCCTTAGTCGATTGTTGTTGTTGTATCATATGTACCGTGATTGTAACTGACATCAGTTATTATATATATATATATATATATATATATATATATGAGACTTTCTGTTTCATTCGTGTTCCGCATCTATATTATCTGTGTTGATATTTTATATTTACTGTTCTAAACTATTACGAACCATCGTAGTTCGTTTTATACTGGAATTGGGGTCTGTCGATGGGAGAAAATAAATCAGAGATGAAAAATGAAAGAAAATATATTTATATACCACTCCCATTGAGATAACCAATACTAGTATAAGGCCTAACTATTGATGGTCGCTCCTCAACAGCCTTATTCTCCGTGCTAGTTGACAGCACTACACCGTAGTGTTCTTGGCTAGCGTGGGTATAGAGGTGGGGCGTCACAGTTATCTAAAGAAGAATCATATTCATTTTTCACTATTTTGGGCTGCGTCTCATTTTGTATAAAAGGTTATATTTTTTCCTTAAAAGTATATTATCTAGTTAGTGAAATATATTTATATATTAGTTTATGAAAGCTACGAAGGTCAGATATATGTTGTATAACAGTTTGGACATATGTCAAGTTATATAAGTTGGGTAAATTTATAATATGTTTGTGTAAGGGTACATATGAAATTACAGGGGTTTATATATATACAGAAGTTATATATCCCTTTTCGAATCTATATATGTATTTAAACTAACTTGTAAATCTATGTATAGGGTCGCTAATATTTTAAAGTAGAATTATATATTATAATATAAGGAAGCAGTGTATTTTATTATAGAAAATATTATAATGATGTCTCATGTTCTAACACTGTCCGCATAAATTTGTATCTAATTTATATGTATATAATAAGTTGGTTTTGCTTGGCAATACTTTAGCTGTACTCGTCTGTTTAAAGATATATAATTCATTATATATATATATATTTGTGTATGGTTATCAGTGTTGTTTTAAGGCATATATTTATTTATAGAAAAGTATATCTGTATTTTTATAAGTGGTTATATATATCATATATATATTTATATATTGTGATGTTAGTTTGATGTGAATGACTTAGCAATGTTTGTCTTAATGTATATGAGTCTGTATAGCTTATATATAAATTTGTATGTATATATATATATATATATACATAAGATTGGGTTTTCAAACTTTTATTGATTTCTGAGAAATATATACAGGTACTTTGATTTAGTTAATGGGTTAAGAAATAGTGATTTTGAAATGAATGGATATATGTAGATTTTGATTTCAATATATATATATATATATATATATATATATTTAAGATTTAAGATTTGATTTAAAAATGTATATGTATTTTTTTAAATTTAATATTTGGTTTATGGAAAACTTTATACATCTCGTTTAAATTTTATCAAACAAGTTTTGATTTGTTCTCATCGATTATGTTACCTGTTATATTCATCGAATTCGTGCCTATCTTGCCTTGCTTTGAAAACCGTCATTTGGATTGGTCAATTTCGCAATTCGAATCTTAGCCAGTTGTGGTGTCTATCTTCTCTCTAGCCTCGAAAGGTGAGCAATCACTCACGATTAACGTTCTTTATTTATTAAATTTGATTTCAATTGAAACGACATTTGAAATACAGTGTTGTTAGTTATTTACACTGTTGTATATATGTTACTACCTGTATCTGTTCACCTATGACATCTGACACCATTATCAGTTATTTATATCGATGATATATGCCTGTTATATTATTATCATATCTTATTACTCTGCAAGTTCCCTGTTGGTATAGAAATCACTATGGGTTGAAATGATACATACCCGAATAGACTTTAGAATAGGAGAAAATCATTATGGGTTGAAACGATAAACTCAAGCGATTTTCATTTGAATTAAATTTGGGATTGCGGCTTGAAATGATATATATACCCATATTTATATTTTTAAATTGCGGATTGAAATGATATATATTCGTATCACTTGACCTAGGGTAGAAAATTATATACAGACGCCGCTGGTTTATACATAAAAATATTTTGAAATGATTTCTATGGTTTTGGAAAAGTATATGGTTTTATATAAATATTTATTTTTTTGATATTATGTAAATGCTATTTTATATGTATAGTTAAATTCTCGATTTAAGCTATGTATAAATTTGTTTGATATAAAATAAGTTTAATAATAAAGTTGATTTTATTAAAATATAATATGGATATGTATTTATTTAAATTATATTTTAATATAGAGTTTATAATGATTTAATAAATAAAGGTTGAGAAGACAGATTTGAAATTGATTTGAAATTGGATTTAATTAAGAATTTATTTAACAAATCAATTTGAAACGTATGGAATTTAAATTTTAAAGGGATATAATTTTATAACTTTGATTTTTGGTCTAAGGTGATATATATGGAATCATTAAGATTTAGTTTTGAAATTATGGAATATTTAACTTTGAAATATATGGAATTGAAATGGTTTGTTTGAAGTTCAAATTTGTATTTGGAATTGATGTAAATTGAAATGGATTATTGAAACTGAATTGAATTGAAATTTGATGATTTGAGATTTGATTAAAATTTGAATTCTGGAATTCGAGTTGTTTTGGAATTGATTTGAAAATTTGAAGAAGCTATTTTATTATATAAAGTATTTTTAATATCTAAACTGATTAAGTGGTGGAAGTTCTGATTTCAAGTCGTGAATTTCAAAGTGTTATGATTTAAAATATTATGATTTCTAAGTGCTATGGTTTCAGAACGTTATGATTTCTAAAGTGTATGATTTCAAAGTATTATGGTTTCCAAGATCTTATGGTTTCAAAGTATTTTGGTTTGAAACGTTATAACTTTGAAATTTATATTGATTTGGAAGTAAATATTTGAAATGGAAAGATAGCATATGAATTTGGTTTTCGAAATGGTAATGATACCGTATTGATTTGGGTTTTGAAATAAAAATGATTTTGTCTTCGAAGTATAAAGTATTTTGAAAGGAATATAGTTTCTAAATGAAATGAATTGATTTTTGTAGTATAAACTATTTTGAAATGACCACGGCATTATAATAACTATTGGTTGTTAAAGAGATCGGGATCGGAAGTTGTCATACTCTCTGCCAACTTCGAAAACCACTTTAACAACTGTGCACGCGGTGGAGATTTCAGAATGAAGTAGGATGGCGGCGACGATCCTTTTGAGGTTTGAATGTGGACCCGACTCCCGTGAGTTGGCTTAAAGTTGCTAAAACAAGAGCAATCTCGAGCCAAAAGGGGTAGCTCCTCTGGTCGGACGCACTTCTTCGATACTATACTCTTACTTGTGGTTGATTTGATGGCCATCCTTCGATTTTGATTGGGAGTGTGTTCCGAGGTGGGCGTAGTGGCTGCTACGTTACCACCAGCCCGTGTGCATAACTGGTATATCTACCCTGGCATTACCTCGTGTGCTGTGTCACCTACCATAGCGAGCCTTACTATGAGTTTCTATTTGTGTCGTACCTATGGAGTATCTTCTGATAGTCTCTCGATCAGGAGATATGTATGTACTGTATAAACTACTGGCATTATTACGTGTTAAGGGCTCTATCGGTAACTCATTAATGCTATTAAAAAGTAAGTTTATTTTACTGTAGACATTATTATAATAGCGAAATATTACTACATAGTAGATAGTTTAACGGATCCTTAGAGGATGGTTATCCCAAACATCCTTTGAGTTATTTGTGTTTCGGTTGTTATTTCACTTGAGTTGGATTTATTGATATAAGAATGTTAATCATGACTCGAGTGTTTTTTGTTTTGCTTTACGCTCGGGTCAGACTGAGTGATACAGCTTTTGAGACTCACCTTCGGAGTTGGAGCTTTGGTTTAAGATCTAGCCATCTATTTTGTTTCGGTATCCAGTGATTTCAGTGATGTATTCTGATTTTGTACCCGATGTATCTTGTTATTCTTCCGTTGTATCTTGTTTAACTCTGATGTATCTTATTTTTATATAGTAGCTTCATGAACTACTATCTCTTTAGTTCCGCTGCATTATTATTTACTTTGTGTCTGTGTTCTTTGACTATTTATTTACTGTATATTCTCAGATTTGCCAAATTTTATTTACAACGTGGTATTTTGAGTAATTCAAGTCCGACATGTGCGGATGCGAATGGTTGAAAATATCGGGTCGTTACAAATTCGGTTCTATCCTTTGTGGCTTTGGTCCTTCGAAGCCATCGTTAACCTTATGCTTTCCCTTATCATTTCTGTATCCTGCCTTAGAAGGTCCTTCATCCTCCATAGCATTAACTTCAACATCTTCATTTGCTTCAGCATCCTTCTAGCATAGAAACCTATCGGCTTGGTAGCTGAAATCCGCAAGTTTCACTAACGAATCTCTCTCCATTGCAATCTTGAAATTAGTTTTACTAGCAATCCCAGATTCCATAACCATCAGAATTATCGATGGGTTTGGCTTTTGCACTACAACAGCTGCTGCATTGAATATAGTTAGATAACTCTGTAGGGTCTTACCGGCCCTTTGCTTCATACTGTAAAGCGTTGTCACATTATTCGATTGTGGTATATGAACTTTGAACTATTTCATAAACATATCCACTAATTCAGTCCATGTGCTAGTGGAGCTGTTTTCTAGCTGATAAAACGACATCCCATTAAATGCGTTAAGTATAAAAGAAACATTGTCTTGTCACTTTCTTCGATGCTCTTAACACTCTTATATGTTGGATATATCTCATCAAATGAACGATTGGATTCGTTCTTTCGTTATACGTCTCCAAATTTGGCTATTTAAAATCAGGTAGGTTCCAAGCATATCAGATGTTTGGGGTAAATAAGCTTCTATTTACTTCCTTCAAACTCTGATCATGGGGTCCACTTCTCAATGCTTGTCTTATCATATTAGCAATCTTGGCATTATCGTTCGACGGAAATCTTAGGGCTCGGCATGCCCTTGTCTCGAATTTTCGTCCTACCCCTACTTTTATGGAGTGTTTTCAGTCATAACCCATGTGGTCGTACATTTTCATTCTAGTCTCAATTCTCAGGCTCGGTATCATCCCTTTGTAGTTCTCCGTCATGCCAAAGGTTCAAATAAACCGTGCCCCTGACCAAATGTTTCATTACCGACACGATTCATGTTGGCACCAACAAGTTGGAGCGGTGGAAGAACAGTTCCAATTTTCTCTACTCCTTGTGCGTCTTCTTTTTATTCTGGCCTTTGATTTTGAGTTTCAACTGCTTCGATTGTCCTTTGCTGCTTCATATTCTAAAAAATCCATCAAGCACCTCCTCTTGCTAAGCCATCAATCTTGCTTGCATCTCCATCATCATTCCTTCCGTCTTCTCTCTAGTAATATAGATTGAAGGTGGATTTGCACTTGAGGACACCTCTTGGGTATCCCCTTTTCCATGATGGCTTAGTCCTTCTATAGCTCTGGTATTATGCCTCTTCATCTTCTCCAAATCAAATCTCAAGTTCTTTCTCAGTGAAAGAACCAAAAATGCTAAACCAAAAGATCAGGGATGTAACTTTTACGAGGATGGAGTGGACAACTACCCTACCCAAAAAACTGAAGGAAGAATATAGCTTCATCCAAAACCCATTCATCTCTCATTCAGGTCCGGCTCAATAAAATCATATATTTGTAAAATGTATTCTCCAACTTGTTTGGATGTGAATTCAAATAACTCAGATTCAAAAGGCGTATAATCCTGCTAAAATTCAAAAATACAAGAACAATGTGAAGCATGATTAAGGATTAAGTCGAGTTATATAGATGCGTTATTATAATGATTATAAGATGTAAGATGCAATTCGTCATCATTATATCAAATGGGACCATGTCGACCTAATTCAAAAAAAAAAGAACAGAAATGAGGATAAGATGTTGCATTTAATATGAATGACTATACATCTATGTTAATGGTGTTTGATAAATTATGTATTTTAATGGGCATGAAAAGGATAAGAGTAATTATGCTAAAGTAGCTCGGTTAAAACATTTTCTTTTCCAATTATTAATCACATATAGTCCACCCATCGCAAATTAAATTTTTGGTTATGTCACTGCAAAAGATAGCATAACACCCAAAGTTGATTAGATCTAAATCAAGTATGAAAATAATAGATACAAGAACAAACACGCAATTTTTATAGTGGTTCGGCAAATACTCCAACCTAAGTCCACTTAATCCTTATTATTGATGATTTTCTCTCTAATTACAATGATTAAAATCAATACCCGAGCTACCCTCTTATAGATCTCGATTTTATTTGAGTTTTATGAGTTAAGGGAGGAAGAAGATGGAGTTTAAAACCAAAGTGCCCGTCTCCTTACTAGTTAAAGCCACATTGCTATTTATAGACGATTCCAAGAACGAACCTCGCTATTTAGTCTTGAATACGTCTTAATTCTAAGATCGAAAAATATAGTATGAAAAATAGGTTGTCACACTCAAATATCCAGCAAGCCAATCATGTCGATACCAATATGATTTTGTGCATCCATACTTCATCTTTTTCTTTGTGGTCTAAGCTTCCTTCCTTCAAACCTTGCCTATCTAAGTCCTAACATCATGTCGGTACCAATCAAATCATGTTGGCACTGACACGATTTTATTGCTCAAAATTTCACCAAAATTCATATGTTCCTTTCTTTCATTATTCTTGATATTCTCTTAAGTCTTTAGATCCATCTATTCATCATTCTTTAGTCCATTCTATCTGTTCGAGTCTGTTCCAAGACTATGGAAAATTTGCGATAAAAGAAGCAAAATTACAACAAGTGCATTGTATGAGGCACTAATAGACCTAGCAAAAGAGAAGGTAGTGGTTTCGACATCATTCGAGTAGTGATAGGTATCATTCAGTTCACCCACTGTCTTAGCTATTAGTTTTCCATCGGTTGAAGTCTCTTTTGCCTCCATTTTAGTCATGGACTCTGAATCTAACAATTACTCAAAACATTGGCCTGATAGAACTAAATTAGAATTTAGTGCCAAGTAGGTAGCCGAGACAAAAGGTTTATATGAATAACATGCTAATGGAGGTCCAATTAAAGACCGAGAAGGGAGAAAGAACCAAACACAAGTGCAACCTGAGAAAATTCGTTGCTTAAATGAAAAAGTAAGTTCTTGATGGTACCTCGCTAAAAAGGGGTAAGGTACTGCTAAGTTCTTACTCTTAGAGCGATAAGAGACTTTGGTATGTTCAATAACATAAAGTTGGAAAATTATCCAATCACCATAATTAAAATTTTCTAGCCTATTATAGTGGTGTGTGATCTTTGGTCCAAAATGTCATGAGACGGTCGGTCCTTATCCGGTGCGAGAGTTCGAGCATTGAAAGGATCTTTGTCAAGTATGAGAGAACCAGAAAGAACGCACCTTTGGTGTACTAGTTATCATGACCACGATAAATGCTGTTAGCATAGACATATCCACTATTTTAAGTCGGATGTCATTTAAGATCTACGGGTAGAGCCTCGGGTATTCAAATTGCCTTAAAGATTGGTTTCATTCTCGGGAAAAGGCCTGAGTGGGCCCCAGTAAGAAAACATGGTTGGGCTCTCAAAAGTAACGAGTGTACGCGGCTGAATCAAAGAAAGTGCTACAAAGCAGTGGATTCAATACCTTGTTAATGTATTGTTGAAACTAGCTCTCTCGCCCTCGCCAAGAAAGGCCAAATAAAGGAGATAATTTATTTAAACGATAAGTAGTTGGGGAACTATTCGATCAAATGTTATTGTGCTTATTTTCCTCCTCTTCCTAAGAAACAAGTAATGATTTTGTTGCAAAATCGTGCTCAATTCCATATATGGAAATTGCACCAAGTTCTCTTCGTTAGTTACGGGAAATAGAGATGCTATTTAATACAAAAGTAAAATGTTCACAGAGGCTAGGAAGACTTGGTCATAGTAACTTAAACCACATACATGCCGATTAAATGAGAACCATCTCGAGTGGACCTACCGAACAAATTAGGAATCTTATTGCCCCGGAATTCACATGTGGGCCACCAACTTTCTGTCAGAATGAAACGCCTCGTTGTCATCCATGAGGAGCGAAGAACGACAAGCCTAAGATTTTACTGGTTGTAACATGGGACCAATTACCCAATCGGTCCCTAGGAGAAAAGAAAAGATATCTTGGTAAAAAAACTGAAGTTGTATTGACAAGATCCAATGGTGAACAACCAATTAAAGGAAAAGTAGTACAGAAGTCTGAGGGCCTTCATTATCGTTTCATACCCAGAACTAGCAGCCTTCGCACCCAAGCTACAAACGGCTGACACGATTGGTTGGTCCGTGCAATTCTCTTTACTTTTCTATGTTCCTTGTTCCTCGAATACAATTCGATCCTTGTACAACCAAATCCCAATTTCTAGAAAGCCTTTGATGTCTACTTTATGAAAACATTCATTTGTACGTGGGTATAGACGATCATCCATTATTCTTCATAATATTGGCCAACATGAATATGTATTATTCATATGGAAGATCTTTCAATTGAGAATATCCATCATCCTAAGATGAAGGGAAAGGTCAATATGTTTTTTTTGGTTGTTCAGTTAAACCAATGATTCGCTCTTTGTATCCATTGTACTTAATAATGCAAGAATTTGGTGAAAATATGTAAAATTGTTCCTCCTCAAAGAATGATTCCAAAATAACATATAATAGTTGGGAGAGGTACGCTAGTGGTCAGCAGAAATAAGGTTGTTAATTACCGAAAGACTGCCCAAACAACGAAAGCTACAAAACTTTGAGGGAGCAAAGCTTATTCGACATTCATTAGTTTATGCAGGCTCCAAGATATTGGTACGACTTCCAAATTGGAATAAGGAGGGACTCAAAATCTTGTTGCTCTTTGACATGGTTCTAATTATTGCTTGTTCGAATATGGCTTGCATTGAGGGATCTAAACTGTGACCCTTCTTTTTTTATTTTGACGAGCAAAGCTTGCTTTTTGCCCTTCAATTGATAGATCGGGGGCAATGTCAAAGAGTGTGGCAGACTGCAAGCAAACCATGGAGCAACTAACTTTGATCTTCACTTCTACTGCTTCTGCCCCCGCTTCCTAACTCAAAAGATCAAAGTAGAGAGATCATTTTTCACAAAATAAGCATGGATAACTGGATATAATTAGGAAGCTTACTGGTCAACAAAAAAATTCCCTATTAAGTAAGAAACCATCATGATCACATGATACATTTTAGAAGTGCCATGAGACTTATGTGGATCGTGTTACAAATGCTCCGGCTAAAATATTGATGGAAAATATGAAATTTTTGCTTTTCAATCTCGATTACTTGAATTTCTTGCTCATGGTGTTGCATTGCATCATTCATCAAGAGGATTGTGTGCTTTATAAATGGAAGAATGTCATATTCTAAACAGTCGGAAAAAGAAGACGAAGGCCACTACAACACAACTGACCGGGTTAGCCTCGCCTACAAAAATCGAAGTCGTTGAGCAAGTTAGCGAAGAAACTTAGGCTAATAGATCCAACTTTGCTCTAGTTGATTAAGTCGAAATTGTTATTGCTGTTCAGAGCCTGATCTACAAAAGAGGAGACCAAGCATATTGATGCGACAGATATTGGTCAAACAAGCAATACTGAGTGATCAAATCACCGTGGCGATTAAAGTCCCTTCCACCAACGACCGAGCAAGAAGAATCATAAACTTTGCATAAATCGCACCATTTCTGTCTTATGTTATCTTACTACCCCTGTTGTAAACATCTATGTTATACACAACGTGAATAGACATATATAAATGTTATATGGTACGAGATATGTATATATACAAAGTACACCCACAAGCGTACATTGACAATATCCATAAATGTATACATAATCGGAAGTGCATAGCACTGTACATACACTCAACTGACGCAAAGTGTCAGGTCACCAATTTTAAAGCATTTTGTCCTTCAAACTATCATTAACAACGAAGTTATTACAACATAACGATACATAATTACATAGCTGGCTCACATGTATGAGTCAAAATCATTGTAAAAAAAAACAAATAAAAGAAATATGGAATCAATAAATAAAGGCATGCAGATCATATCTTTTTCTTCTTCTTTATAACCCTTTTCTACATAAGCACTCAAATATTGTACATCAGATGCAACAGATCTGTTTTTCCTCTTCCATTTGAGGCCTTGAGTTCTTGGGCCTCCATTCAGTACGGCCCTTGACGATTTCAGCACCACCCTCAAGTCGAAGAAGATGTTGGCACTCTAGAGAAGTTTCTGATGCGCTAACAGAAGTGAGCGACTGCAGTACACTGTCACGTCCGCATTCTCTCCTGTACTCAAGTGTCATGCTCCCCAGCTCGTGATTCTCAAGCACGGATCTTGGAGCACCCTGATACATTAATATTTTCATTAATTTTCAACCATATTTCGCATATTAAAAATAGGTTTCTGCATTATATTATCAGTTAAGGGTGATTTAATAAAACACTCATGCGTTATGATGTTTGCTGAACTAAAAGTCTCATATTTTAAGTATGGGGTCAGCATACAAATACTAGGTATAGGTTGGCATTAGCAGTCTACCTAATAGCGATAATGAATTTAATAGAAACAAAAGGTTGGAAGATAAGAAGTTGTAGGTCACAGTCATGTTGTATCAGGGGTCCCGGACATGTGCGGTAGCTGATACTACTGTTTGCCAACTAATATACAAATGATCGCTCATAAAGTTCACAACACGTCATTCATATTCCAGTTGGCACTTAACTTTTAGGTCTGAAAAGTGAGTTTGCGTTCGAAATCAGTTGAGGATCCAAGTCAAATGTTCAACTACTTAAAGAAATATAGTGCAGATGTAAAAGAGTGAGTTTTCATTCGAAATTACCTCAAGGATCCACCCAATGTACTTGACATTGTTCACATGTTGATTGACATCCAAATCGCTCCATCGAGGCTGCAGTTTTCAGAATGTAAAATAATCATTAGCTGATAGGGCTAATCTAAATACATGATGGTAACTTCAAAATGTCAGATAAACTTACAGTTAAACCACTGCGAACATGATCTGCATTGTCATCGCCCAACTTTGGAAGTTTTCTGCTATCTTCCTCAATAACAGGGCCCTTATCCAAGAAATAAGGCCCGATTTCAGCTCTAACCTCCTCTGGAAATTTGGATAGCCTCCTTGTTTGTTTGTTCATCATCACCCAATTACTAAGACAGTGCACAAAACAAATTATTACCCACACACGTAATCCGTATAGGTAAAGCTAATGATACAGTGTAAAAATAAATCTACAAACCTGGTGGCTCTCATTATAGTCTGACCAGTTTGACGGTCACGTACATGCCAATCTCTCCTCATGCCATTCTTTCCTGAGGCTCCAACCCAAGTATCTACTTCAATAATATCTCCCCTGCATAATCATACAAACATCACTAGTGTTAGTATGATTGTCATAATTATAGGATATAAAAAAACAACTAAGCTTAGCATGTGTTTTATATTTTATTACTTTAAAAAGAGGATAACATATAGTAAGAAAAAATGCAACAGAGGTACCAGCCAATTATTTTGTCAACTATATTTAATAACATGTATGCATAAACCACTTGTCAGTCAAGTCATAAATGACAAAATATAATTTGCAGAGCAAATTACAGTTTTGACTAGTAAACGAGTCATCGACAGTTGAAAATTGACAAACCGAATAAAGAGAAAAAAAAATGCAAATCAAGGTGGACACGGGACCTACCAAGAAGGATAATATTCGACACCAACTTGCATCTTGGTGACGACCCAAATTAGATTTCTCTTGCTCATTTCAGGTGTTGAACCAAATCCATCACCTAGAAGTCCAGCACACATGACATGATTTAGGGCTGTTTCCTGATCAAGCATATTTATGTTGAAGATTAGTTGCACATATCAGTAAGTCATTGTCAAGAGTGGACATGTAACAAACAAAAAGCATGTGTCCACCTACCTGTAAATGGTTCATTAGCGTCTCAATTGATGCTGTTTTATCTGCACCAATTTCATACGACCTAATTGAAAAGTTTTGCCTATAAACAAGTCCATTTTCAATTATTTTTCCAAGTCCAAAAGCATCAGAAAGCATGTCAGGCTTCTTTGGCTTCCAATCAAGAAGAGTCCACTGTTTCTCAGCAGCCAAGAAAATAGTAGTGATTGCGGCAAGAAGAACGCTCCAATCAGGCAATTGATTGTAGAATGTTCTTGGTACATAAGAAGGGATAGAATTGTCTGCTAAACTCGTGGGGTCAGTTTTTATCGCAACTTTACTTTTGGTGGCAACTTGGGCATTTGCCTTAACTTGTAAACCTCCGTTAGAAGTGGCAGGTTTAGGACCGAACGATACTGAAGAGGGTTTAGCTGGTGATGTTGATGATGATGAGGAGGAGGAAGACGATGATGATGTGGAGGAAGGGATATGAAATAAGGCCATAGTGGCCGCGGAAGCTACCATGATGAGCAGACTGTGGAGATATCAGCGCTGAAATTAAAAAACAGTAAATATATAAATTTGAATGAGTAACACCATTTGCAAATTAGTTCTCCATAATACAAATAACAACAGCAGATTAACATGACTAATCAGCATGATTAATCAGACAGACCTACAATACAAATGAATTTTTTCATCATGTTCTACTTAGAGCATCAGAAACCATGGCTGCCATGTGTTCTTATGTACTATAATTTTAACTAGAAATCATTTGAAAATTTTATACAAATTGCAAAGGGCAAGACTTTAGCCAAATGATTATTATTTTTTAGTGGTGCAACAAAAAAGTCCTCCACGGTGATCACAGGTAATATAGAACATGTACTGTTAATAGGGATTATCATACACAAAGGTCGAGGGGTGGGATTTTGATGTTCAGTGTGAATGAAACTGGATTAATCAAGCGTAGAACGATCAATAAATATAAGAAATTATCATTAGAGCAAACGTTGATAGGATATTGCAGACCCAAGTTGAAGGTAGTTTCGTCACTGCATAAACTACATGTACATACATAGATTGAAAGGATAAATATCAATTTAAGGATGCATGGTACAATAGAAATACAGTATGGTTTGTTAATTATGATACTAAAAAGTCATTCAAATTGAAAGATAAATTACATACTCCAAGTTTATAGAAGTACTATGAAATATGATTTAACTAGGTCAAGGACACAAAGAAAGATGCGTGTTCAAGTGCTATATTGTGGCATATGTCTTGATTGTACAAAATTAAGATCCTGCCCTCTCATTTTTACCGGTCGTATTCTTTACAGAGTAAAATACTAATCCAAATTTGGTCTCATGGCTGCCACATCGATGATCCAAGGAAACGGTTTATATTGCTTGTTTGTGTACCTTATCTCCATTTCGGGCCCAAATGTTATTTTTAAATAACTTTAAAAGTATGTAAAGTCACACACAATCATCTACTTTATCTAACATTTGCTTCGATAAGAATGGCGTGTTGGACCATAAATCCTTAAAAGCAGAAAATCAGATAGGATATACAAATTCAAGACGAAATAATTTAAAAGTTGAACATTTACGATAGTCTAAATTGCTAATCATTTTGCGCCCAAGGCTCTTGCAAGTTTGACAAGATACAACCAATTCCCTAAAAAACAAAAATTCCAAACTACAAAAAACATATAAAAAGGTAAATTAATGATTAAAGAACCAAAGTCAGTCATTTGCATCACAATCACAATTAATCGAAATTAGACAAAACGTGTTTATAAAATCATATCAAATGAATCAAACCTGCCAATTTTACCAAAAATCAAAACTAAATACCGAATTTCTCACCTTAATCCCAAAGAAAGAGGTCGAATCGCAGCCCCAGAAGTCGGAATCTAGGGTATCGTATTCCCTCCTCTCTCTCTCTCTCTGTGTCTGCCCTCTTCTGCCAAATAACCAAAAAATTCTCCGAGAAAAAATGAGATGGGACAGAGCAAATATAATTATTAATGTTTCTAAAATGAGCTGTTTAATTTTAGCTGAATGAGCTGTACAATCGGGTCATTTATAACACGCTTTATGAATAAAATACAATAATGCCCCCAGAGGGAAATGTTTACATCGAGTGGGCTCGTGTACTATTTTGGAATGTAGGTTTCACATCTGGTAGGCAACGGCTAGGCGTTGCGTTGGCTTGCGCGGGTCCCTTTTCCCTTAAAAAAAAAAAGGGTTAAGCGAGTAATCTTGTAATCTGCTACTTTTTTCGACAAGCTATCGTGGAAAGAAGATGGGTTAGACGTGATGAGAGCTCACCGACGGAAATATTATTCCCTAGTTCGTCTACCCAGTTTCTAGAGGGAAAAACATAGACAAATATGGTTAATGCGTACAATCACTAAGTGAAAAATTACCATCATTGTCATCCTTGCTTTATTTTCAATTTCTCCGTTTTTATAATTTTTTGTATTAAACCATATTGTGAGTTAAATTTAAAATTTTAAGATTATTTTAATGCTTTCCTCGCATATTAATATATGTTTACTTTTTTTTATTCTAAGAGCATTTTCAACGAACAAGTATTTAGCTCGAATATTTAGATCATTGAAAAGAAAACTTTCCTACGAAACTACGAACCGTTCATCATAAGGATAACATTCGATTTTCGATTCAGGATTATGATTTGGGTTGGACATTCATAGAACATGCGCTTATCAAGAACCACTAGCCCAAATGATAATATCTCTAAATAGCAGTTTAAGAGGTTCTAGGTTCGAGCCCCTAAAACACATAACATGAGTGCTATACTTGAATAAAAAGTATCAGCCTCATCATACGAAAAAGAAATAGACGCTCGAAGTTGGACATCTACTAACCATACGTCCAATATATGTGCGTATTTAATAGGCGTCTGACTTTAAAATTTATCAAATAATTGATCGTCATGCGTCTATGAAATAAACGTCTAAGCTTGAACACTTATTAAATAAGCTTCTGAACTTCATTCGCTTACTTAATACCCGCACCTACTAAGTAAGTGTCTGACCGTCGAATAGTTTCACACAATTCAATTCTTAATATTAAAGTTGAATATCAAGGGTTGAATTCATTGGAGCTACTTTAAATATCATTTCCTCTTCTTAATGTACTTTAATATCTTCTTTATGTGTGTCCATACATCTTAGCATTCACATTTCTAACAATATTTTTACTTGTAGTTTTAATCAATCCTCTTGGGATTCTCATTTCCTCTATATTTAACTTATTTTTTTGTTTTAAATGTTAATATTCTGCTTTATACAATACCGCTAATTTAATAGTTGTTCGATAAAAAAGTCTCATTTAGTTTTTTTGGAACTCTCCTATTTTATAAATCGACACCACTTCATCTTTATTTTAAGCCTCCCACACTAATTCGATTTTTTATCTTTCAACATCTTTTATTGTTTAACCTTGATTGAACATATCTTTTTTGTTGATTCAACCAGTCATAAATGAGAGGTATAATCCATGAAACAATCCCGACGCCGTTGAAGCCATAGATAGGCAAGGCACAAGGAGTGAGACTTGATGACGGAAACTTTATCCGGCAAATGATGTTCTTGAACATGATGTCTGTAGAGCTACCCCCATTAATGAAGACTCGATGCACTTTGATATGGTGATGTTGATAGAGATGACTAAAGGGTCATGATGAGAGTAGCTGATGCCTCTCTTGTCTTCTGTTGTGAAGGTGATATGAGCTTCATCTTCCTCTACTCTTAATGTTTTAAGGGCCCAAAGCTTCACCGAAATACTTATTTATGGGAGTGAGCTTCCATCTATACAGAGCTTGGACCCATATCCCTTGTTCTTGCCATGAATTGATGTCATCGGTAGTCTGCTTAGAAAGACTCGTATCAATAGTTAGGTAGATATATCTGCTTTAAGGCAATCAAAGGAGATTCGATCTATTAACTGCGTAACTACATCCCCCATAATATGTGTAATAGGATTAGGTTCATCGACTTTTGAAAGCATGTCCCCTTTAGAGAATTGAAAGGGGATTCAGACATCCCTTTTAATATGTAGAAAGGGGTCCGGTTCAAAAAAAATTCCTTTTAGTAGTTCTAAAGGAATTCATTTCGTAAAATGGTACAAAAATTCCCCCTTTAAGAATCTCTATGGAGTTTCGTTTCATAAACAGAGAGTAAACAGTGCCCGGTCTTAGATTAGAGTAAGTTCGTCTGCCCTATTAATGTGAGAATATTTACCATGTCCAGCCAAGGTAAGTTGGTGGGTTGACTATTGATGGTGGACTACCTATTTCGACGATTGTTTTCCAATCGTAGGCAAATCGGTCCATCGTTGCTAATTTGAGTTCGCTCTGGTTGGGCATCCTGAAGGTTCGAGGTGCATTAAAGTCAGATGCATTCAATATCTGTAGTTCTACAAAACCTTTTGGAGATGTTTTCCCCTTTTTAAGCAAATAACTGCTATTTTATTTATTTTTTCCAATTTTATTTGTTTCTTTGCTCTTTTAATTTTTATTCAGTTAATCGTACATATGTTACTATCTTCTTGTTCAACTCACTCTCTAGGTTTGTAATTCAAAAAAATACTTCCACGTATTTGGTATATTTACCTCTTTTACTGATATATTATTACTACCATCTTTAGTTCATTTTATTTGTTCCAAATCATTTGTTGATTTATCTTTGTTTTTAGCAACTTATAAATATCCTCATCCCCTTCGTTTATGCCAAATTTATTTGTATATGTTTTTATAAATAGTCAATTTAGTAATACTAACAACATTTTACTTCATTTTTAGACCTTTTATAGTTATCAAAAATTTTCTATCTCCTATTATTTTGCCATATTTTAATGTTTTTTCTTCTTCAATTGTGTAGTTTTTTAAACCACACTAAAGAAATAAGGATTATCTAAAAATCAAATATTTTGGACATACATCACCTTTCTTTAGATTGCCCATTAAAATATCTCTTTCTTTATATAACAATTTTCCAATTCAACGTAACTAAAATCATCTAAGATCATTCCCAATAGGGGCTAGTCGTTTGGGTCATTTACTTAGTGACTAACCACCAATAGGGGTTAGTGAGCTTAATTTTAGGCTCACTAGTGACAGTCAAGTCACTTTGGCGACCTCTACAGTCATTGAGATATTTGACATTATTAACGATGGGTAAATAGACATTAATAATGTAAGATATCTCAGTATGCAATGGTAAAAATAGTATCATTGCTCATTTATTCACCATTACTACTGTTGGATGAGGCAAAAGTGTTATTTTTATAGTTGATGTCTGATACACTATATAATTCAAACAATTTAAACACTTTACAATTCAGCCTTCTTCTCACCTTTCTTCTTCATGATCCCTTAAATCCCAAATAAAATTATCACATTTTGGTGAAAAGATGTCTAATAATCAAAGAGGAAAAAACCTAATGGCCCCCTATTTCAATAATTTAATCAAAATTATGATGTTCCGTCTAATTAACAGAGCAATCAGAACTGTCAACCAAATTCTTAATATGAATCTCAAATGCATTCGCATAAACAATTGCAGCAAATGAGTTAAAACTTCAATAATCATACTAGCAACTACTACTCAAATATTAGTCCACAATATTGATCATAAAATTTTAAAGGTAGCTCGCGAGGTAAAAATACCAACTTTGGCAGAAATTTAACTTTTCAATTTAAATCGTTCGATGGAGGATTCAACCTAGCATAAACGACAATTCCTTAAGTAAATGAAACTCCCTCTAAAAATTCAGCTTTAAATCAAAGGAAATGGTCAAAAGATGAACAAGAAGAACTTGATGTTTGTTGGCTAGAGTGTTCCGGTAATGAGAAGAAAGGTACATCGCAAACTAAGTTTGCGTTTTGGTCATGTATTTTCAACCTATTCCATACTCATCTATCAAATGGTATTTCTAGAACAGTTGATTCTTTAAGAACTCAATAGAGAGGTATAAATAGGCATTCCAAATGGAATGTGATCATGACAGTATGGAAACTATAAAATAAAGTGGGGCTACAATGTTAATTTGGTACGTTTTAATATCAACCATCATTAAATTATTGTATTTATTGTTACACACTCCTAATATTTTATTAAAAATTTCAGCTCGAACGGACTATGAATTATATGTATAATAGTCTTAAATTTCAAACACTTCGTATTTAAATATATGGATTATTTAAATATTTAAACCTCGGTTTGATGTAATCAAAATTGATTTTGTAACCTTGTTAACACCCTTTTAATTAATAACCAATGATATTGAATTTTTGAATTTTTTTTCAAAAATAAATACATCGCAGGAATATCGATAATGTGACCAAAAATCATTTTATCGATAAACGACTATTTTTTGGAAAAAAAATTTCAAAATTTTTGTGCTTGCTTAATATATTAATGTGTAATTAATTCATAACTAAAAATATTTTAGTATTTATGGCTAACTAAATATGAATAGTAAAAGATCAATAAATGATTAAGGAAAGAGATATTTTGGTGAATAATGTTTAGAACTTTTTTTAGGAAACGAGGTGTAAAGTTGGCACATGGAAGGGAGCATGCATGGTGACCTTCCATGAAGGGTAAAAGGTGAGTGGTTACCTCTTGGTGACTTCTAAATAAGGTCATTCATATCCTACATTAATACATTTTTTAATTTTCAAAGGTAAAAACAACTTAGCCTTAATTCATTCCTACCTTCACTAATCAATCTCTAATCAAAATAAATCAACATTAAACTTCTCCAAAATCAAGATATAAGCCTAACACGTCATTAAAAAATAGAATAGCAACATGCAGATTGAAGAAAAGGAGCACAACAACACCAACAGGTATGGGACAAGAACAATAAGGGGTCATGGAGGAGGCCCAGTGCAAAATGGTGGCAAAGGTTGGATCTTTTGGATGTTTGGCGATGGTAGGAAGTGTTCATGTGTTTTTGTGTGCTTGTGTTTGGTTTGAGCATGGATTTGGGTGATTTAACTCACCATTGAATGATACATATTGTGTGTGTGTGTTGTATGCTTGAATATAATGTTTAAGTAAAGTTAACTAATGCAAGTTATCACTTTTGGACCCCTTGCTTTGAAAAACAAATGACTACTTCATATGTAATATCGTAATTTCTAGTATCCTCTAAACATGTAACATGGCCTTGATTATGTGTTTACATGCTTGGTTTAGTTTGGTTTTGTGTGTCATTAAATTGTGTTCAAAGCTAGAATAGTCGTTATAAGTGCACTATGAATCCCTTATGTTTTAACTTGCTTTGAAATGGTTATATGTGAACATACTATAAAGTATATATTTCAGTTGTACTCTGCACTTATGGTAGTGTATGAAACAACGAGGAAGTGGGTTGAAAAGTTATAGGACTTATAAACAAAGTAGCAAAGTTTATAGTGAAACAGTCGCTATATGATCACTTTAAGAATGCCTTGTGTTCGACAATTTTTAATATGATTTTAAGAGATTTCTTTAGGGACTTCATTGATGTTTTAATAAGTACTTTTTGTTTATTTATAATTGTAAAAATATCAAAGTTTAAATCATTTCATAACTAACTAAATGAAATTGAAAAACATAAATAACTAGTTTTTGGTGATTTTTATAGCATTTTGTAAAAATATGCATAGAGTTTTATTTGCGTAGTTTTAAAGTAATTTATGTACGTTACTTGTTATAAAAAAGTAGATCTTAAAAACTTTTTTGTAACGATCTAGAATTTCTGTCATTTGAAATTCGTATCTTTAATTGATTTTAAATATTAACAAGTAAAATTTGCAAGTCGAATAACTCATATTTTGAATATCCAGATTGAATTGGATAATTAAATCGATAATTTAATATTTGAAATTACAGAAATAATTGGAAATTGGGTTTAAAGTGATTAAAATTGATTTGTAGATTTTTATTTAATCATATAGGAGTTAGAATGATGTTATAGAACTTTTAAAATTGAATTAAAAATTAATTTGTGGAAATTGAATATTTTAATATTTAAATTGACGAGTAAAAATAGTCTTTTCTCAAACAGTCTCGGATTTTAACGAAACTAGTTTCATCGGATCCGTAATGTTATATCATTGTATGGTTTCAAATTTCGTGTCAATTGGATTTACGGTTTGTCTGGAGCAAGATAAAACGCACTTAAATCGGTTTAAGTGAATTTTTAAATTTAAATAGTCGATTCAAAAAGCTATCTTCCAAATATGATCGAATTGGCTCCCGATATATATTTCATTGCGTTTGGAATAGGGGTAAAACATTAGAAATGCTAAGCGGAACGCTTTGTTTGGAGTTCGAAATTTTTTTGGATGAATAGTGTTGGTCAATTTTCTATAAAAGGCCTCCATATTCACAATTTTACACCAAACCCTAATTTCTAACCTAGCCGCCAGTTTCCCTATTAATGACCGAAATTGCATCTCCTTCTCCCTCAATTTTCTTCAAATGCACAAATCAATTCTCGAAACTTCCTAAATGAAAGTTGTAGACAACGACGAGAGCTAGATATTCAACGACGATGATTGAAAACGAAGCTATGAATCGATGGCAAATTCCATTCGAACGTGCCGCGTTCATGCACGTTTTTCAAGAGAAGGGGGGCGCCGAGCTTCAAGGGGTTGCAGCGGTGGGAAGCTTTCGCGTGGGGCGTTCGAATGGCGCTAACTGATCGTCGTGTAGCTCGGTGTAGTGGTCGCAAAAATTCAAGGTTTGGAGGCGGCCGTGGGTTCATCTTCACGTATTCGACCTGAAGAAGGAAGAAAAGCGCTAGCGGCCTTGATGCAGAGGCAATGGAATGAACGGCCTGATTTAACCTTAGGTTTAGAAATAATTAATTAAATTGTAAATTGATTTATATTTAATCGTTCAAACTTTGAAAACTATAACTCTTTCATACGAGGTCGGAATTTGATGAAACAAATTGCATCGGGTTCGTATTGACGAGCACTACGCGATGGAGCTGGATTGGAGTTGTTTGGAGATAGTTTGAATTTTGGGTAAAATTAAACGCACGTTTAATTTTATTCGAAATAAAACGCTGAAACTGTTATTGAAAGCTAAGGTGAGAACTTCTCACTCAATCAAAACTGTTTCGATTTAAATTTTAAATAGTTATATTTAAAATTGATTAATTGTATGTTTAGATGATAAATTATTATCTATTGTATTGAAATAGACCCTATACGCCGTATATTAAGCGGATGTTATTTATTAAACACATATACCGCGATATTCCATCTTGAAGTGGAATTGGTATTATATATGTACTTGGAGTTGATTTTCCCCTATTATATAGCGGATAAGACCCTATTGTGCTGCATAATAGCGGATAATATTCTATAAATCCCATATACCTGATATTCCGTCATGAAATGAGATTGGTATTGTGCTAACATCTATGGATGCAGGGAAACGGGTTGGAGGGATCCAACTGGATTCCTCAACAGTATTGATTTATTTACAGATATTTGCGATATATTCTGTTATAATATTGATACATGATGTTTGGATGCCATGGTTGATGTATTTGTGCTATTGCAGCATTGGGCCTATTTTTGGAGTTTTAAAAAAGTTAAAGTAACGATTTCGAATTTAAAAGGATTTTTCAAGTGATTTTTGAAAGTATACATTTTTTTGAATTTTGGAATTGGTTCATTTTAAATAAATAAACGTTATAATTTTTATGTTACAAAAAATTATGATTTTTGTGAAATATAAACGAAATGTTATTTTTGAAATAAGTAGTTGATTTTTTATAAAATGATTTAAATTGGGATTTTTGAATTATTATAAACGATTTATATAAAAGATTTATAAAAAATTGATATTAATAAATTAAAATATTGGGATTATAAAACGGGTTTTTATAAGTGTTAAAATGAAGTATAAATGGATTTCATAAGTGAATGAAATTTATAGATTTATAAATTGTGAAGTTATAAAATGAATAGATTTTTGTAAAATAAAAGAATTATAAGTAATTAACTTATAAATTGGATTTTGGCATTTAAATGAGATATAAATAGAATTTGTTAATTAAGGGATTTTATAAGTTGAAGTTTTTATAAAATATATGTAAATGTGAATTTATAAACATTGTTTTATAAATCCGAAATCGACTTATTTCGATAAGTTAATTATTATAGCTTATTAAAGGAGATATATTCACGATTTTGGACAGTGGATAATCCTTTAAAATAAAATGTGTAGAAACGTTGAATTTGGTTAACGAAGTATAATCACGATTTTGGACAGTGAATAATATATTAAAGAAAAGTTTTGGGGAAGTGATATTTCAAATAGAATTAAAACGATTTGAAGTTGTTTTAAAATGTATTAAGTATCGAAACCGTAGATTTCAACATTCATTGTTGAAATAGACGTTTTCGAGAAATAAGGAAATGGTGGACTATAACACTGTTGTTATAGTAAATGATTTTCGAAAGAAAATGTTTTATATAGTATTGGGATTTATCTATCTATCTAAATTTCGAATCCCTATACTAGTGATTTTGGGTTGTCGTAACGATGTTTTACGCAACATTTGTTTTGACCCAAATGAATGTGTTTAAGAGAATGTTTTCCTTAAAGAATAAATTTTATACTTAATTTTAATTTAAGTATATTGAATATTTTCTAAGTATTGAAAATAAATAGATTTATGAATTACTTATTATTAAATAAGTATGGAAATGTTTTCCAATATGAAGTGAAATGTTTTGAGATTTTATCTTTTAAAGATAAATTGAAAGTGAATATTTGAAATCGATTTGAGAATCGTATATTAATAGATATTTTGGAAATGTGAATTCACCATGGAATTTATAAAGGAAAAGGGAATTTGTTTAAAAATAAACATTGTTTTATTTTTGAAGTGTGGAAAAATATATCTTGTAAAGATATTTTTGGAAATTAAATAATTTGGGAAATTATTTGGAATCTGGTGATGGTGTGTATATCTATTGATAGTTAAATAACCGACTATCAATATTTAACTTTAAATGAGTATTTGTTGTGATTTGCTTGAATTTGAATGCTACACTTATTTTAAAATAAGCGCTCGTTATTCGATTTAGCCGGGAGAGGACCTTTGGGTCATGAATCCCATTCCGAATAGTGATACGTCGTAATGGATAGCATTTGAGGACCAGTGTTGAAGACCGGATGTTTTCGAAAACGGAAGGATTGCCGTCGAATGTCTCTGCATCAGCTGATCTATGATATTGAGATTTTATCACCCTTTGTGATGGGAAGTCCGGTCGTGATTAGTGAATATCCGGATTTCAAGGGCTTCTTTGGAAGTGCCTTCGGTTCCGTTCGATCTCGGAACGGACTTGTATGGATGTGTGTCTGACGTTACAATTTGAGATGTAAAGCTGGTTTCTATCAAATATATTTCTGTTGGTGGCGGAGAATTTATTCTCTTAGCTTAACACCCTTCTCTGAGACATACGAGCCATAGGTTATGTAGTTGATGGTTACTAGTGATACATTCCTAATTTGGTAATATGGGATAAGAAGTGTTGTTGATCAAAGCATAGCTTTTGTATAAACCATAGCTTTGTGGATGAGACTTCGTCGGACCTCACACCCCGGTAATGGTCAAAACAGGAAAGATGCAACAAGGTTTTAGGGAGTAGCCCCCCTTAGGGTATGTCATTTCCTTCTGGATAGAAGTGGTATCATGGTATGGAGCCCAGATACTTAAGTTTGGTGGATGTCGCAGATATATATGACTTTGTGATTTATATTGGTTGAGGATCCTCGGATAAAGGTTGTTTACAACCGGGGGATGACATACTCATGTCAGTTGTTACCTACTTTTGCAGAGGTAACCCGGCCTTGTGTTGGCAGAGATCCGGTTAGGTTCTCGGGGCGTCTCTTAAGAGGCGTTTCCATGTGGCAATGGGAAGTTCCTTGGCCTGACCATTTGTCGGAAAATCCAAAGAAACAATACGAGCCATGTATAGTTTTTGTTGTATAACCTGCCATGGAATGTGGCGGTAACCTGCTATCGAACATGGTAGCTATAGTAGGCATACGATAATGGTCGTATGTTGGCTAAGATTTATATTATACTTTCGAAATTTTTTCCTACACTTTGCACTTATAATAATAATATCAAAGAAATTTGCGTATCAAGCATGTTTGACTATCATAAGGAGAAATCTCCTCCGATTCTGCGTTTGCATTGTGTGTGTTTGCGGGAGGCCTTTTGGTAGTTACATTTTATAAAAGCATTGCGAATCTACTTTAAAAATATTTCTTTGTTTGTTTTTAAAGATAAACTGTTTTAAGTTCTCACACCAGTCCCGTGACTGACCTGGAGTTTATTGTTTCCATCCTAAACTCTGGGTGCCCACTAATTTCTACACGGGCAGTCTAGAGTCAGGTTATCAGGTCATTCTGGAATTCAGGAGTTATTATGGAGATCAGGAGCAAGTTGGATGACATGGCGTATCAACTAGTATATAGTATTTCTTTTCCGCTGTTAGTTGTTGTAAACTCTGATAATGTAATGTGATGTAATGTAATAACTTATATAGTTCTTTGTTTTAAAGATATTCATTTATCTATTATATGTTGTTCCACTGCGATTGTGAGATTCTGATATTGTTTCTGTTGCTTCTTCTTTCTTTCTTGCTTCTTCTATCTTTTTCTTCTTCAACCCTAACAATTTGGTTTTTCCGGCCTTCGATTGCTCGGCAGTTGATACAGTGAACGTATTGATGTCGATTTTCGAAAGTCGAAAATTCATATGTTACAAAGTGGTATTAGAGCATTTGGTTAAGCGACAACCTTGGCTCTGTTGGGAATTACTCATTAGAGATAGAGTCAGCAGTACTCTAGAATGAGTGTGAGTGTAATAATAGATATGAGCGCGTATTTGTTAGTGAATATAAAAATTGTTTTATATTATGATTATTGGTTTGTTGAGTGGTATATGGATTCTGGTCAATACGAGTAATTAACGTTATTGATAGGAATCTCTAAACACTTGTACAGAACAAATTTGGCACGATATTGTTTTAAAATAGGATAAATGAAATAATTTTACCTAAATTATTTTCGTATATAAAAGAGAAATTTTCTGTGAATTATTATAATATATGATTGCTTGGTTGCTAGAAGGTGATGCTCTTAAATTATTATCATTGATGTTCAAAAAAAATTAAAATCGTAACTCCAAAGTTAAGAAATAAATACACATACAAATAGAATTGGAAAATATAAATTGTAAATGGGATTTGTAATTTGAAGTAAAATTCCAGAAGAATATTTGGAAATATTTTGAAAGGGTTTGCAATTTGGAAAAGATTAAATTCCTTTTTGAGTTTGAAAATGGTTTTCAACGGTTTGGAAAAATGTTTTTGGAGGGCTAAACTCTTTTCGGTCGCTGGAAAATAACTTCGGTGATGACTGTAGCATCATCGGTGTTCATTTTCGGGTTTTCCAAAAGCGGGATTGCTGCCAAGTTGTTTTAAATGAAAGTTGTTTGGAAAATTTGGGTTTGGTTTTTGAAATTCAAAGGATAATTTGAATTTGTGTCAAAAATGGTTTTGAAATGTTGGAAAAACTCTAGAATCTGATAAAAATAGTTATGGAAATAAAATTTATGAATGAATGAATGAATTTATCATTGCAAGTAAATTGAAAATTTGTCACGTAGGATCAAATGAAGCTAAGTATTAAATTAAAATTTGTAAGTAAAACTAATTGAAGAAATGACAAATTTAATATGGGTTGAAATGAATTGAATTCAACATTTATAAATAAAGGGTAAATTAAATTCATATTGAATTTGAAATCCAGTTTAAATATAAGTGGTTATAAACCGAAATAGTAAATTGAATCCAAATAGAATTGAAATTGTAAATTGAATTCAAATGAAATTGATAATGTGAGACTGAATAAAAATGGATACTATGGTTAGCAGGATATACAGGTGTATTAAAGGAAATTGGGATTTTGATTTTGAAGATAAAAATTGAATTGCTCGACAAAATGTATGTATTTGAATTTCAGTATGAAATTTGATGATTTTCTTGTCTAGTCACTTGGCCTTTTCTTTTCTTTTTGAAATCTGGGGGCCGTAGTGCCATTTTTGTAGTCGTACCGAGCTAGCTGCGCAAAGGAGACGCTGACGAAATTTTTCGAAAATTTAAGGCGTTAGAATATTTTTGAGAAAATTGGAATTTTTTTGAAACTATAACTTTGATTTTGGAATGAAAAGTTAAACGATATAGTTGGTTTTGAAAAGACAACTAAGTATGATTTGAAAACTTAGTAAATTTATTGTAAGAAGTTTAATTATGGATTTTGGAAAAGTTAAAATGTTTAAATGAATTTGAAATTTAATTTGAAAAATTGGTTTTAAAAAGTTAATGGATTTCAAGACTTTTTCTTACTTGGTAATTTCGAGGACGAAATTCTTTTAAGGGGGGAAGTTTATAACGACCCAGAATTTCTTTCATTTGAAATTCGTATATTTAATTGATTTTAAATATTAACAAGTAAAAATTTTAAGTCGAATAACTCATATTTTGAATATCTAGATTGAATTGGATAATTAAATCGATAATTTAATATTTGAAATTACAGAATAATTGGAAATTGGGTTTAAAGTGATTAAAATTGATTTGTAAAGTTGTATTTAATCATATTGGAGTTAGAATGATGTTATAGAACTTTTAAAATCGAATTAAAAGTTAATTTGTAGAAATTGAATATTTTAATATTTAAATTGACGAGTAAAAATAGTCATTTTTCAAACAGTCTCGGATTTCGCTGAAACCAGTTTCATCGGATCTGTAATGTTATATCATTATATGGTTTCAAATTTCGTGTTGATCGGATTTACGGTTTGTCCGGGGCAAGCTAAAACGCACTGAAATTGGTTTAAGTGAATTTTTAAATTTAAATAGTCGATTCAAAAACCTATCTTCCAAATATGATCGAATTGGATCCTGATTCATATTCCATTACATTCGGAATAGGGGTAAAACATTATAAGCGCCAAATGGCACGCTTCGTTTGGAGTTCAAATTTTTTTTGGATGAATAGTGTTCGTCAATTTTCTATAAAAGGCCTCCATATTCACAATTTTACACCAAGCCCTAATTTCTAACCTAGCCGCCAGTTTCCCTATTAATGGCTGAAATTGCATCTCCTTCTCTCTCAGTTTTCTTTAAATCCACAAATCAATTCTCGAAACTTCCTAAATGAAAGTTGTAGACAACGACAAGAGCTAGATACCCAATGGTGATGATCGAAAACGAAGCTATGAATCGATGGCAAATTCCATTCGAACATGTCGTATTCGTGCGCGTTTTTCAAGAGAAGGGGGCGTCGAGCTTCAAGGGGTTGCAGCCGTGGGAAGCTTTCGCGTGGGGCGTTCAAATGGCGCTAACTGATCGTCGTGTAGCTCGGTGTGGTGGTCGCGAAAATTCAAGGTTTGGAGGCGGCCGTGGGTTCATCTTCACGTATTCGACCTGGAGAAGGAAGAAAGGCACTAGCGGCCTTGATGCAGAGGCAATGGAATGAACGGCCTGATTTAATCTTAGGTTTAAAAATAATTAATTAAATTGTAAATTGATTTATATTTAATCATTCAAACTTTAAAAGGCAATAACTCTTTCATACGAGGTTGGAATTTGACGAAACAAATTGCGTCGGGTTCGTATTGACGAGCACTTCGTGATGGAGCTGGATTAGAGTTGTTTGGAGATAGTTTGAATTTTGGGTAAAATTAAACGCACGCTTGATTTTATTCGAAATAAAACGCTGAAACTGTTATTGAAAGCTAAGATGAGAACTTCTCACTCAATCGAAACTGTTTCGATTTAAATTTTAAATAGTTAGATTTAAAATTGCTTGATTGTATGTTTGGATGATAAATTATTATCTATTGTATTGAAATAGACCCTATACGCCGTATATTAAGCGGATGTTATTTATTAAACAAATATACCATTTTGAAGTGGAATTGGTATTATATATGTATTTGGAGTTGATTTTCCCGCATTATATAGCGGATAAGACCCTATTGCGCCGCATAATAGCGGATAATATTTTATAAATCCCATATACCATGATATTCCGTTTTGAAACGGGATTGATATTGTGCTAACATCTGTGGATGAAGGGAACTAGGTTGGAGGGATCCAACTGGATTCCTCAACAGTATTGATTTATTTACAGAATTTGCGATATATTATGTTATCATATTGATATATGATGTTTGGATGCCGTGGTTGATGTATTTGTGCTATTGCAGCATTGGGCCTATTTTTGGAGTTTTAAAAATGTTAAAGTAACGATTTCGAATTTAAAAGGATTTTTCAAGTGATTTTTGAAAGTATACATTTTTTTGAATTTTGGAATTGGTTCATTTTAAATAAATAAACATTATAATTTTTATGTTATAAAAAATTATGATTTTTGTGAAATATAACCGAAATGTGATTTTTGAAATAAGTAGTTGATTTTTTTGTAAGATGATTTAAATTCGAATTTTTGAATTATTATAAACGATGTATATAAAAGATTTATAAAAAATTGATATTTATAAATTAAAATATTGGGATTATAAAATGGGTTTTTATAAGTGTTAAAATGAAGTATAAATGGATTTCACAAGTGAATGAAATTTATAGATTTATAAATTGTGAAGTTATAAAATGAATAGATTTTTGTAAAATAAAAGAATTATAAGTAATTGACTTATAAATTGGATTTTGGCATTTAAATGAGATATAAATAGAATTTGTTAATTAAGGGATTTTATAAGTTGAAGTTTTTATAAAATATATGTAAATGTGAATTTATAAACATTGTTTTATAAATCCGAAATCGACTTATTTTGATAAGTTAATTATTATAGCTTATTAAAGGAGATATATTCACGATTTTGGACAGTGGATAATCCTTTAAAATAAAATGTGTAGAAACGTTAATTTGGTTAACGAAGTATATTCACGATTTTGGATAGTGAATAATATATTAAAGAAAAGTTTTGGGGAAGTGATATTTTAAATAGAATTAAAACGATTTGAAGTTGTTTTAAAATGTATTAAGTATCGAAACCATAGATTTCAACATTCATTGTTGAAATAGACATTTTCGAGAAATAAGGAAATGGTGGACTATAACACTATTGTTATAGTAAATGATTTTCAAAACGAAATGTTTTATATAGTATTGGGATTTATCTATCTACCTAAATTTCGAATCCCTATACTAGTGATTTTGGGTTGTCGTAACGATGTTTTACGCAACATTCGTTTTGACTCAAATGAATGTGTTTAAGAGAATGTTTTCCTTAAAGAATGAATTTTATACTTAATTTTAATTTAAGCATATTGAATATTTTCTAAGTATTGAAAATAAATAGATTTATGAATTACTTATTATTAAATAAGTATGGAAATGTTTTCCAATATGAAGTGAAATGTTTTGATATTTTATCTTTTAAAGATAAATTGAAAGTGAATATTTGAAATCGATTTGAGAATCGTATATTAATAGATATTTTGAAAATGCGAATTCACCATGGAATTTATAAAGGAAAAGGGAATTTGTTTAAAAATAAACATTGTTTTATTTTTGAAGTATGGAGGAAAAATATACCTTGTAAAGGTATTTTTGGAAATTAAATAATTTGGGAAATTATTTGGAATCTGGTGATGTTGTGCATATCTATTGATAGTTAAATAACCGACTATCAATATTTAACTTTAAATGAGTATTTGTTGTGATTTGCTTGAATTTGAATGCTACACTTATTTTAAAATAAGCGCTCGTTATTCGATTTAGCTGGGAGAGGACCTTTGGGTCATGATCCCATTTCGAATAGTGATATGTAATAATGGATAGCATTTGAGGACCAATGTTGAAGACCGAATATTTTCGAAAACGGTAGGATTACCGTCGAATGCCTCTTCATCGGCTGATCTCCGATATAGATATTTTATCATCCTTTGTGATGGGAAGTCCGGTCGTGATTAGTGAATATCCGGATTTCAAGGGCCTCTTTGGAAGTGCCTTCGGTTCCGTTCGATCCCGGAACGGACTTGTATGGATGTGTGTTTGACATTAAAATTTGAGATGTAAAGCTGGTTTCTATCAAATAGATTTCTTTTGGTGGCGGAGAATTTATTCTCTTAGATTAACACCCTTCTCTGAGACGTACGATCTCAGAGGTTATGTAGTTGATGGTTACTAGTGATACATTCCCAATTTGGTAATGTGGCATAAGAAGGGCTGTTAGTCATTTATTGATCAAAGCATAGCTTTTGTATAAAGCGTAGCTTTATGGACGAGACTTCGTCGGACCTCACACCCCGGTAATGGTCAGAACAGGAAAGATGCAGCAAGGTTTTAGGGAGTAGAGCCCCTTAGGATATGTCATTTCCTTCTGGATAGAAGTGGTATCATGGTACGGAGCCTAGATACTTAACTTTGGCGGATGTCGCAAATACATATGACTTTGTGATTTATGTTGGTTGAGGATCCTCGGATAAAGGTTGTTTACAACCGGAGGATGGCATACTCGTGTCAGTTGTTACCTACTTTTGCAGAGGTAACCCGGCCTTGTGTTGGCATAGATCCGCTTAGTTTCTCGGGGCGTCTCTCCAGAGGTGTTTCCATGTGGCAACGGAAAGTTCCTTGGCCTGACCATTTGTTGAAAAATCCAAAGAAACAATACGTGCCATGTACAGTTTTAGTTGTATAACCTGCCATGGAATGTGGCGGTAACTTGCTATTGAACATGGTAGCTATAGTAGGCATACGATAATGGTCGTATGTTGGCTAAGATTTATATTATACTTTCGAAATGTTTTCCTATGCTTTGCACTTATAATAATAATATCAAAGAAATTTTCGTATCAAGAATGTTTGACTATCATAAGGAGAAATCTCCTCCGATTCTGTGTTTGCATTGTGTGCGTTTGCGGGAGGCCTTATGGTAGTTACATTTTCTAAAAGCATTGCGAATCTATTTTAAAAATATTTCTTTGTTTATTTTTAAAGATAAACTATTTTAAATTCTCACACCAGTCCCAATGACTGACCTGGAGTTTATTGTTTCCTTTCTAAACTCTGGGTGCCCACCAATTTATACACGGGCAATCTAGAGTCAGGTTATCAGGTCATTCTGGAATTCAGGAGTTGCTGTGGAGATCAGGAGCAAGTTGGATGGCATGGCGTATCAACTAGTATGTAGTATTTCTTTTCCGCTGTTTGTTGTTGTAAACTTTGATAATGTAATGTAATGTGATGTGATGTAATATAATAACTGATATAGTTCTTTATTTTAAATATATTCATTTATCTATTATATGTTGTTCCTCTGTGATTGTGAGATTCTGATATTGTTTCTATTGCTTCTTCTTTCTTTCTTACTTCTTCTATCTTTTTCTTCTTCAACCCTAACAATTCGATTTTTTCGGCCTTCGATTGCTCGGCAGTTGATACAGTGGACGTATTGATGTCGATTTTCGAAAGTCGAAAATCCGTATGTTACATTTTTTGAGCTGTGAAAACGAGTCAAACATTTATGTAATTTTCCTAATTCTTTGTCTAGGACTTTTAACAGCACATAAAACTATCTTTGACCTACGACAACATTTCTGGGCTGTTTGTGCAACATTAATAGTGTGGCGTTATTTTTAACACTTTTTGTGATTTAAAGTTAGTTTAAATTTTAATTGAATTAATTATTTTTGTGTAATCCTTGTAGGGATGTTTAATAACATTAATTAGAGTATTTTAAAAGGGGTTTGAAGTTTAAATATATTTTTAATAATTATTTATGAATTTTCAAGTAAAGAGTTTTTAAATGTATAACATGCTTTTTTATGACTTTTGTTAAATTTGAAGTTAGTTATTTTTAAGTAATATTTAAGATACTTAAAACCTATTTATAAGAATTTTAAAGTATTTATATCTGTAGATTTGATAAAACGCAAGTTGAGTAATTTATAAAAGGGTAAAAGTGGTTTTGTTATAACCTTAAGTTATAATAAATAGTTTTTGAGAAGTTATTCAAAGTATATTACCTTGTTAAATAAGTGTAGATGTAATTAGACTTTTGGAAAGATTGTTTTAAAGATAATGTTAAATATAAAATTGTTTTGGGTCTATAGCAAAGTAACACGTGTTTTTAACCCATTTAATTATACTTTTGGAAGTGTGAAATCTTGTTAAAAGATTTATGAATATTGTTACACCTTTAGGATAAGAATATGAATACTTTCTAAGTATTGAAAAGATTAAAAATGAATAATGAAATAGTACCATAATGTATATATCTTTCGAAAAGGTATTTCAATATACGCACACAATTATCTATAAAGAAGTTTTAATTAATAAAAGAATTAATTAAATAAAAAGGGATTAGAAGCCACTTATGTGACTTAATCATGATTTGTGTGATTTAATCATGCTTTATGTGTTTATCTGTCCACAGGAAGTATTTAATCCTATAACTAGCACTAAAAGCGATAAAGTAGATTTATTCTATCAGTGAGAATTAAGAATGATGTTTGAGTAGGGCTTAGAAGCAAACAATGCTCTAACATACCCTCTTCACTCTTGACCATGGGATAGCGTAAGTTAAGAAGGTCGGAAACATGATACTTATATAAGACTTAGTTCCCATATGTAATCATTTTCATTGCTAATGAATTGATCTAATTAACTTAAATCCCTTAGGGAGATCTCATTGATATAAATTGTCTCTTGATTTAAGAACGTATATATATGAAATCCCCCAACGAGGACTCCTTTATATCGCTCGTTTACTTTTTAAAGAACCGAATTTGATTTGATTGGAAATTCATTGATTTAGTTTTGAAGAGTCCATGATCAGATTGGTGTATTACTTACCGAAAATGACTTAAAAATTGAAATGTGAGTTCTTTGTTTTAGAAGCGATTATGGAGTGGGATAATGGAGAGTTGAACTGTTTATCCTAAGGTTAAGTCCAAAGGAGAGGTCAGCATTAGCATTCATCAAATGACTTGTGTTGGAATCCATGGAGAGATTTGTGAACTTTTCTAAATGCTAGAATCCATAGAGAGACTTGAGGACGGTTTGAGTGATGAAAACTCACGTCAAAGATGTTGAACATGACTTCACATCAAAAATGAGAGAAAATAGAATAGACCTCATAGCCAAAAGGTTTCTAACACATTGGGGATGTTAACTCCATATCCAAAGATGCTTATCGATGTTGCTAGCAAGAGTTGATGGCATTCAGTATCACAAGTTTAGGCATGGACCAGCTATGTTTCTCCTTATTAGTATATTCTATCTAGAGATATACAATGCTCGAAAGGTAGATTCAGAAGATCCTCCTCGATGCACTGAGGGCATCTCTAATGGAACTTATTATGCGAAGGTACGTTAGCAGTTTTAATTGTACTTCTAATATTTTTGTGTTGTGAGATGCAAGCAACACAACTACTATCTGATTTATATTCTACACCCTAGGCATTATCTATTATATAGCCTTAGTTACTTATTAGATGGCTTTAGTTCTTTTGAGGAAAAATCGTTACGGTGATTCGAACAGTCCCAAAAGTTATTTTTATATGCATTGCATATTTCTTGAGTTTCTCACACTAGGCTTATGTTTGACTCATGATATCATTTTTCCCTTAATCCCTTGAGTGATCTTCCAAGCAGTTTGAGAAAGGCATGTTTTTGTTGATATTCTTTGGAGCTTCAAGAGATAAGGTGGATACTTCCATTCACCTATAGTAGTATTATTATTTCCATTGCACTACTATTATGTATATATCAGCATTTGTAATGACAGACTTTTATAACTGTACAAGCTGATGATGGTACTTGGGATTGTGACTCTGAAGTGTCATGTATCTTAGAGTAGCACTTGCACTGTCTTTTGATATTACATATCATCATTCTATTATAAGACTATGATGTTTTGTTCTCTTCTTTTTGTTCCTTTTCTTCTTCTTTTTATTTTTCCTATAACAAACTATCTTTCCAATACTTGAATGCTTGGCATGTGAATACCATGAACGTATTATTGTCAACATTTAGGGGTAGAAAAGGTGAATAGTTACACTTGGCATTAGAGCTGAAGGTTAACCAAGAGCCTTGGCTTTGGTTTGGTATGCCTCATTAGAGACAGGGTAAGCGATGCCCTAGTATGAGTTGAGTGTATTATATATATGAGAGCGTGTTTGTATTTGTTATAAATGTATGCCTTATAGGTAATTTCAACTATGAAAATAAAAGATAAGGTAACTTATACATGTCCGAATTATCAAAATATAGTTTAGCTAATGTGGGGATTAACGAAATTTATATGTTATCCCTCATTGATTAGTTTAGTCATGCTCAGTTAGTTTATGAGCACTGTTATCATTCGTAGAATGATTAGTCGTACTTGGCCAGTTTATGAGCATTTTCATTTTTTACTAGATTGATTAGCCTTACTCTGCCAATTTACGAGCATTATCATCATCTGTAGATTGATTGGTTGTTCTTGACCAGTTTATGAATATTTGTTATCATCTGTTGATTTTTTATTTGTGCTTGATCAGTTTATGAGCAATTTACCTTTTTACTAATAGGTTGGATGAACAGTATTTAAAAGAGCATTGAAACGAACACCTTGTGAATTGAGTTTCACGGTTTGACTATAAGAGGTTCGATGATAATGTTAGGGGTTAGAAGTTTATTCTAATAAAATAACTTTAACTAAGAAAGGGATTTTATATAATAATGATTTATAAGTATGGCTTAAATCCTGGTGTATTTGGAAATAATCTTCAAATTTTTGGAAAATAATAGCAATATTATTTGAAAGTATTCATGAATACTAACATTTTGGAAGAGTTTTGAGATTTGTTTGAGTTTAAGGTTGCTCTCAGAATTGACGAGTAAATTCAAGAGTAAAGTATTTTTATATTATCTTGGTCGAGTGGCTCGAAAGTGACTAAAAATGGACGAGAGATGTGTATGGCTGGTAAGCGCTTCTCATGGGAATTACCCTTCTGAGTAAGGGAACATATGGTACGACTTGGTAGGACCCTTTTCCATGATACAATTATTGCATTACTCGATATATATGTATATTTCCTATGGAATTTTAAAGAAAAAATTTAGGAAATTGTTATTTTAAATTGAGATCATGATACTTGGTAATGTCATACGAAGTATTTGATATGGATTTAAAAATCATTTTTGATTTGATCACGAAAGTAAGTTTTGATATACAAAAGATACACACACACACACACAATTTCAGATGGTTTGAAATAAAACATGATATTTAGTGCTTAAGTTTTTCTTTAAAGAAATTTGATATAAAATATAAAATAATTTAATAAAGAGTTGTTTTGGGTAATATAGATTTTGATATGAATTTTTTGAAGAAAGGGTTTATATGTATGCTATGTGGGGAACCCGAGTGGTAGTGGCATAACACAAATGATTATGAGACCTTTCTTTTTTTTCCTTTGTGGTAAAATGTGCTTAATAAATAAGTGAAACTTTGTTAAGTTATTGTATTGACACATGTATCCTATGCCTTATCATAGTGTGATACGTCCATCTTATGATATAATTGTCCGACGGTTTCCATTTGTTAGAATGAAATAGAATTTTTAGCAATTTTGGATAGCCTAAAACTTTCGAATCGTTATAGAACTTAAAGTCATGTGTTATTAAAATATAAAGATAAGTTTATATAACTATTAAATGGAGAAGGTAGTAAGTTAAAATAAGTTTTAGAACTATTGAACATCGATGTTAAGTAAAACAGTCGATGTTATTGGGCCAACTGATAAATGCCTTTATCTTAAGGGCGTATAAGACAGTAGACTCTAGGTCTAAATTTGGATACCAGTGTCCCACTCTTCGTAACTAGTTTTCGAACCTGATGATTAAAAAAGTCGAAAGGTTGATTCTATTTACAAGTCCTAGACTTGTTTTGGGCCTTCATTTGAATTTTAGAAAGTAAGATGAATTTGATGTTTTGTATATGCACTTAGGGTGTAGTAGAGTGTTATATGAGTAATAACTTGAAGCAAATTTTTAGGAAATTTTTTATAAGAAAAGTTATGTCTTTATAAACTTTAGTCATGTTTTATAAAATGTTACATAAATGGTTTTAGCACTAAAAGGGGCATACTATTTGTGTAAATGATTGTGATGTAAAAACAATTGGTATAATTAAAGAAACGAATAGGATAAAATACATTAATTGTACGTTGATCATTTTGTTTGCATGACAGTTCTTTATCCAAGATTCAGACACATGATTTAACGGTGGTTTGCACTGGCCCGAACAAGGAATTTTCCCTCGATTCTCGATGACGAACACTTGAAACGGATTCATTATATGATTCCAAAGTTTTCTATCATAATATACGGCCACGTAAGAGAAACATAGATTTCTAATCAAGGGACCTGATCGAAATCATCACTAAAGATGTCCAGTGATCTATACTAGTTTGGAAGTAAATTTTTGTGCTCGACCAAATGATCAGATCATATATTGCATACGGATGATCCATGCACAACGTACGGGCTTAAGTGTGTACTATGTATTTGCAGGCTTTTGGAGAGTCTAGGGAATGACTCTTCGATTTGTTATGGGATAGCATAAATGAACTTCTAAGTAATAACTTGAGCTATGGAGCGCAAGGTGCGCTTTGTAGATTATTTATCGTCCTTGTGCGATGAGAGAGTTTTTGAACCTCAGCAAATTTTTATATTTGTGTACTAGTAATTTTGAATATTGTTGATTATTGATTTGTGCTAAAAAAATTTTTGCGTTATGTTGAAATTTCAAGAGCGAAATGTTTTAGGTGGAGGAATTGTAACGACCTGGAATTTCAAACACTTCATATTTAATTAATTTTATTTAAATCTTCGTTTGATGCGAATAAAATTAATTTTATAACCTTTTTAGCCCATTTTAAGTAATGATTAATGATGATAAACTTGTTGTTGAAGAATGTTTATAAAAATAAATATGTCGAAGAAAAATTGATAATGTAACCGAAAATCGTTGTATCAATAAACGGTTGTTTTCTTAATAAAAATTGTACAAAGTTTTTACGCTTTCTAATATATTAATGTGTAATTAATTAGCAAACTGTAACGACTCGATATTTTCAACTATTCGCATCCGCACATGTCGGATTTGAATTGCTCAAAATACCGCGTTGTAAATAAAATTTGGCAAATCTCAGAATATACAGTAAATAAATAATCACAGATCATAGACACAGAGTATTTAATAATGCAGTGGAAGTAAAAGAGATAGTAGTTCATGAAGCTACTATATATATATATATAAGATACATTAGAGTTAAACAAGATACAATAGAAGAGTAACAAGATACATCAGGTACAAATCAGAATACATCACTGGAATCACTGGATACTGAAAGCAAATAGATGGCTGGATCTTCAAGCAAAGCTCCAACTCCGAAGGTGAGTCTTGAATGCTGAATCACTTAGTCTAACTTGAGCGTAAAGCAAAACACAAAACACTCGAGTCAGAACATATATACTTATGAACTGCAAATCAACTCAAGTGAACAGTAACAAAATGCATCAGTAACTCAAAGGATGCTTGAGATCACCCATCCTTTAAGGATCCATTAAACTATTGACTATGTAGTAATATTCGCTATTATAATAATGTCTAATAGTAAAATAAACATACTTTAAAATAGCGTCAAGGGGTTACCCATATAGCCCTTAAAACGTAATAGTGCCAGTAGACTACACACTACCTGCATGCCTCCAGATCGGGAGGCTACGAGAAGATACTTCATAGGTACGACACAAATCAAACTCGTAGTAAAGCTCGCTTTGGTAGGTGACACGGTACACAAGGCAATGCCAGGTTAGATATACCAATTACGCACACGAGCTAGCGGTAATGTAGCAGCAACTACGCTCACCTTGGAACACACTCCCAATAAAAAATCGAAGATGGCCATCAAATCAATCACAAGGCAAGAGTATAGTATCGAAGAAGTGTATCCGACCAGAGGAGCTACCCCTTTTGGCCCGAGACCGCTCCGCCACCTTAAGCCAACTCACGGGAGTTGGGTCCGTGTAATATACCTCGAGAAAAGAACATCGCCACCATCCTCCTTCATTCTGGAATCTCCACCGCGTACACAGTTGTTAAAGTGGTTTTCGGAGTTGGCAGAGAGTATGACAACTTCCGATCCCGATGACTTTAACAACCAACCGTTATTATAATGTCGTGGTCATTTCAAAATAGTTTATACTACAAAAAAATCAAATCATTTCATTTCAAAACTATATTCCTTTCAAAATAGTTTATACTTCGAAACCAAAACCTTTTTTATTTCAAAACTATATTCAAATCAAAATAGTTTATACTTCGAAACCAAAACCATTTTTGTTTCAAAGCTATATCCAAAGCAATACGATATCATTTCCATTTCAAATATATATTCATCTTTCAAAAATCATAATACTTTCAAAGTTATAACTCTTTCGAAACCAAAATACTTGAAATCATTACACTTTAAAAATCATAACATTTCGAAATCATACAGTTGAAATCATGGTACCTTCTTTTAATTCTTTACATTTTACAAATTTATTCAATTAAACCCAAATTTTCAAATTTCCAATTTAATTCAATTCAAACCATCAGTTACAATTCAATTCAGTTCCTAATAAACCATTTCAAATCTTATCAATTTCAAATATAGATTTGATCCAAAAGATAAACTATTCAATCTTTAGTATATTTCCAAGCTTTGATATTCCACATTTCAAAACTAAATTTTATAATTTCTTATATCTCAAATTTAACTTCATTATTACTTAGTTTTGCAGTGTTCATTTCATAAATCCAATATCATTTAAATAAACTCAAATTACAAGTAAACCAAATAAACTTCAAATATTCATTTATCGAATAAATCGAATAAATCAAAATCATATATCATTCCAAATTCACATTCTTTATCAAAATAAAGATCATGTCATTCAAAACCATTTCAATCATTAAAATATCATATCCTTTCAAAACCTCATGATCAAATCATTATTTGAATTCAAAATCAAATATTCAAATTTAAATACCTTTTAAAAATCAATTATGTCATTCATTTATTATTTCAAATATCATTACAAAACACATTTCAAAATTCCATTTCAAAAATTCATTTATCTCATTACATTTCATTCCATTTAACACATAACAAAGTAACCATTATTTAAATTCAAATTCAATTTAAATACCAAAAAAAATTCAAATTCAAATATTAACATATATTCAAAACTCCTTTAATTTCACAAATAATCAATTCCAAAAGTTAAATCATTTAACACTTTAAAATATAACTCAAATAGTGTTAACATCTATAATATTTCAAAACATTGTCAAATTATAGCAACGATAGCATTTACAAAGTGTTACAGCGGGTATTTAGTTTCCAAAATTGTCCAGTTCAGGAACAATAGCATTTATAAAATGCCGTAATAGATATTTAGTTATTTCAAACATAGTTAAATTCCAAAACAACAACACTAAAGATATGCTGTCATAAGTATTTAGTTATTTTAGAACTTAGTTAAATTTCATAAATGATAGCACTTAATAAATGCCATCGTAAAACCATAGCATTTTTGGAAATGCTATCAATAAAATTCCAGATTTTATTATAACTTTCAGAAAAATTAAAACATCAATTTGTGTTGTTTTAAACTTATAAATCATATTTTTAGGCTTCAAATTTTCACACTTAATAATTTTAACATATGATTTATCACAACAAAATTTTAAAATTAAATATCCAATTTACAACTTAATTCATTTGTTAAGTCAAAATTTCACTATTTCTTAACTTATAAATTTAACAAAACTTAACATTTTACTTTAAATATCATTTCAAAACTTTAAATTTAATTTCCATTATTTACTTCCATTTTAAAAATATAATTTAAGTCAAACATCACATTCACTTCAAATTTACATACTTAAATTCAATTCAAATATTTAACTTTCTTAAAATATAAGAAAAATATTTAAATCATAATTTCATACTTTAAAATACATATTCATATATAAAAAATCATTTAAAATATACCATGGGATATGTATATAATTTTTTATCCTAGGTCAAGTGATACGGATATGTATCATTTCAATCCGCAATTTAAAAAGAAAACCCGAGTTCTATCATTTCAAACCCGCAATCCCAAGTCAAATAAAATACAATAAAAATCACTTGGGTTTAGCATTTCAACTCATAATGATTTTTCCCTATTTTAATGTCCGTTCGGGTATGTATCATTTCAACCCATAATGATTCTATTCTAACAGGGAACTTGCGATGTGAGTATATACATAAATAGTACAAACAAATATTCTAACATGTCAATGTCACAATATACTATCATTTATATATGTCAAGTGATAATTAACAAAGTTAACATGGTAATAACATGAAATAATATATCATATAATCATCATTAACTTGCATAAACATTTTAATTACTAGTCACTTGTCATCGATTTACCATTCATAAGTAATAATGTCAGAGTAAGAAGGACTCACCATTATCAAAGCTAGAGACTCGAAACAACACACAAGAACGATTCCAAAAGTACGACAAGCACGATTAGATTTCAATGGATGGAGAGCCTTGATATTGATATTGTATACAACAAATTAAACAAAACAAAATAAATAAATATATTAAACACAAAACATATATTGCAACAATTGGAAATAAGAAGCAACAAATAACAAGATGGCTTAACCATGCTTTAACCACTCAAGTGCTCGGCCTAAGGGGATCATAGGCTCTGCCATGATGGTAATTATCTCGGGTATGAGTCAATATGTGCATGGCTACATAGGGATGCGAAGGGGTTGGAGTTACAAGTGAAGAATACAAAGGGACAAAGGCCAAAAGGTGGAGTATGTTGTGCATAGGCTCGGCCTATGCCATATTTGGGTCGGCCATGTTCATTTCAGGTCAGGTCAGAGATGGCCAAAGGTCATGTCATGCTGGTGGTGGAGCTAGGGGTGGTGACCGAGGCAAAGCATGAAGGTGATGGTGGAATAGAGGTCGTCTATGCATTGTTTTTTGAAATTTTAGCAAAGTTTTTGTGGTGTTTGATCACCTAGATGGTCACGGCCAGATCTAGACAGTGGGATAGGTGGTTAGCCATGGATGATGAGGGGGAGGAGATTGTGGTGGTGGTCGGTGAAGGTGATGGTGTGTGCGGCCGAGCAAACTAGAGAAGAGCAAGGAAAAAATCAAAGCAAAAATGAGGAAGAAAAGTAGAAAAATGGAAGCCATAACTTACAATTTTTTTCAGAAATGAAATGCCGTGAGAATGAAGAGAGTGAGAAGGTTTTTTCACATGAAAGGCAATGGTAATACATCGCCATACCAAGAGAAAATGAAAGGCCAAGGCAATGAAGAGACAAGGATAAGGAAAAGTCACAAGATTAAAAGCTTTTGTCTCTTTGAATTTCCAATTCTTTTAAATCCAATATAAAAAAATAAAAAAATTAAGTAAATAAAATAAAAATGGAAAAAAATAAAGTAGAAATGAAAACAAATAAATAGCTTTAGGAAAATAGAAAATAAATAAATTGAAACTAGAATTGAAATTGTAAACAAAATACAATTAACATTGAAAAATTTCAACTACACTTTTAAAATATTTTAAAAATAAAATATATATACTTAACATGTCATGTTACACATGTAAACATAAATTAGAACATGACATGACAAACAAAAATATTATTTGTATAAATTAAAATAAACAATTTTGTTAAATAAAACAATTTACATACAATGGTTTAAAAAGCATAACTTTCACAATATTAATCAGACTCAATGAAACGAAAAGCAGTATACTTAAAATTTTATTTACTTTCATACCAAAAAGATAAATTTCAAAAGTTCAAATTTTAAAATTTTAAATTAAAAGTCAAAGTTTGACCATATTGACAAAAATTCACATTTTGGAAAATATTCTATTTATTTATGTTTGGAATTATAATTTACATCGAAATCAAAATTAATATTTAAAATAATAAAATTTTCAATTTTAATAAATAAAATAAAGTTTTTAAATAAGAATTCCAATTAAAATATTCAAAATATACAATTAAAATAATCATAAAATACATGATTGTTATACTCTCCCCCATTCAAAACTTTTCGTCCCCGAAAAGGAATGTGCTACGGTAAAACACAATAAAAGATAGAATGAAATAGGATTAAGACAAGATGATAAGAATATTGAAAATGTACATGATAAAATTGTTATGAGTAAGTTTAACAAAGTGGAGATGATCTTCCCAAGATCCTCCAAAATCAAGAACACAAGCACGAAAAAAATCCTTTAGAATCTGATTCACCCTTTTCGCTTGACCGACGGCCTGTGGATGGCCAGCAGTACTCAAATTCAAAATGAGTACCAAAGATTATAGATAGGTTTCCAAACAGACTGGTATAAGCAATAGTTTCCCCATTCTATAGCAAGATAAGGGAAATGAGGATAACCAAAAGATAGTTTGAAAAACAAAATAAGATAATAAATTTGAAACCTTGAAAATTTCAACTTAAATTGATAATTAATCTTACATAAGTTAAATAAATCTTAACTATCTCTAATTTCATTATCTTATCATCTGATTATCTTAAATTAACAATCTCTAAAATCATGGATTTGAAAAAAAAAATCATTTAATATACTCATGATGAACTCAATGAAATTAATTCTTCTTTATTTCTAATTATAATTAAATTTATTCCTCTAAATATATTTTATCACCTTTGTTAAATATATTTACACTTATTATAAATGCTTTAATTTATTCTTAGTTCCTTTAACATCTTTTTGTATTGTAAATTATTCCATTACCCTTTTTGTCTATTTACCTCCGTTAATCTTTTTATAACTAAAATTTAAGTGTATAACATTTATCATAACCACTCAAATATTATTTATAAAATCCTTTTTATATTGTATATTATCCAATTACATTTTCAACTTCTGTATAATTTAGGTAAGTTATATTGGAATGAAATTATGTATTATACAAACAAAACTTTCTAATTTAATCATTTCAAGCTTGAATATTTATCCAAATCTTGAAATTATACTTGAAATTATCCTTCAAGATAAAATTTAGGAATTAAATTTTCGATGAATTCCAAACTATTTAGAGATAAATAAATGCACATATACTCTATATATATATATATATATCCATTCAAATTCAAATCATATATCAGCATATGTTATAAATCCAGTCTTATTTTAGAATTCAAATTAATTAAATTCCCCAAAACAAAACTGTGGCAAGACTATAGAACGGTCTCTTCACTTCGAAACTCGAAAATGAATGTCGATGATGCTGCAGTCATCACCGAAGTTATTTTCCAGCGACAAAGAGAAGAGCACTAATTTTAAACTTTAAAATTCTTTGGAAACAAATTTCTATTCGAAAATACTTTAAATAGTATATCCTTTTAAAACTTTAAATACAAGGTTTGAAACCATCGGAAATTAAATTCTCAAATTCTTGTTTAAATTCATTTTAAATTTTCAAATAAATTTACAACCATGTTTTATAGTTCAATTATTTATAGATGAAACAAGAGATAATGATATATAAAATCAATTGTTATTTCTTAACAACCAATTCAATAAAAAAAATTAGAAAAAATTATAATATAGTTACAATTTCTTTTTCATTACTAAATTTGAAAAACATATTGTGTCAGTTTGCTCTATTAAAGTGTTTTGGAAATCTTATCGATAGCGTTGATCAGACGAACCGATCAGAAACCCAAATCAACATCAACAACTCAAACAACACAATATATAAAACATTAAATATAGATTTACAAGTACAATTCAAAATGTTTTGAAGATAGATTGGAAACAAAAGACAAGATGATTAAATAACAAAATAGGGAGATGGATAAGCTTAAATAAATCATGGGCAACCTTAGCCTGGTCAGCCGTATCTTGAAGAATAAGATCGATGTGGATTTTCTGAGACAAATCTACATTCAATCTCAAGAGATAGAATTTGGGATAATAAGAGATACTAGCATCTAAACCAAGGATATAAAATCTTTGGTGAATAGATGCTGTTGTAAAGGAGTTTCACCCCTTTACAAATCAATTTGAGATTGGCGAGATCGTCGACTCATTATAAAGATCATTCGAAGAGAATCAAAAGAAGTTGAATAGTGAGGGACATGAATGGATTTTGGAACTGCAAGAAATGTTCCAAAATAAAGGAAATTCGAATCGAAGAGGAAGAGATTCAAACTCGAACGAAAGTGATCCTGTAGATAAATTTACTATATATATGCTAATTTTGCCTAGAGCCAAAGCTCTGACACCACATGTAACGACCCGATATTTTTAACTATTTGCATCTGCACGTGTCAGACTTGAATTACTCAAAATAACTCGTTGTAAATAAAATTTGGCAAATCTTAGAATATACAGTAAATAAATAATCACAGATCACAGACATAGAGTATTTAATAATGCAGCAGAAGTAAAAGAGATATTAGTTCATGAAGCTACTATATATAAGATGCATCAGAGTTAAACAAGATGCAACAGAAGAGTAACAAGATACATGAGGTACAAATCAAAATACATCACTAGAATCACTAGATACAAAAAGCAAATAGATGGCTGGATCTTCAAGCGAAGCTCCAATACCGAAGGTGAGTCTTGAATGTTGAATCTCTCAGTCTGACTCGTGTGTAAAGCAAAACACAAAACACTCGAGTCAGGACATTCATACTTATGAACTGTAAATCAAATCAAGTGAACAATAACAAAATGCATCAGTAACTCAAAGGATGCTTAGGATCGCCCATCCTTTAACGATCCGTTAAACTATTTACTATATGTCAATATTCGCTAGTATAATAATGTCTAATAGTAAAATAAACATACTTTAAAATAGCGTCAAGGAGTGACCCATATAGCCCTTAACACGTAATAGTGCCAGTATGCTACACAACACCTGCGTACCTCCAGATCGGAAGGCTACGAGAAGATACACCATAGGTATGACACAAATCAAACTCGTAGTAAAGCTCGCTATGGTAGATTACACGGCACACAAGGCAATGCCAGGGTAAATATACCAATTACGCACATGGGCTGGCGGTAACGTAGCAACCACTACGCCCATCTCGGAACACACTGCTAAATCAAAATCGAAGATGGCCATCAAATAATCACAAGGCAAGAGTATAGTATCGAAGAAGTGTAGCCGACCAGAGGAGCTACCTCTTTTGGCCCGAGATCGCTCCTGTTTTAGCCATCTTAAGCCAACTCACGGGAGTCGGGTCCACTTAATATACCTCAAGAACGTCGCCACCATCCTAATTCTGGAATCTCCACCACGTACACAGTTGTTAAAGTGGTTTTTGGAGTTGGCAGAGAGTATGACAACTTCCGATCCCGGTCTCTTTAACAACCAATCGTTATTATAACGCCGTGGTCATTTCAAAATAGTTTATACTACAAAAAATCAAATCATTTCACTTCAAAACTATATTCCTTTCAAAATAGTTTGTACTTCGAAACCAATACCATTTTTATTTCAAAACTATATTCAAATCAAAATAGTTTATATTTCAAAAACAAAACCATTTTTATTTCAAAACTATAACCAAAACAATATGATATCATTTCCATTTTAAACATATAATCACCTCTCAAAAATCATAATACTTTTAAAGTTATAACTCTTTCGAAACCAAAACAATTGAAATCATTACACTTTGAAAATCATAATATTTCGAAATCATACACTTGAAATCATGGTACCTTCCTTTAATTCTTTACATTTTACAAATTTATTCAGTTAAACAAAAAAATTCGACTTTGCAATTTAGTTCAATTCAAGCCATCAGTTTCAATTCAATTCAGTTTCCCAACAAACCATTTCAAATCTTATCAATTTCAAATATAGTTTTGATCCAAAAAATAAACTATTCAATCTTTAGTATATTTCCAAGCTTTAATATCCCACACTTCAAAACTAAATTTTATAATATCATATATCTCAAATTTAACTTCATTATTACTTAGTTTTGCAATGTTCATTTCATAAATCTAATATCATTTAAATAAACTCAAATTACAAGTAAACCAAATATCCTTTCATACTAATATAAACTTCAAATATTCGTTTATCGAATAAATCAAAATCACCAAATTCACATTTTTTATCAAAATAAAGATCATGTCATTCAAAACCATTTCAATCATTAAAATATCATATCCTTTCAAAACCTCATTATCAAATCATTATTTGATTTCAAAATCAAATATTCAAATTTAAATACCTTTTTAAAAATCAATTATGTCATTCATTTATTATTTCAAATACCATTACAAAGCACATTTCAAAATTCCATTCCAAAAATTCATTTATCTCATTACATTTCATTCCATTTAACACATAAGAAAGTAACCATTACTTAAATTCAAATTCAATTTAAATTCCCAAAAAATTTGAATTTAAATATTAAAATATATTCAAAACTCCTTAAATTTCACAAATAATCAATTCCAAAAGTTAAATCATTTAACACTTTAAAATATAACTCAAATAGTGTTAAAATCTATAATATTTCAAAACATTGTCAAATTATAGCAACGACAGCATTTACAAAGTGTTACAGTAGGTATTTAATTTCCAAAATAGTTCAGTTCAAGAACAACAGCATTTATAAAATGCCGTAATAGATATTTAGTTATTTCAAACATAGTTAATTTCCAAACAACAACACTAAAAATATGCTGTCATAAGTATTTCGTTATTTCAGAATTTAGTTAATTTCATAAGTGATAGCACTTAACAAGTGCCATCGTAAAACCACAACATTTTTGGAAATGCTATCAATAAAATTCTAAATTTTATTATGACTTTTAGAAACATTAAAACTTCAATTTTTGTTATTTTAAACTTATAAATCATATTTTTAGGCTTCAAAATTTCACACTTAAATCATTTTAACATATGATTTATCACAATAAAATTTTAAAATCAAATATCCAATTTAAAACTCAATTCATTTGTTAAGTCCAAATTTTGCTGTTTCTTAACTTATAAATTTGAAAAAATTTAACATCTTACTTCAAATATCATTTCAAAACATAAATTTAATTTCCGTTATTTACTTACATTTTAAAAATATAATTTAAAGTAAAAAATCACATTCACTTCAAATTTACATACTTAAATTCAATTCAAATATTTAACTTTCTTAAAATATAAGAAAAATATTTAAATCATAATTTCATACTTTAAAATACATATTTATTTAAAAAAAGTCATTTAAAATATACCACGGGGTCTGTATATAATTTTCTATCCTAGGTTAAGTGATATGAACATGTATCATTTCAATTCGCAATTTAAAAAAAACTCTAGTTCTATCATTTCAAACCCGCAATCCCAAGTCAAATAAAATACAATAAAAATCACTTGGGTTTATCATTTCACCTCATAATGATTTTTCCCTATTCTAATGTCCGTTCGGGTAGTATCATTTCAACCCGTAGTGATTCTATTCTAACAGAGAACTTGCAGTGTGAGTATATACATAAACAATACAAACAAATATTCTAACATGTCAATGTCACAATATACTGCCATTTATCATATGCCAAGTGATAATTAACAAAGTTAACAAGGTAATAACATGAAATAATATATCATTTAATCATCATTAACTTGCATAAACATTTTAATTACTAATCACTTGTCATCTATTTACCATTCATAAGTAATAATGTCAGAGTAAGAAGGACTCACCTTTATCAAAGCTAGAGACTCAAAACAACACACAAGAACGATTCCAAAAGCACGATAAGCACGATTAGATTTCAATGGATGGAGATCCTTGATATTGATCTTGTATACAAGAAATTAAACAAAGCAATATATATATATATATATATATATATGTATATATATATTCAACAAAACATATATTGAAACAATTGGAAATAAGAAGCAACAAAGAACAAGATGGCTTGACCATGCTTTAACCACTCAAGTGCTCAACCTAAGGGGATCATAGGCTCGACCATGATGGTAATTGGCTCAGGTATGGGACAGTACATGCAAGGCTACATAGGGATGTGAAGGGGTTGGAGTTACAAGTGAAGAATACAAAGGGACAAAGGCCAAAGGGTGGAGTATGTTGCACATAAGCTCGGGCCATGCCATATTTGGGCTCAGCCATGTTCATTTTAGGTTAGGTTAGAGATGGCCAGAGGTCATGTCATGCTGGTGTGAAGCTAGGGATGGTGGAAATAAAGGTCGTCTATGCATTGTTTTTTGGAATTTTGGCAAAGTTTTTGTGGTGGTTGATCACCAGGATGGTCACAGCCAGATATGGACAGCGAGGTAGGTGGTTGGCCATGGATGATGAGGGGGAGGAGATGGTAGTGGTGATCGATGAAGGTGATGGTGTGTGTGGCCGAGCAAACTAGAGAAGAGCAAGGCAAAAATCAAAGCAAAAATGAGGAAGAAAGGTAGAAAAATGGAAGCCATAACCTACAATTTTTTTCAGAAATGAAATGCCGTGAGAATGAAGAGAGTGAGAAGGTTTTTTCACGTGAAAGTAAACGGGAATACATGGCTATACCAAGATAAAATGAAAGGCCAAGGCAATGAAGAGACAAGGATAAGGAAAAGTCACAAGATTAAAAGCTTTTGTCTCTTCGAATTTCCAATTCTTTTAAATCCAATATAAAAAAAAAAGTAAATAAAATAAAAATGAAAGAAAAGTAGAAATGAAAATAAATAAGTAGTTTTAGGACAATAGAAAATAAATAAAGAAATTGCTTTATTTAATTGAAACTAGAATTAAAATTGTAAACAAAATACAACTAACATTGGAAAATTTCAACTACACTTTTAAAATGTTTTAAAAATAAAATATACATACATCGCATGTCATGTTACAAATGTAAACATAAATTAGAACATGACGTGACAAGAAAAAATATTATTTATATAAATTAAAATAAATAATTTTGTTAAATAAAACAATTTACATACAATGGTTTAAAAAACATAACTTTCACAATATTAATCAGATTTCAATGAAACAAAAAGCAGTATACTTAAAATTTTATTTACTTTCATACAAAAAAGATAAATTTTAAAAGTTTAAATTTTAAAATTTTATACTAAAAGTCAAAGTTTGACCATATTGACAAAAATTCACATTTTTGGAAAATATTCTATTTATTTATGTTTGGAATTATAATTTACATCAAAATCAAAATATATATTTAAAATAACAAAATTTTCCATTTTAATAAATAAAATAAAGTTTTTAAATCAGAAATCACAAATAAAAATATTTTGATGTTTATGGCTAAACAAATATGAATAGTAAAATATTAACAAATGGATTAAGGAAAGAGATATTTTGGTGAATAGTGTTTAGATATTTGTTTTAGGAAATAAGGAGTAAAGTTGGCACATAGAAGGGAGCATGAATTGTGACCTTCCATGAAAGATAAGAGGAAAGTGGTTTACTCTTGTCCACTTTTACATAAGGTCCTTTACATGTTACATTAACACATTAACACATTCATCAATCTTCAAAGGTAGAAATAGCTAGCCTTAATCCATTTCTATCTTCACTAATCAATATCCAATCAAAACAAATCAACACTAAACTTCTCCAAACTAAAAACTATAACTTCTCCAAACTCAACCTATAGGCCTAACATGTAATAGCAACATAAAACTTGAAGAAAAGGAGCATAACAACCCTAACAAGTATGGACCGTGGGCAATAAAGGGTGTGTGAAGGTGGCCAAGTACAAAATGGAAACTATGGTTGGATCTTTTGGATGTTAGTAATGGTAGGAAGTGTCCATGTATTCTTGTGTGATTTTGCTTGGTTTTAGCATGGTTTGAGGTTAGTCAACTCACTATTGAATGATACATATTTTTTGTGTATGTTGTGTACTTGAATAGAAAGTTTGAGTAAAGTTGACTAATGCACATTATCACTTTTGAACCCACCTCTTGCATTGGAAAGTAGGCGACTACTTTATATGTAATATAATCACTTCTAGTACCCTCTACAACATGCAATGTGGCCTTGAATTTGTTTTTATAGGTTTGGTTTAGTTGTATTTGGCATTAAATTGTATTTGAAAGTGTTTGAAACGAGAATAGTCATTATAAGTGCACTTTGAATCCTTATATTTTAACTTGCTTTGAAATGGTTAAATGTGAACATCTTGTAAAAGTATATATTTTGGTTGTACTCTACATCTATAGTAGTGTATGGAACAATGAGGAAGTTATAGTGAAATTGTCGATATATGAGCACTTTGAAAATGCCTTATGTTCGATGATAAGTAATATGATTTGATAGATGTCCTTAGGGGTTTCTTTACTGTTTTAGTAAGTACTTGTTGTTTTACCTCTTATTATAAAAATATCAAAGTTTAAATCTTTTCATAACCGGTTGAACTAAGTTTAAAACGATAGAAGCGAAATAGTCGCTATAAATACACTTTGAAATGGCTAGTTTTTGGTGATTTTTATAAGTATTGTAAAGATATCCTCAAGGCTTATTTAACATAGTTTTTAAGCAGTCTAAGTATACTACATACTGTAAATAAAACCAGATTTTAAAACCTTTATTTAAGATATTAAAACGGGTCAAATATTTATGCAATTTTCTAGTATTATCTATCCAAGACTTTTGACGGCACTTGAAATCCTATCGCTAACCTACGACAGCATTTCTAGGCTCATTTTACAACATTGATTATGTACTGTTATTTTTAACACTTTTTGTGATTTAAAATGAGTTTATGTTATATTTAAATTAATTATTTTTATAGGATCTTTTTAGGGACGTTTAATAACATTAATTATAGTGTCTTAAAAGAGGTTTGAAGTTGAAAATATTTTTAATAATTATTTGTGAATTTGTAAAGTAAACGATTTATAAATGTAAAACATGCTTTTTATGATTTTAGTTAAATTTGAAATTAGTTATTTTTACTTAATATTTTATATACATACTTAAAACCTATTAATATATATTTTTAAAGTGTGTATGTATATAGACATATAGGTTTGAAAAAAGTAAGTTAAATAATTTATAAAAGGATATGAGTGGCTTCATTATAATCTTAAGTTATAATGAATGGTTTTTGAAAAGTTATTGAAAGTACGGTATCTTGTTGAATAAGTGTATATGTAATTAGTCCATTGAAAAGAATGTTTTAAAGATAATGTTAAATATAAAATGGTTTTGGGTTTATAGTAAATATTGTTTAAGTAACATTTAATTATAACCTATTTAATTATACTTTTGAAAATTTTAAATCTTGTTAAGAGATTTATGAATATTGTTACACCTTTGGGATAAGAATATGAACACATTTCGAATTACTGAAAAGAGTAAAAATGATTAGTGAAATAGTAGTATACATGTATATATCTTTTGAAAAGTTATTTTAAATACACACACACACAAACAAAGAATTTTTAATTAATAAAAGAATTAATTAAATAAAAAGAGTATTAAAAGTCGCTTATGTGATTTAATTGTGCTTTGTGTGACTTAATCGTGTTTTGTGTGTTTACTTGTCTATGCGAAGTATTTAATCCTATACTTAGCATTAAAACTGACAAAATAGATTTATTAAAAATGATATACAAGTATTGCTTAAAAGAAAACAGGGATCTAACCTACGACTTCGCTCTTGACTGAGAGATAACGTAAGTTGAGATGGTCGAAAACATGATAACTATATGACACTCGGTTCCCATATGCAGTCGTTTTCATTGGTATTGAATTGACCTAATTAAATTAGGAAATATATATGAGTATCATGTATTGATGCGGTTTGAGATCCCAGTGTGGACTCATTCGTGTTAATCATCTCTTGCTTTAAGAACATACGTATACGAGATCCCCATAGAAGGACTCCTCTATATCATTCATTTACTTCTTAAAGAATCATAATTAAGTTGACTGGAAATTCACCGATTTAATTTTGAACAGTTCGAGATAAGATAAGTGTATTGCTTATCGAAAACCACTTCAAAACTGATATACGAGTTCTTTGTTTTGGAAGCAGTTATGGAGTGGTATGCTATAGAGTTGAACTATCTATCCTAAGGTTAAGTCTAAGGAAGAGGTCAATGTTAGCATTCGTCGAATGACTTGTGCTGGAACCCATGGAAAGATTCGTGAACTTTTTGAGATGCTAGATTCCATGGAGAGATTTGAGATCAGTTCGAGTGATGAAGACTCGTTTTTAAGATGCCGAACATGACTTCACCATCGAAAATGATAGAAAATAGAGTAGGTCTCATAGCCAAGGGGTGTAGTTAACCCATATGGTATATCTATTCCATATCTACAGACGCTTATCGATATTGCTAGTAGGAATTGATGATACTTGGTATCATGTTTTCGGGAATGGACTAGTATGTTTCTCCTTATTGGTATATTCTATCTAGAGATATATGATGCTTGGAAGTAGTTTCTAACCCTTGCCAAGATATCCGCCTCGATGCTTTGAGGGTGTCTCGAATGAATCCCATTATGCGAACATATCTTAGCAGCTTTAGTTGTACTTCTAATATTGTCATGTCATGAGATGCAAGCAGCACAACTACTTTCTGATTTATATTCTACACCCTAGACATTATCTATTATATCACCTTATTTACTTATTAGATGATTTTGGTTATTTTGAGAGGAAAAACCATGATCATGGTTCGGACGATATCAAAAGTTACTATTATATGTAGCAGTGAATTTCTTAAGTTTCTCATACTAGACTTAAGTCTGACTTATGGTTTTATCTATCCCTTAATCCTTCAGTGCTCTTTCAAGTAGTTTGAGAATGGTAGGTTTTCGTTGATATTCTTTGGAGCTTCAGGAGATGAGCTAGATATTTCTATTCTCCTACAGTAGTATTATTATTTCCACTACACTACTATTTTTTATATATATTAGCATTTGTGAGGACAAGCTATTATAATTGTCTAAGCCGATGATAATACCTAGGTTTGTAACTCTGAAATGCCATGTATCTTAGATAGCACTTTGTACTATCTTTTGATATTGTATACCATCGTTTCGTTGTGAGATTCTAATGTCTGTTCTCTTCTTTCTGTTCTATTTCCTTTTCTTTTATTTTTATTTTATCCAAACAGTCTGTTTTTCCAACACTTGAGTGCCCAACATGTGAGTACCATGGATGTATTAGTGTCAACATTGGGGGGTCGAAAAGGAGAATTGTTGCCATTTGTAAAGGAAAATAAGTGAGTTGAGCACGTTTACAATCCATTTAAGAAGGAAGTCAGTGAAGCATGACAAGAAATAAATACTCTAGATTTCAGTTTGCACCTAAAAGAGTGAACCCCGATTCCAATATGGGATATTCTAATGTCCCAAGGCTATTGAAGAACAAGAAATCACTCCATTTTGTAGTAACGACGTTGGAACGGAATCATGAAAGCATAGATTGAAAATTAAATTCGATTACAATATTATGATATAATAGTTGAACGTATGGCTTTAGTACATAAAGACACAAGATTGATGGAGGATGAAAAGGAGCAGAGGAGACTATATAAATGGAGTAAGCGCGAAGCAAATAAGAAGGAAAAGGAAGAGAGGATATATGGTGTAAGCAGAGTATCTGGAACTCAAAAGAGAGAAAATAAGGATGAAGAAAGAAGAATCCATTTTGGCTATATTTAGTTGTGGCCTATCTAAGCTTGAACCTCAATAATGTGAGGGAATTAAGAGAAAAATTAGAGAATATCATTGCAAGTCTATAAGGGTTATCCAACCACTAGTCATATGTTGTATGTTTATGACTTATTATAGTGTTTTTTAATCATTACAATGTATTTCTATTTTACTTTTGGTTGTAACATTCATATGTTGTAATGTAGATGCATTTGGAATCAATGGATAATTAATATGGTACCATTATGTTAAAAATTGTCCTCCACTTAACTAGCAAAGCTGGGATTTTTTTTTGCTAGTCGTGTACGTCTTATCAATTTGTTGTATAGCGTGGAATTAATAGCTTTTGAAAATTTCTTTTACCGTCAAATTAATATAACAGTTAATGGTCAAGGTGCCTAACATTTACTGTCCTATATTGATCAAAGATAGTTAGGTCTTTGTCAATTTAAGATAGTGTAATAAACGGCCACAAATCATCTTGTTTGCATATAAAGGTTATTGTGAACCTAACATTAAGTCCAAAGTAAGTAGATAAACTTAAACGTTACCAGAATGTCCAACATTAGTTGATCATCAACATAATTGTTTGTATTGATGAAATCTTACATTGAGGCACACTGTAGGTATAATCTGATGTTGTGTAGTGGTATGTATGTCAGTCATGAAGGCTACTGGGACTTAGTGAATGAGGAATACAACAAATCATCCAGATTGTACAAGGAGATGGAGGTCTTTGGAAAGAAAAACAGCTTACGGTGAATTTATGGCAACTTCTGATGGGTACTATATAATAATTCAAGAGGTAGAAGATGAAAATTTGTTTCATAAAAATCTCTCAAATATCGATTTATGTTACTTATGAGAATATCAAATAAAATTAATTGGTTATAAGGCATTCGATCTTCGATATAATTGGTTTACACGTTCATGTTAAATCTATTTCACTGTGTTTTCATGTGCAATTTCTTTATCCATTTTTATGTTATTTGTTCTTTCCATGTATTTGTTGAATAATGATTAATGTATTTTGGTTCTAAATTTACGTTTTACCTGTTCAATATATGACTTTAACTTAGGATCTTATGGTAACAAAAATATATATGAACATTAACATCAAATACATTCATTACACAAATGACTAGTTAATAATATAGTGGATCGGCACCTAAGTTCTACGACTATAAAGAAGATAGTTCTGATTCATAGTGTTATTGAGTTGGACATAAAGCCTCTTGATCCCCTCTTTCAATTCCAAAGTGTAATCTATAGCCCGAGGCAGGAATGCTCGTTTATCCGCTGTTCAAATCCACATCTGTTGGGATTGAAGTAGGCAGCGAAAGTATCGATAACCAACATTATAGTTATTGCTTACAAAATTATGGGTGATTCATAACTATAGAAGCATATAATATTAGAAGAATGTACCTCATCGACCTTCCCTTATTATCTACTTGTGGTACTACTTGGAGTAACTCATGTGTAGCTTGGTGAAGTGGTTATTGTTATTGTTCGATTCCTAACTGTTGCATCTCTAATTCAAGCTCTCTTTGTCTCAGATTCTCGTAATATCATTCTTATATTTTAATATACCCTGTAGTTGGGTTACTTGGTGGAGACGGATTATGATTTGTTGGTCCATACAAGTGGTTGGTATAAGTATATGAATCTAGACAATAAATAGACATTTGAAGAGTGTGTATCTTATAAATAATGCAATGAACTGCAACCATTTAACTTATATTCTATTTACAATATAATAAAACTTCTACATTGTCCCACGAGTCTATTATGTTCATTTAAACTCTTTTTGATCAACATTCATATCCTATATGACATTTTGAATCTTATAAGTGAATAATCAAATCACTCTTTGAATGCAACTGCATAATGCAAAGTCACTAAAGTGTAAAGTTTGAAAGTTTTAAATGAATGATCATAAAACTCTTTGAACTAGGCTTCACCCTCCCATTTGACCATAATGCAAAGTTAGAATCTTTTTACTGAATGATCAAATCAGAATCTTTTCAATGATCAATCAAAATGTTCAATATAGTGTGTAGCCAAATCAATCAACATCATGTGTTGTCACATTAAGGCAATTACAAAAAAAAGATGGACCATGGAAGATGAAATTCAAATCCAAGTTCAATTGTTAATCTTTATAAACATGATTTTCTTAACATTAAAACTCTACTAAGATTTTATTCACTTCGATTCCACTCAACACTATCTGCATCACAACATCGAACATTAACTCCGATAACATTCCAATCAATGGTGGTTTTTACAACCTCGAAAATGAATTAGTTGAAAGTAGAAGAGTTCGATGTGAATGCAGAGTCAAAGCGGTCACAGTAGTATCGGTCATGTGAAAATGCTGGTCAAAGGTATTTCATACGCAGAGATACTTGGAATGGATGTGGATACTTTCTATTGATATATCCCCAACTTTGCTGATGGGGTAGAGAGTATGCATTTGAAATGCAAATGAGAGTGGGAATAATAGAAATACTGCTTAAAAATTGTATTTAAGATCCCTAAATACTGGATAATGTCCATGTATGTGTGTTTACCAATATGCTTCTTAGGTATTTATCATTCTTGTTTGTGTTTGTATTAATATGTATCTTAGGTAATCATTATCCTTGTTTAAATGATTACCAATATATATTCGTATTTGTAATTATTTCAGTTACTTTATGTTTTAATTTATGTTTTTCCTTCATCCTCTATAACCACATGCAATAACAATTCATAACAACATAGATTCATACATTAACGATAAAACATAAAATTATAAAGCCCCACAACTAGTACAAAGTACAACAATGTAAACAAATACCTAATCTACAAATTGGTAATTGTGGTATGTTAATTCTCTGTGTAAATCCAAATGAGCCTTGGAATCTCTAATCTCCATCAATCTTTTCATGTATCATGCAAATGTTTTTGGTTCTTTAAAAGATGTCTTAAATGCATGCGCTAGTTCAGTGTAGTTATGCAACTGTAGTTTATACCCACCTCTTTCTTCATAAACAATCATGTTGTGAAGTATTATACAACATTACATTATGTTTGATATTACTGCAGTATCATAGTGGTACGCCTCCTTTCTCTGAATTTGAAATCTATGTAACAACCCAGTTTTGAGGGTAAATAATAATAAATATTTAATTGGTTAAACTGAATTTTTGGAATTTAAAATGAACAAATTGAATTTGTTTTTGAATTTTATAACAAGGTAATTGGTGATGAAATTAAATAATTTTGAGAATAAATGTTTGCTTAAGAATTGTGAAGTAAATTAATTTGAAAAGTATTTAAATTGGGTTTGAATGAGAAATATGAATCTAATTGAAAGGATTTAATAAAATAAATAAATAACGGAAAATGATTTTTTGTGAAATAGTCAATAAAACAATTATTTAGTAAGTAAATTTAATAGAGAATAATTGCTTTATTATTATGCTTGTATATATTGACTCATACATTAAACTAAAGAAAAGAAAGATAAAAAAGAAAATAAACGAATTAAAGCCCAATATCTCATGAGCCATAAGACAAACCCAAAACAATTTATTTTTCCTAATTATTCAATTCTCCAGAGACTTCATTATATAGATTGTTCTCCTCTAATAACAAATAAAACCCGAGCGTACTCGTTTATTGACTTTAGAAAAACAAATTCTAACCCAAACCCTATCACTTTTTAATTCAATATAAAATCTATTAAATTGTTTTAAATTCCTTAAATTGAATATATTTATCTTAACACTAATATATGCACTCGTGTACAAGAGAATTGGGTTTCGTCGATGCGTTGGAAGACTCTGTACATGCGACCATAGAAGAAGTGGGAGAGTGATACGCATTGCATAGGTGAGTTTTATGCTCACATTTTTATTTCTAAATCATATTATTCTTGCTATTCTTTGTGCTTGGTTTGTGATTTGGGTAACGTAGTGTGTACACATAAAACTGGAGTGGATTAGTGATGGATAGAGAACCAGAGATTAATCAAAGTGATTGATCATGCATATTGAAGAGTCGACCAGTCAGAGATGACATGTGCATCGATAGTGGATTGCATGTGCAACCTAGGTCGTGCATGGCTGTGTTTTTGGTATGTGTAGCTGTTTTTTGTGTGTGTGTGCATGACTATATTTAATGCTTGTGTGTGTACTGTGTTGAGTTTGTGTGCATGCAATAATGTGTGTGTGTGTGTGTGTATTTGTTTATGCAGATTATTGTGTGTGTATGATTTTGTGTGTTTGAGTGCATTTTTCTGTATGCGTTGCAGTTGTGTGAGTGCATGGGATGTGTGAGTTTGTGTAATATTGTATGTTCAGGTTGTGTGTGTGTAGTGTCGTTTCCAATGAGGTTGTATTCGTATGTGTTGTGAACGTATTTTTTATGCGTGAACTCTTGTATGTGTGAGTTTTATTTAATCCCGTGAGTGTATAAATGACATAATTTATGAATAAAATACATTTTCATTTGTAATAATTAGTTTAACCATTTAAATGGGAAAAGTGTGAAAGGGGTTTTAATTGTATTTTATAGTTTTCAAAGTATATTTAACAAATATTAATATAATTAAAGTTTTGAAAAAGGTATTAAATTGATTATACATTAACAAAATTGATTTAAATGTTTTATAAAATTATTTGAAAGTAGTATTTAATTGTAGAAAGTTATGGAGTTATTCTTAAGCAAGATGTTTTGTTTTAAAATCTATTTGGTGTATGAAATGAAAGAAAAAGATTTTCTAATGTTATTCATGAACACTAAATTACTGTCTAATTTTATAAAAGATCGAGAAATTGCTATTTATAGTAAAGTGATATTATATTTGCCGTAAATTATTATTTATTATAAAATATTTATTTGTTTATGGTAAGAGTATATGTGGTAATTGATTTATTATCGAATATTGAATTGTTTGTTTTATCTGTTATTATATTTTTTGTTAACATATTTTATTATGTTTTACCAATCTTTCTTTCCTTTATAGTGAATTTATTCATATGAATGATTTACCATTAATATTGGTTGATTGGTATGTTAATGTGATATGGTAATGACATCCTTTTATTTGATTTGTGAGATTTCATTTCTATGTAATGAGAAATTTGAATAAACGTATTAATGTTACCATCTGGTATGGGACTTTCGGTAACACTTTTCCGTTATTCATTGGACTTGTCATTTAGAAATATCTAGTGTGGATCGAGTGTAGTTTATGATCCTTGAATAATTATCCAAATAACATGCAGTGATATGAGACGTCGTTATGTTATTTATTAGATTATTCATTGCAAATAATGTCACTCAAACGGGAATTACACTAATATGTGTATGTGTTACTCGGTATGGAGTAGCATATCGTCAGGTGTTGATTTATGAGAGCTGTATTATTGGCCTATTATGAGAGATATGCATAACTATAGGGTATGAGTACCATATGACCATCCACATTGTGTCTAGCCTCCTTTACTTTACAGGAGTGAACCAGATTGTCCAATATCCACCCTAGCGGCCAGATCATATGTCGTGCCCCAAATCCTCGACACCGTTGTTAGTTATTATATTCGATGTGCATCACATGATTAGTAGACATAGCCTCTTATATCGCATAAGCCAGTAGTTTGTTACTATTAGGGGCAAAGAAGGGTCATGATCGAGGTTACGTGTACACAAGTCAATAGTGGATAGGGCCATGATGTCTTTGAGGTAACTGAAGACTATAGGAATAGAAGGTTACTTTACCATTGTCGAGTAGACCTAGGTTCTCGAAGCAGGCCTACGGTAGGCTGCCATTAGTCTCTCGTCTGGTTTAAGGTATATGTGTGTAGTGGATTGGCATATATGTCTCCCTCCTATAATGAGTTAGCCATACTAGAGACTGGACGAGTCTGAAGTGTAGTCAATCCCCGTATATTTGTACTGTTCTATTTTGATATCCTAGAGATAGCCTTTGCTTATTGATTGTGATTTCGATTATGATAGATTATCTTTGTGATTTGTATGATGTTAGATATCATTAGGATGATATGATGGGCTATCTCACATTATCTATTGAACTTATTATACTATATTAGGTATTGTTATGTTAGCCCGATTCACTTGATAATTTCATTTTCCGTTATGATGTTTTATTATATGGATGATTCACCCATTGGATATAGCATTCTTGATTTTTATTAAATTGTCATATGTGAGTGATGGCATCTTTTTACATGGTTTTGTTAATATTCATGTTTTGAGATGTTCGTTGATCTTTTAAGTAGTTGTAATTATAAACCATGCAAACGTTATATTACATTTAATCATTGATATAAGTTGTTATGTTGTGTTATCACGTAAGTATCCTAGCATATACTGTTCCACCTATATTTATTAACCTTAAGATTTAGACATAGTTTGAACCTTGTGTTATTTATATAATACCCGGGTCAATCTGAGACTTTTTAGGTACATGGATGATAAGTCTAGCTTGTGTTTACTGGGTTTAGTAGAGGTTAGTTATACAGTTTAGTTGATGTTATTATGTATTTTGTACTTCATGGATGCATATTCTTGAGATTGCATTTTGGATAGACGTTGTATTTTATGTATTATACATATATTATCTCTATGATCCTGACTCTATGTTCTCTATTTACATACCGTATATTGTGTATCGTTCCATCCTGGAGGCACTTGTTTGTTGTTTTTGGTCGATACTATGTACGTATAAGTGAGTTACTTGTTTGATGTTTAATACGTACCAGTGTTAATCCAAGAGAATATTCACATGTGTACCCTATATAGTTCATTCTTCGTATTTTTTAACAGTATTACTTAGTAATACTCTTAAATGGCATGGGTATAGAGGTAGGGTGTTACAAAATGGTATCATAGCAAGCTTATAAACACTACATATAAGAGACACGAGTCATTGGTCTAGATGAAACTTAGAGCCAATGTTCCCTTAGGAGAGTTGGGTAGTTACTCTTTAACAGAGGATAGATGGAATATATATGTATGTATGTATGTATGTGTGTATAAGATGATTATAGGGGTAATCATCTGGTTACGTATTTGTTGTTTTCTATATACATGATATTTGGATTTTGATATTTTGAGTATGAATATAAATGTAAATGACTGGCATTAAGTAGATTAGGATTGAACTGTTGTTTTTTGATTTTATTTTGATCAGAGTGCATAGCGAAAAACGAATAACTAATTTTCCGATGAGTGCCTTGGTTGTTGTTGTTCATACCTATTTAGTTATTGATAATTATTTATGTTAAATTAATTGTTATTATTGTTGGTTGAATATTCATATGTATTATTAAGGTAGTAGAATGGATTAATTTAGATTTTTGTTTGATACTAATAAATGTGTAAGGTGTTTTTTATATATTATATAATTTTTACTAAAATGGTATTTTGATTTAATGTTGATATTCAAAGCATGTTTGAAAATGTTTGGATATTATAAGTATTTATTATAAATAAGATTTTTGATATATGTATATAAATAAGGTTATAGAAATGTTTGAAATAAAATCGTGTTAATTTGTCCGTTGAGTGTTTGAAGAATTCTGGTCGACCCAGGTGTATATATATTCGATAGGGATCCCTAAACACTGAAACAAGATATTTGGACATAATGTTTTATAAATGACATAATATTTTAGGAAAATTTATGTTATGGGAAGGATGAATATTTCAAATATTATTATAAGTAAAGTAAGTAATTTTGATAAAGTGATTTTTGAGTATATTTTTGGAAGGTTTTGGAAAATGAGAGTTTATATTTATTATTGTGTTTTATAAGTTAAATATGCTTACCTTAGTGATGTGTGCAACCATTGGATAGTAGTGGATAATCGTTACCACTGGCGAGGCAGTATTAATTATGTGGTCAATATTGCTGCCAACTGATATGGGTAAATCACCAAAATTTATGGTGAGGCAACATCTTTACATTTATAATGTTTGTGGTTTTCAAAAATGATATGTGTTAAAAAGTGAAATGTATTTTGAGAAACCATATGTGAACTAAACTTGGGTTTTATGGATATTAAATTACGATTTGCAACAGTTTATGTAATAAATTTTTGTATTCAAACTATTTTAAAAGATTGCAAAGTCATACGTTTACAGAAAATAATGATCAAAGGATTATTTTAGCAAGAAATATCAACCCTACTTTTGGAAATATTGAATCTTATAAGCTGATTAAGATATTGAGTTATATATTAATGAGAGTTTTGGATTGAAGTAGTATTTTAAAAAGATTTTTTTAAGGATTTTTGAAATTAGGGAATATATGGAAAATTATTTATATTAATCATGAAGTGAAGCTTGAGTGGAAGGATTAGTTGATAAGATTTTGGATTTTTATAAAATATTTTGAAATTTATTTGAATTTTTGAATTCTGAGTAGTTTTTGAATTGTGTATGAGATGAATATCTATTGATAAGTTTATTAAAAGACAGTATTTTTTAATTGTAGAACTATTAGTTTTGTAATAGATTCCTCTTAAGGAAATTGCAAGGATGTAATTTTGTTAAGATGGAGTATGTAACAACCCGGTTTTAGGGGTAAATAATAATAAATATTTAATTGATTAAAATGAAATTTTGGAATTTATAATGAACAATTTGAATTTGTTTTATAATATCATAATTTTATAACAAGGTGATTAGTGATGAAATTAAATAATTTTGAGAATAAATGTTTGGTTAAAAATTGTGAAGGGAATTAAATTAAAAAGTATTTATTGGGTTTGAATGAGAATATTGAATACTTGAATCTAAATGAGATGATTTAATTAAATAAACATATTATAGAAAATGATTGTTTTGAAATTTTCGATAGTATGACTATTTAGTAAGTAAATTATGTAGAGAATAGTTGCTTTGTTATTGGGCTTGTATATATTGATTCATAAATTAAGGAAAAAAAAAGAAAGATGAAAAAGAAAAAAATTAATTAAATCCCAATATCTCATGAGCCATAACACAACCCAACAAAAATTTCATGTTTCCTGACTATTCCATTCTCCAAACGGTTTTTTATCTGGATTCTTCTCCTCCACCTATAAATCAAACCCAAGCGTACTTGTTTACTGATTTTATAAAAATCAAATTATAACCCAAATACTATCACTTTTAAATTCAATATAAAATCTAATAAAATGTTTTGAATTCCCTAAATTGGATATATGCATCTTAACACCAATATATACACTCGCGTAAGAGAGAACTGGGTTATGCCAATGCATTGGAAAACTCTGTACGTGGGACCATAGAAGAAGGAGAGTGATACGAGTTGCACATATGAGTCTTTTGCTCACATTTGTATTTCTAAATCATATTATTCTTGTTATTATTTTTTGCTTAGTTTGTGAAATGGGTAACATGGCGTATGTATATAGAACTGGAGGTGGATTAGTGATGGATAAAGAATCGTAGATTGATCGAAGTGATCGATCCAAACATATTGAAGGTCGATCGATCCACCGGTCAGAGATGATTGGTGCACCGGTGGTGGGTTGCGTGTGCAACCCAGGCCGTGTGTGGCTGTGTTTGGTGCATGTGACTGTGTGTGTGCATGATCGTGTATTGTGTTTGTATGTGTATTGTGTTGAGTTTGTGTGTATGCATTAGTGTATATATATTTGTGTGTGCATATTATTTTGTGCGTGTGTGATTTTGTGTGTGTAAGTGCATTTTTGTATGTGTGTGTGTTGTAGCCGTGCGAGTGCATGAGATGTGTGAGCATGTGCAATATTGCGTGTTCAGGCTAGGGTGTGTGTAGCGTCGTGTTTGATGAGGTTGTGTTCATATGTGTTGTAGTGTATTTTGTCATGCGTGAACTCTTGTATGTGTGAGTTTATGCAATCCTGTGAGTGTATAAACTTCATAATTTATAAACAAAACATATTTCGTTTATAATAAATTGGTTTAACGGTATTATTTAAATGGGAAAAGTATGAAAGGGATTTTAATTAGTATTTTATAGTTTTTAAAGTATATTTTACGAAATTTTAATATAATTCTAGTTTCGAAAAATGCATTAAATTGATTATATGTTTAATTTAGATGTTTTATAAAATTATTTGAAAGTAGTATCTAATTAGAAAGTTATGAAGTTATTCTTAGGTGAGACGCTTTGTTTTACAATCTATTTTGAGTATGAAATGAAAGAAAAAGATTTTCTAATGCTATTCGTGAACATTAAATTATTTTTAATTTTATAAAAGATTAAGAAATTAACTACTTACAGTAAAGTGGTATTATATTTGTCTTAAATAATTATTTATTTCAAAATACTTATTTTGTTATAGTAAGAGTGTGTGTTGTTATTGATTTATTATCGAATGTAATATTGTTTGTTTTATAAATCCGTAGTTATATATTGATGAGATTTTATTGGATAATAAGTTTATAAAAAGAGAGTATTTTATAATTATAGACTTATTATTTATGTTGTAGATTCCTCCTAAGGAAATTATGAAGGCACAATTTTGTTAAAGGAGGAGTCTATAACAACCCTGTTTTGGGGGTAAATAATAATAAATATTTAATTAATTAAAATGTATTTTTGGAATTTAAAACGAATAGTTTGAATTTGTTTTAGAATATCATAGTTTTATAACATGGTAATTAGTGAAGAAATTAAATTAATTTTGAGAATAAATGTTTGGTTAAGAATTGTGAAGTAAATTAAATTGCAAAGTATTTAAATTGGGTTTGAATGAGAATATTGAATATTTGAATCTAAACGAAATGATTTAATTAAGTAAATAAATTATAGAAAATGATTTTTATTAAATAATCAATAATATGATTATTTAGTAAGTAAATTTAATAGCGAATAACTACTTTGTTATTATGCTGGTATATATCGACTCATAAACTAAAGAAAAAAGAAGAAACATGAAAAAGGAAAAATATGAATTAAAGCCCAATATCTCATGAGCCATAAAACAAACCCAAAAAATTCATGTTTCCTGACTATTACGTTCTCCAGACATTTGCTTATTAAATTCTTATCCTCCAACTATAAATAAGACCCAAGCGTACTTGTTACTAACTTTAGAAAAATCAAATTTTAACCCAAACCCTATCACTTTAAATTCAATATAAAATCTAATAAAATGTTTTAAATTCCCTAAATTGGATATATGCATCTTAACACTAGCATACACACTTGCTTTAAAGAGAATTAGGTTTGTTTATGTGTTGGAAAGTCTATACGTGCTACCCTAAAAGAAGAAAGGGAGTGATACGCATTGCACAGATGAGTTTCATGCTCAAATTTCTATGTCAAAATCATATTATTCTTGCTATTCTGTGTGCTTGGTTTGCGATTTGCTATACGTAGTATGTGTACATAGAACTGGAGATGGATTAGTGATGGATAGGGAACCAGAGACCGATCCAAGCGGTCAATCTTCGCATATTGAAGGGTCGACCGGTCCATCGTTCAGAGATGACCGTTGCACCGTTTGTGGGTTACGAGTGCAACCCAGGCCATGTGTAGCTGTGTTTTTGGTGTGTATGGTTGTGTTTGTGTGCGTGCATGCATGACTGTGTCATGTGTTTGTGTGTGTATTGTGTTGAGTTTGTGTGTGCGCATTAGTGTATATATATTTGTGTATGCAGATTACTGTGTGCATTTGTGATTTTGTGTGTGTGTCGTAGCTGTATGAGTGCATGAGATGCGTGAGTGTGTTCAGTATCATGTGTTTAGGCTGGGGTGTGTGTGGTGTCGTGTTTAATGAGGTTATGTTTGTATGTGTTGTGATTGCATTTTGTTGAGCGTGAACTCTTGTACGTGCGAGTTTGTGCAATCCACTAAGTGTATAAATTTCATAATTTATAAACAAAATATAAAAATATATTTCCATTTATAACAAATTAGTTTAACAATATTATTTAGATAGGCAAGTTATGAAAGGGTTTTTAATTGGTATTTTACAGTCTTCAAAGTATATTTTATGAAATTTTAATATAATTTTAGCTTTGAAAAAGGTATTATATTGATTATACATTTATAAAATTGATTTAGATGTTTTATAACTTCATTTGAAAGTACTATTTAATTATAGAAAGTAATGGAGTTATTCTTAAGCCGGATGTTTTGTTTTATAATTTATTTTGAGTATGAAATGAAAGAAAAAGATTATCTAATTCTATTCGTCAACACTAAATTATTATTTAATTTTATAAAAGATTGAGAAATTAACTATTTATAGTAAAGTGATATTATATTTTTCTTAAATAATTATTTATTTCCAAATACTTATTTTGTTACAGTAAGAGGTGTGTTGTAATTGATTTATTATCGATTAAATTATTTGTTTTATATACCTATAATTATATTTTTTGGTTAATCTATTTTACCATGCTTTACTAATTTTTCTTTATTTTATATTGAATTTACTCATACTAGTATGGGCTCGTGCTCCGTACACGGGATGTTTATGCTATTATATACGTTGTTGTTTGAACGCAAATATGTAAACGAAAAGCAAATGCATTTTTGGAATTTCAAAAAGACACCGAGTAAATTAGTTCAACGAATTTTCTTTATTAGTAGTAGAGATGAAAGGTTTACCATCGATATTGATTGATTAGGGTTTTAATGTGATATAGTAATGTCATCCTTCTATTTGATTTATGAGATTTAATTTTTGTGTAACGAGTTTTAATAAACAGATTAGTGATACCATTTGTCATGAGACTTTCGGTAGCACGCTTTCGGTTATTCATCGGACTTATCATATAGAGATATCAAGTATGGATCGAGTGTAGTTTATGAACCTCGAATAATTATCCGAATACATCCGATGGTATGGGATGTTGTTATATTACTTGTTTCATTATTCGTTACAAGTAAATGTTAGTCAAATGGGGATTACACTCATGTGTGTATGTAATGGTCGGTGTGGAGTATTATACAGTTAGGTGTTGACTTATGAGAGCCGTGTACTAGCCTACTATGAGATATATGCATAGCTATAGGGTATGAGTACTATATGACCATCCACACCACGTCCAACTTCTTTTATTTTTCAGGAGTGAGCTAGACTAGCCAATATTCACCATGACAGCCTAATCATTGGGTCGCACCTTCGATCTGCGACATTGTTGTTGGTTATTATATTCTTACAAAATTGGATGTTGGTAGCCCCTTATGTCGCATAGGCCAGCAGTATGTTACCATTAGGGCGATGGAAGGTCGTGACCAAGGCTGATCGTAGATGAGTCATTGGTGGATGGTGCCACCGCCGAGGTAACTGTAAACTGTAGGAATAGATAGTTACTTTGCGGTTGGCAAGTAGACCTGGGTTTCTGGAGCAGGCCTGTAGTAGGCATCCATCGGTCTCCCGGTTGGTCCAAGGTATATGTGTGCAGTTGATTAGCATATATATCTCCTTCCTATAGTGAGTTGGCTATATTAGATAATGGATGAGTCTAAAGTGTACTCAATCCCCATATATCCATAATCTTCTAGTTTGATATTCTAGAGATAGCCTTTGTTTATTGATTGCGATTTGCATTGTGATAGATTATCCTTGTGATTTGTATGATATTGTATATTATTAGGATGATCTGATGGGCTATCTCACATTATCTATTAATTATATGATTTTATGATATTACATTATGCCATTGTTGTATTAGCCTGATTCACTTGACCTTATGATATTTTATTGTATGGATGATTCACCCATTGGACATAATGTTCTTGATTTCTATAGAATTGTCATATATGGGCGATGACATCTTTATGCATGGCTTTGGTAATATTTATGTTTTAAGATTAAAGGTGATCTTTTAAGTAGTTGTAATTATAAACTATGCATATGTCTCCCTCTTCGTATATACTTTATTACATTGTAATCTTTGATATGAGTTGTTATGCAATGTTATCATGTTATTATCCTACCATATACTGTTCCACCTATATTTGTTAACAGTTAGATATACTCCAACCCTTGTGTTATTTATATAATACTCGGGTCGGTTCGAAACTTTTAAGGTACAAGGACGATGAGTCCAGCTTGTGTCTACTGGGTTGGTAGAGGAAAATTATATAGTTTAGTTGTATGTTACTATATATGTTGTACTTCATGGATGTATATTCTTGAAATTATATTTTTGACAAATATTGTATTGTATGTATGTATATATGTGTGTGTGTGTGTGTATTATCACTGCGATCCTGACTTTGTGCACTCTGTTTACATACTACATATTGTGTATTGTTCTATCCTAGAGGCACACGTGTTTATTGCTTTGGGCCGATGTTGCATACGTATATGTGAGTTAATTTTTTGATGTTTTATATGTACCACTATTAATTTAAGTGAATATTCATGTGTGTACCCCATATAGTCTTATCCTCCATATTATCAGACAGTATTACTTAATATACTCATGGATGGCATGGGTATAGAGATGTAGTGTTACAATCAACCTTATAAATCTCCAAAAGCAAGCCCAATATCTTTCCTTAAACTAGCTTGCTGTGCAATAAATTTGCATTCCTTCTCGTTATAAGGCTTTTTAAACCTTTTGACCAACGTTTTCCTGTTATATATATCCCATCAATAAGTTAGTATCCCATTTTATGCTGAATATCGCCTGTCATGTAATTACAAGTTGGTGTTGTACCGTTAGATAAGGATCTAAATAAGTAAGATTGATTAAGAACGTTAACGTCATTAAAAGAACCAAGTATACCCAAAAAAACATGCCACATTTATAAATCAAATGAGGCTTAGCTTCCAAAGCCATGGTTGTCTTGTGGTAATGTTCAGCGCATTGTCATTGCGTTGCAATTAGATAATTTTTTCAATGCCAATACATACAATTTAAGTTACCCAACATACCTAGAAATCCATGTTGTTCGCCCATAGCCAATATCTAATGAACGTCATTAGCATTTAGCTTTCTAAGATACTACTCATCAAATGTCAACATCACTGTTTTTCAAAATTCTTCTAAGCACTCTTTGGCAGTATAATCTCTAGTTTGGACATATCTGTCTTGCCTATAAGTGCCTTTCCCCATAAGCTAATATCCGTAAGACACTTGTCATTTTTTGATGCGATGAAAGACCTAATTGACCACACGTACTATATTTTTGTGTGAGATAAACGTTTCTCTTCCCCATCTTTTTCATTATGCTCCTAAAGAGGTTGCTGGACATGCAAACCTTAATTTGAGCTTCACCATGTCAAAACATCGATCATCATTAAAGTATTTCGATTATTGTTTGATGGATAATTTCTTTTTTTGATTATCTCTATGCCCTACAACACTCTTACCTTGTTTGGAAGATTCCTCCAACTCCTGTAACTGGATAAGATCTAGTGATTTAGATGAGATTAACTATTATTGACGATTTGTAACATCCCTAAATTTTTATGACATTATTCAGGAAATTTAATTAGATAAATTAAATAGAATAATGATGATAAGGAGATTGAGATTTAATTATATTTATAGGGTCATCCTTATTAACAAAGTAAATGAGCTTTAAATTGGTTTAAAAGTTAATTAAACTACACATAGGCATATTAGTAAATTAGCCAACTAATTATACACGATTATAGCTTTTCGTTTTGTCCATTCACGTTCATTTTTATTTACCAAATCAAATAAATGCAAGAACCCTAATAGAGCCGGCCATTAACGAAGGAAAAGAGAAATTTTAATCAAAAGCCAAAGATGATTAATCAACAATAAATCTCAAATTCCTTATAAGGTGAATAATAATCTTCCACCATCTCTATTTTTATTCTATGCTTATATGGTTTTGAATTTATGATTTAAATTCATGTTTTGATAAAATGGATGATGATATGTTTGAGTTATATTATGACGATTTGTTTTAATTCATAAGCATATGAATTTGCATGGTTTTGACATGAAACCGAGAATATATGATTTCAGTTTGCCATGGAATTTTTTTATGTTAAGTAAAACATTATTTTGGAGATAGGTGTTAATTTTCAGAATTTTCCAAGCTATGGAAATTTTGTTATGAATTTTTGATGAAAGATATGATATAATTGGATTTAAAATTTATTTCAAGAATTTCAGGAAGAAGTTGGGTCTACAATTTTAATATGTTTGATTACATGACGAAATTGATTTTATGTGATTTTTGGGGATTTTCCTAGTTTATTGATTTGAGGAATAAACTATTTTAAATAAAGGGTTTTCCCTGCAAAATGTCGGCTTTTGTTATATGGAAAGGTTTTAACGTTAAATACCTTTAATTTGGATCTGAATAAATGCCATAGTTTTGAAAAGGTAAAGAATTTGAAAAGTTTTATGGCAGCCAATCATTATTTTATAAATAGGCAAGTTGTTAAAAAGAAATTACCAAAAGTTGCTATAATTCAACCTTCAAATCAGAAAAGGGCGTTCCGCCTCTATTAGTAAATGCCTACCGACTCCATTGACTCTGCCTCATCCCAGTTGAAACCACTATAGTCAAAACCAATACACACGATATCACTTAAATGGTATGCAGTGGATTGGAAGAAGAGCGAAAGCCTTGATGTCGAAAGGTTAGCTTCCAAAGGAGTCGAGACCCTGCTTTGTTTTCATAAGATAACATTCTTGTGTAGTTTTACTTAAAGCTTTCGGTACAGTCAAAATATATACTTTCGAAAGATTTTATAATTAGCTTTTGAAGAAGGTTGTCATGTTGTATTAAAGTATTTGCTTTTGAAGGTGTACCTTTTTCCTTTAATAATTGCTTTCGAAAGGGTAGGTTCCGACCTAGTCGAAACCTAGCCGCTACTCTAACTTTCGATTATATTGACAAGTAATGCTTTTGAAAGGTTACCTTTATTTTTACCTTAAAAAAAGCCTTTTCCCAGTTGCTTTTGAAAAGGGGTGAGGGTTTCGAAGGTGATGGGGTTGGAAGGGGTTTTGACTCCGTCCTTCAAGGTTTTTGATTTTAAAGGTTTTGCTTTCGACTAAGATGGTTCCAACACCATCAATTTTTCCCCAAACTAATTTTAATTGGTTTCGAAAGAGAAATTTTCGACATAACCATTTTGACCCAAATGATTTTTAAAGAGTAAGCCCAAAATTTTCGAAAGGGTACATTATGTGTTTCGAAGTTATGTTTTAAAGAATATTTTCTTGATGCCGTCGAAATGTATCATTGGTTTCGAAAGGTATGTATACACTGTTCTGAAAAGAAATCTTGGCTTTCGAAGGAGGCTATCTAGAGGTTTCAAAAGAGATATTTTATGGTTTCAAAATATAAACCTAATCTTAATTTAAAGTAATATCCATGACATAAATAAAGATTTCGAAATGTTATTCACATTGTTATTAACCCATAACTGTATTTTGGGGAAATGCAGAATAACTATTTAGGTTGATCCAGTGGTGAATATAACTTAACAGATGTTAAAAGATTTCAGTTAAAGATATTGTCAGAGGCCAATAGGTTTACAGTATGCCCATGAAAACTGTATTATTTTGGCATGGGCCAATAGGTTCATGTCGACCCATGAAAACTACGATTTGATACTGGAAGAGGCCAACAGGTTTGTACTTAGCCCATGAAAACTATATCCGGATTGAGAAATTGGCAGTCAGCCAATAAGTTCCTAGTTAGCCCATGAAAACTAGGATAAGAAATAAGATATTAGAGTTACCAATGGGTTCTTAGTCATCTCATAAAAACTAATTAATTGGACAAATAGTCCTTAACATTTAACAGGTTAATAGTAACCCTAGAACACTGTATTTGAGACAGATAGTCAGAATGAATGGGGATGCGTAATCCAGAATTGATTTATTTCTTTTGCATATCATCATAATGTTCTGAAACACTAAGTTTTAAACAGTGTGAATGTAGGAGCACGGTATATGATTTTATAAATGTTTTTAGGATAATAGTGAGGGGAAAACCCGTTCCGCTAAGCGGCGTGGCCTCCATATTCATGTGTTTTTATGTATCAATGAATCTAACACCGCTGTATTTGATCGTCGAGTATTAATAATTATGGATGATTGCAGCATCCGTAGTCGTTAGTTTTGGGCCTCCAAGTAGGAGGATGTTACACAAAGTAGCGCCATCGAAAATAACCCCAATGCGCCGTCTCTAAGATACCATTGTTTCACCATCCCTACGACCTATGGAAGAAATTGAGCTTGTACCTTTATCCATATCTCCTCCGTTGTCCCCATTTTGAGAAGATATACCGCTGTCGGGAATAACATGCGAATTCCTTCTCATTTTAGTTTAAACTATGTGAAAAGAAGTAATAAAATGAGGTTAAAAAATGGGAAAATATGGGTTAAAAATTGATGTGGGAAAGGAGTTTTGGGTTCAAAATCAAATGGAGGAAGAAGTTGACGAAGGAAAATCTCGAATAAATTATACTGTTTTATCCGACATTAACAATGCTGGATAAATAAACAATCTGAATTTATTCTCAAAACCCACGCGGATTGACACGTGGAGAGTTTGCATTAGGAGATTGTTATGCGGCATTACTAATATTGCATAACTCTGCGACTCTAAATTGTTGTTGGGTTTTACACTAGACGTCGGTCAATGAAATGGTCAGATGGTAGCCACTAAGTGTGAGTAGTGTTGGGAATGCTCTAACATTTTTAACTTTATCAACTATATATTCAACAAACTGATGAATTATAATTTTCATGTTAATCCAAGGACTATTAATTTGTGTAGTCAATATTTTGAGCAATAAAATCGAATGCAATACTCTCGGTGTCTAGATATATTTCAAAATATTCAACTATATGTTTATAATTTCCTACACGTGCAAAACAACATAATCATCCATGTAGAGGAATGAGTCAGAACCTACCTCCACCATTAGAATGGAATTCAACCGAGCTACTTGCATGGAAACATAGAAAGTCAATCACGGGCTTCTCTTTTTTAAAAGAAAGAAATAGTGAATATATTATCATTGTTTTATGAGGATTGGAATGCAGCCACATAATCAATAAAAAAATAATAACATCAACTGAAGAACGTGATGCGTATAAAAAGGGACAGTTGGACGTTGTTCTGGAAGAAAAGACTGGACAGTTGGATGTTGCCGTCATGTTTCCATATCCCACCCATTTGTAAAGCGAGAGAACGCAAATCCAAATTGAAGTCTCGTTTTCAATATGTGGACCGACTTTTTAATGAGTAATTGCTGTAAGAAAAGGAGGATATATGATTAGGCAGGTGAAAGTTGTTGAGCTAGCATGTGGTGAGCGTTGCATGCAAGTAAGTTGCCAACATCGTTGTGGTTAATTGTACTCTTTCTACTCCTCTCCCACATTACATTTATTATTGCCTTCTATTTGTGCATTACGTGGAATTGAATGACGATGATGCAACTGCTTTTCTGCACCCAACGATTTGCATGTGAAGATTTGCTTCGTTTCCTCGAAAGGAATGTTATATATGTGTGTTAATGTTGATGATATGATATGAAAGTTTATTAATCTAGGTGTCATAGTTCAAGGATAAGCAAGAATTAAAATATGGATACCAAGCCTAGGCCCATGAACATGGAAAATCCGGATGTACAGCCCATAACACAATAATTTGTAAACTAAATATTACAAACGTAGCTGCAAACTAACGTTATCTCCTTTAGTTGGTTTATTTTAATGATGATAGACCACTGGAAAGACTTATTTCCTAGCTGGCTAATAATAACTTAATATGGCTGACTTTAATATAAACTATACTATTATTATAGAGTTAGATTTTAAAAGCACACAAGTCTCTTAAGTATCTGTGAAATGAACAGTCACAACTCCCTTCCTTTTCTCTCCTAACATATCTTTCGAAATCCTTTCAATTCTTCTTCCTCTGTACGATCAATTATCTTATAAAAAGACTAAATTTTTCAAAAAAATCTAGGGTTTTCCCCATGGGGGAAAATCTCTCTCCCCACAGAAATCTCTCTCATCTTTCTCTCTCAAGACATCAAAACAGACCAACTGAATCTCACATCAGAGAATCAAACAATGGAATCATCATAGATAAAGATGGTTTCCAATTAGTTCAATCAAGATCATAAAAGAAACGACAACCATATCAACCTGGCTATCAGAGAAATCTAAAGGGTAATCAGACGGAAATAATGAAGACAGATGGTCAGAAGTCGACCATCCCTTCTCAGAGTTTGAGAAATCATGTGTATCAACCACGGCAACCCACTAGTTTCTCTCTGAATAAAGCACAGGGACAAAAATCTTGGGCTGAAATCGTTTCTGAGCAATCTAAAGAGCCAAATGATGATGAATGCAATCTTGAAACCATCGCTCCTATAACAATCAATAGCAAGAAATATGGTCTTATTAATGAATCAACATGCAAAAGAGCTATTGATTGCTGGAGCAATTCTGTTTTGGTTTACGTTGTTGGAACCAAACCATATTATATGTTTTTCAAAGCATATATTCAACGGGTTTGGAAACCTGGTGGAGAATTCGAAATTTTTACCAGAGAAAATGGGTTCTTCATTGTAAAATTTAAAGAAGCTCAAGATTGCAATTCAATCATTCAAAATGGCCCATATTTTTATAATGGAAAACTCATCATAATGAGAAGATGGTCTGCATCCCTAAAGATGGATAGGGATCTCCTCAGTACAATGCCGATTTGGGTAAAATTACCCAATGACAATCTCAAATTATGGGATCGTGAAGCGTTCAGCGTTATGGCAAGCATTATTGGAAAACCCATAAAGATGGATGCAGCTACAACCTTGAAAACGAGATTGAATTACGCTCGTCTTCTGGTGGAGGTTTATGCAAATGATGAACTTCCTCAAGAAATAAATCTTACATTATATAATGGAGAAAATATCACCCAAAAAATTGAATATGAATGGATTCCACCCAAGTGCAGTATCTGTAAATGCTTTGGACACATTAGAGAGCAATGTGTCTCAGTTCAAAGGTGGATACCCAGAGCTCACAATCAAAATAAAGAAATGGGCATAGATCAAGAAAATAATACAGATACTACAATCCAAGAAATGCATCACAATGAAGAGACTGTAAAGGATTCAAGAACTCAAAAGAACAATGATCGAATCAACCAGAAAGGTATCATCTTCAATCAAGAAATAACACCGCATTTGCTCACTGATCAAGATGATCAGATCCCTGCCTTGGAAGTTCATCATACTGAAGACAAAAAAGAAAATTCAAAAGACAGTTTACAGTGCAGATCAATGGAGGGTATCAAGAACAAAGAGGTCTTTAACTCTGAAATCCCTCCCATTTCAGAGTTATGTTTAGTTACAGATAATCTTGATACAGAAACAAATAAAACATTGCATTCGAGCTCCAATCAGAATTCAGTATGTAATATGGAGAGCGAATCTCCATCAGAAATTGCTGCAGAAGTTGAGGACAATGGTGGCATCCACTCAACTTTGCCCCGCAATGCTGAGGAGTTTGATATCTCTCGAATTCAAATCCCAGAAAGTTATATTGCTTCAATGTCTGATAACGTTATGGAGGAACCTGAAAGACAATTTGATATATCTGAATTACATATCCCCAAGACTAAAGCTAGCGGTAAATATAAGAATACAAATAAAGAGAAGAAAGCTTTTGGACAAAAATACATATCAATCAATCCAGATTGGAATGAAATGACCACAAGGCTTAAAGCTAAAAGCTCAGAGAAAAAGAAGAAGGGGAAGGGTAGCAGTGTATCAGGTTCAATCTGAAACACCTGTTAATTTTTTTTATTTTATCAGTTTTTTAATTATGTCTATTATGGCCTGGAATGTTAGGGGTATGAATTCCCCAGCTAAACAAACTGACATATTAAATATGATCAGTATATATAAACCATCTATAATTGCTCTCATAGAAAATAAGATGGATGATTCTAATACTGAGAAATTCTGTTTTAAGCTATCCAATAATTGGAAATCCACCAACAATAATGACTGTGGTAGTAAAGGTAGGATTCTTGTCATATGGGATACTAATATTTGGACTTTGGTCAATTGCAATAAGGATATTCAATATATAGACTGTAACTTCAAAAATGTTGGTGATTTCTCACTTCAAATTACCAATATTTATGGCAGCAATTTTGAGAATGAAAAAAATAGTTTATGGTATAGATTAAAATCCCTTAGTCAAAGTTATGATTTCCCTTGTATTATTTTAGGTGATTTTAATATTGTTTTCCATGTCAATGAAAAATTTGGTGGTAATAAAATCCCCCATAGTAAGCTTGAAAGAATTAATAAATTTTTACCTGAATCTGGGCTTATTGAACCTAATATAAATGGTAATAAATACACTTGGATATCTGGAAAGGAGAAAAATATCCATTGCAAACTTGATAGAGTCTTAATTAATGAAAAGTTTTGTACTACTTTTCCAAAATTTTGTTGTTACTCTATTGAGCAAAACACAAGTGATCATACTCCTTTGTTACTGAGTTTTTTCCAAAACCAAGTTAATAATAATCTTAAAGCTGCTCCTTTTAGATTTAAAAATGGTTGGGTCTTAAACAGTGATTATAATGATATGATTAAAGATTGTTTTACTTTTTCTAACAATGGTTCTTATCAAGCCCAGTTCAGCAATTTTCTTAAAAATACAAAACATAAAATCAAAAACTGGAATAAGAATAATTTCAATGAGAATGACTGTTTAAACAAATTTAGAGAAGATGGAAAATTTCTACAAAAGTTAGCTGATGAAAACCCTGGCAATGCTGATATTATTGATAAATTCTTTTCTAATCAAGCTAAGCTTTCACAAGAACTTCATAAAAACACTGTCAATTACAAGCAAAAAGCTAAAGTTGACTGGCTTACTATGGGTGATGAATGCACCAAATTTTTTCATGCTAAAATGAGCAGTAGAAGGCATATTAACAATATAGGTAAAATCATTAACAGCAAGGGTGACTGCATAAATGAATTTGATAAGATTGTCAATGAAGCTATTAATTACTATTCTCAGCTATACTTCGCTGACTCTATTGATATTAGTTTTCCTGATATTGTTTGTAAGCAAGTGTTAAATGATAATGCTGCTGATATCCTCTTAGCTCTTGTTAGTATAGATGATATAAAAGCTATTATTTTTAATGCTGGTGACAACAAAAGTCCTGGCCCAGATGGCTTCAATGCAAAAAATTTCAAAATTCATTGGGACAACATCAAAGATCATATCTCTAAAGTTGTTAATGAATTCATGAATGAAGGTAAATTACTTAAAAGTTTCAATCATACCTTCATTACATTAATTCCTAAAAACAAGAATCCTTCTTGTATTGAGGATTACAGACCAATCTCTTGCTGCAATTTTGTCTATAAAATCATTTCTACCATTTTAAGTAATAGAATAAAATTGTTTCTCCCCTTTTTAATTTCTGAAAACCAGTGTGCTTACATTCCAGGTAGGCTTATTCATGAAAATTCTTTGCTGGCACATGAAATGGTTAGAAACTTCAATAATAGAAAAGGGGATAATATGTGTCTAAAAGTTGATCTCCAAAAGGCATATGACAAAGTTAACAGAAATTTTATCATCCATATTATGAAATGCATGAATTTTCCTGAGAAGTTCTGTAAATTAATTTTTGAATGCATTAATACACCCACCTTCTCTATATTATTTCATGGTAAACCTGAGGGATTCATTAAGAGTAATAGGGGTATCAGACAGGGAGACCCCCTTTCTCCGTATCTTTTTACCTTAGCTATGGAATATTTTTCTATTCCTATTGATATTGAAACTATTAAAAACAATATTTCTCCAATAAATAGAGTGCAACCAACCATTACTCACCTGATTTATGCTGATGATCTTATGGTGTTCTCTAAAGCTAACAAAAACAATGCAGAGGCCATTAGTGAGATTTTTGGGCTTATGTACAAATATGCTGGTCTGAAAATTAATGAATTTAAAACAAAGACATATTTCAGCAAATATTGCAGGTACAAAAAGGAAGTCTTAGATGTTCTCAATGTAAGTGAAGGTAATCTTCCTATTAAATATTTAGGGCTTCCTCTATCTGCTAATCAAATCAAAGACAGTGATTGCTCATATCTGATTGAAAATATTCAGAACAGAATGGAAACTTGGTCATGCAAACTTCTATCTATTGCTGGTAGAATTGAGTTAATTAAAACTGTGGTGTATGCCATTATTCTATACTGGTTTCAAACACATCACATCCCTATTGCTACTATTAAAAAAATTGAAAGTAGGTGTGCTGATTTTCTTTGGAGAGGTAAATACCATAAAGTCAGTTGGGATAAAGTTTGCAAACCCAAAAAAGAAGGTGGGCTTGGTATCAGAAACCTTAATGATCTTTATTTAACTTGCCAATTAAAGCTTTTTTGGAGATTTATAAATGGAGATTCTTTATGGTCAAAATGGATGTCTTTCAAATACCTCAAAAATGAAAACTTTTGGACTACTTTACCTAAGTGTAATCAATCCAACACTTGGACTCAAATTTTAAAATGCAGAGATTTAGGTAAATCTTTAATTCAAAGGAAATTTAAAGCTGGGCATGAAACTAGCTTTTGGTTTGACCCCTGGTTTCAAAATGAATCTTTTATTAACAAGGTTGGTTGGGACACTCTTGCTATATGTGGTGAAGCTAATGCTAGTGTTAATATCATCATTAATAATAATCAATGGCAGCCTCAACTGCATCCTATCACAAATCCTCACAAAATTTCTATTAATAATATTCAATTAGATCATGATGTTGATAGTGATTATTGGGAATGGTTAGCTAGCAGCAATGGTAAGTTCTCCTTTAAAAAAACTTGGGAGCACATTAGAAACAAACAACATACTGTAGAGTGGTATAATTGCATATGGAACAGAGTAAATAATCCAAAGATGGCTATCTGCACATATTTTGCGATTAACAACAGATTGCCAACTTTGGAAATTATCAATAAATGGGGCAGAAATAACACCTCACTCTGTTCCCTATGTAATTTATTGAATGAAAATGTGTCTCATTTATTTTTTGAATGCAATTACAGCTACTACATTTGGAATCAAATCAAATCTAAACTGGGGATGAACAATTCTAACAGCATGCATCTGGGTCATATTATTACTGACATCAACAAGCATTTTAGAAGCAAATCGCGTGAAAGAGATTTTGCTCATATTCTATTAACGACTATTGTTTATCATATATGGAAGGAAAGAAACAATCGTACTCACAACAACATAAAGCTTTCCAAAGAGCAGAGATGGACTATTATCGAAAATGAAAGCAAAATTATTCTTCAGAAATCAAAGAATAAGATCAGAAATCAGACCAGATTTGATTTTCTGGCGGATTATTGGAACAAAGAGGCTGGTAGCAAGTACATTGAACAATATCTTCTCAGTCCGAAGGCTCATCATACAGATCTAAGCAACCATCAGAGAATGAACCAAGACAAGTACGAGCCTCCAACCTATTGCTCTGGAGAGGGAGTAAGCAGCTACAAATCCACAGATCTGAGTTTAATTAACAACAGATCTGCAGATTTCAGCCAAGCTAGGCAAAACCTGGCACCGAAACATCACATTAGCTCAAATACTGCTGATACTAACATGCGCAACAAGTTCAACCAAAGCCTATCTTATTGGGAGAGAGGCGAGTGTAGCAGGAAGACGAGACGGAGATAATATTGAGTTGCCTCCTCTCGTCTCCATGTTTTTTATTTTTTGTCTTCGTGAGATATATGTCGGCTGCCCTATATTGTATTAGGGTTTAATGTGTTTTTTCTCTGGGTTTTCGGGTGCTTTTACCCGCTTTTGTTTGGGCTTTGGCCCTTTAACCTTTTTTCAAAAAAAAAAAAATTATCTTATAAATAAAAACACATAAAAATCTTCTTTTGATGATGAAGAAAATCTTCCATGATAATTTTTTTTTTACTTTTTTAAAGGGCGTCCTCAAAGTCTTCAAACCGCTCATTCCCATCGTCTGGCTAGGTTTTCCCCTAGAGGAAAATCTACACCATCACGATCAAAAGTTTTTTCCCTAATTTATTGCCTCCACTCTTTCCACTAACTATTCATCAAAAAATGGTGACAATTTAGTCGGATCGGAAGAAATAATCAACATGAAGAACTTTGCATAGCGGTCGGTCTAATTCTACTTCTGTATTTCAAAATCATAATTCTTTTTATCCCTAATTAATCAATTTCTATGTTTCTTCTAACTTTCGGATTGAAATTTTAAATTTTGTTTATGATTTGAGGCTTTAAGGAGAAGTCGCTGATTTATTCATCAAAATAGGCGAAATTGGTGACAAAGTAGTTGGATCGAAAGAAGTAATCGACACAAAGAACTTTGCATAGAGGTTGGTCTAATTCTTCTTCTATACTTCGAAACCCTAGTTCGTTTTATCCCTGATTAGTCAATTTTTATGTTCCTTCTAACTTCCAGATTGAAATTTAAATTTTGTTTATGATTTGAGGCTTTAAGGAGAAGCTGTTGATGTATTTACCATGGATATCTTTAACAATCATTGCTCAGATGAGCGTACAACCTAAGTATTTTAATACCTTACATTTTACTCTTAGGTGGCAAAAACTACTAGAATGAAACCAAGGAAAACAAAACAAAAGCCGACATTTAGTGAACAAGATCAATATACAAGACTTTGAGTGGAGATTCCTCGCAAGTTAAAAAAACTTGGTGTAAAGAAACAAACATTCATAAATAATAAAAGAAACTTTAACTATTCAAAAAAATTAACATCTTATTATTTATATACCAGCCAAGGTAGTCTACATGGTGAATTTTTGCCTAATTTGGCTTTGTTATTGATGTTCTTATATAATCCATATATGTTATAGGTTATCTTAGTGATGATTTTGAGCTAATGTGTATTCATGTCTAAACGGGCAGTTCATGTCATATCACTGTATTATGTCTGAACATATTTATTTAACAATATTTCTCCCATTAGTATGTTAGAAATTGATCTAAGTGTTTAACAGTTTATTTCATTATATTTTTTCAATTCTGGTACTTTTATGCAATTTGGAAGACCACAACTCTACATGCCACCTTTTTTTGTCAGTACAAAATTATTTTTGTGCATGCATATATGTATACTATGATTTTAGCTCCTCATATAACTTGATTTATACCAAAATATATAATTGTGTTGTACACTGGTTCTACAGTTGTAAGGTATCTATAGTGATGGGTGCGTTTGAGCATACATTCTTTGCAATATCTCTTATGTGTGGATACTATAAAGGTATATCATTATCAATATGATGATTTTCAAATAGATAATTGGATGTTGTAAAAATATACCATATGATTTTGAGCCAATTATATAGTAAAAGTAATGTAACCTTCCTTTTAAATATAATGAATGGTGTGTTGGTCACCAAAAATATCTGATATCTTAATGCTAATACATTAATTTTTTTTATCAATGATGCTCTATTTTCTTTACATATATTCACAATTTGAAGTAATTTTTTTTGTTGTAGTTAATATTGTGGGTGAAGGAGCAATTGGTAATCTAAAGGTTCAAAAATTAATATAAATGTTTATTCGTTTCTAATGACAACAAATCTGCTTGCAACATCCATACATAAAATGACAATAAAGGTAAATCCTCAATTTTACATTGTGATTTTGTTGCTCCTTTATTATAATCTTTTATTACATATTTTGGCTACAAAACGCGAGTTTGGATATACACCTATTTTAAGAAGATTTATTTGGATTTACAATGGTTTGATGGATGTTTTGAATGGCTTTAGTTGGCTTATGCATAAGGTTTAATAGCGTATTAAATCAATCGTTGCTTACCTTCATTGAAGCTATTCGTAGAGGGTTTAATTTCATAATTTTGTATTTCTATTCAAGCATTTTTTTTTTCAAAATGCCTTACCTTCCAATATGTAATATTGGTACGATCTAACTTTTTATTGATAGTTTGACATAGAAATGCCATCAAATATTCTTAAAAACAGAAATATGTCACAAAACATGTGAATACATTAAACCAATATAATTTTCAATGAATCTGTAGCAATATGGATACAACATGTCACTGGGACAACATAACACACATCACATGTTAATATATATGTTCGAATCACGCTACGCAAGTTTCGAATTTGTGACCTCTCACACCAAAGTTGAATCACTTAACCACTGAGACAATGATGCTTGTCTTTTTGACAAAATTATACTCTTTATAAGCGTATTTAACATAATTTTTGGTAAGTTTATGAATTAAGTTTCCAATAAATTGGTACATCAATATTAACCGTAGTCATATTTCTACCATCAAATAAAAACAGTAAAAGTTAGCAATAATTTTCATTAGCATCCAAGAATTTATCAGAAAGTTCTATTTTCTATGATACAATTTCCATTAAATGAGTAGTTTATTTACCATAAGTTTGGTTGTATTTATTCTCTACATATTTGTATCTATATTGTTACATGCATTCATCATAAATTTATACACTTCATATTTGTGTAATTAATCTAAAAAAACTAAGGATGCATACGTGACATGTAAGTATTCACAAGGAGGAGAGTACAACAGTGCTGCTTACAACAAATATTATGTTAATAATTAACTTATTTTTCAAACCTATAGTGTTATAAAAGAACAATATTATTTTCAATCCTTGACAATCATTTATATGCTTAGTTTAGAGTACCAAACTATTAGTCACATACGGAACAACTTTCATCTGGGTTAAAGGCTGGAGGATCAAATAACAAACACTAAAGTAAAAAAACGGTGTTGAAAGTTTTGAAAAGTTATAACCCATTTTAATCTATATCTACATGATGTAAACCATGGGTATGACAAATTTCACTTTCAAGGTAGCATGTCAACAGCACAAAAAGTCCTATCGATAACCCATTTTAATCTATATCTACATGATGTAAACCGTGGGTATGGAAAATTTCACTTTCAAAGTAGCATGTCAACAGCACAAAAAATCCTGTCGATTACTTTTTGCTGATCCTTTATCAATTTCCAGTAAGAAGTACTACTTTAGAATTGATAAATAAATAGTTGTAGGTGCATGAAGGAAATCAATTATGTTGCTTCAGGTAAATTAGTACATAATTGTGTCGGCTTAACTTCAAACGTTATATCTTCTAATCACATACATGAATTTATGCTAAGTATTGCACGCTTGGTTTTTGTTTTTACGACGTCTCTTTTTTAATGAAAAAGACAAGAAATATCAGTTAGTGTTTCTATTAATACCGAATTATTGAAAAGAGCAACAAAATTTTTGTGGTTGAAATAGTCATGGGTAGAGTCTTTGGTTTGGTCATCATTTTCCAATTGTAAGTAAGTAGATTTTTCACATTAATTTTTCTTCATTTTTAACTGCATTCTTCAATTTCTTTTATTTATTTTTCTAAATATTTTATTTTAACTCTTCTCATATAATAATGTGCACTGCTTATGATCTTGCAATAAGTCCATAAGTAATCTCTTTTGTAGATAAGTATTTTTATAGGTCATATTTAAGCAGTAGCTGTTAAAACCTCAATTATTGGATTTTAATGACAACAACTACACAATTATGCCAAAAAATCTCTAAACTAATTTGCAGGTACATGAGCATCAAAAAGAGATAAAAAAATACATTCAAAATGAAGATACACAGTACAAAAAAGGATGAAAGAATGTATATGGAGATACGAGAAGAGATATACACGATATAGACAAGACGAAGGTGACAAACAAAGTATTATTAGTCATAAGTGTCGTGTCTAGAGTTTACAAATGCTGAAATCTTCTCCAAATGGTATACACACATATACATTCATATTTTAAATGAAAAATCAAGTTTTCAAAAATTGCATGGAGCGAGACTCGAACCCGGGTCAGTAGTTCAAAAGGCAAGTGCTCTAACCATTTGAGCCATGGTAATTTTTTGTTACAAGCTAAATTCAGACATCTGAATAATGTCATTCAAATGTCTGAATGCCGAAACAAAATTATGGTTCCACAATATTCAGATGTCTGAATGAAAATATTCAGACGGCTGAATAAAGACGGATTTAGTCTATTTCCTTTCTGGTTTAAGCTCGTGCAATTTCAAAAGTCTGAATTGTTCAATTCAGAAGTCTGAATATCTATGACGGCTATATTTTCAAATAGGCACTTTCATTCGTGAAGAGACGCATTCTTCATTTCAATAGATATGACCATATCTCTTTATGATAACTTTTCACGAACATATGCACCTATTTATAATCTATATAAACACATTAGAACCATGTTTCCAAAACTTAATTAAATCTATTCTTACTCTACTCTCATATTCTTTGATTCTAATACTCTTGTGCATTCAATTTCATACAAACTCATTCTGTTACTTTCTTATTCTTCACGTATTCATGTATACATCATAAAGGAGAAGATTATAGGAAGGGTGTACTATAGTTGACAAATTCGTGTTATTAAAGAACACATAGGGTCAAGAAAACTTTATTTGTAAAAGTCATATTCTGCTATTATGGCGTGTGAAGTCCTCTTCGGATGCTGAGGCAAAATCCTGTTCTGTGGCTCAGGTCCCTATTTGGCTGCTAAGGGGTTGTATAGATCCGTTCCTCCGGGTTAAGTGAGGGTTATTGTTTTAGTGAAATTCCAGATGGAGTCTGGGACTGGACGTAGGACAGTGCTCTGAATCAGTATAAAAATTCCTAGTGTGCTTGTTTTATTTTACTTATTCGCATTGCTATAGTATCTTAGTTTATTTCTGCACCAGTATAGTATAATTCCATATAGCATGATCCGCATTGTCTTTTCAGTAGCAAGATCATAAGTCTTTCTTTACAAGTAGTGCAGTCCACTCATTTATTAATTACGAGAAAGTTTTAAATATTACTAAAAAAAGATATCAAATAAAAGCATGCATTCTCTTTACAAAATATTGTTAATGCTTAAAGAAAATTTTGTTTTATGATGCCTTTGTAATGTAACAATCCAATGACTAATGCAATCCAACTTCAGAGCTGATGCTTAAGATTAAGACAAATTTGAACCTTAAGAGATTTTTAAGTGATTTTTTTACTACGATTTGTGTTCAAGTGGCTCATCTTTTGTTCTTACATTTTTGGATAAAGAAGGAAATTGAAACTAATTTACCAATAAAGTTTGACAACGCGGTATTTTTTGAGGGACAAAGATATGCTGACATGGAGTGGGAAGTTTAGCAGCAACAAAAAGAAGAAATGGGAAGTGAAGGAGAAGCAGAAGTTTAAGAGCATGTGGAGCTTGATGTTAAGATACTTCAAAATTCAGTAGAAGCTAATAATAACATATTGTAACATCCCCGGATTTTAGCCCAGTTTAATTTGATAATTGAATTAAATTTTGAAATTAATTTGTGGATTTAATAGAGTTTTAAAAAAATATATTAGTTGTTTATAAAATATTGTTTGAATTTAATAAAGTATTTTCAAACTTTATTATATATAGTTTGTAATTTGAACATTTAAATTCGACTTAATACTTTTAAAAATGATATTTGAGATTTAAATTTTAATAACATAAGATAAGCTTGTTTTAAAATTTTATATAAAGAGTTAAATTAAAATAGATTTCTCAAGCATATAAACATGTGTTATATTTATTAGATCAAAAGCTTTAAGATTTATAAAAAGATATGTTCTGTAATTTATTTATAAATTTAGTTTAAATTAAATCTTGGAATTAAAATTCAAGAGTGAATATTTTATAAATAGATTATAATTTGAAGGTGTGAATTTGAAATTCAATTGTTAATATATCAAAATTTAATTAGACTTAAAGAAATTTATATTTGAAAACAAAAATATAATAAGTATGGTTACTTAAGTTTAAGATGAAAATTTTAAAATAAGTCTTTGTTAATAAGTTAATTTCTTAAGTTTAAAAATATAAATGTATTGAAAATAAAAAAATTGTATTTACTAACTTATAAATATTTATTTGTAATTATCAACTGTTTTAAATTGTATTAGTACAAGATAGAATGTAAGGATAAAAAATATATATACATATGTAAAAGTATTAAAATGAAAAGAGTTTAAAATAAAAATTATAAATTTAAAACAAGACAAGGTTTAAAACATAATGTGTAAATATAAAAAAATAAAAATAAGGTTTAAATGCAAATGCATGAATTAATTTAAATTAAGGGTTTAACACTAAATTTTAATTATTTATTGAACTTAAGGACTTAAACATAAAAATGCAAAGATTTACATTTGTAAGCATTTCAATTAAATAATTAACAAGTGTTTACAAAAGATAACAAGTGGCATTTAAACTCATTTTCTTTTAAATTAAAAGTGTAAATAACATGCAAAGGAGTAAATATTAAAAAATTCTTCTTTCATATTCAAATCTGAAATAAAAGAAACAAACCAGCAAAACAAAACCAAAAATCAGTAAACAAGAAAATTTCTCAAATTTAACTTGAAAGAATCATGCATTTTCAAGCATGCAACAAATCTGAAGCCTCCATATCATTTTTATTCAACCTGGAAACAAAGATTAAAGAAAAAAATCTGGAACCAGAAACTAAATTTAACCCAAGTTCTTCAAACTAGGATCAAATTCAAGCAAAGATCAAAACAAGATCCAGAAAAGAAAATGAATTCATCAACCTGAAGCTAGCCAGAGTCTTCAAACCTGAGATGATCAAGTTAAAACAAGACCAGAGAAGTAAAACAATTAAAGTTGTAGGAAAAAAGGGGGAGGGTCTCTGTTATATGTGAAAGAATTTAAACTGTAGATTCAAAAGCCTCAGGCAAGACTAAACAAAATCAAAGTTTAAAGAAAAAGAGAAAAAAAGAAGAAGCATTTTTCAATTCTTCTCTGTTCTGTGCATATGACCAGGTGAGCAATTCAGCTTTGAATTTTTGTTCTCTGTCCTTCAATCATATAAGTGAGTGAATATACTATTTTAAAGTTTAAAACTTGATGATTTATTTGTAGAAATTTTGGATTAGTTAGCTATCTGGGTAAATATGATATATCTGTAATGATTTTGTTTATTGGAAATGGTATCTTGCAATGTTTTCAATGTTTCAGGCTACAGAGCAAATGAAAGTAAATAAATTTAAACAAAACTTCTTCATATAATTAAATTAAAACTTAGGAGTTTAAATTTAAAAAGATTGTTTTGAACTACAATCAGAACTTAGTTTTGTTTTAAAGGTTTACAGTGTGATATAAACTTTGGATGTTCATATTACAGTAAAAAAAAATTTCTAAGTAAAAAAAATTCGAATGTTTTAAACCGTGGTTTGAATTCATATCATGATTTAGTGTACAAAGCTAAATTTTTTAAAACCAAAAACAATGATTTTTAGGGGATTAAACTTGATACATTTTCTATATAAACTTGAATTGTGTTATCGTCAATTCCGGTTGAATCAATAAATAATAGCTACTGAAATTTGTTATATAGTAAGTTTAATTATCCACGAATCCCAGAAAAATGCTAAATAATTTTTCTAATGCACGGATTTTGGGGTCGATTCGAATTTAGGGTTTGGGGTCATTTTTTCTGTGCTCTGTTTAATTCTTGTTTTCGAATCCATGACATGATCGAGTATCATGAAATTCTTGGTGAAGGCAGAGGAGGACATGGTTGAGGTGTGGCCGGAGTTTCATCGCGTTTGGTGGTGTCTGCGATGGCGACGAGGTGATTTTAGCGATGGGTTAAGTTCTGCATTTTTGGGTTGAACAGTTGATTTTTGATTTGAATTTTTTTAGGGGATTCGTGCTTGATTTTCGTATCCACGTAGGAATTGGGACTTGCCGACGTTAAGGGTGTTCACCGGAGGCCAGTGGTGCCGCCGTGCATATGTATGGCGGTGGATCTCGTGTCAGTATCGTTGGTTCGTGGAATCTCGAGTCATTCTCGAGTTTACCTGGGTTTTGCTTCAGGTTTAGTTCGCACGCGCGTATGGCTTTCCTGATGTTTGATTTGTAGTTAGTTTAAATTTAAACTTGCTGAAATAAAAAAAAGGGGAAGAAGAAGATATGTAGTGGGTGTCTCGGGTGGAAGCTGTAACAACTCGAAGCACTGCTCGAGTTACACTCAGGTTTTAATAGGGAAGGCCTTATGTTTATTTTAACTGCAGTATTGTATTTATAAATAAACAGGTGTTAACAGTTTAAGAAAAGAGAGATTTGATTCAAAGCTTAATTATGTAGTAATACTTAACAATGTATTTAACAATTAATTATTATTTTAATTTAGTAATTTAGTTAAGATAAGTTTGAAAATTAATTAACATTAAAAGTTTATAGTTAATATTAAATTGACTTCCAAGGCTTAAGAAGATTTCTTTAAAAATGCTAGTCAAGTTTGAATAATTAACGTCAATTAATTATTTTAGAAAGTAGTTACGAGTAATTATATTTTAATTATAATTGGAGTTAGAATTAATCAATGCTTAAGTGATTACTAAATTTAGAATTTACTACTTTAAGTTAACTTATTAATGATTAATAATTAAGAGTAGTCGAATAATTTAATTATGAATTAATAAATGATTAATTAAGTAATTTGCAGTAAATAAATGGATAATTAAGTTATTAAGTAATAATTAAGGTCATTAATTTTTGATTAAGGAATAGTTAAATAAGAAATCAAGTTAAATAAATTAATTAAGAAGAAATTAATTAAATGGTGTGAAATAAAATAGGTGATTAATTTAAAAAATTATGACTTAATAGTTGATTAAGAAATGATTTAATAATTACATAATTTGAAATGGAATAAGTAATTAATTGTAAATTAATGATCAATTGAACTGGGTTAAGTAATTAATTCTCAAGTAATAGATTAACTTTTAATTAATTACAATAACAATCTAAGATGACTGCTTATGGATAATGGCATATATGGAATCTCAAATTTGTGATAATTACTTGGTGATATTCTGTGATGTTCCTATGATATTGCTCTTGATATATATATATATATATATATACATATATACATATATACATATATATATATATATGATCGTGTATGATTTATCTGTGATAAATGTTATTTGGATTCAAAGTGTTGAATTAAACTGTTAAAACTTAATTGACAACTTAGCCTTTAACATGGCGTTTGGATTTCGATACGACAGGGAGTCGGATTCCGGTTAGTTATCCAAAACCAACATCGAATCGTAATGATGAATCTTTGTGATTGATACATTTATTTTATCCATGAATCTGTGAATAAAGATAGGCGTTATAGTTCATAACGCTTATCGATATTGATATATCTGAGATGATTGATGCTGTGCATTGTTGTGTAAAACCCCTTGGACTACACTTATACACACACAATATGGATTACACGTGGAAATCGGTTAAGTCATAGATTTTTAAATAGTTTTGAATTTGAATTTTTAATTCAAATAATTTTGGAAATGAATTGAATCAAATATAAAAAGCTTTTGAAAAAGGAATTCTAAAAATAGAAGTTATTCTCAATAATTTGATAAAGATTTAAAATTTGAATAATTTGATTCAAATTGGAATTCAATATTTGAATTTGAATTTTATGTTTGGTATTTATGATTTTAAAAAAAGAGATTATACGAGTTTATATGACTTTTAAACCATTTTTAAAGTATTGTTTTGGGGGATTGAATTAACCCAAAGTGTTTAACTTGTATAAATGAGATCAGGTTTCTCTAAAATAAAACTGGTGGTTTCAAATGATAAAAGTTTTCTTTAAGAAATGAACTTCAAATTTATATTAAAGGAATTCCAAGTTTGAATAAAAATAGTTTTCCTAATTATGGATGAATATTTTGAAACGAGTTTTGAAAGCTATAAGTTAAATCTTGATTTAAAGATTTAACAAGTTAATCCAATTGAAATGGAAATTGTTTGAAAAAAATCCGTGAATGGATCTTTGTAAAGTGAATCTTTTTAAAGATTTGAAAATGGTAATTGGTTTAAACCATTTGAAAGAAAATTTTGAACTATTAAGTTGTGACTTAATTGAAATCTCATATCCATATGTTTTAAATATTACGCTCATTATTCGGTTTAGCCGGGAAAGGACCTTTGTGTCATATAACACATTTCGAATAATGATACGTCGTTATGGATAGCATTTGAAGACCGATGATGAAGGCCGGGTATTTGCGAGAAAGATAGGATGACCTATCGATTTTCTCTGCACTGAGTAGCTACGTTATAGAGATCCCTAAGTGATGGGAAGTCCAATCGGGATTGTGGATACCCGGATTGCAAGGGCTTCTTCGGAAGTGCCTTCGGTTCTGTTCGAACCCGGGACAGACTTATATGGATGTGTGTCTGACACCACACTTTGAGATATAAAGCAGATTTCTTTCAAATACATATCTGTTGGTGGCGGATAATTTATTCTCTTAGCTTAACACCCTTCTCTGAGACGTACGAGCTCAGAGGTTATGTAGTTGAAGGTTATTAGCGTTATGCTTCCAATTTGGTAGTGTGACGTGCTAAGTGCTACTGTGTGTTGATGATCATTTGTGATCAAAGCTTGGCTTTGGTGTAAAGCGTAGCTTTGTGGAAGAAACCTCATCGAGCCTCAAAAACCGGTAATGGTCGAAACAGGAATGATGCGGCAAGGTTTCAGGGGTAGCTCCCCTAGGGTATGACCATTCCTTCTGGAAAAGGGTAGTATCATGGTATGGAGCCCAGATACTTACTCATGTGGGCATTGTAGTATATTTATTACTATGTGATGTTGTTGGTATTGAGGATCCTCGGTTAAAGGTCCCAAAGGACCGGGGGTGGTATATCTTAGGTTTTATTCCCCGGGAAGGGGGTAGCCGGCCTTGTGTTAGCAGAGAACTGAGGGATGATTCTCGGGGCTTCCCTCCAGAGGCGTACCCATGTGGAAATGGGAAGTTCCTTGGCCTGACCATTTGTTGGAAAACCCAAAGAAACAATACGCGTCCAGTACGGTTTTAGTTGTATAACCTGCCATGGAATGTGGCGGTAACCTGCTATTGAACATGGTAGCTATAGTAGGCATAAGTGCGAAATGCCTATGCTGGCTAAGATTAATATTATACGTTCGAAATGTTTTCTGCACTATGCACTAATAATAATATCAATTTTTTTTCGCATATCAAGCATGTTTGACTATCATAAGGAGAAATCTCCTCCAATTCTGCGTTTACATTGTGTGTGTGGTGGGAGGCCTTATGGTAGTTTCATTTTCTAAAAGCATTGCGGATTTCAAATTTAAATTCTTTTGTTTGTTTCTAATAAACTATTTTCGTTTGCTCATACCGGTCCCACGACTGACCCGGAGTTTATTGTTCCTTTTCTAAACTCTGGGTGCCCACAATTTTCTACACGAGCAGTCTAGAGTTTGGTTTTTCAAATAGCCGGGTAGTAGATATCGTATTGGTAGCTTTCTACTTTCTATTTGATACATTTTGGAGTCTTTGGAGCCCACGATCGGATTTGCTCATCTTGGTGCAAACTTGATGGTGGATCGAGATTGGAGTTTGGTGCTTTGTCTTTGGAGCTTTTGGATCTGGGTTGTAGTATTGGATTCTGTGAAGACTTATCTTTTATTGTGTCGTGTTCCACTGTATTTTGTGTTGTATTCTCTGATGTCGATGATTATCATTGAATCAAATCATTGTATTGGATATTGTATTCATGTTGTATCTGTGATATCATCTTTTATTTCCGCATTGTTATTTATCATCTAATGTCGTTGCAAGCTCCGGTGATACAAATTTGATGTTGTTGTCGGGCAGCGAGTTCGGGTCGTGACAGTTTGGTATCAGAGCCAGGTTTCGATCCTGGGACCTGTGGGTTATAAATAAATTCCTGGAGATATGTTCTTGTAGTTTCTCTCTTCTACTCATATGCTTCTTCCACTCTTTCCCTTTTTCTTTTCTTCTACTCGTATTCTTCTTTTCTTTATTTTTCCTCAGTTCTTTCCACCAAACTTCTTCCAATTCAGGTTACTTGTGTTTCCATCCTCCTCTGGAACTTCCTGCTTCTCTAGAGTATCATATCTATAACCCATATCAATTAACTCAGAAAACGATCCCTTAATGTGAGTAGTCATCCTCTCCTGAAATTCCTTGTTCATTCCCCGAATAAACTTTTCATTCTTCTTTAATGGTGTACTCACCAATTCTGGACCAAATCGAGATAATTCATCAAATTTGTTCAAGTATTCCTCAAATGAGAAACTCCCTTGCTTCTAATCTATAAACTCTTGGTACATTCTGGAGATACCGGCAGACGGCATATATCGCTGCGCGAACACTTCCTTGAATCGACTCCAAGTAAATTCATCCGCCGGCTCATCCAATGCAACTGTTTCCCACCAAACTAAAGCCTTTTTTCGGAGTTGCCAAGAAGCTACCAATCGCATCTGATCATCTTCTAACTTTAGTCCTTTGAAAATCTTTTCACACGATCGAATCCAGGCGTGTGCTTCGATAACGGATTCTTTGCCTGTGAATAGCTTTCCAACAAGTCTAGAAAAACTTTGACATGAATCAGCTAGATTTGATTGAGATTGAATAGGGATATCTATAGTTGCAAGGTCTTGACCAGTTGGAGTAGTACTTTCCTATCCCCAATCGCGTCCTCTTCTTCCTCTCATTCTTTCTATCTGTAAATAGTAAGAAAACCGATTTAGGCATTCGGACGGAATATCTTAGGGAATAACCATAGCTAAAGGAATAGATTGAGAATTTTGGATTTTGGTTTCACTGGTTATACTCATTCTAGGGTATACTTCACCCTATCTCTAATGTGCCATCTAATGTGTTACACTCCGTAGCAAAAGTTCTTACTCAACCTTTTGCTCTGATACCAAACCTAAAATTCAAATTCAAATATTGAATTCCAATTTGAATCAAATTATTCAAATTTTAAATCTTTATCAAGTTATTGAGAATAAAAGAAACAAACCAGCAAAACAAAACCAAAACTCTGAAAACAAGAAATTTTTTCAAATTTAACCTGAAAGAATCAAGCATTTTCAAGCATGCAACAAATCTGAAGCTTCCATATCATTTTTATTCAACCTGGAAACAAAGATCAAAGAAAAAAAAATCTAGAACCAGAAACTAAATTTAACTCAAGTTCTTCAAACTGGGATTAAATTCAAGCAAAGATCAAAACAAGATCCAGAAAAGAAAATGAATTCATCAACCTGAAGCTAGCCAGAGTCTTCAAACCTGACATGATCAAGTAAAAACAAGATCAGAGAAGTAAAAAAATTAAAGTTGCAGGAAAAAAAGGGGAGGGTCTCTGTTACATGTGAAAGAATTTAAACTGTAGATTCAAAAGCCTTAGGCAAGACTAAACAAAATCAAAGTTTAAAGAAAAAGAAAAAAAGAAGCAGTTTTCAATTCTTCTCTGTTCTGTGCATATGACCAGGTGAGCAATTCAGCTTTGAATTTTTGTTCTCTTTCCTTCAATTATATAAGTGAGTGAATATACTATTTTAAAGTTTAAAACTTGATGATTTATTTGTAGAAATTTTGGGTTAGCTAGCTATCTGGGTAAATATGATATATCTGTGATGATTTTGTTTACTGGAAATGGTATCTTGCCATGTTTTCAATGTTTCAGGCTACAGAGAAAATGAAAGTAAATAAATTTAAGCAAAACTTCTTCATATAATAAAATTAAAACTTAGGAGTTTAAATTTAAAAAGATTGTTTTGAACTACAATCAGAACTTAGTTTTGTTTTGAAGGTTTATAGTGTGATATAAACTTTGGATGTTCATATTACAATAAAAAAAAATTATAAGTAAAAAAAATTCGAATTTTTTAAACTGTGGTTTGAATTGATATCATGATTTAGTGTACAAAGCTAAATTTTTTAAAACCAAAAACACTGATTTTTAGGGGATTAAACTTGATACAGTTTCTATATAAACTCGAATTGTGTTTTCATCAATTTCGGTTGAATTAACAAATAATAACTACTGAAATTTTTTATATAGTAAGTTTAATTATCCATGAATCCCAAAAAAAAGCTAAATAATTTTTCTAATGCGCGGATTTTGGGGTCGATTCGAATTTAGGGTTTGGGGTCATTTTTTTTTCCGTGCTCTGTTTAATTCTTGTTTTCGAATCCATGACATGATCGAGTATCATGAAATTCTTGGTGAAGGTAGAGGAAGACATGGTCGAGGTGTGGCCGGAGTTTCATCGCGTTCGGTGGTGTCTGCGATGGTGACGAGGTGATTTTAGCGATGGGTTAAGTTCGGCATTTTTGGGTTGAATAGTTGATTTTCGATTTGAATCTTTTTGAGGGGATTCGTGCTTGATTTTCGTATCCACGTAGGAATTGTGACTTGCCGACGTTAAGGGTGTTAACAGGAGGCCAGTGGTGCCGCCGTGCATGTGTACGACGGTGAATCTCGTGTCAGTGTCGTTGGTTTGTGGCATCTCGAGTCATTCTCGAGTTTATCTGGGTTTTGCTTCGGGTTTAGTTCGTGCGCGCGCATTGGTTTCCTGATGTTTGATTTGTACTTAGTTTAAATTTAAACTTGCTGAAATAAAAAAAGGGAAGAATAAGATATGTAGTGGGTGTCTCGGGTGGAAGCTGTAACAACTCGAAGAACTGCTCGAGTCACAATCGGGTTTTAATAGGGAAAGCCTCATGTTTATTTTAACTGCAGTATTGTATTTATAAATAAACAGGTGTTAACAGTTTAAGAAAAAAGAGAGATTAGATTCAAAGCTTAATTATGTAGTAATACTTAACAATGTATTTAACAATTAATTATTATTTTAATTTAGTAATTAAGTTAAGATAAGTTTGAAAATTAATTAACATTAAAAGTTTATGGTTAATATTAAATTGACTTCCAAGGCTTAAGAAGATTTCTTTAAAAATGTTAGTCAAGTTTGAATAATTAACATCAATTAATTATTTTAGAAAGTAGTTACGAATAATTATATTTTAATTATAATTGGAGTTAGAATTAATCAATGCTTAAGTGATTACTAAATTTAGAATTTACTACTTTAAGTTAATTTATTAATGATTAATAATTAAGAGCAGTCGAATAATTTAATTATGAATTAATAAATGATTAATTAATTAATTTGCAGTAAATAAGTGGATAATTAAGTTATTATATAATAATTAAGTTCATTAATTTTTGATTAAGGAATAGTTAAATGAGAAATTAAGTTGAATAAATTGATTAAGAAGAAATTAATTAAATGGCGTGAAATAAAATAAGTGATTAATTTAAAAAATTACGACTTAATAGTTGATTAAGAAATGATTTAATAATTACATAATTTGAAATGGAATAAGTAATTACTTGTAAATTAATGATCAATTAAACATGGTTAAGTAATTAATTCTCGAGTAATTGATTAAATTTGAATTAATTACAATAACAAATTAAGACGACTGCTTATGGATAATGGCGTATATGGAATCTCAAATTTGTGATAATTACTTGGTGATATTCTATGATGTTCCTATGATATTGCTCTTGATATATATATGGTGATCGTAATATGATTTATCTGTGATAAATGTTATTTGGATTCGAAGTGTTGAATTAAACTGTTTAAATTTAATTGACAACTTAGCCTTTAACATGGCGTTTGGATTTCGATGCGGCAGGGAGTCGAATTCTGGTTAGTTATCCGAAACCCACATCGAATCGTAATTATGAATTTTTATGATTGATACATTTATTTTATCCATGAATCTGTGAATAAAGATAGGCGTTATAGTTCATATCGCTTATCGATATTGATATATCTGTGATGATTGATGCTGTGCACTGTTGTGTAAAACCCCCTGGACTACACTTATACACACACAATATGGATTGCACTTGGAAATCGGTTAAGTCACAGATTTTTAAATAGTTTTGAATTTGAATTTTTAATTCAAATAGTTTTGGAAATGAATTGAATCAAATATAAAAAGCTTTTGAAAAAGGAATTCTAAAAATAGAAGTTATTTTCAATAACTTGATAAAGATTTAAAATTTGAATAATTTGATTCAAATTGAAATTCAATATTTGAATTTGAATTTTATGTTTGGTATTTATGATTTAAAAAAAAGAGATTATATGAGTTTATATGACTTTTAAACCATTTTTAAAGTATTGTTTTGGGGGATTGAATTAACCCAAACTGTTTAACTTGTATAAATGAGATCAGGTTTCTCTGAAATAAAACTGGTGGTTTCAAATGATAAAAGTTTTCTTCAAGAAATGGACTTCAAATTTATATTAAAGGAATTCCAAGTTTGAATAAAAATAGTTTTCCTAGTTATGGATGAATATTTTGAAACGAGTTTTGAAAGCTGTAAGTTAAATCTTGATTTAAAGATTTAACAAGTTAATCCAATTGAAATGGAAATTGTTTGAAAAAAAATATGTGAATGGATCATTCTAAAGTGAATCTTTTTAAAGATTTGAAAATGGTAATTGGTTTAAACCATTTGAAAGAAAGTTTTGAACTATTAAGTTGTGACTTAATTGAAATCCCATATCCATATGTTTTAAATATTACGCTCATTATTCGTTTTAGCCGGGAATGGACCTTTATGTCATACAACCCATTCCGAATAATGATACGTCGTTATGGATAACATTTGAAGACCGGTGATGAAGGCCGGGTATTTGCAAGAACGATAGGATGACCTACCGATTATCTCTACACTGAGTAGCTACGGTATAGAGATCCCTAAGTGATGGGAAGTCCAATCGGGATTGTGGATACCCGGATTGCAAGGGCTTCTTCGGAAGTGCCTTCGGTTCTGTTCGAACTCGGGACAGACTTGTATGGATGTGTGTCTAACACTACACTTTGAGATATAAAGTAGATTTCTTTCAAATACATATCTGTTGGTGGCGGAGAATTTATTCTCTTAGCTTAACACCCTTCTCTGAGACGTACGAGCTCAGAGGTTATGTAGTTGAAGTTATCAGCGTTATACTCCCAATTTGGTAGTGTGACATGCTAAGTGCTGCTGTGTGTTGATGATCATTTGTGATCAAAGCATGGCTTTAGTGTAAAGCGTAGCTTTGTGGACGAAACCTCATCGAGCCTCACAAACCGGTAATGGTCGAAACAGGAATGATGCGGCAAGGTTTCAGGGGTAGCTCCCCTAGGGTATGACCATTCCTTCTGGAAAAGGGTAGTATCATGGTATAGAGCCCAGATACTTACTCATGTGGGCATTGTAGTATATTTGTTACTATGTGATGTTGTTGGTATTGAGGATCCTCAGTTAAAGGTCCCAAAGGACCGGGGGTGGTATATCTTAGGTTTTATTCCTCGGGAAGGGGGTAGCCGACCTTGTGCTAGCAGAGAATCGAGGGATGGTTCTCGAGGCGTTTCTCCAGAGGCGTACCCATGTGGCAATGGGAAGTTCCTTGGCTTGACCATTTGTTGGAAAACCCAAAGAAACAATACGCGTCCAATACGGTTTTAGTTGTATAACCTGCCATGGCATGTGGCGGTAACCTACTATTGAACATGGTAGCTATAGTAGGCATAAGTACGAAATGCCTATGTTGGCTAAGATTAATATTACACTTTCGAAATGTTTTCTGCACAATGCACTAATAATAATATCAAATGTTTTTTTCATATCAAGCATGTTTGACTATCATAAGGAGAAATCTCCTCCAATTCTGCGTTTGTATTGTGTGTGTTGGTAGTTTCATTTTCTAAAACCATTGCAGATTTCAAATTTAAATTCTTTTGTTTATTTCTAAAGATAAACTATTTTCGTTTTCTCATACCAGTCCCACGACTGACCCGGAGTTTATTATTCCTTTTATAAACTCTGGGTGCCCACAATTTTCCACACGGGCAGTCTAGAGTTTGGTTTTTCAGATAGCCGGGTAGTAGATATTGTTTTGGTTGCTTTCAGCTTTCTATTTGATACATTTTGGAGTCTTTGGAGCCCACGACCGGATTTTCTCATCTTGGTGCAAACTTGATGGTGGATCGAGATTGGAGTTTGGAGCTTTGTCTTTGGAGCTTTTGGATCAGAGTTGCAGTATTGGATTCTGTGAAGACTTATCTTCTATTGTATTGTGTTCCGCTGTATTTTGTGTTGTATTCTCTGATGTCAGTGATTATCATTGAATCAAATCGTTGTATTGGATATTGTATTCATGTTGTATCTGTGATATCATCTTTTATTTCCGCTGTGTTATTTATCATCTAATGTTGTTGCAAGCTCCGACGATACGAATTTGATGTTGTTGTCGGGCATCGAGTTCGGGTCGTGACAGTTTGGTATCAGAGCTAAAGGTTGAGTAAGAACTTTAGCTATAGAGTGTAACACATTTGATGGCTCATTAGAGATAGGGTGAAGTATACCCTAGAATGAGTATAACCAGTGAAACCAAAATCCAAAATCCTCAATCTATTCCTTTAGCTGTGGTTATTCCCTAAGATATTCCGTCCGAATGCCTAAATCAGTTTTCTTACTATTGATAGATAGTAAGAATGAGAGGAAGAAAAGGACGCGATTGGGGACAGGAAAGTACTACTCCAACTGGTCAAGACCCTGCAACTACAGATATCCCTATTCAATCTCAATCAAATCTAGCTGATTTACATCGAAGTTTTTCTAGACTTGGTTGAAAGCCATTCACAGGCAAAGAATCCGTTATCGAAGCACACGCCTGGATTCGATCGTGTGAAAAGATTTTCAAAGGACTAAAGTTAGAAGATGATCAGATGCGATTGATAGCTTCTTGGCAACTCCAAGAAGTGGCTTTAGTTTGGTCGAAAACAGTTGCATTGGATGAGCCGGCGGATGAATTTAGTTGGAGTCGATTCAAGGAAGTGTTCGCGCAGCGACATATGCCGTCTGTTGGTATCTCTAGAATGTACCAGGAGCTTATAGATTTGAATCAAGGTAGTTTATCATTTGAGTAATACTTGAACAAATTTGATGAATTATCTCGATTTGGTCCAAAATTGGTGAATACACCATAAAAGAAGAATGAAAAGTTTATTCGGGGAATGAACAAGGAATTTCAGGAGAGGATGACTACTCACATCACGGGATCGTTTTCTGAGTTAATTGATATGGGTTATAGATACGATACTCTGGAGAAGTAGGAAGTTCCATAGGAGGATGGAAACACAAGTAACCTGAATTGGAGGAAAAAGAAGTTTGGTGGAAAGAAACCGAGGAAAGATAAAGAAAAGAAGAATGCTCGAAAGAAAAAGCTGAAACATGTTACTTGTCTTAATTGTAGGATCTAGATTAACCCTAGAGGGGGGGGGGTGAATAGGATTATAACAAATTTTCTCAAATTAAACACAAAAACAAACTGCAGAAATAAATATGCTGAAAAGTAAATCACACACAAAATTTACCCAGCTTCGGCAACCCCTGCCTACTGCTGCATTCCCAGATTTCTATTAGAATTAAACAGTCTCCCGCTTACAAACACTCTAACAGACTCGCACACCCTGCTACCGCCTATGGAGTTTTGCAAACTCGCACACCCTGCTCACTGAACTAATTCTAACTAGACAATCTGACACAACCTAAAACCTAGGTGGTGATTTACCAAGATTTGAACCTTAAAAGAGAATTTAAAACAAACTTAAAACAATTTTAAACTTAAAACCCTAATTGAAAGAATAAAATAAAAGCCTTTCAAATCAACAAGGCCGACCCAATTTTTATTTCTCTAGCACGTTCTCTTTTCTCTAGCTTGAAAAAAAAACATGGCGGCTTTGATTCTTTGATTATTCCTCTTTGCGCTCTGAAATTAGGGCTAGTGTTCTTCGATCCAAATTGGGGCTTTTCGATGCACGCCTATATTGATCGACTCTCTGGTTTGAGTGTTGGCTTGCTCGCTACTTCTTTGATGATCGATTCTCTGGATGCTTTACTTGCCCTCGTTCGCAGCTGCTCCTCTGTTGATCGAGTTCGATAGATTGTGGTATGTATTCTCTTCCCTTTCGTTGCTGGTTTAATGCTTGCTTGAACTCGATGCCGATGATGAATTTGGGGTTTGGTATTTATATGAATTCCGAGACACTTGAATTTGTTCGTATCAATTCGATACTTTCCTAATTCTTGCTTTCCTGATATTGTCATAACTTGAAACACACGGTTTTGATTTTGAAGCGTTCGATTTTTACTTGAATGATACAGCAAAAACTTTCCTTTTTTGATTTTTGACTTTTTCAAAGATTGCATATACGCACTTTATTTATTTTTTTAACTTGGTCATCTCTGCACTTTTAATCTTCTGTCATCTTCGACTTCACTGTGAATTACGACTTTGATTTTCTGGCCATCTTTGTTACATTGTTTCTCGGCATTGAATTTGTGATGTTTGACTACCACTGGCTCTGACTTGGTTACACTGCTATGTACTTGTCAGTCTTGTATTTCTCGATGAACTTGGGTAGTTTTTCTTTGACCTGTTCTCTGTAGCATATACACGTTTACTTTGTAGACTTGAGCCTTGTGTTCTTCATGCCATGTGTACGTGTTGCTGCATTTGCTTGCATACCCATTACTGCACTGTTCATAGTATATTGATATTATTTGATAAGTGAAATCCTGTTTGTTATTTGAACTTGATGTTGTTTCTTGACATTGCATACTGCTGTTGAATTGTTGTTTGGTCTTGCATTTGGTCTGGAGTTGTTTCTTTGATAGTTGCACTCTAGTTGTCCTGCATATGAAGCAGTTTGCATTCCGGACATTTGCTGTAGTCTTCATTGTTGTGTCTGCATTGTCATGTTTGGTTGAAGTTCTGATCATTTGTATACATACATACATGAATGTATATATGTGTATGTCTGCACTCATATTACCTTGAGCTTGTATTGTTTGGTTCATATTCTCTGGTTGGTTTAACTTGTACTTGCTTCACTTGAACTTTTGTGTACTTGGTATCTTTACTTGAATTTATCTCGGTGGTCATTACTGCACTCATGTTGGTATGGATATGCACTTTCTTGGGTTTCACTGAGCTTTGGCATTTTGTTGTTGCATTCATGTTGTTGTGTGGACATTTGCCTGAGTCTCTATTGCATGCAATGCTGTTGGGTTGCTTTCTTTGATGTTGTTTATGTCGGCATCTTGTGGTCGAGTCTGTATAAGAGAATTGAGTCTTTGTTCAAAACTGCTGTGTCACTACATACATGTGCACTTGCCTTGTTCATCCAATACATTGAGATTGTAGCTTGCTGTACATATGAACTTGCATTGCTTCGAGTTGTATTTACACTACTTTCTGTTGCATTCATGTACACTACATAGTGGTCTTGTTGCAGTTTGGTCTTGTCTCCATGTATTTGATGTTCCTTTGATTCATGAGGCTTGTATATGACTTGGTGCTACACTGATTTGTTTGCTGTGTGGTCTGATTCATCATGTATTGTTTCACTTTAACTTGTTGTTGCCAGTTTGCCTTGTATCACTGCAAAACTGCATGTTATATTTCTTGAATTAATCCGAACTTGGTTTTGCTTCATGGTCAGTGGTGCACTGTGCCTTGTACTTGTAGTCTTGGCTTTGGTTGTTGCAGTATTCATGTTGTTGTGCATTTGTATCACTTGAGACTGTTTCATGCTTCAGTTTTATTGTGCCTTGTGTTGAACCCAGTTTTAAAAACTTGGGTTTGACCTTGTGCTCGTGTCATGATTTTAAATATATTGCACATGAGTTGAACCCGGCTTTTCATTTGGGTTTGACCTGTGCTCACCTGTCCCTGTCGCATTATCAAGTGTATATCGATGTGCACGGCCTTGTGGCATGTGCAGTGATACACTGTGCATGTCACATTGTTCGTGTATGATGAATTCAAATGTAAATGATGACGAACAACCCAAATAACTCTGGCAAATCTTATTTTCAGAAATCATATTTCATTTTATATTGCAAAAATATTTCTTTTTCAATTTTACCGCGTTAGTGAATATTTTTGTAGATTTCTCAGATGGTGGATTATAACTGGAATGAAATTGAAGGTAAACTACGAGTGTGAGTGATATGTAGTGAGGCATTTATGTAAATTGAATTGTGATGTAATTACAATCAAAATTGTATATGTATAGTGAGAGCTTGAATTTGTACTATTCAAAATTGTAATAAATATTTGTTTGAATAAAATTTCTGTTTAAATTCAAATTCTGTGTAATTTATTTTATTCAACAAATATTTATTTAATCTATGAAAAATAAAATAGTACATTAACAAAACATTTAAATGAATATATATATGTTTATTATCATCAAACAAAATTCATATAAGCGCATATTCAACAATCTCCCCCTTTTGATGATAACAAAATATATTTAAGATTTTGACTGTGTTAAATGTATTTGATCAATGATACACAGTTCTAATTGCTCCCCCTATTTAAATGCTTCCTCTCTACACGATGCCCCCCCTACATATATGCATACAAGTAGAAATATACAAATGAGCCTAGATGCAAATGGAAAATTATTTGACCTTTGCTTGATTTTATTTGCTTGATTTTATTTGACAAAATCTTAACTTTTCTCTCCCCCTTTTGTTATCAGCAAAAGAATAACAGTGTTAGAGAAAATAGAGATAAAGTGATCGATATTAATCCAACATTAAAACTCAATTTGAATATAAATATTAAACTTCAATAAAAATCAAACAAAAATCATAACTACCCCTGTTAGGCGCATATTCCACTTTTAGAATGATGGGAAGTATTTCATCAAATAAAACCATATAGTTTTGTCTAATTGTGGTATATTTATTTCAGGAAATTTGAATATCTACTAACCATGAATAACCGTTAGGACTTTTAAATGAGATTTGTATTATTCTATAAATTTTTTATTTAAAAATGAAATCAAGTATCTTCTAACCACGCATAACCGTGAGGACTTTTAAATGGGATTAGAATCAACTTGTCTATTTAATCAATCAATTTTGATATGCCTTCCATACATGCATAATCGTGAGGACTTTTAAATGAGCATGGAAGCACATAATCAAAAATCCAAGTAATTCACCCATGCATAACCGTGAGGACTTTTAAATGAGAGTGAATATTTTGGATATTTATTTTTTATTGCTAAAAATATAATAAATTGAAGCACAAATGATTTCCCGTTTAAAATACTACATATTGACCTACTATATTGGATTTTGATGAATGATGGTCGATAGAAAAATGATAGAAATAGAAATGGTCATGGAATCTTTACCCAACAAATTTTTTTATAACTCTTGTTTGAATTTCTAAAGAAATTTTTCTAAAATATACTGTATTGAGTAATGTATGAAAAATATCAACACTCGTCACTTTTTTTTTTCAATCACTATTTATCTTTTCGATAATTATTAGGGAGTTAGACTAGTTAAAATTGTCATTTAAATCAAATTCAAAATAATTATGAAATCAATTTTTCACAATGACTAATCTGAAAATATGATTAAAAATGATTTTCTCGAGGGGGTTATATGTGACAATTTTCTGCTATTTGAAAATTATTTGAAATGAAAAATATGCAGATATTTTCTTTGAAAAACGATGCAGTTATTAAATGTCTCAAAAATCACGTTCAACTAGTAATTTTTCTATCAACTAGATTACCAGTGTAATCTCCATCTGAATTTCTCAAAAATTATCATTAATTGAATTTGATCGACCAAACCATGAAGTGTGCATAAAAACTCAAACAGCATTTTAAATGGCATTCTCTTGAATTTGGATTCAAGCCGTGTAAATAATTATAAAACCGTGAATATAGAGTTAGCCGTATTATAACCTAATGTATTATCATCCAACAAAACACTATGTTTAATCCAAACGTATATGTATGAAGTAATTCAAAGAATAGTGTTTTTGGCATAAATATAATTGGCCAACTATGTTGAACAAGTCAGAATCAAAAAACATCATCTTTACAACATCTCAATATTGGCTGATTTCATTCAGAATATGGTGCAGATTATCACATTTAATATATTGATCAAATAAATATACCTTCACCTGTTTTACCTTTACGATAATTTTTCGTGGTTGCCCATTGTGATTCTGTTACCTTTGTACTAGGCTAAGGAACTTTGCTTTGTTGCCCGTTGTGTTTCTGGAACAGCCAAAATCCAGAGAACGCTGTTGTTGTTCCTTAGCCTGCCACCATACCTATACGATGAAAGATTTTTGTGACCTATTTATAGGTCCATGATTGTTAGTGGTTGAAGCTTTGTGAACAAACAATCCCTTTGGAACCCAAACTTGTTTAGTCCTTTCATTCTTGTTCCAATAGACATGAAATTTGTTTGTAGAATTCTTAGGAGCCCAAACTTGTATAAATTTTGTGTTCTTTTTCCTATGACTACAATTTTCAACACGATGTCCAATTATTTCATATCTAGCAAAGACACTCTTACCTTTTGCATTATTATCAGCTTGTGTTTTCCCAAAGCCTAGTCCTTTTCTGTTGTTAGCAAAAATTTGATTTCCCAATAACATGTTGAATGATTTTTCTCCTCTTGAAAAGTTATTCAGAGATTTCTCAAGATTTTGGACTTTGGTTTTTAGTGTTGTGTTTTCAGTTACAAGTGAGGTGCATCTATTTATAAAATCCTTTTTCCTAGTGTCAATGGTTTCCTTAAGACTCAAGTTCTCTTTTTGAAGATTCTCAAAGCTATTCTTAAGTCTTGATAATTCTGAATCTAAAATTTTACATTTTTTACAGTCTAGGTTTTGAATATTTTCAAGTTCAGTTTCTAACCTAAAATTTTCATGAGCAAGTTCTCTCCTATCAGATTTCAGTTTTTCAATTTTAGAATCAAGAGTATCAACTATTTTAGTAAGATCACAACACATAAAAACAAGTTCTTTATAAGAATAGTCACCTACCTCACTAGATTCTTCTGAGCTTGCTTCTGAATCTGATTTTGCCACAAGACACAAGTTATCCTCCTCTGAGCTACTATTCGAAACTTCCTCTCCTTCTTCATCATCCCAAGTCGCTGCAAAGACCTTCTTCTTCTTTTTCTTTCCTTTGTTGTTTTTGAGAAGTGGGCATTGTTGTTTGAAGTGACCAGGCTTGTTGCAGTTAAAGCACGTCAGTTCATTATCGGAATTGTCAGAATTTTTGGCCTATGACCACTTGTTTTCTTCTTGCGTGGCTTGAATCTTGACCATTTTCTAAGATTATTGACAGCCATTGCAAGCTCTTCCATTGGATCTTCTTCTTCTTCATCGCTCTCTTCTTTGCTTTTTAAGGCAATCGTCTTCTTCTTTGATTCGGAGTTGTTGCGTTCCTCCTTTGCTTTCAGCTCAAGCTCATATGTCATCAAGTTACCGATCAACTCCTCCATGCTTAGTTTACTCAGATCTTTCGATTCTTGTATTGCCGTGACTTTTGCCTCAAAGCTCATCGGTAAGACTCGTAGCACCTTCCTTACAAGCTCTACCTCAGTGAATACCTTCCCAAGCGCTCTAGCATTGTACACCAAAGTTGAAAAGCGTCCAAACATGTCTTTTATGCTCCCGCCTTTGTCCATCACAAAGTTCTCGTATTCATTGCTGAATAGGGCTAGACGAGACTCCTTGACTTGAGAAGTTCCTTCACGTGTCACCTCCAAGGTATGCCAAATTTCCTGTGCAGTTTTACAATGAGAAATTCTATTAAATTCAGTTTTATCAAGAGCACAGATTAAAGCATTCATGGCTTTAGCATTTGTAGTTTTTAATCTCTTATCGTTAGCATCCCACCTATCCTTAGGTTTAGGAATCTCAGTATCACCAACAGTTATAGTGGGAGATTTATAGCCAGTTTCAATAATGTCCCAAACATCATAATCAACAGAACTAAGATAAGTACCCATCCTAACTTTCCAATAAGCATAATCATTTCCACTGAACATGGATGGCCTAACAATAGATTGCCCCTCAGAAAAAGCATTATTTGGTAGATTCATGACTCTAGAGTTAAAGAAAAATACCGTGCTCTAATACCACTTGTAGGATCTAGATTAACCCTAGAGGGGGGGGGGGGTTGAATAGGGTTATAGCAAATTTTCTCGAATTAAACACAAAAACAAACTGTAGAAATAAATATGCTGAAAAGTAAATCACACACAAAATTTACCCAGCTTCGGCAACCCCTTCCTACTGCTGCATTTCCAGATTTCTATTAGAATTAAACAGTTTCCCGCTTACAAACACTCTAACAGACTCGCACACCCTGCTACCGCCTATAGAGTTTTGCAAACTCGCACACCCTGCTCACTGAACTAATTCTAACTAGACAATCTGACACAACCTAAAACCTAGGTGGTGATTTACCAAAATTTGAACCTTAAAAGAGAATTTAAAACAAACTTAAAACAATTTTAAACTTAAAACCCTAATTGAAAGAATAAACTAAAAGCCTTTCAAAACGACAAGGTCGGCCCAATTTTTATTTCTCTAGCCCGTTCTCTTTTCTCTGGCTTGAAAAAAAAACATGGCAGCTTTGATTCTTTGATTATTCCTCTTTGCGCTCTGAAATTAGGGCTAGTGTTCTTCGATCCAAATTGGGGCTTTTCGATGCACGCCTGTATTGATCGACTCTCTGGTTTGAGTTTTGTCTTGCTCGCTACTTCTCTGATGATCGATTCTCTGGATGCTTTACTTGCGCTCGTTCGCAGCTGCTCCTCTGTTGATCGAGTTCGATAGATTGTGGTATATATTCTCTTCCCTTTCGTTGCTGGTTTAATGCTTGCTTGAACTCGATGCCGATGATGAATTTGGGGTTTGGTATTTATATGAATTCCGAGACACTTGAATTTGTTAGTATCAATTCGATACTTTCCTAATTCTTGCTTTCCTGATATTGTTATAACTTGATACACACGGTTTTGATTTTGAAGCGTTCGATTTTTACTTGAATGATACAGCAAAAACTTTCCTCTTTTGATTTTTGACTTTTTCAAAGATTGCATATACGCACTTGATTTTTTTTTAACTTGGTCATCTCTGCACTTTTAATCTTCTGTCATCTTCGACTTCACTATGAATTACGACTTTGATTTTCTGGCCATCTTTGTTACATTGTTTCTCGGCATTGAATTTGTGACGTTTGACTACCACTGGCTCTGACTTGGTTACACTGCTATGTACTTGTCAGTCTTGTATTTCTCGATGAACTTGGGTAGTTTTCATTTGACATGTTCTCTGTAGCATATACACGTTTACTTTGTATACTTGAGCCTTGTGTTCTTCATACCATGTGTACATGCTGCTGCATTTGCTTGCATACCCACTACTGCACTGTTCACAATATATTGATATTATTTGATAAGTGAAATCCTGTTTGTTATTTGAATTTGATGTTGTTTCTTGACATTGCATACTGCTGTTGAGTTGTTGTTTGGTCTTGCATTTGGTCTGGAGTTGTTTCTTTGATAGTTGCACTCTGGTTGTCATGCATATGAAGCAGTTTGCATTCTGGACATTTGCTGTAGTCTTCATTGTTGTGTCTGCATTGTCATGTTTGGTTGAAGTTCGATCATTTGTATACATACATGAATTTATATATGTGTATGTCTTCACTCATATTGCCTCGAGCTTGTATTGTTTGGTTCATCTTCTCTGGTTGGTTTAACCTCTACTTGCTTCACTTGAACTTTTGTGTAGTTGGTATCTTTACTTGAATTTATCTCGATGGTCATTACTGCACTCATGTTGGTATGGATATGCACTTTCTTGGGTTTCACTGAGCTTTGGCATTTTGTTGTTGCATTCATGTTGTTGTGTGGACATTTGCCTGAGTCTCTATTGCATGCAATGCTGTTGGGTTGCTTTCTTTGATGTTTATGTCGGCATCTTGTGGTCGAGTCTGTATAAGAGAATTGAGTCTTTGTTCAAAATTGCTGTGTCACTGCATACATGTGTACTTGCCTTGTTCATCCAATTCATTGAGATTGTAGCTTGCTGTACATATGAACTAGCATTGCTTCGAGTTGTATTTACACTACTTTCTGTTGCATTCATGTACACTACATAGTGGTCTTGTCTCCATGTATTTGATGTTCCTTTGACTCAGTGAGGCTTGCATATGACTTGGTGCTACACTGATTTGTTTGCTGTGTGGTCTGATTCATCATGTATTGTTTCACTTTAACTTGTTGTTTCCAGTTTGCCTTGTACCACTGCAAAACTGCATGCTATATTTCTTGAATTAATCTGAACTTGGTTTTTCTTCATGGTCAGTGGTGCACTGTGCCTTGTACTTGTAGTCTTGGCTTTGGTTGTTGCAGTATTCATGTTGTTGTGCATTTGTATCACTTGAGACTGCTTCATGCTTCAGTTTTATTGTGCCTTGTGTTGAACCCAGTTTTAAAAACTTGGGTTTGACCTTGTGCTCGTGTCGTGATTTCAAATATATTGCACGTGAGTTGAACCCGACTTTTCATTTGGGTTTGACCTGTGCTCACCTGTCCCTGTAGCAATATCAAGTGTATATCGATGTGCACGGTCTTGTAGCATGTACAGTGATACACTATGCATGTCACATTGTTCGTGTATGATGAATTCAAATGTGAATGATGACGAACAACCAAAATAACTGAGGTAAATCATATTTTCAAAAATCATATTTCATTTTATATTGCAAAAATATTTCGTTTTCAATTTTACTGCGTTAGTGAATATTTTTGCAGATTTCTCAGATGCTGGATTATAACTGGAATGAAATTGAAGATAAACTACGATTGTGGGTGATATGTAGTGAGGCATTTATGTAAATTGAATTGTGATGTAATTACAATCAAAATTGTATATGTATAGTGAGAGCTTGAATTTGTACTATTCAAAATTGTAATAAATATTTGTTTGAATAAAATTTCTGTTTGAATTCAAATTCTGTGTAATTTATTTTATTCAACAAATATTTATTTAATCTATGAAAAATAAAATAGTACATTAACAAATACATTTAAATGAATATATATATATATATGTTTATTATCATCAGACAAAGATCATATAAGCGCATATTCAACATTAATTGCTTGGAGAAAGGCCACTACTTGGATAAATGCAAGAATCCTTGGAAGCCAGGATTGAGAGTGCCATTTATGAGGCCAGATCAGGAATCTACAGGATGCTATTATTGTCGCAAGCCAGGACACAGGATCAACGACTGTCCAGCTCATAAGCAAACTCTGGTAAAGAAGGTGTATGTAGTCAAGGGTGATTCTTCAACCTCAAGGGCTGATAAAGGAAAGGAAATTTTATAAGGTAACCTTCTCGTTTACGATTAAATTTTCAAGTTTGTTTGACATGAGAACTACCCCCAGTTTTATTTCTCAACAATTCGTAAACAAGTTGAATCTTGAATCTTAGATCATGGTTGAATCTATTTCTATCTGTTTTATTGGGTTCGATATATTCTATGAACGGTTAGTTATTCCTTCGAACTAACCCATACCCTTGTATACTTCGTAGATCAGATAACCCAATTGTTCGTAATTGAATGAGTTAATACTCATATTTGTTGATATTCTGATTTGGTAAGCCAAATGCAGAATGAATATTCAACATGATCTGATGAGTTTGATGAGTTGATTTTATATCTTTGATGTGTCTATCTACTTTTGTCGTCCCCTACTTTCAAATTTCGAGGACGAAATTTTCTAAGGGGGGAATCTGTAACATCCCCGGATTTTAGCCCAGTTTAATTTGATAATTGAATTAATTTTTGAAATTAATTTATGGATTTAATAGAGTTAAAAAAAATATATTAGTTGTTTATAAAATATTGTTTGAACTTAATAAAGTATTTTCAAACTTTATTATATATAGTTTGTAATTTAAACATTTAAATTTGACGTAATACTTTTAAAAATGATATTTGAGATTTAAATTTTAATAACATAAGATAAGCTTGTTTTAAAATTTTATATAAAAAGTTAAATTAAAATAGATTTCTCAAGCATATAAACATGTGTTATATTTATTGGATCAAAAGCTTTAAGATTTATAAAAAGATATGTTCTGTAATTTATTTATAAATTTAGTATAAATTAAATCTTGGAATTAAAATTCAAGAGTGAATACGGCAACTAATATTCGAAATGAGTTTTATGACACAAGGTCCTCTCCCGGCTAATCCGAATAACGAGCGCTTATTTTAAAAATAAGTGTTACATTCAGATTGAAACAAATCACAACAATTTCACTTTGATCTTTTAAACGAAAATCCATCACAATCACAAAGGTTCGATGTGGGTTTCGAATATCCATTTGGAATTCGACTCCCGGTCGCATCGAAATTCAAATGCCATTTAAAAAGGCTAATATTAATAGTTGGTTATTTAACTATCAATCATTATTCACAACAATTGCTGGATTCAAATAATTTCCCAAATTATTTAATTTCAACATATCTTCGCAAGATATAATTTCACACTTCATCCATTTGAAAAACAATTTCAAATCAATTCTTCCCCACGTGGAAAACATTTCCAAATATGTATTCATTTCCACTGAAAATCTGCCGATTTCAAATACTTTAAAATAATATAAAAATACTTATTCAAAATGTACTTGGAAACATTTAAAATAAATTATTTTAGAATATTTGCTTTAAATATTAATTATGAAAAATATTATACTAATATCTCATACAAAATTCAAGTCCAAAAACTAATTTTAAAATAAAATTAGTAGATAGAGTATACATAATTTAAATATCTATTTCCTAAATCAGATATCAATTTAAATCTTTAAAATAATCCCTTATATAATTTATTAAATAAATTTTACTTTAAACAATTTCCAAACTAATTTCTCCAAAATGTTATTTTTAGAACCGAATCTAAAACTTTTAAATTTTATTCAAAAGCTATTTTTAAAATTATACTCGGCTTTTCAGGGAAGAATTTCTTTTCCATTACAAAATGGACCATTCCAATAAATTTATAAATCTTCTTGATTTATTTTAAATTTACATTCCAATTTGTAAATTTCTTTCCACACTTTAAAAATAAACCAATATTTACTTTTAAACAATTTCTCTTTCTTTTATAAATTCTCATTGTGAATTTACATTCCAAATATCAATTGAGAAATGAATTTTAAATCGTTTCCATATAATACCTTCAAACCAAATCAAATCCCAATTTGATTTCCAATTTATTTCAAACACAAAATCAAATTCCAATTTGATTTCCCCAAATAAATTTTCCAATAACAAATCAAATCAATTTCAAATTGATTTCCCAAAATTATTTCCAACACACCAAACCAAATTTCCAAATCGATCCCTAAGGTTTATTTTAACTCTAAATTAATTCCTGAATCGATTTCCAAAATTTATTTCAACTCTAAATTAAATTTTTAAATTTATTTCCTTTTGAAATAAATTTCTTTATCTCTTTCAAATATTTAAAATAGGTATCTTAAATAATTTTTTCAACCACTAAACAATATTACTCGAAATTCCTTTATTAAAACATTTTCCCAAATTTCTGAAATTAATTCGAAGGGATTATAAAAATCAACTTTAATACTTTAATTGTAACGTTCTAGGCTCTTCTACTCTAATTTCCAAAAATCCAATTTCATAATTCTGGTATCCTACGATACCAAAAATATATTTGGCTAAATTACAGCCTTCACGGTTTCAATCAAAAACAATCACACGGATTAAAAAATAATCAACAAACAACATACGAAACAATTTAAAAATTTGAGGAATCCAGTTGGATCCCTCCAACCTGTTTTCCCTGCATCCACTGACGTTAGCACATAATTAAATACCCATTCCACTTAAAGGTGGAATATCGATGTATATGGGATTTATAAAATATTATCTGCTATTATGCGGCGCATTAGGGTCTCATCCGCTATATAATGCGAGAAATCAACAACTCCAAATACATATATAATGCCAATTCCACTTCGAGGTGGAATATCGCGGTATATGGGTTTAATATAGTAACCTCCGCTATTATGCGGCGCATAGGGTCGTAACTAATATATCTAATAATAAATAAATTAACCAAACACACAATTAATCAATTTTTAATTTAACTATCACAATTCCATAACCAATCAATAACTGGAATTTTCAATTAAAATTTTGAGTGAGAAGACCTCACCTTTTTCTCACGCATGCAATCATTTTCCAATCCAGCTCATTTCCCAAATTTCTTTGACCTTGTATAAATAATTTATACAATTGATTAATATTCGAAATGATCGAACAATTCATTTTTATTTTATAAATTTTTATTTTATCTCAACAATTTAATTTCAAACAAATTTCCTTTTAATAAAATATTTTGAATTAATTGAATAATTTCTTACCATTAATAATTAAATTAACTAATACTTTAGTTTTAAACTAATTTCCTTTTACATAATTTTAATAAACTAACAATTTGATTTAAAGCTAACTTCTTTTTTAATTAAAATCTTTGTTTAACCAAACAGTAAATTTAAAACTAAATTTCCTTTAAAAGTATTTTTAAATAAGCTTATCAAACAAATTAATTTTCCATATTGCTATAAAACAAGGATATATTTATTGTCTTTAAAATAGAACATGCATGTAGATTTTATCAAGTTAAAAACAAAATTATTTTATACCTTACTAAAACCCCTTTACCGTTTACATAAAAACTATTACAGTAACTTATTTTTATAAGTAAATGAGAATTTATTTAAACTAAACTTAAATTTGTAAATAAATTTTCTTTTTAATAAAAATCCAATCAACTAATAATTTAGTTTTAAACTAGTGCTTAATTCTAAATTGATAATTATATTTTTAACTAATTTCTTTAAATAAATGTATTTAACTAAAACTAAATTTAAACCTAAATCAAATCCAACATTTATTTTATAAAATATCCTTATTGATAAAAAATAATTTAGTAAGTTTATTAACAGATAAATCACATATTACATTATTTAAAATAATTAGTAATTTGAACAAATACATATTTGTATACTTATTTTCTTATTTTATATAAACAACACAGTAATTTTTTTTTACTTTACTGTAAAAATAAAATCATGTTCATATTGTTTCCTAACCTGAATGTAAATTTAAACATTAATTTCTTTCTTTTGTTAATTATACAGCCTATGTAAATTTAAAATAAAATTAAGTTATCACCTCACTGCTATGATTCGAACTCCATCCCTCGCGACCCTAGATATTCACGCATGCCCTAGCCTCGACTGACTGCCCCATCGCGACGAACACCACAATTGCCGTTGCTCGAATTTTGTCGCGTGCTCGAGATCGAATTGGCATGCGCCCAAGCCTTAGCGCCCCCACGACTCACGAAGCCCCACACAAGCCTCAAATGATCGCCGAGACTCGCCTCTTGCCCTCAGACCGGCCGCGCGATCCACCCTATGCCCACGTTCGCAACTCCAACCGAGCCTCCTCCAACCCAGATCGAAGAAGAGGGGAGCACGAATTTCATAGATCGAGACTTAGAAGACGAACGAGAATGAAAAATTTGGGGATAGAAAATAAACCTCGGCCCCCATTTTATTTTTTTATTTTTTTGTTTGAACTTCTGTTTTGTTTTTTTAGATAGAAGAGGGGGGTTTGCACTGCTCGGCCACTTTTTTTTTCAAAACAAACGCATGTGAAATTAATCAGAAGGTAGGAAACACATGCTCAAGGGGTGGGAACAGGTGTCGAACGAAGTTAATTAGTAAAATTTAGGGGAACATATATGTTATTTTTTAAATTCAAATTTTAGATCGTTTTCAAATTACGCAATTCAAAATCTCAACCTCTAATCGAAACGTGCCGCTAGGCGTTTATAATGTTAAACCCCTATTCCAAACGTGATGGAAAAGGTTTCGAGTCCAAATTTGATCGTACGGAGAAGATAACTTTTTGAACGAGTTGAATATCCAACTTTCAATTTAATTTTCAGCGCGTTTATTTATCGTACGGACAAACGATCACTCCAAACACTACGAAAATTGAAATCCGACAATAACACAATATTACGGATCCAATAGAACTGGTTTCATCAAATTCCGAGACTGTGCCTCGGACGGCTATTTTTAAATATCGATTTAAACGATATAAATTCAATACTGAACAAATCAGTTTCAAATTCAATTCTAAAGCTTCTATCATCTTCAGTATCATCTATACAATTTTCTAAGCCATTATATTATTTTTAACTGGCTTAAAATTGAAGATTTACCATTTTACCCAAATTTCTATAATTAAATTTGGTAATTAAATTGCCAAATTCATTCTGATATTTGAAATTCAAGTTAAACTATTATTCAAATATTTAAAATAAATTAAATATTTCGATTTCAAATGTCCAAAATTCTGGGTCATCACATTCTTCCCCCTTAAAAGAATTTCGTCCCGAAATTACTAGTTAAGAAGAATGGACCTTAACCCGTGTAATATTTTCCAACCCAAACAGTTTTATCAATTTATCAACCCAAGTCTTTTTTTATTAAAGATTCATTTCAACTAACTTTCCAAGTTCAATTATAAGTTCCAAACAACATTGTTTACTTCCCAATTCAAATTTAGATTTGAATTCAAATTTCAAACTTTCAAAATTTTCTCAAAATTTTTCTAACACCCGAAATTTTCGAAAAATTTCGCCAGCGTCTCCTTTGCACGGCTAGCTCGGTACGACTACAAAATGGCACCACAGGCCCTTAAATCCAAAAAGAAAACAAAAGGTCAAGCCGCTGGAGCAGAAAATCACCAAATTTCATACTGAAATTGAAATACGTTCCTTTTTGTCGAGCAATTCAATTTTATCTTTAAAATGAAAATCCCAATTCCATTTCCTTTAATACACCTGTATGTCCTGATATCCATAATATCCAATTATAATGTTCAAATATCATTTTGCACCTTTCATTACAAGATTTTCAATATATATGCTTCTTGTACCATTTTTTTACTTCACTATTGAAGTTACATATCCATTTTCATTTAATCTTGCATTTTCAATTTTATTTGAATTCAATTTACACTACAATTCTATTTGAATTAAATTTATTTCTACTGTGAATATTGAATTTTATCTTTCAATTATAACTGATTCATATTATTATTTTAATTCAGTTTCATTCACTAATTTACTTCAATTTCCAATTTGAAATCGTTTGCCGCTAACAATTTTTTTTAAAAATTTTCTAACTCCCAAAATTTTCGAATTTTTTTGGCTGAGTCTCCTTTGTACGGAGGAGCTTTTGCAATTTGACAAAAGATATAAATATATATACATCGACCCACCCGGTCGGAAAAAGCAAAAATAGTTCATATTTCCTATTTTTATTGCGTAGGCGTGCCTTATTTAGCATTTTCAAGCAAATCCGTTTATTATTAGCATTTTAGCACGACCAAATCCATCCAAACAGCCCTTCTGTACCTGTATTTAATCAATTTAAACATATAAGTGACATATATAGGAAATTCATTTACATTTTACTCATTTTCAATAGTAAACACATAGTTTTCACAAGCAATACATTCAAAATAGTTTCCATAAGCAATTTATGGGGTTCCGATACAAATTTAATTACTTATAATCAATTCACATACCATTTCTTTTCAATTCAAGTGATTTATAACTCACTTTCTTTTATTCAATTTATTTTTAAGTGAAACAAACTCATGTCTATTTCAATTGATTCAAAAATCAATTTGATTTGCTTTTATTAACTCTTAGAATTTTATACATACTCGTTTGCGTCAAACAACAACCATTTCTATGCAAATTTCGACGATATTCACTTAATAGAATATCCAATCTAGTTTATAACTAATTTAAATTGATACAACTCAATTTACTCTTTATTCTATTTCATGTCGAATTGATTCTATTCAATTTATTTTGCATTCCATATTCAAATTCATTTCAATTAAAACCATTTCACAATTTCCAGTTTATCCTCCATTTAATAATTTAGAATATTACCCAACTCTAAATTTTGCTTAAGAATTTTACCCTTTATTTCTTAAGTTCAAGATAATTGTTCTATATACTTCTTATATTTAAACTGGATTCCAAATTCCATATGAATTCATTTTACCTTTCATTTATAAATATTGAATTCAATTCATTTTGAACCATATTAAATTTGTCGTTCTTTTAATTAGTTTCACTAACTAATTTAAATTCCTTTATTAACATTTAGCTCCATTTGATCCAATATTTACTTAAGTTATTTCAATTCAAAATTCAAAATTATTTTTCCTTGTAACACTTCTCAATTTAAATCCTTGATTTTATTTTCATTTATCAAATTCATTTCATTTACAAATTTTAATTAAATTAGTTTTACTCACTTATCCATTTTAAATTCAACTTTCCATTCTCAATTCATCCCGGATTTATTTTATCAATAACCAGGAAATTTTCAATTTATTTAACTTATTTATACATTCACATTACCAATTTCATTCCGTTAATGAATTATATTCCAAATTATAAATATATTTAAAATTTACATTTACAAATCTCATTTGTATTTTTATTTCCTTAGCTTTTGGTTTTGATTTCAATTTCTCATACAACAATGATAATAATATAATATTATTGCTTCCTAACAACCAAGCAACCATATATTATAATAATTCACAGAAAATTTATTTCTTTTATATACGAAAATAGTCTTGAGTAAAATTATTTTATTTATCAAATTTTAAAACAATACTGTGTCGGTTTATCTTGTTTAAAAGTTTAGAAACCCCTATTGATACAGTTTGCCAGACTGCACCGACCAGAATATATAAACAATCAACCAATAAGTCAACACGATATAAAAATAGTTTTGTATTCACTAACAAATACGTGCTCATAGCTATTATTACACTCAAACTCATTCTACAGTACTGCTGACTCTATCTCTAATGAGTAACATCCAACAGAGCCAAGGTTGTCGCTTAACCAAATGCTCTGATTTCATTAATGGAATGTTGATTGGTTCTGATTTCATTAAATGAATTTTCAAATGGTGGTTCAAGTTATACAATTGAATTAACAATTTCTGTCATTCGAATTTAACTACATAAAAAAAAGAAGAGAAAAAAAGAAAAAGGGAAAGAGTGGAAGAAGTATATGAGTAGAAGAGAGAAGTGACACGGGAAAGTTCAGTGGAAACCCGAGTTTTGCTCGAGCTAGCGCAGTGATTTCTTCGGGTTCTTTTTTTAAATCTTAAGTCAAATGTTGAACTAAGTTCAATATAAATTAAGTTATAAAGTTGGCAAGGTTGAAGCTAAGACTTGATTAATTTTATCAAGAAAAGTTTACAAAGCAAGATGATAAGTAATTTAATGTGTAAGTAAATTAAAAGGGAAATTAATTTACACTTGTAATTAAATAAGTAATTTAAGATTTAATAAATGTGTAATTAAAGATTTATAATTATAATCTTGTGTTTAAATCAATTTGAACATAAGGATTTAATTAACTACGTAAAGTCAATTAACCAATAATAGTAATTAACTAATTAAGTAAGGATTAATGATTAATTAAATTGGTTATTAATAGTTAATTAAACCATTAGTGATAATTAAATGAGTAATTAAGTTTTATGAATCAATAATTAAGGTTATTAATAATTGAGAATTAATTAAGTGGATAATTAAGAGATAATTTATAATTGCAGGATGTAATAAAAGGAATTACTTAATGGAAAGTAATAAAAGGGTAATTACTTAGTAGAAGTAATTAAGAATGAATTACTTGGCGTAATTAATCAAAAAGGGGTTAATAATTAAGTAAGGGGTTAATTATTCAAGTAAGTAATTACAGAGGGGTAATTATTGTTTATGAGTAATAGGGGTTGATTAATGAATGCAATTAATTAGGTTTAATTGATTAATTAAGGATAAACATTCTTGGAGTTTGGCTGAGTATAATTACTTAGTGAAAGTAATTAGACAAGGATGATAATTTTAATATAATTAAAGAATAATTAATCAGGAAGGATTAACTAAGATGAATGATTGTGGGATGGAAAATCAATTAGGTTGTGCTTATTAATAAGCAGGTCTTAAAGGTAATTGATTCGAGATGATGTGATTGATTTATCTTGCTTATGTATGACTAAATGATGATTAAATGCCCTGAATTGATTGATACTCCTGATATGAAATGGTTCGTGATATGATGTGTTTTGGGTAGACAATGATAATGTGGTTATTTATCATTGAGGAATTGCTAATTAAAGGGTGACACCATTAATTTAAAGTTAAATTGTATTTCACGTGAATGACATGTGTTGAGAAGAACTGAATTCGAAGAGACCGGATTCAGGTATTGTAAATACCCGAAACCACTTCGATTCTATATAGATTTGATATGTGAAATCAATAGGGTGAAATGGAATGATTTAAGTGAATTGGACCATATAATCTAAGTTCAGGTACTTAGAAATTGCTTTGTGAAATAGGTAACGTCTATAGTAATTTGTGAAGTTGTAAACTGATATAAGTTACCCCGGGTTTTATATAAGTTGTATGCTTTTGTATTCCATGTTAGATGGGTTTACTCATGCTGGTTTCCAGCCTGACCCGGGTGTTACTTTGATGTAATGCTCGGGCCAGACTGAGTAATACAAATTTTCAAGTAAGGATGTTCTGGAGCTTAGGAGGTGAGTTGGAGAGTAGGAACTTATGGAGAGTGTCCCGCTGTGGTATTATCTGAAACAGATTGATTTATCTGTCCTGTGTTTGTAAATATGTTGTAACTCCGAGATGTATTAAAGTGTAATTTGAAAAGTACAGTATTCCTTTGTATAACTACTATTTTTGTGATATTATATTTTGATCCGCTGCAAATGTGAGGTTTCTGTGACTTGTTTCTGTTTCTTCTTCTTTTTCTTTTTTTCTTTTTTTCTTTTCTTTTTTTCTTAAGTATTTGGAGTTTTCTGGATCGAAAATCCTGGGTCGTTACATTTGGTATCAGAGCCAGGTTCTCGCTTAGCCTTCTGCTCTGATGCCAAATGTTATTGATACTGAAGATGATAGAAGCTTCAGAATTGAATTTGAAACTGATTTGTTCAGTATTGAATTTATATCGTTTAAATCGATATTTAAAATAGCCGTCCGAGGCACAGTCTCGGAATTTGACGAAACCAGTTCCATTGGATCCGTAATATTGTGTTATTATCGAATTTTAATTTTCGTAATGTTTGGAGTGATCATTTGTCCGTACGATAAATAAATGCGCTGAAAATTAAATCGAAAGTTGGATATTTCAACTCGTTCAAAAAGTTAGCTTCTCTATACGATCAAATTTGCACTCGAAACCTTTTCCATCACGTTCAGAATAGGGGTTTAACATTATAAATGCCTAGCGGGACGTTTCGATTGGAGGTTGAGATTTTGAATTGCGTAATTTGAAAACGACCTAAAATTTGAATTTAAAAAATAACATATACGTTCCCCTAAATTTTACTAATTAACTTCGTTCGACACCTGTTCCCACCCCTCGAGCACGTGTTTCCTATCTTCTGATTAATTTCACACGCATTTGTTTTGAAAAAAAAAAGTGCCCAAGCAGTGCAAACCCCCCTCTTCTATCTAAAAAAACAGAAGTTCAAACAAAAAAAAAATTAAAAAAAATGGCGGCCGAGGTTTATTTTCTATCCCCAAATTTTTCGTTCCCGTTCGTCTTCTAAGTCTCGATCTATGAAAGCCGTGCTCCCCTCTTCTTCGATCTGGGTTGGAGGAGGCTCGGTTGGAGTTGCGAACGTGGGCATAGGGTGGATCGCGCGGCCGGTAAGAGGGCGTAAGAGGCGAGTCTCGGCGATCATTTGAGGCTTGTGTAGGGCTTCGTGAGTCGTGGGGGCGCTAGGGCTTGGGCACGATGCCAAGTCGATCTCGAGCACGCAACAAAATTCGAGCAACGACAATTGTGGTGTTCGTCGCGATGGGGCGGTCAGTCGAGGCTAGGGCATGCGCGAATATCTAGGGTCGCGAGGGATGGAGTTCGAATCATGGCGGTGAGGTAATAACTTTAATTTTATTTTAAATTTACATAGGTTGTATAATTAACAAAATAAAGAAATTAATGTTTAAATTTACATTCAGGTTAGGAAACAATATGAACAGGATTTTAGTTTTACGATAAAGTAAATTTTTTTTACTGTGTTGTTTATGTAAAATAAGAAAATAAGTACACAAATATGTATTTGTTCAAATTACTAATTATTTTAAATAATGTAATACGTGATTTATCTGTTAATAAACTTATTAAATTATATTTTTATCAATAAGGATTTTTATAAAATAAATATTGGATTTGATTTAGGTTTAAATTTAGTTTTAGTTAAATACATTTATTTAAAGAAATTAGTTAAAATATAATTACCAATTTAGAATTAAGCACTAGTTTAAAACTAAATTACTAGTTGATTGGATTTTTATTAAAAAGAAAATTTATTTACAAATTTATGATTAGTTTAAATAAATTCTCATTTACGTATAAAAATAAGTTACTGCAATAGTTTTTATGTAAACATTAAAGGGGTTTTATTAGGGCATAAAATAATTTTGTTTTTAACTTGATAAAATCTACATGCATGTTCTATTTTAAAGACAATAAAAATATCCTTGTTTTAATGTTTGGTTAAACAAAGATTTTAATTAAAAGGGAAGTTAGCTTTAAATCAAATTGTTAGTTTATTAAAATTATGTAAAAGGAAATTAGTTTAAAACTAAAGTATTAGTTAATTTAATTATTAATGGTAAGAAATTATTCAATTAATTCAAAATACTTTATTAAAAGGAAATTTGTTTGAAATTATATTGTTGAGATAAAATAAAACTTTATAAAATAAAAATGAATTGTTCGATCATTTCGAATATTAATCAATTGTATAAGCTATTTATACAAGGTCAATGAAATTCGGGAAAATGAGCTGGATTGGAAAAGTGATTGCATGCGTGAGAAAAAGGTGAGATCTTCTCACTCAAAATGTTAATTGAAAATTCCAGTTATTGATTGGTTGTGGAATTGTGATAGTTAAATTAAAAATTGATTGATAATGTGTTTGGATAATTTATTTATTATTAGATATATTAGTTTAGACCCTATGCGCCGCATAATAGCGGAGGTTATTATATTAAACTCATATACCACGATATTCCACCTCGAAGTGGAACTGGTATTATATATGTATTTGGAGTTGTTGATTTCCCGCATTATATAGCGGATGAGACCCTAATGCGCCGCATAATAGCAGATAATATTTTATAAATCCCATATACCTCGATATTCCACCTTTAAGTGGAATGGGTATTTAATTATGTGCTAACGTCAGTGGACGCAGGGAAAACAGGTTGGAGGGATCCAACTGGATTCCTCAAATTTTCAAATTGTTTCGTATGTTGTTTGTTGATTATTTTTTAATCCGTGTGATTGTTTTTGATTGAAACCGTGAAGGCTGTAATTTAGCCAAATATATTTTTGGTATCGTAGGATACCAGAATTATGAAATTGGATTTTTGGAAATTAGAGTAGAAGAGCCTAGACCGTTACAATTAAAGTATTAAAGTTGAATTTTATAATCCCTTCGAATTAATTTCAAAAATATGGGAAAATGTTTTAATAAAGGAATTTCGAGTAATATTATTTAGTGGTTGAAAAAATTATTTAAGATACCTATTTTAAATATTTGAAAGAGATAAAGAAATTTATTTCAAAAGGAAATAAATTTAGAAATTTAATTTAGAGTTGAAATAAATTTTGGAAATCGATTCAGGAATTAATTTAGAGTTAAATTAAACCTTAGGAATCGATTTGGAAATTTGGTTTGGTGTGTTGGAAATAATTTTGGGAAATCAATTTGAAATTGATTTGATTTGTTATTGGAAAATTTATTTGGGGAAATCAAATTGGAATTTGATTTTGCGTTTGAAATAAATTGGAAATCAAATTGGGTTTGATTTGGTTTGAAGGTGTTATATGGAAATCGATTCAAAATTCATATATCAGTTGATATTTGGAATGTAAATTCACAATGAGAATTTATAAAAGAAAGAGAAATTGTTTAAAAATAAATATTGGTTTATTTTTAAAGTGTGGATAGAAATTTACAAATTGGAATGTAAATTTAAAATAAATCAAGAAGATTTATAAATTTATTTGAATGGTCCATTTTGTAATGGAAAAGAAATTCTTCCCTAAAAAGCCGAATATATTTTTAAAAATAGATTTTGAATAAAATTTAAAAGTTTTAGATTTGGTTCTAAAAATAATATTGTTGGAGAAATTAGTTTGAAAATTGTTTAAAGTAAAATTTATTTAATAAATTATGTAAGGGATTATTTTAAAGATTTAAATTGATATCTGATTTAGGAAATAGTTATTTAAATTATTTATGCTCTATCTACTAATTTTATTTTAAAATTAGTTTTTGGACTTGAATTTTGTATGAGATATTAGTATAATATTTTTCATAACTAATATTTAAAGCAAATATTCTAAAATAATTTATTTTAAATGTTTCCAAGTACATTTTGAATAAGTATTTTTATATTATTTTAAAATATTTGAAATCGGCAGATTTTCAGTGGAAATAAATACATATTTGGAAATGTTTTCCACATGGGGAAGAATTGATTTGAAATTGTTTTTCAAATGGATGAAGTGCGAAATTATATCTTGCGAAGATATGTTGAAATTAAATAATTTGGAAAACTATTTGAATCCAGCAATTGTTGTGAATAATGATTGATAGTTAAATAACCAACTATCAATATTAGCCTTTTTAAATGGCATTTGAATTTCGATGCGACCGGGAGTCGAATTCCAAATGGATATTCAAAACCCACATCGAACCTTTGTGATTGTGATGGATCTTTTGTTTAAAAGATCAAACTGAAATTGTTGCGATTTGTTTGAATCTGAACGTGACACTTATTTTCAAAATAAGCACTCGTTATTCGGATTAGCCGAGAGAGGACCTTGTGTCATAAAACCCATTCCGAATAACGATACAACGAAATGGGATTGCAATTGAAGATGGTGTTGAAGACCAGGTATTTTCGAAAGTGAAAGGATATCTGTCGAATGTCTCTGCACTGGGTTGCTCCGGTATTGATATTTTATCACCCTTTATGATGGGAATTTCGGACGTGATTCGTGAATATCCGGATTGCAAGGGCTTCTTCGGAAGTGCCTTCGGTTCCCTTCGATCCCGGAACGGACTTGTATGGATGTGTGTATGACGTTACACTTTGAGATGTAAAGTTGGTTTCTATAAAATATATTTCTGTTGGTGGCGGAGAATTTATTCTCTTAGCTTAACTCCCTTCTTTGAGACGTACGAGCTCAGAGGTTATGTAGTTGATGGTTACTAGTGATACATTCCCAATTTGGTAATGTGGCATACGAAGTGCTGCTGATCATTTATTGATCGAAGCATGGCTTTTGTGAAAAGCGTAGCTTTGTGGACGAGGTTTTGTCGGACCTCACACCCCGGAATGGTCAAAACAGGAAGGACGCGGCAAGGTTATAGGGGGTAGCGCCCCTTAGGGTATGTACATTTCCTTCTGGATAGAAGTGGTATCATGGTATGGATCCCAGATACTTCACTTATGTGAATATCGTAAATATATATTACTTTGTGATTGTTGTTGTTGAGGATCCTGGAATAAAGGTTGTTTACAACCGGGGGATGGCATACTTGTGTCAGTAGTTACCTATTTTTGCAGAGGTAACCCGACCTTGTGTTGGCAGAGATCCGGTTAGGTTCTCGGGGCGTCTATCTAGAGGCGTACCCATGTGGCAATGGGAAGTTCCTTGGCCTGACCGTTTGTTGGAAATCCAAAGAAACAATACGTGCAATGTACGATTTTAGTTGTATAACCTGCCATGGAATGTGGTGGTAACCTGCCATTGAGCATGGTAGCTATAGAAGGCATAAGTGTGGAATGCCTATGCTGGCTAAGATTAATATTATACTTTCGAAATATTTCCCACTATGCACTAATAATAAGAATATTAAAGGATTTTTCATATCAAACATATTTGACTATCATAAGGAGAAATCTCCTCCAATTCTGCGTTTGCATTGTGTGTGCGGTGGGAGGCCTTATGGTAGTTTCATTTTCCAAAAAGCAATGTGGATTTCTTTTAAAAATCTTTTGTTTTCCTTTTAGTAGAGAATAACTGTTTTTGAGATCTCACACTAGTCCCATGACTGACCTGGAGTTTATTGTTCCCTTCCTAAACTCTGCGTGCCCATAATTTTCCACACGGACAACCTAGAATCAGGTTATCAGGTCATTCTGGAATTCAGGAATTGCTGTGGAAATTAGGAGCAAGCTGGAGGGCGTAGCGTATCACTAGTATATGTTTTATTTTCTTCTGCTGTTGTTGTTGTACACTCTGATAATGTAATGTGATGTAATCTAATAATTGATATAGTGATTCTGTTTAAAGATATTTATTTATCTATTATATTTGTTCCGCTGCGAAATGTGAGATTCTGTTATTGTTTCTATTCTTCTTCTACCTCTTGGTTCTTTAAACCCTAATGGTTCGGTTCTCTGTCATTCGATTGCGCGACATTTGATACAGTGGACGTATAAATGTCGACTTTCGGACGTCGTAAAATCGGATCGTTACAATTAACTGTCACGACCCGAACTCGATGCCCGACAACAACTTCAAATTCGTATCGCCGGAGTTTGCAACAACATTAGATGATAAGTAACACAGCAGAAATAAAAGATGATATCACAGATACAACATGAATACAATATCCAATACAACGATTTGATTCAATGATAATCATCGACATCAGAGAATACAACACAAAATACATCGGAACACTATACAATAAAAGATAAGTCTTCATAGAATCCAATACTGCAACTCTGATCCAAAAGCTCCAAAGACAAAGCTCTAAACTCCAATCTCGATCCACCATCAAGTTTGCGCCAAGATGAGCAAATTCGGTCATGGGCTCCAAAGACTCCAAAATGTATCAAATAGAAAGTTGAAAGCTATCAAAACGATATCTACTACCCGACTATTTGAAAAACCAAACTCTAGATTGCCCGTGTGGAAAATTGTGGGCACCCAGAGTTTAGGAAAGGAACAATAAACTCCGGGTCAGTCGTGGGACTAGTATGAGAAAACGGAAAAGTTTATCTTTAGAAACAAACAAAAGAATTTAAATTTGAAATCCGCAATGCATTTAGAAAATGGAACTACCATAAGGCCTCCCGCTACACACACAATGCAAATGCAGAATTGGAGGAAATTTCTCCTTATGATAGTCAAACATGCTTGATACACGAAAAACATTTGATATTATTATTAGTGCATAGTGCGGAAAACATTTCGAAAGTATAATATTAATCTTAGCCAGCATAGGCATTTCGCACTTATGTCTACTATAGCTACCATGTTCAATAGCTGGTTATCGCCACATTCCATGGCAGGTTATACAACTAAAACCGTACAGGGCGCGATTGTTTCTTTGGGTTTTCCAACAAATGGTCAGGCCAAGGAACTTCCCATTGCCACATGGGTACGCCTCTAGAGGGACGCCTCGAGAACCATCCCTCGGTTCTCTGCTAACACAAGGCCGGCTATCCCCTTCCCGGGGAATAAAACCAAAGATTTACCACCCCCGGTCCTTTGGGACCTTTAACCGAGGATCCTCAATACCAACAACATCACATAGTAATAAATATGCCACAATGCCCACATGAGTAAGTATCTGGGCTCCATACCATGATACTACCCTTTTCCACAAGAAATGGTCATACCCTAGGGGAGCCACCCCTGAAACCTTGTCGCATCATTCCTGTTTCGACCATTACCGGTTTGTGAGGCTCGGCGAGGTTTCGACCACAAAGCTACGCATTACACTAAAGCTATGCTTTGATCGCAAATGATCAACAAATGATCATCAACACACAGCAGCACTTGGCATGTCACACTACCAAATTGGGAGTATAACGCTGATAACCTTCAACTACATAACCTCTGAGCTCGTACATCTCAGAGAAGGGTGTTAAGATAAGAGAATAAATTCTCTACCACCAACAGATATGTATTTAAAAGAAATCTGCTTTATATCTCAAAGTGTAGTGTCAGACACACATCCATACAAGTCTGTCCCGGGTTCGAACAGAACCGAAGGCACTTCCGAAGAAGCCTTGTAATCCGGGTATCCACAATCCCGATTGGACTTCCCATCACTTAGGGATCTCTATACCGTAGCTACTCAATGCAGAGATAATCAATAGGTCATCCTATCGTTCTCGCAAATACCCGGCCTTCATCACTGGTCTTCAAATGCTATCCATAACGACGTATCATTATTCGGAATGGGTTATATGACACAAAGGTCCTTTCCCGGCTAAACCGAATAATGAGCGTAATATTTAAAACATATGGATATGGGATTTCAATTAAGTCACAACTTAATAGTTCGAAACTTTCTTTCAAATGGTTTAAACCAATTACCATTTTCAAATCTTTAAAAAGATTCACTTTACAAAGATCCATTCATGGACTTTTTTTCAAACAATTTCCATTTCAATTGGATTAACTTAATAAATCTTTAAATCAAGATTTAACTTATAGCTTTCAAAACTCGTTTCAAAATATTCATCCATAACTGGAAAATTATTTTTATTCAAACTTGGAATTCCTTTAATATAAATTTGATGTTCATTTCTTAAAGAAAACTTTTACCATTTGAAACCACCAGTTTTATTTCAGAGAAACCTGATCTCATTTATACAAGTTAAACACTTTGGGTTAATTCAATCCCCCAAAACAATACTTTAAAAATGGTTTAAAAGTCATATAAAATCGTATAATTTCTTTTTTTTTAAATCATAAATACCAAACATAAAATTCAAATTCAAATATTGAATTCCAATTTAAATCAAATTATTCAAATTTTAAATCTTTATCAAGTTATTGAGAATAACTTCTATTTTTAGAATTCCTTTTTCCAAAGTTTTTTATATTTGATTCAATTCATTTCCAAAACTATTTGAATTAAAAATTCAAATTCAAAACGATTTAAAAATCCGTGACTTAACCGATTTCCATGTGCAATCCATATTGTATGTGTATAAGTGTAGTCCAGGGGGTTTTACACAACAGTGCACAGCATCAATCATTACAGATATATCAATATCGATAAGCGGTATGAACTATAACGCTTATCTTTATTCACAGATTCATGGATATAAATGTATCAATCACAAAGATGCATCATTATGATTTGATGTGGGTTTCGGATAACTAACCGGAATCCGACTCCTTGTCGCATCGAAATCCAAACGCCATGTTAAAGGCTAAGTTGTCAATTAAATTTAAACAGTTTAATTCAACACTTTGAATCCAAATAACATTTATCACAGATAAATCATACACGATCATCATATACATATCAAAAGCAATATCATAGGACCATCATAGAATATCACCAAGTAATTATCACAAATTTGAGATTCCATATACGCCATTATCCATAAGTACTCATCTTAAATTGTTATTGTAATTAATTCAAAGTTAATCAATTACTTAACCCTGTTTAATTGATCATTAATTTACAATTAATTACTTATTCCATTTCAAATTATGTAATTATTAAATCATTTCTTAATCAACTATTAAGTCATAAAATTTTAAATTAATCACTTATTTTATTTCACACTATTTAATTAATTTCTTCTTAATCAATTTATTTAACTTAATTTCTTATTTAACTATTCCTTAATCAAAAATTAATGACCTTAATTATTATTTAATAACTTAATTATCCATTTATTTACTGCAAATTACTTAATTAATCATTTATTAATTCATAATTAAATTATTCGACTACTCTTAATTATTAATCACTAATAAATTAACTTAAAGTAGTAAATTCTAAATTTAGTAATCACTTAATCATTGATTATTAGAACTCCAATTATAATTAAAATATAATTATTCGTAACTACTTTCTAAAATAATTAATTGATGTTAATTATTCAAACTTGACTAACATTTTTAAAGAAATCTTCTTAAGCCTTGGAAGTCAATTTAATATTAACTATAAACTTTTAATGTTAATTAATTTTCAAACTTACCTTAAGTTAATTACTAAATTAATAATAATTAATCGTTAAATACATTGTTAAGTATTACTACATATTTAAGCTTTGAATCTAATCTTTTTTTTCTTAAACTGTTAACACCTGTTTATTTATAAATACAATACTGCAGTCAAAATAAACACGAGGCCTTCCCTATTAAAACCCGAGTGTGACTTGAGCAGTGCTTCGAGTTGTTACAGCTTCCACCCGAGACACCCACTACATATATTCTTCTTCCCTTTTTTTTATTTCAGCAAGTTTAAATATAAACTAAGTACAAATCAAACATCAGGAAACCCATACGCGCGCACGAACTAAACCCGAAGCAAAGCCTAGATAAACTCGAGAATGACTCGAGATGCCACGAACCAATGACACTGACACGAGATCCATCGCCGTACACATGCGCCGCGGCACCACTGGCCTTCGGTGAACACCCTTAACGTCGGCAAGTCCCAATTCCTACGTGGATACGAAAATCAAGCACGAATACCCTCAAAAAATTCAAATCAAAAATCAACTGTTCAACCCAAAAATGCAGAACTTAACCCATCGCTAAAATCACCTCGTCACCATCGCAGACACCACCGAACGTGATGAAACTCCGGCCACACCTCAACCATGTCCTCCTCTACCATCACCAAGAATTTCGTGATACTCGATCATGTCATGGATTCGAAAACAAGAATTAAACAGAGCACAGAAAAAAATGACCCCAAACCCTAAATTCGAATCGACCCCAAAATCCGCGCATTAGAAAAATTATTTAGCATTTTTCTGCGGTTCGTGGATAATTAAACTTACTATATAACAAATTTCAGTAGCTATTATTTGTTAATTCAACCGGAATTGATGAAAACACAATTCGAGTTTATATAGAAACTGTATCAAGTTTTATCCCCTAAAAACCATTGTTTTTGGTTTTAAAAAATTTAGCTTTGTACACTAAATCATGATATGAATTCAAACCACAGTTTAAAACATTCGATTTTTTTTACTTATAATTTTTTTTCACTGTAATATGAACATCCAAAGTTTATATCACACTGTAAACCTTCAAAACAAAACTAAGTTCTGACTGTAGTTCAAAGCAATCTTTTTAAATTTAAACTCCTAAGTTTTAATTTAATTATATGAAGAAGTTTTGTTTAAATTTATTTACTTTCATTTGCTCTGTAGCCTGAAACATTGAAAACATGGCAAGATACCATTTCCAGTAAACAAAATCACCACAGATATATCATATTTACCCAGATAGCTAGCTAACCCAAAATTTCTACAAATAAATCATCAAGTTTTAAACTTTAAAATAGTATATTCACTCACTTATATGATTGAAGGACAGAGAACAAAAATTCAAAGCTGAATTGCTCACCTGGTCGTATGCACAGAACAGAGAAGAATTGAAAACTGCTTCTTTTTTTCTTCTTTTTCTTTAAACTTTGATTTTGTTTAGTCTTGCCTGAGGCTTTTGAATCTACAGTTTAAATTCTTTCACATCTAACAGAGAGCCTTCCCTTTTTTTTCCTGCAACTTTAATTGTTTTACTTCTCTGATCTTGTTTTATCTAGATCATCTCAGGTTTGAAGACTCTGGCTAGCTTCAGGTTGATGAACTCATTTTCTTTTCTGGATCTTGTTTTGATCTTTGCTTGACTTTGATCCCAGTTTGAAGAACTTAACTGTCACGACCCGAACTCGATGCTCGACAACAACATCAAATTCGTATCGCCGGAGCTTGCAACAACATTAGATGATAAATAAAACAGCGGAAATAAAAGATGATATCACAGATACAACATGAATACAATATGCAATACAACGATTTGATTCGATGATAATCATCGACATCAGAGAATACAACACAAAATACAGTGGAACACGATACAATAAAAGATAAGTCTTCACAGAATCTAATACTGCAACTCTGATCCAAAAGCTCCAAAGACAAATCTCCAAACTCCAATCTTAATCCACCATCAAGTTTGCACCAAGATGAGCAAATTCGGTCGTAGGCTCCAAAGACTCCAAAATGTATCAAATAGAAAGCTGAAAGCTACCAAAACAATATCTACTACAACCGGCTATCTGAAAAACCAAACTCTAGACTGCCTGTGTGGAAAAGGATTAATATATTTAATTAAGAAGTTAATTAATTTAGTAAGTAATTATAAATTGTTAATTACTGTTTATAATTAATGAGATGATTAATTACAAGTTAATTATTGATCAATAGGGATCATTAGTTAATTAATGATATAAATCTAGGTTGATTAATAAAAGTAATTAATTTATGTGTGATTAATTAATTGTAATTAATTATAATTGATTAATTAATGGAAGTAAATGTAGGATCATTAATTATTGTAATTAATGATAGTAATTAAAGGTTAATTACCGTATATGGTTAAGGATAATTACTTGAATGTAGTTAAAAGATAATTAATCAAGGAAGATTAATTATGGAAGATCATTAAGAGATGATTTATTTATTTGGGATAATTAATGAAGAAGGATTTAGGTAATCCTATTGATTAAGAATTAATCAATTCTGCTTTGGATGATTTATTAATATTGGTTGATTGATTGATATTTGATGATCAATATCGATTGACTAAAATTGGTTGATTGATTGATATTGGATGATCAATATTGGTTGATTGATTGATATTAGATGATCAATATTGGTTGATTGATATTGGTTGATATTGGATGATTTGGATACTTTGATATGTGATATATTGCTTTGTGAGATGAACGTTGATATGAATTATCTATTGTGATAATGTGATTATCTATCTGTTTATATATCACCCTGAATATGAGTTTAAATTATTAAAACCCTTAAGTACAACTTGGACCTTAAAATGGCGTTTGGTTTCGATGAGATCGGGATCGGGTTTCCATATTTGGATATCCAAAAACCACATCGATTCCAATTAAACGTTAGGTCGTGAATCCAAGTGGAGCAAGTGAAGACTCGAGGTGTAAGAACTATATGTCAGTATAACTCTGGGGGTGATTCCGTGATGAGTTTAACGGGATAGTACTTATAGATTCGAGATGGTGATTTAGAGTGCAAGGGCTACAGTCATTGGCTCTGAGGGTGATTCAAAAATGAGTGCAACGAGATAGTGCCTTCGGTTTCGTTCGAACCCGGAACGAACTTGTATGGATTGAAAGCTTTCAGAACATCGTCAGACGGACGATGAGCATTCTAAGATAGATGTGTTCTATAAAGTTAATCGCAGCCTCAAGCCTCATCAACCGGGAATGGCTAAAATAGGGGAGGTGCAGCAAGGCTTCGTGGGTAGCCCCCACTGGAGAGTGAGATTTACCCCTGTCTAAAGGTCCCTTTCTATTTCGGCTTAGTGTGTGGTTGGTCGCGCCAACCACAAGGTGGTCTTGTTCGGGACTGTTCAGTAAGGAACGGTTCCGGCCTTGTGTTGCAGGGGAGTTAGGGTGGCTCCTCGGTGCATTGATCTAGGCCACGTACTGTGATGGATGGTACCCCAGTAGCCCTGCCATTGATGGAATCCAAAATCCAATAAGTGCCTGTACGGTTTTGATTGTGCCCAACTATGTTGGAAAGTGAGACGTAAGCATTCCAGCTATTTCTATATTTTATTTTGAAAACCCTAGACACTATTATAATATCACTGGATTTCCTATCAAATGTTTTGGTTAGCGTACGGTAAAAACTTTTCCATGTTTATGTGTGGGAAGTCTTACGTGATACCTTTTTTTTACAAAGTTTTTTCTAAAGTTAAGCAATTTTAAACCGTTTACTCACACCAGACCCCTGTCTGACCCGAGTGTTCCGAGTGTTTATTTTCTATTTTATTAAACTCTTGGGTACTCATATTATGTATGAGTAGTCAAGTGATTTAGTTTAGCTTGATGAATTCTGGAGGAGTTATGGAGCAGGAGGCTTCCACGTGTAGATATATTATGGTTCCGCTGTGTTTGTTGTATCTGTATCTTGTGTACTTCAGTTGTATAATTAGACAGATGTTTATAACTGTCTAATAACTGTTGTATAAGTTGTGTACTCTGATGTAATATGATACTATGTAATATTTTATGTGATATATTATATTTCATTCATTCCGCTGTGAGTTATCTGATATTATTGTGTTTCTTCTTTCTCTTTCTTTCCTTCTTCTATCCCTTTCTTTCTTAATTGGCGATGCATCTTCCTGGAGATAGGGAGTCGGGTCGTCACAGTTGGTATCAGAGCCAGGTTTCGATCCTGGGACATAAGGTCCTCTCTCGATAAATGGAAGTATACGAGTAGAAGAATGCTCGAAAGAAAAAGCTAAAAGATGTTAATTGTCTTAATTGCTTGGAGAAAGACCACTACTCGGATAAACGCAAGAATCCTTGGAAGCCAGGATTGAGAGAGCCATTTATGAGGCCAGATCAGGAGTCTACGAGATGCTATTATTGCCGCAAGCCAGGACACAGGATCAACGACTGTCCAGCTCATAAGCAAACTCTGGTAGAGAAGTTGTATGTAGTCAAGAGTGATTCTTCAACCTCAAGGGCTGATAAAGGAAAGGAAAATTTATAAGGTAACCTTCTCGTTTACAATTAAATTTTCAAGTTTGTTCGACATGAGAACTACCCATAGTTTTATTTCTCAACAATTCGTAAACAAGTTGAATCTTGATTCTTAGATCATGGTCGAATCTATTTCTGTCTGTTTTATTGGGTTTCGATATATTCTACGAACGGTTAGTTATTCCTTCGAACTAACCTATACCTCTGTATACTTCGTAGATCAGATAACCCAATCGTTCGTAATTGAATGAGTTAATACTCATATTTGTTGATATTCTGATTTGGTAAGCCGAATGCAGAATGAATATTCAGCTTGATCTGATAAGTTTGATGAGTTGATTCTCTATCTTTGATATGTCTATCTATTTTTGTCGTCCCCTACTTTCAAATTTCGAGGACGAAATTTTCTAAGGGGGGAATTTGTAACATCCCCGGATTTTAGCCCAGTTTAATTTGATAATTGAATTAATTTTTGAAATTAATTTGTGGTTGGAGTTTAAAATAAATAAATATTATTTGTTTATAAAATGTTGTTTGAATTTAATAAAGTATTTTCAAACTTTATTATATATAGTTTGTAATTTGAACATTTAAATTTGACTTAATACTTTTAAAAATGATATTCGAGATTTAAATTTTAATAACATAAGATAAGCTTGTTTTAAAATTTTATATAAAGAGTCAAATTAAAATAGATTTCTCAAGCATATAAACATGTGTTATATTTATTGGATCAAAAGCTTTAAGATTTATAAAAAATATGTTCTGTAATTTATTTATAAATTTTGTTTAAATTAAATCTTGGAACTAAAATTCAAGAGTGAATATTTTATAAATAGATTATAATTTGAAGGTGTGAATTTAAAATTCAACTGTTAATATATTGAAATTTAATTAGACTTAAAGAAATTTATATTTGAAAACAAAAATATAATAAGTATGGTTACTTATGTTTAAGATGAAAATTTTAAAATAAGTCTTTGTTAATAAGTTAATTTCTTAAGTTTAAAAATATAAATGTATTGAAAGTAAAAAAATTGTATTTACTAACTTATAAATATTTATTTGTAATTAATAACTTTTCAAATCAACTGTCTTAAGTTATATTAGTACAAGATAGAATGTAAGGATAAAAAAATATACATATGTAAAAGTATTAAAATGAAAAGAATTTAAAATAAAAATTATAAATTTAAATCAAGACAAGGTTTAAAACATAATGTGTAAATATAAAAAAAATAAAAATAAGGTTTAAATGCAAATGCATGAATTAATTTAAATTAAGGATTTAACACTAAATTTTAATTATTTATTGAACTTAAGGACTTAAACATAAAAATGCAAAGCTTTACATTTGTAAGCATTTCAATTAAAGAATTAACAAGTGTTTACAAAAGATAACAAGTGGCATTTAAACTCATTTTCTTTTAAATTAAAAGTGTAAATAACATGCAAAGGAGTAAATATTAAAAAATTCTTCTTTCATATTCAAATCTAAAATAAAAGAAACAAACCAGCAAAACAAAACCAAAAATATGAAAACAAGAAAATTTCTCAAATTTAACCTGAAAGAATCAAGCATTTTCAAGCATGCAACAAATCTGAAGCCTCCATATCATTTTTATTCAACCTGGAAACAAAGATCAAAGAAAAAAATTTGGAACCAGAAACTAAATTTAACCCAAGTTCTTCAAACTGGGATCAAATTCAAGCAAAGATCAAAACAAGATCGATAAAAGGAAATGAATTCATCAACCTGAAGCTAGCCAGAGTCTTCAAACCTGAGATGATCAAGTTAAAACAAGATCAGAGAAGTAAAACAATTAAAGTTGCAGGGAAAAAAAGAGGGAGGGTCTCTGTTATATGTGAAAGTTTAAACTGTAGATTCAAAAGCCTCAGGCAAGACTAAACAAAATCAAAGTTTAAAGAAAAAGAGAAAAAAAGAAGAAGCAGTTTTCAATTCTTCTCTGTACTGTGCATATGACCAGGTGAGCAATTCAGCTTTGAATTTTTGTTCTCTGTCCTTCAATCATATAAGTGAGTGAATATACTATTTTAAAGTTTAAAACTTGATGATTTCTTTGTAGAAATTTTGGGTTAGCTAGCTATCTGGGTAAATATGATATATCTGTGATGATTTTGTTTACTGGAAATGGTATCTTGCCATGTTTTCAATGTTTCAGGCTACAGAGCAAATGAAAGTAAATAAATTTAAACAAACTTCTTCATATAATTAAATTAAAACTTAGGAGTTTAAATGTAAAAAGATTGTTTTGAACTATAATCAGAACTTAGTTTTGTTTTGAAAGTTTACAGTGTGATATAAACTTTGGATGTTCATATTAAAGTAAAAATAATTTATGAGTAAAAAAATTCGAATGTTTTAAACTGTGGTTTGAATTCATATCATGATTTAGTGTACAAAGCTAAAATTTTTAAAACCAAAAATAATGATTTTTAGGGGATTAAACTCGATACAGTTTCTATATAAACTCGAATTGTGTTTTCATCAATTCCGGTTGAATTAACAAATAATAGCTACTGAAATTTGTTATATAGTAAGTTTAATTATCCATGAATCCCATAAAAATGCTAAATAATTTTTCTAATGCGCGGATTTTGGGGTCGATTCGAATTTAGGGTTTGGGGTCATTTTTTTCTGTGCTCTGTTTAATTCTTGTTTTCGAATCCATGACATGATCGAGTATCACTAAATTCTTGGTGAAGGTAGAGGAGGACATGGTCGAGGTGTGGCCGGAGTTTCATCGCGTTCGATGATGTCTGCGATGGTGACGAGGTGATTTTAGCGATGGGTTAAATTCTGCATTTTTGGGTTGAACAGTTGATTTTTGATTTGAATTTTTTGAGGGGATTCGTGCTTGATTTTTGTATCCACGTAGGAATTGGGATTTGCCGACGTTAAGGGTGTTCACCGGAGGCTAGTGGTGTCGCCGGGCATGTGTACGGCGGTGGATCTCATGTCAGTGTCGTTGGTTCGTGGCGTCTCGAGTCATTCTCGAGTTTATCTGGGTTTTGCTTCGGGTTTAGTTCGTGCGCACGTATGGGTTTCCTGATGTTTGATTTGTACTTAGTTTAAATTTAAACTTGCTGAAATAAAAAAAGGGGGAAGAAGAAGATATGTAGTGGGTGGCTCGGGTGGAAGCTGTAACAACTCGAAGCACTGCTCGAGTCACACTCGGGTTTTAATAGGGAAGGCCTCGTGTTTATTTTAACTGCAGTATTGTATTCATAAATAAACAGGTGTTAACAGTTTAAGAAAAAAAAGAGATTTGATTCAAAGCTTAATTATGTAGTTATACTTAACAATGTATTTAACAATTAATTATTATTTTAATTTAGTAATTAAGTTAAGATAAGTTTGAAAATTAATTAACATTAAAAGTTTATAGTTAATATTAAATTGACTTCTAAGGCTTGAGAAGATTTCTTTAAAAATGTTAGTCAAGTTTGAATAATTAACATCAATTAATTATTTTAGAAAGTAGTTACGAATAATTATATTTTAATTATAATTGGAGTTAGAATTAATCAATGCTTAAGTATTACTAAATTTAGAATTTACTACTTTAAGTTAATTTATTAATGATTAATAATTAAGAGTAGTCGAATAATTTAATTATGAATTAATAAATGATTAATTAAGTAATTTGCAGTAAATAAATGGATAATTAAGTTATTAAATAATATTTAAGGTCATTAATTTTTGAGTAAGGAATAGTTAAATAAGAAATTAAGTTAAATAAATTGATTAAGAAGAAATTAATTCAATGGTGTGAAATAAAATAAGTGATTAATTTAAAAAATTATGACTAATAGTTGATTAAGAAATGATTTAATAATTACATAATTTGAAATGGAATAAGTAATTAATTGTAAACTAATGATCAATTAAACAGTTTTAAGTAATTAATTCTCAGGTAATTGATTAAATTTGAATTAATTATAATAACAATTTAAGATGACTGCTTATGGATAATGGCGTATATGAAATCTCAAATTTGTGATAATTACTTGGTGATATTCTGTGATGTTCCTATGATATTGCTCTTAATATATATATGATGATCGTGTATGATTTATCTGTGATAAATGTTATTTGGATTCAAAGTGTTGAATTAAACTGTTTAAATTTAATTGACAACTTAGCCTTTAACATGGCGTTTGGATTTCGATGCGACAAGGAGTCGGATTCCGGTTAGTTATCCGAAACCCACATCGAATCGTAATGATGAATCTTTGTGATCGATACATTTATTTTATCCATGAATCTGTGAATAAAGATAAGCGTTATAGTTCATACCGCTTATCGATATTGATATATCTGTGATGATTGATGCTGTGCACTGTTGTGTAAAACCCCCTGGACTACACTTATACACACACAATATGGATTGCACGTGGAAATCGGTTAAGTCACAGATTTTTAAATAGTTTTGAATTTGAATTTTTAATTCAAATAGTTTTGGAAATGAATTGAATGAAATATAAAAAGCTTTTGAAAAAGGAATTCTAAAAATAGAAGTTATTCTCAATAACTTGATAAAGATTTAAAATTTGAATAATTTGATTCAAATTGGAATTAATATTTGAATTTGAATTTTATGTTTGGTATTTATGGTTTAAAAAAAAGAAGAGATTATACGAGTTTATATGACTTTTAAACCATTTTTAAAATATTATTTTGGGGGATTAAATTAACCCAAAGTGTTTAACTTGTATAAATGAGATCAGATTACTCTGAAACAAAACCGGTTGTTTCAAATGATAAAAGTTTTCTTTAAGAAATGAACTTCAAATTTATATTAAAGGAATTCCAAGTTTGAATAAAAATAGTTTTCCAAGTTGTGGATGAATATTTTGAAACGAGTTTTGAAAGCTATAAGTTAAATCTTGATTTAAAGATTTAACAAGTTAATCCAATTGAAATGGAAATTGTTTGAAAAAAATCCGTGAATGGATCTTTGTAAAGTGAATCTTTTTAAAGATTTGAAAATGGTAATTGGTTTAAACCATTTGAAAGAAAGTTTTGAAATATTAAGTTGTGACTTAATTGAAATCCCATATCCATATGTTTTAAATATTACGCTCATTATTCGGTTTAGCCACGAAAGGACCTTTGTGTCATATAACCCATTCCGAATAATGATACGTCATTATGAATAGCATTTGAGGACCGGTGATGAAGGCCAGGTATTTGCGAGAACGATAGGATGACCTATCGATTATCTCTGCATTGGGTAGCTACGGTATAGAGATCCCTAAGTAATGGGAAGTCCAATCGGGATTGTGGATACCCGGAATGCAAGGGCTTCTCCGAAAGTGCTTTCGGTGTTCGAACCCGGGACAGACTTGTATGAATGTGTGTCTGACACCACACTTTGAGATATAAAGCAGATTTCTTTCAAATACATATCTGTTGGTGGCGGAGAATTTATTCTCTGAGCTTAACACCCTTCTTTGAGACGTACGAGCACAGAGGTTATGTAGTTGAAGGTTATCAGCGTTATACTCCTAATTTGGTAGTGTGACATGCTAAGTGCTGCTGTGTGTTGACGATCGTTTGTTGATCATTTATGATCAAAGCGTGGCTTTAGTGTAAAGCGTAGCTTGGTGGACGAAACCTCGTCGAGCCTCACAAACCGGTAATGGTCGAAACAGGAATGATGCGGCAAGGTTTCAGGGGTAGCTCCCCTAGGGTATGACCATTTCTTCTGGAAAAGGGTAGTATCATGGTAGGGAGCCCAGATACTTACTCATGTGGGCATTGTAGTGTATTTATTACTATGTGATGTTATTGGTATTGAGGATCCTCGGTTAAAGGTCCTAAAGGACCGGGGGTGGTATATCTTAGGTTTTATTCCCCGGGAAGGGGGTAGCCGGCCTTGTGTTAGCAGAGAACCGAGGGATGGTTCTCGGGGGCGTCGCTCAAGAGGCGTACCCGTGTGGCAATGGGAAGTTCCTTGGCCTGACCATTTGTTGGAAAACCCAAAGAAACAATACGCGCCCAATACGGTTTTAGTTGTATAATCTGCCATGGAATGTGGCGGTAACCTGCTATTGAACATGGTAGCTATAGTAGGCATAAGTGCAAAATGCCTATGCTGGCTAAGATTATTATTATACTTTCAAAATGTTTTCTGCACTATGCACTAATAATAATATCAAATGTTTTTCGCGTATCAAGCATGTTTGACTATCATAAGGAGAAATCTCCTCCAATTCTGCGTTTGCATTGCGTGTGTGGTGGGAGGCCTTATGGTAGTTTCATTTTCTAAAAGCATTACGGATTTCAAATTTAAATTCTTTTGTTGTTTCTAAAGATAAAGTATTTTCTTTTTCTCATACCAGTCCCACGACTGACCCGGAGTTTATTGTTCCTTTCCTAAACTCTGGGTGCCCACAATTTTCCACACGGGCAGTCTAGAGTTTGGTTTTTCAGATAGCCATGTAGTAGATATCGTTTTGGTAGCTTTCAGCTTTCTATTTGATACATTTTGGAGTCATTGGAGCCCATGACCGGATTTGCTCATCTTAGTGCAAACTTGATGGTGGATTGAGACTGGAGTTTGGAGCTTTGTGTTTGGAGCTTTTGGATCAGAGTTGCGGTATTGGATTTTGTGAAGACTTATCTTTTATTGTATCGTGTTCCGCTGTATTTTGTGTTGTATTCTCTGATGTCGATGATTATCATTGAATCAAATCATTTTATTGGATATTATATTCATGTTGTATCTGTGATATCATCTTTTATTTCCGCTGTGTTATTTATCATCTAATGTTGTTGCAAGCTCCAGCGATACGAGTTTGATGTTGTTGTCGGGCATCGAGTTTGGGTCGTGACACATATAGAGAGTGGAAATAAAAATAAGGAAAGTCTAGTTAATTTAAAGTCTGCAAGCGGAGTACATTTTATTTTATGTTTAATGTGTAGCCCTTTTAGCTTAACGGCCTAAACTACCAATGTCCCCGAGAAGTACATATCATCGTTCCACGATTAATTTATATTTGCATTTCTGAAAACTAAATAATGCTATTATAAGTTGTATATTATTTTAAATGAATGAACATTCAATTTCTATTATTTTGCTCTCCATCCTTGGTTATGTTATACGATATATATACATCATGGGTGTTTAAAAACTATATTATAATGAAACAACATATGTGAATAGTTAGCTAAGATGTAGTTTAGCAAATACATCTTCATAATATGGGGATATATTGAAATTATCATATATATAGATTACATATATGGAGAGCTATTAATATACAGATTGAATCCCTAGTCTGTACGCTAAATATATTTGGGTGTTTCATCTATAAACTTAGGAGAATAACTATGAAGATATATATTTATCACTACATTCATTTGTTATCATGCCACTATAATAAAGGAAGACATCTATGGATTCGGACCATATATTTGCTATAACAACTATGATATATATATAAATTAATATTTTAATTTCGTAAACCCAGTTCTTTATCAATAGTTATCATGTATATTGACAGTATCATATATTGATTGTTCTGTCTAGGATATAAAGGTAGTTAAAAAATAGGGTTAACACAACTAAATATATATCAAGTTTTCTATGTTGCATTAAAATAGGATTCAATTTAATGAATGATATACCGTGTAGTGGAAACATTATTTTATGATATGCCTTTAGTCCTATTTTATAGAAGCCATGCTTTTTACTACTTTCGTATTTCACCATAGTGCATCTGTTAGTTTTTTGATTACTATCGATGAGTCCACTTTGCCATTTTAACTCTTTCGCTTACACATATGTTTGAGAGCGTTTAGTCCTATTACTAAATTGACTCAATAAGGATTATTTACTAATTTTAATACTTATATTTTATGTTTCTAATTCCTTTCTGTAAATAGTATATTCTGATTATTTTTCAAAATAATTTAATTTTCTAACTTCAACAAATATTTTTTTTCCATACTCGTGTGCGAAGCATGGGTTTGCACTAGTAGGAGAATAGAAAAGGATAATTTCAATTCTTTTTTGAATGAAATTTAAGGTCCATTATTAAATATACTCAATAATATTTTATATTTACACTTGAAACGAAACCAGCACATATGGGCTTAAGCCCGAACCAGACCTAGCTTGCTTCGTTCTTCAAAATAGTTGATACTTTTCCTCCCCTTTTCTAATGCATCATTTTTACTTCGTTTATCAAATCGATTTAGCTTTTTCTTGTTTCCTTCATTAATGACGGTTTGAATGAAACTAAAAGAATCATTCCGCCTCCCAACTTCTTCCTACGTAAGAACAACATCAAGTTTTATCAAATTTCCTTCTTATAACAAAATTCTCTTAAATTAGATCTAATTACCCTAATTGCCCCATTATTGTATTTAATTACGCTTTTCCTCTTCAAGCTTGAACATTTATGACTCCACCAAGTAGATCTGGTTCAGATATACTTGGATTTGCACAGATCTGCAACGTGAATCACAACTTATGCAAATACATTAGACTTAGAGCTATGATATCTTGCCTTAGATCTCAAGCAAGATATATTTATGTTACATGCTTTTGATGCTATTGTTGACAAAACACTCCGGACACATCGATTTAAGGCCGAAATGGCATTCAAACTCACGTTGTGCCAAAATGTAGTGTATGTTGGGTTTTTAAGGTTTCCATGATACATAAACACTTATAAATTTATAACATTCTACACTTTCAGATCTCGCAGTGGAAAAAATATAGTATAAATATTGAAAATAATTCAAAGTAATATTGTAACAACCCTAGTTTTGGTGATTACTTGGAAATTTAATTATAACAGTGGCTATAATTTAATAATGGAGAACTAAAAATAAATTGGAGATTTAAAATTGTTTATTTTGAATAAACAATGAATTTGGAGAGAATAAAATGGAGTTAATATGATAACGTTGGTAATAAATGGTGAAAAATGGAAATATGTTAATTTCGTGATTTATTGAGTTAAATAAAAGATAAAAAGAATTAATTCTATAATAATTTGTTGAAATAAATTTAAATTATTGTACATAAAGTTTTAAAAACTTTATTGTGTTATTTTGGAAGAAAATGAGCATTATAGGATTTTAATTTGATAAAATACAATAATTTTGCAAATTATTGCCAAATATTGATTTTTGTAAATTTTAGTGAAGTATTAAGATTTAATATGTGTATTTTATAAACAAAAAGATGGAATTTTTTTAAAAATAATATTTGTAGGTAAACAGGATGTTATATGGTTACTTGAATTTAATTATGCAAGAAAATAATTTTTGTGTAATTTTTGGTGTTAAAAATAGTATTTTGTGTAAATTATAGCATAAATTGTGTATTTAGTTAAAATGAGAGTATTATTAATGAAAAATAATTTTTATAGATAAAATTATCTTTTATTTGTTGTAAAATATTTTATTAAATATGGAAATATGATTGTATAATTTTATTGTGTTGAAATCTTGTTAATATATGTTGTTTTGGTTCGTTTACACAAGTGTACATATGTTTAAGTGATAATTAGAATTAATAGATTCATTTTGTTATTGGGTCTAAGCCCATTTACCTAACTAGCCTGAAGAAAAAAGTCTTTCTTCTTAAAATAATGTACGTACGGTACATTACCATTCCTAGAAAACAAAAGAAAAGAGAAATCAGGAAAACATTTTTCCTCTTTCAAACCTAGGCTGATACCTACCAAATTCTTCAATTATTAGCTGAAATTAATCAAACTAAGGCACTATATTAAGATAATCACTACAAAAACTCATTTTCTGTAATTGTTTTTTTTGGTTGCATGTCTCTGTACTATTATTATACGGGTTCCTGAAGCTTGTTCAAGCTCAAAGCCTTCAACTTTCTTCAACTTTGCTCGAGTTTGCTCTTCCATTTGCAAAGGTGAGTTTACTAAGTCACATTTCTAGCTAAATCTTGATTGCAATTGCAAAGATGAGAAAAAAATCATTTACTGTTACTATACCTAATGCTTACTTTAGATGATTGCTGAAATATAATATGAATGTGCTGAAGTAAAACAACAACAACTTTCATGTTTCTTATCCATTTGAGGTCAAACTTTATTTTTTAGAAACTAGATTCAATATGGAATAGTTTCTATTTTGGTTACTTATCAAGATTTCACAATTTTATTAGCCTGAAATAGAATTGAAAATAAGAGTACAATTTCATGCTCTAGAAATTTCCTAAGTTTAAATCTAAAATTGATTAGCCATATCTTTTACTTTATTGATCAGAATATGATAATTTTTAGTGCTCTAGAAATCCTACCTTATATATGACAACTTTCATGTTGAACATATTTACAAATTTTGAGCATAGATTGATTGAAATTCTATCACAAACTCCCACCACTGTCACTTTGATAATTATAGTGTCTAAACTAAATACAGCTAGTAAGTTAGGCGTATCTTTCTCGTTTCTAGTCGGATTTAGATAATTCTTGATGTTCGGCAAAGAATAGACTATTTTCTAAAACTTTTTTGTTTCGAGTTTTGCAAAATTTTAAGGTTAAGATAGTCAAAACCTTATTTCTTCACTGCTGCCTTGAGAATAAACGACAGCGATAGTGAATTTAAATTTTGAGAATTATATTGGCCATATCTTTCACGTTTCTTATCTAAATTCAATAATTTTAGATGTCTCGAAAACTTAGAATTTGTGTTAAAAGTTTCATAGTTTGTGTTTTCTGAAATTTCGAAGTTAGCTTGGTCAAAACTATGTTTGTTTGTTGCAATCCCGAGAGAAAAACGACAGCAATAACAATCATTGATCGAAGGATTGTATTAGCTTATTTTTGCTCTGGTTCTAGTTTGATTTTGATGTTGTTTTTGAGATGTTTTGAAAGCTATAATGTCTATCAATAGGCTAGTTATATTTGGAGAATTTGAAATTCAAATTTAAATAGAATTTGAATTGATTTTGGGTTAAATTTGAATTGAATTCGTATTGAATTCAAGTTATCGGTCTTGAGTTATCTTTCTAGTTTTTCATTGTTTTCGAGCACGGTTTTCACTAAACTATTTTGAAATGACTTTTGAAATAAATGAACATTTCAAATTATTATTATACAGTATTTTAAAATTATTTTTCTAATATGAAATTTGTTTATTTCCTATCATAAAGGAATTTCAAATAATGGTTTTATTAATCTTTTCAGGAAAAAGTTTTAAAAGCTTGTTTTCTCTAGTAAACTATTTTCAATATAAAACACATACTTTTGCACTATTCGAACGTATGAGAAAGAGACTTAAATGATTTAGTAAAACACGTGGTATGTGATATGTGCGTGTACTATTTCAGTTATTTTTGAATTTGTAAGGTCGAAGCTATTTGAGATTATTGATTCTGTGCCATTTATGGCATATTTTGAGTTTTATAATTCCTATTTATTGGAATTATTTAAGATGGCTAATTATTTGGCAAGTATTATGGTTTGAGATCTCCTATGCAGGAGTATGGTCGATGAGAACCGTTATGATGTTTTATTTACTTGCAAATGATATAAGGCAAGTCTTGAGTATATGATTTCATAATTTTAGATTTATGGTTTATGAGGAACCATCACGATGTTTTCACTTGTCGATGAGATGATATTGGTTACGATGCCATTTAATACTTTTCGATGAGATGAAATAAGTACGGTGTCTCTTTATCACTAGCCAACGAGACGAGGCGAGATATGATTTTTTGAGTTTTATAGTGTTCCTAGTGTGGCATCGACTAGCGGCTAGTAAACCGCTAAGTGTGAACGTGTGGTATGGGACACAAGTTAACACTTTTTGGGTTCCTATCCATGATTTTTTGACACATTCACAATGTTTACCTAACAGAATTGCTTGGAGAGGTTTCGACGACCTTATCATGAGGACGAACTGGTTTAGTAGGTGTTATCGACCTTATTAGGGCTGGCAAAATGGATTAAGAGGTGTCAGCGGCCTTGTCATGAGGACGAACTGCTTTGGGAGGTGTTAGCGACCTTGTCAGAGGCTTCGGCTATTTGAGTTTAGCACATGCAGCATTAATTCGGCACTGCAATTGGGGATCTGGTCAATTCGGGTTTTCTGATTTTTTCTGAGTTTTCTGCGTTTGTTGTGATTTCAGCATTTTACGATGTTTTGTTACATCGATAACCTAGCACTATATAAGATGTTATGCATATGGTGATTTCATTTATGATGTTTTGAACTCTTATTGATTTCTTTGAAATATGAGATATCACTTAGATTCCACCGATGATATGAGGCGAATATGATATTTAGATGGATTTTATCTTTAGAATCTCATTCTCGATGGTTCATATACATAAGTGTTATTACGTCACTTAAGTTATGGCTATGCTCTTGTTACCTCTTCTTCTTATTAAGAGGAGTAATCATCCTTTCCTTATGATGGTAATATAATGCTTATGGGTATGGTATCTCTTGTATTAGAGGAAACCCTATCTTTTCGATGCTTTACCTTATCTGTTATTGTTATTCACTGTTTTGTTTAGCTAGACTGACCCGTGTGTTTTACACTCCGGTCAAACCGAGTATGTTTCAAGTTAAGCATTTCTTTTGGATATAGCTATTACATGATGCTTTCGCATGGATGTTGGGTTATCTTCTTTAGCTGTTATTGTCCTTATGAGTTGTATTGTATATTCTTTTAACTCATGTATATAGAGTAGTCGTCATACCACTTTGACGTATCATTGGTATTATATTGCGATGTGTCATTGTATATGTGAGTGTGTGTGTGTGTATATCTATTGCGATTCTGTGACGAGTTATTCATTTAGTTATTGTAACGATCCCAGATTTTAATTAAATCTAAATTGTTAATTAATTTAATTTTTGAATGAAGATTGTGAAATAATTGGTAATTAATATAAATATTAGTTAAACTATGAATTAATTAAGAATAAATTTGGATATTTGAAAATAAATAATAAGCGAGTAAATAAAATGTAGATAGTTGAACTTTAAAAGGAAATAAAATTTTTGTTGACGTTAAACATATTTCTCAAATAAATTAATAGTTATGTAAAATATGAAGTGAATCTATATGAGATAAATTATATAGTGATGTAATAATATAAGTACACACATATAAAATCAAATCATATTTATGAACTTTGTGAAATATAATTAAATACATCAGCAAATTCTAATAACATATAAATATAATCAAGTTGAACAAAAAGGAATATAAATAAGGATGCAAACTAGAAAACACAAACATCTTTGAGCTTGTACAAGACAGAAAATAATACTCAAATATGAACAAAACAAATTATATAAAGATAGGCTTGAACAAAAAGGAGCAAACAAATAAATAGATAAGTATGTAGATTTTTACAAAAAAAGAAGACAAGCCTAATTAATGCAATATCATATCAGCCTCCAAAGCAAAGAAAAAGATCTCCGGTGAATTGTACAAACAAATTTTTTTATTCCCTGTATTGTACAAGACAATATAATCACTCAGTACTCTGCTTTCATGTGTATCAATCTTCATTTTAATTCGTCCATTCACAACTGTGTAAATCCGAAGGAAATAATATTTCTAACTTAAACAAAACTTCAACTTGAAACAATCAACATCAACTAAATCAATTCGAACAAGAATTAAAGAAGAAGATTTCAACTTGCCAGTTTCAAAGCCTGTTTCAACGTCAATAGAGCTCTGTTCATTTTTCTGGAAACCAATTTGAATAACTTCACTTTAAAACTTCAAAGCAAAATTTAGTTGCATGCTAGGGTGATGAATTAAATTCGTATTTGGTGAATGTACTGTGTATATAAATATATGTATGATGTATTATGTTCTTTCCAACAGAAACTACTCTGTTTATAGTTTCAGTTCTTCTGTGTGATTTAAATTCATTTTCCTTGGAACCAATTGTTGATAGGACTAAGTTACAAACAAAAGATGTTGGACTAATCATAGATTAAGGTTTAAAAGTTTAATTTAGACAAATTAAATGAGTGACCCTGTAAACTGAAACCAACAATGCAAATGTATATAAAGTGGAAACTCGAACTTTGTAATTCATTAATCCAGGATTGTAGATTGAATCCATACAACAAAACATGATTTTTAACACTAAAACCATAATTTCTAGTTTGGGAATAAGTGTGCATTTCTGGAATAAACTGGAAAAGGGTTTGGGGCAAATTCAGATGGTCGGAGGCTATATCGTGGTCAGGGTTTGGGCTGAGGCTAGGTGAGTGATCTACGATGTTGGGAAAAATAGTAGGAGACGCTCTCGAGCACCGAGGTGACGGCGGTGAAGAAATTTCGTTTTTAACCTTAACTTTTGAAGGGTCGGGATATTGATCGAAGTGTCTTCTCTCGTGCATCGAGCTGCACAAACTTCTGGGAGGTGATAGCGGGGTGTGTGTCGAAGTCAAGGCCGGAGTTGAAGTTTTTCTGATGGTCGGAAATTGCTTGGGCAAGGTAGTTTTGACGAGTACGGCAGTTCGAGTTTTCGAACTGGAAGTTCAATTTTGCTGTGGGATTGTTAGAGTCGAACTGATTCTTGCTTTCGGTTGTGAGGATGGTTTTCGACTTGCCAGAATCGGGGATGTTGACAGGAGTGCCGCCGCGTCACTGTGTATGTGCACGGCATCTGATCGCGTGACAGGATTTGGTTTTCGTGGGAAAACTCGAAGGGAATCTCGTGCATATGGGTTTGTGACTAGGGGAAGAACGCGAGTTCGAGTGGGTTTTAGTTTTGCAGTTTTACAGTTTTTAAAGATTTAAGATTTAAGTTTTAAAGTTTTAAAAATTTAAAAAGAAGGGGAAGCCTCGGGTAATAACGCAGGAAAATGGTGATGCAACTCGAAGTCGAGTTTGCTTGCGTGTTGTTTCGATGAGAATGTGGATGTTTGCTCGAGTCTAGATTGAACATGCTTTAAGAACTTGTTACAGGAAGTTGAGAAAGGTTTTAAATAAAAGAACTTGATTGTAAAAAGGATCTTTAAGTTTTAAACAAAAAGTAAACCAAGTTTTACATATGGAAGTAAATGATTAAAGAAACAATTGTTTTTAACAGGGTGTTCAAGTTTTAAAAACAAAGAAGTTTGATTTTGTAAATAATTTAACTTTCAAAACAAAGATAAACAAGTTTTTAAGTATGTAACAAACAAGTTTTTGAGTGATGTTTGTATTAAAAGTTATCTATTGACTTAGAAATTTTTTAAAGAGTGAAAGGTTAAATCTGAATGTTTAATTAATTAAAATTAAATTCTAAAGTATTTTGTTTAAAATAAAGTTTAAAGATTAAGATTTAGTAATCAATCACGATAAAGATTTATCTTAAGTAATTAAGAACTTTGATTAATTAAAGATAAATAAATGTGTGAAGATAATTAAAATAATTCAATTATTATTAATAATTAAAGAGTGTTTGTTAATGTAAATAATTTAATTAAAGTTGATTTAGTGATTTGGAATAATCACTTATGGTAATTAATTAAGAATAATTAATTAAATATTAATTAATTAAATAGTAATTAATTAAGGACTGATTAATTTACTAATGAATTAATTAAAGGATAATTGAATAATTAAAGGTCAATTATTCAATAATTAAAGGTTGGTTTATTTAATAAATGACTAAAGAACAATTAATCAAATGATTTGAAATCAATTAATATTAATTAACCATGATCTATGACCCATCTAATTCAAAATTAATCAGATAATTTATTGAGTTCACTTATGGATGTTTGAATCCTATTGATTGTTGAACTGTTTGATATTTTTGATATGCTATGCTTTGTACTATGAATTGTTCCAGTGTGATCTGGGATGAATGTAATTTATTTATTTATAATGCATTCATATTTCTATCTGTGAATCTGTGTATATAGATAAGCGTTACTGGAATATACCGCTTATCGATATTGTTGTGATTGCAAATCTGTGATGATTTATGATGTTGCACTATTGTGTGAAACCCCCAGACCACACTCATGCACACACAACTATGGATTTCACGTGGAAATCGGTTTAGTCACAGATTTTTAAATAAGTTTTGAATTTGAATTTTTAAATTCAAATAGTTTTGGAAATAAATTAAGTTTAATGTGGAAAGCTTTTGGAAAAGGTGTTTCAAGAATGAAAGTTATTTTGAATAACTAATAGGGATTTGGAATTTGAATAATTCGATTTAAATTGGAATTCAACATCTGAAATCGAATTCTGTATTCGGTATTTATGATTTAAAAAGGGTATACAAGCTTATATCAGTTTAAACCATTTTAAAATGTTGTTTTGGGAATTTGAAGATTTTAGCGGGTATAAATAAAAAACGGATTTCCCGAAATGAAAACAGTTTGTTTCAAATGATAAAAGCTTTCATATTAGGAATGAATTTACAATTTGTATTAAAGGAATTTCAAGTTTAAATGGTTTTCCAAGTTATGGATGAACATTTGGAAATGATTTTTAAAAGCTATAAGTTGAATCTTGATTCATAGATTTAAAGAATTAATCCAATTAAAATGGAAATTTATTTTGAAATCCGTGAATGGATCTTTGTGAAAATGGGTGAGCTTTGTGGAACAAATCTCTTTGTTTAAAAAAGATTTGAAATGGTAATTGGTTTAAACCATTTGAAAGAAAGTTGGATATTAAGTTGTGACTTAATTGAAATCCCATATCCATATGTTTTTAAATATTACGCTCATTATTCGGTTTAGCCGGGAGAGGACCTTTGTGTCATATAACCCATTCCGAATAATGATACGATGTTATGGATAGCATTTGAAGATTGGTGGTGAAGATCGGATATTTTCGAAAGCGAAAGGATAACTCGTCGAATGTCTCTGCATCGACTGGTCCCCGGTATAGAGACTCCATATGTGATGGGAAGTCCGGACGTGATTAGGGATTATTCGGATTTGCAAGGGCTTCTTCGAAAGTGCCTTCGGTTCTGTTTGAACCCGGGACGGACTTATATGGTTGTATGTCTAACACTACACTTCGAGATATAAAACAAATTTCTTTCAAATACATATCTTCTCTGAGACGTACGAGCTCAGAGGTTGTGTAGTTGAAGGTTATCAGTGATATATTCCCAATTTGGTAGTGTGGCATGCTGAGTGCTGCTGTGTGTTGATGATCATTTGTGATCAGAGCATGGATTTTGTATAAAGCGTAGCTTTGTGGACGAGTCTGCATCAGGACCTCACACCCCGGAAATTGTCGAAACAGGAAAGATGCGGCAAGGTTATGAGGGTCGCGCCCTTTAGGGCGTGTCATTCCCTTCTAGTAAAGGGTGGTATCATGGTATGGAGCCTAGATATTTACCTATCTAGTGGGTTTCAATCTCATTTCTGTATGGTTATTGCTTTGTGGTTTAGAGGCGCCTCGGATAAAGGTCTCAAAGGACCGGGGAGTGGCATGCTCGAGAAGTAGTTATCTAGTTACATGGGTAAATCGGCCTTGTGTTGGCAGAGATTCGGTTAGGTTCTCGGGACGTCCCGCCAGAGGCATACCCATGGACAGTGGGAAGTTCCTTAGCCTGACCATTTGTTGGAAATCCAAACGAAACAATATGAGCCTTGTACGGTTTTAGTTGTATTACCTGCCATCTACTTATGGTGGCGCCCCACTGTTTAGATGGTAGCTATAGTAGGCATACGATAATGGTCGTATCTTGGCTAAGATTTATATTATACTTTCGAAATGTTTTCTACACTGTGCACTTATAATAGTAATATCAATGAAATTTCCTCGTATCAAGCATGTTTGACTATCATAAGGAGAAATCTCCTCCAATTCTGCGTTTGCATGGTGTGTGCGGTGGGAGGCCGTATGGTATTTTCATTTTCTAAAAGGCATTGTGGTTTTCATTCTAAATTCTCTTATTGTTTGTTTTAAAAGAATAAACTGTTTTTATTACTCACACCAGTCCCATGACTGACTCGGAGTTTATTGTTCCTTTCCTAAACTCTGGGTGCCCACAAATTTTTCTACACGGACAGTCTAGAGTTTGGTTTTCCAGATAGTCAGGTTTAGTAGATTATCTGGAGTTAGTCCAGTCTTTGGATATGGACGGACTTGCTTGTCTAGGTGAACATGATGTTGGTTCGAGCGAGCTTTGGATTGGAGCATTGGATTGGAGCATTGGATTTGGGGATGCATTCTTTTGAAGTTATTATTCTGCTGCTGGCGTTATCTATTTTTTTCCGCTGTGTATTGTATCTCTGATAGTATTGATCTTCATTGTATCATTCTGTTGTATCATATTATATCAGATGTTGTATCCGTCGTTGTATCAATGTTATATATATTGATATTCTTTTTTTCTGCTGTGTTATACTTAATGGTGCTATAGGCTCCGGCGCACCAGATTCGACATTTGGGTCTGCAGCATTTGAATATGAGTGTCGTATTCAGTGCCGATTTTCGAAGGTCGAGTCAAGATCACTACAGTTATGTTATTTTGTTCTGATAGATCCATTAGCCACCTATAGTTTTGTATTAAGTATTTATTGGATATGTGGATCCACTTGAGTGAAAAAAGTAGATAGCAATTGTAGACGTATTCAATAGATATTTAAGACATGGCTATAGATGGTCGCCCTTAACCAGCCCTATTATCTGCATTAGCAGGAAGGATTACTATGTAATTCTAATTGTTAATGTGGGTCTCGGGGTGAGACGTCATAACTTGGTATCAGAGCTGAGTTCAAAACAAAATATGATAAACACAGAACATAACATATATTATGGTACATCAAAGTACAATATAAGTGTTACATTTTCCATAATCTCCGTGTCCTTAACTTTTTTGAGTCCTTTAGGGAAGATATAAGCCGAGAATATGTCTAGGAGTACATTTTATTCTGTAGTATTCCTAATTGAATTAATAATATCTTACCCTATGAGTAATCCTCGTCATGATCGCTCTATTCGAGTTTTCTTCAATACAGATGCTTTACCCTCATTCTTATGAAAAGAGTTTGTTGAAGTTGTATCATTGGATTTTCTTGTCTTATTACTTATTTGAGGATTGCGAATCCTATTGAGGTTATCCACAGTACTTGGCAAGTTGTGTGAGAATATTAAGGGTGTTCCATGCAATTTCCTTTTCGTGCGCATTTGCATGTTATTTGCTATCTTGGGTTTGATGTGAATTTGGAGATGGATTGGCTTGCATATTATCAAGCTCGAATTCTATGTTTTAAAAGGATCCTATATCTTAGGTATCCTAATTTGGCTGATCTGTTGTCACTTGTTGTTCGAAATGTAGATGGTTAATCCAAAGTATCTTTAATAGCTATCGAGTCTCGAGACGATGATGAAGTATCACGAATTCCTGTTGTTTCTGATTCTACTGATGTATTTGTGTCCGTTTTGAGTTTGCCACCCAAACGGGCAATGGAGTTCAGTATTGACCTCATTTTGGTTCTTAGCCTGTTAGTCGTGCTCCCACGAGGATGTTCACTAAGGAAATGAGTAAAGCAATAAAATTTAAATTGCAATTCTTTCTCATTGAAGATAAACTTATAAGAATAACTGGATTATTTTATTGGGACAAGCTAAGAATATTTTGTAAAAAATAAATAAGAGGCATGTTTATCAATTAGAAAATGTTTTTTGGTTAGATTGTCCATCAAATGTTTTAAGAACTCTGGTCGATGCGCCTGATCAAATTATCTATAGGAATTTCCTAAACACTATGATGAGATTGTCAGATACAATAAAAGTGACTTGTAATAAGTAAAAGTTTGAAAATAAATTAAAATAAATTTGAACATTGATCTTTTTAAATGGCAAATGTAGCCATTGAACCATAGTGAGTGTGAGATATAAGTTGCGAGGCAGTTTGATCGTTGGTCAACTCTACAGCCAATAGATGGGGTTTTTCACTGTAAACCTATGGCGAAGCAATGCTATTATATTATAGGAAATTTTTGAAATTGAATATGATTATGTTTTAATTAGTTATATAAGTAAATCATATTGGAATTTAAATAGAGATATCATTTGATAATTTGAGTAAATAACGTAAATTAATCCTAATTAAGGAGATGTCTTAATTGGAAATCATGTAATGCTTTGATTAATAAAATGATGTATTAAAAATAAAATAATACATTGGTTAGAGAAAATTGAGATATCAATTAAACATTTTGTACAAAGTTGTAATGATGACTTTAAAAATTAGTTTTGGTATCGGTCGTTTAATTAATAATAGAGGATAAGGTTTAAAACTATATCTTAAGGGAAATTAATGAAATGCTAATTTTAGATTTTTAGCATGAATTGAACAATTTTTTTTTAAACTTTGATTGTATTAAAACTTGTTCAAATGAAATTGTAAAATTCTTTTGAAAATAATGTTAAGTTAATTATCAACTTCAATTAATTTTATATTGACAAAAAATATGGAAATTTATTTGAGACGAGAGAAATATGAATTTAAATGGTTTATTTATTATAAAAGGCTAAAGTAAGGAAGGTAAGGTATAATAAATAAATAGCTGTGAGATACAATCCTTTAAAATTGTGAGAACAGTTTTAAAATTTATATTTAAATCCAAAATTTATTTTGGATGAATGATTCTCACTTATTAATTAAAAAGATTAGTTATCTCTTTCAAAATTAGCCTTTTAAATTAATTGTTTGAAAAGTCGATTCAGTGAGTTAATGAGAATATTTTCCAAGTAGTGAATGGTTTCTTTTAAAAAGATAATTACATGAAGTAAATTATAAAATTTAAATGACTTAGCTTTTCGAAAGGAGGATCATGAATAAATGATTTCACATAAAGAGCATGTTTTGAAAATGTAGCTTGAATTTGGAAAGGTTTGAAAATTCAAATTTTAAAATTTGAGGTTAAAGCTGAAATTTTATTTGAAAAAGTGATGTACTAAAACAACGTTAACTCGAGATTCATATTTCCAAATAAGCAAAATCTTTTTGCAAATGAAATAGCTTTGAGTATGATATAAATTTTCTTTTACCACTTTAAACGATTTTTCTTTTTACTGAGTCTAAAATGAGTTTGAAAGTGGATAGATATTTCTATATTATTATGAAATTTTGAAGATTTAAGCTAAAAGTAAATTTAGCATAACTTTCAAAACATAAATCTGATATTGATGATCTTTTTATTTTTGGAAAGCATAGACTTAGTGGACCAACTTTCATTTTATAAGTTTCTTCATATTTCGTTGTTTGCTATGTCAGAACTTATCTTCTTTACAACAGGTCTGAAATGAAAAAATGATCTATTTTCATTAACAATGAAATGCAATGCTGCTTATTTATGAATATGAACTAATATCATATAATTGAGTTATGTATAGATGAAGGAGGATAGTTGGACTATATTTTGAGCAAAATGATTATATTTATAATTGAGCAAACTCGCTTTAAAATGCTAAAAAGAAAGGTATGGATTCAAATTAAGTTTTCAAGTATTAAATTGTTGATATATGTTGTGTTCCGATCTAATGGTCGATGTATATTATATAAATTATTTTTGTAATATTGCAAATGGCTCTCCGTGCAAAGGAGACTCCGCCGATTTTTCCAAAAATTTCTAACACTTAGAAAATTTGAGAAACGAATTTTTAAAATTTATATGTTGCAAACTAAAGTATGTTTATGGAAGAATTACAGAATAGAAAACTCCAAAATTTTATTTACTCTAAATAAAGAGTAATGAATTTAAATTAAAATCTAAGCAAGATGCTTTGGGAATTTTCAAGTGTTGAAAATTAAGAATTTAATTTTGAAGATAACGAGTTTAAAAATTCTAAAAGTATTTAATTAGTAAAAGAGAGTATAAAAATCCATTCATTATGTTAACTTGCCTTCGTGTAATTATTTTACAACGTGCATTATGCAGTCGTATGAGTTAGGTGGTATTTGGAGAAACCACTTACTTCTTGTTGGGTTTTCTTTTCGTAATTGTTGTCAATCTGACATCGGTATGACTCCCTTCGTAGTGTTATATGGAAAGTCGTATCGATTATCATCTTGTGTGTTGGAGTCCGGGATAAAGTTGTGACTAAATCCCGACTCTGTTCGTTAAGCTTATGAGGAATCAATCCCACCCGATTTATCTATTGTGTAGCCTCCAATTCATATTCTTACTTCGAAGGTGTAATGCCTTCGAAATAAGAATACTCTGCTCGTAAAAATTCAATGGTCCACTAATCCCAATAACTACACTTAGGAAACCATAGAATTTATTGACCTATCTTTTTCGAGTTTTTTCTTCTTGAGTTAAGGGTGAGAAATTTAAACTCTATCTTATCTATCTTCCTTTGCCTGATGAAATGAATTGTGTTGAATATAGCTCTTCTTTAGAAATTACGAGGACACAATTATTATAAGGGGGAGTCTATAACAACCCTGGTTTTGGTAATTACTTGAAAATTTAATTATAACAGTGGTTACAATTTAATAATGGAGAAATGAAAATAAATTGGAGATTTTTATTTTTATTTTGAATAAACAATGATTTTGGAAAGAATAAAATGGAGTTAATATAATAATGGTGAAAAATGGAAATATGTTAATTTGGTGATTTATTGAATTAAATAAAAGATAAAAAGAATTAATTCTATAATAATTTGTTGAAATAAATGTAAAATATTAAAAATAAAAATTTGAAAACTTTATTACGTTATTTTGCAAGAAAATGAGCATTATAGGATTTTAATTTGATAAAATGCAATAACTTTCCAAATTATTGCCAAATATTGATTTTTGTAAATTTTAGTGAAGTGTTAAAATTTAATATATGTATATTATAAATAAGTAGATGAAATTTTGTTTGAAAATAATTTGTAGGTAAAATTGATGTTAATATGGTTATTTGAATTTGATTATGCAAGAAAATAATTTTTGTGTAATTTTTGGTGTTAAAAATAGTAAAATAGTATTTTGTGTAAATTATAGTGTAAATTGCGTATTTAGTTAAAAATAAGAGTTTTAAGAATGAAAAATAATTTTTACAGAAAAAATTATCTTTTATTTGTTGTAAAATGTTTTTTTAAACATGGAAATATGATTGTATAATTTTATTGTGTTGAAATCTTGTTAATATATATTGTTTTGGTTCGTTTATACAAGTGTACATATGTTTAAATGATAACTAGAATTAACAAATTCTTTTTGTTATTGGATCTAAGCCCATTTTCCAAACTACCCTGAAGGTGAAAGTCTTTCTTCTCAAAATAATGTACGTATGGTACATTGCCATTCCCCGAAAATAAAAGAAGAGAGAAAACCGAAAAATAATTTTCCTCTTTCAAAACAAGGCTCAAATCCACCAAATTCTTCAATTATTTGCTGAAATTAATCAAACTATGGAACTATATTCAGGTAATTACTACAAAAACCCATTTCTACTTCATAAAATTTTAATTTTGCAAAAGTTGATTGTCTGTAATTGGTTTTTCTTGGTTGCATGTCTCTGTTCTATTATTATACGGGTACCTGAAGCTTGTTCTAACTCATAGCCTTCAACTTTCTTCAACTTTTCTCGAGTTTGCTCTTCTATTTGCAAAGATGAGTTTGTTATCTCACATTTCTCGCTAAATCTTGACTGTAATTGCAAAGATGAGGAAGAAATTGTTTACTGTTACTATACCTAATGCTTACTATGGATGATTGCTGAAATATAATAGGAATGTGCTGAAGTAAAACAACAATAACTTTCATATTTTTTATCCGTTTGAGGTCAATCTTTATTTTTAAAAAACTAGATTCAATATGGAATAGTTTGTATTTTGGTTACTTTTCAATATTTAGCAATTTTATTGACCTGAAATAGAATTGAAAATAAGAGTACAATTCTGTTTTTAACTAAATTTCCTAAGTTTGAATCTGAAATTGATTTAGCCATATCTTTTTCGTTTTTGTTCAGAATTCGATAATTTTTAATGTTCTAGAAAGCCTAATTTATATATGATAACTTTCATGTTGAATATATTTGCAAATTTTGAGCATATGTTGATTGAGATTCTGTCAAAAACTCCTAGCTCTGTCACTTTGATAATTACGCTGTCTAAACTAAATACAATGAGTAAATTAGGCGTATCTTTCTCATTTCTAGTTAGATTTAGATAATTCTTGATGTTCTGAAAATCATAGACTATTTTCTAAAACATTTTTGTTTTGAATTTTGCAAAAATTTAAGGTTAAGATAGTCGAAACCTTATTTCTTCACTACTGCCCTGAGAATAACCGACTGCGACAGTGAATTTAAAATCTTAGAATTATGTTGGCCATATCTTTCAGGTTTATTATCCAAATTCTATATTTTAGATTTTTTGGAAAGCTTAGAATTTTATTCTGAAAGAGATTAGTCAAAATTGTGTTTGTTTGTTGCTGTCCCGAGAGCAAAACGACAGCAATAACAATCATTGACATGAGGATTGTATTAGCTTATTTTTGCTCTCATTCTTGTTCGATTTTGATGTTGTTTTTGAGATGTTTTGAGAGCTGTGATGTCTATCAATATGCTAGATTTATTTGAAGAATCTGAAATTTAAATAGAATTTGAATTGATTTTGTGTTAAATTTGAATTGAATTCGTATTGAATTCAAGTTATCGGTCTTGAGTTATCCTTCTTGTTGTTCATTGTTTTCAAGCAAGGTTTTCACCAAACCATTTTGAAGTGTTTTTTGAAATAAATGGACATCACAAAGTATTATTATATAGCATTTTAAAATTATTTTTCTAATATGAAATCTATTTGTTTCCCATAATAAAGGAATTACAAATATTAGTTTTATTAATCTTTTTGGGAAAAAGTTTTAAAAGCTTGTTTTCTCTAGTAAACTATTTTAAATATAAAACACATACTTTTGCACTATTTGAACGTGTGAGATAGAGAATTAGAGATTTAGTAAAACACGTGGTATGCGACATGTGCGTTTAGTATTTCGATTAATTCTGGACTTGTACGATCAAAGCTATTTGAGATTATTGATTCTGAGATGTTTTTCCATTTATGGTGTATTGAGTTATATAATTCCTATTTATTGGAATTTTTTAAGATGACCAATTATTTGGCAAGTATTATGGTTTGTGATCTCCTATGTAGAGTATGGTCGATGAGAACCATAACGATGTTTTATTAACTTGCAAATGATATAAGGCAAGTCTTGAGTATATGATTTCATATTTTGAGAATTATGGTTTATGAGGTACCATCATGATGTTTTCGCTTGTCGATGAGATGAGACAGGTTATGATGCTATTTAATACTTTTCGATGAGATAAGATGAGTATGGTATCTTTTTATCACTCGCCCATGAGACGAGGCGAGATGTGATTTTTTGAGTTTTATGATGTTCCTAGTGTGGCATCGACTAGCGGCTAGTAAACCGCTAAGTGCGAACGTGTGGTATGGGACACACGTTAACACTTTCGGGTTCCTATTTGTGAGTTTGTGACACATTCATAATGTTTACCTAATAGAACTGCTCGAAGAGGTGTCAACGACCTTGTCATGAGGCCAATTGCTTTGGGAGGTGTTAGCAACCTTGTTAGGGCCGACAAAATGGCTTGGAGAGGTGTTAGCGACCTTGTCATGAGGATGAACTTCTTTAGGAGGTGTTATCGACCTTGTCAGAGGCTTCAGCCGCCTGAGTTTAGCATATGCAGTCTGGCCATTTCGGGTTTTCTTAGTTTTTCTAAGTTTTCTGCTTTGTTGTGATTTCACCATTTTATGATGTTTTATTACATCGATAACCTAGCACTATATAAGATGTTATGCATATGGTGATTTCATTTATGATGTTTTGAACTTTATGAGTTCTTTGGAATATGAGATATCATTTAGATTCCACCGATGATATGAGGCGAATATGATATTTAGATGGATTTTATCTTAAGAATCTCATTCTCGATGGCTCATATACTTAAGTGTTATTATGTTACTTAAGTTATAGCTATGCTCTTGTTACCTCTTCTTCTTATTAAGAGGAGTAGTCATCCTTTCCTTATGATGGTAATATAATGCTTATGGGTATGGTATCTCTTGTATTAGAGGATACCCTATCTTTCCTATGCTTTACCTTATCTATTATTGTTATTCGCTATCTTGTTTAGTTAGACTGACCCGTGTTTTTTATACTCGGGTCAGACCGGGTATGTTTCAGGTTAAGCATTTCTTTTGGATATATCTATTACATGATGCTTCCGCATGGATGTTGGGTTATTTTCTTTAGCCCTCATTGTCCTTATGAGTTGTATTGTATATTCTTTTGACTCATGTATATAGAGTGGTCATCATACCACTTTAATGTATCATTGGTATTGTACTAAGATGTATCATTTTATATGCGAGTGTATTTGCAGTTCTGTGATGAGTTATTCATTTAGTTATGGTATTTTATTCTAATAGATCTGTTAGCCACCTATAGTTTTGTATTAAGTATTTATTGGATATGTTGATCCACCTGAGTAGAAAAAAATAGATAACAATTGTCGATGTATTCAATAGATATTTAAGACAAGGTTATAGATGGTCGCCCTTAACCAACCCTATTATCTGCATTAGTAGACAGTATTACTATGTAATTCTAATTGTTAATGTGGGTCTTGGGGTGGAGCATTATAAATATAGTCTTAAAATAAAGGTGGTACATAGAATGTCTAATACAAAAAAATATCCAAAAAATAGTGCATAATAAGAATTTGACCGATAACATAATATAAGTACATAGAGGAAAAACTGTAGGTAAAATAAATCTCTAATACGCCAAATCACCTTCTTCATGCGACTAATCTTTCCCACTTCACCTATTGACCCGACCAGCTATGTCACATATAAAGAGAAATAAAAATAGAGGATTAGACAAAATCTAGTACACAAATCATTTCACTAACGGTATGGTGTTGGCAGTAATTAACTGCAATTATAACCTACGCAACCTATGGTGTCCATTTGTGTTCTTATATTTCATACAAAAAAATTGGTTATTTTACAAATCATAGGGTATAACTATAATAACTCTTTATGGAACAGACCTAATTTTGACCTAATAACAGCTCATCAAACGTTAGGCCTATTCCAGAGCAGATTGTTGGTTGGTAAAATCTATCAAATCAATACATAGAGATATCTATCTACGCTTTCAAAAGCTCACAATGAAAGAGATGAAATATAATAATAAAATATCTATTTCAAAATTTTCAATCTTAGAATTCAATTATTCGGAATATCTGTAATGTATCAAAATGAAACATCAACAAGTTCAAAATCTAGGTACATCAAAATAAACCATAAACATAAATAAATAGCTATACTTCCATCAATCTTCGCTATTTCCTTCACGCTTCATCATCAGCACTGTTCCCACTAACCTGTGGGTAGTAATGAGGAGGAAGTCCGAACAACAATGTCCGGTGAATGAAAATCTCAAGCCTTATCATAATAGTACTTAGGTAGCATCATTTAGATGAGTATTATGTCTTATGCATTTTCCTAACCATATGTTTTTGAGTATATCTCTAACTATACGCCAACGGCTCTCCCAGTCCAGCTTTAGAGTGTATCTCCAACCGTAGGCCAATGCTTTTCAGTCTAACTTCATAACTATAACACGGGTGCAACGAAACTATGGAATATGTGTTGGGTCCAATGACCTAAATATCTCCGTCAATCATATCCTATGATGCAAGAGAAAGTACCATAGTCACCTAAGACCTTTTTAATGGGAAATGGGTAGATTCCGACTATTTAATTCTTATACCCTAGGCAGATCCCATAAGAACACTTAATACTTCTTAAATTAGAAAGAGGCAAACTTCTAATAGCCAATTAATACCTTAGCTCTGAAGTGGAACCCTTCTCAAGATTTCCTCTACTGCACCAACAGACCTGTAACAGCCTGCATTTTTATGTTAATTGATTTAAAAAGAGTTTAATAAATAATTAGTAAACAGTGAAAAGTAGAATTTTCGCAAATGTTAGAATTTTGCTATGAAACTTGTACCATTGTTCCATGGCGATTTTGTAATTAATTCCCGCATATAATGTTTTTTGATCGGAGTTCAAATGAATAATTTTTTGATGTTTGAAGAGCGTTAGAAATAATTATATATGTAAATATGGAAATATAATCAATTAATGTTACTTGGTAACATTAATGGAGATCTAAATGTTAATATTAAATTAAAATCTTAGAGAATTTATAAAAAGGGAAAGAATTTAACAGGAACAATTAACGGAGGAAATAAAGGGAGAAGATAACTTAACAAAGGAAATATATCAACCAACTCAACTAAGATTCAAAATAAGCCATGATTATAATACACAGGTTAACCCATGAAGGGAATAGTTCAACCGGAAGCGATTGACCTAGATCATTGAGCGGTCGACCTGTGTGTAACACCCCATATTTTAGTAACATTATTTAGGATATTTAATTAGCTAAATAAAATAAAATAATATGATGATTAAGGGATTGGATTTGTGATTAAACTAAGGGGTAGTCGTGCCCAAGAGAATAAATGAATTAAAATGAACTAGAATAAAATGGGTAAAGGAAATAGGTGAGGGGCAAAGGTGGAATAAGAGTATTCTAATACCCTAAACCCTTAGGAATTCATTTCATACGTTCATTTGCAATACCAAAATAAAATAGAGGCCGGCTACTGTTAGCAAGAGCAAGAGGAAGAAGATAAAAAAAGTCGAAGGAAGGAAAATTAATCAAAATCAAATCCATTCAAACCTCAAACTCCTTAATCCCAAAGCTAAGGTAAATAATGACTACATTTCATATTTTCTATTTTTTTCGTTTTTACGGTTAATCCGAATTATTTTGCAAGGTCATGCCATGTTTTTGAACGATTAAATGTTTATATATGCTTGTTGATGATTTATGCTTATTCATATAGGTTTTATGATGTGTTTTGATGCGAAACCCTATTAAATGACATCCAGTTACCATGCGATTTTAGATTTATATCATAAATAATATTTTAGAGATTACTTTCAATTTTCATAATTTTTTGAATTAACGTGGATTTAATATTAATTTTCTAGTGAGGAAATTGATTATCTGGGTTTAAAAATTATTTATGGCTAAATAATATACGTTTTGGGTCTGAAATTATTATATGTTAAACAACATATTAAAAATGATTTTTTGAATTTTTTATAGGATTTTCCTAAATATTTAAATAGATATATAAATTATTTAAGGTGTGAGACTTAAACGTTTTACATATTTATAAAAGGAGAAGGGGTATTTTGTAAATTATTTAAATTGTATAATTCTGTAATTTCGGCAGTGCTTTTGGAAAGAAAATTTGCAACCAATCATATTTTGACAAACAAGGTAGGTTAGTAGAAAAGATTACTTTAAAAGGATAAAAATCAGTTTAAACAAGCTTTATACATGTTTCACTACGTTCGGCATCCTACTTCCGCTTGGATTCTTCCACCTTCTTCACCATCGAAAACAGTCTGCATGATATGAAAGCTTGGTATTCAATGAATTGGACATAAAAGGGAGGAACCGGGTCAAAACATGGGGCTCCGATGAAGTTGAAGCGTTGCTTTGTTTTGAAATGAAAACACGTCTGCCTTGCTTTCGAAAGGAATGCTTTTGACTTTGTTGGCTTTTGACTGAATCAAATGTTTTTAACCAAAATTTCGAAATGGGTTGGCCTTTGTTTTGAGAAAATGCGTTCGAAGGGGTCGAAATTCCTAAATGCCGCTTTCTACCATTTGTAGCAAATGGTTTCAGAAGGTATACTTTGTTTTAAAATCCAAACCACTTCTCTAATGCTTTCGAAGGGCTGGTTTTGACACCATCACTTCTTTACTTAAGAAATGCTTTCGAAAGAATGCTTTCGACTTAATGTATTATGACCCTTTTGTTCTGTTGAAGGTAGAATCCGAAGGTTTCGAAGAAGATTGTTTTAAATGGTTTCGAAAGGATTTCCACATATTTTACTTGAACCTGAATGGTTTCGAAATGTTTGATGTTTTAATGATTTCAAAAGGTTTCAATGAAAGTTTTGAAGGGGTGTTCCCCAATGGTTTCGAAAGGTTTGATAGAAAAGGTTTTTAAATATTTTTGAAAGGCAATGTTTAAGTGTTTTAAAGGTAGGATGTCTAAGGTTTTATAGTTTTTGATGGAAATATTTTTTTATGGTTTCGAAAGGTTTATATGAATGGTTTCGAAAGGAATGTTTTGGCCTTTCGGCCTAGGTTATAAAGGGTATACTTGGTTTCGAAGGGGACACTTTCAATGGGATCGAAAGTGGTACTTTCAAAGGTTAAAAATGTTTTCAACAACAAATATTCGTGTAAAGTATATTCATAACATGGCAAGGTGATTTGAGTAAAGCATAGAATTTATATTCCTTATTTAAAGTATGGTTTATAGGTTTAAATCAATACGAAAAGTAAAGGTTTTCAAGGAAAATTTAAGGGACGATTACCCTAAGTAAAATGACTCGGATATTTGTATACTAAATGGAACTTCTATAGGGTCGCACCTCGTACATTAGCTATTAGCCTATCGCTAATTTAGTCCAAAATTCCAGTGTGTATGGCTTTGTCAAAGGTAAGTCTAAAATGATGTTACACACAGAAGAGAATATATTTTTACAGGGGTAGGTTATTGGTGAGCCCGTAAAATCTTTAGGATCGGCTGGCATGGAGAGTATAAGTTAGGGATAGACCGTCCATAATAGAAGTATCTAATAGATGTTATATTATTTGTTTATATTATCTTGTAGGCCCGAGTCAGCCAAAGGTTAGTAGTTAGCCAAACAAAACTATAACGTTGGACGGATAGTTTATTTGTTACCTGATATATATACTTACATGATAATGCTATACCGTTTTAACCTTTGATTGCATGATTATGATTTGCAAAATATATGTTTTAAAAGGATATTAGTGAGGGAAGACCCTTTTCGCTAAGCAACATGGTCTCACTTAATATCAAATAACCGAGATGTATAGTATTATTCACACCAAACTTTATGTCTGACTCAAAGTTTATATTTTTTCCCTTAAACTCTTAGGTGCTCAAAATTGATTTGAGTAGGCTAATGGTTAAGAATTTTTAGGTTCTAGTAGGTTGATGAATAAAGCTTCCGATGACGAGCATGAGGCTGATAGATAGCTATTTAGAAATTGCTATTTTTATTTTCTTATTCTACTGTGTTGTATTAAGTCAGTTATGACTATTTAGTACTCTGTTCAACCAAGGGAGCATCATCATATGTCGCTCTTGGCATATTTATGTAATAATTATATTTGATCTGAACTTGGGAAACGTTTGGGATTATGTAACTTGGATATGAAAATTTGTTTTGAAATGTAATCAATTATTTTTAATCTGTGATGATATTTATTCATATTTAAGTGCTTCTGATATTATAGGTACCATTAAAATTATTGTATTTGGTCACCGAAAGTTAATACTATAGATGACTGCAGCATGTGTAGCGCTTAGCTTCAGGACTCTAGATAGGGGGTGTTACAACATAGTATCAGAGAATAGGTTTATGAAAAATTTAAACTAAAATGATTTTTGAAAACATAATCCTAAGGAATTAGAGATAAGAACGGGGTATGGGATAATGCTATAGTAACGTACTTATGTTTCTTATACATAAGTATACGCTATTTCTCTATTCTCCTATCTCTCTCAAGCTATTCTTCTGTATCTCATGAGACTTGAATACAGATAAGGATGCTAGAAGTGGAAGAGTGAATCTTGGGGGAAGCACCACAACAAATGGTAACACCATACTAAATACGAGAAGGAACTAAGGTCAGGCACCGATAGGAAATGTGGATGATGGAATCCCGCAATTTGATATGGGAGCTGTGTATCAGTTTTTCATATGATGTAGGCACGTGTTGCTATTGGAGTGTTGGAGGAAATGCTGTAAGAGGAGTTTAGGAAGCTCCGATGGTCAACAATTATGCTACTTTGAGTAGATACTATGCTAGACTGGATGGAAAGCCATTCATCGAAACTGAAGATGCAATTGAAGTAGAAAACTAGTTGCTGCATTATTTATTGATTTGGGGCTCAATGATGAGCAAGAGATAAGGCTTGCTTCGAGATAGTATTAGGGAGCAGCTTTATTCTGGCGGAATAGTGTGATGGTTGGATTGAATGAAGAAACGATGACATGGACTGAGTTTAAGTGGAGATTCGAGGAGAGGTTCATGTTTGTGATGGAGAAGTCTACCTTGATCAGAAAGTTTGCTGAGTTGGAATATGGGGAGATGACTGCGTTGGAGTATGCTAGAAGGTTTGAGGAGTTAGCTAGGTATGGATATGCCACTATGGATACTGTGATGAAAAGAAATGAGAAGTTCATAAGGGGATTGAAGCCTAAGTTGGCAAGGACTGCATTACCTCATATTAGGGATCTTTGTGATGTTGTAGTAGTGATGGCGATGAGAAAGGAGGAGATACTTGCTTCTCTAAAGAAGAATAAGGCAAAGGAGGTCCAGGTGGGGTAGGGTCAGAAAAGGAAGTTCTTTCATAAGAAGGGTACTTAGAAGGTGGAGCCACGAAGATATGAAAGTCGGAGGTTGTTTGCTTCAAGTGCGATAAGAAGGAACATTTTGATAATGAATGTCGTACTGGAGAGGCAAAGAAAGTGATCGGGAAGAAGACTATTAGATGCTCAACTACGATCAGATTGGTCACTACTTGAACCAGTGCAAAGAGCCTGCTAAGGATGGAAGGGGAAAAGTATTTGCATTGGAGCCAGCTACTTCGAGGCCAACGGTAGAGGAAAAAGGAAAGACAGTGTTGGGAGGTAAGCTACAGATCCATGATATGTTTGTTAGCATTCTGTTTGATACTGGTGCATCACATTTTTTGTATCTCGTTGTTTGGTAGATAAGCTTAACCTAGAACCCTCATACTTAGTTACATCCTTAAGAGTTGCAAATCCGATAGGAGGTTATGCGACACTTGGGATGAAGTGTGACTACTTAAAGTTTGACTTATTAGGTCATACCTTTGTTTGCTCATTTCGTGTATTTGACTTTGTAGGGTTCGGAATAATTTTGGGTATGGATTGGTTTAAGTAAGTACGATACTAGGATATTTTTCCATGATAGGAAAATTCACTTAGACATTCTGAATGTAGTGATCGAATTATATGTACTGTAGAAAGCCCTAGTTGTGAGGTGAATGTTTTGTTGGATATTATGGAGGTAGAAGACGAGTTGAATCGCACTACCGTTATTAGAGAATTCGCATATGTTTTTGAACGTATAGTAGGATTGCAACCGAAATGAGCCATTGCGTTTCAGATAGATTTGGTGCTTGGAGAAGTACCAGTAAGTAAATCGCCAAGAAGGAAGACACCTACCAAGATGAGGGGGTTGAAGGTGCAGTTGGTGGATTTGAAAGATAAGAATTTTATTAGAACAAGTAGTTCAACTTAGGGAGCGGCGACAGTGTTTACTAAGAAGCATGAGGGATCGTTGTGGTTATGTATCGATTATCGTAAGTTGAATGAGAAGACAATAAAGAATCGATATCCGTCGCCTAGAATTGAAGATTTGTTCAATCAGTTGAGTTGAGCCAGGGAATTTTCTCAGTTGGATTTAGCAACAGGTCTTCATCAGCTTAGAGTAGCAGAAGATAGTATACCTTTGATGGCATTTAGAACCAGATATAGATCGTACGAATGGTTAGTTATGCCATTCGTACTAACTAAAGCATCGTCATTCTTTGTGGATTTAATGAAACGAGTTTTCCAAGAGCACTTGGATAGGTTTGTGTTGGTTTTCATAATTGATATTTTGATATAATCTTGGAATGAGAAGGAGCGTGAATTTCATCATAGAGTAGTGCTTGAAATGATGAGGCAGCATCGGCTGAAGGCGAAGCTTCCGAAATGTCATTTTTGGAAGAAGAAAGTGAAGTTTCTTGGTAATGTAGTCTCAGAGAAAGGGTTGTCTGTAGATCCAACTAAGATTGAAGTGGTGAATAATTGGAAGAGACCTGAGACATCAACTAAGATAAAGAGTTTTCTTGGATTGGATGGATATTATAGGAGGTTCGTTAAGGATTTTTCACGGATAGCAGCCTCGATGACCAAGCTAATGAGAAAGGACATGGAGTTTATGTGGATCGATAAGTGTGAAGAAGCATTCCAGAGCTTGAAACACTTATTGACCCATGCACTTGTACGGTTTTTTTGGAGGAGAATCAGGATTTGGTAGTTTATATAGATGTGTGTGGAGCTGGGTTAGGAGCTGGGTTCATGTAGAGAGGTAAAGTGATCGCTTATGCTTCTTGACAGATTAAACGCATGAAGTTAGATATCCAATGCATGATTTGGAATTAGCTACTGTGATATTGCACTAAAAGTATGGAGACATTACCTTTTAGGAGAGAGGTTTGAGCTATATATGGATCATAAATCGTTGAAGTATTTATTCTCTTGGAAGGAGCTGAACATGAGATAATAGAAATGGCTAGAGTTTATTGTTCCTTATGATTTTGAAATCGAGCACACACCAGAGAAAGGTAATAAGGCTCTAGATGAGCTTAGCAGAAAACATCAAAATGCAGTATTGGCAATGATAATAGAGTGGAAATTTTGGAAGCGTTGTCGACTTGCAGAATGCAGTGGAGATCTGAGGCTGGGTCTAGTGGGGAATCTGTTATGTTATATTGTTTAAAGTTCGACCGGTAATGATCGAAAAGATTGCTTCTAAACAAGGGGAGGATCCGGTATTGGTCGAACGGATCAAGAAGTTAAGGGATGGCATGGAGAGCGATGACTTGAAGGATTTTAGTCTTGACCAGAGTGGGTGGTTGAGAAAGAAAGGTAGATTATGTATTCCAAATATGGGAGACATAACAAAGGAAGTTTTGGAGGAATGCCATCGTCCGAAGTTCACTATTCATTCAGGAGGAACTAAGATGTATTAGAACATGAAGAGGAGTTTCTTCCAGGAATGTATGAAGAGGGATGTAGGCTTTTGGGTAAAGCAGTTTCTGAACCGCCAACAGGTAAAAGCCGAACTTCAAAAGACAAGTGGGTTGCTTCAGCCATTAGATGTTCCAGTATAGAAGTGGGATTCTATTTCTATAGATTTTATAGACGGGTTGCCAAAATCTAATAGAGGAAATGAAAGTATATGGGTCATAGTGGATAGATTAACCAAGAGTACCCATTTCATTCCAGTTAAGTCAACTAGGATTACGCCTGTTCTAGCTAAGTTATTTACGAAGAATGTAGTTAGATTGTATGAAATTCCTAGTTGCATAGCAAGTGATAGAGAATCCATGTTCACTAGCGAGTCCTGGAAGAGTCTATAGGAGGTTTTAAGAACCAAGCTCAAGACGAGTACCGTTTACCATCCATAGACCGATGGACAAACGGAAAGGGTTAACAAAGTCTTGGAGGATATTTTAAAAGCTTGTGTGTTAGATTTTGGAGGATCATGGGAAGACTATCTACACTTAGTCGAGTTTTCGTATAACAACAGTTACCAGGCTAGTATAATGATGGCACCGTTTGAGGCTTTGTATGAAAGATCATGCAAATCTCCCATTTGTTGGTTAGAGACCGAGGATAGGTTGGTTCTTGGTCCAAATTTGGTTAGACAAGTTGTATAGAAGATTGAGTTGATTCAAGCTAGAATAAAGGATGCTCAATCTAGGCAAAAGAGTTATGCAGATAAAAGACGGAAAGACTTAGAGTTCTCTGTTGAAGATCATGTTTTTAATTAAGGTTTCACCAATGAAGGGTGTGATTTGATTTTGAGAATCAAGGAAATTGGCACCGAGATTTGCAGGACCATTTCCTATTGTAGAGAGGATCAGGAAACTCATATATATATATATATTAGAGTTATCGAACAGTTTGGCAGGAGTCCTTGATGTTTTCCGTGTTTCTCATCTAAGGAAGTGAGTTAGAGACCCGGAGTCTACTATAGCACTGACTGTGTTAGATGACTTGTTAGTAGAACCAGACTTGACTATAGTTAGGAAGCTTGTCCACATAGTCACAAGGGATAAGAAGAGGCTAAGAAACAAGATAGTCAGATTAGTTAAGGTCCAGTGGAGCGACGATAATAAGGATTGTACTTAGGGGACTGAGAGCAAGATAAGAGACACTTATCCTGATTTATTGAAGGTATATTTTACCTTTATGTTTGATTTGTATGATTACCTTATCGTAATTTGGAGGACGAAATTCTTTAAGAAGGGGAGTCTGTAATACCCCATATTTTAGTAACATTATTTAGGATATTTAGTTAGATAAACTAAATAAAATAATATGATGATTAGGGGAATGAGATTTGTGATTAAACTAAGGGGAAGCCGTGCCTAAGAGAATAAATGAACTAAAACGAACTACAATAAAATGGGTAAAGGAAATAGGTGAGGGGAAAAGTTGGAATAAGAGTATTCAAATACCCTAAACCCTTAGGAATTCATTTCATATGTTCATTTGCAATACCAAACTAAAATAGAGGCCTGCCACTGTTAGCAAGAGAAAGAGGAAGAAGATAAAGAAAATCAAAGGAAGGAAGATTAATCAAAATCAAATCCATTCGAATCTCAAACTCTTTAATCTCAAATCTAAGGTGAATAATGATTGCATTTCGTATTTTCTATTATTTTCGATTTTAAGGTTAATCCGAATTATTTTGCAAGGTTATGCTATGTTTTTGAATGATTAAATGTTTCTATATGCTTGTTGATGATTTATGCTCATTCATATTAGTTTTATGATGTGTTTTGATGTGAAAACCCTGTTAAACGACATCCAAATACCTTGAGATTTTAGATTTATATCAAAAATGATATTTTGAAGAAGGGTTTCAATTTTCATAATTTTCCGAATTAATGTGGATTTAATATTAATTTTCTAGTGAGAAACTGATTATTTGGGTTTAAAATTATTTGTGGTTAAATAGTATATGTTTTGGGTCTGAAATTATTATATGTTATAAAACATATTAAAAATAATTTTCTAGAATTTTTGTAGAATTTTCATAAATGTTTTAATAGATACATAAAATTATTTAAGGTATAAGACTTAAATATTTATATATTTATAAAAGGAGAAGAGACATTTTCTAATTCATTTATATTGTTTAATTCTCAAATTTCGACAATGCTTGTGGAAAATAAAGTTCACAACCAATCATACTTTGACAAATAAGGTGGGTTAGTTGAAAAAATTACTTTAAAAAGATAAAAATCAGTTTAAACGTGCTTTATACATGTTTCACCACGTTTGGCACCCTGTTTCCTCTTGGATTCTTTCGGTTTTCTTCACCATCAAAACCAGTGCACGTGATATCAAATTTTGGTATCTAGCGAATTGGACATAGGCGGGAGGAACCGGGTCGAAACATGGGGTTCTGATGGGGTTGAAGTGTTACTTTGTTTGAAATGAAAATGCGCCCGCCTTGCTTTCGAAAGGAATGCTTTTGACTTCATCGGCTTTCGACTGAATTAGATGTCTTAAAGGAAAGGTTTCAAAATGGGTTGCGCCTTTGTTTTAAGAAAATGCTTACGAATGGGTCGAAACCCCTGGCTACCGCTTTCTACCTTTCGAAGCAAATGGTTTCAAAAGGTATACTTTGCTTTAAAATCCAAGCCACTTCTTCAAAGCTTTCGAAGGGTTGGTTTCAACACCATCACTTCTTTACTTAAGAAATGATTTCGAAAGAGTGCTTTCGACTTAAATGTTTTATAACCCTTTTGTTCCATTGAATGTATAAACCAAAGGTTTCGAAGAAGCAGTTTTAAATGGTTTTGAAAGGATTTCCACATGTTTAACTTGAACCCCAATGGTTTTGATAGTTTTGATGTTTTAATACATTTAAAAGGTTTTAATGAAGGTTTCGAAGGGGTGGTTCACTACTGGTTTCGAAAGGTTCGAAAGGAAGGTTTTCTAATGTTTTTGAATGGCAATGTTTAAGAGTTTTAAAGATAGGATGTCTAAGGTTTTATAACTTTCGAAGGAAAGGTTTTTTTTATGGTTTTGAAAGGTTTATATGAGTGGTTTCGAATGGAATGTTTTGGCCTTTCGGCCTAGGTTATAAAGGGTTTACTTGGTTTTGAAAGGGATACTTTCACTGAGATCGAAAGGGATGCTTTCAAAGGTTAAAAATGTTTTCATCAACCAAGACTTTTGTAAAGTATATATATAACACGGCAAGGTGATTTGAGTAAAGCATAGAATTTATTTTCCTTGTTTAAAGTATGATTTGAAGGTTTAATTCATTGTGAGAAGAAAAGATTTTCAAGGAAAATTTAAGGGAAGATTACCCTAAGTAAAATAACTCAAATATTTGTATACCAGACGGGACTGGTATAGGATCGCGCCTTATACATTGCCTATTAGCCAATTTAGTCAAAAATTTCAGTGTGCAGGGCTGTGGCACAATTAAGAATAAAATGATGTTACACACAGAGGGAATATGTTTGTACAGTGGTTGATTTTTGGTAAGCCTACAAAACCATTAGGATCAGTTGACCTGGAGAGAGTAAGTTAGGGACAGACCATCTGGAAGAGAATTATCTAACAGATGTTAGATTATTTGTTTATATTGTCATGTAGGCCCGAGTCAGCCAAAGATTAGTAGTTAGCCAAACAAAACTATAGTGTTCGGATGGATAGTTCGTTTGTTACCTAATATGTATATTTACTTGATAATGCTTTACAGTTTTAACCAGTTTTGGTTGCAGGATTATGGTTTGCAAAATATACGTTTTAAAAGGATATTAGTGAGGGGAAACCCGTTTCGCTAAGCGGCGTGATCTCACTTAATATCAAATAATCGAGATATATAGTATTCTTCACACCAGGCTTTATGTTCGACTCGAAGTTTTATGTTTTTCCTCTTAAACTCTCGGGTGCTCAAAATTGATTTGAGTAGGCTGAGGGTTAAGGATTTTCAGGTTTTAGCAGGTTGACAAATAAAGCTTCCAAAGACGAGAAGGAGGCCGATGGATAGCTATTTAGAAGTTGCTATTTTTATTTGTTTTATTCCACTGTGTTGTATTAAGTCAGTTATGACTATTTAGTACTCTGGTTTGCCGGGGGCATCAACGTATGTCGCTCTTGGCATATTTATGTAATAATTATATTTGATCTGAACCTAGAAAAAGTTTGGGATTTTAACTTGGATATGAAAAGTTGTTTTGAAATGTAATCAGAAAATTATTTTAATCTGTGATGAATTTATTTCATATTCAAGTGCTTCTGATATAACAGATACCATTAACATTACCATATTTGGTCAATAGAAGTTAATACTATGTATGACTGCAGCATCTGTAGCGCTTTACTACGGGCATCTCGATAGGTGATGTTACATTGTGGTTTGATTTCAGCGGGAGTAAATTTTGGCTGCATGTTCGGATTGGAATAGTTTGATCCAGCCAATGGTACTGGCTTGAACCTCTATAAATATAAACAAAAGAAAATAGGTTCAAACCAAGTCGCCACATCAGAAGTAAATAATAGATCTGGTTTTAATTAAACTCTCTAATCCAAATTCTAATAGCTGTATGTATATGTTATATGGAAATCCAAATAGGGAGTCAGAAGTTGAAATACAGATAATAGTGATTAGATCTAACGATTTAGGAACCTAAAAAATACGAGTAGGAATATTATAGGTTTTTATGTAATATTCGATTATATTGTTGCAGATCTATTCTTACACGCCCGAGAAATTGAATTTAAGTTGCAAATAAATTCATATATATAATTTTGAGATTTACACTTGTTTATGAAATTCATATTAGTGAATCAATATCTTCTTGTTATGAAATTAAATTGGAATTTGATATGAAAATGATACTAAATTACGTAATGATTAGAACTAGTATTTATACGTCAGATATGGATCTGATGAAATCTTAATCTACTACGTACTGATTAGGAATTTATGTTTATACGTCGGATATGAATTTGATGAAATTTTAATGTACCGCTACTGATTAGGAGTTTATATATATTCAACGGATTATGAAATAAATTGAAAATAAGGCTTGTTTTGACTTTATAAGGGTTTGGTGATATTTTAGTTTATTTTAATTTTTATTGTTGCAAGTAGATTTCTATATACTATCAAAACAAAATAGGTATAACTACAGTATTTTATACTATCCATTTTAGGAAATTAAAAAATAATTTCTTGTAATTACAAACACCACGCAAAAATATTGTAACAACCCACTTTTTTGTGTAGTTTAAGCGACCAATAATCAAACATGACCCACCCGAATTAAACAGAAAGGCGGATCGTTATGGGAAAGAAAGAAGAAAACAGTAAGAAAACTAACAATATAGAATCCTACAGTGGAAAATAATCTATAATATACAAAAAATCTTTACGCAAAAATATACTATAATATATATACACATAGACAGTAATTAGAGTATACTAATATATTTCAGTCCAAACAGTTATAACAACCGGTCCTCACAATTACTGATAAATACAACATTGAATGCAACGGAAATATAACCATGTACATGAATACGCCTCTGGCCTCCAGCTCGTCTATTAAAGCTTCAAAACATCCAACTAAATATATAATATGCTCGGTTTGACCCGATCATTAAAGGAAAATAATATCTGGGCCAGTATGGTAAAACATGCATGAGAAACTCAAATCATAAGGTATTTTATTTATTATATTTGTAAAATCCTTTAAAATCAGAGGTATCTCGTAAGACCACGCCGTACATAAACACATGTAGAGTTTTACCTTACGATAACCAAAACCTTTATATCAGAAAATCCAGTGATATTATAATAACGTACAAGGGTGAAAATAATAATAATTAAGTAGCTATGATGCTTATGAGTGTACATCGCAACAATACTAGGTATATAATTAAAAACCGATAAGGCACGTTTGCTAATTATGTAGGATTCTATTAAGGTGCCCCCGGTACTTCTAGAAACGGTCCGCCTGCACAAGGATCAGAGATATCCTTTCGAAGCAGCATGAATCTCTAGTGATGTACCATAGGAAAAACAAAGCTAGTCTCGCTAAGACCGAGTGCATCGCCCCTTCTATGCATAATAACTACAAATAATGTCTAGGTGGAGCCGACTGCACCCTATGTTTGCCAACCTACTGGACATGCCTCATATCTCTGGCTTTAGTCATTACCACTTATGAGGCTATGTCCGGAGTCCCAGCTCGTGCACCGCAATCAAAATAGATCATGGAATCACACATGGATTCCCATACCCCAACGAGTCTCAGGACCACACATGAATTCCAACATCTCAATATATCATGAAACTCCTTCATAGAACCATAACTGGTTTGAGAGTGGTTATGGTTTTCGAGTTATCTCTTATGAGTATACTCTTCCGCTTCCCTTGCGCTCCCAAAACCAATCGTCGATTTTTCCGAAATGCTCAATATCGGTTCTTTACGAAATAACTAGACAATACATAAGAGTGAGGATTACCCCTTAACCGTTTAAGTGGATGGATCTTCTCATCATTTGTCCTTGAAGAACAAAATGAGTTTATACATATAGTATAGCACCACTGGCGGTAGCTGTACCATATAATTCCCGTGTTTTTTAGATATTTCCAGAGTTAAATTCCTTCGGTGTTAAGCAGGGAATATTTCCATACCACTAACATTAAGAAGGATTATATATTAAAGCAAAAATTTGATAGTCGGTTATTTAATTATCAAATAAACAAGCATTCAAACAAAGATTTTAGTTCCTATAGAATTCATCAAGTCTCTTAGATAAATCTTCCACTAACTTAAAATCATCTTTCAAATATTTATTAAATATATTCATATACCGATCTCACCTGTATAAGTACATTTACAAACCATTTCTTTAAATAATACTTGGAAATGTTCTAAAAATAGATATGGAAAACACCATTCTGTATCAATCAAGGATCGCAGTTTGCTCAATGGCTACGTCGGTGTCCAGCGAATCCATCGCAAAATGTAGGCAATCCCTGCCCCTCGAATTAGCCATGAAAATCAACAATTTCTTCCCAAAATCTCTTTATTCATAAATATCTCTAAATCTATTTATAAAGCTTCTTTATAATTCCTCATGTTTAATCTAGAAAAACACTCTTTATAAATCTCATTATAAAACTTCCCCCTTTTGATCTCTAAAACCCTTTAATAATCTCCTTTCAGAAATCATTACATCCCAAACTCTTTTTCCCAATTTCAAAATCTCTTTCCAATTTATAAATCCTTTTTATTAGATAAAACCCTTTTTTTAGAATATTTCATTAAAAAAAATTCTCTTTTGAAATAAACAGTTTATTATTTTTAGTCATCTTCTTATAAAACCATTTATTATCTCAAAACCCCTTTTAACAAAACAAGTCCGTCAACTAACACTTGTGACATAGCAAGTTACCATTTAGAACACCCTTTTTTATTTAATTGTCTTTAAACCACATTTACATTAATAACTTTAGAAAACATTAATAGTATATTAAATTTACTTTAACCAAATTTATTACAATATATATATATTAACTTTAAAATAAAATAGATAATTAATTCTAAACAAAAATTAACATACAAATAGTAATTGACTTAAAATTAAATTGTTCTTGAGTAACTTTAATTAAATAATTAATTAACTTTTAAACAAATGATTACAATATAATTAGAAATTTTCAAAAACAATAGTAAATAACTTCGATTATATTTCTTAAATAACATTATGAAATACTTTAAATGGTCAAAAAATGATTAAACTTTTATTTTTATTTAAAGCAATAATCAATTATCTTTAAAAACATTATTAATAAATAATAATTATTTTTAAAGTCTTATTAATAATTAATAATTAATAATAATTATCTTTAAAATAAGTTTAGTAAATAATTAACTTTTCAAATTATAAGGAGGTCTAACATCTCCAATAGTACTTAATCAAATCAACATTAGTTCCGTTATTATCCAAGTTATAATCCATGTATTTACATAACATGTGACGACCGCCCATGACTCCCGCACGAAAACAAGGAAAGATGCGCTGAAAGGTGTGCTAGGCAGCCATGGACGATAGTCAGGGTAAGGTAAAACAGAATAGTCTATCGTATTACTCACAGCGCATGGACAAAATACAATAGAAAATATACATTGTGAAGCTCCATAGAACAGAATCATATAAACTCATAATAGTTTTATACAATCATCTGAATAGTCAATACATCAAGCCTCACTACATAACACTCAGAGTATCAAACAAACAGCGGAACATCCAGTACATAAAGTAGGAAAACAATATGCAAAAGCCTCCAGCTCGTCTTCGTCATCAACAGCGTTGGTAGCCAAGAACAGCACCTGTCACCTGCTACCTAGTCTGCCCATCCCAACATGGATGAACAACCCAAAGTAATAAGAGTTGAACATAAAACCTTGAGTCAGACAACAGTCTTAGTGAGCAGTAAATCAACTATCAAACATACCAAAAGAGCATAAAGGGTAAAAGGAATAGGAACCCAACCATCCCACTCCACCTCATTCTACAGTGATAGCCCCCAGACACACTAAGCAAAGGTAAACATAGCAATTCAGACATTCAAAGCAAAGTAATTATCACTCGAGTCAAGGTCAATGTTTTCCAAGTACAAACCCCCAAGGCCTAAACCAAGATCAGATAAGCACCCTGAAAACATCGCTCTTGACCCAAGTGATGATACAACCAAACATCCAAACATCCATGACTCTGGCTATCACTGTTATCATTGCCTTGATTTCATCGTTAATTGAATGACCGTCACATTATCTCATCCATCCGCCAAGGGCTAATGGTAACCCCGGTTCTAGATATAACTCCGCACGTCGTCGCAGCCCGTGCCTAGGACTATCGAATCTGCCCAGAGTACTAGCACGTCGTCGCAGCCCGTGCTTGGAATGTCGTCGCAGCCCGTCCCAACGTACTCTTGCTTTGAGCATGCTAGAACCTTCAACAACGATGAAATCTCAGCCTTCTAGTCATCCTCCTCGACGACTGTTCATATACTAGCTCAAGCGCCTCTCGAGCCAACCATTATCAACCAACTCGAACCGCATCATCGAGTTATCAACATGCTTGGGATGATCCCGTCTGGATTAAACCAAGGCTTTCTCTTCATCGCATCATAGCAAAGTCCCATCTCAACATCATGGTTTGCCTCATCGCATCATGGCAAAGTCCCATCTCAACGTCATCGTCAAATCTATCCATATGAGCTTCAACATCCGCTTCACATGCCACAAGCAGCTTTCCTTATTCAAGAGCCTTTTCACTTAGCTTTTGAATCATCTTCGACCAACTTGTCCAAATCAAGTTATCAATCAACTAATCAATCAAACCAAACATTAATCCAAGCAATCAATTATTCAAACAAGATCTAAATAAACAATTACAACAATAATGGCAATTTCGTAAATAAAGAGCCCAAATCTAACATGCAATCTAACAAGCATGAATCATGAACAATATCTCTACAACTTGATGAATAAACTTGCACAAGTGAACATGTAGTAAAATAGGTGTTGAATCATCATTAACCATAGATCTACATGCAGACTTAACAAAATGCACGAAATCACTATCTTTAACACACAAACAAGCCACCGATCCGATATACTCCTTTGGGTCCGTGTGAGAGATAACCACCACTCACCAAAACACCTAAACACCTCAAAAAAAACCAACTCCAGATCTGGACAGCAAAGGACAAAGCTTGATCCGGGAAAATCTCGCTTCAATCGATGAAATCTCTCTTTGTTGGATGAAGATCTTCAACTTTGGATCTTGGATCTTCAACCTTGATCTTCAATCTTGGATGGATGTAAGCACTAGATTAGAGTGGAGAAAAGAAGTGAAGAAGTGTTGTAGTCGAGCTCTCAAAATGGCAGCACTTCGTCGCTTCAAAATCCGGTGCCAAAAAGTGAGCCAAACCCCTCTATTTATAGGCCGAAATCCCCATGAGTCGGCCAAACCCTTAAGTCGGTCACGACTTAACAACCCACAACCTACGACTCATGCCCCTACACGGCTTAACAACATACGGTTCAATACATACACGGCTCACGACTCAATACACTGCCGACCTAACACGAAAGACGACCTAACTACTCAAGCCAGTATACGACATAACGACAAGGCCATCCTTACGACCTACCGACTCAGCATTCTACCGACTCACGACTCAACCTTATAACCTTGAGTCGTTCACGGCCTATCAACTAAACCTCTTACGACCTACTCACAAGGCCGACCTAACTAACCAAAGCGACTCAACCCAGACACGACCCAACAATGCTCGCGACCTAACTCGTACGCGACTTAACTAAGACACGACCTAATGACTTAACACTAAGCCTAGGTCCCCTACGACTTATACCATAACGACTTAAGCCTTAGGTCGTTCACGACCTAACTACAACACAATTCTATCTTGGGTCGTTCACTCGCCTAGCCCATTAAGTCCCTTAGGTCGTCCCATTCCCTATACGACCTAAGCCCCAATACGACCCAACTATACTAAGTCGCTCGAACGACCCTCCTACCTTAAGTCGTTAACCCGCCTGGTCCCCTATCCTGTTTAATCCGTTAGTTCCCTTGATCCGTTAACCCCTAAGCCTATCTTCCTTAAGTCGGTCAAGCACTATAAGTCGGTCATCTTATAGGTTGGTTACTACCTTAACTCGGCCACACGACTTAAGCCAACATCCATGCGACCTAACCACTACACGACCTAACTCCTTAGGTCGTTCAACCTATAGGTCGCCCCACTCAACCTAATGCAACTATTTTACGATTCGTCGACACGTAAAATACGGGTCGTTACATAACATGACATATATCTAAATTCAACTCATAACTAACAATTGATTATGAAAACAACACTTATCCAATACCAACCCATTTAGAATGTAACTGAGTATCAACATTAATGTATTAGCAAAATGCGTTTTATTTTTGCTAAATAAATATCCAAATTTAACATGTCTAGTTAACAATAATAGAATGGTGATTTATTCCGACGTCCAATTAATTTAATTTGCAGAATAGGATTTTACCCCACTAAACGGATGTCTAATTTTCTTAATTAACAGAATAGGTTTTATTCCGCTAAACAGATATCCAATTACCATATTCAATCTAATTAACTCAATAGTATTTTATTTGGCCAAATAAACATAAATAATTAAGGTATATAAATTTAAATGACGACATTAATTAATTAACATTATTTTGAATCCTGTCCGTTTCATATGTCCCAAATTTACACTTTGCCAAAGCTATCAACAAGTTATACTAAAACGTTATACACATTAATACGAGTCTAACGCAAAAAATCTTATCAACCGGTTTTAAAATAGTCATGAAATTCCATTCCAAAGTTTAAGGTTTATTTTTAAACTAAACAATTTAAAATAAAAGCTTCTTACCCCTTAACAAGCAAGTCTCGACCGATCAAAAACAAACCCGACCACACCCAATTCCTCCCTTCTTTCTTCTTTTTTCCAATCCCTTCAATTCCTCCATGTTTCTTGAAACCAACTCATGTGCACACGTGCACGAGCGATCGCGACCACTAACCAGCCATCTGAAGCCACCATCACATCACTCTCCTCCCCCTCTCTCCACTGCACCCTATCACCGGAGCTCAGCCCCGTGGATCGAAACCTGACCACCCCCACTAAACCCAAAATCCCATGCAAGTCGAACAAAGTCGCAACATTCATATGCTTCGATCTTCATCGAATTTTCACCACTTGAAGCTCTCTCTCCTCCAGAATCACCAATCCAAGCTCCAAATCATCAATTGTTGCTTGAATCCATAATTTATCCAAACTTTAGCATATGAGCATTGTCAGTCATCAATAAAGAATCACATCAAAAATTCAACGAAAATAGTATACTTCGATAAGAGCTCAACAATGCCAGCAGCGTCTAACGATTTGACCTAGATCAAGAGATATTAGCTTTTTGAAGTTTGTGAGCTAAATGTCCCCTTTACTGTAATTTGACGATTTCTCGATCACTATTCGATGAAAACATGAGCAATCTTTTTCTAAAGATACTAGATGAGATATCGAATGACTTTTATGTTGGAGGTCGGGACTAAAACTCAACGGTTTAGGTTGTATTGATTTTTGAAGCGGTCGAAATGTTTTATTTCATTCTCTTTGAAGCTTATTTTAAAGGGAAAATGGAATGGAGGGAAGCAATATCGGAAGCAAGAAGAAGATGATGAAGAGAAAATGCTGAGCTATATAAGCAGATCAATGGATGAACTCTCAAACCAATCTCTAAGATTAGTGGCACAAAACTAGGCTGAGATCAAGGAAGGTATGGAGTAGGGAATGGAAGAGGAGTATGTTGAGTAATGTGCTACACAAATTTGTATTATAAATTATGGATTTGATTCCGCATTTAAATTTATGGTTGTTGTGCTTGGTGGGTTCACTACCCAATACAACATCTGTGTACGAGCCATGAACGACAGAAAACAGATTACATCGCGTACAACAATGTAACGTGATCCTAATCAACACTGAAACACATAGGACATCAAATTCTGTTAAATTTTAAAAATATACACGTTCGACATAAAATATTCAATGGAAAATTTAATTATTTTCCAAATTAAAAACTATGGAAAAATTCTATATATTAAACTAAAAGTACGTCATTCAAAATTGGATGATTATCTGGAAATTATTTTATTATTTTTTAAAAAGGCCAAATCGAATATTTAAAACTAATTAAATAATCCAAAATTAGGTGATAAAATTCTGGGTCATAATACTCTTCCCTGCTCAAAAGAATTTCATCCGCGAAATTTCACCACAAAAACACCAAATACTATTCATAAGTCCATATGATGTTCATAGTACATTCATATAAAAATCTGATTCATTCTCTACTCGAATACATAACCTTACTTCCAAACTAGCATCACTCACTCGATTCTCTAGTAAGGACTTCGATTGGGTTTCTTAATAGCAACCTTTATTCTCCTTACATAGATATAACTATGATAGAGAATATTGACCATACCAAAAACCATCATGAAGTGCTCGTCGTAAAAAATCGAGTGATAATCCTAACTCATAACAGTATTCACCTTAAAGTCACGTGCTCGATTCTCAGATCAGAACTATATGAAAAGGAAAATGATCTATATCCTACACGCATTTATTCAGTTAGCTCTTACTAATACCACTTCTATCCTTATTAAATTTTTTAAGAAAATTTTCATAAAACACAACTTAAACCCACAAATTTGTATAATATCCTACCAGATCATAAGGGTATACACAACTATCAGATTCAAACTTTTATTTTGAAGTTACTTAAGATTTTAAACACTCGAGTTTTTATTCAAAACACTTTTTGAAATGATCTTGTATACTTTAATCCATATAACGTACACACACAAACACACACACACACACACATATAACTCGAGTAATCCCAAAATTATACCAAGAACTAGGTAATACCAACGGTATCATACAATTCTTTACAAGAAGGATAATACTCAAGAGAAACGTTTACCATCCGAACGTATCTCTTACCCATTTAGTTATTTTCGAGAAACCCGAACTAGTTTATTTAAGACCATATCTTTCTTTTTAAATCCATTTTGAGTAAATTTCCAAATAATTTGTTTTTATCAAACTACCAATTTCCAACTAAATAATCTTATTGAAATATCTACTTCAAATTTGCTTTGGATTCGTCTAGATTCAAACATGTCCCAATTATTCAATGACAAAGGGAATAATTTACTAAGTATACTATATTATTTTCCTAGGCAAACATCCAATCGTCACTTAGAAGATTATTCTGATCATCACAAGACAAATCAAGACTCCTTTCTCGAACCAAACCAAAGGAAACACATTTCCTATAAATTTCCTTCAAGGTCTTTATGCTTTCAAATGCACTTTAAATAAACTATTTATATTATTTTTAAAATATTATACCATAAAACCCTTCCAAGCAAACTATTATTTCTATTCCACAAATCATTTGAAACAATAATATCTATATTCCCTTGAAAAAACCTTACTAAATATTTCTATCCTAAAATATTTTCAAATAATACTCTTACAATATTTTAAACCATGAAATGAATGTTCCAAAAATATCAGGATTTAAATTCTGAAATTCCTTCTATTTATAAGCTTATTTTATAAATTAATTTTATGAAATCACTCCCTTTTAAGGAAATCCTTTCTCAAATATTTATTTCAAAAATATTCATGCTTTCTTTTCAATAAACAACATTTATCAAAACTTAATTTTATCAAATTAACTTTTACATAAAATTATTTCTAAAATATTCGTATTTTCTTTTAAATAAACAACCTTTAGTAAAATCAAAATTTTTTAACCCAACATTATCAACGAAAGCCTTCTATTCAAATTGTAAAACGTAATTCATAAGGTATTCGTTTATTCGTTTCAATGTTACCAAAATTCCTATCTATCCAATCCAGGTTTAAAACGGAAGATTCTAGACAGATTAACTAATAATAGTCAATATACAGAAAATTGGACGAGCATGACTAATCAAATCCTAGATAATAATAATGGAATATTATCATTTCTAACAACCAAACACAACCAAGAATAACTACATTAAATTTTTGAAAAATTATTCTTATATATATAAGATATCCTAGTATTCATTTACCAATTCGTAAATCAATATTGTGTCAATTTGCTCTTGTTTAAGTGTTAGGAAATCTCTATCAATGACGTTGGCCATACACATTGACAAGAATTCTTTAGCCACTCAATAGGTCAAACAACACAATATAAAATATTTTTATACACTAACAAATAAGCGCTTATGTATAATACACTCAAACCCATATAAGGCATTCAATTACCTTATCTCTTTATGAGTTATCACACCAAAGTCAAGGTTCTCGCTTAACTTGTGCTCTGATACCATGCTGTAACAACCCACTTTTCATACAATTTAAGCGGCCAATAAACCACGCATGACCCACTCGAATTGAACGAAAATGCGGATGGTTAGGGGACAGAAAGAAGAAAGAAGAAAGAAGAAAACTAACAACATAGAATCTCATAGAAGAATGAATAATCTATTATATACAACAAATCTTTGCACAAAAACAAACTGTAATACACACACAAAAGACATCAATCAAAGTATACAACCTATTTCAGCCTAGACAGTTATAATAACTCGTTCACACAATTAATGATAAATACAACACTGAATGCAATGAAAAAATAACCATGTACATAAATACATATCTAGGACTCTAGGTTGTCTCCTAAAGCTTCAAAAGATCCAATTAAATCTGTAATACACACGGTTTGAACTTAGCATTAAAGGAAAACAACTCCCGGGTCAGTCTGGTAAAACCAACGTGAGAAACTCAAATCAGAAGGAATTTTATTTATTATACTTATAAAAAACTTTAAAATTAGAGGTATCTCATAAGACCATGTTATACATAAACATGTACGATTTTTTACCTTACGATAAACAAAACTTTATATCAGAAAACCCAATGATATTATAATAAAGTCTAAGGGTGAAAATAATAATAATCAAGTAGCTGTGATGTTTGCGAGTGTACATCACAACAATACTAGATATATAATCAAAAACTGATAAGGCACGTCCACTAATTATGTAGGATTCCATGGAGGTGCCCTCATTACTTCGAGAAACGGTCTATCCTTCCAAAGCAACATACATCCCTAGTGATGTACCATAGGAAACACAAAGCTGGTCTCGTAAGAACTGAGTGCATCGCTTCATGCATGCATAATAACTATAAGTAATGTCTAAGTGGAGCCGACTGCACTTTATGGGTTTGCCAACCCTACTGGCTATGTCTCCTATCTCTGGTTTTAGTCATTACCGTCGATGAGGCTACATTCGGCATTCCAGCTCATGCACCGCCATCAAAATAGATCACGAAATCACACATGAATTCTTATACCCCAACAGGTCTGGAAACCACACATGAATTCCAACGTCTTAGTATATCACGAATCACCTTCATAGAAACATATATAGTTTCGTAGTGGTTAAGATTTTCAAGTCATCTCTTACGAGTATACTCTTCCTCTTCGCTGGAGCTCTAAAAACTAATCACCGATTTTTTCCAAGATGCTCATTACCTATTCTTTAAGAAATAATCGAACAATACATAAGAGCGGGTATCACTGTTCGTCGACGGAAATTCTATTGGTTTAGAAAACCGTCGAACGAATTTTGAAATAAAAATAACCGCAAGCGCACGGTGTACGAATGTAGCACGCGGCGAATACGGGTCGATCCACAGGGAATTGATGATTTTAAAATTCTATTCAATCAAATTATACCAAAGTCGAGAGTGAATAGCTAGAAATGTAAGAAACTAACAAAAACTAGCAAAAGAAAATGATAAAAATATGGGAGTTAAAAGAACAATTTAGAGATAAATCCACTCTATAGATCGTATAAATCAACAAAATGAAGTTATGATCTCTCTTTTCTTGTCATTACTGAATTAGTTGATGTGCTTATCATAAGTATGGTATATTTGTGCTGTTAATTAGCTCAATATAAACCATCAAACTATAACACAACCACTAATGCACATTTAACTCTCATGAAATATGACAACAAAGTTGAAATAAAAATCTATTTTAAGCATAGCCTATTAACTATTGTTTAGAAATATAGGCTATCAAATTTCAATTTCAACATTCACTTCTTTGCCATAATCATATTTAGATGAAGAGGCAATTTGTGTTATGTTTGTTTAAGCATAGCCTATTTGTGATGAACAACATAGACTATCAAATTCAAAGCTAAACAACATCATTTAACCACTTCAAGTGTTTCCATTAAAGCACAAAAGAGAGCATAAACATCAAAATGTTGCATCTACATACTAGAGAGCTTTATTACCCCTAAATTGTGGGGATTAAGCTCTCATATTTTTTATCAAATCAACAAATGTAGAAAGCAACATGGAAGCAAAAGGAAAGGAAAATGAAAGCTAATGGCAAAGACAACTAATCTAATTGCATAAAGGAAAATCTACACTACTAGCATAAAAGGAAATAAACATGTAATTAAAAAGAAACAATAATTAACATTGCATAAAAAAAGAATTACATAAGAGAAGAAATGGCTAAGTAGCCATGGAAAGAAAGAGAGATTTGATTTATTTTCTAAACTAAAACTAACTAACCAAGAGAAATATGGCTACATGAAACATAAGGGGTATATATACAAGTTTTAAAACCCTAATTCAATTTTTTTGGAATGCCCAAAATGCCCCTTAGGAAGTGTGGAGGCCAAGTAATCATTAACATGTCTTAACCCCCCATTAAGTGTACATGAAGCCACTAAGTCCAAAAGCATGTGCATTAGCCTTTAATTTGTACATTAAGGTAGGTGGGTAGGTGGGGTCCTCCATGATCTTCACTTTGAATTATTTCCATCTTCATTCCTTTATATCCATTTTGTGCATGCATGTTTCTTCATGAACCCACTAATATGAGAAGCTAAATTCCTACAAAATATTATAGAAATTTCCAATTAAATTCTTTCAAATTAATATACGCGCACAAATGGCCATTTTGCCCTTATATAAAGATGAATATGTGAAAATTTGGAATTAACATGAATTTTGGTTAAAACAAGTTAAAATACCCAATATGATCATTTATTTAATTTAAATAGAATAATGTGGTGGTAAAAATATGCACATTTACGTGCACATCAATCACCCCCTAACTGTTTAAGTGGAGGATCTCCTCCTTGTTTGTCCTAAAAGAACAAAATGTGCTTATATGTACAGTATAGCACCACCAACGGTAACTGTACCGTATAATTTCCATGTTTCTCCTAGATATTTATAGAGTTAAAATCTTTTGGTATTTAGTAAGGAAATTTTTTGTGCCACCAAAATTAAGAAGTATTATGTATTTAGGCCAAGAATTGATAGTCGGTTATTTAGCTATCAAATAAACAAGCATTCAAACAAAGGTTTCATTTTCCATGGAAATCACCAAGCCTCTTAGATATATCTTCCATTAAATTTGTGACAACTCGGAATTGTTGGATATTTGAAATTAGAATATTTAATTAATTTTAAATATTTAAAAGTTAAATTCTAACTTGAATTTCAAATATCACGGGTTATTGGATAATTTAAATATTGACTTTAATAATTGGAAATTGGGTAAAATAGGGAATTTATAGTTTCAAGCTTGTTAAAAATATTTTAAAGTCTTATAAAAGTTCTATTGATAATACTGACGATAATAGAAGTTTTAAAAGTGAATTTAAAAGTGTTTTGTTCAGTTTTAAAAATATGTTGTTTAAATTGATAATTAAAATAGCCTTCTGAGGCACAGTCTTGGAATTTGACGAAACTAATTTCATTGGATCCATAATAGTGTATTATTATCGTATTTCAAATTCTGTAGTGTTTAGAGTTGTCGTGCGGCCGTACGATATATAAACGCGTTGACATCTGTATCGAAAATTTAATATAATAGCTGGGTTCAAAAAGCTATCTTCTCCATATGATCGAGTTAGGCCTCAAAACCTTTTCCATTGCGCTCGAAATAGGGGTATCACATTATAAACGTCTAGCGGCATGTCTTGATAGGCGGTTGAGATCTTGAGTTACGATTTCGAGACGATTTAAATTTTAAATTTAAATATAATATATATGTTTTGGGTTGACTGGTCAAATTGCCTAACATCAGAACTTTACATTTTCCTTCAAATGCACTGTAGACCATCCAACACTTGTCCTCCCATAGGAAATGCATTTTTTAAAATAAAATTTTGAAATCGATGTAGAAAAGAAAAGATATTAGCCCTTTCCCTTTCAATTCATTCGCGTATTTTATAAAAAGTCAATGGCCATACAACAGTTCGGTTTTAAACCTAGTTCCTTCCTCCCCAAAATCAAAATCACGCTTTCCTTCACCAACACATTCACGAAAATCGGCAACAATCAAACGATTTTTTGACGTGGGAACCGAGTTTCGACCATTGTCCTTTTCAATCGTAGAGCAGCTCGAGGGAACCGAGTTTTCACGGACGGCAATCAATGGGTATCGAATGGGAGGGCCGCCGCTACGGGGTGGCGACTGCGAGCGCATCTAGGGTTGGTATGGTTAGGGTTCGACGAGGGGATTCTAGTCTTAGGCAGGTGCATATTCAATGAGAAGTGGGTGGGAAAGTCGGAGAAGTTTGGGTCGACGCGGGGATGCGATTTTCGGTGGTCTCGAGTGGAACGTCGGGATTTGGACCGGTGGGGTTCAGGTTATTGGGAAGACAGGTAAGCGATGCGATCCTTATGCTGTTTTTTAAGTGAACTTTGATTTTGCTATCAGTCAGAAAAGAAGATAAGATAAGCCATATATGTAGACATGCAGGGGATGGAATTTTGGAAAACCAAATTTTAATTCTTACATATATTAAAATATATTAGAGGAGGAAAGTTTTACAGTTAATATATGCAATACATCAGCTTACTGTTCAAGATTTAAAATATATATACCTGAAGTTTATACAGGAATTTGTCTAGTTTGGAAAAAGATTGTAAAAGAAGTTATGTGCTGTTTGGGTATTAATGTTTAAACTGAAAAGTTAAAGGGAATTATATATAGTATGTGTATGCATGTTTTAACTTACAGTTATATTGGAAAGGAAATTTTATATAGATAAGATTTTGGAAAGAAAATGGGAGTTTTTTACTATTTGGAAGTCTATATAAAAGTAGATTTTGAAACCTATAATTTATTTTTATAAGTATATATATATTGTTTCAAAGGAAGATAAATATACACATTCACATTTTAAAACTACTAGGTTATTTAAAATAATAATATGAGTTTAGGGTAATTAATGTATTTAATAAACTTATTTAATTTATTTTAGTTACTAAAGATTTCTAGGGAAAATTAGTTTAAATCAAATTATAAGTTAAAATCAAATGAGTAAATGATGATTAATTGTTCGGTTAATTCAAATAGTATTAAATCACGAATTGTTTATACAAGGTCTTAAATCGTGAAGAATCGTGAAGAAAACAAGCTGTTTTGGTTTGGGTCGCATAAAATCAAAGGTGAGTTAATCTCACTCATTTCGATTACCATTTGAATTTAAATAGTTAAATTTAAATCATTGGTTGATTTCTTGGATTGATAATTTATTAACAGTCTAGATGTGATATTATATATATATATATTGGAGTGATTGATATTCCCACATTATATAGCGGATGTGACCTTATGCGCCCCGCATAATAGCGGATGACCCTTTTATACCGCGATATCCCCCTCGAAGTGGGATAGGTATTTTGTTTAATATTGTGCTAACATCTGTGGATGTAGGGAAACCGTTTGGAGAAATCCAATTGGATTCCTCAAAACTGTTGAATTTTTTTTCATATCCAGTTATATGATTTATTTGATAGTCTGTGATAAGTTATATTTAAAAATTGAAATCAATGAATGGTATGGTTTGCAGAATATATTTTGTTATATTTAAAGATTGGATGATTAAAGGAAAATAAAAGAGAATTTTAAGTAAAAGAATTGTAGTAAATTTTGGAAAGAATAAAAAGTTTGATTTTAAATCCTACTAGAAAAATTCTGAATACGGAAAAAAAAAATGATTTTAAATAAATGGGAATAAAGGAGTTTTGAAGACTTAAGCGATATTTTTAAAGAATTAAAGATTTATTTTAGAAATTCAAGATTTAAATGGTTTGGGAGAAATAAAGGGAGAATTTTGAAATGAAGTATGAAACTTGTGTTCAGTTTTAAATAAGATTATAAATCTAAATAAAGGAGTGAATATGGAATTAATGGGTTTTGAATAATTTTTGGTTAAGTAAAGAAATTTATTTTAAAATGGAGATGGTTTTGGTAATCGATTTGAAAACCGTCTAAGTGTTGAAACTGTGATTAATGGAGAACAAGATTGTGAAATTTATAAACAGGTATTATAAATAAAGTGAAATTTTTATCAGAGGATAATTTGGAACTATAAATTTAGGATGGGAATTTATAAGGAAAGGGTGTTTTGTTTAAAAATAAATAGTGGTTTATTTTTAAAAGCGTGAAAGGAAATTTACGGGTTTGGGACATAAAGTAAACAAAAATAAATCGAGAAGGATTCATAAATGGTTAGACGGGTTATGTTGGAAGGGAAGGTGTATTTCCTTCCAAAAGAAGATTTCTAAGTATAACTTAAAGGTTTTAAAATTGTTTAAAAGAATGTTTTAGAGAAATTTATTATTTTAAATTGTTTTAGAATTTTAAAGTAAATATTTATTTAAATTAATTATAATAGTAATTATTTTAAAGGTTAAATTAGTATTATGTTTTTAAAAATAATTATTTAATACTTATGCTTTGTATAATAGTTTTATTTTGAAAATAGTTGTGGCTAAAGTTTTACTTGGAAAATTATTATAGGATTTCATAACTATTATTTTAAATAAAGGATTTTAAGTTGTTTTATTTTAAAAAGTTTTAAGTATATATTTTTGGATAAATCAATTTAATATGTTTAAAAATCTAATTCAGTAAGATTTGGCATTTTCTATGGAAATAAACAGATGGTTGGAATTTGTTATGTAAGAATAAAGAGAGATTTGTGACTATTTTCAAAGGGGTGAAACGTGAACAAAAGATATTGCGAAGATATTTTGAAATAAATAATTTGAAAAATTATTAAGGCCTGATGGTTGTTGTGGATGTTATGTTAAATAACCGACTATCAATATTGGCCAATGCGCTGATCGTTTCGAAGAGATCGAGATCGGGATTAATTTCTTGAAAACCACTTCGATCCGATTTGAATTTTTTTGTGAGGAAGAGAAGAGCTTGGAGTCTAAGATGGAGAAGTGAAGTGCAAGGGCTAATGGCTACTAATATTGAGGGTAATTCCAAAATGGATGTAGTTGGAGTAGTGCCTTCGGTTTCGTTCGTACCGGGAACGGACTTATATGGGCGAATGCTATCAGAACATCGTTAGGGGGACGATGAGCATTCTTAGTGTATGTATGCTAAAAAGGTAACGCATAGCCTTAAGCCTCATCAACCGAGAATGGCTAAAACAGGGGAGGTGCAGCAAGGCTAACTGGCTATAAACCAATTAGGGGTAAGGTCATCCCTGTCTAGATGTTCCTTTTCGGCTGTGTAGGTGGTTGCTGATCCCAACCGCGGGGTGATCTTATTTGGACTATCTAGTGAGGGGTAGCTCTGGTCTTGTGTTGCAGGGGATCAAGGTGGATCCTCAGTACTCTAATCTAGACCAGGTACTGTGACGGGCGGTACCCCAGTAGCCCTGCCATTGATGGAAACCCAATCTCCAATAAATGCCTTCAGACTTATTTGTATACCTATTATGCTGAAATTTAAAGAATGTTACAATTTCAGCTATTTGAATAAGTATTTGTATATAGACACTACTATAATATCAGAGGATTTGATAAGAAATGGCTTGGTTATCGTAAGGTAAAACCTGACATGTTTATTTATGGCGTGGTCTTGCGAGATACCTTTGATTTTTAAAGGATTTTGGAAACTTTAATAATCCAATTGAGTGTATTTTCTCACGCTGGTTTTCCAGACTGACTCGGGTGTTATTTCACTATAATGCTCGGGTCAGACCGAGTGTTATATACAGGATAGGATGTTGTGGGGCTCAGGAGACAAGCTAGATGGAGAAACGTATCACGCACCTGATGTATATTCCGCTGTGCAGTATAAGCTGTGTATTTAGTTTTGTGGGGACAAGTAAATATAACTGTCCAGTATCTTTCTATTGATTTTGTTATACCCTGTTGATGTAATGTATTAAATAGATATAGTTATTTTTGTATAAAGATCAGTCATTTATTTATTATATATTATTCCGCTGCGTTTGTGAGATTCTGATGTTGTTTTCTATTTCTTATTCTACCCCTTTCTTCTTTAACCCTAATGGTTCGTATTTACGTTCACTTTGAGTTGAACTGTTAGAGAATATTGTCGGCTCAAAGGGGTACGGATTTGCGGGCCATTACACTTGGTATCAGAGCAGAAGGTTATGCGAGAACCTCTGCTCTGGTGGGAATTACTCATTAGAAATAGAGTTCGTAGTACTCTAGAATGAGTTTGAGTGTATAATAGATATGAGCGCGTATGTGTTAGTGAATATAAAAATTGTATTATATTGTGTTGACTGATCGGTTGAGTGTCTATGAATTCTTGTCGGTACAGTCTCAACAACTATATCGATAGGGATTTCTAAACTCTTAAACTAGGCAAATGGACACAGTATTGCTTTAAAATAGGGTAAATGAAATAATTTTACCCAAATTATTATTTTTATATAAAAGAAATAATTTTCTATAAATTATTATAGTTATATATGGTTGCTTGGTTGTTAAGAAATGATAATATTAAATTATTATCATTGTTGTGTCAAAATTGAATAAGAAATTATGGTAATAACCAAAGGTTAAGCAAATAAATTTATATAACAGAATGTGATTTATAAATTTGAATTATAAATATGATTTATAATTGAAAGAGAATGAGATTCCAGGGAAATATTTGAATAAAGGTTGGAAGGTTTTGAAGTTTGAAAATTTAGGAAATTTAATTTCCTTTGAGTTTGAAAATTATTTTTAAAGGTTTTGGAGGAATAATGGTGACATTATTTGGAAATATTTTTGAATTGGAAATGAAATCTAGTGGGATTTGAAATTAAAAATATTTGAAAATGTTTTTAAAGAAGGTAAAGGCACTAAACTCTTTTTGGTTGCTGGAAAATAATTTCGGTGATAACTGCAGCATCATCAATGTTCATTTTCGAGTTTCCAAGGGAGGAAATTGCTACCTGAATGTTTTGAATTCGTATTTATTGCAAACCAAGGTTTGGTTTTGAAATTTAAAGGAACAATTTGTTATACCAAAGGATTTTGGGTATAGTTGATTTCAAAAGTGATTTTGAAATGTTGAGGAATTGTTTAAACTCTGGAATCTTATTTAAAAATGTTTATGGAGATATAAATGGAATGTAAATAAGTTGGAGAACTTATAGAAGTTTAAATTTTGCATTAAAATAGAATTTAACTGAATTAAGTTAAATAAAAGTGAATTTGAGAAAAAGTCTAAGTAGGCTATGTAAAATGGCCACTGAAATAAAATTCATCAAGTTGAGAATAATTTGTGAATGAGAAATTTATTTAAGTGGTTAAGCAAATGAATCGAAATTGAATATTGAGATGATATTTAATTTAAACTGTGTAAAGTAAAGTGAAGTTGTAGAATTAATTCGAAGTGAATAAAGGTTTGGAAATAAAAAGTGTTCAAGATATAAATAAATTAATAAGTGGAACTAATTAAAGAAATGGTTAATTAAATATGAGTTGGGATAAGGTCAACATAATTCAGCATTCCAAAATTAAAGGTGAATTGAATTCATATGGAATTAGAAGTCCAATTTGAATAAATGTAGATATAAACCAAAGTGGTGAGGTGAAGATAAATATAAGAAGTATATGAAATACTTAAATTGAACTTAAGAAATGGATAATGAAATTCTTAAATAAAATTTGGTATGGGAAAGATACTAAGTTAAAATTTGAAATGAAAATTTTATAAAGGCTGTGAAATAATAAATGGTGTATAAGTGATGGAATTAAAGTAATTATGAATAAAAAGAAAAATTGATATAGCTAATTGGAAATGAATACGTAAGATGTACATATACTATTTTATTCGCATAACGATTTGATCCAGATTCGAGCACAGAATTTCGAGGTTGATATACTAATAAGAGTTGGGATTTTTTTAACTTGATTTTCGACAGCGAACCCTGGATTTTTGATTGATTCTGGAAATTCTCTATCATAGTTATGGCTATACAAGGAGAATGACGGTTTCTGATCAAGAAACCAGACTAAGTCCGCATTAGGAAGTCGGGTGGACGATACTAGTTCGTAAGTGAAATTGTTTGATCGAGTGAGCGATCGGATTGGATATTGCATACGAATGATATGTGTACATTGTACGAACTTGAATGAAATAGATATTGAGAATTTTGTTAAAGAAGTGAATAAAATGATTTTGAATTCTGTGATTAGATATTATTGCTAAGTAGAATACATGTATTTAAAAGCAGAGGATAAATTGATGTTTTCAAATTCAGAAGATAAATATGAATTGCCCGACAAAAAGGTATTCATTTGAATTTCTATATGAAGTTTGATGGTTTTCTGGTCTAGCCACTCGGCATTTTGTTTTCTTTTGGAATTTGTGGGCCCGTAGAGGCATTTTCTAATTGTACCAATCTAGTCGCGCAAAGGAGACGCAGACGAAATTTTTCGAAAATTTAGGGAGTTCGAAAAATTTTGAGAAATTTTTGATAATTTAAAATTTTGGTTTTAAATTTAAATTTGAATGTTTGAGTAAGTGATATTATTGGGAACTATGGAAGAGTTTAGGAAGTTGGTAAGGGTGATAGTGTCTTTAAAGATTGTTTTGGGTGTTCCTATAAACTGTTTGGTTTTGGAAAAATAGTTAACGAGTTATGGATCATTCTTCTTAACTAGTAATTTCGAGGACGAAATTCTTTTAAGGGGGAAGGAATGTGACAACTTGGAATTTTTGGACATTTGAAATTAAAATATTTAATTAATTTTAAATATTTAAAAGTTAAATTCTAACTTGAATTTCAAATATCACGAGTTATTGGATAATTTAAATATTGAATTTAATAATTGGAAATTGGGTAAAATATGGAATCTGGAGTTTCAAGCTTGTTAAAAATATTTTAAAGGCTTATAAAAGTTATATTGATAATACTAATGATAATAGAAGTTTTAAAAGTGAATTTAAAAGTGTTTTGTTCAGTTTTAAAAATATATCGTTTAAATTAATATTTAAAATAGCCTTTTGAGGCACAGTTTCGGAATTTGATGAAACCAGTTCCATTGGATCCGTAATAATGTATTATTACTGGATTTCAAATTTCGTAGTGTTTAGAGTTATCGTGTGGCTGTACGATATATAAACGCGCTGAAATCTGTATCGAAAACTTAATATAATAGCTGGGTTCAAAAATCTACCTTCTCCGTATGATCGAGTTAGGCATCGTAACCTTTTCCATTACGCTCGAAATAGAGGTATAATATTATAAGCGTCTAGCGGCACATCTCGATAGGAAGTCAAGATTTTGAGTTACGATTTCGAGACGATTTAAATTTTAAATTTTAAATATAATATATATGTCTTGGGTTGACTGGTCAAATTGCCTAACATCAGAACTTTACGTTTTCCTTCAAATGCACTGTAGACTGTCCAACACTTGTCCTCCCAGAGGACATGCATTTTTTTAAAAGAAAATTTTGAAATTGATGTAGAAAAGAAAAGATATCATCCCTTTCCCTTTCAATTCATTCGCGTATTTTATAAAAAATCAATGGCCGAACAACAGTTTGATTTCGAACCTAGTTCCCTCCTCCCCAAAATCAAAATCGCGCTTTCCTTCATCAACTCATTCATGAAAATCGACATAATCGAATGATTTTTCTACGTGGGAACCGAGTTTCGACCATTGTCCTTTTCAATCGCAGAGCAGCTCGAGGGAAACGAGTTATCGCGGACGGCAATCAATGGGTATCGAAGGGGAGGGTCGCGGCTATGGGGTGGCGACTGCTAGCACAGCTAGGGTTAGTATGGTTAGGGTTCAATGAGGGGATTCTGGGCTTAGGAAGGTGTGTATTTGATGAAAAGTAGGTGGGAAAGTCGGAGAAGTTTGGGTCGATGCGGGGATGCGATTTTTGGTGGTCTCGAGTGGAAGGTCGGGATTTGAACCGATAGGGTTCAGGTTATTGGGAAGACAGGTGAGCGATGCGATCCTTGTGTTGTTTTTTTAGGTGAACTTCGATTTTGCTATTAGTCAGAAAAGAAGATATGATAAGCCACATATGTAGACATGCAGGGGATGGAATTTTGGAAAACCATATTTTAATTTTTACATATATATAAAAATATAATAGAGGAGGAAAGTTTTACAGTTAATATATGTAATACATCAGCTTACTATTCTAGATTTAAAATATATATGCCTGAAGTTTAAACAGAAATTTGACTAGTTTGGAAAAATATTTTAAACGAAGTTATGTACTGTTTGGGTATTAATGTTTTAACTGAAATGTGGAAGGGAATTATATGTAGTATACGTATGCATGTTTTAACATACGGTTATATTGGAATGGAAACTTTGTATAGATAAGATTTTGGAAAGAAAATAGGAACTTTTAACTATTTGGAAGTCTATATAAAAGTAGATTTTTGAAACCTACAATTTATTTTTATAAGTATATATATATATATATTATTTCATAGGAAGATAAATATACATATTCACATTTTAAAACTACTAGGTTATTTAAAAAAAAGTGATTAGGGTAATTAATGTATTTAATAAACTTATTTAATTTATTTTAGTTACTAAAGATTTCAAGGGAAAATTAGTTTAAATCAAATTATAAGTTAAAATCAAATGAGTAAATGGTGATTAATTGTTTGATTAATTCAAATAGTAATAAATCGTGAATTGTTTATACAAGTTCTGAAATCGTGAAGAATCGTGAAGAAAACAAGCTGGTTTGGTTTGGGTTGCACACTATCAAAGGTGAGTTAATCTCACTCATTTGGATTACCATTTAAATTTAAATAGTTAAATTTAAATTATTGGTTGATTGCTTGGATTGATAATTTATTATTAGTCTAGATGTGATATTACATTTAGTAGTATATATAATGGAGTAATTGATATTCCCACATTATTTAGCGGATGAGACCCTATGCGCCCCGCATAATAGCGGATGACCCTTTTATACCGCGATACCCCCCCGAAGTGGGATTGGTATTTTCTATATTGTGCCAACAACTTTGGACGCAGGGAAACAGGTTGGAGGGATCCAATTGGATTCCTCAAAACTGTTGAATTTATTTTCATATCCAGTTATATGATTTATGCGATAATCTGTGATAAGTTATATTTAAAAATTGAAATCATTGATTGATATGGTTTGCTGAATATATTTTGGTTATATTTAAAGATTGGATGATTAAAGGAAAATAAAAGAAAATTTTAAGTAAAAGAACTGTAGTAATTTTGGAAAGAACAAAAAGTCTGATTTTAAATCCTACTAAATAAATTTCGAATACGGAAAAAATAGAGATTTTAAATAAATGGGAATAAAGGAGTTTTGAAGACTTAAGCGATATTTTTACAGAATTAAAGATTTATTTTAGAAATACAAGATTTAAATGGTTTGGGAGAAATAAAGGGAGAATTTTGAAATAAAGTATGAAATTGGTATTTTAGTTTTAAATAAGATTTTAAATCTAAATAAAGGAGTGAATAAGGAATTATTGGGTTTTGAATAATTTTTGGATAAGTGAAGAAATTTATTTTAAAATGGAGATGGTTTTGGTAATCGATTTGAAAACCGACTAAGTGTTGAAACTGTGATTAAAGGAGAATGAGATTGTGAAATTTATAAAAAGGGTTTATAAATAAAGTGAACTATTTATCAGAGGATAATTTGGAAGTATAAATTCAAGATGGGAATTTATAAAGAAAGGGTGAATTGTTTTAAAATAAATAGTGGTTTATTTATAAAAGAGTGGAAAAGAAATTTATGGGTTAGGGACGTAAATTAAACAAAAATAAATCAAGAAGGGTTTATAAATGGTTAGACGGTTATGTTGGAAGGGAAGGTGTATTTCCTGAAAAGCTAAGTATATTTTTCCAAAAGAGGATTTCTAAGTATAACTTAAAGGTTTTAAAATTGTTTAAAAGAATGTTTTAGTGAAATTTATCATTTTAATTTGTTTTAGAATTTTAAAGTAAATATTTATTTAAATTAATTATAGTAGTAATTATTTTAAGGTTAAATTAGTATTATGTTTTAAAAGATAATTATTTAATACTTATGCTTTGTATAGTTTTATTTTGAAAATAGTTATGGCTAAAGTTTTACGTGGGAAATTATTATAGGATTCCATAACTATTATTTTAAATAAAGGATTTTAAGTAATTTTATTTTAAAAAGTTTTAAGTATATATTTTTGGATAAATTAATTTAATATGTTTAAAAAACTAATTCAATAAGATTTGGCTTTTTTGTGGAATTAAACAGATGGTTAGAATTTGTTAGAATTTGTTCCATAGGAATAAAAAGAGATTTGTAACTATTTTCAAAGGGGTGAAACGTGAAAAAAATATCTTGCGAAGATAATTTGAAATAAATAATTTGAAAAATTATTAAGGCCTGATGGTTATTGTGAATGTTATATGATAGTTAAATAACCGACTATCAATATTGGGAATGCACTGATCGTTTCGAAGAGACCGGGATTGGGATTAATTTCTCGAAAACCACTTCGATCCGGTTTGAACGTTTTAATGAGGAAGACAAGAGCTCGGAGTCGAAGATGGAGCAGTAAAGTGCAAGGGCTAATCGCTACTAATCCCGAGGTTGATTCCAAAATGGATGTAGTAGGAGTAGTGCCTTCGGTTCCGTTCGGACCTGGAACGGACTTGTATGGAAGAATGCTATCAAAATATCATCAGGGGGATGATGTGCATTCTAAGTGTATGTGTGCTAAAAAGGTAACGCATAGCCTCGATCCTCATCAACCGGGAATGGCTAAAATAAGGGAGGTGCAACAAGGCTAAGTGGCTAGCAACCAATTATGATAAGATTATCCCTGTCTAGATGTCCTTTTTTGGGCTGTGTGGGCGGTTGCTGATCCCAACCGTGGGATGATCTTATTTGGACTATCTAGTAAGGGGTAGCTCTGGTCTTGTGTTGCAGGGGATCAGGGTGGATCCTCGGTACTCTGATCTAGACTGGGTACTGTGACGGGCGGTATCCCAGTAGCCCTGCCATTGATGGAAACTCAATCTTCAATAAGTTCCTTCGGACTTGTTTGTATACCTAATATGCTAGAATTTAATGAATGTAACAATTTCGACTATTTGAATAAGTATTTGTATATAGACACTACTACAATATCAGAGGATTTGATAAGAAATGGTTTAGTTATCGTAAGGTAAAAACCCGACATGTTTATTTGGCGTGGTCTTACGAGATACCTTTGATTTTTAAAGGATTTTGGAAACTATAATAATCCAATTGAACGTGTTTTCTCACGCTGGTTTTCCAGACTGACTCGGGTGTTATTTCACTATAATGCTCGGGTCAGACCAAGTATTATATATAGGATAGGATGTTGTGGAGCTCAGAAGATGCGCTGGATGGAGAAATATATCACGTACCTGATGTATATTCCGCTATGTAGTATAAGCTGTGTATTCAGTTTTGTGGGGACAAGTTAATATAACTTTCCAGTATGTTGCTATTGATTGTGTTGTACTCTGTTGATGTAATGTATTGAACATATATAGTTCTTTTTGTATAAAGATCGATCATTTATCTATTATATATTATTCCGCTGCGCTTGCGAGATTCTGATATTGTTTTCTATTTCTTCTTTTACCTCTTTCTTCTTTAACCCTAATGGTTTGTATTTCCGTTCACTTTGAGTTGAACTGTTGGAGAATATTGTCGGTTCAAAGAGGTACGTATTTGCGGGCCGTGACAAACTTAAAACCATCTTTTAAATAATTATTAAAAATATTGATACACTTATCTCAGTAGTATAAGTACATTCACAAACCATTTCTTTCAAAAATACTTGAAAACGTTTTAAAAATAGGTATGGAAAGCACAGTTTCGTATCAGCCATGGGTCGCAGTTTACATAATGGTTATGTCGCTATCCCAATGAATCTATAGTAAAATGTAAGTAATCCCTGCTCCTCGAATTAAACCATGAAAATCAACCGTTTCTTTCCAAAATCTCTTTATTCATAAATATCTCTAAATCTATTTATAGAGCATCTTTATAATTTCCTAAGTGTAATTAAGAAAAACACTCTTCGTAATTCTCAAACCGTTTATAAAATTTCCTCGTTTTGATCTCTAAAACCTATTTATAATTTTTTTTTAGAAATCAGTAAAACCCAAATTCTTTTTCCCAATTCAAAAATCTCTTTCCAATTTATAAATCCATTTTATTAGATAAAATCCATTTTTTAAAATCTTTCATTTTCCCTTTAAAAATAAACAGTTATTTTTTTTTATTCATCTTCTTATAAAACCATTTATTATCCCAAAACACCTTTTAACAAAGCAAGTCCATCAACTAACACCTGTCACATAGCAAGTTACCATTTAAAACACTCTTTTTATTTAATTATCTTTAAATCTATTTTAAAATAATAACTTTAGAACAATACTAATAGTATATTGTATTTACCTTAACCAAATTTATTATAATAGTATACTAACTTTAAAATAAAACAATATATTATGAATAAAAATTAACTTACAGTTAGTAATTAACTTAAAATCAAATTGTTATTGATTTACTTTAATTTAATAATTAATTAACTTTTAAACAAATGATTACAATATAATTAGACATTTTCAAAACAATAGTTAAATAACTTTGGAAATATATTTCTTAAATAACTTTATGAAATACTTTAAATAATCATAAAATAATTAACCTTTTATTTTAATTTAAAACAGTAATCAATTTCTTTTAAAACATTAATAATCAATAATTACTAATAATTATCTTTAAAATAACTTTAATAAATAATTAACTTTTCAAATTAGAAGGAGGCTTAGCATATCCAATGGTATTTAATCAAATCACCATTAATTCCATTACTATCCAAGTTATAATCCAGGTATTTACATAACATGACATATGTGTAAATTTAACTCATAATTAACAATAGATTATGAATACCCAACACAACACTCGTGTACGAGCCACGAACGATCGAAAACAGAATATGATTGCTTACAATAATGTAAAGTGATCCCCAACAACACAGAAACACAAAGGATATCAATTTCTGTTAAATTTTGAAAATGCTAACGTTCAACATAAAATACAGCAACGGTAAATTTAATTATTTTCCAAATTAAAAATTATGAAAAAATTCTGCAAATTAAACTAAAAATACGTCATCAAAAATAGGAGTATTATTCAGAACTTATTTTATTATATTTTAAAAATGCCAAATCGAATATTTAAAAATAATTAAATATTCCAAAATTAGGTGATAAAATTTTGGGTCGTTATATATCTCCTGTTTGGGTAAGATATGAAAATATACCGTGTTAACATTTATATGATAGAATTTAAGTTCCGATGTATTAAAATATAACAAGCTTTAAAAGTTGAACATTAAGATGTGAATGAAATAAGAAGACTAATAAGATGGAAAACTGTTGAGACACAGATTCTATGAAGTTTTGATTTCTGACAAAGAAATAAAGGAGATCGACAAAACAAAGACATCATGGCTATAAAGAGGCACAAAAGAGCTACATATGGTACTCTAGATTATAGGTTCATTATTTGATATTGTAATAGTGATAAACTTGTTAAAATCTATCCTCAAATAATCATGCACCTCAATATAATCGATATATATATATATATTTGAATAGCATTGCACATTCATTGTGCAACTTGACAGTAACCGGTCGACCGGTATTAATACAGGCGGTCGACCGTTTCTGTGTAAAATGCACAATGAACGTGCACACATGCACATAACGACTATATATTTGAAATCCTGTCTACTGGCCATTTTTTGACCTGTCGACCGTTTTTAAACAGAGAGCAACCTTTTCCAAAAGACACTTCTTTCTCCAATGGTTGCATCTCTTACCTTTCATCAATGATCATATCTATTAATGGCTACTGTTCACAAAGAGGTACAACCATTTTTTCTTTATATAAACTCATATAAATCATTGATTAAAAAGACATGAAATATATGTTTTTCTACTCTAATTTTTGATCTTACTTTCTAAATACTCCTGCATTCTAAAAGGCTCTCAATTATTTTAATTGCTTATTGAATCATTGAAATTATTTCATATCTTTTGATTCAATAAGTAATATACTTCCCTTAATCTTCACAAAACATCATTCACATTTTTTGAGGATAAGATTATAGGAAATTTGTACTACAAGTGACAAAACTGTGTTAGCAAGAACACATACCGTCAACAAACAATTATATTCATCGTTGTTGAAGTCCTCGGTGTTGTAAGAGGCAAGTGTTGAAGTCCTCGGTGTTGTAAGAGGCAAGTGTTGAAGTCCTCGGTGTTGTAAGAGGCAAGTGTTGAAGTCCTCAGTGTATTAGAGGCGTGAAATCCCGTTCGTTTGCTCGGGTGTTGTAAACCTGTTCCTCCGGGTGAAGCGAGGTAGTTAATAGTGAAAATCCAGATAGAAGTCTGGGACTGGACGTAGGACGGTGCTCCGAACCAGTATAAAAATCTCTGGTGTGATTATTCTATTTTTATTTACTTTGCTATTATCATCTATTTCCGCATTTATATTATATTCCATATTACACAATCCGTGTGTACTATATTAGTACATGTACTTTTGCATCGCACACATTTTCATTTGGTATCAGAGCACGGCCATCATATAACCGTAACACAGTTATTTGATATATTCTTGTAATATGGCAAATAACGCAAGTACTTGCACTCAAAACACCACTTACCTGGAAGTTCAATCGACACAAAGACCTCCATTTTTCAATGGTCTTAACTATAGTTATTAGGCAACACGTATGTCATTCTTTATGCAATCAAATAGTTATGACGCTTGGAATGCAACTCAAAAAGAAATAGTAAATCCAACAACTGATTATTCAGAATGGACTGCGGCTGAGAAAACGGCAGCAGCCGTAAATGCAAGAGCAATAAATATATTGTTTTGTGCATTAGACCAAAATGAATATAATCGTGTTAGTATCTGCACTACTGCATATCAAATTTGGCAAGCGCTAAAAATCACTCATGAAGGTACTAACAAGGTTAAACAAGCCAAAATAGCCATGCTGAAAAGTCAATTTCAAAATGAAACCAAATGAGACAATCAATGATATGTATTCACGGTTTCAAACTATCCACCATGCACTTATTGGCTTAGGACAAAAGTATTCTGATTTTGATGTTGTTTCAACAGTCCTACATTCTATGACTAGTGAATGGGAAGGAAAAGTATTAGCAATTGAAGAAGCTAATGACCTTTCCGTCATGAAGCCAGATGAATTGATAGGAAATCTAATGTCCTATGAAGCTAACTTGCAGACTAGAAAGGAACAAAAATAAGAAAAGAAGAACGTGGCATTCCATGCTGAAAAAGACGAAAATGAATCAGAGTCTGAAGACGAAGATCTGGCATTTATAGCAAATGGTTTCAAAAAATTCCTAAAACAGCGAAAAGCCAGTCGTTATAACAGAAAGAAATCTGGATCAAATAAACCAACATCATCCTCTATAGAATGCTTCAACTGTCACAAAAAGGGGCACATGCAGAAGGATTGTCCAGAACAAAAGAAGAAGTCAGAAAATGACAAATTCAAATATAAGAAGGACAAGTCAAAGAAACGAGCCTTCTCAGTAACGTGGGATGATTCAGACTCATCTTCATCAGAAAGTGAAAGTGATTCGGAGAATGAACAAGCTAATGTTTGTTTTATGGCAACAGAAGATGAGGTACAAATTCCTACACTTGATGAATTACTTGATATTAATGCTGAATTGATAGTCAAATATAAAGATATAAAACGTCAATTAAAAGTAGTCAAAGCAGATTTAGGTAGAGCAGAGTTTGAACGAGAGATGTTAAAAGATGAGAAGAAAATATTAGAAAAAGAACTTGAAAAAATTCAAGAATCATCATCTAATGTTGACTCTCAACTATCTCTTTTGAGTCAAGAAATAGAAGCTCAAAAAGAGAAAAATAATGCTCTCACTGCTGAAAATCATGAGCTTAAGGCAAAAGTCAAAATTCTAGACCTAGAAAAAGCTAGTTTACAAACAAAGTTTGATGACATTACTCAAAATGTTTCTAAATTTAACAAAGGTCGAGAAAATTTGACAAAAATCATTGAAAGTTCACAATCTATTTCAGATAAACAAGGTTTGGGATATAAGAAACAAGAAACCAAGAAACATCTTGGTAATAAAAGAAAGAAGAGAGTACAAAAAACTGAAGCTAAGAAAAATCTTGGTTTATTATACTCCAAACCGAAACCAGTTGTGAAATTTCAAAAGAAAAATATGAAGACTATCAAAATATGGGTTCCTAAAACAAATAACAATTTGATTAGGAACAAATATATTCAGAATTTCATGAATACTGTGCATCATAATACTAATTATGTATATACAGGGGATACTAGACCCGTATGGGTTTAGACTCCTAAGACCTAACTCTTAGGACCCTATAAAAAGTGGGTACCATGAAATTAATTCTATTTTTTGCAGGTCCCACTTAAGAAAAGAGGAAAGTGGATATTGGACAGTGGTTGCTCGAAGCACATGACTGGAGACAAGAGCTTATTAACAAATATTACATACTCAAATGGTGGCTCCGTCACTTCAAAAGGCTATATCATCGGCAAAGGCGATGTGAGCAATTGCGGTACATCTAACTTACCTCTTATTACTAATGTCATGCTAGTTAGAAATTTAAAACACAATTTACTTAGTATTAGTCAGTTATGTGACAAGGGTTTTATAATTTCCTTTTCAAATAATAAGTGTAGTATTTTAGATAGAGACCATAATTTAGTTTTCGAAGGTTATAGAGACAGAAATATATATTCTAAATATGAATATTAATCATAATTCAGATATGTGTCTTGTGGCTAATGATAATGATCCATGGCTATGGCACAAACGCTTCTGTCATATAAACTTCAGAACTATTGACAAGCTAGCCAAAAACAATCTAGTTAGAGGACTACCCAAAATGAGTTTTAAGGTTAACAACATTTGTGATGCATGTCAATTAGGAAAATTGACCAAATCATCTTTTAAATCCAAGAAAGTCATATCAACGTTACAACCACTTGAGTTACTACACATGGATTTATTTGGACCTACTAGGGTTCAGTCAATAAATCGCAGTCGATATGTGCTTGTAATTGTTGATGATTTCTCTCGTTACACATGGACAATTTTCTTAAAAAATAAAAGTGACACTTTCGATCATTTCAAATATTTCGTCAAAAGAATTCAAAAATCAAAAGGGATTAAAGTTAAAAATATAAGAAGTGATCATGGCGGAGAGTTTGAAAATAATGAATTTGAACATTTTTGTACAAAGAAAGGTATATATCATAATTTTTCGTTTCCCAGAACTCCACAACAGAACGGAGTTGTAGAACGGAAGAACCGAACTTTACAAGAATGTGCAAGAACATTATTGAATGGAACCACCTTACCAAAACATTTCTGGGCAGAAGCCGTTGCAACTGCCTGTTATGTTTTAAATCGTGTGTCCATAAGACCTCTTACCAAGAATACTCCTTATGAATTATCTAACAAAAGAAAGCCTAAAATCTCATACTTCAAAGTTTTTGGTTCCAAATGTTTTATTTTAAATACGAAAGACCAGCTTGGCAAATTCGATCCAAAAGCCGATGAAGGAATATTTGTCGGTTATTCGGAACGAAGTAAGGCCTATCGTATATTTAATAAACGAACCAAAACTATTGAAGAATCAGTTCATGTCTCTTTTGATGAATTCTATCAGCATCCTCACACTATATCAGATGATGACGAATCAATAGTCACTGACAATCCAATTATCACGAATATTGATTCTGACTCGGAAATAATTATTGAGAATGTTTCTCAAATATGTGAGTTACAATCACCACCAAGGATATTAAGAGACCATCCGGCCCAAAATATAATCGGTGAGGTAACATCACATGTCAGAACAAGGAGTCAACTCAATCAAATGGGTCATGTCGCATTTCTCTCAAATATCGAACCTAAGAATCCAAAAGAAGCTACTACAGACGATTACTGGATCATTGCCATGCAGGAAGAACTAAATCAGTTCGAGCGCAATGACGTTTGGGAACTTGTTCCAAGACCAGCTGATCAGTCAGTTATTGGTACTAAATGGGTCTATAAAAATAAGGCCGACGAACAAGGAAATATCACCAAAAATAAAGCAAGATTAGTAGCACAAGGGTATAATCCGGAAGAAGGTATCGATTATGAAGAAACATATGCACCAGTTGCTCGACTAGAAGCTATTAGAATCCTATTATCTTTTGCTTGTCACCATAATTTCAAACTTTATCAGATGGATGTCAAAAGTGCTTTTCTCAATGGATTTATCAAAGAGAATGTCTATGTAGAACAACCTCCTTTGTTCGTACATGAAAAATATCCTGACCATGTGTTCAAACTTAAGAAAGCTCTGTACGGTTTAAAACAAGCACCTCGTGCTTGGTATGAACGATTACGTAGCTATCTTATTAACTCAGGATTTCAAATAGGCAAAGTCGATCAAACTTTGTTTATTAAACATTCTCAAAATGATATTCTAGTTATCCAGATATATGTAGACGACATCATCTTTGGTTCAACAAACGATAAACTCTGCAAGGAATTTGCAAGTATTATGACCAAAGAGTTCAAAATGTCTCATATGGGAGAACTGTCATATTTTCTTGGACTTCAAATCAAACAACTTCCGAGTGGTATCTTTATCAATCAAGAAAAATATTGCGGAAATCTTATCAAACGCTTCGGATTAGAAAATACATCTGGTAAACCAACTCCTATGAGTACAACTACACATCTTGAAAAAGATGAAAATGGTAAGAGTGTTGACCAGAAATTATATCGAAGCATGATTGGTTCTCTTCTTTATCTTACAGCTAGTCGTCTAGATATAATGATGAGTGTTTGTCTATGTGCACACTTTTAAGCAGATCCAAAGGAATCACATCTACGAGCAGTGAAACATAAAATTCGTTATCTTAATAATACCAAAGATTTCGGTCTTTTTTATCCAAAAGAATGTCCATTTGAATTAGTATCAGATAGTGATGCTGATTTTGGCGGCTCGCGAACGAATAGAAAAAGTACAAGTGGTACGTGCCATTTTTTGGAAAATCACTTGTCTCTTGGTTTAGTAATAAACAAAATTGTGTTTCACTATCAACATGTGAAGTTGAATATATATCAGCAGCTCTCGCTTGTACTCAAGTACTATATATGCAACAAACACTTCAAGATTTTGATATTCATTTATCAAATTCTATTATATACTGTGATAACACAAGTGCTATAAATCTCTCTAAGAATCCAGTGAATCATTCTAGAACCAAACACATTGATATCCGTCATCATTTCCTTAGAGATAATATTGAAAAAGGATATATATATGTCTTGAATATGTCCAAACTGATAATCAATTAGCGGACATTTTTACTAAGCCTCTGCTCGAATCTAGTTTTATTAGATTACGAAGAGAGCTTGGTTTAATTTCAAGAAAAGATCTTGACTAGTAATTACTAATGATTGTCTTTTCCTTTGGTTATATTTTAACTATAGCATTTTTTAAAAAAGAAAAGCTATTTATTTTCTTTAAATAAGAGCCTTTGCTTGCTTTCACGGTCATATTTCTTTATTCACTCTCATCCACAGGCTTAAGTATAAGGAATTTCTTTATAAGCTTGTCAAAACTTCTCTCTTTATTCATCTTTTCTTATCTGAGCATTAGGCTCTACACATAATTTTCTATGGCTCACATTTGTGATAAGTGTGCTAAAAAATCACACATTTCCGTTACAAGTTCCGAGCCGGAGGAGTATTATTCTCCTGAAACACCAAAACAGAAACCGAAGTATCATCACCAATACAATCGTACTCCTGGTAGTACACCAACCCCAAAACGAGTAAAGAAGGCGCTGTTTTGTTCTCCTCGTACCAAAGCACAGATCGACGAGATTCACCACTATCAGAAACATCAAATAGATCTTCAAAGACAGCTCCATTATGGACAAAGCCAGCTTTATCATGAGCAACAACGAACATCGGCACGTTTATCTGTTTTAGAAAAGATGGCATCATTATTTTGTGGTTCAAACAAGCATGATGTGCATGAACCGATGCCATCTAGGCCGTCAACATCTAGGAGTCCTAACTCTTGGGATCGGAATTATAACAGGAATGAAGGTGCTCAGAAAAACTGGAGTCCATGGTCACATCGTATTAAAGATAATAAAGAAAATTCTAATGACCATTCTTCCACTCCTCATTAGATTTATATATATATATACATGTTGTAGCGTTTTCTCTCTATCTCTCATATAATAACGTTTGTATTTTATAATAAGAGTGAAATATGAATTATATAGCCCGACATATTCTCAAAAAACTGCAAAACATACTATTTTTTCATCAGGCAACAGAACCGGTCGACCACCTATAATATGACCGGTCGACCGTTTAGCCTTTGGATGAAAACGGTTGACCGGCCATATTATAGCGGTCGACCGGTCTACGTATAAACAGTTTTTATATACTGTGCGTCATTTTTTTTCATACTCCTCCTCATTTTGTCTCAACCGGTTATTTATCCCCAAATTCTAAAAACCCTATTCTCTCAATTTCAATTTCCAAATCTCCAAATTTTCTAACAATGGCTCCTCCGCAAAAGAAACCCAAGAAAGGATCATCCTCCGGAACTTCATCACTCAATATCTCCGCTAAGAAATGGCTCGAAAATCCGGTAGCTATCACAAGATGGAATCAAATGACTAACTACAAATTTCATCCGGGTTCTTTCATCAAGTTTGATGATTTCACATCTTATGGAATCCATAGGTTAGAAAATAACTCCAATCTTACTCCATTGATCGATTTTTCAGAAAACAATGTGGAAATAAATCGCTTGATGATAAAATTATTCTATGCCAACATGAACCTGGACGAGTATAAACCTGATGATTCGAACGGAGTCATTTGGTCTGTCGTATGTGGCAAACAAATTTTTATCACTCATGATAGGATAGCTTCTATACTGGGTATTCCAAATCAAGGCGATGAGTTTTCATCACATTTCTGTGAAGTCTTCACTCGCAATAATATCAGCCATCAATTCATGGAGGACAACAGTGATGGCACAAATCAATTGGACTTCGACCCACCGCCAGATTACTACATCGCGTCTTGATGTTCTCTTTGTTTCCTAGACTAGGAAACTACGACGCTGTATACAAAGAAAACTTCAAGGCCCTTTATGCTATTTATGGAGATATCCAAATCAATTGGGTTCATATGCTTTTTGACGAGATTCTCAAGGTGAACAACTCTACGCGACCTCACTTTTTCTACAATGAATATATCATGCGTATTTTGCTAGCTTGTGGCGTAAGACCTCCTGACTCTGCCACCTCAAAACCAAAATGTATTGATTCCGTAACCATCAAACGCATGAATCTCCCTCCTCCTTACCTTCAGATTATGCCGTTTGAACAATGGCAACAAAGAGGTCCATCAAAACAAACAGCTACTTCCTATCGACCTCGTTCCGAAGAAGTTAAAATGTTGAAATCAAAATCCACCACAAAAGAATCACTTGAAACTTTTGCGCGTAATCAATTCTTGCTTGAATCAAGACTCAAGCGCATGCACACGAAAATTGATAAACGCTTCAACAAAGTCAAGTCATTCTTTGGTATTTTATGGGATGCTATTTCATGTAGCACATCCATCTCTGCTCAAGACCCAGGCAAACATCCTGCTCCTCCTGCTTTCAACTGGTCATCAACTGAGGAGTCTGCTGGTACTAGTGGACATAGTCGTGGAGAATCATCTAGAGAGGACGATGATGAGGAAGATGATGGTGATGATGATGATGAGGAAGAAGATGTTCAAGAGGAGACAGCTTCTGACTCATCCTAGACTATGTTTTCTATCTCTATATTTTGGTTTAGTAATTTAAAACATCATTCGACACTTGTACTAAATAGTGTCATTACTTTTATTCGTATGATATTATGGTGTGTATGATACTCTGGTATGTTTGGATATTTTTTTTTGCTATGCATGGATATTCTGGTTGATATACTCCTATATTATTCCATTATCTATTATTATTCCTTTTTGTCGATGACAAAGGGGGAGAAAGTGCTAACAATTTATTTGCAGGAATATTTATATATAAAGAATACAAACAAAATCTCAGGGAGAGATCACATATTCAGGGGGAGATTCAGAACTTCAGATATATGTTGTCATCAATCAAAAAGGGGGAGAATGTTGAGACACATATTCTATGAAGTTTTGATTTCTGACAAAGAAGTAAAGGCGATCGACAAAACAAAGACATCATGGCTATAAAGAGGCACAAAAGAGCTACATATGGTACTCTAGATTATAGGTTCATTATTTGATATTGTAATAGTGATAAACTTGTTAAAATCTATCCTCAAATAATCATGCACCTCAATATAATCGATATATATATATTTGAATAACATTGCACATTCATTGTGCAACTTGACAGTAACCGGTCGACCGGTATTAATACAGGCGGTCGACCGTTTCTGTGTAAAATGCACAATGAACGTGCACACATGCACATAACGACTATATATTTGAATACCTGTCTACTGGCCATTTTTTGACCTGTCGACCGTTTTTAAACAGAGAGCAACCTTTTCCAAAAGACACTTCTTTCTCCAATGGTTGCATATCTTACCTTTCATCAATGATCATATCTATTAATGGCTACTGTTCACAAAGAGGTACAACCATTTTTTCTCTATATAAACTCATATAAATCATTGATTAAAAAGACATGAAATATATGTTTTTCTACTCTAATTTCTGATCTTACTTTCTAAATACTCCTGCATTCTAAAAGGCTCTCAATTATTTTAATTGCTTGTTGAATCATTGAAATTATTTCATATCTTTTGATTCAATAAGTAATATACTTCCCTTAATCTTTACAAAACATCATTCACATATTTTGAGGATAAGATTATAGGAAATTTGTACTACAAGTGACAAAACTGTGTTAGCAAGAACACATACCGTCAACAAACAATTATATTCATCGTTGTTGAAGTCCTCGGTGTTGTAAGAGGCAAGTGTTGAAGTCCTCGGTGTTTTAAGAGGCAAGTGTTGAAGTCCTCAGTGTATTAGAGGCGTGAAATCTCGTTCGTTTGCTCGGGTGTTGTAAACCTGTTCCTCCGGGTGAAGCGATGTAGTTAATAGTGAAAATCCAGATAGAAGTCTGGGACTGGACGTAGGACGGTGCTCCGAACCAGTATAAAAATCTCTGGTGTGATTATTCTATTTTTATTTACTTTGCTATTATCATCTATTTCTGCATTTATATTATATTCCATATTACACGATCCGTGTGTACTATATTAGTACGTGTACTTGTACACTGCACACATTTTCAAAAACAAAGAAAAAGAAAGTATGGGAAATAGGCAAGAAGATATAGAGCATAATATGGAAATAAAAGTGGAAGACATAACAATAAATGAATTAACAATAATATTAAGAACTTGATAAAAAGAAGCAGTAAATGAACTTGAAGAAGTAAAGTAAAACACATAATAACATAAGACCTAGGGTTAACTGTAAGAATTGTAAAGGTAAGGAATGTAGAAGAATGTAAGAACGAGAATATATATGTATAAGGGATATGCATATAACTACTTTTGAATATGCATGTATGAGAGGTGTGAATTATTATAATTTAATATATAAATTATATAGCGAAAATGATAAAGATTATTAGAGTAGGTTGTAATGCAAGTTCAGTAGGGTTACACAATAGAAGTTTTCCTACCGCAAGAGGCTATAAGTTGTTGTCTAACATTATTCTGATATAGGACATGTTCAACCATAGGACCAATGGAGAGTATACGCTTGCATATAGATGAAGGGCTACACTCATTATATAGTAGTCTGCTTCAAACTTATTTTAGAGGAGGGTATTGAACTAATCGCACTATGAAATCTAAACGGATGATAAGAGGGGTCGTGCACTATGTAGCGGGTGTTGGTACCAAAATTTAGAGTTAGGGCTATCATCGGGAAAGAATGTCACCAGTCCCAAGCAGTCAATGGGAAGGATAGGGTTACACCTAATGAGTCTTCATCTATAGACTGCGAGAATGGACCATGCTAGGCCATGCACCACCATAGTTGTTTGCTAGTTTGTTTGATATAGAAAGACTAGTTAACCCATAATGAGATTCCTTCATAGCATAGAAGGGGTGGTTAGTGGGGCCAAGTCCACAGTAGGAAGCAGACAAAGTGGAAAATCCCCAAAGAGAATATGGAGAAATATATAAAAGGCTGTCGGAAATACTATGACAAAATGTGTGAAAGGCCATTAATAAGCACTATAGGACTTCCTTAAGTCATACGGTAATGAGATCGTGATACGATGTGGAATTGGATCCTCACGGGATGCTGAACGGGAGATACTTATAGGGTTAGTATTTAGGCCCAATAATGGACTATGGGATACACACACATAGATATAAATCTACGGAAGGTAGATAGGAATGGTTCGTACGTGAATATGGAGTCGAGACGACTAATAAAATATGAACCGACACTATATGAGATAGTGAGCAATCGGTTATGTATAAGATGTATAACTTACCAGACACTAGAACATTGTTCTAACCCCCTCCTTATTACAACCCATAGGATAGTTAGAAGGACAGTACTGGTGCTTGGCATGTTCAACGCTGACAAGGACACTTGATTTTGGAAAGTGTCAAACCTTGGTCAGTACTTATGTGATCTATTATATTTTAAGTATTCCACTGTAGATTATTTCTTTAGGGCTTTGATATGCATTCTTTTATTTTATCTATAGGATATCGAACCAACGATCCATGCTTTGGTGGATTTGGGTTTACAACTTAGCAAAAATTCAGGCCCATCAAGGTGTCGCATTGCATTTGGTATCAGAGCATAGGTTAGTTGATCTTGGAAAATTAGGAAGCACTGAATGAACGTATTTTTGTTTTTTCTATAAATATGATATATGTCAAATCCTAATAATTTGAAGTGCAGAATAATTACAAATGGACACTCCTAAAACTGGATGGTACACAACTCTCTAGTCGGGCCTTGATAGCCCAATGATTGTAGATCCCTATATGGTTATCGATTTATGATGTACAATAGGTCCAGATAAATGGAAAATCATAATCTATATGTTATAGAAAGTGGGAGATAGGGAATTTCCTAAGGTTGTGAAATGGTCAGTCCTAATTGGATTTTCAATATTGAGAAATGGACTAGTTAGAAAATAAAAGGAAATGTGCTCTTAAGGGAATAGTTAGATATTCACTTTGAGTCCAACCCAATAGAAATTAGTTTTAAATGTCGAGGAAAAATAAAATTGATATAATTGAAAAAGTAAAGAAGTAAATATTTGAATTTGGAGAGAAATATATGTTATTAGATTTTGAAAAAATATTTATATAATGAAAGTTTTGTTGGAAGCTAAACTAAATTTTTTCCAAAATATTGTCTTATAAAAGCAATTTGTTTGAAAATAAAAATAAAAATAAAAATTATAGAATATATATAGCTTGCTAGTGTCGTTGTAAAGAAAGAAAAGTGTAAATATGAAGTTCTCATAGAAATAAAGATTTGTAGAAACCTAAAAATTTCAATGAAGGAAATTTTGTAGAAAGCTATTTCTTTTGAAAGAAAAATAGTAGAGCAATATAGCTATTGCTCATGGGTTTTCTGTAATGAAAATTTCAAGTTGTAGAAATATTTTATGGATAGATAATAGGAAGTATTATGAGTTTGGAATATGGGTAAATAGTGTAGAAAAGAAGATTTAGAACCCTAAAACAAAGCTGTAGGTGAACCCATTATAACGATTCAAGTAAGAAAATAGTAAATTAAGATAAAAACAATTGCAATAAGTGCAGTTTAGGTAGAGGAGTTGAATAGTAGAAAAGTTATGAAATATAAATAAAAACGAGATATGAGTTATAGTCATAAGGATGGAATTTGAGATATTAATTCACTGGAATGAAAAGAGATAACAATATAAGTTTCTATGAATGAATCAAGTTACAAATAAAGATGTTTTGTTTGAAACAATAAGGAATGTAATTGTAAAGTAAGCGATGTCCAAAATATGGAAAATCCTTTATTTTGTACTATCTACTTCAATAAAGAAATAAAGTATAGTTCCTTGCAATCTCACACAAAATACGAATTTCTTTTTAAGTGATTCATAGAGAATTATACTGTTAACAATTCATCTTGACGAGGGAAAGTAGTTTCTTTGCATTAAATTATAGGATCCTTAAAGTATAATAAAAAGTGTAATAATTATAAATTATGTAGATAATCATCAAAAGAGATTTTTCTTGTAATCTAATTTAAAGTTACATAGGAAATTATAGGTAGAATAAAAGAAAAATGGACAATCTCCATTGTTGTGTACACTTCAAGTATCTTTCAGAAGTCCCCACTCATGGCATTAGAGACTCCACTAAAGGTTGGAAGTGAAGACAGGAAGAATGATATAGCGAGAGTTGTTCTTCTCAACTATAGTTTTATTGTTTAAAAATTTATAAAAGATATTTTGAAAAAACTGTAAGGTGTATTTTATAAAAGAATGGTTTGGTGTAAGGAATAAGTTTTTGAAGGAAAAACTTAATAAATAGTTTGATTAAAATCCCAATTTTTAAGAAACAAAAGTTAAAAAGACCTTTAAAAGAAAAGGTTGATTTTAAAAAAAGGAAGAAACTTTTACTTAAGTTTCATTAAATTCTCTTTTAGGTTTAGATGAATAAGTTAAATTCAAAGATTGTAAATTCAAGTTATAAAATAGTTAAAACACCAAGTATTTTTGAATTTGATAAAGGATTTTAAGTTGTACTTTTAAAGACAAAGGTTTTATGATTAAGCATTTTAATTTTTTTTTGAAATTTCTAATTTCTAGAAAAAATATAAAAACCGAACCAAGATTTTAAATATGGAGTACATAGGAATTAGTGCATAGGGAGGACGAGATAGAGGATAAGGCTATGAAGAACCTTGGAACCCCATAGAGTGTATTGGATTATGGTAAGACCCTAGGAATACTTTGTTAGACATGATTTCAAGATTTGAGAATGCCATTAAGGAACTTGGATTAAAATAAAATGGTAACATAGGATTATTAGGGGCTAAACACTCCTGGGGGATATTGGCATACTCAAGGTTAAGATATGAGGATTTCACAAGGATGACATGTAAGTCCATTCAAATCAGAAGTGAGAGGGCCATAACATCGTTAGTATTAGTTGATGTTGTGGGGTAACTTCAAGCAGTTGTTATAGTTAAGTTGGGTTATAAGCATTTGTTGTCTTTATTGGGAGTAAAGTTGTGTACAACATTATAGATGTTTGCACAGAAAATGGGCAAACACCTCCAATTCGTATGATTTAGTTGATTATGTGTTGTTCTTAGTAATTTGGATGATTTATGCAAATATATAAAATAGATGGACTAAACTGTAAAATACACAGATTTATAGTGGTTCGGCCAGAATGTGCCTACGTCCACTTTATATGTTATTCTTCTTTTCTCTTCAGATTACAAGTACAAAGCTTTGATTACAAGTATCTGAAAACTGTTTGAAAGTTCTATCCGTGCTTGAGCTCTCAAACTTGTCTGCCATTATTGTACCCCTGCCCCTCTATTTATAGAGTGAGGCTGAGGGTAGGGGTCTTGGATGTATATAGCTGCTGGTGGGCCTGGGCTGATGCTATCTGGCCTGGCAACGTTGGTTTGGCAAAGCCTTGGTTCGGTGATGCATGGAAGTGGATTGGTCCGGTAGAGGTTGGTCCGGTGGTAGGTGAAGTGGGTTGGTCCGGTAGAGGTTGGTCCGGTGGTAGGTGAATTGGTCCGGTAGAGGTTGGCCCGGTGGTAGGTGAAGTGGGTTAGTCTAGTAGAGGTTGTTTTGGTGGAGGTTTTGGACCGGCATTGTTTGGAGAGGGTTTGGACCGGCATTGTTTGGAGAGGGTTTGGACCGGAAGTGGAGCTTGGACCGACAATGCTTGGAGATGGGATGGTTCGGCATTGCTTGGAAACGCATCCAACATTTGCCCCCCAAAGTGGGGCGTATGCCAGCATATGTCGCGCTTTGTTTTAGCTTGGACATTCCCATCCGGCATGCTCATCCGGCCCTGGGTGTCGAACCAGTGGTCCGGTCGCTCCCATTTGTCTATAAGTAGGGGCGTCATGCTTTCGTTATTCCCTACCGAGTGTGATAGCCAAATTATTTGAGTGCCGAACCAAAATTGACTGTTCCAAACAACCGAACCAACCGAGCAACGAATCATACCTAACTGCCGAACCAGGTGAGTCCACTTTTGCCGAATGAATTTTTATGGCTGGACTACCGAATGGGACATGGGGTTCGAATACCGAATGAAATTTCGTTTTTGAATTGCCGAATGTAACTAGGGGATTCGAGTGCCGAATGGACCTTATATGCTTGAATTTTTATTCTTTGAATTACAAGTGAAATTCCGGACTACATATACTTGCATGTTTATATCCTCTATTCTAACGATGTACTTTCTCGTGGTGCAGATAAATGTCTCGTAAAGTGGAAACTCGATCAGATAAGAAAGGTCCAAGGACGAAGGAGAGTCCATCGTAGTGCCCCCAGCTCAGCCAGGACCGGAACGTCATGGACCCACCCCGAGATCGCTAGTAGATGGGTATGGTCCTCAAAAGCTTCTGAATTCTCCGCGTGACTGCTTTCCTAGCTCTCTCAAAGAAGCGCGGCTTGATGTTATCTCCCGCTCCTTTAGGATTGATAGAGCACGCATGCTATTGCCAGGGAAGGGGGTCACGCCATATAATCCCCCTGAAGGATACTTCGCTTATAGTAGGTACCAATGCATGTGTGGGGCCATTCCTCCAATCAATTCTTGGATAGTTAGCTTCGTCACCTATTTGAAGGTGGCCCCTTTCCAGCTCCAGCCCAGCTCCTATGCTATCTTGGTGTGCCTATTCGTGATTTTCCAGAGAAAGTACGGGCGTCCCCTTCTAACCGGGAGATTCGGTATCTATATAACTTGAGAGGTTACAAGAAGGGGTCTCCATACATCAGCTTGGAATCGGCCGTGTCCTTCAAGCCGGTCCTGGACTTGTATTCAAAGTTCACCATGTTTAAGAAGGAATGGTTCTTCGTCCAGGATGACTCTGTTTCGATCCACCGCTTCACCTCTGGCTGTAAGTTAAAGCTTATTTATAATTTTCGTTCTGACTGAGACGCTTCTTCTTATGTGTTTTTGTTTCTTGCTAGCGACAGGTGGCTTTGCAGTCGTGGACAATGATCACCCGTTTCAGATAGCCGTGGAGATAGAGGCCATTTCGAGAAGGGATAGGTCAGCTTCTTACCTAATCAGGAATGCCACTCTCCTGGGACACAACTTGATTCTACCACATCAGTCTGTGGTCAAGCAGATGGATACGGCTAAGGAAAGAGCTGCCAAAGCCAAAGGAGGGGCCACGACCAAGAGCAGTAAGAGGAAACCCTTCTCAATACCTCCAGTCATCGGGGGGAAGAAGCTCAAGAAATCTGATGGACCCTCTCCCAGCACTTGCCCAGATGTTCCGGAGGAGGAAAGTGGAGAGAAGGAAAGAGGCGAGGAGGAGAGCGGAGGTGATAGAGAAGGTGATGGTGGTAATGGTGGCGAAGGATAGAGTGGTAGTGGCGTTGGTGCCTTGACCTCTGGGCAGGCAGGTGAGATTCAAGAGTGGACGGATGATGCTTTCCGCCAAGCTTTTGAGGGGTTGGAGGAAGGGTCGGCCTTGGTGGAAAAACCGAAGAAATCTGATAAGGCCAGGACTGGTGCCGGTCCATCTTCTGAGAGCATTTCAGCTAGGGAAACTCCAGCGGTTCAAGGTGAATTTTTTGACTCCTCTTTTAACTTCACATGTTTCTTGGATTATAGTCCCATGCATGCTTGTAACACTTGGTTTTTATTCCAGGAACGGGTAAGGCGGCCAAGACATCAGACATTCTGCACCGCCTTGAGCAATTCAAACTCCTCAAAGCTTCTGCTAAACCGAAGCCTTCGACTGACCGTTCTGGGGGCGTAGTCGGCTACCGTCCTCTTTTCGGAGTCATTGAAGAGGATATTCAAAAGAGAAAGAGGAGGCGTTCCATGTTCGAACCTTCACCTGGACCTCAGCCCCCAACCCAGTCTATTCATGATATCACGGGGGATGATACTGAGTCCATACGATCTCCGCATCCATCAGAGAATCCTACCGTTACTCATGTTGATCGTCCCGGCTTGGCTCGTAACCTATTTGCGGGTCATCCAGATCTGGACCCGAGTTCTCATGATATTTCTTTCGATGAGGTTACCGGTGAGCACCTCCTACCCCGCAATCCTATGGTAAGGGTGCTTGATGAGGCTAAGTCTTTGGATCTCGACTTGTTGACCACTCGGATTGCGACTATGGGGGATGAGGCCAAGGCAAACATCGATCGGGTGGCTGAGGAGACCAAGAAGTTGATGGGGCATCACGCCCGACTGGTCAAGGCCGGGGAGGAAATTGGGAGTGCCAACATAAGATTGCGGCTAGTGATTGCCGACCAGGCTAAGCAACTTTCCGATCAGGCCATCCAGATCTCTCAGCACGAGGCTGCCTCCACACGGCTAAAGAAAACTATGAAAGAGGCTAGCAGAGCCGAGCTGCGAAAAATGGAGGCCATCTGCAAGGAACAAATCGATATAGCCATTACAATGGTAGACGATGTTCGGAAGGCGGACCTCGAGCGAGTAGAGGAGTTATCCGGGAAGCTTGAAGCTGCGGAGCTTGCTCAAGCTAAGCTGAAGGAGGAGATGGAGGCGATGAGGAAATCCCTTCAGGCTGACCGCTCGCGATACCGAACGGAGAGGGATGCTGCCGTTGCAAAGCTGTTGGCTTCTGAAGTCTGGATGAGGGAGTTCGAGGAAAACGAGGGGATGATGGACAAGATGCTCCAGGATATGTATTTCCGTACTTGGAAGCAGGGCAACTTATCCTGGATGGATGACTATCCCCGGATCATGGCCAAGATTTATCTTCAGGCTCTGGAAGAGGCCAAGGCTGATGCGGATAAGGAGGGTGGTATGGCCTTCAGGATGGATGTGGTTACGGTCCAGTTTACTAAGGAAGAGAAAGTGGCGGTGAAGGAGGGCATGCGGCTGCTTGCTGCCGAGGAGGTAGGCGTGCAGTTGGGAGACCACGATCAAGGAACAGATGTTGGTAAGTCTTCCCTTTTAGGCTTTTCATAGCTTGGTTGCTTATCGTTTATCTAATAGATTCTTCTCCTGAATTGGACAAGTGGGAACTCTGGTCAGCATGCTGGGAGCTCCGATCCTACGGTCAAGTAGATCTTGGGGGGTCGGAAGGATAGAGATGAAGTTCTGATGCTGCCGACTATTTTGGCTCGATCCGAATATTTTTGGTTTTACTTGACATTCCTGTATATACTAGTTCCAAAACATTAATGTACTTTCAGGTTGTAATTATGTCATTGCAACGAATGATTTTATTTTTTACATGTAATTTTATAACATAAGTTGATTCCGTCATATTTGGATGTTGTCATTATTTTGATGTGTTGCATAAGAAATATAGCTGTGCATGTGCTAGTGATTCAACTGTGTTTGATGTCAAGTTCTTGCATAAAGTATAATTTCATGTCTTGCAATGTTAATGTGATGTATGAATATATCAGAGCTACTTATTTGTATACAAGAGAAGAAAGTACCACCCTTTCGATTTTTAGTTGTAGATGGTAGCTTTGAATGCCTTGTGTGATCGAATACGGGTTGAGTGACCCGTCATCCAGCTGAGAGTTCTTATTCCCATTAGCGAGTGCATCCTATTTGGTGTCCTTTACTTTAATGGTTGTTATAGAGGATAGGAGGAAAGTTTTTATAAATAAAAATGGAAATATAAGAAATAGTAAAACTTCCAATCATGGAAGGCCTTCGATGTGCTTAAGTTCTTGGCAAATGGGCTTTGTAGTAACTTTCACTAGCTGTGGGTCTTGGAGACATTCGTCACCCATCTTACGCCTCCGCGGGGAGTTTTCTTTTTTACCACAGCCGTACTTAAGACACATCGGAGCCGAGATCGCGCATAGTAACTACCCGGGCCATTATGGCCCGTAATCGTGGGTATTATTCGATTTACCATGGCCGGCTAGCGTGGGTGCCGATCGTCAACTTTGAACCGCCACTGGCTGGCCACACCTTATGTTGGGGCTTATAATCGGTTCACAGTCGCCAACAAGCCGAACGCCGTAATGATCTGCCTCGGCTCATTACAGTTGGCTTTGAGGGCCGTCGTGAGCAATGAGTTAACCCGCAGCAGAGGGATGCTGGAGCAAAAGTGTCTCATTGACGAGGGCATAGATTCGTATAGTACCTGTTAGGTCTTGTCCAGGTGAGGTTGTGCCGTGAACTGTCCAGAATGGAAATGCCGTTATACAGGATTTTGTTCAATAGAAAAGGATAAAGCTTAACAAGCAGCCAAGATACAAAGGAAGAAGTTAAAAAGAGACAAGATTTTTAAAGTGGTTCGGCACGAAAATGCCTACGTCCATTGATTCTCTTCGTTAATTCACTTCATATGGGCAGTACAAGTTAAGAAAAGTATCAACGAAGGTGTTGGATGTTCCATGCCCTCTGGAACACCTCTCCGTCCACGTTGACAAAATATAAGCTCCGTTGTGGAGATCTTTACGAATTACATAGGGTCCGTCCCAGATTGGATCTAGCGCTCCGGGGCGCAGGAAGATCCGTTTGAGAACAAGATCTCCTTCTCGTAAGCTGCGGTGCTTGACCTTGGAGTTGTATCGTGCTGCCACTTTTTTCTTGTGAGCTGCCGCTTTAAGTGCTGCATCATTTCTTCTCTCTTCAATTAGGTCCAAAGACATGTGTAGGAGTTCTTCATTCTCTTCTGAGTTGTAGTGGATCCTATGGTGGGATGGCACTACAGTTTCAACTGGGAGCATAGCCTCCGATCCGTATGCCAAAGAGAAAGGAGCATGCCCTGTTGATGTTCTGAAAGTCGTGCGGTAGGCCCAAAGTGCCGTAGGAAGTTCATCCACCCAAGCGCCTTTTGACTTTTCAAGCTTCTTCTTGATCAGAGTTTTGAGAATTTTGTTGACAGCTTCGACTTGTCCATTTGCCTGGGGATAAGCCACAGATGAGAAGCTTTTGTGAATTCCGTGCTCTCGGCACCAGTCGGTGAACTCCTCGCTGTCAAACTGAAGTCCATTGTCCGATATGATTTTGAGCGGAACCCCGTACTTGCATAGAACATTTTTATCAAGAAGTTGATAACTTTTGCCGAAGATATTTTATTTAAAGGTTCCGCTTCCACCCATTTGGTGAAATAGTCGACTGCCACTATAGCATATTTGGCTCCGCCTCGGCCCATCGGCAGTTCGCCAATCAAGTCAATTCCCCATACCGCAAAGGGACAAGGACTGGTCATTCGAGTAATCTCATTTGTTGGTAGTCGAGGGATCTTAGCAAATTTCTGGCATCTGTCACATCTTTTGACGAAGTTTAAGGCATCTTTATTTAAAGTGGGCCAGTAATACCCATATCGGAGTATTTTCTTTGCTAGAGTCTGCCCTCCAATGTGATCTCTGCAACTTCCTTGATGGATGTTGGACAGGACTTCTTTGGCTTCTCTTCCAGCGACACACCTTAATAAGGGGTTAGAGAAGCCGCGCCGTTAGAGGATGCCTTCTTGTATTGTGTAGCGGGAAGCTTTCCTCAAGATTTTCTTGACTTCGTTGCGCCCGTCGGGCAGTGTGCCACTTTGTAAGTACTTCCGGATGGGAGTCATCCAAGTTTCCTCTTCGATTGCAGCTATCAGATTCACTTGCTCGAAACTCAGGGCTAGTTGCTTTGAGATGGTTATTGTTCCGAAGGTGGTGCCGTCCTTCATGCTAGCTTGCTTTGCCAGTTCGTCGGCCTCCTGATTCTCTCCTCGAGGAATGTGTTTGATTAAATAGTGATCCAATTGATTGAGTAGCAGCTTGGTCTTCTTTAGATATGCTGTGAGTCGTTCTCCTCGAGTTTGGAATTCTCCCAGTATTTGATTTACGATAAGTTGAGAATCGCTATGGAGACATAAAGAACCGACTCCAATCTCTAGGGCAAGTTCTAATCCGACTATCACTGCTTCGTATTCTGCGTCGTTGTTGGTGGCAGCGAATTCCAACCTTAAGGCATAGTGCAGCTTCCTTCCACTGGGGGTGATAATCACAATATCTTCCCCCGAGCCTTGTTCGTTTGATGCTCCATCTACAAAGAGATTCCACTTGATATCTTTTGATATTTCAGATCGATCTTTACCTTCGTTGGCAATGAATTCGGCAATGAAATCGGCCATGGCTTGTCCCTTGATGGCGGTGCGAGGATGGTAGGTGATATCATATTGACTCAGTTCAATGCACCATTTGAGAAGTCGCCCTGAAGTGTCGGGGCGATAGAGTACCTGCCTTAGTGGTTGATCGGTTAAAACTCTGATGGAATGAGATTGGAAATAGTGTCGCAGTTTCCGTGATGTGATTAGCAAACGGTATGCTAGCTTTTCAAGTTTAGGGTATCTGGCTTCTGCCCCTGTAAATCTCTTGCTTGCAAAGTATACGGGCCGCTGCGCGCGGTTGTCTTCTCTCACCAAAGCGGCGCTTAAAGCATGGGACGATACAGCAAGGTATAGGTATAGTTCTTCGCCTTCGTTTGGAGTTGAGAGTACTGGTGGTCTCTGAAGGTGTTCGATTAGGTTAAGGAAGGCTGTCGAGCATTCGTCAGTCCATTCGAACTTTCCTTTGTCTTTCTTTAGAGCTTCGAAGAAAGGGATGCATTTGTCGGTTGCTTTAGAGATGAACCTGCTTAGGACGGCCACTTTCCCGTTTAGGCTTTGCATCTCTCTTCGAGTGGATGGTATCTTGATATCTTGCAAAGCCCGGACTTGTTCGGGGTTTGCTTCAATCCCCCTGGCATGGACGATGAATCCCAAGAACTTTCCCGACGATACTCCGAAGAAGCACTTTAGAGGATTCAGCTTCATTCCATATTGGCGAAGTACTTGAAACATCTCGTCCAGGTGGTTTATATGATCGTTGGCTTTCCTCAATTTTACCAGCATATCATCCACATAAACTTCCATAGTTCGTCCTATTAATTCCGCAAACATCATGTTGACGAGGCGCTGATAAGTAGCTCCGGCATTTTTAAGTCAGAAAGGCATTACTCTGTAGCAGTACAATCCCCGGTCAGTGATGAAACTAGTGTGGTCTTGATCGGGGGCATGCATAGGGATCTGGTTATATCCTGAGTATGCGTCCATAAAGGATAAGAGTTCGTGTCCAGCTGTGCTGTCCACAAGTTGATCGATTCGGGGGAGTGGGAAGCAGTCCTTCGGGCAAGCGTCATTTAAGTTGGAGAAGTCGATGCATGTTCGCCACTTCCCATTAGCCTTCTTTACCAGTACCGGGTTGGCGATCCATTCTGGGTAGATGGCTTCTCGTATGAAGTTATTGGCAAGTAGGTTCTTTACTTCTTCCTCGAGGGCCGCTGATCGTTCTTCCCCCATGATTCTCTTTTTCTGCTTTACTGGCATCTTGGTGGGATCGATGTTCAGTACGTGGCATGCTACGTCTGGTGAGATTCCAGTCATGTCAGCGTGCGTCCATGCATATACATCCAAGTTGTGGCGAAGAAAATCGACGAGTTGATCCTTCAATTCCTCTCTTAACTGAGACCCGACTCTCAGCAGTCTGCTTGGGTCGTGTTTGTCTACAGATACAAATTTCATAGCCTCTGCAGGCTCGGTGGTGGCCTCCTCCTCCTTGTCCATGGGGTCTAATTCGTTGAAAGGATCGCTGGTATATCGAAGAGGAGGGGCTTTCTTTAATTGCTATGCTTCCAAGTTTTTCTTGCAGAGAGAAGTCTCTGCATCCTTCCCTTTATCCTTCCTGCGGTTATTGTGAAGTTCAGTCACATAGAAATCTCGAGCGGTGTCTTGATCTACCTCTATTTCTCCTATTCCGTTATCCGTTGGAAATTTCATCTTCATGCACCATGGGCTTAGGACAATTTGGAAGTCATACAAGGCTAGTCTTCCCAAAAAGGCGTTGTAGGCTGAGTGGTTCTCTATTAGCACAAATGTTTGTTTTCGCACAACGGAGCGGGGATGACTTTCTATTTCGACAAAGAGGTCCAGTTGCCTGAGGGGCATCTTCGCATCTCCGGTGAAACCATGTAGCGGTTTGCTACAGGGAGACACATCCTTCATTGACAGCTTCATTTTGTCGAAAGCGTGCTTGAATAGGATATTTACTGAGCTTCCAGTGTCTACTAGAATTCGAAAAACCTTGGCTGGACCGAACCAGGCAGAGATGACCATAGGATCCATGTGAGGGTACTGCTTTCCCTCTAGATCACGCCTACTGAATGTGATATCATCATTCTCTTTCCGTTTCGGGTGGCGCTCTTCTGTAACAGAATTAACGTAGCCTTCATTGTTTCTAAGTGACTTACCGTATCTCTCCATCTCTGCCCAGCTTTCGTCGGCGATGTGTGGTCCTCCTGATATGGTAAGGACCACTATCTTCTCTTGACTGGAGCCGCTGGTGTTGCGATTTCCTCCGCCTACTTCCGGGAGTGACATCCCTGGGTTCTCATTGGTAGGAGTTGAAGTCCTGTTCTGACCTTTCACATAGCGCTCTAGTCTCTTCCTTCTGATGTGTTCTTCAATCAAGTCCCGAAGATGATGGCATTCATTGGTGTCATGCCCATGAGATTCGTGGAAGCGGTAGAACTTTCTAGACTTAATTGCATTATCTGATTCCTTCTTGTGCGGGGGGCGCTTGTATCTAACTTCGTCTTGGGTGGCCAAGAAGATGTTTTCGATTGTTTCATTTAAAGGAGTGTAAGAGTCAAATCTCGGTCCTGGTCTATATAAGAGCTTTTCCCCCTTCTTGCCCCCAGCACTATCTCTGGAGTCATTTCTTCGAACGTCCTTTGCTACTGCGGATGTGTTTCCATGAGCTGCCTTGGTTTGTTGCCCTGTCTGCCTTTCAATGGCAGCGTCTTCAAGTCTCATATATTTCTCGGCTTCGTGGAAGAAATCGGGTAAAGTAGCTGGCTTTTCTTTCGCTAATCTGCTAATAAACTTAGTATCCGGATGCACACCACTGCAGAGGACCATTAGGATAAGTTTCTCGTCAGCATCTTGAACTACGGCTGCTGTGGCATTGAATCGGGTTAGATATTGTTGCACTGTCTCTCCGGGCTTCTGTTTGATATTAGATAGGGAATAAGGGTCCTTGGGTTGTTCCACATGAATGCGGAACTGGCTAATGAACTTTTCTTTCAACATTTCCCATGAGCTGATGGATCCTTGGGGCAGATGGCAGAACCAGGAGGTAGCTAGATCTGCCAAGAATAGTGGAAAGCATTTACACAACACTCCCTCTGTTGTTCCGCTCATGAGCATATGCTGTGTGTATCTCTGCAAGTGTACAATGGGGTCAGAGGTTCCCTTGTAAGGTTCCATTGTTGGCATTTTCCATTCCCGGGGGGTGATGGCAGTTTCGATATTGCGGGTGAAGGGGCTGGTTACCCTAGCGCCTATCCCCCGATCCCTTTGTTCCCGTTGGACGCACTCTCTGAACAATCGTGCCATCCTTTCATCAGAACTTAGAGCGGATAGAAATGATTTTGGTTCTTCCCTACGGGATTGATTCCGTCCAGATGACCTGTAGGGACGGTATCGTCTATTGCTCCTAACATTCTCCAATGACGGCCTCTAGTCTTCCGGGGGCACGCTGGGGTCAGCCACAGTTGGCCCTTGCCTTGATCTTCCCCTGCTGGGTTCTGTTCTCAGCACTTCCTCGGGCCCAACTTCGGACTGGACTCCAGCTCGGTCCCGTCTATTGGTGTTTCCATGGTTAGGTAGCATGGCAGGCTCAGCTACATCCGACCCCTGCCTGGTACCTCCCCTGTTGGGTTCGGTTCCAAGTGTTTCCTCGGGCCGGAATTCGGGCTAAGTCCGAGCTTGGCTCCTACCATTGCTGTTTCTGTTGTTAGCCTCTTCGAAGAAGAAAGGCCTTTGTCATCTCCTAGATCCTCCAGACCGGGACTCACCCCATAATTCAGTGTTGCGGTTGGTTTCTTCAACATCCCTTAAGCATGACATGAGTTGATCTACCAAGGCTTCTTGTTGAGATGCGAAGCGGTTAGTTACTTCAGCCACAACCCTGTTCAGACCCGCCCTTGTAATTGGTTGTTCCGTAGCAGGGGTTGTCGGATTTGCCTGATTTCCTTTTGCTGTTGGAACTGGACGATTGTCTTGATCTCTGATCACTGGATCTAGGATACTGCCAGTTGCGATGTTCTTTCCTTTGTTAGCATCTTTCTTCCGTCCGGGAGGCATGTTTTCCCAGCAATGAACGATGCTGATAGGAAAAGGGTTAAGAGGGAGAAGCTGAAGCTTCGAGCTCCTGTTCTCAGTGAAAGCACCAAAAATGTTTGCACAGAAAATGGGCAAACACCTCCAAGTCGTATGACTTAGTTGATTATGTGTTGTTCTTAGTAATTTGGATGATTTATGCAAATATATAAAATAGATGGACTAAACTGTAAAAGACACACAGATTTATACTGGTTCGGCCAGAATGTGCCTACGTCCACTTTATATGTTATTCTCCTTTTCTCTTCAGATTACAAGTACAAAGCTTTGATTACAAGTATCTGAAAACTGTTTGAAAGTTCTATCCGTGCTTGAGCTCTCAAACTTGTCTGCCATTGTTGTACCCCTGCCCCTCTATTTATAGAGTGAGGCTGGGGGTAGGGGTCTTGGATGTATATAGCTGCTGGTGGGCCTGGGCTGATGCTATCTGGCCTGGCAACGTTGGTTCGGCAAAGCCCTGGTTCAGTGATGCATGGAAGTGGATTGGTCCGGTAGAGGTTGGTCCGGTGGTAGGTGAAGTGGGTTGGTCCGGTAGAGGTTGGTTCGGTGGTAGGTGAATTGGTCCGGTAGAGGTTGGTCCGGTGGTAGGTGAAGTGGGTTGGTCCGGTAGAGGTTGTTTTGGTGGAGGTTTTGGACCGGCATTGTTTGGAGAGGGTTTGGACCGGCATTGTTTGGAGAGGGTTTGGACCGGAAGTGGAGATTGGACCGGTAATGCTTGGAGATGGGATGGTTCGGCATTGCTTGGAAACGCATCCAACAATAGATAATGTTCCTTCATATGTGTTTCCGATGTGGACCGTTATGTTATAGGAAAACAATAGGATAAGTAATTTCAGGAAGGCAGTTAACTAATGCAAAAGAAAAGAAAATAGTAGAGAGTAGAAGTTTATGAAAAAATTTAAGAAAATTTATTTAAATACCACTAAAACGAAATGGAATAAGATCAATAAATTTTAACAAGCGGAGGACAGCGGAGAAATATTGAGTAGCCATAGGTCAATGTCCCTGTACCCCAAAGGCTAAAATGTATAATTGAACATGGTTGCCGGTTGCTACTATAAATAAAAGAAAAGTTTTTAAAACTTAAAATTTACCGTATAAATTGAGAGAAGTCCACCATGGACATTGGATTGTTGACTAAACCCCGATTTTTTGAGATACGGAAACTTGTGCTTTGAAAAACCCATACATATATATGTACTCTTTTGAAAAATAAAAAATCTCTACAAATTGTATTGAAAGATTTTTAAGTTTAAAATTTTACAAATATTTAAAAGGTAACATAGGAATATTTTTGAATTGAAAAATAAGAAAATTTCAAATTTTGAAAATGCCACATACTTGATGTTAGGGAATAGATAACAGGTTGGTTAGTAAGGATTTTACTGTGCAATAGAAGTGACAGTGAAATAAAATACGATTAATGTGGTAGTATACTAAAATATGATTAGAAACAAGGGAGAAAGCTACTATAGTTAGGGAACAACTTTCTCCGTATCTTGTTAATAACCAAAAAGTTGATTTCTGAAATAAACCTTATTTTAAAAACTTAAAAAAATCGACATATGCAAATTATACTTGGAAAAGTTGAAAAAGAAACAGGGGCAAAAGAGAAGATTCCTAGATACAAGCGAAAGGTACATAAGATAAGGGTGGAAATATGGAATTTTTCATCTAAACCCTTTCTTAAAATAAGAAAATAGGTTTATAAAACTAGATTTTCTAAATTTGAATATTAGGCGTAGTGTGCTAGAATTTTGGGTGGTAGAAGTTGTATGCAAAATCATTTGAACTATACTTCTATTCGTAGGAGTATGGGAGAATTTGGATGTAAAGCAAGTTTTTGGTTTTCAAAGGTTGCATACATATAGAACCGCTAGTATATTTAGGATGTTTGCATCATATTTTCGAAAATTGGTTTAAAAAAAGCATTACATGGGAGGTTCAATTTAGAATTGCTCAGTTACATATCATATATTTTGTGATACACTATGCACTGTACACAATTAGTTGCAAAATTGTTTGCACACACCTGATTTGTTAGTTTAGAATGGATGTGTGATTGATTGCATTATCGAGCCCTTAAGGAATTTCAAAGGAAAATTCTTTTAAAGGAGGAGGAATGTAACACCCCGCTTTTTTACATTAATTGATTAAAAAGAGTTAATTAATAAATAGTAAACAATGAAAAATATTTTTTGTTTCAAATGTCAGAATTTGGCTACGAAACTTGCAACGTTGTATTCATGACGATTTTCTAATTAATTTTCATATATAATATCTTTCCATCGAAGTTCAAACAAAAAAGTTATTAACGTTTGAAATTTCAGCATTAGAAATAATTATATATGTAAATATGGTAATAAAATCAATTAACGTTAATTGGTAACATTAATGGGGGTCTAAATGTTAACGTTAAATCAAAATCTTATTGAATTTATAAAAGTGGAAAGAATTAAACAAGATCAATTAATAGAGGAAATAGATGAAGAGGATAACTGAACAAAAGAAAAAATCGACCCAATTAACTACTATTCGAAATCATCCAATACTACGCTACATAGGTCAACCTATGGAGGGCATAGGTCGACCAAAAGCGACCGACCATGTAGCGACCCACAAATTTATTACTTTGATAAACTATATTTATTTTTAAGTTTATTCAAATAAAAGGTTGATAATACAAATAATATTGTTTTTAGTGATAATAAATGATAATAAATCTTATTTTGAGTAGATATTTGCAAAAATATTTTTCCTCGGGATTTATGTCGATAAAATTGAAGAAAACCGTTTTATCGAAAACCGAGCTCTATAATCATAAAATACATGCACGGAGCTGAATATATAATTTACTCATATAATTAAACAGGAATATGGAATAAAATTAATTTTTTTTGTTTTTGGAGATAAAGTGTATTTAAGACATCATCAACGATGGCCTTATATTTAGTAATTGATTATAAATTTAATTGAGACACAAGGATTCGATAATTATTATAATTATATAAAAAATTGTTTTCAAAAATGATAATAATTCATTTTAGTTATTTGTAAAGTAATAATAAATGATTTATAATGGTTCTATAAAGATATATATTTGATTTAAAAATATAAGGAAAAATCGATATCGCTTTATCGGTATAATAACAATCTTTGCAAATAACTGTTAATATTAATTTATATAGTTTTATAAATGAAATATGATCATTTTAATTAGTTAATATTGATATGAAATTTATTTTCAAATTTTGTTTAAATTTATATGTAAATTAAAATATAAGTAAAAATGTGACTGATAATATGTTTCCCGATTTTCAACGGTTTGACGTATATAAGTTTTTGTAACGTTATTTATATGACTTATACACAAATACAACATGCACATACATACCCTAACGAACACTTTAAATTAGACATAAACATGTATACAAATATACATGCATACATATACATATACGTATATAAAAGAAATATAAAAGATATTTCTTAATTACTCAAACCTTAAGCAAGCCCAAAGTCAACATGTACACACCCACATGGACAAGCACATGGATGCACCCATGTGAACATCATTTCTGTCCATCCTAGGGTGATGTAGGGAGGGGGTAGTAGTAATGATGGTTGGTGATGGTGGGTGATGTAAGGTAGAGATATTTTCTACCTCTCTACTTGCCTATAAATACACATCCATTTGCATCTATTTCATTCTTTCATAACTTTCTCAAAATTGAATAGAATGGTGCATGTCATTTTCTCAAACCCTTCAAAATTTCAGTGGCTATAACTTTGTAGGTGACAACTTTTCCCCATTCTAAGCTTATATATACTAAAATCTCTATTCTTTCCAGAGCATTTTCTAGCCCAGTTTTAATGGACGAAAATACCTCGTTTTCATTCGAGCATAACTTCTCTAGTCTAATTGAAATATAGTAACTCTATTTTTTAAACCGTGTGAAATTTCAGTGGCTAGAACTTTTATGTTGAGCACTTCTTTAATTATTGATCTTAGCCATGTCAAATTCCACTTCTTTACAGTGTATTTTAGAGCTTCATTTTGATAAATCCGAGAATACCTTCTGTTCTTTTGATAATATCATTCTCATAATAAATCGAAATAAAGTTTTTATTTTATTAAAATTATACATAAAAGAATTTTCAAGAACTTTCCTTTTGATCATTTTTCAAAATTCCTAGAGCAATATGACGAAAAATTAGCTAGAAATTGACTCATTCTCGAGTTTAATTTTTGTGATTTCAAAAATATCTCGTCTTTTCTTGGCCATAACTTCCTCATAACTAAGCCAAATCGAAAGATTCTTTTATTGAAACCATAGGGAAAAGAATTTACTATAACTTTCATTTTGACAACTTTTCCAAATTCAGAGAGTAGGATGTCCAAAACTCCGAAAGAAAGTGACCTATTTTTGGGTCTAGTTTTTATTAAATTCGATAATAATCCAAAATATTATACCACATTCCCCATGCTTGGCTAAGTACCACTTTTGGCATGGAATGGTCGAGCATACTAGGAGGCAAGTTGTTGGGGTTCGTGAGCTGCAAGTTTGTGAAGCTATAGCCTTTTCGCGATAGAAAATCAATGTGAGAAACTCTTACATATATTATATTTTAGGATGATGTTATGATGTTTGCAATGGATGTTTAATATGCTTTGATCATCAAGTTTGGTTGTTTAATATAAATATTGAATATATATGCAAGTCATGGAAATACACGTCGTTAAGCACAAAGAAAAGGTGTATATGGTATGTTAAACCTCTTTAAAAAGGATTAAAAATGATTTTGGAATATTTTATAAAAAAAAAATGTGTTTTGATGAATTTTGGAAGGTATTGAAAATTTAGTTAAAAATATGCACGTCACGTAACGGTTGTTCGCGATTTCTTGCCATAAAAGTCAAACGAGTGTATAAAATGGAATATAGCTTGGAATTCTTCGGGATAAGAATTTTCCTACCTATGAACTATTATATCCACAGTTTTCAAATAAACAATTAAAATTGAGATTTCAACAAGTAGATTTTCAAATATGAATAAAACAAGTTTTTGGAAAATCGCGGTTTTGCAGTTCAGAATCCATAAAAAAAATTCTTTGAAAATGATGTTTTAAAATTGTTTAAAAATATAAAATAAATTCTAAAAATATTTTAAAATATTTCAAAAGTGATTTGAGTTATAAAATTGAATTTCCAAATGATAAAAAGTAGTTTTAATCAATACAACTTAAAAACCACTTTGCGTAGCACTTTTTCGTAGCACTTTTTTTCAACTTTTGAAACAAAGATTTAACATAACCATTCTTTTCCAAATCTTTTATAAATATTTTTAAATGATCAATAAATTATTGTAAAGGTGATTTGGAGGTTTAATGGAATGGTCAAATAAATGTGAAATGATTTAGAGTCGATTAAATATCTTAACTGCCTTATGGGTGATAGAGAGATAATATCTAGGCTTGGCTTTGGGAAAACAGTTTCCTACTCCACCTAGCTATCCGAACAAGCCCGACGGATGGGATAGTAAATTTTATTTACCGGGTCTAATTTTTCCAAAGTATAAAGGATATGATTTTTCGAATATAAATAGCTTGGATTTTGTGGAGATAATATTCTTATACTCGGTTTTAAAACCCGAAGAGGGAACTCGTACTATTAGTGGAATTTAATAGGTGATTTCACCATTATTTCGTCCATAGTATTTGTTGAATACGGGAATTGATATTGAGTATAATTAGATCATTTCTATAAATTCTGCTCATTTAACATTTACTAGTTTCGGATTAACATCCCAGATAACGTGGTTTTAAGTTAATCAAAATTTTGAGTTTTGAATTACGAAAGTTATGTTAAGGTTTAAATGAAATGATTTGGAAATATTATCTTAAGTAAAAGAGTGAAATGATTTGGAAACATTCCAAGATTCAAAAATGTTTGAAGTACTTAAATAATTTGATAAGAGAGGTTTAATGACTCCGTATATACCAAAAGAAAAGTTTTAAAGATATATATCTCTTGAAGATATTTTTGACAAAAAGGAAGAAATAAATTAAAAGAATAATTCCCTATTTATTTAACATCCTTTAATCGATGATTGGTTCAAAGGTACCGAGGTTGGATTTGGATAATTGCTATCCGAAGACTACTTCAAACAAATTTACGTATTCGAAGTGAAGAAAAGGAAATGATTTGGAAGATGGAATGTTAGGCTTCTTGTCATTAACCCTTGGGAGTAATGCCCATATGATATTTTGAGGCAATAGTTCTTCATTTAGGATATTTGATGCAAGGACTTCTCGCTAGTAATCTTAGGGGTAACTCTAGGCCGGATGTGGTAGGAGTGTGCCTTCGGTTTGTCCTATTCGTAGGCAACTTGTATGGATGAATGTCTGACATTGCATTTCTAGTTGTACAAATTGATCTCTATGAACGTATCATCTATTTGGTGTCGGAGAAGGCAACATCTCTTAACTTAATACCCTTTCCTGAAATGTACGAACTCAGATGTTTTACTTTTTTAGAAATTAGTCGTGTGACTATGGAATGGCAGCGTGGCATTCAAAGTGGAATGTGCTATATGAAAGGTAATCGCTACCTGAGGCCTCCTTACCCGGTAATGGCTTAAACAGGGTACGTTGTAAGGCTAGGTGGTTCACGACCATTAGGGTTGTTGAATTACTAGTTTTGATTCATGGCAAGACAGTTCATAAACTAAAGAAGAATTTGCATTCATACATGACAAAAAGAAGACAATAGAGGATCTCTAGGTTTAAAGTAACTATTATAGATATTGAGTCTTAGACATATGTTAAAATCATTCCTCAAGTTTTCGATTTTAAAATTTTTCTTTACAAAATAGAATTCACTGTGCAATTTATGCACAACCAGTCGACTGACTGATCTTACCAGTTGACTGACTGCGCATATGCACAGCAGTGAACTCTGTTCATAATTTTGAAACGGCAAATATTTTAAACTTTTAAATATTCAAAACACCAGTCGGCTGACCCAATGTACCATTCGAATGAACCGGCTTAAACTGCAAAATTTCTGAATGGACATCTTCTTCCATGAAGGAATGCACTGCATGAATGGATGTCTCTTTTGGCTGAAACTCTTCACTAAGAGTTGCATCTCTCTGAAAACTATATATAGAAGTTATCACTCACTTCATAATCACCAATTTTCTGATTCTAATTCTCTATATTCTCTCTTGTGATTATTCTAGTGCATTCATATTCTCCATTGCTTTGAATCATTGAATTATATAACATATACTTTGATTCTTAGCAATATTCTTCCTTTCAAATCTTCACATACTCTTTATATTCTTGAGGAATTGATTATAGGAAGTTTGTAATCTTAATAGACTAATCAGTGTTATCAAGAACACATTAAGTCAACTACATTGTACTTTGCTAAAGTCCTGTTCTGCTGCTCAGGCAAGGGAAAGTCCTCTTCTGCTGCTGAGGCAAAAATCCTGTTCTGCTGCTCAGGTGTTGTTTACCTATTCCTCCGGGTTAAGAGAGGGTATTGTTAGTTAAAGCCAGAAGTTAGTCTGGGACTGGACGTAGGACGGTGCTACGAACCAGTATAAAATCTCTGGTGTCATTTTACTATACTGCTTTTATATTCCGCATTATTTACTATCTATACTCTGCATTACTGTTTATCCTTATTATATGGTCCTATACACTTTCATTTGGTATCAGAGCAAGGTTTCTTATAACCGTCACAAAGTTATCTGATATCTTTCTAATATGGAAAATAACACCAGCACTACCACTAATACTGTCACTAACACTAGTTTTATTAAAGATCAATCCACTGCACGACCTCCTTTCTTTAATGGTTTAAACTATAATTCTTGGTCTACTCGTATGAGAATCAATATGCAATCAAATAGTTCTGAATCATGGAATATCACACAAAATGAATACACTTCTCCTTCTGGAGAATATTCCACTTAGTCAAACACACAAAAACTAGATGATACTGCCAATGCTAAAGCTATGAACATGTTATTCTGTGAACTAGATATAAATGAATTTAATTGTGTTAGCATGTTTCAAACTACTTATGAAATATGGAGAACGCTTAAAATCACTCATGAAGGAATTAATAAGGTCAAACAAAGCAAAATCTCCATGCTCAAAAATCAGTTTCAAAACTTTAGAATGAAACAACATGGATCCATCAATGATATGTACTCTAGATTTCAAGATATCTATCATTCACTATTAGGATTAGGAGAAAAGTACACTGATTTTGATATTGTATCAAAAATCCTAAACTCTTTAACGAATGAATGGGAGAGAAAAGTCTTGGCTATTGAAGAAGCTAATGACCTCTCTACCATAAAACTTGAAGAGTTAATAGGAAATCTAATGTCCTGTGAAGTGAATTTGCAGGCAAAACGAGTACAAGCACAAGATAAAAAGAACATAGCTTTTCATGCAGAGGAAGAAAAAGATGAAGATTCGGATGAACAGGATCTAGCATTTATTGCTAAAAATTTCAAAAAGTTCTTGAAATTCCGAAAAAATAACAAAAATAATGGAAAAAGGAACATTCCAAATAAACCATCATCTTCAGTTCTAGAATGTTTCAATTGTCATAAGAAAGGTCATATTCAGAAGGAATGCCCAAAATTGAAGAAGAAATATTTCAAAGGCAGAAAAGACAAGAAAAAGAAAGCATTCTCAGTAACATGGGATGATTCGGACACTTCTTCATCAAAAAACAATAGTGACAGTGAAAACGAGCAAGCAAATGTTTGCTTCATGGCAACTGAAAACGAGGTTAGTGATTTTACTTTTGATGATATGATTGAGATAAATTCGGAGCTAGTTGACACTCTAAAAAATCTCAAAAGAAAATATTAGGAGACTCGTGAATATCAGACCAAAGCAGAATTCGAAAGAGATATGCTTAAAGATGAAAAGAAAATATTAGAGGAAGAACTTGAAAAATTACAAGAATCATTCTCTAATATCAATACTCAACTCACTCTCTTGAGTCAAGAAATTGAAACTCAAAAAGAGAAAAATGATGCTCTTGTTTCTGAAAATCATAAACTAAAAACAAAATTAAAATTGATAGAATTGGATAATACTAGTCTCAAAACTAAGTTAGAAAGCATCACCAAAAATGTGTCGAATTTTAATAAAGGAAGAGAAACATTATCAAAAATTATTGATAACTCTCAATTTGTGTCAAGTAAGAAAGGGTTAGGATATGTTAAGAAAACAACATCTCCATCTAAAAAGAAAAATAGGAGAAATATTAATCCTACTAAAGTTCAGACAAAAAAGAATTCTTACTCACCAAGCATAAAAATTTGGGTTCCTAAAACAAACAACAGTTTGATTAGAAAGAAATATATAAACACCTTTTAACAAACTGTTCATAAGAATAAAGATTATTTTTTTAAATGGGATACTGAGCGCTCTTGGGTTTGGTTTCCTAAGATTTAACTCTTAGGACCCTATTAAAAAAGTGGGTACCAATATTATATTTTTTGCAGGTCCCACTCAAGAAAAGAGGAAAATGGATACTCGACAGTGGTTGCTCAAAACATATGACAGGAAACAAAGATATGCTATCAAATATTATTTACACAAATGGAGGCTCTGTTACATTTGGAGACAACTCTAAAGGATATATCATCGGAAAAGGAGGTGTGAGCAACAATGATATTTCAAGTTTACCTCTTATTTCAAATGTTTTACTTGTCAAAAATTTAAAACATAATTTACTTAGTATCAGCCAGTTGTGTGACAGAGGATCCAAAATCACCTTTTCTAAAAACAAATGTAGTATTTTTGATCAAAATCTTATCTTTGAAGGAAATAGAGACAGAAATATCTATGTTCTGAATATGAAAATAAAACGTAATTCAGATATGTATTTAATAGCCAAAGAAAATGATCCTTGGTTATGGCACAAACGATTCTGTCATATTAATTTTCAAACTATAAATAAGCTTTCTAAAAATGATTTAGTAAAAGGTCTACCAAAAATAAATTTTAAAATAGATCATATTTGTGATGCATGTCAGTTAGGAAAATTAACTAAATCATCTTTTAAATCTAGAAAGGTTATTTCAACCTTACAACCACTTGAATTACTACATATGGATTTATATGGACCAACAAAAGTACAATCCATTAATCACAGTAGATATGTGTTTGTAATTGTTGATGATTTTTCTAGATATACTTGGACTATTTTTATGAAAAATAAAAGTGATACTTTTGATAATTTTAAATCGTTTGTCAAAATAATTCAAAATTTTAAAGGTTTGAAAATCAAAAACATAAGAAGTGATCATGGAGGTGAATTCGAAAACGAAGCCTTTGAACATTTCCGTAAGAAAAAAGGAATATTCCATAATTTTTCTTTTCATAGAGCTCCACAACAAAATGGGGTTGTAGAACGTAAAAATAGAACTTTACAAGAATGTGCAAGGACTTTGTTAAATGGAAGTACGTTACCAAAACATTTTTGGGCTTAAGCAGTTGCCACAGCTTGTTATGTTTTGAATCGTGTTTCTATTCGACCACTAACTAAGAATACTCCTTATGATCTTCTTAATGGACGAAAACCAAATATTTCCTATTTTAAAGTTTTCGGTTCAAAATGTTTTATGTTAAACACAAAAGATCAGCTTGGTAAATTTGATCCAAAATCCGATGAAGGAATATTTTTAGGATATTCGGATCGTAGCAAAGCTTATCGAATTTATAATAAAAGAACAAATATCATCGAAGAAACTCTTCATGTATCTTTTGATGAAAATTTTAAACCACCTCCAAGTATAATAGATGATGAAGATTTCCCTGATAATACCACAAATACAGAAACTACTACTTTTGAAATTAATGAAAACATTGCTCACAATAATAACGAATTAAGATCTCCACCTAGAGTATTAAGAGATCATCCTTCTATTAATGTTATTGGAGAACTAAATTCATCTGTTAGGACAAGAAGTCAATTAAATCAAATGGGTCATGTAGATTTTCTTTCTCATATTGAACCTAAAAATATTAAAGAAGCATCTACTGATGAAAACTGGTTAATCGCTATGCAAGAAGAACTATACCAATTCGAAAGAAATGACGTTTGGGATTTAGTTCCACGACCTAGTGATCAATCAGTTATTGGTACAAAATGGGTTCTAAAAAATAAAGCAGATGAACAAGGAAATGTTACTAGAAATAAAGCTAGATTAGTTGCTCAAGGTTATAATCAAGAGGAAGGAATTGACTATGAAGAAACGTTTGCTCCAGTCGCTAGACTAGAAGCAATACGAATCTTACTGGCTTTTGCATGTTTTCATAATTTTAAATTGTATCAAATGGATGTCAAAAGTGCTTTTTTAAATGGTTTTATAAAAGAAAATGTTTATGTTGAACAACCTCCATTATTTATACATGAACAATTTCCTGACCATGTCTATAAACTCAAAAAGGCTTTATACGGTTTGAAACAAGCACCTCGTGCTTGGTACGATCGTCTTAAACGTTATTTACTAAATTCTGGTTTTGAAATTGGAAAGGTTGATCAAACTCTTTTTATTAAAAGGAACAAGCATGATATTTTAATTATCCAAATATATGTTGACGATATAATTTTTGGATCTACAAATGAAAAGCTTTGTCATGAATTTTGTAAGATAATGAAAAATGAATTTGAAATGTCACATATAGGTGAATTAAATTATTTTCTTGGTTTACAAATGAAACAACTAGAAAATGGTATTTTTATTAATCAATAAAAATATTGTAACAATCTAATTAAACGCTTTGGTATGGAAAATACTTCTACCAAACCAACTCCTATAAGTACAACCGTACTTCTTGATAAAGATGAAAATGGAAAAAGTATTGACCAAAAATTATATCGAAGTACGATTGGATCGTTACTATATTTAACAGCTAGTAGACCTGACATAATGATGAGTGTTTGTTCGTGTGCACGATTTCAAGAAAATCCCAAAGAATCACATTTAAGAGCAGTGAAACGCATATTACGGCATCTTAATAAAACCAAGGTCTTTGAACTATTTTATCCAAAGGAATGTCCTTTTGAATTAGTATAATATAGTGATGCTGATTTTGGAGATAGCCGGACAGATAGAAAAAGTACAAGTGGGACTTATCATTTTATTGGACGATCTCTTATATCTTGGTTTAGTAAGAAACAAAATTGTGTTTCATTATCAACATGTGAAGCAGAATATATTTCTGCCGCCCTGGCATGTGCTCAAGTTATATACATGCAACAAACACTACAAAGATTTTGGTTTTAACTTAACTAAATCAACTATTTACTATGATAATTCTAGTGCTATTAATTTATCTAAAAATCCTGTTAATCACTCACGAACAGAACACATTGACATTCGTCATCATTTTCTTCGTGATAATATTGAAAAGAATTTGATAAATCTATAATTTGTTTTTCCTCTGATAAACAATTGGCAGATATATTTACAAAACCTTTAAACGAAAATACTTTTGTAAATTTAAGACGAGAGCTTGGTATTATTTCTTTTAAAAATTTATAATATATATATATATATATATATATTTAGCTTCTAATAACACATCTTTGCAAAATAAATTTTTTTATGACTCTAGTAGGACTTGAACTCATAACCACTCCTATGTTTTCAAATACTTCTTACCATTTGAGCTACGGCTGTTTCTTGTTTCATGTAGAAGATTGGTTCTATTTATTCTGAATATTTTCGTTTAAAAAATCACAAAATAACCATTTGAGCAATGATTGTTTCTTGTTTCATGTAGAAGATTGGTTCTATTTATTCTGAATATTTTCGTTTAAAAAATCACAAAATAACATGGCCACCAGGACTTGAACCTGGGTCTTCTAGCAGGTAACTCCATAGCTTACCAGTTATGCTATGATTACATTTTCAGTTGAGTTATATGGTTCATACATTCTTAACCATATATCTTTCTTATCCTTAAATTATTCTGCCCCATTATTTTTTTAATTTTAATCTCTGGTTATTAACTTTTAAAGGTCTATAACCATTCATTCTAAGCTCATATTCAACTATATAAACTGCCACTTCTCAATTATTAATCATCATTACAATTTTTTTACAAAATCTTTACAAACTATATTCTTCTCAATGACCTCTCAAAACTCTCATGATTCCTCTAACTCAAAATTATCTTTTGCTACTCCAACCTCTTCAAGTAACTATGATTCATCCAATAGCTCGACTCCAACATTACCAACTCCTACCCCCATTCATGAACCAGGAAGATATCACACCGGTTTTTCACCAAAACCAAAAAGGTCTTGAAGATTGTTGTTTCTTTCTCCAAAAACAAAAATAAAAATTGATGAAATCCATCACTATCAACAGGAGCAAGTCAATTTACAAAGAGAAATGTTTTACGAACATCAGATGAATTCAAATCGTCTAAGTCTTATTGAATCTATTGCACTTAATTTTTGTGACAAATCATCTAAACATGATGTTGTTCAACCTTCAACATCCCGTCAAGCAAATTCATCCAGCTGGAATAACTGGGAACAATCTCCAACTCAACCTCTGGCATCTCCAAACTCATGGGAATGCCAAAATTATTGGTCTCCTTTGCAACCTTTTGTTGAGCATACCAAGGTTGAATCACAAGAATGCTCTCCAAAAACTCCAAAATAATTATCATTTCTTGTATATTATTGTTCCTGCTTATTTTTATTTTATTTATATAGTTGATTCTTTATATAAATTTTGTTTTCTCAGCTTCATGTAATTTTTACTCCCAGTCAGTCGACTGGAAATAAAGGTCAGTCGACTGAATGCAGGGTTTCAAAACTCTCGGGAAACCAGTCAGTCGACCGACCTACCACGTTTAGTCGACTGGCTGTTGATTTTTTTTGCAAGTAACAGTGCACCAGTCGACTGAACGTTATTACCAGTCGACTGGCATTAGGCCAACTGCCTTTATCTTCCCTATTTACTTACCTATTTCCCTCATTTCACTTTACTCTTCTCAGTTTTTTACCCAAATCTATTTCGCCCAAAATCCTAAATTCCCAATTTCCCCCCATTTTTTCACTACAAATGGCTCCTCCAAAACGTCAAAGACAAGATTCTTCTTCCGTCGATCCTACCGATGCCCAAATTGCTTAATGGCTATACAATGATGTGGCTGACCCAAAGATGGCATAAAATGAAAAACTCAAGGATCTTTAAAGGTTCTTTATGGTCTATAGCGATTTTGCGGCTTATGGTTTACAAGAACTTATGCGTAGATCCGGTTTGGAATCTCTACTTGATTTGAATGCCAATTCTCACAAGATCAACCACCTCATGGTAAAGTTATTCTTCGCTAATTTAAATCTTCCTCACCAACGCCCATCGAATCGGGATGATTGTGTTTGGAGTTTAGTGTGTGGTCAACAAGTATTTTTCTCCTTCGATCGAATGGCACACATACTTCAAACTCCCAATCATGGCATTCCACTGAATGATGTCGAATGTAATATTCGACAAAGGGATAGAATTAGCCATATGTTTATGGGAGATAATATGACGGAACATAAATCTATTCTCCTTCGTCCAAAAGCTAGAATTCTTCACAAAGCTTTAATGCGAAGTATACTTCCAAGAACAGGGTCATATGAACTTATCTACCCAGAAAATTTTAAAGCTTTATATGCGATATGGGGAGGAATACAAGTAAATTGGCTATGACGAATTTTGGATGAGTTTCTATCTTTTACCAACGGTAAAATGAGAACAATTTATTTTGGTGAATATATAATGCGATTGCTTTTAAATGTGGGAACACCTCAACCGGAATCCGAAACTTCTTCCGTTGGGGTTATCAACATTCGCACAATAAGCCTCATGAAACTACCGTCAGCTCCTCCGACATTTACCTCCTATGAAGAATGGTGTCAGCAACATCAACGACAATCAGGCGGACCAACTATTCAAGAACGAACGTCTCATCCCGAAGAAGACGATGATATTCGTCTTGCACAATCAGCGAATTTGCGAGAATCCGTCAAGATCCTTTCTAGAAATCAACAAATACTAGGATCTTGTTTGAAGAAAGTTGATAAAAAATTAGACAAAGTAAAAGGATTCTTTTCTATCCTATGGGATGCAATTTCATGTTCGTCTTCCACAACTGCTTCTTCAATAGCTCACGGTAAACGTCCAGAACCTAGATTTACATGGTCAACTTGCGAAGAACATACTAGTAGTGATGCTAGTGGCACAGGAAGCGGTGCTCATGGAACTTCTAGACCCAGAAAGGAGCCTATACAAGAGGAAGATGAGTAGGTTCTTTTCGTAAGTAAGTTGGATATGAATTTTTTAATACCTGGAAAGAAACTCCATTGTAACTTATTTATTGAGACTTGTACTAAATAGTCTCTCTTTTATATATTTCTGCACTTTTTTTTGTTTGCTGTATCTCCTTTTTGTCGATGACAAAGAGGGAGAAAAATAATGTGCACTAACATATTTGATGCAGGAAAAAGATATCATACATTCAGGGGGAGAAATATTTTCTCTCCAATATATATACAGGTTGTCATCAATCAAAAAGGGAGAGAATGTTGAATTACTAGTTTTGATTTATGACAAGACAGTTCGGAAACTAAAGAAGAATTTGCATTCATACATGAAAAAATGAAGACAACAGAGGATCTCTAGGTTTAAAGTAACTATTATAGATATTAAGTCTTAGACATATGTTAAAATCAATCCTCAAGTTTTCGATTTTAAAATTTTTCTTTACAAAACAGAATTCACTATGCAATTTATGCACAGCCGGTCGACTGACTGATCTTACCGATCGACTGACTATGCGTATGCACAGCAGTGAACTCTGTTCATAATTTTGAAACGGCAAATATTTAAACTTTTAAATATTCAAAATACCAGTCGACTGACCCAATATACCAATCGACTGAACCGGCTTCAATTGCAAAACTACTGAATGGACATCTTCTTCCATAAAGGGATGCACTGCATGAATGGATGTCTCTCTTGGCTGAAACTCTTCACTAAGAGTTGCATCTCTCTGAAAACTATATATAGAAGTTATCACTCACTTCATAATCACCAATTTTCTGACTCTAATTCTCTATATTCTCTCTTGTGATTATTCTAGTGCATTCATATTCTCCACTGCTTTGAATCTTTGAATTATATAACATATACTTTGATTCTTAGCAATATTCTTCCTTTCAAATCTTCACATACTCTTTATATTCTTGAGGAATTGGTTATAGGAAGTTTGTAATCTTAATAGACTAATCAGTATTATCAAGAACACATTAAGTCAACTACATTGTACTTTGTTAAAGTCCTGTTCTGCTGCTCAGGTAAGGGAAAGTCCTCTTCTGCTGCTAAGGCAAAAATCATGTTCTACTGCTTAGGTGTTGTTTACCTATTCCTACGGGTTAAGAGAGGGTACTGTTAGTTAAAGCCAGAAGTTAGTCAGGGACTGGACATAGGACGGTGCTTCGAACCAGTATAAAATCTCTGGTGTCATTTTACTATACTGCTTTTATATTCCATATTATTTACTATCTATACTCTGCATTACTGTTTATCCACATTATACGGTCCTATACACTTTCAAGGGTGTGGTCATCACCTTTCTAGATTACTCTCTGTATGTTGAGTATGTAATATATGCTATGGTGCCCCGGATAGCTCAGTTACGACCGGGGTGATGTCATATTTGGTTCTATCCAGGCCATGTGTGAGTGCCAAATAGGGATAGGTCGGTCTGGCCAGATGTGAAGGATTGTTTGTGTATCCTCGGTACATTCCTCAAGAGATGTACTGTATGGAAGGTAGTCCATTATCTTCCATTATATGGAAATCCATTCTCCAATAAGTGCCTACGGATTTGATTGTAAACCTATTATGCCATCAAATTTAACCAATGTTACAATTTCGGCTATTTTAATATATTTACTTCAAAAATATTTTCAAAGAATGTCATTAAAAATAATGTCCCTATATATTACGTAACAAATGTTTTTGTCATCATAAGGTAAAAACCCGTTCCCTGTTTATGTGCATCGTGGTCTTATGAATACCTTTTTATTTTCAAACCACGTACTTTGAGTTTCTCACACCAGTCCCATGACTAACCCGAAGTTTATTTTCCTTTCTCTTAAACTCTGGGTGCCCTAATTTTCCTTGGGTAGCCTGGTAGTCATGTTTAGGTAGAATAAATCTAGATGGAGCTCGGAGCATGGAGTTAGAAGATTCTTCTATAGATTGATATCTATTCTACCACACTCGAGTAGTATTATATTCCACCTTTGTAAGGACACACACACACACACACACACACACACAAATATATATATATATATATTTAACTGTTCATGTTTAACTCTGATAAATGTATATAAAATTTCCATTGTAAAATTATATGTTGAAATTATATATGTTATTCCATTCATGTGAGATATCGTTCTATCTTTATTTTCTTTCTTACCTATGATAATCTGCCTTTCCGACACTGAGATTGGCGGCATGTGAATACCGAGGATGTATTAGAGTCAATTTTCGAGGATCGAGGAGGTGGGTCGTCAATTTGATATCAGAGCGCAATGTTAAGCGAGAACTTGGCTTTGGTAGGGTAAAATCTCATCAGAGATGCGTTAATAATACCCTATGATGAGTAACTCATTAGAGATAGGATTAGTAATACCCTAGAATGAGTTTGAGAGTATTATATATGAGCGCGTGTTTGTTAATATTATATACAAATGATTTTGGTTTCGAAAATTGGTGAATGAAATAATTTTACCTTGGATTATGTTTTGAATATAAAGAATATTTTCAAGTAATTATATTTATTTAATAAAGGAAAGGATAATACTCAATTATTATCATTCATTAATTCGGTATTTAATTTAAAAGTTTAATTGCGAACACCTCGTGAATTTAGTTTCATAATTTGACTATGGTGTATTCGATTAATAATAATGTTTATTAAAGGAATTTATTTAAGATAAATAAATCTTATGAATATGTTTTTATGAAATGGATTTATAAAACGTGATTTATAAAGGAATTTTTGAGAATTTAAATTCCAGTATTTTTGAAAGGAATTTCAAATGGTTTTTGCAAAAGGAATAATAATAGTATTATTTCTAAATTGATATTTTGAAACGAAAAACAATCTTATGATTAATTAATTCAAGTGGCTCGAAAGTAACTAAAAATAGGCAGGAGATGTGTTCAAATGGTAAATGCTTCTCTTAAGTATTCCCTATCTTGTTAAGTTACTCGATCAATATAATTTTCTAAAGTTAAAAAGCGTAATGTGAATCATTAGTTGATCAATTAATTGAGATCAATATAATAATAGTATTTGTTGAATATGGGAGTTGATATTGAGTAGAATTAGATGCTTTCTATAGATTTTGCTCATTTAATATTTACTGGTTTCATATTAACATCCTAGATAACCTGGTTTTAACTTAATCAAAATTGAGTTTTGAATTACGAAAGTTATGTTATAGTTTAAATGAAATGATTTGTTAATATTTTCTTAAGTAAAAGGGCGAAATGATTTGGAATTATTCCATGATTCAAAAATGTTTAAGTACTCAAATAATTTAATAGGAGAGGATTAATGATTCCATATATACCAAAAAGAAAGGGTTTAAAGATATATATCTCTTGAAGATATTTTTGATTGAAAGGAAGTAGTAAACTAAAAGAATAATTCCCTATTTATTTAACATCCTTTTATCGATGATTATCTTGAAGGAACTGGGGTCAGATTTGGATGATTCCTATTCGATGACCACTTCGAACCAATTTACACATTCGAAGTGAAGGCATGGAAATGATTTGGAAGAGGGAATGTAGGGCGGCTTATCACTAACCCTTAGGGGAAATTTCCTATATCATATTATGTGGCAGTAGTTCTTCATTTAAGATCTTCGATGCAAGGACTTCTCGCTACTAATCCTAGGATTAACTCCCGAGAGGATGTGGTAGGAGAGTGCCTTCGGTTTGTCCTATTCCTGGGCAACTTGTATAAACGAATGTCCGACGTTGCATTTCTAGTTATATACATTGATCTCTATGAATGTATCATCTATTTGGTGGCGGAGATGACAACTTCTCTTAATTTAACATCCTTTCCTAAGACGTACAAACTCAGGAGTTATACGTTTGTAGAAATCAGTTGTGTGACTACGAAATGACAATGTGGCACTTAAAGTGAAATGCTGTTTGAAAGGTAATCGCTACCACATGCCTTTTCAACCGGTAATGGCTTAAACAGGGTACGTCGCAATGTTATATGGTTCGCAACCATTAGGATATGGTCATCACCTTTCTAAATTACTATATGTATCGAGTATGCGGTGTATGCTATGGGGCCCTGGACAGGTCGGTTAGGACCGGGTTGATGTCATATTCGATTCTATCCAGGCAATGTATGAGTGCCAAATAAGGATAGGCTAGTCTTGCCAGATGCAATGATTGTTTGTATATCCTAGGTATATTCCTCTAGGGATGTACTGTACGGAAGGTAGTCTCTTACTTGCCATCGTGTGAAAATCCATTCTCCAATAAGTTCCTAAGGACTTGATTGTAAACCTATCATGCCATCAAATTTAATCAATGTAACAATTTCGGCTGTCTGAATATATTTACTTGAAAAGTGTTTTCAAAGAATGTCATTAAAAATAATATCCTTATATTTTGCGTAGCAAATATTTTAGTTATCATAAGGTATAAAACCGTTACGTGTTTATGTGCAGCATGGTCTTATGAAATTCCTTTTCTTTTTCAAACTGCATATTTTTAGTTTCTCACACCAGTCCCAAGACTGTCCCGGAGTTTATTTTTCCTTTCTCTTAAACTCTGGGTGCTCTAATTTTCCTCGGGTAGCCTGGTAGTCAGGTTTAGTTAGAAGAAATCTGGATGGAGCTCAGAGCATGGAGTTAGAAGATTCTTCTAGAGATCGTTATCTATTTCCACCCCACTTGAGTAGTATTATATTCCGCCTTTGTAAGGACAGATATATATAACTGTCCATGTTTCACTTTGATAAATGTATTTACAATTTCCACTACAAAATTATATGTTGAAATAATATATGTTATTTCATTCATGTGAGATTCTGTTATGTCTTTATTTTCTCTCTTACCTATGATAATCCACCTCTCTGACACTTAGATTGGTGGCACGTGAATACCGAGGATGTCATGTGAGATTCTGTTATGTCTTTATTTTCTTTCTTACCTATGATAATCCACCTCCCCTACATTTAGATTGGTGGCACGTGAATACGGAGGATGTACTAGTGTCAATTTTCGAGGATTATGGAGGTGGGTTGTCACGTTTGGTATCAGAGTGCAAGGTTAAGTGAGAACCATGGCTTTAGTGGTGTAAAATCTCATCAAAGATAGGGTTAGTAATACCCTAGGATGAGTAACTCATTGGAGCTAGGGTTAGTAACACTCTAGAATGCGTTTGAGAGTATTATATATGAGCGTGTATTTGTTAATATTATACAACAATTATTTTTGTTTTGAAAATTAGTAAATGTAATAATTTTACGTTGGAATATATTTTGAATATAAAGAATATTTTTCAAGTAATTATATTTATTTATTAAGGAAATGATATTACTCAGTCATTATCATTGATTAATTCGTTGTTTAATTTAAAAGTTTAAATATGAACACCTCATGAATTTAGTTTCATAATTTGACTATATGGTATTCGATAAATAATAATGTTTATTTAAGCAATTTATTTAAGATAAATAAATCTTATGAACTGGATTTATAAAACGCGATTTATATAGAAATTTTTGCGAATTTAAATTCTAGTATTTTTGAAAGGAATTTCTAGTATTTTTGGAAAAGGAATAATAATAGTACTATTTCCAAATTGATATTTTGAAAATGAAAAACAGTCTTATGATTAATTAATTCGAATGGCTCAAAAGTAACTAAAAATGGGCTAGGGATTTGTTCATATGGTAAACGCTTCTCTTAAGTATTCCTCTTCTTGTTAAAAAAAATTGTGATACTATTGGTAGTACCCAGTTCCTTGGTATCATTTTTTAGTTACTCGATCAATATAATTTTCTAAAGTTAAAAAGCATAATGTGAATTATTAGTTGATACATTAATTGACGATTGTCAATTTTTGTCAAAGTGTACTATCTTAATTGATAAGCATGGGTATGCTTTGATATTTAAAATAAATATTTAAAGTCATTAATGAATGGTTTTGGGTTTGTAGTAAACGATGTTTTAGCAACATTTGTTTTTAAACCCCTGAATTACATTTTGATAAGAAATGTGTTTTTAAGTAAAAATATTTGGAAGTAAAAATGTAAAATGGTTATGTATAAAGAAGTATCTTTATAAAGGTTTGAATAAAGGAGGAAAGTTTTATGATATATTTTCATAAGAATTTTGGAAAGGTTAATAAATACACATGAAATATGTGGATTATTTTGTCGCTTGATTTAATCTAGGATTCGAGTGCAGAACTTTGAGGTGTTTACCCTAATCCGAAATTGGATTTATTGCTCAATTCTTGATAATGAACATTGATGAGGATTTGTGGTTGGATACTTGAGTTTTCTATCATAGTAGAGAGACATGTAAGGAAGAACCAAAGTTCTGATCAAAAAGCCTTGTCAGAGTCTGCATTAAATGACCGAAGAATCAATGCTAGTTCGGAAGTAAAGCTGTGAATTTAAATAGAAGATTGAGCCATATGTTGTGTATGAATGATCTATATACATCGTATGAATGTAAATTTAATAAATATTTTTGGCAAAACCTTTGGGTTTTTGTCTTTGGAAATTTTTGGGACAAAATTCTTTCAAGGGGGAAGTCTATAACGACCCGCAAATTTATCACTTTGAAAAATTATATTTATTTTTAAATTTATTCAAATAAATGGTTGGTAATATAAATTATTTGAGTGATAATAAATAATAATAAATCTTATTTTGAGTAGATATTTGTAAAAATATTTTTTCTCGAGAATTAAATCGATAAAATGGACGAAAACCGTTTTTTCGAAAACCGAGCTCTATAATTGTAAAACACTCACAGAAGCTGAATATATACATTTATTCTTATAATTAAACAAGAATAGGAAATAAAATTAATTATTTTATTTTTATAAATAAAGTGTATTTAAGACATCATCAGTGATGGCCTTATATTTAATAATTGATTTATTTAATTTAATTGAGATTTAGTGATTCAATAATTATTATAATTATATAAATAATTGTTTTTAAAAATGATAATAATTCATTTTAATTAGTTATAAAGTAATAATAAATGATTTATAAGGATATATATTTGATTTGAAAATATAAGAAAAAATCGATATCGCTTTATCGATATATGTTAACCCGCCTTTTATCAAGGCCGTAAAAAGGCGGATTCAACCTAAACAACTTCACGACTATCAAGGCTGAAATATGATGGATTCGGTTTAGAGGGATGGAGTTCACATGGGTGTTCCTCTCGGCATTGTGGTGTGGATATGCCGCTTGGCATTGAGGTGAGGTTATGCCGCTCGGCATTGTGGTGAGGCTATGTCGCTCCGCATTGTGGTGAGGTTATGCCGCTCAGCATTGTGGTAAGGCTATGTCACTCGACATTGGTGGGTGGCTTGGCATTGGTGAGGTGGTTCGGTCTTGGTGGTACGGCTCGGCATTGGTGAGGTCAGAGTCGCTTGGCATTGGTGGGTTGCTCGGCATTAGTGAGGTGGTTCGGTCTTGGTGGTACGGCTCGGCATTGGTGAGGTCAGGGTCGCTCGGCATTAGCGGGGGGCTCGGCCTAGATAAGGTGTTTCGGTCATGGACAAGGGACATAAGTGGATCGGAATGTGAGCCGTTCGGCACTGGTATGAGTTGGTTGGCAGGCAATTCATGGGATTGGCATTCTCGCTTGGCATATGTGGATCGATATTCTAGGTGTCTCGGCTATGGCCTTAATGGACCCGGATCATTCAGATGGCCCAACAACTAAGGATTTTCCTATAAATACAACATGTGGGGGTTCAGAAAAGGGATCTTCCTTTAGCTCTTTGGTTTTTTATTTTCCAAGGCTAGGACTACTCTACCAGTTTGTAACTGTAATTGATTCTAACATCAATATAAAGGAAACTTCTGGAGTGGACATAGGCCGAAGTTAGCCAAACCACTATAAAATCCGTTGTTCTCTACCGCTTTCACTTTAATTTTGACTGTTCTTCATATTATCACTCTCTACATACATTCTATCCGTTATCTGTGACTGTTAGTTGGTGTTTTCATTTACATTTGGGTGTTAGTGACCAATTTTTATGCCAATATTTTGGTGCTTTGACTGAGAGAGCTAGCACTTAGGGATTCTGAAGCTTGGATTTTGGATTCAGAAGCTTGGGAACTTGGATTATAGGAAACAATGGTTAGGCCATCAACAAGGAAGCAAGTGATAGAAAGGAGCAATCAAGAGAGAAGTCAAGAGGCTTCCTCTGGAGCTGGAGCAGGTCAAGCAACCATCTACGTCACCAGAGATAAGATTGAAGCAATGTTGAAAATACAATAGGAGATGATGCAGACTCTTTTCAGACAATTTGCACAAGCAAGAAATGAATGAGCTCAGATCCGTGGAGATGGATTAGAAGCGCTCAACCAACAAGCAGAGGGAATAACTCAGCATGGGGCAGCCCCCAATCAGCAGACGCCTATCAATCTGGATGGACATAGACTCAGGGGCACACCACTAGGAAATGCTGGACCAATCCATGGAGGGATACCAGGTGATGCTATGCAGCCCGACGCCAACAGGAAGACTGGAGTACGTGATGAGGAGGATGTTCCAGGATTTCCTCATGAACTCGGGGGGCTGGTCAGAGGCAATGGACAAGGATTACAGCTTAGGGATAATGACAGATTAACGGAGATGGTCAGACGAGCCATGAGAGGTGGATTGGTAAACAAAGACTTGGAGGATGTGAATAGGAGAACCTTTACTCCTACTATCAGGCAAGCTAGGAATCCACCGGACTTTAAGCTACCAACGTTGGATATGTATGTTGGGAGAACGGATCCCACCGTTCACCTAACGTTCTACATAAGGCATATGGAGGTACTGGGGAATCAGATGAGGTCATGGCTCGATGCTTCCCATTGTATTTGATGGATAACGCAGCTATGTGGTTCAGACAGCTGGAGAGTGGTTACATCGGCACACAGACGGAGTTGATTGAAAGGTTTATGAGACAATTTCAGGTCCATATAGTCAGACCCAAGAACATAATGACCTTGAAATTGATGAAATAATGGAAGGGAGAGTCGCTCAGGGATTTCCTAAACAAATTTAATGCGGCAACGGCTTCGGTGGATTGACCCGATCAATCGATGGTTTTGATGGCAGCAGTCTCAAGAATCGCGGATAATTCGAATTTCAAGATATCATTGGAAGGGACCCATTGAGGGATCTCGGGGAGTTCTACCCTGAGGGAGAAAGGTTCCTGAGACAGGAGGATGCGTAGGCTGAGAGAGTAGGGAGAGAGGCTGAAGCTTATGCAGTGAGGGGTGGAGATCCACAAGTGGATAAGGTGTTTCAGTCAGGGACAAGGGACACAAGTGGATTGGCATATGAGCCGTTCGGCACTGGAATGAGTCGGTCGACAAGCAAGTCATGAGATTGGCATTCTCGCTCGGCAAATGTGGATCGGCATTCTAGGTGTCTTGGCTATGGCCTTGATGGGCCCGGATCATTCAGATGGCCCAACAACTCAGGATTTTCCTATAAATACAACATGTGGGGGTTCAGAAAAGGATCTTCCTTCGGCACTCTGGTTTTTTATTTTCTAAGGCTAGGACTACTCTGGCAGTTTGTAACCGTAGTTGATTCTAAGAACAATATAAAGAAAATTTTGGAGTGGACGTAGACCGAAGTTAGCTAAACCACTATAAATTCTGTTGTTCTCTACTGCTTTCATTTTAATTTTGACTGTTCTTCATATTATCACTCTATACATACATTCTATCTGTTATCTGTGATTGTTAGTTGGTGCTTTCATTTACATTTGGGTATTAGTGACCAATTTTGCCGCTAACAGTATAATAACGATTTTTGTAAATTATTGTTAAATATTAATTTATATGGTTTTATAAATGAAACACGATCATTTGAATCAGTTAAAATTGATATGAAATTTATTTCAAATTTTGTTTACATTTATATGTTAATCAAAATATAAGTAAAAATGCGACCAATAATTTGTTTTTCAATTTTCAACGGTTTGACGTATATAAGTTGGGTAATGTTATTTATGATTTGTACACATATACAACATACACATACATACCCTAACATACGCTTTAACTTATACATAAACATCTATACAAATATACATACATGCATATACATATATAAAAGAAATATATAAGATATTTCTTAATTACTTAAACCTTAAGCAAGCCCAAAGTCAACATGTACTCACCCATATGGACAAGCGCATGCGAACATCGTTTCTGGCCATCCTAGGGTGATGTAGAGAAGGGGTAGTAGTAATGATGGTTGGTAATAGTGGGTGATGTAAGGTAGAGATATTTTCTACCTCTCTACTTGCCTATAAATACACATCCATTTGCCTCTATTTCATTGTTCCATAACTTTCTCAAAACCAAACAGAATGGTGCAAATATTTTTCTCAAACCCTAAAAATTTTAGTGGCTAAAACTTTATTGTTGACAACTTTTCTCCATTCCAAGCTTATCCATACTAAAATCTCCATTCTTTCCAGAGCATTTTTGAGCCCAGTTTTAATGGCCGAAAATAAATCATTTTCATTCGAGGATAAACTCCTCCAATCTTATCAAAATATATTAATTCCTTTTTTAAACCATGTGAAATTCTAGTGGCTACAATTTTTAGGTTGAGTACTTCTTTAATTTTTGAGCATTTCCATGTCAAAATTCCACTTATTTACAGTGTTTCTTCGGGCTTCATTTTTATGAATCCGAGAATACCTTCTGTCCTTTAGATCGTATCTTTCTCATAATAAATCAAAATAAAGTTTTTATTTAATTCAAACTGTATAGAAAATAATCTCCAACAATTTTCCTTTTGATCACTTTTCAAATTTCCCTAGAGCAACATGTCCAAAAATTAGCTAGAAGTTGACCCATTCTCGGGTTTGATTTTGGTTATTCCAAAAATATCTCTTCTTCTCTTGACCATAAATTCCTCATAACTAAACCAAATCGAATGATTCTTTTAGTGAAACGGTAGAGAAAAGAATTCACTACAACTTTCTTGTTGACAACATTTCTAAATTAAGAGAGTAGGATGTACAAAAGTCCAAAAGAAGCGACCTATTTTTAGTTCTAGTTTTTAGTAAATTTGATAATAATCCAAAGTCCTATACAGCTTTCCCCATGCTTGGCCGAGCACCATTTTTGGCATGGAATGGTCGAGCATCGTAGGAGGAAAGTTGTTGGGGTTCCTGAGCTCGGATCGCTAGTTTGTGAAGCTATAGCCTTTTCCCGATAGAAAATCAATGTGAGAAACTCTTACTTATGTTATATTTTTGGATGATGTTATGATGTTTGCAATGAATGTTTAATATGCTTTGATCATCAAGTTTGGTTGTTTAATATGAATGTTGAATATATACGCAAGTCACGGAAATACACGTCGATAAGCCCAAAGGAAATCACTTTCCTTTATTAAATGAATTGGTATATATGGAATGTTAAACCTCCTTAAAATAGATTAAAAATGAGTCTGGAATATTTTATAAACATATTAATGTGTTTTGGTGAAGTTTCGAAGGTAATTGAAAATTTTGTCAAAAAATATGCGCACTACGTAATGCTGTTCGCGATTTCGCGCCATAAAAGTCAACCGAGTGCATAGAATGGAATATAGCTCGGAATTCTTCAAGATAAGAATTTTCCAAACTATTATATCCATATTTTTCAAATAAATAAAGAAAATTGAGATTTTTTTTAGTAGATTTTGAAATATAAGTAAGACAAGTTTTTTGCAAAAATCGCGGTATTGCAGCTCGGAATCCATAAAAGAATTTCTTTAAAAATGATGTTTAAAATTGTTTAAAAATATGAAATAAATTATAAAAATATTTTAAAATGTTTTAAAAGTGATTTGAGTTATAAATTGAAACTGAAAATGATAAAAAATCGTTTTAATCAATATAGATTAAAAAGCACTTTGCGCGGCACTTTTCCGCGGCACTTTTTTTCAACTTTTAAAACAAAGTTTTAAATGTAACCATTAATTTCCAAATCTTTTATAAATGTTTTTAAATGATTAATAAATTATTTCAATGGTGATTTGAAGAATTTATGGATTAGTTAAATACATTTTAAAAGATTCGGGTCGATCAAATATCTTGACCACCTTATGGGTGATAGAAATATAGTATGTAGGCTTGTATTTGGAAAACTAGTTTCCTGCTCTCCCTAGCTATCCAAACTGGCCTGATGGATGGGATAGTAAATTTGATTTACTTGGATCTAAATTTTTGAAAGTATAAAGGATATGTTTTTCTGAATATAAATAACTTGGATTTTGTGGAGATAATCTTCTTGTACTGGTGTAAAACCCCGAAGAAGGAACTCGTATTACTTTTAGAATTTAATAAGCGATTTCAACATTATTCCACCCATAGTATTTGTTGACTATGGGAGTTGATATTGAGTAGAATTAGATTCTTTCTATAGATTTTTCTTATTTCACTACTGTTTTCAGATTAACATCATAGATAACTCGGTTTTAACTTAATCAAAATTGAGTTTTGAATTACGAAAGTTATGTTATGGTTTAAATGAAATGATTTGTTAATATTTTCTTAAGTAAAAGGGAAAAATGATTTGGAATTATTCCAAGATTCAAAAATGTTTTTAGTACTCAAATAATTGATCAGAGAGGTTTAATGATTCCATATATAACGTAAAGAAAAGTTTTAAAGATATATATCTCTTGAATATATTTTTGATAAAAAGGAAGTAATAAATTAAAAGAATAATTCCCTATTTATTTAACATCCTTTTATCGATGATTAACTCGAAGGAACAAGGGTCGGATTTAGGTGTTTCCTATTCAAAGACCACTTCGAAACATTTTACACATTCGAAGCGAAGGCATAGAAATGATTTGGAAGATGGAATGTAGGGCTGCTTGTCACTAACCCTCAAGGGAAATTTTCCATATCATATTATGTGGCAGTAGTTTTTATTTAAGATCTTTAATGCAAGGACTTCTCGCTACTAATCCTTAGTATAACTCCTGGCAGGATGTGGTAGGAGAGTGCATTCGGTTTGTTTTATTTCTGGGCAACTTGTAAAGACGAATGTCTGATGTTGCATTTCTAGTTATATAAATTGATCTCTATGAATGTATCATCTATTTGGTGGCGAAGAAGGAAATTTCTCTTAGCTTAACATCCTTTCCTGAGACGTACGCACTCAGGAGTTATATATTTATAGAAATTAGTTGTGTGACTATGGAATGGCAGTTTGGAATTCAAACTTAAATGTACTATACGAAAGGTAATCGCTACCTCAGGTCTCTTCAACTCATAATGGCATAAACAGGGTATGCTGCAAGGCTATGTGGTTCGCAACCATTAGGGTATGGTCATCACCTTTCTAGATTACTCTCTATATGTTAAGTATGTGGTGTGTGCTATGGGGCCCCAGATAGGTCGATTATGACCGGGGTGATGTAGTATTCGATTCTATCCAGGCCATGTATGAGCGCCAAATAGGGATAGGCCGGGCTTGCCAAATGTAGAGGATTATTTGTGTATCCTCAGTACATTCATCTAGATTTGTACCGTATAGAAGGTAGTCCCTTACCAGCCATTGTATGGAAATCCATTCTCCAATAAGTGTTTATGGACTTGATTGTAAACCTATTATGTCGTCAAATTTAACCAATGTAACAATTTCGTCTATTTAAATATATTTACTTGAAAAGTGTTTTCAAAGAATGTCATTAAAAATAATATCCCCATATTAGCAAATGTTTTGGTTATCATAAGGTAAAAACCCGTTCCATGTTTAGGTGCGGCGTGGCCTTATGAAATACCTTTTTTTTCAAACCACGTATTTTGAGTTTGTCACAGCAGTACCATGACTGACCAGGAGTTTAGTTTCCTTTCTCTTAAACTCTGGGTGCCCTAATTTTCCCCTGGCAGCCTGGTAGTTAAGTTTTGTTAGAAGAAATCTGGATGGAGCTCGGAGCATGGAGTTAAAAGATTCTTTTGAAGATTGTTATCTATTTCCACCACACACGAGTAGTATTATATTCCGCCTTTGTAAGGACAGATGTATATAACTGTCCATGTTTAACTCTGATAGATGTATTTAAAATTTCCGTTGTAAAGTTATATGTTGAAAAGATATATGTTATTCCATTCATGTGAGATTCTGTTCTGTCTTTATTTTCTTTCTTACCAACGACAATCTACCTTTCCGGCACTTAGATTTGCGACATGTAAATACCGAGGATGTATTAGTGTCAATTTTCGAGGATCGAGGAGGTGGGTCATCATAGACCAAGACCATTGAGCGATGGACTCATGGTATTGATTTCAGCAGTAGTAAATTTTAGTCGTATGTCCCAAATTTGAAATGGTTTGATCCAACAGTTAGCAGTGGTTTAAACCTCTATAAATATAGACCTAGGGCTTCACTTCCAACTCACAATTTTCAAATGAGTGCTAAAGCTCTATCGCTTTCTCTTCTTCTCCAAAATTCTAGATTTCATAGAAATAGATTTAATTTGCATATATATACTTTGGAGAAGAATTGAAGATGATAGAGGATAGAAAATAGGGCAAGTTGCTACATCAAATGTAAAGTATGAATCTACTAATAAATTAATCAAAATCTCCTCTCTCTCTCTCTAATGCGAATTATAATAGATCTGCATGTAAATGTTGTATGAAATCCAAATAGGGAGTCAGAAGTTGAAATACATATAACAGGGATTAGATCTAAAGATTTGGAAAAGCTAAAAATGTGAGTGGGAATATTTCTTTATAATATAAGATTATACGTTGCAGATTTATTCCTACATTTTTGAGAAATTGAATTTAAGTTGCTTATAAATTCATATATATATATAATATTGAGATTACACTTGCATATGAAATTCATATTGATGAATCAGTACATTCTTGTTATGAAGCTAAATTGGAATTTGATATGTAAAACGATACCGAACCGTGTAATGATTAGAATTGGTAATTATACGTTGGATGTAAATTGAAATCTTAATGTACTGCATAATGATTAGGAATTTATATTTGTATGTCAGATATGAAATTGATGAAATGTTATTATACTATGTAACGATTAGGAGTTATATTTGTTCGACGGATTATGAATTGAATTGAAAATAAAGCTTGTTTTGATTTTTTTAGGGTTTTAGTGATATATTTTTCATTGGAATTTATATTGTTGCAAGTATGTTTCTATGACATTTGAAATGACAAGGAATAGATACATACGTATATAAAAAGAAAGAGATGTACAAAATATGTACTATTATCGTATTTTGTACTGTCTATTTCAAGAAATAAAAAGATTATTCCTTCTAGTTGCAAACATCGCACAAACATCTCCTCTATGGATAAGATACGAAAATTTACCGTGTTAACATTTATACGATATAAATCAAGTTCCAATATATTAAAATATAGTAAACTTTAAAAGTTAACATTAAGGTATAAATGAAACAGGAATAACAATAAGATGGAAAATAGAGAAAAAGAAAGTATGGGAAATAGGCAAGAAGAATAGAGAATAATACGAGAATAGAAATGAAAGATAAAACTGATAAATGAGTTGTTAATGATATTAAGAACTTGATAAAAAGAAGCGGTAAATTTGAAGAAAAAATGTAAAACGCATAATAAAAAAATACCTAGGGTCAAATATAAGAATTGTAGAGGCAGTGAAAGTAAAAGAATGGGAATATATATGCATAAGAGATATGTATACTATTAATACCCTAGGTATTGATTTTGATGACAACAACCACATAAATATTACTACTATCGTATCTTCGAGTTATGCAGTCATATTAGATATATTATGGATACTTTTACAGAGATAAACAAGAATACATCGGAAGCAAATGAATTATAGAAGAAGGTTAATCAGAGCAATGAAGAACAAAACCCAATTAGAGAAGAATGCTGAAGGATAAAGGTATTTGAAGTGATGAGGAGTTGGTTGAACCTTGGAATATCTTGTTAAAGATTTCATGGAAATTATACTTAAAGATCATCAACCATGGACCTTAACCGAATCACAAAAATCGACAAATATAAGGTAATTTGAAATGCCCAAAATTTGCAACACTTATTAGTGTTGTTGTTCATTTTGCACCACACCCATGTCGACATGGGGGTACCTAGGGTGTCAACATGCCAGTCGTTTTTCAAAACTTCAAATTTTAAATGAAGAGACACTTCCCTCCACCTCTTTAACAAAAGACACGTCTCTTCAGCCACTATACAAAGGTCTCTGAAAATGAATTTCAACATCAAGAATTCTAATTTTCTCTAACCCTTCTTCTCCGAACATTTGCAGAAGAAATCTATTGCATACTCTTCCAATATTCTTACAAATCGATACTATTTCACTTTAATTCTTCACCAATTTGTAAAACACAATATTAGAGAGTTGTACTTGAATTCACATCATTCTCTTTCTGATTTCATCTTATTCCTCAAAGAATTCAAAGATATATTTCCATTGGAGGTCTATAGGATCGTTGTACAGAATCTGCAAAAATCTGTATTGAAGATACGACTGCTTGCCATAATTTGTTGTTGGTGATAAGGAGAAAGTGTTCTTATAGCCTCTAAAATCAAGTGGGTCTGTCTTGTAGCTCGTGAAACCAAAATTGCAAAGGTGTTCTTGCCACTCATGGAAAGCAAGTGATTATATTGGAATTCTGCAAGATAGAGTGCAGGAATGGATGTAGGATTGGTTTGTCCGAAGCAGTATAAAAATCTGGGTGTTATTTTCATTACTGCATTTTACTTTATTACTTACTTATTCTCTGATTGCTTTTTTCTATTTGCCATTTGAGTGAATATAGTTTTATATTCATAAGTAAGTAGTTAGTACACATTTCACCAGTTCTAGTGTCTGAATTGCCTTAGATCCAACATTGTGTTATAGACACTCCAGTTCCCAACATTTAGTATCAGGGCATTGGTTTTCAAAAATTTATAACTTAGTTTTTGAAAATTATAAATGGGTCAGAGCATTGGCTTTCAAAAATTCATAATATGGTTTTTGAAAAGTATAAATGGCTAATGACGCCAGTAACACATTTTTTAACACTTTTGTAGAAGGCCAATCTACCACTAGACCACCTCTAATTCATGGCAGTAGTTATGAATATTGGGCTTGTAGGATGAAATGTTATTTACAATTTAATTGTTTAGATATTTGGAACATTACCCAAATAGAGTATTGGATATTCAAAATGGACACTAAACCTAAAGACACAAGCACTTAATAACTCTAAGGCCATGAACACTTTATTTTGCTCCTTAGATATACATGAATTTAATTGAGTGTCTATTTGTAATTCTGCATATGAAATTTGGAGAACACTACAAGTCACACATGAAGGCATCAGTAAAATAAAACAAACAAATATATTTATGCTAACTAACCATTTTCAACTCTTTCAAACGAAACTAAATGGGTCTATTTTCGATATGTATTTTAGATTTCAAGATATAGTACATGCCTTAATATGATTAGAAAAGAAAATTACTGAAGAAGACCAAGTCAGAAAGATCTTGAATTCATTTCCTAGTGAATGGAATTAGAAGACTCTGGCAGTCAAAGAAGCCAATGATATTAGTACTACGAAAATAGAAGGTTTAATTGATAACCTAAAGTCCTATGAAGTTGTAACATCTCAGTATTTCGTGCCATTTGCATCTGCACATGTCAGACTTGAATTTCTCAAAATATTAGATCGTTAATTTATATTTAGAAAAACTCAGCATATACAATAAATAAATCAATCAAAGAATCACAAACACAAAGTAATATAACAATAAGCAGCGGAAACAAATGAATAATAGTTTATGAAGCTGCTATATATATCAGAGTTAAAGAGGATACAACAGAAGTCTCGAATACATAGAAGTATCAATACAATAGTCAAATAATAAAATCTTTATATATCACTAGAGTCAACTGGATAACTGAAAGCTGAATAGATGTAGATGGATCTCCAAGCGAAGCTCCAACTCCAAATGTGAGTCTCAAATGTCGTGACACTCTGTTTGACCAGAGCATAAAGAAAAACACAAAATACTCAAGTCAGGATTAACATTCTTATGTCAATAAATCCAACTAAAGTGAAATAGCAACGGAAATACAAGCAACTCAAAGGATGTTTGGGATGCCCATCCTCTAAGAATCTATGGAACTGTAACGACCCAGGATTTTAATTAATTAAAATTTATATATTTAATTAATTTTAAATATTAATAAGTGAAATTTATAAGTCGAATAAATTTTATTTCGAATAATTAGATTTAATTGGATAATTAAATCGATAATTAAATATGTGAAAATACAGAAATAATTGAAAATTGAGTTAAATATAATTGAAAATGATTTGTAAAATTTTATTTTATCATATTGGAGTTAGAACGATATTTTAGAACTTTTAAAATTGAATTAAGAGTTAATTTGTGAAAACTGAATATTTTAATATTTAATCGACTAGTGAAATTAGCCAATTTTCGAACAGTCTCAGAATTGGACGAAACTAGTTCCATTGGATCCGTAACAGTTTGTTATTATCGGATTTCAATTTTTGTAGCAATCGGAGTTATCGTTTGATCGTGGCAGCTTGAAACGCATCGAAATTGTTTTAATATTTATTTGGCGAGTTAAAATAGCCATTTTTCAAAAAGTCTCGGATTTCGGCGAAACTAGTTTCATTGGATCCGTAATGTGATATTATTGTAATATTTCAAATTTCGTGTCAATTGGATTTACCGTTTGTCCTGTGCAAGCTAAAACGCCTAGAAAATCGTTTAATCGGTTTAATTTTAAATCGAACGTTTATTGCCATAACTCGCACAAATGACCGAATTAGCTTCCGAAACATATTCCATTGCGTCCAAAACGCGGGGTAAACCCTAGAAACACTGGTCACCGCGCGTAAATCGGAGTTTGAAAAATCCAAAATGAATAGTGTTTCGTTCGATTTTCTATAAATAGACCCTTATCTTTCACAAATAAAAAAAATAAACTAGGGTTTTCATCAGCCAGCCGCCACTATAATTCGAACGGCCGAAAATTTGCAGTTTTCTTCCATTAATCTCTACAAATCCACACATTTATTTAAGAAACCTTCAACTGCAAAGTTGAAGATCTAAACGAGAGCTTCGATTCTATACGGTCAAGATCTTGTTTAGTAAATCAAGGAGGTTGCAGTTTGGGTTCAAACATTGCGCGTTCGTGCACGTAAATCGAGACATTGGGGGGTCGAGCTCCATAGGATTCTGGCCGATAGTAGGGCTCTGGTAGGCGCTTCGAATGGTGGCGAGATGATCGTGTTTTTGTCGTCGTGGTGGCCGAAATATTAAACCCTAATTTCGTGTCTATGGATTTCATCATGCGTGCGTTGTTACTGGGTAGAACGCGTGAAGATGGAGGGGAGAAAGAAGGTGCGGTCATGATGAAGGAGGCAGGGATCTACGGCTAGGATTAGATGTAGGTTTAAAGAAATTAAATTATGTTGTAATTATATAATCAAAAATGCGTGAATGTTTAAAAATGCATATCTTTTTCATACGAGGTCAAAAATGCGCGAAACCAGTTGCGTTGGAATCGTATGGACGAGCACTACGCCATGGAATTGGATTGGAATCGTTTGGAGTTAGTGAAAATTTCAGGTAAAATTAAACGTCCGTTTAATTTTATTCGAAATAAATCGCTAAAACGAAATTGAAATCAAGGTGAGAACTTCTCACTCAATCGAATAGTTTTGATTTTTATTTTAAATAGTTAGATTTAAAATTTTTGAATGTATGTTTGAATAATGATTGTTATCTATTGATTCTTAAAATAGACATTATGCGCCGTTAGTAAGCGGATGTTATTTATTAAAAACATATACCGCGAATATTTCATAAACAGTGAAATTGGTATTATTTATGTACTTGGAATTGATTTCCCGCAGTATATAGCGGATGAGACCCTATTGCGCCGTCTATTAAGCGGATAATATTTTAAATCCCATATACCGCGATAATTTCGTACTGGAACGGAATTGGTATTGTGCTAACATCTTTGGATGCAGGAAAACAGGTTGGAGGGATCCAACTGGATTCCTCAACAGTATTTATTTGATTATGGATATTTTGATATTCGTTGATTATCATATCGATAAATGATATCGTTGTAGTTGTGATTGACTATTTGGTGTGTAGCATCATTGGGCCAAATTTTGGAATTTTAAAAGGATTTTAAAGTGATTTTTGAAAGTATATGTTTATAAAATATTTTTGGAATTGATCCATTTTAAATAAATAAACGTTATAAATTTTAATGTTATAAAAATTATGATTTTTGAGAAATATAGTAAAAAGTTGTTGATTTTTGAAAATATGGGGTTAATGATTTTATAAAATAGTTAAATTGGGATTTTTGAATTTATTGTAAAAAGTTTAAATATAGGATTTATAAAATTGATTATTTTATAAATCAATGAAAATGATGAAATTATAAAGGAGTTCAAAGACGTTTTAAAGAATAATATAAATTGATTTATATAAAAGAATTATAAGATGGATATTTATAAATTAAAATATTTGAATTATAAAACGAGTTTTTATAAGTGTTAGAATGAATTGTAAATGAATTCCATAAATAAAAATGAAATTTATAGGATTATAAACGGTGAAGTTATAAATGGAATTTTATAAGCAGTAGGTTTATAAAATTTGTAAAGTTATTAAAAGAATAAATTTGGGTAAATAAATGAATCTTATGAGTTATAAGATTTATAATTTGGGAAGTTTCAAAGAACGATTTTTGAATAGGACTTTTGGTTTATAAATTGATTTATGGATTGAATAGGTTAATAAAGGAATTTATAAATGAAAGTTGTTATAAAATAAATAGAAATGGAATTTATAAACATTGTTTTATAAATCCGCAAATGACTTATTTTGATAAGTGAATTGTTGTAACTTATTAATGGAGTTATATTCACGTTTTAGACAGTGAATAATCCTTTAAAGTAAAATGAATAGAAATTATGAAATTGGTTACCGAAGTATATTCACGTTTTTGAATAGTGAATAATATGTTAAAGAAAATGTTTTGGATGTGATGTTTTAAGTAGAATTAAAACGATCTAACAATGTTTTTAAATGTATTGAGATTCGAAACCATAGATTTCAACATTCATTGTTGAAATAGACGTTTTCGAGAAATAAAAGGAAATGGCGGACTATAACACTATTGTTATAGTAAATGATTTCCGAAAGGAAATGTTTTGTATAGTATTGGGATTTATATATCTATTTTAATTTCGAATCCCTATACTAGTGATTTTGGGTTGTCGTAACGATGTTTTACGCAACATTCATTTTGGCCCAAATAAATATGTTTAAGAGAATGATTTCCTTAAAGAATGAAATATATACTTAATCTCGATTTAAGTATATTGAATATTTTCCAAGTGTAGAAAATAAAAATATTTGTGAATTACTTATTAAATAAGTATGAAAATGTTTTCCAATAAGTGAATATTTTGAGAATTTATCTTTTTGAAAGTAAATTGAAAATGAATATTTGAAACCTATTGAAAATCGTATATCAGTAGATATTGTGAAATATAAGTTCACTATGGAATTTATAAAAGAAAGTAGAATTTGTTTAAAAATAAATATTGATTTATTTTTGAAGTATTGAAAACATATATCTTGTAAAGATATTTTTTTGGGAAATAAATAATTTGGAAAATTATTTGGAATCTGGTGATGTTGTGCATATCCATTGATAGTTCAATAACCGACTATCAATATTTACCTTTGAATGGGTATTTGTTGTGATTTGTTTGAATTTGAATGCCACACTTATTTTTGAATAAGCGCTCACTATTCGGGTTAGCCGGGAAAGGACCTTGGGGTCGTATAACCCATTTCGAATATGTGATTCAACGTTATGGATAGCATTTGAAGATCGGTGTTGAAGACCGGGTATTTGCGAGAGCAATAGGATGACCTGTCGATTGACTCTACACCGAGTTGCTCCGGTATAGAGTTCTCCATATGTGATGGGGAATCCGATTAGGATTGTGGATATCCGGATTGCAAGGACTTCTTTGTAAGTGCCTTCGGTTCTGTTTGAGCCCGGAATAGACTTGTATGAATAGTATGTCTGACATTACAAATTGAGATATAAAGCTGATTTCTTTCAAATATATTTCTGTTGGTGGTGGAGAATTTATTCTTTTAGCTTAACACACTTCTCTGAGACATACGAGCTCAGAGGTTATGTAGTTGAAGGTTATCAGCGATATACTCCCAATTTGGTAATGTGACATGCTGAGTGTTGCTGTTAAATGATCATTGTTTGATCATTTGTGATATGATCATTTGTTTGATCGTTTATCTTGGTGATCATTTCTATGATCATTTGTTGACCCAAAGCACAGCTTTTGTATAAAGCGTGGCTTTGTGGACGAGACTTCGTCGAACCTCACACCCCGAAATGGTCAAAACAGGAAAGATGCAGCAAGGTTATGAGGGGTAGCTCCCTTTAGGGTATGTGCATTTCCTTCTGGAAAAGGGTGGTATCATGGTATGGAGCCCAGATACTTAATCATGTTGAAACACTTTATTTATTATGGTGTGATGTTTATTACGAGCGCTCGGTTAAAGGTCCCAAAGGACCATGGGATGGCATACTCGTATCAGTAGTTACCCAGTTAGGGGTAACCCGGCCTTGTGTTGGCAGAGATCCGGTTAGGTTCTCGGGGACGTCCTTCCAGAGGCATTCTCATGTGGCAATGGGAAGTTCCTTAGCCTGACCATTTGTTGGAAATCCAAAGAAACAATACGATCTTGTACGGTTTTAGTTGTAGAACCCGCCATCTAATATGGTAGCTATAGTAGGCATAATATAATGGTACCTATGCTGGCTAAGATTTATATTCTACTTTCGAAATGATTTTCCCTACACTATGCACTAATAATAATATCGAATATTTCTTTTTAATGCGCATCAAGCATCTTTGACTAACATACGAAGAAATCTCCTCCAAGTCTGCGTTTGCATTGTGTGTGTGGTGGGAGGTCTTATGGTAGTTACATTTTCAAAAACATTGCGAATTGACTTTAAAAATATTCCTCTATTTTGATTTTAAAGATAAATAAACTGTTTTGAGTTCTCACACCAGTCACATGACTGACTCGGAGTTTATTGTTTTCCTTCCTAAACTCTGGGTGCCCACCAATTTCCACACGGGCAGTCAAGAGACAGGTTTATCAGGATATTCTAGAATTCAGGAGTTGCTAGAAGCAAGCTGGATGGCATGGCGTATTACTAGTATATAGTATTTCTTTTCCGCTGTTTGTTGTTGTATGATGTTGTACACTCTGATGATATGATGTAATGTAATGAAATGTAATGTAATAACTGATATAGTTCTTTGTTTAAAGATTATTCATTTATTTATTATATGTTGTTCCGCTGCGATTGTGAGATTCTGATATTGTTCTGTTGTTTTCTGTTCTTTTCTCTATTATTTTCTATCTTTTTCTCTCTTCTTCTACCTTTTTCTTTTTCTTAAACATTGAGAATTCGTATTTCTGTTCATCTTGAATTAATCAATGGAGATTAGTGTATATTCAAGGAGTACAGATATGCGGGTCCTCACAGGTGGTATCAGAGCATATGGTTAAGCGACAACCATGGCTCTGTTGGGTATTACTCATTAGAGATAGAGTCAGTAGTACTCTAGAATGAGTTTGAGTGTAATAATAGCTATGAGGGCGTATTTGTTAGTGAATATAAAATTGTTTTATATTGTGATGATTGGTTTGTTGAGTGGTATATGGATTCTGGTTAATACGAGTAATTAACGTTGTTGATAGGGATCTCTAAACACTTATACAGAACAATTCGACACAATATTATTTTAAATTGGGTAAATGAAATAATTTTACCTTGAGTATATTTTTTTTATATAAAGGAATAATTTTTCAGAATTATTAAAGTGTATATAAGTTGATTGTTTGGTTGTTGAATAAGATGTTTGAATAATCTAAATAAAAACATGTTGTAAAAGAATAATTGTATAAGTAAAAAGAATTATAAGAATTGAATTATAATTAAAGTGATTTGCAGTTGTGAAATAAACTTATATATATAAGAAGTGAAACTATATGAATATATTTATGAATATGAGTTGTAAATAAAAATGAATTTAAAGTTAAATGGAAATTTACTTTAGAATTTGGAAGCTGAATTGATTTATAAGTAGGAATTTAAGTTATGTAAAGCTAAATAATGTTTGAAATGGAATATAACTTAAGTGATGTTGAATGAAGTTGATATTGGTATCAAAGTAAATTAATAGAGTTAAGTGATAAATGTGAACTTAAGTTATGTAAATGAAATTTAACTTTTGTAATTGAATTGAATTAATGGATTGAATGTAAATCAATTGAATGTAAATTAAGTTGATATGAAATAATGAATGTAAGTGTTAATTCATTAAAAATCTAATGTTATTGGAAGTTTAATAATTGAATGAAAATCAATTTAATTAAACCAATTGAAAGTGATGGTGTTAAACCAAATTGAATGAATATAAGCAAAGGAATTTGGTTGTAATTAATATACATTGGTTGTTATATGGTTGTTAGTTGATTGTATATAATTCATTAAGTATTAATGGAATTGGAAGTTAAAGAAATTGAAATGCAATTGGAAGTTAAGTGAATCTTAAATAGAATTGAATTTGATTTGGAAGTGAACCAACTTGAATATGAATTAGTAAATATAAACTAATTGAAAATGAATGTTAGTAAAAACATCCACTGTTAATAAATCAAATGTGATTTAAATTGAAAACCCATTTCATTGAATATTAATGAGAACATGAATGAATATTTATTGGTTATGGATGTTAGTTGAATGTTAGTTGGATGATAGTAGGTTGATGGTTGAACATATTGCTTTTACTGCATTTGCTATGTTGACATATATAGTTATTATATTGCTATATGTTCTATATCGATACCATTATCTATATACATGTTTCTCATCTGTTTGTTGAGTGTTTAGTAGGCGCGAATCGCGTTTGCTTCGCATTTGGAGCTCGCTTTCGCGCTATATTAGCCGTATATGCTCGCTAATAAAATATAAGGTACATATCTCGGATTACATATCGTACTTTTACACTTTTTTCCCTGCGAGATGCCTCATTACTTGATGAGATGTATATTTGTGATATATATACTGTCATTTTTTTCGGATCGAGCCGCGCAAAGGAGACTCTGGCGAATTTTTCCGAAAATTTAAGGCGTTAGAATATTTTTGAGAAAATTGGAAAATTGTGAAAAGTTTAACTTTGATTTGGAGTTGAAAGTTAAACAATAGTAGTTGTTTTTGAAAAGATAACTAAGTATGATTTGAAAACTTAGTAAAGTTATTGTAAGAAATTTAACTATCGATTTTTGGAAAGTTAATAGATTCGGTAAGTTTTCTTACTTAGTAATTTCGAGGACGAAATTCTTTTAAGGGGGGAAGTATGTAACGACCCAGGATTTTAATTAATTAAATTTTTTATATTTAATTAATTTTAAATATTAATAAGTGATTTATAAGTCGAATAAATTTTATTTCGAATAATTGGATTTAATTGGATAATTAAATCGATAATTAAATATGTGAAAATACAGAAATAATTGAAAATTGAGATAAATATGATTGAAAATGATTTGTAAAATTTTATTTTATCATATTGGAGTTAGAACGATATTTTAGAACTTTTAAAATAGAATTAAGAGTTAATTTGTGAAAATTGAATATTTTAATATTTAATCGACTAGTGAAATTAGCCAATTTTCGAACAGTCTTAGAATTGGACGAAACTAGTTCCATTGGATCCGTAATAGTTTATTATTATCGGATTTCAATTTTCGTAGCAATCGGAGTTATCGTTTGATCGTGGCAGCTCGAAACGCATCGAAATTGTTTTAATATTTATTTGGCGAGTTAAAATAGCCATTTTTCAAAAAGTCTCGGATTTTGACGAAACTAGCTTCATCGGATCCGTAATGTGATATTATTGTAAGGTTTCAAATTTCGTGTCAATTGGATTTACCGTTTGTCCGGTGCAAGCTAAAACGCCTAGAAAATCGTTTAATCGGTTTAATTTTAAATCGAACGTTTATTGCCATAACTCACACAGATGACCGAATTAGCTTCTGAAACCTTTTCCATTACGTCCGGGACACGGGGTAAACCCTAGAAACGCTGGTCACCGTGCGTAAATCAGAGTTTGAAAAATCCAAAATGAATAGTGTTTCGTTCGATTTTCTATAAATAGACCCTTATCTTTCACAAAAAAAAATTAATAAACTAGGGTTTTCATCAGCCAGCCGCCACTATAATTCGAACGGCCAAAAATTTGCAGTTTTCTTCCATTAATCTCTACAAATCCACACATTTATGCAAGAAACCTTCAACTGCAAAGTTGAAGATCTAAACGAGAGCTTCGATTCTATACGGTCAAGATCGTGTTTAGTGAATCAAGGAGGTTGCAGTTTGGGTTCAAACATTGTGCGTTCGTGCACGTAAATCGAGACATTGGGGGGGCCGAGCTCCATAGGATTCTGGCCGATAGTAGGGCTCTGGTAGGCGCTTCGAATGGTGGCGAGTTGGTCTTGTTTTTGTCGTCGTGGTGGCCGAAATATTGAACCCTAATTTTGTGTCTATGGGTTTCATCATGCGTGCGTTGTTACTGGGTAGAACGCGTGAAGATGGAGGGGAGAAAGAAGGTGCGGTCATGATGAAGGAGGCAGGGATCTACGGCTAGGATTAGATGTAGGTTTAAAGAAATTAAATTATGTTGAATTATATAATTAAAAATGCGTGAATGTTTAAAAAAGCATATCTTTTTCATACGAGGTCGAAAACGCGCGAAACCAGTTGCTTTGGAATCGTATGGACGAGCACTACGCTATGGAATTGGATTGGAGTCGTTTGGAGTGAGTGAAAATTTCGGGTAAAATTAAGCGTCCGTTTAATTTTATTCGAAATAAATCGCTAAAACGAAATTGAAATCAATGTGAAAACTTCTCACTCAATCGAATAGTTTCGATTTTTATTTTAAATAGTTAGATTTAAATTTTTTGAATGTATGTTTGAATGATGATTGTTATCTATTGATTGTTAAAATAGACATTATGCGCCATTAGTAAGCGGATGTTATTTATTAAAAACATATACCGCGAATATTTCATAAACAGTGAAATTGGTATTATTTATGTACTTGGAATTGATTTCCCGCAGTATATAGCGGATGAGACCCTATTGCGCCGTCTATTAAGCGGATAATATTTTAAATCTCATATACCGCGATAATTTCGTACTGGAACGGAATTGGTATTGTGCTAACATCTTTGGATGCAGGAAAACATGTTGGAGGGATCCAACTGGATTCCTCAACAGTATTTATTTGATTATGGATATTTTGATATTCGTTGATTATCATATCGATATATGATATCGTTGTAGTCGTGATTGACTATTTGGTGTGTAGCATCATTGGGCCAAATTTTGGAATTTTAAAAGGATTTTAAAGTGATTTTTGAAAGTATATGTTTATAAAATATTTTTGGAATTGATCCATTTTAAATAAATAAACGTTATAAATTTTAATGTTATAAAAATTATGATTTTTGAGAAATATAGTAAAAAGTTGTTGATTTTTGAAAATATGGGGTTAATGATTTTATAAAATAGTTAAATTGGGATTTTTGAATTTATTGTAAAAAGTTTAAATATAGGATTTATAAAATTGATTATTTTATAAATCAAAGAAAATGATGAAATTATAAAGGAGTTTAAAGACGTTTTAAAGAATAATATAAATTGATTTATATAAAAGAATTATAAGATGGATATTTATAAATTAAAATATTTGAATTATAAAACGAGTTTTTATAAGTGTTAGAATGAATTATAAATGAATTCCATAAATAGAAATGAAATTTATAGGATTATAAACGGTGAAGTTATAAATGGAATTTTATAAGCAGTAAGTTTATAAAATTTGTAAAGTTATTAAAAGAATAAATTTGGGTAAATAAATGAATCTTATGAGTTATAAGATTTATAATTTGGGAAGTTTCAAAGAACGATTTTTGAATAGGACTTTTGGTTTATAAATTGATTTATGGATTGAATAGGTTAATAAAGGAATTTATAAATGAAAGTTGTTATAAAATAAATAGAAATGGAATTGATAAACATTGTTTTATAAATCCGCAAACGACTTATTTTGACAAGTGAATTGTTGTAACTTATTAATGGAGTTATATTCACGTTTTAGACAGTGAATAATCCTTTAAAGTAAAATGAATAGAAATGATGAAATTGGTTAACGAAGTATATTCACGTTTTTGAATAGTGAATAATATGTTAAAGAAAATGTTTTGGATGTGATGTTTTAAGTAGAATTAAAACGATCTAACGATGTTTTTAAATGTGCTGAGATTCGAAACCATAGATTTCAACATTCATTGTTGAAATAGACGTTTTCGAGAAATAAAAGGAAATGGTGGACTATAACACTGTTGTTATAGTAAATGATTTCCGAAACGAAAAGTTTTGTATAGTATTGGGATTTATATATCCATTTTAATTTCGAATCCCTATACTAGTGATTTTGGGTTGTCGTAACGATGTTTTACGTAACATTCATTTTGTCCCAAATGAATATGTTTAAGAGAATGATTTCCTTAAAGAATGAAATATATACTTAATCTCGATTTAAGTATATTGAATATTTTCCAAGTGTAGAAAATAAAAATATTTGTGAATTACTTATTAAATAAGTATGGAAATGTTTTCCAATAAGTGAATATTTTGAGAATTTATCTTTTTGAAGGTAAATTGAAAATGAATATTTGAAACCTATTGAAAATCGTATATCAGTAGATATTATGAAATATAAATTCACTATGGAATTTATAAAAGAAAGTGGAATTTGTTTAAAAATAAATATTGATTTATTTTTGAAGTATTGCAAACATATATCTTGTAAAGATATTTTTTTGGGAAATAAATAATTTGGAAAATTATTTGGAATCTGGTGATGTTGTGCATATCCATTGATAGTTCAATAACCGACTATCAATATTTACCTTTGAATGGGTATTTGTTGTGATTTGTTTGAATTTGAATGCCACACTTATTTCTGAATAAGCGCTCACTATTCGGGTTAGCCGGGAAAGGACCTTGGGGTCGTATAACCCGTTTCGAATATGTGATTCGACGTTATGGATAGCATTTGAAGATCGGTGTTGAAGACCGGGTATTTGCGAGAGCGATAGGATGACCTGTCGATTGACTCTGCACCGAGTTGCTCCGGTATAGAGTTCTCCATATGTGATGGGGAATCCGATCAGGATTGTGGATATCCGGATTGCAAGGACTTCTTTGTAAGTGCTTTCGGTTCTGTTCGAGCCCGGAACAGACTTGTATGGATAGTATGTCTGACATTACAAATTGAGATATAAAGCTGATTTCTTTCAAATATATTTCTGTTGGTGGCGGAGAATTTATTCTTTTAGCTTAACACCCTTCTCTGAGACATACGAGCTCAGAGGTTATGTAGTTGAAGGTTATCAGCGATATACTCCCAATTTGGTAATGTGACATGCTGAGTGTTGCTGTGAAATGATCATTGTTTGATCATTTGTGATATGATCATTTGTTTGATCGTTTATCTTGGCGATCATTTCTATGATCATTTGTTGACCCAAAGAACAACTTTTGTATAAAGCGTAACTTTGTGGACGAGACTTCGTCGAACCTCACACCCCGGAATGGTCAAAACAGGAAAGATGCAGCAAGGTTATGAGGGGTAGCTCCCTTTAGGGTATGTGCATTTCCTTATGGAAAAGGGTGGTATCATGGTATGGAGCCCAGATCCTTACTCATGTTGAAGCACTTTATTTATTATGGTGTGATGTTGATTACGAGCGCTCGGTTAAAGGTCCCAATGGACCGGGGGATGGCATACTCGTGTCAGTAGTTACCCAGTTAGGAGTAACCCGGCCTTGTGTTGGCAGAGATCCGGTTAGGTTCTCGGGGACGTCCTTCCAGAGGCGTTCTCATGTGGCAATGGGAAGTTCCTTGGCCTGACCATTTGTTGAGAATCCAAAGAAACAATACGATCTTGTACGGTTTTAGTTGTAGAACCTGCCATCTAATATGGTAGCTATAGTAGGCATAATATAATGGTACCTATGCTGGCTAAGATTTATATTCTACTTTCGAAATGATTTTCCCTACACTATGCACTAATAATAATATCAAATGTTTCTTTTTAATGCGTATCAAGCATCTTTGACTAACATAAGAAGAAATCTCCTCCAAGTCTGCGTTTGCATGGTGTGTGTGGTGGGAGGTCTTATGGTAGTTTCATTTTCAAAAACATTGCGAATTGACTTTAAAAATATTCCTCTATTTTGATTTTAAAGATAAATAAACTGTTTTGAGTTCTCACACCAGTCACATGACTGACTCGGAGTTTATTGTTTTCCTTCCTAAACTCTGGGTGCCCACCAATTTCCACACGGGCAGTCAAGAGACAGGTTTATCAGGATATTCTGGAATTCAGCTGGATGGCATGGCGTATTACTAGTATATAGTATTTCTTTTCCGCTGTTTGTTGTTGTATGATGTTGTACACTCTGATGATATGATGTAATGTAATGAAATGTAATGTAATAACTGATATAGTTTTTTGTTTAAAGATTATTCATTTATTTATTATATGTTGTTCCGCTGCGATTGTGAGATTCTGATATTGTTCTGTTGTTTTCTGTTCTTTTCTCTGTTATTTTCTATCTTTTTCTCTTTTCTTCTACCTTTTTCTTTTTCTTAAACATTGAGAATTCGTATTTCTGTTCATCTTGAATTAATCAATGGAGATTAGTGTATATTCAAGGAGTACGGATATGTGGGTCCTCATAGGAACTATCTACTATATAATAATATACGCTATTATAGTATGTCTATAGTTAAGTAAACTATTAAATTAGCATAAGGCATTACCCATTTCCCTCTTTACACATTTTATATATTCCCCTAGCCTATACAGTACCGTAATCTCCCTCATACTGTGCGTCGTCAAAGGGCACTCCATAGGCATGGTACAAAACAAACTCGTAGTGATCTCGATAAGGTAGGCGACACTACACAACTAAGCAATGCCAGGGTAGATATACTAATTACACTTTCGGGCTGGTGGTAACTCATAGCCGCGGCTACCGTCCACTTAGATCCACACTCCCAAAAATCCGAGGGTGCGCCCAATCAATCACAAAGTAATAGAATGGTGTCGAAGAAGTGTGTCCGATCGGATGAGCTACCTCACTTGGTCCGTCAATTGCTTCTGTTTTAGCCACCTTGAGCTAACTCATGGGAGTCAAGTCCCTGTATATACCTCAAATAGAATCATTGCCACCATCCTACTTCATTTTGGAATCTCCACCGTATACACTGTTGTTAAAGTGGTTTTCGGTATTGGTAGAGAGTATGACAATAACCGTTCCCGGTCTCTTTAACAACCAATCGTTATTATAACACCGTGGTCATTTCAATATATCATACTTCAAAATCAAAATATCATATCCATTTCAAACTGTATCAATACGATATCATTTCTCACAAAAATATTACTCATTTCCAAAATCATAATACTTTCAAAATTATAACTCTTTCGAAATTATAACACTTTTAAAATCAAAACACTTTGGAAATTATAACACTTTGAAATCATAACACTTCCCACTTAAATAGTTAAGATATTAAAAATAGTATATATAATAAAATAGTTGTAAGTTAAAGTAGTTTATATAATAAAATAACTAGTATTTTAAAATAGTTATAAGTTAAAATAGTTTATATTAAAATAATTAGTATATAAAAATAGTTATAAGTAAAATAATTTATATTAAAAATATTTTATATATATTAAAATAACTTATAAACTAAATTATCTTTATATATTAAAATGCTTTATATAATAAAAATAGTTTCCTCAAAGTTCACAAATCAACTCGAATTAAATCAAATTCCCAAAATTCCATTTAAATCAGGTATTAGTTCTTTCATTTCAATTCAAATCTCAATAAACCATTTTATGCCGTTTTAAATATAAATATAAACCACAAATTAAACCATTTCAACTTCAATAGATTTCAAAGATTAAATATTCAGACATTTACAAAACTAAATTCTACAATTTCATATATATCAAATTAACTTTACTATTATTTAGTTTTGAAATATTTACTTAATCATTCTAATATCATTTAAATAAAACTACAATTACAAATTTAAATAAACTAAATATCCCATTACAATTTATGTAAATTTGAAAATATTCGTTTAAATCACTTCTAATTAAATCAAGTTATAAAATTATATCTTTAAAGTCTCAATTTAATAAGCTTCAAATTAGTCTTATTTAAGTAAAATTCTAAAATAAGTACAATTTAAAACCAATTTTATTTCTCTTCCCAACCTTAATTTATTAAAAATTATTATAAACTCAATATTTAAAAATTGATTTTAAATAAATACTTAAAACATATTATATTTTAATTTAAATCAAACTTTATTAGATTAAATCTTGTTATTAAACTTATTTTATATCAAAACTTAATTTATATATTTTTAAAATAGCAAACTTATAAGTAAAATCTTAAAATTTAAAATTTCAAAACTAACTTATAACTTTAAAATTTTCACAACATAAAATTTTGAAAATCTAAAATGTAAACCTTTATGAAATAATATTTATTAAAACCACATAAATTTCTTTTCATACCTTGGAAATTATTTTCAAAATATTTATATGTAGACCAACGATGTCTGTATATAATTTTCTATCATATGGTCAAGTGACACGGATATTTATCATTTCAACCAGCAGTTCAAATATCTACGAGTATATATCTTTTCAACCCGCAATTCCAATTTCAATTCAATGAAAATCGTTTGGCTTTATTATTTCAACGCATAATGATTTTCTCCTAGTCTACAAGATCGTTCTGGTATGTATCATTTCAACCCATAGGGAATCCTATACTAATATGAAACTTGCGGAGTGAGAAGATATATGATAATAAAATAACAATCAGCAACATGCATATATCATCAATAACAGATAAAATATAATTAATATATCATGGTGTCAGATCTCATAGGTGAACAGATACAGATAATGGCATATATATAACAATTTAAATAACTAATAGCAGCATATTTCAATTGTCGTTTCAATTGAAATAAAATTTAATAAATATAAGAACGTTAATTGTGAGTGATTGCTCACCTTTCGAGGCTAGAGATGAACGAAAATGAGATGAGTTACGAATCCAAACAAACACGAATTCCAAAGCAAAGAAAGATTGGTACGAATTTGACGAATAAGCTGATAAATAAGGAATCGATGAAATAATTAGAATTAGTTTGTTAGAAAGAGCAATTATATATATAATTATTATGATTTCCATGAAATGAATATTTAAGTTAAAACAAATATTAAAATAATGTATATATATACAATTAAAAACCAGTGTTTTAAATAAGCGCATGTATATAAACTTTTATATGCAACACATGTTATGTAGTACTAATATGAACTTATATACACCTATATATAGTGCAACTTAAATAAACTCATTTATATACCTACAGTAACTTTTATATACATAAAAGTAACCAGATACTATACAAAACTAATATAAAAAATATATATACAAACAACTTCCAATGCTTACCAACATAAACAGCAGCTTGTACATTCTATATATAACTTATATTAATATAATACTAATTTATATTCCTATAATATGTCTACAAATTTATATTAATAAAATAGTACTAATAAACCAATATACTTATATAAACAGACAACTAAACAGACAGTTATGTATATCACTTCATAAAACCAATATAATTTTGATATTTAACTTGTATACTTTTAAACAATGTAATATAATACTTTTAGTAATATAATATATGGTAATTATATATACTGCACATGCACATATGTATAACAAGCGTATATATTAATTTTACATGATATAAAACAACATATATATACATATAAATTAAAAATTAGCATCAAATTTATGACACATTTTTATCAAAATCCCTATATATATATCTAAAAATCAATATTCATTAAAAAATATGTACCGAGATCAATATATATGTAAATTATATAAAAAGGAATCAAATACTAAAACCCAATGTGTACATCATGCGGCTTATACTTACAAACATACATAGACTCATAACAGATAAAATAATTCATATAACTTATATATAGACTCAGCACATATAAAACAACACATAACTATACAATATATATATATATATTATATATATTATATATATATTGACTTAGTTACATTTTCTATAAACAACAATACTCAAAACAATATATTTTATTTAAATAATGTTTAAACTATAGCCATATATAAACAACAGACCGGGCTTCTTTAAATAGACAAAAGTAGACCATATATAAATATACACAGACTTGATGTGTATAAGCAAAAGATATATAGACATATTTATCTAAGAAAATGCATATAGACATGATGTATAAGATATAAACAAATATATATTCAATATATATATATATATATATATATATATAAATACACCTATGTACACATCAATGAAAGAGGTGAGCAACAAAGGGTATTGTTGCGCTTGTGATTCGAGCTTGGAGGAACTCTGGGCGGTGGCCACACGAGGTCAGAGAAGCGCAGAGGTCGGAGGAAGTGGCTACCATGCCTAGGTTGGCCGATGGACAACGGTTTAGAGACGACAGGAGAGAGGTGATGGATGCTTGGTTGTCACTAGGAGAGAGGCTGGGCAGTGGGGAGGTGGACCTGCGGTGGACCTAAGGGATCGGCTGGCGAAAGTGGGTGCTTAGGTGACACTAGAGAGATGGGAGGAAGCGACAGATAAGGGGATTTGGAAGCGGTTTCCATGGAGGAAGAGGCGGGTGAGTCGGCTCTAGGGAAATGGTGTGGTTTCTGGTTTCCAAGCAATGCAAATTTTTTTTCATATATAAAGCTTTGCATAAATATATTTTCCATGGAAATGAAAATAAAGAGGGGAGAGGAAGAAGATAAATGGGAGCAAAAGTAAATGAACGAATTGGAAATTTTTTGAACCGGTTGTAAATAAAAAGGTCACGACTTAAATTTGAATAAAAGAGGTCAATGTCCATTAGATTAAACGGTGGCTATATGACGGGTCATAAAAACCAAGCGGCACAAAACCGGTATCGATACAGGTACCTTTTTCACGGATTCCGCTGCGTACCGGACTTTAGAACGTAGAATTGAATATACCGTAGAGATCGGCACAATGAGACGATCAAAACGGTATACAGATATTAGTGGTACGATCATCCTATCAAAAGTCGATAATCGGTATTGAAAATGTTGTAAAAATGCCGGAATTAAGATAAACGGAGCAATAGCAGTCCAATTTTGATGAAACGGAAGACAATGGCTCACTCAAAAGATGATTTACAAATTTATTATATAAAAATACTAGTTTGGAAAATATTTTATTATCATCAAATATTAACTGATTTTAAATTATATAAAATTACAAAAGAAAATAAACTTCCAAATTTTTTGATGAAAAATTACCATTTGCTATGTTTAAGTAGACATATTCCAAATATTAAATTTTTATTTCAAAATATAATTATTTAAAATAACACAAAAATTCAATTAATTACATGTAACACCCGGTATTTTCTACCATTCGCATCCGCACATGTCAGACTTGAATTGCTCAAATACCGCATTGTAAATAAAATTTGGTAAATCTCAGAATATACAGTAAATAAAAATCACAGATCAGAGGCATAAATTAATAATAATGCAGCGGAAGTAAAAGAGATAGTAGTTTATGAAGCTATTATATAAATATATCAGAGTTACATAAGATATAATAGAAGAAATAGAGTACAAACAAAAGTCTCAATACATAGAAGTCTACTAATACAAGAGCTAAAAAGGAGCAACAGACTAAAAAAATAAAACTAGACAAGCAGATAATCTCCAGCGATTCCAATTTCCAAAACTGGAATTCCAATCTATGAATACTCAGGCTGACCCGAGCATAAATAAAAATACAAAAATCGAGTCAGGACATACATACTTATACAATGTAACCAACTCATGTGAACTGTAGTAAAGGTAAAAGTAACTCAAAGGATGATTGGGACCGCCCATCCTCTAAGGATCCGTTAAACTATTTACTATGTAGTAATATTGCGCTATTATAATAATGTCTATCAGTAAAATAAACTTACTTTAAAATAGTGTTAAGAAGTGATTCAATATTCCCCCTAAAACAAATAATGCCAGTAGTCTATACAACACCTGCATAACTCCTGATCGGGAGACTATGAGAAGATACTGCATAGGTACGACACAAATAGAAACTCGTAGTAAATGCTCGATATGGTAGGTGACACGGCACACAAGGCAATGCCAGGGTAGATATACCAATTACGAAACTCGGGCTGGTGGTAACGCAACAGCCACATACGCCCACCTCGGAACACGTTCCCAAAATCGGAGGGGCGCCCTAACAATCACGAAAGCAATAGAATGGTATCGAAGAAAAGCGTCCGACCAGAGGAGCTACCCCTTTTGGCCCGAGACCGCTTCTGTTTCTGCCACCTTATGTCAACTCACGGGAGTTGGGTCCATGCAATATACCTCAAGAACGTCGCCACCATCCTACTTCATTCTGGAATCTCCACCGCGTACACGGTTGTCAAAGTGGTTTTCTGTATCGACAGAGAGTATGCCCATATCCGATCCCGGTCTCTTTACCAACCAATCGTTATTATAACCCGTGGTTATAAATTAAAAATAATATTTTATACTTCAAAATAAAATATCATTTCAATCCAAATCTTTATCAAAATAAAGATTAAGTCAATTCCAAACCATTTCAATATATCAACATACCATATCTTTCAAATTCAAATATTTATCAAAATAAATATCAAGTCATTTCTAACCATTTCAATATATTAAATTATCATATCCTTTCAAAACTTTATTTCAAATCATTTTAATACATTAAAATATCATATTCTTTCAAAACTTTATTTCCGAATCATTTTAATATCAAAATATCATATCCTTTCAGAATTTCATTTACAAATCATTTTAATATCAAAATATCATATCTTTTCATAACATTATTATCAAATCATCATTTGAATGCAAATCCAAATATTCAACTTTAAATACCTTTAAATTCAAAGATATCATTCATTTACGGTCCTTTCAAATCATCTTTAAAAATGATTATATTCTAATTAAATTAATTCATTTAAACATTTAAAAGCGAAGTTACTATTCTTTCAAATCAAGTATTCAAATTCCAAGGTTTCAAACCATTCTGAGCTCATTTCCTAGGTCAAAAACCATAAACATTGAAAATTTCAGCCTTTCACAGCATTTAGAAAAAGCTGTTATAAGTTATACTTGAAAACAATTTAATTCAGCAAAGACAACGTTTAAAATTGCTGTTAGATCTCATTTTAGTTGAATTTTTAGGTGAAAACAGCAAAGACAGCATTTCCAGAAATGTTGTAATAGCTAAGGTTTCAAGTTTAAGGTTTTTATTCATTTCTGTAAAGACAGCAGACCACTACAGCATTTACAGAACTGCTATAATAGGCCTTTACTAAGTTTTTAACCTTTTAGTTTACTTCAACAAATACAGCATTTCAGAACTACTGTAATAGCCTTTTTATTAGGTTTTTAGTTCATTTACAGAAACCATAGCATTTCTGAATGCTATTAAAAGTATTTTCCAAACTTTTAGTGTATTTACAGCAAATAATAAATTTCAATTTAAACCCTTTAAGCATTATAAAAATCATATTTTAACATTCAAAAATGTTTATTAACATCCTTTTAACATATGATTTTTATAAAATAATTTTCTTATAAATAAAACAAATTTTTCAATAAACTTACTTAACGAATTCAAGTGTATAATTTCGTTTCCTTCACATATGCAATTTATTAACACTTACACTTTTAAATTCCATTTCAAAAATTAAACTAAATTTTCAATTTATTTCATTTAACTAAAACCTTTAATTGAACCAAATTTCATATTTCCAAGTCAAGCCGTATTTTAAAATTACACATTTAAGCATTCATTTATTTAACCATTTTAATTTATAGAAAAACCAATAATACTTTATTAAATCATTTATACTCAAATTTAGATCAAATTATCATATTTACCATTTTCCCTAATATAATTAAATTTCCATTTTATTTATATAATTTACATACCGTTTACAAACCAATACTTTCCAAATTTCCAAAATTTGAGTCATATTTCCAAAATTCAGTTTAACCATTTATTTATTTAACATTTCCATTTATAGAAAAAAACATAAACACTTTAAAATCTATTTGAATCAAATTATTATAAATTTATGTTTTAAACCACTGAAAATTTTATTTATATAACTTAAAGGTCATTTTAAAAGCTAAAGTCCAAATTTCCAAATTTAAGATATATTTCAAAAATTCAATTTAAACATTTAATTATTCAACATTTTTAACTTGTAGAAAAATCAAAATTTCTTATTTAAACATTAAAAATCCAATTTAAATCAAATTTTTCATAAATTTACACTTTTCAGAATATTTAAAAATATTCAAAATACTTTATAAAATACCACGGGCCTGTATATAGTTTTCTAACCTAGGTCAAGTGGTACAGATATATACCATTTCAATCTGTAGTTTACAAAGAAAATCCAGCTTCTATCATTTCAAACCCGCAATCCCAATTTAAAATAAATAAATAAATATCGTCCAGGCCTATCATTTCAGCCCATAACGATTTTTCCCCATTCTAAAGTCCATTCGGGTATGTATCATTTCAACCCATAGTAAACCTAATCTACAGGGAACTTGCAGTGTGATAAACAGATATAAATGAACAGTTAACAATATATAACAATAACATATGAGATGATATGTAAATTAACAGGTGTAACATCATATATAAATAATCACAGGCAGTTATAACATTACATATAATTCAACACATTTAGTTGTTGTCGCTTCACAATTGCATAAGTATAAAATGTCGTGTGAGATTTACTCACCTCTTTATGCTAGAGATAGCGAATCAAATGACACAACAAAATCCAAAACACAATGACAAGACTACAGACTCGAGTGGAGAGCGAGATCCAAGCTATAGATCTTGTGTCACAACCCAAAACAAAACAAAACAAAATGCATTTACAAATTTCAACACAACATTGAAATTGAATAATTTTGAAATCAAAAGCAATTTGAATGCAACAATTTTTGCCTTGCTTCCTATATTATTTTGCACGGCCTAGGGGTTGGATTTGCTTGGGTTTGGACATGATTAGGCTCGGGTATAAGCATAGGAATGCACGGCCTAAATGCTAGAACATGGAGGGGAGTTACAAAGCATGAAGGCGAAGAGGCTTATGCAAACTAGGGCGGTTTTGGTTCACCAAAGTGGTTCGGCCATGGGGTGTTTGAGCTCGTCCAGTGGAGTGTGGGTCAGGTCAGTGGCTGGAGTGGTGAGGGGAGGTCTGGACAAGGTGGCGGCGGCGGCCTATGGTGGTGGTGGTGGTGAAAAATGAAGTGGTGAAGGCAAAAGTAGTCAACTATGGTGTATTTCAAGGCATAGTTGCATTTTTTGTGGATTTCTCTTCATGGGGGTCTCGGCCATAGTCAAGGCTAAAGGAGTAGGTGGTGATGGTGCAAAGGAGGTGATGTAGGAGGTGGTGGCTGTGACAATAGAGAAGAGGCTGAGCAAAACTAGGGAAGAAAACAAGGCAAAAACTTATAAAAAGAGAAGAAAAATAGGAAAAGAAGATGGAGCCATTACCAAATTTGTGCTAGCCGTGAATAAGAAATGAGAAGGTGAAATTTTGCATGAGAAATGGAATGGAATACACGGCTAATGAAAAAAAATGTACGGCCAAAAGAAGTGTAAATGAAGACTTATGGAAATGAAGAGATTGGCTAATGAAAAGACATAGGTTTTAAAAGCTTTTTAGTCTCTTTGTATTTCTATTTATTTTAATCAAAATAAAGAAAATAAATTTCAGTAAATCCATTTTAAAACTGAAGCAAAGTAAAATGAAATAAAAATAAATAATTAAATCCAAAGAAAATAGAAAAAGAATAAAAGAAATTGCTTAAAAATTCAAAACAGGGTTCAAAAATTACAAATAAAACATCACTGGCTTTGGAAAAATATCTACTTCATTTTAAAAATGTTATAAAGCAAAATTTTGAAATAAAATAATTTATTTATCATTTCTAAAATGAAATAAATAATTAAATTGGAGAAAAATAGAAAAAGAACTAAAGAAATTGTTTAAAAAGGGCAAACATGACATGAAAATTTCAAATAAGTTTCCACTACCTCTAGAAAAATTCCTATTTCACTTTAAAACAAATAAAAAGTCAAATAAATAAATAAATGAGGAACATAATAAAGTGTAAATGAGAATAAAATAAGTTCTTAAGAAAAATATAAAGATAAATAAGGAATTACTTTAATTAATTGAAGCTTGAATTAAAATTTTCAATAGAATACAACAAACATTGGAAAATGTCGATTACATTTTTTTAAAATGTTTTAGAACCATAATATATATAACATGTTATTTTACACATGAAAACATAAATTAGAACCTTACAACACCAATAAAATGTTATTTATATAAATTAAAATAAACAATTTTGTCAAATACTGCAAATTACGCACAATATTTAAAAAGGGCATAACTTCCACAATATAAGTAAGATTTCAACGAAACGAAAAGTAGTACTCTTAAAATTTTATTTGCTTTCATAATAAAAGATAAAATTAAAATTTTCAAACTTTAAATTTAAAAGTCAAAGTTGACCATATTGACCAAAATTCACTTTTTGAAAAAATATTCTTTTTATCATGTTTGGAATTCCAATTCATATCAAAATCAAAATTTATATTTGAAATAACAAAATTAAATAAATAAAAATAAATTAAAAATCAAAATTCAATTAAAATTATTGAAATATACAATTAAAATAATCACAAAATACATGGTTGTTACATTACATAAATAAAGTTCAATAAAATTACGGGCCGTTACACTCTCCCACACTCAAAACTTTTCATCCCCAGAAAAGGAAAGAGGTAGGAGAATAGAAACAACCAAAAAGAAAAATAGATTGAAAAAAAAAATAAAACAATTAATTTTAAAACCATATAAATTTCAATTTTTAAATAAATTAATATTCAACAATTTGGTTTAACCCATTTTATTCAACTAATAGATAGTCATTCAAATTAAAAATTAATTTTCTTTTATTTTAACATATTTCTTTCAACAAATTCATTTTTCTAAATTAACTCATTTATTTTTTCCATTTATCTTCAGCAAAGTTGACTCCACTAAAATTCAATTCACTATTCTTAAGTTCATATTTTTCTGCTTAAATAGTCTTCTCTTTTATTTATTTAATTTATTTCACTTACCATATTTTGCAACATATATTAGGTGTATACATTTCATAACCATGTATTATTCAACAAATAAATTTTCCTTTCTATTATCGAATTGATTATCCAATTTATTATCATTAAATTCCCTTAACAAAATATGAATTGATATTCTATTACTTATATCATGGTGTATACTATCTAATTACATTCTAATTACATTTAAACTTTCCAGGTAAGTTATATTAATGTTTCAGAGTGTAATTAAACACTATGTAAATTTTCTTTTATTTACAACATTTATTAAGCAGATCTTGGTTTGAACAATTTATTACTTAAGTTTTCTTCTTGTACAACCCTTTATTATACCCTAACATTTTAAATTTTTGAATATTTTAGGAAAATTTTATAAATTAGAATATAATTTAGTGTTATACAAATAAGTTTGTTCAAATTCATTATTTTAGGTTGGTTTAATTCCATTTATCATTTCAGATATTCCAATTATTCAAATATTTCATCGGTTGAAACCATTTCTTAATATAAAACTTAAGAATCAAATTTCTGTTTTCATTTCAGACTATTTTTAAATAATTATATACATATATATTTTATAAATCAAATGATACACAACAATTTAATTTAATTTTTTTTCAAAACAAAAGTGTAACTAAGCTACTAAGGGGTCTCTCCACTTCGAGACTCAAAAATGAATGTCGATGATGCTGCAGTCATCACCAAAATTATTTTCCAACGACAATGGAGGAGAGTACAGGTTTTAAACTTTAAAATTATTCATTTGAAACAATTTCTATTCGAAAATACTTTTAAATAATAGTACTTTTCAAAACATTAAAAAAATTGAAATGCACTGGGAATTTAATCCTCAAATCTTTATTTTATTTTGATTTCATTTTCAAATCTAATTTATAAACCATGCTTTAAAATTTCATTTCCATATGATAGTTAATGGTTTAGAAATGTTAATAAAGTAATAAATGAAAATTTTAGCATTATCATTTTAACAACCATTTCATTTAACACTATAATTTCAGAAAATTATATATATATATATATATATATATATATATATATAATCATACAAAATTTATTGTGTCAGTTTGCTTTGTCCAAGTTTTTTGAAATTCCTATCGATATTGTTGACCCGACAAATTGTTCGAAACCCCAAATTAACTTAACAACTCAAACAGCATAATATATAAAACATTTTAATATTAATTACGAATAAACTCCCTCACTCGATGATTCCAGGATATATATTCTAGAACAAGGATAGAGATTCAAATTCAAGAGGGCTCTAATCAAGAAGAAATTCGAGCTAGAAGCTTGGCTCGAAAGGGAGATAAGATAATTAAATTGCAAAAGAGAAAAGATGGATAGACTTATATAAATCACAGTCGACCTTAACCGGGCCAACCGTGACTTCAAGGATAAGATTGATGCAGAATTCTAAGGCAAATCGACATTCGATCACAAGAGAATTTACCCTGGTCGTCTACTAGAGAACATTAGGGTATAATAAGAGATAATAGCATCTAAACCGAAGATACAGAAATCTTCGATGAATCAATGCTGTTATAAAGGAGTTTCACCCCTTTATAAATCATACAGTGAACCTATGGGATGCTCCAGAATCAAGAAGAATATGAATAAGGAGAGACAAGAATGGATTTCAGAATGAAAGGAAAAGTTCCAAAATTCGAAGGAAACCGAGTCAAAGAGGAAAACTCAAACTCGAACGAAGGTGTTTCTACAAATAAAATTTACTTTATATGCTAAGTTTTGCCTAAAACCTAAGCTCTAATACCACATGTAACATCCTGGTATTTCTTTCCATTCACATCCTCACATATCGGACTTGAATTGCTCAAAATATTAGATTGTTAGTTTATATTTGGCAAAACTCAGCATATGCAGTAAATAAATAAATCACAGAATCATAGACACGGAGTAATATAACAATAAGCAGCGGAAATAAATGAATAGTAGTTCACAAAGCTACTATATACATATCAGAGTTAAACAAGATACAACAAAAGTCTCGAATACGTTGAAGTCTCAATGCAATAGTCAAATAATAAAATCAGAATATATTACAAGAGTCAACTGGATAACTGAAAGCTGAATAGATATAGATGGATCTCCAAGCAAAGCTCCAACTCCAAAAGTGAGTCTCAAATGCTGTGACACTCAGTCTGACCCGAGCATAAAGAAAAACACAAAACACTCGAGTCAAGATTAACATTCTTATATCAATAAATCCAACTCAAGTGAAATAGGAACTGAAATACAAGTAACTCAAAGGATGTTTGGGATTCCCGTTCTTTAAGGATCTATGGAACTATCTACTATGTAATAATATACGCCATTATAATATGTCTATAGTAAAGTAAACTATTAAAATAGCGTTAAGGCATCACCCATATCCCCTTTAACACATTTTATATATTCCCATAGTCTATACAGTATCGTAATCTCCCCCGTATTGGGCGTCGTCAGAGGGCAATCCATAGGTATGGTACAAAACAAACTCGTAGTGGTCTCGATAAGGTATGTGACACGGCACAACAAGGCAATTTCAGGGTAGATATACCAATTACACTCCCGGGCAGGTGGTAACGCATAACCGCTGCTACCGCCTACCTCAATCCACACTCTCAAAAATCCGAGGATGCACCCAATCAATCGCAAAGTAATAGAATGGTATCGAAGAAGTGTGTCTGATCGGAGGAGCTACCTCACTTGGCCCGTCAATTGCTCCTGTTTTAGCCACCTTAAGCTAACTCATAGGAGTTAGGTCCACGTGTATACCTCAAATAGAATCCTCGCCATCATCCTATTTCATTCTGGAATCTCCACCGCGTACACGGTTGTTAAACTGGTTTTCGATATTGGCAGAGAGTATGACAATAACCGATCCCAGTCTCTTTAACAACCAATCGTTATTATAACACCATGGTCATTTCAAAATATCATATCCAATTCAAACATATCAATACGATATCATTTCTCACTAAAATAATATTCATTTCCAAAATCATAACACTTTCAAAATTATAACACTTTTGAAATTATAACACTTTTAAAATCAAAACACTTTGGAAATTATAACACTTTGAAATCATAACACTTCCCACTTAAATAGTAAAGATACTAAAATTACTATATATAATAAAATAGTTACAAGTTAAAGTAGTTTATATAATAAAATAATTAGTATATTTAAAATAGTTATAAGTTAAAATAGTTTATACTAAAATAATTAGTACACAAAAATAGTTTATAAATAAAATAATTTATATTAAAAATAGTCTATATATATATACTAAAATAACTTATAAAATAAAATATCTCAATATATATTAAAATGCTTTATATAATAAAAATAGTTTCCTCAAAGTTCACAGATTAACTCGAATTAACTCAAATTCTCAAAATCCCATTTAAATCAAATCTCAGTTCTCCTATTCCAATTCAAATCTCAACAAACCATTGTATATTGTTTAAAATATAGATATAAACTACAAATTAGACCACTCCAACTTTAATAGATTCCAAATCTTAAATGTTCAAACATTTACAAAACTAAATTCGACAATTTCATATATATCAAATTCACTTTATTATTATTTAGTTTTGAAATATTTACTTAATCATCACAATAACATTAAAATAAAACTTCAATTACAAATTTAAATAAGCTAAATATCCCATTTCAATTTATGTAAATTTGAAATATTCGTTTAAATAACTTTTAATCAAAAATCAAGTTATAAAATCATATCTTTAAAATCTCAATTTAATACATTTCAAATCAATCTTATTTAAGTTAAATTCTTAAATAAATACAATTTCAAACCAATTTCTATTTCTCTTTCCAACCTTAATTTATTAAAAATTATTATAAACTCTGTATTTGATAATAGAATTTTAAATAAATACTTAAAGATATTATATTTAAATTTAAATCAAAATTTATTAAATTGAATCTTATTATTAAACTTATTTTAAATTAAAACATAATTTTAAAAAAATTAAAATAGTAACATTACAAGTAAAATGTTAAAATTTAAAATTTCAAAACTAACTTATAACTTTAAAATTTTCAAAACGTTAAATTTTAAAAATCTAAATTTTAAACCTTTATAAAATAACATTTATAATATATAATATCTTAAGACCAATATTTATTTAACATAAATTTCTTTTCAAACCTTGGAAATCATTTTCATAATATTTATATATAGGCCAACGGTGTCTCTATATAATTTTCAATCCTATGATCAAGTGATATGGATATTTGTCATTTCAATTTGCAATTTAAATATCTACGGGTATATATCTTTTCAACCCATAATTAACTACATTAAGTAATTGTCCTAATTCCTTATACTGATTATTTAATCGTTAATTAATCACATTAATTAATTACCCTAATTACTTAAGTCGTTAATTAAGACAGCCATTATCTTAATTTATTACTTAATTATCTTTCAAATCTTATTTAAATGAAATGTAGGTAATTAATTTATTCAAAAACACTTAATTTAATTATACCTATCTTAATCACTTACCTAACTCAATTATTATTAAGTTTCATTTAAAACACATAGGAATACGATTAAATAATTAATCTATTATATAAATAATTAAATTAAAACAAATTAGATTTCAAACATTTCACTTTATAATTTATTGAAACTTGTTTTTGGAAAAACTTGATGAACACTTTTTGTTTTGAAAAACTTGCTTAACGATTAGCTCGAACTTATTAACCCACTTATGTTTTTCTTTAAACTTATTATTTGCTTTAATTTTGAACTTTGATTAAAACACAACGGTTCAAGTCGAGCCCAAACCCCCAAAATCGATCCGAACTCATTGCTCTACACTTATTCTACTCTGGCCTAAAACTTCACGGCCCAAACCTCTTTCTTCCCTTCCTCTTTTACTTCCAGTTCTAACTTTCATTCCTATCCCTAAATCCCTCAGACGAACCTTTGTGCACACATATGTGCACATGCACACCGACACTGGCGACGATCCCTCATCACCGACCACCTCCCTCGATCATACTCGCGCTCTAGACAACACTCACACCCCTGCCTCCCACAAAATACCATTAACTCAAAATTAGCCCAAACGTTAACCTGAACCAAGATCCCTGCCCCTTTCAATTCATTTTCTATGATCAACCATGACGCCGACCATCACGAGCTTCCACCTCAAACTTCGCCACGAGCTACCCTTTCATCTCCCTCAGGAGCACAGCCCCTCTTCGATGCCTCGCCGATGATAATCACGCCTGATCGAAACCTCAAATAAACCACTGCTAACCATACTTCACCCCTGATCGACCAACATGTCCATCGAGAAAATGTTAAACCATTTTTCTCTCAACTTCTGACCAATAACCTACCTCCAGCCTTAACTTTGACGGTAATAGGCCTCGCGATCATCGGGATTCATCAAATGACCCCTTTCCGGCCAACTTGAGACATCCCCTCATCCACACACATAAAAATCGAAACAACATCACTAAAAATCGTTATTTTCAACGAAGAGTTAGCTTATATAAATGTATCATGGAATTTAAGCAGTTTATTTTTTTGGGTCTATTTCATTTCTCTGTAAATCACTTTTTTTCAGAGAAATACGTATTAATTCAATTTGAATTTTATTTTAAAAAATAAGATTGTATCATTGCAAACATATTTCCTTTAGATGTCGTAACCTAAAATGTTTTAAATGAAGAGTGAAGAAATTTATCTTTTTGAACCCTATTAACGAAAGTAGAGACCTAAGTTTATGCAGACATGCATCTGTACATTTAGAAAATCCCATTTTTATATCAAAGAACACAACTTTATCACCCATTCAAGATATCTTCGAGTCATTTCTACCATTCATGTTTATATACACAAGGTAATAAAATTTATTTAACCTTCAAAAGTTTAAGATTTACTCACTGCAAAATGGTTTGAACAAAGCAATCTTTTTGTGAAAAAAAATCTGGAAATTTGATTTTGAAACTGAAACTGAAACTGAAACTGAAACTGGAACTTGATTTTAGACTTGAAACTGCAAATCTTGAATCTGAAACTAAAATTCGATCATGAGCCTACCAGCTTTGATCAGGTTGAAGTTTGAATAAGTTGATGTTGTTGTTGTTTTTGTTTTTAATTCCTCTGGTTTTAGAATTGAAAAATGAAAGATGAAGAAAGAAAATGGATCTGAGAAAGTGGAAATGAATTTGCAGCCTAATTCTTTATACACTAAATCTATATATTTCCATTAAAAGAAACTAATGCCACTTGTTAACTATGCATATAACCTTAGCTACAAATGTTAATTCATGAATTATTTCCTTACAAATGTCTAACTCTTATTTTAAAAATTATTTATGTCTTTATATGAATATGTTTTATTTTATTTCAAGTATAAAAGAAAAGATTTTAATATTTTATTTAAATCCTATTTGAACTATCATAGAGACTTCTTCATGAGGTCCACTTTCATCCAAGCGAAGTTTTTAAAATTTAAAAAATATCGATCCTAAGTATTTTGAATTTTTTTATATTGAATTCAAAACAAAACTTCTAATCACAATTGATATACATATATATATATATATGTATTATAAATATCTTACGTAAATGTTAATATTATATATATCCTCAGTCTTAAACTTCCAAATATTCAACATCACAAGACAAATATATATATATACACACATATATACATACAGAAACAACACATAATTTATTTGTTTTTGAAAAGATAAATTTTGTCCATTTTAAATGATTATACTTTCACAATGAATTTGTATATGTATATACTTAAGATTTCCAATCATTATAGAGTTTACACATATCCATTTATATATTTAATAATTTACTATAAAAGTCATCATTTTAAATTTAACTATTATTATAGTTTCAAATCCACTTATATATACATCTAGACATATTTAATTATCAAATTTATTTGTTTAATCCAAATAAAATTAGTATCTCAATAGTTAAAAATCAGTTAATTATTCAATTAACAGCTGTTCAAAATCTAGGTTATCACATTCCTCTCCCCTTTGAATCTTTTCGTCCTCGAAAAGAAACAAAGCCAGAAGTACTAAAATTCTTATTATCAGAAAAATTATTCTTTGATCACTATTTACTAGAAACTCTTTCTATTAAGAATTTTTAAAACACTTGTAAAAATTTATATAATATTACTTAAAATGGTTTTTATAAAAATACTTTTTATAACTCGATGTTTCAACAAGTCCATCCTCGTTCTCATAGAAATTCGATCATATGTTGATCAGGCGTAGGACTGAAAATCTATAAGTACTTGGTAAACCCATTTCCAACACCCAATAAAAATACTTGAAAAATATTTATTGAAAATATAGAAAAAAAATTGAAATAGAGGAAACACCTTTTTGTGAGAATGCTTTGGAAATCATCACCCTCTCCATGGTCGCAGTTAACCCGATGGTTACGTTGCCATCCTGGCAAAATCTATAGATAAGTGTATGCCTCTGAGCCCCTCGATTAAACTATGAAACCCGCCATAGATCGCAGTTGCATCCAAGGTTACGTTGCCATCACGGCAAAAGTCCATGTAGCTGCAGGCATCAGCGCCCTCGATTTTCGCTGCCAAATGAAACTTCACCACTCCCACGTAGGTCGCAGACTACATCAATCAAGTCCCAATGTAGCCTTAGGCTCTCACAGCCTCTCGACTTTCGCTATGTCTTCATAGATCGTAGTCTACCGATGTTACGTTGCCATCACGGCAAAATCAAATGTAGACCGTTAGCATTCAGCAGCACACGCGACTTCCGCTATGGTCCGTAGTAGACCGCAGTGACATCGAATTACACTGCCGTCACAACATAACCCAAATGTCTTTGTAGGCATCAGCGCCCTCGACTTTCATACCCACAACACAAAATCCTCAGGAACTTCAGTTTGTCCGGAATTCCTCACAAGATAAACTTTGGAACCCCCCCTTAGGGCTCAAGGCGGAATCACCCCATGGCACCCCTATGAAGTTCATTTCAATGAGAGCGCTTTTTTCCCGGAGTCAATCTCAAACACTTTATATTATACACTTATAGTATCTTTCAAATCATATCCTTTATGATTTACATCAAAATCTCCTTTAAACAAAATCGATATCTCAAATCGACAGTTCCAAACTTGGCTTTTCAAATTTCCAAAATTTGATTTTCCCAAAAATCAAAAGCCTTTTCAAATCGATAGGTTCCAAACCTTTTTCCAAGATCATTCTTATAAAACTATCTATATATAGATATATATAATCTTGAAAAATCTTTGAATCACTTCATACTTGTATAAATTTCTTCTTTATACTTCAAATATTTTCAAAAACCCATTTTATTCTGGCTATAGATTCAACAAGGGGAGTTTTATCTTATACAACAAAGATATATTACTTTGTTTAATCCAAATCAAATATTCAAATCTGATTACTCTTTTGTAAAGTTATTAACGATATTACTTTTTTATAAAATGAGTTCTAATCATAGAAATATCTAACTCCCATTTTATTCTATATACATATTCTCAAAACATACTTCTCTTTTCAAAAATCATCTTTCATTATTTTCAAAGTTTCCAATATCAATTTCATTCAAGCACGTACGATGTACATATACCATTCGTACACAAATTTCAAATTTGATCGCTCACTCGATCATATAATTTCACTTCCGAACTAGTATCGTCTATCCGACTTTCTAATGCGGACTCAGATCTGATTTCTTGATCAGAAACTGTCATTCTCCTTGCATTGTCATAACTATAATAGAGACTATCCAGAATCAACCAAAAATCCATATCCGGGGTTCGTCGTCAAAAATCGAGTGAAAAATCCTAACTCGAATCGATATACTATCTTGAAATTCTATGCTCGAATCCGGATCAAATCACTATGCGAATTGAATAATATACGTACATGCTACGTATTTATCTTCATTAACTATCACCTAAATCAATTCTCTTTTCTATTTACCCTTATTTTTGATTCTATTCACTTATCCACAATTGCTTCCAATTTCTATTTGGGTTAACACTTCAATTCTTATCTCAATTGGGATTCAATTATAAACAGTTTGCACTCTGACCAACTTGAGTTTAGAAAATAGTTTGAAAAGTTTAAAATAGATAAGTAGTTGTAAAATAATTATTAGTTGTAAAATAGATGTAAAATAATTATTAGTTGTAAAATAGATGTAAAATAGTTAAGTAGTTATAACATAATTGTAAAATAGCCAGATAGTTTCATAATAGTTGTAAAATAGTGATTAGTTATAAAGTAGTTATAAAATAGTGATTAGTCTATAAAACAGATGTAAAATAGTAATTGGTTTGTATAATAAGTATAACTTAGCTTGGGTTTTAAAAAGAAAGGTTGTATAGTAAATAGCTGAGAAAATAGATTTAAAACAGTTTATATTAAAACAATTTATTTGAAAATAGTCTTAGAGTCAAACTAGTTCAATTTCTCAATCTCCACTTCAAATCAATTTCCCATCTCACTCAATTGATTCAATTCCAGTTCAACTTAAATTAACTTCAATTCCTATCCCAAAATAAAATTAACTTCCATTTGAATTTAAACTCATTCAACTTCAATCTCATTTCCATTTAATTCAAATAAAATTTAATTTGAACTAATTTCAATTCCAATCTCAGCTTTAAATCATCTCGAATTATATAAATTCGAGTTAAATTTTAAATGTTTATTTAATCCCTTAAATCAAATTAACCCTTATTTTTAAATTAACAATCTAGATCTTTAGACTATTTAATTCCGAGTCCAAATTTCAAAATTTCATTTTAAATTATCTTTACTTAACTTATTTCAAAGTTCAAATAAGAGTTCAAAACAATTTTCTTCAATTCCAATTTATAAGTCATACTCACCTAAATGTTTAGTTCCTTAAAACGTTTCATTTTGCTTGATCATTAACAAACATTTCATTATTATCAAAAATATCATATCTGGAGACCAATTCATTATCATTTTATTCCGAAAACACTTCTATAAATTCAAGATTTTTAGTTTCAGTTTAGATCCATTTCAAACTTATCATCATTATATTTTGATTTGGTTGTATTTCTGTTACCATTCTCATTATTTTATTTAATTCCAATAATTTAACAACCAATTACCTTAATATAATTAATAATTAGAAAAATTATTTCTTTATATACCAAAAGATAAACTTAGACAAAATCATTCTTAAAATTATTTTATAAGAAAATAACAAATACGCTCTCATATATATACTACACTCAACTCATTCTAATGTACCATTGACCCTATCCTTAATGAGTAAACCCCCCGGAGCCAAGGTTCTCGCTTAACCTTCAGCTCTGATACCAAATGTAACGACCCGAGGCAGTGGCGACCAGCAGGCTTTGTAACCATCCCAGACCCACCATGGCATACATTGGTACCTCGAATTTGCTTTTATGGCCAGCCTCTCGACTCGCAACCAACCCAAGGCCTTATACTACCTTTCAGGGACATGTAGGGGTAAGAGTCTCCCGTTCGCCACCAAACACGAAGCGAGAACCCCTATCATGCTGTAATATAGCAAATCTGATCCCATTGCTCTACACTTATTCTACTCTGGCCTAAAACTTCACGGCCCAAACTTCTTTCTTCCCTTCCCCTTTTACTTCCAGTTCTAACTTCCATTCCTATCCCTAAATCCCTCAGATTAACCTTCGTGCACACATGCATGCACATGCACGCCGACACCAGCGACGATACCTCATCACTGACCACCTCCCTCGGTCATACTCGCCCTCCAGACAAAACTCACACCCCTGCCTCCCACCAAATACCCTCAACTCGAAATTAGCCCAAACGTTAACATGAACCAAGATCACTACCCCGTTCAACTCGTTTTCCACGATCAATAACGACGCCGACCATCACCAGCTTCCACCTCGAACTTTGCCATGACCTTCCCTTTCATCTCCCCTAGGTGTGCAGCCCCTCTTCGACGCCTCGTCGTTGATAATCACGCGTGACCGAAACCCAAATAAACCACTGCTAACCCTACTTCACCCCTGATCGACCACCATGTCCATCAAGAAAATGTTAAGCCATTTTTCTCTCAACCTTTAACCAATAACCTACCTCCAGCCTTATCTTCGATGCTAATAGGCCTCGCGATCACTGGGATTCATCAAATGAACCCTTTCCGACCAACTCGAGACACCCCCTCATCCACACACATAAAAATCGAAACAACATCACTAAAAATCATTATTTTCAATGAAGAATCAGCTTATACATGCGTATCATGGAATTTAAGCAGTTTATTTTTTTGGGTTTATTTCGTTTTCTCTGTAAATCACTCTTTTTCAGAGAAATACCTATTAATTCAATTTGAATTTTATTTTTAAAATAAGATTGTATCATTACAAACATATTTCCTTTAGATGTCGTAACCTAAAATGTTATAAATGAAGAGTAAAGAAATTTATCTTTTTGAACCCTGTTAACAAAAATAAAGACCTAAGTTTATACAGACATGCATCTATACACTCAGAAAATCCCATTTTTATATCGTAGAACATAACTTTATCACCCATTCAACATATCTTTTAGTCATTTCTACCATTCATGGTTATATACACATGGTAATAAAAATGATTTAACCTTAAAAAGTTTAAGATATACTCACTATAAAATAGTTTGAATAGGGCACACTTTTTGTGAAAAAAATCTGGAAATTTGATTTTGAAACTGAAACTGGGACTTGATTTTAGACTTGAAACTGCAAATCTTGAATCTAAAACTAAAATTCGATCTTGAGCCTAACAGCTTTGATCAGGTTGAAGTTTGAACAAGTTGAGGTTATTGTTGTTTTTTTTTTAATTTTAATTCCTCTGGTTTTCGAACTGAAAAATGAAAGATGAAGAAAGAAAATGGATCTGAGAAAGTGGAAATGAATTTGCAGCCTGATTCTTTAAACACTAAATCTATATATTTCCATTAAAAGAAACTAATGCCACTTGTTAACTATGCATATAACCTTAGCTACAAATGTTAATTCATGAATTATTTCCTTACAAATGTTTAAATCTTATTTTAAAAATTATTTGTGTCTTTATATGAATATGTTTTATTTCAAGTATAAAGGAAAAAGATTTTAATCTTTTATTTAAATCCTATTTAAACTATCATACCTTTTAAAATTTAGTAAATATTGATCTTAAGTATTTTGAATTTTTTTACATTGAATTCAAAACAAAACTTCTGATCACAATAGATATACATATATATGTATTATAAATATCTTATGTAAATGTTAATGTTATATATATCCTCAGTTTTAAACTTCCAAATATTCAACTTCCCAAGCCATATATATATACTTAATAAACAACACATAATTTATTTATTTTTGAAAAGATAAATTTTGTCCATTTTAAATGATTATACTTTCACAATGAATTTTATATGTATATACTTAAGATTTCAAATCATTATAGACTTTACACATATCCATTTATATATTTAATAATTTACTATAAGATTCACCATTTTAAATTTAACTATTATTATAGTTTCGAATCCACTTATATATACGTCCAGACATCTTTAATTATCAAATTTTATTTGTTTAATCCAAATAAAATTAGTATCTCAATAGTTAAAAATCAGTTTATTATCCAATTAACAGCGGTTCAAAATCTGGGTTAAGACTCATTTCCTTCCTTTTTGTTGATGACAAAAGGGGAGAAAAGGTATAAATATACTAGGAAAATGGTAGGGGGAGTGCATAGAGTAAAGAGGAGTAAAATATAAAAGTATTATATTTTATCTCTCAAATATTTATATGGTTGTCATCATCAAAAATGGGTAGATTGTTAATACCATAGGTATTGATTTCGATGATAACAACCACATAAATATTACTACTAACGTATCTCTAAGTTATGCAGCCATATCAGATATATTATGGAAACTTTTACAGAGATAAACAAGAATACAGTGGAAGCAAATGAATTATAAAAGAAGGTTAATCAGAGCAATTGAAGAACAAAACCTAATTAGATTAGAATGCTGAAGGATAAAGGTGTTTGAAGCGATGAGGAGTTGGTTGAACCTTAGAACATCTTGTTAAAGATCTCATGGCAATTATACTTGAAGATCATCAGCCATTGACCTCAACCGAATCAGAAAAATCCACAAATATATGGTAATTTGAAATGCTAAAAATTTGCAATACTTATTATTATGGCTGTTTATTTTGCAACACACCCATGTCGACATGGGGGTAACTAGGATGTCGACATGCTAGTCATTTTTAAGAATTTCAAACATTAAATGAAGAGATATTTCCCTCCACCTCTTCACCAAAAGACACATCTCTTCAACCACTGTATAAAGTCCTTTGAAAATGAATTTTAACATCAAGATTTCTCATTTTCTCTTATACCTTCTTCTCCAAACATTTGCAAAAGAAATCCATTGCATGCTCTTCCAGTTTCCTTGCAAATCGATACTATTTCACTCCAATTCTTCATCGAATTGCAAACCACACAATATTAAAGAGTTATACTTAAATTCACATCATTCTCTCTTTGATTTCATCTTATTCCTCAAAGAATTAAAAGATATATTTCCATTAGAGGTCTATAGGATCGTTGTACCGAATCTGCAAGAATCCGTAGTGAAGATACGACTGCTTGCCGTAGTTTGTTGTTGGTGATAAGGAGAAGGTGTTCTTTTAGCCTGTAAAATCAAGTGGGTGTGTCTTTTAACCTATGAAACCAAGATTGTAAAGGTGTTCTTTTCACCTGTGGAAAGCAAACGATTATATTGGAATTCTGCATGATAGAGTGTAGGACTGGATGTAGGATTGGTTAATCCGAACCAGTATAAAAATCCAGGTGTTATTTGCATTACTGCATTTTACATTATTACTTACTTATTCTCTAGTTACTTCTTTATATTTTCAATTTGAGTAAATATAGTTTTATACTCACAGGTAAGTAGTTAATACACATTTCACCACTTCTAGTGTCTGAATAGCCTTAAGATCCAACATTATCTTGTAGACATTACAGTTTCCAACATATATATGCAGCCTCGAATTTGTTTTTATAACGGGTGTGAATTTTTATAAGTTATGTATAAATTATATAAAGGAAATGATGATGGTCAATAGAGTAGGTTGGAATGCAAGGTCAGCAGGGTTACATAACAGAAGTCTGCCCACTGTAAGTAGCCATCAGCCTTTGTATAACATCATACTGATATGGGACATGTCTCACCACCCTTGGAGAGTATAAGCTTGTGTATAGATGAAGGGGTACCCTTAGGATAGAGTAGTCTACATAAAATTTAATTTAAAGGAGGGTATTGCCTTGATTGCACTAGGCAATCTAAACGGATGATGAGAGGGATCATGCACTATGCAGTGGGCATTGCTACCAAATTTAAAGGTATGGTTGCATAGGGGAGAACCTCGTTAGTCCCGAGCTGTCAACGGGAAGGACAAGTTAACATCTAGTGGGTCTTCACCAATAGCCTACTAGGGTGAACGACGTTGGGTCATGCACACTGTAGTCGTTCGCTAGTTTGTTTGATAGGGCAATGCTAGTTAACCCGTAACGAGATTTCTTTGAAGCATGGATGGGGTAGTTAGTGGAGGCGAGTTCACGCTGGGAAGCGGACACGGTACAAAGTCTCCAAAGAGAATATGGCAAAACTTATGGAAGGCCATCGAAAAAAGTACGATAAAATGTATGAAAGGCCATCAACAAACATGATAGGGCTTCCTTGTGTTATATGGTAATGAGATCGTGGTAGATATGGCATTGGATCCTCAAGGGGTGTTGAACAAGAGATATTTGTGGGGATAGTGTCTAGGCCCATTAGAGGACCATATGATAGATAAATACACACACACATATATAGATATGGATCTACGAAAGGTAGATGGGAATGGTTCGTATGCTAATATGGAGTCGAGATGACTAATAAAATATAAACCATCTTAACACGAGATAGTGAACAATCAACATATAATAGTATTATGTATAAGATGTATAATTTTCCAATCGCCAAAACGTTGCTCTGACCCCCTCTTCATTACAACCCACGTGATAGCTAGAAGGATAGTTATTAGTGCTTGTCATGTTTGGTGCTGACAAAGGCACTTGATTGTGGAAAGTGTCAAGTCTTGGTCAGTACTTAGGTGATCTATTATATTTTAATTATTCTGTTGTAAGTTATTTTGTAAGATTTCTGATATGCATTCTTTTATATTATTTGCAGAATACCAAACCAATGATTCATGCTTTGGTGGACTTGGGTTTTCAATTTAGCGAAAATTCAAGCCCACAAGGGTGCGGGCTGTTACAGTAGTCCTCCTCGTGATTTCCACTACCACACCTAAAAGTTAATCCTGATCATTTAATACTTCTTAAATGAGAAGGAGCCAGACCCTACAATATCCATTTAATCCTCCAACCCTGAAGCAGGTCCATCCTGGTCTATCCGTTCTATGACCCGTACCCAAACCATGATGCTCACATTAGTCTGACAAGTCTTAAGTGTTTGTAGCCAGATTAGCTGAGCAGGCTTACCTTATGGAGTTGGAACAAATCTCTGTCCACATTTGTTATAAGCGATGTCAAACATCAGTTCCGAAGTCACACTGCTAATAGCCAGATTAGCTGGACAGGCTTCTGTGTGCTTTTAACTGACCTCGCACCCCTATAAATTAGTCATATTTCAGCATTCCAACCTTACGAAATTATACTAACATATATGTGTAATGTATAAATATACACAATATACCTCACCTGCATTTACGCATTAAGGCTATACAAGGGAAACTCCTTATTTCGCCTTTTAATTATGGATTAATTTCCATAATTATTATTAACTTCCTTTTATATGGTTTGTTGTTATTTATTAACCTATTTATTTTATATATTATGACTTATACATTATTATTATATACATACATATATACTTAACGTAAATTCTTAGCTAACTATTTTAAATTAAATATCACTAGGCATGCATAAAAAAATTCATATACTAAGATTTTCGCTTCTTATTCGGTTTATTCAAATGTCACAATTTTTATATCCATACAAGTCCTTAATCTAATACACAGTTTATACAATAGCAAATATTACAATTTAAATTTGTCAAGACAAAACATACTTACACACACACAGACATATATATATATATATATATGTATGTATGTATTTATAAGTATGTATATTCAAAATTGGAATCATACATTTAATTTGTTTTACATTAACTTTGTAAAATTAACATGTCTATTGGAGCCAAACTTTACAATTTAAATCCTTTATATTCTATTCGAATTTTGAATGGATAAGGTTGAAATGAAAAAGAGTTCATATTTTTGATTTTTTAAATCCTTTGTCATCACAAACACAAATTGGGATGTGGAAGTTGAACAGAATAAAAATTATTCATATTGATTAAATTCTACCGTAGTAACATAAAACAATAAGATTCTAATCAATTCCATAATTAACTTTTCGGTGGAATTTTGTTTGTTTTAATTTTTTTTATATAGAATTCCCTAAGGCATAAAAAAACAAATATTAACTACACAAACTACTATAAAGAGAAAACTAAGATTTACTCTCACATATAGCTTTCACCGGGTCCCTTTGGATTTGATTCCACGCCTTTGCCGATTTCCTTCTCTAGTTATTCTCTTTTAATTTTATAATATATAACAATTCGTTTGTACATAGATTACCTTTTTCATTACCTAAATTATACATATATCTAAAATTTCCCTCTTAAGTTATGTATAGAAATATACATATATCAACAATTCTTTACCTTTTTCCATGTATCTAACTAATCTCGTCTCTAAAACTTGAATTATTATTTGAAAAGAAAGGAAACTACCAGGTCGTCATTAATGTGTTTATTTTTCTTGTGAATAAAAGTGAGGGGGCTAGACTCTAATTTGTAGTTGCTAGAACGTGTTAAAACCATCAGATGAAGAATATTTTATTTAAATTAAATCTAGGCTGTTCTGGCTTAGGCAAAACCTAACTGCCAGGTAACAACTAGTCGACCGGCCCAATAAAGGCGGTCGACCGGCCTTCGGTCTTGGGCACTAAATTACCGCTCAACGCCAATTTTTTGCATTATATATTTCTTTCTTTATTTAACCCTGCATTAATTTTGGCTTAAACATAAAGATTTCTTTTAATGTTAAAGTCTTTTATTACTCTTTTAAATTTCAAACGTTTTAATGTTACCTAATTATAAATTTAAATTCATTTGAATTATTTTAGATCTGAAAACTTCAAACGTCGATAACTTCTTCATTTGAACTTAAATTGCAAAGCTTTATATACGAAAGTTGCTCAGAAAATCATCACGAACTCAATGGTGCATGTTTCCTAGCCAATATATGACATTTGCACAAATTCCATTTTTTATCTTATTATTATTTAATTTATTTCTTATTATTTTTTATGGGATGTTACACTCTATCCCCCCTTTGAAGAAATTTCATCCCATAATTCCTAAGGAAAAGACGGCGTAGCACGCACTCAACAACGATGTTAAACAACTAAGTTATCTACTCAACCATCTACTCAACAATAAATGCAATGTGATTATTTATGCAACATGCTATAGGTGAGCTCAATCCTAGCATGAATACAAGATCATGACATATAGACATGTATGCAAACAACCTAAATATGCATAAGATTCTGAATGAGTGCAAAAAACTAGAAGTGAAATGTGTATCAACCATCCCCACAACCCAATCTAGCTACCACGATGCAATTATTACCTACACAATATCGAACTTTAGAGAGAAAAATTTACCATAGAAAAACTCAAGATGATAAGCCATTATCTTCTCTTGTCTCCCATGTGGCACCGGATTATCTCCCCATTGCACTCGAACCAGCCTAATTTCTTTGTTACGGAGCTTTCAAATGCTCCAGTATACGGGTGGTGGCATATGTGTTATTGGTTTCATCTCTACATCTACTAACTTATAAGGCCCTACTATAATAGTTATGTCATGCCGAGATTTCCTCGAATGCAATACGTGGAAAACATCATGGACTCCGCTAACTTGGCCGAAAGTTCTACTCAATACGCAAGATTTTCCACCTTCTCCAAAATCAAGAAAGGCCCAACAAATATCGGTGTCAACTTCCTCGATGTTCCAAACCTCATAACCTTCCTAAGTGGGGAACCTTAACAAATACCATGTCTCCAACTGAAATCTCTACCTCTTTCCTTCACTTGTCAACATAGGACTTCTGTCGGTCCTCAGCGGTCTTCATTCGCTGCCTACTCTCCTCCTTTTACATTGTCTCACGGATCAAATCTAGTCTGAGTAGAATTTTATCCGTAGTTTCCAACCGATAGTTAGGTGACTTGCACGAGCTCTGGTATAAGGCTTCAAAGAGTGCCAAACCAATCGTTGCCAGGTAACTATGATTATATGTGAATTCTACTAAGGGTTAATGTCCATCCATCAATCTATGGGGGGTAGGCGGTGCTAAGATTCAACGTTGTCTCTAAAGCTAAGTGCAAACTCCACCAAAATTCACAATGAATAAGGGGTCTCTATTGACGACAATGCTGGTCGAAACTCCATGCAATCGTACTACTTCTTTGATATAAACTTGCATTAGAGATGCTGCTGTCATATTACTCGTGATTGGAATAAAATATCTAATTTTAGCGAGTCTATCCACTATAACACAAATAACTATGTTGTCCCTTTGACTTCTAGGAAATCTATCTATAAAGTCCATCGATATATGCTCACACTTCCAAGTCGGTAACTATAATGACAATAACATACCTCCGAGGATTCTTGCTTTACTTATATCCTTTGGCACGTTGAACATTTTTTGACATATTTTGCTACTCGCCTATTCATTCCCGACCAATAGAAAATCTGCTTCATATCCTTAGACCTCTTATCTCTATTGGGATAAATAGTCATCTTAGAATGGTGGCATTCAACCAATACTTCCTCTAGAACATATTCCACTCCTGAAATATGTAGTCATCCATCTCTCCTTAACCATCCTCTTTTGTCAATCGAATATCCATGAATGTGGGGGAAATGCACCCCCCATCCAACTTCTTCAAAATGTTGACTCTTGTTACATCCCTCTTCTGTTCTTGACAGATGTGGTCCGCCAATGATGGCTTTACTTCCATAGCTGCTAGATAATCGAGAGTGAATTATAATGGCGGTTGGAAACTGATATTTAAGTGGAAATCCAACTGCCTCCAATCATATATAGTACCAAGAGTAGAATGCCCCCGGCTAAGGGCATCGGCAATAAAATTCCCTTTTCCGGAGGTATAATGAATTTCACATTCATATGGCACTACAAAATTCATCCACGTCTGCAACTTAAGATTTAAATATTTTTGGAATAACAGGTATTTAAGGGACTAATGAACAATGACTAACTTAAATCCTTCCCTCAAAAGATAATGCCTCCGTATCTTCAAGACAAATACGATATCCGCTTACTCTAAGCAATGAGTGGGATACATGTTCTTATGGTCCTTTAGCTTCCTTCTTGCACAGGCTATCACTTTGCCTTTTTTCATAAGAACAGCACCTAACCATGTACCGCATGCATCAGTATAAATTGTGAAACGCTTCAACCCATCAAAAATTGACAATACTGGCACACACGTCAATGGCTCCTTTAGTTTCTCAAAGCCTTCTATGCACTTCTGATCCCATACAAAGACTAAGATTTTCTTAATTAGTCGATTTGATGATACTGTTATCTTTGAGAAGTCCTTGACGAATTTCCTATAGTACCCAACCAAACGAAGAAAACTCCTGACTTCCATCGCGTTTCTCATAATCTTCCAGTCTTGAATAGCTGCCACCTTTGTAGGATCCACAACTAACCCTTTCTTGAAAAAATGTGATCCAGAAATCTTACATCCTTTCTCTAAAAACGACATCTTGAGAATTTGGCCTTTCGCTAGTCTTTCCTCAAGGTCTGTAGTACCTTCCTTAAGTGATCTTCATGCTCACATTCACTTTTTAGACAATACTAGAATATCATCAACACACACCAAGACGAACTTATTCAGTTGCCTCCTAAAGACCCTACTCATAAAATTTACAAAATAGGCAAGGGCATTTTTCAACCCAAAAGGCATAACTTCCCATATACACAATTTGTCTTAGTGGGAAAAGTAGTATTCTCTTTGATATCTTCATCTACTCTTAATTTGTGGAACCCAATGGCCAAATCTGGTTAAGAAAAGACGACGGCTCCAACAAATTGGTCAAAAAAGTCGTCTAATTACAGTTAAAGGATACATGTTCTTCTTAGTCATCTTGTTAAGTGTTTGGTAATCTACGCATAGCCTTAATGAGCCGTCTGCCTTAGCAGCAAAGACAACAAGCACTCCCCTCTGTAGTTCTATGACGAATAAACTTCTTTGGTAATCTCTTCGAAATATGCTTAGCCAGCTCTCGCCTTTCTTTGGGGGCCATATACCTTAGTGGCAGCGCGATGGGTCTAGCACCCTTCTTCAAGTCAATCCTAAACTCGATCTCCCTTCAAGGTGGGAGACAGAGTCTTCTTCAAAAACATCTAGAAAATCTTGGACTATGTGCATAGATAAGTGATCATCTCGTGATAGGCTAAGAAAATGCAAATAGCTTAACTTGATTGAGCTTTGGGGAATCCAATGAACATATATATCTCACCCTCCACAATTCCTATCATAATTTTAAGACAACCAATCCATCCCTAAGATAATACATACCCTCAAACCCAGAACATACGCATTACATGCAAAGTCAACATTACATATATCCACCGTTAGATCTTTGCAAATCATAGAAAGAAATGATCGTCCATTAGGATTTCACAACTAAGGGTAAGTGACAAATTGGGTCCTAAGTCTTAAAGAGTTAGCTATATTTTTGGCCATGAATGAATGTTATGCTCCTGAATTAAATAGGGTACTAATTGTATTTCGTGAAATAATAGTTGTACCTTCTATCGCAGCATTTCTTTTGTCCTTTGGATGAGGTCTACTTGAGGTGGGTATAGCCTCAATATCATAAGCTTGTCCACCATGTCCTCCTTCGCTAATTTTGGGCTCCGTTTCTTATAGTGCCCATTTTCATGGCAGTTATAGCACCTCCCCTTGAATTCTTCTCTCATTAAACTCTGCAGTCCTTAGCAATGTGCCCCATCTTCTGACATCTACGGCATATCACACCTCCTTTCTTGATCTTTCCCTTGGCTTTCTTGTCTGCCTAAAATCATCTTGTCTTTAATCCACCAAGATTTTGCAATTGTCCTCCTTTCTCTTTTTCTTATATGCTAACTATCCGAAGCAAGGCCATTTCAACTAATGTCTTATAGGAGGCGCCTGTAGGAACATGAGTTAAAAGTAGCACCTTAAGTGGATAATTTAGGCCACTTCATTGTCTTCTTTGTTGTGGTGTCAATCCGGCTCATTCCAAACTTTGCTAATTCCATGAATTTATTGATGTACTCCTTCAATGTGAAGTCCCCCTGCCTATTGGATAAAATTCTCTAGTTGCAGACTTACCGCCTTTGACATGAATCGTGGCTCGAAATAAGCCCTGACTTTAACCCAAAAATTCCTTTCTCTTCATTCTTCTCAATAACTATGGTCCACCAACCCAACACCTTGCACTTTAAATGCATGCAGCAATCCTCCTCTTGAGTCGGTCTTTCCACCCTAGCTTATGGAATATGTGGTCATAGTCATTAACTCACACCTTAATTTCAACAAAATCTTCTACCCTTGAAATTGCTCATCCTCCCATATTCTAAAAATCTTTACGTGGTTTTGGGAACTCAGTTAGGCAAGGTGCTAGTTCAATGAGAAGTGCAACTTGCATCATTAGTGCAGCTTGTTGTGGAACGGGAAGTTGCCCAGTGAACCTTAGATATTTTCGAAACCATAATGGTATACCCGAAATGGTAAGTATCACTTGGGCAGATTGGTTTTCGACCTCATTGTCATTATTCTCAGCCATTTAAACCATCCACAGGTTTAAAATTTCAAATTAATCCTGACTTCCTATGATAGTACAACTTGCTAAATTAAAAGTTTGCCTAGTGTGTTTGTGTATGTTCATATACGTATACTCATTATATAGTAGGGTTTTGAAAAATATTTTCAAGATTAACAAATACGTACTCTCCTGTATACCTATTCCCATTGATCGGATAAGCTATGCTCTAACTCCAAATGAAACAACACTCTTTGGAACGGGCCAAATTTTTGATCCAATAAAAGCCCATCGAACCTTAGATTCATTGCAAGTTGGCTGTTGGTTGGTAAAATCTATCAAATCAATATATAAAGCTATTTATTATGCTTTTAGAATTTCATAGAAAAAGGGATAAAATATAATAATAAAGTAAGTAACCATTTTAAAACTTTCAAATCCTAGAAATACAATTATTCAAAATATCCATAACGTCTCAAAATGGAACATCAACAAGTCTAAAATCCGGGTACATCAATATAAGCCATAGACATAAATAAATAGCTAAACTGCCACCAATCTTCAGTGCCTCCTTCATGCTTCATCATTTGTAACATTCCCCCAAACTTGTGGGTTGTAATAAGAAAAAAGTTAGAACAATAATGTCCGGTGAATGAAAATCTCAAGTCTTACCATAATAGTATTTGCGCAGTATCATTTAGATGAGTATTATGTCTTACGCATTTTCCTAACTATACCTTTCCAAGTATACCTCTAACTATAAGTCAATGGCTCTCCCAGTCCGGTTCCATGGCGTATCTCCAATTGTAGGCCAATGTCACTTTCTAGTCTAATTTCAGAACTATAACGCGGGTGCAATGCAACTATGGAATATATATTAGATTCAACAACCCATCTCCATCAAACATATCCTAATGATGCAAGAGAAAGTACATGCCTCATTTAAGACCTTAATAGTGGGAAATAGGTAGAATGCGACAATTTAATACCTAAATCCTAGATAGATCCCCATCAATTAATACTTAGACCTGGACGAAACCCTCATTGGTACATCCTAGTTGACGTCATGAGAAATTCCATAAGGCTACTTCATACTTTTTAAATGTGGAAGAGACAGACCCTCAAATAGCCATTTAATACCTCAGCGCCAAGCGCACCCCCTGGATTTCCACCATTGCACCTAAAGATAACCCTATCCGTTTAATAATTCTTGAATGCGAAGGAGGAAGAACCTATAATAGCCATTAAATACCTCCAATACCGAAGCAGATCCATCCTGGGATATCTGTACTATGACCCATACCCAAACCGTGACGTCTTACATTAGTCCGACCATTCGTATCTGCTGGTAGCCAGATTAGCGGGATAGGCTTACTCTACACAATTGGGACTAACCTAGTATCTACTACAGGTACTTATTATAGGTGATGTCCCATATCAATTTCGAAGTCAACTATTGGCAACCAGATTAGCTAGGTAGGTGTGACGCCCTACCTCTATACCCATGCTGGCCAAGGACACTATAGGGTAATGTCGTCAACTAGCACGGAGGATAAGGCTGTTAAGGAGCGACCATCCGTATAACTGCTTTGTGCCAGCAACCATATGTCGGATAGTACTACATGCATCTGGTTTCAGGAGGAAATCCGACATACCGATACAAGCTCAAAGCTACTACACAGTGGCTATATATATTCTTCGGAAACAAATATAGAAATAAACATAACACAAATCAGTCATAGACATCCATATCACAAAGGCGGAAATAGATATGAATATATAACACATGAAAGTTTACATTAGAGTAGTGGTCAGACAATATCCACAATGTCACAAAAGAATAGCCACAAGTGCTAGACAAAAGAATATGGATATATCAATGAGTCAATATCTCAAATGTATACAACAAAAACTACTAATCTAAGTAGTTAGCCAAAAGTCAGGGTGATAATCCCAGATGTGAAGTCAAGCAGAAGCACCTGTAACATCTTGGTCTGACCCGAGTATTATTTAATAAGAAAATAATAAATGGATCAGTCTAGCTATAAATATCAGATAAAATGATATAGAATAAGAGATATGACATAAACATATGGTAATCATAAAGTCATACTGTGATAAGTATGCATTTGAAAATCAACAAGGGATTAATCAATATCACAAGAATCTTCTCAAAGATCAAAAAGAATGTCATACTCTTTATTTATATTCACCAAACCATAAATATTGACAATAATATCAATGCCAATCACAAAAATTAATGACACACAAATTCAGCAATGCACAAATATTGATAAAACTTATCGATGTAAATCACGAAAATTGGTGAAAACACAAATTCCAGAAATCATCAATGGAAATCCAAAAACCACAAAAAGGGGGAGGCCTATCACAAAACGGGAGCATGAAAACTCACGAACACGCGTATCACAAAATGGAACGCTATTCCATGGTTGCTAACCATTAATTTTGAGCCGAAGCTCCACAAAACGGCCCGAAAACCATGGGTCGCTACCCCACCAAATTGAGCCGAAGCTCCACAGAAACAGGATTTAGTATCCCTCGTAGACAAAGAGACATCGCACATTTGCTAGTCTAAATCACAAAAATGATCATCAACGATCATCAAGAAGTGACAATTACAATAGCTAGTAAATATATAAGCTTAGCTTCATGTCCCATAACCACTAGCTTAACTTAAATATTTACGAACAAACTGTAGATCTTCACTCAAAAATTGTCACAAGAGATTCAATCGAACAAGTCCAAGAATTAACCGGTGAAGTAAATGCAAGCATTTCATACCATTTGTTTTACTAAGCCATTTAATTAGATTTCTCATACGAGTGAGATAAAGTGACAAATCGAAAAAAGGATTGTATAAACAATAAATCACAAAAATTCACATTCGAAGACGTGAATAAAAATCCAAAGAATTCGTTTCCAAATCCATCAAAGTGGAAATACCCTTGCGACTTAACAGCCACGGCTTACGACCTAACGTAAGTCAACACAAGAAATCAGCGGCTCAAGAAATAGCATACGGCTTAAAGCAGGTGCGACTTATCGTGACCAAGCGACCTAAGATTGGAACGACCTAATGTCCGAGAGCGCGACCTAACATGGAACGACCTATGTTGGTTGCGACCTAAGGAGCTAGCGACATAACAGGCCGAGCGACCTAAGTGATGCAATGACCTAAGTGAAGAGCAGGCCGACCTAAGTGGTAGGACCGAGCAACCTATGTGCTGCGACCTAAGAGGTTGCGACCTATGTGCATGCGCGACTTAATGGTCCAAGCGACTTAACACGAGCGACCTAATACACAGGGACAAACCAAGCGACTTAATGATGGTGCGACCTAAGGGATGAAGAAGGCCTGAGCGGCCTAACGGCCTAAGGGGTACAAGGCCGAGTGACCTAACGTTCTAAAGGGTAACCAAGGCCGAGCAACGACCTAACGACCTAAAGGATACAAGGCCGAGCAACGACCTAACGACTAAACAAGGCCGAGCGACCTAGGTGGGGACGACCTAGCATGGCGCGACCTAAGGAGTTGCGCGATATAACATGGTCGAGCAACGACCTAAGGTGCGAGCAACCTATGGGTTGCGACCCATGGCAGGCCGACCTAACTGCAGACCATGAATCATTCATGTGCAGGCCGAGCGACCTAGGGGTTTGAAGTGCAAAAACTCTCCCAATTTGCAACCGATCGAGCACGGACGCTAGGGGATTATGCCCATAGGATACCCGGTTCTATTGGCTCCTCGATGCATCATCAAAAACGTGTTCAAACATCAAAGATTGGATTTTTAAATATTTGAACCCAAAACACTAAAAATTGGGATTTTCACCAATTCAATCCAAACCAAAAGCAAATGCACTTGAATAAGTGTTATGAATTCATACCCAACTATCAAAGATAGTTATAGACAAAGATGTGAGATAAAATTCTCACCTTTACACAAAATCAATGAAGAAGAAGGTTGAAAGTAAAGGAAGAATCAACGGCTTCTCTTTGAATTTGGAGTTGGATGTTGGATTTGCAAATGAATTAGGGCTTGGAGTTTTAATTTCCCATTTCTTCCTCCATTTTTGATGAAGCTTGAGTGTTAGGAAATGAAAGTAAAGTTATAAAGGGAAGGGGGTTGAGCTAGAGTTGATAGCTTAGGCTAATGGGCTAAACCAAACCCAAAGCCCAAAGTGAAAAAGTGACAAAATTCCACTAACTCCAAACATATCAAAGTTTACACTCAAAAAGATCACAAACGATGTTTTGGACCCAATGGAAGCGGTTTCGAGTCCTAATTCGACCGTATGCAAAAAGTAACTTTTCAGACTAAAATCCGACTAACGATAAAATATAAAAATAAAATATTTAAATATTCAATCGTAAAATATGCAGGCTGTTACTGACTCCCCTCCTTAAAGAAAACGCGTCCTCGCAATATTTAAGAAGAAAATATAAGGTAACAACCATGAAAGCATATCAACACAGAAGAAATTTGAAATAAGAAATTCACGTCAAAGGGCACGGGAAAGCATGTCCAGATGTGTTCGCTCGATGAACTCTCTAGATTCCCAAGAGCAATCCTTAGGATTTGGGGACCATTGAACTTTAACAAGAGGAACATCTTTATTTTGAATGCGCTTGACCTCCGAAGCAATAATACGAATAGGATGTTGCTCATAAGTTAAATTAGGCGAAACTTCAATTTCTTCCACAACACCAGGCTCAAGAATAGAATCGGAATCTCGAAGGCATTTCCATAATTGAGAAACGTGAAACAAGTTATGAATAGCAGAAAACTGAGCCGGTAATAAAAGGCGATAAGCCACGGAACCAATACGTTCGGTGATGGGAAATGGACCAATATATCGAGGCGCTAATTTTCCCGATCGACTGGAACGCACAACACCCTTCATAGGTGAAACATGAATAAACATAAGATCTCCCACAGAAAATTCTAATTTCCTTCTCCGGCTATCGGCATAGGGTTTTTGTCTACTCTGGGCTTCTTTCATCCTATGACGAATAAGGTCGATCTTCTCTGTGGAATCATGAATAAAATCTGCACCTAAAACCAGCTTCTCACCGGCCTCAAGCCAACAAGAAGGAGATCGGCATGGTCTTCCATAGAGTGCCTCAAATGGTGCCATACCAATACTAGATTGGAAGCTATTATTATAGGAAAACTCAACAAGAGAAATATGATCTTCCCAACTTCCACCAAAATCAAGAACACATGCACGAAGAAGATCTTCAAGAGTTTGATTCACACACTCAGCTTGTCCATCGGACTGGGGATGATGAGCGATGCTAAAATTAAGCTTCGTTCCCAAAGCTTTTTGAAGACTCTTTCAAAATCCACTAGTAAACAATGGATCACGATCACTAACAATAGAAGAAGGAACTCCATGCAATTTCACAATTTCTTTAATAAAGAGTTTTTCCAAGAGAGGAACGGTTCGATTGGATCGAACGGGAATAAAATGGGTAGATTTAGTAAGTCTATCGACTATCACCCATAAGCTATCATGACCCGAACGAGAACGGAGAAGGCCGTCTACAAAATCCATGGAAATTTGATCCCACTTCCAAATTGGAATTTCTAAAGGTTGCAATAACCCTCCAGGCCTTTGATGTTCGGCCTTGACAAGTTGGCAAGTCATGCAACACTTAACAAAGTTAGCAATATCAGATTTCATTCCCTCCTAATAATAAAGTCGCTTCATATCCGCGTACATTTTACTACTACCGGGATGAATAGTAAATTTAGAACGATGAGAATCTTCTAAAATGTATTTACGAAGATTACTAATATTTGGCATGATAAGTCTACCAACTTTTCGAACACCTCCACTAGAATCAATATCAAAGTCTTTCAAACCCTCAATATCAATTTTATCCTTGAAATTTTGGCCAAGAAGAGCCAATTCGGGATCTAGCTTTTGAGCTTCAAGAATGCGGTCTAAAAGAGAAGGATGAGCGTCAAGGATACATAAAACAAGAGATGAACATAAATCGGAAACACGGTCTCGATTCTCACAAGTGGATAGAATTCCGAGATCATTCCATTCGGATATCATCATAGAAACAACCGCTTATTGCTTATGACTAAGTGCATCCGCAACACGATTTCCTTTTTCGGGAGTATAAAGAATATCAAGATCATAAGCTGCAAGAAATTCGAGCCAACGTTGTTGACGCAAATTAATTTCCTTTTGAGAAAATAGATACTTCAAAGATTTATGGTCGGTATAAAGAATAAACTTTTCTTCCAAAAGATAATGAGGCCAAATACGAAGGGCGAAAACAATAGCTGTGAGTTCTAAATCATGAGTGGCATATCTAGTCTCAGCAGGCTTCAATTGCCTAGAAGCATAAGCAATAACACATTCTCTTTGCACAAGAACGGCACCCAAACCAACGCGACTAGCATCGGTATAAACAACGAAATCTTGATTCCCCTCGGGAATAACAAGAATAGGAGCGTCAGAAAGGAGTTCTTTTAATTTCTGAAAAGAAGCTTCACATTTGTCCGACCAAATGTACTTAACTCCCTTCTTTGTCAAGCTAGTAAGAGGCATGGAAATTTTGGAAAAGTCCTTTATGAAACGGCGGTAATGACCTGCCAATCCAAGGAAACTATGAATTTCCGTCACACTCTCCGGTCTCTTCCAATTTTGAATCGCTTCAATCTTTGAAGGATCCACGGAAATTCCGGATTTGGAAATAATATGACCGAGAAACTTCACACGAGATTGCCAAAAGTGTCATTTAGAAAATTTTGCTTTCAATTGATTGCTCCTAAGAGTTTCCAACACAATCCGAAGATGCTTTTCATCCTCCTCCTCGGTTTTTGAATACACAAGAATATCATCAATAAAGATGAGAACAAACCGATCGAGGAAGTCTTTGAAAACTCTATTCATAAGGTCAATGAAATAAGCCGGAGCATTCGTTAAACCAAATGGCATAACAAGCCATTCATAAGATCCATAACGAGTACGGAACGATGTCAAAGGAATGTAATCCTCAGCAATACGTAGCTGATGAAAACCGATAGCTAAGTCTAATTGTGAAAAGACTCTAGCACCACTAAGTTGATCGAATAGATCATCAATCCGAGGTAAAGGATATTTATTCTTGATAGTAAGATCATTAAGCTTGTGGTAGTCAATGCAAAGCCTAAGTGTACCATCGGATTTCTTCACAAAAATAGCCGAAGCTCCCCAAGGAGAGGAACTAGAGCGAATAAATTGCTTCGTCTCCAATTCGGATAATTGTTTGCGCATCTCCTCATTTTCTTTATTGGACATACGATAAGGAGGACGAGTGATGGTTTGAGCTCCAGAGATGAGATTAATTCTGAACTCAATTGCTCGCTTAGGTGGTAATCCTAAAACGGGCTCAAATATGTCGAAAAATTCACGAACAACGTGAATAAGAGAAATAATATCTTCCTCATCATCATTATCGTCATCATGAGGATTTAAAGAATATAAAGATGCAACCAAGCTGGAATCCGAATCTTTAAGGTGCATAGAAATCTTGTTAACAGATTGGGGATGTCGAAGATGAATAGTCCGTTCGGGACATAGGATTTGGGTTTTATAGCGGTTAAGCCAATCCATTTCCAAAATCATTCCAAAGCCTAAGTAGCGCACAACATGCAAATCGGCTCGGAAAGAAAAATCACACAAAATAATCTCGACATCTTTACACAATAAACTGATTGTTGCGGATCTACCAACCGGATTCGCAATTCTCAAAGAAGTCATTAAACACAAAACATCCAAAGAAAATGTATCAACAAGTTCTTCTGAAATAAAAGAATGGGACGCACCCGTATCAAAAAGAACTCGAATAGGATGATCACGAAATAAAATAATGCCACCAAGGATATAATGAGAAGTACCTTTACCACGAGATGTGTTGCCAGGGGCTTGAGCAACATTAAGCTTTCCCTCCTTCCTATTTTGAAGTTTGGGACAAGAAGATAAATAATGATCCAGGCTTTTGCAATAGCGACAAGCTCGGGGCTTTGAACACTTGTTTGCATAATGGTCCTTAGAATCACAATTGTAGCATTGCCCACTACTAGAAGTAGAAGTCTTCGCCACCAAAGTTGATTTCTTCCCTTTCTTGTTGGGATAAGGACCCTTGAACTTATTAGGCCTTTTCTTGTTGTTGAAGTTCGGTTTGCACCCATAACTTCAACGTCACTCTCCCTATCCGCCTCTTCAAGACGAAGAGCAATATCAATGAGTTGATCAAAAGAAACTTCTAATTTTAGAAGTAATGGCTTCTTGAGATTTTTATTCAAGCCATAAACAAATCTTTGGTTCTTCTTCAATGGGGTGTTTATGTATTCGACCCCATATTTAGAAAGTGACTCAAATGATGAGACATAATCTGCCACGGAGGATTCACCTTGAACAAGGTCAATGAAACGGCGAGCCAAAGTCGCCTTCTCAGCTTCTGGCACAAATTTTAATTCGAAGCGTTCCCGGAATTTCTCCCAAGTGAGGTCCGCTTCATTTATTTCAGAAATCGGAAGCTCATACCAATCTAATGCTCTTTCTTGGAGCATACTAGAGGCCACCTGAACATGGTGAAGATCAATAAGATTCATGCGAGAAAAGATTCGATCGCACGATTTCAGCCAAGCCTGGACTTCAATAATGGTTTCAGAACCTTTGAATGGCTTTCCACCCAAATTGGTATAATCGCTGCACAAACATGAAAATCCAGACCTAGGGTGAGTAGAATCCGGATTAGATCCGGCTTCTTGAGCATTCCTTACTAGATCAAGAAGCTGCTGGACAAGCATAAATACTCCATCTTGGGGAGTAGCACGAGATTGACCGGCGCTGGGACGGCCAGGTCTAACCATTTCTCTTCCTTTTGGAAAGAAAGAAGGAGGATAAGGTTATTCACCAAATGAATATCAAGCAATCTTGACAGATAAACAAGGAATCATAAAGAAAATAGGATGAATCGGTTCGAAGTCTCGAATTAAATCCTAAAGCATGACACCTAAGATGGACTTAGGACGATGATCCTTGCTAGATTATTCTACATTGTTCCGAAGATTGGCTTTGATACCAAGCTGTGACGCCCCACCTCTATACCCATGCTGGCCAAGGACACTACGGGGTAATGTCGTCAACTAGCGCGAAGGATAAGGCTGTTGAGGAGCGACCATCCGTGTAATTGCTTTGTGCGAGCACCCATATGTCGGATAGTACTACATGCATCTGGTTTCAGGAGGAAATCCGACATACCGATACAAGCTCAAAGTTACTACACAGTGGCTATATATATTCTTTGGAAACAAATATAGAAATAAACATAATACAAATCAGTCACATACATGCATATCACAAAGGCAGAAATAGATATGAATATATAACACATGAAAGTGTACACCAGAGTAGTGGTCAAACAAGATCCACAATGTCATAAAAGAATAGCTACAAGTGCTAGACAAAAGAATATGGATACACTAATGAGTCTATATCTCAAATGTATACAACAAAAACTACTAATCTAAGTAGTTAGACAAAAGTCAGGGTGATAATCCTAGATGTGAAGTCAAGCAGAAGCACCTATAACATCTCGGTCTGACCCGAGTATAATTTAATAAGAAAATAATAAATGGATCAGTCTAGCTATAAATATAAGATAAAATGATATAGAATAAGAGATATGACATAAACATATGATAATCATAAAGCCATACTGTGATAAGTACGCAATTGAAAATCAACTAGGGATTAATCAATATCACAAGAATCTTCTCAAAGATCAAAAAGTATGTCATACTCTTTATTTATGTTCACCAAACCATAAATATTGACAATATATCAATGCCAATCACAAAAGTTAATGACACACAAATTCACCAATGCACAAATATTGATAAAACTTATCAATGTAAATCACGAAAATTGGTGAAAACACAAATTCCAGAAATCATAAATGGAAATCCAGAAACCACAAAAAGGGGGAGGCCTATCACAAAATGGAACGCTATTCCATGGTTGCTAACCATTAATTTTGAGCCGAAGCTCCACAAAACGGCCCGAAGACCATGGGTCGCTACCCCACCAAATTGAGCCGAAGCTCCACAGAAACGGGGTTTAGTCTCCCTCGTGGACAAAGAGACATCGCACATTTGCTAGTCTAAGTCACAAAAATGATCATCAAGAAGTGTCAATTACAGTAAGCTAGTAAATAAATAAGCTTAGTTTCATGTCCCATAACCACTAGCTTAACTTAAATATTTACGAACAAATTGTAGATCTTCACTCGAAAATTGTCACAAGAGATTCAATCAAACAAGTCCAAGAATTAACCGGTGAAGTAAGTGCAAGCGTTTCATACCATTTGTTTTACTAAGCCGTTTAATTAGATTTCTCGTACGAGTGAGATAAAGTAACAAATCACAAAAATGATTGTAGAAACAACAAATCACAAAAATTCACATTCGAAGACGTGAATAAAAATCCAAAGAATTCGTTTCCAAATCCATCAAAGTGGAAATACCCTTGCGAATTAACAGCCACGGCTTACGACCTAACATAAGTCAACACAAGAAAGCAGCGGCTCAAGAAATAGCATACGGCTTAAAGCAGGTGCGACTTATCATGACCGAGCGACCTAAGGTTGGAACGACCTAATGGCCGAGAGCGCGACCTAACATGGAACGACCTATGTTGGTTGCGACCTAAGGAGCTAGCGGCATAACAGGCCGAGCGACCTAAGTGATGCAATGACCTAAGTGAAGAGTAGGCCGACCTAAGTGGTAGGACCGAGCGACCTATGTGCTGTGACCTAAGAGGTTGCGACCTATGTGCACGCGCGACTTAATGGTCCGAGCAACCTAAAACGAGCGACCTAATACACAAGGACAAGCCGAGTGACTTAATGATGGTGCGACCTAAGGGGTGAAGAAGGCCTGAGCGACCTAACGGCCTAAGGGGTACAAGGCCGAGCGACCTACGTCCTAAAGGGTAACCAAGACCGAGCAATGACCTAACGACCTAAAGGATACAAGGCCGAGCAACGACCAAACGACTAAACAAGGCCGAGCGACCTAGGTGTGGACGACCTAGCATGGCGCGACCTAAGGAGTTGAACGATATAACATGGCCGAGCAATGACCTAAGGTGCGAGCGACTTATGGGTTGCAACCCATGGCAGACCGACCTAACTGCAGGCCGAGAATCATTCATGTGCAGGCCGAGCGACCTAGGGATTTGAAGTTAAAAAACTCTCCCAATTTGCAACCGATCGAGCACGAACGCTAGGGGATTATGCCCATAGGCTACCCGGTCCTATTGACTCCTCGATGCATCACCAAAAGCGTGTTCAAACATCAAAAATTGGATTTTTAAAGATTTGAACCCAAAACACTAAAAATTGGGATTTTCACCAATTCAATCCAAACCAAAAGCAAATGCATATGAATAAGTGTTAGAAATTCATACCCAACAATCAAAGATAGTTATAGACAAAGATGTGAGATAAAAATCTCACCTTTACACAAAATCAATGAAGAAGAAGGTTGAAAGAAAAGGAAGAATCAATGGCTTCTCTTTGAATTTGGAGTTGGATGTTGGATTTGCAAATGAACTAGGGCTTGGAGTTTTAATTTCCCATTCCTTCCTCCATTTTTGATGAAGCTTGAGTGTTAGGAAATGAAAGTAAAGTTATGAAGGGAAGGGGGTTGAGCTAGAGTTCATAGCTTAGGCTAATGGGCTAAACCAAACCCAAAGCCCAAAGTGAAAAAGTGACAAAATTCCACTAACTCCAAACATATCAAAGCTTACACTCAAAAAGATTGTAAACGGTGTTTTGGTCCCAATAGAAGCGGTTTCGAGTCCTAATTCGACCATATGCAAAAAGTAACTTTTCGGACTAAAATCCGAATAACGATAAAATATAAAAATAAAATATTTAAATATTCAATCGTAAAATATGCGGGTTGTTACAGAGGATTCTGTGCACTTTTAATTGACCTCGCATCCCTATAACATAGTCATACATCCGCTCTCCAACCTTATGAAATTATACTAACATATATCTCTAGTATTAATAAAGATAATTCAAGAAATAAATTTGCACGGTGTTTTTTTAAATTCCATATATACCCTTTCACCCATCAATGGAATCTCATCAATGGTTTTCAATCTCAACAACCATTCCCTTTTCGATTAATCAACATAATTTCACTATCAATTTGCATCTGACACCACCAACAAAACTATTTGAAATAAATTGTTGTGACACTTCTTTCGCATTATTAGCACATCCTCGTCCATTAATTTTTGATCAAATAATAAAACTGTATTAATCTAGCTATTAGATGCACTTACGTACGATTTATACTAGTGTATAGTACATAAATGTACATAATATAACTCATCCGCATTTACGCATTAGGACCATATAAGGGAAATTCCTTATTCCGCCTTTTTATAATCAATTAATTTCCATAATTGTTCTTAACTTCTTTTTTATACGGTTTGCTACTATTTATTGACCTATTTATTTTATATGTTATGACTTGTACGTTATTATTATATTTACACTTAATGTAAATTCTTAGCTAACTAGTTTTTATTAAAAAGTCCTAGGCACGCGTAAAATTATCCCATACTAAGATTTTCATTTCTTATTCGGTTTGTTTAAATCTCACAATTTCCATATCCATACAAGTCCCTAATCCAATGAGCAGCTTACGCAGTAGCTAATATTACAATTTAAATTAGCTATACAAAACAAACATGCATATATATATATATATATATATATATATCTATGTATGTATATATGTATGTATGTATGTATGTATTCAAAAATGGAATCAACACATCCAACTTGTTTTACATTAACATAGTATAATTAACACCTCAATTTCAAGGGAATTTTTTTGCAATTTAAATCCTTCATATTATATTTGACTTTTGAATGGATAAGGTTGAAATGAAAAGGAATTCATATTTGTTTTCTTTTCATAATCTTTCATTATCATAGAAAATAATTGAGAAGTGAAAGTTGAATAGAACATAAATTATTCATATTGCAAGTAAAAATTCTACCATATTAACAAAAAACAATAAGATTCCAATCAATTCCATAATTAACATTTTTCGAGCGAATTTTGGGGTTTTAGATTTAAAGTTTTCACATACAGATTTTTCTAAGGCATAAAACAAATCCATATATTAACTATACAAGCTACAATAAAGAGTAAAAATAAGATTTCCACTCAGAAATAGCTTTCCCTGAATTCCGTTGGATTTGATTCCACGCCTTAGCCAATTCCTTCTCCAGTTACTCTCGTTTTAATTTTACAATACATAAAAATTCATTTATATATAGATTAGATTCGAAATTCAGAGATTAGGGAAGAACAAAAATAGAGAAATATACATATATCTAAAATACATTACCTTTACCCTTTTATCTGATTAATCTCTTCTCTAAAACTTGAATCTTTATTTAGAGAGGAAGGAACGGGCAGAGTCCTGTTAACGTGCTTATTTTTATTGTGAGTAAAAGTAAAGTGGTTGACCTCTTATTTGTAGTGGTTAGAACACGTTAAAACCATATGATTGAGAATATTTTGTCTAAAATTAAATCCGGCCCATTCTGGCCTTGGTAAACACTAGCCACCATTTGATAACCAAAAGATCGGTCCTTACCGAGCAGTCGACTTGTCTTTGATATTTGGCACCAATTTACTACCTAACATTAAACTTTAACGTTATATTATTTCTTTCTTTATTTAATCCTACCGTTAATGTTTTCTTAAATGTTAAGCTTCCTTTTAAAGTTAAAATCTTTTATTACCGTTTTTAATTTCAAATTTTTGTGTTAATTAATTATAAATTTAAATCCATTTGAATTATTTTAGATTTAAAAACTTCAAATGTTGATAACTTCTTCGTTGGAACTTTGACTGCGAAGCTTTATATATGAAAGTTGCTCAGAAAATTGCTACGAACCCGATGGTGCAAGTTTGGTAGCCAAATTATTAGATTTTCCCAAATTCCATTTTTAACCTTATTATTAATTAATTTAGTTCATATTAGTTTTTATGAGGTGTTACTATTATTCTTATAATACCAACACCAACGACAACATATAAAGTTTTTCACTTGAAGGTCGAACATCAAACAACTAAACAACTCTAGATCAATTACGAGTATACGTTCCTGATAAATAATCATCTAATGGGTTAATATTCTCAATGGTAAACCACTTAAATTACACATACATAGTGAGCGAATATAGTATTTGTATACAACTTCAAAAATTTATGGCCTACTGAAGCATTTGCATTACATTCTCAATAGTAATCATGTCCTTTGCTCTTTATTATTCAACTTAAAGCTAAAGAAATCGTTTATAACTATTCCTCTGTAGGTTCAACCACTAAATGGCCATATAGCCATACTATTGTAGACATCACTATCTCCCTTCCTTGTTGTCCAATATGTTAAATATGTGGTCGGGCATGCCTATGTACAACAAGAGCTTCCATTTGGATTACAATCCCATGCCTTATTGAGTTCCAAACTATGCGTGCCATGAGATGTGGACCTAGGTACGTAATCCAGTGCAGAACTGATACCGCATGTTACACCGCACCATGCATCTACGTAAACTCCTAAAAGTCAATAAAGTGGGAACATGTTTCCCTGATTCACCCTACTTGGCCTACACCAAGTCCAGGTTTGATCTGGGCTTGCGTCGGCCATACAAATGTCTGAATGGTTTATTTAGACGTCTGACCCTAATCCAAAGTTTGGATTTTTGTAACAGGCCACATTTTTAACTAAAACATTTAAATTATTAATTTACATATTTAATCTTTTTTAATATATTGCCCATTGTATTCATATTTTAGATATGGTGAATAGGGAATAGAGGCACTCGCCATTGAGACTGCATTTACATCGTGAGAGGAATGAGTAAAAACATAGTTATGTTTGGAGTTGATATGTTTTCGGAGTAAATTGTGTTTTTGTTGGATGAAATGAAGTTTGGGCTAAGGCCCATTAACTAGCCTATAAGTGGCTAACCCCATCATTCACTTTTCATTCAACGTAACATTTCATCACTATCTCTTGATTACTCCTATAAATCCATCCTTAAGCCTAGCTCTAATTCCACTAATCCAAGCTCAAATAAATTCTTATAAACCCCAGTAATATCACCGTACCTCATTCCTCATAAACCCATCACTGGATTGGCGTAAAGTGGAGTTTGGAGCTTAATCTCAACTTTTAAGAGAGCTTGAAGTTGGTGATTAGAGCATGATTTAATGTTAGAGAAGTTGATTGGGAGGATTTTCAAACTATATTTAATTCCTAAACTTCATATATTTATTATTAGTCTATTTATGATTATAAAGTTGTATGAAGTGATTCAGAAAATGATTTGGTTTGACTTAGGCTTATGTTCATAGAGTAAACGTGATTTTGTCAACTCATTATTTGTTTGAGACCTTAATTTCTAGTTTTAGAAATGTTAATGAGCTATGAAACTGATTTGGGTTTAATTAGATGATTATATTGTTAATACTTCGATTATTGATTTTGATGACAACAACCATATAAATATAGATACTAATGTTTTATCAAGTTGTATAGTATATATGGCAGAATATTACGCAAGTACAAAATGACTAAACTTGAAGATTGATCAGTATAAAGACCAAGAATAAAGATTTAGGGATAATGATTAAGACTTTGGAGTTTATTGACAAAAGACTTGAAGAGATCAAGGCTTTAGTATGAGTCTTTAGAATAAACAGTTAAAGTCCCTAATAGCAGATTCCGATCTTTATCACAAATTTTCGATCTTTAATATTTTAGTCAAAATAAATTGTTTTAAATCCAAAATATATTTTTACAAATATTTTACAAGATTTTTTATGTGCTCAAATTATTTAAAAATTATGTTTAAATTATTTTAAAAAAAATAGAATTTTCGAAATAATTGAAAAGAAAAATCATTTTTCAAAATTAACAAGGGTATTTCAACATACCCCTCCTAGATATGTCGACATAGTGATAATTAGTTGCTTTTTTAGTTTTTGAAAGGAAGTGTTTTTTGGATGCACCTCTTCATGAATATATACTTATGTTCATTCAGTATATAAAGCGGAGTGCAAACGAATTTTTGAACTAATTTTTCTTTCTTCTTACTCCTTACTCACTTGAAACATTTCTTGATAAGTACTTTCTACATTCTTTAAAATTTACATAGAATTAATCTGTACTCTACTTGATTGGTTCTTTACGAAATATCTACCATTTTGGAATCATACTCTTTACAAACTAAAAGATCAAACCACTATTAGAAGGGCTCTAGGATATCATGTGTCCCAAGTATAGCAGTTTGCATCGAAAATCAACAACTCTACTCTTATTTGTTTGGGTGTACTTGTTGCCCATTCAAATTAAATGGGTATGCTTGTTGCCCATTCAAATTAAATGGGTGAACTTGTTTCCCATTAAATCAAGAGATTTTGCCTTAAAATTGTAAGATAGGAAGGTATGTCTTCTAGCCTTGAAATCGAGAGTGTATTCTAGTTTTCTTGCTACCTTGTTAAATTAGGTGATTGAAAAGAAAACTATACGGCATTGTATGAGACTAAATGTAGGATTGGTTAATCTGAACCAGTACAAAAATTCCTAGTGTCATCTCTCATAGTTTACTTTTTTCTTTTATTTATGTATGAAGCATCTATAACCGCTTGATTAGCATAAATCTGTGTTGATAATCTATGATTTAATTTAAATCTTGAATTTTTTTTAAATAGATTCATAAAAGTTATAAAACACTATTCACCCTTCCTTAATGCTGCCTTAAGATCCATCACGCCATAACCTACATTTGGTATCAGAGTATTAGGTTTTCAAAAGATTCATAATTTGATTTTTGAAAATTATAAATGGCAGTAAAACTGATAGTTCACTTTTCAACATTTTTATAGGAGAACCAAATTATGAAATCTGCTTGTCACTGTCAAATAGATTAGAAACTAATTATTCTGAAATGTTACTTGATGTTTTGGAAAGCTATAATGTGAAATTGTAGGAAAAAGTATGTTATATGGCTAATAGGGAATAGACAATTGATATTCATACATCACAAATCAAGGACAAATGGATACTAGATAGTGGATGCTCTCACATGACTGGAAATTCAAAGATCTTACAGGATATAGTTTACAAAGATGGAGGATCAGTTGACTTTGGAGACAAAACGAAATGATTGAAATGATTGATGTTTATTGATTATAATTCGCCGGTTACAAGTGGATTACAACAGTATAATCAAAGTACAACAGAAATTTCCGTAGAGTATCGACGTAGAGAAGCCAAAAGTCCCTTTTCTGAAGGTCTAGGGCTACTATTTATAGGTGTAGGCAGCAAATATCTCGCCCAGATCTTGGAAGACTTCTTCTCTCACATGGGTGGGCCCATGGGATCGAGTTTAGGTGATTTTGACGCGACCTAAGAGCGATACAAATCGAGTTCGTATTGATCAATTATTGGTCCTTTTAGGCTGGGATCGACAGGTACCTTCTTGAGGTGGTAAGCAAACTCCTGTGAAAATTTGATGGAACTTGGACTTGTAGATCTCATATTATGATCGATGCAAGTTTGAATCTTCAAGGTGCAACTGAACTTGTATTGATCCCATTCGTGACGCTCCTCATCATATCGATGTTGGACATATGACGGCCAATGACGTGGCGCTATCTTTTAGGATCGATCCACTTTTCATGCCGAGTGACCGAGTTTTCTTCCTTAGCAGGCATTGTTCATACCGAGGTGTCTCTTTTCCCTTCGTATCGATGCAAGGCGAACTCGTTCGTATCATTCTAAGCTTGCCTCACTCGTATTGCTCCCTTCATCTCCCTTTTTGCATTGGTAGGAAGAGTCATTTCGTATTGCTAACCGGATGGCATATATGTATCGATCGATGGTTGATCGATACGAATAATGCATAAATAAGATCGATACATAATGGCTTAGATTGATGGATATGAAGCTGAGCTCAGGTGATGGATACAAACTGTAGGAGTGGGGTGGGTAACAATGAGGCAATCTTCCATGGATACGAACATGGTGTCTCGTCCTCGATGGATACGAAGTATAGCTGTTTGTTCAAATGAATATGAAGTCGATAATTGACAACTTGATGGACACGAAACTTGGTGGATCCGAAGTAAAACATCCTCCACATGAAACTTGAACGGTCCATAACTTGAGCATACGAACTCCGATTAACTTGAAATTTAAGACCTTGGCTTTTATAGCTTTGCTTGTTGTGACATATCGATTATAGCTCGATCCAGACTCGGACAAAATTCATCAGTATCCATAATGAACCTATGTTTACCCAATCTTCGGGAGGAACCATCTTTGGTTTCCAATCAAGTCCTTATTGTCACGTCCTTACCAAAAGGCGAGATAACATTTGCCCCCTAAAGTACGTTTTATGTAACGTGCTTTGAAAAGTTATGGCCTTCTATCTGAAAGGTTCTACCAGATTTGTTGAATAGTTGTAGTCATTTCGTCAAAAATGTAACCTTTGATTGTTTCTCGGTAATATAAATACTAAATTGTTGACTGCCAATGATTGTACTATGCATTGTTATAACTGAGTGTCGAATGATGAAGGTTTGACTCCTGTTAACGTTCGCACGTTCACAAGTCGTTGTCAGTTTTCCTATGTCGAATGAAACGTACTTTAGGGGGCAAATGTTATCTCGCCTTTTGGTAAGTGGGTTCAATTAGTCCAGAAAATTCTTTTCTTTGCACTTCGTATCGGTCACTATGTGGATTCGAACAAGTGTTGCTTTGGTCTGATGGTACAGGGATACGAACGGCGGCTTTCATTTCGATTCGAGAAGACTGGTTCTAATAGGTCAAAATGACTGGGAGACGAAGGGACGCTTTCCCACTATAAATGCTTCGACACTTAGAAATTTTTTTACTTTTACTTTCCTGCTATTACCTCGTCTTCCATATCGCTTGAATCAAAGGAAAAGGAACTCTCTCTTACATTCGAATCAGTAACTCCATTAATCCCTTGAATTTCTTTCCTGAATTAGGTAATAAATCGATAAAATACCAACACAGAACGATGGGACTTGAATTCTCATGCCATTCGATATGTATTTGCGACTGACTTTGGTGATGTGGTGGCCATGGATGGTCGGAGTTAGGCTGGAGCTTGATAAAGAGGGGTGATAGCTTCCATGTTTATTGGGGAAGAAAGATTGAGGAGGGATACGAAGGAACGATGGAAGAATTGTTCGAATGTGAACTCGTATCGATGGGTGAAGGATATGGAGAGCACTTTTCGTGTCGATCTGGGGCATGGAGTTCATGTCGATCCTAGAATCACGTAGTTTTGTATCGATCCTTGGCCTTGTTATGAAACTGTGTGAAGACGACCGATACGAAACCCTGTTAGGTGATCAAGACAAAGACATCTTGAATGATCGATATGAAACCTCATAAGGTTATAAATACGAAACCGAGCCTTTGATCGATACGAAGTTACAGGTGAATGATCAATATGAGGGTGTTCGCACTGCCTTCCATCGATTGATATGAATTATAATTCTATGGATCGATCCGAGTTTAACTCATAATGGACATAAAAAACTTTGCACATCTGATCACTTGACTCCGACGAGCTTCTGCCTTGCATAATTTGACTTAACATTTCACTGCATATTTGACTGTCCTTCAAATCTCGTCGATGGAATTGTAACTCAACAACATTTGATGAACGGTAACCTGAATCGATCTCCAAAGTCTGGATGTCATGGCTATGACGGTCTGTGATGACGGTCGCTCCGGCTGAATTCTGAAGTCTCGTCGTTCAAACCTTTGCTAACCTTCGTGGAATTTTCTTAAATAACATACAACATTGCATCGCACAACACATTCATGCACTCCACACAGGGAAAAACACGGGATTACTATCATCTAACGATGATTTTTGCTAAGTTGATTAGCTACGGAACCTAGGAGTTCGCAACAACAGGAGGCTCAGAGTCCCCTATTCCCATAATAGAGATGCCGACCATCACGGTCGAAGTTATAAATCTAGCTCCAGATAAGCTGCCAGGAGCATCCTTCATTGGAAATCCATAAGATTCTGTTCCATCCATATTTCCAAAGACATGTTAGGGAGAATTTGTTTGAGACACGGACAATTTATGAACAACATCCTGATACCAGGGCGAAGGGATTTGCCACACACTCCTCCGGAAGGGTACACCGTTTTTACTAGATTCTCGTGAGTAGCTGGGACAATTCCTCCATTCAATCAATAGATCCAAGAAGTATTATCTTACTTAGGGATTGCACCGTCATAGTTGTATCCGAATGGGTACGCTTCGCTGAATAGCCTATTCATCGTTTTAATGGAGCACCTTTTTCGGCCCCCGACTCCAGAGGAAGTCAGATTCTTGTTCAATGTAAAGAGTCGGGGAGATAATCCCACTTTCACATTCTTAGAGGGAGTCAAAAACTATCAAATTGTGATTGGAACTTGGACCAAACTCAGCTACTTCAAAACCGAGTCGTTCTACATTCGTGCTTGTCAGGATTTGCTAGACGGTGGCTAGTTAGACACAAATGTTTCAAATCCTGCTGTGACTAATTGGTTAATCTCCATTGATACTGAGCTTAATGTTTTTTCCTCTTTACAGCCTCAACTCCTTGACCCAAAGGCGCTCAATTTAGAGAAATCTTCAGGATCCTTCAGGAGGTGCCGGATGAGTTTAGAGAGATCGAAGCAGTGCTTATGGATGAAAATCCGAGGGCCATTGGGTTGATTGATGCAGATCAGAGCATAGGGCTTGAAGGATCTCTTAGGGAAACTCCAGCAAGACAAGCTAGAAGAAGAGCACCCAGAATTGTAACCACTGAGCATGGCGGTGAAGAGAATACACCCATCAAAGACGAACTCGCAAACGAGCCTTCAGATTGTTCTCGACATTCAAAAAGGATAAGGAAAGGCAAGGCGGTTGCTCATAAACTTCGAAAATCTACGAGACAGAAATCCATGGTTGTGTCTCTTCCAACTGCCGATGTTATAATTTCGGAGGCTCTTTCTTCACATTTGGAGAACCCCTTCGAAGGACTTGTAGATATTCCAATCCCGGATTATGTGTCGCTCCAACAAGATACCGGATTGGATGGGCTTCAAAGCGCTTTAGATTTATGCGAGCCAACTCCTTCGAGTACGGTCGATAGAACCGGTTGGTCGGGGGTTAACACATACATGCATACACTTCACGACATCACACTCAATATTCACAAGTTGTCCAATCTCTGAAGATAACTAACTTTGCCTTTCTTTTAATTTTGCAGATTTGATGTCGAAGAAACCGTCTATGTTTGGTAGTCTCCGCGCTGCATGCAAATCTTCCAGTTCTTATGGGGAATCTCATAAGTGTGATTCTGGCTATGAACATCGCCACTCTATTCAAGAGAGGGATTATTACGATAGAGAGAGAGAGAGCTAGGGAAAGGGAGTGGGAAGGAGAAAGTGAAAGAAAGAGGCGTGATAGACGCCACTTCCGATCATGCTCTCTGCCACCTAGGTTTCGCTGCCACCTCCCAGTTCGAGGACACAAACTGTTATGACTTCGCACCAACCGGCACTTCTGGTAGTTCCAAGACCCAACAAACTTCTCCATACGACCGGGGCGGACACCTCTATTACAGCTACTTTGGCGATTACAGAATTGACATGTGAGGGAGCCGCTCGGATAACCCAACTAAAAAGAGAGTTTTCGAATATATGCCTCGACGGCTTCCATTTCCCTCTTGATGGTGCTGCCGAACAAAGCAGAAAAAATTATTCATGATCATGTCTACAATGCTTTTGGCCAATACTAAGAGTGGAAGAAAACCACTGAGAAGGCCTCGGTTGTGGCGCTTGAGCGGGCCAAGAAAATTGAGGAGCTTAAAGAAACCATCACCCAGAAGGATCAGATCGTCACGGTGCTTACCGAAGAGAATGATACTTTAAGGAATTCTGTGACAAAGGCCTTGAAACAAGTTGATGAGGCCAACAAGAAAATGGAGAAGATGCCACAAGAGCACTTAAAACTAGTGGATGATATGGGACATAGGAACGCCATGGTCACTGTAGAAAAAGATAAGGCACTCCAAGAGCTGGCGGAGCTTAAAGCCAAATATAAGGAAGCCGTTAATGAGAAAGACGAGGCTAAAAAAATTGCCCAGGACTCTTGCAATCAAACCGTGGAGACTCGGAACCAACGAGATGCAACGAAGTTGAAAGCTTAAGAGGCCGAGGCTAGGGTATAGGCCAGGGCAGCGGAGGCCAGACTTGATAGTGTGACAGCCCTGGTTAATCAAGTATGTAGAAATTTAGGTCATTTGAATTTTTATTTAAAAAAAAAATATATATAAATAAATAATTAAATAAACTAATATATAAAAACAGTTTTCTGAAATATATGTTTATACTGTGAAGATGTATGTGGTGGTGCATGTGCACATTGTTGCAGTGTACAAATTAGAGCAAGCAATTCAGTAAGAATCTTGCAAGGAAAAAAATATATACAACAATATAAATAAGTACATAAATAAATCAGTGCATGACCATCAAGTATGTATGCATCATAGCTGAATGAAATGCATGAATATCCTGAGAAAATTTTAGCTCTAACTTTCATAGCATGAGTGAAAACATAGTAGTTTGTGTGGGTAGAGAAAATATACACACATAGGGATACACATGCATATACCCAGTAGTTAGCAGAAACACACACCTAGCTGGCCGTTCGAATAAAAATTATATGCATAACTATCACCCAGAAAAGACAAGGAATGCCTGAGCCAAAGAAATCATGCATGAAATGTGTGAAAGAACTTTGCCAAAAAGGGTTAAGACAGGGAAAAAGGAGAACTGCAGGGAGAGGGTAAACTGTTGGGTGAAATTAGGAAGTAATGATGGAATTTCTGATGAAAATAAATTACCTAACTAACCTTGAAACCCTAACAACTCCACTATATACCATACTATCTCCTACGGGTGCACATTGGAAGGCCAGAAATCAAAACACAGAAAAGGGAAGTAAGCAACAGGTTAAGGAGAAAAAAATGACAAACTTGAATCAAGACCTAGGAAGAAGAAACATGGTGAGTAAATCCTCACTTGGCAAGGCATTAAGACCTTTGGAAGGCAGCCATAAAAACCTTTAGCTTATCTTGATTTCTCTGTGATGTTTATATGCATTTTAGTTGACAATTTCCTGTAGTTTCTGGGCTTTGTGTTTTGCAGTGCTTTGTTACTATTTGAATTATGACTTGATTGTACATGTTAATTTAATGATAGCATGATAATAACTGACTTACTGGTGGAATTCTAAGTTTGAGAAAATATTTTTGGTTTAAGTATATACTAGCAAGAAAAGTAGGGTGCAAGGCAGTAAGGGGAAGGGAATCCTCTGGCTTATGTCTTGCATTTGAAAAGATGATTGAGATACATTGGAAGTTCCACATGTTAAATCTTGATGCATCATAGGGTACCCTCTGGAAATAAGGTTATTGAGAAAATACATTATAATGCATGGGATGGCTACAAGGACCTTATTACTAGAGAACCCTAGTAGCATTCCATTTGGAAATGCTCTGAGTTATGCTTCAACCAAAAATATGTTTCTGCAGGAAATTAACTTGAAATGACTTTCAAATATGAGTGATGGTTGAATACATGGGTTACTGAATGGTTGATGGATGTGTAAAAACTGCTTGTATGCATAGATTAGGGGCACAACAGGGTGGGACATGACACTGCATAGGCAATAAGGGGTCATGGGAAAGAATTTAGTAATTAAACTCAAGGCATGAGTCACCTCTATCAGGTTGGATATGAGGAAAGGGGGTATGACATGGTAGTTGGCTTGCATCAAGGTTGGGGTGTAAGTTTGCACATGACATGTTTATGTCCAAAAGCTAGTAGTGCACTGGAAGATCAAACAGTAGCTTCCAGGCAGTGTGCACCAGTGCAACTACAAAATGTGATACTGGACTCTTAAAAGAAAAATGTGTTATGGATTGATAAGCAAAGATGTATATGCTAAGAGTATGGTGAGTACTGGTATGCAGACCAGTTTTGATGCTTTAGCTAAATGATAGGAGTTTTGCTTGTTCAATAGTTATGAAATGCCTGTATGATTTGTATGATGGCTGCTATGAATTCTTGAAATAAGAATCTTTGCTAAAGAATTGGTTTTAAGCACTCATACATGCATTTAACAATTCATTCATTTCACTGTAAATACACAACAAAAATGAGTACCTGATGAAAGGGGTTAACAATTTGGGTAAAACAGTTAGTGTCTGAACTTAAGTTGATATGGAATCAGTTTCATAAATCTTATGTACTTGTCAATTGAACTTACTCATACCAGATTTCAATCTGACCTATTTGTTGCTTGCATCAAATGGGTGTTTCACTTGCATGGTGAAGCAGACCCTGAGATGGTTGCAGGAAGAAAGGATGCTAAATAGTAAGATGCAGTCATATGATGCTTGAAGGAATTGCAAACTAACTAAGCTAGGATTTTGTAGGAGAGTAGTTCTTCTGTTTTGTTTTCAGTAAAAGCTTTATGTAGTGATGTTTCAAATTATGCAAGGAAAAACTTTATTATTATGTAAAGAATGATTGGGGGAAAGCATGTTGTAATGAACATTATTTTCAGTAAAAGGTGATAAGGCCTTTTGCTTTATGTTAGAAACTGTGAACATACTTATTTCTTGAGAATTAGATAAGGAAATTGGTAGTGGGTCTGAAGCATAAGTAAACTAGTATGCTTATGTATTAATTTGTTTAGGAACACCTAGAACCTGTTCATCTAGTCACCATTAGCATCATGAGATAAGAAATACCATGGATAGAAAAAGAAAAGAATAACATAGAAGGGGTAACTCAGAAGTAAAACTGCATTTGGGTAATTATTGGTATAAGTGAAATTTGTAGATTCAGTTAATTCATTTCAGAATCATACCTAAATGAAATTAGTCCCCTTAAGGACCAAAGAGGCAGTAAACTGCAGTTGTGCATGACTATGTGCACACAGTTGCACAGAAACATGCACAGTCTCAAATTGGTCATTGCAAGGGAAAATTTTGGTAAGTTAAAATGCTATGAGTTAGTTCCCATATTTCACTTAATACACCAATGAGAAACACAAGGAAACAAGTAGGAATTAGTTGAATGAATGGCACAGAGGTTCAAATGGAAGGGATCTTCTTGGTTGTTTTGTTGTGAATGATTCAGTTTGATTTTGCTAAAAAAAAAAAATGGGCTGGGTTAATCAGAACATAAGTATATAAAAAAAAACATACTCTGGTGTAAAAACTATGTGACTAATCAAATAGTTTTTACAATGAGGTGTATCAATATTTTTATATTGATTGGAGTGGATCTTGGGAAGTAAAAAAAAAAAAAAAGGAAAGAAAGAAAAAAAACAATAAGAAAATAGTTGGTCAGAAAAGAAGGCAACCCTAATTAGCCCAAACTAAATTGTGTAAAAAAAAAAAATGATGACAAGCAGAAGGGGGTTGTCTCAGTTGGTATCAGAGCTATGTTAATAAATACATAGCTAAAATAAATATTTGTTTGAATCTGTATGCCTTGTTTGCATTGTTTGCTGCATGTTTGAGTTAGTTTGCCTGTTATAAACAAATAAGTTCATTGTTAGTTTCAAAAAGCAAAAGTAGTGAATAAGAATCAGAACTAACTACATTAGAAATGTTCAATAGAGGCCCAGAGGAGTTAGAATCAATCCCCAAGCCACAGGAGAAAGAGAAAATGGTCAATCTTCTAATACCACTGAGCAAGCAACTAGAATGGCTGCTGGTCCCCCAATGATTAACATGCAAGATTTTGTTCAAATATTGAGGGATGGAATGGCACCTAGGGTAGATAACCCATATGAGGAGCTGTCCAAATTGCTTAAAACATATACAAATCTGGGAGGCAGCAGCTTTGATGGCACAGAAAATGCCATAGGGGTCCAGGCATGGTTAAGAACAGTGGAAAGGATTTTTGGAGATATGCAAGTCAATGATCAGAGGAGAAGGCAAATAGCTTCAAGACAGCTGAAAGGCATAGCTTTGGACTGGTGGGAAGTGATTATTGCAGGCAGACAAGAACAAGAAGTCACATGGAATCAGTTCAAAGAGATGTTAGAAGCCAGATTTGTCCCAGCATCAACAAAAGCTTCATTGCTTGAGGAATTTATCAAGTTGAGACAAGGATCTATGAGTGTTACTGAATACACCCAGAAGTTTGAAGGGTTGTCTAAATATGGGACAGTGTTAATTCCAGATGAAACATCAAGGAATGCTAGGTACATTCAAGGGTTGAATGCTGGATTGAGTAGAGCCATGTTGCCATATAAAGATAGGACATTTGACCAAGTTATGGATTTGACACTGTCATTTGAGCAACATGACAATGCCAGAGAAAAGTTCAAGAACTTCAGGAATAACAAGAAAGGGAAGAATAGAGCACATCCATATGAGAGGAAGAAGGGAGAAGCAATGAACAAGGAAGGAAGTAAAGTGGCAACCTCTGACAACAAGAAATCTAAAGTAATTTGTTACAATTGTGGAAGGGAAGGCCATATTAAAACCAAATGCCAAGCACCCAAGTCAACTGTTCTTAGATGCTACAACTGTGGAAAAGAGGGGCACATGAAGAAGCAGTGTCCAGAGATGGCAAGAGTAGCTGTACTTGAGGGAAAAGGCAAGGCAATGGATGCACCAATCCAAGTGGAAGGTATGTTATTTATAAAAGGCATACCCATATCAGTTGTTTTTGACACAGGAGCCACACATTCTTTTATTTCATATGATATAGTTCAGAAATTAGGGTTAATATGTATTCTTGTTGATAAACCACTGCATATTGATAGTCCCTTAGGTAGCTCCTGCATTACTCACATGAAATGCATGCAAGTAGAAATAAGCATAGGTGGTCACACCTTTATCTCAGAATTATATGTGTTGAATTACCCCAAGCTGGGTGTCATACTGGGAATGGATTGGTTAAAAAGCTTTTGTGCTATTATTAATTTAGGAAATTCTACTCTTTCACTACAACTTCCTGATGGAAAGAGGATTGTGGTTATGTATGAGGCAGCCAAGGATAAGGGTATGGGAAAGGTATTCAACTTGAACAGTGGTGAAATTGAATTAAGTTTAAATAAGATACCCATAGTTAATGAATACCCTGATGTGTTTGGTGAAGTAAATGGCATTCCTCACAACAGACCAGTAGAATTTCAAATAAGACTTAAACCAGGAACAAGCCCTGTCATTAAGAGACCAAATATGATGAGTCCTAAAGAACTGAGTGAGTTGAAGAAACAACTAGAGGAATTAGAACAAAAAGGTTTTATTAGGCCTAGCAGTTCAAATTGGGGATCACCAGTAGTGTTTGTTAAGAAACATGATGGTTCCTTAAGAATGTGTATAGACTATAGGGGACTGAATTCAGTCACTGTCAAAAACAAATACCCTCTACCTAGGATTGATGATCTCTTTGATCAACTAAACGGTGCTAAAGTATTTTCTAGACTTGATTTAGCAACTGGTTTCCACCAAATGAAAGTAGAAGAGGAAAGCATCAAATATACAGCTTTCAACACTAGGTATGGCTTGTATGAATACTTAGTAATGCCATTTGGTTTGACAAATGCACCATCTTATTTTGTAGATTTGATGAATAGAATTTTCAGAGATTATTTGGATAAATTTGTGCTGATTTTCATTGATGATATATTAGTGTATTCCAAGACAGATAATGAACATGAAGAGCATTTGCATATGGTACTGAGTAGACTAAGGCAACAAAATCTTAAAGCCAAGTTTGCAAAATGTTCTTTTTGGAAGAATGAAATAAAATTTTTGGGCCACATAATTTCTCAAGAAGGAATCTCAGTAGATCCAAGTAAAGTCATGGCAGTGCAAGCATGGAAAAGACCCAGCAGTGTCACTGAAATCAGATCATTCATGGGTATGGCTGGATACTACAGGAGATTCATAAAGGATTTTGCTAAAAAGGCAATTCCACTAACCAAGTTAACAAGGAAGGACCAGCCTTTTATGTGGACTGAGAAGTGTGAAGAGGCATTTAACCAATTAAAGGAGGCATTGATGGAAGCACCAGTGCTGAAAATCCCAGAGGGCAATGATAATTTAGTGGTATATACTGATGCATGTGGATCAGGTATAGAAGCTGTCCTTATGCAAGATGGTAGAGTATTAGCTTATGCATCAAGACAATTGAAACCCAGTGAAACCAAGTATGCAACACATGACTTGGAATTGGCAGCAGTGGTATATGCACTAAAGCTTTGGAGACACTACCTGTTAGGAGCAAAGTTTGGACTTTATACTGATCACAAGGCTTTAAAGTATTTATTTTCTCAAAAAGATTTAAATATGAGACAACATAGGTGGGTGGAATCTCTTGCTGCCTATGATTTGGACATTATGTACACTCCAGGAAAAGCAAATAAAGTGGCAGATGCATTAAGTAGACAACATGCCAAGTTGGCTACACTGTTGATACAGGAGTTTAAAGGGTTGTTAACACTGACAGATGTAGAGATAGAATACATGGGAGAACAAGAAATGGAGGTGGGTAAGGATGTGGAGTATTATGGTAAGCTCAGCCTTATTACAATAAGGTCAGATTTAGTGGAAGAAGTGAACCAGTCACAAGACACTGATGTGTTCTTGAGAGAAAAGAAGGAATTGTTAAAAGGGGGTGTAAAGCTTGACAAGTTTGAATTGGATGAAAAAGGATGTGTGAGACATAAAGGAAGGTTATGTGTACCTGATACAGAGGCACTTAAAAGGAAAATCATGGATGTTCATCACAAATCAAAGTACACCATACATCCAGGTGGCACAAAAATGTATCATGACCTAAAAAGAAGCTATTGGTGGAAAGGAATGAAGAGAAGTGTGGGTGAATATGTGGCAAAATGTATGACTTGTCAACAAGTCAAGGCTGAGTATCAAAGACCCAGTGGACTGCTGCAACCCTTGGAAGTTCCAAGATGGAAATGGGAAAGCATATCAATGGATTTCATTGATGGCTTGCCAAAATCAAAGAATGGAAATGACAGTATTTGGGTGGTGGTGGACAGACTAACCAAAGCATCACACTTCATACCAGTAAAGAGTGATAGAAATGCACCAAAACTAGCATAAGTTTTCATGAAAGAGATAGTAAGGTTACATGGGGTACCTACCACCATTATTAGTGACAGAGATACTATATTTACATCTAAGTTCTGGAGTAGCTTTCAACAGGCAATGGGGGTTGAGTTGTGCTTGAGCACAGCCTACCATCCCCAAACTGATGGTCAAATAGAGGTAGTTAATAAATTCTTGGAGGATCTGCTTAGAGCTTGTGTGTTGGATCATGGTGGGAATTGGGAAGACTACCTACATTTGGCAGAATTTGCCTACAACAACAGCTACCAAAGTAGTATAGGAATGGCACCCTATGAGGCTTTGTATGGAAGGCCTTGTTTGTCACCTGCTTGCTGGTTAGAGGTGGGTGATCGAGTAATGTTGGGACCAGATCATGTAAAAGAGACAAATGATAAAGTTTCACTGATCAGACAGAGGATGAAGGCAGCACAAGACAGAATGAAATCATATGCAGATAGGAGAAGGAAGCCACTTGAATTTGAGGTAGGAGAATGTGTGTACTTAAAGGTTTCACCAATGAGGAAAGTGTTGAGATTTGGCAAGGAAGGGAAACTAACCCCAAGGTATATAGGACCATATGAGATTATCGCAAGAATAGGAAAGATGGCCTACAAGTTGAAATTGCCAGAAGAGATGAGTGGAATACACAATGTATTTCATGTATCACAATTGAGAAAATATGTGCATGATGAAGCTTCAGTAGTTCAGCCACCAAGTAAAGTGGAAGTTAGACCTGACCTGGTGTATGAGAAGAAGCCAGTGGGCATTACAGCTAAGGAAGATAAGAGATTGAGAAACAAGATAATTAAACTGGTAAAAGTGCATTGGAGTTTGGACCCTAATGACTACACATGGGAGGTTGAAGACAAGATAAAGGCTCAATACCCTCAATTATTTGCAGCAGCTAGTTAAGGCACAGGTATTTTTAATATTCATGCTTAAATTTTCTTAGTTGAACATGACATCCAATATTATGTGTGCTGGTTTGTTTTGGTTGAATTAAGAATATGTATTTATGTTTGACCCTTAATTTACATGGCAAGAAGTGTTAAATTGTGGGACACAATTTCTTAAAGAAGGGGTGTATGTGACAGCCCTGGTTAATCAAGTATGTAGAAATTTAGGTCATTTGAATTTTTATTTAAAAAAAAAAGATATATAAATAAATAATTAAATAAACTAATATATAAAAACAGTTTTCTGAAATATATGTTTATACTGTGAAGATGTATGTGGTGGTGCATGTGCACATTGTTGCAGTGTACAAATTAGAGCAAGCAATTCAGTAAGAATCTTGCAAGGAAAAAAATATATACAACAATATAAATAAGTACATAAATAAATCAGTGCATGACCATCAAGTATGTATGCATCATAGCTGAATGAAATGCATGAATATCCTGAGAAAATTTTAGCTCTAACTTTCATAGCATGAGTGAAAACATAGTAGTTTGTGTGGGTAGAGAAAATATACACACATAGGGATACACATGCATATACCCAGTAGTTAGCAGAAACACACACCTAGCTGGCCGTTCGAATAAAAATTATATGCATAACTATCACCCAGAAAAGACAAGGAATGCCTGAGCCAAAGAAATCATGCATGAAATGTGTGAAAGAACTTTGCCAAAAAGGGTTAAGACAGGGAAAAAGGAGAACTGCAGGAAGAGGGTAAACTGTTGGGTGAAATTAGGAAGTAATGATGGAATTTCTGATGAAAATAAATTACCTAACTAACCTTGAAACCCTAACAACTCCACTATATACCATACTATCTCCTACGGGTGCACATTGGAAGGCCAGAAATCAAAACACAGAAAAGGGAAGTAAGCAACAGGTTAAGGAGAAAAAAATGACAAACTTGAATCAAGACCTAGGAAGAAGAAACATGGTGAGTAAATCCTCACTTGGCAAGGCATTAAGACCTTTGGAAGGCAGCCATAAAAACCTTTAGCTTATCTTGATTTCTCTGTGATGTTTATATGCATTTTAGTTGACAATTTCCTGTAGTTTCTGGGCTTTGTGTTTTGCAGTGCTTTGTTACTATTTGAATTATGACTTGATTGTACATGTTAATTTAATGATAGCATGATAATAACTGACTTACTGGTGGAATTCTAAGTTTGAGAAAATATTTTTGGTTTAAGTATATACTAGCAAGAAAAGTAGGGTGCAAGGCAGTAAGGGGAAGGGAATCCTCTGGCTTATGTCTTGCATTTGAAAAGATGATTGAGATACATTGGAAGTTCCACATGTTAAATCTTGATGCATCATAGGGTACCCTCTGGAAATAAGGTTATTGAGAAAATACATTATAATGCATGGGATGGCTACAAGGACCTTATTACTAGAGAACCCTAGTAGCATTCCATTTGGAAATGCTCTGAGTTATGCTTCAACCAAAAATATGTTTATGCAGGAAATTAACTTGAAATGACTTTCAAATATGAGTGATGGTTGAATACATGGGTTACTGAATGGTTGATGGATGTGTAAAAACTGCTTGTATGCATAGATTAGGGGCACAACAGGGTGGGACATGACACTGCATAGGCAATAAGGGGTCATGGGAAAGAATTTAGTAATTAAACTCAAGGCATGAGTCACCTCTATCAGGTTGGATATGAGGAAAGGGGGTATGACATGGTAGTTGGCTTGCATCAAGGTTGGGGTGTAAGTTTGCACATGACATGTTTATGTCCAAAAGCTAGTAGTGCACTGGAAGATCAAACAGTAGCTTCCAGGCAGTGTGCACCAGTGCAACTACAAAATGTGATACTGGACTCTTAAAAGAAAAATGTGTTATGGATTGATAAGCAAAGATGTATATGCTAAGAGTATGGTGAGTACTGGTATGCAGACCAGTTTTGATGCTTTAGCTAAATGATAGGAGTTTTGCTTGTTCAATAGTTATGAAATGCCTGTATGATTTGTATGATGGCTGCTATGAATTCTTGAAATAAGAATCTTTGCTAAAGAATTGGTTTTAAGCACTCATACATGCATTTAACAATTCATTCATTTCACTGTAAATACACAACAAAAATGAGTACCTGATGAAAGGGGTTAACAATTTGGGTAAAACAGTTAGTGTCTGAACTTAAGTTGATATGGAATCAGTTTCATAAATCTTATGTACTTGTCAATTGAACTTACTCATACCAGATTTCAATCTGACCTATTTGTTGCTTGCATCAAATGGGTGTTTCACTTGCATGGTGAAGCAGACCCTGAGATGGTTGCAGGAAGAAAGGATGCTAAATAGTAAGATGCAGTCATATGATGCTTGAAGGAATTGCAAACTAACTAAGCTAGGATTTTGTAGGAGAGTAGTTCTTCTGTTTTGTTTTCAGTAAAAGCTTTATGTAGTGATGTTTCAAATTATGCAAGGAAAAACTTTATTATTATGTAAAGAATGATTGGGGAAAAGCATGTTGTAATGAACATTATTTTCAGTAAAAGGTGATAAGGCCTTTTGCTTTATGTTAGAAACTGTGAACATACTTATTTCTTGAGAATTAGATAAGGAAATTGGTAGTGGGTCTGAAGCATAAGTAAACTAGTATGCTTATGTATTAATTTGTTTAGGAACACCTAGAACCTGTTCATCTAGTCACCATTAGCATCATGAGATAAGAAATACCATGGATAGAAAAAGAAAAGAATAACATAGAAGGGGTAACTCAGAAGTAAAACTGCATTTGGGTAATTATTGGTATAAGTGAAATTTGTAGATTCAGTTAATTCATTTCAGAATCATACCTAAATGAAATTAGTCCCCTTAAGGACCAAAGAGGCAGTAAACTGCAGTTGTGCATGACTATGTGCACACAGTTGCACAGAAACATGCACAGTCTCAAATTGGTCATTGCAAGGGAAAATTTTGGTAAGTTAAAATGCTATGAGTTAGTTCCCATATTTCACTTAATACACCAATGAGAAACACAAGGAAACAAGTAGGAATTAGTTGAATGAATGGCACAGAGGTTCAAATGGAAGGGATCTTCTTGGTTGTTTTGTTGTGAATGATTCAGTTTGATTTTGCTAAAAAAAAAAAATGGGCTGGGTTAATCAGAACATAAGTATATAAAAAAAAAACATACTCTGGTGTAAAAACTATGTGACTAATCAAATAGTTTTTACAATGAGGTGTATCAATATTTTTATATTGATTGGAGTGGATCTTGGGAAGTAAAAAAAAAAAAAGGAAAGAAAGAAAAAAAAACAATAAGAAAATAGTTGGTCAGAAAAGAAGGCAACCCTAATTAGCCCAAACTAAATTGTGTAAAAAAAAAAAATGATGACAAGCAGAAGGGGGTTGTCTCAGATAGTGATATTGAGGATCTTCTAATCACCTGTAATGTTAACATTATGAAATGCCATGACTTGTGTTGGCTCAGCGATTATCCAACTCACCTACATAGTGCCTGGCGCTGTTTTTTGGATGATGAGAAGGCAGAGCATCATACCGAATCCCTCGATGAATTCGAACTAGAAAACCGAGTGTTGAAAGAGGAAAAGAGGAGGATTCTTCATGACACTACTATCGCATTTGAGAAAGAGAAGCTTGCTACTCCGCACTTGGAGGTTGGAGAGGGCTCTGATGTTTTTGCACCATGATACAAGCTTTGAGATCCCTATGCTAACCCAGCCTGAATTCACTCCAGTAGTTGATCCTCAACATATGTCGACCTATGATCCAGATCAGCTACAGCTACCTTTGGCCCACGATCATGTGTCCGGAGGAACCCTGGCTCCCGCTACGAGCCAACCCGAGGAAGTTATTCTAAACACTTCTCAAACTCATTCAAAATCTGGAGTACTATCAAAGGAAAATTATAATATTTTCTCTTATCTCCATTTGGTTATAGAAGCAGCACCGACCATGCCCTCGCAACCTAAGAATAAAACCAAGGGCAGGAGGGTATCATAATGAAGGTGACGTCGACCACTACGACTGCTACAGTTGAGGAAGTTGATGTGAGCGATTTCACCTTTAATGAGAAAAAGGTGGATGAGCTCTTAGGCACCCACAACGACCCACTTTCTGGCTTGCCATTTGTTATAAGTGGAAGTGCGTTCGCAACCAGCTCTTCAACTTCGACCACCAACGTACTGCCTGATGCTCAAGCAGCTCATAATGACGCAATAATGGCAGAATTTAGCGCTGAGATAGCGAGCGCAACAATGGGTAGCATCATAAGAGGTGGCAGGACCTGACCTAGCTTGGTCCCGGCATTCTTAGTTCGAACTGCATCACTTTGTAACAATAAAGACTAAGATCGGTGACAAAGCTAGTGTGCTCTTGATCGAGTAGGTGTATTGGTATCTGATTGTAGCCGGAATACGCATCCATAAAAGACAAGAGCTCGTGTCCGGTCGTTGAATCTATAAGCTGGTCAATTCTGGGAAGCGGAAAGCTATCTTTAAGGCATGCTTTATTCAGGTCTGAGTAGTCCACACGAGTTCTCCATTTCCCGTTTGGTTTTCTAACAAGCACTAGGTGGGATACCCACTCTGGATATAACACATCTCGGATAAACCCATTCGCCTTAAGTTCATCCACCTCTTCTTTTTGGACAACAGATCTCTCTGGATCCATACCGCACCTCTTCTGCTTGATCGGGACATGCCGCGGGTCTATATTCAATGTATGGCTTACGATGTTTGGCGAGACCCCACACATGTCAAAGAGTATCCAGGCAAACATGTCGAGGTTCGTTCATAGAAATTCAACCAATTCCTGCTTCTTCTATTGGTTTGGCTGAGACCCAATTTTCGTCATTCTGGAATCGTCATTATCATCGATTGGAACATCAATCGTCAGCTCTGCCAGGGAAGCTTGATTGTCTTTTACTTCCTCATCATTATCATTATCTCGTTGATCAAGATCTCTTAGGAATTGGTTGTGGCATCCAGGCCTAGGCCCAGACGTTGGCTGTCAATTATCTGCAAAATGGACGCAGAGAGATTCCTCTACATCCTTACCTTTCTCCTTTCGCTGTGCCTCTTGCAGCTCGGCAATGTAACAGACCCGTCAGCAGCCAGGTCTCCTCGAACAACTCTACCCCGCTGTCGATGGGGAATTTTAACGTCAAACACCAAGGGGCAAGAGCAGCCCTGAATTTAGCTAGGGCTAGTCGGTCTAAGAAAGCATTATATGGTGAATTGATGTCCAACACGATAAACTGTAAAATCCGGACTCTCCGGCGTTCTCCAACTCCTAACTCCACCGGTAGCTCCACCATCCCAGTGGATATAGTTTCAAATTCCATTGAAGCTATGAATATGAGATTGATAAGGCTTCAAATCTTTCACTTCCATCTTCGTTTGATCATACGCTCGCTTGAAAAGTATGTTCACCGAGCTTCCACTGTCCAATAGGATCCTCTTCACCCAAGCTGGACCTATCTGAGCTGAAATGAGTAGTGGATCAATTATAGGGGCTTTGATTCTATCGGCAATGTCGTCTGTCATCATCTTCTGTTGTTTGACCGGAGCCCCGTATTCCAAGTTACTGCAACATTCGAAGCTCGCATGCTTAATAGGGCTGGCATACGACTCCATCTCCTTCCAGCTATGATCAGCCTGATGAGGACCACCACTAACTATACTGATAGCTAACCTTTTGCCAGTACGCGCAGGTTCCTTTTGTGTAACCTGACTCGGTATTTAATTTTGATTCGATGGGCCCGCACCTCCAGCCTGTGGTGCCCGAACAAATTATTCCAACTTCCTATCTCGGATTAACTTCTCAATGATATCCTATATTCGTTGGTATTGTGACCATAGCAATCACGGAATTTACATAATTTCCCAGACTGAATCTGCTTACCGGTCGACTACTTTGGAGTAGGTTTCTTGTATTGGCCAGTATTACAGGTTTGCAAGTATACATTCTCCAGGGATGTATTTAAAGGAGTATAGGTGCCAGACATGGGAGCTCCACATCACGTTCCACAATTCAGATCCCGCTTCTTACCCTGATTTCCGTTGCCTTTCTGCTAATTATGATTATTCTTCTTATCTAACTACACCTTTTCGGAACTCTCCCTGGTTTGTTTGACAGCAACATTGCTCTGAAATCCTACGACACTGGGCCCTGGGTCATCCTTTTTCCTAGACCGTTTCACATCCTCTATCCTCAAGAACTGAGCTTCTTTGGAATAGAAATGGTCCAATGACGTAGGGGGTTTCCCAGCCAACCAGTTGCCAAATTCAAAATCAGGATCGATTCCTTTAGTCAGTACCATCAATATGGAATTATCATTAGGGTTACTAATCTCTATGCAAGTACCATGGAACCTTTCGAAATAGCGCCTAAGTGTCTCTCCAGGAGCTTGAGTGACACTGGACAAGGTATTGACATCCTTGGGTCTCGTGACATGCATGCAATACTACTCAACAAACTTTTTAGCAAACTGGTCGAAACATCAAATAGATCGGGGTGGCAGGTGAGTAAACCACATAATCACGATCCCCCTAGGGAAATTGCAAAACTTAGACACTTGACCGCTTCATCAGCTTCTGCGGCGTCCATCAACCATTCATACTTTAAAATATGCTGGTTAGGGTCAAAGCACCCTTTATAGACAGGTAGAGTTGGAATTCTAAATCACCGAGGTGGTTTAGCATAGAGAATGTCATCAGTGAATGGGGTATGACTCTAGGAGATTCCCCAGTCGTCATTGGTGAGGCCTTGGCTCTGACGGATCATCTGGCGGATCATTGTCGGGATGTATGGCATTTGGACATTTGCTGGGCCATGGTGTGGTCAGGTTCCACAATGCGAGGATGGCCTGAGCGCGGTCGACGGTCCATACCTTGCCTCCTTGGCTCTAGGTTTTCAAAAACTTAAGGTTCAGGAGTATGGTTGCATCGACGAAGGGTCGGATCTGTTTGGTTCCAATGTTGTCTTCTAAGTCGATGGCAGTGGTTGCAGCGTGGTTATCAGTAGCGTGATAGGGAACCACCCGTCCTCGAGAGGAGGGTCTGGTCTGATAGCTGGTAGACAGACCAACTCTTGCTTGTCCGACGTTCAAAGTGCACTGATGCTCGGTAGCCTGCGCATAACTTCCATGAAGCCGTGGGCGTGCGGATCTAAGTTTGTAATCAGTGGAAGTGGAGCTTTCAGTAGATGAGTAGGAAGCCTGATCCCTTTTGGATCTCCTTCGCCTTTCTCGGTTCAGCCGATGGGTTAACTCCGTGTTGGCACGGAGCTGCTGGCTAAGGTGCTGGCACCTTTGAGTCAGATCTTGCATCGGTAGCTGGAAGTCCTCCTTGGTGATAGGGCCTTGTGAATTTGAAGGTCCAATAGCATTCTCACTTGCAGTGGAAAGTTGTGCGGGTTTCTGCCTATCTCGTTCTTCTGGATCTGCAGTGGTTGAGGTAGTCCTAGTAGCGACCATGGTGAGTAGTCAAGCTCTATCCTAGACTTTTGCAAATTTGAATAGGATGGAAGAATTTCTAGGCTTGAGATCAGGATCTTCTCCTTAGATTCTTGCAATCCGATATCGGTAGTAGATCCAACGAGCAGAAGAAAAGCTGGGTTTTCTCAGTGAAAGCACCAAAGTGTTTGCGTCAAAATTGGGCATAACACTCTTCGGATGTATTTGAAGAGATAAAATGAAAAAGTAAATGTAAAATGAGGCAGATCTAACAAAAAAAACCAATTAATAGATAAGAAAAAGTGATGAAACACACGAATTTAGAGCGGTTCAGCATATAGCCTACGTTCACTATGGAATGACTGATGTTTATTGATTATAACTCGCTGGGTACAAAAGATTTACAATAGTACAATCGAAGTACAATAGCAATTTTGGCAGTATCGGTGTGGACAGGCCAAAAATCCCTTTCCTGAAGGCCTGGCGCTACTATTTATAGGTGTAGGCAGCAAATATCTCGCCCAGATCTCAAAAGACTTCCTCTCTCATCTGGGTGGGCCAATGGGATCAAGTTCAGGTGGTTTCAACTCGATATAAGAGAGATACGAATCGAGTTCGTATCGGTCAATAATTGGTCCTTTTAGGCTGGGATCGATCAGGTAGGTACTTTCTTGAGGTGGTAAGCAAGCCCTTGTGAAAATTTGGTGGAATTTGGACTTGTAGATCTCGAGTTATGATCGATGCAAGTTTGAATCTTCAAGGTGCAATTAAACTCATATCGATTCTATTCATGATGCTCCTCTTTGTATTGATGTTGGACACGTGATGGCCGACGACGTGGCGCTATCTTTTAGGATTGATCCACTTTTCATACCGCGTGGCCGAGTTTTCTTCCTTAGCAGGCTTCATTCGTATCGAGTTATTTCTTTTCCCTTCATATCAATGCAAGGCGAACTTTTTCATATCGTTTTAAGCTTTTCTCACTCGTATCACTCCCTTCAACTCCCTTTTTGCATCGGTAGGAAGTGTCGTTTCGTATTGCTTACTTGATGACATATGCATATCGATTAATGGTTGATCAATACGAATAATGCATAAATAAGATCGATACGTAATGGCTTCGATCGATGGATATGAAGTTGAGCTCTGGTGATGGATACGAAATGTTAGAGTTGGGTGGATACGAATGAGGCAATCTTCCATTGACACGAACATGGTGTTCCTTCCTCGATGGATATGAAGTGTAGTTGTTTGTTCAGATGGATACAAAGTCGATAATTAACAACCTGATGGACATGAAACTTGGTGGATACGAAGTAGAACATCCTCAACATGAAACTTGAATGTCCACAACTCGAGCATACGAACTCCGATTGACTTGAAATTTGAGACGTTGGCTTTTATAGCTTTGCTTGTTGTGTCATATCGATTGTAGCTTGATCTGGACATGGATGAAATTCATCAATATCCATAGTGAACTTATGTTTATCCAATCTTCGAGACGAACCATCTTTGGTTTCCAGCTAAGTCCTTGGTGTCATGGCCTTGCCAAAAGGGGAGATAACATTTAGCTCTAAACTCCTATTATGTCTGATGTTTTTCTAGTTAGGAATTTGAAACAAAACCTGCTTAGTATTAGTCAATTTTGTGGTAAAGGTTTTAAAGTAAGTTTGAAAAAGATATTTTCCACATCAAGGATAGTGAGTCAAAATTATCTTTGAGGGTCTTAAGAAGCATAATATTTACATTTTAAGTATGAAAGTGTCTAATAACAATCTTTGTATTTTTGATGAATCTGGTGACCCTTGGATTTAGCATAAAAGATTTGATCATTTAAATTTTAAACACTTACCTAAAGTTGCTAGATATGAACTTGTTAAGGGACTTCCTAAAATGATTTTTAATGTCGACAACTTATGTGATGCATGCCAATTGGGAAAACTGCATAAAAGTTCTTTTAAATCAAAAGATATGATTTCAACTTCTCACGCCTAGAACTTCTTCACCTAGATCTTTTTGGAGCATCGCAAACACAGTCAATATATCATAATAGATATATTTCTGTAATGATATATTACTTTTCAAGATATACATGGACAATTTTTTTAAAACATATAAGTAAAACATATGAAATGTTTATAATCTTTGCTAAGAAAATTCAAAATCAAAAGGCAATTAAAATTAAAACAATCAGAAGTGATCATGGAGGTGAGTTCAAAAATGAAAAATTTGAAAAAATTAGTAATAAGAAATGAATTATACATAACTTTTCATTTCCTAGAACTCCTCAATAAAAAGGAGTAGTAAAATGTAAAAATAGAACTGTACAAGAATGTATTTGGACTATGCTAAATGATAGTGATTTACTAAAAAGTAGGCTGAAGCAATTGCTACATCATGGTATATTTTAAATAGAATTATAATAAGACAATTTACCAGGAAAACTCCGTATAAATTTGATTATGGTAAAAAGCCTAAAGTATATTAATTTAGATTTTTTGATAGTAAAGATTTTACATTAGATACAAAAGATAATTTAGATAAATTTGATGCTTAATCAGATAAAGGAATTTTTTTGGATATTCTAATAAAAGTAAAGATATAGAGTTTTTAACACTAAAACTAACACTATTAAGAAACATTACACGTTTCATTTGAAGAAAATTTTAAAGAAAATAATACCAATATTGATGAAGAAGAAAATATTTATTTAAATGAAAATAATGAATTCCAAATAATGAAATCATGAATTATGAAAATAATGATAACTCTAAAAATTCATTTCCAAATAAACGAAAAAAATATTTGAAAGATCATACTATAGAAAATATTCTAGGAAATATAGAGTCGGTAGTAAAAACAAGAAATCAATTGAATAAAATGAGTAATATAGCCTTTATCTCAACTAATGAACCTAAAAATGTAAAGGAAGCATCATTAGATGATTTATGGATCCTTGCTATGCAAGAAGAATTGAATTAATTTACCAGAAATGATGTTTGGGAATTATTCCAAGACCTAGGAATAAACATATAATCATTACTCAATATGTTGAAAATATAATAGTTTTCATTACAACTAGTATTTCCGTACAGTTTAAAATCTCTAATATTGATTTTTGCTCCATAATTCATAAGTATATCACATTTCGGGGGAGTGTTGTTTTTCACCCATTTTTTGTTGATGACAAAGGGGAAGAAAAATAAAAAATATAACACATACATATTTTTAGTATCTCAATTATTGATTTTGATGATAACAACCTTGATAACAAAAATACATTCATATAAAATATGGATATTATGTTTTTACCAAATTATATATAGTGTAGTATATTATACGTGTGTTGAATAAAAGACTGTATAGTATAAAGACTCAAAGAATGGACATGAAGACTCATGAGTGTAAAGACCAACATACGAAGATCTTAAAACTATAGTATAGAATATAGAATCATAAAATATTGTTAAAGTCTCCGGTAGCAAACTTTGATCTCTATTTCTCATTTTTTTATCTTTTATTTCTAAAAAATATATTTTAAAAAATATTTCATAAAAGTATTTCAAAGGTTAAAATATAAGCTATGCTTAAATTATTTACAAAGTATCAGAATATTTTAAAAAGAAAAAGATTTTCAAAACATTTTCAAACAAAAGAATTTTCAATTTTCAAAGGGATATGTTGACATATCCATATATAGTATGTCAACTATATGCCGCTAATTTGAACTTCAAATTTTGAAACGAAATGTATATTCATCGTACCCTTCACGAATGGACATTTTTGTTTATTCTATATATATATAAGGTTTAAAATGGATTTTTTGACAATTACTTTCTTATTGTCTTCTCTCCTCTTACTCTGCCAAATTTTTAGTGAAGAACTTATCCAAATCTTCTTAATTTCAACCAAAATCAATTCAATCTTCATTGTATTGATTCTCTACCGTTTACTCTCTGATTTCAATTATCTCTCTCTCAATCGAAGATCAAAGTGCTATGCAAGAGGCTATGGGATCATAACCAAAGGTCAAGAAATTGTCTTCGCAAAAACCATCAAACTCTTATTGTAGTTTCTTAAGTGCGAGTGTAGCTCGCACAAATCAATTGAGTGTTCTTGGTAGCTCGAAAATCGGGGAGGGTGTGCTTGTAGCCCGTCCAAATCATGGATGTACCCTGAGCTTAGAATATCAGAAGGGTGTAGCTCGTATCCTTAATCGAGATTGTATTTGGTTTGCCTTCTACTCGTTGAAAGATTGGTATTTTGAAAAGAAATCTATACAAGTAATTGTATGGGTCTAGACATAGGGTAACTTCAAACCAGTATAAAAATCCCTAGTGCAATCTCTCCAATTCATCATTATTATTACCTTATTGCATTTATACTTAGCTGTACGTGCATCTGTGATTGTTCATTCTGCCTTATTTAATAATAATCTTTAAATAATTTTTAAAATATTTACAAAAATTAGAAAAAACTGTTCACCCTCCTCTAGTGTTTAATTAGCCTTAAGATCCATATTCCACATCCCACACTTGGTATCCGAGCACTAAGTTTTCAAAAACTCGTAATTTTAATTTTGAAAAGTTTTAGTGGCTAGCAACACTTTTGTTAAAGGACAATCTACTGCTAGATCCTAACTTTTTAATGGCAGTGATTATTTTTATTGGTTGTGTAAGATAAAGATCTATTTACAATCTAATGGTTTAGATATTTGGTATGTCGCAAAAAATGAGTACATTGAATCCGAGACTAATTTGCACAATAAACTTTTAACCAAATGGAACATGCAAAAAATAATTCTAAAGCCATTAATATTTTATATTGTTCACCAGGCAAAAATGAGTTTAATGGAGTCTATATTTGTAAGTCTACATAAGAAATTTGAAGAATATTGCAAGTTACACATGAGGGCACTGGTAAAGTGAAACAGACTAGATATTCCATGTTAACTAATCAGTTTCAATTGTTTAAAATGAATCCATGTGATTTTATTTCTAGCATGTACTGTAGATTTCAAGATATAGCGCATTCATTAGTTATACTAGGTAAAAACTTTTCTAAAGAGGACCAAGTTAGAAAAATTCTCAATTCACTCTCTTCAATTTAGGATCAAAAGATACTTGCAATTGAAGAGGCTAACGATATTAGTACTCTAAAAATTGAAGAGTTAATATGCAATTTATCGGCCTATGAACCAAAATTGCAAGGAAGAAGGGAAAGCAAGGCAACAGAAAAGAAGTCCATAGCTTTTGATGTAATAACGGATGATCAAGATTTAGATGATGATAACAACGAAGAAATTGCTTCCACGAATAGAAATTTCAGAAAATTTTTAAAGTATAGAAAGATGAATAACTTTCAAAAACATGAAAACAAGATGTTTGGAACTGGAAATGCAACTAGGTGTTTCAACTATGATGAACCTTGCCATTTTCAGAGAGATTGCCTACATCCGCACAAATCAAAGATCTCACCAGCAAATGGTTCATCCAAAAAAGAAAAAGGGCATATATAGAAACTTTAGATGATTCAGACACTTTCTCTAGCGACAATGAACCTGGCACTGAAAACGTGTATATATTTCACTGTAACAACCGATTAGTTGAAACTGACCAACGAAAAGCGGTAAATATGGTACCTTTTATTTAATATTTTTTATTTCATTTTTTTGGTTGATTTCAATTTTTAGGAGTAACATGTAGATTAATAATAATATTGGATGAATATGTATGTATATATATAGGAATATATTAGCTTAATTTTATTTTTAGGAAATTATGGACTCTATGTCGACATACCCACATGCCATATGTCGACATGCATGCCAGAAAACTAAAATTTGAAATTTCAGTTCAAATTTCAAAATTTCCTCTCTTTTGCACTTACTTTCATTATCTAAAAAAAACACCTTTTTTACCAGAGAACATGACTCTTCACTCTCTATTGATCTAATCTATCTTTACCATTCATTCACTCACTTTATTTCAAAATCAAATATTTTTTCATTCTCTTATCTCCTTAAAACTCAAAAATGGCTTTCTCTAGTCGAAATTCTAAAACCATAAGGCTCTACAAGAGAATTGAAAGCTTTCTCTTCAATGAGAAAGATGCCATTGGAGCATATAGTCACATGATCCTAAAACCATAAGGTTCTATAAGTATACTACTTTCAAAAAAGTTTCTTCTGGAAGATTTGCTAAATTCGATGATTTTTTCTCTTATAGTTCACATGATCTTAATTTTGAAAATGAAATTCTTTGTTTAATTGAATCTTCTCAAAATTATTCTATTTTTTATTCGATTTGGTCAATAAATTTTATACAAATTTAAATGGGAAATTTTATTGAGGGGAAGAAGATCAAGTTTGGAGTAGTGTTAGTGGTAGTCAAATTGTTTTAAATTGTGAACTTTAGGTCTCATTCTTGGTTGTAAACCTAGCAGAATTGACCACTCCACTTTTCAAATTGATGTCAAAACCGTAAAGATTTCCATGATCTTTTTGAAAGAGATGAAGAATTTGAATTTAAACATAAAACTCTTTGACCAAAACCGAGACTTTTGAGTCTCATTTTACAACAAAGTATCACTCCAAGGATGGATAATTATAATAACTCTGCTCTAAAGTTTGTAAAGCTCCTTTCGCTATTTATGGTCATTATAACATCAATTGGGCACAAGTCATTTTAGATGACTTTGTTCAAAAGAACAATTCTAGACATAAGAACACATTCTTCCATGGTGTGTATCTTACTATAATTTTTTATAATATGATGTCGATTTAATTGGAGAAAAATCCATTCCACGGAATATTTTTGACAAAGCCAACATCTCTTTTATGCATATTATGCCATTTTTTGAAACATATGAGTATCTTCCAAAAAAGGAGCAAAGGTTAGCTTGGGAAGAAGAACAAAAAATTCAATAAGAATAGAAACAAGAAGGAGATGTGATGGAATGTGGAAGAAGAAGAGCAGGGGAAGAAGAAATGGAAACTTCCTTAAAAAGTTTTGATAAACCATCATGCGAGATCCTTAGGAACTAAGAAAAGCTTCTTAAGAACCAAAAAAAAGCTTAAGCACTCATTTAGCAAGAAGTTCACTTCTCGTTTTAAAAAGTGGATAAATACTTTGGAAAGATCATTCAAAAATTTGGCAGCTCTTTATCATCATAATCTACATCCTTCGACACCTATCTAGTCGTTTCATTATGATATGTAGCTTTGTATAATTTTTTTAGCTTAAGTTCATTTTGTTTTTATGTATTTTCCTTTATTAATCATTGAAATCAAGGTATCCTTCAATTCTAAGTAATAAAATATATTTATTACTATTCTATGTTGGTTATTAGTCTTTGGAAGTTATAAATATATAATGGTATAAGATAAAAACAAAAACTATAACAAATATACTAGTTTTGAAAATTTATGTATGTATGTCAACATATATAATACCTATATGTCGACATATAATAGGCATACTACAAATTTTTTAAATTTCAAAATATAAATAATGATCATCCATCCATTTATTCCAATCGATTTTGTAGTCCTATATAAGCCTTTTTATTCTAGAAAACTCACTCATCATTTTATTCTATACTCTCTTTTCATTCTCAAACTATTTTTACAGATATGTCTTCTCTATATAAAAAATTATGTGAATATCTTGAACAAACTCTTCAATCTTACATAGACATTATATCTTTATCCTAAGAAATTAAGGTATTTAGAGTTGAGTTAAATCCAAATGATCAAGGAACAAGAAAAGCATTTGAACGCCATTCGATCGATGATCTCTTCCTTAATCGAAGATGAACCATCCAATAACCTAGAGTGCACTATTAATAAGGCTATTGAAGACTGGGATGCCATCAAAGTAGATCTAATATTTAGGTTCAACGGTTGAGTTGAAGTTCCATGAAACGTCTAGTTATTAGGTTTTGATTTAAATACGAAAATACACACACACATTCTTTGGATTTGATTTGATTGATTAGGTTTGAACATTTGGGATGAATTTGGTTTGGTTTGGATTGTTTGAATTTGTATGTTGATCTAATTGACTTGTACATAATTTGATTTATTTTAATTACGTAAAATCTACTTTATTATCATATATTATCATGCTTAATACAGAATAGTGTATTGTTTACCCTACATTTGGGGAGTTTTTTTACCTTTCCACCCATTTTTGTTGTTGATGAAGTTGAGAAAATATAAAAGATACATATGTATATATTTGGGGGATGGGAATGGGGGTGGGGGTTATCTAACTCAGGCAAAGTTATATCATATTTTATATATACATGATATTAATGGCTGTTATCATCCAAAAAGGGGAGGTTGTTAATACGTCAGTTATTGGTTTTAATGATAACAACCATAATAACAAAAACACATTCATATAAAATACAGATACTAATGTTTTGCCAAGTTATAAAGTATATAGTGCAGGATATTATGTAGGTGTTGAATCAAAGCTTGCATAATATAAAGCTCAAAGAATGGATATAAAGACTCATGAGTATAAATGCGAGAAATGCGGATTACGGATCTTAAGGCTAGGATTAACACTAGAGGGGGGGGGGGTGAATAGTGTTAATAAAGAATTACTAAATCTTTTTGATTTATGTTAATTTAGACACCGATGTATGTAATATACAGACACAGATATGATCACAGAAACAAACACAAATACATAAATAAAATAAAGGTAGTAAAGGAAAGAACACACCGGATTTTATATTGGTTCAGAGTTACCCTACATCCAGTCCCGCAACACAAGTATGGATTTCCTTTCAAAACCAACTGTACAATTACACCCTCGGTTTCAAGGCTACGAGGTGCACCCTCTAGAATTTCGATCCTCTGGGTAGAGATACTTGATTTCCGGGCCACAAGTTTACCCAATTGATTTACCAAGGCTACAATCACACCTTTTCTTTCTTGATTGATTTTCAAGGCTACAATCACACATTTTCTCACTTAATAGATTACAAAGAAGTCTATAACTCTGAATAGCACTGAGAATCTTGTAGAGAGAGTGATAGAGAATCAAACTAGAAGTAATCGAGTTTGATTCAATGTTGATTTCGGCAGAGTAATGATAAGAATATGTATTAAGAAAAGTGGAAGAAGAAGAGGAGTGAAAAACAAGAAAATCTGATGTTAAATTCGTTGAAACTAACCCCTATTTATAGAAGAACAGCAACCATGTCCATTTGTGAAGAGTTATGGCGAATAGACACTTCTTTTGAAATTTAAATTTTGAACTCAACTGACACTATGTCGACATGGGGTATATAGGCATGTCGACATCCCAAAGCATTTTTTGATGTTTTGATTTTCTTTGAAAATAACCTTTATCTTCTATTTAAAACTAATTTAAACTTTATAAATATACTTGAATATAGTTAAAATTCATAAGTAAATATAGAGAATAATATATATAGAATTTAACTCTAATTTTATATTTTAAATTTTTAAAAGTTAAATATATTATATTAAAAGATAGTTTAAAATCAGGAGTAATTTGACTTTGAAATTAAAGATAATTTTGAGGCTAAAATTATTTAAAATCAGGATAGAGGCTTTTGAATCTTTTAAAAGGAAAGTTTTGAAAACATTTTGAAAACATGATATAATTTTGAAAAATCATTTTGAATAAAAAGTTTAGCGGATACAAAACAATGTTCCACTAGATTTTTCGTAGGTTCTATCCTACTTAGGGTTCCATCCCTTTAACAGGCTCGAAGTGGATTCCATTCCACGAATAAATTGGATTTTAAGATGCCAGTGCTTTTCTTTGAGTTTTAACAAAATTCCTAATAATAAAAAATACTTAAATTTGAAATCTTGAACTCTTGATAATCTTGATACCCATGAGTCTTCTATCTTGATATCTTGAATCTCTATACTGTACAGTGTTCTTTCTTAGTACCTGCATGGTTAAATCCTGCATATACATATATATCTAAACTTATTATGTTAGTATTTATGTTTTATAAACTATTCTAAGGTTGTTGTCATCAAAACCATCATTTCATGGAGATGTGTGGCTGGCGTTACACTTTGAGATGTAAAGCTGGTTTCTATCGAATACATTTCTGTTGGTGGCGGAGAATTTATTCTCTTAGCTTAACACACTTCTCTGAGACGTACGAGCTCAGAGGTTATGTAGTTGATGGTTACTAGTGAAACATACCCAATTTGGTAATGTGGCACATGAAATGCTGCTGACCATTTGTTGATCAAAGCATGACTTTGTGAAAAGTGTAGCTTTGTGGACGAGACTTCGTCGGACCTTACACCCCGGAAATGGTCAAAACAGGAAAGATGCGGCAATGTTATGAGGGTCACGCCCTTTAGGGTATGTCATTTCCTTCTGGAAAAGGGTGATGTCAGGTATGGAGCCCTGATATTTAACCTTTGTGGTTACTGCAAATACTTTTCTTTGTGGTTGTTGCTTTGTGGTTGAGGATCCTTGGATAAAGGTCCCAAAGGACCGGGGGATGGCATACTCGTGTAGTAGTTACTTAGTTACAGAGGTAATTCGGCCTTGTATTGGCAGAGAGCTGGTTAAGTTCTCAGGACGTCCCTCCAGAGAAGTACCCATGTGGCAGTAGGAAGTTCCTTAGCCTGACCATTTGTTGGAAATCCAAAGAAACAATACGCGCCTTGTATGGTTTTAGGTGTACAACCTGCCATTTACTTACGATGGCGCCCCACTGTTTAGATGGTAGCTATAGTAGGCATACAATAATGGTTTTATGCTGGCTAAGATTAATATTATACTTTCGAAATGAATTCTGCACTATGCACTAATAATAATAATAATATCAAAGGATTTTTTGCGTATTAAGCATGTTTGACTATCATAAGAAGAAATCTCCTCCAATTCTGCGTTTGCAATGTGTGTGTGGCGGGAGGCCTTATGGTAGTTTCATTTTCCAAAAGCATAGCGGATTTATTTTTATTTTCTTTGTGAAAATAACTGTTTTTAAGATCTCACACCAGTCCCATGACTGACCTGGAGTTTATTGTTCCCTTTCTAACCTCTGGGTGCCCATAATTTTCCACACGGGAAGCCTAAAATCAGGTTAGCAGTTATTCGATAGAGAAGTCAAGAAGTTGCTGTGGAAATCAGGAGTTTGAGCTGGATGGCGAGGCGTATCACATATATATATGTAATATTTCTTTCCGCTGTTTGTTGTTGTACACTCTGATAATGTAATGTGATAACTGATATAGTGATTCTTTTTAAAGATATTTATTTATCTATTATATTTGTTCCGCTGCAAAATGTGAGATTCTGTTATTGTTTCTGTTCCTCTTCTACCTCTTTCTTCTTAAAACCCTAACGATTCGGTTTTTGGGCATTTGACTATGCGGCATTTGATATAGTGGACGTATCAATGTCGACTTTCGGACGCCAAAAAATTGGGTCGTTACATACTAACTTTGTTAAACTCAATTTTGTTCACTGAACAAAAAAATAAATTCATGACTTTAGCATTAGCAATAGCATCTACTTTTTGTGTGTTAGACCATAGTACATATGGTGTAGTGGGCACAATGTATTCATTTTGAGCGATATTCCAAGTATTGTATCCATTTGCTTGCATATAAATTCTCATTCTAGTTGGTCAATGACTACAGTTTAATCCATTAAACAGTGGTGGCCGTGAAGTGGATTGACCTTCAATAAATCTAGTGCTAGTGTTATTCTCCATAATATTTGAATATCAAATAACCGTGTTATGGTTATATGATGGCCTTGATCTGATACCAAATGAAAATGACCATGGATCATATAATATGGAAAATTAAACAATTTATCTACTTGTGCGGAATGTAAGTATAAATATTCAAGCGGTAAAGTAAATGACAACAGAGATTTTTATACTGGTTTGAACTTTCATGTTCTACGTCCAATCGCAGACTCCTTTTGGAACTATCAACCCTCTTTTAACCCAGCAAAAAAAATATTACACCGCTTAAGCAACCGAACAGGACTTCAACCCCCTAAGCAATAGAGTAGGACTTTTAACCGCTTGAGCAACAGAACATGACTTCAAAAATAAACAAATATCTGACTAATTATACTCTTTGAATAGCACTGATAAGTCTTTAGAGTACACCCTTCCTAATTCCCCATTATGATATATCGTGTATTTTGTGAAAAAAGGAAGTTTATTTGATTAAAAAAGTACAAAATTGAATGAATATATATATATATATATATATATATATATATATATATATACAAGTGATCGATAGTGTTCTTGTGCGTAGAAAACCTTTGTAAAGAACAAGAATGAATAGAATTAAGAGACTCGAGAATTAATTATAAGACACTAAAATTCTTTGCTATTTATAGGAATTAAAAGTTGCATTTGTTCGTGAAGAGTAGCCATGAAGAGATATGGAAGCTATTCTTGAATAGAGAGTTGTTTTCGTTCATGAAAGAGAAGCATCTTTCAAAAACTAGCCGTTATAGATATTCTGCCATCTGAACTAAATGTTTCAGCCAGCTGAATCGATTGAAAATTAAACCAACAAGGAAATAGTGTCAAAATGGTATAATTCAGTCGTATGGATATTCCAAGTTAGCCGGCTGAATGTTCTTATTATTTTTTGAACATGCACAACATTCAGTCAGTTGACAAGGGATATTCAGCCGGCTGAATGTAATGTTTTCATGTAGCTTCTTTGATTTGCCAATTTTTTCATTTTGAGTGCATGTATATATCACTTTTGTAATGACCCAAAATTTTAGTTATTTGACTTTAGAATATTTAATTGACTTTAAATACTGAAAAGTTAATTTCATTGGTTAAATAACTTAAATTTCAAATATAGCGATTTATTGGATAATTTTATCATTAAATTTAATAATTTGAAATCGTTTAAATAATTGAAATCTTGAATTCTTATTTGGATAAAAATGATTCAAAGGCTTATTAAATTTCTATTTATAAGAATGAAGGTAATACAACTTTTATAAACTTAATTTAAAAGTGATTCACTCGATTTTGAAAATAACTCGTTTTAATTAACATATAAAAATAGCCTTCTGGGGCACAGTCTTGGATTTCGATGAAACCAGTGTCATTGGGTTTATAATAATGAATTATTATACGCCGTCCAATTTCATAGTGATCAGATGCATCGTTTGGTGGTGCGATATCAAAATGCGTTCAAATTAATATTGAAAATTTAATATAATAATTAGATTTAAAAAGCTATCTTCTCCATACAATCGAATTAGGTCTCGAAAGTTGTTCCATTGCATTCGGAATCTGGGTATAACATTAGGAATGCTCGGCGGCATGCCTCGATTGGCGTCTGAAATTTTATATCTAGATAGTTTGAATTTTAAATATTATACTTTCTTAGATGTGACCGTACCTATAACAACCATGTTTTCGAAGCCGTAATATTAGACAAATTTAATTATAACTAGAGTATTCGAATTCAAATTTTCGGTAATTTGTATTTTTGGTAATAAGGTTTTATCTAATTGAAATCTAATTAATAATGGATTTTTTTACAAATTGAATTATCTAATAAAAATTATTTTTAGAATATATATTATAATAGATTAAAGTGTTATTGTTAAATATAAATATTTTAAGGTATAAATAGATATATAATTGAAATAGATGAAAAGAAGTTTTAATTGATATTCAATAAAACCCATAAATCAACGAAACAATATCGAGTTGAATCATGTTATGGTATAATCAGATTATATTTCGTAGAATGAAATGTGAAAAAATTCAAATTTTGATTGGGATAATTAAAAATATATGGCAAGGACTGCTACTTAAAATTTTAATGTAATGGGAAATAACTATTAATTTCAAAGGAAAAGAATTTAAAGCCAAACTGAATTTAAAATATGGTCCAACTAAGTGAACCCAAAGCCCAAACCCAAAGCCAAACTGAAATTGCCAACTTAACTTTCTCCTAATGAAAACCCAAACCCAATTATCTCATGTGCAAATGAAGCAGATCTCCATACCCTAATTTTCCAAATCAACGATCATGGAAAATAAAATCGCATGGCCTTGTGAGTGCAAGTGTCTTCGATGTCGAAGGTGGCGACCTGGCACGGTGAGTAAGGGCGAAGCATTGATGTTGTAGGAAAGTGGTAGAAGTGTGTCTGTACTTGGAGCCAGGGAGGACGGAGGCGAAGTCGCGAGTGCTGCAAGCGGTGATGGATGGTCATGTCGAGCATGACTTTGATGGCGTGAAGGCTAGCCATGAGTGAAGGCACGAGCAAAGGAGGTCATGTGACCGCATGATGGCTACATTTTAGTGCGCGTGTGCTAGGGTTTCGAGTATTAGCTGAAATCAAAACAGAGAATTTAAGTAACCTTTAGTTTAAGGTGAGTTAATCAGTTTAACTCACACATCTACATCTATTAAATTGTTTGCTATATATAATTATCCCGATAGTTAATTTCATTAGTTAATTGTGTTAAAATCTTTGGTTGTCATGGTTGAATTGGATAAGAGATTCTTGTATGCTTGTCGAGTAAATCCTTATAATACATATCTTTTAAATTGTTGCTATGTCTAAAATTTGGCTACCATAGTTGTAAGAAATCACAATTTTATTGACTTATGAAATTTGGATAAATGGTTAATTATGAAATGACATGTATGTTGAAAACCATCAAAATACAATTGATTTTGTAGTTTAATTATATGATGGTTGTGCATTGTTTGTGTAACGGAGTTGTCGAAAAGCAACTCAGGTCGTTATATAATCTCATATTATTGAATTATATTTTTAAAGTGATGTTGGCTCTAGTTATTGAATTTTGGATGAGTTTATCTTCTAAATGTTTTAAAAGAATTCCAAAATGAGATTTTATTCATTTTAATCCTTGTTGAAATTTTACAGATTATATAGCTAAATTATATTATATTCTTAATTTATTAGTATTTTCTCTTCAAAAATTTTAAAATTGAGAAGTTTGTTTATGAAACCTTTTTTAAATTAACTATTATAAATATATTATAATTTTGGAAATGTTTTCAAAGTAAATTATAAAATATAGCTTTATTTATAAAAGTTGTTACTAAAGTAATAATTTCAGTTTCAACTGATTTAGTTATAAAAGTGGTTTAAATGATTTTAAAACTTCTATAAATAAGAAACCCTTCTTTAAAACTGAGTTATAGATTTAAAAATGATTTTGAAAAATTATATCATTATAGATATAATTAATTTAAAACTCTTTTATTTTATTTATTAAGGGTTAACAAAGGTGAGATATTAGAAAGTGAATTATAGATAAAATATTTTAGAAAATCATTTTCTATATGATAAAATTATATTAATTACTTTCAAACTATAAATTATTGTTGACCTTTAGTGTATTTAGCTTCTGGCTATTTTATGCGTGTTTGAATAAGATTTCTATTGAATTTCATGATTTTCTATGAAACAAAGAATTTTAATATATGATGGAATTGTCGGGTGGTATGCGACACTTTGTACAATTCTTTCGATTATTATTATAATTTGTTAAATAGATTTTGAGTGGAAATTACTAGCTTTTAGTAAATACTTGAATTTACTTTCTGGTATGGGACAGTTAGCTAAATTCTTGTAATTGCAGGAGCGATAGTAATTAACACTTAGAGTTGTATTTTCTTAGGGTGTTCGGATTTCAGACCGATAGATCCTCGAGAGAAGATAACTCATTTTTATCGATCTAAGAATCGATACATTTTTAGATTTGGGTAGGCAGATCTCTTTCGGAAGATCTGTTATGGTGTAAATATAGCTGTCTCTTTCGAAAGGCAGATTTTTACATGCATCGTAGTTTGAAGATACTACAACCTATTAGTCTATTTTGTTTATATAGTTAGACTATGTTTACCTTTTTCGGAAGGTAAATTTTCATAAGACGGATTAGGTACACGGCTGCACTATTCTTTGAGCGGTGTCTCTAATATGTAGTCTCTCTAAAAAGGCTTCCTTCCTGTATGGCGAGTCTCTTTCAGTAGATTTCGTATTAGTGTACTAAACTGATAGATGACTACCATCATCATTTCATTATTGGTTATAGTTCTTCAAAGATTTTATATATATATATATATATATATATATTATCCTTTATAGCTCTAAGGAATTTTAAATTGGTTATCACACTATATTTTGAGATGATAGTCTATTGAGACTTGATATATATTTATGAAATGGTGATTTGTTAGATATGCCTTATTTGAATATTTGTTTTAGGCATATTTTATTATTGACTTAGTTGGTTGTTGTTAGTCAAATTTTTTAGATTTATATTTATTGTTTTGGTATGCCATTTTGAATTTTTTTTGGTTTTAGGCATATTTTAGGATGACTTATTTTATACCTAAGTCATTTATGGATTTATATAGTGAATTAAATTGATATGCCTTATTATAATTGTTTACTCGGCATATTTTATTTGGCTTATTAATTTAAGTCGTAAATTTATAATATATTAGTATCTCACCTTCTATTTGGATATAGTTCGACCCATTTATTATTTTAATACTCGGGTCAGCCTGAAACGTTATAGGTACACGAACCCATTGACCTTCAGATTTTGGGCTATTATTGAAGTAAACTATTTTGATAGTTTTAGTTCACTTCAACTTGTAAATATTGATAGTTAGCAGTTTTGAAACACCCCACGCCTCTTAATATACCCAAAAGGACACATTAAAATGCGTGGTGCATTGTAGGTATAACTAAAGCTAACAGAGACTAAAATTCATAAGACAAAAATAGGTAAAAACAGAAGAAACTTAAAGATATAACGTATTAAAAACAAAATCTCATCATTGCTTCATAGACCAAATAAATCAAATACCAAATACAACATATATGTCTCAAAACCCAATATATCTCATGATATATAAAAAAATCATAATCTCAAAAAATTAGAGTACATAATATCCCTCATAATAAGCCAGTACACAGAAAGAACCAAAGCTGAAATAAAGGAAATACATGGTAGAAATCTTCTCCAAGAAAACTCCAAGCAAATGAAATCTACTGTCCTCTCCCTTGATTACCTATGGGTGAAAATAGGAAAATAAAGGAGTGGGTTAGTCTAAAAGTCTGGTGATGATAGTAATTACTAGAGTCTTTAAGTAAGATAAAAGTAATAGACTCCACAACAACACTAGCATAAATAAGGGAAACAAAGGAAATATGAAAGAGATAAACTAGAAATAAATACGATTACATATTGCTCAAATTATAAGATAGATTAACGTTGATTGTTCGCACTTGTCCTTGCTAGCTACTTTGATTAGGCTGAATTCCCACTCCTACTTTAATTAGGCAGAAGTCCTAATTCCACCCTTTGATCGGCCTCCTACTAATGTGTCTACTATGAATCAGACCCTATAGTCCCTAAACAGAAGACACCAATGTCTAAGGAAGAAACCTACTAAGCGCTTTGGAACTCAATAGCGACTTATCTCCCCTAATCGATGCCACACGCTTGGTCACCGTTGGTTTGTACTATCTATTGCTCCCTCTTTTGACCTTTTGTTTACCTTAGACAGCATAAGCGTTCCCTCATCTCACTTCAGGCTAGCATGGGACCACCGTGTCCATAGAAATAATAGGGGATGTTGTTGGTACTGGTCCCTGTCAAACAAAATCTACTTGCGCCCCTTGTCCAAATCCCCATGATTCGGACTTCTAATGATTGATCGCCTATCTACCCTAAACAACATAAGGGAAATGCTGCCGTTGTGGATCTTCCTCTTTAACTTTTGATCGCCTATCTACCCTAAACAGCATAATGGAAATGCTACCAGTATGAATCTTCCTATTTAACTTTTGATCGCCTATCTACCCAAAACAGCATAGGGGAAATGATACCCGTACGGTTGCTATTTCTATCTTTTCTTATTAACTTAGATAAATTATTTGAATAAGACTTTACTATTATTCTTGCTATTTTTGCTTATTAATTTATCCTAAGTCTTGAAATAAGCTTCATCCTGTTGTTTTTCTTATTATAACCTACATTATAATCATGCTTATTACTTTACCCAAAGTTTAAGTGTGAAAATAAGCTTCTTTTGTCTTTTATGTTTTTAGTTATAATCCTAAGTTATAACTAGGCCAATTTCTTTTTAATTCCATCCAATTAATGTCATAATTAGGCATAGTTTCAATGCAATTCCATTCATATTACAGTCCAATTTATTTATTACTGTCCAATTCCGTTATTTATTACAGTCATTATAATTTACATTTTATTTTCTTCATTCAATATTCTCACTTATATAATCCATATTCACGTTTAATTTATTCTAATCCATACACGAAGAAAAGGAGGAAGAAGAGAATAGATGCTTGCACAAAATCCAAAACGTAGAAAAGGATGTAATTAAAGGCTTAAAAAACAGTAAATTACCTTAAATACTGTAAATAAACTATAAATAAATAAAAATCTATGTTTAACAGTAATAAACTATAATTAACGGAAAAAGAATAACTGAAAAGGAATAGCTTGGAAAATATATCTAAAACTGATAAAAAGGCTATTCCAACATCGTAGTAAAACTACTACTATTGGAAACACTATTATTTTAAATTACTTAAAGAAATCTTAAAATAATTACAATCACTCGCTTGAGACAAAAGCTAGAATCCCTTTTCTTACGTCAACCAAAATTCTCAAGAAATATCCTCTAATTTGTACATTCTCCATCTTTTATTTGAATGTACATATATAATATAATTTTATTTTATAAATGAAGAATGCAGTAAATAATTGAGAGAGAGAAATGGAGGTTAGGATTTGATTTTAGAGCGAAAACCTAGGTTAGTTTAGGTCCTATTTATGGTGTATTAAGTGTGCTTTCAACCGTAGATTAAAATCACTAGAAACTACTGCTGACTCGTTACCTTGTCAAATCATACAACGCGCCTTGTCCGCGCCTTATCTTATATTTAATTTAATTAATTACACCCTCAATAGTATACAAACTATAAATAACGTTTTCTTCTCCTTAATTACTTTCTAATTTGTGATATTTTGTTTCATATTAAATTTCCATGCGTCTCTCTTTATTCGCATGTTTCATTTCAGTTTTCAACATCCCATTTAATTTACAGGTTTATGTCTGAAATAAACAAACAAACAACATATCAATATCTTTTCACATTTACATCTGAAATAAGTAAATTAACATGTCAATATTTGTGATAACCCGGGATTTTATCAATATTAATGTGATAATTTTATAATATAATTGTTTTAAAATTTGCAAAATTATTCTTCTCAAACAAATAAAATATGTGCTTTCAAATTACTATTGTTTATATATATATATATATATATATATATATATATGTACATAGATTGTAAATAGAATTTTTGATTTGAAATTCAAAAGTAAATATCTTAAAAATAATTTGGATCTAAAAAACTCTACATTTTAAAACTGTATTGTAACGACCCAGATTTCTAGTCGTAAATTTTGAACATTTAATTCGTTTTAAATGTTAAATGTGGATTTTGAATTGATTTTGAAGTAAAAAGATTTTGGTTAAATTAACAAAATTAGTTAAATTTCAAATACGGTAATTTAATTGGATTTGAATAATAATAATTAAATATTTGGAATTGTGATAATTGGTAAATCTGGATATAAATGGTTATGAATTGGTTTCTAAAATTTATTTTAAGTCTATTTGGATTTAAATAATGATGTTGGGATTTTGGATGGAATCAAAAGTCGATAGGTTTAAGATTTGGGATTTTATATTAATTTAATAAGGGAATTTAATAATATAATAATGCAAATAATCATATTTTGGTTCGAAGTGAATCATAATTGTTTCTAATGTAATTATAAAGTCTATATGATTTATAATAAAGTTAGTAAAATTTTAAAAGTGAAATTTTAGATGATTTCGACAATTTCGGAAACCACTCGATTTAACCGACGAGTTAAAATAGCCTTTCAGGGCACAGTCTTGGAATTATACGAAACCAGTTCCATTGGATCCGTAATAGTTAATTATTATCGGATTTTAATTTTTGTAGCAATCAGAGTTGTCGTTTGACCCTGGCAGCTTAAAACGCATAGAAACTATGTTAATCGATTTAATTTAAAATTGATCGTTTATTTTCGTAACTCGTACATATGACCAAATTAGCCTCCGAAACACGTTCCATTGTGTCCAGAATGCGGGTAAAACCCTATAAACGTCAGGCGGCACTTGTGATTTGGAGTTTATTTGTTTAGGCTTGTTATTTGGAATATATATTAATAAAATAATATAAATAAACGTTTATATATATATTTAATCTAGGTCCGAAACCCTATTTTGGTTGTCAGCCGCCACGACATTGTTCAATGGCCGAAACTTCCTCTCTTTCTCCTTCATTTTTCTCTCAATCTACAAGCTTTCGCGAGGAACTTCCAACTGGAATGTCGACAAGCTCGCCGAGATCGAGAGATCTAACGGCTGAGATTGGTTGTGGCACAACGATTTAGCGACAAATCGACCATGAAGGTCATGTCGTCGCGCACGTTTTTCTAATCAATGAAGGCATTGAGCTTCGCCTGGCTTCGACCGTGAGTGGAGGCCAGCGACGCGCGTTTTTTCGCGCTTTCCATTCGTGCTTCGGCACGATGTAGGCGGAGCATCGATTAACCCTAGGAAGTGACGATGGGTTTGTTTTTTTTGGAGACGACCGTGTTTGGGGAGATGAAGGTTGCGGCTTGGATTTTGGTCTTGGAAATCAACGGTTACAATTTGTTCTAGTATACTGAATTAAAATTTAAAAAGGGAATTTGTTTTAAAATTGTTTCAAAACTTTAAAATTTTATATCTCCTGCATGATTTATCAGAATTTGACGAAACTGGCGACGCCAGAATCGCAGCGATGAGTACTACACAGTGGAGCAATTCTGGAATTGTTTCGAGCAAGTAAAAATTTAGGTTAAATTGAACGTCGTTCAATTTAATTAAATTTGAACGCTCGTCGAAAACCCAAGGTGAGTATCTCACTCAAATCTGGATACCAGTTAATTTAAATAGCCAATGTTTAAATGTTTGATTGGTTGTTTAGCTGAATATGATAATTATTATCAGATTGAATCAATATTTATTGGTTGTGATAATATTTATGGATGCAGGGAAACAGGTTAGAGGGATCCAACTGGGTTCCTCACAAATAGGAATTTTATTTATATTCTGTGATATATCTCATTGATAAATTTGTTTTATCTTTGAATCTATGTATATAATAAGCATTATGGGTTATACCGCTTATCGATATTGATATGATTGAATTTGTGATGGTTGATGTTGTACACTATTGTGTAAAACCCCTGGACTACACTATACACGCACAAATATAGGTAGCACGTGTAAATCGGTTAAGTCACAGATTTTTAAATAGTTTTGAATTTGAATTTTAAACCCAAATGGTTTTGGAAACGGATCGGATTTAAAGTGGAAAACTTATGAAAAAGAATTTCAAAGACAAAAGTTATTTTTGAATAACTTAATTTAGTTTTGAATTTGATTTAAATTTGAATTAAAAATTTGAAATCGAATTCTAAGTTGAGAACTTATGATTTTAAAAAGGTTATACAAGTTACATGAATTTAAACAATTTTAGAAGGGTTGTTTTGGGAATTTAAATTAACCCCAAAGACTTTAACTTGTATAAATGAAATCGGATTTTTTCGAAATAAAAACTGGTTGTTTTCAATTAATAAAAAGCTTTCATATAAAAAATGAATTTCCAGTTCGTATTAAAGGGATTCCAAATTTAAAATGAAATGGTTTTCCAAGTTATGAATAAATCTTTGGATATGGGTTTGAAAGCTATAAGCTAAATCTTGATTTAAAGTGTTAATGAGTTAATCCAATTAAAACAGAAATTGTTTTGAAATCCATAAATGGATCTTTGTGAAACTGGGTGAACTCTTTGAAATTAATCTTTTTGTTTAAAAGATTTGAAATGGTAATTGGTTTAACTATTTGAAAGAAAGTTTTGAATTTTAAAGTTGTGACTTAATTGAAATCCCATATCCATATGTTTTTAAATTTACGCTCATTATTCGGTTTAGCTGGGAGAGGACTTTGTGTCATATAACCCATCCCGAATAATGATACGTCGTTATGGATAACATTTGAAGACCGGTGGTGAAGACCGGGTATTTGCGAGAACGATAGGATGACCTATCGATTGTCTCTGCACTGAGTATCTACGGTATAGAGATTCCCTAAGTGATGGGAAGTCTGATCGAGATTGTGAATACCCAGATTGCAAGGGCTTCTTCGGAAGTGTCTTCGGTTCTGTTCGAACCTGGAACAGACATGTATGGTTGTATGTCTGACATTACACTTTGAGATATAAAGTTGATTTCTTTCAAATACATATCTGTTGGTGGCAGATAATTTATTCTCTTAGCTTAACACCCTTCTCTGAGATGTGCGAGCTCAGAGGTCATATAGTTGAAGGTTATCAGCGATATACTCCCAATTTGGTAGTGTGGCATGCTAAGTGCTGCTGTGTGTTGATGATCATTTGTTGATCATTTGTGATCAAATCATGGCTTTCGTGTAAAGCGTAGCATTGTGGACGAAACCTCATCAAGCCTCACAAACCGGTAATGGTCGAAACAAGAAAGATGCGGCAAGGTTTCAGGGGTAGCTCCCCTAGGGTATGTCCATTCCTTCTGGAAAAGGGTAGTATCATGGTATGGAGCCCAGATACTTACTCATGTGGACACTGTAGTATATTTATTACTGTGTGATGTTGTTGGTGTAGAGGATCCTCGGATAAAGGTCGCAAACGACCGGGGGTGGCATATCTTAGGTTTTACTTCCCGGGAAGGGGGTAACTGGCCTTGTGTTGGCAGAGATCCGGGTAGGTTATCGGGATCTCCCTCCAGAGACGTACACATGTGGCAGTAGGAAGTTCCTTAGCCTGACCATTTGTTGGAAATCTAAAGAAACAATACGCGCCCTGTACGGTTTTAGTTATATAACCTGCCATGGAATGTGGTGGTATCCTGCTATTGAACATGGTAGCTATAGTAGTACAATAATAGTTGTATGCTGGCTAAGATTAATATTATACTTTTGAAATGTTTTCTGCATTATGCACTAATAATAATATTGAAAAGATTTTGCGTATCAAGCATATTTGACTATCATAAGAAGAAATCTCCTCCAATTCTGCGATTGCATTGTGTGTGTGGCGGGAGGTCTTATTGTTGTTTCATTTTCCAAAAGCATAGAGGATTTTTTTTTATTTTCTTTGTGAAAATAACTGTTTTTGAGATCTCACACCAGTCCCATGACTGATCTGGAGTTTATTGTTCCCTTTCTAAACTCTAGGTGCCCATAATTTTCCACACGGGCGGCCTAGAGTCAGGTTATCGTTATTCTGGAGCGAAGTCAGAAAAGAAATGCTGTAGAGATCGAGAGAAAGTTGGATGGCGAAGCATAGAACTAGTATATGTTATATTCCTTTCCATTATTTGTTGTTGTGACACTCTGATAATGTAATGTGATATAATGTAATAACTCATATATAGTTCTTAGTTTTAAAGATATTTATTTATCTATTGTATATTGTTCCGCTGTGAAATATGAGATTCTGTTTATTGTTTTCTGCTCTTCTTCTATCTTCTTCTTCTTTAAACCCTAACGGTTCGGTTTTCCGACATTCGACTATGCAGCATTCGATACAGTAGACGTATTGATATCGACTTTCGGGCGTCGAGAAATCGGACATGTTACAAGTATATTTGGTTATTAATTAATGTGTAATTAGGTTTTATATCATTTTATTTAAAGGTTATATGAATATAAGTAAAAAGAAAATGTATTAATGAAAATATAAAAATATATAAAAATATTAATGCATGCAAAAAGAGAAGTGTAAGCTTAGTACAGCATGCAAATTACAAGTGTAATTTTATTGGTTTTCTTCATTTTCAAAAATAATAAAACAAGGCTATATATACATCTCTACTCTACTCTTTCACTTTTCAAAGCCCAAACCAGAGAATAAAATAACAACTAAAAATAAATCAATCTCTTGCAAATTTCAAACTGAAACTAAAGCAAAGATCCAAGAACTCAAAACAAGCAGATCAAAATCAACTATCAAGTTCCAGTTTTCAAGTTCAAGAGCAAATCAATTTCCAAGCTTCTCTGTTCAAACCAACACAGTGAGTAAACTAACTTTTAAAACTAAAACTGTCTATATCTTGATGCTTGTGATTAATACTTGAAGTTATGTTGTGAATTGTTGCATGAATATATGAATATGATTGCATGTATATAAATGTGAAATGGATTGTGTGCATGTCTATATATATATATATATATATATATATATATATATATATATATATATGTCTCTGCTTTGAGTTGACAGGTTAAAACAAGTTACAAATTCAAATTCTCTTCCTCTAATCTCTTATAGCTTATATTGTATAAACTAAATATGTTTGAATTAACAAGATCTAAATTTTAAAAATATTTTTATGTATATTTGGGATGTAGTTTTGACTGGAAGAAGAATATACAGTGAAACTCAAAACATATCCAAATTTCGACTAGCATGATTTCAAGTTTCACTTATATCATCTAATTCGTTTTCGAGACCATGAATTTTAAAAGTAAAATCAAGATTTTTAACTTTGTATCTGGGTAGAATTCGTGGGTTGAACGGGAATCATGTCTGGTGTGATCTGTGGTGATCATAGCAAGGGGGAGTGTCGAGGTCGCTGCTGGATGTAGCTCGGAGGTCAGGAGTTCTGGCAAAAATGGTTGGTGAATTTTTAGTTCGCCATGGAGGTCGATCGACGTTGTAGTAGGGTTTTAAAACATGTTATGGTGACGTCGTTCTCGAAGCAAGTTCATCGACGAGGTTGCATCGTTCTCGACTGAAATAGGGGGATAGGTGCGTGGCTGAGCGACGAAGCTCTAGATGCGGTGGCAAGGGTTCTGATGACCGGAGGTGGCAACACATGGGGTTCTTGGGTGATCGGTTTGTTCCAGTGGGGTTTGTGTGTGCTCGTTTTCGATTTCATGTTCGATTCAAGGTTTTGGGTGGTCGGACTATTAGAGAAGGTCGTCGGCAAGGGATTGGTGGTTGCAGCGATGGCCGGAGCAACTGGTGTTATCCCAACTTTTGGCAAAGTTGAGATATCCAAAATTTACTGGAAATCAATAATTTCTATTCATGAATATCAGCCATGCATTGCAGGATAACCATGGATATCGATGAATTTTGTCCGAGTCCGGAACGGGCCACAATTGATAGGACACGACAAGAAAGATCATAGAAGTCTGCATCTCAAATTTCAGGTCAATCCGAGGTCGTATGCTCAAGTTATGATGGATTCAAGATAAGAGGAATTGACATTGCTCGGTTCGAACCCATTATGTTCGAACCCATCATATTCGAAACCATCTTTTTCGAACCCATCGTGTTCGAACCCGACTAGTTCGAATCCATGCGAAGAAGTGGCGTTCGAATCCATCAGCCGACATCATCCTTCGACTCCATCGGCCTCGACTCCACTCCGAATCCATCCACGACCTGACTTCGAATCCGTGAACTGAGCCTTACTTCGAAACCATCCAAGCCGCCTCGCCCCATGCTGTCTTCGAACCCAACATGATAAGTCAACTTCGAATCGATCCAAGGTGATGCATTTGGATCGATTCGAACGGACACCCTTCCAACGATTCGAAGACGACCTTCGAACCCAGTGCATGAAGCCACCCAGTAAACACGGCAAAGAACTCGGACTCGACTCGTTCAACTCGGCGCAAAGCTTGGATCGAACCGAAGAAGGCGCTCCATGTCACCACGAAGTCGCGTGCTATGAAGGATTCGAAGCCATCGGTTCGAACACATGGGTTCGAACCAAACAGCTATCCCATAAACCCAAATTCGAATCCACCATATCTCCCAACCTGCTGATCCAAATGCCATGAAATTTTCACAGATGCTTCCATACATGCTGACGAATGTCCACGCCAAATTTCACCTCGATTGGATGAATTCTTGATCGGTTCGAATGGAGTTCGAACCGATGCCAAAGTGGGCCCAAACTTCCCGAGACCGTACGTATGGGCCCCCTCACGTGCCAGAAGAGGTCTCCCGAGTTTTCAGCAAGAGAGCAACAGCCTACGCCTATAAATAGACTCCCAGGTCATTCAGAAAAAGGAGCGGACTCTCTTTGGCAAGATCAAGACTCTGAAGCATCAAGACTCCACCAAGGCTCTACTTTGCACTCAACAACCACCGTTGTACTTGAATTTCAGAACTATAATTCATTGTAATCCGCTGTAATCGATTGTAATCAGCAAAGAACATCAATAAAAGAAAAAACCTTTGAAGTGGACGTAGGCCGGAGATAGCCGAACCACTATAAATCGTGTGTTCTTGTTTGCATTTATTACTTTGCTACTTAGATCTGTGATTTGTGTTTGGATATTGTTGATTTATATTCCAACACTGGTGCTTTCACATTCATCGGGGTTTGTGACCAATTTTGGTGCAAACAACTGGGTGTGCAGGTGCACACGTATCCGTGTGTATCTTTGTTGCTGTAGGTTTTGAGTAGAAGGTAGAAGAAGTTGTCTCGGGTGGGAACTCGGGGAAGAGAAGGGTTGGCTAGAGTTTGCTATCGGGTGGTACGCGTGGGATTTAACAAGTTATAACAGGGTTTTCAAAGTTAAACAAAACAAGTTTTTTATAAAAAAAAAGAAGAGGAGTTGGCTCGGGTTTGAGTAGGGGGAAAGCACGGGTTAGTCTCGAGTCTGAACTATAGGATATAAACAAGTTTTAAAAAGTTAAAAAAAACAATTTTATTAAACAATTTTATTAAACTAATTCTTTTAAATAATAAATATTTTATTTAAGCTTTGGGTTAGTTACAGGTTTAAAACAAATTATTTTAAATTTATTATGTTTAAGGTATTTTAATATATGTCCTTTATTTTATTTTTTTTAATTCTTAAGTTTATAAATAAAATTAAATAGTATAATTAAGTAGTTAATAAAAGAAAGTAAAATATTTTTAATTATTAATTTAAGGATCTTTGTTAATTTGTATTTTAGTAATAAATTAATTCCAAAGGTTATTAAATAAAACTTAAATGATAATTAAGTAAAATGATTAAGATAAATGGTTTAACTTTTAATTAATTAAGGTTTTAAGTAATAATAAAGTATAATTACTTAACTTCAATTATTAATTAAAATAAAATAAATGGTTTGAAATTAATTAATAAAAATTAATAAGGGTTAATAATTAATTTAATTTGTGATTTAAATTAAATTAATTACAAATTGTGTGATTAATAACCTTGCTTACAAATGATTAATTGTAGTGAATGTTTGGATTTATTAATATCTCTGCTATGTTAATCTGTGACGTTCTGTGATATGAAATGCTTGGATTGAGCTGTTGATAAATGTGAGTAATTTATCTGTGATAAATTGCTGTGTGAATGTGAACTTCTGACTTGAATTAAATTGTTTTACTTAAACAATTTGGCCTTAAAAGACGGCGTTTGGATTTCGATGAGACCGGGATCGGATACCTAATGGTTATCCGAAAACTACATCGATCCAAGTGAAGATCAAGAATGAAGATTCAGAATGCAAGGGCTATTTGTCGTTGACTCTGAGGGTGATTCCAAAACGAGTGTAACGGAGATAGTGCCTTCGGTTCCGTTCGGACCCGAAACGGACTTGTATGGATGAATGCTATCAGACCATCGTCAGTGGAGGACAATGAGCATTCCAAGATATGTGTGCTATAAAGGTAATCATAGCCTCAAGCCTCATCACCCGAAAATGGCTAATGCAGGGGAGGTGCAACAAGGCTAAGTGGGTAGCACCCAAGTAGGATAGGATTTTCCCCTGTCTAGAGGTCCCTTTTATTCAACTGTGTGGGCGGTTGTTGGACATAACCGTGGGGTTGTCTTATTCGAACTATCCAGTAAGGGGTAGCTCTGGTCTTGTGTTGCAGGGGATCAAGGTAGATCCTCGGTATGGTGATCTAGACCATGTGTTGTGATGGGCGGTACTCCAGTAGCCCTGCTATTATATAGAATCCAATCTCCAATAAGTGATCTCGGACTTGATTGTATACCTATTATGCTAGAATTTAATGAATGTAACAATTTTGGCTATGTGTGTAATTTATTTGAAAACCCTAGACACTATTATAATATAACTGGATTTCCTATCAAATGTTTTGGTTATCGTAAGGGAAAAACTTGTCCGTGTTTATTTGTGGAGAGTCTTATGAGATACCTTTGATTTCAAAAAGATTTTTCAAGTTAAACAGCTTAAACCATTTACTCACACCAGACCCTTATCTAACCCAGAGTTTATTTTCTATTTTTCTTAAACTCTTGGATAATCAAATTTTTATGAGTAGCCAAGTGATCAGGTTTGCTTTGCCGTATTTTGGAAAGGACTTGGAGTAGGAGACTTGGCATATCTATATATCTATTCCGCTGTGTTAGAAGTTCTGTTTTGCATTAATGTATATGCAGGTATTCACGACTGTCTAATGAAATGTTGTAACTGAATGACTCTGATGTATGATAAATACTATGTAATATCTATGTGATGCAATATATTTTTCTGTTCCGCTGTGAGATTTAGATATTGTTTAGTTCTTTCTTTCTACTATTTTCTTTTCTACCTATTTCTTTCTAATCAACGATACATCTTTCTATGGAATGAAAGGCGGGTCGTCACATTTGGTATTAGAGTGCTAAGTTGAGATAATACCTAGGATTTTAGGTTAATGCCTGTCAGGAGGGATCTTATTTGTAATTTTTATTTATCTGTATATATATACCTATCTAGATTGTTGGGTTACCTGTCCAGGTTGCCAACATGAGTTCTAGAGAAAGAAGAGGCAGAGGTGTAAGCACCATGACAACCACGAATGGAAGAGGTTTGAATGCTTAAGGAGGAAGGGTAATTGGCGAGGCTGTAAACCCAATACCGCCTCAAGTAAGTTTTGCAGCATTGTGCAAGGACTTTACCAATCTCGGAGGAAAGCCTTTTAAGGGTATGGAGTCCATCATTGAAGTTCAGTTTTGGTTGCACTAGTGTGGGCGGATTTTTAAGAGTTTGGATCTGTCAGATGAGCAAAAGGTGCGATGGCATCATGGCAACTTCAAGGGGAGAAGCTGCATGGTGGGATGCAGTTACCATGAATATTTCCGAGGATGAAATCTCTTGGAGCAAATTTAAGGAAGTGTTTGAGGAACAGTTTATGCCTACCGCAGGGAAGACTCGATTGTATAGGAAGTTTCTAGATCTTAAGCAAGGAAGTTCGTCTGTATCTAAGTATGAAACCAAGTTCAATGAGTTATCCTGCTATGGACCTGGTCTTATTGACACACCCCTTAAGAAGAACGAGATGTTTGTGCTTGGAATGAGGCCCGAATTTCATGAAAAGATGACGACACATCTCAAAGGACCATTTGTGGAATTGGTAGATATGGCGTTGTGGTATGAAGAGCTTATGGAAAAGAAACCCTTGGCAACTGTAGAAGCACCAATGGGAATTCTACCAATCCGAATAAAAGGAAATTCAACCCGAACTGGAAGAAGCAGGGTAAAAGGAAACCTGGAGGCAACAGTGCAGCTCGAAAGTGTTATGTGTGCCAGCAGAAAGGTCATTTAGCTAAGCACCGTCCTAGAAGTGGAGCTCAGAAGCAACAACAAAGGGGGCCCATTTCCGCGATGGTTCAGAAGTCTTTGTGTTTTAACTGTCAACAGCCATGGCATATGGTGAAAGCTTGCAACTACTCCAGAGAGCTCAACTGACCAAAGTGTTTGCTATTCAAGGTGGACCATTAACTTTGACGGATGGGAAAGGCAAAGGCGTTCTTGAAGGTATTTTACTTTTAGATGGCATTTATGTTAGAGTTTTGTTTGATTCTGATGCTTCCGTTAGTTTTATTTCTTTGGAAACGATACAGAAATTTCATCTTACACCTAGTTTCATGGACTACCCTATTTTTGTATCTAATCCCATAAGGGGAGTGACCAAGTTAGATATGATCTGTAAAGGTCTCGAATTTCCTATCTATCCCATAGTTTTTCATGTGATGCATTTTATTGGATTTAGCATCGGGTTTTCACCAACTAAGGGTAGCTGAAGATAGTATACCTTGACTGCGTTCAGAGGACCTAACTGTTTTTATGAGTGGTTGGTTTTGCCTTTTGGGCTAACCAACACTCCATCTTATTTTTGTGGATCTGATGAACCGTGTCTTCCAGGATGTGCTGAACAAGTTTGTGCTCGTGTTCATCGACGACATTCTTATCTACCCTAAATAAGAGGAAGAGCATAAGCGTCATTTGGAGATAGTATTGGAGAATTGAGGAGGCATGTCCTGAAAGCTAAGTTTTCGGAGTGCCATTCCTAGAAGTCAGAAGTAAGATTTTTAGGACACATCGTATCTGGAGAAGGTATTTCTATGGATTCGACCAAGGTAGTAGCTGTTCAAGAGTGGAAGCAACCGCAGACTCCTATGGAAGTTCGTAGTTTTCTTGGTTTGATGGGTTACTACAGGAAATTCATCTGGGATTACTCTAAAATTTCCTCCCACTTGACCAAACTGACTAGGAAAGAAGCAAAGTTTGAATGGACTCTTAAATGTGAAGAAGCATTTCTGGATTTGAAGGCGAAGTTAACTAGTGCGCCATTTTTGGCTATTCCTGATGGAAGGAGTAAGTTCGAAGTCTACACCGATGCTTGTGGAGTAGCGCTGGTTGTTGTGTTGATGCAGAATGGTAGAGTGATTGCATACGCGAGCAGGAAGTTGAAGCCCCATGAGAAGAACTACGCTACGCATGATTTGGAATTGCTAACTATCGTCTTGGCTCTGAAAATATGGAGGCATTATCTGTTGGGTGGGTAGTTCGAGCTTTTCACCGATCGTAAACCTTTAAAGTATCTTTTCTTCCAGAAAGATCTGGATTTGAGGTAATAGAGATGGGTGGAATTTTTGGCATCATATGATCTGGACATTCTCTATATTCCGAGGAAAGCAAACGTAGTGGCGGATGCTTTGAGTAGAAATGCGATTTTAGCTGTCATGGAAGTTACTCCGACTCTACTAGAAAGGATTGCAAGAAATCAGAACGGATAGGAATTTGAGAGCAATTATTAGGAAAGTTAAGAATGGACAGTGCACCAGTTTCAAGATCGATGACCAGGAAACTTTGAGGATCAACAGGAGAATTTTTGTTCTGAATATCAAGGATCTGAAGCAATAATTTTGTCAGAGAGTCACCGCTCCAGGTTGAGTATCCATCCAGGGATCTCGAAGATGTATAAGGATATGAAGTGAGCTTTCTGGTGGAAAGGAATGAAGAAGGATATTGCTACCTTCGTCAATGGATGTGCGATTTGTCAACAAGTGAAAAGTGATCAACAGAAGACTACGGGATTGTTGCAGCCTCTGGAAGTTCCAAAGTGGAAGTGGGAAATGATATCGATGGACTTCATCGACGGGTTGCCAAGGACTAGAAAAGGAAATGAGGGAGTGTGAGTAATCATAGACAGGCTGACCAAGAGCACCCACTTTATTACGGTTAAGGCAACCAGAATTGCAGCTTCTTTAGTAGAGATTTTCTTGAAAGAGATCGTCAGGTTGCACAGAGTACCCATCAGCATAGTAAGTGACCATGACCCAATCTTTACCAAAAATTTTTGGGATGCTCTGCAAGCAGCTCTGGGAACAAGATTAAGTTTAAGTACAACTTATCATCCCCAAACCAACAGTCAAACAGAAAGGCTCGTATTCTTGAAGATATGTTGAGGGCTTGTATTCTGGATTTTAGCGGATCTTGGGAGGACCATCTGCACTTGGTAGAATTCTCGTACAATAATAGTTATCAGGCGAGTATTAAGATGGCACCTTATGAAGCTTTGTACGGAAGACCTTGTAGATCACCGTCTTGTTGGATAGAATCCGGAGATTTTCTTGTTCGTGGTCTAGATTTGATTCGAGAGGCATCTGCAAAGGTGGAGCTAATCAAGAAGAGAATGAAAGCAGCCCAGGATCGTCAGAAGAGTTATGCGACAAGAGACGAGGAAATTGGAATTTGAAGTTGGAGATTTTGTTTTTTCAAAGCTTCCTCGAAAAAAGGAGCGATCAGATTTGGTAAGACGGGAAAGCTTGCCCCGAGATATATTGCACCTTTCCGTGTGCTCAAGAGAATAGGTGCTTTGGCCTATAGGATTGAATTACAAGACCGAATGGCTGGGATTCACAATGTATTTCACGTATCTCATCTGAGGAAGTACGTGTACGACCCATCGCTGGTTGTAGAACCGGTAGTGTAGGAAGATTCAGAGGTCGAACCAGACTTAACTGTGGTCAGGCATCCGGTCTAGATTGTAGATCAAGATGAGAAACAGCTCAGGAATAAAGTGGTGAAGCTGGTCAAGATTAATAGGAGCGAGGATCCCAGAGATTATACTTGGGAAACTCTATATAGTATTAGGCATGCCTATCCGGATTTGTGCCGGGATAGTTAGGAATGTTTGTTTGAATGAGTTGTTTGCTTCGGTTGTTAGTATATGGCTGATATGTATGCTTTGATTGTTTGAATATAGAGCTATTGGATTATCTTTTGCTTTAAATTTCGAGGATGAAATTCTTTTAAGGAGGGAGGAATGTGATAAATCGGGATTTTAGTAATATTAATATGATAATTTTCTAATATAATTATTGTAAAGTTTGTAAAATTATTCTTTTTCAACAAATGAAATATGTGCTTTCAAATTACTATTGTTTATATATATGTAGATTGTAAATAGAATTTTTGATTTGAAATTCAAAAGTAAATATCTAAAAATTAAATTGGATTTAAAAAAATTTACATTTTAAAACTAGTATTTTTGGTTATTAATTAATGTGTAATTAGGTTTAATATTATTTTATTTAAAGGTTATATGAATATAAGTAAAAAGAAAATGTATTAATGAAAATATAAAAACATATAAAAATATTAATACATGCAAAAGGACAAGTGTAAGCTTAGTATAGCATGCAAATTACTAGTGTAAATTTATTGGTTTTCTTCATTTTTAAAAATAATAAGACAAGGCTATATATACATATCTACTCTACTCATTCATTTTTTCTTCATGTTTCATTTTTCAAAGCCTAAACCAGAGAATAAAATAACAACTAAAACTAAATCAATCTCTTGCAAATTTCAAACTGAAACTAAAGCAAAGATCCAAGATCAACTCAAAACAAGCAGATCATAATCAACTATCAAGTTTCAGTTTTCAAATTCAAGAGCAAATCAATTTCTTCTCTGTTCAAACCAACAAACTGAGTAAACTAACTGTCAATATCTTGATGCATGTGATTAATACTTGAAGTTATGTTGTGAAATATTGCATGAATATATGAATATGCTTGCATAATACACTCTTGCATTTTCTTTTCAAAGTATAACGTTTATTTGATTAAATGCCTTCTTTTTATAAAATATATGGTTACATTTTCTCTCATTTAAAGTAACCCATCTCATTTGAACATCATCGTCTAAATTTATAAAAGTGGATGTTTTCTTTCCAAATACATTGTTATACCTTTTTTCTCTCTTGTAACAAAACAAAATCACGGTTTATAAAATCATACATATATTTAAAAATGAGAAGTTTATTTTATTTATCTCAAAACATTCATTTATTTTTATTTAAAATGTTCTTTCCATTTTGACACAAATACAAGTTCTTACATTAAACTAACCATTACAATTTAATTCCTCTTTCCCTTCCTAATTAAAACATTTCAATAAAACTACTGCAAATTAATTTGAATACTAATTTCAAATGAATCCTAATTATAAACACTATTTCTTTTCACTTATAATTATTTACTAATTCCACCTTATTTTAGGTTGCTACATTCTCCCCTCCTTAAGGGATTTCATCCCCGAAATCTTTAAGGATAGAAGAATGAAATAAAAAAATTCATCCAAGTTCTACAACCAACTACTCAACCATCACCCATTACATCCATTGTCCTTAACTTTTTCTAATACGATTTATGATACTTATGCAATTAGTGTAGTGTCAATGTCCCTAACTAATACAAAAGATTAGGTGGTCCACTGATTCAGTTGACCTCCTTTTATGCAATCATGTCTGTGCCATGTATCCAAATGAATGCAAAAATTCCCTAATGATAATTGATAGTTCTATACGCGTGCTACAATCATCATCCAAATGCAACAATCGTATGATAATCATCCATTTATAGAAACCATGGAATAAAATAAAATGCAAATGCGCACACATCCATATGCATATACTCTAGTGTCCTGGTTAGGCCGTCCCTAAAAGATAATAGTGCCTAGTGTAAGTATATGCGTCCATTAGCATCCACTAGCAAATACTTGCAACAGCTAGCATCCATCATACTAACATATTCTAATAACATGTTTACATCAAATCCTATCATTCATAGGTTAAATCCTAAGTTCCACCCTCCGAAGGGATGATAAAGGAAAGAACCTATTTAAAACTAAAGATGGAAATAGAAAATTTGAAATTTACTATCGAAGAGAGACGTAGATGAGAAGTATGCATTTTCTCCTAATCAATTTAATCCTCTTCGAAGTCTTTTTAACCTCTGTAGACTCTAACCAACACGAAAACGACTTGAGCGGTCTTCCATAAAGAGCTCTGGAAGGTGCCATTCCAATGTTAGCTTGAGAACCACTATCTTATGCGAATTCCACTAAAGAAAGATGCTTTTACCAAGTTCTTCTAAAATCAGTAATATCCATTCTCCATCATGCGTGTCATACAGTTTTACTATCTCCATTTTACTGTTCTTCTTTAGTCTGCTCGCATGAATCAATATTCCTAAGTTCTCACTAGGGTCCTATACACTCTACAGAAACTTTATTATTACTTCCAAAAGTAGTACCGCTGTCTCCTTTGTAGCTTTACACCTTTTCCGTTACACCTAGGAAATGATTCCTATCTGCTTCACATTTAGGAGTTTAGTTCGGTGTTTGAAGTTCCATTTTAAAAATTAAGGTTTCTAAATTTTTAAAACATCAAATACTAAAACCTTTGTCTTTAAAAGTATTATCTTTAAGTTTCCATTAAATTGAAAAATACTAGGTTACTTAAAATCTTATCTTTCTAGACATGCATCTTCACATCTTTTTGAGTTTACATTATTTTCCAAACCTAGAGGAAAAAATTACTCTGAAACTTATTCCTCATTTTCTTTTAAAGACCTTTTTAGTTTACTATAAAAATTTGAATTTTCAAATTTTACTTTTATTAAGTTTTCCGAAAACTTATTTACATTTTCACCAAACTATTTTCTTTTAGAATGTCTTTAAAATATCGTTATGTGTTTTCAAAACATCTTCTCATTATACCTAACAGTCTCATACCTTAATGTATTGGAACGAATTTCTCCTATGAGAAATTATCAATGCTAAAATCTTCTATGAACCTTTTTAAAAGAGGACTTCATGTTTAGGTGAAACTACAAGGAACTTATTTTATACTTCTCGAAATAGGCTATACAAAATATGTTACTTCTCATACCTTAAATATCTCTTCCATGTATTCCTTGTGACTTGCATAAAACATTTTTGTTGATTTTATAGAAAATTATACCATTTCTTTATTTCATTCCAATAGATTAAAGTATGTTTAATTTAAATTCTCTTATGGCAGACATCTTCTAATATCTAACTTACTCTTTTCTTTTTAGAATAACTCACCTCCAAAACTGCTTTAATAAATCCATACTAAAAACAATTTCTTATAATAAGTGTATTTTACAAATCACTTTTATTTTCACTCTTAGAAATTATCCTTTTGAAATAGTTTTATAGCCTATGCTCCCTTTATTTTCCACGAAAGCTCTATTACAATAATAAATGTTGTAACCTATGCATTCAATACTTAATATGCTCTAGGCTTTTATATTTAAAATCTTTGTTTACCTATAAAGAAACCAGGGGGCTATATATGCTCTATAATTCTTCAAAAAGAATTTCACTTTTAACAAAATTTACATCATATAAAAAATCCAACATTTCTTTTCCAAAAATATTGACAATTATATTTTTCAATTTTTCAATTCTAACTATTTCATTTTATTGGGCTAGGCATAAAGTGGATTTTCTTCTTATTACCCTAGGAGTACACTTCCTAAATCTTGGAAATCTCAATTTCTTACTAATGTCTTTTACTCCTATTCCTCTTTTATGCTCATATTTATTACAATGCACTACCGTTAAATCCATTTATTTGAACCTAAATGTACAAAACCGTTTCTCAAACTCTTTCCATGAGCTGACCTTCTTTAAGCTCCAAACACTTTCTTACTCCAAAAGTGACACTTGAAGAACTTTGCCTTCAACCCATGAATGCGAAGTGTACAAAGAACCTCCTCAAATTGTCTGGGAAATCTTTAACAATTGGAATAGAATCTAGCTCTCGTAGTGATGAATCAAGGGAATAAAGAAAGCTCACCATGACTGACCCCTATGGGTCCCAAGAAACTTCAAGAGTCCGTCCGCTACATGTTCCTAATCTAATGACTCCCTTCTTGCAGTCTAATATCGAACCATAAGTGGATAACCAATCCATCCCCTAAACCATCTCATACCCTAAAAAATCCCAATACATAGGTGTTTCAATCAAACTCCAACACCTAGTTTAAAAAATTTCAAACCCCTACAAATCATAGACAAGTGTGCCGATCCTCCTATGGGGTTTGAAACAACAATGAGGTCTACTACTAAAGAGATGTCTTAGTGTAAACAACCTACCAAAGAACTAAAGATGGAAGAGTGTGATATTTTTGAATCGAAAGGAGTTTGAACTGGACTTTGAAGGGATTTTTAGGAAAAACACTTTATTATTTGAAAAATAATTCTAAACTAAAGAGCTTCTTTTCTGAAAAATACTATTAAAACCAGTTATTTGAAAAATACTTAACATTTTTTAAATTTTTTTTAGGAATCCTGTAACCTTAGGCTGTGATGCCAAGTGAAAAACCCCATACCCCTTAATATACCCAAATAGACACATTAAAAGGCATGGTGCGTTGTACGTATAACTAAAGTTAACAGGGATTAAGATTCAAGTGACAAAATAGGTAAAAATAGCGGAGACTTAAAGATATAACTTATTTAAAACCAAATATCATATTGCTTCATAAACCAAATAAGTCAAACACCAAATACAACATATATGCCTCAAAACCCAATATGTCTCATGATATATATAAAAAAACTCATAGTCTCAAAAATCAGAGTACATAATACCAATCATAATAAGCCAGTACACAGAAAGAACAAAAGCTGAAATAAAAGAAATACATGGTAGAAATCTTCTCCAAGAAAACTCCGACCAACCGAAATCTACTGTCCTCTCCCTTGATTGCCAATAGAGGAAAAAAGAAAAATAGAGGAGTGGGTCAGACTAAAAGTCCGGTGAATGGTAGTAATTGCTAGAGTTTTTAAGCAAGATAAAACTAATGACTCTACAAATAGTTCTAGCATAAATAAGGGAAACAAAGGAATAGGAAAGAGATAAATTAGAAATAAATACAATTAAATATTGCTTAAATTATATGATAGATTAACTTTGATTGTTTGCACTTTTCCTTGCTCGCTACTTTGATTAAGATGAATTCCTAATCCTACTTTAATTAGGCTGAAGTTCTAATTCTACCCTTTGATCGGCCTCCTACTAAGGTGTCTACTACGGATCGGACCCTATGGTCCCTAAACAGGAGACACCAGTGTCTACGAAAGACACCTACTAAGCGCTTTGGAACTCAGTGGCAACTTATCTTCCCTAATCGATGTCGCATGCTTAGTCACCATTGATTCACACTATCTATTGCTCCCTCTTTTGACCTTTTATTTACCCTAGATAGCATAAGCGTGCCCTTGTCTCACTTTAGGCTAGTGTGAGACCACCGTGTCCATACAAAATAATAGAATATGTTGTTGGTATTGGTCCTTGTTAAACAAAATCTAGTTGCGCCCCTTGTCCAAATCCACATGATTCTGACTTCTAATTATTGACCGTCTATTTACTCTAAACAGCATAAAGGAAATGTTGCTGGTACGGATCTTCCTCTTTAACCTTTGATCACCTATATACCTTAAATAGCATAAGGGAAATGTTGCCGGTACGGATTTTCATCTTTAACTTTGATCTCCTATCTACCGTAAACTACATAAGGGAAATGCTGCTGGTACGGATCTTCCTCTTTAACTTTTGGTCGCCTATCTATCCTAAACAGCATAAGGGAAATGCTACCAGTACGGATCCTGTTTCTATCTTAGCTTATTAACTTAGATAAATTATTAGAACAAGCCTTTACTATTATTCTTGTTATTTCTGCATATTAATTTATCCTAAGTCTTGAAATAAGCTTCATTCTGTTCTTTTTCTTGTTATAACCTACATTATAATCATGCTTATTACTTAACCCAAGGTCTAAGTGTGAAAATAAGCTTCTTTCATCTTTTACTCTTTTTCATTATAATCCTAAGTTATAACTAGACCAATTTCTTTTTAATTCCATCCAATTAATGTCTTAATTAGGTATAATTTCAGTCCAGTTCCATTCATATTACAGTCCAATTTATTTATTACAATTCAATTCCATTATTTATTACAGTCTTTATAGTTTACATCTTATTTTCTTCATTCAATATTCTCACTTATATAATCCATATTCGCGTTTAATTTGTTCTAATCCATACGTGAAGAAAAGGAGGAAGAAGAGAATATAGGCTTGCACAAAATCCAAAACGTAGAAAAAGATATAATTAAAAGCTTAAAAAACAGTAAATAAACTTAAATACTGTAAATAAACTGTAAATAAATAAAAAGCTATGCTTAACAGTAATAAACTATAATTAACTGAAAAAGAATAACTAAAAAGGAATAGACTGGAAAATAAATATGAAACTGATAAAAAGGCTATTCCAACATCATAGTAAAACTACAAATATTGGAAACCCAATTATTTTAAATTATTTAAAGAAATCTTAAAATAATTACAATCACTCACTTGAGACAAAAGCTAGAATCCCTTTTTTTATAGCAACCAAAATTCTCTAGAAATCTCCACTAATTTTTGCAATCTCCATCTTTTATTTGAATGAATATATACAATATAAATTTATTTTATAAATGAAGAATGTAGGTAAATATTTGAGAGAGAGAGAGAAATGGAGGATTGATTTTGATTTTATAGTGAAAACCTAGGTTAGTTTAGGTCCTATTTATTGTGTATTAGGTGTGCTTTCAACCGTTGATTAGAATCTCCAGAAACTTCTCTTGACTCATTGTTGTATCAAATCTTACAATGTGCCTTGTCAGCGCCTTATCTTTAATTTAATTTAATTTAATTAATTACACCCTCAATAATATACAAACTATAAATAACGTTTTCTTCTCCTCAATTAATTTTTAATTTGTAACATTTTATTTCATATTAGATTTTCAGGCGTCTCTCTTTATTCGCATGTTTCATTTCAGTTTTTAACTCCCATTAATTTACATGTTTACATCTGAAATAAACAAACAAACAACATACCAATATCTTTCCACATTTACATCTGAAATAAGTAAATTAACATTTCAATATTTCTCCACGTTTATGTCTAAAATAAATTAATAAATAATCAGATATTCTTATGCCAGTATTGTACATATTCACGTTTTAATTAATTGGATGAATAATATGTGAATTGTTATGTCAATATTCCATATATTCAAATCCGAATTCATTAAATAACATGTGAATTGTTATGTCTACATTTTTTTTTCATATTCGTTGTAATTAGATAAATAACATATGTCGACAAACATGTGTGTGTGTGTGTGTGTGTGTGTGTGTGTGTGTGTATACATACATATTGTGTATTAATTAGTAACCTAATTCTTTACCTTTAAATTGAGAAATTAATTACATTAATTGATAGGTATTAATTTTTTATGTTTAAAAAATCAAACTGACCTGTATTCTTTACTAACAAAGAAATAACATACCTTATATTTCTTTATAAGAAATGTAATCCTTCAATAATACACTCTTGCCTTTTCATTTCAAAATATAACGTTTATTTGATTAAATACCTTCTTTTTATAAATATATGGTTACATTTTCTCTCATTTACAATAACCCATCTCATTTTAACATCATTATATAAATTTATAGAGGTGAACGCCTTCCTTTTAGATACACCGTTATACCTTTTTTTCTCTTTTGTAACAAAACAAACTCCCGGTTTATAGAATCATACATATTTAAAAATGAGAAGTTTATTTTATTTATCTCAAAACATGCGTTTATTTTTATTTAAAATGTTCATTCCATTTAGACACAAATGCAAATTTTTATATTAAAACCAATCATTACAATTTAATTCTTTTTCCCTTTCTAATTGAAATATTTTAATAAATGTACTGCTAATTAATTTGAATACTAATTTCAAATGAATTCTAATTATAAACACTATTTCTTTTCACCTAGAATTATTTATTAATTCCACCTTAAATTTATGGCTGTTACAAGTTTATGTCATCTATATTGAATAGTTATGACTTTGTACCTGATATAAGATTTTGGATATGATGTATATATTTATGTGGGTTTAGTACCGATATTTTGTAGACTCGTATTCTATTATATATATGATGTGTATTATTCCGCTGTGATCTATGACTGTGATTCTGATTTATCCATATTATACATTGTTTTGAATATTTTTAATCAGCGTGTTTATTACTTTGTATTAATACTATACATGTCTAAATTTCAGTTTAGACATTCAAAAAGGTAAATAAGACGTGTCAGTGTTAGTATAAAGATATAGTCACATTCGATCGCTCTTAACCAGCCGTATTCTCCGGATTAGCAACCGACATTTCTTGTAATGTTCTTTGCCAAACTGGGCATAGTAGTGGGGTCATTGCAGCTTGGTATTAGAGCTGCATTCAGAACATTATAGAATATAAATAGTACAGAGTTGAGATCTAAACCTAGATGACTTATAGTCTCGTCCCTTGGGTGCGTAGTAGTTAGTAATTTAATTAACTATTTAGGAATAGGAATAGAAATGATTATTGGGAATGGGACATATTTGAAAAATCTTTTGATAATACTATATAATTTATTGTTATGAAATTTGGAACACACTTTCGTAAAGAGCGAAATCTATTAGATAGCATAAATGAGACTTTTGATGGCTTAAAATCAAATTGTTGTGTCCTGATCGGTTAATGATCAGAGTTGCATAGTCGAAATAGATGGACAATTTCGCTAAGCATGTTAATTAATTAATTTGTTTTGATATGAATGTTTGTTTGATTGAAATATATGTTATTTGCATTATTGGTTGTTTTTTTAAGCTTAGTTTAAAAGGTGGAATTGAATAAAAAGTTATAATTCAAAGAATTTATAAACCCATTTAAATTTGGATAAACCCAATTAATAATAAAAGTCAGCAGTTTCTCCAAAATAGAATCACTGGGAATAATAAAATGTCTACGTAATTAATACTTATAAATATAGAATGATGAATAATATATATCTAATTAAGTTGGGAATTGAAAAATATATCTAATAAATAAAATAAGATACAATAGTATTTGAATGGGTGTACTATTGTGAATAATTGAATAAGATGTGATATATTGTTTTGAACGCAAATGGTTGATAATGAATGTGTATAAATATGTAACATCATAAGCTAATAATTTCATGTAAGAAAGAAAATGATTTTGAGTAAGTATGAATGTTATTCTATAAAGTGGTTGAAAATAATTTTAATAGTATATTTTGTGTTAATTTGTCCAATTAGTATTTTAAGAATTCTAGTCGATGTGTCTGACCAAAGTTATCGATAGGGATTTCTAAACACTAGGACGAGACATTTCGACACAATAGTTTAAAAAGGATAATATGTTTTGGAAAAGAAAATGATACTTCAAAAATAATATAAGACATGGAAAAATACTAATAATAAATAAAACACTTTGTTAACAGTAAATAAGTTATGGTTTGGAAAATCCATTTAAAACCTTAGATTTTTGAATTTTTTATATATGATATTTTAAAAATATCAAGATTGAAAATAATTTTAGATTATTTGAATTTAAATTAAAAAGAAGGTTTTAAGAATATGAATATTTTCAAATAAAGAAAATATTGGTATAAATACATTTTTATTGTTTTGAAAATTCAATATATCATATAATAAAAATGTTTTGAGGCAAAATTGACACAGTATTTTGGAAATGGTATAAGAAATATTTTACTTAAAATTATGTACTGTTTTAGGAAGTAATATATTATTTTGGAAAGCGAAAATATTTTTTTCTAATTTAAATATTTTTAAACGATGTATGCAGCAAATTGACGAAATAGATTGTTGAAATTCATAGCATGACAGCATTTTCTATTTTAGTATGAAATTGATTTTTGGATTACTGTATATAGAGCAAGGTTTTCTAAATGGAATTCACAATGTAAAGTTTCAACTTTAAACCAAAATGGGATCCAATTATAAATCATGGGTTCAAATGACAATATTTTAATGTCCGCATACATTTTTAAATTGATTTCCATGGTTGATATTCCACGATTAAACCTAAAACTTAAGTTTATCCATTGTTCCATGTTAGTTTTGTTTAGAAAACATTAAAGTTTGAATTAAAGAATAATGTATTTAAATCTAACAGCTAAATTCAGTTTTTTTATTTTTGAAACATTGAGGTTTCGTAAACACTTAAGAAATGGAAAATTCCAATGAACATGAGAAAAGACATGATTATTTTGTAGAAGAATGTTTGCTCTAATTGTCATTTGAATCTCGGTTACAGAGATTTTTTTTGGATGATTAGCAAGTTTCACCTTTTCTTTTAGTGCCATTTTGTCCTAGCTAAGATAAAGTTTTTAAGAACCAGAGTCTAGAATTAATTAATGTTTAATTTTCATTTTTCTCAAGTATATCACAACTTTAATCATCAATAGTAAAGCCATTTGGTAAAGAATAAATCAACTCTTTAGAAAAAGTGTTTTACTTTAAAATTTTAAACATTAATGTATTCAAATTTTATCGGCCTCTTTCCTTTCTAGTATATGACAAAACAAGCAACTATTTTTCATATTTGTTTCCGTGTTCATGGATTGATTAATTTGCACACTTAAAACTGTAGTGACCAAATGAGTTTTCAAATATATGTTGGTTTCGGAATAAAGGATTTCTTTTACATATCTAGTTTCAAATATATATACCTATAGGTGTATAAGCTTCTAAAGCAAGTATAATCTCTTGTGTACCATTTTGAGTGCTAAGTTTAAAGAATATACATATTTAATATGAAAATAGATTATTAATGTTAGCTTTGAAAGTTTCCTATGTATAAATTTTGAGACTAAAAGATCTCAAGAATGAAGATTTTCAATATATATACACACATATATATTGGTATTTATATACATCAGGATTTCAGGAAAAAACCAAAAAAAACATGGAAATTTTGATATATAAGACTAATATATAGATAGAATTTTGTAATTGAATATTCAAAGAATATGATTTCATATGATATAACTCCGTAAAAATGGTTTAAAAGTTTATAATTGTATAAAATTTGAAAATATGCAACTATATATATATATATATATAGAGAGAGAGCTTTGAATACGTAAGCTTCAGCTATGTAAAGTTTGGAATGTGGCTTTGCAAATGAGAATTTAATAGGTCTGTGTATATAAGACTGTTTCTTATATATACATTGTTATAAGCTTTAAGAACTTTTAGATTTCAAACGCATGATTGTAAAGAAGCACGATCTCCAGTACTTTAAATTTTTTTTTATGCATGAGTGTTTAGATATTATATGGTTTTTCAGTATGCAGTTTTGGGCGCACACTGTTTCATACATATCTTGCAGTTTCTTATTTGATATTACAAGGCTTCTTAGAAATGTATGGCTTTTTGGAAATTTATGGGTTCAAGTTTGTAGATTTGAATACATGATTTTAGAAATAAGGCAGTTTCGTATGCATCTGGTTTCAAATGCCTAATAACTTTGAGTGTATCAAACTTTTGGTTTGAAGCATATCAAAACAAGTTTTAAAAAGTAAAAATAGACGTAGAGAAGAAGTTGCGAAAAAAATTAGTCTCAAGGGTGGCAAGTTTGCTTTTTAGTTTGAAGGACATTTGTTAGTGCAAATAGAAAATGATAGTTACAACTATCATTCTGTGATTTACACTAAAAAGTGTCCTTCAGCCTAAAAGGCAAACTTCCTGTCCCTAGAACTAAATTTTTCTGCAACTTTTTCCTTGTGCCTAAAATCCCCTTTTAAGTATATATGAAAGCATGAAAAGCTGGTGATATCAATTCAGTGTAGGTTTTGAGAACATGTTATTTTTAATATACGGATTTACAAATGAAAAGCTTTGACATACTTATATATGAGTCTATCTCAAGAATATATGTAAAGCTTCATGTATATATGATTCTAAATATGTATAGTATTCGATGTATATACGAGTTCTGTATATACACTCTATTGAACAACTGTGAACTTTTGAAAAGGTAACCTTCCATGACGAAAAGTCCATCCATCTAGGAATTATATTGCCTTATTATGAAACTAAGTCTATTTATAAATGGCCAAACTACTATTGCCAACCATAGAGTGCACAAGCATTGCACTATGCTCTATATACCCCCTTTGTATACTGTGTTGAATATCAATATTCATTACCAAAATCTCTAAGCTATCATTAAAGCATAATGATAGTGAGAATGGTATGAAAATTAAGATTTACCGTGTTTATCCAATGAAAGTTTACCGTCATATCTTTTAAAACTTTTGTGCATAAGTTGAAAGGAGATAAAATTTAGAAAATTTATACTTTGAACGAGCTCAACCAAAACGAGAATAATTTTTTATTAACTGTCCGATATTGATGTTTCCTTTTTCAATTAAGAGGTATTTTAATATAGAACAAATTTTGTGTTCGTCATTTTTGAAAATTTTGAAATTTATTGGTGTTAAAATCAGTTTAGATTTAATCAAAAATCTGATCAGGATAATTATTTCCAAAATTTTAGAACTGAAGTAATTTGGCTGTAACTCTTGAATAATTTATCTGATTTTCATGAGTCTGCACTTTCTAGAGAGCTTAGAATCCAAGAAACAACTTTTATGTTAAGTGTTCTGAAAAATTTGGACGTTTATCAGGCTACAATCGAAATTTGTTAAGTGGGCTTGTGTTTCATGTTAAAAATTTACAGTACCAATTGTTAGAAAATGCTCAATAAGTTGAGCTGAGATTTATATTTTTACGATCTGGAAGTTGTTTTGTGAAGCTAGCACACTACATAATAATTTCCTTTTGAAAAGTATGACTTGGTTTTGTGTTTTTTAGTTTTAAAATGTAGTCAGAAATGGCCTAAACATGAACGTCATATTTTTATTTACATTGTGTAAATACATATTTATCATACTTTGTCATATATGCGACTAATGTTTGATTTGAGTTGGGAAAGGTACAATTGAAGCATAGTTGAAGGGATTGGCAATGTTAGCTCGCTTTTACTTGTTTGATAATAAGCAAACTTGCTTTAAATGCTAAAATAAAGGTACGCTTTCGGATTAAATAAAGAATTGTTAGAAATATTAATATATATTGTGTTTCTGACCGTGTGGTCGATGTATATTGTATATACTATATTTGTGAAAATGTAAATGGCTCACCATACAAAGGAGACTCTGCCAAAAAAATTCAATAGTTTTAACACTTAGAAAATTTTCAATAAATTTTTATATAGGAAGAAATGGAAATTAAATAATGAATCTATTTAAATTTATAACATATGATAAGTTTGATTATAATGTTAACTGCTTAAGTTGTGATCGAGTTTCAACTTAATAGTAAAATTCGAAGAGAGTTGATATTTGCGTATGCTTTTGACGTCTTCCTATAAGATATTGCTAGGATGCAATTTTCATATGGAGGGAGTTCTGCAAAAAACCCTATTTTTGAAGTCGTAATATTGGACACATTTAATTATATTAAAAATATTCGAATTCGAATTTTTGATAATTAATATTTTTGGAAATAAGGTTTTTTTTAATTGAAATCCAATTAATAATGGATCTTTTTACAAATTGAATTAATTAATAAAAATAATTTTCAGAATATATATTAAACTAGATTAAAGTGTTATTGTTGAATATAAATATTTTAAGGTATAAATAGATATATAATTGAAATAGATGAAAAAAAAGTTACAATTGATATTCAATAAAATCCATAAATCGATGAATATGAATAATTTGTTTATATAAGTTCAATGCACAGTTAAATACAATGGAACAATATCGAGTTGAATTATGTTGTGATGTTTTCAAATTATATTTCGTAGAATGAAATGTGAACAGATTCATAATTTGATTGGGATAATTGGAAATATATGTCAAGGACTAATAGTTAAAATTCAAATGCAATGGGGAAAACTATTAATTTTAAAGGAAAAGAATTTAATGCCAAATTGAATTTAAAATATGGTCCAACTAAGTGAACCTAAAGCCCAAACAGACTTAGAGATTACTAACTTAACTTTCTCCAAATAAAACCCAAATCCAATTATCTCGTGTGCAAATGAAGCTGATCCCCATACCCTAAATTCTCAAATTAACGATTATGGAAAAAAGCACATGGCCTCATGAGTGCAAGCGTCATCGACGTCGAAGGTGCGACCAGGCACGGTAAGTAATATAACAATCCAAAAATTTGAGCTATAATAATTAATTAATGAATTAATTAAATAAGTTTGCGAAATGTTCAGAACCGAGCTACGGGAGTTGAGCCATTGGGTCCATGGTAATTTTCTAATCAATTTCTATATATAACTTATCAAAATCAAAGCCAGTATGAAGAAGTTAGGAAAGAAATTAGAAATCAGAATTTTATAAAAAGAAAACGAAAAAAATAATAATATATGCTCATAGGTCGACCCGCTTTAAGGTTAGGTCGACCTATGGTTCGACCCCTAATGGGGTCAGGTCGACCCGCATTCCTGCCTGGATGTGAAAACGTCCAGGTACGAGTCGATAACCATATTTTGCTTTTTTTGTCAAATCTTGTGCATCCGTAGCCGCATCTGACAGTTCCTAGAGAGCCTATGACGTGGTTGCACCAGATTTAATCTTCAAATCCAACGGTCTGAGATCCCTAAATCACACTATAAATAGAACCCTAGGCCTGTCTATTTTTCTTACTCACGTTTTCTTCCATTTGGGTACATTGCCAGAGGCTGAACCCTAAATAGAAGATTTTACAGAGGAAAATCTTTTTGATTAAAAATATTCTGCACCCTAGAAGTGGATCCGGGAAGGCCAAGGACTAGAGCTAAAGACTACAGATGAGTGTTTTGTAATTATTTTAGATTTTTAAGTAATTTAAAATAATATGGTTCTCAGTAGTTGTTGTTTTTTTTACAATTTTGAGATAGTATTTATATAAGTTATTTACAGTTAGTTTCTAAGTCAATTTTATAAGTTCTTTTCAATCTATTTTATTCAGCTTATTTTATTCTGCTATTTTACAGTTATTTACATCTGTTTTAAAGTTCGAATTTACCCTGTAAATGTTAGTTTCTTTTTATAGAGATTTAATCCTTTTTGACGCGAATAAGATAATGAAAAGAGAAGAATTCGCTAATATGGATTAAAATAGAAAAACACTAAATTTATAGAAATCAGATGTAAAAATAAGAAGAACTGAAATAAAAATAGAAATGGACTGAAATAGGAAAATTTAAGATAGATTCAAGCATAATTATAACAAGTATTTATAACTAAAAAGAGAAAATAGAAGCGGCTTATTTTAAAACTTAGATTAACTTAATAAGAAAATTATAACACGTAGGTTATAATTAGAAAAGAAAGAAATTACAGAAGAGGTTTATTTTAAAACTTAGCTCTTGGATTAAGTTAATAAGAAAATATAGAAGTAGCGGTCTATACCAGCAGCATTCCTTTCAGATCTAGGACTGATGGTCTAACAATAGTAAGTGAGGCTGGGACGCACTGATTAGGGTTAATAAGTGGCCAATAGATAGAGGCTCAAATCTAGGGATTTAGGCAAGGGGCGCAAAACTAAAAGATTGTTTGTTAGGACTGGCATTGGTAGCATTCCCTTTTAGGTCTAGAACTGATGGTTTCACAACAGTTAGATGAGTCTGGGCATGCTTATGCTGATTAGGATAAATAAAGGGTCAAATAGGGGTGACAGTTAGTGTGTACCGGCGATGACCGAGCATGCGGCATCGATTAGGGTAAATAGTTCGCTACTGCATCCTAAGTGCTAAAGAGGTGTCTTTTTGCTATAGGATCAACAGGATTGGATCAGCTTACAGTGGCACAACAGAGATAGAATAGGCCGATCAAAAGGTAGAATTAGGATTTCAGCCTAATCAAAGTAGTTTAAGACAAGTGCAAACAATCGAAACAATCAAAGCAAACAGTCAAACGGTACTCTATGCGAGTTTTATCTTCCCTTTATTTCCTCTTAAACTAGAACTATTGCTTAGTCTATTATCTTTATCTTTCTTAGAAATGCTAGTAATTACTTTCACTCACCAGACTTAATGTTTGACCCACTCCTCTCTTTCCCCTTTTCCCCCACAGGCCAGCAGAGCCGAGGATACAAGATTCAGATTGCTTGGAGATATATTCCTAGATGATTTTCATGTATTCTTCTTCTTTTCATTTGGCTTTTGATGTACTAGCACTTATGAGAGGGATGATTGTTATTATTTTTGTACTTTAATTCTGAAACTGGGATGTATTTTTCATAAGACATGACTATTTGGTTTTTAATACATTTTCTGCTTTTACGAGTTATTTTATGAAGTTTAATTCTGAATAATGAGTTACTACTTAAATGTTTTCCGCTGCTTTTACTTAATTGTCTTGTGAATCTTAGTCTCTATGATGCTTTAGCTATACCTATAGCGCACCATATCCTTTGGTGTCCCCTTTTCTGGAATACTAAGGGGTGTTGGGTGTTTTACTTGGTATCGGAGCCTAAGTTTGCAGGATTTCTAAAAACTTGTTTTAAAAGTAAATTATTTTAAAACTATTTTTTAGAAAGAAACTTTTATTATAGAAATGGTTTTCAAGTATAAAAGAGTTTTTATTTTGCAGGATTTCTAAAGACTTGTTTTAAAAATAAATTATTTTAAAACTTTTTTCAGAAAGAAACTCTTATTATAGAAATGGTTTTCAAGTATAAAAGAGTTTTTATAAAAAAAATCCCCTTAAAGTCCACTTCAACCTTCTTTCAATTCTTTCGAGGCTAATTTTTTTTTTCTTTGCACAGAATGACGAACGCCCCAAATCTTCCAGAGAGTGTCCAAGTCCTTGGCTGGTTCCATAGAAACCTCCAAGCTGCGGCACCAGAGGTGCAAGAGCCAGCGCCCAATGCAACACCTGTTAGTGGAGGTTCTTTTAATCCGCCTGCAGCAGCCAATTTTTCTAAACTATGCAAGGACTTCACTAATCTAGGAAGCAAGATGTTTTCTGGCATGGAGGATTTCATGGAGGCACGAACCTGGTTGAGGAATACGGAGCGGATATTTAGGCTGTTAGGATTGGAGGATCGACAGAGAGTTCAGCTTCCATCTTGGCAACTGAAGGGAGAGGCTACTTACTGGTGGGAAATTGTAGAGATGAAAGGTAGAGACATAGGTTGGTTTGGATTTCGGAAATTTTTTGAGAAAAAGTTATTGTCGCAAGCCAAGGAAATAATGCAGTTGGAGAAGTTCATTAATCTGAAGCAACGGGGTCTTTCGGTGAAGGAATATATAAATCAGTTTAATGAGTTATCGAGGTTCGGGATGGAGCTTGTCAATACAACGCCTAAGAAGGCCATTAAGTTTGCTAAAGGTTTGAACCAACCCCTTCATGGATTGGCATTGACACATGTACCTATGGGAGCGATGTATGAGTTACTTGTGTAAATGGCTCTCATGATATATGCTACTTAGCAAGAAGCGGTTAAGGAGGTTCCTAAATCGGAAACTCTAAGAAGCAATGGTTGAAAAGGAAAAAGGATAAGGACAAGAAGAAAGGAGGAGGACCTCAAAAGGGACAGATCAAGAAAGGCGAGAAATGTCATTGTTGTCGATTGGTTGGGTATTTCACAAAGGACTATAACAAGGAGACGATGAAGGAGGGGTGGTGTTACAACTATGGGCAGCCTGGACACTATAGTAGAGCATGTTCTCAAAGGATGGGTTGAGGTAGGAAAGTCTCTATATAAGGTTTGATCTCTATTTCAAATTTTTCCTATTCGAACTCTTTTTGACACCGGAGCATCTCATTCTTTCATTTCTAGTTCCTTGGTTGATTGTTTGCACTTAGATATCCTCTAGTTGTAGAACCTATAGTTGTTTCAAACCCTATAGGAGGATCGACACATTTATTAATGATTTGTAGGGGTTTGAAAATTTTTATACTGGACGTAGAGTTTGATTGTGATGCCTATGTACTGGGATTTTCGGGCTATGGGAAGATTTTGGGGATGGACTGGTTATCCACTTATGGTGTGACATTGGACTGCGAGAGGAGAGTCGTTAGGCTAGAGACATGTAGCGGGAGGAATCTTGAGGTTTCTTGTGACCCACAGGGGTCAGTCATGTTGAGCTTCCTTTATTTCCTTAATTTATCTTTAGGAAAGTTAGATTCAATTCCAACTGTTAGAGTTTCCTAGACGTTTTTGAGGAACTCAGGGGACTACCTTATAAGAGAGAGAACGACTTTAGGATCTATCTAAATGACAAAGCTAAGCCACTGGCTTTGCCCATGAGATATATGGCTCCTAGGGAGAGGAAGGAGTTAAGTAAGAAAATTAGTGAGGTGTTGGAGAAAGGCTTCATAAGACGGAGCATATCTGAGTGGGGAGCGCCTCTTCGCTACAAAGGCGGATGGTTCCCTTCGACTTTGCATAGACTATAGAGAGTTGAATAAGCTCACGAAGAAGAATCGTTACCCTCTTCCTAGGATAGACGATCTTTTCGATCTGTTGGTTGGCTCTTCAGTATTTTCTCAGCTTGACTTAGCCACTGGATTTCATCAGCTAAGGGTCGCTGACGATAGCATCGATAAGACAACATTTAGGACACTTGATGGGTTCTTTGAGTGGTTGGTTATGCCGTTTGGGCTGACCAATGCCCTAGCCTATTTTGCAGATTTAAAGAGCCGTGTTATTTTGAAATGTCCTAAATAAGTTCGTTGTAGTATTCGTTGATGACATTTTGGTGTTTTCCAAGAGTATGGAAGAACATGTTATTTATCATGAGGAGGTTCTTCGCACACTACGTGTTCGTCAGTTGAAAGCAAGATTCTCAAGGTGTCACTTTTGGCGTGAGGAGGTGCATTTATTGGGGCATGTAGTATCAAGAGAGGGTTTAGCGGTGGATCTGCTAAGTAGTAGCAGTACAAGATTGGAAGGCCCCCAAGAAAGCTACCAAAATTATAAACTTTCTAGGTTTGGATGATTATTATAGGAAGTTTATTAGATATTATTCTAAGATTTCAGCACCGCTTACTCGCTTCACTAAGAAGAATGCGACATTCATGTGGGACATGGATTATGAGAATTCCTTCACGGCGCTATAGAGACCCTTTACCAGTGCACCAATGTTAGTTTTACCTGACGTTGCTAAGCCTTTTACAGTATACACTGATGCACGTGGGACTGGCCTTGAAGCAGTATTGATGTAGGATGGGAGGGTAGTATGCTATGGAAGTAGACAGTTGAGAACTCATGAGAAGAACTACCCTACCCATGGTTTTGAATTTGCTGCTATTGTTTTTGCACTCAAGTCTTGGAGACATTACTTGCTAGGAGAGAGGTTTGAGCTTTTCACTGACCATAAATCATTGAGTACCTATTCTCATAAAAAGATTTAAACTTGAGGCAACAACGTTGGATGCAGTTTCTAGCATCATATGACTAGGTAGCTTACAACCCTGGCATGGGGAACGTGGTTGAGGATGCATTAAGTAGAAAGAGAGCTACACTTAGTCCAATGTTCGTGGAGTAGAAGAGCCTACAGTTTATTTCCACCTTTGATTTTAAGTCCTCTATCAACTTTACTCCTGGATTGTTGACAACACTTAAGGTTAAGCCTACCCTCATATATCAGATTGGCTCAAGACATCAAGAGGATTCAGAGCTTGTGGATATTCTGAATAGGATTAGCAAAGGAGAGGTCTCTAGACATCTCCAATGCTATTCCATCGATAGTAAAGGGTGATTAAGGATAGATGGAAGACTTTGTGTCCCCCGCACCGGTGATTTGATGAGAGCACTTCTAGCAGAAGCACATCATCGAATAACTATTCATTCGGGTGGTGATAAGATGTATAGGGACACGAAGAGAGTATTTTATTGGAGTGGCATGAAGAAGGATGTAGTAGAGTTTGTGGCTAAGTGTCTTGTGTGCCAAAGGCTTAAGGCAGAGCAGGAGAGGCCTGGCAGATTCCTTTAACCATTGGATGTACCCAAATGGAAGTCGGATAGTGGTTCAATGGACTTCATAGATGGTTTACCTCGATCTAGGAAGGGGAGTACTAGTATTTGGGTGATTATAGATTGTTTGACTAAGAGCACCCACTTCATTCCGATCAAGAGTAAGAGGACAACACATTATTTGGCAGCCATATACGTTCATCAGATAGTCCGACTTCATGGAGTTCCCTCTAGCATAGTAAGCGACAAAGACCCTATCTTTACTAGCAAGTTTTGGAGAAGCTTGCAAGAGGCTTTAGGGGCACAGCTTAGATTGATTACGGCCGATCACCCTCAAATGAATGGCCAAACGGAGAGAGTTAATAGTGTTCTTGAGGATTTGTTGAGGATGTGCATTCTTGATTTTGAAGGAACTTGGAAGGAGCACCTTCTTTTAGTGGAATTTGCATATAAATATAGTTTTCAAGATAGCATTGGGACGGCTCCTTTTGAAGCCCTTTATGGGAGACCTTGAAATTCGCCTTCATGTTGGTTGAAGTCTATAGAAAGATTGATACTTGGTCCCTACATGGTTAGAGAGACTTCAGAAAAGATTGATTTGATTAGAAGAAGAATGAAGACGGCCCAAGATAGACATAAATCCTATGTAGATAAGCGGAGAAGAGATATTGAGTTTGAGGTAGGAGACTTGGTTTTCATTAAGGTATCTCCGCTAAGAAATAGTTAGTGAGCTTTGGATCAAGTGGGGAACTTGCTTCCAGATTCGTAGGACCGTTCCCTATTGTGGAAAGGGTAGGAAAGATGGCGTATCGGATGAAGATATCGGAGAGGCTCTTGGGAGTTCATGATGTTTTTCATGTTTCGTACTTGAGAAAGTGCTTATATGATTTAGCAAAGGTAGTGGAACCTAACGAACTTGAGGAAGTTGAAGTGCAGAGAGAGGCATCGGTTCGTCGCATTCCTACCATGATCGTTGGACATGATATTAAGAAGCTTAGAAATAAGGAAGTCCCGTTGGTTAAGGTGCAGTGGGGAGATAGTATTGAGGACGCAATGTGGGAGGCTGAGGAGAAAGTACGTACCTCTTATTCGCATCTCTTCGATGGTACGTTTTGAATTCCTATTTCCATTTTTAGTTTTGAATAGGTTCTTTCCTCTAGTATCTTTTGGGAGGGTAGATTTTAGGATTTAACTATGGATGGTAGGACTGAATGTAAACAAATTACTAGAACATGTTATGTATGATGGATGCTCGTGGTTGCAAGTGGTCGCTAGTGGATGCTAATGGACGCATAAAACACATACTAGGCACTATTTTCTCTTAGTGGTCGGCCTAACTAGGTTACTAAAGCATATGTATATGGATGTGTATGCACTTGCATTTTTATTTCATGGTTGCTATGAATGGGCGATCATCATATGATTGTTGCATTTGGATGATGATTGTAGCATGCATATAGAACTATCAGTTATCATTAGGAAATCTGCATTCATTTGGATACATGGCATGGACAAGATTGCATAAAAAGGAGGTCGACTGAATCAGTAAACCGCCTAGTCTTTTGCATTAATTAGGGACATTGACACAACATTATTGCATATGATATAAATTACATTAGAAAGATTAAGGATAATGGATGTAATGGATGATGGTTGAATATGTGGTTGTAGAATTTGGATGAAAATATTTATTTCATTCTTCTATCCTTAGAGATCTCGGGGACAAAATCCTTTAAGGAGAGGAGAATGTAACAACCAAAAAATTTGAGCTATAATAATTAATTAACGAGTTAATTAAATAAGTTTGTGAAATTGTCAGAATTGAGTTACGAGAGTTGCACCATTGGGTCAGTGGCAATTTTCTAATCATTTTTCATATATAACTTGTCGAAATCAGAGCTAGTATGAAGAAGTTACGAAAATAATAATAATTTTATAAAAAGAAAATGAAAAGAATAATACATGTTCAGGTCGACCCGCATTAGGGTTAGGTTGACCTATGGCCGATCCCTAAAGGGGTTGGGTCGACCCACATTTCTGCTTGGACGTGAAAACGTCCAGGTACGAGCCGATAACCATATTTTGCATTATTTTTTTCAAATCTCGTGTATCTGTAGCTACATCCGACGGTTCCTAGAGAGCCTATGACATGGTGCACCAGATTTAATCTTCAAATGCAATGGTCTGAGATCCCTAACTCACACTATAAATAGAATCCTAGGCATAGCTATTTTTCTCATTCAGATTTTCTCCCCTTTGGGTTCATTGCCAGAGGCTGAACCCTAAACAGAAGATTATTTTAGAAAGGAAATCTTTTTGATTAAAAATATTCTATGCCATAGAAGTGGATCTAGGAAGGCCAAGGACTAGAGCTAAGGACCATAGGTGAGTGTTTTATAATTATTTTAGATTTTTAAATAATTTAAAGTAATAGTGTTCTCAATAGTTGTAGTTTTTCTACAATTTTGTGACAGTTTTTATTTAAGTTATTTACAATTAGTTTTTAATTAAATTTTAGAAATTCTTTTCAGTCTATTTTATTTGGCTATTTTTATTCAGCTATTTTACACATATTTACAGTTATTTACATCTGTTTTAAAGTTAGAATTTAGCCTGAAAATGTTAGTTTCTTTTTATAGTGATTTAATCCTTTTGACGTGAATAAGATAATGAAAAGAGAAGAATTCGCTAATATGGAATAAAAAAACACTAAACTTATAGAAATAAGATGTAAAAATAAGAAGAACTGAAATAAAAATAGAAATGGACTGAAATAGGCAAATTTAAGATATTTGCAAGCATAACTATAACAAGTGGTTATAGCTAAAAGAGAAAATACAAGAGGCTTATTTTAAAACTTAGATTAAGTTAATAAGCAAATTATAACACATAGGTCATAATTAGAAAAGAAAGAAATAACAGAAGAGGCTTCTTTTAAAATTTAGATCTTGGATTAAGTTAATAAACAAATATAGAAGTAGTAATCCGCATCGGCAGCATTCCCTTTCAGATCTACGACTGATGATCTCACAATAGTAGGTGAGACTGGGACACGCTTATGCTAATTAGGGTAAATAAGTAGCCAATAGATAGAGGTTCAAATTTGGGGATTTGGGCAAGAGGTGCAAAACTAGAAGATTTTTTGTTAGGAACAGTACCGACAGCATTCCCTTTCAGGTCCAGGACTGATGGTCTCACAACAGTTAGCTAAGGCTGGGAATACTTATATAACTTAGGGTAAATAAAGGGTAAAGTAGGGGGCGATAGTTAGTGTGTACCAGCGATGACCGAGCATGCGACATATATTAAGGTAAATAATTCGCTATTGCGTCCTAAGAGCTAAAGAGATGTATTTTTGTATTGTGGACCAACATGATTAGATCAGCTCACAGTGGCTTAACAGTGATAGAGTAAGACGATCAAAAGGTATAATTAAGATTTCAGCCTAATCAAAGCAGTTTAAGACAAGTCCAAATAATCAAACAATCAAAGCAAATAATCAATGCAAATAGTCAAACAGTACTCTTTGCGAGTTTTATCTTTCCTTTATTTCCTTTTAAACTAGAACTGTTGCTTAGTCTATTATCTTTATCTTGCTTAGAAATGCTAGTAATTACTTTCGCTTACCAGACTTTTTGTCTGACCCACTTCTCTATTTACTCTTTTCCCCCATAGGCCAGCAGAATCGGGGACAGTAGATTCAGATTACTTGGAGATATATTCCTGGAGTTTTACATGTATTCTTCTTCGTTTCATTTTTCTTTTCACTTGGCTTTTGATGTGCTGCCACTTATGAGAGGGATGATTGTTATTATTTTTGTACTCTGATTCTAAGATCGAGATTTATTTTTCATAAGACATGAGGATTTGGTTTGAGACATATTCTTCTTTTATGACTTATTTTATGAAGTTTAATTCTGAATAATGAGTAACTCCTTAAATGTTTTCTGCTGCTTTTACTTAATTGTCTTGTGAATTTTAGTTTCTATGATGCTTTAACTATACCTATAACACACCACATCCTTTGGTGTGCCCTTTTGGGAATACTAAGGGGTGTGGGGTGTTTCAAGTAAGGGCGAAGCATTGATGTTGTAGGAAAGTGGTAGAAGTTCGATTGTGCTTGGAGCCAAGTAGGACGGAGGCGGAGTCGCAAGTGCTGTAAGCGATGATGAATGGTCATGTCAAGCACAACTTTGATGTCGTGGAGGCTGGCCATGAGTGAAGACTCAAGCAAAGGATGTAATGTGACTGCATGATGGCTGCAGTTCAGCGCGCGTGTGCTAGGGTTTTTAGTATTAGCTGAAATCAAAATAGGGAATTTAGAGCAAGATTTAGTTTGAGGTGAGTTTATCAGTTTAACTTACACATTTACATCTATTAAATTGTTTGCTATATATAATTATACTGATTGTTAATTTCATTAGTTGATTATGCTATAATCTTTGGTTGCTATGGTCGAATTGGATAAGAGATGCTTGTATGCTTATGGTTGATTGATTATATGGCGAGTAAAACTTTATAAGACATATCTTTTAAATTGTTGCTATGTCTAAAATTTGGCTACCATAGTTGTAAGAAATGACAACTTTATTGATTTATGGAATTTGGATAAATGGTTAATTATGAAATGACATGTATGTTGAAAACCAACAAAATACAATTGATTTCGTAGTTTAATTATATGATGGTTGTGCATTGTTTGTGTCAGCAAAGTTGTCGAAAAGCAACTCGGGTCGTCAAATAATCTCATATTATTGAATTATATTTTTAGAGCGACCTTGGATCTAGTTATTGAATTTTCAATGGGTTTAACTTTTGAATGTTTTAAAAGAATTCCAAAATGAGATTTTATTCATTTTGATCCTTATTGAATTTTTATTTACAGAATATATAGCTAAATTATATTATATTCTTAACTTATTGGTATGTAAAATTTCCCTTCAAAACTTTTAAAATCGAGAAATTTGTTTATGAAAATTTTCTAAATTTACTATTATAAGTATATTAAAATTTTGGAAATGTTTTCAAAGTAAATTATAAAATATAGTTTTATTATAAAAGTTATTACTAAAGTAATAATTTCAATTTCAACCGATTTAGTTATAAAAGAGGTTTATATGATTTAAAACTTCTACGAATAAGAAACTCTTCTTTAAAAATGAGTTATGGATTTAAAAGTGATTTTGAAAATTGTATCCTTATAGATACAATTAATTTAAAACTCATTTATTTTATTTATTAAGGGTAAACAAAGGTGAGAAATTATAAAGTGAATTGTAGATAAAATAGTTTAGAAAATCATTTATCTATGATAAAATTATATTAGTTGCTTTCAAACTATAATTTATTTAGTGTATTTTGATTCTGGCTATTTTATGCAAGTTTAAATTGGATTTCTATTGAGTTTCGTGATTTTCTATGAAATAAAAAATTTAAATAAACGATTGAACTGTCGGATGGTATGGGACACTTTGTACAATTCTTTTGATTATTATCATAATTTGTTAAATAGAGTTTGAGTGGAAATTACTAGCTTTTAGTAAATACTTGAATTTACTTTTTGGTATGGAACAGTTAGCTAAATTCTTGTAATTACTGGAGCGACAGTAATTAACATGTAGAGTTGTATTATCTTAGGATGTTCGCATTTTAGACCGATAGATCCCCAAGAGAAGATAAATCATTTTTATAGATCTGAGAATCGATACATTTTTAGATTTGGATAGGCAGGTCTCTTTTGGAAGTTCTATTATGGTGTAAATACGGTTGTCTCTTTCGGAAGGCAAATTTTACGTGCATCGTAGTCCATAGATTCTGAAACCTATCAGTTTATTTTGTTTTATATAGTTAGACTATATTTACCTCTTTCGGAAGGTAAATTTGCATAGGATAGATTAGGTACATGGCTGCTCTTTTCTTTGAACAGTTTCTCTAATTGCAATCTCTTTCGGAAGGCTTCCTTCCTATGAAGCGGGTCTCTTTCGGTAGATTTTGTCTCATGGTATTAAACTGATAGATGACTACCATAATTATTTCATGATTGATTATTCTTTAGTGATTTTTTATATGCATATTTTGTATCCTTTATGGATCTGAGGAATTTTGAATTTGTTATCACCATATTTTGAGATGATAGTCTATTGAGACTTGATGTGTATTTATGAAATGGTGATTTGTTAGATATACCTTATTTGAATGTTTGTTTTAGGCATATTATATTTTTGACTTAGTTAGTTATTGTTAAGTCAATTTTTTTAAATTTATATTTATTGCTTTGGTATTCCTTTTTGAATTTTTTGGGTTTTAGGCATATTTTGAGATGACTTATTTTAGACTTAAGTCATTGATGGATTTATATAGTGATTTTAATTGATATGCCTTATGATAATTGTTTATTCATCATATTTCATATGGCTTATTAATATAAGTCATAAATTTATAATATTAGTATCTCACCTATTATTTAAATATAGTCCGACTCGTTTATTATTTTAATACTCAGGTCAGGCCGAGACATTATAGGTACAAGGACCCATTGATCTTTGGATATTGGGCTAGCTTTGAAGTAAACTATTTTGATAGCTTTAGTTTACTTTATACCTATATATATTGATAGTTAGGAGTTCATGTCATCTATATTGAATAGTAATGATTTCATACCTAATATAAGATTTTGGACATGATGTACATATTTATGTGGGTCTAGGATCGATATTTTGTAGATTCACATTCTATTATGTATAAGATGTATATTATTCCGCTGTGATTTGTGACTCTGATTTTTATTTATCTATATTATATACTATTCTAATATTTTTAATCGGTGTGTTTGTTACTTTGTATCAATACTGTACACGTCTAAATTTCAGTTCAGATCCTCGAAAAGGTAAATAAGCCGTGTCAGTGTTAGTATAAAGATATATTCACATTCGATCGCCCTTAACCAGCCGTATTCTCCGGATTAGCAGATGACATTGCTTGTAATGTTCTTTGCTAAACTAGCCATAACTGTGGGGTCGTCTCAATACATATGTCATTTCATATTAGCTAACCTACCCTAAACAAGCCCATCCTACCCCTGCTTTATTTCTCATCCTTCTTCACATAATATAACACTGCCTGCTGAAAAAGGAAAGGAAACTTTCTTCTCCTTCTTTTACATAGGCCTCATCCAATGGCTATAAGCAATCCAAGCCACCACATGCCATTTCACTCTTCAACATCAACTAAGGTTTTGGTTGCATCGATGAAATAAACTATGTGAACGATGGAGATCGGCAACGAGGATGTGTAGTGGTGGTAGTTCGCGAAAGAAGGGGCGGCGGTTTCGGTTCGGGTTCGTCAGCAATAGCATGTCATTGGTTGTGTGGGTGGTGGCAATGGAAGCAAGGTGGTATGGGTGTGCATCAGGGTCTGTGTGGTGGCTCAACGTGGACGGAGGTGGCTAAAAGTGGCAGATGAACGGAAAAGTGTTTTGAGGGTTTTAATGGCCTTGGTAGAGAATTGGACGTCGAGGCGAGGGTCATAGGGAAGATGGTGTTTGTGGGTTGCTCTGGTGGTGGAGCGGTGGTCGTAGGATGCACGAGGCGTCTATGGTAGTGAGGGAGATTGGCAGCTTGGGTAGTTTGTTCACGAGGGAAATTTGATTTTGGAAGGAAGGATTAAGTGGCTTAATTAAATGAGTTTTAGCATAAAATTAATGACGTGATTAAGGAATTAATTTTTTTTATGCCATAATTTGTAAATTGAATATCTTGATCATTTTAGGTCCAAATCAAATGCGGTTAGTCGTGTTTGGTACATATTGGAAAACACTACAAGATGGAATCGATTTGGGGACAATTAGAGCTTGTAGAAATTTCACACTAAATCGAGCGTTATCCAATTTAGACGAAAATCAAAACATCCCAGCGATGACTGGAATAATGGTAAGTTAATCTCACTTTTTTGGGTAAATAGTATGGTCTATAGTTGACTAAAATTGTTGAATGATTTTTTTGAATGGATTACTATTTTTATTAGTTGGTTTGGATATATTTTCGTCTATTGGAGCGGATGAGACTCTATTGCGTTCCCGTGCAAGAGCAGATGATCTTTTATATACGAATCCCACCTCGAAGTGGTTAATTTTATTTTATGATTATATAATGTTTGTGATGTAGGAAACTAGTTGGAGGATCCAATAGGATTCCTCGCTATTATTGAATTATATTTTTTTAATGATATTTCATTTATATGGATTGTGGGATAATATTATTATTTTGGACACTATGGTTATAACATTCTTATATGTTAAAGCTAGAACCCGGAAGTAAAAGAAAATCAATATCGATATTGGTTAAGTGTTAGGTGGTTATTGGCCTCAAATAAGTATTTTTAAAAATAAAATAAATTGCCGATTAAGTCGGAATTAGTTTTTTGAGACAAGAAATGATTTTTAAAGCTGAAATTGGGTTTCGGAAATATTTTGTTTAAAGGTTATCTAATTTAATATATTAAAATTGTTTTAAATTAATTAATTATATTAATATTGTTTTGAAGTATGTAATCATATTAATATTATTTTAAGGTTATTTAGTTATTTTACTATTGTTTAAAATCATTAGTTATGGTTAATATGTTTTAAGAATTTATAAAAAAAAGTTAATATATTGAAAGATTTACTATTTAAGCATAACTATGGTTTGAAATTAATAAGAGTTTCAAATAAGGTTTTAAAATAAATTATTATTATTTATAAAATTGTAAGATTAATTATTATTATTATTATTATTTCTTAAATAATATTTTGCAATGATTAATTATTATTTTAGGATATTTAAAGTTAATGATTTCCATTTATTTATAATATTCATTGCTAATAATTATTATCATATAGTGATGTTTGAGGAAAATTCTTAAAACAATTTATAAATTCTTTCGAGACCCGGAAATGGAGTCGAAAGATTTAGATTTTATAAAGGAATTATAAAATGGTTCGGAAAATTAAAGAAGATTATTTGCAAGGTGAAAGAATTTATAAATGGTTGGATATTTATAAACAAATTTTAGAAGCGGGTTTATAGATTTATAAAAGACCCAATGTAATTTTGGAAATATCTAGGAGAAACACGTGAGTTATATGGCATAGTCATCTCCGATGATGTTGTACTATGCGTATAAATCTCGTTTCATTCTTCTAGGACGATGATAAGAAAGTCCATCCACTAACAGTTCGGCTGTGATCTCCAATCTTATTATTGTCTGTTTATTTCCTAGAGAACCGGGGTTGAGTTTATTGAAAATTATTAAACATTGTTTTTAAAGAGACTGATATCGGATATGTTATCCGAAATCCACTTCGATCCAAAAAATGCGTTTCGAAGTGAAGACATCGTGAAGAGCATGGAATCGAAGATAGAGATGTGAAGTGCAAGGGCCAATCGCTACAATCCCGAGGATGATTCCAAAATGGATGTAGTAGGAATAGTGCCTTCGGTCGTTCAACCCTAGAATGGACTTTTATGGATGAATGCTATCAGCACATTGTCATTGGAGAGCAATGAGCATCCTAAGTTTGAATTTCTTGAAAGGTAATCATAGCCTCGAGCGTCATCAACTAGGAATGACTGAAAATCATGGGAGATGCAGCAAGGCTAAGTGCTTGCACCCATTAGGGTATGTTGTCACCCTTCTAGATACATCTATATATTTTTTGATTGTTTGTTCATGAGATCTCGAATAAAAAGGATTGCAAAGAAACTGGGGTATTGACATATTAAGTACTATCCAGTCAAGGGTAGACTGGTCTTGTGTTGGCAGAGGATCTAGGCGAGCTCCTTGGTATATTTTCTAGACGTATACCGTGATAGGTGGTACTCTAGAGCTTAGTGATTGTATGGAATCCCTTCTCCAATAAGCGCCGTACGGTTTTTATTGTGCCCAACTATGTTGAAATGTGAGATGCAAACATTACAGCTATTTTAATATTTTACTTTGATCCTTAGGCATTATTATAATATCACTGGATTTTCTATAAAAGTGTTTTGGTTATCGTAAGGTAAAAACTCATCTGTTCTTATGTGCAGCGTGGTATTACGAGATACCTTTGATTCCAAAGATTTTTCTTATAACTTTAAATCCAGTTTGGTGTGTTTTCTCATGCTGATTTTCTAGATTGACTCGGTGTTATTTTATTATAATGCTCGAATCAGACCGAGTATATTATAGATTAGATTAGATGCTTGAAGCTTTAAGAGACGAGTTGGAGGCCCGAGACATATTATGTAGATGGCCATTTTCCTGTTGTATTCATTGGTGTGTTATTAGCAATTGTGAGGATAGATTGTTATAACTGTCAAGGCAGAAATTGGTTAGTATACTCTTATTGATGTTTGTATATATACATAGTACAATTTTGCTTTTGTGTAATGACTTGTGATATATTTAGATTATTCGTTCCACTGCGAGATTCTACGTTGTTTAGTTTTCTTCTTATCTTCTTTATTCTTCTTTGCCCCTAACAATCGGGTTTTCTGAAATTCGATTCTCGGCATGAAATACAGTGGATATGTTAGTGTCAATTTTCGTGGGTCAAAAATCCAGTTCGTTACATTTAGTACCAGAGCGAGGTTATGCAAGAACCTTGGCTTTGATAGGGTAACTTATTAGAGATAAGGTCAGTGGCACCTTAGAATGAGTTTGAGTCCATATATGTGAGCGCATATTTGTTAGTGATATAAAAATCGTTTTATATTGTGTTAGTTGATCTATTAAGTTGCTTATGGATTCTGGTCAATATGAGTAATTAGCATTATTAGTAGGGATCTCCAAACACTTGAATAGAGCAATTTGATATGGTATTGTTTTAAAATTGGGCAAATGGAATAGTTTTACCCTGACTATTTTATAAAGGGATAATTGTTTGGAAAACTATTAGGGTACATATGGTGTGCTTGATTATTAGGAAATGATAGTATTATGCTATTATCACTTATTGTTTGTTGTTTGGGATCGAATAAAGGTTGATACTATAATGTAAACAAGATTAACAGTTAAGAAATGATCTTATTTAACCAACATGAGATTGTATATAGTTTATAAATGTGATTTGTAAATTGAAAGAAAATGAAATTTCAGAAGTATATTATGAATATGATTTATAAAAAGGATTTAAAAGATGGGAATTTAGGAATTTAATTCCCTTTGGTTTTAGGAATTGTTTTTCAAAGTTTTGGGAAAATAATAATAGCGTTATTTGAGAAATATTTTAGAATGGAAATATTTTTAGAAAGGTTTTAAAAGGAATAAAATCACTGAACTCACTTCGGTCATTGCAAAATAATTTCGGTGATGACTGCACCATCATGGTCTTTCATTTTCGAGTTTCTGGGAGAGGAATTGCTACCACTGAGTTTTTTTAGTAAAGCTAATTTTGATTTTGAAATCCAAAATAATGATTTGATATACTAAGAGATTGTGAGTATATGCATACATACATATACATACATACATACATATATATATATATATAATTTAAAAAATGATTAGAAATACTTTAGAATAAGGTGTTTAAACTCTGGGATTTTCATTTAAATGTTCTATTGAAAATATAAGAAAATAAGTTTGATAACTTATAAAATTTGAAAATTAACAAGTTAGGGCAATGTTTTAAATTGTTGAATGTGGATGCAAGAAAGTAAATTTGAAATAGAGCTACGGGATGAAATTTTACTTAAATTAAGTTAAATAAGTGAATTTTGAAAATTTAGCCTAAGTTAGGCAAATGAAATAATTTTTGGAAATGGAATTGATTGAGATTTGAAATAAATTAATTAAATGAGCTGATTAAATTAATTAGTAAATTGGATATTGTTTGGAATGTTGATTGATAAATTTGAATGTTGAAATTAGAAAATGAAATTGAATTTGGTTAGAAATGGATAAGGACTTAAGTTGTGAAGTGGTAATAACCAAAAGAATTTTGTATAGAATGTTTATAAACTTAAGAAAATTTTATGAAATAATTCACAAATGTATGAAATGAAATATGTTGAACATAGAATTTGGTGGAATAATTCATAAATGATATCAGTATGGAAAGAATATGCTAAGAAAATAATGAATGTAAATAAATCATTGTGAATAATGATTGTGAATAATTGAATGTAAATGAAATGAATATGAATGAAAAGAATTTGGTGTAGCTAAGAATCAATTGAAATAAATATGTAAGTTGTACGTATGTTATTTTATTCGCATAACGGTTTGATCCAGATTCGATCATATGATTTCGAGATAATTATATCAATCCGAGTTAGGATTTTTCACTCGATTCTCGATAGCGAGCACTGAATATGGATTTTTGATTGACTTTGGGATTCTATATCATAGTATATGACTACGCAAGGAGAATGATAGATTCTAATCAAGGAACCAGATCCAAGTTCGCACTAGGGTGGTCATGTGAGTGATACTAGTTCAGAAGTGAAATTGTGTGATCGAGCAAGTGATTAGATTGAGATGTGTGTACGGATGACATATGTACATCGTACGGTTTTAGTAAAACAAATGTTGAAATAGGGAAAATACGAAATAAAATATGAATATGAACTTTATATTTGGATATGACTGGTAAATAAGATGCAGGTATATAAAAGTAAGAGCTAACTTGATGCCTTTGGCTTCATAAGTAAAATTGGGTTGTCTAACAGAAAGGTACATGTTTATATTGATTGATTTGATGGTTTTATGGTTGAGCCACTTGGCTTTCATTTTCTTTTGTTGGTTTGGGCCTATAGTGGCGATTTATAGTTGTTCTGATCTAGCCATGCAAAGGTGACGCCGGCGAAATTTTTTGAAAATTTATAGAGTTAGAAATTTTGAAGAAATTTTTGATAACTAAAATTTGATTTTGGATTATAAATTGAAATGATAAAATGGATAATATTAGTTGAACTCTATAAATGAATTTGGAAACCTAGTCAGAGTAATAACAAGATTTTTACAAATTGATTTTGGAATGATAAAGGCTTAAAAGGATTGGTAAGTTAGTTCAACTAATTGGTTATATATAAAGGTAAGGGGTTTTTTCATTTTTCCTACCTTGGCAATTTTGATGATGAAATTCTTATAAGGGAGAAGAATGTAACGACCCATAATTTTAGTTATTTGACTATGGTATATTTAATTAATTTTAAATATTGAAAAGTTAAAATTATAGGTTAAATAACTTAAACTTCAAATATAGCAATTTATTGGATAATTTAATTATTGAATTTAATAATTTAATCATTTAAATAATTGAAATCTTAAATTTTTATTTGGATAAAAATGATTTAAAGGCTTAACAAATTTATATTTATAAGATTGAAGGCAATAAAATTTTTAAAAACTAAATTTAAAAGTGATTTACTCGATTTTGAAAATAACTCGTTTTATTTAACATGTAAAAATAGCCTTCCCGGGCACAGTCTCGGATTTCAATGAAACCAGTGTCATTGAGTCTATAATAATGAATTAGAGTACACCGTTAAATTTCATAGCGATCAGATGCATCATTTGATCGTGCGATATCAAAACGCGTTGAAATTAATATAGAAAATTTAATATGATAACTAGATTCAAAAAGCTATCTTCTCCGTATATCGAATTAGGTCTCGAAACTTGTTCATTGCTTTCGGAATAGGGATATAACAATATGAATGCTAGGCGGCACGTCTCGATTGAGGTTTGAAATTTTATACCTAGATATTTTGAACTTTAAATATTATATTTTCTTAGATGTGACCATGCATGTGTCATTTCATATCAGCCGCCCTACCCTGAACAAGCCCGGTCTACCCCTGCATTATTTCCCATCCTTCTTCATGTTATATAACACTACCGTTGAGAAAAAGGGAAGGAAATGTTCTTTCTCTTCTTTCACATAGGCCTTCTCCAACGGCTATAAGCAATCCAAACCACCACAGGTCGTTTCACCCTTCGACATTAACTAAGGTTATGGTCGCATCGATGAAATGAACTATATGAATGGTGGAGATCATCAACGAGGACGCATGGTGGTGGTAGTTTATGAAAGAAGGGCGGTGGTTTGGGTTCGGGTTCGTCAGCAACAGCGTGTCGTTGGGTGGTGGCAAAGGAAGCAGGTGCTCTGGGCGTGCTTTGGGGTCGGTACGGTGGCTCAACGTGGACAGAGGTGGCTAAAAGTGGAAAATGAATGGAAAACTGCTTTAGGTGTTTTCAAGGCATGGTAGCAAATTGGACATCGAGGTGGGTGTCATTAGGAAGCTGGCGTTCGTGGGTTGCTCTGGTAATGGAGCGGTGGTCGTAGGATGGACGAGGCGGCGGTGGCGATGAGGAAGAGTGGCGGCTTGGGTAGTTTGCTCACGAGAGAAATTTGATTTTGGAACGAAGGATTAACCAGTTTAATTAAATGAGGTTTAACATTAAACTAATGATGTGATTAAGGAATTAAATATATTTTTCTGCTATAATTTGTAAATTGAATATCTTGATTGTTTTAGGTCCAAATCAAATGTGGCCAGTCGCATTTGGTTCGTATTGGAAAACACTACAAGCTGGAATTGAGTTGGTAACAATTGGAGCTTGTAGAAATTTCACGTTAATTCGAACATTGTCCGATTTAGACAGAAACTAGAACGTCCCAGTGAAGACTGGAATAATGGTGAGTTAATCTCACCATTTGGGTACTTATTATAGTATATAGTTGATTAAAATTGTTGAATGATCGTTCAGATGAATTATTATTTTTGTTAGTAGGTTTGGATACATTCCTGCCTCTTGGAGTGGATGAGACCATATTGCTTTTCTGTGTAAGGGCAGATGACCCTTTATATACAAATCCTGTCTCGAAGCGGTGAATTTTATTTTATGATTATATAACTTTTGTGATGCAAGGAAACAGGTTGGAGAGATCCAACAGGATTCCTCGCTATTATTGAATTATATTGTTTTAATGGTATTTCCTTTATATGGATTATGGGATAATATTATGATTTTGGTGGTTATTACATTGTTATATGTTGATACTAGAACCTAGTAGTAATAGAAAATCAATATCGATATTGGTTAAGTATTGGGTGGTTATTGGCCTAAAATTAGTATTTTTAAAAATATTATAAATTGCTGATTAAGTCGGAATTGATTTTTGAGACAAGAAACGATTTTTAAAGCCGAAATCAGGTTTCGAAAATATTTTTCTTAAAGGTTATCTAATTTAATATATTAATATTTTTTAAGTTAATCAATTATATAAATATTGTTTTAAAGTATATAATCATACTAATATTATTCTAAAGTTATTTAGTTATTTTAGTATTGTTTAAAAGTCACTTGTCTAAGGTTAATAAGTTTTAAGAATTTATAAAAAAAGTTAATAAATTGAAAGATTTACTATTTAAGAATAATTATGGTTGAAATTAATAATAAGAATTATGAATAAGGTTTTAAAATAAATTATTATTATTTATAAAATGATAAGATTAATTTTTATTATTATTTCTTAAACAATATTTTGGAATGATTAATTATTATTTTAGGATATATAAAGTTAATGATTTCCATTTCTTTATAATGTTCATTGTTAGTAATTTTTATCATATAGTGATGTTTGAGGTGAATGATTAAAACTATTTATAAATGCTTCCGACACCCGAAAAAGGAGTTGAAAGATTTAGATTTTATAAAGGAAGTATAAAATGGTTCAAAGAATTAAGGAAGATTATTTGCAAGGTGAAAGTGTTTATAAATTGATGGATATTTATAAACAAATTTTAGAAGCGGGTTTATAGATTTATAAAAGAAGCTTATAAATGGTATATAGGTCCATAAAGAGTTATAAATGATTTTGAAATGTACAAGAAATTGATATGTGACTGAATTAATGTTTTTCGAAGACTTTATAAAATGTTTTATAAACGATTTGGGAGAATTGTAAGGGAAATTATAAATGATTTGAGAATCAAATAAAGAGAAAACTTTTTCTAAGTTTTGTAGATATACTTATAGCGGTGGAATAAGTATATGGTTATTTCTAAATATAAAAATACAGGGATTTGCGAGTATATCTTTTAAAAAGGTGTTTATATACAAGTAATTTACAAAGTAATTCTATGTATAAAGACTTATTAATGGGGGGCTAGAAATTGATTATATACTTAGCCAATGTTGATTTTCTTTATGAAATAAAATCCCGATTGAATGTTTGTTATTCGATAGCTAAATAACCAACTATCAAAAATAGACCCAACGTAACTATGGAAATATCTAGGAGAAACACATGATTTATATGGCACATTCATCTCCAATGATGTTGTACTGTGCGTATAAATCTTGTTTCTTTCTTTTAGGACGAGGATAAGGAAATCCGTCCACTAACGGTTAGGAGGTGACCTCCGATCTTATCTTTGTCTGTGTATTTTCCAAGGAATAGGAATTGAGTTTATTGAAAATTATAGAACGTTGTTTCAAAGAGACCGGGATCGGAAGTCGATCCAACAAATGTGTTTCGAAGTGAGGACATTGTGAAGAGCATAGAATCGATGATAGAGATGTAAAGTGCAAGGGCTAATCGCTACTAATCCTGAGGGTAATTTCAAAATGGATGTAGTAGAAATAGCGCCTTCGGTTTCGTTCAGACCCAAAACAGAATTATATGGATGAGTGCTATTAGCACATTGTCATTGGAGGGCGACAAGCACTCTAAGTGTGAATTTCTTGAAAGGTAATCGAAGCCTCAAGCCTCATCAATCGGGAATGACTAAAAATCAAGGGAGATGCAGCAAGGCTTAGTGGTGGCACCTATTAGGGTATATTGTCCCCCTTCTAGATAATTTACATATTTATGGATTGGTTGTGCATGAGATGTCGAATAAAAAGGGTTGCAAAGAACCCGGGGTGATGACATATTCGATACTATCTAATCAGGGGTAGGCCAGTCTTGTGTTGGCAGGGATCCAAGTGAGGTCTTCGGTACATTTTCTAGACGTGTACCATGATTGGTGGTACCTCATTGCCTAGTCATTGTATGGAATCGATTCTCCAATATGCGCTGTATGGTTTTAATTGTGCCCAACTATGTTGAAATGGGAGATGTAAGCATTTAAGCTATTTTAATATCTTACTTTGACCCTTAGACATTATTATAATATAACTGGATTATCTATAAAAGTGTTTTGGTTATCGTAAGGTAAAATCTCATATGTATTTATGTGCGGCGCGGTCTTACGAGATACCTTTGATTTCAAAGATTTTTCTTATATCTATAAATCCAGTTAGGTGGTTTTCTCACGCTCATTTTCCAAACCGACTCGGTATTATTTTATTATAATGTTGTAGTCCGACTGAGTATATTACAGATTAGATTGGATGCTTGGAGCTTCAAGTGAAGAGTTGGAGGCCCGAGACATATTTACATAGATGGCTATTTTTCCGCTTTATTCATTCCATTGTGAGATTCTATGTTGTTTAGTTTTCTTCTTATCTTCTTTCTTCTTCTTTTACCCTAACAATCAGGTTTTCCAGCATTTGATTCTCGACATGAAATATAATGGACATATTAGTGTTGATTTTTTTAGGGTCAAAAATCCAATTTGTTACTACTTCAGAGATATTTTAACATCTGTCTACATCTAAACTCAGACTTTGTGCCTAACAAAAATTTTGTAGCAACATTCTGGAATTCAAATCTGGTCTTCATATGTTTTTGAGTATCTTCTGTTGCAAACTTGGTTAGTTCATATAATATTTACTTATATAATTGTCACAATCAAAACATCAAAATTATAGATTCTAACAAAGATAAGTCCATACCCTTCAAAATTAAGAACATATTTGTTACACATGAAATCAACATTACATATGTCCACAACTGGTTCTTTACAAATTAAAGAAAGATATGTCGACCCTCCAATAGGATTTGATACTGCTATTGGGTTGTAACAATTTGGGTTTATGGACTCAAGGAACTAACTACATTCCTAGCTAGTAATTAATACGATACTCCAAAGTTAAATAGGGTACGAATATTATTCCTAGTATAAGAGTTGTACCTTCCACTACAGCCTTTCCTTGATCTCTATAGGGAGATCTACTCAAAATAGAAACAAACTCAGTGGGATAGGCTTGCCTACTCTGCCTTTCCTTCACAAGCTTCAGACACTGATTCTTGAAGTGTCTCTCCTCATGGGAGTGGTAGCACTTCCCTTTGAAAGCTTCCTTTAAGAGATTCACCTTACAATCCTTAGGGATATGTCCTTTCTTTTGACATCTCCGACATACTATACCCTCCTTCTTGAACTTCACTTTTGACTTCTTGTTTGCCAAAAACCTCCCTTCTTAGCTCCTTCTAGACTTTGAGTAGGTCCCGCCTTCTCTTTTCTTCCCCTCCGAGCTAATCATATGAAGCAGAGCTTTCTCAACCAATGTCTCATATGTAGCTCTAATGGGTACTTGGGTCAAAAGTATTTCCCTCAATAGGGGTTTCAGGCCTTTGAAACATTTCATAGCCTTTTTCATGGTGGTATCAATCAAAATCATCCAAACTTAGATAGTTCTATGAATCTACTAATATACTCCTTCAAAATGGAGTCTCCTTACCTAAGTTATATATATGTATGTATGTATGTATGTATGTATTTCCAACTGCAAATTCGAATCTACCCTCAAAATAAATTGTGGCCCAAATCGGTTTCGGAACTCATCCTATGTAACAATTCTATAATTATTCTCCTCAGCCACTACCATCCAGTAATCTAAGTCCTCTCCTTTAAGGTGCCAAGCCGCTATTCTCCGTTTAATATGACCCTCCCAACCAAGCCCCGAAATATTCTTTCACATTCGTTTATCCTTGCCTTTAGTACTATATACACCTTTCCACCCATGCGTTGGAAATCCTTACAGACCTTGGGGAAATCTATGGGATAAGGTTCTGCTTCAGCAGATATGGTAGTGGATGCCATTGGTGTAGTTGCTAATGAATGAGAACTTGCCCTACATGCCTCAAGCATTGCTTGAACTATTCAAGCATCCCTCGAATAGTGGGTATTACTTGGGAGGGGTTCCTAATCTCAAAAGAATGATTTTCAACCATAATAAACTATGTACGTTAAACTTTTAATTATAATTTCCCAATATAGTATAATATGCTGAGATAAAGATTTGCCTAGTGTGTTTGCATATTTTCAAAAATAGTGTGTGTATATATAATAGAGATTTTGAAAAATACTTTCGAAAATAAGAAGTATGCCACTCATACATATACCTATTCACATTGATCGGGTAACCTAAGATCTGATACCAAATATAATAACCCACCTCGAAACAGGCCTAATCTTCGACCTAGAAAAAACCCATCAAATCTTGAGCCCATTCCAAAATTGGATGTTGGTTGGTAAAATTGTTACAAAGAACAATACACAGGGCTATTATCTACACATTCAGAATCGCATAGAGGAGGATAAAATATAATATTAGAAAAAATATCCATTTATTTAATAATTCAATTGTCAGAAACATACAACACAATGCCACGTAACAATGTCAAATATCCATAGGACAATATCACAAAATATATCATCATGTCTAAATGGATACATCAGAAATATAATAACAACAAAAGTAGATAGATTATAACTGCCGCTAGTCTCCGTCTCCGCCATCATGTTCAAAATCTGCACCGTCTTCTCAAACCTATATTGTAATGAAGAGGAAGTCAGAACAACAATGTCTGGTGAATAAAAATCTTGAGCCTTTCTAAAATAGTTCTTGGGCAATATAATTTAGATAAGATTATGTCTTACGCATCCTAACTATATTCTATGTAAATTTCTTCACCTGTAAGTCCAACTCTATAACCTATACCATTTCCAATCCAGCTCACCAACCCATCTCAGCTGTAGGCCAAATCGTTTACCAGTCCCACATATCTATGGTTAATAGTGTCCGAACAATTTAAGAGATAGTAACTATGTCACTTAATACCTTTTTGATGGGAGCGTGGCAGATTCTGTCCATTTAATACCTCATTTTAGACAAGTCATCGTCATTTACTACCTATCCCAGAGCAGACTCCTCTCCAATACTATCTAGCTGACATTGCACAAAATCTCATGAGGACACTTAATACTTATGTATAGGAGAGATGGACCCTATAATGCTACCTAATATCTCAAACTCGAAGCTGACCCTTCCCGAGATATCCACTACTATTCCTAACCGCTAAATCTGACCATTTGATACTTCTTAAATATGAAGGGGGCGGGCTCTCAATCAGCCACTTACTACTCTCGACCCCGAAGCAGGACCTATGTATTATGACCTGTAACCCAAACTATGACGTCTTACATTAGTTCAACTATTCGTAGGTACCGATAGTCAGTTTAGCTGGGCAGGTTTTCCTTAAAGGATTTAGGACTAACCTTGTGTCCTCATGTGGGTACTTATTATCGATTATATCACACATCAGTCCCAAAGTCACACTGTTGGTAGTTAGATTAGCTGGGCAGATTCCGCATGCTTTTTATTGACCTCACATCCCTTTAACTTCATCATAATTTTCACTTACCTAACATAATACCATATACCTCATCACATTCCATAATGTCACTAGTCATCATTATCTAGCTTCTTTCCTATAGGGATTTAATACTAATTAATATCCTATTAACCACGCAATTAATAGTTATCAATTATACGTTATTTATATGCAAATACACACACACACACACACACACATATATATGTATGTATGTATGTATGTATGTATGTATGTATGTATGTATGTATGTATGTATATGTATATGCGCCTAAATATCTCTAAGCGTGCGAAGATTACGCTCTATGCTAATTGTTTAAATGTCAAAAATTTAAATTTATACAAGTCCAATTTCATATCTACAAACATATCATATATCCAACATTCTCAATTTAACAATAGATTTGTACTAAAATAGAATCCATACCAAACCGAATGTATACTAAAATAGCAGAATCAACATTAACATAATTTACAATTTAAATCCTTTTACGCTTTATATAACTTCTACATATACATATGAAAAAGGGAGTTTTCATTAAAATTACGGAAATAGGCAGTGCAGACAAAGAATAAAGAGAATTCATAACTTACACCAAATTTTCTATTTTATTTCTTTTCAAAACCCTTATATCCAAAGAAAAAGATAAGAAGTGGAATAGAATATAAAATATTAAAATTGCAATAACTATACAATTGTACTATTTTAATATATAATAGTTGAGATTATAAGATAAGAATTGACATTTTATTTTAGAGGAATTTTAGGATTTTAGTTCGATGTTTTCATGAATAAAATTCTCCAGGGTATATATCAAATCCAAGTTATACTGTATAGTTACTAAAATAAGAAAAACTAATATTCCACCCACAAAAATCCTTAGCTCGTCCTTTTGGATTTGTTTACGCCCACTTCAATATCTTACCAATCTCCCCTTGTAGAAATATTCCAAATGGGAATTGTATATGAATTAGATTAAGAAATTTAGGGATTGGAGGAGAATAGAATTAGAAATTAAATATTAAACACCTAAAATTTCTTACTAGAAACCCTAGAGAATTTTTTGAATCTTTGAAGAAGAGAGAGATCGATAGAGTTTTGTTTAGTTTCCAAATAATTGGAGAATAAAAGTGAGGGGGATAGACTCTTATTTATAGTAGTTAGAAAGCACCAGAAATGTCGGATTTAAATCGATTTAAAAAAACATAATCTGGACCGTTCATGATGTTAAAAATGCTAGCCGGCACCACGATTACCGGTTGACCCCTCCTACCTAGGCGGTCGACCGCTAGCAATCGATCAACATTAGGTAGTGGTCGATTGATCGCCTTATTTTGGGAATGAATTTTTGTTTGCCGTTATTTAGTTATTTAATTCCCTAATTAGTATAACATTAATTTTTATTTTAGTATTTACTTAACCCCTAATTCTAATTACAGTAAATTTATGAATTTCAAAATTTGGCATTATTTATTTATTTAAATTTGAATCTTATTTAAATTAGTTTGAATCGAAAAACTTCAAACGTCAACTACTTTTATGTTTGAGCTCTGATTTCAAAACATTATATATGAAAATTGATCAGAAAATCACTACAAACGCAACGAAAAAAATTTCGTGATCACATTCCGACACTTATAAAATTTGCTTTTGTAGTATTATCTTAATTAATTAATTAATTTCTTATTAAATTTTACAAGGTGTTACATTCTCCCTCCCTTAAATAGGATTTCATCCCCGAAATCCCTAAGGGACGGACATCGTAACACACATTAAGCATCCATGATATATAACCCAATTATCTACACAATCATTTAATCAACCGAAAGTGCAATGCGATTAAGAATGCAGACATACTACATGTGAGCTCAATCATAGCGTGTATGCAAGATCATGACATATAGGCAGGTATGCAAACTTCCTAGATAAGCACTAAGTTTTCTATATGAGTGCAAAAGTGACAGTAAAATGTGAGGCAACTATCCCCTACCATCCAATATAGCAACTATGATGTAATCAAAACCGAATTTTTGAGAGAGAAGGTTTATTAGTGAAAAGCTCAGAATGGGAAGTTCTAATACTCTCTTCAGTTTTCCACGTGCTTTCCATCGGGTTATCCCTCCATTGTACTCGAATTGGCTTAATTTCTTTATTGTGGAGCTTCCTCGTTCCATGCTCCACAATATGTGTGGTGGTGTGAGATGCTATTGACTCTGTCTCGATGCCTCCTAATTTATAAGGCTCTACTATGGTGGTTGTGCTGGTTGTGCTTTGAAGGAATCTCCTCAAGTGTGAAACATGAAAAACATCATAGACTCCTTCCAAATTATTTTTATGGCTCCACACAATAATCAAGTCTTTCTATTTTTTCTAAAATTTGGAAAGGCCCAACAAATCTTCGTGCCAATTTTCTCGACTTCCCAAACCTCACGACCTTCCTAAGAGTGGAAACTTCAATAAACAACATGTCCCGTACCTCAAATTCTAACTCCTTTCTTCTTGTTCGCATGGGAATTTTAGTGATCTTGTATGGCCTTCATTCACTACCTTATACATTCTACATTTTCTGAAGTCTCGCGAATCAAATTTGGTTCGAGTAAAATTTTATCGGTGATTTCCACCAATAATTGGGCAATTTGTACAGCCTCCCACAAAGTGCTTTAAAGCATGTCATGCCAATCGTCGCTGACTATTATTATACGCAGATTCGACTAAAGGTAAGTGCTGCTTCCACTACCCTCCAAAGTCCATGATGTAAGCTCAACAAGTCTTCAAGATCTGATTCATCCTTTAAGTTTTACCATCAGTCTGTGGGTGGAAAGAAGTGCTAAGACTCAATGAGGTACTTGAAGTTGTCTGCGAACTCCTCCATAATTCTCTAATAAATAAGGGGTCCCTATTACTAACAATGCTAACAAAAATTCCATGAAGTCAAACCGCCTCCTTGATATAAATTTTCACAAAGACATTGCGGTTTTATTACTTCTAACAAAAATAAAATGGGTGCTTTTTGTGAATCTATCCACTATTACCCAAATGGCTTCATTGCCTTTTTGGCTTCTAGGCAACCCATCGATGAAGACCATCAATATATGCTCTCGTTTTCAAGTTGGATTCTCTAATGGTAATAAAAATCCTCTAGAATTTTCTTGCTCAGCCTTTATCCTTTGGCATGTAAAACATTTGGAAACAAATTCAGTAGCCCTTTTCATTATCCTTAGAAAATAAAAAATTCACTGCATATCCCTATAGGTCTTTCCTCCTCCAGGGTAAATGATCATCCTTGAATGGTGACATTCTGTAAGCACTTCCTCCAACACATTATCATTCTTCGAAACATAAAGTCGTTCATTGCTCCTCAGGCATCCCTTTTCATTAATTGTATAACTACTAACGTGTGAAAAATGTTCTCCTCTAATCAACTTACGTAAAATATCTACTATCTCCTCATCATTCTTTTGCTCAAGTCCAATACGGTCCATTAATATTGGCTTGCCTCCATTAATACTAAATAGCCTTGAGTGGGTTCTGCCTGCGTTTGAAAGTTAAAATTGGACCGGAACTTGAACTTCCTCCACTTATATATAGCACCTATGGTAGCATGCCTCCGGCTAATAACATCAACAATGGCATTGCCCATTCCAGTGGTATATTGTATCCCAAACCATATGATGCTATAAACTCCATCCACCTCTGCTAGCTAAGATTTTAATCCTTTTTGGAAAATAAATATTTTTGGTTGGTGAACAACTCAAACTTCTCTCTCAAAAGATTGTGCCTTCACATCTTTATGGAAAAAACGATAGCCGCCAACTCTAAGTCATGAGTTGGGTATCTCTTCTCGTTGTCCTTTGGTTGCCTACTAGCATAAGCGACCATCTTTCCTTCTTGCATATGAACTACTCCTAATCACATGCCACATGCATCTGTGTAAACTATAAAAGTCTTCACTCAATCGGGAATGCTAAGTAGTAGAGCACTTGCTAATAGTTCCTTTACTACTCGAATGCTTCCATGCATCTTTTATTCCATGCAAAGATTAGATTTTTCTAGGTTAAGCGAGTTAGAGGGCTGCAATTTTTGCAAAGTCCTTTATGAATTGCGTATAGTAACCCGCTAACTCGAGAAAACTCCTAACCTCCATGGTGCTTGAATCTTCAAACTTTGGATACCTTCTACCTTTGTGGGGTGTACTTATAATCCTTGTTTGAAAACATTGCGTCAAAGAAATCTCAACAACTTCCAAAAGTAAAATTTTAAGAATTTAGCTTTAAGTTGGTGCCTTCTCAAAGTCCTTAGTATCTCCCTTTAGTTATGTTTATGCTCTCCTTTACTCATGGAGGAAACTATGATGTCATTGCAAAAACTATGAGAAATTTATTGGCTGTCCCTAAATACTCTACCCATCAAACCTACGAAGTACGCAGGGGCATTCTTTAATCCAAATGGCATCACTTCCCATTCATAAAGTCTATCCGGATTATGAGTTGTGGTCTTCAGTTTGCTTCCTTTACTAGCCTTCGCTGATGAAATCCAGTAGCCAAGTCCAATGGGGAGAAGATTTTGGCTCTCACAAGCTAATCAAACAAGTCATCCATTTAAGGTAAGGATGCTTATTCTTCATAATCAACTTGTTGAGTTCTCTACAATCAATGCATAGCCCTAATGAGCCGTCTACTTTAATGACAAAGACAACTAAGGCTCTCCATTTTGAAGTACTCCGATGAATGAATCCTTTCTGCAATAGCTCCGAGATCTTCTCATCTATCTCTCGCTATCTTTGGTGGCCATGTGTCTTAATCGTAGAATGACTGGTCTAGTGCTCTTCTCCAAATCAATCCTAAACTTGATCTCCCTATAAGGTGGGAGACCCGAGACTTCTTCAAAGATGTTAGGAAATTCCCAAAACTACGGGTACAGATGAAAGCTCATATTGTGATAGGCTCATCGAGTATAGATAGCTTAACTCGACTGAGTTTAAAGGTGTATAGTGAACATCTATGTATTGTTCCTTACAACTACTTAACCATAAAACCCTCCTATTGCAATCCAAGATAGCCCCCTAGTATGATAGCCAATCGATGCCTAAGATAATTCCATACCCTTAAAAATCAAGAACATACGCACTACACATGAAATCAATGTTACATATGTCCACAACTAGTTCATTACAAATTAAACAAAGATGTGTCGACCTCCCAATATGATTTGATACTACAACTGGGTTGGGAACAATTTGGCTTTGTAGATTCAAGGAACTAACTACATTCCTAACTATCAATGAATGTGATACACCAGAGTCAAATAGGGAACAAATAGTATTTCCAGTATAAGAGTAGCACCTTCCGTTGTAGCCATTCCATGTTCTCTAAGGGGAGGTGTATTGGAGATATGAACAACCTCAATGGCATAGGCTTGCCCACTCTTCCTTTCCTTCACAAGCTTCGGACACTGATTCTTAAAGTGTCCCTCCTCATTGCAGTGGTAACACTTCCCTTTGAAAGCTTCCTTCAATAGACTCACCCTATAATCCTTTAGGATATGTCCTTTATTTTAGAATCTCTGACATACTATACCCTTCTTCTTGAACTTATCTTTCGACTTCTTATTTTCCTAAAAAACCTCCCAACTTAGCTCCTCCTGGACTTTTAGTAGGTCTCGCATTCTCCTTTAAGCTAACCATCTGAAGCAGAGCCAACTCAACAAACATCCTATATGTAGCGCCAATTGGTACTTGGGCCAAAAGTAATTCCCTAAGTGGGGAGTTTAGGACTTTGACAAATTATATGGCCTTTTTCATAAGGGTATCAACAAAATCATCTCAAACTCAGCTAGTTTTATGAATCTACTAACATTCTCCTTCGTAGTCGAGTTTCCCCACTTAAGATGCATAAATCTTTCCAACTACAAATTCGAATCAACCCTTGACGTAAATCGCGGCTCAAATCGGTTCCTGAACTCATCCCATGTAATAATTCTATCATTATTCTCCTCAACCACAATTATCCACCAAACTAAGGCCTCTCATTTAAGGGGCCAAGCCATCATTCTTCACTTAATATGTTCATCAATCCAAGCCCTCATAATATTATCTGACATTTATTTATCTAAGCCTTTGTCTCCACAAAACCACTCCTATATACACCATTCCACCCATGTTTTTGAAATCCTTGTAGATTTTTGGGAAGTTTGTAGGGCAGGGTGCTATTTGAGTGGCTATGCAGTGCGTGCCACTGGTATAACTGGTTAATGTAATGTCATTGACATCATTCAAGACATTTAATTAGAATAAATTAAATAGAATAGCGTAGATAAGGAGATTGAGGTTGATTAATGAATTAAGTGGCCATGCTTTATATTATCTTCCTTAGTCATATACGTTCATTTTTATGTAAACAAAAATTTTAACCATAAGAAAGCAAGGCGGGCCATTAGGAAGAAAGAAGAGAAGAGGAAACCAAATTTTTGCTTAGGATTCAAGCTAGAAGGAATCAATCTCAATCAAACTTCAATTTCCTTATCCAATCTAAGGTGAATAATAATTTCTACATCTCTATTTTGATTTCATTATCATATTTTTTCGGATTTAATCATAAATTTGTTTTATGATATATATTGATTAAAGATTGCTTGATTTATGATTTATATGATTTAAACAAGGTTGTTTAAAGGAGATATATACAATTTTAGGGTAAAACCAAGATTTAAATGATTTGAATGCCATGGGAAAATTTTACCTTACATATAACATGATTTTGGAGTTGGGTTCAATTTTTACAATTTTTCAAGCCGTGGAGAATTCGTTATGAATTTTCAAAGGAAAATAGGGTTATTTGGGTTAATAAATTTATTTTGGTAAATATATTAAGAATTTGGGTCTAAAATTTTGATACATTGGATAACATGTGCAAAGTGAATCTTTGGAATTTTTGGGGATTTTAACTAAGTGATTTAGCATGGAAGTTAAATTATTTCAAAAGAAGTACCTAAATGATTTAATTGTTTTTATAGGAGGAAGGGCTTATTTGTTAAAGTTAACTTGATTTCGATCAAAGAAAATGTGGAAAATATTATCCAAATTATTTAGAAGTTGGTGAGAGCCAATTAAATTTTTACAAGTAGGCGGGTTTATTACAAAAAGTTTATTTATTTTGGTAAAATCAGGTTTTACCTAAAAAAGGTTGTTTTGCCTTCTTTGGCAAACCTTTCGACTTAGACCTCTTGACATAAGCCTTTCGACTTCATTGACCAACAAGGTTGAAAGCAAATCACGTGATATCATTCAATTGGTATGTAGTGAATTGGACCAAGTCGAAAGTTAAGATGTCGAAGGGTTGCTTTCGAAGGAGATGGCCCCCTAGTTTACTTTGATTTGAAAAAGAAAATCACTTAACACGTTTTAAAGTGCTGTGATTTCAAAAAGTTTTTCAAAGAGAATTTTGAAAGAGAGCTGCCGCCTTTATTTTTGTTCAAATCTTCTGAAGTGGTTGAAAGCGGGAACTTTCGATGTTGTCAGAAGGTTTAATTGTTATAAAAATACAAGCCACTTCCCAAACCTTCAGAAGGGGTCGAAAACAAGAGCTTTCGACGTTGTTGAAAGGTTCAATTGTCTTCCCCAATATTTTATAAAATAAAGAGTGGTTTTGAAAGAGATACTTTCACATATGACCCAAAGTAATATTTTTAAGTATAAACCCAATGGTTTCGAAAGGTTTGATTTTTAATGGCTTCAAATGGTTTGAGTTCCAATGATTTCGAAAGGTTTGATTTTTAATGGCTTCGAAAGGTTTGAGTTTCAACGGTTTCATAAGGTTTGATTTCCAATGCTTTCGAAAGGTGTACTTTCAAGTAGTTTCGAAGTTATGCCTCCACTCTTATTTAGTGATACTTTAACAAGGTCGAAGGGTTTTCAAAGAAGTGTTTTAAAGTATTAAAAGGGCTGGAGCCTATTGTTTAAAAGATATGGTTTATGCTTTCGAAGGGGTGGAAATGAAAGCCTTTGAAGGGATTGAAAATAGAAGCTTTCGACGTTGTCGAAGGGTTTTAAAACCCATACTCTAATTTTTAAAGGAAAAAACCATGGGATATATAAAGTATTTTTGTAATGGCTTTACATATGGGATTTTAAAGAATTATTGCCTTGATAGAAATATACGCTAAAGGTGTTAACTTTGTTTTATGAAATGTATTTCAAGGACTTTATACACACAAGAGTGGTATTGTTATATTGTCCTTTTGCTACTTCAAATGCGAATATATTCACATAATAACCCATAACTATATTTTGGGAAAAAAAAGGGATAGAAGAACCAGTTAGGTTAACTCAATAGTGAATATAAATTGCTTAAACTACTAAATGAGTAGAATTGCATCCAAGGAGTCGAGGTAACCAAAAATATATGATGCCTAAATTTTATAGTTCTTGGGGTAAACCAAAAAGTACATAGTAAACCCATGAAAATTATAATTCAGTAGTTATTGGAGGAAACCAACAAGTTCATAGTTAACCCATGAAAACTATGTATTAAGGACAATAGCAAGGGCTAATTGGTTTGTAGTGAACCCACGAAAACTATATCCGGATGAAGAATTGACATCAGTCAATGGGTTCCTAGTAAACCCATGAAAAAATGGATAAGAAAGTGGTTGATGGAAGTATCAGTAGGTTCCTAGTCAACCAAAGAAAAGTAGGATGTGAAGTGAGTCACTGGATAAATTTATAGGTTCCTAGTCAACCCATGAAAATTAGGATAAAGTGATTAGTTATTGAAATGACTAATAGGTTTCGAGGAACCTATGAATTAATTAAGTTAACTGGCAGGAGCCTGTAGGTTCTTAGTGATCCCATAAAAACTATGAATATGACAGGGTGTTCTTTATTATAAAGGTTATTAGTAAACCCATGAAAACTGTAAGGTTAATAGCGATCCTGGAAACTATAATTATGAAAGGGTATCAGATTAAAAGAGGGATGGGAAATCCTAATTGTTTTCAAGCATGCATATCATCATAATATTATGAAAATGGATGTTTTAACCATTATAGATGCAGGATACCATATATGGTTTTATAAAGGTTTTAGGCTAATAGTGAAGGGAAAACCCATTCCGCAAAGGGTGCGGTATCACTAGATATAAAAATGGATTGAGATGTTAGATTATTATTCGTACCAAGCTTTACGTCTGACTCAGTTTTTGTTTTTCCCTTAAACTCTCGGGTGCTAAATTGATTTTGAGTAGTTTGAGCATTAAGGTTCTCAGGTTCTCTTCTTTGACGAATAAAGCTTTCGAGGGCGTGCAGGAGACAGATAGTTGTTTTGAGTTTTCTTTTCCATTGGGTATTCATCTATAAAGGTAGATTTATTAGCCTTAATATATACTCTGATCAACCTGGGGGCATCTTCGTATGTCGCTCTTGGCATAATTGTAATAATTATATTTTGTTGAATGCGGTGAACGTATTTTGGGATTATGTAATGAACATGAAATGTTTTAATTTGAATGTGGAAATATGTTTTCGAGTTGTCAATATTTTTCCATATTCTTATGATCTGTGCATTAATGTATCTAGTTCCACCTTATTTGGTTGTCGAAGATTAATATCTATGGCTGACTGCAGCATCCGTAGTTGTTAGTTTTTGGCCTCTAAGTAAGGGGATGTTACAAGTTGGTATTAGAGCATAGGTTTATGAAACTTTTAAAGAAAAGCTAAATCTAAAAGCTTTTTGAAACATAATCCAATGAATTTGAAAAAAAGATTGGGCTTTGGGTTAACGCTATAATAACATATTCGTATTATATATATATATATGTGTGTGTGTGTGTGTGTGTGTGTGTTACGTATTCTCCTCTCTCTTAGATCGTTCTTCTGTATCTTACTAAGGCTCATATCTAGATATATGAGAAAAAGGATATGGAGGAGAAAATGGAAGAGGAAATCTAGTTGGAGGAAGCATCATAACCAACGGAAATGCTCGACCTAATACCCAGTGAAACCAAGGACTATAGTCTAATGCTAATTCAAATGCTGAGGCCAGTGTAGGTCCTAGAAATCCGCCAGTACATGCATGTATAGTGTTTGGGTTGTTGGCTAATCTTTTACAAGCAAGATTAATAAAACGAAAGCCTTCCTTTCGAACTCATTGTTATAAGGTCATAAGGAAAAGCGACCTTCAACCCATTCGAAAGGTACAAAGGCTGCAGCTAGGTAACGAATAGGTTCAAAATGCGAAAACTCATTCGAAAGCTTCTTTTAGAAACAAGGAAAGCAGCAACTTATTCGAAAACCTCTTTCTGAACAAAGACAATGATTCAAAAGCTTCAACCCTTTCAAAAGCATCTTTTAAAAACAAAGGCGAGTAATGTATCTGAAAACTTCTAGCAATGACTTCAACCCCTTCGAGAGAATTTCTTTGACACAGTCTCTTCCGCCATTTTCCAATCCATTATGTATCAATGGGTTGATATCATGTGTACTGGTTTCGAATGGGTTCAATAGTGGAAGTATGGTGACGATTGCTTGGAAATGGAAGTGGCAAAGTGGTAAACAAAATAAAACTGATTTTATACCTTTCAAAGGAACTTCTTTTCGCCTAACTTGCCTAATTCAAAATGTAATTGGTTTTCATTTCTTTATCAAAATCTTTTTTTAGAAGGCTGTCGAATTCACAATTAACCATTTAAAACATTTTTAGCAAATAATCCCTTCCCCTTGATAAAACATATAAAACATTTAAGTCCCTTAACTTAATTAATTTTATAACCATAATAAAATACTTAGGAAAGTTCCCTAAAAATCACAATAATACAATTTTAAAATGTTTTCTAACATATAAAAATTTCAGATCCGAAGTCATTAGATAATTGCCATAAATAATTTTAAACCCATAATTATCTATTTGTCCCATTCAAAGTTCATAATTAACTATCCTTAACTTGGAATATTGTAAAAAAAATTAACCCATCTCCAAAATAATGTTTTACATAACATATTCAAACACACGACATTTGAAATCAATTTATATGATTTTAACCTTAAAATCGAACTATAGCATTCCACAAAAATTTATTTAAATTAAAACATGGCATATAATCAAAGCATATCATCATTCATCCATCCAAATGGTTTTAACCTTAAAATCGAATTTAAATGTTCAAAAAGACATATATGATATGGTTTAGACTATTATTCACCTTGTTTGGATAAGGTACTTGAGATTTGTTCTTGCTTTAATCTTCCTATCTTGAATCTTAGCCTTTAATTGATTTTAAGCTCTTCTTCTCCTAGGGTAATGGCTAGCCTTATTTCTCCTTTATTTATATTTACATTTTATGAAAAATGTGAATGAGAATGAGGTAGGGGTCTAGGGGTTATGGGGTTATGGTATACAGATATTCTCATATTATCCTTGCCTTATTCCCTTAGGTATCTAACTTATAAACCATTTTTATAAATCCATTTAGTTAAGGCTCGACCCTAAATAAGTTTTTAAATATCTATTCCCTTATTACTCTAATCTGTATATTATTCAATTTAATTTATCTAATTAAATCTCCTGAATAATGTTATTTAAAATTAGGGGTGTTACACATATACGACTGTATAAACTAGACTCGGGCCAAAAGCTTCATGTAAAATACAATAGACGTATTGAGTGTCAAAAGTGCAAAATTATGCCATACCAGGCACTTGAATCCCATAAATTAAGAATTTCACCTTTGTGGTCGGATTAGTTATTATGAGCACGATTCTAGTTGGTACCTAATTTGTAGAGTATGTTAGATATGTTATCAGTATTCAACTTATGTTCCACTAAGCCAATAAGAGAATATCTAGAGCTTAAAAACTGCAATAAATTTAATTGTTTCTAGGGAGTATAGTCTTTTGAATCAACTTATGTTATCAGTATTCAATTTATGCTAGTTTTGGTTAGAGCTTAAAAACTGCAATAGATATGTTATCAGTATTCGATTTATGCTAGCTTTAATTATCTTTTGAATTGCCAACAGATTTTCTTAGGTTATTAACTTGGTTTTTTGGCTTAGATAATACTGTAAATTTTGCACCAGAGGGTATCGCGGTGCCAACTGTGCTATTAAATTCCATCTGCCCCACTGCATGTTACTACTCCCATCATTCTTAGGGATTAGCATTTTAGTAAACTGATATAAGCCCTCCAAATGTTCGAAGCTTTGACATTTTTGGCATTTGATTGGTTTCTATTCGTATTCAACGCCTTGCATTACAAGTTTGTCAAACTCATTTAAAATAGGAATCTATTTAAGGTAGTTAAAAGAACTCGGGAGTTCCATTAAAACATAAGCATAAGAAATTTTTATAATGTCTTCTGTGAAATTATTCATTATAATATGGTTACCTAATACAGAAGCGATCCGACTAATACTTTCCTCATTCCAATAATCTAGCGGTAAATTAGGAAGGTGAACCCATATTGGAATTGAGTGAAGTGGTTCCTTATTTATATGCACCCTGGAGTCCACCTTTTCATCATCATTAGCTTTCGATCATAAACATATTGACCACCTTCTAAAATACTATGACAATCTTATTTTTTTATCAAATTTAATGATGCAGAACCTGTTCTCCTTGGAATATGTAGAAAATTTGCCTACTGGTTTCCAAAACCTAATAATATATGCTTTAAAAAATGGGTAATGGGATTTGGATCTCACAATGTAGATAATAATAGCGTTATCCCATTGATTTCTAGTAGCAGAAACAACCTCCGTAGACATTTTGGCATAGTGCAATGTATTAAATTCATGCGGTTTAATTTTTTTTAAAGGACTGCATACAAAATTTGATTACTTTTAATAACATCAATCCACATACGACTCAAAGAGGTAGAATCTCTTTTGTTTAGATTTGCAAAATTAAACTGTTCCTAAGGTGGTTGATTGTGGTTGGGAACATTAGTTGTTGGAAATTAAATCTATCACATTCTGATATAAAAGAATCAAAACCTTCCGTATGAATAGGAAAAGAGCATCTATCTTGATGCAAAAACCAATGATTACTGGGACATGAGGAATTAGGGTTGAAATTTAAAATTCTATGCCACTTCTTAGAGTTAGCAGTAACAAAACCATCCTCATCAATATCCTACAAAGGCTATCTAAGATGCTAGGAAACATGGATGCATGGTGCGTTGTAACGACCCATTAATTTTAAGGTTTTAACAACGTAATTAACTGGAATTTTGTGAAATTTTAAATAATAATATTTTGAAATAAAAACTTGATATTTGGAATAAGTCTATTTAAGCATAGAAAATGGTAAAATTTCATCAGAAATATGGAAGTTTATTTTATTATGTAATTTTATTTCAATTTAAATCAGTTAATTTGATAATAACAATATATTTCTCAAACCTGAATATTTTATATAATAAATTTGTAAATCAATTTTTGAGTGAGACGTCTTATTTCGTTCCGCCAAATTCAGACTTTCCTAGACCATCTATCTTATTTTCAGCATATTAGCAGCATTTTCGGTACTGATTATCGACTTTTGATAGGATGATCGTATCGCGGATATCTGTGTACCATTCTTTTCGTATCGTCTTGCTGATCTCCGTAGTATATTCAGTTGTGTTTCTGAGTTCGATAAGTCATGGAAAACCATGAAACGGTCAGCCATATCGGTACCCGTTCGAGTCTATTTGTGTTCCGTGACCATTCAAATTTTCCACTAGTTGAAATTTAACGGTCATCAACTTTTATTATCAGCCTTGAATTAAAACGTACTGACTTCCTCTATTCCTAAAGTTATATTTATTTGCTGTTCGAATTGTTCACCAGCCTTTATTATTTCCTTGGATTCACGAGCTGACTTTTATTATTCCAAATTCCAACTGTTCAAATTTATATTTTGCTTGTTCTTTCGTGTGTGTGTGTGTGTATGTATATTTGTTTCTTACTGCTTACGTTCTTTCCTCTCCCATCCTCTTTCAGTGCCATTTTTCTAAGAGAAAATATATATATGAAATGTACAAGTATATATATATAAAGTAAGATCCTTTGAAAACTGCTCATATCCTCTTCCCCACTTATGACATTAGCTCACCATTCCTCCCCTTGTCTCTCGCCTGCCCTCACCCTTCCTTGCATGCAAACCCACCATGCAAATCCATTTATCCTCCGCCAACCTTGCAGCCATCTACCCGTTCCCAAATGCCACACCACCCATCTCGACCACCCCATAACAACACGCGACCCAACTAACCCCAGCTTCACCATCTCCTTCATCCCATCGCCTAACCTCCACCTCTCTTCCCATCATGCCGCAATGCCAAGTGCGGAACCCGACAGCCATGCCTCCACCCAAAGCACCCACCACCCAGCAAGTGTTGCCTTTCCCCTATCCTCCTCCCCTCTCCTTCGAGCAGCTTAGCCAAGCATAGCTGAGGGTAACTCATGAATATACATGCTTATGCGTATATGAATTCGATATTTTATAGGTAAATATTTGTTATTAATATTGTTTGTATTATACATATATTAAGATATATTTGACTATGGTATATATATATGTTAATATTATATAATATATGAGGTATATAATCAAGGCGGTATGTGTAATATATATACATATTTATGCGATGTGTTGAAAGAAAATATATTTGTTTATTTAATTACTGTTTTTGGTATATATACAGATATATAAGGTTGTTTATATATGTACTTTTAAAGAGAACAAGTCTATCAAATTTCGTCTTATATATAAGTTATGTAACTTGATATTTATTATTATATATGTTTTTTTACTGTTTTTATATATGATACCGCGGTTAAAATATGTGATATATATGAGTCTATACATTCTAGATATAAAGTATTATGCATTTCGCTGTTAAAGTGTATATATATTTTTTATACTACCTGCTATTCACCTTGCTTTGTTTTGATGTAGGGACTAACCTGTTAGTTTATAGAGGTTTATAACATGTATTATACAAGTGCTTTCATATAAATGAATGTGTTTTATTTTATAAGTTGAAGGTATTGATTTCATTTAATGGTTTTAATAATTTAACGTAATTTAATATGTTCTAAAGTATGAATGCATGTCATATGTATATATATATATATATATATATATATAGATTGATTCTACATTGGATCCTAATTTTCTCTTCCACTGTTTTCTACGTCACTATTTTTGTGATTTCGACTTCTATTTTTTATATGTAATAAATGTATTATATCTATATTTCATATGTATGTTTTGGTGTCTTTAGTCAAAGGTTATATGTGTGTATGTGTGTGTGTGTGTAAGCCATCTGGCTTTAAATAATAAGTTTAAAGAAGTTCATATATATCTTTTGGTAAGAGCTGTATTTATTTAAATTTATTTTGGCAACAAAATTTGTATAAATTATATATTTAAATATTTATTGAAGTTATGTTACAAATTTTGTAATAATTCCATATATGGGATATGTCATAGAAATTTTAATTTATATTTTTTTTCATCAATTCTAGCCTATCGTGCCTGCTTTCTTCGTCGAATTCGTGCCCATCGTACTTTGCTTTGGAATTTACGCATGGATTAGTAATTCATTTCGTTGTCAATTTCTCTAGCCTCGAAAGGTGGGCAATCACTCACGATTAACATTCTTATATTTATTAAATTTGATTTCATTTGAAATGACAATTGAAATATGCTGCTAAATTGAACTGTTAATTATTTAATTGTTATATATGATAAGCCATTATCTGTAACAATTCATCTGTGACCTATGACACAATATTCTGTTATTATATTATGATTTAAATTATTATTGATGATATATGCCTATTTCTGATTTGTTATATTATTATATACGTTCTCACTCTACAAGTTTCCTGTTAATTTAGAATTCCCTATGGGTTGAAATGATACATACCCGAACGATCTTGTAGAATAAGAGAAAATTATTATGGGTAAAAATGATAAACCAAAGTGATTTTTATTGACTTTGAATTTGGGATTACGGGTTAAAATGATATATAACCATAGATATTTAAATTACGGATTGAAATGATAAATATCTGTATCACTTGACCATAGGATAGAAAATTATATACAGACACTGTTGGTCTATATATTTGAAAATGATTTCCAATTTTTGAAATTAAATATATGGTTTAATAAATATTGATTTTTGAATTTTAAAATGTATAAAGGTTATGGTATATATGTCTAAATTTTAGATTTTTAAAATTATATTATTTTGGAAATTTTAGAGTTATGAGTTAGCTTTGAAATTTTAAATTTTAAGATTTTACTTATAAATTTACTATTTTAAAAATATATAAAGTAAGTTTTAATATAAAATGAAAGTAATAATAAGATTTAATTAAATTAGTATATAATATGTTTTAAAATATTTATTTAAAAATTTATATTAATATTTTAAAATAGATTTATAACTTTAATAATAAAGGTTGGAAAGATAAATTAATGTTAACTTAGAATTTAAATTGGCTAACAATTGAATTCAAGAAAGAATTGATTTAAACTTATTAGTTTTGAGATTTTGAAAAGATATGATTATAACTTGGTTTATAACTTGATTTGATAAAAAGTGATTAAATGAATTTTCACAATTTTTAATAAAAAATTGAGATTGAATGTTTTATATTGATTTAGGTATATAAATTAGGATTTAAATAAATTTTATAGAAATGGTAAAGGGAATAATTTCCAAATTGAATAAAATTTAAAGTTAATGTTCAAATATAAATAAAGTCTATATTGTAAATTTTTGAATATTTAAACTTCAATCTTTGAACTTTAAATTGAAATGGTTGAACTGGAATTGATTTAAATTGAAATTTTTAAAATTTAAGATGATTTAAATCGATTTGCGAAATGGGTGGAAACTAATTTTATTATAAAAAGTATTTTATTGTGTATATAAACTATTTTAATTTATAAAGTATTACAATATGTATACTATTTCAATATAAACTGTTTAAGTTGGAAGTGTTACGATTTCGAAAGTGTTATGATTTCAAAAGTGTTATGATTTCAAAGTTTATAATTTCGAAAGTGTTATACTTTGAAAGTGCTATGATTTTGGAAATGTATATTTAAGTGAATAATGATATCATATTGATATGGTTTTGAAATGATATGATATTTTGATATAAAGTATAAACTATTTGAAATAAAATTACCATGGTGTTATAATAACGTTTGGTTGTTAAAGAGACTAGGATAGGTTATTGTCATACTCTCTGCCAATACCGAAAACCACTTTAACAATCGTGTACATGGTGGAGATTCCAGAATGAAGTAGGATGGTTGGCGATGATTCTATTTGAGGTATATACGTGGACCTGACTCCCATGAGTTAGCTTAAGGTGGCTAAAACAGAAGCAATAAACGGGCTAAGTGAGGTAAATCCTCCGATCGGACACACTTCTTCGATATCATTCTATTACTTTGTGATTGATTGGGTGCACCTTCGGATTTTAGGAGTGTTGGACGAGTTGGGCGGTAGTTGCGGCTATGCGTTACCAACTTCCTGGAAGTGTAATTGGTATATCTACCCTGGAATTGCCTAGTTGTGCCGTGTCACCTACCATATCGAGCCTACTACGAGTTTATTTTGCACCATACTTATGGAGTTCCCTCTGATAGCCTCCAATTTACGAAGGGTTTACGGTACTGTATAGACTATGGGAATATATAAAAATGTGTTAAGAGAGATATGGGTAACGCTGTAATGCTATTTTAATAGTTTATCTTACTATAGACATATTATAATACCGTATTGTACTACATAGTAGATAGTTCAACGGAGCCTTAGAGGATGGTATCCCAAATATCCTTTGAGCTACTTGTATTTCAGTTGATATTTCATTTGAGTTGGATTTATTGATATACGAATGCTAATTCCGACTCGAGGGTTTTGTGTTTGCTTTATTCTCAGGTTAGACTGAGAGACTCACCTTTGAAGTTTGAAGCTTTGCTTGGAGATTCATCTATCTATTCAGCTTTTAGCTATTTAGTTGACTCCTGTGATATTCGAATTTTGTTATTTGACTACGTATTGAGACTTCTATGTATCTTGATTTCTGCTATATTTTGTTTCATACTCTGTTATATATATAATAGCTTCATGAACTACTATTCATTTGTTTCCGCTGCTTATTGTTATATTACTCTGTGTCTGTGATTCTGTGATTAGTTTATTTACTATATATGCTAAGTTTTTCCAAATATAAATTAACATTCTGATATTTTGAGCAATTCAAGTCCGACATGTGTGGATACGAATGACACAAAATAACGAGTCGTTACAGTTGGTATCAAAGCTCTGGTTTAGGCAAAACTTAGCATGTAGAGTAAATTTAATTTCAGAATCATATTCGTTCGAACTTAAGAATTCTTCGTTAGGATCCTCCTAGATTAGAATTTCTCTCAAATTTTGGAACTTTCCCATTTGTTCTAAAATCCATTCCCATTCCTTCCTTTTCGTGTTCTTCTTGATTCTAGAGTATCCCGTAGCTCCACTTCGGTCTATGATGAATTTAAGCTTATCTTGTGAAACCCAATTGGCAACTTCATCCTTTTGGGTGATAAATTCCATCGGCGGTCCCGCCAACCCTCGTATTATCTATAAAGGGGTGAAAATCCTTTACAACCGGCGTCGATTCACCGGAGACTTCTATATCCTCGGTTTCGATGTTGTTATTTCCTGTAAAGCCCGAATCGTCTCTTAATGGACAACCTGGGTAATTCCCTTCTTATCGAATGTCGAATGCCTCTGAATTTAGTGGGTAGTTCTACCTTTTCGTCTAATGTTCAACCTAATGATCTCAACTTGTGGTGGAGCCTCTTCTCTTCCCTTCAATCAGAAAATTGAATTTCCACATCAGTCTTACCCCAGAATCTCAGCTGACTCGGTAAAGGTCACCTGCGATAAATACTAGTTTATCCATCCCTTCTCTTCTATGATATAATTATTTTATCTTCGTTTCGAGCCTATCTTCTAGTTAGAATTTTATTTCATTAGGGTTCCTCTAAATCTGGATCTCTATCCTTGCTTTGAAATCCATTCTGGAATCATCGAGTGAGGGAGTGTATTTGTACTAATATAAAAATGTTTATATATTATGTTGTTTGAGTTGATAATGTTGATTTGGGGTTTCGATCGATTCGTCTGATCAACGTTATCGATAGGAATTCCGCAACACTTGAACGGAGCAAACTTACACAATATTTTTTTCAAATGGCAAATGAAACAAATTTTTGTATGACTATATTTATATATGTATGTATGTATGTATGTATCTGTGTATATAATTTTTTAAAATTAAATAGTTAAATGAATTGGTTGTTAGAAATGATTGTATTGGATTTTCATTTATGGTTTGGTAAACCAGTGACTATTGCAACACAATATAAATAAATGAAATTATAAAACATGGTTTATAAATTAATTTAGAATTAGAATCAATTTTAGTTAAGAATTTGAGAATTTAATTTGCGGTATTTTAGAAATTTGGTTTCAAATTTTAGGGTATATTATTTAAAGTATTTTCAAATAGAAATCTTTTGAAAAGTTTTAATCAATACTCTCTTCTCTTGTCGCTGGATATTAACTTCGGTGATGACTGCAGCATCATCGACATTTATTTTTGAGTTTCGGAGTGGAGAGACCACTTAGTAGCTTCGCTGCACTTTTGTTTTGGAAAATAAATCGGATTTGAATTTCTTAAGAATGACTTGTTGTATTATATATTGGTATATGTTTATAGATTAGATTTGATATATATAATATATATGTATAGATTTATCTCTAAATGGTTTGAAGTAAACTGGAAATTTAACTCTTAAATTTTTGTTAAGGAATGATTTCAATTATAAAATGAAGCCAAAAACTTGAATAAATATTTGAAAGTTGAAATAATTGAATTGAAAAAAAGTTCTTATATAATACTCAATTGCATTTCAACATATATAACTTACCAAAATTATTCAGAAGTTAAATATGTAATTAAATAGTATACGATATAAAATGATGATTAAGGAATTTATGAATAAATTTGAGTGGTTATAATCAGTGTTAATATACTTAATCTGTGTGATAAGATATGTTAAGTGGAATAAATTGAATAATAATTTGGGAAAATGAAAGAATTAATTTTTTGAATAAAATGTGATTATATTAAATGTGTATACACTTAAATCTTGATTATGAAAATGCTAATTGAGATAAATTGAATAACAAGATAATGAATAAATAAATACGAATTCAGGAGTTGTTAAAATTGAATTATATGTGAAATTAACAAAAGTGAAATCAAATAGATTAAACCAAATTGTTGAATATTAATTTATTTGAATTTGAAATTTATATGGTTTAAATTAATTGTTTTATTTTGTTTTTCAATCTATTTTCTTTTTGGTCGTTTCTATTGTCCTACCTCGTTCCTTTCCGGGGACGGAAAGTTTTGAGTGGGGGAGAGTGTAACGACCCGTAAATTTTATGGTTTAATAATGTAATTAACAAGAATTTGGTGAAATTTTAAATAATAACGTTTTGATATAAAAACTTGATATTTGGAATACGTCTATTTAAGCATAGCAAATGGTAAATTTTCATCAGAAATATGGAAGTTTATATTTTATTATGTAATTTTATTTCAATTTAAATCTATTAATTTGATAATAATAATATATTTCTCAAACTTGAATATTTTTGTATAATAAATTTGTAAATCATTTTCTTAGTGAGATGTCATATTTCATTCCGCCAAATTCAGACTTCTCTAGCCCCGTCTATCTTATTTTCAGCATATTAGCAGCATTTTCGGTACTGATTATCGACTATTGATAGGATGATCGTATCACGGATATTTGTGTACCATTCGTTTTGTATCGTCGTGCTGATCTCCGCCATATATTCATTTGTGTATTTCGGAGTCCGGTAAGTCGTGGAAAATCGTGAAACGGTCAGCCGTATCGGGACCCGTTCGAGTCTATTTATGTTTCGTGACCATTCACATTTTCCACTGGTTGAAATTTAACGATCATCAACTTTTATTATTAGCCTTGAATTCAAACATATTGGCTTCCACTGAAAATGTGTACGTGCTAATATAGTACACACGGATCGTGTAATATGATGTATAACACACAAAAATATGACTAATCACAGATAATAGAAAATTCAGTAAAATAGAAAAAGCACACCAGAGATTTTTATACTGGTTCGGAGCACCGTCCTACGTCCAGTCCCAGACTTCTATCTGGATTTTCACTACCAACTACCTCGCTTCACCCGGAGGAACAGGTTTATAACACCCGAGAAGACGAATGGGATTTCACGCCTCGAATACACTGAGGACTTCAACATTTGCCTCTTACAACACCGAGGACTTCAACACTTGCCTCTTACAACACCGAGGACTTCAACAAAGATGAAAAATAATTGTTTGTTTACGGTATGTGTTCTTGCTAACACTATTTTGTCACTTGTGGTACAAACTTCCTATAATCCTATCCTCAAATAGAATATTTGTATATATGAAGATTTGGAAGTGGATATCGTATTGAATCAAAAGAATGTTAAATAAATTTCAGGATTCAAAAACGATATATGATAGAATATGAGCAATTTGAGCGCTTGAAAGTATAAGATTGAGATCAATAGAATAGAGATTAGAATAATAGAATTGGTTCATTGGAATAATGATTTCATGATGTTTATATAAGAAATAAACGGTTGTAACCCTTTGTGAAAAGGTACAAACAAAGGTTATGATCATTGGTGAAGATAAAGAGAAGCAACCGTTGAAGAAAAAGGAAGTGTCTATACGAAAGGTTGCTTTCTGTTTGAAAACGGTCGACAGGTCAAAAAGGACCAGTAGAAAGGAATTTGAATATATATAAGTTATGTACACTTGTGCACGTTAACTGAGCATTCTGGGCAGAAACGGTCGACTGCCTTGTTTTAACCGGTCGACTGGTTTAGCCCAGATTGCACAGTTAATGTGCACTCATTCATATATATATGTATTCAAAGATTGAAGGTATATAATATTATTTGAGGATAGATTTTAACATAAATAACATTACTAACATACCAAATAATCAACCTCTAACATATGGAGCTCTTTGTGTCTCTTTAATGAATAACTTCTTTTTGTCGATCACGGCTTATCCCTTTGTCTTGTCGATCACGACTTATCCCTTTGTTAGAAATCAAAACTCTATAAAAATCTTGACTCAACATTCTCCCCCTTTTTGATTGATGACAACATAGTTATGAATCTCCCCCTGTATATGATATCCCCCTGAGATTATGTCCTGCATATATACTGTTAGCACAATTTTCTCCCCCTTTGTCATCGACGAAAAGGAGTTGTTAAATGGAGGATGTAAATGAGATTATAAGCAACATAAAACTACTACCATAGATCAAGAGTAACATTCACACAAGATGATAATACACACAAGTCTAGTACGAATTAAAACACGACACTATTTAGTACAAGTGCCAGATAATGTCTTTAAAGCAAAAACTAAAGTCATAAGAACGCAAAGAAAATAAACTAAAAGAGACTTAATCTGACTCTGTCTCACCCTCTTCTTCTTCTCCTTCTTCTTCAACAAGCTGAGATTTTCCGTGTCCACGTTCATGACTAGTTCCCGAGCTTGTACCCTCCTTCGAAGATGTCCAAGCAAAAGTAGGAGGAGCTGGGCGCTTGCCAAGGTCTGGAGCTTGCATTGATGAAGATGATGCTCCACATGATATTGCTTCCCATATAGAAACGAATAAAGACTTAAGTTTGTTAAAGCGTTTATCCAATTTTGTATTCATGCGCTTAAGTCGTGCTTCAAGAAGGAATTGATTTCGAGCAATAGTGTCAAGTGATTCTTTTGTTGAAGAAGATGGTCGTAAAAGTTTAACTTCCTCAGGTTTAGGGCGGGATGATCGTGATGAAGCTTCTTTATGTCCTTGTTCTTTCCATTGTTCAAAAGGCATAATATTAAAGTATGGAGCGGGAAGCTTCATTCTTTTAATCGATGCTTTGTTGATGACTTTTGGTTTGAAAATTGAAGACTTGGGAGGTTCAATGCCATAATCAAGCAAGAGACGCATAATATAATTGTTATAGAACAAGTGTGGCCTAGAGCAATCATTTACTTTCAAGATCTCATCAAAGATACCAATCTAATTTATACGAATACCCCCATAGATTGAGTATAATACCTTGAAATTTTCTTTATAGACGGCATCAAAATTTCCTATTCTCGGTAATAGAGAGTGCATAAGAGTATGATGAAGAATTCTTGCAGAAGGCCGTAAACCAATAGACTTAGTGTTATCCTTGTCATCTTCAATAAATTGATGGCTAATTTGATTACGGACATGAGCATTGCAAAAAATTACTTGAAAATTTTTCACCGATAAACGAAGAACCAAGAACGGTTTCCATCCTATCACATGATATAAATACTTCTTTGCCACAAACAACGGACCAAAGACAATAATTAGGATTCTCTGGCTTGTTTTTCTCTAAATTTAGGTTAGCATAGAATAATTTGATCATTAGATGGTTAATTTCCACATTGTTTTGATCAAAGTCAATTAGGTTTTCTATGTCGGCATCCTTTGCTAAGACAAGAATATGATAACCAGAGAAATCTAAAAATTTAACAAAAGAACCTGGATGGATTGTAAAATCCTTCATCTCATTCCACCTTTTGACTGCGATTGGATCCACAAGCCACTTCCTGACAGAGAGATCGATTGGTTGAGTTTCGGAGGTAGAAGCTTGCTTTAATTTCTTTTGTGGAGGAGCCATTAGGGTGAGATTGGTAGAAGAATTTAGTTCTAGGGTTATGAGAGTTTGTTGGAAAAAAAATGAAGAGATGGAGTGAAAAAAATAACCGTATGTGCCTTTTAAAAAAACAAAACTGCTCGAAACCGATCTACCGCCCTGAAATCATCGGTCGATCATTTTCATACAGAAGCAAAAACGGTCGACCGTTGGTATCTGGTCGGTCGACTGATTTGCCTGTGAGTTGTCTTTCCTTCTTCTTGCTTGTATTTCTGAGTGTTAACGGTCCATATAATATTGAGTTTATTCAAAACATGATATATATATATATACATACATATATCAGTTCATAAAAACAAATACAAGAATACAATCATAATATTGAAACAAATTTAATGAGAGGTAGAGGAATTATGGTCGGAAGTCTCTTCTTTGACATCGGTAATGCGTGGTTTCCATGGCGACCATTTTTCTTTCGGTCCTTCATTCTGAGCATAGTTTTTATCCCATGAATTTGGGCTTCTAGAGGATGAAGGTGCATGAGGCATTGGCTCGTATACGCCATGTTTGTTTGAACCACAAAAGAATGATGCCATTCTTTCTAGAAGAGATAGTTGTTCCGAAGTTGGTTGTTGCTCATAATGCAGCTGTCTTTCAAGATTGATTTGATGTTTTTGATAATGATGAATCTCATTGGTCTTCTCTCTGGTACGGGGTGAACAAAACAACACCTTCTTTGCTCGTTTCGAAGTTGGCGTATTGCCAGGAGTATGAATGCATTGGTGATGACACTTTGATTTGTGTTTTGGAGTTTCAGGAGAGTAATATTCTTCTGGCTCAGAACTTGTGACCGAAATATGGGACTTTTGAGCACACTCATCACAAATATGTGCCATAATGAACTATATGTATAAACTTTTAAGCTTAGATAGGAAGTGATAAAAACAATATTTTTTTGTCAAGCTTATATCAAAAATTCTTATATATAAGCTTGTGGATGAGAATTTTCATGCAAACTTGGCCGTAGAAAAAATTAGAAGATCCTATTCAATTTCCTAATATAGCAATAGCAAAAATAATCCGAAAAGAACTTAAGAATATAACATTTAGTGATTACTTATCAAGTTCTTTTCTAGAAATTAAACCAAATTCTCTACGAAATTTAATGAAACTAGACTCAAGTAGAGGCTTAGTAAAAATGTCCGCTAGTTGACTATCAGTTTTGACATATTCAAGACATATATTTTCTTTTTCAATGTCGTCTCTAAGGAAATGATGACGGATATCAATGTGTTTGGTTCTGGAGTGATTCACTGGATTCTTAGAAAGATTTATAGCACTTGTGTTATCACAGTATATAATAGAATTTGATAAATGAATATCAAAATCTTGAAGTGTTTGTTGCATGTATATTACTTGAGTACAAGCGAGAGCCGCTGATATATTCAGCTTCACATGTTGATAGTGAAACACAATTTTGTTTCTTACTAAACCAAGAGACAAGTGATTTTTCAATAAAATGGCACGTACCACTTGTACTCTTTCTATCTGTTCGAGAGCCTCCAAAATCGGCATCACTATATGATACTAATTCAAATGGATATTCTTTTGGATAAAAAAGACCGAAATCTTTGGTATTATTAAGATAACGAATTATACGTTTCACTGCTCGTAGATGTGATTCCTTTGGATCTACTTGAAAGCTGCACATAGACAAACACTCATCATTATATCTGGACGACTTGCTGTAAGATAAAGAAGAGAACCAATCATGCTTCGATATAGTTTCTGGTCAATATTCTTACCATTTTTATCTTTTTCAAGATGTGTAGTTGTACTCATAGGAGTAGGTTTACCAGATGTGTTATTTAACCCGAAGCGTTTGATAAGATTTCCACAGTATTTTTCTTGATTAAAAAAGATACCATTCGGAAGTTGTTTGATTTGAAGTCTAAGAAAATATGACAGTTCTTCCATATGAGACATTTCGAATTCTTTGGTCATAATATTTGCAAATTCCTTGCAGAGTTTATCGTTTGTTGAACCAAAGATGATATCGTCTACATATATCTGAATAGCTTGAATATCCTTTTGAGAATGTTTGATAAACAAAGTTTGATCGACTTTGCCTATTTGAAATCCTGAGTTAATAAGATAGCTACATAGTCGTTCATACCAAGCACGAGGTGCTTGTTTTAAACCATACAGAGCTTTCTTAAGTTTGAACACATGGTCAGGATATTTTTCATGTACGTACAAAGGAGGTTGTTCGACATATACATTCTCTTTGATAAATCCATTGAGAAATGCACTTTTGACATCCATCTGATAAAGTTTGAAATTATGGTGACAAGCAAAAGATAATAGGATTCTAATAGCTTCTAATCGAGCAACTGGTGCAAAAGTTTCTTCATAATCGATACCTTCTTTCTGATTATACTCTTGTGCTACTAATCTTGCTTTATTTCTGGTGATATTTCCTTGTTCGTCAGCCTTATTTTTATAGACACATTTAGCACCAATAACTGACTGATCAGTTGGTCTTGGAACAAGTTCCCAAACGTCATTGCGCTCGAACTGATTTAGTTCTTCCTGCATGACAATGATCCAGTAATCGTCTGCAGCAGCTTCTTTTGGATTCTTAGGTTCGATATTTGAGAGAAAAGCGACATGACCCATTTGGTTGAGTTGACTCCTTGTTCTGACATGTGATGTTACTTCACTGATTATATTTTGGGCCGGATGGTCTCTTAATATCCTTGATGGTGATTGTAACTCATATATTTGAGGAATATTCTCAATAATTATTTCCGAGTCAGAATCAACATTTGTGATGATTGGATTATCAGTGACTATTGTTTCGTCATCATCTGATATATTTTGAGGATGCTGATAGAATTCATCGAAAGAGACATGAAGTGATTCTTCAATAGTTTTGGTTCGTTTATTAAATATACGATAGGCCTTGCTTCATTCCGAATAACCGACAAATATTCCTTCATCAGCTTTTGGATCGAATTTGCCAAGCCGGTCTTTCGTATTTAAAATAAAGCACTTGGAACCAAAAAATTTGATGTATAAAATTTTAGGCTTTCTTTTGTTAAATAATTCATAAGGAGTATTCTTGGTAAGAGGTCTTATGGACACACGATTTAAAACATAACAGGCAGTTGCGACAGCTTCTGCCCAGAAATGTTTTGGTAAGGTGGTTCCATTCAATAATGTTCTTGCACATTCTTGTAAAGTTCGGTTCTTCCGTTCTACAACTCCGTTTTGTTGTGGAGTTCTGGGAAACGAAAAATTATGATATATACCTTTCTTTGTACAAAAATGTTCAAATTCATTATTTTCAAACTCACCGCCATGATCACTTCTTATATTTTTAACTTTAATCCCTTTTGATTTTTGAATTCTTTTGACGAAAGATTTGAAATGATCGAAAGTGTCACTTTTGTTTTTTAAGAAAATTGTCCATGTGTAACGGGAGAAATCATCAACAATTACAAGCACATATCGACTGTGATTTATTGACTGAACCCTAGTAGGTCCAAATAAATCCATATGTAGTAACTCAAGTGGTTGTAATGTTGATATGAATTTCTTGGATTTAAAAGATGATTTGGTCAATTTTCCTAATTGACATGCGTCACAGATGTTGTTAACCTTAAAACTTATTTTGGGTAGTCCTCTAACTAGATCGTTTTTGGCTAGCTTGTCAATAGTTCTGAAGTTTATATGACAGAAGCGTTTGTGCCATAACCATGGATCATTATCATTAGCCACAAGACACATATCTGAATTATGATTAATATTCATATTCAGAATATATATATTTCTGTCTCTATAACCTTCGAAAGCTAAATTATGGTCTTTATCTAAAATACTACACTTATTATCCGAAAAGGAAAATGTAAAACCCTTGTCACATAACTGACTAATACTAAGTAAATTGTGTTTCAAATTTCTATCTAGCATGACATTAGTAATGAGAGGTAAGTTAGATGTACCGCAATTGCTCACATCGCCTTTGCCGATGATATAGCCTTTTGAATTATCTCCAAAAGTGACGAAGCCACCATCTGAGTATGTAATATTTGTCAATAAGCTCTTGTCTCCAGTCATGTGCTTTGAGCAACCACTGTCTAATATCCACTTTCCTCTTTTCTTAAGCGGGACATGCAAAAATGAAATTAGGTCCATGGTACCCACTTTTTATGGGGTCCTAAGAGTTAGGTCTTAGGATTCCAAACCCATACGGGTCCGGTATCCCCTTTATATATATAATTTGTATTAAGATGCACAGTATTCATGAAATTCTGAATATATTTGTTCCTAATCAAATTGTTATTTGTTTTAGGAACCCATATTTTGATAGTCTTGACATTTTTCTTCTGAAATTTCACAACTGGTTTTGGTTTGGAATATAATAAACTAAGATTTTTCTTAGCTTCAATCTTTTGTACTTTCTTCTTCCTTTCATTACCAAGATGTTTCTTGGTTTCTTGTTTCTTATATCCCAAACCTTGTTTATTTGAAACAGATTGTGAACTTTCAATGATTTTTGTGAAATTTTCTCGTCCTTTGTTAAAGTTATAAACATTTTGAGTAATGTTATCTAACTTAGTTTGTAAACTAGCCTTTTCTAGGTCCAGAATTTTGACTTTTGCCTTTAGCTCATGATTTTTAGTAGTGAGAGCATCATTTTTCTCTTTTTGAGTTTCAATTTCTTGACTCAAAAGTGATAATTGAGAGTCAACATTAGATGATGATTCTTGAAAATTTTCAAGTTCTTCTTCTAATATTTTCTTCTCGTCTTTTAACATATCTCGTTCAAATTCTGCTCTACTCAAATCTGCTTTGGCTTCTTTTAGCTGTCGTTTTATGTCTTTATATTTGACTATCAATTCAGCATTAATATCAAGTACTTCATCAAATGTAGGAATTTGTACCTCATCTTCTGTTGCCATGAAACAGACATTTGCTTGTTCATCTTCCGTATCATTATCACTTTCTGATGAGTCTGTATCATCCCACATTACCGAGAATGCTCGTTTCTTTGATTTGTCCTTCGTATATTTTAATTTGTCATTTTCTGACTTCTTCTTTTTCTCCGGACAATCCTTGTGCATGTGCCCCTTTTTGTGACAGTTGAAGCATTCTATAGCGGATGATGTTGGTTTATTTGATCCAGATTTCTTTATGTTATAACGACTGGCTTTTCGCTGTTTTAGGAATTTTTTGAAACCTTTTTCTATGAATGCCAGATCTTCATCTTCAGACTCTGATTCATTTTCGTCTTTTTCAGCATGGAATGCCACGTTCTTCTTTTATTCTTTTTGTTCCTTTCTAGTCTGCAAGTTAGCTTCATAGGACATTAGATTTCCTATCAATTCATCTGGCTTCATGATGGAAAGGTCATTAGCTTCTTCAATTGCTAATACTTTTCCTTCCCATTCACTAGTCAGAGAATGTAGGACTGTTGAAACAACATCAAAATCAGAATACTTTTGTCCTAAGCCAATAAGTGCATGGTGGATAGTTTGAAAACGTGAATACATATCATTGATTGTCTCATTTGGTTTCATTTTGAAATTTTGAAATTGACTTTTCAGCATGGCTATTTTGGCTTGTTTAACTTTGTTAGTACCTTCATGAGTGGTTTTCAGCGTTTGCCAAATTTGATATGCGGTAGTGCAGATACTAACACGGTTATATTCATTTTGGTCTAATGCACAAAACAACATATTTATTGCTTTTGCATTTACGGCTGCTGTCGTTTTCTCAGCCACTGTCCATTCTGAATAATCAGTTGTTGGATTCACTAATACTTTTTGAGTAGCATTCGAGGCATCATAACTGTTTGATTCCATAAAGAATGACATATGTGTTGCCCAATAGCTATAGTTAAGACCATTGAAAAATGGAGGTCTTTATGTCGATTGACCTTCCGTGTAAGTGGTGTTGTGAGTGCTAGTACTTGCGTTATTTGCCATATTACAAGAATATACCAAATAACTGTGTTACGGTTATATGATGACCGTGCTCTGATACCAAATGAAAATGTGTACGTGCTAATACAGTACACACGGATCGTGTAATATGATGTATAACACACAAAAATATGACTAATCACAGATAATAGAAAATTCAGTAAAATAGAAAAAGCACACCAGAGATTTTTATACTGGTTCGAAGCACCATCCTACGTCCAGTCCTAGACTTCTATCTGGATTTTCACTACCAACTACCTCGCTTCACCCGAAGAAACAGGTTTACAACACCCGAGCAGACGAACGGGATTTCATGCCTCTAATACACTGAGGACTTCAACACTTGCCTCTTACAACACCGAGGACTTCAACACTTGCCTCTTACAACACCGAGGACTTCAACAAAGATGAAAAATAATTGTTTGTTGACGGTATGTGTTCTTGCTAACACTATTTTGTCACTTGTAGTACAAACTTCCTATAATCCTATCCTCAAATAGAATATTTGTATATATGAAGATTTGGAAGTGGATATCGTATTGAATCAAAAGAATGTTAAATAAATTTCAGGATTCAAAAACGATATATGATAGAATATGAGCAATTTGAGCGCTTGAAAGTATAAGATTGAGATCAATAGAATAGAGATTAGAATAATAGAATTGGTTCATTGGGATAATGATTTCATGATGTTTATATAAGAAATAAACAGTTGTAACCCTTTGTGAAAAGGTACAAACAAAGGTCATGATCATTGGTGAAGAGAAAGAGAAGCAACCGTTGAAGAAAAAGGAAGTGTCTATACGAAAGGTTGCTTTCTGTTTGAAAACGGTCGACAGATCAAAAAGGACCAGCAGAAAGGAATTTGAATATATATACGTTATGTACACTTGTGCACGTTAACTGAGCATTCTAGGCAAAAACGGTCGACTGCCTTGTTTTAACCGGTCGACCGGCTTAGCCCAGATTGCACAGTTAATGTGCACTCATTCATATATATATATATATATATATATATATATATATATACACACATATATATAATCAAAGATTGAAGGTATAAGATTATTTGAGGATAGATTTTAACATAAATAACATTACTAACATACCAAATAATCAACCTCTAACATATGGAGCTCTTTGTGTCTCTTTAATGAATAACTTCTTTTTGTCGATCACGGCTTATCCCTTTGTCTTGTCGATCACGGTTTATCCCTTTGTCAGAAATCAAAACTCTATAAAAATCTTGACTCAACATCCTCTATTCCTAAAGTTAAATTTATTTGATGTTCGAACTGTTCACCAACCTTTATTATTTCCCTAGATTCACGAGCTGACTTTTATTATTCCAAATTCCAACCGTTCAAATTTATATTTTGTTCGTTCTTTTGTGTGTGTGTGTGTGTGTGTGTGTGTGTTTGTGTGTATGTTTGTTTCTTACTGTTCACGTTCTTTCCTCTCCCATCCTCTTTCATTCCAACTTTCTTAGAGAAAATATGTGTATGAAATATACAAGTATATATATATATATACACATAAAGTAAGATCCTTTGAAAACTGCTCATATCCTTTGCCCTACTTGTGACATCAGCTCACTATTCATCCCCTTACCTCTCGCATACCCTCAACCTTCCTTGAATGCAAACCCACCACACAAATCCATTTATCCTCCACCAATCTTGCAACCATATACCTGTTCCTAAATGCCACACCACCCATCTCGACAACCCCATAACAGCATGCGACCCAACTGACCCCAGCTTCACCATCTCCTTCGTCCCATCGCCTAGCCTCCGCCTCTGTCCCTACCATGCTGCAACCCTAAGTGAGAAACCTGACAATTATGTCTCCACCCAAAGCACCCACCACCCAGCAAGTGCCGCCTTTCCTGTATCCTCCTCCAATCTTCTTCGAGCAGCGCAACTAAGTATAGTCGAGGGTAACTCACGAATATACATGCTTACGCGTATATGAATTCGATATTTTAAAGATAAATATTTGTTATTAATTTTGTTTGTATTGTATATATATATATATATTAAGATATATTTCTCTACGGTGCGTGTGTGTGTGTATTGTTATCCTGTTTTTTGGTCAAGGACAGAATATCAACAAATTGGCTGGGAAGGATGGATATCGGGATTGGAAATCGGCTGGAAAAGAGGTTATGACAGATGTCGACCAAGTTTGACCAAGCTTCGATCGAGGTGAAATTGCTAGGAAATGGAAAGCAAGGCTAGGAAAGGCTATATTTCAAATTTCAGGTCGAATGGAGTTTGTTTGTTCGAGACATTGATGGATGCATGCTCAAGGGAATCTCGTGCGTATCGGTACCCATGGATACGAACAAGACATTCGTATCGATCAGGGAGAAGGATTAAATGGGTTTCGACCCGACGGCTATGGACTTGGATTAATAAACAGGGACATGATGGTTTTTTCAACTCGATGATTTCGTGTCGATCGGGATGGAGCGTAGCAGTATACATCGAATCAATACTTTTCGTATCAATCAACATGACTACTTCAAATCGATAATCTTCGTATCGAACAAAATTGGTACTTCGAGTCGATGCAAAGGAGGGTTGGTCGATGGATATGAACGGAGGCATAGTTGATGGATATGAAGAAGACTGAAGGCATTAACAGATAGATGGTAGCATATGGATATGAAGGGTTCAGAAGCCATGTTCGTATCGATCGTATTCGTATCGCTCAATACGAAGAAAGCAATCAAAGCGGCGCGAAAGGTGGATCTTCCCTGGATCTTCAGACACGTCATCGATGCCAACTTCATCGATTCGAAGAGAAGAGAGTATGGAGATGGAGTGATGGATACGAATGCGACAGCCAACCAATGAACATGAACTTGCATCAATCATATCTCACAATCTACAAGTCCAAATGCTACCAAATTTTCACAGGAGCTTACGTACGACCTAAGGAATGTTCATGCCAAATTTTGACTCGATGGGATCAAATCTTGATCGATACGAAAATAGTTCGTATCGGTCACGGATCGTGTCAGAATCTGCCGGAAACATCTCTGCACTACAAAGCTGCTATTGTACTTGAATTTTTTCATTGTAATCCACTGTAATCAGTTGTAACTAGTAGGCAAAGTCAATAAAAGATTAACTTTTGAAGTGGACGTAGGCCGGAGATGGCCGAACCACTATAAATCTTGTGTCTCTGTCTATTTCTTTCAGTTCTAAGTTTATTATTCTTCATTTTTCACTCTCTACATTACCTAGATCTATGATTTGTGATCATATACTATTAATCTGAGTTCATACGCTGGTGCTTTCACAAACCAATTTTGGTACAAACACTTTGGTGCTTTCACTGAGAAAGCTAATTCAGGGATTCTATCGCTTGGACGTTGAATTTGAAGGCTTAAGGATTCAGATCTGTAAAGCTATGTCAAGGCAATCAAGCAGAAGACAAATAGCAGAGAGAAGTCAGCATGAAGGAAGCCAGGAGGCATCATTAGGGGCTAATCAGACTTTGACTTTCATCACCCGAGACGAGATGGAGATGATGATGGGAGCTGTGCATGAAGAGTTTCTAAAAAGACAGGAGGAAATGATGCAGAACCTCCTCAGACAGTTTGGACAGGTAGGGACAGCTGGAGTTGCTGGAGTTTAGATCCACGGCAGTGGAGCAGAAGGGCCCAATGGGCAATCAAACGGAGCAGCTCAACAAGGTGCAGCCCCTGATCAGCACACGACTGTCAATCAGGATGGATCCAGACATGGGGGTACACGACCCGGCAACGATGGACCAATTCGTGGAGGAACTCTAGGTGATACCACACAACAAGATGCTGGTAGGAATAAAAGAGCGCGTGATGAAGAGTATGTACTAGAATTACCTCGGGGACTCGGGGGGCAACCCTTGACGGATAATGTTGGATTAGCTGAGATTATCAGGCGAACTATGCGCGAAGGTTTGACAAACAGAGATCTGGAAGGAGTAAACAGGAGCCCGTTTATCCGTGAAATCAGAATGCCTCGGAATCCACTAGAATTCAAGCTACCTACGCTAGAGGTATACAATGGCAAGGCTGACCCTACCGATCACTTGATGAGATCACACGACACATGGAAGTGCTGGAGGCATCGGAGGAAGTTTATGCCCGATGTTTCCTTTTGTACTTGACGGATATGGCTGCTACGTGGTTCAAACAGCTGGAAGACGGATCTATCAGGACATGGAAAGAATTGGTGGATAGGTTTCTGAAGCCGTTTCGGGTTCGTATCAAAAGGCCGAAGAACGTAATGACATTAACATCGATAAAGCAAAGGACAGAGGAATCACTCAGAGTTTTCTTAACTCAGTTCAATGCTGCAGTTGCTTCAGTGGATCGGCCGGATCCATCGATGATTTTAATGGCAGCAGTGTCAGGAGTCAAAGAGAATTCGGTTTTCAATGTGTCTCTAATACGGGACCCCCTAATGGATCTCAGGGAATTCTTTCACAAAGCCGAGAGATTCCTTTGGCAGGAGGATGCATGTTTAGAAATGAAATTAAAGGAGGTGAACGCGGCTGAGGATGGAGGGCCATCCAGTTGAGGCTCAAATAAAGATAAGGATAAAGGAAAGAGGAAGTTGGATGACGAATCTGGAAAAGCTAGGAAGCAGTGGATGGAGCCAAAGTTTTCCACTTAAACAAGATTGAATGAAACGTTGGAACGGATATTCATGGAGACTCAGGATCGCCTTCCCTACCGAAGGCCTGCAAGGAGAGAACCCTCAGAACGTGAAAGGGCATCAGGGTGGCACTGTCTTTTTCACGATTTGGACGGACATGATACCAACAGCTACAGGCATCTAAAGGACATAGTCGAGGAGCATGTAAGGAATGGCCAGTTACGACGGTACGTCAGGGCTCGGAATGCGGTGGTGGAATAGGAGCATCCACCGTCCACCTCAAACAACAATGGCGCGAGGCCTAGGAATGATGGTCGGTTGGTTATCAACAGACAGGGATGATGTCGAATTAAGTACCAAACTGCAGACAAACGGCCAAGTCATTTACTCATGTACGAGAACAGAGATGGCCCCTAGGCATGCTCTGAATGATGATAAACCACGATGCTATGATTTGTGAAATCTGTTTTTTCTTTTTGGATTGGACGCTCGTTTTTTCTGGTTTGGTTTTGTGGTTTGGTTTGAACTCCTAATTTTTTTATTTTCTGGTTTGGACTTTTGTTTGGATGATTGTTTTCATGTTTGGATATTGGTTTGGATTTCTGGTAAGGATTTTTGGTTTTTTTATTTGATCTGGATTTCGGATTGGATTTTGATTAGATTTTTATCTGGTTCTTTGTAAATGGTCGTCGAGTATGGATTATGCCCGGCAAGGGGTAAGTCTCTTCATCTGAATGCGAAGAAATGGCTTATTCAGGTCGTCGAATATGGACTATGCTCGGCAAGGGTCCTGAAAGACCAGGATTCGGCCTAAGACTTAGGCCACATATTATTGGTTACTATTTCAGGTCCTCGAGTATGGACTATGCTCGGCAAAGGTCCGAAGAGAACATGATTCGGCTTAGGACTTAAGCCATGGCATTACTCAACGTTCAGGGACATTGGACCACGGACACCAAGGCATTGCTAGGAATAGGTCACTGAGTGTGGATTACGCTTGGCAAGAACCCGGAGAGGTTATGGATACGAATATCGGCTGTAAACGGCAAAGGATTCGGATATCGACCCGAGAGGTCCTGGATTCGATTATTGGTTATTGGATAAGGATGGATTAGGACTCGGTTATCAGGTTCAAATGGATATGGAAATGGCTAAGGCTTTGTTACTGCATTTGGAATCGGACATCGATTCGGAGCATTCACGAATGATGCACTCGGACGGTATGGCTATAGACGGAATATAGACTTCGGATGTCGGATTCAGAACTATTCAAAACACACCTTCTTACCACATGGCATGTTATGGAGGGAAAATGTTATCCCGCCTTTTGGTCAAGGTCGGAATGTCAACAAATTGGATGGGAAGGATGGATATCGGGATTGGAGATCGGTTGGAAATGAGGTTATGACGGATGTCGACCAAGTTTGATCAAGCTCCGATCGAGGTGAAATTGCTAGGAAATGGAAAGCAAGGCTACGAAAGGCTATGTTTCAAATTTCAAGTCGAACGGAGTTTGTTTGTTCAAGATTTTGATGGATGCGTGCTCAAGGGAATCTTATTCGTATCGATACCCATGGATACGAACAATACGTTCGTATCGATCAGGAAGGAGGATTAAATGGGTTTCGACCCGATGGATGAACAAGAGCATATTGGATTGTTCGACTCGATGATTCCGTATCGATCAGGATGGAGCATAGTAGTATAATTCAAATCAATACTATTCGTATCGATCAACATGACTACTTCGAATCGATACTGTTCGTATCGATCAATATTGGCTACTTCGATTCGATGCAAAGGAGGGTTGGTCGATGGATACGAACGGAGGCATGGTTGATGGATACGAAGAAGACCGAAGGCATTAACAGATAGATTGTAGCATATGGATACGAAGGGGTCAAGAGCCATGTTCGTATCGATCGTATTCGTAACGATCAATACGTAGGAAGCAATCAAAGCTGTGCGACAGGTGGATCTCCCCTAGATCTTCAAGACACGTCATCGATGCCAACTTGATCGATTCAAAGAGAGGAGAGAAAGGAGATGGAGTGATGGATACGAATGCGACAGCCAACCGATGAACACGAACTTGCATCGATCATATCTCACAATCTACAAGTCTAAATGCTACCAAATTTTCACAGTAGCTTACGTTCGACCTGAGGAATGTTCATGCCAAATTTCGGGTCGATAGGATCAAATCTTGATCGATATGAAATTAGTTCATATCGATCACAGATCGAGTTAAACTCACCTGGGATCGATCGCGTAGTCCCGCCCACGTGCCAAAAGAAGTCTCTTGAGATTTGAGCGAGATATTTGTAGCCTACACCTACAAATAGCACTTCAGAGTCTACTGAAAAGGGATCTTTTGGCTATCCGACGTTCAAACTCTGCAGAAAACATCTCTGCACTACAAGGCTGCTGTTCTACTCGAATTTTATCATTGTAATCCACTGTAATCAGCTGTAACCAACATGGAAAGTCAATAAAAGATTAACTTTTGAAGTGGATGTAGGCTGGAGATAGCCGAACCACTATAAATCTTGTGTCTCTATCCATTTCTTTCTGTTTTAAGTTTATTATTCTTAATTTTCCACTCTATACATTACCTAGATCTAGGATTTGTGATCATATATTATTGATCTGTGTTCATACACTGGTGCTTTCACGATATTTGGGGTTTGTGACCAATTTTGGTGCAAACATATATATGTTAATATTATAAAATATATGTGGTATACAATAAGGGCAGTACGTGTAATATATATACAAATTTATGTGATGTGTTGAAAGAAAATATATTTGTTTATTTAATTATTGTTTTCAATATATATACAGATATATAATGTTGTTTATATATGTACTTTTACATAGAATAAGTCTATCAAATTTCATCTTATATATATATGTTATGTAAGTTGATGTTTTTTTATTATCTATATTTTATATTGTTTATATGTATATATATGTGTGTGTGTGTGTGTGTGTGTGTGTGTTGATACTGCTGTTAAAATTTATGATATATAGGAGTCTATACATTCTACATATAAAGTATTATGCATTTCACTGTTAAAGTATATATTTTTTTATAGTATCTGCTGTTCACCTTGCTTTGTTTTGATGTAGGGCCTAGCCTGTTTGTTTACAGAGGTTTATAGCATGTATTATACAAGTGCTTTCATATAAAATAATGTGTTTTATTTTATAAGTTGAAGGTAATGATTTCATCTAATGGTTTTAAGAATTTAAGGTAATTTATTATGTTCTAAAGTATGAAATGTATGTCAGTGTGTGTGTGTGTGTGTGTGTGTGTTTATATATATATATATATATTGATTCTATATTGGATCTTACTTTTCTCTTCCACTATTTTCTACGTCACTGCTTTTTGTGATTTCGACTTCTATTTTGTATAGTATATGTATGTATGTAATAAATATATTATATCTATATTGCATATGTATGTTTGGTGTCTTTAATCAAAGGTTATATATATGTATGTAAGCCATCTGGTTTTAAATGATAAGTTTAAAGAAGTTTATATATATCTTTTGGTAAAAGCTGTATTTATTTAAATTTATTTTGGCAACAAAATTTATATAAATTAGATATTTAAATATTATTGAAGTTATGTTACAAATTTTGTAATAATTCCATATAGGGGATATGTTATAGAAATTTTAATTTATATTTTGTTTCATCAATTCTAGCCTGTCGTGGCTACTTTCTTCGTCGAATTCGTGCCCATCGTACTTTGTTTTGGAATTCGTGCATGGATTAGTAACTCATTTCATTGTCAATTTCTCTTGCCTCGGAAGGTGAGCAATAACTCATGATTAACATTCTTATATTTATTAAATTTGATTTCATTTAAAACGGCAATTGAAATATGCTGCTAAATTGAACTATTAATTATTACTTATTATATATGATATGCCATTATCTGTAACTGTTCATCTGTGACATATGACACCATAATCTGTTATTATATTATAATTTAAATTGTTATTGATGATATATGCCTGTTGGTGATTTTTATATTATCATGTATGTTCTCACTCTGCAAGTTTCCTGTTAATTTAGAATTTCCTATGGGTTGAAATGATACATATCCAAATGATCTTGTAGAATAGGAGAAAATCGTTATGGGTTGAAAAGATAAACCCAAGCGATTTTCATTAATTTTGAATTTGGGATTACGGGTTGAAATGATATATACCCGTAGATATTTAAATTGCGGATTAAAATGATAAATATCCATATCGCTTGACTATAGGATAGAAGATTATATACAGACACCATCGATCTATATATTTAAAAATGATTTCCAATTTTAGAAAGTAAATATAGGTTTACTAAATATTAATTTTTAAATTTTTAAATATATAATGTTTATGGTATATATGTCTAAATTTTAGATTTTTAAAATTATATTGTTTTGGAAATTTTAAAGTTATGAGTTAGCTTTGAAATTTTAAATTTTAAGATTTTACTTATAAATTTACTATTTAAAAAATATATAAAGTAAGTTTTAATATAAAATGAATTCAATAATAAGATTTAATTTAATTAGTATATAATATGTTTTAAAATATTAATTTAAAAATCTATATTAATATTATAAAATAGATATATAACTTTAATAATAAAAGTTGGAAAGACAAATTAATGTTGACTTGGAATTTAAATTGGTTAAAAGATCAATTCAAGAAAGAATTGATCTAAACTTATTAGTTTTGAGATTTTGAAAAGATATGATTATAGCTTGGTTTATAATTTGAGTTGATAAAAAGTGATTAAATGAATATTCTCAATTTTTAATAAAAATTGAGATTGAATGTTTAACATTGATTTAGGTATATAAATTGGGATATAAATAAATTATTATAGAAATGGTTAAGGGAATAATTTCCAAATTGAATAAAATTTAAAGTTAATGTTCAAATATAAATGAAGTCTAATATTTTAAATGTTTGAATATTTAAACTTGAATCTTTGAACTTTATATTGAAATGGTTGAACTGGAATTGATTTAAATTGAAATTTTTGAAATTTAAGATGATTTAAATCGATTTGCGAAATAGGAGGAAACTAATTTTATTATATAAAGTATTTTATTATGTATATAAACTACTGTAATTTACAAAGTATTTTAATATATATACTATTTCAATATCTAAACTGTTTAAGTCGGAAGTATTATGATTTCAAAATTGTTATGATTTCAAAAGTGTTAAAATTTCAAAGTTTATAATTTCGAAAGTGTTATACTTTGAAAGTGCTATGATTTTGAAAATGTATATAGTTAAGTGAATAGTGATATCTTATTGATATGGTTATGAAATGATATGTTATTTTGATATGAAGTATAAAATAATTGAAATAAAATGACCATGGTGTTATAATAACGTTTGGTTTTTAAAGAGACCGGGATAGGTTATTGTCATACTCTCTGCCAATACCGAAAACCACTTTAACAACCATGTAGGTGGTGGAGATTCCAAAACGAAGTATGATGGTTGGCGACGATTCTATTTGAGGTATATACGTGGACCTGACTCCCATGAGTTAGCTTAAGGTGGCTAAAACATGAGCAATTAACGGGCCAATGTGAGGTAGCTCCTCCGATCGGACACACTTCTTCGATACCATTCTATTACTTTTTGATTGATTGGGAGCACCCTTAAATTTTGGGATTGTTGGTCGAGTTGGGCGATAGCTGCGGCTATGCGTTACCAACAGCCCAGAAGTGTAATTGGTACATCTATCCTGGCATTGCCTAGTTGTGTCGTGTCACCTACCATTTTGATCCCAATACGAGTTTGTTTTGTACCATACCTATGGAGTGCCTTTTTATAACCTCCAGTTTACGAAGGGTTTACGGTATTGTATAGACTATGGAAATATAAAAAAAACATGTTAAGGGGATATGGGTAACGCCTTAATGCTATTTAATAGTTTATCTTACTATAGATATATTATAATAGCGTATTGTACTACATAGTAGATAGTTCCACTGATTCTTAGGGGATGGTATCCCAAACATCCTTTGAGTTACTTGTATTTCAGTTGATTTTTCGATTGAGTTGGATTTATTGATATAAGAATGTTAATCCTGACTCGAGTGTTTTGTGTTTGCTTTATGCTCATGTCAGACTGAGAGACTCACCTTTGGAGTTTGGAGCTTCGCTTGGAGATCCATCTATCTATTCAGCTTTTAGCTATTCAGTTGACTCCTGTGAAATTCAGATTTTGTTATTTGACTATGTATTGAGACTTCTATGTATCTTGATTTCTGCAGTATTTTGTTTCATACTCTGTTATGTATATATTTGCTTCACGAACTACTATTCATTTGTTTCCGCTGCTTATTGTTATATTACTCTGCGTCTGTGATTCTGTGATTGGTTTATTTACTGTATATGCAATGTTTTGCCAAATATAAATTAACAGTCTAGTATTTTGAGCAATTCAAGTCCGACATGTATGGATGCGAATGGCACGAAATATCGGGTTGTTACATGCGTTGTCAAGGGTAGGTCAAGGAAAAAGGGAGGGTGGAGACTAAAGGAAGAGGGCATAGTCATGGCTAGGGTTTCAATTGTTTATAAAACTTCCTTAGGTATCCTCCAAATATATTTATCGTAAATTTCTTTCTATAAAAGATATTTCCATCGGTTAAAGATATTTGATTTAAAACTCTCGATTATAAACTGGTTATAGTGGATGAAATAATAGCACATGGTAAGTGGTTGATGGAGCTTCATGTTTCATGTGCTATTATAGTGGCGGAAATATAGGAGCTTAGCATATAACACTTATTAGTAAATGCATCTTGATAAGATGGATAGTTTTGATATATATACCAAATATTATTTAGAAATAATAACTATTTCAGTATTGACTAAAAATAAATATAATTTTTATGAATATTATGAATATGCAATTAAAGCAAACCTATAATTGTATTTTTTTTCATAACATTTATGATGCACTAGTGATAGAAAATGTAGAAGTTTCTAAAAATTTAACAGCTATTTTAGAATCATGGACTAGACCTTATCTTTGAAAATAATTCTTTGATAAGATGATTATGAATCGAGTGACACTAGTGAATTTTATCCCTAGTAATTAAGGGAAAAGCACCTATTTAGTAGGAGTGATAAAAGAGTTAATGAATTCTTTCGATTTATACATATAGATGCATGCGGTCCATGGTCTACTGATACCAAAATGATCCATTTACTTCGTTAAATTCGACGATGAATTATCATAGACATTAACATGAATATTTGATACATAAGTAGTGCATTTTTGGTAACTTCATATAATTTAATACAAAAGTAGACATAACTCCAAAGGAAATAAACCAATTTGATTTGATTTAATAATCTATCATATTGGAAAACGTTCCAAGATTACCTAAAACAAATAAATTCAATTTAAAAGGCAATCCTCCCAGTACTATATAGCGATGTGTTATAAAGGGTAATCGGACTTTGTTGGACAATACACGATTAATGATGAATGATGTTGTGTTACCTTCTTTCTATAAGGATATTTACTTAAGAGCATACATATGTTAAATTAAATTTCATATAAAACATAATTTATAAGCTTATATAAGATATGATAAGAAATCCCTACATGTCCAAGGTCAAAGAGTTGATAGGTGGTGTGAGTCCAGTGACTACAAGTAAAATTCAACCATGAGAGATCATGTGTGACCCATCCCAAAGGAGTTTGGGATCGATCAACAATGGTTGATTAATCTAAATTATGAACATAAATTTCATAAACTCAAAATTGAATTAGTTTTACATAATCAATGGATATGATCTAAACAATCTAACATGGAAACTAGTTATATAAGAAGAAAAGAAATTAACCTAGCTTAAAACAGATAGAACTTATTAGAATGTCTAATGTGAATCTTGCACATTAAAGAGATACTACAAGTTTCATATTAATGTCGAGAACAAATTTGGTAATCATAATTTCCTCAGTTGTCTATAAGCCAAAACGAGTATAAATTATAATATATGGCGCATAATTAAATTCGAAATAGGTTCCAAGTACATTGTCAAAATAAAATTATGAATGTGGGGTCCAAAGGGGTATGATCCATCAACCATGGGTACATCTTCGAAAGTAAGACAGATGTAGTAAGAATGTGTAAGAATCATTAATGAGAATAACCTAATATATTTAAACTGTTGAAATTAGCAAAGAAAATTAATCAATCAATGTATTTGATTTAATTCAGATTCTACTCGCAAAATTATTGCCCAGTATGACTTTGAATTTTATTACAATTTTGGGAAAGTAGAAATTTTGAATAATGATTTAGAATAGGTTATTTGCACATGATAACCAAAATGTCATGATACAAATGGGAGCGATAGCTAAGTTTGGAAGTTTTAGATAAGACCCAAGAACAAAAACAATAGTTTCATTTGACAAACTTCAAAGTTAATCAATATCTTGATAGAGAAATTAAATAGTTTGATTATCAGTCAAAATGCAGAGAAAGCGTGTGTCTGTAAGAAAGAATTAGAGGCACTAAAGTATTTCTAAAACTATAAGTAAGGATAAGGATATTAGGAGTGTCATAAATGATATACACAGACACTATACTGATATGTTTAACACGGAGCACATGAGATGAATTCCTTATGCATCGACAATTAGAATTGTGAAATATGCCATGTTGTCGACTATATCACAATTTTATTATGTATTGGTACATTAAGCGAGTATCAACTCCGAATTAAGATTGCTAAATGGTAGTTAAGAGTATTCTCGTGTATTAAAGAAATACTAGGGAGTTGTAAATGGAAACAAGCTCTCATTATGAAGGAATATTCAGCTAAGCATATAAACTATAATATGCCAATCCTAAATTCAATTCAACTTAGTTAAGGAGCTTGAGTTGGAAATGTTCCAAATAAGAGGTGTAGTTGATTCATCCAAAAGGAAAAGTTCATCACGTTGAATAGCGCCACAATAAAAGCAGTATAAAAAGAAATGCACATGTTTATAACTAAGTTAAGGATGATTTGAGAATCGCACGATGTTGTTTTCTGAAAACAATGTTGCAATAGAGATCACAAAAGAACTTAGGGCTCACGAGATGTGTAACACATATTCTAAAAGTTCCATGTGATAAAGGCGGTTTATCAATGATAGTGAAACGCTGGTTGAAAAAGTAGATAGTAAAGGGATATAATAGATCCTTTCACTAAGGAACTAGCTCGATCAGTTATGAACTGATCAAAGGAATGAGATTAAGATTCCATAATTGACCTTAATTGCAAGTGGGATACTAAAAGGGTTAGTGCAATGCCCAAGAGGAAACTATGTAATTTTTATATATATCTAACTCTGTAATCGATTTTGTTTATAATATAGGTGTTTGTTTTCTTTAATATACCTTGTTATATGGTGATATAAGCAATTAAGTAATTAATTTAAAGTACATAATTAAGAAAATCCTCAAATAAATGTTATGTGATTATAGTTGTAGATAGTTGTACTTGTGAGTAATTAATCACAAGATTAAATAACATTTTGTTTTAAATATTCCAGGTAAGATATTTCAATAAAGGATATCGATACATCCATCAAGACCAGAGTACATATCACTCTCCAAATTTTGGATAGTGCATTACTCATTACTGTAGAGGCACCATGGGGTTACGTACTCGTAGTGATCGGATAATTATAGAATGACTCATCTAAGAGTTTCCTATTGGTTAATAACAATTAGGTCAAATAATGAATCTCAGTGTAACGATGTTACACGGTTCCCTCCACTTGGATTATAGTTAAATCATGGCATGATGATCCATTGAATGATTACAGCTGGGTCTGAGCTGAAGCACTGGAATGAACCACCAACAGAGAATTCGACTCCTCGATTGATGATTTTAGTATCACGGTCAGCTGCAGTCAAATCAAAGCCAAAATCCCTCGATAAAGTAGAACGGTTAATAATAAATGTTATTGTTAAACCAAGGACATTATTTTTGGATAAAAAAATTGATTGTGGATAATATTAATTTTTATCAATATCACATTCCATCTATCCTAAAGTGATATAGTTTTGATGAAGAGAACATATATAAATTATTGTCACAATTTGTACTGCCTAAGTTAATGCTAGATATGATTTTTATAAAAAAGATACGTAAGTGAAGAATTTAATCAACATGTCACACTAATAGCTAAGCTAACATGTGAGTGTTAATTTTTGAATTGCTTATTATTAATCATTGACTAAATTCACGCTTTTGAATTACACAACTGCATTTGTGAATTCTTCAAAAAACCATATGATTTAATTAGCTTGTAAGGTGTTATACATTAATTAAATTAATCAGTATTTAGGAAATATTAAAGTTATATATGTGTATTGATATATGATATCAATATGCATTTAAGTAGGATTTTAAATACAATTAATTACTTAACAATCTTTTTGGAAAGTTAATCTATATAAGGACAATACATAGTATGCCGCATACATAAGAGAGGAGGTGTAATGACCTAGAATTTCAACTATTTGACTTCGGAATATTAATTAATTTTAAACATTAAAAAGGTTAACTTTATAAGTTAAATAACATCCCTTTCAAAGATAGTGATTTATTGGTTAATTAAATTGTTGAATTGAATATGTGGAATTGTTTAAATAATTTAATCCTTAATTTAATGTGAATAAAAATGAATTTGAAAGTTGAATTAAAATTGTATTTAAATAAGAATAAAGATAGAAAACTTTTAAATTAGAATTAAAAGTGAATAATTTGGTTTTAATGATAATTCATTTTAATTAAGCGTTAAACTATCGATCTGGGACATAGTCTCGAATTTCGATGAAACTAGTTCCATTGGATCCGTAATAGTGAACTATGCTATGCTATCGAGTTTTGTGGCGATTAGACCTATAATTTGGTCTTGCGAGTTAGAAACAAGTAGAAATTATTTTTAGAAATTTATAAAATATAATTAGGTTTGATAAGCTATTTTCTATATGATCGAATTAGATATCGAGACTAACAATTATGTTCGGAATAGGGGTATAACATATAGGATGCCAGGCGGCACGCCTAGTTTGGGGATCGAGATTTCTGAGTGCATGGAGTTAGATATTTTATATTATATTAATATATATATTTCTCAAATCACCATACTTGCCCATACTTCCATCACATTGGCCCATATACGCTCGTTTATTTAATTAGCGTGCGTCTAAAAAAAGCAGTTTGCCAAAATTTTCAAATTCCCGCCTCCATTCAACGACCGTCACACTCCGGCACCACCACGTCCACTTTTGGCCTTCGACCCTAACTAAGAAAAGTTGCACGGCAATGAGACCATGGATATGGACAATACAATTGGGCATTGGCGAGACCAGGTGGCTGAATTTTGGCTGCGTTTGCGAGCGGTAGGTAGGTTCGATTGGTTTGGTTCAACGAGCTTTCAGGTGGCATGCAGTGGCGCGAGTGTGAGCGATGGTCGGGGCATGGATGGATGGATTCGCAACGGCAAGGCGGCATGGCAATGGCAACAGCATGTGAGATTATCGCGGTCGAGTTTGGCACGTGGAAATGAAGCATAATGAGGAAGAGAGTAATTAGTTGAAGGGTAATTAATTAAGTTATAGGGATTAGTGGATATTATATTATTTAGTTCTAGAAACTTATAAATTTAATATTAAACCATATTAGGTCAGAATTGAATGTGGTCGATCATATTAGGTTCATATTATCGAGCACTGTGTTATTCAATTAGGTTGGTGGTGATTGGGGCCAGTGGGAATTAGTTGAAATTGAATGTTTGTTGAATTTTAATTTGAATCGGAGTGCTTTGGCGACTTCAGGAATCAATGTGAGTTAAACCCACCTTTTTGGTTAACTAGAAATATAATATAATTGATAAAAGTTATTTATTGGAAGTGTGGATATTTTATTGTTCATTGTTATTGAATGTTTGGATGATTTACAAATTTATGTTGTTGATTTGAATATATTCTTACCCTTGGAGCGAATGAGACCATATTCCATTTCTATGTAAGAGCAGATCGCCCTTTGTATATGATCCTACCTCAAAGCAGTTGATTTATATTATTTGGTTATATATTGTATTTAATGTAGGGGGATAGGTTGGAGGGATCCAATAGGATTCCGCATAATGTTATTTTATTTTTCATGTAATTGTATATATAATATTGTAACAACCCTCATATTTAACGATTATATATTTAAATATTTTATTTAAATATAGCGTCGTTAGCCGGATTTTGGTCCAAAAAGTTACTTTCTGCAAATGGCCGAATTAGGACTCGAAACCATTTCCATTAGTTCCAAAATGGCGTTTGCGACCTTTTTAAGTATAAGCTTTGATATGTTTGGAGTAAGTTGAGTTTTGCAACTTTTTCTAATTGGGTTTTGGGTTTGGGTTCAGCCCATTTGTTAGTTTAAACCCCTAACTCAGCCCTCTCCTCTCCATTCTCTCATTCCACTCTTCTAAACTTAGGTTAAAAACTGAAAATGGTGGAAGGGGAAGAGAAATAGACATTTGCAAGCCCTAGTTTCTCCTTGCAACATTGAATTCTTGCTCCAAAAATCAAAGTGAAGCCATTGATTGAAGCTTGTAAGAGTTGAAGTGAAGAGTAGTTAGTCTCCTTCTTGTGTTTGAGCTTCTTCTTCTTTGCTTTGAGATAAAAGGGTGAGATTTTTATCTCACATCTATGCTTATATATATATATATATATATATATATATATATCTTTGTTATGTATGAATTCCTAACACTTGTTCATGTTTATTTGTTTTCGATTTGGATTGCTTTGGTGAAATTGCCAAATATTGATTTCTGAAGCCAAATCTATGTAAAACCTTATATGGTTTATGTTTATGTTGTTCGGAGTGTTTGGGTGTGTCGTTCAGGTTGGGTAGTCGTTTGACGTAAGCCCATAATCAACACGCATCCGATTGCTTTCGATTTGTTTGGCCATAGATGGACTAGGTTCAGGAAATGCCTGACCATCAGGTTTCAGACGTCTGAATATTGTTCTGGGGAAGTTTCTTATCCCCAGATTCAGACGTCTGAATTTATATTCCAGACGTCTAAAAGTGCTTAATTTCGACCAGAAAGGAAATAGGCCAAAATATGCCTATTTCAGACGTCTGGAAGTTCGGATTCAGACGTCTGAATTCTTTTTTGGAAAAGAAATTAAATTCCAGATTCAGACGTCTGAATCCCTTCTTTCAGATGTCTGAATATGTTGTTTTTGCCAAATTGCCTTATTCGTTTAGTTTTTCCAAATTTATTCGATGCATATTGATTCCAATTAGTTGTTTAAGCATATTTAACCTTGATGATTCCTTTTCGAATTCATTCACGGGTTTTTATAAATGATTTCTGCAAATCGTATTAAAAGTTCGCTTCTCCGATTTATAAATTCTATTTAAAGACACACGCACAATTTCGTACTTCGAGCGAAGTGGAAGGGTGATTAAATGGTTGGGTAAAACACGGACCATGAATCTGTGCGTTTATCCTTCCGATTAATTCCCGACCTATTCAATTGATCGTTTTAACCTTCGGGTTGGTTTACTGATGATATGAGGTGAACTTTGTACTGCTTTGAGTGTGAAATTAACTAACGGATAGTAAACCTTTTGGTGCGAATGAGTGGTTATGGGACTCACGTTACCACTTTTCGGATTCCTTTTTGGAGAGTTATGACACATTCCGCCAGTTAGTTGTAACGACTCGTATTTTTCGTTGCCGAAAAACCGAATAGTTATGGGTTTAAGAAAGAAGAAAAGAAGAAGAAAGAAGAAAAAGAGAGAAGAAGGTAGAAGATAGAGGGAAAAGAAAACAGAAAATTTAGAAAATAGAATAGAAAAGAGAAAATAGAACAGAATTTTAAAATAGAAGAAAAAGAGAATAGAGGAAAAAGAAAAACAGAAGAAAATAGGACGGAATAGAAAAACAACAGCAGAACAACATCAGAATCTCACAATTCGCAGCGGAACAACATATAATAATAAATGAATAATCTTTAAACAAAGAACTATATCAGTTATTACATTACATCACATTTCATTACATCATATCATCAGAGTGTACAACAACATACAACATCAATGCAGCGGAAAAAGAAATACTATATAAGTAATATGCCATGCCATCCAGCTTGCCTCCAGCAACTCCTGAATATCCAGAATATCCTGATAAACCTTAACTCTCGACTGCCCGTGTGGAAATTGGTGGGCACCCAGAGTTTAGGAAGGAAAACAATAAACTCCAAGTCAGTCATGTGACTGGTGTGAGAACTCAAAACAGTTTATTTAACTTTAAAATCAAAATAGAGAGATATTTTTAAATTCAATTCGCAATGCTTTTAAAAATGAGACTACCATAAGGCCTCCCGCACACACACACAATGCAAACGCAGAATCGGAGGAGATTTCTCCTTATGATAGTCAAAGATGCTTGATACGCATTTAAAAGAACATTTCATATTATTACTAGTGCATAGTGTAGGGGAAAAATTCATTTTGAAAGTAGAATATAAATCTTAGCCAGCATAGGTACCATTATATTATGCCTACTAATAGCTACCATATTAGATGGCAGGTTCTACAACTAAAACCGTACAAGTTTCGTATTGGGAATTGGATTTCCAACAAATGGTCAGGCCAAGGAACTTCCCATTGCCACATGAGAATGCCTCTGGAAAGACATCCCCGAGAACCAAACCGGAACTCTGCCAACACAAGGCCGGGTTACCCCTAACTGGGTAACTACTGACACGAGCACGCCATTCCCCGATCGTAAACGACCTTTCTCACGGGATCCCGAAAACCAACAACCACAAAGTAATAAATTCGTAGTAACCACATAGGTTAAATATCTGGGCTCCATACCATGATACCACCTCTATCCAGAAGGAAATGTACATACCCTAAAGGGTGCTACCCCTCATAACCTTGCCGCATCTTTCCTGTTTTGACCATTTCCGGGGTGTGAGGTTCGACGAAGTCACGTCCACAAAAACATACTTTATACAAAAGTCATGCTTTGGGTCAACAAATGATCAACACAATGATCACTAAGATAGACGATCAAATAAACGATCCTATCACAATAATCAACACAATGATCATTTCAGCATCACTCAGCATGTCACATTACCAAATTGGGAATATATCGCTGATAACTTCAACTATATAACCTCTGAGCTCGTACGTCTCAGAGAAGGGGGTTTAGCTAAAAGAATAAATTCTCCGCCACCAACAGAAATATATTTGAAAGAAATCGGCTTTATATCTCAACTTGTAATGTCAGACATACAATCCATACAAGTCTGTTCCGGGCTCGAACAAAACCGAAGGCACTTACAAAGAAGTCCTTGCAATCCGGATATTTACAATCCTGATCGGATTCACCATCACATATGGAGAACTCTATACCGGAGCAACTCGGTGCAGAGTAAATCGACAGGTCATCCTATCGCTCTCGCAAATACCGGGTCTTCAACACCGATCTTCAATGCAATTCACAACGACGTATCACATATTCGGAATGGGTTATACGACCCCATGGTCCTTTCCCGGTTAACCCGAATAGTGAGCGCTTATTCAAAAATAAGTGTGGCATTCAAATTCAAACAAATCACATCAAATACCCATTCAAAGGGAAATATTGATAGTCGGTTATTGAACTATCAATGGATATGCACACATCACCAGATTCCAAATAATTTTCCAAATTATTTATCTTCCAAAATATCTTTACAAGATATAAAATTTCAACACTTCAAAAATAAATCAATATTTATTTTTAACAAATTCCACTATCTTTTATAAATTCCTTAGTGAATTTATATTCAAAAATATTCATGCATATACGATTTCAACTATCCATTTTCAATTTATCTTCAAAAGATAAATTCTAAATATTCACTTCATATTGGAAAACATTTCCATACTTATTTATTCATAAGTAATTCACAAATCTTTTTATTTCCAACCTTGGAAAATATTCAATATACTTAAATCGAATTAAGTATATATTTCATTCTTTAAGGAAATCATTCTCTTTAACATATTTATTTGGGCCAAAACGAATGTTGCGTAAAACATCGTTACGACAACCCAAAATCACTAGTATAGGGATTCGAAATTAAATAGATATATAAATCCCAATACTATACAAAACATTTCCTTTCGGAAATTATTTACTATAACAACAGTGTTATAGTCTACTATTTCCTTTTATTTCTCGAAAACGTCTATTTCAACAATGAATGTTGAAATCTATGGTTCGAATCTCAACACATTTTAAAACATCGTTAGATCGTTTTAATTCTATTTCAAATATCACATTCAAAAAAATTTCTTTAACATATTATTCACTATTCAAAAACGTGAATATTCTACGTTAACCAATTTTATCACTTCTATTCATTTTATTTCAAAGGATTATTCACAGTCTAAAACGTGAATATAACTCCATTTATAAGTTATAACAATTAACTTATCAAAATAAGTCATTTGTGAATTTATAAAACAACGTTTATAAATCCCATTTCTATTTATTTTATAACTACTTCCTTTAATAAATTCCTTTATTAATCTATTCCAGTTCATAACTCAATTATAAACTAAAAGTTCATATCATAAGTTAAATACTTATAAGACGATTATTTTACAAAATCGTTCCTCTAAAGACTTTCCAAACCATAAATCTTATAACTTATAAGATTCATTTATTTAACCAAATCTATTCTTCAAATAACTTCACCAATTTATAATTCTTACTATTTATAAATTCCATTTATAACTTCACCGTTTATAATTCTATAAATTTCATTCTTTAATGAAATTCATTTTCACTTCATTCAAACACTTATAAAAACTCGTTTTATGATGTCAATATTCCAATTTATAAATATCCATTTATAAATCTCTTAATATAAATCAATTTATATTATTCTTTTAAAACGTCTTTAATCTCCTTTATTATTTCACCATTTTGATTCATAAAATAATTAAATTTCATAAATCCTATATTTCAACTTTTCATAATAAATTCAAAAAATTCCGATTTAACTATTTTATAAAATCATTAGCATCATATTCTCAAAAATCAACTTTTTACTATATTCTTCAAAAATCTAATTCTTATAACATTAAAATTATAACGTTTATTTATTCAAAATGAATCAATTCCAAAAATATTTTATAAACGTATACTTTCAAAAATCACTTTGAAATCATTTTAAAATTCCGAATTTGGTCCAATGATGCTACACACCAAATAGTCAATCACGACAACAACGATATCATATATCGATATGATAATCAACGAATATCAAAATATTCAAAATCAAATAAATACTGTTGAGGAATCCAGTTGGATCCCTCCAACCTGTTTTCCTGCGTCCAAAAACATTAGCACAATACCAATTTCGCTCCAGTATGAAATTATCGCGGTATATGTTCTTATTAAATATTATCCGCTTAATAACGGCGCAATAGGGTCTCATCCGCTAAACAAAAAAATGCGGGAAATCAATAACTGCAATATATACATATGCCAATATATATATATATATATATATATATATATATTGATACTATATATAATACCAATTTCACTGTTTATGAAATATTCGCGGTATATGTTTTTAATAAATAACATCCGCTTACTAACGGCGTATAATGTCTATTTTAACAATCAATAGATAACAATCATCATTCAAACATGCATTCAAATATTTTAAATCTAACTATTTAAAATAAAATCGAAACTGATTCGATTGAGTGAGAAATTCTCACCTTGGTTTTAATTTCCGTTTTAGCGATTATTTCGAATAAAATTAAACGGACGTTTAATTTTACCCAAAATTCTCACTAACTCCAAACGACTCCAAACCAACTCCATCGCGTAGTGCTCGTCCATACGATTCCAACGCAACTGAGTTTGCATTTTTTCGACCTCGTATGAAAAAGTTATCAATATTTGAACATTACACAAATTTTTATATAAAAATTTCAACATAAATTTTATAACTTTTAACCTAAATAAATATAGGCCGTTGGATTTCGCTCCTCTGCATCCCAGCCGCAAACTCCTTCTCCCCAAACCCTCACGCAACTTCTCTCCAGGTAATCACGTTCACAAATGAACCCAAAGCCGCCAACTTCAACAAATTTTCGCCATCACAACGCTCGACTAAAACACGATCAGGGAACTCCATTCTCTTCGCCTCCCCACAAGCTACTCACGGCTACAAGCACCTTGAGCTCGGTCGCCTCGTCTTCACGCGGTTCGAGAACGAACGTGGCCTCTTCTCGATTGATTTCTGGCCACCACGTTCCACTATATATGATCATGACCGTTGATATGATAGATCTTGACGTCCTCTATGAGTTTGTAGTTGATACTTTCATGAATCGATGCATGGATTTTGAGAAATTGGAGGGGGAAGATAGAAGCTTTCTGGCCGTTCATCACTTCACTGGCGGCTAGGGTTACATGAATTAGGGTTTAGTTATTTTTTTTATAAAATTATGAAGAGTGGTGGTGTATTTATAGAGAATCGAACGACACTATTCATCCGGAAATTCCGAACTCCGATTTACGCGCCGAAACTGACGTACCTAGGGTTTATCCCGCATTCCGGACACAATGGAACAGGTTTCGGAAGCTAATTCGGAAGTATGTGCGAGTTATGGCTGTAAACGCTCAATTTGAATTAAACCGATTTAAGCGATTTTCTAGGCGTTTTAATTTGTACCGGAGAAACGGTAAATCCAATTGACTTGAAATTTGAAACCTAACAATAATATCACATTACGGATCCGATGAAACTAGTTTCGTCGAAATCCGAGACTTTTTGAAAAATGGCTATTTTAGCTCGTCAAATTTAAATTAAAAATAAATCGATGCGTTTCGAGCTGCCACGATCAAATGATAACTCCGATTGACACGAAATTTGAAATCCGGTAATAACTAACTATTACAGATCCAATGGAACTGGTTTCGTTCAATTCTGAGACTGTTCAAAAATTGACTATTTTCACTAGTCGATTTAAATATTAAAATATTCAATTTTCACAAATTAACTTTTAATTTGATTTTAAAAGTTCTAAAATATCATTCTAACTTCAACATGATAAAATAAAATTTCCCAAATCATTTTCAATCATATTTAACTATATTTTCAATTATTTCCATAATTTAACGTATTAAATTATCGATTTAATTATTCAATTAAATCCAAAAATTCAAATAAAAATTTATTTGACTTATAAATTCACTTATTAATATTTAAAATTAATTAAATATTCAAATTTTAATTTCTAAAAATCCTGGGTCGTTACAATCTTCCCCACTTAAAAGAATTTCGTCCTCGAAATTACCAAGTAAGAAAAGTACAGAATCTATTAATTTTCCAAAATTCATAATTAAACTTCTTACAATAACCTTACTAAGTTTTCAAATCATACTTAGTTATCTTTTTCAAAACCAAACTACTATAGTTTAACTTTCAATTCCAATTCAAAGTTAAAGTTTTCAAAATTTTCCAATTTTCTCAAAATTTTTCTAACGCTTTAAATTTTCGGAAAAATTCGCCATAGTCTCCTTTGCGCGGCTCGATCCGAAAAAAAAATGACAGTATATATATCACAAATATACATCTCATAAAGTAATGAGGCATCCCGCAGGGAAAAATGTAAAAGTACGATATTTAATCCGAGATATGTACCTTATATTTTATTAGCAAGCAAATACGGCTAATATAGCGCAAAAGCGAGCTCCAAATGCGAAGCAAACGCGATCCGTACCTACTAATCACTTAACAAACAACATGAGAACATGCATATATGACAATAGTATCAATATACAACATATAGCAACATAATAACTATATATGTCAACATAGCAAATGAAATAAAAGCTACAAATGCAAACATCAACCAACTATCATTCATAACCAATAAATATTCATTCATATTCTCATTAATATTCAATGAATTGGGTTTTTAATTTAATCACATTTGATTCATTAATAGTGGATGTTCTTATTAACATTCATCTTCAATTTGCTTATATTCACTAATTTATATTCAAGTTGGTTCACTTCCAATTCAAATTCAATTCTATTCAAATTTATTTACTTCTAATTTGAATTTAATTACTTTAGCTTTCAATTTCATTAATACTTAATGAATTCTATACAATCAACTAACAACCATATGACAACTAATGTATATTAAATACAACCAAATTCCTTTGCTTATCAATTGGTTTAATTAAATGATTTTCATTCAATTTTTCGACTTCCAATAACATTAGATTTTAAATGAATTAACACTTAAATTCATATTTCATATCAACTTAAATTTACATTTAATTGATTAATATTCAATCCATTCATTCAATTCAATTCTATTACAAAAAGTTGAATTTCATTTATATAACTCAAGTTCATATTTATCTCTTAACTTTATTAATTTAGTTTGATACTAATATCAACTTCATTCCATATCACTTAAGTTATATTCCATTTAACTTTAAATTCATTTTTTTTTATTTACAACTCATATTCATAAATATATTTATATAGTTTCACTTCTTATATATATAAGTTTATTTCACAATTGTAGATCACATTAATTATAATTCAATTCTTATAATTCTTTTTGCTTATACAATTATTCTTTTATTTAGATTATTCAAACATCTAAACAATCAACTTATATACACTTTAATAATTCTGAAAAATTATTCCTTTATATATAAAAATATAATCAAGGTAAAATTATTTCATTCACCCAATTTAAAACAATACTGTGCCGAATTGTTCTATTCAAGTGTTTAGAAACCCCTTCGATTCAGTTTCGAAGCTGCGCCGACGAAGGTTCATATACCACTCAACAAACCAACCATCACAATATAAAACAATTTATATATTCACTAACAAATACGCTCTCATAGCTATTATTACACTCAAACTCATTCTAGAGTACTACTGACTCTATCTCTAATGAGTAATACCCAACAGAACCATGGTTGTCGCTTAACCATAAGCTCTGATACCAAATGTAACGACTCGTATTTTTCGTTGCCGAAAAACCGAATAGTTATGGGTTTAAGAAAGAAGAAAAGAAGAAGAAAGAAGAAAAAGAGAGAAGAAGGTAGAAGATAGAGGGAAAAGAAAACAGAAAATTTAGAAAATAGAATAGAAAAGAGAAAATAGAACAGAATTTTAAAATAGAAGAAAAAGAGAATAGAGGAAAAAGAAAAACAGAAGAAAATAGGACGGAATAGAAAAACAACAGCAGAACAACATCAGAATCTCACAATTCGCAGCGGAACAACATATAATAATAAATGAATAATCTTTAAACAAAGAACTATATCAGTTATTACATTACATCACATTTCATTACATCATATCATCAGAGTGTACAACAACATACAACATCAATGCAGCGGAAAAAGAAATACTATATAAGTAATATGCCATGCCATCCAGCTTGCCTCCAGCAACTCCTGAATATCCAGAATATCCTGATAAACCTTAACTCTCGACTGCCCGTGTGGAAATTGGTGGGCACCCAGAGTTTAGGAAGGAAAACAATAAACTCCAAGTCAGTCATGTGACTGGTGTGAGAACTCAAAACAGTTTATTTAACTTTAAAATCAAAATAGAGAGATATTTTTAAATTCAATTCGCAATGCTTTTAAAAATGAGACTACCATAAGGCCTCCCGCACACACACACAATGCAAACGCAGAATCGGAGGAGATTTCTCCTTATGATAGTCAAAGATGCTTGATACGCATTTAAAAGAACATTTCATATTATTACTAGTGCATAGTGTAGGGGAAAAATTCATTTTGAAAGTAGAATATAAATCTTAGCCAGCATAGGTACCATTATATTATGCCTACTAATAGCTACCATATTAGATGGCAGGTTCTACAACTAAAACCGTACAAGTTTCGTATTGGGAATTGGATTTCCAACAAATGGTCAGGCCAAGGAACTTCCCATTGCCACATGAGAATGCCTCTGGAAAGACATCCCCGAGAACCAAACCGGAACTCTGCCAACACAAGGCTGGGTTACCCCTAACTGGGTAACTACTGACACGAGCACGCCATTCCCCGATCGTAAACGACCTTTCTCACGGGATCCCGAAAACCAACAACCACAAAGTAATAAATTCGTAGTAACCACATAGGTTAAATATCTGGGCTCCATTCCATGATACCACCTCTATCCAGAAGGAAATGTACATACCCTAAAGGGTGCTACCCCTCATAACCTTGCCGCATCTTTCCTGTTTTGACCATTTCCGGGGTGTGAGGTTCGAAGAAGTCACGTCCACAAAAACATACTTTATACAAAAGCCATGCTTTGGGTCAACAAATGATCAACACAATGATCACTAAGATAGACGATCAAATAAACGATCCTATCACAATAATCAACACAATGATCATTTCAGCATCACTCAGCATGTCACATTACCAAATTGGGAATATATCGCTGATAACTTCAACTATATAACCTCTGAGCTCGTACGTCTCAGAGAAGGGTGTTTAGCTAAAAGAATAAATTCTCCGCCACCAACAGAAATATATTTGAAAGAAATCGGCTTTATATCTCAACTTGTAATGTCAGACATACAATCCATACAAGTCTGTTCCGGGCTCGAACAAAACCGAAGGCACTTACAAAGAAGTCCTTGCAATCCGGATATTTACAATCCTGATCGGATTCACCATCACATATGGAGAACTCCATACCGGAGCAACTCGGTGCAGAGTAAATCGACAGGTCATCCTATCGCTCTCGCAAATACCGGGTCTTCAACACCGATCTTCAATGCAATTCACAACGACGTATCACATATTCGGAATGGGTTATACGACCCCATGGTCCTTTCCCGGTTAACCCGAATAGTGAGCGCTTATTCAAAAATAAGTGTGGCATTCAAATTCAAACAAATCACATCAAATACCCATTCAAAGGGAAATATTGATAGTCGGTTATTGAACTATCAATGGATATGCACACATCACCAGATTCCAAATAATTTTCCAAATTATTTATCTTCCAAAATATCTTTACAAGATATAAAATTTCAACACTTCAAAAATAAATCAATATTTATTTTTAACAAATTCCACTTTCTTTTATAAATTCCTTAGTGAATTTATATTCAAAAATATTCATGCATATACGATTTCAACTATCCATTTTCAATTTATCTTCAAAAGATAAATTCTAAATATTCACTTCATATTGGAAAACATTTCCATACTTATTTATTCATAAGTAATTCACAAATCTTTTTATTTCCAACCTTGGAAAATATTCAATATACTTAAATCGAATTAAGTATATATTTCATTCTTTAAGGAAATCATTCTCTTTAACATATTTATTTGGGCCAAAACGAATGTTGCGTAAAACATCGTTACGACAACCCAAAATCACTAGTATAGGGATTCGAAATTAAATAGATATATAAATCCCAATACTATACAAAACATTTCCTTTCGGAAATTATTTACTATAACAACAGTGTTATAGTCTACTATTTCCTTTTATTTCTCGAAAACGTCTATTTCAACAATGAATGTTGAAATCTATGGTTTCGAATCTCAACACATTTTAAAACATCGTTAGATCGTTTTAATTCTATTTCAAATATCACATTCAAAACAATTTCTTTAACATATTATTCACTATTCAAAAACGTGAATATTCTACGTTAACCAATTTTATCACTTCTATTCATTTTATTTCAAAGGATTATTCACAGTCTAAAACGTGAATATAACTCCATTTATAAGTTATAACAATTAACTTATCAAAATAAGTCATTTGTGAATTTATAAAACAACGTTTATAAATCCCATTTCTATTTATTTTATAACTACTTCCTTTAATAAATTCCTTTATTAATCTATTCCAGTTCATAACTCAATTATAAACTAAAAGTTCATATCATAAGTTAAATACTTATAAGACGATTATTTTACAAAATCGTTCCTCTAAAGACTTTCCAAACCATAAATCTTATAACTTATAAGATTCATTTATTTAACCAAATCTATTCTTCAAATAACTTCACCAATTTATAATTCTTACTATTTATAAATTTCATTTATAACTTCACCGTTTATAATTCTATAAATTTCATTCTTTAATGAAATTCATTTTCACTTCATTCAAACACTTATAAAAACTCGTTTTATGATGTCAATATTCCAATTTATAAATATCCATTTATAAATCTCTTAATATAAATCAATTTATATTATTCTTTTAAAACGTCTTTAATCTCCTTTATTATTTCACCATTTTGATTCATAAAATAATTAAATTTCATAAATCCTATATTTCAACTTTTCATAATAAATTCAAAAAATTCCGATTTAACTATTTTATAAAATCATTAGCATCATATTCTCAAAAATCAACTTTTTACTATATTCTTCAAAAATCATAATTCTTATAACATTAAAATTATAACGTTTATTTATTCAAAATGAATCAATTCCAAAAATATTTTATAAACGTATACTTTCAAAAATCACTTTGAAATCATTTTAAAATTCCGAATTTGGTCCAATGATGCTACACACCAAATAGTCAATCACGACAACAACGATATCATATATCGATATGATAATCAACGAATATCAAAATATTCAAAATCAAATAAATACTGTTGAGGAATCCAGTTGGATCCCTCCAACCTGTTTTCCTGCATCCAAAAACATTAGCACAATACCAATTTCGCTCCAGTACGAAATTATCGCGGTATATGTTCTTATTAAATATTATCCGCTTAATAACGGCGCAATAGGGTCTCATCCGCTAAACAAAAAAATGCGGGAAATCAATAACTGCAATATATACATATGCCAATATATATATATATATATATATATATATTGATACTATATATAATACCAATTTCACTGTTTATGAAATATTCGCGGTATATGTTTTTAATAAATAACATCCGCTTACTAACGGCGTATAATGTCTATTTTAACAATCAATAGATAACAATCATCATTCAAACATGCATTCAAATATTTTAAATCTAACTATTTAAAATAAAATCGAAACTGATTCGATTGAGTGAGAAGTTCTCACCTTGTTTTTAATTTCCGTTTTAGCAATTATTTCGAATAAAATTAAACGGACGTTTAATTTTACCCAAAATTCTCACTAACTCCAAACGACTCCAAACCAACTCCATCACGTAGTGCTCGTCCATACGATTCCAACGCAACTGAGTTTGCATTTTTTCGACCTCGTATGAAAAAGTTATCAATATTTGAACATTACATAAATTTTTATATAAAAATTTCAACATAAATTTTATAACTTTTAACCTAAATAAATATAGGCCGTTGGATTTCACTCCTCTGCATCCCAGCCGCAAACTCCTTCTCCCCAAACCCTCACGCAACTTCTCTCCAGGTAATCACGTTCACAAATGAACCCAAAGCCGCCAACTTCAACAAATTTTCGCCATCACAACGCTCGACTAAAACACGATCAGGGAACTCCATTCTCTTCGCCTCCCCACAAGCTACTCACGGCTACAAGCACCTTGAGCTCGGTCGCCTCGTCTTCACGTGGTTCGAGAACGAACGTGGCCTCTTCTCGATTGATTTCTGGCCACCACGTTCCACTATATACGATCATGACTGTTGATATGATAGATCTTGACGTCCTCTACGAGTTTGTAGTTGATACTTTCATGAATCGATGCATGGATTTTGAGAAATTGGAGGGGGAAGATAGAAGCTTTCTGGCCGTTCATCACTTCACTGGCGGCTAGGGTTACATGAATTAGGGTTTAGTTATTTTTTTTATAAAATTATGAAGAGTGGTGGTGTATTTATAGAGAATCGAACGACACTATTCATCCGGAAATTCCGAACTCCGATTTACGCGCCGAAACTGACGTACCTAGGGTTTATCCCGCGTTCCGGACACAATGGAACAGGTTACGGAAGCTAATTCGGAAGTATGTACGAGTTATGGCTGTAAACGCTCAATTTGAATTAAACCGATTTAAGCGATTTTCTAGGCGTTTTAATTTGTACCGGACAAACGGTAAATCCAATTGACTTGAAATTTGAAACATTACAATAATATCACATTACGGATCCGATGAAACTAGTTTCGTCGAAATCCGAGACTTTTTGAAAAATGGCTATTTTAGCTCGTCAAATTTAAATTAAAAATAAATCGATGCGTTTCGAGCTGCCACGATCAAACGATAACTCCGATTGACACGAAATTTGAAATCCGGTAATAACTAACTATTACGGATCCAATGGAACTGGTTTCGTTCAATTCTGAGACTGTTCAAAAATTGACTATTTTCACTAGTCGATTTAAATATTAAAATATTCAATTTTCACAAATTAACTTTTAATTCGATTTTAAAAGTTCTAAAATATCATTCTAACTTCAACATGATAAAATAAAATTTCTCAAATCATTTTCAATCATATTTAACTATATTTTCAATTATTTCCATAATTTAACGTATTAAATTATCGATTTAATTATTCAATTAAATCCAAAAATTCAAATAAAAATTTATTTGACTTATAAATTCACTTATTAATATTTAAAATTAATTAAATATTCAAATTTTAATTTCTAAAAATCCTGGGTCGTTACATTAGTGGTGTCCAGTACTGGGTCTTCCACCTTCACCACTACGATTTGTTGCCTTCGGGTATGATGCCTTCGGGTATGTTGCCTTCGGGTATGTTGCCTTCGGGTTTGTGCCTTCGGTTTTGTTGCCCTATAGTATCGCTTCCGATGTTGGTCGTTATGAGCCGCATGGGGTATACTGGGGTGCCCTTTAGTATCGCTTCCGATGTTGGTCGTTATGAGCCGCATGGGTGATATTGGGTTTGAAGTCTTCGGGCTCATGGATCCTTGTTTGTACAATACCGAGCTCGAGCAAATTTTATGATGCTTCATTGATATGTATATTCTCTAGGTATCGCCCTTCGATGTTGGTCTTTTTGAGCCGCATGATATGTAGTGATTACCTTGTGGAACTTGTATACCTTATGAGTATTTATTATTGCCTTTTTGGCTTGATTTGGGATGTTTGTATCCTTTGTTTCTCTGTGATGCCGATGATTTGAGGCTTGTTTTGTTATCATATGATTCATCTTTTGTTAGATGATTGTGTTATCTCCTTTAGAAATATTTGTATACCTTGTAACCTTGCAGGTTTATTGTTGTTCAGTTTATCTAACTGATTTGTTTAGCTAGACTGACCCGTGTATTTTATACTCGGGTCAGACCGAGATGTTTCAGGTTAGGCGCTTTTGGACTTAGCCTCTTTTGCTTCCGCATGGACTATTCATCTTGTTTCTTTTTGTTAAAGCTTTTTGTGTAGTCCTTTTTGTTGTAACTCTGATATGTATTCTTTTGATTCGCCTGTATATTGTGGTTTTCTATACCACTTGACGTGTATTAGTTTGTATACTCTGGTATGTATTTGTATATGTGTATATGATGATCTATTGTTCTATGATGTATATTACATTTGAGTTGTTATATTCTGTTCTAATAGATCCTCTAACCACCTATGGTTTTGTTTTAAGTATTCATTGGGTATGTCGATCTGCTTCGTATGATTATTGTCGATGTATTCAATAGATAGTTAGAGCAAGGCTATAGATGGTCGCTCCTATCCAGCATTATTCTCCGTGTTAGTTGACGGCATTACCCTGTAGTGTCCTTGGCTAGCATGGGTATAGAGGTGGGACGTCACAAATATGTTGGATGCTATATTCAATGACATGGATATGATTTTGCTTATTTAATGTCTTAGTGGCATTGGGTATTATTTTTGGTATTTTAAAATAGGGTCCTTTTGGCACAGGTCCTTATTAAGTTTAAAAATCCACGAAAAGTCCTTCACTAAATTTTAGTGTAAATTAGGTCCCTGTTTTTTATTCACGATTATTGCAGAGCATGATGCAACATTTCATAAAAGTTGCTGATATTTCTGTAACTTTTCTATACACTGTGAACATGGTGTAAGAAAGTTGCTTAAATATCAGCACTTATTTATAAAAGTTGCTGACATTTCAGCAACATTTATGTACACTGTGAACATAGTTTATGAAAGTTGCTGAAATATCTGCACATATTTATAAAAGTTGCTGACATTTCAGCAATAATTTTTCTTTGTTTTTACAATGAAACTTTGATAGGAAAAGTTGCTGAAATATCAGCACTTATTTATAAAAGTTGCTGACATTTCAGCAATAATTTTTGTTTGTTTTTACAATAAAACTTTGACAAGGAAAGTTGCTGAAATATCAGCATTTATTTATAAAAGTTGTTGACATTTCAGTAATAACTTTTCTTCGTTTTTACGATGAAACTTTGACAAGGAAAGTTGCTGAAATATCAGCACTTATTTGTAAAAGTTGTTGACATTTCAGTAATAACTTTTCTTCGTTTTTACGATGAAAATTTGACAGGGAAAGTTGCTAAAATATCAGCACTTATTTATAAAAGTTGTTGACATTTCGGCAATAATTTTTCTTCGTTTCCAGAAAATAGGGACCCGCTTTACAATGAAACTTTGATAGGACCGCTTTACAATATAAAAGTACGATAGGGATGCCTCCCTAATTTCCACTTTAAAATACTATAAACTAATAATTTGATTTAAAAAGGTATTTCAAGTGATTTTAGAAACTATATATTCTTACAATTTTCCTTTAATTATATAAAGAAGAAATTTATTTTAAATTAAAAGGTATGATTTTTAAAGATTATAAATATATAGTTTTATAAAATATTTTAAATAGAGATTTTGATATGTGGATAGAAATTTTTAAAAAAAAATCTTAAAAGTAAGTCCGTGTTTTATAAGAAAGAAATTCAGTTTTAAAAAGAAAATAGGAATATTTTGGTATAAATATTTTTTAGCCGCTTTATATAAAGTGATATATATACATATAGTAAGATTTATTTATAAATGTGGAAATTATAGATGTGATAATGTATCAATGTGGCATTTTATGAACAAAATAAAGGTTGTAAAATTGTATTTTATTAATAAAGGGATAGATTTGCAAACGATGTTTATAAATAAAGGGAAATTTTTATCATTGGGTAAATGGTAAATAAATCACAGTTGTGGATTTATGATAATATGTAGAATGTTGTTTTAGGAAAAATAGTTGATTCTATTTCGGGAAATGAAAGTGATGATAGTTTTGGAGATGTTAAACGAGATGTTATAAAATAGAAAGAGATTCATAAATATAGTTTTATAAATATGGAAATGATTATGTTCAAATTCAAGTATGGATGTTTATCAAGGAAATATATTTATGTTTAAAAGTTATTTATTTATATCATTTTTGTTTTAAAGCTGTTTATCAATATTTTAATGTTTTGAAAAGTTAATTATCTAAATTATTAATATGGTTTGAAATTAACTAAAATTATTTATCAATGAAGTTTTGAAAATTAATTATCATTAATCATAATAATGTTTAAGATAAATTATTACTTTTTTATTAAGAATGTTCTGAAATTATTAATTATTATCTTTAGATGTTTTATAGGTAATTACTATTTATTACATTGTTTATTATTATATGTTTTGAACTTAGTTACTATCAATTACAGTGTTTGTAGCAATTAAGGATTTTCGACTTCTAAAAATCGACATTAATACGTCCACTGTATCAACTGTCGAGCAATCGAAGGCCAGAAAACCCAACCGTTAGTATTAAAGAAGAAGAGGTAAAAGAAGAGAGAAAGAAGAGAACATAAACAATAACAGAATCTCACATGTCACAACGGAACAAATATAATAGATAAATAAATATCTTTAAACAGAATCACTATATCGGTTATTACATTACATCACATTACATTAACAGAGCTTACAACAACAAACAGCAGAAAAAAACACTATATACTAGTTCATATGCCATGCCATCCAGCTCGCCTCTTTAGCTCCACAGCATCTCTTGAATTCCAGAATGACCTGATAACCCGACTCTAGACTGGCCGTGTGGAAATTGGTGGGCACCTAGAGTTTAGGAAGGGAACAATAAACTCTAGGTCAGTCATGTGACTGGTGTGAGAACTTAAAACAATTTATCTTAAAAAACCAAACAAAGAAATATTTTGAAAATAGATCCGCAATGCTTTTAGAAAATAAAACTACCATAAGGCCTCCCGCATGCACACACAATGTAAACTCAGAATCGGAGGAGATTTCACCTTATGATAGTCAAAGATGTATGATACGCAAATTTCTTTGATATTATTACTATAAGTGCAAAGTGTATAAAACCTTTCGAAAGTATAATATAAATCTTAGCCAACATACGACCAGTATCGTATGCCTACTATAGCTACCATCTAAACAGTGGGGCGCCACCATAAGTAAATGGCAGGTTATACAACTAAATCTGTACAAGGCTTGTATTGTTTTGTTTGGATTTCTAACAAATGGTCGGGAAAAGGAACTTCCCAACTAAAATGGAACGCCTCTGGAGAGACGTCCCCGGATCCTAATCGGATATCTGGTAGAGTATGCCGGGTTACCTCTGTAATAGGTAACTACTGACACGAGCATGCCATCCCTCAGTCGTTTGCGACCTTTATCCGAGGATCCTCTCGACCAAAAACCACAAAATAATAAGTTTGTAGCAACCACAAAGTAAGTATCTAGGCTCCATACCATGATACCACTCATAATCCAGAAGGAAATGACATACCCTCAGAGGGCGCTACCCTCAAATAACCTTTCTGCTACGATTCCTGTTTGGACTAGAACCGGGTTGTGAGGTTTGACGAAGTCTCGTCCACAAAGCTACGTTTTTCACAAAAGCCACGCTTTGATCAACAAATGATCAACAGCACTCAGCATGCCACATTACCAAACTGGGAGTATATCACTGATAACCATCAACTACATAACCTCTGAGCTCGTACGTCTCAAAGAAGGGTATTGAGCTAAGAGAATAAATTCTCCGCCACCAACAGAAATGTATTTGAAAGAAATATTTCAAAATGTAATGTCAGACATACAATCCATACAAGTTTGTTCTGGGTTCGAACAGAACCGTAGGCACTTCCGAAGAAGCCCTTGCAATTCGGTCTTCAAATGCTATCCATTACGACGAATCACTATTCGGAGTGGGATTTATGACCCAAAAGTCCTCTCCCGGCTAAACTGAATAACGAGCGCTTATTAAAAAAATAAGTGTTCATTCAGATTTCAACAATCACAACAATTTCCACTTCGATCTTTTAAATAAAAGATCCATCACAATCACAAAGATTCAATGTGGTTTCCGGATATCCATTTGGAATCCGACCCCTGGTCGCATCGAAATTCAAACGCCATTCAAAGGAAAATATTGATAGTCGGTTATTTAACTATCAATCAACATCCACTACAATTTCCAGATTTAAATAATTTTCACAATTATTTATTTCCAAAATATCTTCGCAAGATATATTTTCACACTTCAACCATTTGAAAACCAATTTCAATTTCTACATTGGAAAACATTTCCAAATACTTATTTAACAATAAGTAATTCACAAATCTATTTATTTTCAATACTTAGAAAATATTCAATATACTTAAAACACGATTAAGTATATATTTTATTCTTTTATGGAAAACGTTCTCTTAAACACATTTATTTGGGTCCAAAATGAATGTTGCGTAAAACATCGGTACGACAACCCAAAATCACTAGTATAGGGATTCGAAATTAAGATAGATATATAAATCCCAATACTATATAAAATATTTCCTTTCAAAAATCATTACTATAACAACAGTGTTATAGTCCACCATTTCTTTATTTCTCGAAAACGTCTATTTCAGCAATGAATGTTGAAATCTATGGTTTCGATCCTTAACACATTTTAAAACAACTTCAAATCGTTTTAATTCTATTTAAAAGATCACTCCCTAAAACATTTCTTTAATATATTATTCACTGTCCAAAATCGTGAATATAAATCGTTTACCAAATTCAACACTTCTACATATTTAATTAAAGGATTATCCATCGTTCAAAATCGTGGATATAACTCCTTTAATATGCTTTCATATTTACTTATCAACTTCAATTGGTTTTGGATTTATAAAACAACGTTTATAAATTCACATCTATATAAATTTTATAAAAACTTCAACTTATAAAATTGCTTAATTAACAAATTCTATGTATATCTCATTTAAATGCCAAAATCCAATTTATAAGTTAATTACTTATAAATCTTTTATTTTACAAAATCTATTCATTTTATAACTTCACAATTTATAAATCTATAAATTTCATTCACTTATGAAATCTATTTATACTTCATTTTAACACTTATAAAAACTCGTTTTATAATTCTAATATCTTAATTTATAAAATATCAATTTTATAAATCTTTTATATAAACCATTATAATAATTCAAAAATCCCAATTTAAACCATTTTACAAATTAATCAACTACTTATTTCAAAAAAATCACATTTCGGTTACATTTCACAAAAATCATAATTTTTTATAACATAAAAATTATAACGTTTATTTATTTAAAATGAATCAATTCCAAAATTCAATAAAATGTATACTTTCAAAAATCACTTGAAAATCCTTTTTAAATTCGAAATCGTTACTTTAACATTTTTAAAACTCCAAAAATAGGTCCAATGCTGCAACAGCACCAATACATCAACCACGGCATCCAAACATCATATATCAATATGATGACAGAATATATCACAAATATCTGTAAATAAATCAATACTGTTGAGGAATCCAGTTGGATCCCTCCAACCTGTTTCCCTGCATCCACAGATGTTAGCACAATACCAATCCCATTTCAAGACCGAATATCGCGGTACATGGGTTCATATAAAATATTATCCACTATTATGCGGCGCAATAGGGTCTCATCCGCTATATAATGTGGGAAAATCAACTCCAAGTACATATATAATACCAATTCCACTTCACAGTGGAATATCGCGGTATAGGTGTTTAATAAATAACATTCGCTTAATATGCGGCGTACAGGGTCTATTCCAATACAACAGATAAAAATTTATCATCTAATTACACAATCAAGCAATTTAAAATTTAACTTTATAAAATTTAAATCGAAACAGATTCGATTGAGTGAGAAGTTCTCACGTTGCTTCAAATACATTTGCAGTGTTTTATTTCAAATAAAATTAAATGTGCGTTTAATTTTACCCAAAATTTGCACTAGATCCAATCAATCCCAATCCAGCTCCATCGCGTAGTATTCATCAATACGAACCCGATGCAATTCGTTTCGTGCGAAACGGATCTCGTATGAAAAAGCTATAGCTTTTTAAAGTTTGAATGATTAAATATAAATCAATTTACAACTTTTTTTTCATTATAACCTAGATTCAATCACGGCCATCCATCCCAATGCCCTAGATCCAGGCCGTGTACTTCATCTTCCCCCCCCCCCCCCCCCCCTTCAGTAAACATCGCGACCGAAACCCATAGAAGCCGCCGTTATGCCCTAATGCACGCGACCACTAACATTCATCTATACCTCGATCAGGAGATGCCACATCGAAGCTCTCCACGTGTGCCACCAACACCTGCAACCATGTCGAACTCGGCCTCCTTGATGCCTTGAAAAACATATGCGAACGACATACATTCATCGTCGATTTGTCGTTTATCCACGCACCCAAATTCGATCACAGCCGTTGAAAACAAAGATCTCATCGCCCTCTTCGATGTTGTAGTTGAAGATTTCTCGAATCGATTGAAGGATCGAAAGAAAATTGAGGAAGAAGAAGACATGATTTCAGCCATTGTTTTCGTATGTGGCGGCTGTAACCCTAACTAGGATTTTTGTTGAAAATTGTGAAAATAGGGGTGCTTTTATAGAAAATTCTCAAACACTATTCACCCGAAATTTTTCCAAATTCCAAACGAAGTGTGCCGCCTAGCGTTCATAATATTTTACCCCCATTCCGAATGCAACGGAATATGTATCGGGAGCCAATTCGATTAAATTTGGAAGATACGATTTGAAATCGACTATTTAAATTTAAAATTCACTTAAACCGATTTCTACGCGTTTTAGCTCGCCCCGGACAAACCGTAAATCCGATTGACACGAAATTTGAAACCATACAATAATTTAACATTACGGATCCGATGAAACTAGTTTCGTCGAAATCCGAGACTGTTTGAAAAATGGCTATTTTTACTCGTCAATTAAATATTAAAATATTCAATTTCTACAAATTAACTTTTAATTCAATTTTAAAAGTTCGATAACATCATTCTAACTCCAATATGATTTAATACAACTTTACAAGTCTATTTTGATCACAATAAACCCAATTTCCAATTATTTCTGAAATTTCAAATATTAAATTATCGATTTAATTATCCAATTAAATCACTGTATTCGAAATAAAATTTATTCAACTTACAAATTTTACTTGTTAATATTTAAAATCAATTAAATATACGAATTTCAAATGACAGAAATTCTGAGTCGTTACGAACTTCCCACCTTAAAAGAATTTCGTCCTCGAAATTACCAAGTAAAAAATAGTTACAGAATCCATTAATTTTTCAAAATCATTTGTTCAAATTAAATTTCAAATTCATTTAAACCTTTTAACTTTTCCAAAATCCGATGGTTACACTTCTTACAATAACTTTACTAAGTTTTCAAATCATACTTAGTTATCTTTTCAAACCAACTATATCGTTTACTTTTCACTCCAAAATCAAAGTTATCTTTTCAAAAAAATTCAATTTTCTCAAAAATATTCTAACGCCTTAAATTTTCAGAAAATTTTGCCATAACCTCCTTTGCGCGGCTCGATCCGAAAAAAAAAGGCAATATGTATATATCACAAATATACATCTCATCAATGTAATGAGGCATCCCATAGGGAAAATAATGTAAAAGTACGATATGTAATCTGAGATATGTACCTTATATATTATTAGTTAGCATATGCGGCTAATATAGCGCGAAAGCGAGCTCCAAATGCGAAGCAAGCGCAATCCGCACCTACTAAACACTCAACAACAATGAAACACGTATATGGAAAATAATATCGATATACAACATATACCAGAAGCAACAACAATATGTGCCAATATAGAAAATGCAACAAAAAGCAACAAATGCAACCACCAAACAACTATCATCCAACAACTTATCCAACAAATCTCTATCAAATCAATATACATTCACTTCTCATTAATATTCAATAAATTGGTTTTTCATTTAATCACATTTGATTCATTAACATTGGACTTTACTAACATTCATTAATTCATTTTCAATTAGTTTATATTCACTAATTTACATTCAAGTTAGTTCACTTCCACATTCAAATCAAATTACATAGTTTTCTCAATTTTATCAATTCAATTCCATTAACACTTAATGAATTATATATATAATCAACTAACAATCATATAACCAAATCATAACCAACATAACCAAATTATTAAATTTACATTCAATTTGGTTTAACACTTTTAATTTCCAATTGGTTTAATATCTAATTAACTTCCATTCAATTATTCAATTTCCAATTTACTAGTTTGTTTAATGAATTAACATTTACATCCCTTATTCCATATCAATTCATTTACATTAGATTGATTAACATTCAATCCATTTATTAATCGAATTGCTAATTCATTTAACAATTAAGGTTGAATTTCATTTATGTAACTCAAGTCTGTATTCATCACTTCACTTTATTAATTAACTTCGATACCAAAATCAACTTCATTCAACATTACTTAAGTTATATTCTATTTCAAACATCATTTTTTTAACTTAACTTAAATTTCCACTTATAAATCCAATTCAGATTCCAATTCTAAAGTAAATTCTATTTAACTTTCCTTTAGTTAAATTTCAAATCATATATTTATTATGCTAACCCAAATTCTTTATTCTTTACCAAAGCCAAATTTATTATCTTGTATTATAAGTCCAAAACTCATTTCACTTATATTCAACAATTACAACTTGGATTTTAATTTCAAATTTTTTTATCACAACCAAACTTCAATTTTTGATTTACTATGGTAGCAAATCCATCACACAGAAACTTGAAAATAATACTGATTGATGTTGTAGTCATCACCCTTATTATTTCCCAGCAACAGTAGTGAATTCAGTGCTTAATATTCTTTCAAAAAAATTCCTTTTACTTATAACTCACTTTTATAAGTTTTTTTTCTTATATAATTTCACTATTTAACTTTTAATTCATATTTATTTACAACTCATATTTATAAATATATTCATATAGTTTCACTTCTTATATATAAGATTATTTCACAATTGTAAATCATATTAATTATAATTCCATACTTAATAATTCATTTTCTTATACAATTATTCTTTTAATTAACTTATATATATATATATTCTTACATTTTCAACAACCAAACAATCAATTTATATATACTTCAATAATTCTGAAAAATTATTTCCTTTATATGTAAAATATAATCGTGGTAAAATTATTTCATTTACCCAATTTTAAAATGATACTATGTCGACTTGCCTCGTTTAAGTGTTTAGAAATCCCTATTGATAATATGGCATCCCACATACCAACCAGAATTCACAAACAGCTCAACGGATAAACAAACACAATATAAAACATTTTTATATTCATTAACAAATACGCGCTCATATCTATCATTACACTCACACTCATTCTAGAGTACTACCGACTCTATCTCTAATGAGTAATTCCCAACAGAGCCAAGGTTGTCGCTTAACCAAATGCTCTGATACCAACTGTAACGACTAAGGATTTTCGACTTTCAAAAATCGACATTAATACATCCACTGTATCAACTGCCGAGCAATCGAAGGCCGGAAAACCCAACCGTTAGGGTTAAAGAAGAAGAGGTAGAAGAAGAAAGAAAGAAGAAAACAGAAACAATAACAGAATCTCACATTTCACAGCGGAACAAATAAAATAGATAAATAAATATCTTTAAACAGAATCACTATATCAGTTATTACATTACATCACATTACATTACATTAACAGAGCTTACAACAACGTACAGCGGAAAAAATACTATATACTAGTTGATACGCCATGCCATCCAGCTTGCCTCTTTAGCTCTACAGCAACTCCTGAATTCCAGAATGACCTGATAACCCGACTCTAGACTGCCCATGTGAAAATTGGTGGGCACCCAGAGTTTAGGAAGGGAACAATAAACTCTAGTCAGTCATGTGACTGGTGTGAGAACTTAAAACAATTTATCTTAAAAAAACAAACAAAGAAATATTTTTGAAATAGATCCGCAATGCTTTTAGAAAATGTAACTACCATAAGGCCTCCCACACACACATAATGCAAACGCAGAATCAGAGGAGATTTCTCCTTATGATAGTCAAAGATGTGTGATACGCAAATTTCTTTGAAATTATTACTATAAGTGCAGTGTAGAAAACCTTTCGAAAGTATAATATAAATCTTAGACAACATACGACCAGTATCGTATGCCTACTATAGCTACCATCTAAACAGTGGGGCGCCACCATAAGTAAATGGCAGGTTATACAACTAAAACCGTACAAGGCTCGTATTGTTTTGATTGGATTTCCAACAAATGGTCGGGCAAAGGAACTTCCCAAGTAAAATGGAACGCCTCTGGAGAGATGTCCCCGGATCCTAACCGGATATCTGGTAGACAAGGTCGGGTTACCTCTGTAATAGGTAACTACTTACACGAGCATGCCATACCTCGGTCGTTTGCGACCTTTATCCGAGGATCCTCTCAACCAACAACCACAAAATAATAAGTTTGTAGCAACCACAAAGTAAGTATCTGGGCTCCATACCATGATACCACTCATAATCCAGAAGGAAATGACATACCCTCAGAGGGCGCTACCCTCAAATAACCTTGCTGCTACGATTCCAGTTTCGACCATAACCGGGTTGTGAGGTTTGACGAAGTCTCGTCCACAAAGCTACACTTTTCAAAAAAGCCACGCTTTGATCAACAAATGATCGGCAGCACTCAGCATGCCACATTACCAAACTGGGAGTATATCACTGATATCCATCAACAACATAACCTCTGAGCTCGTACGTCTTAGAGAAGGGTGTTAAGCTAAGAGAATAAATTCTCCGCCACTAATAGAAATGTATTTGAAAGAAATCTGCTTTATATCTCAAAATGTAATGTCAGACATACAATCCATACAAGTCTGTTCTGGGTTCGAACAGAACCGAAGGCACTTCCGAAGAAGCCCTTGCAATCCGGTCTTCAAATGCTATCCATTACGACGAATCACTATTCGGAATGGGATTTATGACCCAAAGGTCCTCTCCCGTCTAAACCGAATAAAGAGCGCTTATTTAAAAAAATAAGTGTTCATTCAGATTTCAACAATCACAACATTTTTCACTTTGATCTTTTAAATAAAAGATCCATCACAATCACAAAGATTCGATGTGGTTTCCGGATATCCACTTGGAATCCGACCCTTGGTCGCATCGAAATTCAAACGCCATTCAAAGGAAAATATTGCTAGTCGGTTATTTAACTATCAATCAACGTTCACTAAAATTTCCAGATTTAAATAATTTTCACAATTATTTATTTTCAAAATATCTTCGCAAGATATATTTTCACACTTCAACCATTTAAAAACCAATTTCAATTTCTACATTGGAAAACATTTCCAAATACTTATTTAACAATAAGTAATTCAAAAATCTATTTATTTTCAATACTTAGAAAATATTCAATATACTTAAAACACGATTAAGTATATATTTTATTCTTTTAAGGAAAATGTTCTCTTAAACACATTTATTTGGGTCAAAAACGAATGTTGCGTAAAACATCGTTACGACAACCCAAAATCACTAGTATAGGGATTCAAAATTAAGATAGATATATAAATTCCAATACTATATAAAATATTTCCTTTCAAAAATCATTTACTATAACAACAGTGTTATAGTCCACCATTTTCTTATTTCTCGAAAACGTCTATTTCAGCAATGAATGTTGAAATCTATGGTTTCGATCCTTAAAACATTTTAAAACAACTTCAAATCGTTTTAATTCTATTTAAAAGATCACTCCCTAAAACATTTCTTTAATATATTATTCACTATCCAAAATCCTGAATATAAATCGTTTACCAAATTCAACACTTCTACATATTTAATTAAAGGATTATCCACCGTCCAAAATCGTGGATATATCTCCTTTAATATGCTTTCATATTTATTTATCAAATTCAATTGGTTTTGGATTTATAAAACAACGTTTATAAATTCACATCTATATAAATTTGATAAAAACTTCAACTTATAAAATTCCTTAATTAACAAATTCTATGTACATCTCATTTAAATGCCAAAATCCAATTTATAAGTTAATTATTTATAAATCTTCTATTTTACAAAATCTATTCATTTTATTACTTCACAATTTATAAATCTATAAATTTCATTCACTTATGAAATCTATTTATACTTCATTTTAACACTTGTAAAAACTCGTTTTATAATTGCAATATCTTAATTTATAAAATAACAATTTTATAAATCTTTTATACAAACCGTTTATAATAACTCAAAAATCCCAATTTAAACCATTTTACAAATTAATCTCAACTACTTATTTCAAAAAAATCACATTTCGGTTATATTCCACAAAAATCATAATTTTTTATAACATAAAAATTATAACGTTTATTTATTTAAAATGAATCAATTCCAAAATTCAATAAAATGTATACTTTCAAAAATCACGTGAAAATCCTTTTTAAATTCGAAATCGTTACTTTAACATTTTTAAAACTCCAAAAATAGGTCCAATGCTGCAACAGCACTAATACATCAACCACGGTATCCAAACATCATATATCAATATGATAACATAATATATCGCAAATATCTGTAAATAAATCAATACTGTTGAGGAATCCAGTTGGATCCCTCTAACCTGTTTTCCTGCATCCACAGGTGTAAGCACAATACCAATCCCATTCCAAGAGGAAAAATCGCGGTACATGGGTTCATATAAAATATTATCCGCTATTATGCGGCGCGATAGGGTCTCATCCACTATATAATGTGGGAAAATCAACTCCAAGTACATATATAATACCAATTCCACTTCACGGTGGAATATCGTGGTATATGTGTTTAATAAATAACATTCGCTTAATATACGGCGTATAGGGTCTATTCCAATACAACAGATAAAAATTTATCATCCAATCACACAATCAAGCAATTTAAAATTTAACTATTTAAAATTTAAATCGAAACAGATTCGATTGAGAGAAGTTCTCACCTTGCTTCCAATACAGTTGCAGTGTTTTATTTCGAATAAAATTAAATGTGCGTTTAATTTTACCCAAAATTTACACTAGCTCCAATCAATCCCAATCCAGCTCCATTATTCGTCAATATGAACCCGACGCAATTCGTTTCGTGCGAAACGGATCTCGTACGAAAAAGTTATAGCTTTTTAAAGTTTGAACGATTAAATATAAATCAATTTACAACTTTTTTTTTATATTATAACCTAGATTCAATCACGGCCATCCATCTGTAACGACCCGAAATTTTCTAACCCAAAAATTCCAGATAGTTATTAAAGAAGAAAGAGGTAGAAGAAGAAGAAGAACAGAACACCAAACATCTCACATTCGCAGCGGATAAAATATAATAATAAATAATAACAGTTTACAAAAGAATACTATATCTGTCGATTACATTTAATATACATCAGAGTTTCACATATATATACAGACACTAGACCTATAAATCATGTCCCACATATACAATAATATACTGCAGCGGAAATACTCCGTACGTACTTGCCATCCAGCTCGCCTCCTGAGCTCCAAACGTACCTACCTGAAAATCTGTAATACTCGGTCTGACCCGAGCATTACATCAAAGTAACACCCGGGTCAGGCTGGAAACCAGCGTGAGTAATCCCAACTAACATGGAATACCAAAGCAAACAACTTATATAAACCCGGGGTAACATATATCAATTTAATCAATCACAATTTACTACAGAGAATTCTTATTTCACCTATAAATTTCTACGTACCCAACTTAGATAAAATAATCCAGTTCACTTAAACCATTTCATTTCATCCTGTTGATTTCACCAATCAATATATAAATATTTGAAATGGTTTCGGGTATTTCCCAAATACCCGACCCCGGTCTCTTCGAGACTCATATTATCTTAACCCAAGTTATACAAATGAAATTCACTGCATTTCATATTAGAGATATCAACTCATTCAAAGTATCCCATATCAGTCAATCATCCATAAGAAATGCTTAATCACATACAAATTAATTTAATTGATTCTAATTGAATTTTTTTTTTTAACCCCATTCACTTAGATTATTAATTAGTCCCCAAATCAATTAATTTATCGGTTCCTCTATATCCATTCATCTTATTTAACAATCCTGGATAAATTCCCTTCCAATTCCAATCAGGTAATTATCTTAATTATACTTTTAATTATAAACCAAAAGATCAAATCAAATTTATTCTCCTTAATTAAGCCACAATATTAATCGTATTCGATTAATTCCAAACTATAATTAACTACTCTGTTATTTACTTCATTAAATAAATCAATTATTCCTTTATTAACCAACTAAATAAATCTCTTGATTAATTTCATCGCGTAATTATATTTTATTAATACCATTAGGTAATTTCTATCAAAACATCCATTTAACAATTACAACCAACAATTACCACCAATTACTTCACCAAGTAAGTATACCATTATAATACGCTAGGTTATTATATCCACCAAATTCCACAATTTATCATCCTTAATTAATTAATAACATTAATTACCTTAAATTAATCTCATTATAAATCATTCAAAACCCTCCACCAATGATCCATCATTTGCTATATTCATCAACCAATCCTTTAATTACTTATCTAAGTAATTAACGTTAATTAATCACTTCGATCACACATTAATTATAAATTATTCCATTTCTAATTATATAATTCATTTCTAAATTATAACTAAAATTTATCCCTTGTTACTCGATTTACTAATTCCTAATCACCGATTATCAATCCAATCTTACGTAACTATCAATTCTTAGTTACTATTTAATTTAACCCTGAATTGATAACTTTAATCCAGATCATAATATCAAAGCCCTTAATAATGTAATTAATTTATCCATAACACTAATTAACCAACTTGTTTATTTGACCTTTTATTTACCTTACCATTTAATGAATTTTCAAATCATTCACAGACACATACAAAATGTTTATTTTCAACATCATTTCGATTTCCAATTCAAATTTGATTCAAATAAAATATAGTCGAATGAAGATCACTCACCTGTATTCCAGATTTTGACTTAATTAGCAGTGGCAGTATCAAGAGACTGTAGCAGGACTTCAAATCAGCAGTAAAAAAAATATCGCGTAGGAGGCAAGGATGAGCCGATGATGGCTGATGGACTAGCCGAGTATGCAGCGATGATTATTTAGAAGGCGTTGATTTCTGATGAGTTATAACTTTGAAGTTCCTGTTGCCCGGTCAGTGGGCTGCCCCATCCCACAGTTGCAAACCACCGCAACCATTAGTGCTCGAGATTTCAAGATGAAATCGATAATCAACTCACGAATTGCTCAAACCCCTCCACCTCGATCAACCCAAAAGCCGAAACCCTAGCTCGCAGTCGCCATCTCGGCCACCAAACATCGCACCTACCATTAATCGAACCACTCCTCGTCTCGAAATGAGTCACAACCCGCTTCGAGTATCAAGCTCGATCCAAGCTTTCGCGTCGCCCTATTTTTTTATTTTTTTTTTTTTTTTTTTTTTTTTTTTGAATTCGGTTTCCGATCTGAGACCCTATTTTTCGAACTGGAAGAAAGGCTTCGGCATTAAAGAAGAAGGAGAAAAATCATCGCGTTTTGAATTTTAATATACCACTGTCTTTTGGATTTGAACGAACAAATTCCTATCGGCCATTTTTGTTTTCCATTTCATTTTTTTTTTTCGATTATCATTTCGAAGATTTGAGAGGAAAGGGAGGTAAAATATCGGCTGGGAAGCTTCACGAGTACGCGTTGTGAAAAATATCTCTGCCTATTGTACCTTTAATTTTATTATATTATAAAGCTTACAAAACGTCTCGTATTCCATAACGCGAAATCCCAAGCCCCGACTTAAACATGCCGACAGACGTTAATAATGTTTTACCCGCGTTCCGAACACAATGGAACGCGTTTCGAAGGCTAACTCGATCATATGCGCGAGTTACAGAAGAAAACAATCGATTTTAAATTAAATCGATTAAAATAGTTCTAAGCGTTTTGAGCTACCAGGGTCAAACGACAACCCCGATTGTTATGAAAATTGAAATCCGATAATAACTAACTATTACGGATCCAATGGAACTGGTTTCGTCGAATTTCGAGACTGTGTCTCGGGAGGCTATTTTTAAATTCAAATTAAACGATATATTTTCAAAATTGAACAAATCACCTTTAATTTAAATTCCAACCATTCTATTATCTTCGGAATTATCATTACAGGTTTTATAAGCCTTCAAATTATTTGAAACAGGCCTAGAATCTCAGATTCAACAATTTTACCCAATTTCAATTAAAAATTCAATATGTAAGCTATACAATTCAATGATTTCATTATCAAGTAAATATTGATATCTTAAATTCAAATTAAAATTAACTTTTAAATATTTAAAACCAATTAACTATTCAAATTTAAACTGCTAGAAATTCCGGGTCATCACACCATCCCAATGCCCTAGATCCAGGCCGTGTACTTCATCTTCCCCCCCCCCCTTCAGTAAACATTGCGATCAAAACTCATAGAAGTCGCCGTTATGCCCTAATGCACGCGACCACCAACATTCATCTATACCTCGATCAGGAGATGCCCCATCGAAGCTCTCCACGTGTGCCACCAACACCTGCAACCATGTCAAACTCGGCATCCCTGATGCCTCAAAAATGCGTGCGAACGGCATACGTTCATCGTCGATTTGTCGTTGATTCACGCACCCAAATTCGACCAATACCCCTTTATCTTTTCCAAAATTCCACAATTCAACATCCTACCCATTATCTTTTACTAAAGGCCCACTATCACCTTATCCAACTTTCCCAAAATCTTCTATAGTTTCAATCAATACTCTTCTGTTCAATCAATTAAGTTTCAATTTAAAACCAAATTTTGTATTATCAAAATTTCTAAAAGATTTCCTAACTCTCTAAATTTCCGAAAAATTTTGCCAGCGTCTCCTTTGCGCGGCTAGCTCGGTACTACTACAAAAGGCCTCTACATGCCCCCAAATTCCAAAAAGAAACAAAAGCCAAGTGGCTACATCAAAAACCCAATCCAATTCCATACAGAATTTTAAATACATACCTTTTTGTTGGGCCATTCAAATTTATCTTTTGGAATCAAATCCACTTGCTTTTTCCTTTAATACCTGCATATTCTATTTAACAACAATATCCAATTGTAACCTTCAAATCACTGTATACATTTCCTTACAGAAATTTCATACCCACTTCTATTCAAATTAGCTTCCACCATTTCATATGAATTCAATTTATTTTCAAATTTTAATACTAAGTTGTATCTTTCATTTCAACTGATTCATATTAATTTCATTTACTAGTTTACTTTGATTTTCAATTTGAAATTGTTTCGTCGTTAACCAAAAATTTCCAAAAATTTTCTAACTCCCAAAATTTTCGGAAAATTTTGGCAGAGTCTCCTTTGTACGGAGGAGCTTTTGCAATTTGACAAGGGATATAAATATGTATACATCGACCCACACGGTCGGAAAAAGCAAAAACAGTTCATATTTCCTATTTTTATTGCGTAGGCGTACCTTTATTTAGCATTTAAAGCAAGCAGCTTATTTATATTAGCAATTAGCGCAATCCAAATCAACCAAACAGCCTTCAGGTACCTGTACTTACTTAATTTAAATATGTAAGTGCCATATATAGAAATTCTATTAGCATTTCATTTACTTTCAATAGCTAACCCAAGAATTACATAAACAACAAGTATTACGAAAGCAATAAGCACCAAACACTTACTAGAAACGATTTATATGGTTTTTAAAGCTAATTTAAATGCTTCCATCCAATTCATATGCTATTTCATTTAATTTCTAAAGGTTTACAACGCAATTGTTTACATTCATTTCATTTTTAAGCAAAACAAACTCATAGTCATATCAATTAATTCAAAAGTCAATTATATTTGCTTCCTCTACTTCATAGAATTTAATTAAATCTTGCTTACGTTAAATGACAATCATTTCTACGTAATTAGATAATATCCATGTAAATAAATAATTACTTAGGTTTTATAGCCAACTAAAATTGATCCCAACTTAATTTTATTTCATTCAATTCCATTCTAACTTATTCACACCCATTCATTTAGTTCGCCGCATTCCATTCTTGTATACTGGTCATTCCCAAATTACTTCAATCCAAGCTTTTATTAATGGGCTTTCATTCTTATTCGAAGCCAAGCTTCCATGCATTTTAAACTTAAGTTAATTACTTTAATTTATTCCAACAAATTTAAGTTCAGTCTGATAATCCAATTCCAATCACAACTTTGGTTCAGTTTTTTTATTCAACCAAACTTCATCCATTTATTATTTAACTCAATTTAACCCATTTTTATTTTTATTTTTTAATTCAATTACTTAATTCGTTATTGAATTTATTTTATTAATACAAGGCTCTTCTCAATTTATTTCTATTCACTTGAAATTTGTTTGTTGCAATTCAAACCATTTTTATTATAATCACTTCCATTTCATTCGACAACACTTCTCAAATCTAACTCAAATTCTATTTACAATTTTAATTCATTTCCAAACTCCATTATTCATTTACAATCCATTTATTTACCAAGGTTAAATTTTACTAACATACTTATCAAATAATTATTAATTAGCTTACTTCCAACTTTTATTACAAAGAAAATTACTTCATTAAATTTTCCTGAGTTCAAATTTATTTTTATAATTCCAGTTTGGAGTTTCCCTTTTTTCCAAAATTTCATCTCCTTTATTTTAAAATTTTAGAAATGCCTATAAAATCTCATAATAATATTAAAATAGCTTTTATAAAATATTTCTTATAACTCGATGTCTCAACCAGTCCATCCTTGTTCTCACAGAAATTCAGTCATATGTTGATCAGGCGTAGGACCGAAAATCTATAAGTACTTGGTAGACCCGTTTTCAACATCTAGTGAAAATATTTGGAAAATAGTTTTATTGAAAATATTGAAAGCATTTTGAAATAAAGGAAATATCTTTGGTGACAATGCTCTGAAAATCATCACCCCCATTCCATGGTCACAGTTACATACCAGGGTTACGTTGCAGTCTCAACAAAAGTCCATGTAACTGCAGGCTCTCCGCGGCCTCTCGATTACGCCATGGATCCCACACAACAGATCACAGTTACATCCAGGGTTACGTTGTCGTCGCAGCAAAAGTCCATGTAACTGCAGGCTCTCCGCGGCCTCTGATTTCGCTGTTGAAATGAAACTTCTCCACTCCTACATAGGTCGCAGTCTACCGAGATAAACTCAAACGCAGACTGTTGGCTCTCAGCGGCACACACGACTTTCGCAATGTTACCATAGGTCGTAGTTACATCCTGGGTTACGTTGCAGTCACAACAAAAGTCCATGTAACTGTTGGCTCTCCGCGGCACACACGACTTACGCTATGGTAAACTCAACTCATAATCCTCAGGAACTAGTTTTGTCCGGACTCCTCTCAGGATCAACTTTAGAACCCCCTTGGGGCTCAAGGCAGCACCACCCGGTGGCACTCCTGAGAAGTTCATTTCAAGGGAGCGCCTTTTTCCCCAGAGTCATCATCAAAACATTTTATACTATACATATATAGTATATTCAAATTATACACCTAGTATGATATTATACAAAGTTCCTTTACACAAAATCGATTATCCCAAAATCGATAATTCTCAAAATATGCTTTCCAAAACTCAATATTTATTTTTTTTTTCGAAAATCAAAAGCCTTTCTCAAAATCCCCATAAGATCCTTTATATATATTCAGATATATATATATATATATATTTTAAAACTTTGGATCCTTACCTTCTTGTATAAAACACTTTTTATACTCCAAACACTCTCAAAAACCATAGAAATATCCAATTTCCATCTTTATTCATTTCATAATTCTCAAAATATTCATTCAGTTCAAAAGAACCATTTCATATTCCTTATTCACATTTACATTAATCCCCATTTAGATTATTACTTCAATCCTTATCTCAGTTGGGTATTTAAATTAATAATAGTTTGAACTCCGACCAGTTTATTTTTAGGAAATAGCTTAAAAATTTTGAAAATAGATAAGTAGTTGAAATAATCAATAGTTTGCAAAATAGTTACAGAATAATTGACTAATTGTAAAATAGTTGGAAATTAGTTAAATAGTTTCAAAAACTTTAGATAATTGCAAAATAGTTGAAAAATAGAAATTAACTCGTAACTTAGTTGAAAATTAGTAATTAGTTTATAATACAGTTGTAAAATAGTTAAATAGTTCCAAAAGTAGTGGCAAAACCAGTATAAAATAGTTTAGGTTTTAAAAAGAAAGTTATATAGTAAATATATAAGAAAATAGATTTAAAACTATTTATATTAAAACAATTTACATTGAAAATGGTCTAGAGTCAAAACTGTTCACTTCCCCAACAATTCAATTTAAATTTCCACTCCATTTAAATTGACCCAATCCCAATTTAATTAACTCCAATTTCCATTGGACTTGATTCATCCCCAATTTAAATTAAATTGATTCTCAATTTCCTTCCAACTTCAAATCAAATTCCATTTGATCTTTAAACTTGTACAACTTTAAGTATAATTTCAATTTTACATCTTCTATTTATAATCAATTACACTCACATTTTGCTTTTAACTCAGAATTATACATTTTATTTAGCCAATATATTTTCATTATTCCATAAACATTTAATCAAGATTCCAGAGTTTAAACAAATTTCCAAATTTCAATATCACCTTAGAATTCAACTATATCCAAAATTCTTTGGCAAATTCAATTACCCCTTTGAATTTCAAAATCAAACCCAATTCACAAACAATCCCAATTAAAAACAATTTGGTAGCAATTTCTCTTTTAGAAACTCGAAAATGAACATCGATAATGCTGTAGTCATCACCGACGTTATTTTCCAGTGACCGAAAGAGTTCAATGCTTTTATCTATTTAGAAACATTTCCAAATATTTTTGATTTCAAATCTCCCAAATTTAAAGTTCAACACAAAATATATATATATATATATATATATATATATATATATATTTTTTGAAATAATATTATTATTTCTCCAAAACCTTTGGAAACCACTTTCAAATCCTAAGGAATTTTAAATTTTCCCAAAATTCCAAATTCCCAACCCATCCAATTCATATTTAAAACATTACTCTGGAATTTTCATCTTACTCTATTTTCAAATATTCTTTGGAATTCTATTTCGGAATTCTACTTCAAATTATAATCTCATTTATTTATAAAGTTTATTTCAATTTATGAATTTCATTTACAATATATATTTCAAATTCTTTTTTTTCTAAACCAATTTCACTTAAATTACAATTCCAAAATTATTCTAATTACTTTGGACTAATATCCATTCAATTGAACCCACTTCAATTTCAATCATTCCAATTCAATCCAATTCAAATCTCCCATTTAAATATTTTTGAACTTATACATCTTCCATCCCAAATCCAATTAATTCAAATCGAATTCAATTTGAATGAGTTCAATTCCAACTTCAAATTTAAACCATCTCGAATTATATAATTCGAGCTATATTCACAATGATTGGTTTAACCTTTTTAAACCAAATTTAACTTTGTTCATTTAAAGTTTCAAACAATTTTAATTTCTGAGTTCTAATTCTAGAATTTCACTTTTAATTAATTTAATTTAATTTGGTTGTATCTTATATTACTTCGTAACTTAATTCCAATAATTTAACAACCAATCACCTAAATATTTCGTTAGAAGAGAATATTGCTTTATATATATCAAAATATACTTCTATATAAAATCATTTAAAACTTTTATATAAGAAAATAACAAGTACGCGCTCATATATATACACACTCAACTCATTCTAGAGTTCTATGAACTCTATTTAATGAGTAATCCCCACCAGAGCCAAGGTTCTCGCTTAACCTTCAGCTCTGATACCAAATGTAACGACCCGAAATTTTCTAACCCAAAAATTCCAGATAGTTATTAAAGAAGAAAGAGGTAGAAGAAGAAGAAGAACAGAACACCAAACATCTCACATTCGCAGCGGATAAAATATAATAATAAATAATAACAGTTTACAAAAGAATACTATATCTGTCGATTACATTTAATATACATCAGAGTTTCACATATATATACAGACACTAGACCTATAAATCATGTCCCACATACACAATAATATACTGCAGCGGAAATACTCCGTACGTACTTGCCATCCAGCTCGCCTCCTGAGCTCCAAACGTACCTACCTGAAAATCTGTAATACTCGGTCTGACCCGAGCATTACATCAAAGTAACACCCGGGTCAGGCTGGAAACCAGCGTGAGTAATCCCAACTAACATGGAATACCAAAGCAAACAACTTATATAAACCCGGGGTAACATATATCAATTTAATCAATCACAATTTACTACAGAGAATTCTTATTTCACCTATAAATTTCTACGTACCCAACTTAGATAAAATAATCCAGTTCACTTAAACCATTTCATTTCATCCTGTTGATTTCACCAATCAATATATAAATATTTGAAATGGTTTCGGGTATTTCCCAAATACCTGACCCCGGTCTCTTCGAGACTCATATTATCTTAACCCAAGTTATACAAATGAAATTCACTGCATTTCATATTAGAGATATCAACTCATTCAAAGTATCCCATATCAGTCAATCATCCATAAGAAATGCTTAATCACATACAAATTAATTTAATTGATTCTAATTGAATTTTTTTTTTTAACCCCATTCACTTAGATTATTAATTAGTCCCCAAATCAATTAATTTATCGGTTCCTCTATATCCATTCATCTTATTTAACAATCCTGGATAAATTCCCTTCCAATTCCAATCAGGTAATTATCTTAATTATACTTTTAATTATAAACCAAAAGATCAAATCAAATTTATTCTCCTTAATTAAGCCACAATATTAATCGTATTCGATTAATTCCAAACTATAATTAACTACTCTGTTATTTACTTCATTAAATAAATCAATTATTCCTTTATTAACCAACTAAATAAATCTCTTGATTAATTTCATCGCGTAATTATATTTTATTAATACCATTAGGTAATTTCTATCAAAACATCCATTTAACAATTACAACCAACAATTACCACCAATTACTTCACCAAGTAAGTATACCATTATAATACGCTAGGTTATTATATCCACCAAATTCCACAATTTATCATCCTTAATTAATTAATAACATTAATTACCTTAAATTAATCTCATTTATAAATCATTCAAAACCCTCCACCAATGATCCATCATTTGCTATATTCATCAACCAATCCTTTAATTACTTATCTAAGTAATTAACGTTAATTAATCACTTCGATCACACATTAATTATAAATTATTCCATTTCTAATTATATAATTCATTTCTAAATTATAACTAAAATTTATCCCTTGTTACTCGATTTACTAATTCCTAATCACCGATTATCAATCCAATCTTACGTAACTATCAATTCTTAGTTACTATTTAATTTAACCCTGAATTGATAACTTTAATCCAGATCATAATATCAAAGCCCTTAATAATGTAATTAATTTATCCATAACACTAATTAACCAACTTGTTTATTTAACCTTTTATTTACCTTACCATTTAATGAATTTTCAAATCATTCACAAACACATACAAAATGTTTATTTTCAACATCATTTCGATTTCCAATTAGAATTTGATTCAAATAAAATATAGTCGAATGAAGATCACTCACCTGTATTCCAGATTTTGACTTAATTAGCAGTGGCAGTATCAAGAGACTGTAGCAGGACTTCAAATCAGCAGTAAAAAAAATATCGCGTAGGAGGCAAGGATGAGCCGATGATGGCTGATGGACTAGCCGAGTATGCAGCGATGATTATTTAGAAGGCGTTGATTTCTGATGAGTTATAACTTTGAAGTTCCTGTTGCCCGGTCAGTGGGCTGCCCCATCCCACAGTTGCAAACCACCGCAACCATTAGTGCTCGAGATTTCAAGATGAAATCGATAATCAACTCACGAATTGCTCAAACCCCTCCACCTCGATCAACCCAAAAGCCGAAACCCTAGCTCGCAGTCGCCATCTCGGCCACCAAACATCGCACCTACCATTAATCGAACCACTCCTCGTCTCGAAATGAGTCACAACCCGCTTCGAGTATCAAGCTCGATCCAAGCTTTCGCGTCGCCCTATTTTTTTTTATTTTTTTTTTTTATTTTTTTTTGAATTCGGTTTCTGATCTGAGACCCTATTTTTCGAACTGGAAGAAAGGCTTCGGCATTAAAGAAGAAGGAGAAAAATCATCGCGTTTTGAATTTTAATATACCACTGTCTTTTGGATTTGAACGAACAAATTCCTATCGGCCATTTTTGTTTTCCATTTCATTTTTTTTTCGATTATCATTTCGAAGATTCGAGAGGAAAGGGAGGTAAAATATCGGCTGGGAAGCTTCACGAGTACGCGTTGTGAAAAATATCTCTGCCTATTGTACCTTTAATTTTATTATATTATAAAGCTTACAAAATGTCTCGTATTCCATAACGCGAAATCCCAAGCCCCGAATTAAACATGCCGACAGACGTTAATAATGTTTTACCCGCGTTTCGAACACAATGGAACGCGTTTCGAAGGCTAACTCGATCATATGCGCGAGTTACAGAAGAAAACAATCGATTTTAAATTAAATCGATTAAAATAGTTCTAAGCGTTTTGAGCTACCAGGGTCAAACGACAACCCCGATTGTTATGAAAATTGAAATCCGATAATAACTAACTATTACGGATCCAATGGAACTGGTTTCGTCGAATTTCGAGACTGTGTCTCGGGAGGCTATTTTTAAATTCAAATTAAACGATATATTTTCAAAATTGAACAAATCACCTTTAATTTAAATTCCAACCATTCTATTATCTTCGGAATTATCATTACAGGTTTTATAAGCCTTCAAATTATTTGAAACAGGCCTAGAATCTCAGATTCAACAATTTTACCCAATTTCAATTAAAAATTCAATATGTAAGCTATACAATTCAATGATTTCATTATCAAGTAAATATTGATATCTTAAATTCAAATTAAAATTAACTTTTAAATATTTAAAACCAATTAACTATTCAAATTTAAACTGCTAGAAATTCCGGGTCATCACACCATCCCAATGCCCTAGATCCAAGCCGTGTACTTCATCTTCCCCCCCCCCCCTTCAGTAAACATTGCGATCAAAACTCATAGAAGTCGCCGTTATGCCCTAATGCACGCGACCACCAACATTCATCTATACCTCGATCAGGAGATGCCCCATCGAAGCTCTCCACGTGTGCCACCAACACCTGCAACCATGTCAAACTCGGCATCCCTGATGCCTCAAAAATGCGTGCGAACGGCATACGTTCATCGTCGATTTATCGTTGATTCACGCACCCAAATTCGATCACAGCCGTTGAAAACAGAGATCTCATCGCCCTCTTCGATGTTGTAGTTGAAGATTTCTCGAATCGATTGACAGATCGAAAGAAAATTGAGGAAGAAGAAGACACGATTTCGGCCATTGTTTTCGTATGTGGCGGCTGTAACGCTAGCCAGGGTTTTTGTTGAAAATTATGAAAATAGGGGTGCTTTTATAGAAAATTCTCAAACACTATTCACCCGAAATTTTTTCGAACTCCAAACGAAGCATGCCACCTGGCGTTCATAATGTTTTACCCCTATTTCGAACGCAATGGAATATGTATCGGGAGCCAATTCGATCAAATTTGGAAGATACGATTTCAAATCGACATTTAAATTTAAAATTCACTTAAACCGATTTCTACGCGTTTTAGCTTGCCCCGGGCAAAACTAAATCTGATTGACACAAAATTTGAAACCATACAATAATTTAACATTACGGATCCGATGAAACTGGTTTCGTCGAAATCCAAGACTGTTTGAAAAATGACTATTTTTACTCGTCAATTAAATATTAAAATATTCAATTTCTACAAATTAACTTTTAATTCAATTTTAAAAGTTTGATAACATCATTCTAACTCCAATTTGATTTAATACAACTTTACAAATCAATTTTGATCACAATAAACTCAATTTCCAATTATTTCTGAAATTTCAAATATTAAATTATCGATTTAATTATCCAATTAAATCACTATATTTGAAATAAAATTTATTCGACTTACAAATTTTACTTGTTAATATTTAAAATCAATTAAATATACGAATTTCAAATGACAGAAATTCTGGGTCGTTACAGTGTTTATCATTATATGTTTTGAAGTTAATTACTATTTATTACATTGTTTGTTATTATATGTTTTGAAGTTAATTACTACTTATTTATGCTGGTTATTATTATATAATAGTGTTTAAAGTAAATGGTTAAAATTTATTTACGAACGTTCATGATTTATAATAGAGTTTTATAATGAGCTTGGGTTTTATAAGGGAAGTTTTGTAAAATGGGTGAAGGGTTTAAGGAAGATTTTACAAGGTAAAAAAGTTTAAATGGTTCTAAATTTATAAAATAATTTTAGAAATGGGTTTATAGATTTATAAAATAAGTTTATAAAAGGTTTTATGGACTTACAATGGGGGTCATAGATGGTTTTTGGGATGTGTAAAGGAGTTTTATAAATGGTTCCTGAGGTTTATAAATGGTTTTAGAAATTTATAATCGAGTTTATAAATGATTAGAATTGTATAAAAATGAAATCTTCCTCACTGTTTGGTGAATATACTTATGCCGCTGAGGTAAGTATATGGATATATTTTTTTTCAAGTATTAAAATATAGGGATTTGTGGATATGTGTGTGTGTGTCTTTGTAAAAGATTTTGCGATAGTATTTACATAATGAAATTAATAAATAAAATGTTTTATTAAAAAAGGCTAGTGGTTACTTATATATTTAACCAATGTTGGTTTTCCCTATGGAATTAAATCCCTGATTGATTATTTTTTATTCAATAGTTAAATAATCGATTATCAAATTTGGACCCAAAACGTAACTTTGGAAATATCTAGGAGAAACACATGAGTTATATGGCACAGTCGTATCCGATGATGTTGTACGTATAAATCTCATTTCATTCTCCTTGGACAAATAAGAAGGAAATCTATCCATTAATGGTTAGGAAGTGATCTCCGCTCTTATCTTTGACTATTTATTTTCTAAAGACCCGGAGTTGAGTTTTGTGAAAACTACTAAATGTTGTTTCGAAGAAACTAGTATCGGATATGTTATATGAAAATCACTTCGATCCGACTCAAGCATTTCGAAGTGATTTTATCTAGAAGATGATGGAATTGAAGATTGATGTGAGGACAATTTTGTTCGTCTCTCAGTAATCTACACTAATACATCCTCTGTATTCATGTGCCGCAAATCCAAGTGCCAGAGAAGCGGATTCTCAAGGGTAAGAAAGAATATAAAGACAGAACAGAATCTCACATATATTATTTCAATATAAATTTTATTGTGGAAATTATGATTCATTTATCAGAGTTTAAAAATGGACAGTTATAAATGTCTGTCCTTAAAAATGCGGAATATAATACTGCACAAGAGTGTCGTTGAAAAGGATAAAAATCTTCAGAAATATCTTCTAACTTCATGGTTTGAGCTCCATCCAGATTTTTTCTAAACTAAATCTGACTACTTAGCTTCCTGGGAAGATTAGGGCACCTAGAGTTTAAGAAAAAGGAAAATAAACTCCGGGTCATTCATAGGACTAGTGTGAGAACTCAAAATACGGTATTTGAAAACAAAAAGGTATCTCATAAGACCATGTCGCATATAAACATGGAACTGGCTTTTATCTTATGATAACTACATCTTTATTATGCAAAAATCATTTGATATTATTTTTAATGACATTCCTTTGAAAAAAAATTCAAGTAAACTTATTAATCAAAATGTAGAAATTGTTACCATTATTAAATTCCAACATACTAGGCTCTACAAAAAAAATGACAGGCACTTATTAGAGAATGGATTTCCATATAAATGACCAGGTGAAGGACTACCTTTCGACGGTACATCTATAGAGGAATGTACTGAGGTCAACAGAACATCTGCACCTCTACTAACACAAAACCGGCCTACCTTTCTCATTAGATAGTATCGAATATGCCGTCACCTCGGTCATTACCGACCTAATCCGAGTGCTCGTTCACCATACACCACATTAATTTAAACTCGAATGTCATACTGGGTAGAAATATATCTAGAAGGGGATGATCATACCCTAATGGTTGCGAACCACATAGTCTTGCTACATCTATTCTGTATTGGCTATTTTTGGGTATGAGGATTGAGGTAACAATTACCTTTCACATTCCACATTTCACTTTGAAAGCCACACTACCATTCCATGGCCACATAACTAATTTCTACAAGCGTATAACTCCTGAGCCTGTACGTCTCAAGAAAGGGTGTTAAGCTAAGAGAAGTTGCCTTCCCCGTCACCAAACAGATGATATCTTTATAGAGATCACTTATGTAACTAGAAATGCAACGTCGGACATTCGTCCATACAAGTTGTCGAGGAATAAGACAAACCGAAGGCACTTTCCTACCATATCCTACCAGGGGTTTCCCCTAGGACTATTAGCTAGAAGTCTTTGAAACCCGAAGAGTTTTATAAATGAGGGACCACTACTACTTTTGCATTAGGGAGTTAATCAGAATTATCAACAAGCAGTCCTTTCACACTGAAAATCTTCAGTCTTCATCCTTCATTTCTTTAACGGGTTTTCATTTTTCGAACGCATACATTGGTTTGAAGTGGTTTTCAGATGGAATTACTCTAAATTCGACCCCAACTCCTTCGATCCAATCATTGATAAAAAATGGTTTTGTGAATTAGGAACCATTCTTTAATTGATTAAGTTCTTTTTATCAAGATCTCTTCTGGAGATATATATTTCTCAAACATTCTTTCTGGTATACACAAAATTATTAAACCTCTCTTGTCGAATACTTTGATTACTTAAAACCCATTTTAAACTTGGAAAGATTTCAAAATCATTTCATTTTTCAATTAGGAAAATATTTCCATATCATTTCATTTAAATCTTAATAATGATTTATTAATTAATTTTTTATCTTGAAAATGACCCTCCTTGGAATTTTAGTTTTGACAGAATTTTAGTAGGTTTAACTCTTAGGCAAATTTCTTTGCTTTATGCTAGATTAAATCTGTATAATATTGATAATGATGATATTAGTTGGGAATGGGATAAGAGTACGAAATATACTTCTAATTCATTTTATAGATTTATTAATTTTCGGGTGTAATTAATAACTCTTTTAAATTTATTTAGAAATCAAATGCTCCTCCTAAATCTAAAATTCACATATGGTTAATTATGCATGCAAAACTAAATACTATAGAATTTTAAAAAAGAGAAAATATGAAAATTAACAATAAATGTTATTTTTGTAATCTGCATTTTGAAGATATTAAACTGCATACTATGATTCCATGGATACTTATTTCATTCTAAATAATACCCTTTAAATCTTTAACTTTAATATAACAACTAAAATTTCTGATTGTGAATTCTATTGGAATACTTTTAGATTTACGTTCAAAAACGATAATAGATTCTTACTTGAGACTTTATTCGTTATAAATTGTTGAGGTATTTGGTTTAAAAGAAATCAGAGAATTTTTAATAATAATAATAGTCACTTTAATAAATTGATTTTTATACTTTCTTCATTTTTTTTAATTGGATCTCTAATCCTAAATATAAATTAGCTAAAAATAACTAATTTAAATAATATCTTAACAAGGTTAATAATAATATTAAATTATTTAAACATAAAAATAATATTTTTGATATTAATAACTGTAGTATTGATATTTTTTCAAACTTAAATGATGATTTCACTATGTATCATAATATTCTTTCGATTAAAGGACCATAAGGATAATTTTGGATTTTTTTAGTTATTATTTTAGTTTTTGTTTGTTTAGTTTATAGATCTTTTAGTTCTTTAGATCATGGATCCTATTAGCTTTACTTTAACAGATCTTTTGTTTGTTTTTTAGCCATTTTTCAAATCTTTACTTTATTTTATCCTATTAGCTTCACTTGTGTATCTTAACTTCTATCTCATTTATACAAATATATGTATATAAATTTCATTTATATACATATATATGTATCATTCTAACTATTTTCCTTAGTTATTTTTCAGATATAGGTTTGGTATAGATATGGTGTTAGTTTCTCTTTGTATGTATACAGGATTGCTGATTGCAGTGAGGGATTCTTCTCAGTACATCTTCATCTTTATTATGGCGTTCTATTTTCAAGAGGATTCACTCTTCAACTAGGAGCTACTTCTAGTTTTACCGAGTCTTCAGAGCTGAGTTTTCCATTCAAGGTCATTAGCAGTTCCATTTCATATTACTTGCATCTCCATTCTATTCGAGTCAGCAGCATGGAGCTTCCTTCTTAGATGGTGCTGGCTTCTAGTATCATTGGCTATGTGATATTCTTTAGTTTTTCTAGTACTTCTATAACCTTCATATTGGGCGATGGCCATGCCGGAGCTCGATATTGGGGTGTAATGGTTGGTGGCCATGTTGGAGCTCATTATAAGGGTACCTGAGTTTTTTCTTTGATACTTGTACTTAGATTTGTTACCAGCCAGGCATGTTGGCAGCACCTTGCCTTGTGATATATATAGTTACATGTACGCTCTCCTCTATTTTAGAGGATCACACATTTTTCTCAGAAAAATAACGGTTTCTTAATTCAAAACTCATAATTTGGATTAAGTTAAAGCCATGTTATCTAGGATGCCAATCCAAAACTAGTAAATATTAATTGAGCAGAATCTATAGAAATCATCTAATTCTACTTAATATCAATTCCAGTATTCAATGAATACTATGGGCAGAATTACGGCAAAATCACCTTTTAAATTCCATGAATAGTACGAGTTCCCTTTCCGGGCTTTAACACCGAATATAAGTAGATCGTCTCTATAAAACCAAAGTTGTATTCAATTTTAAATTTGGAAAATTTAATCTTTTATACTTAACACGTTTCCGACATTTCGAACTTATCTATTTCTTGCCCAGGGAAGAGGCCAGGTGAGCTAGGGCACTGGTTGCTCCTGAACATCTCCTTAGTTTAAGCACCTCACATCCGGATCTCATAAATAGAAAAATCTACTCGTCAACTTTTAGAGCCAAGATTTAAATCACTTTATTTATAATAACTTTTCTTTAAATCATTTATTTGAAATCTTTTAAATAAATCATAAAACTCCCAAACAATCGTTAAAACGCTTAATTATTCATTTGAAATCGTTTATAAAGGATCTGGAAAAGAATTGTTAAGTTTAAGGCTATATTTCAAAAGTTGTAGAAAAGTGTTGCGAAAAGTGCTACAAAAAGTGCTTTTTAAGCTATATTGATCAAAACGAATTTTTATCATTTGAATATTCATTTTTTATAAATCAAACACTTATTTTAAATAATTTTAAATATCATTTTCAAAGAAATCCTGTTATGGATTCCAAACTGCAAAACCGCGAATTTTCAAAAAGTTTGTTTTACTCACATTTCAATATCTACTCGTTGAAATCTAAGTTTTCTTTCTTTTTTGGAAAAATATGGATATAATAGTTCTAAATATTCTTATCTTGAAGAATTCCAAGCTAAATTCCATTCTATATACTCGTTTGACTTTTATGGCGCGAAATCGTGAAATGTTGTTACGCGACACGCCTATTATTAACTTCATTTTCCATTCTCATTCAAAATTCACCAAAACAATTTTAAGTGTTCATAAAACATTTCAAACTCATTTTTAAACCATTCTATAGTGGTTTAAGATTCCATATACACCACTTCATTAATATAGAGGAAAGTGGTTTCCTTTGTGCTTATTGACGAGTATTTCAATGGCTTGCGTATACATTCAATATTTCACATTAAACAACCAAACTTGATGATTAAAGAATATTAAACATCAATTGCAAACATCATATCATCAACCAAGAATATAACATAAGTAAGAGTTTCTCACCCTCAGTTTTCCTTCGAGCTAATATAAAATTGGCTATAGCTTCGCTACCGTCGCATCAGAGCTTAGGAATCGAGTCCAAGACCTTAGGAAGGCCAGGGCCTAAGCTAGAAAAGGTGGAAATCTCGGCCTAAGGTGGTGGTGGGTTGTGGCCGTGGGTTTGAGTGGTGATAAGGAGGTGGTTTGAGCTAGTTTTGAAGTGGATTGATATTATAAACTATTGTATATATTTTTTTCCTTTAATTCTCAAAATTTTCCCTAACTTTTGTATTTTTCTATGAATAAGAAGCCATTAGTGAGGCTCTTAGAAAGCTTAAGAAGAAGGAAAAATAAGATGACGAATGTGTTAGGAATTTATAAGAAGAGGGGTGGTTTTTATAGGAAAAAATTGTGGAAAGTATCTAAATGTGCATGGACCAAAACACCCCTTTCCCACACCCCCTCTTTCACAACATTCTACACGTTGGTTCTTCCCCTCGATGTGCTCAATCACTCCATTTCACTTCTAAGCCATGGGCACGTCCTTAGTGTGTAAGATAGTTGACTTTAGGAAGCTTAAGAGTTAAGTTTTTTTATAAAATATCTTATATATGTTTACATGTATATTTGTACGTTTATATATGTTCATGTGCATGTTAGGGTATGTGTGTGTATGTTGTATATGTGCACATGACACAAAAATATGGTTGCAATGATTTAAAACAACTTTCGTTCGTCAAATTGTTGAAAATCAAAAAATCGATTCCCGGTCACTTTTTCACTCATATTTTAAATTACATATAAATATATATAAAAAATTGAAAATAAATTTCTTATAAATTTTAACTAATTAAAATGATCACATTTCATTTATAAAATCATATAAATTAATATTAATAATTATTTACAATAATTGATATTATACCGATAAAGCGATATCGATTTTTCCTTATATTTTCAAATCAAATACATATCTTTCTAAAACTAGTACAAATGATTTATTATCACTTTATTACTACTAAATATGAATTACTATCATTTAAAATAATTAATTAAATTATTAAAATAATTATTAGATCGTTAAATCTCAATTTAAATTCATAAATCCATATTTAAATACGATGCCATTATTGGTGATGACATATATACATTTAATCTCCAACGGTAAAATAATTAATTTTATTTCATATCCTTGTTCAACTATAGAAATAATGTATGTGCCCAGCTCCTTGCATGATGTTTTACGATTATAGAGTTGGTTATCGATAAAACAGTTTTTGGCCATTTTATCGATTAAATATCTATTCGCAGTAAGATTACTTTTACTTATTATCACTCAAAAAAATATTATTTATATTATCAACCTTTTATTTAAATAAATTTAAAAATAAATATAATTTATCAAAGTGATAAATTATGGGTCATTACAACGGAACTCTTAAGTGCTTCGTTCAATCTCGGAATGAACTTGTATGGATAAATGCTAGTATTGCATTGTTGTCTGGAGGGCAGTGTTAGCATTTTAAGTGGGAAGTGCTATATAAAGGTAAAATGTAGCCTCGAGCCTCACCAACCCACAAATGAAAAAAAATCGGGCATGCAACATGGCTTTATTCAGGGTATGGTCATTCCAAATCTAGATCGATTACTATCTTTTCATGTATGATTCAGCGGCAATTAATAAAAGAGGTGATCATATTTGGTACAACTAGTCAAGTGGTAGGCCAATCCTGTGTGGCAAGGGTACAAGATGTTCTTGTCAGACCCCAGTGCATTTTATCTAGAGGTGTACCATTGGTAGGTAGTTCCTTACCATGTCATGGTATGGTCCCAATCTCCAATATATTCCTTTATGGCTTTGATTGAAGAACCTAGTATGATGTAATTTAATTAATGTAATAATTTCGGCTATGTTTAAAAAGTATTTGCACCCTAGACGTTATTATATCACTGGATCTTCTATAGAAAATGTTTTGGTTATCGTAAGTTAAAAACCCGTTCGTGTTTATGTGCGGCGCGGTATAACGAGATACTTTTATTTTAAAAGACTTTAATAATTTTAAAAATCCAATTGGATGTGTTTTCTTACGCTGGTTCTCGCTTAACCTTCAGCTCTAATACCATATGTGACGACCTGAAATTTTTGATTCTGAAAATTCTAGATTGTTGGAGAAAAGAAGAAAAGAGGTAGAAGAAGAGCAGAAAGAAAAACACAAAATCTCAGATTCGCAGCAGATTAAATATAATAACAAATAATAACATTTACAAAGAAAGCTGTAATTGTTACTTTACAAACAATTCATCGGAGTTACAACATTCAGACAAATGTTGGACATTTAAAATTAACTTGTCCCAAATATAAACAATAATACTCAGCGGTAAACTCCATACGTTCCTGCTATCCAGCTCGCCTCTTGAACTCCAGAACGTCCTTACTTGAAAATCTATAATATTCAGTCTAACCCAAGCATTACATAAAAGTAACACCCAGGTCAGGCTAAAAACCAGCATGAGTAAACCCATCTAACATTAAATACTAATGTATAAAACTTATTTAAAAACCCGGAGTAACTCGTGCTTCACTACAGGATTCTTAACTTGTTATAGACAACACTTATTCGATAAATCAACCTCTAAGTACCCTTACTTAGTTTCAATGGTCCAGTTCACTTAAATTATTTCATTCCAGCATATAGATTACACATATCAAATCTATAAAGAACTATAGAAGATTTCAAATCGAAGTGGTTTCGGGTATTTACTGATACCCGACCCCGGTCTCTTCGAGTCCCATGTCATCTTAACCTAAGTTATTAAAATGAAATAGAAATCAAATTTTAAATATAGGATGTCACTGTTCAACCCAAAACATATCACAAAACATTTCACATAAGAAATATCAAATAATCCAAGGCATTCAATATCATTCAATCATCCATAAGCAAGATTAATTAGTCACACCATTCCAATTAATTTAAATAAATTAAATTAATTTCTTTAATCACTTTTAATCCTGCTTACTTAACATTAATTAATTACGAACCATTAATTAATCATCCCTTAATTATCCTCTTTAATTACATTAAGTAATCTGCCTTTAATTAATAGCACAAATTAATTAACCTTCACCCATTCACATTAATTACATTTATCCTTAATTAATTTCTCAAATTACTTATCCTATAATCACTTACATTGATTAATTATCCTTTAATTAATCACACTCAATAATTTACTAACCCTTAATTAATTTCCTTAGTTAATCAATCCTTAATTAATCAATCCTTTAAATAATCCTTAATTACTTAATTAATTAATCTCAAATTATAAATTAATTAATCTTAATTACTTAATTAATTAGTCCTTAATTACAACTTAATTACTTAATTAATTAATCTCTAATCATATAATTAATAATACTTAATTACAAATTAATTAACCTCTAATTATTTAACTTTTAACCCTTAATTATTAATTTACAAATCCTTAATCATTAATTAATTATACTTAAATTACTTTATATACTTAATTAATCTTAAATCATTAAGACCTTAATAAATTTTAAGATAAACATTATCTTTATTAATGACTTAATTATCATTAACATATGCATTTAAAACATTATACTTTTAAATTAACTATTAAATTTCATTTCTAATTTAAGATTTAAAATAACTTACAAATTTAACTTAACAAATTTAAATTAAATAAATTAAAAAACTTCTTAATCAAATGTTAAAGAAAACATTTATTATATAAAGAAATTTATATAAGAAACGTTTTAAACTAATTTATTTTAAATTTCAAAAAAAAACCTTGCATTTTAAAAAAAAATAAAAAACTGTTTTAAAACCTGCTTCGGGTCCAACCCGAATCCCACCCAAGACATACCCCGAGAACTTCCCTTTCTCTTCTTTTTTTTAGAAAAAACTTGGATTTAATTTTAAACTTAAATCTATTGCATGAAAAACTCATGCTAACCCGAAGATGATCCTGAGCCACCTGCCCATTTTCTTGAGTCGTTCCTCGAGTCAACCCTTACCCAAACTACCGACACCGCTGACACCCCAGTGCACATGCACCAGCGACCCAGGCCCTTCCGACCATCCACGACACCTTCGACTCATCGACGAACAGCTCTACAAACAATTCCGACCACCCAAGCATTATCACAAGCCCATGATCAAAATCGAGCAAACTCGAGAAACCTGGAACAAAAACCCTTGCCTGAAACTCCCTCGATCCCACGACGTCGACCACCGGAACACCTAAATCTCCGGTCACACCTTCGCTAGCCTACCATGCTGCCTTCCCCTAAGTCTGGTGGACTATGATTCACTAGAGACGACATAGCTATTCAATTTCCAACCATGACTCATTTTAGGGCCTATACCCTTATCCGATCTATCGCCGCCGCCACGATGGCTGAGAAAGTCACCTAAAATTTTTCCTAGGCTTGACAACTCCCCAGCTACCTCCAGACGAAACTCCGACCACCCCGAGACCTCCGGCCACCAGAATTTGCTCAAGAACCATTTTCTGGTCATCCATGAAATATTCACTCGATACAATCCTAAAAATCATGATTTACTTTTTAAAAATCATATTTTTCAAAGTCGATTCCAATTATATACTTGAATTAGCAATTTATAACATTTGATTTTTAGCATGTTTTAAATTGATTTTACTGTCTTCCAATTTTCCAGATAAACTTCCAATTAATTTACTTAAATTCCTTTTTAAGACTTAATCTATGACTAAACAAACAATTTTTGTATTAAAACTAAATCCTAAAGAGATCAGAAAAGGAGAAAATAAATTTTGATCTAAATTTCAAAACCCTGTAACAAGAAACAGGGAAGAACATATATATCTCAGACATGCACACCTGTATATTAACTTTATACATTCAACTTATTTAGACAATCATGCAACTGCATATTCATATCTTAACACTCAAGAATTATTACATGCATCAAGTTTAAGGTAAATATTTAAAGTTCTTTACTCACTTGTCTGGGTTTTGAACAGAGGAGCTTTTTGAAACAGTCTGGGATTTTTGAAAACTTGAATTGCTGAAAAAAGTGCTTGATCCTTAAAGACTTGTTAACAGGAAATTTGCTAGCTTGAAAATTGGAAAATACTTGATGATCTTTGCTACAGGTTGTTGAAAAGGTTTTGTTGCTTGATAAATCAGGTTGATTTCTTGATTCAGCTTTGATTCTTTTTTTTTAGTTTCCAGTTTGAATTTTTGAAGATGTAAAACTTTTCTTTGATTTCATTCAGGCTGGTCTGTTTTTGTTTTGAAATTGAAGATAGGGAAAAAGAAGTGAAAAGATGAGATATATGTTTATATAGGCTTAATTAGGATTTATTAAAAATAAAAGAAAATAAAAATAAAAATAAAAAGTGACACTTGTTAAAAAAATCGAACATCCGTCATTTGGCTTTTTAATCATCTTACACTCATTACTAATATGATTTAATCTATTAATACTTGTAATTATGCAATTTTTAATTATTTTTAAATGTTAATATAAAGCTTTTGTATTCATTTTACTATTTAATAAATACTTTCTTAATTTATATAAATAAAGTTCTTTTAAAAGAAAATAAAGTAAAGACCAATTATATTCTAAATAAAACCACATATAATATATTTTTAAATCCAAAATATATTTAAGATATATATCTTTTAGATTTTTAAATTTAAATCCAAATTCAAACTCAAATTCAATTTAAAATCAATCACAAATATATATATATATATATATATATATATATATATTATCAGATCTATTTGTTCAATCTATAAATCAGTATTTCTATTAATTAAACCAGTTAATTATCAATTAACAGATATTTCAAAATTTAGGTTATCACATTCCGCCCCCTTTTGAATCTTTTAATCCTCGAAAATGAACGAAGCCAGAATTTATTCAATAACTTAAAAACTGATAAATTATTCGTTGATCATTTTTAAAACATTTTTAAAATCCACATAAAATTATAAAATAGTTTTTATAAAAATACTTTTTATAACTCGATGTTTCAACCAGCCATCCTTGTTCTCATAGAAAATCGGTGATACGTTGATCAGGCGTAGGATTGAAAATCTATAAGTACTTGGTAAACCCATTTTCAACATCCAATGAAAATACTGAAAATATTTTGTTGAAAATATAGAAAACATTTTTGAAAATAGAGGAGATATCTTTGGTGAGAATGCTCTGGAAATCATCACCCCCTCCATGGTCGCAGTTAATCTGATAGTTACGTTGCCCTATCGGCAAAATCCATAGATAACTGTTGGCACTCCGCGCCCCTCGATTACACCATGGAACCCGCCACAGATCGCAGTTGCATCCAGGATTACGTTGCCATCATGGCAAAAGTACATGTAACTGTAGGCATCAACGTCCTCGATTTTCGCTGCTAAATGAAACTTCACCACTCCCACATTGGTCGCAGACTACATCAGTCATGTCCCAATGTAGCCTTAGGCTCTCACTACCTCTCGACTTTCGCTATGTCTTCATAGGTCACAGTCTATCGATGTTGCGTTGCCATCGGGGCAAAATCAAACGTAGACCGTTGGCTCTCAACAGCACACACGACTTCCGCTATGGTCCGCAGTAGATCGCAGTGACATCGAGTTACATTGTCGTCACAGCATATCCCAAATGTCTCTGTAAGCATCAGCGCCCTCGACTTTCGCTACCTACTACATATAATCCTCTAGAACTTTAGTTTGTCCGGACTTCCTCACAGGATTCAATTCAGAGCCTCCCCCTTAGGGCTCAAGGCTGACCCACCGCGTGGATCTCCTAATGAAGTTCATTCCAATGGGAACGCCTTTTTGCCCATAGCCAATCTCAAAATACTTTATACTATCCACTTATATTATCTTTCAAATCATACCCTTTATGATTTACATCAAAATCTCCTTTACACAAAATCAAAATCTCAAATCGATAGTTCCAAACGTGGCTTTCCAAATTTCCAAAATTTCATTTTCCCAAAAATCAAAAGCCTTTCCAAAATCCATAGGTTCCAAAACCTTTTTCCAAAATCGTTCTCATACAACCATATATATATATATATATATATATATATATATATATATATATAATTTTGAAAAATCTTTGGATCACTTCATACTTGTACAAATTTCCTCTTTCTACTTCAAATACTTTCAAACCCCTTTCTTCTGGTTTTTAGATTCAACATAGAGGGAGTTTATCATATATATACAAATAAATATAACTTTATTTATGCCAAATCAAATATTCAAATTTGATTTTCTCTTATAAAGTTACTTACCATATCACTTACTTTTCAAAAAATGAATTTCAAAAGATATCAATCTTCCACCTTTATTCATATATATATCTCAAAACATTCTTTTCTTTCCAAAAATTATCTTTCATTTCTTATCCAAAAAAATTCAATATCTATTTCATTTAAGCACGTACGATGCATATATACCATCCATATGCAATATCAAATCTATTCGCTCACTCGACCACACAATTTCACTTCCAAACTAGTATCGTCCACCCGACTTCCTAATACGGACTCAGATCTGGTTTCTTGATCAGAAACCGTCATTTTCCTTGCATAGCCATAACTATGATAGAGAATTTTCAGAATCAATCAAAAATCCATATCCAGGGTTCGCCGTCGAAAATCGAGTGAAAAATCCCAACTCGAATTGATATGCTATCTCGAACTTCTGCACTCGAATCCAGATCAAATCATTCTGCGAATAGAATAATATACGTACATCCTACGTATTTATCTTCATTTATCATTGGCTAAATCAATTTTCTTTTCTATTTACCTTCATTTTGATTCTATTCACTTATCCACAATTGCTTCCAATTTCCATTTGGGTTAACACTTCAATTCTTATCTCAATTGGTATTCAATTATAGACAGTTTGCACTCTGACCACTTGATTAGAAATAGTATGAATAGTTTAAAATATATAAGTAGTTGTAAAATAGTTATTAGTTGCAAAATAGTAGTAAAATAGTTATGAAATTTTAAAATAGTTGTAAAGTAGTTAGATAATTGCAAAATAGTTTGATAGTTGCAAAATAGTTATAAAATAGTAATTAGTTTGTAAAACAGATGTAAAATAGTGATTAGTTTTCGAAATAAATGTAAAATAAGTATAAAATAGTTTGGCTTTAAAAAAGAAAAGTTGAGGAAAACAGTTTATATTAAAACAATTTATTTGAAAAAAATAGTTCAGAGCCAAACTGTTCAATTCTCAATCTCCATTTTCAATCAATTTCCACTTCCATTTAAATTGATTCAATTTCAATTCAGTTTAAATTATCTTCTATTTCTATCCCAAATTCAAATCAATTCTCCATTTGAATTTAAACTTATTTAATTTCAAATTAATTCAATAGAAATTTTCCATTTGAGTTTTTTGCTAATCCATCTTCAATCACAATTCCAATTAATTCAAATCAAATTCAATCTAAACTAACTATATTCGAATCCCAACTTAAAACCATCTCTAATTTCATAAATTCAAGTTAAATTTTTAAATGCTGATTTAATCCTTTAAATCAAACCAACCATTATTTTTTCTAACAATTTAAAATTTTTAAACCATTTAATTCTGAGTCTAAAATTTCAAAATTCCATTTTAAATTACTTTAACTTAACTTATTACAAGGTTCAAATTAGAGTTCAAACTTTTTAAATGACTTAATCTTTAGAATCCCATTTATTACCTAATTTTAACTTCAACACCAATTCTTAATAAATTTTCAGCAAACTTATTTCTAACATTAAAATTTTTAAGTTCAAAGTGATCCCATTCTATCATTACAATTTCATTTCAAGAATCAAGGCTTTTAAATAGTTTCAAATAAGGTTTTCTTTTCATTTACCATTAATAATGGATACATAGACTTTTTAAATACACTTTTTAATTCATTTTAAACTAATCCAATTCATGGTTTAAAGATTATTAATAATGACAGGATGATATCAGGATAAAATAAATAAACATTCCAAATTATTATAAAACATCCCTCTATAATGTGACGACCTGGAATTTTGGAGCATTTAAAATCGGAATATTTAATTGATTTTAAGTATTTAAAAGTTAACTTTAACTTGAATTCAAATATCACTATTTAATTGATAATTAAATTATTGAATTTGAAAATTTGGTAAGATGTTGAATTTGGAATTTTAAGCCTATTAAAAATAATTTGAAGGCTTGAAAATTTATATTAATAGTACTAAGGATAATAGAAGTTGTAAAGTTGAAATTAACAGTGGTTTGTTCAGTTTTAAAATTTTATAGTTTAAATTGAATTTAACAATAACATCCCGAGGCACAGTCTCGGAATTTGACGAAAGCAGTTCCATTGGGTCTGTAATATTGAATTATTATCGGATTTCAAATTTCGTATTGATCGGAGCTAGTGTGTGAGTGTACGATATATAAACGCGCTGAAATTTAATTGATAATAATCTATTGAAATTTAATTTAATTGGTCAAGCTTCTTGTATACGCCATCTCATATTCGTTTTAACACGCTACTCTTATCTTCCATCGCACGCTTCTCGTTCCTTCTAAAATTTGCTAATTCCTTCCCCGTTTATTCAATTCAATTCCAGTCATTATCAAGCGAGAAAAAATATTAATGGTCGATGTTTCGAAATCGTTCGAGCATGGCCGAACCCTTTTCTTCTTTTCAAAAACCCCAAATCAGTTCGCGATAATAAAAAATATAAATAGCCTCCTCAAATCGGTTCTGTGCAAGTTTAAATTGAACCTCGGTCGAAGGGGAGGAGCGAATCGAGTTCGTTCGAATAGTGATGGATGGCAAGCATTGATCGAAGACGTGGCACGCTCGAAAAGGGGTGGATTGGCTGCGACTCTTGAAACGGTTTGTCGCCACGAGTTCGCGATTTTTGGGCACGATCGAAGGGTGGAGTGGTAGCAGGGGCAGGTCGGCATTGTTAGAATAGTGTTGGGTGGTAACGACTCCACACGCGCGCAAGGCTTTCGTTCGCGTTGACGAGGGTGATTCGCAGCAGCTAGGCGAAGTCGAGGTGTCGACTTCGTGGTAGGGGTGCACTCGTGTGAAGCTTCCGATCGAGGTGGAGTATCGACAGCTTGTTTGGTGAGAATCTTCAATCTGTCTTTATCTCTGCATTTCAATTTTTAGTCTAAGGTATTATTAGTTTTAAAAAAATACATATATCTATATATGTATGTATTTAACCCAGTAATTGATGAATCTAACAGAAAAGGATATATTGTAGGTAAGGTTTAGGCAGTAGAAAACTTTAAAAATGGTAACATAGATTATTTTTACAAGTGTATATATATAGTTCCAAAGATAAGATTTTGGAAAAATTATATAGGGATTTAAAAAAAAATAGTTAAAATTAAACTATTAGTTTAAAAGAACATTTGTTGGTTTAGATTAAATGAATAAATAATAATAAATTGTTCGATCAATTCAAATATTAATAGGATTTGTAAATATTTAAAGCTTATATAAGATTTCAAAATAAAATTTTAATTTGCATGTTGTTTTAAAATTTTTGGAGTTGGTGAATAAGTGATAAATTAGATTATTTGATTATTTTAATTACTAAGATAATTTATTAATGGAATTTAGTTAAAATCGATTTGTTAGTTTAAAACAAAATGATTAGTTTAAATCTAATTGTTGGCCAATTTAATTATTAAATAGTAAATCATTGGTTAATTATAAAATGGAAATAAATGGTTCAAGTTATTTCAAAGTGATAATAAATCGTATGATTGTTATACAAGGTCAAAATCTGATGGAAGCAAGCCGGGTTGGATCGGATTGCAAAACAAAAAACAAAGGTGAGTTAATCTCACTCAGTTAAATTTAAATTTAAATGATTAAATTTTAATAATTGGTTGAATGGTTGAATTGGTTGATGTGTTATATTATAGTATATACTACATCTTGGAATGTTTGATTTATATTGTGCTAACGTCTATGGATGCAGGAAACGGGTTGGAGGGATCCAACTGGACCTCAACATTTATATAAATTATTTAATACCCTCTGCTGTGAATTTTTTATATTGTGATGAATATTATTGTTAATTGGAATATTGGATGTTATGGTATACCTGAATATATTCCGGTGCACTAAGTTATCAAGATATATAGAATTGGATTTTGGAAATAAAATGGAGAGAATCTATAAGTGAAATGATTATATAAAATTTAAATAAATGAAGAATAAATTGGATAAGAATAATAGTAGTTTTAAATTCTAATAAATAAATTCCGTATATGGAAGGGAAATTTTGAATAAACAGGAGATTAATGAATTTTAAACTTCAATATTATTATTTTAAAAGAACAAAACATTGATTTAATATTTAAGATTTAAATTATTTAAGAAGAATAAAGAAGAAATTGGAAAAGCTGAAATTTGTATATTTCAGTTAAATGATTTAAAATAATACGGAAAATAATAACAATAACAATCAAGTCCATAATAAATGAATTTTGAAATGAATTGAGTAAGTAAAGAAATTTATTTCGAATGGAATAAATTAGGAACCAATTTGGAAAATTGATTTAAGTTATTGAAGCTGGAATTTTCCCTGGATAACCAAGACGTTTTCAAAGTAAATTTTTAAATATAAGTTAAAAGAATTTAAAGTTGTTTTAAAAGCAAGTTTTGGAAAATTTATTATTTCTAATATTTAAATTCTAAAGTAAGTATTTTATTTAATCTATTACAGATGCAATTATTTAAAGAGTGACTTAGTATCTTGTTTTTAAAAGTGAAAATCTAGTTTTATATTTTATTAAGTAACTTTATTTTCAAATATCCATATAGTATGTATTTTTAAAAAACTCTTGTAGTAGTTTTAAAATAAATGTTTTAAAGTATATTTTAAAGTAAAGTGTTTAAATTTATTTTAAAAATCTAGTTTTTTGCTTGGTGATTTCAGTGGAGATAGAAAATATTTGCGAAAGTTTATTATGAATAAATAAAGGATGGTTTGGAACTGTTTTCAAAGGGTTTAAGATAGAAATATATCTTGTGAAGATATTTTGAGATAAGTAAATAATTTGGGAAATTATTTATTGTGTGATGGATGTTGTGAATATTAATTGATAGTTAAATAACCGACTATCAATATTGGACAAATTCGTTGATCGTTTCGAAAGACCGGGATCGAGATTTATTTCTCGAAAACCACTTCGATCCGGTTTGTACGTTTCGTGGAAACGAGTTTGGATTGGAAGATGGAGCAGTGAAGTGCAAGGGCTAGTCGCTACTAATCCTGAGGATATTTCCAAAATGGATGTAGTAGGAGCAGTGCCTTCGGTTCCGTTCGAACCCGGGACGGACTTGTATGGATGAATGCTTTCGGAACATCGTTAGGTGGACGATGGGCATTCTAAGGGATATGTTCTAAAAAGGTAATGCTTAGCCTCAAGCCTCATCAAATGGTAATGACTGAAAATCAGGGGTTATGCAGCAAGGCTAGGTAGGTTGCACCCAAGCAGGGTGAGGTCATCCCTGCCTAGATGTCTCTTTTATTTCAGCTTAGTGGGCGGTTGCTGATCCCAACCGCGAGGTGATCTCACTCGGGATTATCCAGTAAGGGGTAGTCCCAGTCTTGTGTTGCAGGGGAGCGGGCGTACTCCTCGGTACTGTGATCTAGGCCACGTACTATGAAAGGTGGTACCCCAGTGCCTAGTCATTAGTTGGAAATCCATTCTCCCTACGAGCCTTGTACGAGTTTTGTTTGTATTACCCACTCTGTGGCTAGTAGCTGGAATTTAACAGATGTAACAATTTCGGCTATGTTATAAGTATTTGTATATAGACCCTATTATAATATCAGAGGATTTCTATAAAAATTGTTTTACCTATCGTAAAGTAAAAACTCGACATGTTTATTTGTGGCGTGGTCTTACGAGATGCTTTTGTTTTCAAAGGATTTTTGAAACTTTAATAATCAATCGGGTGTGATTTTCTCACGCTGGTATTCCAGACTGACTCGGGTGTTATTTAACTGTAATGCTCGGGTCAGACCAAGTATTATAGAATACAGGATATGATGCTTGGAGCTCAGGAGACGAGCTGGATGACGATACGTACTCCTATACTTGTTTATATATATATATATATATGTATGTATATATATATATATATATATTGCGCTGTGTTGAGTAGCTGTATATCCAGTTGTATGTTATTGATGTTGAGTTGTGATTGATGTACTCTGATGATGTAATATATAAAAAGAGATATTTGAATTTTTTTTTGAGTAAAGATTATTTATTATCTATTATATTTTATTCCGCTGCGATGGTTAGATTCTGTTGTTGTTTTCTATTTTCTTCTTCTACCTCTTCTTCTTTAACCCAAATGGTTCGTATTTCTATACAACTTGAGTTGATTTAGGTCGAATAGTGTTGACTCAAGGGGTACGGATTTCCGGGTCGTTACAGTTGGTATCAGAGCATAGGCTAGTGATAACCTTGGCTCTGGTGGGAATTACTCATTAAATAGAGTCTGTGGTACTCTATAATGAGTTTGAGCGTATTAATAGATATGAGCGTGTATTTGTTAGTGAATATAAATTGTTTTAATATTGTGTTGGTTGATTATTGAGTGGCATATGAACCTTCGTCGGCACAGTCTACACAACTGTATTAAAGGGGTTTCTAAACACTTGAATAACATATCCGACACGGTATTGTTTTAAATGTGGGTAAATGAAATAATTTTACCCAAAATATATTTTGATATAAAGAAAAGTTTTGTAAACTATTTTAGCTAATATATGGTTGCTTGGATGTTAGGAAAAATAATATTAAATTATTATCATTGTTAAGTGGAAATTTAACTAGAAATTAAAAATATAACCAAAGTTTAAGGAAATAAATTCATTATAAAATGAAATTTATAAATATGAATTATAAACGTGATTTATAAATTGAAGTATAATCAAATGAGAATTTGTACAAGCATAAACTATACAAATGCATTATAGTTAAAATTTGAATTAAAACAGAATTTGAAACTTTAAAACCCCGGAGATTTTGGAAGTATTTTGAAGATAAATAATAGCATTATTGTTTTGGGAGGTATTTCGGAAAGGAAATTTGTTACAAATGAATTTTGAAAGTGATATAGCATTGAAATCACTTGGATTATTGGAAAATAATTCTGATGATGACGGCCGCATCATCAGTATTCATTTTCGAATTTCTAAGTGATGGATTACTGCCAAATTGATTTGTTCAGAAAAGCTAGTTGTTTTTGAAAGTCTCAAAGGAAATTTGTTGGGAATAAAACCAAAATTGGTTTGATTTTTTTGAGAAGTGTGATTGGAGATGATGGAGATTTCAAAATGATTTGAAACCAAAAGTCAGGTGTTTAAAAAAATCCTGATGAGATAGTTATAAGCTTATAAATTGAGATGATTTTTAAATCAGGAAGGAAATATAAGCTTTGAATGTTGGAATTTAAATTTAAAGTGAAAGATTAAAAACGAAATTAACTTGGATTGGGAAATAAAATTTAACTGGATTGAAATTAATTGGATCAGACTAAAAGTAATATCCAGTTGTATTCGAATTAAGTTGAAATCGAATTGAATTAAATAAATCTGAGTTAAAATAGAATTGAATTGGAAAAAAAATTATGTTGAGTTATTGGAATGGAATTAGATCTTTACCGAAATAAATGGAAAATAAATTGGATAAGGATTGAATTGAAATAAATAAATGTAAAACTCGAGTTAAAAATAAAAGATGAATATATTCAAGCCTAGAATGAATGAAAATGTGTAAAATAATAAGTTTTGACTTATAAAATTTAAAGCGGAATACAAAATCCAAAATAAATATTGTTTGATGAATTGAAAACTAAAATGAAAATCCAAACTTGAATTATAAAATAAATTGAACTAAGAAAATTAAATGAAGTGATATTTGGAATTAAAAATCAAGTGTTGAACTATAAATAGGGGAGAACTAATTTATTAATCAATTAGTTAATGAAATGTGTAAATGGAACCTATTGTAGTTAAATAAAGCTGAATTGTGAGTTAATAATGAAGTTTGAAAATAAAACTCAAGTTATAAATCAAATTCGACCTGGATCGATAGTGAAGTAAATGTAATTGAATTATGGTTAATAAATTGGGTGGTAAATTGAAAATGGATAGTGGATTCAGAACTTGAGTTATAAATTAAAAATTTAACTTGAAGTGTTAGCAAATTTAATATAATTAGAAATGTGTCGAGGAAAAAAAAGAAATTGGATTATAATAGTGATGGTTTGAATTGCCAATAAAATCCAAATAAGTAGAAATACATTGGAAATGGCCTTGTAATCAATTGAATGAGTTAAATCTGAAAATTTGAATTTTATAATAACTAATCAAATGAAATTGCGGATTTAAAATGAGATTTAATTGAGTGACAATTAAGTTGAATAGAAAAGAAAATTTTACTTGTAAAATGAAAATGAGCTTAAGTATAAAATTTGAATAAATTGAAGTGAATTAACTTAAGCTAAATGGATGGAGGAGAGTTAAAATGAATTCAACTTAAACTAAGTCTAATGATAATGGATTGGGGTTAAATCAAGTGAAAGTAAATTTTAATCGAAATAAAATTCGGTGAGTTATAGATAATATTTAATGGAATGATATTCTTAAATAAATAATTGTAAACCATTTAAATTATTAAGGGATTAAAATAACATGAGACAATAAGAAAAATAGAATGTTTCAGGTTTACTAGAATGGTTTTAAGTGAATGTGGATAAGAAATGAAACACAAATGAATAGATCGTGAGTAAAATTGAAATGGTTATTGAATGAAATAGCTTGGATTGTTTTCGAGCTAAATAAAATAGTTTGGAATAAACAAATATGGAATGAATTGAGTAAAGTAACTAAAGCTTGGGTTGAATTAATTCGGGAATGGTTAGTAATATGCAAGCTTGGAATGTGTCGAGCTAAATAAATGGTCTTGAATGAATTAAAATAAAAAGGAAGTCTAATTGGTAATGAAGATGAACCTAAGTTGTTAATGGTTTTGAATGAACTAGTTTGGTTAATAAAATGAAATGCAAGTGAATGTATTCAAATTTAAAATGCAATGAAAATGAGAATATATGTATTGTGGATAAATTTAAAAATGGAATAGAATTAAGTATAAATTGAGTTGAAATCCATTTAAATTAGTTATAAAACATAAATACTTATTTATTCACATGGATCTCGTCAAATTGCATAAAATAAATTGTCATTGGATGTAAATGGAAGTAATTAAAATTCTATGAATTGATAGGAGTAAAATAAATTGATTTTGAGAGCAATTGAATTAAATATGAGTACAGTTTGCTTAAAAATAAATTAAATGTAAGCGATTGAGTTTTAAACCATTCAAGTTGATGAAGTTTCATAGGAATGGATTGAAAACCATTAAAACTGAATGAAATGGATAATAAATTAATTGAAACGGTTGAATTAGTATGAAAACTATATAAATTGCTTACGGAAAGTGTTTGGTGTACATTTCTTTTAGAATTCATGTGTTTAACTATTGCAAATAAGTGAAATATTGTTAAACTTCGTATATATGGCACTTACATGTTTAAATTGAGTAAGTACAGGTTCAGGAAAGCCGTTTGGCTGGATTTTGGGCATGCTAACTGCTAAATAATAAGCCGCTTGCTTAAAAATGCTAAATAATGTATGCCTACGCAATAAAAATAGGAAATATGAACTGTTTTTGGTTTTTCCGACCGTGTGGGTCAATGTATATATATTTATATCTTTTGTCAAATTGCAAAAGCTCCTCCGTACAAAGAAGACTCTGCCAAAAAATTTCAGAAATTTTGGGAGTTAGAAATAAATTTGAAAATTTTTGGAAAATTTTGTTAACGACAAAATGGTTTCAAATTGGAAATTGAAATAAGTTAGTGAATGAAACTAATTTAAAATAAAGACATGAATTAGTTATAAATGAAAAATAAAATTCAAATATTCAGAGTTGAAGAAAAAATTGAATTAATATGGAAATGAAAGAATCGATTTGAATAGAAATAGATATAAACTAAACTGGTAAGATGAAAATAAATGTAAGGAACACATAAAATGCTTATACTAAACTTAAGTAAGGAATGGTGCATTCTCAATTGGAAATTGGTATTACAAATATATTCTAAGTTGATATTTGAATGAATAAATGTTGACATTTTGTAAAGAAGTCGATAAAATGTTTTTGGAAAGTTGTGATTGGATATTAGTGCTAAGCAAGATATGCAGGTATTATAAAGGGAAAAGAGAATTGATTTTGATTTCAAAGGATAAATTTGAAAATGCTCGACAAAAAGGTATGTGTTTAAGTTTCTATTTGAAATTTGATTGGGTTTTTGGATCGAGCAACTTGGATTTTTGTTTTCTTTTGGAATTCGGGAGCCTGTAGAGACCTTTTGTAGTTGTAACGAGCTAGCCGCGCAAAGGAGACGCTGGCAAAAAAATTCAAAAATTTAGAGAGTTAGAAAACTTTTTGATAAAATTTTGATAATTTAAAATTGGTTTTAACATTAAAACTTAAATGATTCGGCAAATAGGATTGTTTGCAAACTATGGAAGGTTTTGGGAAGTTAATAAGAATGATAATGGTCTTTTATAAAAAGATAGTTGGTAGGATGTTAAATTGTTGGTTTTGGAGAAATAATAACGGGTATTGGACCATTCTTCCTAATTAGTAATTTCAGGGACGAAATTCTTTTAAGTGGGGAGGAATGTGACGACCCGGAATTTTGGAGCATTTAAAATCGAAATATTTAATTGATTTTAAATATTTAAAAGTTAATTTTAACTTGAATTCAAATATCACTATTTATTTGATAATTAAATTATTGAATTTGAAAATTTGAAAATTTGGTTAGATATTGAATTTGGAATTTTAAGCCTATTAAAAATAATTTGAAGGCTTGAAAAAATTATATTAATAGTACTAAGGATAATAGAAGTTGTAAAGTTGAAATTAACAGTGGTTTGTTTAGTTTTAAAATTTTATAGTTTAAATTGAATTTAACAATAGCACCCGAGTCACACTCTTAGAATTTGACGAAACCAGTTCCATTTGGTCCGTAATATTGAACTATTATCAGATTTCAAATTTCGTATTGATCGGAGCTAGTGTGTGAGTGTACGATATATAAACGCGTTGAAATTTAATTGATAATAATCTAATGAAATTTAATTTAATTGGTCAAGCTTCTCGTATATGCCATCTCATATTCGTTTTAACGCGCTACTCTTATCTTCCATCGCACACTTCTCGTTCCTTCCAAAATTTGCTAATTCCTTCCTCGTTTATTCAATTCAATTCCAGTCATTATCAAGCGAGAAAAAAATATTAATGGACGATGTTTCGAAATCATTCGAGTATGGTCGAACCCTTTTCTTCTTTTCAAAAACCCCAAGTCAGTTCATGATAAAAATATATATATATATCGCATCCTCAAATCGGTTCCATGCAAGTTTAAATTGAACCTCGATCGAAGGGGAGGAGCGAATCGAGTTCGTTCGAATAGTGATAGATGGCAAGCACTGATCGAAGATGTGGCACGCTCGAAAAGGGGAGGGTTGGCTGCAACTCTTGAAACGGTTTGTCGCCACGAATTCGCGATTTTTGGGCACGATCGAAGGGTGGAGTGGTAGCAGGGGCAGGTCGCTTTGTTGGAATAGTGTTGGGTGGTCGCGACTCCACACGCGCGCAAGGCTTTCATTCACGTTGACGAGGGTGATTCGCAGCAGCTAGGCGAAGTCGAGGTGTCGACTTCGTGGTAGGGGTGCACTCGTGTGAAGCTGCCGATCGAGGAGGAGTATCGACAGCTTGTTTGGTAAGAATCTTCGATCTGTCTTTATCTCTGCATTTCAATTTTTAGTCTAAGGTGTTATTAGTTTTTAAAAAAAAATACATATATCTATGTATGTATGTATTTAACCCAGTAATTGATGAATCTAACAGAAAAGGATATATTGTAGGTAAGGTTTAGGCAGTAGAAAACTTTAAAAATGGTAACATAAATTATTTTTATAAGTGTGTATATATATAGTTCCAAAGATAAGATTTTGGGAAAATTATATAGGGATTTTAAAAAAAATAGTTAAAATTAAACTATTAGTTTAAAAGAACATTTGTTGGTTTAGATTAAATGAATAAATAATAATAAATTGTTCGATCAATTCAAATATTAATAGGATTTGTAAATATTTAAAGCTTATATAAGATTTCAAAATAAAATTTTAACTTGCATGTTGTTTTAAATTTTTTGGAGTTGGTGAATAAGTGATAAATTGAATTATTTGATTATTTTAATTACTAAGATAATTTATTAATGGAATTTAGTTAAAATCGATTTGTTAGTTTAAAACCAAATGTTTAGTTTAAATTTAATTGTTGGCCAATTTAATTATTAAATAGTAAATCATTGGTTAATTAAATTTATAAAATGGAAATAAATGGTTCAAGTTATTTCACAGTGATAATAAATCGTATGATTGTTATACAAGGTCAAAATCTGATGGAAGCAAGCCGAGTTGGATCGGATTGCAAAAAAAAAATCAAAGGTGAGTTAATCTCACTCAGTTAAATTTAAATTTAAATGATTAAATTTTAATAATTGGTTGAATTGGTTGATGTGCTATATTATAGTATATACTACATCTTGGAAAGTTTGATTTATATTGTGCTAACGTCTGTGGATGCAGGAAACAGGTTAGAGGGATCCAACTGGACCCCTCAACATTTATATAAATTATTTAATACCCTCTGCTGTGAATTTTTTATATTGTGATGAATATTATTGTTAATTGGAATATTGGATGTTATGGTATACCTGAATATATTCCGGTGCACTAAGTTATCAAGATATATAGAATTGGATTTTGGAAATAAAATGGAGAGAATCTGTAAGTGAAATGATTATATAAAATTTAAATAAATGAAGAATAAATTGGATAAGAATAATAGTAGTTTTAAATTCTAATAAATAAATTCCGTATATGGAAGGGAAATTTTGAATAAACAGGAAATTAATGAATTTTAAACTTCAATATTATTATTTTAAAAGAACAAAACATTGATTTAATATTTAAGATTTAAATTATTTAAGAAGAATAAAGAAGAAATTGGAAAAGCTGAAATTTGTATATTTCAGTTAAATGATTTAAAATAAAACGGAAATTAATAACAATAACAATCAAGTCCATAATAAATGAATTTTGAAATGAATTGAGTAAGTAAAGAAATTTATTTCGAATGGAATAAATTAGGAATCAATTTGGAAAATTGATTTAAGTGATTGAAGTTGGAATTTTCCCTGGATAACCAAGACGTTTTCAAAGTAAATTTTTAAATATAAGTTAAAATATTTTAAATTTGTTTTAAAAGCAAGTTTTGGAAAATTTATTATTTCTAATATTTAAATTCTAAAGTAAGTATTTTATTTAATCTATTACAGATGCAATTATTTAAAGAGTGACTTAGTATCTTGTTTTTAAAAGTGAAAATCTAGTTTTATATTTTATTAAGTAACTTTATTTTCAAATATCCATATAGTATGTATTTTTAACGAACTCTTGTAGTAGTTTTAAAATAATTGTTTTAAAGTATATTTTAACGTAAAGTGTTTAAATTTATTTTAAAAATCTAGTTTTGTGCTTGGTGATTTCAGTGGAGATAGAAAATATTTGGGAAAGTTTATTCTGAATAAATTAAGGATGGTTTGGAACTGTTTTCAAAGGGTTGAAGATAGAAATATATCTTGTGAATATATTTTGAGATAAGTAAATAATTTGGGAAATTATTTATTGTGTGATGGACGTTGTGAATATTAATTGATAGTTAAATAGCCGACTATCAATATTAGACAAATGCATTGGTCGTTTCGAAGAGACCGGGATCGAAATTTATTTCTCGAAAACCAGTTCGATCCGGTTTGTACGTTTCCTGAAAACGATTTTGAATTCGAAGATGGAGCAGCGAAGTGTAAGGGCTAGTCGCTACTAATCCTAAGAATATTTCCAAAACGGATGTAGTAGGAATAGTGCCTTTGGTTCCGTTCGAACCCGGGACGGACTTGTATGGATGAATGCTTTCGGAACATCGTTAGGTGGACGATGGGCATTCTAAGGGATATGTTCTAAAAAGGTAACGCTTAGCCTCAAGCCTCATCAAATGGGAATGACTGAAAATCAAGGGTTATGCAGCAAGGCTAGGTGGGTAGCACCCAAGCAGGGTGAGGTCATCCCTGCCTAGATGTCCCTTTTATTTCGGCTTAGGGGGCGGTTGCTGATCCCAACCGCGGGATGATCTCACTCAGAATTATCCAGTAAGGGGTAGTCCCGGTCTTGTGTTGCAGGGGAGCGGGCGTACTCCTCGGTACTGTGATCTAGGCTACGTACTGTGACAAGTGGTATCCCGGTGCCTAGTCATTAGTTGGAAATCCATTCTCCCTACGAGCCTTGTACGAGTTTTATTTGTATTACCCACTCTGTGGATAGCAGCTGGAATTTAATACTTGTAACAATTTCGGCTATTTTATAAGTATTTGTATATAGACCCTATTATAATATCAAAGGATTTCTATAAAAATTGTTTTAGCTATCGTAAGATAAAAACCCGACATGTTTATTTGTGGCGTGGTCTTACGAGATGCTTTTGTTTTCAAAGGATTTTTGAAACTTAAATAATCAATTGGGTGTGATTTTCTCACGCTGGTATTCCAGACTGACTTGGGTGTTATTTAACTGTAATGCTCGGGTCAGACCGAGTATTATAGAATACAGGATATGATGCTGTGGAGCTCAGGAAATGAGCTTGATGACGATACGTACTCCCGTACTTGTTTATATATATCTATATATATATATATTCTGCTGTGTTGAGTAGCCGTATATCCAGTTGTATGTTATTGATGTTGAGCTGTGATTGCTGTACTCTGATGATGTAATATATAAAAAGAGATATTTGATTTTTTTTGAGTAAGGATTATTTATTATCTATTATATTTCATTCCGCTGCGATTGTTAGATTTTGTTGTTGTTTTCTATTTTCTTCTTCTACCTCTTTTTCTTTAACCCAAATGGTTCGTATTTCTGTACAACTTGAGTTGATTTAGGTAGAATAGTGTTGACGCAAGGGGTACGGATTTGCGGGTTGTTACACATAACATCCATTACCCATTTCCAGATCTCAAACCCGTTTTTGAGACCACATTTAACTCCCATTTCAAATCAACCCATTTAACTTCCTAAGTTAAATCTCAATTTCATCTTGAAATTTCCAATTCAGGTTGTTTGTTCTAAATTTATTTAACTTCCCTTAATTTAAATTCAATTCAATTTAATCCAGTCAACTTTGCGCAATTTGAATTTTCATTTCAAATTTTAAAATTCTCATTAATAATCTTCTCACTTATAAGTTCAAAAACTTATCACTTTGGGTTTTCATATCACATTCCAAGGAAAAATCTAAAACTCAACACTTAGAGTTTATTTCGAATCATCTTTGATATTATGTATATCCCTCATTCATACATATTCATTTCCTTTGCACACCAAATTATATCTTAAATTTTAAACCACCCTTTGTTTTAATTCAAAACAAATTTCTTTTAAATTTCCAAGCTACTCTTGTTTGAAACGGGACCCTTTCATTCAAATACATTGTAAATAATACTATTTATTATTTCTTTTGTCACTTTGAAACAATTTCAAATTTCTGGACAAAGATTTAAAACTTCACAATTTAAGTTATCTTCAATTCCAATCTATAAGTCATACTCACCTAAATGTTTAATTCCTTAAAACATTTCATTTCGCTTACTCATTAACAAACATTTCTTTATTAAGCACAACAATCATTTATGATAATAACCAAGATTATCATATCTGGAAACCAATTCATTGATATCTTATTCTGAAAATACTTCTACAAATTTAGGATTTTAATTTCAGTTTGGATCCATTTCAAACTTATCTTCATTCAATTTCAATTTGGTTGTACTACTGTTACCACTTAATTCTCATTATTTTATTTTATTCCAATAACCAACAATCCATTTCTTTAATATATTTAATAATTTTTCATATATCTAAAGGTAAACTTATATAAAAATCATTCTTAAAATCATTTTATAAGAAAATAACAAATACGCCCTCATATATACTATACACTCAACTCGTTCTGGGATACTATTGACCCTATCCTTAATGAGTAAACCCACTAGAGCCAAGGTTCTCGCTTAACCTTTAGCTCTGATAGCAAATGTAACGACCCAAAATTTTCAACTCTGAAAATTCCAGATTGTTAGAGAAAAGAAGAAAAGAGGTAGAAGAAGAACAGAAAACAAAACACAGAATCTCACATTCACATCGGATTAAATATAATAACAAATAATAGCATTTACAAAGAAAGTTGTACTTGTTACTTTACATACAATTCATCAGAGTGACAACATTTACACAAATGCTGGACAGTTAAAATTAACTTGTCCCAGATACAAACAATAATACTCATAGGTAAACTCCATACATTTCTGCTATCCATCTCGCCTCCTGAGCTCCAGAACGTCCTTACCTAAAAGTCTATAATACTCAGTCTGATCCGAGCATTACATCAAAGTAACACCTAGGTCAGGCGGGAAACCAGGCTAAGTAAACCCATCTAACATGAAATACTAATGCATAAAACTTATTTAAAAACCCGGGGTAACTCGTGCTTCGCTATAGGATTCTTAACTTGTTATAGACAACACTTATTTCACAAATCCACCTCTAAGTACCCTTACTTAGTTTCATTGGTCCAGTTCACTTAAATTATTTCATTCCAGCCTATAAATTACACATATCAAATCTATAAAGAATTATAGAAGATTTCAAATCAAAGTGGTTTCGGGTATTTACTGATACCCGACCTCGGTCTCTTCGAGTCGCATGTCATTTGAACCTAAGTTATTCAAATGAAATACAAATCAAATTTTAAATACAGGATGTCACTATTCAACCCAAAACATATCACAAAACATTTCGTAATAGAAATATCAAATAATCCAAGGCATTCATTATCATTCAATCATCATAAGCAAGATTAATTAGTCACACCATTCCAATTAATTTAAATTAATTTAATTTCTTTAATCACTTTTAATCCTACTTATACACATTAATTAATTACAAACCATTAATTAATCATCCCTTAGTTATCCTCTTTAATTACATTAAGTAATTAGCCTTTAATTAATAAAACAAATTAATTAACCTTCATCCATTCACGTTAATTACATTTATCCTTAATTAATTTCTCAAATTACTTATCCTATAATCACTTACATTAATTAATTATACTTTAATTAATCACACTCATTAATTTACTAACCCTTAATTAATTTCCTTAGTTAATCGATCCTTAATTAATCAATCCTTTAATTAATCCTTAATTACTTAATTAACTAATCTCAAATTATAAATTAATTAATCTTAATTACTTAATTAATTAATCCTTAATTACAAATTAATTACTTAATTAACTAATCTCTAATCATATATTTAATAATCCTTAATTACAAATTAATTAACCTCTAATTAATTAACTTTTAACCCTTAATTATTAATTTACAAATCCTTAATCATTAATTAATTAAATTAATTAATTATATTTAAATTACTTTATTTACTTAATTAATCTCAAATCATTAAGACCTTAATAAATTTTAAGATAAACATTAACTTTATTAATGACTTAATTATCATTAACATATGCATTTAAAACATTATACTTTTAAATTAATTGTTAAATTTCATTTTTAGTTTAAGATTTAAAATAACTTACATATCTAACTTAACAAATCAAAGTTAAACAAATTACAAAACTTCTTAATCAAATGTTAAAGAAAACATTTATTATAAAAAGAAATTTATATAAGAAAAAATTTAAACTAATTTATTTTAAATTTCAAAAAAAAACTTGCTTTTTAAAAACTTTTAAAAACTGGTTTAAAACTTGCTTCGGGTCCAACCCGAATCCCACCCGAGACATACCCCGAGCACTTCCCTTTCTCTTCTTTTTTTTTAAAAAACTTGGATTTAATTTTAAACTTAAATATGTTGCACGAAAACATTCATGCTAACCCGAAGATGATCCTGAGCCACCTGCCCATTTTCTCGAGTCATTTCTCGAGTCAACCATTACACAAACTACCGACACCGCTGACACCCCTGTGCACATGCACCAGCGACCCAGGCCCTTCCGACCATCCACGACACCTTCGACTCATCGATGAATACCTCTACAAACAACTCCGACCAACAAGCATGCCAATGATCAAAATCAAGAAAACTCGAGCAACCTAGAACAAAAACCCTTGCCTGAAACTCCCTCGATCCCACGACGTCGACCGCCGAAACACCTAAATCTTCGGCCACACCTTCGCTAGCCTTCCATGCTGCCTTCCCCTAAGTCCAATGCACTCCAATTCACCAGAGAAACCACAGCCATTCAATTTTCGACCACGACTCATTTTAGGGCCTAAACCCTTCTTCGATCTATCGCCGCCGCCACGGTGGCTGAGAAAGTCACCTACCATTTTTTCTAGCCTCGACAACTCTCTAGCTACCTCCTAACGAAACCCCGACCATCCCGAGACCTCCGGCCACCAGAATTTGCTCAAAAACCATTTTTTGGTCATCCAAAAAAATACTCACTCGATACAATTCTAAAAATCATGATTTACTTTTTAAAAATTATATTTTTCAAACTCAATTCCAATTATATACTTGAAACAACAATTTATAACATTTGATTTTTAACATGTTTTAAATTGTTTTTACCGTCTTCCCATTTTCCAGATAAACTTCCAATTAATTTACTTAAATTCCATTTTAAGACTTAATCTATGACTAAACAAACAATTTTTATTTGAAAACTAAATCCTAACAGAGATCAGAAGAAGAGAAAATAAATTTTGATCTAAATTTCAAAACCATGTAACAAGAAACAAGGAAGAACATATATATCTCAGACATGCACACCTGTATATTAACTATATACGTTCAACATATTTATACAATCATGCAACTACATATTCATATCATAACACTTAAGAATTATTACATGCATCAAGTTTAATGTAAATTTTTAAAGTTGTTTACTCAATTGTCTGGGTTTTGAACAGAGGAGCTTTTTGAAACAGTTTGGGATTTTTGAAAACTTGAATTGCTGAAAAAATGCTTGCTCCTTGAAGACTTGTTAACTGGAAATTTGCTAGCTTGAAAACTAGAAAATACTTGATGATCTTTGCTACAGGTTGTTGAAAAGGTTTTGTTGCTTGATAAATCAAGTTGATTTCTTGATTCAGCTTTGATTCTTTTTTTTTATTTCCAGTTTGAATTTTTGAAGATGTAAAACTTTTCTTTGATTTCATTCAGGCTGGTTTCTTTTTTTTTGAAATTGAAGATAGGGTAAAAGAAGTGAAAAGATAAGATATATGTTTATATAGCATTAATTCGGATTTATTAAAAATAAAAGAAAATATAAATAAAAAGTGACACTTGTTAAAAAAATCTAACATTTGTCATTTGGCTTTTTAATCATCTTACAATTTTTACTAATATGATTTAATCTACTAACACTTGTAATTATGCAATTTTTAATTATTTTTAAATGTTAATATAAAGCTTTTGTATTGACTTTACTATTTAGTAAATACTTTCTTAATTTATATAAATAAAGTTTTTTAAAAGAAAAGAAAATAAAAACCAATTATATTTTAAATAAAGCCACATATAATATATTTTTAAATCCAAAATATATTTAAGATATATATCTTTTAGATTTTCAAATTTAAATCCAAAGTCAAATTTAAATCCAAAGTCAAATTCAAATTCAATTTAAAATCAATCACAAATATATATGTGTATATATAAATATTTATTATCAGATCTATTCGTTCAATCTATAAATCAGTATTTCTATCAACTAATCCAGTTAATTATCAATTAACAGATACTCTAAAATCCGGGTTATCACAATAAGAATGCATTGAACTCACTTGAATTGCTGGAAAATAATTCTGGTGATGACTGCACCATTATCGGCGTTCATTTTTGAGTCTCTAAGTGATGAATTTCTACCTTAGTTATTTTCCATTAAAGTTGTGTTTTGGTGAGACAAGTTTTGAATTTAAAAATCCAAAGTATAATTGGATAAATATTTGAAAAAAGTTTTTGATAGCTAATAATTTGAAAAAGGGTATAGATAAGAAAAGGAAATTTGGAATTGGGATATGAAATTAAAGTTTAACTTAAGTAAAGTTAAATAAATTGGATTAAAGAAATGATCAACATGGATTAATTAAGTGAATTTGTAATATCCCGGAATTTTTAACAATATCAATTTAATAATATGTATTAAAAATTAAATTGATATTGATATTCTGTTAATAATTATTCAAATAGATTTAATAATCTTCTTCAATAAATATTTAAATTGGTTATTTTATCTTTTAAACATAATAAATTGATTTCTATTTACAATATAAATATATGGTTTATATTTTAAATAGATTGGTATTTTTTTAATTTTAATAAGTAAAGCATATTTTCTAGTTTTAATATTTATAGTAATTTGGAAATTTTGTTTTATTTAACATTTAAGCTTTTCGAAGTTAAATAAATGATTTTGGTTTAAATTTAATAAATGAACCATGTTTTAAAATTCTAATATATACATTATAAATTGGAAATTTTGATTTTAATTAGTATTGAGTTTTTAAAACTATATCATAAATAAATATATGATTTAAAATTGATAAGAAAAATATTAAATATTCTAAAATGATTTGGCTTAAGTTTTAAATTTTGAATGAATTAATAAAAAGGTTTTAGGGCTTAATAAAATAGATATTTTATTGATAAAAATATATTTTCTTTTAAAATGATTATAATTTAATAATAAGATATTTATAAAAGCAATATTAATATTGTATTGTCTTTATAAATAAGTTTTGAATAGGATTTGTAATTTTTATTTCAAATTGAATTTATATGTATAACTTGATTGAAAATATTTGATTTTGAATTTAATTTGAATTTGAAATTCCAAAGTATAAAATCTTAATTGTTTAATTTTCATTTATAAACATGATTGTTCTTATTTCATTTATAAATTTATACACATATTTAATATAAACTATCAAATTTAAAACTAGGCTAACATACACATTAAATTAGTACTAATTATTTTAAAGAAACAAGTGTTGTATTCTTTTAACAAGTGTTCAAAAGTTACATAACAATTTGACAAGTGTATAACATTTGTACAAGTGTAAAATTTAGTTTTAATTTTTCTTTTATTTCGTTAAATCTGAAAATACATCTAGTTTAGCTTGCATCTTCATTCATGCATATTCTTTTTCATTTCCTTAAACAAAACTCATTTTTCATATCCATAATCAAAATCTGCATATTAAATTCCTGTTCAAAGTTTAAAATTTGTTTACAAATTTGCAAGCTAAACTTATCTTCAAAATCAAACCCATCTTCATCTCAAATTCAAAACATCAGTCTGTAAAATTCAAGTGGAACCTGCACTCTGTTTTAAACCTAGGAATGATAAGCATCTGCATGCATTTGGAAAATTAGCAATTGCATCTACTCTCTGCATGCAAGTGATTATAGGAAGGATCATGAGCATTCAGATTTCAAAAAAAATTGCAACTCGGATTTTTAAAAAAAGAGAGAGCATGCCTGCATTCTTATTTCTGCAAATTTCAAAAAGAACAACTGAGCTCTGCATTGAATTAAGGTGAGTAACATTTAAATCTTAAACTGTAATTAGGTTGCTTGAGATAAAATATGTTTGTGTGTCTAATGTAATTATGATTGTGTATGCATGTTGTTTAAGCATCTGCTGTGTTCCCAGATTAATATCTAACATCTGCATTTAACATCAATGCTCTGCATTTAAAACAAATGTAGTAATGTTTGTGTTTATAAAGGCCTAATGTAAATGTGATTGTGTATGCATGTTTGTTTATATTCTGCAATGTACCCAGATCATCTTCCTATTTAAAAGAATCCCCTACAATTGATCTAATTTGAGATAGTATCTGGGTTTTAGAATAATAAAAAAGGTTTTCTTATCATAAATTAGAACTCAAATTTATAAAGTAATGTGTTTTATTTTCTTAAGTTAAGGTTTAAAAATTTTAGGAGAGTTAAAATACAGGGTGTTATCTCTGTAAACACAGGTAACACCATTATATGTTGATCTTGATAAAAACCAATCATATTAATATTGAAATCCAGTTTCATAAACTAAAAACATTTACTGGAACTTGATTTTTAAATCAAGTATTAGGAAATTTAGAGTATAGTTTCAGTAGCAGTTTGTTCTTGAACTAAAAATGAATTTGAGCAAGTGCTCGCAATCTGTGACTTGAGGAAACTCAGGATTCTTCTGAGTTATAGAGGAAGGATCATAGATTCTTAGAAAAATCAGAAATGTGGATAAAATTGGTTAGGGTGGATGCAGTTTTGATTTTCAGCATTTAACCCTAGTTTTGATGGGTTTTGTGAAAGAGGTCTTTTCGATCTGAATAGTTGATCGAGTGTTCTGGTATTTGGTGAATGTGTAGTAGGTGTGTGAAGGAGCACGAGGCTGGAGTGGGTGGACCTCAGGTGGTCGGAGCGGCGTATGGACGCCGTTGACAGGTTGGGTTAGCAAGTTTCAGGTTTGGGTTTTTAGAGCTAAATTTTTGAATTCTTGTTTATTTGTTCGATCTGATGTTTTCTTTGGGCATTCATGAGTTTCTGGAAGTTTTTGGATCATCTATGATGATCAGTAGAGGCGGTGGTCGCCGTGCATATGCACGGCGATGAGATTTCTGGTGAAATGTTGGGGTTTTGGATGTTGCAGGGGAGATCTTTGAGTTTGCTCGAAGCAAGTAGGATGACGACTCGGAGTAATCAGGCTTTAAACCCGAAGTAGTACTAGGGGACCTCGGGTTGAACTGTAATTTCCAGGTTTCTGAAACCTTTTTTTAAATCTGGGTTTTAAAAATTTTAAAATCTGTAGTTTTATGTTTAAAGTAAGGTTTAAGTTTAAATTCAAATTCAAGTTTGAATTTTTGATTTAAATTCAAATCCCAGTTTTTAAATAAAAATAAAAGTTTCAAAAATTTAACTTAATTAACTATTTTATTTTGGTAAAATAGTTTAAACCTTTTAATAATGAGGTTTTAAAAATATGAGTAAGATTTGAAGATTTATTTAAAATCTGGAAATCTAAGTTTAAATATGAACTTCAGTTTTAAATTTAAAAAGAAGATTTAAATTTGGAAGTTTTAAACTAAGAATGAATTGAAACTTCTAAAATTTTAAAATGAATTTAACTTCAAATTTTTGTGATTTCATTTTTAAGACAAACTTTTGTTTTGTCTTGAAATTTAAATAAGTTTTAAAATTTTCAAACTTTGATAAGTTTAAATTACTTTTAAACTTGTATTTAAAAAAAATATTTGTTTTTAAACATAATTAAGTTATGTTTTATCTTGAAATTTAAATTAATATTAATGTTTTAGAATTAATTAATAAGGTAATTAAGATCAATTAATTAATTGAATTTGAAATTAATAATTGATTAATGATTAATCAATCTATAATTAAGATCATTAATTAGATTATTAATTAATGATGAATGAATATTATTAATTACGTAATTAAGTTTTAAATCAAGGTTAATTAATTTAATAATTAACTTTAATTAATGACTAATTAAAGATAATTCGAATTGTAATTAATTTAAGTTAATTACTAAATGAAATAATTAGAGAATGGTTAATGAAGGTCATTAACCAGGATTTAACAATTAATTAATTTAGTTAAATTTTTATAATTAATTAGATTAATTAATTTAATAATAATCAATTATGAATTATTTGAGTATAATTACTTAGTAAAGTAATTAAGAAATTAATTACTTAATGTAATTAATTTAGTTTAATGAGATTGTTTAATTTAATTAATTAAGTTTAATTAATTTTAAACACTTGAGATTTAAAGATAATTACCTTATGTAATAAAAGATTTGAAATTTTCTTAGTTAAGTAATTGTTTAATAATTACAGGGTGTAATTAAGTAGAGATATTTAAGAATGAGGTAATTTGGATAAATTATTTAGTAATAAATCAAGGAATTAATTAAGAAATTAATTAAGGATAATTAATTTGTTTTAATATAGTAATTAAGCTAATTAATTACTAAATGTGATTAGTTTGTAAAGATTAATAATTATGAGTTAATTACTTAAGGTAATATGAAGATAACTAATTAAGGAATAATTAAAGATCATTAATTATTTTAATTAATAAAGTAATTAAAGATGATTAATTATGATTAATTAATCAATGATAAATAATTAAGGGTAATTGATTAATATAATTAATTAAGGATTAATGTAATTAATTATAGTTAATCAATTAATTGAAGTAATTAAAGGTTAATTACTGTTTGGTTGAGAATAATTAATTTGTGAAATTAATTAAGGATAATTACATGAATGTCATTCAGGATAATTAATCAAGAGTGATTAATTAAGGTAACTAATAATGAATGATTAATTTATTGTAATCAATTAAATGATTGAGTAAGCAAGGTTTATATTGATGAAGTAATTAATTTAATTTATTTTAAATTAATTAAAGATGGGGTAATTAATTTAATTCAATTTAAATTAATTAGAGATAGAGATAGTTAATTTAATTCATTTTAAATTAATTATATGATTATGAATAAATCATTGCTTATGGATGAATGGGTGAACTTGATTGTCTTGAATAAAAGTAATCTCAGTAATGAGATAAATAATATTGTATGGTATGGATGCTTGGTTGTATTGTGATGATAACTTATATTATCTATTGTGATGGTAATATATGGATTATCTATTAGGATATTGATAATGTGGATTACCTGTTATTTGATAATGTTGATTATCAATTGTGATTTATAAGTTATCTATTTGTGTGTATATAGATACTATAATTTAATTGTTTTCAAAACTTTAAAACAACTTGGACCTAAAATACACGCTTTGGATTTCGATGAGACCGGGATCGGGTTTCCATATTTGGATATCTGAAAACCACATCGATTCCAAATAACGTTAGGTCGTGAATCAAAATGGAGCTTTGTGAAGACTCGAGGTGTAAGGACTATACGTCAGTATAACTCTGTGGGTGATTCCGTAATGAGTTGACGGACTAGTTCTTATAGATTCGAGATGGTGATTTAGAGTGCAAGGGTTATCGTCGTTGACTCTGAGGGCGATTCCAATATAAGTGCAACGAGATAATGCCTTCGGTTTCGTTCGAACCCGGAACGAACTTGTATAGATTGAATGCTTTTAGAACATCGTCAGGTGGACGATGAGCATTCTAAGTGATATGTCCTGTAAAGGTAATCGTAGCCTCAAGCCTCATCAACCGGGAATGGCTAAAACAGGGGTGGTGCAGCAAGGCTTCGTGGGTCGCTCCCACTGGAGAGCGAGATTCACCCCTGTCTAGAAGTCCCTTTATATTCGGCTGTGTGGGTGGTTGCTAGCTACAACTACGGGGTTATCTTGTTCGGAACTGTTCAGTAAGGAATGGGTCCGGCCTTGTGTTGCAGGGGAGCGGGCATACTCCTCGGTACGTTGATCTAGGCCACGTACTGTAACGGGCGGTACCCCAGTAGCCCTGCCATTGTAAGGAATCCAAAATCCAATAAGTGCCAACGGTTTTGATTGTATTACCCACTATTGTGGCTAGTAGCTGGAATTTAATCATGTAACAATTTCGGCTATTTCTTATTTATTTGAAAACCCTAGACCCTATTATAATGTCATCGGATTTTATATCATATGTTTTGGTTAGCGTAAGGTAAAAACTTTTCCATGTTTATGTGTGGGAAGTCTTACGTGATACCTTTCTTTCCAAAAGGTTTTAAAAAGTTAAGAAACTTTAACCTGTTACTCGCACCAGACCCATGTCTGACCTGGAGTTTATCTTCTGTTTTCTTAAACTCTTGCGTACTCAAATTTTTGCAAGTAGCCAAGGGATTCAGGTTAGGATTCAGGTTAGCTTGGACGATTTGTGGAGGAGCAATGGAGCAGGAGGCTTCTGCGTGTAGATATAAATAGTTTTCCGCTGTGTAGTTTTCTCTGAGTAGTTCTCTTATATTGTATTGAGTTGTATAACTAGACAGGTGTTTATAACTGTCTAGTATGTAATATATATCTGTGTAACTCTGATAATGGTTGTAAACTATGTAATGTTTATGTTATTAATATAATTTATTCATTCCGCTGTTTAGATTCTGATGTTGTTTCTTTCTTATCTTCTTTCTTTTCTCTTTTCTATCCCTTTCTTTCTTAAAAATGATGCGATTTTCGATGGTAAGAAAGTCGGGTTGTTTCAGAATTAATGAAACGAAGTAATGGAATGAACATAAATTTGGGTTATAAAATGAAATTCAACTTAAGTGTAAAATGAATTGAATATTTGTAGGATGTGGTATGATGGAATTGAATATGTGCTTAAGTACTGAAGTGATAATAAACATTAATGGTGTAGAATAAAATGTTTATAATGAACTCAAGCATAATTTTTTTGATGAAATGGTCCATAAACGAATTTAGTATGCATAGAAATGTTGTTAAACATTAATTGGATTTAAAGTGAATGTAAGCAAAGTGAATGAAAATAAAGTGAATATTAATAATCGAATGTAAATGAAACCGAATGTAAATCACTTGAATGGAGATAATTTGAATGATGATAAGAAATGAAAGTGTATAAAAATAATGCTAACATTTGAAAATGCAAATTATATAATGATAACTAAATTGGATGGATATTATTTTGTTTGATGGTTTCTTTTGTTACATTTGCTACATTTGCATATAGTTATCGTATGTTCTATATTATATAGTGAAGTTACTTTCTATATACACGTTCTTATTGATTGTAGAGTAATTAGTAGGTGAGGATGGTGTATGCTTTGCATGTGGAGCTTGCTTTTGAACTATATTGGTTGTATATGCTTGCAAATACTAAAATAAGGTACACAGCTCAGATTACATACCGTATTTTCTATATTTTTCCCTATAGGATGCCTCATCCTCGAAGATGAGATGTATATTTATGATTTTATATATATATATATATATATATATATTATAAAAAAATTCGATCGAGCCGCACGAAGAAGACGCTGGCGAAATTTCTCGTAAATTTTGGGTGTTAGAAATATTTTCAGAATTTTGAAGAAATCTTTTATAACTAAAATTTGATTTTTGAGCCATAACCTAGAATGAATGAATGGATGGAGACTAGTTGGTATCGGCGAATGAAGTTAAAGACTTAAAAGAAATTGAAAATCTATTTCTACTATTTGATTTTGGAAAGTTGATGGGTTTTGCATTTTTCTTACTCGCTAATTTTGAATAAGAAAATCTTTAAGAGGGGAAAAATGAAACGACCTAGAGTTTCAGTCATTTAAATTTGGAATATTTAATTCATTTTAAATATTAAAAAGGTTAATTTTATGAGTTAAATTACCTGAATTTCAAATATAGAGATTTATTGGGTAATTAAATTGTTGAATTTAATATTTAGAATTGTTTAAATAATTTTTATAACGACCCACTTTTCTATATAGTTTAAGTTGGCAATAAACCAAACATGTCAACTCAAATTGAACAAAAAGGCGGATAATTAGGGGAAAAGAAAGGAGATAGAAGATAGAAGATAGAAGATAGAAGATAGAAGATAGAAGGTAGAAGAAACCAACAAACATAGAATCTCATAACGCAATGGAGTAACATATATTAATCACAAAATACTTTACAAAGTCATTTACAAAACTAATACATCACAGTTACACTAATATAATTACATTCTAGGACAGTTGTAACAGTCTGTTCTTATACATCAGATACAGATTATATAATATACAGTGGAAACAAGATAATAACTAGCTATCAATGAAGTCTCCTGCTCCAAGCCCCCCTAAAATGCATCGGTAGAAAACTTGGACTACTTGGTTGCTCGTAAAAAAAAATTGAGCACCCAAGAGTTTTAGGGAAGAAAATAAAACTCTGGGTCAGACATGGGTATGGTGTAAGTAAACTCAAAACAACTGAATTATTACTTGAAAACTCCTTTAAAAATCAAAGGTATCTCGTAAGACAACACAGCATATAAACACTAACGGGTTTTTACCTTACAATAACCAAAACACTTTTATATAAAAATCCAGTGATATTATAATAATGTCCAAGGGTTCAAAGTAAAATATTAAAATAGCTAGAATGCTTGCATCTCATGTTCTAACATATTTAGTATGCAACTGAAACCATATGGCGCTTATTGGAGAATGGATTACAACCAATGACTGGGTAACTGGGGTACCGCCCGTCATAGTACACCTCCAGAACAATGTACCAAGATCGTACCTAAGATCCCTGCTAACATAGGACTGGCCTACTCCTTACGAGATAGCACCGAATATGTCATCACCTCGATTGGTTCCAACCTTTATGGAGCTCTCTACTACACAACTAAATCGGTAAATATAAGTGGTCATCTAGAAAGGTGATGACATACCCTTGATGGGAGCGACCCAACTAGCCCTGTTGCATATCCCCTATTTTAGTCATTACTAGTTGATGAGGCTTGAGGCTACATTTTACCTTTCACATGTTGCACTTTCCTCTTGGAATGCTAACACTGCCCTCCAGGAATCAATGCAATTTAGCATTCATACATACAAGTTAGTTCTAGGACTGAACGAAACTGAAGGCACTATTTTCTTTTACATCCATTATGGGGAATCCCTCCTAAGGAAAAATAGAAAATAGCCTTTGCACTTTACAACTCCATCTTTGATTCCATGCTCTTCAAGATGTCTTCAACGTGAAACATTGAGTTGGATCGAAGCAGTTTTCGGATAGCAAATCCGAACCCGGTCTCTTCGAAACAACTTTCAATAGTCCCGGTAAACTCAATTTCGGTTCTTTAGGAAATACATAGACGAAAGATAAGAGTGAAGTTCACTTCCTAACATTTTATGGACGGATTTCCTTATCAATTTTCCTGGAAGAACGAAACAAGTTTATATGTGCAGTATAGCACCTCCGGCGGTAACTGTACCATATAATTCCTGTGTTTCTCCTAGATATTTCCTTTACATAATCTCATTTATAAAATATCATTTCCAAGATATCATTTGTAAATCACTTTAGGTGAAACCTTTTATTTAATAAATCCCTTTTTAAACAATACATTATTTATAAACAGCTTTATAAAATAATAATCTAACCTGAAAATCATTTATCAACTTTTAACTCCAAATTGATTTAAGAATTAAAGTTAGTTCAAAAACATACTTTAGTAATTCGAAAAGAGGCTTAGAAATCCCAGTGGTACTAATTTAAGTTACCATTCAATCTCAATTGAATTCCAATTCACTAAATAGTTATTTACATAGGTCAACATGTATGTAAATATAACTCATATCCAATGCAGGAAATAACATGTCAATATGAACTAACTATCATATACATGTCCAAATAACATAATAGCAGGATGGTGATTTGTCCTGCTAAACAGATGTCCGAACAATTCAATTCATTAATAGCAAAATGGGGATTTATTCTGCTTACACGTGTACACACGAATAAACAAATAAACAAACAATTCATAGTAGAATGAAAATTTATTCTACTAACACATGCCCACACAAACAAACCCAATAATCCACATTATAACTCATCACGGTTATATGGTTTCTTAATGGTATCAACACCTGAATTACTTGTATTCAAAACCATCTTTGAAAAAGAAGTACCTTAAAACAAATTTACTTTTGGAAACCAAAGGATTTAAAAGTTTAAAACCATTTTTAAAATAATTAATTACAAGTTAAATCCTTATATAATCATAATTATTTAATTAAAACTTAATTTAATTAAATAGTTAAACAATAACTAAGTCTTAATTAAACCAAATTAATCCTTTATTAATTATTAAATATTAACTAATCTCAATTAATTAATTAAATAATATTTAATTAAACCTTTAATAAATAATTTATTATAAATTAAACCTTAATAGTATATAATTAAAAATAATTAACACTTGATTAATAATTTATTAATAATTAACCTTACGCTTAATTAATTATAAATTAAAAATAAATCATTTACTTAACTCATAACTAATTTTCAAAATTAATTAACTTAATTAATAATTTATTGAAATAAATCTTAGCTTTAAAATATAATTAATTAATAATTAATCTTCACTTAATTATAATTATTAAACCTTGTTTAATCCTTAATTAGTTATACAATATTAAAAACTTAATTAATTAAAAATTAGTTATTAAAACTTAATTAACTTCCTAAACATCATTATGAAGTTTATAAAAAACTCTTCTTAAATCAGTTTAAAGTGTGAAAACTTAATTTTTGAAAATCAGACTTTTTATTGAAACTGCATCCACAGCGACTAACGCTATGGATGCCATAACTTTCAAACTAGATTAACTATCATGTACCCTTTAAAACCCTAACCTCAAATTGCATGCTACCTTAATATAAAGTTTTTGAAACAACACTAAATGTTAGAAAACATCACGAAACTTTTTGTTAAAAAAAAAGTAAATCAAATTTTAAACCCAAGGAATTCATATGTCACCTAATAAGTTCTAGTGCTAATTTCCGAGAATACATCACATACTCATGCCTATACATCCATAACATATCATCCATCATATCATAAGCCAAAAATACTTTTAAAATCAAAGACATCGCTTAAACCTTTCGATCCACACATTAAATCTAAACCACAACTAGCAACATATATATACATTCAAATCATATAACAATCCGACCAAACAACCTAGTTATTTTACCACCGAATATATAATATATATATATATAAAGGTAAAATCTACCCCAAAAAGTAATAAGTTTAATCACTAAAAATATTTGAAGACTTGGAAAACTTTAGAAATCGCAAAGCTTGGAAATTCACCAAAAACCAACTCGAAAATAGGTCATTTTGCACTCAACTTTTAGACCCTTTGCTCTTGGAATTTGATAAAATGGTCAAAATAAAATTTAATAATATTCTTTCCACTATCATTTTAAAAAAGCAATTACTTAAAAAGGTTAATTTTTGAGATAGTTACAGGCGAAATAAGAAGAGCTATTTTCGGACAAGAAATTCTAGGTGAAAAATTACTTTACAAAGATTTGATATTTAGACATAGTTATGTTCAAAATTGGAAAAAGTGGTCTAAATAAAAGTTGTAACTACTAAAATTTCAGATGATTTCAAAAAAATGAAATCTCGATTTAAGCTAGGGATGAGGACGAAATGGCTGAAAGAAAAAGAGTGAAAAAGAAAGGAAAATGAGGGCTATTTATAACAAAATGTTCATGTTCAAGGTCACATCAACTTCCTTCATCCCTTACTTCTTACATCATCTTCCCTCTTTAGTCATGTCTAAGGCTTAATGATGATAGTACTAATGAAATGACATGAGCTTAAAGTGTAATTATGTATATAAATAAGTATATATGTGTATGTATGTATATAAGTACATATATATATATATATATATATATTAAAACTATGTTTTGTCACATCACTTGCTAAATGTTAGTGCCAAAATTGGTCATTAACACCTAAATCCAGATGAAAGCACCAAATCGCAGTCACAGAACACAGATAGAATGTATTTAGAGAGTATAAATATGAAGAACGGTAAAAATAAAAAAGAAAGCAGTAAGAACGGAGGATTTATAGTGGTTCGGCTGACTCCGGCCTAAGTCCACTCCAGAAATTTCCTTTTTATTGATGTTAGAATCAATTACAGTTACAATCCAGATTTTTTAGAACAACAATGGAAGAGTAGCCTTAGTATGGAAGATGAAGGAAATTAGAATCCAGATCCCCCTATCTGGAGACCCACATGGTGTTTTTATAGGCAAATCCAGGTAATCGAGCTTTCTGAGTGACCCAAGGCCCGTTAGATCCATAGCCGATCCAGGGAAACGCCTTCAGCGACTCAACGTCACTCAACTCTACATAGCCGACCCATATTCCAACTACGCCGAGCCACATTCCACGAAGTTGTCCCAAAGCAACAACTACTTGGACATAAGGCTGTCGAGCGATGTCCTATGCCGACCCACCTTGGTTCTGACCGAACCACACCACCAACTCGAAGTAAGGAGCCTGGAGACTCGAAGCACCGAACCACCTTCAAACGTCGACCCACCTTCCATCATACTAACCTACATCCTAGTAGTCGAACCACGAAGACTCGAAGCACGGAACTAGAGGACACCGAGCGATACCCCAAGCAACAACGCTGATCCACCTGATACTCCATCGAGCTACCCGAGTGATGACCCGAAGTCACATGCCTTAGGACTCGAAATTGCCATGTGACAACCAAGGCCGAACCACCATTTAGCTAAGCCAAGCCACCCTCCATGACGAGCCATCGACATGGCCGAGCCACCTATGCCGAATCACTTCCTAGGTCGAACCACCTACACGGCCGAGCCACTTATGCCGAACCACCTTCCATGCCTATTGAACGACCTCGACTCGAAGTATTCCTCTAAAAGACTTAAAGCTCAACTCCATACGACTTGAATCGAGTCTAGGGCGACTCGAGACTGGTCGAAACCTAAGCTTCAAGTATTCAATAGCCTTCATCCATCGACTATGCTCAATCACGGCTGTATAGCCATGACTATTATCTATGCTTGATCGTGCATTCATCCTGTCGACTAAATCAGTTGTAAACTAGTCTCGACGAACGAGCAGTCGATTTAGTTAAATCCGCATGTCCACGGCCTTACCAAAAGGCGGGTTAACATTTGTCCTCCATAACATGCCTTGCTTTTGGAAGGTGTGTTTTGAATATCCTCAAATCCGCTATCCGAAGTCATTATTCCATTCATTATCAAGCAATTCCATCCACATCTGATAGTCTACTCTGTGACTGTTCCTAGTCGTTATTCAATTCTGAATCCATCCTGAATCAATTAACCGAATCCAAGATCTCTCTGGATTATTTTATTCGAAACTGGGACCTCTTCGGGTCCAAACCGTAGGCCAGGACCTCACAGGGTCCTAAATCCCATATCCAGGACCTCGCCAAGTCCTTATCCAAATCTATAGCTATTTGAAGCCGCTATCCAAATCCATTTCACACCTTAGAAGTCAGTAAATGAATCCTACGGTCTCTCCATATCGTTGACGGCCTCTCTGGACCCTAGCTAAGCTTAATTCAAACTTAACGATTGAATAGGAAGATCCTGTCGCGCTTTGGCGAAGCAACCTATCCCTTGCACTCCGGTTTAGCATCCTTGAATATTAAGCGATGCCTTGATCCTCCTGGACCGATATCAGCCTCTCCAAGCTCTTACTGGATCCCATCCTATCGCTCACTGGTGAAGGGGAAACCGCGTTGAGTGAGCCGATCCTATCGCTCCCCAGCGAAGCAGCGTCGCTCCCTACACTTCGGTTCAATATCCTTGGACATTAAGCGATGTTATGGTCTAGGTCCCAGATCGATTGTAGCCTCTCCGGCCTCTTGTTGGATCCCATCCTATCACTCTTCGATGAAGGGGAAACAACGACGAGCGAGCCGATCCTGTCGCTCTCCGACGAAGCGGCGTCACTCCCTACACTCTGGTTCAGTATCCCTAAACATAATGCGATTAATTTTTAACATCCCATAACTCTTCGGTTAGGTTTTTGTTGCATAAAGCCAAAATCCATTTATAAAATCCAAGGTCCAAATGTCCAACAAGAAAGCTAAGGGCTGCCTCTCCAGGGAAAGCAGCCTAATACCATCTCAGAGCACGCCTGAGGACCACTCTGGTTCCCTTACATGTGTAAGTGGCATAGTTGCTATTTATTTTTATTTTTAAAATAAAATCATAAAAGATTATTTGCCGACCAGAGTCCAAATCCTGAACTCGGTCCTTATCATCGCGATCAACGGATGATGAGTCATGACCCCATTCCAGGGTCGTTCCTGTTTGATCCAAGCGGTAGCTACTCGTGTTCCACTACTCTTGTCTGATTCCTTACGTACTGTAACGACCCTGAAAATCCGGACCCAGTTTAAAATTTTGAAACCGCTTATTTTATGTAAAAAATTCGAATTTTCACAAACAACTTCCGTTGACATCCAAACTTCACATTTGGAATGCGTCTAGATAGACATAGGCGTGCGCCAAATTTCGTTGAAAAATATTGAAGTAAATTACGTCGTCGCATTTGCATTTTAGTTTAAATCTTATGTGAAAATTTTCTATCGTCCGAACTCAAATATTTTTCTCGTTTTTGCATAAGAAAAATATTCTAAACTTGACGGCGCATTTCGTTTCGTCAAATTTCGCCTTTAATTGCTAGCTAAAATGTTCGCTCGTGCAAATGTTTCAATAAGATTTACCACTTTGCAAACGGTGTCGAACCATCAATATCTTTATACCGTTGTGTTAGTCTCGTTGCAAACGGTATATTTGTTTGTGTCAATCGGAGTTCGGGGCTGCAAATTATAATTATTAATGGAGTACAAACTGGTCCGTTACGCAGCACAAAACGGTACCCAATTTTCCAACGCTCAAAAATTCCAGAAGCCTTGACCCTTCAGAAACCAAACAGCCGTCACCTTTACAGAGAACATCATTGCTTGGCCTGGGGACTCTAAACCCTTCTGTGTATATATCTCTGCAATCCCCTCCCTGCTTTAATTACTCAGCTCATTTATTGCTCACTGCATTTCCTGCTTCTCTCTGGTACGTGATAGCTCTGCACTCCCTTTCTTCTTTCTCTTCATATTTTTCTTTTTCTTTTTCTTCTTCTTTTCTTCAATGTGAAACTTCCCATGCACAACCAATGCCTCCTCCACGTCCCCTCTCTCCCCATTCTTCTCCCCTACTTTATTTTCTTTTTATTTAAAACTCCACTGAAGCTCCGCCTACAACACATGGCCCCCTCCACTGCAAGCTCCGTCCTCACCACACGGCCCCACCCCAGCAGCTCCACCCACAGCCCCGTCCCCTGCAGCTCCGCCTACAACACATGGCCCCCTCCACTGCAAGCTCCGCCCTCACCACACGGCCCCGCCCCAGCAGCTCCGCCCCACGCCACACGTCAACCACCACCCCACTACCGCCTTCCACACCCTACCGTTCCCCACGGCCATGCTCCACTGCAGCCACGTCCCCCACTACCCCGCAGCCCACGGCCCGCTTCTCCCTCCAACCCACTACCCACGCGTCCCATGGCCTGCCGCCCTCCACCCACTCCGCCCACCTTTTGCATCCCCTGCCCACATCCCCACTTCCCCCTCCACTGCCTCCAAACCCACTTCATATTTTGTTCTATAGCCATTTTATGAACAGTATAAGTCACTTATATTTAATATATCAAGTTCATGCACATGTTCCAGTTACGTGTATGAGTTACTAAAAAAATATATGATAATATTGGTACATGTTCCAGTTGGCTTTGGCTGGTGATCTGTTAGCTCGCAGGTTGCGTATAAAACTTATATAAAAATTACAGTATAAACATGTGTTGATATAGGTGAGGAACTGTATAAACTTTATATATGTGAGTTGTTATTATATAAACTTTAGTTGTTTATTAAAGTTGTGTAGTTTTATGCGTCAGTAGTGTATAGGTTTTGGGTAGGGAACTGTTGCATAAATTTTGTTTCATAATTTTGTACCAGCGTCTCCGACTTTGTTTTAAGAATTTTGCTTTACATGATAGTTTATAAATATGCAGTGGTTTCTCCGTTAGTTAAGACTAGTGGTATATATATATATATATATTTTAATAAACTTTGCGTGTTGTTTCAGCCACCGCTCCGGATTCTTAAGACATCGCTTCGGCTCATTCGCTCTCATCCCGACTTGTTTTGGTATGTTTTATATATACAAGTGTTATATATATACGCCAATCGATTGTCGAATAACTTCTTTGTTAAATTTCAGTTATAGCTAATCCGGAATCTCAGGCCTTGGCTCCGTCTACCTTATTTGCATTTTGTTTGGTATGGTTTATATATAGAGAAATCGATATATAAATATACATTGTATTAAACTATTGTTGAATAATCTTTTGTTTGATTTATAGTTCGTATTCGTGCTTGTGTCGTCTATCTAGTCTATTCGTCTTCGTGCTTCGCCATCATCTTCTTCAACCACGCAAGGTGAATATTTCATTCACGACTCAAATCTATTATGCTATGATAACCAAGTGATAAATTGTTGTTTATGTTAATTTGGATGTTAAATTGTTGATTGTTAGAATTGTTGAAATTAAGATTGTAAATCACTATGCAAGTTAAAAATTGAATATTGTTAGTTCACGACAAACAAGTGTGACACTAAAATTGTTAATTTGGATGTTAAATTGTTGATTGTTAGAATTGTTGAAATTAAGATTGTAAATCACTATGCAAGTTAAAAATTGAATATTGTTAGTAGGACAAACAAGTGTGACACTAAAATTGTTATGTGATGTTGAATTTGGTTGTTAATATAAGTAAATTTTAATATGAAATTGAAATTGATATAGGATAGTCGACAAAATTTAAAATGGACTATATATGTTGAACTTGACCCCTTTAACTGTTAAATTGACCGTCGCGTAGAAATAGCATTAACTACACTTTGAACCATTGTATGTATGATTGATGTAAAAATGTGATAATAGACACCAAGTGAAACCATAAGATAATAATCTTTAATCTACATGAAACGATAGTGTAGATTCTAGGAATAATTGTATTAATTTGCATTAACAACAAATGTAAGTTAATACGATTATTTCAGGATTATTTAAATTGTTAGGTATTGTTGTTACTGCTTGTTTATTTACTTTGACACCATCCCAGTTATCACACTGCAAGTTCCCTTTACTATGCTTTGTTTTATATTAAATAATATTGGGTTGAAATGATAAACACCTGAATTAAACCACTTGGCCTAGGATAGAAAATAAAATAAGAAACCCGATTGGTCAACAAACCACTTTCGAAATTGAAATATATTTTAAATTAAGAAATGAACTTAACAATTTGTTTGGAAATTTAATAACGAACTTAGGGATTTAAGTTGAAAAAAAATTAGCGGATTTAAATTGAAACAGATTAATAACTTACTAAATTGGATAAATTGAATTGAAATTTAATTTAAATAAGATTTGGGAGCAAGTAAGTTTTAGAATTTAATAAGTTAAAGATTTAAAGATTCGTTAGCTTTAAATTTAAACTCAGGCTTTAATTAAATAGATTTGAACTTGTTATAAGTTATATTGAGATTTAGGAAATTATGATTTACTAATTTAATGAATTTAAATTTGGGATAGTTTAAATTTAAATGATTTTAAATTTAACGTATTAACCAAATCAAGACATCATGAATGGAATTGGACTTCTTTGTTTAGAAATTTAATTGACTTGGTAAATAAATCAAATGAAGTTTGATAAAAGGAATTTAGTAATGAAATTGATTTATCGGATTTATGACAACGATGGATGTAAGCATGAAGTGAAATGAATAGAATTTGATGTAATAATTTAAACTAAGTTTACCATTAAATTGAATTCATTGATTATGAACTAAACTTAATAAGCGACATTTAGATCTTATTAAATTAAACTTGAATACTTACCATTCAAATGTTTGGAAAATTTGCATTTGGAAATATGTTTTAAAATATCTAAAATAAAATGAATCGTGAAATGTCAAAATTTGGAAGTCAAATTTGCACCTTGACTTTTGGACTTTGATTTGTTTAAGACGTTAATTTAACAGACCATCGGGTAATAAATACGTAGTTATTAAAGAGACCGGGATCGGGAATGGACATACTCTCTGTCGATACCGAAAACCACTTTAATAACTATTATGCGCGAAGTGTTGACCCAGAATGATGTGGGTGGTTTGGTGAACGCGTTGACTAAAGAAAGAGAACGATATTGGATTACCCCTGACATGACTAAAACAGGAGCCACCTCTAGCGGACACGCTTCTTCGATATCATATCTATTACTTTTGTGATTCGATTTGGGTGCACCCTTGCTTTGGGAGTGTTGTTTCGCGGTGTTGAGATAGTAGCTACTATGCTCAACATCAGTCCGGATCACGCAACTACTAGTATCCTAGTTGGTATTGCCTCATGTACCTTGTCATACTGATTATCCTATTCGCGACCACTACGTTTTGATTTGTACCTTGAGTATATGGATTGCCCTCTGGTGACTTCCGGTTTTGGGGAAACTACGGTCTTGTATATGCTTTTGGGAATATAAAATGTGTTAAGGGGAATTATGGTAACGCCTTAACGCTATTTTAATATTCTATTTTATTGATTAGACATTACCTACATACCGTATTCTATTGTATATATAGATAGTTTATCGGATCCTTAGAGATGTTATTTTTATTCATCTTTGAGTTATGGACTTTATTTCCTGCATTTGATTACCTGGCATAAGATTTTGAGTCCTGACTCGAGTGTTTCTTTTGTATATGCTCGGGTCAGTCTGAAGCTATCCAGTTTGCTGATCAAGGTTGGTTGAAGATGCTGAAGACTTAGCATTTATCTTTATCAGTCTATTTTGATGTCCGTGTCTGTTGGACATTTATGTATTTCCTTTCAGTCACCTTTTATTTAGACATTGTTGTACTATATGTAGTAGCTTCATGAACTGCTATTATGACGATGTATTTCTGCTGCATTATTCTGTGACTGTTCTGTGACTGTGATGTTGTATTGATTCTCATTTACACTTATATATTTATAATCCCATAATGATTCGTGTTTTGTATTATTTAAGTTGACATGTGAGGATTATTGTCAATTTAAATGGTCCAAATATACGGGTTGTTACAGTTGGTATCAGAGCTTTGGTTTCCCTAAAAACCTTAGTTTGGGATTATATAAACTCATTAGAGATAGGATAGCAATACCCTAGAATGAGGAGAATCGATTGAATATCCCGATCCTTAAAAATTCAAACTTCTTTGATTCGTTCATTAGACTTTCTTCAAGCTGTATGATTTTCTATCCTTGGTTCTAAATCTCTTTCGATGTTTCAGGATGAGCACCGGAAGAAATAATAGGGGAGGAAGAGGTCATGGTCCTGCCCGGGATGCACCTGCCGTCCCAGCTCCAGTCAAATTCACCACTCTTAGCAAGGAGTATACAGAGCTAGGTGGTACTAAGTTTTCTGGATCCGAGGGTATTATCGAGGCTCAGCAATGGCTCAAAGGCTTAGAGAAGATATTTATTTTTGGGATTGGAGATCACTGATGCTCAGAAGCGTCAGCTTGCTGCGTGGCAACTTCAGGATGCCGCGCAAGATTGGTGGGAATCGGTTACTTCCCGTATCGAGGAGAACACCATCACTTGGGCCCAGTTTAGGTATAATTTATTTGGATTTCGTAGTCTAAATTATTCTTTCAATCTTTAAAATGTCACTCATCTAGTCTATCTATTGATTAGGGATACTTTCTCGGCACAGTGGATGCCCTCTGCTGGGAAACCCAACTTTATAGAGCTTTTATGGATCTTAAGCAAGGCAGTATGACTATTTCTGAGTACGAGAGGAAATTCAACGAACTCTCCAAGTTTGGCCCGGGATTGATCGATACACCACTTCTACAGAACGAGAAGTTCATTATGGGAGCTAGACCAGAGTATTATGACTTGCTTACTGGCCACACTCACTGCACCTTCACAGAGCTTGTCGACTATGCTCTTCGATATGAGGCAAAGCCAAGGGGACCCACTGCCAAAGCCCCTCCTACTCAGCCCTCTTCCAGCCAGCTCGGAAAGAGGAAGATGAACTTCGATCAGCAAAAGAAAGCGTGGCAAAAGACTACAGGATTAGGATATGCCCAGAAAAGCCCAATCGACCTTGCTAAGATCACTTGCTTCAAATGCGATAAGAAGGGCCATTATGCTAATAGTTGTCCATCCACCGGAGCTGCTATTCCACCACCTTCTCAGATGAGGAATGATTTATGCCATGTCTGCCTCCAGCCAGGTCACTTCAAGAGAGATTGCCCATTGAGGAAGAAAGGCACACCATCAGGAGTATATGCTGTCACCACTCCTGCGCCACCTCCACCACCTGCTCAGGATGACCGAGGTACCTTACGAAGTACTTTTACATTTCATAATTTACCTGTTCGGGTATTATTCGATAATGGTGCATCTCATAGCTTCATATCTATTGATCTTTGTAATAAGCTCAAATTAGAACCAACTCTTGCTACTACTTCCTTATGCGTCTCCAACCCCATTGGAGGACTTGCCAACCTCAGTAGAATTTGTAAAGAAGTTGTGCTTTTGTATGGAAGATATCGATTCACTTGGGATTTTTATGTGCTTGGCTTCGAAGCATTTGACATCTTATTTGGCACTGATTGGTTAAGAAAATTCGATGCTATTATTTCTTGCAAAGCTCGATCTGTTTCTCTAGTCAATGACAAGGGTCTACCTCTTGTCATCGAATGCAAATCACCTCAGAAATATGCCGGAAGCTTCATATTCTCTCTTGATGCTCACCCGGACGACCTTAGTACTACTCCTATTGTTCAGAAATTTCCCGATGTATTTGGTGAGGTCGACTCTCTACCGCCAAAACGAGAGATCGATTTCCGCATTGACCTTATTCCCGGAGCTACTCCCGTAGTTCTCCCTCACAGAAGGATGGCTCCTAAAGAAAAAGCTGAACTTAAAACCCAAATTGATGATCTATTTTCTAAGGGTTTGATCAGGAGAAGTTGCTCTGAATGGGGCGCCGCAGTCGTCTTTGTCACCAAATCAGATGGATCTCTTCGCATGTGTGTTGATTACCGGGAATTGAACAAGCGCACTCTCAAGAACCGCTATCCGATGCCTCACATCAACGATTTATTCGATCAGCTCCATGGAGCTAAAGTTTTCTCACAACTTGATCTAGCCACTGGGTTCCACCAACTAAGAGTAGCAGAAGATAGTATTCATAAAACAGCTTTCCGTACCGAGAATGGATTCTATGAATGGTTGGTTATGCCATTTGGTTTGACCAACGCACCTGCTTATTTCGTCGACTTAATGAATAGAGTCTTTCGTGATGTCCTTAACAAGTTTGTTCTTGTCTTCATTGATGATATTCTCGTCTTCTCCAAGGATGATAAAGAGCATGAAACACATCTTGCTTATGTTCTGGGAACTCTCCGAAACCATCAGCTAAAAGCCAAGTTTTCGAAATGCCACTTCTGGCGAGACGAAGTACGATTCCTTGGCCATATTGTTTCTGAAAACGGGATTTCGGTCGATCCAGCTAAGATCGCTGTAATCAGTGTAAGTCCTATCCTATTCGTTAATTCTATTCGACCCATCTTATTCCTTTCTAATTTGAAAACTTATCTACAGGATTGGGAGACTCCCAAAACTCCTACTGATATCCGAAGCTTCTTGGGCCTAGCCGGTTATTATCGCAGATTCATTGAGCGCTTTGCCCGGATTTCTGCCCCACTCACTGCTTTAACTCGAAAGGATGTCAAGTTTATTTGGAGTGAGAAGTGTGAATCAGCTTTTAATGAGTTGAAGCGTAAGTTAACTTCAGCCCCAGTTCTTGCGGTAATTGACGGGAGTGAAGGATTAACTGTCTATACCGATGCTTGTCGAGAAGGTTTAGGCGCTGTCCTTATGCAAAATGGAAGGGTTATTGCTTATGCTGGTCGTAAGTTGAAGGTTCATGAAGTAAACTATGCAACCCATGATTTAGAGCTTCTAGCAGTTGTATTTGCTTTGAAATTATGGAGGCACCATCTTTTGGGGACAAAATTTGAATTATTCACAGATCATAAGTCCTTGCGGTATATTTTCTCTCAGAAGGACTTGAATCAGAGACAAGTCCGATGGCTCGAATTCTTAGCTGCATATGATCTCGACATCAATTATACTCCTGGAAAAGCAAATGTAGTAGCTGATGCTTTGAGCCGTAGCAAAGCATTGTCTTGTTGTAATCTTGTAGAAGGCATGCTATTTCAGCTTGTTATATCCCCATCTCTTTTGGATCACATCAAAGCTAAGCAATATGAGGACACCTTACTCTATCGCATGAAGGAGTTAGTTCTTGGTAGAGTTAGAAATGCTGACAGTAAGTGGGAGCACAGATAAATAGTAATGGAGTTCTGAAGATTGACAACCGTATTTGTGTTCCAAATGTTGACGGATTGAGACAAGAAGTGCTTAGAGAGAATCATCAGTCATCACTTTCATTTCATCCTGGTGTCACCAAGATGTATCGAAATATGAAGCGTTTATATTGGTGGAGTGGGATGAAGAGAGATATTTCCATATATGTCAGTAGATGCACCACTTGCCAGCAAGTCAAGGCCGATCACCTGAAGACTGCAGGATTACTTCAACCCCTAGAGATTCCGTGTTGGAAATGGGACCAAATTTCTATGGACTTCGTTGACGGATTACCAAGGACCAGAAAAGGGAACGAGAGTATATGGATGATCGTTGATAGGTTGACAAAATCTGCTCACTTTATTCCTGTTAAGACCACTCGTACTGCTTCGAGTTTGGCCGAGACTTATATGAGAGAGATTGTCAGACTTCATGGAGTTCCATCTAGTATTGTATGCGATAGAGATCCTTTATTCACTAGTAAATTCTGGAAGGCATTTCAGGACGTCTTGGGCACTAAACTAAATTTGAGCACGGCTTATCATCCTCAAACAGATGGCCAAACTGAGAGGGTAAATCAGATTTCGGAAGATCTACTCCAAGCTTGCATTATTGATTTCGCGGATCTTGGGAAGACCACCTTCATTTGGTTGAATTCACTTATAATAACAGCTATCAGGTAATCCAAAATTTTCAATTTGAATAAGTAAAATTTGAATTGAAATATAACTATCTTTATAATCAGGCGAGTATCGATATGGCACCGTTCGAAGCTTTATATGGACGGCCTTGCAAATCGCCAGCTTGTTGGATTGAGCCTGGGGATCGATTAGTTCTTGGCCCGGATATGATTATGGAAGCATCCGAGAAGGTCAATGAGATCAGAAGGAAGATGAAGACCGCACAGGATAGGAAGAAGAGCTATGCAAATAGGCGTAGAAGAGAGTTAAAATTCCAGGTTGGAGATGAGGTCTTTCTTAAAGTATCACCTTTGAAGAATGTTATTCGATTTGGTCGTAGAGGGAAGCTCGCTCCTAGATTTGTTGGACCATTCACTATCACCGAGAGGATTGGTACTCTAGCCTACAGAGTTGCGCTGCCAGAGAAATTTGAGGGTGTGCACAACGTATTCCATGTTTCACATCTCCGGAAGGTTGTACAGGATCCATCCATGACCAGTCCTATTTCTCAGTTAGATGAGGTTGATATTGAGCCGGATTTGACTATAGAGAGGAGACCGCTTTGTATCGTTGATAGGGATATGAAGCAGCTAAGAAGGAAGACTGTTAGTCAAAGTCCAATGGAGTCGCGATGATCGTGATTGTACTTGGGAAACCGAGGAGAGTATCCGAGATTCTAATCCAGAATTGTTCATTGAAGGTAAATTCCATTCTATATTCTTTACTTTATTCGATAATCTATTCTATATCTATCGTACCTCGCTTATAGTTCTTCCACTCTTTCCTTTGTTCCTTTTCGGGGACGAAAAGTCTTGAGTAGGGGAGAATGTAACGACCCTGAAAATCCGGACCCAGTTTAAAATTTTGAAACCGCTTATTTTATGTAAAAAATTCGAATTTTCACAAACAACTTCCGTTGACATCCAAACTTCACATTTGGAATGCGTCTAGATAGACATAGGCGTGCGCCAAATTTCGTTGAAAAATATTGAAGTAAATTACGCTCGTCGCATTTGCATTTTAGTTTAAATCTTATGTGAAAATTTTCTATCGTCTGAACTCAAATATTTTTCTCGTTGTTGCATAAGAAAAATATTCTAAACTTGACGGCGCATTTCGTTTCGTCAAATTTCGCTTTTAATTGCTAGCTAAAATGTTCGCTCGTGCAAATGGTTCAATAAGATTTACCACTTTGCAAACGGTGTCGAACCATCAATATCTTTATACTGTTGTGTTCGTCTCGTCACACTGATCAAAACGGTATATTTGTTTGTGTCAATCGGAGTTCGGGGCTGCAAATTATAATTATTAACGGAGTACAAACTGGTCCGTTACGCAGCACAAAACGGTACCCAATTTTCCAACGCTCAAAAATTCCAGAAGCCTTGACCCTTCAGAAACCAAACAGCCGTCACCTTTACAGAGAACATCATTGCTTGGCCTGGGGACTCTAAACCCTTCTATGTATATATCTCCGCAATCCCCTCCCTGCTTTAATTACTCAGCTCATTTATTGCTCACTGCATTTCCTGCTTCTCTCTGGTACGTGATAGCTCTGCACTCCCTTTCTTCTTTCTCTTTATATTTTTCTTTTTCTTTTTCTTCTTCTTTTCTTCAACGTGAAACTTCCCATGCACAACCAATGCCTCCTCCACGTCCCCTCTCTCCCTATTCTTCTCCCCTACTTTATTTTCTTTTTATTTAAAACTCCACTGAAGCTCCGCCTACAACACATGGCCCCCTCCACTGCAAGCTCCGCCCTCACCACATGGCCCCGCCCCAGCAGCTCCACCCACACCCCACAGCCCCGTCCCCTGCAGCTCCGCCTACAACACATGGCCCCCTCCACTGCAAGCTCCGCCCTAACCACACGGCCCCGCCCCAGCAGCTCCGCCCCAGCCACACGTCAACCACCACCCCACTACCACCTTCCACCCCCTACCGTTCCCCACGGCCATGCTCCACTGCAGCCACGTCCCCCACTACCCCGCAGCCCACGGCCCGCTTCTCCCTCCAACCCACTACCCACGCGTCCCATGGCCTGCCGCCCTCCACCCACTCCGCCCACCTTTTGCATCCCCTGCCCACATCCCCACTTCCCCCTCCACTGCCTCCAAACCCACTTCATATTTTGTTCTATATCCATTTTATGAACAGTATAAGTCACTTATATTTAATATATCAAGTTCATGCACATGTTCCAGTTACGTGTATGAGTTACTAAAAAAATATATGATAATATTGGTACATGTTCCAGTTGGCTTTGGCTGGTGATCTGTTAGCTCGCAGGTTGCGTATAAAACTTATATAAAAATTACAGTATAAACATGTGTTGATATAGGTGAGGAACTGTATAAACTTTATATATGTGAGTTGTTATTATATAAACTTTAGTTGTTTATTAAAGTTGTGTAGTTTTATGTGTCAGTAGTGTATAGGTTTTGGGTAGGGAACTGTTGCATAAATTTTGTTTCATAATTTTGTACCAGCGTCTCCGACTTTGTTTTAAGAATTTTGCTTTACATGATAGTTTATAAATATGCAGTGGTTTCTCCGTTAGTTAAGACTAGTGGTATATATATTTTAATAAACTTTGCGTGTTGTTTCAGCCACCGCTCCGGATTCTTAAGACATCGCTTCGGCTCATTCGCTCTCATCCCGACTTGTTTTGGTATGTTTTCTATATACAAGTGTTATATATATACGTCAATCGATTGTCGAATAACTTCTTTGTTGAATTTCAGTTATAGCTAATCCAGAATCTCAAGCCTTGGCTCCGTCTACCTTATTTGCATTTAGTTGTTTGGTATGGTTTATATATAGAGAAATCGATATATATACATTGTATTAAACTATTGTTGAATAATCTTTTGTTTGATTTATAGTTCGTATTCGTGCTTGTGTCGTCTATCTAGTCTATTCGTCTTCGTGCTTCGCCATCATCTTCTTCAACCACGCAAGGTGAATATTTCATTCACGACTCAAATCTATTATGCTATGATAACCAAGTGATAAATTGTTGTTTATGTTAATTTGGATGTTAAATTGTTGATTGTTAGAATTGTTGAAATTAAGATTGTAAATCACTATGCAAGTTAAAAATTGAATATTGTTAGTTCACGACAAACAAGTGTGACACTAAAATTGTTAATTTGGATGTTAAATTGTTGATTGTTAGAATTGTTGAAATTAAGATTGTAAATCACTATGCAAGTTAAAAATTGAATATTGTTAGTACGACAAACAAGTGTGACACTAAAATTGTTGTGTGATGTTGAATTTGGTTGTTAATATAAGTAAATTTTAATATGAAATTGAAATTGATATAGGATAGTCGACAAAATTTAAAATGGACTATATATGTTGAACTTGACCCCTTTAACTGTTAAATTGACCGTCGCGTAGAAATAGCATTAACTACACTTTGAACCATTGTATGTATGATTGATGTAGAAATGTGATAATAGACACCAAGTGAAACCATAAGATAATAATCTTTAATCTACATGAAATGATAGTGTAGATTCTAGGAATAATTGTATTAATTTGCATTAACAACAAATGTAAGTTAATACGATTATTTCGGGATTATTTAAATTGTTAGGTATGGTTGTTACTGCTTGTTTATTTACTTTGACACCATCCCAGTTATCACACTGCAAGTTCCATTTACTCTGCTTTGTTTTATATTAAATAATATTGGGTTGAAATGATAAACATCTGAATTAAACCACTTGGCCTAGGATAGAAAATAAAATAAGAAACCCGATTAGTCAACAAATCACTTTCGAAATTGAAATATATTTTAAATTAAGAAATGAACTTAACAATTTGTTTGGAAATTTAATAACGAACTTAGGGATTTAAGTTAAAAAAAAAATTAGCGGATTTAAATTGAAACGGATTAATAACTTACCAAATTGGATAAATTTAATTGAAATTTAATTGAAATAAGATTTGGGAGCAAGTAAGTTTTAGGATTTAATAAGTTAAAGATTTAAAGATTCGTTAGCTTTAAATTTAAACTCAGGCTTTAATTAAATAGATTTGAACTTGTTATAAGTTATATTGAGATTTAGGAAATTATGACTTACTAATTTAATGAATTTAAATTTGGGATAGTTTAAATTTAAATGATTTTAAATTTAACGTATTAACCAAATCAAGACATCATGAATGGAATTGGACTTCTTTGTTTAGAAATTTAATTGACTTGGTAAATAAATCAAATGAAGTTTGATAAAAGGAATTTAGTAATGAAATTGATTTATCGGATTTATGACAACGATGGATGTAAGCATGAAGTGAAATGAATAGAATTTGATGTAATAATTTAAACTAAGTTTACCATTAAATTGAATTCATTGATTATGAACTAAACTTAATAAGCGACATTTAGATCTTATTAAACTAAACTTGAATACTTACCATTTAAATGTTTGGAAAATTTGCATTTGGAAATATGTTTTAAAATATCTAAAATAAAATGAATCGTGAAATGTCAAAATTTGGAAGTCAAATTTGCACCTTGACTTTTGGACTTTGATTTGTTTAAGACGTTAATTTAACAGACCATCGGGTAATAAATACGTAGTTATTAAAGAGACCGGGATCGGGAATGGACATACTCTCTGTCGATACCGAGAACCACTTTAATAACAATTATGCGCGAAGTGTTGACCCAGAATGAAGTGGGTGGTTTGGTGAACGCGTTGACTAAAGAAAGAGAACGATATTGGATTACCCCTGACATGACTAAAACAGGAGCCGCGCCGGGCCATTGAGGATCGCCACCTCTAGCGGACACGCTTCTTCGATACCATATATATTACTTTTGTGATTCGATTTGGGTGCACCCTTGATTTGGGAGTGTTGTTTCTCGGTGTTGAGATAGTAGCTACTATGCTCAACATCAGTCCGAATCACGCAACTACTAGTATCCTAGTTGGTATTGCCTCATGTACCTTGTCATACTGATTATCTTATTCGCGACCACTACGTTTTGATTTGTACCTTGAGTATATGGATTGCCATCTGGTGACTTTCGGTTTTGGGGAAACTACGGTCTTGTATATGCTTTTGGGAATATAAAATGTGTTAAGGGGAATTATGGTAACGCCTTAACGCTATTTTAATATTCTATTTTATTGATTAAACATTACCTACATACCGTATTCTATTGTATATATAGATAGTTTATCGGATCCTTAGAGATGTTATTTTTATTCATCTTTGAGTTATGGACTTTATTTCCTGCATTTGATTACCCTGCATAAGATTTTGAGTCCTGACTCGAGTGTTTCTTTTGTATATGCTCGGGTCAGTCTGAAGCTATCCAGTTTGCTGATCAAGGTTGGTTGAAGATGCTGAAGACTTAGCATTTATCTTTTTCAGTCTATTTTGATGTCCGTGTCTGTTGGACATTTATGTATTTCCTTTCGGTCACCTTTTGTTTAGACATTGTTGTACTATATGTAGTAGCTTCATGAACTGCTATTATGACGATGTATTTCCGCTGCATTATTCTGTGACTGTTCTGTGACTGTGACGTTGTATTGATTCTCATTTACACTTATATATTTATAATCCCATAATGATTCGTGTTTTGTATTATTTAAGTTGACATGTGAGGATTATTGTCAATTTAAATGGTCCAAATATACGGGTTGTTACACGTACTGTGGCAACATGCCACTTCTAACATGTTCCTCCACCATATCCTTCAGGTGGTGGCATTCATCCGTGGAGTGCCTTTCCAGCTCATGGAATAGGCGATACTTTCCGCTCCTGCGTTCTCGATTAGTGGGATCCCTCTTGGGTAGTTTCTGATTGGGGAGTTGCCCTCGAGTGTCCATGTAAATCCATTCCAAATTGTCTGTTAAATCCACATACGTCGTGAATTTGGGTTCTCGACCTCTCCTCCATTTGTCTGAACCACCAAATCCATCATCCACCTTACACTTTCCTTTATCCAGTCTTCATCCTTCATCAAACGCTCCTTCGCCTTACACGGCGTTTGTCTCCTACTGTTCAGCACGTGAATCCTCCAACCGGATGAATATTTCTACCTCATGATAGAACTCTCCAAGATCCTGTGGTGGATCACATGCTAATGAATTCTTGATTTCCGTGCCTTCCGCAATCCCTACCACCGCCACAATCAAAATCATTAACGGATCTGGGTGATCTACCGAGGCCACAGCTGCATTAAATCGTATTAGGAAACCTCTCACGAACTCTCCTATCCTCTGCTTCATCGATGCTAGTGTCATTACATTCTTGGGTCGCGCCACATGGACCCTAAACTGTCTCATGAAGCGTTCCACTAGCTCGCCCCATGTCCTGATCGATCCATTCTCCAGCTGCCTGAACCACAGTGCAGGCAAATCCGTCAAGTATAAAGGGAAACATCTTACCATCACCTCCTTAGATGCCCCTAGAACTTGCATATGTCTGATATATCTGATTACATGCATAGTTGGATCTGATTTTCCATCATAAGCCTCCATTGTTAGCAGTTTGAATTCTGGAGGGTTCCTTGCATTCCGTAATTTCCAGAGTGAACGGACTTCGACTGACTTCCTCCAAGCCTCTGCTCGGTAGTTCTCCTCTCATAATCCTTCTTATTAATCCAGCCATCCGCTCGTCTCCATCCAGGGGTAGCCCCATCTTCGCATCTCCACCTTGCCTTCCATGTCCTTGGGGGTACTTTGGGTAGTACTCTTCATATTGGTCATTTACGTTCACGTTGGTCCCTACTCGTTGAGCTTCATTCACCGCTCTCCCAGTATCCAATCCCGAAGGTCTACCCCCAGGCCTTTGCTGATTTCCTTCAATCTCTCCAGTCTGGTTCTTATTTTGACCTCCAGAAACTTCTACAGCTTTGATTCCTTGTTCTGCATTGCCAGCAGTCGCGGTTGGTCCATCCCCTTGACTTTGTGCTCCAACTTTTCCAACCTGTCGAAGTAGGTTCAGTATCATGTCCTCCTGTCTTTTTAGCATCGCCTCCATCTCGTCTCTAGTAATATAGATTGAGGCCTGGTTAGCTCCAGAGGAAGCCTCTTGACTTCCTTCATGCTGACTTCTTTCTGTCCTCTGCCTCCTGGTTGATTGCTTTGCCATCGTCTTTAGGATCCAAGTTTTTAAGCCTTTAAATCCAAACTCCAAGCTTCAGAATCCCTAAGCGCTAGCTTTCTCAGTGAAAGCACCAAAATGTTAGCGCCAAAATTAGTCACTAACACCCAAATCCAGATGAAAGCACCAAATCACAGTCATAGAACACGGATAGAATGTATTTAGAGAGTATAAATATGAAGAACAGTAAAAATAAAAAATAAAGCAGTAAGAACAGAGGATTTATAGTGGTTCGGTTGACTCCGGCCCACGTCCACTCCATAAATTTCCTTTTTATTGATGTTAGAATCAACTACAGTTACAATCCAAAGTTTTTGGAACAACAACGGCAGAGAAGTCTTAGTATAGAAGATGAAGGAAAATAGAATCTAGATCCCCCTATCTGGAGACCCACATGGTGTATTTATAGGCAAATCCAGGTAACCAGCCTTTCTGAGTGAGCCAGGGCCTATTAGATCCACAACCGATCCGGGGATACGCCTTCAGGGACTTGAAGCCACTCACCTCTACATAGCCGACCCACATTCCAACCACGCCGAGCCACATCCCATGGAGTTAACCCGAAGCAACAACTACTTGGACAGGAGGCTGCCAAGCGATGTCCTATGCCGAGCAATGTCCTATGCCGACCCACCTTGGTTCTGACCGAACCACACCACCAACTCGAAGTAAGGATCCCGGAGACTCGAAGCACAGAACCACCGTCAAACGTCGACCCACCTTCCATCATACCGACCCACATCCTAGGAGCCAAACCACAAAAACTCGAAGCAAGGAGCTAGAGGACACCGAGCGACACCCCAAGCAACCGCTAATCCCTTGATACTCCACCGAGCTACCTGAGTGATGACCCGAAGTCACATGCCTCGGGACTTGAAGTTTCCGAGCGACAACCAAGGCCGAACCACCATTTAGCTAAGCCGAGCCACCCTCCATGACGAGCCATCGACATGGCCGAGCCACCTATGTCGAACCACTTCCTATGTTGAACCACCTACACGGTCAAGCCACTTATACCGTACTACCTTCCATGCCTATCGAACGTCCTCGACTCGAAGTATTCCTCAAAAACACTTGAAGCCCAACTCCATACGACTTGAAGCCAGTCCAGGGAGAGTCGAGACTCATTGAAACCTAAGCTTCAAGTATTCAATAGCCTTCATCCATCGACTATGCTGAATCATGGCTGTATAGCCATGAATATTATCGATGCTTGATCGTCCATTCACCCAGTCGACTAAATCCACCGTAAACCAGCCTCGACGAACGCGTAGTCGATTTAGTTAAATCCGCCTGTCTACAGCCTTGCCAAAAGGCGTGTTAACACTAAACATAATTAACATAAGATAATCTATTCTTAAGTGTATTATTACCTAGTTAATTACCAACTATATATATATACATATGGCGCACAAAGATGAACAACGTTTCCGACAAGTTTTCGATGTCAAAAGTTCGAATTTTTGGAAAACGTTCTTCAGTCACATTTTCTGTTTTTCCACGAACTATTTAATTTGGTAAACAAATTTTGAAAACAAATTTACCATCATTATTAATTAATTAAAATGAGTTTAATTATCTATAAAAATTCATTTATTGACAATACAATATATATATATATAATTGCCTAGTTTAAGCGACCAAACCCTGGGTCGATACATTCTACCCCCTTAAAAGAATTTCATCCTCGAAATTACACCATGAGAACACCCTAGTACTATCCATAAGTCTGCATGATGTTCGTAGATCATTCATAACAAAAATCTGATTCGATCCCCAGTCAAATACATAACTTCACCTCCGAACTAGCATAGCTTACCTGATTCTCTAGTGCGGACCCTGATTAGGTTCCTTGATTTGGAACCTCTGTTCTTCTTACATAGTCACATACTATGATATAAAACTTTGGTCCCATGACAGAAATCCTCATCAAGTATTCGCTGTTAAAATAGAGTAATAAATCCTTGTTTGGAAACGGCTATAATATCTCAAAGCCATCTGCTCAAATCTTAGACCAAAACTCTATGAAAAGAGAAATGATCTATGTCTACCTTACACACTTACTACATTGGTTCTCCCTAATACCAATTGTCACGAACGAGATTTTCGACCTTCGAAAATCAACATCAATACGTCCACTATATAGAATGTCGAGCAATCGAATGCCAGAAATACTAGATCATTAGAGAAATGAATAAAGAGGTAAAAGAAGAAAATAGAAATAACAATATAGAATCTCACAATCACAGCGGAACAATATATAATAGATAACAACTGGTCTTTATACAAAAAGAACTATAACTGTTTTATACATTACATCATCAAAGTACAATACACCAATATCACAATACTGGACAGTCAAAATAATTTGTCCTCACAAGTGCTGAATATATAGCCTACAATACACAATGAAATATAAAATAGATATGGTTAATACGTCTTCGCCATCCAGCTCGTCTCCTGATCTCCATATCTTGAATCTATAATACTCAGTCTGACCCGAGCATTATAATAAAATAACACCCGAGTCAGACTGGAAAACCAGCGTGAGAAAGCACACTCAAATTTAATTATCAAAGTTATCAAAATCCTTTGAAAATAAAGGTATCTCATAAGACCATGTCACTAATAAACACGATCGGTTTATGCCTTACGATAACCAAAACATTTTATATCAAAATCATCTGATATTATAATAGTGTCTAAGTTACAAATACTTATTCAAATAGCTGAAATGCTTGTATCTCACGTTTTAGCATAGTTGGACACAATCAAAACCGTACGTCGCTTATTTGAGAATGGATTCCATACGAATGACTAGGCACTGGGGTACCACCTGTCACAGTACACGTCAAGAACAGCGTACCGAGAACCACATCGAGATCCCCTGCAACACAGACCGGACTATCCCTACCTGGATAGACCGAATATGCTATCACCCCGGGTGTTCCTATCCTTTTCCGTGCTCCTTCCATGAATCGTAGTAATAATATCCAAGAGTATCTAGAAAGGTGATAAACATACCCTAATTGGGTGCTTCCCACTTAGCCTTGCTGCATCTCCACTGCTTTTCAGTCATTCCCGGTTGATGAGGCTAGATTACCTTTTTAAGGTATTTTCACTTAGAATGCTCATTGTCCTCCAAAGACAATATACTGATAGCATTCATCCATACCCATTCTGGGTCCGAACAGAACCGAAGGCACTACTCCTACTACATCCAATTTAGAATAATCCTCGGGATTAGTAGCGATTATCCCTTGCACTTCACTGCTCCATCTTCGATTCCATGCTCTTGTTTTCACATCAAAAACGTCCTTGTTGGATCGAAGTGGTTTTTGGATAACTTATCCCATCCCGGTCTCTTCGAAACAACGTTCGATATTTTTGAGTAAACTCAACCCCGGCTCTTTAGGGAATAAACAGACGAAGTAAGATCGGAGATCACCTCCTAACCTTTTGTGGATGGATTTTCTTATCATCGTCCTAGAAGAACGAAACGAATTTACATGTACAGTATAGCATCTCGAATGGTAACTGTACCATATAATCCACGTGCTTCTTCAAGATATTGCCAAAGTTATATTTAGGTCCAGATTTGATAGTTGGTTATTTAACTATCAAATAAGCAATCATTCAACCAAATACTTCATTTTCCACTGAAAACTCCAAGTCTCATTTTTATTTAATTTTAGTATATTAAATCACTTTATCCAAATATATGTACTTAACTTATCGAATGCAGTATACTCACAGATTATCCTTTTTAAAAATATTAGAAAACCCTGTTTAAATAATGTGGAAAGGACCACTGCAAAATCAAACCATGGATTCACAGCTCAACGGTTACGTCTCTCTCCTAGAGAAATCCAAAATTTAACTACAAGCACTCGCTGCCTCCGATTTCGCCATCGAGTGTACCATTACTTCCTAAAAAATTTAAAAATAAAATTTACGAAATTTCTATAACAAGTTTCCAATTAAACTCTAGGAAAACTACTTTTTAAAATAAAAGTTATTATATAGAATATTAATATTGAATAATCAATCCCTTTAAAACAAAATATTGTTTAATCCTTAAATAATAATTAACTTACTATAAACTAACTGAACTAATAATTAAATATACTTTAAACAATTTTAAAACAAATAATTAATTAATTTTTCTAAAACATTCTTTAAACAGTTTTATATTTTCTAGTTAATACTTAAAATCCTCCCTTTTTAAAATAACTTAACTTCTCAGAAGAAAAAATATTCTTCAACTCCTATATAACCAGTCCAATGTTATTAAATCCTTCTCGACTTATTTCCGGTTAAATTTTATGTCCCAATTCCATACATTCCCTTTCGACATTTCTAGAAATAAATCTACCATTTACCTTTGAACCGATTTACCCGTCTCCTTATAAATCCTCACCGTGAGTTTATAATTTCAATTTATCCACTGATAATTACTTCACTTCATTTATAAACTTCGTTATAAATTTCATGGTCTCATTTCTTGTTAAAACCATTTCACAACACTTAATCGATTTTTAAATCAATTTCTAATTTAAATTTCATTTTTGAATCAACTTCTAAAAAAATAACCCAACCGTATTCCAAAACTAATACATTCTGATTCCACTTCTTTTTTATAATTTAAAATCTTATTTAAAATCTAGTATGACAATCCCATATTTTATTTTCAAAATTTCCCTTTTATTCTTCCAACTATTTAAATCTCGATTTAAAATAAATCCTTTTATACTTAAACAATATTGCCTAAGTTCTATTATTTAATCCTTTATTTACACTATTCAAAAATCTTTATTTAAAATATTCCAAAACTGTAAAATTCAAATTTGAATCGAACTATTTATTTTTCCCCAAATTCTTTTCTATTAATTTTTCCAAATTTCACTATAGATATTTTACTTCAATTTCCCTTTTATTTTCTTTTAAAAATTCAGTATTCATATTTATGGTATTTTAAAATACCAAAATCTATCCAATAATATCATAGCATTCAATACATTCCAATTTCACTAGAATCTACCATAGATTATTCAACAAATCATATCATTGAATATAAAAATAATTTCAACATATTTTAGGAATCCAGTTAGATCCCTCCAACCTGTTTCCCAACATCCATAGATATTGATACAATATAAAAAATACCAATCCCACTTTGAGGGGGATATCGCAGCATATAGGGTCATCTGGTATTATGTGGGGCGCATAGGGTCTCATCTGCTATATATATGCAGGAATATCAATCACTCCAATATATATATATACTACTATACATAATAACACATTTAACGGATAATAATTTATCAATTCTATCAATTAATCAACAATTAATTTTAACTATTTAAATTTAATTACGGTTATCCAAAATTTAGTGAGATTAACTCATTTTGATCTTCGTTATCGCTTCGAGTTTCGGTTTCTATTGAATCCGAACGCGTTTGAAATTATCCAAAAATTTCAGAAGCTTCATATTCTTCCAAACCATTTTCAGTGCGTAGATGACGACATCGCGATTCCAAAGAATCTTGAATCGTCCGAATCGGACCTCATATGCATGTGTTTACATTCATAAGTTTTCATAAGAATTTTAAATATCAACTTTTTTATATATAAACGAAGCCCATACCATTCGGAAACAAACCTGGCCCAGAAAGACACCTTCTTCACCAAAACAATCATGCTGCTCTGAAGCTATACGCACGGCAAAATGTGCACGTGCATGACGTCCACAACCCACCACCGACCAATGCAAGTTCTTCCATGCATTCACCACCACACCCTCGGTCGTCTGGCACCACCACCCTATCCTCCAACCTACCCAACTGAAACATGCCATTGCCAGCATTCGCCCTTCCTCTATCAGGTCATGATTTGCCATTACGGATTGCGAACCCCCAAAATGTGGCCAGAGCTGCCCTCTTCCACCACGAAGTTGATTACAATCTTCAATCCACCTAATTTCCATACGAAATCCAAATAAACCCAAACCTACTTCCTTCGCCTATTCGACACTTCCTATCGAGCACTCCCTATCGAGCACTCCTACTCGATCGCACCGCACAAACTTTTCACCAGATCAAAGCTAAGGTCAATATGAGATTTTCCAAACCGATTTCAGAATTTTATATGAAGTATTTTGTGAGACAAGATTTTTGAAGTTATCGGCCCTCTTTTTTTATTACTGTTGAATGCCTGCATGAGTTTTATAAGAAGATTGGAGGGAGATGTTACGCGTTTAAATTGTTTTGCGTGTTTTAAAAGGTAGAGTATAGGTTGGCTGACATGAAGGTAAAACAGCTGATGACCAGTTGATATATTTTAATTAATTTCAACCGTCTCGATTTTCACAGCTCAAAATGTCGAACCCCTACCGAGGCATGCCGCTAGGCGTTTATAATGTTATACCCCTATTTTAAATGCAATATAAAAGTTTTCGAGTCCTAATTTGATCGCATAAAGAAGATAGCTTTTTGGACCCAATTATTATATTGAATTTTCGATATAAATTTCAACACGTTTATATCCCATACGACCAAACGATAACTCCAAACGCTGTGAAATGGAAAATCCGATCATAGTACACTGTTACGGATCCAATTGAACTAGTTCCATCGAAATTCAAGAATATGCCCCAGAAGGCTATTTTTAAATGTAAATTTAAACGTTATATTTTTAAAACTGAACAAATCAATTTTAAATTCAATGTAAAAGGCTTTATTATCTTCCTAAATATAAATATAAATTTATAAACCTTCAAATTATTTTTAACGAGCTTAAAACTCAAGATTTAATATTTTACCCAATTTCCAATTATTAAATTCAATAATTAAATTATCGAATAAATGGTTATATTTGAAATTCAAGTTAATAATTAACTTTTAAATATTTAAAATCAATTAATATTCCAATTTCAAATATCCAAAATTCTTGTTTGTTACACTAATTCTATTCCCACTAAATCATTTATGAAAACATTTCACAAACAACTCTTAGTTTCAACTTGGATGATACTCCACTACAGCCTAAGAATATATACCCCTATTTGATTCCACTCTTCCATTTTGAATTTATATTCCTAAGAAAACAGAAGATCCAAATACTTGACCTTTATTTCAAAAACATTTTGAAATGAAACTCTATATTTCAATCATAGAAAATTGTAACCGAGATGCTTGGCCGCTCGGCATCCATCATTCGACTAACGTCGCTCAGAAACCTACGTTCGACCAATACCGCTCGGCAACCTTCGTTCCTCCTGGCTACATCGTTCGGCCTGGTACATCGTTTGGCCTGGAAATGTGGTTTGGCCGAGAAAGTATGGCATGTGCCACCCGGTTAAGAGAAAAGCATTGTTGGGAACTCAGTATATATATCGCCCGGCAAAGCGTCGCTCGACAACGTCATTCGGCAATCACCGCTCGACAAATGAAGTTAAAGGTGGGACGATTCGGTCTAGATGCTCGAGGAAGGATGCCTTGGCATGAGTGGTTCGGTCGAGGAAGCATGAACATATGTCTCTCGGGTTAGATGGTCGGCGCATGTCGCTCGGACTGGAAGGTTCGGCATACATCACTCGATGCATATTAGGAGAGTTGGCAGTGGCCGGTTCCATTTCAAAGCGGTTCGACTGCTATATCATCACTCCAAGTCACACCGGTGTACATTTCCAGTTCCTTGCAGGTTTGCTTCGAGTCCTTCATCAAGACACCCCGATTCGACGTTCGGGTATGTCTCGTTCGGCATGCCTGGCTCAGTGCGTAGAAGTCACCTACTATGGACCAAAGTACCTTGTTCTTGGGCCCACTGAGGAAGTCTGGCCTATCTTCGTCTATAAATAGAGGGGCAGGGGTACAGCGAAAAGAGACCTTTTTCGTGAACTTCGGGGAGACTCTGCCATTATGATGGCTGTGATGCGAGGAGTAGATCCGGATTTGGAGTTTGGCGATTGGCTGGCGAGAAAGCCTCTGACTACACTAGAATATTTTTATTCAAAGGCGCATCAATTCATAAGAAGAGAGGAAGCAGGTGGACGAGGCAAGACAATGCACCAGGGCCTGACAAGGAGACTGTGAAGAGCAACACTGCTGTAAAACAATCTGGTGATAACTCGGGGAAGGTCCAGGTCAATGTCTAGAACAAGCTTGAGCAATCTAAAGGATCTGGAGGAGGAAATCCTAGAAAGAAAAGGGAACAAGGAAAATGGAAACCAAAGATTCCAACTTATAACGAATACACTCCTCTAAATGCATCTCTGGAAAATATTTATCTATCGACTTGTAATACTTTTCAATATCGAAAGCCAAGCCCAAAATAGTCCACTGAGGAACAAAAGAAGACTGGGAGTATTGCCGCTTCCATGAGACTTACGGGCACAATACCGAGGAGTGTAGGCACCTCCACGATGCTATAGAAAAGCTGATTCCCCAGAAAAGGTTATAGGAGTTTGTCAAGAATCTGCAGGAAGGCAGACAAGGAGCATCGGACCCTGGTCACGAGCAAGCTCCACACCATCCAGAGGAACCTGCTCGGACTATAGGTAGACTAGTCATAAACACGATAGTCTATGGGCCTCACCCTATAGATAAGAATTGGAAAGAAATGGAGCGGTATGCTAATTTCCTAAAGCATGCAGATTTTGAATGTTGTTCAAACATGGAGGATTGGGCCCCAGCTAAGCAGCAGCGAAGGATGACCGATAATATAGTGTTCAGGAGCAGAGATGTTGATCAAGTGGAGGCACCTACCATTGATCCGATGGTCATGTTGGCCACTATTGGACCAGCGTTAGTGAGGAGAATACTCATTGACTATGAAAGTTCTGTTAACATTATCTTCAAAAAAGAATATGACCAGATGAAGATGGAGACAAAAAATCTAAAACCATCTAAAGCCCATAATCATGGCTTTAATGGTGCAGCTACTGATGCAGTCTGTTGAATTACAAGTTGAACTTGGAGAAGGTGAATGTAGGAGGGTGCAGATCCTACCGTTCATCGTTTTGGATTTTAATTCTCCGTATAATGTGTTTCAGGGTCGACCGGCCCTGGCAGAGTTTAGGGCAGCTTTCGCCCCATGGTGTTTAACCTTGAAATTTCCGACCGATAAAGGAGTTGGTGTTGCGTATAGAGATCAGGTGACTGGTCGTCCATGTTATGTGGCTGAGCTGAGAGATGCCCAATGAAGAGAGAAAGGAAAGGTTGCGGACAACTCCGTTCGCATCACGGGTACTTAAGATTGGATCACAACTCAACCCTCGATGATTGAAGATCTTATTGATTTCCTTCGAGCGAATTTGGATGCTTTCGCTTCGACAAATTCCGATATGTGTGGGATTTCTCCCGCCATTGTGAGTCATATGTTGAACATAGACCCGAGGTACGTACCTGTAAAGCAAAAAAGGAGAGGCATGGACCAGAGAGGTCCACTGCTCTTTGAGAGGAGGTGGACAAACTCAAAGCCAATGGGTTCATCATCGACGCCCTCTACCCTGAATGGGTGTCTAACCCTGTGCTAGTGAGAAAAGCATATGGGAAATGGAGGACCTACATAGATTACTCTGATCTGGACAAAGCATTCCCTAAGGATAGTTTCCTTTGACCAAGAATAGGTCAGCTGGTCGACTTAACAGCGGGAAACAAGTTACTGTCATTTTATGGAAGCGTACTTGGGATATAATCAAATACCGATGCACATCCCAGATCAAGAACACACTAGTTTTATCATAGACATTGGACTGTATTGTTATGTAGTGATGCCTTTCGGACTGAAAAATGCGGGAGCTACTTATCAGCTCTGGTGAATAGGATGTTTAAAGACCGGATTGGTAGGACAATGGAAGTCTATATGGATGACATGCTCGTGAAGTCATGGCAGTTAAACAACCACATTCGAGAATTAGAAGAAATGTTTGATATTCTCAGGTAGTACGGAATGAAAATCAATCCTTTAAAGTGTTCCTTTGGCGTTGCATCAGGAAAGTTTTTGGGTTTCACTGTTAATGCACGAGGGATTGAAGCTAACCCAAAAATGATTCAGCCTATTTGAGACATACAAGTGCCTAGAACTATAAAGCAAGTACAAATCCTGAACAGAAAAGTGCCCGCGCTGAGTCGATTCATATCCAGAGCGATAGACAAATGTATTCCTTTCTTCGATATAATAAAGAAAGGAAAGAGAAATTTTAAGTGGATGCCCAACTGTGAGGATGCATTCCAAGCTCTGGTAAGGCGCTTGGAAAGTCCTCCGGTGCTGTCAAAGCCTATAGACCATGAAGTGTTGTTGTATATTTGGTCGTACCTCAACATGCCATCAGTACGGCTTTGGTCCGCGAGGAGGATCGAGTTCAAAAGCCGGTGTACCATGTCAATAAACGTTTAATGGGGGCAGAAAGAAATTATCCTAAAATTGGAAATCTAGCCTACTGCTCGGTGATTGCATCATGCAAGCTTTGTCCGTACTTTCAGGCACACTCGATCAGTGTTTATACCGATCAACCCTTGCGATAGGTACTTCAACGACCAAAAACCTCTGCAAGGCTGTTAAAATGGAATATTGAGTTGAGTAAGTTCGATATCACCTACCTGCCACGGATGGCCATACAAAGGCAAGTGCCGGTGGACTTCATCGTTGAATTTACTGTATCAGACGAACCAAACAGTGATGATGTTATTCCCTCCGTTTGATGGAAACTATACACCGATGGGGCATCCAAAGATCGGTGTTCTGGGCCTGGTGTAATTCTTGTAACTCTCGAAAACCGATCAATTTGTTATGCTTTGAAGCTCGGTTTCCCAGCTACAAATAACGAAGCCAAGTATGAAGCATGGATTGCTGGTTTGAAATTTACCAGGGAACTTGGAGTGAAATTGGTTGAAATCTTTTGCGACTCACAACTGGTGGCGTTTCAGGTGCGCGGAGACTATCAAGCAAAGGGTCAGAGACTTGCCTCATACCTGGCGCAAGTTCATGAACTATTAGCAGACCTTGAATATTATGATATTTCGCACGTCCCGCGTGAACAAAGCAGAGAAGCTGATTCATTGGCGAAATTCGCAAGTACTGGCGATGCACGGCAAATGAAATTGGTTCCCGTTAAAATCTTACATGCTTCGAGTATAAATGAGATGGAGGTAGATTTTTTGTTAGAAACAGAAATCGAGGAGTCATGGATAACCCCTTTCAAGCATTACTTGCTACACGGGGTTCTGCTTGGAAAAAAGAACGAACGACGACAGTCATTCGCAAAGCTTCAGGATATATAATACAGGACGGAATAATGTATCGAAAGGGATTCTCAATCCCCTTACTTCGTTGCGTTGCCCACGGTGAGATAAAACGAGTCCTGAAGGAAATTCATGAAGGAGAATGTGGTGACCATACTAGGGGGCAGACATTAGCAAAAAAGAACCTCCGCTATGGATACTATTAGCCAACTGTAAATCGGGATGCTACGGACTACGTAAAGAGATGTGACAAGTGTCAAAAGCATGCGAAAATCCCAAGAGCTCCGCCAACGGAACTCACACAAATGGTTAGTCCTAGGCCGTTTGCAATATGGAGGATTGATATAATCGGTTCCTTTCCAATCTCCAAAGTGGTGCAAAACATGCAATAGTTGCAGTCGATTACTTTACCAAGTGGGCGGAAGTAGATCCCTTAGCTATAATCACCACTAAAAAGGTCATTAATTTCATTGTGCGAAACATCATATGCCATTTTAGCCTCCCGCGAACTACCATTACGGACAATGGAACTCAGTTCGAAAGTTGGAAGTTCAAAGAATTTTGTCAAAGTATGGCATTGAGAAAAGGTTTGTAGCTGTTTCTCATCCAAAAGCCAATGGACAAGTAGATGCCATGAACAAAATAATCAAATCCATATTGATAAAATGTTTGGAAAAGGCTAGAGGCAAGTGGGTGGATGAGCTTCCAACAGCACTTTGGGCTTACAGAACCACCCACAAGTCCGCGACTGACCACACTAGGTTCACATTGGCATATGGAAAAGAAGCCGTTATACCCGTGGAACTTGAAGGTCCTTTACATCGGGTAACAAATTATGACCCCAAGACGAATCAGGATCTCTTGTTGGAGTCACTGGATTTTGTTGACACAAAACATGAAGAAGATGATTTAAGGGCGGCTGCATATAGGCACCGAGTCGCTCGATATTATAATGAAAAAGTCCAACCAAGAATATTTGATGTGGGCGATCTCGTTTTAAAGCGATTTTTCTCGACCCCGTCGCATATGAATCCCACATGGGAAGGTCCTTGCATCATTGAATGGAGGCTTGGAGATGGAACTTTCAAGCTAGCGACCGTTGATGGCGTGACACTCCCCCGAGCATGGAATAGCCAGCATCTACGGCATTATTATACTTAGTCTATTTCTTTTGCATTTTAGTTGCAATTATTTCCAGTGTATTTTTATTTTGTTGATACTTAGTTTTTGGCATGTAATAAGACAATTCAGTTTGTTTTCATTAACAAAGGCTTGAAGCCATCTTTTCCATGAACTATTGATGTTTTCGTATGTTGTACTTCTATGGAGAAAATTGAAGTTACGTCGTTCTGCCTGGCGTATGAACGCGCACAAAGACTAAAAAATCTCCAAGTCCCCAGAATGTGGACTGGAGTACTCAGAGTCCCTAGAGTGCGGACTAGAGTATAAACGTCTTAAAAATTTACAAGTCCCCAGAGTGCGGACTGGAGTACTCTGAGTTCCAAGAGTGCGGACTAGAGTACAAACGACTTAAAAATCCCTAAGTCCCCAAAGTGCAGACTGAAGCACTCTGAGTCCCTAGAGTGTGGACTAGAGTATAAACGAATTAAAAATCTCCAAGTCCTTAGAGTTTGGACTAGAGTACTCTGAGTCCCCAGAGTGCAGACTAGAGTATAAATGAATTAAAAATGTCCAAGTCCCCATAGTGCAGACTGGAGTACTCTGGGTACCCAGAGTGCGGACTAGTGTATAAACGACTTAAAAATCTCCAAGTCCCCAGTGTGTAGATTGGAGTACTCTGAGTCCCCAGAGTGCAGACTAGAGTATAAACGACTTAAAAATCTCCAAGTCCCCAGAGTGCGAACTGGAGTACTCTGAGTCCCCAGAATGCAGACTAGAGTATAAACGACTTAAAAATCTCCAAGTCTCTAGATTGCAGACAGGAGTACTCTGAGTCCCTAGAATGCGGACTAGAGTATAAACGACTTAAAAATCTCCAAGTCCCTAGAGTGCGGATTGGAGTATAAACGACTTAATAATATCCAAGTCCCCGGAGTGTGGACTGGAGTACTCTGAGTTCCCAAGGTGCGGATTAGAGTATAAATGACTTACAAATCTCCAAGTCCCCAGAGTGCAGACTGGAGTACTATGAGTCCCCATAGTGCAGACTAGAGTATAAATGACTTAAAATCTCCAAGTCCCCAGAGTGCGGACCGGAGTACTCTAAGTTCGCAGAGTGCAGATTAGAGTATAAATGACTTAAAAATCTCCAAGTACCCAGAGTGCGGACAGGAGTACTATGAGTCCCCAGAATGCGGACTAGACTATAAATGATTCAAAAAATATCTAAGTCCTTGGACCACGGACTAAAAGTATTCTAAGTCTCCAGAACGTGGACTAGAGGATTTACGATTCCAAAAAAAATTCGAGTCACATGGAGGTGAACTGGAGCTCGTGTAACCCATAAAATTCCGAGTTATGACAACAAAGTTAGACAATAAGCTGAAAAGCAAAAGTCATTGAAGACAAAGAAGTGAAGTTTTATTCACTAATCCCACAACAAAGTTCCACTACAATTCCTCCTAAACTCGAAGTCAAAAGTCTATTTACATCGACTATGGAAATAAACAAAAATAATTACATAATCCAGGCTTATTCTCGTTGAACGAGCGAAGATATCTACTTCTTTGACTTCTTATGCTTCCTCGGTTTCTCTGAAGACTCCTCTTCTATGTGTTTTGTCTTGGACGCCTTGCTTGCTCGGGAAGCGGTGCCCAAGGTAGGGAGAGGAACTTCCAGAGGAGAGGTCCCGCCGGGGAGAATAACATTCAGAGGCCTGTTCAGTGGCTCATTAAGTTCGACCACTTAGGGCTCGACCTTGTTTTCAGCTTTCTTCTTCTTCTCTTCCATAAGTTGCTCCTCAATGCTTAATTTTGAAGTGTGTTTGGAGGCGTTCGTAATTTCAACTTCATCATGTTCTTCTACGGGTGATGGATTTTCATATTTGTCTTCATCGAACGCCTCGATCACTTGAGCGTCGGGTCTGGTAGTCTCCCTAGTCTGAATTGCCTCTTCCATTTTCTCCTCTTTCTCTTTGGCGGCATCGCTCCTTGGAGTATGCTCAGGATCAGAATGGCATGTATGAAATCACAAGAGACAAATGTTAGAATACATTAACTACTCGCCAAAAACGATGGCCCCTTGAGCTTTGAGAAGAAAAGTTATGTACCAGTTCCTGGCTGACTCTCGACTATTCGAGGAGTTTCACCTTTTGGGATGGGAGATAGAGCGTGAATATCAAATCCACGATCCTCTGGGTCGTAGCCAATATGCTGCTCGAAGGGGTCAGGTGATGGGTGACCAGTCGGCTGAATAGGAGGAGGAACTGGAGACTCAGTTCCGGACGGACCGGCGGTGTCATTCTTTCCTTTTGGCGAGGAGGAATCTCTGCTATAAAGAGCTTTCGCTTTAAACAAGTCCAAAGGCTCATTCCCTCAGAGAAATTCCTTCACTAAAGCTCCTTCATCAACCTCTTCAGTTCCCAACTCAACCTTTTTGATTTTTATTAAAGTGTCCAATGCTTCCGCCAAGGATTGGAGATAACCGTCGCCAAGAAATGTTAGGTCGTGATGCATAAGAACTCGAGCATTGTACTAGGCTATGAATGGATCAAACATGCACTTGATTTCCTCCCTACCAGCCTCGGTAGCCTCCTTAAGGCGAGAATCGATTTCCGAGAGCGCCATTCTCTTGCCCTCCTCACGGGCTTCGTCCTTCAGCGCTTCAGCCTTGGAGAGCTCCTCATCGAGCTTTGTTTTTAGGAGTCGAGTGGAAAAAATCTCGCCACAATATCATTGTGACTCCTCCTGAGTGGTAGACTTTTCTTCCATTTCTCTGAAAAGTAGCTCTTCCAATTATTTGACTCGTTGAGCAAGTGCATCTTTCTCCTTTTGAACGGATTCTTTCTCTAATGCTAAGGCGCCGCAGTGTTGAACCGCTTCATCAATCTCTTTGTTTGTGTGGCATCCAAGCGATTGACTGCCTCAGCAGTATCTTTAGCATTCTTTTGAGTGGGCTCAAGCTGAGATTTATACAAGGCAAGCTCTACATCCTAGGCTTTTATGATGCCCTTATCATGGATGGCCTCAAGCTTTAGGTGATCGATTTCATGCTTGCGCTCCGTAGAAACTTCAAAAACTTTTTCGGCCAAGTGAACGAACGCGTCATGTTGGACGTAGATATCATTGTTATAAGCAATGGCACTCTGTTTAACGTGCCCTGGAATAGGATGGATCACGGGAAGAAATTTCAATCCATCGAAGCTTATTTTTGGGAATGTGGCTTTAAGATCAGCTAGCTTCTCTGTTATCGATGGATCGTGTGCAAGGGCTGAAGAAGTCTGTTTAGTCGAAACCACGATCTTTTTGTGAGGCTCACGAGTTTGCCTGATGCTTGATGAATTGGAGTATTGGTCATGAGGAGCTTCAGATTGAGAACCCCTTTGACCCGATTTCTCCTTGCTTTGTTCAGGTTGAGGAGGATCATTAGGGTACGAAGAATGGCTGTGGCTTTTCCTTCGAGACGACGACGAATCTCGAGGGAAATAATCTCTATCACTATTATCGTCTCTATCTCGGCGTTTACTAGACCCCAAGTCTCGGCTGGAATGATGGAAGATAGGGGACTCGCGGAGGTGGTCAAATCCATGAGAGCATCCCATACCACCTGCATAGAAATTAAGTGAGGACTGGTTAGCAAGAATAACATGGTGGCTAAATTTAAGTGCAAGGTAAGGTGTAGGTGTTAGTGTGTGTGTCCTAGTGTTTCTCCCTGATGGACCAATTTCTTTAGCTTTACTTATCGGAGTTTTTTATCCTTGGTGATGGGCTTGAATGCGTTCATTGCCTCTCGTGGGCGAATGAAGCTTCAGGGCTTTTGGATCATTAAAGCCGTGATTGAGCAAATCATCGGGAATAGTTAGGTCTGATAAGCCTTTCAATGAACCCTCTAAGTGTGGTGGAGATGGCTCTTTCTCTGCTGGAGTAATCGTCGCTTTCGAGGTTCCTCCCACTACCTTCTTCCTCAGCTTGTAAGCAATTTCTTCTTTCCCTTTGAAGGGGGAAGTGGCTCATCAATGCCAGGTGCATCAACCACCGGTCCTGGAACAGAACTTATATTCTTACCCAGCTCTCCTAGCACCCCAGCTTCTCTAATCCCACCCTCCTTGGATGTGTCAGAGGAACCACTTGTAGGAGGCACTCAAGGTCCAGCCTGTACTTTACTCTTCTTCGACGCGGGTCTAGTTATAGTGGCATCGGATGAAAGATTTTTTCGGTGACCTTCTGCCAACAGCCCAAACTTTAAGAGCGGCTCATTGGAAATGACAAGTTTGATTTCCCAGTCTTTTACGGGAGTAGCGCGAATGGCCTCAATGGCCTCAGAATACCCGGTGCCTTAGGGACATGAGCTGGTACCTGTAAAAATCGAAAGTATTTTAGAAACAATCCACTTCGTGCTTTAAACAAGTATTGATCCAGAAATGGAACTTACTCCCTTCCAGCCATCTTCTCTCAAAGCCTGGGGGACATCACATATAGAACCATTCCTGCTTGTATTGGGTGAATTTACTACATGCCCCCGTCAGAATCTGACACTGAGAATGTGGCTCAAGGAATATGAAAGATGGACTGTCAGACCTTCGCTTGAAGCGATAGATGTAACGGATGTCACCAGGAGTGGGGAGCCTGGATAAGATACTCATAAAGAGAATACAAGTGCCATAGATGAACGCATGACTATTGGGATATAGCTGCGATGGGGCGATCTCGTTATACTGAAGCACTTCGTGGAGAAAGGAGTTGAATGGTGGCATGCTACCGACCCAACATGTAAATTTGTTGCAGGCAGTATATCTAGTTGGGGTAGGTGAGGACGATCTCGTCCCGATGGAACTAATACGTCGTCGAAAGGGATTCCGTGAATTGAGCATAATCGGCGAAGAGTGGTTTCACTGATTTTTGAAGCTTAGGTATCAATAGGATTATCTAGAATAACAGCTCCGTCTATCACGTCAAGAGCCGGGTCAATATGTGTCATCGATGGTTTTGGGATATCCTGTATAGGAGTTGTCGATGGATTCGAAGTTCCCATTACTTCCTGTTGAGAACTTGGCTTAGGTTTATCTGAAACGGTAGCGGAGCTCGACCTTTTAGACATCCTCAACAAGCATTGAATTTGGAAAACACTTGTTTGAACTATACTTGAAAGACAATCAATATTAGATATAACAAAAAAAATGTTCCCCCCGTGTGGTGTGTGGACTAGTGCAATCGTTCCAAGTATGAGTGTGAAAGAATTAAAAATTTAAAGACTGATGAAATATTATTAAGCACTGAACTGTCATCTTCGAAGACCATCATCGCTGATCGTATTCGAAAGCTTGTCCTATGTTTGGTAACATGAGCCTTGAAATTGGATGTGGGAATTATATGTTTTAGGTTGTTATTTGTTTTCTTAAGTTGAATTTGCGTTTATAGCTGTTAAGACTATGGAGTTATTAGTTAAAACCAGTTCCGTATGTTCATGTGCTTAAGTTCTCGTCATTATTCATTGTTCTATGATCACGTGTGGGAGTGTACGGTCTTGACATATGCTGTGTTCAAGTTGAGATGATTTTGATTATCAATGTTGGATCTAAGGCCCGAAGCCGAACGACTCATTAGACCAACGCCAAAGAATCAATCACTCTCCTCTCCAACACTCTCTCTTCACCGAATGGTCTACGGGGGGTATACCGAATCACGATCGCTCGGTATACCAAACCACGCTCGCTCGGTATACCGAACCTACCTTGTGGTCTCTAACCGGGCCGTAACACTACCCTTAACTTGTTACGCCATACTCTCTCCCTCAACACCAAATAACACCAGGCCACTGTCCCTGACTCCCGAAACCATTCATACCGATAGGTCCACAAATTTCCTATCTCTCTCTAACAACCAAACGGCCTCACTTGAACTGTGGCCGACCCACTCAATCTCCTCGCAAACACTCTCTCATCACCGAATGACTTATTGAGGCTATACCGAACTACATCTTCTTGTCATACCGAACCTTATCCCCAACAAGGGGTTACCAACCAGGTCCCACTCCAAATACTTGCCATCTCAGCTCCCTAACTCTCCGCATCATCAACCTCCAGTATGGCTTTCTCCTCTTCACTACCTCCTACCGAAAACGTGAACTTAAACTTAGAACGAGATTCTAGATCTAGAGAAGCAGACTAGACGAAGAACTCATACCTATGAGAGACCCCTAAAACTCGTGACAATCGTGGGACTAAGAGATGGATGTTGTTTGGATTAGTCGACTATTGATGTCTCGATGTTAGAGGTTTAGTTTTGGAAAAAGGGAGGATGGAATAATTGGTAGAAAATGATTGGAAGGGAAAAAGTTGGTTGGCTTGTAAGGGTAGAACGAAATTAGGAAGAAAAGAAAGGAGCAAAGGTCGGGATTCTTTATATGATGAGCGGGGAAGGCGAATAGGCATTAGCCGGTAGAACCGGTCGACACATCTGAATGGGTCAAACGAACGCGTGGTTCAGTATTAGCATGCCGAACCACTTTGTCCTGAAGTAATGATGAACCAATGGAGAAGAGACTGACTGCAGATTCAAAGTGTATCGTGTTAGTTCACACAATGCTCTTTGGGGGAAAATGTTACCCAGATGCTTGGCCGCTCGGCATCCATCGTTCTGCTAACGTCGCTCGAAAACCTACATTAGACCAATACCGCTCGGCAACCCTTCGTTCAGCCCGCCTACACCATTCGGCCTGTTACATCATTTGGTCTGGAAATGTGGTTTGGCCGAGAAAGTATGGCATGTGCCGCCCGGTTAAGAGAAAAGTGCTGTTGGGAACTCAGTATATATATCACCCGGCAAAGCGTCGCTCGGCAATGTCGTTCGGCAATCACCGCTCGTTCAATGAAGTTAAAGGTGGGACGGTTCGGTATGGATGCTCGAGGAAGGACGGCTCGGCATGAGTGGTTCGGTCGAGGAAGCATGAACACATGTTGCTCGGTCTGGAAGGTTCGGTATACATCGCTCGGTGCATATCAGGAGAGTTGGCAGTGGCCAGTTCCATTCTAAAGCGGGTCGACTGCTATATCATCGCTCCGAGTCACACCGCTGTACGTTTCGAGTTCCTTGCGGGTTTGCTTCGAGTCCTTCACCAAGACACCTCGGTTCGACATTTGTCGTTCGGTATATCTCGTTCGGCATGCCTAGCTCGGTGCGCAGAAGTCACCTACTACGGGCCGAAGTACCTTGTTCTTGAGCCCACGGAGGAAGTTCGGCCTATCTTCGTCTATAAATAGAGGGGCAGGGGCGCAGTGAAAAGGGACCTTTTTTCATGAACTCCGGGGAGACTCTGCCATTTTCAAGACTCATTTATTTTCTATGAAAACTTGTGTTCAAATTTTTGGTGTACGGATTGTGTCTGTATTCAATTATTTGAAACAGAAATAAAGATTAAACTCAAAGTGGACTTAAGCAGTTACGCCGAACCACTATAAATCTGGTGTTCTAGTTTTTACAGTTAATTTTGCATACATTCCTCTATTTTAATTTTCTATCTTCATTAATATCTCTACACTAATCTTTCCTTTGGTGTTAGTGACTAAATTTTGTGCTAACAAAAATATATACATATAGCCCGAGTAACTCCAAAATGATAATAAGGATCTGGGTACAACCAAACAGTATCATACATTCCCTTACCAATAAGAGTGATACTCAAGAGAAGTGTTTACTATCTGAACACATCTCTTCTCTAATTTTAAGTTATTTTCAAGTCATTCGAACTAGCTAACTGAAAAATATTAATTTTATTTCAAAATCTCATTTTTGGAATAATACTTTGCATTTTCCAACCAAACATTTATCACCAACTCACTTTGGGTTAATTCGGGTTGAACTTGTTCCAATTGTACAATGATAAGAGAATAATTTACTAAGTGCACTACAACATTCACATAAGCAACATCTGATCGTCACTTAGAAGATTATTCTAATCATCACAAAACAACCAAGACTCTTTCCCCCTAAGCCATTCAAAGAAAAACTTCTCACTTAACCTTTTTATTCCCGAACTTTTATTTTATTTTAACCAAATACATTCAAATAATACTAGTACCACTTTCCAAAACCTTGAAAAATCTTTTTTCAAAAGTATCGGGATTTAAGTTTTGATGTTTCCAACTTAAATTCTTTTTATTTAAAACACGACTTCTTATTTAGTCCATTTCCAAATATTAGTTTCTAAATACTCTAAACTTAATAAACACCCTTTAATCAAAACAAATTTTAATCCAATATTAACATCTAACGCCTCATAGTCAAACAATGAAACCTAATTCACAATGTGCTCATTCCAATATTTTTCCCAGTTTCCTATTTATCCAATCCATATCTTAAGAAGGGGAGCTACTTATACTCACTAACAATAATTAATGCTCAAACTGGACGAGCTTGATTAAATAATCCTAATTGATAATAATAAAGCATTATTATCTCCTACAACACCTCAAAAATATTATACTGTACTATACTATTTTTGAAAATCATTCTTATATGTAAAATACATCTTGGGTAAAATTATCTCATTTACCCAATTTCCAAAACAATATTGTGTCGGTTGATCTGGTTCAAGTGTTTAGGAATCCCTACGATAACGTTGGCTAGACGCATCAACCAAAATACATGTGCCAGTCAACCGATCAAAAAACACAATATAAAATATTTTTATATCACTAAAAAATATGCGCTCATATATAATATATACTCAGACTCATTCTAGGGTACTACCGACCCTATCTCTAATGAGTTAACCCCACCAAAGCCAAGGTTCTCGCTTAACCTTCAGCTTTGATATCAACTGTAATGATCCACTTTTTTGTACAGTTTAAGTTGGTAATAAACCACACATGTCAACTCAAATTGAACAAAAAGACGGATAGTTAGGAGAAAAGAAAAAAGATAGAAGATAGAAGATAGAAGGTAGAAGAAACTAACAAACACAGAATCTCACAATGCAACGGAACAACATATATTAATCACAAAATACTTTACAAAGTTGTTTACAAAACTGATACATTTGAGTTACATTAATATAATTACATCCTAGGACAGTTATAACAGTCTATCCTTATACATCAGAAATAGAGTATATAATATACAGCGGAAATAAGACAATAACTAGCTATCAATGAAGCCTCTTGCTCCAAACTCCACCAAAATGCATCCGTAGAAAACCTGGACCACTTGGCTGCTTGTAAAAAAAAATTAAGTACCCAAGAGTTTTGGGGAAGAAAATAAAACTACAGATCAGACATGGGTCTGGTGTGAGTAAACTCAAAACAACCGAATTATTACTTGAAAACTCCTTTAAAAATCAAAGGTATCTCGTAAGACCATGCCGCATATAAACACGGACGAGTTTCAACCTTACGATAACCAAAACACTTTTATATAAAATCTAATAAAATTATAATAATGTCTAAGGGTCCAAAGTAAAATATTAAATAGCTGGAATGCTTGCATCTCACGTTCCAACATATTTAATATGCAACTAAAACTGTATGGAGCTTATTGGAGAATGGATTCCAACTAATGGTTGGCTACTGGAGTACCGCCCGTCATGATACACCTCTAGAACAAGGTACCGAGATCGTACCAAACGATCCCTGCTAACACAGGACCTACCTACCCCATACTAGAGAGTACCGAATATGTCATCACCCTGGTTTTTCCCAACCTTTATGGAGCTCTCTACTGCACAACTGAATATGTAAATATAAGTGGTCATCTAGAAAGATGATGACATACCCTTGATGGGTGTGACCCAACTATCCCTGCTGCATCTCCCCTGTTTTAGTCATTCCTGGTTGATGAGGCTTGAGACTACATTTTACCTTTCACATGTAGCACTTCCCTCTTGGAATGCTAACACTGTCCTACAGGCAATAATACAATTTAGCATTCATCCATACAAGTTTGTTTAGGGACTGAACGAAATCGAAGGCACTACTTTCTATTACATCCATTAGCGGGAATCCTCCCAAGGAAAATAGAAAATAGCCTTTGCACTTTACAACTCCATCTTAGATTCCATGCTCTTCAAGATGTCTTCAACATGAAGCATTGAGTTGGATCGAAGTGGTTTTCGGATAGCAAATCCGATCCTGGTCCCTTCGAAACAACTTTTGATAGTCCCGGCAAACTCATTTTCGGTTCTTTAGGAAATACACAGACAAAAGATAAGAGTGAAGTTCATCTCCTAACCATTTGTGGATGGATTTCCTTATCAATTATCCTAGAAGAAAAAAACAAGTTTATATGTACAGTATAGCAACTTCGGCGGTAACCGTACCATATAATTCCTGTGTTTCTCCTAGATATTTCCAAATTTACGTTTTGGTCCAGATTTGATAGTTAGTTCTTTAGCTATCAAATTTAAGAACAATCAAACCTTGATTCAATTCCATATATGATCCTTTAAGCCTTTATTAATTAAACTTTAATTAATAAAAATCACTTTATTAAACTTTATCAAAAGATCCTTTCAAAACTCTTTTCCTTACATTCCCTTTTATACTTGGAAATAATTGAAGTATTTGTCAAAAAAAATTTAGAAAATTCTTTCTTCTCACATTCTATATTAAATGGCTAAACAATTCCCCTTCAAAACATCACTTACTTTTAAACCCATTCACTTTATAAAACCGATCCACTTATCCCTTATAAAATTTCGTTTATAAGTTCACTTCACATTTTAAACCTCTTTACAATCTTTCAAACTTGATTCAAAACTTCCTTCATACTTCCTTTACAGAATCTCATTTATAAAATATCGTTTCCAAGATATCATTTGTAAATCACTTTAGGTAAAACCTTTTATTTGATAAACCCCTTTTTAAACAAGATATTATTTATAAATAGCTTTATAAAATAATCGTATTAACCTAAAAATCATTTATAAACTTTTAATGCCAAATTGATTTAAGAATTAAAATTAATTCAAAACCATAATTTAGTAATTCAAAAAGAGGCTTAGAACTCCCAATGGTACTAACTTAAGTTACCATTCAATCTTAATTGAATTCCAAATCACTAAATAGTTATTTACATAGGTCAACATGTATGTAAATATAACTCATATCCAAAGCAGGAAATAACATGTCAATATGAACTAACTATCATATACATGTTTGAATAACATAATAGCAGGATGGTGATTTGTCCTACTAAATAGATGTCCAAACAATTCGATCCATTAATAGCAAAAATGGGGATTTATTCTGCTTATATATGTCCACACGAACGAACAATCAAACAAGCAAACAATTTATAATAGCATGTGAATTTATTCGGCTAACACATTCCCACACAAACAAACCTATTAATCTACATTATAACTCGTCACAATTATATGATTTCTTAATGGTATCAACACTTGAATAACTTGTATTCAAAACCATCTTTGAAATAGAAGTACCTTAAAACAAATTTAATTTTGGAAACAAAAGGATTTAAAATTTTAAAACCCTTTTTAAGTAATTAATTATAAGTTAAATCCTTATTTAAATCATAGTTAATTTTAATTAAAATTTAACTTAATTTAATTAAATAGTTAAACGATAATTAACTCTTAATTAAACCCAAATTAATCATTTATTGATATTAAATACTTTATTAAACCTTCAATAATAATTAAATATTAATTAATCTCAATTAATCAATTAAATAATTTTAATTAAACTTAAATAATAAATTAAACGTTTAATAAATAATTTGTTATAAATTAAACCTTAATAATATATAATTAAAAATAATTACCACTTGATTAATAATTTAATAATGATAACCTTATGCTTAATTAATTATAAATCAAAAACAAACCATTTACTTAACTCATAATTAATTTAAAAATTAATTAAATTAATTAATAATTTATTAAAATAAATCATAGTTTTAAAATTTAATTAGTTAATAACTAATCTTCACTTAATTATAATTATTAAACCTTGTTTAATCCTTAATTAATTATAAATTATTAAAAACTTAATTAATTATAAATTATTAAAAACTTAATTAATTGTAAATTAGTTATTAAAACTTAATTAACTTCCTAAACATCATTATGGAGTTTATAAAAACTCTTCTTAAACCAATTTAAAGTACGAAAACTTAGTTTTAAAAAATCAGACTTTTTATTGAAACTACATCCATAGCGACTATCGCTATGGATGCCATAACTTTCAAACTCGATTAACTTTCAAGTACCATCTAAAACCCTAACCTTAAACTACTTGCTAACTTAACGTAATTTTTTGAAACAAAACTAAATGTTAGAAAACATCACAAAATTTTTTGTTAAAAACAAAGTAAGTAAATCAAATTTTAAACCCAAGGAATTCCTATGTCACCTAACAAGTTCAAGTGCAAATTTCCAAGAATACATCACATATTGATTCCTATACATCCATTACATATCATCCATCATATCATAAGCCAAAAATCACATCTTTTAAAATCAAACACATCGCTTAAAACCTTTCGATCCACAAATCAAATCTAAGCCATAACTAGCAACATATATACATTCAAACCATACAATAATCTAACCAAACAACCCAATTATTTTACCACCAAATATTTAATATATATATATATATAAAGGTAAATTATTCCAAAAAATTAAGAGGTTTACTCACCAATCTTTCAGGACTTGGAATACTTTAGAACTTGCAAAGCTTGGAAATTCACCAAAAACCAACTCGAAAATAGGTCATTTAGCATTCCACTTTTGGACCCCTTGCTCTTGGATTTTGATAAAATGGTAAGTAAAAATTTTAGATTATTCTTTCCTCTATCATTTTAAAAAAATGATTACTCAAAAAGGATAAATTTTGAGGAAGTTATGGGCGAAACAAGAAGAGCTATTTTCGGACATGAAATTCTGGGTGAAAAATTGCTTTGTAAAGATTTGGTATTTTGACATAGTTATGTCCGAAAATAGAAAACATGGTCTAAATAAAAGTTGTAGCCACTAAAATTTTAGATGATTACAAAAAATTAAAATCTCAATTTGATCTTGGAATGAGTACGAAATGGCTAAAAGAAAAGGAGTGAAAAAGAGAGGAAAATGAGGGCTATTTATAGCAAAGTGTTCATACCCAAGGTCACTTCAACTTCTTTTTTCACTTACTTGCCACATCCTCTTCCCTCTTTATTCATGTTGAAGTCTAATGATTGTTAATGATGGCAGTACTAATGAAATAACAAGAGCTTAAAGTGTAATTATGTATATATAAGTATATATATATATATATTATATATACTTAAACTATGTCTTGTCACATCACTTGCTAAACATAATTAACATATAGTAATCTATTCTTAAATATACTATTACCTAGTTAATTATCAACTATATATGTGTACATATGGTGCACAAAGATGAACGATGTTTCCGACAACTTTTCGGTGTCGAAAGGTCGAATTTTCGAAAAATGTTTTTCGGTCACATTTTTTGTTTTTCTACGAACTATTTAATTTGGTAAACAAATTTTGAAAAAACATTACCTTCACTGTTAATTAATTAAAATGAGTATTTTTATCTATAAAAATTCAGTTATTGACTATATAAAATATATATATATATATATATATATATAATTTCCTAGTTTAAGCAACCAAACCCTAGGTGGTTACAAATTTCATCCGGAATTTAATGTGAATAAAAATGAATTTGAAAGTTGAATTAAAATTCTATTTAAATAAGAATAAACATAGTGAACTTTTAAATTAGAATTAAAAGAGATCAATTTGGTTTTTATAATAATTCTTTTTAATTAATGTGTTAAATTATCGATCCGGGGCACAGTCTCGAATTTCGACGAAACCAATTCCATTGGATCCATAAGAGTGAATTATGGTATGCCGTCGAGTTTGTGGTGATTGGACGTAACGTTTGGTCATGCGAGCTCGAAACGTGTAGAGATTAATTTCAAAATTTTATATAATATAATTGTGTTTAAAAAGCTATCTTTTGTATACGACCGAAGTGGGTCTCGAGGCTAGTTCCATTGTGTTCAGAATAGGAGTATAACATATATGATGCCAAGCGGCACACCTCGTTTAGGGATTGATATTTTTGAGTGCATGGAGCTAGATATTATATTATATTAATATATATATATATATATATATATATTTCTTAAATCACCATACTTGCCTATACTTCCATCACGTTAGCCCATACCCTCTCCTTTATTTAATTAGCGCGCATTTAAGAAGACAGTTCACCAAAATTTTCAAATCCCCTCTTCCATCCACCGACCACCACACTCTTGTGCCACAATGTCCAATTTTGGCCTTCGAACCTAACTAAGAAAAGGTACAAGGCAATGAGATGATGGAGATGGATGGTGCAATTAGTCTTTGGCGAGGTGAGGTGGCCGAATTCGGCCACATTTGTGAGCGATGGGTAGAATCAATTGGCTCGATTCGGGGAGATTTGGGAGGCAGTGGTGCGAGCACGGGCGATGGTCGGTGCATGGATGGATGAAGTCACGGAGGCGAGGGGGTCTGGCAACGGCGGCGGCATGTGAGTTTAGCGCGATCGAGTTTGATACCTGGAAACGAAGCGTGAATGAGGAAGAGAGTAATTAGCTGAAGGGTAATTAATTAAGTCATGGTGATCAGTGGATATAATATCATTTATTCTGAAAAGTTGTAATTTAATATCTAACCCATATTAGGTCAGAATTGAACACAGTCGGTCTCTTAGGTTCATATCATTGAACACTGTTACAGAATTGGATTGGAGATGATTAGAGCTAATGGGAATTTGAGTTAAAATTGAACGTCTGTTTAATTTTAATTCGAACCGGAGCGCTTTGGCGACTTTTGGAATTAATGTGAGTTAAACTCACCTTTTTGGTTAACCAGAAATTTATTATAGTCGATAAAAATTATTTATTGGATGCGTAGATATTTTATTTCTGATTTTTATTAAATGTTTGGATGATTTACTAATTTATGTTGTTAGTTTCGATATTTTCCCGCCCTTAGAGCGGATGAGACCCGATTACGTTCCCTTGTAAGAGTAGATTAACCTTTGTATACGGGCCCACCTCGAAGCAGTTGATTTATATTATTTGGTCGTATATTGTATGTGATGTAGGGGGACGGGTTGGACGGATTTAATAAGATTCCTCACGCTGTTGATTTTATTTTCATATAATTGGATATTTGATATGTTGGATACTATATTTGGTGACGTGGATATGATTTCGCTTATATAGTGGTTTATGGGCCTTATTTCGAGTGATTTTAGAAATTATATATGTTTTATAATTTTTCTTGAATTATTTAAAGCAGAAATTTATTTTAAATTAATAAGTATGAGTGAATTATAAATTTATAGTTTTATAAAATATTTTAAATAGAGATTTTGACCTGTGAACAAAGATTTTTTTCAAACCTTAAATAAATCTACATTTTATAACAAATGAATATGATTTTAAAAAGAAAATAGGAATATTTCAGTATAAATATTTATTAACCGTTTTATATAAAGTGACATATATACATACATATATATGTTAAGATTTATTTATAAATGTGGAAATTATAGATGTGATAATGTATTAATGTGGCACTTTATGAACAAAGTGAAGATTGGTAAAATCGTATTTTATTAATAAAAGGATAGATTTATAAATGGTGTTTATAAATAAAGGGCAAACTTTATCATTGGATAAATGGTAAATAAATCACAATTGTGGAATGTTGTTTTAGGAAAAATAGTTGATTCTATTTTAGGAATTGAAAGTGATTATAGTTTTGGAGATGTTAAACAAGAAGTTATAAATAGAAAGAGATTCATAAATATAGTTTATAAATATGGCAATGATTATGTTGAAATTTAAGTATGGATTTTTATTAAGGAAATATATTCATGTTTAAGATTTATTTATTTATATAATTATTGTTTTCAAGTTGTTTATCAATATTTTAATGTTTTGAAAAGTTAATTGTTTAAATTATTAATATGGTTTGAAATTAATTAAAATTATTTATAAATAAAGCTTTGAAAATTAACTATTATTATTTATAATAATTTTTAAGATAAATTATTATTGTTTTATTGAGAATGTTTTGAAATTATTAATTATTATCTTTAGATGTTTTGAAATTGATTACTACACAGTTTATTATTATATATTTTGTAGTTAATTACTATTTATGATTATATGTTTTGAAGTTAATTACTATTTATTACACTGTTTAGTATTATATGTTTTGAAGTTAATTACTATTTATTTATACCGTTTATTATTATATAATAGCGTTTTAAAGTAAATGGTTAGAATTTATTTATGAGTGTTTGAGATTTATAAATAGAGTTTTATGACGGACTTGGGTTTTATAAGGAAAGTTTTATAAAATGGGTTAAGGGTTTAAAGAAAGATTTTACAAGGTAAAAGAGTTTTGTAAATGGTTAGATATTTATACAAGAATTTTAGAAATGGGTTTATAGATTTATAAAAGAAGTTTACAAAAGGTTTTATGGACTTACAAAGGGGGTCATATATGGTTTTTGAGATGTATAGAGGATTTTTATACATGGTTCCTGAGATTTATATAATAGTTTATAGATGGTTTTAGATATTTACAACGGCGTTTATAAATGATTTATAATTGTGTAAAAAGAAAATCTTCCTCGGTGTTTGGTGAATATACTTATGCCGTTGAGATAAGTATATGGATATTATTTCAAGTATTGAAATATAAAGATTTGTGGATATATATATAATATATATAAAGGAATTTTGCTATAATATTTATAGAATGAAATTAATAAACGAAAAGATTTATTAAAAGAGGTTAGTGGTTACTTATGTGTTGAACCAATATTGGTTTTCCCTATGGAATTAAATCCCCGATTGAATGTTTTTTATTCGATAGTTAAATAACCGACTATCGAATTTGGACCTAAAACATAACTTTGGAAATATCTAGGAGAAACATGTGAGTTATATGGCACAGTCATCTCCGATGATGTTGTACTGTGCGTATAAATCTCGTTTCTCTCTTCTAGGACAAATGATACGGAAATCAATCCACTAACGGTTAGGAGGTGATGTCCGATCTTATATTTGACTATTTATTTCCTAAATAACCGGGGTTGAGTTTACCGAAAACTATTGAATGTTGTTTCGAAGAAACAGGGATCAGGTATGTTATCTGAAACCACTTCGATCCAACTCAAGTGTTTCGAAGTGAAAATATATAAAAATGATGGAATTGAAGAGGGAGTTCTCTTGTGTTTCACTTAGTCCCAAAATAAACTTGTATGGATTAATGCTGGTATTACATTATTACCTGGAGGGCAGTATTAGCATTCCAAGTGGGAAGTTCTATATAAAGGTAAAACGCAGCCTCGAGCCTCATCTATTGTGAAATGACAACATATAGCAAGGCCATGTGGGTCACTCCCATCAGGGTATGGTTATTCCAAATCTTGATTGATTACTATATACTCATGTATGCTTTGAGGCCCATTAATGAAAAGGGTGATAATATTCAGTATTACTAGTCAAGTGGTAGGTCAGTCCTATATGGTAGGGGTACAAGATGTTCTTGTCAGACCCTGGTGCATTTTATCTAGAGATATACCACCGGAAGGTAGTTCCTTACCTTGTTATAGCATGGAGTCCAATCTCTAATATGTGCCTTTATGGTTTTGATTGTAGAACCTAGTATGCTGGAATTTAATTAATGTAACAATTTCAGCTTTGATTAATAAATACTTGTACCCTAGACATTATTATTAATATGATTGGACCTTCTATAGAAAAAAATTTGGTTATCGTAAGGTAAAATCTCGTCTGTATTTATGTGTGGCATTGGTCTTACGAGATACTTTTATTTTAAAAGAGTTTGATAACTTTAAAAATCCAACTGGATGTGATTTCTCATGCTAGTTTACTAGAATAACTCAGGTGTTATTTTATTATAATGCTCTGGTATGACCGAGCATATTTAGAGATTTCTTTTGATGCATTGGAGCTCCGGAGACGAGCTAGAGAACTTCACGATGTATTCCTATATTTGTTATTTTCCACTGCATTGTTGTTGAAATTATCAATATTTATGAGGGCAGGTTGCTTTATCTGTCCAGGCCAAAGATTGGTTATTTGTGTACTCTGATTTGATGTATGTATATAACAGTTTCTGTTTTGTAAAGATCATTGGTATTGTATTATATATTGTTCCGCTACAGTTGTGAGATTCTGTGTTCTTCGGTTTTCTTTCTTCTCCTTTCTTTTTCCTTCTTCCTTCTTTCTACCCCATAACTATCCATCTTTCTGTTCAATTTGAGTCGGACAAGTGTGGTTTATTGTCAACTTTAATTGTGCGATATGTGCGTCATCATAGGAGGGCTTGCCATAACTGAAACAATATATATGTATTTCATGAATTTTATTTATTTAAATAATGGTTTTGATGTTTAAGTATTAGAACTTTATATAAATATCTTTATGTTATTCGAAATAGTAAAACACATAAAGTGAATTCGGTTAAGTCCATCATAATTTCAAACAAAAATATATTCCAATGTTTGAGTATTCAACCAAATATGTTTGAAATTTGAGGGTTAATTGATTTCAAATCATTACACACAAACACATATACAAATGTATAAACTATGTGCATGTTGGTATTATTGATATGTGTTTACATAAACTATATATGTTATAGTATATCTAAACATGTATTTATACTTAGACATTAACGTCTCTAATATGCGTATGAATTATCTTATACACACACACACACACACACACACACACATATATATATATATATATATATAATATCCATATATACATACAACATATATAAATCCTTTTGTCTGTGTGTGTAGTTATACTCATGTTCATTTTATTACTATATTGTCATGTCATACATATGTTTTATTTGCCAATATACACCCTACGTAATAATATGATATTTCACATACCAAAAGATGTCGAACAAAACTCCCAATTAATAGTACACTTAAGGCGGAAATATGACCTCTTATTTATAACTATAAATAGGAATATGATTTTCCTAACTTATCAATAGAAATAGAAATCCCAATTAATAACACTCATGCTACATTTACGGTCTATTAATCATATCTCATAAATAACAATTAGAGCTTTCACATGCCTACATGTTATTATGTTATGAATATATATGATATAGTCAAAACAATCATCAAATAAATTGACGAATATGATTAACCAAATCTAACTATTAATAAAGAAAATTCAATAAACATGATTTTCATTGTGCCTTTTTGAAATTTCAAAAATAATCCCATTCATCAATGGAATCTCACCACTGATTTTCAACCTTCACCGCCATCCAACTACCCATCAATAGAATTTTACTATCAATTTGTACTGATATTACCAGCAAAATAATTTAGAATAAAAGTATTGTGACTACTAAAACTTTTGCGCTTACAACACACATTTATCCACTCTTTTTTATTAATACTGTTGAATATTAGATGCACGTATATGCCATTTATACTAGTATGCATAAAAAATTTAAACAAAATTCGATTTTATTTTAATATACATATTACATTAAATGCCAGTTAATAGACTTCATAGGCCATTAAGATCCAAATAGAGAATATTTTTGAAATTTATCCATTATCATCAGCTTCCCAACGGACTAGGTTCCTTTAGGATTATCCCATTTCAGTAATTAAATGTTGATTTGGGAAATTAGTTAAGAAATATAAACCAAGTAAAGTTGTGTAATCCTGGAAAAGTTAGATTATTCACAAATTGTAAATGATGTTTATAAATAATTATGATTTAGACATTTTTACTGAAATTGATGTGGAATAAAACCTTTAAGAAGGCTATTACTTATGAATTTATAGGAAAATTCATAAATGATAACAAAAAATCTATTTGAAATTGAATTTTGAGGATTTATTATTTTTTATAGAGTAAAGTATAATTCAATAAATAATAATGCAATTTTTGCAAGGACTAAATTATTTTGAGTAGAGTAATGGTACGACCGTTTTTACAGGTTTTTAGAGAAAATTATTATTATTATTATGCAAGTAATAGCAGTAAGAGATATTTTAGGAATAGTAATCATAACAAAGATAAAAAATTTCAAAAGTATTTTAGGTCAAATTATTGTTTTTTTGAGACAAATAACGATAAATTGATTTTTGAGATTTAATAAAGAATATTATTATTTTTCAGTTAAATAGTAATAAAGTTGTTGTGAAAGATAATAAGGATGTTTTGAATAAATGTTATTATTTTTATGCAAAGTAAAGCAATAATAATATTATTATGTAAGGTAGTTTGACTAAATTACTATTTTTAATTAATAACAATTTTTTGAGATGTTTAGGATGATATTTTGAAATAAAGGCTATTTGAAGTATATTATTGTTTTGAGGAAATATTATTGTTTTGGAGATGGTAAAGGTAAACATGTTTTTTGTAATAAACAATAATAATACAATTTGTAATAAACAATAATAATGTGATTTAATGCAATTGGAATGATATTGACTTCTATTTATTTGTTATCTATATTATGGAAAATGTTCTATGGATATAATTTTTTCAATGTTCTAAACACAAATTTCATGGATTCTAGACCAAGAGAACTGGTTGTCTCAATTTGTATCCTTTTACTCGCAATAGGAATTAATATTTGTCTCGATTTCATTCTTTCTTTATTAGTTGACAACATACAACCTATCCTATCTAATTATTTTCATAGATGGTTTGTTTTCTTTGTTTAATAGATGAAAGTCTTATAATTTTCAATTAATATTTTTGAACCTGTTAACTGTAGAATGAAATGATAACAATAATAATAATAATAAAGTGAATTAAAAAGATGTATCTCAAGTTTTTAAGAACTGTTTGAATTAAGATTCAAATAGTCCTTAAAAAATCACACGAATTTTCATTATATATATATTTTACTTGTTTCACATGAAATTTATACAATTTAATTAGATTTTATGTTAATGAACCATAACTATGTTTGGACATGTATTTAGATAAATTGGAGTTATCATTATAAGATCTTCTCAATTTTTAGATTTTCTCTTGTAATCCAATGAATAACTAATAATCCTGTTTATAATAGAGGCACAGTGGTAGAGATACTTGCAACCTGTTAATGAGGTCACGAGTTCGATACCCATCTGCCCTGCTCCCTCAAGGTAGGAAGTTGTGTTTCCCATAAATCCAAAAAAACATGGTTATGGAAACGAATGCTTCCTGTTGGGCAGGCTAACCCCCATTCTTGGCTCTAGTTAGACTAGCTGGGTTGGGGTTCTACTCTTCGGAGTGGAGTTATAAAAATATAATAATTAACTTATATCTTATGTTTTAGGGATTAACTTATATTCCTAAAACCTAAAACCTAATAAACCTAAAAATTGAGAAGATAACTAATAATCCTATTTTTGAACCAAAGATTACAAGACAAATAGATTCATTGCCTATATATTAGATCATGGAAAATGTTTCGATGAAATCCAATGGATAACTAATAATCTTATTGGAGAAAAAAAAGTGGCTAACATTCCATTTACGATGAATGGCGTAATTTGATGATCTCGTGAATCGATAGAATCATCAGATGAATTGCAATCAGAGTTGAAAAGATCAAAAAAGAGAAATGAGTTAATATATGTTCTAAAGTCGCAAATATCATACATAAAATGGGTATCACTAACTAGCACCATTATCCCAGTGGTTAAGTGATTCGACTTTGTTGCAAGAGGCCATAAGTTCGAAACTTGCATAGCATTATTCGAACATTTATTGACACGTGATTTGCGGTTTGTTGTCCTAGTAATATAAGTACTATTTCAAAAAAAATGGGTATCACTATAGAATTGAATTCGGGAATTAGATACATTAAAAGATGCATTCTATCTCTTCTAGACAATTCGTATTCATATTGAATATAATAATAATAGATAATTCATATTGAGTCGTCTAGATGTACATTCTATAATCGATATAGTTATCATTTAGGAAATGGAAGAATAAGGCTCTTTTGAACTCTTTTATTTAAAATAAAGTATTCTTTTCATTTTTAATAACATTTAGAAAACTTAGAAAGATCTTTTTTATTTAAACAAAATAAAAAAATTAAATAAATATGATGATTTTTTACATATTAAAATATAATCACTAAATTTAATAAATTAAATTAGAAAATAAAAGACTCATTTTCTAAAAATCTTGTTTTTAACCTAATTTTTTGAAGTATTAGTGTAATTTAATTAATTATTCTAATTATATAGTATTTAGTTTAATGTATTAGTTTAATTTAGTTAATTATTCTAATTATATAGTAATTATATAAATATATATATGTATATATAATAATTATATTAATATTTGTTCTTTGTTATATACATAATTCAAATATAGAATAATAATTAGCAAAAAAAATTTCTTTTAACCCTGAGGCAGGCATTTAATAAAACAATTTAATATTCATTATAACTACAATTTATTATTTTCCTAATAGGAAAAAAATTTCTATTGGAAGATGATATAAAATAAAACTTAGAACCAAACAAGTAGATAGACAAGTTAATATTCGACATAAAATAGCTACTAGTTCTAACTAATCTTGAGGAGTTAAATAAATACATAAGTTAACGAAAATTTTAATATTCTATATATAGAAAAGTCCTTTAAATCATGAAATTCAAATTATTCCAATACTTTCTTATTTGTTCCTGAACAAAAAACTTTTTCAATTTCCTGTAGAAACCGACTTTGCTAAAGAAAAGGCTTGTATTGCAACAAAATTTCCCATTTTCTTCCAAATATTTCTACCAATACGTTTTCTTGATATAGAAATATGTTTTTTTGGAACTCCATAAATAAAGAGTTCTTCTTTTTATTATTGTATGAAAAAGGCATGTATTGATTAATACAGATCATTTTCTATAGTTTTGATCTTCTTTTTTTTTAATTTCGTCGATGGTCTTTTTTTGCCAATACAAATATATAGTTCTAGAATATAAGCAGTAAGGGTTTTTATAAGATTTCTTATATTTTCTTATCTTATTCTATTGAAATCCAATCTACCAATTTCATAAAAAAATAGAAATTAGGTAATTTAGAAAAACTATTAGAGCAATTAGTTGATTTATTGATGCAAACAATGTATCCATATCCATATTCTACTGATATTGTATAGTTATTTTTGCTTACTTTTCTTACTTTTTCTTTGCTTATTACAGTATGGTATATGGTTATATATTAGTAGAATACAATTCTAGTCTAGTGGCAAACTTTTTTAATATCATATTTTCTTTCTCCTTTTTATATAAAAAATATTTTTCTGCTTAAAAATGAATAATATGTTAGTTAAAAAATTAATAACTAAAAAATGACTCTATATCAACCTACTTGGAAAAAGCATTTAAGCAACAATTTAGAACTTTTCCAATACTTTGAATCTAAAAAAATAAGGAAAATATAAAATTAGAATATTTAAGGTTTCATATATTTTTTCATATTTTATCCTTCTCTTCAAAAAACAATAAAAATTGGTGGATCGGAAACAATTATAAGAAAAAAATGAAAATTTGTAATTTTTATGAAACATACATATAAATATGCATGCATGATACCTTTTCTTCCATTTCCTATTACTATGTTAATAGGATTTGGACTTCTACTAATTCCTGCAACAATTATAAATATTCGACGTATGTGGGTTTTGTTAGGATTTTTCCTAGGGGCCCTATACAATTAGATTTTAGAGAGATAAGAAGTGAAAGAAAGCAATAACAAATAAATTCCTTCAAATAAAACTTTTATTAATTCATCAAAAGATCAGAAGAAAAATTCTAAAAATTGAGAAGATATCTCAATCCTCAAAAACCAAAAAAACTTCTTTTCCATACACATCTAATTAATCCTATACATGCCTATTTATAACAGTCTTGACAAAATACCTTTTTTAAGAAGCTATTGAATACTTCCTTACATCTTTCTGTTATAGAAAATTCATTGCCTCTTTAAAGCAATAAAAGAGGAAATTAACCATTATCCAAAATTTTCAAAATCTATCAAATAGGCAATGAATTTGAGTCATAATTCCACATAGATTTAAATATCTTCAAAATCTACTAAACTATGGAATAATGTATCACCAAAATCTAACAGGCTTTTTCGAGTGTTTTGATGCTAATTATAGCTATGGTATATTATGTTAATCTTTCTATTCAACAAATAAACTAAAAAATTATCTGTTACAATCTATGGTCTTGGACAATCAATAATAATTTTTCTTTAGAGTTTGGATGCTTGATCGATATGCTTACTTCTATTATGATAATATAATAATTACTACTATTGGAATCATGGTTCTTTTTATTATTTAAAGGTTGTATGATCCGAGGATCGTACAGACATACTAGATATATATAGATATAAATATTCAGCCAAAAAGGCTTGGCCGATAGCCTAACGGTTTTTAAGGTGGGTCGCACACCATCAAAACACAAATTGGCAGGTGTGAAGCAGAGGCACCTCAACAACTATAAAGACTACCAACTTGCCTGGCTAGCTAACAAAAATCATCAAAAAAGTCCAACAAATTGACTAGGCACAAATATAATAATAAACATCAGTTTCAAAGTTTAACAATATTAGAAAAGTCAAAATAACAAAAGAGAGAGTATAATTAAATTGTTGTGCAATAAAGGAACCAACCAAGAAGCTCAAGGAAATAACCAGAAGTGCGTGGCGAGCAAATAAATTTTTAATCCCAATTAGGTGCAGCCAGGATCCCTTTGTTTGCTCAAAATTCACCATCATTGCATATTATAAGCTCATCCTCCTTTAGCCAATAATAAAGTTCTAGCTCAACCTTTTCATTGTAATGATCTCGGTTTTGACTAAAATTAAATTTGGTAATTAATATGAAATTTTGAATTAAATTGTGAATAAATTTGAATTTTTTCCAAATAAAAAAATATTTGTTTTTTTATCAATATAAATATCTATATATATATATATATATATTTGATTGAAATAGAATTTTGGTTTGAAATTCAATAATAAATATATTATGAATAAATTGAATTTAATACTCTATATTTTAAAAGTTTGTTTTCTAGATTTTAGTATATATATATGTAGTTTAAAAAAATTATGTTCTGAATTCAATATAGAAATTTTCAAAAACTATTTGATAAGTAAAATTTTAAAAACTTATAAATATATATAAAGGAAAATGTATATAAATAAATAAATAAATATTTATTAGATTTGATAAAAAGGTTTAATACATTTTCTTTTGAAATCTAATTAGAGATAAATAAAATTTGTTTAAATAGTTTAAATCTAAGAACAAAGGTATAAAACATAAATACTTAATTAAACAAGGGTTAAGACATAATTTGTAAAATTAGATTAAGTAAGGATTTAAACACAATTTAATCACAAATAACACTTGTAAAATAAAGGAAGCAGGAAAATAGGCACAAGGAAGAAGTTGCGAAAAAATTTAGTCTCAAGGACAGCAAGTTTGCTTTTTAGTCTGAAGGACATTTGTTAGTATAAACAGAAAATGATAGTTACAGCTATCATTCTGTGATTTACACTAAAAGTGTCCTTCGGCCTAAAAAGAAAATTTCTTGTCCTTGGAACTAAATTTTTCTGCAACTTTTTTCCTTGAGCCTAAAATCCCCTAAAGGAAATATGTAATTACAAGTGTTAGTTAATTTAAACAAATGTAAGTATAGTTTAACTTGAAATTTACAACTGGCAGAGATGTTTTCTTTTTGAATAATAATGTAAATAAATAAAGTATAAGAGAAAATAACCAAGCTATTCTCAATTTTCTCAAAAAACTGAAATTAAACTACGGATCAAAAGAGAAAATCAAAATCAGAATAGAAAAGAAAACAAATCATCACAGGCAACTCATATTAATCAAAACCTGATCAAGTTTTAAGCCTGGAAAATTAAAACTTCAACTTGGAAAACAAGTAAATCTGAAGCAACTCAAACATCATCAACAAGCAAGCTTCAGGATTCAAAATTAAGTTGCAAATCAATTTACAAGCCTGGGAACAAGAATCAAACGTCATGAAAAAAAATCAAAGTTTAACACTCAAAACAAAGATCAGTCTCGGGTCAAATAAGATCAGGTAGCAGATCAAAGTATATCAAGTAACAACTCATATTTATTAAATAAAAGATCAGCTTCAAACATCAAGGATTCAAATTGAAAACAAGAGTAAAGCTTCCAGTTTTTCAAATTCAAAAGCAAAGTTCATGTTCTCTGCTCTATCAAACTCCAGGTGAGCAAACCACCCTCATAAATTCTTAAAGCTTGATATATCTGATTTACATGTGATTAGTTTTCGATGTAAGTTGTGAAATGTGCTTACATGTTATATATATGTATGGATGACTGTGTGCATGATTATATACAGGCAACATGCCTCTGTTCCAAGCCAATAGGGTTTAAACAATTTGAAAATTCAAATCTCCTTATCAAATCTCTGATAGGGCTAGGAATTTAAACAAGCTGTCTTTGTTTAAACCTAAACTAGGTTTTAAAAATATTTTCAAGTAAAATAAGTATGAATATTAGCTGGAAAATAGAAGGTAGTATAAATTTTAAAAACATGTTAAATCCAAATATGCTAATTCTCTGATTCAGGCATATAATCCTAATTGTCATTGAAAATCATGATTTTTAAGAATTGAATCATAATTATAGTTTGGGATTGAGAAAGATAATCAGAGTTGACCAGAAAATGGACTTTGAGCTATTCCTGGTGATTGGTGAACTCGGGATGGTCAGGGATTTCACTGGAGGAGGTCAGGGTGCAGGAGAGCTCGGCAAAAATGGGTGGAGGTTTTTTTAGCCACCATGGCGGCGATGGTGGGTAGAAATAGGGTTTAAACCCTAGGTTGTGTTGAGGCTGCAAATTGAGTCACCGTGGTGTCTCTAGTGGAGCGAGTATCACCGGGCCAAGGGGATGGAAGATGGGGTCGTGGTTGCATGTCATCTGGTGATCGGAATTGGTGGCGTGGAGTGATTTATTCGATCAGTCCAGTTTCCAGTAAAGTTTTGACTCAGCTCGATTTCGAGTTCGACGTGGTTGAGGCAATCTGGGTGGTCGGGTGAGTGAGGGTGGTCGTTAACAACGTGTCAATGGCCGTAGCGTCGATCGAAGTGGTGGCGAACGCTGGTTCATGTGCACAGGCATTAGGTGGTGTCAGTGGTTATTTTGTTGGCTGTGGATTTGAGAAGACGAAGCAGACTCGAAGTCGTGCTTGGGAATTCAGGTTGTTGGCTCGAGTTTAAACTGGGAAGTTTGAATGTGTTTTATTTTGGGTTTTAAAATTTAGAAAAAGTAAAGTAAAAAGAAAAGAAAAGGGTTTGCTCGGGTTTGGACCCAAAAATGTTATAGTCTAGCTCGGGAAAAATCATGAATGGCTCAGGTCTATAAAAATAGTTTTAAAATTTAAATCATATCATGTTTGATTTGAAACAATTTTGGTTAAAATCAATTCTTTTGTAATGTTAAATGTTTATCCGAGTTTTGAGTTGGTTAAAAAAGTTTTTTAAATAAAATTATTATAAATTAATTTAGTTTAAAATGCTTTAAACATATGTATAACCCTTATTTTAAAATTTATTTTGAATAAACTTAATGTATTAAGAAGTTAATTAAGAAAAGATGTTTTAATTATTAATTAATTTTAAAAATCTAAGTTAATTTATTTTTAATGATAATAAATTAAAAGGTTTTTTAAATAAAGGTTTTTAATGATAATTAAAGTAATTTATTAAGATAAATGGATTATCTTTTAATTAATTGAAGTCTTAAGTGATTAAAGATTTTATTATTTAAATGAATGCAATTAAATGATGATTGTTTAATGAAAGTAATTTAGAAGGATAATTACCTAATGTAATTAAAAGGATTAATTATGTAATTACTTAAAGATAAATTAATCAAGGTGATTAACTTAATTATGTGATTATTTAAAAGTTAATTAATTAATAATTAAAATTTATTAATTAATAATTAAGGAATAAATTAAGGTTAATTAACTTCATAATTAAATATTTTTAATTACATAGTTAAGACTAATTAATTATTGATTAAAGATTAATTAAATGATTAAAGTCGATTAATCAAATGACTAAAGAATAATTAATTAAAGGATGATTGATTTATGTGATTAGTTAATTAAGATGATTAATTAGCGATAATTAATTAAATGGTAATTAATTAATGGTTAATTAATTAATGTAATTAATTTAATAAAGGATAATTTAATAATTAAAGGTAAATTATTTAATGATTAAAGGTTGATTGATTTAATAATTAAAGGTTAATTATTTAATGATTAAAAGTTGATTAATTTATTATTAAAGGTTAATTAATAAATAACTAAAGGATAATCAATTAAGATAGTTTGTAATTAATTAATATTAATTAACCAAGATTAGTGATTAATTTGTTAAATTAATCAAATGATTAATTGATCTTACTTATGAATGTTTGGATTCTATTGAATGCTTGGATCGTTTGATAACCCTGATGTGTGATGCTTTGTGATATATTTTGATTTGAGCTGTGATGAATATAATTTATTCATCTGTGATGAATAAATATTATTTATCTGTGAATCTGTGAAGAAGATAAGCGTTATAAGATTATACCGCTTATCGATATTGCTGTGCTTGAATCTGTGATGATTGATGATGTTGCACTATTGTGTAAAACCCCTGGACTACACCATACACACACAAATATGGATTGCACTAGAAAATTGGTTAAGTCATAGATATTTGAATTTAATATTATGAAATGGTTTTAAAAGTTGAATTTTGAATCCAAATGGCTTTGGAAATGGAAATGGATTGAATGTGAAAAGCTTTTGAAAGGGAAGTTTTGTTTGAATATAATATATCTTGTTTAAGTTTTGAAATCATTTTGGAAAGTATGGTTTGAAAGGGTTAAACAAGTTATACAATGTATATATAGATTTTAAACCATTTTGAAGTGTATTAAATAAATTATGTTAGGAATTTGAATTTAATTCAAATTAGAACTTGCCAATGATACGCAGTTCGTTGATTTTTTGGTTTATACTTTTAAAAGTTGTAAATTATGAATATTTGATCGAATTTTTCTAAAATGAAATTTTTTTTTTCCAAATAATAATAGCTTTCATATAAAGAAAGGATTTCCAGTTTTTGTTGAAAGGATTTCAAATTTGTAATGGAATTGTTTTGAAAGCTATAAATGAACCTTTGCTGAAGATTGGAGAACTTCGTGAAGTGAATCTTTTTGTTTAAAGATTTGAAAATGATAATTTTTTTAAACCATTTGAAAAAAGGTTTTGGGTTTTAAGTTGTAACTTAACTAAGATCCTGATATCCATATGCTTTTTAAATTTAAGCGCTCATTATTCGGTTTAGCTGGGAGAGGACTTTGTGCCATATAACCCATTTTGAATATTGATACGACGGAAATGGATAGCATTTGAAGACGGTGGTGAAGATTGGGTATTTTCGAAAGCGAAAGGATTACCTGTCGAATGTCTCTGCACCGGCTAATCCCTGATATAGAGATTTATATTACCCTTTGTGATGGGGAGTCCAGACATGATTAGGGATTATCCGGATTTGCAAGGGTTTCTTTGGAAGTGCCTTCAGTTTCTTTCAAAACCGAACCGGACGTGTATGGATGTATGTCTGACGTTACACTTTGAGATGTAAAGTTGGTCTTTATCAAATACATTTCTATTGGTGGCGGAGAATTTATTCTCTTAGCTTAACACCCTTCTCTGAGATGTACAAGCTCAGAGGTTATGTAGTTGATGGTCACTAGTGATACATTCCCAATTTGGTAAGGTGGCATACGAAGTGCTGCTAATCATGTGTTGATCGAAGCATGACTTTTGTGAAAAGCGTAGCTTTGTGGACGAGACTTCGTCGAGCCTCACAACTCGAAAATGGTCGAAACAGGAATGTTGCGGCAAGGTTATTAGGGGTCGCGCCCCTAGGGTATGTCCATTTTCTTATGGATAAAAGGTGGTATCATGGTATGGAGCCTAGATGTTTAACCTATGTGGTTGCTGCAAACTTGTTGCTTTGTGATTATTGGTTTGAAAGCTCTCGGATAAAGGTCGGCAATGACTGGGGATGGCATACTTAAGTGTTACCTAGTTACAGAGGTAACCCGGCCTTGTGTTGGCAGAGATCCGGTTTGGTTCTTGGGGGCGTCCCTCCAGAGGCGTTCCATTCGGTAAGGAAGTTTCTTAGCCTGACCATTTATTGGCAATCCAATCACCATTACGCGCCTTGTATGGTTTTAGTTGTATAACCTGCCATTTACTTATAGTGGTCACCACTATTTAGATGGTAGCTATAGTATGCATACAATAATGGTTGTATGCTGACTAAGATTAATATTATACTTTCGAAAGGTTTTCTACACTATGCGCTAAAATAATATCAAAAGGTTTTCGCGTATCAAGCATGTTTGACTATCATAAGGAGAAATCTCCTCCAATTGTGCATTTGCATTGTGTGTGTGGCGGGAGGCCTTATGGTGATTTCATTTTCCAAAAAAAAGCATTGCAGATTTCTTTTAAATTCTTTTATTTTGCTTTTGTTAAAGATAAACTGCTTTTGTTTGCTCATACTAGTCTCATGACTGACCTGGAGTTTATTGTTCCCTTTCTAAACTTTAGATGCCCACAATTTTCCACATGGGCAGCTTAGAGTTAGATTTTCAGATAATCAGCTAGTAGATATAGAGTTGATAGCTTTCAGCCTTTTGATTTGGCAATAACATCTGTTTCACTTCAACCAGTTGCCTAGTTTGCTTCATTACAACGATGATGGTGGTTCGACCTAGTGGTTTGGAGTTTTGGCTTCAGAGTTTTGGCATTAGAGTTGCAGTTTGTGGATTCACTCTCTCTTGAAGGTCATTATAGAGTTATCTCTTCCAGTGTCGGTTGTTCTTCCACTGTTGTGTATGTCTGATATATGTATTGATATCAATTGTATTAATGTGTTGTATCATTGTTGTAATGAACTGTTGTGTATCAATGGTATGTTCATTTTCTTCCACTGTGTTGTTGTACTTAATGTGTTATAAGCTCCATCTGAACTGGAGTTCGACGTTTGATTCTACGGCATTCGAATACAAGTGAGGTATGAATGTTGATTTTCGAACGTCGGATTTCAGGTCGTGGCAAGTGGTATCAGAGCTAAAGGTTAAACTTTAGCTTTTGGAGTATAGCACATTAGGTGACTCATTAGAGATAGGGTTACAAATACCCTAGAATGAGTATATCCCTAAGATATCTTGTCCGAATGCCTCGGTAAATTCTCTTACTATCCACTGATAGTGAGTATGAGTGCAAGAAGAGAACGAGATAGGGGACAGGAGAGTACCACTATAAATGGTCAATACCCTACGACAACGGAAACAACTTTTCTATCGATCTCTTTTGATCCAGTTTCAGTTCTTTGATTGCTTCATGGCAGCTACAGGAAAGAAGCTTTAGTATGGTGCTGGCCCTGCGTATCGTTGTAGAAAATCCTTACTTCGTATCTTCATCGGTTTCTTATCAATCTTCCCGTTTTAACTTTAATAAATTTGAAATTTCAATTGAAATAAATTGGTAAAAAAAATATGGAACTAAATTAAATTGTATCCATTTATCTATTCTTTTGGGTTTCGATATACATTCTACGAACAGTTAGTTATCCCTTCGGACTAACCAATGCTCTTGCATATTTCATAGACCGGATGACCCGAGCATTTCATGTAGTATCAAATGAGTTGGTTCTCATATTGTTGATATTCTAATTTAGTAAGCCAATGTAGAATAGATATTTCAGCTTGATCTGATGAGTCGATTCTCTATCTTTGTGTATTCATCTGCTTTGTTTGTCTCCATGTCTAGCAAATTTCAGGGACGAAATTTTCTTAAGGGGGGAATCTGTAATGATCTCGGTTTTGAGTAAAATTAAATTTGGTAATTAATATGAAATTCTGAATTAATTATGAATAAATTTGAATTTTTTTCAAATAAAAAATATTTGTTTGCTTATTAATATAAGTATATATATATATATATATATATATATATATATATATATATATATTTGATTGAAATAGAATTTTGGTTTGAAATTCAATAATAAATATATTATGAATAAATTGAATTTAATACTCTATATTTTAAAAGTTTGCTTTCTAGATTTTAATATATATATATATGCAGTTTAAAAAATTATGTTTTGAATTCAATATAGAAATTTTCCAAAACTATTTGAAAAGTAAAATTTTAAAAACTTATAAATATATAAAAAGGAAAATGCATATAAATAAATAAATATTTATTAGATTTGATAAAAGGTTTAATACATTTTCTTTTGAAATTTAACTAGAGATAAATAAAATTTGTTTAAATAGTTTAAATCTAAAAACAAAGGTATAAAACATGAATACTTAATTAAACAACGGTTAAAACATAATTTGTAAAATTAGATTAAGTAAGGATTTAAACATAATTTAATCACAAATGACACTTGTAAAATAAAGGAAATATGTAATTACTAGTGTTAGTTGATTTAAAAAAATGTAAGTATAGTTTAACTTGAAATTTACAAGGGCCAAAGATGTTTTCTTTTTGAATAATAATGTAAATAAATAAAGTATAAGAGAAAATAACCAAGCTATTCTCAGTTTTCTCAAAAAAATGAAATTAAACTACAGATCAAAAGAGAAAATCAAAATCAGAATAGAAAAGAAAACAAATCATCACATGCAACTCATATTAATCAAAACCTGATCAAGTTTTAAGCCTGGAAAATTAAAACTTCAACCTGGAAAACAAGTAAATCTGAAGCAACTCAAACACCATCAACAAGCAAGCTTCAGGATTCAAAATAAGTTGCAAATCAATTTACAAGCCTAGGAACAAGAATCAAACATCATGAACAAAATCAAAGTTTAACACTCAAAACAAAGATCAGTCTCGGGTTAAATAAGATTAGGTAGCAGATCAAAGTATATCAAGCAACAACTCATGTTTATTAAACAAAAGATCAGCTTCAAACATCAAGGATTCATATTGAAAACAAGACCAAAGCTTCCAGTTTTTCAAATTCAAAAGCAAAGTTCCTGTTCTCTGCTCTGTCAAACTCCAAGTGAGCAAACCACCCTTATAAATTCTTAAAGCTTGATATATCTGATTTGCATGTGATAAGTTTTTGATGTAAGTTGTGAAATGTGCTTGCATGCTGTATATATGTATGGATGACTGTGTGCATGATTGTGTATAAGCAACATGCCTCTGTTCCAAGTCCAACCGGGTTTAAACAATTTGAAAATTCAAATCTCCTTATCAAATCTCTGATAGGCCTAGGAATTTAAACAAGCTATCTTTGTTTAAACCTAAACTAGGTTTTAAAAATATTTTCAAGTAAAATAAGTATGAATATTAGCTGGAAAATAGAAAAGGTGTCATAAATTTTAAAAACATGTTAAATCCAAATATGTCAATTCTCTGATTCAGGCATATAATCCTAATCGTCTTTGAAAATGATGATTTTTAAGAATTGAATCATAATTTATAGTTTGGGATTAAGAGAGATAATCATAGTTTACCAGAAAATGGACTTTGAGTTATTCCTGGTGATTAATGAACTCGAGGTGGTCGGTGACTTCACTGGAGGAGGTCAGGGTGTAGGAGAGTTCGAAAAAAAAGGGTGGAGGTTTTCTTAGCCACCGTGACTGCGGCGGTGGGTAGAAATAGAGTTTAAACCTTAGGTTGTGTTGAGGCTAGAAATTGAGTCACCGCGGTGTCTCTGGTGGATCGATGTCACCAGACCAAGGAGGATGGAAGCATGGGGTCATGGTGAAGCTTGGGTCATGATCGTGTGGCGTCTGGTGATCGGAATTGGTGGCACAGAGTGATTTATTCGATCAGTCCAGTTTCCAGTGAAGTTTTGACTCAGCTCGATTTTGAGTTCGACATGGTTGAGGCAATCTGGGTGGTCGGGTAAGTGAGGGTGGTCGTTAACAACGTGTCAGTGGCCGCAGCGTTGATCCAAATGGTGGCGAACGCTGGTGCATGTGCACAAGCATTGGGTGGTGTCAGTGGTTATTTTATTGGTTGTGGGTTTTGTGAAGACGAAGCAGACTCAAAGTCGTGCTCGGGAATTCAGGTTGTTGGCTCGAGTTTACTACTGGGAAGTTCGAATGTGTTTTATTTTAGGTTTTAAAAGTAGACAAAGTAAAGTAAAAAAGAAAAGAAAAGGGTTTGCTCAGGTTTGGACCCAAAAATGTTATGGTCTGGCTCGGGAAAAATCATGAATGGCTCGAGTCTATAAAAACAGTTTTAAACTTTAAATCATATAAGTTTGATTTGAAACAATTTTGTTTAAAATCAATTCTTTTGTAATGTTAAATGTTTATCCGAGTTTTGAGTTGGTTAAAAAGGTTTTTTAAATAAAATTATTTTAAATTAATTTAGTTTAAAATGTTTTAAACATATGTATAACCCTTATTTTAAAGTTTATTTTGAATAAACTTAATGATATTAAGAAGTTAATTAAGAAAAGATGTTTTAATTGTTAATTAACTTTAAAAATCTAAGATAATTTCTTTGTGGATAATAAATTACAAGGTTTATTAAATAAAGGTTTTTAATGATAATTAAAGTAATTTATTAAGATAAATGGATTATCTTTTAATTAATTTAAGTCTTAAGTGATTAAAGATTTTATTATTTAAATGAAAGAAATTAAATGATGATTGCTTAATGAGAGTAATTTTGAAGGGTAATTACCCGATGTAATTAAAAGGATTAATTATGTAGTTACTTAAAGATAAATTGGTCAAGGTGATTAATTTAATTATGTGATTAATTAAAGTCAATTAATTAATAATTAAAATTTATTAATTAATAATTAAGGAATGAATTAAGGTTAATTAACTTCATAATTAAAGATTTTTGATTACATAATTAAGACTAATTAATTATTGATTAAAGATTAACTAAATGATTAAAGTTGATTAATCAAGTGATTAAAGAATAATTAATTAAAGGATGATTAGTTTATGTGATTAATTAATTAAGATGATTAACTAGGGATAATTAATTAAATGGTAATTAATTAAGGGTTAAGTAATTAATGTGATTAATTTATTAAAGGATAATTTAATAATTAAAGGTTAATTATTTAATTATTAAAGGTTGATTGATTTAATAATTAAAGGTTAATTATTTAATGATTAAAGGTTGATTAATTTATTATTAAAGGTTAATTAATAAATAATTAAAGGATAATCAATTAAGATAGTTTGTAATTAATTAATATTAATTAACCAAGATTAGTGATTAATCTGATTTAAATTAATCAGATGATTAATTGATCTTGCTTATGAATGTTTGGATTCTATTGAATGACCCTGATGTGTGATGCTTTGTGATGTATTTTGATTTGAGCTATGATGAATGTAATTTATTTATCTATGATGAATTTATATTATTTATCTATGAATCTGTGAATGAAGATAAGCGTTATAAGATTATACCGCTTATCGATATTGCTTTGCATGAATCTATGATGATTGATGATATTGTGCTATTATGTAAAACCCCTGGACTACACCATACAGACACAAATATGAATTGCACGAGGAAATTGGTTTTGGAAATGGTTTTGAATTTTGAATTATCAAATGGTTTTAAAAGTTGAATTTTGAATCCAAATGGTTTTGGAAATGGAAATGGATTGAATATGAAAATCTTTTGAAAGGGAAGTTTTGTTTGAATATAATATATCATGTTTAAGTTTTGAAATCATTTTGGAAAGTATGGTTTGAAAGGGTTAAACAAGTTATACAATGTATATATAGATTTTAAACCACTTTGAAGTGTATTAAATAAATTGTTTTGGGGATTTGAATTTAATTCAAATTAGAACTTGCGAATAGCAGTTTGTTGATTTTCTGGTTTATACTTTTAAAAGCTATAACTTGTGCATATTTGATCGGATTTTACTGAAACGGAAACCTTTGTTTTCCAAATAATAATATCTTTCATATAAAGAAAGGATTTCCAGTTTTCGTTGAAAGGATTTCAAATTTGAAATGGAATTGTTTTGAAGGCTATAAATGAATCTTTGCTAAAGATTTGTGAACTTTGTGAAGTGAATTTTTTTGTTTAAGATTTGAAAATGGTAATTTGTTTAAACCATTTGAAGAAAGGTTTTGGGTTCTAAGTTGTGACTTAACTAAGATCCCAATATCCATATGCTTTTTAAAGTTAAGCGCTCATTATTCTGTTTAGCCAGGAGAGGACTTTGTATCATATAACCCATTCTGAATAATGATATATGGAAATGGAGAACATTTGAAGACGGTGGTGAAGACCGGGTATTTTCGAAAGCTAAAGGATTACCTGTCGAATGTATTTGCACTGGCTGATCCCTGGTATAGAGATTTATATTACCCTTTGCGATGGGGAGTCCGAACGTGATTAGGGATTATCTGAATTTGCAAGGGCTTCTTTGGAAGTGCCTTCGGTTCCATTCGAACCCGAAATAGACTTGTATGGATGTATGTTTGACGTTACACTTTGATATATAAAGCTGGTCTCTATAAAATACATTTCTGTTGGTAGCGGAGAATTTATTCTCTTAGCTTAACACTCTTCTCTGAGACGTACGTGCTCAGAGGTTATGTAGTTGATGGTTACTGGTAATACATTCCCAATTTGGTAATGTGGCATACGAAGTGCTGCTGATCATGTGTTGATCGAAGCATGGCTTTTGTGAAAAGCATAGCTTTGTGGCTGAGACTTCGTCGAGCCTCACAACCCGAAAATGGTCAAAACAGGAATGTTGCGGCAAGGTTATTAGGGGTCGTGCCCCTAGGGTATGTCCATTTTCTTTTGGATAAAAGGTAGTATCATGGTATGGAGCCCAGATATTTAACCTATGTGGTTGCTGCAAACTTATTGCTTTGTGGTTGTTGGTGTTGAGAGCTCTCAGATAAAGGTTGGTAACGACTGGGGATGGCATACTTATAGTTGTTACCTAGTTACAGAGGTAACCCGGCCTTGTGTTGGCAGAGATCCGGTTTGGTTCTTAGGGGTGTCCCTCTAGAGGCGTTCCATTCGGTAAGGAAGTTCCTTATAATATCAAAAGGTTTTCATGTATCAAGCATGTTTGACTATCATAAGGAGCAATCTCCTCCAATTGTGCGTTTGCATTGTGTGTGTGGCGGGAGGCCTTATGGTAGTTTCATTTTCCAAAAAAAAAAGCATTGTGGATTTCTTATAAATTCTTTTGTTTTGCTTTTGTTAAAGATAAACTATTTTTGTTTGCTCATACCAGACCCATGACTGACCTGGAGTTTATTGTTCCCTTTCTAAACTCCGGGTGCCTATAATTTTGCACACGGGCAACCTAGAGTTAGATTTTCAGAAATTAGCTAGTAGATATAGAGTCGATAGCTTTCAGCCTTTGGATTTGGCAATAGCATTTGTTTCACTTCAACTAGTTACCTAGTTTGCTTCATTATAACGATGATGTGGTTCGAGCTAGTGGTTTGGAGTTTTCGCTTTGGAGTTTTGGCATTAGAGTTGCAGTTTGTGGATTCAACTCTCTTGGAGATCATAATAGAGTTATCTCTTCCACTGTCAGTTGTTCTTCCGCTGTTGTATATGTCTGATATATGTATTGATATCAATTGTATCAATGTGTTGTATCATTGTTGTAATCAACTATTATGTGTCAATGGTATATTCATTTTCTTCCGTCGTGTTGTTGTACTTAATGTGTTATAAGCTCCATCCGAGCTGGAGTTCGACATTTGAATCTGCGGCATTCGATTACAAGTGAGGTATGAATGTTGATTTTCGAACGTTGGATTTCAGGTCATGACATTCATCGTCAGAAACCCACATAGAAAATTGCTTCCAATTTACGTGGTAGTACAAACCAATTTCCTTATGGAATCATGGTTGTTATTTATGGTGATAATTATATGTCTCATGATTGAGGATATTTGAGATTATTTACTTATATGATTTTTTTTCAATACTTCTATGTTGGGATTAGTTACTAGTTCTAATCTAATACAAATTTATACTTTTTAGGAACTTATAGAAGTGTGTTCCTATTTATTAATAGTTTTTTGATTCACACGCCAAATACACTAAGTGCTTTTCAAAATGCTTTTGTAACCAGCTGTATAGGGGATTTTGGTTTATTATTAGGAATTTTATGATTTTATTGGATAAGGGTAGTTTAGAATTTTGAGATTTGTTTGAAATAGTTGCTAAATTAATTTGTGCTTTTTTTTAATTCCTTGACATGGTTGCTAAATCCGCACACTTTTCACTTCGCATATGGTTACATGATTCTATGGAAGGACCTACACCCATTTTGGCCCTTATGCATGCTGCTGCTATGGCAACAGTAGGAATTTTTCTTGTAGCTCGTCTTCTTCCTCTTTTCATAGTCATACCTTACACAATGAATCTTATTTCCTAAATAGATGTAATAACAGTATTATTAGGAGCTACTTTGGCTCCTTCTCAAAGAGATATTAAAAAAAGTTTAGCTTGTTATGCCATGTATCAATTAGGTTACATTATATTAGCTTTGGGTATAGTTTCTTATAGGGTTGCTTTATTCCATTTGATCACTTATGCCTATTATAAAGCTTTGTTGTTTTTATGATCTGCATCCATTATTCATTCAATGAAATCCATTGTTGGAGTTTCACTAGATAAAAGTCAAAATATGGTTCTTATAGAAGGATTGAAAAATATGTTCCAGTTACAATAATTTCCTTTTTATTAAGTAAGCTTTCTCTTTGTAGTATTTCACCTCTTAATTGTTTTTGGTCGGAAGACGAAATTCTTAATGATAGTTGGTTGTATTTGTCAATTTTCGCAATAATCACTTCATTTACAACAGGATCTATTGCATTTTGTATGTTTCAACTGTATTTACTTACCTTTGATGGAAATTTGCATATTCATTTTCAAAATTAGAACAACGTTAAAAGTAGTTCTTTCTATTCAGTATCTTTATGGGAAAAAGAAGTACCCAAAAGAATATAAAAAATACCATTTGCAACAATGAATGCAAAGTTTATTTTTTTTCAAAAAATACATATGAAATTGAAAGTGCCGTTAAAAATAGAGAACGATACTTTAGTACTTTCTTTAGAAATAAATATATTTACACTTGTCCTCATGAGTCGGGCAATACATTATTATTTCCCACGCTTATAATAGTATTATCTACTTTATCGATTGGATCAATTAGAATTGATTTCGGTGGACTAGATCCTTATTTATTGTCAAAGTGATTAACTCGCTCTACAAAAAAATTCCATCAAAATGAGCCTTCAAATTTTATGATTTTTTAAAAGATGTTGTTTTTCAATGAGTATAGTCATTTTTGGATTATTTGTAGCATCCATTTTATATGGATCTATTTTGTCATCTCTATAGAATTTGAGTTTAGTCAATTCATTTGTGAAGAAGTGCCGCATGATAATTTTATTCGAACTAGTGAAAAATGTGATACATAACTAGTAGTATAATCGTGGTTATATACATATTTTTTATACTAAGATTTATAATGGAAATGTAAGAGAATTAGTTAAACTAGTTCGGTTTTTTAATAGACGTATAATTGATGGAATGATAAATGAGATTGGTCTTATTAGTTCCTTTATAAATGAAAGGATTATATAATAGAAGGTAGGCGAATTTCGTCTTATCTATTCTTGTATTTTTCTTTTGTATTCATTTTTTCTTAAATTTTTTATTTATGTAAATAAAAATCTATATACGTATGTATGTATGTAAAAGAGATTAGATTATTTCCTTTATTTGGGCATATATAAAAAATATTATGCCATTTCATTTCATATTGCATTTGCAAACCTATCATTTTTTAAATATATCATTGGGCAATTCTATCGTTTATAATCGAAAGGAAAAGTTACAATATGTTTTTTAAACCAAAGATAAGTTTTCTCTTCTTTAAGTTCTTCCAATTTCCAATTAATTTGATTGATATAAAGATAAGAATCTTCATAAACCGGAATATCTTTAACTTCTTTTGTGGATCCCTCTTGTTCATGCTTCGTTTTCTTTATTTCGCAAGTTGTTTCTGCATCGCTTTCTTTTGTTTCCAAGGTTTCTTTCAGCGTCTTAGTGCCAATAAGCGATGAAATTTTTCCTAAATAGAAGACACGGGCAATAAATAAGAGAATATTAAATATTCTATCCATAGAATTTCTCAAGTCCAACATAAGGTAGTTATTCGATTGAATTGAATGATTTTCCCACATTCACAAACAATCCAACCCATTTCATGAATAAAATATGACCAGTTAACCAACCAACAGGACTACTTGCTATAAAAAACATCTTGTTGTTGCATCGAAACTTAAAATTGTTGAATAATTTGGCTAACGTTGAACTTGGTAAAATGAAGTGGTTGTGTTAGTCCTTGAGAAGTTGATTTTGATGACAACAAGCTTAGAATAAGATTATAAAATATAAAAACTAACATTATAGTTTAGATATATATATGCATATGCAGGATATAACTATGCAAGTACCAAGAATGAAGACTGTACAGTATAGAGATTCAAGACTGAAGATATCAAGGTTGAAGACTCATGATTATCAAAAGTTCAAGATTTCAATATAAGTAATTTAGTTAGGAATTTTGTTAAAACTCCTAGAAAAGCGTTGACATCTTAAAATCCATTTTATTCTTGGATGGAATCCACTTCGAGCCTGTTAAAGGGATGGAACCCTAAGTAGGATGGAACCTACGAAAAATCTAGTGGAACATTGTTTTGTATCCACTAACTTTTATTCAAATGTTTTACAAAATTATATCTTATTTTCAAAATGATTTCAAAATCTTCCTTTTAAAAGAATCAAAAACATCTATCCTGGTTTTAAAATACTTTTAGCCTCAAAATAATCTTTATTTTCAAAATCAAATTATCCTTGGCATTAAACTATCTTTTAATTATAATATATTTAACTTTTAATATTTATACTTAGATTCAAATATAAAATTATAGTAAAATTTTATATATTTTATTCTCTATACTTATTTATGTATTTTAACTATAGTTAAGTATATTTATAAAGTTTAAAATAGTTCTAATACAAGATAGAAGTTATTTTCAAAGAAAAACAAATTACCAAAAATAACATAGGCCTGTCGACAACCCCAAGATACCCTTGTCGACAAGGTGACAGTTTATTCAAAAATTTGAATTTCAAAGGAAGTGTTTATTCGTCGTATCCTTTCACGAATGGACATAGCTGTTGTTCTATTATAAATAGGGGCGGTTTTAAACGGATTTGTATTCGTATTTTCTCTAATTTCACTCCTCTTCTTCTTCCACATTTCTTTATATACATTTTTACCATTACTCTGCTGAAATCACCATTGAATCTAACTTGATCATTTCTTGTTTGATTTTCTATCACTATCTCAACAAGATCCCAGTGCTATTCAGAGTTATAGACTTCTTTGTGATTAATTGAGTGGGAAATGGTGTGATTGTAGCCTATAAAATCAATAAAGCAAAAAAAAGGTGTGATTGTAGCCTGGTAAATCGATTGGGTGAACTTGTTGCCTGTAAAATCAAGTATCTCTACCCAGAGGATTTTGAATCTGGAGTGGTGTACCTCGTGGCCTTGAAATCGAAGGTGTAACTGTAAGAATTGATTTTGAAAGGAAATCTGTACTTGTGTTGCGGAACTGGATGTAGGGTAACTCCGAACCAGTATAAAATCTGGTGTGTTCTTTCCTTTATTTCTTTTACTTTATTTCTGCATTTGTGATTGATTCTGTGATCATAAGTGTGTCTGAATATTGCATAAAGTTGTGTTCAAATTAATATAAATTCAAAAAGAATTAGTAATTGCTTAAAACACTATTACCCCCTCCCCCTCTAGTGTTAATTCTAGCCTTAAGATCTGTGATCCGCATTTCTCACATTTGGTATCGGAGCAAGGTTTTCAAAGTTTCATAATATGATTTTTGAAAAAGCTTTTAAAATGGATATGTTTAAAAAACTTGTTAATACTAATTCAGAAATATTCATATCATCATTGTTTCTTGAGTCTGCATATAATCAATATTCAAATTCAAGTTGTCTATCAAAATTGTATGATGTGCAAGAAACATGTTTATGGGTGTTGAGGAATCAATCCACAATGGACAAATTATGCAGATCAAAAATAATAAATGGATACTTGATAGTGGATGCTCCAGACACATAACTGGTAATCCAGATATGATGAATGATATAATATACAAAGACGGAAGACTGGTTAACTTCGGAGACAACTCAAAAGGGTATATGATTGGCATCGGCAAAGTCGGTAACTTTGAAACTCCTATTGTTACTAATGTTTGCTAGTTAAGAATCTAAAACATAATTTGCTAAGTATTAGTCAACTTTGCGATAAAGGATATGAAATTAAATTTGAAAAATATAAGTGTCACATTAAAGATAATAATTCAACCATAATATTTTAAGGAATTAGGAAAAAGAATATTTATATTCTTAGTATGAAAGTTTCAAATGATAACCTGTGTCTTTTGGAAAATACAAGTGACCCTTGGATTTGGCATAAGAGATTTGGGCATTTTAATTTCAAACTCTTACGTAGACTGTTGACCTAGTAAGAGGTCTCCCTAAAATGAATTTTAAAGTAGATAGTTTGTGTGATGCATGTCAATTAGGAAAACGTAGAAAAAGTTCCTTTAAATTAAAAGATATGAGTTCAACTTCAAAACCTCTTGAGTTACTTCATCTTAATTCATTTGGTCCATCTCAAATTCTGTCAATAAATCATATTAAATATGTTTTTGTAATTGTAGATGATTATTCTAGATTTACATGGACAATATTTTTGAAACATAAAAGTGATGCATTTGAATGTTTTTAAAAACTTTACAAAAAGGATTCAAAATCAACTTTCTGTAAAAATTATAATCGTTCGTAGTGATCACGGTGGTGAATTTTAAAATGAAAAGTTTGAGGAATTCTGCAATAAAAAGGGAATAACTCATAATTTTTCATTTCCAAGAACTCCACAACAAAACAGAGTAGTAGAACGTAAAAATAGGACGATTCAAGAGTGTGCGAGAACTATGCTTTCAAATAGTAAATTACCAAAATACTTTTGGGCAGAAGCAGTTGCTACCGCCTATTATATTTTAAATCCAATTTTAGTTAGACCTTTAACTGATAAGACATCTTATGAACTTCTTCACACAAAGAAACCTAAGGTATCTTATTTTAGAATTTTTGGAAGTAAATGTTTTATTCTAGATACAAAAGATAACTTAGATAAATTTGATCCTAAATCAGACAAACGTATCTTTATTGGATATTCTAATAGAAGTAAAGCATATAGAGTTTTTAATTTAAGAACTAACACCATCGAAGAAATAATACATGTTTCATTCGATGAAAATTTCAAAAAAATTGAAGATACAAATGATGAAGAGGATTTAATCACTCAAAATCAAGAGTCAACTGAAACTAAGAATGAAATTAATCATCCTAATAAAAAGATTAAACTTTTAAAAGATCATCCTATAGAAAATATACTAGGAGATATGCAATCTGTTGTTACAACTAGAAATCAACTAAGTAAAATGAGCAATGCAGCCTTTATATCAACTATTGAACCCAAAAATCCAAAAGAAGCATCAACTGATGATTCATGGATTTTGGCTATACAAGAACTAAATCAATTCACTAGAAATGATGTTTGGGAACTTGTTCCTAGACCTGAAAATAAAACTATAATTGGAACAAAATGGGTTTATGAAAAAATGAATGAACTAGGTGAGCTTGTTAGAAATAAAGCCCGTTAGTCGCACAATGTTATTGTTAAGAAGAAGGAATAGATTTTGATGAAACCTTTGCTCCCGTAGCAAGATGAGAAGCCATTTGGATTCTACTTGCTTTCGCAAATCATAATAATTTCAAATTATTTCAAATTGATGTTAAAAGTGCCTTTGTAAATGGATTTGTAAAAGAGGAAGTATATGTTGAACAACCACCAGTTTTTGAAAATGAAAAATTACCAAATCATGTTTATAAACTTAAGAAAGCTCTATATGGCCCAAAACAAGCTCCTAGATCCTGGTATGATAGACTAAGATCTTACTTATTACAATCAAACTTTGAAATTGGTAAAGTAGATAATACTCTTTTTATTAAAAGAGATAAAAATGATATTCAACTAATACAAGTTTACGTAGATGATATCATTTTCGGATCAACTAATATTGAAATGAATAAAGAATTTTCTGAAATAATGACAAAAGAGTTTGAGATGAGTCATATGGGTGAATTAAACTTCTTTCTAAGATTGCAAATAAAACAATTAGATAATGGTATCTTTATCAGTCAAGAAAAATATGCTAAAGACCTAGTTAGTAAATTTGGTTTGACTACTGCAAGTGGAAAACCCACCCCCATGGCAACCAATGAGTACCTAAGTAAAGAAGATCTCTCGAAAGATGTAGATCAAAAATTATATAGAGGAATGATTGGATCACTACTCTATATCACTACTAGTAGACCTGATATCATGCATAGTGTTTGTCTTTGTGCAAGATATCAATCCCAACCTAAAGAGACCCACTTAAAAGTTGTAAAACATATCATAAATATGTTAAACACACCTCTGATTATGGCTTATTTTCACCCTAAAAATGATTCGTTTGAATTAATATCTTACTGTGATGCTGATTAGCTGGTTGTAAATCAGACCGAAAAAGTACAAGTGGAACTTGTCACTTTTTGGGGCATTCTTTGATTTCCTAGTTTAGTAAAAAGCAAAACACAGTTTCTTTATCAACAACCGAAGCAGAGTATATTTCTGCTGCTTTGGCTTGTTCTCAAGTAATATATATGCAACAAACTTTAAAAGATTTTGGTTTAAATATCTCAAAATCACCAATTTATTGTGATAATACTAGTGCAATAAATTTATCCAAAAATTCTACTCATCATGCTCGAACTAAACATATTGATATCAGACATCATTTTCTCAGAGATAATATAAGTAAGGAAGTAATTACTTTCGATTATATCAATTCCGAGAACCAAATTGCTGATATCTTAACAAAACCCTTATATGAATCTATATTTACTAAATTAAGAAGAGAATTAGGTATTTGTTCAATAACTGAAATATAGAATATAAATAATTAAAAAATTAAATTAAAATAAATAAAATAGTAAAAATATAGGTACCATATCGACAACCCTCCCTTACCTCTATCGACATATAACGATTTTTTTTCTTTTGAAATTTTCCCACCAAAATTCAAATGAGTGGTTATATATTCTTCTTATTTCAAAATTTTGTTCATTCTTTCTGCCCTTTCTCTAATCTAACTTCTAAAAACAATAAAACAGTGGCCTTCTCCTCCAAATCAAATAAAAATTCAACTTTTTTGTTCCCTTTTCCTTCTACTGGACCATTTCAATGAACTACGCTTGCACGAGTGATAAAAATGGAGGATTCCTTGAAGGATGCACTGTAACTTATGACTGATATTCAAGTAGTGCAACTCAGAATGGCCAAAGAACAAGCCTTAGAAACTTGCAAAGGTTTCTAATGGACAATCATGCCAATCCCATCCAGGTGATCAAGTGCAAGAGGACAGCGTGGAAGAAGAAGAAGAAGCCCTTATGGAAGAAGAGCACGCTGAAGATGATGACAAAGTTGTTTGCGTTGGCGAAGTGTGCTTTGACAAGGACGGAAATCTAGTCGAGCAACGTGGAAATTTCTGTTTCCACTACCCAAATTGCTCGGTTCATAGATCTCTCAATTTCAAGGACACATGTTAGTTTCTTTTCTCTCTTTCTTATCGTTATATGATTTTACTTACGTTTTCTACGCAAATGTAAATATAAAAATATATAATTAATGAATGATTTGTGTTCTTATATTTGAATTCTCACATTATCATTATTATAAGTATTATCATATATGGATTCTTAGTTAGGATAGTTAGTAATTAAGGACTAAGTTCTAGTTTTAGAATTAAGTGTTGATTATTTATGACAACACTATCATTATAATCACATGTCATGTAGTATTAGAATAAAGGGGAGTTATATAGGTTGGAGTTAGTTTTTGTTGATGACAAAGTGGGAGAAGTATAAAATATGATAGTTAGGCATAGATTAAGGGGGAGTTATTTATTTTAGGGGGAGTTATTAGGATAGAAGTAATATTCTATAAACAAAGGTTGTCATCATTAAAAAAGGGAGATTGTTAGTCCCTGAGAAGTTGATTTTGATGACAACAACCTTAGAATAAGATTATAAATATAAATACTAACATTATAGTTTAGAGATATATGTATATGCAGGATATAACTATGCAGGTACCAAGAATGAAGACTGCACAGTATAGAGATTCAAGACTGAAGATATCAAGATTGAAGACTCATGAGTATCAAGATTATCAAGAGTTTAAGATTTCAATATAAGTAATTTAGTAAGGATTTCGTTAAAACTCCTAGAAAAGCACTGAAATCTCAAAATCCATTTTATCCGTGAAGGGAATCCACTATGAGCCCGTTAAAGGGATGGAACCCTAAGTAGAATGAAACCTACAAAAAATCTAGTGGAACATTGTTTTATATCCACTAACTTTTATTCCAATGTTTTACAAAATTATATCTTTTTTTCAACATGATTTCAAAATCTTCCTTTTAAAAGAATCAAAAACATCTATCCTAGTTTTAAAATACTTTTAGCCTCAAAATAATCTTTATGTTCAAAATCAATTATCCTTGGTTTTAAACTATCTTTTAATTATAATATATTTAACTTTTAATATTTATACTTAGATTTAAATTTAAAATTATTGTAAAATTATATATATTATTCTCTATACTTATTTATGTATTATAACTATAGTTAAGTATATTTATAAAGTTTAAAATAGTTTTAATACAAGATAGAAGATATTTTCAAAAAAAACAAATTACCAAAAATAACATATGCCTGTCGACAATCCCAAAATACCCTTGTCGACAAGGTGACGGTTTATTCAAAAATTTGAATTTCAAAGGAAGTGTCTATTCGTCATATCCTTTCACGAATGGACATGGCTTTTGTTTTACTATAAAGAGGGGAAGTTTTAAACGAATTTGAATTCATATTTTCTCTGATTTCACTCCTCTTCTTCTTCCACATTTCTCTATATACATTTTCACCATTACTCTGCTGAAATCACCATTGAATCTAACTAGATCGTTTTTGGTTTGATTCTCTATCTCTATCTCAACAAGATCCCAATGCTATTTGGAATTATAAACTTCTTTGTAATTAATTGAGTGAGAAAAGGTATGATTGTAGCCTGTAAAATCAATCAAGCGAGAAAAACTGTGATTGTAGCATGGGAAACCGATTGGGCGAACTTGTTGCCCGTAAAATCAAGTATCTCTACCCAAAGGATTGTGAATCTAGAGTGGTGTGCCTCGTGGCCTTGAAATCGTGGGTGTAATTGTAAGAATTGATTTTAAAAGGAAATATGTACTTGCATTGCGGGACTGGATGTAGGGTAACTCTGAACCAGTATAAAATCCAGTGTGTTCTTTCCTTTATTGCTTTTACTTTATTTCTGCATCTGTGTTTGATTCTGTGATTATATCTATGTCTGAATATTGCATACATTTGTGTTCAAATTAATATAAATTCAAAACGAATTAGTAATTCCTTAAAACTCTATTCACCCCCCCCCCTTCTAGTGTTAATTCTAGCCTTAAGATCCGTAATCCGCAATTCTCACAGGTTGAATAATTGAAAATTAAGATTATTTAGTAATATATATCAAATGCTGAGATTATGCATGGAATTTCTGGTAGTAGGTCCATAATCAAAAAAGTTTTTATGATTGTTCCATAAGAAATGATACGATAAAACTATGACAGTTATTATATGAGTTCTACCCAATGCTAAATGTAAATGCGCAAAATATATCGATATGAACATCACGAGATGCCATGTAATAAAACCCATTGTTGATGATATCTCCTTCGCGGTTCTTTCTTCCATAACCCGAGCTCAAAGAAGGAAGAGATAAGATGACCTTAAGGAAAATGTGGTCAAAATCCATAATAAAGTCAGACCACAACGACCAAATTTGTTACTTCATACATAAGGATAATAGATTCCTAGTAGAAAAGATTTTAAAATCATCACAAACCTCCCTTTTTTCTTTTCAGGAAATTATTGTCAAGGACAAAATTTCTCAACATTTTTGCCTCAAGGACAGACCTTCAGTGTTTTAGCCTGAAGAACAACTTTCTTTAGGTATCAGTTTTTAGTTATTGATAGTAGTTTTTAGGTATCAGTTTGTAGTTATCGGTATCAGTTTTTAGTTCGGTAGCAGTTTTGAAAGAATGTTTGTCCTTATGAATAATTTTGGAAGAATGTTTGTCCTTATGAATAATTTTTAGGAGAATGTTTGTCCTTGTGGTTAAAATATTGAGGTCGTATCCTTGAGGCTAAAAATATACAAATTTTTGTCCTTCAAATTAATTCCCCTTTTTCTTTTCTATTTGAACTTCTCGATTATTATATAATGATTTCTTAACTTTCCATATATATAAAGAGATAGACTGTTATGACTCGCCTTTTCGAACCACATAAGTCGACAATAATACATCTATGGTATTCATGTGCTGAATAACTAAGTGCTGAAAAGATAGATTATTAGGGGGAAAAAAAAGATAGAAGATAGAAGAAACTAAACAAACACAAAATCTCACAATGCAATGGAATAACACATATACTAATAAAAATAATACTTTGCAAAGTCATTTCCAAAATGATAAATCAGAGTCATACTAATACAATTCTACCCTTGGACGGTTATAACAGCCTGTCCCTACCTAAATGATACAAGATACATATAATACAGTGGAAATAAGTTAATAACTAGCTACTGATCAAGCCTCCTGCTTCAAGCTCCTCCAAAACACATCCTTCAGAAAACCTGAACAACTTGGTTGCCCATAAAAATTTGAGCACCTAAGAGTTTTAGGAGAAGAAAATAAAACTCCGGGTCAAACATGGGTCTAGTGTGAGTGAACTCAAACAAAGAATTATTACGTTTAAAATCCTTTTAAAATCAAAGGTATCTCGTAAGACCATGCCATACATAAATACGTACGAGTTTTTACCTTACAATAATCAAAACACTTTTTATAGAAAATCCAGTAATATTATAATATTGTCAAGGCACTTAAAATAAATATATGAAAATAACCAAAATTGTTACCATTATTAAATTATAGCACACTGGGCTTTACAATCAAGACCGTAACAGCACATATTGGAGATTGGATTCGATACTATGACAAGGCACCAGGGTACTGCTTATCACGGTACACGTCTAGAAAATGTACCGAGAACCTCGCAAGGATCCCCTACCAACACAAGACCGGCCTACCCTTTACTGGATAGTACAAAATATGTCATCATCATAGTTGCTTTGCAACCTTTTTTATTGAGATCTCATGCACAACCAATCCATTAATATGTAGATGTATCTAAAAAGGCGAAGACACACCCTAATAGGAGCGATTCACTTAGGCTTACTACATCTCCCCTTATTTCAGTCATTCCCGGTTGATGAGGCATGAGTCTACACTTACCTTTTAAATAGCAATCCTACTTGGAATGCTAACACTGCCTTCCAAGCAGCAATGCAGTGCCAGCATTCATCCATACGAGTTGTCCAGGATAAGGACAAGCTGAAGGAACTACTTCTACTACATCCATTTTGGAATAATCCTCGGGATTAATAGCCAGCAGCCCTTGCACTTCAATGGCATCATCTTTGGTTCCATGCTCTTCAAGATGTCTTTAGTTCGAAACACTTTAGTTGGATCGAAGTGATTTTTGGATAAAATATCTAATATTGGTCTCTTCGAAACAACTTCTGATAGTTTTCGGTAAACTCAACCCCGATTCTTTAGGACATAAACAGACAGAGTTCACCTCCTAACCATTTATGGATAGATTTCCTTATCATTTATCCTAAAAGAATGAAACGAGGTTTATACGTACAATACAACATCAACTGTTGTGAATGTGCCATATAACTCACGTGTTTCTCCTAAATATTTCCAAAGTTACGTTTAAGTCTAGATTTGATGGTCTGTTATTTAACTATCAAATAAACAATCATTCAATAGTGATCCAATTCCATATGGAATCCACTAAGCCTTTATTAACTAATCTTTAATTAATTAAAACACTTTAAAAACTTAATCAAAAGATCTTTTAAAAACACTGTTCCCAAAACACTTTACATCCTTTTATACTTGGAAAACATTTTTACTTGTCTTAAAAATACAAGTATTCACCAAAAACATTTGGATAACTCCCTTTTCTCAAATTCCATGTTAAATGGATAAGAAATTCCCTTTTCAAACATCACTTACTATAAAATCCATTCACTTACTCCTTATAAAAATTCTTCTTATAAGTTCACTTCATATTTCAAACCTCCTTATAAATCTTCAAACTAGATTTAACCTTCTTTTTAAAATCTATAAAATGATTTATAAAGTCTTTTTCCATGTATAAAACTCTTTACAAAATTTCCTTTATAAAATATCGTTAACAAAGTCTCATTTTTATCCCTTTTTATTTAGTAAAACCCTTTATATTAAAACAAGTTATTATTTTTAAATACCTTTATAAAATAATTATATAACTTGAAAAATCATTTATAAAATTTTAAACCCCAAACTGGTTAAAGAATTAGAGCTAATTTAAAACCATACTTTATAATTTCAAAATGAGGCTTAACAGTCCCATTGGTACTTACTTAAGTTACAATTTAGTATCTATTTCACTTTCAAGTCATTCAATAATTTATTTACATAAGTCAACATATATGTAAATACACTTCATATCCAAATCAAGAAATAACATGTCAAGATAAACTAACCAATATAAACATGTTCAAACAACATAATAGATGCTAAATAGATGTCCAAACAATCCAATTAACTTATAGCAGAACGGGGATTTATCCTGCTAACATATATGACCATACAATCAAACAATCAATCTATAGCAGAATGATGGTTTATTCTACTAATATGTCCACAACAATCAAATCAATCATATTATAGCAGAACGGGGATTTATTTTGCTAATAGATATCCACACATACACAACCAATCATAATGTAGTTCATTTATAGTTTTTTTTTACTTAATGGTATGGACATTTGAATTCCTTGTATTCAAACCATCTTTGAAAAGAAGTACCTTAAAAACAATTTGATTCTTGGAAAACAAGAATTAAACTTAAAACATTAATTACAAGATAAACTCTTATTAAGTCATCATTAATCTTTATTAAATTTGAACCTAATTTAATTATAAATTAATAAATAATTAAAACTTTAATAAATAATTTATTTATAAATTAAACTCTTAATTAATCCTTTATTAATTATTAAATAATAATTTAAAACCTTTATTAATAATTAACTATAATTAATCTTAATTCATTAATTAAATAAACTTTCGACTAAAACTTAAATAATAAATTAAATCATTAAAAAATAATTTATATATAAATTAAACCTTAATTAATTTACCATTAAAAATAATTAACAATTTATTTAATAAATAAATAAATAATTGGTCTTATATTTGATTAATAATTAATTAAAAATAAATCATGCACTTAACTTATAACTAAATAAAATTTAATCTTGCTTAATCAAAAATTAACTAAACTTAATCTTACCTTATAAAACACCATTATTTAGTTTATAAAACATGTTCAAGACACTTTTAAGTATGAAAACTAATTTTTCAAAAATTCGATTTTTTTATCGAAACTGCATCCATAGCGACTATCGCTATGCATGCAGTAACTTGAGTTTTATTTTTCCAAGTTACTAACTTTTTGATTCTCCACTTCTAACTTTGTTTCATTTTAAACCATAAGGAAAAGTTTAGAAACTAAAATAAAGTTTAACTTCAAAGTTTTATAAACTTAAATACTTAATAACCATTTCCTTCCAAAGAATCCAAATCTCCTTTTAACATCTCAAAGTTAACTTATAAGCATAACACATCATAATCAAATTCACATTCACATCACATCCAACCTTAAAGTCAACATCAAATCCAAAGTTTATAAATTATATCATAACCAAAGTTTACAGATTACAACAATACTGAGGTAAACTTCATTTCAAGTCCATTTTTTCCATCTTAAATCATCCATATCCGCAAACAACCAAACATATTTCACTTATATCATAAAACAATTTATATAATATATATCAATTTATAAAATTTGAAATTAAAACTAACTTTTAATCACCAAAGGCTTGGAAATCACAAAAATTCACAGGAAAATAGGACATCTACTCACTGATTTTTGATCATGTTACTCTCTGAATTTGGACACAGTTAAATGAAAAGTTTTAGAAAAAAAATTTCTCTTCAATTTGAAAAAAGAATCACTTAATTTGAATTTTGTTTTGAGGGAGATATGGTCAAAAGAAGGAGTGGTATTTTCGACCATGATAATATGGGTCTAAAATGAGTTAGAAAGAAATGCAATTTCGCTCCAAAAATATTCAAAATATGAAAAGTCATTCAAATGAAAGTTATAGCCACCGAAATTCTATATGGTTTGAAGAAATGAAAATATTGATTTGGAGTAATATGGAGGAAGTTATGGCTGAATGAAATGGAAAGAAAAATTGAGAAAGTGGAGATGAAAACGAGTGATTTAAAACTAAGTTTTTTAGAAGTTTTAAAGTATGGATTTGATTTTTTTTAACTTTGAAACCTAAAATTAAATAGAGACGCCATGGAAGGTTTAAGAAAGAAAATAGAGGTTTTGGAAAAGAAGAATAGAATGAAAATGAGAATGGAAAATATGAGAAAAACTTTTACGCGAAACGAAATTAGTAAATTTACTAAAATGCCCTAGTACTTTTACCCTCCATAACTTGTTGCCATGTCACACCATTGTTTCCTCCTTTCCCTAGATGATTCCACATGAAATTTACATGTTTTCCCATCTCAATCTCAAGGAGGGTTTATTCGTAAATCAAAAATGACGTGGATTGATACTAGGAAGGGAAAGAACTATTGCTTCAGATGTGGGGATTTCAATCATTTCGCAAAACAATGTCGTGACCCTGTCATATGTTTTGCTTGTAGTGTTTTTGGTCATAAAAGCAAGGACTGTGTGTTGAAATCGGCTTCTTTAGATTCTAATTCTAAATTGATTAATCATGGCTTCCAATTTGTTTTTAAGTTCTTGATGCCAAAAGGAATTTTGCTTGATTATCTCTGGTATAAGAGAGATATAGGAATTAAATATCTTGATGAGTTGTTGTACCACTTTGATATTATTAATGAGCCAAACAAATGTAAAGGATACATAGAAAGAATTGGTAATCCCGAAGAATTCTTCGGCAAATATGAAGTTGGAGAAGTTGAGGAGCAGATCGAACCTAACTACGACAATTCCAAAAATCGAGAACAATGGAACTTCATAATAAGTAGCCCAAAATTAGTTAATCATGGCTTTCAATTTGTATTGAAATATTTGATGCTGAAGGGAATTTTGATCGATCATCTTTGGCACAAGAAAGATGTAGGAATTAATTATCTTGATGATCTGTTTTATCACTTCGACATCATTAATGCACCGAATATAGGCAAAGGACACATAGAAAGATTTGGCAACCTTGAAGAGTTCTTCGGCAAATCTGATGTCTCATTTAAAAATTCTGATTCTTCAAAGGATAATTTTGTAGATTTGAACATCCTTAATAATCTTTTTGCTGACTTGAAAGAAGTCAGCTTGGGTTTCGACCCCATTCTTTTTGATCCAGCTGTCTCTTTATGCAATGAATCGTTTAGTTTGAAACCATCTTCGAATATATTTGGAAAAGTTGAAGAGCTAAGCCATGATTTCTCTTCCTTTTGCAGCAAAAATCATAAATAAAAATATCGAGAACAGGACAATTTTGAGATAACTATCTATAACAAATTTGATTGTCTTTCTTCGAGGTCAAATGCTGACTTAAACCATGATAGTCTAGGTAGTGATGGTGGACAGTTGGTTCTCTCTAAATATCTTGTTGTTGAACAATCGAAAGGTTTGAGTGATAGTACAGTTATAACTGATAACATGAATGGTGTAAATTATTTTGAGAGTAGTTTTTTAAATGTTGTTAAGATGGATTGGTCTGATCATCTAGGATTTTTGGATTTTGAATTGTTGGAGCAGGATATCATGGTGTTAGGCAGTCACAATTCTGGAGATCGAATGGTTTATGGTATAAAGAGTTTTGTAGTTAATACGAAGTCTGATGAGAAAAATTGTTTTGATAAAGTGTTGGATTCAACAATTTCTTGTGTGATTCAATCCTCAGAATTGGTAAATGAACAAGAGATTTTCCAGGAAGATATATTCACTTTTAGTTACTCGGAATTGGAAAATGTTAGTTTCAGCAGTTACTCGAGTGAATCAAAGTTTTATTCAGAAGCTTATTCTATCAATGGTGATATTCTGAATGGAATATTGAATCTGAAGTTGAAGCAGATATATTGGAGAAAGAGGCTTCCATTAATTTTGATAATTTGTTGGAGGTTAGGGGTAATAAGAGGATGTCAATATTTACATGCTCAACTGGCATGCACACAAGCACAGTGGACATGCACACTAGTCTTTGTACGTTAGGGTCACCAAGTAATTCAAATGGCTTTCTTACTTTGGATTTTGATGAAGATAATCTAGAAGGTATAGTGGGTAGTTCTAACGAAACTGTTACATTCGGCGATTCAATTAGGGGGGATGGGGGTGAAAGGTTAGATAAGGCTATTTGCTTGGATAAAGTGGATAAGTGCGATCACTTTAATAAGCTTTCCATTGTTGTGAATAAAGCTGGTGTTAGTGAGATTGGCATAATTTCAGCCTCCTCTTTTTCTTCATCGAGGAGAGGTAGGCACAAGATTTCAGCGACAGCTAGTGGTTCTAGTGGTTAATTTTGGTGCAGCGCCAGGATTCGTTGCAGTCGATCTCAGTCATCGGGTGAGTTACCTGATTCGAGCACCATGAGTGGTATTATGTTTTGAGGCTCAGGTTTGCACTCTGATTTGGATAGTGTTTATTCATCTTATGCATTAAGTAGTTTGACTTCTTCTCAGTTTAGCCAGTTGGCTAGTGATACCGCTTTCATTTATTCTGATGTTGATTTAGATCTAGAGTACATTAGAGGTAGGGAACTTGATAGGGCTAGATCTCACTACACCAAAAAGTACTTTTGGTGGCGCATAAAAAACGCAACCATAACTTATGGTGGCATTTTAGAGAACGCCGCCATATGACATGCAACTAAAAAACTAATATTTTTTGTTGCGTTTTTGTCAACGCAGTTATAATGTACCTTATTGCGGCGGCAAAAAAAGGCCACCGTAAATCTTTTGTTGTAGCATGTTGAAACGCCATCAAAAGTGATATTTTGGGTTACAACTTAAACCCAAACCTTATAGCTGTGTTTATTATATGCCACAATATATATTTCACCGCAGTAATATTTTTTTTCGTTGCGTTTTTTTCAGCCACCATATTTTTTGGTAGCGATTTTTTCTGCCATTATTTTTTCCTGTAGCGTTTGATAAACAGCGCTAAATATTTTTGTTTTTCTTTGTCTATTTCTCATATTCTGCTAGCTTGTTCACTCTCCAATTCACTTTATTCATAATTTATATTAAACAGTAATAATAAATAGTTCAATAATAAGCAAAAAATACATGAACAAATGAACTACCATAAATACAATTAGTACATTACCACACATTGATACAGAAGTAGTACATAACCGTACATAGCCACACACTAGTACATAAATACAGTAGTTTCAAGACAAAAGTTAACATAAAATCCATAATAGAGAAGTTTATACAACTGAAATACCAGAAAAAAATGAATAAACAATAATACCTGGCACAACGTGTCAACCTTTATTCTCCTAAAAGTAATCATCTTTTTGTACGAAATAGGCGACAACCTTGCAGTCTGTAGAAATAATAGTCAATTAAAACAATAGAACATACAAATGTAACTATGCTTTATCGCAACATAGCAATTTGAATGTTGTATTCTGGAGCATAGTGTACAATCATGGTTGCTATAAAAATTTTCAATATGCCACCAAGCAGCTATTTATTTTACTGTTTGTGTATGGATCGTCACTCACACTATCGACATGATAAATATTTCATTATTGTAATTTATACGTGGAAAAAAGGTTGTGCTTTGCACCGCAGCATGCTTAGGTTTTTCAAGTTTGTGTGCATACAAATTGATGTTAAGGAACGATAGTGAAACCTTTCCCCTCCATTTGTGTTTTCTTTTAAAAAAAAGTGTGTGTGTATATACTTATAAATTAATGTCACCATTTTTTTAGAATAGTCTTCAAATATAGGAAGCAAAACTCATACTTATAATTTCCATTTCACCATCCCTGTTACTTGTTACCATTTCAGACTATATCACCTCCAACAGTGCAAACAAACTACCTGCATACCCATACTTCTGTGCATCATCATTCCCTTTATATCTTCATTTCATCACTTCCTTATACCCACTGACATCACTATCTTAACTACATACCATCTTTCACCAACCATCAACCACTTCAGCCATTTCATCCAAAACCACTCACAAACATCCATTACTGCCTAGCCTCAGTAACACATACATACCCTACTCCATCCTTCACCATCCATACATCTTCCATTCAGTGATTCAAATATTGCCTGAATCAACAAACTCCTCACTGTCTTAAGACTGTTACCCTTCTTCTACCACTCACCCAAACAAACAGTCATCAACTTCCAGTGCTTCTCCAATCACTGCTCCACGACCTTTGTTCCATTACATTGTCATTACACAATCCATACCATACTGTCTCCTATTCCCTACAATCACCCTACTGACATCACCCTGCACAGTGATATAACCAGAAACACTGCAGTGCATTTCACACAAACTACTCCGCTGCCAAACTGTAGCATCCATCCAACTTCACACCCCTCCAGTCAACTCTGCCTACTTCCCACAATTCAACAGCCTCACCTATACTCCTATCACTGCACATACACAATGCATCAACCCCACCATCTCATCCACAATTCTGCACTGTCATACATCCTACTGTCATAAACATCAACCCACTAACAGCTACTACCACCAATTCAAACCATTTACAAAACTGCAGCTCCACCATTTACATACAACTTACCCATCAGCAACATATATAAATACCTCACCTTGATCACTGCTACTCCTCTGTTTATCAATATCCACTTCACTATCACAAACACTTCACCAATACTACCCATCAACCTCCAACCACAAACTGCACCAACCTACATCTCAGTCACTGGCCACTCATTACCTGAAACCACCACTTTGCAACTTCCACCGCATCAAACAATTCCAACAACTTAAACAATCCACTGTAATACATCTTCGTTACCTATTTCCATCAGACCCCCTACCACTTCAAATAAAATTGCCCATCCACCTCAAAACCAAAAACTGCAGTTTCAATTAACCATCTACTACACATAATCCCCTTGACCACCATATCACTTCCATCCACCCACAGTTCAACAACCACTTAAACATCACTTCAACTTCACAAAACCAACCTCTGCAAGAATTTCTTACCACATCAAATATTGTCATCACCTGACCACGGTATCACTTCCAAACCACAGTATCACAAACCTTCCACCTTATCAGAAATAGTGCCACTACATTACTGGCTTTACTGCAATTCACCACCTAATCTCCTTTGTCAGTACTTCATCACCCCCTTTACAAACCACTCATATCAAACTACAACTTCATCCTACATTGCCCTCTACAACCCTTCATACCACATCAAAACACCCAGCTACGTACCTACTTTCACAACATCAATCACTACCCCTGTCCACTACCATTCCTCAAAATACCCCTATCAGTGCACAAACTTAGTTATAATATTGTTATTTATAAATTTTAGTTAACTTAAACTTAGTTAATTTTATAAAAGTTATTTAATTTTAACGAAACTTAGTTAATTTTTATTAACTTAGTTAACTTATCATCATCATCACCATTATTATTAAAACTTTGTTAACTTAATTGTATTATTATCATTATAGACTTACTTAATTTTTATAAACCTAGTTAATTCATTATTATCATCATCATTTATAAAACTTTGTTAAATTAGTTATATTATTATTATTTTTAAAATTTAGTTCACTTAAGTTTAGTTAATTTTAACAAAACTTAGTTAATTTTTATTAACTTAGTTAACTTATACTATTATTATTAAAACTCGGTTAACTTAATTATATTATTATTATTATAGTAAATTTAGTTAATTTTTATAAACTTAGTTAATTCATCATCATCATTATTTATAAAATTTTGTTAAATTGGTTATATTATTATTTATAAAATTTATTTAGCTTAAACATAGTTAATTTTCTAAAACTTGTTTAATTTTAACAAAACTTAGTTAATTTTTATTGACTTGGTTAACTTAGTTAATTTATATTATTGTTATTATTAATACTCGGTTAACTCAATTATATTATTGTTATTACAAAATTAGTTAATTTTATAAATTTAGTTAATCTTTACAAATTTAGTTAATTCATTATCATCTTCATTATTATTTATAAAACTTTTTTAAATTAGTTATATTATTATTATTTATAAATTAACTTAAACTTAGTTAATTTTATTTGTTTGATTTTATAGAACCTGAACCCTACCCTGACCTTGCCAGAGTTTGGTGACCCCTCTGACAAAGTCCGGAACAAAGGGTACACTGCCGTGGACAATAGTGCACAAATCTGTGCACTACTGTACACAATAGTGCCTACAGCAATGTAAGAATATACACCACTGCCACTAGGCAGTAGTGTACTTCACATTGCTGTTGTGGCAGCAATGTGTACACTACTACCTCGTTGCGGCAATGTGTACACCGCACTACTGCCTATGGGCAGTGTGCACACTGCAACCATGGGCAGCAGTGTAAAAGTGTACACTATTGCCTTGGGAAGCAGTGCAACAATATACACTGCTGCACTAGGTAGTAGCGTAAAAATAGCATTGCACACCACAGTACTACCTAGGCATCAGTGTAACCATGAACACTACTTCCCTTAGGCAGAAGTGTATAAGTGTATACAACACTGCTGGTGAGAAGTATAACGAGAATAAGAAAATTTGAGATATAGAATTAGCGCTGCTACATTTGAAATGAATTGTATGATGATTAAACAGGGTCAACCAAAGAAGAAAAAAGAAGAAAAGGGAAAACACCTACAATTTTCTAAATACTTACATAAAAGACTAGGAATAGCTTCACAAAATTTTCTGTAAGCATTCCAAGTGATTTCTCTCTCTTATGTCTTGAATGGTAAATATATATATCATATTTAAGTAGCATTACTTGCTCCTATCCAACTGTTGAAAATGGTATTGCACCTTTCCTCTCTGTTATCTTCACTATGATTTAAGGGCTTTTCATCTTCATCATCTTCCTTGCAATCCTATATCAAGTTAAATCGTCTTTCAATTTGATAATCCTTATTAGTAAAACAGGATCCTGCACCACAAGTCAGTAGAAACAATCAAATTTAAACTTACCTCCTGTGAGCATATAGTGTTCTGTGAACATCTAACTTCCACATCAATTCCTGATTTTTCCTTCAGTGCCATTTCCTATAAAAAGAAACATACTCAAAGATATATCCAAAAACAATTACATGCTGAGCCTATCTAGGCTGATAGAATTTTATAAAGAATAAAACATAATAGCAGGAGTTGTATGCTTAACTAAGACAAGATTCGAATGTCTAACGAATAATAAGGCAGGTATGCAGCAACATATTTGTAAGATTTACGGCAGGTGATATTTTGATAAGACTGCGAGTCGAATAAAGGTTGAGTAGGTTGGATCAAGAAATGAATATAACAAAACCACAACTATTACCATACTTAAAGTGCAATAGAAACTAACACAGCTAAATGTAATAACATAATTTACATGCTTTTATATTAAGATACAGTCAAAATACTTATCCTCATCAGACACGGATTTGTTAAAAGTTTTTCCATCAAAATATGAACAAGATGTGAATGAACCCATAATATTATGCCAGAGAGAACACAGACTTGTTAATATAGGACAATCATGGCAACAAATGGCTCGGTATGATTAATAAAACAGGCTAATTGGTCCCCAACATGTACCAAAAAGAAACTAGATAATTCTGGTCTATCCTTACCCCAAGAGCAATCCTACAAAATAAATGGAGCTTAGCTTTGGTTTACATCTATCCCAATCACGTAGAAGGCTTTACCTGGTAAATTATATATTATCAGATTTAATAATCCAGTTAGCTGCAGAAGCACTAAGTAATAATCTATATATGATCCTGGAGCAGTCGACACACAAATTAACAATGCATAAACTAATATTTGGTCATGAAGTGTATAGAATGCAAAACACTAATAATGAAGCAAGGCAACTGTCAAACATATGCACCATGAGGATACCACACATTACAGTTCACAGTTCGCTTCATAGAACTTAATTATGTCAAAATAATAGATAACCATACTTAGAGGATACCACACATTACACTTCTACAGAACTTAAAACAATAGATAATCATCAAGTTTATGAACTAATTTATAAACTCAGTTAACTCCACGTACTCTCACTGATATTGGTACTTATTACATAAAACCTCAAAACACATTCACATTTTAATACTATAAGAGAATTGACCAAATCGATTAACCTAACCACAACCACGACCACAATCACAAAATCGACCATTTAAATAACATACCACAATCACAGAATTAGCGATTAACCTAACCGCACCTGATTAGAAGCTAATTAACTTAATCACAAAATCTATTAACTATAATCACAATAACAAAATCGATTTATAAAAATCATACCTAAAATTTTCTACGATGAGGAGAAAATCATCGATGAGGAGAAAACGACAGAAGAGTAGAAGCAACGATGACAATAAACAACAACGTAGAGATGTGTTGTAATGACGATGCAGAGAGAAGAATGGGAATCGACCTTTGTTTGTTTGCTTTTGTTGAAGCAATTTGGGATTAGGTTAAAAAATTCTAACTGAGAGAGCGCAAACATACTGGTTACGTTTATTGTATTTACGCGGAAACATTTTGGTATGCGCGGGATAGTGAAATCTTTTTGTCGCATTTATAATACAGGCTGAAATGTTATTGGTTGCATTTAGGGAAAAAGGCCACCATTTTATGCAACCAAAGGCTGATATTCTTGTAGTGTCTGTTGGTATATGAGGATTATCAGTTGGAATATCAAAGGTTTAAACGATTTTAATAAATGTGACAAAGTTAGAGCTTTCTTTAAATATTATTCTATAGACATTACATTATTACAGGAAACTAAAACTGAAAGTCCAGATAATCATTTTTATAGAAGATTAGGTTGTTTTCATTGTAGGAAATGGGTTTGTTTACCATCAATGGGTGCCTCTAGGGGTTTAATGATTGGCTGGCAAGATAATTATTTTAAAATGCTTCAATATATTTCCAAACAACATTCATTACATGTTATTTTCATTAATCTTAGTGACAATTCTTTCTTAAATATTTCTAATGTTTATGATCCTAATTTGAAAATTGATCATCGGATTCTTTGGAATGAATGCTTGGACTTTAGCACTTTTGCTCTGGGTTCTTGGATTTTAGAGGGTGATTTCAATGTTACGTGTTTTCTAGGAGTGTGTTCGCCTCGCGAAGAAGAATTCTCTGCTATGGAGGAATTTGACCAATTTATTATTAATTCTAGTTTGATTGAAATGCCTTTATCTAATAGAAAATTTACTTGGAGCAATTCTAGAGAAACCCCATCTATGGCTTTGCTTGATAGGTTTTTTGTTAGCGATGAATTGAGGATAAATATCCAATATGTAGAGTTTTGGGTTTGCCTTACACTTATTCTGATCATTGTCCTATTATTCTCACATGTGATCAACATAGGGTTATCAATAAATCTTTCAAATTTGAAAATTTGTGGTTATTCGAACCTAACTTTTTAAATTTAATTAAAAATAAGTGGACTTCTATGATCTATTATAATATTAGAAATAGGGATAATTCTGCTAAAAATTTTGTTTTAAAACTTTAGGATCTTAGAGTTTATCTTAAAAACTGGAGTAAAAATATTTTTTGGTAGTATTAAAATTAAAAAAGAAAATATTCTTTCTGAGCAGCTTAAATTAAATAAGATGGATGAAACAAGACAATTAAATTTAGGTGAGCGTAATGTTCAAGCTAGTCTTAAAGAGGACTTAATTCTATTTTAGAAAAAGAGGAGGTTATGTGGAAACAGAGATCTAGAATTCAATGGATTAATGAAGGAGACAATAATACTAAAAAAATTCACAATATGGCTAATGGCAGAAAACGTATTAATACGATTAATTCCATTATTGTAAATAATGAAGAGTTAGTTGATTAAAGAGATCTTAATAAGGCTTTTACTAACTATTATAGAGATATTTTTGGTAATAAAAATACTCGTAGGATTAATGCTAGTTGGAATGATCTATGTCCTTCTGACTCTATTATTGTTCTTTCTGAGTTAGATAATCCTTTTAATGAGGCGGAAATTTGGAAAGCTATTAATGATTTGCCAAGGGATAAATCCCCGGGGCCGGACGGGTTCCCAATGTTTTTTTATAAAACGTTTGGGATGTTTTAAAATTAGATTTAATTAATATGTTTAATGATTTATATAATGGAAATTTGCAACCAGAAAGATTTAACTTTGCAAACGTTATTTTGTTACACAAAAAAGTAGGTGCTAATAACCTTAAAGATTTTAGACCTATTTCTCTGATCAACTGTTCCGTTAAAATTATTTCTGAAGTTTTAGCTAATAGACTTTGTACAAGAATGAATGATTTAATTGACTGCTCACAATCTGCTTTTATTAGAGGGAGAAATATCACAGATGGTGTGGCTGTCGTTCAAGAATACATTAATCTTTATTGTAAAAATAATATAACTTGTGCTATTTTAAAATTGGAATTTGCAAAATCTTTTGATTCGGTTGATTAGGATTTCATTGTAGATATTTTTCATGCTAGGGGTTTTAGTAATAGATGAATTAGCTGGATCGTGAATTTACTCAAAACTGATAACTCTTGTATTATGGTTAATGGTATATTAGGCAATAAAATACAATCTAAGCGAGGTTTAAGGCAAGGGGATCCTTTATTGCCACTTTTATTTAATTTAGTTGTAGATGATTTCACAAAAATTATTAAAAAAGTAGTTGTTAATGGTTTATTGGGTAGTGTAGGTAATGATATATCAAGTAATGGTATATCTGTCCTTCAATTCGTTGATGATACCTTGTTTTTTTTCCTCCTATTTGCCTAGGCACATTATTAGTCTTAAATTTATTTTATATAGTTTTGAACTACAATCAGGTTTAAAAATTAATTTTGATAAAAGTTCTGTTTTAGTTTTAAACGATTTTGGAAAAGTTGAAAATTTAGTTGCTAATACCCTCAATTGTAAAACTATGAACTTTCAATTTGACTACCTTGGATTTGTGATTAGACCTACTAAACTAAAACGTGATGATTGGTTTATAATCATAGATAAAATCAAAAATAGGGTGTCTAATTGGAATGGGAGATTCTTATCAAGAGCGGGTAGATTAGTTTTGATAAATTCTATTTTATCAGCGCTCCCGATCTATTGGATGTCTATATATCTATTTCCAGATTGGGTGATTGATAAAATAGATAAAATTAGAAGGGATTTCTTATGGAGTGGGGATAATTCTAATAGTCGCATTAAATTTTTAGTTAATTGGGAAATGGTGTATAAATCTAAAATGGAAGGTGGTTTAGGAGTCATTAATTTGCGCAATTTGAATCCTTACTAGGTAAATGGTTATGGAAGTTTAAGGATATAAACGATAAAGCTACTTGGAAAGAGATCATTTCTAAAGATTACTATAATGGTAATAGCAATTTATATCAAATTACCTCTCCAGTCATTCGTAAACTTTCTTATTTTTGGAAATCCATTTTAAAATGCCATGAGATTTTTAATCTAGGTATTAATATAATAGTTCATTCTGGTAAATATACTTCTTTCTGGCATGATCGTTGAATTTCCTCTTTACCTCTTAGGATAGAGTTCAAAGAGCTTTATGAAAACTGTAATTTTAAGTATGCTCTAATCACTGAAGTTTTTTCTCCAAAAGAGGATCCTCCATGGAAGTTTAGTTTTAATAGTATTTTAGTAGGTTCTACCTTTAGGCAGCTTTCATTGCTTTATGCTAGATTAAAATTTTACAATATTGATAATGATATGATTAGTTGGGAATGGGACAAGAGTAAGAAATATACTTCTAATTTTCGGGTACAATCAACAATTCTTTTAAATTTATTTGGAAATCAATGCTCCTCCCAAATCTAAAATTCACATGTGGTTAATACTGTATGGAAAACATAACACTATAGAATTATTAAAGAGAAAAAATTGTCAGAATAATAATAATTTTTATTTTTGTAGTCTCTACTTTGAAGATATTAAACATACATACTATGATTGTAAGGATACTTATTTCATTCTAAATAGTACTCTTAAAAATTTTAACTTTAATATAAACACAAAAATTTCAGATTGTGAATTCTATTGGAATACTTTTAGATTTAAGTATAAAAGGAATATTAGATTCTTACTTGACACTTTATTCATTACTACTTGTTGGTATATTTGGTTTGAAAGAAATCAGAGAATTTTTAATAATAATAATAATCACCTTAACAAATTTATTTTTACAATTTCTTCATTTTTTTTAAATTGGATCTCGAATCCTAAATGTAAGTTTGCTAAAAATAACCTATTTAAAAAGTATCTTAATAAGGTTAGTTATAATATGAATTTATTTAAGCACAATAATAATAACTTTAACATCAACGATTGTAGTATTAATATTTATTCAAACTTAAATGATGATAATACAGTGTATCATAATTTACTTTCGATTAAAGGTCCATAACAACATTTTAAGATTTGTTTCAAATTCTAAATTAGTCATTGTCTGTACTAGATATTGATCTTTTAGTTCTTTAATCTTGCGATCTATTGGCATTTCTTAACTAGCTCTTATATTATTTTTTAGTATTTCTTCTCTCTTTTCTTTATGTTATTCAGTATGTCTTTCTTAATTATTTTTACTCCTATCTTATTAACACATATAAATGTATATAATTTTACTTATATACATTTATGTATACCATTCTAACTATTCACTTAGTTATTTTATAGAATCAGATATGGGTGATAGGGTGGTAGATAGGATGTTATGTTTTCTTTGCAGGTTCTCAGGACTACAGTTTGCAGAATTCTAGATTGTAGAAAGGCTCTCTTCTCAGCTCAACTTCAGCATCATCATGGTGGCATATTTTCAAGGAGATTCGTTTTTCAGCTAGGCACTACTTTTACCATGTCTTCAAAGTGGAGTCTGCCTTACAGGATCACAAGCAATTCCTCCTTAGAGTTGTCACATCTTCGTTCTTTCCGAGCCAGTAGCATAGAGCTACCATATTAGAGGGTGTTGGCTTCTCGTATTTTTTGGCTTCGTGTTTTCCTTATATTTTTAGTTACTCCTGACACCTTATTATTGGGCGGTGGCAATGCCGGAGCTTGATAATAGGGTGTAATGGGCGGTGCCTTTGCCGAAGCTCATTATAGGGGTACTTTAGTTATTATTTTTTGATACTTATTTTTTGACTCGTTACCTGCCAGGCATGTTGGCAGCACCTTGTTTGGAGTTATATATATATATATATATATATATATAGTTATATGTGTGCTCTCCTCTAGTATTAGAGGATCACACATTTGTCACAAAAAAAAAGAAATTTACATGCTTTCCCTCTCTTCACACCATGCTCCAACATGCCAAAACATGTTTTAGTACTTAATGTACTTTATGTCTCCCTGATGTGACAAATTTCTTTTCTTTTTATTTTTATTTTAAAATTTGTATACTTAAATAAAAATACACATATACACATACACTAATACAAGAATATAAACGTATACTAACTTATTTACAAATGTGTATACTTATGTTAAAGAGTTCATAACGTTTTCGATTGCTTTTATTCGACGAAAAGTCGAAAATTCGAAAAACAAATTCCGATCACATTTTTGAATTTTTTTCGAACTAAATATTTGTGTAAACCAAATTTGAAAACTAATTCACCATCATTATTTATTATTTAAAAGATTTTTATTTCATTATAAAACATATATATTGAATATTTAAAATTAATTAAATATTTGCAAATCAAAGTAGTGAAATTCCGGGTCGCTACACATACTAGAAATGACATCTCTTATGTCAACGATACCATTTTTTCGATCGAATGAAATCTTTTATGTCAATCACACCAAAGAAATAATACATGGATGGAATTTGGATATAGATGAATATAATGAAATAGAGCTACATTGAGGTTCCTAATTAAATGAGGCATGGAACAAAGTCACTACGAAAAAGTTCTAGGAGTTACGAAGGAAGGTTTAGCCTCATGGGTTGAGAATGGGAGTTGGATCTATGCGGTCGAAACCCTCATTGTTCCTCGGTAGCTCAGTGGTAGTGTGGTCGGTTGTTAGCTGATTGGTCATAGGTTCGAATCCTATTTAGGGATATTTGATTGATTCTTAATTTCATTAAAGAATGAAGAATTGAATGAGAGGGCCCGCTTTGACCATTATGGTAGGTAACTCGTTGCCTATCTTTGTTTCTATTGCATTCTATCTCATTTAATCATATTCTATTTTACTATATTTGAGAATCACCATCATTACCTTGGCATAGATCTAAGTTAATTCCTTGTAAATAGCCTTGTGTCTATTTGTAACTAGCCAATTAAAAATTCTTAGATGATGTACTAGCAGTGCATCAAAGATGCAGTCGTTGATTCTCCCGATAGACCATAATTAACGCAAGCAAACATATTAATGACAAGAAACTCATTTTTTCCTATGTTTTTAATACTTGTACTTTCAGTGCTATTCTACCCAAGCATGGATGAGGAAGAGTTAAAGGGAGTAAAATACAAATATGCTAATTCAAGTATGGTTACTATATGTAATTAAAAAGCCTTCACGATAAAATAAATAAAAAGTAAGGCTATTTTATCCCAACAAATGACCATACCCAAGTTCAGTAGTTCATATTAGGGCAAATTATGCAATATTTTACCATTATTACTACGCGGATGTTGTATAGTTAATTATGATTTTGTTGTGTTGATGACATTGATGTTTGTATTACCAATATAGAGTAGTTAGTACATATTTGATGAGTTTGGTGTTTGTATTACTAATATAGAGTACTTAGTGCACATTTGATGAGTTTCGTGTCTTGTTACTAGTGACGGGTGATTAGTACACATTTGATGATATTTGTTGTTGCTGGTTTATTTGATGGAGTATTATTGAAGTCATGAGTATTATTGAATTCATGTGATGTTTATTGGCTGTAAGTTGATATTATTACCGTTAGCCCATGTTTATGATGATTAATTGTGGTGACACGAAAGGATATGAGATTTTTCGCTTGTATTGGTAGCTTGGGTATTATGTTGTGCAATGTTATGTGCCAACAAAAAGCATGAAATAGAATTAAGTGGGCTATCCTGAAAAGGTATGTTGGCAGTCTTTTCATATGCAATAGCCCATGGATTCCTTGATGCCGGGGTATATAGGATAATGCACAGTGCAAGCATAGTTGAGAACCTTTTTTTTTTTACTTTATATCTATGTATTTGTAAATTTTGCAGGTGGAAGCAGGGGAAAAAAGGTCCACGTAACATATTGTTTGTTTTGTATATTTCGCATGTTATATTTTTATAAATTTAATAACGATTGATGTATATAAAGATGTGAATTTTTATTTGATGAATTGCATCTTGTATGATATTCATTTACTAAAAATTTTGTGTGTGTGTGCTGTTGTTTAATTTCGCTATGAGGTTTTGATAATTTTTTTCATATTTTAGATTTTTAGTTATATAACCAACTACTGGTTGTTTTTTGATATAAGGGATTAGTACGAAAGCATATTTTAACGGCGTTTGTTACTAATTTTAGATGTTAGCAATAATGGGACGTCACACAATTATTCAAATTACAACATCATCGCATCTTTATACATATATAGATTAAATTAATTGTTTCATTCATACATAATATTAGCAATTAGATAATATGACTCATTTAAAGACAAACCAATTAAACCAATCAAACCGAACCATTAGGTTTCACTATCGGAAAATATCGGTTTGGTTCAATTTGGTTTATGGTTATTGAATGATTATTCCAATTTTAATATTTTTTATTGGTTTCAAACTGAATCAACCATTTTCCCACCCCTGTGTGTTTTGGGAAAGGGAAGACTTATTTCTTTGAATTTCTATGCCATTTCTTATTAGGTTAATGCTAAAGGTTAGATTTGTACATAGCATAAATGTGAAGATTTGTAAAACACTCTTTAAGTTTCAAAGTACATAGTCAGCCACTCCCAAAAACATGTTATGCATACATATATATACAAACACACATACACAGAGAGATATGTGTGTGTGTGTGTGTGTGTAAGAATACTTGTAATATCTTTGATACCATACTTTTTTGATATCAGCGTGAACTACCAAAAGCGCCCCTCTATAGATATCAACAAATTTTAATATCTCTTACAAATAAGATCTAATTTCCAACTACACACGATTTTAACATAAAAATATGATTAAATATTTGTGTAACTCATTTTTCCTTGGAAGTGTTAAACATATAGAATTTGTAGGAAAACAATTCATGCGTGAAGTGCTTGCCACAACACTCGTGTATCTGTGTATAACCATATTTTCTAGTTTCATACTATTTACAAAAGCTTTGTAAATATTTGCAATTTTTCATGAAATTTGTTTTGATCACAAAAACATGCGGTTACTATTCAGGTTTACTTTTAAAAAAGAATTTTTCTATCGAAATTAAAATTAGAGATGTAATTTAAAACATGTTTTTGGATTGAGTTTTTCACGTATCAGTTCTAAAAACAAGGGGCAAAATCAAATTTCTACTAAAAAATAATCAGCCATCATTTTACAGTTGTATTAACTAGCGCAACTGCACAACGGTGAAGGAACCAATCGTTTAGTTGGATAATTTTGAAAAAGAAAAAAAAATTGCAATTTCTCATTAATTTCAATTAAATTTTAAAGGATAACATGTTGGAAAAAATTAGAATTTGAAAACATGAGATGTATTAAAATTTTAAAATTCAAATCTGAATTATTAATAAAAATTAACATTTTGAAAATTACAAAAATTTAGTTTGAAATTTGAATTTCAATTATTCGTAAATCAAAAAATAAAATTTGAATAAAAAAAGAATATGGAAAGAATTCTTTAAACTATAAACTTATTCTTAGGAAAATTGATTGTGAAATGTTTCTATAGAGTGTCCAACATTCATTTTACATCTTCTATATGAAAAGATTCAATTTTCACAAGATCCTTTTTTTCCAGAAGTTAAATAGACAAACTTTTGATTTATAAGGCAACGGCAGAAAACAAACCTCTGTAGAATTTGAATGTTAAAATTTTTATTTTTAATTTCCTAAACATTGATTCTTTAATATTGTCTTTAATATTTATACTACTAAGTTCGTATTTTAATATCATCTTTAATACCTAAATAGTGCGAACCCGTGCTTCACATACGGGTTGACAAAATAATTTTAGAATTTCAAGTTATAGTAAAACAACACATATGGCTATGCAAGCAAATTTGTACCATGTCAAAAATTAGAAATTCAAACAATTAGTGTGTGTGTGTGTGTTTATGAAGGCTTCAAGATGAAGACTTGAAACTCGATACACTCATAAGTGCTCTGTTCATGTCATGGATTATCAAATTAATGGATATATATATATAGAGAGAGAGAGAACAATTTGAATCGAGAAAATATTATGTAAAATTCTTTGTACACGGAAAACTCTATTCTCCATGAATTTAAATAAAAAACATGGAAATCGAGGAGTTTACCATTTCAGTTGTTAACTCTTTGAGGTTGTTAGCATGTCTAGTTTGGTATCAAGAACTGCATTAACTTATAAAATTGAAAATCTTAGATCAGTACCACCATATTGCTGCTAGTATAACTTTAATAGCTAAATCTTTATTATTATATACACATTTAGTATATGACATTGCACTATACTAAGTTATCAGATCATTGAAAAAAAATTTAAAATTTGGAATTTAATTCCGACTATGACATGAAGGTAATAAATCCGTTGAAGCAAGAGAAGTCATCAATTATATGGCCAAATGAAATAACACTATTATGAACCCCGATTCCACGAATGCAAAGTTATACTATATACCGGTAAATAGAGTAAGCACGAACCAATTCAATTGTGAACAAAAAAAAAAAAAGCAAGCAGAAACCAATTTATAGAATTAACACTAGTTAAGCAGAACATCGAATAAAAAATTCTCCTTACTCATGTTTTGTAAGTGAAATAAAAGAAAGCATTTGATGTGGATGAAAATTTTTCATGATGCTAAGATGTAGTGCTAATATAGAAGACCCAATCGTAAATGACCTTTTTATGTAGATAAAATGCACATTACAAATAAGATGTAATTGTGGTAATTTGGTGAATTAAGTAGGAGTGAATTTTGCATAATGTTATTAATAGTGATGCAAAGTAGAAATTCTTTATAAGAAAAATTTGGGGTGGAGAATACGCCCACATTTCTATCATGGAAAAGGATGAAACTTAAGTTGACTGACACACATTAAAAAATAAAGATAACTTTTACGATAAATCATATGTTGAAAATTTTAGCACCCTTTAGTTATTTCCTTATTACTACACAAGTTCAACCAACTCTTTGTTGGGAATAAATTTATTTTAAAATTGTAATAAAGCTACAATTGTATATTTAATATGGTATGAAATTTAGCCATCAAATATGTAAGCAACCGTTATAGTGTTAAATCAAGCAAGCAAGAAAAAATTTAACCAAATTATACAGGTAAAAATTAATTGGTATAGACATTTATAAATCAAAAACCATGAACAAACGACTGTTAATTAATGTTGAAAATTCAAGTACTACAATTATATAAAAAAAAACATGTCTCTTATTTATGTTATGTTATGTTAGGAAATAATAGTAATCAATTTGAACATTGCAGCATTTGTTCCTTACCTAATTTTCCTACCGCTGAAAAAGCACTATTACCAAAAAAGATTCAACTATCATCTAATTTAATGTAAAAATGAAAAGTTGAGCAAATAGGTTCACAAATGGAGTTTGAACGCGGCAAAAAAAATCCAATTGTTTAAAAATATGATATACTATATAAGCTGGATATGCTTGGTATTCAATGCCAAAAATAAACATTTTATATGGAGACTTAGCATTGGAAGATGTAATGAACCATATGACGAAATGAAGGAATAAAAGCATGAATATCATATTTTACTAGGAAATAACAAATCTCAAAAATAAATTTACAAAACTGGTAGTTTGTTTCAGCTTTTGAATGAACTTATATCCTCACTTATAAGTCTACATTATCACTAATTAAATTATCGCAGTTAGATGGTATAGACAAAATTTCATATTTGGGATGGTAATTAAAGATGACCATTTTTAAGGGTATTCACAAACTACCATGTATGTTGTGATGATACTTTTTATCATGTGCACATGCATAATTAGTTATATATAGTATTTTACTTTTAAAAAAAAGTTATATTCTTGTTTGTGAAAATCCATTAAAAGTATTCACCTTATACTTTGAATTCACATATTAACACAATTATTGATTCCCAACAATGTGTTGACATGGAGAAACCCACATGAGATATGTTAAAGATATGAACTATATAATGAATAATGTAAATATGTATTATACATACAAACATATATATGGGTGTATTAATCATTGATTTGAAACAATGAAACAGACAAATATAAGTTGATGAAATTAATAACCACTTCAAACAAATAATATAGATTTAGGTATCCCAGATATATAAAATAATATTCATTAAAAATAAATGAAATATTTTGAGAAGTGAGGCTAAATTTTTTATAATAAAATTGAAAATTTTGTATATCTATCTAGTGTTTACTACAACAAAAGAAGGAAATTTAACCGTAAGTAGTAATATGAAAATGTGAATAATTATGGCATAATGCAAATTAAGTTGAAAACCGGAAGTAAGAAATTTAAGTTAGCTTACTGTGTTGACTTTTAAAAATACATTTGCCATAAACCAGAAAAGGTTGCTTTTAATGGTTAATTGCCACTTTGAGCAATTTTGTAATTCTCAATAAGAATCATCTTAGAAGGCCTTTGAGCATAGACCAAACTATCCTTTTGTTTTGTCAGCTACTTAAAATATATAAATATGAAACAAAGAAAATTGGAGAGTCGACGGATATAATCATCTATATATGTAATGGAGAAGTAGAATGGATGTATGTGTGTCTTGTACTACTCAATCTAATCAATTTAAAAGATTATCCATTTATACAACAAACAATTATCCATGTTAAAGTAATAATACTAATGTAAACATTATATATATTACAAATACTTGTTGTTATTATAAGTATAATCAACATTGCAACATTTTTTTCTTACATAACATTTCTTCCACTAAAAGAGCACTATTATGTAGAAAGAATGAAAGGTTAAATGCATATTAATTCATGGATGGAGCATAATTGTGGTAAACGAAAAAAGTTCCAACTACTTAAAAATATGATATACTATATGGCTACATATGCTTGATTGTCAATGTTAGAAGCAAAACATTATGTATAGAGACGTAGCATTTAAAGATGTAATGAATCATATAGCCAAATAAGGAAATGAAAGAAAGCATATCATATTTTATTAGAAGACTACAAATCTCAAATGAAATTTTGCAAATGTGAAAGTTTATTTCTGCTTTTCAATAGAACTTATATTTTCACAAAGAAGTCTATATCATCACAGGTAAAATAACCATGAAATATCATATTTGGGATGATATTAAAGCTGGCCTTCTAAAGAGTAAAAAATAAACATATAAGTTAGGATGATACTTTTTTATCTTATGCTCATCCATAGTTAGTTATTCATTATAATTTTATTTTTATGTTCATGTTTATGAAAATACATTAAAAGTATTCACCCAGTACTTTGAGTCCATGTACTAAAACAATTTCTGATTCCAAACAATGTGTTAACACTTAGAAATCCACATGAAATATATTAAAAATATGAAATACATAATGACATAAAATTACTTTAATGTAAATATAAATATGTACACACATAAACATACATATATGCAAGCATTAATTATAGGCCATGCAATATATTAAAAGGAGTTGGTGAAATTAGGAACCACTTCAAACAAAAAAATAGATTTAGGAAATCTCGAATATAAAATAATGTTCACTAAAAAAATAAATGAAATCATTTGAGGAGTGAGGCTAACACATTTAAACTAAAATCATATAAATGGTCTACCCATCTATTATTTTCAAAAAGAAGGAAATTTAAGTGTAAATGGTAATATAAAAATGCAAATAAATTGTGGCCTAGTGCAGACTAATTCAAAAAATAAAAGTAACAAATTTAGGTTAGTTAGTTATCATTGATTAAAAAAATACATTTACAATAATCAGAAAAGGTTTCATGCAACAATTACTTACTATTTTGAGCCATTTGATGATTCTCAGTAAGCATCATCCTTGTAGGCCTTTTAGTGTAGACCAAACAATCTTTTTTTTCCTTAAATTGCTTTAAATATTTAAATATAAAATTAAAAAAATAGTAAGAACCAACATATATAATCAACTCTAGATAATGGAGTAGTGGAATGGATACATCCTTATCTCATATAACTCATTTTAATCGGTTTAAAAGGTTATCCAATTATAAAACTAACAATTATCCATGTTAAAGTAATAATACTTAAGAAAACATTACATATTATAAATACTTGTTACTATTGTTAATAGCATTATCCTTTTAAACTAACATGAAACATTGTTTCAATATTCACAAATACAGATCTTACGTAAAAAATCGAACTACTAATATTAGCACAACTGCACGATCACAAACTTTAAACAAACAAATAATTTAAAAATACTTATAGTATTGTTATTATGCTTTTAAATTTTACATGTATGATTATTATTCTTATAATTAGGTATAAACCTCTTTATGTAAGATGAAATGTCATTGCAATCACAAAAGAATAATCAATAAAGTCAAGGAGATAACCATGCATCATCACCAAGCATAAACACAAAAACATTGACAAAAGCTGGAAAATTTCTTCCAAATAGTAACTTGCAACGGCTTGATTGGATACCTAATCCAAAGAAGAAAAGAATATGGCAGCACTAAAAACATGTATACAAAAATTAGGACGAGGAATAAAAAAACCTTAGACTACAAAAGCACTCTAAGTAAAGGATGGACATCATCTACAAAAAAGTTCTAAAGAAACACTTCAAAATATGAAAAGAAAAATCAACAACTTCAAGATCATTGATTTGATTATTTGTAAGATATGGAGAGAAAGTCCGAATAAAAAATATCTATTTTCCTCTTCGCCGCATATTTCCAAATTTATAGGACTCTATTTCAAAGGTTTCTTAGGAAAGCAAAAGGGCATTTCCATATGGAAAATTGAATTGAAAGTACATCATTGAAGACTTACTTGATATTAAAGGAGACCTTTGTTTTTTCTTCACATTAGTGTTTTCTAGATAGTTTGAAAATGGAGAATTTGGGAAGGAAATAAAGAGTTTATGAGAATCAGGATAGAAAATAGGAATTAGAAATGCTGTCCGAATTGAATAACATCCTGCCAGACTGAATTGAATTGGAATGAAAATTAAATTTCTCAAAAGATGAAGTCATAACAGTTTGAAAATAGAGAATTTGGGAATGGAACGTATTGCTGTCTGAATTATAAATGAAGCATTTGAAAATGGAGTAATATTTAGAAAATAAGAATTAGAAATGCTGTTTGAATTGAAGAACATATTACTAGTCTGAATCTGAATTAAAATGAAATGGAAATTAGATTTCTCAGAAGATAAATCACAAATGAAGGGAGAAGCCATAGAAAAAGGAAGCTGAATGTAAAAAATGTGTTGTCTTAATCCAAAGAGCTCCAAAACATTATGGAAAATGAAGTGTCAAATTAAATGTAGTGTGATTATGTTAAGAATAAGGTCAAGGCAAAACATATCAAAAAGAACTTACCAAAATTATGAGGAAAATGTATTCTACTCCAAAAATTATAGTAATAAAGAAGAAGAAGAAGAAGAGCACATTCATTTCTATATATATTGCAATAGATACGGAAGAAAAACTCATGCAGTGTATGGAGAGAGAGTCAGATACTCTGCCTTCTTTGTAGAGGATTTTGTTGGTTCATTCTCATTTGTGAGTTTATAAATTATGGTATCTTCAACCCTGCTTTATATATACTTGATCCAATGCTTTGAATAGTAATTGAAGAAGTTGGTGGCTTTAGATCGGCATAACTATCAAACAGATTAACATTAGTATGCTTAATCATTAGCTTAATTTCAAGTAAAAATATTTATTTTCATTCAGTACGTATAAAAAAGAGATTCTTGAAACACCCTTGGTAAATTCACAGTATCAGTTTCCACTTCAGTAGCTAAACTGGTAAGTTCTATATCTTTAATTACTGGAATTGGATATAGTTTAGTTTAGGGTAACAGTTGCTGACATCGATATGAATATAATTTAGAGATAATAAAATACCAATATAACGAAGTATTTTATTCTGAACATACATAGTCTAAACATACATGAATTTCCAAAATAAACATTTTAGATCAATGTGTGTTTTATTACATGTATATTGAAATTCTCAAACATAATCAAACTTTAGCACATGATAATGCATGAATAAAATGATGTAAGCATATAGTATGTAATACATAATGAATAAAACGATGCATGAATAAGTATAAGAAACCTCAATAGTTATAAAGAGAACAAATATGTATGTATTAGTGTAAGTTAAAACTCTTTAATTAGTTAAGTTAAATGCCCAATCTCTTTGCAGTTAGATGAACTAAAAATCCAGACTACTTCAAAACCTGAAGCATTCTTACAGTCAGGAAGCCATCATACAAATACATCTACCAATTTACATACACATATTAGAAACAAATTTTGAAGAGCGTGCATGCTTGTACTTTTAAAATACAATGTTTTTAAGTAAGTTGTTTACTTTGTGAAAATCACCTCTTGATCCTAAGCAAAATATGATTTTAAGAGCATGGTTATGCTACTACTAACACTATATACACCTATTGCTAATAAAAACAAAATTTGAAAAGCATGCATGCTTGTACTTGTTGAAGACAATGCTTTTAAGTCGGTTGTTCATAGTTTGACAATTTCCCCTTCTTCCTACGAAATTGAAGTTTCGAAGAGCATGGTTGAACTTATAAAAGATATTGCCTTTGAATAGACCATTTAATAAGTTGGTCATGTACTCCCTTAATATTGGTGAGAAATTTTCATATTGAAACTAAAGTAAACAATGATCTAAAATCAACAACATGAGGAGCATGAGTTTTGTTTGCATGGACGTTGATCAAGTTTCACAATTATCGATTTTGGTATCGTACTATGAGTTTATTAAAAACCTAACCAATATATAATTGTAAATATAGAACTTCATAACTATTATCTTGCAAATAGGATCATTGCCATGGTAGATTTTATAAGCCTATGAATTCTAATATCAAAAAAAGGAAAATCACCCATTGATCCTAGGAAAAGTAATAATTTAAAGAGCATCGTTGCGCTTTACTAACACTATATACACATAATGCTAATAAAAACAAAATTTGATAAGCATGCATGCTTGTACTTGTTGAAGCTAATGCTTTTCAGTTAGTTGTTTACATTTTGAAAATTTTCTCTTGTTCCTAGGAATTCGAAGTTTGGAAGAGCATGGTTGTGCTTTTCAAAGACATTGCCTTTAAATAAGATTATATCATAAGTTGGTCGCATACTCCCTCAATATTGATGAGAAATTTTAATATTGGAACTAAAGTAAACAATGACCTAAAATCAACAACAACGTGATGAGCATGAGTTTAGTTTACATTGACGTTGGTTGAGTTTCGCTGTACCAATTTTGGTGTTGTTCTTTTGGTTTATAAAATAATTAACCAATGTGCATTTGTTAAATATAAAACTCCATAATCATTACCTTATAAAATATAAACATGATCATTACCTTGCCAGATTTTATAAGCTTATGAATTCTAATATTAACAAAAAGGAAAGTATAGCCATTTAGTACAGTTCAGAAGAGGTAACCATTCTTTTTATTATATTATTTACCCTTGACAGTGCAGAAGAGCTAGCTGTGACATAATGCTTCTATTTAAGAATACTAAATATTTTAGAATACGGAAAATACAACCATCTACCTATGTCGATACCAAATCAAAATTATTAGATCAATTTACAACTACAAAGTGACATAGCACTTTGGTCTAACTAAAAATATATAAATCACCCAACAATAATTTCAGAGTTCACAAAAACTAACTAATGATAGATAGAAGAATGGAGCATGGTACAAATACATGAAAAACATATAGTTTCATATCATGGGAGAGGATCAGGTAGCTTTCCTGGTGATTGATTGATGCTTAGTGAGCTATTTGAGGAAAACCAGTGCTCGCCGATGATGGGATGACAAAGACAATCTGGAAAAGCATAATGCGACGATGCAGTGGTGGTAGTTGTCGCTTCATCGGAGTTGGGGCATTTCATGGGCGAGGATGTTGGATCATATGAGAATTAGGGTTAGACAGAGAATGGGGTGAGAACGAATTGAATTGAAATTTTCTTTTGTTAGAGAATTCGATCACCACTTGAATCGACTTGATACCCTAAGGATATGTTGAAATGGTTAAATGCTGAATTTTCCCCCTTTTTATCCCCACGGTGGAGAACTACGACTGTTGAATTGGAGGAATGATATTATTTAGGGATTGGATGGAAGGGAAAGGGAGTAAAGGGAGAGCTACGCACGGGAAGAAAGAAATAAAATGCACGAGGTTGAGTTCAAAATTAAATGATGCTTGTCCACTCTTGAGATGCTGAATTAAAGGAAATTATTACTTCATCCACTTTATAAGGATACAATCATACAACAGGCTCTGCAAACAAAGTCATCTGAAAGGAGAAAGGATACAAACTACATCAAGTCGCACTTGTAGTTCATTTCATAACCTTTTTTCATATGAAACATTTCACAAGCCATGATCCCTTCTGTCCTTGGCCTTATGACCCGTTCTGGCTACACATGAACAATCATCACATGGACAATTAAAAACAATCATCAGCTGAATTAGCCGTTCTCACCAAGCACACCCTTCAGCTTCTTAACTGAGCCTCATTAAGGAATGTAGTTTTTTCAACTAAAACAATGATAGCTTGTTTGCAAACAAAGCAAAATCTATTATCTCAAATCCTGGTTCAGCGCTGCTGGAGCTAACTATTGCAACTATAGTTACACCCCTGCATTCATCTACATTAAAAAATGACAATATCCAATTCTACATGAAAGTTACGTGTACCACTGTAATACATCTTATTTGCATCACACAGTTAATTATAAGTAGGTGAATGTAACCTTCTTCTGTTATAAATAAAATACATGTGACATCTTGAAAATGTAGCAATACTTGAGGGAGAATCATAGCCTCGCCCTTCTTTAAAGTTTTAACATAAACAACATTAGCAGATGAAATAAATTCAACAGTGATAATCCCCTGAGTATGAAAAAGAATTTCAAAAGCGACAAAAAGAGTGTGCATGAGAATAACAGCTCCAGCAGCAATGTCGAGACGTGTAGCAAAAACGTCAAGGCCATTAGTGGGTGGAAACTGGATAGAAAAAGTGTGACGACCCACAAATCTGTACTCTCTAAACCGATAACAAACCACGCCTATCAACCCAGAGCAAACAGAATTGCATATGATCATGAGAAAGAAAAGAGAGGGTGAGAAGAAAGAGAAGAAGAAGAACGAAGTAGAACCAAAACAATACAGAATCTTACATCGCAGCGGAATAACATAAAATATATATCAATAATCTTTACAAAGAAAAATTGTAATACATATAAATCAATATCAAAGTACACAATAAGTAATCATCGGCTTGGACAGTTATAATAACATGTCCTCAAAAATGATGATAATTTATAACAACAGCAATGCAAAGCAGCGGAAAAATAAACAGATATATGTATACGACATGAAGATCTCCAACTCGCCTGCTAAAGCTCACCAAATTTGAACCTGTAAATATACTCGGTCTGACCCAAGCATTGAAAGGGAAAAACGTCCGGATCAGTCTGGTAAACCATTGTGAGGAAAACACATCTCGACTGAATTTATAAAGTTGTCAATACTTTTCCGTTATCAAAGCAAAAGGTATCTCGTAAGACCACGTCCACATGTAAACACAGACGGGTTTTTCCCTTACGATAACCAAAAACCTTTTCATATCAATCATGTTATGTTATAATAGTGTCTATTATACAAAAAATAATCAACATAGCTGAAATTGTTACATTATTAAATCCAGGAATATTAGGCTCTACAAATAAAATGGCAGACACGTAGTGGATTTTGGATTTCCATACAAATGACTAGGTGAAGTGACTACCTTCCCGAACCAAACTCGGTACCCCTCTAAGGGGATGTACCTAGGGTCAAGATACTCAGCTCCTAAACCAATATAGACCGGTATACCCCTTCTTGGATAGTACTGAATATGTCATAACTTCGGTCATTACTGACTTAAATCTGTGGCCACAAGCATAAGTCAACCATAATCAGATACACAAAGTCATAGCGTGTAAAGATACATCTGGAAGAGTGATGACATCTCCTAATGAGAGCGACCCACTTAGCCTTGTTGCTTCTATCGTTGTTTCAGTCATTTTCCGAGGAGTGAAGCCAAAAGTGGCATCGATTACCTTTCACATATCACATCATCATCATCTTTGAATGCCACATTGCCATTCCCATTAACTATTAATAGCCTTCCGCTTGAGCTTGTATGTCTTAAGGAGGGTGTTAAGCTAAGAGAAGTTGCATTCTCCGCCACCACATAATGTATGTTTGTAAAAACCAATGTACGTAAGCTTAGAAATGCAATGTCAGACACTCATCCATACAAGTTGTCCAAGAATAGGACAAACCGAAGGTACTCTCTTACCAGATCCTATAGGATTGGTAGCGATAGCCCTTGCAATGGATATTGCACAACGAAGAGACTACTGCTACTATATTTATATTGAGATTTTAACCTCAAATGATCAACAAACAGTGTTTCGCTATGAAAATCCTAAATATCAATATCATCGACCATCTTGTACAATCGTCGCACAGTTGGTCTGAAGTGGTTTTCAGATAAATCTGATCCCGGTCTCTTTGCACCAACAACACCAAAGTGTTTCTCAACCTCACACAGAAACCATGTCTCATAGATTTATCACGTCTCCAACTTTCAACTTACTATTCTTCAGCCAAGAAGAAAGCTCGATAGATTGGAGTAATCACTCCGCACTACACAAATCAACATTATCAACGCAGACGATAATCAAGCCTACATAGTCAATTACGTACTAAGTGTACGATTAATTAGAATAACCATCAAGTTGAGCAACTAAAATGGTCAAATTTGGTAGTCGGTTATTTAACTATCAAAGCGAAAAACAAAATCTAGCACATAAGTAGTCACTGGGCCTGATTTTATTACTCGTTTATAAATCAAATCACTTTTCAATTATTCACTTTAAAAACGTGAATATAATTTCTTCACAAAAATCCATACTTAGCTTATCAAAATAAATCATTTCACATTTATAAAATAAGATTTACAATTCTATTTATATTCTACAAAACTTCCATCTTTAAAATTCCTTTATCAAGAATTTCCATTTATATCTCATTTACATATCAAAATCTCATTATAAGTTTGTTTACTTATAAATTTCTTTATTTAAAAATTCATTCTTTTTATAACTCCATTACTTCATAAATCTTATTTACTTGTAAGATTTCATTTATAACTACATTTTTAACACTTATAAAACCGTTTATCATTCCATTGCTTTTATTTATAAAATATCAATTTTATAAGTCTTATATATAAACCATTTATAATAAGTTACAAGTTCTCAATTTAACTTATTTTACAAAATAGTTAACTTCATTTAAAAAAAATCATATTCGAGTATATTTCAAAAAGCCATAATTTTTATAACATAAAAATTATAACTTTTTATTTATTTAAAATAAATTCATTTATTTAATAATTCAAAAATTATTAAAACATATACAATTTCAAAATCATTTCTAAATTCCTTTTAAAGTCAAAATTATCATTTTAAAATTTTAAAATTCCAAAAATATGGTCCAATGCTACGAAAGTACTAAATAAGGGGATTTACATCAATAACATCAATCATGACATCCATCACATCAAACATGACATAATACAACATATATGACAATATATGTGAATAAACATCAATCATCGTGTGGAATCTTGTTGGATCTCTCCAACCTGTCACCTGCAACAAATATACATATGAGAAAAATACGTACAATGTCTGCTTCAAGGCAAGCACGCGTACAAAGGGTCATCCGCTCATACATGAGAATGTATAGGTTCTCATCTACTCCAGTAGATAGGAATATATCCAATTAATAACCACTATAGCATAGCATCCAAACATCGAATATATATATATATATATATATATATATATAACATCCAATAGTTATCAAAACAGCATAATAGAAATATTCGGACTTACATAAAAATATAAACAGGTCAGAAAGAGTGAGTTTTGCTCACTTTGGTTCCAATAGACGTTGCTGCGTTTCATTTGGATTAAAATTAAATGAGTGTTTAATTTAACCCAAAAATCTACGAGCTACAAATCGATCCAATCCAACTCCATAGCGTAATATTTTTGGTAATGAGTGCAACGCAACTTGTTTCGCCTGATTTCGACCTCGTATGACAAAAATATGCTATTTATAAGATTACATGAATGTTGAATAATATAATTTACACTTTTGTTAATTACCCTAACAAATCTGGACCGTCCATCCTATATTGATCAGATACGGCCATACTTTCTTTCCCCTTCTCCTTCGTTCTTCTTCCCGTTCGAACAAACCTAGCCGTCGATTTTCATAAGTCAACTGCTCTACCTCGAGATTGCCAAAGGCTGATCGGAGGACCCCACTACGTGCGCCATACTCCTTCGCTACTCCCATCCCCGTATGCAACCCCATAGCCTCATCGTTGGCATGAAACCAAACCCGAACAGCACCCCAATCGTGGGTCCCTAGCGGTCACCACGATGCTCTAATTCACATCATAGCCGTTGATTTTGAAGATCTTGTGAAGCTCGACAATTCTCATTTAGGAATATTTTCGTAATTGTTTACGGATTGTGAGAAAATCGAGGGGAAAGGTTCAAAGTTTTCTGACCCTTTGTCGTGTTTGTGGCGGCTGCGAAGAAGAGGGCTAGGGTTTTGAGAAATTAGGGTGAGTTAATAGACAAGTATTTAACACTATTCATCCAACAAATTTCTTAACTTCAAAAAAAATGTGCCGCCTGGCATTCTATATGTTGTGCCCCTATCCAAACACATATTGAGAGCTAATTCGAAAGTATTTGGAAGATAGCATCTCAAATCGAATTATTTTAATTAGAATTACTTAATAAATTTCTAGGCGATTTTAATTCGCACGATCAAACGACAAGTCCAATCGCCACGAAATTTGGAATTCTACAATAACGTACTATTACGGCTCCAATTAAATTGATTTCATCCAATTATGAGACAATGTCTCGAATGGCTATTTTTACTCACTTAATTAAATATTAAATTTTCAATTTCTTTAAATTAATTTTTAATTCAATTTAAAAAGTTTAGTAACTCCATTCCAATTCAAATAGGATTTAAAACAATGTTAGAAATCATTTTTATTCATATTAGATTCAAAATTCAATTAATTAACTGATTTAACTTATAATATTCATTTTTCAATATTTAAACTTAATTAATGTTCTAAATTCAGGCGATTGAAAAACTGAGTCGTTACATTCTTCCCCCTTAAAAGAATTTTGTCCCCAAATTACTAAGTAAGAAAGATGCTACAACTCCATTAACTTTTCAAAACAACTCTAGTTGAAATAGATTATCAAATTCTTTTAAGTGTTTAACTTTCCCAAAATCATTTAGTTACAACCTTTCTTTTATAAAAACTTTTCTAAGTTTCCAAATTCATTTATAGTTATTAACTTATACCACTTCAAAAATCAACTAATATCATTTCAATTTATAACTCAAAAGTCAAAACTTTTAGTTATCAAAAATATTTCAAATCTCTCAAAAATTTCCTAATGCTTTAAATTTTCAAAAAAATTCACCAGAATCTCCTTTGCGCGGTTCAATCGGAAAAAATCACAGTATCTATATATATCGCAAATATACATCTCATCTCAATGACGATGCATTTCGTTGGGAAAAAAGTGTAAAAGTATGATATGTAATCCAAGATATGTGCCTTATATATTATTAGCAAGCATATATAAGCAATATAGCATTGAAGCGAGCTCCAAATGCGAAGCATACATCGTCCGCACCTACTAAACACTCAACAATCAATGAGTGACATGTATAGAAAATAATAACACATATAACATAACTATCCAACAATCATATGCAAATGAAACAAATGCAATATAAGCAACTAACAAACAACTAGCATCCATTCAATCTTATAACACAATCAATATGCATTTTCAAATCTCAGTAGTTTTAATTTATTAACTTTCTTTTCTTATTAACATTTAATTAATTTGCATTCAATTTATTCACATTCGTTTTACTAACGTTCAATTATTCATATTCAATTAGTTTATATTCCACTAATTTATAGTCTTTTCATTTACATCCAATTCATTAACATTAAATTTATTACCATTCAATTTTATTCGATTGATTTACATTCAATTCAAATTTATTATGTTCACATTCAATTAATTTACCTTCCATTAATTTACATTCATTAGCTTTCACGTACTAATATTCACTTAAATTCAATTCATGTTTAACAACATCTCATTCCATATTCAATTTGCTTATGTTCAATTTCATATTCACATTCTTTATAATCACGTTCATTTACATTTACATCCATTCTTATTCACTTAGCATATTTCTTCCGATACTAATATTATTTATGAACCTTTCCATACAATAATTACTTCAGTAATTATTAACAATTTTATACAATACTTCTCATTGTTATTTTCACTTGTTAGCTTAAGTTACGTTCAATTCTAACAAATAACATTTCAGTTCATATTCACTTAACTAATTTAGTTCAACTTAATTCGTTTTTGATATCAAATCAACTTCATTTAACATTTCTTAAGTTAAATTTCTTTACCTAGTTCATTTTATTTAACTTAACTCAAATTTCAACTTATAATTCAAATTTCTCCTTTCTTAACATTCATATTCAACAAATTTTAAAAAAAATTATTATTTCTCAAATTTATAAGTTATACAACTCATTTATTTAAAATTTCATGAATATTCACTTAAGTTTATTAACATTAAATAATTACAATTCATGGTTATATAATCACTTTACAGCTTAAGTTTATATTCATTTTTAGTTGATTCATTTCAAATATGTATCTAATTCATTTCATATTCAATTAGATTTAATTAACTTTTCTTAAGTTAAACTTCAATTCATAAAGTCCATTTTACTAATTCAATTTATTTAACTTTACTTAAGATAAAATTTTAAGTTCATATCTTAATTTTCAATTTTATAAGTTCAAAAACTCATTTTCTATGTATTAATCAAATCATACTTGGATTTCAAACTTGTTTTATCAAAAGAAAACTTAACTTTATAATATATTACTAATGGTAGCAAATTCATCACTTAGAAACTCGAAAATGAATACTGATTATGCTGTAGTCACCACCCGAATTATTTTCCAGCGACTATAGTGAATTCAGCGCTTTTATTATCTCTTTTAAATCCTTTTTAATCACATTTATAAATTTATACTTATATAATTCCACTTGTTCCACTTACTTATATAAGTTCATTTCAATTTTGCTTATCTTTGTTTATATTTTACAAACAATTCTATTACTTATGTATATTATGTTTTCAAACAATCAACAATCCATATATAATATGATAATTTCATAAAAGTTATTCCTTTAAATATAAAATATAATAGAGGTAAAATTATTTCATTTACCTTATTTTAAAACAATACTATGTTGATACGCCTTGTTCAAGTGTTTAGAAACCCCTATCGATATTGTGGCGTCCCACATACCAACTAGAATTCATAAGTCACTCAACAGATACATTAACACAATATTAAAAAAATTATACGACTAACAAATACGTGTTCATATATATAATACACTCAAACTCAATCTAAGGTGATATTGACCCTATCTATACCGAGTACAGATCAAAGCCTAGGAGTATACTAAACCTAAGCTCTGATACCAGCTGTAACGACCGACAAATCCATACCCTTTGAACCGACAGCAAACCATGAATGTTGACCCAGAGCAAACAGAATTAAAGATGATCATGAGAAAGAAAAAAGAGGGCGAGAAGAAAGAGAGAAGAAGAGAAGAGAAGAAAATGAGAGGGAAGTAGAACCAAAACAATACAGAATCTCACATCGCAGCGTAATAACATATAATATAGATATATAATCTTAACAAAGGGAAACTGTAATATGCATAAATCAATATCAGAGTACATAATAATTAACCATTAGGTTGGATGACTATAATAACCCGTCCTCACAAATGCTGATAATTTAAAACAACAAAAATGCAAAACAGTGGAAAAATATACAGATACGTGTATACGACATGAAGATCTCTAGCTCGCCTGTTGAAGCTCCAAAAGCACCAAATCTGAACATGTAAATATACTCGGTCTGACCTAAGCATTGAAAGGGAAGAACTCTTATATTAGTCTGGTAAACTAGCGTGAGAAAAACACATCTCAACTGAATTTATAAAGTTATCAAAACTTTTCCTTTATCAAAACAAAAGGTATCTCGTAAGACCCTGTCCACACATAAACACGGACGGGTTTTTCACTTACGATAACTCAAACCTTTTCATATCAAATCATGTTATATTATAATAGTGTCTACTATAAAAATAATAATCAACATAGCTGAAATTGTTACATTATTAAATTCCACCAATACTAGGATCTACAAACAAAATGGCAGGCACGTAGTGGATTTTGGATTTCCATACAAATGACTAGGTGAAGGGACTACCTTCCCGAACCAAAATGGCTACACCTTAATAGTGACATACCTAGGGTCGAGATATTCGACGCCTAAACCGACACAAGACCGGCCTACCCCTTCCTGGATAGTACCGAATCTGTCATCACTACGGTCGTTACCGACCTAAATCTGTGGCCACAAGCATACATCAACAATAATCAGATACATGACGTCATAGTTGTATAGATACATCTAGAAGAGTGATGATATCTCCTAATGGGAGCGACTCACTTAGCCTTGCTACTTCTATCCCTGTTTCAGTCATTTTTCAGGGAGTGAGGCCAAAAGAGGTATCGATTACCTTTCACATATCACATCATCATCATTTTTTATTGCGACATTTTCATTCTCGTTGACTACTAATTGACTTCCATAAAAATACAACCCTTGAGCTCGTATGTCTCAAGAAGGGTGCAAAGCTAAGCGAAGTTGCCTTCTCCGTCACCACATGATATACGTTTGTAAAAACCAATGTACATAATCTTAGAAATGCAATATCAGACACTCATCCATACAAGTTGTCCAGGAATAGGAGAAACTGGATGTACTCTTCTACCACATCCTATAGGATTAGTAGCGATGGCCCTTGCAATGGATATTCCATAACGAAGAGACTTCTGCCTATATGTTTATTAGGATTTTAACCCCAAATAATCAACAAGCAGTCCTTCACTATAAAAATGCAAAATATCAATATCATCGGCCAACCAGCACAATCGTCGTATATATGTTGGTCCGAAGTGGTTTTCAGGTAAATATGATCTTGGTCGCTTTGCACCAACAATGCAAAAGCATTTCTCAACCTTACATAGAAACCAAGTCTTATTGACTTATCACGTCTCCAGCTTTCAACTTACTATCCTTCGACCAAGAAGGAAGCTCGATAGATTGGAGTAATCACTCTGCACTACACAAATCAACATTCTCAACACAAACGATAATCTAGCCTACACCGTCAATTAAGTACTAAGTGTATGACTAATTAGTTTCTACATTAAGCTGGGAAACTAAAATAGTCAAATTTGATAGTCGGTTATATAACTATCAAAGCAACAAACAAAATCTAGCACATAAATAGTATTGGGCCAAATTTTATTAGTCGTTTATAAATCAAATCACTTTCCAATTATTCACTTTAAAAACATGAATATAATTCCTTTACAAAAATCCATAATTAGATTATCAAAATAAATAATTCACATTTATAAAACAAGGTTTATAATTCTATTTATATTTTACAAACTTCCATTTATAAAATTCCTTTATTAAGAATTTCCATTTATATCTCATTTATGTTTCAAAATCTTACTATAAGTTTGTTTACTTATAAATTTCTTTATTTACAAATTCATTCTTTTTATAACTTCATTACTTTATAAATCTTATTTGCTTGTAAGATTTCATTTATAACTACATTTTTAACACTTATAAAAACCCGTTTATCATTCCATCCTTCTATTTATAAAATATCAATTTTATAAATCTTATATATATAAACCATTTATAATAAGTTCAAAATTCTCAATTTATCTTATTTCATAAAGTAGTTAACTTCGTATTTAAAAAAAATTCGAATATATTTCACAAAGCCATAATTTTTATAACATAAAAATTATGACTTTTTATTTATTCAGAATAAATTCATTTCTTTAATAATTCAAAAATTATTAAAACATATATAGTTTCAAAATCACTTCTAAATTCCTTTTAAAGTCAAAATCATCATTTTAATATTTTAAAATTCTAAAAATATGACCCAATGCTACAAAAGCACTAAATAAGGGGATTCACATCGATAACATCAATTACGGCATCCATCACATCAAACATCACATAATACAACATATATAACAATATGTGTAAATAAATATCAACCATTGCGAGGAATCATGTTGGATCCCTCCAACCTGTCACCTGCAACAAATATACATATGAGAAAAAATACGTACAATGTCTGCTTCGAGGCAGACACGCGTACAAAGGGTCATCCGCTCATACACGGGAACGTATAGGGTCTCATCTGCTCTAATGGACAGGAATATATCCAACTACTAACTACTATAGCATAACATCCAAACATCCATTATATATATAACATCCAATAGTCATCAAAACAGCATAATAAAAATATTTCCACTTATATGAAAATATAAACGGGTCAAAAAGAGTGAGTTTTACTCACTTCGGTTCCAGTAGATCACGTTGTAGTGTTTCGTTTGTTTTAAAATTAAATGAGTGTTTAATTTAACACAAAATCCTACAAGCTCCAAATCGATCCAATCCAACTCCATAGCGTAATATTTTCGATAATGAATGCAATACAGCTTGTTTCGTCTGATTTCGACCTCGTATGACAAAGATATGCTATTTATAAGATTACACGAATGTTAAATAACATAATTTACACTTTTTTTAATTACCCAAAAAATCTAGACCGACCATCCTATATAGATCAGATCCGACCATTCTTTCTTTTCCCTTCTCCTTCTTCTTCTTCCCGTTTGAACAAACTTAGCCGTTGATCTTATTATGTCAAATGCTCCACCTCGAGATCACCGGAGGTTGATCAGATGACCCCACTACATGTGCCATCCTCCTCCGCTCCTCCCACCCTATGTGCGGCCCTATAGCCTCGCCATTGGCATGAAATCGGTCCTGAACAGTATGCCAAGCGTGGGTCCCTAGCGGCTACCACGATGCTCTAATTCAAATCACAGCTGTTGATCTTGAAGATCTTATGAAGCTCGACAATTCTCATTTAGGAAGTTTTTCAGAATTGTTTACGGATTGTGAGAAAATCGAGAGGAACGGTTGGAAGTTTTCTGGCCATTTGTCCTACTTGTGGCGGCTGTGAAGAAGAGGGATAGGGGTTTTAGAAATTAAGGTGAGCTAAGGTCCTTATATAGACAAGTATTTGGAACTATTCATCCGACAAATTTTCGAACTCCAAACGAAACGTACCGCCTTGCGTTCTATATATTATACCCATATTCCAAACACAGTGGAACACGTATCAAGAGCTAATTCAAAAGAATTTGAAAGAAAGCATCTTAAATCGAATTATTTTAATTAAAATTATTTAATAACTTTCTAGGAATTTTTAATTCGCGCGATCAAATGGCAAGTCCAATCGCCACGAAATTTGGAATCCTACAATAATGTACTATTACGGTTCCAATGAAACAAATTTCTTCCAATTCTAAGAAGTGTCTCGAATGGCTATTTTTACTCACTTAATTAAATATTAAAATTTTCAATTTCTGTAAATTAACTTTTAATTCAATTTTAAAAGTTTACTTACTCCATTCTAATACAAATAGGATTTAAAACAACGTTAGAAATCATTTTTATTCATATTAGATTCAAATTTCAATTATTAAATGAATTAAATTATAATATTCATTTTTTAATATTTAAATTTAATTAAATATTGCAAATTAAAGCAATTTAAAAACTGGATCGTTACAAAAAACATGATGATATGATTGTAATGTTGCGCTAATGTAGTTGTGTGTCTATTGGAAATGAAGTTTCAAGCATGAAATTACATGAAGAAAGTAATATAAGTATTCAAATTGAAATTAATACCCTGAAACTGTAATTACCTTAAGCTATTTTACTTCATACATGAAGATAATTATGTCATAAGATTGAATAAAAGAGGAAAGATTGAGTACCATTAGTTGCAATTGGAAAAATACTGGATGATGGCTAAGTGTGAGGCTTTAGTGGATGTCGAACCTTCTCTTTCATTCTTATCTCGCCAACCCTGCAACATTTTCCTTCATTGAATGACCTAATTCTTGTTTATAGGGTTATTAGTCAAGTTCGTAGAGGTGAATTGACTGTTTAGTTTGCACAAATTTTAATTATTACCTAAAAATAGAAGAAAACATGAAATGGTTCTCAAAATTTTATGAAAAATAAATGTAACTGGTTCAGTTGTACATACACACATACCTAGGTGATATATTCACTAATAAAAAGTTCATGATTTGAATTCAAAAAGGATAAATGTTAGAAAATGATCGATTGTTCGAGCATTGTGATGAGAAGATTGTCGTACTTCTTACTTCAAGGATCTATTAGTCCGTGAGATGATGGTTTTGATGACAACAACCTTAGAATAGATTATAAAATATAAATACTAACATTATAAGTTTAGATATATATATATATATATATATATATATATATATATATATATGCATGATTTAACCATGCGGGTACTAAGAATGAAGACTGTACAGTATAGAGATTCAAGATATCAAGATAAAATATCAAGATAGAAGACTCATGAGTATCGAGACTATCAAGAGTTCAAGATTTCAAGGATAAGTATTTTTTGTTATTAGGAATTTTTGTTAAAACTCGTAGAAAAGTACCGGCATCTTAAAATCAATTTATTCGTGGAATGGAATCCACTTCGAGCCCGTTAAAGGGATGGAACCCTAAGTAGGATGGAACCTACGAAAAATCTAGTGGAACATTGTTTTGTATCCGCTAACTTTTATTCAAAATGATTTTTCAAAATTATATCCTGTTTACAAAATGTTTTCAAAACTTTCCTTTTAAAAGATTCAAAACCCTCGATCCTGATTTTAAATAATTTTAGCCTCGAAAACATCTTTATTTTCAAAGTGAAATTACTCCTGATTTTAAACTATCTTTTTAATAATATATTTAACTTTTAAATATTTATACTTAGATTTAAATATAAAATTATGGTTAAAATTCTATATATATTGTTCTTTATACCTACTTATGAATTTCAACTATAGTCAAGTATATTTATAAAGTTTAAATTAGTTTTTATAAAAGTAAAGGATATTTTCAAAGAAATTCAAAACATCATAAAAAGCTTTGGATGTCGACATGCCTATGGGTACCATGTCGACGTGGTGACAGTTTGATTCAAAAATTCAAATTTCAAAAGAAGTGTCTATTCGCCATAATTCTTCATGAATGAACATGGTTGTTGTTCTTCTATAAATAGGGGTTAGTTTCAACGAATTTTTAATCACTTTTTTCTGGTTTTCACTCCTCTTCTTCTTCCTCATTTCTTAATACATATTCTTATCATTACTCTGCAGAAATCAACATTGAATCATACTCGATTACTTCTAGTTTGATTCTCTATCACTATCTCTACAAGATTCTCAGTGTTATTCAGAGTTATAGACTTCTTTGTAATCTATTAAGTGAGAAAAGGTGTGATTGTAGCCTTGGAAATCAATCAAAAGGGAAAAGGTGTGATTGTAGCCTTGGTAAATCAATTGGGTAAACTTGTGGCCCGAAAATCAAGTATTTCTACCCAGAGGATCGAAATTCTGGAGGGTGTACCTCGTAGCCTTGAAACCGAGGGTGTAATTGTACAATTGCTTTTGAAAGGAAATCCGTACTTGTGTTGCGGGACTGGATGTAGGGTAACTCCGAACCAGTATAAAATCCGGTGTGTTCTTTCCACTACCGCTTTTATTTTATTTCTGTATATGTGATTGTTTCTGTGATCATATCAGTGTCTGTATACTGCATACTTTTGTGTCTAAATTAACATAAATCGAAAAAGATTTAGTAATTCTTTATTAACACTATTCACCCCCCCCTATAGTATTAATCTTAGCCTTAAGATCCGTAATCCGCATTTCTCACAATCGGTATCGGAGCAAGGTTTTCAAAGTTTCATAATCTGATTTTTGAAATGTTTTCAAAATGGCTACCAACACTGGTACTGTTATTAACACTAGTATCCCTGTCACTAATTCATTTGTAGAGGGTCAGTCTACTGTCAGACCACCACTTTTTAATGGCAGTAACTATGCATATTGGGGATGTAGGATGAAAATATATTTACGATCTATAGGATTAGACCCTTGGAATATCACACAAACTGAATATTTTGAACCCACAATTGATTTTGCACAGTGGATTGCTGAGCAAAAGACTGTTGCACAAAATAATTCTAAGGCAATGAATATTCTGTTTTGTTCACGAGATAGAAATGAATTCAATAGAGTGTTAGTTTGTAAGTCTGCATATGAAATCTGGAAAACTTTGCAAGTTACTCATGAAGGAACAAGCAAAGTTAAACAGACCAAAATTTCCATGCTCACAGATCAGTTTCAATTATTTAAAATGAATGCTAATAAGTCTATTTCAGATATGTATAGTAGATTTCAGGATATTGTGCATTCTCTAATATATTTGGGAAAGGAATTTTCTAAAGAAGATGAAGTCAGAAATTTTTTAAATTCTCTAACTCCAGAATGGGATCAAAAAACACTTGCGATCGAAGAGGCAAATGACATCAGTATTTTAAAGATAGAAGAATTAATTGGAAATATAATGTCGTATGAAGTTCAAATGATCGGGAGAAGAGAAAGTAAAGCATCTGAAAAGAAATCAATGGCATTCAATGCATTGACTGATGGATCAGACTCAAACAGCAATAATGATGAAGAGATAGACTTTATGACCAGAAATTTTAGGAGATTCCTAAAATACAGAAAGATGAATAATCTCAAGAGAAACAACTATTCGAATTCTGAAAATCAGAATATAGTGCTAAATAATGACAAGTGTTACAACTGTGATAAATCAGGCCACTTCAAAAGAGACTATCCGTATCCAGAAAGGCAGAATCCTCCCATGAACAATGAACTAGCAAAGAAACGGAAGCATGCATTTACTGCTACTCTAGATGCCTCAGACTCGTCCTTAAGTGATGATGATCAGAAGACGGATAATTCTAATTTGTGTTTCACAGCCGTTCACAACTCCGACGAATTAGGAGAAACGGACTTAGAAAAAGGTGCAAGCTTACAATATAATTGGTTGAAATTGATTGCTTAGAATTAGTTGCTTGATTGTTTGATTGATTGATTTTTTTTGAATTGGTGTGTTGTTTGAATTTTAAAATTTATTTTCTATTTTTTTATTTTTTTATTTTTTTATTATTATTTTTAATACTTTCTGAAATATATTATGAGTATAATAATATTTCAGAAATATATACTAGACATTAATAATAATAATATATATATATATATATATTAGAAATCTTAGAAAAAATAAATTCATGAAAATTCAAAAGCACATGTCGACATGGTTCCTACCATGATGTCGACATGGCCACCTGAATTTGAATTTCAAAATTTGAATTCAAATGTTTGAATTTCCCTCCACCTTTCACTTCATTCAATTCTCTGAAAAGATACCTTTTGCCCAGAGAATATGTCCTTTGAGAATCTATTTATTCACTATCTTTTATCATATCTTTTCACTTTCATTTTCAAATTCAAACTCTCTCTTCATAACTTCAAGCTCTCTACTCTCTAATCTAATGGCTTCTTTAAGCAATCTCTCAACCATGAGAATTTCCAGAAAAATCAAAGAGTAATTATTCAATGATCCGGAGGCAATTAAAGCATACATCAATTATGCTAACTATGCCAAAGTCCATCCCGAAAAATTTGCTATTTTTCAAGATTTTTCTTCTTATGAAATTGATTCTCTTTTTGCAAATAATGGTGTTCTTGGTCTTATTGATGCTTCTCAAAATGATTTTGTTTGCTATCCTAATCTTGTCAAAATTTTCTATGCGAATTTAAATCCCGGATTTTATGTTGGAAATGAAGATGAAATTCGGAGTAGTGTCAAAGGCACTCAAATTGTTTTGAATTGTGATCTTTTGGGTACCATTCTCAATTGCAAGAGTTCGGGATGGACCTTTCAAACTTTAAAATCGATGAACATGATCGTGAGACATTTCATCACATTTTCAAAAGAGACGATGATTTTGATTTTAAAAATAGAAATTTTCGACCAAAAGCAAGAATTGTTAATCTTCTTTTGCAACATACTTTGACCCTAAGATCGGGAAATTTTAGCAATCCTACTTCAAAAGTTTGCAAAGCTCTTTTGCTATTTTCGGAAACTATGATAGAAATTGGGCGCAAGTTATTTTGGATGAACTTCGTCCTAAAAATCTTGAAATGGGTGAGAATACTTTATACCATGGAATTTATCTCACTCGGTTTTTTAACTATCTTGGAATGGATTTCAAAGGCGAAGAATTTGTTTCTAGAAAAGTTTTCAATCATTCCAATATTTCGCTTATGAAAATTCCATTTGTTTTTTAACCTTATGAGACACTTACCGAAAAGGAAGAGCGGTTGGCTCATGAGAAAATGGAAGAAGAGGAAGTTGAAGAAGAAGAAGAAGAAGAAGGTGAAACGTCTTTGGAAAGTATTGAATATCCTTCCAATCCATCCAACAAAACCCTTCTCAAAAACCAAAAGATAACTGTGGAAAATCAACGGATTCTAAAACGATCCGTTAGTAAAATGTTGGATAACATTTCTTCGAAGATGAACAAGTTCTTTTCAAAAGTCAGCAAGAAACTTGGACTATCTTCATCATCTTCATCCTCTAACTAGTTTTATCTTTTCGTATCTTGTTGTATTTGTTTTAGTTTGCTTTATTTTGAATGTTCATGTAGTTTTTTGTGTGCTTAATTATTATATTATCGAAGTATGCAATGAAATGAAATTTTCTTTCTGTTATCTACCTTATCTTATCTCTAGAATAAATGTTAGTATATTATATATATATACACAATTATTCACAAAATTAAAATTAGTCATAACATTTCACTAACCCATGTCGACATCCCCTATGTGACCATGTCGACATGTACTGGTCAGAAATGGCAATTGATTTTGAATTTGAAATTTGAATAACTACCACATATCTATTCAGTTCAAACAAATTTCTACACCTATATATACCTGTTTCTTCCAGAATTCTTCACTGAAATTTATTTCTTATCATCTATATCCTCCATTTCTTTCACAAATTCAACTATGACTAATCCTATTCATAATTTATCTGAAAATCTTGAAGAAACTCTTAATTCGTTCAAGAATATTCTCTCATTTATTCTATGAAACCAGCGTCATTTATAATTAAGTCAAATGCAGATGATAAAGAAACAAGAAAGGCACTTCAATGCGATACGATGGATGATCTCCTCTCTGCACAAGGATGATAACGAAGCACATCCTCCTGTCTCTCTCACCAATGACAATGATAATTGGGATGCTATTAAGGCAGACCCAATCTTTGGAGAAGAAGGATGGGTGGAAGTTCCACGTAACGTTTGATTTTTTATTTGCTTTTTTGATTTGTTTGAATGGATTTGGTTTGAATTGATACTTTGTGTGGATTGATTTCTTATTAATTTGAAGATTGGTGTGTAAAACACACACACACATATATATATACATTGAATTAGTTATCATGCTTAGAAGTATAATTATTTCCTACTCTATATATATTCCGTTGTATAGTTTAACAATGTAGGTACTGAAGTCCAAGAATGAGGGGGAGTAAGTTTTTGTTGATGACAAAGGGGGAGAAATATAAAATAGGATAGTTAAGTATAGACTAAGGGCGAGTTTTTAGTTTTAGGGGGAGTTATTGGGATAGAAATAATATTTTATAAACAAAGGTTGTCATCGTCAAAAAGGGGGAGATTGTTAGTCCGTGAGATGATGGTTTTGATGATAACAACCTTAGAATAGATTATAAAATATAAATACTAACATTATAAGTTTAGATATATATATATATATGTATATGCAGGATTTAACCATGCAGGTGCTAAGAATGAAGACTGTACAGTATAGAGATTCAATATATCAAGATAAAATATCAAGATAGAAGACTCATGAGTATCGAGACTATCAAGAGTTCAAGATTTCAAGGATAAGTATTTTTTATTATTAGGAATTTTTGTTATAACTCGTAGAAAAGTACTGGCATCTTAAAATCAATTTATTCGTGGAATGGAATCCACTTCGAGCCCGTTAAAGGGATGGAACCCTAAGTAGGATGGAACCTATGAAAAATCTAGTGGAACATTGTTTTGTACCCGCTAACTTTTATTCAAAATGATTTTTCAAAATATATCATGTTTTCAAAACTTTCCTTTTAAAAGATTCAAAACCCTCGATCCTGATTTTAAATAATTTTAGCCTCAAAAACATCTTTATTTTCAAAGTCAAATTACTCCTAATTTTAAAATATCTTTTTAGTAATATATTTAACTTTTAAATATTTATACTTATATTTAAATATAAAATTATGGTTAAAATTCTATATATATTATTCTTTATATTTACTTATGAATTTCAACTATAGTCAAGTATATTTATAAAGTTTAAATTAGTTTTTATAAAAGATAAAGGATATTTACAAAGAAATTCAAAACATCATAAAAGGTTTTGGGACGTCGACATGCCTATGGGTACCATGTCGACATGGTGACAGTTTGATTCAAAAATTCAAATTTCAAAAGAAGTGTCTATTCGCCATAACTCTTCATGAGTGGACATGGCTGCTGTTCTTCTATAAATAGGGGTCAGTTTCAACGAATTTTTAATCACTTTTTTCTGGTTTTCACTCCTCTTCTTCTTCCTCATTTCTTAATACATATTCTTATCATTACTCTGCCGAAATCAACATTGAATCATACTCGATTACTTCTAGTTTGATTCTCTATCACTATCTCTACAAGATTCTCAGTGCTATTCAGAGTTATAGACTTCTTTGTAATCTATTAAGCGAGAAAAGGTGTGATTGTAGCCTTAGAAATCAATCAAAAGGTAAAAGGTGTGATTGTAGCCTTGGTAAATCAATTGGGTAAACTTGTGGCCCGGAAATCAAGTATCTCTACCCAGAGGATTGAAATTCTGAAGGGTGTACCTCGTAGCCTTGAAACCGATGGTGTAATTGTACAATTATTTTTGAAAGGAAATCCGTACTTGTGTTGGGGGACTGGATGTAGGGTAACTCCAAACCAGTATAAAATCCGATGTGTTTTTTCCTTTACTGCTTTTATTTTATTTATGTATCTGTGATTGTTTCTGTGATCATATCTGTGTCTGTATACTGCATACTTTTGTGTCTAAATTAACATAAATCGAAAAAGATTTAGTAATTCTTTATTAACACTATTCACCCCCTTCTAGTGTTAATCTTAGCCTTAAGATCCGTAATCCGCATTTCTCACAGGATCTACCATGTAGATTCTTTTAGACAATAGTTCAACCCAATAGGTACAATGGGGTTGTAGAACTATCGACTTTAGGATCCAATGAAGCCTTAACACAGCGAAACCAGATTCAAAGTTTGTAAGATTTTGATCCAGCCATGAACACTACTATGATAATTGTTTATGATGCAATTTAGAGAAGAACGTAGAGACGAAGAAGAGAAGATTTTTTGATCCACAACACCTATTAGACGTTACTGATTTCAGAAAGAAGAAAGCGCTCTAAAACACTTTTAGGCATTGCAAATTTCAGGGAAGGAGAAGTAATTTTGCATCAACGTCTGGGTGTTGCTATTTATAGTTGTAGAGAGGCGCATTTTCGCCAGCGATCCAAAACCGTTGTAAACGAACGCATCTCCCACCTTATAAATTTGAGTTTTGGTTATTAATGGACCAAAATTTGGACGCGTTATGTCAATAGAATTTTTCCCAAAAATATTATTTTGATCCACACCCAAACCTGATCCTGTCCAGTTCGTTTTGGTCGGTCGGACAGAGGGTAATGAGCGTGTGTGTAGCAGTTATGCATGGTTTCCTTCCTCACAATAGAGCAAATGTTTAGGTGCCCAAAAGGCCCAAACTTCTCTTAAAACCTATATTTAAACAAATATAGTTTCTATAATTTCTGGGATGTGGGACTATTCCCAATCCCACTTCCTCTTCTTCTTCTTTAAAATAAACCCCAATGCCCAATTTATTTTGTAAATTTACAACAATTTCCCTCCATTTTCAAAATAAATAAAATAGACATCTACATCATTAGAATGATTACCTACGTACCTAACTGCAATCAAGCCAACATAGTTCCATAATTAGGTATTGCATCACCATGGAAATCAATACATAAATGATAGGTATCTTTTGGATCTGAACCTTAACTTCATATATACCGTTCACGATTCTATTAAGGTCTATGATGAACATATCTTGAACCAAGTAACCCTTATGATAGTACCAGAACAGTCACACATATTGACTTTCGTATATAGGATGTTATGTATATTCTGCACATTAATGTCCATGTGCTTAAATCTTGACTCTATGAGTCTACTTTAGAAAGCAATCTTACTTTCCTAGAAAACGACCCGATTTCCAAACTCATGTTGGTAAGTCACTTAAGGTGTTTCTGCGATACACCCTGTGATTTTAACTAAACTTATTAAGGATCTTCATGCACCCTCTTTCATGCAAAATACAACACTAATGATGTGCAATTAGTTTTAGTGTTCTATAATCATTTCTCTTAACTTGTTGGTACCTTTGAACTTTGTCTATCCTTTTTAAGACATAAGTTGGGTTTGTATAAAGGATGATCAACCTTCATTTATAGACTTTAACCCCATTTCTTTCAATTTTATAGAGATCATAGCTTTTGGAAAAATCTTAGTAAATGGGTCGGCCAATTTTTTCATCATTTCTATGCAATCGACATTGATTACTCCTCATTCGAGTAATTGTCTTATCATCTGATGTGTAAGACTTACATATCTAGACTTTCCATTATATATTTTATTATAAACATTATATATCGTAGCCTGATTATCACAGTTAATCGAGACTACTGGTGATGGCTTCTTCCATAAAGGAATTTCTATTAATAAATTCCTAAGACATTCTCCCTTCTTGCTTACATCTTCTAATGCAATCAATTCTGATAACATTGTTGAGTCAGAAATGCAGGTTTGTTTCTTGGAGCGCTAAGACACAGCTGCACCTCCTAATGTGAAAAATCATCTAGCCGTAGACTTGGATTTGGATTCTACGCTCTTCCAGGTTGCATGACTATATCCTTCTAATACAGTAGGATATCATTTATAAGATAGACCATAGTCTAAAGTGCCCTTTAAATAAGCTAAAACTCTAAAGATACCTTTTCAATGTTCATAACCTTGATTACTCATAAATCGACACAACACGCTTATAGCATGCGTTATGTCCGGTCTAGTGCAATGCATAACATACATTAGACTGTCAATAATACTGTAATATTCAAGTTAGGATATTATACGTCTAATATTCTTCACTAACTTAGTACTCGGATCTAAAGAAGTTGTTGCCGGTTTGTCATTGTAATGACCATACTTCTTTAGAAACTTCTCAATATAATGAGATTGGTTTAGCACTGGCTCTTCTTCTTTTCTTAGGATTTTGATCCTTAAAATTACATCAGTCTCTCTTAGATCTTTCATATCAAATTTAGAGGATAGATACTTCTTAGTTTTTTTCACACAAAAAATATTAGTCCCAAACATTAACATGTCATCAACTTATAAACATATTATAATACAACCGGTTTCATTCGATTTTCTACAAATACATTTATCAGCATTATTCACTATGAAGCCTTGAGACAATGTGTTTGTACCAAAATTGGGCACAACCCTCTTCGAAAGTATTTGGAGAGATAAAAATGAAGAATAGAAATGTAAAAGAAAGATTATCTAACAAACACTTTAAAAACAAATATGAAAACACGCAGAAACACATGCATTTAGAGTGGTTCGGCGTATGGCCTACGTCTACTATGAAGTTGATAATTTTATTGATGTTCACTTGCGAATTACAACTGACTACAGCGGATTACAGCAGATTATAGTGTTGAAATTCGAGTACAACAGCAACTATGGAGTACAAAAATAGTTCCGGCAGACTCTGGACGTCAAAGAGCCAAAAGATCTTTTTTCTGTAGGCCCTGGGCTCTATTTAAAGGTGTAGGAGGAAAATATCTCGCTTAGATCTCGAGAGACTTCCTCTGGCACGTGGGTGGGCCCACGCGATCGATCCCAGGCTATTTCGACTCGATCCGTGATCGATAGGAACAAATTTCATATCGATCAAGATTTGATCAAATCGAGTCGACATTTGGTAGGAACATTCTTTAGGTTATACGCAAGCTCCTGTGAAAATTTAGTAGCATTTGGACTTGTGGATTGCAAGTTACGATCGATGAAAATTAGAGGTTTTCGGTTCGGTTCCTTTCATATCGATACGATTCGTATTGATCACTTCGACTCGCTGTTGGTCACGTGCCTGTGAGTTGACATGGCACTTGATTCTTGGATCGCTCCATTTTTGATGTCGAGTTGACCGAATTTTCCTAAGATTTTCACCTTGTTCGTATCGATAGACGTTGTCTTGTTCGTACCGATACCGTTGCTGCTTTGTATCGATGAAGGTGGCTCTGTTCATATCGATGGAAGTAGCTCAGCTCGCATCGATGAAGGTGGCTCTTGTTCGTATCGATTAGAGTTGCTTCAACTTGATGGATACAAACAAATGATACTGTGATGGACACGAATAGATGGCGACTCTGCTTGGCTTGATGGATACAAACAGTGGTCTCTTGATGGATACGAAGTAGTGACTATTTGATTGGTACGAACAAGTCCGATACGAAGGAAGCCGCCTTTGGATGGGTACAAAGGAGGCCTCCTTTTGATGGATACGAAGTAGACCTCCATGTTGAAGTTGATGGATGCGAAGTAGACAATAGCCGACCGATTCGAAGTGAGCCTATCTTTTGATGGATGCGAAATCGACCGTTGCAAAACGATGGGTTGTGACTTCGATCGATTCAAAATGAGGGTATGAATGAGTTGTCCTCCTTGGCTTGCATCGATCATATCTTGAGCATATGAACTCGGATTGACTCGAAATATGATCGATGCAAGCCAAGGAGGCCAACTCATTCATACCCATCATTTTGAATCGATCGAAGTCACAATCCATCATTTAACATCGGTCAATTTCGCATCCATCAGCAGATAGGCTCACTTTGAATCGGTCGGCTATTGTCTACTTCGCATCCATCAACTACAACACGGAGGTCTACTTTGTATCCATCCAAAGGCGGCCTCCTTCGTATCGGACTTGTTCGTACCCATCAAATAGTCACTCCTTCGTATCCATCAAGTGACCATAGTTTGTATCCATCAAACCAAGTAGAGTCGCCATCTGTTCGTGTCCATCACAATATCATTTATCCGTATCCATCAAGTTGAAGCAACTTTGATCGATACGAACAAGAGCCACCTTCATCGATGCAAACTGAGCTACTTCCATCGATACGAACAGAGCCACCTCCATCGATACGAATTGGCAACGGCTATCGGTACCAACAAGAAAACGTCTACCGATACGAACAAGGCGAAAATTTTAGGAAGATTTGGTCAACTTGGCATCGAAAGTGAAGCAATCCAAGAATCAAGTGCCACGTCAACTCATAAGCGCGTGACCAATAGCGAGTCAAAGTGATCAATACGAATCGTATCGATATGAAAGGAACCGAAACCGAAAACCTCTCATTTGCATCGATCTTAACTTGCAATTCACAAGTCCAAATACTATGAAATTTTCACAGGAGCTTACATACAACCTAAAGAATGTTTCTGTCAAATTTCGACTCGATTTGATCAAATTTTGATCGATACAAAATTGGTTCGTATCGATCACGGATCGAGTCGAAATCGTGTGGGAACGATCGTGTGGGCCCACCCTTGTGCCAGAAGAAGTCTCCTGAGATCTGAGCGAGATATTTGCCTCCTACGCCTATAAATAGAGCCTCAGGGCCTAAAGAAAAAAGATCTTTTGGCTCTTTGACGTCCAGACTCTATCGGAACTATTTTTGTACTCCATAGTTGCCGTTGTACTCGAATTTCAACACTATAATCCGTTGTAATCCGCTGTAGTAAGTTGTAATTAGCAAGTGAATATCAATAAAGTTATCAACTTCATAGTGGATGTAGGCCATACGCTGAACCACTCTAAATCCCTGTGTTTCTGCTTGTTTTCATATCTACTTTTGAAGTGTTTGTTAGATAATCCTCCTTTTACATTTCTATCCTTCATTTTTATCTTTCCAAATACTTTCAAAGAGTGTTGTGCCCAATTTTGGTACAAACACTTTGGTGCTTTCGCTGAAAAAATACAGTTTTTCTCCTACTCTTTGGATATAGTATCGATGCCGGATTGCACAAATCGAAGAAGAAGATCCAGATCTCAAGTCAGAGTTCTTCCATCCTATTCAGATTTGCATCAGATCTAGGAAAGGACTTCATTATCTACCATGGTTAGCACAAGGACAACCTCTACAGCTGTAGACCAAGAAGGACTGGATAGACAGAATCCCGTGCAACTGCCTCCATCCAACCAGAATGCTACCTGACCATAAGATCCGTTAGGCCCTGTTACCAGGCAAGAGTTTCAAATGCTTATGCAAGAGCTGACTCAGAGTCGTCAGTAGCTTATAGAACAACTACGCGCCAACGTAGAATTAACTAATCAGCTAAACCGCCAAAGGGGTAGGAGATCCAGGAGGGATCACGCCTCTCACTCGTCCACAGAGAGTTCAGCCTCGTCCGACTACCATCACAGATCTACACACCCACGATTGGACATAATCTACACTCAAGTTACCGGACATCAACTCGCACTGAACATTGGGCAACCCAGAGTTGGCCCATCAACCAGCTACCAGACTGGACCCTCCTACCGAGAAGGTACTGTTCCTCACTACACCACAAAAAACCGCGCTACCAACGCCACTGTCGAACCAGAGATTGATGCCTAGAATTAGCCAGATATGAACCATCGACAGCGTGGACGTACTCCCGAACCCTACGTCTCTGAAGACTTAGAACCAAGGAGGCGAGACATGGACCGTCGATCGCGTTCGGTCTAGCCTCGCATTGTGGAACCAAACCACACCTTGGCTCAGCATGCACAGAATGTCCAGATGTCGGATATGCCAACTATGATTCGTCAGATGATCCATGAGAGTCAGGGCCTCAAATGACGACTAGGGAATCTCCCAGAGTCATACCCCCTTCACTGATGACATACTATATGCTGAACCCCTACGGCGATTTATAATGCCGGCTTTACCAGTCTATGAAGGAAGTTCTGATCCAAACCAACACATTCTTAAGTATGAGTTGTTGATGAATGCTGCACGGGCTGATGATGCATTTAAATGTTGAAGTTTCCTGATCTCACTGGGGGCATAGCTACTATGTGGTTCACTCGTTTGCCACCTCGATCTATCTCTTGTTTTGATCAACTGGCAACCAAGTTCATTGAGCAGTTTCGAATGCATGTCGTAAGGCCAAAGAATGTTAATACTCTGTCCAGTGTCACTCAAGCTCCTGGGGAGACACTCAGACGCTATTTAGAGCGATTTCATGCTGCATGTGCAGAGATAAACAATCCCAATGACAACTCTATCTTGATGGCATTAACTAAGAGGATTGATCATGATTCCGAGTTTGAAAATTGGTTAGTTGGGAAGCCTCCTGCGTCATTGGACCGTTTCTATTCCAAAGCAGCCAAATTCTTAAGAAGGGAGGATGCAAAACAGTCTAGGAAGAAGGATGACGTGGGGACTAGTGGTGAAGGAATTCAAAGTAATGTTGCAGTCAAGCAGTCCGGGGAGAGTTTCGAAAAAGTTCAGTTAAACTTTCAAAACAAACAAAATCAGCAGAGGGATAATGGAAATCAAAATAAAAAATGAGATCAAAACCGTGGTCTGCGACAAAGAGCTCCAATGTTTGATAACTACACTTCACCGAATACGTCGCTACAGAGTGTATATTTACAAACCTGCAATACTGTCTAGTACAAGAAGCCTGCTCCGAAGCCATCATCAGAGAGGCAGATCCAAAAAAGGAAATTTTGTAGGTTTCATGAGAGTTATAGCCACAATACAAATGAGTGTCGTCATCTGCAAGATCTCGTTGAGAAGCTGATTAGAGAGAGGAAGTTGGAACAGTTTATGCGAACGCCACAGTCTGGAGGTGCAGGCCCATCGACTCAGAATAATATACCGGTTAGGCAAGACAGGAGAAACCCGCTCGTATTGGCGGGAGGTTGGTGATAAATATAATAAGTGGTGGTCCTCATCCAGCAGACCGAAGCTGGAGGGGAATGGAGTCGTATGCCAGCTCTATCAGGCATGCAGATTTCGAATGTTGTAGTAGTTGTGATAATGGGGCTCCAGCCAAGCAACATAAGAAGATGACTGACAATATTGTGTTTCGAAACAGAGACGCTGATAAGGTCGAAGCCCCCACTATCAATCCACTTGTCATATCTACTCAAGTAGGTCCTGCTTGGATGAAGAGAATCTTGGTTGAGAGTGGAAGCTCTGTGAATATTTTGTTTAAGTGAGCATATGATCAAATGAAGATGGAAGCAAAGGATTTGAAACCTTGCCAATCTCGAATCCATGACTTCAATGGGAGTGCTACTATGCCCACTGGAGTGATGGAACTACCAGTGGAGTTGTGAGTTGGAGATTGCCGGAGAGTCTGAATACTACAGTTTATTGTTTTGGACATATACTCCCCTTACAATGCTTTCTTGGGCCGACCGGCCCTTGCTGAATTCAGGGCAGTCATTGCCCTATGGTACTTGACTCTAAAGTTCCCCACCGATCATGGGGTTGGAGTCGTTCAAGAAGATCAGGCGGCTGGACGAGCCTATTATGTTGCTGAGCTGCGCGGGGTGTAGCAAAAGTAGAAAGGAAAGGGCGTAGAGGAATCTCTCTGCGTCCGTTTTGCTGATAATTGACAATTGGCGTCTGGGCCCTGGCCTGGGCACCCCCAACAAATTCCAAAGGGATCTTGACCCAAGAGATGTTGAAAGTTAAGACGAAACTAAAGACAGTCAAGCTTCCCCGACCGTACTGACAATCGATGTCCCGATCGATGATGATGATGATTCAAAGATGGTAAAGATTGGATCTTAATTAACCTAACAGACACAGAAGGAATTGGTTGAATTTCTCCGGACGAACCTCGACGTATTCGCCTAGACGCACTCTGACATGTATGGGATGTCGCTGGACATCGCGAGCCACACTTTGAATATTGACCCACGGTATATCCCGGTCAAACAGAAAAGGAGTGGTATGGATCCAGAGAGGTCTGTCGCCCTTAAAGAAGATGTCAATAAGTTGAAATCAAATGGGTTTATTCGAGATGCCTTATACCTGGAGTGGGTATCCAATCCCGTACTTATTCGAAAGCCAAATGGGAAATGGAGGACATGTGTTGATTACTCAAACTAAACAAAGCTTGCCCGAAAGACAGTTTTCCACTTCCTCGAATTGATCAGCTCGTAGATTCAACGGCTGGGCACAAGTTATTATCTTTTATGGATGCTTATTCCAGTTACAACCAGATACCCATTCACTTAACCGACCAAGAACATACCAGTGTCGTGACCGATCTGGGACTATACTGCTACAAAGTCATGCCTTTCGGACTCAAGAACACCGGGGCAACATACCAACGACTAGTCAATCGAATGTTTGCCAACCAGATCGGAAATACCATGGAAGTATATGCGGACGACATGCTGGTAAAGTTACGATTCTCCACTAATCATGTTAGAGACTTGGAATTAATGTTTAGCATCCTTCGAGAATGCAGGATGAAGCTCAATCCACTGAAATGTCACTTTGGAGTCGCATCCGGAAAATTCCTTGGGTTTATCAACAACGCTCGAGGAATCAAAGAAAATCCCGAAAAGATCTAGGCAATCATAAATCTTGAAACTCCAAGAACCATAAAGCAAATCCATAGCCTCAACGGGAAGGTAGCAGCATTGAGCAGGTTCATTTCAAAGTCCACCGACAAATGCATTCCTTTCTTTGACTTGATTCGAAAAAGGAAACGGAATTTCGAATGGACCACGGAATGCGAAAGCACATTCCAAGCTCTAATTCAACATCTTTCCACACCGCCGATTTTGTCAAAGCCTATCGATCACGAGCAATTATACCTTTACTTGGCGGTATTAGAAGACGTAATCAGTGCTGCCTTAGTTCGGGAGGAAGACCGAGTGCAGAAACCGGTCTACTACGTTAGTAAACGACTAACCGGAGCTGAGAGAAATTATCCGAAGCTAGATAAGTTGGCTTATTGTCTCGTTATTGCCTCAAGGAAGCTCCGTCCATATTTCCAAGCTCATCCTATCACTGTTTACACCGATCAGCCGTTACGACAGGTCCTTACGCGGCCTAAGAAATCTGGTAGGTTACTCAAATGGAACATTGAACCGAGCCAGTTTGATATTACTTACACTCCAAGCCGAGCTATTCAAGGACAAGTCCTAGCGGATTTCATAGCCGAATTCATCATTCCATAGGACTCGCTTGAAACCAGTGAATCTCCCAAATATATCTGGAAGCTGCATACCGATGGTGCATCAAACAACTGGTGCTCGGGTGCTGGAGTAGTACTTGAAACCCCCGAAGGTCGGTCCATATGTTATGCTCTAAAGTTTTACTTTCGTGCGACCAATAATGAAGTTGAATATGAAGCCTTGCTTGCTGGATTGAAACTAGTCCGAGATTTGAGAATCATTACTGTGGAAATTTATTGTGATTCATAACAGTTGTATGTCAAGTTCGGGGTGAGTCTCTGGCAAAGGATCGAAGAGTGGCTGCTTATCTAGCTCGAATCCAGGAAATACTTAATCAGTTTGATTATTATGTCATTTTTTACATACCCTGTGAGCGCAATCAAAAGGCTGATTCATTAGCAAAGTTAGCAAGTACAGGCGAAGCACAGCAAATGGGACTCGTTCCTGTGGAGACGTTATATTCCCCAAATATTGATCAGATGAAGACAAACTGTGCATTTGAAATCACTCCCGATAAGGAGTCGGAGATGACTCCGTTCCGAAATTACCTCGAGCATGGAACGCTGCCTGAGCGTAGAAGTGAGAAGAGATAGATTCTTTGTAAAGCTACACGATTCACTATTTAGAATGGAGTCATATATAGAAGAGGGTATTCCGTTCCTCTACTCCAATGTGACGCCCACGATGAAAATAAGTGAGTGTTGCATGATGTACACGAAGGAGAATGTGGCGATCATACCGAGGGGCAAGCTCTCGCTAAGAAAGTATTCCAATACGTATAATTATTGGCCAATTGTAAACCGTGATGTAGCATACTATGCCAAGAAATATGATAAATGTCAAAAGCATGCTCGAATTCCTAAAGCCCCGCCTACTGAGATAACCCAAATGGTCAGTCCATAGCCGTTTGCAGTACGGGGCATCGATATCACTGGCTCTCTACCTCTGGCCAAAGGTGGTGCGAAGTACGCCATCGTCACAGTTGATTGCTTTACCAAATGGGCCGAAGGTGAACCTCTTGCTACAATCACAACGAAGAAGGTGATCAACTTTGTAGTTCGTAACACTATCTGCCGATTTGGTCTTCCGTATACCATCATCACTGGTAGCGGAACCCAGTTCGACGGTGTTGAATTCATGGATTTCTGCCAACGATTCCACATCAAAAGAAGTTCTCTGCAGTTGCACACCATTAAGAGAATGACCATGTTGAAGCTGTTAATAAGGTTATCAAGTCTATTCTAAAGAAGCGACTAGAAAAGGCCGGGGCAAGTGGGTTGATGAACTTCTTATGATTTTATGGGCTTACAGGACGACCCATAAGTCCGCGATCGGACACACTCCATTCTCTTTATCCTATGGTTCAGAAGCCGTTATTCCAGTCGAGATGGAAGTACCTTCTCATCGTGTGAATTATTATGATCCAAAGACAAATGCCTTGCTGCTTGTCGAATCCTTGGATTTGTTGAATGAGAAGCGCGAAGAGGCTGATTTGAGGGCAGCCGCATACCGAAGTCGAGTCGCCCGATTATATAATGCCAAGGTCCGACCCTGAACCTTTGAACTCGGCGATCTCATCCTCAAAAAATCTATATGGTTCCTTCACACATGAAATCAACTTGGGAAGGACCGTATGTGATTGAAAGAAAACTCGGAGATGGCATATTTAAGTTATCTACCGTAGACGATCTTACTTTGCCGAGATCTTGGAACAGCGAGAGTCTCCGTCGCTACTATACATGACATGCTATATCCATTTTAGTCTATTTTTCATTTGTAATTTTTTTCTGCATTTCGAAGTTTGAATTTTTAATAAGGCAACTGAATTTGCCATATTTTCTCATTTCAGCAATAAAATTCCATCTCTTCGAGCCAGAGCTGTGATTTATTGAATGTGACATACAACCATTACGACGCACAAAGAGCTAAGTTCCATCGTACGGTGGAATTTATTCAATTAGGGAGTGACTATGATACAACCAGTCACTCACTAAGTGAAACCCGGGCTCAGGGGCAAGCCACTACACTAAAGTCAGAAAAGGATTGATACGTGACAATCCTTTAACTAACTCCATTCTTCCAGAGTGCGAGTTGGAGTATAAACTCATAAATGTGGTTTCGAAGTGGATGGACCCGTCCACCCAAGGACTTCGACTATATCCTAACTAGGTTCGAGGAGGATGGATCGGTCCATCTAACGACCTCAATTGTCAACTCGAGGTGGATGTGAATCGACCATCCACGATCCTGATAAATCCATCGTTCCCAGAGTGCATACGAAATCCTAAAATCCTAAACAGATGTGACTGACCATCTGTCAGCCAACTCCAAATTCTCAGAGTGCAAATTGGAGTATAAACATCAACTCTAGGTTCCTAGAGTGCGAAATAGAGTATAAACACCAACTCCAAACACCCAGAGTGCGAGTCGGAAGATAAACATCAACTTTAAATTCCCATAGTGTAGGAGTATAAACATCAACCAACGTCAAGTTCCCAGAGTGCGAACTGGAGTGCGAAGGTCGACTATCTCCGGATTCCCAGAGTGCGAACCGGGGAGTCGACCATAAATAACTCTAAGTCCCTAGAGTGTGGTCAGAGTATAAACATAACTCGAGTGTCAATGACCACTCATAAACTAACTTAAGTCCCCGGAGCATGGACACATACTTAAAACTTAAATGGGCATGATTGACCGCCGAAATTCGAAAACACATCCTCGAAGAGTGGATGTGATCGTTATTAAGTGAACAAGTGTGATTCGACCACTCAACTCTCACCTGTGTTAGCATCGATTCGACGATGTTAAGCTTGACAAAATGAAGGCAAAATGCAATCGCTGGCAAATCTTTACAACTCATCCCTAAAAACGGGGGCAGAGCTTAAGTGTCAACCATCGAATTAAGCCGTGTAACATCGAAGTTCAACTTTATCCCCGATCATGACTCGTGTTTATGATTTCTGGACTTGACAAATAAAAATAAACTCGACTCAAAGGTTGGAACTCCGCAAGTGCACTGGACTGAAATTCAAATACTCGAACACTTAAGCAAAATAAACTATAACTGAGTTGAAGTCAAAGCAAAATTTCATTTCAACTAACTGTGAAAGAAGTTCATGTATAAGTTATTTTCAAAATTCCTATTAGCAGGGGCCAAACCCGCATCTATACACGGCCTACGAAAGGAAAGAAAAATAGATTCCTATCCATCTACCAAAAAATGTGCCGAAGAGGCCTATCTACTCTTTCTTCTTCCTCGGTTTCTTCTTCAGCATGGATCCGCTGGAGCTGCTGGTGATTTTCCGCTTTGAGCTCTTGCCCTTAGATGACCGATCTCCGGGCGGGGGCATGATCTCAACGACCTCCTCCGAACTTGAGTATACGGGGATGCTTCCTGAAGGTGGAGTCAGGGAAACTGGATCAACTATAGGAGGTGGGATAGGCACACTGGTGTCAACAACTATACCTCCGGGCGATATCATTCTCAGTGGAGCCGGGCCAGGTGCCGCCATTCCACCTCCAGAACTACCACCATGAGCTGCTGCCTCCATTTCAGCGTCAATTTCAGCCAATATCTCTTCTTCACGAGTTGCTTGAGCCTCGCTGGAGGTATCGGTAGTCGGCATTGAAGAGACATTAGCAGGTATAATTCCACTCATAACAAATGGTAGGTCCGTAAAAGGATCACTATGGAGACTGAGGAGTTCCTCCATCATCTGCTCGTCAAAAGAGAGTGTGCCTCCTTGCATTCCATCAGTCGGTGCAGTCGTTGTTGTCGTGGCACCTCAGCAATGATAGCCTCCTGTGTTTGATGCAATTCTTGAGTTGCAATAGACGCTATCAGTGTAACTCCAGTCATTGGACAGAGAAAAAGACAGACTGTTAGTAAACGCTTCGAAACAAGCCTCTTACTTTGGACATGTATGAAGAATGTTCAGAGTACCTTCCTCAGTTAGGTTAGTGGACAGCTGAACGGCTTCACAAGTATGCTCTTTAGCAGAAGATAGCTATAGCTATTCCGGATTGTAAGCAGGGACAGATTGGGGTTCAACCGCTGATGTAGGTTCAGGTTGAGTTGGCGTAGGAATCTCAAGACTTGTATCGTGATGCCCAACACTTAAACCTTCTTCAATCTCCAAGCATTGGGTGCCGAGCTTCTCCCTTTCATGTGAAATCATCGACTCGTGGTGAACATTTCTTTCATCTTCATTCAGCACGCGATTCTCGAGATCAAATTCGTCGATTGATTCATCTGGGTGCACCGCCTTCTCCTCCTCAACCAATCGGCCCCAGGCGTTGTGAAGGTGTACCGAATAATTTTCGAGCCAAGATAAGTTCCTGTGCTTCAGCACATTGGCATTATAAGTGATGAGGAGATCTTCAATATCAGCCTCTAGCCTGGACTCTGCTGTTCAAATCCTATCCTCGACCTCGGTCTCCACCACACGAACTTTCTCCACTACCGCATCTCATTCACCTTGAAGCACTACGGCTTGATCACATGCCTCCTGTGCTGCGGTATTGGCATCATCCGTCTCTTTAATGATTTCAGAAAATTTGGACTTAAGCTTGTCAAGTTCTTCGAGGGCCGCATCCCGCTCGGCAGTAATGGTGGTGTTTCGATGGTCCATCTCTTCCCCTAAGGCATAGTGTGTCTGCCTCATCCTCTCCATGGCTGAGTTAGCCTCGTCGGCCTTTTGAATGGCCTCCATTTCTGACTTTTGGGAGGACTCAGCTTTAGTATTAAGCACTTGGATAATACGATCCTTCTGAGCAAGCTCATTCTCTAACTTCTCTATGGTGGCCGCCCGCTCAAAGGCCAGCTTCGATGCTTTCTCTACGGCTTTCGACATTCCTTTAAGTGTGGAGAAAAAATGTAGCCATCGAAGCAAATGTTCGGGAAATCCTTTTCCAACTGAGCAATTTTAATAGCCTCTTCCTCGATGGGCTCAGTGATAGCCTGTTCAACGGCAACAGAAGTCTCAATCTCATGTCTACGGCGATGGGGATGAGTCCTCTGAACGTAGGAAGGCGGTTTGTGACATGGAGGCTCCAAAGGATGTGCAACATAAGTATGAGGTTGTGTAGGGATTCGAGAGGATGGAGAGTGCGATCGAGATCAATATCTTTGCTCTAGGTTCCTATCCATATTCCTATCTCTATCATAGTATTCCTGACTAGAATAACCGCGATCGCGGTTTCTATCATCTTCCCTTCTACGGGGATTATAATATGAATTCGATGATTGACGCACCGAACGAAGGCTTCAAGCATAGTATCTCGCTCAGTAATCGTATATGCGAAGTAAAAGAAGAATAGAGTTAGTAATCTCCTAGAGTAAACAACTTATGGTCAGAAATCATGTAGTGCCATGAAGTGTGTATGTATATGCACCCCCCTGACCAACCGAAAATGTCGGCCACGCTAGTGGGAAGAGACTGTCTTAAGTCTAAAACGTGTTGAAGCTTCTCTAATCCGACATCATGTTGAAGTGACACATAATCCGAAAATGGAATATCGGCGAGCCCTTCGAAAAGGTTTTCCACCTAGAGGGAGGAGCCTCCGAAATTATAATCCCGGAAATAGGCAAAGACGCGATCACGGATTTCCATCTGATGGATTTAGAGCGTTTGAAAGCGGCTGCCTTGTTTTTTTTCCTTCGGAATCCTAAAAGGCATCAGAAGGCCCGGCTACAAGTTCATCATCGATGGGTTTTCTTTCTGGATCAACCCCCTCAGTTATAACAACTCCAGGCGTCTTACGTTTCACTGTTTCTTCGAGACAGCCCTTAGCGTTTCCTCAAGCCTTATACTTTGGCTACGCTCGATCAATCCAATTATTCTCAAATTTCTCTGTTAGAACTGAGTCAATGTCCCTCACTTCACTCAGAACTTCTTGGAGAACTCGTACTATCTCTATGAAATGCGCACCTTTGGGTCGTGGAATTACGACCGTAAAGAAAAGGAGATGTTAGTCTAACATCAGTTATGATTACCATATTAACTACTTGAAAAGACTGTGGTACTTGTGTCTGAATAACCATCGGCTGGCGAATCCTGGAGGGAATCGAACATAAAACCATTCTGTTTTAAAGTAGCTTAACCTGGTCCAGGACCCCGTTAAAACTTAGTAATTCCTAACCGCTTCCAGAAACGTGAAAGAAGGGCTATGTCCTCATCTCTTGACATTGAATAAGTATCCAATTTCGAGCGGAGTCGGTGGCCGAAAGAGATGCTCCATAAATACAATGAATAAGCTATTCAACAGAGCATATCCATTTGGGTGTAGTTGAGTTGGAGCGATTCCAAAGAAAGATAACACTTTCCTAATGTATTGGTTAAATGGTGGAAGTGTTCCAGCTACGCACGCATGGCGGTTGAAAGAAGTAAACCCCTCTGGTGGATAATGCGGCCTATCAGTTGGTCCTCGTAGTAGCACATCGTCGAGTGACAAGCCATGCCTTAAGCATACCCATTGCAACATGTCTTCAGAAATGTTGGACGGTACAGAATCTAGCGAATTACCAATAAAAGTTGCGCCCGGTAGCTCGTCCAAAGCCGGATCTATAACTTCGACTGCAATGGCCGGTATCTCGATTATTAGTGGAAGTGAACTCTAAATTTCCTGCTGTTGTAAGCTTGTCGATTCCATAACTAACTAACTTACGAAAAATCATCATTAGACGATAATAAGCCTATGCATCCCCCAGTGTGAAGTGTGAAAATGTGTTGTGCAGTGCAGTCCTACAAATTACTTGAGAAATTCTACAAAGTATGAAGAAATATGCAAATGACAAGACTTCGAAATTCAACTGGAGTGACCGTCATCGCTGACCGTCACAACCGTGACATCCAGACTTTAGAGACCAATCCGAGTTACAGTTTGTTAAAATTTTGTTGAGTTACGGCTCCGTCTACAAGCTTCTAAGGGTAGTCAAATATGCAGTTCAATGGTCAAGTCCAATTGTGCAAGGCCGAATCTCGTCAGAATCAGATGTTCGAATTTTCACGAAGTTCGTATCCATCAAATTCAAAGATCAGATTGTTCGTTACGAAGGCCATGATTTAGTATCGGTCAGAAACTTCAATTTCGTATCGCTCAAAGGTTTATTAACTTCATATCGACCAGAAGTTTTCATTTTGTATCGATCAGTAAGCTCATGATTTCGTATCGGTTCGAAGTTTTCATTTCGTACTGATCAAACATTTGCTGGCTTCGACTCGATCACAGACCACGAAGTTCGTACTGATCTAAAACCATGAAGCTCGTATCGATCTCTTGGCCACTCGATTTTGTATTGATCGACTCCGATCGATACAAACTATTATCACCCGAATCGATATGAAATTCACCATTTTATCCACCCATTCTCCATCGATACGAACCAATTCCCCAAATCGACACGAAGACAAGTCTTCTCCTTCCTTTCATCGATACAAGTTGAGGTTGTGCTACCCTCCATACTTCATCTTCTCCAAAGCCACTCGGGTGCCACCCTTTCCCTCCTCGACCTCATGTCGATCGCCTCCGGCCACCACTTCATCAGAACCGGTTATGGAAACAAACAGGACGGCACGGAATTCTGAGTCTCACCATTTTTCGATACAAATTCATGTCTTGTTTACCTAGCTTTGGTAATTGGTAGGATGGATTAGAGTTCAGTTCGATTCGAAGGCAAGAACGATCTCTCGATTCTGTGAAATCTAGAACGATATGAAGGCAAATGCAATTTTCTCAATTTCGAAATTTTATCGAGGCGAAGGTTGGGTGTCAAATGAAAACAGATAAAAAAATTCTAAGTACGGAGCATTTATATTTGGACCAAAGAGGTGAAGGAAAACGATTCGCCTCCCAGTCAAAACGACGGGTTGCAACAGGTCTACCATCGGATCAATGCGAATTGGTTATTCGTGTCCCTTGACTTAAGCTTCATCGATACAAAAGGAATGGCCAAATTGCACTGGAACCATGTGACTCCATCGATATGAATTGTCCTATTCGTATCCATCAAGGCCCATGAAAGCTCGTATCTATCGATACGAATAATGCATGAAGAACCAACTGCTCTATTCGTATCCCTTATAAATCCGTCGATATGAAATATGCAATGAAGGCATTTCTGTAGCATCGGGTTCCACTGATGCAAAGCCCTTATTCGTATACACCGTTTTCACTCCATTCAAGATGCATAGATATGGATTGCACTGTTCATGTCCATCAATGTGAATTACATCGATACGAGAATAATCTTTTGACCTTTTACATCGATCCAGGAGAGGATCGATGCGAAGGGACATTCCAAAGAAATCATCAAGCGTTTAACTCGAATTTCACATTGGTTCAAGAGAGGATCAATATGGAATTCGATGCGAGAAAACTGACAGCGACTAGTAAATATGCGAATGTTAAAAGAGTCAGGTTAAAATATGTGCATGTACGTCAGATTAATTTTCAGTTTTCAATTTTCAAAATTCACAGGCCGAATGCCCACCTGATGAACAATTACAACTACGAACAGCTAATCATTATCATACAGTAATCGGTTACAATGGCACACAATACAACAGTTGGTGGTCTACATCTCATAATTTATGCCTCTATGGATCAATCAAAAATTACAATTTTCAACGAAAAGACGACAATCGTTCAACAAGTCGGGCAGAACCATTCAGAATGAAAGATGCGACTATTCAAAGCACGTCATGTACTCGTAAGACGTACTTTGGAGGGAAAATGTTATCCCACCTTTTAACAAGGCCGAGATATCAAGGAATTGGCTGAAAGATCAGAGACCACCATCCTAAATGTCGAATAAGCACAGGTTCGCTATGGATGTTGATAAATTTTGTCCGAGTCCGGATCAATCTACAATTGACAAGACATGACAAGCAAAGCTATGAAATCCAACGTTCCAAATTTCGAGTAAATCTGAGTTCATATTCTCAAGATATAATCGATTCAAGCCAAGGAGGCCAACTCATTCATACCCATTAGTTCGAGTCGATCGAAGTCACAACCCATCGTTTCCCATCGCTCGATTTTGCATCCATCAGCAGATAGGCTCACTTCAAATTAGTCGGCTATTGTTTACTTCGCATCCGTTAACTACAACACGGAGGTCTACTTCGTATCCATCCAAAGGCTGCCTCCTTCATATCGAACTTGTTCGTACCATCAAATAGTCACTACTTCGTATCCATCAAGTGACCATTGTTTGTATCCATCAAGCCAAGCAGATTCGCCATATGTTCATTTCCATCACAATACCATTTGTTTGTATCCATCAAGTAGAAGAAACTTTGATCGATATGAACAAGAGCCACTTTCATCGATGCGAACTGAGCTACTTCCATCGATAAGAACAGAGCTACCTCCATCGATACGAATTGGCAACGACTATCGCTATGAGCAAGACAACGTCTATCGATACGAATAAGGCAAAAATCTTGGGAAGATTGGGTCAACTCGGCATCGAAAGTGGAGCTATCCAAGAATCAAGCTCACATCAACTCACAGGCGCATGACCAACAGTGAGTCGAAGTGATTGATACGAATCGTATCGATACGAAAGGAACCAAAAACCTATAATTTGCATCGATCATAACTTGCAATCCACAAGTCCAAATGCTATGAAATTTTCACAGGAGCTTACGTACAACCTAAAGAATATTCCTGCCAAATTCCGACTCGATTGGATCAAATCTTGATCGATACGAAATTCGTTCGTATCAATCACGGATCAAGTCGAAATCGCCTAGGATCGATCGCGTGGGCCCACCCACGTGCCAGAAGAAGTCTTCCAAGATCTGAGCGAGATATTTGCCTCCTATGCTTATAAATAGAGCCCCAGGGCCTATAGAAAAAGAATCTTTTGGCTCTTTGACGTCTAGACTCCGTCGGAACTATTGTCGTACTCCATAGCTGTTGTTGTACTCGAATTTCAACACTATAATCCGCTGTAATCCGCTGTAGTCAGTTGTAATTAGCAAGTGAATATCAATAAAGTTATCAACTTCACAGTGGATGTAGGCCATATGCCGAACCACTCTACATTTTGGTGATTCTGCGTGTTTTCATATCTATTTTAAAGTGTTTGTTAGATAATCCTCCTTTTACATTTCTATTCTTCATTTTTATCCCTCTAGATACTTCCGAAGAGCGTTGTGCCCAATTTTAGTACAAACACAATGCTACTTTATCACACTTCTCATGCCATTCCATGAGTGCCTGCTTCAAACTATAAAGAGATTTTATCAGTTTACATTTTTTTTTGGGCCTGGATTTATAAATCCCTCTAGTTGTTCCATGTATATCTCTTCTTCTAAATCACCATTTAGAAAAGCATTTTTCACATCCATTTGGTGTATTACAAGTTTATGAATGGATGCAAGTGCTATTAAACAACGAATCGAAGATATGCGAGCAACAAAAGCGTATATTTCAAAATAATCCACTCCATTTCTTTACTTATAACCCTCGCTACTAATCGGTTTTAAATTTATCAATGGATCCATCAGCATTCAATTTTTTCTTGATATCCATTTAAATCCTATTGTTCTGCAACAAGAGGTAAATCAGGAAAAATCCAAGTTTAGTTTACCAAAATTGAATTTATTTCATCATTGATAGCTTCTTTCTAGAAAATAGCATTTCTAGAACTCGTAGCTTAAGAATAAGTTTTCGGGTCATTATTAACATTCATTACGTATTTAATGACGTTAAGAATTTCATTATTACTTCCTTCTATAGGATATGTAATGAAGTCAGGACCATAGTCCTTCTCTATTCTTTCTCTTTTACTTTTCCTTCGTTCAGTGTCATCTTCAGGCACTGAAACATTCTCGTTGGTTTGAGAAGAGGTATAATCTTCATCATTATTATCATTAGTTTTGATATATTCTGAACTAGATGATGCCAATGGATTCTCGCTAGTTTGATGTTGAGCTGCATATTTGTTTTTAAAAAGCTCTACATCAACAGACTCAATTACTTCAAAAGTACCAAAGATAATAAAACGATAAGTTATACTATTAAGAGAATTACTAACAAAAGCACATTTAAATGTTCTATTTCCTAATTTTGGTCTTTTGGGATCTGGTTTTCTAACATACACTAAACATCCCTAAGATATAAGCCTTGATAAGTTAGTTTATCATTTAAACCATAGTTCATAAGGGGATATATCCTTCTTTTTTAAAGGAACTCTATTTAAAATATAACATGCAGATAAAATGACATCGCCACATAAGGTGTTAGATAAATTTGAACTAATTAGCATAACATTAATCATTTCTATTAATCTTCAATTTTTTCTTTCAGCGAATACATTTTTTAAAGGGGTATAAGGAGAAGTACACTGATGAATTCATCCTTATTGTTTACAAAATAAAGTAAAAATATTTGAAAAATATTTACCACCAAGACAGAATGTAAAACTTTTATTGTAAGTCCTGATTACATTTCAACTTCAACCTTCTAAATTTTAAATTTATCACAGACTTCATCTTTCAATTTCATTAGATAAACGTAAGAACATCTAGAGTAATCATTAATAAATGTGACATAGAATTTATTTCCACCATATGTTGTGTGACCTTTTAAATCACCAACATTGCTATATACCAGAACTAGTAGACTAGTCTTCCTTTCTATAGATTTAAAGGTTTTCTATGTATCTTTGCTTGAACACAAATTTCACATTTAGAGATGGAGTCAAAATTGCAAGCATAAATTATTTCTAACTTATTCATATTTTTGAGTGAACCATAATTAACATGTCCTAATCTAAAATGCCATAGTATATAGAATCAACGATATAAGTAGAAGATTCCTTTATTAAATTCAACTTAATCATGTCATTACAAGAATATCCCTGTTCAATGAACTTTCTTTTTATATGATTGATTGTGATGGATGCAAATTGGTTGATATTTGGATGTTTGGATGTTTATTTGTTTATATATATATAGACACACACACACACACACACATATATCATGTTATCACCCTATATATTATTTGCATTTTATAAAACTGTAAATTGAACTATCTCAAATAAATTAAGAGATGGGTTGAAATGATATATATCTATAAAATTGTAATTTGGATTGAAACGATATATATCCATCTCTGAAATTAAATTGAAATAACTGATCACTTGACCATAGGATAGAAAATTACATACGGACATCGTATTGGTTAAATTTAATGATTTTAAAATCATCGATTTGAAATTATTTAAATGGTTTTGATTTAAAGGAAATAAAAAAAATCAAATTTATAGAAATCAAATTAATCTCGAATTGGAGTTCGAAACATTGAAATAAATTTTGGTCAAAGAAACTGTTAAATAATTAAAGTTGAGATTTTGGAGTTAAAATCAGAATACGATTGAATTTCATAAATTAATTTGTATTTAAAAGATTGGATTTTATTCTAGATTATTGCCTAATATTAATGTTAAAAAAAATTATATTTCGAATTTGAGCTCAAAATTGAATTTTATTTGAAAATTTGATTTCAAATTGAACATTGAAGGTAAATTCAATTAAGTGTTTAAAATCGATATTTTGGAGATCGAACTGGGAATTGATGTAAATCAAAATGCTTTAAAATTAAGAATTGAATCAAAATGTTTTCAAATTTGGAATTGAATTAAATAGTTGGAGTAGAAATGGAAATCGATTTGGAATTTTAAATTGATTGAAATCAAAATCGTAATTGAATTGGAATAAACTGGAATCGAAGAATTGACATCAGAATTGAATCAAATTTGAATCGAAAGAGAAAATTGATTTTATATGAATTGCCGAGATTTGGAAATTGAATCAGTTTGACTTTGAAAATATTTTCGAATAAATTATTTTAGTATAAATTGTTTTAAATCTAGATTCTTTAAAATATTCAAATTATTTTGATTTTCCAAGTCATTTACTATATAAACATTTTAATACTCAAACTATTTTATATTAAGCTAATTTAACCATTTAAACTAATTTTAACTATTTTAACAATTTAAACTATTTTTAACCATTTTAAACTATTCACACTATTTTCCAAAAAAATTCAAACTGGTCAGGAGTGGAATGTTTATTTTTAAATCATGGATTTAAATACAAACTGGGTTAAATGAAGTTATAACCCAAATTATATTTCAAAAAAATTTTGGAAGCGAAATTGTGATATTAAGGGAAAAAATAATTTTGAGCCGGAATGGTATATTTTGAGTAAATATAATGATTTCGAAGTGGATTTGATTTTGAAGCAAATTTGGTATTTTTATATCAAGTATGAATTGTTTTTGAAATGTAAAAGAACCAACCATTGTGTAAAACGACATTTGGTTTTAAAGAGACTGGATGTGATGACCCTGAATTTTGGGTAATATCAATTAATAATCTGTATTAAAAATTTAAATTGTTTTGATAATCTTAATTAATAAAATTTGAATTGATTTAATAGTCTAATTAAATAAATATTTAATTGGTGAATTTTATCTTTTTAAAGCTAATAAATTGTTTTCTATTTATAATGTATATATATTTGTATATATTATAGATAACCTTTGGTTTGAATTTAATAAATAAAATCTTGTTTTTAAATTTTAATTTATTTTTGGTAAATTGGAAATTTTGATTTAAATCTAATATTAAGCTTTTCAAAGCTATTTAATAAATAACTATATGGTTTGTAAATACTTAAGGTAAATATTATTTGTTTAAAATTATATTTAGCTTAAATGTGAATTTAATAAGATTAATTAAAAGGTTTGTTTTAAATTTTTGTTTAATAAATATGATTTGAAATTATATATATAAGTTTAAATTACAATATAGCATATGATATATTAATTCATTTAATAATAGAAGTAATTTATAATCTCTTTTATAAATTATTAAAAATCGTCAAATTTGTTATTTTCAAGTAATAATCATAATACTTAGTTTTTACAAATATAAATAGATTTTAAGGAATATAGGATTTGTTATTTTCAAAATTTAATAAGTAGTTATATATGTATATATATAACTTGATTTTTAAAATCGGATTTTAGAATTTAATTTGAAATTGGAATTTGTTTTGAAATTCAAAAGATAAATATTTAAAATGTTTTGGATCTTAAAAATATTTGGATAAGCTTTTATTTATAATTTGTTTTTATTATATTTTCTTTTAAAAGAAGTTCATATATGTATTTACATAAGAATTAATAAATTAAGCTAAAAGCTTTATTTAACATTTTAAATTAAAATAAAATACTTAAAGGACAAGTGTTATCATATTAAAACTTAATATAACATGTGTTAATTAATGAACAAAGATATGTGACAAGTGTTGAACTTTAAAACAAGTGGCATTTGTAAATTTAATTTTCTTTTATTTTTGATAAATCAAATTTCAGCCTATGTACATTGTTTTCTAATTCATCATTTTCTTTTCTACCTTTTTACTCAAATAAGAAGAAAACTTAAACTATCTCTCAAAACAAAATCTGCCTCGCAAACCAGAAATCTAAAATCTGGAAATTGTCCTCCTCAAACCAGAAAGCTAATCATATTCATCAACCTGTAATCTCATCTTCAAAAGCAAACCAGAAATCATATTCAAATCTAAACGCTGTAATCATTTTCAAGTTCAAACATTAACCTGTCATCATCTTCAAAACTGAGAACAATAAGCCTGCATTTTTCAAAACCTGGGATGCACAGAAGCAACTTCAATTCTGTTTGTAATCAAGTTTCAGTAGCATACAAAGTTTCAATAATAAAGCATTCCAGTTTCATTTTTTTAAGATCAAAGACAAATTCAAGCAACTCAAGTTCAAAGCTATTTCAAAATCAAGGGCTCTGTTCATCTTCATTATCAAAATGGTGAGTAACATTTTGATTAAAAATAACTTAAGTAAATATGGTTGCATGTTAATTTCTGTGGTAATTGTGTTTGTGTGTGAATATATGTAGATGGTTCTATATATATATGGATGTATATAGTTGTGTGCATGTTGCCGTGTATCAGTACTTCTCTGTTTTGAATTCCAGGCTCTAGATTTTTGGTTCATAAATCATTTTCCCTTGATCCAATCTATGTTTAGATTTAAGTATTAAACAAAACTTGTTTGTTAGATTATAGAGTAGGCTTAAAAATTTTATTTAGGCTAAATAAATTTAAAATGGTTCTGGAAACCAAAAAGAACAGTAATGCTTAAGTTTTTGTCAAAAGTTCAAACCTTGTAAATCATTGATTCAGGATTATATATCTAATACTCATTCAAAATCATGGTTTTTAAAATTGACATCTCAATTTTTAGAAGAAGATTGAGTAAGCATTGAGGGGTGGATCAGGTTTTGAATTTTTAATAGTCTCTAGTGATCAGGTCGATCTGCGGAGTCGTGATTCTTTCTGGAAGCAGAAGCGTGGCCGGAGACTTAAGGATAAATATTGGATTGGTGCTCCAGACACGGTGGCGATGATGGTTGGTTGATGAAGTCTGTAGCCCTAGTTTTGTTTTGGTTGGGTATTTTGATCGGCATTGCATCTCTGGATGATCGAGTGCAACAAGATTCAGAGAGATGGAAGCTTAGATGTTGGCGATGGTGTAGACTGAGGTGCCGACACTTTGGTGGTCGGAGGATCATGGACGATGTTGTTCTAGGTTTTTGATTTAGGTTCCCGTTTTGGGTTTAATGCTCGATCTTGATTTCGAGACGATGGTGAAGATCTGATGGTCGTGATGGTATGCGAGGTTGATTTTTGATGTGATGATGCTATTGTAGATGACCGGTGATGGTCAGAGCCACCGTGCATGTGCACGGTGCACTTTGGGTTCCGATGATGTTGGGTGAGTAGTGATGTTTACTCGAGTTTTACTCGAGTCGATTCGTGTTTTGCTCGAAGATGAGAGGGTTTTGACTCGAAGTCATTATAGGTCTAGTTCGGGTTATATTATGATTACAGGCTTCTTTTAAAACCTGTCTGGTTTTGAAAAAAAATGAATTTTAAAATTTAAACAAGATTCAAATGAAGTTTAAATAAGTTTAAAGTATGGATTCAAGTTTTACTTTGTATCCTAATTTTGAATTAAATAAGTTTTATAAAGTTAAATGTTTAAAACCAAATTTAAATATTTAAAGTATATTTAAAGTGATTTGAACTTAAAATAAATTTAGTTATAAACTCTTGTAAAATCCATTTATAAGATAAGCGTGTCTTTAACATGTGATTTAAAGAATTTGTAAATTGTTTCTAAATTTTGTTAAGTTAATTTTGTATTCATTTTAAATCTTAAGTTTGAAATGAAATTTTAAAATAAGTTTGAAAGCAAAATGTTTTCAGATGCATAAACTAATGATAATTAGATCACTAATAAAAGAAATGATTTATCTTAAAGATAACTTAGATTTTAATGATTAATAATTAAATTAATTAATTAATAAATGATTTAGTATTAATTAATTAGTAATTAAGCGTTTCAAATTTATCAATTAAGGTTTAAGTTAATTAATTAAGGAATAATTAATTTGTAATTAAGAAATCATTAATTAGATAAGATTAGATTTTAAATTAATGATTAGAAATTAATTAATCAAGCAATTAAGATTAATTAATTTACAGTTAAGCACTTAATTAATTAAATAGTTAGGGATTAATTAATTAATTATTAAAGATTATTTAATTTGTAATTAATAATGATAAATATAAGTTTAATTACTTAAGAAAAGTAATTAAAGAATGGTTAATAGTTAATGAAGATCATTAACTAAGGATTATTAAATAATTAATTAATGTGATTAATTTTAATAATTAATTAGATTAATTAATTAAGAATAATCATTTGAGGAATTGTTCAAGTAATATCACTTAATGGAAGTAATTAGAGGAATTAATTACTTAAGGTAATTAATTAAATTGATATGATTAGTTTAAGTTAATTAATTTAAATAATCACTGGATGATGGGATTAAGTATAATTACTTAATGAGCTTTATAAAGTGTAATTACTTAGTGAAGTAATTAGTGATAGTAATTGCAGGATGTAATTAATTAAAGATTTGAAAGTAGTTTTGGGTTTAACTACTTTGTGTAATTAATATGAAGGATAATTATTTAGTGAAAGAAATTAACAATTAATTACTTAGTGTAATTAATTTAAGAATGGATTAATAATGTTATTTGAAGCTAATTAAGGGATGTAATTAATTAAGGTAATTAATTACTGAATGGGATTAATCAAGGGGATTAATAAAAATAATTAATTAAAGGTTAATTATTAAAGATAATTAATTAAGGAGTAATTAATTTATTTAATGAAGTAATTAAGGGTAGTTAATTACTGAATGTGATTAATCAAGAGTGATTAATAATTATGGTTTAATTAAAGATTAATTACTTAATTAATTTAAATAGAGTAATTAATAATTAAAGAAGTAATTAAGGGATCATTAATTAATGTAATTAATGATGTAATTAAGGATTGATTAATTAAGATAATTAATTAATAATAAGGGATTATAAAGTAATTAATTAATTGTAATTAATTAAGGATTAATGTAATTAGTTATAGTTAATTAATTAATAGAGTAATTAAAGGTTAATTACTGTATTTGGTTAAGAATAATTAATTTGTGAAATTAATTAAAGGCTGATTACTTAAAAGTAATTAAAGGCTAATTACTCAAGGGTAATTAATTAAAATGAATAATTAGAGGATGATTAATAAATTAATTTATAATTAATTAATGGTTATGTAAGCAAGATTTATGTGTTGGAAGTAACTATTTTAATTTATTTTAAATTAATTAGAAATGAAGTAATTAATTTAATTCATTTTAAATTAATTAGAGATGTGTGATTAATTAATCCTTGCTCATGGATGGATGAATGATATTGATTGCCTTGAATGGATTGAGATCTCAAATATGAGATAAGTGATGCTATGTGATATGGATGTTTTGGTTGAAGTGTGATGATAATGTGGATTATCAGTTTGTGATGATAATGTTAATTATCTATTCGTGATGATAATGTAGAATTATCTATTATGATATAGTGAATTATCTATCTGTGTTTATATAGATAATAAAATTGAATTGTTTAACTTTAAAAACAACTTGTCCTAGAAAAATACGTTTTGGATTTCGATGAGATCGGGATCGGGTTTTCAGATTTGGATATCCAGAAACCACATCGACCCAAATTAAAGATAGGTCGTGAATCTCAAGTGAAGATGAAGATTCAGAGTGCAAGGATTATCGTCGTTAACTCTAAGGGTGATTCCAAAATAAGTGTAACGAGATAATGCCTTCGGTTTCGTTCGAACCCAGAACGAACTTGTATGGATTGAATGCTTTCAGCACATCGTCAGGTGGACGATGAGCATTCTAAGAGATGTGTTCTCTAAAGGTAATCGTAGCCTCAAGCCTCGTCAACTAAGAATGGCTAAAATAGGGGAGGTACCGCAAGGCTAAGTGGGTAGCACCCAAGTAAGACGAGATTTACCCTGTCCAGAGGTCCCTTTATATTTGGCCGTGTGGGCAGTTGGTTGCAAACAACTGCGAGGTTGTCCTGTTCCGGACTGTCCAATAAGGGATGGTTCTGGTCTTGTGTTGCATGGGATTTAGGGTGGATCCTCGTTACGGTGATATAGGCCACGTACTGTGACGGGCGGTACCCCAGTAGCCCTGCCATTGATGGAAACCCATTCTTCCTACGTGCCCTTACGATTTTGATTGTATTACCCACTTTGTGGCTAGTATGCTGGAATTTAATCATGTAACAATTTCAGCTATTTTTTATTTACTTGAGAACCCTAGACCTATTATAATATCACTGGATTTCCTATTAAATGTTTTGGTTAGCGTAAGATAAAAACTTACCCATGTTTATTTGTGGGGAGTCTTACGTGTTAACTTTTGTTTTCAAAGGACTTTCAAAGTTAAGCATTCTTAACATGTTACTCACACCAGACCCATGTATGACGCGGAGTTTATCTTCTTATTTCTTAAACTCTTGGGTACTCAAATTTTTACGAGCAGCCAAGGGATTCAGGTTAGCTTTGACGAATACTAGAGGAGCAATGGAGCAGGAGGCTTCATCGTTTGTAGATATAGTGTTCCGCTGTGTATTCTCTGAGTCGGTATTTGTGTTGTATTGAGCAGTAATAACTAGACAGGTGTTTATAATTGTCTAGTATGTGATGTATAAGCTGTGTAACACTGATAGATGAATACTTATGTGATTAATATAATTTATTCGTTCCGCTGTTGAGATTCTGATGTTGTTTCTTTCTTTCTTCTCCATCTTACTCTTTTCTATCCCTTTCTTTCTTAAAGATGATGCCTCTTTCTGGGGAGAGAAAGATGGGTCGTCACATTGGAGCTAGATATGGGCATACTCTCTGTCGATACCAGAACCACTTTAACAACTGTGTACGTGGAGTGATGATCCAAAATGAAGTGGTTGGATTTGGCATCGTTTACTGGATTTGAAGAAAGAGAATGATGATGGATTAGCCTGGCACTTGTGCCAATTTGAAATAACTAAAACAGGAGTCGTACCGGCCAAGTGGACTAGCTACCCCGAGCGGACGCACTTCTTTGAAATACTATCATTTACATTGTGATTGATTGGTGCGCACCCTTTGGATTATTGGAGTATTGAATGCGGTGGGCGACCATGGCTATGATGCATTACCACCAGCCGGAAATGGTAAACTGGTAGTATCCTACCTTGGGCACTACCTCACGTGCCTTGTCATACTTTTATCCCTAAACGAGACCCATACGATTTTGGTTTAGTGTTGTCGTATCACGGCTCATCCCTGACTACCGACGCTCTACTGGTGGTGTTAAATGTAAACTGTACGCCATGCTTAAAAATGCGTTAAGGGGAATCAATGTAAAGCCTTGACGCTAAGAAAAATATTTATTTTACTGACTATACATTACATATATAGCATATTCTACCACATATAAATATTTTGACGGATCCTTAAGAGATGAAAAATTCCGTAACATCTCTTAAGTTATTGCATGCACGTTATACACTGGATAGGAGACGTGAAAACCCCTAAACATCTTTGACGCCATTACACTCATGTTATATGCGATATCGATTTGACTTACATAAGGATATTTTAGTCCTGACGAGTGTTTTGTCTTTTCGTTACGCTCGGGTTAGTCATGAGTTTTTCAGCTTATTGAAGATTTCTTCTGGAGGATGAAGACGAAGATTTGGTATATTATTATTATGAGTATTCATGTATCATGTTGTCAGCTGCATTATTTATTTATCCCTGATGTATATATAACTTTGATAATTGTTGTATAGATTATAATCAAATGTATAACATAAACAGCTTCATGAACTGTTTATTTGATTATTATATTTTATCGTTCTGCTGCGAAATTCTGTGTTTGTTTTCTTCTTCTTTTTTTTTTCATAATTAACTAAGATTTGTATTTCCATTAAATATGAGTGGAACACACGTAATTTATTGTCTACTCAAAGGGAATGAAGGTACGGGCCTTTACAGTTAGTATTAGAGCTTTGGTTTAGCGATCACCTTAGCTTTGTGGGGCAACTCATTAGAGATAGGGTCGGTAGTACTCTAGGTGAGTATGAGTGCATTAATAGAAATGAGACCGCATATTTGTTAGTGAATATAAAATTATTTTATATTGTGTTGATTGATTTGTTGAGTGGCTTACGGGTTCCAGTCAATATGAGTAATTAACGTTATTGATAGGGATCTTTAAACACTTGAACAGAACAGTTCGGCATAGTATTGTTTTGAAATTAGGTAGATGAAATATTTTTACCCTGATTATTTTATATATAAAGGAATAATTTTCAGAGATTATTATGGTTATATAGCTCATTTGGTTGTTAGGAATGATTATATTGGTTATTATCATTAATTAGTTATTGTGTCTTAATAAAAGAGGTTATTATAAAATAAATGATAAAACAATGTGTGAAATGTTTTAAGAAGTGAAATTATGTAAGTATAATTTATAAATTGAGGAGTTTCGAATCTAAGACGCTGGAATTTTGAAAATGGTTTTCAAAGTTTGAAAATAATAAAGTGATGTTAGTTGAAAAATAATTATGAAAATATTTTTAAAGGGATTTTTTTTAAAAAGAAATGAATTCGGTACTCCTCTCTTCTGTCGCTAGAAAATAATTTCAGTGATGATTGCACAGCATCATCGACGTTCATTTTCGAGTCTCAAAGTGGGGGAGACTTCTGAAAAGCTTTGCTATGAAATTGTTTTGATAAACGGATTTTGGTTTAAACTCCAAAAGTATGATTTCATATATAAAAAAGATAGATATATATACTTGTTTCAAATGATTTGAAATGTACCTGGTGTTTAAAATTTTTATGTTCTGTATATTAATAATCTTCAAATTATTTAAATGAAATGATATATTGGGTAACCAAAACTTATATAAAATAAGGGACTAAGAAATCTAAACTATAAATGTTTGAGAAACTTAAGTTGTAACTCTTAAATTGGAAGTAAAGAAAATTTGAACTAGTTGAAATTGTGAACACTCTAATTGAGTAAAATGAATATAATAAATTCGTATAGTACCTCTAAAAACATATAATAAGACTTGTCAAATGTTAAAAAGTTAAAATGGTGATTTGGATATGTAATGAGATATTATACAAGTAAACAAAACTTAAAAGTTATTAAAATGTGTAAATGGAAATTTAGTTGTAAAAATAAATGTTATACTTAATTAGTATATTATGAAATGGTTAATGATTATGTAACGACCTGCCTTTTTGGACATTTTAAGCAGACACACATGTCAGACTCAAACCATTCAAAAGGGCAGATTGTTATGGGGTAAATAAGAAAAAGGGAAAGAAATAAAATAAATTCAAAATCTTGCAGCAGAATGACAAATTACAATAATCAAATAACAGTTCATGAAGGTATTTACAAATAAATTTGATTATACTAATATAGTACAGAATCAGAGTAACAGACAACAAGAATAAATAAATAAATGCAGCGGAACAACATGATGCAGTAGAATAAATATACTAAATAATAATAGTCCAAATCTTCGTCTTCGTCCTCTAGCAATAAGGTCTTCAACCCTGAAATGCTCAAGCTGACCCGTGCGAATTGGAAAGACAAAACACTCGAGTCGGAACTAAAAGATCTTATGTAAATCAAATCAATGGTAAGTATGAGTGAGATGGCATCAGAGATGTTTACGGGGTTTGACATCTCCAATCCAATGTCTAACATGAGTGCAATAACTTAAGAGATGTTCGGGACTTACATCTCCTAAGGGCCCGTTAAACTATCTAGTATGTAGTACAATACGCTATTATAATATGTCTACAGTAAAGTAAAAATATTAAAACAGCGTTAAGGCGTTACTCATATCCTCGTTAATACATTGTATATTCCCATAGTCTATACAGTACCGTAACTCCTCCGTAAACTAAAGACCATCAAAGGGCACTCCTTAGGTAAGGTACAAACCAAACGTCAAAGGCACGATAAGGCATGCGACAAGGCACTCGAGGCAATGCTCAAGGTAGATATACCATTTGCGTATCCGAACTGCTGGTTACGCATAGTGGCTACTACCGCCCACCTCGTAACGCACTCCCAAATCAAAATCAAGGGGTGGCCACCAAATCAATCAAAAAGTCATAATATGGTATCGAAGAAATGTGTTCGATCAAAGGAATGACCTCACTTGGCCCGGCTTAGCCCCTGATTTTAGCCACATCAAGCTGACTCATGGGAGTCAGGGTCACGTAAATACCTCATATAGAATCGTTCGCCAAACCATCCTATTTCATTTCTGGAATCTCCACCACGTACACAATTGTTAAGGTGGTTTTCGGTATTGGCAGAGAGTATGACATATCTGATCCCGTTCTTTTTAACAACCAAACGCTTATTTCACACCGGGTGGTTCTTTTATATTTCAAAAAGTCAATTCACAATTTGTATCAAAATATCATATTCAATTTAAAATCACATCTCTTTCAAAATCATATTCACTTTCAAACCATATTCACTTTCAAAATCATGTTCACTTTGAAATTATTGATTAGATATGTTAATTAATTCTTCATTTCAAAATCAATCTTATTTACTCAAATATGTCATTTCACAAAAGGTATAAATTCCAAACTCCAACTTAGGTTGTATCATCATCAAGGATTTAATTATAAATACTTCAACTTTATACAGTCTGAAATTTTAGAAAATAGTTTGGATAGTCATAAATAACTTTAATAGTTTTAGAAATAGTTAAAAATAGATTGAAATAGTTTAAATAGTAGAATAGTTTAAATATATTTAAAGTAATTAGATTCAAATTATATTAAGTAGATTTTAAATAGATTAAATAAATTTAAAATAGATTAAATAGATTAAATTATGTTAAATAGATTTAAAATAGATTAAGTAAATTTAATTAGTTTAAAATAGGTAAAATAGATTAAATTGGATTAAATAGGTATTAATAGATAAAATAAATTGAAAATAGTTTAAATAGATTAAAATAATGTAAATTAATTAAAATAGTTTAAATTAGTTTAAAATAGATTTCAAAGTCATATCTAAACATTTCCAGTAACTCAATTCCGATGAATTCATTTATATTTCGACACTTCAATTTTAAAATTTCAATTTAAATCCTTTGAACAATTCATCAAATCTATTATAGTTTCAACATTTAACACTTGGATTATAAAAAATAAAGTTTATGTAAATCAATTTCTATTTCAAAACTGAACTCAAAATTTAAAGATTCAAAAACATTTAATTTAACCAATTCGGTGTCCGTATATAATTCTCTACCCCAAGGTCAAGTGATACAGATATTTATCATTTCAATCCGCAATTTACAATTTGACGGTTATATCATTTCAAACCTCAATCCCGAATTAAATAAAAATCCATAAATCGCTCGAGTCTATTATTTCAGCCCATAACGATTTTTTTCTAATATGTAGATCGTTCGGATATGTATCATTTCAACCCATAGGGACTTGTAGTGTTATAACAATATAAAACACAACATCCAGTCAACCAATATTAACAATCAAACATCCATCACATCATCATCCAAATCAATCAATAAACATCAATAGATAACTGAGAATCAATAACATGTATTAATTTGACAATTTAAATTCAATATTAAATTAAACGATGATTAAATGCAATAAAAGTCAAATTTAACCAGAATGGAAATTTAACATACCAAACAACAATCGTTGAATTTATAATCACATCAAAAAATTAATTTAACTAACATAAGATAATTTAGTAATTGTGAGTGGGTTAAAACACTCACATTTGATTTTCAAATCGATTTAATATCCAAATAGGGCCCAAATTTGAATAGTCTCGGAATTCGACCAAACCAACGTTGAAATGTCCGAAATTTCTATATGATCATAGCGAAACGAACTAGAATCCGAGCTCGTATGGAAAAGATACGCTAGTTAGAGCATTATACGATTGAAACTATAAAATAAATATAAAATAACAAAATAAACTACACGTCACCTATTCTTCCTCGAGCAAACCCTACAAGTCACGCAACTCCTCGCCGCCGCTTCAACACTGCACGCCACCGCCAAAGGCCAGTCGTGGCCATGCAGTCTACCCCACACGCCACCCCATGCGCATCACCCTCCAGTTATATATGGAGAAATTATTTAATCTTCTAGTTAATAGGGATGATTAATTTAAAGAACAAAAATTTATATATTTTTAGCCTCAAGGACACGATCTCAATATTTTAACCACAAGGACAAACATTCTTTTAAAAATTATTCATAAGGACAAACATTCTACCAAAATTATTCATAAGGACAAAGATTCTTTCAAAACTGCTAACAAACTAAATACTGATACCTAAAAACTTCTACTGATACTACAAACTGATACTTAAAAACTGCTATAAATAAATAAAAATTGATACCTAAAGAAAGTCATCCTTCAGGCTAAAATACCGAAGGTCTTTCCTTGAGGTTAAAACGCTGAGAAATTTTGTCATTGACAATAATTTTCTATAGTTAATAATTAAAAAGTATAAATTTGAATTTTAGAACAAATCAGCAAAAGTTAAGCTTTGTTAAAAATAAATAAAGGCTTGAATATATAGGTCTAAATATTTATTAAAAGGATAAATCTTATTTAAAACGTCTAATAAAGATAATAAAAGTATGTTAAATGATTTAAAAGTATATTAACAACCGTTTTACAAAAAACCAAATTTTGTCACATTTTGTCAGTTTTACATACATTGTAAAAATAGAGATTTTGATATTATTTAAATATAATTTTAAAATATAAATAGACATGTTTTAATTTATTTAAAAGAAGTAAAAAGTTAATTTTTAAGTATGGTTTACTTCAATATAGAGCTTAACAAAAAGGTCAAATTTTGGCTGTAAAATTTGTCAACAAAACACAGTTTTCAACCGTAACAAGTTGTTGCAACGTTGAATAAATGTGTTCACTATATAACATATATAATAACAACTTTACAAACTTTAAAACACAGTACATTTAGCACTAAAAGACAAAATATTTGTATTAGAAAAGTTTAAATAAATATATAAATATAAAAGGTATGATTTGACTAATTTCATTTTATTTTCCTTCAATAAACCACATCATTTCTTTTATATCATATCTCATTTACGAGATGTTATGTATATGCGTAAAAAAGGAGCAAACTTATGAATTTAGATATTTACTAACCATAAGAAGGCGACACCTCCTTATCTTTTAACACACTCTTCCTAAACCATCATTCCACACATTAAATGCAACTCAAATTAAGGCTAATCAAAGTTCAAAAGTAAACAAGGATATTTATGTCATTTGCCACTAAATTCTCCACTTATAAATACAAGCCAAAATCTCTCATTTTTTCCACTACATTTCATTCTACAAAATTCCTAAGCTCCCTCTCTTCCTCCATTCTTCCTTCCACCTTCAAGTCATCATATCCACATCACTAAAACCTAGCCACACCATCACCTACACCACCATGCCTCATGGACAAATACCTTACCCACCTCCAAAAAAAACACATGCACCCCTCTTCTCCACATACCCAAGCCAAATACCCCCACACGCCTACTTTGAGGACCCCATGGAAGAGCCCTACCCACCATACCCGAGCCCCTAGACCACCTACATACCTTCTAAAACCTGTACCCCCTTCACACACCCACATACCCTCCTCCATAATTGCGCCCAAAGCCATACACACTCTACTCGAAGGTCGTACCCTCCATCCAGCCCACAGCCACGGTTATAAAAAAACAAAAGAAAAAAAAGAAAAAGAGAAAAAAAGGAAATGACAAACTCGAGACGTTCGAGAAGGAGCACGCTACTTCGGATAAAAGTTAAACGGAGTGGAAACGAAGGTGAGAAAATTTCACCGCTTTTAAAAGATCATATTTTGATTTTATTATAATAATCATCTTATTGCATGCAAGTATACACCCCTTTGAAATGTTGTTATGCATGTTTGTATATGTTTGTGTTATGTTTGAATTGTTGCAAGTGTTTATGGTTGTGATTATTTATCATATTAGTTTGTGTATAAGCCATAATTATGTTAGTGATAAATGATGCTCCTTTGATTAAGTATCTCCTTTGTTAAGTAAGACCAATTTTGGTGGTATAATATACTTTGAAAAAATATGTCTCTTTTCAAGTGGAATGGGAATTAAATCGAAAATAAAAGAGAATTTGAAATTTGAAGTGAAATGAGATTAAAAAGGATAGTGAAATTGAAATGAATAGTGAAATTGAAATCGATTTTGAAAATTGAATTTGAAATTAAGGTTGAAATTTAAATTAGAATTGAAATTAGATTTGAAATCTAAGTTTTAATTGAGTTTAATTTGAATTTAGAATAGAAATTGAATTGAAATTGGAATTTAAAATTTAATATTAAAATAATAGGAATATAATAATATTATAATATGGTAATAGTGAAAATTCATTTTAAATACTTTAAAAAGTGGAAATGTTGATTTAAAACGATTTGTAATGATTTTATAAGTGATAAAATTCAGTTTGAAAAGATTATTTCAAATATTGAAAAATAAGTTAAAACTAAACGCGTCGCGCAACAGCATTTCGCAATTTCACGTCGAAAAGTTCAATTGACTGTATAGAGTGGAATATAGCTCGGAATTATTCGAGATAAGAAAATTGCGGTTTATTATATCCATATCTTCTAAATGAAGAAAGAAAATCAAAATTTCGTTGAGTAGATTTGGAAATATATCCAAATCAATTTTCTGGAAAAATCGCGCTAGTGTAGTTAAGTGTCATAACGTAAAATATGTTTAAATGAACATTTTTAATTATGGAAAAATATGAAATAAATTTGATAAATCCATTTAAATAGTTTAAAAAAGATTTGAAATGGAAAATATGAATTTTCAAATACTAAAAAGTTGTTTAAATCAAATAAGCTTATATAGCACTTTCCACAGCACTTTTATGCTGCGAATTCTGGTAACTTTTGGAATACGAGTTGAAACTTAACGATCCTTTCTAGAATCGATTATGTATGTTTTTAAAAGGAAAAATTAAGCGTTTAAAAGATAATTTGGAATTTTTATAATCAATTCCAAAATAAAGTTGATAACTGAGTATGCGGAAACGGCTAGTACATTTGTCCCGCTTGTGAAATATGAAAAGATAAACAAGGTGTTTAACTAAGGTTAGAGATGGAGCAACCAGTGCCCTAAACTTACCTGGCCTCTGTTTTCTTTTCTTAGGTGAGAGGTGGTACAGATAGAAAGGAAAGTCTGGATGCTCTAAAATAAAAAGATTGTGTTGATTTTTTTCAAAATAAAAGAAGATTGAGATATTATCCAAAGCAAAAGAATGAATTACTTAGAATCATTCTAAGACAAAAGAAAGAGATTTCGAAATCATCCGAAAAGAAGTAAAGTGAAAAGAGACTTAAAAAAATCTTGTATACTCATATTCATTTTTTATCGATAATTGAATTTCGAAGAAACCGATGTCCGATTTGGGGGATTCCTATCCGAAAACTACTTCGAACTAGTTTACGTGTTCAAAGAATGAAAATGGAGATATTGAGACGAATAATAATGAGGGACTACTTGTTGATTAATTGGGGATAAATTCCCGATTCACTATATTGTGGCAGTGGTCTCTTTGTTATGAGAAACCTCAAAAGCACAAGGGCCGCCTAGTAATGGCCGAGGAAAGTTCCTTCGGTTTCGTTCAGTCCCAGAACGAACTTGTACGGAAAAATGTCTAACCTTGCATTCCAAATCACAATGAGTGATCTCTATAAAATTATATCAGTTGGTGGCAGAGAAGACACCTTCTTTTAGCTTAACACCCTTTTCTGAGACAAACGAGCTTGTGATGTTATAGTTTATAGAAATCATTCGTGTGAATGTGGAATGGTAATGTGGCATTCAAAGTAAAGAAGATGTGCTATGTGAAAAAGTGATCGTAGCCTCAAGCCTCATCAACCAGAAATGACCGACGGGTTAGATGCAGCAAGGCTAAGTGGGTCATTCCCAATTAGAGTATGATCATCCCCTTCTAAATATATTTCTTCCCGCTATAACGTTCTGGATGTAAATTAATGTGGTGTATGGAAAAAGAGCGCTCAGTTAAAGGTCAGTAACGATCGAAGGATGATATATTCGATACTATTTAGTTACAAAGATAGACCGGTCTTGTGTTGGCAGAGGATCCTTTGTGATGGTTCCCGATACATTCCTCTAGAGATGTACTGCCGGAAAGTAGTCCCTTCACCTGGTCATTTGTATGGAACCCGCGGTTTTGTTTGTATTGGCGTAATGAATAGCCCCGAAATGCTATATGGCACTACACCACAAAGCTGTTTAGGCACATCCCTATGCGCCCTATTTAATACGGCTCAAAGCCGTATCAAATTTGATACGGGTAAAAGCCGTATCTAAATTTTGATATGGCTCTGAGCCGTATCAAATTCGTGCCTATTTTCGCTGGAAAATCATACACCCTTGAAAGCACGGTCTTCCCCAAATTTCCTTCCCTCGTTTTTTTCGTTCTCCCCCAAATTCTTCCCCTAACTCAGCGACTAATTCCGGCTATTCTCTCTCTCTTTCTCCTTAAATCGCGTTTTAAAATAACAAGTTTCTTCAGCTCAAACTTCTATCAGCCGCCTTTCTTTTTCCCTCACGTAATCGGTGCTTTCAGGTATTCTGATGTTGTTTATTTTCCTTTCCATGTATTAGTATTTTTTATTTATTTCTACTATTACGAGCATCACCATGTATTGCATCATAGCTTCAACATCAAAATTTGTTATTGAGTACATGAATTTATCTTCTTCATTTTTTTGCCTCCGTTCCCAAATTATTGTTTGAAAGGGAGATGTGATTGATGGTATGCGATGGTTCGATTGTTGAATTGGGTGATTGGTTTCGCGATTGTTTTTTGTAGTGGGAGAGGTGAGTTACGAAGTGAGTTAATTGCGGTTTTTATTTTTATTTTTATTTTTTTGGGTATGGTTGCGATTGGCAGTGTTTGCTGAGGGGGGAGGTGATTGAATGCGCAGATAAAAGTTGGCAAATGGTGACAGTGAAGTTGAGGGGAAGGTTGGTTGGTCGGTAAAGTGTAGGGGAAGCAGCAGCTGTGGATGGCAGAAAGTAGGTTGGTCTGTGTATTTGCAGTGCTACTGGATGAGGGTAATGTAAATCCAATGTTGATGTTAGAGTGGAGATAACTTGATCGTTTCAGGCGGGTTTGGACAGTGAATGTTGTTTTGGTAACAGGGGTTGTGATGGTATGTGCAGTAATGTGTGATGGTTTTGACATATTAATGGTTTTGACATTACTGTATAAGTGGATAAAATTATTGTTAATGGCGCAAGCCAAGTATCAGGAGAGGGGTAATGCATAGACATTACTCCGGTGCTACAAAATAGCGTCGTTGTAATGGCAAATTTTTTCGAAACAGTTTGGTGCTAATGTTGTATATTGTTCTGACATTGTTGTATAAGTGGATAAAACTATTGTTAATGGTGCAAGCCAAGTATCAGGAGAGGGGTAATGCATAAACATTACTCCGGTGCTACAAAATGGCGTCGTTGCAATGGCAAATTTTTTGGAAACAGTTTGGTGCTAATGTTTAAAATAAACCCTATATTTTGAGTTCCATTTATTGAAATTTAAATAGTCCATATATTTTTGCCTTTGAATTCCTCATCGAATAAGTTCTCTCATCTAGAATTAGCTTCGATTTGATATTTTTATTTGTTTCCTTGTGCTCAAAAATGTGTTTATTTCTTTTCTTCCAGATGTAATATATAGTGGTGACGATAAAGCATGAGGCAAGACGCATAATTTGATCAAATCAATTTCATCTTCAAGATTGAGGGGTAACACTTCGTTGCTAAGTTTAATTTTAACTTTAGCAATGTCCGTATGTATCTAGAGCATATTTGGATATACTCATAATTTATAATGTGTATAAATTGCTCAGTAATGACAATTAGTAAGTCAATCAATTTAATTAAAAAAAGAGAAATGAAATGTTTCCAACTCCTAAAGTATTCTCAATTAATTGCATAAGTTTTAGAGTAGAGAAATGAAAGAGTTTTTTTCTTTAAATGAAAGAGTGAAAATACGGTTGGGGTTATGTTAGTGATTCAAATAATGAACTAACAAACATTAAAGAAGTAGTGATTGCCTGACATCCCACGCATTTTGTAAAACTTGCCTTGTGAGAAGTGAGAAACTATATTAGTAAGTGCATAGTTAATTTTAATCAAAGAAAGAAAAAATACGTCTGATAATTAGAAACATGTCTTGTACTTCTGATATTTCTTTGCAGGGAGACTGTAGGATAGTTAATGGAATTAGTTATCTAGATGTATTATCAAACACAGACCTAGGCACATTAGTTACATTATTTGTGTCCAAATCAATAGATGCTCTAAATTTTTTCAAAAACATTTTTTGGGATAGCTTTATTTGTATTGCCTACAGCAATATAAAAATGTTAAGTACTAGCTAGGCGTAATTTACCGTGTTATTCAAAATCTTCATTTTAACCATCCATAATCACAGTTAACCATTTTGCTAATCAAAGCTAGCTATAGTAAAGTGATACCACAGTTCTTTTATTAACGAAAAATATCTATGATTATGTTTATCAAGATGTAATACAGGAAAAAAAATGTATTTCCCATGATAATAAAATCATCAGTACTCTAACTACTTATTGTATTGTCAACTAACTATAAAATTGTTCATCTTGGCCCTATTAGAAAATTAATGACTCGTATGAATGGATAAAAACCCAAAAAAGTCGTGATATAAATTCATAAACTTATGGAGCATTCCATTGACTGCAAAAAAGGTAAAGCAACTCACCAAAGCAAATAGGGAATCATGGATTTGTAGAAGCAATGGCTTCGAATGGTTAGTTCATGCAAATTCCCAGTTAGCCCCCATGTTCTGTTAAATATGATATAGGAGGGCAGTATGTCTTTCAGCATAGACAAACAATGGATAAATGAATCAGATCTAAGATCTACATACTATATAGACGGGGTGCAGAAGTTCATTAGTTTTGTTGAAGAAAACGATGGTAAGAAAGGATTGTATTTATGCCCTTGCACCCAGTGCAAAAATATGAAGACGATCAAATTAGATGACATTCATTTTAATTTGCTTAGATGGGGTATTATCCAATCGTATACAGCGTGGTATTTTCATGGGGAAAAAAGGACGGAGATGGAAAAACAACAACCAGCTAGTTATGGCAGAGCTACTGCCGAGTCTGAACATATTAGGATGGAAGATCTGGTCAATGATGCAGATAGATTTCATCATTTTCAACCTACAAATTCGTTGCCTGATCATGCTAATGTTGGAGAGCAGTCTACTGATTATCCAGATTGGCAGGCCAATGAAAGTAAGAAGTATAAATCGCTTTTTGGTAGCGTAAAAGAGCCGTTGTATCCTTCATGTTCAAAAGGGATTACGAAGCTGTATGCCATTGTGAAACTGAATAGCCTGAAGATCCAATACAGCTTTTCAAATAATGGTATGACTGCACTTCTCGAACTAATAAAGGAGTTACTCCCCGAAGGTAACACGCTGCCGACAAAGTACTCCGACGTGAAGAAGATCATTAAGCAAGTTGGGATGAATTACAAAACTTATGATGCATGCATCAATGATTTCATATTGTACTGGAAAGATGATGCGAACAAAGTTTCTTGTACAAATTGCAATGAACCAAGATATAGGACATCATTAAACAAAGAGAGAAAATGCACCAAAGTACCTCGAAAGACATTAAGACATTTTCCTTTAATTTCTAGATTGAAGAGACTGTATATTGTACCATGGATGGCAGATGCGATGACCTGGCATGGTCGTGCCAAGTCTGATCCAGCCGTAATGCGTCATCCATGTGACACTTCTCAATGGAAAGTCGCAGATTCATTTGATCAAACTTTTGCTGCCGAGCCACGAAATGTCACACTTGGAATAGCAACATATGGTTTCTGTCCACATGCTTCTCTCTCTAACCCTTACGGTTGTTGGCCAGTAATTGTAGTACCATATAATCTTCCTCCATCTATGTGCATGAAAAGGGAGTTCTCAATGTTAACATTGTTGATTTCTGGGCCAAAACAACCAGGAAAGGATATTGATGTTTATTTACAGCCGTTGATAGACGAGTTAAAGCAGTTATGGGAAGGAGTAGTTACATTTGACTTGTTAAATAAATCTGAGTTCACAATGAGAGATAGGGTGCTGCGGGCAATCCATGATCACCCTGGTTTTGGGACTTTATCGGGATGTACAACTCACGGTTACTTTGCATGTCCTATTTGTGGGGAAAACACTTGTTCTTATTATCTTCCTGAAAGTAAGAAGATGTGTTACATGGGACATCGAATGTTTCTTCCTAACGAACACAAGTTTCGATACGATAAGACAAATTTCAACAACGAACAAGAACTTCGTCGCCCTAAATGGCCATTGACTGGTTTTCAAGTTGAAAAGAAAGTAGCGAATATCAAAATGAAAGTTGGTAAACAAAAAGAAGAAATTGGTCGAAAACGGAAAAAGTCAACCAATGAAGATGTTGACAATATTTCTGGATGGTATAGGAGGTCTATCTTTTTTGATTTACCGTATTGGAAAGCAAATTTGGTCCGACATAATATTGATGTTATGCATACGGAGAAGAATGTCACGGAGCATCTCATCAGCACCCTTATGGACCATAAAGATAAGTCAAAAGATGGCATCAATGCACGCAAGGATTTGAAAATCATGGGTATAAAACAAAAGTTGTGGGTGATGGAAGATCCAGAAACAAATAAAACAATCATACCAAAGACAACTTTCGCTTTGAGCAAAGAAGAAAAGATACGGTTTTGCACCGTTTTGAAAAATCTGAAAGTGCCTAACAAATTTTCTTCTAATTTTCACAATAATGTGAGTTTCAATCCTCCTGAACTAAGAAATATGAAGTCACATGATTACCATGTCATAATGCAGCATTTGCTTCCGGTATTGCTTCAACATTCTTATCCACAACATAAGGAACTACGAAATGCTGTTCATCGTATTAGTTTATTCTTTAACATTTTGTGTTCAAAGGTGATCAATAGGGAACATCTTTTAAAAGCAAAGGCTAGCTTAGTAGAAGCAATGTGTGTATTTGAAAAACATTTTCCACCTGCATTTTTTGATATCAGTGTCCACCTTATGGTTCATTTAGCCGATGAAGCGTTGATTTGTGGCCCTGTCAGATATAGATGGATGTATCCATTTGAACGGTAAATTTCTAACTGCAGTTATGCACATCATTATTTCATATAAATAGCTACAGTCTACAGTATATAATTGATCACATTTATAGGTTGATGAAAACATATAAAAGATATGTGCGCAACAAAAGATACATTGAAGGGTGTATTGTAGAAGGATATATCGTACAAGAAGCTAGTCTTTACTGCATGGAATATATGCCAAACGGAGGTGATGGCAATCATAAACATACCCGCGAAGCGTTTTTAGACGAGGACGATGAGTTTGCTGGTGAGATACCTCTGGATAATGGTAAAGACATAACGTTAACCCAAGTGCAGTTTGAACAGGTGCGTAGATGGGTCATTAATAAGTACGGTGGATTGGATGAATGGAAGAAGTAAGTTCACGAACTTGTTTGGAATTTTAATTTTTTTAATTCAATTTATATATACATTTTGATATGTGTTTTTCGTAGGAGGATAACTCCTATGTGAAAAGACTAGATTTCAACCTAGAGGCAGGGCTACCACCGTGGAAGTAGTTCAAAGTTTTAATCTATGGTTACGTAATGAGCTGTTAAAGACCATCGATGTTGATCCAACTCTGTGGCGGTTAGTGCACGGGCCAAAGTTCATAACGCGTAGTTATATGAAGTACCAAGTGAATGGATTTTCATTTTCCATGAAAAAGTACGAAGACCGTATGGTAACACAAAATAGCGTTGTATGCATGAGAGCAATTACAAAATTTAGAGCGAGTGGCAAGGATAAAATTATAAGGAAGCCGAAACAACGTATTACGGAGTCATTCAACAGATACTTGAGTTGGATTACACTGACTTCAAACAAACAGTTTTTTATTGTGATTGAGTAAAAGTCGAGGATAAGGTCAATGGTTGCAAAATAGATCCCATTTCAAACCTCATCATGGTAAATTTAGAGAAATTGAAGAACAAAAATAACGTGAATAACGAGCCGTTTATTCTTGCATCAGAAGCGAGTCAAGTTTTCTACTCAAAAGATTTAAAAAATAACGGATGGTCTGTGGTCTTGCATACACCAAAACGGTTGACTACAAATGTGGATGACATTGAGTTCCCTACCGTCTATCAATCAGCTTTTGGAGACAATGAAAAATTAGAAGACCTTACCAAATCCATATGTTAACTTATTAGTATTCGTACATCACATGATTGTGTGTCTGTATATTTTTAATTGCACGATTGTGTGTATGTATGTTTTGAATATTTTATCCATTCCAATGCAATTCCAGGTGTTGTCACTTAATAATTTTGTATGTGCAAGTGTGTTATATTATGGAGTGTTGACATTGATACATTGATACATCTATAATTATTATCGTGACTTATTACAATAATTAGTATTATTATATTTTGCAGAAAACTATGTCACAAAATCCACCATCTTCACATTCGTCATGTTCAGAGGCGAAGAAAGTTGATCAAAACTTATTTGGTATTCCGGTCTTAGATAACGCTGGAAAAATCGCTACTACGCTCGGTAAACTAGTAAGAGCTCATGTGCCGATATCATATATAAGTTGGAATAAAGTACCTGCAATATACAAGGACAACGTGTGGAACGAATTGGTGGTAAGTATCCTTATCTGTTTGACAACATCTATTTCATTCAATAGCCTTATGGTTTCAACTCTTTGCACAACATTTAATTTAATATATTTTTTGCAGAAAATTTATGAGCTTGATCCGCTTTCAAAGGAAATGTTTTTAAGGAGAATGGCCGAGGCTTTTAGGAGATACAAGAAAAACTTGAGAGTAGTTTATTATGACCCTTTCAACAATGACGAAGAATGGTTGAAAAATTGCCCACCTACAGTTGCTCAAGAAGATCGGGCAGAGTTCGTAAAAAATGAAGTAACGCCTGAAGCGAGCGGAAGAAGGGAGGTAGGCAAAAAGAACAGAGCATTGCTCAGTTATGCTCATCATGCAGGACATAAAAGTCACGCTAAAATAGAACAAGAAATGGTAATTTATATTCATTTTCATTCAAATGATTTACACATTGTGATTGGATATTCATGTCGTTGCATCAACTTGTATTGCAGATCGTTGCTAGTCCATCAACAAATATCAGTCGTCGTCAAGTATGGGAGAAGACACACAGGAAAAAAGATGGTAGCATATCAGATGCCACTTCTCCATACTTTGTAAGTTAAACAAATATTAACTTGCATATTCTTTAAAATTCCTTATTCATGTAAGTATTATCATATTATAGGATCAAATTGGGAAAGCGAAGGAAAAGATCACTGATAGCGATGAAGAAAAATTGACAGTGGATGAAGACATCTTATCACAAGTGCTTGGTAAGGATGCAAGGGGTAGGAGCCACGGTGTTGGGACCGTTATACCAAAGACTAAAGTTAAGGCTTGTGCCATTGCACAAAAATGACTCCGACATGTTCATGGCGAGCAGGATGAGTTGAAAATGAGGGTGGGAAGTTTGGAGAGTACGGTGGGAAATTTGTCTGGGCAAATGGAGGTTTTGATCAACATGGTGGGAAATATTGAACAGGGAATTCGTGCACCGGTCAATTCTTCTAATGGAGGACGCGCCACACAGTTCAATGCTCTTGAATTCATTGCTTCGCAGTTCCAGATTCGACCAATGTTACGAACAATCAAAAATGTGAAATCCTCAACTCTGATTTAGAATTAATAGGAACAGGATTTTTAACATTTAAACATTTATGACATAATAAGTAGAAAACTTAAATAATAATAAATATTCCCTTTTATTGCAATAGGTACTATATGCCGAGATTCTACATTGTTCAACATTCATGGGAAATCTGTACCATCCACACATGAAAAAGTGGTGTTGGACAGTATACTGCTACCAGATGAGAGAACCAGCAAAATGAATCATCAATTTGCAGAGACCTTTGCTGATGTTGGAGTGGGTGGATATGTGTGCCATCCGAAGTGTCTTATTCGATATCTCTAGATGATGGAGCAGGTATATTTGGCAGGAGAAATAAAAAATGGTTCATGAATCATATGGCAGGAGTAAATTAGAGAAAATAAGAAATGGTTTTGAATTATTATCTCGATGAGTTTTATAAAATTTAGAGTTGAACTCATCCGGACCAGGACTCTATAATCATTTGAATTAAAGTAATTTGCTTCACTTCTAATTCATTGAATCTCTCCATTAATTTTTTTAAAAGCAACATAATTTCCTTTCTTTTCTACATATAATATGAGGGCTTTTAGAGAAACCGCTTTGATTGTTAATAATTCTTCATAATATGTAATTGCATCCTTTTCAATTTTCTCAAAGCAATTAACTGATTTCCCCACACTGTCAAAAATATTATCTATGTTATTCATGTGCCTTCTACTTGACATTCTAGCACGAAATATTATCTATATTATTCATTACAGTATTAAAGTCGCCTAGTAAAACTCACGGAATATTACATTTTTTTTACCAATCTCTATAAGTTTAATCCAAAGGTTATCCCTTTCAGATTCAAAATACAGGCATAAATATAAGTTTAATCCACAAGAAGACATTTTGTGTATGTGCATTTAAAAAAAAATATTGTGTGTTTGTTCTGTTTGATTTTTGTGTGTGTTTATTCTGTGTGTGCGCATTTTAGAAAAAAAAATATTGTGTGTTTGTTCAATTTTTGTGTGCATTTTGTTGTGTGCTTGTTTTCCTTGTTTGTTTTTGCATTGGCATTTGCATATTTTGTTATATATAAAAAATTTGCACAATCTCAATTTAAAAAGAAAAAAAAACTCATTCCATTTTCAAATACACTTGCATTTTTCTTCTTTACATATTTTTACACTTGCATTGTTTCAAATACTCCTATGTGCAAATACACTGCATACCACTCACAACAACATCCATAAACAGAAACATAGCAAACAAGTTCCTTTCACAAACGTCGCTGCTCTCTGATCATTCTGCCTCAAACTTCCGATCACATAACACCCGTCTCTGTTCTAGTCAGCACACCCACATGACTACTACTGCACATCAAATATTATATAATTTGGAAATATGGTGCAGTTCAATACCTTTCCTTCTTATAACTTGGAAGAAATTTTAAATCAAATTATGAGGCACTAGTTTATTAATTCAATGCATAAAGACATTGTAAAAATCAAAATTTCAGCAGATCACAGTATATTTAAAAAACAGACGCATGAATACACTAAAATGTTTCAGCAAAATTCAGTATAAACAAATACAGAAACATAATGTCATGTACAGAGCATTTACTCGTAGTAAAATTAGAGCAAAATATATAGCAGGGCAATAATTACAAATTGTCATAGCAGGGCAATAATTACTCATCGTTGTAATATGCTGAACAAGACCAATAAAAATATTTATCTTGCGCATGAAAGATACATGCTATCAAAGGCTGAATATGTCCAAAAAGGAGGGTTAAAAGAGGAATAAAACCAAAGTCGAAGAGTATTCAAAGGAAGTATTGTATGTACAAGTTACCATCTCCTTATTTTTCTTCTCTGATTTGGTATTTTCTTATGTAGCAGCAGCTGCACTCTTTATCCTTTCAGATTCGGATGTGTTTTCCATTGCGTTTTGTTGGTTATCTGAGCAAGAATTGTTATTATCATCTGAATTGCAATTAGTTGTTTGTGAATTGTCTTTTTGCTTCGGCTGGAAGCCTGCCGAACCCCATACTTCACTGATAAACCATCCTCGTCTACCTGTCTTTTGTACTACTATATATTACACACAATATACTTCTCAAACTATCTTTTGTACTACTATAATTTATACCCATTTTTATGTTTGCAGGTTGAATCAGGAATGACCTTTATGAAATCTTTGGTGCTAGCTAATTTTATTTGGTTTAGCAAAAAGTGTAGCAAGAGACTTGGAGTAATTCATTTGCAAAAGGTTAAGCCAGAGACACCGTTATAGATGTTATACTCTGGGTTCTATTGAACATCTTAAGGTCTTGTATTGATATTCTGACTTGTGTAGCTCTTGTTTTGAGCTTAACTTCATATTTGTACTAAATGCTAGTATATACTATTCGTGTTATGTAATGATACTGTTAAGCTATTATGCACTGCAATGCGGATTATTGAATCATTTGAATGTGCACTGTCTATATTATTTGTTTTCTAATATCATTTGAGTGCGGAATATTGTATATGTATGTATAATTGACTACTTAGATACGGCTTCTGGCCATATCTAATGTGTCAATTAGATACAGCTAAAATGACCGTATCTAATTGATACATTAGATACGGCTAATTACCGTATCTAATGTATCAATTAGATACGGCTAATAGCCGTATCAAATTGATTAGCTCGCCAAATTTTGATACGACTAAAGGCCGTATCTAATCTTATTAGATACGGCTTTTAGCCGTATCAAAATTTGGTTTATGGTGTAGCGTGGGTAACCATTTCGCATAGATTAATAAGTTTATTTGAAAATGTTTTCAAACAGATGTCATTAGGAATAATATCAAATGTTTTGATATAATAAAATGTTTTAGTTATCATAAGATAAAACCCGTCCGTGTTTACGTGTGGGCGTGGTCTTATGAGATACTCTTTCTTTTCAAAGGATTTTATTCAAAAGCTGATATATGACACTGTTATTTATTATTGAGTTTTATTCTCACGCTGGTTTATCAAGCCTGATCCGTGTATTTTCAATACTCGAGTCAGATCCGAGTAGTTTCAGGTTTAGTCGAAGACGGTTGAAGTTTCCAAAGGAGAGCTGGAGATATCCATCTACATATGGACATATTCCATTATCCGCTGCTGTCTGGTTGTTTTGTTTGATGTTTGTCCGCAATTATAAGGGCATGTGTTTATAACTGTCCAAGCTGAAGTTAAGTTAGACTCTGATATATGTATTTAAAAGTTTTTCGCTGTAAAGATATTTGTTCAATATTATATATTATTTCATTCGTGTGAGATTCTGTTTTGTCTATTTTCTTTTTTACCCTTCATGTTCCGCCTTTTCATGCAATTCAGGTTGGACATGTGTGCTTTATTGTCAAATTAAATGATACGGAAAAACAAATCATGACAGATAGATATATATTTTAAAATCATCAATTAAATGGTGAAGCAATGCTGCTGGATTGAGGCTTCAGAACTTGCACATTTTGATTGTATATCAATGTGTTAGAAGTCAATAGTCCATTAACTTAGCGGTATAATTGCTAAAGCACATATGAGACTGTAAATAAACCTGTACTCCTTATGTAAAAGTTTGCTGTACATCTCTACTACTGATAAAGAAAATTCGTTGAATTAATTTACTCGGCGTCTTTTTGAAATTCCGAAAATACTTTTGCTTTCCGTTTACAATAATATAAACAGCCCGTGTGCGAAGCACAGACCAATTCTAGTGTAGAAGAAAAGCGAGACTTCATGATCATCTCATGTACATTGCATATCAATGTATTTTAATAGCCAAGCATTGGTGAATGTTTATTATTTGAAATTTGACGGGTAAAACTCACATACAACATAGAATACTCTATATGTTTCATTTCTAAAAGATTAGACTAAGTACTTTGCAAAGCAACAATGTAAAATGAAAGAAAGATAAATGATATTATATGTATTTCAAAAAGACATCGAGTAAATCAATAGAATGAATTCTCTTTATTAATAGTAGAAATATGTTTAGTCCCTAACTTGAACGAAAGAACCGGTAACCCGAAATGTTTTCTTAATTATGTCCCGTTTGCTTTTACCACTTCAATGTTTAGAGCAATGCAAATAGAACGTGATGTTAATTAAATCCTATGTGTTAAGAGATAAATCACAATGTTAATTCAATATAATTTTTAAAAATTAAACATCACATTAAAAACAAGAAAACTACTCCAATGCAAATGTATTTATTGAGAAAAAATTGACTATGTGTTTCAATCAAAATTTAAATACATAAAAATAATAGATAAAAAAGTAGTACATTGTTAATATTTATTACCTCACATTGTGAAGTGCATTGTCTAAAACTAGACATTGCACTAGACAATATCTAATAACTTTTTTGTCAAGTTTCGTTAATATTGGCATTAAAGATGAAAATTTGAAATAAATTAAATATTGATAATGTGTACATGAAAATAATAGTTCTTTGGTTGGAGAGCAAAAAAGGTTATTTTACTAGAAAAATCCACCGCGACAACATTTTAGCACACTGTGACTACGACGCTCACCATCTTCTTCCCAAACACGACGAGTCAAGAATACAAAATAGTCAAAATCAAATAAGCCCCATTTCCAAAATTCAATGGATTTGAGCTCCGGTCGTCGGTCGAGCTACTCACTCCTCAACCAGTATCCAGACGATCCTCCATCATCATCGCCGCCGCAGTCCATCCGCTCCTCCTTCCCCCAAATTCCACCTTCGTCTTCTATTCTCCAGCGCCAGTCAAGCGGTTCCTCCTTCGCCGAATCCACCCTATCTGGCGGCGCCGGCGACTTCTTTAATATCCCCACCACCATCTCTTCCACCATCGATAATCTTCTGGATCGGACGGCTGCGAGCAATCTTGCTGGAAACTTTGGGGGAGGAGGAGGTGGTGGGTCCAGGAGCTGGGCGCAGCAGGCCGAGGAGACTTACCAGATGCAGCTTGCCTTGGCGTTGAGGCTTTGTTCTGATGCGTCTTGTGCGAATGATCCAAATTTTTTAGAGGGCGGGGTTGATTTGGCTGTTGGTTGTGGTGGCATTGGACCCGAGTCTCTTGCACATCGATTTTGGGTTTGTTTCTTAATATTGTTTAAGTCGTTCTTTCATGAATCGTTTGTTATTTAGTTGAATGCTAGTTCTCGAATGTTTGGTTGTTGAAGTGTGGAGATGAAGCTATATGGGCTGAATGGCCTAATGCGTTTACACACACATGGATATATAATAAACACTGTTATTCGTACTGGAGTGTAGTGGAGCTCTAGCTTGAATAATCCCCTTAGAACCTATGTAAAGTTCAGACGGACTTGGATGAACCATTACAACCTGAAATTCCTAGTTGAAGCAAATGATTGTAAGAATATAACTAGTGCGAACCCGTGCTACCCACACGGTGTTCCGTACAATAATTATAACTTATAATATTGAAAACAAAATATTTAAAGTCCGTTTGGTCTTATTTCAAATTTTGTGTTTTTGAAATGTATTACAAAACATGAAAAGAACGGAGGAAAAGATATAAAATATTAAATCATTAAGAAGATGGAGGAACAATTAGAAGATGTGTTATTTTTTGTGTTTTGTTATTGAAAATAAAATAAATTTATTTTATATTTTGTATGTTAACTTCATTTTTCTAAATGGTCGTCTTTCAAAATAAATGTTGCGTGCGCTTTTTTTGAATGAAAACCTAAAGTTAAAAATGGCAAACTAAAAGAGCCTTAATGCAACATCTACCATGGCACCTACCCCAGTGAAACTGAATCAATGAACGTGTATCGCATCATATACCGATCAACCAACCTAAAAATACTGACATCCTCAACGTGTGCTAAGGTTTGTGATATGGAAATTCAATTGATCACATCTAATCTTTTGACTCTATAGAATAAACTATTGGCATCCATGTTTGTTTTATTGTTTAAACCCCATATGCTTTGAAAGTGTGCATGTAATTAGCATATTTGATGTAATTTACTGCATTTGAATACAACAAATTATCTTGTTTAATAAATTAAACATTCTACTCCATAAAAATCTCACTAATAATATGGTTATGCATCTAACTTCAAATTGATTTACACAACTCCATTATGTTAAAGTAAAAACATCAAAACATAAAACCTCAAGTAAGATTTTTAACTTGTACATGGCATAAGCAGCATTTTCCTCTTCAACATTCCTTCAAGAAACCCGAATGCATCAGAGAAAAACACAATCAACTGACATGTCATCCCAACTATACGAAGGTTGTAGTTTGGTTGTAAAGGATATATCTACGTAAAAGTCAAATCCTAAAGTTTGAACCCATGCACACATTTATACATGTTGAAGGGTCTAACAAACAAACATTTGATCCCAAAAACCATGAAGCTGCCAAAAAAGCATGTTCCGTGTATTTTTCATTTATACCAATTTGGAAAAGTAAATATGGAAACAGACAATTAAAAGTATTTTGGACGTATTTAACAAATAAGTATACTTAAACTCCAACTCCGAACTTTAAAAACAGTATATCATCCACACAGTTTAATAGAATAAAGTCCAAATATACAAATAAGATTTCTAAAACAATGATAAAAGCTAGAATATTCAATACAAAGAAATAACTGCATTAAAATTGACAGCTCATCAACTATAGTTTGTTAACGCATGACAATATAAATTAAGTAAAGAACAGGAGAAGATCTATCTAATTACTTTTAGCATATAATAATGAAAGCAACAAAAGTGGTTTCCAACCATGCTAGAGATTAAATAACCAATCACGTCTGCTAAGCAACGGTTCGGAGGTTGGAGAATGTGCCTTTAAAGTTTTCTTACTGTACCCCTCATTTCCATCTTTTTTGCATCCAAACTATGGACATTTCATATTTGTAAAAGCACTCAATAGTTTAGTCAATAGTGTTATCAAACAGATGGTTTGACCAATGTTGTTATCTATAGTATAGCTGAAATTTGCAAAACATAATAAATTAACAATGTCAGCTTTTGCATGTAGTTCAATAAATAGTGTTGGAAATCCAATATCAATCAAAACATCTAAACCCTGTAATAACTATTATAACATAAATAATGCAGTTTGTGGAGAATGCACGGCTAGGCGTGCAAAAAAATATGTACATAATACAATGCATTCAATGACAAAGTTATGGATTTATAAAAATAGCAGATAGGTGGCTCAATGTCAAAGAATGCAAAAGCCCTTGCAGTTGTTATAATTCGATGGCAAAGTTGGCAGCCAAGGCAGATGAAAGCTTACATACAGTTGTGAAATTGCAGACAGGCGAGAACACCATATTAAAAGGAATAGTGATAAAGTCATTTGACGGCACATATAAGATGATGTGTGTTAATTTGTAAAAAGGATATATAACATTACATATGAAATTCAAAATTCACAGGGATGAAAATGTATCTTTTGCTGCAGACGTATTAAAAAAATGGACATATTGAATAACAATCAAAGTGAAGAATCTTGTAGCACAACTCATGTAAATTAATCCATATGTAGATGTAATTTGCTCTTGTATTTGATGTGTACTGGAAGAACAGTTGCAGGACCTCAGTCATCTCTATCTGCAGATAGATAGTACTTAGCTTTGTTAGTCACACAGTGCATAAGCATTTTGTTAACAATGTACTGCACACGTTTTGTAAGCAAATTCGGTAAATGAAGTTGCTGTAAAAATATATTCTTATAGCATGGGTAGCATGTGAATATCAATCTCAAAATTAACCTTTCAATTGAAGTTCCATTAGACCAAACCATCATTTCAGCAAGTTTTCCGAACAATATTTTCAGTTGAAATCAATATTCCTACAAAGAAACAACTAAGTCTATGTTAGTTGACTAGATCATGGAGAATGTGATGACAGATCAATCCCAGACCTTTTTTGGCATGTTATTTTGAGAAGTTCTTATGAGCATCAAAATATTTTTTGAAAAGGAAAAAAACTTCAGCATGTTTACCAATGACATGTTTATGTTTCAAGAATACTGAATTGTGCTACACAATGAACATGATTCCAATTGATCTGCTAAAAATGTTGAAATTATGATGAATAATACATAGAAAATAAATTTAGTTTATTTAATTAACCTTGATTTATGACACCTTTTTGTCAGACGTCATTTGTTATAAAAGATAAAGTTGAATTTTGTGAAATTAGAAACTTAAGTTTAGCTTTTGAAATAAAAATGTGTAAGAAGGGTTGGTTTTAAATGTATGCTATGCTACACAGTGAACAGAGCTTGAATTACCCGCAACTGGTAGTTCAATAGTACGAAAAATACGGATGCAGTTGGATTTAGATTGTTGGCGCCTTAATGAATTCTGGTCGAAAATAGTTGGTTTAGATTCCATATATGTACTATGTGGACATGATTTGGAGGTTTCATTTGGTTGGTTTAGATTCAATAGTATGAATTCTGGTTTAGATTCCATATATGAATTCTGGTTTCATTTGGTTATCATTCAATATCATCATTCAATAAAGTCATCATTCAATATCATATTTTGGTTATCATATATGTACTATGATACTAACCAAAATAGTTGGTTTAGATTCCATATATGTACTATGTGAAAATTACCCGCAACCTTGATGAATGATGACTTTATTTCATTTGCTTAGTATGTTTCGCTAAAAAAAAATAGAAAAATACCATGCATGATGATATGTGTAAGATAAAGAGTCGAAAAAACAAACTGATGAAACATGGCAGTGGAATTGTAATATGCAGATTGCAAAATGTATAGCTCACAATGTATAAGACTTACCTTTTCATCTAAAACATGTAAAGTTCGAACTTCTCATTGGCATCTGTGTTAACAACTTCCTAAATTCTTGCAATTCTTGCACGAATAGTGCACATTCTATTTCCTAAACTCAAGTCGGATAAGCATTGGTATGTGCGCCCCATTGCTTACTACCTAGAAAGTTGAATACGTAAGTAAAGCACACTATAGTAAAAGCGTAAAACTGTGTGGATGAAATTGTAGATAAATCAAAGCGTAAAACAACCTTAGTGAAGATTATGAAAGACTTCTTGGTAAACAATATTTGCTATGAGATTATGTTGCTATTTTGAATTTCAAAATCAGTAAAACGTTTCTATTCTTTTCTATTAATGCCTTTTAGTTTGTTTATTAAAACAATATATAAAGTTTCTAATTACTAATTTTAAATCATTAAGAAACTTATTTTTATATGCCAAGTATTAGAATATCTCATTATTATCAATTGAATAAATCTATCGTAGAACGTAAAGAAAATACTTTACAAAAATGGTACACATGCATAGAAGCAATAAATAATTAAATGTATCAAAGTGACATTTAGTAAATGATATTGCCTTTCAAGCATAAGATATGTATTGCATCAAAGTACTGATAAATATAATCTTGAATTTTCTATGTTAATCTTATTATGGATAATTTTCTATGAATATCTTTTTGCTTGTTTGATTTGAATAAAAGCATTTGTTAAGAAACATGTAATTTAGACACTTCCAGTCTTAGGTGGGCAGGTAAAATTACATCGACTGGCAATAAAGTGCTTTATTTTCATAGGTATACAAAAGCGCAATTTACTGGCAATAATTTTTTTTAGACAGTGCTCAAAATGAATATTTCGTACATGATTTTGCCTAGTCCTACCAGTCTGAGTTACTGATTTTATTTGGCATTAATAATTCAATCATTAAAATACGATGATGGCATTAACATCAACAGTGGGTAGCTTCAAATCTTAGGCAATTCTGAAGGAAAACGGTGACTTATCAAGCATGTGTAGCATCATAAAATATGGTTTACAATTATCATTTACCAAAAATCTAAATAGTAAATAAACACGTATCTACAGCATGAAAATGAAAAGCATGTATCAAAGAACTCCAAATTCACCAAACTGAGAAAGCTAACATGAGTCGAATAACAATAACATCATACGCATGAATAATAAATGATGAAAAAATTAAACAAACAACACTAATTCTACTACTTGAAAATAACGGGTATTTCTTTTGGAAAAACAGTCAAAAATTAAAACAAAATATCCTTTCCAAACTCATTAAATAATAACTAAACGCTTGAAGCTAAAGTGGGGTAATAAACGATAGATGCCAAATATCACTTAAAAATAAAAAGAAAGGAAGATAAGTAATCAAAGAAGTCTCCTCATACGCAGTTGCAAGGGGTTGAAAAGTAACACAAAACAAACTTACTATTTTGAAAGATGTTATCAAACATAATATAGCTGTAAAAGACTTTATTCAATATGTCATATCTGTAAAAGACTTTATTTTAAAGGAGAAGATACTGACATACCAGTAAAAGAATACTCTAGCTAAGACACTTACCTCTACCCTACCTAAGTTCTGTGGGTTGAACCTATCATCCGCAAGAACAAATATGGGAATAGATGGACAATATATATTGCTAATTAGCAGTGCCGTGATGTTAAGAAAGAATATAAACATGTAGATTTGTAGTTTGTAAAGAAAGAACAAAAATAATAAGGTGCATGTTAAGAAAGAGGCAATAATGACTAAAAAATTAATGGTTAATGAAACAATTGTGAGAACTACTATTATTGTAGAAGTTTGAGTTAATATCAAGAAAAACAAAAAATCCCAATCTAACAAAATTGAATAAATGTAATTAATAAGAAAAAAAATCATATTTAATACATGTAGTTGGTATTATACAAAGCTAAGAACTTGTTTAGAAAGAGTCACTCATTAACTTAAATGATGGGTTCACAAATATTTAATAAATAAGAATAGGCAAGAACCAACCAAGCTGGAAGTTTTTTGCACACAAAGTTTGATGAGATACATCCCTAAATTGTCACAATTTATCCCTCGCTAAATATAAAATGGTGTGGTTCACAAACTTTATGTTCATAATGTATGATTTTGTCAAACTATGATTTTTTTTGTTCCATTTGTGCATTTTTATTGAGTTGCATTATTTCCCCCTTGACATGTGAAAAATTCATTTTGGTACTGGTACTATTTTGTAAAACGTGAATTGGTAATAATCTACAATACATATTCCTTATAGAAGAATGTACTTAATTTCTAATTAAAAAACTATATTCTTATCATAAAATGAGATGAACATCAAGAATAATTTAGTTTTCATGCAAACATTGAATTTAGGATAGTTGGAAGCAATGCTAATCTGAAAATAGATTAAAATAGATTAAATTTTGTCTTCAAGCAGAAGTTAAATTTTAACCAATGAAATTATAAATTTATCCATTAGCCAAACCCATACAGACCATACCCCTCAACCTTCTATCAAGTATTTAACATGAAAGTATGTTATCTAACAAATTATCACCATATATGAAGGAAAGTAGGACATAATATAATCTCATAAGAACGTCAACAACATATATCCATGGAAATGGCAAAGATATGGATAAAAACCTTTGAATTTTGCAAGATGATGCCAAAAATCTTACTAATATTTTGAGAGAAAACAAACAAAATTGTGCAAGAGGGAAAGACATTATAATAAGCAGCAAATGGATGTAATATCTCATAGAGAACGAAAACATGAATGATAAGTTCATATATCTTAATGACAAAAATGAATTATTATTTGCATCATAATGACACTGGATATTGCCTATATAATGTTCCTGTGAAGCATATGAGGAATAGATTCATTCTACTTGGTCACATTTGAATTAAGATCTTTTTCATATAGCACACTATTGTATAGTGAAAAGCACCTAAAAGGGGCAAGTACGATGAAAAGAGAATGTGTTTTTTGTGCTATGAACCGAGACAACAAAAAATGAATTATTGTTTGTAATTGTATTGTAATAATTGTCAACAACAATAAATTGTTGATGATGATAATTAGTTTGTAATTAAAAAATATCACACATGATTAGACGATCTAGTAATAAAAGCATAACAGTTTATAATAAAAACAAATGGAACAGATACAACAATTTTAAAAGGAAAATTCTATTTGGACACAACGTGTACACAAAAAATGATATCTCTAATCTTAACCATTAGATATCCCCCTGAATTCCAGATTTCATATAAGGATAAAAAATTCCAACAATCTACATTTGTTGTGTCGAATTTTATGTTCTAATTTTTTTTGTGTGTGTGTGTGTGTGTTAAAACAGATTAGATAATGCATTTAGCGAGGTCTTGCAGCAATTAGTTCACTTATTATGCTATCTTGAACCAACACCATATTATTTTCGGTACTTCTTTCCATTGGTTTATTTTCTTTTTCTCTCATCGCTTGAATATTTTAGCATTGTTCAATGTATGCTTCGATTCAATTTTTGTAAAAAGGGTAATGTTGATCAGAACTTATAATTAGTTCCGCTGCCATTTAAATTGTGGATCGGCTTTAATTAATCATTCGACGTTAACGTAACAGTTTTCAAAACAACATGAAAATAAACATATATAGTGCTGCTCGATCTTTAAAACATTTACACAATCTGACGCGTTGGAAAAGACAAAGCGATGATGTATATAAATATTGCAACCAATTATTTAATGCAAATTTCCTTTGTGGGTTGCAACCAATAGAGTCGACGATCACACAATGTGATGAAAGAAAGTCTTTCTATATGAAAGTTTTGTTGATGTCCGAAAGAACTTCGTTGACTCAATACATGCCAGTGAAAGTTGAAATGTGAATCAGTATATTTCATTTTTTTTCTTTCATTCAAAAATTCATTTATTGTGATCAAATCTTCCAGATTTTCATAAATTGCTATCTACCATTGATTTGTAAGAAGTGCAAGAGGGAGTGTAAGAAAAGGAAGAATTGAACTGTAGTTAAAGAAGTGAATGAGGCAAGATTATATAAGGAGAGAAAATTAAACTTTTTCGTCCAACGCGCCAAACTCGAACAACCTAGTTTTCTTGCGCTCCATCAACTACCAAATGGGGCTTAGCCCCGTTCAAAATTTCGACCCATAGGACGAGTAACGCGTCAAAAATTTAAACAAGCTAGTTATTGTCTATGAACGCATCCTAACCATTATTATAGTTCTAATTCTAACCATTTGTATTTTTATATATTGTTTATTGGTAGACATAGCATTTAAAAATAAACCATGGTTGGCTGCTTTATATCACTTCTTTGCAAATGATATTTACATATCTTACCCTTTTGAAAGATTGAAAGTTATTTAATATATTACAAAATTGAATATTATTTCAAAGCTCAACCATTATGCTTTAATTGGCTTTTAATTGATCGTCTTGTATTTTTGAACTTAAATCAAGACCGTTTATTCTTTATTATCCGTTTGTGAATGCCATGATTATATTTGCTTTCGTAAAAAAAAAATCATTAAATTTAATGTTAGCGTTATCTCATAAAGATATATTGTTTATCACATTTTATTCATGTGAGATATGCAACACCTAAAAAACATAATACTTGATGAATAAAACCAGTTTTTAATACTAATATCGAAGAAATATTGCGATTTTGCATACTTGAAACAAATAAAAGTTTATCAAACCTAAATATACTTTTGGTTTGTAAAACACAAGGATTTTACCAAGGAATTAATGGATATTTACCTTGGTTTTCAAATCGAAGTTATTAGTATTTTTATCCAATCATATCTCTTGACATTGTTATACTTCTGTTTATATTATACTTCGCGATGGAATGGACCACTGAATGTTGAAAATGACCTTAGAGTTAATATGGAGTATGGACAAAAACAGACGTTTGTATTTAGATTTGATATAAATATTTTTGCACAAAATAACTATAAAGATATAACTCAGAATATGCGAGTTTCTGGGAGGGGGCATATTAGAACAAGTTAGTTCAAGACGTGTTTGCATTTAAACAAGTTTTTGAAGGTATAACTCTGTTTGCATTTAAACAAGTTTTTAAAGATATAACTCACTTTGGGAGAGGACGTATTAGAATAGGAAAATGAAAAGTTAATTTGGACATAAATCTTATGTTGACATAAGAATTGGCAAGTTTTACATCAAACGTATGCATATGCGAGTTTTGCATAGGGTTGTTAATTATAAAATTCTTTTTTTATAAATTCACAACTCAGAAGACATTTATAAATTCTTGTGTTCCACTGTTCTTAACTTGTAATGTTTTCTCCGATGTTCTTCTATTAATGCTTCACGTTTTGGTGTCAACTAGTTACAACCGTTAACTGGAATATATGTTGACATTTGTTATCAACTGCAACGGAAACAAGTATATAATAATTGTTAACCGAGTTTTTAACCCATCAAAACTCAATATGAGTTAGAACATTCAGACTATGCCAGAATAACCCGAGACTCAACCAAAATAACCAAGCGAACAAGTCAATATGACTAAAGGAAAATCAGCAAATAAAATACTAAGTAGATACACCCTAGTGATCCATAGGGAAGCATCACGAGTCGTCCATTCCTCTTGCATCATGATTCATTACCATTTCTAAGTACGCTTGTCAAGTTTCATAGCAAGCCAAATAATCTAACTCAAGAAGTGAAGGCTCATCCGATTCAAGCTGTTTGATCTAAAGCATCTAACTTAAAATAGACCTAGAGAACTCATACAGAGTCGGATGGACTTGAAATTTGAGAATGCTTAGAAGACATAAAAGATGACTCATAGAAAAAATGAGATCATTTGGAGGTTGTTTGATGGATCGCTAATGACCTTACTAGATGGATCGCTACGATCCATGTAGATTGGGCCTACCACCTAAAATATTTAGGATATATCCCAAACACTCTCTAGAGTGTACCTGCAAAGTTTCGTCTGATTTTGTTTAGTGTTGAATGAGTTATGGATAATTCTTTTAGACCAGGAGACTCATAAAGATGGATGATCAAACAAACTCCAAACGACTTGATATTTAGACAAGGCATTCAAATAGATGAAAGGATGACAATCCAAAAGGGTAGACTCAAAAATAGTTAAAGGACATGGATCGCTAGTGATCCATCGTGTTAGCTCAGGTTGCCTTAAGTTTTTCTGTACTTTTTACTAACACCGAGTAAAAGCTTTTGACAAATCGGCCTTGGCCCAACTGCTCTTTTGCCCCTATAAATACTACCTTATCTGCAACACAAAAGTGATCTTCTGGACTAGCTACTAGAACTCTGTAGAGATTATTCTTTACTCTTCTTCTCCCACACAATAGTCATCGAGGAGTTCACTTTGATTCTTTGGTGAACTCTTGCACTTGTTCTAATCTCATCAACTTGTAACCGAATTAAACTTGTAATGGCAATCCGTTGATAATAAAGCTTACAAAGTGGACGTAGGCTTCGTTAATAGTCGAACCATTATAAAAATATTCTTGTCTCTTTACTATTTCTGCTCTTCTTACATTCATTTTCTATATTATTGCTTTGTAAGAACATGGCTGGTGCTTACTGAATATAGGGTGTTGATCTCTTTTTTGGGTTAACATTTTGGTGCTTTCACCGAGAAAATTGAACTCAGGTCTAGATCTGAAAACTTGAACTTTGAATCTAAGACTTATCCATTTTTTGGGTTAACATTTTGGTGCTTTCACCGAGAAAACCGAACTCAGGTCGAGATCTGAAAACTTAAACTTTGAATCTAAGACTTGGAGAAGGTGATCATGCCTAATACCAGATCTAGAGCCGGAGCAAATCGACTAGAGTCTGAAGGCAACCAGGATGCGTCCTTAAATTCTTGTTAACCCAGCTATGTGATTAGAGAGAAGATGGAAATGATGATGGAAGAGATGTAGGATGTAATCTTAGCTTGACAACAGGTAATGATGAACGGTTTTTTCCACAAGATGGAATAGCAAGAGATGACTAGATCTGTAGGGAATAGGAATTATACTCCAGGGAACAACGCAAGTGCTGCCGAAGTTGGATTGGAACAAGACGGAGTCTTGGCCCCATGCCCAGAGCCACCGATACTTGGGGGCAACATGAGAATCAATCCTAATGTCGGAGTGACTATTGAAACATCGGGAACTGGTGGTACGAGAGCTAATCCAAACACTAGGATGCAACCAATAGAAGAATATGTACCAGAATTTCCTCGACGGAATGCAAGTGTGACTAAAGCTAGAGTTATGAATCAGAATACAGGCGTGCAGCCGAAAGAGTACATCCTGAGATACCCCCACTGGAATAGGGGCAAAATATTGCTTTAGGACGGAGACCTTCATTAGACGGCGAGAACCGAATTGCTGAATTGGTACAGAGGTTCATTAGAGGAGGACCCCAGATCAGGGTCTGGAAGACGTGAACATGAATCTGATTAACGATAAATCCGGAATGCGAGAAATTCTCCAGATTTCAAGCTTTCGACGCTGAAAATGTACGACGGAAAGACATATCTGACGATCATATGATGAGATACATTCAAGATATGGAGGTGTTGGGTGCTTCCGAGGAGATAATGGGGAGGTGCTTCCTATTATACTTAACGGATTTGACTGCAATGCGGTTCGGACAGTTAGAAAATGGGTCCATAAGCACATGGACCGACTTGGTGGGCAAGTTCTTGATATAGTTCAAAGTTCACGTCTTACAACCGAGTAATGTACTTACGCTCTCAAACGCAAAACAAAGGCTTGAAGAGTCCTTAAGAAGTTATTTAACAAGATTCAATGCGGCAGCGGCTGTGGTCGACAAGTCGGATCCGTCGTTTATCCTAATAGCAGCAGTATCTGAATTCGCGAGTAAGACTGATTTCAGAGCTGCATTGAAAAGGGATCCTCCAATGGATCTTGCAGAATTCTATTGCGTAGCTGAGAGATATTTGCGTTAGGATGACGCTGAAGCCAAGGATGAAGATATGGATGCTGAAACAAATGTTGTGGACGACATGGGACCGTCCTGAGCTGGAATTGGAAAAAACAAAGGGAAAACCGGTGATGACTTCGGAGAGTCGAAACGACAAAGGTAGAAGCCGAAATTCTCTTCATACACTGACCTGACCGAAACTCCGAGGAGGATATACTTGGATACTAGAGGGCAGAACCTCTACCGGAGGTCACCTATGAGGGAGCCTCCTGATCAAGAGAAAAGATCTGGAATGTTTTGTATATGGAATGGGCATGAAACAAATGAGTGCCGACACCTTCATAATCTGATAGAAGAACTGGTTTGGAACAACCAGTCGTCATAGTATGCGAGGAACATAACTGTGATAGAATGCAAGAACAACCACCATCCGTGGCAAATGCATCAAGAAACGCTCATGGATTTGATCCAAGACAAATTATTCTATGATCAAGGTAGACAGGAGTCAGATCCGACTCCCATGCTCTGCATTTTCGTTTCTTTTTCGTACTTTACTTTTGGTATCTAGACAATAATAACCTCAGACCGCTTACACGTGTACGGGACCCCGAACAGTCTTTAGACACGCTCTGAGTCGGATGCCTGAGATGATTATTTAGGACAATCATAATCTCGGACTGCTTACACGTGTACGGGGATTGGTCTCGAGGCACGCTCCGAGTCGGATATTTGAGGTGAACATTTAGCATTCCTGCTTATTTGTTTTGATTTGAAAATTTAAATTTTAAAAAATCTACATTGATTGTGATGACTGACATAGATCGCTTTAGAGTCCCGCCACGGGATCGGAGTGCAGGGTGCAAGTCCCCTTGTCAGAGAGCGAGTGGATGAACTTGTACGATATTGATCACGTTAGAGTCCCGATTGGAGTGATGAGACCGAAGTGCAAGAAATAAGTCCCCTCACCGGAAAGTGAGCGGACGAGCTTACTTAATCCCCCTTGACAAACGGACAATCCAAAGAGATTGTCCTCTTAACTTAAAACATTATACGATTCAGAGAGATCACACATTAAACTAAACATTAAACGATCCGGAGAGATCGCAAATTAAACCTAAACGATCAGGAGAAATCGGGCCTTAAAACAGATTTGATTTAATAAAAGGATTTGAATGCCTTATAAATAAAATAAAACTGATAAATCCTGGATGAACGCAGGATGATTTAGATATATTATGTGATTTTGATATGTGATGTGATTTTAATATATGATGTGATTTTGATATATGACGTGACAACTCTGAATGAGAAGCAAAATGATAACGATTTAAATCCCGAATAAACATAGGACAATTAGAGATATGTGATGTAATTGGAGATATGTGATGTAATAAATATGAATGAAATCGGAATGATTGTGATGTATAGATTACACTTAGCCAGAGTTTAGAGTCTTAGGATGTAATAGGTTTGGAACGACCACTGATTGACAAGAGAATCCGAAGGAACTGGACGATGCACTAAGGCTAAAGTAGTTGAAAATTCAATTATCGAAGACTGGAGACAGGAATATGTTTTTAAGCAAAACACACATTTCATTCAAAAGGTACTTTGGGGGGCAAATGTTACCTGAGTTTTTAATCCATCAGAACTCAATAGGAGTTAGAACATTCAAACTATGGCAGAATAACTTGAAATTCAGCTAAAAACAAGTCAATAGGACTTAAGGAAAATCAGCCAATAAAATACTAAGTAAATGGATCGCTAGCGATCTATCACCCTAGCGATCCATATGTAAGCATCATGAGCCGTCCAAACCTCCTGCATTATGATTCATTACCATTTCTAAACACGCATGTCAAGTTTCATTGAATGCCAAACAATCTAACTCGAGAAGCAAAGACTTGTCTGATTCAAGCCGTTTTACCAAAAGTAGCCAACTTAAAATGGACTTAAAGAACTCATACGAAGTCGGATTGACTTGAAATTTTAGGAGAACGCTTAGAAGACATAAAAGAAGACCCACGTAAAAAAGAGATCATTTGGAGGTTGTTTGATGGATCGTTAGCGACCTAACTTCATGGATCGCTAGCGATCCATGTAGAGTGGGACCCACCACTTGAAAATTTTAAGTAGGTCTTAGACACCTTGAAGAGTATACGTGTAAAATTTCGTCTGATTTCGTTAAGTTTTGAGCGAGCTATGTATGATTTTTCTGGACCAGATGATTCATAAAGACGGATGATCAAACAAACTCCAAATAACTTGATATTTGAAAAAGGCATTCAAATAGATGAAAGGAAGGCAACCCAAAATGGTAGACTTAAAAATAGTTTAAGGGCATGGATCACTAGCGATCCATTACCTATGGATCCCTAGCGACCCATCATGTTAGCTCGGGTCGTCTTGAGCTTTTCTGGGCTTCTTCCTAGAACTGAGTAGATGCTTTTGACAAGTTGGCATTGGTCCAACTACTCTCCTTTCCCTATAAATACAATCATACCTGCAACATAAAGAGGATCTTCTGGACTGACTGCTTGAACTCTGCAATGATTATTTTTTGCTTTTCTTCTTCCACACAACAGTCATTTATGAGTTCACTGTGATTCTCCAGTAAACTTAATGCACTCTCGCACTTGTGATTTATTCCAATCTCATTAACTTGTAACCGAATTCAACTTATAATAGCAGTTAGTCGATAATAAAGCTTATAAAATGGATATAGGTTTCGTTAACTGCCGAACCACTATGAAAACTTTCTTGTCCATTTACTATTTTTGCTCTTCTTACATTTTCTATATTATTGCTCTGTAAAAATAGGGCTGGTGCTTTCACACTCAATTTAGGGTGTTGATCAATTTTTTGGGTTGACAAGGTTAATAATTATTATAGAAAAGCTTATACTTCTTCGACCCAACCATCGGATTCTATATCCATTAATATAGGATATCCAACAACTCATTGTTTTCGAAAATCTTAAAATCCAACAATGTGAATCTTGTTTTGAATCGACTCATACCGATTTTCGACTCAACCATCAAATTTGGATTCAAAACTCGGTTCAAATATAGTAGAGAAAAAACACACTTAATCCATGCTGACATAAGAAACATCAAGTTATTTGTTTGAACCAACATTTCAGATTATATTGTTTCGAAAATAACGAAATAAAAATCATCGTTCCAAATGCATAATTACCATTTGATTATCTTCGATGCAGAGGAAAATCTGTAGCATACATGTATTTGCATTACAATATGATATTAACTCTGTGTCTACAATTTACCATTTGAACCCTTTTTAGGAACCTTGCTCTCACGAATCAACACTTCAGAATTTGAAAGGTGAACAAAGAGAGCAAATGTATAAATTGAGAGAATTTGACTGTCGTCTGTGGGTCCATTACTGAGTCATTTTTCACTTACAAAAATGAATGCCCCATTTTAATTTCATAACTTCAATAAGAATGTAATATTGAAAAAAAATGTAATTTCATAACTTCAATAAGAATGTAATTTTTCACTTACAAAAATGAATGCTCCATTTTTTCTTTGACAACATCGGGACGGGATTTTGACCTAATCCCGTCCTGCCTCCGGTCGGAACCGAACCGAGATGGCCGACATCTCGTGGTTCCAACCGGAACCTGATACCATGATTAAAATATATGGAATTCTAACAAAATATTTGTAATGCAATTCATATGGTGCCAATTTTTTGAAATGCATGTATACTCAATGCCCTAGGTTTGAAAAACTAGCCAAATACCCAACTTTCATTTGAATGGGGTCCAATGTTTATAATTTTAATATATTAACTAAAAAGCTCATTTGCATGTATACGCACTGGCCAACCATCCAGGTTTTTCAAATGCGCTCCTCATTCCTATTTTAATTTTTTTGGTATTCTCCATTTCTCTTTTTGAAGAAAATATCATTGAAATTTTATTAGGTACAAAAGAAAAGAATGCACATTCTATGGGATGATACTATAATTTTAGCAGTTTAATAAATTAGCTTAAGTGATTTGTATTAATAAGGATGTTTTATAAATGGCAAAGTGGTTATTTCTAACATTGACATGAGAAACTCGAACCCCTTCATCCCTACTTCGACATTTTATTGGGTTATTATATAGTGGAAATAAGAAACCTTTTTTTAATCTTGAAACTTAATACACGTTGAACCATTCTCAAAAATAGGTTTTAAATTACTCTCCTAAATGATTTTCGATGATTTATTTTCTTTTTTCTCAAAAATCAAATCTATTCATTTAATCGAAGGTTAATATGACCAAAATCGTTTATTATTATTTTGAATTTTTTTGCGGAAGTGCAAACATTTGCAAGTTGGTTGAATTTACTAGTGGTGTTTTTCGAAATCTACTTTTTTGGGAAAGGGCAGCTTTGTATTTTGAAACTTACAGAGAGTGTTTTACCAAAGTTCCCTATTATATACTTAGTAAAAAGCGTTGTTCAAAGCAAAGAAATGGCTCAAACCAATTCATGATTGGTTGGAGAAGACTTTACTATGATAATAAGCTGTTAGAATTTGATTGAAATTTCGTTACACAATTCTCTACTACGATTCCTACCAAAAAACAAGGTGATGGTTGATAATAATTAGTATGTATATATATGAAACAAAGGAAGATCAGGTTTGAGCCAGCAGTTTTCATACTCATAACGGGCCTGTTTTGATGGATATTTTTTCTCTTACGGTCTACCAGTAAAAATATAGCACGGATGTTAACTTGGAGATTGTTCAAAGTTCAAGCATAAAGGTAAAAAAGGAATCATGATATCGCTTCAAATATGAAATTACTTATAATCTTCTTACTTATAATCTTCTTCTCCATCTCCATTAGTTTATATTCTTCACTGTTAGATGAATCAGACGATTCCTCGTTGACTATTATGGTCATCATCTCTGTATTCTTTACAATTTTGCTTTTGCTGTAGGACAGCAGGGTTATGATCAAATCATCAAACTGTTAACATTAAGTTGCATGGCAGGTAAATGGGTGCCTCTCATATTATGACAGAATTCCAGATGGTTTTTACCTTATTCAAGGAATGGATCCATCTGTTTGGAACTTATGCATAGATGTCCAAGAAGAGAGTCGAATACCATCTCTTGAATCACTCAAGGCAGTGCATCCAAATGATTCTGCAATTGAAGTAGCTCTAATAGATAGAAAAAACGATTCTGATTTATGGCAGTTACAAAGTTTAGTATCTAGCATATCAAGTAATTGTAAAACTACAAATGATGTCGTCGAACAGCTTGGCAAACTTGTTTGCTCCCGAATGGGGTGAGTTACTTGTGTATAATGCAGTTATAGATTTTCCAGTTTCTAACATTCCGTTGATATCCTTAAGGGGTTCAGCTTCTGATGAGGAAGGTGTCATACTTCCAAGATGGAAAGAACGTAGTGAGGTACTAAGGGCTATTACGAGCTCTGTTGTAATCTCTATTGGAAAGCTACCTGTTGGGCTTTGTAGGCATCGAGCAGTAATGTTTAAAGTATTCTTCTTATAATATATATATATATATATATATATAAATGTTTAAAGTATACTTCTTTTAAGACACACACACATGCATATATGTATGTATACATACACACACATATACATGTATGTATGTATGTATGTATGTATGTAGGTTCTACCTTAAGTTGTCTTTCTCATTAGGTAGATGTTTGATATCCTCTGCCTGTGCATGTTTTTTTTTGCAGATGCTAGCTGACATAATAAATTTACCATGTCGAATAGCTAAAGGGTGCAGATATTGTAGAAGTGATGGTGCATCATCTTGCATCATACGTTTTGGTGCTGATAGGTGAGCGATCATGTATACTTTCATGAATTTGTAATATGAACTTAAATACGTTTTGGTGCTGATAGGTGAGCGATCATGTATACTTTCATGAATTTGTAATATGAACTTAAATTCCTTATTACCCTTAGTGATTTGGTATAGGTATTATAGTAGAAAATTTTAGGTGTTACCACAGAATGCAATTGAATTATGATCTGTCTGGATAATATTTTTAATCCTTCTGCATTGACATGTTGTTTTTTAGGGAATATCTAGTTGATTTGATGGGAAACCCCGGTTCTATATCTGAACCCGATTCTTTAATAAATGGTCCACACTCGATCTCAATTGCATCACCTTTGCGTCCTCCTAAAGTTAAAACAGTTGAAATGAAGAAGAATTTTAAAGCTTTGGCCAAGCAATATTTTATAGATTGTCAGTCTCTAAATCAAATGTTTGAAGATGCTTCAGCAGGTGATCCCATTTTAAACACTTTGCGTTCTGGATTGCATACTCTGGTGCTTTGTGACAGTTTATCTCAAGGAGTCACATAATGTTTTCCATTTATGGCACTTAAAAATCTGCTTTATATGATGCATTACACATTGCGCCCTACAATCTTTCTTACACTAAGTACTTATTTAACTTACACTTGAGAATACCTGAGGTGAAATGACTGGGTGGTTATCTAATATCAGTCTCATGTAACCATCAGCATTGAAAAGGGTTGACAAATTCTATGTTGTTTAACGATAATATAGGTAACGTCGGCCAGGAAGATGTTCTTGATCCAACGTCATCACCAAGTGTTGATTCAGAAATCATGGACCCACCTCAACCAATTCCTCAAGCATTACCTAAACCTAAATCTCCAGCTATTGTTTTGCCTGATCCAATGCCAGGGAGGTTTGGACCAAGCAATAATGCATCTTTCGCCATGGATGACTTAGCAATTCCATGGAGCGAATTAGTATTGAAAGAAAAGATCGGTGCAGGTGATATTTATTACCTACTGCCTGTCCCTTTTGTTTTCTTTTTGGCTATGACTTTCTGATGCCCGTCTCTCTCTCTCTCTCTCTCTCTCTCTCTCTCTCTCTCTCTCTCTCTACACACACACACACATCCGCAGCCCCCCTTATTTAGCACCATCACCTAGCCTCCGATATCCACCACATGTTTACATTTAAATATTTACCCCATGTGACAGGAGAGAGGAAGATTGAATATTTAAATGTAAACATGTGGTGGATATCAGAGGGCTACGAATGGTGCTAAATAAGGGGGCTGCGGATCGTAGCTCACACACAGATATATATTACAATATTAGTCTGGCCACAAGGTTCTGAGGTCCCTTTTGTGATTTATTTTATCTATTGAACCTGTTGTCCGTTGATCATAATGGTTAAAATGTTAAATTATTGTTGGTCTGAAACACCTTCTTTACATAAGAAGGTCTAACATCAAATTTTGTATTTGTATTTTTTTCGTTGAAACATTCCAAAATCAAGAAAGTTAAGATAACTATATCTGATGAAAAGGATCATCATTTACCTTATTAGTTTGTGTTTGAACATCCAGTGCAATGGTATTATGAAATCCAATGAGAAGTCTGTCATTTCCTTTTACATTCTGCTATATGTTCCTAAGAATTGGAGATGCCAAGAGGGAGATAGTGCTGAATTTGAATTAAATTGTGTGTTAATCAATTTTTAATTGTCCTGCAATTTCAGGTTCATTTGGAACTGTGCACCGTGCTGATTGGAATGGATCGGTTCGTTTTAGATATTATATTACACTTCAAGTGTTGTTTAACTACTTGAAAACTTATGACATGATTTGCATTATGTTAAAAAAATTCTTCAATATGTTAACCTAAATCTAGTACATTTAACAAGCTTGTTCAGTCTGGTAGAACAGAAGAATTATTGCTTATTATAGCCATTTCACGTGGTTTACAGTAAAAGTCAACTGGTGTCTTTTGCCATTGGTTAACAATTCATAACACTTGGCAGGATGTTGCTGTAAAGATACTCATGGAACAGGATTTCCATCAGGAGCGCTTCAATGAATTTTTACGAGAGGTAACACCTTTCTTCATATGTGACACATTTGCATTCGTTTCTAGATGGAATCTTACATAATCAATTTGATCAAGTTACGGCATGGCTTTAAAACCACGGATCCATGTTTAGGATTTTCACGTACGGTTGCTTTTATCTGACAAAATCTTTGCCTTGAAACAAGTGTAGGTAGGGTCAATATCTCAACTTGAAATTCAAAATTTATTTCCCTCAGGTTACTTAAGTAGTAACAGAGTAATCCAAAATATAAAATGAAATGTTGATAAACCATTATTTTTGCTGTAACTTAACATTTATGATACAAAGTAAGTAAATCAAACATCTTGATGTTATGAGCTGCATCTGACAAGTTGAATATGCGTGACCCATAATTTACAACTACATGGACACAAAGAGCGAGTTAACATGGTTTTAATCTCAAACACTATATGCTGGGGTAAACATATAAAAAACCATTAATATAATTTTCAATGATTATGTATAATTTTGGCAGATATCACCAATATCTTAACTGGCATTAATAGCTATTAGTCTAGTATGCATGCCTGCTAAGTAGGTTAGCCTTGGTGGCTATGCATGGATCAAAACCGCAAGGGCTTGGAAGGCCCTTTTAACCAACATCTTCGATGACAAGACAAAGCATTGCAACACCAATAGGCATTTGTACACCAAACTAATAGCATGCTTTTGTTTGAGGAGGGGGGGGGGGGGGTGGGATTGCTGATTGGCTGTATGATCTATTTATTTTTACTGTTTCTCAGCAGTTCAGTTAATAACATAAATTTACAGCTGCGTTAGAGGAGTTAACGTGTCCAATCCATGTTGATTCAATATTGGGATGATACTATCCTGTTGATGCTCACCCCATCATTAACCGTGAGCATTGTGTTAGCTGTCCATTGCATACTCACTCAGAGTTTACAAGCACATGCTTGGTTCTCTGTGATTTAGAAAAAAATGATATTGTCGGAGGTTTGTTAACATTATCACAGCATTTGTCATTTGAGTATTTTGGCTTGGTTTTTATTTTCAGTTTGTGACCTACAACACTAATATGTATTTACGCTTTCAATGCAAGATACATGTCGCAACCCACAAGGTGTTAATAATTAATGAGTGACTTGGCCTAATAAAAGGATTAAACTTATCATTCAAATTTCAGCAGAAATAAGAGAAACAATTGAAGCAATGGAAGAAAATAAAATGATATTTTAAGCTATGAAAAAACCCATGATACAGGAATAGAAAGAAAAGATTAGTGGAAAAGATTGGTAAATCAATGACAAAAAGAAATTATATTGAAAAGATACAGAATATCATTCGAAGAAGGGGAGAAAAATAAATAGTTAGATATCAAGGATTAATTTATGACATTGCAATAATTAATCAAACTTTGTTGACAATATTTTGGAGAGCAATAAATATGAGCGAGTTGATGCAAAATTATGTCGCATGCCCATGGACACAGTAAATGGTTTCTGTGGGTATATCAAAGATGTAAGTGTTGGTATCTATGCACTGGAGTCAATGTATTATATCATTTAGCTTTCCCTACTTGCGAGTAAGTCATAAAAGTTGTTCCCAGCATTTTGTAGTCTGCATGTGTTTTGGTTGGCTTTAAATCAAAATTGGACATTTCATGGGAGAAGCACTCAGCTAGTGTACAAATTCAAGCCTACTACCAGCATTTTCCTCTGAGTTATTGCTGAATATATCATACCAATCATTCCAATTAATAATGATGAAATCCATTTTCCTCCTCTTTTTTTTTTTCAGTCTTACTCTTCTGCCAATATAATTCCCATCTATTATTAAGGTGGATGAATGAGAGAAGATGAAATTTGAAAAGCAGTTGCTGGAAAAAAGAGGGAATATGAGAGGAAAAGAAAAGAGGAACATTGATTTATTATCGTTGTTCGTCACACGGCGACCCCAACTTGTTTGAGAATAATGGCTTAGTAGTTGTAGTTGTTGTTGGTCACATGGCAAGGAATCAGGTGCTTAAGCTAAGCAGCTGAAGGTACGTTCCCTAAAGCTTAGGCATTAAGCTGTGTACAAGTGGTGGGTGAGTAAAACGTTCCTCCAAAATGTATGTATTTTTTACCGTTGAGCAGACAATCCCAATTTTAGATGTAATCTACATTTGCTTCATGCTTCAACCACTACAATGAGCCCCAAGTCGCCAACAGCATAGGCAAACAAAGAAGGTAGAATCAGAAAGTTTGTTAAAAATTGGGAAATTTATTAATGTTAAAAAGTTAGGTACAGAAATACCTTTGTATCACTAAAACCTTGTTCCCATACATCTAAGTCATCATGGAGAGAGAACAAAAGCTCAAATTGAGCAGCTGGGGTAATCATGTATTTTCTTTTTTTAGAATAAGAGTAATACATTATTCAAGCAGAACGATCATTTATTTTTGATGTCTCGAGGTTTGAACCCAATACCTCTAGAACTTCAATCTAGAGCGCCATTCACCTGTCACTTGAGTTAGCGGTCCTTGATGGCCAAATCATGATATTTATCTCCAATTTTCTTCTGTTGGAGTGGGGGGGGGGGGTGGATTTAAAGGGGCGGAACCCCCTTGCAAATGGGGTAGGCGCGTGCCTACCTAGCTTGAAAATAAAAAAAAAACAGATGGAGCACCTTCATTCTCCAAAAAAAAAAAAAACGATCCCGTCTCTTCTCGTTTTCCCATCTTTTGAAGCGCTCACGTTTTCTTCCTCCTTCATCAGACAATCTCGCGTACTTTTCATCGGACAATCTAGCGAGCTACCTTTTCTTCTGGAATTTCAAAACTCTAAATCCAAAAATATGTAAAATGGATAACCTTTTTTGTTTTTCCTTCAGTTTCTTATAATGTGCATATTTGGGAAGATCAATTATTGATCATTTTTGTAATGAAACCCAAAGGCTGTTAAGTGCTCAAGGTATTGTTTATCTTAATTTATTTATGCAAGTTTTTTGTGTAAATCTTATTAAATATCGACGCCATAAAAAAAAATCGTCTGGGGGGCTTTCGCCTCCGAATCCATTTCACTTTGTGCCCATGCCATCGCCATATCCTGCCAATGCCACTGGCGGGATATGTCAACCATATGGAATAAATTCTCAAGCAAGCAAGTTGATATGCATTGTTAATGGAGAAAAGGTGTGGTAATATGTAGGTTAATGAGACCTATAAAAATGCTTATATTCCATTTTGTCATAATTATTTTGAATACTGATAATATAGCATGATAGCATAAAATGATGCTTTCCTTTATTCAAAATCTCATATCATTTTCAGTTATTGGTTTATTTATTTCAAAATGCATTATTCTTGGATGCATGGCTCGATCATTTATAGTGAACTAGATGCACGTGTTTCTGTTAATGGCTCAATAAAAATATGTTATTGCTATTATTAACAAAGAAGATCAAGACCATTTGTTTATCTAAATCTGTTTATGCCTAAATTTTTTGTTTGGCATTCTTTTAATACTCAATTAAACTATCTCTGGTTTACATTTCTAGGTTGCAATAATGAAAAGTTTACGACATCCAAACATTGTTCTTTATATGGGTGCAGTTACTCAGCCTCCCAATTTATCTATTGTTACAGAATATTTGTCCAGGTGCTCATCTCCCTTAAAAAATACTCATTTTGCCTCTTTGGTCAAGTTGGAATGGTTGAGCTCTCATGTGATAAATGAGTGACTGACTAACTAACTAACTATTTTATTTTATTTCATTGCAGAGGAAGTTTATACAGGCTTTTACATAGACCAGGTGCACGGGATGTTCTAGATGAGAGACGCCGATTAGCTATGGCATTTGATGTGGTGTGTTATGAAGTTTTAATTTCTGCTTACTATTTGTATATTGCTTGGTTAATTTTGTGTCAGTGATGACAATTACTTGATTTAAATTGTGTATTATGTGTTAATATAAACAGGCAAAGGGAATGAATTATCTTCATAAGCGCAATCCCCCAATTGTTCATCGGGATCTGAAGTCCCCAAACCTTTTGGTTGATAAAAAATATACAGTCAAAGTAAGAATTTTGCTTTGCAAAACAGTACTACATTCTACAATTTTACTAGTGGTTGCAACCTAACATTAGACATATGTTATGATATATATGAAATTTATGGAAAAATATTGACTACATCTTGAAGGTTGAAATTCTATGTTCCTTCGAGAAAAGGTGCAATGAATTGTTTTCTTCAGACCATCTCAATTTTGTACCTTAAATTCAATACTCAAATTTACGTTAATGGTGCAAAATTTGATGGGTATAAAGTACTGGAAAATTTGAAATTTACTTATTGTCTCTACATTGCTTGACATGATGTATCAATCAGATTAGCATCACGCTTTCTGTTGAATATTTTACAATTTGATACCAAAATTTGAATGAATATATATCTTTAGATATGTGACTTTGGTCTCTCACGCATGAAAGCAAACACATACCTCTCCTCGAAGTCTCTTGCTGGAACAGTAGGTACCACAATCTTTTAAGATTTAACACATTTTCTTTGAAATTTCTGATAAAGAATCACTGCTACAATATTTACTAGCCTGAATGGATGGCGCCAGAAGTGCTCCGAGATGAACCATCAAATGAGAAGTCTGATGTTTATAGTTTTGGCATAATATTATGGGAACTTATGACACTGCAACAACCATGGACAACACTAAATCCAGCTCAGGTATAAGCAATATTTCTATTTTAGTAGTGGAACTGTACTCTTTCCCATGCCTTGTTACTTCATAGACATTCTGTGATGATTTTGAAATGGTAATAATTACTACGTCATAATTCATTGCAAAAGCATATTTGGGAAATTAAATTTAAACATAGCTTAATATATCTGCAAAAGAATCCACGGGCATATGAGACCCGCACGTCTTCTCTGTGTGCAGGCTTAACGTCCCTACACTTATTTCCTTTCACAAAATATCCATTCTTATATGAATGCTGTAGAACTGTTGCTGCAGACAAACCAAATACAAGAACACTAAAAGACAAATTAAAGGATTTTGGGTACAAACTTCTAGTTTACAGATATTATCATTAATCAATGACTACAGTTTATGGTTGTAAAACATGCTTTTTATGCTTCCTTCAGCAGCTGCCATTAACCGAGCTATATATACCAAACTTTATTATTTGTCTATCTCAAGATTCAGGGCTAGATTATAATGTTGCTTCTTCCTCCACCTTTTCATAATATGTGACTAACTGCATAAAAAAATTCGAAAGAGATGTCATTATAACCACCAAAACTTTCTTATAACTGGATGTTATTTTGAACATATTGGCTTCTCTTCTCCAGGTGGTTGCTGCAGTTGGTTTCAAATGCAAGAGGCTTGAGATTCCAAGCGATGTAAATCCACAAGTAGCTTCAATAATTGAGGCATGTTGGGCTGAGTAAGTATTGTATTCAACTCTTTTGATATTTTAAATTTCTTCACTACTAGTGCTTTGGCATGTGCAATGCACACATGAATAAACATATCTATATAAGAAATATATATTGTTCAATAATCAAAATTTTATTAGTTGTGTTCATTTTTAATTAGGCGAAATCAATGGTATGATAATATTTATAGGTAGAAGGGATTTCATAACTGCTGCATTATAAAAATAAATTACAGAGGATAACATATATATTTTTGCTTCCATATTTTATAAACTTTAGTTTGCATGAAAGCGGTTGTCATAAAAACCTTAGGAAATTAGTTTTTTTTCCAATTTAATAAAACAATTCATATTAAAAGAAACAACTTTTCATATAACAAGCTGAAATTATATAAAAATCAAAATAGAAAGTCCATTCAATATAATTCAAGATAAATGAAGAATGAATACTTAACATAACGAGTACTGGGATTGAGAACCAGGGAAAAATATAAAAAGATTAAAATTTGTCCTGATTGAGAATCAAACTTGCGACATGAAATAAAGAAAATATGATATTTTGGTCCTCTCATGTGATGCACCAATTATTTATCATTAAATATAAAATTACAATATAAAATGGTTACATTTACAACAAAAAATTATTTATTATTAACTATAAAATTACGATAAAATGTTTACATTCACAACATATATGTATTACAACTAGCATTGAATATTAAGATGTATCATACAGCAAGTCATGGAAGAGGCCTTCTTTTTACAACATTATGGAATTATTAAAGCCACTCATAAAACCTTCAGCACCTCAACCTGTGCGACCAGATGCTTCACGAGTGTAGTTTATGGAACTTCGTGCATATACTCCAGAATCTCCTTAGAGGTAGAAATATTCAGATAAGGTTTGGTTCCTTGATTTGCATATTTTATTTCATATTAAAATGTATATGCTTGGTAAGATTTGTTTTGAGATTCTAAACACACTTCCATGTTAGATTGGCTTTTCACCTTTACTTTTGTAGGAAACAGCTTGCTTTCTGCTTCAGCAGAAAGTGTGTAAAATGTTGAATCTTCGGATTGCAAATGCATTTTCTAACTGACATGCTTGTGCATCCATTTTTGACAAAGCAATTGATATGACCTTACAGTTTCTGGTGCTATTTAATCTTTAGAAGTGGAATCATGTTTTGAGGAACAAGGATTCAAATAAAGTACTTTTCATATTTTCATTGTACATATCTGCCGTCTATAATTATACTCAAATAAATAGCATATTGCAGAAATATATGCAATGAGTCCACAGAACCTTTGATTTTGTTGGATCATTTTGCAATCAATAGCTACTAGGTTAGTACAACAAAAAAGATACTACTACAATCGCGGTCAACTCTTTATAAGTATAGTTAAATTTCATTTGCTTTGAAAATTCAAAATTCAAAATTCAAAAAGAAAAAAAAGAAGAGTAATGAAATCATAAATACTGCTTTCTATACTACTTATAGAGTTAATATGTTTTGACGCACATTTGTTTGACTGCTTCTATATGCTGCGATGCTGGTTCATATTCTTGTTGAAGTGTAGCAATTTTCTCCCCTTTTTCTACAGTGATTTCTTCAGCTCAGCATTCAGTATGTACTGGAGAAAAGCATATTTCAAGCTGGTAGCAACACATGTACTCATTTCTGTATATTTTGTGCAAGTACGTTAATTAAGGTAATTGTGGAGAGCTATGAATAATGTATACCAAAATTGTTCTTCAGACCACCATAAAGTAATGCTAGCTTAAGTTGCTATCCCTGTTCTTTAAACGGATAAGGGCAATATAAGTATTAAAGTGGAGAAGGATTGTATGTACTTAAAGAATCATTTCTATTTGAATCTTCCCTCAAAAATTTGATGTGCCTTTGTAATGCAAATATTTTTTGTACATGTAAAATAAAATTGGTCGATTTTTTTTTTCTCAAAAATACAAATTAATACGAGTTGTTCAAAATATTTATTTCAGCTGTAGATTTCTATTATTGTTTTAAATGGGTTGAAAGTTGCAAAACGGTGCAAAACACTTATGAAGATGATCTTGATAGCAAATGCATCGAAGTGTATAAATTTTGGTTTCATTTCTGTGGTTTTGAGCTAGATGGAGGAGTGGCTTTAAGGGAACAAGTAAAACAAAAGTAAGAAATATAGCAGCACTCTTGTTTTCAGAAGAAGGGAAAAAAATATGTAGACCTGTTCTCTTTAAAGTTTAGGAAGTGTGGATTCTTTGTTGGTAGATCGCTCTTGGTGAATTTAGGCAACGAAAGTCGTAATCAAATGAACGATGATCATGTCAAGGTACATAGTTGATGTTTTAAAAAAAATGTTATCTGTCCTTTTCATTTTTAAGCGAATGAATGAGTGCTTAAAGTTACAACAAAATATTTTTCAAGATACAATGGAGTCGAGAAGTGATTTTAATCGACTGCGGTGACATTATCGAAATTGATTCAAACTATTTTATGGATGACTGAGTTTTGTGTCTGTGACACAAACTTCATATAATTCTGAAATCAAAAGATAATCAAGGAGAGAGATAAAGAAGAGAGATGAAAAAAATTTAAATTAGATTTTCGAAGAAAAATTGTGCCATTTTACATAGTTATTGGGAGTTGTGTTTGTTGGCCGTAGGAAGCGTCTGTAACTGTTCCTAACGAAGCGAAGTGTCCACAATTGTTCCTGCGAAGTGAAGTATCCGTTGGCCAAGGAAACATAATTTGGCCACAATGATCTAGCTTCTGATCGTTCTTTTCTCGTTGATTTTATCTTTTTCGTAAAAATCCGAATCATTATAGGCTTGTAAAAGGGCTTAAAACCGATCCATTTAAATAAAAATTCTATCCTAAAATATAACCGGATCCAAATCCGATTCGACTAGGTTTGGTGGCGGTACACGCACATGTGTTAACATGCATGGTCTCTCTTTTCAACACGAGAAAATATTTGGATATCAAAAGGGTTCAACTTTTCTCCCGTGAAATCTATATTTAAACAAATTTAGTTACAAGTATTCCACAATATGAGACTTCCAATTCTGACATCTTACCTTTTCAGTTTTCCTCTTCTTTTGCGAAAAAATAAAATAAACTAAAAAGTATAAAAAATAATTATTCACACAAAATTTAAATAAAATTTCACTAGCAATCTTCCACCAAATTTTAATACAATTTCCTCTTTTCACGTGTTGCAGGAAAACTCATGTATAAGTGTAGATGTCTTCTGGAATTGAATCTATACATAGTGCTAACCTATCGAAGCACACAAGGATGAAGTGGTTGACTAAGCATTTTCCCATCGATCCTATGCGAGATGTGTTTCACACACTCGTATTTCATTAGTATAGTTTAGAAGCCGACATGTGGATTGACCTTTTGTAAATGGATCCATCAAGTTTTGGCTAGATCTCATGAAATTTATGGTAGTTATCCCATCAGGGAACATTTTCCTTACCGCACAGTGTCTTAAGCCAATATGCCTAGATTTGTCATTATATACTTGACCATACGCACATGATAGGGTTACATCTGTTGGGCTTGACTTAAGTTGACTATATTCATGAATGTATAACTTTTATACACATATCCAAATAATAACTAAATAACACCCAAAACGTCAAGTCCATTACTATTTAACATTTCTCAAATATTTTTTAATTTAATCGATTTATGACATTTTATAAACCAATTAAATCGTGTGGTTTTTCAAAGAATTCACAAATACGGTTGTGACTCAAAGGTGTAAATTTAGTCCAATTAATATTGAACAATTCAAATACTAACCTTCACAGGTCACCTTAATTAGTGGTGCGACAATTTAACCAAATTCATTGCTTACAACCCTTTTAAGTAAAAATTCATATTTTATATTATCTTAAGCAGTACTAATAGTGATAATACATTTACACATATTTACTTTGCTAACACCATATAACATTAGGATGTATGAAATCAGGTATTGGTATAAACTCTAATATTACCCATATTCAACGCGATCAGTTAACAAGCAAAGTTCTTAGTTCAATAATAACATTTATTATTAATCGTTCTACCATGGCAATTTTTTTTGACTTCGAGTTGACTATAGTTGGCCGCAATACTAATCTCATACAAATGATGAGGCGAATTCTCTATTGAATAGTGTTTCACTTTTAATGTTTCAACTAAGACCCAATTAGTTGTTCAATGGATCGTCATACCATGATTTTACTATAATCAAAGTGGAGTGCTCACATTGAAGTTCTATAGCATCTCAAGTCAAGGGAATTGTGTAATATCAGTACACCGAGATTTCATGTATGACCTAGTTTTTATCAAATAGTAGGAAATTCTCAAACAAATCATTCCATATTTATCCAATAACCACGAGTACGTAGCCCTTGGTGTTTCCAGCAGCCATTAGTAATACACTGTCCAATATTTGAAGAGTGTTACGCACCCCGGTCTCAATCGATGTCCTGATATCCTTTCTCGAAACATCTTGATCCGAAATATTTAAGATAAAATATTATTTTATTTGTGATTAATTACTCACGATTGCAACTATTTACAACTACAATCACATAACATTTTATTTACAGAATTTTGTATCAATATACTTTAAGTTAATTACTTGATCGATTATATCACATTATGAAAAAGTTTATAATAGAAATCAAATACCTTTATTACGAGTAAGATTGACCATAAAGTTACATATATATAACAAATTACATAATTACCTCTAGAGCATACCACTAGCTCTTCCAATCTTCCATTTGCACTTAGGATCGATTATGGAATCTTAATCTTATTCCTCCAACCGATTCAAAACAATGTCACATATGAATTAGGACTGACATACCATATGCTATATCACATATGAAGTTCGGCTCTGAATACTGCTTTATAAGGAGTTCATTGTTCGCATAAACAATTCTCTAGCAATTTATAAATATGTGAGAACAATTGTAACTACCATTTAGTGATCTTAACTCGGATTTGACACTCGCTCAATGCATTAGATACATAATCGAATAGCGATATAGTAGATAGCATAACATATATGATAATTCCTATTGTCGATGCATAAGGAATCCATCTCAAATGCTCCACATTAAATATTTTAACATGATGTCTATGTACATCTTTGGGATAATCCTAACATCATTACTTATATTTTTAAAAATATTTTAATTTCTCATAATATTCTTTCTTATAGACACAAGCTTTCTTTGCATTTTGACTGATAATCAAACTATTGATTTCTCCGTCAAAATACTTGCTTAATTTTGATGTTTCTTGAATGATACCATTGTATCATACCTTGGATCTTATCTTACACTAAGAGACTCAGTTATCACTTCCATTGAAGTTGTGAAAGTTTGAATATCATGTGCAAATAGTCTATTCTAAATCATTATTCAAAATCTCTATTTCAACAAAGATATACCAAAATTCAAAGTCATATCAAACGATAATTTTGCGAGTAGAATTCGAATTAACTCAAGCACATTGATTGACGAATCTGATGCGTTAATTTCAACAATTAAAATTTACGAGGTTATTCTCATCAATGTTGCTTATTATATTCCAACTGCTTCAGTCTTCTTTTTGAAGACACACCTATGACCGATGGATCATATCCCTTCAAGTACAACTACCAAATTTTTTTTTTCGTCATGAAGGCAGTGTTTCTTGAAACAACAGTTGCTTCTTAGTATGTTGGAATAGGCATTTAAAAACATTTTATGAATTGCCTCTATACTTAATAAAATTGATTTAGCGTTGAGTTTACAAAACATATGTTCATAATATAAATCAGTCAATCACACATCCTAAGCCATTTAAGATCGGTGTTTCTTATCATTTTATATCTTATATGATCTCATAAACTATGATTTAAATGAAATTAAATTTAACATATGTACTTAATCTTAAGTACACATCCTTACAGAAGGAATTTAACTCAACTTCACTCATCATCAATCATACTTTATCCAACAAAGTCCGACCTCTCCTTGTCGATCCATCATTATGTATCATAGGGAAGAGTGACCTTTTGGAATTGAATCTTATTCATTTTTAGGTAATTTTAGAACTCTTTCCAATATACTTACTTATTCGATCAAATTGAATTATTTTATTTTCTTTGCACGTTATGTTTTATACTTCTGTTTCATATTCTATGAATTTATCATACATAATGAATTGTATATCGAATACATATGTTCATGTTTGTGATAATTGATTGTGAATTTAACAAAGTAAGTGGATCCGTTTTGGTACCATTAGACTTTGGATTGCATGTCTGTGTGTAGTGCAAAGGGTTCACTAACTCTTTTGTCGCTCTCACTTGATGGGTGCTTTGTCTTTTGTCGTTTGAGATATAATTCATGAGTGCCATATGATTTATAATATCATATGATTAAAGAATTATTTCTAAAAAATATGGCTTAGGCCATAATTTCAAAATAATTATAATAAATTTTAGATATTTTTGTATTTTCTGTAGCTAATCCACCATCATGATTGTGAAAACAGATTCCATTATTATAATAGATAAATTTTATAAGGAATATTCATATTAAAATGAAACTACATTTATTTTCAATTAATACTATAAATAATTGTTACTTCATTAATAATACTTGGTGTATACACTAAATCAATCTTTCATAATATGCATCCACCAATAAGTACCATATGGTATGCTCCCACTATTTCCATCTTTATTATAATAGTGCATTAAATGCTAAGCTCCATTCAATCACTTATTATGAGCTATTTATTTCAAGCACTTGAAATAAACAGCTCTAGTTTGAGTTTGCTCAATAATAGTACGTATGCAAGTAATCTATTGGTAAAGGAATGATAAAAGGAAACTATATTAAAGATCCATAAACTTTAATGTACTTTGAGTGATATGGATTTAAGGAATATTGTATTTCATATGAAATATCCTCGTGATTCGAGTGTCAAACGCATCTGAAATCATGTTACACGTACCATACATATATGTTTATTCCGTAAATCTATTTTGGGTTTATTTTAGTTCCGTTTTTTTAATTATACATAATATTATTTGAGTTCAATTTATTTATAACAATTATCATTAGTAAACTTATATAATATTCATATGCATCTTATTAATAAATCATATTCAATTATTTTAATTAACTATTTTAATTAAATTTTATTCAAAATTTCAGAAAATTTATTTCATTCATCTTAAACAGTTTAAGATTATAACCCTTATAGTTTATATTTGTAAATCATATAAATATATGTGTAATTTAATTTTTTAACTATTTAATTAATTAATTATCTAGTTAACCATTTTAATTAAATATTTAATAAATTTCAAATTTTATTTAGTTTAATTTCTCAAACTAATTTTTAGAAAATCATAACATTATAATTATTAAACTATAACCTTTAGTTTTTTTTACATATATATCAGTATATATATTTTAGTTAATTATTTACCAAATAAATAGTTCATTTAATTAGACATTTTAATTAAATATTTTAATTAATTTTGAAATTGTATTTTATTTACCTTAAATAATTCTAATATAAATGCTCAACTATAATCTTTATTGTTGCATATACATATATTAATATATATAAATATATTGGTTAATTAAATTTTAATTAATTACTTGTTTTAGCTATCAAATACCTAAAAATTTGTATTTTTTTAAATATTAACTTAGTTTCCAAAAATAATTTTGAAAAATTATTAATTTATTTTATAACATTTATGAAAATTTCCTTTTATAATTTAAACTTAACATTAAAATTTAAAATATATTTTAAAATTTCATACCTTAATTTGAAAATTAGCCTAAGGCCTACATAACTCTAGGTCTTACATTTGGGCCAATATTTTGGACTTACTTCACTTATTCGGCTGGGCCAGAAGCCAAAGAAGGGATCATACTTTTTATTCAACCCCAGGCATAGACACTGCTATTCTAAACACTTATTAGATAGAAAAGTTTATTATATGGTGCTAATGTTGGCTAATCTAGCTGCAAAGGCCAAATGAGCTACGATATCATTGTTTAGTTTGGCCCGATTTGACAGTGGGTAAAATGAGTAAATTTTTTAAAAAAGTCCTTATTTGGATCTTACTAGGCCTATGAAGTTTATTAACTGACATTAGGTCCAATCTATATATTTTAATAAAATAATATTTTATCTAAAATTATTTTGCGTTTATTAAATAATTTAATTATTATTTATTCTGAATATATCTAATATATATTCACACACTAACGTGATATAACAATAATGAATGAACATGTGTATTACTACACACACACATATAGATATTGAGATTCATGTCTATTACATATGCACATACATATACATATACATATACATATACATATACATATACATATACATATACATACATACATACATATATATAATACATACATATATATGTGATGAAGTGACATGCATATTAGAATATACGTAGGTTTGAATATACTATAATGTATATACTGTTTGAATACAAATATTGATAGTATGTAGATATGTGCGTGTGTGTATCTGTATTGCCATGTTATCACGAAATTATCTTTATGTAAAATATATAAAATATTTATTTAGTGAGACATCTCTCATTAGTTGCTTTTCAAATGCCAAATTAAACCTTTAACTCTCTCTTATTGGTTCTTTAACGATTAATCAAATTATTTTAAATTACAATTTAAATCTATAATAGTTCTAATTTATTTGTATTTCCTATTTGGTTCGTATCTTGTCAGACCAAAAATTAGGCCTAACTTATATGTTCAAGTCAAGGAAATCAATGATACTTAGGCAAGATGATAAGCTCTTGGGCAAGCATTGCGACGACCGGGATTTCAGACCAGCCAAATTTCATCGACGTTCGTTTCATCAATAGCGGTTGTCTCTACAGTATTTCCACGTAAAATTTCGATTTCGCTTTTCGTAAATTTTTGGTTTGAATCGGACGAAACATTGTAGAGACAACCTGCTATTCGTCAAATTTCGATTTCGCTAGGTTTAAATCGATTTATAAGATTGATTTACGGTAGCAACAACCGCTACCACGTAAATATCAAATTTCACTCGAGCGTTAAATAGCCAGTTTTCTATGTGCTAACATGTTTGTATCGACACACTGAGTACAACGGTGGTTTGTTCCACGTATTCGGATGTTCGGTTTGATCGGTGCAGTGTTTTGGGCCGTGTTAACATTGGATGCTATTTTATATAGAGAATAGTGTTACTGAAATTTAGAACATAGGCATATAATTAAACAACTAAAAGAAAAAGAACGCGTACTGCATAAAAGAATACGCGTACAATATTAAGTTGAATAGGTAAATATAACACGTTAAAATTTTGAATGGGTAAGATATTGAAAAAGTATTCAAGGCCGAGGAAATGCTCAAACAAGCACGTGGCCGCATGTCCTTCGCTTTCCTTTGTTGAATATGCGCTTATATGATTTTTGTTTGATGATAATAAACATATATACATTCGTTTAAATGTATTTGATAATATACTATTTTATTTTTCACAGATTAAATAAATATTTGCTGAATAAAATAAATAACACGGAATTTGAATTCAAACGAATATTTTATTCAAACAAATATTTATTACAATTTTGAATAGTATACAAATTCAAGCTCTCACTATTCACTATACAACTTTGATATAAATTCAATTACATCGCTATTTTACATATCATCACCTCACTACACATCACTCACACTCGTATTTATCTTCAACTTCATTCCAGTTTGAATCCAGCATCTGAGCAATCTGCAAAAATATTCACTAACGCAGTAAAATTGAAAAAGAAATATTTTTGCAATATAAAATAAAAGATAATTTTTGAAAATAATTTTTGCCTCAGTTATTTGGGTTGTTCGTCATCATTTATATTTGAATTCATCATACACGAACAACTTGTGACATACACAGTGCATTACTGTATATGTCACAAGGCCGTGCACGCCGATATATACACTTGATTGATTTACAGGGACAGGTGAGCACAGGTCAAACCCAAATGAAAAACCGGGTTCAACTCACGTGCAATAACATTGAAAATCACGACACGAGCACAAGGTCAAACCCGAGTTGTGAAACTGGATTCAACACAGGTGCAAATTCAAAAATAAATTCGAATGCAATAAAATGGTCGGGAGTACACATGCCCAGACTCAAGCCAACATGAAACAAGACTGAATCAAAATGCAACGACCAAAATCATCAATGAACAAAGACTCCAAGCCTACAAAACTGCATGCACACGGCAGCTACAAAGTGCAAAGGCCATGATCAAGCCAACACAGCAACCATTAACTGCAACAAGGTGATATGCAAACTACAACAGGCCAGAGGTGAAAGCAATACACGACTGAAGTAATGAAGAGAATGTAAACAAGTCGCAGCCACTACAACAGGCCATCAGTGAAACCAAGATGCTACAGATTTCAGCAACATCAACTAGAGTCGAAAATGAACCAGAATGCATATGTAACCAGCAGCCCCAAAACCAAGACAGTAGTGTGCAACTCGAGTTTCAAAAGAATCAAAGTATGCCACAATAAAGACAGTAAAATGAACAATGCAAAGAAGGCTGCAGTGAAGCATGTACATGAGTGGACATGACTACAACAGCCAGTACCAACATGAATCAGAGATTACAAACTCGAGTGTGCAAGTGAACATGACAGGAAACAGTTCAATATGAACTGATGAAGCAGTACCAATGAACCATCAAAGAATGCAACACAGTGATGAGACCAGATGCAAATGTTCTTAACTGCAAGTTCAAACCAAAACACCAAGTGCAACAGCATGAACAAAAGATCAAAGAAAAAGTGAAACAAGTCCAGCTACAAGTTGCAGACTCGAAGCATCAGTGGACACAAATGAACACAATGTCACTGAAACATGTGCAGTCAAATGATCAGAGGCATCAATATGGTAACACACTACAACATGCTCAAAGCAAACACTGAATACAATATGGACACAACAATGCTCAATGGCATGGCAATGCTCAAGACCAAAGCAAACTACAAGATGTAAAGCAGTGCAAACATAAGTGACAACATCAGATAATATATGCAACTGAACAGTGGTGAAGCAGTGACAACATACTACAATAAATCATCAAAGATTGCAACAGATGGAGCTACAGAAAACAGCATGCAAGCTCGGGCACAAAGTAGTGGAACTGCAAATATCCAAGTACAGCATGAACAAGTCAATTACTACATAACACAGCAGTGCAAACACTTCGAGTATGACACAGCAACACTTGCAACAGTGAAGTCGAAATCATGTAAAGGACACAGCAGTATACAAGTACAAGCCACAATATCAAAGCTGTGTTCATACATAAAGTCAAAGCCGTGGATAGCAAGAATATACATGCATATGAACAAGTCAACATCAAAGCCGTGGGACGCAAGAAATGAAATTATACGCATATGAAAAAGTCAGAATCGATCTCAATCATTCAAGCATCATCAAGTGGCCGAAGTGAATCAGTTGACGAATTCAATTAGAAAATATACGACGCAAATCTAGGGTTACAAACCCTATATAAATTGACATCATCATCGGCAATTTGGGTATCAAGTTCAAGGAAGTCAAAACCAGAAAAAGCAAAAGCTAACATACCAATTATAATTTGAACTTGATCGAATTGAAGTAGCTGTCTGCAATTCATAGTAACATCTGATCGAACAAGCTAGCATCGAAAATAATCATCTGCTTCGATCGAACATCTTGAAGCAGCGCTTCAATTAAAAACCCTAAATTGGAACGAAGAAGGGACAAATCCCTAATTCAATTTCACGAAAAGCCGAAGCCCTAAGTCAAATCTCTCGAGAGCAAATTTTACACAGCAGCCATTGATTAGAGAAGAGAAGGAGTCGAAAATAATAAAAGGATACGGGTTAAGGAAATCAAGCACTTGGGCCGGCCTTGTTTACGCAAAGGGATAAGAATTTTAAAAATAGGGTTTTTATTTTTAATTTGTTTTTGTTTTGTATTTTCTTTTTAAACCGTTTTTAATTTTCTAGTCGTGTGACTAGGGGACAAACTACGGTGTGTAGTTTGGGAATTCGCAACTCGGTGGTTGAGTTGTGGTAAGGGTTTTGAGCGTAGAGTTAGATTAGTCAATAGCGGGTATAGCGAGTTTACGTGTGTAAGCGAGGGACTATCTAATTTCTAGTAGAAACCTTGGGGGCAGCACGTAGGCAGGGTTTTGCCGAAGCTGGGTAAATTCTATGTTGTTCTGTTCTGTTATTTATATTCTGCCATATCTGTGCTGCTATTCTGTGATATGAATTTAAATTAATTGATAAGCTTCCGCGATTAATTTTTATAATTTACACTATCACCCTATTCACCCCCCCTCTAGGGTGAAATCGATCCTACAAGTGGTATCAGAGCTAGGAACAAAAGCCATTTTTGTTTTAAAATTTTGATTTTACAAAAACCAATTTTCGTTTAAAAATTCGTGTTTCAAAAATCAATTTTTGTTTTAAAAATTCGTGTTTCAAAAAAAAAAAAAACCGGTTTTTGTTTTAAAAATTTGAATTTTTAAAATGGCTTCTTTTAATAATGCTTTTGCAGAAGGTCAATCCATAGTTAGACCACCAATATTCAATGGTGAATATGCTTACTGGAAAAATAGAATGCAAATTTTTCTGAAAACCATTGACGCTTGGAATATTGTTGAGACAGGTTATAGAATACCAACTATAACCGTAGATAATCAGGAAATAGAGAAACCAAAGGAACAATGGACAGAACTAGAAAATAAATTACAAAATACTAATGCCAAAGCTATGAATTCTATTATCTGTTCATTGGATCAATTTGAATTTAATCGTGTCTCACATTGTCTAATTGCGCAGGAAATATGGCACATACTAGAAGTGACTCACGAAGGAACATCTCAAGTCAAAGAATCTCGCCTTGCAATGCTAAGCAGCGAATACGAGAACTTCAAAATGGCGAAGGAAGAAAATGTCAAAGAGATGTACGGACGACTCTCCAATATCGTATACAAATCAAAAGCTCTCGGAAAAACATACACCGAATTAGAAATAGTCCGGAAAATCCTCAGAGTCCTTCCACAAAGCTTTGAAGCAAAAGTAACTGCCATACAAGAATCGAAAGATTTAAAACAACTTAAAGTTGAAGAACTCATCGGAAATCTCACCACTTATGAGCTAGAAATGAAATTCAAAGAAGAGCGTGAAGGAGGTGACACTCAAAAGAAATCAATAGCTCTCAAAGGAACAACCAAAAGTGATGATGATAACGATGAAGATGATGGAGCAGCAGAATTGGAGTTGTTAATAAGGAAATTCAAAAAATGGAATCAAAAACATGGAAATTCAGCTCGAATTCAAAAAGCAAAAAGCAGAATAGCCAAAGCACTAGACTACTCGAAAGAACAAAAGTTTATTTGTTATAATTGCAACAAACCCGGCCATATCAAGCCCGATTGTCCACAAATTAAATCCAGCCATGGAAAGAAACAGAAAAAGAAAAGTTTTGCAGCCACTTGGGATGAAATAGACGAGAATGATCAAAGCACTGGCAGTGAAAGCGAAAAGGCAGAATTGTGTCTTCGAGGTGATACAACTGATAGTGACGATGATGAGCCAAGTGAGGTATCAAAACTTACCCATTCTGAGTTGCTTATATATTTTCATGAAGTAAACGGTTGTTTTGAACGACTTAGGGAAAAATACGCCAAACTTGAATCTCAAAAAGATACTTTGATAGAATGTAATAAACAACTTGATCAATTAGTTAAAACCTATCAAAGTAGGATCCCTAAGTGTGATAAGTGTCCAACATTTGATGAAGAAATTAAAAAATCAGAAATTAAAATAAAATCGTTTGAAAATGAAATTCTGATTTTAAAGGAGAATGAAAATACTAGGAGAGAGAATTCTATTAAAAAGTGCACACAGTTGTTAAACGAAAATGAATCTCTCAAATCACAAGTTCAACAATTGTCAACGACTTTAGATAAATTTTCCAAAAGTGAAAAATCATTAAATATGCTATTAGGAAAACAAACTGTTAATACGGTTAGACAAGGACTTGGATATAATAATTCGAAAATTGTTGAAAACAAGATTAATCAAGTTAATTCTATGTGCACAATTTGTAGAAAATTTGGACACGATCACAATAATTTTTGGTATAGACCCAAACATGTGAAAACTATACCGATTTGGGTTCCAAAAGGCACAAATATAAAATCTCTCAAAGTTAAACAAATTTGGGTGCCGAAGGGAACAATTATAAATAGTTTTGGGTCTTTACAAAATTGTTTTTCAAAATTTTCTGTCACTAACAACCATGGACCTATAAAAACAAATAGGTCACATAAATCCTTTTCCGTGTAGGTGTGGTGGCAGGCTAAGGAACAACAACAGTGTTCTCTGGATTTTTTGGCTGTTCCAGAAACACAACGGGCGACAAAGCAAAGTTCCTTAGCCTAGTATAAAGGTGACAGAATCACAATGGACAACAACGAAAAATATCGTAAAGGTAAAACAGGTATGGTATGTTTTAAACAATATATTAAATGTGATAATCTGCACCGTATTTTGAATTAAATCAGCCAATATTGAGATTGATGAAAAGATGATGATTTTTATTCTGACTTATTCAACATAGTTGGCCAATTATATTCTTATGCCAAAAACACTATAAAAATCTCTAGATTCTTTGAATTACTTCATATATATCAGTTTGGATTAAAAATAGTATTTTGTTGGATAATACAATTGGTTATAATTCGGCTAACTCTATATTCATGGTTTTCTGATTATTATCACGGCTTCATTTCAAATTCAAAAGAATGTCATTTAAATTGTTGTTAAAATTGAATTTGAAATTTTTGGTGCACACTTCATGTTTTGGTTTATAAAATACATTTGATGATAATTTTTGAGTGAAAGAGAAATTCAGATACAGATTACACTGGTAATCTAGTTGATAGAAAAATTACTAGTGAAACGTGATTTTTGTTAAGACATTTAGTAACTGCATCGTTTTTTTTAAAGAAAATATCTGCATATTTTTCATTTCAAATAATTTTCAAATAGCTGAATTTTTTTTAAAAACCCCCTGGAGAAAATCATTTTTGACCATATTTTCAGATTATTCATTTTTGAAAAATTAATTTCATAATTATTTTTAAATTTGATTTTAAATGACTATTATGACTAATCTGACTCCCAAATGATTATCGAAAAGAAAAATAGTGATTGAAAAAGTGATGAGTGTTGATATTGATTATATATTATAACTCGAGAAAGTATAATTAGAAAATTTATTTAGAAATTTAAACAAGAGTTATAAAACTTTTTGTTGGTAATAATTCCATGACCATCTCTATACCTATCATATTTCTATCAACCATCACTCATCAAAATTTCTATATAGTTTGTCGATATGTGGTACTTTAAACATGAATCGTTCGTTTTTCATTTTCACATTTTTTTTAAAATAAAAAAAATTAATTAATAATAATAATAAATAAATACCAAAGTATTCACTCTCATTTAAAAGTCCTCACGGTTATGCATGGGTGAATTACTTGGAATTTGTTATGTGATTCCATGCTCATTTAAAAGTCCTCGCGGTTATGCATGTATGGAACACATATCAAAAGTTGATTTTTTTTCTTTAAAATAAACAAGTTGATTCTAATCCCATTTAAAAGTCCTCACGGTTATGCGTGGTTAGAAGATACTTGAATTCATTTTTTTAAATAAAATTGGAATACTACTAATCTCATTTAAAAGTCCTAACGGTTATGCATGGTTAGTAGATATTCAAATTCCTGATATAAATATACCACAAATAGACACAACTGTATGGTTTTATATGATGATATCATTCATATCATTCTAAAAGTGGAATATGCGCCTAACAAAATATTTATGATTTTTGTTTGATTTTTTTATTGAAATTTAATATTTATATTCAATTGAGTTTTAATGTTGGTTAATATCAATAACTTTATCTCTATTTTCTCTAACACTATTATTCTTTTGCTGATAACAAAAGGGGGAGAGAAAAGTTAAGATTTTGTCAAATAAAATCAAGCAAAGGTCAAATAATTTTCCATTTTGCATCTAGACTCATTTGCATATTTCTATTTGTATGCATATATGTAGGGGGAGTATTGTGTAGAGAGGAAGCATTTAAATAGGGGGAGCAATTAGAGCATATCAATGATCAAATACATTTAACATATTCAAAATCTTAAATATATGTTTGTTATCATCAAAAGGGGGAGATTGTTGAATATGCGCTTATATGATTTTTGTTTGATGATAATAAACATATATACATTCGTTTAAATGTATTTGATAATATACTATTTTATTTTTCACAGATTAAATAAATATTTGCTGAATAAAATAAATAACACGGAATTTGAATTCAAACGAATATTTTATTCAAACAAATATTTATTACAATTTTGAATAGTATACAAATTCAAGCTCTCACTATTCACTATACAACTTTGATATAAATTCAATTACATCGCTATTTTACATATCATCACCTCACTACACATCACTCACACTCGTATTTATCTTCAACTTCATTCCAGTTTGAATCCAGCATCTGAGCAATCTGCAAAAATATTCACTAACGCAGTAAAATTGAAAAAGAAATATTTTTGCAATATAAAATAAAAGATAATTTTTGAAAATAATTTTTGCCTCAGTTATTTGGGTTGTTCGTCATCATTTATATTTGAATTCATCATACACGAACAACTTGTGACATACACAGTGCATTACTGTATATGTCACAAGGCCGTGCACGCCGATATATACACTTGATTGATTTACAGGGACAGGTGAGCACAGGTCAAACCCAAATGAAAAACCGGGTTCAACTCACGTGCAATAACATTGAAAATCACGACACGAGCACAAGGTCAAACCCGAGTTGTGAAACTGGATTCAACACAGGTGCAAATTCAAAAATAAATTCGAATGCAATAAAATGGTCGGGAGTACACATGCCCAGACTCAAGCCAACATGAAACAAGACTGAATCAAAATGCAACGACCAAAATCATCAATGAACAAAGACTCCAAGCCTACAAAACTGCATGCACACGGCAGCTACAAAGTGCAAAGGCCATGATCAAGCCAACACAGCAACCATTAACTGCAACAAGGTGATATGCAAACTACAACAGGCCAGAGGTGAAAGCAATACACGACTGAAGTAATGAAGAGAATGTAAACAAGTCGCAGCCACTACAACAGGCCATCAGTGAAACCAAGATGCTACAGATTTCAGCAACATCAACTAGAGTCGAAAATGAACCAGAATGCATATGTAACCAGCAGCCCCAAAACCAAGACAGTAGTGTGCAACTCGAGTTTCAAAAGAATCAAAGTATGCCACAATAAAGACAGTAAAATGAACAATGCAAAGAAGGCTGCAGTGAAGCATGTACATGAGTGGACATGACTACAACAGCCAGTACCAACATGAATCAGAGATTACAAACTCGAGTGTGCAAGTGAACATGACAGGAAACAGTTCAATATGAACTGATGAAGCAGTACCAATGAACCATCAAAGAATGCAACACAGTGATGAGACCAGATGCAAATGTTCTTAACTGCAAGTTCAAACCAAAACACCAAGTGCAACAGCATGAACAAAAGATCAAAGAAAAAGTGAAACAAGTCCAGCTACAAGTTGCAGACTCGAAGCATCAGTGGACACAAATGAACACAATGTCACTGAAACATGTGCAGTCAAATGATCAGAGGCATCAATATGGTAACACACTACAACATGCTCAAAGCAAACACTGAATACAATATGGACACAACAATGCTCAATGGCATGGCAATGCTCAAGACCAAAGCAAACTACAAGATGTAAAGCAGTGCAAACATAAGTGACAACATCAGATAATATATGCAACTGAACAGTGGTGAAGCAGTGACAACATACTACAATAAATCATCAAAGATTGCAACAGATGGAGCTACAGAAAACAGCATGCAAGCTCGGGCACAAAGTAGTGGAACTGCAAATATCCAAGTACAGCATGAACAAGTCAATGACTACATAACACAGCAGTGCAAACACTTCGAGTATGACACAGCAACACTTGCAACAGTGAAGTCGAAATCATGTAAAGGACACAGCAGTATACAAGTACAAGCCACAATATCAAAGCTGTGTTCATACATAAAGTCAAAGCCGTGGATAGCAAGAATATACATGCATATGAACAAGTCAACATCAAAGCCATGGGACGCAAGAAATGAAATTATACGCATATGAAAAAGTCAGAATCGATCTCAATCATTCAAGCATCATCAAGTGGCCGAAGTGAATCAGTTGACGAATTCAATTAGAAAATATACGACGCAAATCTAGGGTTACAAACCCTATATAAATTGACATCATCATCGGCAATTTGGGTATCAAGTTCAAGGAAGTCAAAACCAGAAAAAGAAAAAGCTAACATACCAATTATAATTTGAACTTGATCGAATTGAAGTAGCTGTCTGCAATTCAAAGTAACATCTGATCGAACAAGCTAGCATCGAAAATAATCATCTGCTTCGATCGAACATCTTGAAGCAGCGCTTCAATTAAAAACCCTAAATTGGAACGAAGAAGGGACAAATCCCTAATTCAATTTCACGAAAAGCGGAAGCCCTAAGTCAAATCTCTCGAGAGCAAATTTTACACAGCAGCCATTGATTAAAGAAGAGAAGGAGTCGAAAATAATAAAAGGATACGGGTTAAGGAAATCAAGCACTTGGGCCGGCCTTGTTTACGCAAAGGGATAAGAATTTTAAAAATAGGGTTTTTTATTTTTAATTTGTTTTTGTTTTGTATTTTCTTTTTAAACCGTTTTTAATTTTCTAGTCGTGTGACTAGGGGACAAACTACGGTGTGTAGTTTGGGAATTCGCAACTCGGTGGTTGAGTTGTGGTCAGGGTTTTGAGCGTAGAGTTAGATTAGTCAATTGCGGGTACATCGAGTTTACGTGTGTAAGCGAGGGACTATCTAATTTCTAGTAGAAACCTTGGGGGCAACACGTAGGCAGGGTTTTGCCGAAGCTAGGTAAATTCTGTGTTGTTCTGTGCTGTTATTTATATTCTGCTATATCTGTGCTGCTATTCTGTGATATGAATTTAAATTAATTGATAAGCTTCCGCGATTAATTTTTATATTTTACACTATCACCCTATTCACCCCCCCTCTAGGGTGAAATCGATCCTACATCCTTTACAATCTTCTTTTCAATTATATATTCGTTTGTGAAGAAAAGAAAAAAGAAAAAAACAAAAGCCCGAACACAGTGAAATTTCGAGACACCATTTCTTTCATCCAAGCTTCCTCCCTCCACGTTTTATCTTCTCCTACCTGCCGCCACCACCTCCTGACCCGCGCCTCTTCCTCCCACGTCGCGCCAGCCTTCGGCCACCTCCCAGCCACCACCGCGGCGTATGTGTGTGTTTGTATATATATATAAAGAAACCCAATAGCCGAGCCTCCTTCCCCCTCTGCCGAGCTCCTCCCTACCTCCGCCTGCACTACCGCATCACCCAGTGAAGCCACACCACCCACTCCGACCAGAACCCCTCTCCTCTTCTCTAGCAGTCAACACCACCATATTTAAAAAAAAAAGAACAACCTGCTACTGCTGATCCACCGCTCGCCCGCCTGCACCCCTCCTTGACGTCACCGCACCAGCCTTACATCCCTTAGCCAATTTGCTTGCCTCCTCCCAGTGCTGGCCGTGAGTTTCATATAGTTATAAAAAAAGAGTGTTTTATAAATAAAAAAACTAGAAGAAGAAGCTGATGCACTCTCGATTGGAGTATATCACGTGTACGAGTTGAAGATTCGTAGATAGGTCAGATTGTGTCGCATGTCGTAGGCCGTTCGTACTTCGTAGATTGTATCGAGTTAGCATCTTTTAAGGTGAGTGTTTATACATTCACACTTAACTGATTTCATGATGCAAGTTAATAAAATCTGAAATTGTCACTATTTTATGTTTGTTGCTAAATTGGATTGATATATATATATATATATATATATATATATTTGTTGGATGAATTATCGAATGATATACATGTCATATGTATGTGCAAAAGTGTAGAAAAATTAAATTGGGCATGTCACGTTTCACCTTATTATTGATACCTGGTATGTTAGATTTTGTTGGAAAATTTTCCCGTCGATATTTGGACATGACCGTATATATTGAATTTGTGATATTGGAAAGGTTTGAAATTTATTAATAAGTTTAATTGACATTTAAATTGACATCTGAATTAATTGATAGAATTTGAATTGACAGTTAAATTGAAGTGGAATTTAATTGCTAGCAATATACCCGATATTTATAACTATGAATTTATTGTGAATTCTATTGAACGTTTGGATGATTTGCTGTGATGATACTATTGGTTGATATTTGGATGTTTATTTATTTTGATATGTCATGTTATAATCCGATATATTATTTACAGTATATAAAACTGTAAGTTGAATTATTTCGAATAAATTAAGAAATAGGTTGAAATGATATGTACCTATGACATTTATTTTAGGTTGTAATGATATATATCCATCCCCGGAGTTAAATTGAAAATAATTGATTTACTTGTCCATAGGATAGAGAATTATATACGGACATCGGATTGGTTAAATTAATGATTTTAAAATTATGATTTGAAATTATTTAAATGATGTGTTTTTGAGAAAATCAAATTTATGAAAATTTAATTATTATCGAATTTAAACTCGGAATGTTGAAATTTAAATTTGAAACAGGAATTGTTTAATTAATCAAAGTTGAGATTTTTAAGTTATAATCAGAATATGATGTGAATTTCAGAAATTGATTTGTTTTAAAAAGATTGAACTTTTATTCGAATTTTGAATGTTGCTAAGTAAAAGTGACTTAAAACGATATTCGAAATTGATTTCGGAATCTAATTATATTTGAAGATTTGGTATTAAATTAGATATTGAAGCAAAATTTGATTTAAGTGTTTTGAATCGATATTTTGGAAATCGAACTCGATAATTAATATAAATCAAAATGGTTTAAATTTGGAATTTGGAGTTGAAATTAATTTGAAATTGGGATTTAAATTTATTTGGAAATGAATTGAATTTAATATGGAATTAAAATTAATTTGAAATTGGAATTGAATTTAATTTGGAATTGAAATTGAATTCAACTTGAAATCGAAATTGAATCGAAAGGGAAATTGGAATTTATTTGAATAGGAAATTTGGAATTGAATTGGTTTGACTTTGAAACTATTTTAAGTAAATTATTTTAGTATAAACTATTTCAAAATCTATTTTCTTTAAATATTCAAACTATTTTGATTTTCCAAACTATTTATTTATATAAACCATTTTTAATACTCAAATTATTTTCTACTAAACTAACTTAACTATGTATCTATTTTAAACTATTTAAAACTATTTTCAAAAATTCAAACTGTTTAAAAGGGAGGAATGTTTATATTTAAATCTTGGATTTAAATGCGAATTGGGTTAAAGTGAAGTTATAGCCTAAACTGTAATTCGAAACAAATTTTGAAGTGAAATCGATATAATTGGCTTTTTGAAGTAAAATATGATTTTTGAAGCGAATACGATGATTTCGAAATGGACATGATTTTTTTTGAGTAAATATAATGATTATGAAATGGATTTGATTTTAAAGCGAATATGATATTTTGATATCAAGTACGAATTGTTTTCGAATTGTAAAAGAACCAACCGGTGTGCAAAATGATGATTGGTTGTTAAAGAGACCGGGGCCTCTTATTGGCATACTCTCTGTTAATATTGGAACCACTTTAACAAATGTGTACGCGGTGGATGATATCCATAATATAGTGGTTGAATTATCGACGTTTACTGGAATGAAGTAAGAGAACGATGATGGATAGCCTTGATACTTGTGTCATAATTGAAATGACTAAAATAGGTGCCTATATCTGGCCAATGAGGTTAGCTACCTCTAGCGATGTTGATCCATCGTATTACTATTGTGATTTCGTATTCGTTGGGTGCACCTTTTTCGTTTGAATTAATTGTCCCGGTCGGCCACAGATATGTTACAACCGGCCAGAAAGGGTAAACTGATAGAACCTACCTTGGGCATTACCTCACGTGCCTTGTCATATGTATCCATATACGATCCCATTGCGACTTTGGTTTAAAAATGTAAAAATATGTTAAGGTGGATCAATGTAAAGCCTTAACGCTACTTTAACATTTATTTTACTGGTATACATTATCCATTATATCGTATACTATTACATATAAATAGTTTAACAGATCGTTAGGAGATGGAAAAACCTGCAACATCCCCTAAGTTACTTTGTATTGATTTATTGATTTGCATGAGGATATTAGTTCTGATACGAGTATTGCATTTTCCATTATGCTCGGGCCAGCTTGAGTATTTCCAATTTGGATGCTTGTTGTGGAGATGAAGGCATTGCTGGAGACTCCATTCTAGTTCTACTATTTCACCAGTTTAGTTTGTTTAGCTATGTCAGTTAGACTTAATTCATTTTCAGTTATTTCATTCCCAGTTGTTTAGATTGAAAATAAATGTAAACTTATTTGGAGTTTCAGGATCTATTTTTGTAGTTATTTAATTTCCGCTGTGAGATTCTGTATTTTATTTATTTTTGTGTCTGTATTCCATGATTGATTTTATTTTACCCTGAATAACTATCTGTCATTTAAGCAAATGCCCTTGTTTAAATGGTGGATCGTTACAGAAACGATATCAAAATACAAGCGCACAAAACTATATGCTACCTGATCGGGAAGTTTCTAGCCATAACAAGGCAACTGGGTCCCAGTCTTCTGAATATAAATATAGATATGTATATCCCTCTACAACGAGAGCAGACAATACTGAGGCTACAGAACATCCACACCTCTCTTGCCCACTTTTTAGTTATAGGTTACCCAAATCATCGGTAACACAACATTATTCATCTTAGTTCTAGAGATTAAACATGGAAAATCAATGCAAAATATTTCGGATTTCATCTTAAAATCGAAAAAAAGAAATATAATATGTAAACATTATTTATCTTAGCTCTAGAGATTAAATAGATTGAGATGTGAATGGATTTGATTTGCTTAAGCTTCTTCCTTAGCTTTTCTTAATCTTCTTCTCCTTTATCTTATTAATAGTGGCCGACCCCAAGGTTTTAAAAATTTATAAATGGAAATGAACATGTATGGGATACACGACCTAGTGTTTAGGGTATAAGAATGGCCTCTTTCCTATTTTACCCCTCCTCTATTTCATTTTAACTCTTATTTTAATTCATTGGTTAAATGGCATAGCTATCCCTTGATTAAATCAAATCTCAATCCCCTAATCAACACATTATTTTATGTTATTTAACTAATTATATATCCTAAATAATGTTACCAAAACATGGGATGTTACGTCTTTTCCTTAATTACATGGTGTAGATGATGAGGCAATGATTGGTTGAAGTTGTTGAGCTAATCCTGGTAGTTAGAGGAGTGGACTTTTTCTAGATGGCTCAAGATTATAAGTGTTATGGTTGAAATGTATTTATGGGGAAGGAGCTTGCATTAGAGGTGCTGAATTGGTTAAAAGTATGTAGCGCATATTTAGGGACTTAGGTTATGATAATGCTAAAAATAAAAGGTTGGCTTCTTATTAGCTTCATGAAGAAGCATTAAACTAGTGGGAAGCATTGATCACTGAAGTGCTGGAAGAGGAAATAACTTGGGCGAATTTTAAGTAATGATTTGAGGCTTAGTTTATTCAAGAATTACATAAGAGTGCTTTGTGTAGTGAGTTCCTGGATTCGAAGTAATGAGAGATGACTCTGGTAGAGTACTTTCAGCATTTCAACTTCTATTAAAGTATGAAAGGGAACATATTAACACTCCATTAAAGAAAAATGTCAAATTTATTGAAGGCTTGAGGAAGGTCTTAATCATAAGGTGGTGGTGCACCTGCTGTCTCCTTTTGAGATGGTTGTTGAAATGGAAAGGCGGTATGATATGACGACCGTGAGATTCGAATCCCTGTCATGCTAGAAGGTAGCAACGTACACTAAACATTATGCTAAAATATCTTTTTAGCAATGGTTGGTGCTTTCGGTTGCTTTCCGAAATGGCAAGGGTTCAAATTCCACGACTATCACATTTGGTATAAGAGTTAGTACCCAGCCAGAATTGTGTGTTGTAATGCTAAGGATGTTAGTTATTGTGATATTGATGTGGGTTACAAGCATAATTTTTGAGTGGTATTTGATGATGAGCCAACAAGGACATTAGGCTCTTTAATGAGGGTAGTTTGTAACATACATTTTGGAAAGTTAACACAAAGACCTTTTAACACAATGGTTAGCGCATGTTGTTACTTTTCAAGGCAATTGGAGTTCGAATTCCATGTTGTCACATATGATTACTTGAATCAAGTGGAAAGGAAGGCTAATGTTCTACCTAAAGGTGGCAAAAAAGAAGAGGTTCAACCCATATTACAAGGGGAATAAGGATTATAAAGCAGGAAGACCTCAGAAAGAGATGCTTAGAAGCCAGATGTGGTAGAAATTACTTGTTTCAACTGTAGACAAAAGGGTCACTACTTAAGGATAAGGCCAAGTACTTTAACTGTTATACATCTAACCAAAAGAAGAGAGACTGCCTGGAGTTGAAGCAAGTAAGGGAGTATACTTTGGAAGGACCTTCTGTAGGACCAAAGACTAAAGAAAAGGGAAATGGTGTTGTGCTTGGATGTATGAATTCAATTTACAACATTTTAGTTAGAGTTCCGTCTAACACTGGTGTTACACACTCTTTCATTTCGAAAGATTTGGTTGATATGTTAGAATAAGATACTACCTACTTGATTATGTCCGTGTGTAATAACGTTGCTTTCTATGCCATAGTAGCAAATAAATCTAACTTAAATAAAAATATTCGAATTCAATTTTTGATAATTACTATTTTTGAAATAAACTTTTACTTAATTAGAATCTATTTAATAAACAATTTTACTTTAATCAATTGAATTAGTTAATAAATTCTTTTCGAATAAGTTTTTTAAAATTGAATGAAATGTTTTAATCAATGTAAAATAATAAATGATTTTTGTATGATTAAAATAGTTGAAAAATAAATTTAATTTATGTTAATACAATGAGTAATTAAACAAAAATAAACAAGTATTGAATTGAAAGGAAGTGTCTGGTCATTGGAATACTATTTGTAGCATGAAGTGTAAATCAATTTAAAATAGATCCAAATTTATTTACAGATAAATAATTAGATTATTTAAAAGAAAATAAAAGAAAGGAAAAATGGTAAAAAGGAAAGAAAGAAAAATTAATTAATTAAACAAGGCCTAAAATTTTTCTAGCCTAAACTCATCCATACTCTTCCCTATCTCAAAATAAATCCTATAAAACCCAATTCCTATTACTTTTCCCTAGCCCTTTGGGAAATCAAATTCAAAAAATGAAATAAAATATATACATGCCCTCGCACGTATGGCCATGGCACAAGGGGGAACATTCACGATCTGGGCTCGAAGGAGGGACATGGAAGTGCATGACAGATGGAAGTCGCCTAGTCGAGGAAACATCGAGGAGCGACTGGTGATTGTGTTAGAACATTAGTTCTTTGTTTTAATGATGAGAACTATATACTGCACATATATACTATATTATGATGACATGCTGTCATTCAAGAAGACAAAGCGCAAGGCAATAAGCAAGAAGAATCATCTACAAGTCAAAGAAGTCAAAACTATAGAGCTTCAAAATCAATAGTATGCATATGGTCTTAGATTGAATTGTAAAATCTCCTTGAAAGTTCATATTACACAAAAACACGCACAAACATAGATATCAATATTCCATAGAGATTAAACTTAAAATAACAAATGCTAATATACAAAACTAAACTAATACTATTAAGTCGACTAAAATTGGTTTCAGTCGATTGATCTTGGTTGATAGAGCCCAATTTCAGTCGACTGAAACTTATTAAACTATTTTTTTAAATTCAAATATTTGCTGCGAAAATTAAAACATTCATACTCAGTTGACCAACGTATTCGCTCAATAGACTGAGATGCTGTAATGACTACTTTTTATTAAAGGTCATCTTCAAGAGTTGTGAATTTTTAAACAGTTTTCTACAATTCTGAAAGGATTTCTTGAAGATTGACAACTCTTGATTTCTTCTCTTCAATATATATAAATAGCACAGCAATTCATACTTAGAGATAGGGGTTTTTAGGCTCAAGGTAAAAGTCGAAGAAAAATTTAGTTTCAGAGACAGGAAGTTTGGTTTTTAGAATGAATGACACTTTTCAGTGTAAATCGCAGAATGATAGTTGCAACTATCATTTTCCGTTCACACTAAAAAGTGTCCCTAAGACCAAAAAGTAAACTTGTTGTACCTAAAACTATTTTTTTGCAACTTCTTCCTTTTGCCTATTTTCCTGGAGATATAACTTCTATTTTGATTTCTATCCATTCTACTCTCTTGTGCTATTCTAAGCATTTGTGCTTTCAACTCTATTATTTGATTTACTATTATTTCAGTAATCACCGTGCATTCACTACGAATCATCAAGTAGATTACAGGAACCATTATACTATCAAGTTAAAATCAGTGTTATATGAACACAAGATTGTCAAACAAGAATTGTATTTTTCAAAGGAAAGAATAAATCCGAGAGGTGCTCAAATTAGTTATGTTGTAAACCTATTCCTTTGGGTCAAGCGAGGGATATACCAAAGATGCTTAGGGATTTGACACAGAAGAGAATCTCCGAACCAGTATAAGTCATGGTGTGTACATTTACTTACCACTTTATTATTTCATAGTATAAATTAGTATATATACTTGTTCTATTAGCCATACACGATCTGCTAGTTCTTTCATTTGGTATCATAACATGGTTTATTCAAATTCACAACACAATTTTGAATACTATGGACAATATGAGTTACAAACATTTCAAGAAGAACAATTAACTGCATGTCCACCATTTTTTACGCGTTCTAATTGTATGTGTTGGGCTACATGTATGAAAGTTTTTATGGAATCAAGCGGTCTTAACATTTGTCTATCTACTCAATCTCAGTATGTAGCTCCTATACTGAAATTAGTACCTGGATAGATGCTCACAGAACTACCGCTTCAAATAATGCAAAATCCATGAATGTTTTATATTGTGCATTAGGTAAGAAACAAATTTTATAGAGCTATGATGTGCAAAACGGCTTATGATATATGGCACATACTACAAGTTACACATGAAGGAACCAATAAAGTAAAGCAAACTAAGATAAGTTGTTGACAAATCAATTTCAATCATTTAAAATGAAACTAATGTAAGCATCATAGAAATGTACTCTAGATTTCAAACTATACAACATGATCTTATGGCATTAGGAGTTTTATTTGCTGATTTTTATTTAGTTACATGTATTCTAAATGCATTAATCGATTAATGCAAAAGAAAAGTATTAGTTATAGAAGAAACCAATGACCTCTCTAAACTCAGAGTAGAAAAGTTAATTAGAAATTTAACGTCATATGAAGCAAGTTTGCAAGCTAGAAAGATCTAGCCCAAGAAAAACGAAGTATTTCTTTTTCGGTAAATAACAACGGCGACTCAGACTTGGATGAAGAAGATGTAGTTTTCTTTGCTAAAAACTCTAACAAGTTTAGAAGATTTAATGGAATGGTGCAAAAGCAAAAAACCAAGCAACTCCAACGATGCTTCACCATTTAAATGCTATGGTTGCAATCGATTTGGCCATATGAAAAAGGATTGTCTAGAATTAAACAAAGATAAGAAATGCTTCAACAAGAATAGCAAATATGAGAAATTATTGAAAAAGAAGAGTGCATTTCAAGTAATGTGGGGTGATTCCTCAAGTGACAGTGAAAATAACAGCAACAGTGATGAAGAAAAAGCCAATGTTTGCTTCATGGCAACTAAAGTTGAGGTACTTTCAGATTTATCTTTTGATGATGTCGTAGAAATAGCTTCGGAACTAGACAATAAATACAGAAACCTTAGAAAGACTCATAAAGAATGTTCGAGAAAAATGACTAGACTAAAATTAGAAAATGGAATGCTAAAAGATGAGAAAATTATATTAGAAGAGGAAATTTAAAATTACAAAATATTTGTAAATATTTTGACGAAAATCACAATGTACATACTTTAGAAAAGAAAATTTCAACACTATTAATGGATAACGTAAAGTTAAGAAAAATTGTTGTTGATTTGGAAAATCAGGTAAAAGGTTTAACAAAGATAAACAGTCATTAGAAAAGAAAGTAAATGATCTATCTATAAACATTTCAAAATTTAACAAAGGAAAAGGGAATCTGTCTCATTCAATTAGTATTTCAAAACCCCCTACCAATAAAAATGGTTTAGGATTCATAAAATCAAAGAAACCAAAAGTTTAACACATGCTACACTTTATTCTAAATCTCGTAAACCAGTAAGTAGAAAATCAAATTATGATAAAAAGACTATTCAGATATGGATTCGAAAAACTAATAATAACTTGATTAGACAAAAACATATTGATGGATTTTTGAATGATGTTCATTTTAATATAGGTTTTAAATTCAAAGGTTCTACGAAACCCTCTTGGGTATGGTTACCTTCAGTTTAACCCCCAAGACCCTAACGGAGGAAGTTGGTACAATTAAATTGTTTTTATCTTTGTAGGTACCCCGACAAAAATAGGAGAAATGGATTCTCGACAGTTGATGCTCCAAGCATATGACTGAAGATGCTGATATGCTAATTAATATCTCTTACAAGGATGGCAGAACCATCACTTTTGGAGATAATTCCAAAGGCTATGTTATAGGACAAGGAGATGTTGCTTCTACCAGTATATCTAACTCTCCTCTTATTTCTAATGTTTATCTAGTTAAAAATTTAAAACATAACCTCCTTTGTATTAGTCAATTATGTGATAAAGAATTTACTATAACATTTGAAATAGGAAAATGCAATATCTTTGATAAAAATAAAAATCTAATCTTTAAGGAAACAAGAAAACACAATATTTATATTTAAATATGAAAATAAGGCATGATAAAGATGTTTGCTTAATAGCAGATATTCCCGATTTATGGATTTGGCATAAACGTTTTTGTCATGTTAAACTATTTTTTTTAAAAAAAACTCAAATATTTTTCATGAAAATTAAAACGTATTCAGTAGACTCATGTATTCGCTCAGTAGACTGAGGTGCTGTAACGGCTACTTTTTATGAAAGGTCATCTTCAAGAGTTGCGACCTTTTGAACAGTTTTCCACAATTCTGAAAGGATTTCTTAAAGATTGATAACTCTTGATTTCTTCTCTTCAATATATATAAATTGCACAACAATTCATAGAAATATAGCTTCTATTCTGATTTCTATGCATTCGACTCTCTTATGCTATTCCAAGCATTTTTTCTTTCAACTCTTTTATTTCATTTACTATTGTTTCAATAATCAATGTGCACTCACTATGAATCATCAAAGAGATTATAGGAATCGTTTTACTATGAAGTTGAAATTAGTATTAGATGAACACAAGATTGTCAAGCAAGAATTATATTTTTTAAAGGAAAGAATAAATCTAAGAGGTGCTCGGATTGGTTAAATTGTAAACCTGTTCCTCCGGTTCAAGCGATGGATTTTATAAGGAAATACTTAAGACGTGCTTAGGGACTGGACGTAGAAGAGGTGCTATGACCAGTATAAATCTCAATTTGTACATTTACTTACTGCTTTATTATTTCATAGTACAAATTAGTATATATACTTGTTTTATTAGCCATATACAACCTACTAGTTCTTTCAGATGGACGGGAGCATGTGCATGGGAAATTCAAGCATAGGGCCGGAGGCATGGACAAGCGCCGTGACGTACGGCTGGCTTTTAGGCGATGGTGGCTGTGGTAGAGGCTCTCTTTGATGGTGAATGACGACGTAATGGTAGCGATCAGGGGGAACTAGGATTTAGGGTGTAGGTAGGTGCAAATGGAAGTTTCAGCAAGCAATGAGTGCAGGTGAGTAGTTCAACTCACATCCATATCAAACTTAATTTGCACGCTTTGTTCGACCTATAGATTGCAGTAATCTTTGGTTGTGAACGAATGAAATTCTTGAAAAACAGTTGAATGCTATGGTTTCATTTGGTTTAGTGTTTGGAATGTTAGATTCAAGCTAATGGTTGATTATGGAATTTTATGTATGTTGGAAACCATCAAAATGCAATGGAGACACTGTCCAAGTGCATTTAATTCTAGTTTCTTAATTACATGGCATTTGTGCATTGTTTATATGATCGAAGTTCACCAAAAAGCAACTCGGATCATTAAAATAATTCTCTATTGATGAATGATATTTTCTAGAGCATATTTATTTTAGAATTTTCATTGTTGGCTAATTTATTATTTGGATACCTTTTTGAATATTGATGAATGATTTTGGTAGATGGTTTTAAATATTTTAAAATTTTCAAATGTTGTTCTATCTATTTTTGGATTCTTATTAAAATTATTTTTGAAAAATATTATTAAATCATATTAATTTTTGTGACCCGTTTCCTTGTTTAAATTCCATTTTAGCATTAAATTTGTATTATATGTTTACAAAATCACTATTTCAATTATATTTTAAATCTGATAATGTCTCGAAGGAAAAAATAACGTGTCGATCTTTTATAAAATATATTTTTAATCCAATTAACTTATTCCATGTGTTTTTTATTATAAAAGTTATTTAAATATTTTTGAAAGAGTTTTCGGGCCTTTGAAATAAAGTACTCATTTGTAAACATAATTATAAGGTTTAGAAAAATGTTTTTAATAAATTTTTCTTACATGATGAGAAGCACAAATAAAATGTATTATGAAAGACAACATCTTATTTCTAGTTATTCGAGTATAAAAGCTATACAATTAATTTTAAAATTGTTTTTTTGCCTTTGAATATAAATAACTCTTCTTTAAAATGAAATTATGGATTTAAAAGTGATTTTTGAAAAATTATATCTATGCATATGTAAAAATATACAGCAGTTATTTGTACAAAAGTTTGAGTGCACGAATTATTTCAGTGAAATATATTTAATTAGAAAGGCTTTACAATTACTTTTAATATGTTTTGAATCTTTTTAGTAAAGTGTAAACTTAGTTTATAAAAGCTATAATAAAAAATTCTATTGAATCTTTTCAAAAAATAATACATTTTCTATATAATGAGGAGTTTAAATAAACAATTTAGTATTACCGATTGGCATGGGAAGTTCGGTAAAACTTTATCGGTTATTTTTTGACTTTTTGTGTAGATTAGTTTGAGTTAGTAGAATTTAATAAGTTTTATAAATATTTAAGTAACACCGGATGGTGTGGGACACATGGGTCGAGTGTACAATTTAGAAGTATAACACTTTTTGGAATGACGTGCTTTTATGCTCATCTTTTGTGGAATTTACTAACTTGTAAACAAGTAACACTATGCAGTATTGGATGCAAGGGCGTTACTTAAGTGATTACTGTTTGGAAGTATATAACACTATTTGGGATGGCATGCTTTCAGGCTTGTTTGGGATTTACCGACTCGTCGTGAATATTCTAGTAACACCTAGTGGTATAGGACACTTGGACATTACTCTAGTGGTTACTATTTGGAAGTATGCGACACTTTTGGAGATGACACGCTTTCATCCTCATCTTTTCACTAGGATTTCTTTCATACTCATCTTTTGAGGTGACATATTTTCAAGATCGTCTTTGGGTTGGGATGCATTCTCATCTTTTGAGGTAACATGCTTTCGTGCTCGCCTTTTGCGGTAATGTGCTTTCATGTTCATCTTTTGAGGTGACATGCTTTCGAACTCGTCCTTGAGATGGAGCCTTTTTGATTTACTCTTATATTGCAATGTTATTGATTTGTTTATAGATGTTTAATCATCACATTTTCTATGTTGCCTGTGACGGGCGTGATATTGTTTTATGACATGGTAATTTCCTTGATAATCGTGCCATTTTTTATTTTGTTTCTGGCATATTTTTTGGTTGCAAATATGTCATTTTGGATTATGCCTTTTTGTTTTGTTAGATGCTAGCATATTTATTATAGTTATGACTATATTACTTGAGATTTTCATATACTTCACTACTATGATCTCACCCCTTTTTAATTAGGCACCCGTTTATTATTTTCATAATACTTATGTCCGACCGAGACGTGACCGGTACCGAGGACTTACTGACCTTGGATGTTGGTCTAGCTTTGGAGACAGGTAGAAAATTTATTTTAGTTCTTGAAATTATATATATATTTATATGACATTTTTATAAGATATGTGACTCTAGATGTATATTTGTATTCATTTAGTACTTGATATGTGTTCTATATATGGGTTTAACGTCTCCATTTTTAGGCTCAATTTATGAATATAGTTACCAGATGTATTATATTTTTCCGCTTGGCTTTGTGTTTTCTGTTATATTATATATTGTTCCTTTTCGAATTAGTCAATGTGTTTATTGCTTTATATTGTTATCGCACACATCATTTATAGTTATATGAGGTAAAGGAAAAAATGATGCATTAGCTCATAGGTATATTCATGGATTGTCGTATGGACAAAGGAAATGACTTGGGAAGTTAGAACATCGAAACGAAGATGAAATGACTTGAAACTAGGCAGGCTGCTTGTATGAACAAAGGAAATAGCTTGGGAAAAATTAAGCTAGAAATGTGCTAAGGGGATGAGTTGGTACCTAGTTATGGCCATGAGTCGGTGTCGAGTTATCATTCCTCATCACCAATACTCCACTTTGGATAAGTGATCCTCCAGCTTTTGTAAGCAAACCTTAGTAATTTTATAGAATTCCAGATGGCTTATCTCAAGAATTGAAGAGTTGATTACTGTGAACTGTAGAACAAGCCAAGTTATGAAGGACTGATCATCAAAACAAGTCAACGATCTATGAAAACACCAGGAAGATTTAATAATGAAGTAAGAAACACGATGTAAGAGAGTTGGGCAAGTTTCTCCCAAGGAGATAACTTGGAACCGAGTTATTGGGATAACTTGGTATCGAGTTATCACCTTGACTCCTCATCTAGTTTTCTAATATTCGAGTCAATTCATCATATCAGAATTTATCTAAAGGTGATAAGAATAATCTTTCTAGTGAAATTATGGGATAAATACCCTTTTTATTTCCTCGAAAACATAAACCTTTATTATTATTTAACCCCCAAAATCATACTTTAAAACAATGAAACTATAGCCCTTTACTTTATCTAAATTATTATACCAAGATATATGCTTCTATAAAATAACATTGATAAATTTTGAAATCACTTAGAGGTTGTCGCACCTCAAAACCTTAGGCTATGAAGCCATATACAATAAAACCATTTGTATTGATATAGTGTATCATTGATATTATCTATATGGGTTATCGCACCTTTCTATATCGAAATCATTTTAAAGCGTCTGATCAATAAAAATAAGACCATGGGGCCAAAACCATTAATGTCGCATATATAGGTTGTCGAAGAAATTAAGTATAGGGTTTGGTTTGTGTAAAATATAGGCTTATAGCCTTATTAAAATAATGTCCAAATCATGACCAGACGGCAGCATCGTCGTAAAATAATCAATGTTGAAAATAGCTTATAGTAGCATTATGGCCGAACACTGCGGCAAAAGAAAATAGCTACAATATTGTTGTATAAAACCAATGTCAAAAGTAATAATAATAGCACTACAGCCACAGTATAGTCGATGCCAAAGAGGTAAGCCAGCGGCATAGATGACATGCAACATTGAAATCGTAAGGAGTTGATATTTTAGCCTTGCGACATCATTAATGCCAAAATTGATAACTAAGATGCGGAATTAATATGTAGCGTTAAGACATGCAACATCATTGACATTGAAAGCGTGAATGTCAACACTGATACATCCCAACCTTAGTGGAATCATTACATACCAACAAAATTGCTATCGATGCCACTTACAGGTTGGAGACGATATGCGACACAGATGGACTTCGACACTGATTAATGATGCATGGAAATCTCGTAATTAACATGGGAAATGTTTTATTTCTTTAAAAAGTAATATCTTTTTACCAACTCCAATTCTTTTTGGATAATAATTTTCTTTACCAAATCCTATTAAGAAAACTGCTATAGATCAAATTTCTTGTAATAACCCTAAGTTTGAGACATATCTAGAAAATAAATTTATTAACAGTTAATCCAAAGTAAATGGAATTTGAATGGAAATTTAAATGTAAATAAAATTTGGGGATTTAACATATTTCTATTTGTAATTTAGGTGGGTTTGGTTAATTGACAATGAGAACTAATATAAGGATTTTTCAAGTGTAAAAATTGTTCTTGGAAGGAATTTATAAAATGGATTTTGGATTTGTGGCTTATTTCTTTTATTTGAGTTGAAAACAAAATTTAAGAAATAAAAATATAAAGGGTAATAAATTAAAATGATTTAATTAAGATGATTTAAAAAAAATTACTCTTTTAAGTAGAATAAGAGAGTGATTTCAAAGACTGCGAAATAAATGAATGTTAAGATTATTTTGAAGTATAAATTAGAAACAATGGTGATTGCCATACTTACTTAATTATAAATAAGATCTAATAATAACCTAATTTAGCACCATCGGAGAGTATTGTAATAAACTTAAGTGTAAACTAATTTAGAAATATGAGATTACGGATTCAATTGAATTTTTGGTAATATGAGGTGCTATCTATTTTAATGAATAGAAACAAGGAAATTTACTAACATGATAATTTCATTTCTTGGGATTTGAGTATGAATTAATTTTCATTTATTATAAATGAATGTAATAAAATAAAGTAGTGAGCGTTTTGGTGATTTGGGAACTTATATATATATGTATGTATGTATATGTATATGTATGAATGTATGCTATTAAAAGTAGAGATCAATAAATTGTATTCATTACAATTTAAGGCTAGTAAATACATTTGTGTTAATTGGATTCTTTGGGCATTACTAAATTGGGTCTAATGACAAACGAATTTGTATTTGTTGTTATGGTGATTGAATGAAATTGAAGGAAATAAGTTCTTAATAGGAAAATTTGAATTAATAAGTTCTTAACCAAATTATTGTAAATTTAGTGAGATGTTTGAAATAGTATTTTGTTTCATAAATGAAGGGTAATGCTTAAGTAATAAGCTTCATAACTTCGTAGAAATTATATATACATACATATACATACATACATACATACATACATACATACATACATATATATATATATATATATATGTGTGTGTGTGTGTGTGTGTAATAATTGATTGACTATGGGTTAATAGGCCCATTAGCTACTTGAAAAGAACATTAGTAAACTTAGAAATGAACTATATGTTCATTTTTGTTTCCTCACCAGTAAACTAAGAATACAGCAATAATTTCTTCTTCTTCCCTCTTTCAAAACCTTAGAAACCAAAATCCTAACTCCACTCAATGCTGAAAATTAAATACTAAATTTGGAGCACATTATTCTTAGGTAATAGACCTCGAATTAGGAATATATTTTAGGGTTTTTATTTTTTTAGAAATTTCAGCTAATTAAAATCTATTTGTGGTCATTTTCTTTTGCATGAGCTTTTACGGGTTGTATCTGAAAAGCATAGGCTAAAATTCACTCTCTATGGGCAACAAATCTTGGAATTTCAGGTGAGTTAATCTCACAATCTCGTAAAATGTTCGATTTCATTTGCTTGATTATTCTTAGCTTTATATTTTGATGGTTATATGACAACAATTGCAAGAATTGAAAACTACCGATCTATGTTAACAAAAGTGATTGTTGCTCTTGAATGAAATCCTCTCTAATTGCTATAGTTTACTTCTATATGATTGTTTTTGATATTGAATGCAAGTATTTAGCTATTATCTATTATATATTGTTGCCAAAATCAAATATACTCACCTAAGAAGTCACCATGGTCCTATGGAAATGCGGCCTAGAGCTATACAGCTAAAGTCGTGCGAGTCGACTAAACCAAGGGTTCAGTAGATTGGCTGAACCACTTGGAACATATGCTTTAGGTTGTGTTCAGTCTATTGACTGAGTGCTTGGAGGTTGCTCCAGGTGCCTGCTGCTCATCCTAGCCTTGCTCATGTGTTGCTCCTTTCCTTAGCTCTATTTCATTGCATTGTTTTGACGATTTAATTGCTTCTAAATGCTTTTCGGTTTTGATATTTTGATTCTCTAATTTGGGATTTTAATTTGAGATGATTATAGCTTTGAAAATCTTATTTTCATATGTATAGATCTACACATTTTTGTTACAATGGTTTTACAAAAACGGTTTTTGAAAATCCCTATTTTCAAATTATATTTTCAAACTGAATTGAGTTCAAATATAATTTCAAAAAATTGTTTTTTACACTAATAATTATTATATAAATAGATATATAGTATAATGTTTTCAAATAACAATTCTTTTTCAAACAAATATTTGAAAAGGATTTCTAAAATCTAGTTTTCAATAAAACTTATTGTTTCGTTCGTATGATAAATTTAACTAAACGTTTAATAAAACAAGTGGTATGGAACACTTGCTTTTACTTTACCGACTAATTACCAGACTCACCGAGTAAATATATTTATTGATATATATGTATATTTATACCTTATCTTCGCTTTAGTGGAATTTACTGTCTATTAGTAAAAATTCGAATTTAGCGGGGTAGTATGGGATGCTTTGGTGAAATTACTTTGATTACTAATTGAAAGTAAGTGACACTTTTGGGGATGGTGTAGCCTATGTGCTCGTCTTTAGGGAGGCGATCCTTTACCATCGTCATGCATGGCATTCTAGCTCGTCTTTGAGGGTGGCGATCCTTTATAGTCGTTAGGCTTGGCTTTCTAACTCATCTTTGGGGGAGGCGATCCTTCCTCGCCGTCAGACGTAGCCTTCGAGCTCATCTTTTCGAGATACAATCGATCATTAGCTATAGCCTTGTGCTTGCCGTTTTGTGTGGCACCATTTTGTTATTGATTTTGAACTTTGAGTTTGATTTTCATATTTGAGATTTCACTATATTTTCGCTTTTGCCTATGGTAGGTAATTTTCGAGTACTTGGGTTTGGTGATTTCAATTTAAGGATGATATTCATCCATATTATGGGATTTAAATGGTTTGGGTTTAAGGATTTCGATTTGAGGACACTATTCATCCCTGCTATGGGATTTTATTGATTTGGATTTGGTACTTCCAATTTGAGAATGCTATTCATTTCCATTATGGAAGTTATAGGTCTATGGCACTAATTTAAAGGTTATCAAAGTCTATTATACGATTCTTATGCTTAAAGTCATATTGCCTATGTTAAACTATATACTTATTACACTACACCATCTAACTATTTAGAACTAGCAAGGGACTAACCCGTTTATTATTTCATAGTAACACTCGGGTCAGACCGAGTAGTTTCAGGTACCCGTTGATCTTAGGGCAGCTCAGCTCGAATTTTATCTCTTATGCTTATATTCCTTCCCTTAGTGAAACATTTTATTGGACCTCGGCTTTGTACCTTGCATGTTTATATATATATAAGGATAGAGACCTAGTTTATGTATATTCTTTCATGGGTGCATATCCACTGTATATGTTATCATGTATCCATGACTCCATCTTTTGTAGACATCTCATTGTATATAAATGTTCAATCTTTTCAGTTGTATAATATGTATTTCTCTACTGTGTATTATGAGATTTCTATGTATTGAGATATTATATGTTATTCTGATCATTAATATAAGACACTACAAAAAAATTTAAGCTTGGATCAGATACGTTGAATTCACGTTGGAAAAAAAATATAACACATTTTCGACGTATCGATACTCACTTAAAACAAATTTTACAAATGGTCGCTCCTAACCAGTCTTATTCTCTGTATTAGCAGACGATATTACATAGTAATATCCTTTGTTAGTATTGGTCTAAATGTGGGGAGTTACATTTCTCATTCCAAAATAATTAGTAGACCATATAATTTGTATTAATATTTTAATATAATCATTACATTTTTCTAGCCTAATAAATTATTAATAATTTGTAAATACTTGGGAAAAATCTCCAAAAATCAGTACAAATCATATTTACCATATTCTTTTGCATGTAAAAATTTCGAGGTAAAGAACATTATGTAGGTATTTTTTATAATTAAAACCCAAAATAAATCATTTCTCACTTAGAAAATTCATGAAATATTCATACTTGCTTGAAAAATTATGAAATTAAAAAAACACTTCTAAAATAACATTCCTAACATCATATCAAAATTTCAAGTCAAATAGATGTCATAAACTAGGTTTTCACTCTTAAAACCTATTAAGTAATTTCATAATAAATCAAATAATTCATCATTCAAGCATGTATTCAACCAATCATTCAAAACATTGCATAAAACAATCATAAGATTTGGGTTTAATAATAAAAATCAAATTAAATAAGCAAACTTAAGATGGGTTATCATTATTCACCTTGTTTTGATAAAGCGAGTTGAGATTTGAGTATTGATTAGATTCCCCATTGGTTTGTCTTAATTTCATAAGCTTTTCTCTTCTTTGTTTTTTTAGCAATATCTGGCCTTAACTTTTTTAATACTCTTGTATGAAATGATAGAGGTCTGAGGATGATGAAAGAATAAGGGTTTATGTTAGGAAATGATGATCTATTCCTATTTTACCCTTCTCATTATTCCTCTTTCCATTCTATGGTTTAATTAATCTCATTAACCATTAAATTTTAGCACAACCCATCTAATTATTAATCTCGTTCTCCTTATCTCAGTACATTATTTCATTTAATTTGTCTAATTAAATTTCCTAAATAATGTTAATCAAAATTAAAGGTGTTATAGACTCCTCTCCTTAAATAATTTCATCCTCCAAATTACGATAAGGTACATAACATCAAACACAATCATAGACATAAAACACATCAACAAAACAAATCAAGATAAGTGTCTTTAATCCTGTTCTCTATCTCCTAAGTATGGTTTCTCTCCTTGTCACTCCATTGGACCTTTAGTAGTCTGACTGTCTTTTTCCTTAGCTTTTTCTCATCCCTAGCCACAATACAAACTGGTTGTCCAGTTCCACCACTAAATCTTCCAATACAGTCGAGGTGATAGTAGTCTCTAGATCACAAACACACTTCCTAAGATAAAAACATGAAAAACATGAAAAAAATTATGGAATTTTGCCAAATTGCTCGGTAACTCTATCCTATAGAGTTTGTCATTCCTTTATATAATAGGAAATAGTCCAACAAATCTAAGTGCTGATTTCCCTGACTTTTCGAATCTTACTACACCTTTTATCAGTGATACTTTGACAAAGACATGACCTTCCACTAAGATTTCTAAGTCTTTCCGTCTTTTATCTGCATAACCTTTCTGTCTAGACTAAGATTCCTTCATCGTAGCTCGGATAAACTCAACCTTTTCCGTGGCTTCTCATACTAAATCTAGACCAAGAATCAATCTATCTTCGGTCTCTAACTAATATACGGGCGATTTACAGGGTCTTTCATATAAAGGCTCAAAAGGTGTCATTCCTATACTAGTTTGATAACTATTGTTAGATGGTCTTCCTATGATCTCTAAAATATAGCGCGCACACTCTTAACAAATCCTCCAAGACTTGTTAACTCTTTCCGTTTGCCCATCCGTCTATGGAGTCTATCCATCTGTGGATGATAAGCGGTACTCATAAGCTTGGTACCTAACACCTCTTATAGACTCTTTCATAATTCACTAGTAAATAAATTATCTCTATCACTGACTATATTACTAGGAATCCCATGCAGTCTAACAATATTCTTCATAAATAACTTAGCCAAAATGGGGGTCATCCTTGTCGATTTAAAGAAAATGAAATGTGCACTCTTGGTTGACCTATCCCCATGTTCATCCAGAATTTTATCCGTTTTACTCTAATTACAAGGCACTAAAATCCTTTTATTAAAGATGCATACGTTCTAGGGTTAGATCTCTTTATATCTTTGTATATTCAATTCAACATGCGATCTCTCTGGATCATTTATTGTTTAAGTTAAAAGGACGATCTCTCTGGATCATTTAATGTTTAATTTAAGGGGGATGGTCTCTCTGGGTCGTTTATCACCCAATTTGGGGTTTCGATCTCTCTGAATCCTTGCTGAGTTCACTTGCTATCTGGAAAAAGAACTCAATGACCATGTAAGCCCGTACACTTGCTCTTCGATGAGGAGACTTACATTTCATACAAGCCCATCCACTCGCTCTTCGACAAGAGAGCTTGCACCTTGCGTTTTGGTACCGTCTCTCTGGTATTAAAGCGATCAAATCAGTCATCACATTCAATGCGGGGTTTTAAAAATTCAAATCAAATCAAAGAAAAAAAAACAAAAATCCTAAGTTTTCATCCTAGACATCCGACTCTGCGCATGCCTAGAGCCAATCTAGGCCTTGTACATGTGTAACCGGTCCGATTTTATTATCGTCCTAAATAGTCATCTTAGACATCCAACTTAGAGCATTCCTAGGGACTGTTCGGGATCTCATGCATGTGTAAGCGGCCTGAGGTTATTATTGTATTTATTGCTAAAATACAAAAAGTAAAGTGCAAGAAAAGAAACAAAAAGTAGAGCACAGGAATCAGGTTCGACTCCTGTTTATCCTGATCATGGGATTTTGAGTCTCGGACCAAATCTTTGGTTGTTCCATGATGCATTTGCTGCAGACGGTGGTTGCTCTGGCTACACTGTTGCAGTTTGTGTTGAATCATGATTTTTTGATTCATGACGAAGAACATCAATAAGCATTGAAGATTATAGCGACAAAAAGAGAATAGAACTTCAAACAAAGACAAGACTTCAAAGTATGTATGTTTATATTTTTTTGGTCTTAGTTCTGTTCAAATACTGTTAAAATCATCCCTCAAGAAGTCACACTCGCACACAAAATGTTTTCATATTAAAATATGAGTTTTAAACTGATCTGTGCAATATAGCACAGGTCAGTCAACTGACTCATACCAGCCAGTCGACTGACCTGTGTTAATGCACAACATATTGTTTTGAAATACACGTTTTTGAATTTCAGTTGACTGGAACTTCTAAGTCAGTTGACTGAACGACAAATAACGGCTATTTTACTAAAAATACACTCTCTTTCATGAAGAGGTTTCAATCCAATTCCAACAGGAATAGATGCAACTTTTGATTGTAATCTTTCATGAACAATTGCATCCCTATATACTCTATATAAACATGCTTTGGTTCTTCTTATAATTCACCGAATTTTTACTTTGCTCTCTTATTCAATTCTTGCACTATATTCAAAGCATTCACAAAATTCATATCACTTGAATCTCTGAATTTACATATAATCTTTGATTCTAAGTGATTTACTTCCTTCAATCAATACACACACACAAAATATTCTTGAAGATTTGATTATAGGAAGAGTGTACTATCAAGAGACAAATTCGTGTTATTAAGAACACATTGTGTCAAATATACTTTTGTATAAATTGAAGTCCTCTTCGGCCGTTGAGGCGAAATCCTGTTCTGCTGCTCAGCTCCCTTGTTCGGCTGTTCAAGGGTTGTATAGACCTGTTCCTCCAGGTTAAGTGAAGATTGTTGTTAGTGAAATTCTAGAAAGGAGTCTGGGATTGGACGTAGAACGGAAAGTTCGAACAAGTATAAAAATTCCTGGTGTGCTTGTTTTTATTTTACTTACTTTACATTGATATAGTTTATTTCCACACTTGTTTAATACAATTCCATATTGCACGATCCACACAGTAACTTTCATTTGATATCAGAGCAGGTTTCTTATAACTGTTACACAGTTATCTGGTATCTTGTTAATATGGAAAACAACACTAACACTAGTTTTATTGAAGGTCAATTTACTGCACGACCTCCACTATTCAATGGCATGAATTACAATTATTGGGCAACTCGAATGCGTATTTATATGCAAGCAAGTAGTTTTGATTCATGGAATATCACTCAAACAGAGTATAACATTCCTACAACTGAATACTCTACATGGTCAAACACACAAAAACTAGATGCTACTGCAAATGCCAAAGCTATGAATATGTTATTTTGTGCTTTAGATAGAAATGAGTTTAACCGTGTTAGCATGTGCACAACTGCTTATGAAATATGGAGAACACTTAAAGTTACTCACGAAGGGACTAACAAGGTTAAACGAAGATAAATATCCATGCTCAAAAGTCAATTTCAAATTTTAGAATGAAGCAAGATGAATCTATAAACGATATGTATTCTAGATTTCAAGATATATATCACTCATTACTAGGACTTGGAGAAAAGTATTCTGATTTTGACATTGTTTCAAAAATTCTTAACTCTTTAACGGATGAATGGAAAAGAAAAGTCTTACCTATTGAAGAAGCTAACGATCTTTCTACCATGAAACCCGAAGAGTTAATAGGAAATCTAATGTCCTATGAAGTGAATTTTCAGGCTAAAAGAGTATAAGCATAAGATAAAAAGAATATGGCATTCCATACTGAAAAGGAAGAATCAGACTCTGATGAAGAAGACTTAGCATTTATTGCTAAAAACTTTAAAAAAAATTTGAAGTACAGAAAAGGAAATCAGAACAACAAGAAAAGAAACTTCAATAGCAATACAAATAAGCCATCTTCATCTATACTAGAATGCTTTAACTGCCATAAGAAGGGGCACATGCAAAAAGACTGTCCAGAACAAAAGAAAACATATCACAATAAAAATCGAAAGGACAAGATTAAAAGAAAAGTATTTTCAGTAACTTGGGATGATTCAGATTCTTCTTCTTCAGAAAGCAACAGTGATAGTGAGAAAGAACAAGCTAATGTTTGTTTCATGGCTACAGAGAATGAGGTAAATGATCTTACTTTTGATGATATGATTGAAATTAATTCAGAACTTCTTGATACCTTAAAATGCATCAAAAGAAAATATAAAGAAGCTCTAGAAAATCAGAGAAAAGCAGAATTCGAGAGAGATATGTTTAATGATGAAAAGAAAATATTAGAAGAAGAACTTGGAAAACTTCAAGATATCTTCTCTAATGATAACTCTCAACTTACTTTATTGAGTCAAGAAATTGAAACGCAAAAAGAAAAGAATGATTCTTTTGTCTCTGAAAATCATGAGCTAAAAACTAAGATCAAAATGATAGAATTAGATAATACTTGCCTCAAAACCAAGTTAGATAATATTAATTGAAATGTTTCTAACTTTAATAAAGGTAGAGAAAATCTATCCAATATTATTGAAAATTCTCAATCCACTTCTAACAAGAAGGGACTAGGATACACTAAGAAATCAAAATCACCACCTAAAAAGGAAATTAGGAGAAATATTTCTAATGTTAATACTTATCCAAAAAGAAATAATATTTCAAAAACCATAAAAATATGGGTTCCTAAAACAAACAATAGTTTGATTAGGAATAAATATATAAATATATTTCTAGAAATAGTTCATAAAAATAAAGACTATATTTTTAAGGGGGATACTAAACCTACTTGGGTTTGGTTTTCTAAGACCTAACTCTTAGGACCCTACCACAAAGTGGGTACCAATGTTATTATTATTTTTTGCAAGACCCACTTAAAAAGAGAGGAAAATGGATACTCGACACGGTTGCTCAAAACATATGACTGGAGACAAAAATATGCTATCAAATATTACTTATTCAGATGGAGGCTCAGTCACTTTTGGAGACAATTCCAATGGATACATCATTGGAAAAGGCGACGTCAGCAATGTCGGTACATCTAATTTACCTCTTATTTCTAATGTTTTACTGGTCAAAAATTTAAAACACAATCTTTTAAGTATCAGCCAGTTATGTGACAAAGGTTTCAAAATTTTTCTGAAGATAAATGTAGCATTTTTGATAAAAATCAAAATCTTATATTTGAAGGAAATAGAGACAGAAATATCCATGTTCTGAATATGAAAATTAATCACAATTCGGATATGCGTTTAATAGCTAATGAAAATGATCCTTGGCTATGGCACAAAAGATTCTGTCATATCAACTTCAAAACTATAAACAAACTTTCTAAAAATGATTTAGTCAGAGGATTACCAAAAATGAACTTCAAAGTCAATCATATTTGTGATGCATGTCAATTAGGAAAATTGACCAAATCATCTTTTAAATCTAAGAAAGTTATCTCTACATTACAACCACTTGAATTACTGCATATGGATTTATTTGGGCCAACTCAAGTTCAATCCTTAAACCACAATAGATATGTGTTTGTAATAGTAGATGACTTTTCTTGATATACTTGGACCATTTTTATGTAAAACAAAAGTGATACGTTTGAGCATTTTAAAATTTTTGTCAAATGAATTCAAAATTTAAAAGGTTTGAAAATAAAGAATATAAGAAGTGATCATGGAGGAGAATTTGAAAACGAAGTTTTGAACATTTTTGTAAAAAGAAAGGAATTTTTCATAATTTTTCGTTTCCTAGAACTCCACAACAAAATGGGGTTGTAGAACGTAAAAACAGAACTCTACAAGAATGTGCATGAACTTTTTTAAATGGAAGCACTCTTCCAAAACATTTCTGGGCAGAAGCTGTTGCAACTGCTTGTTATGTTTTGAATCGCATTTCTATTCGACCTCTAACAAAAAACACTTCTTATGAGCTTTTTACTGGAAGAAAACCAAAGGTTTCTTATTTTAAAGTGTTTGGTTCAAAATGCTTTATATTAAATACAAAAGATCAGCTTGGAAAATTCGATGCGAAACTCGACGAAGGAATCTTTCTAGGATATTCAGATCGTAGCAAAGCTTATCGTGTATTTAATAAAAGATCAAATACTGTTGAAGAAAGATTACACGTATCTTTCGATGAAAATTTTCTACCAAAACCAAGTATAGAAGATGATGAAGATTTTCCGGATAACATTACAAATACAGAATCTACAAACTTAGAAATTGATGAAAACATTGTTGATAATAATGATGAATTAAGATCTCCACCAAAAATACTACGGGATCACCCTATTCAAAATATTATTAAAGAAATTAATTCAAATGTACGAACTAGAAATCAACTAAATCAAATGGGCCACGTAGCATTCCTTTCTAATATCGAACCAAAGAACCCCAAAGAAGCTTCCACAGACGACTACTGGATAATTGCAATGCAAGAAGAACTAAACCAGTTTGAACGCAATGAAGTTTGGGAATTAGTTCCTAGACCAAGTGATCAAATTGTTATTGGAACAAAATGGGTTTACAAGAATAAAGCAGATGAACAAGGTAACATCACTAGAAATAAAGCTAGATTAGTTGCACAAGGTTATAATCAAGAAGAAGGAATTGACTACGAAGAAACATTTGCTCCGGTTGCAAGACTAGAAGCAATACGAATCTTAATAGCCTATGCATGTTTTCACAATTTCAAACTTTATCAGACGTTAAAAGTGCTTTTCTGAATGGTTATATAAAAGAGAAAGTGTTTGTTGAACAACCTCCCTTATTTATTCACGAGAAATTTCCTAATCATGTTTATAAACTTAAGAAAGCTCTTTACGGTTTAAAACAAGCACCACGTGCTTGGTATGATCGATTAAAGACTTATCTAATTTCTTCAGGATTTCAAATTGGAAAAGTTGATCAAACACTTTTTATTAAACATTCGAAAAAGGATATTTTAATAGTTTAAATTTATGTTGATAATATAATTTTTGGTTCTACTAATGACCAGTTGTGTCAGGACTTTTATGACATAATGACCAAGGAATTTGAAATGTCTCACATGGGAGAATTAACATATATTCTTGGTTTACAAATCAAACAACTTCAAAATGGCATATTCATTAATCAAGAAAAATATTGTAATAATTTAATCAAATGTTTCGGAATGGAAAATACTTCTGCCAAACCAACTCCAATGAGTACAATGACACATCTTGAAAAAATGACAATGGCAAAAGTGTAGATCAGAAACTATACCGAAGTATGATTAGATCATTACTATATTTAACTACAAGTTCTCCTGGCATAATGATGAGTGTCTGTTTGTATGCTAGATTCCAAGCCAATCCAAAGGAATCACATTTGAAAGCAGTAAAACGTATATTACGTAATCTTACAAACACAAAAGATTTCGGTCTATTCTATCCTAAAGAATGTCAATTCGAATTAGTTTCATATAGTGATGCTGATTTCGATGGCTCTCAAACAGATCGAAAAAGTACAAGTGGTACGTGCCATTTTATTAGAAATCACTTATATCTTGGTTTAGTAAGAAACAAAACTGTGTTTCTCTTTCTACCTGTGAAGCAGATTATATTTCTGCTGCTTTGGCTTGTACTCAAGTAATCTATATGCAACAAACACTTAAAGATTTCAATATAAATTTGTCAAATTCAACTATATACTGTGATAACTCTAGTGCTATTAACTTATCTAAAAATCCTGTCAATCATTCATGAACTAAACATATTGACATTCGTCATCATTTTCTTCGTGATAATATTGAAAAGGATATAATAAATTTAGAATTTGTAAATTCTGAAAATCAATTAGCTGACATCTTTACTAAACCTCTAAATGAAAATTGTTTTATAAAATTAAGAAGAGAACTAGGTATAATTTCTTCATCAGAATTATTAAAATAAATAAATAAATAAAAATATTTGTATGTATATTTTTTTTGTACTCGAACTCTACACCTTGGGATTGATAAGTCTATGTCTTTACCATTTGGCTATTCATTGCTTCACATCTACACCATATACATCTGTTTCTTTATAATTCTAATTTTTTTTTGAGAAAATTTCAGCCACAATTTTTTTTTATATGGTTCATTCCCTTCCTCTAATTATTCATACTGCACGTTAAACCATCTCTTCTTAACTACCTTTTACTCCTATATATTCAGCTCTCTTTTCTCATATTCACGTCAAAAAGAAAAATATATTTGTTTCTTTCTCTACATCATCTTCTAAATTCAAAATGTCGTCATCACATAACTCATCAGATGGATCATCCTACTCTTCTGTCAACTTTGAGACTCCATCATCAGCTTCATCAAAGCTACCAACACCTATTCCCACCCATGAACCTGCAAGACCATCAACTTATCGAACGGGTTATACACCTGAGAAAAAGAAAGCTAGACGGCTCCTGTTCTTTGGTTCTCCTCAAACCAAGCAAAAAATTGATGATCTTCATCATTACTAGAGGGAATCAATAACGCTTCAACGAGAAATGTATTATGAACAGAAAATAAACTCTAGACGTCTGAGTTTTCTTGAACAAATTGGATGGAAGTTCTGCGGTTCATCTTCCTCTTAGGCTCATCAACCTACACCACTGTCAACTCAAAATCCATGGGATAGGTCGCCACAAGCTCCACCTGTCTCTCCAAACTCTTGGGAGCGTGGAAACCGTTGGTCACCTCTACGACCATATGTTGAGAAGACTAAAGATGAACCAACAAAATCCAACTCTCCATATCCTTATCTTCAAAATAAATGTGTTTTTGTTGTCTATTTTTTAATTACTTTACTCCATATTTATTATGCATTGTATTAATATATAATAAAAATTATCTATTAGTGCTCAAAAATGACTGTATATGCTGAAAAACAAATTCAGTCAACTGGAAAAACTGAGTTAGTCGATTGAATTTTATAGTCAAAACTCTCGGGTTCAAGTTAGTCAACTGGAAAAACTGAGTTAGTCGACTGAATTTCATAGGAAAAACCCTTAAGCTTCAGCTCAGTCGACTGAAATTAATGAGTCAGTCGACTGAATGCACATAAACCTCTCTGGTACTACTTTCAGTCGACTGACTCATTTATTTCAGTCGACTGAACGTAAAATTCTTCAGATTTAACTGCCCTTTCCTACTTTTTACCCTCCCACTTTCACTTTGTTAACTCATCTTCTTTTGTTCTCCAGACATAATTTCGAATTTCACCTATTTTCCCATTACCAAATTCAAATTTTTTTACCTATCTCTTTCAATTTAAATGGCTTCGAGGCAAACAAAGCGTGTAAAAAAGGATTCTTCTTCCTCCACTCCAATTGATTCTCAGATTGCTACTTGGTTAGTTCATGATAAAGCAATTCAACGATGGACCAATATGCAAGATTCACGTATTTTTGAAGGTTCTTTTGTTCATTATCCTGATTTTAACGCATATGGCGTACGAGAGCTTTCAGAGAGAAGTGGGTTAGATACTTTTTTGGACTGCAAGAAGAACAACCTCAAAATCAACCATACGATGGTTAAACTCTTTTATGCAAACTTAAATCTTCAGGAGCCAGGACCTAGAAATAGGAAAAACTGCATTTGGACATCGGCATGTGGAATCTCTATTTTTCTTTCTCTAGACCAAATGCATCATTTACTTCAAACTAGAGTTGGGGGAATTAATCTTCATGATGTAAGTTGCGATATGAAACTTCGGGATAAAATAAGTCACTTATTTCTCAAAGATAATGCTGTTGAAGTAAAATCAATGTCTCTTCGACCAAAAGCTAGATTAATGCATAAGTTTCTTCTTAAAACCATAAACCCCCGAACAGGATCATACGAATTAGTGTATCCTGAAAATTTTCGTGCTTTATATGCTATATGGGGAAACGTGCATGTTAATTGGACTCAGCTTCTTCTTGATGAATTTCCCAGTTTTAACCAAGGAAGAACTAATGTCATTTACTTTGGTGAATATATAATGCGACTATTAAATGATTTTGGTATAAAATCCCCGGAATCTGAATTCTCCAAAGTCAGATATTTTAACATTCGTACCATAAGATTAATGAATCTCCCCGATCGACCGGAACCTTTTATCACCTTTAACGATTGGCAAGCAACCCAACAACAAAGACGACAAGGTGGTATTCACATTACCGAACAATCTTCCTCTCAAAATTTTCAATCCGAAGAAGAGGTTATCCGTCGTCCAACTGTTGGCCAAACATCGCGAGAGGCTATTGATTTGCTTGCACAAAATCAAGTTATTATAGGCTCTCGTTTGAATAAGATTGATAAAAAGCTTAACAAGGTCAAAGGTTTCTTCACAACATTATGGGAGGCTATTTCTTGTACATCTTCCACTACCGGTTCTTTGCATTTGGATCCTGGAAAAATACCAGCTCCACAGTTCTCTTGGTCAACTTACGAAGCCATAAGTTCTAGCACAAGTGCTCATGACACCGCTAAGGGAAAGAAACCAATTGAACCGGAGGAGGAAGATACTTCTGATTCAGACGAAGAGTAAGTTCTCCTATTATTTTTTATTTAGGTATTTTGGTGGTTGTTTAAAATTCATATGGCTGTGAACATTTTTAAGAACTATTGTGGTGTAAAATATTTATGTGACTATGTGATCTGCAGTAGAATGCTTTATGTGACTATATGACTATGAACTATAGTGATCTTCTATGAACTATTAGTTCTTTCTAAAGTATTCCTCTTTGTCGATGACAAAGGGGGAGAAATTATTGTGTTTTCTAATAGTTTCTTGCAGAGCCATACATGCAGAGGGAGAAAATAAAGAAAACAAATTCTTTATAACTCATATTATATATCGTCAATTGTATATTGTCATCAATCAAAAAGGGGGAGAATGTTGATTCATGATTTTTTGATTCACGACGAAGAACATCAACAAGCATTGAAGATTATAGCGACAAAAAGAGAATAGAACTTCAAACAAAGACAAGACTTCAAAGTATTTATATTTATATTTTTTTTGGTCTTAGTTCTGTTCAAATACTATTAAAATCATCCCTCAAGAAGTCACACTCGCACACAAAATGTTTTCATATTAAAATATGAGTTTTAAACTGACCTGTGCAACATAGCACAGGTCAGTCGACTGACTCATATCAGTCAGTCGACTGACCTATGTTAATGCACAGCATATTCTTTTGAAATGCACGTTTTTGAATTTCAGTTGACTGGAACTTCTGAGTCAGTTGACTGAACGGCAAATAACGGCTATTTTACTGAAAAGACACTCTCTTTCATGAAGATGTTTCAATCCAATTCCAACATGAATAAATGCAACTTTTGATTGCAATCTTTCATGAACAATTGCATCCCTATATACTCTATATAAACATGCTTTGATTCTTCTCATAATTCACCGAATTTTTACTTTGCTCTCTTATTCAATTCTTGCTCTATATTCAAAGCATTCACAAAATTCATATCACTTGAATCTTTGAATTTACATATAATCTTTGATTCTAAGTGATTTACTTCCTTCAATCAATACACACACACAAAATATTCTTGAGGATTTGATTATAGGAAGGGTGTACTATCAAGAGACAAATTCGTGTTATTAAGAACACACTGTGTTAAATATACTTTTGTATAAATTGAAGTCCTCTTAGGATGTTGAGGCGAAATCCTGTTCTGCTGCTCAGGTCCCTTGTTCGGCTGTTCAAGGGTTGTATAGACCTGTTCCTCTGGGTTAAGTGAGGATTGTTGTTAATGAAATTCCAAAAAGGAGCCTGGGACTGGACGTAGTACGGGAAGTTCGAACCAGTATAAAAATTCCTGGTGTGCTTGTTTTTATTTTACTTACTTTACATTGATATAGTTTATTTCCGCACTTGTTTAAAACAATTCCATATTGCACGATCCGCACAGTAACTTTCAGTTTGGTTCCTCTTATCATATTGCACCTAGTTTCTCCAAACTAATTCTTCTATTAGATCATGAAGGTGTGGGTACTCATTCGTTTCATGTCCATCTAGCTCATGGATGATGTATAAGTTTCAAGATCTTTCCTCTTGATCAGTGGGTTCTCTTCTTGCAGACTTTCGATAGGGAATTTACCCCTAGTGTCTAGATATATCCTCTTCAGGGTCTCAATCAAATCAGTGTAGGAAGAGAATTTCGGCACCCTTATTTGTCATTCTGGTTCTCCAAAGTCAATATCAACTCTTCTTTTCCTATTGTATTTTCCAATTCCTTCTCTAGACAATCCCATATCATCCATAGTATTAATTTCAGCATCATCGGCTTCATCCTCAACTTCAACGTCTTCTTGACGCATGACAAACTTCATAGTTGAATTCCGCAAGATCCATAGGTGGGTCCCTTTCCAGTGCATTTTGATGTCGGTCTTACCCGTGACTTCAAATACTGCTGCCGTTAGGATGAATGATGGATCTAGCTCGTCAATTACAAACGCTTCTACATTGATTGTTGTTAAATAGCTTCTCAAGATCTCTCAAGGACTTTGCCTTACGCTTGAAAGCATCATCATAATCTTTAGTAGCGAGATGTGAACTCTGAACTGCATTAAGAATCTGCCGATGGAACGATTCTCCTATTGTCTGAACCACATCATTGCCAAATCCGTTAACTATAATAGAAAGCATTGCCCCATTACCTCCTCTAAAGCACACAATACTTCTATATATCAGATGTATTTCATCATATGAACCGTCAGATCTGTATTTCCATCATACATTTCTAGCATCGGAAGCCTAAAATCGAGAGGATTTCTTCCATTTCGTATATTATAAGTGAATGGAATCCTGTTCACGTTCTCCAAACCCTGATCTAGGGTTCTTTCTCTCATTATGCTTTTTACTAACTCAGCAATTTAGTTTTCATCGTCCAATGAAGGTCTTCGTCCAAAAGCAATATTCTTCCCCCGCTCCTACAGGGGTATTCCGGCATATGCTCTGGCACGTACTCCATGTGTTGCACATTATCATTCTATCCTACTCTAGTTCCAATCTTCGCTCTGCTTTTATGGGGTAGCTTGGGTATATATTTCTCTAGTTTTATGCATTTGCATGCTGTTTGCATTTCTAACTCGAGTATCATTTGTTCCTAGCATTCAGATATTACTAAACATGGGTTTCCCGGACAAGTTTGTAAACCTGATATACGGATATATATCCACTATGACATTCTTAATCCTTGTGGATGGAATCCCAATAGGATTCTTTTGTAGTAACAGAGGCATCAAAAAGAAGATCCACTATCCCCATCCCTTTTTGCCATTGCAATGGAATATTTTTTGATTTTACTAGATTTGGAATACTAGGTGGATAACATCCCTATATTTATCCTATTGAACCAATTCTTACTCTCATTTTATATGCTGATGACATTCTAGTTTTCACTAAATCGTGTACTAGAAATACAGGAAGTATTGCAAAAATCATGAGTCATAAAAGAGTCTATGGGTTTAGGTATAAATGAAGAGAAAAAGATGATTTATTAGCAAAGTGGCATAACTCAAAAACCAAACCATTGAGAAACTAAATGTCCAAAGTGAAAATCTACCAGTCACATACTTGGGGATTCCACTATCCTACAACAAGCTAAAATTAAGAAATTTCAGACTATTGTTGGACAAAATCCACAAGAAATTCAATAATTGGAAAAATAAGATGTTGAATGTAGCTAGTAGAATTGAGCTAATTAAGTCTGTGATATATCCTCTGATTATATTCTGGCCTCAATTTTGCCAGTTACCAACAAAATCAATTCAGTATGTTCAAACTTTATTTGGAAAAATAAAAGCCACAATAAGTCTCGGGAAGGCTTATGTTAACCCAAACAAAAAGGAGGAGTAGGATTAAGAGAGTTATAAGATATAATGAAAGCGACTACTCTAAAACTCATGTGAAGATTCATTCAAGGTGAAAGTCTGTGGGCCTAATGGATGAATAATAGATACTGTCACAACAAGAACTTCTGGAACATAAATGTAGATAACAACACGTCATACACATGAAAACTACTATTCAACACTAGGCTAAAGGTGAAGAACACAATTGAAAGGAAAATAGCTAATAAAGACAGCATAAATCTTTGGTTTGACCCTAGATCAATGGGAAGTCACCAAATGTGTTATTGGGAAGGGATTATATCTTGATTATTGGAGGCCACATTAGGAAAGTTTCTTCTCCCATCTTTGATGGATGGTGGAGAGAAGACAACCACTATTTTCCCCCTCATATAACTCAACAAGTACTCGGGATACCACAAGAAAAATTTGGGTAAATTTTCAAACACGAGATTACTAGAAATTCACTTAATAAATTAACTAATACTACTACAATGAACTTAGTGTGGCACGTATGGGTGGAATGAAATTTGAGAGTGTTTCGGAACATTGAAACTCCAATCAGCATATAAACTAAATTAGTGATTTCAGATTGTAGACAAATGTTAAAACACGCAGTCATCAAAGTGGATGAAGTGGAAGGAAAAACACTTATTGTTAGGGAATTTTGAATCAGTTCCATTTTATTCTATTAAATTGTGGTCATCGATTTCTGAATGTGCCATCAGAAAACAAGTTCACAACTTAGTCAAATACCAGATCCGACCTTAGGGAGTAGCAACATCAATTCGATCGCTGTCTCTCTAGCAGCAGCTAGTTACATTAGAGACTCCAATGATTTTGTGCATTTAGTGGAATTAAAGAGAGTATTGGATAAAGAAAATTAAAAGTAATTTTGAAATGACATAGTTGAAGTAAGCATTTCAATTAACAGTAATTTGAGGTGTTATGTTTGGGATGTTATTGTATGTTTTTAATGTTGTATGGGTGTGTTTGTAAGTCTTCCATGGACTTTGGTAAAAAGGGAACGTACGGTGGCTTTTAAGTAGGATTAATCATGTGTAACTCCTTTCTTAGTTTGTTCTCTAGATACCATCTTCACTCTCTGAAGCAGTAAATAAATTGCCTTTTCCCAAAAAAGACACTATCGATTTTTTTTAAAAATTCGACACTTAAATTTTTTTCATAATAAACTATCGTATGCAAAAAATAGAAAATCATCGAATAAGTCTATTTAAAAATATGGAATGCGATAAGTATGTTAGAGAGAGGTCCACATAGAGGATCGAGTAAGTTTAAACTCAAATGTGGATATTTGAATATGAAGAAAGTTAAGAGTATGAGTTATGTATGATGTCTCCTTATAAAAAATTGTGAGGATGCAGTTATCTTAAGGGGGTCTGTATCAACTCTTCTTTCTACATCGTAATACTAAATAAATTTAATTAAAATAAATATGTACGGATTTGATTTTTGATAATTATTATTTAAAAAATAAATTTTACTTAATTAGAATCTTTTTAATAAAAGATTTTGTTCTAATAAATTGAATTAATTAATAAATTCTTTTTGAATAACATATTTAAAACTGAATGATATGTTTTAATCAATTTTTTTTTAAATGTAAGTAATTTTATAATATAGAGAACAATTAAATAAAAATAAACAAGTATTGAATTAAAAGGATATGTTTTATTATCGAAATGTATAATTTGTAGAATGAAGTGTAAGTCAATTTAAATTAGATCGAAATTTATTTACCAATAGATAATTAGGTTATTTAAAGGAAAGGAAAAGAAAAGAAGAAAAAAGAAAAGAAGAAAAAAGAAAAGAAAGAAAACTAATTAATTAAAACAAAGATGAAAACTAATCTGGCCCAAACCTATACTCGTACATGCTCTTACCTATCTCAAATTAAATCCCATAAACTCTAATTCCTGTTATTTTTGCTCTAGCCCTTCATGAAATCAAATCTGTAAAATGAAAAAATATGTGTGGCCTCGCGTGTATGGCCGCGACATAAGGGGAAAGACGTGTGATCTAGGCTCGAAGGTGAGGCATGGCTGCACATGACTGGTGGAGGTTGTATGGTTGAGGCAGCATCAAGAAGAGATTAGTGATGGAAGGAAGCACGTGCACGCGAACTTCAGGCATAGGGCTGAAGGAGCAGACGGGCGCTGTGACGTGTGGCTGACATTCATGCGATGGTGGCTATCAAGTGGAGGATCACGTTTGGTGGTGAATGACGATGCAGTTGCGGTGATCAAGGGTTGCTAAGATTTGGGTGTAAGTGGTTGCGAATGGAAGATTCAACAAGCAATGGGCTAAGGTGAGTTGTTCCTAACCTGAGATAGCTACAAAAGTGCAACAACTGATCAGTAACCCTAACACTCAAGGGGCGGGATTATGGCAAAACCTTCAAATTGCTTTGCTCCTAAATACTAAATACAAAGGTTTTAACGACCCGCACTTCAACCTTCGAAAATCGACAACCATGCTTCACCCGTATTCGAATGCCGCAGATTCAAACGTTGAGTCTGGTTCGCCGGAGCTTATAACACCTTATGTAAAAACAACACGGTGGAAACAAAGAATGATAATTTTACTGATATACAACATTGATACAACATGATACAACAAGAAGTGAGCAACATTATTAGAGATATATACAATAGAGGAAAAGAATAACAGCGGAAAAGATATCTTCAACAAAGCCTTCAAGAGAGAGAGAGAGAGCTCCACAAAACTGCATCACCATTGCCAAATCTTTAAGGACTCCCAAAGACTTTTATATCCAAAACCAAAATCTCCAAACTAAAGCTCGAACCACAATCAAGCTGTAATATTTCAAATGTGATCCCAAACCATAGATTGAAGGCTATCGAATCTACATATACTATCTGACTATCTGAAAACCTGACTCTAGGCTGTCCGTGTGGAAAATTATGCGCGGACTTGTGTGAGCAAACAAAAACAGTTTATTTCAACAAAAACAAACAAAAAGAATTAAAAAGAAATCCGTTATGCTTTTTGGAAAATGAAACTACCATAAGGCCTCCCGCCACACATACAATGCACGCACACTTGAAGGAGATTTCTCCTTATGATAGTCAAACATGCATGATACTTGAAAATCCTTTGTGATATTATTATTATTAGTGCGTAGTGTGGAAAACATTTCGAAAGTATAATATTAATTTTAGCATAGGTACCATTATATTATGCTTGCTATAGCTACCATTTAAGAATGGCAGGTTATACAACTGCAATTGTAAAGGGCTCGTATTGGATAATTGGATTTCCAACAAATGGTCAAGGCTAAGGAACTACCTTTTCGAATGGGTACGCCTCTAGAGGGACGCCCCGAGAACCTAATCAGATCTCTGACAACACAAGGCCGGGTTACCTCTGTAAACAGGTAACTAACTGTCATGAGTATGCCATACCCCAGTCGTCACCGACCTTTACCGATGCCTCACCAACAAATTCCAACGAATCCACATAAGTTAAATATCTGGGCTCCGTACCATGATATAACTTATTATCCAGAAGGAAATGCACATCCCCTAAAGCGCGCGACCCTCATAAACTTGCCGTATTCTCCCAGTTTCGATGATTTTTGGGGTGTGAGGTTCGATGAAGTCTCATCCCGCAAAGCTACGCTTTTCAAAAAAGCCATGCTTTGATCAACCAATTATTAGCACTTAGCATGCCACATTACCAAATTGGGAATATATCACTAGTAACCATCAACTAGATAACCTCTGAGCTCGTACGTCTCAGAGAAGGGTGTTAAGCTAAGAGAATAAATTCTCCGCCACCAAACAAAAATGTATTTGATAGAAACCAGCTTTACATCTCAAAGTGTAACGTCAGACATACATCCACACAAGTCCATCCTAGGTCTTAATGGAATCGAAGGCACTTCAAAGATGCCCTTACAAATCCGGGTATCCACAATCCCGACTAGATTCCCCATCACATGTGGAGATCTCTATACCGAAACAACTCAGTACAGAGTCATTCGATAGCTAAGCCTTTCGTTCTCGAAAATACCCGGTCTTCACCACCGTCTTCATTTGCTATCCATCTCGTCGTATCATTAATTCGGAATGGGTTTTATGACATAAATTCCTCTCATGGCTAAACCGAATGATGAGCGTTTAATTTCAAAAAGCATATGGATATATTGGGATCTTAGTTAAGTCACAACTTTTAGCCCAAAACATTTCTTTCAAATAGTTTAAACAAATTTCCACTTTAATCTTTTAAACAAAAGATTCACCCTTTAAGATCCTCTTCAATTTGAAAACAAAATTCACAAATCTTTAACAAAGATTCATTTATAGCTTTCAAAACTATTTCAAATTCAAATTTGAATCCTTTCAACAAAATTGAAAATTCTTTCCTTTATATAAAAGCTATTATCATTTGAAAACAAATGTTTTTCGTTTTGGGAAAATCCGATTAAATTTACTCAAGTTAAAGCCTTTTAAAGTATAAGTCGAAAAATCAGCGAACTGTCCTATCCTTCGCAAGTTCTATTTGAGTTAAATTCAATCTCCTAAAGTAATTCCATTTAATATACTTCAAAAATGGTTTAAAATCCATATATATATATATATATATATATATATTGTATAACTTGTATAACCCTTTCAAACCGTAATTTCCAAAATAATTTCCAAACTTGAACAAGACATATTATATTCAAACTAAATTTCAATTTCAAAACTTTCTTTTCAAAAGCTTTTCATATTCAACCCAATTCCATTTCCAAACCATTTTGGATTCAAAATTCAACCTTTAAATTTCTCATCATTGAAAATAATATTAAATTCAAAATATCTATGACTTAACCAATTTTCTGTGAAATCCATATTTGTGTGTGTGTTTTGTGTAGTCCAAGGGTTTCACATGCAACAATAAAATATCACAACCATCATCAATTCAAGCACAACTATATCAATAAGTGGTATAATCCTATAACGCTTATCTTCCATTCACAGATAAATATGTAAATTCATCACAGATAAATAAATCACAGTTCACAACTCAATCCACACAATCATATCACAGAACATTACATATTAGAGATATCAAACAATTCAAGGCATTCAATACAATCCAACCATCTATAAGCAAGATCAATTAATCACCTGATTTATAGTTAACCAAATAAATTAATCACTTATGAATTAATTACCCACCTTGCTTAATTAACATTAAGTAATTACAAACCATTTGTAATTATTTAAATTAATTAATGAAATTAGTTAATCATTCTTAATTATCCAACTTAATCAATCATCCTTAATTAATTAATTAATTATCATTAATTAATTACATAAACTAATTAACCTTAAAATAATCACATTAATTAACCCTTAATTAACAAATTAATCCTTAATTAATTATCATTTAATTAATTATCATTTAATTAATTAATTATTCTTAATTAATTTTATATTAGGTCATTAGCCTTTAAGTAATTATCATTAATTAACCTTTAATTAAATATATTAATTGATTATCCTTAATAAGTGATTATCTTTAATTAATCATACTAAGTAATTATCCTTAATCACTTGATTAATTACTCTCTAATTATTAATCAATCATCCTTTAATTACTTAATTAATTATCCTTTAATTATTAATTAATTAACCTTCAATCATTAATTATCTTTTAATTACTTACTTTAAGTAATTAATCTTTAAGTAATTTATTATCCCTTAATTATTAATTAATTAGCTTTCAATCATTAATTAATTATCCTTTAGTAATTAACCCTTAATTAATTACATTAACTAATTAATCATCTTTTAATACATTAAGTAATTAATCCTTTATTTAGTTACATCATTAAATCACCTTTGAAAACATTTAGAAATTGACCTATTATATAATTACTTTTAAATAAACAATTTCAAAACATTTTAAATCTTTGAAAAACTTATTAATACTTTACTTTGAAAACCTGGTAACATTTCCTTGAAAACTTATTCACTTAAATAATTTTAAAACTTGTTAATGCCTTTGTTTTTACCCTTTAAAATCTGGTTAATTACTTTAAATAAAAACCCGGGCCAAAGCTAAAATACTCGAGTAAAACCCGAGCTATTCCCGTAACACTCACATTTACATATTACTTTGAGCCAAACATATGAGAATTTCGAGCAAGTCCTGAGCTAGTTCCATCTTCCCCAATCCCTAACCAACACAGATACTATTGATACCACATGCACATGTACCGACGAATGCAACGACTCCGACCAACCTCACCGCCACCAACGCATCGCCGATGACCTCGCTGATTATCCCGAACATCCAGAACTCTCAATTTCGTCGGCAATCAAAAATCGAGCTACACGATGATCTTGGAACCCAAAACCGATCCATAAATCCACCTCGTCCAATCGCCACCCATCGCCAGAATCCACGTCGATCCACCAGAACCTCCGCCTGCGTCCCACGCTCCCTTTCCCCTTGGCGAGATCACCTCCAATCAAACATCGACGATGATATGGCCTGGCAAACTCAGTCGACCGAAACTGCTCCAAAAACCCTATTTCGTCGCCTCTTGGACACCACAGCCACCTAAAAATCCAGCCATAATTTTTCCCTCGACCTCCATACTTCCCTCATCCTAGACCCAAGCACGACGAACCCTGACCCACCAATCGTCGGCATTTGGCGAAAACCCAAAAACTGATCATCTCGAGATATCTCGACATCCACTATATTAAAAATCATAAGCACCTTATCAAAAATCATTATTTCCTATCAAGAATCAAATAATGGAATCCAAACACGAAACTATGAGCATCGAATTTTGACTTATTTTTGATTTTTACCGTTATTTATTATTTTAGAAATAAATACTTAACATAAATATTTGAAACCATTTTTAAAATTTGAATCAGGTAAATACAAATTCTTTTCCTTTAATGATCATGACTTAATTTTGATTAGACGAGGAGATATGAATTTTTTCCTAGTGAACTTGAGCCTGTAAATACAACAAAGATGTATATATACATATACACAGACATGCATACTCAAAAATTTGTATTTATATATATACAAACATTTTTACATTCATACAACCACTTCACTTCCATTACCAATCACAAACATCAAGTTATATAAACAAATGCAAGTCTTTAAATAGAAGTTTACTCACCAGTCATGATGAACAGAGGACAGAGAAGCTTCATAAAAATTGGGAATATATTTTGAACTTGAAACTGGAAAACTTGATTTGTATTTGAATTTGTTCTTGAATCAGGTTGAAACTGATGCTTTAATCTTTTCTTGATTCTAGTTTGAAAAACTTAAGTTTGATCCTGATCTCTACTTTGATCTAGAAGTGGATCTTTGCTATGTTGAAACAATGCTTGATTGCTTTAGGTATGTGATGCTTTGATTTTGTTTTAGGTTGAAAATTTGTAAAAGAGTTTGTTTGGTTTGTTTAGATTTTCTTTCCTGGTTTTGTTTCTTTTTCTCAAGTTTTAGATTTTGAGTTTAGTTTTGAACGAAAGAGAATAAGAAGAGAAGTAGAGATGTATTTATAATCTTGGTTTCCTTATTTTTAAAAATAAAAGAAAATTAATTAAAAATGACACTTGTAATTTTTTACACTACATGTTTTACACTTGTATTCTTTCATGTTTTAAAATACTTACACATGTATTTGCATACTAATTAATGTTTTTAATATTATAATTTCCATTTAGTTTGATTATATATATATGTGTTTTATATTTTTATAAATTCATTTTCTATTTTTAATTAATGCATTTCCTTTTTATAAATATTTATATAACCCTAAAGAAAATGATTTTAAAATTTAATTATACATTAATAAATAATCACATATATTTTATATATATAAGAATTTAACTTAAAATAGCCTTTTGAAAATTATTATATTAAATTCAAATTATAACTTTCCAAATCACATATATATATACATATATATACATTATAATATTAGAAAACAAATTTTTATTAATTTTAAAATATAGAGTATTTAAATTCAATTTATTTCCAAGGTATTTTTATTCGAATTTCAAACCACAATTCTATTTACAATCTATATATATATATATATATATATATATATATATATAAACAAACACATATCTTACTTATTTTGGAAAAATTCAAATTAATTCACTATTTAATCCTGAAAATTATATTAATTACCAAATTAAATTGGTTTAAAAAAGGGTTCATTGCAAAGGTTGTATTATGGTTCCAAAAGTAAGCCTTCACTGGTCAAAGCTGCCACACAATCCTAAAATAATAACAGAGCAAAAGAATTATGCTGTTGTCACGTCTCAAAATCCAGCGTTCGAAAATCGACATCAAATACCTCACTTGTGCCGGAGATTCAACGTCGGACTCCAGTTCGGTGGAGCTTATAACAACATTAGATGAATACAAAACAGCGGAAACAAAAGATGATTTCATTTGTAGCATCACTGATACAACACATATACGACATCATTAAGCATTTGTACACCATCATCAGAGTGCTATATATATGATACAACAACAAAATATAATGCCACAGCTGAACAACAACAAGATCTTCAAAAAGATCCAACATAAGCACCTTCAAACCAAACTTCAAATCTTCCAAAAGATTTACAAACCAAAAGCTTCCAAAATCCGATAGCTTCCAAAAGACTTCCAGAATCTACTTCAACTATCCAAGCTAGCTCCAGAACACGGATAACCTGCTTCTAGGCTGCCCGTGTGAAAATTTATAGACACCTAGAGTTTAGGAAGGGAACAATATACTTTGGGTTAGTCATGGGACTGGTATGAGTAAACAAAAATAGTTGTTTGAACAGAAACAATTTATAAAAGAAATCCATTATGTTTTTGGAAAATGAAACTACTATAAGGCCTTCCCGCACACACACAATGCAATCGCACAATTGAAGGAGATTTCTCCTTATGGTAGTCAAACATACTTGATACGATAAAATTCTTTGATATTATTATTAGTGCATAGTGTAGAAAATATTTCGAAAGTATAATATTAATCTTAGCCAGCATACGTGTCATTATAGTATGCCTATTATAGCTACCATGTTAAATGACAAGTTCTACAACTAAAACCATACAGGGCTCGTACTGAATGATTGGATTTCCAACAATGGCCAAGGCTAAGGAATTTCCTCTACCAAAAGGGTACGCCTCTAGAGGGACGCCTCGAGAACCTAACCGGATCTCTGCCAACACAAGGCCGGGTTACCTCTGTAACTAGGTAATTAACTGTCACTGTAACGATCCTGATTTTTAAGAGGAATTTAAATTTATAATTTAATTGAATTCTTGGATTAAATTATAGATTTGTTTGAATTTTTCAATTTTGATTAGATATGTATACTTATTTATTTTATAAATGGGATTTGAAACTTATTTTAAATGTAATTGAATTTGAATTGAAATAAAGTGTTTAAAATAAAATAAAAATAAAACTACGTATCAATATTGAATATAAGTGAAAGTATAAAATGAAATATATGTATACCTGATAGTTAAACCATAAATAGAAATCAAATTTATGCATTTATGTTAATAATAAAATTTTAGAATAAATAACAAAAGAAATGCAAATGAAATTTTATGGATATAAGGCAACATTAAACTGAATCGAACTACAAAGTAAAACTATAACAACATATTAATATAAAATGTCATTATATTACCAAGCAAATAAAAAACAAACAAAACTAGAATAAAATATACACATTAAATACATATAGTTAAATTTCAAAACAGCACATTAACTAAAATCCTAACATCATGTTGAAAAAAAAAAAAAGGTCAGTACAAAGTAATAAGAAACTAAAAACTGCAAACAAACAAAAATATAAAATCAAATGAATTTTATATAAGCACAAGTACATATGAACATACTTATACAAAGCAAGAAGTATACATACATAACAAAAAGTATAAGTTGTAAATAAAATAGGACTCATGCATTAAATGCCAAATATCCTCAGCATGTCCAAAATCTTCTTAGCCGAAGTAGGCTATTTCCTTTCAGCCTCCAAAATAAAGAAGATCTTTTAAATAAAGGAAGTACATGTTCAAGCAAAAGAAGTAGCCTATACTAGATAGCAGCTATCTGTACAACACTGTCTCTCCTAATATACATCTACTTCATTTCATTTTTATTCAAACCAATCTTAGTAAGCAAACTGAAAGAAAACTGTAAAAGCAAATAGCAAAACCAAAAGAAAATTCAAACTGCTGTTTCAACTTGAAGTTCTGAGCTTGCTTTACTGGAAAACAAGTGAGCAAACTTTCTTCAATTTTCTATTTTGATTGTGTTCAGTAATGATAAATGAGATGAAAAATGTTGTAACTTGTGGAACGCATACATATGTGATCATCTGTGCATAGGTTGATAATACTGCTGAATATCCATGAGAAGTATTGTGTTACATATATAATTTTGTTTTTTTTATATATAAAGTTCTGTATATATATATATATCTATATATATGTATAGAAAGTGTTCTGTGAAAACCTTATCCAACTGTTCTTCTCTGTTGTAGTACAGAGTGAAATAGTTAATAAAAATTCAAACTTCCTTCAATAAGCCATTTATAGTATTACAGTTAAAGCAAAATTTGTTGCTTAAACACAAATCAAGATATATAAGTTTATTTTAGACATGTTAGTGAAGTATATCAGGTGAGAAGTTTGTTTTACAGTACAATATAAATTCATATGTTGAATTCGAATGTCACGAACTATTAATTCAATTTCATATCTTGAATCCACACTGAAAATTAAGATTTTTAAAGCAAAGATGGAAATTTTTAGTGTAGTATGTCATGAACAGTTCATATTTAAACAAAAATTTGTTTTTTTTCAAATTTCTTGATGATCGATGAATACTCGCTCATGAAATTCTGCTTGAAGCTTGCTCGGCCATGGTTGATTTTAGGAAAAATGTTGGAAAAAATATCTACTGCAAGGATTGAGGGGACGAAGCAATTATAGGGTTTAAGGACGGTGAAAATGGCATAAGGGTTTTTGGCTCGTGCACGCTCGTCGAGGCGTCGAGTGGGACCAGACTTGGGGAGGAGATGCGTGGGGAGGTGGAGCAGCGGTAGGAGGTGGCCGCAAGACCTCCGGTAGCCAGAGGTGGCCGCGCGAGGTGATTTTTTGGGCGTGGGGTTAGTTCCAGTTTTGGTTTGAAGGCGAAATTTCGAATCCGTGATTTGTTCGAGTTTTTTGTGATTGTGAATACCCGAGAGCATCACCGTGGATGTGCTGACGATCAGCAGTTCAACCGGAGGTGGCGAATTGGACTGTGCATATGCACGGTTTAAAGCATTGTGTGTCAGTGTGTTTGTGTTGGGGAAGAAGGAATCTCACTGGAATGGGTTGTTCGAGTTATACTTAGAAAAAAAAAAACGTCACTCGGGTCGAACTTTTGAAGAACTCGAAGTAAGCAGGATGAAGTCTCGGGGGTGACTCGAAGGAGCTTTGGGAAATCTGCATACCAGGGCAGTTTGCTCAAAAATATAAACAGTAAAATTTAAAACTTTGAAACAATTTTAAACCCAGGTCTTAAAAGAAATTTTGATTGGATTTAAAACAAATTGAAATTTAAGAAAGACATTTTTTTTAGTAATTTGATTTAATTTAAATTTTATCACATTACTTTAGAAAATCAATTATAAAATGTAATTAAGGAATTTAATTAAGAACTAATAATTGATTAACTAAGTAGTTAATGGTAAATGAATTACTAATTAAAGTTATAAATTTATGGTTAAAGAATAGTTAATCAAGGTTAAATAAATTGATTATGAAGTAATTAATTTAATAGAGTGAATAAAGGAATTAAGTAATTAAGACTTTATGATTGATTAAGAATTTATTGGTTAATTAAATAATTTGAAATGAAGTATGTAATTAATTGATAATGAATTAACGATTGATTATACAGGGCTAAGTAATTAATTCCTAAGAAATTATTTTTAATTGAATTTATCACAATAAGAATTAAAGATGATTACTTATGGATTATGTAGGATATCTGATTTGTTGTAAAATGAATTGATATTTCTGTTTTGAGATTGTGATGTGTGAGATTTGATTTACCCTGTGTTGGATTATGATTGGTGATTTTATTCTGTAAACCCTTAGCCTTTAAAACGACATTTGAATTTCGATGCGACAGGGAATCGGATTCCAGTTGGTTATCCGAAACCCACATCGAATTGTAATGATTAATCTTCGTGATTGATAAATATATTTTATCTGGGAAACTGTGAATGAAGATAAGCGTTATTGGTTATACCGCTTATCGATATTGAGATATTTGTGATGATTGTCGTGCACTATTGTGTTAAACCCTTGGACCACACTATACACACACAAATATGGATTTCACGAGGAAATCGGTTAAGTCACAGATTTTTAAATAAGTTTGAATTTGAATTTTTAATTCAAATATTTTTGGAAATAAATTAAGTTTTAATGTGGAAAAGCTTTTGAAAAGCTGTTTTAAGAATAAAAGTTATTTTTGAATAACTAATAAAGATTTGGAATTTAAATAATCGGATTTAGATTGAAATTCAAAAGAAATCTGAAATTGAATTCTATATTCAATATTTATGATTTAAAAAGAACTTTACAAGTTATACGGGTTTAAACCATGTTTAAGCGTTGATTTGGAAATTTGAATTAAACCAAAGATTATAACTTGTATAAATGGAATCGGGGTTTTTCCCAAAATAAAACTATTGTTTCTAAGTGATAAAAAGCTTTCATATGAGTAATGAACTTCCAATTAATATTAAAGAGATTTCAAGTTTGAATCGAAAATGATTTTCCAAGTTATGAATGAATCTTTGGAAACAATTTTTGAAAGCTATGAGATAAATCTTTGATTTAAAGATTTAAATGAATTAATCCAATTCAAATGGAAATTGTTTTGAAACCTGTAAATGAATCCTTGTGAAACTAAGTAAACTTTGTGAAATAAATTTTTTTGTTTAAAAGATTTGAAATGGTAATTGGTTTAAACCATTTGAAAGAAACTTTGGAATTATTAAGTTGTGACTTAATCGAAATCCCATATCCATATGTTTTAAATTTTGCGCTCACTATTCGGGTTAGCCGGGAAAGGACCTTTGGGTCGTATAACCCATTCCGAATATGTGATATGTCGTTATGGATAGCATTTGAAGACCGGTGTTGAAGACCGGGTATTTGCGAGAGCGATAGGATGACCTGTCGATTGACTCTGCACCGAGTTGCTCCGGTATAGAGTTCTCCATATGTGATGGGGAATCCGATCAGGATTGTGGATATCCGGATTGCAAGGACTTCTTTGTAAGTGCCTTCGGTTCTGTTCGAGTCCGGAACAGACTTGTATGGATAGTTATGTTTGACATTACAAATTGAGATATAAAGCCGATTTCTTTCAAATATATTTCTGTTGGTGGCGGAGAATTTATTCTTTTAGCTTAACACCCTTCTCTGAGACGTACGAGCTCAGAGGTTATATAGTTGAAGTTATCAGCGATGTATTCCCAATTTGGTAATGTGACATGCTGAGTGTTGCTGTGAAATGATCATTGTGTTGATTATTTGTGATAGGATCATTTGTTTGATCGTCTATCTTTGTGATCATTTCTATGATCATTTGTTGACCCAAAGCACGGCTTTTGTATAAAGTGTGTTTTTGTGGACGTGACTTCGTCGAGCCTCACAAACCGGTAATGGTCGAAACAGGAATTGTGCGGCAAGGTTTTCAGGGATAACTTCCCTAGGGTATGACCATTCCTTCTGGAAAAGGGTAGTATCATGGTATGGAGCCCAGATACTTACTCATGTTGAAACACTTATTATTATGGTGTGATGTTGGTTAGAGAGCACTCATTTAAAGGTCCCAAAGGACCGGGAGTGGTATATCTGAGGGTTTGTAATATCCCTTGGGAAAAGGGATTCTCGGCTTTGTTTAACAGAGAACGGTGGTTCTCGGGGCGTCCTTCCAGAGGCGTTTCCATGTGGCAATGGGAAGTTCCTTGGTCTGACCATTTGTTGGAAATCCATTCTTCAAATACGTACCTTGTACGGTATTAGTTGTAGAACCTATCATTCACTTATGGTGGCGCCCCACTGTTTGGATGGTAGCTATAGTAGGCATAGTTCGAAATGTCTATGTCGGCTAAGATTTATATCTTTATTTTCGAAATGAATTTTCTCTACACTATGCACTAGTAATAATATCAAATGTTCTTTTTAATGCGTATCAAGCATCTTTGACTATCATAAGGAGAAATCTCCTCCGATTCTGCGTTTGCATTGTGTGTGTGTGTGCGGGAGGCCTTATGGTAGTCTCATTTTAAAAAAAAGCATTGCGAATTGACTTTGAAATTCTTTTGTTGAATGTTTTAAAAAGATAAACTGTTTTTGTTGCTCACACCAGTCCCATGACTGATCCAGAGTTTATTGTTTATTTCCTAAACTCTGGGTGCTCAAAATTTTTCTACACGGGCAGTCTAGAGTTTGGTTTTTCAGATAATTAGATTCAGTAGATTATCTGGAGCTAGTTCAGTTTTCTTTGGATATGGACGAGACTTGTTTAGCTTGGTGCAATCTTGATAGTGGATCGAGATAGGAGTTTTGGAGCTTTGTCTTTGGAGCTTTTTGGATCAGAGTTGCAGTATTATATTCTGAGAAGATTTATTTCATATTGTATCGTGTTCCGCTGTATTCTATGTTGTATATTCTCTGATGTTGATGATTATCATTGTATCAAATTGATGTATCAGATATTGTATTCATGTTATATCAGTGATATCATCTTTTATTTCCGCCGTGTTATTTATCATTTAAGGGTGTTGCAAGCTCCCGCGAAACGAATTTGATGTTGTTTGTTGGACATCGAGTTCGGGTCGTGACAGATTGGTATCAGAGCTGAAGGTTGAGTAAGAACTTTAGCTACGGAGTGTAACACCTTAGATGGCTCATTAGAGATAGGGTGAAGTATACCCTAGAATGTGTATGACCTGTGGAACCAAAATACAAATTTCTTAATCTATTCTCTTTATCTGTTGTTATTCTCTAAGACATTTCGTCTGTATGCCTAAATCGGATTTCTTACTATTTACAGATAGTAAGAATGAGCGGAAGAAGAGGACGAAATAGGAGAAAGGAAAGTACTACTTTAGCTGGTCAAAACCCTGCAACGACAGATATTCCTATTCAATCTCAATCAAATTTGGCTGATCTATATCAAAAGTTTTCTAGACTAGGTGGAAAGCCATTCACTGGCAAAGAAACCGTTATCGAAGCACAAGCATGGATTCGATCGTGCGAAAAGATTTTCAAAGGATTAAAATTAGAAGATGATCAGATGTGATTGATAGCTTCTTGGCAACTCCAGGAAGAGGCTTTAGTTTGGTGGGAAACTGTTACCGTGGATGAGTTGGCAGATGAATTTACTTGGAGTCGTTTCAAGGAACTGTTTGAGCAGCGATATATGCCGTCTGCTGGTATCTCTACAGTATATCAGGAGTTTATGGATTTAGAGCAAGGGAGTTTATCGTTTGAAGAATACTTGAACAAATTTATTGAATTATCTCGATTCAGTCCAGAATTGGTGAATACACTGTTAAAGAAGAATGAAAAGTTTATTCGGGGAATGAACAAGGAGTTTCAGGAACGGATGACTACTCACGTCAAGGAATCTTTTTCTGAATTGATTGATATGGGCTATCGATATGATACTCTGGAAAAGCGAAAAGATCCGGAGGAGAATGGAGATACAAATAAATTGAATTGGAGAAAAAGGAAGTTTGGCAATAAGAAATCGAAGAAAGATAAAGGAAAGAAGAGTATACCGAAGAAAAAGAGGGATGTTACTTGTCTCAATTGCCTGGAAAAAGGCCACTACTCGAATAAATGTAAGAATGATTGGAAGCCAGGAATGAGAGAGCCATTTATGAGGCCAGATGAGGAATCTACGGGATGCTATAAATGCCGCAAGCCGGGACATAGGATCAACAACTGTCCAGCAAAGAACCAGACTTTAGTAAAGAAAGTATATGCAATTAGAGATGATTCTTCAACCTCAACATCTGATTAAGGAAATGAATTTTATAAGGTAATCTTCTCGTTTACGATTAAATTGTTCGAATTTTGTTCGACACTAGAACTACCCTTAGTTTCACTTTTCAGCAAATCGTAAATGAATTAAATCTTGAATCTGAAATCGTAATCGAATCTATTTTTATCTATTTCATTGGGTTTCGATATATTCTACGAATGGTTAGTTATTCCTTCGATCTAACCAATGCCTTTGTATACTTCGTAGATCAAATAACCCAATTGTTTCGTAGTTGATGGAGTTTGTTCTCATATCTATTGTTGATAATTCTGATTTGGTAAGCCAAATGCAGAATTGATATTCAGTTGATCTGGAAAGATATTTCTCTATCTTTCATCTATCTTCGTTATCTTTCTCTGGCGAATTTCGAGGACGAAATTCTTTTAAGGGGGGAAGTCTGTAACGATCCTGATTTTTAAGACGAATTTAAATTTATAATTTAATTGAATTCTTGGATTAAATTATAGATTTGTTTGAATTTTTCAATTTTGATTAGATATGTATACTTATTTATTTTATAAATGGGATTTGAAACTTATTTTAAATGTAATTGAATTGGAATTGAAATAAAGTGTTTAAAATAAAATAAAAATAAAACTACGTATCAATATTGAATATAAGTGAAAGTATAAAATGAAATATATGTATACCTGATAGTTAAACCATAAATAGAAATCAAATTTATGCATTTATGTTAATAATAAAATTTTAGAATAAATAACAAAAGAAATGCAAATGAAATTTTATGGATATAAGGCAACATTAAACTGAATCGAACTACAAAGTAAAACTATAACAACATATTAATATAAAATGTCATTATATTACCAAGCAAATAAAAAACAAACAAAACTAGAATAAAATATACACATTAAATACATATAGTTAAATTTCAAAACAGCACATTAACTAAAATCCTAACATCATGTTGAAAAAAAAAAGAAAAGGTCAGTACAAAGTAATAAGAAACTAAAAACTGCAAACAAACAAAAATATAAAATCAAATGAATTTTATATAAGCACAAGTACATATGAACATACTTATACAAAGCAAGAAGTATACATACATAACAAAAAGTATAAGTTGTAAATAAAATAGGACTCATGCATTAAATGCCAAATATCCTCAGCATGTCCAAAATCTTCTTAGCCGAAGTAGGCTATTTCCTTTCAGCCTCCAAAATAAAGAAGATCTTTTAAATAAAGGAAGTACATGTTCAAGCAAAAGAAGTAAGCCTATACTAGATAGCAGCTATCTGTACAACACTGTCTCTCCTAATATACATCTACTTCATTTCATTTTTATTCAAACCAATCTTAGTAAGCAAACTGAAAGAAAACTGTAAAAGCAAATAGCAAAACCAAAAGAAAATTCAAACTGCTGTTTCAACTTGAAGTTCTGAGCTTGCTTTACTGGAAAACAAGTGAGCAAACTTTCTTCAATTTTCTATTTTGATTGTGTTCAGTAATGATAAATGAGATGAAAAATGTTGTAACTTGTGGAACGCATACATATGTGATCATCTGTGCATAGGTTGATAATACTGCTGAATATCCATGAGAAGTATTGTGTTACATATATAATTTTGTTTTTTTTATATATAAAGTTCTGTATATATATATATATATCTATATATATGTATAGAAAGTGTTCTGTGAAAACCTTATCCAACTGTTCTTCTCTGTTGTAGTACAGAGTGAAATAGTTAATAAAAATTCAAACTTCCTTCAATAAGCCATTTATAGTATTACAGTTAAAGCAAAATTTGTTGCTTAAACACAAATCAAGATATATAAGTTTATTTTAGACATGTTAGTGAAGTATATCAGGTGAGAAGTTTGTTTTACAGTACAATATAAATTCATATGTTGAATTCGAATGTCACGAACTATTAATTCAATTTCATATCTTGAATCCACATTGAAATTAAGATTTTTAAAGCAAAGATGGAAATTTTTAGTGTAGTATGTCATGAACAGTTCATATTTAAACAAAAATTTGTTTTTTTCAAATTTCTTGATGATCGATGAATACTCGCTCATGAAATTCTGCTTGAAGCTTGCTCGGCCATGGTTGATTTTAGGAAAAATGTTGGAAAAAATATCTACTGCAAGGATTGAGGGGACGAAGCAATTATAGGGTTTAAGGACGGTGAAAATGGCATAAGGGTTTTTGGCTCGTGCACGCTCGTCGAGGCGTCGAGTGGGATCGGACTTGGAGAGGAGATGCGTGGGGAGGTGGAGCAGCGGTAGGAGGTGGCCGCAAGACCTCCGGTAGCCAGAGGTGGCCACGCGAGGTGATTTTTTGGGCGTGGGGTTAGTTCCAGTTTTGGTTTGAAGGCGAAATTTCGAATCCGTGATTTGTTCGAGTTTTTTGTGATTGTGAATACCCGAGAGCATCACCGTGGATGTGCTGACGATCAGCAGTTCAACCGGAGGTGGCGAATTGGACTGTGCATATGCACGGTTTAAAGCATTATGTGTCAGTGTGTTTGTGTTGGGGAAGAAGGAATCTCACTGGAATGGGTTGTTCGAGTTATACTTAGAAAAAAAAAACGTCACTCGGGTCGAACTTTTGAAGAACTCGAAGTAAGCAGGATGAAGTCTCGGGGGTGACTCGAAGGAGCTTTGGGAAATCTGCATACCAGGGCAGTTTGCTCAAAAATATAAACAGTAAAATTTAAAACTTTGAAACAATTTTAAACCCAGGTCTTAAAAGAAATTTTGATTGGATTTAAAACAAATTGAAATTTAAGAAAGACATTTTTTTAGTAATTTGATTTAATTTAAATTTTATCACATTACTTTAGAAAATCAATTATAAAATGTAATTAAGGAATTTAATTAAGAACTAATAATTGATTAACTAAGTAGTTAATGGTAAATGAATTACTAATTAAAGTTATAAATTTATGGTTAAAGAATAGTTAATCAAGGTTAAATAAATTGATTATGAAGTAATTAATTTAATAGAGTGAATAAAGGAATTAAGTAATTAAGACTTTATGATTGATTAAGAATTTATTGGTTAATTAAATATTGAAATGAAGTATGTAATTAATTGATAATGAATTAACGATTGATTATACAGGGCTAAGTAATTAATTCCTAAGAAATTATTTCTAATTGAATTTATCACAATAAGAATTAAAGATGATTACTTATGGATTATGTAGGATATCTGATTTGTTGTAAAATGAATTGATATTTCTGTTTTGAGATTGTGATGTGTGAGATTTGATTTACCCTGTGTTGGATTATGATTGGTGATTTTATTCTGTAAACCCTTAGCCTTTAAAACGACATTTGATTTTCGATGCGACAGGGAATCGGATTCCAGTTGGTTATCCGAAACCCACATCGAATTGTAATGATTAATCTTCGTGATTGATAAATATATTTTATCTGGGAAACTGTGAATGAAGATAAGCGTTATTGGTTATACCGCTTATCGATATTGAGATATTTGTGATGATTGTCGTGCACTATTGTGTTAAACCCTTGGACCACACTATACACACACAAATATGGATTTCACGAGGAAATCGGTTAAGTCACAGATTTTTAAATAAGTTTGAATTTGAATTTTTAATTCAAATATTTTTGGAAATAAATTAAGTTTTAATGTGGAAAAGCTTTTGAAAAGCTGTTTTAAGAACAAAAGTTATTTTTGAATAACTAATAAAGATTTGGAATTTAAATAATCGGATTTAGATTGAAATTCAAAAGAAATCTGAAATTGAATTCTATATTCAATATTTATGATTTAAAAAGAACTTTACAAGTTATACGGGTTTAAACCATGTTTAAGCGTTGATTTGGAAATTTGAATTAAACCAAAGATTATAACTTGTATAAATGGAATCAGGGTTTTTCCCAAAATAAAACTATTGTTTCTAAGTGATAAAAAGCTTTCATATGAGTAATGAACTTCCAATTAATATTAAAGAGATTTCAAGTTTGAATCGAAAATGATTTTCCAAGTTATGAATGAATCTTTGGAAACAATTTTTGAAAGCTATGAGATAAATCCTTGATTTAAAGATTTAAATGAATTAATCCAATTCAAATGGAAATTGTTTTGAAACCTGTAAATGAATCCTTGTGAAACTAAGTAAACTTTGTGAAATAAATCTTTTTGTTTAAAAGATTTGAAATGGTAATTGGTTTAAACCATTTGAAAGAAACTTTGGAATTATTAAGTTGTGACTTAATCGAAATCCCATATCCATATGTTTTAAATTTTGCGCTCACTATTCGGGTTAGCCGGGAAAGGACCTTTGGGTCGTATAATCCATTCCGAATATGTGATATGTCGTTATGGATAGCATTTGAAGACCGGTGTTGAAGACCGGGTATTTGCGAGAGCGATAGGATGACCTGTCGATTGACTCTGCACCGAGTTGCTCCGGTATAGAGTTCTCCATATGTGATGGGGAATCCGATCAGGATTGTGGATATCCGGATTGCAAGGACTTCTTTGTAAGTGCCTTCGGTTCTGTTCGAGTCCGGAACAGACTTGTATGGATAGTTATGTTTGACATTACAAATTGAGATATAAAGCCGATTTCTTTCAAATATATTTCTGTTGGTGGCGGAGAATTTATTCTTTTAGCTTAACACCCTTCTCTGAGACGTACGAGCTCAGAGGTTATATAGTTGAAGTTATCAGCGATGTATTCCCAATTTGGTAATGTGACATGCTGAGTGTTGCTGTGAAATGATCATTGTGTTGATTATTTGTGATAGGATCATTTGTTTGATCGTCTATCTTTGTGATCATTTCTATGATCATTTGTTGACCCAAAGCACGGCTTTTGTATAAAGTGTGTTTTTGTGGACGTGACTTCGTCGAGCCTCACAAACCGGTAATGGTCGAAACAGGAATTGTGCGGCAAGGTTTTCAGGGATAACTTCCCTAGGGTATGACCATTCCTTCTGGAAAAGGGTAGTATCATGGTATGGAGCCCAGATACTTACTCATGTTGAAACACTTATTATTATGGTGTGATGTTGGTTAGAGAGCACTCATTTAAAGGTCCCAAAGGACCGGGAGTGGTATATCTGAGGGTTTGTAATATCCCTTGGGAAAAGGGATTCTCGGCTTTGTTTAACAGAGAACGGTGGTTCTCGGGGTGTCCTTCCAGAGGCGTTTCCATGTGGCAATGGGAAGTTCCTTAGCCTGACCATTTGTTGGAAATCCATTCTTCAAATACGTACCTTGTACGGTATTAGTTGTAGAACCTATCATTCACTTATGGTGGCGCCCCACTGTTTGGATGGTAGCTATAGTAGGCATAGTTCGAAATGTCTATGTCGGCTAAGATTTATATCTTTATTTTCGAAATGAATTTTCTCTACACTATGCACTAGTAATAATATCAAATGTTCTTTTTAATGCGTATCAAGCATCTTTGACTATCATAAGGAGAAATCTCCTTCGATTCTGCGTTTGCATTGTGTGTGTGTGCGGGAGGCCTTATGGTAGTCTCATTTTAAAAAAAAGCATTGCGAATTGACTTTGAAATTCTTTTGTTGAATGTTTTAAAAAGATAAACTGTTTTTGTTGCTCACACCAGTCCCATGACTGATCCAGAGTTTATTGTTTATTTCCTAAACTCTGGGTGCTCAAAATTTTTCTACACGGGCAGTCTAGAGTTTGGTTTTTCAGATAATTAGATTCAGTAGATTATCTGGAGCTAGTTCAGTTTTCTTTGGATATGGACGAGACTTGTTTAGCTTGGTGCAATCTTGATAGTGGATCGAGATAGGAGTTTTGGAGCTTTGTCTTTGGAGCTTTTTGGATCAGAGTTGCAGTATTATATTCTGAGAAGATTTATTTCATATTGTATCGTGTTCCGCTGTATTCTATGTTGTATATTCTCTGATGTTGATGATTATCATTGTATCAAAATTGATGTATCAGATATTGTATTCATGTTATATCAGTGATATCATCTTTTATTTCCGCTATGTTATTTATCATTTAAGGGTGTTGCAAGCTCCCGCGAAACGAATTTGATGTTGTTTGTTGGACATCGAGTTCGGGTCGTGACAGTCACGAGTATGCCATCCCCCAGTCGTAACCGACCTTTATCGAGGGCCCTCAACACCAACAACCACAAAGAAAATTATCTGGGCTCCATACCAGAATACCACTAATTATCCAGATGGAAATGCACATACCCTTAGGGGCGCTACCCCCATAACCTTGCTGCATCCATTCCCGTTTCGACCAATTCCGGGTTGTGAGGTTCGACGAAGTCTCGTCCCATAAAGCTACGCTTTTCACAAAAGCCATGCTTTGATCAAGAAATGATCCGCACTCAGCATGCCACACTACCAAATTGGGAGTATATCACTAATAACCATCAACTACATAACCTCTGACCTCGTACGTATCAGAGAAGGTTGTTAAGCTAAAAGAATAAATTCTTCGCCACCAACAGAAATGTATTTGATAGAAATCAGCTTTATATCTCAAAGTGTAATGTCAGACATACGACTATACAAGTCCATCCTCAGTCTGAATGAAACCGAAGACACTTTGTCCAATAAAGGAAGAAGCCCTTGCAATCCGGGTATCCACAATCCCTACCGGACTCCCCATCACATATGGAGATATTTATCCCGGAGCAACTCAGTGCAGAGAGAATCGATAGGTAATCCTTTCGTTCTTGAAAATACCCGGTCTTCACCACCGTCTTTAAATGCTATCCAATTCGTCGTATCACTATTCAGAATGGGTTATATGACATAAAGTCCTCTCCCGGCTAAATCGAATAATGAGCGCTTATTTTTAAAACATGTGCATACACAAGTCACAACAAATAATCTTTTATATAAAAGATTCACCGTTAAGATTCGATGTGGGTTTCGGATAACCATCCAGTATCCGACTCCCTGTCGCATCGAAATTCAGATGTCATTCAAAGGCCAATAGTTTTCACATCCAGACAACAATATATCACATATATCACAGCTCAGAACAAAGCAATTCATATCACACAGTATCACAATCACATATCAGAGGTATCAACCAATTCAAGGCATTCAATAATAATTCATCATCTATAAGCAAGATTACTTAATCGTGGGATTATAACTAATTAATCACAAGTTATTTCCATTAAATATCCTTAATTAATGACTAATTATCCTTAATTATTAATTAATTAATCCTTAATTATTAATTAATAAATCTTAATTATTATTTAATTAGCCTTTAATTATCAATTAACAAATTAATTATTTATTCTTTAATTACTTTCATTAAGTAATTATTCTTTAAGTAATTATCTTTAATTACTGTTATTAATTAATTAATCTTTAATCACTTAAACTTTAATTAATTAATTGAAAGATAAATCATTTATCTTAATCAATCATTTAATTATCATTAAAAATCTTTAATTAACAAACTTTATAATTAATTTACACCAACACATAAATTAACTTAAGGTATTCAAGTTAATTAATAGTTTAAAAACATTTAATCTTCTTAATCAACTCCTTAATTAACATTTTAAGTTAATTTAAAAATAAAGGTTATATATTATTCGAAACATTTTAAACTTAATTAATTTAACTATAAAATCTTCACTAATCCAAACTTAAACAAAACCTTAATTATCTAAAAGAAATAAGTTAAGAATTTTTTTAAATTAAAACTTGATTAGTTTTAAAATTTCAAAACTTGTATTTCACCAAAACTTTCCAGACCCGAGTATTTCCCGAGTCACACCCGAACAAAACTCCGAGCAAAAATTTTACACCCGTGTCATCGAGCTTATCCCTGCATGACTCGAGTTCGACCCCGAGGCAATGTCTTCTTCACAAACTTCACAATGAACCTAGATACACACATGTACATGTGCACGTCTACAACTACTCCGATCACCTCTGGTCGATGCTACGACCATCGACAAGTCAACGACAACCACCACGAATCACCAGACCATCCAGAACCCCTGAACGACGACGAATTCACGATCAAGCTATATGACCCAAACTGGAATGAAATTGGATCATCAAAGGTTGCCTCATCCCGCCGCTTCAGGCCACCAGAGGCCATGCAACCGATTCCAATGCTTCGTTGACGACTAACGCCTTGATTCCCCTCGTGTAACGACCCGTATTTTCGCTACTTCGAAAATGAGAGATTTCGATCGATTTAAATTTAAAAAGGAGTTTAAATCTTAAATAATATGATATATATAATAAATAATAGTGAATAAGTTATATATTCTTATAGTTAATAAATAAAAAAAAAGTATGAATTTGGATTTTAGAACAAATCGACAAAAGTTAAGTTTTGTTAATAATAATTAAAGGCTTAAATAAATGGATTTAAATATCTATTTAAAAAAGGTAAATCTTATTTAAAACATCTAATAAAGATAATAAAAGTATGTTAAAAGATTTAAAAATTTGTTAATAATCGTTTTATAAAAATAACCAAAATTTGTCGCATTTTGTCAGTTTTGCATACACGGTAAAATTAGAGATTTTGATATTAATTAAATATGATTTTAGAATATAAAGAGACTTGTTTTAATTTATTTAAAGAAGTAAAAAGTTCATTTTTAAATTTGGTTTACTTCAATACATAGTTTAACTAAAACGTCAAAATGTGACCGTAAAACATTTCGTCGAAAAACGACGTTTTGTCAATTAAAAGTTGTCGCAACGTCGTCGCACCTTTATTTTCTTATATAGGAACATATATTCAAATAGTATAAGTATTAATTAATTCACTAATCAAGTTTACTTTTACTAAACATACTTAGAAAATTCTAGAATATAATTAAGAAAAGTAAGTAAGAAAAGTCAAAAGTAAACATCAAATCAACATCAAATCAAACCAAACATAATTATTACTTTACTTTACTTACTTCTTAAGTGAAAGTGACATAAAGCATGATTTGAAATGTGATGTTAAGTTAAAAAGTAAGTAAAGGGCATTTTGGTCATTTTACATAATAATATTTTATTTCAAACTTTTTCCTATAAATAGCCATGCATACCTCTTTCATTTTCACACAAATCTTTCTTTTCTTCTTCTTCCTTTAAGCTATTTTAATGGCTTCTCTCTTAAGAGAGGTAGGAGGGTTAAAAATAGTGGAGTGCTTAAGCACTAATCCACTTGTTACTCTCTAACCTCTTCTTAATTCACTTCTTCTTCTTCTCTTCTTAAAAAAGGCCTTAGGCCATGAGTTTGGAAGTTGATAAAGGAAGGACGTGAGCAAAGCAAGTAAAGATGGAGATGGTCGAGCACTTGGAAGCATGGTTATGATAAGGTTTAGTGAAGCGTTGAATTAAATGAATGTTGGTAGGAAGTTAAACATTTGGGTAAAGGTGAGAAATTCTCATCGCTTTTAAATTATATTGATTATCATGCTAAATTGTTATGTTAGATAATCACTATTTGATGATATGTATGTTTGGTTGATTGTTTGGATATGTTGGATAATCCGTAGTAATATTATGACATTTACCATATTGAAAATGTTGATGTTATATGATTGTTATATGGATGTGATGATAATTTGGATATCAAATTCCTATTGATTTAGTAATCACTTTTGTTTAAAAGACCATATTTTAGTAATATGAGAAATTGTGGAAAAATAAGTCTCTTTTCATTTAGAAGTGAAATTAAAGTTAAAATGAAAGAGAATTTGAAATTTGAAGTGAAACGGATTTGAAAAGAATAGCTAATTAGAAATTGAAATTTAGATGAATAGTGAAATTGAAATTAAAATCGATTTTGAAAAAGTGAAGTTTAGTTTGAGATTAAATTGAAATTTAAATTGGAATTAGATTTGAAATCTAAGTTTTAAATGTGTTTAATTTGAGATTAGAATTGAAATTGAGTTGAAATTGGGTTTTAAAGTTTAATATTAAAATAATGGGAATATAATAATATTTTAATGTGGTAAGAGTGAAAATATATATTAAATACTTTAAAAGGTGAAAATATTGATTTAAAATGGTTTCTAATCATTTTATAAGTATTGAAATCCAATTTGAATAAATTATTTCAAATGTTGAAAAATAAGTTAAAACTAGACGCGTCGCGCAACGGTAGTTCGCGATTTCGCGTTGAAAAGTTCAAATGAATGTGTAGAGTGGAATATTGCTCGGAATTCTTCGAGATAAGAAAATTCCGGACTATTATATCCATATCTTCTAAATGAAGAAAGAAAATCAAAGTTTCGATAAGTAGATTTTGAATTATGTCCAAATCAATTTTCTAGAAAAATCGCGCTAGTGCAGTTTAGTGACCATAAAAGGAAATCTGTTTAAATGGATGTTTTTAATTATGGAAAAATATGGAATAAATTTGATAAATCTATTTAAATGATTTAAAAGAGATTTGGATTGGAAAATATGAATTAGCGAATGTTTAAAAGTTGTTTTAATCAAATAAGCTTATATAGCACTTTCCGCAGCACTTTTATGCTGTGAATTATATAACTTTTGGAATATGAGTTTAAATGTAATGATGTTTCCCAGAATCAATTGTGAATGTTTTAAAAAGGATAATTAAGCGTTTTGAAAGATAATTTGGAATATTTATAAGCAATTCCAAAATAAGTTGAAATCTGAGTATGCGGAAACGACTAGTACATTTGTCCCGCCTGTGAGATCTGGGAAGATAAAACAAGGTGTTTAACTAAGGTTAGGGATGGAGCAACCAGTGCCCTGAACTTACCTGGCCTATGTTTTCTTTTCTTAGGCGAGGGGTGGAACAGATCGAAAGGAAAGCCCGGATGCTTCAAAATAAAAAAGATTCTGTTAAGTTTTCCAAAATAAAAGAAGATTGGTATTATCCAAAAGTTAAGCAATCTCCAAAATGAATGATTTCTACGAACCTGTGAAGTTTAGAAAAGAATTTATAATGAATTTTAGGAATGATAAGATTTGAAAGGAATGAATTGGTAAATAAGAGTGTTGGATTTTGACTTACAAGTGAGATATAAAAATGGAATTTATAAACACCATTTTGTAAATCTGAAATCAATTTAAATTGATAAGTTAAATGTGAAAGTTATTAAAGGAATTATATTCGCGATTTTGGACAGTGAATAATCCTTTAGATTAAATGGATGTTTTGGAAGGTGATATTATAAAGGGAATGTTTTCCTTAAGTTAAAAGTTAAGAAATTTGGATCAAGAATTAAGTAAAGAAATCTGAGATATTTTCCAAAACAAAAGAATGAATTACTTAGAATTATCCTAAGTTAAAAGAAAGAGATTTCGAAATCATCCGAAAAGAATTTAAGTGAAAAGAGACTTAACAAATCCTATATACTCATATTCACTTTTATCGATGATTGGATTTCGAAGGAACCGGAGTCGGATTTGGTTAATTCCTATCCGAAAACCACTTCGAACCAATGTATGCGTTCGAACGTGAAGACATGTTGAAGATGGTGATTGAAGACCGTGGATCTTCCTAGCGTGAAGACTGCTTGTTGATTTGCTCAGGGTGCACCCATTATAGAGTTATATATAGCAGTGGTCTCCTCGTGATGGAGATTTTGCGGATTGCAAGGGCTTCTCGCCTAGTAATGGCCGAGGAAAGTACCTTCGGTTTGTCCTGTTCCTGGACAACTTGTATGGACGTTTGTCTGACGTTGCATTTCTAAAGATTACGTACATTGGTTTTTACAAACGTACATCAGTGGTGGCAGAGAAGGCAACTTCTCTTAGCTTAACACCCTCCTTGAGACATACGAGCTCAAGGGTTGTATTTTTGTGGAAGGCAATTAGTAGTTAACGGAAATGGCAATGTGGCATTCAAAGATGTGATATGTGCTTTGTGAAAAGGTAATCGTAGCCTCAAGCCTCATCAAACCGGAAATGACCGAAACAGGATTAGATGCAGCAGGGCTATGTGGGTCATTCCCATTAGGGTATGATCATCCCCTTCTAGATATATTTCTTCCCGCTATGACGTCGGGATGTTAATTAATGTGGTGTATGCTAGAGGGCCCTCGATAAAGGTCGGTAACGACCGGGGGATGACATATTCGGTACCATCTAGTTACAGAGGTGGGCCGGTCTGGTGTTGGTAGAGGGCAGATGTTCTGTGCCTCGGGACATCCATCTAGAGGTGTACCCATTTCGGAAGGTAGATCCTGCGCCTGGTCATTTGTATGGAAATCCATTCTCCAATAAGAACCTACGGTTTTGTTTGTATTGGCGTAATGAATAGCCTCGAAATGCTATATGGGTAACCATTTCGGATAAGATTGATAAGTTTATTTGCAAATGTTTTCAAAGAGATGTCATTAGAAATAATATCAAAGGTTTTGATATAAAAGTGTTTTAGTTATCATAAGGTAAAAACCCGTTCGTGTTTATGTGTGGACGTGGTCTTATGAGATACTATTTATTTCAAAGGATTTTATCCAAAGGCTGATATATGACACTGTCATTTATTATTGAGTTTTTCTCACGCTGGTTTATCAAGCCTGATCCGGGTATTTTCAATACTTGGGTCAGATCCGAGTAGTTTCAGGATAGTCGAAGACGGTTGGAGTTTCCAGAGGAGAGCTGGAGATATTCATGGACGCATGGAGATATTCTTTGATCCGCTTTGCTTAGTGTATTTCGTTTGATGTTTGTCAGCAATTGTAAGGGCAGGTTTTATAACTGTCCAAGCTGAATCTAGGTTAGACTCTGATATTGTATTTTAAAATTTTCCGCTGTAAATATTTTTATTGAAATAATATATGTTATTCCATTCGTGTGAGATTCTGTTCTGTCTATTTTTCTTTATCACCCTTGATGATCCGTTTTTTCGTGCAATTTGAGTTGGACATGGGTGGTTTATTGTCGATTCAAAGGGTACGGGAAAACGGGCCTTCACACTTGGTATCAGAGCTGAAGGTTAAGCGAGAACCTTGGCTCTATTATGGGTAAATTCTCATCAGAGATAGGATTAGTAATATCCTAGGATGAGTAACTCATTAGAGATAGGGTTAGTAATGCCCTAGAATGAGTTATGAGAGTATTATATATATATGAGCGCGTATTTGTTAATTTTACAAAATGATTTTGTTTAAAAGAAATTGGTAAATGAAATAATTTTACCTTGGGTTTATATTATAAATACTAAAGAGGATATTATTATCTTTTGGGTTAAGGATTGATTGTAATTTAGCTTAGTAAAACTAAAATATGAATATCTTGTGATTAGAATTGCACAATTTGACTATAAGATATTTCATATAGGATCAGTTAGTTGAAAGCTAGAATTTAAAACTGTAATCATATACCCTTAGATACTTGGTATTAAGAAATAATAATGATTAAGTGATTATCATAATAGATGGATTTAAAAGCTAAGTACAAATATCTTGTGAAGTAAAACTCACAATTTGACTATAAGATATTTGATGATAATATTGAAGTTAGAAGTTGTAATTAGAGAAAGAAAAAAAAATGCATACTTAGAAAAAAAAATTCTTGTCAATAAGACAGAAAAGATAAGCCAAAATTGAAATTTTGGGTAAATATATTATGAAAGGATAAGTTCTATAACTTATAAATGAGTTAAGGTAATTTGAAATTTAGACACTTTGATTAGGTTTAAAAATCAAAGTGAAATTTAGGAACAAGAGGTATAAGAAATATCATCCTAATATAAAATTTGAAATAATGATACATTTAGGGTAATATTTATAATTCAAAATGAAGTAAGATTAGAAGGAGGTAGTTTTGAATAATATGGTTAGTAGTTGAATGTTGGATGAAAATGTTTAAATAACAAATACCATGTGAATTAAGTTTCACAATTTGACTATAAGGTATTTGACGGATTTAAGGTTAAGAAATTTGATTTAGAAAATGGATAGGTAAATAAGTTAACTTTGTAAGAAAAAGGACGTACATTTAGTAAAGTTGTCTTATTAAAATATGGATTAGATAAATAATATTAGCTAAATGGAGACCTTAGGTAAAGAAAAACTAGGGATTAAGTTTTATAACTTATTTATTTGGAATAATAGAATTCCACATTTGTTGAAGACGCTAATTGAAGTAATGACGATTTGAAGATTTGGGATATGTATATATACTCTTAGGAAGTAAAGGTATATTATACAAGTTAAGTCATTTGTAAGCTTAAGTAATAATGGATTTAGAAGAAAGTAAATGGTTGTGAAATAAACTTAGATCAATAGAAGTTTGGAAGAAATGTATTAGGTAAAGATGAATGTGAATAAATACTTAAGTTAAATCGTAGATCATTTTGGCACATAAAATTTGATCTAAGATTTGAGTACAAAACTTTGAGGTGTTTACACCAATCCGAAAAAGAATTTATCACTCAATTCTTGATGGCGAATATTGATGAGAGTTTGTGATTATGTACACGAGTTTTCTATCATAGTTGAGAGCTATGCAAGGAAAGCAAGAGTTTGTGATTAAGAAGTCTGATCAAAGTCCGCAGTAGAAAATCGGGGGATCGATACTAGTTCGAAAGAAAAGTTGTGGATTTGAATAATAGATCGAATCAAATATCACATATAGTATGATGTGTTGGGTCTATCAACTTAGTAGTTCGATAGTTATCTTGAATAGAAGACATAAGAGATAATGGTTAGAATTATGTTTTGGTATGTATATATATAGACCTCAGGTGTAGTACATGCTTAGGTCAGAGGATGGGTTATGTGGATGTATTCATTTATGTTGATATAGTTTGGTTGTTTTTGGAGGTATAGTCTTGTTTGATAGTTGGATACATTATCTTAAGTGTGCAGTACGCACTAGGATGGGAAGGATAGAAGTTTGACTTGATGTATGTATATATAATCTTAAGAAAGTGATAAGTACTCAGCTTAGTGTGGGGAATCTTTATATATGTTTGGCATCATTTGTTTTAGTGTTGTTATGATATCGGCCTTCTTCTTTTCTATCATCAATAGAAATAAGTCAAAATTTTTTGAGGATATGAGTATGAGATAGATTCCTTTATCTAACTTTCATTTCGAGGACGAAATGCTTTTAAGTAGGGGAGAATGTAACGACCCGTATTTTCGCTACTTCGAAAATGAGAGATTTCGATCGATTTAAATTTAAAAAGGAGTTTAAATCTTAAATAATATGATATATATAATAAATAATAGTGAATAAGTTATATATTCTTATAGTTAATAAATAAATAAAAAAGTATGAATTTGGATTTTAGAACAAATCGACAAAAGTTAAGTTTTGTTAATAATAATTAAAGGCTTAAATAAATGGATTTAAATATCTATTTAAAAAAGGTAAATCTTATTTAAAACATCTAATAAAGATAATAAAAGTATGTTAAAAGATTTAAAAATTTGTTAATAATCGTTTTATAAAAATAACCAAAATTTGTCGCATTTTGTCAGTTTTGCATACACGGTAAAATTAGAGATTTTGATATTAATTAAATATGATTTTAGAATATAAAGAGACTTGTTTTAATTTATTTAAAGAAGTAAAAAGTTCATTTTTAAATTTGGTTTACTTCAATACATAGTTTAACTAAAACGTCAAAATGTGACCGTAAAACATTTCGTCGAAAAACGACGTTTTGTCAATTAAAAGTTGTCGCAACGTCGTCGCACCTTTATTTTCTTATATAGGAACATATATTCAAATAGTATAAGTATTAATTAATTCACTAATCAAGTTTACTTTTACTAAACATACTTAGAAAATTCTAGAATATAATTAAGAAAAGTAAGTAAGAAAAGTCAAAAGTAAACATCAAATCAACATCAAATCAAACCAAACATAATTATTACTTTACTTTACTTACTTCTTAAGTGAAAGTGACATAAAGCATGATTTGAAATGTGATGTTAAGTTAAAAAGTAAGTAAAGGGCATTTTGGTCATTTTACATAATAATATTTTATTTCAAACTTTTTCCTATAAATAGCCATGCATACCTCTTTCATTTTCACACAAATCTTTCTTTTCTTCTTCTTCCTTTAAGCTATTTTAATGGCTTCTCTCTTAAGAGAGGTAGGAGGGTTAAAAATAGTGGAGTGCTTAAGCACTAATCCACTTGTTACTCTCTAACCTCTTCTTAATTCACTTCTTCTTCTTCTCTTCTTAAAAAAGGCCTTAGGCCATGAGTTTGGAAGTTGATAAAGGAAGGACGTGAGCAAAGCAAGTAAAGATGGAGATGGTCGAGCACTTGGAAGCATGGTTATGATAAGGTTTAGTGAAGCGTTGAATTAAATGAATGTTGGTAGGAAGTTAAACATTTGGGTAAAGGTGAGAAATTCTCATCGCTTTTAAATTATATTGATTATCATGCTAAATTGTTATGTTAGATAATCACTATTTGATGATATGTATGTTTGGTTGATTGTTTGGATATGTTGGATAATCCGTAGTAATATTATGACATTTACCATATTGAAAATGTTGATGTTATATGATTGTTATATGGATGTGATGATAATTTGGATATCAAATTCCTATTGATTTAGTAATCACTTTTGTTTAAAAGACCATATTTTAGTAATATGAGAAATTGTGGAAAAATAAGTCTCTTTTCATTTAGAAGTGAAATTAAAGTTAAAATGAAAGAGAATTTGAAATTTGAAGTGAAACGGATTTGCAAAGAATAGCTAATTAGAAATTGAAATTTAGATGAATAGTGAAATTGAAATTAAAATCGATTTTGAAAAAGTGAAGTTTAGTTTGAGATTAAATTGAAATTTAAATTGGAATTAGATTTGAAATCTAAGTTTTAAATGTGTTTAATTTGAGATTAGAATTGAAATTGAGTTGAAATTGGGTTTTAAAGTTTAATATTAAAATAATGGGAATATAATAATATTTTAATGTGGTAAGAGTGAAAATATATATTAAATACTTTAAAAGGTGAAAATATTGATTTAAAATGGTTTCTAATCATTTTATAAGTATTGAAATCCAATTTGAATAAATTATTTCAAATGTTGAAAAATAAGTTAAAACTAGACGCGTCGCGCAACGGTAGTTCGCGATTTCGCGTTGAAAAGTTCAAATGAATGTGTAGAGTGGAATATTGCTCGGAATTCTTCGAGATAAGAAAATTCCGGACTATTATATCCATATCTTCTAAATGAAGAAAGAAAATCAAAGTTTCAATAAGTAGATTTTGAATTATGTCCAAATCAATTTTCTAGAAAAATCGCGCTAGTGCAGTTTAGTGACCATAAAAGGAAATCTGTTTAAATGGATGTTTTTAATTATGGAAAAATATGGAATAAATTTGATAAATCTATTTAAATGATTTAAAAGAGATTTGGATTGGAAAATATGAATTAGCGAATGTTTAAAAGTTGTTTTAATCAAATAAGCTTATATAGCACTTTCCGCAGCACTTTTATGCTGTGAATTATATAACTTTTGGAATATGAGTTTAAATGTAATGATGTTTCCCAGAATCAATTGTGAATGTTTTAAAAAGGATAATTAAGCGTTTTGAAAGATAATTTGGAATATTTATAAGCAATTCCAAAATAAGTTGAAATCTGAGTATGCGGAAACGACTAGTACATTTGTCCCGCCTGTGAGATCTGGGAAGATAAAATAAGGTGTTTAACTAAGGTTAGGGATGGAGCAACCAGTGCCCTGAACTTACCTGGCCTATGTTTTCTTTTCTTAGGCGAGGGGTGGAACAGATCGAAAGGAAAGCCCGGATGCTTCAAAATAAAAAAGATTCTGTTAAGTTTTCCAAAATAAAAGAAGATTGGTATTATCCAAAAGTTAAGCAATCTCCAAAATGAATGATTTCTACGAACCTGTGAAGTTTAGAAAAGAATTTATAATGAATTTTAGGAATGATAAGATTTGAAAGGAATGAATTGGTAAATAAGAGTGTTGGATTTTGACTTACAAGTGAGATATAAAAATGGAATTTATAAACACCATTTTGTAAATCTGAAATCAATTTAAATTGATAAGTTAAATGTGAAAGTTATTAAAGGAATTATATTCGCGATTTTGGACAGTGAATAATCCTTTAGATTAAATGGATGTTTTGGAAGGTGATATTATAAAGGGAATGTTTTCCTTAAGTTAAAAGTTAAGAAATTTGGATCAAGAATTAAGTAAAGAAATCTGAGATATTTTCCAAAACAAAAGAATGAATTACTTAGAATTATCCTAAGTTAAAAGAAAGAGATTTCGAAATCATCCGAAAAGAATTTAAGTGAAAAGAGACTTAACAAATCCTATATACTCATATTCACTTTTATCGATGATTGGATTTCGAAGGAACCGGAGTCGGATTTGGTTAATTCCTATCCGAAAACCACTTCGAACCAATGTATGCGTTCGAACGTGAAGACATGTTGAAGATGGTGATTGAAGACCGTGGATCTTCCTAGCGTGAAGACTGCTTGTTGATTTGCTCAGGGTGCACCCATTATAGAGTTATATATAGCAGTGGTCTCCTCGTGATGGAGATTTTGCGGATTGCAAGGGCTTCTCGCCTAGTAATGGCCGAGGAAAGTACCTTCGGTTTGTCCTGTTCCTGGACAACTTGTATGGACGTTTGTCTGACGTTGCATTTCTAAAGATTACGTACATTGGTTTTTACAAACGTACATCAGTGGTGGCAGAGAAGGCAACTTCTCTTAGCTTAACACCCTCCTTGAGACATACGAGCTCAAGGGTTGTATTTTTGTGGAAGGCAATTAGTAGTTAACGGAAATGGCAATGTGGCATTCAAAGATGTGATATGTGCTTTGTGAAAAGGTAATCGTAGCCTCAAGCCTCATCAAACCGGAAATGACCGAAACAGGATTAGATGCAGCAGGGCTATGTGGGTCATTCCCATTAGGGTATGATCATCCCCTTCTAGATATATTTCTTCCCGCTATGACGTCGGGATGTTAATTAATGTGGTGTATGCTAGAGGGCCCTCGATAAAGGTCGGTAACGACCGGGGGATGACATATTCGGTACCATCTAGTTACAGAGGTGGGCCGGTCTTGTGTTGGTAGAGGGCAGATGTTCTGTGCCTCGGGACATCCATCTAGAGGTGTACCCATTTCGGAAGGTAGATCCTGCGCCTGGTCATTTGTATGGAAATCCATTCTCCAATAAGAACCTACGGTTTTGTTTGTATTGGCGTAATGAATAGCCTCGAAATGCTATATGGGTAACCATTTCGGATAAGATTGATAAGTTTATTTGCAAATGTTTTCAAAGAGATGTCATTAGAAATAATATCAAAGGTTTTGATATAAAAGTGTTTTAGTTATCATAAGGTAAAAACCCGTTCGTGTTTATGTGTGGACGTGGTCTTATGAGATACTATTTATTTCAAAGGATTTTATCCAAAGGCTGATATATGACACTGTCATTTATTATTGAGTTTTTCTCACGCTGGTTTATCAAGCCTGATCCGGGTATTTTCAATACTTGGGTCAAATCCGAGTAGTTTCAGGATAGTCGAAGACGGTTGGAGTTTCCAGAGGAGAGCTGGAGATATTCATGGACGCATGGAGATATTCTTTGATCCGCTTTGCTTAGTGTATTTCGTTTGATGTTTGTCAGCAATTGTAAGGGCAGGTTTTATAACTGTCCAAGCTGAATCTAGGTTAGACTCTGATATTGTATTTTAAAATTTTCCGCTGTAAATATTTTTATTGAAATAATATATGTTATTCCATTCGTGTGAGATTCTGTTCTGTCTATTTTTCTTTATCACCCTTGATGATCCGTTTTTTCGTGCAATTTGAGTTGGACATGGGTGGTTTATTGTCGATTCAAAGGGTACGGGAAAACGGGCCTTCACACCTCGCACCGGTATAGTCCGATTCGACGTTGATGATCGACTAAAAACTGGGTTAAAACCCTAAATCGATCTCGTCCTTCCTCCACGATGATCAAAAAAATTTCTGATCATTTTTCCCGAGCTCATCCATCACCTGGCTACCCTCAGACACGATCCCGAGACCACCATGTTCGTCGGTCACCAGGATTTGCCACAAAACTCGAAACCATTCAACCTCGAATTTCTCAATAAATACGACATTAAAAATCTTGATTCTTCCTTTAAAATTTATGGTTTTCCAAGATGAATTTAGTAATGCAGGTGAATCAATAAATTATGAGATTCGAATTTTACATGTTTTTAAAATTTTGCTGTAAAATTAAATTTTCCAGATAAACTTAAACCAATTATTCTCAAAAATATTTTCTTAAATTAGGTCTTGATTTTACAAACATGTTTTATTCAGATTGTAGAACCTAACAAGAATCATAGGAAGATAATTTTGATTTTTAAACAGGTTTTGAAAACCTGTAGCAAGGCAGAGGCAAAATTCCCATACATGCACAGATATATGTATACATATTTGTATACATGCAACATAATTTTCATATTCAAGCATTTTCACAGTTTTACTTCATAAAACAACAAGCTATATATCAGATTATCAGGAGTTTACTCACCTGGGCTTTAAAACAGAGAGCTTGTAAAACCTGGAAAACTGTTTTGATTTCTGAATTTTGATATGTTCTTTACTTTAGCTTTTATCTGATCTCTGCTTGATTTTATTGCTTAAGTTGTTGAAGTTGAAATCTTGTTCAAGTTGAAACTGAGGTTATTGTTGAGCTTTGATCTTGAATTTAAACTTGATTTATTGAAATTTGTTTTTATTTTATGTTTCCTGGTTTGAAAATTAAAGAGGTTATTTTGTTTTGATTTTTTTCTCTAGTTTCTGATTTTTACAGGCTTTTGATTTTGAAAATGAAGAACAAAAGAAATGAGAGAGAGGAGATGTAGTGTTTCTATAGATTTAAATTTTATTTTTATTGATTATCTCAAAATAAAATAAGAGTGACACTTGTTAACATCCATGCTAAATTGATTACACTTGTTTATTTATGTGTTAAAAATTTCACACTTGTATTTTTCATGAGAATAATATTTTTATATTATTTTAAATTGTATTTTCTATTTTATAAATACATTTCTTTTATTTACACACACACACATATAACCTTTAAAGAAGATAGTTTGAAACAAAAATATATATTAATAAATAATGACATATATTATTTTTCAAATCTAAATTATTTTACTAAGATATTTATTTTTAAATTCAAATTCAAATTCAATTTCAAATTCAAATTAAAATCTATTCATCTATATATATATAAAATCAAACACTTATCTTATTTTTTTTGAAATTTCCAAATTAATTTCAAATTAATTCCAGAAATTTATTTTAATTACCAAATTAAATTTGATTCAAAAAGGGGATCGTTCCAGCTGCAGCCTAAAAAGGAAACCCTGATGACATAGAACTATGACACCATCCCTAAAGTAATTGCATGTCCTAGGGATGCGCCACAATCTTATATCAACGTTAAAGTAACAGGGATGCGCTACCATCTTGATACGACAGAACAGTGTTGCAACCCTAAAAAACATTGCCAACAAACATAACGACTCGAGAGATGAGGTGACGGGGTAAGATTGTTTCATGACCGAGAGTCAAGCCTTATTCCCCAAAGGCAAACTAAGAGATCCTAACTTCATCGGCAAGCTCAAAGAAAAAGGAGTGGCACAATCCTATATTGATGGGAATAGCCGGAATAGGTTCATGTAATGCGATCACTATTCAAAAATAGTAGCGCAATTTTTTCTACTGAACAATACAACTCAATTTCAACTATCTCCAACACTATACTTTGTAGATTTTCCACATTAAATAGGGCAGTATAGCTATGGAAGTGTTGAAGCAGTTCGAATACTAAACGATATCACTATATTGGGTATAATAAAGGCCCGGTTCCCAATAAACTAAAGCGAAGTTTTGAAGTACTAATAATGATGTTGTTCTTTCCAAAATAGATGATAGTTTCTTATTGCAGCTTCATTTACACATGTGTGCAATCCACCAGCCTATTGCATTACAGAGATGTAAACCATAGTATATTAAAAATGGGGTTTTCTCACTTCAATTTCTAACTTGCCGCCTAAGTTCAAAATTCACCAACTCAAATCATAGTTCCCACCGAAGACCATATTAGTAATCCTAGCATAGTAAATCAACAGAATGGATGCTCGACACGTGGAAAGATCCGAAGGTAAAAATTAAAATAGCTAAAGGCCACTTCCATAATTCGTTCACCATAAACAAGAAAGAAGGATGATTGACACATGGCAAAATCTAAGGATCAGAATTAGGAATATGTGTGAGTGGTGAAAGCAATTCTCGTAATTCTTTATACTATAAAAGTTGAAGCAACTACTAACAGAGAGGGGATGTTGAGACTTAACCCTTTTTAGAAACACTGAAACAAAAAACTGTACTCTCTGCTATTGTTTGTTTGTACTAAGAACAAAAGGAAGAAAAGGACATTTCCAATGGACGTAAGATTCATTAATATCCAAACTATGCAAATTATCCATGTCACTTTTATTTGTTTCGGTACTTGATTTTGCTTTTCCTGTTTTGATACTATCTTGCTTAATGAACTGGATAAAGACTGTCATTAGGTTTTGGATGTATTTCTCATAATTGTGTAAGCACTATTATGCACAATTACCTCCTCTAAAGACAATTTTAACAATACTTATTTGACTGATCCCCAATCATATAAGAATTGTGACAATCCACATTTCAGAAGGTTTAAATAGGCAATAACCCACACATGTCCAACTCAAACGACCCGGAACATAGACAAGATTATCCCAAATCAAGGTGCATCAATCGAAACCAACATCAAAAGTAGTAGTATGGAACAAAACCAAGAAGAAAATCTAAGAACGGATGTCCGCTAAAGGTAGCTAGCCCACTTGCCCCTGTCAAGCTGTCCTATTTCAGTCATTTCAAATTGGCACACGTGTCGAGGTCTATCCATCATCGTTCTTTTTCTTCAAATCTAGCAAACATACGCCTAATCCAACCACTTCATTCTGGTGTCTCCTCCGCGTACATATTTGTTAAAGTGGTTCTAATATTGACAGAGAGTATGCCAATAAAGGGTTCCGGTCACTTTAACAACCAAGCATCGTTTTACACACAGGTCGGTTTCTTTACCTTTCAAAACGATTCATATTTGATGTCAAAATATCATATTCACTTCAAAATATCATTCATTTCAAAATATCATACTTACTTCAAATATGTCGATTTCACTTGAAAATACCACCTCATTCAAATATCTCAATTTTACTTCCAAAATCGTTTCGATTTCCATTTAGGCTACAACTTCATTTTAACGCGATTCGCATTTGAATCCACGATTTAAATATAATCAGTTCCCACTTTGACTAGTTTGAATTTTTTAGAAAATAATTTGAATTATTTTTAAATAGTTCAAAAAGTTAAAATAATTTGATATAAATAGTCTGAGTATTAAAAATGGTTTATATAGTAAAATAGCTGGGAAAATCAAAATAATTTGAATATTTAAAAAGATAGATTTTTAACAGTTTAGAGGAAAATAGTTTATAGTGAAAATAATTTCAAATTCAAAATTGTTTCTTCCCATTTCCAATAAATTTGGATTTAGGTTCAAATTTAAAATCAAACTAATTCAATTTCTATTATCCCAATTCAAATCATCTTCAATCTCGATTCAACTCAGATCGACTCAATTTCGATTTTAATTTAAATAAACTTCAATTTCAATTCAAATTAATTTCGATTTCGGTTTCAATTCGAATTAATTTCAATTTCAGTTCCAAATTAATTTCAATTTCAAATTCAATTTAACTATTCGATTAAATGGTTCAAATTTCAATTCAATTCTCAATTTTAAACCATTTCACTTTATATAAAATTCGAATTCAATTTCAGAATATCGATTTAAATCACTTAAATCAATTTCACTTCAATATCCAAATTTAACGTTCAATTTTTTAAAAAAAAAATCAATTTTCATAATTCCAATCATTTTCCAGTTATAACTTCAAAATTCAAAATAAATTCTTTCACAATTTCTTTAACCAATTTCGATTTCAACATTTCAAAGCTCACATTTGAAAATAATTCCGTCTTTATAAATTTGATTTTTATTTTTTTAAATCAAAACCACTTAAATAATTTCAAAGAAAAATTTTAAGCCACTTAATTTGCCAATCCGACGTCCGCATATAATTTTCTATACTATGGCCAAGTGAATAGTTATTTCGATTTAATTTCAGAGATGGATATATATATCATTTCAATCCAAAATAAATGTCATAGGTATATATCATTTCAACCTATTTCTTAATTTTTCTGAATTAACTCCAAATAGCCGTTAATATGCCGTCAATAATTTATAGAGTGATATGGGATATATATAAAATAAATAAACATCCACTCATCCAAAATATCAACCAATTGACATACATCACAACCAGCATCCAAACAATCAAAATATCACAACAATTAACTGTTATCAACAATCGGGAGTTTAACTAGCAATTTAGTTCCAATTCAATTTAACTGTCAATTTAAATTTCTATCAACTCAAATCAGATGTCAATTTTAAATATCAGTTGAACTACCAAATAACAGTCAGTAAAATAAATCACTTCATGATTTTAAATTTAACTAACATAAAAATATTTTAGTACTCTATGAGCGTTTAAAACACTCACCTTTATTTGAAATTGAAAATTTTCTAGCTTCAAATAAATTTCAATTCGGCTCCATAGCATAGGCAATGTCAACACGAATCCAACGCAAAAGATGGCACTAAAATCCGACCTCGCACGAGTGATGTACGAATGAATTAGCAAAACGGATAATTAAAATAAAATTAACTAGACTAATTACAATTAAAAAAAACCCTAACTAACCTCACCCTAAATCTTCCTCTCTGCACACAAGCAGGTTGCCCGCATTTCCCACCCAGATCGCGACTCTACTTATTTTTTATTAATCCATCGCCGCCAGGCCCCTTCGTCAGCCGCTGTCACGCACAGCAGCCGCCGTACCTCATGCATGCTCGCGCTCTTCCCAGGAGAACACGAAAACCCATAAAAACCATTGTACTACCTTCTCCACTGTCGCCTTCACACTCGTCGTCCCCACGCACGCCGCATGCGTACGAGAGCCGAGATATGTTTGTTTTCGTTTTAATTTCTCTCCGGTTCTGCAAAATAGAAATAAGATGTAGAGTGGCATGGGAGAAGACAAAGATGCAGCTGAGCGTACGAAATGTTAAGTGATGGTAAATGTATATTATTCTAATTAGAAAATATCGAGCTTCTTAAATGTCTGAAATTCTCGAACTCCAAATGAGGTGTGCCGTTTGTCTTTCTATATGTTATAACCTTATTCCGAACACAATGGAACTAGTTTTGGGAGCCAATTCCATCATATTTAGAAGATAGCTTTTAGAAATTAAATTCTACGCGTTTCAAGCTCGCACGGCCAATGATAAGTCCGGCTACTACAAAACTTGAAATCCTATAATAACTCACCATTATGGATCTAATGAAACTAGTTTTGTCGAAATCCAAGACAATGTTCATAAAGACTATTTTTACACGTTAATTAAGAGAAGTAATTTCAAAGATCAATTTAATCACTTTAAATTCAATTCTAAAAGTTAACAATCTTCATTCTTGTTTAAATAAAATTCAGATCAACTTTCAAAATTATGTTCATTCATATTAAATTCAAGATTCAATTATTTAAACAATTCCAATATTAAAATTAAACAGTTTAACTATCCAATAAATCACCATATTTGATATATAAGTTAAACTTGTAAAATTTAACTTTTAAAACAAATTCAAATAATAACACAACCACTTCCATTTTATAGTAATTCAACACCAATGCAATTATTTACAATTCAATATTATTTAATTTACTTTCTAAAATAAGTTATCATCTCTTATCTTATTGAATTTTGTTATTCAATTTTTTTTATCTAAGTTCATACTCAGGAAATCACATTAATAAATCATTAAATTTTTATTTCTAACTATTTTTATTTAATAATTGTGTTGAATTTAATAATTTAAAATTGTTAAACATATGGGTCATTACATTCTCCCCCACTTAAAACTTTTCGTCCTCGAAAATGGGCTAAGTAAGGAATCTGACATTTGATATATTTTACTCAAAATAATAAGTTATAAAACATTAAAATCTTATTTACAAGACCTTTACTACGCTTCTACCACGCCACTCTGATATTGGTTTTATAGAAATTACAACTTATTTATAAAAATAAGTTATAAAATTTTAAAACCTCAACAATTTTCTAACACCTAGATTTACGGAAAATTTCGACAGCGTCTCCTTTGCGTGGCTTGATCTAAAATTTTTACAATACATATATATCACAAATATACCAAATATACATTTCATCTCAATGATGAGGCATTCCATAAGGAAAATAATAATATAAAAATGCGGTGTTTAATCTGAGGTATGCACCTTATTATTATTAATGCGAGCGAGTTTGCTCATATTAAGCAAGGAAAAGCAAACCAAACCGCGTATACGTCAAAATGATCTTCTAATATACCTATCTCAACTTAATTTGAAATATTGGTCACTTATAATAAGATACAGAAAGCATATAGTTTAAAAGAACTATATAACATGAATTTTGAATCCAAATCATAAGCATAAGCATTAATACACAACACAACAATCATATCCAATCGCGATAATAATAATGATTTACAACCAAAGAAACCATCCAACAATTAATATTCATCTAATTAATTCATAATTATCACAATTTACATTTTCAATGTCAATATTTAATTTATACTATATTATTCTTATTAACGTTCATTCTTTATTAGCATCTAATTAGTTTACTTCAAGTTTATTCAAATCTATTTCATTTACATTTAATTTATTCACATTTCAATTATTTTACTTTTTGTTTAACATTTTTCATCTAAATCCATTTCTGGGCTATTTTATAAAATCATTTCTTTTAATCTTATTCAAGTTACATTTTATTTCATTACCGCTTAGTATATTCTCTTTAATACTAATATCATTTATAAACCATTTCATAAAACCATTTAAGTTTAGTATAAACATTTTGTAAAATACAACTCATGTTTATTATTACTTCGTAACTTAAGTTTATATTAATTCATTGATTCACTTCATTAGTTCATTTCATTAATTTATATCATTAACTTTACTTAAGTAAATTTTATTTTATACTCAAATTCATATTAATAAATTTTCTCTTTTTATCACAATCAATTTCATTCAAATTTTCTTATGTTAACTTTCATCTTATAATTCATTTCCTTAACTTATTTCATTAATTCATTCCATTCAACTTACTTAAGTAAAGTTTCATTTCATAATTCAGTTTCAACTTTCTTATTTCATTAATCATTTTCTAAGTTTATAATCATTTTATACAAATTTTTCTTCTTTTACACAACATTATTCAAGTTATAATTATCACAGAAAGCTACAACTAAATCTTAAAACATCCTTTGCAAATTTATTTTTCAAAAAATTACAAGATATGATTTAATTTATTTTTTGTTTACCTTTTCTTAAGTTCATATCTAAATAATGTTTTCATTTTACTACTCAAATTATTCATTTAACGTTTCTTAGAACTTTAACTAATAACGTTCACTTATTTCACATTCAATTAGTTAACATTCAATTTATTAAAACTCAATCCATTTGTATTCAATTTATTTACATCCAATTTATACTAAATTCAATTATTTATATAAATTTTACTTACACCTATTTATTCTCATTCAATTTCTTTCACACCCAAATTGCATTTCATTTTATAATTCAAGGTCGTATTCATTCTGTCGATTCATTTTATAGCTTAAGTGTAATTAATTCACTTCACTAATTCAATTCAAATCCAATTCAATTTATTTAATCTTTATTAAGTTAACTTTATTTCATATAATCCATTACTTAGTTTATTTAACTTTATTTAAGTTAAATTTTTCTTTTTTATCATTCATATTCAACAAATTTAAAATTTTTTTGCTTAATATTTCTTAAATCTATAAGTAATACAAACTTAGTCACTTAAAATTTCATTTCATTATTTTATGTAATTCATTTCTAATACAATTCAATTTCATTTAAGCTTTCTTGAGTTAAACTTCATTTTATTTACTTCATTTCACTAAATTAATTTATTTAACATTTCTTAGGTTAATTCTTTCATTTCACCTCAAATTCAATTTTTTTTTGTTTGCTTAACCAAAATGTTCAACCGTTTTTAAAATTTGGTCTTACTTTGCTGTTAAAAATCTTATGTTATAAACTTATTTCTTATCTGTCCTATTTTCATTTTATAATTTTAAAAATATTTTCATATATTTATCAAATCATACTTGAAATATTTTTTTCACAATCAAAACTTGTTTTAACCAGAAATAAATTTCTTTTGGTAGCAATTCTCACTCAAAAACTCAAAAACGAATACTGGCGATGCTACAATCATCCCCAGAATTATTTCCCAGCAACTAAAGAGAGTTTAATGCTTTTATTTCTTTCAAAAATCTTTTCAAAATAAGTCTCTTCAAAATACTTTCAATTAATATTATTATTAGTTTTGAAGGCTATAAAAAACAATTTTGAAAATCAATGGGATTTTAAATTCTAAAATTCTTAGCTTTTAAATCCATTCTATTTATAAGCTATATTATAAATATACTTTTACAATTCCATTACCTTATTGTGAAGACATTTTTTCAATTTACGTCTTTGTTATTGTAAAAAATTCTCATTGAAATTAGATTTCAATTCCATTTTATCGAACGCTTCATGAAATAGAGTTCACAAAGTATTCACTTTAATTTTAATTCAACCAATAATCGATGATAACTAAATATTATCATCTCCTAACAACTAACATTCATTGATAATTATACCGGTTTGTGAAAATTATCGTTACATATATAATATAATTTAGGTAAAATTATTTCATTTACCTTATTTTAAAACAATATTACGTCGACTTGCCTCGTTTAAGTATTTAGAAACCCCTATCGATAACATGGCGTCCCACGCCCTGACTAGAATTCATAAACAACTCAATGGATAAGTAAATATAATATAAAACTTTTTATAACACTAACAACTACACGCTCTCATATATATACACACACACACACATTTACATATATATATATATATGTACACACACACACACACGAGTACTAAGGCACGTCCGATGGACATGCGCATAGAAAAACATGAGTAATAAAAGCGCATGAAACACAAAAAATTCATTTCAATAACATTTCCATGATAAACTTACTATTTGAAAGGTGTAAAAACATGTAAATGTCAAAATGAACATGGTACATGAAAAATATTTCTTTTGTTGAAATTGTAATAATATTTAATTATCAACTACTTCTCTTGATCAAAAATAGGTTGTTATTTTTTTTGGATGGGACAAAGAAATTTACAAACTTACATTCGCTGTAATTGAAAATGGTGATCCTACAAAGATTCCTCAAGCTTACACCATTGCTTTATTTTTCCCCCATAGAAGTACTTCTAGTTTCAAATCCAAAAGTAAGCAAAAAAGAACTTTCATTTTGTTAATAGGTCAAAGTCGTGCAAACTTCACCCATGACATGATTCATGATCTATGAAAAGTAGGATTAATTAAATACAACTTTGCTGGCAATATAAATAAATGTTTAATAATAATCATTTTAAAAAACTAACAAATATAATAAACATGAGTAATTACAACTTTTATCCCGGTAACATAAAAATTATCCGGATCCAAATATGTAACAACAACATATTAGAGGTGAAGTTCAAATAGTACAACTGTCTAAAAAAATTATTATGCCAGAATTCTAAGAAAGCTGATGGTAAATGACATAAAACAAAATTATTAGTCTACTCTCATACTCCATTTATGAAATTATGGCCTGCACCCATATGAACTCCAGCCAAGCATCGCTTCATTCATACACATGAAGTTGACATTTATTATTGCCTATTGCTATTGCAATTGTACTATTCACTCTAGTACATTCGAGCATTACTCTAATTCATGCAACTATGCCATTGCCAGTTATTTTTACTAAAACAGATATATTATAAGATAAAGCTACAACATTACCTTGAATTATATGATTACCTTTGAAGTATATCGTGTTCGTCCTGATTTAGTGTAGAATCATATGTAATTCAAATTTCTTTGTTGTATCATAAATAAATATAAAAGAATAGAATGCCATATTATCTTGAACTGTTTTATTTTCTATTCTTGAGAAATAACAATTTTAGTGCATAATATTGTATAAATACTAACATTATATGATCACTTTCTTAACAAAGTATAAAAAATATTACAACAGAAACGTATAAATTTTAAGAACAAAATATTTCCATGTAAATTCCATATTTAGAATACATGAGAGCATTTCTGCACAAAAAAGTTTATTGACTTCAGCCATAATCCCTTTCGCCTTCTTCCAATCCCCAAATAAATAGTTCAACATGATCGAAAACCAAAGTTATTTATTACAAATAATGCATAGATATTAAGAACTTATTGCACCTCTATAGTCTTTGAATTCTCAAGAACATCAATTCCCAATCAGTAAACATACATCGTTTTTACCTATAAACTTACCCTTTATTAATGACTGTAATCCTAAACAATGGCGTTTATCGTAATTTGAAGATGAAAATGTGTAGAAAAAAATCGATTGACAAAAATGAGAATTAAAACTGTACAATGCCGTAATTATGAATGAAATTAATACTTGTGATTCAGTTGACTCACTGAATTAAGTTTCTTTAATCCTCAAAATGGACGCGCTCCTGCTTTGGGTTAGAGGCTAGTGCTTCAGTTGAGTCAAAGTTGTAGTGGCTGTCGCAAATATAAATTTTCTCAGCATTTAGTTCAAAAGAAGGCAAGCTGAGAAAAAAAATGAAAAACTACAAAACGCAAGTAATTAAGCTAGCGTAAAATCGTGGAAGAATAAGGCAAATCCCAAAACGTTATTCTGCCTATCTAGAACTATTTCAAACTAGCTGCTATGCAAATCAAAACTTATCAATCAGGACATGTTAACCATTAACGAATGTGAGTAATGCAGTAATGAAGCAGAAACAAATGAACACTTATTTTTTGAACATAATTCAGTAATTATGCTGTGAAATGGGTAAGCATCGAACTCAAATATCCAACTATACCAAACAACAACTACCAAATAGTAAGATTGAAATCGAAAAGTTTTATCAATAAATTTTAGAACAAATCAAGAGTAGCGGATCTAACAAAGATTAGTTTAGCATGCATATTTTGGGTATTTGGTGCAAAAAAGACAAAAAACTGTTCAATCGAAACTTCACAGATAAAGAATATGTTAATTAATCTCCAAATAATGCATAATTCTCATGAATAAACTAAAACAAAAGATCGATAAGTTGGAATTTTGAGAAGGAGATTTTAGAACTTTAGGGTATACCTAGTCCAGATCCTTAGTTCAAGCACGAATCCCCATGAATCAAGCTAATTTATTGTGCCATCAGCAAGCTGCATCGGTTTTAAGCTATCAATCAAGGAAAGAGGTACAAAGTGAACTACACCATCGTGAAGTTTCATGGCGACGCAAAAGAGGAAAAAGATGAAACCCTAAGTATTACTTTATTATTAAAGTATCGCCTTTGTGCAACTTGAAATCATCCATTTGTTTATACCCCGCCTTCTTCACTGGGATAATTTTCTTTTTTCCACGGTTTCAGTTGTGAATGCGAAAAAGGAATCAAAGAAGGGTTGGAATTGAAACGATCCAGACTCGACCTTCGAAAATCAGCACCGAATATGACACTCATATTCAAATGCCGCAGATCCAAACGTCGAATCTGGTTCGTCGAAGCTTATAACACATCAAGTACAACACAGCGGAAGAAGATGAATAATATCATATACAACATCTGAAACATTATTCAGATACAATGATGATACAATTGAATGATACAACTGAATATCATCACTATCAGAGATACAAGGAATAGTAGCGGAAAAGAATATCTTCAATAGAATGCATCTCCAAATGCAATGCTCCAATCTAGAAATAGCTCGAACAACCATCAAGTTGCACTAAGCTAAGCAAGACTGGTCGTGAAAGATAAAGTGTAGAAAATGCGATCCACAAATCCAAAAGGCGTCGAAGGCTATCGAATCAATTCCTATAATTCAACTATTTGAAAAAAACCCAACTTTAGAATGCCCGTGTGGAAAATAGTGGGCGCCCAGAGTTTAGGAAAGGAACAATAAACTCCGGGTCAGTCATGGGACTGGTATGAGTAATAAAAATAGTTTATCTTTGAAAACAAACAATAAAGAATTTACTTTTGAAATTCGCAATGCTTTTTAGAAAATGAAACTACCATAAGGCCTCCCACCGCACACACCATGCAAATGCAGAATTGGAGGATATTTCTCCTTATGATAGTCAAAAATGCTTGATACGCAAAATCCTTTGATATTATTATTATTATTAGTGCATAGTGGGAAAACATTTCAAAAATATAGTATTAATCTTAGCCAGCATACCACATTTCGTCATATGCCTACTATAGCTACCATGTTCAATAGCAGGTTACTGCAACATTCCATGGTAGGTTATACAACTAAAACCGTACAGGGCGCGTATTGTTTTGTTTGAATTTCCAACAAATATTCGGGCAAAGGAACTTCCCAATTAAAATGGAACGCCTCTGGAGGGACGCCTCCGAGAACTTAACCAGCTCTCTGCTACACAAGGCCGGGTTACCTCTGTAACTAGGTAACAACTGACACGAGTATCCCATCCCCCGGTCGTTACCAACCTTTATCCAAGGGCCCTCAATCCAACAACCGCACAGTAAAGTATCTGGGCTCCATACCATGATACCAACTTTCATAAACAATCAACATAAGTAAATATCTAGGCTCCATACCATGATATCACTTTTTTATCCAGAAGGAAATGGTCATACCCTCAGGAGGAGCTACCTCCAAATAACCTTGCTGCCACGATTCCTGTTTCGACCATTACCGAATTGTAAGGCTCGGCGAAGTCTCGTCCATGAAGTTATGCTCTTTCGCAAAGCCATGCTTCGATCACAAATGATCAACAAATGATCATCAACACACAGCAGCACTCAGCATGCCACACTACCAAATTTGGAGTATATCACCGATAACCTTTAACTACATAACCTATGAGCTCGTATGTCTCAGAGAGGGGTGTTAAGCTAAGAGAATAAATTCTCCGCCACCAACAGATATATATTTGAAAGAAATCAGCTTTATATCTCAAGGTGTAGTGTCATACATACAACCATACAAGTCTGTTCCGTGTTCAAACAGAACCGAAGACACTCCCGAAGAAGCCCTTGCAAAATCCGGATAATTCCTAATCACGTCCAGATTTCCCATCACATATGAAGATCTCTATACCGGGGATCAGCCGGTGCAGATACAATCGACGAGTTATTCTTTCATTTTCAGAAATATCCGATCTTCACCACCGGTCTTCAAATGCTATCCATATCGTTGTATCATTATTCGGAATGGGTTATATGACACAAAGGTCCTCTCCCGGCTAAACTGAATAATGAGCGTAATAATTAAAAACATATGGATATTGGGATTTCAATTAAGTCACAACTTTAAACCCAAAACTTTTCTTTTAAATGGTTTAAACAAATTACCATTTCCAAATCTTTAAACAAAAAGATTCACTTCACCAAGTTTATCCATTTTTCATAAAGATTTATTTACGGCTTTTCAAAACAATCCCATTTCAATTTGGATTAACTCATCCAATCTTTCAATTAAAGAGTTCAATCATAACTTTCAACCCTTTCCAATTCAAATCTTTTATATAAAAGATGCACCATTTAAAATCCTCTTCGATTTCAAAACAAGATTTAATCATCTTCACAAAGGTTAATCCATAGTTTTTCCAAACTATTCACAATTTCGTTTCAAACTTGAAATCTTTCGATACAAATTGGAAATCCTTTCTTTTTATGAAAGCTATTATTATTTGAAACAAATAGTTCTCATTTTGGGAAAAACTGATTACAATTTTCATAAGTTAAAGCCATGCAAGTATAAAATTTGGATTTAATTTAAATTTCCAAAACCATACTTTTTAAATGGTTAAAAACCCATATAAACACCTTTATAACTTGTATAATCTTTTTAGACCATAATTTCCAAATCATTGAATTAAATTTCGAATATTGAATTCAAGTTTAAATCAAATTATTTATATTTCAAGTTTATTAAGTTATTTAAAATAACTTTTATTTTTGAAACTCACTTTCAAAATCTCTCTATTCCAATTCCAATTCCAAAACCATGTTGGATTTAAGAATTCAGTTTATAAAATTGTTAAAAATCTATGACTTAACCGATTCCCTCGTGCAATCCGTATTTGTGTGTATATGGTGTACTCCAGGGGTTTGACACAATAATGCAACATCATTCAATCATTACAGATTCAATCGTATCAATATCAATAAGCGATATGATCTATAACGCTTATCTCCATTCACAGATTCACCGATAAAGTCAATATATCATACAATTATATAAATGTATCTATGAAATCAAATCAAATAAATGCCAACCGCCTATTCACGTTTGAAATTACGCCTACTTTTTCCCTTCAAATCAGTCCTATTCAAGTCTGTCAAAACACGCCATCCCGCATCACTTAAATCATGCCCCTCTTTTATCGTTCTACTCATTTTATTCATCTCCTCCCCAATGAGAATCGATCTCGTTCGATTATAAAAAATATATATCTATATACAGAACGAGATTGAAATCTCGTACATAGAGCGGAAGTCGCGACCCCCTCTTTTGGTTTTCAAGCACGGCGAATTGGATGCTCGAACTCGAAGGTTGAATCACGATCGCGAATGGAAGCAGTTAGGGTTTCGCATCGAGACGAGATGGTCAGGGCAGCGTAGTCGAGATGGGAAAAATTGCGTGGTTGGATTCGAAGTTTATCTACAGATCGTGAGGCGATTTGGGACGCGGTAAGGGGAGTGTAGTAGTTTGCATCGTCGTTAGCCTCGAGTGAACGAGCAATAGGTAGAATTGGTTTCGATGATAGTCGAGAAACATCCGGGGATGGTCGGAGTTTCACGGAGGTGGTGGCACTCATTCACGAGTGGTTGTGGTCGCAAGTATGGGCAGAAGATGTGGTGCAATTTTCGAGATTAAAGGGGTGCTGCATGCGAGAGGGGATGAGTTCGATCGACCTGAGGAGGATTTCACATCGGAGGAAGGTGGAATCGCTCGATTTTAGGCACGACTGCATACGTGGTTGGGCTACTTGATGCCTTGGGGTAATTCCTTAATTATCTCAGTAACTATGTTAATTACAGATTATTATTGCCTTGTTATATATATATTTAAAGTATTTGGAAGTTTATATATGAATATATATATATATATATATATATATATATAGATTTTTGAAAACCTATGATTATTTTTATAAAAATATATATGTAGCATCAAAGAAAATCATTTTAAAATTTAATTATTTGTTTAAAATAAAATCATTGGTTAATTGAATTTATAAATAGGAATTCAATTGTTTGATTTATTCAAATATTAACAAAAAAATCATATAATATTTATTCAAGGTTGAAATCTGAAAAGAAACAAGCTGGTCTGGAATGGATTGCAAATAAATTCAAGGCGAGTTAATCTCACTCAGCTGAATTTAAATTTAAATTTAAATTTAAATGATTAAATTTAGATAATTGTTTGAATGGTTGAATTGATTGATGTGCTATAGTATGGTATATTTTGAAATTGGTAATATTGTGCCAACGTCTGTGGATGCAGGGAAAATAGGTTAGAGGGATCCAACTGGACACCTCAACATTTATTTAAATTATTTAATATCCTCTGTTGTGATTATTTGATATTTTATGATGAATTATTTTGGAATATTGAATGCTATGGTTTGATTGGATATAATTGGGTATAATGAATTACCAAAAATATATAAATTGGATATTGGAAGAAAATAAAAGAAGTGAATTTGTAAGTAAAATAATTATAGAAAATTTGAATAAATTCAAGAATGAATTGGAAAAAAAATAAAGTGACTTTAAAATTCTAGTAAATAAATCTTGAGTATGGGAAGGAAATTTTGTATAAACTGAAAGTTAATGAACTTTAAACTCCAGTGTTATTATTTAAAAGAACAAAGCATCTATTTTAAATTTAAGATTTGAATTTTGTAAAGAATAAAGAAGAAATTAGGAAAAATCTGAAATTGGTATAATTCAGTTAAAAGATTTAAAATCAAATGGAAAATAATAATAATAATAAAGTCCATAATTAATGAATTTTGAAATGAACTGAGTAAGTAGAGAAATTTATTTCAAATGGAATAAATTAGGAATCAATTTGGAAAGTTGATTTAAGTGATTGAGATTTGAAATTTTCCCTGAATAACCAAGTACGTTTTCAAAGTAAATTTTTAAATATAAATTAAAAGTTTAAAGTTGTTTTAAAAAGCAAGTTTTGAAAAATTTATTATTTTTAAAATATTTAAATTCTAAAGTAAATATTTCCTTTAATCTATTATAGCAGTAATTATTTAAAGAATGACTTAGTATTTTGTTTTTAAAAGTGTAAATCTAGTTTTATATTTTATTAAGTAACCTTATTTTCAAATATTCATATAATATGTATTTTTAACAAACTCTTGTAGTAGTTTTAACTTAAATGTTTCAAAGTATATTTCAAAGTAAAGTGTTTTAAATTATTTTAAAAATATTGTTTTGTGCTTGGTAATTTCAGTGGAGATAGAAAAAATATTTAGGAAAGTTTATTCTGAAAAAGAAAGATGGTTTTGAAACTGTTTTCAAGGGTTGAAAATAGAAATATATCTTGTGAAGATATTTTGAGGCTAATAAATAATTTGGGGGATTATTTATTGTTTGATGGATGTTTTTAAATATTAATTGATAGTTAAATCACCGACTATCAATGTTGGACAAATACGTTGATCGTTTCGAAGAGACCGGGATCGAGAATTATTTCTCGAAAACCACTTTGATCCGGTTTGTACATTTTCGTGAAACGAGTTTGGATTTGAAGATGGAGCAGTGAAGTGCAAGGGCTAGTCGCTACTAATCCTGAGGATATTTCCAAAATGGATGTAGTAGGAATAGTGCCTTCGGTTCCGTTCGAACCCGGGACGGACTTGTATGGATGAATGCTTTCGGAACATCGTCAGGTGGGTGATGGGCATTCTAAGGGATATGTTCTATAAAGGTAACGCTTAGCCTCAAGCCTCATCAACCGGGAATGACTGAAAATCAGGGGTTATGCAGCAAGGCTAGGTGGGTAGCACACAAGCAGGGTGAGGTCATCCCTGTCTAGATGTCCCTTTTATTTCGGCTTAGTGGGCGGTTGCTGATCCCAACCGCGGGGTGATCTCACTCGGGATTATCCAGTAAGGGGTAGTCCCGATCTTGTGTTGCAGGGGTGCGGGCGTACTCCTCGGTACTGTGATCTAGGCCACGTACTGTGACAGGTGGTACCCCAGTGCCTAGTCATTAGTTGGAAATCCAGTCTCCCTATGAGCTTTGTATGAGTTTTGTTTGTATTACCCACTCTATAGCTAGTAGCTGGAATTTAATGAATGCAACAATTTCGGATATTTTATAAGTATTTGTATATAGAACCTATTATAATATCAGAGGATTTCTATAAAAATTGTTTTAGCTATCGTAAGGTAAAAACCCGACATGTTTATTTGTGGCGTGGTCTTATGAGATGCTTTTGTTTTTCAAAGGATTTTTTGAAATTTAATAATCAGTTGAGTGTGATTTTCTCACGTTGGTTTTCCAGACTGACTCGGGTATTATTTAACTGTAATGCTCGGGTCAGACCGAGTATTATAGGATACAGGATATGATGCTGTGGAGCTCAGGAGAGATATGATGCTGTGGAGCTCAGGAGACGAGCTGGATGATGATACGTACTTCGTACTTGTTTTATATATATATTCCGCTGTATTGAGTAGCTGTGTATCCAGTTGTATGTTATTGATGTTGAACTGTGATTGATGTACTCTGATGATGTAATATATATATATATAAACGAATATATTTGATTTTTGAGTAAAGATTATTTATTATCTATTATATTTTATTCCGCTACGATGGTCAGATTCTGATGTTGCTTTCTATTTCTTTCTTCTACCTCTTCTTCTTTAACCCAAATGGTTCGTATTTCTGTGCAACTTGAGTTGATTGATGTAGAATAGTGTTGACTCAAGAGGTACGGATTTGCGGGTCGTTTCACTTGGTATCAGAGCTTAGGTTGGTGATAACCTTGGCTCTGGTGGGGATTACTCATTAAATAGAGTCAATAGTACTCTAGACTGAGTTTGAGCGTATTAATAGATATGAGCGCGTATTTGTTAGTGAATATAAAATGATTTTATATTGTGTTGATTGGTTTATTGAGTAGTTTATGGATTCTGGTCAATACGAGTAATTAACGTTATTGGTAGGTATCTCTAAACACTTGAATAGAACAATTCGACACAGTATTGTTTTAAAGTAGGGTAAATGAAATAATTTTACCCAAATTATTTTTGTACATAAAAGTTATAAATTTTTGTAAAGTATTATAGTATTTGGATGCTTAATTGTTAAGGAATGATAATATTAAATTATTAACACTATTGTGTAGAAATTGAATAAGAAATTGAAAACTTATAACCGAAGCCGAAGTATAAATTTATATAACAAAATGGAATTTGAAATATAGATTATAAATGTAATTTATAAATTGAAATAAACTTCATATACAAATGAGATTCGTAAATGTAAACTGTAAAGGTGATTATAATTTTGAAATAGAATTCCAGAGAACCATTTGAAATTGAAATGAGATAAAATTCCAGAGAATATTTGAATATAGATTTAAAGGAATTGCAATTTGGAATTTTTGGGAAAAATTTAAATTCCTTTGGGTTTGAAAACGGTTTCAAAAAGATTTGGAGGAATAATAGTATTATTTTGGAAACATTTTGAGTTGTATTTGAAATCTTGTGAGATTTGGAAATTCAAAATATTTGAAATGTTGTTAAAGAGATAAAAGCACTAAACTCTTTCGATCGCTGGAAAATAATTCCGATGATGATCGCGACATCATCGGTGTTCATTTTCGAGTTTCCAAGAGAGAAATTGCTACCTGAATATTTTAAATTGGAATGGTTTGCGAACTGGGTTTGGTTTTGAAATTCAAAGGGACAATTGAATTTGCCAAAGGATTTTGGATGTAGTTGATTTCAAAAGTGATTTTGAAATTTTGAGAAATTGTTTAAACTCTGAAATCTTATTTAAAATGTTTATGGAATAATAACAATATATTGGCTGAATAAAATGTATAATTCCGAGTTAAAGGTAAAATGTGAATGGAATTGATTATAAATGGATAAAAGAATGGATATAAATAAGTTGTGACTCATAAAATTTAGAAGTGGAATAAATAAGCCAAAATAAATTAGTTTTATATTTTGGGAAATGAATAAAATCCAAAACTTAAATTATAAAATAGATTGTACTCCAGTAAAATAGTTAAAGTGATTTTTGAAATAAAAATCAAATATTGGGTATAAAATTGGAAGAAACCAATAGATAATTAATTAGTTAATGAAATTGGAAATGAACTCGAGTATAAATGAATTCAGCTTGGGTTGTTGGTGAATTAAATGTAATTGAAAGTGTACTCGAATAAAATAGAATTGGATTATAAAAATGATGGATTGAGTTGGTGGATAAAAATCCAAGTAGACATAAATTTAAATCTTTCCTTGTTATTGATAGGAATAAATTCAGAATGAATTAAGTATGGAAGTCAAAAGTTTAAAGAAATGACCGAATAAACTAATTTAATTAAATTAGTAAATGAGATTGGTTTGATAATTGAAAATCAAATTAAGGATTTAAATTGGGAAATGCTTATAAAAAAATATAACTTGAGTTTTGAAGTTGAAATATCTTGAAGGAAATAAATAACTGAAGTAATATTTAGATAAAAGCCTTGACTTAGGCAAAATTGTGAAATGATTGTGTCGAGTTTAATGAAATGATCTTAAATAAAACTCGTTTAGTTAATGAAATGAAATGCCAGTTGAATACCAATTTGATGTGACAGATGTTTGGCTTGTAAATATATTATGTAATGAGTTTGTTTGGATTAAATGAATTGAATCTAAGAAATGGAGTGTAAGCCATTTAAATGGAACGAAATAAGAATGAATTAAGTGAGATGGTGGGTGAATGGGTTGAAAGCATTTAAATATGTGTCGAAACCTTATAAATATACTTATGGACAGCGTTTAGTGTATATTGCTTGTGTTATACATATGTTTAGCTGTTGAAATTAATTGAAATGTTAATAAACTTTGTATGTTCGTCACTTACATGTTTAATTGAGTAAGTAAAGGTATAGGGAAGCCGCGTGGCTGGATTTGGTTGCGCCTGTTGCTAAAATAAATAAGTCGTTTCCTTAAAATGCTAAACAAGGTACGCCTATGCAATACAAATAGGAAATATGAACTGTTTTTCTGTTTTCTGACCGTGTGGGTCGATGTATATATATATCTCTTGTCAAATTGTAAAAGCTCCTACGTACAAAGGAGACTCTGCCAAAATTTCCCGAAAATTTTGGGAGTTAGAAATTTTTTAAAATTTTCACTAACGACAAATGATTTAAAATGAGCAAGCAAATAGAATTGAGACTGAATATTGAAATCTGATTAAAAATTGTGTATGTAAAATGAGGTGAAATCGAAGAAATTGTTCGAAGAACTAAAGATAGAAAAAGTGAAGCAAATTGAAATTTTTATGGAATTGGAATTCAATTTGAGTATAAACTTCAATAGTAAAGTGAAAATAAATATAAGAAGTATGTAAATCTTTCATATTGAACTTAAGAAGTGAATGGTGAGATTCTTAAGTAAATTTAGTATTGAGAAAATTATTCTAAGTGGATAACTGAATAAAGGTTTAAAACTGGAAGTAGCGACAAGGGAAAATCGTGCATAAGTGAATGATAATCAAAATGAATGTGAATAAAGAGGAAATTGATATAATTGAAAATCAATTGGAATTTATACGTAGGATGTACGTATATTATTTATTCGCATAACGGTTTGATCCAGATTTGAGCACAGAATTTTGAGATAATTTTATCGATCCGAGTTAGGATTTTTCACTCGATTTTCGAGGGCGAACCCTGGATATGAAATTTTGATTGATTCTGGAAATTCTCTATCATAGTTATGACTATGCAAGGAGAAAGACGGTTTCTGATCAAGAAACCAGATCTAAGTCCGCACTAGGAAGTCGGGTGGACGATACTAGTTCGGAAGTGAAATTGTGTGATCGAGTAGGCAATCAGATTCGGTATTGCGTACGAATGATATAGGTACATCGTATGAGCTTAAATGGAATGAATATTGAAATTTTGGGAAGAAGTCAATAAAATGTTTTTCAATGTTGTGATTGGATATTATTGCTAAACAGGATATGCAGGTATGAAAAAGGGAAAGGAAAATTGGTTTTGATTTCAGATAATAAATTAGAACTGCTCGACAAAAAGGTATGTGTTTAAATTTCTGTATGGAATTTGATTGGGTTTTTGGACCTAGCCACTTGGCCTTTTGTTTTCATTTTGGAATTTGGGAGCTCGTAGAGGCATTTTGTAGTTGTACCGAGCTAACCGCGCAAAGGAGACGCTGGCAAAAATTTTCAAAAATTTAGGGAGTTAGAAAATTTTTGAGAAATTTTCTAAATTAAAAATTTGGTTTTAAATTAAGATTTGAACGATTATGCAAATAGTGTATGGTTTGAAAACTATAGGGAAGTTAGTAGGAATGGCAATGGATCTTTTATAAAAGATAGTTGGTAGGATATTGAATTGTGGGTTTTGAAAAAAAAAGTAAACGGGTATTAGACTATTCTTCCTAACTAGTAATTTCGAGGACGAAATTCTTTTAAGGGGGGAGGAGTGTGACGACCCAAAATTTTTAAGCATTTGAAATCTGAATATTTAATTGATTTTAAATACTTAAAAGTTAATTTTTACTTGAATTTCAATATCACCTTATCTGGAATTTAATTATTGGATTTAATTTCTGGAAGCTGGGTAAAATGTTGAATCTGGAGTTTTAAGCCTGTTAAAAATAATTTGAAGGCTTGTAAAATTTATTTTGATAACACTGAAGATAATAGAAGTTGTAAAATTGAAATTAGCAGTGGTTTTTTCAGTTTTAAAATTTTATAGTTTAAATTGAATTTAAAAATGGTCTTCCGAGGCACAGTCTCGGAATTTGACGAAACCAGTTCCATTGGATCCATAATAGTGTATTATTATCGGATTTCAATTTTCGTAGCGTTTGGAGTTGTTGTGTGAGCATACGATATATTAACGCGCTGAAATTAATATCGAAAATTCAATATAATAATTGGATCTAAAAAGCTATCTTCTCCATACGTTCGAATTAGGACTCGAAACCTTTTCCATTTCGTTCGGAATAGGGATATAACATTATGAACTCCTGGTGGCATGTCGTAATAGGAGTTCGAGATTTTCTTGTATATTCATAACACGAGATGTTACAATTATATACATGTATCTATGAAATCAAATCAAATAAATGCCAGCCGCCTATTCACGTTTGAAATTACGCCGACTTTTTCCCTTCAAATCAGTCGTATTCAAGTCGTTCAAAACACGCCATCCCGCGTCACTTAAATCGTGCCCCTCTTTTATCGTTCTACTCATTTTATTCATCTCCTCCCCAATGAGAATCGATCTTGTTCGATTATATAAAAAAATATATCTATATACAGAAAGAGATCGAAATCTCGTGCATAGAGCGGAAGTCGCGACCCCCTCTTTTGGTTTTCAAGCACGGCGAATTGGATGCTCGAACTCGAAGGTTGAATCGCGATCGTGAATGGAAGCAAATAGGGTTTCACATCGAGACGAGATGGTCAGGGCAGCGTAGTCGAGATGGGAAAAATTGCGAGGTTGGATTCGAAGTTTATCTACAGATCGCGAGGCGATTTGGGACGCGGTAAGGGGAGTGTAGTAGTTTGCATCGTCGTTAGCCTCGAGTGAACGAGCAATAGGTAGAATTGGTTTCGATGATGGTCGAGAAACATCTGGGGATGGTCGCAGTTTCGTGGGGGTGGTGGCACTCGTTCACGAGTGGTTGTGGTTGCAAGTATGGGCAGAAGATGTGGTGCAGTTTTCGAGATTAAAGGGGTGCTGCATGCGAGAGGGGCTGAGTTCGATCGACCTGAGGAGGATTTCACATCGGAGGAAGGTGAAATCGCTCGATTTTAGGCACGACTGCGTACGTGGTTGGGCTACTTGATGTTTGGGGGTAATTCCTTAATTATCTCAGTTACTATGTTAATTACAGATTATTATTGCCTTGTTTTATATATATATATATAATAATAATAACAGTTAGTTTTACAAAAACAGAAAATTCATACAGACATGATTTTGAAGAAAAAAAATAGAAGTAGGAATTTTAAAGTATTTGCAAGTTTATATATGAATATAATATATTTATATATATAGATTATTAAAACCTATGATTATTTTTATAAAAATATATATGTAGCATCAAAGAAAATCAGTTTAAAATTTAATTATTTGTTTAAAATAAAATCATTGGTTAATTGAATTTATAAATGGGAATTCAATTGTTTGATTTATTCAAATATTAACAAAAAATCATATAATATTTATTCAAGGTTGAAATCTGAAAAGAAACAAGCTGGTCTGGAATGGATTGCAAATAAATTCAAGGTGAGTTAATCTCACTCAGCTGAATTTAAATTTAAGTTTAGATGATTAAATTTAGATAACTGTTTGAATGGTTGAATTGATTGATGTGCTATAGCATGGTATATTTTGAAATTGGTAATATTGCTAACGTCTGTGGATGTAGGGAAAATAGGTTGGAGGGATCCAACTGGTCCCCTCAACATTTATTTAAATTATTTAATATCCTCTGTTGTGATTATTTGATATTCTATGATGAATTATATTGGAATATTGAATGCTATGGTTTGATTGGACATATTAGGTATAATGAATTACCAAAAATATATAAATTGGATTTTGGAAGAAAATAAAAGAAGTGAATTTGTAAGTAAAATAATTATAGAAAATTTGAATAAATTTAAGAATGAATTGGAAAAGAAATAAAGTGACTTTAAAATTCTAATAAATTAATCTTGAGTATGGAAAGGAAATTTTGAATAAACTGAAAGTTAATGAACTTTAAACTCAAGTGTTATTATTTAAAAGAACAAAGCATTTATTTTAAATTTAAGATTTGAATTTTGTAAAGAATAAAGAAGAAATAGGGAAAAATCTGAAATTGGTATAATTCAGTTAAAAGATTTAAAATCAAATGGAAAATAATAATAATAATAATAATAAAGTCCATAATTAATGAGTTTTGAAATGAACTGAGTAAGTAAAGAAATTTATTTCAAATGGAATAAATTGGGAATCAATTTGAAAAATTGATTTAAGTGATTGAGATCTGAAATTTTCCCTAAATAACCAAGTACGTTTTCAAAGTAAATTTTTAAATATAAATTAAAACTTTTAAAGTTCTTTTAAAAAGCAAGTTTTGAAAAATTTATTATTTTTAAAATATTTAAATTCTAAAGTAAATATTCCCTTTTAATCTATTATAGCATTAACTATTTAAATAATGACTTAGAATTTTGTTTTTAAAAGTGTAAATCTAGTTTTATATTTTATTACTTAACCTTATTTTCAGATATTAATATAATATGTATTTTTAACAAACTCTTGTAGTAGTTTTAACTTAAATGTTTCAAAGTATATTTCAAAGTAAAGCGTTTAAAATTATTTTAAAAATCTAGTTTTGTGCTTGGTAATTTCAGTGGAGATAGAAAAAATATTTGGGAAAGTTTATTCTAAAAAAGAAAGATGGTTTTGAAACTGTTTTCAAGGGTTGAAAATAGAAATATATCTTGTGAAGATACTTTGAGGCTAATAAATAATTTGGGGGATTATTTATTGTTTGATGGATGTTTGTGAATATTAATTGATAGTTAAATCATCGACTATCAATATTGGACAAATACGTTGATCGTTTCGAAGAGATCGGGATCGAGATTTATTTCTCAAAAACCACTTCGATCCGGTTTGTACATTTTCGTGGAAACGAGTTTGGATTCGAAGATGGAGCAGTGAAGTGCAAGGGCTAGTCGCTACTAATCCTGAGGATATTTCCAAAATGGATGTAGTAGGAATAGTGCCTTCGGTTCCGTTCGAACCCGGAACGTACTTGTATGGATGAATGCTTTCGGAACATCGTCAGGTGGGCGATGGGCATTCTAAGGGATATGTTATATAAAGGTAACACTTAACCTCAAGCCTTATCAACCGAGAATGACTGAAAATCAGGGGTTATGCAGTAAGGCTAGGTGGGTAGCACCCAAGCAGGGTGAGGTCATCCCTGTCTAGATGTCCCTTTTATTTCGGCTTAGTGGGCGGTTGCTGATCCCAACCGCGGGGTGATCTCACTCAGGATTATCCAGTAAGGGGTAGTCCCGGTCTTGTGTTGCAGGGGAGCGGGCGTACTCCTCGTACCTGTGATCTAGGCCACGTACTGTGACAGGTGGTACCCCAGTGCCTTGTCATTAGTTGGAAATCCAATCTCCCTACGAGCTTTGTACGAGTTTTGTTTGTATTACCCACTCTGTGGCTAGTAGCTGGAATTTAATGAATGTAACAATTTCGGCTATTTTATAAGTATTTGTATATAGACCCTATTATAATATCAGAGGATTTCTATAAAAGTGTTTTAGCTATCGTAAGGTAAAAACCCGACATGTTTATTTGTGGCATGGTCTTACGAGGTGCTTTTGTTTTTCAAAGGATTTTGGAAATTTAATAATCAATTGAGTGTGATTTTCTCACGCTTGTTTTCCTGACTGACTCGGGTATTATTTAACTGTAATGCTCGGGTCAGACCGAGTATTATAGGATACATGATATGATGCTGTGGAGCTCAGGAGATGAGGTGGATGATGATACGTACTTCGTACTCCTTTTAGAAATATATTCCGCTGTGTTGAATAGCTGTGTATCCTGTTGTATGTTATTGATGTTGAACTGTGATTGATGTACTCTGATGATGTAATATATATAAACCGATATATTTGATTTTTGAGTAAAGATTATTTATTATCTATTATATTTTATTCCGCTGCGATGGTCAGATTCTGATGTTGTTTTCTATTTCCTTCTTCTACCTCTTCTTCTTTAACCCAAATGGTTCGTATTTCTGTGCAACTTGAGTTGATTGATGTAGAATAGTGTTGACTCAAGGGGTACGGATTTGCGGGTCGTTTCACTTAAATTTTGAATGTTTATGATAAAATGTCAAAGGTTTAATTTCAAAATTTGGAATTTGATGATAAATTGAATTTCAAAAATTTAGTTGTTTAAAAAGGATTTGAGTTATTATTTGAATTTTGAAATAGGATAAAAATGGAATTTGAATTCAGAATTAAATGGTTTAAAGATATAAGTTGATTTGATTTAAAGGATTAAGTAAACATTTAAAAAATTTAACTCGAATTTATATAATTTGGGATGGTTTAAATTTAAAATTTGAATTGAATTAGTTCAAATTAAATTTGATTTGAATTAATTGTAATTGTGATAGCAGATGTATAAGTATAAAATTCAAATGGAAAAATTTGAAATTGGATTGATTTGAAACGATTTGAAATTGAAGTGGGTTCAATTTGAAATGAGTCCAAATTGATTTGAATAATTTAGAATTGTAATTAAAATTGAATAGTTTTATATTCAAATGGAATTTGAATTGAATTTGGGAGGAAATCAAGAATAATTCAACTTGATTTGGAAATGGAGTTTGAAAATTGGGATTAATTCAAACTGGAGTTGAAATGAATTGATATTGGAACTAGTTCAATTGAAATTTATTTGAATTAGTAGAATTTGAGATCAAAGTTGAATAATGTTAAAATTGGAAAGAAATCGAGGTTAATTCAACTTGAATTGGGGTTGAATCAATTTCAATGGAAATTGAAGTTATTTAAATTGGAGTTATGTCAATTTAAATGGAAGTGGAAATTTAAATTGAATTGATTGGAAAATGGAGGCTGGGAATTGAACAGTTTGACTCTGGACTGTTTTCAAAATAAATTGTTTTAGTACAAATCTATTTTTCCAAACTATTTACTATACAACTTTTCTTTTTAAACCTAAAACTATCTTATACTTGTTTTACAATTATTTTTGGAACTATTTAACTATTTTTCAACTATTTTACAAATTAATTACTATTTTACAACTATTTTGCAATTATTTAAAATTCTATAACTATTTGACTATTTTCCAACTATTTACAATTACTTAACTATTTTATAGCTATTTTACAACCAAATAATTATTTTTCAACGACTTATCTATTTTTAAAACCTTTCAAATTATTTTCTAAATTTAAGCTGGACAGAGCTCAAACTGTTTACGATTGAATATCCATTTGAGATAAGGATTAAAGTAATAATCCTATGGAATTGAAACAATTTTGATTAGGTGAATAGAAATTAAAGGAAATGTGAATAGAAAGAGAGATTGATTTAGTTGATAATCAATGGAGATAAATACGTAGGATGTACGTATATTATTCTATTCGCATAGTGATTTGATTCTGATTCGAGCACAGAATTTCAAGATAGTTATATCGATCCGAGTTGGGATTTTCCACTCGATTTTCGACGGCGAACCTGGATATGGATTATTGATTGGTTCTGGATATTCTCTATCATAGTTATGGCTATGCAAGGAGAATGACGGTTTCTTATCAAGAAACCAGATCTGAGTCCGCACTAGGAAGTCGGGTGGACGACACTAGTTCGGAAGTGAAATTGTATGATCGAGTAAGCGATCAGATTGGTATAGTGTACGGATGATATGTGTACATCGTACGGGTTTGAATGAAATTGTTACTTGGAACCTAGGAACATAACTGGCCTCACCATTACATCGTCAACCCCTCGGTATCGAAATTGAGCACAAAAATGGAACCTAGGAACATAACTGGCCTCACCACCCAAAACCTAGAAATCGCGTCGAACTCAACGTCCCGATCACTAGAAAGTTTGGAATTCCGGCCAACACTTCGTCGACAACCCTTCTACCATCTCCCAAAGCCACGAAACACTCAATCGTCCACTGACGACGAGCGAATCAAAACTTATGACCTCGCCAAAACTAGGTTTAAAAACTTTAATCAGTCGCCGCCGCCACCACCGTGATCTGACCACCATCCCACTATTTTTCCTCGACACTCCGTTCATACCGCTACCACCCTTGAGAACTCCGACCTCCTCCATCGACGAGATCACCAGAATTCACCAATATAATGAAATTTGAACAAACTCGAACTGCTCTCAAATCCTAACTCGAAAAATTATGATTTAAGCTTTAAAAATTGAGTTAAAGCATACGAATTCGATCTACATACCTGAATTCGAGAATTGAGAAGTTTAAATTTTGACTCTTTAACAGCTATGCTAAAGTTTCTTGCTTTCCAGAGACTTCAACAGGTTGTTTTAACTTAAATATTTTTTTTAAATCTTAGTTCAAGATCAAACAAGCAACATTTGTTTCAACACTAAGTCCAAACATCAAGTAGATTGCGAAGAAATGATTTTTGAGTCAAAATTTTGTGTTTAGAATCTTAGAATAGAGAACATGTACAAACCATAGCCTGTATAAAACACTTCCAGCTTTTAAATATATTCAAAGGATCCAGATACATACACACACACACACACACGAACTTATTCACAGATATAGATATATAAACAGCAGATTTATACTTTTAAATTTTAAAAATATACGTTACTCACTTTGGTTTCCTGAAAAATGAACAGAGATCTATTTATGTTGAAATAGGCTTAAACTTTGCTTGCTGAAACTTCCCTCTTGACCTCTGGTTTGTTAGTTGAGATAAATTGTTGTTTAAATTGAACCTTTGTTTAAGATTGAATGATGCTATTGTTATCCCAACTTTTGGCAAAGTTGAGATATCCAAAATTTACTGAAAATCAATGATTACTATTCATGAATATCAACCATGCATTGCAGGATAACCATGGATATCAATGAATTTTGTCCGATTCCGGAACGGGCCACAGTCGATAAGACACGACAAGAAAGATCATAGAAGTCTACATTTCAAATTTCAAGTCAATCCGAGGTGGTATGCTCAAGTTATGGTGGATTCAAGTTAAGAGGAATGGGCATTGTCAGGTTCGAACCCATTACCTTTCCTATGTTCGAACCCATCCCCCTTGACCAAGCTCGAAACCAAGAAATGAGGCCGCGCCTCGAATCCATAAGCCTATGCCCCAGTTCGAATCGATGGTGTTCGAACCCATCATTTCGAACCCATCTAGTTCGAAACCACCTGCTTTCGAACCAATAAGCACTGCCACGCCACACCCGAAACCCTCGGCCTCGACTCCACTTCGAACCCAACTACTTCGAACCCATCACAGAGCCCTGCTTCGAACCCTTCCGTGAGCCATGCCTCGAACCCATCCATCTTCGAAACCATCCTGTGTAGCTCCATTCGAACCCACTGAGTCAACCAATCACGATGACGTGTCTTCCATCGGTTCGAATGCGCCAAGATACACGGAGTCGAAGCGGTCAACACGGAGAGAAGTCCGGATCGATTCGAAACTTGCGCTCCACGTCACCACAAAGTCGCGTGCCACACTGGGTTCGAAACCATCGTTTCGAGTAACAGGGGTTCGAACCAAGCAGCCTTGCCGTGAAGTCTATTTCGAACCCAACATATCTCCTAACCCACTGATCCAAATGCAATGAAACTTTCACAGATGCTTGCATACATATTGAAGAATGTCCACGCCAAATTTCACCTCGATTGGATGAATTCTTGATCGGTTCGAATGGAGTTCGAACCGATGCCAAAGTGGGCCCAAACTTCCTGAGATCGTACGTGTGGGCCCCCTCACATGCCAGAAGTGGTCTCCCGAGTTTTCAGCGAGATACCAGCAGCCTACGCCTATAAATAGACTCCCAGGTCATTCAGAAAGAGGACTGGATTCTCTTTGGCAAGATCAAGACTCTGAAGCTCCAAGTCTCCACCAAGGCTCTACTTGGCACTCAACAACCACCGTTGTACTCGAATTCCAGAACTATAATTCATTGTAATCCGCTGTAATCGATTGTAATCAGCGAAGAACATCAATAAAAGGAAAAACCTTTGAAGTGGACGTAGGACGGAGATAGCCGAACCACTATAAATCGTGTGTTCTTGTTTACATTTACCATTTTGCTACTTAGATCTGTGATTTGTGTTTGGATATCGTTGACTTATATTCCAACACTGGTGCTTTCGCATTCATCGGGGTTTGTGACCAATTTTGGCGCAAACACTTTGGTGCTTTCACTGAGAAGAACTAGCACCCGCTACATTAGATTCGGAATCCAGATTCAAAAATTTGAAGAACTCCAATCCGGAAACAATGACTCGACAAACGAGACAAAGAATTGATAGGAGCCAACAGGGAGGAAGCCAAGAGGCATCCTCAGGATCAGGAGAAGGACAAGCTTCCATCTACATCACCAGAGACGAGATGGAGGCTATGGCTAATTCATTGCGCGAAAGCATAATGAAGAGTCAACAGGAGATGCTGCAAAATTTCCTCGAGCAAATGAGGACAGCAAACATGCAAAACCTTGGACCAACTACAACAGCTACGAGTACGGGACAAGGAATCAGGATTGCAGAAGCAAATGAAGGTCAGGTTCAAGACCAGAATACAGGAGCTGAAGGCGGTCAACAAGGCCTTGGGGGCAGACCCTCAGGGTCCGATACTGGGAGACCAACAGACGGAGCTCAACAAGCTGGAGCCAATGCATATGTTAACGAGCCACCCGAAGAATACGTACCAGAATTCCCTTCAAGGCTCGGGGGGCAGGACAGGAATCTGACAAGGGGCCAACCCCTAGACGGAGATGAGAGAATGATAGGCCTAATGCGAAGAATCATGAGAGGAGGATTGCCTAGCGGAGGCCTAGAAGAAGTTAGTCGGAGTCCGTTCACTCCGAATATCCGAAACGCAAGGAACCCTCCAAAATTCAAATTGCCAACGCTAGAACCTTATGACGGGAGATCAGACCCGACCATGCATATTACAAGATATATCAGGCTATCAGGCACATGGAAGTACTGGGGGCATCCGAGGAAGTGATGGCACGATGCTTCCCTCTATATTTATCAGATTTAGCTGCACTATGGTTCAGACAACTGGAGACTGGATCAATAGGAACATGGAGCGAGCTTGTTGACTGCTTCATGAGACAGTTCAGGGTCCATGTGACGCGACCCAAGAGTGTGATGACTTTAGCTTCAATCAAGCAGAGGACCGGAGAGTCCATAAAAGATTTTCTACTCAGATTCAACGTGACAGTGACTTCTGTGGATCGCCCGGATCCATCAATGATTTTAATGGCGGCGGTGGCAGGAGTCGCGGAAGGCACCAAATTTAAGGATTCTCTGACTAAAGATCCACCGCAAGATCTTGGAGAGTTCTTTCATAAAGCTGAAAAGTTCATTCGGTTAGAAGAATCACGAGTCGAGAGTCGTGAAATAAATGCCGCGCAAAGCGAAGGGACCTCCAGAGAACAGTCCAGGGCGGACAAGGGAAAAAGGAGACAGGACGACAGACATGATGGTCCTGATAAACGGAAGAAATCCCGAGAACCAAGATTCAGGCAATACACCGATCTGAATACAAGCCTAGAAAGAATCTACACTGAAACTCGGGGACAAATCCCCTATCGAAAGCCACCTATAAGGGATCCCACCGAGCGGGAGCGCAGGACTGGAAAATATTGCCTATTCCATGAGCTGGATGGGCACACCACGGATGAATGCCGTCACCTGAAGGATGAGGTGGAAGAGCATGCCAGAGGTGGTAGATTGCCACAGTATGTCAGAGAACGGACAGCGGCAACGAGACCTGAACAACTACCGCCTCCACCTTGCAGGAACGATCCTGGATCGGGATCACGACTCGTCATCAACTGATCAAAGATGGCGAGGGCCAAGTCCAGGATTTGGACTTCGGCCGAATAATTTTATTTAAATTTATTTTCAGAATAAACGGTCACTCCACTTACACATGTACGGGAACCGGAGAAATCCCTAGGCATGCTCTGAGATGGAGATAAACCGCTACGCCCGGAGAGGCAATCTTTAGTTTTTCTCTGATGTTTGAGATTGAGCATCTGGAACTTGAATTTTAATAAATAAATTAGAACTTCTTGAAATAAACCTTTTCACCGGAGAGTCAAAGGATGAACATTACATATAAACATGATCGCTTTATGACCCTACCCGAAGAGACGGGGTCCGGAGTGCAAGAAGTGAGTTGCTTCGCCGGAGAGCGACAGGATCGACTCACTTGAGCGCTGTTTCCCCTTCACCGGAGAGTGACAGGATGGGATCCAGCAAGAGCCCGGAGAGGCTATGATCGGTCCCGAACGACCACGACATCGCTTAATGTTCAGATACATTGAACCGGAGTGCAAGAAGTGAGTTGCTTCGCCGGAGAGCGACAGGATCGACTCACTTGAGCGCTGTTTCCCCTTCACCGGAGAGTGACAGAATGGGATCCAGCAAGAGCCCGGAGAGGCTATGATCAGTCCCGAACGACCATGATATCGCTATATGTCCTAACCGGGACCGGAGTGCAAGGGATAGAAGGCAACGCCAGAGAGCAATAGGATCTTTCTATTCAATCACTAAGTCTAGAATGGACTTAGTAAGGGTTCAGAGCAGCCGGTAGTGGTCCAGAGAGACTACGAAACTTCATTCTCGACTCCTACGGGAAGAACGAACATTGATTTGGCTTCGAACAGCCACAAACTTGATTGATAATGCCACAGCTATGAATGAAACATGAATTTATCACACTTGATATAAGACCATTCAAAACATACCTTTTACAAAAAGGCATGTTTTGGAGGGCAAAATGTTATCCCAACTTTTGGCAAAGTTGAGATATCCAAAATTTACTGAAAATCAATGATTACTATTCATGAATATCAACCATGCATTGCAGGATAACCATGGATATCAATGAATTTTGTCCGATTCCGGAACGGGCCACAGTCGATAAGACACGACAAGAAAGATCATAGAAGTCTACATTTCAAATTTCAAGTCAATCCGAGGTGGTATGCTCAAGTTATGGTGGATTCAAGTTAAGAGGAATGGGCATTGTCAGGTTCGAACCCATTACCTTTCCTATGTTCGAACCCATCCCCCTTGACCAAGCTCGAAACCAAGAAATGAGGCCGCGCCTCGAATCCATAAGCCTATGCCCCAGTTCGAATCGATGGTGTTCGAACCCATCATTTCGAACCCATCTAGTTCGAAACCACCTGCTTTCGAACCAATAAGCACTGCCACGCCACACCCGAAACCCTCGGCCTCGACTCCACTTCGAACCCAACTACTTCGAACCCATCACAGAGCCCTGCTTCGAACCCTTCCGTGAGCCATGCCTCGAACCCATCCATCTTCGAAACCATCCTGTGTAGCTCCATTCGAACCCACTGAGTCAACCAATCACGATGACGTGTCTTCCATCGGTTCGAATGCGCCAAGATACACGGAGTCGAAGCGGTCAACACGGAGAGAAGTCCGGATCGATTCGAAACTTGCGCTCCACGTCACCACAAAGTCGCGTGCCACACTGGGTTCGAAACCATCGTTTCGAGTAACAGGGGTTCGAACCAAGCAGCCTTGCCGTGAAGTCTATTTCGAACCCAACATATCTCCTAACCCACTGATCCAAATGCAATGAAACTTTCACAGATGCTTGCATACATATTGAAGACTGTCCACGCCAAATTTCACCTCGATTGGATGAATTCTTGATCGGTTCGAATGGAGTTCGAACCGATGCCAAAGTGGGCCCAAACTTCCTGAGATCGTACGTGTGGGCCCCCTCACATGCCAGAAGTGGTCTCCCGAGTTTTCAGCGAGATACCAGCAGCCTACGCCTATAAATAGACTCCCAGGTCATTCAGAAAGAGGACTGGATTCTCTTTGGCAAGATCAAGACTCTGAAGCTCCAAGTCTCCACCAAGGCTCTACTTGGCACTCAACAACCACCGTTGTACTCGAATTCCAGAACTATAATTCATTGTAATCCGCTGTAATCGATTGTAATCAGCGAAGAACATCAATAAAAGGAAAAACCTTTGAAGTGGACGTAGGCCGGAGATAGCCGAACCACTATAAATCGTGTGTTCTTGTTTACATTTACCATTTTGCTACTTAGATCTGTGATTTGTGTTTGGATATCGTTGACTTATATTCCAACACTGGTGCTTTCGCATTCATCGGGGTTTGTGACCAATTTTGGCGCAAACAGCTATTTACTTTAGATGTACACAGATTTGAATAGACGAAACTGAGAAGGCTGATATATGAAAGAAGCTTACAGGTTGATATCATTTGTACAAAGTGATATTATGTTTTGTACAAATGCAGGGTGATTATAATCCTTTTAGTACAATAGGCAGAGATTTTTTTATTGTATGTTGACTGGCAGATTTTTATTTCTTTTCTTTGGTGGCTAATGATATTTTTCTTGTGTGCTAAAGATTCATGCATTAAATGCATGTTTCCATTCTTGTTTACACATTTTTTTTATTTGGTAAGTACATTCGTGTATATTTTTTTTCCTGCTTCATATCTTTGTGCTTATCCCTTTAATTATTTGTACATAAATATCTAGATGTTTATTCCTTGTTGTTCAAGCCCACATACTTATCTTTCTTTTGTTTATACATACTTGAATATACTTTATTTTTCTTTAGTCTTATTACTTTGTCTTATGCTTTGTAATATAAATGAGATTCTATATTTATTATGTTGTTATATTTTAGTTAATGTGTTAACTTTATATTTTATAATTTATCTTATATATATCTATTTATAAATTCAAATTATTTTTTAAACCATTTACTTAAAATTTAAATTCAAATCCAATATATATATAAATTCAAATCTACTCATATATGCACATATACATATATATTCACATATATATAAGGTTTAAATTCAAATGATTTAACACATATTTTATTTGAATTTGGATAAACTCAAATCAATTTACTAATTAATTTCACAATTTTTATTCAAAAATTAAATTAATTATCAATTTAAACTTAGTTAAAATCCGAGATCGTTACAGAATAATGGGTGATAACATGCAATAACTAACCTCCACTTTTTGTTCAAATGACAAAAATGTCCTTATGTGTGAAAGTCTATATAGTGGATCGTGTAGTGTATATGCAAGTATATGTGACTAACTATATGATGCAACTAAGATAAAATTAATCTCGGTAAATATAGAATAAGCACACCGGGATTTTATACTGGTTCAGACCTTCCGTCCTACGTCCAGTCCCGAAGCTCCCCTTCGGAATTCGACTATCAAACACCCTCACTTCGTCCGGAGGAATAGGCTTGGTTACAATAGCTTGTTCTTGTCAAGTATGTGTTCTATAACACGGATATTGACTATTAATTACAAATGCTTCCAATATATATATAGAGTATTGATTGAGGAGATCTAAATATATATGGAAGAGTAAAATACAAGTATAGATTGCTAGTGATCAAGAATATAACAGAATATGTGAGTAAAGAGTGCAAGTAAGTAAGGTAAGTTCTTCTCTTTGATTCTTGATGTTATTTATAGTGCCAGAGAGATTTCTTGAGTAGTTGCATCCTTTAACAGGTGCTCTATAGTTGCTTCCGATGGTGATGAAGAGTTGCAGCAAAGAGAAGCGACGATGTCTTTTCAAACGCGGCAGTTGTAATTTGAATTTTAAAATCCGAGTTCAGCACCAAAAATCTGGTATTTGTTTCAGACGTTTGGCTATATTTTTTTTTGTATACAGTATCCTTTCAGATATCTGAGTGCATTAACCGACATCGAGTGCATTTAGCAGACGTCTGATCCTTTCTTTTCTGAATTCCAAAGGATTTCTTCAGACATCTGGCTAGTGCACCCAGACGTTTGAAATCTGTGCATGTTTACTTATGTGCATCTGTGTTATTGCTCCATTGATCCTATCGGCTTGTAGTCTCTTGTAAAATTCTTTGAGCCTTGGTCTTGTCTCTCTAGTGATATTACTTTAGCAATTATCTGTAAATAGAAATATATATGTATATTCGATTTACATTATATAGTTGTTGTCATCAAAATCGTAGATTTGATTTGCTAACAATCTCTCCATTTTTGATGATGACAACTATACAATGTACTTGTATATAATTTACAAATCTCCCCCTGAATATGTGCTTATTTATAGTTTTTTTATATTTATATTTCTCATCCTTTGGCATTATCAAAAAGAATAATAAAATTTTAGCCAATCATCAAAGATAACACACACAAAAAAGAATTTCATTAAAAATTTGAAATTGAGTACATTCATAGATTTTGTCAAGTGTACAAAAGTTGAAATCCTAAAACCTATGATTCTTTCGGAGAAGCTTTTTCTTGATCATCTCCTTTATCTTCTTTATTGAAAGAGCTAGGTTGCTTTGTAAGAGATGTCGAAGCGTGTTTTAAAGGTTCGTCCTCAAAAAGTTTGGAATGTTTCGTGGGAGGAGAATGCACCGGGGTTGACCAATCTTCAGAAGGAGGTGTCGAACCGCGAGCCCTTTGAAGTACCTCTTTGAGAATCGATAATAGAGTTGAAAGTGATTCTTCAACTGTTGCTAGGCTTGTGGCAAAAGATGTTGAGCAACTAAACGTGCTTTATTTCTAACAATATTTCCGTTTTCATCTGCTTTGTTTTTAAACACCCATTTTGTTCCTATAACCGATTGCTCTTCTGGTCTTGGTACTAATTCCCAAACACTATACGTTTAGATTGATTTAATTCTTCTTGCATAGCTATAATCCAAAAATTATCATTTGAAGCTTCTTTATAATTTTTTGGTTCAAAAATTGACACAAACGCTATATGGCTTATTTGATTAAGTTGATTTCTAGTTACTCTAGAATTAAGATCTCCAATGATATTATCTTTTGGATGATCCTTAAGAATTCTAGGGGATGATATCAAAGTATTATTTTGCACATTTGTCTCATTATCAATAGAGTTTGTTGTATTTGTTATTGGAATTATTTCTTCATCATCATTAGTATGATGGGTAAGAAAATTTTCTTCGAACTAAACATGTGGACTTTCTTCAATAGTATTATTTCATTTATTAAAAATCCTATATGCTTTGCTGCGATCTGAATATCCAACAAAGATTCCTTCATCGGCCTTCGGGTCAAATTTTCCTAAATTATCTTTTGTATTTAATATAAAAAATTTGATCTGAAAGTTTTAAAGTATGATAATTTCGGTTTTCTTCCAAAAAATATTTCAAAATAAGTTTGTTTAGTCATAGGAAGTATGATTACTTGATTCAACACATAACAAGCTGTGGCAATAGCTTCAACACAAAAATGTTTTGGTAGACCACTACTATTTAGTAGTGTTCGTGCACATTCTTGTCACGTATGATTTTTTCTTTTTGCTACACAATTCTGTTGAGGTGTGCGAGGAAAAGAAAATTTATGACTAATCCTTTCTTATTGCAAAAATTAGTAAAAATATCATTTTCGAATTCTCCACCGTGATCACTTCGAATATTTTAATTTTCAAATCCATTTGTGTTTTAATTCTTTTAGAAAATATTTTAAACATACCAAAGGTATCACTTTTATGTTTTAAAAATAAAGTCCATGTATATCTCGAAAAATCAATAACTATTACGAAAACATATTTGTTGTGATTTATAGATCGTACTTGTGTAGCACCAAATAAATCTAAATGTAAATAATTCTAGTGGTTGTTTCGTAGAAATATTATTTTTAGATTTAAAAGAACTTTTCTTTAGTTTTCCAATTTGACAATCATCACATAAATTTTCTACTTTGTAATTTATTTTAAAACCTCTAACTAGCTCATATTTTGCTAATTTATTAATATATTTAAAATTGATATGACAAAATCGTTTATGCCATAACCATGGATTGTCATGTTTGGCGGTCAAACATAAATTTGAATTTTTATTTTTATTTATATTTAAGACATAAATATTTTTGTTTCTAAAACCTTCAAATATAAGTTGTTTGTTATTATCGAAAATATTACATCTATCTTTTTCGAAATTGATCTGAATACCTTTATCGCATAATTGACTAATACTTAGTAGGTTGTGTTTTAGATTTTCTACTAATAAAACATTTGTAATAATAGGAGAGTTAGAAATACCAAAATTGATGACTTCTCCAATTCCTACGACATATCCTTTTGAGTTATCTCCAAAGGTTACCGCTCCACCATCGATATATGTTATATTTGATAACATTATTGAATTTCCGATCATATGCTTGGAGCATCCGCTATCTAGTATCCATTTCTCCTTTTTTTTGGTTACCTGCAAAATAAAAGATGTTTTAGTTGGTACCCATATACTTTGTTAGGGTCCTAGATGTTAGGAGAAGTAGGTAGCCATACCCAAGATGGTTTGTACCTTTGTGAATATAATTTTTATTATAGACTACATTCTCTGAGAAATTATTAATATGTTTTTGTCTAATCAAATTATTATTTGTTTTAGGAATCCAAATTTTCATACTTTTGGTATTCATATTAGACTTAGGTGAACTTTTAGTCTTTATATAACTATAATTCTTAACATCATTTCCTCTTTGTTTAGGAGTATTTTTAAATCCTATTCCATTTCTACTACCTGATGGTTTTGAAGTTTTGATAAGATTTTTCAAATCTTATTTTCCTTTATTAAATTTTGAAACATTATTCGTAATTTTATCTAATTTTTCTTTAATTCTAAATTTTCAATTTTCAATATTTCAATATTACTCTTCAAGTTGATATTTTCCTTTAACAAATTATCCTTTACTATTTTAGTTTTATCAAAATCAATAGCAATAGACTCGTTTTGGACAAAATTATTTTTAATATTTTCTTGAGATTATTCTAGTTCCTCTTCTAAGATAACTTTTTCATCTTTTAACATTCCTACTTCAAGCTCTAATCTATTTATTTTGGCTATATGTTCTTTGTCCAATTTTTTGGTTTGTCTAAATTTATCATCTAATTCCATGCTTAGTTCTAACAATTTGTCATAGCTAAGTTCGGGGCATACCTTATTAGTTTGTGCCATAAAACACATATTAGCTTGTTCTCCATCACTATCGCTATCACTATCAGATGATGAAGAATACAAGTCATCCCATGTTACTTTGAAAGCCTTCTTCTTTTTGATCTTTTCAAATTTGTTCTTCTTTTTATCATTATTGAGCTTGGGACAGTCTTTCTTCATATGTCCAAATTGATCACATTCATAGCATTTAATTGATGTTTGATTCGTTGAGCTTGATTTTCCTCCTTTCTGAAATTTAGTCATTTTCCTAAACTTCTTGAATTTGTTTGTAATTTTTGGCAATAAATACAATTTCTTCTTCATCTAAGTCGGAGTCTTCATTTGTTGCTGGAAATGCTATGTTCTTCTTTTTCGAATTTAGTTCTTTTCGTGCCTGCAAATTAGCTTCATATGACATTAAATTTCCTATCAACCCTTCAACTAAGAGTGCTGAGAGATCATTAGCTTCTTCAATAGCTAATACTTTTCTTTCCCACTCTGGAGTTAAAGAATTGAGTATTTAGATACTAAATCAAAATTTTTGAAGCTGACTCCAAGTGCCATTAAATCATGTTGAATGGTTTGGGATCTAGAATACATATCTACTATAGATTCATTTTGTTTCATTTTAAATGATGAAAATGGATTTTGTAAAATTGAAATCTTAGTTTGTTTAACTTTGTTTGTGCCTTCGTGTGTAACTTGTAAGGTATGCCAAATATCAAATGCAGTGTTACATAACATGACACGTGAAAATTAATTTTTATCTAGTAAGCAAAATAAGACATTTATAGCTTTGGCATTATTAGAAGCTGCCTTTTTATGCATCAATCCATGTGTTAATAGCAGTAGTAGATGCTTCATATTTATCTTAAGTGTCCGACCAAATTTCTAGACCATTAGCTTCCATAAAAATTCTCATAAGTGTTGACAATATGCATAGTTAGGGCCATTAAAAAGTGGGAGTTGTGCTGTGGATTGTCCTTCTTGAAAAATACTTGCCATATTAAAGTGATTCAAAAACATGTTACTGTACTTTGATCAAACCTTGCTCTGATACCAATTGAAAGTCTATATAGTGGATCGTGTAGTGTATATGCAAGTATATATGACTAATTATATGATGCAACTAAGATAAAATTAATCTAGGTAAATATAGAATAAGCACACTAGGATTTTATACTGGTTCGGACCTCTCGTCCTACGTCCAGTCCCGAAGCTACCCTTCGGAATTCGACTATCAAACACCCTCACTTCGCCCAGAGGAATAGGCTTGGTTACAATAGCTTGTTCTTGTCAAGTATGTGTTCTATAACACAGACATTGACTATTAAGTACAAATGATTCCAATATATATATATATATATATATATATATATATAGAGTATTGATTGAGGAGATCTGAGTATATATGGAAGAGTGAAATACAAGTATAGTTTGCTAGTGATCAAGAATATAACAGAGTATGTGAGTAAAGAGCATAAGTAAGTATGGTAAGTTCTTCTCTTTGATTCTTGATGTTATTTATAGTGGTAGAGAGATTCCTTGGGTAGTTGCATCCATTAACAAGTGCTCTATAGTTGCTTCTGATGGTGACGAAGAGTTGCAGTGAAGAGAAGCGAAGGTGTCTTTTCAAATGCAACAGTTATAATTTGAATGTTAAAATCCGAGTTCAGCACCAGACGTCTGGCTATATTTTTTTGTATACAGTTTCATTTCAGACGTCTGAGTGCAATAACCAGACGTCTGATCCTTTCTGTTTTGAATTCCAGAGGATTTCTTCAGACGTCCGGCTAGTGCATCCAGACGTCTGAATTCTATGCATGTTTACTTTTATGCATCCGTGTTATTGCTCTATTGATCCTATTGACTTGTAGTCTCTTGTAACGTTCTTTGAGCCTTGTTCTTGTCTCTCTAGTGGTATTACTTTAGCAATTACCTATAAATACAAATATATATGTATATTCTATTTCTATTGTATAGTTGTTGTCATCGAAACCATAGATTTGATTTCCTAACAATGTGAACTGGACGGTATTAAATGAAGGGGGATATTTTTGGAATGCTAAAAAGGCTTCACTTTGACCCCTTGACCTAGGGTGTTGCTTTATAGTGTGTGTGTATATATATATATTTGTGTGTGAGTGTGTGTATTTGTACCAAAATTGGGCATAACACTCTTCGGACGTATTTGAAGAGATTAAAATGAAGAATATAAATGGGAAAGGAGGTTAATATAACAAACACGCCAAAATAGACAAACATAAATGTAAAAACATTAGAATTTAGAGTGGTTCGGCGTTGTAGCCTATGTCCACTATGGAAAGTTTGTTGTTTTATTGACTTTGATAACTGATTACAACTAATTACAACTCAAGCACTTGAGTTACAATGGAGTTTTCAGCAGAGTCTCGACGTAGAAGAGTCCAACTCTGCTCGGCGTAGAAGAGTCCAAAGTCCTCTTTCTGGAGGCATATAGACGCTATTTATAGGCACGGGCTGAAAATATTTAGCTCAGATGTCGGAAGACCCCTTCTCTCATGTGGATGGGCCACCAGATTGATCCGAGGTGGTTTGGGATCGATCAATGATCGATATGTGCACCATTCTTATCAGACAAAGACGAATCCATTTGGGCTGAGATCGATCCAAGACAAAGTAGAGGCGGTACGCAAGCTTTTATGAAAATTTGGTGACATTTGGACCTGTAAATTTTGAGTTATGGTCGATCCTAGTTTGACATTTCAATAGGCCGATGCTTCGTATCGATTCGTCCGTATCCATCAAATGCATATCGATCGGGGTGACATGGTGCTTAATTCCAGGATCGATCCACTTTTCATGCCGAGTGACCGAGTCTTCCACTCTTATGTGCTTTATTCGTATCGACCTGGAATTACTCTCCATATCATTCTAGGCTGTTCTTCTCATACCGATGCTTGATGCTCTACTTCTTATCGATGATGGGTAGTAACTTTGTATCTATGGTCCTTGGTTGGCTTCCTATCAATGACCAATCGCTTCTATCAGTGGTTTCACTTTAGTATGCATCGATACATACTCATTCCTTTCATATCGATATTTCCTTATACGTTTCATATCGATCATTATCGATCGATACGAACTATCTGTACGAGTTGATTGATACATGTTACCTGACTACTTCGCCCGGATATGAGACGATAGTTGCATAGGATATGGCTGGACCTAGATGAGACTCAAGTTAAGAAAGGATTGGAAATATAAAGGATTGGCGTGACTTGTTTAGGTCGGCTTGTAATGTGGTTCAGTAGGTGGCTATTATGGAAGAGCATGTGTGGATCGTCCTTGGTGGGTTGGTCGTGAATGGGTTGGCCTAGGTGGTTCGATGTGGATGGGATTGGCCTCAAGAGGCTTAGTATATATGGATCAGCATTCATATATGGTTCGACATATGTATATGACATGTATGGGTCGGTATGGGTGGCTCAGCCATGGAAGGAAGGTCAAAGTGGATCGGCCAGGGTGTTTCGATCATTGTGGGTCAGTCTTGGTAGATCAACATGTATGGATCAATACATATGGGTCGGCAATTTGGGATCGGTTGCAGTGGTTCAGCAAAACAACAAGAGAATTATCAAGTCTACAATAGGGAGATATGATCGATGCTTTTTCACTTCGAGTCACACCCCTCATTGCTCCGAGTTGCTTGCGAGTTTGCTTCGAGTCATCCATATGGAAACCCTGGATTAGCATTAGGTGGATCGGTGGTGGAGGGTCAGTATACTTGGATCGGTCAACCTGAATCATCACTTATGGGCTGAGCTGTCTTGGTCATGGGCCTACACAGGGAACCAGCCTATCTTCGCCTATAAATAGAGGGGATGGGGTCTAGTTAACGGGAAATTTTTTCGAGATCTCCAGGGATACTCTGCCATTTTTTGTACTCACTTCTTTTCTGTTCAAACTTGTATTCAAGTTGTTTGTTTATGGATTGTATATGCACCCAAGTAATTGGAAAAGTAATAAAGATTATATTCAAAGTGGACATAGATAAATCTGATGTTCTCGTTTTTGTTGTTCCTTTTACATTCAACCGTATTACTTCTCTGCTTTAATTTACTTTCTTTATTAATTTCTCTACACAATTTTCTTCAAGGGTGTTAGCGACCAAATTTGGTGCTAACATTTTGGTGCTTTCGCCAAGAAACGTTCATTCTCAGGATATTAGGATCTACTTTGTTGCCACTGGGTTGAAAAATTCCCCTGAAGGAGATCTAAGTTCATTCTCAAGAGTTCATAGATTCTACTCAGAGTTCCTACGGACAACTCTAAGATGATAAGACCACGTACTAGATCCACCTCCCACAACTTCGATGCTAATGAGATCGCTAGCGTCCAACAAGTAGGACCTAGCAATCGACAAGCTAATGCTAGTGTATAACCTACCATCATCCCAAACCAAGCAGAAGCTATCACCAGGGAAGAGTTCAATAAGCTGATGAGGGAGCTTATGGAAAGTAGACAGCTTAACGAGCAGATTTAAACAAATGCCAACCTGATGACCTAGATTGCTTAGCATCACCGTCAGAACGGTGGAGGAAGCCCTGCTTCCTACTCATCATCCGACAAGACGTTGTAGGATTAAAACAACACGAACTGGTGCAACAGAGCAATTGGTGATGACTTGCCAAGAGCAAACCAATAGAATTGGTCTAGATTCCTTAGCTAGAACCGTGGCCTATGAACTATACCTGAGGAGTCGCACCCAACCCAAAGTGGGAAACTTAGGATCTGGAGCATACTTGGGAGTTGGTCCACCACCTCGCCAGGGTCATAATGAAGCGGGTCCTTTGGATGCACACTTAGGTGATCGTCTACCGAGGAGGCACTAGCCGAAGCAATCTCGTAGGATGGATACCAACTTGCCACCTCCCATCTGGTCCTCAGATTTATCAGCTATGGGAGGCAATTGATGAGGGAGAATCAGGGCTTAACAAATGATGATTGTGGCATATCAAGGAGCCATACTCCATTTACAGATACCATCGTACAAGCTGAGTACCCTTGGAAATTCAGCATGCCTACTATTCCAATTTATGAAGGTAAGACCGACCTCGACATTGCATAATGAGATACGAGTGGATGATGGACCTGCTAAGGCAAATGATGCGACCGAATATAGATGCTTCCCAATAACCCTATCCGGAATCGCTAAAATGTGGTTCACTAGACTTCCCCCGCGATCGATCTCCAGGTTTGATGAGTTAGCGGCGAAGTTCATGGAGCAGTTTAGGATCCATGCCATTCGCCCAAAGGACGTGATGTGGTTTCCTAAGGTGGTCTAGGCTCCGGGGGAGTCATTGGAGGATTATTTGTTAAGATTTCACATTGTTGCTACCGAAGTTAGCAATCTAAATGACCATGCTATCCTTATGGCTGTAATGCGAGGAGTAGATCCGGACTCAGAGTTTGGTGATTGGCTGACAGGCAAACCACTGACTACCGTAGAATGTTTTTATTTAAAGGCGAACCAATTCATGAGAAGGGAAGAGGCCAGGTTGTCAAGACGGAGCAGTGCACCAGGACCCAACCAGGAAGCGGTGCAAAGCAACATTGCGGTATAGCATATTGGCAAAAACTCTGGTAAAGTCCAAGTCAATGTTCAAAATAAGCTGGAGCGGTCCAAAGGATCCAGAAGAGGAAATTTTAGATGAAAGTGGGAAGCATGAAAGTGGAAACCAAGAATCCCAACCTATAGTGAATATACGCCTCAGAATACATCTTTGGAGAATATTTATCTATCAAATTGTAATATATTCCAATACTCAAAGCCACGCCCAATGGAATCGACCGAGGAATAAAAGCAGATCGGAAAGTATTGTCGGTTTCATGAGACATACAGGCACAATACAGAAGAGTGCAGACACCTCCAAGATGCTATAGAAAAGCTGATTCGCCAAAAAAGTTACAGCAGTTTGTTAAGGATTCGTAAGGAGGCGGACAGGGGACATCCGACCCCAATCGTGGGCAAGCTGCACACCAACCTGAGGAGCCCATTTGGACCGGAGGATGGCTAATCATAAACACGATAATCGGTGGACCTCATCCGGCAGACAAAAGTTGGCATGAAATTTTTTGGGTCCAACGGCCCTGGCGAAGTTTAGTGCGACTTTGGCCCCGTGGTGTTTGACCTTGAAATTTCCAATGGACAGTGGAGTAGATGTAGTGCATGGCAATCAAGCGACTGGTCATGCTTGTTATGTGGCAGAGCTGAGAGAGGCCTAGCAAAGAGAGAAGGGAAAGGGTGTGGGCAAGCCTGTCTGCATCCATGATGCTGAAATTGACAAATAACGCTTGAGCCTTGGCTTGAGCAGCACAGTCAGATCTATAGAGACATAGATCCAAGGGATGACGATGAAGAACCCAAGGAAGCCAAGGCGACGTCGGTTGAACTGACGATTGATATTCCAATCAGCCATGATGACCCGTCGTGGGTACTTAAGATTGGATCACAGTTCAACCCTTCGATGATGGGGGATGCTACTGATTTCCTCCAAGCGAATCTCGAAGTTTTCGCTGGGACCCATTCTGATATGTGTGGGATTTCTCCAGCCATCGCAAGTCATATGTTGAACATTGACCCAAAGTATGTGCTTGTGAAACAAAAGAGGAGAGGCATGGACCCGGAGAGGTCCGCTGCTCTCAAAAAGGAGGTGGATAAACTCTAGGCCAATGGGTTCGTCCGCGACGCCGTCTATCCTGAATGGATATCTAATCCCATACTAGTGAGGAAGTCAAATGGGAAGTTTAGGAACTGTATTGATTACTCGAAAATGAACAAGGCGTGCCTTGAGGATAATTTTCCACTGCCCAGAATTGATCAGTTGGTCGACTCGACATCAGGACACGAGTTATTGTCATTTATGGATGCCTATTCAGGATACAACCTAATACCAATGCACATTCCAAACCAGGAGCATACTAGTTTTTTCACATACGTTGGATTGTACTGTTACATAGCTATGCCCTTCGGGTTGAAAAATGCAAGGGCTACTTATCAGCATTTGGTGAATCAGATGTTTAAAGACCAGACTGGAAGAATAATGGAAGTCTATGTGGATGGTATGCTCGTGAAGTCATGACAGTTAAACAACCACATTCGAGACTTAGCAGAGATGTTTGATATACTCAGATTTTACGGAATGAAAATTAATCCATTGAAATGTTCCTTTGGCATTGCGTCGGGGAATTTTTTGGGTTTCATTGTCAACGCGTGGGGGATTGAAGTGAACCTAGAAAATATTCAAGCTATTCGAGACATACAAGCACCCAGAACTATAAAGAAGGTACAAAACCTAAATTGAAAAGTCACTATGTTGAGTCGATTTATATCCACAACAACCAACAAGTGTATTCCTTTCTTTGATGTGATAAGGAAAGGGAAAAGAAATTTTGAATGGATGCCGGATTGTGAGGACACATTCCAAGCTCTAGTGAGACACTTGGAAAGGCCCCCTATTCTACCAAAGCCCATGGACCATGAGGAGTTGTATGTTTACTTGGCCTTATCCCAGCTGCCATCAGTGCAGCTTTGGTTCGTGAGGAGGATCGAATCCAAAAGTCATTGTACTATGTTAGTAAGCATTTAATGGGAGTAAAGAGAAATTATCCTAAGATCGAGAAGCTGGCTTACTGTTTGGTGATTGCATCATGCAAGCTCCGCGTGTATCTCCAGGCATATCTAGTCAGTATTTATATCGATCAGCCTTTGCGGTAGGTGCTCCAACGACCGAAGACTTTTGGAAGGCTAGTCAAATTGAACATGAACTAAGTTAGTTTGACATCACCTACCTGCCACCGAGTGCTAACCAGGGGCAAGCGCTAGGATATTTCATTGCAGAGTTCACTATATCAGACAAGCCAAGTGGAAGTGATGTGATTCCCACTGTTCGATGGAAGCTATATATCGATGGGGAATCCAACGACCATTGTTCTGGGGCTGGTGTTATTATTATAACTCATGAGAACCGATCCATTTGTTATGCTTTGAAACTTAGTTTCCCCGCTACGAACAATAAAGCCGAGTATAAAGCGTTGATCCCTGGACTAAAGCTTACCAAAGAACTTGGAGTGAAATCGATTGAAAGAATACTTGCTACACTGAACCTTGTCGGAGAGAAAGAATTAGAGGTGACAAGTCGCTCTTAAGGCCTTATAGAATATAATGCAGGATGGAATGATGTATCAGAAGGAATTCTCCATTCCCTTACTTAGGTGCATCGCACATGACAAGATAAAGTGGGGTTAAGGAGAAGTCCATGAAGGAAGTGTAGCGACCATATCGGGGGGCATACACTAGCCAAAAAGATACTCTACTATGGATACTATTGGCTGACCGTGAATTGGGACGTCGCGGACTATATATAAAGATGCGACAAATGTCAAATTATGCAAAGATCCCCGGAGCGCCGTCGATGAAACTTACGCTAATGGTTAGTCCATAGCCATTTGCGATATGGAGGATCGATATAATCGGTCCCTTACCAATCTCCATAGGTGGTGCAAAATACACAATTGTCGCGGTCGATTACTTCTCCAAATGGGCTGAAGTAGAGCCATTAGCTACAATCACCACCAAAAAGGTCGTTAACTTTGTTGTGCAAAACATTATATGTCGCTTTGATCTCCCACGGACTATCATTACTAACAATGGAACTCAATTTAAGAGTAGAGAATTCAAAGAGTTCTTCTAAAAATATTACATTGAGAAAAGGTTTGCAGCAGACGCTCGCCCTAAAGCGAATGGGAAAGTTGAAGCCGTAAGTAAGATAATCAAGTCCATCTTGAAAAAACGTTTGGAGAAGGCTAGAGGCAAGTGGGTGGATGAGCTTCCAACAGCACTCTAGGTCTATAGAACCACCCATACATCCTCGACTGGCCACACTCCATTCGCCTTGGCATATGACACTAAAGCTGTTATAGCTATGGAACTTGAAGTTCCTTCTTATCGAGTGACTCATTATGATCCTAGAACAAACCGAGATCTTTTGCTTTATCGTTAGACTTTGTCGACGAGAAGCATGAAGAAGCTGATTTTAGGACGGCCGTATATCGGCATCGAGTCGCCCGATATTATAATGAGAAAGTTCGACCAAGAATTTTCGATGTGGACGACCTTGTTTTAAAGCGAGTTTTTTCGGTCCCGTCACATATGAATCCCATATGGGATGGTCCCTATGTCATCGAACAGAGGCATGGAGAGGGATCCTTCAAGCTAGCGACTGTTGATGGCGTTACACTCCCTAGAGCATGGAATGGCGAGCATTTGCACCATTATTATACTTAGTTTATTTATTTTGCATTTTAGCAGCAATTATTTCTAGTATATGTTTCTTTTGTTGTTCTCTGTTTCCGACATGTAATAAGACAATTCAGTTTGTCCCTATTTTCTTCAATCAATAAGGGCTTAAAGCTGTTTTTTATGAACTATTGGTGTTCCGTGTTTTATAATTTCATGGAAAAATTAATTTGCATTAATCTGTTTGGCGTATGAACGCACATACAAAACTAAAGTCGACCAGCCACGATTCAAAAATCTCTAAGTCCCCAAGTGCGGACTAGAGTATAAACGATTCAAAAATCTCTGAGTCCCTAGAGTGCGAACTAGAGTACTCTGAGTCTCCAAAAAGCGGACTAGAATATAAATGATTCAAAAATATCAATGTCGCAAGAGTGCGAACAAGAGTATAAATGATTCAAAAATCTCCAAGTCCCTTGAAAGCGGACTAGAGTTTAAATGACATGCAAGACTCCAAATTTCAATTACAGATTGAAGTATAAGCTAAGCGATGAGAATCTATGAATGCCAAGAAACAAGATTTTACTTACTTTTCAAAAAAATGTTTCCTTACATCTTCTCCGAAAGTGCGGAGACCAAATTTATCTACGACGATTATTAACAACATAAAAAAGGGAAAAGGGAAACGACTACATGATTTTGACCTATTTATGCTAAGCGAGGTATGACCAGACGACAGCTACTTCTTTGGCTTCTTTTCCTTCTTCGGCTTCTCCGAAGTCTCCTCAGCTGAGCATTTTCTCCTAGACCCCTTGCTTCTAAGAAACATGGGGTTTGAGTAAGGAGGTGGAACTTTCAAAGGTGTGGTCCTATCGGGGAAAATGACCTTCAATGGCCTATTTAGGATATCGTCGAGTTCCACCACCTTGGATTCTGTCTTAACTTTGATTCTCTCTTTTTTCTCCTCCTCGAGTAGCTCCTTTATGCTAAGCTAGGAAGTATGCTCGGAAGCGCATGTGATTTCGACATCGTCATGTTCTTCTACAGGTGAGGGGTTTTCGGGTTTATGCTCATCTAGTGCCCCGATCACCTGAGCATCGGGACCTGGGGTAGCTCCGGTGTGAGGAGCCTCAGCCTCTTTTTCTTCGCGCTCCATGGCGACATTGCTCCTTGGAGTCGGCTCGGGACCATTGTGACCTATATGAATTCATGGAAAGCAAATGTTAGAACGCATCCATTGCTCGCCAAAAGCGATGATTTCCTGAATTCTAAAAGGTGAAGCTACGTACCAGCTTCCAGTTGACTTTCGGTGTTCCTCGGAGTATCACCCTCAGGGACTGGGGATAAAATGTAAATGCCAAGTTCGGGCTTCTCTCGGTCATAACCAACATGCTGCTCAGGAGGCCCAAGTAATGAAGTCTTGACTGGTTGAATGGGAGGAGGAACTTAAGACCCAGTGTCAGACGGGCCAGCGATATCTTCCTTACCCTTCGATGTCGGGGAGTCTCTTCTAAAGAGGGCTTTTCCCATGGATAAGTTTGAAGGCTCATTTCCTTATAGCATTTCCCTCACAAGAGCCTCTTCATTAACCTCTTCGACTCGTATCTCCACTCTCTTAATTTTTTATCAAAGTATCCCATGCTTCAGCTAGTGATTTAAGATAACCATCGCTTAAGAAAGATAGGTCACGGTGCATGAGGACTCATGCATTATACTCAGGGATGAGCATGTCAAAGGAACACTTAATCTATTCTCTATTGGCTTTGTTTGCTTCCTCAATTCTAGAGTTTACTACTGAAAGTGCCACCTTTCTGCCTTCTTCACGAGCGGCATCTTTTAGCACTTCGATCTTGAGTAGATATTCGTTGAGTTTTGTTTTCAAATTTCGCATCTCGATGATTTCATCGCAGTATTTTTGTGATTCTTCCTGCGTTGCGATTTTTCTTCCCTTTCTTTGGAAAGTAGTTCCTCCAGCTCTTTGACCCGATAGGCGAGGGCCTCTTTCTCTTTTTGCAGAGAGTCTTTCTCCAGAGCTAGAGAGCCGCTGCATTGAACTGCCTCGTTTAACTCTTTTTTATGACTAGCCTATAAGCGTTTGACCGCCTCAGTTGTCTCCTTGGCATTCTTCAGCTCGTTGAAATAGATTTTCGGAAACATAGCTTTGAGCTCGGCTAATTTTTCTACCGTAGCTGGATCGTTAACGGAAGCCGGAGGAGTCTGCATTACCGAAGTCATGGATTTCTTGTGAGGCTCACGATTTTTCTTGGTGCTCAAGGAGCCAGAATGTTGGTCACGAGGGACTTTGGACTAGGGGCCTTTTTGAGAAGACTTATCCCCACTACACGTCGGAAGATTGGGAGGATCATTTTGATATGAAGAGTGGCCATGGGACCTCCTACAGGAAGATGAGGATGACTCTTTAGAATGATAGTCTCTAACTCCACCTTCGTCCCTATCTTTTCGTTTACCTGATCCTGAGTCTCGACCAAAATGATAGAAGACGAAGGATCCTCAAAGACGATCAATGCTATATGAGCGCCCTATTTTACCTGTACCTAAGATTAAACGAGAATGAAATAGTAGAAGTCATACAATGAATAGAATTAAGGTGCATGGTGGAGTGTAAGTGTTCGTGTGTGTGTCCTAGTGCATCCCCCCAATGGACCAGTGTTTTTTGCTTTACTCATCGGAGTTTTCTCTCCCTGATCATGAAGCTAGATGCCTTCATCACTTCTCATAGGCGAATTAAATCCCATAGCACTGAGATTATTGAAGTCATAATTTAACAAATCGTCGAGGATGATCAATTCAGATAATCCCTTAAGTGAGCTTTCCAATTTTTGAGAAGATGATCCTTTCTAGATAAGGGTTTTTGTGACCTTTGAAGTTCCGTCGATTTTTCTCTTTTCAGCTTATCCGCTAAGCTCATCTTCTTTTTTGAAGGAGGTGGTGGTTGGTGAACACCGGGTGCATCAGCTACTGGCGCTTGACCGGAACTTATATTCTCATCAGTCGCCACTAGCACCTCAGTTTCTTTAATCTCGCCTTCCTCGGTAGTATCGGAGGCCCCTTCGATGGGAAGCACCGAAGGACTAGCTTTTTTTTTTACCCACTTCCGCATTTATTCTTACTATTGTGGTGTCACTTGGAAGGCTAGTCCTGCAACCCTCTTCTAGTAATCCGAACCTCAAAAGCAGTATTGGTAACTACCGATTTGATTTCTTGATATTCTATAGGGGTAGCTCGAATAGCTTCAACGGACTTAGAGTACCTGTTACCTTGGGTGGTGGGTGGATACCTGTAAGGATTAAAAGAAGTTTAGACTTTCAAAAGATGTGCCTTAAGTCTTAGAATGAAGAGTGAGATACGGATGAGACTTACGTCCTACCAGCCATCTTCTCGCAAAGCCGAGAGGACAATGTACGTAGAACCACTCCTGTTTGAACTGAGAAAGCTTGTTCCATTCGTCCATCAGAACTTGACATTTGGGGTATGGATCGAGGAATATGTTGGATGGACTATCAGTACATTGCTCAAAGCGGTAGATGTAACGGATGTCCTCAAGAGTTGAAGGTCTGAATAGGAAGCTCGTGAAGAGAATGTATGTCCTGTGAATAAATGCATGGCTATTAGGATGTAGTTGTGCCGAGGAAATCCCTACATATAGTAATATTTCATGGATAAATGAATTGAAGGGTAGCATGCTTCCGACCCAACACATGAACTTGTTGCATGCAGTGTAGCCAGTTGGGGGCAAGTGGGGCCGATCTTGAGCTGACAGAACAAGGACGTCGTCAGAAGGGATTCTATGGATAGATCACAATCAACGGAGAGTGGCTTTGTCGATTTTTAGAAGCCTACGAATAAGCAGGGTTATCTAAAATGACAGCTCCATCTATGGCGTCAAGGGTCGAACTGATAACCTCACTAAGGAGAAGTGAAATATCGAGAATGGGGGCGCACAACGGACTTGACGTCCCCACTGCTTCTTGTCATGAACTTGGTCCTGGATTGTTAGAAACAGTGGTGGAGCTTGACTTCTTAGACATCTCCGAAAAGCGATTGATTGGAGTAGATGCCTGTTTAAACTATACATGAAAGGTGATCGACATCAGAATATAACAACAAAATATTCCCCTCGCGTAGTGTGTGAACTAGTGCAATCATGAATATAAAAGAATCAAAGTTTTAAAGATGAATGTGGTGTGATTAAGCTTTAAGTTGTCGTCCTTGGAGACCGTCATCGCTGAACGCCTCAGTTGATTTTCCATGTGATTGGTAGCAGAGATCTTGGAATCAGGCATTGGCATCATAGCTTGTAATGGAAATTATTTGCATTTGTTGGGTCAGGATCGCGTTTGGAATTACTTATGCTATAAAATTGTTTGTTCAAATTAAGTCCTTGGGTTTATATGCTTTGGTCCTTGTCATTGTTCAGTATATTATGCTAGGACGTGAGAATATGTAGACCTTATGTATGCGGTGTTCGAGTCAAAATGAACTTGATTGCCAATGCCAACCTCAACCTACCGACCCACTTTCCTATTGGATTGACGACCCACTCACCCTATATCCCTCTCCCTCTCAAATTACCTGCCCAGCCTCACTAAGCCTATTACCGACCCACTCCTTTTCTAGACTCCTACCGATCTATACCATCTCACAAGATATTGACCCACTCTCTTTCTCTCTCGAAGTAACGACCTAAACTTTCCTAGACAGCCTACCTAATGACTCCCTCTTAGAATACCGATCCAACCTTATAATCGCCTCTACCAAGTGGTTGTTATTGTAACATACCGACCCAATCGCTCTCTCGAATCACCAACCCACAACGTCTCTCAAGGTACCGACTTGCTTCTATACTGGGAAACAACTAACCTCCTCTCCAATAAAACCTATGTCCAAAGCCCTCCACTATCTTTGCCCTATGCAGTCGCTCGTCGCTCCTTATTTCCCCTTTCCCACTCATCACAAGGATCCATGCGCTTATGCGATGCAAGCATGGTTCGAATTCGAGGAGGTATGACCTAATAAGCCCTAAGTGAAGTATAAGTCCTTACCTATGCATTAATTCAGAGTAGGGCGAGTGATTCTTTGGGTTTGGAGTCGAGAAGGATGGGTGCAGCACATTTGGATGGTATTGAAACAAAGTGTGGAAACAGCTCGGTGCGAGGCAGGAGATCTGGGTTTGGGAGCAGGAAGAAAGGATTGAGTAATAAACGGAGCTTCTAGGTAAGTAAGTTAGTGAGCTTATGAAGATAGGGTGGAAGTGAGCAGGAGAAGAAGATGCAACGGATTTTATATGCTTAAAGGGAGGTGAATGGGCATCTTACTGGAGACCCGATCACCGTGCTTTATTAGATCGGTAGGATGATATGCTAACCCGATCCAAGATACTGAACGAGTGGGTCGGCCTTAGCAAGTCGATCCCTTCCTTATAAAATAATAAATAAATAAATAAATAATAAAGAAGAAAGAAAAAAGAAAAAATGAATACATGAAAAATATATGTATATAATAAAATACCGAGAGCATGGATGATAATAAAGAAAATATGTATATATTTGAATATGTACACAAATAATGATAATCGAGGATGGTATGCGATAAAGAGACGGATGCTACCGGATAAGTGGAAAAGTGTGGGTTTGGAAAATCCACTATGATTCAGCCTTCAAAAGGCTGTATACATCCAGGTTTTGAAAAGTTAAAAACAGGATTTAAGAGCCTCTTCGAGATTGGGCTAATATGTTCAGACGACGAAAAGATTTGTCGAAGGCCAATGAAAAAGCAACAGTCTGTTATCATTCTAAACGAGCTAGCCTCTGAAAGCGGGGACTGCTCGCTGATTCAAAGCACATCGTGTTGATTCACATAATGCACTTTTGAGGGGCAAATGTCATTCGTCTACTTAGCCCGGCTATGAGACGATAGTTGCAGAGGATATGGTTGGACCTAGACGAGACTCAAGACAAGAAAGGATTGGAAATATAAAGGATTGGTGTGACTTGTTTGGTTTGGCTTGTATATGTGGTTCATTAGGTGGCCATTATGGAAGAGCATATGTGGATCGTCCTTAGTGGGTTGGCCGTGATTGGGTCGGTCTAAGTGCTTTGGTGTGGATGGGATCGGCCTTTGGAAGATTGGTATACATGGATCGACATTCATATGTGGTTCGACATATGTATATGGTTCGGCACGTATGAGTCAGCATGGGTGGCTCGGTCAAGGAAGGAAGGTCGAAGTGGATCGGCTAGGGTGGTTCAGTCACTGTGGGTCGGTCTTGGTGAATCAGTACGTGTGGGTCGGCAATTTGGGCTCGGTTGCAGCGATTCGGTAAAACAGCAGGAGATTTAGCAAGTCTACAACAAGGTGATACGATCGATGCTTTTTCACTTTGAGTCACATCTCTCATTGCTCCGAGTTGCTTGCGAGTTTCGAGTCAACCATAAGGAAACCCTGGATCGGCATCAGGTGGATCGGTGGTGGAGGGTCGGTATACATGGATTAGTTAACCTGAATCATCACTTGTGGGCCGAGCTGTCTTGGTCGTGGGCCTACAAAGGGGAACCGGCCTATCTTCATCTATAAATAGAGGGGCAGTGGTCCAGTTAAGGGGACCTTTTTTTGAGAACTCCAGGGATACTCTACATTTTCTATACTCACTTCTTTTTTGTTCAAACTTTTATTCAAGTTGTTTGTTTACGGATTGTATTTGCACTCAAGTAATTGGAAAAGTAATATAGATTATATTCAAAGTGGACATAGGAAATTATGCTGAACCACTATAAATCTGGTGTTCTCATTTTTGTTGTTCCTTTTGCATTCAACCGTATTACTTCTCTGCTTTAATTTATTTTCTTCATCAATTTCTCTACACAATTCTATTCAAGGGTGTTATTGACCAATTTTGGTGCTAACAATGCGATTAGCTTTAAATTTAAAATAATGGAAGCCTGATCGATGCGGGCTACTGATGGATATGAAGGGTGGTGGTGGGTGATGGATACGAACCAATGCTTTCTTAAGGGATGGATACAAAATCGTATGGATATGAACAGAGCTGGCTTTCATGAACTTGATCAATCCATATCTCAAGCATACAAATTTCGATTGACTTGAACTTTAGAACGTAAACTTTTATAGATTTGCTTATTGTACCATGTCAATTGTAGCTTGATCCAGACTCGGGAAAAATTTGTCAATATTCATAGTAACCCGTGTATAATAGTTCTTCACGTCTTTGTTTTTCAGTTAATTCCTTAGTGTCATGGCTTGCCAAAAGACGGGATAACATTTGCCTCCAAAGTACGTATTGTGTGAACATGACGTGCTTTGAAAAACTGCAATCTTCAGTTTGAAAAGTTCTATTTGATTCGTTGAATAGTTGTTGTCTTTTCAACAAAAGATGTAATCTTTGATTGATTTCCAGTAATATAATTGTTGAATTGTTGACTGCCAATTATTATGTAGTGCATTGTTGTAACTGAGTGTTGAGTGTCAGCAACCTGTTATTCACTATTGTAATTGTCACCAGGTGAGCATTCAACTGTTGTGAATTTTGAAAATTGAATATCAGTTCATCGTACATGCATGTACGTTAACCTAACTCCCATTAATGTTTGCATATTCACGAGTCGTTGTCAATATTTTGTATCGATCCACTCCTAGATCGCTGTGAAATACATGTTGTAACAATGATTGATGGTCGTTTTTGAGTATCCCTTTGTATCGATCCTCTCTTGGATCGATTTGAGAAGTAAAAAAAGCTCCTACGTATCGATGGTAATCGATACGAATCAGTCGGCCCTTTAAAATGCTTCGTATCGATGGATATGAATTTTTGCGGACTTCAAAACAATGGATATGAAATTGCCATTTTGTATCGATGAATCTCTAATGGGTCCGAATGGTTCGAAGAAGTCTTTGTCTTGTCTTTCGCATCGATAACTTGATAGGTATGAAAAGCGGTGCTCTAGATCGATGGAAATGGATACGAATAGGTCACTTCGTATAGACTGGAGGGGAGACCGTTCCCACTGGTCAATCATAACTGGGAGACGAATCGTTTCGCATCTTGGCCTCGTGTCCATATAAATACTTTTAGGACTTAGAATCTTTTTTTACTTGTTTTCACTTTTCCCTTGCTTTCTACTGATCAAAAAACCAAGAAATAGAAATTTCTCTTACCCATAAATTCATATAGCTCTTTTAATAGTTCAAATCCACACTTCAATTTAGGTAATTAATCATTAAATTCACATTTAAATGACGAGATTCAAATTATTGTGCCATTCTACACGTATTTGTAGCCAATTCTGGTGAAGAGGAGGCTGGAGATGGTCGGAGTAATGTCGAGAAAGGAGGAGATGGAGTTCGGGATGATTGGAAAAGAAAAAGTGTAGATGGACACGAAAGGAGCTTTCGTACCGATGATGGATGAAGATCGAGTTCATATCATTGCAGATATAACACAGCTTCGTATCGATTGGTAGAGTTGCTATGTGTCGATGGAAGGTTGATGTTCGTATCAATCGATTGATGGTTGATACTCGTATTGATCCAGAGCGATCGATAAGAAATTCTGGGCCTGGCAATCGATACGAAAAATGTCGCTGCTGATCGATACGAAGTAGGGAATTTTGGATCGACACGAAATGAACTTCGGGTAATCGATACGAAGTGGTGTAGCATGATCGACATGAACTGTTATTTCCATGACCGATATGAAATGTAATCCTGGCGATCGATCCATGTCCAAACTTTGATGAATACAAAATTTTGCACACTTGAACATTTGACTCCCGCGAGCTTATGCCTTGCATAATTGGATGTAGCCGTTTCACTGCATATTTGAATGTTTTTCGAAGCTCATCAATGGAACTGTAACTTAGCAAATTTTAATTTTGATCATTCTTCGAAGTCTGGGTGGCAAGGTTATGACAGTCAGCGATGATGGTCACTCCGGTTGAATTTTGAAGTGCTTTCGTTTGATCATCTCGCAAATCCTATAGAATTTCTTAAGTATTATGTAGCATTGCACAACACATTCACACACTTCACGCTGGAGGAAACATGGGCTTATTTTCATCTAACGATGATTTTTACCGAGTTCAGTAGCTATGGAACCCGAAAGCTCACAGTCGCAGGAAGCTTGGAGTCCAACTCTTCCTTTAATCGAAATGCCGGCTATCACAGCCGAAGTTATTAGACCTGCTCCGGATATGCTACCAGGAGCAGTTTTCATCGCACATACACAAGATTCTGTCTGCTCCAATACTTCTAAAGACATGTTAGGCAGGATTTTCCTAAGGCATGGGTTGCCGCTGACCGATATCTTACTACCAGGGCCATAAGATAGAGCCCATAACCCCCCGGAAGGGTACACGGCCTGCAATAATCTTATGTGTGTAGCCAGGATACTTCCTCCTATAAACTAGTTCATACGGGAAGTTTTACTTTTATTGGGGATCGCTCCATCTCAACTGCATCCAAATAGATATGCCTTACTTAATATTTTGTTTGTCATCTTCATGGAGCACCTATTCCATCCTCCGACGGTAGAAGAAATCAGATTCTTATTAGATATAAAGAGTTGCGGAGACAACCTTTCCTTCACTTTATTGGAGGAAGTTAGGAACTGTCAGGTCATGGTCAGGGCTCAGAGCAAGCTGAGCTATTTCAAGACTGAATGGTTCTTCGTTCGGTGTCCACCGGGGTTCACCAGGCGGTGGCTAGGAAGACGTAAATGCCATAGCCTCTTTGCTGGTTAGTTGGATAATAGTAGTTAGTGTCGAATCAGATACTTTCTTTCTTTTATAGCTTCAATTCCACAACATGAAGGTGCTCGGTTTAAGGAGATAGTAAGGGTTCTTCAAGAGGAACCCGCCGAGTACCAAGACATCGATGAAGTCCTTACGAACAAAAATCTGATTTATATTGGGCTAATTGATACAGATCAAAGCATTGGACTTGTAGGATTTTTTAGGATGGCCTCGGTGAGGCATGCTTAAAGAAGAGCTCCCAGGATAGTAATTACTGAACAAGTGGTGATGGGAATCTGCTTGGTGGAAACAAGCCCGCGGTTGGGCCTTTGCAAAGCCCTTGATCTTTAGAGCGGAGGATAAGAGGCAATTCTACTGCTTGAAAATCTGTAAGGTGTTAAACCCTAATAGTCACTTTGCTTGCCACAATTCAAGATATTTCTCCTTCACAGATGGAGAGTTCTTTCGAGGGACTGGTGGACATCCCCATTCCGGATGACTTGCTTTACATTATGGTACCGGATTAGAGGGGCTTCAAAGCGCCTTAGACATAGAAGAGCCAAATCCTCCGAGTACGGCTATTACAACCGGTTGGTTGGGGGGTTTACACATGCATACACGCACTTCACGGAACCACACAATTTCAAATCATAAGCTATTTGTCTTAGGAGATTACCAACTCTGTTTCTCTTTTCACTTTACAGATACGATGTCAAGGTGGGGATCTGTGCTCGGTAGTCACGGTTCTACGTGCCATTCATCTAGCTCATATTTTGAGTCTCATAGGCATGAGCCCAAAAGAGAATGCGATTGCGGCTACTCAGTCAAGAGAGGGAGCACTACGAGAGGGAAAGGAAAAGGAAGAGGGTGAGGCAGTATAGGCACCATTCCCGGTCATGCTCTCCGCCACCTAAAAGTCCAACGCAACCTTCTGGTAAATAGCCCTCAGATCACGTCAAGTACTACCTCCTTAAACTTCAAGGCTTGAAGAAACAACGTCGGAGAATCAAAACTGTGACCACCATCACCACTGAACAAGCCATTACAGAACCTATATGGGAAGGAGCGATTAGAATCGCTAAGTTGAAAAAGGATTTCCCGGATGTTTGCTTCGATGGCTTCATATTTCCTCCACATTTAAAGAAAATTCCCATTGAGGCATAACAAACGATGCATGACTACATATACGATGTTTATGGTCAATATCGGGAATGTATGAAGTCCGCAAATAAAGTTTCAGCAGTGGCCTTTGAGCGGGCGAAGACAATCGAGAAACTAGAAACTGATCTCGCTCAGAAGGACCGCATAATTTTGGTGCTCACCAACGAGATTGAGTCTTCACGAAAAGCAGAGATGGAAGCTACTCAGAAAGCCGATGAGGCAAATAAGTCTATGGAGAAAATAAAGCAGGAACACTTGGCCTTGGTCGAAGATGGGCCATAGGACCGCCATGGTCATAGCCGAAAGAGACGCTGCGTAAAAGAGCTTAAGGAACTCAAAGCCAAATTCGCTGAAGTCGTCAAAGAAAAAGACATTGTTAATAAAGCTGCTCAGGAAGCATGCGAGCAGGCTACGGTGCTCGGGAATAAGAGGAATGCGACAACGCTAAAGTTTCAGGAAGCTGATGCCAGGGTTGAGGGTGAGGTGAGAGTGGTAGAGGCCAGGTTGGAGGGTGACATTAAGGATCTATTGATCACATATAACGTTAATGTTCTTAAGCACCGTAACCCGAGCTGGCTAGAAAATTACCCATCACATCTGTATAATGCTTGGTACCGTTTGGTTAAAAATGAGAAAACAGACTGCAATACAATGTTTATTGACGACTTCGAGCTAGGGAATCAAATATTGACTAAGGATGAAAGAAAGGTTCTCCATGATGCCATTATCACTTATGAAAAAGAGAAGCTTGCCTATCATCATTTGAATGTTGGAGAGGGGTCTGGAGTTGATCATCACGAAGCAAGTTCTGAAAAACCTGCATTAACCCAACCCGAGCTTAATTCTACGGTAGATCCTCCAGTTGTGCCTTCTTATGATCCCGATCAATCGAGTTTGTCTCTGGTTCGCGAGCATGTTTTTGAAGGTGCTCCGACTCCACCGTGAGCCAATCCGAGGAAGGTATTATATACACTTCTCGTGTTTATTCAAAGTCAGGAGTGTTGTCTGAAGTGGTCACTAACAAATTTTCTTATCTTCATTCAGTTATAGAAGCCATATCGGCCGAGCCTCCTATAGCCCAAGGGCTGCACCAAGAGTAGGAGGTCACTATGATAGAGGCAACAATCACTACAGCTTCCACATCGACCGGAGAAGTTCACGAGAGCGCTTTTATTCTTGATGCACATATGATGGAAGAACTCCTCGGTCACCAGAGTGATGCCCTCACTGACTTGCCTTTTGTCTTGGGCGAAGGTGTATTTATGACTAGCTCTTCGGCCAAACTAGCAGCATCCCTGTGGATGCTCAAGCAATTCACGAGGAAGAGATAATGACAGAGATTAATGCCAAAATGGAAGCAGCCGCACAGGACAGTGGTATTAGAGGTAGTATGGTGGGTCCTGGCCCGACTCCTCTATGAATGATTTCCTCGGTGGTACAGTTGTCGACACAGGCGTTCCTTCCTCGTCTTCCAACATCGAGAGTGTTCCTATTCCTCTGACTCTGCATTCAGAAAGTATTCCAATTCCCATGAGTTCGGAGGAAGAGATTACCATAATTTCCCTGGCCGGAGACCAACCACCAAAATGCAAAGGCTCGAAGAGGCATCCGAGCGGTAGCTCATTGGTTTAACACCGAGGATGAAGAAGAAACCAAGAGAGTAGACGTGTCTTCTTTCTTCTTTTTTGTAGATAGATAGGTTCTTTTTGCTTCCTATAGGCCGTATATAGATGCGGGTTTGGCCCCTGTCTATAGGAGTTCTTGAAATAATTTTTTGTACTTATCCTTTTCTTTCAAAGAATAGTTGAAATGAAATTCCATTTTGTTTTCAGCATAACTCTGTGTTTATTTGCTTATTTTAGCGCTAGAATTTCCATTCAATGCACTTGTGAGGCTTTAGTCTCTGAATCGGACTCGAGTTTGGTTGTTAAGTCCTGAAGTCATGACTTCGGGTCACAACCAAATGTTAATTCGAGTCCCAATATTGCATAGTCTCGATTAGTAGCTGGTACTTGAGTTTTGCCCCGAGTCTTGGGGATGAATAGAAGTGGTGGATTGACATTCGCTTTCTGCCTTCAATAAATTGAGCATAACTTAGTCGGAATGAAGTTGAAACGAGATAAGTTCGAGTGGTCGGATCACACTCGCTCATCTATTGGTAATCGCATCCACAGTCTAGGGATTGCACTTGTATGTCAACGTTCGGTCAAGCCTGTTTAATGTTTAAAGATATGTCCATGTTCTGGGGATTAAGTTAGTTTACGGGCGGTTAGTCACACTCGTTTGATATTTAAAATTACATCCGCATTCTAGGGACTTAGATTGATTTATGGGTGGTCAGTCACATCCAATTTTATGTTTTGTACTCCAGTCCGCACTCTGGGGACTTAGAGTTATCTCGCGGGTGGTCGGTTCACACCTGGTTTGCATTTATACTCCAGCACGCGCTCTGGGACTTAGAGTTAGTCGATGGGTGGTCAATCACACCCATTTTGATGTTTATACTCCAGTTCGCAATCTAGAATATGGAATTAATAGATAGACGGTCAGTCACATCTGCCTAAGTGTTGAAATCTCATTCGCACTCTGGGAACTGTAAGTTGATCAGGGATGTAAACGGTCGGATCACATCCTCCCAGAGTAGGCAAGCGAAATCGTAGATGGATGGGTCCATCTTCCTCAAGCTTGCAAAAATGGAGACGAGGTCGTAGATGGATGATCCATCCTCCTCGAGTTTAGATTATACATGGGAGAAGTTGTGGGTGTATGGGTCCACCCTCCTTGAACCCACGTTTTGGATTGGCAATTTATGCTCCAATTCGCACTCTGGGAAACGGAGTTCTTTGGAGGATTTTCGTGTATCAATCCTTTTTGGCTTCAGTGTAGTTGTTTGCTTCAAGCATGAGGTTTCACTTAGCGAGTGCTCGGTCATAATACAGTCACTCCCTATTTGAATAAGTCCCGATGTGGGATGGAACTTAGCTCTCTATGCATTGTGGTGGTTGCAAGATGCATTTCAAGAATCACCGCTCTGGCTCGACAAGCTTGCATTTTAATATTGAAACAAGAAAGTATGACAAAATCGGTTGCCTTATTGTAAGTTTAGATTTCAAAATGCATAAACAAATTTCCAATAAAAATTAGACTAAATTAATAAATAAAGCCTGTCATGTATAATAGCATCGGTGACTCTCGTTGTTCCAAGCTCTCGGCAAAGTGAGACCATCAACAGTAGATAATTTGAATGTGCCATCTTCGAGTCTCCGTTCAATAACATATGGTCCTTCCTATGTTGGTTTCATATGCGAAGGGACTGGATAAATCTTCTTGAGTACGGGATCACCAAGCTCAATGGTTATAGGTCGGACCTTTGAATTTTATAATCGGGCGACTCGACTTCGGTGTGCGGCTGCCCTCAAATCAGCCTCTTCGTGCTTCTCGTCCAATAGATCCAGGGATTCAGCAAGTAAAATGGCATTCGTCTTCGGATGATAGTAGGTCAGACGATGAGAAGGCACTTCTAGTTCAACTTGGATAACGGCCTCAGAGCCATAGGAAAGTAAAAATGGAGTGTGGTCGGTCGCAGACTGTGGGTAGTTCGGTATGCCCATAGGACCATAGGATGTTCATCGACCCATCTACCTCCGGCCTTTTCTAGTCTCTTCTTCAGCATGGACTCGATAAATTTATTAACAGCTTCGACCTGTCCATTTGATTAAGGGAGAGAAACCGTTGAGAACTTCTTCTGAATATGGAAACATTGACAGAAGTCCTTGAACTTGACACTATCGAATTGGGTCCCGTTGTTAGTGATAATTGTATGTGGGATGCCAAAACGATAGCTGATGCTGCGGACAACAAAATTGATTACTTTTTTGGTTGTCACTGTGGCAAGGGGCTGGACTTTCATCCATTTGGTAAAGTAGTCAACTGCGACGATGGCGTACTTCGCAACACCTTTAGCCAAAGGTAAAGACCCAATTATATCGATGCCCCATGTTGCGAACTGCCATGGACTGACCATGTGAGTAATTTCGGTAGGAGGGGCTCTTGGAATTCAAGCATGTTTCTGACATCTATCACATTTCTTGGCGTATTCAAATGCATCTCGATTCACGGTCGGCCCAATAGTACCCATATCGGAGTATTTTCTTAGCAAGGGCTTGCCCTCCAGTGAGATAGCCAAATTCTCCTTCATGCACATTATGTAACACTTGTTTGATCTCGTAGTGGTCGATACACCTAAGTAAAGGAACACAGTATCCCTTTCTATACATGACACCATTCTGGATAATGAATCGCGAAACTTTTCAGGGAACTTGTCTCTTCTCACATCTGCGCTTGGGAAAAGCTCCATGCTCGAGGTAATTTCTGAAGGGAGTCATCCATGACTCCTTCTTGGGTGTATCCTCATGCACCCAATCCATCTCCATTTGATCAACTTGAAGAGATATGTGTCTCAATAGGGACGAGTCCCATTTTCCGTCTTCACCAGTGCTGGCCAGTTTTGCCAAAGAATCCGCTTTCTAATTGTGCTCCCGGGGTATACAGAGGATGGCGTAGTAGTCGAACTGATTCAACACTTCCCGGACCCGGGCAAGATAAGTGGCCAACCTCTGCTCTCTTCCTTGGTATTCTCTCTGAATCTCGCGTACGACCAATTACGAGTCACAGAAGATCTTCACAGCAATAATTCTCAGTCTCTGGCAAGTCTGAGCCTAGTAAGTAAAGCTTCATATTCAGCCTCCTTGTTAATTGCGTGGAAGTCAAACTTCAAAGCATAACATATGGATCAAACTCCTAGGGTTTCTAGTACACCTTCTGGGGTTTCGAGTACAACTCCAGTGCCTGAGCAACGGTCGTTAATGCACCATCAGTGTACAGCTTCCATATGTATTTGGGAGATTCATTGATTTTAGGCAAGTCTCTGGCACAGTAAATTCAAAGATGAAGTCTTCCAAAACTTGTCCTTGGAAGGCTCATATTGGTGTATAAGCAATATCAAACTGACTCAACTCGATGTTCTACTTGAGCAACCTACTAGACGTACCAGGCTGCGTAAGGACCTGTCATAATGGCTGGTTTGTGCAGACTGTGATCGGATGGGCCTGGAAATATAGATGGAGCTTTCTAAAGGCAATGATGAGGCAGTAAGCGAGATTTTCTTACTTTGGATAGTTCCTTTCCGCCTCGATCAATCGTTTGTTGACATAATAGACTGGTCATTGGAGCCGATCCTCCTCACGAACCAATGCAGCACTAATGGCGTTTGCCAAGACCGCCAAATAGATGTACAGTCTTTCACGATCAACCGGCTTTGGTAGAATTGGTGGTGTCACCAGGTGTTGAATCAGTGCTTGGAGTGCGCCTTCATACTCCACAGTCCTCATTTAAAATTCAATTTTCCTTTCATGATTAGATCGAAGAAGGGAATGCATTTGTCAATGGATTTGGAAATGAATCTGCTCAAAGCTGTCACCTTCCCATTGAGGCTTTGTACTTGCTTTATAGTTCTAGGAGTCTTGAGATTCTGAACCGCCCAGATCTTTTCAGGATTGGCTTTAATGCCTTGAGTGTTGACAATGAATCCAAGGAACTTTCCGGATGTGACTCCGAAGTGACACTTCAATAGGTTGAGCTTCAATCGGTATTCTCGGAGGATGTTGAACATTATTTCCAAGTCTTTGACATGATCGATGGAGAACCTTGACTTTACAAGCATATCTTCCACGTGCACCTCCAAAGTTTTCCTGATCTGGTTAGCAAATATTCGGTTGACAAGTCTTTGATAGGTTACCCCAGCATTCTTATTTCTGATTGACATCACTTTATTGTAATAGAGTCCTAGATCAGTGACAAAGCTGATATGCTCCTGATCGAGTAGGTGCATCAGTATCTGATTGTAGCAGGAATACGCATCCTTAAAAGAAAAGAGCACGTGTCCAGCCGTTGAATCTACAAGCTGATCAATTCTATAAAGCAAAAGGCTGTCTTTGAGGAAGGTTTATTTAGGTCTGGGTAGTCCACACAAGTTCTCCATTTTTTGTTTGGTTTCTTGACAAGCACTAGGTTGGATACCCACTTTAGATATAATGCATCTTATATGAACCCGTTCATCGAGAGTTTATCCACCACTTCTTTCAGGGCAACAGATCTCTTTAGATCCATACCGCACCTTTCTATTTGACTAGGACATGCCGTGGGTCAATATTCAATGCATGGCTCGCGATGTCCGGTGAGATCCCATACATGTCTGAGTGTGTCCAAGAAAACACATCGAGGTTTGGTTGGAGAAATTCAACCAATTCCTCTCTTATATGTTGGTTCAATTGAGACTCGATCTTTATCATTCTGGAGTCGTTGTCATCATCGATCGGAACATCGATCGTCAACTCTACCGAGTAAGCCTGACTGTCTTTGACTTCCTCTTCGTTACCATCATCTCCTGGATAATGATCTTTTAGTAACTGGTTATGGCTCCTGGGCCTAGGCCTAGGGGTTAGTTTTCAATTATCAGTAAAATGGACGCATAGAGATTCCTCTACGTCCTTGCCCTTCTCCTTTTGTTGTGCCTCCCATAGCTCAACAACATAACAGGCGCGTCCAGCTGCCTGATCTCCTTGAATAATTCCAACCCCTGGTCTGTGGAGAACTTAAGAGTTAAGCACCATGGGGCAATGGTTGCCCTAAATTCAGCTAGGGCCGGTCGGCCCAATCAAGCATTATACGGAGAATTAATATCCAACGCAACAAATTGTAGCATCCGGACTCTCCAGCGATCTTTGATTCCCAACTCGACTGGAAATCCCACCATCCCAGAAGGTATCGTTGCACTCCCATTAAAGCCATTTATACGAAAATGGCACAGCTTTAAGTCCTTCGCTTCCATTTTCATTTGGTCATAAGATCGTTTGAAAAGAATATTTACGGAGCTTCCACTATCTACCAAGATCCTCTTCATCCAAGCAGGACCTATTTAAGCTGATATGACTAGTGGATCGATAGTCGAGGCTTCGACCTTATCGGCATCTCTGTCTCGAAAAATGATGTCATCTGTCATCGTTTTCAGTTGTTTCGCCAGAACCCAATCATCAAGATTACTGCAACATTTGAAGTCCTCATGCCTATCCGAACTGGCATACGTCTCCATTTCCCTCCAGCTCCGATCAGTTGGATGAGGACCACCACTAACTATATTAATAACCAATCTTCCGCCAAAACGCACGGGTTCCTACGATCTAGCCTAATTTTGAACTTGATTCAGGTTTGATGGCCCGCACTTCCCGCCTATGGCGTCCGAACAAATTGATCCAACTTTCACTCTCAGATTAACTTCTCAATGATGTCTTGTAGATGGCGACATTCATTAGTATTGTGACCATAACAATCATGGAATCTACCAAATTTCCCAGTTTGAATCTGCTTTCCAAACGACTATTTCAGAGCAGGATTTTTATATTGTCTAGTCTTACATATCTGCAAATAAACACTCTCCAGGGACGTATTCAATAGGGTATATTGGTCAAACATGGGAGCTCTGCGTCGCGGTTCACGATTTTGATCTCGCTTCTTTTCTTGACCTCCACGCCTTTCTGTTGATTCTACTTATTCTGCATATTCAACTGCACTTTACCAGAACTCTCACCGGTTTGTTTCACAGCAATGTTACTTTGAATTCCTTTCCTAGATCGTCTAGCATCTTCCCTCCTCAAAAACTGGGCTACCTTAGCATAGAAACGATCCAGCAATGCAAGTGGCTTCCCAGCTAACCAATTGACAGATTCAAAATTGGGGTCGATTCCCTTAGTCAACGCCATCAAGATTGAATTGTCATTTAGATTGCTGACCTCAGCATAGGTAGCATGAAACCTTTCCAGATAATGTCAAGTGTCTCTCCCAAAGCTTGAGTGACGCTGGATAAGGTGTTAACATCCTTCAGCCTTATGATGTGCATACGAAACTGTTTAATGAACTTGGTTGCTAACTGATTAAAGCATGAACTGGATCGAGGTGGTAAACGAGTAAACCACATGGTTGCAATGCCCACTGGGGAAATAGGAAAGCTTCTACATTTGACCACATTGTCAGCTCGAGCGGCATTTATGAGTCATTCATACTTTAGGATGTGCTGATTAGGATATGAGCTCCCTTCATAAATAGGTAAAGTTGGCATCTTGAATCGGCAAGGTGGTTCAGCATGGAGGATGTAACCAGTGAACAGAGTATGACTTCAGGAGATTCCCCAATCTTCATTGGTGAGGCCTTGACTTTCATGGATCATTTGACGAATCATGGGTAGAATGTCTGACATTTGGACATCCTAGGCTAAGGTGTTATCGGGTTCCATAATGCGAGGATGATCTGGGCGAGGTCGACGGTCCATGCCTCGCCTCCTTGGCTCAAGATTTTCGGGCACATATGGTCCAGGAGTATGATTGTGCTGATGAAAGGCCGGGTTTGGTTGATTTTGAAGGTGAGCTTCCATATTTGTCACGGCAGACTATGCATGGCTATCAGTAGTGTGATAAGGAAGTGCCCCTCCTTGGGAGGGCAGTCCAGTCTGGTTCCTGTAGAAGGTCCGACTCTAGCTTGTGCAAGGTTCAATGTACGCTGATGCCCGGGGACCTGTGCATAGTTTCCATCCAGCCATAGATGTGTAGATCTGTGATTGTAATCAGAGGAAGCTGAGCTTTTGGTAGATGAAAAGGAAGCACGGTCCCTTCTGGATCTCCTTTGCCTCTCCTCGTTTAGTTGGTTGGTTAGCTCCGTGTTGGCACGGATCTACTGGGTAAGCTATTGGCGACTTTGAGTCAGCTCTTGCAGCAGCATTTGGAACTCCTCCCTGGCGACAAGGCCTTATGGATTTGAAGGTCCAGCTGAGTTTTGGCCTGTAGCAGGCAGCTGTGCGGGATTCTGCCTATCTCGTCCTTCTGGATCTGCAGCAGTTGAAGCGGTTCTTGTAGTAACCATTGTGAATAATGTAGCTCCTTCCTAGTTTTGATGCAATCTGAATAGGTTGGAACAAACTACTGGATGGTAGATCTGGATCTTCTTCTTATATTTTGCAATCCAACGACGACAGTAGATTTAATGAGCAGGAAAAAAAACTGCGTTTTCTCGGTGAAAGCATCAATGTGTTTGTATCAAAATTGGGCACAACGCTCTTCGGACCTATTTGAAGAGATTAAAATGAAGAATATAAATGGAAAAGGAGGTAAATCTAACAAACACGCCAAAACTGACAAACAAAAATGCAAAAACACGAGAATTTAGAGTGGTTCGGCATCGTAGCCTATGTCCACTATGGAAAGTTTGTTGTTTTATTGATTCTAACTAGTTACAACTGGTTACAACTAAAGCACTCGAGTTACAATGGATTTTTCAGCAGAGTCTTGGCGTAGAAGAGCCCAAAGTCCCATTTCTGGAGGCATATGGCTGCTATTTATAGGTGCAGGCTGAAAATATCTGGCTCAAATCTCGAAAAACCCCTTCTCTCATGCAGATGGGCCCACCAGATCGATCTGAGGTGGTTTGGGATTGATCCATGATCGATACATGCACCATTCGTATCGATCAAAAACGACTCCATTTGGGCAGAGATCGGTTCGAGACAAAGTAAGGTGGTACGCAAGTTCCTGTGAAAATTTAGTGACATTTGGACTTGTAGGTTTTGAGTTATGATCGATCAAAGTTTGACACTTCAATATGCTGGCATCTTCGTATCGATCTGATTCGTATCTATTCGTTCGCATCCATCACATGCATATTGATCGGCGTAACATGGCACTAAATTCCAAAATCGATCCACTTTTCATGCCGAGTGACCAAGTCTTCCACTCTTACGTGCTTTGTTCGTATCGACCTGGAATTACTCTTCGTATCATTCTGAGCAGTTCTTCTCGTATCGATGCTCAGTGCTCTACTTCGTATCGATTATGTGTGGCTACTTCGTATCGATGATGTATGGCTACTTCGTATCGATGGTCCTTTGTTGACTTCCCATCGATGAACAAAGTCGCTTCATATCGATGGCTTTCGCTTCAGTGTGCATCGATACATACTCATTCCTTTCGTATCGATATTTGCTTATACGTTCCGTATCCATCACTGGTCGAGATACGAACTGTCTAGACGAGATGATCGAGACGAATAGCTTTAAAGTTAAAATTATGGAAGCCTGATCAATGCGGGCTACTGATGGATACGAAGGAATGTGGTAGGTGATGGATACGAACCAATGCTTTCTTGAGGGATGGATACGAAATCGTATGAATACGAACAGAGTTGGCTTTCTTGAACTTGATCAATCCATATCTCAAGCATATGAACTCTGATTGATTTGAAATATGGAATGTTGACTTTTATTGCTTTTCTTGCCATACCATATCAATTGTAGCTCTATCCGAAGTCGAGCAAAATTTATCAGTATCCATAGAAACCCGTGTATAACCGATCTTCAGGACGGACTATCTTTGGTTTTTGGTAAATTTTTTGGTGTCACGACCTTACCAAAGGAAGCAACAAGAATACACACACACACATGCTAAAACAAACTCATTCTAGGATATTACTATCTTATCTCTAATGAGTTAAACCCAACAAAGCTAAGGTTATTGCTAAACCAAAGCTCTTATACCAACTGTGACAACCCACATTTTGGAAGGTTTAAATCGACAATAACCCACACACGTCCAACTCAAACAATCCGAACATGGATAATCAATGGGATAATTAAGAAAAATAATATAAGAAGAAAACAAACATAGAATCTCACAGCGTAATGACAAAATATAATAATCAAATAAGTAGTTCATGAAGCTGTTTATATTATACATTTGATTATAGCTTATACAACATTTATCAGATTTACATATACAACAGAACAATAGAGTAATGTAGCAAAATAACATGATGCAGGGAATAATGCTAGAAATAATAATATACCAAATCTTCGTCCTCCAGAAAATACTATTCAATGCGCTAAAAACTCAAGGCTAACCCGAGTGTAATGAAAATACAAAAACTCAAGTCAGGACTAAAAATATCATTATGTGAGTCAAATTAATATCACATATAACGTGAGTCTATTAGCATCGAAGATGTTTATGGGGTTTTACATCTCCTGTCCAGTGTATAACATGCGTGCAACAACTCAAGAGATGTTACAGGATTTTCCATCTCTTAAAGATCCGTCAATATATATATATATATATATATATATATATATATATATATAGTAGAATATGCTATATATGTAATGTCTAAACAGTAAAATAAATATTTTTTCTAGCGTTAAGGCTTTACATTAACCCCCTTAACGTATTTTTAAGCATTGTCATATAGTTTGCATATAACGCCCCAGTAGCACGTCGGGGATAGGGATGCGCCGTGATATGACAACAATAAATCAAACTTGTAGTGGTCTTGTATAAGGATAAAAGTATGACAGTCATGTTGGCAATTTCCAAGGTAGGATACTACTGGTTCAGGTCGCAGGGCTGGTGGTAACGCATCATAGCCACGATTGCCCACCGCATCCGTCCATTCCATATCGAGTCAAAGGGAGGTTATCCCATATCAAGGCGCACCAATCAAAACCAACATCAAAAGTAATAGTATGGACCAAGTCCAAGAAGAAAATTGAAGAAAGGATGCCCGCTAGGGTAGCTAGACCACTTGCCCCTATCAAGCCGTCCTGTTTTTTTCATTTCAAATTGGCACAAGTGCCAGGGTCTATCTATCATCTTTTCTTTCTTAAAATCCAGCAAATGTATGGCAAATCCAATCACTTCATGCTGGAGTCTCCTCCACATACACAGTTGCTAAATTGGTTCCAATATTGATAGAGAGTATGCCAATAAGAGGCCCAGGATCTTTAACAAACAAACATCGTTTACACACCGTTCGGTTCTTTTACATTTTAAAATGATCCATATTCGATATCAAAATATCATATTCACTTCAAAATATCATTCATTTCAAAATATCATACTTCAAATATGTCGATTTCACTTGAAACTATCGCTTCATTCAAATATCTCAATCTTACTACCAAAATCGTTTCGAATTTCCATTTAGGTTATAACTTTTTTTAACCCAATGCGCGTTTAATTCCACGATTTAAATATAAATGGTTCCCACTTTGACCAGTTTGAAGTTTTTAGAAAATAGTTTGAAAATTTTTAAATAGTTTAAAAAGTTAAAATAGTTTGAGTATTGAAAATGGTTTATCAAGTAAAATAGCATGGAAAATCAAAATAATTTGAATATTTAAAAAGATAGATTTTTAACAGTTTATAGAAAAAAATTAATAGTGCAAATAATTTCAAATTCAAAACTATTTCTTCCCATTTCCAGTAAATCTTGATTCAGGTTCAAATTTAAATCAGACTAATTCAATTTCAATTATCCCAATTCAAATCATCTTCAATCTCAATTCAACTCAAATCGACTTAATTCCGATTTCAATTTAAATCAACTTTAACTTCAATTCAAATTAATTTCAATTTCAAATCCGATTCAACTATTCGACTCAATGATTTAAATTTCAATTTAATTCCCAATTTTAAACTATTTCAATTTATATAAATTCGAGATCAATTTCAGAATATTGATTTAATCACTTAAATCAAATTAATTTCAATATTCAATTTAAGGTTCAAATATTTTAAAACAAATCAATTTTCAAATTCCAATCATATTCGAATTATAATTTCAAATTTAAAAATAATTTCTTTCACAATTCCTTTAACCAATTTCGATTTCAACATTTCAAAGCTCACGTTAGAAAATAATTTCGTCTTTATAAATTCGAATTTTTATTTCTTTAAATCAAAATCATTTCAATAATTTCAAACTAAAATTTTTAAAACCATTTAATTCAACCATTCAGTGTCCATATATAATTTTCAATCCTTTAGCCAAGTGATCTGTTATTTCGATTTAATTTCAAGGATGGATATATATCATTTCAATCCAAAATAAATGTCATAGGTATATATCATTTCAACCTATTTCATAATTTATTCGAATTAACTCCAAATAACCATTAATATGCTATTAAATAATTTATAGGGTGATAAGGATATATGTAAAATAAATAAACATCCAATCATCCAAAATATCAACCAACTGACATCAATCACAATCAAAATCCAAACAATTAAAATATCACAACAATTAACTAGTTATCAATAATTGGGAGTTTAACTAGCAATTTAGTTCAAACTCAATTTAACCGTCAATTTAACTTTCAATCAGTTTAAATCAAATATCAATTTTAAATGTCAATTACACTACCAAACAAAAGTCGATAAAATAAATCACATCATGATTATAAATTTAACTAACATAAAAATATTTTAGTACTTCGTGAGTGTTTAAAACACTCGCCTTTATTTAAAATTGAAATTTTTTTAGCTTTAAATAAATTCAAATTCAGCTCCATAGCGTAGACTACGTCAATATGAATCCAATGCAAAAAGGCTACAATCGAATCCGACCTCGTTCGAATGATATACGAATGAATTAGCAAAACAGATAATTCAAATAAAATTAACTAAACTAATTACAATTAAAACAAATAATAACTAACCTCACCTAAATCTTCCTCTCTACACGCAAGCTGGTCACCCGCATATCCTTCCTAGATCGCAACTGTGCTTATTTTTTATCAATCGATCGCCGCCATCCCCTCTTCCGATGCCGTCACGCCTCATGCGCGCTCGCGCTCCACCTAGTCGAACACAAAAACCTAGAAAAACTATCGTGACTACCTTCTCCACTGTCGCCGATACCCTCTCCCTCATCGTCATCATGGGCGTCGCGTGCGTACGAGCACCACGAGTCATTTTTTTAATTTTCTCTCTTGTTCTGCAAAAATAAAATGAGAGGGAGAGAGGTATGGGAGAAGACAAAGATGCGGCTGAGCATATGAAATGTTGAGTGACGGTAAATATATATTATTCTAATTAGAAAATATGTAGCTTCTTGAACGTCTGAAATTCTCGAACTCCAAATGAGGCGTGTCGCCTGGCGTTCTATACGTTATACCCTTATTCTGAACTTAGTGGAACTAGTTTCGGGAGCCAATTCCATCATATTCAGAAGATAGCTCCTAAATATCAAATTATTTTAATTAAAATTTTGAAATTAAATTCTATGCATTTTAAGCTCGCACGGCCAAATGATAAGTCCGATCGCTATGAAACTTGAAATCCTATAATATCTCACCATAGAATCCAATGAAACTTGTTTCATCAAAATCAGAGACAGTGCCCAAAAACATATTTTTACATGTTAATTAAGAAAAGTAATTTCAAACATCAATTTAATCACTTTGAATTCAATTTCAAAAGTTGTTTAAATAAAATTTAAATCAACTTTCGAAATCATTTTCATTCATATTAAATTCAAGATTCAATTATTTAAACTATTCCAATATTAAATTTAAACAATTTAATTATCCAATAAATCACCATATTTGACATATAAGTTAAACTTATAAAATTTTACTTTTCAAAAAAATTCAAGTAATAAAAAAATACTTCCATTTTACAGTAATTCAACACCAATGCAATTATTTACAATTCAATATTATTTAATTTACTTTCTAATATAAGTTATCATCTCTTTTCTTATTGAATTTTATTATTCAAAAGTTTTATCTTAGTTCAATATTCAGTAAATACATTAACAAATCATTAAATTTTTATTTCTAACCATTTTTATTTAATAATTACATTTATACCATTCTGGATCGTACCCTTTAGCTTTGTTGGATGGTGGCATATTTATTATAATTATGACTATATTGCTTAAGATTCGCATGTACTTTACTACTATGATTTCGACCTTTTTAATTAGATATAGTCTGGCCCGTTTATTATTTTGATAATACTCAGTTCGAACCAAGACACGACAAGTACCGAGGACTCACTGACCTTGGATGTTGTGCTAACTTTGGAGATAGATACAACCTTTTGCTCTAGTCCTTATGTGTGTGCGTTCGTATGACATTTTCATGAGATGTGTGACTATATATATATATATGTGTGTGTGTGTGTGTGTGTGTATTTGTATTTGTATTTGTCTAGTAATTTTTATGTATATTCTATATGTAGGTCTAGTGTTTCCATTATATACTCACCTTTTGAATATAATTAAGAGATGTATTTTATTTTTCTAATGTGACTCCGTGTTTTCTATTTTATTACATATTGTACTATTCTGAATTAGTCAATATGTTTATTGCTTGTGCCCATATCATACACGCCATTTATAGTCATATGAGGTAAAGAAAAATGTGATGGTGTTAGCCAAGGTAATGTTCATGGATGGTCGCTCCTAACCAGACTTATGTATTCGTATTACCAGATAGTACTACGTAATATTCATTGGTATGGGTCTAGAGGCGGGGCATTGCATCTTATGTGTGCTTAATCCGATTGGTGGGCTCAGCACTCTCGAATTAAGGTGCATTGACCTTAAGTATTCTTTGTGTGAACATTTGTTAGTTTACGACCCATATGTGTTTGTCTTCGTATAATAAGAGGTAATTTTGGGTATGGATTGGTTTTTGTGAAATGGTTCTAGGATCTATTATGCTAATTGAGTTATCGCTTTATGAAATCTAACGGGTGAAGAAAGGATCATGTTGTGCACAATGGAGGGTCATGAGGATGACATTAGTAGAGTACTGATAGTTCTGGAATTAGCAGTCATTTTTGAGCCAGTAATAGGGTTACCACCATGAAGAGTGATTGAATTTCAAATAGACTTGATACCGGGGGCACAACCTTTTAGTAGACCACATAGCAGAATGCCGCCTAAGGAGATAGAGGAATTAAAGAGGCAACTAGTGAAACTTAAGCATAAGAATTTCATAAGGATGAATAGGTCACTGTGAGGAGCATCAACAATATTCATAAAGAAGAGAAATGGATCACTTCAGATATGCATTGACTGTAGGTAGTTTAATGAGTTGATTGCGAAGAATTGTTATCCATTGCAGCAAGTGATGAAGCTAGAGTGTTCTTGCAGTTAGATTTGGCAACAGAATTCCATCAATTGAGGGTAGTTGAGGATAGTGTCATTAGCCGCATTTATAATAAGGTGTGGTTCATATGAATGGTAAGGTATGCTCTTTGGACTAACCAATGCACCTACATTCATTATAAATCTTATGAAGCAAATTTTCATGATCAGTTTGATAGATTTTTGTTGGTATTCATTAATGACATTTCGGTGTATTCTATAAATGAGAGAAACTATGAAGTCCATCTTGTATTTGCATTGGAGATCTTGAGATAACATAAATTGAAGACAAAATTTTTGAAGTGCCATTTTTTGAACTGGAAATTTAAGTTTCTTGGTCATATTGTCTCAGAGCATGGATTAGCAATGAATCCATCAAAGATATAGACTAATGAAGATTGGAAGAGACCACAAATGGTGATTGAAATGAGAAGTTTCTTGGGATTGGCTGACTATTACTACAAATTCTTTAAGGACCTCTTATGTATAGCAGCGTTCTTGACTAATTTGATCGAGAAGAACAAGAAGTTTGGCTGGATTGACAAGTGTGAAGGATCATATTGGGAGTTAAAGAAGTTACTGATAAATGCTCCTATGTTGATCGTACCTAATGGGAATCAGGATTTTGTAGTTTATACCAATGCTAGTGGAAACAAATTGGGAGCAGTACTGATGCATTATAGGACGAATGCAGGATCAAGTCAACATCCTAGTGCATTGGCATGTTTGGAAGTTTGTCCGGCACCTGTGGATATAATTACTGCAAGGCCAAGAGAGGATCCATTATTGGCAGAAAGAATCAAGCTACTAGAAATTAGTGTGTTGTAGAGGGTATAAAAGGGATTGGAGACAGACTTGAAGGAATAACTTAGAAAGAAAGGAAGACCTTGTGTTTTGAATGTAGGAGATCTTTAGAAGGAGTTCTTGAAGGAAAGTCATACGTCTAAGTTCATGACTCATCCCAGATATACTGCAACATGATGTGTGTCATCTTTGGGAAGAGATGAAGATAGACGTAGGAGAATGTGTGAAGAAGTGTACCACATATAAACAAGTGAAAGTTGAGCATCAGAAGCCAAATGGTTTAAAAACCCTTGGAAGTATCAATCTGTAAATAGGATTCGGTATAAATAGATTTCATAGATGGATTGCCAAGGTCGAGAATGGGGAATGATGACATATGGATAGCAGTTGATAGACTGACTAAAAGTTCCTATTTTATTCCAGTAAAGTCGACAAGGATGTCAACTAGCTTAGCAAAGTTATACATGAAGAATGTTGTGAGACTCCATAGGATTTCGAGTAACATAGCTAATGATAGAACCTACCGTTCATCAGTAAATTCTAGAGAAGATTTTAGAGTGCATTAGGTATGGAATTGAATTAAGTACAACTTACCACCCATGGAGGGATGGTCAATGAAGTAGGTAAACTAGATACGAGAGGATTTGCTGAGAGCATGTGTTCTTGATTTCGGGGATCTTGGGAAGATCATTTGCATTTGGTACGGTGCCATTTGATGCACTATATGGTAGACTGTATATGTCACATATTGGTTTGTTGGACACTGAAGATAGACTCTTATTCGAACCCTACTTGGTGAGAGATGTCACGCAGAAGATAGAGTTGATCCATGCTAGAATGAAAGTTGCACAATCAAGGTAAAAGAGTTACGTTGATTAAATAAGAAAGGATCTAGAGTTTGCAATGGGCGATTATGTGTTCAAAAGGTTTCACTAGTGTGAGGTATTATGTGCTTTGGGAAGGTGAGGAAATCGCTACATATATATTTATATGCAACTTCATTTGCAGTGAAAGAGAGGATCAGTAAACTCACAAATCGAGTTTATTTACCTAGTAGTTTGGTGGATATGCATAATGTTTTTCATATATTACATTTGAGGAAATGTGTGCACAACCCAAGTATGGTAGTGGAACATGTTGGATCTTAAGTTTTGATTATTAACAAGTATTTCAAGCGACACAACGATTCATAAATCTGCAACTACTACGGCGACCCAACGCAATGACTCGATGTATGGTTCATATATACTATATATTCAATCTAGAGTCAAGTACTATATATATTAGGGTCTGGTCTAGTTGCTTTGTCAAAATCCTTTCCTAAAGTATCATCACTCCCTCTCGTATACATATATGTATTGCATTCGTTTTAAATATTTCCATTTTCAACATGCTTGCATTCAGGTTTCAGAAAAGACAAAGTTCAGTCGACCGAACTGATGCCCTCAGTCGACTTAACCTGTGCATAATTTTTTTAAAATTTACATGGACCGGTTGACTGCATGCAACATTCAATCAACTGAATATGTGCAATTTCAAATTCATTTGCACTTTTTAAATTCATTCGATTGAAGCTATCTAGGCAGTCGGCTAAACACTGTATAACTCCCATTTTTTTGAAAAGACACTTTCCTTTTTGAATAGCCTTCTCCCTCATGAAAGGTTGCAACCATTGCTATTCGTAGAGCTCTACTCACCAGCAATTGCAACTTCTTATCTACTATAAATATACTTGAGTTTCATTGATCAAATCACTTAATTTATCTTTTCTCTCTTGATCTGACTTGAATAACATTCTTCAAATCTATTGCTTACTTGATTTCATACATTCATTGCTTATAATCTCAGTTTCACATCTTTCAAGCAATTCTAAACTTCTTGTTACTCATACATGCACAATCATACACATTATTCTTAAGGAAAAGATTATAGGAAGGGTGTGCTACAAGTGACAAATTCATGTTATTAGAACACATAACGTCAAGGCAGTCTATTTTGTAATCTTAAGTGGTCAAGTCCTGTTCTATTGCTCCAGTGGTCAAGTCTTATTCAGTTGCTCAGGCGGTCAAGTCCTATTTGGTTGCTTAAGCGGTGTAAACCTATTCCTCTAGGTTAAGTGAGGGCTGCTAGTTTAAATTCCAGAAGGAGCCTGGTATTGGACGTAGAACGGGAGTTCGAACCAGTATAAAATTCTTGTTGTCTTTTTACTTTATTGCTATTATTATTTTACTGTTATTATCCACACTAGTTATTTATTATATATTCTATATTACACAATCCTAAAGCACAGACAATTTCATTTGGTATAAGAGCAAGGTCAACTTATAACCGTAACATAGTTATCTGGTATTTTAGTATAGAAAACAACACTGGCACTGCAACTAAAACTAGCTTTCTTGAAGGTAAATCTACTGTACGACCACCTCTATTTAATGGAATGAATTATAACTATTGGGCTACTAGGATGATAATTTATATACAAGCAAATAGTTATGAAATCTGGAATATTACTTAAACTGAATATACCATACCTACTACAGAATAATCACAATGGTCTAACACACAAAAATTGGACGTTGTTGAAATGCTAAAGCCATGAATATGTTATATTATGCATTAGACAAAAATTAGTTTAACAGGGTAAGCGTGTGTAAAATGGCTTATGAAATTTGGCGTACACTTAAAGTTACACATGAAGGTACTAACAAATTAAAGCAGAGTAAAATCTCTATGCTCAAAAACCAGTTCCAGAATTTCAAAATGAAGCAAGATGAAACTGTAAACTAATTGTACTCTAGATTTTAAGATATATATCATTCTCTTTTAGCTTTATACTTTGATATTGTTTCAAAAATCCTCAACTCTCCGAGGATGAGTGGGAACGAAAGGTCTTAGCAATCAAAAAAGCTAACGAGATTTCAACCATTAGACCAGAAGAGTTGATAAGAAATCTAATGTCTTATGAAGTTAATCTCTATGCAAAACAAGTACAGGCTCGAGATAAGAAGAATATAGCATTCCAAGCAGAAAAGGATGCATCACATTCAGATGTAGAAGATATGGCGTTCATTGCTAAAAATTTCAAAAAGTTCTTATAATTCAAAAAGAGCAACAAATTCAGAAATAATAAGGATAGCCCTAGCAGCGAACCATCATCGTCTGCTCTAGAATGTTATGAGTGCCACAAGAAAGGCCACATGAAGGAAGCCTATCCTGATAAAAAGAAAGACAAATACAAGCATAAGAAAGACAGATTCAAAAAGAAAGCTTTCACTGTCACTTGAGACGATTCAGAATCATCTTCATCATTAGATAGTGACTCAGATAGTGATATAGAACAAGCCATTGTATGTTTTATGGCCACAAATAACGAGGCGAGTAATCTAACTTTTAATGATTTATTAAAAGTAAACTCTGAATTACTTGACAAACAAAGAGACATCAAAAAAATATATATAAAGAAGCTCTTGAAAAATTAAATAGGACTGAAATTGAGGTAGATATGTTAAGAGATGAGAAACAAATTTTAGAAGAAGAACTTGAAGTTACTCAAGAATTTTGTTCTAATATGAAATCTCAACTCTCTATTTTAAGTCAAGAGATAGAAACTCAGAAATAAAAGAATGATGCTCTATTAATTGAAAATCATGATCTTAAAGCTAATGTTAAAATTTTGGAATTAGATAATTCAAGTCTTAAAACAAAATTATATGATATTACTAAAATTGTCTCTAATTTTAACAAAGGTAGAGAAATTTTTTCTAAGTTATAGAAAATTATTAGAGTGTTTAAAATAAAAGAGGACTAGGATATAAGCAAGTTTCAAAAGTTATTCCAAGTAAAAAGGATTCAATATATAGCAATTTTAAAAAGAATAAAATTGAAAAACCAATTTCCATAGCTACAAAATTTTCTATATCATTAGGATTTGGGTTCCTAAAACAAATAATTCTTTGATTAGAGATAAGTATATAAAATCTTTTATAAAAACTGTTCATAGAAACAAAGATTTTATTTTTAAAAGGAATTCTGAATCCTCATGGGTTTGGCTTTCTAAAACCTAACTCTTAGGACCCAAATAAAATGGTGGGTACCAACGTTAATTCTATATTTTGCAGGTACCAGCTAAAAAGAGAGGAAAATGGATATTAGATAGTGGTTGCTCGAAACATATGATAGGAAACAAAGAAACGCTAACGAATATTACCTACTCAAATGGAGGATTTGTCACTTTTAGAGACAATTCTAAAGGATATATCATCGGCAAAGACGATGTGAGCAATGACGATATATCTAATTTACCTCTTATAAAAAATGTTTTATTAGTTAAAAATTTAAAACATAATTTACTTAGTATCAGCCAACTGTGTGTCAAAAATTCAATATTTCTTTTACTGAAAATAAGTGTAGAATTTTTTATCAAAATAAAAATATTATTTAATATTTTGAAGGTTTTAGACATAAAAATATATATGTTTTGAATATGAATATAAACTACAATACTAGTATGTGTTTAATAGCCAAAGAAGGCAATCCTTGATTATGGCACAAGAGATTCTGTCATATTAATTTCAAAGCTACAAATAAATTATCTAAAAATGAATTAGCAAAAGGTTTATCAAAAATGAATTTTAAAATAAATAATATTTGTGATGCATGTCAGTTGGGTAAATTATCAAAATCATCCTTTAAACCTTAGCATTTAGATCTCTTTGATCCAAATCAAGTTCAATTTATGAACCATAGTAAATATATGTTTTTTATAGTAGATGATTTCTCAAGATATACTTGGACTATTTTTCTGAAATAAAAGTGATACTTTTGAAAATTAAAAAAAAATTGCTAAAAGAATTCAAATTCTCAAAAATTAAAAATATTAGAAGTGATCATGGAGGTGAATTCGAAAATAAAGCTTTTGAACATTTGTGTAATAAAAAGGGAATTCACCATAATTTTTCTTTTCCTAGAACACCACAATAAAATGGAGTCATTGAAAGGAAAAAATAGAACGTTACAAGAATGTGCAAGAACTTTATTAAACGGAAGCACTTTACCAAAACATTTTTAAGCAGAAGCAGTAGCAACTGCCTGCTATGTCATGAATCGTGTTTCCATCCGACCACTAACTAAACACACTCCATATGAACTATTTCATCAGAAGAAACCAAATATTTCATATTTTAAAGTTTTTGGCTCAAAATGTTTTATTTTAAACACAAAATATCAACTTGGAAAATTCGATCGAAAATCTGATGAAGGAATTTTCATAGGATATTCGAAACGAAGCAAAGCTTATCGAATTTTCAATAAAAGAACTAAACAATCTAAGAAACACTTCATGTTCCTTCGATGAAAATTTAAATTTACTAGAAATTTTGAGGATGATGAGATAATCACTAAGACAGTCACAAATACGTATACTCAAAATAATCTTGAAGAAGATGAAAACATTGTTTATAATTTTGAAGAAGATGAAAACATTGTTTATAATGAAAATGAATTAAGACCTTCTCCTAAGATTTTACGAGATCACCATGTAGAAAATGTCACAGGAGAAATTGATTCACATGTCAGAACAAGGAATCAACTTAATCAATTGGGCCATGTAGCATTTCTCACTAATATTTAACCTAAAAATGCAAAAGAAGCCTCTACTGATGACTGTTGGATTATAGCTATGCAGGAGAGCTAAACCAATTCAATGAAACTATGTTCGGGAATTAGTTCCTTAACCGATGGATCAAACAGTCATCGGTACTAAATGGATCTTCAAAAATAAAGCAGATGAATAAGGAAATATAACTAGGAATAAAGCTAGATTAGTTGCTTAAGGATATAATCAAGAAGAAGGAATTGACTATGAAGAAATGTTTGCTCGAGTCGCACGACTAGAAGCAATACGTTTCTTACTGGCCTTTGTATGTTTTCTTAATTTTAAACTTTATCAAATGGATGTTAAACATGCTTTTTTAAATGAATATATAAAAGAAAATGTGTATGTTGAACAACCTCCTTTATTCGCACATGAAAATTTTCCAAACCATGTTTATAAACTTAGGAAGGCCTTCTACGGTCTAAAACAAGCACCCCGTGCTTGGTATGGACGTCTTAAGAGCTATCTTATAGATTTTGGTTTTGAAATTGGGAAGGTTGATCAAACTTTTTTTATTAAATGAACTAAAAAGGATAATTTAATTATTCAAATTTATGTAGATGACATTATTTTCGGTTCTATAAAGGAAAAATTATGTCAAGAATTTTCTACTATTATGACCATAGAATTTGAAATGTAACATATGGGAGAATTATCGTATTTTCTTGGTTTAAAAATTAAACAATTATAAAATGGAATTTTTATTAATCAAGAAAAATATTGTAATAATCTAATTAAATGCTTTGTTATGGAAAATACTTCTGCCAAACCAACTCCAATGTGTACAACAATACATCTCAATAGAGATGAAGATGGCAAGATGTTGACCAAAAATTTCAAAGTATAATTGGATCATTACACTACCTAGCTGCTAGTAGACCTGACGTAATGATAAGTGTTTGTTTATATGCTCGATTTCAAGAAAATCCTAAAGAAGTACATATGCGAGCAATGAAACGAATACTACATTATCTAAGCAAAACCAAAGATTTTGGATTTTTCTACCTGAAAGAATATACTTTCAAGTTAGTATCATACAATGACGCTGACTTTGGAGGATGTCGGACGGGTCGAAAAAGTACGAGCGGGACTTGTCACTTCATTGGACAATCATTTGTCTCCTGGTTTAGCAAGAAAAAAAATTATGTTTCACTATCGACGTGTGAAGCAGAATACATTTCTGGTGCTTTAGCATGTGCATAAGTCATTTACATGCAACAAAAACTTCAAGGTTTTGGTATAAATTTATCTAAATCAACTACTTTTTGTGATAACACAAGTGTTATTAACTTATCAAAAAATCCTATCAATCATTCATGAACTAAACATATTGACATTCGTCATCATTTCTTTTGTGATAATATTGAAAATGGTATAATCAAACTAGAATCTGTATCCTTTGAAAATCAGCTTGCCAATATATTTACAAAACCTTTAAATGAAAATACTTTTATAAAATTAAGAAGAGAATTAGGAATATTATCATTAAAAGATTTATAATTATTTTTATATTTTTCCAAAAATAAAAATTTTCAAAACAATAAAGTTCCCAAGACTTGAACTTTGGTTGCTTGTTTGCAAGTTAGATGTGCTACCACTTTACTATTGTATTATTCACGCCAGATTAAGTTTTCTTTGCATTCCTACTACAATTTATTTTACTATTCTTAAAAATTATTTTCAGCCTTGCATTTTCTTATTCCTTTTAAACCAAACATACATTTATGGTTTAAATATGTTTCACCACAAACCTCTTCACTATTTATGTTGTGCTTTTGTCCTATATATACCTTTCTTCATCAAAAGTTTTTATATATTCAATTTGCGTTCTCAAAATAAAATTTTTCTTCAAAGTCTCTGCATTTTTAAACATGTCGTCTCATGAATCATCAGAGTACTCTTCCATTGATTTTTCATCACTAAGTTCCGGCTTGGCAAATTTACCCTCACCAACACCAATATACAAATCCATGCTTATTGTGCCTCCCGGGTATTACACCAGATATACACCCGACTCTAAATGCGTTCGTAGAAATATGAGCTTCGGCTCCCCATCGATTGCTCCTCAGATTGATGATATTCATCATTATCAATGAGAATCGTTGAGCATTCAATGGGAAATGAATTACGAGCAGGAAAAACACAGTAGGGGACTCAACTTACTGGGAAAATTTGCACTCAAATTCTATTGTTCGCCTCCATTGAACAAATATGTCATCAACCATCTCCTAAGAGACCTCCATACTCAACCATTTCATGGGATCGTTCGACTATTCAACCGATGAGAGAAATAATCAAAATCGAACTGGAAAAGTGCTCGACTCCGAAATCTACAAAGTCGTCTAAATAAATATTTTATATATGTTTTCTATTGTTTCTTATGCTTATTATTAAGTTATTTTTATGTATGTTCTTTATAATATTTAATAAAAATCATTTTTGCATCTTTTCATCAGAAACAAGCGAAGGCAATCCAGTCGGTTGAATGAATATTTTCAACTGTATTTTTAATGCAAATCAGTTGATTGACCCAGATATTCAGTTGACTGAATACCCCAAAAAATACACTGTGATCTTTCGGGATTGATTCAGTCGACTGATTCCATAGGTCAGTCGACTGAACCCAGATATATAATTTTTCTGAACCCCAATTAGTCGACTTGTTATGCAACTTCAGTCGACTGAAACTGGTAAAACCAGGTACCCCTTGGCCAAAAGACATTTCAAATATCAATATGTACTTATATTCTTTTCATTTCTATTACTATTCGATTATTACCTCTCTGTCTCTATTCTAAAAATTTCACAAATTTCCACATCTTCTACCTATTTTTCCTTCAAAAACTCTAAAACCTTATCATGGCCCCAAAGAGAGCTAGGGGTTCTTTATCCTCTGCTAGTCCTTCAGAATCCCAGATTCGTAGTTGGCTATATAATGAGAAAGCTGCACAGCTATTTGACAAGATGAATAACTCACGAATATTTGATGGTTCGTTTGTTAAATTTCCTGATTTTTCTTCTTATGCTATCCAAGACCTAGCTAGAAGGAGTGGATTGGAGTCTTTGATCGATTACACTACAAATAGCATCATACTCAACCATCTTCTCATCAAACTATTTTACGCCAGTCTCAACCTAGACCACCATAATATTTAGAATACGAATGATTGCATTTTGACTCTTGTCTATGGCGTAAAGATATTCCTGCCCCTATCCCGACTTGGAAGAATTCTCACTTGTCTATCCGTTGGAGAAGAGTTGGCTGAAATTCCCGTAAATATGGAATCGAGACCGAACTAGCCATCTATTCCTCTCCGATGACATTAGAAAACTCAAGGCTATTGGACTCGGACCAAAAGCAAGAATTATGCACCATGCTTTGACTCACTCCATCAACCCAAGAACTGGAAGCTACGAAAAGGTTTATAGGCATGACTTCCAATCGCTATATGCTATATGGGGTGGACGTCATGTCAATTAGGCTTAGGTAATTCTAGAAGAATTTCAAACTTTCAATCAAGGACAAATGAAAACAATTCATTATGGTGCATGCATTATGAGGATAATTTAGCATTTTGATGTTCCATTCGCCGACTCGGATTTTTCTACAATTGGATCATTGAACACCAAAATGCTAAGCTTAATGAGTCTCCCTAAATAAAATCGGGATCATCTGATTATCATATAGGATCGATTTCACCCTAGAGGGGGGTTGAATAGGCTGATACTAATGATTATAAAAATTTAATGCAGAAGTATACACATAATCGCAACATAAATAATAGCAGAATAATAGAAACACAGATAATAGCAGAATATGTAGAGCAAAAAAAGAACAACACATATTTACCCAGCTTCGACAAAACCCTACCTACTTGCTGCTCCCAAGGTTTCAACTAGAAATTAAGTAGTCATCTGCTTACACATGTAAACTCGTAACACCCGCTATTGACTAACCTAAGTCTACGCTCAAAATCCAGCTACAGCTCAGCTATTGAGTTGCGAATTCTCGAATTACACCACGGTAGTTCGTCTCCTAGTCACACGACAAGTAAATTACAAAAGTTTAAAAAGAAATATAAAGTTAAAAACAATTTTAAAACAAAAACCTTAATTTAAAAAATAAAATCTCAAAACAAATATAAGCCAACCCAAATTAAAATATAGTGATAAAAATTATCCCAATGTTTTCTTTATTTCTTCGGCCTGGCTGCTTCCTTTTGTTACTTGTTCGTTCTTCTTCGTTCTAAATTAAGGCTTTTCTCTTTCTTTGAAGCTACTGACTTCAATTGATCGATCAAGTTTTTCGATCCGTTGTGTCTTCGATTTGCACATGACTGCCTCAAATTTGTCGAGTTCAATTGTTAAAATGGTATGCGATTTTTCCTTTTACCGATAATTGATTATTCTTGAATTTGATTTCAGTTTAATGATTTATTGCTCTCTGTTTTGCTTGAACTCGAATGAATTTCTACCAATAATGTTAAAGGGTTTAAATAGGGTTCAATTCCCTAAATATTTGATCGTATGATAATTTGTTTTTTCATTTGATTTTTGCTTGAATGCTTGAGATTTCTCTGACTTCTTCAATTCGTATATTTTGTGAGCTTGATTAACTTGATTATCACGGCTTTGAATTTGGCTTGTTCGGTCTTTTCCTTAGTCATCATGGCTTTGATTTTGTGGCATTTAAACTTGACTTTGGTTTCGATCTTTATGTTGTTGATATCAGCCACTTAGATTTGGTGATAATATTGTATTGTTTGATTCTTGTTAACACTTGGAACTTCGATCATTAGGAAATTGTTTCCTTACGGCTACACAGTTTTTATTGTATCTATCAATTTATATATTTCTACAAGTTAAATTCCTTTGTTTTTGAAACGTGAACACTGCTTTGTTCAAACTGCTTTGGCTTGTTAACTTTAAAACTCTTTCCTGACAACACGAGTGCTTGCTGGATCACATTCACTGCCTAAATATTTATATGTGTGTGTCTGGTTTGTGTTTTCATATGTATATATGCATGCTTGTTGTACTGTGTCTTTTTTAGATCCTGTGTACATTGTTCTGTACCTTGCTCTTGCTCTGTTCACTTTGAGTTGTTTATGTATATACACGGTGCACTTGCCTTGAACTTGTGAGCATGTTATGTTGTTATGGGAACTCTGTAGCATTGTGTCTTGTCCACCACTTTTTATCTATGCACACATACCTTGTTATTTGGTCAGAATTTTTGTAGTACACATCGGTTCATCGGCCTTGGTTCTGGTCTCTGTAGCATTTAAAACTATACATGTGTTGTTTGCTGGTCTGTTTATTTTGTTCCATTGATCGTTCGTGCTTCTTTATTCAAGACTGTTTGCATACTCCAGTTTTTTTACTCTTTGATGTTGATGGTCATCTCCGCTTGTATACATACATTTATGTATGTATATATGTGTGTATGTGTTGTATTGAGTCTGGTGGAATTTAATTGCATGATTCATTTTCTTGTGCCTACGACCTTCTTGTTTACTTGAATGAGATCTGTGCCTTTGTTTTATTGCATTCAGTCGAGCTTCATGTATTTTGATCTCACCGCTGATGCCTCTGAGCCTGTACTCAGGTTTGGTTGTCTTTGAGTTTCTGGATTGCATCAAGTACATGTCCATATGCTTGATATGCTAGCTCGAGTCTGGTACCGTTTGAAACTTGATTCTCTATATATTGATTCTTATGCACTTATGGTTGGTCTGCACTTCCACATGAGTTCATATTGTAACTGTTATTGCTTAGAGGCTTTTTCTTCCGAGTTCAAGCTTATGCCCGGACTAGTATACATGCATGTACATCCTTTGTTCTCTTTGTGCACTGAACTGTTGAGACCACTTGTATCCTACTTGGTTTGGTTAGATGCACATGTGTATGTATTTACGTTGTTATTTCAGCATTGATTCATTTCTAAATGCTTTCATATTGTATATTTCCATTTGAATTTTATTGCAATAATTTGGTCATTGCATTGCTTTGAGTTTGGAGCTTCTGAGTTGCATCCCTGATTGTCACTTTTCATTTTGTTTTCACTTGAACTTCATCTTGATTTTTGGAATTGCACCTGAGTTGAATCCAGCTTATAGCTCGTGTTTGACCTTGTGCCCATGTCGTGACTTTATTTTTATTGCACTTGAGTTTAACCTGTCTTTTGGTTGGGTTGACCTTGTGCTCACCTGTCCCTGTAGTTTTATCAAGTGTATATCGGTGTGCACGTCCTTGTGGCATGTATAGTGATGCGCAGTGCATGTCACAAGTTCTTCGTGTATGATGAATTCAAAATTAAATGATGATGAACAACCCAAATAATTGAGGCAAATAATATTTTAAAAAATCATTTTATTTTACACTGCAAAAATTATTTCTTTTTCAATTTTACTGCGTTAAGTGTGTATTTTGCAGATAACTCAGATGCTGGATTCAGGCTGGATCAAATTCGAAGATAAATACGAGTGAATGAGTGAAATGTAGTGAGGCGCAAATGTATAGAAAAAAATTGTGATATAATCGAAATTGTATTGCAATTACAAATTGTGTATATATAGCGAGAGCACAAATTTGTACTATTCAAAATTGTAATAAATATTTGTTTGAATAAATTATTTGTTTGAATTTAAATTATGTGTTATTTATTTTATTCAGCAAAAATTTATTTAATTATGTGAAAAATCGAATAGTACATTAACAAATACATTTAATTGAATATATATATATATATGTTTATTGTCATTAAACAAAAAACATATACTAGCATATTCAACATATCACATACGACCATTGGCTAGAGAACCAAGCTTCCGGACAACCACAGCCATCCTCTAGGCAACAAGCTCCCCATATAGAAGCTTCAAGTTCTTCTCAACCACCACCACCTCAAAGAGAATTTAGTGAGATATGCAAAATTGGTTCGCAAGCTCGACCTCAAGAAGCTTTGACCATCATTTCCAAAAATTAGATGCTTCTATATCAACATCCTACTCGGGTCGAGTCGAATGTCTCCTGTGTTGAAAAATCTATAACAAAGGTGAACAAAAACCTTAATCATATCAAAGGCTTCTTAAAAAATATTTAGGAAGCAATCTCATGTGCACAACCCTCTTCTACATCCGTTCATGTGCCGACATCAAGGAAAACGACCTGCGTCACACTTTACTTGGTCGACCTCTAACGAAGAAGAGGAAGGGGAAGAAGAAGAAGAGGAAGGAGAAGAAGTAGAAAATCAAGGTGGAGATTCTAATGGCAAAGAAGGAGAAACCGAGGGGGATGAGGAAGAAGATAGCTCCGATGAAGAAGGAGATGGTGATGAGTAAGTACTCACTTTCTATTTTCATTAATTTAACAGACTGATATGTTGTTTTGTTGCAAACAATGGTAGGTATTATTTTTATTTTGACTATTTAATATTTGTCTGACAATGGTAATGTGGCTATGAATAGTACTTTGGTTTTCTGTGATTTCTAAATGCCTATGTCATTGTCCATGTTAACTATATGTTCATAGATTATAAATATTATCAGTTTGAAAACTCTCCTTTTTGTCGATGGCAAAAAAGGAGAAAGATATTGCTCAATTACTATTTACAGGGAAATATAAGCATAGACTTATAGGGAGAAACAACCAGCATAGTTCCTAGCATATATTCAGGGTGACATATAGATTGACAAGGCTTGTCGAGATTTATTCATATCACATGGAGTTGTCATCATCAAAAAGGGGAAGAATGTTGGATCTTAAGTTCTGGTTGCTGACAAGTATTTCAAGCGACACAACGATTCATAAATCTACGAATACTACAACGACCGGACTCAACGACTCGATGTATGGTTCATATATACATGTGTAGTTAATGCCCCGCTATTACCCCGCTACAAACCCGCTATATCTCATAGCGGATTTCTACCGCTACGATTTTTCTATATATCCACAGAATATAGCCTTTCCGCTTTAATCCCCGCTATTTCCACTATAACCCATTATTTCCGCTATATTCCGCTATTCCAGCTATATCTTTTTTAATAAAATGAATTGAAAAATTGCATTTATACATTATAAAATTATGAAACTAATTTATTTGATTTAATTTTTAATGTATTTTCAGAAATGAAAATACTCTAATATTCTACCAAATTCAATTATGTTATATAATAGTTTTTCGTTTATTTAAAGTATATTCGCACTTGTTTTTATTTAAAATTATTTATGTATTATTTATGTATTATTTATAATCCAATTGAATGATAATTTTTCATTTAATTACCACCATTTATATATTTGAAAAAACATTAAGTACGAGTTTTATATGCTATTTTAGAGTCATCCGCTATATCCCGCTATATCCTCGCTGTATCCCCGCTATGACTTTTTGCACCTCCACCGCTTTGAATCTACCGAGCGCATTAACTGCACAGATATATACTATATTTTAATCTAGAGTCAAGTACTATATATATTAGGGTCTAGTCTAGTTGCTTTGTCAAAATCCTTTCCTCAAGTATCGTCACTCCCCTTCGTATACACATATGTATTGCATTTTTTTTAAATATTTCCATTTTCAACATGCTTGCATTCAAGTTTCAGAAAAGACATAGTTCAGTCGGCTGAACTGATTTCCTTGGTCAACTGAATCTGTGCATAAATTTTTTAAATTTACACGGACCATTTGACTGAGTGCAACATTCAGTCGACTGAATCTGTGCATTTTCAAATACATGTGCACTTTTAAATTCAGTCGATTGAAGCTATCTAGGCAGTCGACTGAACACTGTATAACTATATTTTTGAAAAATAACTTTCTTTTTTGAACAGTCTTCTCCCCCGCGAAAGGTTGCAGGCATTATTATTAGTAGAGCTTTGTTCACCAGCAGTTGCAACTTCTTATCTACTGTAAATATACTTGTGTTTCATTGATCAAATCACTTAATTTTTCTTCTCTCTTGATCTAACTTGAATAGCATTCTTCAAATCTATTGCTTACGTAAGTTCATACATTCATTGCTTATAATCTCCCTTCCATATCTTTCATGCAATTATATACTTCCTATTACTCATACATGCACAATCATATATATCATTCTTGAGGAAAAGATTATAGGAAGGGTGCACTACAAGTGACAAATTCGTGTTATTAGAACACACAAAGTCAAGATAATCTATTTTGGAATCAAGTCGTGTTCGGTTGCTCAGGAGGTCAAGTCCTATTCTATTTCTCAGACGGTCAAGTCCTATTCGGTTGTTTAGACAGTGTAAAACTATTCCTCTAGGTTAAGCGAGGGCTGCTAGTTTAAATTCCAGAAGGTGTCTGGGACCAAAAGTAGGATGGGAGTTCGAACCAGCATAAAAATTCCTGGTGTTATTTTACTTTACTGTTATTATTATTTTATAGTTATTTTCTACACTAGTTGTTTGTTATATATTCCATATTACACGATCCTATAACACAGACACTTTCAGAACCGAAGGCAATGGAGGACTTCTCTGTAAAATCGAAATTCACTTATTTAGATGACCAAAATGGACAATAGGTCAAGATGTGTTAACTAATTGAGGAGCAAAGTTATTAGACTTGTTCGCATCAAATGGAGTGACGATAAATATGATTGTAACTAAGAGGTAGAGGATAGGATTAGGAATATCTATCTCGGATTGTTCTAGACGTTCATTTTTGTAGGCATGTGCTTTGTTTGCCTATTGTATGTGCTAGTGGTGGCACTAGTGTATTTATGTTATGAGATAGTTGATTTAATGCATTATGTTTGAAGATTGATGATTTACATTAGTAGGGCATTAGTCTAACTTTTGCACTTGTGTATACTTGTGTGATGATGACTTTACACTACTAGGGTGTTGATGTAATCTTTTTGCTTCCTTATATGAATTTCAAGGAAAATTTCTATAAGAAATGGAGATTATAACATTCTATATTTTGTAATGCCATAATATGAGAAACTTTATTACTAATAAGAATTTGATAAGAGATAATTAAGTTATTTAATTATAAGAATTACCTAAGGGAAGTTTGATTAATTCAGTGTGGGGCACTTTAAAGGGTCAATTAAATGGACTAAGAGTAATTAGAGCAAATAAATTTCACCATATAATATAAGGGAAATAAATATAAATTTGACTATTGAATGTAAGGGAACGTGTATTAAGAAAAATAACTTGATGAGATTAGGCCAGAGGGATTTTGGCCCACGCCAAAATCATTAATATATACCCTTAAACCATATTCTCTCCACTCACTTCATTTTCAAAAAAAAAAAGCCTCTATCAATCAAGGTCTACCACCATTTTCAAGAGAGAAGAAGAGGAAATTATAGCAAAGAAGTAAAGCTTTCATTTTTAAGGAAAAGAGAAGAGATTTAATCAAGTCCTTCTTAATCTCGATGAGCAAACTTTCTCTAATTATCTCTAAACCCATTTGGGTCTGCATTTGATGGGTTTTGGTTTTTTTTGGAAAGGGATAAATAAGTTTTTATGATAATGAATGTCCTATCTATATATGAATAATTAAAAGATGATGATCTGAGACATGTTTTGGGGTAAAATATGATTTAATCTTCTTTAAATATTATGAAAATTTAATATGATGAATTTAATATTAAAATTGAGATATGTTTTTTCTGTAATTTTTGGACAAAAAGATAATTAATTATGAATTTTGTATGTGGAAATAGGCATTGTCCGGTATAATTTAATACATTAATAATATTAAAGTTAAATATTTTGGTATGAAATTTTGACTAAAGGCAGAAGATGTTTTGAATTTTTTTTTGGAATTTCCCTATTATATTTTGAATTATTGTGAGTTATTCTGCGAAGAAAAAATTATAACATAATTAATTGAAATAACTAAGAAAATCTATGATTAAGAAGCAATAATTTAGGCTAGGCTTCGAGAATACTATTTAAAGATAAAAGTATCCAGGGAACAAATGATATGTGTACAGACTACGACAAAAGTTACTATTTTACTAAGGTAAAATTTTCATTTTCAATTTAGTTATGGATTTACCATTGTGTCATGTGATAACTTTTATGAATGACATGTGATAGCTTCTAGAGTTTGACCTTCGATAGCCATGGGATAACATGCAATAGCTTTTACAAATACCATTTTGCTAACATTTTAAACAATATGTGTTAGCTTGGTTTACTAACCTTCGATAGCTTGGTTTACTAACCTTCGATAGCTTAGTTACATGACCTTTGATATCTTTCTTTTGTGACCTTCAATACGTTAAGGCCCCCCATATTGAAAATCAAAGATGAAATCCTAATGTGCTACAGTCAATTTGAAATTATCTTTTGACCATAAATATATAATCTAACTAAACAAAGCAACTATATATTTTCATCACATGAAAATTTTCATAATGGTATATACATCTTCATTAACCTTATAACATGCCATATGGGGGTTTAGAACATAAATAGAGTGCATGCCAACATGAACAATTGCACAAAAGAATCAAACAATTTTGTTACCAAACAAGCCTCCTACGTCATCTTCGACATGCTTTATTTATTTTTAAAAAGCTAGCTGTCTAACTTGAAAACTTAACCTACTTAATTGATTGCTTGTGAGTTTATGAGAAAAATAATAATAATAAAACTAATTCAGTCATAACGCCTGGTGTTGTCCTGCCTTTTGGCAATGCCATGATACCATGGATTATGCTAAATGGATTTTGTAGTCAACGAGGTAGGAAGTCTGGAGAGATAATTATCAGGTTATGAAATCAGTTATAAGCAAGGCTATGGATGATTATTAAGTGGATTCAGGTGAAAGGTATTCTAGAATTAGCTAAGCATGGTTTGGAACTTCCCCTAGGTAGGGAACCAGATCGGGTCACTATGGCTACGGGTCACTCGGATTGGCAATTTAACGATGATCACTCAATAACTCAAGAAATACTAGGGTAATCAAGAAAAAAATTATGGATGCAAGAGGAAGTGGAGTGGAACCACCACAACTGATTGTGTGGCACTATGTGGCCCCCACCACCGATCAACGCCGATCGGTCATATGGCCCTAGATGTGTCTCATTTTTTCGATCGATCTGTCTTGGCTTCGGTCTTCTACATGTGCATTTTCAGCTGAATATTTGTACATCTTCTCCTGAAAATATTGGATGATTGACTCATTGTAGGGGATTTTCTTTTGGCTCTTCTTGATTGTTTCTCTTTTCTTCCTCCATTAATATTCTAAGGCTAAAACAAACTGTATTTGTAATCCTACAGTATAACAAAAAGATCTTTAGAGTGGACATCTGTCGGAGTTTTCCAAACCACTATAAAATTCATGTTCCCATTTACTTTTTTGCTATTAAATATGTGATCTGTGCATTTAATTTTCTGTTTTGGAGTTGGCGCCATTTTCGATGCTAACATCTGGTATGATTATTACATTACCTATAAACACAAAAATGGTGAAACCATGCTGCTGATGCATGGAACAAATTTTTTGCCTACAGTTCAACAATCATAATTCATCTACATTAATAATAGGACAATTCATATCATATATAAGTGTTCCCTTCACTTATTACTACAATAAGAAAAGGGTTGAAAATTAGTCTTTCATCTTGCCACTTAAGCTTTATCTTATTTCTTTGGAATGTCAAGGTAATTATACTTTGGCTGCCACAAAGGCCTTCTGGCTTTTCCATTATTTTAAGTCTTATTTACTTTAATTTAGGCTACCATAATGGTCTCCTCTCTTTACAATCATCTTCATATTTACTTTGCTTTCGGCTGCTGCTAAGGCCTTATGCCTTGCTCTCTCATTTATGAATTTTATTTTAAACATAATGAAGTCATAAAGTCCTTATACCTACTACCGAAGATTTCTTATCTTCGGTCCTTTAGGTGCTATCCGGGCCTTACACCATCACCTTAGAATATGTCATCACTATGTACTTGGTTGCTACACAGGTCTTACACCATACTACTAAATACGATGTCTTTTTTTTGGACATTGGGCCATGACTAAGGCCTTGCACCTTGCTTCTAAATGCAATGTCATTATGGATATTGGGCTGCCACACAAGCCTTATACCTGATTACTTAAGTAATGTCTTACTTGGAATTAAGGTTATCACACATACCTTACACCTCATTACCAAAATCATACCTCTTTTTGAACATCGGGTTGCCATGGTTTTAATACCCAAGGTATTAACTTTAACAACAACTATATAAATATTATTACAGTGTTTCATGTTATATAGTGTATTGTGAAGGATACTAGAAATATTAAATAGGTTTATACAAGTGATGGTTGAATGAAAGCTTAAAGAATCGATTAATGTAAATTAGGAGTAGATCAAGATATACTGAGTTGAGAAAGATGTATCCAAAGACTCGTGATTTCTGAAGAATTCAAGAGAAAAAGCATGAAGAGCTCAAGACATGTGTGTCTATATTGTTTTAAATACTTGAATAAGTGTTAAAGACCTGAGAAGTATCATATCTTTAATTATCTTAACTTCAAAAATTATTTCGAGGTGTTTTTATAAAAGAATAAATGTTTCATTTATTTATAAAATTAATTTTAATAGAGTTTTTATAAATAAATATAGTCTAAAACATTTTCCAAGTGGTTTTGAATATATACAAGTAAATATGTATATGTCGGCATATCATTTTTTATATATGGACATATAGACCATGGGATGTTTTTTAGAGTTTCAAAAGAAACAACATTTGACTCCATCCTTTTGCGAATGGATGCAACTTTTCAACATCTATTCAAAGAGCTCTGATCTCAAGTTTTAAAACATAATTCTATCTATTTTCTATATCTCTCTCTGCTCTCATTCTTTTTGGCATTTCAATGAAGTACTGTCGATTTCTGAGTCAAATCTCTCTCTACGTTCATACAAAAGACTAAAGAACATTCACTTCTATTCCATACTGTTAACTATCTAATCTTCACTCAATTCCACTCAAATACAAACATATTTAAGAACTAGAGGTCTATAGGAGTTTGTGTAAATAAAGTACATGAGATTATGTAGATAGATTCGATTTCATGTAGTCCACTACTACTTGTAAAAGGGTGACCTTAATCACCATAGTGAAAGTTAAGGGAGATTGCATGGGGAGTTATTCTGCCTCCAGAGTGAAAGACATGATATGCATTCTGGTTACATAAGCCAAATTTTAGACGGTGTGCTTGTTTATGACACATAGTTTCTTATGTACCATCTATTTTTATGTATTGGCTAGGGCCACTAATCATTATTTATATAATTTACCATAATGACAATTATAATACCTTATAATATTTAATTACTACCTAACATGTTTATTTGTTATTTCTATAAATATCAATTATCCGTACTAAATGGTTTTATTCTAACGGAAATTTTTTAAAGATATTTATTTATTCATTCAAATTTTACCTATCATTCCTCCGTTATCTTTCCATAATTATTCCAATAATCTCTTTATACTCTTTTTAAATTCTTGTAACTCCCTACTAATTTTGAAGTTACGATCTTTTCCATTTATATTTGCTAAGATAGTATTATATGTTAAAGTAAAGATTTGCATACTGTTTTTGCGTATGTTGAAAATAAGTTGTGTGTGTGTATATATATAAATATATTTATACATAGTATGATTTTTGAAAAACATTTTGAAAAATAACAAGTGCGCCACTCATATGTATGCCTACCCCTTTAGATTAGGTAACATAATCTCTAATACTAAGTGTAACAACCTACCCTTAAAAAGACCTAAACTCCAATCAAGAAAAATCCCATAGAAACTTAAACCATTCCAAAACTGGCTGTTGGTTGGTATAAAGAACAATATAGAGTTATTTATCTGTACATTCAAAACTTGCAATGAAAGGATAAAATATAATAACAGAAACTGTACCTATCTCATTTACAATCCAAATGTCAAAAATCCATAACACAATACCAATAACAACTGTCATATATCTGTAGTAAAACATTTTCAAAATGCAACATTATTTTTCAATGGGTACATCAGAAAATAACATGAGTAGATAAATGGATGAACTGCCACGAGTTTTCTTCTCCCCTTCGCCTTCAGCATTGCCTTTCCTTACCTATATTGTGATGGGGATGAAGCCAGATAAACATATGTCTAGTTAATAAAAATTCCGAGCCTTACTATAATATTACTATAGAAGTACAATTTAAATAGTAATATGTATTTCGTATATTGGCTTTATTCTAAGTCTTTCCACTTAAGCCCTAAAGCTTTCCCAATTCCAACTTCATAACTATTACTCTTACAACCTAAACACTTATATCTATTGTTAATAATTTCCTATCAATATAAGAGTAGCACCTAAGCCACTTAATACCTTTTTAATTGGAATTAGACAGACTATGACCATTTAATACCTCATTTAAGGTAGGTTCCCCATCATTTAATACATATCCCAAGGCGAACTCCTCACTGTTACTTATCTAGCTTACACCGCATGAAATCTTTTCAATCACTTAAATACTTCATATTGAAGCAGACTCTTTTCAAGAACTACCATGTCTAGCCCTTATCCCCGAACATTTACTACTTCCTACATAGGGAACTTAGTACCTTCAATCCTTGAAGCAGGTCCTTCATATTATGACCCATACCCCACAGTGACATCTCATATTAGTCCGATTATTCGTAGGTACTGGTAGCCAGATTAGTTGGGTAGATTTACCCTACAGTATTTTAGTCATTTGAATTAGGAATATTTAATTGATTTTGAACATTAAAAAGTTAAATAACTTATATTTCGAATATAGTGCCTTATTTGATAACTAAATTGTTAAATTTAATCTTTGGAATTGTTTCAATAATTGAATCTTGAATTTAATATGGACCCAAATGATTTTGAAAACTGATTTAAATTCCGTTTAAATAATAATGGAGACGATTAACTTCTAAATTGGATCTAAAATCGATCAAACTGCATTTGAAAATAACTCGTTTTAATTAATGTGTGAAAATAGCCTTCTAGGGAATTGTCTTGGATTTCGATGAAACCAGTTTCATTAGATCCGTAATAGTGATTTATTATACGCTGTCAAATTTCATGGCGACTGGACATATCGTTTGGCCATGCGAATTCGAAACGTATAGAAATTAATTAAAGGAATTTAAATTAATATAACTCAATTTGAAAAGTCATCTTCTGTATATTATGAAATTGGATCCCAATATATATTCCATTGTATTCGAAATAAGGCGTATGACATATAGAACGCTAGGAGACGCGCTTCTTTTGGAGTTTGAAAATTTTAAAGTGTGAATAATGTTTTATAATTGCCCATAAATAGGAGCATGCACCCTTATTTATTGAGAAACCTAACCTAAGGTCAACAACTGCCATTAAAAGAAAACCAAATCAACGGCTACGAATCAAAGTTGCGATAGAAGCAAAATTAGCGGAAACGTTCAACAAGAAAGTTGGAGAGCTCGGCGAGACGGACCTATCTATGGTTGGATCGTCGTGGATCGTCGTAGATCGTCGCGTGGAGGGCAAAAAGAGGGCGCGTTCATGAAGCTTGTGCATCATTTTTGATTCGCATGCGTGGTGGAGGCAGCAGAGAGGAGCGCCGATGGCACAAGCAGGGGCGGCGGCTTGTGTGATCGCGATTGAGGAAGAAGATTAAAGAAGGTTACGGTCTAGAAATTGCATACGAGGATGGAAGGGGAAAGGCGATTAAGGATTTAAAATTTAATTAATGTAAGGTAATGATAATTTAATTATTTTGTACATTCATTAATCCATAACTTTTTCGTACGAGGTAGGTTTTGAGCGTCACAAATTGCATTACGATCGTATCGGCAGGTACTATGATATGGAGTTGGATTGGATGGATTCGAAGCTAGTGGAAATTTTTGGTTAAATCGAACGACCGTTCACTTTTAATTCAAACCGGTGCACTTTGGGTGATTTCTAGAATTTCTACGAGTAAACTCACCTCTTTGGCCCACTTTTATTTTTATATTGGCGTGGATAATTAAATTTATGTTGTTTGTTACTTGCACTACAAGAAAAATGGTCATTTATAACGCCATGTAATAACGCATTGTTTCATTGTGTTATTGTTGATTCCAATTTCTTTTATTTACCGCCTGTCTTTACTGGGTAACGCATTCTATCCCCAGATGTTTCTTTTTCCGCCTCTTTGTCCAATTATTTTTCTCTTCCCTCCTCAATTTTTCCCCATCTTCTATTCTTCCCTCTTCCCTCTTTCTAAAACAATTTCCTGTCCTCAAACACAAAATTGGCAAATCCCAGTCGTCGTCCATATTCGCACGTTTTGAGTTCGGCAGTTCGAAGGGGTTCGAGGCGGTTCGCGAGTTGCTTATAGTTTAGGCGATGGGTGGTTGAGTGTCGCGATTCAAGGCAGCGGAGGAAGGAGTTAATTCTATGAATGGTTCGAAGAAGGCGTGGTGCTAATTCTATGAAGGTCAGGGTTGGGATGTTGGTTTAACTGCAAATTTCAGAGAGAATGGAAGAGATGCTAGAGGGGTTGCAGGAGTCAGATGGAAGGCAGTTGCGGCAGTTATAAACGGGAAGATGTTACCATTCACATTTCTTTATATTTTTGTTCTTTGACTTATATTTAGTTTGATTTTGATTTCAATTTGATTTTTCATTTCGTTTAATTTCATTGCTGCATTTTAATTATTGTTTTGTGGAAGGTTAATCTGAGTTTTTATGTGAAAGAATAAGAGATGGTTAATTTAAGATATATTTTGAACCATGACAATAACGAACCAAATGTTTGTAATGTAAAGGACTTGATGGTTTCTTTGTTTGCTTGCTCCTTTTAGGAACCCCTAATAGCTTAACTGATTGCTGCGTAAACGAAGAAGTGTAGCATGGATTAGTGTCCATTTCTATATTTGTCCGGGTTGGATCTTTATATAAAACCAAAGAACTTCAAATGAGCATCTAAAATATGAAACTAATAACTAGAAGAAATTAAAAATATTTTGAACTAGTTGGTAAGCTCACATGTTTTGAAGAACTTGCAGTTTTTGCTTTGCTTTGAAACAGAGCAAAAATGTAGTGGAAGAAATTAGTTAGTAAGCTCAGAAATCCTGAATGAAGCTTTGGTATTAGTAGGTGTACTAGATGCATCTACTAGGGTTTGTTTTCCAAATAGGCGTAATGAATGAATCAACGTTATGGTAATCGGTACAAATTTTATACATGCCTAAAATTTTATGTGGAAGGTTAATGTGGAAGGTTAATCTGCATTTTAATTATTGCTTTGTATTATTGTTATCAGCAGGATAATTATGATATATTTGAAGCTCTTTCTGAATAACATTCTTACATCATTTCTCTTATTCTGTTAAATGCAGGCTGCCTTCCTGAAGCTTTTGCCGCTACGTTCTATATCACGCATGTGGGGATTTCTCATGAGTATGGTATGTATCAGTAGAAGTTGTGTACATTTGGTTCCAGATATTTCTATTTGCAACATTCATGTTAAAAAAAATCATGTTTCCACTTCTAAATTCCTTTCGTTCATTTATATTTTTTTTCAAACCACCAATTAACTTTCAAGTTCGCTCTTGTTTAAGATTTGATTACTAGGGAAGCTCCAAGAATGCTTTAACTTTGTGATTTTGTATCGGTTGCCTCAACTTCTTCCTAACCACCATTTCCAATGTTGAATGCTGAAAATGATTCAAAAATATACTACTGCGAAATTGATGTTTCAAACAGAATGTGATACTGATTTGTTAAATTTCAACATAATTTTCATGTTCTTATGATTAGGTTTTTGAAGGCGACCTTAATTAGTTGTGACCATCATTATAGATCGTGCACCGGTCCTTGGCATCAGGTAGCTCCTAAGCATTGTTGAGAAAAATGACATTATACATACGATGAATTTGTTGGTGAATTTTACCTGTGTTAACTAACCATGAAGTTTCTTAGATGACACATCCATTATCCACAATGTACTTGTTATAATTCATAACCTGCTGCTATTTGCATATCAGTGGGTGAAGCATTTGCAGATATCTGCATTAAAATGCGGCAATCAGTCATGGTCATCGCGTTTAACTTAAATGTTTCATACATCGACGTATGGCAACTTATATTGAACATGCATCGCCTTCCTTCAGTTAGTATAATTAACTTAAGATATTTTCCCCTCATTGCATCTTTTTTGTGTCAAGAAGATAATACATTAAACTTTTGTAATTTCAGGAACTTCCTGTTTTCATCCGTCCTACTGTTTACAAAGAATGGGCTCGAGCATTTCACACAAGTATATATTTCTTCCTCTCACTGTTTTAACTTTAACTATAAAGATAGATTATGATCAGTTCATTCTTCTAAATAAATGAGGTTTTCTTCAACATTGTGCTGTACTTATCTTGCAAGCACACACAACACACCTATACACACACCCACCTAACATTTCCATCTGTGACAATGTTTGATGGGGTACTATGTAATGTGATGATGCTCTATGTGTAGATTTAGAAGAAGCTGCCATGCTCTATGTGAGGAGAAGAGTTGGTTTGATTATGTATCAGAGTGGTGACTGACTGGGCGCAGGCACTGGCGGTGTGGGAGGTGATGAAGACGGTGTTTGAGGCGTTTTTGATGGTGTTGCTGGCGAGAGGGAGCAGGAGATGGTACTAGAGCCCCTGTTTACTCTACCGTCATCGTGGAATACCTCGCTACTGAGGTTTGTTTTCGTTGCAATTCTAACTTTTATTTTTTGAAATAAACATTCCTGTCCTTTGATCGTTGATGATATAATCATATATTGTATCCTGAGTATTTAATAATTATTGACAAATTATCTGTTAATGATCAATGTGCACGCGTGTCCCATTGATATATGAGATATTTATGTATTTTTCTTTAGATGGAAATATTTGTCTATTTCAATCAATATTTGTCTATTTCAATCAATGTTTGCACTGGAAAACTCAGAAACATGGCTATTAAATTTCTGCAACTTTTGTTTGATATCTTTTTTACTACACCATTCTAATGAATATTGGTCAACAGTTTTCAGGCATCAACGATAGATTTTTGAATGAGCAGGTGTTGAAGTTCTCCTCTCTAATCTCAGACTCGCTGATTCTTCAGCCTCAATTCTTATAAACGCATTGGTTACTCTACTATGCTTCCATCTATCGGGCATTGCTAAGAGACTCATAGACATAGCTAGAAGAAGGTTTTCTCTAAACCTTAACTTGTTTTTCTGGTGTAACTAATACAAAAACAAGCTTTAAGGAATAACTAGAAATTACAAATACCCTTGCTATCCATCCTCACAGTAGTTAGCGTAATAAGAAATTTCAGTATTTTGGTTCAGGGTGTTGTACCATCCCATAGAATAGCATGTTATAAACAAAGTGAGACATACGTAAGTTTGAACTGAATTTTATCGGAAAAAATCAATAGTGCTAGTGTAATTTGTTTGACAGGTGAAATGAACGTGACACACGAACAAAAAAGTGAAGGGAAAGATTCAAAATCTCAATCTCCTAAGGTTCTAAATGTGGTTCAACCACAGACTGACCGCTTAAAAGAAGATATCTAGCTACTAGAAGCTTTTATCATATAAGCTACATCTTCTTACAAAACAGTTATATGTTTGCGTTACAGGTGATTAAACGAATGCAAAGAATCTGAGTGCTTCTGCGTAAGTTAGTTATTTTTATTACTAGGATACAAACATCCTATGTTTCTGCATGAAGCTGATTTTCTAAATGTTGAATACGAACAAAACAACGATACGTTGATCGATGTCGTGATACCCATGATGCACGTATTGAAACATAGACGATTGTGTCTGTACATTGTGTTTCTTGTTATCTTCCCTCAATATAATCCTCAGTGTCCAAGACTCCTACTTTTTCTTAACATTAATCCATTATGATCTTGATTCTCGTTTCTTGTTTTGTAATGTGCTTATTTTATACCCTTTTCTTCATATTTCATTTCAGCAATTCTATACTTTTAATGGCTGAAAATAACAGAACTGTTTGTTGTATGGGCAACACCAAAACTATTTCTTCACTTAATGAATGTTAAAGGACTTTCCATTTCTCATGTTTAAAGTCATCTTCAGGTAAAAAAATATAAAATTGTTTGTTTGTTTATTTATTTTTAACTATATGTTTTCCTCATGTAAAAATTTCTCATGTTAAAAATGTCATCAGATGTACAGAAGCATGAGATACATATAGGCAGGAAAGGTACTATAGTTTTCTATTTTGCTAGTACATATTTCTAAATGTTGATAACCCTATATTATTTCATTTATTTTGCAATATCCAGTTTGTTATTTTTGTTAGGCATATAATATATGGTGCAATCTTAGCAATAAATGCTTGTTTTCTGTTGCTGGATTTAAAATCTTTCAAAATTTGTGCCATTTCTCACAATTTTTTGTCTGACAATTCTATGGATATCATTTTTTCTATAGTATGAGAGAAGTTGCATGATGGATGATCGTTGGGGTTGTGGATTTGGGTTCATTTTGGTGTTTATTTGTTTTTTTCCTTTTGGTGTGGTGAGGTTGTTGTTTTGGGATTATGGATTGGAGTTTGGTGAGTTAGTGAGGTGTTTGGGATGTTTGGAGAGGGTGGTGCTGAAGTGGGTTGTTGAGGCAGTGGTGAGAATGAAGTGCAGGTTGAATGTGTTGATGAAGTATAGGTTGCAGGCAGTTAACAGTTGGAAGGTTTGTTTGGTCGATTGGCTGTGGGTGGTTTCTGGTGGTGATGTGCTGATGGTATAAGAGGTGAATGGTGAAGGAGAGTGGTGCTAGCTAGTTGGAGGTAGTGGAGCAGGTGGTGAATTGATTTGGATGGAATGTTCAGGGTGGTTTGAAAGCAGGGAGGAATAGTGGTGGTTTGTTGCGTGATGAAATATGCACGGTTTGAAGGCAGAAAGGAGTTTTATATGCAATATGCAGGGGCAGGAAGAAGGAGTTATTGCTAGGTTGAATGTGTGCAGTTTTGGTTGTTGTGAGGTGGTGATGTCTGGGGAGTAGAGAAAGTGTGTATAGGAGATGGTAGAGGAGGTGATTCAGGAGGAAGTGAATGAAGCTGGAGATTGATTTTCAGGTCATGGTTTGCTCTTGGCAAAGTTTGATGAGGATAGTGATTGAGTTGTATTCAGGTGGCTGTGATGGGTTGTTGTTGGTAGAGGTGTAGTGATCTGGTGGTTGGAGATGCAGTGTGATGGAGTTGTAGTTGAACAGTGGTATATATGCTACTGGAGTTAACGTTGATGATGTGGGAAAGAGAAGTAAAACAAGGTCCTTTATTTTTTTTCTTTATTATCTGCTTATTACTGCTTTGCTACATGGCATGATTAAATATTGGTTTTGTTTACTCTGTTCCCGAAAAAAGTACCAAGCCTAATACTGCAGGCGTGGGTTTCACCAGTTATTTTACAGTGTATTTGATGATCCTAATACAACAATGGTTGCTATTATCAAAGGGAAAGAAGCCTTTGCATTTCAGGTATCATCTCTTCTTCTATAATGTGTTCAGTGTGCTCGGTCATAAATTTTTTATGATGTTTTTGTTATCTTTCCTAACTAATTTGCTACTATATTGGTTTTGATGTAGATTCAAATGGATAGTAACATGTACGAATATAAAATGAGACATGCAATAATATGCAATAATTTAGTTTTTTGTTACATGTAAAAACATCTATCATTAATTATGTATCGTTCTTAATGTAATTATTTATCTTATTTGCAGGTGTGTGAAAGAAGAAGATGCTAAAGCTGTGATCTTCATTTTAATGCAAACAATCAAATATGTACTTGTTTTTTTTTTGTTAAACTATGCTACCATTTTTTAGGGTGTGCTTAAAATATTTGCTACTATGTTTTGATGTGTATGAATATTTGGTATGTTTAATGTAATGTGTTACATCTCTATATTTATTATCTTTTATGATTATTATTGTGCTTTTTGATATTGGTATTTAATACTGCAGTTTATTAGTAGGATGTAGAAAAGCGCTATGGTATTACAAAAAGCGCTATAAATAATGATGAATGATAGATCAGCAAGCGCTATAAAATAAGATATTATAGCAGAGTACAAGCGCTATTGTAGCTGACTTTTTATAGCGGCATATTGGAGTTGTGACAAGTTACCGTCTACAATAACCTGTTCAAATACAGCGCTAATAATCCACTATTAACACTTTCTGTAGCGCAATATTAGTGCTATCTTAGAAAAAACAAAAAGTATTTTGTGGCTAATAACGAATTTCATAGCGGGCTAATAGCGCTGTGATATTAATTAATAACGCCTATTTTGCCTCTATAAAAATAAATAACATAGCGCAATATTTGTGCTATGAAAGTAACAATTTTTATAGCGCTTTTTTTGTGCTATCTAATGTTGGTTGTTTTTAATCACATGTCGTTATACAGCGTTTATCGAACCGCTATAATATCCTTTAATAGCGTTTTTCGGGCGCTATAGTAGGGTCTTTTTGTTGTAGTGTTGTTTGGATGATTTAATATTTTATTAGTTGGTTTGGACATATATTCCCTCCTTTTGGAGCAGATGAGACCGTATTACGTTCTTGTGTACACTACACCACAAAAGGCTTTTAACAGCGTTTGATAAACGCTGTAATATGATACAACAGCGTTATTAGAAACGCTGTATAACGACATGCTGTCGTATATACACAACTTACAACAGCGTTTCTATAAACGCTGTTGAAACATCTCTGTGACAGCGTTTATTACGAGCCGTCAATAATATTTTTACAGCGTTTCAGACGTGCTGTATTATGTTTCAACAGCGTTTATAATTTAGTTGTCGAAGATGTTCAAATTCTACTTTAACTGTTTACAACAGCTTTTTCTAAACGCTGTTATTGAATCATCAACAATTTCGACAGCATGTTAAAAACGCTGTGATTGAATCATCAACTATTTCGACAGCAAGTGAAAAACGTTGTTATTGACAATTTCAAGATAATTACAGCACGAAATAAACGCTGTTGTTTCTTCATTGACAGCATTAATCAAACGTTGTCTTCTATTTATATAACAGCTTTTTTGAATATTCCAAAACTATATTTTGAGCATATTCAAGCAACTAGTATATATAACAGGTTCTAATAACTATTAATTGGTTACATAAACTAGTTAAGAGAATATTAATAAACAAAAGACATCCATAAACCAAGTTTCAATAATATCCATAAACAAAAATAACAAAGTAAACCAAGTTGCCACAAATTCTGTTAAACAAAGACACGCTATATGTTAAGTAAAAGTATAATATCAATACAGTAAGTCCACACCAAATGCGAACAACAACGTGCATCTTAAAAGTTTCATATGCTTGCTACTTGCTACGGAAGAAGAATGTGTCATCGCCATCTGTAATTACCTGCAATGAAGAAATTTGAAATGATCAGTGAGTAAACGCCATCTAAAAATTTGAAGTTTCATATGCTAAAATGCTTAACTGCCACTCTACAGCAAAATTCACACAACAACCATTACATACTCTGATCACCAGCCTATGTATGAATTAACCTGTGTAAATTAGCCTATGTATGAATTAGCCTATGTATGCATGTACAAATTCATAGGCTAATTTTTGCGTATTACCAAAAACTGTGCACAGTGCACTGATAAAATATGCAGACGATGTTTCTCAATCAAATGAATGCGCACCGTGAATGAAAAATCCACTACGGCCACTTCTTTGTGTTTTTAATCATTTATATTTGAAACACACCATAAATTGAAACTAATATAAAACAAAAAAAATCAGAAAGCAAACATGAGGATTATTAAGCCGGAACAATTGAGAACGGCTAAACAAAAACTGATTTAATTAAATTGGTAGAAGTGTGATACTAATATAATTTGTAGAGTACTAAGGGAATTAAATCGCAAGCATGGACGAAGCTGATGTCCAACAACAGTGGTGAAGCAGAAATTACCTGAGAGGACTACAAGTTCTTCCCCCTCATGTTGGCCATCTTCCCATCAGCTTGCCATCAAAAACTCCAAGCACAGTAAACGTAGAAGCTCCAGCATCAGTAAACTTGACCAACTATCAAATAGAAACTTCTTACAAGCCCCATCAGAAACCCTACCAGAGTCTGATGCTGTTCCAACTAGCGCTATGATCCTCCAAGCTTCATCCTCCAAGCTGCATCCTCCATCTTTAAGGTCAAATTTATGATACTCTGGTCATCTACATAGCTGACTTGAAATATCACGGAAACTGAAATAGAGATAGTTGTGTAAAAATTAATAGAAGCTATTAATACTATTTCTTTTTCCTAATAAAAGATAAAAATATTATGTTATTACTACATGACCATATGTTCATAACTCCAAGCTAGCAATTACATTGCTTGAAACCTTAATTTCAAATAAACCATAAGCATGTAGCCTGATCAAAATGGGATACTGATTTATGTAATATATGATTTATGTAAGCTATTACCAGGAAAATATATGATTTATGTAATATATTCTATATTAACCAGAGCTCATTCCAACAAATCCATTTTCATTTTCTCAAAGTCTATACTTTGTGCTATTACAGATTGGCAGCAGTGGTAAGTATAGTTCATATTCTTGCAACCACATGATTTATCATTCTCATTAATTTTAAAATGCAACATTGAACTTCTAGCAAGAAAAAAATAATGACAGTTAGCTATTACCAGGAAAATATATGATTTATGTAATATATTCTATATTAACCAAATCTCAATCCATCAAAACCATTTTCATTTTCGCAAAGTCTGTACTTTGTGCTATCACAGATTGGTAGCAGTAGTAAGTATAGTTCATATTCTTGCAACCACATGATTAATTTACATATTCATTTTGGATTTTTTAAAGGCAGCTGAAGTGAATACATCTATAAATGGTAAAAATAAAAATTGAAGGATACTGTATTAATCAATTCAAATGTTATATCATGTGAATTGGGACACATGGTTCAATTTGGAACTATGGATGAAAACTGGTGTCAAATATAATAAAATAAAAAATTGAAAAGTAATGCATTCGTTAATTTAAATTTATAATTTGTGATTTAATTTACAAGGTGTGGTTTGGAATTATGGAAAATAAACAAAGTAAATAGGTTCATATACAACCCCAGACTGTTCTGAGAATCCAAACATGGCAACTACCATTATCAGTGCATAGATTCATACTCTCATCATTTACAAGCAAATGCAATAATCTAATCTGAAGCTTACCTGTCAGAGCAGCTTCAGCCAAAGCACCATCAACGGATGAAACTGGTTCATCGGCACCACTGCACATCATTTTCGAACATCTCCAGCCAATAACAATTTAATCAACAACCTGTTGACATCTCAAATACAAGCAGAAACAAGCAGCAAGTATCTCAAATTTCAGACCAAGAAAAGCAAACGGTAGCATCTCTCAAGCAAAGACAGCGAGAAACATATTCATAATAACTCGGATCTGAAACCTCTAATCAGGACATTGCACGAAATTAATTGGAATAATAATTTGATGAATGCTAGAGCATAATAAGGAGTTTTGATGGATTCGCAACTCTGGATGATTGGCAAAATCCGTGGAGATCGGTGGCGAATTTTGGATTAGAGATGTAATTTGAGATTTGGGGTTTGTTATTGTGGGGGAGAAGAGGACATGCTTTAAGCGGTGAACGAAAAACTTAGGCGGGCTTAAAAATTAACGGGAGGGAGTCCTTATTACAGCGTGTTTTAGTGTTTTTTCAATTCATAGAAGATTTTCAACGGCATATAGCAACGGACGCTGTTTTTAAGTGCGGTAATAAACAAATTTTGTAAAAGATATGCATACGTTTACATAAAAGATAATACATAGCTATGAGAAAATTACTTGAATTACATTGGAGATGTTAATCCAAACATATGCATACGTTTACATAAAAGATAATGAGAAATACATGATGATGGGTATTGCCAATGGCTGTAAAATAGGTTACATGAATGGCTAAACAAATCAAATTAGTTAATTTTTGTTTTGGTGGATCCAGATATTATTTTTGCTACAGCTAGTTGCCATTCTTTGTAAAAATACCGAAAAAGATGGCCTGTGAACAATTTTACAGGGTTTGAAGTTTGAACCCAAGCTATTACCAGTAGAGAGTGTGTTATACTTCAGCTTCAAGCAGTGTCAATATCCGTATCTATTACCACATAACGTACTACATATAAACATAAAGCAACTAATTTAAACTTAACAACATAAATTACCAAAATTACTTTAACTAGATCCTTAGACTTTTCATTTTTTATGCCCATGCAACCAGTTGCCAACCTAGAGAGTATCTCATGAATAGATTGTTTTATTATATTTGTCCTTTTCATAACCATGTAAATAATTTCTATGATAACAACATTCTTGACATGTAAATGGAAAAAATAATTCAGTGTTATTAACTCTAGTAAGATTCCCTAAAAAATACATAATATAATTCATATAGGATAAGTCCAATTCTTCGTTATCTTCACCCATAACACAGTCTTATTTTCATTCAAAGCTACCTAATACTCAGTCTCTCACATATTTCTACCCCTTTGCACACATTAATTCCAAATTTATTACTCAATTTTAGTCTGACCATTTCAGTTTTAGTCTCTGCATGTGTATTATTAATCCAATATAAAACTTATTTACATTGAATTGCAATGTGTCGTAAGTCCTAACATGAAAGCTTACTTACATAAACAAACTCAGAAAATTTTAAACCCTATAGGATGATTTTAAGCTAAATAAGTTGATATATTGCCTCAAGTAAAAGATGATACCTTAGCAGTGCAAATAAAATACTGGCTTCCGTTAGTATTAGGTCCATTATTAGCCATGCCACAACTCCAGGTTCCACATGAGTCACTGCCAAAAAAGATTGACAGTAGGGATATTTCATTTTTTTGGAACTACGGTAAGAATTAAATTCAATGACTACTTCACCAAAATAAGATAATGAAACTAAGGAACTATTGACTTAGATCTTAATGGTATTTCATACGAATGTGGTGATCTTGAAGATGTCATGCAGCAAAACAAGCGCATTGGCCTACATTCACAATTGCAAACAAATGCAGCCAAACCTTATAGCCTGGAATACTGTCAAATGCTGGAACTGATCCAACCATTTCTACAGATTTTGTTCTTCCCACTGGCAGTGAACCAACACAGAGAGATACTATGGATAAGCTACCACTTGTACTGTAGTATAGTACATCCACCACTGATGTAGCATCTTATATATCTCTTGTTTATGAATAAGCTACCACTTGTACTGATGCACAAAAGAGCAATTACACCCACAAATTAGAAGTTGACAATTTCAACATGAATGGATAATGAATCCATCAAATTTCAACATAAATCGATATAGCTCATTTGACAATTAAGCAGTGTGTCAACTGAATTGTCAAAATTTGAAGACTTGGACGTTCAAGCAATATGTAGCATTCACCGCAATCAATCTCATTGTGTTGTACTTTGAACTCCATCTTTGTATTTAATTAATTAAGATGATATAAAATAATATAAATTTATTTAATATTTATAAATCATACTTAGTTAACTTAGTCAAATTTTTATGATATTTGGTTAATTTTTATAAATTTATTTAATATTTATAAATCATAGCTAACATATTATTATTATAAATCTAGTTTATTATTATTAGTAGTATAAAAATATTAAGTTATATGTTATAATTTTATAAACTAATCCTGTTAAATTATATAAAACTTAGTTAATTTAGTTAAAATTTCATGAAACTTGGTTAATTTTCATAAACTTATTTAATATTTATAAATATTAGTTAACTTAGTATTATTATTATAAATCTTAGTTAATAATAATAATTATTATTATTATTATTTGGTTATGTTTTAAATTTTTATTTATTTAGTTAATTTTTACAAATTAAACTTGTTAAGTTTTATAAAACTTGGTTAACTTAGTTAATTTTTTTATAATAATCATACTATAGAAGATTTTGTTGTATATTATATTTTTATATACTTGGTTAATGTTTATAAACTAAACTTGTTAATTTTTATAAAACTTGGTTAACTTATTTAAATTTTTATAATACTTGACTAATTTTTATAAGCTTACTTAATATTTAGAAATCTTAGTTAACTTTATTATTTATATTATTTAAATTTTTATAATACTTAGAATCCATGACCCTTGGCAACTCATACCGGGTGTCCTACCAGTGGTGGCGATTTCTATTTCGTATGCATTAATTTCTATTATTTACAATTTTCAATTCACGAGATTTGATAAAAGCTATTAACAATGCAATTAAATCATTTTTGAAGTCAAATTGTGCTCTACGGGAAAACGTTAACATATTGCCCTTACATGAAAATAAAATACATGTACATAGCTCAAGTCCCACTAGTTTATTTTAATACCTAACATCTTTCCTGAGAAAGTAGCGTATGTATCATTCAACACATGATGCTTCACGGTTCAGCTACTAATAATACATTACGAAAGTAGGAACCATACCAAAATCAGTCTAAAAATATTTCAATTCATATTCTTAAGTTCTAGGTCTCTTCATTCAACTACACTTTGTGATAAAAATAGGTAAACCAAAATGAACAAGATCACTCACTTTGTTTTAATGCACACCATGCAGCCAATGCAGCACCTTTTTACGCCTGCTTCTTTGTCTTAGCTAGCTTACCACTAAAGCATATTCCAGCAAGCTCAACTGTGCATGAAAATGAAGGTGAGTGACATGGACCAAACTGAATGGTTGTACAAACCGTAGTTTCAAACCTGCTTTGTAAGTTGTTTCTTGAAGCAAGTTCTTGTGCACACCGGTCTTATCCTGTATATCCAATAACTTATTATACTCCCACAATCTATTTGAAACCATTTCCTGATAGCATAAAGCCAAACTAACACAAATGCATACAAGAAAATAAAAAATTCCAATGGTATCATTGACCTATATCAACACCCTAATTTCACATCTCACAAGTACAACAATAGTTCAAAATTTACAAGCGAGGAAAAAAGAAAGCAAAATATAATTAAGTGAGCACTTACCAGTGCTATAACACACGTACCAAGACCTTGTTTTTCCATCACCTTGGTTAATTCAGCTACAAAATCTTTTACTTCCTACTCGAATAATAGGAAAACAAGTTTATAAGCAACTCTTTATTACACCGTTTTGATATCGGTCAATGTTAGATGGCATACCCAACCAGTTTCCACATCTGCTATCACCTCCTTACTATCAATACTTGATGTACATGATAATGCATATGCTGTTGTGCAAGTCTCTAAACCTATCCTATCTTTCCGAGAAACAAAAGCTTGCAAGTTTTTTCAATCCGTGCCTTAACTTCATCCTACCTTGGTGTATGCTAACTCACATCAGTTTCCAAATTCTCAGCTTCATCTTGCAAGTCTTCTGTATCTGAAACATTAGTATTTGATTCCATGCATTAATCAGTAAAGATTCAGGTACCATGATGACGTATTTAAACTTATTTCAAAGCATAGATAAACTGGAAAACTGGTCAATCATTTCAAAGCATAGAGAATAGAATTCAATCTAGCATACTTGAATTCAGTCTAACAAAATTGGTCAATGATTTCAAAACAAAGAGTTATTTAATCTTCCATGATTCGGGCTACAAATAAAATATATAGCCTAAATCAACCTTGAGATTAAAGATATACAGTAACATCCAACATTATCATTTAAACATAGAAACTGAAATAGATAGACCGAAGTCAAAAAATCTTTAAGACATCGAGAGTAAATTCAGTTATTTTGGTTTTATCCACACTACCAACATCCTACAATTTAACCTACTAAATAAGTAATCGCATAAAGTTGAACTTCCTTAACTTCATAGCCTATACAATCTCTCAACTTCCATGTTTCAGTCTTATGAATCCATATTTTTACAAGTTAAAAGTAGAAAATAGTTAAAAGAATAAAAACAATATTAATTTCAAACAAACTAAAATTAGAAAAAAGTAGAATGCGTAATACCAGAAAATTGGAGTCCGAATTAGGTGATGAAGTCAAAAATTGGATTAAGTGGATTTGCCTCGGATGCCTAAGTTTGTCATGCGTCTCTCTGTGCAAATTCGGTCAACAATTGCAGATGCAGGGGTCGGTGACGGTGGCATGAAAGGCATGAAGCGTGATGAAGTAAAGCAAAAAAAAGTATAGAGACATTTGGGTAGACGTGAGAAAGACGGAGCGGATGTAGAGGGATACTTTATCGTGTAGATCTGATCTTTGTACAGTTAAATAGAATCGGAAGAAGAGTAGATCTATTTTAGGGTTTTCACGGAGGAAGGAGAAGATTGTGTGAAGTGGGGGAAACAGGAGGGAAGTAATCGTGAAAGAACGCGGCTTTTGAACTTAATTGGAAGAACCGCCATTTAATTTTAGTCGGGTTAATTATACAGCGTTTTACGTATTTCTATCGGTCCTAAAACAGCATTATTGCTTGAAACGCTGATATATAATGCCGTTAATAAATACTTTTCTTGTAGTGGTATGAGCAGATGACCCTTTGTATACGATCCCGCCTTGAAGCGGTTGATTTATATATATGTGATGTAGTGGGGATAGGTTGGAGATCTAATAGGATACCTCACATTATTGATTTTACTTTTCTTATATTTTGATTTATGATGCGTTGGATGCCATATTTGATGACACAGATATGTTTTTGCTTATTTAGTGTTATAGTAGCACTAGGCCATATTTCTTGTATTTTGAAATACAATAAAATAGTGATTTTGAATTGAAATGATTCTGGAAGTACATATGTTTTAATAATTTTCAAGTTATTATAAGAATGAATATATTTTTAAACAAATAAAAAGTTTGATTTTTGATGTTATAAATGTATAGTTTTGAGAAATACTTTAAATAGAGATTTTTTGAATGATTTATAAAGGATTTGTAAAAGTGATATTTTATAAATAAAGAAATAAATTTATAATAAATATTTTGTAAATGTATTTGAAATTTATTTCGTAAATTGATTCATAAATGGATTTCATAAATAAATAATATTTATAAAGAAATTGATTTATAAGTGGATTTTGATAGTAAAATGAGTTTTTTGTAAAAGAACGATTTATAAATAGAATTTTATAAACAAGGAGATTTTATAAAATAGTAATTTTATAAAATAGAAGGGAGATTTATAAACATAATTTTGTAAATACGGAAATGGTCTATGTTGAAATTTAAATAAGCACTTTTATACAAAGGAAATATACTCAAGTTTGTAAGACTTAAATAACCTTTTGAAGGAATGTTTTGAAAGTAATGTTTTTGATGAAGTTAATGATTTTTGAAGTGATAATCTTTGGAAGTGAAGTTTTGAAAGTAATAATTTCAAATGCAGTTTAAATGGTTTTAAAAAATGATTTAAAATGTGGTAAGTATCCAAAACATATATTTCAACATTTATTGTTGTAATAGATGTTTACGGAGAAGTATGGAAGGCATGGACTATAACACTGTTGTTATAGTAAACGATTTCCGAAAGGAAATATTTTATGTAGTATGTTGGATTTTTATATATGCATAATTAATCAAATTCCTATACTAGTGTTTTTGGGTTATCTTAATGATGTTTTACACAACATTCGTTTTGACCCAATAAATTGTGTTTTGACCTTCCATTGTGAAATATACGAATTGGTTCTTATGATCGTACTAAAGACTTGGTGGAATAGGAAGCATTGCTTCTTATACTTAACACCTCGTTCTGAGGCATATGAACTCATAAGTTGTACGGTTATAAAAATCTATTTGGCGTGTCTCCAAAATGATAGTGTTATTAATATACTTATGTCGTTGATATAAGTATATGGAAATGTTTTCCAATATCGAAAGATTAAAATGGTTTTGAGGATATATCTTTTTAAAGATAATTTAAAGTAAATATTTGGAAATCGATGTAATTAATAAAAGATTAATTAAATGGGCCTAATGGTTTCTTAGGTGCTAGAGATTATTTGTTTCTTTGATAGATAAATAACCGACCATCAAATTTGGCCATTTTTGGTTCCTTGACTTGATGTAGGAATTGATTAGTCATGCACTTAGCACGAAGCCGAATGAGTAGGCTTTGAATATCGTTTGGATTAAGCATGTTGATTCGAGTAGTGTAGAGTGTTTATGGTACTCCAATCTACCGGGCTTCCTTCTTGACCGAAGGATAACAAGTTGAGAGTTGGAAATGCAATAAGTCAACGAGACTTGGTTTTCATATAAGGTTGAAAGCCTCTTTATCGTTGTTAGTCCGAAGAGATCGGGGTCGGATTTTTTCGAGAACCACTTTGGACCAATGTATGCATTCGAAAGTGCAGATTTATGATAATGATTTTGAAGATGGAGATCTTCATGATGCAGGACTACTTGTCACTACACCCGTGATGCATATTATGTTTGTGTGTGTGTCTATATATATATATATTTATATATATAGTGGTAGTAGTGCTTTGTTATGAAAATCTATGATATCCAATGACTTCTCACTACTAATCTGTAACGACCCTAATTTTGACTAATATTACTTAAGACATTCAATTACATAAATTAAATGAAATAATGTAAAAGGTTAAGAGATTGAGATTTGTACAATCATAGGGTAGCCATGTCTAATTAATCTAAAGCCAAAGGGAATTAAAATGAAGTAACTAAGAGGAAATAAAATAAGGGAAAATAGGAATATGTTATATTCTTATAACCTAAACCCTTATCCCATTCACATTTCCAACATACATAAACAGAACTAAACATAAATTTTGGTTGGCTACCATTAGAAGAAAATAAGAGGAATATAAGCAAGGATTCAAGTAGGAAGCTTAATCAAATCAGTTTAAGAGAAAATCTCAACTTTCTTAATAATCAAGCTAAGATGAATAATAGATTACATCTCATTTTTATTTCTTTTGGTTTCTAGATGAGATTCGAATTTATTTTGCAAGAAAAATGCCATGTTTTATAAAAACTCTACCTAGATTCCTGATGAAATCGAAGGGATGGGAGGAGCTCCCCGCGTAGTCCGACCATAGATAGAGGGAGGTAAGCCAGCCTAGTACAGAGATTTTATGCTCCCAATTAGTTTTATTTGATTGTTTAAATGGATATATGCTTGTTGATGATTTATGTCGTTTCATATAGATTTTATGATAAGATTTGATTTGAAAAACCTATTAAATGACATCCAAATGGCTTGCATTTTTTATATAAGGTCAGAAACATTATTTTAGAGATGGGTTTCAAGTTTCATAAATCTCTAAGTTGTTGTGGATTTATTATGAATTTTCTAGTAAAGAAAATTGTTAAATTTGGTTTAAATTATTTTCGGCTATTATGTGTTAGCTTTGGTTCAAAAATTTGAATATGTTAGAAAACATATTAAAAGTGATTTATGGGAATTTTTTGAGGATTTTCCTAAGTATTTTATTAAAGATATAAAATTATTTAAGGTATGAGGCTTAAATGTTTTATATATTTATAAAAGGGTAAGAGGCAATTTGTTAAATGTTTTAAAATTGTTAATTACTAAATTCAATAAAACTTTTAGAAAAAGGTTTTGTAAAAGAATTGGCAGCCAATTATATGTTGACAAATAAGGCAAGTTACTTGGAAAGATATTACTTTAAAAGGTTAAATATTAGTTTTGTAAAGGTTTACTATTTCACCACTTATAGCAGCCATCTTTTGATTCCTTACATCCGCCACCAACCAAGTCGAAACCAATGCACATGGTATCAATGACTTGGTACATAGTGGATTGGAGAAAGACGGAATGTATAGATTTGAAACATGCTTTCGAAGTGGTAAAGTAGCTCTTATAGACCTGTAACTATTTTGGTTATAAATAAGACTTTTGAAGTTGTTGGAGCTTTCGACTTAACCAACTTGCTTCTGCTTATATAAAGAAAGGGATTTCGAATGGGTTGTCGCCTTTTGTTTTTAAAACAAGCTTTCGAAGAGGTTGAAACCCCTACTGCCGCATTCAACTCTTCGAATCAATGCTTTCGAAAGGGTATTTTTACCTTTAAACTTTGAAGCCGCTTCTCCATGCTTTCGAAAGGGTTGGTTTCGAAACCACCCACTTTCTTTTACTTAGGAATATTTCTTTCGCCCCAATTCCTTTAAGACCCTTAGATATATTGAAAGTTTAACCCAAGGTTTCGAAAGGAATGGTTTTAAATGGTTTCGAAGCTATGTTCCACAAACTTTTACTTGAATGCAATGCTTTCAAAATGTTTGTTTTAAGAAAGGAATTTTAATACTTTTGAAAGGTATACAAAATAGGTTTTGAAAGGCAGGTACCCCCATGTTTTCGAAAGGGTTTACTTGAGTCTTTTAATGGAAGGTCTTGAATGCTTTCGAAAGGAAATTTTAAAGTATTTTGAAAAGAGGATGTCTAAGGTTTTATAAAGCTTTTGAAGGGACACTTTCTATGATTTCAAAAGGTCTACTTTTAAAGATTTTGAAAGGTATGTTTTGGCCTTTCATCCTAGTGTTTCAAGGTAAAGTAGATCACCTATTTTGAATGGGGTACTTTCGATGGATTCAAACGAGGTCCGTTTAAAGTTATTAAACAAGGGTTTCGAAGGTGATATCTTAAAATTTAAAATCCAATGTTTTCCAAGTTAAAGAATGGCTTTAACTTGTTTTAAGGGATAGATAACCCTTTTGATTTAGGTTTTCATCAACATTGGTTTGTGTAAAGCATATATCATGGCAAAGATATTTAAGTAAGGAAAAGAGTATATTTACCTTGTTTAAGTATGATTTAAAGGGTTAAATCAATTTGAAATATTTGGTTTCAAAGAAAATTTGATGGGGGTAGTTAACCCTATGTAAATGACTCAGATAATAGAATACCAGACGGGAATTGTATTGGGTCGCTCCCTATATTTTAGCTATTAGCCCCAACCTAATATAAGTCTAAAATTCTAATGTGTAGGGCTTTGTCACAGGTAAGACTAAAATGATGTTAGACACAGAAAGGATTATATAGAGAAAGATAGGTTATTGGTGAACTGCAAAACCATTAGGATCAGTTGATTCTGTAGGCAATAAGTTAAGGAAACATCGCCTAGAAGTGTGTCTAACAGAAGTTAGATTTGTTATTTTGTCTGTAGGCCCGAATCAGCCAATGGTTAATAGTTATCCATAAAAAACTACATTATTCGAATAGATAGTCCATTGATTACATAATTTATGTGCATATATGATATTGCTATTATTGTTTTAATCAGTTTGATCATAGGATTCTGATTTGCAAAAGATATTTTTAAAAGGGGTATTAGTGAGGGGAAACCCATTCCATTAAGCGGCATGGTTTCACTTCGAGATGCAATAGTATTATTCATACCAGGCTTCATGTCTGACTTACATTTTATGTTTTCTCCTTAAACTCTCGGGTGCTAAAAATTAATTTGAGTAGATTGAGAGTTAAGGTTATTTCAGGTTTAATAGGTTGGGCGAATGAGCTTCCAAAGACGTGCAGGAGGCAAAGTTAGCTATATAGGAGTAATAGTTTTATTTCCGCTGTGATGTATTTAAGACTGATATGTTTGTTTAGTACTCGGATCATCCAAGGGAGCATCTTCATATGTCATTCTTGGCATAATTTGTAATAATTATATTTGGTCAAAACCTGGAAAATGTTTTGGGATTATGTAAGTGAATAGGAAATGTTGATTTGAAAAGTAATCAGAAAAGATGTTTAAATTCTATGTTGATTTTATTTCATATTCATATGCTTATGATATTACGGATACCATTAACATTATCGTATTTTATTATCGGAAGTTAATACTATAGATGACTGCAGCATCTGTAGCGCTTAGCTTTGGGCCTCAAGATAGAGGATGTTACATAATCCTAGGGGTAATTCCCAACAGGATATGGTTGGAGAGTTCCTTCGGTTTGTCCTATTCCTGGACAACTTATATGGACAAATGTCTGACGTTGCATTTATAATTACATTGATTGATCCCTATGAACGTATCATCTATTTGGTGGTGAAGAAGGCAACTTCTCTTAGCTTAATACCCTTTCCTGAGACGTACGATCTCAAGAGTTATACGTTTGTAGAAATCAGTTGTGTGATTGTGGGAATGGCAGTGTGGCATTCAAAGTGGAATATGCTATATGATAGGTAAACGTTACATTAAGCCTCATCACCCGGTAATGGCTTAAATAGGGTACACCATGAGGCTATGTGGTTTGCAACCATAATGGTATGATTGTCACCTTTCTAGATAACCCTCTATATTTTGGGTATGTGGTGTATGCCATGAGACACACTGGATAGGTCTGTAACAACCGGGTTGATGACATATTTGGTACTATCCAAGCCATGTATAAGTGCCAAATAGGGATAGATCGGTCTTACCAGATGCGGACCATTGTTTGTGTATCCTCGGTACATTCCTTCAGAGATATACTGTATGGAAGGTAGTCTCTTACCTGCCATTATATGAAAATCCATTCTCCAACATGTGCCTGCCGTTTTGTTTGTAAATCTATTATGCCATCAAATTTAACCAATGCAACCATTCCGGCTATTTTAACATTATTTGTATACTAGACACTAGTATAATACAACATTATAATGAATATGAAATGTTTTGGTTATCATAATGTAAAATCCATTTGTGTTTATGTGCGACATGGTCTTATGAGATACCTTTGTTTTGATAAAGAAATTTTTTATAACTTTAAAATTCAGTTGAGATGGGTTTTCTTATGCTGGTTTACCAGACTGATCCGACCGTTCTTCTCTTTCAATGCTCAGGTCAGACCGAGTATATTTATAGATTCAGATTTTGGTGTTTTAGAGCTTCAATAGACGAGTTGGAGGTCTTTAGATCGTATTAACGTATATGTTTATTATCCGCAGCATTGTTGTTTAAATTATCAGCATTTGTGCGGACTGGTTATTTTAACTATCTAGGCTAATGATTGTGATTTGATTGTTGTACTTTGATGGATGTATGCAAATTATATTATTGTTTCTCTTTTGTAAAGTTCACTGACCTTATGTTATATGTTGTTCAAATACAACTGTGAGATTCTATGTTGTTTTAGTTTCTCTCTCTCTCTTCTTATTCTTTTCTCTTTCTCTTTTTATTCTTTTCTGTTCTTCTTTCTTTTTTCTTTCTCATATTTATTCACATCTTCTTTCAATTTAGGTTGGACATGTTTATTGTCAACTTGAATTCGTTCGGATTTGGGTTGGGAATGGGTCACACTACTAGTAGCCAGATTAGCTGGGCAGACTTCTGTATGCTCTTGATGATCTCGCATCTCTATAACTTAGTCATAGTTTATAACACAGCATAATCCATTATTAAGTCCTTAAAAGAAAACTTTTTATTTCACCTGTAAAATTACTCGCTTTCCTAAGGGGGAATTTAATATAATTAATAACCAATTAACTACACTATTAGTACGTTATAATCTTATATTATTTATGCTAATGTATGCATGTGTAAATATGCACTTAGTAAATTTCTGTGCGTGAGGAGTTTACGCCATAAATTATACAAGTCCTATTTCCATATTAACACTTAAATCATAAATCCAATATGCAAAATCAAATCAAGAGATTTGTATAAAAACATAATCCAAATCCAATTATTTTACATTAAAACAATTGAATAAATCCATAATAGAAACTTACAATTTATATACTTTTATGCTCTATTCAACTTCTTTTTACATAAAATTAGATAAAAAGAATTTCTATCCGAATTGTGGAAATAGGCAGTGCAAACTATGAATAAGAACTCTTAACTGACACACCATTTACTAATCAAGACCCTTAATCAGATCCAAAGAAAAATATAAAAAGTGGAATAGAAGGTAAAACATTGAAGTTGCAAAATATACACAAATTCCCTTATTTTAATATAAAACGATTGAGATTCCAACTAAGTACAATTCATTTTTGAAGAATTTTAGAGGTTTTAATGTGATGTTTTCGTAAACCAAAATTCCCTAAGGCATATATCAAATATAAACTATACTATTCAATTACTAAAATAAAAAGACTAAGGTCTCCACTCACAATAGGTCCTTAGCTCTCCTCTTTTTGGATTTATCACGCCTTTAATAATCTCTTTTAGATCTCCCCTTTTTGACATATACAATAAGGGATTTGTATATATATTAGATTCAGAAATTTAGGGATTGGAGAAGAATAGAATTAGAAATAAAATAATAAACATTTAGAATTTGTTACCTGAAACCCTGAAGAATTTTTCTGAATCTTTGAATAGAGAGACTTGTAGAGCTTCGCTTGGTTCCTAAAATAATTTGTGAATAAAAGTGAGGGATATAGGCTACTATTTATTGTGGTTGGAATGCACCATATTCATCGGATTTAAGTCAGTTTAAAATAATAAAATACGAAACGCTCACTACGTAAACAAAACCCTAGTCATCAGTTGTATATCGGCCGACCGCTCTTACCCTACCGGTTGACTGACCTAGGGTAGGCAGTCAACCATTACGTTTAGTTTGAAAACTATTTATTCTACCGTTGATTTGTTTATTTTATTAATAAATTACACCTTTAAAGTTAACGTTAAATTTTAACGATTACATAACCTTTGAGTCAAATTTCTATTAGTTTTTAAATTCCAAATTTGAGAATTATTTACTTTTATTGAATTTGAATTATATTTAAATCATTTTAAATCCAAAAACTTCAAATGTCCATAGCTTTTCATTTGAGCTCCATTTTCAACATATTGTGTGTGTCAATTTATCAAAGAATCCTCACGAACGAAACAACATAACTATCGTAGTTTCTAACATTTTGCAGAATTTCCACTTCTAGCATAATCTTATTTAATTAATGTGTTCTATTTTATTTATTTCTTACTAATTTTTACAGGATGTTACGTTACCACATCTATCACCATATCTCCTCTCATATTTGGTATCAGAGAACATGGTTCTCATAAACTCGTATTTTGATTTTTGATATTTTTTAAATGGCTACCAACATTAGTAACACAATATTCAGTGCATTTGTAAAAGGACAATCAACTGCTAGACCCCCACTATTTAATGGTAGTAACTATGCATGTTGGTCACGTAGATGGAAATATATTTTCAGTCTAATGGATTTGAAATTTGGAATATTGCACTAAACGAGTATAAGGAATCCAAGACTGCATATGCTCAATAAACAAATAAAAAAAGGCATATGCACTTAGATATTCAAAAGTCATGAACATGTTGTTTTATTCCCTAGATAAGAGTGACTTTAATTGAGTTTATGTATGTAAGTCTACATATTAAATATGAAGAACACTGTAAGGTACATATGAAGGCACTAGTAAAGTCAAAAAACCAAGATATCTATGTTAAATTACCAATGTCAATTATTTAATGTGAAACGAAATGAATCTATTTCTGACATGTATTCTAGAATTCAGGATATATTGCATGCCTTAATTTACTTAGGAAAGGAGTAAACTTAAGAGGACAAAGTCCGAAAGATTCTTAATTCATTTACAATAAAATGGGATCAGAAGACTATGCTCATAGAAGAAGCCAATGGTATTAGTATAATGATAGTGGAGGAACTGATAGGTAATTTAATGTCATATGAAGTTCGACTGCACGACAAAAATGAAAGCCAACCAGGTGAGAAGAAAAAATTAGCATTTAACGCTACTTATGGAGATGAAGGATCAGATGATGATGAAAAAATGGTGTTTATGACTAGGAATTTCAAAAAATTCCCGAAGTATCAAAAAAGAAACAAATTTAGAAGGACAGGTGGAAACTCGACAAATTCGGGAGCGAAGATAACACTAAATCCTTAGGATGCAACAAAATTTGACACTTTTAAAGGGATTCTCCAAATCAAAGAAAATCAAAGTTCCCTCCCAATTCAGACTCCACAAATAAAAAGAGGAAATGGGCTTATAATGCAACATGGGATTATTCAAACTCCACATCAAAAATAGCAATGACTCAAAAACGGAAAATGTTGATCTATGTTTCCTAACATAAGACAAATAAATACTAGTAAAAGTTACAGATTTTGAAGGAAATCAGGAGGAACTCAAAAAATTGGTAACTTTTATTTAATACATTAGAATTCATTAATTAAGATAATTAAATTTTTCTAAATAAGTATATATTTCGTATTTCACTAGTTCGTTTAGGAACACTTTTTGAAATGGTAAAATCATGTTTCAAATTAACATTATAATTAATACATAATTCATATAAATTGAAAAATGCTTATTCCAAAATATTATATAATATATAAAAAATACTAAATATGAGAAATACAAATATACAAATAATAAAATAACACACACACATATATATAATTATATATTTTATGAAGCCATAAACTTAAATTTTTTATAATATAGAAATCAATTAATAAAAAAATTATAGTGTATAAAATAATACTATTTCATGACTTTTCAAAACGGAAAGGACCAGGAGTCATTACCCTTTAGGTGCATATATTGACATATGAATATATGGTATGTTGGAATAAACCTGATAGAGAATTTATGACAAGAATCTTTTCAAATTTGAAATTCCCTCCCTTTTCACACCATTCAAAATTCAAATAGGTAGAATTTATGCTGGCACGTAGCCTTTTACTCCTTATTTATGCACTTTACATCATCTCTTTTTCTTCACCAAACTTTAAATAAAAACACTTCTTCACTTTCTTTCTCTCTATAAAATTCCAATGGCTTCATCATCAAACGCTTCAAAAATTTCTAAGAAAATTAGCAATTATCTCGTTATTGATAACGATACAATTGAAACTTATCTGGATTATGCTAAGCATGCAAAAGTGTTTTCGAGAAGATTTATCAATTTTAGTGACATTGCTTATTATGATTTAAGAAGATTTTTTTGTTGAAAATGAAATCTTTGGTCTTGCATCTTTCTGTGGAAACGGTTATGTTTTGTTTCTCGAACTTTTCAAAACCTTTTATGCTAATTTGAATGGAAAGTTTTATGTTGGAAGAGAAGATGAAATTTGGAGCAGTGTTAAAGGCACTCTTATTGTTTCGAATGCCGAAATGCTTGAACAATACCAAGATATTTTTTTGTTGGAGAGGATTTTAATTCTTTCAGATGGAAGAAAACCAAAATGTTTGACATTATCTTTTTGAAGATGATATAGAAATGTAGTTAAGGGGTAAATATCAAAGGCCAAGAGCAAGGCTTTGCCTCATCTTGCAACAAAGTTATCACAAATGGGTAGTTATAATCTTCTTATCAAAAAGTTTATAAAGCTCATTATGCAATTTTTGCATTAATTCATGTTAATCGGACAAATGTCATTTCGTCCGATATTGTACTTCGGAATGTTACAAAGCACGAAAATACACTTATCCTGGAGTATATTTAACTAGAATTCTTAATTATTTTGGAGTTGATGTAAATGGTGAAATCTTATGGAAAAGTTTTTGATAAAAAGAACCTTTCACTTATGCATATTCCATATGAGTTTTTTCCTTATGAATTCTTACGGAAAAAGAACAAAGGCATCATAAAAAGCAACAAATGGAGATGGAAAGAGAAGACAGGGAAATTCAAGAGGAAGGAGATGTGCAAGTGGACGTACAAGAAGAAGAAGAAGATGAGGAATAAGATATATCTCTTAAAAGTTTTGATGAAAGAAGTGGTCATACCAAAGAGATGTGCATAGAAATCTAGTGAAGCTTCTAAATAACAAAAAGAAGCTTAAATGGTCTTTTAGCAAAAAGTTTACAAACCATTTCAACGAAATCGAAGGCTTCTTTAGGAATAACACGGACAATCGTAGAGGAAATTCATCATCTTCACACACTTTTTAGATCAAATCCTATCTATTTATGTTGTATTTCTCTTTAGCACTTTTCGACTCCATGAATGTATTATCTTTATGTTATAAACTGAAGTTATTAACTTCTAGAAATTATTCATACTCTTAATTCATATTCCAGAAATTATAATTATGAAAAATTATAAAAAATCAAATGTTTAAACAAAATAAAGATTATAATAATTTGAACTCAATTATGTAAGTTGACATACATAAAATTCATATATCGATATATAATGTCCGCTTTTCAAAATTTGTATTTAAATTATTTTTAAAGAGGGAACGTAATTTGAATAAATTTCTCTTCTATAAATACACAATTAAACACATAAAGAAATCGCCATATTTTCTTTTCTAAAAATTCAAATTATTTTCAAAGAAAAATGAATTAAGGGAAAGGTATTTATAAAGAGAACTTATGCGGCAACATAAAAGAGACATTACAATCTTTGAAGACAGCTTCCTATGTGATTTAAAGGAATTAGAAGCATTTGGAAATAAATCAAAAACAAATGATTCATGAACTTCAAAGGCATCTTGCATCACTTCAGTGCTTTACATGCTGTGTCTTAAAGGGAAAAAAATTATTCCTAAAAAGACCGGCTATAAGGAAATTGTTGATGAATACATGGAAATGGACAAGGAGAATCTCAAAGACTAGGAAGAAAATTTAGTAGACGGAATTTTTGGTCCAGTTGACGGATAGGCAAAAATTCCATCATAAAAACCATGACTTCCATAATGTATTTGTTATCGTATTTTCTTATATTATTTTGTATTGCTTGTGCTTTAATGTTTCTTGAAATAATGTACTCATACAATTGTTGTTGTTATGTATGTATTTTTATGTTTTTAATGACTGTTGCATTTATACTTAGGTACATTTGTAAATATTTGATAAAAATGCTGCTTTTTTATTTTTGATGACATAATAGAATATGACTACGTAAATATAAATCGATAACACTCTATATATAATCTATAATAATTATATGGTGTTCATCAATAAGCGTAGCAATATTATAACTCCTTATATAATTCATAATAACATATTCATTACTTTAGAATATAAATATTTCAAATATATATATGTGTATATATATATATATATATATATATATTTCATTATACAACTATTTCACCCATTTTTATTAGTGACAAAGGGGGAGAAGTTGTGTTGGAGAAAGGAGAGTCATATAGCATATATTAAGAGGAGTTAAGAATTTTTTATACTTACAATTATTATATTTCAGAAAAATATATTTAATGTTGTCATCATAAAAAAGGAGAGATTGTTAATACCCAAGATATTTGTTTTGATAACAGTAATCATATAAACATTGTTACTAATGTTTTCTCGAGTTATATAGTGTATTGTGTAGGATGTCAGAAGTTACCATCAAAAATGGCATCAACACCCTAAATAGTATGAAAGCACCAAAATATCCAATAATCAACTCCCAACATAATAAAGTAGAGATTATAATATGAAGAACGACAACTTAAAATTGAAAGAAATGAACACAAAGAGTTTATAGTGGTTCAGTTGATTCTAGCCTACTTCCGCTCTAATAATTTTACTTTTATTATACTGTAGATTATAATTACAGTTCGGATGATAACCTTATAATATTAATCGAGAAAGAAGAGAGCTAGAAGAAGATCCCAAAATAAGTGTCATGCCCGTCGTATTTATAGGGGAAGGCGTGCAAATTTCTAGCTAAAAACTCGCCTACAAGACCTCGAGGGCAGGTCGACCCTACTCATCAAAATTGGGCCATATTAGGCCCACTTTTAGGGATCAATGCCGATCCCTATAGGGGGATCGATGCTGATCCCCAAGGTAGGGAGTAGGGCCCAGCAAACCCTCCCAAGGGTTCTCCTCAATGTTTATTTTGTGTTTCCTGAGTTGTTCTGTGATGTTGCCTAGGTGAAAATTGGAGATATCGATCGATTTCCATTGAATTAAGCTGCCAAGTTAAGATTCCACAGCCATAATGATCTTGATTTGGTCCCTGCCTAGGGGAAGGGATAGGTACCGATCCTCTACCTAGGAGAAGGGATGAGTACGATACTACGGGGAAGTATTAATCTATACATAGCCATTTTTGGGATGTCATTCGTCTGAATCCGCTTGACTATCATCCACAGCCTTGCTTATATCTAATTCCTAAACTTGACAATCATCCCACCAGGCTTTCTGCCTTAATGATCATGATATCTATTTAGTTAAATCTACCCTTATACAGCCTAATCAAAATGCAGGTTAACACTTTGCCCTTCAAAACATACTTTACGGTAGGAAGGTGTATTTTGAGTTACCATAATTCCAAAGTCTAAAATCCACAATCCATCAAAAACTAAAATTTCTAATCCAAGAATTAGTTCTTACATTCTGAATCCTCAATTTCCCTGGATTTCTAGTGAAGCCCATGACTGTACCCAATCGATAGCAGTTCTGAAACCATTCCAAATCCTTATCCAAGTCCATATCCATCCAAAGCCGGTAACCAAATGCATAATTTCACTAGATCGTTTGCCAAATCCAGAGCCCCGATCTGTCCAAATTGTTAGCCAAATCCATAACCTCTACGAATCAATATCAAAATCCATAACCGTTTGATATCTTGGAAGTTAGTAATCTAATCCATGATCTCTTTGGTTTGTTATATAAGTTTATGGTCTCTCCAGACCGATTGATGGTCTCTCTGTACCCTTGCTAAGCCTGATCCACTTGCCCTTGACGAGTGAGTCGATCCTCTCGCTTTCCGACAAAGTGACCCACTCTTTGTAATCCAGCCCTTTTAGGGCATATAGCGATGTCTTGATCCTCCTAAACCGATATTAGCCTCTCCAAGCTTGCCGGACCCATCCTGTCACTCTCCGGTGAAGTGGAACGATGAAAAGTAAGCCGATCTTGTCGCTCTTTGGCAAAACATCATTACTTTCTACTCTCTGGTTCAGTGTCTGTGAACAAAACGCGATGTCATGGCCTTCATAAGCCGATCATGGTCTTTTTGGATCCTTGTTAGACCTCATCCAGTCTCTCTCTGGCAAAAGGGGGAATAATGATAAGTAAGTCGAACATGTCACTCTCCTGTGAAGTGACTCACTTCTTACACTCCGTTCAGGGACATAATGAGATCAATTCCGTATTAACTTTCTTTCTCCGGCCCTGACTCTCCGGTCGACGGCTTAATCCATGATGTACGAATCCATCTTGTTGCTCTTCTACAAAGAGACACCTTGTGGTTATCGCCTCGTCTCTCCGGCCAGCATGACTGTGACCTATTTTGTTCATTGCATTAATGTAGATTCAAGTGTTTTAAGTTCCATTTGTTAGATTTGAATTTTAAACAACCAAAGAACCAAAAAAAAACTAAATATTGCCTCTTAGGGCATGGCGATTCATTGCCATCTCAAAGCATGCCTAGAGATCGCTTATGATCCCATACATGTGTGTTAGCAACAAAATTGGTCAGTAACACCCAAATGCAGATGAAAGCACGAAATCACGGTCACAGATCATAGATAAAATGTATATAGAGAGTACGAATGTGAAGAACAATAAAAATAAAAAAGAAAGCAGTAATAACACAGGATTTATAGTGGTTCGGCTGACTCCGTCCTATGTTCACTCTAGAAATTTCCTTTTTATTGATGTCAGAATCAATTACAGTTACAATCAAGAGTTTTCAGAACAACAACGGCAGAGAAGCCTTAGCAAAGAAGGTGAAGTGAGATTGAATGGAGATCCCTTTTTTGAATCTCCACGTGCTATATTTATAGTCAAATCCCGAGTTACCAGGCTTCCTGAGTAGTCCGGGCCCATCAGAACCATAGCCGAACCAACATCCTTCATCATGACCGACCCACACTGCCATGCCGACCGACCTATGACGATCCACTCCATACTCTAGTATGCCAATCCACTTCAACATGCTGGTCCACTCCATCGATGACCGAGCCACACCATCTAGTCCGAACCACCAATGCCCATCCATGTACGAGCTTCCATCCTTCATCGAGCGGCACCTGCCAACCCGCCTAGGTCGATCCATGCACAAACTTCCATCTTTGATCGAGCGGCACGTACCGATCCAACTATGGCCGAGCCATATCTGGCCGACCCACCGCGAATTTCACACCGCGATCGAACTTTGCCCAACCGATCCTCCCCAGCCGACATCATGACTTACCTACCCTAGACGAACTTACACGACCGACCCATCAAAGCTGAACCTATCGACCGAACCTACACGACCGACCCATCAAGACTGAACGGCCTTGGTCGAACGGCCGGGCTGCATGGATGAACGACAACAACCGAACCATGCTTGACCACTTCTCCTCGACCGAGCCATGCATGACCGAACGGAGCCACATGGACAAACTCCAAACATACCGAACCATGCCTCCCAGACCGAACGGCTGACACCGAACCCTCCATGACTGATCGTATTTCCATCCAGCTGACTCAAATTCATCGTATTCCAGTCTAGATAAACGAGCAATCGATTTAGTTAAATCCGGCTTTCTACAGGCTTGCCAAAAGGCGGATTAACATTTTCCCCCCAAAACACGCCTTGCTATTGGAAGATGTGTTTCGAATAGCCTCAAATCCGATATCTGAAGTCCATATGTACCCATAGCCATACTTTCCGATTCATAATCCAATCCATTTTATCCAAGTGTCATTGTTGTATCCTTATCCGAATCTCCGACTGCTCCAAGTTGATATCTGAGTCATATCCAGTAATCAAATCCTTATCCAATTCCATATCCATCCGAACTGGACAACTGAGTTCTAATCCATCCATATCCAATAACTAATAACCACATCCATGACCTCTTCGAGTCAATATCCAAATCTGGGACCGCTCTGGTTCCATGCATAAAACCTTAGTCGTTCATAGTAATATCTAAATTGTAACCTCTCTGGGTTCTTGCTAAGCGCAACCTACCCCTGACGACGTATGTCAAGTAATGCCATGGTATTCCTGGTTCAATGTCCCTGAACGTTGAGTAATGCCGTGTCTTAAGTCCTAAGCCGAATCCTGGTCACTTTGGACCCTTGCCGAGCATAGTTCATACTCGAAGACCTGTGATAGTAACCGATAGGTGATAGGAGCCTAAGTCCTAGGCCGAATCTCGGTCTCTCCGGACCTATGTCGAGCATTGTCTATACTCGACGACCTTTTAGCCAAAAACAAGATAAAAGTCAATCAAAATTGAATCTAAAACCCAGATTCAAACCAACAAACCAAAAATCCATATCAAAAGTACAAATCAAAATCCAACTCAAAAATCAAGCATCCAAACCAAAATCAAAACCAAGAAACCAAAAAAACCTGGTGTTCAAACCGAACTCCAAAACCAAAGCAGGAAAAGCAAATGTCTAAGCCAAAAGGAAAAAACAGATTTCACAAACCAGAGCGTCTCGGTAAACCATCATCTCAGAGCATGCCTAAGGGTTATCTCCGACCTCGTACATGATAATTGATTTAGCCATTTTCCTGGAGTTTGTTACTCATTCCAAACTATCATGGTTAGTTGATGACCAAACGACCACTATTCCTGGGCCTCATGCCATCTTCGTTCAAGGAAGGAGGTGGCTGCTCCTGTTCCACCACCGCACTTCGAGTTTCGACATATTGCCGCAACTGACCAATCCTTACATGCTCCTCAATTATATCCTTTAGATGTCGGCAGCTATTATTATCATTCCCGTCCAGCTCATGAAGGAGACAGTGCCTTCCTGATGCCATTTTGCGTTCTATGGGTTCCCTCCTTGTCGACTTTCGATAAGGAAGGTGATCTCGAGTATTCAAGAATATCCGCTCCAATGTTGCATTCAATCCTAAGTAAGGGGAGAATTTTGGTTCTCCACAACGCTTCCTTTTCTCCTTATCCTTTTCTTTACACGAGCTTTCATCAAGCGATCTTCCATCCTTAACCATGTTTACTTCCTTTGATTTTATATCCAAACACGCATCCTCTTGTCGAAGAAATCTCTCGGCTTTATGAAAGAATTCTCTAAGATCCATTGGTGGGTCTCGTTTCAATGATCCTTTGACATCTAAATCATCCCTAACTCCTGACACCGCTGCCATCAGAACCATTTATGAATCCGGCCGATCCATTGAGGCAACTGTTGCATTAAACCGAGTTGAGAAAGTCCTAAGCGATTCATCTTCCCTCTGTCTAATTAATGTCAGTGTCATCACATTCTTCGGTCATTTTATGTGAACTCGAAACTGTCTCAAGAACTTATCCACCAGTTCTGTCCATGTTCCAATAGATCCATCCTCTAGCTGTCTGAACCACATAGCAGCTATATCGGTCAAGTTCATGGGAAAACACTAAGCCATAACCTCCTTTTATACCCCAGCACTTCCATATGCCTTGTGTACCTCATCAATTGGTCAGTGGGATCCGTATTACCGTTGTATACTTCTAGAGTGGGTAGCTTGAAATCGGGTTGATTTTTAGCTATCCTGATATTTCGGATAAAAGGACTTTTGTTTACTCCTTCCAAATCCCTATTTGTCAGACCTCGACGAATAGTTCACCTGATAATGTCAGTCCATCCAATGTTACCTACCAAGGGTTGCACCCCATCCACATTTCCTAACTGCCATCCAAGTCCACGAGGAAATTCTGGCACATACTTCTCGTAACGTACTCCTGCATTCTTGTTGGCATCGGGCTATGTAGCATCATCTGGTATCCCTTCATGAGTTGGTCCAGCATTAATTGGCGGCATGTCCCCAAGTCTAGGTCCACCCGGATTGATAGTTGTTTGCTAATTGGGGGATGCCCCCTACTGAACCAATCCATCTACTTGCCGTTGAGTCCTTTTGATCCAGCTCCGTGGATCTAAGTTCCTGCAGTTTCTGCTTGTCCAAATAGTCTTAAAAGTGCCTACATCATTTCCTCTTGCCTTTTCAACTGTTCCTGCATGGAATTCATCATGACCTGCATCTCGTCTCTAGTGATGTAGATGGAGGCTTGATTAGCTCCATAGGAAGCCTCTTGACTTCCCACTTGCTGATTTCTTTCCGTCCTCTGTCTCCTAGTTGATTTCTTTTCCATAGTCTCTAGAATCCAAGTTCCTAAGCCTTTAAATTCAAAATTTGAGCTTCAGAATCCTTGAGTGTTAGCTTTCTCAGTGAAAGCACCAAAATGTTAGCACCAAAATTGATCACTAACAACCAAATCTAGAAGAAAGCACCAAATCACAGTCACATATCATAAATTGAACGTATGTAGAGAGAATGAATGTGAAGAATAATAAAAATTAAAAAAAAAGCAGTTATAACACAAGATTTATAGCGGTTCGACTGACTCCGGCCTACGTCCACTCCAGAAATTTCCTTTTTATTGATGTTAGAATCAATTACAGTTACAATCCAGAGTTTTCAGAATAACAATGGCAGAGCAGCCTTAGTATAGAAGGTGAAATGAGACTTAATGGAGATCCCTTTCTGAAGCCCCACATGCTGTTTATAGTCAAATCCCGAGTTACTGGGCTTCCTGTATAGTCTGGGCCCATCAGGACCATAGCCGAGCCAACATCCTTCATCATGACTGACCCACACTGCCATGCCGACCGGCCTATGTTGATCCACTCCATACTCTAGTATGCCGATCCATTTCAACATGCCGATCCGCTCCATCGATGACCAAGCCACACCATCCGGTCTAAACCACCAAAGTCGATCCATGTACGAGCTTCCATCCTTCATCGAGCGACACTTGTCGACCCACCTAGGCCGATCCATGCACAAACTTCCATCCTTGATCGAGCGGAACCTACCGATCCAACTACGACCGAGCCATATCTGACTAACCCACCTCAACTTTCACACCACGACCGAAGTTTGCCCAACCGTTGCTCCCTAGCCAACATCCTGACTTACCTACCCTGACCTAACCTACATGACTGACCCATCAACGCTGAACCTATCCTGACCGAACCTACACGACCGACCCATCAAGTCTGAACCACCTTTGTCTAACGACCGGGCCGAATGGCCAAACCACCAACAACCGAACCATGCTTGACCACTTCTCCTAGGCCGAGCCATGCATGACCGAATGGCCAACATCGAACCCTCCATGACCAATCTTCTTTCCATCCATTTGACTCAAACCCATCGTGTTCTAGTCTTGATAAACGAGCAGCCGATTTAGTTAAATCTACATGTCTACGGCCTTGCCAAAAGGTGGGTTAACAATGTGTACGTTACTTAGCTACTTTATTGTAGAGTTTATTATTTATTTTATCTATGTCATCTTGATCAAAAGATGACGAACTGTGCTCTTGAGTCGGCCCGCTCCAATTTGTTATGGATGATGGTTGCTCTTATTCCATCCCCGCCTTCTGATTCCATATATATTGTGGCAGCCTGCCATCCCTAGCATGTTCCATAACCATATCTCGAAAGTACTTATAATCATCGGTAGTGTAGTGGTCCAGTTCGTGGAACAGGTATTATTTTTGTAACCTACGCTCCCGCTCTATAGGACCCCTCTTTGTCTGTTTTCGATCGGGGAATTGCCCCCTTGTTCCAAATAAATCTGTTTCAAGCTTTCCATCAAATTTAAAGAAGAGGAGAACTTTGGCTCTTGTACTTTCCTTCGCATTTTCGATCCATCATATCCATTGTCTATTTTCCATTTACCTTTATCCTTCTTGGACCCATCTCCCGACGGTCCTTCACCATGCATAATATTTACTTTCTGTTTGTCCGTTCGTGCATCCTCCTGCCATAGGAACCTCTCTAGTTTATGGTAAAATTCCCCAAGATCCATTGATGGATCTCATTCCAGCGCAATCTAAAAGTCCATCTCAATAGCAATCCCAAATACTGCCGCCATTAAGGCCATTAACGGATCCAGCCGATCCACCGGAGCAACTGCCACATTAAATCATCTCAAGAAACTCCTTAGGGACTCTCATATCCTCTTCTTTAGTGTCGTCAATATCACCACAATCTTGAATCTCATGGTGCGGCCCTAAAATTGCTTTATGGGCCTATCCACTGGCTCGTTCCATGTCCTAGTTGAGCCATTTAGCAGCTGCCTAAACCAAAGTGCATCTAAATTCATCAAGTAAAAAGAAAAACAACTCGCCATGACTACCTTTGATGCCCTTTAGCACTTCCATATGCCAGATATACCTTATCAAGTGCACTGCAGAATTCGACTTTCCATCATACACCTACAATGTTGGTAGTTTGAACCTCAGTGGGTTCCTAGCTTGTTTGATATTTGGAGTGAACGGACTTCGATTGACATCTTCCAAACTCATGTTGGTCAATATGCCTCTCATTATCTGACTTACTAGCTCAGCCATCATTTTGTTCTCATCCATAGGGCCTCCAATCCATATTACTAGCCCTTCCACCAACTCCGCGATGGTATTCTAGAACATTCTCCTCCGGTCGTGCATCTGCATTCTGATCTGCATCACCATGTGCAGCATCGACCACTGGCCTACTGACATCCAAACAAACATGACCCACATACATGCCCTCAAGCCTTGAGGGTTCGGTACCGACCTCTATGGGGGATCGATGTCAATCCCTTGATTTTGGTCGAGGACTTCCCCCGGCTGCTTCGATGTGATATTCTGCCTGTTGGCTCCATTTCCATGTTCCCTATTCTGATTTTCTACAGTTCTTACTGCTCCAAATCCTTGATCTAAATTGCTAACAGCTCCTACTGCTCCTGCCTATCCAATTTTCCTAAGGAAACTATGCATTATTTCCTTTTGCCTCTTCATCATCCTCTTGTGCATTGCATTCATCATCGCATCCATCTCATTCCTGATGATTCAGTTGATTAGCTCTTGAGGAAGCCTCTAGGCTTTCTCTATGGTGACTCCTATCCGTAAGCGTTCTCCTTGTAGACTGCCTAACCATTTCTTCCTAGATCCAAGTATCCAAGCTTCCAAATCCATGGATGCAAGTAACTTTCAGTGAAAGTACCAAAATATTAATGTTAAAAATGGTGCCAACACCCAAAACATTATGAAAGCACCAAAGTATTCAATAACTAATTCCCAAAAGAATGAAGTAGAAAATAAAATATGAAGAAAAACAAATTAAAATTGAAAGATATGAACATAAAGAGATTTATAGTCGTTCGACGGACTCTGGCCTACGTCCACTCCAATAATTTTCCTTTTATTATACTATAGATTACAATTGTAGTCCAGATGATAGCTTTTTCATAATAATGGAGGAAGAAGAGAGCTAGAAAGAAGATCCCAAAATGAGTGTCATGTCCGTTGTATTTATAAGGGAAGATGTGTGAATATCTAGTTGAAAACTCGCCCATAAGACCTCGAGACCAGGCCAACCCCACTCAGCAAAAATTGGCCATACTTGGCCCATTTCAAAATTATGTTATAATGTTTTATTAAGTTATATTTTGATTAAAATATATTTAACGACCTAGAATTTCGGTCATTTGAAATTCGTATACTTAATTAATTTAAAATATTCACAACTTAATTTTATAAGATGAATAACTTATATTTCGAATATAGTGATTTAATTGGATAATTAAATTGTTAATTTAATGTTTGAAATTGCAGAAATAATTGGAATTTGGATTTAATAAGAATGAAAATGATTTATAAAGTTGAATTAAATTCTATTTGAATTATAATTATGTTATAGAACTTTAAAATTGATTTAAAAGTTAATTTGTAGATATTGAATATCTTAATATTTAATTAATGAGTAAAAATAGGCATTTTTGATATAGTCTTGGATTTTGATGAAACTAGTTTCATTGGATCCGTAATGTTATAGTAGGATTTCAAATTTCACATAATCGGATTTAAGGTTTAGTTGTGGCATGCTGAAATGAGTAGAAATTTGTTTAAGTAAAATTTAATTGAAATAAGTCGATTCAAAAACCTATCTTCCAAATACGATCGAATTGGCTCTCGATATATATTCCATTGTGTTTGGAATATGAGTAAAACATTATAAACGCTAGGCAACACACATTGTTTGGAGTTTGGAAATTTTTTGGGTGAATAGTGTCGCGAAATTTTCTGTAAAAAGACGTTATAATTTCCATTTTTTTACAAACCCTAATCAACCCTAAGGCAAGCCGCCACTTTACATTTCAATGGCCAGCAATCTTCGACCTTTCGCATCTATTTTCTTCCAATCCATGCATTATTTCAAAAAATCTTGAACTACAATATTATAGAGGGCGACGAGATCGACAAATCCAATGGTGATGATCGAAAACGACGTGATGGATCAACGACAATTGGGGTTTAATGGCCGGCATTAGCTCACGTTTTTTGAAACATGGAGGCAACCGAGTTCATCAATTTTCACGGTGAAGATGGAGCTCGTGAAGGGCTTCGCGACGATGGTGGCCGATCGTTTTCTGGTGGCGCGTAGGTGGAACGATGGTCGATCAAAGGTCGGTACTATATGGGTTCGAACACGGTTTCAAATATGGGAAGTTTTCATGCAAGGGAGAAGATGATTCATGGCCCGATTTACTAAGGTTTTAAAAATAAAAATAAAAATAAATTGATATATATTAATTCGTACAATCTTTAAAATGTCGTAACTTCTTCATACGAGGTCCGTTTTTGACGAAATAAGTTGCTTTGGATTTGTATTGACAAGTGCTATATGTTAGAGCTGGTTTGGAGTTGATTGGAGCTAGTGTAAATTTTGGATAAAATTGTCTGTTTAATTTTATTCGGAATAAAACACTGCAACTGCTATTGGAACCAACGTTAGTACAACTCACTCTTTCTCACTTGCTGATATTTTTAAATAATGAGAATAAATTTATTTTATGTCGATCGATGATTGTTTGGATGATGTATTATCTATATATTGATTGGTATTTGGATATATTCCTGCCTGTTGGAGCAGATGAGACCCTATACGTTCCCGTATATGAGCGGATAACATTGTAAGCGCATCTTCCTCGAAGCAGACATTGTACACATATCCTAATATGTATATTTATTACACGTGACAGGTTAGCAGGATCCAACTGGATTCCTCACCAATATTGCTTTTATTTACAGATATTGTGATATACATCGTATATCATGTGATATACGATGTTTGGATGTTATGATTGATGTATTTAGTGTTATTGCAGCATTGGGCCAATTTTTGGTAATTTAAAAATGTTAAAGTGGTGATTTCAAATTAAAAAGGATTTTCAAGAGATTTTGATAATGGATGTTTTATTAAATTATAAGTTGTTAAGGAAATGGATTTATTTTAAATAAATAAAGAGTTATGATTTTTATGTTATAAAAATTATGATTTTTGAGAAATATAATCAGAATGTGATTTTTGAAATATGAAGTTGATTATTATGGTAAAATACTTTAATTTGAGGCTTTTGAAATTATTATAAACGGTTTATACATATAGATTTGTAAAATTGAATTTTTATAAATCAAAAGAGATGGAAGTATAAAGAAGTTTTGTAAATGATTAAAATGAAGTATAAATTGAATCTTACAAGTATATAAGATTTGTTAATTTGTGAAGTTATAAACAAAATGATTTTTGTAAATAAGAGAATTATAAGTGATTTGACTTATAATTGAATTTTGGCATATAAACGAGTTTGGTTAATAAAGGGATTTTATAAATGGAAGTTTTATAAAATAGAAATGTGGATTCATAAACATTGTTTTATAAATCAGAAATTAACTTATTTTGATAAGTTAAATATGGAAATTATTAAAGGAGATATATTCACGATTTTGGACAGTGAATTATCCTTTAAATTAAATGTGCAATAGTAGTAAATTTGATTAGAGAATTATATTCACGATTTTAAACAGTGAATAATCTTTTAAATTAAATAAATGTTTTGGAAGTGATATTTTAAATGGAGTTAAACTGTTGAAGATGTTTTAAAACGTGTTAAGCATCAAATACATAGATTTCAACATTTATTGTTGAAATAGGCATTTTCGAGAAGTAAGGAAATGATGGACTATAATACTGTTGTTATAGTAAATGATTTTCGAAAGGAAATGTTTTGTATAGTATATGGGATTTATATATCTATCTAATTTTCGAATCCCTATACTAGCGACTTTGGGTTGTCGTGACGATGTTTTATGCAACATTCGTTTTGATCAAATAAGTATGTTTAAGAGAAATGTTTTTCCTTAAAGAATAAAATATAAACTTAATCCTGATTTAAGTATACGTAATATTTTCTAAGTGTTGAAAATAAATTATTTGTGAATTACTTATTATTAAATAAGTATATGGAAATGTTTTCCAATATTGAAAAGTTGAAATGGTTTTGAGATTATATCTTTTTGAAGATAATTTGAAGTGAATATTTGACAAGTGATTTAATTAATGAAAGATTAATTAAAAGGGCCTGGTGATTGCTTATGGTGCTAAATATTTGTTGTTTGCTTTGATAGTTAAATAACCGACTATCAAATTTGGCCATTTTAGTTCCTCGACTTGATGAGGGAACTATTTATTCGTACACTTAGTACATAGCCTTCTATGTAGGCTTGATTATCATTATGTTAAAGATGTTGATTCGTATAGTGTGGAGTATTATTCCAATCTATCGTGCTTCCTTCTTGGCCGAAGGATAAAAAGTTGAAAGTTGGAGACGTGATAAGTCTATAAACTTAGTTTTTTGTGTGAGGTTGAGAAACGCTTTTGCGTTGTTCATGCGAAGAGACCGGGATCAGCTTATCCAAAAACCACTTCGGACCAACATTTATGCGATGGTTGTGCAGGTTGGTTGTGATGATATTGATATTCAGGATTTTCATAGTGGAGGACTGCTTGTTGATCGTTTGGAGTTAAAATCCCAATATATATATAGTAGCAATAGTCTCTTCGTTATGAAATGTCCAATGCGACGACTATTTGCTACTAAACCTAGGGATTTCCCGACAGGATGTGTAGGAAAGTACCTTCGGTTTATCCTGTTTCTGGACAACTTGTATGGATGTTTGTCTGACATTGCATTTCTAAAGATTACATACATTTGTTTTTACAAACGTACATCAATGGTGGCGGAGAAGGCAACTTCTCTTAGCTTAACACCCTCCTTGAGACATATGAGTTTAAGGGTTGTATTTTTGTGGAAGGCAATTAGTAGTCAAAGGAAATGGCCGTGTGGCATTCTAAGCGATGTGATATGTGAAAGGTATTCGTTACCTCAGGTCTCATCAATCGAAAATGACCGAAACATGGTTAGATGCAGCAAGGCTAAGTGGGTTGCTCCCAAGTAGGAAATGATCATCCTCTTCTAGATATATTTCTTCCCGCTATGACGTTCGAGATGTAAATTAATGTGGTTTGTGTGCTATGAGGGCCCTTAGAAAAGGTCGGTAACGACCGGAGGATGACGTATTTGGTACTATCTAGTTATAGAGGTAGGTAGACCTTGTGTTGGTAGAGGAACTTTGTGATGGTTTCTCAGGACATCCATCTAGAGGTGTACCCAACGGAAGGTAGTCCCTTTACCTGGTCATTTGTATGAAAATCCAAACTCGACTATGTGTCTGCCATTTTGATTGTACTACCCATTTTGGGCTATATGTTCGAATTTAATCAATACAACAATTTCGATTATGATTAATATTATTTGTATACTATACACTAGTATAATATAAGAGGATTGGATATGAAATGTTTTAGTTATCGTAAGGTAAAAAAACATGTCTGTGTTTATGTGTGGGTGTGTCTTACGAGATACTTATGTTTTGATAAAAGAAAAGTTTGCTAATTTAATAAATTCAGTTGAGTGTGTTTCTCACGCAGGTTTACCAGACTGATCCGGGCATTCTTCCCTTTCAATGCTTGGGTCAAACTAGGTATATTTACAGGTTTAGATTTGGTAATTTTGGAGTTTCAAAAGGAGAGTTGGAGATCTTCGTTTTCATATACATGTATCAGTCCTGATTATCCGCTTTGTGCATTAATTAGTTGTTGTATGTTATCAGCAATTGTAAGGATAGGTTATTATAACTGTCCAGGCTGATGATTAGTGATTAATTGTTGAACTCTGATTGATGTATGTATATACAGTTTATGTTTTGTAAAGATCATTGATATGATATTATATGTTTTCCACTACGATGTGAGATTTTGTATTGTTCTATTTGGTTCTATCTTCTCTCTTCATTCTCTTCTTCTCTATTCTTTTCTTTCTCCTCACTTTCCGTCAGTCTATTCTTTTTAAGTCGGACATGTGTGGTTTATAATCGATTTAAAGGGTATAGATTTGCGGGTCGTCACAATATGTATAAACCATATTTAAATGATTCTATAAAGTATCAAATTATTTTAAAAAGCAACGAATTTTCAAAACAATATTTTTAAAGTGTTTTCCAAAATACAAAGGGATATGTCGACATATCATATCCTTATATGTCAACATATCATATCTATGTATGCTAACCTAGTAGCTGTAATTTTCAAAATTCAAATTTGAATGGAATTTTCTTTTAGTCGTATCTCTTACCGAATGAACATGTCCGTTGTTTCCCTATATATAATATACTTCCAAACGAATTTTTAATAATTATTTTCTCATTCTTCTCTCTTCTTTCACTCTACTGATTTCTAAATCAATTTTTACCCAAACTCTATCGAAATTCAACTAGAATCAAATTCAATCATTACTAGTTTGGTTCTCCTTCATCTACTCTCTAATTTCTCTCATCTCTCTCACTCAAACCAAGATCAAAATTCTATTAAAGGGTTATAGGATCAATTGTTATCAAGATTGAAGATCTGAATTTGTAAACTCTATCAAACCATACTCTTATACTTTATGGTGTGCTTAGTATCCTAAAATCCTTGTAGCCTGCAAAATCAATTCGTTGTGCTTAGTAGCTCGTAAATCTAGTGGGTGTAAATGTAGCCTAAAAATCAAGTGACTCTACCCAGAGATCGGGATTTTGGATGGTATTTCATAGCCTTGAAATCAAGATTGTATTTACATTTACTAGTTGAAAAGAAATACGTACGAGGAATTGTGTAAGACTGGATGTAGGGTAACTCTGAACCCATGTAAAATCCTGGTATGTTCTTTTCTTTTTTACTTTTACTGCATTTACTTTTATTTGTGATTACTTCTGTGATTGTTAATTACATCATTTCAAGTAGAATATTAAAGAATTTGAAAAATATTCATATAATCAATTAACACTATTTACCCTCCCTCTTGTGTTAATTTTTCCTTAAAATCCCTATTCCACTAACTCACAATTTTATGAGATCTTGTCCTCTTATTACATAGTCATGTATTTTGCATGCATGAAAAGTTTCGGTTACCCAATTATGGGTTTTGATTTTCACTTTAATCTTTCAAAAATTATTATCTAATATGGAAAATTAATTTTTTGGAAATATGTGTATAATTTAACATAATTTTACCAATATTTCCACTTATTAATCATTTTCCCTTATTTATTTAATATAAGGACTAATTCAAAAATTTATATCTTAATAATTTGAAGTGGGCAAATATTCTACCATAATAACCATCTCTAAAATCATGTTTAGAACATCATATTAAATTTCCATATCATTTTAGAAATCACTGGAGTAGGGAACATAGCTAAACATTCTGTAGTATAACTATTTTACACAAAAAAGTTAATTAAATCATTGTTTTTCTCATATAAACAACATGTGGATATGTTCTATATCATATTTAATTAAAACCATAATTCAAATGTAATACCTCGAAATTTTATATAAAAATTAAATAACAATAATAAATACATTTAAAGTTTAATTCAAGGGTATTTTAGTAAAGTTTCGTTAGAAGGGCGTAGTGGTAATTTTTACAAATTGTTGAGTTAGTCAACATATGATTCCCTGAAGCTATACGCCGATCATCGAGAATTGAATAAGCCAACGAAGTAAAATCGTCATCCATTGCTTCACATTGATGACCTCATTGATCAACATGCAAGGGCAAAGGTTTCCTCACAACTTGACCTTGCTACAGGATTTCAATAGTTGAGGGTTGCTAAGGACAGCATTTCAAAGATCTCTTTTCATACTCCGGATGGATTATTTGAGTGGGTTTCATGCCATTTGGGCTGACTAATGCCCAGCTTATCTTGTTGACTTGATGTGTAGGGTCTTTCAAAAGCACATGAACATAAGGAAAGTACTGGATGCCATTTAGGCGGACTAATGATATCTTAGTGTTTTTAGAGATGAGAAGGAGCATGAGTTTCACTTAAGGAAAGTACTGGATGTACGGATAAGAAATTAGTTGAGGGGTAATTTTTCAAAGTGCCAATTCTGGAGGAGCGAGGTTCATTTTTTAAGGCATGTTGTATTTGGTAATAGGTTGGTACCAGACCCAGGAAAAGTGGCAGCCATTAAAGATTATATACAAGCCCGCACCCCAATGGGCCTGACTTTTTGCTAAATCGAAAACCCAAGTCCATCAAAGTATGGATCGTTGGTTTGGTATCCTATAAATAAAATAAAAGAGTGCATACGAGAGCACTAACAATATAACTTACAGCAGAATAAAAAAATATAATAAGTCATATAACTATTGGCCAATATTTGACACATTCAAATTCAAGTGTCCTTGTCAGCACCGAACATGCTAAGCACCAGTACTTGCCCTTCAAACTATCATGTGGGTTGTAATGGAAAGGGTGCCAGAATAACATTTTGGCGACTAGTAAATTTTATACTTTGTACATTACTTTGTACCAATAATGGGCATAACACTCGTCGAATGTAACTGAAGAGATTAGAATGAAGAAATAAAATAGAAAATGAGGCTAATCTAACAATCACACCAAGAAAAGCAAGCAGTAGTAAAAGAAGACAAGAATTTATAGTGGCTTGGTGTTGTAGCCTACATCCAATTTAAAGAGTTTGATGTTTATTTCTGATTCTCAACTGATTTACAACAGCACAATGGCTCAGTAATGGAAGTTGGATGTTTGATATAAAACAGGACCTTGGGGAACGATACAAATGTTGGTGAAATTGAATGACCCGAAAAGTGGACATCTGGATCGATACAAAAACTGCATAACTGGATCGATATGAAAGTTGTGCCCGAGGATCGATATGAAAGGTGTACAATTAGATTGATACGAAAGTTGTGTCTGAGGATCTATACGAAAGGTGCACAACTGTATTGATACGAAAGTGGTATTTGAGGACCAATACGAAAGGTGCACAACTGGATCGATATGAAAGTTACACAACAGGATCGATACGAAAGTTTGGATAAGAAAATAGTCATCTTTTCTAGATACAAAGACGTGGATACGAAAATCATCATATTTTCTGGATACGAAAATCATCATAATTTCTGGAGAGGAAGACATGGATAAGAAAATCATCATATTTTATGGATACGAAAATATGGATATGAAAATCGGGAGTTGGAGTTTTTTGAAGAACTCATAGGAGGAGCTTTTTGGATCTGAAAATACGGTAGTGTGCACGATGTTGAATGTAGTTCTTCTTAGATTTGGAGCAATCTGAATAGAATAGAAGGAACCACTAGAAGCTAAATCTGACTCTCCTCCTTAGATTTTAGCAATCCAACAACGGTAGGGGATTCGCGGAATTAGAGAAAACAGAGTTTTCTCGGTGAAAGCACCAAAGTGTTTGTACCAAAAATGGGCACAACACTCATTGGATGTAATTGAAGAGATTAGAATGAAGAAATAAAATGGAAAATGATGCTAATCTAACAATCACACCAAGAACATTAAGCAGTAGTAAAAGAAGACAAGAATTTATAGTGGTTCGGCGTTGTAGCCTACGTCCACTTTAAAGAGTTTGATGTTTATTGCTGATTCTCAACTGATTTACAACGTTACAATGGCTAACACTTAAGTTACAATGGAGTTTCAGTAGAGTAGCAGTATAAAAGTCCAAAAGTCCTTTTTTAGTAGCCGTAGAAGTGCTATTTATAAGAGTAGATCTGGAAATATCTGCCCTAAAACTTGTAATACCCTTTCTCGTGCATAGGTGGGCCAACCAAATTGATCTGAGGTTGTTTGGGATTAATCCTTAATCGATCCATGTTGTCTTCGATCGATCAAGATTGGCTCCAATTGAGCTGTGATCGATCATGGGAGCTCTTGAGTTGATATGCAAGTTCTTGTGAAAATTTCATAGCATTTGGACTTGTATTTTGAGAGATATGATCGATCCAAGATTGAAATTGCTAAGGAGGCTAAAGGATTCATATTGATATGTGCGTATTGATGGGCTTCGTATCCATACAATGCGTATCGATCATTTGCGTGTCGATGATGTGGCGCGAGAGTTCTATGGAGATCCATATTTCACGCCTGTAGACTGTTTCCTTTGGTTTGACCGCTTCCTTCGTATCTATCAAAGGTTATACTCTTCGTATCGATCCCTGCTTCTTCTTTCATATCGATGCTTCACCTTGGCTCTTCGTATCGATCAAACAATTGATTGATACGAAACTTATAGTGGTTGGCTAAATGAAGCGCAAGCAATCCATGGAATGTTGAAGTCTGTTTAAACTCGATGGATACGAAATGGATGGAGGCTGAGTGATGGACTTGTGTTCATTTTGTATCGGCTTGGATGGATACGAAATGACGGTTATAGGCTAACGGATACGAAATTGATGCGTTCCACATGAATCTTGATCGATCCATAACTTGGGCATACGAACTCCAATTGGCCTGAAATCTGGGTATTGCCTTTGATAGATTTGCTTGTCGATTTATGCTAATTGTAGATCAATCAGGACTTGGACCAAGTTTGTCTGTATCCATCATGTGCCTGCAGATAACCAATCTTTGGGATGGATTGTCTTCAGTCTTTAGTCTAGTCCTTGGTGTCACGGCCATGCCAAAAGGCGGGATAACAATAACACTATTTTATGTCGATTGTTCTCTATCTCATGTTATGTCTATTTACGTCTTAATTAGTCATCTCATCCACATTCGCATACGATCCATTTGCATCTGCCCTCGGTAGAATCATAGTTACGTACGTATGTGTGTATAAGTAGCACGGTCCCCCATTGGACCTAGATACTTTCCCCGCTAGTATCCCTCAATCAGCACCCCTCCAGGATCCACCTCCCTCGCCAAGTCACGATCTCATTACCACATAACCCGAGGGACTCCCATAGTGCCTAATGATGGTTTTTCAAAATATTATGTCATACTCTATCTCACTTGTATTCGTAATGCTGCACCATCAAGCGTCGTCATCAATGTCTAGGCCAGAATGCTAGCAATACAAAGTAGAACCTATAATGTCCAGGCCAAAGTGCTGGGAATACAAGGTAAAACCTACAATGTCTAGGATAAAGTGCCAACAATGCAAAGTCGAATCTATTGTTGATGCCGCAATGGAGATTTACTAACTTGTCAGCTTCCTATTGTGGGCTCGGTTCCACTTATCACCCCAACCATTTTGTAAGAACTCTGTTTAGGTTAACTAACCTTGCCGTAACAAATAAATTAACAAACAACTTTGACGGTGCATAATTGAACTTGGTCTACCCAGGTAGGATGCGAAGTTCAGTTGGGTATAACCCTATCTTTCCTGTTGACCGATAAGGATTACTGACGTTCTCGCCCTATGTAGCCATACCCTAACTTTTGGTACCAACATAACTACTGCGTAGTGCCTAATTCAGCTCACCATCACATTAAGATTGTCTATTGCAATCTAGTAAATACCCCCTTACTACCATATTTGAAGCAGACTACTCTATCTATTGGGGTTATTCCTGTATCGATACACAAACGTATATACTCCACCGGTCCTATTATTCATCTAACTATACTTTACTATGATAGTTCACACCCCCCCCCCATAAATGCATACATGGGGCTACCTGTGTATGTATATATCATAAATACATATATATATATATGTATATGTATGTATGTATGTATGTATGTACATGTGTGTGTATTCAATCATGCTTACTTATCTAACTTGCCTCCATAATTTACTATAGACCCTAGGTCTTTATTTCATTATGTGTTATCCTTTTCTCACTTAAATTTTATTTACCACTTTCCTCTTCTTAGGTTCATAATATCATTTTCCATTCTTTTTATCTGTTTTCCCATTTCCTATCTTTATTTCCATATTATCTTTTTATTTCATCTTGCCTATCCTTCAAATTTCCTTTTTATTTACATTCCATTTTTATTATTATTTCACATTTCATCCTTTTAAGATATTCTTCCTGCGTTCATATCTTCCTATTTAACTCTTGGAGATTACTGCATTTTAATGTGCTAGAACTATATATCATGAAAATGTTAACACCATAAATTTCTGTATATCTAAGAAAAGATATTTGTGTGGTGTTTGTCATTTCAAAGAACTATTTTTTTCTTTTATTATTTGAAATAGACGGTACTAAATATGGTAAATATCCATATTTTACACATCTCTTTCATTTTATGTCTTTTCCTTATCATTTCAACATCGAACTTTTGTTTATTTTAAACTTGATAATACGTAGAAATCTACTTGCAATATCCCAAATTCCAATGAATTAAAATATCACTTAAAACCCTAAAATATTAATAAAGTTTCTTTATTTTACATACTTTTTATGTTCAAATATCGAATTATTATTTTCAAATCCATAACAAATTATTGGTACAACATATAAAGGAAAGTTTTCAAATTTCGTTAAATCTATACCATATCATGTTTACTAAATCTATTCCATAATCAATCAATTTATTCCTTAATCATTATGCGTGTAATTCATTATCCAATACGTTATTCACATTAATTCATTATGCGTATACAATAAATTATCCAAAGCAAAATTTATATCTAGTCATTATGCACTTACAATTAAATATCCAAACCGGCTATACATGGGCATAAACGAAATTGATCACCACGATATAATCTAATCTTATTACAAAACATGTAATTTTCCCATTTACCTTTTCTAGCGTTACCCAATCTCCAAATCTAATCCTTGTTATCTGTATTTACGCTTTAACTCCAAATTTGGATTCACATATAACATATACTGCAGATCTATTAAAATTTTAGATTAGAAATGAGAGATTCATGTTGATTACAATTTTAAATCCGGATATATAGTTTACCCTGGTTATAGCGACTTGGTTTGAACCTATTCTCTATCTCTATCATCTCCTACAGTCCTTTAGTGGTGTATACGTGCATACTAAACTGTATATATGAATTTAGAGTTTTGTAGAAGAAGAGAAAATGAAAGATCTTTCGCGCTTATTAGAAATTATGAGTTAGAAATGAGGGTCTAGGTCTATATTTATAGGGGTTCAAACCAATGTCAACCATTCAATTAAACCATTTTAAATTCGGATTGTTCGTGCCTTAATTTTCTACCAAAATTATCTGACCATGACCCACCGCTTCATACCCTTGGTCGACATCTAGGTCGACCTAGGTTTTTCTTGGGTCGATCTATGATTTGTTTCTTGCGTTGATTTGATAGCATGTTGATTTTGTTAACAAAGATTCCCTATTTAGTTGATTACATTAATTTGTGTAACATCCCGTATCTAGAGGACAAAAACTAAACGCTACAGATGCTGCAGTTATCCATAGTATTAATTTCTGGTGACAAAATACAGAAATGCTAATGGTATCCATAATATCAGAAGCACTTGAATATGAACAAAATCAAAGATTTCAAAAAAGAATTTTACTAATTACATTTCAAAATAATAATTTATATCCAGGTTACATAATCCTAAAAACGTTCCACAGGCAATGATCAAATATAATTACAATAATACACAAAGAGCGACATATGACGATTCCCTCTTAGTTGATCGAAGCAATATAGTCATATCTGACTTAATACATAGCGGAAATAAACGAAATAATCTATACTCCTAATTATTTATCCGTCAACCACTTGCTTGTCTCCGGAAGCTTTATTCGCCAAAACAACAAAACCTGAAAACCTCAACCCTCAGCTTACTCAAATCAATTTTTGAGCGCCTAAGAGTTTTAGGGGAACAAAAACTTAGAGTTAGACATAATGTTGGTATGAATAATACTATTCGTCTCTGTTATTTTATGTAAAGTGAGACCACGCCGCTTAGTGGAATAGGTTTCCTTATGAAAATTCAAATCTTCCAATCTATACCTTATTTGTTCTTGATATGTGAATGAAAATTGTATGATAATGTTAGATAGAAATTTTAAAAATAGTTTCTGCCAATTTAAATTCAAAAATAAATTTTAAAAAAGGAAAACACAGTAAAATTAGAATTTTTGTCAAAAATTAACTATCTTAAATTCTAAATTGAACTACATGCATGTAATCATGATGGAAAAACATGAATTTTAATATGCAATTTGTAATTTTTAGTTGGGTATTTCGTGTAAATTTTGGTTTGTTCGAAATTGGGATTTCGGGTGATTGCCGATGAACGGCATGGCTGTGTTGTTCGATTTTTGGATGGTAGGTGGTTCGATTGTTGGCGAATATAGGAAAAATACTCTTGGATTTTTCTTGAGGCCGAATTGAGCAGTGTTGATCAATTTAGGGTTTTTCGGTGTGTTTTATTTATTTGGGATGTCGTGACTTTTGCGACGTGAATGATGGACAGGAGGTGATCGCGATATAGGGGATGGTGGCGTGGAGGTCCAGTGATGCTTTGGAGAGGTCGTTGAGCTTCCGGTGGTTCCGATTGTCGGTGACGATGGGGTTTAGTGGTCGATGTTTTCTGCAGTTTCGAGCTTGAGGTTCGAATTTTGATTCGAACGTGATTGGTTCGATCTGGGTTCATATTTATGCTCGCGTGTGATATTGTGACCGTCGACGATGGTCGCGACGACCTAGGTTGGTCGGAGTTGATGGGGCACGTGCACATGTATTTTTTGTGTGCACTGGAATGTTTGTGTTTGGGGAAGACGAGTTGAACCCGAAAGAAGCTCTCGTGATTTTCGTGTGACGACTCGAAGTGAGGGTGCTGTAGATTTACTCGGTGCAGATTCGTGAGTTTGTCGTGCTTGTCTCGGGTATTTAGGGTGTTGCTGATTTGAACCTGTTGTTTGAATAAACTTGTAGTTGAAATTATTGAAGATCAAGCTTCAAAATTTGTAAACAAGTTCTATAAAAGAAAAAACAGTTTTCAAAGTTAAAACTTGTTGTTTAAAAATAGATGTAAATCAAACTATAAAAAGGTATTAATTGAATTTATTTTAAAATTTAAATTCTGTTAAAATGATTTCTTTTTGAAGTAATTAACTTCATTAAAGTTTGAATTTTAATTTAAAGGAAATGTTTTGAATTTAAAATATTGAATCAAAGTTTTAAGTAATTTTTTTTAAAAGTAATGTTTTAAAACTTAAGTTTCAAATTTTATTTAAAATCAATAAGTTTGAATTAGAAAATTTAAGTGTTTTAGATTTTAAAATTTGATTTCTAAATACTTTATTTTCAAATAAAGTTTAATTTATAATTTTGAAAACCAAATTGAATAATTTGTCTTTAAGGTTATTAAAATTTGATTAACTTTCAAATAATTTATTTATGAAGATATATATGGATAAATTATTATTGATATGAATATAAGAATACTTAATATGATTTGTTAATAAGTAAAGAGTTTAATTAAGATTAAAGTTTTCTTAATTAATTAAGGATTTTGAAAGAAGTTAATTAATTATTTAATTAATTTTAAAGAATTAGTTAATTTTTTATTTAATTTTAAATAATCACTTAATTATGAATTAATTAAGTGTAATTAATTAATGAAGTAATTAATGGTTAATTATTGAATGTAATTAAGAATGGAAATTACTCATGGAAGTAAATTAAATGGAAGTGATTAATGGTTAATCACTTGATGTTATTAATTAAGGAATTGATTAACATAATTGTTTGAAGTTAATTAATTATGGAGTAATTAATTAATTAAAGAATTAAGGATTATTTAATGGTGGAATTAATTACTTGTTAAGGTAATTAAGAGAATAATCATCTAGTGAAGTAATTAGAAGATAATTACTTATGTAAGTAATTAAGGGTTAATTACTTAATTAATTTAGTTAATTAATCAATGTGATTAATTAATGAATGAGATTAGTTTAAGATTAATTACTAAGGGTAATTAATTAAAGATGAAATTGATTAATAAAGTAATTAATTAAGGATTATTTATTAATTTTATTAATTAATTGATTACTTAATGAAGTAATTTAAGATTAATTAATTAAAATTAATTAATCAAAGGGTTAATATAATTAATTAAGAAGTTAATTAATTAAGATAAGTAATTACAAGTTGTTAATTACTGTTTATGATTAATAAGATGGTTAATTACAAGGTAATTATTTAATTAATTTAAAGGAATTATTAATTAATAAGGATCATTAGTTAATATAATTAATAATCAAGGTTGATTAATAAAAGTGATTAATATAAGTGTGATTAATTAATTGTAATTAATTGAGGATTAATGCAATCAATCATAGTTAATTAATTAATGGAAGTAAATGAAGGATTATTAATTATTGTAATTAATGATAGTAATAAAAAGGATAATTACTGTATATGGTTAAGGATAATTACTTGAATGTAATTAAAATATATTTAATCAAGGAAGATTAATTAAGGAAGATCATTAAGAGATGATTAATTTATTTATTTGCAATAAATAAATGAAGGAAGATTTAGGTAATCCAATTGATTTAGAGTTAATCAATTCTGCTTTTGGATGATTGGATAATATTGATTGATTGATATTTGATGATTGATTTATATTAGGTGATTGGTTGATATTGGATGACTTGGATATCTATGATATGTGATATGCTGCTTTGTGAGATGAATGTTGATATGAATTATATATTGTGATAATGTGATTCATCTATCTGTTATATCATCTTGAATATTAGTTAATTGTTTAAAACCCTTAAACAATTTGGACATTAAAATGGCGTTTGGTTTCGGTGAGACCGGTCGGGTTTCCATATTTAGATATCCAAAAACCACATCGATCCAAATTAAACGTTAGGTCGTGAATCCAAGTAGAGCTTAGTGAAGACTCGAGGTGTAAGAACTAATTCATCAGTATAACTCTGGGGGTGATTCCGTGATGAGTTTGATGGAGATAATACTTATAGGTTCGAGATGGTGATTTAGAGTGCAAGGGCTATGGTCGTTGACTCTAAGGTTGATTCCAAAATGAGTGCAACGAGATAGTGCCTTCGGTTTCGTTCGAACCCGAAACGAACTTGTATGGATTGAATGCTTTCAGAACATCGTCAGGTGGACAATGAGCATTCTAAGATAGATGTGTTCTATAAAGGTAATCGCAGCCTCAAGCCTCATCAACCGGGAATGGCTAAAACAAGGGAGGTGCAGCAACGCTAGGTGGATAGCACCCATTTCAGGGTGAGGTCATTCCTGTCTAGATGTCCCTTTTTATTTTGGCTTAGTGGGTGGTTGCTCGCGCCAACCACGGGGTGATCTTACTCGAGACTATTCAGTAAGGAATGGTTCCGGCTTTGTGATGTAGGGGATTGGGCGTAATCCTCGGTACTGTGATCTAGACCACGTACTCTGACGGGCGGTACCTCGGTAGCCCTTCCATTGATGGAAACACATTCTTCCTACGAGACCCAACGATTTTGTTTGTATTACCCACTTTTGTGGCTAGTAGCTGGAATTTAATAATGTAACAATTTCGGCTATTTCTTATTTATTTGAAAACCCTAGACACTATTATAATATCACTGGATTTCTTATCAAATGTTTTGGTTAGCGTAAGGTAAAAACTTTTCCATGTTTATGTGTGGGAAGTCTTACGTGGTACCTTTTCTTTTCAAAGGTTTTTCTAAAGTGAAGCAATTTTAACCCGTTTACTCACACCAGACCCCTGTCTGACCCGAGTGTTTATTTTCTGTTTTATTAAACTCTTGGGTACTCATATTATGTATGAGTAGTCGAGTGATTCAGGTTAGCTTGACGAATTCTAGAGGAGATATGGAGCAGGAGGCTTCCACGTGTAGATATATTATGGTTCCGCTGTGTTTGTATTGTATCTGTGTCTTGTATACTTGAGTTGTATAGTTAGACAGATGTTTATAACTGTCTAATATGGTTGTATAAGTTGTGTACTGTTATGTAATATGATACTATGTAATATTTTATATGATATATTATATTTCATTCGTTCCGCTGTGAGTTATCTGATGTTGTTGTGTTCCTTCTTTTCTTATCTTTTCTTCTTCTATTCCTTTCTTTCTTAAATAGTGATGCGACTTTCTGGTGTTAGAAAGTTGGGTCGCTACATTACTCTAACGATCTTGTGGCTCTATCACTTCTGACTTGAACAGACCTTTTTATCGTGCTGTCCTTTTGCAATCCTTATATTTTTAACTTGAGTTTGCCAATATCCTCCATATGTGTTCGCCACCTCATAATCCTCTATTACCATCTTCTTTTAATCCAAATTCCTTGATGGTATTCTCAAATCTAAGTATTTATTTTCTTTATCTTTGACCCTTCATACGAGCGTATTCTAGAACTCATAGAAATATATTTTAATATCATTTATCATTCCTCTACTAGTTCTTCTTAAGGCTTGTACACATGTCTAAAAATATTCCTAGGTTCTTACCACTATTATGTACACTCTATGGGAATTCTTTATTACTACTCCATGAGTAACCATTGTTATCTTCTTCATCACCTTACCCTTCATCCCATCTTATCTAGGCACTCATGTATATCTACTCCATATTTAAATTTTGGTTTGCCCTTCGTCATTTTTTTTCAAAAATTAAAAACTTCAAAAAATTTGAAATACTTAATCCCAAAACCTTTGTCTCTTTAAAACGTACAACTTAGAAACCTTTTATTAAATTCAAAAAATGATTGGTATCTTAACTTTTAAAACTTATAATTTAGGATTTTTGAATTTATCTTATTCATTAAATCTAAAAGAAATTTTTAGCAAATCCAATTTTAAAATGTTTATTCTCTTTTTCTTCAAATCAACCCTTTTTTTAAAATAACTTTTTAACTTTTGCTTCTTAAATATTTGGGGTTTTTAGTCCAAATATTTATAAAGTTTTCCTTTCGAAACTAGTTTGTTACACCAAACCACTTCTTTCTAAAAATGCACTTCTAAAACATCTTTCATAAATTTAAAACAATAAAACCGTAGTATGTAAGAACGACTCTCATTCTATCATTTTCTCATCACTCCTACTATCTCCACTTCCAACCCTCGGCAGAGTCTTTAATATCATGTAAAGGTGACTTTTAAAAGGTACTTGAAACAAATGCACATAACAATGAAAAATGTGCATTTTCTTTTGTTCTGCCTTTAATTTCCTATGTTGCTTCTAATTAGATTACCAGCATTATTTTCTTAATATTAATACCTAATATTGTTTTATATTTTACAATGCTATTACTATCCAACTTTTCTCTACCTAAGCTGCACTAATTCCAAGTGCTTCTCTCTCAACTAACCGTCTTCTTAGTTGAACCGCCATAGCGCGTTCACCTACAGCTTTGTTTTAGGGTTTTAAATCTTCTTTTCCGTACTATTTACACTATTCCAGACTTGTACGGCTTCCTATTATCCACCTCTAAAAATATTTTATACCTTAAAAAATTTTCATTAAACGAAAAAAATCCACGAGCTATATTGCGTTACCATTTTCTTTTAAAAGAAATAGCTTTTTACAAAATTTCCTGTACTAAAATTTTAGATTTTAACAGATTTTAATTTCTACTGGAACTTTTTATTTACATTTTTCTTTCTGTATAAAGAAACTAACGAGCTAAATATGCTCTATAATTTTTCAACCATTGGTTTTTGTAAGACCCATTTATGAAAACTTTTCAATTTAACTAAATATTTGTATAAGTCTAATATTCGCTTACTTTTTCAAATATATTTTTTCTCACTTTTAAAACTATTTTCAATTGGGTTAGACAAATATAGTTTTAAAACTTTTAAAACTTTCAAATATTTGCTAAATATCGACTTACATTCTTTCCAATATCATAAATCCGGCTATTAACCTAGAGTGACTACATCACACCATCCTTCAGGAGACCAACTGCCTATGTAGTTAACGCCCCGTTATTACCCCGCTACAATCCCGCTATATCTCATAGCGGATTTCTACCGCTACGATTTTTCCATATAGCCTCAAAATACAGCCTTTTCGCATTAATCCCGCTATTTCCGCTATATCCCGTTATTTACGCTATATTCCGCTATTCCCACTATATCGTTTTTAATAAAATGAATTGAAAAATTGCATTTATACATTATAAAATTATAAAACTAATTTATTTGGTTTAATTTTAATATATTTTCAGAAATGAAAATACTTTAATATTCTGCCAAATTCAATTATGTTATATAACATTTTTTCGTTTATTTAAAGTATATTCGCACATGTTTTTATTTAAAAATTTGTATGTATTATTTATAATTCAATTGAATGATAATTTTTCATTTAATTACCATTTATATATTTGTAAAAACATTAAGCACGAGTTTTATATGCTATTTTAGAGCCATCCGCTATATCCCGCTATATGCTCGCTGTATCCTCGCTATGACTTTTTGCACCTCCTCGGCTTTGATTCTACCAAGCGCATTAACTGCAAAGCCAACTGCTATCGGATATTTATAACACATGGATTCTTATTTTCCTCTTATTTGGATCTACTGTACATCATCAATCAACATTATACAGGGATCAACAACTATTGGGTTATCAAGGCACTACTCGAGAGTTATGTACCATCCAACTTCAAGGATTTTCCATATATAGCTATCCTATCGTTGGAATTATTAGGATTTGGCGTATAATATATTTTTAGTTATAGGAAAAATACAAATATGCTCAACCAATGATTCCTAATAGTTAGCACCAAAATTAGTCACTAACACCCTTGAGTAGAGTTATGTAGAGAGATTAATGAAGAGATTAAATTAAGACAGAAAAATAGTGTAATTCAATGCCAAAAGAACGATAAATACGAGAACACCGGATTTATAGTGGTTCGGCGTAACTGTCAACGTCCACTTTGAGTTTAATCTTTATTGCTTCTTAATCACTTGAATACAGATACAATCCGTAAATTAATCGTTTGAGTACAAGTTTGAATCAAAAAGAGGAGAGTATAAAAAATGGCAGAGTCTCCCCAGTGTTCGCCAAAAAGGTCCCTTTTCAGTGTGCCCCTGCGCTTCTTTTTATAGACGAAGATGGGTTGGACTTCCTTCACGGGCTCAAGGCCAAAGTGACTTGGCCCATATAGGGCGATCTCAAGCTAGTTGGTCTATTCTTGCTGAACCATACCTAAATGCCAAAACATGTCGACTGCATCAAACCCGTATGTCCTCAGTCTCTTCTTGGCCAGAATCTTGTCTAGTGCTAATGATAATTTCTTCAACTGTCGTCTTGTAGCCGGGCCAAGGTGCCGGTTAACACTAATTTTTCAAGATTAACTAACTTAAGCTCTGCTGCTAAATGTAACAACCCACACCCCAATGGGTTTGAATTTTCACTAAATCGAAAACCCAAGTCCACTAAAGTACAGATTGTAGGATTGATTTCACCCTACAGGTGGGGTGAATAGGTAATACTATTAATTATAAAAATTTAATGCAGAAGTATATAAATTAATTATAGCACTGATAATAGCATAATAACAACAGCATAGATAATAGCAGAATATTAAAACAGAAAATAGAACGCATAGTTTTACCCAGCTTCGACAAAACCCTGCCTATGTGTTGCCCCCAAGGTTTCTACTATAAATTATGTAATTAGACGCTTACATACGTAAACTCGCGACATCCGCTATCGAATAACCTAATCTATGCTTAAAACCCTAGCACAACTCAGCCACTGAGTTGCGAATTCTCGAACTACACCACCGTAGTTCATCCCCTAGTCATACGACTATTAAATTATAAAAGTTTTAAAAAGAAATACAAAGTAAAAACAATTTTAAAACAATAAGCCTACTTTTAAAATTTGAAGCTCAAAGAATAATATAGTCGGCCCAAAGAAAACAAAAACATTATGTAAATAGATTGTCCCCCTTTTTCTCTTTTTATTTATTTTGGCCTTGTATTCTTCTTTGTGAAAAATCGCTTGTTCATTCCTCTGTGAAAAATTAAAGATTTTGTAATTCTTTGAAATCGCCGCTTGGTCGTATTGATTGCTGATGCTTCGAATTCTTTCTTTGATAGATTAATTTGTTCATGGCTGCTACAATCAAGTCGTGTTCGATTGTTGCATGAATTAGTATGTAAATGCCTTTTATTGTTTATTGATTATTCTTGACTTTGATTCGAGTTGAATGATATTTTTATCTCCGCTGTTGCTTGAACTCGAATGCTTTTTGAATGCCGATGATGATAGGGTTAAATAGGGTTCAATTACCTTTATTTTCATTTGAATATATTATTTGAATTCGTTTGATAATTTTTGGCTTAGCCGTTTGATATTGCTTGGATGTTGATGATATTTTCTAACATTTTCAATTCGTATAATTTGCATTGCTTGAATATCACGGCTTTGATTTTGACTTGTTCGACTCCTTGGCCATTACGGTTTTGATTTTTTTGGCACTTTGAATTTATATTGACTGCTGTTACATTCTTCGGTTTGAATTTGCTGACTTGAGATTGTTGCACTTTAGTTGATTGTACTATCCACTTGTTTCACTGTTGGTCTGCACTTGCTCATTCGAGCTGCTGTTTCATTCTCTGTACAGGTTGAGTCACTATGTTTCACCTGAATTTGGTTTGTAGCCTCATTTGCATACTGCTTTGTTTTATGTGGTCATTTTGGAGTTTTATTACATCGAACCAGTTTCATTTGATCTTGTTTGGTTTGCATATGACACTTCACTGCATCCATATTGTCATTGTACTATTAGCTGAGTTCATGTGCACTTAAGTCATGTCTGAAATTGCTCATTTAAGCTGCTGTCTGCATATATGTCTGAACTCTTAAGTCCATTTGCCATGTCTGGTCTTGGATGACTGATTCACTTCAGTCCTGAACTTGTTCATTATTAGTTCATTGTCGTGGTCTTTGTTTCAATATAGTCTGGTATAGGTTGTGTTTCATCCCTGATGATGTTGATTGAGTTGAACCTGCATGCTTTGTTTGCATATTGTCTGGTTGCCTTGAGTACATATGTATATATGATGTTGTGTTCATTTTGTTTCAGTGGTGACATTGATATTCGAGTATGCTGCATTGATTTGAAAACCTTTTTTTGAGTTCAAGCTTGTGCTTGGTCTGATATACATGTATGTATATCCTTTGTTCTCTTTGTGCACTGAACTGTTCCGACTACACTTGTATCCTACCTGGTTTGGTTAGATGCACATGTATATGTATTCATGTTGTTATGTCAGCATTGATTCATTTCTAAATGCTTGCATATTGTATATTTCCAGTTGAAGTTTATTGCTATATTTTGGTCATTGCAATGCTTTGATTCATACTCGCCTTTCACTCGACAATTTGGTTGAGTTATCATATCATACATGTTGCCAGGATTGGTGCATTTGGTCTATGTGCATGGTATATATAAGGCCTAGCACACTCGATATTGTTGTGGACATGAAACTATATCTCTGGTTCCATATCTGACCAGCTACATTGTTTTCTTGTACATGTCACTTTTCATTTTGTTTTCGCTTGAACTTCATCTTGATTTTTGGAATTTCACCTGAGTTGAATTCAGCTTATAGCTCGGGTTTGACCTTGTTCTCATGTCAAAACTTCATTTTTATTACACTTGAGTTGAATCCATCTTTTGATTGGATTTGACCTTGTGCTCACCTGTCCCTACAGTTTTATTAAGTGTATATCGATGTGCATGGCCTTGTGGCATGTACAGTGATACACTGTGCATGTCACAGGTTGTTCGTGTATGATGAATTCAAAATAAATATGATGACGAACAACCTAAATAATTAAGGCATATAATATTTTCCAAATACACATTTTATTTTACACTACACAAATATTTCATTTTCAATTTTACCACATCAGCGTATATATTGCAGATAACTCAAATGTTGGATTCAGTCTCGAATAGAGTTGAAGAGTGATACGAGTGAATGAGTGATATGTAATGAGGTGCAAATGTAAATTGAAAATTGTGATGTAATCGAATTTGTATTATAATTGAAATTGTGTATATATAGTGAGAGCTTAAATTTGAACTATTCAAAATTGTAATACATATCTGTTTGAATAAAATATCTGTTTGAATTTAAATTCTGTGTTATTTATTTTATTCAGCAAATATTTATTTAATTATGTGAAAAATAAAATAGTACAATAACAAATACATTTAAATGAATAAATATATGTTTATTATCATCAAACAAAAATCATGTGCTTGCATATGCAGCAATCTCTTCCTTTTGATGATAACAAACATATATTTAAGATTTTGAATTTATTAAATGTATTTGATCATTCAATTTGCTCTCTTTATTTGAATTCTCCCTCTCTACAACAAAGCTTCCCCTTTATATGTGCATTGAAAAATACATAAAAATATGCAAATGAGTCTAGACGCAAATAGAAAATACAAAATAGAATATTTGATCTTTATTTACCAAAATCTTAACTTTTCTTTCCCGCTTTTGTTATCAGCAAAAGAGCAATAGCGTTAGAAAAATAGCAATAAAGTGGTAGACATTAACACAATATTAATACCCAATCGAGTATAAATATTAAATTTCAATAAAAAATCAAACAAAAATCATAAATACTCTGTTAGGCTATATTCCACTTTAGAATGATATGGATGATGTAAAAACCATATAGTTGTGTCTATTTGTTGGATATTTATATCAGGAATTTGAATATCTACTAACCTTGCATAACCCTTGGGACTTTTAAATGAGATTAATAGTATTCCAAATTTTTATAAAAAAATGAATTCAAGTATCTTCTAACCATGCATAATCGTAAGGACTTTTAAATGGGATTAGAATCAACTTGTTTATTTAATAATCAATTTTGATATGCGTTCCATACATGCATAACCGTGAGGACTTTAAATGAGCATTAAAACACATAATCAAGAATTCCATGTAATTCACCCATGCATAACCGTGAGGACTTTTAAATGAGAGTGAATACTTTGAATGTTTTTATTGCTAAAAATATAATAAAATGAAAAATGAATGATTTCCCGTTTAAAATACCACATATTGACATACTATATTGGATTTTGATGAGTGATGGTCGATAGAAATATGATAGAATCAGAGATGATCATGGAATTTTTACCAACAAAAAGTTTTTATAACTCTTGCTTAAATTTCTAAAGAAATTTACAAATTATACTGCCTCAAGTTATCATATATGATTAATATCAACACTCATCACTTTTTCAATCACTATTTATCTTTTCGATAATTAGTAGGGAGTCAGATTGGTTATTGTAGTCATTTAAGATCAAATCCAAAAATAATCAAATTTTCTAAAATGACTAATCTGAAACAAGGTCAACAAAAACTATTTTTTGAAAGGGGTTTTATAAAAGAAATATGTCTGCTAATTGAAAATTATTTGAAATGAAAAATATGCAGATCTTTTCTTTGAAAATGCGATGCAACTAATGAATGTCTCAACATAAATCACATTCCACTGGTAATTTTTCTATCAACTAGATTACCAGTATAATCTGCATTCGGATTTCCTTTCGACTCAAGATTATCATTAGTTTGATGTCATAGACCAGATCGTGATGTGTGCAACAAAATATCTTTAAAATAGCTTTTAAATGAAATTCTCTTGAATTTGAATTGAAATCATGCAAATTTACAAATAGTGACCATAGTGTCAGATCCATAAGCAATAAGATAAGCAAATATATCCACGTCTATCTAGAATAATCATTAATCAATAAAGCAACATCATTAGTTCAAACAAATATATATGAACTAGTCCAGAGATTCTAGAGATACTTATAGTGTTTTCGGCATAAAAAGATAGTTGGCCAACAATTTTGAAAAAGTCAGAATCAAAATCAACATTCATTATCACAAAACTGGCTGATTTAATTCATATTATGGTGCAGATTATCACATTTAATAAATCGTTCAAGATAAATATACCGTTGCCTTTTTTACCTTTACGATAGTTTTTCGTTGTTGCCCATTGTGATTCTGCCACCTTTGTATTAGGATAAAGAACTTTGATTTGTCGGCCGTTGTGTTCTTGGAATAGCCAGAATCTAGGTAACACTGTTGTTGCTCCTTAGTCTGCCACCACACCTACATGAAAAAAGATTTTTATGACCTATTTGTTTTTATAGATCCATGATTGTTAGTGGCAAATAATTTTGAAAAATATGTTTGAGTATACCCTAGACTATTTAAATTTATTCCTTTTGGCACCCAAATTTGTTTAACTTTAAGGAATTTTATATTCGTGCCCTTTGGAACACAAATTGGTATAGTTTTCACTTTTTGGGTCTATACCAGCAAATGTTGTGATTGTGTCCAGTTTTTTCACATATCGTGCGCTTTGAATTAACTTGTCTAATTTCATTTTTATCACGTTCTGATTGATTATACCCGAGTCCTTGTCTAATAGTATTAACAGTTTATTTCCCTAAAAGCATATTTAACGATCTTTCACTTTTCGAAATTTTTTCTAAATTTGTAGATAGTTGTTGGACTTGCATTTTGAGAGTTCATTTTCATTTAATAATTGTGTGCACTTTTTAATGGAATTTTCTCTTCTAGTATTTTCACTTTCTTTCAAAATTAGAATTTCATTTTCAAGCGATTTAATTTTAATTTCTGATTTTTTAATCTCTTCTTCAAATGATGGACACTTGTCATGCTTAGGGCTTTTGGTTTGATAGTTTTTAACCAATTGATCAAGTTGTTTATTTAAATCTATCAAAGTATCTCTTTACGATTCAATTTTAGCATATTTATTCCTAAGTCTTTCAAAACAGCCATTTACTTCGTGAAAATGTAAATTGAAAATTGTGATGTAATCGAATTTATATACACAATTGAAATTGTGTATATATAGTGAGAGCTCAAGTTTGTACTATTCAAAATTGTAATAAATATTCGTTTGAATAAAATATCTATTTGAATTTAAATTCTATGTTATTTATTTTATTCAGCAAATATTTATTTAATTATGTGAAAAATAAAATAGTACAATAACAAATACATTTAAATGAATAAATATATGTTTATTATCATCAAACAAAAATCGTATACTTGCATATTCAACACAGATTGTTGGTTTAGTATCCTGCAAATAAAACAAATGAATGAATATCAAAGCACTAACGATATAACTTATAGTGGACTAACAAAATATAACAAATCATGTAATTACTAACCAAGATTTGACACTTTCAAATTCAAGTGACCTTGTTAGCATTGAACACGCCAAGCAACAGTACCTCTCCTTCAAATTATCCTATAGGTTGTAATGAGAAGAGGGTCGGAATAATGTTCTGGAGACTGGTAAAGTATATACTTTTTAAATAACATTATTTTATCCCGATTGTTCTCTATCTCATGTTGTGGTTGTTAATTAGTCATCTCAACTCCATGTTTACGTACGATTCGTTCCCATCTACCCTCTATAGGATCATAGCCACATACATGTATGTGTTTGTGTATGTAAGTATCACGATCCCTTGTTGGACCTAGTTACTATCTCTGTTAGTGTCCCTTAATTAGCACCCTATTAGGATCCACTGAATTTGTCGTGTCACGATCTCATCAACATATAACTCGAGGGACTCCCATAATGCCTAATGATGACTTTTCAAAATAATATGTTGTACTCCATCTTGCTTGTATTCATATTGCTACACCGTCGGGCATCATCATCAATGTTTAAGCCAGAATGCCAGCAAATAGAAAGTAGAACCTACAATGTCTAGGCTAAAGTACCAACAATGCAAAGTAGAACCTATAATATCTAGTCTAACATGCCATCAATACAAAGTAAAACCTCCCGTTGATGCCTTAGTGGGCATTTATTATCTTGTCTGTTTCCTATTATGGACTTGGTTCCATGGACCACCCCAACCATTTCCTAAGGACTATATTTGGGTTAACCGGCCTTGCCTAAACAAATAAATTAGCAAACAACAGTGGCGGTGCATAACCCAACTTGGTCTATACCGATAGGAGGTGAAGACCAGTTAGGTGTAACCTTGTATTTCGTGTTGACTGCTAAGAATTGATGATGTTCTCGCCCAGTGCAGCCATACCCCTGACCTTTAGTACCAACACAATTGCTGAATAGTTCTCGATTCCGCTCACCATCCCATTTAGATTACCTATTGCAATCTAGGCAATACTCCTTCAATACCATGTTTGCAGAATCTATCTACTAGGGGCATTCCTTTATTTATACGTTAATGTATATACTCCATGGGCCCTATTATTCATTTAACTATACTTTACTATGATAATTCACACCCGTCACATAAGCATACTTGAGGCCATGTGTGTGTGTGTATCTTTCACACACACAAATAAATCAATATATATATATATATATATATATATAGTCTTACAGCATGCGCTTCGTGCGTGGATTGTTTTCCTTATAAATTGTATATGTTTAAATTAGTGAAAAAAATGATTTTTTGTTTTCAAGGGATATTAAGATTTGTATATTTGTAAAGAAATATTTTGAATTTGTAAATGAAGTTTAAATTTAGATTCTATTTTTAGACGCATTATGAATTTGTAAAGCATGTTTAATTGTTAAATCCAACTTTTAAAAGCATTTGAATTTGTAAAAGAAGTTTAATACTAAATCCTATTTTTAAATAATTAAGGATTAATAATATATAGAGGGTGTCTTTGGTAGTTCACGCTGATACTAAAAAAGTGTGACACCAAAGCTATCACAACTATTATTGAAGATATAAATAAAATTAAAACTAACAAAAAAAATTAAATGTTGCAGCTTAAAAATAAAAATTCAAATTAACTATACATTATTTTAATGTAAAAACATGGCTAAATAAAACTAGTTTTACCTCAGTTCTAAAAATTTTCAGTCATAAACCATAAACTAGAATAATGGCGTCCCCTTGTTCGTGATTTAGCTCCGTTCGCTTCCCTCCTCCCCTCCCTGTCGTTCCCTCCATGCCTGCTTCGATTCTCCCTCCCCTCATCCCAAATCCGCCTTCTACATCGCCTTCATCAACCAAATCTGGACGTTCTTTTCGAGTCTTGCCTCTTGCCATGTCTCTCCCTATGCCTCCCGCCTATTCTGTCGTTGACTTTCCTCCCCTGCCTTCTCTTGCACCTTCCCAGGCTGCAGTTGATAGCCCACGGGCTGTGGTTCGGCTCCTTTTCTTGGTAAAGATTGTCTAACTGAAATTGGTGGTTTGTTGCAGTGTTTGTCTGTATTAGATGGCGCTCGTGTTGTTGGGGTGGAATATGGATTGTCTGGCCGTGAATTTCATGTTGCTGCATCGGATTGTTCGAGCATTGCTCGATGCTCCCCTGGTGTTCGATTAAATGAAGCTGAGAATATTTCTACCATTCCAGTTGTTAAGAGTGCTGTTGTTTCTTCGCTAGCTGCGGCTGCTGATTTTCCTAAGTAGTGGAGCCTCCCGGTCCTGCAGCTCCTTTGAAAACTTGGTCATCTCTATTTTCATCATTGCCCCGTAATGCGGGAGATTGCAATCCGATTGATTTTGAAATTGTTGAGGAAAATGGAGTGATGATCCCTCCTCCTAATGTTATGCAAGCCGGTTTGGATTACTGGTCAGAGTACTTGGTTGGATTCTTTCTAGACCCTTCTCATCGCCTGCATGATGCGGCTTCGGTTTGTCGTAGGGCTTGGAGGCTCCGTGGTGATCTTCGTGTTAGGCTGGCTGACTCCATGTATTTCCTTTTGTTCTCCTCCGCCGACGATCGCTGTCATGTTCTTGAGGCCGAGCCTTCTTTTTTTGGTGGGCAACCCTTTATTATTACTCCTTGGTCTCCAACAGTTGCCTATGCTCATGAGCATGTCCTCTCTATCCCCGTATGGGTTTACTTTTCCCATATTTCCTCTGCTCTTCAGCCTCTTCTTGGTTTGAATTGGATAGCTTGTAATGAAGGTAAATTGAAATGTTTTGATTCTAATATGGTTGCATGTGAAAAATTGATGTTCGCCAAAGCTCTGATTGAGATCTCCCCTTCTAAGCCCCTCCCTTCCTCAATTCCTATTCAGCTAGCTGTTGGGCACGTGGAAGTCCATGTTTGCTATGGTTGGGTTCCTGATATTTGTTCCACCTGTCACTCCTTTGGCCACCTGGTTTTCTCCTGCTCGCATTCTGTTGATACCGCGGCTGCTCCTAGTATCCCTCTTCCTCGGCCTCCGGTCAGGAAATGGGTTCCTAAGGTTTCAACTCTGGTTGTTCCTCCTCCTGCGGCTCCTTTATCTGTCCTTGATCTGCCTCCTTGTTCTGATGCTCGGCCTGCTTCCCCTTCTTCTTCTATGGCCCCAAGTAATGTTTTAAGGGTTCCTATTATTGATCTGGTTCCTATTCTGCCTTGTTTTCCAGTTGTTTGGGATGAGTCTGAGAGATGTTGGATTGATCACATTTCGGATATGCGATTTAACCCCTTGGTTGACTCCTATTTTAGATTTGTTTCAGATGATCTTTTAGACCTTCGTTGCCTGTATTACAGGCCTTCTGGCAACTCCTTAGTTCTCGAATTGGATGGACCTTATGCGGATTTGAATTCTGTCTTGCTTGCTGATTCTACTTGGGTTCGTTCTTTCATTTACTCGTCTGATGCTGTTGGTTATGATCCCTGTCTCGCTATGCTTTTCCACCCTTTTACTCGACTTCTTGAGAATGTCCCTTTAGTTTCTACTCATGTGATTGTGGATGTTGGTACTTCTGCCTCTCCGGTGGAGATATAGTCTAGGTGTTTTTGTAGTTGTGACTTGTTTGTCACACTCCAGTGCTATATTTTCCTTTCATAGCAGTTTAGGTGTTTTTGCCTAACTCCTGTATTTAAAGTTTTATTACATTCGTAATAAAAAGTGGATGTCCCGCTATAAAACCGTCTGGCCTTGCCAAAAAAACATGGCTAAATATTTATGCAAATTTTTTTCTTTTTTCTTGAATGTGCCAATCATATATAATTTATAGGAATAAAATTCACGCACGAAGCATATATCATTATCATGCACGAAGCACGTGCCTTAAGCTCGTGTATTAGAATAAAAATAAATCATGTATATATATGTTGACATCATATTCTATTTATTATAGAACCATGAATATAGATCAAAAATTCAACCTTCATTTCATTTAAAAGTTTTCATCAAACTCGTATGGGTTCTAAATGAATAGTTCCAATCTTTATTGGATATTACTATGATATAACACAGTCAATTTGCGAAACCATAAAGTTTGTTGCAGTTTTGATTGTCACATATGTGAAACGCTAATGTTATGATTAAAAAAAAGGGATGAACCTCGTTTTGATAACAATGACGCCATGATCATATTGCTCAATTGTTTGATAGAACATGAAACAACAAATGGGCCTAATTAAGCCCAATCCATGTAAAACAAATGTGAATTCGTTTATAAAATAGGATTTTATAGATTGCTCTATATTTTTACGTAGTCATGAATCATATTTTCGTTGACACGTGTAATGGAACAAACAATACAATTTTAGGGTCAAAATGAGCATTAAAAAAAGAAGGATGGTTAAAACTCAATACAATTAACATCCTCTAATCGCTAAAATCAACAGCTTATCACCACCCATGGATCTAAGATATCTTATAAACACATCCTTTTCTCATCCTCCCAATCATGTATTTATCATACAACCCTTCAGTACATCTCAATTTAGCATAAGGTAACTGGTTTTCAATCTCAACCAACAATTTCTGAAAACAAATCCCTGCTACTGCACCCTGCCTTCTCCTTGAAACCTTACACGCTTGCCTAACATGCATGGTTGATTTGAACGTACAATGTATTCAGGTAGAATGTGTGTGTTCATGTGTGCGTTCCAGATTACATACCACTTTGGTTTAACCAAATCATCAACTGCACTATCATAATTGTCGCTGCTTAGATTGTACTGTAAAAGCCTGCTTATACTCTTTCGGTTTGCCCATTATTACTCGGCACTAGACTATGTGTCTCACTCTGTTTTCATCTTCTTCTAACATTAGAGAACTGAAATTAATCGAAATAAATTGTAGTCAGTACTATTTGATAATGATGAGCACGAAGAACCGGTTGCTCTTGATTTTGATCAATGGTGCATTTTAGTAGATCCAAGCGAAATCGGCCACAATGCACCGTTACTCGGAATGATTAAGGATTTATGATCTTATCATGGAACAAAATAGGAATCAACTTTGGAAAGGGAAACAAGAAGAAGAAAGGTGAACACCAACTCCATGAGCACCGTCAATACTTCTTCCAAATCCATGCTTCACAGCTTTAGCAATTTCCTCGCTCGATTCTCCAAACCATCCAAATTGAACATTAGCATCGCCTCTGACTGACCTAATCATTTCACTCATCATACAAACATCTTCAACCTCATTTTTTTCTAGGTCACTGGACTAAATACATTTACACACCTTCTTCGCTGTAGCATTCAGTGCATCTCTTTTCATGCCATTCATAAATAACTTCTCCACGACTTTATACAACTTGTCGCTCTCTCTCAACACTTCTGTTCCTGGAAGTTTTAGAACGATATCTTGATCTAAGCATTTGTCCTTTAGTGGAAAAATGCATTAAACAAGATAATTGATCCATGCGATTGGATTCATGACCCAAGTGTTCAAATCAATCTGAACCATTCTACAAAGTTCGACAGCGTAGTACCTTCCTTCGATTTTGATTTCCTGCGTTGATCTGCCTACGACGATTCCATCTCATAGTTTTTGGAACAATAGATCGAGGAAATCGATCTAGGTGTTGTATTGGAAGAATAGGATCTGTGAAGGGTTATGGCTTTTTTAGAAGTTGTAGATGGCTAATAACGGGTACGATGAAGTGGTTGTGGTTTCGAAGTCATTGGTGGTGGAGGAGGTGGAGCAGGTGGAGAGGCAAGGCGTTGCTTCTTGCTTCATTTTTGGATTGATTTTAGGTTACGAGATGCAAGGGCATTTCTGGAATTTTACAAAAACATCGAGTAAATTAGTTTAATGAATTTTCTTTATAAGTAGTAGAGATAGAGATATATATTCATGCTTACCTATCTATCTTGCATCTATAGTTTACTGTGGACCTTAGGTTTTTATTTCATTTTACTTTTATCCTTTTCTTACTTTAAGTTTATTTACCGCTTTCCTCTTGTCAGGTTCACAATATTATTTTCCATTCTGCTTATCCATTTTCCTATCTCCTATCTCCGTTCCCATACTATTTTTTTATTTCTTCTTGCCTATCCTTTTAGTTTACTTTGAATTTACTTTCCATTTTTATTGGTATTTCACATTTTATCTTTTTAGGATATTCTTATTGCGCTAATATCTTCCTATTTAATACTTAGGGTTTACTGCATTTTAATGCGTTGGAACTACATTTCATTAAAATATTAACACCATAAATTTTCATATCTTATCTGAAAAGAGAGATTCGTATGGTGTTTGTAATTACAAGATACTAAATTTTTTTCTTTTAGTGTTTGAAATAGACAATACAAATTACAACAAATATCCATATTTTAATATCTCTTTCTTTTTATGTATATTCCTTGTCATTTCAAACATCACACTTATATTTATTTTAAACTTGATAATACATAAAAATCTACTTGTGTAATGACCTATATTTTACGTATCAGAGGATCTTAAAATATTTTTAAATCAATGTGAGGTCATATGACTCTATAACTTCAGAAAAAGCCTTTATTGGACATTTCCTATTTTTAGAATTTTTTCGGATGATTTTATCCTTGAAAACTTATCAGTTATAACTTTTGATAGGAGCCGAATTAAACGAGACAATTCCCATTGGAATGATATGATCGTTTTCCTTTCTGTAGAGTGGTGATAATAGCAATTTGAACTTTCTAGCTAAGAGATATGCATGTTTGAAGATCGGCAGTTAGAGTAGTTTAGTGGGTAACTAGCGAATTTGGAGGTAATCCCACTGACTCATTTTAGGTTTAGAGACTATAATAGGCTGAACCGTCTTCCTCAAATCACTTTTACACCTTCTCTCATAGTTCTAAGCCTCCATTAACTGATTCTCCACCTAAAACCTTCTCTTTACTCTTCCAAACCAAGTCCAAATTGTATATTAGTGATAGATTAGCAAGAAGATTCAATATAGACTCTTCCAAACCTTCTCTTTTCTCTTTACAACTTTGCTGTTCATTTTTGGATCTACCTCAATTTGCATGCAAAACTTGGATTTTGTGGATTTTGGTGTGTGATTTATAATCTCACACCTTACTATATTTGTATCCATAGGTTTTAATATGTTTTGGATCCATTTTTAAAGTCAAAGTTATATTTTAATACCGTTTAAACCCCTACCTACAAGAAAAAACGTGAATAAATAGATTTTTGTTATTTTAAACTTGTAAGTTGGATATGTGATTTCCTTGATAGATATTAGGCTATGTTGTATACACCTTGTATGATGATTTCTATCACTACTTAAGTGATTTACATGTTTGAATGTTGTTTGATGCATGTATGATGTTTGTTTATATGCATGTATGCTCAAAAATGCTCATCGGAGCGAATTAGAGGTAGGAATCGTGAAGATGGACTTTGACGAAATGACTCTAAAGTATTTGGAGTCATATTGTTGCATATGTGATGCACAATGTCGAAGCATTAAGCGTAGCGATGGGATTAGAGCAATGTTGAATTGTTGAAGGAGCTACTAGATTTTGGTTCGGCATTGGCTGGTTCGGCCTAAGCATTGGTTCGACGGTGGAATGGAGCGGTACCCGAGCAAGAAGATGGGTTTGCTGGTGAGCTTGGGTCGGTTGTTGAGCATGAAGATCGGTTCGTTGGTGGGATAGGCTTGGTGATCAAACAAAGGTGGCGGTTCGATGGCAGTGTTGGCTTGGTGACCAAACAAGGTTGGTTATTCAATGGCAGTGGGTGCTCAGTGGTCAAACAAGATTTGGTTGTGCGGTAGTGGTAGGCACTCGGTGACCGGGTCAATATAGTTGTTTGGCGATGGAAGATGGTCCAAGGAAAGTGGCTTTCCTAGGCATGTTGCGGAAGTGGCTTGCATCTAGCTGGGCTTGGTTGTAGGATGGACCAACAAGGGTAGAGCACGGAATTTAGCTATGGACTTCGAGGCAAGATTGATGTTGCTTGGAAGTCTTGGGAGTTGTTTTGGATAGGGATGGATGACCCTAGGATGGCTCTAGATGGCTTTGGGATAGCAACCAACGAAATACAATGACTTCGATGACACGATGTGGCGAGTGACTGTAGCATTTGGTGATCGACAGAAAGGACGAGTTCTATATAATAGCTTTGGAGTAGAACATAAGGTTATTATGATCGTGAGTAGGATAGGGTGGTTTGTGTATACCTAGATTAGTCTGAGTTTACCCATGTGTTCAGACATCTGCATGTGTCTAATCCTTAGCCAACTGTGTGGGCAACGGTTGATCAGCTATAGGATAGTTCTACTGTCGGTACATGTGCTAAGGGATTGATGGATCATCTGTCTAGACATCTGCATGTGTCTTATCCTTAGCCAACTGTGTGGGCAACGGTTGATCAGCTATAGGATAGTTCTACTGTCGGTACATGTGCTAAGGGATTGATGGATCACTCTATGGTTGTGATGCTCGTTAACAGGACAGGGTGGTTTATGTGTACCCAAGGTAGTCTATGTGTACCTATATTTTTGAATGTGTCTGTCCAGTCCCCAGCTGTCTGTGTACTTAATGAGTTGATCATCTAAGAGAGTTATCGAATATCTGGAGCACTTGAGTGAGAGATGCAAGGTTGAGTGATGGATGTTATGTTTGTTGTGTGCCTAGTATGTTGTATGATACCTCTATACCCCATATTTTTCCACTTATGATAGTAGTGTAGCATATATTTTTCGTTTATTTGCTAACTCTTTAGATGTAGGGATAAGTCAAGTATGGTTGTTCATACTTTATTCCCTATTTACTATATACGAGTTGATGTGCACAAAAGTGTGCATATTTTTACCACCATATTTAATATATTTAAATTGAATAAATGATCATATTGGGTATTTTAACTTGTTTTAAATAAAATTCATATTAATTCTAAATTGTCACATATCCATCTTCATATAAGGGCAAAACGGTCATTTGTGTGCATATAATTCTTTGACAAAAATTAATTGGAAATTTATATATATTCGTGTAGGAATTTGATCTCAAATGTAAGTGGTTTTATGAAGACATATGCATGCATAAATAAGATACAAAAGAATGAAGATGAAAATAACTCAAAGTGAATAACATGGAGGACCCCACCTATCCACCACCTTAATGTACAAACTAGAGGCTAACGCACATGCTTATGGAATTAATGGCTTCATGTATACTTAAATGATGATTAGTAGAAGCTAATGTTTGCTTGGCATCCACACTTCCTCAAGGGCATTTTGAGCGTTCCCTAAAAATATGAATTAGGGTCTAACACATGTATATATATCCCTTATGTTTCATGTAAACCTTCCTCTTAGTTAGTTAGTTTTAGCTTAGAAAATAAATCAAAGCTCTCTTTCTTTCCATGGCTACTTAGCCATTTCTTCTCTTATGTAATTCCTTTTTTCTTTATGCAATTTAATACATGTTCTTTTTTCTTTTCTTGTTTATTTACTTTCATGTTGTAGTGTAGATTTATTTTTCATGCAAGTAGAATAGTTTTCTTTATCTTGCTTTCTTTTTCCTTTTCTTTTTCTCTTATGTTGCAAACTACATTTGTTGTTTTAATGACAAATATGAGAGGCTAAACCCCTTCAATTTAGGGGTAATGAAGCTCTCTAATTATGTAGCTTCAACTATTTTTTCATTCATGCTCTCTTTTTGTGCTTAATGAAGATGATAGAAATGGTTTACTAGTTGTTTTTGCTTTGAATTTGATAGCCTATATTGTTGACAGCAAATAGCTATGCTTAAACGATCACTAACACTAATTGCCTCTTCATCAAAATATGATTATGGCAAAAGAAAGTGATTTGAAATTAAAATTTGATGGTCTATATTTCTAATCAATAGTTAATAGGCCATAATTAAAATAGATTTCATTTTCATTTTCTTTGTCAAGTTTCATGAAAGTTAGTAAGTTCTTTAGGGGATATGTCATAGTTTGATGGCTTATGTTGGCTAATCAATAGCACAAATATGTCATACTTATGATAAGCACATCAATTAAAGCACTAATGACCATAAAAGAGAGATCATGATTTCATATATGTTAAATTATGTGATCTAGAGAGTGGATTTATTCTCTAAATTGTCATTTATCTCTTATATTTGCATCTCTTTTCTTTTAGTTAGTTAGCTAATTTTCTAGCTTAACTTTCACTCGACTTTGGTATAAATTGATTGAATAGAATTTTGAAATCATCAATTCCTTATGGATCGACCTGTATTCGTCACGTACTACAAGTGTACGCCGTGCGCTTACGGATATTTTAAATTGAAATTTTTCGACGGTTTTCTAATCCGATAGAAATCTTATCGATTAACACGAGTTCTATAGTATTTTGAGATGATATATTGCTCACACTAGGTTATTTTCTAATCTGAGGTCTTATGCTTAAAGTAGATTAGGTATAACAGGTGTCGATAGCGCATAGAGTTGTATGGAGTACGAGTAGTAGGCTATGTTTTCATATATCTATACTACTTGGAGCTTACTATTGCTTATATTCCATTGAGTGGTACTATGGAGCTATGTCAGTACTTGTATTATTAGAGATATTTATAAAGTTCATTATGGAGATTTGGGATGTATAAACTCTTTATTTTAGTTTTTACAGTTTGTGAACTTGATAGATACTGATGTTCTTATTTACGGTTCATCCGATTATATCATTGTCTCACCTGTTTTACATCTATGTTATTATATTATTTTTTTATCTTTGCATTGTGAGATGTTCTACAGGTTTTGTGGTTGGTTTTTCTCTATTTTACATTCTTAACTATCATCCTGCATCAGTTAGGTACCTCCATCTGCATTATACAAGTTTGTTGGGTACTAGAGGTGTAGGGCGGTCATTCCATTTGGTATCATAGCTTAGGTTGCATGGACGACCTAAGTTGATACTTTGATCTAGCTACCACCTTAGAATGGATTCTACGATATGAGAGAGCGTACTTGTTATATTTTGGTTTTCAAAACTATGTAGCAGTGTATATATATAATGTATAACCCGCAATTACAATCATGGATACCACTTATTCTTTTCGAAGAGACTAATCATTCTTATTACATCTTGTAAGAATAAGCCAGCTAGCAAGGAATGCTGCTAAGAACTCTGTTTCTAGAGCTAAGGAGGGGGCAGAATCGAGGGCTGCTAAACCCGGCTTGCAGAACATATTCACTGAGATGGTGCGTAACATGATATAGAATGCCCAAGTTGCTTCTACTACAACTGTTGGTGGTGGTGCTCCAGTGCAAGTGTCAAAGGGAAGAATTTGCCAAACCGAGCAAGGATTACTCTACTCTGGGCAGCAAACCTTTTCTTGGAACGAAATCAACCGTCGAATTAAAGGATTGGTTAGACACTTGAGAATGCATCTTTGAGGATGTGCAGTTAGAGGATGCAATGAAGATGAAGTTGGCCTCTAGATAGCTTCAGGGAAGAGCTATGGGGTGGTGGAACACATAAAGATTACTACTTCTTAGAATCGAATTACTTGGGAGTATTTCAAGGCGAGATTTGAAGAGAAGTATATACCGACCGCTCATAAGTTGGCACTCTTTCAAAAATTTGCTGACTAGAGACAGAGCAATATGTCTATGATGGAGTATGTGGCCGAGCTCGACATGCTATCGAAATATGTCCATCTTTTATCGATACTTTGCTTAAGAAAAATGAAAAGTTTGTCATGGTCTGGGATGATTATCTTAGAGAGAAGATGGCATAGCATATTGATAAGCCATTTGAGAGGCCAGTGGAGAAGGCTCTCCGATATGAGAGTCTGTATCCTAATCCTGATTCGATTGTAAATCCCAAGGATGAACCAAAGCCGTAAGCAGGCGGGGGAGGCAAAAGAAAGTGGGACAATAAAAAGGGGAAGAAATTTCAAAAGGAAGGCTAGAAGAAGGGCAAGTAGGAGCCTATGTGCTATGACTATGGATAAAGAGGCCATATTACCAAAGACTGCAGGAATGAAAAGAAAAGATGTTTCAACAACAAAAAGTTAAGGCATATCAAGAAGGATTGCCCCCAAACAGCTGAAGAATAAGCAGGTTGTGTCTACTTATGCTTTAAACACTCTTCCAGCTTCATTGAGTGCTCCATCGACAAAGGAGAAGGGGAAGAGCATCGTTATACAGGGTATGTTTTCTATTTCTGATGCACTTATACGTATTTTATTCAATACTACGGCTTCTTATTCCTTTATATCTAGTGATCTGGTAGATAGATCAGGATTGAAATCCGAAATAGTTGACCGACCTTTAATTGCCACAAAACCTATTGAAGGATGATTATCCTATGCATGGTTTGTCGAGACTTAGCCTTATCGAGTCATGAATGTTTATTTGCTTATGATTGGTTTGTTTTGGGTTTTATTGGGTTTGGTATTATACTGGGTATGGACTGGCTTAGGAAGTATGCGGTAATGGTGGATTGCGAGAGGCTGTTGGTGACGATCGAGGCTGTGGAGCGGCAGAAGGTAGTGATCTAGAGGAAGGAGATGTGGTTATCTTTTTATATTCATTTGAGACTCTACACGATGAGTTGTCATTTATGCCTATAGCAAGAGAGTATCCGGACATATTTGAGGAGATGACCGGTTTACCGCCATGTCGAGAGATTGAGTTTTGCATAGACTTAGTGAAGGATGCCAGACCGATAGTTATGCCTTTGAGGCATATGACACATAGAGAGTGGGATTTGGACGTCCAAGTGAGTGATCTATTGAGGTGACGGTTCACTTATAAGAGCATATCTAAGCAGGGCACACCGGTAGTATTCGTCACCAAGGCGAAAGGCTCTCTAAGGTTGTGTAGATTATCGTGAGCAGAATAAGGTAACAAGAAGAACATGTATCCACTCTCATATATTGATGACTTGTTCTATCAACTTCATGGTGTTAGGGTATTCTCTTAGTTGCACCTTACGATGGGTTTTCATCAACTAAGAGTGGCAAAGAAGAGTGTGCCGATTATAACATTTTGTTATCCAGATTGTATGAATGGCTGGTTATGTTGTTCGGACCAATCAACGTGTTGGCATACTTTGTTGATCTTATGAAATGTGTTTCCAGGGATCAGCTAAATAAGTTTGAACTTCATGGATGAATCCATGTTTATTCAAGGACGAAGGAAGAGCACCTGGAGCACTTGTGGATTGTGCTCGAGGTGTTAAGAAGACACTGGTTGAATGCGAAGTTTTAAAGTATCACTTCTAGAGGAAGGAAGTGCTATTTTTGGGTAGATTGTTTCTACGCAGGGTATTGTTGTAGATCCTACAAAGGTGGTAGTATTACAGGACAGGATCGACCCAAGATTACTACATACATGAGAAGTTTCCTTAGCTTGGCAGGATACGATAGACGTTTTATCTAGGACTACTCTGAGGTAGCAGCGCCATTAACCAACTTGAAGAAGAATTGGACTTTTATTTAGGACGCGAGGTGTGAGCATGCATTTGTGAGTCTGATGGAGAGGATGACGAGTGCACCGGCATAAGTCATTCCAAGCGGTAATGAGGAGATGATAGTACACATAGATGCATGTGGTACAAGACTTGATGCGGTGTTAATGCGGAAGGGAAAGATTGTCGCTTACGCTAGTCGATAGCTAAAACTGCAAAAGTGGAAGTATCTGACTCATGATGTGGAGTTGGCAGCGATAGTATTTACTTTGAAGATATAAAGGAATTATTTGCTTGGGGAGAGGTTCGAGTTTTATATGGACCATAAGTCATTGAATACCTATTATCCTAGAAGGACATCAACCTCCCTCAGCAGCGACAGTTAGAGTTCCAAGCCTCATATGAGTTTGACATTTCCTATACACCTGGTAAGGAAATGCGATCGTTGATGCATTGAGTAGAAGATATGCTAGCTTGGCAGCGATGTCCATAGAGTGCAAGCATTTGTAGTTCATCACTGGCTATGATTTTAGACCTTGATGTAGGTAACAGCAGGAAGTGTTAGCTAGCTTGACGGTCAGACCTACCTTGATTGAGTGGATCGGTGCTAGTCAGAGGCGAGACACTAGACTAGCAGAGATCATGGTGAAGATATAGAAAAGGGTAGAGTTTAAGGAGATGAAGTAGTACCGGCTTAACTGTAATAGTTGGCATCGTAAGGACGGGAGATTGTTTGTTCTTGATATTGATGGGTTGAGGGATGAGGTACTATGAGAATGCAATCATTTGACATTGACTATACATCTCGGTGGCAATAAAATGCATCGAGTATGAGGTCAAAATTTTATTAGGAAGGGATGAAGAAGGATGTTGGGTCATTCCTCTCGAAGTGCATGAATTGTCAGTTGGTAAAATTAGGGCAGAAGAAACCGAATGGGTTGTTGCAGCTGCTCGAGATTCCCAAGTGGAAATGGAAATAAGTTACTTTATTGATGGATTGTCGAGAATTGAAGGAAGGCACGATAGCATTTGGGTCATAGTCGATAGATCGACAAAGAGTGCCCGATTCAGACCCATTAAGTAAAGTACAATGACATCCAAATTAGTCGAGTTATATGTGAAATGGGTTGTGCGATTCCAAGGTGTGCTAAAGAGCATTGTAACCGATCTAGACCCTTTATTTACTAGCTTGTTTTGAAAGAGCTTACAAGAGATGTTAGAGATGAAGTTGCATCTCAGTATAGCTTATCATCCACAAACTAATGGACAGACCAAGTGGGTGAATCGTATTTTAGAGGATTCCTTACAGGCTTGCATTCTGAATTTTGGAGGCTCATGGGATGATCATCTACACTTAGTAGAGTTCGCATACAACAACAATTATCAATCCAACATCAATATGGCACTATTTGAGGTGTTATATGGCCGACCGTGCAATGCTCCTTCATGTTAGTGCGAAGCGGGAGAGAAACTAAACTTGGACTAGATATGATTAGAGGGACTTCGGAGAAGATCGAGATTATTCGGCAATGAACGAAAGATGCTTAGGATAAACAGAAGAGTTGCGGTGATAGGAGGAGACGTGATTTGGAGTTCTTCGTCGGTGATATGGTATTCTTCAAGATCTCTCCTTTAAAAATGTTGTTCGATTCGGTATTAAGGAGAAGTTGGCACCGAGATTCATTGGTCATTTTTTGATAATTGAGACGATGAGGAATCTACCATATAGAGTCGAATTACCTCAAAAAATATTGGGCATGCACAATGTGTTCCATGTATCCCACTTGTGAAAGTTTGTGAACGACTCAAGTCTAATAGTTCAACCAGATCAGTTTGATGATATCAAGATTGAAACAGAAGCATCGAGACCTTGTAGACCTATTCATTTTTTTGGATAGGATAGAAGCAGCTTAGTAGGAAGACGATAGAGCTGGTGAAGGTTCAATGGAGTGAGAGCAAAGGCGATTATACTTGGAAGACTGAAGAGAGCGTGGGAACTACTTATCTAAAGCTCTTTTACTTTGCAAGAGTTATGTTTATCACATTTAGTTTAGTACCTGCATGCTAGGGTTGTCATAAATACAATTTATTGCTTTTGAATGCATGTTTTATGCTTTACATGTTTGCTTGTGGATGATAGGCATATGGGGTAGCTATATTTGACTTTACCTTTGTTGCATTGGAAATTTCGGGGGTGAAAATTCCTAAAGGGGGGAGAGTGTAATGAGCCGTATTTTACGTATCGGAAAGGTCGTAAAATATTTATTCAAAATCCATATATGGTTGTATTACTCTATAATTTTGGGAAATGCCTATTATGGACATTTTATATTTTCATAATTTTTCCAAACGAATTTACCCTTGGAAACTTTTATCGACTATAACTTTTGATAGGATCTAAATTAGTATCCAAGACCACTTCCATTGGAAAGATATAATGATTTCACTTTCCATAGTGTGATCATAATAGCAATTTGGACTTTCTGGCTAGGAGATATGGTAGTTTGAAGATTGGCAGTTTTCAGACCAGTTTAATGGGTAATTAGTGAAATTGGAAGTAAGCCCACTAATCCATGTCAGATTTGGAGGCTATAATAAGCTGAACCATCATTTGCAAATCACTTTTACACCTCTCATAGATCCAAGCCTCCATTAACTCATTCTCCATCCAATGCCTTCTCTATTCTCCTTCAAATCAAGTCTAAATCATAGATTAGTAACAAATTTACAAGGAGATTCATTAGAGACCTTCAAATCTACATTTTTGAGGAAGAAAAATTACACCTTTGCTATTCATTTATGGATCTATCTTGATTTTCATGCAAAACTTGGATTTTATGGGTTTTAGTGAGTGATTTATCATCCCTCACCTTACTATATATGCATCTGTTTGTTTTAACATGTTTTGGATCTATAATTAAAGTCAAAATTAAGCTTTAATATTGTTTTAAAACCTGACCTGCAGTAAAAAGTGATTAAATGAATTTTTGGTGTTTTAAACATGTTATGTGGATATGTGGTTGCCTTGATAGATGTTAGGCTATGTTGTATACACCTTGTATGACAATTGCTATGATTAATTGTGTGATTTACGTGTTTGAATGTTGTCTGGTGCATGTATGGTGTTTTTATATGCTTGTATGGTTGAAAATGCCCATCAGAGCGAATTAGAGGAAGGAACCCTAGAGACGGACTTCGATGGATTGGCTCTAGAGCGTTTGGAGTCATTTTGCAAAGGCGATGCATGAGGGCCGATACATTAAGCATAGCAATGGAATTGATGCGATGTTGAAGTGTTGAAGGAGCCAGGATTTTGGTTTTCCTAACCATTGGTGATGGTGGAATAGTGCTATAACCAAGCATGATGATCGATTTGATGATTAGCTTGGGTCAGTTGCCGAACACAAAGATCAGTTCAGTGGTGAGCTTGGCTCACTGACCGAAAAAATGTGGCGGTTCGGGCGTTAGTGTTGGCTAAGTGACCAAATAAGATTGGTTATTCGATGGTGGTGGGTTCTCAGTGTCCAGACAAGACTGACTGTTAAGTGGTGGTGGGTGCTCGGTGATCAGGTTGAGACATCTAATCGGTGGTGGAAGTCGGTCTAAGGAAAATGGCTTGGCTAGACATGTAGAGGAGTTGGCTTACATTTAGCTAGGCTCGGTTGTAGGATGGACCGACGAGGGTGGAGCACAAAGTTTAGCTATAGACATTGGGACAAGACTTGGCTTTGCTTGGTAGTCTTGGGAGTTGGTTCGCGGTAGGGATGGATGACCACAGGATAGCTCTAAATGACTTGGGAATGACAACTAATAAAGTACAAAGACTTCAACAAATCGATGTGGTAAGTGACTATAGCATCTGGTGATGGACCAAAAGGATGAGTTCTACGTAATAGCTTGTAGAGAAAAACATGAGGTTATGATGCTCGTGAGTAGGACAAGGTAGTTTGTGTGTACCTAGGGTAGTTTGTGTGTACTCATGTGTTTGGACGTCTACGTGTGTCCAGCCTTTAGCCATCTGTGTGGGTAAGAGTTGAGCATCTATAAGATAGTTCTATCATCGGTATGTCTACTAAGGGATTGATGGATAACTCTATGGTTTTGATTTTCATTAACAAATATTGTGGACGTCCGCTGATTCCAGTCCCTTGCCATCTGTGTAGGCAATTAGTTGGGCATCTAAGAGAGTTATAATATATCTGGAGCACTTGAGTGAGATATGTGAGGATGTGTGATGGATGCTATGTTTATTGTGTGCCTGATATGTTGTATGATACCCATATACTCTATATTTTCCACTTGTGATAGTAGTGCAGCAAATATTGCGGTTATGTGCTAACTTTTTGGATGCAGGGCTAGGTCAGGTAAGGTTGTTCATACTTTATACTCTATTTACTATATATGAGTTTTATAGTATTTAAGATGATATATTGCTCACACCAGACTGTTGTCCAACTTGATGTTTTATGCTTTGTTTCTTATTACCTCGGATACTCTTAAATGAGAAGATTAGGGATACCAAGACTGAATAGCACATGAAGCTGTACGGAATATAAGCAAAAGGCTACGCTTTCATATTTCTATACATGGAGCTTAGTATGGCTTATATTCTGCTGTGCAGTACTATAAAGCAATGTCATTACTTGTATTATTAGCGACAATTAAAGAGTTTATTATGAATATTTAGGATGTATAAACATTTATTTCGGTTTTTGTATAGTTTGTGAACCCAATGTTCTTATTTACGATTTATTTGGTTATATCATTGTCTGGCCTATTTTACATTTATGTTGTTATATTATATTTTATCTTTGCGTTATGTGATGTTCTACAGGTTTTGTGTTTGAATCTTTCTCTTCTTTACATTCTTGACTACCGTCCAACATCAGTCGGGTATCTCCATAATGTGTTATATAGGTTTATTGGGTATCAGAGGTGTAGGGCGGTCGTCATAACTCGCAACCTCCCAAATTCCAACGAACTAAAATATCACTTAAACACCTAAAACTTAATAATGTTTCTTTGTTTTACATTCTTTTTCTTCGTTCAAATATCAATTTATTATTATCAAATTCATAACAAGTTACTAGTACAACATATGTAGGTAAGTTTTCAAATTTCATTAAATTTATACCATAATCAATTTTAGTAAATCTATTCCATGATCATTCAATTTATTCCATAATCATTACGCATATAATTCTTTATCTAAGTTGTTATTTGCATTAATTCATTATGCATATATAATAAATTATCCAAGCAAAATTTATACCTAGTCTTTACGCACTTACAATTAAATATCCAAATCGGTTATACGTAAGAAAAATGAAACAGATCACAACGATATAATCTAACCTTATTACAAAACATGTAACTTTCCCACTTACCTTTTCAAATGTTCCTAACTCTCCGGATCTAATCCCTATTATATGTATTTCCACTTTGACCCCCAATTTGGATTCACATATAACATATACAAACAAATCTATTAGAATTTTAGGTTAGAAAGGAGAAATTTAGGTTGATTACAACTTAAAATCGGGATCTACAGTTTAGCTTGGTTGTAGCAAGTTGATTTGAGCCTACTCTCCATCTCTATCATTTTCTACATTCCTCTAGTGGTGTATACAGGCAAACTAAACTATTTCCCTATATTTATAGGGGTTCAAGCTAATGCTAACTATTCAATTAAACCATTTCAAATCTGGACCTTTGTGTCTTAATTTACTGCTACAATTATCAGATCACATGTTGACCAATTCATGCCATAGGTCGACCGCTACCGGTCGACCTAGGTATATATTGGGTCGACCTATGATTTGTTTCCTACGTTAATTTGACATCATGTTGATTTTGTTAATTTTCTTCCTAAGTTAGCTAACTGCGTTAGTTTTTTTCCCACTTCTTCACCCGAGATAATTTACTTGCACTATATATTCATTTTTCAGATTTGATTTCCATTAACGCTAGTTAATTGATTTATTTTCTTAATTACATAAATAATTATTTCCAACTCTAAACTTCAACTGTTAATAATTTTTCTGATTGAACTCCGATCGATAAACTTTATATATGAAAGTTGATCATAAAATCGCCACGAACCCAACGGGGCAAGTTTTGTAGCAAAATTTTGACATTTCAAAAATTTTATTTTCAGCATTACTATTTATTTATTAAATTCTTTTTAATTTATTAGCGTTAAAAATCTTGGGGTGTTATAGATTGGAAGGTTATAAAGAATGCTTTGGAAGTATGTAGTTTTTGGGATTAGTTTGGTTATATTGGATGTTTATAAAGAACATTGCAAAGATATCTACACCCTCGATGAAGCTTATGAAAGTGAACTTGGTTTATATTTGGAATGCGGAGTGTGAAGAGGCATTTGTCCAGTTGGATGAGATGTCGATGAGCGCACCTGCTTTGGTTATCCCTGATGGTACCAAACCATTTACCATCTACATTGATGCTTGTGATACTGTCTTGGTGATGTCCTGATGTGGGAAGGTAGGGTTGAAGCATATGCGAGTCGATATTTATTGGCACATGAGAAGAATTACCCTACACAGGATTCGGAATTGGCTACAATTTTATTTTCCTTGAAGTCGTGGAGGCACTATTTGCTAGGAGAAAGATTCAACCTGTTTACGGAAAGCAAGTCATTGAAGTATTTATTTCCATAGAGGGACTTAAACTTTAGGTGGAAAATATAGATGGAATTCTTAGCATCTTATGATTTTGGTACCACATATATCCCTGAAAGGGTAATGTCGTGGCAAATGCATTGAGTAGGAAGCATGTGACAGTGAGTGCAATGATGTTAGAGATGAAGCAACTAGAGTATACTAGTACAAACCCATGCTTTGCTCATGATTATTATCATCACATGGAAGATATTATGTATGTTTGAATAGTGAATTTTAAAAGGTCTCAAATTTATTGGAAACAAATTAATCAAGTTACACGAAGGCCTTTATGCTTTATAAAAATGATTCGTTTGATCTATGATAACTAATTTAAACAAGATGTAAATATAAATAAGCATAGTGTTATTTTTAATATGTATATCTATGCAAGAATGAATAACTAGCACAGGTAATAATTAAAAAAATCCATATATACATAACTTTTTGTCTAGTTATTCCTAATAATTGTTGTGTTAGTGCAAACTTATAATCTGTAGTAGATTCTTTACATGAGTTCTATGAAAATACTTAAAAATGTTGATAGTGTTGGCAACCACATCTTATAAGTCACTATACTTCTACATAAGGTTTCACCATGGACTCTTTCAAATAGGTAATAAATTATAAATTTTATAAATTGATCCTCTAAAATATGCAGTATCTAATTATAACAATTGGAAGGAAAGAAAGTAGTTATTGCAATCACTATGCAAAATACATAAGTAGCATGGTTTTTCTCTAGTATTTTTTACATGAGTATAACTATTGGCTTATCGAACCATAGAAAACTGAAAGTGGTTAAAAAACAGTTTTATTGTTATTCAAAATGAACATCTCAACTTAATACAAACATTAAAGGCCTTAACAATTAATAACAAGTAAGTGTACATAAATCGAACTTCATAGTGCACGGTTTTCCAAAAAAAGTATTCATGAACAATGGCAGCTTAAATTGTCAAGAAAAAATGAATAAATGCTCTTCCAATCCTTTTGATTCGCCCGCAAAGAGAAATTCAATACTTGATAAAAAGAATCATATAAACATTGTCTCCATAGCAAAACCATACAAAATAGAATTTGTAATCAAAAGCATATATAATCCACCATCTTTATTATATTTGAAAATAAAAATAGTGGAAAGTGCTACAAAATGTTAGTCAAGGAAGGATAAAGGAATAAAGCTTCCAGGTTAATCGAAAAATGTTGAGCTATCCAACATCATTCAAAGAACATATAGCATTTCTTATGAACTGTGATCCTTTGAACTTTTAGTTTCTTGTAGTTGTTGATAGAAGTAGGTCTGGGTTTTTTTTCCATTATTCCAGTTTTCATGCATTTTCATCCGATTTATTCCATAAAATTCTAATTTCCATTGTTTTCCAAAAAAATAATGTTGGAAGGAATTCCTTCTAGTAGCAGAACGAAAACAGCTCGGAAATATTTGGAATTTCCAAAGGAAATGATCGCCTTTCGTCAGTTTAATCTTTGGTTCATTACTTGGGCCAAGCCTATGAAATATATAGAGTAATTTCATTTCTATCTGGTGCTTTAATTCTAAACATAATTTCTTTGACAGAATTAAAAATTCCCTACCCCCAGTTTTCCTCTCCCCTTTGATCCGCACTCAATCTGATCCAAGCCGCGTCCTTCTCATCTTTGCTTGCATCCCTCTCATCTGTGCTCACATTTGGGTATACCTGAGAATCCTAGCCCTGATTAAATCAAAACTACTTTTTCTCAGGTGTTTTAATTTTTTTGATGTTGCTTCAAATTGTATATGTTTGCATCAAAATTGGTCACAAACACTCAATAAATATGATAACACCATTAATTCAATATCCAAATCCAAACAGAATGGAGTACAGAACAAAATATGAAGAAATAAAATTGAAATAATAAGAAAAGGAACATGAAAGAGTTTATAGTGGTTTGGCCGAATCCGGCATACGTCCGCTCTAAAAGTTATCCTTTTATTTATACTGCTAATTACAGTTAGAATACGTGAAATTCAAGAATAAAAATGGTAGAGTATAGCCTAAGGAAGAAGATGGAGAGAGCCAGAAAGAGACCCCTCTCCTTGAGCTAATGATCTGGTATTTATAGGGGAAGATGACGAGACATCCAGCTGAAAATCAACATGCAAGAGCCCTAGATCGAAACGAAACCTTCTAGAAAAAATGAGGCCCATCCAGGCCTATATGACCGATCAGTACCGATCCCTATAGAGGATCGGCACCGATGGGTCAAGAAGACCACATAGGGCCCGACGATCCCTATAGTAGGTCCCCATCTATGCCTTCTTGTGGTTTCTTGAGTTGTTTGCAAATTTCCTTGAGTTTTTACTGAGATATTGACCAAGTTTTGTTGAATTGATCTGCTGATTTGAATATCTATATCCATAGTGTTTCGATCCGACCCAATCCGTTCATAACCATATTGACTGATCTAACTCCCTGCCTAGGAAGTACAAATCCTTACTTAGCCAATTCTTGGATGCTACTTGCATTAATCTGCTTGACTATCATCCATAGCCTTGCTTATAACTGATCTAATTTCTAGACCTGATAATCATCTCTCCGGCTTTTTACCTTGATGATCGCAAATCCATTTAGCTAATTCCAAGGTATCATGGCCTTGCCAAAAGGCGGGATAACATTTGCCCCCCAAAATATTCCTTGCGATAGGAAGGTGTATTTTGAATTGCCTTAAATCCAAAGTCCATAATCCATCGATAGCTAAATTTCCAATCCAGAATCCAATCCTTTGACAAAGTCCATCTCGTGTTCGTCGGGAGTTAGTATTTGCATGATGAATCCTCAATCTCTCTAGATTGTTAATAAAATCCACGACTGTTACGAGTCGATAGCCAATTCCAAAACCATTCCAAATCCTTAGCCAAATCCATATCCATCCAAAGCCGATAACCGAATCCATGATCTCACAGGATTGTTTACCAAATCTTAAGCCTCGATCTCACTGGATCGTTGTCTTAAATCCTCGATCTCTCTGGATGGTTAGCAAAATCCTCAATCTTATCAGATTATTTCTAAATCCATGACCTCTCTAGGTCAATATCCAAATCCATAACTATTTAAAATCCTGGAAGTTAGCAAGCCAATGTGCGATCTCTTCGAATCGTTATCCAAGTTAATGTTTCTCCAAACCGATCGATGGTCTCTAGATCCTCGCTAACTCGCTCTTTAGTGGAGAACTTAACGGCGAGTGAGTCGATCCTGTCACTCTCCGATGAAGCAACTCACTCCCTGCACTCCAACCCCTTTAGGGGCATACAGTGATGTCTTGATCCTTCTAGATTGATCATAGCCTCTCCGAGCTCTTGTTGGAACCCGTCCTGACACTCTTCGGTGAAGGGGGAATAACGACAAGTAAGTCGATCATGTCGCTCTTCGGTGAAGCGACATTACTTCCTGCACTCCGGTTCAATATCCCTGATCGTAAAGCGATGTATTAGCTTCCTAAGCCAATCATGGTCTCTCCAACCCTTGCTGAACCCCATCCAGTCACTCTTCGGCAAAAGGTGGGTCGATCATGTCGCTCTACAAATAAGTGACTCGCTTCTTGCACTACAGTCCTTGACTCTCTAATCGGAGACATAAAGCGATCAATTTCGTACTGACTTTCTTTCTTCGACCTTGACTCTTCTATCAAGGGCTTAATCCTTGACGTACGAATCCATCCTGTTTCTCTTTGGCAAAAGGACTCGCATCTTGCGGTTATTGCCCCGTCTCTTCGGTCGTGACAATCGCGGCCTGTTTTGTTCACCACATTAATGAAGATTTAAGGTTTTAAGATCTATACATTAAATTTGAGTTTCAAACAACCAAAAAACCAGAAAAAACTAGGAAAACTAAATATTACCTCTTTGGGCATGACGGTTAATCATCATCTCAAAGCATGCCTAGGAGCCAACGTCGATCCCGTATATGTGTAAGTAACTTAGCCATTTTATATGGAGTTTATTATTTATTTAGTTCATGCCATCCCAATCAATAGATGATGATCTGTGACCTTGATACAAGGCCATTTCCATTTTATGTGGATGGAGGCCATACCTATTCCACCGTGGTAGCCTGAGTCCTTCATACCACGATAGCCTGCCATCCCTGACATATTCCTCAACCATATCCCATAAGTATCTACGTTCATCTATAGTATCCCTATCTAATTCATGGAATATGCAATACTTTCCAGACCTCCATACTTGCACCGTAGGATCCCTCTTTGTAACAACCCGCATATTTTACGATTGTGTATTTAAATATTTCATTTAAATATAGCATCGTTAGTCGGATTAAAGTCCGAAATGCTACTTTTTGCAAACAGTCGACTTAGGACTCGAGACCACTTCCATTTAGTTCAAAATGCCGTTTGCGACCTCTTTGAGTATAAATATTGATATGTTTGGAGTTAGCTAGAATTTTGACATTTTCATTTAGGACTTTGGGTTTGGGTTTTAGCCCAATAACCTAACATAAGACCCTAGCTCAACCCCCTCTCCTCTTCATTCATTCTCATTTCCTAACACTCTCAAGCTCAAGAGAATAATGGGGGAAAAGATTGGAAATTAAAATTCCTAAGCCCTTGTTTCTTTTCAAAAATTCAAGTTCTAGCTCCAAAATCAAAGAGAAGCTTAGGTAAGCATCCTCTTCATCTTCTCCATCTCAATCCCACTTCCATTTTCAAAAATTCCTAAACCTTAACTTAGGAAATATTTTCTTATGAGCTTAGGTTCAAGCTTCTTGGGTTGAAGTGAAGAGTGGTTGATCTTTCCTTTATGTTTGAGCTTCTCCTTCATTGTTTTTGAGTAAAAATGTGAGATTTTTATCTCACATCTATGTCTATAACTATCATTATTGTTAGGTATGAATTTCTAATATCTATTCATGTTCATTTGCTTTTGATTTGAATTGATTTAGTGAACATTTCAATTTTTGGTGTTTTGAAGTTAAATCTTTAAAAATCCTAGCTTTGATGCTTGAACATGTCTTTGGGGTGAGTCGAAGAGCCTATAAGACTGGGTTTTCGCGTGGCATAAATCCCTAGTTGCAATTGCTCGATCAATCGGCTCCGTTTAGATTCTTGCCCCTTTGGGGACTAGGCTAGAAATACTGGAAAACAGGTTCCTGTCAACTGGCTCTCTAAGTTCAGTCGACTGACCTGGAACCCGAGAGTTTTCCAGGCATTGGGCCAGTCGACTAAACTCACTGACCTGCTTGCTTCATCCTAATTTGCCTATTTTGCTTGCGATTCCAATTTTTATCGATTCGTGGTTAACCGATTTGTTGTTATCATTTATTATCGACTTTGATGACTTCTTCTTTAGGATTTTTGAGAATATCCAATTTGATAGATTCGGTATCGATTCCTATGGATTTGATTCACATCTTCATATGTGAATTCTTTGATGATTGGTTGTTTTTGCAATCATTTTTGTGGTTTGTCACTTTAAAATACATTGTTTTACTACTAGTAGTAAATATTAAACTCTTTCATCAAAACGATTTCAACACTATTTTCAATATAAAGCTCGTTTATAAAACCGTTTTCCAACCTATTAGTATATACAAATGTTTGCCTCATTCATATGAGAAATCTAATTAAATGGCTTAGCAAAACAAGTGGTATGAAACACTTATGTTTACTTTGTCGGTTAATTCTTGGACTTGTTCGATTGAACTCTTATGACAACTTTCGAGCGGAAATCTACAATCTGTTCGTAAATATTTAAGTTAAGCCAGTGGTTATGGGACATGAAGCTAAACTCATATATTTACTAGCTTAGTGTAATTTACACTTATTTTCGAGTGGAAGTCTATATTTGTTCGCAAATAGTTGAGTTAAGCCAGTGGTTATGGGACATGAAGCCTAACTCGTTTATTTACTAGCTTACTGTGATTTACACTTGTGGATCTATGAAGATCCTTTGCTGGAGTTTCGGCTCAATTTTGTGGGGTAGCGACCCATGGTCTTCGGATCATTTTGTGGAGCTTCGTCTCAAAGGTCATCGGGCCGTTTTGTGGAGCTTCGGCTCAAATTTGATGGTTAGCGACCATGGAATAGCGTTCCGTTTGTGATACACGTGGTGGTGAGTTTTTATGCTCTCGTTTTGTGATAGGCCTCCCCCTTTTGTGATTTCTAGATCTCTAATTGATGATTTCTAGAATTTGTGTTTCACCAATTTTAGTGATTTACATTATTAAGTTTTATCAATATTTGTGCATTGGTGAATTTGTATTTCACCAACTTTTACGATTAACATTGATATGTTTGTCAATATTTGTGGTTTGGTGAATAAAATAAAGAATATGGCATTCTTTTTAGTGCTTCGAGATTTCTTGAGATATTGTATGATTTTTGTTGTTATTTAATGTATACTTGTCGCAGTATGACATTTTTGTTATCATACGTTTTTATCGTATCACTTATCCTATCTCATTTTTATTTGATATTTATAGCTAGACTGGTCCGTTTATTATTTTCTTATTAAATAATACTCGGGTCAGGCCGAGTTATTACAGGTGCTTCTACTTGACTTCTTATCAGGGACTGTTGTCTAATTTTTGGCTAACTACTTTAGATTAGTAGTTTTTGTTTTATACATTCGAGATAGAGACTCCTTGATGTATACTTATTCTTTTGTCTAGCACTTGTATCTATTCTTTTGAGATATTTTGGATCTTGTTTGACCACTACTCTGATGAACACTTATATGTGTTATATTCATATCTGTTTCCGTCTTTGAGATATGAACATCTATGACTGATTTATGTTATGTTTATTTCTATATTTTTTTCGAAGACCACATAGCCACTGTGTAGTAGTTTTGAGTTTGTATCGATGTGTCAGATTTCCTCTCTTGAAATAAAATGCATGTTATACTATCTGACATATCGGTGCTCGCACAAAGTAATTACATGGATAGTCGCTCCTCAACAGCCTTATTCTTCATGCTAGTTGACGACATTACTCCGTAGTGTCCTTGGCTAGCGTGAGTATAGAGGTGGGGCATCACAGCTTGGTATCAGAGCCAAACTTCGGAACAATGTAGAATAATTTAACAAGGATCATCATCCTAAGTCCTTCTTACGAGTCGTGCCTTAGGATTTTATCCGAGTCTTAGGACCTGTTATATCATATTTTCCTTGTGATGCCTTGTTTTATCAATCATGTTTGTTTGATATTCATTTTGAGATTAACCTTTTGCTTCTTCTTTCTTTTTTTCTTAAAGAGGAGAAATGGTTAGATCTAACCGACCCAGTGCCGATCAATCCAATGCTACTCCTTAAGATGGAGTATTCATGTCTGCCCAGCAGCTTTTAGATCTTGTAAAGAATGCTCAAGCTGCCGGACCCATTCCAGAGCCTACTCATCCGAAATCTGGGTTTGCACGCTTATGCAGAGACTATACCGATTTGGGAGGAAGCCCATTCAAGGGATTCGAAAGTGTTATTAAAATCCAAGCTTGGATTAGATCGTGCGATCGCATCTTTTGTCGCATGAATATAGTTGATTTACATCGAGTCCAAGTGGCTTCTAGCATGCTCCGAGAAAGAGCGTTAGATTGGTATGAGCCCTTGACTTCGGAGATTATCGAAGCGGATCTTACTTGGGAGCAATTTTGAGTAAGGTTCGAGTTGAAGTTTGTGCCAAATGCTAAAAAAGTAACTTTGGCCTGGCGTTTTATTGACCTTATTCAAGGTGAATCTTCTTTGACGGATTATGTCGCATCTTTTGAATCTCTCTCTAAGTATGGGGTCGAGTATATTAATACCCCAATGAAGAAAAATCAAAGGTTTGTCTATGGGTTGAATAAGAACCTTAAAAAACCTTTACTTTTGAAACTAGAAGTTTCTTTCGATCAACTTGTAGACATCGCTCTTCGACTTGAAGAGGCCGATAAAGCAAGCGATGTTGAGATTGTGGGCGTCAATAAGAAGAGGCATCCCTTTATTAAGTTTGAAAGTCCTAATCCTAACAAGAGAGTGAAGCAAGTGACTTCTATAGCAAAGACTCCAATCCCTAATCGTGGGGAATGCTACAATTGTGGCTCTAAGGACCATTATACAAAAAGGTGTCCAAGGCCTATTTCTTGCCGCTATTGCAAAAGTGTGGATTACTATATATCTTCGTGTCCCAAACGTCAAAGCAAGAAAGAGGGGAAGCTAAATATTGTGAAAGCCCGTGGTGACACTTCTCGTGGTCAAGGTATTTCTCATTCAATCCTTGATGACATTTTTCTTGAGATTATATGATTCGAGTTCTTATTGATATGGGTTCATCTCGTTATTTTTATCAAAAGAACTTGTAGATTCTTTTTCTTTAAACATTTTGGGCTTGACGACTTCGCTGAGAATTGCTATCCGGATATTGGATCCGCAACGCTCAGTTTGCTTTAAAAAAATGTCATGTTATGCGTTACTTAGGCTTCGGAATCGATTTTTATGAAAGGATTGGCTTAATAATTATGAATTCCATACCCTATTTCCCGAGTGGACTATCCATCTTTGATATTTTCAATCTGTTAAGCAGATTTCTATTTTTCTTAATGATTTCTATTCTAATTTGGTGGCATCATTTTATTTTCTAGACCCACTTGTTGAGGAAAATGTTATTTCTCTCATTCAATTAGTTTGTGAAATTTTTTGGTATATTTGAACTTGTGTTAGGATTATCACCTAAGCAATCTTTTGTGTAGTGCAAGAGTCTTTTCAGCCCGACCTTGCCACCAGTTTTCATCAGCTATGAGTTGCAGAGGATAGCTTTCCCCTTTACCACATTCCGCACTCGTTATGACTCTTATGAATGACTCGTGATGTCATTCGGTTTGTCCAGCTTATTTTGTCCACCTTATGAATCGAGTATTCGATGAATATCTCGATGAGGCCATCTTTGAATTTATTGATTATTGATGAAAACAGCAATTCAAATTTTTGCAAATCTTTTTCATAAAATATTTATGAGTATAATTGGATTTGTTCTTAAAACGAACGAAGAATGTTCGTAAAGTTTTTAAGAGATATCTTTATCATATAGAAGGTGATTTTGTGTTGTTTTGCCCATTGAGTGCTTTAAGAATTCTGGTCGATGCGCTTGATCAACGTTATCGGTAGGAATCTCCTAAACGCTATGATGAGACAATCAGACATAGTAAATTGACTTGGAATAAGTAAATTTTTCTAGAAAGATGATTACATAAAATTAATTGTAATTTTGAAAGTTTGAGCTTTTCGGGAAAGAGGGTAAATTAAAAGAACTCTTTTCTAATACTCATATTCTTATGATTCCCAAAGGGAACCAAGACTTCACTGTTTGTACCGATGCTAGTCGTATTGGTTTGTGTGCCGTTCTCTTGCGTAAGAGAACGTTCTATCACTTATGCTTCTATACAATTAAAGCCTATCGAGACTAGGTATGCCACTCATGATCTAGTGCTCACGACTATTGTTTTTGCATTTAGAAATTGGCATCATTATTTTTGAAGAGAAATTTGTTCTCTACACCGACCATAAATCTTTGAAGTATTTATTTTCTCAAAAGGAACTTAATTTGCATCCACATCGTTAGCTCCGCTTCCTTGCATCCTTTGATCTTGATATTCCTTACACTTTGGAAAGGGAAATCATTTTACCAATGCCCTTAGTCGTAAACAACAAATGGTTGTTTCTTTGATGATGCCCAAATGGAATGATCTTTTTGACAGGTTCACCTGACGTACCGTTATTGTAATATGTCATTGTTCCGAATTATTCGGGCATACCATTATTGAATTTCGTCGTTTCACCAGCTCGATTTTCTGTTATTCATGACATTTTTCCACGTCTCTCAATTATGGAAATGCCTTAAGGATTCCAATTCTATCCTTAAGCCTAGTTTTATTGAAGAAATTGATGTTTCACCTAATTTCACTTATGAGCAACATACTCTCTCGTGCTCTTTAGGGTGAACTTGTTATTTCAAATTTCTTTTGTGCTGATATGCTATTATGGTTGTTACTTCTTATTTTTCTTCTTCTTAAATATTGTGAGGATGCAATTTCTTTATAGAGGGAAGTTTGTAACAACCCGCATATTTTACGATTGTATATTTAAATATTTTATTTAAATATAGCATCGTTAGTCGGATTAAAGTCCGAAATGCTACTTTTTGCAAACATTCGAATTAGGACTCGAGACTACTTCCATTGAGTTCAAAATGCCGTTTGCAACTTTTTTTAGTATAAACATTGATATGTTTGGAGTTAGCTAGAATTTCGACATTTTCATTTAGGGCTTTGGGTTTGGGTTTCAGCCCAATAACCTAAAATAAGACCCTAGCTCAACCCCCTCTTCTCTTCATTCATTCTCATTACCTAACACTCTCAAGCTCAAGTATAATGGGGGAAAAGATTGGAAATTAAAATTCCTAAGCTCCAGTTTCTTTTGAAAATTTAAGTTCTAGCTCCAAAATCAAAGAGAAGCTTAGGTAAGCATCCTCTTCATCTTCTCCATCTCAATCCCTCTTCCATTTTCAAAAATTCCTAAACTTTAACTTAGGAAATATTTTCTTATGAGCTAAGATTCAAGCTTCTTGGGTTGAAGTGAAGAGTGGTTGATCTTTCCTTTGTGTTTGAGCTTCCCCTTCATTGTTTTTGAGTAAAAAGGTAAGATTTTTATCTCACATCTATGTCTATAACTATCGTTATTGTTAGGTATGAATTCCTAAAATCTATTCATGTTCATTTGCTTTTGATTTGAAATTATTTGGTGAACATTTCAATTTTTGGTGTTTTGAAGTTAAATCTTTAAAAATCCTAGCTTTGATGCTTGAACATGTCTTTGGGGTGAGTCGAAGAGCCTATAGGACTGGGTTTTCCGTGACATAAATCCCTAGTTGCAATTTCTCGATCGATCGGCTCCGTTTGGATTCTTGCCCCTTTGGGGACTAGGCTAGAAATACTGGAAAAGAAGTTCCAGTCGACTGGCTCTCTAAGTTCAGTCGACTGACCTGGAACCCGAGAGTTTTCCAGGCATTGGGCCAGTCAACTGAACTCAATGACCAGTCGACTGACCTGCTTGCTTCATTTCAATTTGCCTATTTTGCTTAAGATTCCAATTTTTATCGATTCGTGGTTATTTGATTTGTTGTTATCATTTATTATCGACTTTGATAACTTCTTCTTTGGGATTTTTGAGAATATCCAATTTGATGGATTCAGTATCGATTTCTATGGATTTGATTCACATCTTCGTATGTGAATTCTTTGATGATTGATTGTTTTTACAATCATTTTTGTGGTTTGTCACTTTAAAATACAAAGGTTTCTATACTAGTAGTAAATATTAAACTCTTTCATAAAAACGATTTCAACACTATTTTCAATATAAAGCTCGTTTATAAAATCGTTTTCCAACCTATTAGTATATACAAACCTTTACCTCATTCGTATGAGAAATCTAATTAAATGGCTTAGCAAAACAAGTGATATGAAACGCTTGTGTTTACTTTGTTGGTTAATTCTTGGACTTGTTCGATTGAACTCTTGTGACAACTTTCGAGTCGAAATCTACAATCTGTTTGTAAATATTTAAGTTAAGCCAGTGGTTATGGGACATGAAGCTAAACTCATATATTTACTAGCTTAGTGTAATTTACACTTATTTTCTAGTGGAAGTCTACAATTTGTTTGCAAATAGTTAAGTTAAGCCAGTGGTTATCGGACATGAAGCCTAACTCGTTTATTTACTAGCTTGCTGTAATTACTTATGGATCTATAAAGATCCTTTGGTGGAGTTTCGGCTCAATTTTGTGGGGTAGCTACCCATGGTCTTCGGATCGTTTTGTGGAGCTTCGGCTCAAAGGTCTTCGGGCCGTTTTTTGGAGCTTCGGCTCAAATTTGATGGTTAACGACCATGGAATAGCGTTCCGTTTGTGATACACGTGTTGGTGAGTTTTTATGCTCCCGTTTTGTGATAGGCCTCCCCCTTTTGTGATTTCAAGATCTCTAATTGATGATTTCTAAAATTTGTGTTTCACCAATTTTAGTGATTTACATTGTTAAGTTTTATCAATATTTGTGCATTGGCGAATTTGTATTTCACCAACTTTTACGATTAACATTGATATGTTTGTCAATATTTGTGGTTTGGTGAATAAAATAAAGAATATGGCATTCTTTTTAGCGCTTCGAGATTTCTTGAGATATTGTATAATTTTTTTTTAATTTAATGTATACTAGTCGCAATATGACATTTTTGTTATCATACGTTTTTATCGTATCTCTTATCCTATCTCATTTTTATTTGATATTTATAGCCAGACTGATCCGTTTATTATTTTCTTATTAAATAATACTCGGGTCAGACCGAGTTATTACAGGTGCTTCTACTTGACTTCTTATCAGGGGTCGTTGCCTGATTTTTGGCTAACTACTTTAGATTGGTAGTTTTTGTTTTATACATTCGAGATAGAGACTCCTTGATGTATATTTATTCTTTTTATTAGCACTTGTATCTATTCTTTTGAGATATTGTGGATCTTGTTTGACCACTACTCTGATGAACACTTCTATGTGTTATATTCATATCTGTTTTCGCCTTTGAGATACGAACATCTGTGACTGATTTATGTTATGTTTATTTCTATATTTGTTTCCGAAGACCACATAGCCACTGTGTAGTAGCTTTGAGTTTGTGTCGATGTGTCGGATTTCCTCTTGAAATGAAATGCATGTTATATTATCTGACATATCGGTGCTCGCACAAAGCAATTACATGGATGGTCGCTCCTCAACAGCCTTATTCTTCGTGCTAGTTGACGGAATTACTCCGTAGTGTCCTTAGTTAGCGTGAGTATAGAGGTGGGGCGTCACACTCCTCGTTGGTTTTCGGTAGGGAAGCTGCCCCCTTGTGTCTAGTAATCCATTCCAAGCTTTCCAACAAATCTGAATAAGATGAGAATTTTGGCTCCCATTCCTTTCTTTGCCTTTTTGATCCATCACGACCAGCATCCATTTTTCATTTACCCTTATCTTACTAGACCCTTCTCCAGATGGTCCTTTACCTCTCATAGCATTTACCTCTTATTTGTGAGCTCATGCGTACTTTTACCATAGGAACCTCACCGCTTCATGGAAAAATTCCCCGATATCCATCGGTAGATCCCACACCAGCGCAATCTTAAATTCCATGCCGTCGACAATCCCTAATACTACTACCATTAATACGATTGATGGATCCGGCCGATCCACCGAAGCCACTGCTGTATTGGATCATGTCAAGAAATTCCGCAGGGACTCTCATGTCCTCTGTTTTAGTGCCGCCACTGTCATCACATTCTTGGGTCGTCAAATATAGACCTGAAATTGTTTCGTAAACCTGTCCGCTAGCTTGTTCCACGTCATGATTGATCCATTCTCCAACTGCCTAAAAGCACAGCTAATTCCATCAAGTATAAAGGAAAACAACTCGCCATAACTTCCTTCGATTCCCTTAACACTTCCATATACCGGATATACCTCATCATATGCAACGTAGGACATGACTTTCCATCATATACCTCTAGTGTTGGTAGTTTGAACTCGGGTAGATTCTTAGCATTCCCGATATTCGGAGTAAATGGGCTCCGATTAATATCTTCCAGATTCATGTTGGGCAATTTGCCTCTCATAATCCATCGTATTAGCTCAGCCACCCTTTCGTTCACATCCATAGGTGATCTCCAGTCCATATTACTGGCCTACCCCTATCTCCTTAAGGGTGTTTCGAGATATACTCTTCCACATTCTAATCCCTAGCTACAGGTCCTGCATCAACCACCAGTCGAATGACATCACCCATAGTCGCCTAACCTAAGGGCATGCCCCCAGGCCTTAGGTGATCGGTGCCAATCCCTATGGGAGGATCGATGTTGATCCCTCCTTGTTGGCCAGGTAATGCCACCCGCTGCTCTGTTCCATTCTTCTGCCTGTTGGCTTTGACTCCATGCTCCTAGTCCTGATTTCCTATCGTCTTTACTGCTCCAATTCACGATCCAAATTGCCAACTGCTCCAAATCCATGGTTTTATGCTCCAACTTGTCCAATTTTCCTAAGGAAATTTTTACATCATCTCTTCTAGTCTCCTCATCATCCGTTCATACATACCATAGTCTCCATCTCATTCCTAGTGGTGTAGACGGAGGGCGGATTAGTTCCAGCTCCAGAGGATGCCTCCTAACTTCCTCTATGATGACTGCTATCTGTAAGTGTTTTCCTTATAGATTTCTTAACCATTGATCCAAATCCAAGCTCCAATTCATTTCCAAATCTACAACTGCAAGTAACCTGGCTCTGATACCAAAAATGTTTGCACCAAAATTAGTCACAAACACTCAATTAATTTGATAACATCGTAGATTTAATATCCAAATCCAAACAAAATGGTGTAGAGAACAAAATATGAAGAAAGGAAATTAAAAAAATAAGAAAAAAACACAAGAGAGTTTATAGTGGTTAGGCTAACTCCGACGTACGTTCACCCCAAAAGTTTTTCTTTTATTTATACTACTGATTACAGTTGCAATCTGTGAAATTCAAGAATAAAAATGATGGAGTATAGCCTAGGGAAGAAGACGGAGAGAGCCAGAAAGAAGGTCCCTCTCCTTGAGCTAATGATCTAGTATTTATAAGGGAAGATGACGAGATGTCCAGTTGAAATCCACATGCAGGAGCCCAAGATCGAGACGAACCCCTCTAGAAAAATGATGCCTATCAAGGCCTTTGTTGACCGATCAGCACCAATCCCTGTAGGGGGATCGACAACGATCGGTCAAGAAGACCACACGGGGCCCGACGATCCCAAGTGTAGGTCCCCCTATATGCCTTCTTTTGGTTTCTTGAGTTTTTTGCATAGTTCCTTGAGTATTTGTTGAGGTATTGACTGAGTTTCATTGAGTTGATCTATTGAACTGAATATCCATATCCATAGTGAATTAATCCGATCTGTTTATAACCATATTGATTCGATCTGATCCCCTGCCAAGGATAGGTGTAAATCCATACTTAGCAATTTCTTGAATGCTACTGTCTTGAATCCGCTTGACTATCATCCATAGCCTTGCTTATAACTGATCTCTAAACTTGATAATCATCTCTCACTATATCACAAAAGTCATTTTTTACCGTTGAAAAAAACGCTACCACAGCTTTTAGCAACGTTTCGATAAACGCTGTGACACGACATGCGACTAAAAGTTTGAAAATTTTAGTTGCATTATAGTTACCGCTACCAAAAACAGACATATTATAGCATTTCTAAAACCCTACAAAAGTTTTTTGTGGAGCGTTTTCAAATGCAACCAAAATTACAATTTTTCCAATGCTTTATCTGTCCTACTATATATTTTTTGTTGCAATTTTTCTTTGCTACTATTTTTTTGAATTGCATTTGTTCCCATCTTTGAAACGCTACTAAAACTTATTGGTTGATGTACATCACATTTTAAACTCCGCTATTTACTGTTAGTGGCTTATATCATTTTTGACAATCACTTATATATAATAGCCATATTAAAACCAACATCACATAATTATCATTTTCAAACCAACTTTGATAATCATCATTTTCAAATAATTGAAAAAACACGTTAATCGCATAATCAAGTATAATATCCACAACATTTCAATAATAGTATTTCAATAAAATAAGTGAATTCACGTATCACAACCATTTACAAACAAGTCTATACAACTAGTACGAGTAAAATATTATAATATAGAACAGTTAAAGCCTTATTCATGGCTTAATTACCGACATTTTTTAGATGCAGCTGTTCTTCATTTCGAAAATGCTAATTATCTGTAGACAAGTATAACGGTCAATAGATAAAATTATATACATGTCCTGATAATATATGAATTATGTGCATAATTAAGTATAATATATATAAGAATAGCAAAAGCATTAATATTGACATTGACATTAGCATCCTTATTGACCGTACTTATTGACAATAACAATATCAAGAGAATTAGAATAAGTATTTTAATTCATTGGCTAAGGAAGAATGTTTTATGCCTCTTCAAATTTCATGTAAATGTTTCCTACAAGCTTCTATAGATATCCAATTACTTTGGCAATCAGTGTACTTCCAAAACCATCCTCCACCACCTCTTCACAGCAACCACCATCATCAAAACTGCAATAATCAACCTCTACCAAATAGTTACACAAAATACAGAACTCCACTACCCCAAACACTCCTCCATACACTGTTACAACCATAACAATATTACACCCGAACCATCGAACTCAAACGATCACCCTCCCCTACATGGACCTCAATAGCACAACACTGGAAACAACATCCCATCAGTAACTCCTTTCCACGACCAGACTTCATCACATAGTCCCAAACACCAAACAACTAAATCTACCCCAACCATCTCCTTAACCTGTTCCTCCTCCACGAAAATGCATATACCACAATTACACTACCATCTCCACAATCACACTTTACTGCAATCCACATATGGCAACCAAACTACAACCCTCTACAACCTAAAACAGTTTAAAATCACAAAAATGCAACCACCTTCTCGCTACCGTCTGAACCATGCTTAGCAATCTTCAGAACAAGCACCAGTTCAACATGAACGAACCCTCCACAAAACTACCTAAAACAATCGAGCTACAAAACTGTCATCGTACCATCCTCCACCACCATGAAACAACCATCAACTTCCAAAATAATCAACTGGAGCACTACAGCTTAATCCTATCACCAACCACAACACCACCGCTATATTAACCGTTGACCATAACCAGCTTCACATTCAAAATTGCCACATACAAACTTGCTACTTTCCTTCCATTCCCATCACCACAGCACCTCCATGCCACTGTCATCGGTTATCAATCAACCTCCATCGTCGCCTAACACTCCCTCATGCTTCAGTCACTTAATTCCACTCCATCATCGCCTAACACTCCCTCTATGCTTCAGTCACTCAATTCCACTCCATCTCACTACCTTCAACTGCGTGCCCCATCAGTCTTCACTAACAAGCACAAACCACACTTCAGTCGAGCTGCTGCAACTTCACAGCAAGCTCCAATCGTAATTTCCAAATTGCCAACATCTCCTTCCTCTACAAACATACCCTATAAAACCCTCATTCCACAACAACCCACTGCCTCTAACCTATGCCTTACCTTAAAATTCACCTTTCACCATTACAACATGCAAACACTCCACCATCAACCTTCCTTATATATATATATATATATATATATATATATATATATATATCAATGAGTAGAAACATGTGAAACATGATAATTGCTTCAGAACAAAGGAATATGGAATCCAGTTATATTAGAATTGTTTTATCTATGTATCAGCATAACATATGCCAAGAAATTATAATGAAAAACATAGAAGTACAAGTATGAAACTTTCAATGAAATATAAAATATTTTACTAGTGGCTACTCAGTTGATGAATGCCAGTCATTGACTACAACATATGCTTTGGCCATTTGCCATAAAATTTGTCAACACCAGTATCGGATCGAGTAAATTTTTTTATTAATTGCACCATTATATTCTCCTTTTGGGTGTGGCAAACTAAGCTCTATAGCTATTGGCTTCAAAGTACTGCCTTCTTCCAAGAAAAGAAGTGTTCTAGTTGCATAAACTTTGTTCTTTGTTCGGTAAATTCTGTTTTAAGTACGACATTAATCCATTATGGTGATCTAACATGTATAGCTTATTCGTGTTCATTGCCTACATAATAATATGATGTAGCGACCCGACTTCCCACTCTTGGAAAATCGCATCACTAATTAAGAAAGAAAGGGATAGAAGAAGAAAAGAAAGAGAAGAAAGAGAAAACAACACATCAGAATCTCACAGCGGAACGATTTAAATATAACATAGAACATATACATAGTATCATATACATCAGAGTTCACAACTAAACATCTCAAATTTAGACAGTTATAACATCTCTGTCTAATACAATACAAGACATCATACAGAATAACACACAGCGGAAACTCTAACCATATATCTACACGCTGAAGCCTCCTGCTCCAAAGCTCCTCCAGAATTCGTCAAGAGATAACCTGAATCACTTGACTACTCATATATAATATGAGTACCCAAGAGTTTAATAAAACAGAAAATAAACACTCGGGTCAGACAGGGGTCTGGTGTGAGTAAACGGTTTAAGATTTGCTTAACTTTAGAAAAACCTTTGAAAGAAAAGGTATCACGTAAGACTTCCCACACATAAACATGGAAAAGTTTTTACCTTACGCTAACCAAAACATTTGATAGGAAATCCAGTGATATTATAATAGTGTCTAGGGTTTTCAAGTAAATATGAAATAGTTGAAATTGTTACATCTATTAAATTCCATCTACTAGCCACAAAAGTGGGTAATACAAACAAAACCGTAGGGTCTCGTAGGAAGAATGGGTTTCCATCAATGGCAGGGCTACTGGGGTACCACCCGTCGCAGTACGTGGCCTAGATCACCGTACCGAGGAGCCACCCTAACTCCCCTGCAACACAAAGCCGGGACCATTCCTTACTGAACAGTCCCGAACAAGACCACCCCGCAGTTGGCTGCAGACCAACTGCCCACACAGTTGAAATATAAAGGGACTTCTAGACAGGGATGTATCTTGCTCTCCAGTGGGAGCGACCCTCGAAGCCTTGCTGCACCTCCCCTGTTTTAGCCATTCCCGGTTGATGAGGCTTGAGGCTGCGATTACCTTTATAGGACCAATTATCTTAGAATGCTCATCGTCCGCCTGACGATGTGCTGAAAGCATTCAATCCATACAAGTTCGTTCCGGGTTCGAACGAAACCGAAGGCACTATCTCGTTGCACTCATTTTGGAATCACCCTCAGAGTCAACGACCATAGCCCTTGCACCTCGAGTCTTCACTTGCTCCACTTGGATTAACGACCAACGTTTAAATGGAATCGATGTGGTTTTCGGATATCCAAATATGGAAACCCGATCCCGGTCTCACCGAATCTAAACGCCATTTTAATGTCCAAGTTATACTTAAGGGATTTAAACAATAGATATTTAGAAATATCACTTAACATAAATGGATGTATCATATTACACAGATAGAAAAGCATCTATTATCACATGCATATATACATATCACATAGCAGCATATATATCACATTCAGATATAGCATATTCACATCATCACATATCATTCAATGTCATCCAACAACATCCAATATCATTAACTCATCCAATGATATATATCATCCAATCATAAATCATCCATAAACAAGTTTGATTCAAACTTGATTAATTTAATTAATCCTTAAATTAAATTAATCCTTAATTAATCACTTGGATTATCATCAATCCAACTTCTTATTCATTAATTAATTACAAATTAATTAATTAACATCACTTAATTATCCTTTTCAATTAATCTTCCCCGATTAATTTTAATTACTTTAAGTAATTATTACTTAATTACCATATTAATCAATCATTCTGATTAATTACCTCCAAATTATACTAAGTAATTACCTCTTAATTACCTTCTAAAATTAATCAACCTTGATTAATTATTCTCTAATTATTCTGATAATTATTACTTAATTACCTTTAATTAATTACACCTGATTAATCACTTTTAATTAATCACACTTGATTAATTACTCTTAATTAATCATACTTAATTAATTACTTTTAATTAATCACCTTTGATTAATTACTTTATTTACATTTAGTAATTAAAACTAAATTATAAATTAATTATTCTTAAATTATTAATTAACAATTACTTAATTATTTCATTAATTAATGATTATTTCCATTAATTAAATTCTTTCTTAATTAATTACTTTTACAAGTAATTAATTACGTAATTACAACCCTAAATCCATTTATTAATTAACCATTAATTAAAGAATTTAATACTTTAACTAATTATAAATTAATTCTTTAATTAATAACTAAAGTGATTAACTCTTAATCACATTTACTTAATTACTTTTAATAAAGTAATTATCCTTATTTAATAACCTCTAGTAATTAATCACTTAATTACTTCACCAAGGAATTATATTAAATTAACTCACAAGTGATTATCTTAATTAATCACTAATTAATTATTTAACTTAATCATTTAAATTAATTAAATGATTCCTTAATTTCTTATATTAAAAGATTCTTAATTAAGAAAACATTGTCTTAATTAAATCATTTATATTAACCAATAACTTTAAATGGTTAATAATTTAATTATCTTAATTACCTTTCCAAATTTAATTATCTTTAATAAAAATTCAAAATAACTAAAGATAATCTTTATTTTTATTGATCTCTAAATCTTTATTATTTATCCTATTAAAATAAAATATTTTAGAAATCAATTTTAACTAAAACAATTGAAACATTCAAAATTAAAAATGTTTGAACTTCCCGAAGTGATTAAATAAAATATAATACTTATTATTTAAAATCCACTTATTTTATTTTTAAAACCTTTATGTTTAAAATATAAAATTTATTAAAACTTAAATTTGAAACCAAACTAGTTATAAGAGAAAGCTTGTTTATATTTTTATAAACTTTAACTAAATCTATAAATCAAATTCCTTTTGCTTTCAAAATCTTTAAACTTTGCTTTATATAATAAAACTTTGAAGAAAACCAAAGCTGCATTACAAACTCAAGTAATCACCCCTTAAAACCCGAGTAACACCCTCGTTTACCCCGAGCAAAACTAACAAACACACCGAGTTTCCCCTACCTACCCCCTGCTTCGAGTCAGAACATCAAAAACACGGAGCCTACTTCGAGTTTCTTCCTTCTTCTTCCCAGAACCTCCCCCTGAAACACAGATCTGTGCACATTAACGTGTACACCCACGTTGGTCGCTGGCGAACTCTTTTCCGGTCATCCCCAAGTCGACTTCAACTTCGACATCAACGTACTAAACCCAGAAATCACAAATTCGATCGAGAACGAGTTTTCAACCTTCAACCCAAACTGCTTGAAGCAGCGTCACCAGAAAACCCAATATCCACGGCAATCCAAACTTCGAGAAACCTCGCCACCACTGCCGTAACCTCCCCACGTCACCTCGAACCCATAACTTCACTCGCGACAGCCTCCGGTATCCCCACGACACCGTGAAACCATGTTGAACACACCGGCCAAAAACAGGTAATAAAACCCTAACTCCTCAAATTACAATCATCACAATCTACTAAAAAATCAAGAAGCATTTTTCGCATGATCACAGAAGTCTACTCCGCCTTCGAGTTCAACGGCGATGTCCAATTCGCCGTAGTTTGCCGAGATTCGAGCAATTTGCCCAAAACAGAAAAATCCTAAATTCTCTTAAACTACCAAAGTAAAAATCATGTTTCAACCCCTAAAATTCATGATTTCGTAATGGTAAACCAATTATAATATCAAAACTTGAATTTGAATACAAAAGTTTTTGACCCAAATTTGAAATGTACTGTAAATTTAACTATTTATAATAAATCATTCAATTTAAAATTTTGTTATTGTTTTTAGATGATAGATTATGTGATTTCAAACAACATTTGTAAACAAAACATAAGCAGATTTGAATTCAAATCCAAGTTATTGAATTAATTTGGAAACCTGTTATAGTTTACAGAGCATTATTATGATTACAGGCATCTCAATATCATAAATTCCTCATACTCAATCATGCAACAGTTAAATCCAAGAATTCCAGTCAATCCATCAAGATTCCATACACAATTATAAGATGAAATTTAAAATTTAAAACTGCTTTTAAAATTTAATTTACTCACCTTAGATGGAAGAAGACAGAACTGCATGTTTCCAGGCTTTGAAAATTTTCTGCATTCTTCCTGAACTTGCTGCTTGATTAACATTAGTTGCATGTTGATTTTAATCCTGAATTGTTTGATTCCAGTATTACTAAAATTGCTTGAATTATTCCAGTTGCTTGCCTCTAATTTCATTTGAGAATCTTGCATTTGCATTTTCCAGATTTACAGTTTCCATTTTCTTTTTCTTTCATTCAGATTTGTATTCATCTCCCTGATCTTTGTTTTGCATTATTGTGGAAAGAAGAAAGAAATTTTTACTGAAGATTAATTTCTTCTTTCAATTTTACAATTTACATTTTAAATTTAATTTTACAAGGAAGAGACATTTGTCATGTTAATGCCTTTAGGATCTTACACTTGTCTTTAACCCACTCTAAAATGTTTACAACTGTTATTAACAATTTTAATATACTTACATGTGGTTTTTATAAGTGTTACTAAATTTTCTTTTAAATGATATCTTCTTATTTATAAATTTATTTAAGTTATATGTAAGTAATTATGTAATATTATGAACTTATCTTTTAATAAATATGCATGTGAATGCAAATAACTTATAGTTTTGATTTATATTATATAATATATGTTTATAAGCTTGAGATATTGATTCTAACTCCTTATATAAAAAATTTAAAACAATTTTATCTTATGTTAAAATTAAAATTGAAATATTATTAAAGCAAATGAACTTTTATTTTAAATCTTAAATATCATTTCCAAAAGTATAAATCAAATTAACTTTTCAAATCTCAAATTATATACAAATTAAAGTTTGAAAACACTTATTAAATTCAGGTTAATAAAATTCCTATTTCAAATATATATACATATTTCAAATAGAAACATTCTAACATTAAATTTGAAATTTACCATATTAAATTTTAAAACAAATATCAAATCACAATATATATACATTCATATATATTACAATTTGAATACAAAGTTTTATTACATTAAAACTTCTTATTTATCAAAATAAATATTTCCAAAACAAATCATTATAAACTTTCAAAGAATTTATCTTGCCTATATATGTTGTTAAGAAAAATATTAATAGATATTAACCAATTATTATTATTAATCTTTAAAATAAATTTTAACTTGTCAATTTATAATGTAAATGATCAAATCAGTTTAATTATTATCAAAGATTATTAAATTGATATTGCTCAAAATTCCGGGTCGTCACATATGACTTGTTTTCAATTACTACAAATAATTGATTCGTTATTAAGCATGAAATTTAGTTACCTGTTCAACAGTTAGACCTTCTAGGTTGATTTTAAGATGTCCTTCAGTAATAGAACTAATTTGATTTCCATACTTGCTAGAATTAAGTGTGCTTGTCGGAGGAAATTCCTACAAGATTGAATATTTGTTAAAACTTATACTTGATTACATGAATTCTACGGATTTTGTGGATGCTTATCATTCAAGTTTTTTCTAAAGTGAGTTGCCCATCGGACAAAGAGCAAGATGTGAAATGATAAATTAATATATGGTAGTTTAACGGTCTAACCCGGTTTACATAGATTTCTTTATGTTTATAATCTTATTATGTTTTGAATTCAAACAGAAATGCTTTGATTATTATATTTAACTTGAGCTTACAAATCGTGACAAGATTCACACCAGCCAACATTTCTCTTGCAAATTCTTCATCTGTTCTCCATGCATAGTTACTGTCTACAAGGTAAAATATATTGAACAATCAGAAAATGCTTAAAAACATACGTAAGAAATGTATTTCATGAGTTTTGATTATGATGTATATACCTTTCAATATATATGGTAAGGAAAACTTCAAGAATTGTTCATTATGTTTTCTAATAAAGAAAGCTTTGATATGCTCTAATTTATTATTTCCTTGAAAACAATCAAGAAAATGCGTTTCCTTGAATACAATCAAGGAAATGAGTATTTGAAAGAGGAGGACCACCTTCAAATAGTTTCATTATATCATCCATTGAGTCAAACTCTTCAGCAGTGTCATCGAATTTTACTCTAAGTTTGAGGATGGTAGATAGAGCTAATGATTTGAGTGAGTAAGCAAGAAAATCTGACATTTTTAGATGACCAAACCGTTCATCTTGAGGTACATATATGTGGAGGGCTATAATATCATTCACTCTGCTCTCAGTGTGTGGATCTGCATCAAAGAAAGATCTTAGACTTACGAGCATAAACCATAACTATTTTTCTTGGTTTCTCAGTGCTCAGTTTCACTTAGCTAGACGACATCCTATCACATTGGTCATTTCCACGCACTAAGTGATGGATTTGTTTATAAAAATGGAGTACTAAAACTAGAACCTAATTTACCAATACAAGTAACTTTGCTTACGCTCATTTCTATACTTACTAGGCAAAATGAAGGGTTGGGCACTAATGACATGGTCAGTCATCTATGTATCATGAATGCACCTAAAAGCAGTTCTATACATTTTAATTTATAGATGATATGTTATAAACATATATCTATTATCATTTATACTTGGAGCTTGAACAGTTTCCTCTGCGTGGATAAGGATATTCATTAGAACTACCTAGAGCAGGCTTGGTAATGCTTTTATCTGGATCAACAAGATTTTCCAGAGAGAATTAAATGGAGCACCAAATAAGTTCCCAATGACTTTAATAGAGTTTAATATGAATGCGGCAATGATGTTTCCCATATTTATATATAAGTGTAAAGTGTGGATAACTGAACTAAATGTATAATGCATTTCTCATATGAAAATAAATGAAATGCATTAACATAAATAATTCAGTATGTAGAAATGCCAACATATCACTGATAAAAAATGAGGAAAATATAACATCTTGTAAACATAATTTTAAAAAAATGAAACATAAACACAGTTAGAGAGGGACATTTATCACATCAATATGATGAAGAAAGCAACTGATGACAACCCACTATAAAGTTAATTTTTATAATTTCATACATGCTAATTTAAATTGGAAAGAACATTATAAAGTAACACCTCTAAATGCTAAGAAAAATTCCAAAATATCATAGCTAACAGAGGGTGATGCATGCACAAAGTATTGATACATAATCCAAATAAAAGATGGAAAATCAAAACACCTTACTATTATTTGCAGTTGTGTAAAATGAGTTCAGTAAAAAGATGGAAATTAACATGATTTGTAAATTTACTACATATCCTATTTTTTGACTCAGGTTAATTTCATACAAGTAGTCTTCTGGAAAAAACATATATAGCATATAGTAAAGAAACCAGATTGCAATGGCCATGTTTGTCTAGTAACAAAACGGGTACGATATCTAGTAAGGAAGAGATGACTCATGTAGCCTTCAAACTCCACACCAAATCATATAATATATTCACTATAGCTATCTTTATTAAATGATACTGAAATAATAACTGAAGTTCTATTAAACTTAGTTAATTAACATTTATGATCTATTATATATAACTAAACTCTATTTAGCTCAATTGTGCTACAATGACTGCACATAATTGAATAGCTCATCAAAAACTAAAGCTTTTCCAATAACCTAATCTAAGTCAATGCAAGGTATTAATGCTACATTCATATACATAAATTTCCAGAATTTAAGAAAACTTGCATTATCACATAAATTTTAGCAGCGATAAAGTAAGATCCCATAAGAGATTTGCTTGTGAATCAAAATGATAAGTTAGTATAGCGTAAATTATTCAAGAGAATGATAACAAGTACCTGAAGCGGAGACAAGGTGCAATTTTTCCATCTATTAATACTGCATTAAACCATGAGTATGGTTCGACCATAGCATTAAGGAGATATAGAAGTATGCATCTATCTTCAAGAATTCAGCTTCAAGTTTTGCTAATGGATATAAAAATGTTGTTTATCCTGCAAGTTTGAGACAAAAAATTTAATTATTATACAACAGAGATATTAAAAAATACACGTACATATACATACACATATATATGTGCATATGTCTATGTATGTATGCATATGTCTATGTATGTATGCATATGTCTATGTATGTATGTATATGATAGTAGATTCTAAAGAGTGAGTAACCTTTGCTACACACACACAACATGTGCATTAAGCTTTACTTGCACACATTTAAAGTATCAGCTGGTCTAGCTCTGTACCATTTTCAACAAGTCGAAACCATCAGGCATACAGCTCATCAAACAAGCTGCCTTACACTACCAAATACTGGTAATTATAATAATGGTAAATCCTATCTAAAAATTAAAGAAATATGTAGATGAGGGTAGAATGAAGTAGGATTTTTAGTACCTTGGTAACTGGTTAGAGAAACACCTTAGTAATAGTTGGTTGGGGTCACCTATTAGTTGTCAGTCTGCCGACTTGACGGTCTTTGAGACACCAGAGTATCCTTGGACAACAAGCGAAGTTTCTATGGCTATTATGGGTAAGAATTTTCATAATAACACATGTGAGCAACTTTTGAATGGTTCACTTGAAGATAGTCCAAACCTAAAAAAATAGTAGAAAGGTAAATGAATCTGCATGCAGAGTACAACTATGTAGTTACACATCTGTGTCAAAAGCACGGCTTTTAAGATTTTGCATGCTATAGAGTTCAAATTCAAGAGCAGATGGAATCTAAACTAAGAACTGAATTGGTCAGACACAAATCTTCTGAATTGCAAGATCAAGTTATTATATTTCTATATTAAATATCCTGCAGGTGCACAACAAAATATATCATGATCTACTTCTTACATCTCTGCATAAACTTTTAATCTATCGAAGCTTCACCATCACAAGCACTCTCTTCGTATCTGAAATCTGATAACTCAAAACTGATTGAGAACTTCATCCACCCCTTCTTCTCTGCAAATTTCAAACTCAGTTGCAAAACACATCCAATAAACATAACCTTTAATGAAGCAAGAGCAATAAGCATCAATATCAACGTAGTTGGAGGTATAGGCATCGAAATTCCACCTATCGTCCCTACTGGAATTTTACGAGGTTTGGACACATTTGGGTACTTAACTCGCCACCTTACAAACGCCAAAAACTCCAAAAGCATTCCAGGGCAATATGAAAAGTTATCAGCAACCAATATTTCCTGAAAACTCATCTAAGACAATGATATCACACCTGAAGAAGAGAAAATTATTCCTGTAAGCGGGGTTCCATAAACCGACCGCTTAGCAAAAAAAATCAGGTAGCATTCCTCTCTTGGTTATTCCTAAAAGTTGATACGAATCAGTACTCATTTTAGTAACAAACATACAATGTTTGAAACTTTGGTGCGAGATGTCACAAGTTCGAAAATTGCGTAGCGTGATTGGAACATATATTGACAAGTGATTTGTGATATATTGTCCCAGTGACATGTTGTATCTAAGTACCATTTCAAAAAAAACATACCCATGTTCGACAAAGCCAAGGCACCTTGAATCTTCCAAATTACCAAACACTACCTATGATTTTTCATATTTCAGAGTAATATCTATATATATCCATTGGAAGAACTCCTGTCTCTATGATCAAAGGATATAAAAATCTAGTACTTACTAATATTAATGCATAAAGCAATTCTTTTCTAGGATCATCTACCACTCCGGCTAAAGTACTAATTGGTACATAATTGTTGTAGTTCCAGAAAAGAGTGTTTAAGTACAAACTCCAATTAATAGTTTTAAATCCACAACCTTGAACCATCTAGAAGGGTTAAGCCTTGGAATGGAGATAAACACCATAACAACAAATGGAAGCAAGGAAAAGACTCCTGAATAAATTTCTACACGACCAAGTATAGTCAATCCACTATAGTTCATATACATCGAGGAAGAAGTCAACGTCAACAGGATAGGTCCATGACTAGGAATATGAATTTATGACTTGAGGTAGTCGAGAAAAAGAACTAGGTACAAAAAGTTGTCTATGACTCCGCTAAGCCATTTCATCATCCTTGAAGGAAACCACAATAAGGGACTAAGGTAGAAGATACCCAAACAATGTAGCCGGAATCTTCTAGAAACACCGTGCCTTGTTATGCAGTGAGGAAAGCTTCTGGTATGCACCATAAAAATGGAAAAATGATGAAACCTACGATTGCTAAGAATGGACCAATTGCACGAATGTTGTCTTCTACACCAAATGTCCCATTTGATACTTCATAAACTACGAGAAAGAAATACAAGTGGGATCATGGAAACTTCGCTTGGGGCATGTGATTTGGTAGCTTCATTGCCTAATTTTTAGTTCTGGTGCATTATATTAGTGCAGTGATATTGATAGTGGTTGTATCTTAGTTGAGCTTCTTGATTTCTGTAAGAAATGTATAACTTTGTATAAGAATTAAGAACAAAAACTTACATCCTTTTCTTGTTTACACGATTTAGAATGAATGTAGAAATGAACGAATTAGATTATTTAACAATAGATGATAATTATTCATTGGGATTCCATAAATAACATGAAATTGATGTTTTAATCGATTTGTATAACATAACACCAATGTCTTTGTCATGAATGAGTGTACATTTTGATAAATTTAACACCAAACTAAGGAACAAAAATAGGATCTAATGATTTGGAAAATCAAATAATGCATAACATTGATAATTATGCAAACAAGGAAGTGAAAAAAATGACACATCATTATCGTTCAACAGAGTAGTAGAAGTTGAGTAATACATTTGAGAAAAGGAGAGGTGGATCAAATTTTAAACCCTAAACATCAAAATGAACTGGATTCAAGGCAAACATGTTCGACAATAAGATTCTTTTTTCACAAATTGATTTCAAATATAAAATTTTCTTATGAAGTGATGTGCAAAGATCGTAAATGTTGCCGAGGGAAATGTTAGGTTAAATTCGTAAGTGAAAACGATTTTAATATTGGAGATAAAATCTGCATCGAAGAAAAGGAAGGCATGGAACCGTACCTCATTTTCTATTATTCATTAACCGATAGATCGCGGCTAAGTAGATCGAAAAAAATCGATTTAGGGTTTCCATGCATCATTAGATCAATGGAAATATAGGTACTTTTGAATAACAAGTTTGAAGGTGAGGTAGATCGATGATGTGGTTTTTTCGTTATTGTTTGAAAGTTGAGTAAGAAGATGGAGATTTGGGGTTTTTAGATGATAACACCGTGAAGTGGAAACAAGAGGGACGTGAAAAATGAGAGACGAGGCACTTAAATTTTTTTCATGAAAAGTTTAGATGGGCTAACCAAAATTTAACGCCAGCATTTCGCTGTATGGAGGAAATATTCCAAATCATCTGTGGTTGCACTTGGTTTACAAACTCTACTAATATGTGCTACTAAAATTAGGTTTTCTTGTAGTGTGTCCAGGGTTCCTACCTTGATGATCGCAAATCCATGGCATCACGACCCTCCCAAAAGGCGGGATAATAGTTTATGCTTTTCTTTGTTGTTATTGTGTTGTTAAAAGAAGCAATTTTTTAGCTTTTGCTATCTTTTTTACATGTCAAGCTATACTCAAGGTCGCAGATTTGATTTCACATAGATTTTTCTATTTTAAAAAACAACTATGATTGAAGTCATTGAATGCATGTTCACATTTGGTTTTGCTATTAAAAGAAGCAATTTTTTGAATGTTACCTCAAATCATTATAGCTCGACTTATAATGAGTAGTCATTTATTTATGTTTTAGACTTTGCTATTTTTTCATTATCAAGTTATAATGATCTATCTCATTTATAAGACCTTGTAATGAGAAATGTTTGAGCTACTTTTATTGTTAGCATATTCGCATATATATCCACTTTGTAATGGATGAATATTGCTTTTATAATGCATAATTATTATGAAGGTGTGAGCCGTTACACATCGTTTTCCTATAGGTTACTATATAATGTGTTTCTTATCCTTTTTTTTTACTATATGCCATGCAGGGTTTTCTGATTTGGTTCATGATTTATTGCATTGAAAGTTTTGGTATATTTTTCTTTAGATAATCAGGAGTTTAATCAAAATAATATCACTTATATTTAATAATTTAAATTTAAAAAATATCATTTAATTTATCTATATATGTGAATGAAATGCAAAAGGAAAGATAAGATGGATTGGAAATTACTCTTTATAGATCATTGTAGCTTCTCCATCACTTTATAGCAAACTCTCTCTCTCTCTCACACACACACACATATATATTATGCGTGTGTACATTTTCTATAGTACCATGTTAATAATTATTTGTATGAGCATGTATATGGCTTATACGTTAGAGTACACAGTGGCAGAGGTAGCCTTGGAGTTCAGGTTGGGCCAAAATGGATTAGGAAGAGCTAAAAATATATTGCCTAGTCACATACCACAAGAAAGAGCCAATGAATAGTAAATACCAATTATAAAAGTATGTGGTAGGCAATTCTTTTTGCAGTATTATATATACATATAAAGAAAATGGGGTTGTAAAAAATTAGTTAGTGTCAGATAGGGCAAAGGTTAAATTTCAGCTTTGGCCAATCCGTTTACTGTTAATGGATTGGTGTTGCGTAGAAAAAATATTCCACCTATAATCCCCGAGGCGATGAATCTGAGAAAGTGCCACATGAATATTCTACGATAGTAGGTATTGAGGAATCGGTACATGAAATTTTAATAAATTTGAAAGAAATTGTATTGAGAAGTAATCTGTATGGAGTTAGAGACACATCCATTTGCGTGATCCCAATTCAATACTAAGCAAGTCCGAACTAATTGAATACTTGTGTGAAAAATTCCACGAATTGACTTTCCATTTCCAGCTTTTATTCTTAATTTGAATAATTTCCCGATCTAATTAAACGTTAAAAATAACTTAGTGCCTGATGTGGGGAAGGTGTCTCCTGTAAATGGACCTTTGATTCTTTTTTTAAGAATAAAGCATCTTAATTCCTATAGAAAATGGCGGATGTAAGAATCCACAGTGAATTATGTCCTTCAAGTTGCACGTTACTTTCTACCACATCGTTTTAAACGAAGTTTTACCACAACACTCCTCTCATTTTAAATTTTATTTTGAAACGGTATGCAATTGATTCAATATGGAATCATGAATAGTCATTAGCTCAATGATACAAAATATTTTCACGATGTATAATGAGCTATGTTAAGCATCCATGGCTGAATGGTTAAAGCGCCCAACTCATAATTGGCAAATTCATAGGTTCAATTCCTGCTGGATGCACGCCAATGGGAACGTTCAATAAGTCTATTGGAATTTGGGATTCTTTGACCCAGGTAGGGAAGAGGCCCCATCTAAGCTTCACCTAGATCCACCCCTAAGAGCAACTCCAACAGATTTAATATTCTCGAATCCGCACCCAAAAAGCAGTCCAACAGAGCACGAGAATCCCCGATGGTGCAGAAAGGTAGGGCTTTGGTGCGGGGATGTGTGATTCGACGAGGGCGCCTCATTATGAGGCGTCTGTTGAACAAGCGTCTGGCATCCAGGCACCTGTACAACAGACATCCAGGCGCCTGTTTTATAAATACGGGTGCCTGTTGAACAGGCGCTTGATGCCCAGGCGTCTGTTCAACATGCGCCTGCCCTCATTTCTGTTGTAGAAATGAGGGCTTCAACATTTCTGAATGCGAAAAATCGAATTTCCACACTCCGATCCGTTGGAGATGCTCTAAGAGTACATGACAAGTAATAGTTAGAGCATCACGTGTAGATGTTAGAAAATTTCCAAACATATAAACTTATAGGACAAGTTGATAAGCAAGTAGCATATATATTTGAATTATACGAGGAAAATAAAGTACTTAAACTATTTGATTTAAAAGAAGATAATGATATTAATGATATATTAGCTAGTGCATGAGAATCTGTCTGTGTGCATCGTACCAGGCAGCTGGTTTATACTTCCGACTTGGCTTTTTTGTAGTTATATCATGAATTGTTTTGCTATAAAATTAGCAAAGCACACTTATTTCAAAACTTTATCACATCTGCTTCCTGTTAAAATGCAATGCGTGAAACACCTCAGAATTGATTATTTTTAAAAATTTGCAATTATTGTTGCAAAACAGTTGTATTTTTCTTTCAAGATTTTAGTCAAGAACTATACTGTTACAAAATGTTTATTAAACTACATAATCGAAAAGGTTGCCTTAGTACCGTTAGTAGTGAGTGTTTGCTAGTTCTGCTTGTCCTTTGAAAGTTTGCAAAAGTTTAATTTTTTTATTAGTCTTTTTGTGTAACCAAAAGTGAACTACAGGACCGATGGTAGACGTTATTGTTTTGCCCACTATGCTTAGAGGTTTGCTTTCCACCACAATATCTTTCTTCTAACCATGTAAACTAAATCATTATACAGGTGGTTTTTTATGTATATGGATTATAAAGGAATGCTTATATATACTTAACATATATATCTCCTTCGTTCACTTGCAAAATAGTACATAAATTAGCATTGTATTTGCAGCTTTTAATGCGTATGACCTGTGTTTTTACATGGAGATGTAGTCCACCACACTTAGCCATTTTGTTTATATGGAGATATGAGGGTCATACTAATTGAATGAATTTTTATTATTGCACCAATTTATCATAGGTTTTTGGATACATTTCTTGTTATAATGATCTAGCCTATTGCTCTTTAGGTATATGCAATATTGAGTAATAATTTCAAGCAAGAAAGGATAATCATAAGAAAAGTTATTTTGGGATGTTTGAAGATTTTGTATTTATTTACATATCGTCAATGGCATGGTTGAAGTAGAATTTGTAACTTAAGTGAGTTTGTCTTTAATTGATACCATTTTGGTATATTTAAATTGATTTCACCTTAAATGCATGCAGTCACAGGCTCTATCATTTAGTAACTGAAGCAGAAAGGAGACAAAATCTTGGTAGCAAGGATATATGATACTGGAATAAGCTCCATTTTTGAACCTTTGATGCATTTGCTTTGGTGCTTACTACTTTCAAAAACGACTTTGCTATTTTGCAATATTTTTTTAAAGAAGCTGATTCATACTTTAGTCCTATTGGTTTTGTATTCTGTTAGGCATTTACTGTGTTTTTCTTCCAAATAATGTCAAACCATTATTATGCTCAAACCATTATTATGTTCAAAACGTTACCATATTCAAATTTTTGTTACGTTTGGCTTTTAAAGTTACCATGTTCAATTTATTACCGGTTTATATTCTATTAGTAACCAAAGTTTAATGTAATTGCTGTGTTCAAATTATTACTGGCATTGTGTTCAGTTATTGTTGATGTTTGTTGTACATGCTGCGTTAAAAAAAATTACTAGAAAAATGAAATTCCATGTTTCCTTTCATTCCTTTTGGTTTTTGCCTATTGGAATTCTGGGACTAGCGGTATAAAATACAAAACACACTGTATTATTCTGCCAACTATCCAAAAAAATAGAAAATGCTTCAGTTAGTACGAAAACATTTTGTGCCCACCCAAAGATGGAAGCAAATAATTTAACTAAGCCTCAGGTATTTGGTGACCACATATTCTACTTCACAACCATCCACGTAATATGCCTTGTAATTAGCATTAGAGATGTATATATTGTGAAAATTTTGAATGAGTGAAAGTGTATTTGATCAGGATCAAGTATTGCCTATTTGGATATCAATACAACTTAAAATCAACTATGAAATCACACAAAAACAAATGATGGAAATAAAAAGAGAAAGAGATACAGAAGATTTAACGTGGTTCGGATATAAGTCCATAGAGATCCAACAACCCTTTATTATTTTTTCACTTCGAAAGAGAGTACAGCATGAGAAGAGTATAAATCACACAATAAATTTCACCCACGCTAAAAATTATAGAAATAAAGATTTTATTGAGGATATTTTGGTGGAGAACACTTTTGTTGATTTGTGATAAAAAGACGAGCAAATGTTTTTATATTTATAGTGCAAGGATGAAAGCTGCCTTGGAGATAAGGACGAATTTTTTTGGATTTTCTTGATTTGATTTCAACATAAAGTTAGAATATTTGTATTTGTTTCCATATATATCCTTATTTGGTTGATTCCACAAACCAACTAATATCTTTTCTGATGCTAATTGGTTACCTTTCCCATTTGTTTTCCATATTTGATTGATTACGGTAATCAATTAACATCTTCTCCCTTATAAATTTGGAATAGATTTAAATCGTCCGAATTTGATACTCTACCTTAATTTAAATATATTCATCAATCAACAAAATTGGTAGTTGGGTCAACGTCCCATGACGCTCAAGTAGCTGAAATCAAACTGATCAAGTTTGAGTAATGCTCAAACTTGTCCTTAGGAAGTGACCGTGTCGTCATATCAGAAGGATTGTCCATAGTACTTACCTTCACCAACTTGATCTTTCTTTGTTTCTCCTTAAGCATAAGAAAGAATCCTCTAACATCAATGTGTTTTGTCCGAGAATTATAAGCTTGATTCTCTACAAGATGAATTGAACTACGACTGTTTGAATATAGCTCCACTGTCCACTACACCATAGAAAGATAAACCAATAATTGAAGTAAATACAATCTATCCTTAGTCGCTTTCGTAATTGATATCAAATCGACCTCGGTAGTCGACAAAGCTACTATAGACTACAACTTTGATCTCCACGAAATCGAGCTAATGCCAAGTGTAAAAACAAAGCCTGACATTGACTTCCATGGGTTTCTATCCCCAGCATATCTGAATCATAGTAACCTCGAAGAGAGATGTCGTGACCTACTCCACCATACAAAAAGGCAACTGAAGAAGTGTCACAAAGATATCCAAGTATTTACTTCACTGCTTTCCAATGCTCTTTGCTTAGTTAGACATATATCACTCACAACACCCACTACATGGGCCAAATCTGATCTCATGCACACCATAGCATACATGAGACTACCAACAACACTGGAATAAAGTATATCAGCCACAAACCTTTTGTCATTATTTGATGTAGGAGATAAGCCTTTCGACAACTTAAAATGAAAGCCTAATGAAGTGTCGGTTGGTTTAGCTTTCTCCATACCAAATCGAGTGAGGACCTTTACGATGTACCACACCTGAGTGAGTCTCTCTTCGCTTCCTATTTGTAAATATCTCCATTCCCAAAACTCTTTGTGCTTTTCCTAAATCCTTCATATCAAACTCTTTGCTGAGCTCTGCTTTCAACTCCATAATTCTGAACATACTCCAAGATGCAATCCATATATCATCAACATACAATAAAAAATATATCATATCTCCATCACACTTTCTAAAATAAAACACACTGGTCTTGAAGCTTCTAGAATATCTCTGTGAAAGCATAAACTTATAAAATTTCTTATATCATATTCCAGGAGACTGTTTCAGTCCATATAGAGATTTGTTAAGTTTACAAACATTATTTGGCCTGCTACTAAGAATGAAATCCGTCGGCTGCTTCAAATAAATTTCCTTATCTAGATCACCAAGTAAGAATGCAGTTTTGACATTTAGTTGCTCCAGTTCCATATCATAAGAAGCAACTAAAGCTAACAGAATATGAATGAATGTATGCTTGACATCTGAAGCAAAGATATCTTAATACTCTACACCTTTCTTCTGAACATTTCCCTTTGTAACCAACCTTTCTTTGTATCTAAGATTAGCATTGCCACCGTCCTTCGTTTTATAGATCCACTTACATTCAATAGCACTCTTGTCGATGGAAAGATGCACCAAATCCCAAGTATGATTTTTCTACAAAGATTTAATCTCCTCTTCCAGAGCAACTAACCAACTGAACTGTCAACTATTGAAATAACATCTCTATAATCTCTGGGCTCATCACGGACAACATTCAATGCATACGTTGCCATGTCATCGAAGTCAATGTCTTCGAAGCTCAATCTAATAAAATATTCAAGCCATTTAGGCTTCCTTCTCTATCGAAAAGGCCTAGTCTCTGAATGAACTTCACCTTGAGTTTGATCCTCTATATCCTCATCAAAGATAGTGACATCAAAAATACCATTTGTACCTCTACGGAAAGAATCTGAAGATGACTTACCTTATGTTTGGTATTTTGAATCCATCCTCATACTGTCATCGATGAGGAAGATTCTAACTTCAACATAGCATTCTTATCAAAAGTCACATGTCTGTTGATAACGATCTTCTTGCTAATAGGACACAATAACTTATATCCCTTCAATCCTTTCCTATAACCTAGAAAGATACACTTATGAGGTCTATGTTCCAACTTTCCCCTACTCTCATGTACATAAGCTGGACATCCAAACACTTTGAGAAGTGAATAGCTAACATGTACTCCTTTCCATACTTCTTTAGAGATCTCATATCTATGGCAGTATAAGGTGTGCAATTAATGAGGAAAGCTGCCATAGATAAAGTTTTTACCCAAAATCTCTTCTTCAACTTATAAGACAATATGAGGCAATGAGTTCTTTCCAATAATTTAAGATTCATTCTTTTAGCAACAGCACTAGACTGAGGGTCATCAGGTATGGTGTATGCCTATTATTGCCTTCGGACTTACAAAAATCAATGAATTATAAGATACAAATTCTCCGTCGTTATCCGAATAAAGAACTTTGAATTTCTTTCCTAATTTCTTTTTAACAATATATTTCCACTTTCGAAACCTTACAAAGGTTTCACTCTTAGACTGTAGGAAGTACACCCATACTTTACGTGAGAAATCATCTATAAATGAAATGAAGTACCTGGCTCCACCTAAGGATGGGCAAGGGAAGGGAACCCAAACTTTTGTACGAACATACTCCAAAACAACTTTTGCTTTTTGCTCACCAGCGGCAAAAGAAATCTTTATTTTCTTTCCAAGAACACACACTTCACAAAAGACAAGCTTTGAATGTTGAACGCCATCATTCAAACATTGCTTTCTCAACTCATTCAAATCGCATTCACCAATATCTCTCATCCGCAAGTGCCATAATCTGGAAGACTCTAGATCAGCAGAAGTAGCAAAAGCTGATTCACCAATTACAGTAGTGCCCATTAATAAATAAAGATTTCTTACCCACGCATCTTTCATAACAATCATAGAACCCTTCGATATCTTCATCTTCTCTCCCTCAACAACAATCTTCAATCCAAGCCTACTAAAAGGCCTAATAGAAATCAAGCTCATTCTCAAATCAGATATACGTCTAATATTGATAATAGTAAGAATAACATCATCAAATATCCCGATCTTCACACTACAATACCAACCATATAGCAGAAGCATCATTGCCCATCAAAACCTCTCCTCCATCAATCTCGTGGTATGTAGAGAATCATTTCCCATCAAGTGTCATATAATAGGATGTGCTAGAATTAATAAGTCAAAGTTACTCTTTCTAAAAGAGCTAGAAGCTCTAAACACATCGGTATCACTCTTTGTATTTGATTTCTCTGCAGTAGAAGCTAAAACTTGCTTTGGATCTTTTCTTCTTCCTTCGAGCTTAGGACATTGAGCTATAAAGTGCCTCGCTTTCTTACAATAATGACAAGTCAATCGCTTAGGCCCCCTGGATCGAGACCTTGAATTACTTCAACCTCCACCATACTTTGACTTGCTTTAACTTCTACCTCTGAATGGACGAGCCTTTTGTATCACTATCCAAACAAGTGCTCACCAATTTACCTCTCAACACTTCTCTATGAAGATCAGTCTTTACATCTAATAGACTAATCTTATGGCGACCATATATCATGGAATTAATAAAAGCGGTATACTCCTTAGGCAAGGAACACAAGAGGATCACTACTTGAGCCTCATCAGCAATATCAACATCTGCTACCTTCGAGTTCATAATCAAAGTGGACAAAGCATCTATATGCTCCATAAAGTCGGATCCAGGCTTCATTTTAAATGAATAAAGTTGTTGCTGAAGAATAATTTGATTGGTGAGAGACTTGTCTTGATAAGCATTAAATAATGCATCCAATAATTCCTTCGCCGTCTTCTTTTAAGAGAATTCTCTAAGAACTTCATCTAAAAGACTCGATTGAATTATTGTAAGAGCTTCATCTCCATCTCTTCCAAATTAGCTGCCTCAATATCTTTTAGATTGTGAGGCGCAGAAACAATCTTAAAAGTCTTCTCCTTCAACATTGTCTCCATCTTCATCTTCCAAGTTTCAAAATCTCTCTTTTTATCAAAACGTGTAATGACATAATTGAAATCAGATTTACCAATAGACTTTCCATAAGTAGCCATCAATACTAAAAAGAACAATAACACTAGGTCTGGTACCAAACTGTTATGAAAATTTTGAATTAGAGGAAGTGTATTTGACTAGGATCTAGTATTGCCTATTTGAATACCAATGGAACTTAAAATCAACTACGAAATCACATAAGAACAAACAATGGAAAGAAAAAGAGAAAGAGAAATGGAAGATTTAACATAGTTTGGATACAAGTATCCTATGTCCAAGGAGATCCAAAAACTTTTTATTATTTCTTCACTTCGAGAGAGAGTACAACATGAGAAGATTATGAATTACTCAATAAATTTCACTTACCCTAAAAATTACAGAAATGAGGATCTTATTAAGGATATTTTGGTGAAGAACACTCTTGTTGGTTTGTGATAAAAAGACGAGCAAATGTCTTCATATCTATAGGTACAAGAATGAAGACTACCTTGGAGATAAAGATGCAAAGTTTTTCGATTTTCTTGATATGATTTCAAATTTTTTTTAGCATATTTGTGTTTGTTTCTACATATATCCTTATTTGATTACTTCCTCAATCAATTAATATCTCTCCAAATACTAATTGATTATTTTTTTCAATTTGTTTTCCATATTTGACTTATTACGGTAATTAATTAATATCTTCTCCCTTTTAAAATTGGAAAATATTTAAATCATCCAAATTTAGCGATATATAATGAAAACACGTTCAAATACTTTTAATTCTTACCACAATGTCCTAGCTAACACTATCCATGAGAAGCAAGTTCGTGACAGGACTTATCTAAAGAGAAGAAACACATATAACAAACCATGTCAATAAACAAAGCAACTTTAGGATATTATATTGTATTTTCAACCATTTAAAGTGAATGTGATTCCTTGCCCGTGCAAATTATCAACTGTCATGATGATGTACTTGTAAATCTAGCAGTTTGATATTTATTAAGATTTCAGACTCGATAAATTAAAGGACATACTAAAACTAAAATAGATGCGTTTGTATGTATAAATCGAGGAAAACGTTTAGTGCCCTTTTTGTATAAATTGACTGTAGACAATGTTTGTAAAGGTTCAAACCATTAATATAAAGTTTAATCAGGTAAAACTATGCATAGGTTGAAATTATGGTTATGCAACAAGCAGTTGCATATTTATGATAGTCACAGATGTGATAAATGTAGATGGGAAACAAAATACAAAGGCAAAATTAAAAAGTCGTATGAAGGTTTAAACCTATATACGTAAATGTTTAATTTAACAAAATATCTTAAGCTATTCTAAATTCTTTCAAATTATACTATGGGTTTGGCTGTCCATAATAGGTATTTTTTTTATTTGGGAAGGGAGTGAAATTGGTTCTATATTGTGCAGTGGAAAAATGTTTTTGGTAAAGATGGATAAAAGAAAAAGGAATTTTGTGTACATATTCTACTAATACACATACACATACACTATTTAACATAAACTGAAGATCTTTGGGGTGCTTGATTTATGTAATGTTATATAGTCGTGTTGGTTACATTGGAATTCTACGAGTTGTGAGTCATGGAATTGCATAGAACGTATGTCACAACAGAAGTTAGTGTACCACAATGTTATGGGATGTTGCCATTATTACATCAATAACCTTAAATTCCTTAATTATGAAGGTAAAGAAACATGCACTGGTTAGTATATTATTATAAATCAAAAAGTATATAACTTCATCATGATCAAATCATGAAACACCAATAAAAAGTATCAGATTTAGTAGCTAATGCATGTACCAATAAAATGCAGAAACTAAATAGACCCACTTTCATTTTTTTTAATGTAAAAAAGGTAATTAGACATTTCTCATTGGAAGTAGAAGTGAAATAATACAACGAACAATTTAAGTCGTGTGATAACCCATGAGGATGATCATAAGTCTGGAGGTGCTCGTAGGAGTCCATTATCATGGTCAAATCCTTAAATAATGATAGATAAATATGACATGGAAAGTAATAGTTGAGTATGCAGTTTTAATACCAAAAAAATATTGCATAATGGAAATAATATTCAATAAAAAATCTTAGGAACATGGTCATACTTTACCAATATATATTCATATGTGTATTCTATTTTTTATATTTCTTTTGTAGACATCATCAAGAATAGGGTTCGCAATATTAGTAGGCAGGTTGTGGAAGTAAAGAAAAAACAAAGCAGTTTTAACCCAAATGCATTCCCAAAAGAAAACAATAATTGGAATAAACATCCAATTGGAAAATGATTACTAATCTAATTTGACAAAGCCAAAAATAGAATAAATCAAATAAATAAGTGGTAAAATAAATATGAGTAATAAGCAATGTTATAGGCTCAAAATATTTCATCCATGGGTAGATTATTTCCATGTTTGAAAATACATGAAAATGTTCAAAAAAATCACAATTTTTGCCAACGTTGTAGCTTATACTATGATATTTATCAAGCATTGACTTTTTATGTTAGTATTTATTATTATCTTAAACATGATACTCCTATTCCATGGTTAACTTTCGATTATGTTAGACTGGAATAAACAAATCATGGGAAAATCAAATTCATAGGCCAAAAACATAAATTGTTTCAACATAGCACATTGTATTTGTAGTAGCTATGGTAGAATATTCATTTCATAGAAAAAAACACATCATTATGGAGTTAAACAATATTGTATCGGCGGTTTAAATATATTTTTCAAAGATTATATAGATGTTTAGTAAAAAATATTAGTATTAGATGCAATTGTCCACTAACATTCAAATGGTGAATTGGTAAATAATACCACCAACTAAACTTAAACACCATGGATCACATTCTTTTTTCCCATAAAGTTTGAAACTTTAAGCACCTTAAATGTTGGTTTTATGAAAAAAATTCAGACATATATAGGTGAAATGTGTACAAAAATATGTTTTCTACAAACTTGTAATTTGTAAAAACTCAATGTTGTTATAAGAAGAGCACAAAGAGCTATGTAAATCTAGAGGCTGAAATCATAACATTTTCATTTTCAATGACCTAATTGTAAAACTAAAATAAAAGATTAAGATATATAAGTAGGAAGTATTTATTTTTGCAAATCTATGGACCTTTTAACACTTGAAACAAAATATTACGCTATCCCATTGATCAAAAGTATCAAATTGTTTATATGTATTTTGAAGAAATTATAGTAAAATTAGCATAAACTACATTTTTATTAAAATTTCAATAAGCAAGATGTTAATACTAATAATTCAATAGAATTTACTTTGATTAGTATAAATTTCTACAAAAATAAATTTTTTGAACTATTTGGAGGAAGTAATATGTAAAATTATTAACCTTTTAAATTTAAATTCAATGTGTATAACTAAATGCCATTTTACGATTTTATATCAATATAAAAGTGTGAAATTTAAATTTGACATGAAATTGCTGAAAAGTAGAAGTTTTTTGGAAAAATGTGAAAAATTAGTACAAATAAAATATAAAGGTTTAAATCAATCGAGTTAGATAAGAAGTTAAGGATATTTTCATTAAATTGCAAATTGTGGAAATTCAATATAATAAAGTATGTAAAATTTTATTGTTTATAAATATATAATTAAAAAACATATTATAGTTTATATAGAATAAATATATAAATCTTATATACAAAGTTTGAGATTAATTTTTTTAAAGGATCAATATGTAGAAAGCATTTTAAATTCTCATTAAAATTGTGAAATTATAAAGCCAATTTAAGCTTTTAAATCAATATGTAAAATGAAGTTTGGAGAATAAAGGTTTTCTAAAAAGATTAAATAATAAATATTGAGAACCACTACAACAAAAATACCTTTTCGCAACTGCCAAAAACAGTTGTAATAGGTCTATTACAACGGGCGGCCGCCAGTCTTAATATCCGAAGTTGTAATAGAGTTGAATATTTTTACAACTGTTGCCGAAAGTTGCAGGAGCAGTTGTAAAAAAGCTTTTTACAACTGCTTTTGAAAGTTATGGTAAAGTCTATCGTAACTGTTGCATTGACAGTTGTAATAGGTCTCTTTTGCAACTGCTAATAGTAGTTGCAACAATAACTTTTGCAACTGCTTTTGGCAGTTGTAATATATTCATTTACAACTGTTATTGGCAGTTGCAATAAATCTTTTTACAACTGCTACCAACAATTGCAATTCATCTTCCGACAACTGTCATTAACCATAAATTTCACAACATTATAATTAAAACCGATATTTCACTAATAATAACTATAATCGTTAACATTACTTGAAATAACATGAACCATTCACATTTAATAAAAGCTAAAGCAATTCAAATTTACACCATTTTTGAATTCATAATTTTATTACAAAATATCAGTGCACTCAACACTTCAAAACTGCTACACACAAGCAAGAAGATACCTCTACCATACAGAAACTTCAAAAAACAGACCAACCAACACCGCCTGTTACACACATCCTCTACAACAACTGTGCATGTAGCCTCCTTTGCCAAACATACGTCAATTTCATTCACCCACCATAACTGCTGCAACCATTCAACAACATTGCAAAAAGTTCACTCATCGGCACAGCCACCTCACATCTCTTCCCATTGCCAAACCCCCTGACCACACCTGTCCCTGCTCCTCCTTGCTACACCTCTTCCTCACCGCTGCATCCTCTTCTACACACCACAATAGTGCTCACTTTCCCTACTATTACATTGTGCACCAAACTTCACAATTGATCCCACTGCTCTTCCACTGCAACTTGCACATACCCATCCCACTACCACAACTCCTACGTCTCCAACTACACCTGTGCATTAACCACCTTTACCAACCTCCTTGCAAGTTCAACGCCATTCACCACAACCATCCACCAACCTCACACAAACAACCTTCAAACAATCTCTGCTTCAAACAACATCTCAACACTTCCCTATTACACAACTAAACCATTCACTATCACAGCCCCCATCATTCCACGATTCAAAACAACCCATACCCCAACCATTAATACCAAACTGCTCCACCTTACTGCAACCACCTGAAACGGTTACATTGACACAACACCATACATGCATTTCACCTGCCTTACAGCCTACTTCTCCTCTATCACAAAATCCAGCATACAACCATTATCACAGCCATACAACATCTAATTACCTGACTGTGCATCAATTCCTGACTCGTTATTTATGTGCTTATTTAATATTCATTTGTTTTCTTTACAATTTTAATCACATTTAAGAAGTTTTTTTTTGCGCTTAATTGTGTGATTTCATATCATAAACTTTTATTGTTTTATAAAGAAGTATTATTATCCTATCGTTGACATGAGCAGCCTATTTCTATATAAAATATCAGTTATACATTGTAGATCTTATTGTTTTATAAAAGAAATGTTAAAACTTTGCTAGCAATAAATGTTACTTACTGTAATTGAATACTTTACTCATAAAGTAATTAGTCAAATTTAGTTGGTTGAAATAATTTCAAGAAGATTGAGAAAAAGAAATTTGCTACAATCTCATAAAAAGTGTAATTCTCTCAAATTTTAATGGTTAGTAATCACCTATGGACAGTCTCTTTCTCATGACCTGTAAAAACTAATTAAGACAAGAAAGTTACATGAAAATAAGTTTTAAATTCAGCAAATAGTTCCTTAAACTTGATTACTTTGTTGTGAATTGTTATTGTAATGCTTAAATTTATGCCACGTAACTAAATATAAGAAAGAAAGATACATGCATGCATTACTATAAAAATAGTGTGTGTGTGAACATTGACCTGTTAGTTGTAATTAAATGGAACAAACTCTAATCAATTGTGTAAGATATGTAATATACATGAAGAGTGCCTGGCTAAATGTTTTTGTAAGCCCTTTTTTAATACAGAGAATGCTTATTTTTTTACAAGCTACGAATGCTAGCTTTTATCAACCAATCATCCCCTAAGGCAAACAAACATATGATAAAATAGGCAACTGCAAGTTTGTATAACAGTGTAGAAATCATATTATAACTATTCAATTCATAGTTTAAAATTCTATATCACTAAAGCCAAAACAACTACAAAAACATAATATCTCTTTAAGATATTACAAAAATGCACTGTCCTAGACATATAATATATGTCATGTCATATTGATTGACAAGTAAGTTCAAATTATTTAAATGGTGCTGCAGCTCATTGTATCTTTTTAAGGTTAACAATAGAAAAGGCTACAACAATGTTATATTTGAAAGAAACATTGTAGATGCCCTGAGAATAATAAGAACTTAAGGCGGTCATGATATAAATAACAGTATCATACCAATTATGCAGCATAATTCTACTTCAGTATAATCACATCATAAGATATAAACAGCAGAACATATTATACAAAACATTGATCAAATCATCATCACAAAAATTACCAAAATTGGCAAACCATGGGAATAGAATACTGACCCGACTTGGTAAACTTTCCAATGCAAGTTCGAAGAGAATAAAGGCGCCCACGACTGACATTGTTGGCGTGCCGAACTATGGAGGCAGAGCAGTAGTAGACCTTTTGCTTGTGCAGCCGGAAGATGTAACCGCCCTTTTTCTTATTAATATTGAAATCGATTGTCCTCATACTAACCTATATATCTCAACCTTAGTATATTAGTGTTCAAATCAACTAAAGGGAAACAAGCTAAAACTAGAAACAAGATGAAGGCAAGACATATTCAAAAAAAAAACAATACAAAATTAAAGTAAAATAAAAATAAAACTAAAGGATAGGTATGCATAATATATCATCCAGGATGTTACAAGTCTGAAAAACCTAGTGCAATTGGTATTATGTAAATTGAATTTCGTGGCAAAATCTAACGATGTATCCAAAAGATAAAAGTTAAAGACATAAATAAGTCCGTAAATTACCATTACCATTGGTTTTGGAAAAAAATAGTTTTAATGTTTTACCACTATAAATGTTAAATTTACCACGCTGTACCGATTGTACTGGTGTACGCTGAAATATGGTAATTGAGTGATTAGTAATGGAATGCTAACATAAATTATTGTTGCTGTAACAGTAGATATCATTTGGATAATTTATAAAACTGAAAATTAAGCCAAATGGATATATGTACCTGACGAGCAGAAGCAGAGTGGTAAGTGAGTATATGTGTCAAGGCAGGAATGATGTAAACTGTAAAACTAACAAGCAAAGCGCCCACAGCTGAATTAATATGGCCAAAAAATGGAAATATGATAGCCAGAAACCAAATGGGAATGACAACAGGGAGACGAGCAAGGGCACGTAGGCAAAGGCTCTTGGTATCGTGCATTCCAATCACTTTCTCCCAAACAAAGTATAGAGGCGTGCATGCAAAACCGAAAGTGATGAACTAGTGGATAAGCATTAGTATGACTGCCGCATCACGGAAGCCATTTTTAGGAAGAAGAGAGAAGGCATTTGAATGGTTAAGGAGTTCGTCACCGAATGCCCAGTACATTGCTGCCGCTGACGGTAAGGTAAGTGTGAATACATACAAAGTGGCCAGTAGGTAGATGTATTTGAATTTTTGTGGCTTCCACATAGCATGCATTATTTCCCTGTTGAATTTACAGTGGGGTAAGTTAAATTGGAATATTGGTTAGGCTTTATCTTTATTTAATTTAATATTGGACGGAAGATTCCTAAAGTATTGTTAATGAACAAATGATCATTTCTCATGTGCATGATATTTATAAAAGCAAAATTAATTAGCTAGTATGATATGCTCACATGGGTTCATGTGTTCTTTGATGCTTATGTACTTACAAGCCTGGATTGGCATAATTGCATGTACAAGATATTGGAGGTCTAGAAACAGATATGAAATTGTACATTCCTTACATTTAAATAACTTTTGACTGTCTATGCCTTACATTTGAATTTTGAATCAGATGAACTAACAAATTGTCCAATAGTCATACCAAATCAATCAATCATGAAAGTAAAAAAGATATAAGAGATTTCTTTTTTGGTTTCCCACTTCAAGTGTCCCACTTATCCAATACAGTGAATGTCAATTTCGATGATAAATATGTGCATTCAAAAAGAAATTTTTTTTACTAGCCATATAGAAACCAAGATGCATGGGAAGCCAACTTACTAAAAATATCCGCACAAAAATAAGGATAAGATAGTTATGGGCATTTGCATCTCACTAATTCAATAGGGTTGTTGGACAATAACTATTAAAATATTTATTGCAATCGCTCGTAGAGAGGCTTCAATTCTAATTCAATAACTCAAAATTTTCTTGTGATGCCTTTTGCAGAAAAGAAAAAAAAACAATAGTATAAAAGAGCAAGAATACGGTATAATGCTTACACAGTGACTGCGTGGCCGCCAAAAGTATAGAGAATATTGGTGGCACCGGTGAAGTACAAAATCCCTCAAGTCGCCTCTCCTCCCCAAGTCGCCTTGCCATACTCTACTACAAAATTGCAACTGCAGCTGAAACCATCTCAAGAAAAATCAACCGTCGACAATTAAACATCAACCATCAGCGATCAATCACGACAGCCTTAAACTTCGACCTCCACTCCCAAACAGCATCGCCACCACCACTTCGCCCTCCCCGAAACGCACGACCTTAATTTAACTTCATCGCGACACCCACTACCGCCCTGATCTAATAATCTCGCCTGAATCACCAAGCTAATTAGTGAATGCTAAAAAAATCGCGTTTTTTTTTATTTGAGTCAATTTGGGTTTGGATGTGAATAATCATTACTGAATTGGTGATGGAGATCAAGCTTGAGACCAAGAATACCGGGTGCGATGGCCAATTGGGAAGAAAGGTTGAATTAGGGTTTCTGAAAAGGGCAGAATATGGAGGCATGAAGGATAAGTGTTTTTTGGAGGAAGGCGGAAACAAGGGCATGTAGGGGGGAAATTTGTGGTTTGGCACCAAAAATATTTGGATTAGAGCCAAAATATTTGCATTAGTGGAGCCAAAAATTTCAGGTTGTAGGGAAAAAGAACATGTGCATGTTAAAGAAGATATTATATAAAAAACCTTTAAATGCATATGGAAGTAATAATTTTCAGCGTAATGTTTATATCCTTCGAATTTTAAAATTTCAATTGCTAAATATAATTATCAAGTATAGTTATCAAATATTAAGTACTAAATACTAAATAATAAATGTAGGATCGTTTTTCACCCTAGAGTGGGGTGAATAGGGTCTACTAAAAAATAATGTAGGAATAATACTTTATAATTATTAATACTTTATAATTACTTAATAATAATTGTTAATTATTGAATAACTATTATTAATTATTATTAAATAATACTTAATTATTATAAGTAATTATTTACTAGTTATTAAATATTGAAAATTCGCCTTAATTATCACTTATTATTTCTTAATTATTTAATAATAATAATTAAATAATAAATATTAATTATTAAATATTAATTATTGATTATCATATTAATTATTTAATAATCATGACAAATTGTAAATTATTAATTATTTAAAATTTATTATTTAATAGTAATTATTAATTATTAAAATAATTAATTATCAATTATGAGTTTGATTGTTAATTATTAATTAAACTTATTTATTTATTATTTATTATTTATTATTTATTGATTATTATATTAATTATTAATTATTGAAATTATTAATAATATTAATTATTAATGGTAATTATTTCATATTTCAAATAATTATTCATCATTACTATTTAATAGTAATTATTATTTATTATTAAAAAAATTATCACTTATTATGTATATGTTACCAATTATTAATTTATAAAAACTAATTACTAATTAATAATTATTATTAAGTATTAATTATTTAATAGTAATTATGAATTGTTTATATTGATTAGTATCAATTTGTAAGGTTATTATTAAATATTCTTAAATATTAATATTATTAATATTTTATTATTAAATACAACTTTTAGAAAAAAATCATAATTATTAGTTATTAATTATCAAAAGTTAATTACTAAATATTAAATATTACTTCTAAATTTTTATTTCTTAATATTAATATTAGTTATTACGTCTTAATTATTAATTATTAATATTAGTTATTTGTTATTAAAACTAATTCATATTTATTAATTATTAATTATTTAATGATAATTATTATTTGTTATTCGTTAATTATTAATTAGTGATTATTAATATTAATTATTTCATATTTTCGAATTAATTATTAATTACTATTATTTAATAGTAATTATTAATTATTACTAATTTTTTATTAGTTATATGATTATTAATTATTAGGTATTATTATTTAATTATAATTATTAATTAATTATTACAACATGTAGAGGAAAAAGGTTGTATCATGCATTTATTACAACTGGTAAAAAAGAAGAGTTATTAAAAGTAGACATCCATTACAACTGGCAAAGAGAAAAGGTTATAATAGGCATCCATTACAACTTGCAAAATAAAAAAGTTATTAAAAATAAGCATATATTACAACTGGCAAAAAAGAAAGGTTGTAATAGACATCTATTACAACTGACAAAATAAAAGAGTTGTTGAAAATAAGTTTATTACAATTTTTTGAAAAAAGGAGTTGTAAAAAACGTTTATTACAACTGGCATTTCAAGACAGTTGTAAAATTACAGTTGTAATAGAGTCTTTTTGTTGTAGTGAACATTGAAAAGATATAAAATTAAAGAAAACCGAGGAAAGTTAGCAATAAGTACATTTCTATTTGATTTACAATTGGTAAAATTCTAATATCATAAAAATTACAAAAGAAAATACTGTTCAGGATTGTAGGTCATGCTTCACACAACCTATTAAACTACTTTGTTTATTAGAACTCCCATATTATCTTTACAGGAATCAATATTGCAAAATTAAACTATTTTGTTAAAAAGGTAAATTCATGAATAAGTGTACTAACTTCCAAAAAATCGAATTTATGTAAAAATAAACATGTAAAATGTAAATTTTAAGTTCAACTGGGTGATTTATGTGCCAACTGCTTGTCATGAGTGATTAGTTGGTACCGAGACTACATACGATTAGACATTTTTAAAATAAAAAAGAGCTACAGGTTCTCGTTTTTGATGTTGTTATAAGAAAGTCCCTGTAAAAATAAAATTTAAATTTTATCCCTATTTTTGAAAAATAGAAAACGCAAGATGCCTTGCACTTTTGTAACATAAAATGAAAGGTAACTTGCACTTTTTTGATTTTGGAACTTTAAAGAGCAAGCTATTTTGCGCCTTCTGATTTTGAAATTTTTGAAAAGCACAAACTTGTGCTTTCTATCAGGAAAGCATAAGCTAGTTTGCGCTTTTTGTTTTAAAATTATTTTTAAAAATTTTGAATTTTTTGAAAAGAGTATGCTGACTTGCGCTTTCTATCAGGAAAGCGCAAGCTAGTTTGCACTTTCTGATTTAAAAAAAATGAATTTAATTTTCATACTCGTTGCTACAATGACTTTTCTTGTAACAATATCAGAAATAGAGACCTTATGTGCAAAACCCCTTCTTAAAAAACCCAAGCAATCCAACTTCATTTAATTATGTCTTCATTAGTCATTCAGCTCTGTAATGAGTTATTTGTGTGCATATTTCACCAAGTAAACTATAACATTTTTATTTGATAACCGAAAGGCCCTTCAATTTCTTAGAAGTTAAAATAAAAAAATAATTTAATTTATTGTGAAGCAAAATGTATTAATATACAAATTTATAAAACCAACTAATTTCACAAATTCAAATTACGTAGGAAAAATGTTAATACATATTCTATATATCAGATGAATAAATCAAATGTATAAGAGATGCATAAGTGTATCAACTGATCAAACAAAACAGAAGAAAATACTACAAATAGTCATAATCTATACAGCAATATACAAAAATAATTTTAGAAAAGAAAAACTCCATTGTACAAATCTTTAATAATAATACTTGAATATCGTTAAAAAAATAACACGCAGTTAGTAACTTTTCTAGCATATATTATAAGAGCATCAATTATATTATATTAAAACCCATCTTTTCATTTATAATGCAAAAAATACACACGAACTTAAAAAATTACATGCATAATTAGTTTGTATGTTTTATTGTTATAGTTAAACCCCAATTCATCAATCGATGAGAATGAACTTAAAATTTTGGAAAAGCACCATTTGTCAAGGAGACAAAATAAGATTTAAAAAGTTTGTAAATTTGAGTGAAGATTATATATTCATTGACCACTCAATGTAGCAAAAGTTTAGGGCCTGTTATGGTCGAATATGAAGAAAATCAAATGACTATTCTTTATAGCCAATTCGAGAATGATAAGGAAGTGTTGTTCAAATGACCCACTTGTTATAAATTAACCTATCATAATATAAAATTAGATTGTGCAAAACTAAAGCCAAAAATACATTAGAGAAATCTAACATGATATAAATTTTTAAACTAAAATGTTAAATGTTAGCAAAAAAGCCAAACATACATCTAAAAAACCTAGCACAACATAATTTTTAGAACATCAAAATGTAAAACATAAACTATTTTGCAAAAAAACCAAAATCTTGTAAAGCACAAACTATTTTGTAAGAAAAAAAAAATCAATTTTAGGTAAAAATCAAAATGTAAATTGAAAAATTGAAATTTTATATCCAAGAGGAGAATTAATAGATTCGGCAGTCTTTTTAACTACTAACTGAGTGATTTGTGTTTATTACTCATATAGTATACGATAATATACTGCACCATCAACTGCTATACAATAATTTCATAGCGTATTAATAAATAAATGGTTGGAAGATTGAATACATATTGTGAAGCCCAATTGCCTCAAGAATTATAGAATGACCACCTCCAAAATATGTAGGGATAACCAATGTTTTGAGTCAAACTATCAAGATAATAATTACCATGATTAATTAAGGTGTAATAATAAAGATAGCCAATGTTTCATGTCCATTGCTTCTTTGGCGATCCAAAAATCATTTTTTAGGTTTGTATAATCTTTATAGGAAACAAACAAAACTTTATTTATAATTGGCCATTAAACATAGGGAAAAATGACATGAAAATGGCAAAAATTATGTTCTTATTTGCAAAATCTTTATAGTTGCAATATAACAACCCTTGGCCAGGTCATGGGTACCTCTTTGAACTATTTAAAAGTTAGGTCTAACATAACGGGGCATGAACCAGGTTTTCGATAGTATGTGATAATAATTGGCCCATACTTTTTGAATGTACTGATAGTTTCTCAATTAGAATAAATCTCAAGTTTACATAGAGATAGCCAATGTTTCAAGTCAAGCTATGGAAATGATAAAGTCCCCTAAAACCGGATAATTGACGACATTAAAGCAAAGATTTGCTTTATTAGCATTAAGATATAGAAAAGGTAAAAAAATCAAAACAAAAAATCAAAAAATCAAAACAAAAAAAGAATAAAAGCTAACCTTTGATTAAAGTCTTCTAAAAACCATAAATAGTTCTACATTCAATATTTGTAATATTATAGTTGATTTTGCATATCAAAATCTCGATATGTTTGAGTCAAAAAATGCATAATGAAATTTGAAACAAATCTTCAAAGTACATTTTAAAATAATTTTAGGTTCTGAATAAAAATTCGATTTCCTCTATATTTCTTTCACCAATTTTATTCACAATCCTCTGTACAATATATAAGTGTAAATTAATCTTTATAAATAGTCATTAGAAAAGATTATGTTATGACCTAAAATATATTAGTGTTTCAATGACCCAAACCAAATTAAATTAATAGTTTACTAAGTACAAATGAAACTTGAAATCCCTGCAATTGGTTACGACTCACTCAACGTCAAGAAAGTTCAAAAAACTAAAAGGCCAGTTGGTTTATTTTGAATTTTTGGTTTTGAGTTTTCAACGTTGATTATCAAATATGATAAGAATGAAAAGACCGCGGAGGAGGTGGAAGAAAGATGGAGGGAACGACGAAGGATGAATTGTTTCTTATGCTTCTGTTATTTCTCAAAATATGAAAAATAAAAAATAAAAGTGTTTTTTATTTTGTATGTTAATTTTCTTTTTTAAATTGATTGTTTTTTATAGTATACATGCATCGTGCGTATTTATGTATCGATGAAAACTCAAAACTGAAAAGGGTAAACCATACGTAGCCTAAAATTTTACCCTATATATAATGATAAAAATAACTAAATAAATGCCTAAGAATAAATTTGTAAGAAAATTGAAAACGTATACCTAGATCTGAGCCACGCTTTCCTTCAAGTTCAAAATCCAAAAGAGGAATAATGAAACTAAATCAAAGCGAAGTGCATTAAGGTCCCATTACTCATTAAGTCATCCCTAGAAACAGGCAACATGAGTGACGCTATGAAATCGACTGATAACAACTTCTAGAAATAGAAAAAAGAAAAGGACTCGCCTTCAAACTATTTAGGAAAGAGTAAGAACTGAGGAAAAAAAAGATGAAAATTTTGATGGTTATAAATTCGGAGTGAGCGAATAGAGCGACGTAAAGAGGAAAGCGAATCAGGCGAAACGGGCGTTAGCTAATACATGATAACCTCTATTTCAATTATATTACAGGAAATTATTGTCAAGGACAAAATTTCACAGCTTTTTAGCCTCAAGGACAGACCTTCAATATTTTATCCTGAAGGACAACATTTTGTAGGTATCGGTTTTTAGTTATTGATAGCAGTTTTAGGTATCAGTTTGTAGTTATCGGTAGTAATTTTTAGGTATCAGTTTTAGCTCGGTAGCAGTTTTGTTGTACTTATGAATAATTTTAAAAAAAAATTGTCCTTATGAATAATTTTTAGAAGAATATTTGTCCTTGTGGTAAAAATATTGAGGCCGTGTCCTTGAGGCAAAAAATATACAAATCTTTGTCCTTTAGATTAGTTCGCTCATTCAATTAATACATGAATAAAAGAATTGTAAATACGAAATGAACTGGGAGGGAAATTGCAAAAAATGGTTCAAACGAAGGAGGGCACGGTATATGAGATAAGATTGGTTTAGAGTAAAGAAGGCAAAAGTTTTCTTATTACATACATACATACATACATATATATATATATATGTATGTTTATGAATTCGGCTTTCAACTACCAACGAATACTACATCTAGATTATTGGAAACCTTGGAGGTTAGATCTGCACGACTGGATATGATCGGTGAATCAAAGAAATTATTTGTTGCTTTTTATAACATCTTTATTCCATAGTATTATTGGTTACTTTAATTTGTTTTATTAAAAGTAGAATGGCTCTTTAGCACTTAAAAGCGGGCTCCTGGTTATTTTTCTCCAACTCTTTTCGGATTTTTTTGCTCTCCCTCTCTCTTCCAAATCTCAAAACACTCCTTCAGAATTGTCTTCAGCAAAAAACGGTGTCTTCCTCCCCGTAGTTCAATTTAAACCTTACTACTAATATTGAAATTAACGACGGCGACAACAATAATCTGGACAGCCAGTAGTGTCGAAGCAATCGCCGATGACTATGATTGGTTACACCTAAATGACAATGACATCAACAATGAAATCGGCTTTCTATCTTCCAAGCCTTCAAATTTGATCCCCTACGTTGGCAACAAAGCAAGCGGTTTCTGGATTTGTTTCTTTTTGTTTGGGATTACCCGTACCTCATCGTGAATCCTTTAGCCGTGAATTCCTTCAATCTGCCCCATCTCTTGGTCCAACATGAGTGGATACAAGTATGTTTTGTCATGTTTTCCTTTTCAATACAAAATGTTTTCAACTTTACAGATCCATATTGTTTACGTGGGTTGTAAAAGCGATGATCCATATGGAGTTTCAAAGTAAAAAGACCACCGACTTCTCTCTATTCATCATGATGGAATGTAATTTCCATCTAATTTTATAGCGTACTGATATTTTTATAATATTTTTCATTAAATGATTGTTTAACATTATGGAGAAAGCAGTAGAATCCCATGTTTATAGTTACCACAACGGCTTCAGAGGCTTTGCTGCAAAATTAACCAAAAACCTAGCCTTGGAGATTGCTGGTAGTTTGCTTTATGCTGAAAATTTAAAATAATATTTTCCTCTTTCAGGTTTGGTACTAAATTTGTTTTAAAGGAATGCCTGGTGTGGTATTAGTGTTTCCTAACTAGAACAGATTATTGCATACTAAACATTCACAGGATTTTATGAGTGTAAGCAATAGTGAAGAATGTAAATTCCGAGAGTTTCCACAAAAAATTTGGATAATCTTATCATTGGTTTTATTGACACGGGTATTCAAATTGGTTATGTATTAGCAGTGATGATTTTTGAACAATGATGTGTGGACAACTAATTACATCTAGTTCTGCAATGTTCTTTTGACAAGTAGATTCCATGTCTTATTCATTATTTTAAGGGACTATATTAGACTTTTCGCAATGATTAGATAGTCCGTCCATCTATATTCCTCTAATCTTATATGTTTTACCTCTGTTAATTCCTTTGATAGCTTAGTTAGTTTAAAATCAAATAAGTATCACTTTCTCTTGTTTATTATGTACAGAACATAATGTTTGTTTTATATTTGCATTTACAGATAAATGAAATCTTGCTTCTATTTTTTGTTTTACCTTCACTAATCTGAAATTTCATAAATATTGAATTTTATGGGTAGGAAACCCAAACCTTCTGTGTTGGTTTGTTGTGGTGTTTGGCAAGGCCGTGACACCAAAGAATCGACTGGAAACCAAAGATAGTTCTTCCCCAATACCGGTTATATGCAGGTCCACTATGGATGCTGGTAAACTTTGTCCGAGTCCGGATCAACTACAATTGATATGACACGACAAACAAAGCCATGAAAGCCAATGTTTCAAATTTCAATCGAAGTTCGTATGCTCAAGATATAATTGATGCAAATCAAGCAATAATCTCGTTCGCATCCATCAAGCAATCGTCAGTTCGTAACCACCCAGGCACATTCCACTTTGTATCCATCAAAGAGAAACCTCCTTCATATCGATCTTGTTCGCATCCATCAAATGCGCATGGCTTCGTACCGATCAGGTGAGCACTAGTTCATATCCATTAAATGCGCGTTGCTTCGTATCCATGATATGAGCACTTGATCGTATCCATCAAGTGCATGCCGTTTCGTATCCATCACACGCACTTCAGTTCGTATCCATCGTATTTGCTTGATTTCTTACCCATCAACAAGTCACGTTCCGTATCGATCAGTTAACCTATCGATACGAGGCATACCATTAAAGAGAGCGATACAAAGAACGCATGCAGTGATCGATATGAAGCGCCTTCAAATCATCGATACGAATGAAGCCACACCTATGGATACGAAGCAATGTATATGTGAAGCAATACGAAGTAATGTATATATGTATAATGTGTATGTGAAGCGAATCAGCGATACGAAGCAATGTATATGTGAAGCTATATGAAGTGAAGTACACGAGCGATACGAATGGGGAAGCAATGGATGGATACGAATAGGGCGCATTCAAGTGAGAGACTAGGTCACTTGGCATAAAAAGTGGATCGATCAAAAAATTTAGCGCCACATCATCAGTCATCACGTGCTAGAAGCGATGCGAACAGAAGCGATTCAAATAGAAACGATGCGAACTCAACAGTCTTCAACAAACCCAAATTTGCATCGATCATAACCCAAGATCTACAAGTCCAAATGCTATCAAATTTTCATACGAGCTTGTGTACAACCTCGGGAATGTTCATGATCGATCTTGGCTTGATTGGGCAAGATTTGGGTCGATACGAATCTCATTCGTATCGATCATGGATCGAGTTGAAACAACCAGGGATCGATCATGTAGGCCCACCACATGAGAAAAGGAGTCTACCGAGATCTGAGCGAGATATTTGCAGCCTACGCCTATAAATAGCAATCCAAGAGCTTCAGAAAAGGAGATTTGGGGTTCTTCTACGTCGTTACTCTACAAAACTCCATTGTAACTTGATTATTATCATCTATACTCTTGTAACCAGCGAGTGATAATCAATAAAACAACAACTCTTCAAAGTGGACGTAGGCTACAACGTCGAACCACTATAAATTGTGTGTTACTGCTTTCCTTTTTAATTTTGAGTGTTCTTCACATTTATATTCTCTACATACTTGCTATCCATGATTTTCGAATGTGAACGGGTGCTTTCATCGACAATTGGATGTTTGTGGCCAATATTGGCGCAAACATGTTGATGCTTTCACTGAGAATTGAACTCAGGAACTTTACAGCTTGAATTTTGGATCTAAAGGCTTGAAGACTCGGATTTGGAAAAGTTATGGTGAAGCAGTCATCAAGGAGACCAAAAGCAGAAAGGTGTCGGCATGTAGGGAGTCATTAGGCTTCCTCAGGAGCAAATCAGACCTCAGTTTTCATCACCAGGGCCGAGACGGAGATGGTGATGGGAGCTATGTAGGAAGAATTGCTCAAAAGATATGAGGAGATGATGCAGAACCTACTTCAACAAGTTGGATAAGTTGGAGTACAGAATCAAGGGAATGTAACGACATGAGATGCTGGAGATAGGAATCGGGAGCACAGAGCGACTAGAATTCAGAATAGAGCAGGACCACCAGGAGCAGCCTCTGGGCTAGTAGGAACTCCCCAGAGGCGTGTTGATCCAATCCCAGGCAGGATACCAAGCGGAACTGTTCAACATGGCATTGATAGAGGAATGAATGCTCGTACAGGAGAGCAGTTCCAGGATTCTCTCATGAACTCGGGGGCAGATTGGAGGCAACGAACAAGAACTACAGCTTGGAGATAGTGACAGATTGGCGAAGATGGTCAAACAAGCCATGAGGGGAGGACTAGTGAATAGAGATCTGTAAGATGTGAACAGGAGCCCTTTCACTCCCACAATTAGGTAGTCATTCGTTTCAGCTTCAAAGATGGACAGAATTCAGTTTTTGGATTAAGCACAAAATATGATCAAAACTTGATTTTTATAGCTCTAAGCATTCAATTTTACACTAAATATGAATAAACAAGATTGTATACAGCAAGCGTGAGTAACCTCACTCACGCTTGCTGTATACAATCTTGTTTATTCATATTTAGTGTAAAATTGAATGCTTGGAGCTATAAAAATCAAGTTTTGATCATATTTTGTGCTAGGAATCCACCAGAATTCAAGCTACTGACATTGGAGGCATATGATGGGAGGACGGATCCTACAGTTCATCTGACAAGGTATATGAGGCACATGGAAGTACTGGGAGCATCAGAGGAAGTCATGGCCCGCTGTTTCCCATTGTATTTGACAAACATAGCAGCACTATGGTTCAGGCAATTGGAGAGCAGCTCCATTGAAACATGGACCGAGTTGATCGAAAAATTCTTGAGGAGGTTCAGAGTTCATATTTCAAGATCCAAGAATCTGATGAGTTTGAAAACACTGAAGCAAAGAACTGGGGAATTTTTGAGGAGTTTTCTGACACGATTCAGTGCAGCGGCAGCATTAGTGGATCGACCCGATCCATCCATGATTTTGATGGCAGCTGTATCTGGCATAGCTGATGGCACAGAATTTAAGAACTCATTGACAAAGGATCCACCCATGGATCCAAGAGAGTTTTACCATGAGGCAGAAAGGTTTTTGCGATAAGAGGATGCAAATGCTGAAAGAGAGGAATGAGTTGATGTTTATGTAATCAAAAGCGGAGACCTACCCTGAAAGGGTTCAGGAAAAGATGAAGGGAAACGAAAGGCAGATAATAGTGGTGATGAACCAAAGCGGCCGCGAAAGGAACCGAGATTCATCTCTTACACAGAGCTGAATGAGACTTTGGAACGAATTTACCAAAACACTAGGGGCAGATTCCCTACCGGAGACCAATGAGGAGGGATCCGACCAACAATGAGAGGAAATCAGACAAATACTGCTTATTTCACGAACTAAGCGGCCATAGTACGAATGATTATAGGCACTCGAGGGATGAGATAGAAGGGCATATCCTGAACGGCATGCTATTACAATACGTGAGGAGTCGAGCAGCAACGGGGGAGCAAGAACGACAACCATCTGCATCAACTGGGGACGGCTCAGGATCGAGGTATCGGCTCATCATCAACTGATTGAAATAATGACGAATAAGTCGCAAACTTCACACTAGTGCGATTAAGTCGCTTACACATGTACAGGATCACGAACGGTCCTCAAGCGTGCTCTGAGATGACTATCAACCGCGTCTATGTTGGTGTTTGTTCCTTGACGTCTCTGTTTTACTTTTGTTTTCAATTTTTTGCATCTGGACTTGGTTTGGTTAGACTTTTTGGTTATAAGACTCATTTTGAATGTAAATCTAGTATTTGTAATTCCATAATGGCTAAGTCACTTACACATGCACGAGATCGCGAATGGTACTCAGGCATAATCTGAGATGGCGATAAACCGCCATAACAAACAATTCAGAACCTCACTCGAAGCTGAAATCTGACATCAATGATACTAAGTCCCTCCTCGGGCACTTAGAACTCGCCTCGAATGGCACCCAACTGCGAACGGTCACCTTTCGCCACGAACGACACCCGACCGTGAACGGTCACAATTCGCCACGAACGACACTAGACCGCGAAAGGTCATAATTCGCCATGAACGACACCCGACCGTGAACTGTCACAATTTACCGCGAACTGCACCCAACCACGAACGGTCACAATTCGCCTCAAACAGCACCCGACCGCGACCGGTCACAATTCGCCTCGAACGGCACCCGACCGTGAACGGTCACCATTCGCCATGAACGACACCCCGACCGCAAACGTTCACAACCCACCTCGAACGGTATCCGACCTCGAACAGTCAAATACCCCCTTGAATGACATATGATCATGAACGATCACTATTCACAGTTAGGTAAGACTATCAACCTCTTTACAGGACATTATCAGCTTACGAACATCCAACTTATCGAACTACAAAACACACCTTCCTATCGCAAGACATGTTTTGGGGGGCAACTGTTATCCTGCCTTTTGGCAAGGCTGTGACACCAAAGAATCGACTGGAAACCAAAGACAGTTCTTCCCCAATACCAGTTATATGCAGGTCCACTACGGATGTTGGTAAATTTTTTTCGAGTCCGGATCAAGCTACAATTGATATGACACGACAAGCAAAGCCATGAAAGCCAATGTTCCAAATTTCAATCGAAGTTCGTATGCTCAAGATATGATCGATGCAAATCAAGCAATAATCTTGTTCGCATCCATCAAGCAATCATCAGTTTGTAATCAACCAGGCACATTCCACTTCGTATCCATCAAAGAGGAACTTCCTTCGTATCAATCTTGTTTGAATCCATTTTACGCGCATGGCTTCGTACCAATCAGGTGAGCACTAGTTCATATCCATTAAATGCGCGTTGCTTTGTATCCATAATATGAGCACTTGATCGTATCCATCAAGTGCATGCCGCTTTGTATCCATCACGCGCACTTCTATTCGTATCCATCGTATTTGCTTTATTTTGTATCCATCAACAAGTCAGATTCTGTATCGATCACACCAACTTAACTCGTATCGATCAGTTAACCTATCGATACGAGGCATACCATTAAAGAGAGCGATACGAAGAACACATGCAGTGATCGATACGAAGCGCTTTCAAATCATCGATACGAATGAAGCCGCACCTATGGATAGAAGCAATGTATATGTGAAGCGATACGAAGCAATGTGTATGTGAAGCGATACGAAGCAATGTGTATGTGAAGCGATACGAAGCAATGTATACGTGAAGCGATACGAAGTGATGTATAAAAGCGATATGAATGGGAAAGTAATGGATGGATACTGTGACGACTCGCAAATCCGTAACCTTTGAATCGACAATAATCCATACATGTCCGAACCAAAAAGCACAGACTGACGGAAAGTCATGAGAAAGAAAAGAAGTGAGAAGAAGAGAAGAGAAGAAAGAGAGAAGATAGAACCAAACATAACAATACAGAATCTCACATCGCAGCGGAAAACATATAATATCATGTCAATGATCTTTACAAAACAGAAACTGTATATACATATAGAAATCAGAGTACAACAGTCAATCAATAGTTATCAGTCTGAACAGTTATAATAATTTGTCCTCACAATTTTCGATAATATACAACGATAAAGCACAGCGGATAATCAAAACAGATACGTGTATACGAAAATGAAGATCTCCAGCTCGCATGTTGAAGCTTCAAAGCACCAAATCTAAAGCTGTAAATACACCGAGTCTGACCCGAGCATTGAAAGGGAAGAATGCCCGGATCAGTCTAGTAAACCAGCGTGAGAAACACACCTCAACTGAATTTATTAAATTACCAAACTTTTCATTTCAAAACAAAAGTATCTCGTAAGACATGCCCACACATAAACACGGACATGTTTTTACCTTACGATAACTAAAACATTTCGTATCAAATCCTCTTATATTATACTGGTGTCTAGTATACAAATAATATTAATCACAGCTGAAATTGTTACATTGATTAAATTCCAGCATATAGCCCAAAATGGGTAATACAATCAAAATGACAGGCACGTAGTGGAGTTTGGATTTCCATACAAATGACCAAGTGAAGGGATTATCTTCCGATGGGTACACCTCTAGATGGATGTCCCGAGAAACCATCACAAAGTTCCTCTACCAACACAAGTCTACCTCTATAACTAGATAGTACCGAATATGTCATCCTCCGGTCGTTACCGACATTTTCCGAGGGCCCTCGAAGCATACAAACCACAATAATCAGATACATGATGTCATAGCGTGTAAACATATATCTAGAAGAGGATAATCATATCATCCTTGGGAACGATCCACTTAGCCCTGCTGTATCTAACCATGTTTTGGTCATTTCTGGTTGATGAGGCCTAAGGTAACGATTACCTCTCACACATCACATATCACATCACTTTGAATGTCACACGGCCATTTCCATTGACTACTAATTGCCTTTCATAAAAATACAACCCTTAAGCTCATACGTCTCAAGGAGGGTGTTAAACTAAGAGAAGTTGCCTTCTCCGCCACCATTGATGTACGTTTGTAAAAACCAATGTATGTAATCTTTAGAAATGCAATGTCAGGCAAACATCCATACAAGTTGTCTAGGAACAGGACAAACCGAAGGTACTTTCCTACCACATCCTATCGGAAAATCCCTAGGATTAGTAGCGAATAGTCCTTGCATTGAATATTTCATAACGAAGAGACTACTGCTACTGGATGTATATTGGGATTTTAACCCAAAACGATCAACAAGCAGTCCTCCACTATGAAATCCAGAATATCAATATCATCGCAACCAACCTGCACAAGCGTCACATAAATGTTGATTCGAAATGGTTTTCAGATAAATTTGATCCCGGTCTCTTCGCACTAGTAACGCAAAAGCGTTTCTCAACTTCACACAGTAACTAAGTCTCATAGATTTTTTACGTCTCCAACTTTCAACTTGCTATCCTTCGGACCAAGAAGGAAGTTCGATAGATTGGAGTAATACTCCGCACTATACGAATCAACATCCTCAACACAAACGATAATCATGCCTACACAGAAGGCTACGTACTAAGTGTACGACTAAATAGTTCTCACATCAAGTCGAGGTACTAAAATGTCTAAATTTAATAGTCGGTTATTTAACTATCAAAGCAACAAACAAATATTTAGCATTATAAGCAATCACTAGGCCCTTTTAATTAATCTTTTATTAATTAATTCACTTGACAAATATTCACTTCAAATTATCTTTAAAAAGATATATTCTCAAAACCATTTCAACTTCTATATTGGAAAATATTTCCATATACTTATTTAATAATACGTAATTCATAATTCAATTTATTTTCAACACTTAGAAAATATTCCATATAGTTAAATCATGATTAAGTATATATTTTATCCTTTAAGGAAAACATTCTCTTAAATATATTTATTTGGGTCAAAATGAATGTTGCGTAAAACATCGTTATGACAACCCAAAATCATTAGTATAGGGATTCAAAAATAAGATAGATATATAAAACCCATATATTATACAAAACATCTCCTTTCGAAAATCATTTACTATAACTACAGTGTTATATTCCATCATTTCCTTACTTCTCGAAAATGTCTATTTCAACAATGAATGTTGAAATGTATGGTTTCGATACTTAGCCCATTTTAAATCATCGTCATACCATTAAACTTCATTTAAAAAAAATCACTTTTCAAAACTTTTATTTAATTTAAAAGATTATTCACCGTCCAAAATTGTGAATATAACGCCTTTAATAAACTTTCATATTTAACTTATCTAGTTCAATTTAATTCGGATTTATAAGACAATGTTTATAAATTCCATATATATTATAAAAACTTTCATTTATAAAATGGCTTTATTAACCAAACTCGTTTATCTCGTTTATATGCCAAAATCCAAATTATAAGTTAATTCGCTTATAATTCTCTTATTCACAAATTCATTCATTTTATAACTTCACAATTCGCAAATCTATAAATCTTATTTACTTACAAAATCCAATTATAACTTCATTTTATCATTTATAAAAACTCCATTATAGTTCCATTATTCTGATTTATAAAATATCAATTTTATAAATCTTATATATGAAACCATTATAATAATTACGAAAATCTCAATTTAAACTATTTTACAAAATAATTAACTCTATATTTCAAAAGTCACATACTGATTATATTTTTCAAAAATCATAATTTCATAACATAAAAATTATAACATTATTTATTCAAAATAAATTCATTCCTTAACCATTCAAAAATATTTTTTTTCAAAATCACTTAAAAATCCTTTTTAATTTGAAATCATCACTTTAATATTTTTAAATTACCAAAAATAAGCCCAATGCTGCAATAGTACTAAATACATCAATCACGGCATCCAAATCATCATATATCACAACATATACATCAATATATGTAAATAAAACCAATACATGTGAGGAATCCAGTTGGATCCCTTCAACCTGTCACTTGCAACAAATATAGAAAATATGTACAATGTCCGCTTCGTGGCAGACGCGCATACAAAGGGTCATCCGCTCATACACGGAAACGTATAAGGTCTCATCTACTCCAATAGGCAGAAATATATCTGAATACCAATCAATATATATACAATATATCATATCTCATCCAAACAATCATCAATCAGCATAAAGTAAATTTATTCTCACTTATATAAAAATGTCAATGAGAAAGAAAGAGTAAGTTGTACTCACATTGGTTCCAATAGCAGTTGCAGTGTTTTATTCCGAATAAAATTAAACAGCCATTTAATTTTACCCAAAATTTACACTAGCTCTAATCAACTCCAAATCAGCTCTAAAATGTAGTGCTCGTCAATACAAACCCAATGCAACTTGTTTCATCAAAAATGGACATCGTATGAAGAAGTTATAGCATTTAGAAGTTTGTACGAATTATTATATTTATAAATTTATAATTTATATTTTATTTTAAAACCCTACGTATCATCATAGCCATTCGATTCAATGCACCCGATCTCGATCGCTTTCTTTTTCTTCTCCTCCCATCGTTCAATTTACGTTCGCATATACCCATATAGCCGCCGTTTAAACCTAATTGACGCTCCTACCTCGACCATTTTGACAACGATCAGATAGCGTCACGACGGAGCCCATCGTCGACTCCATCACTTGCCCCAGCACCCTTATGCTCGACCATCCCCCTGCCATGAAAACCGTGCTCAAACACGTGCCCTTTGTGGCCTATTTTCGTCGATCTATAGCTCTAAAAACGATCACCACCGTTGGATTCGAAGATCTCGTTGTGCTCTTCAATGCTGTAGTTGAAATTTTTCGTGAAAGTGAACGGATTGCGAGAGATTAAGGGAAGAAAATCGAATGCTTATGGACATTAAAATTAAAACTGGCGGCTAGAGTTTCTAACACTAAGTTTATGAGAATAGAAAAAAGGTTGGCCTTATGTAGAAAATTTACGCACACTATTCATCGCCAAATTTTCCGAACTCGAAATGAAGCATGTTGTCTGACGTTTGTACTGTTTTACCCCTATTTCAAACACAATGGAATATATATCGGGATCCAATTCGGTTGTATTTGGTAGGTTTTTGAATCGACTTATTTAATTTAAAATTTCACTTAAACGAATTTCTACACGTTTTAGCTTGCCCCGGACAAACCGTAAATCCGATTGACACAAAATTTGAAATCTTAAAATAATATAACATTCTGGATCCAATGAAACTAATTTTCTCGAAATCCGAGACTGTTTGAAAAACGACTATTTCTACACGTTAATTAAATATTAAAATATTCAATTTCTGAAATTAACTTTCAATTCAATTTTAAAAGTTCTCTAACATCATTCTAATTCAAATAGAATTTAACTCAACTTTATAAATCATTTTCATTCACATTACATCTAAATCCCAATTATTTCTGCAATTTCAAATATTAAATTAACAATTTAATTATCCAATTAAATTACTATATTCGAAACATGAGTTATTCAGCTTATAAAATTAACTTGCGAATATTTAAAATTAATTAAATATATGAATTCCAAATGACTAAAATTCCGGGTCGTTACATTCTCCGATACTTAAAAGAATTTCGTCCCGAAATTACCAAGTAAGAAAAAGTCAAAAAAACCCATTAATTATTCAAAATAATGCGTTCAGACTAGATTTCAAATTCATTTAAACTTTTTAACTTTTCCCAAAATCCATTAGTTTACTTCTTATTAAAAAAATTCTAAGTTTTCAAATCCATTCCTAATTATCTTTTCAAAACCAACTAATATTGTTTCACTTTTATAACTCAAAATCAAAATTATAGTTATCAAAAATTTTATTCCAATTTCTCAAAAAAAATCTAACGCCTTGAATTGTTCAAAAAATTTGTCATAGCCTCCTTTGCATGGTTTGATCGAGTAGGATCACAACATATATATATATATATATATATATATATATATCACAAATATACATCTCATCTTCGAGGATGAGGCATCCCATAGGGGAAATGTATAAAAGTACGATATGTAATCCGAGCTATGTACCTTATATATTATTAGCGAGCATATACGGTTAATACAGTGCGAAAGCGAGCTCCAAATGCGAAGCATACTCCATCCGCACCTACTAAACACTAAACAAACAAATAAGAAACATGTATATATGAAAAGTAATATCAATATACAACACATACTAATACAACTACTGCATATTCCAGTATAGCAAATGCAATCAAAAACAACAAATCCAACCATCATACAACTATCATCGAACAAATCAATATCTATCCGATCAATCCATAACCAAATCAATATAAATTCACTTCTCATTAATATTTATTGGATTGGTTTTCAATTTAATCATATTTGATTCATTTACATTAGATTTTATTAACATTCATTTATTCTAATTCAATTAGTTTACATTCACTAATTTACATTCAAGATTGTTCACTTCTAAATCAAATTAAATTCTCTTCTATTTATATTCACTTACTAATTTGAATCAATTATTTAACTTTCAATTTTATTAATTCAATTTCATATGAATTTCTATATAATCAACTAACATCCATCTAACAACCAATGCATAACCAACATAACCAAATTTATTTAATTTACACTCAACATTCATATTTACTTCGTTACATTCAATTTGGTTTAACACACTTAATTTCGATTGGTTTAATATCTAATTGACTTTCATTCAATTATTCAATCTTTAGTTTCATTAGCTTTTAATGAATTAACACTTACATCCATTATTCTATATCAATTCATTTACATTTGATTGATTAACATTTAATCCATGTTTTATTTACTAATCCACTCTTATAAGTTGAATTTCATTATAGCTCTAATTCATATTCATTTAACTACTTTAGTTCATTAACTTCTTATTATTCAACTTTATTTTGCATATTCACTTTATAAGTTATACAACTCATTATATATAATTCCATGGACATTTACCTAAGTTTACTTCCATTCACCAATACTCATTTTATAGTTTCAAATCATGGTTATATAATCACCTTACAACTTAGATTTAACAGTTTAATTTTCATTACAATAACTTATCTAATCCAGTTCAAATCCAATTCAATTTACTTAACTTCCTTTAATTAAATTTCAAATCATATATTTATTATGCTAACTCAAATTTATTTAACTTTACTAAAGCTAAAATTTTATCATTTCATATTATAAGTCCAAAACTCATTTCACTTATATTTATCAATTTCAACGTGGATTTTAAATTCAAATTTGTTTATCAAAACAAAACTTCAATTTCAATTTACTATTGACGGCAAATCAATCACGCAGAAACCCGAAAATGATACTAATGATGCTGCAGTCATCACCCTTATTATTTTCTAGCAATAGTAGTGAATTCAGTGCTTTATATTCTTTTAAAAATCCTTTTATATTTACAAATCACATTTATAAATTCTTGTGAGAAATGTGGATTACGGATCTTAAGGCTAGAATTAACACTAGAGGAGGGGGGTGAATAGTGTTTATAAAGAATTACTAAATCTTTTTGAGTTTATGTAAATTTAAACACAGATGTGTGCAATATACGGACACAGATATGATCACAGAAACAAACACAGATGCAGAAATAGAATAAAAAGCAGTAAAGGAAAGAACACACCGGATTTTATACTGGTTCGGAGTTACCCTACATCCAGTCTCGTAACACAAGTACGGATTTCCTTTCAAAAGAAATCTTTACAATTACACCCTCGATTTCAAGGCTATGAGGTACACCCACCAGAATCACAATCCTCTGGGTAGAGATACTTGATTTTTCGGGCAATAAGTTCACCCACTTGATTTTACGGGCTACAAGTTCACCCAATTGATTTCCCAAGGCTACAATCACACCTTATCACGCTTGATTGATTTTCAAGGCTACAATCACACCTTTTCTTGCTAAGTTAATTACAAAAAGCCTATAACCCTGAATAGCACTGAGGATCTTGTTGAGATAGTGATAGAGAATCAAACTACGAATGATCGAGTTCAATTCAATATAGATTTCGAAAGAGTAATGATAAAAAAAATTATTAGGAAAAGTGGAAGAAAAAGAGGAGTGAAAAACCAGAAAATCTGATGTAAAATTCGTTGAAACTGACCCCTATTTATAGTAGAACAACAATCATGTCCATTCGTGAAGAGTTATGGCGAATAGACACTTCTTTTGAAATTGAAATTTTAAACTCAACTGACACCATGTCGACATGGTCACCATGAGTATGTCGACATCCCCAAGCATTTTTTGATGATTTGATTTCCTTTGAAAATAACCTTTATCTTATATTAAAACTATTTTAAACTTTATAAATACACTTAACTATAGTTAAAATTCATAAGTAAATATAGAGAATAATATATATAGAATTTAACTATAATTTTATATTTAAATCTAAGTATAAATACTTTAAAAGTTAGATATATTATATTAAAAGATAGTTTAAAATCAGTAGTAATTTGACTTTGAAATTAAAGATGATTTTGAGGCTAAAATTATATAAAATCAGGATAGATGTTTTTGATGCTTTTAAAAGGAAGGTTTTGAAATCATTTTGAAAACAAGATATAATTTTGAAAAAAATCATTTTGAACAAAAGGTTAGCGGATACAAAACAATGTTGCACTAAATTTTTCGTAGGTTCCATCCTACTTAGGGTTCCATCCCTTTAACAGGCTCGAAGTGGATTCCATTCCACGAATAAATTGGATTTTAAGATGCCAGTGCTTTTCTAGGAGTTTTAACAAAATTTTCTAATTAAAGAATAAATTACTTGAATTCTTGAACTCTTGATAATCTTGATACTTATGAGCCTTCAATCTTGATATCTTGAATCTTTATACTATACAGTCTTCATTCTTGGTACCTGCATGGTTAAATCCTGCATATACATATATATCTAAACTTATCATGTTAGTATTTGTATTTTATAATCTATTCTAAGGTTGTTGTCATCAAAACCATCATCTCACGGACTAACAATCTCCCCCTTTTTGATGATGACAACCTTTGTTTATAAAATATTACTTCTATCCTAATAACTCCCCCTAAAACTAATAACTCCCCTTTAATCTATGCCTAACTACCCTATTTTATACTTCTCCCCCTTTGTCATCAACAAAAACAAACTCTAAACTTTATAACTTCAAACTATATAACTCTCCCTAAATCTAATACCCTATGACATGTGATTATAATGATAGTGTTATCATAAATAATCAACACTTAGATAATCCTAATCCTAAACTACTAACTATTCTAAGTATATGATAACCATATAATTATATTTATTAATAGGGAAGAACACATATAAGAACACAATTTATTTATTAATCATATAATTATATTTACATTTTCGTTGCAAACGTAAGAAGGAATAAACAACAAAGGTAAAGAAAGAGAAGAAACTAATGTGTGTTTTTGAATATAGGAGATCTATGAATCGAACAGTTTGGATAATGGAAACAGAAATTTCCACTTTGTTCGACAAGATTCCCATCTTTGTCAAAACACACTTCTCCAACGCACACAATTTTGTCGTCATCTTCCACTTATGCTTCTTCCATGGGTTCTTCTTCTTCTTCTTCTTCTTCTTCGCTGGCCTCTATTTCTTGATTGTATGAAGAATCTTCATCAATCAAGATAGGGTTGGCTTGATTATCCATTAGAATTTTTTGCAAATTCCTTAGAATCTTGCCTTGCCTCTCTTGTTCCTTTGCTATACGGAGTTGAGTCACTTGAATTTCAGTCATCATCTCAAGTACATCCTTCAGAGATTCCTCCATTTTTGTTACACGAGCGAGAGTAGTACGTTGAAATGGACCAGAAGTAGGAGAGGGAAACGAAAATGTTGAATTTATGTTTGAGTTGGAAGATGATGCCATGATTTTATTTATTTCAGAAGATAGAATAGAAGGAGAACAGAGAGAATGATCAAAAATTCGAAAATAAGAAGAATATATAACCGATTTTTTGAATTTTGGTGGGACTTTTTTTTTTAAATAAAAACGTTGTATGTCGACATAGGTATATGGGGGATGTTGACATGCTCCTTTATATTTCTACTATTTGATTTATTTTAGTATTAATTATTTATTATAATGGATATTTACATTTTATATTTCAGTTATTGAACAAATACCTAATTCTCTTCTTAATTTAGTAAATATTGATTCATTTAACTGTTTTGTTAAAATATCAGCAATTTGATTCTCAGAATTGATATAATCGAGAGTAACTACTTCCTTACTTATATTATCTCTGAGAAAATGATGTCTGATATCAATATGTTTAGTTCGAGCATGATGAGTAGTATTTTTGGATAAATTTATTGCACTAGTATTATCACAATAAATTGGTGATTTCGAGATATTTAAATCATAATCTTTTAAAGTTTGTTGCATATATATTACTTGAGAACAAGCCAAAGCAGCAGAAATATACTTTGCTTCAGTTGTTGATAAAGAAACTGTGTTTTGCTTTTTACTAAACCAGGAAACAAGAGAATGCCCCAAAAAGTGACAAGTCCCACTTGTACTTTTTCGGTCTGATTTACAACCAGCATAATCAGCATCACTGTAAGATATTAAGTCAAAAGAATCATTTTTAGGGTAAAATAAACCATAATCCGATGTGTGTTTAACATATCTTATGATTCATTTTACGGCTTTTAAATGGGTCTCTTTAGGTTAGGATTGATATCTGGAACAGAGACAAACATTATGCATGATATCAGGTCTACATGCAGTAATATAGAGTAGTGATCCAATCATTCCTCTATATAATTTTTGATCTACATCTTTCGAGAGATCTTCTTTACTAAGGTACACATTGGTTGCCATGGGAGTGGGTTTTCTACTTGCAGTAGTCAAACCAAATTTACTAATTAGGTCTTTAGCATATTTTTCTTGACTAATAAAGATAGCATTATCTAATTGTTTTAGTTGTAATCCTAAAAAATTTTAATTCACCCATATGACTCATCTCAAACTCTTTTGTCATTATTTCAGAAAATTCTCTATTCATTTCAAAATTAGTTGATCCAAAAATGATATCATCTACGTAAACTTGTACTAGTTGAATATCATTTTTATTTCTTTTAATAAAAAGAGTATTATCTACTTTACCAATTTCAAATTTTGATTGTAATAAATAAGATCTTAGTCTATCATACCAGGCCCTAGGAGCTTGTTTTAGACCATATAAAGCTTTCTTAAGTTTGTAAACATGATTTGGTAATTTATCATTTTCAAAAAGTGGTGGTTGTTTAACATATACTTCTTCTTTTACAAATCCGTTTAAAAAGGCACTTTTAACATCCATTTGAAATAATTTGAAATTATTATGATTTGCGAAAGCAAGTAGAATCCTAATGGCTTCTAATCTTGCTAGTTGGGAGCAAGTTTCATCAAAATCTATTCCTTCTTCTTGACAATAACCTTGAACGACTAATCGAGCTTTATTTCTAACTACCTCTCCTTGTTCATTCATTTTATTTTTGTAAACTCATTTAGTTCCAATTATAGTTTTATTTTCAGGTCTAGGAACAAGTTCCCAAACATCATTTCTAGTAAATTGATTTAATTCTTTCCGCATAGCCAAAATCCAGTTGATGCTTCTTTTGGATTTTTAGGTTCAATAATTGATATAAAAGCTACATTACTCATTTGACTTAGTTGATTTCTAGTTTTAACAACAGATTGCATATCTCCCAGTATATTTTCTATAGAATGATCTTTTAAAAGTTTAGTCCTTTTATTCGAATGATTAATTTCATTATTAGTTTCAATTGATTCTTGATTTTGAGTGTTTAAATCCTCTTCAACATTTGTATCTTCAAATTTTTTGAAATTTTCATCAAATGAAACATGCATTGTTTCTTCGATGGTGTTAGTTTTTAAATTAAACACTCTGTATGCTTTACTTCTATTAGAGTATCTGATAAAGATTCCTTTGTCGGATTTAGGATCAAATTTATCTAAATTATCTTTTATATTTAAAATAAAGCATTTACTTCCAAAAATTCTGAAATAAGATACCTTAGGTTTCTTTGAATAAAGAAGTTCATAAGATGTCTTATTAGGTAAAGGTCTAATTAAAATTCTATTTAAAATATAACAGGCGGTAGCAACTGCTTCTGCCCAAAAATTCTTTGATAAATTACTATCTGAAAGCATAGTTCTCGCACACTCTTGAATCGTCCTATTTTTACGTTCTACTACTCCGTTTTGTTGTAGAGTTCTTGGAAATGAAAAATTGTGAGTTATTCCCTTCTTATTGCAGAATTCCTCAAACTTATCATTTTCAAATTCACCACCTTGATCAATTCGAATAGTTATAATTTTTAGAGAAAATTGATTTTGAATTCTTTTTGAAAAGTTCTTAAAACATTCAAAAGTATCACTTTTATGTTTCAAAAATATTGTCCATGTAAATCTAGAATAATCATCTATAATAACTAAAACATATTTAATATGATTTATTGACAGAATTTGAGATGGACCAAATAAATCAAGATGAAGTAAGTCAAAAGGTTTTGAAGTTGACATCATATCTTTTAATTTAAAAGAACTTTTTCTAAGTTTTCCTAATTGACAAGCATCACATAAACTATCTACTTAAAAATTCATTTTAGGAAGCCCTCTTACTAGATCATGTTTTGACAATCTAGATAAGAGTTTGAAATTCAAATGCCCAAATCTCTTATGCCAAATCCAAGGGTCACTTGTATTTGCCAACAGACGCAGGTTATCATTTGAAATTTTCATACTAAGAATATAAATATTCTTTTTCCTAACTCCCTCAAATATAATGGTTGAATTATTATCTTCAATGTGACATTTATCTTTTTCAAATTTAATTTTATATCTTTTATCGCATAGTTGACTTATACTTAGCAGATTATGTTTCAGATTCTTAACTAGCAAAACATTAGTAATAGTAGGAGTTTTAGAATTACCGACTTTACCGATGCCAATCACATATCCTTTTGAATTATCTCCAAAATTAACCAGTCCTCCGTCTTTGTATATAATATCATTCAGTATATCTGGATTGCCAGTCATGTGTCAAGAACATCCACTATCAAGTATCCATTTGTTCTTTCTGATTTGCATAATTTGTCCGTTATGGATTGATTCCTCAACAGCCATAAAGCATGATTCCTATACATCAAATAATTTTTGTAAATGACTTGAATTTGAATATTGATTATACGCAGACTCATGAAACAATGATGATTTGAATATTTCTAAACTAGTATTAACAAATATAGCCATTTTGAAAAAATTTCAAAAATCAGATTATGAAACTTTGAAAACCTTGCTCTGATACCAATTGTGAGAAATGCGGATTACAGATCTTAAGACTATAACTAACACTAGATGGGGGATGAATAGTGTTTATAAAGAATTACTAATTTTTTTTTGAGTTTATGTAAATTTAATCACAGATGTGTGCAATATACAGACACGGATATGATCACAGAAACAAATACAGATGCAGAAATAAAATAAAAAGCAGTAAAGGAAAGAACACATCGGATTTTATACTGGTTCGGAGTTACCCTACATCCAGTCTCGCAACACAAGTACGGATTTCCTTTCAAAAGCAATCTTTACAATTACACCCTCGATTTCAAGGCTACGAGGTACACCCTCCAGAATCACAATCCTTTGGGTACTGATACTTGATTTTTCGGGCGACAAGTTCACCCACTTGATTTTACGGGCTACAAGTTCACCCAATTGATTTCCCAAGGCTACAATCACACCTTATCACGCTTGATTGATTTTCAAGGCTAGAATCACATCTTTTCTCGCTAAGTTGATTACAAAAAGCCTATAACTCTGAATAGCACTAAGGATCTTGTTGAGATAGTGATAGAGAATCAAACTACGAATGATCGAGTTCAATTCAATGTAGATTTCGGTAGAGTAATGATCAGAATTTTTATTAAGAAAAGTGGAAGAAGAAGAGGAGTGAAAAACCAGAAAATGTGATGTAAAATTCGTTGAAACTGACCCCTATTTATAGTAGAACAACAGTCATGTCCATTCGTGAAGAGTTATGGCAAATAGACACTTCTTTTGAAATTGAAATTTTAAACTCAACTGACACCATGTCGACATGGTCACCATGAGTATGTCGACATCCCAAAGCTTTTTTTGATGATTTGATTTTCTTTGAAAATAACCTTTATCTTATATTAAACTACTTTAAACTTTATAAATATACCTGACTATAGTTAAAATACATAAGTAAATATAGAGAATAATGTATATAGAATTTAACTATAATTTTATATTTAAATCTATGTATAAATATTATAAAAGTTAAATATATTATATTAAAAGATAGTTTAAAATCAACAGCAATTTGACTTTGAAGTTAAAGATGATTTTGAGGCTAAAATTATTTAAAATCAGGATAGATGTTTTTGATGCTTTCAAAAGGAAGGTTTTGAAATCATTTTGAAAACAAGATATAACTTTGAAAAAAAATCATTTTGAATAAAAGGTTAGCGGACACAAAACAATGTTCCACTGGATTTTTTGTAAGTTCCATCCTACTTAGGGTTCATCCCTTTAACAGGCTCGAAGTGGATTCCATTCCATGAATAAATTGGATTTTAAGATGCCAATGCTTTTCTAGGAGTTTTAACAAAATTTTCTAATCAAAGAATAAATTACTTGAATTCGTGAACTCTTGATAATCTTGATACCCATGAGTCTTCAATCTTGATATCTTGAATCTCTATACTGAACAGTCTTCATTCTTGGTACCTGCATGGTTAAATCCTACATATACATATATATATCTAAACTTGTCGTGTTAGTATTTATATTTTATAATCTATTCTAAGGTTGTTGTCATCAAAACCATCATCTCACGGACTAACAATTCTTACTTTATTTATATAAGATTCATTCCAACTTTATTTATCTTATTTAGATTCATAATAATATAACCTCTTTAAATTTGAAAAGTAACTTTCAAAATTAACGGGATTCAAAATTTCAAATTCTTAGTTTAAATTCATTTTTATTTATAATTCATATTTATAAATATGCTCATTTAGTTTCAGTTCTTATATATAAGATTATTATACAATTGTAAATCATATTAATTATAATTCCATACTATATAATTCATTTTCTTATATAATTTATCTTTTTACAATTGTTGTTTCTATTTAGATTATTCAAACAGCTTATGTTAACTTATATATTTTTACATTTTCAACAATTAAAAAATTCTATTTATATACACTTTAACATTTCCGAAAAATTATTTCTTTTATATATAAAATATAATCGAGGTAAAATTATTTCATTTACCTAATTTAAAATGATACTATGTCGACTTGCCTTGTTTAAGTGTTTAGAAATCCCTATCGATAACATGGCGTCGCACATACCGACCGAAATTCACAAACAACTCAACGGATTAGCAAACACAGAATAAAACATTTTATATTCACTAACAAATATGTGCTCATGTATATAATACACTCAGCTCAATCTAGGGTGCTACTGTCCCTATCTATACTGAGCACACATCAAAGCTTAGGAATATACAAAATCTAAGCTCTGATACCACGTGTGATGACTCGCAAATCTGTACCCTTTGAATCGATAATAATCCACACATATCCGAACCAAAAAGCACAGACTGACGGAAAGTCATGAGAAAGAAAAGAAGAGAGAAGAAGAAAGAGAAGATAGAACCAAGCAGAACAATACAAAATCTCATATCGTAACGGAAAACATATAATATCATATCAATGATCTTTACAAAACAGAAACTGCATATACATATATAAATCAAAGTACAACAATCAATCAATAGTTATCAGCTTGAACGGTTATAATAACTTGTCCTCACAATTGCCGATAATATACAACGACTAAACACAACGGATAATCAAAACAGATACGTGTATACGAAAACGGAGATCTCCAACTCACCTGCTGAAGCTCCAAAGCATCAAATCTGAACCTGTAATTATACTCGATCTAACCCGAGCATTGAAAGGAAAGAATGCCCAGATCAGTCCGGTAAACCTATATGAGAAACATACTCAATTGAGTTTATTAAATTACCAAACTTTTCCTTTCAAAATGAAAGTATCTCGTAAGACATGCCCACACATTAACACGAACATTTTTTACCTTACGATAACTAAAACATTTCATATCAAATCCTCTTATATTATACTAGTGTCTAGTATACAAATAATATTAATCATAGCCGAAATTATTACGTTGATTAAATTGCAGCATATAGCCCAAAATGGGTAATACAATCAAAATGACAGGTACATAGTGAAGTTTGGATTTCTATACAAATAACTAGGTGAAGGGACTACCTTTCGATGTATACACCTCTAGATGGATGTCCCGAGAAACCATCATAAAGTTCCTCTACCAACACAAGATCAACCTACCTCTATAACTAGATAGCACCGAATAAGTCATCCTCCGGTCATTGCTGACATTTTCCGAGGGCCCTCGAAGCATACAAACCACAATAATCAGATACACGACGTCATAGCGTGTAAACATATATCTAGAAGAGGATGTTCATATCCTACTTGGAAGCGACCCATTTAGCCTTGCTGCATCTAACCATGTTTTGGTCATTTCCGGTTGATGAGGCCTGAGGTAACAATTACCTTTCACAAATCACATATCACATCACTTTGAATGCCACACGGCCATTTCCGTTGACCACTAATAGCCTTCCATAAAAAATACAACCCTAAAGCTCATACGTCTCAAGGAGGGTGTTAAGCGAAGAGAAGTTGCCTTCTCCGTCACCACTGATGTACGTTTGTAAAAATCAATATATGTAATCTTTAGAAATGCAATGTACAAACATCCATACAAGTTGTCCAGGAACATGACAAACCGAAGGTACTTTTCTACCACATCCTGTCGGGAAATCCCTAGGATTAGTAGCGAGTAGTTATTGCATTGGATATTTCATAATGAAGAGACTACTGCTACTAGATGTATATTAGGATTTTAACCCCAAACGACCAATAAGCAGTCTTCCACTATGTAATCTAGAATATCAATATCATCATAACTAACCTGCACAATCGTCGCATAAATATTGATCCGAAATGGTTTTTGGATAAATCTGACTCCGGTCTCTTCGCACTAATAACGCAAAAGCATTTCTCAACTTTACACAGAAACTAAGTCTCATAGACTTATCACGTCTCCAACTTTCAACTATCCTTTGGGCCAAGAAGGAAGCTCAATAAAATGGAGTAATACTCCGCACTATACGAATCATAATCCTCAACACAAACGATAATCAAGCTTACACAGAAGGCTATGTACTAAGTGTACGACAAAATAGTTTCCACATCAAGTCGAGGAACTAAAATGACAAAATTTGATAGTTGGTTATTTAACTATCAAAGCAACAAACAAATATTTAGCACCATAAGCAATCACTAGGCCCTTTTAATTAATCTTTTATTAATTAAATCACTTGGTAAATATTCATTTCAAATTATCTTTAAAAAGGTATATTCTCAAAACTATTTCAACTTCTATATTGAAAAACATTTCCATATACTTATTTAATAATAAGTAATTCACAATTCAATTTATTTTCAATACGTAGAAAATATTCCATATACTTAAATCAGGATTATGTATATATTTTATCCTTTAAGGAAAACATTCTCTTAAATATATTTATTCGGGTCAAAACGAATGTTGTGTAAAACATCGTTACGACAACCCAAAATCATTAGTATATGGATTCAAAAATAAGATAGATATATAAATCCCATATACTATACAAAACATCTTCTTTCGAAAATCATTTACTATAACTACAGTGTTGTAGCCCATCATTTCATTACTTCTCGAAACCGTCTATTCCAACAATGAATGTTGAAATCTATGGTTTCGATACTTAACCTGTTTTAAATCATCCTCGTACCATTTAACTTCATTTTAAAAATCACTTTTCCAAACATTTATTTAATTTGAAAGATTATTCACTGTCCAAAGTAGTGAATATAACCCCTTTAATAAACTTTCATATTTAACTTATCAAGTCCAATTTATTTCGGATTTATAAAACAATGTTTGTAAATTCCATTTATATATTATAAAAACTTTCGTTTATAAAACCTCTTTATTAACCAAACTCATTTATCTCATTTATATGCCAAAATCCAAATTATAAGTTAATTCACCTATAATTCTCTCATTTACAAATTCATTCATTTTATAACTTCACAATTCGCAAAGCTATAAATCTTATTTACTTACAAAATCCAATTATAACTTCATTTTATCATATTTAAAAACTCCATTATAGTTCCATTATTCTGATTTATAAAATATCAATTTTATAAATCTTACATATATAACCATTTAATAATTTCAAAAATCTCAATTTAAACTATTTTACAAAATAATTAACTTTATATTTCAAAATTCAGATTTTGATTATATTTCTCAAAAATCATAATTTCATAACATAGAAATTATAACATTTATTTATTCAAAATAAATTCATTTCTTAACCATTCAAAAATATATATTTTCAAAATCGCTTGAAAATCCTTTTTAATTTGAAATCATCACTTTAATATTTTTAAATTACCAAAAATAGGCCCAATACTACAACAGCACTAATTACATCAATCACGCATCCAAATCATCATATATCATATGATAACATCATATACATCAAAATTTGTACATAAAACCAATACGGGTGAGGAATCCAGTTGGATCCCTCAACCTGTCACCTGCAATAAATATACGTATTAGAAAATATGTACAATGTCCGCTTCGAGGCAGATGTACATACAAAGGGTCATCCGCTCATACACGAGAACGTATAGAGTCTCATCTGCTCCAATAGGCAGGAATATATCCAAATATATATCATATATCATCCAAACAATCATCGATCAACATAAAGTAGATTTATTCTCACTTATATAAAAATATCAATGAGACAGAAAGAGAGAATTGTACTCACATTGGTTCCAATAGAAGTTGCAGTGTTTTATTCCGAATAAACTTAAACGGCCGTTTAATTTTATCCAAAATTTACACTAGCTCTAATCAACACCAAACAAGCTCTGAAATGTAGTGCTCGTCAATACGAACCCAAAGCAACTTGTTTCGTCAAAAACGGACCGCGTATGAAGAAGTTATAGCATTTAGAAGTTTGTACGAATTATTATATATATAAATTTATAATTTTTATTTTATTTTAAAACCCTACATCTCATCATAGACGTTCGATTCAATGCACCAGATCTCGACCGCTTGCTTTTTCTTCTCCTCCCATCGTTCAATTTACGTTCGCATATACCCATATAACCGTCGTTTAAACCAAATTGTCGCTCCTACCTCGACCATTTTGACGACGATCAAATAGCGTCACGACGTAGCCCATCGCCGACTCCATCACCCCCCCCCCCCCAGTACCCCTAAGCTCGGCCATTCCACTGTCGTGAAAACTGCGCTCGAACGCGTGCCCTTTGTGGCCAGTTTTTCATCGATCTATAACTCTAAAAACGATCACCACCGTTGGATTTGAAGATCTCGTTGTGTTCTTCGATGTTATAGTTGAACATTTTTCGTGAAAGTGGATGGATTGAGAGAGATTAAAACAAGAAAATCGAATGCTTATGGACATTAAAATTAAAACTGGCGGCTAGGGTTTCTAACCCTAAGTTTATGAGAATAGAAGAAAAGTTCGGCCTTATATAGAAAATTTACGCGCACTATTCATCGCCAAATTTTTCAAACTCGAAATAAAGCATGTCGTCTGGCGTTTATAATATTTTACCCTTATTCTAAACACAATGGAATATATATCGGGAGCCAGTTCGGTTATATTTGAAAGATAAGTTTTCGAATCGATTTATTTAAATTTAAAATTTCACATAAGAGAATTTCTACGCGTTTTAGCTTGCCCGAACAAACCATAAATCCGATTGACACGAAATTAGAAATCTTATAATAATATAACATTACGGATCCAATGAAATTAGGTTCATCGAAATACAAGACTGTTTGAAAAATGACTATTTCTACAGGTTAATTAAATATTAAAATATTCAATTTCTGAAATTAACTTTTAATTCAACTTTAAAAGTTCTCTAACATCATTCTAATTCAAATAAAATTTAATTCAACTTTATATATCATTTTCATTCACATTACATCCAAATCCCAGTTATTTCTACAATTTCAAATATTAAATTAACTATTTAATTATCCAATCAAATTACTATATTCGAAATATAAGTTATTCAGCTTATAAAATTAACTTGTAATATTTAAAATTAATTAAATATACGAATTCCAAATGACTAAAATTTTAAGTCGTTACATTGTACGAACATGGTGCATTTAAGTGGGAGACTCGGTCACTCGGCATAAAAAGTAGATCGATCCAAAATGTTGGCGTCACGTCATCAGTCATCACGTGCCTAGAAGCGATGCGAACAGAAGCGATGCGAACTTGACAACCTTCAACAAACCCAAATTTGCATCGATCATAACTCAAGAACTACAAGTCCAAATGCTATCAAATTTTCACAGGAACTTGCGTACAACCTCGGAAATGTTCATGATCGATCTCGGCTCGATTGTGCAAGATTTGGTTTGATACGAATCTCATTCATATCGATCATGGATCGAGTCGAAACGATCAGGGATCGATCACGTGGGCCCACCCACGTGAGAGAAGAAGTCTACCGAGATCTGAGCAATGCAGCATACACCTATAAATAGCAGTCCAGGAGCTTCAGAAAAGGGGATGTGGGGTTCTTCTACGCCGTTACTCTGCAGAACTCCATTGTAACTCGATTATTATCATCTTTACTCTTGTAACCGGCGACTGATAATCAATAAAACAGCAACTCTTCTAGATGGACGTAGGCTACAACGCTGAACCACTAAAATCATGTGTTTTTACTGCTTTTCTTTTTAATTTTGAGTGTTCCTCACATTTATATTCTCTACATACTTGCTATCCGTGACTTGTGATTGTGAACGGTTGCTTTCATCGACAATTTGGTGTTTGTGATCAATTTTGGTGCAAACATATGGTATTAAGGTTAGTAATATTTAAAGCCTACCCCGTGTGGGTGTATGTGTGTGGTTACTTTCCAGTTAAGTAAAATTTGTCTCATTTGCAAGTATATTACAAGTGTGTGTGTTAATATAACAACTAGGCGGATTATTATATCAATTATGGACAATTGTTTAGTTTCATGACGATGGTCCATCCCATATCAAGTTTGCAAACACATGGTTGTTATGTCAATTATGGATAATTGTTTAGCTCAAATGTTTAGTATATGTCAATTTGCATAATATGTCACGAAGTAAGGTAACTTCAACTTTGAAGTGGATTAAGATAATTCTTGATTCAAAATATGTGTATTTTGTAAAATTTGTGAAGTTAAATAGAAAGTGGTGAAATGGAAAAGGTGGAAATCTACAGTGTAAACATAGCAGATTTTGTAAGAAACACAAAAAAGAGTAAAAATTTATTATTCCTTCTATTGTTCATTGAATAACGATAAATTAGATGATTAATGAATCGGTAGAAAGATAAATTTCAAAGAACAGATTATAGTATCCTAAAGAATCTAATACATGATAAATTATTCTAAAAGAAACAAACTAAACATAGACATTATTCAACATAGATAATTTGGTCAACTATTTCTGTTCACTAACAAATATGTATTCTTGTAAACTGCAGTTTTGGATAGCTAATAAATGAAAAACTGCAATTGCCTAACTTGATAGACCATTGATTTGATTAACATAATACGGAGAAATACAAGGTATATACTATTAGCAATTATGGACATAGATTACAGATAATTTGCCTTAAGCCAGTCTCTATTAAACTCTTCTTGAAATGTTTAATTTTGTTCAGATTGCGGAAGTTTCTATTAGTAATGAATGTCGGGTTAAATTTGATACAAACAGAATGAAGCTTTTCTTGTAGCAAAAGTAACCGGAATGTAGTTGGGCCAAATAGATAAATGATCATTCATGAAGTCAAAGATATCTAATATTAAATTTAATATCATACTTTTATGGGCTGACACCCATATAAAAATTGGCAAATTATTTAATTTATGGTTAAGCAAGCCAAAGCCCAACATTTATTAGAATAATGCCTTCATATACGAACAAGCCAAAGCCCAACATTTATTTGGACAATACCCATTTAGGATCCGCCTTTGTCTCAGCATCTCCAGACTAATATAAATACGATGTGTTGTATGATAATGCATACAAGAAAGTAGTTTACATGATTCGTTTGAGTATCTAGGTTGAATAGGATTTTGGTGACATTCTCTAGTGTTAATATAATACTCACCTCTCATTTAACTATCAACAAAAAATTATTTCATGGATCTTTTGTGTAGGATTTTAATGTCACATTTTAAATAATGTTCTTCCATGTTAGCTCTTTAAGCTTGACGAATCTTACTTTGATGAAGGTTGCATGGAAATCCATTGCATTTTTTATGTCTTGTTGTTCATTAGATTTTAAAAATGTTTTGGGTATATATAGACTATGGATTATACCTATTTTATGGCTTAAACTAGTCTTTATACATAGGTGTGCCAATGTTTTGATAAGATAAGCTAGTTTAGGACACTGCATCAACATTCTGCTACAGAATGAATAAGAGAAAGTGATATACAAAATGAATACAACTGGCCAAGTCTACATACGACTTATTGGATGCTGGTCATTGGGCCTTAGTTGAGCTCATTCGAATTATTACATTGTATTATAAATATAGACCGAAGAGAAATGTACCAGTATCAGTTTGTATCATTCTGCAATTACAAAAATATCAATAAAATCATTTTCTCTTCAAACTTTATCTTGGTATCAGAACGACCAAAAATCTCGTAACGGAGGAGAACGCCTTGCCAAAACTTCATCAGATGATCATTATCACTTGAAGCCAGCCGTGCCTTTGGCTATCATAGAGATTTGATAATCTCTTCATTTGATGAACTGCGGTCTCTTATCAAGAACTGCAGTATTTCCTTCCCTCATCACCCAATGTTGATTGTACCTCGCCAAAAGTACCTTTGTCCGGTTTCAGATTGTCATCCAAAGACTTTGGCTGCACAATCAGCTACTGTTAGAGATCATCTCATCTTCCGGTGTTGTCTTTTAACCCACCACTGATGGTATCATCTCAGTTTTCTGCAAATGACTGAAATGTGGTATTGATAATTCATCACCTACAAATCCAAGAAACTCCTCTGCAACATCAAGAAACACTGCTTCACGACAAACAACAACTCAAGATTTGATCAAAGCTATAATCAAAGCCCAAAGTCAGTTGATCACCATACAGCTCGATGAATCAAATTTTCTTTGGAAATTTCAGATTGAAACATCAAAAATAAGATGTGGTCTTGAAGATCATGTTTTTGAAACTCTGATTACACCACCTAAATAGATCAGTGACAATGAAGGGAAGCTAGTAAGCAATCAAGAACTTGTAATTCATCAAAGACGAAATATCCTAATCAATTATTGGCTGCTATCATCAATCAGTGCAAACTTGTTGCCACAATTAATTGGATGTAAAACCGCTCACGAAATATGGTCAACACTTGAACAAGTGTTCAACACACAATCAGCAGCAAAGATAATGTACTACAAAAGACAAATACAAAATTGCAAGAAAGAAACTTGTCTATAAGATAATACTTGACCAAAATCAAGACACTCTGTGATCAATTAGCATTTGTTAAGCACAAGATCACTGACACAAAGCAAATCTAGTGCATATTTGGAGGTCATGATGATGAATATAAGTCTATTGTAGCAAATAACTGAAAATGTGCTATGGATCGTATAATATGGATATACAATAATACAGAGTATAGTGATGATAGTTGTACGTTAAATAATGCGGAATATAGAAGCAGTAAAGTAAAATGATGTCAGGAATTTTTACACTGGTTCGGAGCACCGTCCTACGTCTAGTCTCAGGCTCCTTCTGAAATTTCACTAAAACAAAAACTCCCACTTAACCCGGAGGAACAAGCCTATACAACCCCTGAGCAGTCGAACAAAGACCTGAGCAGCAGAACAGGATTTCACCTCAGCAGCCGAAGAGGACTTCATACGCCTGAGCAGTAGAACAGGACTTCAACAAGTATAAAAGATTATTTTCACTATGTATGTTCTAATAACACGGATTTGTCACTTGTAGTACGTCATTCCTATAATTTTCTCATTGAGTATAAATATATATATATTTGAAGTTTATGAAGAATAGAAAGGTATGATATTGCTTTAATGCGGGATATTTGAAAGTATAGTTGCAAGTAGATTCAAGAGTGTTAGATTAGAAAGATAAGAAAATTCAGTGATTTGGAATCAAATTAGAGTACGTATTTATAGAGGTTAAAAAGCAGCGACCGTTGATGAAGAGTTTCGATTGAAGTGTTGCATCCAAATCTTTTCGTAGAGGTTCATAACTCTTCACAAATAGTCGTGTCTTTTCAAAAATTAGCCGTTGTAGAAATTCAGTCGACTGAACCTCTGTGTCAGTCGACTGAATATTGAAACAAATTTTTAAATATATATTTGTATATCTGTGCATCTGTGCATCTGTGCATGTTGCACAGAAATTTCTGGGTCGGTGGACTGAGCCTCTGGGTCAGTCGACTGACCTGGCAATATCTATGCAATTTGCACTATTTACATATGTATAATAATATATATAATTTTAAACACTTTTATAATATAATATATATATTATATATGCTTATATATGTATAAATTATTTCGAAATAAGACGATTAAATATATAATCCAATATATACGTAAACGATGAGAGGTTTTAACCAAATTGACCTAAGACTCAAAAACAAAATAATATAATTGATGCACCAATTTTGAAGTCTTGTCTCCTTGTAGTATATATTCTCTTTTTGTCGTAGCAGGCGTCAAATCTGTATGTCGTAGTGATAGCTTTGCGTCATGAATCAAAACCAAGTCTCAACATTCACCCCTTTTTTGATTGATGACAACCTGTGAATAGATATAGATTTCGACTGTTTATATAATATAAATACTTACTCCCCCTGAATCTTTGACACTCTATATCCTGCATTCTTAACGTTAGTAATAATATTTCTCCCCCTCTGTCATCGACAAATAGGAATAAGGAATATAAAAGTATGAGGCCATATTGTCATAGGTATTACGAAGGAAATGATCATTCATATGTTTAAAATATCATAAACAAGAGTCTTGAAACAATCGGAAAAGAGTGATTATTTAATACAAGCCATAATTTAAAGACTAATGTTTGCATCATATGAAATAACATCTTATGCCATTTTTTGCTTACCCCTATCATCATGCGATGTTTGACCACCACTATCGCCTCCATCTCCACCATTATCGCTACTACTTGCTTGATCATCGAAAGAGGAAGACCAAGTGGAAACGGGTTGCTTACCTGGATCACCTAGTGTTGTCGTTGAAGTGAAGGATGAACACGAGATAGCTTGCCATAACTTTGTAAAGAATCCTTTAACTTTATCAAGCTTTTTATCAACTCTAGTGATATGGGATTGAAGTATTTGTTGGTTACGGAATATCATGGAAATTGATTCATGTGGAGGAAGGCCCGGATTAGGCATCAAAATTTCATCTTGTTGATGACTAGTTGATCTTTGGCTAGATGCACGGTGAGATGCTTCGCCTTCTTGTTGTTGTGGTTGATCTTGAGATAACTGTCATTGAGTCCATTCTTTGAAAGTAATGATAGGAGTTGGTCGAGTAACTGGTAGCTTCATTAATGCTAAAGTACGAGAATTTAAATGCCCAACAGTAGAAACCCCGGTGAGTTAGGTTCCGGAATCTCACATGCCTTTAGCACTCACATAATATACTCACCATAGTAGATGGCATTCATTCGACCATTGTTGAAGCTTAAGAATTCATCAAGAATTAATCGTAGCCAATTGACTTTAATATTTCCGAAGATATCGTACAAGGCTTTAAAGTTATGTTTCATAAACAAGTTCATAACTCTCGGTTCGCGGAGTTACGATTTTCATTAACGCACAATGTATAACTCTTGCTTTTGGTCTTAAGGACATGGACTTGAGTTTGTGCATGTCATCTTCTAAAAATAAATGACTTATATGGTCATGAACAACCATATCACAATCAACATTGCTCAATTGTATACCATCATTTTCAGATCTTAAAATGTGAGCCATTCGATCTAAGGAGAAAAAGATGGGTTTTCCACAAACTAGACTCCATACACAATCTTCTTGATTTTGAACGGTTTGGTGACCCAAGTTAAGATTTACATAGAATAGTTTGACCATTATTTAATTAATTTTGTGCTTATTGTCGTCAATATTGAATAAAGATTCCAAATTGCTCCTACGAGCCAATTCTTGTATATGGTATGAAGAAAAATCAGCAAATTTTGCAAACGAACCTTTAAAGATGCAAGAATCTCGCATTCTCCTCCATCTCCGAATTGCGGTATCATTGAGTAGCCATGGTTGAATTTGTTCGTTTGAAGGAGGTTGAGAGGATGAAGATGCTTGTCCTTTTCTCTTAGGAGCTATTAATTTGATTGTTTGGAGGTTAAAAAATTAATTTTTTGAAGGGCTAGGGTTTTGGAGAAGTTTAAAATCTGAAATGAGTGAGGAGAGAGAAGGGGAAGGTGATGGTTAAAAGGTGAAAAGTGAGTGGGTAGAAGCAGTAATTTTGCTCAAATTCACGAATCAGTCAATTGAATTAGTGGTTTAGTCGACTGAATCTGAAATTCGAAATTTTCGACCTTCTGGTTCAGTAGACTGAATACCCAATTCAGTTGACTAAATCTGGGATATACATATATAAATTTTAGCGTCTGGTCTAGTCGATTGAGCCACTATGGCAGTCGACTGACCTTGCATTTTAATTTTTTTCTTCTGTGTCAGTCGACTGGCCTCCTAGTTCAGTCGACTAACCTAGGTGAATTTCTACAATCAATTTTTCTGGAGTAAATTTTTATATATTTTCATGCTTATGAATATTGTAAGTTTATTTTTGAATATTATAACTAGTATAAGTGTTGATAATATAAGGAGAAATGAATTATTTCAAAAAAAAATTATACATACTTTAGAAGAATTATCCGGAAAAAAATCAACAAATAATAACAACTACTTTTATTTTGAAGGGCTAGGAGTTTTGTAGCCCTGTATTAGTTTGCGACAAACATTCGATGCTTCATTTCGATCCCATGAATTAGGTGAGACCGGTGGTCATGGCGGGAATGAAGTAGAACGTCATCGAATAGGAGAAACAACGTGTTCGTCTATTGGATGTGATAAAACACCCAAAACTTCATAGCAATGTGCTCGATAATTCCTAGACGTCTCGAGTTGATTTTTTTACTTGCAGTATATTTCACGTTGAAGCATCAGTGATTCTTGTTGATAGTGATGCAAATCATCTATTTTTTGTTTAGTATATGGAGATATGTCAATCATCTTCTTCCCTTTCTTTTTCTCTGAAGTATATCCAGTATGATCATGATAGGTAGAAGATGGTGTAGTATGATGGACGAGAGTTTTTGTGTAGAGGCTAGAATTTGAATAAAGTCAGTTGATGAAGAAGTTGACATCTTGAAAATTAGTTTGTATTTCAGTTTGATTGTATGAATAACATAGAATGGGCATATCTATTTATAGCCTTATGTTGAGAAAAAGAAGTTTGAAGTGAATGGCTTGTCTTGAATTTAGCTATATAAAAGGGTTGTTAGTTAGGAAAAATATGCTATTTCGTTGGTTTTCTGTTATTTTATGTAGCGACCCGACTTTCTATCACTAGAAAGACGCGTCGCTAATTAAGAAAGAAATGGATAGAAGAAAAAGAAAAGAAAGAAGAAACACAACAACATCAGATACTCACAGCGGAACGAATGAAATATAATATATCACATAAAATATTACATCATATCATATTACATCAGCGTACACAACTTATACAACACATATTAGACAGTTATAAACATCTGTCTGACTATACAACTCAAGTACACAAGATAAAGATACAACACAAACACAGCGGAACCATAATATATCTACACGTGGAAGCCTCCTGCTCCATATCTCCTCTAGAATTCGTCAAGCTAACCTGAATCCCTCGACTACTCATACATAATATGAGTACCCAAGAGTTTAATAAAACAGAAAATAAACACTCGGGTCAGACAGGGGTCTAGTGTGAGTAAACGGTTTAAAATTGCTTAACTTTAGAAAAACTTTTGAAAAGAAAAGGTATCACATAAGACTCCCCACACATAAACATGGAAAAGTTTTCACCTTACGCTAACCAAAACATTTGATAGGAAATCCAGTGATATTATAATAGTGTATAGGTTTTCAAGTAAATAAGAAATAGCCGAAATTGTTACATTTATTAAATTCCAGCTACTAGCCACAAAAGTGGGTAATACAAAAAAAACCGTAGGGTCTCGTAGGAAGAATGGGTTTCCATCAATGACAGGGCTACCGGGGTACCGCCCGTCACAGTACATGGCCTAGATCACAGTACCGAGAATTACTCCCAATCCCCTGCATCACAAAACCGGGACCATTCCTTACTGAACAGTCCCGAGTAAGATCACCCCGTGGTTGGCGCGACCAACCACCCACTAAACCGAAATAAAAGGGACATCTAGACAGGAATGAACTCACCCTGAAATGGGTGCTATCCACCTAGCTTTGCTGCACCTCCCCTGTTTTAACCATTCCCGGTTGATGAGGCTTGAGGCTGCGATTACCTTTATAGAACACATCTATCTTAGAATACTCATCGTCCACCTGACGATGTTCTGAAAGCATTCAATCCATACAAATTCGTTCCGGGTTCGAACGAAATCGAAGGCACTATCTCGTTGCACTCATTTTGGAATCACCCTCAGAGTCAACGACCATAGCCCTTGCACTCTGAATCACCATCTCGAACCTATAAGTACTATCTCCGTCAAACTCATCACGGAATCACCCCAGAGTTATACTGACGAATAGTTCTTACACCTCGAGTCTTCACTAAGCTCCACTTGGATTCACGACCTATCGTTTAATTTGGATCGATGTGGTTTTTGGATTATCCAAATATGGAAATCAGATCCCAGTCTCATCGAAACCAAACGCCATTTTAATGTCCAAGTTGTTTAAGGGTTTTAAACAATTAAATTATATTCAGGATGATATAAACAGATAGATGAATCACATTATCACAATAGATAATTCATATCAACCATTCATTCACAAAGCAGCATATCACATAACAGAGATATCACATCCAAATCATCCAACATCACCCATCCAATATCAATCACCCAATATCAATCATCCAATATAAATCAATCATCAAAAGCAGAATTGATTAAGTGTAAATCAATTGGATTACCTAAATCCTTCTTCATTTATTTATTCCAAATAAATCAATTAATGATCTCTTAATGATCTTCTTTAATTAATCTTCCTTGATTAATTATAGTTTAATTACATTCAAGTAATTATCCTTAACCATATACAGTAATTAACCTTTAATTACTATCATTAATTACAATAATTAATGATCCTTCATTTGATTCCATTAATTAATCAATTATAATTAATTACATTTAAACCTTAATCAATTACAATCAATTAATCACACTTAAATTAATCACTTTTATTAATCAACCTTGATTAATTCATTAATTATATTAACTAATGATCCATATTAATTAATAATTCCTTTAATAATTAAATAATTAACTTGTAATTAATCATCTCATTAATTAGTCTTAATTAATCATAAACAGTAATTAACAACTTGTAATTACTTATCTTAATTAACATCTTAATTAATTATATTAACCTTTGATTAATTATTCTAATTAATTAATCTTTAATTACTTCATTAAGTAATCAATTAATTAATAATCCTTAATTACTTTATTAATTAATTACAATTTTAATTAATTACCTTTAGTAATTAATCTTAAATTAATCATATTAATTAATTAATTAATAACATTAATTAATTAACTAAGTAATTAACTCTTAATTACTTACATAAGTAATTATCCTCTAATTACTTTCATTAGGTGATTACTCTCTTAATTAATTACCTTAACAAGTAATTAATCCCATTATCGAATAAATCCTTAATTCTTTAATTAATTAATTACTCCATAATTAATTAACTTAAAAACAATAATATTAATCAATTCCTTAATTAACAACATCGTGTGATTATCCATTAATCACTTCAACTTTAATTACTTCCATAAGTAATTTTCCACTAATTACTTGCATAAGTAATTTCCTCTTTCCTTAATTACATTCAATATTTAACCATTAATTACTTCATTAAGTAATTACACTTAATTAATTCATAATTAAGCGATTTTTTTAAAATTAAATAAACAATTAATTAATTATTTAAAACTAATTAAATAATCAATTAACTTCTTATATTTAAAGAAAATCCTTAATTAATTAAGAAAAGCATTTATCTTAATTAATCTTTACTTATTAACAAATCATATTTAATTAAGTATTCTTAAGTTCATATCAATAATAAATTAACCATAATTATCTTCATAAATAAATTATTTGAATTAACTAAATTTTAATAACTTTAAAGTCAAATTATTTTATTGGTTACAAAATTATAACCTTAACCTTATTTGAAATGAAGCATTAAGAAATCAAGTTTAAAATTTTAAACACTTTAACTATCTAATTCAAACTTATTCATTTTAAATAAAATTTGAAAACTTAGTTTTTAAACATTTCTTAATAACTTTGATTTAATATTTTAAGATGAAAACATTTCTTTTGAATTAAAATTCAAAACACTTCCTTAAATTAAAAATTCAAAATTTAGTTAAGTTAATTACTTTCTAAAGAAATCATCTTAAACAATTTAAATTTTGAAAATAAACTCAATTTAGATTTTTTTTAAAGGTTTGATTTACTTATACTTCAAAGAACAAGTTTTATCTTTTATAAATCTATTTCCTTTTATAAAAACTTGAACTTTTTTCCATTAAATCAACAGGTTTAAAATTTGCAAACACCATCTCTATAGTACTAACCAGAATACATACAACCAAAAACTCGAGAATGAACCCCAAATCAAACGAGCCTGCCCCAAAGCAAATACAGCACCCTCCAACTTCGAGTTGATCTCCATGAAAACGCGAGCTTCCCTTTGAGTCTCAACTCATCTTCCCCGGTTACACATTTTCAGTGTACAAAACGTACACTATGCACCTTGCACGGCGAACCAAACAATGCAGATCCTTCCTCCGGCCATCTCCAAGTCGTCGGCGACCACGACGACCATTCCCTCAACCCAGAATCACGAATCCCACATCGAAACAAAATTCGACCTAAATTCGAAAAAAACTGCAGCTACCTCGACCCAAAACCCATCGCCATCCACAATCCCAACGCCGTTGAACTTCGCCGACCCCACCATTGAAACGCCTCGTCCCCGAGCTTCATCTTCCCCAAATGCGAACATCTCTGGTCCATTAACCAAGTCGCGATGTTCCGACATCCAAGCCGAACAAAAAAACAATCCAAAACCCTAAATCGACCCAATCAAAACAATTCGATCATAGGAAAAATTCAACAACAATTTTCCCTACATCAACCATTCATTAGCTAGCTTCAATCACGATTTCAACTCAAATCATTGAGTCGATCGTCGGCAATCCACCCAAATGCCAAAACCCTTCAACACTAAATTCCCAATTGATTATCAAATTAAAAATTATGAATTGCATGTTAAAAATCATTATTTTTAACTACAAATCCATTTATATAATCCAAAGCAGAAAATAAAAATGTTGATTTTTGACATGAATCAAGATTTCACTGTATTATCCTATTTCAAACATTATTTGTGAATTGAAAATTTCAGAAACCATTTTTAAAATAACCATCATACAATAACAAACAACTTTTATTTAATCATCAAAGTCAAATAAGGATGTTATTGGGAGATTTGGATTTTTGAAGTGAAATCTGGTCTTTTTAAAAAAAAAACAGAAAACAGAGTTTCATATACATATAGACCTTTTAGACATATATATTCATATCATAAATTCAATAATATAAACAATGAAGGATTTTCATGCAATCACCAAACTCAAATCACAGATCATCACATGCATGGTAGTTAAAAACCAGATCAAACTGTTTTTAAAGAAGTTTACTCACCTTTTTTTTATAGGCAGAGCAGTTTTGATTCTTTTCTTTAGGCTTTGAAATCTTTAAATCTGGAAAATGTTTTGCTGATGAAATCCTACTGCATGCCTCCAATTGATGTTTCTAAAAGTTGAAACTTGCTGTTGTTGCTGAAAATCCCTTTGAATTGCAGGTTTGATTTGAAGGTTGCTGTTTTGAAAAATGCAGATTTCATCTTCATTTGTTTTTAGTTTTAAGTTTTCAGGTTTTTGAAAAATGGTTTCTGGTTTGCCATTAATTTTTTTTGTTCAGCTGAAAATAGAAAATAGGTTGAAGAAAAGAAGAAAGATATGTTTTATAACTTAGTTATGATTTAATAAAAATTAAAGAAAGTAAAGTTTTCAATTGAAGACACCTGTAAAACTTTAACTAACACTTGTCACAAATACAACATAATTGCTTTACAAATGTTATTAAGATAACTTAACATAACAACACATGTTTTTTTAAGTATTTTTAATTAAATTTTCATTTAATTTAAAAGATAATATAAGCTTACTTATTTAAATATCTAAATTAATAAATACTTATGTATGTATATATAAGTTAAATCTTTAAAGAAAATATTACGAAACTAGTTATAATACAAATAAATCTTTATACATGGATTTAAAAATCTAAAACATTTATATATATACATTTATAACCATTTTAATTTAAACACTTTTGAAGAAAACAAAATAAAACTTTGATTAAATCCTTTTTAAACTAAAATAAATAATTATCTTATATTTTAAAAATAATTGAATTAATCCTAAATTAACTTTTGAAAAATATTAATTCTAAACAAAGCTTCAAATATATTCATATATATATATATTATAAATAGATCATATTAAATTTCAAAACAATTCCAAATTATAACATATACATACATATATATTACAATTTGAAAAATTCAATCTTTATTTAAAACAAAAGATTTTCCTATTCACAATATATATCAAATATATATTATAAATAGAATAAAATTTTATTAGCTTTGAAAAATAATTCTTATCAATTTTAAATTGTTAGAAAGATATTGATCAATAATGCCAGATTAAATATTTATTAACCTTTAAAAGAATAAATTTACCAATTTAAATTAAAATTATTAAGAAAAATTATCAAATCAATTTAATTATTAATTCAGTTTATTAAATTGATACTGCCTAAAATTTCAGGTCGTCACATTTTGTTTATCTTAAGTAAATGTAATATGCATAAAAGCAGTAGAGTATTTTTATAAAGATAAGTGGTATATATAATTTGGTGTATAGTTGTCACCATATAATAGAGTCCCCGACCAAGATTGTATTAGAAATAATCAATAGCTTAAGTGGTTAAGACATTTGGGCTATTCACAATAGGTTATAGGTTCGAGTCTCAGCATGGTTAGAAATATTATTTTTTGTAAAAAAAATTATTTTTGAGTTTTTAGTTAAAATTTTGTATTTTATTATTTATATACCTTTAATTGACATTATATCTAATAGATTATGTTATAGATTCTTGACTAATAAAGCGTTTGTAATAAAAGGTAAATATGATGTACGTAATTGCTCACATCGCCTTTGTCGATGATATAGCCCTTGGAATTATCTCCAAAAGTGACAGAACCTTCATCTGAGTATATAATATTTATCAGCATATCTTTGTCTCTTGTCATGTGTTTTGAGCAACCACCGTTGAGTATCCATTTTCCTCTTTTCTTGAGTGGGACCTGCAAAAAAATATGATACATTGGTACCTACTTATTTTAATAGGGTCCTAAGAGTTAGGTCTTAGGAAACCAAACCCAAGTGGGTTTAGTATTCCTTTTATAAATATAATTTTTATTATTATGAACATTTTCTATGAATGAACTAATATACTTTTTCCTTATTAACTTGTTATTAGTTTTAGGTACCCATAAATTTATAGTTTTAGAAACTAGTCTTTTTGAAGATGTGGATGTTTTATTAGACTTAAATTTGTTTAAATCACTAGATTGTGAATTCTTGACTTTCTTCTTATAACATAAACCATTTTTATTGTTAAAAGGTTGTGAATTCTCAATAATTCTATATAAATTTTCTCTTCCTTTATTAAAATTTAAAACTTTTTTAGTAATTCCTTCCAGTGTGGTCTTTAGGCTTGAATTTTCTAGTTCTACCATTTTAATATTAATTTTTAAAACATGATAATCAGAAACAAGAACATCATTCTTTTCTTTTTGAGTTTCAATTTCTTGACTTAATAAAATAAGTTGAGAATTAACATTTGAAAGAGATTCTTGAGTTTTTTCAAGTTCTTCTTCCAACATTTTCTTCTCATCTTTAAGCATATCTCTTTCGAATTCACCTTTTTACTAATTTTCTACAGCCTCTTTATATTTTCTTTTGAGAATTTTTAAAGTATCTAATAATTCAAAATTTATCTCTATCATATCATCAAAAGTTAAATCACTAACCTCATTATCTTTGGCCATAAAGCATACGTTAGCTTTTTCATTATCGCTGTCACTCTCACTTTCAGAAGAAGAGGAGGAATCTGAATCATCCCTTGTAACTGAAAAGGCTTTTCTTCTGAATTTGTCCTTCCTTTTATTTCGATATTCTTTTTCTGATCTGGACAATCCTTCTGTTTATGCCTCCTTTTTATGAAAGTTAAAGCACTCCATAACTGATGTAGACGGTGGTTTATTGCTGTTTGAGCTTCTCTTGCCATTATTTCTGTTTTCTTTTCTATATTTTAAGAATTTCTTAAAGTTTTTGGCAATAAAGGCTAGGTTGTCTTTTCCTGAATCTGATTCTTCTTGTTCTGCATGGAATGCTATATTCTTTTTATCTTGGGCTAGAACTCGTTTAGTCTGCAAATTTACTTCATAGGACATTAGATTTCCTATTAACTCTTCCAGAGTTATTTTGGAAATATCGTTCGCTTCTTCAATAGAGAGAACTTTTCTTTTCCATTCTTTTGTTATGGAGTTAAGGATTTTGGATATAATATCAAAGTCTGAATATTTTTCTCCTAGTCCTACTAATGAATGATAAATATCCTGAAATCTTGAGTACATATCATTTATAGATTCATTTTCTTTCATTCTAAAGTTTTAAAACTGACTTTTGAGCATGGATATTTTACTTTATTTGACCTTGTTGGTTTCTTCGTGTGTAACTTTGAGTGTACGCCATGTTTCATATGCAGTATTGCACATGCTAATACGGTTAAACTCATTTTATCAAAGGTACAAAACAACATATTCATGGCTTTTGCAATAGTTGTGGCATCTAGTATCTGTGTATTTTTGACGAAGTAGAATACTCTTCAGTAGGAATAATATATCCTATTTGAGTTATATTCCATGAATCAAAACCATTTGCTTGCATATATATTCTCGTTCGTGTGTCCCAACAGTTATAGTTCACGCCATTAAATAGTGGTGGACGTGTAGTGGATTGTCCTTCAATGAAGCTAGTGTTAATGCTAGTGCTAGCATTAGTTTCCATATTATTAGATTATCAGATAACTATGTTACGGTTATATGATGCCCTGCTCTGATACCAAATGAAAGTGTGCTATGGATCGTGTAATATGGATATACAATACTATAGAGTATATTGATGATAGTTATACGTAAATAATATGGAATATAAAAGCAGTAAAGTAAAATGACACCAGGAATTTTTATACTGGTTCGGAGCACCGTCCTACGTCCAGTCCCATACTCCTTCTGGAATTTCACTAAAACAACAACCCCCACTCAACTAAGAGGAACATGTCTATACAACCCTTGAGCAGCCGAACAGGAACCTAAGCAGCAGAACAGGATTTCGCCTCAACAACTGAAGAGGACTTCACACGCCTGAGCAGCAGAACAGGACTTCAACAAGCACAAAAGATTGTTTTGACTTTTTGTGTTCTAATAACACGGATTTTTCACTTATAGTACACCCTTCCTATAATCTCCTCCTCGAGTATAAATATATACTCGAGGAGTTTATGAAGAATAGAAAGGTATAATATATCTTTAATGCAGAATATTTGAAAGTATAGTTGCAAGTAGATTCAAGAGCATTAGATTAGAAAGATAAGAAAATTTGGTGATTTGGAATCAAGTTAAAGTATGTATTTATAGAGGTTAAAAAGCAGCGACTGTTGATGAAGAGTTTCGATTGAAGTGTTGCGTCCAAATCTTTTCGTAGAGGTTCGTAACTCTTCACAAATAGTCATGTCTTTTCAAAAAGTAGCCGTTGTATAAATTCAGTCAACTGAACCTCTGGGTCAGTCTACTGAATATTCAAACGAATTTTTAAATATATATTTGTATATCTGTACATCTGTGCATGTTGCACAGAAATTTCTGGATCAGTCGACTGAGCCTCTGTGTCAATCGACTGACCTGGCAATATCTGTGCAATTTGTACAGTTTATGCAGGTATAATAATATATATAACTTTAAACACTTTTATAATATAATATATATAAATTAAACACTTTTATAATATAATATACATATTATATATGCTTATATATGTATAAATTATTTGAAAATAAGATGATTAGATATATAAGCTAATATATACGTAAACGAGGAGAGATTTTAACGAAATTGACCTAAGACTCAAAAATAAAATAATATAATTGATGCATCGATTTTGAAGTCTTGTCTCCTTATAGTATATATTCTCTTTTTGCCCTAGCAGTCGTCAAATCTGTATGTCGTAGTCATAGCTTTGCGTCACGAATCAAAACCAAGTCTCAACAATAACATCTTCAAAAGAAATAACACCATCCATCCAATATGTTCATCCCACCCTTTTTGCTCATGAGGCTAGAATAAAACAAAAGAAATGTGCAATTTCATATTTCTCTGCCAATTTCATTAGCAACAGTAAATGCAAAAACCAAAAAGAAACAATCATGTCAGAAATATAAACAACAACTATTAAAGAGGAGGTCAGCAATATAGAGGCAGAGGAAGAGGTGGAAGATGGAGTAACAACAACAACAATAATAGACTTAGATGTTAAATTTGCGAGAGGTTTGGTCATGATGCAAATATATGCTACTTCAGATTTGATGCAAAATTAGACGCCATAACAACAAAGCAACAACAACTCAAGAATTTACACTCCAAGAGCTAATATGATCAACACACAACAAGATGGTAAAAGCCATCCAGAAAATTTAAAAGCAGAATCAACTAAAGTTAAAGACATTCAAGATGAAATATGGTATCTAGATTTAGGAGCTACTAATCATTTGACTAACAATCTAAACAATTTGAATCTTGGCAACAAGGAATGCAGAGGTAAACAATCATTACATAGGAGAAATGGTAAGTCATTTAAGGTTACTCATACTGGGGATGCATGCATTAAGGGTAAAAGACATTTCTATCTTAATTTATTTATTTAGGGTCCTTTTGATTTGAAAAAAACTTGATAAGTGTATCATAATTTGTAAAAAACAATGGTGTTTATTTTGAATTTTACCCCAAATATTGTCTAGTTAGAGACATTCTAACTAAAGAAATTCTTTTGCATGATAAAGAAGTTAAGGGACTATACAAATTCAATGTTGCTAATTCAAGATATCCTGGATATAAGGAGTGTAATGTTTCTTAAGTCATATAGGAAAAAATTGTAAGAAATTTGATATTTGACACTGTAAATTGGGACATCCAAGTGTAAAAATTGTAAAGCAAGTGTTGAATAATAATAATAATATTCCTGTTGATAATTTTTCTATGCCTTACATCTGTATTTATTGTCAAATGTGTAAAAGTCATAAACTTGCATTTTAGATTCTGAAACTAAGTATAATAACCACTAGAATTAGTTGCGGTAGACATATGGGGACCAATACCAATTAGCACCGATTATGGATACAAATGTTATATTTCATTTGTTGATGCTTATTCTAGATATGTACGGATATATTTTTTGAAATCAAAATCAGAAACTCATAATGTAGTGTTACAGTTTATAGCTAATGCTGGAAAGCAAACAAACTGTCAACTAAAGGTCATTCAAACAAATATTGGAACAAAATTCTTGCCACTCAAATAATATTTACAAAAGAAAGTAATAACGCAAAGGATGATATTTCCATATATACATAAGAACAAAATAAGCTTGTTGAGAGAAAACATAAACACATTGTGGAGACTGGACCACTTTACTTGCTCATTATGCATCAATGTCACTAATATTTTGGCTAGATGCACTTGCCACATCAGTGTACTTAATAAACATGCTACCTAAAAAAGTGCTTGCAGTTTAAAAGTCCAATAAAAGTACTGTATAAAATCGAGCCTGATTATCGAAGTTTAAAAGTTTTTGAGTGTTTGTATTTTCCTTACCTAAGACCTTATAGCACTCACAATTTGAGTTTCAGGTCATCACCATGCACTTTCCTAGGTTATGCTATAAATCAAGAAAGTTACAAGTGCTTAGACAACAATGGAAGAATATATATTTCAAGGCATGCAGTATTCAATGGACAAGTGTTTCCATCCAACAAGCCAGAAATCAAAACTACACAAAAGATTCATAAATTTTCCTTACCACCTATACCTGTTCAACTGCATGAGATTGTATCAAATCAGAATGAATCAAGTTAGAATGATTGACTTTCACCAGTATCTTCAAGGTGACTTCAACCCACAACTCACATTGTCTAATTCAGAACCAGGTCATGAGTCAGATGAATCACTAGAAAGCTCAAACCATGCATCACAGCAAAATATCAGTGCATAATCAGATCCTCATCAAGTATTGGATGATGCATTATCACCCAATACTCAACAAGAAGCTACAATAAGTGATAAAGATCAACAACTTACATCTGGAAGAACTGGCACTACATGATAACAAGAGCAAAGAGTGGTATATTTAAACCAAAAATATATAGTGCAAAGCTTGGAAACTGAAGAATTAAGTACATATCATCAAGCTATGCAAAATGAAAAGTGGATGGCAGCCATGAAAGAAGAATATGATGCATTATTAAGAAAAAAGACATGAGATCTTGTTCCCTTACCAGGCCACAAAAATGTTGTAGGATGCACGTGGACGTATAGATTAAAGAAAAATGTTGATGGTTCAATTTTAAAATGCAAGGAAAGACAAGTAACCAAGGGATATTCACAACAATATGGTTTTGACTTTAATGAAAACCTCTCATCTGTTGTGAAACCAACCTCAACTAGAATTATCTTAACTATTGCCTTGTATAAAAATTGAATCATCAAACAATTAGATGTGAATAATGCATTTTTAAATGGTGTTTTGCTGGAAGAAGTTTACATGGAACAACCCTAGGAATTCAAATAAAAGGGAAGGGAAGAACTTGTTTGCAAGTTAAATAAGGCAATTTATGGCCTTAAGTAAGCACCAAGGGTGTGGTTTGATATATTAAAGTCAACTATAATTAAACTTTGTCATAATTCAACAAAATCAGACAATTCATTATTTACAAAGTTTACTAATGATACGATAACTTACATACTAATATATATTGATGACTTTATAATTACAGGCAGTAGTAAATCAAAAATCAACAAGCTCACACTACATTTAAACAAAGAAATTTCCATCAATGATCTAGGAAATCTAAACTACTTTCTTGGAATTCAAGTAAAAAGAATATCAGACATAGAAATGCACTTAAGTCAAAGGAAATACATTTCAAAGATGTTGATCAACGCTAAAGATTAGGCAAATCCCCTATCTACTCCAATGACAATCAACTTGCATTTATAAAAAAAAGATGATCCAATAACAAACGACAAGCAATACAGAATTATAGTTGGAGCACTGCAATATGCTATAATAAGCAGGCCAGAGATCTCGTGTAAATAAAATAAGCCAATTCATGCAAAAGCCACTGAATGAACATTGGAAGGTAGTAAAAAGAATTCTCAAATATTCTTAAAGGTACTATAAATTAAGAGCTGTTTCTTGAGTCATGCAAAACACTGAATATTAATGGATATGCAGATGCATACTGGGCCACATGTCATGATGACAGAAGATCAGCTATTGGACATTGTGTATTTTTAGGCAAAAACTCAATTTCATGGTGCTCAAAAAACAGCCCACTATTTCAAGGTCAAGTATATAAGCAGAATATCGAAGTATTGCTAGAGCTATAGTAGAGATAAGGTGGCCTGAGTCACTATAAGTGAACTAAAAATCAAACCTATCAATAAAGCTACAATATGGTGTGACAATCTCAGTGCAACATTACTAACAGCAAATCCAATATTACACTCAAGAACTAAACATATGAAGTTGGATCTCTACTTTGTAAGAGAACAAGTTATGAAAGGTAAATTAGCTGTAAATTATATACCTGCAACTTACGAGAAGACTCACGAAGCCACTATCAAAGCAAAGCTTCATCAGATTGAAGCACAAACTGAGAGTTGAAGAAGTCAGGCTTGACCAAGAAGTAACCAGCAAATCATAGATCCAGGTTCAGTTGCCCAGCGAAGGAGCAAACACTTCTACAAAACCATTGCCGAGCAAAGATTTTGCAGAATCGAAGCATACAGAGGAGTAATAAGTCAACTGCAACTCAAAACAGCTGATAATCCCCAAATCGTATTTCGGTAACTCGTTAGTGAGCAAGCAAACTTACAAAACCGCTACCGATGCTGGATTTTGCAAGATTAAAGAGCTAAAGTTTTAAGATATACAAAGTCGGTTGAGATTGAAGATAAATCGCAAATCTTAACTCTCTTTGGGCCTTTTTAGGGAGGGGGTGGTGGGAGGAAAATGAGAAAGTGTATTATAAATATAGACTGAAGAGAAATGTACAAGTATTAGTTTGCATCATTCTGCAATTACAAAAATATCAATAAAATCATTTTCTCTCCGAATGTTATCTGAATGACATATGGGCTTTAGTTTCCTAGTGTTCACATTGAATTATATGTAGAGATACATGAATCTGAATATAGTGGTATGAATCTATGTGCCAATTAGAATGTGATAGTAAGTTTTAGTTGTAGCATATTTTTATTCTTCTGATGTATGTACAATGCCAATTTTTTTTTGATGATTGCGGGTTTGAAGCTAAAATCAGAAGTAATAATTGCATGTATTGTAGTCCATGCCATTACATTATATGACTGCTGAAGTCACGAACATTGCCGATATTTATGAATTTTATCCCATGATCCATCTCACTGGCGATTAATTGATCCGTTATCTTTGTATGGGCGAGGTAGAGAGATGCCGGTCAAAGATATTAAAGCCTGATTTAGGATATATTCTCATGGATGTTGTGATTACAGGTCTAATTTTTTTGGTAAATAATGGCAGTATTAGTTTGAAAATGAGATTAGAAGAAGACGACAAGAAGAAAAACTAAAACAAAATACTAGATGTTACAATTCTTGATAAATTACATATCCCAGTGTTTATCTGGGGTATGTATATTCGGGCTAAATGCATACACTTTTGGCGTTTTTAAAGTGGAGCTTAAAAGTAAAAGTTAGATTTCATTTGCATCAAGTCAGGCCCCTTATCTAAATGAACACTCATAACATTACCTTCTTTTTTCACTATCAACATAGTGGTAAGCGAAAGGGCTTCCCTCTCATCAAATGGATATGGTACTTATCAATGCAGGCAATAATGTGGATTTATGGAACATGCTAAGGCTTAAGCAACTTAGCGTGGATACATGGAGAAGAAAACCTGGCACTTTTTTATGACATAGAATAAATATGTGTGTTTGTATATCAACTGCCTTACCTTTTAAATGAATACATTGCCTAAATTAATTTCTTTTTAGTTTGGTTTTGTTTACACAACCATTTTTAGTTTTGTTGTTGTAAAATAGAACTTACAAATAGTCAGTGCCTCACAGAATACCAAACTGCAGACTAATGCAAATATATATTATAATAATGAGTTTTCTGTGAGTGGTTGTTGTGTAACGGTATGCTTAGGCTTGGAAGTTGCTTTCTTAGTTATTATTTACTACTAAAATGACATGTAGGATGTGCGTATATGAGAAGTACATGTTATGACCTTCCTATGCCTACCAAGTTAGTTTATTTGTTTAATAAGTCTCCATACTGATTTTATTATTTTAGTAACACTCTTACTAATTGCTTGCTTGCATGTTATTTATATTACTGCTTGACCGACTCGCATACTTCTTGAATTTTAATGCTAATTGAGGAAGAGGTGGTTGATGGATCACTTTAATTCCACATTCTTGCAAATGATGATTTATGGGATATTGTATCATATAAGGTATTTTTATTCAATTTTTTTTTACTTTCTCCTATTACAAGCTGCCTAGCATAATCAATTACAATAATATATCAAAACAAATTTGATTAAGGAAGCTGTTGCTATCCTTGTTTGGTAACAAAGTTTTATAAAAATTAAGTAAGCTTACAAAAATTGACCGAGTATATAATAATAATAAATTAACTATAATTTTTATAAACATTAACTAAGTTTATAATAAGAATCATTATCATAATAAAATAAATTAACTAAGATTAAAAAAATTAACTTCATTAATTAAGTTTTATAAAAATTAAATAAGTCTACAAAATTAAATAAGTTGATAATAATTTAACCGATGTTTATGAAAATTCACTAAGTTTATAATAATAATAATAATACTAATAGTGATAACAATAACAATCATAATAGTAATAATAATAATAAATAAATAAAGTTTAAAAAATTAACTATGTTTTTAATAATAATAAAAAATTAAATAAGTTTATAAAATTAGTTAAGTTTGTAATAATAATAATAAAATGAAGAACTACAAGTTAACTAAGTTTTATAAAAATAAACAAGTTTATAAAAAATAAATAAGTTGATGATAATAACAATAATTTAACTAATGTTTATGGAAATTAACTAAGTTTATAATAATAATACTAACAACAACAATAATCATCATGGTGATAATAACAATAATAAACTAAGTTAACTAATTTTCATAACAATTACCTAAGTTTAGAATAATATTCATGCTAATAATAGTACTTATAAATTATAAAATATGAACCATGTTAACTAAGTTATAATAAAGATAACGATGATAATATTTTTCTATTTATTATGCTACTACAAAAACTACTACTAATAGTAATAATAATAAATTACCTATAAGTTTTATAAAAACCAACTAAGTTTGTATTAATAATAGTAGTAGTAAAAATAATTATAAATTAACCAAGTTTATAAAAATTGATTAAGTTTATAATAATAATACTGAAAATGAAACAACAACAACAGTCATAATAGTGTTGATAACAATAAATAAACTAATTTTATTAAAATTAATGTAGTTTCAATACAATTAATAAGTTTATTAATAATAATATAATAACAACAATAGCAACAACAATAATGATGACAATGATGATGATAAATTATGAAGTATTAGCCAAGTTAACTAAGTTTTAATTAAAAGCAACTAAGTTTATAACAACAACAACAATAAATTTACAATAAGTTTATAAAAATCAACCAAGTTTAAAATAATAATAATATTAATACTAAAAATAAATTATAAAATATTAACGAAGCCAAAAAAGTTTATAAAAATTAACTAAATTTATGTAATGATAAAAATTATAAATTAATTAAGTTTGTAAAAATTAATTTTGTTAATTATGTTTTATATAAATTAAATAAGTTTATAAAATTTAACTAAATTTATAATGATAATAACAAATCAACTAAGTTTGTAATAATAATAATAATAATAAACTGATGAATCATAAAATATTAACCAAGTTTACTGGGTTTTATAAAAGTATAACTAAGTTTATATAACAACAGTAACAACAATTAACTTTAAGTTCATAAAAATTAATCAAGTTTATAATAATAATACTAACAACAACAATGATAATAACAACAATAGACAAACAAAGTTAATAATAGAAACAACATTACGTTAAGTCTTGTCCTGGTAGATAATAATACATACAACCATTTCAATTCACTGCTTTTATTAGGAAACTAGCTCTTGTATGGAATTTTTATTCTTCACCTACAAAATTAATATTGTTTAAAATTCATAGTCTTACTTCTACCGGTTTAGTACTATAAATTAATTTATATATGTGCTCATATGCTTGTTTGAGTTAAATTAGGTATTTGATGGCTCTTGAGCCACTTTTAGTTCTTTTTATGTTTGTGTTTTTTTGGAAATGTTAGCAAACTTGCTAATATTGCTAATAAGTATGTTTAATGCTTAACTACTGTGTATCTTAGGTGGTGTACACACTTTACGAGATATATATAAGTAAATATTTGAATATTTTAGGTGTTTATGATTTATATATAATGATTCTGATCATGTTTCGATCGTGTGTATCTTTTTCTTATGTTTGGGATTTTTCCTAGTGCTAGCCATGCAAAGGAGACTTTTGCAAAAAAAGAAACTAAATTTAGACACTTAGAATATTTTTGATAAGGAATCTTTAGCAAAATGCTTTTTCTACTCTGTAGATACTTCATTTTTCAATTTTATTCATTTTCATATTTATATTCGTTTCTAATGTAGACATTTGTTTCATTTACAGGCGAGAGAATGAAAGGTTTGAGATATTTCTTCTTTTTTATGCAAACAACTAGCAACTTTTTTTGGTATAACATTAGCTACTATTTGTGGTCTGTGCTTACATATAAAATAGGATATTATGTAGTTAAAGCTGTGGGATGTCATGTGCATAAATATTTCCTACGTTTAATATAACATGTTATATATTTACGTCTAATATTTGCTATGATTTTTCATTATTTAAATTGTTTTATGTTTTCGAATATTCTTAATGTAGCATTTTGATATTTATCGACTATCGTGATTTACATGGATGTAGCGGATTTTGAAAATGCAAAAAAAACCCATAACACTTAGATAATATTAGAGAAAGCATAAAAAATCGAAAGTATAAAAATTATATCGTTTTATTGTGTTATAAATAGTTCAATATCTATTTAACATGTCGATGTATAACATTTATAAAACCTCTATAAAAACTTAAAATCGCGGAAAAAAGCGCTAGTGAAAGCAAACTATTTATAGTGGTTTTTTTATGTTATAAATAGTTTAATATTTATTATGACGTGTCGATTTCATCATTTATTAAACCACTATAATAGGCTATTATAGCGTTTTTGTGCCTTATCGTATGCTTTTTTTTTGGCAATGGGACGTAAAAGTTAGTTGAGGTCATGGATCAACTGGAAAAAGTGAGAAGTCGAGTCATTCAGAGCGATATACAAAGGATGGAAAAGGATTCTTGAGGAGGGATGTAAGGTTGTGTGTGCAAAAGTTGAAGGAAATGATTTACGAGGTGTTAGAAGAGTGTCATCATTCAAGGACGAACATTCATCTTGGTGGTGACAAAACGTTAGAGATGCGAAGAGGATTTATTATTGGCTAGGGATAAAGATAGATGTTTTGAGATGTCTCACTTGCCAAAGGGTTAAGGCGGAGCAAAGAAAACCAAGTGGGTTGGTAATGCCTTTAGAAGTTCTGCAATGGAAGTGGGAAAGTGTTCCAATGAATTTTATGGATGGGTTGCAAAGGAGTAGAAGAGGTAGTGAAGTATCTGGGTAATGGTGGTTAGATTGACGAAAAGTTCACATTTTCAATTCGGTAAAGAGTACGAGAATGGTGACATCTTTAGCTACATTATATATTAAGGAACTAGTGAGGTAGCATGGTATACTGGTGAATATTGTAAGTGACCGGGACCCACTCTTTACTAGTGAATTCTGAAGATGGAGCCGAGTTTGAACATGGCATATCACCCAAGATGGATGGATAGACCGAGAGGGTTAATAGAGTATTAAAGGACTTGTTGAGGGCGTTTATTCAAGATTTTGGAAATGTTTGGGAAGATCATTTGCCATTAGTGGAATTCACGTATAATAACATTAATCAGGTTAGTATTGGTATGACACCGATTAAAGCTTTGTATGGTAGGCCAAGTAAATCTCCTTCATGTTGGTGGGAGTCAAAAGATAAGTTGTACTTGGACCATATTGATAAGGGATACGTCAGAGAAAATAGAATTGATAAGAAAAAGGATGAAGGCGGCATAGGACATGCGGAAATCATATGATAGAAGACGACAGGAGCTGGAATTTGAAATTAGTGATTTTTGTTAGTGAAATTATCGCCGCTTATGCTCTGATGAGGTTTGGAAGCTCAGGGAAGTTGGCATCGTAGTTTATTGGACTGTTTATGGTGTTGGAGCATATTGGAGGATTGGCTTATAGGGTGGAGCGATCAGAAAGAATGGCTAGAGTTCATAATGTATTCCACGTGTCACATTTGCAAAAATGTATGCATGACTCAGTTACAGTGATGGATCCTAGTCAGCTAGAGGATGTGGAAGTAGAACTTGAAGCAAGTTCATCTAAAGGACCTACACGGATAGTGAAGAATGGGGTTCGAAGGCTGAGGAATAAAGTGGTCAACCTGGTGCAGTGGAGAAATGATCAACAGAGAGTACGTACGAGCATATGGAGGAAATATGGTCATCTCATCTCAAACTCTTTATCGATAGTTCTTCTGGTTGTTGTGATTTGCTAGGAGTTTGATTTTGGTTGCCTAGATTGGATGTTTAGACATGTATGCGATGTTTATTGGATGATATATTTTATACTATCTCATATGTCACTAAAGTTTCATTCATATGGAACTGCCAGTTTTTATACTAGGGTTGTTATGCATACATGCGTATTATGTCATACTCTTGCATTTATATAGAGTGTATTTATCACATTATGCTAAATTTTCACATGTTATCATGACCGCGTTTATTACGTGCCATGTTTGAATGCTAATGCTTTAACTAAGATACACATACATATGTATGTACGTACGTATGTGTGTTTGTGTGTGTGTATCTGTGTGTGTGTGTGTGTGTTTATAATAGTTATGAATGTAGATGGTTGCTTTGCTTGAATGGTTTTGCACATGTATGAGTTATATGAAAGTGTAAACGAGAAGTGAACGTATATTACATTTTTCTGTTCCTTTGGAATTTCGGTGATGAAATTCTTTTAAGAAAGAAGAATGCAATACCTTGAAAATTATATAATAATTAAACAATTATAAATAGATTTGAAATTTAATTTGGAATTTCTATTAGAACGGCAAAATGGTAATTTTTATAGACAGTTGAATTAGCCAATGAGAGTTGTAATATTGCATAGCTCTTGTTTTTTTGGTCGGATGGAGTACTCGTTCGTTCAAATCGGACGTCATATGAGTGAGATACCATTGGTTTAATGAAGTGTGTTAAAATCGTGTGCGAGCAGTGGCCCACATTGCGCTGAATTGGGTCGGGTCCTGTAATTTGAATCCGAATGAAACGGTTCTTCAGATCCCCATCCATAGACCCATTTTAAAGGTATGTAAACTAAAGTTTCATTTCTTTCCCATTTTCTAAAACCGCAAAATCCTTCTTCCACCTCCTAATTCATCTCAACATAAATTCGTCAATTCTTAACGAAATCGGACGAGATAAAGTGCATTAGAACCATGGCGACTCTCTATCTTAATGAGTATGAATTGTAGGCTATTACAGAGTTTGGTATTTCTGGATAGCGGGTAAAAGTTGGGTTTTTTGGCTTGATTTAGTGAGTGAATCTTATGTGATCGTGCTATAATGCTTTGATATTGATACGAGATGGCTTGAGGCTAGCCTAGGATGTAATAATGACATATATTAACCTATAAATGAAATCAGAAGCTAAGAAAATAAAAAGGAACGTACTTTGTTTAGGAAATTTACTAAAACCCAAATTTTGATATCAATTTTGAATTGAAATCCAAAGTGTAACACCACCACCTCTATACCCATACTATCCAAGAGTAATACTAAGTAATACTATCGGATAATACAGAAAATGAGGCGTTACGGGGTACGTACGTGAATATTCCCTTGGACTAACATTGGCTTATATCATATAACAACCAATAGTCTCAGTACAAAGAAATAAATATGTGTAGCTCCAAGACATAACAATACATAATATATAGTTAATATCAAAGCACGTAGTGCCAGTATCACAGTGACAGGATATAATATGAAATGCATAGGTGATAATGAGAGTACAAAACATCTCAAATATTATATAATGTGTAATCAATATACAACATTGTATCAAATATATAATGATTCTACATCACTCTAATAATATACAACAATCCTATATATCAATTCTCCTCTATGCCTACAAAACCAATCTAGTCTCTTTGTCCCTGTACCTAAAATGTCTCAGGCTGACCCAAGCATTATATAAACAGCACAAGAGTTGGACTATGTCCAAATATAGGGTTAAGACACATATGTAACTCAATATGTATAGGGTGTAATAATATAATAACACCGCCCAAACAACCCAAGATAACCACATAATGTCAATAAAATTATGTGGTAGTGTGTGCATGGTATGTAATTAAAGTGTCATAGATAATCCTGAAGTATCTCATAATGAAAAATACCATAAAACCATGCATAAAGATGTCATTACCCATATAAAAGTACACCAATTAGAATCCATAGAATCCACATCAAACGGGTGAATCATCCGTAGCTAGAAATCATTATCCAAACCTAGAAATCATCAACGAATGAGATATCACCACGTATAGTCAGGCTAGCACATAGCTAAGCCTAAGTATATCCCTCGATCTTAATTAATAAAATTACATTATCAATATATATATATATATATATATATATAGTAATAAGCTGTGTATCTGAAAATCGTATATAATACAAAATATGAGAATCCACCATATTCGGGACACCTATCACAGGTATAATCTCATCTCCTCATGTGAAATATCATAGAATAAATCATGACGGGTGAATGATTGTAGGATAGACACGAAGTTCCAACCAGAGTCAATCTCAACATACAAAGCTAATGGTTACCCGCCAACTCCATAAGCACATGGGTTATCCACCCGTTACCCTCTTAATACTTAGGTGAGGTGTGCAAATAGTATATGTCCATATATCACTCCATTAGAACCAGAAGGGAGACCGATAGCTTCACGCCTGCTCCAAAAGCCTATGGTTAGCCACCCGGATCCGCTTCTACAGTCATTCGTTACCTCCACAATAATCATGAACATATCTGCCCAATGTGCTCGTCAACACAAGGAATTTTCCATCACGATCCGAATCCTGTCCTTAAGGTAGCTGACTACTACCTAGGTGACACAAGGGCTAAGGGTATCCCACCTTAAAGGTTAACCACCTAATGATGTGCATCTAATATAATATTCAATAAAGGCATCACAGATCTGGGGCACAACCCCGCGATCAGGCCGCTATGGTGGTTTCTATCCATCTAGTTCACTCCAATACACTAACCAAGAATATATCATGATAAATAAAACACAAAGTATCTACATAAATAGTTATCCAACTTAACTCAAAATCCATGAGCTAGCTCAACCCAAAACATCACCTTACGTAACTATATCCCCGTTCCAGTCACATGAGTGATATCACTTACAATGAATAACCAAATAAATATCACATCAGCGTCCCATACAACTCCTTGATACTCAATTGTTTATTCATTGCTTATAAATTACACTTAATCGCCTCAATATTCTATATGAACGAGTCCAATGAATAGTTGAAGAAATATTACTAAAAGTCTCATGTTAGACGGTATTATAACTTTGTTTATTCAGATTTATCATATCATATAACTAAAATCATCATAAAAAAATTCCAAAAATAGCAATACCAAGAATCCATACAAAAGGATGACTTCACCGTATCATATTTCACTCAAATTAATATCAACAGTGAATCATTCATATGTCCAAAATCAATCATAGAAAGGAAATAATAAATATGAAATAGAAAAAATTTAATCAAATATTTATGTTAAGTATGAATAAATAATTTTAATTCAGTACACTATACTTATTTATATAAATTCAATGTTTCCAAAATCATTAACAAACACTATATCATCATTTGATACTTTAAAATAAGAATTTATTAAATCTTTATAATAATTCATTAATATAATATTGTTAAAGAAATTCATTTAATTGTCAAACAACTTAAATTATATGTATCACTAATTATAGAATTTATGTATGAAGTATATGTTATATTTATATTTTACTATATTTTGTTTTATTTTTTAATTTTTTTAAATAGTCGAATGGTTGCAACCACCGGCCGATCGGTAGGGCTCGATCGGTTGGTCATAAGGTGGTCGACAGGTCTAACATCTGGTATCGCATTTTCTATGCCTGAATCCATCGATTTAGGCGATCTCCCTCTCCTACTCATCGTTATCTTCCCCAATTCAATGCACTTAATAATATTTACCCGAAAAATTCAATTCCAACACATATGATATGAATTAGATGATTTAGAACGTAGATTTGTGAGTTCGTCCATTCATTTGATAAACTGTAGTTCAATTTCATCATGCTTGCATAATTCGGCATTCCAGAACAAGATCAAAACCGTGATTACTTTATAGCCATGGATATAGATTGATGTTGAGATGTATAAAATTAAATTTGGTGATTTTTAATCATTATTTTGATTTGTTATACAATTTGGAAATGAAGGTTATTTGAGAAGAAGCATCGAGCTAGAGAAAAAAGTTATGAGGGAGATATACATAAACTATAATTTATTGAAGGGAGAAATCTCGAATTGGAAAAGTCTGGAGATTGGAAACATCAATATATCGGGATGGTGAAGCTTTTGGCTTGGATTACATAGGTTTGGGCTTGGGCGAACATTTCTTTTTCTTTTTCATTCATTTTTTCTTTTCTTTTATTAACTATTTTATACCTAAAAAAATTACAATAAAAATTATAAATATATATTTGCAACACTTAATTATTTACCCAACATTATAATATTTTCTAAAATTTCTTTCCATATTTTAATTTATTTAAATTTAGAAATCCAACATTCACATTTTAAGTTTATTTATCAATTAATTCTAAATTAATTTATTTCACAATATTTTAAACAAATACATATTTTCAAAACCATTTAAATTCATCCTTTATTACTTTATTATAAAATTTTAATACTCGTTATTAAATCCAGTATTTTTCTTATTTAATTCATAAAATCCATTTTAGTGAATTAAATAATTATTATTAACTTTTATTAATCATCCCTAAATACCAGGTTGTTACACAAAGAAATCCCAAATTGATGATATGTGTGTGTGTGCTAAGGACCTTAGAAACTTAAATTTAATATGTATATACAATTTAGAATCATCGTAAAATAAGAAAGAAGAAAAGAATCAAAATATGGAACAAAATATATCAAAAATAAGAAGAAAACCCATCTTTGTGTTGTACATCGGTGCACTGGTCCACTGGTGGGTGGCCCAGATTTGGGTATTCGGGCCTTTTGATCGCCCAAATAGGTGCGCAACACTTCGACTTTCTACGTGGTACATTCTTGTGACTTTATGGTGACTTTTTGACTTGTATGACCGGTGTTTGGACGTGTAGCTTAGCAATGATGATGAGATATGAATGCAGTTTATGTAGATTTAGATGCGAAACGAATACCTAAATCATGTAGTGCACGCAGTGGGTCCTTAGTTCATGGTATTCACGTGCAGTCTCCTATAGAGCAACAAGGCTAGTCTAGGAGTTTGAGGTGCACAAAAGTCGACTTATAGTGAACGTGGCGGGATAGGTATTAGTCCAATTTGTATTACTATCCTTTACTGCAGGTGACAGGGCTGGATAGTAGTTGTAAACTTGTAATCCTTTGCCAAAGGTGATGAGACCGGATTACGCATTGAAAATGGATAATAGTGGTAGACGTGTAATCCTTTGCTATACGTGGTGAGACTAGATTACGTATTTGGGATCTTTTACCGTAGGTGGTCGGGACCAGATCTTTCTTAGATAGTATAATATCGTTCTATAGCATGTTAAGTGGGACCATAATATATTATACTTTAGACTTAAATTATGTTATATCACTATCACAGTGGTATACATGTATTAGATTGGATTTACTTACTCAGACATATGTTTGACCCACTCCTATATTTTCTTTTACCTATATTTTTCAAGGTGATGGAGTCTGACGATGAGATGGATCAGAAGGCATGGATTTGTATATATTGTATATAGATGTTATAAAAAAATTGTATATTAACTTATGTAGTGTGTGTAGATTTGATTGGATTTGGATTGTATAAACTTGTGTAGCAATAGTAGTTATGTAATCAGATGATATTTAGTGAGACCGTTCAATGTGAGATTCTTTAAGTTATTTGTTAGTATATTTTGTTTTATGCTCCCTCTATATATCAATATGTATCACCTAACAACTCTCTGTTTTGAGACTTTGTTATGTAGTTACGGGGTTTTGAAGTGTCAGGTTGTTACATCAAACAACAATAAAAACGATAAATCTGGTGTGGTATTATTCACCTAAGTCATTAGATTGACTAGATCTTTAGTTTCCTTTGGTTTCTTAGCTTTTGTTATTATTTTTCTTACTTTTCTCTTTCGGTCACCATTAACAAATTCCAAGCTTCTTATATTTTTTAAAGTGAAACTAAGAATGTACGAATAAGGTGGGGGTTTCTTTTTTTACCCCTAAATATTTAGTTGGGCCGCCTTCCTTATGGCCATATCTTTTATTTTATTTCATTTTCATGCTGTAAGAACTATACTGTGATAAGTAAAAGTGCACCCAAATATATATTATAAAAAGACAATATTTATTTAAATTATAATGGTACTAGTAAATAAATGTCCTTTATTTATTTACCTTATCCAAAACCCAAATTTCCTTAATTAATTACTTACTAATTATTCGTTAAAATTGGGGTGTTACAGGCTTCCCCTTTAAAGAAATTTTGTCCATACATTCAAATTAGGAATGGCAGTGATTCACGATTCTTTACATGCCCAATCTAGAATAAACAATAAGTTCCATATCCATGTGTTATAAATTACTGTAATAGCATCTACTATACATAACAAAAATCAACCATAAATGTCTGGACACAAACACACACACAGATATATATATATATATATATATATATATATATATATATATATAACTTACATGGCAAACACTTATTCTAAGTCTAAACAATTAACTTGGATGAAGTCATCCCGACTTTATCTTTGGTTTCCTAAGTGCTATCCTCCCGGTCCTCGCTCCATTGGACCTATACAAGCTTTACTTCTTTATTCCAAAGCTAATTTACGTCTGGATGTAAAACTCGAACATACATTCTTAAATAAGTAATGTTTAGTTCAACAACTGAGTAGTATATAGCTCTTGAATTAACTACTATATATCTCGCGGTCTTGGATACACTTCCTTAAATGTGAAATATGAACATATTATGGACCTCGGTTGTAGTACTCAAAAATTCTATCCTGAAGGCTACCTTGCTTATCCTCTCAAGTATCAGAAAAGGGGCCAACATATTTAGGAGCTAACTGTTCGTCCTTCTCAAAACTTATAGTGCCTCTCATTGGATAACAAAAACATGATCTCCTAGATCAAACTCCAAGTTCTTCCACCTTTTATCTACGTAGCTAGTAGCCCTTATGCTTTAACTGGGCATCTTTCAACCTTTTTCAAGTTATCTCGACCTTTATTGAAGCTTCTATAACAAGATCTTATCCTAATACGAGCCTATCTTCCATTTCATACAAAAATATGAGTGACTTACATGGTCTTCCATACAATGTCTCAAAAGGTGTCATCCCCATACTAGATTGGTAATATTGCTGTATGAAAATTCTACTAAGTGTAGGTGATATTTTAGAGGTCCACTAAAGTCTAACAACAAGATCGTAACAAGTCTTCTAGCACTCCTTTGACTCTTTTGATATGTCCATTCATATACGGATGGTACACGATACTCATAACCCAAACCACTCTGCAGACTCTAAAAAACACATTGGCGAACAATGGGTCCCGCTCACTAACTACAGTACTCGATGCTCTATAAGATATTACTATAGTTACAATCCTGCTTTCTACGTCGTATAAATAAATAAATAAATTTAACTAAAATAAAATTGTTTGAATTCAATATTCTATAATTAATATTTTTAAAATAAATTTGTAATTAATTGTATTCTGTTTAATACAAGATTTTGATTTAATGGATTAAAATAAATTAGTAAATTATTTTTGTATAATATATCAGAATCGAACAAAATGTTTTAATTACTTATAAATATTTTGAAGTGTAAATAATTTTTTTGTAATTGGAATAGTTGGAAAATAAATTTATTTGTAATATTACAATGATTAGTGAAATATGAATAAAGAAGTATCAAATTCAATAAAATTGTCCAGTTATTGAAATATATTTTAAAAAATGTATTGGATTAATTTAAATTAGAAATGCAACTATAAACAAATGGTAAGAACTAATATTTGGATTTAAGTAAAAGGGGAAGTAATCATACCAAATTGAATATAAGCCATAATATTTTAGTGTCTTAAGCCCAAGCCCAAGCCCAAACTCATTTTCCTTAAACATTTCTTTTCCTCTCTAAATTTTTCTTTACCCATACCCGTCTCTTCTGCTTCTTAAGCAAGCTATATCACCTAATTGGACCCTAGGTGTAAATCCAATCATGAGCTACAAATAAAAATAAAATGCACGAAGCTGTTCACGCTCGCCAGCATTGGCGACCGACAAGACGAGGGAGAGACTACAGTGACGTGAAGGGTGATAGATGCGACCTAGAGCATCGATGTGTCGTGCGATTCGAAGGCTGGTGACAGGCGACAGCTGAAGCGATGTGCAACATGATGGTGGCCGAAGACGCAAGTGAATGGAAACCTTAATGCGTGAGGGATGAGGTAATGTTGTTAACGTGAGTAGGCTATTTGAAGAGGGAGGATGGAGCTTGTGATGGCTAAGGAACAGGCGGAGCAATTTGTCTTCAATTCTTCAAATTCGATGAGTTACTTTCTAGCTCCTATTATATCTTACTAGATATACAAGTTATCAGTATACCCCATTTATTGTCTAAATTGGTTAGTTAAATCTATTGGCTGATTTATTTGTTTGGGATTGATTGGTATTTCGATAATGGTTGATCGCGTTGTTTGGATGCATCAATTTGCAAACAGAACACTATCCATTTATGAATTGAACTATATATGCATATATATATATATATATATATATATATATATAAGTATGTCGATGAGTCTATTTTATGGATGATTAGAGTTCAACAGAACTTAACTTGGGTCTTTCGGTATATATATTTATAGCAATGTTTGGTTGACATGTTTGTGGAGTAATTTTACTCCATAGTTTATGTGGATATTTAATTAATTTCTTCCCTTAACAAGATGTTTGAGGTGTTTTGATTTTTTTATGTATTTTGAAATTTTATTAAAATTATTTTATAAAATAATTTACCAAATTTTATTCCATTAGTTTTTTGTTTATACTTCCAAATATAATTTGAATTATAAATATAAATACAGCTTGAACCTTGGCCTAGGGCCATCATATGGATACAAATACAAATATAAATATAGCTTGAAGTGGTCGACCATTTAGAAATGAAAATTTCCAGATTGAACCTCAACCTAAAACCCAAGTTAAATAATGAATTATATAATTTATTAAGAAATTATATAAATGATGAACTGTTTATTTTGGGTTAAGTACACATGCTTAAGAGAGCAGGGAAATTAGTTAGCTAGGGCGATGTATATGCGAACATAGATGTTGATCAGGGCGATATATTTGTTTAACGACTAATTTTCTACCGGTTTAGAAAATAGCCAAAAAATTTGAAATAAAAATAATTGCAAGCGCATGGTGTACGATTGTAGCACGTATGCGAGTACGGGTCGATTCATAGGGAATTGTTTAGATTTTGAAATTCTATTCAATCAAATTAAACCAAAGTCGAGGGATTGTTAACTAATTAAAAAAATAAAAACAAACTAAAACTAAGGAGAATAAAAATTTGAGATTAAAGAGCAATTTAGAGACAAATTCCCTCTCATTGTCACATAAATCAACATAATGAAATTATGATCTCGTTTTGGTCATTTGTGAGTTTAGTTGATGCATTTATCATAAGCATGGCCTAATTATGTTATTAATTAACACACTTAAACTATCAAACTTTAATGCACCCTCTAACCCATTTATTAACTTTAATGAAAATGACATGAAATTAAAAGTAGAATCTTTTTTAAGCATGACTTATTAACTATTGAATTAGAAACATAAACCATCAAATATTGATTCTAAATCCACTTCCATTACCATGATCATATGTAGATGAAGAGGTAATTAGTGATTCATATGACTAAGCATAGCCTGTTTGTTTTGAACAACATAAGCTATCAAACTAAATATTAAACACAAAATCAAATAAACATCTAACTTTCCATTAAGCACAAAAGAGGCATAAATGAAAATTATGTTGCATCTACATGATTCAAGAGAGCTTCATTACCCCTAAACTGAAGGGGTTAGCCTCTCATTTGTGTTATCATATCAACACTTGTAGCTTGCAACATGAAATAAAACAAGAGGAAAAAGAAAGCAAAATGAAAATCTAAACTAATCTACTTGTATAAAATAAAATCTACTCTACCTGCATGAAAAATAAACTAACTACTAACAAGAAAGGAAAAGAAGCATGTAAAAGAAAAGAGAGAACTAATTAACGTTGCATAAAAAAGGAAAGTTACATGAAAATAAAAATGACTAAGTAGCCATGGAAAAGAGAAAGAGAGCTTTCATTTATTACTAAGCTAAAAACTAACTAAGAGGAAGATGAAGGTTGCATGAAGATATGAGGTATTTATACAAGTTAGAAACCCTGATTCATATTTTAGGGAATGCCCAAAATACCCTTGAGATGGTGTGGCCACCAAGTAATCATTAGCATGTCTTAATCCCCCACTTAAATGTTTGTGTAGCGTTAATTCCATTAGCATAAGTATTAGCTCCTAAGTGTACATGAAGGTATGTGGGTAGATGAGGTCCACCATGATCCATGAAATGAATTATTTCCATCTCCATTCCTTCGTATTCACTCTTGTGCATGCATATATCTTCACGAAGCCACTTGTATTTGAATTTAAGTTCCTACAAAATAACATAGTTCAATTAAATTTTAGAAAATTAATATATGCACAAAAAAGACCATTTTCCATTGGATGAAGATGAATATGTGACGATTTGAAATAATTTGAATTTTGGTTTAAACAAATTAAAATAACCAATATGATAATTTATTTAATTTAAATAGATTAAATATAGTGGTGAAATATGTACATTTACGCGCACATCAGTATTTCTTAAAACGAAGTTGATTAGGGCGATGTATTTCATGGAGGCTCAAGGGCATTCTATATGGGTGGGCGCAGCACAAGCGGAGACACTACCTGAGTGAGCTCATTGTTAACGAGAGATCCATATAAGCATATTTTATAGAACAACATGGTATAGGTTGATGCCGACGCAACACGATAAGAGGTTATAGAGTAAATTGGGGCCCAACACTAACAGAAGTCCCTAAGATGGACGCCAGTGCAGTAAGATAATAGACATTTTGCCACTGTAATTGAGAAATGAACATGTGTGCATATAATGAATCACTATGTAAGTTTGCATTACGGTGTTCTCCCTCCCCTTGCGTAGTGTTTATGGTAGGTATGATAGGAGAGTAGCTCCCGCATTGGTCGATCGTTAGTGTGAAGTTTGATTAGTAGCTCGATCCTTTGAGTTAGATAAGAATTGTAATATCCCGGAATTTCCAGGAATTTAAATGTGATAATCTCATAATTAAATTGTTTAAATTTGATAAAATTGTTATTTTCAAATATAAATAGCCAAACAATTAAAAATGTGATGTTTAAAATTATGATTATAGATTGATTTTAAACAAGTATAATTATTTTGTTTGTGTAAATAAATTTTAAATTGACTTATTGTTTTCAAAATTATTATGTGTGTTTAAATATATATATCTATGTATTTAAATCAATTTTAAAATAGAATAAGTTATTTATAAATAATAATGAGCTTTATTTAAAAATTGATATCTATATTTATTTGAATTGACTTTGAATTTGAATATAAAAATTTGAATTTAAGGGAACATACATACATTTTAAAATAAATAATAATATAGTGGATATAAATATGGATTATCTTTTTATGTAAAAAAGTAAGATTTATCTCATATTATTTTCTTTAAAAGAAATTTGTTTATAGAAGTTTAAGAAAATATTTATTTAATGGGAGTAAATAGAAAAGTTTTTGAATTAGAATTTAAAAATGAGTTTAAAAATATTATATATGATTTTTATTTGAATTATAATTAGTTTATATTCTATTTTTCTTTAAAGATGGTATTTATATAAATTTAGAAAACATTTACAAAATTATAAATGTATTTGTTTATTAGGAATTCAATAAGAAAAGCTTTTTAAATCATTTAAAAATAATGTAAATATAAATTATTACAAGTGTAATTAAACTAAGTAATATAAGAAATATGTGTTAGCATATGAACAATGGTAGAGACAAGTGTCACATTTGTTTTATTTTCTTTAAATTTTAACAAAATCTAAATTAACTTATATAAACCTTCATTCTTTTCTCCTTCCATTTTCTTTGTTCATTTCACCTTTTCAAATTCAAACCAAAACTAGAATTTTCATGCAATCTTCACTTTTCAAAACTCGAAAATCCTCAAACCAAAACCTAAAAAAAATAAACTTCCTCAAGTTCAAATGCAAATCAGAAAATCCTAAAACAACAATTGCAAACTAAACTAAAACCTGTTATCATCTCCTCTGAAATAACCTTCAGATCTGTAATCTCCTCTAAATCAGAACGGACTTGTAAGCTAATCTTCAAAGCAAGTCTGTAATCTTCTCAAACCAGTAATACAAGACCAAAACATCCCTCAACTACTTTGTCTTCAACCTGTAACCAATTTTTTTAAAAGTAAACCTGTAATTCCTGTAATGATTTATCTCCAACCTAGAAAGCAGTTTTCAAAAAGGGCCTCTAACCTTCATTCAAAAACTTTGTAATTTTCTTCAAACCAAAAGTTCAAGAAGCCTGCAACTTTTCTTTCAAAAGTGCGATTTTAAAATGCAACCTAGAAGCAAAGATGGAAGCAAAAGTTTTCAAAGCTTTGCAGTTTTAAAGCAAGGAAGCATTCAAAATTTTCTGGAGTTAAATCAACAGGAGCAATGCAAATTTTCAACACAGTTTTTAAAAAAAAAAAGCTTTCTGCATTTAATTAATAAGGTGAGTAAACATCTACTTAAAATTTCTAAGTGATATCTGATATGTTGCTAGTTAGATTCTATAATAGTTAATGCTTGCATGTTTATCTATAAATGTATTATCTGTGTATGTGAATGTATTCATGTGTGTGCATGTCTGGACTGAAGTCATGTCTTCTTTGTTTCATATTACAGAGATTAAATTTAGCTAAAATTCCAATTTCTCTTCTTTTAATCTTTGTAGTGACTTGGTTTACAAACAATAAATGTTTGTTTAGTCGTAAATTCAAACTTAAAAATAAATTTGAGTTAAACATTTGAAAGTGTATCTGGGAAAATGGGAAAATAGTGGGAATCTATAAATCATGTAAAAATCAAACTCTGCGAAATATTGTTTTAGGGTTATAGCATGAATCCACTTAGGAAGATAGGATTTATAAGATAAAAATCTCAATTTTTAATGAAGTATTGATTGTGAATTTTGGGAATAACTGGAAATGGGTTTTTGGGCAAGTTCTGGTGGGCAGAGCATTTTTGGTGAACGTGGCTTCGATTGGAGAAGGTCGGGGTATAGGAGTGCTCAGGAAAAATGGTAGGATGGGTTTCTGGTGGTCATGGCGACAACGACAGGAGGATTTAGGTTGTAAACCTAATTGGGTCGAACTGTAGAAATGGGATTCGTGCTTCTTCTTTGATGTATCGAGTTGCCTCAAATTTTGGGGATAGGATCGTGAAGGGTTGGAGATGGAGTGGCCAGAATTTCAAACTGTAAGATGGTCGGAGCGGTGATCGTGAGAAGGTTTTGGTCATGGCTGTTGATTTGCAGTTTCAGCTGGGAAGCTCGTTATTGTTTCAGGGCAAGCTAAGGTGCTTTGATGACCAGAGGTGGTTGCTGCGGTGATGTGTGGTGTGAAGGAGGGTTCGTCGGTGATGGAAGACGACTCCGGCACCGGTGCATGTGCACAGGGAGGAGGAGTTGTGCTTGTTGTTTGGGGTTGTGAGTTGAGTGGTTTACTCGATGATGGTCTCAGGTTTTTGGAAGGAAGACTCGAGTGTGAACTCGAGTTGTCTGTAGGGTTTTAAAACCTGAATCAGATATGTTGCTTCAGGTTTTTAAAAGTGTAAATTTAAACTAACCTTTGAAAGTTTAAGCAGAAAATGAACCTGAAGTGGAATTCGAGTGACATTCGAGTGCAACCAACTTATTGATTAAAGAATTTTTTTTTAAAAAGTTTAAAAGATTCATAAAACAAGTTTCAATTTAAGTAAAGAAAGCTTTAACTTTTGTAATAAATCTTATTGTTATCGAATACTATTTGGTTTTGATAAAAATAAGTGTTTCTTTAACATTTTATCAAGAAGTTTAAAATTAGTATATTTAAAATTTGGTTAAATAAAATTAAAGTTATTTTAAAAAACTTAAGTAAAAATGGAACTTTAAAAAGATAAGTTTTAAAATCTAAATTTAATTTGGCTTAAATTATTTTGTGATAAATGTTTAAGGTTATTATGCTTTGATAACGCTAAACTATCAAGTTAATGATTATTTTAAACTTAATTATTGATTTGATTAAGTAGAGTTAATTATAAATTTATAATGGCTTAAAAATATAAATGGAAATTAAGGTATTTATAAGATAATGTTTATCTTAAGATTAAGAGGTTTATTTATCTTGAAATTAATTAAATTAATTAAGGAAATTAGATATGATTGATTAATTTAAATAATAATGATTTAAAAATTTATTTAAGGAATTAATTAAGAATTATTAATTGATTTAATTAATTTTAAATTAATAATTAAGGGTTATAAGTTAATTATTTGGAAGTTAATTAATTTATAATTAAGTTTAATTAACTAGATAATTAGAGATAATTAATTAATGATTAAAAGATTAATTAATTAAGGTTGATTATTTAGTAATTAGAGATTAATTTATTTAAAAAGGTATTTAATTTGTAATTAAGTTTATTAATTAATAATTAATTTTTATTAATAAATAATTAAGTTTTCTTAATTGATAATTAAGAAATAATTAATCTATAATTAATTAAGGATTATTTAACTAATATTAAGGGTTAATTAATTATTAAATAGAATTAATTAATTGATTCATTAAGGATTAATTAATTTGTTATTAAATTTTATTGATTGATAATTAAGGTTATTAATTAATAATTATGGATTAATTAATCTATAATTAAAGATTAATTACTTTATTTAAAAAGGGGTAATTAAGGAATGAATTACTCAATTATAATTAATCAAATAAGTGTGATTAATTTGGATTAATCAAATGGGTTGATTAATTAAAGGAAATCATTTGGTAATTGATTAAGTACGCTTACTTAATAAGATTTGATAAGAGTAATTACTTAAGTTAAGTAATTGATGAATAAATTACTGGAGGTAATTGAGATAAGGGAAATTGCTTAATAGGAAGTAATTTAAAAGGATAATTACTTGGTAAAGTAATTAAGGATTTGTTACTTGGTATAATAAATCAAAGGATTTATAAAAGTAATTAAGAAGTAATTAAGTGTAATTTATTAACGTTTAAAGTTGATTTAATTAATTTAAGCATGATTAAATAATATAATTAGTTAAGGAATAATGTAATTAATTAATTAATTAATTAATGGAAGTAATTAATTAAGGTTCATTGATTAATGTGATTAATGAGAATAATTAAGGATTGATTAATTAACATTAATTAATCTATAATAAGTTATTATAAGGTAATTAATTATAATTAATTAATGATTAATGTAATTAATTATAATTAATTAATAAAGTAATTAAGGTTAATTACTTAATGGTAATTAATTTGTGTAATTAATTAAGGTAATTACTTAATGTAATTAAGGGGTAACTAATCAAGGGTGATTAATTAAGATGATGATTAATTAATTGGTTTAATTAATGGATAAGTAAGCAAGATTTATGGTGATAAAGGTAATTAATTTAATTTATTAGAGATGAAGTAATTAATTTAATTCATTTTAAATTAATTATAGATGGTGATTAATAGATCATTGCTTATGGATGGCTGATTTATATTGAATGGCTTGTTGTTTGATATCTCTAATGAGATATGTGTGATATATGATATGGATGCTTTGGTTGCATTGAGATGATAGTATGAGTTATCTATTTGTGAGGATAACATAAATTATCTGTTGTGATGATAATGTAGATTATCTATTAGGGGATGTGAATTATCTATCTGTGTGTATATAGATAATAGAATTGAATTGTTTTAAACTTTAAAACAACTTGGACCTAAAAGACGACGTTTTGGATTTCGATGAGACCGGGATCGGGTTTCCATATTTGGATATCCGAAAACCACATCGATCCAAATTAACGATAGGTCGTGAATCAAGTGAAGATGAAGATTCAGAGTGCAAGGGTTATCGTCGTTAACTTTGAGGGTGATTCCAAAATGAGTGTAACGAGATAATCATTCGGTTTCGTTCGAACCCGGAACGAACTTGTATGGATTGAATGCTTTCAGAACATCATCAGGTGGACGATGAGCATTCTAAGAGATGCGTTCTCTAAAGGTAATCGTAGCCTTAAGCCTCATCAACCGGGAATGGCTAAAACAGGGGAGGTGCAGCAAGGCTAGGCGGGTCATTCCTATTTCAGGACAAGATTTTCCCCTGTCTAGAAGTCCCTTATTATTTGGGCTTTGTGGGCGGTTGTTGGCCACAACTGCGGGGTTGTCTTGTTCGGAGCTGTCCAGTAAGGGATAGTTCCAGCCTTGTGTTGTAGGGGATCGGGAGTGGTCCTCGGTACGGTGATCTAGGCCCCGTACTGTGACGGGCGGTACCCCAGTAGCCCTGCCATTGTATGAAATCCAAACTCCAATAAGTGCCAGTACGGTTTTGATTGTGCCCAACTATGTTGGAATGTGAGATGTAAGCATTCCAGCTATTTTTGTATTTTATTTTGAAAACCCTAGACCCTATTATAATATCACTGGATTTCCTATCAAATGTTTTGGTTAGCGTAAGGTAAAAACTTTTCCATGTTTATGCGTGGGAAGTCTTACGTGATACCATTCTTTCAAAAGGTTTTTAAAAGTTAAGCAACTTTAACCGTTTACTCACACCAGACCCATGTCTGACCCAGAGTTTATTCTGTTTTTCTTAAACTCTTGGGTACTCAAATTTTTACGAGTAGCCAAGAGATTCAGGTTAGCTTTGACGAATTGTGGAGGAGCAATGGAGCAGGAGGCTTCTACGTGTAGATATATAGTTTTCCGCTGTGTTGGTTTCTTTGAGTAGTTCTCTTGTATTGCATTGAGTTGTATAACTAGACAGGTGTTATAACTGTCTAGTATGAGATGTGTCCTCTGTGTAACTCTGATAATGATTGTAAACTATGTAATATTTATGTTATTAATATAATTTATTCATTCCGTTGTTGAGATTCTGATGTTGTTTCTTCCTTCTCTTCTTTCTTTTCTCTTTTCTTTCCCTTTCTTTCTTCAAGATGATACGATTTTCTGTGGTGAGAAAGTCGGGTCGTCTCAAGAATCCTTAGGTATTGGATCTTAGGAATTCACCGACACTTGTTATTATCATTTAGAGTAGATTTAAAGTTAGCTACACTTGATCAACACGTTAAACTTGTAGTCATTCATTGGACTTTTGTCTGACCCACCCCCATCCTTTCCATTTTTCCCCACCACAGAATGATAGGTTAATAGTGATTGGGAATAGTACGTGGAGAAAAGAGCTTCATGTTGGAGTTCTCATATTATTCATTCTTCTTCTTGTAGTCACTTAATATGTTAAATGTCTACAAAGCTTATATTGTACTTTGACATAATGTATATGTAAAACAAATATTTTAGAGATTGTTTACCTAAAATGACTATTTTCTACACTTATTTTTTAATTCCTTTTGCTCTGAAATTTGAAAGTGTAGAATGTCTTAGAATTTACCTGAGTAATCATACTCTCTATGGTTTTAAAATCTCAACAACTCGTATTTCTCGGCATGGCGTGTCCAAAAGTCACACTAGGCTTGGATCAGAGTGTCAGTAGGTACGGGATGTTATAACTTATATATTTGAGTATTTAATTAATTTATCGTCTTAACAAGTTGTTTGAAAAACTATTTAAGTATTTTGAAATTTTATTAAAAGTAATTCAATTAGTTATTCTTTTATACTTACAAATATAATTTGGATTATAAATATAAATATAGCTTTCCTTTGGTTATAAAACTCATTTTAAATCAATATTATAATATATTGGTAAAGAATCGTTTTAAAGAAAAAATATAATGTATTTATATTTTTAAAATATATTAAGGGAATACTAATATTATTTAAGTGATTTTTATTATAAAGGTTATTTGAATTTTATTGAAAGAGGTTTCAAGCCTTGGAAAAATATAGAATTCATTTTATGGAACAAATAAATGATTTTAGATAGGTTTTGAATAAATAAAAATCTCCTTTTATAATATAGAATTTTTAAATATGATATAATATAATGGAAAAATGTTTGATTTTTAATTAGTTGAGTATATAGTTTAGGTTTTGAATTATAAATTATCGTTTGAAATGGGAAGAAATTATTTTGGAAGTTTATAGATTTAGTTTAAAGAAGTATTTAGTTAGAAAATTATGAAATAGCTACTAAAATAATATTTATTCTCTAAAGTGATTTGGAATGTTTTAAGTATATAAGTAAGAATAAGAAGTAAATTTTTAGTATTTAAAATCTTTATTTATGATGTTATATAAATGAGGTGAAATTATCTAATGCAGATAATGCTTTATTACTTTTATTAATTCTAGAATATAAGAAGATTGATTGAAGGAAAGTTTTACTTAAATTAGTAATTCATTGAAAAGAATATTATATTTGGTTTTAATTTTTACTTAAAAGTTTATAAATCGTGGAAGATATGAAATATTTTCTATTTAATATTTTAGATATTTTTAAAGTGTGTTTCGCTAAGTATGATTTATTTATGAATTCTTAAAGTATACTATATATATATATATATATTTATATTTGAATATTCGGTTTGATTGTTTAATGAAAGATTTTGTCGAACTTTATTATTATTATTTAATTTTTGAATTAAATAGGGATTTTGTGTATGATTTCTATATTTTTTGATTTCTCATTTTCCTATACTAATTCAATATTGTGAATGATTACCTTAATATTGATTTGATTCGTGGTTTTATAAGTGATGATTCTATATGATTTCTTGATATTTAATTCTACGTGATGAGAAATCTGAATAAATAGAGTTATAATACCATCTGGGATGGGGAATTCAGTAATATTTTCTTCACTTAATCTTTGGGCTCATTATATAGAATATTTAAGGATTAAGTGTTGTTTAAGTAGTGAATAAATGTTTGAGTATCACTTAGAGGTATTGGATGTTGTTGTGATATTTATTCGGTTATTCATTGTAAGTAAATGACACTCATGTGACAGTAATATTATTATGAGATTATACTTATGTGTGATAATGCTCGTAGGTCTGAGCAGGGTAATTGCCTTATATTTATTAATATTGTATGCAACTATCATGATGTACTCCTTTTATTGGCGTAGAGTCAACCAGAATGCTAGAATCCAGCCTAGCGGGCTGATCTTGGGTCATGCCATAGATTTGCAACACCTTTATTAGACATTTTATTTGATGTGCATTAGAGTTTTGGATGAGATGATCAGTGGGGTAGGTGCCCCACATCATGAGGTTTGGGTTTGGTGACCTATAGGGAAGGTGCTGAAAGAGGGTGCGGATTAGGAATCTTAAGGCTAATTTAACACTAGAGGGGAGTGAATAGTGTTTAATGTATTCTAAGACTTATATGGACTAATTTAAACTTATAATATAAACAAATGCAGAACTTAATCACAAATCAATCGCAGAATCAAACACGGATGTAGAAAGTAAACAAAAAGAAGTAAAAGGAAATAACATACCGAATTTTATACTTTTCAGAGTTACCCTACATCCAGTCCTGTACCAAGAAAACACCTCTTATAGATTTTTATTATACCAATGTCGATATTACAATCCTCAATGTCTAAAGGCCTTGAGGTACCCTCTTGTCTCACGAGTCCGTGGCAAACTCTCTTGATCTATGGGACACAAGATCACCCAATTGATTTCCAGGCACAACCACACTTTATAGAGAGACTTGATAAACTTTTAATTACAAATTGATCCTATAACTCTGAATAGCACTTTGATCTTCGAGAGAGGGCAAAGAATCAAACAAGAATGAGATTCTAATTTGATCCACTTGAGAATTTGGCAGAATTTTGGCACATTCTTAAAAATATGAAAATTTTAGAATATGGATTTGTGGAGAAGGAGTGGAGAAAATAAGAAAATAGTTAGTTAAAAAATTCATTTTTGAAGGCTATTTATAGAGTATCAATGGTCATAACCATTTGTGAATAGATTTAAACGAATAGACACTTCTTTTGAAAATTTTAAACTTTTGAATTCAATGGCCACCATGTCGACATAGGGTATTCCATGATGTCGACATTGCTTAGTTAAAAACAATGTAAAATTTGTTTTGAAAATGGTATTGAAAGGAAAACAAGATAAAATGATTCTGGGGTAAAATAAACTAATTTTCCTATGTTTTAAAATTTTAGAATGTATATATAAATTTAATTTTAAATCTCAAGTGTGTGTGTTTGTGTATATATTATATAAAAATATTTAAAATCAGAAGATATTTTTAAAAACAAATGAAGTTTAAACAAGAGTTTTTTTAAAAACAAAAACAAAGAATATTTTAAGGCTAAACATCTTTTTGAAAATCATTTGAAAAGATAGTTTTTAAGGCTAGAACATTTTGAAAAGTAGTTTTGAAAATTATTTTGAAAAACCATTTTGAAGTAGTTTTGCAAGCTTCTTCCTACAGAATATCTCATCACATCAGGACTCAAGAACCTGTACAAAACCAGGATGTTCCTAGATTTGTAAGCCACTTGTCATAGGTTTGTAAGCTACTTGTCGTGGGTATGTAAGCCACTAAGAAGGTAGAAATGGGTTCTATCCCAAATGAAATTTGGATTGAAGATTTCCATGCTATTATGAAGTTTTAACAAAGACTAAACACATATCTTGAAATCTTGATCTTGATACTCTAGAGTCTTCAGTCTTGATATCTCCATTCTGAATCTTGAGTCTTGAGTCTTTATACTGATCAGTCTACGGTAATCAATACCTGCATATATATATATCCTGCATATTCATATCTATCTAGACAACACTGTTAGTATATATTTTATAATAAGATAAGTTAAAAGGTTATTGTCATCAAAACCAACATCTCATTTCCTAACAGTCTCCCCCCTTTTGATGATGACAACCTGTATTTATAAAATATACTTACCATCCCATAACTCCTATCATAACTACCCCTTACTCGTTGACTCCCGCTTACTCCAATCATAACTCCCCTTACTCAAAGCCAACTACTATTTTATAACTTCTCCCCCATTTGTCATCAACAAAAACATCTTACTAATAAATCCCCTGAACTTGATATAAGATAATCAACCATAATATATAATAGAGTAATCCATATGTAAGTGTAATAAGTGCTAAGTGTAATCATAAGTATGAAATGTGATCATAAATGTGAAATGTGATCATGGTGTAATCATAAGTATAATCAATCATCATCCAAACATATTTACAGTAATTATTCAATCCAATCATATATACAAACCACACCAAATGTTGTTAAATAAGTCAAGTCAATTAAGTTTAAAACACACCAATCAAAATAAATAACATATAGAATGACTAGATATTCCTTGGTACTTCCACCCATCCATCTTCTCCAAAGATAGGTCTACTTTAATGGCATCCCATTCTTCATTATCTTTGTCGAGAGTGACTGGTGGATTTCCTTCGAGATCGTCCTTGTTAAGGCTGAGATAATCCAACGAAGAGCGTCAAAATATCTCTCTTGCTCCATGATCATCTGTATTTGACTCAATTCTAAGTGGCGCTGATTATGAAGTATGAATGTAAGGATATTCTTAAAGGAATTGAGAGTTTTTTCAAGATTATCACTTAGATTCTTAATCGGAGAAGCCATAATTCGAGAAATAGGAAGAGATATGAAAGGGAGTGATTAAAAATGAAGTTTGATAAATTATTCTAGAAGAACCAGGTATAAATAGGGGTACAAAGTCGATTAGAATGAATAGACATAAGTTAGTTACACGAAATTAAAATTTGAAAGTGCAACTACTTTTTGCCCGTTGTATATCGACATAGGGGGATGGTAGATGTCGACATGCCTCTGCTTAAAGTGATAATTTGCTTTGTTTTGAATATTATGAACAAATCTATGCAACTAAAATTTATAAAATATAAAAACAAGCAATTACAGAGACAAGTGAAGTTGAGTAACAGGAAATTAAGGATTTCATTAATGATTCTAGTCAACAATACATAAAATAACATAATATTAACTAAAAGTTAAGGAAAATACATGGATAGAACTTGAAGTAAACAAGTTAACATGAACTAAAACTAATTAGATGAAGATGAAGAAGATGATAGTCCAATCTTTCTACTAATTTTCCCGAAGAACTTGTCGATTTTAGTGGAAATCTTATCCATTTTCTCACTCATTGATCTTTTAAGTGTCTTTTGATTTTCCACTATAATTCTTTGATTATTGAGAATGGTCTTATTGGACGGATTAGCGGGATTAATAGGATATTCAATACTCTCTACGGAAGTTTCTTGATCTTCCTCTTCCTGCTCTTCAATTTCCATTCCTTCCTCTTCCTCCTTTTCTTCTTCTTCTTCCTCTATTTTTTCCATTTCTTCACGAGCAAGCCTTTCTTCCTTTTTCGTAAGTGTTTCATATGGTTGAAGCACTAATGGAATTTGCATAAGGGAAATGTTTCCATGGTTGAACACTTATCTAGTTATAAATTCTTCCCTTTTGAAATCAAATCCAAAGTAATTAAAAATCAAAGTAAGATAAATTCCATGGTATAATGTATTTTCAACCATAATAAAATTCTTGGGCATTAGCTCATCCAAAATAACTTGAGCCTGATTGATATCACAATTTCCAAAAATTTCAAAAAGAGCTTTGCAAACTTTCAAAGTCGGGTTGTTGTAGTTTCCCGATCTTTGTAACGACCCAGAATTTTTATTAATTAAAAATTGAATATTTAATTAATTTTAAATATTTATAAGTGAATTTATAAGTCAAATAAATTTTTATTTGAATTTTTGGATTTAATTGGATAATTAAATCGATAATTTAATATGTTAAATTATGGAAATAATTGAAAATTGAGTTAAAAATGATTTAAAATAATTTGGAAAATTTTATTTAATCATACTGGAGTTATAGAAATATTTTAGAACTTTTAAAATCGAATTAAAAGTTAATTTGTGAAAATTGAATATTTTAATATTTAATAATTGACTGTAAAATAGCCAATTTTTGAACAGTCTCAGAATTGAACGAAACCAGTTCCATTGGATCCGTAATAGTTAGTTATTACCGGATTTCAATTTTCGTGTCAATCGGAGTTATCGTTTGAGCGTGGCAGCTCGAAACGCATCGATTTATTTTTAATTTAAATTTGGCGAGTCAAAATAGCCATTTTTCAAAAAGTCTCGGATTTCGACGAAACTAGTTTCATCGGATCCGTAATGTGATATTATTGTAAGGTTTCAAATTTCAAGTCAATTGGATTTACCGTTTGTCCGGTGCAAATTAAAACGCCTAGAAAATCGCTTAAATCGGTTTAATTCAAATTGAGCGTTTTCAGCCATAACTCGCACATACTTCCGAATTAGCTTCCGAAACCTGTTCCATTGTGTCCGGAACGCGGGATAAACCCTAGGTACGCTGGTTACGGCGCCTAAATCGGAGTTCGGAATTCCCGGGATGAATAGTGTTTACGCTTGCTTTTTCTATAAATACACCTCACTCTAAAAAAATAAAATAAAAATATTCAAAACCCTAATTCATTATGTAGCCGCCAGTTACAATTCTAAGGCTGAAAATCAATCTCATTCCTCCCTCCAAATCTCGAAATCCGTCGACAATTAGCAAGAATGTTCAACTACAAAGAGGTAGAGCGCATCGAGAGCTAGAGATTCAACGGCTGTGATGTAAAATGGAGCGACGAGGGGTGAGCTATGATGGGCCGTGCGTGTCCAGTTGCGCACGCAACCTGAGGTGGAGGAGGGGGCCGAGTTGGCCAGGCTTGAGGCCGAAGGTAGAGCATGTCGTGTGCTTCGCGTTGGCGCATGTTGATCGAGGTGTAGTTGAACGAAGGAGGTTGTATTTGGAACCCTAGATTTGGTGTTTGGGTTCAAGGGGTGCGGCCAAAGCCTGTAACTTGCGTGCGTGATGAAGAAGAAGAGTGGGTGGACGGCCTGGATGCAAGGGTGAGGGATCATGTGGCTATAGATGGATATAGGTTATAAATTATAAAGTTAGTTGTAAATTAAGTTATTTAAATCGTGTACGATCTTATAAAATGCATAACTTTTTCATACGAGGTCGAAAAAATGCAAACTCAGTTGCGTTGGAATCGTATGGACGAGCACTACGCGATGGAGTTGGTTTGGAGTCGTTTGGAGTTAGTGAGAATTTCGGGTAAAATTAAACGCGCGTTTAATTTTATTCGAAATAAAAGCTAAAACGGAAATTAAAACCAAGGTGAGAATTTCTCACTCAATCGAATAGATTTCGATTTTATTTTAAATAGTTAGATTTAAAATATTTGAATGCATGTTTGAATGATGACTGTAAATTATTGATTGTTAAAATAGACATTATGCGCCGTTAGTAAGCGGATGTTATTTAATATAAACATATACCGCGAATATTTCATAAACAGTGAAATTGGTATTATATATAATATCAATATATATATATTGGCATATGTATATATTGCAGTTGTTGATTTCCCGCATTTTTTGTTTAGCGGATGAGACCCTATTACGCCGTTATTAAGCGGATAATATTTATTAAGAACATGTACCGCGATAATTTCGTACTGGAGCGAAATTGGTATTGTGCTAATGTTTTTGGATGCAGGGAAACAGGTTGGAGGGATCCAACTGGATTCCTCAACAGTTTTTATTTTATTTCAGATATTTTGATATTTGATGGATTATCATATCGATATATGATATCGTTGTAGTCGTGATTGACTATTTGGTGTGTAGCATCATTGGACCCAGATTTTGGGATTTTAAAATGATCTTTTAAATGATTTTTGAAAATATACTATATTTTTGGAAATTGATCCATTTTAAATAATTAAACGCTATAATTTTTAAAGTTATAAAATTATGGGTTTTGTGAAATATAGTTAAAACGCTGATTTTTAGAAATACAGTTAAAAGCTGATTTTTGAGAAATATAGTTAAAAGATTGATTTTTGAAAATACGGGTTAATGATGTTATAAAATAGTTTAAAATGGGATTTTTGAATTTGTTGCGAAAAGTTTAAATATAGGATTTATAAAATTTAATTATTTTATAAATCAAGAGAATGATGAAATTATAAAGGAATTTAAAGACGTTTAAAAAGAATAATATAAATTGATTTATATTAAGGGATTTATAAATGGATATTTATAAATTGAATTATGGACATTATAAAACGAGTTTTTATAAGTGTTTGAATGTAGTGAAAATGAATTTCCTAAATGAATGAAATTTATGAAATTATAAACTGTGAAGTTATAAATGAAATTTTATAAGCAATAGGTTTATAAAATTTATAAAGTTATCGAAAGAATGAATTTTGGATAAGTAAACAATCTTATAAGTTAAGATTAATAATTTGGGAAGTTAAATGAACGATTTTGTAAAATAATCGTTTTATAAGTAATTAACTTATAATATGAACTTGTAGTTTATAATTGAGTTATAAACTGGAATAGGTTAATAAAGGAATTTATAAAAAGGAAGTTTTTATAAATAAATAGAAATGGAATTTATAAACGTTGTTTTATAAATTCGCAAACGACTTATTTTGATAAGTTAATTGTTATAACTTAGAAATGGAGTTATATTCACATTTTTGAATAGTGAATAATCCTTTGAATTAAAATGAATAGAAAGGATGATATTTATTAACGTAGTATATTCACATTTTTGAATAGTGAATAATATGTTAAAGAAAATTGATTTAGATATGATGTTCTAAATAGAATTAAAACGATCTAACGATGTTTTTAGATGTGTTGAGATTCGAAACCATAGATCTCAACATTTATTGTTGAAATAGATGTTTCGAGAAATAAAAGGAAATGGTAGACTATAACACTGTTGTTATAGTAAATGATTTCCGAAAGGAAATGTTTTTAATAGTATTGGGATTTATATATCTATTTTAAATTCGAATCCCTATACTAGTGATTTTGGGTTGTCGTAACGATGTTTTACGCAACATTCGTTTTGGCCCAAGTAAATATGTTTAAGTGAATGATTTCCTTAAAGAATGAATTATATACTTAATTCGATTTAAGTATATTGAATATTTTCTAAGTGTTGAAAATAAATGATTGTGAATTACTTATTTAATAAGTATGGAAATGTTTTCCAATGTAAAGTGAATATTTTGAGAATTTATCTTTTTGAAGATAAATTGAAAGTGAATAATTGAATTGTATATTCATGAATATTTTGAAATATAAATTCGTTATGGAATTTATAAAAGAAAGGTGGAATTTGTTTGAAAATAAATATTGATTTATTTTTGAAGTGTTGAAATTATATATCTTGTAAAGATATTTTGGAAAATAAATAATTTGGGAAAAATTATTTGGAATCTGGTGATGTATGCATATCAATTGATAGTTCGATAGCCGACTATCAATATTTCCCTTTGAATGGGTATTTGATGTGAATTGATTGAATTTGAATGCACACTTATTTTTGAATAAGCGCTCACTATTCGGGTTAACCGGGAAAGGACCATGGGGTCGCATAACCCATTCCGAATATGTGATACGTCGTTGTGAATTGCATTGAAGATCGGTGTTGAAGACCCGGTATTTGCGAAAGCGATAGGATGACCTATCGATTGTCTCTGCACTGAGTTGCAACGGTATAGAGACTCCCTAAGTGATGGGAAATCCGATCAGGATTGTGAATATCCGGATTGCAAGGACTTCTTGTAAGTGCCTTCGGTTCTGTTCGAGCCCGGAACAGACTTGTATGGATTGTATGCCTGACATTACAATTTGAGATATAAAGCCGATTTCTTTCAAATATATTTCTGTTGGTGGCGGAGAATTTATTCTTTGCTTAACACCCTTCTTTGAGACGTACGAGCTCAAAGGTTATATAGTTGAAGTTATCAGCAATATATCCCATTTTGGTAATGTGACATGCTGAGTGATGCTGAAATGATCATTGTGTTGATTATTGTGATAGGATCATTTATTTGATCGTCTATCTTAGTGATCATTGTGTTGATCATTTGTTGACCCAAAGCATGGCTTTTTGTATAAAGTATGTTTTTGTGGACGTGACTTCGTCGAGCCTCACATCCCGGAAATGGTCAAAACAGGAAAGATGCGGCAAGGTTATTAGGGGTTGCTGTAGCTCCCCTTAGGGTATGTGCATTTCCTTCTGGAAAGGGGTGGTATCATGGTATGGAGCCCAGATACTTACTCATGTTGAAAACACTCTATTTATTATGGTGTGATGTTGGATATCGAGCGCTCGGTTGAAAAGGTCCTAAAGGACCGGGGAATGGCGTGCTCGTGTCAGTAGTTACCCAGTTAAGGGGTAACCCGGCCTTGTGTTGGCAGAGTTCCGGTTTGGTTCTCGGGGGTGTCTTTCCAGAGGCATTCTCAGTGGCAGTAGGAAGTTCCTTAGCCTGACCATTCGTTGGAAATCCAAAGAAACAATACGAGACTTGTACGGTTTTAGTTGTAGAACCTGCTTCCTCAGGAGGTAGCTATAGTAAGCATAATATAATGGTACCTATGCTGGCTATGATTTATATCTTTACTTTCGAAAGGATTTGTTCTACACTATGCACTAGTAATAATATCAAATGCTCTTTTTAAATGCGTATCAAGCATGTTTGACTATCATAAGGAGAAATCTTCTCCAAGTCTGCGTTTGCATTGTGTGTGTGGCAGGAGGTCTTATGGTAGTCTCATTTTTAAAAGCATTGCGAATTGAATTTAAAAATATTCCTCTTTTTGATTTTAAAGTTAAATAAACTGTTTTGAGTTCTCACACCAGTCACATGACTGACTCGGAGTTTATTGTTTTCCTTCCTAAACTCTGGGTGCCCACTAATTTCCACACGGGCAGTCAAGAGTTAGGTTTATCAGGATATTCTGGATATTCTGGAGTTGCTGGAGGCAAGCTGGATGGCATGGCGTATTACTAGTTTATATAGTATTTCTTTTTCCGCTGCACTGTTTGTTGTTGTATGTTGTTGTACACTCTGATGTGATGATATGATGTAATGTAATGTATAAAATGTAATAACTGATATAGTTCTTTGTTTAAAGATTTTTCATTTATTATTATATGTTGTTCCGCTGCGAATTGTGAGATTCTGATGTTGTTCTGTTGTTTCCTTTCTGTCCGTTCTATTTTTAAAATGCTTCTATCTTCTATTTTCAAATTCTCTATTTTCTTTTCTTTCTCTGTTTTCTAAAAAAAAAAAATTGTCTATCTTCTTTCCTCTCTATTTTCTATCTTTCTCTTCTTCTCTCTTTTTCTTTTCTTAAAATGCTTTTAAAACCCATAACATCTCGGTTTTCGGCCTTTGATTTCTCGGCAGTCGATAAAGTGAGTGTCGATGTCGAATTTTCGAAAGCCGAAAATTTTCGGGGCGTTACATTTGGTATCAGAGCTGATGGTTAAGCAACAACCATGGTTCTGTAGGGTATTAATTCATTAGAGATAGAGTCAGTAGTACTCTAGAATGAGTTTGAGTGTAATAATAGCTATGAGAGCGTATTTGTTAGTGAATATAAAAATTGTTTTATATTGTGATGATTGGTTTATTGAGTGGCATATGAACTTTCGTCAGCGTGGTCCGCAAGACTATGCCGAAGGGGTTTCTAAACACTTGAATAGAACAATTCGGCACAATATTGATTTAAAAATTGGGTAAATGAAATAATTTTACCTTGATTATATTTTATATATAAAGGAATAATTTTTCAGAATTATCAAAGTGTATATAAGTTGATTGTTAGGTTGTTTGGATAATCTAAATAAAAGAATAATTGTATAAGCAAAAGAATTATAAGAATTGAGTTATAATTAAAGTGAATTACAATTGTGAAATAAACTTATATATATGAGAAGTGAAACTATATGAATATATTTATGAATATGAGTTGTAAATAAAAATGAATTCAAAGTTAAATGAAGTTGATATTAGTAATAAAGATAAATGTGAACTTAAGTTATGTGAATGAAATTCAACTTTGGTAATTGAATTGAATAAATGAATTGAATTGTGAATCAATTGAATGTAAATCAAGTTGATAAGAAATAATGAATATAAGTGTTAGTTCATTGAAATCAAATGTGATTGGGAGTTGAATAAATTGAATGAAATCAATTTAATTAAACAAATTGAAAGTAATGGTGTTAAACCAAATTGAATGAATATAAGTAAAGGAATTTGGTTGAAATTAATAAACATTGATTGTTATATGATTGTTAGATGATTGTATATAATTCATTAAGAGTTAATGAAATTGAATTAGTGAAATTTAAAGCTATGTAATTGAATTCAAATTAGAAGTAAATAAATTTGAATAGAATTGAATGTGATAAAATCCAATGTAAATGAATCAAATGTGATTAAAGTTGAAAACCAATTCATTGAATATTAATAAGAATATGAATGAATATTGAATTGGGTATGAATGCTAGTTGGTTGATGTTTGCATTTGTTGTTTATTGCATTTGCTATGTGACATATAGTTATTATGTTGCTATACGATGTATATTGAGATTATTGTCTATGTGCATATTCTCATGTTGTTTGTTGAGTATTTAGTAGGTGCGGATCGCGTTTGCTTCGCATTTGGAGCTCGCTTTTGCGCTATATTAGCTGTATATGCTTGCTAATAAAATATAAGGTACATATCTCGGATTAAATATCGTACTTTTACACTTTTTTCCCTTCGGGATGCCTCATTACTTGATGAGATGTATATTTGTGATATATATACTGTCATTTTTTTTTTCGGATCGAGCCGCGCAAAGGAGACTATGGCAAATTTTTCCGGAAATTTAAGGCGTTAGAAAAAATTTGAGAAAATTGGAAAATTTTGAAAACTATAACTTTGATTTTGGAATTGAAAGTTAAATGATATAGTTTGTTTTTGAAAAGATAACTAAGTATGATTTGAAAACTTAGTAAGTTATTGTAAGAAGTTTAATTATAAATTTTGGAAAGTTAATAGATTCTGTAATCTTCTTACTTGTAATTTCGAGGACGAAATTCTTTTAAGGGGGAAAGATTGTAACGACCCAGAATTTTTATTAATTAAAAATTGAATATTTAATTAATTTTAAATATTTATAAGTGAATTTATAAGTCAAATAAATTTTTATTTGAATTTTTGGATTTAATTGGATAATTAAATCGATAATTTAATATGTTAAATTATGGAAATAATTGAAAATTGAGTTAAAAATGATTTAAAATAATTTGGAAAATTTTATTTAATCATACTGGAGTTATAGAAATATTTTAGAACTTTTAAAATCGAATTAAAAGTTAATTTGTGAAAATTGAATATTTTAATATTTAATAATTGACTGTAAAATAGCCAATTTTTGAACAGTCTCAGAATTGAACGAAACCAGTTCCATTGGATCCGTAATAGTTAGTTATTACCGGATTTCAATTTTCGTGTCAATCGGAGTTATCGTTTGAGCGTGGCAGCTCGAAACGCATCGATTTATTTTTAATTTAAATTTGGCGAGTCAAAATAGCCATTTTTCAAAAAGTCTCGGATTTCGACGAAACTAGTTTCATCGGATCCGTAATGTGATATTATTGTAAGGTTTCAAATTTCAAGTCAATTGGATTTACCGTTTGTCCGGTGCAAATTAAAACGCCTAGAAAATCGCTTAAATCGGTTTAATTCAAATTGAGCGTTTTCAGCCATAACTCGCACATACTTCCGAATTAGCTTCCGAAACCTGTTCCATTGTGTCCGGAACGCGGGATAAACCCTAGGTACGCTGGTTACGGCGCCTAAATCGGAGTTCGGAATTCCCGGGATGAATAGTGTTTACGCTTGCTTTTTCTATAAATACACCTCACTCTAAAAAAATAAAATAAAAATATTCAAAACCCTAATTCATTATGTAGCCGCCAGTTACAATTCTAAGGCTGAAAATCAATCTCATTCCTCCCTCCAAATCTCGAAATCCGTCGACAATTAGCAAGAATGTTCAACTACAAAGAGGTAGAGCGCATCGAGAGCTAGAGATTCAACGGCTGTGATGTAAAATGGAGCGACGAGGGGTGAGCTATGATGGGCCGTGCGTGTCCAGTTGCGCACGCAACCTGAGGTGGAGGAGGGGGCCGAGTTGGCCAGGCTTGAGGCCGAAGGTAGAGCATGTCGTGTGCTTCGCGTTGGCGCATGTTGATCGAGGTGTAGTTGAACGAAGGAGGTTGTATTTGGAACCCTAGATTTGGTGTTTGGGTTCAAGGGGTGCGGCCAAAGCCTGTAACTTGCGTGCGTGATGAAGAAGAAGAGTGGGTGGACGGCCTGGATGCAAGGGTGAGGGATCATGTGGCTATAGATGGATATAGGTTATAAATTATAAAGTTAGTTGTAAATTAAGTTATTTAAATCGTGTACGATCTTATAAAATGCATAACTTTTTCATACGAGGTCGAAAAAATGCAAACTCAGTTGCGTTGGAATCGTATGGACGAGCACTACGCGATGGAGTTGGTTTGGAGTCGTTTGGAGTTAGTGAGAATTTCGGGTAAAATTAAACGCGCGTTTAATTTTATTCGAAATAAAAGCTAAAACGGAAATTAAAACCAAGGTGAGAATTTCTCACTCAATCGAATAGATTTCGATTTTATTTTAAATAGTTAGATTTAAAATATTTGAATGCATGTTTGAATGATGACTGTAAATTATTGATTGTTAAAATAGACATTATGCGCCGTTAGTAAGCGGATGTTATTTAATATAAACATATACCGCGAATATTTCATAAACAGTGAAATTGGTATTATATATAATATCAATATATATATATTGGCATATGTATATATTGCAGTTGTTGATTTCCCGCATTTTTTGTTTAGCGGATGAGACCCTATTACGCCGTTATTAAGCGGATAATATTTATTAAGAACATGTACCGCGATAATTTCGTACTGGAGCGAAATTGGTATTGTGCTAATGTTTTTGGATGCAGGGAAACAGGTTGGAGGGATCCAACTGGATTCCTCAACAGTTTTTATTTTATTTCAGATATTTTGATATTTGATGGATTATCATATCGATATATGATATCGTTGTAGTCGTGATTGACTATTTGGTGTGTAGCATCATTGGACCCAGATTTTGGGATTTTAAAATGATCTTTTAAATGATTTTTGAAAATATACTATATTTTTGGAAATTGATCCATTTTAAATAATTAAACGCTATAATTTTTAAAGTTATAAAATTATGGGTTTTGTGAAATATAGTTAAAACGCTGATTTTTAGAAATACAGTTAAAAGCTGATTTTTGAGAAATATAGTTAAAAGATTGATTTTTGAAAATACGGGTTAATGATGTTATAAAATAGTTTAAAATGGGATTTTTGAATTTGTTGCGAAAAGTTTAAATATAGGATTTATAAAATTTAATTATTTTATAAATCAAGAGAATGATGAAATTATAAAGGAATTTAAAGACGTTTAAAAAGAATAATATAAATTGATTTATATTAAGGGATTTATAAATGGATATTTATAAATTGAATTATGGACATTATAAAACGAGTTTTTATAAGTGTTTGAATGTAGTGAAAATGAATTTCCTAAATGAATGAAATTTATGAAATTATAAACTGTGAAGTTATAAATGAAATTTTATAAGCAATAGGTTTATAAAATTTATAAAGTTATCGAAAGAATGAATTTTGGATAAGTAAACAATCTTATAAGTTAAGATTAATAATTTGGGAAGTTAAATGAACGATTTTGTAAAATAATCGTTTTATAAGTAATTAACTTATAATATGAACTTGTAGTTTATAATTGAGTTATAAACTGGAATAGGTTAATAAAGGAATTTATAAAAAGGAAGTTTTTATAAATAAATAGAAATGGAATTTATAAACGTTGTTTTATAAATTCGCAAACGACTTATTTTGATAAGTTAATTGTTATAACTTAGAAATGGAGTTATATTCACATTTTTGAATAGTGAATAATCCTTTGAATTAAAATGAATAGAAAGGATGATATTTATTAACGTAGTATATTCACATTTTTGAATAGTGAATAATATGTTAAAGAAAATTGATTTAGATATGATGTTCTAAATAGAATTAAAACGATCTAACGATGTTTTTAGATGTGTTGAGATTCGAAACCATAGATCTCAACATTTATTGTTGAAATAGATGTTTCGAGAAATAAAAGGAAATGGTAGACTATAACACTGTTGTTATAGTAAATGATTTCCGAAAGGAAATGTTTTTAATAGTATTGGGATTTATATATCTATTTTAAATTCGAATCCCTATACTAGTGATTTTGGGTTGTCGTAACGATGTTTTACGCAACATTCGTTTTGGCCCAAGTAAATATGTTTAAGTGAATGATTTCCTTAAAGAATGAATTATATACTTAATTCGATTTAAGTATATTGAATATTTTCTAAGTGTTGAAAATAAATGATTGTGAATTACTTATTTAATAAGTATGGAAATGTTTTCCAATGTAAAGTGAATATTTTGAGAATTTATCTTTTTGAAGATAAATTGAAAGTGAATAATTGAATTGTATATTCATGAATATTTTGAAATATAAATTCGTTATGGAATTTATAAAAGAAAGGTGGAATTTGTTTGAAAATAAATATTGATTTATTTTTGAAGTGTTGAAATTATATATCTTGTAAAGATATTTTGGAAAATAAATAATTTGGGAAAAATTATTTGGAATCTGGTGATGTATGCATATCAATTGATAGTTCGATAGCCGACTATCAATATTTCCCTTTGAATGGGTATTTGATGTGAATTGATTGAATTTGAATGCACACTTATTTTTGAATAAGCGCTCACTATTCGGGTTAACCGGGAAAGGACCATGGGGTCGCATAACCCATTCCGAATATGTGATACGTCGTTGTGAATTGCATTGAAGATCGGTGTTGAAGACCCGGTATTTGCGAAAGCGATAGGATGACCTATCGATTGTCTCTGCACTGAGTTGCAACGGTATAGAGACTCCCTAAGTGATGGGAAATCCGATCAGGATTGTGAATATCCGGATTGCAAGGACTTCTTGTAAGTGCCTTCGGTTCTGTTCGAGCCCGGAACAGACTTGTATGGATTGTATGCCTGACATTACAATTTGAGATATAAAGCCGATTTCTTTCAAATATATTTCTGTTGGTGGCGGAGAATTTATTCTTTGCTTAACACCCTTCTTTGAGACGTACGAGCTCAAAGGTTATATAGTTGAAGTTATCAGCAATATATCCCATTTTGGTAATGTGACATGCTGAGTGATGCTGAAATGATCATTGTGTTGATTATTGTGATAGGATCATTTATTTGATCGTCTATCTTAGTGATCATTGTGTTGATCATTTGTTGACCCAAAGCATGGCTTTTTGTATAAAGTATGTTTTTGTGGACGTGACTTCGTCGAGCCTCACATCCCGGAAATGGTCAAAACAGGAAAGATGCGGCAAGGTTATTAGGGGTTGCTGTAGCTCCCCTTAGGGTATGTGCATTTCCTTCTGGAAAGGGGTGGTATCATGGTATGGAGCCCAGATACTTACTCATGTTGAAAACACTCTATTTATTATGGTGTGATGTTGGATATCGAGCGCTCGGTTGAAAAGGTCCTAAAGGACCGGGGAATGGCGTGCTCGTGTCAGTAGTTACCCAGTTAAGGGGTAACCCGGCCTTGTGTTGGCAGAGTTCCGGTTTGGTTCTCGGGGGTGTCTTTCCAGAGGCATTCTCAGTGGCAGTAGGAAGTTCCTTAGCCTGACCATTCGTTGGAAATCCAAAGAAACAATACGAGACTTGTACGGTTTTAGTTGTAGAACCTGCTTCCTCAGGAGGTAGCTATAGTAAGCATAATATAATGGTACCTATGCTGGCTATGATTTATATCTTTACTTTCGAAAGGATTTGTTCTACACTATGCACTAGTAATAATATCAAATGCTCTTTTTAAATGCGTATCAAGCATGTTTGACTATCATAAGGAGAAATCTTCTCCAAGTCTGCGTTTGCATTGTGTGTGTGGCAGGAGGTCTTATGGTAGTCTCATTTTTAAAAGCATTGCGAATTGAATTTAAAAATATTCCTCTTTTTGATTTTAAAGTTAAATAAACTGTTTTGAGTTCTCACACCAGTCACATGACTGACTCGGAGTTTATTGTTTTCCTTCCTAAACTCTGGGTGCCCACTAATTTCCACACGGGCAGTCAAGAGTTAGGTTTATCAGGATATTCTGGATATTCTGGAGTTGCTGGAGGCAAGCTGGATGGCATGGCGTATTACTAGTTTATATAGTATTTCTTTTTCCGCTGCACTGTTTGTTGTTGTATGTTGTTGTACACTCTGATGTGATGATATGATGTAATGTAATGTATAAAATGTAATAACTGATATAGTTCTTTGTTTAAAGATTTTTCATTTATTATTATATGTTGTTCCGCTGCGAATTGTGAGATTCTGATGTTGTTCTGTTGTTTCCTTTCTGTCCGTTCTATTTTTAAAATGCTTCTATCTTCTATTTTCAAATTCTCTATTTTCTTTTCTTTCTCTGTTTTCTAAAAAAAAAAAATTGTCTATCTTCTTTCCTCTCTATTTTCTATCTTTCTCTTCTTCTCTCTTTTTCTTTTCTTAAAATGCTTTTAAAACCCATAACATCTCGGTTTTCGGCCTTTGATTTCTCGGCAGTCGATAAAGTGAGTGTCGATGTCGAATTTTCGAAAGTCGAAAATTTTCGGGGCGTTACAATCTTGGTATAAGAGTGTGTTGAATAAGAAGGTTAACGATTCTTGCTTTTGGACGAAAATAACGATTTTTGAACTCAAAATTGTCATCCCCTTCAAAGACGTGATGAAATGTCTCTCGATCATTTTCATTTATTTGAAATTCCAAGAGATTCATTTCGGTATACTTGCATCCCAAAATATTTCCTAAAATTTCACAATCCAAAACTATTTGTGTTCCTTTAACACTACTCTAAATTTGTCCATCTTGCATATCATAAAAAACATGATTCAAATTCGCATAAAACATCTTAACAAGATTTGGATAACATACAATATAACTTTGTTTGTTATCTACTATATTAAGAATAGAACACCGTTGAAAAAGATTTTCAATTACATAAGAAGGAAAATCTTCAAAAATAGCAAATTTCCCCGTATGAATTTTTACCAAAGTTTACATAGTTGATGTAAGCTTTGATAGCTTCCGGGTCATTAAAAAGAAAGTTTTTGATAGCTTTTGGAAGCCTAATGGTGTTAGGAGTGCTTGAAGAGTCCATTGAAAAGTTTGAGAAGAGTAGAAGATAAATTTGAAATGAAAGTGAAAAGTGATGAAAAGGAGAGTAAATCAAATAGAGATTCTATAGACAGGTTCTCTAGTCAAGAGGCATCTTTCCAGAGCATTGAAGTTGGTGAAAAAGTAGAGGAAAATTCAAAAATTCGAATACAGATTTTGAAATCAAATTCTGAGGGGCATGTGGACATGGTGTATCCGGGTATGTCGACATGTGCCTATTGAATCGAAGGACAAGTTTCTATTCCTAATTTCTAATAAATGTATATATTATATCATATATTCTACTTATATAATTCCTGTGATAACATTAAATACAATAATACTTAAATATTAATAATTTAATATTTAAAATATTATTAAAACAATATTATTTTTTAATTTAAAATTCAAATTTCAAGGGATAAATTTGAATTTAAAATTCAAGGAATTTTTTTAAAAAAATAATCAAGCAAACAAATAAGCATCCATTCAAACAAGAAAAATTAAAAATAATGTAAATGCGTACCTATTTTTAGATCCATACTCTCGTCGTTGTCTGATTCATGAATAGTAGTGAAACGCAGATTTGAATTATCCTTCATCTTTTTATCATCACTGGACGATGAGTCTGAGTCACAAGAGTTGCTATGTATCTTTCTTTCTTTTCCTTGACGAATCATTGTTTGAAGAGAACAACTGTTTATTTGGATACAGACAATCTTTCCTATGATGCCCGACTTTATTGCAATTGTAGCATCTATCATCATTGATGTTCTTCATATTATTTCTGGAATTCCTTTTATCATTTCTTTTGTAATTATTCATTTTTCCATATTTTAGGAATTCCGAAAGTTTCTTACCATGAAAGCAATCTCCTCATCACTGTCTGTTTCTGAATCTTCAGTTGTTGCATTGAATGCTAATGACGTCTTTTCTATAGCCTTGTTTTCTCTTCTTCCTTACAGTTGAACTTCATAAGACATCAGATTCCCAATCAATTCTTCTATTTTCGTTAGACTGATATCATTTGCTTCTTCGATTGTAAGTGTCTTTTGATCTCATTCTGGAGTGAGTGAATTTAGAATTTTTCTGACTTGGTCTTCCTCCGAAAAGCTTTTTCCCAATGCAATTAGTAAATGAACAATATCTTGAAATTGACAATACATGTCGAAAATGGACTCATTTGCATGCAGTTTAATTGAAACTGATTAGTTGATATTGAAATTTTATTCTTTTTAAATTTGCTTGTTCCTTCATAAATAACTTGCAAAGTTTTCCAGATTTCAAATGCATACTTACAAACGGACACTTTAATAAACTTATTCCTATCTAATGAACAAAATAATATATTCATGGCCTTTGAGTTATTTTGTGCAACACCCTTTTGCTCAGCAGTACACTGGACAAAATCGGTAGTTGGTTCAATATACTCAGTTTGTGTGATATTCAAGGTGTCTAATCCTACTGATTGTAAATAAATTTTCATTCTACAAGCCCAATATGCATATTACTGCCATTGAAAAATGGTGGTCTAACAGTAGAATAACCTTCTACAAATGAACTAGTGTTAATGTCAATAGAACTAGTGCCAGAGTTGACATTACTGGTGTTGGTAGCCATTAAAATAATTTTCAAGTTTCAGATTATGAAAACTATGAAAACCAATGCGTTGATACCAATTGAAAGAGGGTGAGGATTAAGGATCTTAAGGCTAATTTAACACTAGAGGAGGGGGGTTGAATAGTGTTTGATGGATTCTAAGACTTACGTGGACTAATTCAAACTCATGATATAAAAAAATGCAAAACTTAATCACAAAACAATCATAGATCAAACATAGATGTAGAAAGTAAATAAAAAGCAGTAAAAGGAAAGAACACACCGGATTTTATACTGTTTCGGAATTACCCTACATCTAGTCCTGTATCAAGGTAAACACTTCATACAGATTTTTATTATACCAATGTTGAGATTACAATCCTCAATTTCTAAAGGCCTTGAGGTACCCTCCTGTCTCAGGAGTCCGGGGCAAACTCTCTTGATTTATGGAACACAAGATCACCCAATTGATTTCCAAGCACAACCACACCTTATAGAGAGACTCGATAAAATTTGGTTTACAAATTGATCCTATAACTCTAAATAGCACTTTGATCTTTGAGAGAGGGCAGAGAATCAAACAAGAATGAGATTCTAATTTGATCCACTTGAGAATTTGGCAGAATTTCGGCACGATCTTAAAAATATGAAAATTTTAGAATACGGATTTGTGGAGAAGAAGGAGTGAAGAAAACAAGGAAATAGTTAGTTCAAAAATTCGTTTGTCAAGGCTAATTATAGAGTACCAATGGTCATAACCATTCGTGAAGAGATTTAAATGAATAGACATTTCTTTTGAAAATTTAAAACTTTTGAATTCAATGGCCACCATGTCGACATGGGTTATCCCATGATGTCGACATCCCTTAGCTAAAAACGATGTAAAATTTGTTTTGAAAATAGTATTGAAAGGAAAACAAGATAAAATGATTCTGGAGTAAAATAAACTAATTTTCCTATGTTTTAAAATAAAGAAGAGTAAAAAAAATATTTTTTAGAATGTATATATAAATTTGATTTTAAATCTCAAATATATATATGTTATATAAAAATATTCAAAAATCAGAAGATAGTTTTAAAAACAAACAAATTTTAAAACAAGAGTTTATTCAAAAACAAAAACAAAGAATATTTTAAGGCTAAAACATCTTTTTGGAAATCAATTGAAAAGACAATTTTAAGGCTAAAACATTTTGAAAAGTAGTTTTGAAAATTATTTTGAAAAACAATTTTGAAGTAGTTTTTGCAAACTTCTTCCTATAGATCATCACATCAGGACTCGAGAACTTGTACAAAACCAGGATGTTCGTGAGTTTCTAAGCCACTTATTGTAAGTTTGTAAGCTGCATGTCGTGGGTTTGTTAGCCACTAAGAAGATAGAAATGGGTTCCATCCCAAATGAAATTCAGAATGAGATTTCCATGCTATTATAAAGTTTTAACAAAGACTAAACACATATCTTGAAATCTTAATCTTAATAATCTAGAGTCTCCAGTCTTGATATCTCCACTCTTAATCTTGAGTCTTGAGTCTTTATGTTGATCAATCTTCAGTAATCAATACCTGCATACATACATACATGCATACATATATATATGTATATCTGGCATATTCATATCTATCTAGACAACAGTGTTGGTATATATTTTATAATAAGATAAGTTAAAAGGTTGTTGTCATCAAAACCAACATCTTAGTTCCTAACAGGTGCCTTATAGCCCTTTTGTTATGTCGCATAGGATAGTAGTTTGTTACCTGTTAGGGAAAAATAGGGTCGTGACTAGGAGGCTACACATTGATGAGCCATTGGTGGATATGTGTCATGATGTTCATCAAGGTAACTATAGCCTGCAGGAGCAAATCCAGTTAGGTGACCCTGCGCTCCTGGAGTGGGCACACGGCCATCAGTCCCCCTTTTAGTTCTAATGGAGTGGTAGTTTGGCATATTGTATTAATACATCTTACTTAAGTATAGATATGGTTTAGGCTACCCAAGGTTAGGTGACCCATATATTGATGTATATATGACTCTACTTGGGACTTTGTGCCTATCATACAGTCATTCCCTGTCATGATTTATTCTGATATTTTATATATATGAGGAGATGAGATTATATATGGATAGATGTCCAGAGTATAGTGGATTTTCATATCTTTTATTACGCCTGACTGATGGGTAGGTACACTATATTTTATAGTTAGACAATTTGTTTTACATTGTTTGATGACAGTATTTTATTATTGAGATTGAGTGAGATATTTGGACAAACTACTGGTTAGCTGGATTATACATGGTGATATCTCTTTATAGTTGTTTTCGAATTTAGAATATGATTTCTGGATATGGATGATTCACCCATTTGATGTTGTTTCATGATTCTGATTTAGTGAATTTTTATATGGGTGACGACATTTTTATGCTAGGTTTTGTGATGTTCTACATTATATGCTATTTAGGGTTGTATGAGATAACATTATTATATTTTTGCCTAGTATATACAGAGTTCCATATGTTTATTGACCATGGATATAGATATAATCTGACTAGTATTATATATATATTACTTGGGTTAGTCCGAGACATTTCTGGTATAGGGATGATGAGACCAATTTGTGCATTTTTGGTATAGAGGAGACTACATATTTGTTATTATAGATTATCATCATGTATTGTATAGTCTCTTGTGCGTATATCATTGTAGTGTAAATTTAGACAGATTTTGTATATCGTATATTATATATTTGTCGTAGCAATTGACGTTACGATCTCGGACGTTTACTGTAAATTGTGTATTGTTCTATCTGGAGTCATGCATATTTATTTCTTTGTGTTGATACTGTGTACATTTGTTGGTAAGTTATATTTGATGTTTTAGTACGTACTATTGTTAGCTTAAGGGAGTATTCACATGTGTACCTCATAACGCCTCATCCTTCATATTATTTAACAGTATTACTTAGTAATACTCTTGGATAGTATGTGTATAGAGGTGTGGGTATTTACAGTCCTCAGTTAAATTTCGGCCAACCTTTCTGCAATCTTTGTAGAGTTTACAAGGATAAAATGGGCAATCTTAGTTAGTCTATCAAATATAACCCATATGATTTCGTTCCTAGCCATAGATTAAAGTAATCCATCTATAAAGTCCATAGAAATTGAGTCCCATGTTAACATTGAAACTTCTAAAGAATGCAAAAGCTTGCTTGGCTTCTGATGCTCTTCCTTAACCTATTGGCATATGAAGCATCTCCTCACACACTCCCCAAAATCTCTTTTAGTTCTTTCCTAGGAGAAGCTTCTCTTTATGTTTTTGTACATCTTAGTACCTCCCGGGTGAACAGAAAACTTTGAGTCACGATATTCATTCAACATTTCTTTTCGATGGCCTCTTGCTTCCAAAACATACAACCTTCCATTCTTCCTCGGTCTACCTCTTCAAATACCCCCAAAAACCTTTAGCTCATTTGCTTTGGTTTCAGACTCAGGGCACCTAATTCTTTTGACACAAAGTGTATATTCTCTTTTCATTTTGGCTATTCTTTTCCATACGAGCTGGCTGACTTTCTAAGCATGATAGTGTCTCGGAAGCTCTACTCGAACTAGCATTCGACTGAAAGTGAATAATGTAAGAAGTTAATGTCTCTAACACATTCCACATTTTTATCGCTACCAAAATGCAAATCTGTTGCTTTGGGCTCAAAGCATCTACAACTTGATTTACCTTTCATAAGGTATACTCTATCCTAAAGTCATAAGACACCAAAAACTATAACCTCATTTGCTACCTCATGTTCAACTCGTTCTGATAGAGCAAGTATCTCAAGGATCTATGGTCGGTAGATAATTCAACCTTTCTCCTAACAGGTAATGTCTCCAAATCTTCAATGTGAAGATAACAACTGCCAACTCCAAGTCATGTGATATATATCGAACTTGTATAGTCGCAATAGACTAGATGCATAAGCTATTACTTTGCCTCTTTACTTCAACACTACTCCTAATCTTGAACTTGAAGCATGTATATACGCCACCATGTTTATGTTTCATATGGGTATAATCGATACTGGAGCATGTGGAATGAGGTATCATATTCTTCAATCCACATATACTCCTCTTTCTTCCGAGTAAATCTCATCATTGCCACTATTAACTAAGAAAGGTCCTTAATAAATCTCCAATAGTAGCCTGCCAATCCTAAGAAACTCTAAACCTCTTTGACGATCTCTATTTTCTTCTATCCATTCATAGCTTCAACCCTTGAAGGGTCTAGATCCAAGCTTCTCTCTGAAACTACGTAAACTAGGAACTTAGTCTACCTTCTCCAAAAACGACACTAAGAAAAAATTTCCTTTAATTTATGTTGCTTAAATGTCTCCAACACAAGCCTTAGGTGAACCTCGTGCTCTTTCTCATCTTTTGAGTAAGCAAAATATCATTTATAAACATAACACATATAAGTCTAAATGGTCTTTAAAGACCTGATTCATTAATTCCATAAAGTACGCAAGTCCAGTAATTAGTCCACATAGCATCACTAGCCACTCGTATGAACTATACCTCATTCTAAAAGAAGTCAAAGGAACACTCTCCTCCACAATCCTCAGTTAACGGAACCCTAAAGCCAAATCTTGCTACAAGAACACTGTAGTTCTATTATGTTGATCAAACAAATAATCCATCCTTGACAAGGGGTATATGTTCTTCACCATTCTCTCATTTAGCTTCCAATAGTCAATAAAAATCTTAAAGACCCATTGAAGTACTTCACAAACACAGTCGAGGCACCCCATGGTGAACTACTTGGCCTTACAAAGCTCTTATCCTCTAACCCCACTAGTTGCTTCTTTATTTCCTCCATTTCTTTCAAAGGCATTATATAAGGGGGTCGGCTAAATGGTTTAGCTCCTTCGTATCAAATCAATTTGGAAATCAATAGCTCTTGGGTGTGGTAATCTCGAAACTGGTTCAAAACACATCTGGTAAGTCTCACTACTTATACTCCTCTAATCTATGCTTCTTCCGAGACTAAGGCAAACACACCTTGTTTACACTCCAATCTTAGTTCTTCTAGAGTTTCAATTACTCTTATGCTATGTTCTAGATGCTTCACTACTACGATCCTTTCGATATACTATATCTTTATGCTATAATGATCTGACTAACCTATCCCCAAAATATTTGTGAATCCTATAAAGTCTAATACGTAGGATCACACATGACCTACACCAACCTAACTCAGTTTCTATGTTAGTGCACTTAAATCCGAGAGTTATATTCCTCTATTTGATTAATTATACGAATGGAAATAACTAAAGAGGTCATCTCACTCAGGACTATCAACTAATTCCTTTACTATAAATGAATGTGTAGCAATGGTATCAAACAGTATTCTAACTGAAATACAAGAAATCAAAGTCATACCTGCCAAGGTCTTGTCCTTGCCCTTCTCTTGGGCAAACAGACCACCCTTCGGCCCTTCTAAAGCAAAGACCTATAGTTTAAGCTCTGCATGGTCCTTCTTCTTATTTCCAAGCTTATTATAGATGAAGCATTGAACCTTCTCTTCTCCCTTTGGGCTTGGACATTTTGATGCATATTGCCCCGCTAACTCACGATTGTAGCTAGCGACTTCAGAAACTACCTTCTTTTCTTCCTCATGAGCCTTCCCCTTCGGTTGTTGACCTTTCTTCCCCCTCCAACACGGGATAAATCTCTTCTTCTTGTCAATCGAAGCTTTTGGCTCTTCGCCCCTCCTCTAGGTGTACATCAACTCATATTATCTTGCAATATCTATCAGTTCGTTGTATGGAAGTGCCAAATGATCCATGGTCTTATCACTTAGCCAGCCTCATTCCCAGAATGAACTTCGCTACCTTCTTCTTTGGTTTTCTAAAAAAGTATGTCCCATACTTTGATAGAACATTAAACTTCATTCTATACTCCAGAACCTACTTGCTTCCTTGCTGCAACTCAACAAACTCCTAAAACATCGCTGATAATTCCAAGCCAGGAATGAGCTGCTCTTCAAACATCTCCTTGAATCTTTCCCAAGTAATTTCTTGCTCAGGAACTGCTACCCTCACCATCTTCCACCAAATACAAGCCAACCCTTTAAATTTTCTGGATGCTAACTTCACATTCTGGGCATCAGTGGACTCCAAGTGTTCATGGATACTTCCACACATCTTCAGCCATCCACTTGCTTCTAAAGTCAGTTTTGTTCCATCAAACATTTGCCCACCCAAGCTTCGAAAGTCTTGATTCATCTTAGTAAAGTTATCTTTAACAATCTACACTAGGCCCTTCAGAACTTACAAGGCTTGTGGCAGCACTAGTTGTCGAACCTGTTGTTACATTAGGTTTGCTATGAACTGCTATAATAGCACATTCATGTCCATGTTTCCCATGGCCAGAGCTGGCATATGTGCCTCAAATCCAACATTCGGGGATGCCACCCCACCTTGGTATTAGTTTACTTACTCTTGGCCTCTCTTCTTATATCTTACCCTCCTAGTGTAAGTCTTCCACTCCTCATTTCCATCTTTCTCTTTCGATAAGCAAGTCTTTAATAAGATGGAAGGAAAAAGAGTGATATAGAAATTAAAGGATAGATATAAATTTCTAGATACTTACATACATACATATAGCATAATACAAGTTTTTTATATGGTAGCGTATATCCTACCCAAGGTGTTTGTTTTCTATTAACAGGTTTACAATTTTTAGCTCTATTTTACTTAAGCGTCTCATAATCTAAACTCTGACACCAAACTGTAACCTCCGCCGCTTTAAAAATCAAAGAAGGAACCCCAACATACTATGGTCATCTTGAAATTATTTGTTAGCGACGAAATGAGTTCAGTATATATACATATCGGTCTAACTAAACAGTGCAACTAAATATTTTCATTACATAAAATTTTCATAATAGACATTATATCTTTATTAACCCAAAAAATGCCCACATAAGGGTCAAATTATAGTAGAACATAAATATTGTTTCATGCCCAACATATGATGATGCCAACACGAATACTTAAACATCGGAATAAAACCACTTTTATTGGCAAATAAGCCTCCTACTTCATCTTCGATATGCTTTATTCGTCTTAAAAAAGATCTTGCCTAACCTAAAAAATCAACATACTCAATCAATTTCTTGCGAGTTTATGGGGGAAACAATAATAAAAACATGGACCAGACATAAAGCCTGGTATGAGTAATACAATAACCTCTACATAACAAACAGTGAGACCATGCTACTAAAGTATGGAATGAGATTTCCCATTACTATTTAATAAAAATATTTCTCAACTTGAATAACAATATAATTCATATTATATACATAAGTTTCCCTTCACTTATTACTACATCAAGACAAGGGTTCAAAACTATTCTTTCATCATGTCACTCGGACCTTATCCTATTTCTTACAATTGTCAAGGTAATTATGCTTTCGGCTGCCATAAATGCCTATGTCTTATTTACTTTACTTTTGGCTGCCACAACGGCCTTATGCCTCCCTTATATATCATATTTATATTTATTTTACTTTCGGCTTCTCCAATAAGGCCTTATGCCTTGCTCTTTTATTTATGTATTTAATATAGACATAGGGATGCCATAAAGGCCTTCTACCCACTACCATAAGTATATCACCTTTGTCTTTTGGATGCCACCAAGGCCTTACACTATCACCTTTGAATATGCCATCTTTAGACATCTGGTCAACACATAGGCCGTACACCATGTTACTAAATACAATGTCACTTTTTGTATGTGGGACTAACACTAAGGCCTTATGCCTTGCTATTGAATGCAATGTCATTTGGAAATTGGGCTACCATCAAAGCCTTATGCCTCATTACCTAAATAGATGTCTCATCAAGACTCAAGGTTGCCATACGGGCCTTATACCCCATTACCGAATGCAATGCCTCTTTTTGGACATTGGGTTCACACAAGCCTTACATCTCATTATTAAATGTAATGTATCTTTTTAGATATTGTATTTCCATAAAGGCCTTACACCTCATTATTGAATGCAATGTCCCCTTTTGGACATTAGGTTGCAACATAAGCCTTACATCTCATTTTCATTAAATGTCATGAGTAGGCCTTCAGACACCACACTAGCCTTATAATAGTCCTTACACCTTATTTTCATTAAATGTCGTAAGTAGGCTTTCGGATGCCACCAGACCCTATGTTGTCTTTTTCGTTTAATGCCAAAAAAGGATTAAGGATGCTATATAGGCCTTAAACTAACTATATTTTTGAAATTAGTATCATATTTTGGACTGTAGGATGTTATACATGCCTTACATCTTCTTATTTTATTAATATCATAAGTAGGCTTTTGGTTGTATCATATAGCCATACATCGAACCTTCATCTTATTATTGACTCTCTATCGAGAGTCAATATACCGTAGCTACACTACCATCTGTCTTGTCTAAGGAAGCATAGTTTACACATTGGTCCATTCTGTAACCACATCTTGTCACCATACTTAGTCTCGGCATACCTCTTTCATCTCTTAGCAACACCGGTGCTCATATGTTTCTTTCACATTGGCCTCCAGCTCTAGCCTCCCCCTTTGGCACTAACATTCGGCCCTCTACTTAACATTTGTCTTGTTTATTATACTTAAACATTTACAAATTCTTATTATTAATTCATATTAGAGTTTTGGTTTACTCCTACCACAACCATGCTCTTGTTTTCCACTTCATCTTTGTTACAAGCAGTAAAGCTTACTTCTTAAATGTAATTAGTGCCCATCTTTACACATGTCACCTCCAGATTCGTTCAACCGTAATTTTGATTAGTGATTGTGTCCTTTATGTTATATCACAACACTTTTATAGGATTTTGTCCCTTTATCACTTAGTCGCATAGTTTGGGATAAGTCTCGGTTGCCTTGTTATAAGGTTTTTGTTTTTCACTTTAATCTTTCAAAAATAATTATTTTAGAATGGAAAATTACTTACAAAATTTCTAAAAATGCACGAATATATCATTTAGTGCATTTTTATCGATACTTCCATTTATTAGCCACCTTCCCTTATTTATTTAACACGAATTTATTCAAAAATTCATATCTAAATATGTTGATATACAAAAAAATTCTAACTTAAAACCTGTCTCCAAAATAATGTGTAGAATATCATATTATATTTCCATATCATTTAAAATCATCAAAGCAGGGAAACGTAACTAAATGCTCTCTAGTATAGCCATTTTACCCCAAGACATTCACAAAAACATCATTTATCTCATATAAACAACGTATGCATATGCTCTCTATCATATTTAATCAAAATCGAATTCAAATAATAATGAAAACGGTAAATAGGATGTGGTATTGTTCACATAAATCATTAGATTGACTAGATCTTGGTTTCTTACCCTTTCTTTCCTTAAGCAGCCACTAACAAGTTCCTAGCTTTATAATTTTATTTTAATTGAAATTGATTTATGAATAAGGTAGGGGTTTCTTTGTTTTATTATATACACTCCTCATGTTAGGTCGTGGGGCTTAGCCCTATCTTTTATTTTATTTCATTCTTAAGCCATGCGAACTACATTATGATAGTAAATATACACCCAAATACTTATTAAAATAAACCATAATTTATTTCAAATTAATGTCACAAGTAAATAAATGTTTCCCACTTATTTACGTTGTCCAAAACCCATATTTTCTTAACCAATTATTTATTAATTATCTATAAATATGCGAGGCATTACACAATAGCTCCTTAAGTTTGATTTATAATGGTTTTTATACATGACCTCATAAAGCTTTGACAAGCGATAGGTTAACATGCAATAGGCTTGATATGTGGTAGGATTGACATGCGATAGGTTGACATGTGATAGCTTTATTATGAAATATCTTCAAGGCATGATAGATTTATAATGCAATAGCTTCAAGCGGCATGAGTTTTGAGAAGTTAGACTTATTGCTTTTGAACTAGCATGTGATAGCTAGGGATGCAGAATTTCATTAATTAAAACAAGAGAATATTTAGTGGCATTTTGGATGCTAGTTTTTAAAATGTTGATGACCATTTCATAAGGATGAAATTAAGATAAAGAATAAGGTTCAATGTAGAAACTTATTTAAGATCGAAAAATAAATAAGCTTAGAAAAGGTAAGAAATGATGGTTGCATCATTTAAATTAATGATAAAAATGTATTATCTAAAGAATGTGCAACGTACTCTAAAAATGAATGAAAGAAACAGAATGAACCTAAGATCTTAAAATATACCGACTATGGAGTTGTTGAATGACAATGTGCCTAGACTTACAATATCAAAGGCTCAATTGTATATAGAAGGTGCATGAATTGGTAAGTCTTTTAGATTTAATTCAGAAAATGTACTCTAGGGAGAGTAACAACATCAAAGTGGATGTAGTTTAATGAGTGAATTAACCACGTGGAATGAAAGTATTTCTTTGACTAGGAGAGGCTATTGCCCATAATAAAGACAGTGGCTAGAATGGATTCAAGATGCTTATATTCAACCTCTTAGGAGAGACTCTAGTCAGGGTAGCTCCCATAATGGAACAAGTGGCCTTTTCATCTGCAATGTTGTTTGAGTAAAAGGAAAATTAGTGAAAGAAAGACCAAGGAAGATAATCACCAAAAAAGACAACTTTACTATTAACACTTAATTAAGAGTTTAGGTGATGCATGTGATTGCGTTTGATTGCTGAATGATTTAGTTTGTAACATAGTACACTTAAACTGAATGGGATAAGTAAATGTATGACATGGTTCACAAATAAATGTTAAGTATAGGGTATACTTATACTTGAAATGATGTTATATGTATGCTCATGCTGTGATGATTGTTTACATGATATAATGTAATCATTGTGATAAATTAGTATGGGAAACCAAATTTTGCGCTTTAGTGGTATGGTCTCATTATGTGTGTGTGTTTATACCGTGTGTGTTTATACCAAAATATGGTACAAATACTCAAAGGATTAAAGTAGAGAAACAAGTGAAGAAAGTAAATGAAAATGAGAAATAACAAGACACAAACTATTAGAACCCCCATTCTACATTTTCAATGACAAAAACTATACAATCACATATACAAGATATATCTTATCATATTATAGGTATATATTAGAAGAAGATCACAATGCTGAACAAAATAATGGCTCAAAGACAATTAAAGAAAGATAGATCATACTATTTAAAAGTAAGGTCATATTATTGTATCATAGCCATAAATATATGTTGTGAAATCTCCTTGTGTGATCATAATACACACGATTTCATGTCGACAAATCTTGATAACAAACTGCCCAGTTTTTATAATTTAAACAGCGGCAGATGTCTGTCCTTCTTCCATAGACGATTGTGACATATTTTGGTTTTTGTTTAAGAAATCCAACAAACATCCGAGGTAAGTTTCAGCCTGTAAGTATAAAACCGCAACTATCGAATTTTACACAGACGCTTCTCTCTGCTTTGAATAAACATCTTCCTCTTTCAATAATTGCAATCATTCATCAAAGAACAATCTTTCAAGAAGTCATAATTTTTCAAATACAACTATTTGATTCTATAAATACTTAAATCGATTGAGATTTTAACTAAACTTGATTTGCTATTCTCTAACTTCTATATTCATATTCTCTTATGCTATCATTGATTTAATACTCTCTATCACTTACAACCAAAATCTATATTTTAGTTAAATTATTTCGTATAAATCCAAGAAAATCACACTCACTATCACTCAAAGGAGATTATAGGAAGAATTGTATTAGCAGTCACTATCCGTGTTGTATGGAATACAAGATTATCAAAGGAATACTTTTGTATCAACCTCCAGGCGAAGCGAAGGTTATTGTTTAGTGAAATACCGAAGGGGAGCTTCAGGACTGGACTTTGGACGGAAGGTCTGAACTAGTATAAAAACTTTGATGCGTTCATTTTTATACCTTGCTTTGTACATTCTATTATATTGCTATTCATAGCTTATATACTAACATACACTCGCATGCTAATACATAAGCCATATTAATGAATCATTCGATATTTCAAGGATTGTCTATTCGTGAAGATGAAGAATATACTCAATGACCGAAACTGTCATTCTACTTCGTTTGTCTACTATGACTATTCTGAGAATTATGGTGATTTCTCCACCTACAATTATCACGACTATCAAATATTGTTCTTTACATTTTTAGAATTGTTTATTTTTGTTTTTTTATTTGTACAAGTACTACTTTTTTTTATTTCTTTCATAACTATTTCATCATGATTCTTATGGCTATATTTTAGTTTAGTTTCATTGTTATTATTTTTGATAATACCAAAGGGATGATAAAATCATTTGATTTCGTTTCTTGCTCTCCTTTAGCAGCGGGAAAAGAGTCTATCTTTCTGCCTAGCTTTGGTAGATTTCACCCAACGCATTTCAAAAATGGAAATTCCATGAATCCCTAAGGTGTATAAGTTCGACGACTCAACAGCAGTGCGAAATTGAGTTTTATATACATAGGGGGAGACAACATTCAAGGGAGCTATCTTTTAATTACTTATTACTAAATATTGTATAGTTGTCATCATCAAAAGGGGGAGAATGTTAGAACCTCCATTCTATGATTTTAATGACAACAACTATACAATCACATATACAAGATATATCTTATCATATTATAGGTATATATTAAAGAAGATCATGGTGCTCAACGAAATCATGGCTCGAAGATAATTGAAAAAAGATATATCATACTATTTAAAAGCAAGGTCATATTATTGTATTATAGTCATAGATATATGTTGTACAATCTTCTTGAGTGATCACAACACATACGATTTCATATAGACAAATCTTGATAATAAACTGCCCAGTTTTATAATTTAAACAGCAACAAACATCTATCCTTCTTCTTTAGATGTCTGTGACATATTTCGATTTGTTGTTTTTAGAAATTAGACAGACGTCTGTGGTTTAAGGATAGACGTCTAGGGTAAGTTTTGGTCTGCAAGTATAAAACTGCGGTTGTCATATTTTAAACAGACGCTTCTCTCTGCTTTAAACAAACCTCTTCCTCCTTCAACAGTTGCAATCATTAATCAAAGAGCAATCTTTTAAGAATTCGTAACTTTTCAAATACAACCCTTTTGTTCTATAAGTACTTCAATCGATTGAGGTTTTAACTAAACTTGATTTACTATTATCTAACTTCTATATTCATATTCTATTGTGCTATCATTGATTTAATATTCTTAATCGCTTAAAACCAAAATCTATATTTTGGTCAAATTATTTCCTGTAAATCCAAGAAACTTACGCTTGCTATCACTCAAAGGAGATTATAGGAAGAATTGTACCAGTAGACACTACCCGTGTTGTATTGAACACAGCATTGTCAAAGGAATACTTTTGTATTGGCGCGTTCCTCTAGGCGAAGCGAGGGTTATTGTTTAGTGACATACCAAAGGAGAGCTTTGGGACTGGATGTAGGATGAGAGGCCTGCAGTAGTATAAAAACACTATTGTGCTCATTTTTATACCTTTCTTTGTATACTTTATAATATTGCTATATTTAGCTTATATATTGACATACATTCATGTACTAATATACAAGTCATATTAGATATGATCCACTAGACTTTCACAAACTTTATAGCGGTTCGGCTAATCGCTGCCTACATTCACTTAACTTTGTTGCTGATTTGATTCCTGTTTGTAAGAGGTGTTCTCATTGATCGGTAATGATCCCTGAGATTACATGAACAATATGTAAATTTGCAAACAACTAAAAAGGATCCCTTAAACAATGCCTCTCCACCTCAATTTATAACTGCAGGTCACCGGAACTCTCTCCACCACATTCACGCCCATATTTCCTATGGCCAAAAGAAGTTGCTTGGAGAAGATATCACCATCTCTTCAAGTTTTAGGGATTAGTACCGATTCAAGAACAGAGATCGGTACCAACATGTAAGATTGAGTGGGTAATCTTCTTTGAGTTGTTGTAGTGGCTTGTTTAGCTTGTGCCTTTGTTCTTTGTATTTGGTTACATCAATACAAGCTTGAATTTGATTAAAATCCTTGATTTGAATGTTAGTTGGTAGCATCTAATTTTCCCATTCAGTGGTGGGTAATGTGTGATAGACGAACCATCCCCTGTGGCATATACTAGCTCATAAGCATCCTCACTTTGGATGTCTCGAATCACTAATTATCATAGACTGGTACCGAGCCATGACTTATCTTGAATCACCAGTCTTGATCTTGTCATTTGGCGTAGCATGGTGTGTGAGCTACTTTGAGTAGTTTCTTGGCATACAAATGGTTTTACCTCTTGATTTTGTTTGATATCTGAGTTTAGCAGTCATCGTTTTGGATTCCTGCTTAGAATTTTCCCGTTCGATTGTTCCAGCTTGTGTAGATGTGGCTTGGTCACAAAGCTGGATAACATTTGCTTCCCGAAGCATGCTTTGTGAATAGAAGGTTGCTCAAGTACAAATATTGAAATCTGTTATTCATAAATAACTGAATTCTTGGCTATTTACTGTTCTAATCACGCCGAATCATCTGGTTCCATCAGACTCGCTTGTAAATTAAAAATAGTCCCAGAATATTGTAGCTAAGGACTCAAGTTCTTGATCGAGCATTAGTCATAGATAATCATCGTTCTGTGTTCTCTCGAAACTGTTATATCTTATAGCATATCACAAATCAAGATCATCCCATGTTCTTTCGAGAGTTCATAATCATATACCAAAGTAGTGGCTCGATTCAGTAGCCGCCATCGAATTGTTTCATGGTCAATAAGTGCTTAAAGCCAAAATCTAGTTTTTGAGATCTCAAGGCCATGTACTCGATGACTAATTCAATTGCTAATCACTCTGGATCATTATCTTAATCGTCGATCTCTCCGAATCGTTAGCTTAATCCTCGATCTCTCTGAATCATTAGTCGAATCCTGGACACTTTTGGCCCGCTAGTTGAAATCTTGATCTCTCCGAATTGTTAGTCAAAATATTGATTACTTCTGATCATTAATCCAATCCATGATCTCTCTGAATCTTTAAACCCACGATCTCTCTGGATCATTAGTTAAATCCATTATCTCTCTGGATCATTAGTTAAATCCTTTCTAGGGTCCGATCTCAGAGGTTCATTCATTACCCAATCGAGGGTTCAATCTCTCAAGACTGTTCATCACCCAATCTAGGGTTCGTTCTCTATGGATCCTTATTGAGTCTAATCCGCTTGCTCTTTGGTAAGGGGACTCAATAACCAAGCAAAGCCAATTCACTCACTTTCTGATAAAGGGGCTTGCTCTTATACAAGCCCAATCCACTTGCTCTTTGGCAATGGGACGTGCACCTTACGATCATCCCCTTGTTTCTTTGGACAGGACTACCGTGATCAGTTAGTTCATAAATCGATATAGAAGGTAACCAATCTTAATTTGTGTTTCAAAATCAAAATCAGTTGTCACATTCAAATGATTTTCAAAACCAAGAACTCATAGTATTTAAGTTCAAACATCAATCATAACATCCATTTAGATACTACAACCTAGATTCCAACTTAGAGCGTGCCAAGAGATTGATCGAGGTCACATACATGAGTAGGTGGCTTGACTGTATACCATATTATTTATTCAAAGCAGAAGGAAAAGTGTAGGAATCAAACCCTGACTCCTTGTCATCCCAGTCATGGGGTAACTATCCTTGACCCAGATCCAAGGTCACTCGCAATCGTTGCATATATTGATGGCTGCTCCCGTTGCACCACTATAGCTTGGCTTCTTACATATTGCTCTAGCTGGTTGTTCCTAATCTATCCCTCAATCAAGTCACCAAGATTTCTATAATAATTTTTTTCATGCCCATCCAGTTCGTGAAACAACAATACTTTCTTGATCTTCTTTCTTGATCAGTGGGTTCTCTCCTAACTAGTTTTCGATAGAGGATCTACCCCTGGTGTCAAGGTAAATATTCTCTAGGGTTTCGTTCAACTGTGTGTAAGAAGAGAATTTTCGTTCCCCTCTCTGCTGCTTTGGTCCTCCAAGTTGTCATCAGCCTTTTGTTTTCCTTTATCATTATCAAATCCTTCTTTGGATGGACCTTTACCATCATGGCATTAACTTCTGCCTTTTCAGCTTCAGCGTTCTCCTGACACAAGTATCTCTCAGCCTCATGATAAAATTCTTTGAGATTTATCAGTCATCAGGACCACCGATGGATTCGGTTTATGAACCATAGCAGCTGCCGCATTAAACCTAGTTAAATAACTCCTTCGGGTATCTTCGGCCCTTTGTTTCATGCTTGATAATATTATCATGTTCTTTGGCCATGAAATATGATCATGAATCTATTCGCTAACGCAGTTCATGTACCGAAGGAACTGTTTTCAACTATATAAACCACATCGCCGCTAAGTCTGTCAAATACAAAAGGAAATATCGTCCCATTACTTCTTTAGATGCATCCAACACCTTCGTATGTTGGATTTATCTCATTAGATGAACCATTGGATTGGTTTTTCCATCGTACATTTCCAACGTCGGCTGCTTGAAATCAGGTGGATTTCTTATATACCTGATGTTAGGAGTGAACAGGTTCCTGGTTATGTATTCCAGATTCTATTCTGGCTGACCACTTCTCATTGCTCATCTAATTACCTTAGCAGTTCTACCATCATCATCTAATGGAAGTCTCCGCTCCACATTTTCATTCTGCCCTCGATTCACATTGAGAAATTCTAGCACGTACTCCTCTGTTTGCATATTTGCATTCTTATTCGCATTCTGGTATTCAGCATTATTTCCTAGATGTGTACCGTCTCTGTCAAAGTTCAAGTCAGCCATACCCCCTAAATCCTTGGGGATCCATACTAATCCATTCTCAGGGGTCGGTGCCAATCTGTTGCATTTCTTTGGGGATTGCCTCGTTTGGTGCCACTCCATTTCTAGGGGCATTTGTTCTGGTCTTCGAAGTCTAGTTATGATCCGCAGTAACTCCAGCTGCTTTAAATTGTCTCATTCTTCTGAAGAATCCTTCCATCGTCTCTTTCTAATGGGTTATCATTCAGTTCTGCGTTTCTGCCATTATCATCTCCATCTCACCTTTGGTTATGTACATAGAAGGGGGGTTGGATCCTAGAGACACCTCCTAGCTACCCCCACATCCTTGTTGGCTTTCTCCAATAGTTCTCTTGGCCAACGGTCTCATAATATTCCCCAATTTTATATTTCAAAGTCAATTTATTTGATGTCCATAGTGAAAGCACCAAAATGTTTATACCAATATATGGTACAAACACCTAGAGGATTAAAGTAGAGAAATAAGTGAAGAAAGTAAATGAAAATGAGAAATAACAGGACATACAAATTTTACAGTGGTTTGGCTAATCATTGTCTACGTCCACTTAACTTTGTTGTTGATCTGGTTGTTGTTTGCAAGAGGTATTCTTATGGATCGGTAATGATTCCTGAGATTACAAGAACAATATGCAAATTCACAAACAACTGAAAAGGATCCCCAAACAATGCCTCTCCACCTCTATAGTGATTCAACTAATTCTAGCCCACATCCACTTCAGAATAATCCATTTTATTATAATGTAGTTTGTTTACAATTACAATCTAAAACCCAGGAATAAAATTGGCAGTGTGCAGCCTTGGTTGAAGAGAAAGAGAAGCAGAAAGAAGATCCCATGTCCAATGCAATGCTTGGTGTATTAATAAGGAATGATGTGCGTGGATCGGGTTGAAATTTCGACAGAAGAACTTCCGGGCCATGATGAGGCCGCACAAGAATTTTCATGCCCATTAGAGCCCACAATGGGGTTCAACCATGATCCCTATTTTGGTGTCTAAAGAGGATTTTTTCCCTCTAGGTGGTTCCCTATGATGGTAGCTATTGCATTCCAAATTTCATGCCATTCTGACTTATGGTTTATGACATATCATGTTTTTCGTAAAGTGGTCTTGCATGTATTCTGATTTCAGCCGATCCCTTTGAAGGGATAGGGCTGATCCCTCCATAGTAACCCATTTGATGTGCGATCCCTGTGGGGTGTTCAATATGTTGCAGTAAGCTTGTGCTCCAAGTTTCATGCAATTAGATGTGCAGATGTTGAGATATTGGTCAATCTTTGCTGTAAAGTTGGGTTTAGCCGATCCCTAAAAGGGAAGAGGGCTGATCCCTATTGTGGGATAGGAGCTAATCCCTCTAAACCTCTTCGAATGCCATGTAGTCCTTAGGGTAGACTTCCTAGGGTCCCCTCTTTCTGTTTCTAAAGTTTCACTTCAATCCGCCTTGTGGTTGTTGAGTTATGGAGCGATCATCGTTGAGTTGTGTTGTGTGCATCTTGTTTAATCCGACCCTCTATTCTGATTCCTCTATTCCAATCCCTCTTCTAGGGGAAGTATTAGTTCATACTTAGCCATTTTTTGAGTGTTGTCTATCTGAATCCATTCGATTATAGTCCATAGTTTCAAATATAATCGATCTCCAATCCAGGTAACCATCTCTTTGGGGTTTCTGCCTTGATTATCATGAAATTTGTTGGGTTAATTCTTCCTATGTACTGCCTTGCCAAAAGGTGGGTTAACACTTTGCCCCCAAACATGCCTTGTGATTGGAAGGTGTGCTTTGAGTTGCATAAATCCAAAATTCGAAGTCCATAATCCATCGATAACCATATTATCCAATCCATCCAATCTGTTGCCAATACAAATCCATGATATCTCCAAATCGTTAGTCAAATCCATAACCATTCCTAGTCGATATCTAATTCTGATTCTATGATCTCTCTAGATTGTTTCTTCCAAATCTATATCCATTGCAAATCCATGTTCTCTCTGGATCATTTTTCCAAACCTTCGATCTCACTCGGTCATTAGCCGAACTCGGGACCGCTTCGGACCCATACCCAAGTCCGCGACCGCTCCGAGTCAATGTCCACATTCATTGCTGTTCGAAGCTGGTATCCTAATCTGTGACCTCTCCAGGTCCTTATCTAGCACAATCCATACTAAACGTCCAAGTAAGTTGATCCTGTTGCTCTTCGATGAAGCGGCGTTATTTCATGTACTTCGGCTCAGTGTCCTTGAATGTCGGGTGGTGTCTTGGTTTAAGTCCTAGGCCGATAGTGGTCACTTCGGACCCTTGTTAAGCATAATCCATACTTGACAACCCGAGTAGGCCGATTCTATCGCTCTTCGGCAAAGCGTCTACTACGTACTCCTTGCCAGGCATAATCTATACCCGACGTCCTATTGGGTTTTATTCTCTGGCCTCGACTATCTAGTCGAGGATTTAATCCATATAAGTCCATTCTATCACTCTCTTTAGCGAAGGGACTCACACTTTGTGCTTACCGCCCCATTACTCTGATTGAGACAATAATCGCATCCAGTTTTATCCACCGCAGTAATGCATATAAAAATAACCAGATAAATAAGAGTTCATACAACCAGAAAACCTTAAAACTAAAAAAGCAAAAAGGTCCCTTTCTAGGCACGACGGTTCATCATCATCTCAGACCAAGCCTAGGGACCATCCTCTTTTACATACTTGTGTAAGTGACTTAGCCACCTTATTATAGAGTTTTTATTATTATGGCCGGAATCCAATTGCTGAACTCAGCCCTTGTCATCACAGTCAGTTGGTGATGATTCGTGACCTCGACCCAGGACAATTCCTGTTTTCATTCAATGCGGACGGTGGCTACTCCCGTTCCATCGTCATTGCCCAACTTCTCATGTACTATGGTAGTTTACCTTTCCTGACGTACTCCTCAATCATACCCTTTAAATGCTTGCATTCATCCATGGTGTGCCCATTCAATTTTCGGAATAGGCAGTACTTTCCAGACATATGCTCTCACTCCGTAGGATCCCTCCTTACCCGTTTTCGATAGGGAAGTTATCCCCAAGTGTCCAGATAAATCCATTCTACGCTTTCCGTCAAATCCGAGTAGGAGGAGAATTTCAGTTCCTGCTCTTTCCATTTCCTTTTTGTCCCATCATACCCATCATCCAATTTCTGTTTGCCTTTATCATTCTTGTTTGCATCTCCTGATGATCCTTTGTTTTGCACAGCATTCACCTTCGGTTTGTTGGCTTGTGCATCTTCCTATTGCAGAAACCTTTTTGCTTCATTATAAAACTCCCTGAAATCCATAGAAAGATCTTGCGCCAACGATTGTTGAAATTCATGCCATCGGCAATTCCTGATATAGCTGCCATCAAAACCATGGATGGATCTGGCTGATCCACCGTTGCTGCCGCGACATCAAATCATATTAAAAATTGCCTTAGAGACTCTCCAATCCTCTGTTTAAATGCTGCCAATGTCATGACATCCTTGGGTCTCGTGATGTGGACTTGAAACTGCCTCATGGACTGATCTACTAACTTGCTCCATATCCTTATTGAACCATTCTCCAGCACCTAAACAAGAGTGCAGCTAATTACATCAAATAAAAACATCTTGCCATGACCTCCTCCGATTCCCTAGTACTTCCATGTGCTGTATATATCTCATCACATCTATAGATGGGTCCGACTTTACTCATATACTTCTAGTGCTAGTAGTTTAAATTCCAGTGGATTTCTAGCATTCCTCCATCGGAGTTATTTCACAAAGACTTGCCATGGCAAGGGAGAAGGGGGAACAAACACACTTGAAGAGCGTAGTACAACGGAGAGTTGTATGCTGCATTCGGGAAGGATGAATCGCTCTCGAAAATGAATCTATGGATTCTCTCCCAATTGGTTGGATCATAGGTGCGATGATTTACTTCACGGGCGAGGTCTCTGGTTCAAGTCCAGGATGGCCCAGCTGCGCCATCGTTGCAAACCCCGAGTTATTATTACTACGAAGGATGAACAAAGATCAAAAGCTCTGTTATCCCATTTTTTGGTCAAAACTGGAATATCGACAAATTGGCAAGGAATTATGAATATCAGGATTGGAGATCAGTTGGAATCAAGGCTACGATCGATATCGTCAAAATTTTGTTGAACTCCGATCGGGACGAAATTGATTGGAGATGATGATAAGGACTAGGAAAGGCTATGTTTCAAATTTCAAGTTAATCGGAGTTCGTATGGAGGAAATATGATGGATTCAAGGTGGGGAATGCATGTTGTTCGAATCCATCAAAAGGGACAAAGTGGCGCTCGGTTCGAATCGATCAGATTCGAACCCACCAGGATGGATTCGAACCCAACAAGTTCGCATCGATGGTTCTTCGAATCGATGGACTTCGACTCGATGGAGAGGCATAAAGGTGTATACTGGTTAGTTCGCATCGATGGTGGTTCGAATCCATGGGAACTCCATGGATTCGAAGGAGAGGGATTCGAAGGAGATGGATACGAGGGACATGGATGCGAAAGACATGGATTCGAAGATGATGGATATGAAGCAGTGGACATGGATTCGAAGATGATGGATACGAAGCAAGGGACACGGATTCGAAGGACGTGGCTTCAGAAAGCATGGATTCGAAGGAGTCGGCCTTATGGATTCGAAGGAGATGGTTTCGGAGAGGATGGTTTCGAAGCATGGGTTCGAACCAGGCAGAATGCGCGGAGCTTCGATCTTGAATCGATCATATCTTCCAAACCGTTGATCCAAATGCAATGAAATTTTTACAGGAGCTTGCATACATGTTGAAGAATGTTCTCACCAAATTTCAGCTCAATTGGATGATTTCTTGATTGATTCGAACCTTACTTCGAATCGATCCCAAGGTGGGCCCGGACCTCCAGATTTCGGGCGTGTGGGCCCCCTCACGTGCCAGAAGCGGTCTTCCCAGATTTTAGGAGAAATATTTGCATCCTACACCTATAAATAGAGCCCCTGGTCATTCAGAAAAGGGGTCGGAGAATTTGGAGAGAGAAAGCACGCCCGGACGCTGCCAGAATCATTCCTTAACATCATTACGGCCATTTATTTCAAGTTTTGGACTTTGTAACTGCTGTAATCATCTGTAATCATCAAGGATAATCAATAAAAGGATAAAAACTTTGGAGTGGACGTAGGCCGGAGATAGCCGAACCACTATAAAACTTGTGTCTCTGTTCTTTATTTTGGGATTACTGTTTAATATTTGCCGAGATCTGAGATTTGTGTTTGAATATTATTGATTTATATTCATACACTGGTGCTTTCACGGTATTTGGGGTTTGTGACCAATTTTGGCGCAAACACTTTGGTGCTTTCACCGAGAAACAACTAGCACCCGCTACATCGGATTTGAAGTTTGGATTTGGAGATTTTAAAGAGTTTGGATTCAAGGACAATGACCAGGCAAAATAGTAGAAGGCAGAGGGCTGAGAGAAGCCAACAGGAAGGAAGTCAACAAGCATCCTCCGGAGCCGGGGAAGGACAAGCTTCAATCTACATAACCCGGGATGAAATGGAGGCTATGGCAAACTCTTTGCAGGAGAGATTGTTAAAAAACCAACAGGAAATGATGCAGACTTTCTTTGAGCAAATGAGAGCTGCAGGGATGCAAAACCTAGGGACAGCAACAGCCGCTGTGGATGCAGGACAAGGGAATAGGGTCGTGGAACCCAATGGAGGACGAGATATGGAGCCACAAAGCAATTAACAAGGGCTTGGGGGCAGACCCACAGGATCCAACACGGGAGGACCTCTGGAAGGAGTTCAACAGGCTAGAACCAACGTTGCTACTAACGAGCCACATGAAGAGTATGTGCTGGAGTTCCCTCGGGGGCAACCCCCGACAGACAACGCTGGATCGGTAGAGATGATTAGGAAAACTGTGCGAGGTGGTTTGGCCAAAGGAAACTTGGAAGGAGTGAACAGGAGTCCGTTTGCTCGGGAAATAAGGATGGCTCAGAACCCACCTAAGTTTAAGTTGCCTAGCGTGGAGATATATGATGGCAAGACAGATCCAACAGATCACTTGATGAGGTACACCAGACACATGGAGGTGCTAGGGGCATCGGAGGAAGTGATGGCCCGATGCTTCCCTTTATATTTGACGGACATAGCTGCGATGTGGTTTAGGCAGCTGGAAGAAGGATCTATCAGGACTTGGAGGGAATTAGTGGAAAGGTTTTTGGGGCAGTTTCGGGTTCACGTCAAGAGGCCGAAGAACGTGATGACATTAACATCGGTGAAGCAAAGAATGGATGAATCACTTAGAGCTTTTCTAACTCGATTCAGTGCGGCAGTCGCTTCGGTGGATCGGCCTGATCCGTCGATGGTTTTAATGGCAGCAGTATCAGGAGTCAGGGAGGACTCTGATTTCAAGGTATCTCTGATACAAGATCCCCCACAAGATCTCGACGAATTCTTTCACGAGGCAGAAAGGTTCCTTCGGCAAGAAGATGCAAGTACGGATTTAAAGGTGAAAAAGGTTAGTGTAATCGAGGTTGGAGCAGTATCCAGCGGTGGTTCGGATAAAGACAAAGGAAAAAGGAAATTGGATAATGATTCTAGAAACGCTAGGAAGCGATGGAAGGATCCAAAGTTTTCCACATACACAGGATTGAACGAGACGTTGGAGCGGATATACATGGATACTCGGAATCGCCTTTCCTACCGGAGGCCGGCCAGGAGAGAGCCTTCTGAACGAGAGAGGGCATCAGGGAGGCATTGTCTCTTCCATGACTTAGACGGACATGACACCAACAGCTGTAGGCACTTGAAGGATATAATCGAGGAGCATGTAAGGAATGGACAGTTACAGCAGTATGTCGGAGCTCGGAATGCAACGGTGGAGCAGGAGCAACCACCGACAACCTCTCGCCGTGATGATGGGAGACCCAGGGATGGTGGTCGATTGATCATCCACTAATCGGGATAATATGGAATAAGTAACGAACTATTAGCAAGCAACCAAGTCATTTACACATGTACGGGGACGGAGATAGCCCCTAGGCATGCTATGAATGATGATAAACTGCAACGCTATGGTTTGTGAAATCTATCTTTTGCTTTTGGATTGGACACTACTTTTCTTTTTGGATTTTGGTTTTGGAGCTTGGATTGAGCTCCTGGTTTTGCTTGCTTTTTGATTTGGGTTTTTCTTTGGGTGGTCGTTTTTGATTTTGAATGCTGCTTTGGATTTCTGGTTTTCTGGTTTATGATTTGGATTTTTTGGGTTTGGATGCTGGATTGGATTTTGATTGGATTTTCATCTGGTTTTTGATAAATGGTCGTCGGGTATGGATTATGCCTGGCAAGGGGTGAGTCACTTCGCCCGAACGTGGTAAATTGACTCATTCAGGTCGCCGAGTATGGACTATGCTCGGCAAGGGTCCGGAGTGACCAGGATTCGGCCTAGGACTTAGGCCCTGTATTATCAATTGTTATTTTCAGGTCGTTGAGTATGGACTATGCTCAACAAGGGTCCGAAGGGACCAGGATCCGGTTTAGGACTTAAGCCATGGCACTACACGGCGTCCAGGGACATTTGGACCAAGGTCGTCAAGTGTGGATTACGCTCGACAAGAACCCGGAGAGGTTAGCTCAACGTCCAGGGACACTGGATCACGGCCGTCAGGTGTGGATTGCGCTTGGCAAGAGCCCAGAGAGGTTATGGATTTGGATATCGACCCAGAGAGGTCCTGGATTCGGTTATTGGCTATTGAATAAGGATGGATTCAGACTCGGTTGTCGAATCCGAATGGATATGGAATTGGCTCAAGCTTTGGTTATTGGGTTTGGAATTGGATATCGACTCGGAGCAGTCAAGGATGATATACTCTGGCAATATGGCTATGGACTTTGGATATTGGATTCGGAACTATTCAAAACACGCCTTGTTACCACAAGGCATGTTTTGGGGGGCAAAGTGTTATCCCATTTTTTGGTCAAAACTGGAATATCGACAAATTGGCAAGGAATTATGAATATCAGGATTAGAGATCGGTTGGAATCAAGGCTACGATCGATATCGTCAAAATTTTGTTGAACTCCGATCGGGACGAAATTGATTGGAGATGATGATAAGGACTAGGAAAGGCTATGTTTCAAATTTCAAGTTAATCGGAGTTCGTATGGAGGAAATATGATGGATTCAAGGTGGGGAATGCATGTTGTTCGAATCCATCAAAAGGGACAAAGTGGCGCTCGGTTCGAATCGATCAGATTCGAACCCACCAGGATGGATTCGAACCCAACAAGTTCGCATCGATGGTTCTTCGAATCGATGGACTTCGACTCGATGGAGAGGCATAAAGGTGTATACTGGTTAGTTCGCATCGATGGTGGTTCGAATCCATGGGAACTCCATGGATTCAAAGGAGAGGGATTCGAAGGAGATGGATACGAGGGACATGGATGCGAAAGACATGGATTCGAAGATGATGGATACGAAGCAGTGGACATGGATTCGAAGATGATGGATACGAAGCAAGGGACACGGATTCGAAGGACGTGGCTTCAGAAAGCATGGATTCGAAGAGCATGGATTCGAAGGAGTCGGCCTTATGGATTCGAAGGAGATGGTTTCGGAGAGGATGGTTTCGAAGCATGGGTTCGAACCAGGCAGAACGCGCGGAGCTTCGATCTTGAATCGATCATATCTTCCAAACCGTTGATCCAAATGCAATGAAATTTTTACAGGAGCTTGCATACATGTTGAAGAATGTTCTCACCAAATTTCAGCTCAATTGGATGATTTCTTGATCGATTCGAACCTTACTTCGAATCGATCCCAAGGTGGGCCCGGACCTCCAGATTTCGGACGTGTGGGCCCCCTCACGTGCCAGAAGCGGTCTTCCCAGATTTTAGGAGAAATATTTGCATCCTACACCTATAAATAGAGCCCTTGGTCATTCAGAAAAGGGGTCGGAGAATTTGGAGAGAGAAAGCACGCCCGGACGCTGCCAGAATCATTCCTTAACATCATTACGGCCATTTATTTCAAGTTTTGGACTTTGTAACTGCTGTAATCATCTGTAATCATCAAGGATAATCAATAAAAGGATAAAAACTTTGGAGTGGACGTAGGCCGGAGATAGCCGAACCACTATAAAACTTGTGTCTCTATTCTTTATTTTGGGATTACTGTTTAATATTTGCCGAGATCTGAGATTTGTGTTTGAATATTATTGATTTATATTCATACACTGGTGCTTTCACGGTATTTGGGGTTTGTGACCAATTTTGGCGCAAACAAGCTCTGATTCAAAATTATATTGCTTCATCTCCTCAGGAAGGAGTGCCAAACCATTTGACTATTGACTCATTCCAATATAAAGGCTTAGTAAATAAAATAATAGATAATAAATGGATCGGTTTGAAAATAAATTAGTTATTTAGGCAGAATACCATCGCCTATTGGTACTAAGAAACTGAAAGAAACCTCAGAAAGGAAAAAAGCGATGTAGAAACATTGACCAACTCCAGGTCCAATAGAAGCAATCCCTACGGCCAATCCAGCAGCAATAACGGAAGAGACAGAAATCAATGGATTCATGATGATAGGTTCCTCGCACCAAAAAAAAGGTTAATGATACAATCAACACCTAAAATCTTAGGAATTTTTTTATAGTTGGAATAAATCCGTAGATCGAGTTGACTTATATGTTTTAAAATCATTTTATATATTCCTTTCCTAGTTCTTTTATGGCGCAAGGTTGAAACCAAGAAATTTTTATTACTTTCCTGATGTTTCTGAATATTTTCAATAAAACCCTCTCGTAGGAGTATTTTGACAATGTTTTCGGTGATATCTGTGGATACTATTCGAACCGTTCCATTTTTACTCATGTTAGCATTTCTTATAGAAGTTAAGATTTAGAGTTTATTTGTTCGAGAAGAATTTTTTTCCATAGTTTAACATAACATACCGAATGACCTGTTGAAGATTTTAATTAGATTTAAGGAAATGGATTCACTTTTCTTTTTTCTTTTTTAGAAGTTTCTTTTGGGACATACAATGCATTATAGACGTATTATCATTACGCTTCAACCGGGTTATTCTATTCCACCTCTTATAGAGAAAAGAACTTAAAGCAAAATACTTAATAACACGGTGGTACATTTATACAAAACAGCCCTTTTGATCATTCTTTACATGTACCTACAGTTGCATTCAAGTAATGCCCTTTGATTTCACCTGTTTCAGCTTGCGCTTTATGAATAGCTTCATCACTAAATAAGAAACAGTCTCTCCAATGCATAAAAGGCTGGGAGTTCACATTTTCATCATCCTTTGTAAAATCAAGCCCACCACGAAGAAGCATCTGACTCTTTCATGCATACTCCACTTGGCTCGGGGGGGATATAGCTCAGTTGGTAGAGCTCCGCTCTTGCAATTGGGTCGTTGCAATTACGGGTTGGATGTCTAATTGTCTAGGCTTCTTTCTTTGAACCCATTTTTAAAGAACTCAAAAAAAACGATAAAAGAAAAAAAGAAACTTTTAGAAGTTACTGGGAGTGAACTCCAGGCTAATATGAAGCGCACGGATCCAAGTTATGCTTGGAATGAAAGAAATTCCGAAGCAGCTTTGTCTATGAACAACTACACCGCTGCTCAATACTTTACTGGATCGAATCTATTACATAAGTTGATTCCTAACTTTATATATCATTTCATGAGATAAGTAAGCAGTTTTTAACTGTATCGACCCAAAAGCGCGCTAATTGATCTTTACGATGCTTTTTTTATCAATTTGATTCTTTATCTATCTCAAGATCAAATGAAATTTGTTTTGTTTACTAAGTATTATTCTATATTTAAATTATGTACATAACAAGGTAAAAGGAATTTCCATCCAAAATTTAAAAATTGGTGATATTAAGAGTGAACAGACTTCTATTTACATTCTTCAGATCCCTATTCACCAATCCTCCATGCATAGCTCACCTGATCATCTCTATAAACCTGTCATTGTCATCCAGTGGTAGTCTCCTATCATCATTTCCAAACTGCCCCCCGAGTCCATGAGAGAATTCCGAAACGCACTCCTCCAGACGAGCATCTGAATTCCGATTTGCACTAAGCTCCATGCGATCGACCGCAGGTCCTCCAACATCACAATCAATCAGACCTAGAAACATGCCCCTAGCCTTTGGGGATCGGGACTGATCCCTCTAAGATGACCAAGGACTGCCCCCAGCTACACTGTTCTAGTCCCTTTTCCAATGGCTTCGTCTCCATATTCTCGATTTTGATTTTCGACGATTCCTGCGACTTTAACTCCTTGATCTAAGTTGTCATTAGATCCTGCTACTCTACTCCCTTGGTTCTGCGCTCCAGCTTGTCCAATCTATCAGAGTAATTTCTGCCTCATCGCCTCCTATCTTTTCAACATCCTTTTACCCATAGCATCCATCATCATTTCCATTACATCCTTGGTGATGAAGATGGATGCTTGATTAGCTCCAACTCCCGAGGAAGTCTCCTGACTCCCTCTACGGTGGCTCTTTCGCGCTAGCACTCTCCTTGTTGGTTGTTTCACCATTGCTCCAAATTTAAGCACTAGATCATTTTCAAGCTCTAAATCCGAATTCCAAATCCGTAGGTGCTAGCTTTCTCAGTGAAAGCACCAAAATGTTGGCGGCAAAAATGGCCACCAACACCCAATCGTATGAAAGCACCAATATCCAATCACAAATCTCAGATAGTATCTAATGTAGAGAATATAATATGAAGAGAAAACAAATTAAAAATGAAAGTAAGCGAAAAACAACAAGATTTATAGTGATTCGGCTAACTCCGGTCTACATCCACTTTAGAATAATCCCTTTTATTATACCGTAGTTTGTTTACGGTTACCATCCAAAATCCAAGAATAGAATTGGCAGAGGGCAGCCTAGGTTGAATATAAAGAAAAGAAGAAAGAAAATCCTTTTTCTGATGTCATACCTACTATATTTATAGAGGAAGACATGCATGGATCGGGTTGAAATTTCAGCAAAAGAACCTCCATGCCATGACAAGGCCGCAGAAGAATTTTCAGACCTATTGAAGCCCACAATAGGGATATTCCCCGATTCTTATTTTGGTGTCCAAATGGAGTGAATCCCTCTAGCGGGTCCAAATAATGTTAGCTATTTGCACTCCAAATTTCATATCATTTCGACTTATGGTTTATGAGAAATCGCATTTTCGTGAAGTGGTGTTGCATGTATTCTGATTTCAGCTGATCTCTTTGATAGGATAGGGCTGATCCCTCCATAATAACCCATTTGATATGTGATCCCTATGGGGTGTTCCACATATTATATTAAGCTTATGCTCCAATTTTCATGTCAATTGGTTGTGTAGATGTTGAGATATTGATCGATCTTTGCTATAAAGTTGGGTTTAGCAGATCCCTAAGAGGGAAGAGGGCTGATCCTAATTCCTCGACTTTAATTGCTGTGTCTATGAGATTGGTTAAGTCTTAACTGTAGAAAAAATCTCATCACGATAATTTTTTCTGTCACGATAATTTTTTATGTCATGATAATTTTTTCTGAGTTTTGACATGCCAGATTATTTCTCCATATCATATTCTTATCATTACACTCTATTGATCCCTAAAAGAGAAACTTTCTATATCGCTCTGGACAACGGATCCGGTGTCGATCGTCGATCGATAATGGGTAAGAATAGAAAAGCAACTTCAAAAGACAATACAGATTGTTTTTCAAATGCGTATTAGCTATCTACACTGGATAGTTTGTTTATAGTGTTCAAGACACTAGACCCATTTCATGTAGATAACATACGACATTTGCCTCTGTTAACACTTATAATATGGTTGGTCGACACATGTCGACTTCCTTTGAATTCTAAGTGTTGGTCACACAGGTACTTCCCATGCTAAGTTAAATTCAGCTAACCGCGTTGAAGGCCAAGCTCTCATATCTAGTATGACTCACTAATTGGCTCATCGCAAATTTGATGAAAGACCATTAACCTCCCTCTGAGGATGCTTATACCATCGCTATGGTTTCTCTATCTATTCATGTTGACCAACCAACCTTCAACATTCGGATCTAAGACTCATATGGTGCTAGTAGATCCTAGTGTTCTTCCTTAGTTGTCATCAAATCTAATTATAACTAACCCACTGGAGTAGGCACCCACCATTATGACTGAAAAGATGCTTCACAATGTTTGCTTGCAGCATGGAAATTCTGTTGAAGGTGTTCTCTAATCGACAAGAAATGAACTTGCACATCGTCTCCCTCTCGATTTCACAACTTACAGTTGGTACATGTGTCTCGGTGGTGCTATTTCACCTTTCAACTCTCTCTTGAGTGATTCCCTAAGAGAGATTGGGGTTGCATCGTTTCAGATTCACCCAAACAGGTTTGCCTTATTAAGCTCACTGTACGTCTTGTTCATGCAACGATTGCCCTCCATGCTTCAAAGAGCTCATATACTTGCTCAAATTCAAATGGATAAAAGATTATTCCTGCTTTGATATTGTCGAAGCTTGGACTAGTTGCAAGGTGATTAGGAACCTTCACAATAAGCGTTCAATGCTCAAAACCGAATATTTCTTCGTCCGTTGTCCAAAAGGATTCAATGACATCTGGTTAAAAGGACGTTTACTCCAAAAATTGGCACAAACACCCAATAGAGACTTTTTGAAGAGAATTAACTGAAGAATAAAATAGAAACAATGGATAAAAACAAAGAAGTAGCAACTAACTGAAAGAAAAACACACACACAGCGATTCATATTGGTTCTCAGTTGTTTTCCTATGTCCACTTTGAGTAGATTGCTTTATTAATTCCTTTATAATCTTAGTAAAAGAGGGATTGGATCAAAATCCTTAGTTACAAGAAAATATAAAGCACCTAGCAGCGTAAAAGTTCTAAAAATAAACAACTATGCCAGTATTTATAGACGAAGATGGCCAAATATCTCTCTGGAAACTTGGTAGAAAGACCTTCCAAACCATATAGGCCCACAAGAGGGGTCACATAGTGTAATTCCCAAAGAAGAGGGATCTGTATCGATCCCTTCTTTAGTTGAATTTTGGTATGTGATCCCTATGGTGGATTCCTCATGCTAAAATATGCTTAGCCTCTAAATTTCATGTCAATTGGATCGATAAAGTTCAAGTTTTTGCTTGATCTTCACTTCAACATGGTGTGCATGCTGCTTTCTATCAATCCCTTCCAAGGGATGTATACTAATCCCTCCAACTTTGTCCTATTGAGGTACAGTCCCTAGAGTAGGCTCCCTAGTGTCCTAAGATATTGCTCTCCAAATTTTATATGCATTGGACTTATAGATCATGAGATATTGATTGTTTTCCATATGAACGCTCTCACACCTTGAAACATGTCGATCCCTATTGTTAGAACTAATTTATGCAAATCCCTCCTAGGTGGTAAACCATATTTCATATTTCAAACATTTTGTCTTGCATATGCATCAAGTCCATTCAACATTGACTTCATGTTACCATATATACTTGACTTCTGCACCCCATAATCAGCACTCTGGAGTCATCAACCTTGATGGCAGTTAAATCTGACTTGTGCAATTAGTTCAATATAGCCGAGTTAAAATGCTAGCTAAAGCTTGTCCCCAAAGTACATCTTGTGATGAACATGACATGCTTTGAATCGAAGCAAGTTAGAGTCGTCAAAAAGAAATCCGTTTAGTTTCCTAAGTAGTTGCTATCCATCTGTCGAATTATTTTTCCAAGGTGTTGTATTTATCATTGGTCGTCGTGACGCTTGGTCGGTTTCCATTAGCTTAAATTCAGGGCCATACTTCATTAGTTGATATATATATAAGTTTGGTTTCATTAGACTAACAAGCTTTGGTTGTCCGGTCCAGCCTCAAACTCGAAGGTTTCAGGTTTGATTTCAATTTTTATCAATTTCAAAAATTTAACCTTTTGGGTCATGCACGTGCACGTTCATATACATGTTCTTTGTTGTTGGCTCTCGGGCATGTTCGTATGTTCATAGGTCATCACCAATTTTCATTGCATTGAGTATGTACATGCTTTTAATAATTCATGCTCATGCTAGTTTGCATACATGCTCATAGCCAATCTCCCATTCATCGTTCATATGTTCTTTTTTTAGCATTTGTAGGGATCGACACATGCTCAGCTGATCCCTCCATTCCATTTCTTGTGTTCATAGGGATTGGTATCTTCTATGCCGAATCCCCCTCTCTTTTTTCTTACTTATTCACATGCTTATAGGGATTGGTATCTTTCATGTCGATCCCTTTTGTCCACATTTTGTGCCAATGACATAGGCCAATCCCCTAGTCCACATATATACGTTAGCACTCTGACTTCTCTTCATCCATACTTGCTTCATTTTCCTGCCATCCTTCAAAGCACCGAACCCTCTCATTCCTTCATCAAAAACAAAATCTCCTTCCCTTTTTCCTTAGCTCCAAATGAAATCCCTCTGCAATTCAACCTGCCTCACGAATCCGCTCCTCTCATCTCCCATTTTGAACATCTCCAAACTATCTATACCTTTAGCTCATACATTCACATAGGTAGGTTTTTAAATTATAACTTCCAATTTCATGATGAAATAATGGATTCCATACCATTGGATATTACAGCGGTACTTGATGCTGCGACGATCAAAGTGGCATGGAGGAGGTGAGTCGTAGGATGTGAAAGGGTTTGGCAGAATAAGTAAGGAGGAAAAAGAAGGGAGAGTGGAGGAGGGATCGACGTGGAAGTTTGATGGAAGGAAGTTTGAAAATATTGGAGTGGAGGGATCAGTAGAGTGGACTATCATGGAACTAGGAATCAGTTAAGTAGGAGATGTATCGGTATTATTCGTGAAATTTAAGTATGGATCGACACCCTTTGTTTGGAGAGAGGGATCGGTAGGACTAGATAAGTGGGAGTTCGGTGGAGTTGGATAATGTGAAGAGGTCAAAAAATTTTGCTAAAGGAGAGGGATCGACTTCATTTGTATGAAGAGAGGAATTGGTACCGTTGCTTTGGGGTAGGGATTGGCATATAGGGTTCGACGTAGAGGGGTCGGTATATAGGGATCGGCACTTAGTACTTGGCCTTGATACCTAATCCATAATCTCTTGCTTAAGCAGTTACAACCTACCCCATTTTCAATGAACTTGAACATATGAAGATGATGGACAATAGGACTTGCATATTTATTATTGTACTCGAAATTGAACGATCAAATCCTGGAAACTTTGAACATGAACTAAATCTTATAGAATAACAGATTTCACACTTTGATACGCCGATAATAGATCCAAAAGGTTTCGCAACCGATCAATCTCTTCACTAATTGAGACGGTCAGTAATGACGGTCAATTAGGTAGGAATCCAAAGTCTCGTCATTTCACTTCTCTTTCTTACGTTAAGCTACTTATTTCAATAACACATCACATTGCACCACACTACACTACGCTAGCTCACTTTTAGCACAGAGAGACAGGAAACTTTTCTAATCTCGATCATCTACTGAGTATAGTTGACCTGGACTTTAGATGTTCAGAATGTCTTGCTGCAATGTCTTCTGAACCAGCCTCGCAATATAGCAATCCCAAAGCTGAGTCGAGTTTCGTGACCATATCTGGTATTTCTCTTGGTCATCAAACTGAACAAATGGTAATCTCTAGTCCTCCAGCCAACCTATATTTTGATGTTCCCATCCTCTAGGTGAAAGAGGTATGTCCTACGCCTGATGCTGTAGAAGGCACTATACTCTTAGAAAACATGACAGAATCTCAAGCCTCTAGAATTGGTGAGGCTGCCCTTCATAAACAATGTTTCGGACATGGAATTCCATTCAAAGACATCTTGGCTACTTCGATAAATGATAAGGCTCACTTGCCCTTGGAGAGGTACACAACATGCAAAAAATTCATGTGTTGGGCCGGATCCGTGCTGCCTTTCAATTTTCTTATTTGAGAAATGTTAAGATATCTTGGAATAACTCCTACTAAACTTCACCCGAATAGCTACGCCTTTCTCCATGGAACATTTTTACTATTCATGAGTGTTCTATTCCACCCGCCAACTCCAAGGATATAAGTTTCATTTATAATTTTAAGCGATGATCAGGAAGTACTTTCTAAGTTTTCCTTGAGCCTTCACCCAACTATCAAGCCTTAACGGGTGCTTGGAACAAACTTACCCTCTTCAAACATGAATCGTTCTATGTTCGATGTCCGCCTGGCTTTGCAAGGCGATGGTTGGAAGGACATAAGTGTCGCCTTCACTTTATATTTAAATTTTCTAATCCAAGTCACACTCTAGATCAACTAACATCCTGAATATCTATAGGTGTTCATCTACGTCTAGAGGGAAATAGTTTTTCAAGAGCGATCTTTGCAATTCTTGCTACCCATGTCGGAGACAGGGACGTCAGAATCCTCGTTACCGATAAGTTATTATCTCTATTTGGGCTATTGAAAGAAAGCCATGGCACCGGGCTTCCTAGAAGTGCTGCATTACCAAGGATCACTATCAAGCAAGAAAGGGATATCAATTGCACTATTGTGCCCCCCAGTCGAGGGGACTCAAGATAACGCCGAAGAAGACCAAATTAGGGTTACTTGGATTAATGAGCCTAGCGACGCGGATGCAGGCCCATGCAAAGCGCCTATGGTCAAACCGTTACAGGGCGCATAACCCCACACACCTGCTAAGAGAAGAAAGAAGCTTGCATATAAGCTTCATAGGAGAAAAACAGCTAAGAATTCAGAGTTCGTTAAAAGTCACCTTCCCAACATATAGAAAGCTCGATGAATGGGTTCTCAAATCTCCAAATTCTTGATGATATTATGACTTTCCGAATAACATTATTGGAGGACTTGACTCTCCTCAGAAGTGGTGATGGCGTTCTTCCTACCGGTCTAGCAGAGAAAATGCATATAAGCAAGGATACATCTACCAGTCTGTCGGGGTGAAACACTAGGACACTCATAATCACATGCACTTTACCACACACACTTCACCTATCTTTTGTAAAATAGTTACATATACACTTTTTTTTGGTTTTTTCAGGTGCAATGTCTCAATCTCAAGCCTTTGATCGCCTAAGGAGCTCCTTAACACAATATAGATCTAGACATTATTCAGAATCTGGTAGGCGTAGAGAGAGGGATGATCAACGAGAAAGAAGTTATCGCTCTAGGGACTCTTTATCTTCAAAACATAAATTCCAATCTTGGTTGTCCTATCGGGAAGCGCAACCTAATTTTCCTATGCATAGTGGTGGTCAGACCTCTTTTCATAGTGCTCCAGCTCTCGTACCGTCCAGGCAATATTCTGGTTCATATAGCTCCAAGCAATCTCGTGACCGTAGGTCGAGCAAACATCAAATCGTTGCTTCTGATCCACCTTTACTGTCGTTGCTCCTGAAGTTTCCATAGCAGAGAAATTAGCTAAGCTTAAGGTCATTTTTTCAAAGATTTGTTTTAATGAGCTTAAATTTCTCCCCTCTTTCCATACAATTCTAGAGCTTGTTAAAGCAAGCTCTCTCACATGCATCAACGATGTTTTTATGCAACATGAATTTTTTCAGCTTCTAGCAAAAAAAATCTTTAAGGCATCTATTGAGCTACAACATGAGATAGATCATCTCAAGCTGGAGGCAATCCATGATAAATATATAATTAAGCATAAGATAATGAGATCATGGAGTTGACGACAAAAATAAGTGAAGAAGAAAAAAGTGATAAGGAAATGTCTGAGGTAGTGAGTCATTTGGAAGCTGGCCATAAAAAAGAACTTAACGCCATCCTCAACCGTAGCGGTGCACTTGCCTTAGAAAAAAATTCCTTACAAATGGAGAAAAATTTCTTAGCCCATCTTTTGAGGAGCTTAAAGAGCTTTTGAAGAAAGAGAAGGAAGAGAGGATCGAAGCTCAAGAAGAATCGTAGAGATATTGCGAAGAAGCCATTGAAGCCTAAAATTTGAAGATTAAACTTGATGAGAAACTTGCTCAGATTGAAGTCCTCAAAGAAGAGGCAAAGCAAGCGGGTCACAATAAGATGAGGGAACAACTCGAAGGCCATGTCGAGGATGAGAAGGACGCCGGTCGGAATGAAATCAAGGACATGTTCGATCCTCTGTTCGTCGAATACAATGCTAAAGTCCTTCTCTACCGTGATCTGATCTTAGGGTTATCTTGAGTCTCTCGCCGAGGCCTGGGAGTATATTACTGAAATGAAAAGGAGAGACCTTGGCAAATTCGATTTCGATGAAGAGAAATTAGTGTGAGAGATCCTTCACGAAAATGAACCCCTAGACCTTGCCGTCGCGAAACTCCAATACTTCGACATTAATCTTCGAAGTCTAATCCCAAGAGCCCTTCCTTTTTTCAGGCAGCTGGAGCATCATTTTCTTTTGGTCTGGCACAAGATCTAAGCTATGATCTAGACAAACTAGTTATCAATCTAAAGTGATGACCTCAATTAGAGAAGGGGGAGCCTAACGATGATAGAAAGTTAGCCGGATGCAGGTATTTTTCCCTATCTTCCACTTTTCAACCGGTTTCTGTCTTCATGTCTAATAGTCCTAGGCTTATCTTCTTCTTTTTTGTGAATCTGCAAGTCTTCTAGGTACCAGCCAAACTTCAAAACGTGGTGCCGCCGTGGAGCAATAATCAACATCAGTTAAGATCTCAACGGCCATTGATGCTCCAGGGCCCGATGCTCATGTTATTGGAGCATTTGATGACGATAAGGATGAAGATTCACTACCGCTGGATGAATCTGACGATGTTGTGATCACCGATGCCACTAAACATACCAGTGAGCTCAGCCTAAAGAAGCACGTTGAGAGGAAGGAGTTGTTGAAGGAACAAGCCAAGTGTGAACCGGTCAATGTGGATATCGATGATCTAAATCTCATCCCATTACAAGTCATCCCAACTAGCGGGTTGATTTCAAAAAAACTCCCTCCTTTTTTTGAAAGCACGCCCACCAAAGGTGACAAGGGATTGAGGAAGAGGGCATCACTTCCAAAAAATCCAAAAACAAGAGATGAAAAAAGAATAACCACCGTTTCAACTTTATTTACACATAATTTGTACAGTCTTTTTTCTCTTTGTTGGTCAGGATTATATGGGTACGGACCTCATTTTCTAAATAAACTTGCATCGCAATTTGAAGCTTATTATGTGAATAAAGGGTTTTTTTTCTATTGAACCCTCATGTGAATTGTTATCTAAGTAGTTGAGCTATTACTTTCCATTCAATGAACTTGTAATTCATTACTAGTTGATTTAGATGATAATCCATTAATTCCATCCTAAGGCCTCCACGTGGTCGTGGCCCTGAGTTGTATCAAACAAGGGACATGTACCCTATTGTTGCGCTGTCAGATTCGGCGATTCGAGTGATTATTCTCCTACCCTGAATCTCGGTTTAGCAGTGTTGGAAGGTGGATAGTCGTGCCCCATCCTTAACGAGTTTATACTATCCTGTCGATTTCAGATTGGAGTTTGCGGAATAGTGAGCGATCAAACTGCACTCGTCTATTTTCTTATACTCATATTCGCACTCTGGGGATAAGAGCTAGTTAGCGGGTGGTCGAACTATGCCCGGCTCATATCTATACTCCAGTCTGCACTCTAGGGACTTTGAGTTAGTTCATAGGTAGTCGATTCACGTCTGATTTATATTTATACTCTAATCCACACTCTAGGGACTTAGAATTAGTTCGAAGAATAGTTGGACCGTACTATTTTTAATTGATTTATTTGCCCCTAGGATCTAGGATTTTATTTAGCGAGCGATCGATCTATGTCATGATTGCTTTTGATTTATTTCAGTCCCATCACTCGGCGGGACTTATTCGCTCATCGGATGGTAGACTCACATCCATTTCTTGTTACGTATTCCGTCCATCGAGTTATGAATGAGAGTTATTAAATAAATGGTCGAACCATGCTCATCTTGTTTAATTCAATGGGAACTAGCATAATTGGTTAGTCGTAAACTCTGGGAACCCATTCGGACGTATCGACATTAGTCAATTTCGTAACGTAATTAACATGTAACGTTATAGCAAGCACAGATATGAAGGAAGTTCAAAACTTTATTTGCTAAATGGAAGGAAATGACATAATTTTCCTTATTACATATTTGTAAAACAAATGCTAAAGAAAATTATGAAAGTAAATATAACTGAATGAAAAAGAAATAAACTTAATGAAATAGCATCGTAAATGCTCATTATTCCACGCCCTTAGGAGTATGATGTCATCAATAGTCGCTAGCTTGAAATTTTCCTCTCCAAGCCTCTGCTTGATGACATACGGTCCTTCCTAGGTTGGATTCATATGCGCTTAGGCAAGAAAAACCCGTTTCAAGATGAGTTCACCTATTTCAAAGGTTCTAGGCCGGACTTTCGTGCTGTAGTATTGAGCGATTCAGTGTCAGTGTGCAGCTGCTCTTAAATTAGCTTCCTCATGATTCTCATCTATAAAGTCTAGAGATTCCAAGAGGAGGTCTTTATTTGTTCTAGGATTTTAGTAAGTCACTCGATGAGAAGGAACTTCGAGCTCAATGGGAATAACAGCCTCAGAACCGTAAGCAAGGGCGAATGGAGTATGGCCAGTCGTGGACTTATAGGTAGTCCTATAAGCCTATAGTGCTATCAGGAGTTCATCCACCCACTTGCCTCAAGCCTTTTCCAAATGCTTCTTCAAAATGAATTTATGATTTTATTCACGGCTTCAACTTGCTCATTTACTTGAGGGTGAGCGACTGCCGCAAATCTCTTTTCAATACGATGCTGACGTCCGAAGTCTTTGAATTCAGCACTATCGAATTGAGTCCCACTATCTGTTATGATAGTTTATTGAAGACCAAAATAACAAATGATGTTCCAAACAATTAAGTTGATTACTTTCTTTGTTGTGATCGTAGCTAATGATTCTGCTTCGGCCCATTTGATGAAGTAATCAACTGCGATAATAACGTACTTTGCACCACCTTTAGAGATCGGTATGGAACCATTAATGTCTATACCCCACATGGAAAACAGCCATGGGCTGATCATTTATGTTATTTCCATTGGTGGAGCTCTTGGGACTTTTGCATATACCTGGTACTTGTCGCATCACCTTACATAATCAGTAGTGTCTTGATTGATAATTGGCCAATAATACCCGTATCGAAGTATTTTCTTTGCTAGAGTTATCTCATTCTCCTTCATTAACTTATTTTAGGACTCATTTTATCTCATCATGAGCAACACACCGAAGGAGGGGAATGAAAAAAACCCTTTCTGTACATAACTCCTTCCTGTATGATATATCGTGAAGCTTTATGAAGAACATGTCGTTTTTCATTCCTTTGTTTAGGAAGGACTCCCTATAGCAAATAGTTTTTAATTGAAGTCATCCACGATCCCCTTTAAGGCTCCCTATTTAGTAGCCGATCGATTTCCATCGGGTTTATACTCGAGGCATTTAATACTTCGACTGAAAACAAGCCCATCTGTTGTGCGTCCCTGATGCTACTAAACTTTGCCAACGAATCAGCCTCTCTGCTTTGATCCCGAGGAATATGCATAATGTCATAATACTCAAAGTCAGTCAAAAACTTTTGGAATTGGGTAAGGTATGGAGCAAGCTGCTGTCCTTTAACTTGGTAATATCCCTTGACTTGATATACTACCAATTATGAGTCGCAATAGATTTCAAGGGACTCTATTCCCAGTTCTCCAGCGAGTTTAAGTCCAGCAATCAATGGTTCATATTTGGCTTCATTGTTTGTTGCAAGGAAATCAAGCTTTAAAGCGTAGTAAATTGATCGAACTTGGGAGTCACAAGCACAATCCCATCTCCAGAGCAATGATCATTGGATGCTCCATTTGAATACAACTTCCATCGTATGATAGAGGTTTCACTACTCTCTAGGAAATCATCTTGCGTAGTAAATTCTGCTATAAATTCTGCCAATGTCGGACCCTGGATAGCTCTTTGGGGAAGATAAGTGGTGTGGAATTGACTGAGCTTGATATTCCACTTGAGTAACCTTCCAGACGTATCAGGTCATTGCAGGACCTGTCATAATGGCCGGTCGGTATAAACATTGATAGTTAGCACCTAGAAGTGAAGGCGGAGCTTTCATGATGCAATCAGCAAACAATATGCCAGTTTCTCTATCTTTGGATAGTTACTTTCAACTCCTATCAATCACTTTATAACATGATAGATCAGTCTCTGGATTCGGTTCTCCTCGCGAAGCAACGTGGCCCTTATAGCGTGTGCCAACACGGCTAAGTAGATATATAAATCTTAATGATCCACTGGCTTTGATAAGATGTGGGGGTTTCTCTAAGTGATTCATGAACGCTTCGAATGCGTCTTTATAATCTTATTCCATTCAAAATTCCTTTTTTCTATCCTGATCATGTCAAAGAAAGGAATGCATTTATCGGTAGCTCTGGAAATGAATCGACTTAAGGCAGCAACCTTCCAATTCAAACTCTGCACTTATTTAATAGTCTTTGGTGCTTGGACATTGCAAATAGCTTGAATTTTCTCAGGATTAAATTCGATACCACGGGCACTAACGATAAAACCCAAGAACTGTCCTAATGCAAAACCAGAGGAATATTTCAGAGGATTAATCTTCATTTTATAATGTCAGAGGATGCCGAACGTTTCTGCCAAGTCTTTAATGTGGTCGGTAGACTGTCATGACTTCATGAGCATATCATCCACGTATACCTCCATCATTTTTCAGATTTGATCTTTAAATATTCTATTAACTAGGCACTGGTTGATCGCTTCTGCATTCTTTAGCCCAAACGACATCACCACATAGCAATATAACTAAACATCGATAATGAAGCCAGTGTGCTCTTGATCGAAAATGTGCATCGGGACTTGGTTATGTCCCGAGTTTGCATCCCTGAAAAATAGCAATTCATGTCCCATAATTTAGTCTACCATCTGGTTGATCCTTGGAAGGGGAAAACTATCTTTCGGGCATGCCTTGTCCAAGTTCGAGTAATCAACGCACGTCCACACTTCCTATTCGCCTTTCTCACAACTACAGGATTAGATTCCCACTTAAGGTAGATGGCATCATGAATAAACCCATTGTCTTTGAGTCTATCCAACTCCTCTTTAAGAGCAGCAGATCTCTCCGGATCCATGCCACATCTTTTTTGTTTCACCAGATATTCAATGCATGGCTTGCAATGGCAGGCAAGATCTCATACATGTCAGAGAGAGTCCAAGTGAACACATCGAGATTCGCACGGAGAAATCTAGTTAGTACTTTCGCCATCGGGGGGTGAGTTGCGATCTGATCTTTAGGACCTATGATGGGTCATCGTGGCAAACTCTGATGTCAATTGTCAATGTAACGACCCGTATTTTTACGGATCGAAAGATCGTAGAACTGTCGACATTAAGTCATTGATGTTATTAAGTTGTTTAGAGTTGAGTCGACCAAAGCTTAGGTCGTGTGAGTTAGGTCGAATGGAGCGACCTATAGAATTAGCTCGTGTGGAGCTTAGGTCGTGTGGAGCGACCTATAGAAGTAACGACCTATAGGAGTAGGCCGACCTAGGCGAGTTAACGACCTATAGGAGTTAGTAGGCGGAGCGACCTAAGGTAGTTAGGTCATAAACGACCTAAGTTATAGTTAGGTCGTTAGACGACCTAAAAGAGTTAAGGAGTGAGTGAGTTAGTGGAGCTAACGACTTAAGGTGGTAAGCGACTTAAGAGTTAAGTCGTATAGGATTTAGGTCGTGTGGAAGTTAGGTCGGTTGAGCGACCTAAGGGGTGAGCGACCTAAGGAAGAAAAGCGACTTAAAAACAGTACGACCTAGTAGTTAGCGAGTTAGTGGATTAAGCGACTTAAGTATAGTAAGTGACCTGAGTATAGTGAGCGACTTAAGGTTTAGGCGACCTAAGGGGATAGGTCGTTAGGTGCTTAGGTCGTGGGTCGTTTGGAACGACTTAAGGAGGATGGCGACCTTGAGGTTAGTACTGTGTTGAGGTAGGTCGTGGGAGTCTTAAGTCGTTGGGTCGGCTAGGTGATAAGTCATAGACGAGATAAGGCTTAACTCGTGTGGTCCTATGTATAGTTAAGTCGTGTGTGTGTTAGGTCGTAGGACCTGTTAAGTCGTAAGTCGTTGAAGCTTATGCTTAGTGTTAAGTCTCATACTAGGTAGGTCGTATTGAGGCTTATGTGTTAGGTCGGCAGTGCTTTAGGTCGGCAGTGTTTTAGGTCGTATGCTGCTGCTTTAGGTCTTATGTCGTTGAGGTTATGGGTCGTGAGTCTTAGGTCAGGGGCGACTCATGGGTTAGGTCGTGGATGACTTATGGGGGCGGCGACCTAAGATTCAGCCTATAAATAGAGGGCTTTGGTTCACTTTTTGGTACCGGATTTTGAAGCGACGAAGTGCTGCCATTTTTGAGAGCTCGACCACAACACTTCTTCACTTCTTTTCTCCACTTTAATCTTGTGATTCCTTCCATCTAAATTGAAGATCAAATCGAAGATCCAAGGGCCAAAGTTGAAGATCTTCATCCATTGAAGTGAGATTTCACCGTTTGAAGAGGAATCTTCTCGGATCAAGCTAGATCCTTTGCTGTCCAGATCTGGAGTTGGTTGTTTTTAAGGTGCTTAGGTGATTCGATGAGTGGTGGTTATCTCTCACACGGACCCAAAGGAGTATATTGGATCGGTGGTTTGTTTATGTGCTAAAGAGAGTGATTTCGTGCATTTTTCTTAAGTCTGCATGTAGATCTATTGCTCATGATGATTTGACATCTATTTTACTACATGTTCACTTATGCAAGTTCATTCATCAAGTTGTAGAGCTATTGTTCATAATTCATATTTGTTAGAATGCATGTTAGATTTGGACTCTTTATTTACGAAATTGCCATTATTGTGTAATTGTTTATTTAGATCTTGTTTGAATGATTGATTACTTGGATTAATGTTTGATTTGATTGATTAGTTGATTGATAACTTGATTTGGACAAGTTGGTTGAAGATGATTCAAAAGCTAAGTGGAAAGGCTCTTGAATAAGAAAGCTGCTTGTGGCATATGAAGCGGATGTTGAAGCTCATATGGATAGATTTGTTGATGATGTTGAGATGGGACTTTGCCATGATGCAATGAGGCAAACCATGATGTTGAGATGGGACTTTGCTATGATGCGATGAAGCAAAGCATGATGTGAGAAAGCCTTGGTTTAATCCAGACGGGATCATCCCAAGCATGTTGATAACTCGGTGATGTGGTCCGGGTTTGTGGATAATGGTTAGCTTGAGAGGCGCTCGAGCTAGTATGGGAATAGTCGTCGAGGAGGATGACTAGAAGGCCAAGATTTCATCGTTGTTGAAGGTTCTAGCATGCTCAAAGCAAGAGTACGTTGGGACGGGTCACGATGACGTTCCAAGCACGGGTCACGATGACGTGCTAGTACTCTGGGCAGATGCGATAGTCCTAGGCACGGGTCACGACGACGTGCGGAGCTATGTCTTGAACCGGGGTTACCATTAGCCCTTGGCAGGCGGTCATTCAACTAACGGTCAAATCAAGGCAATGATAACAGTGATCGCCATAGTCATGGATGTTTGATTGTATCATCATTCGGCCTCAAGAGCGGTGTTTTCGGAGTGCTTACCTGATCTTGGTTTAGGTCTTGGGGGCTTGTACTTGGAAAACATCGACCTTGACTCGAGTGATAATTGCTTTACTAAATTATCTGCTTTGATATGTTTGTTTATGCTTAAAGGGTCTGGGGGCTATCACTGTAGAAAGAGGTGGAGTGGGATGGTTGAGTTCCTATTCCTTTTTACCCTTTATGCTCTTTTGGTATGTTTGATAGTTGATTTACTGCTCACTAAGACTTTTGTCTGACTCAAGGTTTTATGTTTAACTCTTATCACCTTGGGCTGTTCATCCATGTTGGGATGGGCAGACTAGGTAGCAGGTGACACGTGCTGTTCTTAGTAACCAGCGCTGTTGATGACGAAGACGAGCTGGAGGCTTTTGCATATTGTTTCCTTACTATATGTACTGGATGTTCCGCTGTTTGTTTGATACTCTGAGTGTTATGTAGTGAGGCTTGATGTATTGACTATTCAGATGATTGTATACAACTATTATGAGTTTATATGATGAGATCCGGTTGGAGCTTCACTATGTATATTTTTCTATTGTACTTTATCCTTGCGCTGTGAGTAATACGATAGACTATTGTGTTTACCCTACCTTGATGATCGTCCATGGCGGCCTGGCACACTTTTCAGCGCATTATTCCTTGTTTAAGTGCAGGAGTCTTGGACGGTCGTCACATTTGGTATCAGAGCTTTGGTTAATCGATTTTAGCCAACGCTCGCTGACGTAACTACGTATGAGAGACGTAATTGTAATTTTGATGGATGATTACTATATATAATATAGTAGCTTAGAAGAATTTGATCTTCTTATGCAGTTGTTTCCTAGGGTATATTAATCATTTCTTTTAGATATTAGGAATGAGTCGAAGAGGGAGACCAGCTGCTAGGGAAGGCCATGCTATTGAGGGGGCTGCTGATTATGCTTCTATGTTCGAGGCTATGATGACTTCGATCATGAGAAGGATGCCAGCTCCAGGGCCATCGGTAGATGTTGGAGTTCAAGTTCAAGCCCCAAGACCAGTGGATTTTGCTAAGTTGTGCAAAGACTATACTTCTCTTGGAGGAAAGGTTTTCTTGGGAACTGAATCAACCATTTAAGTTCAAAGATGGATTGATGCTTGTAGAAGGATTTTCGGTGATTTGGGAATTGAGGATGCAACTAAGAGGAAGCTTGCATCAAGACAGCTTAGAGCTTCTGATTGGTGGAACTCTATCACCATTGATACTCCAGAGAAAGAGATTACTTGGGAGCAATTCCAAGTTAGATTCGAAGCTAAGTTCATTTCTACAGCTCAGAAATCTGTTTTGTTTAAGAAGTTTGTGGAACTCAAGCAAGGTGGAAGACCAGTTCTTGAGTATGTTTCTGAGTTTGAAGCTTTGTCCAAGTATGCTCGGTCATATATTGACTCCCCCTATCAGAAGAATGAGAAGTTTGTGACAGGCTTGGATAGTTATCTTGGGAGGCAGTTGGTGGATCATCTGGATGATCCATTTGAGAAGCTTGTGGAGAAAGCTCTCAGGAATGAGAATTTGTTTCCTAAGGAAGGATCTGTTGTTGCTGTGACCAAGGATGAGTCTAAACCTCAGCAGAGTGGAAACAATAAGAGGAAGCAGCAACAACAGGAGGGTAAGGATGGCCAGAAAAAGCCAAAGGGTGAAGTGACCTGCTACAATTGTCGGCAGAAGGGCCATTTCTCCAGGGATTGTAAGAATCCAAAGGTGCCGTTGAAGTGCCACAACTGTGATAAGCTGGGGCATATCAGGAAGAATTGTCCGGAACCGAGGAAAGACGGGCAGGTTGTGCAAGCTTATGCTTTGGGGACTGTTCCATCATCTTCAAAAGCTCCTACTGCAGAAGAGAAAGGAAAGAGTGTGGTGGTTCAAGGTACTCTTTCCATTTGTGGTGTTCCAGTTAGGGTGTTGTTTAATACTGGAGCGTCGCATTCCTTTGTTTGTAATGAGTTGGTAGACCGGTTGGGTTTGGAATCAGATATTGTTGATAGACCATTGGTGGTGACTAATCCAGTTGGGGGTTCGTCTTGTTTGTGTATGATATGCCGTGGTCTAGTTGTGTCGAGTCATGATTGCTCTTTTGTTTGTGATTGCTTTGTTCTGAACTTTGTGGGGTTCGGAATTATTTTGGGTATGGACTGGCTTAGGAAGTATGCGGCAAAGGTTGATTGTGAAAGGCTGGAGGTGACAGTCGAGAATTTGGAAGGGCGAAAGGTTGTGATACGATGTAAGCATGAAGAAGGCGTCTTCATGAGCTTCATGTATTCGCTGGTTGTTCCACGGGATGGACTGTCATCGGTGCCGATCGCGAATGGATTTGAGGACGTCTTTGATGAAGTCAAAGGGTTGCCGCCGCATAGAGAGATCGAGTTTCCTATCATCTAGTTGAAGGAGCCAGACCTGTTGTGATGCCTCTTAGGCGGATGGCGCCTAGGGAACAGCAAGAGTTGAAGGTGCAAGTTGATGACCTTTTACGGAAAGGATTCATTCGGCGTAGCGTGTTCGAATGGGGTGCACCAGTTGTGTTCGCAACCAAAGCGGATGGATCGTTGAGGTTGTGTGTAGATTATCGTGAGCTGAATAAAGTGACTAAGGAGAACAAGTATCCGTTGCCGAGAATAGATGACTTGTTTGATCAGCTTCATGAAGCTAAGGTGTTTTCTCAGATGGATTTGGCAACGGGATTTCACCAGTTGAGAGTGGCTAAGGATAGTGTTCCGAAGACTGCTTTTAGGACACCATCCGTTTTCTATGAGTGGCTGGTAATGCCGTTTGGGTTGACCAATGCACCAGCATATTTTGTGGATCTTATGAATAGAGTGTTCAGAGATCAGTTGAACAAGTTTGTACTTGTGTTCGTGGATGATATTTTGATTTATTCCAGAACTGAAGAGGAACACAAGACACACTTGCGGATTGTTTTGGAAATTTTGCGGAAACATCAGCCGAGGGCTAAGTTTTCGAAGTGTCACTTCTGGAAGAGTGAAGTGAGGTTCTTAGGCCATGTTATCTCTGGAAATGGAATAGCGGTTGATCCCGCCAAGGTGGCAGCGATCCAGGATTGGGTTAGACCTAAGAATGCATCTGATGTGAGAAGTTTTCTTGGATTAGCAGGATATTATCGTCGGTTTATCAAAGACTTTTCCAAGATAGCTGCACCGTTAACGGGATTGATGAAAAAGAACCAGGTGTTCAGATGGGATGCTAAGTGTGAGCAAGCTTTCGACATCCTGAAAGAGCGACTGACAAGTGCTCCTATTTTGACTATTCCGAGTGGGAATGATGAGATGGTGGTTTACACCGATGCATGTGGTACTGGACTTGGAGCAGTGCTAATGCAGAAGGATAAAGTTGTTGCATATGCAAGTCGACAACTGAAGCCGCATGAAAGGAATTATCCGACTCATGATTTGGAGTTAGCGGTGATTGTATTTCCTCTGAAGATGTGGAGACATTACCTATCGGGAGTTCGATTTGAGTTGTTTACAGATCATAAGTCGTTGAAGTATCTGTTCTCCCAAAAGGATTTGAATCTTCGACAGCAACGATGGCTAGAGTTTTTAGCATCATATGATTTTGGTATAGCCTATACTCCGAGAAAAGGTAACGCAGTGGCAGATGCGTTAGACATGCGGGATTGGGAGCCATGTTTTCAGAATGGAAGAGCCTTGAGTATTTGGCTGGATTTGACTTCAGGCTTAAATGTGGATTGGAACCTGAGATGTTGGCAAACTTATCGATAAGACCTACTCTAGTGGAAAGAATTGGCGAGAGCCAAAAGCAAGACGATAAGCTTATCAAGATTATCCGTGATGTGGAATCTGGAGTAGACCCAGAAAAGGATAAAGGATTTGAAGTCGATCGAGAGGGTTGGCTTCGGAAGCAAGGACGATTAGTTGTTCCCGATATAGATGGATTGAGAGATGTAGTTCTTATGGAAAGTCATCACTCGAAGTTGACGATTCATCCAGGTGGAAATAAGATGTATCGGGATATGAAGAGAACCTATTACTGGGAAGGTATGAAGAAGGATGTTGGAAATTTTATTTCCAAATGTATGAACTGCCAGTTGGTAAAAGCTGAGCAGAAGAAGCCCAGTGGATTGCTTCAGCCGTTGGAAGTTCCTACGTGGAAGTGGGAACAAATATCGATGGATTTTATCGATGGTCTACCTAGAACCAGGGCAGGGAATGAAGGGATTTGGGTCATTGTAGATCATTTGACAAAGAGTGCAAGATTCATTCCTGTTCGATCAACTAGGACTGCATCAAAGTTGGCTGAGCTGTATGTTAAGTGGATAGTTCGATTCCATGGTATTCCGAAGAGTATAGTGAGCGATCGAGACCCATTGTTCACTAGTGGATTTTGGAAGAGCTTCCAAGAAGTTTTGGGGACCGAGTTGTGTTTGAGTACAGCTTATCATCCCTAAACAGATGGTCAGACCGAGAGAGTCAACCGAGTTTTGGAAGATCTCCTTAGAGCTTGTGTTTTAGATTTCGGAGGATCATGGGAAGATCATCTTCATTTGGTGGAATTTTCATATAATAGCAGTTACCAGACAAGTATTGGTATGGCACCGTATGAAGCATTGTATGGAAGACCGTGTAACTCTCCGACATGTTGGTTAGAAACTGGAGAAAAATTGATACTTGGGCCAGAAATGATTCGTCAGACTTCGGATTGTATAGAGACCATTCGTCGACGAATGAAGGCAGCCCAAGACCGTCAGAAAAGTTATGCTGATAAGCGTCGTAAGGATTTGGAATTCGACGTAGGTGATATGGTTTTCGTGAAGATTTCTCCTTTGAAGAATGTTATTCGATTCGGGAAGAAAGGAAAATTGACTCCAAGATTTGTTGGACCATTCCCGATCATCGAGCGAATTGGAAAGCTCGCCTATAAATTGGAGTTACCGGAAAAGATGGCGGGTGTGCACAATGTTTTTCATGTTCTTATCTACGGAAGTATGTGCACGACTCGAATACAGTGGTTTCTGCTGATAGCTGTGAAGATTTAGAAGTTGATCCAGTTGTTATGAGACCTCGTAAGCCGCTTCGTGTTGTTGAAACCGACACGAAACAGCTTAGGAGGAAGACGATTACGTTGCTCAAGGTACAATGGAGTGATGATGTTAACGACTGTACGTGGGAGGAGGAAGAGAGGATGAAGGCAGCTCATCCTGAACTCTTCGAGGTATGGCCCTAAGGTGTTGTGACATCTCACGAATTTGTAACTTGTTCTAGTCGTAGAATTCTGCATGCTAGGCTAGTAATTGGATGTATGGTTTGTTGGTTGCTATGGATGGTAGGCATGCAGAATAGTTTTGGTTGCTCTTGTTTGTTTGGAATTTCGAGGGTGAAATTCCTAAGGGGGAGAGAATGTAACGACCCGTATTTTTACGGATCGAAAGATCGTAGAACTGTCGACATTAAGTCATTGATGTTGTTAAGTTGTTTAGAGTTGAGTCGACCAAAGCTTAGGTCGTGTGAGTTAGGTCGAATGGAGCGACTTATAGAATTAGCTCGTGTGGAGCTTAGGTCGAGTGGAGCGACCTATAGAAGTAACGACCTATAGGAGTAGGCCGACCTAGGCGAGTTAACGACCTATAGGAGTTAGTAGGCGGAGCGACCTAAGGTAGTTAGGTCATAAACGACCTAAGTTATAGTTAGGTCGTTAGACGACCTAAAAGAGTTAAGGAGTGAGTGAGTTAGTGGAGCTAACGACTTAAGGTGGTAAGCGACTTAAGAGTTAAGTCGTATAGGATTTAGGTCGTGGGGAAATTAGGTCGGTTGAGCGACCTAAGGGGTGAGCGACCTAAGGAAGAAGAGCGACTTAAAAACAGTACGACCTAGTAGTTAGCGAGTTAGTGGATTAAGCGACTTAAGTATAGTAAGTGACCTCAGTATAGTGAGCGACTTAAGGTTTAGGCGACCTAAGGGGATAGGTCGTTAGGTGCTTAGGTCGTGGGTCATTTGGAACGACTTAAGGAGGATGTCGACCTTGAGGTTAGTACTGTGTTGAGGTAGGTCGTGGGAGTCTTAAGTCGTTGGGTCGGCTAGGTGATAAGTCGTAGACGAGATAAGGCTTAACTCGTGTGGTCCTGTGTATAGTTAAGTCGTGTGTGTGTTAGGTCGTAGGACCTGTTAAGTCGTAAGTCGTTGAAGCTTATGCTTAGTGTTAAGTCGCATACTAGGTAGGTCGTATTGAGGCTTATGTGTTAGGTCGGCAGTGCTTTAGGTCGGCAGTGTTTTAGGTCGTATGCCGCTGCTTTAGGTCTTAGGTCGTTAAGGTTATGGGTCGTGAGTTTTAGGTCGGGGGAGACTCATGGGTTAGGTCGTGGATGACTTATGGGGGCGGCGACCTAAGATTCAGCCTATAAATAGAGGGCTTTGGTTCACTTTTTGGTACCGGATTTTGAAGCGACGAAGTGCTGCCATTTTTGAGAGCTCGACTACAACACTTCTTCACTTCTTTTCTCCACTTTAATCTTGTGATTCCTTCCATCTAAATTGAAGATCAAATCGAAGATCCAAGGGCCAAAGTTGAAGATCTTCATCCATTGAAGTGAGATTTCACCGTTTGAAGAGGAATCTTCTCGGATCAAGCTAGATCCTTTGCTGTCCAGATCTGGAGTTGGTTGTTTTTAAGGTGTTTAGGTGATTCGGTGAGTGGTGGTTATCTCTCACACGGACCCAAAGGAGTATATTGGATCGGTGGTTTGTTTATGTGCTAAAGAGAGTGATTTCGTGCATTTTTCTTAAGTCTGCATGTAGATCTATTGCTCATGACGATTTGACATCTATTTTACTACATGTTCACTTATGCAAGTTCATTCATCAAGTTGTAGAGCTATTGTTCATAATTCATATTTGTTAGAATGCATGTTAGATTTGAACTCTTTATTTACGAAATTGCCATTATTGTGTAATTGTTTATTTAGATCTTGTTTGAATGATTGATTACTTGGATTAATGTTTGATTTGATTGATTAGTTGATTGATAACTTGATTTGGACAAGTTGGTCGAAGATGATTCAAAAGCTAAGTGGAAAGGCACTTGAATAAGGAAAGCTGCTTGTGGCATATGAAGCGGATGTTGAAGCTCATATGGATAGATTTGATGATGATGTTGAGATGGGACTTTGCCATGATGCGATGAGGCAAACCATGATGTTGAGATGGGACTTTGCTATGATGCGATGAAGCAAAGCATGATGTGAGAAAGACTTGGTTTAATCCAGACGGGATCATCCCAAGCATGTTGATAATTCGGTGATGTGGTCCGGGTTTGTGGATAATGGTTAGCTTGAGAGGCGCTCGAGCTAGTATGGGAATAGTTGTCGAGGAGGATGACTAGAAGGCTGAGATTTCATCGTTGTTGAAGGTTCCAGCATGCTCAAAGCAAGAGTACGTTGGGACGGGTCATGATGACGTTCCAAGCACGGGTCACGATGACGTGCTAGTACTTTGGTCAGATGCGATAGTCCTAGGCACGGGTCACGACGACGTGCGGAGCTATGTCTAGAACCGGGGTTACCATTAGCCCTTGGCAGGCGGTCATTCAACTAACGGTCAAATCAAGGCAATGATAACAGTGATGGCCAGAGTCATGGATGTTTGATTGTATCATCATTCGGCCTCAAGAGCGGTGTTTTCGGAGTGCTTACCTGGTCTTGGTTTAGGCCTTGGGGGTTTGTACTTGGAAAACATCGACCTTGACTCGAGTGATAATTGCTTTACTTAAATTGTCTGCTTTGCTATGTTTGTTTATGCTTAAAGGGTCTGGGGGCTATCACTGTAGAAAGAGGTGGAGTGGGATGGTTGAGTTCCTATTCCTTTTTACCCTTTATGCTCTTTTGGTATGTTTGATAGTTGATTTACTGCTCACTAAGACTTTTGTCTGACTCAAGGTTTTATGTTTAACTCTTATCACCTTGGGCTGTTCATCCATGTTGGGATGGGCAGACTAGGTAGCAGGTGACAGGTGCTGTTCTTAGTAACCAGCGTTGTTGATGACGAAGACGAGCTGGAGGATTTTGCATATTGTTTCCTTACTATATGAACTGGATGTTCCGCTGTTTGTTTGATACTCTGAGTGTTATGTAGTGAGGCTTGATGTATTGACTATTCAGATGATTGTATACAACTATTATGAGTTTATATGATGAGATCCGGTTGGAGCTTCACTATGTATACTTTTCTATTGTATTTTATCCCTACGCTGTGAGTAATACGATAGACTATTGTGTTTACCCTACCTTGATGATCGTCCATCGCGGCCTGGCACACTTTTCAGCGCATTATTACTTGTTTAAGTGCAGGAGTCTTGGGCGGTCGTCACAGTCAACTTAACCGATGCAGCCTTGGTCTCTTTGGGCTCCTCCTCGTCATCTCTTGGATCTATATCTCTATAGAGCCGATTGTGGCGCCCGAGCCAATGTTCAGGCACCAGTTGTCAATCTTCATTAGCTTAGATGCAGGCTGACTTGTCCATACCTATACCTTTCTCCTTCCGTTGAGCGTCCCTCAATTTAGCTACATAACAAGTACGTCTAGCTGCTTGATCACCATGAACAACTCCAACTCCATTATCTATCGACAAGTTCAAAGTCAAGCACCATAGGGCAAGAGCTGTCCGAAACTTAGCTAGGGCTGGTTGGCCCAGAAAGTGTTCTATAGAGAGTCAATATCTGAAACAAAAAAGGCAAAATCCATACTTTCCTTTGGTCACCTTCTCCCAACTCTACAGGTAATTCAACATGACCAACAACTTCAGTTGCAACACCATTAAAGCCACGAACGTAGGTTTTTGATGGTTTCAAGTCCTTGGCTTCCATCCTTATCTGATCGTAAGCTTTTTTGAAAATTATACTTATAAAACTTCCACAGTCAACCAATATCCTTCTCATTAAAGGGGGTTGATCATGGCCAAAATGACCATTAGGTCAATCATTAGAGCCTCCACTTTGTCTACATCTCTATTTCTAAATACGATATCATCTGCCATAATACACTGCTATTTGGCCAGAGCTCCATCTTCCGTGTTTGAATAGCATTCAAAATCGATGTGCTTAATCTTGCTAGCTTAGCGCTTCATTTCATGCCACCTCTAATCGGTCGGATACGGTCCTACGAATATTGTATTTATAACAATTTTTCCACCAGTCCACATAGGCTCCTCAGCCCTATGCGGTGCTTGTCCTCGGTTGGGGTTAGATGTCCCTTGCCCGCCTTCCTGAGGGGTTTTCACAAACTGTTGTAACTTCCTTTCTTGAATCAGATGTTCGATAATATCCTAGAGATGCCTGAGTTGGTTTGTGTTATTCCCATAGCATTTGTGTAACCAACAATATTTTCTGGTTTATTTCTTCTTTTCTATTTATTCTTTTGGAGGCGGCCTCCTATACTGCATGGTATTGCAGGTAGATAAACATATATTCTCCAAGGACGTATTCTGTGGTGTGTAAGTATTATACATCAAAATCTAGGCTTCCCTCTTTCGTTATCGGCTCCTATCTCCGCCTTTATTTTGTTAATTTAGTTTGTTTTGGACATTCAATTGAACTTTTCGCAAGCTTTCATCAGACTGCTTTATAGCAATATTACTCTGTACTCACTCTCCATTCAGTCCTACAACATTCTTCCTCTTGGAGGATCTTACTTCCTCGTTCCTCAAATACTGAGTTGCCTATGCATAAAAGCATTCCAACATTGCAAGTGGTTTGCCAACTAACCAATCACCAAAATTAGATTCTCGATCAATTACTCTTGCCACGACCATCAATATTGCATGGTCATTCGGATTAATGATTTCTATAACAGATGTATGGAATCTCTCCAAATAATCTATCAATGATTCTTCTGGAGCTTGGATCACGTTGAACAGGGATATTACATCTTTAGGGCGAGTTGCATGCATTTGAAACTGCTCCACAAGCCTTGTTGCCAAATCGTCAAATCGAGAGATCGACCATGGAGGTAGCCTTGTAAACCACATCATTGCTATACCAGAGAGAGTTATAGGAAAACATCCACACTTGGTTGTGAAAGTGACTGTGTTATAGGATCGAGTAATATTGATTATAATAAATAACTAGTGCGAAAATAACTGTAAAATAATAATAGCAATAAAATGACACCATAGATTTTTATACTGGTTCGAACTCCCCTTCTACGTCTAGTCCCAGACTCCTTCTGGAATTATAGCTAGTAACCCTCACTTAACCCGAAGGAACATGTATTGCACCACCTGAGCAACCGAATAGGACTTTGACCGTCTGAGCAATAGAACAAGACTTGACCGCTTGAGCAACCGAACAAGACTTTCTTACAAAGTGGATTTAACTTGACTTTGTGAATAACATGGATTTGTCACTTGTAGTACACCCTTCCTATAATCTTATCCTCAAAGTATATGTGTATATTTGTGTGTATGAAGAATAAGAAGTTTAATATTGCTTGAAGAGTATGGAAATGAATACATAAGAAATGATTGTATGAAAGCCTGTAGATATTAAACAACGCTAAGTGATATAGATCAAAAGAGAATAGAAAATTAGGTGACTTGAATCTACAATCTTGAGTGTATATATAGTGTGTAAGGAGATATGACTGTTGGAAATAGATATCTATCAAAATCCAAGAGACGAAACCTTCCATGAAGAAGAAACCTTTTGGTGAAAATAAGCGTCTCTTGGAAAATATGACAGTTGCAGTATTCAGTCGACTGAACTTTCCTAGTCAGTCGACTGAACTTTCTTAGTCAGTCGACTGAATTTAAACGTGCACAAAAAAATTTAAACAATGTCAGTCGACTGACCAAGTAGTTCAGTCGACTGTCTCCTATATATTAAAAAAATTTCGAACATCATCAGTCGACTGACATATAGTATTCAGACGACCGAATACTATTTTTCCAGTGCACTAAAAACCTTGTGTGTGTGTGTATGAAAGTTTTGTAAAATGTATGCAAGTTTCGTAAATGAATTTGTGAGTGATGAGCTTTGAGGATAGATTTTAATGAAATTCTATACTAGACACTATTCTTATTGACTCTAGTTACATTAATATCAATACGAACCATATTTGAGTCGATGAGTCCGGATTTGCCATGGTCGTATATTTGTGAACTTTCATCTCTTGTCAGCATTCAAAACCTTATGATCCAACATTCTTCCCCATTTTTATGATGACAACTCCATTTACTACGGGTGAATCTTCAGTAAGATTTTGTTAAAATATCTTTACCCTAAGTAATGTGCTCACAACTTTGATATCGTATTCTTCCCCTTAATCTATGCTATATTTCCTGTACATAATTTATGTTTTTCTCCACCTTTGTCATTGAAAAAAAGGAGAGTACTCAAGGTATATGGTAGTTAAAGTATGAGTAATGTAGCATAGGAACTCATTCACACACACACACACACATATAACATAGACTTAGCACATAACATAGAACAGTCACATCATTCGAGTACCATAGTACAACGGTATATAAAAAATAGAGTTTTGGACAATTACACAATCCCACAAGAACATAAAGATCAAAATGTCTGAAAGCAAAGTCTAATAATTTAATAGAAAAATAGAAATAGGAAATAAAGAGACATTCTTACTCACCACCTTGACTTCCGCCATTTGATCTTTGTTCGTCACCTGCAGTTTCTTCATCATTCGATTCGTCACCTACCTCTTCACCTTCTTCCACCTGCTCTTCATTTGATATAGACAAAGTGAAATGTTCCATCGATTTTTTTCTATGAGATGTAGGAACATGAATGGAGGTAGACGATTGTTGGGAGCATATGATAGCTTTCCAGATATTGTTAAGGAAGGACTTAATATGATTAAGCTTCTTATTGACTATGGTGCCATTTCTATCGACTCTAGAAACAATCGATTCAACCCGAGATAGACGATTATCAAGTACTCTTTTATTATGAGCAATGCTAGTCACAGCTTCATGGAGCCGAGTTTGAAGGACTATTTCTTGAATCTTGTAGACCTACCTTGAGTAGGTCGAGGAGGTTGGGATGAATAAGAGGCTTTCTTATGTGGAGTTTGTTGACGAGCTTGTAGGGAGGATGTTTGAGCTTGACCCTCGGCTTGGTTTTCATGCCAATATTCATAGGTAATTATGGTGCGGTCAAGATATTGCATTGGTAGATTCATGAGACTAAGGGTTTTATTACTCAAGGAACCTATGGTCGAACATTCAAAATCGACAAAAGGAACCTCGAAATGCTTGAGAATGCACATGATGTAAGCGTCATAGTAGATCATCCTCATTCGACCTTGTTAAAAGTTTGGAACTCATCTAGATGACCTTCGCCCAGTTAAGTCATTTATTTCCCTAAATGGCATATAAGGATTGGAAATCATGCCGGTAGACTTTCTTATAGCTTCTAGTGTGGGGATTGATGGTGTGGGCAAGCACTCTATGCATAATGCGAGCTTTTGGCCTTAGTGCTACCGCTTTTAACTCCGTCAAGTCATCAGAGAGAAACAATGACTAACACGATCACGAGTATCCTTATTTATGGCAATTTCAAATAACTCATCACCCTCATCTGGATATTGAAGAATCCGTGCAAGTCGTTTTAGTGGAAGAAAAATCTTTTTACTACATACTACTGTCCAAATGTAGTCACCTGGATTTGTACTTGTGTGGTGGTCTAGATAATTTATTTATAGCTTTGAAATTAATATGACAAAATCTTTTATGCCATAACCAAGGATCGCTTTTTTTTGCTAGTAAACACATAATTGTATTGTAATTTATATTCATATTCATATTCAAAATATAAATATTTCTATCTCTAAAACTTTCAAAAATAAGATTTTTGTTTTGATTAAAAATGCTACACTTATTTTTCGAAAATGAAATATTAAATCGTTTGTCACACAATTAGCTGATACTAAGTAAATTGGGTTTCAAATTTTTAACTAATAAAACATCAGCAATAAGAGGTAAACTAGATATACCGTTATTTCTCACATCGCCTTTTCTGGTGACATATCCTTTGGAATTATCTCTAAATGTGACAGATCATCCATCTGAGTAGATAATATTTGGTAGCATTTCCTTGTTTTCTATCATGTGTTTTGAGCAAGCACTATCTAGCATCCATTTTCCTCTCTTTTTGGGTGGTACCGATAAAATAAAGAATTAACATTGGTATCCATCATTGTATTTTGGGTCCTAAAAGTTAGGTCATATGAAGCAAAAACCAAGAGGGTTCAGTATTCCTTTTGAAAATAAAATCTTCGTTGTTATAAACTATTTTTATAAAAGATTTTATATATTTATTTCTAATCAAGAATTATTTGTTTTAGGAACCTAATTTTGATTATTCAGTAAAAATTGAAATTGTTGAACTAGGTTTTTTAGCATTGTTATTTCTTTTATATGAAAAATTCTTTTTCTTAGGAATAGTTTTATAAGAATATTTATATCCTAGTTCTTGATTATTTGAAACAATTTGAATTTTCTATAATTTTGAAAAGATTTTCTCCGTCTTCATTAAAGTTAGAAACATTTTTAGTAATGTCTTCTAACTTTGTTTTAAGGCTAGAGTTATGTAATTCTAAAATCTTGACATTTTCTTTACGGTCATGACTCTCAATTAATAAAGCATCATTCTTTTCTTTTTGAGTTTCTATCTCTTCACTTAGTAGAGAAAGATGAGATGTAATATTAGAACAAGATTCTTGAATAACTTGAAGTTCTTCTTCTAAAATTTTCTTTTCATCTCTTAGCATTTATACTTCGATTTTAGTTCCATTCAATTTTTCAAGAGTTTCTTTGTACTTTCTATTTTTGCCTTTTAATTATCAAATAATTATGAATTGATTTCCAAAAGATCATCAAAAGTTAGATTACTCAACTCATCTTTTGTGGCCACAAAGCAAAGGTTGGATTGTTCTGAATCACTGTCCGAGTCACTATCTGATGATGAAGATGATTCTGAATTGTCCCATGTGACAGAGAAAGCTTTCTTGTTGAATCTATCTTTCTTGTGCTTATGTTTGTCTTCCTTTTTCTCTGGACAATCTTTCTTGATGTGGCCTTTCTTTTGACATTCATAACATTCTAGAGCAGATGATGAAAGTTTGTTGGTGTTGTTATTGTTGCTAAAACTGTTCTTGTTATTTCTGAATTTGGTTCTCTCTCTAAATTTCTAATTTTTTTTGAAATTTTTAGCAATGAACTCCATATCTTCTTCATCTGAATCTGATTCATCCTTTTCTGCTTGGAATGCTATATTCTTCTTATCTTGAGGCTGTACTCATTTTGCCTGGAGATTAACTTCATAAGATATTAGATTTCTAATCAACTCCTATGGGTTTATGGTCTAAATATTGTTAGCTTCTTCGATTGCTAAGAATTTTCGTTCCCACTGATCTATAGTGAGTTGAGGATTTTTGAAACAATATCAAAATCTATATAAGTTTCTTCTAATGCTATCAAAGAATGACATATATATATATATATATATATATATATATTGAAATCTAGAGTACATTTCATTTATAGTCTCATCTCGCTTCATTTTAAAATTTTGGAACCGACTTTTGAGCAAAGAAATTTTACTCTGTTTTACTTTGTTAGTACCTTCATGTGTAATTTTAAATGTACGCCAAATTAAATGAGCAGTTTTACACATGCTTATTCTATTAAATTCATTTTTGTCTAATGCATAATATAACATATTCATATCTTTAGCATTTGCAGTAGCGTCTAATTTTCGTGTGTTAGACCATGTTGAATATTCCGTAGCAGGAATAGTATATTCAAATTGTATAATGTTCAAGGTTTCATAACTGCTTGATTGTAAATAGATTCTCGTTCTAGTAGCCCAATCGTTATAGTCCATTCCATTAAATGGAGGTGGTCGTGCAGTAGATTGACCTTTTAAAAAGGTACGGTTAGCAACAGTGTTGGTGTTGTTTTCCATATTAAAACAATATCAGATAACTATGTTACGCTTATATGATGGCCTTGCTTTGATACCAATTGAAAGTGACCGTGTTATAGGATCGAGTAATATGGAGTATAATAAATAACTAGTGCGAAAAATAACTGTAAAACAATTATAGTAATAAAATGACACCGGAGAATTTTATACTGGTTCAAACTCCCATTCTACATCCGGTCCCAAACTCCTTCAATAATTATAGCTAGTAACCCTCACTTAACCCGGAGGAACAGGTATTACACTACCTGAGCAACTGAAAAAGGACTTTGACCGTCTGAGCAACATAACAAGACTTGACCGCCTGAGCAACCAAACATGAATTTCTTACAAACTGGATTTAACTTGACTTTGTGTGTTCTGAACAACATGGATTTGTCACTTGTGGTACAACCATCCTATTGTCTTATCCTCAAAGCAGATATGTATATTTATGTGTATGAAGAAAAGGAATTAATATTGCTTATGGAAATGAATACGTAAGCAATGATTGTATGAAAGCTTGTAGATATTGAACTCAGGAATGCTAGGTGTTATTGATCAAAAGAGAATAGAAAATTAGGTGATTTGAATCTATAAATATTGAGTATATATAGTGTGTGAGGAGATATGACTGCTGGAAGTAGATATCTATCAAAATCCAAGAGATGCAACCTTCCATGAAGAAGAAACCTTTTGGTGAAAAGAAGCGTCTCTTGAAAATATGACAGTTGCAGTATTCAGTCGACTGAACTTTCTTAGTCAGTCGATTGGATTTAAATGTGCACAAAAAAATTTGCACAGTGTCGGTCAACTGACCTAAGTAGTTCAGTCGACTGTCTATTGTATATTAATTTTTTTTCAAACAGCATCAGTCGACTGACATACAATATTCAGTTGACTGAATACTGTTTTTCCAGTGACTTAAAACGTTTTGTGTGTGTATGAAAGTTTTACAAAACATATTCAAGTTTCGTAAATGAGTTTGTGAATGATGAGCTTTGAGGATAGAATTTAACAAAATTTTATACTAGACTCTATACCTATTGACACTAGTTACCTTAATATCAATACGAACCATATTTGATTCGACGAGTCCAGATTTTCCATAGTCGTAGATTTGTGAACTTTCGTCTCTTGTCAGCATTCAAAACCTTATGATCCAATAGGTTGCATCATCTACTTGTGCAGAATCCATCATCCATTCATATCTCATGATATGCTGCCTGGGGTCAGTTTTTCCCTCGTAGGCAAGCATCGATGGCATGTTGAACCTCCTTGGATACTCCACGTATAGGACATTATCAGTGAATGGGGTATGGCTTCTCGAGAATCCTTAGTCATCAGTGGCCAAGCCTTTGGTCTCTCTTACTAATTGTCTAACCATAGCCGATAAATTCGGTGTTTGAATATTTGGGGCCAACCGGTGGTCGTGTTACACCTCATGTTAATGGTCTGGCCGATGTCTACGAGCTGTTCCATGCCTTCTTGGTTCAACATCTTCCTGATATATGTCTCATAAGTTCACTTCATCGTCATTCTGGTGAAGCAGTTGGTCAACATTTAACTAAACTCCAACATCTAAATCGACCGCGGCAGCTCCAACTTGCACCCCAGTGCGCATCGGTGAGTTCCCTTTTCTAGAGGAGGTATCAGTATTAATCCCTATAGAGGGATCAGCACCGATCGATCCTGGAAGACCACAATTGTCTACTTGTTGATGTACGGAAGTTTCTGCGCGATGTTCGTCTGTTCTGCGATGCCTTTGCCTATGATACTCATCCGATGAACTAAAACCCTCCGATAACGAGTAAGATATAGGGCCCATCCATGATTTTCATCCATGCTGCTGAGTGAGTTTGTTCATTAGGTTGATATTGGTCTGAATCCGTTGATTTAATTGTCGATGGCTATCCATTAGCTATCTAATTAAATTCTAGAATTCATCTCTTGTAATAGAACTAGTTGGATTCTAGACTTCAACTGGTTCAGCATTCACATCCATTGGTTAAGTACTCCAGCTTTCTTGTTGGATACCAACGTTCTCATTTCTCTTCACGCCTTGAGAAATAGATATAGTGTTCCTCACCATTATTAATAGCTTTGCTTAGATTTTTGCAAATCCGAATGGTATAAGCAAACTTCATGAAGATAACTATGGATCTCTTTCGAGGGATTTATGCATTCTAGTAGCAACAAAGGGATCCTAACCAGTTGAGAATCAATGCTCTCGGTGAAAGTACCAAAATGTTTGCACCATAAATTGGCATAAACACCCAAAAGAGACTATTTGAAGAGAATTAACTAAAGAATAAATTGGAAACAGTGGATAATAACAAAAAACAACAATTAACTGAAAGAAAAACACACACACAACGATTTAAAATGGTTCGGCATTGTTTGCCTACGTCCACTTTGAATAGATTGCTTTATTAATTCCTTTATAATCTAAGTATAAGAGGGATAGGATCAAAATGCATAGTTACAAGAAAGTACAAAGAAACTACCATCATAAAAGTTTCGAAAATGAACTAGAAAGCCGGTATTTATAGAAGAAGATGGCCGAATATCTCTTTGAAATCACAGCAGAAAGACCTTCAAAACCATATAGGCCCACAAAAGAGGTCGCATGGCCTAATTCCAAAGAAGAAGGATTAGTACCGATTCCTTCTTTGGTTGAATTTTTGTGTATAATCCATATGGTGTCTTCCTCATGCTAAAATATGATTGACCTCCAAATTTCATGTCAATTGGATTAGTGGAGCTCGAGTTTTTGCTTGATCTTCACTTTAACATGGTGTGCATGCTACTTTCTACCGATCCCTTCATATACCAATCCCTCCAACTTTATCCTATTGACGTGCGATCCCTATGGTAGGCTCCCTAGAGTCTTTATATCTTGCTCTCAAAATTTTATATGCATTAGAATTGTAGATCTTGAGATATTGATTGTTTTCCACAGGAATTCTCTAACAACTTGAAACAACATATTCCAATTGTGAGAACTAATTTATGCTGATCACTCCAAGGTGTTAGACCATGTTTCATATTTCGAACAATTTGCCTTGCCTATTTGTCAAGTCCATTCAACATTGACTTCATGTTACCATCTATACTAAACTTCTAGGCCCCACAATCACCACTCTGAAGTCATCGACTTTGATGACAGTTGAATCTGACTTATGCAATCAGTTCAATATAGCCGGGTTATAATGTCAGATAAAAAAGAAAGTGATTTTTGTTTTACCAATCCTCTTTATAATGACACTTCTTTACTCCAAACTTAAAGCATATCCATCATGAGTTTCCTGACAAAATATAAGAGATCAGAACATAGGAAGATGGTCGGACACCTACAGGCTATTAGGGCAAGGGAATGCTCTTTCATCTTCCTCTTGACAAATGGAAATTTGTTAGAATATACCCTACTTGCCCCAGGAAGAGCAGTTGATAGCGTAGTTCCTTCGCGGAGTGGCACTAGGCTCCATACCTGTTCCACTACATCCAATAGTGGCTCTGATGAGGGTCCTCAAAAGGAAGAGGTAGAAGGCGGATCGGGTGATGAACGTGAATCTGATGAAGATCATGAAGAGGTGGCTGTTGACATGGAGACTGACAATCCTCTGGGAGATAATGAAGAATGAAAGGATGTTGAAACTGGGGCGGATGGGCCCGTGAAAGAGGGTGTTCCCAATCGTGAGGGCGATAGTGGGAGAATGCCTACCATCCTGGAGGAGGATGAGACGGTTAAAAGTAGAAAAGGGAAGCAGGCCATGGTTGTGGAGGAAGGAGAAATCTTTGACGACGTGAACAATAGTGACCTTCAGGCACTAAGAGGAAAGGAGATCCTGGGATGAATCACCGAGAATGAGCCCTAGAATTCCTAACATTACTTCTCCAAACCTTTTGGCTGATGAAATAATAAGTCCATATCTAGGTACTTCTCCTCCTCCCGAACGACCAATTATTGAGACCTCACTTTCTGTGGGAGATCAAGTTGCAGGGACTTCTATTGAGCCTACATCAACTTATAACTTCATGAAAGATGTTGGCATCCACGTGTATGAGCAAGGAGACATTTTAATTACCGAAATGATTGAAGAAATCTGCTCACATATTGATATATCCTTTGAGGCATATATAAGTGAAGGTAGTAGCACTTTGACTCTGAACCATGCCTAAATGGTTTGTAAACCATAAAGGGGTTATTGGCATTATGCACTTCACTCAAGGATCACGAACATTCATCTGTACATACACCTCAATTTGCGCAACTTTGCAATTTATGCATTTTTCGTTGTTTCAAGTTAAATGGCACATGACAGATATGGAGAACTTCACCGTAGCTCGAGCGACTATAGAAGGAACACTCTTGGCCCTCATCTTCGTCGCTACAAAACAGATAAAGAGAGGTGAAGGAGAAAAGAGCGTAAGCGTGATGAAGCTCGTAGAGCTGAGAGAGAATGCATTGATGTAGAAGAAGAAAAAATGAAGAGAAAGATGGTTTTCACGGGTGATTCCTCCCATGAGACTCACAAAAACCCCAAAGAGATTTCGCTGAGCGCCATGGAGCCACTACTTCTATTATTCATCCATGTTCCGAAGCTCAAACTGCTATTATTCAAGACACTATTTCATCATGAACCACTACAACTGTTGATTCCCCCATTCCTTCTCAAAGCATCTCAACGCTTACACTTCCTCCTGGTTTATCCCGCCTCCAAGCTGGTTATCCATACTTATACTTGCGTCGGTTAAAATTCGATCATAATATCAAAATCATTACTAGAGAAAGTGCGACGAAAGCTGTGACGCCCCACCTCTATACCCACTCTAGCCAAGGACACTATGGGGTAATGCCGTCAACTAGCGCGGAGAATAAGGCTATTGAGGAGCGACCATCCGCGTAATTGCTTTGTGCGAGCACCGATATGTCAGATAGTACAACATGCATATGGTTTTAGGAGGAAATCCGACATACCTCTACAAACTCAAAGCTACTACCCGGTGGCTATATATATTCTTCGGAGTCAAATATAGAAATAAATATAACACAAATCAGTCACAGACATACATATCACAAAGGCCGAAATAGATATGAATATATAACACATGAAAGTGTACATCAGAGTAGTGGTCAAACAAGATCCACAATGTCACAAAAGAATAGCTACAAGTGCTAGACAAAAGAATATGGATACATCAATGAGTCTACATCTCAAATGTATACAACAAAAACTACTAATCTAAGTAGTTATCCAAAAGTCAGGGCGATAATCCCAGATGTGAAGTCAAGCAGAAGCACCTGTAACATCTCGGTCTGACTCGAGTATTATTTAATAAGAAAATAATAAACGGATCAGTCTAGCTATAAATATCAGATAAAATGATATAAAATAAGAGATATAACATAAACATATGATAACAATAAAGCCATATTGTGATAAGTATGTAATTGAAAATCAATAAGAGATTAATCAATATCAAAGAATCTCTCAAAGATCAAAAGGAATGTCATACTCTTTATTTTTATTCACTAAAACCATAAGTATTGACAATTATATCAATGTCAATCACAAAATTTATTGACACACAAATTCACCAATGCACAAATATTGATAAAACATATCAATGTAAATCACGAAAATTAGTGAAACGCAAAATTCTAGAAATCACCAATGGAAATCCAGAAATCACAAAAAAGGGGGAGGCCTATCACAAAACGGGAGCATGAAAACTCACCAACATGTGTATCACAAAATGGAACGCTATTCCATGGTTGCTAACCATTAATTTTGAGCCGAAGCTCCACAATACGGCCCGAAGACCATGGGTCGCTACCCCACCAAATTGAGCCGAAACTCCACAGAAACGGGGTTTAGTCTTCCTCGTAGACAAAGAGACATCGCACATTTGCTAGTCTAAATCACAAAAATGATCATCAACGATCATCGAGAAGTGTCAATCACAGTAAGCTAGTAAATATATAAGCTTAGCTTCATTTCCCATAACCACTAGCTTAACTTAAATATATACGAACAAATTGTAGATCTCCACTCGAAAATTGTCACAAGAGGTTCAATCGAACAAGTCCAAGAATTAACCGACGAAGTAAATGCAAGCGTTTCATACCATTTATTTTACTAAGCCGTTTAATTAGATTTCTCGTACGAGTGAGATAAAGTGACAAATCACAAAAATGATTGTAGAAACAATAAATCACAAAAATTCACATTCGAAGACGTGAATAAAAAAAATCCAAAGAATTCGATTCCAAATCCATCAAGGTGGAAATACCCTTGCGACTTAACAGCCACGACTTACGACTTAACATAAGTCAACACAAGAAATCAGCGGCTCAACGCATGCGACTCCACGGCATACGACCTAAGAGATCAGCGATTTAAGAAGTAGCATGCGGCCTAATGGAGCAATTTAACACGGCGCGACCTATAGCATGGCGCGACCTATATCATGGCGTGGCCTAAGTTGGTGCGACTTAAAGCATAAGGGAAGGCCGAGCGACTTAAGAGGGAAAGACCTAAGCATGGCGCGACCTAACATGGCCGAGCGACCTATGTGGACAAATGGCGCGACCTAAGAGAGCAAGCAACATAACATGGCCGAGCGACCTAGGGGGTTGCGACCTAAGGAGCTAGCGGCATAATGGCCGAGCGACCTAAGGGGGTTGCGACCTAAGTGCAAGGCGACTTAAGGAGTGGAACAGCCTAACCTGTCGCGACCTAAGGAGTATGAGAAGGCCGAGCGACTTAAGGAGGTTGCGACCTAAGTCATAGAACAGCCTAACACAAGGCAAGCGACCCATGGGTTGCGACCTAAGAGATACGGTTTAACATATGTCCGAGCGACTTAAGTGGTGACTTGAGTAAGAAGGCCGAGCGACCTAAGGGGTTACGACCTAACTTGTCGCAACCTAAGGGGTTGTGTGATATAGCAGGTGAGACAATTGGCGTGACCTAAGAGAGCAAGCGACCTATGTTGGCGCGACCTAAGCAAGGCACGACCTAAGCAAGGCGCGATCTAAGCAAGGCGCGACCTATATGCAAGCCGAGCAATTCGAATTGTGCAGGCCAAGCGACCTAGGGATTGAAGTGCAAAAATCTCCCAATTTGCAACCGATCGAGCATGGACGCTAGGGGATTATGCCCATCGGCTATCCGGTCCTATTGGCTTCTCGATGCATCACCAAAAACATGTTCAATCATCAAAGTTAGGATTTTTAAAGACTTGAAGCCAAAACACTAAAAATTGGGATTTTCACCAATTCAATCCAAACCAAGAGCAAATGCATATGAAAAAGTGTTAGGACTTCATACCCAACAATCAAAGATAGTTATAGACAAAGATGTGAGATAAAAATCTCACCTTTATACAAAATCAATGAAGAAGAAGCTTGAAAGCAATGGAAGAATCAATGGCCTCTCTTTGTAATTTGGAGTTAGATGTTGGATTTGCAAATGAACTGGAGCTTGGAGTTTTAATTTCCCATTCCTTCCTCCATTTTTGATGAAGCTTGAGTGTTAGGAAATGAAAGTAAAGTTATGAAGAGAAGGGTGTTGAGCTAGAGTTAATAGTTTAGGCTAATGGACTAAACCAAACCCAAAGCCCAAAGTGAAAAAGTGGCAAAATTTCACTAACTCCATACATATCAAAGTTTATACTCAAAAAGATCGCAAACGGTGTTTTGGACCCAATGGAAGTGGTTCCGAGTCCTAATTCGACCGTATGCAAAAAAGTAACTTTTCGGACTAAAATCCGACTAACGATAACATATTAAAATAAAATATTTAAATATTCAATCGTAAAATATGCGGGTTGTTACAGACTCCCCTCCTTAAAGAAATTGCGTCCTCGCAATATTTAAGAAGAAAATATAAGGTAAAAACCATGAAAGCATATCAACACAAAAGAAATTTGAAATAAGAAATCACCTCATAGAGCACGGGAAAGTAAGTCTGGATGTGTTCGCTCGATGAACTCCCTAGATTCCCAAGTACAATCCTTAGGATTTGAGGACCATTGAACTTTAACAAGCGGAACATCTTTATTTCGAAGGCGCTTGACCTCCAAAGCAATAATACGAATAGGATGTTGCTCATAAGTTAAATTAGGTGAAACTTCAATTTCTTCCACAATATCGGGCTCGAGAATAGATCGGAATCTCGAAGGCATTTTCGTAATTGAGAAACGTGAAACACGTCGTGAATAGCAGAAAACTGAGCCGGTAATAAAAGGCGATAAGCCATGGAACCAATATGTTCGGTGATGGGAAATAGACCAATATATCGAGGTGCTAACTTTCCAGATCGACTGAAACGTACAACACCCTTCATAGGTGAAACACGAATAAACACAAGATCTCCTACAGAAAATTCTAATTTCCTTCTCCGGTTATCGGCATAGGATTTTTGTCTACTCTGGACTTCTTTCATCCTATGACGAATAAGGTCAATCTTTTCTGTTGAATCACGAATAAAATCTGGACCTAAAACCAGCCTCTCACCGGCCTCAAGCCAACAAGAAGGAGATCGGCATGGCCTTTCATAGAGTGCCTCGAAAGGTGCCATACCAATACTAGATTGGAAGCTATTATTATAGGAAAACTCAACAAGAGAAATATGATCTTCCCAACTTCCACCAAAATCAAGAACATATGCACGAAGGAGATCTTCAAGAGTTTGATTCACACGCTCAGTTTGTCCATCGGACTGGGGATGATAAGCGGTGCTAAAATTAAGCTTCGTTCCCAAAGATTTTTGAAGACTCTTTCAAAATCCACTAGAAAACAATGGATCACGATCACTAACAATAGAAGTAGGAACTCCATGCAATTTAACAATTTCTTTGATAAAAAGTTTGGCCAAAGGAGGAACGGTTCGATTGGACCGAACGGGAATAAAATGGGCGGATTTAGTAAGTCTATCGACTATCACCCATAAGCTATCATGACCCGAATGGGAACGGGGAAGGCCGTCAATAAAATCCATGGAAATTTGATCCCACTTCCAAATTGGAATTTCTAAAGGTTGCAATAACCCATCGGGCCTTTGATGTTCGGCCTTAATGAGTTGGCATGTCATGCAACACTTAACAAAGTTAGCAATTTCAGAATTCATTCCCTCCCAATAATAAAGTCGCTTCATATCCGCATACATTTACTACTACCGGGATGAATGGTAAATTTAGAACGATGAGAATCTTCTAAAATGTCTTTACGAAGATTACTAATATTTGGCACGATAAGTCTATCAAATTTTTGAATACCGCCACGAGAATCAATATCAAAGTCTTTCAAACCCTCAATATCAATTTTATCCCTAAAATTTTGGCTAAGAAGAGCCAATTCGGGATCTAGCCTTTGAGCTTCAAGAATGCGGTCCAAAAGAGAAGGATGAGCCTCAAGGCTACATAAAACAAGAGATGAACATAAATCGAAAACACGATCTCGAATCTCACAAGTGGATAAAATTCCGAGATCATTCCATTCAGATATCATCATAGAAACAACCGCTTGTTGCTTACGACTAAGTGCATCCGTAACACGATTTCCCTTTCCGGGAGTATAAAGAATATCAAGATCATAAGCTGCAAGAAATTCGAGCCAACGTTGTTGACGCAAATTAAGTTCCTTTTGAGAAAATAGATACTTCAAAGATTTATGATCGGTGTAAAGAATAAATTTTTCTCCCAAAAGATAATGACGCCAGATACGAAGGGCGAAAACAATAGCTGCGAGTTCTAAATCGTGAGTGGCATATCTAGTCTCGGCTGGCTTCAATTGCCTAGAAGCATAAGCAATAACATGTTCTCTTTGCATAAGAACGGAACCCAAACCAACGCGACTAGCATCGGTATAAACAATAAAATCTTGGTTTCCCTCGGGAATCACAAGAATAGGAGCATCGGAAAGGAGTTCTTTTAATTTCTGAAAAGAAGCTTCCCATTTGTCCAACCAAATGTATTTAACTCCCTCCTTTGTCAAACTAGTAAGAGGCACGGAAATTTTGGAAAAGTCCTTTATGAAACGGCGGTAATAACCCGCCAATCCAAAAAAACTATGAATTTCCGTCACACTCTCCGGTCTTTTTCAATTTTGAATCGCTTCAATCTTTGAAGGATCCACGGAAATTCCAGATTCGAAAATAATATGACCGAGAAACTTCACACGAGATTGCCAAAAGTGGCATTTAGAAAATTTTGCTTTTAATTGATTTCTCCTAAGAGTTTCTAACACAATCCGAAGATGCTTTTCATGCTCCTCCTTGGTTTTAGAATACACAAGAATATCTTCAATAAAGATGAGAACAAACTGATCGAGAAAGTCTTTGAAAACTCTATTCATAAGGTCAACGAAATAAGCCGGAGCATTCGTTAAACCAAATGGCATAACAAGCCATTCATAAGATCCATAACGAGTACGGAACGATGTAAAAGGAATACTATCCTCTGTAATACGAAGCTGATGAAAATCGGTAGCTAAGTCTAATTGTGAAAAGACTCTAGCACCACTAAGTTGATCGAATAGATCATCAATCCGAGGTAAAGGATATTTATTTTTGATAGTAAGATCATTAAGCTTGCGGTGGTCAACGCAAAGCCTAAGCGTACCATCGGATTTCTTTACAAAAATAGCCGAAGCTCCCCAAGGCGAGGAACTAGAGCGAATAAATTGCTTCGTCTCTAATTCGGATAATTGTCTGCGCATCTCCTCATTTTCTTTATTGGACATACGATAAGGAGGACGGGTAATAGGTTGAGCTCCCGAGATGAGACTAATTTTGAACTCAATTGCTCGCTTAGGTGGTAATCCTAAAACGGGCTCAAATATGTCGAAAAACTCACGAACAACGTGAATAAGAGAGATAATATATTCTCATCATCATTATCGTCATCATGAGGATTTAAAGAATATAAAGATGCAACCAAGCTGGAATCCCAATCTTTAAGGTCAATAGAAATCTGCATAACAGATTGAGAATGTCGAAGATGAATAGTCCGCTTAGGACATAGGATTTGGGCTTCATAGCGGTTAAGCCAATCCATTCCCAAAATCATTCCAAAGCCTAAGTAGCGCATAACATGCAAATCGGCTCGGAAAAAAAAACCACACAAAATAATCTCGACATCTTTACACAGTAAACTGATTGTTGCAGATCCACCAACCGGATTCGCAATTCTCAAAGAAGTCATTAAACACAAAACATCCAAAGAAAAGGTATCAACAAGTTCTTTTGAAATAAAAGAATGGGACGCACCCGTATCAAAAAGAACTCGAATAGGATGATCACGAAATAAAATAATGCCATCAAGGATAGAATGAGAAATACCTTTACTACGAGATGTGTTGCCAGGGGCTTGAGAAACATTAAGCTTTCCCTCCTTCTTGCCTTGAAGTTTGGGACAAGAAGATAAATAATGATCCGGGCTTTTGCAATAGCGACAAGCACGAGGCTTCGAACACTTGTTCGCATAATGGTCCTTAGAATCACAGTTGTAGCATTGCCCACTACTAGAGGTAGAAGTCTTAGTTGTCGGAGAGGCTTGCTTCCCTTTCTTATTGTTGGGATAAGGACCTTTGAACTTATTAGGCCTTTTCTTGTTGTTGAAATTTGGTTTAGCACTCCCAACCTCAACACCACTTAATCTATCAGCCTCTTCAAGTCGAAGAGCGATATCAATAAGCTGATCAAAAGAAACTTCTAATTTTAGAAGTAATGGCTTCTTGAGATTTTTATTCAAGCCATAGACAAATCGTTGATTATTCTTCAATGGGGTGTTTATGTACTCGACCCCATATTTAGAAAGTGACTCGAATGATGCGACATAGTCTGTCATGGAAGATTCACCTTGAACAAGGTCTATGAAACGACGAGCCAAAGTCACCTTCTCAGCTTCTGGCACAAATTTCAATTCGAAGCATTCCCGGAATTTCTCCCAAGTAAGATCCGCTTCATTTATTTCAGAGATCATAAGCTCATACCAATCTAATGTTCTTTCTTGGAGCATACTAGAGGCCACCTGAACACGGTGAAGATCAATAAGGTTCATGCGAGAAAAGATTCGATCGCACGTTCTCAGCCAAGCCAGGACTTCGATAATAGTTTCAGAACCTTTGAATGGCTTCCCACCAAAATTGGTATAATCATTGCACAAACGTGCAAATCCAGACTTAGGGTGAGTAGACTCCGGATTAAATCCGGCTACTTGAGCATTCCTTACTAGATCAAGAAGCTGCTGGGCAGACATAAATACTCCATCTTGGGGAGTAGCACGAGATTGACCAGCGTTGGGATGGCTAGGTCTAACCATTTCTCTTCCTTTTAAAAGAAAGAAAGAAGAAAGATAAGGCTATTCACCAAATGAATATCAAGCAATCTTGATAGATAAACAAGGAATCATAAAGAAAATAGGATGAGTCGGTACAAAGACTCGAATTAAATCCTAAAGCACAACTCCTAAGATGGACTTAGGATGATGATCCTTGCTAGATTATTCTACATTGTTCCGAAGTTTGGCTCTGATACCAAGCTGTGATGCCCCACCTCTATACCCACTCTAGCCAAGGACACTACGGGGTAATGCCGTCAACTTGCGTGGAGAATAAGGCTATTGAGGAGCGACCATCCGCGTAATTGCTTTGTGCGAGCACCGATATGTCAGATAGTACAACATGCATCTGGTTTCAGGAGGAAATCCGACATACCTCTACAAACTCAAAGCTACTACCCGATGGCTATATATATTCTTCGGAAACAAATATAGAAATAAACATAACACAAATTAGTCATAGACATCCATATCACAAAGGCGGAAATAGATATGAATATATAACACATGAAAGTGTACATCAGAGTAATGGTCAAACATGATCCACATTGTCACAAAAGAATAGCTACAAGTGCTAGACAAAAGAACATGGATACATCAATGAGTCTATATCTCAAATGTATACAACAAAAACTACTAATCTAAGTAGTTATCCAAAAGTCAGGGTGATAATCCCAGATGTGAAGACAAGCAGAAGCACCTGTAACATCTCGGTCTGACCCGAGTATTATTTAATAAGAAAATAATAAACGGATCAGTCTGGCTATAAATATCAGATAAAATGATATAAAATAAGAGATATGACATAAACATATGATGACAATAAAGCCATACTGTGATAAGTAGGTAATTGAAAATCAACAAGAGATTAATCAATATCACAAGAATCTTCTCAAAGATAAAAAAAAATGTCATACTCTTTATTTTTATTCACTAAAACCATTAGTATTGACAATTATATCAATGCCAATCACAAAAGTTATTGACACACAAATTCACCAATGCACAAATATCGATAAACCATATCAATGTAAATCACGAAAATTGGTGAAACCCAAAATTCTAGAAATCATCAATGGAAATCCAGAAATCACAAAAAAAGGGGAGGCCTATTACAAAACGGGAGCATGGAAACTCACCAACACGTGTATCACAAAATGGAACGCTATTCCATGGTTGCTAACCATTAATTTTGAGCCGAAGCTCCACAAAACGGCTCGAAGACCATGGGTCGCTACCCCCACCAAATTGAGCCGAAGCTCCACAGAAACGGGGTTTAGTCTCCCTCGTAGACAAAGAGACATTGCATATTTGCTAGTCTAAATCACAAAAATGATCTCAATGATCATCGAGAAGTGTCAATCATAGTAAGCTAGTAAATATATAAGCTTAGCTTCATGTCCCATAACCACTAGCTTAACTTAAACATTTACGAACAAATTGTAGATCTCCACTCGAAAATTGTCACAAGAGGTTCAATCGAATAAGTCCAAGAATTAACCAGCGAAGTAAATGCAAGCGTTTCATACCATTTGTTTTACTAAGCCGTTTAATTAGACTTCTCATACGAGTGAGATAAAGTGACAAATCACAAAAATGATTGTAGAAACAATAAATCACAAAAATTCACATTCGAAGACGTGAATAAAAAATATCCAAAGAATTTGATTCCAAATTCATCAAGGTGGAAATACCCTTCGACTTAACATCCACGACTTACGACTTAACATAAGTCAACACAAGAAATCAGCGGCTCAACGCATGCGACTCCACGGCATACAACCTAAGAGATCAGCGACTTAAGAAGTAGCATGCGGCTTAATGGAGCAACTTAACACGGCGCGACCTATAGCAAGGCGCGACCTGTATCATGGCGTGGCCTAAGTTGGTGCGACTTAAGCATAAGGGAAGGCCGAGCGACTTAAGAGGGAACGACCTAAGCATGGCGCGACCTAACATGGCCGAGCGACCTATGTGGATAAATGGCGCGACCTAAGAGAGCAAGCAGCATAACATGGCCGAGCGACCAAAGGGGTTGCGATCTAAGGAGCTAGCGGCATAATGGCCGAGCGACCTAAGGGGGTGCGACCTAAGTGCAAGGCGACCTAAGGAGTGGAACGGCCTAACCTGTCGCGACCTAAGGAGTATGAGAAGGCCGAGCGACTTAAGGAGGTTGCGACCTAAGTCATAAAACGGCCTAACACAAGGCGAGCGACCTATAAGTTGCGACCTAAGAGATAGGTTTAGCATATGGACGAGCGACTTAAGTGGTGACTTAAGCAAGAAGGCCGAGCGACCTAAGGGGTTACGACCTAACTTGTTGCGATCTAACTTGTTGCGACCTAAGGGGTTGCGTGATATAGCAGGTGAGACAATTGGCGTGACCTAAGAGAGGAAGCGACCTATGTTGGCGCGACCTAAGCAAGGCGCGACCTAAGCAAGGAGCGACCTAAGCAAGGCGCGACCTATATGCAGGCCGAGCAATTCGAATTGTGCAGGCCGAGCGACCTAGGGGATTGAAGTGCAAAATTCTCCCAATTTGCAACCGATCGAGCACGGACGCTAGGAGATTATGCCAATCGGCTACCCGGTCCTATTGATTCCTCGATGCATCACCAAAAATGTGTTCAATCATCAAAGTTAGGATTTTTAAAGACTTGAACCCAAAACACTAAAAATTGGGATTTTCACCAATTCAATCCAAACCAAGAGCAAATGCATATGAAAAAGTGTTAGGAATTCATACCCAACAATCAAAGATAGTTATAGACAAAGATGTGAGATAAAAATCTCACCTTTACACAAAATCAATGAAGAAGAAGCTTGAAAGCAAAGGAAGAACAATGGCCTCTCTTTGAATTTGGAGTTAGATGTTGGATTTGCAAATGAAATAGAGCTTGGATTTTTAATTTCCCATTCCTTCCTCTATTTTTGATAAAGCTTGAGTGTTAGGAAATGAAAGTAAAGTTATGAAGAGAAGGGGTTGAGCTAGAGTTAATAGTTTAGGCTAATGGGATAAACCAAACCCAAAGCCCAAAGTGAAAAAGTGGCAAAATTCCACTAACTCCATACATATCAAAGTTTATACTCAAAAAGACCGCAAACGGTGTTTTGGACCCAATGGAAGTGGTTCTGAGTCCTAATTCGACCGTATGCAAAATGTAACTTTTCGGACAAAAATCCGACTAACGATAACATATTAAAATAAAATATTTAAATATTTAATCGTAAAATATGCGGGTTGTTACAAAAAAACTTGGAGGCAGTGCAAAGCGACGTTGACTCGATTTATGGATGGTAGCGATTGTGCAAAGCTCTTTCTGAGATCAATAAGATCAAATTCGCACAACTTAATTCATTCAAGAAAGGGAGCATTGAGCATGAAGAGGTGATTAAAGAACCAGATGCTGACTTGATCAAAGTTACTAAGGAAATAGATCTCGCACTGGAACAAAAGGCGAGTGCAGACAGTTTGATGGAAAAGATGAAGCATGCCTATACCTATGCTGAGATAATGATGAGAAATAATACTAGGGTAGCTCATCTTGAAACTTAGAGCTATAAGAAAAGATAGAAGAGACGATTGAAATTATAAAGGTAAAAGACCAAGCCCTTTCTAAACAGGCGTCTGAGCATTAATGCCTTCGTGAAGAAGTGTAGAAATTCCGTGAGGAAAAGCAAGGGATGGTTGAAAAGTTGGACACTCTATCATCTGATAAGCTTTCAAATGACATTGAGCTTACTGCCTGCCGGAGCGAATTGACTGATCCTGAAAATGCCCGGGATGTCAAGAATGAGAAGAAGGCCCAATAGAGGGAAGACCTCAACCAAGATCTCTAACATTTCTATGCAAGTGTGATTATGCATAGGTATCTAAAGTGGTTAGGAAATGTTTATCCTACCACCCTTGCTGACGCGTGGGAAGAAGTGCTGTGCCGAGCCGAAGGCGACCATTCCAACGCTGAGCTACTAGCACGGTACCTGAATGCCAAAGAGACAGATGTGCTTGCCTTAGGGAAGGCAATTCTTGCCGTGGAGGATGCAAAGGCTGCTGCTGCGCATGCTGGCCCGAGCTCTTCGGGTTAGCGTGAAGTGCTTTTCTCATAGTCTAGGCTGCCAGTGACAATCAACCCTTCTTCGGTCGCACTGCACTTTTGTTCCACAAGTTTGACTACTATGCTCCAACTTTCCACCTCTGACCTAGATCGAGTGCCCAATAGAACGCAGCGTTGGAAGGGTTAGAGGACATTGCTGTATTGTAGGAGGAGGATGTTCAAATGGTTAGTGCTATCGATCCGACCGAGACAAGATGATGGTGGAGCGGGTTCAAGAGGAAGAGAGAGAAAGAAGGAAAATCTTGAAGCGAAGCCAGATGCTGCAAAGACCAGGATCCTCCCATTCACCATCAAGACCAGAAAATCAAAATCTGCAAGTGAGGGTTCAATGGGTCTGAGGAAATTGACTCAAGCAAGGTGGTGTGAAGAAGAAGACTGCAAACCGATCGAGTAAGGGTAGAAAAGGTGGCAGCAATAAGAAGTGATGAGTTCGAGCATCAATGAAGCTGGGTTTTGGTGATTATTTTAGTTTGTGTCCTTTGATTTTTTGAGTCTTTTTTGTATAAATGCAGAGTCTGTACTTAGTTTCTTTTCATTTATTATTGCGTTAGTAGAGTCTATACTTTTTCTTTTAGTGTCCAAATAGGCCGACATTATGCGGGAATGGCCCCCGCTTTTTGATTATGTACATAAAGCGATATGAGCAATGAAACGGCTAGCATTTCTACTGTTATCTTTTCTGCATACTTTCTGCATTCTATGTACTGTGCTTGTTTATATACCATTGTCTGTGTGTATAATATGGTTGCTCATCTCGCAATTTCTACATTATACACTGTTGTATTGTGTGATATACGATGTGTTTATTTATCGCAATTCTACACATGTAAATGGTCATAGCAATGTGACCTACAGTTATTTGGTTTACTTATTTACTTAGCTCTGCTGTGGTTACCAAAATTCTTTATTCAGCATGATAGAACTGTGTAGTAATCCTTATGTAGCCAAGTGTTGGTGTGTGTCCCCTTACTCTATGGGGCTTCTTACTCCGAACACTTGTTATAGGACCAGGTATTTCAGGCTACTCTCCGGTTGCCCCTAGTCAAAGATGTATTGCAGTTCCTCTCTTCAGGAACATATAGTCTGAATGCTTGATTCCAAGCATCTTGTACTTTGAGTACGGTTGATTTCTTTCAAGTTTGGTATTAGGGTTCTATCTGAGTATCGGTGTCTATTTCTTGAGACAAGTGGACAACCCAAATCCTTGGATTTTCCTCCAACTTTGTCGATTTCTAGGCGATGTTAAGTTTTCAAACGCGGGGATTGGTTTCTACCAATCTTGCAACTGATAAATTTCGATGTTTCTAGAGCAACATTGGTACTTAAGAGGTTTCGACAAATTAATGATGTTGCTGGGATAACATAGATGATTCGGAGCCTATTTGAAGGTGATTCCATTGGTTCAAGTAGTAAAGGAATATGTGCTTACGTTGGATGCAGTTCCATTGGTCTAAGAAATGAGGGAATGGGGCATACTTGAACGTAGTTCCATGGGTTAAAGTGGCAAAAGAATGGATGCTTACTTGGACACGGTTCCATCAGTCCAAGAAGTGGAGGGAATGGAATGCACTTGAACGTTGTTCCCTCCGTTCAAGTGATGAAAGAATGGAGCATACGGATGCAAATTCAAGCAATGAATGAAGGGAGCATGCTTGAGCGCGGTTCCACCAACTCAAGTAGCAAAATGCAGCTTACGGATGCGCATGGGAGTTTGGGCCTTCCCGACATTGCCAAGGCAACGTTGTCAATAGGAATAGATCAATTTCCCCCATCGATACGACGGTATAAGTCGATTTGCTTCCGTCAAGTCATCGGGTTGCTTACATGAACGCGGTTCCGTTATTTCAAGAAGGTAAATAGCTTTATTGATAAAATAAAGAAAGGCAATCCTGCCTATTTACAGTGCCTCTAGTGTCCTTGGGTGGATTATTTGTGAAAATAGGAAATACATAGATAGGTACTAAATAAAATAGTGCCGCAGCGTGTCACTGTTCCAAGCATGTGGAATTTGAATTCTGTCGGCCGTTTAGCTTGAAAGTTCCATCTTCAAATTTCTGGCCAATCAAATAAGGTCCATCCCAATTTGGTCCAAGTGCTGCTGTAGCGGGATAAATATGTTTTAGGATAAGATCCCCCACTTCGAAGGTACAGTTGTGAACCTTGGAGTTGAAGTGTCGCGCTACCCTTTTCTGATAAGCAGCAGTCCTTAGTTCGGCTTGCTCCCGCTTCTCATTGATTTGATCGAGCGATTCGAGCAGTAGCTGTTCATTCTCACTTTGATTGAAGTGTCATCTACGACGACAGGGGATTTTTAGTTCCATCGAGATCATTGCTTCCGAACCGTATGCCAAAGAAAAAGGTGAATGCCCGATCGTCGATTTATGAGTCGTTCTGTAAGCCCATAGTGCAAGCGAAAGTTCATCAACCCAATTTCCTTTAGCTTTTGTCAGCCATTTCTTGATGGTGGATTTGATAATTATGTTCACTGCCTCCACTTGCCCGTTTGCTTATGGGTGTGCCATTGCGAGAAGCACTTCTTAATCCGAAAGCGCTCACAGAAGTTCTTGAATTCAGCACTCGCAAACTAAGTTTCACTATCTGTGATGATTTTATATGGTACTCCAACCCTGCAAATAATGTTTTTAGCAACGAAGTTAATTACTTTCTTAGTAGAATGGTGGCCAACGGTTTCGCTTCGGCCCATTTTTGAAGTAATCCACTTTGACGATAGCATATCTGGCTCCCCCTTTAGCTACTATTAATATGCAAATTAGGTCGATTCCCTGGATTATAAATGGCCACGTGCTAATCATTTGCATTAACTCTATGGATGGGGTTCTTGTAATTTTGGCAAATCTCTGGCACTAATCGCAATGTCGAGTGTAGTTTGATGCATCTCAATTGACTGATAGCCAATCCATAATAAAGGACCTTCTTTGCTAGTGTCTTCCCCCCCATGTGGTCTCCATAGCTGTCGTAGTGGACTTCCCAAAGAACCCTCTTAGCTTCACTGCTGGTTACACATTTGAGTAATGGGTAGAGAATCCCCTCCTATAGAGCACTCTGTCTTATAGTACGAATCGAGGTGCCTTTTGAAGAAGCTTCTTCCACTCATTCAGATCCTTAGCGAGTGTCCCTCTGAGTAGATAGTATTTGATTGGTGTTATCCAGGATTCCTCTTTCTCTGTAGTTTCTAGGTTCCAATCAACGTCCATCTAATGTACGCTAGGAGCCATCAGCGTCTCAACTAGAACCAGCCCCATTGACTTACTACTCCTAAACTAGCCATTAGGTAATATGCTTTCATATTCTGCTCTCTTAGTATATAACTTATGGTATAGTGTTCAATGTCGTTCAGCAATTTTCACGCCTTTGACAGATAAAGGCAAGGTTTGCTCCCTTTGCTTGATATTCCCCTTTCACTTGACAAACAACTAGTTGAGAGTCGCTGTAGATGTGCACGACCTTTATTCCTATTCCTTCGTAATTTTTAGTACCGCTACTAATGTCTCATACTCTGCCTTGTTGTTAGTAGAAGGGAACCCCAACCTTAGGGCGTAGTAAACAGACCGTCCTTCGGGAGTTTCGAGAGTGACTCTAGCTTTTGAGCAGAAATCATTTGATGCGCCATTGACAAACAGTTTTCACCGTGACACTACTTTTGGAGTGTTTTCTTCTTCGCCATCTTATATTGTGAACTCAGCGATGAAATCTACCAATGCATGTCCGTTGATTGCCCTTCTGGGGTGGTAAGTGACCATACCGACTCAACCTAATGTTCCATTTAAGAAGTTGTCTCGATGTCTTCAGGCGGTACAATACCTGCTTCAAACATTGATCCATTAACACTTTAGTTGGGTGAGCTTGGAAGTATGGGCGTAATTTCCTTGATGCGATCAACAGGCAATATGCCAGTTTTTCCAACTTTGGGTAGTTTTTCTCGACTCCAATGAATTGCTTGTTGATGTAGTAAATGGGTCGCTGGATCCTAGCTTATTCACGCACTAATGCTGCGCTCAGGGCATGAGCTAACATGGCTAGATAAATGAACAGATCCTCCTCATCCACCGTTTTGGACAAAACCAGTGGGGTCTCCGCATATCGCAACAATTCCTCAAAGACTGTCTGGCAAGCCTGACTCCATTCGAAATTCTTCTTTCCCTTCTTCAATGCATCGAAGAATGGCACACACTTATCTGTTGCTTTAGAAAATAATTGACTTGGTGGTGCAACCTTTCCATTTGGATTTTTCAATTCCTTTTTTGTAGTAAGGGTAGTGACATTCCATAGGGTGGTGATTTGCTCAGGATTAGCTTCAATGCCCTCATGAAGCTACGCCGTAATAACACTTTAGCGGGTTAAGCTTCATTCATGCTTACAAAGAATCGTAGACATTTCCGAGAGGTTCTCCGAGTGATTTCCCGACACATGTGACTTGACTAGCATATTGTCCACGCAGACCTCCATTGTTCGTCCGATCTGATCCTTGAACATTGTGTTCACCAACCATTGAATAGTTGCTCTGATATTTTTCCAGCCGAATGGCATTACTCGATAATAATAGAATCCAAATTCGGTGATAAACTGGTATTCTCCTGATCAGGTTCATGCATCGCAATCTAGTTATATCTTGAGCAGGAATTCATAAATGAGAGCAGTTTATGGACTGTAGTTTCATCTACAAGCTGGTTAATCTTGGGTAATGGGAAACTGTCCTTTGGATTGGCACTGTTTTGATTACTCCCATTAGACTTCTTAACCAAAACTGGATTCGACACTCATGCAGGATAGGTCGCATCGTAGATGAAGCCGTTAGCCAATAACATATCCACCTCTTCCTTCAACGCAACGGCTGACTTCAGACCTATACTGTATCTCTTCTAACTTACTGGAGTGTATTTGGGACTGATATTGAGTGCATGACATGCTATCTCCAGCAATATCTCATACATATCGGAATGCGTCTAAGCGAACATGTCTAAGTTGGAGCAAAGAAATTTAATTAGTTTTTGTTGCATCTTAATTCTAAGTTATGACCCTATTTTCAAGACTCGAGTTGGGTCATCTATATCGGTAGGGACTGACACCATAATCGATGTCAGTGTCGCACGTTCCTCCTCTAAAACTCTTCTTTTAGGGCCCAAAGACTTATTGAATTGACTGTGGTCCCCGAGCTAGGGGCGGTACTATAATTGCTATGTTGATGATTCAGGAATGTGGAGAGACTTCCCCACATTCTTTCCCTTTCCTTTCGTTTCGATTCATATAGCTCGATGACGTAACATTCTAGCGACGCTTTATGTTCCTTTATAACTTCAACTCCATTTACCGTCAGGAATTTCATGGTAAGGCACTCCAGAGCCAAATCGATCCTGAAATCAGCTAGGACTAGTCAACCTAAGAAAGTGTTGAAGCTGACATTTCATCTACGACCACGAAGGTTTGGATAAGGACTACCCTCTATTCTCCTTCCCCAAGCTCGACAGGCAAGTCAATTGTCCCGGCCGACTGTCTTGGTTCTCCAGTAAAGCCTTGAATCTTCATTCGACAAGCAGACACATCCTTCATGCTGATCTTCATCTGATTGAATGTATATCGAAACAAGATGTTGACAGAATTTCCACTATCCACTGGGACTCGGCATTCAACTGCTGGCCCGATTTCGATGGCTATCACTATCGGGTCGAGAGTCGGGCTTCTTCTCCTTTAGTGTTTCTGTTTTGAAACACTATATCATCATTGGATGTCCTTTGTTGTTTGGCTGGGGTACCATCCTAAATCGCAAAACAAGTTTCTTTTGGAGTGTGCTTTACCGAACTCGCGTATCGCTCCATCCCCCTCCAACTTTTCTATGCTGGGCGAGGTCCTCCGGGAATAGTATCGACAACTAGTCTCTGTTTCGTTTGTTTGGATCATTCACTGTTGGGTCCAGGTTGGTTCCCTTGAGTACTTGAAACTTGAGGTCCAACGAGCTAGTCAAAGTTTTGTAATTTCATCACATACTACTAGAGATTGTTGTTCCTAATCAATTCTTGAACTAGATCTTTCAGATATCGGCACTCGTTCGTATTATGCTCGTGATTTTCGTAGAAGTAGCAGAACTTCCTTGATTTCTTCTGTCGTTCAGATTCTTCCTTCCTGGGAGGCTTGTTGTATCGTTCAGTTCCCTGAATTGCAAGGTAGGTGCTCTCCATATACTCCTTGAGTCTCTGCTTCCTGATTAGCTTTCCATTTCCATCATGCTTACTAGTGCTCTGGTTTTAGCTTTTCTGATTTCCATCTTTCCCAGCATTTCCTGGCATTGCTCTAAAATTGTTTCCATCCTGGTTGATCACTACATTGCTTTGAACTACCTTCTTTGGTTGCACATTGGCAGTCTTGCCCTCCAATGCATCTGCCTCCTCTAATCATAGATATTTACTTGCCTTCTGATTGAATTCCTTCATGGTGGTTATTTTTTGGTTAAAAACCCAATTAACAACTATACAAAACAGTATCGGGAAAATTATATTTTCATACATGTAGTAGGATCGTTCCTATACTATTACTATTTAAAGAAAGATCGAAAGGGTACGGAAACCAATAGGGGACGTCCATAGTCATAGCAAAGATAATAGATTCTATATGATAAAATTTGAAATTCTGAAGTCTGTAAGAGAATAGTGGAAGAAGGACATTATTTTTATGATAGAAAACTTGATGGTGAAAAAATGGATTTCAAATCTTAACTTAACTAAAGAAATTCTACAAACTATCGCAGTCGGAGTATGTTTCTCAGGCTTAAAACTGGATTTCGGTCTGAAGAAAGAATCGGTAAAACTGCTTCTGTACTAGATAACCCTGTAAATATGGACCAATTTACTAAAAGATTAAAATCTCATTCATCGGGATGTTAATCAAAAGCGATGGTGACTTTGGATTTGCAAATTAAGTGGCTTTAGACGAAGAAAACGATGAAGTGTTCAGCCAAACAGTAAAAGAATAAGAATAGATGTAAAGAATAATCCCATATAAGGAAAATACCCAAAAAAACTGAAAATAGATGTATACCTATCTCTTTTCATGTTTTTAAAGGAAAGCTCAATCAATGTTATTAAAGGAAAGCTCAATAGCTAAGGCGAAAGGTGAACACACCACAATGAGTGAATGAGGAATACAATAAAATAAGGAAAGAGCTATATAAGTAGAATCCATTTAGATAGGAGAAATATAAATAGTAGCGATGCTATGAAATTTAAATAAGAACAACGTTACGAATTTATATTATATAAGAATAATGTTAGTAATATAGTTAGGAGCGGTATAGGAAGTTAAAGGAAAACCGTTGAAAAAAGGATAAATTCCATAAATATGTGCAATAATTGCGCATATCTTTTAGAAGTCCACCTAATAGGCTATTGGAATCTCTGTTAAGGATAGAAAGTAGAGATAGCATCGGTAGTAGGAAGTTAATAGGATGGAAGTTATCCTCGTGTACTCCAATTTTCATTGTTTACAGTTATAGAAGATGTTTTTGGAAAATGAGTTGGTATAACAATTGAGTTTTAGATGCAAACGTCATAAACGTTTTGAGATAAAAATCATACTTTCAAAGAGTAAATTTATTTTATAGAAAATCTTTGAAAAGGAAAATTAGTTAGAATATAAAATTTTGCATGGCTTCTTTTGGAAACCAAGAAAATTTTTGAAAAAAAGTTTCTAAGTTTACAGTTTCAAAGATAAAAGTTTTGGATTAAGTACTTCATGTCTGTGAAGTTTTAATTTTATAAAGAATGGTGAAAACCAAATCGATTTTTGATATGGAGTAGATAAGGGTGACTGCCTTGGTAAGACGGGGTAAAGATTAAGGCTATGAATAAAACAGCCATGATTGCTCGTGGGATAGCAACAAGGAATCCCCATTGAATGTAAAGAATATTGGTATAAACCTAAGAATAATTGATTAAACATGTGTGAAAGCCATAAGAAGAACCCTTAATGGAATGGGGAATGGTATCAAAGTACAATCTTGCATGTCTTGGTTTATACTTATATGAAGATCAAGAATAGAGGAAGTAAAACCAAAGTTTGAGAAGATTATCAAGATATTTTGATTGAAAGAAGATAGTAATATGATTGGAGAAGAGGGTAATGAGATGGCAAACATATATTTTAAGAATGTTGGTGGACTCAAGGTTAAAGAAGCAAGATATGTGGTAAAAGTTATTCCACCAAGCCAATTTTTCAATGAGTTATTCTAATTGTGCGTAATTTATATTTCTTACCTACTTTGGTATGGGAACGCGTAATTTATCCCATAATAATGATTAAAGCAATAGATAGGCCTTATTTATTGAAAGCCAAAAAGGTGATTTAAGACATGTGTGTCATAGTAGAATGACATACTAGAAATGTCCATCTTAATGGAGTAAGAGGTGATCGGGCCACAACATCATCTAAACTAGTTGATGATGAAGGGCAGCTTCCAATAGTTGTTTATTTTAGGTTATTTGGGTTGTAATGCCAGATGTCTCCCTTCGTGTATTGGAAAAGCATACGATATGGTATGAGACATGTTCTTATATTATTACCATGTTGATTTTTTTGGGTGGGCTTTGACCGCTATATATAATGGGAAATAGTGTAAATAAGGAAATCTCAAAGGACACTTAACTAGCGATGAATGTTACAAAAGTTGGAAATTTATAAAGCAAATTAGTAGATTAGGTTAACGACTAGAACTAAAGAATGCTTAGATCTTAAAATTTTAGAATTTTGGAAAAAATAAATTTTAGCAAGTGGAGGACAAGGAAGGGTTGTTGCAAAACCACGGGTCACTATCCCTATGCCTTAAAATCTAGAATTTATTAATAGGCTTGTGTATTGTTTGTTATTTTAGAGTAAAAGGAAAGATTCTCCAAATTTAAGATTAGCTACATAATGTTAGAGTTAATCATATGCATTAACTCATTGGATGAGTCCCGATTACGTTAAGGCATGGCTCGACTTGTTTTAAGGATGTAGAGGCAAATATTTTGAAAAAGATTATGTTCAAACATTTTCAAAATTTTGTGTTTAAATGCTTTTGCAAAATTGTATGCAAATGCTTTTGAAATGCTGTGTTTAAATCTTTTGAAAAATCATTTTTGAATGCTTTTGAAAGATCTAATTTTAAACCACTTTGCAAGTTTGATTTTTTGATTTTCAAATGTCATATGCTTGCACAGGGAGGATCGATATGTCAGTGAATATGTGTTTTACTATTTAGCAAGGGCGATAGTATTCAAAACATAGTGAATAATAAGGGAAAAAGCTATTTTAGCTTTGGAATTTATATTTCCTAACCATGTCGATAGTTAATGAAATGTGTGTTTAGAATAGTTTAATTTTAACATCAAAAAAACCTCCTTATGCAAATTGTATTTGGAAAATTTGGAAAAGATTTGGGGACAAGAGAGAAGGCTTCAGGGTACAATGGAATAGGTATCCAAAAAAAGGTTGAAATGTAAAATTCTATATCTAAATTCGTTTTTCGACATAAGATTATAGGTTCATGAAAACGGATTTTCAAATTTTTGGATGTTATAAATTGTGTGTTAGTTATTGGATGGTAAGAACTGGATGCAAAATTGCTTGAACCATACTCCTACTCATAGGAGTGTGGAAATCATTGCGTGAAAATAAGGATTTTTGACTTTTGAAATTTTTGCATACATATAGAACTAATAGTATGTATAGGTTGGCATCATATTTTCAAAATGTTTTTAAAAGAATGCGTACGCATAGGAGGTGTTGATTTAGAATTATTCAGCATGCATATCACATATGTTGTGATGCGCTGTGCACTCGTACAAGTTTGGCTGCAAAATTAGTTGTACACTAATTAGTTGGATTGTTTAAAATGGTTGCATGATATGTTACATTATTTAACCTTTAAGGAATTTTGGGGAAAAAATTCTTTTAAGGGGGAGAATGTCACACCCTATAGAATAAAAGGTAATTAATAAATAATTAAAAAGGCTCAAAAATGGAATTTGAGCAAAAGTCGGAGTTTGGTCATGAAACTTGTACCGTTTTGTTCATGTCGATTTTCTGAGTGAACTTCGTATTGGGAATTTTATGATCGGAGATCAAACGAAGAAGTCATCAGCGTTTGAAATTCTCAAAATGAAAATAATTAAATAGGAATTTAAAAGGAAATAAATTATATTAACCATGTAAACCCCATCAGTCGACCTCCCTCCTTGGGCTAGCGGTCAACCGTCTATAGAGGAGGGTCAACCGCCTATCGGGGAGCAGTCATCCGGTTCTGAAGGTGGCGGCTAGGATTGAACCTTCGCCGAACGTCCCTAATTTTATTAATTTTAATCTAACATATACAATTGATTCGAGCGCCTATAAATGCAGGCCTTACCCTTCGTTCTCTTCTCATATTTCCTGATCAAAGCAGCGGAGTTAAAACATTTTTCTTCTCCGCTGTTTTTATTAATTATAAAATATTATATATATATATATTTATATATATAATCGAAGAAGGACAATAAATAAAAGGGAAGAAGAGAAGGAGTGAATTTATAATGCGGGAAAAGGTCAATTTCATAGTTATAAATCTATATTCCCCTTAACCATAAATATCTTCTTAGATCTATAAGTCTAATATTATGTATATATCTTATTATACACATTCTTATGGATTAGAATGAAAATGGAGTCAACTAAAGGGATGAATTCGGATTTGGGATATTTGGAAAGATTGAAAGGTAAGTGGGAAATTATATGATTTATTTATAACACTAAAATTTATATCGTTTAATTTTATTTAATTATTATGCCTCTGCAAGATTTGTGGAGTTGTAGGCTTAGGAAGAGTGTATTCAATTAAAACCTTGCCTGCATATTTTGTAAGTTGGGTAACTGGAATATGAACGATATTTACATCCTAATCTAAAAATTTGGAGATCAGTCTCTGAATTTGATAAAGTATTATGTTGAAAAGATTGCAAGATTTATTCAAGATTTATGATAACTAGATTGTAAAATTGATAGTATAAATTTAGATTGCCCTAATTTGACTTGGAATGTGAATTTCTATGTTTTAATTTATTAGGAGTATTGTGGATACATTTTAGTTGTATCTATTTTCGTGTAATTTCCATAAGTTATCATTTTCCATAACTATGTAAAAAAAATGTGTAGTTTGAAATAATCAGGAATGTACCAAAAAGGAAAGGTTGTGTAAAGCAGTATACTCTCCTCCATAGTTTGTAATGTCTATTTAAATAAAAGAAACCAGATAATTCCTTGTAATTTCGAACTGAGCAAAAATCTCACTTTTGGGTAATTTATGCAAAGTAATAATGGTAATCTTATCTGGGAAGGATGGCTTTAATAAATTAAATTGTGTAAATTAATATTCTTCACATGATGTATATATAAGTGTATGTTTTGGAATTTCTAAGCATGTGAACTAATAAGCTAGAAATATGAATAGAATTATACACACACACAAATGCACACACGTATAACTGCACCTACCGATTAAAAATATTAATATACATAGCACAGTATACATCAGAATTAGTATTAGTTTTGATTAAGATGATTGTTTATTAATGACGTAGTAAACCATAGGACTAAGAGGTTGAAATGGAAAAGAGATAGTAACTTCAAAAATTAGTAGGGCAATAAATATGCAGTTAATAGGGAGTTACATGAATTAAATGAGGATACAAATGCGTTTAATAGAACCAGATAAAGGATTTAATATGGAATTTATAGGAAAATGAAATAGGCATAATATGTTGAATTAAAATGAGTAAATAAATTTCATTAAAGATTTTCCAATTAGAATAATAATGACCATTTATCATGGACAATTGACATTTATGGAATATAGTAAATAAGCGTATAAAATAAGAATTAAATGCTAGGAGGCAATATAATTTTCATAGTGGAAAATTATATAGCCTTAATTATACGTTTAGGATAAGCATTAATTATTGGGCTTGGCCTAATTTTTAGGTCTAGGAAAATTGGTTTGGTTTAGGATAGGTTGGGATGCGAGGTCGGTATATTTACACAACAAAAGTCTGTCGTTTAAATAGAGGCTACCAACAATTATGTATACTTGCTAATGATGTGGAATATTTTCAACCATAGGACCCGTAGGGAAGGGATGTATATTTGCGTATAGATATGGGATAATGTATTAACTGTTTGCCTCAGATTTGAAGTGTTAAATGGCTTGGTACCTTTAGGGATGTCAAGGGGTTTACTTGAGGTGGACGGTATTAAATGGCCATTAGGTCTGCCTCCTCCCTATTTAAGAAGTCTTGAATAACCTACGACGGTACATAATAGGGAAATGGGGTCTGCTTCAATTCCAACAAGAGGTATTAGGTAACTAGAATGAACATTTTCCATGGCTTACATTAGGATAGTCTAAATGAGATTTCGACTATCAGAGGTCGGTGGACTATGTTAGTAGTGTTGTTATACCTGTATTTAGTAGTAGGGTTGGTGTTATCCATAAATCCTCTTAAGAGTAAAAGTATGAAAGAATGAGCTATAATATTTAAAAAAGGGTTACCGAAGGCATTGGAGTAGCCACCGAAAGAATCGAAATGTCTTCTGCAAGCATTGATGAGGTTGTGAAGGCATTAGAATGGCTTCTGCAAGCATTGATGAGGTTTCGAAGGCATTAGAATGGCTTCTGCAAGCATTGATATGGTTCTGCATATGTTAATATGGTTTCTATAAGCATCAAAGACGCTTTCGTAAGAGCTAAGGAAGTTTCTGAAAGTGTTAAAGTGGCACCTTTGAAGCCATGAAGAGGAAACAAGGCTTTCGACAAGGTTGAAAAGAGCCTCCTAAGCATTAAGAAGACACATTCTTCATGATCGAAGGAGCTTTTGCAAATATCAAAGTTGATGCCTTTGCATAGGTCAAATGGAATACTTCCACTAACATTGTTATCTTTCGAAGAAGTTGGATCTTCACCTTCTGCAAAGAATGAAGCCTGGCCTTCCGAAGGGGTCGAAGGATCACCTTCCATAATCATTAAGCTTCCAAGACATACTATCATATCGTATGGCAAGTATCACCCCTTCTACATCAATTGAACCCTTCCCCAGGAATCAAATGGTTCCAGATATATTAACTAGAGCTTCCGCAAGAGTCAAGGGGTTTTGCATATGTAAATATGGCTTTCGCAAGTATCATAATGTAGGCTTCCGAGATAGTCAAAGCTTGATACCTTTCAAGAGAGACAACTTCTTCAGTGAAATCTACCATCTGCAAGTACTGAAAAATTCCAATACTTCCGTAGGAGTTAACAAGAATGCCTTTCGCAACCAACCAAGCAGGTGCTTCTGAAGCAGTTGACCTTTCCGTCGAAGGTCACATCATCATTTACCATTCCATCCTCAATGAATGCTTCCACAACCATCAGAATAAATGCTTTCGAAAGCATCATCACCTTTCACAAGTATTGTTTATATACCTTCCGCACATGTTGGGACACCCTTTTCTTATCCAAGACACCTACAACAACATAAGTACTGCTTCTATACCTTGTGATGGAACCACAATCTTCCAGATCTTATGCAAAAGCAACATTAGAGAGGCATTTTGGAGTCAACAGTGGCAGAAGGTCATAAAGGAATCCTTTCGACTGAGTCGAAAGGACGAATGTGAAAGGGTCCAGCCTGCACCTATAAATAAGACCCTAGAGGTGCTGTTTTGAGGATCTCGATTCCATTCCCTCTGCACTTGTACAATTCTAAGAGTTGTAAAACCTAGTTTCTAAATCAAATTGGCACTTCATTGTAACACTTATGCCTCTGTATTCATAAAGTCATTAATAAAGCGAATACTTAGCCTATTCGATCATCTAGATATCAAATTAATACTCAAATATCATGTTATATCTTGGATTAATTCATATATAGCTTTCAAAGAAGATCTCCCCATCATTAATGCTTTCGAAACCATCGATAGGGCTAGTGTCGATGTCCTTGATTCCAATTCGTACTGCTAAGTGTTGACCGTTTTGAAACCCTTCCATTTATCCCTTTCGAAGGGGTACCCTCCAACATTATTACCTTCTTTGATATTGGTATTGCCATCGAACATTCATCCTCGTAATCTCGACTGTTTCGAAAGCCCTTTCGAAGGGGTTCTTAACAAGTCAATTTCTATTCTCAAACATGTTTCAGGTGTTGACAAGTTTTCTTGCTAACGTTTTTAGTGCTGAAGGAGGACTCGAACCTCTGATTCTTTATAACCTTCTCTATAGATTAATTGCATAATGTTCTTCATTCAAAAGAGAAAATGGTGAGAGCGAGGAGTAATAACAACATTCCAAATGAAGAAGCCGCATCACAATCTACTCGGGAAAATAATATGATCTCAAAATTTAACTCAGAGTATATGGAAATTGGGCAACCTTTGACCCTAATAAGATTTAAAAACAAGGATATTAAAGTCCAGAATCTACTACAACAAGTGATAGCTATGCAAGAACTTTTTGAAGGAGATCCACCTCAAGGATCATTAAAGGTTGTGGAAGGAGAAGATGAAGCGCAATCTTCAAATAAGGACCAATATGAAAACCAAGAAAGTCAAGCTAAGGGGTCCTTTGAGCAATCAAATAGTTCAACCCAAGGAAACAATAAAATTTGCTATGAAAATGAAGCCAACCAAGAAGACATCCTACACCAAATGATAATGGATATGCTTGAAGAAAAGGAATTCTTGACCTGGAGAAATATGTTGTAATGCAAAAGGCTCCTTTTTAGAAGAAATAATGGCTGTTAAAATCCCATCTCACATGGAAAATCCTTCACTAAAGTATGATAGCACCACCGACCCGAAGGATCACTTAGTAGCTTTTGAAATTCGAATGGATCTTTATAATGCTTCGCAAGCAATTCGTTGCAAACTTTTCCCAGTAACTCTTCAAGAAGCAGCTATCAAATGGTAAAAGAATTACCAAGCGAAAACCATCCGTCCTTGGGAACAATTCTCTTATGAATTCATGACAAAATTTTATACATACAAAGATCCTACTATGGATTTTAGTTTGTTAGCTACTATCAAGCAGAAGCCAAGAGAGCTACTTCATGAATACTTTAAAAGATTCAGTACAAAAGCATTGAAAGAAAGGAATACAACCGATATAGAAAAGCTTATGGCAATTCGATCAAGATTGATCGAGAAAACCCCTTTTTGGGAAGACCATTATATTAATGGATGCAAAGATCTATAATACTTCTATTCCTGAGCTGAAAGATTTATCCGTTTAGACGAAATGTACCGTGACAAGAATAGATTGCAATAAGGCATAGAACAAGGAAGATCTAATTTTGATTACCCTAACAAAAAGTCAAAGTATGGTGAAACGATTTGGAAAAGAATTCCAGGAGTCAACTATGCAGCCTTAGATCAACCACTTTCTCGCATATTCGCTGTAGCAAGAGACGATGGAAGTTTCTCAACTACTCATAAAATGGAAGCCAGCCAGAGTCCAGAAAAGGGGAAAGTTATTGTGATTATCACAAAGTAAATGGACATAAGACCGATGATTGTCACATCTTAGCAGAAATAATTCAGAATATGTTCATATCGGAAACCTTAAAGGAATTCATTAAAGAAGCTTGAAGAAACTTCTTGTTCAAGCAAGTATAGCTCGAACACTTAAAGCTTATCTTTCCATATAAAAAAGAAAGCAGCTTAGCAACTTCAAATTCGGACTCCTATCAAGCCATGAATTCTTGTACCATTTCTACAATTATGAATTTTCTTTCCTCATAATTTTGTACTTAAAATAGATCATGTATTAATACAAAATTCAAGTATTTTTATAGGTAATAACAAAACCAGATTACTGCATCCAAAATATTCTGAAAGAATAACAAACTCCCGGTTGTTTTTGGAAAAAGACAGCTCAAATGCTTGAATCAACGCAATATAAAAGACTTCTTCTCATGAAACCTCAGGTTTCCATCAATCCTTCACCAACTTCTGAGAAAAGGCTTACAAATAGACCTCTTTCTTTACTTAGCCACACATGCCAAGGTATAATTATATAAAATGGAAACAATACATACCAACTCCATTGTTGACAAATCATTTTTTTACCAAAAGAATTTTCCAAACATATCTTCAAAAAAAGGCTATTTTCAATTACCCTACAATGTGTGGAAGACAAGTGTCTATCTATTTCGAGAACTGATTTATGTAATCTTCCAAAGATATTATATAGCACTAGTAAATGCTCAAAATGGATTTTGACTATTCATGTTTTGACGTAAACATCTTCAGAGCTTTCTGAAACTATCGACAAGAAAAAAGCCTGTTATATTTTCTCATGAAAAGCTTTTAAAGCAGTGAAAAGTTTGCTGACAAAGAACTTTGAACAAAGAGCCTATTCTCAGCTAAAAGACTATCGGTTCATGAATCATGACCTCCTAGTTTTTAGTTTGAGAATTGTGTTTTTGGCCTTTACCAAAGGCACCTCCTAAAGGGAGGGTTAGAACCTCTAGAAAAGCCCTTACCAAAGGCACCTCCAAGAGTAAGGGTTAAATTCTCTTAAGCCCTTACCAAAGGCACCTCCTAGAGGGAGGATCAAAACCTCTAAAACAGCCCTTTCCAAAGGTACCTCATAGAGGGAGGGTCAAAACCTCTAACAAGCCTTCTTCAAAAGCGGAGGGAGGGTCAGGTCTAGCACCCACTAATAACCTTTTGGAGGAAGGCCAATCTAACATACACTATAGCCTTTTACCTCTAACGTCCAGTTCACCTCTTAGAGGGAGGGTCGGGTCTAGTACCCACTAGCAACCTTTTGAAGGAAGGTCAATCTAACATACGCTATAGCCCTTAGAATCAAGGGAAGCCCAGAGGAGGCACCAAAAAGACAAATAAGGACAAAGATGTCTGCACTCAAAACAGAAGTCAAGACCCAAGGAAACAAAGGGTCAAAGGAATAAATCTATCCACCATCTAAAACAAAGATGAATCCCGAAAAAGTGGTAAAAACAAAAGGAAAAGGATGAAGATGTCCTACGCTATAGACAAGAATGAATAAGATATCCAAGACCATTATAAAAAAGGACAAAGTACCAGCTAGAAATCTTCAACATAATCGATGCCTGAAAAGAGGCTCCCTCAGCAAAGAATTAAGAAATCTACATCCTAAAAGGAAACACGAGACAAGTAAATGAATAAAGATATCCGCAATTTGAAGTGGAAAACAAAGATTTGTACAAAAACTAAAGGAATGTAGTAGATAACAAATTTTTAGTACAAGGATAAAAGTGGCTTCATTCGAAGAATAGATTAAGTAAACCACTTCTAAATACTTAGAAATATGGTGACTCTTTAGGATGAAAGAGTCTATATATTATATAGGGTACTTTTGGCACAGGTCCTTATTAAGTTTCAAAATTCATGAAAAGTCCTTCACTAAATTTCAGAGTAAATTAGGTCCCTATTTTTTTCACGATTATTGCAGAGCATGATGTAACTTTTCATAAAAGTTGCTGACATTTCCGCAACTTTTCTGTACACTGTGAACATAGTGTATGAAAGTTGCTGAAATATCAGCACTTATTTATAAAAGTTGCTGACATTTCAGCAACATTTATGTACACTGTAAACACAGTTTATGAAAGTTCCTGAAATATCGACACTTATTTATAAAAGTTGCTAACATTTTAGAAATAATTCTTCTTTGTTTCTAGAAAATAGGGACCGGATTTACAATGAAACTTTGACAGGGAAAGTTGCTGAAATATCAGCACTTATTTATAAAAGTTGCTGACATTTTAGCAATAATTTTTCTTCGTTTCCAAAAAATAGGGACCCGCTTTACAATGAAACTTTGACAAGGACCCGCTTTACAATATGAAAGTATGATAGGGATGCCTCCCTAATTTCCACTATTATATATATTAATAAGTTATTTGGACTATTGCACTGCGAACGACCATGCAGTAGGATGGAACTTGCACAGTTGAATGATCGACTAGTCAAATGGAACTTGCACTGCAAATGACCAGCCAACTGAACGAAACTATTTGCTAAATGGTTGAATGGCTAAAAAACTGAACAGCTGAACAGAACAATCTATTAAATGTTGACTGGTCTGATGGAACCACTACTCTGAATGGTTGACTGCTATTACGAAACAACTATTTCGAATGATTGCATGGCCCTACAGAACTACTCGGCTCTAATGTAACAATGATACTACTAACTTATAGGCACTCTAGGAGATACTTATTTATTAATAAGATACTTTCCTTTGAATAACGAGAATCCCTATTGCTATTCAAGGAATGAATTCTATATAAATATCTGACATAGCATTTCAGATAGAACATTAGAATTAGGATCAGATAGGATTAGGATCTTTTACTTAAGTCTACTCAGGTTACCATTACTAGATAGTTTTCTGACCTTGTACTTATAATGAATGAAATTTTAAGTAGTCTATTTATTAGATGAGATCCTAACAAGTTTCTGATTGGAATCCTGATTTTGTGAATTTTCAATTCCCTTTTTTCTTTTCATAATGAATTCTTATTGAATTTATAAATTGTAAATTTCCTTATTGATTTTTATGATGATATGCAAATTTCATATTCTTGGTTTTATGAATTCTCAATTTCTCTGTTGGATTTTCGGGATGATTTCTTATTGAATTTTTGGTTTTCTGAATTTTCAATTTCCTTATTAGTTTTTCGTGATGGTATCATATTGAATTTCTGGTTTTATGAATTCTTGATTTCCAGATTTCCTTATTGAGTTTTCATGATGATCTGTAGACTTCCCATTGAATTTCTAATAATATTAGATAAAATTTTGAGCAGTTTGTTTGTCGGATGAGATCTTGACAAGTTTTTAATTGAATTCTCGATTTCATGAATTCTCGGTTTCTTTTCATGACGGTTTCCTATTGAATTTCTAGCTTTATGAATTCTTGATTTCTAGATTTTCTTATTGAACTTTCATGATGATTTGTGGACTTCCTATTGAATTTATGGATTTGTGAGTTTTCTGGATAAGTCTGGAGATTTTGTATTGATATTGTGGTTTTTTTGAAAATTCAATGTTTCCACACTATTATAAGACAGGAATTAGGAACATGAGTCCCTTGATGCCAAATAGACTTCTATTCTTTTTGTTAGAGGATAATAGTAAAAGGGAAAAAGAGCCACTCGATCTTCATATTATTAGACAACATTCAAAATTAACACCAAAATATATAGTAATATATTAATGAATGGATGAAAATTACTAACATACAGCGCTGGGTTGGAGATAAAATTATAGCAAAGAGACAAGATAAAACCACCTAAAGCAAGAAATTAATTCCCAATGATAAAAGAAAACTTAACCAAGGAAAGAGACTTTAGAGTGTATGATAGCTTTCTTGAAAGGTTCATTTACTTAAACCAACATATGCTGACCAGGTAATATTGTTCCACATTTCGATTATTAGTGCTAAAAAGGGTTTGGACATGTATTTTCTAAATGCTCTACCCAACAATATTACCAGATAGTATCTTGAATTTTAATTTTGAGTTTAGAGTTACCCATCAAGGTCTCATAATAAGGTTATGATCCAAACAGAAGTTATTATATGTCTTGCAGGGAAAAAAGAAAGAAATTTCATTGAAATTTGAGAAGTATGAAATTGATTAAAAGAAATTTCTTTCATACTAGTGGGGGCTAAATGTTATCCATAAAATCCTCTTAAGAGTAAAAGTATAAAAGAAGGAGCTACCGAAGGCATTGGAGTAGCCACCGATAGAATCAAAATGTCTTTTGCAAGCATTGATGAGGTTTCAAAGGCATAAGAATGACTACCGCAAGCAGTGATGAGGTTTCGAAGGAAATAAAATTGCTTCTGTAAGCATTGATGGGGTTCTCCATATGTTAATATGATTTTTGTAAGCATTAAATAAACTTTCGTAAGAGCTAAGAGAGCTTCCGAAAGTGTCGAAGTGGCACCTTTGAAGACATCAAGAGGAAATAAGGCATTCGACAAGGTTGAAAATAGCCTCCTAAGCATTAAGAAGACACTTTCGGCATGATCGAAGGAGCTTCTGCAAATATCAAAGTGGATGCTTTTGCATAGGTCAAATGGAATATTTCCGCTAACATTGTTACCTTACGAAGAAGTTGGATCTCTGTCTTCCGCAAAGGTGGAATCCCCGCATTCCGAAGGCCGAAGGGGTTGAAGGATCACCTTCTGCAGTCATCAAGCTTCCAAGGTAAACTATCATATCGTGAGGAAAATATCACCCCTTCTGCATCAACTGAACCCTTCCCTGGGCATCAAATGGTTCTACATATGTTAAGCAGAACTTCCGCAAGAGTCAAGGAGTTTCATATATGTAAATGATGCTTTCATAGGTATCACAAGGCAGGATTCCGCAATATTCAAAGCTTGATACCTTCCAAGAGAGATAACTACTTCAACGAAAGCTACCTTTCGCAAGTATTGAAAAAGTCCAATACTTCCATGGGAGTCAACTAGAATGCCTTTGCAACCAACTAAGTAGGTGCTTTCGAAGCAGTTGACCCTTCCGCGGGGGTCACATCATTATTTACCATTCCGTCCCCAATGAATGCTTCTGCAACCATCAGAATAAAAGCTTTCAAAAGCAATATCACTTTTCACAAGTATTGGTTATACACCTTCCGCACATGTTGGGACACCCTTTCGTGCTTATCCAAGACATCTACCGCAACATAAGTACTGCTTCTATACCTTTTGATGGACCCGAAGGCTTCTAGATTTTATGTGAAAGCAGCATTAGAGAGGCACTTTGGAGTCAACAGCTGTAGAAGGTCATAAAGGAATCCTTTCGACTAAGTTGAAAGGACGGATGTGAAAGGTTCCAGCCTGTGCCTATAAATAAGAACCTAGGGGTGCTGTTTTGAGGATCTCAATTCCATTCCTTCTGCACTTGTACTACTCTAATAGTTGTAAACCCTAATTTCTAAATCACATTAGGGATTTCACTTCATTGTAACACTTAAGCCTTTGTATTTATAAAGTCATTAATAAAGTGGGTAGTTAGCCTATTCAATCATCTAGAGATAAAATTAATTCACAAATACCATGTTATATCTTGGATTAATTCATATATGGTTTTCAAAGAAGATCTCCCCATCATTACTACTTTCATCACCTTCGATAGGGCTTGTGTCGAAGTCCTTGATTCCAATTCGTACCTTTGCTAAGTGATGTGCATTTCAAAACCCTTCCATTTATCCTTTTCGAATGGGTTCCCTCCAATGTTATTAACTTGTTTGTTATTGGTATCACCATCGAACATTCATCCTGGTAATCTCGACCGTATCGAAAGCCCTTTCAAAGGGGTCCTTATCAATTCAATTTCCACTCTCAAACATGTTTAGAGTGTTGACAGGTTTTCTTGTTAACAGCTAGCATATAGGCTATGACCACCAACAGTCTTGTGCGGTTGTTGGTACAGACTTAGTTTATGCCCTGACGGATTTCTCTTCCTACTAGCATAGAATTCATATGGGGTACATAAAGACCTCGTTATCTAATTTTCTAATTATTTGTTTGTCGTAGGCAGGCTAGTTAACCCTTAGATAAGTCTTTGAAATGTATTAGTAATATGACAATTAAATTAAAAGCTTTATATAGGGGTCATAAATCTCTATAATTAAGGCTGATTGACTACCATTTACATTACTAAGGGCCCGCTTTGGGATTGAGGAATTAAATGGTCGTTAGGTGTGCCTCTTCCCTATTTAATAAGTATTAAGAAACTAAGGTTTTTGAGTAGTACAACATTTAGATATATATGTATGTAGGCATATATACAGTTGTATCTCAGAGGAGGTTAGGAATATCATACGCGTTGATGGAATTTTAAGGAACAGCTGTGAATAATGGACATAACACTTAAATAGAAATCAATCGTCATAAAATTATGGATAAAGTATGTGATTTTGTAGTCACCAGAACATTGTTCTAACTCCTTTCTTATTACGACCTACATAATAGATTTAGAGGGATAGATTGCTAGTGCAAGACTGGAACAATAGATGGTAATGTCATCTCATTCATGCTCGGAGCTGGCAAGGTAATGAGATGCTAAAGGAATATTATTGATCCCAAGATAATAGCCATAGTCAGTATATATGTTCAATTATATCTTACTATTCCAATATGATTTCATTCTTTGATATACTTATGTTTATTACAGGTTACCAAATGATTTGTATCCTAATGGACTTGGGTTTCGATTTAGTCGAAATTTGGGTCTATTAAGGTGTGGGTTATTACAGGTGGTGTCTCTATACGTAGCGAGAGGTTTGGATGATGAGGAAGGAAGGTTATAATACTAAAGGCTGAAGCAATTGATTCTCTGATTTGGGAAATTCAAGCTTTAATTTGATGAGTTATTTTTATAATTCATAATTATACTCTACGTTCCCTATTTTTTATGATTTTTATAAATTGTTGTGTGATTCATATTGGAAGATATGCAATGAATTGGGTTAATTTGAGTGTAAACTATTGTTTACTTGTTGTGATGAATTATCAGTTGATTATCAATTATATATCCATTATGCGACATTTGAGTGATAAATAGACGTTTTTAAACAGTCGAAATGATACTTGAAATTGTTCGAAAGGGTATAAAAGAATTGAAACATGAAGCTTTGAAAGAAAGTGTAATTGTTTTAAATATAAATTGTGATTTTGGATTGTGTTAGTTTACTCAATATTGGAAATGTTATTATTGACAAAAGTATATAAAGGTGAAATAATCGTGAGAATTGTGTGAACAGAAATTATTTCAAAAATAATGGTTTTTATAATTTGACTAAATATGAATTTTCGAATACGTATTTTTATTTATCCACGATTATAAATTATTTTAAGGATTTTTGTAAAAAAAGAAGTCAAATTTTATGTTTTGAAATGATAAGTTAATTTTATTTAGATTTAATAAATTAGAAGTTTATAAAATAATATTTGAAGTAATATTAAGTTGAATGCATTTTATTTATTGTATGGGAATTAGCATTTATTTGATTCATTATATATATATATATGTAGTTAAGTGAATATTTGAATGCAACATATTTTTTATGTTTGATTATTTTTATAATAGAATGAATTATCTTGGGAAGGTATTATATAAGATAGAATTTTGTTCTGATGAATTACCTTCTAATAATAATAGCTTTAAAAAGATTTGAAATATAAATTCGAGTTTTAATAGTTATGGAATTTCATATTAAGGCTTTAGGAAATTATTTTAATTGAGAATCCTTATTAGGAATATGGAATTATTCAAATTTTGTTGTTTAAAGAAATCATAAATTATAGAACTTCTTTGGTATTGTTATTTTAAATTATTAAAGAAGAATTTCAAAGTTTTGAATTATTTTTTAAAGGAGTTTATGGGATTTGAAATTGAATGAATGTTTAAAATGTTGATTCTCTTGCAATCATATAAGAGTTTTTTAGATAAAGATTTTAGAAAAGAATAAGGTTTTATTATGTAAACCTCTTTCACAATTAATATTGTTCTTTTTGAAATTAATATGAAGGTTGGAACTTTCAAAATTAATATTGTTCTTTTTGAAATAAATATGAAGGTTGGAACAGAGATTTTATTATGAAACCTTTATGAATCAATGAATAATAGGAGTGTGTAGTTTGTGTGGAATTCTATAGCGTGAGAATATTGAGTAAATGGATTACTAATACCGAGAAATATAGGACGTTCGGTAATATTTTATGATTGCTCCTTTGACGCGTTGTATATAATAAATGCTTGAGGACAAGTGTAATTTATGAGCATTGAGTATAATGGGCGAGTAACTCCAGGCTGTATGGGACGCCTGAGATGATAATTTTTGGATTACTTTTTATGAGTAAATGTCATTTACATATGGAAATACAGGGTATTATACGAGATTATTACATAGAGGTAGCTAGTTGAGTGGTGGTAGGCTGAGAGTTGGTAGGCATGGAGCCTTATGTGTATCAATTGATTGAGTAGTATACTCCTATTATTTGAGGATGAGTAAAACTAGATTAGGCTAGTATCTATCCCAATGGTCTGAGTGTGGGGTCATTCCCCGATTCCATGACATACCTTATATTGTATTTAATAATAATAATAATAATAAAATAAATTAAAATAAAATCCAAAGTATTCACTCTCATTTAAAAGTCCTCACGGTTATGCATAGGTGAATTACTTGGAATTTGTTATGTACTTCCATGCTCATTTAAAAGTCCTCACGGTTATGCATGTATGGAACACATATCAAAATTGATTTTTAAAATAAACAAGTTGATTCTAATCCCATTTAAAAGTCCTCACGGTTATGCATGGTTAGAAGATTCTTGAGTTCATTTTTTTAAAAATAAAATTGGAATACTACTAATCTCATTTAAAAGTTCTAACGGTTATGCATGGTTAGTAGATATTCAAATTCCTGATATAAATATACCACAAATAGACACAACTGTATGGTTTTATATGATGACATCATTCCCATCATTCTAAAAGTGGAATATGTGCCTAACAAAGTATTTACGATTTTTGTTTGATTTTTTATTGAAATTTAATATTTATATTCAACTAAGTTTTAATGTTGGATTAATATCGATCACTTTATCTCTATTTTCTCTAACACTATTACTCTTTTGCTGATAACAAAATGGGGAGAGAAAAGTTAAGATTTTGTCAAATAAAATCAAGTAAAGGTCAAATATTTTCTATTTGCATCTAGACTCATTTGCATATTTTTAATAGTATGCATGTATGAAGGGGGAGCTTTGTGTAGAGAGGAAGCATTAAATAGGGGGAGCACTTAGAGTATATCAATGATCAAACACATTTAATATGTTCAAAATCTTAAATATACGTTTGTTATCATCAAAAGGGGGAGATTGTTGAATATGCGATTATATGATTTTTGTTTGATGATAATAAACATATATATATATATATATATATTCATTTAAATGTATTTGTTAATGTGCTATTTTATTTTTCATAGATTAAATAAATATTTTCTGAATAAAATAAATAACACAGAATTTGAATTCAAACAGAAATTTTATTCAAACAAATGTTTATTAAAATTTTTGAATAGTACAAATTTCAAACTCTCACTATATACAATTTCAATTGCAATACAAATTTGATTAAATTACAATTCACATTTACATTGCACCTCACTACATATCACTCATTCACTCAACTCATACTGATCTTCAACTTCATTCCAATGTGAATCCAGCATCTGAGTAATCTGTAAAAATATACATTGACGCAGTGAAATTGAAAATAAAATATTTTTGCAGTATAAAATAAAATGTGGATGTTGAAATTAATATTTTCCCCAGTTATTTGGGTTGTTCGTCATCATTTAATTTTAAATTCATCATACACAAACAGCTTGTGACATACACAGTGTATCACTGTATATGCCAGCACACCGATATATACACTTGATAGAATTACAAGGACAGGCGATCACAGGTCAAACCCAAAGCGCCGGGTTCAACTCAAGTGCAATAAAAATAACGTCACAATATTCAATACAAGGTCAAACCCGAACTACAAGCTGGATTCAACTCAGGTGTAATTCGAAAAACAAATCCAAATGCAATAAAATGGTCGAGAGCAACCTCAATGCACAGCAAGTATACATGAAGGCCAGAGTGTGCAATATACTCAAACTTCAAGTGTAAAACAAAGTAAAGCTACAACCAAGTGAATATGCAATATGTACACGAGTGAATGCAATTCAGTACTCAATGCAATCAAATAACTCAAGTACAACAAATGGAGATGCAACCCAAATCAAAATGAACCAGATGGAACTGCAACAGAAGGAATGGTAACATGCATGCCACAGGTCTGCAATAAATGAAACGTATGCACCAGCATTTCGTATCACAAAACCAAGCACCAAAAATACAACATGCAGTATGCAGTGATGCAAAGGAACCAAGGCCAAGACTAGTGAACTGCAATTATCGACCAGACTACACAATAAATTTTAATAGAAGGAAACAAAAAAAGGCAGTGCAACAGTGACAAATAGAATATGTACACAAACACATATCATCTCATATGCAAGCAGTTCAAAGTCGAACATCTTTATGTAGCAGTTTCAAACAAAGACGGTGTTTTTTACAAAGATCAGACAAACTACATGAATTCCAACAGCTAGTACTAGAGTTGACAATTGGAACTAAATTAAGTTACAGTTTCAATGCTACAATACCAGCGTTTCAAACACAATTCACAACCAAAGACTGCACATTTAGGTCTGAAACTCAAAGGCAACTCGAACTCAGCTGGACAATATAAGTTAATGACATGAACAATGCACAAAGGCTACAGGTCTGGAAAGAAATACGCAAGCATATGCACCAATATCAGACTCGAGTTCATATACAAGTATGCAACTGTGAAACTGGATAACGCAAGTAGTCAACAAGCACAAACAACAAAACAAGTCAAGTATGCTATAACAATGAATTTAATCAGTGCCGAAGTCAACATCGAACTAAGTCAGAAACCCACAGTAACAAGTTCAACCACGTAGGTCAGAAATCATCACATAAACAAGTTAATGCAGAAGCATCAAAGTCTGGTAATATCAAAAATCAAGTTGAAGCCATGAGCAACTGACCAGAGTCAAAGGAAACGAAGATCAAAATCAACATCGAACAATTCAGAATCGAAGCCGTGGCAATCAAGGAATCGAGCGAAGTCAAAATCAAAACTGTCAATCAAGTAAACCAAATTACTCGATATGAAAAATTCAGAAATCATCATCAGCATCAAAAAAAAATCGAATGGCCGAGAAGAATAAATTGACAATTTAAATAAATGTATACGAACGAAAATCAAGGGTTGCGAACCCTATATAAAAACCCAATAATCATCGGCATTCAATCAATCGAGTTCAAGCATTCAACTAGGAGAATAAAAGGCATCAATTACATACCAGAGTCAAAGTCGAACTCGATCAAATCGAGGAGCTATATTCGAGTTGAAGAAGGAGTCAATTGCCGAAGCAAGATAGAGAAATACCAATCCAATTATAATCGACCATCTACCCATCGGCTTCATCGATTTTCTCAAGCCCTAATTTGCAAGCAAAGGAAAAAGGAACGTGCCGCCATTATACAGAGCAAAGAGGACCGATAGCCATTATTAATCAACGTATTTGGGCCGGAGCTATAATACAAAAGGAAAAAGGATTCAAATCTATCACTTGTTTATTTTGGGCCGGCCTAGTTTATAATGGCTTTGGTTTATTTAAATTAGGGTTTAGAATTATTTTGTTTTTCATTGTATTTTACTTTTAAAAAACCATTGTAATTACTAGTTGTGTGACTAGGGGACAAATTACGTGGCGTAGTTTGAGAATTCGCAACTCAAGGGCTGAGTTGTGGCAGGGTTTTGAGCATAGATTAGGTTAGTCAGTAGCGGGAGTCGTGAGTTTACATGTGTAAGCGTGTGACTACTTAATTTCTAGTAGAAACCGTGGGGGCAACACGTAGGCAGGGTTTTGCCGAAACTGGGTAAATTCTATTTCGTTCTATTCTGCATTTATTTGTGCTGCTACAATTTTGATTTTTCTGTGTTGAAATAATTTTATAAGCTTCTGCAATTATTTTTATAATTAATAGTATCACCCTATTCCCCCCCTCTAGAGTGAAATCGATCCTACAGAGCCTAGTATGTTGGAATTTAATAATGGTAAAAATTTCAGCTATTTTTAATATTATTTGTATACTAGACACTAGTATAATATTAGATTATTTGATATGAAATGTTTTAGTTATCGTACAGTAAAAACATGTCCATGTTTATGTATGGGCGTGTCTTACGAAATACTTTTGTTTTGATAAAGGAAAAGTTAGGTAATTTAATAAATTCAGTTGAGTGTATTTCTCACGCTAGGTTACTAGACTGATCCACGTGTTCTTCCCTTTTAATGCTCGGGTCAGACTGAGTATACTTACAGGTTTGGGTTTGGTGCTTTTGGAGCTTCAGCGGAAGAGCTGGAGATCTTCATTTCTTATACGCGTATCTGTTTTGATTATTGATTATCCGATGTGCTTAGTTGTTTATTATCAGCAATTGTGAGGACAGGTTATCATAATTGTCCAGGCTGATAATTCATGATTGATTGTTGAACTCCGACTGATGTATGTATATGTACAGTTTCTGTTTTGTAAAGATCAGTGATATGATATTATATGTTTTCGGCCACGATGTGAGATTCTGTATTGTTCTATTTGGTTCTATCTTCTCTCTTTCTTCTCTTCTCTTCTTCTCTCTTCTTTTCTTTCTCTTGACTTTCCATCAGTCTGTGCTTTTTGGGTCAAACATGTATGGTTTATTGTCGATTCAAAGGGTATGGATTTGTGGGACGTCACACCTTACTTGTGTTTGACCTAGATGCTTGATTGTTAGTTATCTTGTATGTTGAGTATAACAAATCCCGAGTATGTTTACTTTATGATTATCCAAAAGATAATTTTGGTCATAGCTTTTGGCATACCCATATGGTACTTGATGATTTTGTTTATTGATGATTGTTGGATGTGCTGATATTTTACCCATTTTGATATTATAATTCTTGACGTGTTATTTGATTGTGTAGTGATTGGGTGATGATATGTGCATGGTAGGAGATATGATGGCATATATTTATGTATATTTATTGAGACTTTTACGTGCCACATCAGGACATACCTGTTATACCATGCTAGTTGTTGCTATCTTTCGACATCTACATTCTCGACATAGTCTGACTCTTATATAATTTATATAATACTCAAGTCGGTTCGAGACATTTCATGTCACGGATGAAGAGACTAGCTTGTGTTTGTTGGGCTTAGTTGGTGGCTAGATTATTGGTAGTATAATATATCATTATATATTTATATAATCTCATGTATGTAGAGTTTTGGTGGATGTATTGAGCAAGATATGTATATATTTGAGAGTTAGCAGGCATTTGACTTTTCTAAACCTATTAAGCCTTGTATAATTTAATTATTATATTTTATTGTTGTGCTATGACTCCATGTTCTCTATTATTTGTTTTATATTATGTACTGTTCTATCCTAGAAATGCACATGTTTATTACTTTGTGCCAATACCGAGTAGGTTAGGCAAGTAGTTTACTATTTACGTACCGCTATTAATCTAAAGGAATATTAACATGTGATAGCTCAATATCACCTTATTCTTCATATTACCAGACAATATTATACAGTAATACTCTTTGGTAGTATGAGTATAGAGGTGAGATATTAAAGTTAGTATAAGAGCAAGTTCAGAACAATACTAAATATAAGAGACGAGTCTTGACCTTAGATGAGACTTAGAGTCTCTTTCCCCATGGGGTGTGGTAGATTGTTATATATTTAATTGATAGTAGGAGAATATGATGATTACTGGGGTAATCATCTGGGAACATATTTATATTTTCTAAATATATAATATATTTATTCTACATTTTTCTGAGTGTAAGTCCTTGTACGAGACGTAGAGAAATTGATGGATGTTATGAAGATAGTGTTCGATTATCGGATTTAGCATTGACGATGAATATTAGACCTTTGTGTGGCTTTAAATAGAGTATCTTGATCCGTTAGTGATCAGAATAGAACAACGGAAGCTGATAGATTGCTTTCTGCTAAGCGCATTGGTTTTTGGTTAATTGTTGCCTTGAAGTAATAATGGTTGGAATCATTATTTGAAATTAGTCTTGAGGAGCTATTGGGTAGGAGTTATTACACAAAGATAGAAACTCACCCAAGTCTTAATAGTAGAACCTTGCGATGTCATCAACATTAAAGTTACCGCAAGGGATTACGAAAAACTATTTTTATAAAATAGTAGAATATTTATGTATGTAATTAATTAAAATGGGTTGAAATAAAAATTTAATAGGATGCTATCTTGATGTGTGCATGAGTAATTATTGGGTTGTTATAAATGACTTATTATTTGATTGTAATTATAGTGATTATCAAAAAATGTTTTAATTAAAATATCCATGGTTAAAGTTTGTTTATATAAATATACATGGGATTAGAAGATGTTTTAAAATAAGCAAGTGATTGTCTTTATAAAAGTGAATTTCTTAAAGTATGTGTGTATAAAGATAAGCAAAAAAAATGAACTTGATTTCATGTTAATTTGCCTATTGAGTGCTTTAAGAATTATAGTCGATGCGTTTGACCAACGTATCAATATGAATTCTTAAACATGAAGACAAGACATTTCGATATGATATATTGGAAAGGAATAATATTTTTCAAAAAGAAATACACACACACACACACACAATATTATGGAAAGAGCGATTCTTTGAGAAATATTATAAATCGCATTTTGAAAAGGAAAATGTTTTGAGATAATCTAAACAATATTTTTAAAGATGTGAATTTTTGAAAATATATGGAGGTATTTTGATACGAAAAGAGTAAAATAATTTTTAAAAGTGGAATATCTAATAAAGCCAAAATAACAATAATATGATATGATAATATACAGAGATAAGCAAGTTGTGATTCTTTTAATGTAATTTGGGGGAATGGTATGAGAAATTTTATAAAGAAAAAAAAGAGAGTGTGTGTATAAGATACGTTATATTTAAAATATAATGGAAAAAATTGTTGCTGGATTCTGAAATAAAATGAGCTTATAACCAGTGTTTGTGGAGTGTGGTTTGAGGAAAAATTAAAATAAAATGACAATGAATGAGATATCATTTATCAAATCTTAAATTGTAAATATTTTGAAGAAAAAAATATAAATAAGAGAAAGTTAATAATATGGTTAGATATCGTTGCATAAAGAATTTTGAAATTTGTTTACAAACAGGTTTTAAGGATTTTTGTGAAATAAAATTTTGAAACAAAATAATAATAAATAAATAAATTTTCAAAGAAGATGATGCAATTTATTTCGAAAAGAAGAGTGAAGTTATTTTGGAATTGAAAAAAGGTTATCCAAAAATAAGTTTTACTTATTTTATACAATTAGTGAAATCTTCTCATCAAGCGAATATGTAAACATGATGTGCAGTGGGAAAAAAGTGTGTGCCTTTTTTTAGCTAAAATTACGTATAGTTAGATGGTTTTAAAAATTTATTTAAAATGAAGTTAAATATGTGAAGTGTTTTCAAACTATAAATATAAGAGTATGAAACAACTTCTAGTCTTCTAAGCATGAATCGTTCCTAAAAGATCGAATTTTTTATGAGTTTTAATTTTTCAAAATAAAGAAGATTGATAAGCAAGACCAACACCACTGTCTCAGTGGATAGGCACTTGGACTTTTGTGCAAGTGGTTATATGTTTGAAACTTGTATAGCGTAAATCAAACTGCCGGACATACATTGACATGTAGTATACTATATACTACCAAAGATTTGTAGTACTAATATGTACTGCCATCTAAGTATCCAATTTTAGAAAAAAAGATGGAAAATAAAATAACCATCATATAGGGAGTCAAGTCAAAATTATGGAGTTTCAAAGTGGACATTTGATTTGATTGCATTAAAAAGTTAGGAGAGAATTTGCGAAATTCTAAATTTGAAAGTGTTGTGGTAAGATAAATATAAATTTTGAGTTTGTGATCATATTCTATTGATTTTTCTTTCATTGAAAAAGTGTTTTCATAAGTAATTATTAGATGTTTACCACTTTTCAAAATTATGAAGTTTGCTAGTGCTAAAATGGATTTGAGAATGAACTGTTTGCGCTTGAAATTTCAACACTAAAGCGCTGTAGTGTTTTGATCATAACTTTTTGACCCTCTCATCTGTTTTTGACAAACTTTAGTTCTTTTAAAGCTAAGATAATAAAGAACAAGTTTCATTTTGAAAGCTTTGTAAAATTTTGTTGTTTTCTATGTAATTGGGTTTTAAAAATGCAGGACTACATTATAAAATTCATTTCAAACTTTGTATTGTTGAGTAAACTGGCCATACCTTTGATGTAGGTTGTATTTTATTGTCTAAAAGATGTTTTGGGAAGATAATTTATTGTGTGACAACTTTACTTTTGAAAATTTTACCTAAATATGTATTTTTAACACCTTTAACTTAGATGTAGAGTTGCTTAAAAAGAAAAGGCAAATATTGTTCCCGTGCAATATGGATGCAGCGTCACTGTACACTTTTATATGATTGTGAAGATGACTATTTGTGTAGAGTTTGGCCCAGGCTTCCTTCTGCTTGCGTAAAATGAAACAAAGTTGCTTAAAATGCAAACCTAAGTTATGTTTTTTTTGCGTATAATGATAAATGTGTAATATTATGATGTTTGCCCATGTTTCGGAATGCCCGATTATTGGTATGTGTATACCGTATGATTTTATAAGTTGATAATTTTCAGAACGCTCTCCGTTTAAAGGAGACTTTGCCATATAATTCCAACACTTAGAAAATTTTCACATGATTATATCGTATGCGAAAATAGAAGTTCTTTTAAATGAATCTATATAAAATTTTAGCATATGATAAGATGATGAAGAGAAAGTTATGTTATGAGTTGAACGATGTTCTTTCTTGTAAGAAGTTACTAGAATGCAATTTTCTTAAGGGGCTCCGTAACAACACTACTTTTTATGTCATTGGATAAATAATTTTAATTTAAGTAAACTGTTTGAGTTCAATATTAGGATAACCTTATTTTTAATATATATCCTTTTGAACTAAAGATTATTTGATAAAAAAATGTGTTTTAATAAATTGAACTAATTAATAAATTTTATAAAAAATATATTAAACTCGAGTAAAATATTTACTCGAGTTATAAAATTGTATTATAGGGTAAATAACTTTTCATATGGTTGAAATGGATGAAAAATAAATTCTCTTTGGTATTAATAAAATGAATAAATCAACGAAGATGGATAATTAGTGAATTTAAATATTTGGTATAGCCGAGCGAAATATACTTTGTAAATAGCTATTTGAATTAAATTGAAAATATATTTACCAATATTTGATAGAGCATTTATACATATGAATAAAAAGGAGGATTGAATGTGAATAAAGTGATAAATAGAAATTATATATTGTATGAGGACATACTTGAAAATAATGATGCTTAAATATATTCCCTTAATCATCTCAATTCTTCTAGATTCCTCTATTGAACCCATTACCCACTATAACAAATAATCATACTCGTTATCCTTTTATTTCCCCTGACCCTAAGAACTTATAACCGCATTAAAAAAAGAAAACAAGAAGAAAAGAAAAAAAAGAAATCAAACCCGCACTCGACAAAAGAGGCGATGATGCTTGATCAATAGCGCACATCTGGCATTGTGCGTACAAGTAGAGAGGAGAGGCTTAGGCATGTGATAAAAAAGGGATGGCTAGTGTGCTAACATCAAAAGGAGGAACAGCGACATCCTAGGGTTTGGGCGATGATGAAGCGAGGCACGGCTGTTGGTTGATAGGCCGAAGATTTTTGCAGCACAACGAATTTTAAGGCAGACAAGTGAAAGAGTAAGGGTGGTGGCTCCGTGTGTAGCTGGAGGTTTGGATGATGAGGCTAAATGGCTATAATAAAGGATGAAGCAACTGAAGCTTTTGGTTGGGAACTTCAAGCTTTAGTTTGGTGAGTTATTTTTAAAACTCATAAGTATATTATGGATTCCCTATTTTCAATGATTTTTTTAGATTATTATATGATTCATATATGCTGATATGCATTGAATTGGTTGGATTTGAGTGTAAACCATTTTTTACTTCTTGTAATTAATTAGTGGTTGAATTTTCAAACATTATGCGATGTTTGAGTAATAAATGGAAGTTTGTAAGTAGTCGAAACGACACTTGAAATTGTTTGAAATGGGATAAAAGAATTGAAATGTGATGCTTTGAAAGAAATGGAAATTAAATATAAATTATGATTTCGGATTGATTTATTTTGTTTAATATTGAAAATATTGTTATTAATAGAAAATATATAATTGTGAAATAATCTTGGGTACTATGCAAATAGAAAATACTTGAAAAGTGAAGATTTTCGAGATTTGACTAACAAATGAATTTTGCAATAGGTATTTTTATTTATCTATGAATATAAAATATTTCAAGGATTTTTTTAAAAATAAAAGTTACAATTCATATTTTGAAATGACAAGTTAATTGGATTCATTATATCTATAGTAAAGTGAATATTTTAAATTAATATATATTTGTGTTTGACTATTTTTATATAAAAAGAATTGAAGTATTTTGGGTAGGTAATACATAAGATATAAATTTATTTTGATGAATTAATTTCCAATAATAATAGATTTAAAAGGATTTGAAATGTAAATGCAGGTTTTAAACCTACTGATTATGGAATTTCATATTATGAGTTTCGGAAATTATTGCAACTAAAAATCCTTATTAGGAATAAGGAATTATTTAAATTTATTTTTTAAAGGAAATTATAAGGTAAAGCTTCTTTGGTATTATCATTCTAAATTATTAAAGAAGAATTTTGAATTTATGAATTACTTTTAAAAGGAGTTTAAGGGATTTGAAATGATTGTTTAAAATATTGATTTAATTGTTATATAAATGATTTTTATATAAAGATTTTAGAAGAGAATAAGGTTTTATTATTTAAGCCTCTTTGGAAATTAATATTGTTCTTTTTGAAGTTAATTGAAGGTTTTGAGAATGGAGATTTTATTATAAAATCCTTCTAAATCAAAAAATAATTGAAGTGTGTGATTTGTGTAGAATTCTATATCGTGAAAATTTTGACTAAATGATTAGTAATACCGTGTGGTATAGGTCATTTTGTAATATTTTTTCAATTAATCCTTTGACTCGTTATATATAATAATTACATAATGATGGATGTAATTAAGAGGCATTGTGTAAATGGGTGAGTAACTCCATGCGGTATGGGATGCCTAAGTTGATATTTGTTTGATTACATTTTGTTAGTAAATGTCACTTATAAAGGAAAATACAGTGTATTATATGAGATTATTACATAGATAGCTAGTTGAGAATTGGTAGGCTGAGAGTATGTGTATCTATTGATTGAGTAGTATACTCATATTCTTTAGCGAGAAGTAATACCAGATTAAGCAAGTATCCATTTCAATGGCCTAATTGTGGGGTCGTTCCCAGAACCCATGACATACCTTATATTGTATGGCCGAGAGCCGCTGCCTCTATGTCACATAGGCTAGTAGTCTGTCACTAATGAGGCACTTGCAGGACCATGTGCAAGTGCGCAACATAGACTTGCACCCGATGGTATTGGATAATTATGGCCGGGGTGACTAAAAATTGTAGGAATGTCGCTGAGATTGTATAAGGAAGGCTTCTGGAGCAGGCTAAGAGCCGTCAATCTCCCGTTTGGTTATGGTGGACATATGATTCTATGATTTTATCTCTATTGTACTACTACTATTATATGTGGCTGAGAATCAGCCTGTGGATTCATGGGATTGAGAATCACGTAACTAGTAATGTGGCTAGAAGTCAAGATGATTACTTACATGATTGAGGATATTCATGACCGAGAGTTCATGAATTAGTGTGACCCTATATCTACCTATTGAACGGTTATCTGAGAGATAACTAGGCTATTGGGGGCATGCCTTACTAGTGATTGAACTGGATGCTTGATTGTTAGTTGCCTTGTATGTTAAGTATGACAAATCCCAGGTGTGCTTAGCTTATGACTATCGAAGAGAGAATGTTGGGCATAGCTGCGTGCTTGCCTATATGGTACTTAATGACTTTGTATATTAATGATAGTTGGATGTGTTGATATTTTGTCCATTACTATCTTATACTTCTTAATGTGTTATTTGATTATGTAGTGGCTGAGTGATGACATGTGCATGGTAGGAAATATGATATCATATTAAGATTTTTTATGATGACCACTCTATACATTCGACACCCAACGTACCTAAAGAGCATGCAGTAATGGTACCCGGCTAATGTCAGATGATTGTTAAGGGCGAAATAGCTAATTCTTATCATAACTTACATAACATATCGAATAATATATAATATCAGTACTAATATAAAACATGCGAGATAGATAAATATAACTAAATTAACCAAAACAAATATCGGAGTATAAGGTTCATAAGAGTCATATAAAGCAAATGGAGTAAAATTTACATATCATCAAAAAAACTCAAAGGAAATCTGTCTAAATAAGGTAAATAACTGGTAAAGCTCTATAGTGCTGCACAATGCAATAAGCAACCAACTCTAGTAATAAATATAATAACGCCAGCCTCCTACCTGCCCTTTGAACAGCTTCATCTGCTAATCACAAACCTATTATCTAGTTTACTCATTTAACAGTACCTGAGCTAATAAGAAGTAAAGTATAAAACCTCGAGTTAGACAACATGTAACGATCCTGAATTTTTATTTAATTTAAATTAATAATTAAATGAAATTTTGAATAAAAATTTATAAAATTAATTATAAATAGTGATGTGAGTTTCCCCGAGTTCAAATATATTCTATATAAATCATTTAAATTTTTTTTATATTATATATATATATATGTATATATGTGAATATATATATATATATATGTATATTTGGGTATATATGAGTCAATTTGAAATTTTAAAATCTTGTGTGTGTATATATATATATTTTGATTTGAATTTAAATCTTATATTAATGGTTTGAAAAATAAATATTAAAGTATATACATTGACACAAGTACGAAATGAATAAATAAGTGAACTGTTAATTTATTATTGATGGTTAAAATATATATAATAAATACAAGACAATAAATGAGAAGTAAATAAAATATAAGATATAACAATATAAAGTAAATATATATATATATATATATCTTAATCTCATATTAATAAATCAATACAAGATAATACAAATGGAGTAGGCTACAAAAGTAATAAGAGTAAAATAAAAATAGAAGTTCACTTATTTTGTAAAGTAAAATAATTCATATTTAAGCTATGAATAAAAATAAGAACAATTATATATAAAACAAAAACAATAAGTAAACATATATAGGAAGTATTACAAAACAAAAATACATACAAGTATGTACACTTGTAAATGAAAACAAAGCAAGCATGGAAAACAAAAATATAAATAATAAAGTAAACAAAACAAAGTAAAAATAACAAACAAATAAAAACAAAGGTTATGCAGGCAAATAAAAAGTAAGTAAATAAACAAAACAAAAGGGTATACATTCATAAGTATGAACAAACAAAAGAAGATAGTCAGAATGCATGAACAAGTAAAGTGAGAACTGTACATAACATAACAAACAAGATAACATTAACTTGTACAAATAAAAATGTTATTCATCAGCCACCAAACAAACTGCACAGTCAACAAGGACAAACAAATAATAATATCTATGTATATAGTATCACCTCCAACACAAGATCACTTCAGCTGAAGCAAGAAAAAGGATAGAATGAGGTAGGTATGGAGACACATATCTTGGCATTAAATGCTAGCACAACAAGTATCACCAGCCTCCATACCAATATCTCTGGCCAAAGATTTAAAAAATACAAGTAAAGAAAATCTTGTACCTGCTTTGTATAAACAAATGATCACCCTGTATATTCAATTTATATACATCCACTTCTCATTTTAAATTCGTTCATTCTTGTCTAAGGAAAACTGAAGTAAAACATCTCAAACTTAAACCAAAATTTTGCTTTGAACAAAACAACAATTTAACTAAATCCAGAGATCAAAGTAGAAGGTTTGCAACTGGAAATTCAAAGCTTGTTTCTAAAATTGAAGTACTCTTTTTATTCTGGAAAAGCAATGTGAGTACACATCTGTATTTCAAAGTTTAAACTTGTGTGTTGCTTCGAAATGAATATGTATCTTATGGTATATGCTGTGATGATATGCATGTGTTGTGTGTGTGGCTTTCATCAGAGTATTCTCTGTTTTATTTAAGTATCAGGTTTACAGAGAACAACCCAACAAAGCAAAGAAAAAGATAATTCAAGTTCTTGTTTTATAATCCATATCAGGCCTTAGTCTCAAAACAAGATCGATGTGTTTAAGTATGGGCTATAATAAAAAAATGGTTTCATAATGCATAGAGGTATGTAGGATAGAAGATCAAGATTTTACAGTACAAACTTTAAAAATTGGAAATTTCGAATAACACGAATCATTAATTCAAGTGTATAACTTGAATCCTCATATCAAATGATGATTTTTAAGATGAGTTTCGTGATTTTTAGTGGGGTGGTTTGGTAGCAGTTTGAAGTTGAACGGAAATGGGTTTTTGGGGGATTTCTGGCAATCAGGGGTACTAGAGGTGCTAGGGTTGTGCGTGGTGGTGGAGGAGCTTATCGGGATGGCAGGAAAAATATAGGGATGGTGAGTAGATCACGGTGGTGGCATCGGCAATTGGTTGAAGTCTGTAGCCCTAGTTTTGTTGGGGTCGAAGAAATTTGATTTGTTCGTCGTCCACAGTGCATCGAGTTGCACGAGACTGGGGGTGATGAAGGCTGGGGTGTAGATGAGGCGGTGGCCGGAGGTGGAAGCTCGCTGATGGTCGGCACGGCGTGGACGAGGCGATGTTGACAGGTTTGGGTGTTGAAGCTGGCGTGTTTCCAGGTTTGGAAATTTAACTAAATTTTGATTCGTGCTGTCGTGATGGGTGTTGGGTGATGGATTGAGTTGAGGGGGTCAACGATGACTAGATGGCGATGGAAGTGGTGGCCAGGACATCGGCGGTGGATGGTGCAGGTGCACGAACCACTGATGTGTATCAGTGGCATGGGGAAGAAGAAAAAAAGAAAAAGAAGAACTTGGACTCGGGGTAATCCTCGGGAAGTTTGCAAGATAGCTCGAGTTAGACTCGTGTATTTTTAGGTTCATGCCGAGTAAATATTTAACACTTAAACAAAATTTATTAAATTTATAAAGTCTCGGGTTGGTTTGGGGAAAGACTCGAAGCAGGGCTCGGGTAGAACGTGGATTTCCTTGGGTTTGACTCGGGTAGGTATAAAAACAGTTTTGAAATTTTAAAACAAAATGCAAGTTTTAAACATTTTTAACTCATTCTTTTAAATAATTGTCTTATTTAAGTATGGGATTGGTTTAAGGTTTAAAAGTAAATTATTTTAATTCAATTAAGTTTTACATAAAGATTTAATTAAAAAGATTAATTAATTAAAGGTTAATTAAGTACTGATAAAAAAAATTAATTAATTTGTTAAGAGCTAATTTATTAATGATGAATAATTAAAGGATAATTATTTAATTAAATATTAATAAATGATAAAGATTGATTTAATCAAGTGATTAATCAATATTTAATACAAAGCATAATGTGATTGACTCAAAATGATAATTAATTTGAGATTAATTAATTAAAGGTTAAATTTAATTTAATAAAGTTGATTAAGGAATGATAATTAATCAAGGAAAAATTAATTAGAGTAATTAATTAAAGATAATTAATTAAATGGTGAATTAGATAATTAAAGATTTATTTGTTTAATAATTAAAGGTTGATAATAAAAGGTTAATTAATTTATTTGTAATAGATAATTAGTAAAAGATTAAAGAATAATAAATCAAAATGATTTGTAAATTATCAATGTTAATTAACCAGGACTTATAATTCATAAGAAATTAATTTGATTTAAATTAATCAGATAATTAACTGATTTTACTTACGAATATTTGGATTCTATTGGATGACTTGATTGTTTGATATCCCTAATATATGATGCTTTGTGATACATCCTGATTTATGTGGTGATCTGTAATTTACTATCTGTGACATATTTATCTGTGATCTGTATATAACCGATAAGCGTTACAGCTTATATCGCTTATCAATTATATTCCTGTATTCTGATCTGTAATAATTGTATGATGTTGCACTACTGTGTATAACCCCTGGACCGCACATAAATATGGATTTCACGAGGAAATCGATTAAGTCGCAGATTTTTGAAATAGTTAAATTTGAATTTTTAAATTCAAATGTTTTGGAAATGGAATCGGAATAAATGTGAAAAGCTTTTGGAATGGAATTTCAAAATGGAATTTCAAAATAGAATTTATTATTTTTAAATTACTTGATTAAGTTTTGGAATTTAAATAAGTTGATTTAAATTTAAATTCAATACTTGAAATTGAATTCTGTAATTTGAAATTAGGGATTAATGATATTATACTAGTCATTATGAGTTAAACCATTTTTAAAGTATTATTTTTGGGAATTTGAATTTAACTCAAGGATTTCAACTCGTATAAATGAATCAGATTTCCAAAATGAAAACTGTTGTTTTCAAATGATAAACACTTTTAGATAAGAACTGAGATTCCAGTTAATTAGGGGAATTGTAAGATTGAATAGAGAAATGATTTTCCTAAGTTATGAATGAATTCTTTTTGAAAGCTATGAATTAAATCTGTTTATTTTTAACAGATTTAAATTGATGATTTGTTTAAATCAAATTGAAATGAAATTGTTTTGAAGGCTATAAGTTAAATCTTTGATTTAAAGATTTAACGAGTTAAATCAAATTGAAATGAAAATTGATTTGGAAAATATGTGAATGAATCTTTTGTTTAAAAGATTTAAATGTGAAAATTGTTTAAACCGTTAAAGGTTGTGAAAATGAATCTTTTTGTTTAAAGATTGAAAATGGTAATTTGTTAAACCATTTGAAAGAAAGTTTGAATTATTAAGTTGTGACTTAATTGAAATCCCATATCCATATGTTTTGAAAATATTTTCGCTCACTATTCGGTTTAGCCGGGAAAGGACCTTTGTGTCGTATAACCCATTCCGAATATGTGATACGTCGTTATGGATAGCATTTGAAGACCGGTGATGAAGACCGGGTATTTGTGAAAGCGATAGGATGACCTATCGATTGTTTCTGCACCGAGTCGCGCCGGTATAGAAACTCCCTAAGTGATGGGAAATCCGATCGGGATTGTGAATATCCGAATTTCAAGGACTTCTTTGTAAGTGCCTTCGGTTCTGTTCGAGCCCGGAACAGACTTGTATGGATTGTATGTCTGACATTACAAATTGAGATATAAAGCCGATTTCTTTCAAATATATTTCTGTTGGTGGCGGAGAATTTATTCTCTTAGCTTAACACCCTTCTCTGAGACGTACGAGCTCAGAGGTTATATAGTTGAAGTTATCAGCGATATATTCCCAATTTGGTAATGTGACATGCTGAGTGTTGCTGAAATGATCATTGTGTTGATTATTGTGATAGGATCGTTTATTTGATCGTCTATCTTGGTGATCATTGTGTTGATCATTTGTTGACCCAAAGCATGGCTTTTGTATAAAGTATGTTTTTGTGGACGTGACTTCGTCGAGCCTCACACCCCGGAAATGGTCAAAACAGGAAAGATGCGGCAAGGTTATGAGGGGTAGCACCCTTTAGGGTATGTACATTTCCTTCTGGATAGAGGTGGTATCATGGTATGGAGCCCAGATATTTAACCTATGTGGTTACTACGAATTTATTACTTTGTGGTTGTTGGTTATCGGGATCCCGTGAGAAAGGTCGTTTACGATCGGGGAATGGCGTGCTCGTGTCAGTAGTTACCCAGTTAGGGGTAACCCGACCTTGTGTTGGCAGAGTTCCGGTTTGGTTCTCGGGGATGTCTTTCCAGAGGCATTCTCATGTGGCAATGGGAAGTTCCTTGGCCTGATCATTTGTTGGAAATCCAAAGAAACAATACGAAACTTGTACGGTATTAGTTGTAGAACCTATCATTCACTTATGGTGTCGCAACACTGTTTGGATGGTAGCTATAGTAGGCATACGATAATGGTCGTATGTTGGCTAAGATTTATATTCTACTTTCGAAATGAATTTTTCCTACACTATACACTAGTAATAATATCAAATGCTTCTTTTTAATGCGTATCAAGCATCTTTGACTATCATAAGGAGAAATCTCCTCCGATTCTGCGTTTGCATTGTGTGTGTGTGCGGGAGGCCTTATGGTAGTCTCATTTTTCAAAAGCATTGCGAATTGACTTTGAAAATCTTTTGTTGAATGTATTAAAAGATAAACTGTTTTTGTTGCTCACACCAGTCCCACGACTGATCCGGAGTTTATTGTTTTCTTTCCTAAACTCTGGGTGCTCATTATTTTCTACACGAGCAGTCTAGAGTTGGGTTTTTCAGATAGTCAGGTTTAGTAGATTATCTAGAGTTAGTTCAGTCTTTGGACCACACCAGTCTTGCTGAGCTTGGTGATATGTTATTGGGGGTTCGAGCTTCTGCTGGATTGATTCTTGGAAATGGAGTTACATTTCTCGGAGTTCTCTTTTGAAGACTATCTTAGAGTTATATTGTTCCACTGTTAGATGTCATCTATTTTCTTTCCGCTGCTATTTTATTGTATCATATCTCTGATGTATATTGATATCTATTGGATTATCTGTTGTATCAGATATTGTATCAAAGCTGTATATCAATGTATTGTTCTTTTATTCCGCTGTGTTGTTTACTTAATGATTGTTATAAGCTCCGGCGAATCGGATTTGAACGGTCGAATCTATGGCATTCGAATACGATATGAAGTATGGATGTCGATTTTTGAGCGGGCAAAATCCGACTCGTTACACAACAATCTGGTATAAGCGATAAACAATCTCAAAATACTATGAAAACCGATATAGTAAAGGATATAGGATATGGATAGTCATACTCGACTTGTCTCAGCATCCAAAGAGTTAGCACATAACACAATATATGTTATATTATTTTCATCGTCAAATGGATATCAACTGTAAGCATATTATGGGTGTTGGAGGTACTTATCTCAAGAATACCAACATCACAAGACATCCCACGGTCGCACCAATCATGGCAAACACAAAGTAAAAATACAATTACTACCATCCTCAAGGTTTCATATTATTGTGTCTGCTGCCAAGGTCTTACCTCGTCACGCACCATCACTATGATTGTCACCGAAGTCTCACTTCACTATGATCATTCCTGAAGTCTCACTTTACTATGATCATTGCAGAAGCCCCATTTAACTATGACTTTCCCAAAGTCTCTTCCCACCCACGACTTCATCTTGACCTTCCTAAGGTCTTCATCACAATAACTTTCCCAAAGTCGGCTTCATCTCGACCTTCCCAAGGTCTTCGAATAAGTGATAACTCTTTCAATGACCTCCCAAGCTAGTGATACCCTATGTCACAATTGGATTCGGCGTTCATTTGAATACCTTTCACATAGGTACTGGCCTTCCAGGGCAGGTTAGAACCCCCTATGGTCCAAGGTACATGGGCGAGAATCCTGACATACCCTTGTAAAATGGAATCACCCGCATCTAGAGTTATCAACGATCCCTTCTACATGCAACACGATTCGGGACATCCCATTACCCATCACATCTCTTCGCTTGTCGATCATGCCTCCTCGGACTACCCTAGCCCCGAACATACACTCCCCACTTGAAGTATTAGATTAACTGCCCTGCATTGTCGAAGTTTAGAACATCTCTATTTTCTCATCTCATGTCATAGATTTATCTCATCGCAGTCCTGAAGTCATCACGTCAAAGCATCATACCTTCACTTCGTCGTTTATTATCATTCTTCATTGCATTGCAACCATCGAAAATGAACGTTGAATGAACAAACAAACACATATACATGAACATCAAGACATCACGTGCATGTCCTCCAAAATGATCAACATCAAAAGTGATTAGTACCAATCACAAAAGTGATCGATACCAATCACTTTGCTCATCTCCAAAAATTTCCCATAGTCGAAGTTTTTCACTTTTCTACTTGACCCCATGCTGACTTGAAGTAATCCATCCAAAAACCCTAAGCAACCATGCAAAAAACACCAAGCAAAAGAACTCAGTACTAACCATTATTTATACTCCTTTATTTTTGCTTTGCTTATCCTAAAGTGAAAGCATCTGAAACCTGAATTTTTGACTCAAAAGCACTAAGAAAAAGAACAGGGTACCGATCACTTTTTCTGTAACGATCTGCCTTTCTTACACCAAAAGATGACACTTGATACATCCTCGATATTCATGTGCCTATAATTTAAGGTTCCGAAAGATAGGTCATTTGGGGTGAAGAAAAAAAGGCAGAACGGAATATCTCAAAATGTGGAGCAATATATAATATAAACGAGTCTGTACAAAAAGAAATCATCTTTATTATATACAACATCAGAGTACATTAACCTTGTATCAGCCTGAACAGTTATAATAGCATGTCCTTATAATTTGATAAATACAACAAATAGTCATTAAGAAGAACTAAACAACGAAAGAACATAAGATACGTGAATACGTCTTGGAGAATCCAGCTCGTCTCTTATAAGCTTCGAAGGATCCAGCTAAATCTGGAAAATATGCTAGGCTGACCCGAGCATTATAATCCCAGTTCAGTCTAGTAAAACCAATGTGAGAAACTCATATCACAAGGAATTTTATTTATTATAACTTATAAAATCCTTTAAAATCCAAGGTATCTTATAAAACCAAGCCGCACATAAACACGGATGGGTTCTTACCTTACGATAATCAAAAAAATTTCCATGGAAATTCCAATGATATTATAATAATGCCTAAGATACAATACATATTAACATAGCTGAAATGCTTGCATCTCACATTTCAATAGTTGCGAACAACTAAGTCCGTAAAGGCACGCATTGGAAAATGGATTCTAATAATGAAAAGGCACCACGGTACTAACTATCACAGTGCATCTCTAGATAAAACACACTGAGAGCCTTACATGGACTCCCTATGTGTCAACTAGCCCTATCCCTTACTGGATAGCGTCAAATATGTCATCACCCTAGTTGGGATCAATAACCTAAACGGGCCCCGAGCATACATGGTCTAAAATATCGATCTAGATTGCTTGATGACCATACTCTAATGATAGCGTACCACAGAGCCTTGAAGCATATCCCTTGATTATAGTCATTCACGGGTGCGATACTTGAGGTTACGATTATCTTTTCTATTGCAAACCATCTTGAAATGCTAATATTGCCCTTCAGGCAGAAAGCAATGCCAGCATTCATCTATACAAATTCGTTCTGGGTTTGAATGAAAACGAAGCACTACCACTACTACATCCATTTTAGACACGCCCTCGGGATTAGTAGCAAGTATCCCTTGCACTTTAAAAGCTCCATCTTTAATCATATTCAAGATGTCTTCAAATTTGAAATGCTTAAGTTGGATCAAAGTGGTTTTTGGACAATTTGTACTTATCCGATCCTGGTCTCTTCGAAACAACATTCGATGATTTTGATAAACTCAACCCCGGTTCTTTTGGAAATAATCAAACAATGCATATGGGTGGTATCACCCTCTAATCATTTATGTGGACGAATCTCCATACCATTTGCCCTAGAAGAACAAAACGATATTTATATGCATAGTACAACTACATCGAAGATGAGTGTGCCATATAACTCACATGTTTCTCCTAGATATTTCCAGAGTTATATTTTGATCCAAATTTGATAGTCAGTTATTTACCTATCAAACAAATAAAAAAACAACAATTCAGAGATTTAATTACCTATAACAGCCACTAAGCCTCAAAATAAATCATTCATTTATTTAAATCTTTTCCCAAAATATTCATATACTTATCTCATTGGGATAAGTATGTTCATGAAACATTGTGAAAGATTTCTTATTTCAAAATGATATTAAACATGATCAAAACAAGTGTAACAACCTAAAATTCTAGCCATTTGATTTTAAACATTTGATTAATTTTGAATATTTAAAATAATTGAATTTAGGAATTTAATAACTTATAATTCAAATATAAGGCATATTTAAATATTTGGACTATGAATTAAATGTTAATTAAATGGATTTCATAATTTTATTTAACTCCTTTTAATTAACAAATAATATTGATAAATTCAATTTATAAATTTATTTACAAATATAAATGGATCGGATAAATATCGATAATTTAAATTTAAAATGTTATTTAAATTTGTAAAATTGTCGTTCTAGAGTATGGTCTCGGATTTCAATGAAATCAGTTTCATTGGATCCGTGATAGTGAATAATATTACGCCGTCGAATTTCGTAGCGATCAGACGTATCGTTTGGTTGTGTGAGATCGAAATGCGTTGATATCAATATCGACAATTTAATATAATAACTGGGTTTAAAAACTTATCTTCTGCATACGATCGAAATAGGGGTATAATATATATAACGTCAGGCGGCACGCCTTGTTTGGAGTTCGAGATTTTTGGGTATGTTATATTGAATATTTTATTAAATAAAATTTAAAAGATAATATATATACCTATCATTTCAAATCTATACCCCATCAGTTCAACCCTTACTCATACCTTACTTCTCATGTATACTCCCATACCCCTCTCCTTTTTAAATCCAAACCTGTAACTTGAAATAAAAAATTTCCCTCTATAAAAAATCAAAACATGGGATTTAAGCAATGATAGATAACGACGTTCGATTCATTAGATTTGTATTGTCGACTGCTTCAAGACTATGGGTTGGATCTTAGGCTCATTTCCATTTGGATGGGAGCCGTTATTGGCAACGAACCTAGGGCTCAAGACTGGTTGAATATATAGGGATCGATTAGAAAATCGGGGTGTATATCTTGGTTTTCGAAGTTTGGCGCATCGCTGGCCGCATTTTGGCAAGGCATGGTGGTTTAGAGGGAGGTACGATAGGGCACGATCATAAGAGTTTTTGGCCCAGGTCACGATTTGTTCTAGGTATGTTGGCATTGATTGGTGATGTCGGTCGAGTGGAGTTCGCGTAGATCGATGTGATGGCGAAGACAGTTCGTCAAATGGAGCACAGTAGCTCTGCGTCAATGCTTTCCTATGCACATTTGTTTGGGTCATTTCATATACATGTCCATTTGAGGAAAGAGGGGGAAGAAAGGTAAAGGGGCAGTGTTGTAAATATGTTTAAGTTGTTATATTTTAATTTTTAAATCTATCGATAACTTATAAATTTCGTATCTTGCTCATGCTAGGTCGGATTCAAATGCCCTTTTTTGCATTGGACTCGTATCATCAAGATCTCACGATGGAGTTTGTTTGGTTGGAATTGAAGCAATTGAAAATTTAGGCTAAAATCAGACATTATTCAGTTTTAGCCCAAAATGGGGATGTTTCGACGAAAATGAAAGTCAATGTGAGTTTAACTCATGCTTAATTTTATTATATCATATCAATATTGTTATACATGTTTATTGATTATTTGGATATTAGTTAAATTGTTTGATTTCTTCTTTGGTTGAATTCTCATTTGGAAAACGGATGACATATTAATTTGATCGTTATAAACCCATATGATTATATATATATTATCTATAACCAATGTTTTGTAGAAAAAATCTGTAAAGAGATCCAAAAGGGGTTTCTTGCCCATAAATTATTTTTTAACATCCGTATGTCGTTATTAATGGTTATCCGAACTTAATTTCTGGTATTCCATTTAATAGTTTAAACTTCGCTATAACAATTTTCGCTATACCATTGTTTATTCAATTTCATTCCCAAAACCTTGTCAGAACTTGAGCTTGTGTTTCCAATAAAAAGAATACTAAAAATTCATTAATCATTTTGATTAATGATAATTTAGATTTATTAATCATTTTAACTAATTATTTTCATATTAATTAACCAATTTAATAAATAATGTTTTAAAATTGGTTTATCTTCAGATTTAATTAATCATTTTTGCTAATGATGTTTTATACTTAATTAATCGTTTTAACTAATGATTATTTGAGTTTAGTTAATTATTGGATTTTAATTAATTTATTAAACTTAATTAATTATTTTAATTAATGATATTTAAAAGTAATTAGTCATTTTAAATAATGATATTTGAATCTAGTTAATCATTTTAATTAATGGTTGTTTTAAATTTAATTAATTGGCTTAACTAATTATTTTTAAAATTTAGTCCAATCAATTTAATTAATGATGTTTTATACTTAAATGAATCATTTTTAACAAATGATATTTTAATTAACCGTTTTAACTAACGAAGTTTGAACTTAGTTAATTGTTTTAATTATTAAATTACTTATCATTTTAATAAATGATGTTTGAGGTGACTTATTTATTTTAACTAATGATTATTTGTATTTAATTAACCTTTGTAATTATTGTAGTTAAAGTTAATTAACCGATTTAATAAAAGTGATCTAAGCAAATTATCTAATATAATAAAATTGCTCTAATCAACTGATTTAAAGTTAATAAACCGATTTAATAAATATTTTAAAGTTAATTTACCAATGTTGTAAAAGTGTTTGGAAGCAAATATATATTTTATTTAAGATAATAGACTTGTTTATTTAAAAGATATTTTAAATGTGACTAATTATCTCTCGGGATAATTAATATTGTTTTAAAGTTATAGTAAGGAATTGGAACTCAATTATTGCAATGTTAAGTTGGATAATCTTTTGGGTGTTCGGTTTGATGTTTGTTTAGGCCTTCCTGGTCACGCAGTTGGAAAAATTAGTCTCTTAATATTTTAACAATCAGGAACTAATTCTAAAAGCATTTTACCAATATGGAAAATGGAAATCAAGCACAAGTTTAATTTGGTTCTAAAAGAAAATTTTTGATTCGTTTATGGAAATGAATCATATCCGTAAAGCAAATTACTTATATGGAAATGATTTATTTGTATAATTAGCACTAAACATCGAAGAAGTAAATTTGTGGCTATTTCAAAAGTTAAGAATAATCATTGGACATGACTTTGAGGTAACACTACCTTGACTTGTCCGATATTATTGTTAACCAAGAAAAAGTACAAGTTTGAATTCAATGAGTGGTAATAAGTATACAAGACTTACTTTCCATATAAATCATTTTATATCCTCGATAGTTGGTATCTTAACTATCGGTTACTTCAGCGTCTTTGTTATCGTCATTCTAAGATGATTTATTGTTCCGTTGAGCTTTGTTATCCTTATCGAAAATGACTAAAACCAAGGCACGAAAAAGGGGGGCGAACCCTCCAAGTCATTATTGTGCTTCATCATTCTTAGACGATTTATCGCTCGTTTTGAGCACTGATATCCAACACCGAAAATACTAAAACCAATGCTGAGTGGGTGCCAAGCCATGCGGATCGCACATTTCAGGATATGTTCACATTATATAGAGAGGTTTCAACATGCATGCATTGATGCGAAATATTCGGATGCTCATATGAAGCAGGGCCCGACTTCGAAGTTCCCGAGGGTGACGCATGTGCTCTTAAGTATATTTTACTTTGAGGTATACTTTCGTGGAAGCAGGGAGCACCCTCCTTGTTAGGTTGGATAAATTCATTTTACCGATTTGATTCAAACCTTTGAATTAGTTTTTCTATAATTACAATGGGAAGAGTCAACCACCCCTCACGATGTTTGATTATAGTTTTTAGTCCATTCTATTAATTTGGATTGTTACCTTATTTAGTCCATTCTATCAAGTTGGACTATTTTCCTTGTTCTATCCATTCTGTCTAGTTTGGATTTTACTTGGTTTATTTCCATTCTTTCAAGTCTGGTAAATACTAATTATACTCATTCATATTTGGATTTGTTCTTGATATTTATTTCTTATCTTACCTGTATGGATGTTATTCTTATGAGGTAAAAAACCCGTTCCACGTTAGCGGCGTGATCTCACGAAACTTTTATACATGTTCCTCATGATTTGAGTTATCTTACGATGCTATTTCCAAACTGATATGGGTGTTATTTATTTATAATACTCGGGTCAGGCCGAGTATTTTTCTAGGTTTTCTTGAAGTTTTGGAGATCATGGAGGGGAGCTGAAGATTCATCTATCGTAGTATTTTATTTTCCGTCGTATTATATAGTATACCTATCGGCATTTGTAAGGTCGGGATTTTTTAACTGTCCAACTAATATGGTTTGTTTTTAACTCTGATATACTAAGTATGTTTGGAGTGATAGTTTCTACTGTCCTTGTTATATTATATGTTGTCGATTCCACTATGAGATTCTATCTTTCTCTTCTCCCTGTTCTTTTCCTTTTTTATTTACCCTAACAATCTGCCCTTTTATTGATTCGATCCACTACATTGGAACACGGTGGTAGTGTTCAGTGTCGACTGTCGATGGTCAAAATGGTGGGTCGTTATAAGTGGTATCAGAGTTGAAGGTTAAGTGAGAACCTTGGCTTTGCTAGGGTTTGGCTCATTAGAGATTGGGTAAGCGACACCCTAGAATGAGTTTGAGAGTATTATATATTCGAGAGCATATTCGTTAATGTGATGAAAACGTGCTATGTTAATTGGTCTATGTAGTTTTTATGAATTCTGGTCGAGAAGTGGGACGCCACGGTATCGATAGGGGTTTCTAAACACTCGACCAAGGCCAACAGACATGATATTTAAATTTTCGAAAATTTGGCAAATTAAATATTTTGCCTAGGATTATATATATATATATATACATACATATATATATATATATATATATATATAAAGGAATAGTCTTCAAAACTTTATATAGTTAGAAAGTGTGTTGGTTTAAATGTGATGATATTGTTTATTATCACTATTGTTTGTTCGGTTATGCTTAATTTAAATTAAAAGCATTGACCATTGTTAGTTAATTACTAAATTTTGCTCAGTCTAATTAGTAGCATTTATTGCCTTGAATTAAAACGAATCCTTTGTGAACTAATTTTCACAATTTGACTATAAAGGTGTTTTGATAAAATGTTAACTTGAAAATTCACCTTTTAATAATGGTTGGTTAAGGACCAAATTTTAATAAAATGTTGTTAATATAGTCTGAATAATGGGATTAGATATTTAGAGAATAAATATTCGAGATGATTATATTATAATAAAGTGGATTATTATAATATGAAATGATTTTCATATAAAGGAAATTTTACTTGAATTTAGTTTGTAAAATATGTTTAAAAATAATTTTGAATTTAAATCCCTTTATTTTTGAAAATAATTTCAAAAAAGTTTTTTAGAAATGAAATAGCGATAATTTTGAAAGTAATTGAAAATGACGATTTTTAAGAAACCATAATTTGATTTGATTCCCGCCTATGTTTTATAAAGAAACGACTTTATAAAATATTTTAAAACTTAGGTGAGAAATTATGAAATATTTGAAAAATAATTTTAGTATTGAATAAAATACTAAGTGAAATAGAAATTTTTAATATAAGTTAGAAATTAATAAAATTTAGAGTATAACTTTTCATTTTGTCCGAGTTAGTTTGGATAATCTTCTAAGCAATAACCAAAGGCTAATGAGTAAAATGGTATGCTTAGAAAATTATCTATATTTCCGGACAATTAAGAAAGTTTTGAACCTAAGTTAAAATTTGCTTATTAGTTATTCGAAATTTTGAAACAATGTTAAGTGATAAGTTTTCCTTTATGGAATTAGATTGATTGTTAGATTTAGTTTATTCCCTCACAGGATTTGATTGAATTTAATTGATTTAGTTGTATGATTTCAGATACCATTGTCTATAAAATTTAAAATTATAGAAGAAGGATTTTAAATTGTTGTTATTAGGACCTAAATCCCGGTGATTTTGGAAAAGGAAATTTTTGAAGATTTTGGAAAAGGAAATGATATTTATTCACTCTAGTTGATGTTGTTGGAGGAACCGAAATACCACCGGACATTCCATACTTTTTGATTCTAGAGTTTCATCATACTTTATTACGAGGAATCTCCCTTCTTGTCATTTTAATTTTGATCTTTGATTTTTGTCATTTGAGAAATTAAAAAAAATGAATTGAAAAACCCAATATTTAGATCTAAATTTGTCATTTGAAATAATTTGATGCATACCATCTATTACAGAATATTCTCTGCGTATTATCGCATATGATTGAGATATGGAGTGTTGATTGTATGTAAATTTATATCAGACTAGTTTTTGCATGTAGAGTTACATCACATTACTTTTGTTAGCCTAATTTCTTTTAGATTATGCAAGTACAGATATGCAAGAGAGCCATTTGATTCCTGTGCACCTACATTTACGTAAAGATAATAAATTACCTGCCAGATTATAAATCAAATGCAAAAAGGTATGTAATAATTTCAAAAAATTAAATTGGTTGATGATTTTATACCCTAGATATGGGAGGCCACTTGGCTTTTGTTTTTTTTGATTGGTTTGGAGCCCGTAGAGGCAATTTATAGTTGTACCGATTGAGTAGCGTAAAGGAGATGCTGGCGAAATTTTTCAAGAATTTAAGAGTTATAATTTTTTTAAGAACTTTGGAAAATGTTTGAAAATTAAAAATTTGATTTTCGGTGTTATATCGAGGAATGAATAAATGAATGAATGTGAGAAATTATTTGGTATATGTGGATGGGTTTTAAGGATTTGGAAATTTTGGAATCTATTACAGCTAATTTGTTTCGAAAATTTAGTAAGTTTAATAATTCGTTTTAAATTAATAATTTTAAACTTAAGGGTTTGGAAATATTTTCTTCCTTAGGATTTTATGGGATGAAATTCATTTAAGGGGGAGAATGCAACAACCTAAATTTTGGTCATTTGATTTTAAACGTTTGATTAATTTTAAATATTTAAAATAATTGCATTTGGGAATTGAATAACTTATAATTCAAATATAAGGCATATTTAAATATTTGGATTGTGGATTAAATATTAACTAAGTGGGTTACATAATTTTATTTAACTCCTTTTAATTAACAAATAATATGGTAAATTCAATTTGTAAATTTCTTTACAAATATTGTAACAACTCGGATATTTTAACGGTTTTAATTAATTAATTAACTGAATTTGTGTGAAATTTAATAAAAATAAAAAAAATTAAAATATAAATTTGATATTTGGAATGCGTCTAGTTAAACTAGCAACTGGTAAATTTTCGTCCGAAAATATGAAAGTTTATTTCGTGCGCAAATTCACTTTAATTTAATCAGTTAAAAAGCGATGAAAATAAAATGTTTTCAGAACCTAAATATTTTTACATAGAAAAATTCTAAACCATCTTCTGAGCAAATGCCATTTTTCGTTTTTCGAAATTCGGACTTCTTTAGCTCCGTCGATCTTATTTTTCTACGTTTTTCTTGCATTTTCCACCAGTAAGAAAATTTGAATTTTTATAATTCGATCGTGCCACAAATATGTGTATACTGTTTTGATCGTCTCGACATGCTGATCTCTGGGGTATAATAGTTCGTGTGTTTACAGTGTTCGGGTGACAACGAAATCTACGGAACGATTTCGTAATCGGTTCCGCAATTGGGTCTGTTGGTATTCTCTGTGTCCTTTTATGTTCTCACCCGTGAAACCAACGGGCATTTGCATTTACCCTTCCCAAAAAAATTTCTAGTTTTTTTTTACATTCCCAAAATTTCATTTTTTTTCGGTTCAAAAATTTAGAAAAGAAAAGGAAAACTTCCTGTAGCATAAATTTTTTTGTTCGTTCTAAAAGAGTAAGCTTCAATATATCATGCTTCTTCAAATTTTGCCCAAGCACTTTCCATTTTCTTGGAGCAAGATTATTCCTTCTTCATCCAAACGTTTCTTGTGCCTTCCCATGGAAAACACCACGCAACCGCCTCCACCAAGCTCATGCCGACCTTCCCATCTTATCACGCGTATTCTCCATACCCTCCCTACGCAAACACCAGCGCAACCCCGAAGTCGAGGCCTGCTCCCCTCCACCTTCATCTCCTCACCGACTTCCCCGACCCACGAGCGAACAGCAATGCCTCACCAAATAGCAGTGCCTTCCCACCGACCACACCCCTTTCCACCGTCTCGACCAACTGAGATCTTCATAAATAATTAAAAAAAAATCGCACCCAGTTTTCCCCTCTCAGTATATAAAACAAACGCTCTCCGTTCTGTAATTCCTAGTCTAAATCGAGTTGCGGCATGGTGGTCGCTTCGGTTGAGGTTGGCGCGACTTGTTATTGGGGTTAGAATCGAGTAGTTGAAGATGCAAACAAGTCGCGAAAAAGTTTGATGGTATTTTTTTATGGAGTCCATGGTTTTGGATGAAGGCTGAAGATGAATGAAGTGGTGGTTGATGATTTGATCTAGATATTGCAGAGGGTGATGGCAGGCAGAGGGGTTTGTAGTTGATGTTGGAATTCTAGCGATGGAGTTGTAATTGACAAGTAGTGGTATGATGTTGTTTGGTCAGTGCAAGTTTGGACAGAGGAAAGTGATTGGTTGATGGAGCTATTGATAGTGTATGTAGGGGTGAAGTCAAGGCAGTGGGGTGGGGTGTTAGCCATAGGAAGGCAGAACTGAAGGGAGCAGGTTGCGAGACGATGATTGAAGTTGTTGGCAGTGCTTTATGATTGTTGATAGTAAATGTAGGCAATGATGGTTATTGGAAGTGAAATTTAAGTTGAAGTTTATATGCAGGGTGATGGAGTGTTGATAGGTAGGTTTGTGTGAACAGTAGTTTGTGTTGAAGGCAAGTCAGTTTTGTATGTGTATGAAGAGGGAGGAGATATGAAGTGTATGGATGTTGGGTATGAAGTGCAAGGCACAGGTAGAAGTGTGATTGAGGAGATGAAAGTTGTATGGTGGTACTGGTGTGATGTGACTGTATAGTGTGGTGGTGACTACAGCAGTAAAGAAGCAGTAAGGAATGATGCAACTGTAGTGGTGGATTGGTGTTGAAGGAGATGAAGTGTGATAGCCTAAATTTTTGGACATCTGTTAATTGAGTAATAACAGGATTAAAAAGTTTTAAAATACAAATTTGTAATTTAAACAAATAAAATAAGTCTTAATTCGATATATATTTATAAAAGTAGTTTTTTAATAGAATTTGGATTTAAAATTCAATTGAAAATGTCATAAGAGTAAATTGGGATTATAAACTCTTTTTCTAATTTTAATATAAATACATAAGGAAGTGTATAAAATATGAATTTCTAGTACCTAAAAAGTATAATAGTTAAAATAAGAATCAAAAAATATATATATATATATATAATATATTCCCTTTTTAAGCTTTATATATAAATAAAATAGTTTGAGAACTTTATAGGTATTTCAAATATAAAACATTTAAACATGTGTAGATGTAAGATTTAGTAATTTAAGCAATGAAAAGTATTTAAACATAAGATTGATATTTTTAGAGTATATACATTAAAACATATTTATTCATGAAATTATAAATGAAAGGTGTATAAATGTAAAAAAAAAAGTTACACTTGTAAGTTAAAGTGTATATAGTTAAACAAATGTAAATAAATTAATGCATGCTAGGGACAAACGGAAGTAAATTAACAAGTGGCATTTTTTTTAATAAGTAAAATTAAAACAAGATTATTAAAAACATCCTTACACCTTCTTCTTTCTTTTTCAAAATTTACTAAAACCAGTAAAATAAAATTCAAGTTCAGTTGAAATCAAATTCAAAATTTAATCAAGCAACAAGCCACGTCTAAAATCAAGTTTAGACCAAATCAACAGCAATTTGATAACATTCAAGCTTTAGTTTTTCAAGGAGAAAACTAAATTAAATTCTGCTTTCATCTAAAGCAAATCAAGGATGCAACTCAGGTTCAAGTAAACAAAGAAGATTCAGATCTAAATTAAGTAGACAGTTCAGATTTCAAACCATTGCTCTGTTCAGAGTTTAAAAGGTGAGCAAATAATATTTTAAAATTTTGAATCCAGTTTGAATTGTTATCTGCATGTGTTTATATTGGAAATATGGAAGCAAAAACAGGTCAGGATATATGTATATACATCTGGAAATGAAGTGCATGCCTGTTTATTTTTATATATGGCTCTGTTAAGTATAGCAAATCTAAAAATTCAATATCACATCATACCATCAATATTAGATTTGGATTTGCAAAAGAAAAATGATTGAAATGGTGCAACAATTCTCTTAAAAATAACTTCAAGAATCTGTATTAAGAATTTACCTCAGGAATTTTTGAATTACAGTCAAATTTGAAAAACATGAAAAACTCGAACCTAGAAATTTGATGTTTCACCTACGTTATTGAATTCATCTTGGAAAACTATGAATTTTAATAGAAGAATTAAGATTTTTAGTTTGTGAGATTGTGAGAAAATGATAGTTGAACAGAAAAGCTATTTTTATTAATTCCCTATGATCAGCAACGAAATGATCATCGGGGTTGATGCTAGAGATGGTCAGGGGTTTTGTGGTCATGGGAAAAATACGAGTTAAATTTATAGATGATCGACGCCATGGAGCGACGAGGAGTTAGGGTTTAGATGTATCGTTTTGGGTCGATTGATTATCGTGGCATTTCATCATTGGTAAAGCGTCGGGGGGCACCGGACCGGGTGGAAATGGAGCAGGCGACTGAGGCGAAGTTCAGGTCATGGTATCATGGATGCAGGTGACCGGAATTGTTGATGCGTGATGATTTTTATGGTGATAGATGGGTTCCAGTATTTGACTGTGTGGCCAAATTTTGATCACTGACCAAATTGTTGGAATTAAATGGTCAGATTAGTTGTCGAGGTCAAGTCGAACTTGTCAATGCCGGCGGAGGTGATCGGAATTGCTCCGATCAAGTATGCACGTCCACACGTGCACATTTAGTTCTCTGGTTCGTTTAGATTGAGGGAGACGAAGTTCGACTCGAGGAAGTCGAAAGAAACTCGAAGCGATGCGTGAAATGAATCGAAGCAAATTTGTTTGATGATGATGTTCTGGTAAGTTTTGGAAGCAGGGGAGGTTGTTTGAGTCGCTCGAAGTGGTGGGGTAATTTTCTCGGGAAGGATGGTGAGAAACTCGAAGTAAATAGAAGGGGGCCCGGGTATATTTGTGGCTACAGGTTTCTCTGGAAACCTGTTTGTTTCAAATCCAAATTTAGTTTTAAATTTAAAGGCAAGTTTAGAACAGAGTTTAAAACCCAAAGCATGTGTTGTTTAAAAAAAAGTTTTCAAACTTGTTTTAAATTTTAAAATATAATATTTAAGTCGCTTATGATAAATGTTAAACCATTTTTTTTGAAGTATTTTAAATTTTGATAGTTAAATTTTAGGATGATGTTATATTCATTTAAATTTAACTTTTTAAAGTAATTAAGTTTAAACAAGATAGAAATGTTTTAATAGGTAATAAGTTTAAGTAATTATATTGATTTGTTTTGAAAATTAATTAAGTTTCTATGGATTAGAGATTACTTTAATTAATAAGGTAATTAAGGTTAAATTAATTAATAATTTTAGATTTATTAATTAATTTAGGTTTTTTTAAAATATAAGATGTTAACTAATTATTTAATTAATTTTAAATAATTAGTTAATTGATTATTTAATTTTAAATAATCACTTAATTATGGATTAATTAAGTGTGATTACTTAAGGAAGTAATCAACGGTTAACTATTGAATGTAATTAACAATGGTAATTACTTATGGAAGTAATTAGTGGAAAATTACTCATGGGAGTAATTAAAGTTGAAGTGGTTAGTGGATAATCACTAGGTGTAATTATTTGAGGAATTAATTAATAAAATTGTTTTAAAATAAATTAATTATGAAGTAATTAATTAATTAAATAGTTAAGGATTATTTAATGATGGAATTAATTATTTGTTAAATAATTAATTAAGAGGGAAATCATCTAATGGAAGCAATTAGAAGGTGATTACTTATGTAAGTAATTAAGAGTTAATTACTTAGTTAATTTTAGTTAGTTAATTAATGTGATTAATCAATTAATAAATGTGAATAATTTAAGATTTATTACTAAGGGTAATTAATTAAACTTGTAATTAAATAACTGGTTTGTGACTAGTTAATGAATAAGTAAGCAAGATTCTTAGGTATGGAAGAAAATTAATTTGATTGATTAATTTGAGATAATGTGATTAAATTGTCTTGCTTGTGAATGACCGGATTGATTAGATGTCTTAAATTAAACGTTTTCTCTAATATAAATGCTTTATGATATGGAAAGATTGGGTTGTATGATAAGTTTCTGTATGGATGTGACATCCTATATTTAAAATTAAATTGTATTTCATTTGAGTAACTTAGGTTAAAATAATATGGGATTCGAAGAGACTGGGGTCGGGTATTGATAAATACCCGAAACCACTTCGATTTATTATAAATTGGTATGTGAAATCAATAGGCTGAAACGGAATGATTTAAGTGAATTGGACCATAAATCTAAGTCTTGGTACCTAGAAATTGAGGTGTGAAATTAGTAATGTCTATAACCACTTGTGAAGTTGTAAATTGATATAAGTTACCCGGGTTATATAAGTTGTATGTTTTGTATTATTTGTTAGATGAGTTTACTCATGCTGGTTTCCAGCCTGACCCGGGTGTTACTTTGATGTAATGCTCGGGTCAGACCGAGTATTACAGATTTTCAGGTAAGGACATTTTGGAGCTCAGAAGGCGAGCTGGATGGCAGGGACGTATGGAGAGTTTCCACTGTGATATTATAGTATCTGGACATGATTGTTTTGTCCAGTGTTTATGTATACGAGTAACTCTGATGTATTTAATGTAAATTAACAGATATAGTTTTCTTTGTGTAACTGCTATTTTATTTGATGTTATATTTGATCCGCTGCGAATGTGAGGTTTATATGACTTGTTTCTGTTTTCTTCTTCTTTCTCTTTTCTTCTTTTCTTTACTATCTGGAAATTTCGGGATCGAAATTTTCGGGTCATTACATTTGGTATCAGAGCTGAAGGTCAAACGAGAACCTTGGCTCTGGTGGGATTACTCATTAAGGATAGGGTAAGTGGTACCTTAGAATGGGTTGAGTGTGTGTGTGTGTGTGTATATATATATATATGAGAGCGTACTTGTTATTTTCTTATATAAAGATTTTAAATGGTTTTATATAAGATTATATTTTGATATATAAAGCAATATATCTTTCTGACAAATAGTAAGGGAATTGGTTGTTAAATTATTGAATTAAATTAAGAAGTAATAGAAATACAACCAAACTGAAATTAAATCTTGAATTTGGGAAAGGTTTCAGGATAATAATAATCAATTAATTTATGTAATTAATTTAACCTTATTTACTGAGATTAATTAATGGATAATAATTGGAAATGATAAAGAAAGAGGGAGTTACTTAATGAAGTAACTAGAGGTAAGTAATTTAAGGGACAATTACTTAATGAAGGTAATAAAGAAATAAGTTAATTACCGAATGTGATTAATTGGAATTAATTAATGACGTAATTAATTTGAAGAAATAATAAATAATATTATTTAATGCATTTGAATGAAATGGTCCTATTTCAAACAAGTGATGTTTGAAAATTTAAAGAAATTTGTTTTAAAACCAAGGGTGGTTTAAATTTTAAAATTTGGCTTGGTGAGCCAAGAAGTAATTATGTATATGTGTGGATGTACATAATATCAAAGATGGTTTGAAATAAACTCTAAATATTGAGTTTTAAATCTGAAATGAGATATGATACCCAAAGTGATAAGTCTTTGAACTTAATAAGAGGGAAGATTATTTATGAGAAGTTCAAAATTTGAAATGGAAGTTCAAACTGGGTAAGGTTGACTGGATTAAGTAAATTGAGTTTAACTTGGGGAAAAGTTAAATAAGTTGGGATGGTCAACCTGATTTGGAAATTTCAAGGTGAAATTAGGATTTAACTTGGAGAGTTAAATGGTTAATTTGAATTTGGAGTTTGTGTGATCTCAAAATGGGTTTGAGATCTGGAAATTGAAAATGGATGTTTTAAATAAATTGGATGATATCATCCTATTGTTATTAAAAATCTTAAATTGCAAATTGGACTTGTTTAAATGAATGAGAAATGAAGCATGGTAATCCATTTTTGAGATAAAAGGAAATTAAACTTTAATTTGAAATTAAGGGTATGGAATTACCTTGAATTAAAATTTTGAGTAATTGAATTTGTAAAGTAAAATAGTTTGAGGAACTAGTTTTAAACTGGAAGATAAAATTGAGTAATAAATTAAATCTTTAAGGATAAAATTATTTTGAACTCTTATTTGAACTTTGGGAAAAATTAAGTAAAAATGATTTAGAATGGAATTTTGAGAATTTGACTCAAAATTAAATTGTTTAAAGGTTAAATTGATTTGTGGTATAATATGTTGGGTCTGAACTGTGAATTGAATTGTTTAAAACTTTAAAGCTAAATTGATTTAAAGGAATTAAATCAACATTTGAAGTATTAACTCGAATTTATATAATTCGAGATGGTTTAAATTTGGAATTTGAATTGAAATTAGTTTAAATTGAATTTGATTTGAGTTAATTGAAATTGTGATTGAAGATGTATAAGTATAAAATTCAAATGGAAAATTTGACTTGGATTAATTTGAAACGATTTGAAATTGAAGAGGGTTCAATTTGAAATTAGTCCGAATTGATTTGAATAATTTGGAATTGTAATTAAAGTTGAATAGTTTTAAATTCAAATGGGATTTGAATTGAATTTGGGAAGAAATCAAGAATAATTCAACTTGATTTGGATATGGAGTTTGAAATTGGGGTCGAATCAATTTCAATGGAAATTGAAGTTATTTAAATTGAAATTGGGTCAATTTAAATGGAAGTGGAAATTTAAATTGAATTGATGAGAATGAGATTGGAAAGTGAGCAGTTTTAACTCTGGACTATTTTTAATATAAATTATTTTAATATAAACCTATTTTTCCAAGCTATTCATTATATATACAACCTTTCTTTTAAAAGCCAAACTATCTTATACTTGTTTTACAATTATTTTTGAAACTGTTCAACAATTTTCCAACTGTTTTATAAACTAATTACTATATTTCAACTATTTTACAAAACTAATTACTATCTTACAATTATTTTGCAATTATCCGAAATTTCTATAATTATTTTAACTATTTTCTGACTATTTTACACCTATTTTACAAACTAGTAATTATTTTCCAACTACTTGTCTATTTTTAAAAAATTTCAAGCTATTTTCAAAATAAACTGGTCGGAGTTTAAACTGTTATTGGTTAAATAGCCGATCGAGATAAGAATAGAGGTGATAATCCAAATGGATTGAAGCAATTGTGAGTAAGTGAATGAAAATCAAAGTGAATGTGAATAGAAATAGAATTGATTTGGCTAATAACCAATAAAGATAAATACGTTGGGTGTACGTATGTTATTCTATTCGCATAGTGATTTTGATCCAGATTCGAGCATAGAATTTCGAGATAGTTATATCGATCCGAGTGGGATTTTTTTTTGCTCGATTTTCGACGGCGAACCTGAATATGGATTGTTGATTGGTTCTGGATATTCTCTATCATAGTTATGACTATGCAAGGAGAATGACGGTTTCTGATCAAGAAACCAGATCTGAGTCCGCACTAGGAAGTCGAGTGGAAGATACTAGTTCGGAGATGAAATTGTGTGATCGAGTGAGCGATCAGATTGGTATAGCATACTGATGATACGTGTACATCGTACGGATTTGAATAAAATTGATACTGGAAATTTGTGGATTAGAAATGTTAAATGGTTTTTGAAATAAAAGTTATATTTTGTGAAGTATATGATAAAGTAAAGTGGAAATTGGATATTTCTATGATAGAATTTTTTTTTAAGTAAGTAATATGGTTAATGACTTTATAGAGGAATCAAATTTAAATATTTGATTTGGAATAAATAAAGTTATATATCTTTGTTATATATGATAAATCTCCCCTTGTTGAATCACTTGCCAGAAAAAAAGGATTTTGAAGGTGTTTTGAAGTATAAAAGGAGTTTTATACTAGTTTGAAATGATCCAAAGTTTTAAAATTATATATATCTGTATATATATATATATATATATATATATATATATATATAAAGGATCTTATGAGGATTTTGGAAAAGGTTTTAGGAACCTTTGGATTTGGAAAGGCTTTTGATTTTTGGGTAAAATCAATATTGAATTTGGAAAGCCTAGTTTGAGAATTATTGATTTGGGATAATCGATTTTGGTGTAAAGAGCTTTGTATGAGATCATACTAGGTGTATGATTTGAAAGATACTATATGTGTATAGTATAAAATGTTTTGATGGTGGCTCTGGGGAAAAAGACGCTCCCTTGAAATGAACTTCTCAGGAGTACCACCGGGTGATGCTGCCTTGAGCCCCAAGGGGGGGTTCTAAAGTTGATCCTATGAGGAGTCCGGACAAAACTAGTTCCTGGGGATCTTGAGTAGAGGTTACCATAGCGAAAGTCGTGTGTGTCGCTGAGAGCCAACGGTCTGCATTTGATTTTATATCGGTAGACTGCGACCTATGGTAACATAGTGAAGGTCGTGTGTGCCGCTGAGAGCCAACGGTCTGCGTTTGATTTTATATCGGTAGACTGCGACCTATGTAGGAGTGGAGAAGTTTCATTTTGACAGCAAAAATCAGAGGCCGCTGAGAGCCTGCAGTTACATGGACTTTTGCTATGATGGCAACGTAACCCTGGAATGTAACTATGATCTGTTGTGGGATTCCATGGCGTAATCGAGAGGCCGTAGAGAGCCTGCAGATACATGGACTTTTGCTGTGATGGCAACGTAACCCTGGAATGTAACTGCGACCATGGATGGGGGTGATGATTTCCAGAGCATTCTCACCAAAGATATATATCCTCTATCTTCAAAAATGTTTTCTATATTTACAATAAAATTGTTTTCAAAGTATTTTCATTGGATGTTGAAAACTGATCTGCCAAGCACTTGTAGATTTTCAGTCTTACGCCTGATCAATGTATGACCGAATTTCTGCGAGAACAAGGATGGATTGGTTGAGACATCGAGTTATAAAAAGTGTTTTTATAAAAATATTTTATAACACTATATGGATTTTAAAGGTTTTTTAAAAATAATCAAAGAAAATTTATTTGATTACTAGCATTTTAATAAATTCTGACTTCGTTCCTTTTTAAGGATGAAAAGATTTAAAGGGGGGAGGAATGTGATAGCCTAAATTTTTGGACATCTGTTAATTGAATAATTAGCAGGATTAAAAAGTTTTAAAATACAAATTTGTAATTTAAACAAATAAAATAAGTCTTAATTTGATATATATTTATAAAAGTAGATTTTTACTAGAATTTGGATTTAAAATTCAATTGAAAATGTCATAGAGTAAATTGGGATTATATACACTTTTTCTAATTTTAATATAAATACATAAGGAAGTGTATAAAATATGAATTTCTAGTATCTAAAAAGTATAATAGTTAAAATAAGAATCAATATATATATATATATATATAATATATATTCCCTTTTTAAGCTTTATATATAAATAAAATAGTTTGAGAATTTTATAGGTATTTCAAATATAAAACATTTAAACATGTGTAGATGTAAGATTTAGTAATTTAAGAAATGAAAAGTATTTAAACATAAGATTGATATTTTTAGAGTATATACATTAAAACATATTTATTCATGAAATTATAAATGAAAGGTGTATAAATGTAAAAAAAAGTTACACTTGTAAGTTAAAGTGTATATAGTTAAACAAATGTAAATAAATTAATGCATGCTAAGGACAAATGGAAGTAAATTAACAAGTGGCATTTTTTTTAATAAGTAAAATTAAAACAAGATTATTAAAAACATCCTTACACCTTCTTCTTTCTTTTTCAAATTTTACTAAAACCAGGAAAATAAAATTCAAGTTCAGTTGAAATCAAATTCAAAATTTAATCAAGCAACAAGCTCAAGTCTAAAATCAAGCTCAGATCAAATCAACAGCAATTTGATAACATTCAAGCTTTAGTTTTTCAAGGAGAAAACTAAATTAAATTCTGCTTTCATCTAAAGCAAATCAAGGAAGCAACTCAGGTTCAAGTAAACAAAGAAGATTCAGATCTAAATTAAGTAGACAGTTCAGATTTCAAACCATTGCTCTGTTCAGAGTTTAAAAGGTGAGCAAACCATATTTTAAAATTTTGAATCCAGTTTGAATTGTTATCTGCATGTGTTTATATTGGAAATATGGAAGCAAAAACAGGTCGGGATATATGTATATACATCTGGAAATGAAGTGCATGCCTGTTTATTTTTATATATGGCTCTGTTAAGTATAGCAGATCTAAAAATTCAATGTCACATCATACCATCAATATTAGATTTGGATTTGCAAAAGAAAAATGATTGAAATGGTGCAACAATTCTCTTAAAAATAACTTCAAGAATCTGTATTAAGAATTTACCTCGGGAATTTTTGAATTACAGTCAAATTTGAAAAACATGAAAAACTCGAACCTAGAAATTTGATGTTTCACCTACGTTATTGAATTCATCTTGGAAAACTATGAATTTTAATAGAAGAATTAAGAATTTTAGTTTGTGAGATTGTGAGAAAATGATAGTTGAACAGAAAAGCTATTTTTATCAATTCCCAATGATCGGCAACGAAATGATCATCGGGGTTGATGCTAGAGATGGTCAAGGTTTTGTGGTTATAGAAAAAATACGAGTTAAATTTATAGATGATCGACGCCATGGAGCGACGAGGAGTTAGGGTTTAGATGTCTCGTTTTGGGTCGATTGATTATCGTGGCATTTCGTCATTGGTAAAGCGTCGGGGGGCACCGGCCGGGTGGAAATGGAGCACGCGACTGAGGCGAAGTTCAGGTCGTGGTATCATGGATGCAGGTGATCGGAATTGTTGATGCGTAATGATTTTTCTGGTGATAGGTGGGTTCCAGTATTTGACTGTGTGGCTAAATTTTGATCATTGACCAAATTTTTGGAATTACATGGTCAGATTAGTTGTCGAGGTCAAGTCGAACTTGTGAATGCCGACGGAGGTGATCGGAGTTGCTTCGATCAAGTGTGCACGTCCAGACGTGCACATCTTGTTCTCTGGTTCGTTTAGATTGAGGGAGACGAAGTTCGACTCGAGGAAGTCGAAAGAAACTCGAAGCGATGCGTGAAATGACTCGAAGCAAATTTGTCTGATGATGATGTTTTGGTATGTTTTGGAAGCAGGGGAGGTTCTTTGAGTCGCTCGAAGTGGTGGGGTAATTTGCTCGGGAAGGAGGGTGAGAAACTCGAAGTAAATAGAAGGGGGCCCGGGTATATGTGTGGCTACAGGTTTCTTTGGAAACCTGTTTGTTTCAAATCCAAATTTAGTTTTAAATTTAAACCGAGTTTAAAACAGCGTTTAAAACCCAAAGCATGTGTTGTTTAAAAAAAAGTTTTCAAACTTGTTTTAAATTTTTAAAATTTAAAATTTATTTAAATCACTTATGATAAATGTTAAACCATTTAATTTGAAGTATTTTAAATTTTGGTAGTTAAATTTTAAGATGATGTTATATTCATTTAAATTTAACCTTTTAAAGTAATTAAGTTTAAACAAGATAGAATAAGTAATTAAATTGATTTGTTTTGAAAATTAATTAAGTTTCTATGGATTAGAGGTTACTTTAATTAATAAGGTAATTAAGGTTAAATTAATTAATAATTTTAGATTTATTAATTAATTAAGGTTTTTTTTAAAATATAAGATGTTAACTAATTATTTAATTAATTTTAAATAATTAGTTAATTGATTATTTAATTTTAAATAATCACTTAATTATGGATTAATTAAGTGTGATTACTTAAGGAAGTAATCAATGGTTAACTATTGAATGTGTTAACCCTAACTCGTTCACAAGTTAACAGGTCCACGAGTTAAGGCATGTACGACTCAAGGCATGTACGACTCAAGGCATGTACGACTCAAGGCATGTACGAGTTAAAGGATACATGAGTCAGCAACTTCCTACAACTTAAAGACCTCTACGAGTTAGCAAGCTTACGAGATAAGCAGCCTACGAGTTAAGGAGTACCCGAGTTAAGCTACTTGCGAGATAAGCCTTTACGAGTTAGCATATCTACAAATTAGCAAGTGTACGAGTTAAGATCTTCCACAAGTTAAGCCTCTACGAGTTAATCCTCTGCGAGTTAAGATCTTCTACGAGTTAGCAGGCATACGAGTTAAGAAAAGCTAACGACTTAAGGTCTTTACGACTTAAGGAAATTGATGGCCTACGACTTAATGATAACTGCAGTTTGTACGACTTAAGACCCTTACGACTTAAAGAAGTTATACGACTTAAGGAGGATACGACCTAAAGACACACCTCTTAACTCGTCTACGAGTTAAGACTTGCTTTAAACCAGTTGCAATTGGTTAAGTCGACTACGACTTACGACATAAAAAGAGTCGTATACGACTTAAGAAGGGAAATTAGCAATTGCAGCCAGATAACTCGCACACGACTTAGAACTTAGGGATGGGTTCAAAAAAGGGGAACTGCCATAGACTCGGCTCAGTGACCCGGGGACGACTTACCTTAAGTCGAACACGACTTATCTTAAGTCGGCCACGAGTTAGGACTTAGCACTTTTTCCGCCCAGAACTCTCTATAAATATGAAACCATCTCCAACATGCAAAAGACCTTTTGGGGGCTCATTCTCTTCAAGCGCCATTACTCTGCCGAATTCCAGACGACTTCAAAGCTTTTTAGATCCAACAAACTTCTAAAGGAACTCCATGAAGGAATCATCCACATTCACCATGGATTTGAAGATGATTGTCAACATCAAAGCTTGAGCTACTTGTTTCACATATCCTATCACTTGAAGTGTGTTGTAATTGAAAGATCTTGTAAAGAATTGTAATCAAACTAGTGATAAAAAGATTAAAGTGGACGTAGGCTGGATTATAAGCCGAACCACTATAAATACTGTGTCTCTTACCGTTTTTCTACATACTTTCTGCTTATTTCTGTTTCCCGTACAAACGGGTGGTGCTTTCACAATCACATCTTATACACCAGGGTGTTAGCGTTTAAATTTTTTCGTTAACATTTTGGTGCTTTCACTGAGAATTGAACTCAGGACATCTATCATCATTGTTTCAGAAAGATTTGTAGATAGAGTTTCTTTAAGAACCAGAAGTCTATCCGAAATCATGGCTCCTGGAAGGAAAAGTAAATCTGTGAGATCTGCAAACATTCAAGAGGGAACCTCCACTTCCCCAACACCAAATCAAGCCACTCCAGCTGTTGGAGTTTCAAAAGCGGAATTGGACGCTGCTATCTTTGGGTTGAATCAGCAAATAAATGCCCAGAACGCGCAATTGGAAGCTCAGAATGCTCAGAATGCTCTGATTCTGAATAGGTTAAACGATCTGCTCGGGGCAAACCGTCAACCTGCGAATAATGAAAGGAACTTTGTCGGTAATGTCCATGATGCTGAAACTAGAAACATTCCCGAAAGGGCTGCTAGCCCCTTTGAACAGACATTGCCTGAGGCTGGAGGATCCAGAAATAGGAATGACGAAGAATATCTTTCTGGTATGGTTCGACAGATTATGAAAGAAAGTATGCAAAGGGTCGAAGATGAGAAAGAGTGGGGTTTCGCTCCGAGCAAGACTCCGTTTACTGAAAAGATCCTAAAAGCTGAATTCCCAAGGAAGTTCGTCCCTCCGACCATTCCAGCTTACAAAGGGACAAGTGATCCAAATGAGTTCCTGTACAAATATGATTGGCACATGACAGGTGCCAGAGCTTCTGACGAGATAAAATGCCGCTATTTTCCTGTGTATTTGGAAGGGGTAGCTCTGCTTTGGTTCACAAAACTACCTGTCCGGTCCATCGATCAGTTTTCAGACCTAACCAGGAAATTTAAAGAGCAATTTAGGCTATATGCTTCAAAGGCAAAAGACATCATGTCGTTATCCGGTTTGGAACAGAATCCGGGGGAAACTATCAAGTCTTTTTTAAATCGCTTTAATATAGCGTTAGCTGAGGTGGATAATGCAGAACCCCGCATGGTCTTGACCTATTTGATGAGAGCTATTGATAAGTCAAGTGAATTCGGAAAGTGGCTGAACATGAAGGAGCCAAATTCTCTGGAAAAGTTCTACAAAAAGGCGGATGAATTCATGCGTTTGGAAAGCCGTCCTGTCCCGGCAAAGGCAACAGTAGAGAAAGCTGAAGACAACACTGCTGCGCCACGTAAGAATGGATCTGTGGGACAGAAAAGAGAAAATAATGATGGAAGGAAACAACACAATTCGAAGAAGCCTCGATCCTTCAAGCCATCAGAATATACTCCTTTGTTAGAAACACCAGAGCGCATCTACCTGGCTACAAAAGATTCTTTTGAGTATCCCAAACCTCCTGTTCTCAGAACCGGAAGAAAAGCTGTGCAAAGTGGGAAGTTCTGTCGCTTCCATAATCAGCCTGGTCATGACACAGACGACTGCCGTCAATTGAAAAATATAATCGAAGAATTGCTAAGAGAAAATAAGCTGCAGCAATTTGTGAAGAAGAGTGGTAATGATCCTGCTTCGTCAAGTCAGGGGCAACAAGCTCTTGCTCATCAGCCCAGGACAAATGAGAAGGCCGCAGGACATGAATCTGGAAGGCCAGTTATTAATGTCATCACAGGAGGACCCCACCCAGCAGGCAGAAGCTGGGGTGAAATGGAGAGGTACACTCGAGCTCTGAAACATATGCCAACTGAAGAGAATGTCTTTGTTTTAGAGGACTCTACACCCCTGAAACAACAAAGGACTTTTAATGATGATATTGTGTTCAGGGCTAGAGATTCCACGGGCATTGAGGCCCCTACTTTGGACCCGTTAGTCATCTCGGCCGGTATTGGACCGGCTATTGTCAGAAGAGTTCTTATTGATTGCGGCGCATCTTGCAACATCCTCTTCAAGAAAACGTTTGACCAGATGAGAATCCCGATGGCGGATGTGCAAGCCTCATCTCAGAAGATTGTTGACTTCACTGGGGAGCCAAAGCAACCAGTAGGAACCATTGACTTGCTTGTGGAACTCGGAGAAGGAGAAAGAAAAGTAGTTCGCAAGCAGACTTTTGTGATAGTAGATGAATTTTCTGCTTATAATGCTTTCTTTGGTCGACCTATTCTTGCTGCATTCAAAGCTGTCCTTGCCCCATGGTGTCTTACTATTAAATTCCCTACAGACAATGGGGTAGGAGTTATTAAAGGAGACCAGAACGCTGGGCGAGAATGTTATATGACAGAGCTGCGAGAAACAAGGAAGAGAGAAATGGGGAAAGATGCGGCAACCCCAATCCGCATCAAAACACCAACCCTATAGCAACTACAGGGCGGACCCTGCACTGGCGAGCATAGCGGGGCACGAAAAGTGATGGATCCTAGAAAGGCCAGTGCGGGGGAGAGTAGGGTGGTACCAGCAGAAACAACGATACCGGTGCCCGTTGATCTGAAGGACCCAAACAAGGTGCTGAATGTGGGTTCACAACTTAATGTGTCAGTTCAGAATGCCTTGATATCTTTTTTGAAAGCAAACCTGGATGTTTTCGCTTGGACCCATGCCGATATGTGCGGAATATCCCCAGAAGTTGCGGTACATGCTCTGAATATTGACCCAAAGTTCACGCCAGTAAAGCAGAAAAGAAGAATCCAAGGTCTAGAAAGGTCGACAGCATTGAAAGAGGAAGTTGACCGGCTCATGGAGAATAATTTCATCAGAGAATCTACCTATCCAAATTGGGTTTCAAATCCAGTGCTAGTTAAGAAAGCCAATGGTAAATGGAGAGTGTGCATCGACTTTTCAGATCTAAACAAGGCCTGTCCCAAAGACTGCTTCCCATTACCCAGGATCGATCAACTGGTAGATGGAACAGCGGGTCATGAATTGTTGTCTTTTATGGATGCTTACTCCGGATATAATCAGATCATGATGCATGAGCCAGATCAGGAGGACACAAGCTTTATCACCGATGTCGGTCTTTACTGTTACAGAGTTATGCCCTTTGGGTTGAAGAATGCGGGGGCAACATACCAAAGACTGGTTAATGCTATGTTCAAACCGCAGTTGGGAAAGACTATGGAAGTTTACGTTGATGACATGCTAGTAAAATCTAAGAAAGCAGTGGATCACATCGAACACTTAGCAGAAATGTTCGCAATTCTCCGAAGATACGGAATGAAGCTTAACCCTTTAAAATGTTCTTTCGGGGTAGAATCTGGGAAGTTCTTGGGTTTCATCGTGAGCGCTAGGGGCATTGAAGCTAGTCCAGCTCAAATCACTGCTCTAAAAGAAGTCAAAGCTCCTAAAACAAAGAGGGAATTGCAAAGTCTCAATGGAAAAATTGCCGCCTTAAGTCGGTTCATATCCAAAGCTACTGATAAATGCATTCCATTCTTCGACGCTCTAAAGAAAGGAAAGAAAAACTTTGACTGGACTCCCGAATGCCAGAAAGCTTTTGAAGAATTGATTCAACATATGGAAACGCCTCCAATACTTTCCAGGCCCGGCGATGGCGAGGATCTTCTTATATACTTGGCAGTTTCATCTCATGCTTTAAGTGCAGCGCTGGTACGGGAAGACAAAAGGATTCAACATCCAGTTTACTATATCAGCAAAAGACTCACTGGGGCAGAAATGAATTACTCCAAGTTGGAAAAACTCGCCTATTGTCTATTGATTGCCTCAAGAAAGTTGAGGCAATATTTCCAGGCTCATCCTATCAAAGTCCTCACTGATCAACCTTTAAAGCAAGTCTTGTTTCGCCCTGAGACTTCGGGCCGCCTTTTAAAGTGGAATATTGAATTGAGCCAATATGACATCACTTATCATCCTAGAAAAGCGATCAACGGACAAGCTTTGGCAGATTTTATTGCAGAATTTACAGACAAGGGTAACAGCGAGGAAGAAACAATCGAGAACTCCCCAACCCAATGGAAGTTGTTTGTAGATGGCGCAAGAAATGATTACTGTTCAGGTGCTGGAATTGTTCTTGAAACTCCTGAAGGCCGGTCATTATGCTATGCGCTAAGATTAGAATTTCCTTCAACAAACAATGAAGCAGAATATGAAGCTCTGATCGCTGGTTTGAAAATTGCTAAAGAACTAAACATTCGAGCGTTACAGATCTTCAGTGATTCTCAGCTTATAGTATGCCAAGTCAAGAAGGAGTTTCAAACGAAAGGAGGAAATCTGCCCGCTTATGTGTCAAAGGCTTGGGAACTTTTATGTGAATTCGACCATTACACGATAAGTCATATTCCTCGAGAAGAAAACATGAAAGCAGATTCTCTCGCAAAATACTCAAGTTCTGGCGAAGCCCAATCCTTAGGGTTAGTTCCAGTGGAAGTTTTGTCAAATCCGAGCATTGATGAAATGGATATCGATTGGGTTATGAGTATGTCGCAAGAGCAAGAATCATGGATGACTCCAATAACAAAGTATCTACTCAATGGCTCTTTACCAGAAAACTCTAAAGAACGACAAAAGCTACTGAGAAAAGCTTCTCGATATATAATCCAGGATGGTCAATTATACAGACGAGGATTCTCAATGCCATTGCTTCGATGTGTATCCCGGGAAGAGTCCAAAACAATCCTAACTGAAGTGCATGGAGGAGAATGCGGTGATCATTCAGGTGGTCAAACATTAGCAAAGAAAATTCTCCGATACGGATATTTTTGGCCAGAAATTAATCGGGATGCCGCAGATTACTCCCGAAAATGTGACAAGTGCCAAAGATATGCCAAAATTCCTAGAGCACCTTCTACCGAACTCACACAGATGATCAGTCCATGGCCATTTGCAATTTGGGGAATGGATCTCATTGGGCCGCTACCAACCGCTAAATCAGGGATTAAATATGCTATTGTTGCGGTTGATTATTTTACTAAGTGGGCTGAAGCTGAACCATTGGCTACTATCACTTCTAAGAAAGTGATAAGCTTTGTGACCAAGAATATCATTTGCAGATACGGTGTGCCTCAAAAAATAATCACAGACAATGGTACTCAGTTTGAAAGTGAGGAATTCCAGGATTTTTGCAAACGATTCAAAATCCAGAAAAGCTTTTCGGCAGTAGCTCATCCGCAGGCAAACGGGCAAGTGGAAGCAGTGAACAAGATCATCAAATCAACCATCAAAAAGCAACTCGAAAGAGCAAAAGGTGGTTGGGTCGATAAACTACCACTTGCACTATGGGCATACAGAACTACTCACAAAACTGCAACTGGGCATACTCCTTTTTCGTTAGCATACGGATCGGAAGCAATGATCCCGGTTGAAACAGAGGTCCCTTCACACAGAAGAATCCATTTCAATCAAGCAGAAAATGAAAAGCTGCAACTTGAAGCGCTGGATCTCCTTGATGAAAAAAGAGATGAAGCTAACCTCAGAGTTGCAGCTCATCAGCAAAGGATAGCCAGACATTTCAATTCCAAAGTTCGTCAACGCAGCTTTGAAATTGGAGATCTAGTCCTAAAAAGAATTATGACTGCGACAGGTGTGTTTGGGCCAAATTGGGAAGGACCGTATGTGATAGGTCAGAAACTTCTTGACGGCACATTCAAGCTCACCACAGTTGATGGAGATCAAATTCCAAGGGCATGGAACAGCAATCACTTGCGTCCATACTTTACTTGAAAATTTTGTTGAAACATTGTAAAAAGAATTATGAATGTATGATTCCTGTAATTGAAAGCAATTGTGAAACTGATGCAAGTAAATAATGAAAGAATATAAAGTGGATGTAGGCCCAATTTCATGGCCGAACCACTATAAATCTTGTGTTCCTTATTATCATTATATGTTTGCTTTGTTTTCGATATAAAAATACACAAAATGTATTGCTGAAATATCGATTTAAATTTTTGCAGACAGTGGAGATAAAACTTGCGCATAATAAGACCGAGCGATTCTCACCATCATTCAACAAACAAATTTCAAGTCACAAAGACCCCGAATTCAAATCCTAGATAGGAAATGCTTCAATTGAACGGCTAATGATTTCGATAGGAACGAGCCCTTGCTGATAAATTGAGATTGTTTAAACAAACAAACATCCAATTAGGAAGCTAGTGCCCGTTCTCACGAACTTGCCTGGCAATGAAGTACACTTCCTTGGATTAAACAAGCCACTTGTGAGAAAAAGGGGGATGAAAACTTGAAAAAAAAAAAAAAAAAAAAAAAAAAAAAAAGGATCGCTGAAAAGGCATAAGCAAGTGAACAGAGGAACAACCAAAGCTACCATCAGCGCCACAAGTCCTCTTCGGAGGCGCAACTCTTCGGATAATAAAAGACCTCTAATGGGTCATATGCCACAAAAAAGAAAGTTCTCTACTCAACAAAAAAGATTGGAGGAGTCATGACCCTCCAACCATGAGAGAGTAACTTCCAGGCGATGAAAACCCTCTCTGAGGCACATTTCACCAGGAGTTGAAGTGTTATAACCGCTCTTCGGGATTTCACTTCACCAGAGTTGAAATGTAAACAAAATAAAAGCCCTCTTCGGAGGCCCATTTCACCAGGAGTTGAAGTGTTATAACCGCTCTTCGGGATTTCACTTCACCGGAGTTGAAATGTAAACAAAATAAAAGCCCTCTTCGGAGGCCCATTTCACCAGGAGTTGAAGTGTTATAACCGCTCTTCGGGATTTCACTTCACCAGAGTTGAAATGTAAACAAAATAAAAGCCCTCTTCGGAGGCCCATTTCGCCAGGAGTTGAAGTGTAGCAGCCGCTCTTCGGAATTTCACTTCACCAAAGTTGAAATGTAAAAACAAAGACCTTCTTGAAAGCACACGTTTCACCGAGATTGAAATAAAACTTCCAAGTGTTGAAACGTGAAAAGGCTTTCTTCAAAGGCACAACTCTTTGGGGGTACACGTTTCACCAAGATTGAAATAAAACTTCCAAGTGTTGGAACGTGAGAAATCCCTCCTCAGAGGTACAACCCCCTCCCGGGAACACAATTAAGAAAAAAGACCTCTTTGGAAACCCACGTTTCACCGAGATTGAAATAAAACTTCCAAGTGTTGAAACGTGAAAAGGATTTCTAAAGCATAACTCTTTGGAGGTACACGTTTCACCGAGATTGAAATAAAACTTCCAAGTGTTGAAACGTGAAAAAATCCCTCCTCAGAGGTACAACTTTCTATAAAAAAAAAAAAAAAAATCCTCATCAAAAGCGTACTTTAACTTTCAAAGGAAAAGTAATTTGCCTACTGTGGGAAATGATCGTAAAAAGAAAAGAAGTTAAAGTACCCTTCAGAGGTCCGCTTTACCACATAGAGGAATTCACTTGATGAGATATGCACATAAGCAAAAGAAAAAAGTGATTTCTTCGAACGACCAAGCGTAAAAACTTATACGAAGGGAGTTGTACTCTATAAAATTTTCTTTAAAGAATAAAATAATTATTCTTTAGCAAATAAGAGTGTAAGTCCCCTCGAGGTATAGAATATTGCAGCATACTTATGGAATGGGGGCAATATAGTATAATCACACACAATATGGTATAACTAAACCAGCAAAAGGTAACGCTCAAGTAACATACCATAAGCTCGCTGCAATATCAAATAAACTCATGCCAAAACGAATAACAAATGTATTCTTTAATTCAAACAAAAGTTTGTACAAACGAGGAATCATTTTATTCAATTACAACGCAGGTACAGGTTTCAAAATAAAGAAAAGCGGGGGCCGGTACCCGCACAATTCTCGGCCAGTACATGCAAAACACAAAAAACTAGAAACTGAAGATCTTCACTTCTTTTTGCTGCCTTTAGACCCTTTACCCGGCCGAATGATCAGCTTTTCAGGTCGACCAGTGGGTATAAGGGAGGAAGGAGAGGTAGGCGCAGCTGGCCCAACTTCTGGCTCCTCTTCAGTGGCAGTGATTATCTTCCCTCTCCTCCTTGATGCTCCTTGCTTCCTTCTCCTCTTTGAGGAAGACTCACTTCCTGGAGTGACAAGTTTAGATAAAGTTATATCGTCAGAAGGAGTCCGCTCCGGAGATATGTCACCTCCCTCAAGTCCCTCATCTTTTTGCTCTTGCGAAGCAATGGGATCATCCAGGCCATGGAGAGCTTCTATTTGTTCTTCTTGTGACCCAGGTTGAGAAGCAGAGGGAGGCGCCACTTGAAGAGATGGAGGAAGGATCACCGGGGGAGGAGAAGCTTGAGTTTGACTCGGTGCTTTCTCTACAAAGGAGAAAAAACTTAAAATATCAGTATCTTTCGAAAAGAGAGGGGATGACGGCTCATCAAAAGTCGGGAATTCATTGACATTTGAAAAATAATCAAGAAGATCGTCAAGTTCACAAGGAGCGAACGAGCAGTTCACCACTTGAGCTGGTCCGGTGTCAAGTTTACCTGGGGTAGTTGGATCTCTGAGGCTGATTTCATATCGCTGTGCTTCGTTGCTTTCACCACCTTCATCCCCGCCTTGTGCACTTGTAGTTTCAGTTACTGTCTTAGTTGCAGGCGGAGTAGAGGAGCTCGAACCCGTGATGTCAACCACAGGAGAAACTGGAGGATGGACAGAGGAAATAAGCGTTAATTCCTTTCCAGAACATTCCTCTTCCGCCATTCCAGTTCTCATCCTGGCAAGTTGTTCTCGCCCCTTCGCAAGAGCAGCGCGAGCTCCCTCATCCAGGTAACGCGCCTCAAAATCTTCATCGCCATACCCGGCGTCTTTAAACATGTTAAGAGCAGCTTCCCACACCTCGGCCAGGGTGATTTCATACTTAGGACCAAGAAAAGAGAGGCTGCCGCGTCCCAAGACACAATGTAAATAAAAATCGAATAAAGTCGAATTGATATCGTTTTCCATGGTCTGAGCAGTTTCTTCGGCTGCAATTTTGCCAGCCATGGCCTCATCTCGATCTTTTTCGGTCTGAGCAAGCTGGGCTTTTAGCGCTTCAATCTCCATGTCCCGGGCGCTCAGTTTATTCTGCAGCTGGGTGACATCAGTGCGGTGGTTCTCTACAGCTTGTTCCAACCTCTCAGCTTTAGCTTCAGCGTCCCTCTGGCTGGCGTGCGCATCTCGCACTTGTTTTTGCAATACCTCTTCTCTTTGGGTGTAAGTATTAGTAGAAGAGGCAAGATCATCTTTGAGCTGCTTTACTTCAGCTTCGAGTTTTTCATTGTATTCGGCTATCTCCTTCATCTCAGCGTTGTGTTGATCAAGAATCTTCTGCCATTCTGATTTGTCATTTTCCATGGTCAGCATTGCTTCGATGTTAGCCCGATTAACTCTTTGAAGTTCATCAACCAGCTTTTGCCATCCAGACATTCTATCGATATCAAGCTTGACAGCATCGAGATTTCTGTACATAGCTTCTTTGTCGATGGGGACCAAATCAAGGTCGAAGCGTACCCCCCTCAAACACCAGTTCGGGAATCGGCTCTGCAAAGTCGGGGGCCCCCTTTCAACATGGTATGAAGGCCTGTTGAGAAGTGTTTGGATGGCACTTCCTTCAAGAGCAGGAGATTTGGAAGGGATGTCAATAGAAACTGAGGCACCAGGTCTCTCAGATGTCACGGGCACGTGCTCCTCGCCAAGTTTGGTCCGCTTTCTCGAATCCTCAATATGGCTCTTCCCCCTATCATCGTGCGTTTTACGTTTATGGGAGTCATCATCCCTTGGGAAGGATTCATGTCGCGTGCCCGCTCCCTCATGACGTTCTTCATACCTTCTCCTCTCTTCAGCTTTTCGCGCAGCTCTCTGCTCATTGGTTTCTCTGGGATCGGCATAGTATTGCTTGTAGTCATAGCTGCCACGCCCTCCATAGCGTCGAAAGTCCTTGTAATAGGAACCGCTGCCGCTGCGCCCCATAGGGGAATCTGAAAAGGCAAAAATAGCAAGTCTTAGAAACTTCCGAAGAAAAGAAGTTAAATATGAACAAATGCCGAAAAATCCTAAGTGTTGTGTGATGTGCAAGCTACGCGCATTAAGCTACAAACCACTCATTGGTGTAGGGGTGATGATAGCTTGGGTATGAGGAGTTGGTGTTTGTGTTGGTGTTAGTCGAAGAAGGGACGTCGCCTCAATCATAGGAGAGATAGTTTTAGACACGTCATCTCTAAAAAGCTCCTGTGAGGTCACTATTATGTCGCTCAACCCATCATAAACATCGTCACCATCATGCTCGGTGAGACTTGTTTTCTCAGTTCCTACATCAGCTAATCCCCCGAGAGGCTGTGAAGGTTCTTCTTCTTCCTCAATCGGGGCAAGTGCCGTCTTACTAGATGACCCCATAATGTCGGTAGGGGTGGAACATTTCACCAATGAAGCTTCGATGTTAGACTCTTTTGATGAAGATTGTTCGATAGTAACGGGGGCATCCGATGCTTCAGTCGGGGAATCGGGAACTTCAGTCGGGGCTTCATGAGGCTGAGTATAGCGAGAAGAGTGAAGAAGCCCGTATTGATGTAAAAAGTCATCTCTCAGCAAAAACTTTATATTCCTCTCTTCTACTGGCACAGCATTCAATCTTTCAAAAATTTGCTTATAGCCTGGGTCTCTAGAAGGAGGTGGAAGCGCTGAAAAGTAAAAAGGGAAATTAACATCTAACTACTCAGGCTATGAAAAGATTTTATAAGGAAAACATGTGTCAGGAATAAAGCTGAACGCCCTTACTTCCAACTCTCCACACACCATAAAACCCCGGAGGGCAACGAACATAGAAGAATTGGGTTAAAAACCCGTGAGCAGTATCAGGGAGGCCAACAATCAGTTTGCGGTTTCGGGCGCTCCTCACAACAGTAATGGAAGGATGATCCTTAGTCCGAGAAAAAGAGCATAGATAACAAACTTCACCAAAGCTTGGAAGTCGATCAAGTGTTCTCCTAAAAAGCACACACAACCCCATTAGAATGGCATAGCCATTGGGGTGTAGCTGGGATGGAGCAATGGCCAGTTGACGGAGAAGTTGTTGGAAAAAGTCGTTGAAAGGAGGAATGCCTCCACTTAGGCACATTTGCCGGTTAATTGTCACAAAGCCAGAAGGAGCTATATCGGCAGTGTTATTTCTTTCGGGAAGAATGGCATCTGATTCAACGATACCAAACTGAGCACACAACTGGCGAAAAACTTTGTATGATAGTGAAGTAGGAGCTCTTTCGGGAGGATTAACCAGTGGAGCCGGAAGAACAGTTACCTCTCCAGTCCGAACTGTTGTATCACCTTCCTGAGAAGTCATTCTACACAAACAACTGGATATTCAAATATGAAGGTGCACGTTTCCTAAAAAAGTGTGAAGTGTTGTGCAAAAAACAAAAAAAAATAATAATAATAACAAGTAAATATAACTGAAATAAAACTAGTCGACGATTGATCGATTACAAAAATTTCAGAACTTGTTAGTCTTTAGTTCAAGTATAATATTAATGCGAGCTGGTCAATTTTAATTGACTATTTCAGTATTGCTTTAGTATTTTACTTGAAGTTAATAAGTTGAGCACTTCATTCACACAATCTGTTTAAGTTTAATGACTGTTATTAGCTAATCTGTCATTCGAAGAGGGCGATCAATGGCAGTATATTCGCCCCGGTTTTTCTGTAAATGTTGTATTGGACAGGTTGTTAACTTGCGAGTCAAAGTAATTTGTAAAAGAAGGCATCAAAGTTCAACAGTTCAACATCACTGCAACAATTCAAGGTTTAAGCAGATCCTAAAAAAAAAAAAAAAAAAAAAAAAAAAAAAACAACACAAGTGCTAAGTCGTATCGAACACAAGTGCTAAGTCGTATCGAACACAAGTGCTAAGTCGTATCGGACTCAAGTGCTAAGTCAAAACCAACTCAAGTACTAAGTCGCAACCGACTCAAGGGATGAGTCGTTCCTATCCTCAGCCATCAAACACATCAAGCTGCTTATCCTCTAAGTCCTAAGTCGTAACTCGGGGAACAGGAGAAAGGCTCTGATCCAAAACAACTAGAAATCCTCCAAGTCTTAACTCGGCTACGGCTCATGGAAATCGCTAAGTCACATGGAAGAAGCCGAGTCATATATGAGACGATCCCTTGTTATTTTCAATCAACCTATTCGACCAACTCGCCTCCCTTTCAAATCTCTTAACCTGTTCATCCTTGGCTTCTTCAGCAGCGACAACCTTAACTCGTTACACTATGAATCGCCCCAAAGCGCGAATCACCATAGGCCAAATCAGATGAATTTTAGTTCATCGGTAATCAATTCGAATAGAATTCGCAGGGTTTGAATGGGGCAAACCAAAGATGATGAACTGAATACATAAAGTAACAATGGTTAACGGTCGAAGTTTGAAGCAAGATCTCTTACGATTGTTTGATGCTAGAAAGAATCAGAGATGAATCGGGTCGAAATCGCCTCGGAGAGCTTGAAGATGCGTTAATGGCAGAAAGCAGTTTAAAAGGTTAAGTGATGAGAAGAAGGACGACTCAGGCTTTTATATCTGGAAAGGTTGGGATTTGAAACGACATGACCGAGTTATGATAAGTCGAAGCACACGACTTACGATTTAAGCGTGTGCTTCGAGGGGCAAATGTTAACCCTAACTCGTTCACAAGTTAACAGGTCCACGAGTTAAGGCATGTACGACTCAAGGCATGTACGACTCAAGGCATGTACGACTCAAGGCATGTACGAGTTAAAGGATACATGAGTCAGCAACTTCCTACAACTTAAAGACCTCTACGAGTTAGCAAGCTTACGAGATAAGCAGCCTACGAGTTAAGGAGTACCCGAGTTAAGCTACTTGCGAGATAAGCCTTTACGAGTTAGCATATCTACAAATTAGCAAGTGTACGAGTTAAGATCTTCCACAAGTTAAGCCTCTACGAGTTAATCCTCTGCGAGTTAAGATCTTCTACGAGTTAGCAGGCATACGAGTTAGAAAAGCTAACGACTTAAGGTCTTTACGACTTAAGGAAATTGATGGCCTACGACTTAATGATAACTGCAGTTTGTACGACTTAAGACCCTTACGACTTAAAGAAGTTATACGACTTAAGGAGGATACGACCTAAAGACACACCTCTTAACTCGTCTACGAGTTAAGACTTGCTTTAAACCAGTTGCAATTGGTTAAGTCGACTACGACTTACGACATAAAAAGAGTCGTATACGACTTAAGAAGGGAAATTAGCAATTGCAGCCAGATAACTCGCACACGACTTAGAACTTAGGGATGGGTTCAAAAAAGGGGAACTGCCATAGACTCGGCTCAGTGACCCGGGGACGACTTACCTTAAGTCGAACACGACTTATCTTAAGTCGGCCACGAGTTAGGACTTAGCACTTTTTCCGCCCAGAACTCTCTATAAATATGAAACCATCTCCAACATGCAAAAGACCTTTTGGGGGCTCATTCTCTTCAAGCGCCATTACTCTGCCGAATTCCAGACGACTTCAAAGCTTTTTAGATCCAACAAACTTCTAAAGGAACTCCATGAAGGAATCATCCACATTCACCATGGATTTGAAGATGATTGTCAACATCAAAGCTTGAGCTACTTGTTTCACATATCCTATCACTTGAAGTGTGTTGTAATTGAAAGATCTTGTAAAGAATTGTAATCAAACTAGTGATAAAAAGATTAAAGTGGACGTAGGCTGGATTATAAGCCGAACCACTATAAATACTGTGTCTCTTACCGTTTTTCTACATACTTTCTGCTTATTTCTGTTTCCCGTACAAACGGGTGGTGCTTTCACAATCACATCTTATACACCAGGGTGTTAGCGTTTAAATTTTTTCGTTAACAGAATGTAATTAAGAATGGTAATTACTTATGGAAGTAATTAGTGGAAAATTACTCATGGGAGTAATTAAAGTTGAAGTGATTAGTGGATAATCACTAGGTGTAATTATTTGAGGAATTAATTAGTAAAATTATTTTGAAATAAATTAATTATGAAGTAATTAATTAATTAAATAGTTAAGGATTATTTAATGATGGAATTAATTACTTGTTAAATAATTAATTAAGAGGGAAATCATCTAATGGAAGTAATTAGAAGGTAATTACTTATGTAAGTAATTAAGGGTTAATTACTTAGTTAATTTTAGTTATTTAATTAATGTGATTAATCAATTAATAAATGTGAATAATTTAAGATTAATTACTAAGGGTAATTAATTAAAATTGTAATTAAATAACTGGTTTGTGACTAGTTAATGAATAAGTAAGCATGATTCTTAGTTATGGAAGAAAATTAATTTGATTGATTAATTTGAGATAATGTGATTAATTGGTCTTGCTTGTGAATGACCGGATTGATTAGATGTCTTAAATTGAACGTTTTCTCTAATATAAATGCTTTATGATATGGTAAGATTGGGTTGTATGATAAGTTTCTGTGTGGATGTGACATCCTATATTTAAATTAAATTGTATTTCATCTGAGTAACTTAGGTTAAAATAATAAGGGATTCGAAGAGACTGGGGTCGGGTATCGATAAATACCCGAAACCACTTCGATGTATTATAAATTGGTATGTGAAATTAATAGGCTGAAATGGAATGATTTAAGTGAACTGGACCATAAATCTAAGTCTTGGTACCTAGAAATTGAGGTGTGAAATTAGTAATGTCTATAACCACTTGTGAAGTTGTAAATTGATATAAGTTACCTGGGTTATATAAGTTGTATGTTTTGTATTCTTTGTTAGATGGGTTTACTCACGCTGGTTTCCAGCCTGACCCGGGTGTTACTTTGATGTAATGCTCGGGTCAGACCGAGTACTACAGATTTTCAGGTAAGGACGTTCTGGAGCTCAGGAGGCGAGCTGGATGGCAGGGACGTATGGAGAGTTTCCACTGTGATATTGTAGTATCTGGACATGATTGTATTGTCCAGTGTTTATGTATACGAGTAACTCTGATGTATTTAATGTAAATTAACAGATATAGCTTTCTTTGAGTAACTGCAATTTTATTTGATATTATATTTGATCCGCTGCGAATGTAAAGTTTCTGTGACTTGTTTCTGTTTTCTTCTTCTTTCTCTTTTCTTCTTTTCTTTACTATTTGGAAATTTCGGATCGAAATTTCCGGGTCGTTACATGAAGTTTTTGACTGTGGCGACTGCAGTGATATGAAGTGAAAGTGGATAATGTATTGTATGATGAATGTTTCAGCTATGGTTAAGGCAGATGGGTTAGTCGGTGTTTGATGATCTGATAGGGCCAGTGGTATGGCAATGTAGTGATGTAATGCAGACAGGAAATGGTATGGTGATGACAAGAAAATTGATGGTGTTTGGTTGCTTTGATGGTGAAGTGCAGTAGTGTTTGTGGTAGAAATGATGGAGTGTAAGAGAATGGTGCGGTGTACAGGGTGATGTGCAGTGGGATGGTAGAGTTTGTATAAATGCTGGTTGTATGTTTGTAGTTGGTGAAATGATGAAGGCAAGGAATATTGTATATGCACTGAGTATGAGTTGCAGTGAGTATGTTGTATGTTGTGATGGTAGTAGTATGTTAATAAACTGGGGATGTGCAGTGTGATGTAGATGGCAAAGCGGGTTTCAAGGCAATATAGCTGGAAAGTAGTGGATGTTTGAAAGCACTGTGATGAGGAGTGCGACAACAGTTAAGAGCTTTTATTGTCGAAATCGTGCTGATTTTGCTTTGCTTGGGTTCGAAATTCAATTTCAGTGTCCATATCAGTGTCCGTCTCCGTGTCATCGTCTATCTTCCCTAGCCTCGAAAGGTGAGCAATCACTCACGATTAATGTTCTTTTATTTATTAAATTTGATTTCAATTGAAACGACAATTGAAATATGCTGCTGTTAGTTATGTACACTGTTATATATGCTATTACCTGTATCTGTTCACCTATGACATCTGACACCATTATCTGTTAATTATACAATGATAATCCCGTTTGGTTGATAATTGATTGATTGGTTGTTATTTATATTGGATGTTAAATTGTAATGTATAAAGTGATAAATATTATGCAATTGAATTTGACGTAGGATAGTTAAAATTTGAATCGACATATTCGTTGAGTTTGATTAGTTAAATTTGTAAAATATGGCCCCTTAAATGTTTAATTATTTGACATGTAGAAATGGTTAATTACCCTTGAACCATTTGAATTTACGGCATGAAATCGAATAATAAATGTCAAGTGTAGAACCGCCTAAAATAATAGGGTAATAATCTTTAATCTACATGAAATGATAGAGTAGATTCTAGAAATAATTATATTAATTTGCATAAATAACAAATGTAAATTAATACGATTATTTCGGGATTATTTAAGTTAACTATTGGATTGTTATTGGTGTTTGCTATTGCTTGTTTATTTACTTTGACACCATCCTAGTTATCACACTGCAAGTTCCCTTTGCTATGCTTTGATTTTTGAATTGAAATGGAATCGGGTTGAAATGATATATACCCAGATGAATTTGGCCTTGGATAGAGAATTAAATATATAAACCCGATTGGTCAATAATTTGATATAAAAATAAATTAAAGATTTATTTGAATATATAATAAAGTTTTGAAAAGAAGTTGGAATTTGAAATTTTATGTAAAGTAATGTTAATATTTAAAAAATCTGAAACGAAATATTAACAAAGTAATTATTGGAAGAACGTTGTTTAATTTAAGCAATGAATAATTGAGTTTTGGAATTATTAATAATTAAGTTTGAAATTATTTAATAATTAAGTTGGAAATTATTTAATAATTTAGTTTGAAATTATTAAGTTTTGAAATTATCTAATTATTAGGTTTTGAGATTACTTAATAATTGAATAAGATTGAATTAATTGATAATTAAATAAAATGTGAATCCTTCGATAAGAGAAATTGAACTTTTGAATAAGTGAATTTGAACTTCATTAATAAATAAATTTGGGTTTCTTTATTTATTAAGTTTTGAAAAATTATTTTAAGTATGTTAATAAATGAAATTTAACTTCTCGAATATGTGAAATTTAGTTTCTTTATTGTTGAGTCTTGAAATTTATAAGTGAAATTGAATTTCCTTAACAAGAAATAAAATGTGGTTTATTGAAATTAATGTAGGAATTGTAATTTAATGAATTTGATATGTTGAATCCAATTTAATTAAATTTGTAAGCTTTGATAATGAAATTGAACTTAAGCAATTGACTTAATGAATTGGAAATTAAATAGAAATTGTTTTGAATGATGAATTTACTTAACGATTATTGAATGAAATCGATAAATGAGTTTAAATTGATTTGAACGTTAAATTTAGTTAAATGATTTCGGAATGAAAATTTTATACGAATTTAAATGTATATTTGAATTGTTTAAATAAAAAATTGAAATTGAATTATAAGATTTTGAAGTTATGAATTTGGAAGTTTGAAACGTAAATTTTGGAAATTGACTTAAAAAGACAAATGAAATGTTGGTTCACAAAATTCTAATTGAAATTGAAATTGAACTAAACGACCAATCGGTATAATAATTACGAAAGTTATTAAAGAAACCGGAATCAGTTATGCGCATACTCTCTGTCTAAATCGAAAACCACTTTAATAACTATACGCGGAGTGATGATCCAGAATAAAATGGTTGGAATGATGTACGTGATGACCAAAGAAAGAGAACGATAATGGATAGCCTTGACACTTGTGTCAAATTGGAAATGACTAAAACAGGAGCCGTGCCGGGCCAAATGGGGTTAGCCACCTCGAGCGAACACACTTCTTCGTAAACTACTCATTACTTGTTATTAATTGTTGCACCCTCGTAATTTTGGGAGTGTTGTTTCGCAGTGTTGTGATCGCTGCGGTGATGCGTTCTCACCAGTCCGGATCAGGCAAACGGTAGTTTCACTACCTTGGGTATTGCCTCTTATGCCTTTTCATACTTGTATCCCTATATATGCGACCACTACGAATTTGTTTTGCGTTATACCTATGGAGTACTCCCTGATAGCCCACTAGTTTACGGTGGAGTTTACAGTGCTGTATAGACTATGACATTTATATAAAAATGTATTAAGGGGGATAATGGTAACGCCTTAACACTATTTTGATATTTATATTACTGATAGACATTATCTATTCAGCGTATATTACTACATAGTAGATAGTTTAACGGATCTTTAGAGGACGGTTATTCCAACGTCCTTTGGGTTACTTGTATTTCAATTGTTATTTCACTTGAGTTGGATTTATTGATATAAGAATGTTAATCCTGATTTGAATGTTTTGTGTTTTTCTTTACGCTCGGGTCAGACTGAGGGGTTCAGCTTTCGAGACTCACCTTTGGAGTTGGAGCTTCGCCTGGAGATCCAGCTATCTATCCAGCTTTCAGATATTCAGTTGATTCTAGTGATGTATTCTGATTCTTATATTTGACTATTGTATTCGAGACTTCTGTTGTAACTTATTTAACTCGGTTATATATATAGTAGCTTCATGAACTACTATCTTTTGCTTCCGCTGCATATTATTACTCTGTATCTGTGATTCTGTGATTATTTATTTACTGTATATCTGAGTTTTGCCAAATTTAAATTAGCAATCCGGTATTTTGAATTATTTAAGTCCGACATGTGCGGATGTGAATAGTCCAAAATAGTGGGTCGTTACAGTTCGTATCAGAGCTTTGGTAGCTTTAGGCGAAACCCAGCATATATGGCAAATGTATTTACAGAATCACTTTCATTCGAGTTTGAATCTCTTTCTTTTTGACTCGATTCCTTTGAATTTTGGAACGTTCCCTCGGTTTCGAAATTCATTCTTGTCCCTCACTATTCATATTTGTTTAGATTCTGGAATATCCTATAACTCCACTTCGAACGATCTTTATAATGAATCGGCGGTCTCGCTAATCTTTAAATTATTTGTAAATGGGTGAAACTCCTTTATAATAGCATCGATTTATCGAAGATTTCTGTATCCTCGGTTTACGATGCTATCTAGCTCCTGTTATACCTAAATCTATCCCTTAAGATCTGATGTAGATTTACCTCGAAATTCTGCATTGATCCAATTCTTGAAGTCACGGTCAATCCGGTTATGGTTGCCCGTGAATTAAATAAGCTTATCCATCTCCTGATTCTGTTGATTGAATTATCTTATCTTCTGTTCGAACTTATTATCGAATCAAAATTCTCTTTGATTTGATTTCAATCAAAATTGGACCTCTATCCTTGCTTTGAAATCCATCCTTGTATCGTCGAGAGAGGGAGTGTGTTTGTATTTATACTAAAATGTTTTATATATATTGTGTTGTTTGAGTTGTTGATGTTGATTTAGATTTTCAATCGATTCGTCTGATCAACGCTATCGACAGAATTTCTAAAACATTTGAGTAGAGAAAAATGACACAATATTGTTTTCAAATTTAGTAAATAAAATAATATTGAATGATTTTTTTATATATAAGTATAAATTATTCTGAAATTAAAATGTTAATAAATCTGTTGTCCGAAATGTGAAAATTTAATTTTCATTTATTGTTTTGTAAGCCATTGACTATTTCATAATACAAATAATTGAATTTATAAAAACTTGGTTATAATTTGATTTGGAATTTGAAATGTATTTAAATCAAGAATTTGAGAATTTAAATTTCCGGTGATTTCAAACTTTGATTTGGAAGTTTTAAAGTGTATAGTGTTTAAAATATTTTCAAATAGAAATCATTTCAAAGAAATATTAGATGTTTAATAAGTCCTCTTCTCTTTATCACTGGAAAATAATTTCGGTGATGACGGCCGCATCATCGACATTCATTTTCGAGTTTCGAAGTGGAGAGACTATTCTGTAGCTTTGCTACGGTTTGTTTGAAAAATAAATTGATTTGAATTTGTAAACATGACTTGATTTATAATATATATTGTAGATTTTAAATTTGATTTGATATATTATGAATATATATATATATATATATATATATATATATTATCTCTAAGTCGTTTGAAGCTAATCGGAAATTAATTCTTAAAATTTGTTAAAGGATGATTTTCAATTTTAAATGAAGCCAAATTCTTTTATATAAATACTTAGCTAGAAATAACTGAATTGTAAAATTTTATTTGGATAATACTCAAATTGCATTATATATAACTTACCTAAATTTTCAAAAGTTAACTATGTAATTGAATATTATACAGTAGAAAATGATATCAAAGGAATTTTTAGTAAATTTGAGTAGTTATAATAAATGTAAATATACTAAATATATGTGATAAGATATATTAAGTAGAATAAATTTAACAATAATTGGAATAAGGTAGAATTAAATTTGTCAAATAAAATATGATTATAATAAATGACTAATCAAATTTATAATCTTTGAAAATTTTAATTTAAGATAATCGGATAATATACAATATAAATTGTCTTTTATAAATAAAAATTGGAGTGCGTATGATAAATGTTTTACCCTTAAGTTTGAAAAAAAATGTTTATGGAGATAAATGGAATAATAAGTAAATAAATAATAGGTATGATTAATAGAAGAAAATTTGTTTTAAAAGTTAATAAATTGAATTAAATCAACTTAAGGGAGTATCTTGAATTAACTGAATTTAAATTGTATTTCGTTTGAAGAAAAAAAAACCTTTTGTATCTGACATTAATAAATGTGAAATAAAATCAATTTAATGAAAATCTTGAATTTAAAAACAAATCGTTGAATATAAATTAATTTAAATTGAAATTTATATGGTTTAAATTAATTTTTTTATTAGGTAATTCAAGTCTATTTTCTTTTGATTGTTTCTATTCTCCTACCTCCTCCCTTTTTGAGGACGAAAAGTTTTGAGTGGGGGAGAGTGTAACAACCCGGATATTTTAACGGTTTTAATTAATTAACTAACTGAATTTGTGTGAAATTTAATAAAAATAAAAATATAAATTTAAAATATAAATTTGATATTTGGAATGCGTCTAGTTAAACATAGCAACTGGTAAATTTTCATCCGAAAATATGAAAGTTTATTTCGTGCGCAAATTCACTTCAATTTAATCAGTTAAAAAGCGATGAAAATAAACTGTTTCCGGAACCTAAATATTTTACATAGAAAAATTCTAAACCATCTTTTGAGCAAACACCATTTTTCGTTTTTCGAAATTCGGAGTTCTTTGGCTCCGTCGATCTTATTATTCTTGCGTTTTCCACCAGTAGGAAAATTTGAATTTTTATAATTCGATCGTGCCACCAACATGTGTATACCGTTGATCATCTCGACATGCTGATCTCTGGATTATAATAGTTCGTGTTTTCGGTGTTCGGGTGACGGCGAAATCTACGGAACGATTTCGTAATCGGTTCCACAACCGGGTCTTTTGGTATTCTCTATGTCCTTTTATGTGCTCACCCATGAAACCAACGGGCATTTGCATTTTACCCTTCCCAAACAAATTTCTAGTTTTTTTTACATTCCCAAAATTTCATTTTTTTTTCGGTCCAAAAATTTAGAAAAAAAACTTCCTGTAGCATAATTTTTTTTTGTTCGTTCTAAAAGAGTAAGCTTCAATATCTCCTGCTTCTTCAAATTTTGCCCAAGCACTTTCCATTTTCTTGGAGTAAGATTATTCCTTCTTCATCCAAACGTTTCTTGTGCCTTCCCTCGGTAAACACCACGCAACCGCCTCCACCAAGCTCATGCCGACCTTTCCATCTTCTCACGCGCATTCTCCGTCCCCTCCCTACGCAAACACCAGCGCAGCCCCGAAGCCGAGGCCTGCTCCCCTCCGCCTTCATCTCCTCACCGACTTCCCCGACCCACGAGCGAACAGCAGTGCCTCACCAAACAGCAGTGCCATCCCACCGACCATACCCCTTTCCATCGTCTCGACCAGCTGAGATTTGCATAAATAATTAAAAAAAATTCGCACCTAGTTTTCCCCTCTCAATATATCAAACAAACTCTCTCTATTCTGTAATTCCTAGTCTAAATCGAGTTGCGGCATGGTGGTCGCTTCGGTTGAGGTTGGCGCGACTTGGTTATTGGGGTTAGAATCGAGTAGTTGAAGATGCAAGCAAGTCGCGACAAAGTTTGATGGTATTTTTTTTATGGAGTTCACGGTTTTGGATGAAGGCTGAAGATGAATGAAGTGGTGGTTGATGATTTGATCTAGATATTGCAGAGGGTGATGGCAGCCAGAGCGGTTTGTAGTTGATGTTGGAATTCTAGTGATGGAGTTGTAATTGACAAGTAGTGGTATGATGTTGTTTGGTCGGTGCAAGTTTGGACAGAGGAAAGTGATTGGTTGATGAAGCTATTGATGGTGTATGTAGTGGTGAATCAAGGCAGTGGGGTGGGGTGTTAGCCATAGGAAGGCAGAACTGAAGGGAGCAGTTTGCGAGACGATGATTGAAGTTGTTGGCAGTGCATGATGATTGTTGATAGTAAATGTAGGCAATGATGGTTATTGGAAGTGAAATTTAAGTTGAACTTTATATGCAGGGTGATGAAGTGTTGATAGGTTGGTTTGTGTGAACTGTAGTTTGTGTTGAAGGCAAGTCAGTTTTGTATGTGTATGAAGAGGGAGGAGATATGAAGTGTATGGATGTTGGGTATGAAGTGCAAGGCACAGGTAGAAGTGTGATTGAGGAGATGAAAGTTGTATGGTGGTACTGGTGTGATGTGACTATATGATGTGGTGGTGACTACAGCAGTAAGGAAGCGGTAAGGAAAGATGCAACTTTAGTGGTGGATTGGTGTTGAAGGAGATGAAGTTTTTGACTGTGGCAACTACAGTGATATGAAGTGAAAGTGGATGATGTATTGCATGATGAATGTTTCAACTATGGTTAAGGCAGATGGGTTAGCAGGTGTTTGATGATCTGATAGGGCCAGTGGTATGGCAATGTAGTGATGTATTGGAGACAGGAAATGGTATGGTGATGATAAGCAAATTGATGGTGTTTGGTTGCTTTAATGGTGAAGTGCAGTAGTGTTTGTGGTAGAAATGCTGCAGTGTGGGAGAATGGTGTAGTGTACAAGGTGATGTGCAGTGGGATGGTGGAGTTTGTATGAATGCTGGTTGTATGTTTGTAGTTGGTGAAATGATGAAGGCAAGGAATATTGTATATGCACTGAGTATGAGTTGCAGTGAGTATGCTGTATGTTGTGATGGTAGTGGTATGTTAATAAACTGGGGATGTGCAGTGTGATGTAGATGGCAAAGCGGGTTTCTAGGCAATATAGCTGGACAGTAGTGGATGTTTGAAAGCAGTGTGATGAGGAGTGCGACAGCAGTGAAGAGCTTTTATTGTCGAAATCATGCTGATTTTGCTTTGCTTAGGTTTGAAATTCAATTTCAGTGTCCGTATCAGTGTGCGTCTCCGTGTCATCGTCTATCTTCCCTAGTCTCGAAAGGTGAGCAATCACTCACGATTAATGTTCTTTTATTTATTAAATTTGATTTCAATTGAAACGACAATTGAAATATGCTGCTGTTAGTTATGTACACTGTTATAAATTGACGCAGCGGATAATAACAAAACGATATAGATCGATGAAAGTAGCAAACGGTGGATTGAAGATACTGAAACGCCCAAATTCGTTGATCACAAAGATACCGAATTCTAGCTATCTTCGACACGTTGATTGCGCACGATACCGTGAAAGAAGATCTACAATTCTTCAAACGTTGATCAAGCGCACTTGATACCGTGAATTGGCTTCAACAATCGTTGAATCGAGCGCACTCGATTAACCGAAAGTGGAGATAAGAGATTACACTCAACTACCAATTTTGATGAAAGCACACAGCAATCAAAACGAAATTTTATTCAACAATCAACAACCAAATTTACAAGTTACAATGCACGCCTATTTATAGCACAGACCCTTAAGTCGTTGCCGACCTAACATTTCTTAAGTCGTTTCCGACTCAACAATCCCCACGACTCACCTTTAGGTCGTACGCGACCTAACACATCACATACATACACGACTCAAACAATTACATCACAACATACTCACATGACCGACTCAATTTCATGCCGACTTACGACTCAAGCCTTCAGCAACTCACCGCTTAACTCCTTGCCGACTTACGACTTAACAATTTACAACACAGGATATGACTTAAGAAAATACAACACATACGAGTTAAACAAAGTAACGACCTCCGACTTAAGTACCAGCGACTCAACGAATACAACGACTCAAGAACAGAAGCGACTCTTCTTAGGTCGTGAACTCATTTGCGGCTTAGAGAATAACCCAAATGTTGCCTTTTCCTTCTGCTGCATTCTATTAGGTCGTTGCCGACTCAAGACCGCTTTCTTAGGTCGTTGCCGACCTAGAACCTTTGAACGACCTAAAACCCCAAGCTTGGTTAAGTCGTGTTGACTTCCCATGTGACTTGTTAGGTGGTGGCCAACCTTCCTTAACCCGGAAACGATCTAAGCCTTCCATCTTAAGTCGTGGACGACTTAACTCCTCCTCCTTAAGTCATGTACGACTTATCCCTTCTTTTCTGGCCTGAGCTGCATCATCCTCCCCTGGTTGAGAAAAATTCGTCCTCGAATTTGTAAATTCTTCCATATCAGATTGTTCATCTCCATAATATGGTACAAGATGCTTAATATTGAACACGTCAGAAGTGTACACATCCTCCGGCAGCTTCAATTTATAAGCATTTTCATTAATCCGTTTCACAACTTCTACAGGACCAATTTTTCTGGCTTTCAACTTGTTATAAGCGCCCACTGGAAAACGATCCTTCGTTAACACAGCATACACCAAATCACCCTCGTTAAATTCAACATTTCGTCGCTTCAAATCTGCAGTTTGCTTATACTTCTCATTGGCTTTCACCAATCGTTGCTGAACGATTTTATGACATTCAGTCAATCCATCAACAAAATCTATAGCTTGTTTAACCGTCCCCTTCGGTTGTGGTACTACTGCTAAATCCAACGGTCCCCTGGGTAAATTTGAATATACAATCTGAAATGGGCTGAATCCCGTACTACGATTCACTGCATTATTATGAGCAAACTCTGCTTGGCATAACTTCATGTCCCAACTCTTCAGATTGTCCTTCACAAGACATCGTAACAAATTTCCCAACGATCTGTTAACAACTTCGGTCTGTCCGTCTGCCTGCGGATGATAAGCGCTGCTAAATTTCAGCTTCGTTCCAACCATCTTCCACAAACTTAGCCAAAAATGACTCAAAAATCTGGTATCCCTGTCTGAAACAATAGATTATGGTAACCCATGTAAACGATAGATTTCTTTAAAGAACAACTGAGAGACACGAACAGCATCTGCCGTCTTCTTACAAGCAATAAAATGTACCATTTTGAAAAACGATCTACCACAACAAATATAGAATCATTCCCCCTTTGAGTTCGAGGTAAACCCAAAACAAAATCCATACTGATATCAACCCATGGTTTGGTAGGCACTGGTAACGGCATATATAATCCTGCATTCGTCGCTGTTCCCTTTGAAACCTGACAGATATGACATCTCTCCACAAATCTTTCAACCTCTTTTCTCATTGACGGCCAAAAGTAAGATTGAGAAATCAAATGCAATGTACGATCACGGCCTACATGTCCTTCCTCGTGTAGCTCCTTGATAATCTTCATTCTCAAACCGCTCTCTGGTATACATAATCGATTCCCTTTGAATAAGAAACCATCAACCAACACAAATTCATCAGTATCTCCATCCTTAACTTTCTCAACGAACTTTGCAAAGTAAGGATCCTCCTCAAACAATTCTGGCAATAATTCAAATCCTGTCACCTCAATTTTCATTGTCGTTAATAAATGACTCCTTCTGCTCAATGCATCTGGTACACGATTCGTTACCCCAGATTTTTGCTTCACAACAAAAGTAACCTGCTGCAAATAGGCAATCCACGATGCATGTCTCGATGAAATCTTGTCCTTCCCTTGCAAATGCTTCAAAGCCTCATGATCAGTATAAAGAACAAACTCTTTCTGAAATAGATAATGTCTCCAGTGCTTCACAGCTTGAACAATTGCATAAAACTCAACATCATAAGTGATATATCTCAACTTAGCTCCAGACAATTTCTCACTGAAATAAGCAACCGGTCTACCTTTCTGACTCAAAACTCCACCAACCCCAACCTTCGACGCATCAGTATGTAATTCAAACAATAACTGAAAATCCGGTAAAACTAGAATTGGTGTTGTCGTCAATAGTGTCTTGATTTTCTCAAAAGCAACCCCTGCTTCCTCTGACCACTCAAACTTCTTTCCTTTCATGCAATCGGTTACAGGTGCCATCACACTACTAAAATGTGGAATGAATCTTCGATAGAAAGATACCAATCCCTGAAAACTCCTCACTTCAGTAATAGTCTTGGGCTGTGGCCAACTCCAGATAGCTTCTACTTTACTTTCATCCACTTGAATTCCTTCCTTCGATAGAACATATCCCAGAAACAAAACACTGTCCGACATAAACACGCACTTCTTTGTTGCAGCATAAAATTTCTCCTGTCGTAGAATCAACAGTACTTCACGCAAATGCTGGACATGCTTTTCCTTGCTTCCACTGTAGATCAAAATATCATCAAAGTAAACTACCACAAACTTCCCAATGTATGGTCTGAAAATCTGGTTCATCACTCTCATTAAAGTACTCGGTGCATTCGATAAACCAAACGGCATAACCAACCATTCGTATAAACCTTCCCTGATTTTGAAAGCAGTCTTCCATTCATCGCTCGACCTATTACGAATTTGATGGTATCCACTCTTCAAGTCAATCTTTGAAAACACAACAGCTCCACTCAACTGATCTATCAAATCATCAAACCTCGGCATAGGAAATCTGTATCTCACAGTGATCTTGTTTAGAGCCCGACTGTCCGTACACATTCTCCACGAACCATCCTTCTTTGGCACCAATAAAGATGGCACTGCACAAGTACTCAAGCTCTCCTGAACACGCCCCTGTTCTAACAACTCCTCCACCTGCCTTCTCAGTTCTTCATGCTCCTTAGGACTCATCCTATAATGTGGTCTGTGTGGTAATACTGCCCCTGGCACAAGATCAATCTGATGTTGAATATCCCGCAACGGTGGTAACTCCTTCGGTAATACTTCAGGAAACACATCTCTGAATTCTTCCTATACCGGCTTGACTTCCTCTAGAACTTCTATAGATTCAGTAGCTTCACGCCTAATCAACAAAAACACCTCTGGACTCTCCTCTACTTCTTCGATAAATTCCTTCAAAGTCAACAAAGTCTTCAGCTCCTCAATCTCTTCAGATTTACTCTCTTCCTGTTGTCTCTTCTTTGGAACTAAAATAATCTTAACACCTTCAAACATAAACCTGTAGCTATTGGTCCGACCGTCATGTTGTACTGCTCGATCATACTGCCATGGTCTTCCCAAAAGTAAGTGACAAACATCCATCTCAACTACATCACACCAAATCTCGTCTTTATACTTCTTCCCAATAGAAAATGGAACTCGAACTCGCCTGTCCACCTTCACTTCTCCTCCTTTTCTCAACCACGCTAACTTGTAAGGATTAGGATGTTTCTCCGTTTTCAGCTTCAACTTTCTTACGGCTTCAGTAGAAAGAATATTGTCACAACTTCCTGCATCGATCACAAATTTACAAACCTTTCCCAGAATAGTGCATGTTGACTGAAAGATGTTACTCCTCAACCAACTAGCTTCTTCTTCCTGCTTCGGTATTAAACAAGACCTCCTCATCATTAGATTACATCCTTCATCTCCTGACGCAACATCCTGTTCTTCCTCCTCAACTGGACTGGGATAACCTTCACCAACATCCTCACCTTCAACTTCAGCAATCATAGTTCATTTCCTCGGCTTCGGACATTCATTACTCTTGTGACCCACTTCCTGGCAATTGTAACACTTGAAAATGTTGTTGACCTTCGTCTTCGCAACTTCATTCACAACTGGTTTACTGATAGATTTAGGAACATTAGAGCTTCCACTAACTCCCTTCACTTGATTGTTAGAATTAGTAAACACACCACCTCTACGCCTTCCCTGCTTCTCCCAAGCCAACGCTTTCTGATGTGCTTCTGCTACAGATCTTGGATCAAACATATTCACCATATCCTGGATCTGTATCCTCAACCCTCCAACAAATCTAGCAGTCAGCTGTTCTTCCATTTCCATAATATCATTTCGAGCAATCAGTTGATAAAATTCATCAGCATAATCATTAACAGTCTTCGTCCCTTGCCTCAGATTCTGTAACCTCTGATACATGAGTGATTGATAATTGTAAGGTAAAAATGTAGCTTTCATCAACTTCTTCATCTTATTCCAAGACTCAACCTTTGACTTCCCCATTCTTTCTCTCGTAAGTTTAGTTTGCTGCCACCACGCCAAAGCTCTCCCCCTCAACCTAGTAGCAACCAACTTCACTCTTCTATGCTCAGGTACCTCCTTGAAATCAAAGATCTCTTCAACGTTAGACAACCAATCAAGAAATTCTTCTGCTACCATTCCACCCTTGAATTCTGGAATTTCCATCTTCATACCCGATTCCCATCGACGATCATCATCTACCTCTCGATATGAATTTCGAATTTGGTCTCGATCTCGATAATGAATGCTAGCTCTATCACCCTCTTCATCAAAATCAAATGTACGTCTATATCGATCTCGACCATCAACATCCCTTGGATCACGCATGTCTCTTCTACTATGTATCTTCATCTCTATATGGCTCATTTTCAAACTCTCGTGGAGTTCTCCTCTCTTCATGTCCATAGTCATGGTGATCTCTTCTTGACGAAATTGATGTTTCTCTTCTTTCTCTAAAAGATTACGATGATACCCTTCTCGCTTCCGTAACCGATGGCGAAACTCTGTTTCCTCCATGGTTCGAGATTGGTGATCTCCTCCTTTGATTTTGATTCAAATCATTCATCAACTTCTCTAACTTTCCAATGCCTTCATCAAATTTCTCATTAATGCGTTGTTCCATTTGCTCGGCTTCTTCTCTTCTATACAACGCTTCAACATTTTGATGACGATTAGCTCTCCTTGGTGGCATGATTGAACTTCACAACACTTCAACAATTACTTCCAAAAATCTTCTACAAATCAAACTTCAAAACAAACTTCACCTAGGCTCGGCTACTTCTCACAAGTATACATGGCCTACTCTTCAAACTCTCGGCTTAAATTCAAACACCTTTCCAACTTTGATCCAAAATGAAATGGATCGAAAGCTTCTGACTTGTTGCAACTTCAAGATGAACACGATGAACACCAAACTTCAAACTCTTTGGCTCCAAGACTCGGCTTAGCTATGATTGGCTAAGTCTAGCTCTGATACCAATACTGACGCAACGGATAATAACAAAACGATATAGATCGATGAAAGTAGCAAACGGTGGATTGAAGATACTGAAACTCCCAAATTCGTTGATCACAAAGATACCGAATTCTAGCTATCTTCGAAACGTTGATCGCGCACGATACCGTGAAAGAAGATCTACAATTCTTCAAACGTTGATCAAGCGCACTTGATACCGTGAATTGGCTTCAACAATCGTTGAATCGAGCGCACTCGATTAACCGAAAGTGGAGATAGGAGATTACACTCAACTACCAATTTTGATGAAAGCACACAGCAATCAAAACGAAATTTTATTCAACAATCAACAACCAAATTTACAAGTTACAACGCACGCCTATTTATAGAACAGACCCTTAAGTCGTTGCCGACCTAACATTTCTTAAGTCGTTTCCGACTCAACAATCCCCACGACTCACCTTTAGGTCGTACGCGACCTAACACATCACATACATACACGACTCAAACAATTACATCACAACATACTCACATGACCGACTCAATTTCATGCCGACTTACGACTCAAGCCTTCAGCGACTCAGGGCTTAACTCCTTGCCGACTTACGACTTAACAATTTACAACACAGGATACGACTTAAGAAAATACAACACATACGAGTTAAACAAAGTAACGACCTCCGACTTAAGTACCAGCGACTCAACGAATACAACGACTCAAGAACAGAAGCGACTCTTCTTAGATCGTGAACTCGTTTGCGACTTAGAGAATAACCCAAATGTTGCCTTTTCCTTCTGCTGCATTCTATTAGGTCGTTGCCGACTCAAGACCGCTTTCTTAGGTCGTTGCCGACCTAGAACCTTTGAACGACCTAAAAACCCAAGCTTGGTTAAGTCATGTTGACTTCCCATGTGACTTGTTAGGTCGTGGCCAACCTTCCTTAACCCGAAAACGATTTAAGCCTTCCATCTTAAGTCGTGGACGACTTAACTCCTCCTCCTTAAGTCGTGTACGACTTATCCCTTCTTTTCTGGCCAGAAACGACAATTGAAATATGCTGCTGTTAGTTATGTACACTGTTATATATGCTATTACCTGTATTTGTTCACCTATGACATCTGACACCATTATCTATTAATTATACAATGATAATCCCGTTTGGTTGATAATTGATTGATTGGTTGTTGTTTATATTGGATGTTAAATTGTAATGTATAAAGTGATAAATATTATGCAATTGAATTTGACGTAGGATAGTTAAAATTTGAATCGACATATTCGTTGAGTTTGATTAGTTAAATTTGTAAAATATGACCCCTTAAATGTTTAATTATTTGACACGTAGAAATGGTTAATTACCCTTGAACCATTTGAATTTACGGCATGAAATCGAATAATAAATGTCAAGTGTAGAACCGCCTAAAATAATAGTGTAATAATCCTTAATCTACATGAAATGATAGAGTAGATTCTAGAAATAATTATATTAATTTGCATAAATAACAAATGTAAATTAATACAATTATTTCGAGATTATTTAAGTTAACTATTGGATTGTTATTGGTGTTTGCTATTGCTTATTTATTTACTTTGACACCATCCCAGTTATCACACTGCAAGTTCCCTTTGCTATGCTTTGATTTTTGAATTGAAATGGAATCGGGTTGAAATGATATATACCCTGATGAATTTGGCCTAGGATAGAGAATTAAATATATAAACCCGATTGGTCAATAATTTGATATAAAAATAAATTAAAGATTTATTTGAATAGATAATAAAGTTTTGAAAAGAAGTTGGAATTTGAAATTTTATGTAAAGTAATGTTAATATTTAAAAAATCTGAAACGAAATATTAACAAAGTAATTATTGGAAGAACGTTGTTTAATTTAAGCAATGAATAATTGAGTTTTGGAATTATTAATAATTAAGTTTGAAATTATTTAATAATTAAGTTGGAAATTATTTAATAATTTAGTTTGAAATTATTAAGTTTTGAAATTATCTAATTATTAGGTTTTGAGATTACTTAATAATTGAATAAGATTGAATTAATTGATAATTAAATAAAATGTGAATCCTTCGATAAGAGAAATTGAACTTTTGAATAAGTGAATTTGAACTTCATTAATAAATAAATTTGGGTTTCTTTATTTATTAAGTTTTGAAAAATTATTTTAAGTATGTTAATAAATGAAATTTAACTTCTCGAATATGTGAAATTTAGTTTCTTTATTGTTGAGTCTTGAAATTTATAAGTGAAATTGAATTTCCTTAACAAGAAATAAAATGTGGTTTATTGAAATTAATGTAGGAATTGTAATTTAATGAATTTGATATGTTGAATCCAATTTAATTAAATTTGTAAGCTTTGATAATGAAATTGAACTTAAGCAATTGACTTAATGAATTGGAAATTAAATAGAAATTGTTTTGAATGATGAATTTACTTAACGATTATTGAATGAAATCGATAAATGAGTTTAAATTGATTTGAACATTAAATTTAGTTAAATGATTTCGGAATGAAAATTTTACACGAATTTAAATGTATATTTGAATTGTTTAAATAAAAAATTGAAACTGAATTATAAGATTTTGAAGTTATGAATTTGGAAGTTTGAATCGTAAATTTTGGAAATTGACTTAGAAAGACAAATGAAATGTTGGTTCACAAAATTCTAGTTGAAATTGAATTTGATTTGGTTTTGAAATATATTAAACGACCAATCGGTGTAATAATTACGAAAGTTACTAAAGAAACCGGAATCGGTTATGGACATACTCTCTATCTAAATCGAAAACCACTTTAATAACTATACGCGGAGTGATGATCCAGAATGAAGTGGTTGGAATGATGTACGTGATGACTGAAGAAAGAGAACGATAATGGATAGCCTTGACAGCTGTGTCAAATTGAAAATGACTAAAACAGGAGCCGTGCCGGGCCAAATGGGGTTAGCCACCTCGAGCGAACACACTTCTTCGTAAACTACTCATTACTTATTGTTGATTGGTGCACCCTCGTAATTTTGGGAGTGTTGTTTTTCGGTGTTGCGATCGCTACGGCGATGCGTTCTCACCAGTCCGGATCAGGCAAATGGTAGTTTCACTACCTTGGGTATTGCCTCTTGTGCCTTGTCATACTTGTATCCCTATATACGCAACCACTACGAATTTGTTTTGTGTTATGCTTATGGAGTACTCCCTGATAGCCCACTAGTTTACGGTGGAGTTTACAGTGCTGTATAGACTATGACATTTATATAAAAATGTGTTAAGGGGGATAATGGTAACGCCTTAACACTATTTTGATATTTATATTACTGATAGACATTATCTATTTAGCGTATATTACTACATAGTAGATAGTTTAACGGATCCTTAGAGGATGGTTATTCCAACATCCTTTAGGTTACTTGTATTTCAATTGTTATTTCACTTGAGTTGGAGTTATTGATATGAGAATTTTAATCCTGACTCAAGTGTTTTGTGTTTTGCCTTACGCTCGGGTCAGACTGAGGGATTCAGCTTTCGAGTCTCACCTTTGGAGTTGGAGCTTCGCCTGGAGATCCAGCTATCTATCCAGCTTTCAGATATTCAGTTGATTCTAGTGATGTATTCTGATTCTTATATTTGACTATTGTATTCGAGACTTCTGTTGTAACTTGTTTAACTCTGTTATATATATAGTAGCTTCATGAACTACTATCTTTTGCTTTCGCTGCATATTATTACTTTGTGTCTGTGATTCTGTGATTATTTATTTACTGTATATCTGAGTTTTGTCAAATTTAAATTAACAATTCGGTATTTTGAATTATTCAAGTCCGACATGTGCGGATGCGAATAGTCTAAAATAGCGGGTCGTTACAAATTTAAATGGATCAGACAAATATCGATAATTAAAATTTAAAACGATATTTAAATCTGTAAAATTATCGTTCCGGGGCATTGTCTTAGATTTTGACGAAACTAATTTCATTGGGTCCGTAATAGTGAATTATATTACGCCGTTGAATTTCGTAGCGATCAGACGCACCATTTGGTTGTGCGAGATCGAAACGCGTTGAAATTAATATCAGCAATTTAATATAATAACTGGGTCTAAAAATCTGTCTTCTGCATAGGATCGAATTAGACCTCGGGACTAGTTCCGTTGCATTTGGAATAGAGATATAACATACAAAACGCTAGGCGGCGCGCCTATTTTGGAGTTTGGGAATTTTAGCAATGTTATATTGAACATTTTATTAAATAAAATTTAAAATAATATGTATACCCTATCTTTCGACTCCATATCCCATCAATTCAAGCCATATCCATACCTTACTTCTCACCATACTCCCATACCCCTCTCCTTTTTAAATCCTAGCTAGTAACTTGAAATAAAAAAATTCCCTCTTTAAAAATCAAAACAAAGGATTTATGCAATGATAGATAGCGACATTCGATTCATTGGATTCATATTGTCGAGAGCTTCAAGACTATGGGTTGGACTTGGGCTCATCATCGTTTGGTTGGGAGCTGTTCATGGCAGCGAACCTAGGGCTTGAGATTGGTTGAAGATTTAGGGATCGACTGGAGAATCGGAGTGTATATCTGGGTTTGTCATAGTTTGGCGCATCATTGGCCCCATTTTGGCAAGGCATGGTGGTCTGGTGCGAGGCGCGACAATGCGCGATCGTGAGGGTTTTGGCCCAGATCGCGATTTGTTCCGAGTGTGTTGGCATTGATTTGTGGTGTTGGTCGAGTGGAGCTCGCGTAGAGCGACGCGATGGGGAAGACGGTTCGTCAAACAGAGCACCGTAGCTTCGTGCCAATGCTTTTCCATGCACATTCATTTGGGTTCTATTTCCTGTACATGTCCGTTTGAGGGAAGAGGGAGAAGAAAGGTAGAAGGGCAGTGTTGTAAATATTTTTAAGTTATTATATTTTAATTTTTAAATCTATTGATAATTTATAAATTTTGTATCTTGCTCGTATGAGGTCAGATTCGAACGTTGTTTTTTGCGTTGGACTCATGATGTTGAGGTCTTCACGATGGAGTCGGTTTAGTAGGATTTGGACCAAGTGAAAATTTAGGCTAATATCGGATGACCAATCGGTTTTTGCCTAAAAAGGGGATGTTTCGGCAAAAACGAAAATCAATGTGAGTTCAATTCACATCTAATTTTATATTATCATATTAATATTGTTACAAATATTTATTGATTGTTTGAATGTTAGTTAAATTTTTTGATTGCTTGTTTGGTTGAATTTCAGTTTGGAAAATGGATGACATATTAATTTGATTTTATAAACACGTGTGGTTATATATATTATCCATAACCATTGTTTTGTAGGAAAAATCTGTAGAGAGAACCAAAGGGGTATGAACATAAGCTTGTGTTTCCGATAAAAAGAATATTGAAAATTCATTAATCATTTTGATTAATGATAATTTAGATTTATTAATAATTTTAACTATTGATTTTGAGACTAATTATCCAATTTAATAAATAATGTTTTAAAATTGGTTTATCTTAAGATTTAGTTAACAATTTTTTGCTAATGATGTTTTATATTAAATTAATCGTTTTAACTAATGATTATTTGAGTTTAATTAATTATCCTAATTAACGATAATGAAGTTTAATTAATTTGTTGAACTTAATTAATTATTCTAATTAATGATAATTGAAACTTTTAATCATTTTACTTAATGATATTTAAAAGTAATTAGTCGATATTTGAATTTTGTGAATCATTTAATTAATGATTGTTTTAAATTTAATTAATTTTTAACTAATGATTTTTATAATTTAGTTAAATCATTTTAATTAATGATGTTTTAAAATTAAATGACTCATTTGAACAAAAGATACTTTGATTATTCACTTTAGCTAATGAATTTTGAATTTAATTAACTATTTTAATTAATAGGATTTGGAATTACTTATCAGTTTAATATATGATGTTTTGAGATGACTTATTCATTTTAACTAATGATTATTTGTATTTAGTTAATCTTTGTAATTATTGATGGTTAAATTTAATTAATCGATTTAATAAAAGTGGTTTAAGTAAATTATCTAATATAATGTAATTGCTTCAATCAATTGATTTAAAGATAATAAACTGATTTAATAAAGATTTTAAAGTTAAATTTACCAATGTTATAAATGTGTTTGGAAACAATTATCTACTATATTAAAGATAATAGATTTATTTATTTAAAAGACATTTTAAATGTGATTAATTTTCTTTCGGGATAGTTTGTATTATTTTAAATTTATAGAAAGGAATTGGAACTCAATTATTAGAATGTTATGTTGGATAATCTTCTAGGTGTTCGGTCGGATGTTGGTTTAGGTCTTAGGGTCGTTCACTTGAAAAAAAATCTTTTTTTAATATTTTAACAATCTAGAACTAATTCTAAAAGTGTTTTACCAATATAGAAATATGGAAATCAAGCACAAGTTTAGTTTGTATTTAAAAGAATTTTTTTTATTCGTTTACGGAAATGAATTTTTTCCGTAAAGCGAATCACTTATATGGAAATGATTTATTTGTATAGTTAGCATTAAACATCGAAGAAGTAAACTTGTGGCTATTTCAAAACTTAAGAATAATCGTTGGATATGACTTTGAGGTAACACTACCTTGACTTGTCTGGTATTATTGTTAACCAAGAAAAAGTACAAGTTTGAATTCAATGAATGGTGATAAGTATACAAGACTTAATTTCCATATACGATCGTCTTATATCCTCAATAGTTGGTACCTCAACTATCGGTTACTTCATCTTCTTTGTTATTGTCATTCTAAGACAATTTATTGCACCGTTGAGCTCTGTAATTCTCTATTGAAAATGACTAAAATCATGGCACAAAAAAGGAGGGCGCACCCACCAAGTCATCACTGTGCTTCGTCATTCTAAGAGGATTTATCGCTCGTATTGAGCACTAATGTCCAACACCGAAAAAACTAAAATAAAGGCTCAGGTGGGAGCCAATCCATATGGGTCGCACCTACCAGGATATGTTCACATCATCTAGAGAGGTTTCGGCATGCATGCATTCAAGTGAAATATTTGGATGCTCGTGTGAAGCGGGGTCCAGCTTGGAACTTCCCGAGAGTGACGCATGTGCTCTCAAGTATATTTTATCTAGAGGTATAATTTCATGGAAGGGGGGAGCATCCTCCTAGTTATGTTGGATAAATTCATTTTACTGATTTGATTCGAACCTTTGAATTAGTTTTTCGGTAATTACAACGGGAAGAGTCAACCTTCCTTCACGATGTTTGATTATAGTTTTTCAGTCCATTCAATCAAGTTTGGATTATTACCTTATTTTGTCCATTCTATCAAATTGGACTATTTTCCTTGTTCTGTCCATTCTGCCCAGTTTGGATTTTACTTAATTCATTTCCATTCTTTCAAGTCTGGTTTAATATTAATTATACTCATTCATGTTTGGATTTGTTCTTGATATTTATTTCTGCTCTTGCTTATATGGATGTTATTCTTGTGAGGTAAAAGACCCGTTCCGCGTTAGCGGCATGGTCTCAAAGAACTTTTATACATGTTCCCCATAATTCGAGCTATCTCATGCTAGTATTTCCATACTGATATGGATGTTATTTATTTATAATACTCGACTCAGACCGATTATTTTCCCAGGTTGTCTTGAAGTTATGGAGATCATAGAGGGGAGCTGAAGATTCATCTATCGTAGTATTTTATTTTCCACTATATTATGTAGTATACATATTGGAATTTGTAAGATCAAGCTTTATAACCGTCCAGCTGGTAAGCTTTGTTTTTAACTCTGATATACTATGTATGTTTGGAGTGACAGTTTCTACTGTCCTTGTTATATAATATGTTGTCGATTCCACTGTGAGATTCTGTTTTTCTCCATTCTCTGCTATATTTTTTTCATTTCCCTAACACTCCACCCTTTTGTCCATTGAATGCACGACATTGGAACACGGTGGTAGTGTTCGGTGTCGATTTTCGATGGTCAAAATGGTGGGTCGTTACGATAGGTGTTATTTAAAATAGAGATAAGGATAACTCCAAACATTATTCCTTCGGTATTAAGATGGAACGTAAGTTCTACACCATCATAATTAAGAAGATCAGTTAAGGGAAATACAAACTTCAAATTCCTTTATAAATTTCATCAATAATTTCTCAGATTAAATCTCTTTCATTTATGAAATCTCCATTACTTAACTTCCAAATCCATTTACAAAACTCTTTTATAAATATCAAAACCATATATATAACTCTTTATAAATCTCCAAAAATTTTATAAAACTTCTTTTATAAATATCCAAAACCATTTATAGAACTTCTTTTCAAATTTCAAGATCTATTTCAATTTATGAAAATTATTTCATAAACTTTCTTTATTTAAACAAAATTTCTTAAATAAATTTTTAATCAGTAAAGTTCCTTTGACAAAGTCAATTATTCAAAACACCTTTAAATAAACAAGTTCTCATTTAAAACGTTCTTCATTAAATTTATCTATAAACCACATTAGAAAAATAATGATTTTAACAATCATTAGAAAAGTACCAAATTACTCCAAACACCTTTAATGAAATCATTGCTCAATTATCCTTTAAATATTTTAAAATGGAATAAACTTTATACCATTATCAAAAAGGAAAAATGAAATATTTGACTTCATAAAAATCAGGAAGAGGCTTAATGACCGCAATGGTTCATTTAATTTTGTTTAACTTATCCAAATTATAACATGGGCATTTACATCGAAATCAGATATGTAAAACAACCAACACTCAATAATGTATAGGTAAATGTTCAGGTTACCAAAATGGCAAAACTGGGATTGGTACTGCTAAATACATATCCAAGTTAATATAATAGCAGAATGATGTTTGGTTCTGTTAACAAATGTTAAATATAACTTAATTAGCAGAGTGGTGATTATTCTACTAAACAAATGTCATTGGATTTCATATTAAATTAAGGTTCCTTAAATGTAATCGACAAAGAAATTCGAAGGATTAAAATCATCTTTTTAAAGAAAGTTGCTTTTAAAACAAACCGATCTTTAGAAATAAAGTGGTTTAAAACTTAAAAACTTTTATTAAAAATTAAATAACATTTAAATTCATTAAATAATAATAATAATTAACCTTTAATTAATAATTAAATAATAATTAACAATTAAATAAATAATTACATATTAATTATCCTTAAGATAAATATTTAAATAATAGTTATTCTTTAAAAATAATTATTAAACCATAGTTAATCTTTAATTAGTTATTAAATAATAATTTAAAATTTCAAATAATAATTATGTATTATTTAACCTTAATTAATTAATTAATCCTTAATTAAACTTAAATAAATCATTTTAATTAATATTAATTAAATAATAATTAATTATTAATTAATTAATCAAATAGTGATTAGTCTTCAATTAATTAATAAATTATAATTGACTCACTTAAAAATAATTAAGTGTTAATTAACCTAATTTAATTAATTATTAAGTACTAATTACCTTACTTAATTAGTTAATTAAATAATCATGAAATAAATAAAATAATAAAAATCACCTTTTATTTCTTATAACAAGTTTTGAAAACATTTTCAAAAGATACTTAAGTGAAATTGAATTCAGACTTCAAAAATAGTCTGTTTTCTCAAACTGCACTTATAGCGACTACCGCTAATTGACCCTAAATTTTCAAAACTTGTTCAATATCAAATAGCTTTAAAATATTATGTTTTAGTTTTAATTTTACTTTTACAACTTGAATAAAGTTTTGGATCTTAAAATGTAAAGCTTTCAAAACTGTATATTTTTTTTAGAAACACTTAAGTAAGATTGATTTTAATGTAAGGGATTTCGATGCAGCACCACATAACAAACTAAATATCTAACCCTGCTTTAGCCACAACATTCCATGCATGATTACAAACATATACATTCCACAATTAAGTATAACCAACTAAGGACATATCTAATAAACTAGCATGACTTAATTACTTGAATATTCAAGTTATTTGTCATTTTCAACCAAGCACATTCCAAACATAAATATATATGCGCAAAAATCTATCCTATATCCAATCAATCACATATAATTAAATCAACAAATATTTAACATAACTAAAGTGGGAAACTTTAATTAAATTATTGAGTTTTACTTACTATTAGGCCTCTAACTTATCCAAAGCGACATTAGATGCTCCCGACTAACAAAAACACCACGACACCCTCCTTCTCCTCCTTTCCTTACCAAATGGCTCGACCCAAGGTATGGTGAGCTTGGCCTTGAATAGTGGAGGTACTTCGGATTATCATCAAATTCACAAAAATCAAACTTGAAAATTGGTCATCTTCCAACTGATTTTTGGATAAGTTACTCATGAAATTTGGAAAAGTTGTCAAAGGGAAAATTATTGTAAATTCTCTTCTCTATAGTTTCAAAAAAGGAATCACTCAATTTGGAACTATTTAAAGGGAAATATGGCCTAAGGAAGAAGAGGTTCTCAGAATAAAAAAACTGGGTCTGAAAACACTCTCCAAAGAAATGAGATTTGGATATAGCTAAGCTCAATATTTGAGGAAATGGTATACGTGAAAGTTGTAGCCACTAGAATTTGTTACGGTTTGAAAAAAATTATTCATTTGGACAAGATATGAGAAAGATACGGTAGAAGGAAAATGAGGTGAAATTGAAGAAGTGAAAGGGCTATTTATAAGCAAGGGAACACAATTAATTACCTTAATGCCCTTGTACCTTACCCTCCATTCTTAGTTTCCCACATCACCTTGTACCCTCTACCCCATGGTACTCACGCTTATAAGCTTGTCCCCCTACATGGTTTGAGCTAGCATGATTTGATGCCAAATGCGCCTTGTGTTTACAATGTTTCTGATAACTTTTATTCGAATAAAAGTCAAAAATTCAGAAAACGAATTGCAGGCACATTTTTTATTCTTCTTTGAACTAATTATTTTTGTAAACTAATTTGAAAAACTATTTCACCATCATAATTTATTATTTAAAAGTGATTTTACTTTAATTATAACATCTATTATTTTAATATTTAAAATTAATTAAATATTCACAAATCAAAGCAGTAAAATTCTAGGTCGGTACACTCTCCCCCCTTAAAAGAATTTCAACCGTGAAATTTTTACATAGCCCTAACCGAGAAATACTGAAAACTGCTCATCAATTTGTAAGATGTACATAGATCATCCCTATGTAAAACTTTGATCACTCACTTGAATACATAACTTTACTTCAAAGTAGTATCGCTCACTCAATTCCTTAATGCCGATTCTGATTAGGTTTCTCAATTAAAAATATATGTCCTCCTTACATTTCCATACTATGATAGAAAACTTTGGTTCTAAATTAAGAAACCTTTTCAAGTGTATTTCGTCAAAAATCAAGTGATAAATCCTTCTTTCGAATGGTGTGAAACACCTTAAGTCATGTGCTTGAATCGAGAAATATATGGAAAATGGTAATGATCTATGTACAACATACATACTAATCTAAAGATTCTTACTACCCAACTACTCTTCTCCCTCGCAAATTTTTTATGTAAAAACATTTCACGAAAATTTCAACTTAGGTTCAAACATTTTTAAGCGATATAGCTTTATTTATGAAACCTTTTCATAAAATCATTTTAATTCATTAATTTGTATAATACTCTTCTACATCCTAAAAGTACAAAACATATAATTTTAATTTTAATTCACTTTTAAATTATTTAAATGTATGCCCAAAATAACTTTAGGTCTTAAAACCGAGTCATTCAATTTAACCTCTTTACCCAATCGATCTGGTAAGTAGCTAAGAAGAGTTAGATGCTGGTATCCAAATTCCATCCTACAATCTACTTTTTCGTAGATACCTACAAGGTAAAAATGTTTATTAGCCGACCTAATAACATCAATTAAAATTTAACCTCTTATATGTTAAAATCAAAAGTCATGGTTTAATAAAATAAAGTTTATTAAACCTTCTTAATAAATTTAACTCATATTAAACTTCATTTGTTAACCCATTATTTAATCAAAATACTTCATTATCTCGAAACCTTAGGAGCTAAATATCAAGATTTTATCTCAAAATCTTTTGAATGATACTTCATATTTAACCCTTAGAAAATATACATATAGCCCGAGTAACACCATAATGATATCAAGTAACTAGTTACCACCAAATAGTATCATATATTTCCTTTCCAAGAAGGGTAATACTCAAGAGAAGTGTTTACCATCCAGCACATCCTTTTCCATTTTTATTCACTTTCGGGTCACTTGAACTAGTTAATTATAAAAATATTTTCTATTTTTAAATCCCCTTTTTAAAACAATACTATATATATATTTCCAGCTAAATAATTTCAATGAAATACCTAATTCAAATTTGTTTTGGATTCATTCGGATTTGAACCCATCCTGATGGTAAAATGATAAGAGAATAATTTACTAATGGCACTACAATGTTCACCAATTCTTTAAACCAACATTATCATCGAATGTCTTATTGTCAAACTGTGAAACTTATTTCACAAGGTATTTGTTTTAATATTCCTACAAATTCTATCTACCTAACCTATGATGGAAAAAAGAAAACCACCAATAAATCAGGTAATAGTCAATGCTCAAAATTGGATGAGCATGACTAATCTAACCCTATATAATAATTATTAAATATTATCAACTCCTAACAACAATCAAATCATATTTGACTAAATTATATTTTTAAAAACCATTCCTTTATATATAAACATATATTCCTAGGCAAAATTATTTCATTTTCTAGATTTTAAAACAATACTATTTCGATTTGCCTAGTGTAAGTGTTTAGAAACCTCTATCGACACCGTATTTCCCTATGTCTTGACCAGAATTCATAAACCACTCAATCGATAAATGAACACAATATAAAATATTTTTTATAGCACTAAAAATATACACTCCATATATACACTTAAACTCATTCTAGGGTCTCACTTACCGTATCTCAAAAGAGTCAACCCCACCAAAGCCTAGATGTTCGACCAACCTAAGCTCTGATACCACTTGTAATGATCTGCCTTTCTTACACCAAAGACGACACTTAATACATCCTAGGTATTTATGTGTCAATCACTTAAGTGACCGAAAGACAGGTCATTTGTGACAAAGGAAGAAAAGATAGAAAAAATTTCACAAATAGTGACAAGGAATATATAATATAAATGAGTCTTTACAAAAAGAAATCATCTTTATTATGCATAACATCAGAGTACATTAACCTAGAATCAGCCTAAACATTTATAACAGCTTGTCCTTATAATTTGATAAATACGAAAACTATCATCAAGAACAACTAAATAGTGGAATAATACAAGATACGTAAACACGTCTTAGAGAATCCAGCTTGTCTTTAGAAAGCTCTAAAGGATCCAGCTAAATCTGGAAAATATGCTCGGGCTGACCCGAGCATTATAAAAATAGCGCCCATATCATTTTGGTAAAACCAACATGAGAAACTCAGATAACAAAGAATTTTATTTATTATAAGTTATAAAATCCTTTAAAAATCAATGGTATCTCGTAAGACCACGCCGCACATAATCACGGGCGAGTTTTTAACTTACGATAACCAAAACACCTTGTATGGAAAATCCAGTACTGTAATAATAATGTCTAAAATACAAATACACATTGATATTGCTGAAATGCTTGCATCTTACATTTCAGTAGTTGGGCACAAATAAGTCCGTAAAGGCGTGTGTTGGAAAATGGATTCCAATAATTACATGGCACTAGGGGTGCCATCTATCATAATGAATCTCTAAATAAAGCACATCGAGGTCCTCACATGGACTCCCTACGAGTCAAGACCAGCCCTATCCCTTATAGAATAGCGTTGAATATGTCATCACCCTAGTTAGGATCAACAACCAAATAGTCCCTAAGCATATATGATCTAAACTATTGATTTAGATTGGGTAATGACTATACCTTAATGGTAGCGAACCACATAGCCTTGAATCATATCCTCTGATTTTATTCATTCCCAGCAGTGAGCCTTGAGGTTACTATTACCTTTTTTATAGCATACCATCTTGGAATGCTAACACCGCACTCTAGGCACATTTGCAATGCCAGCATCATCCATTCAAGTTTATTTTAGATCTGAATGACACCGAAGGCACTACCTCTACTACATCCATTTTGGAATCACCCTCAGGATTAGTAGCAAGTAGCCCTTGAACTCCAAAATCTCCATCTTTAATCATCATCAAGATGTCTTCCGTTCGAAAAGCTTGAGTTGGATGGAAGTGGTCTTTAGATAACTTATACTTATCTGATCGTGGACTCTTCGAAACAACATTAACTCAACCCCGGTTCTTATGGAAATAAACTATTCACTCGGTTTCTGGTCAATAATAGATTATATAGGAAAGATGGCCGAGTGGTTGAAGGCGTAGCACTGGAACTGCCATGTAGGCTTTTTGTTTACCGAGGGTTCGAATCCCTCTCTTTCCCTTTCTGTTAATTCACCATTGTTACCAACTGCAATATATCAAATCAAATAAAAACGAATATCATTATATTATTCCAACAGCTTTATTTGATATAAAATTATGATTCCTAATTACTGTGGTATGGATACGTAAAAGAAAAATCTTGTGGAAAGAGCAAAAAAAAAATTCTACCGCGTATCAATTTGTAATATGTGAATAACAAAATACAGATTAAGGCCCTTAGATCTATTTCCTTCATCGAAAAAGGGACAGAATTGTCTAAACCCCTTTTCTTGTTATGTTCGTCAGGTTCAAGTCTGACGAGAATAATATTCTACGACTAACAACTCATTTATTTTTACACATTTATTTTTACATTGATCCATTTATTATCTATTATTTGATTTACTAAGCCTTTATATTGGAGTGAGTCAATAGTCAAATGGTTTGGCACTCCTTCTTGAGGATATGAAGCAATAAAATTTTGAATCAAAGCTTTTGATCTTTGTTTATCCTTCGTAGCAATAATATCTCGGGGTTTGCAATGGTTCGATAACATTATGTTAATAAAAAATGGCTCGGTGGTATGTTAACGAATTGTTCCACTACAGAAACGAGACTTCATAAGTTCAGAGACTTAAGAGGAGAACAAAAGATGGGGAAACTCAACTGTCTCCCTAAATGAGATGCAACAATGTTGAAGAGAAAATTATCGACTTTGCAAACATATCTGGGTGGGAATCGAATTTTCTAAACGAACAAGAGCCAATCCGTATTGATCTTGTAACAGATCTGCTGATATACATCTAGAAAGCCGTATGCTTTGGAAGAAGCTTGTACAGTTTGGAAAGAGGTTTTAAAAGAAGAATCTACTTCAACCGATATGCCCTTAGGCACGGCCATACATAACATAGAAATCACGCTTCGAAAGGGTGGACAATTAGCTAGAGCGGTGGGCGCTAACAAATTCCCGATTTTAAACATATATCAAAAAATGAAAAAAAAATGTTTTGTCTATTCGATCCAAAAAAAGTGGATAATGCGCATTTGCTTGAAATATTTTCAAGATAATTGTTTTACGTCTTCAAACAATACACAGTAGCAGAGATCACCCCTTAACTGTTTAGGTGGATGGATCTCCCTATCATTTGTCATGGGAGAGAAAAATAAGATTTATATGCACAGTGCAGCATCATCAAAGATGACTGTGCCATATAACTCATGTGTTTCTCCTTGCTATTTCCAGAGTTATATTTTGGTCCATATTTGATACTCGATTATTTAACTATCAAACAAACAAGCAAACAAGCAATAGTTTAGAGATTTAATTACCTATAACAACCACTAAGCCTCAAAATAAATCTTTGATTTATTTAAATCACTTCCTAAAATGTTTATCAAAATATTCATATACTAATCTCATTGTCATAAGTATATTCACAAAACATTGTGAAAGATTTCTTATTTCAAAATCATATTAAAAAGGATCAAAACAAGTGTTATTCAAAATAGAGATAAGGATAATCCCAAACATTATTCCTTTGGTGCAAAGCATGGAATGTAATTTCCACACCACCACAATCAGGAAGGTCGGTTAAAGGAAATCCAAATTTCGAATTCTTTTATAAATTTCTTCAATAATATCTTTTAATAAATCTTTTTCATTTATGAAATCTCCTTTACTTAATTTCCAAATCCGTTTATAGAACTTTTTATAAATTTCCAAGTTTATTTACAAAACTCTTTTATAAATATCAAAACCATATATAAAACTCTTTATAAATCTCCAAAATCATTTATAAAACTTCTTTTCTAAAAATCTAAACCAACTATAAAACTTCTTCTCAAATTTCAAGACCCTTTTCAATTTATAAAACTTCTTTTATTAACTTTCTTTATTTAAACAAAACTTCTAAAAAAATTTTAATCAATAAATTTTCTTTGATAAAGTCAATTATTCAAATACCTTTAAATAAACAAGTTATCATTTAAAAACATTCTTCATTAAGTTTACTTTGAACCATATTAGCAAAATAATGATCTTAACTAATATTTAAAAAGTATCAAATTACTCCAATAGCTTTAATGAAATTATTGCTTAATTATCCTTTAAATATTCTAAAATGGAATAAACTTTAAAGTATTATCAAAAAGGAAAAATGAAATAATTGACTTCACAAAAATCAGGGAGAGCTTTAGTGCCCACAATGGTTCGTTTAATTAAGTTTAACTTATCAAATTTATAACAAGGGTATTTACATGGAAATCAGATATGTAAAAGGAATCAACAAAAACCAATCAATAACATATAAGTAAATGGTTACGTTACCAAAATGGCACTGCTAGAATTGAATCTGCTAAATACATATCCAAGTTAATATAATTGCAAGATGGTGATTGGTTCTGCTAACAGATGTCAAATATAAATTAATTAGCATAATAGTGATTTATTATGCTAAACAAATGCCATTGAGTAAAATATTCGATTGAGGTTCCTTGAATATAATCGATAAAGAAATCTCTTGGTAAAATCTTCTTTTTAAAGAGAGTCGCTTTTAAAACAAACCGATCTTCAGATATAAAGTGGTTTAAAACTTTTATTAAAAATTAAATAACAATTAAATTCATTAAAAAATAATAATTAACCTTTGATTAATATTTAAACAATAATTAACTATTAAATAAATAATTAAATAAAAATTATCCTTTAAATAAATATTTAAATAATAGCTAACCTTTAAAATAAATAATTAAACCATAATTAATCTTTAATTAATTATTAAATAATAATTTAAACTTTTAAATAATCATTAAACATTACTTAATCTCAACTAATTAACTAAATAATCCTTAATTAAAATTTAAATAAATAATTTGAATTAATATTAATTGAATAGGAATTAATTATTAATTAATTAATTAATGATTGACCTTTTATTAATAAAAATTATAATTAATTAACTTAAAAATAATTATGTGCTAATTACCCTAACTTAATTCATGATTAAATACTAATTACCTTACTAAATTAGTTGATTAAATAATCATGAAATAAATAAAATATTAAAAATTACCTTCATATTTCTTATAACAAGTTATGAAAACATTTTAAAAAAGATACTTAAGCGAAAACAAATTCAGATTTCAAAAATAGTCCGTTTTCACGAACTGCACTTATAACGACTATCACTATATGACCCTGAATTATCAAAACTTGTTTAATAACAAATACCTTCAAAAATATTATCTTTTAGTTTTAAATTTACTTCTACAATTTGAATAAAGTTTTGGATCATAAGAAGTAATTGTCAGGACCCGATTCTTCGTCTTCCGAAAATTCGACATCGATACTCACTTTATCGACTGCCGAGCAATCGAACGACGGAAAACCGAACACTGAGGGTTTTAAGAAAAAGAAAAAAAGACAGAAGAAGAGATTAGAAGGTAGAGAATTTTAAAATAGAAGAAAAAGAGAATAGAAAATTTGAAAATATAGAAAAATGGAGAATAGATAAGGTAGAAAAGATAGAGGGAAAAGAAAATAGGAAAAGAGAACAGAAAGAAAATAGAACGGAATAGAAAACAACAGGACAACATCAGAATCTCACAATTCGCAGCGGAACAACATATAATAGATAAATGAATAATCTTTAAACAAAGAACTATATCAGTTATTACATTACATTACATTTCATCATATCATCAGAGTGTACAACAACAACAACAAACAGTGCAGCGGAAAAATTTGTAAAAGTACTGTATAAGTAATATGCCATGCCATCCAGCTTGCCTCCAGCAACTCCAGAATATCCAGAACATCCTGATAAACCTAACTCTTGACTGCCCGTGTGGAAATTGGTGGGCACCCAGAGTTTAGGAAGGAAAACAATAAACTCCAAGTCAGTCATGTGACTGGTGTGAGAACTCAAAACAGTTTATTTATCTTTTAAGATCAAAATAGAGGAATATTTTTAAATCAATTCGCAATGCTTTTAAAAATGAGACTACCATAAGGCCTCCCGCACACACACACAATGCAAACGCAGAATCGGAGGAGATTTCTCCTTATGATAGTCAAAGATGCTTGATACGCATTTAAAATAACATTTGATATTATTACTAGTGTATAGTGTAGGAAAAATTCATTTCGAAAGTAGAATATAAATCTTAGCCAACATAGACATTTCGAACTATGCCTACTATAGCTACCATGTTCAATAGCGGGTTACCGCCACATTCCATAGCAGGTTATACAACTAAAACCGTACAAGGCTCGTATTTGAAGAATGGATTTTCCAACAAATGGTCAGGCCAAGGAACTTCCCATTGCCATATGGAAACGCCTCTGGAAGGACGCCCCGAGAACCACCGTTCTCCGCTAAACAAAGTCGGGAATCCCTTTTCCCAAGGGATATTACAAACCCTCAGATATACCACCCCCGGTCCTTTGGAATCTTTAACCGAGCGCTCGTCACCATCATCACACAATCATAAAGTGTTTTCAACATGAGTAAGTATCTGGGCTCCATACCATGATACTACCCTTTTCCAGAAGGAATGGTCATACCCTAGGGAAGCGATCCCTGGAAACCTTGCCGCACAATTCCTGTTTCGACCATTAACGGTTTGTGAGGCTCGACGAAGTCACGTCCACAAAAACACACTTTATACAAAAGCCGTGCTTTGGGTCAACAAATGATCATAGAAATGATCACAAAGATAGACGATCAAATAAATGATCCTATCACAAATAATCAACACAATGATCATTTACAACAACACTCAGCATGTCACATTACCAAATTGGGAATATATCGCTGATAACTTCAACTATATAACCTCTGAGCTCGTACGTCTCAGAGAAGGGTGTTAAGCTAAAAGAATAAATTCTCCGCCACCAACAGAAATATATTTGAAAGAAATCGGCTTTATATCTCAACTTGTAATGTCAGACATACAATCCATACAAGTCTGTTCCGGGCTCGAACAAAACCGAAGGCACTTACAAAGAAGTCCTTGCAATCCGGATATTCACAATCCTGATCGGATTTCCCATCACTTAGGGAGTCTCTATACCGTTGCAACTCAGTGCAGAGACAATCGACAGGTCATCCTATCGCTTTCGCAAATACCGGGTCTTCAACACCGATCTTCAATGCAATTCACAACGACGTATCACATATTCGGAATGGGTTATACGACCCCATGGTCCTTTCCCGGTTAACCCGAATAGTGAGCGCTTATTCAAAAATAAGTGTGGCATTCACATTCAAACAAATCACATCAAATACCCATTCAAAGGGAAATATTGATAGTCGGTTATTGAACTATCAATGGATATGCACACATCACCAGATTCCAAATAATTTTCCAAATTATTTATTTTCCAAAATATCTTTACTAGATATATAATTTCAACACTTCAAAAATAAATCAATATTTATTTTTAACAAATTCCACTTTTCATTTATAAATTTCATAATGAATTTATATTTCAAAATATCCATGCATATGATTTCAATTATTCATTTCAATTTACCTTCAAAAAGATAAATTCTCAAAACGTTTCATTTCACATTGGAAAAACATTCCCATACTTATTTATAAATAAGTAATTCATAAATCCTTTTATTTTCAACCTTGGAAAATATTCAATATACTTAAATCGAAATTAAGTACATATTTCATTCTTTAAGGAAATCATTCCCTTAAACATATTTATTTGGGCCAAAACGAATGTTACGTAAAACATCGTTACGACAACCCAAAATCACTAGTATAGGGATTCTAAATTAAAATAGATATATAAATCCCAATACTATTCAAAAACATTTCCTTTCGGAAATCATTTACTATAACAACGGTGTTATAGTCCATCATCTCCTTTTATTTCTCGAAAACGTCTATTTCAACAATGAATGTTGAAATCTATGGTTTCGAATCTCAACATCTTTTAAAACATCATTAGGTCGTTTTAATTCTATTTAAAACATCACATTCAAACATTTTCTTTAACACCTTATTCACTATTCAAAAACGTGAATATACTACGTTAACAAGTTTCATCATTTCTATGCATTTTATTTCAAAGGATTATTCACAGTCTAAACGTGAATATAACTCTATTTCTAAGTTATAACAATTAACTTATCAAAATAAGTCGTTCGCGAATTTATAAAACAACGTTTATAAATTCCATTTCTATTTATTTATAAAAATTTCCTTTTTATAAATTCCTTTATTAACCTATTCTAGTTTATAACTAAATTATAAACTAAACGTTCATATTATAAGTTAAATACTTATAAAACGATTATTTTACAAAATCGTTCTTTTAAAGACTTTCCAAATCATAAATCTTATAACTTATAAGATTCATTTATTTAACCAAATCTATTCTTCAATTAACTTCACAAATTTATAAATCTTACTATTTATAAATTTTATTTATAACTTCACAGTTTATAATTCTATAAATTTCATTCATTTATGAAATTCATTTTCACTTCATTCAAACACTTCTAAAAACTCGTTTTATAATGTCAATATTTCAATTTATAAATATCTATTTATAAATCTCTTAATATAAATCAATTTATATTATTCTTTTAAAACGTCTTTAAATTCCTTTATAATTTCATCATTCTCTTGATTTATAAAATAATCAAATTTTATAAATCCTATATTTAAACTCTTTATAATAAATTCCAAAATCTCAATTTAAACTATTTTATAAAATCATTAAATCCATATTTCTCAAAAATCAACTTTAACCGTATTTCTCAAAAATTATAATTTTTATAACTTTAAAAATTATAACGTTCATTTATTTATAATGGATCAATTCCAAAAATATTTAATATTTTCAAAGATCACTTTAAAAACCTTTTAAAATCCCAAAATTTGGGTCCAATGATGCTACACACCAAATAGTCAAACACGACTACAACGACATCATATATCGTATATGATAATCCATCAAATATCAAAATATCTGAAATCAAATAAAACTGTTGAGGAATCCAGTTGGATCCCTCCAACCTGTTTTCCTGCATCCACAAACATTAGCACAATACCAATTTCGCTCCAGTACGAAATTATCGCGGTATATGTTTTTAATAAATATTATCCGCTTAATAACGGCGCAATAGGGTCTCATCCGCTAAACAATGCGGGGAATCAATAACTCCAATATATACATATGCCAATATATATATATTGATATTATATATAATACCAATTTCACTGTTTATGAAATATTCGCGGTATATGTTTTTAATAAATAACATCCGCTTACTAACGGCGTATAATGTCTATTTTAACAATCAATAGATAACAATCATCATTCAAACATGCATTCAAATATTTTAAATTTAACTATTTAAAATAAAATCGAAACTGATTCGATTGAGTGAGAAGTTCTCACCTTGATTTCAATTTCTTTTTAGCGATTTATTTCGAATAAAATTAAACGGACGTTTAATTTTACCCAAAATTCTCACTAACTCCAAACGACTCCAATCAAATTTCATCGTGTAGTGCTCGTCCATACGATTCCAACGCAACTGGTTTCGCGCGTTTTCGACCTCGTATGAAAAAGTTATGATTTTTTAAAGTTTACTCGATTTATATATATCTAATTTACAACAAACTTTAATAATTTTTAACCTACACAAGCCATAGCCGTGAGATCCACTGCAATTTCATCAAGGCCGTTCCTTACCTTCTCCCTCAACTCTCTCACGCAAACTACAGATAAACATCACGCATATAAACCCATAGAGCTCCAAATTAGGTTTAAATTTTGCCACCACCACGATCCACTTCGCGACAATCAAAGAGTTCCATCACGTAGCTCGTAACACAAGCTACCCACGGCCACCACCATGCCAAGCTCGGCCACCTATTCCCCCTCGAAAAACGTGCGCAGCCGGCCCCCTTCAAGCCAAATTTGCCGATGATCCGTGAAGCCATTGACGATCATAACCGTTGAAATCCAAGATCTCATCGAGCTCTATACTTTTGTAGTTGGAGATTTCTGGAATCGATGAACGGATTTGGAGTTATTGAGGGAGGAAGTGGAGTGATTTTCGGCCGTTCATATCAATGGAGGCGGCTGGTTAATAGAAATTAGGTTTTTATTATTTGTGAAGAGAGTGGGGGTCTATTTATAGAAGAACGAACGACACTATTCATCCGGAAATTCCGAACTCCGATTTACGCGCCGAAACTGACATTTCTAGGGTTTATCCCGCGTTTCGGACACAATGGAACAGGTTTCGGAAGCTAATTCGGACATCTGTGCGAGTTATGGCTATAAACGTTCAATTTAAATTAAACCGATTTAAGCGATTTTCTAGGCGTTTTAATTTGTACCGGACAAACGGTAAATCCGATTGACACGAAATTTGAAACCATACAATAATATCACATTACGGATCCGATTAAACTGGTTTCGTCGAAATCCGAGACTTTTTGAAAAATGGCTATTTTAACTCGCCAAATTAAAATTAAAAACAATTCGATGCGTTTCGAGCTACTACGCTCAAACGATAGCTCCGATTGACACGAAAATTGAAATCCGGTAATAACTAACTATTACGGATCCAATGGAACTAGTTTTGTTCAATTCTGAGACTGTTCAAAAATTGGCTATTTTCACTAGTCGATTTTAATATTAAAATATTCAATTTTTCACGAATTAACTTTTAATTCGATTTTAAAAGTTCTAAAATATCGTTCTAACTCCAATATGATAAAATAAAATTTTACAAATCATTTTCAATCATATTTAACTCAATTTTCAATTATTTCCATAATTTAACATATTAAATTATCGATTTAATTATCCAATAAAATCCAATAATTCAAATAAAAATTTATTCGACTTATAAATTCACTTCTTAATATTTAAAATTAATTAAATATTCAAATTTTAATTAATAAAAATCCTGGGTCGTTACAATCTTCCCCCCTTAAAAGAATTTCGTCCTTGAAATTATTAAGTAAGAAAAGTTACAGAATTTATTAATTTTTTTCCCAAAACAAATTTAAACTTCTTATAAAATCTTTACTAAGTTTTCAAATCATACTTAGTTATCCTTTCAAAACCAAACTATATCATTTAACTTTCAATTCCAAAATCTAAGTTATAGTTTTCAAAATTTTCCAAATTTTCTCAAATTTTTTCTAACGCCTTAAATTTTCGGAAAAATTCGCCGTAGTCTCCTTTGCGCGGCTCGATCCGAAAAAAAATGACAGTATATATCACAAATATACATCTCATCAAGTAATGAGGCATCCCGAAGGGAAAAAAGTATAAAAGTACGGTATGTAATCCGAGATATGTACCTTATATTTTATTAGCAAGCATATACAGCTAATATAGCGCGAAAGCGAGCTCCAAATGCGAAGCAAACGCGATCCGCACCTACTAAACACTCAACAAACAACATGAGAACCATGCATATAGATAATAGTATCGATATACAACATATAGCAACATAATAACTATACATGCCAACATATCAAATACAGTAAAAGCAACAAATGCAAACATCAACCATCTATCATTCTACAAATTCATAACCAATATATATTCATTCATATTCTCATTAATATTCAATGAAATGGGTTTTCAGTTTAATCACATTTGATTCATTTACATTGGATTTACTAGCATTCATTTTCAATTAGTTTATATTCACTAATTCATATTCAAGTTGGTTCACTTCCAAATCAAATTCAATTTTATTTAAGATTCACTTAACTTCTAATTGAATTTCAATTACTTTAGCTACCAATTTCATTAACTCAATTTCATTAATACTTAATGAATTATACACAATCAATCAACTAACAACCATATAACAACCAATGTATATCAATTGCAACCAAATTCCTTTGCTTACAATAGGTTTAATTAAATTGATTTTCTTTCAATTATTCAAATTCCTAATAACATTAGATTTTAATGAATTACACTTATATTCATTATTTCATATCAATTATTCACATTTAATTGATTATTATCCAATCCATTCATTCAATTCAATTACAACAGTTGAATTTCATTTCATAACTCAAGTTCATATCCATCACTTAACTTTAATATTTTACTTTGATACTAATATCAACTTCATTCAACATCTCTTAAGTTATATTTCATTTAAACATCACTTAGTTTTACATAACTTAAATTCCTACTTATAAATAAATTCAGATTCCAAATTCTAAAGTAAATTTCCATTTATCTTTAAATTTATTTTTATTTATAACTCATATTCATAAATATATTCATATAGTTTCACTTCTCATATGTATAAGTTTATTTCACAATTGTAAATCACCTTAATTATAATTCAATTCTTATAATTCTTTCTACTTATACAATTATTCTTTTATTTTGATTATTCAAACATTTAAACAATCAACTTACATACACTTTAATAATTCTGAAAAATTATTTCTTCATATATAAAATATACTCAAGGTAAAATTATTCCATTTACCCAATTTAAAACAATATTGTGTCGAATTGTTCTATACAAGTGTTTAGAAACCCCTTCGGCATAGTTGTCGAGACCACGCTGACGAAAGTTCATATACCACTCGATAAACCAACCATCACAATATAAAACAATTTTATATATTCACTATCAAATACGCTCTCATAGCTATTATTACACTCAAACTCATTCTAGAGTACTACTGACTCTATCTCTAACGAGTAATACCCAACAGAACCATGGTTGTCGCTTAACCATAAGCTCTGATACCAAATTGTCAGGACCCGATTCTTCGTCTTCCGAAAATTCGACATCGATACTCACTTTATCGACTGTCGAGCAATCGAACGACAGAAAACCGAACACTGAGGGTTTTAAGAAAAAGAAAAAAAGACAGAAGAAGAGATTAGAAGGTAGAGAATTTTAAAATAGAAGAAAAAGAGAATAGAAAATTTGAAAATATAGAAAAATGGAGAATAGATAAGGTAGAAAAGATAGAGGGAAAAGAAAATAGGAAAAGAGAACAGAAAGAAAATAGAACGGAATAGAAAACAACAGGACAACATCAGAATCTCACAATTCGCAGCGAAACAACATATAATAGATAAATGAATAATCTTTAAACAAAGAACTATATCAGTTATTACATTACATTACATTTCATCATATCATCAGAGTGTACAACAACAACAACAACAAACAGTGCAGCGGAAAAATTTGTAAAAGTACTGTATAAGTAATATGCCATGCCATCCAGCTTGCCTCCAGCAACTCCAGAATATCCAGAACATCCTGATAAACCTAACTCTTGACTGCCCGTGTGGAAATTGGTGGGCACCCAGAGTTTAGGAAGGAAAACAATAAACTCCAAGTCAGTTATGTGACTGGTGTGAGAACTCAAAACAGTTTATTTATCTTTTAAGATCAAAATAGAGGAATATTTTTAAATCAATTCGCAATGCTTTTAAAAATGAGACTACCATAAGGCCTCCCGCACACACACACAATGCAAACGCAGAATCGGAGGAGATTTCTCCTTATGATAGTCAAAGATGCTTGATACGCATTTAAAATAACATTTGATATTATTACTAGTGTATAGTGTAGGAAAAATTCATTTCGAAAGTAGAATATAAATCTTAGCCAACATAGACATTTCGAACTATGCCTACTATAACTACCATGTTCAATAGCGGGTTACCGCCACATTCCATAGCAGGTTATACAACTAAAACCGTACAAGGCTCGTATTTGAAGAATGGATTTTCCAACAAATGGTCAGGCCAAGGAACTTCCCATTGCCACATGGAAACGCCTCTGGAAGGACGCCCCGAGAACCACCGTTCTCCGCTAAACAAAGCCGGGAATCCCTTTTCCCAAGGGATATTACAAACCCTCAGATATACCACCCCCGGTCCTTTGGAATCTTTAACCGGGCGCTCGTCACCATCATCACACAATCATAAAGTGTTTTCAACATGAGTAAGTATCTGGGCTCCATACCATAATACTACCCTTTTCCAGAAGGAATGGTCATACCCTAGGGAAGCGATCCCTGGAAACCTTGCCGCACAATTCCTGTTTCGACCATTACCGGTTTGTGAGGCTCGACGAAGTCACGTCCATAAAAACACACTTTATACAAAAGCCATGCTTTGGGTCAACAAATGATCATAGAAATGATCACAAAGATAGACGATCAAATAAATGATCCTATCACAAATAATCAACACAATGATCATTTACAGCAACACTCAGCATGTCACATTACCAAATTGGGAATATATCGCTGATAACTTCAACTATATAACCTCTGAGCTCGTACGTCTCAGAGAAGGGTGTTAAGCTAAAAGAATAAATTCTCCGCCACCAACAGAAATATATTTGAAAGAAATCGGCTTTATATCTCAACTTGTAATGTCAGACATACAATCCATACAAGTCTGTTCCGGGCTCGAACAAAACCGAAGGCACTTACAAAGAAGTCCTTGCAATCCGGATATTCACAATCCTGATCGGATTTCCCATCACTTAGGGAGTCTCTATACCGTTGCAACTCAGTGCAGAGACAATCGACAGGTCATCCTATCGCTTTCGCAAATACCGGGTCTTCAACACCGATCTTCAATGCAATTCACAACGACGTATCACATATTCGGAATGGGTTATACGACCCCATGGTCCTTTCCCGGTTAACCCGAATAGTGAGCGCTTATTCAAAAATAAGTGTGGCATTCACATTCAAACAAATCACATCAAATACCCATTCAAAGGGAAATATTGATAGTCGGTTATTGAACTATCAATGGATATGCACACATCACCAGATTCCAAATAATTTTCCAAATTATTTATTTTCCAAAATATCTTTACTAGATATATAATTTCAACACTTCAAAAATAAATCAATATTTATTTTTAACAAATTCCACTTTTCATTTATAAATTTCATAATGAATTTATATTTCAAAATATCCATGCATATGATTTCAATTATTCATTTCAATTTACCTTCAAAAAGATAAATTCTCAAAACGTTTCATTTCACATTGGAAAAACATTCCCATACTTATTTATAAATAAGTAATTCATAAATCTTTTTATTTTCAACCTTGGAAAATATTCAATATACTTAAATCGAAATTAAGTACATATTTCATTCTTTAAGGAAATCATTCCCTTAAACATATTTATTTGGGCCAAAACGAATGTTACGTAAAACATCGTTACGACAACCCAAAATCACTAGTATAGGGATTCTAAATTAAAATAGATATATAAATCCCAATACTATTCAAAAACATTTCCTTTCGGAAATCATTTACTATAACAACGGTGTTATAGTCCATCATCTCCTTTTATTTCTTGAAAACGTCTATTTCAACAATGAATGTTGAAATCTATGGTTTCGAATCTCAACATCTTTTAAAACATCATTAGGTCGTTTTAATTCTATTTAAAACATCACATTCAAACATTTTCTTTAACACCTTATTCACTATTCAAAAACGTGAATATACTACGTCAACAAGTTTCATCATTTCTATGCATTTTATTTCAAAGGATTATTCACAGTCTAAACGTGAATATAACTCTATTTCTAAGTTATAACAATTAACTTATCAAAATAAGTCGTTCGCGAATTTATAAAACAACGTTTATAAATTCCATTTCTATTTATTTATAAAAATTTCCTTTTTATAAATTCCTTTATTAACCTATTCTAGTTTATAACTAAATTATAAACTAAACGTTCATATTATAAGTTAAATACTTATAAAACGATTATTTTACAAAATCGTTCTTTTAAAGACTTTCCAAATCATAAATCTTATAACTTATAAGATTCATTTATTTAACCAAATCTATTCTTCAATTAACTTCACAAATTTATAAATCTTACTATTTATAAATTTTATTTATAACTTCACAGTTTATAATTCTATAAATTTCATTCATTTATGAAATTCATTTTCACTTCATTCAAACACTTCTAAAAACTCGTTTTATAATGTCAATATTTCAATTTATAAATATCTATTTATAAATCTCTTAATATAAATCAATTTATATTATTCTTTTAAAACGTCTTTAAATTCCTTTATAATTTCATCATTCTCTTGATTTATAAAATAATCAAATTTTATAAATCCCAAAATCTCAATTTAAACTATTTTATAAAATCATTAAATCCATATTTCTCAAAAATCAACTTTAACCGTATTTCTCAAAAATTATAATTTTTATAACTTTAAAAATTATAACGTTCATTTATTTATAATGGATCAATTCCAAAAATATTTAATATTTTCAAAGATCACTTTAAAAACCTTTTAAAATCCCAAAATTTTGGTCCAATGATGCTACACACCAAATAGTCAAACACGACCACAACGACATCATATATCGTATATGATAATTGTAACGATCTCGAATTTTATTTAATTTACATTGATAATTTAATTTAATTTTTGTATAAAATTTGTGAAATAAATTTGTAATTGATATGAAAATATCAGTTATATTATGAAAAAAGGGAAATTTTATTTAAATTAAATTTGAATTGGGATCTGTTGATAATGTAAAGAACAAAATATGTTTTGTAACATATAAGATAAGAAGTGATAAGGAATAAAATAAATATCTAAAGATTTTGGTTATGAAAACTATAAAATATAAGATATACACATTAAACAAATTTGTAAAAAAAAAAAATTCAAACAACATATTAAAATGGAACTTCATTATATTCAAAAGTAAAAAGGCAAGTAAGATATATACATGCAGAGTAATAAGGCAAAAGAAAAATATCATAATGAAGACATGAAGGACTTAAGCCATTAATGCAAAGATGTCCTTAGTACACAATATAATATCTAACATTATCTTCAGCCGAAATGAAATCTGCTAGCCACCATAACATATCCCTACACCCATGCCTATGGTACAAACAACCACCCTGTTTACTTTCTTCATATACATCAATTCCCTTATTCTATTTTGTTCATCAAAGCTTGCATTCCAGTTTCAAAGGTCTGCATTTTTTTCATAAGCTAAAGAAAACAAAACCAAAGCAAAAGCTTGTAAAGCAAGTACAAATAAAAGCAAATACATTTAGGTAAGCAAAACAAAGAAAATAAATGAGATAAATAGGCAGCCTGTAGAGTTTAATGTACTTGGCAAAAATAAGAAAGGTAAGGTTGTAAACACACGGCAGTACTTGGCAATTAATGCAAGTTTCTCTAGCCATAACTAAAAACATTTCAGCCATGCCTTAGTACAAAACAAATCAATGTTCACACTATTGTACTAGAAAACATTATCAACCTGCACACTGATTATATTTATATATATATATACATCAAACTCTCGTCTTAGTTCGTCCATCATAAATGAAAGCAAAAAATGAATGAAGTAAATAAAACTAAAACAAAACATAACAATACAAATCAACTCAACCAAGAAAAATATAAGAAGAAGAAGCTTTAGCCTGCAAAATTTCAAACTGCTGTTTCAACATAAATACAAATCAGTTCTTCTTTCCTGGAAATCAAGTGAGTAACCTCACTCTTAAATGATCAAGTATATATATCTGTTGAATATTCATCTTGAGTAAGTATGAAATGTGTAAATATCAATTCAATTCTATTTTGTACATATGCAAGTATGATATGCAATGCAGGTGAATTAACAGAGTACTCTCTGTATTTAGCTTCCAGGTTTTGCTTTGCAAAAGAAAGTCAACATAGAATTCAACTTTCACTTCATTAATTCATTATTAGACTTTGAAGTTTAAACAAAATAAGTTTGTTTATACTTAATTTAAGATCTGGAGAAGGTCATCAGTAAAATAAAGCTTTATAACATCTGAAAAATTTATTTTACAGGGAAAATCTTAACTTTATGATTTATGCGAATGTCATGAAACTTGAATTAAATTATATAACTGGATTTGTTATCAGAAGATAGGATTTTTCAATTAAAGATGGAAATTTTTCATCGAGTATGCGAAGGAAAATTTGTAGATGACCTGGAAATGATCTTTGATCAATTTCCGGCTATACGTTGAACTGGGGAGAACGAATTTGTGCATGAGGGTGGAGGAACCTACTGAGATGTTGGGAAAAATCATCGGAGTTGCTCTCGATCAGTGAGGTGATGGCGGTGTGGATTTTGGGTTTCTAAACCTAAAAAATTCTGATGCTCGAAAATTTGTACGCCACGGCCTCATACGAGTACCGAGTGGCTCGTGCCCTTGGGAAATGACGTCTAGATGAATGACGAAGCGAAGGCTGGAGTTGCGCGAATTCCAGTGGACGAGGCATCGAAGACGAGGCGCTGACAGGAAGAAGGGTGGTTCCAGTTTTTGTCTTCCAGGTTCAAGTGAAAGGCTCGAATTCAAATTTGCGTTTGAATCAATGATCTGAAGTTTGAAATTGAGTTAAAGTATGATAGCCGACTTGAAGAGATCATCGTTGGTGATCGGCGTGGACGAAGTCGTTGGTGCAGGTGCACATGTAGTTGCGTGTGCCAGAGTTTAAGAAGATGGGTTGAGGGTACTGGAGTAACTCGTGTAAAATGTGGTTTTGCCTCGGGTCATTCGAGTGTTTACTCGGAGTTAGTTTGTGTTGGCTCGAGAAAGTGGAGCATTTCAGATTTTTGCAAACCTGACTGTTTCAGGTTTTAAAACTCGGTTCAATTTTTTTTTTGAAGCAGGATGAAATAGTGTTTTGGAATTTAAATTCAGAATTTGATCTAGGATTTAAAAAGCGTTTGAATTCAAAGTTAAAGTAAAATTTGAGATGAAACTTTTGAATCTTAAAATTGAAAAAAATAAAATTTGGAATTTGAAACAAGGTTTTAAAACAAGTTATCAAATGTTTAAAACTTGAATTTACAAGTTAAATAGTTTATCTATTTTAAAAATCTGAATTTACATAGTTAAACAAGTTAATTTAAAAGCAATTGAATGTATGAGAAAAATTTGAATTTAAAATAGATTAAAATTGCATAGTTAAATTTGTAGTTATTTTAAATTCAAAAAGCTTTTGAAATGGGATTTAAAAGTGAATTTGAAACAAAATGTTTTCAAAAGTGTTTGAGAAATGATAATTGAATCAATTATAAAAAAATAATTATTATGATTTCATCTCAAAGATAGTTCATTAAAATGTTAAGTTAAATTAATTAATTTGGATTTAATTAATTAAGAAAGTAAGGGTTTAATTTAATAAATTAAAGGTTTAAGTGAATAAATCAAGAATTAATTAATTTTAATCAAGAAATCATTAATTAGATAGGATTAGATTATTAGATAATGGTTAAGAGTTAATTAATAAAACAATTTAAGATTCATTAAGTTACAATTAACATTTAACCAATTAATAAATTAGGATTAATTTATGAATTATTTATAGTTAGTAAATTTTTATAAAATATGGTTAAGGTTGATTAATCAAGTAATTAAGAAATAATTAATTCAAGGAAATGTAATAAATTAATTAAGTAATTAATTTGAGATTAACCAATATAAGTAAAAGGTTAATTAACTAATGAAAATGATTAAAGGTTTAATTTCTTAAATGAAATTGAAATTAAGGTTAAAAGATTATGAAATCAACTTTAAAGTTAATCTAATTAATTTATTAATTAAGAAGAATTAATTAAAGTGTTTGATAAATTAATTTATATCAAATTATTTGTAATTAATTAATAAATCAGGATTGGATAATTAATTCATAAGTAATAAATTTACTTGGAAATAAATTGAGTTGATTAGGATTAAAAAAAATGATTTAATTAATCCTGCATATAAATAACTATTGAATACTTGACTTACTCATGAATGATTGTATTGTATGAGATGCCTCGAATTTACTGTCCTGACTGATCTGTGATATTTTGTTCTGTGGATTTAGATGTGCATAATTTATTCATTTATTTACATTTGTATATTACCTGTGAATCTGTGAATGGACGATAAGCGTTATAGTTATATCGCTTATCAATTACATTTCTGTATTTTAATCTGTGATAATTGAAATAATGTTACACTATTGTGTCGAACCCTTGGACCACACCATACACACACAATTATGGATTTCACGAGGAAATCAGTTAAGTCGCAGATTTTTGAAATAGTTAAATTTGAATTTTCTTTAAATTCAAATGTTTTGGAAATGGAATCGGAATAAATGTGAAAAGCTTTTGGAATGGAATTTCAAAATAAAATTTATTACTTTTAAATTACTTGATTAAGTTTTGGAATTTAAATAATTTGATTTAAATTTAAAATTCAATACTTGAAATTGAATTCTATGATTTGAAAGTAGGGATTAAAGATGTTGAATTGGTTATATAAGGATTAAACCACTTTTAAGCATTATTTTTAGGAATTTGAATTTAACCCAAGGATTTCAACTCGTATAAATGAATCAGATTTCCAAAATGAAAACTGTTGTTTTCAAATGATAAACACTTTTAGATAAGAACTGAGATTCCAGTTAATTAGGGGAATTTCAAGATTGAATAGGGAAATGATTTTCCTAAGTTATGAATGAATTTTTTTTTTTTTTGAAAGCTATGAGTTAAATCTGTTTATTTTTAACAGATTTAAATTGATGATTTGTTTAAATCAAATTGAAATGAAATTGTTTTGAAAGCTATAAGTTAAATCTTTGATTTAAAGATTTAACGAGTTAATCAAATTAAAATGAAAATTGATTTGGAAAATCTGTGAATGAATCTTTTGTTTAAAAGATTAAAAGGTGAAAATTGTTTAAACCGTTAAAGGTTGTGAAAATGAATTTTTTTTTGTTTAAAGATTGAAATGGTAATTGGATTAAACCATTTGAAATAAAGTTTTGAATTATTAAGTTGTGACTTAATTGAAATCCCATTATCCATTTGTTTTTGAAATATCGTGCTCACTATTCGGTTTAGCCGGGAAAGGACCTTTGGGTCGTATAACCCATTCCGAATATGTGATTCGACGTTATGGATAGCATTTGAAGACCGATGACGAAGACCGGGTATTTGCGAAAGCGATAGGATGACCTATCGATTGTTTCTGCACCGAGTCGCGCCGGTATAGAAACTCCCTAAGTGATGGGAAATCCGATCGGGATTGTGAATATACGGATTGCAAGGACTTCTTTGTAAGTGCCTTCGGTTCTGTTCGAACCCAGAACAGACTTGTGTGGATAGTATGTCTGACATTTCAAATTGAGATATAAAGCCGATTTCTTTCAAATATATTTCTGTTGGTGGCAGAGAATTTATTCTTTTAGCTTAACACCCTTCTCTGAGACGTACGAGCTCAGAGGTTATGTAGTTGAATGTTATCAGCGATATATTTCCAATTTGGTAATGTGACATACTGAGTGTTGCTGTGAAATGATCATTGTGTTGATTATTTGTGATAGGATCATTTATTTGATCGTCTATCTTGGTGATCATTTCTATGATCATTTGTTGACCCAAAGCATGGCTTTTGTATAAAGTATGTTTTTGTGGACGTGACTTCGTCGAGCCTCACATCTCGGGAATGGTCAAAACAGAAAAGAAGCAGCAAGGTTATGAGGGGTAGCGCCCTTTAGGATGTGTGCATTTCCTTCTGGAAAAGGGTGGTATCATGGTATGGATCCCAGATATTTACTCATGTTGAAAACACTTTGTTATGATTGTGTGAATTGATTACGAGCGCTCGGTTGAAAGGTCCCAAAGGACCGGGGGATGGCATATTCGGTCAGTTGTTACTCAGTTAGGGGTAACCCGGCCTTGTGTTGGTAGAGATCCGGTTTGGTTCTCGGGGATGTCCATCCAGAGGCATTCTCATGTGGCAATGGGAAGTTCCTTGGCCTGATCATTCGTTGGAAATCCAATTCCCAATACGAAACTTTGTACAGTATTAGTTGTAGAACCTGCCATTCACTTATGGTGGTCACCACTGTTTGGATGGTAGCTATAGTAGGCATAGTTCGAAATGTCTATGCTGGCTAAGATTTATATTCTACTTTCGAAATAAATTTTTCCTACACTATGCATTAGTAATAATATCAAATATTATTTTTAATGCGTATCAAGCATCTTTGACTATCATAAGGAGAAATCTCCTCCGATTCTGCGTTTGCATTGTGTGTGTGTGAGGGAGGCCTTATGGTAGTCTCATTTTTAAAAAAACATTGCGAATTGACTTTAAAATTCTTTTGTTGAATGTTTTAAAAGATAGACTGTTTTTGTTGCTCACACCAGTCCCACGACTGATCCGGAGTTTATTGTTTCTTTCCTAAACTCTGGGTGCTCATTATATTTCTACACGAGCAGTCTAGAGTTGGGTTTTTCAGATAGTCAGGTTTAGTAGATTATCTGGAGGTAGTTCATTCTTTGGATCGCACCAGTCTTGCCTAGCTTGGTGCATTGTTATGGGGAGTTCGAGCTTCTGCTGGGTTGATTCTTGGAAATGGAGTTGCAGTTTTTGGAGTTCTTCATTGAAGACTATCTCAGAGTTATATTGTTGCACTGCTAGATGTTATCTATCGTTTTCTTTCCGCTGCTATTTTATTGTATCATATCTCTGATGTATATTGATATCTATTGGATCATCTGTTGTATCAGATATTGTATCAAAGCTGTATATCAATGTATTATTCTTTTATTCCGCTGTGTTGTTTACTTAATGATTGTTATAAGCTCCGGCGAATCGGATTTGAACGGTCGAATCTATGACATTCGAATACGATTTGAAGTATGGATGTCGATTTTTGAGCGGGCAAAATCCGTACTCGTTACATTTGGTATCAGAGCTAAGGTTAAAACTTTAGCTCAGGAGTGTAACACATTAAGTAGCTCATTAGAGATAGGGTGAAGTATATCCTAGAATGAGTAATCCTTAAGATATCCGTTTGAATGCCTCAGTAAATTCTCTTACTGTCTACTAATAGTGAGTATGAGTGCAAGAAGAGAACGAGATAGGGGACAGGTAAATACGACTATAATTAGTCAAAACTCTTTAACAACGGTGGAAATAACTTTCTCTATCAATTTTCTTTGATTCGTTTCCAAATTCTTTTGATTTCTTCGTACCGGTTACAGAAAGAAGTTTCGGTGTAATGAAGGCCTACGAATCGTTGTAGGAAATTTTTATTTCGTATCTTCATCAGTTTCTTATCAGCTTTTTGATTTTAAACTTTAATGAATATGAATTTGGAAATTGAAATTGGAAATTTCAAATAAATTAGAAATTTTAAATTGATTTTAAATTGATTAATAGAATATGAAGGATAATCGAATTGTATCGGTAAAACGATTTTGTTTAAAACCAAATTTTGAAATTCTATTGTAGTTTCTTGTGAATACCAAGGTCCGAAGAGGGACAAATTGGTATGTATTTTGAGATATTCCGACTTGAGTTTGGAATCCATATCTTGTGCTTGAGGAATTATAGGAGATCGAATCTATCTATCTGTGTTGTTTTCATGCCTGCGAATTTCGAGGACGAAATTCTTTTTAAGGGGGAAAGTCTGTAACGATCTCGAATTTTATTTAATTTACATTGATAATTTAATTTAATTTTGGTATAAAATTTGTGAAATAAATTTGTAATTGATATGAAAATATCAGTTATATTATGAAGAAAGGGAAATTTTATTTAAATTAAATTTGAATTGGGATCTGTTGATAATGTAAAGAACAAAATATGTTTTGTAACATATAAGATAAGAAGTGATAAGGAATAAAATAAATATCTAAAGATTTTGGTTATGAAAACTATAAAATATAAGATATACACATTAAACAAATTTGTAAAAAAAAAAAAATCAAACAACATATTAAAATGGAACTTCATTATATTCAAAAGTAAAAAGGCAAGTAAGATATATACATGCAGAGTAATAAGGCAAAAGAAAAATATCATAATGAAGACATGAAGGACTTAAGCCATTAATGCAAAGATGTCCTTAGTACACAATATAATATCTAACATTATCTTCAGCCGAAATGAAATCTGCTAGCCACCATAACATATCCCTGCAGCCATGCCTATGGTACAAACAACCACCCTGTTTACTTTCTTCATATACATCAATTCCCTTATTCTATTTTGTTCATCAAAGCTTGCATTCCAGTTTCAAAGGTCTGCATTTTTTTCATAAGCTAAAGAAAACAAAACCAAAGCAAAAGCTTGTAAAGCAAGTACAAATAAAAGCAAATACATTTAGGTAAGCAAAACAAAGAAAATAAATGAGATAAATAGGCAGCCTGTAGAGTTTAATGTACTTGGCAAAAATAAGAAAGGTAAGGTTGTAAACACACGGCAGTACTTGGCAATTAATGCAAGTTTCTCTAGCCATAACTAAAAACATTTCAGCCATGCCTTAGTACAAAACAAATCAATGTTCACACTATTGTACTAGAAAACATTATCAACCTGCACACTGATTATATTTTTATATATATATATACATCAAACTCTCGTCTTAGTTCGTCCATCATAAATGAAAGAAAAAAATGAATGAAGTAAATAAAACTAAAACAAAACATAACAATACAAATCAACTCAACCAAGAAAAATATAAGAAGAAGAAGCTTTAGCCTGCAAAATTTCAAACTGCTGTTTCAACATAAATACAAATCAGTTCTTCTTTCCTGGAAATCAAGTGAGTAACCTCACTCTTAAATGATCAAGTATATATATCTGTTGAATATTCATCTTGAGTAAGTATGAAATGTGTAAATATCAATTCAATTCTATTTTGTACATATGCAAGTATGATATGCAATGCAGGTGAATTAACAGAGTACTCTCTGTATTTAGCTTCCAGGTTTTGCTTTGCAAAAGAAAGTCAACATAGAATTCAACTTTCACTTCATTAATTCATTATTAGACTTTGAAGTTTAAACAAAATAAGTTTGTTTATACTTAATTTAAGATCTGGAGAAGGTCATCAGTAAAATAAAGCTTTATAACATCTGAAAAATTTATTTTACAGGGAAAATCTTAACTTTATGATTTATGCGAATGTCATGAAACTTGAATTAAATTATATAACTGGATTTGTTATCAGAAGATAGGATTTTTCAATTAAAGATGGAAATTTTTCATCGAGTATGCGAAGGAAAATTTGTAGATGACCTGGAAATGATCTTTGATCAATTTCCGGCTATACGTTGAACTGGGGAGAACGAATTTGTGCATGAGGGTGGAGGAACCTACTGAGATGTTGGGAAAAATCATCGGAGTTGCTCTCGATCAGTGAGGTGATGGCGGTGTGGATTTTGGGTTTCTAAACCTAAAAAATTCTGATGCTCGAAAATTTGTACGCCATGGCCTCATACGAGTACCGAGTGGCTCGTGCCCTTGGGAAATGACGTCTAGATGGATGACGAAGCGAAGGCTGGAGTTGCGCGAATTCCAGTGGACGAGGCATCGAAGACGAGGCGCTGACAGGAAGAAGGGTGGTTCCAGTTTTTGTCTTCCAGGTTCAAGTGAAAGGCTCGAATTCAAATTTGCGTTTGAATCAATGATCTGAAGTTTGAAATTGAGTTAAAGTATGATAGCCGACTTGAAGAGATCATCGTTGGTGATCGGCGTGGACGAAGTCGTTGGTGCAGGTGCACATGTAGTTGCGTGTGCCAGAGTTTAAGAAGATGGGTTGAGGGTACTGGAGTAACTCGTGTAAAATGTGGTTTTGCCTCGGGTCATTCGAGTGTTTACTTGGAGTTAGTTTGTGTTGGCTCGAGAAAGTGGAGCATTTCAGATTTTTGCAAACCTGACTGTTTCAGGTTTTAAAACTCAGTTCAATTTTTTTTTTGAAGCAGGATGAAATAGTGTTTTGGAATTTAAATTCAGAATTTGATCTAGGTTTTAAAAAGCGTTTGAATTCAAAGTTAAAGTAAAATTTGAGATGAAACTTTTGAATCTTAAAATTGAAAAAAATAAAATTTGGAATTTGAAACAAGGTTTTAAAACAAGTTATCAAATGTTTAAAACTTGAATTTACAAGTTAAATAGTTTATCTATTTTAAAAATCTGAATTTACATAGTTAAACAAGTTAATTTAAAAGCAATTGAATGTATGAGAAAAATTTGAATTTAAAATAGATTAAAATTGCATAGTTAAATTTGTAGTTATTTTAAATTCAAAAAGCTTTTGAAATGGAATTTAAAAGTGAATTTGAAACAAAATGTTTTCAAAAGTGTTTGAGAAATGATAATTGAATCAATTATAAAAAAAAAATTATTATGATTTCATCTCAAAGATAGTTCATTAAAATGTTAAGTTAAATTAATTAATTTGGATTTAATTAATTAAGAAAGTAAGGGTTTAATTTAATAAATTAAAGGTTTAAGTGAATAAATCAAGAATTAATTAATTTTAATCAAGAAATCATTAATTAGATAGGATTAGATTATTAGATAATGGTTAAGAGTTAATTAATAAAACAATTTAAGATTCATTAAGTTACAATTAACATTTAACCAATTAATAAATTAGGATTAATTTATGAATTATTTATAGTTAGTAAATTTTTATAAAATATGGTTAAGGTTGATTAATCAAGTAATTAAGCAATAATTAATTCAAGGAAATGTAATAAATTAATTAAGTAATTAATTTGAGATTAACCAATATAAGTAAAAGGTTAATTAACTAATGAAAATGATTAAAGGTTTAATTTCTTAAATGAAATTGAAATTAAGGTTAAAAGATTATGAAATCAACTTTAAAGTTAATCTAATTAATTTATTAATTAAGAAGAATTAATTAAAGTGTTTGATAAATTAATTTATATCAAATTATTTGTAATTAATTAATAAATCAGGATTGGATAATTAATTCATAAGTAATAAATTTACTTGGAAATAAATTGAGTTGATTAGGATTAAAAAAAATGATTTAATTAATCCTGCATATAAATAACTATTGAATACTTGACTTACTCATGAATGATTGTATTGTATGAGATGCCTCGAATTTACTGTCCTGACTGATCTGTGATATTTTGTTCTGTGGATTTAGATGTGCATAATTTATTCATTTATTTACATTTGTATATTACCTGTGAATCTGTGAATGGACGATAAGCGTTATAGTTATATCGCTTATCAATTACATTTCTGTATTTTAATCTGTGATAATTGAAATAATGTTACACTATTGTGTCGAACCCCTGGACCACACCATACACACACAATTATGGATTTCACGAGGAAATCAGTTAAGTCGCAGATTTTTGAAATAGTTAAATTTGAATTTTCTTTAAATTCAAATGTTTTGGAAATGGAATCGGAATAAATGTGAAAAGCTTTTGGAATGGAATTTCAAAATAAAATTTATTATTTTTAAATTACTTGATTAAGTTTTGGAATTTAAATAATTTGATTTAAATTTAAAATTCAATACTTGAAATTGAATTCTATGATTTGAAAGTAGGGATTAAAGATGTTGAATTGGTTATATAAGGATTAAACCACTTTTAAGCATTATTTTTAGGAATTTGAATTTAACCCAAGGATTTCAACTCGTATAAATGAATCAGATTTCCAAAATGAAAACTGTTGTTTTCAAATGATAAACACTTTTAGATAAGAACTGAGATTCCAGTTAATTAGGGGAATTTCAAGATTGAATAGGGAAATGATTTTCCTAAGTTATGAATGAATTTTTTTTTTTTGAAAGCTATGAGTTAAATCTGTTTATTTTTAACAGATTTAAATTGATGATTTGTTTAAATCAAATTGAAATGAAATTGTTTTGAAGGCTATAAGTTAAATCTTTGATTTAAAGATTTAACGAGTTAATCAAATTAAAATGAAAATTGATTTGGAAAATCTGTGAATGAATCTTTTGTTTAAAAGATTAAAAGGTGAAAATTGTTTAAACCGTTAAAGGTTGTGAAAATGAATCTTTTTTTGTTTAAAGATTGAAATGGTAATTGGATTAAACCATTTGAAATAAAGTTTTGAATTATTAAGTTGTGACTTAATTGAAATCCCATTATCCATTTGTTTTTGAAATATCGTGCTCACTATTCGGTTTAGCCGGGAAAGGACCTTTGGGTCGTATAACCCATTCCGAATATGTGATTCGACGTTATGGATAGCATTTGAAGACCGGTGACGAAGACCGGGTATTTGCGAAAGCGATAGGATGACCTATCGATTGTTTCTGCACCGAGTCGCGCCGGTATAGAAACTCCCTAAGTGATGGGAAATCCGATCGGGATTGTGAATATACGGATTGCAAGGACTTCTTTGTAAGTGCCTTCGGTTCTGTTCGAACCCAGAACAGACTTATATGGATAGTATGTCTGACATTTCAAATTGAGATATAAAGCCGATTTCTTTCAAATATATTTCTATTGGTGGCGGAGAATTTATTCTTTTAGCTTAACACCCTTCTCTGAGACGTACGAGCTCAGAGGTTATGTAGTTGAATGTTATCAACGATATATTCCCAATTTGGTAATGTGACATACTGAGTGTTGCTGTGAAATGATCATTGTGTTGATTATTTGTGATAGGATCATTTATTTGATCGTCTATCTTGGTGATCATTTCTATGATCATTTGTTGACCCAAAGCATGGCTTTTGTATAAAGTATGTTTTTGTAGACGTGACTTCGTCGAGCCTCACATCTCGGGAATGGTCAAAACAGGAAAGAAGCAGCAAGGTTATGAGGGGTAGCGCCCTTTAGGATGTGTGCATTTCCTTCTGGAAAAGGGTGGTATCATGGTATGGAGCCCAGATATTTACTCATGTTGAAAACACTTTGTTATGATTGTGTGAATTGATTACGAGCGCTCGGTTGAAAGGTCCCAAAGGACCGGGGGATGGCATATTCGGTCAGTTGTTACTCAGTTAGGGGTAACCCGGCCTTGTGTTGGTAGAGATCCGGTTTGGTTCTCGGGGATGTCCATCCAGAGGCATTCTCATGTGGCAATGGGAAGTTCCTTGGCCTGATCATTCGTTGGAAATCCAATTCCCAATACGAAACTTTGTACAGTATTAGTTGTAGAACCTGCCATTCACTTATGGTGGTCACCACTGTTTGAATGGTAGCTATAGTAGGCATAGTTCGAAATGTCTATGCTGGCTAAGATTTATATTCTACTTTCGAAATAAATTTTTCCTACACTATGCACTAGTAATAATATCAAATATTATTTTTAATGCGTATCAAGCATCTTTGACTATCATAAGGAGAAATCTCCTCCGATTCTGCGTTTGCATTGTGTGTGTGTGCGGGAGGCCTTATGGTAGTCTCATTTTTAAAAAAACATTGCGAATTGACTTTAAAATTCTTTTGTTGAATGTTTTAAAAGATAGACTGTTTTTGTTGCTCACACCAGTCCCACGACTGATCCGGAGTTTATTGTTTCTTTCCTAAACTCTGGGTGCTCATTATATTTCTACACGAGCAGTCTAGAGTTGGGTTTTTCAGATAGTCAGGTTTAGTAGATTATCTGGAGGTAGTTCAGTCTTTGGATCGCACCAGTCTTGCCTAGCTTGGTGCATTGTTATGGGGAGTTCGAGCTTCTGCTGGATTGATTCTTGGAAATGGAGTTGCAGTTTTTGGAGTTCTTCATTGAAGACTATCTCAGAGTTATATTGTTGCACTGCTAGATGTTATCTATCGTTTTCTTTCCGCTGCTATTTTATTGTATCATATCTCTGATGTATATTGATATCTATTGGATCATCTGTTGTATCAGATATTGTATCAAAGCTGTATATCAATGTATTATTCTTTTATTCCGCTGTGTTGTTTACTTAATGATTGTTATAAGCTCCGGCGAATCGGATTTGAACGGTCGAATCTATGACATTCGAATACGATTTGAAGTATGGATGTCGATTTTTGAGCGGGAAAAATCCGTACTCGTTACAATAATCCATCAAATATCAAAATATCTGAAATCAAATAAAACCGTTGAGGAATCCAGTTGGATCCCTCCAACCTGTTTTCCTGCATCCACAAACATTAGCACAATACCAATTTCGCTCCAGTACGAAATTATCGCGGTATATGTTTTTAATAAATATTATCCGCTTAATAACGACGCAATAGGGTCTCATCCGCTAAACAATGCGGGGAATCAATAACTCCAATATATACATATGCCAATATATATATATTGATATTATATATAATACCAATTTCACTGTTTATGAAATATTCGCGGTATATGTTTTTAATAAATAACATCCACTTACTAACGGCGTATAATGTCTATTTTAACAATCAATAGATAACAATCATCATTCAAACATGCATTCAAATATTTTAAATTTAACTATTTAAAATAAAATCGAAACTGATTCGATTGAGTGAGAAGTTCTCACCTTGATTTCAATTTCTTTTTAGCGATTTATTTCGAATAAAATTAAACAGACGTTTAATTTTACCCAAAATTCTCACTAACTCCAAACGACTCCAATCCAATTTCACCGCGTAGTGCTCGTCCATACGATTCCAACGCAACTGGTTTCGCGCGTTTTCGACCTCGTATGAAAAAGTTATGATTTTTTAAAGTTTACTCGATTTATATATATCTAATTTACAACAAACTTTAATAATTTTTAACCTACACAAGCCATAGCCGTGAGATCCACTGCAATTTCATCAAGGCCGTTCCTTACCTTCTCCCTCAACTCTCTCACGCAAACTACAGATAAACATCACGCATATAAACCCATAGAGCTCCAAATTAGGTTTAAATTTTGCCACCACCACGATCCACTTCGCGACGATCAGAGAGTTCCATCACGTAGCTCGTAACACAAGCTACCCACGGCCACCACCATGCCAAGCTCGGCCACCTATTCCCCCTCGAAAAACGTGCGCAGCCGGCCCCCTTCAAGCCAAATTTGCCGATGATCCGTGAAGCCATTGACGATCATAACCGTTGAAATCCAAGATCTCATCGAGCTCTATACTTTTGTAGTTGGAGATTTCTGGAATCGATGAACGGATTTGGAGTTATTGAGGGAGGAAGTGGAGTGATTTTCGGCCGTTCATATCAATGGAGGCGGCTGGTTAATAGAAATTAGGGTTTTATTATTTGTGAAGAGAGTGGGGGTCTATTTATAGAAGAACGAACGACACTATTCATCCGGAAATTCCAAACTCCGATTTACGCGCCGAAACTGACATTCCTAGGGTTTATCCCACGTTCCGGACACAATGGAACAGGTTTCGGAAGCTAATTCGGACATCTGTGCGAGTTATGGCTATAAACGTTCAATTTAAATTAAACCGATTTAAGCGATTTTCTAGGAGTTTTAATTTATACCGGACAAACGGTAAATCCGATTGACACGAAATTTGAAACCATAAAATAATATCACATTACGGATCCGATGAAACTGGTTTCGTCGAAATCCGAGACTTTTTGAAAAATGGCTATTTTAACTCGCCAAATTAAAATTAAAAACAATTCGATGCGTTTCGAGCTACTACGCTCAAACGATAGCTCCGATTGACACGAAAATTGAAATCTGGTAATAACTAACTATTACGGATCCAATGGAACTAGTTTCGTTCAATTCGAGACTGTTCAAAAATTGGCTATTTTCACTAGTCGATTTTAATATTAAAATATTCAATTTTTCACAAATTAACTTTTAATTCGATTTTAAAATTTCTAAAATATCGTTCTAACTCCAATATGATAAAATAAAATTTTACAAATCATTTTCAATCATATTTAACTCAATTTTCAATTATTTCCATAATTTAACATATTAAATTATCGATTTAATTATCCAATAAAATCCAATAATTCAAATAAAAATTTATTCGACTTATAAATTCACTTCTTAATATTTAAAATTAATTAAATATTCAAATTTTAATTAATAAAAATCCTGGGTCGTTACAGTAAAGCTTTTAAAACTTTATAAAATCTTTTTAGAAATACTGGTCTATAATTAATTTCAAAGTAAAGGATTCCCGATGCCACACCACACAACAAACTAAATATCTAACCTTACTTTAGCTTATAACATTCTGTGCATGATTACAAACATATACATGCCATAATTAAACATAAACAACTAAGGACATATCTAATAAACTAACTTGACTTAATTACTTGCATATTTAAATCATATGCCATTTTCAACCTAGCACATTCTAAACAAAAATACACACAGAAACCAATTCTATATCCAACTTATCAAATATGATTAAATCAACAAATATTTAACATAACTAAAGTTAAAAACTTTAATTAAATTAGTGAGCTTTACTCACTATTAGGCCTCCAACTTATTCAAAGCGACTCGAGAAGCTCCCGACTAACAGCAACACCGCGACACCTTCCTTCTCCTCCTTTTCTTGGAAAATGGCTCGGCATAAGGTATGGTGGAGCTTGGCCTTGAATGGTGGCAGGACTTTGGCTTATCATCGAATCCATAAAAATCAATATCGAAATAAGTCATCTCCCAACTAATTTTTGGATAAGTTACTCATCGAATTTGGAAAAGTTGTTAAAAAGAAATTCTTGTAAATTATCTTCTCTATAGTTTCAAAAAAAGAATCACTCAATTTATATCAATTTTAAGGAAGATATCGCATGAGGAAGAAGAGGAGTTACTGAAATAAAAAAAATGGGTCCAAATACACTGCAAAGAAATAAGATTTGGATATGGCTAAGCTCAATATTTGAAGAAGTGGTACACATGAAAGTTGTAGCCGCAGGAATTTTTATGGTTTGAAAAAAATACTTCATTTGGATAAGATATGAGAAAGATACGGTAGAAAGAAAAGGAGGTGAAACTAAAGAAGTGAAAGGGTTATTTATAAGCAAGAGAACAAAGAAAATTATCTTAATGCCCTTGCACCTTACCCTCCATTATTAGTTTGCCACATCTCTTTGTCCCCTCTGCCCTACTGTACTCATGCATATAAGCTTGCCCCCTTCATGGTTTGCGCTAACGTGATTTGATGCCAAATGTACTTTGTGTTTATAATATTTCCGAAAACTTTTACTCGATGAAAGTCGAAAATTCAGAAAATGAATTCCAATCACATTTTTTATTCTTCTCCGAACTATTTATTTTTGTAAACTAATTTGAAAACTATTTCACCATCATAATTTATTATTTAAAACATTTTTTTTTCTTTAGTTATAAATTCTATTATTTTAATATCTAAAATTAATTAAATATTCGCAAATCAAAGTAGTAAAATTCTCGGTCGTTGCACTCTCCCCCTTAAAAGAATTTTAACCCTAAATTTTTCCATCGCCCTAACTGGGAAATACATAATAGTAATCATCAATCTGTAAGATGTACATAGATCATTCCTATATAAAATCCGATTTGATCACTCACTTGAATACAAAACTTTACTTCCGAAGTAATATCGCTCATTGATTCCCTAGTGCAGACTCCAATCGGGCTTCTCAAATAGAAATCTATGTTCTCCTTATGTATCCATATGCTATGATAGAAAACTTTGGTTCTATGTTAAGAACCCTTTCCATGTGTTTGTCGCCAAAATCGAGTGATAAATCCTTCTTTGGAATGGTGTGAAACACCTCAAGTCATGTACTCAAATCTTGAATCGAGAACTATATGAAAAAGGGAAATGATCTACGCACAACCTACGTACTGATCTAAACGTGTTAGGAACTGAGTTGATGATGTTATGATGACAACAACCTTATATAGTTATTATACTTTACTTTATAAAATATATACTAACATTTCCATATATATATATATATATGTATATAGGAAGTATATGCAGGTATCATCGAAGACTGATCAGTATAAAGACTCAAGCATCAAGATGAAGATTAGAGATTCAAGATTCAAGACTCTAGAGAATCAAGATTTCAATATCTCAAGATAAGTGTCTAGTATTTTGTTAAAACTTCATAATAGCACTTTCATCTTTCTTCCAATTTTCTTTTGGGATGGAACCCAATTTCTATCGAAACCAGTGGCTTACAAACCCACGACAAGTAGCTTACAAACCTGCGAAAAGTGGCTTACAAACCTGCGAAAAGTGGCTTATAAACCCACGAAAATCAAAATCATTTAAACTACTTTGTACTAGTTCTCGAGTCCTATGGAGGAGCTCTGTAGGAAGGTTCTTGCAATTTCAGTTTGAATAGATTTTTCAAAATGTTTTTAAATCTGTTTTCAAAATGTTTTAGTTTTCAAAATCATGTTTTCAAAAATATTTTCAAACTTTGTTTTAGTCTTGAAATATTCCTCTATTCTGATTTTAAAAACTTCTATTTTTAAAACATCAAAACTTATTCTGATTTTAAATATTACTTATATAATTGACGGTTTATATCAATTATATATATATATTTAAAATAATGTTTTATATTCATTCTCTATCTCAAAATATTGTTTAAACACTTTAATTTGCTTTAGAGAAGTTTCAACTTGTTTTAAATTCAATTGTCTTTACAAAACAACATCTCTATAATTTTGAACTAAGGGATGTCGACATAAGGGGATACCCCATGTCGACATGGTGACAGTTGGATTCAAAATTCAATTTTCAAAAGAAGTGTCCATTCGTTCGAAAACCTTTCGCCAATGGTTATGACTGTTGTGCATCTATATAAAGGCTTCCAAAACGAATTTTTTTAACAACTACTTTCTTATTTTCTTCACTCTTTCTTCTCCACCATTCCATATCAATAAAACTGCATATTTTCAAGATCGTGCCATCATTCTGCCAAATTCTCAATAGGAAATCATTTAGATACTCTCTCTATTTGATTCTCCATCATTCTACTAAAGATCAAAGTGATATTCAGAGTTATAGGATTAATTTGTATTCAAAAAGTCCGTATAGTCTATCCATTCAAAAGGATTGTTATTAAGAAGTATTAGGGTGATCTTGTGTCCCGTAAATCAAGAGAGTTTACCCCAGACTCGGAGATAGGAGGGTTCCTCAAGGCCTTAGAAATTGAGGGTTGTAATTTGGATATTGGATTGTAAAAATCTGTACAAGGATATTGCCTTGGTGCAGGACTGGGTGTAGGAGGATTCCGAACCAGTATAAAATCCGGTGTGTTCTTTCCTTTTACTTGCTTTACTTTACTATTTGCATTTGTTATATGTTCTGTGATCATTCTGTGTTAGAATTCTGTTTAGATTTGTGTTAAAAGTTTTAATTTAGTCATATAGTTCATATATTCTTTAAAACACTATTCACCCCCCCCCCCTCTAGTGTTATTTCTGCCTTAAGATCCTTAATCTGCATCCCTAACAATTGGTATGAGAGCATTGGTTTTCATTGTTTTCATAATCTGAAACTTGAAAAATATAAAAATGGCATTTTCGGAAAATTGTGTTAAAACTGTTTTGAATCTATGCATTTCATCAAAGTTTCATAAGTCTGCATATAGTTATTTTGAAAAATCAAGTTATCTACCGAATTGGTGTGTTATGCAGGAACAAACATGTTATATGGCTTTTGACGAATCAACACCCAATGGACAAACTGTGCAAATTGAGAAAGATAAATGGATACTCTATAGTGGCTGTTCGAGGCACATGACTGGAAATCCCGAGATACTCAAGGACATTACTTATCAAGATGGTGGATTAGTCAATTTTGGTGACAACTCTAAAGGATATGTGGTTGGCGTCGGCAATGTTGGTAACTCTAAAACTTTACTTATTTATGATGTTTTATTAGTTAGGAACTTAAAATATAATCTGCTTAGTATAAGTCAACTTTGCGATAAAGGTTTTAAAATTAAATTTGGAAAAGATAAATGTCACATTGAAGATGATAAGTCTAATATAATTTTTGAAGGTATTAGGAAGAAAAATATCTATATCCTTAGTATGAAAATTTCAAATGATAATCTATGTCTTTTGGCTAATACAAGCGACTCTTGGATTTGGCATAAAAGATTTGGCCATTTGAATTTCAAATTATTATCTAGGATATCAAAACTTGACTAAGTTAGAGGTCTACCCAAGTTAAACTTTAAAGTAGATAGTATTTGTGATGCTTTCCAATTAGGAAAACTTAAGAAAAGTTCATTTAAATTAAAAGATGCTATTTCTACCTCTAGTCCTCTAGAATTACTTCATTTAGATTTATTTGATCCATCTCAAGTTCAATCAATTAACCATAGTAAATATGTTTTTGTTATAGTAGATGATTATTCAAGATATACTTGGACAATCTTTTTAAAACATAAAAGTGATGCTTTTGAAATATTTAAAAACTTTTCTAAAAGAATTCAAAAACAACATTCTTTCAAAATTAAAACTATTTGAAGTGATCACGGTGGTGAATTTGAAAATGAAAATTTTGAGAATTTCTGTACTCAAAAGGGAATTACTCACAACTTTTCATTTCCAAGAACTCCACAACAAAACGGAGTAGTAGAACGTAAGAATAGAACGATTCAAGAGTGTTCTCGTACAATGCTTTCTGATAGTAATTTACCTAAACATTTTTGGGCTGAAGCAGTTGCTACAGCTTGTTATATATTAAATAGATTTTTAATTAGACCATTAACAAATAAAACTCCATACGAATTACTTTATAATAAGAAACCTATAGTTGCTTATTTTAAAGTCTTTGGGAGTAAATGTTTTATACTTAATACAAAAGATAATTTAGATAAATTTGAACCAAAAGCTGATAAAGGATTCTTTATTGGTTATTCTAATAGAAGCAAAGCATTTAGAGTTTCTAATTTAAAAACTAATACTATTGAAGAAACTATGCATGTATCTTTTGATGAAAATCTTAAAGATATTGTACAAATAGACGATGAAGAAGATTTTATAAATTTAAATCAATCTAATGAAACTATTAGTGAACTAAATCAACCTAATAAGAGATTTAAAATATCAAAAGATCATCCTATAGAAAATGTTTTAGGAAATATTGAATCTGTAGTAAGAACTAGAAATCAATTAAGTAGTATGAGTAATGTAGCCTTTATATCAACAATTGAACCTAAAAATCCAAAGGAAGCATCGTCTGATGATTCATGGATTCTTGCTATGCAAGAAGAATTGAATCAATTTACCAGAAATGATGTATGGGAACTTGTTCCTAAACCTGAGGATAAAAGTATAATTGGAACTAAATGGGTTTATAAAAATAAAATGAATGAACACGGTGTGGTCGTAAGAAATAGAGGTCGTTTAGTCGCGCAAGGTTATTTTCAAGAAGAAGGAATTGACTATGATGAAACCTTTGCCCCCGTAGCAAGATTAGAAGCTATAAGAATTCTACTTGCTTTCGCTAATTATAATAATTTCAAATTATATCAAATGGATGTTAAAAGTGCTTTTCTAAATGGTTTTGTAAAAGAAGATGTTTATGTTGAACAACTTCCACTTTTTTAAGATAATAAATTTCCAAACCATGTATACAAGTTAAAGAAAGCTCTATATGGTCTAAAGCAAGCTCCTAGAGCCTGGTATGAAAGACTAAGATCTTATTTACTTCAATCTGGTTGTGAAATTGGTAAAGTAGATACAACACTTTTTATTAAAAGAAATAATCAAGATATTCAACTAGTTCAAATATATGTAGATGATATAATATTTAGATCAACTAATAACATAATGAATAAAGAATTTTTAGATATAATGACTAAAGAATTTGAAATGAGTCACATGGGAGAATTAAGTTTCTTCTTAGGACTTCAAATTAAACAACTAGAAAGTGGAATCTTCATAAGTCAAGAAAAATATGCTAAAGACTTAATCAATAAATTTGGTTTAAGCACCTCTAGTGGGAAACCAACTCCAATGTCAACAAATGTAGGTTTAAGTAAAGAAGATAAATCAAAATATATTGATCAAACTTTATATAGGGGAATGATTGGTTCGCTACTCTATATAACAGCGAGTCGTCCTGATATTATGCATAGTGTTTGTCTCTGTGCAAGACCAATCACAACCTAAAGAAACTCACTTAAAAGCTGTTAAAAGAATTTTAAGATATGTAAAATACACTTTAGATTAAGGTTTATTTTATTCTGAAAATAATACTTTTGATTTAATATCATATTGTGATGCTGATTATGCTGGTTGTAAATCAGACCGAAAGAGTACAAGTGGAACTTGTCACTTTCTAGGACATTTACTGGTTTCCTGGTTCAGCAAGAAACAAAATACTGTTTCCTTGTCAATAACTGAAGCAGAGCATATATCTATTGCTCTGGCCTGTTCACAAGTCATATATATGCAACAAACTTTAAAATATTTTGGAATTAACATAAGTAAATCACCAATATATTGTGATAATACTAGTGCAATAAATCTATCTAAAAATCCAACTCATCATGCTAGAACTAAACATATTGATATAAGACATCATTTTCTTAGAGATAATATAACTAAAGAAATAATAACTCTAGATTATATAAATACTGAAAAACAAATTGCTGATATATTAACTAAACCATTAACCGAACAGAATTTTACTAAATTTAGAAGAGAATTAGGTATTTGTTCAAAATCTGAAACATAAAATAATATAATATAATAATCAATAAAAACTCAAAATAAAAATTACACTTTTTTTGAAGAACATGTCGACATGCCCCATCTCATGATGTCGACATACCCAACAAAAATTTGAAAATTGAATTTCCCTCCAAAGTTAGTTATTTGGTTATTTATCTATTTATTTCGTTTTCTCTCTTCTTTCTTCACTATATTCTCTGTAAATAACTTCTGAAACAATAAAATAATGGCCTCCTCTTCTACTAATGAACCCACTTCACCCACATCTCCTCATTCTGGTCCATTTCAATGAACTACGCACGCTCGAGTGATCAAATTGCAAGAGAAGATGAAAGATATCCTTCAATTGATGACTGAAATTCAAGTAAGTCAACTTAGGATGGCTAGAGGACAACAAAGGCAAGGGAATATTATTAGGAATGTACAAAAATTCCTTATGGATAACCGTACAAATCCTATTAATATTGAAGACTCTTCACAAGCCATGGAATCCGAGGAAGAAGAACCTATGGAAGAACCACAAGAAGACCAAGAGGAAGATCAACCTTTACCTCAACCCGAAGTCCCTATGAATACGGACGAGAGCGTTATTTGCGTTGGTGAGATCCTTGTTGATACTAATGGAAACATAATTGAACAACATGGAAACTTTTGTCTCCACTACCCTAATTGTTCGATTCATAAGTCTCCTATAGTTAAGGATCGCCATTAAAGCGTACTTTCATTTTATTCTTTGTTTTAAATTGTTTTGTTTGTTCGTGTTTACGTATGTTCTTATATATGTTGTAATAACTAAAATGTGTTCACTTATACTCATTGTTTCATGCTTGTTCTATACATATTATTTGTTCATACTAATCATTCTTGAATTCTTAAGTAGTTAATAGTTTTTGTTGATGACAAAGGGGGAGAAAATTATAAAAATATATGTGCTTGGTGTAAGAGGGAGTCATGGAGTAAGGGGGAGTTGTAGTTTTAAGAAGAAATCACGGAGTAAGGGGGAGTTTTGGTATGGTAAGAATATTTTATAAATAAAGGTTGTCATCATCAAAAAGGGGGAGATTGTTAGGAACTGAGTTGATGATGTTTTGATGACAACAACCTTATATAGTTGTTATACTTTACTTTATAAAATATATACTAACATTTCCATATATATATATGTATATTTATATAGGAAGTATATGCAGGTATCATCGAAGACTGATCAGTATAAAGACTCAAGCATCAAGATGAAGATTAGAGATTCAAGATTCAAGACTCTAGAGAATCAAGATTTCAAGATCTCAAGATAAGTGTCTAGTATTTTGTTAAAACTTCATAATAGCACTCTCATCTTTCTTCCAATTTTCTTTTGGGATGGAACCCAATTTCTATTGAAACCAGTGGCTTACAAACCCACGACAAGTGGCTTACAAACCTACGACAAGTGGCTTACAAACCCACGAAAATCAAAATCATTTAAACTAATTTGTACAAGTTCTCGAGTCCTATGGAGGAGCTCTGTAGGAAGGTTCTTGCAATTTCAGTTTGAACAGATTTTTCAAAATGTTTTTAAATCTGTTTTCAAAATGTTTTAGCTTTCAAAACCATGTTTTCAAAAATATTTTCAAACTTTGTTTTAGCCTTGAAATATTCCTCTATTCTGATTTTAAAAACTTCTATTTTTAAAACATCAAAACATATTCTGATTTTAAATATTACTTATATAATTGACGGTCTATATCAATTATATATATATTTAAAATAATGTTTTATATTCATTCTTTATCTCAAAATATTGTTTAAACACTTTACTTTGCTTTAGAGAAGTTTCAACTTGTTTTAAATTCAATTGTCTTTACAAAACAACATCTCTATAATTTTGAACTAAGGGATATCGACATAAGGGGATACCCCATATCGACATGGTGACAGTTGGATTCAAAATTCAATTTTCAAAAGAAGTGTCCATTCGTTTGAAAACCTTTCGCCAATGGTTATGACTGTTGTGCATCTATATAAAGGCTTCCAAAACAAATTTTTTTTAACAACTACTTTCTTATTTTCTTCACTCTTTCTTCTCCACCATTCCATATCCATAAAACTTCATATTTTCAAGATCGTGCCATCATTCTGCCAAATTCTCAATAGGAAATCATTTAGATACTCTCTCTATTTGATTCTCCATCATTCTACTAAAGATCAAAGTGATATTCAGAGTTATAGGATTAATTTGTATTCAAAAAGTCCGTATAGTCTATCCATTCAAAAGGATTGTTATTAAGAAGTATTAGGGTGATCTTGTGTCTCGTAAATCAAGAGAGTTTACCCCAGACTCGGAGATAGGAGGGTTGCTCAAGGCCTTATAAATTGAAGGTTGTAATTTGGATATTGGCTTATAAAAATCTATACAAGGATATTGCCTTGGTGCAGGACTGGATGTAGGAGGATTCCGAACCAGTATAAAATCCGGTGTGTTCTTTCCTTTTACTTCCTTTACTTTACTATTTGCATTTGTTATATTTTCTGTGATCATTCTGTGTTAGAATTCTGTTTAGATTTGTGTTGAAAGTTTTAATTTAGTTATATAGTTCATATATTCTTTAAAACATTTTCACCCCCCCTCTAGTGTTATTTCTGCCTTAAGATCCTTAATCCGCATCCCTAACAAAAGGTTCTTACTACCTGACTACTCTTTACTCTCTACCCCATGATACTCATGCCTACAATCTTTTCCCCCTCACATGGTTTGAGCCAACATGATTAGAAGCCAAATGTACTTTGTGTTTATAATGTTTTCGCCAACTGTTATTCGACGAAAAGTCATAAATTCAAAAAACGAGTTTTGGCCATATTTTTGATTCTTCTTCGAACTAATTATTTTTGTAAACTAATTTGGGAAACTATTTCACCATCATAACTTACTATTTAAAAGAGATTTCACTTTAATTATAAAATCTATCATTTGAATAATTATAATTAATTTAATATTCGCAAATCAAAGCGGTAAAATTCCGGCTTGTTACATTTTCCATCTTCCAATTTTAGTTAAGTCTAGAATTCCACATCCAACAACACCCCTAGCCCGACTCGAAGTAGTTCACCTCAAAATCCAAAACAAGCACCCCAAAACACTAAGTCTTCCTACCATCGACCATTTTCTACCCACCACCATGACCACTTTTCAGGCTATTAAATTAAATAACTTCAAATTTGGTGTGCTGACTTCCTAGAGCTTCAGGAATAGCTTACCAAATTTCATCCCACTTCGACCACTTTGGTGTCATTGGCACCAAATGATGTACCACAATTCTAACTATGCCAGCCTATAGCAAACACATCAAAATAATTCATCCAAAAACAAAGCATCATCCCATGTCATCCAAAAAACATACCCGAATCTTCCAAACACAACATAAATCATTCTAGGTTTTGGTTTTCTAGAAAATAGCAATTGTGGTTGGTAAATGGTGTAAATCATGCTAAAATACAAATCTATCCCTTTAGGCCATGTTCCAAAGTTATTGATATTAGATCTAAGTTCTAAAACATTTTAACTTTAATAATCAAAAATCACATTTACTATATAGATAAACATAACATGACAAGAGATGAAAAATCACTCACCTTAGATATAGTGTAGGAGCTGGGCCAACAGCAGCGGAAGAAATGGATGAATTTTAAAGTTTTACTATTTTGGATCTTTAATGGGCCAATGAAGTCTAATATCATTTATAACTATTCTATTTTTTTTAAATAAATTCATGTATGCTATTTAAATTAGTTAAAGGGAGTTTCAATAAATTTAATTTTAAATGTATAGTGTATCAAATACACCTAACATTTATTATAAGAGTTGATGTATAGGAAATGAAACCTTTCATTTCTTTTCCTAAAACAAGAATTAATTGAGATCATTAATTGCATTAAATGGAGTGAGAAACGTTTCATTTTCTCTCTTTATTTTGAATTAATTAATTAATTAAATGTTATTGATTAACAATTTATTCATGGCCTGAGTTTTTACTTTGTCCATATGTATTCTAACTTTACAAATTGACTATAAAGATTTTGTTAAATTTATATATTGAAGTTTGGGATTTGTTTAATTTATATAAGTATACATATACATATATATGTATGTATGTATCATATACATATATGTTCGTGTGTGGGGGGGGGCATGTGTAACAAAGTAATTCGTACAGGGAATAACATGCTCATCTATGGGTGCTGTGATTTACATCGCAACGGACACGTTAATTCATTTTGTATGTATTGTATGTTGTCAAATATGTGCGTGAACATATAATTATAAATTTCAAATGATCATTTGTATGTGTATGTATATATAAATATATTTTTGAATTAAATAGTTTCTACCATAATAAATTAATGTAAAATAATTGTACAAAAATTTACAAGTTTTATAATTTTAGAAAACATGGAAACACATTTTTGGGCTTGGAATTTTTTTGGAATTTTCTCAATTAAAATAATATTTATTATTAAATAATTGATAGCAGCCCAAAATCAAATAATTCTAAAAAATATGAAATCAAGTTGAAAAATTCAAAAACGTTTTTGAAGGTAACCAAGACACATTTTGGGCTTAAGAAAATTTATTGAGTTTTATCGAACGGAATTTTATTTTTAATTAACTAATTGATTGTAGGCCGAAACAAATTAATTTTCAAAAAAAATCTATAATTTTTGCTAAAGATGATGAGAACCATTTTAGGCTTACAAAAATTAATAGAATTTTCTCGACTGAAATTATATTTTCAATTAAATAATTTATTCCAGGCCAAAAATAAATTAATTTTAAAAACATATTAAATTAAGTTCAAAAAATCTAATTTTTTGAAGATTCCTAACATGAAATTTAATTTTAAAAATTATAAAATTGATTCATTGATTATTTTATATGAATTTATTGATTAATATAGCCATTAAATTTAATAATATTATCTATATATATAATAAAAATTGTTCTCAGCGCTTAAAATTCATAATAAATATAAACAGGTTTGAAAACTTTAAGATTGATACTATACATCGTATATGAAAATATATGTTCTAATTCAAATTGTATATGAATATCTGAACCATAAATTGATACATACATACACGCATAAATACATATATATATATATGTATATATATATATATATATATATATATATAAACGTATATGATTTCAAATCCAAATTTATTTTAACATTCAACATCAGATCTGAAACATCATAAGATAGATCTCAAATTTGATGCACAAAATTCAATCTCCATTATGACAACAAAAATACATGCAAAAATCTCACCTAACCAATGAAATAATAACAATCTAATCATAAGCATAAAATTAAATAATTAACGAATTATGAAAACACAAGAAGATGATTATCATACAAATAAAATTACTTATATTGGACGCCCTAAATTCCACCTTAAAACAATGAATCCTCTTCTTCTAAAATTCCATGATTCTACGGATTTCTAATCCAAAATTAATGACCAATCACTATCAAATAGCTTTATGTTTTAATTTGAATTGGATTTGACATTTTTTAGGATGTTTTGGAGAATAGTTGCTGCCACTAGAAAGAAGAAGAAGGCGATAACTCAAAAACATGAATTAGAGTTAGATTAGGGTTTTTAGATTAGCATTTATATGCATAGGATAAGGGAGCGAACTATGTAAGTTTCTCACAAGATCTTGGCCATACATCTCCAAATCCTAATCCTATGTTGTAGCTGCCTCTAACCCTAGCCAAACCAGTGCCTGTCATCTTTGAAAATCATGGGTTATAAGAGCACTTAACCCAGATAAGTATGTACAATCATATTTAACTTATTTTGTTATCGATGTTTCATATCTAATAATATATTTCTTAACTATTATGAATATGCGCAACAATTTTATTTATCAAATCACATTTAAATTTCATAATTAATATGTCACAAATATTAATTAATTATAAAAATTATAAAATAATTAAATCATTTGGTCTAAAGAGAATTCATCATTTCTGTTGTGTGACTCTTGGGTGTAAATTCAGTCAGCGGTTAAAATCAAACTATTCAAATGTTAACGTTCACACTTCACTTAGTAGGTGGTGTGACATTATGGCTAAATTTGTCGCTTACTCGGCTTCGGTAACATCTGATTTCACTTTATTAAATGTTATCCAGTTGTGATAATTATTTACATCAATTCTCTTCATCAAAACTATATAATTTGGACTTATTGGATTTAGCTATGATCAAAATTACAACATCATCCGCATTCAATTATATAGTCCAAACACAAAGACTTTGGTTCAATAATAACAATTATTGTTAACCAAACTACTCTGGCCAGAGATTTTGACTTTAGGTTGACTTGAGTTGACCGTTATACTAACCCTAATAGATAAGACGAATCCTCTCTTGAATAGTGCTTCATTTCCAATACTTCCACTCGATCCAACTGTAGTCACTTAATGGACGCTTTACCATGATTTGACTATAGTCAAAGCGAAGTTTTCATATTGAAGATTCACAGTATCCTTATATCGAAAGAACTGTGTAAATTATTCACATTGATATTTTATGTTTGACCTTAGTTATAATAACCAACAAAGAAATCTCGAATGAGTCGATCCATAGTTATCCATTAGTTATTAGTACGTAACCCCTAGGTGCCTCCAGCAGCCATGAGCAATACACCGCCCAACATTTGAAAAGCATTACATACTCTAGTCTCAACGGATGTATCGATATCTAGTCTGGATGCATTTTGAGTAGGAACATTTAAAATGGTATATTTAATTTTGTTGTGATAAATTACCCGCGGTTACAACACTTTATAACTACTATCACATCACATACCATTTAAGGAATTTCTATTAAATATACTTTTAATTAAATTAATTAATATAACCATATTATATCAAGTATATAATAGAAAGAAAACACCTTTATTTCGAACCATATTGGTTAATGAGTTAAATATATGTAACAAGTTATATAATTGCCCATATGGCATGCCTCTAACTCTATCAATCTCCTATTTGCACTTGGGGTCAATTATGGAATCTTATTCCAACTTCTCCAATCGGTATTCTCAAAATCAATTGGGTCAGTCCCTCTGAGATGACCCTACTTTTCTAGTGGCCAAATCATGGGCTAATTTGTTTTTTTTTTGCATAAAGAAATATATGCTAAATGAAAACACCGGGTCATCTACCTTCAAAACCAAAATCAGGATCCACTATTACCAATATAGAAATATTGGTGTATTCTTAAAACATAGATTAGTATATATGAAGATATACCAATCTCTTTAGTTATTAAATCAGAGTTTAAGAAAAATTAGCTAAAGCATTCACACATAGCATTTTAATATAAAGATAAACCCATTTCCTTCTTATGAAAATTATTTGCAATATGGCACAAAAGATACACAAGCAGACAGGAAACATCAGAATTCCTGATTATATCATAAAAATCATAGAGATCCTTTACTTAACTCAACTCTTGCTATAACACAATTATAGGTGTGGCTGCGCGTACACACACATATAAATACATGTGTGCACGGCCTCGCCAACACACAAGCTCAAGCAATGATATTAATGAATAGGCAATGAAGCCTTGGCACCAACAAAATATTAATAATTATATGTATAAACAAAGGATTACCAATCCAACTAGATAAAAATGAGGTCATCGAGTTTCCTCTTTCTCATTTATGCAAGTTATATTCAGACATAAAAGACGAATTTACATCAACTATCCTTCTTTAAAACAAAAACATGTCACTGATGCAAGAACAAAAGCTATTCTGCATCATACAAATATTTTTAACACAACAATTGGAAACTAACAAGTTCCTTTTATAAAAATCTCAAGATAATACATGGACTTGTAATCCATTTCTAGAATACTTATGAATATAAAACAGTTTACTTTCTTTTGCAAAACTTATCCAAAACTGTGTTTATTCATTTTAGAAATGTAAAGTAAAGGCATGCACGTATTTTAATTTATATGGCAAGTCCTCAATATAATTCTAGAATCTATCACATGAACATATATTAGCTATATGCTATATACAGATTCGAATAGCAACAGCCACTTACATAGAAAATTTCATTTCCCAAAAATCATAATGCATTTGAAAGCATTAAAAAAAAATCTATCTTTCCTTCAAAAGTCTACGGCATCACATATGCCAAAACATATTAATATAGTTCATACTTGTAAGTCATACTGTTAAAGCCACTAAATACATTTCAGATTTATAAAGCCATGAGGCTGTAAGTTCTCAAACTCATTTCAAAAATTGTTTCAAATTCTTGTATAAATCCAAATTCCACATAAAACTTCATTTCTTTCCAGAATAAACATCTTATATCAAAAAAACACGCATCTATTAAAACTCAGATGCAAATTCATATCTCAAAAGTGTGGATTCAGATCCATATAATCTCCCAAACCATAAGTAACTTGATCTAAAAAAAACATAACATAGAGAAATATATATATATATATGTATACCTCATCTTTGCTTTTCACATTCAAGGCATTCAACTTGCCAAAAACAATAAATATATATACACATATTCTCAGATATGATAATTACATACAAAAATCAAAATCCAGATTCATATATACTTATGCATAAATATAGAAATAATCCATCAAAATAAGTTTATAAAAGTTTTCCCCAAAACTTCTGAAAGGAAACTTGAACAAAATCCATAAAAAAATCCTTTAAATCACAAAACTCAGCAAATCTATGGGTCTGCACATATACACAAGTGTAAACACTTGTGTATACTGCCTTGACACCAGTTATTTCTCCAAATACAGATTTCAGAAAATATATACAAACTGAATAATCCCAGTGTTACAGTTTCAAACTTGCAATTACATATAAAACAATACAGTTTTCAAGACTATATACAAATCAATCTAACACGTGAAGGTTCACTGTTCAGGGCATTACATACATATTTTAGTTCAGCAATACATATGAAGTGACAATGAAAATACTTAAATACTTTCTTCATATCATCTACATGCAGTATAAATCATTCTAACTCCATCTCTTAAATCATCATCTCATTAATATGTGCACAGCAACCTGTAAAAACATCATCCCGAACTGCCTCGTTGAATGAGACACCCCAGGAGATTGTCGAGACAATCAACAGGGTCAGACATGATACGTCTGGTATGAGTGTACTTAAACAATTCATTTGGCAGTAATACATAGGGTTAAATCAGTGTATCGTGACATAATAGTGAATAGATATCATCTCAGGTGCAGATGTGAACATAATCAGAACTAATCATCATCAATATATGAATACGCAAGCAACTAAAGATCAAACAATCATTAACAAGCATCAATGCACGCAAAGCATCCATACACACAAATTAATTTACTGAAATATAACCACGGCTGCCTGAGATAGGTCTTATTGCCAAATCATGATTAAGAACACTCATGTAGCTATATGAGATGTCGATCCCCTAGATATTGCCATAGCTTTCCCCCTTTTTCTCACGAATCCAACGCCATTTGATACGGCAAAATAATTTTCCCCCAATCTGATTTCTAGGGCTTCGGCCATTTTATTTTTGTTTTGTAACGAGAGAGTAAAAATGAAAACCGCGGCCACATCCTTCTTTTTTTTATAATCCACTCACGGCTAGGGTTTTAATAGATGGGAAATCACAAATTTACCCCCAAGTCCAAATGTGTGCACAAATATACTTCAATTCTTTATACTTGTTTAAATCACAATATCATAGTTGTGTAAATATTGTGGGTCATTACAAATACCCCACCTTTTTGGAATTGTGTCCTCACAATTCACTCTTGCTCGTTCTAGCATCCCAAATATTCATTAAATTTTGCGGAGTGGCTGCAATACACACATGTATAAATATACACGTGTGCACTGCCTTGCCAACTCGCGTGCACTAGCAAATTTCAATCAACATGTTTCATCATCAAATGAACAAGCACAACGGTAATTGCAACTGTCATACAAACAGAACATAAATAAGAAAGCGACATATTCAAACAACTCAGTGCATCTGAAAACAACAATCTCAGATGGATGTATGGGAACTTACACATAGACTTGGCAAATGCAAGACAACACAAAATGACAACAGCAGAAGTGAGCAAGACAAAGCACAAGTGTGCAGCATCTAGTAGTTTCAAGTACATGGACATATATATATATGGAACTGCCACTGCATGCAAACAGCAAAGTCAAGTCTAAAATCTCAAGTGCAACAGCAGATTTCAGATGCAATAGTGTTTTGACCAAATCTATGCATACAGTGTAACTCAGGGGTGCACACAGGATGAAGTGAATATGTACAAATATGGCAGTGTACAAGTGAGAGCATGAAACAGTGCCATTGCATACATCATAATATTGATCACATTCATTTTTAAACTAAACCCTATTAGCAAATTGGTTTAGAAAATTTTAGAATCAATACAGATTTTACTTTCTGCTTTTCAAAGCAATTCTAATGTCTCAAACATATTTATACACCAAGCTTACTCAACCAGAACCAAACAAATATTAATTCAGTAACAGTTCATATACTTTGTCATCAGGTTATATGTTGCTTACAAATGCATTCCTACTCATGATTCATATTGAAGTCATTTTAAATGTAATGCTCATTCATCCATGGCTATACACACCATCTTCAGGCAAAACATATCATCTATATGCAAATCAAAATAGAGATCAATACCCTTATACAATCTGTCTTTATTTAAATGAATTTTTAATCCAAAACAGACCCCATTCTTGGCAATCAAAGCAAAATATCATAAACATATGTATGAATTAAGTTTATACAAATAATACTCAATCAATACAAACAACAAACAACCACTTAATACTGGTATTTTTCCTCAGTTCCAAAAAGAAAACCCAAATTGTTAACATCTTTCATCAGGTACACATTTTTGTTGTGTCTTTACAGTGAAATGAATGATTTGTTAAATGCGTGTATAAGTGCTTAAACCAATTCCTTAGCAGAAATTCTTATTTCAAGAATTCATAGCAGCCATCATACAAATCACACAGGCGTTTCATAACCATTGAACAAGCAAAACTCCTACCATTTAGCTAAAGCATCAAAACTGGTCTGCATACCAGTACTCACCATACTCTTAGCATATACATCTTTTCTTATCAATCCATAACACATTTTTTTTTAAGAGTCCAGTATCACATTTTGTAGTTGCACTGGTGCACACTGCCTGGAAGCTACTGTTTGATTTTCCAGTGCACTACTAGCTTTTGGACATAAACATGTCATGTGCAAACTTACACCCCAACCTTGATGCAAGCCAACTACCATGTCATACCCCCTTCCCTCATATCCAACCTGATAGAGGTGACCCATGCCTTGAGTTTAATTACTAAATTCTTTCCCATGACCCCCTATTACCTATGCAGTGTCATGCCCCACCCTGTTGTACCCCTAATCAATGCATACAAGCAGTTTTATACATCCATCAACCATTCAGTAACCCATGTATTCAACCATCACTCAAATCACACAAGCATCTCATAAATATGAACAAGCAAAACACACATCATTGTGCTAAGGCATCAAAACTGAGTCTGCATACCAGAACTCCCCATACCCCTAGCCTAATCACCTCTGCTTGTGGGTTCATTTCATATCATTTTTTTTTAAGGTCCAATATCACATTCATGGTTGCACTGGTGCACACTGCCTGGAACATCAGTTTGATTTCCAGCACACTACAAGCTATTTGGACATGAACATGCCATGTGCAAACTCACACCCCATCCTTGATGCAAGCCAACCACTATGTCATACCCACTTCCCTCATACCCAACCTGATAGAGGTAACCCAATTCCTTAGTTTAATTACTAAGTTTTCCTTTCATGTGTGCAGGTCTCAACTATACTGTCTCATGCTCAAAAATCTTTATGTACATAACCAGTAAATGCAAACAGTTTTCATGCATCCATGAAACAGTCATCCATTCATACATTTCAACAATCAATTAATCACATCTGTATATCATTTCAAGTCAATTTTTTTTTGTTCAGAGACAGGCCTTTGACTAAAACATAGATCAAATATTTTAGGAGATAAAATATCACTGGGGTTCCCAGTAACAAGATACTTACAGTCAACTTATATATATTTTTCCAGTGAATCTTGTCCACAAAGGTTTCACATCCATATTATTTAAAGCAACATAAACTATTCAGGTTATTGTTACTGGCATTAAAATAGTGAACATGGAGGTCATAAGAACCAAATCTAACAACCAGCAAGGCATCCAAACATTTCACATAGATTATATCACCACAAAGAAACTCATCCAACGCATTTGTGGCTAACAAAACTTATTTTCATTCATATAAAACTAACATACACCTAATCATAAGTAGCTATAAGTGTTCCTTTCGTCTTCACTTATGTCATTGGGCTATATAAACTTGCAGGTAAATTACAGGGATTTTGCATATCAGAAAATTCTTATGTTTTTCATATTTTATATTACAATCAACATGTGACCAGAGATGTTTATATGTGTATATTTTTTTTTTGAGGAAATACTTAGGCAACTAGAGCTCAGCACATGGTCAAACCATTGCACTCTTATCCCCTTATTAAATACCAGACATAAGCAAAAGAACTTCCCTCCTTTTACTGCCTTATACTTAACCAATCTTAGATCACACTTGACTGTAATAATTATATAATCCATTTTTTTTCAGGTTATATTCATAAGAAACCTTATCTTCCTCTAAGGGACCTGTTTTATAAACTTCCATCACCAAGTTATATGCAGTTATCAAACATATTCAAGAAATGCAGCTTAACAATTATGCATCCAAATCAGACAATTCACTTTTCAATGTTTATTCATATAATGACCTATTGCAATTGATACTGGCATTTCATATTTATTTATTTTTTTGAAATTTTTTCCAAATATCAACATCACTTGCATCAGCTCATTATTGTGTTTATCAAGTTCTCAAACATATACTTATTAGTTATGGTGTAACAGTGGTGATTTCAGATTTAAATCAAAATAAATAAATACACCATCTACATTGAAACAAAGCAACATCCATGAAGTCCACAAAGAAGTAAAACTATAATTTTAGCCATCTTTTAGATCAGATATAAACATAGGTGTCTTAATCCAACTTTTCTTGTATTAGAAAACATTTATAAATTCAAATTCCCTCATTTTAAATTTCTTACTACAGAGATTTACAATAGGTTTGTGGGCTTTCCAAAATAATTTAGGCATTCATGATTCTACTGTATTATTGTAAAGATATGGACAGAGGTGTTTGTTAAGAAAATTTCACCAAAAACCCAGAAAACCTCATATCTTATTATTTAGAAAATAAGCATGAGCCAGATTTCTATCTTACTGCCTATGTTCTAAATAATTTAAATCCATACTTGACAATAATAAGAATAGAGTAATAAAAATGCTCAAACCATTTTAACTTGGAAAACTGACATACAAAACTCCAAATAGAAATGCACAAACAAACATCCATCTCATCCATAATAACCACTTCAGAAATTTAAATAATTTTTATAATACTTCTTTGTTCATAGCAAATTTAAATGAACTAGACATGAGCATAAACCTCTCTGTTCATACTGCCTAATCCATTATTATTCAATACCCTACTTCTCAGTAAATTAATCAGATTATTTTCTTATAAAAACTGGGTCATAAACTCATTTCTGTAATCAGGTTATATGATTGATTAAACAATTTTCAAAACAAAGTAATAGAAAGGAGAAACATCATTAACATTGATGTAATTCAAATAAATCATCCAAAGCAATCAATTCAAACAATGCAACCAAAGCAGTCAATACAAACAAATTCACACAAATTAAATTTTTGCTATGTTATCTACCAACATAGCTCTGATACCAAATGAGATGACCCTACTTTTCTAGTGGCCAAATCATGGGCTAATTTGTTTTTTTTTTTTGCATAAAGAAATATATGCTAAATGAAAACACCGGGTCATCTACCTTCAAAACCAAAACCAGGATCCACTATTACCAATATAGAAATATTGGTGTATTCTTAAAACATAGATTAGTATATATGAAGATATACCAATCTCTTTAGTTATTAAATCAGAGTTTAAGAAAAATTAGCTAAAGCATTCACACATAGCATTTTAATATAAAGATAAACCCATTTCCTTCTTATGAAAATTATTTGCAATATGGCACAAAAGATACACAAGCAGACAGGAAACATCAGAATTTCTGATTATATCATAAAAATCATAGAGATCCTTTACTTAACTCAACTCTTGCTATAACACAATTATAGGTGTGGCTGCGCGTACACACACATATAAATACATGTGTGCACGGCCTCGCCAACACACAAGCTCAAGCAATGATATTAATGAATAGGCAATGAAGCCTTGGCACCAACAAAATATTAATAATTATATGTATAAACAAAGGATTACCAATCCAACTAGATAAAAATGAGGTCATCGAGTTTCCTCTTTCTCATTTATGCAAGTTATATTCAGACATAAAAGATGAATTTACATCAACTATCCTTCTTTAAAACAAAAACATGTCACTGATGCAAGAACAAAAGCTATTCTGCATCATACAAATATTTTTAACACAACAATTGGAAACTAACAAGTTCCTTTTATAAAAATCTCAAGATAATACATGGACTTGTAATCCATTTCTAGAATACTTATGAATATAAAACGGTTTACTTTCTTTTGCAAAACTTATCCAAAACTGTGTTTATTCATTTTAGAAATGTAAAGTAAAGGCATGCACGTATTTTAATTTATATGGCAAGTCCTCAATATAATTCTAGAATCTATCACATGAACATATATTAGCTATATGCTATATACAGATTCGAATAGCAACAGCCACTTACATAGAAAATTTCATTTCCCAAAAATCATAATGCATTTGAAAGCATTAAAAAAAATCCATCTTTCCTTCAAAAGTCTACGGCATCACATATGCCAAAACATATTAATATAGTTCATACTTGTAAGTCATACTGTTAAAGCCACTAAATACATTTCAGATTTATAAAGCCATGAGGCTGTAAGTTCTCAAACTCATTTCAGAAATTGTTTCAAATTCTTGTATAAATCCAAATTCCACATAAAACTTCATTTCTTTCCAGAATAAACATCTTATATCAAAAAAACACGCATCTATTAAAACTCAGATGCAAATTCATATCTCAAAAGTGTGGATTCAGATCCATATAATCTCCCAAACCATAAGTAACTTGATCTAAAAAAAACATAACATAGAGAAATATATATATATATATGTATACCTCATCTTTGCTTTTCACATTCAAGGCATTCAACTTGCCAAAAACAATAAATATATATATACATATTCTCAGATATGATAATTACATACAAAACTCAAACTCCAGATCCATATATACTTATGCATAAATATAGAAATAATCCATCAAAATAAGTTTATAAAAGTTTTCCCCAAAACTTCTGAAAGGAAACTTGAACAAAATCCATAAAAATCCTTTAAATCACAAAACTCAGCAAATCTATGGGTCTGCACATATACATAAGTGTAAACACTTGTGTATACTGCCTTGACACCAGTTATTTCTCCAAATATAGATTTCAGAAAATATATACAAACTGAATAATCCCAGTGTTACAGTTTCAAACTTGCAATTACATATAAAACAATACAGTTTTCAAGACTATATACAAATCAATCTAACACGTGAAGGTTCACTGTTCAGGGCATTACATACATATTTTAGTTCAGCAATACATATGAAGTGACAATGAAAATACTTAAATACTTTCTTCATATCATCTACATGCAGTATAAATCATTCTAACTCCATCTCTTAAATCATCATCTCATCAATATGTGCATAGCAACCTGTAAAAACATCATCCCGAACTGCCTCGTTGAATGAGACACCCCAGGAGATTGTCGAGACAATCAACAGGGTCAGACATGATACGTCTGGTATGAGTGTACTTAAACAATTCATTTGGCAGTAATACATAGGGTTAAATCAGTGTATCGTGACATAATAGTGAATAGATATCATCTCAGGTGCAGATGTGAACATAATCAGAACTAATCATCATCAATATATGAATACGCAAGCAACTAAAGATCAAACAATCATTAACAAGCATCAATGCACGCAAAGCATCCATACACACAAATTAATTTACAGAAATATAACCACGGCTGCCTGAGATAGGTCTTATTGCCAAATCATGATTAAGAACACTCGCGTAGCTATATGAGATGTCGATCCCCTAGATATTGCCATAGCTTTCCCCCTTTTTCTCACGAATCCAACGCCATTTGATACGGCAAAATAATTTTCCCCCAATCTGATTTCTAGGGCTTCGGCCATTTTATTTTTGTTTTGTAACGAGAGAGTAAAAATGAAAACCGCGGCCACATCCTTCTTTTTTTTATAATCCACTCACGGCTAGGGTTTTAATAGATGGGAAATCACAAATTTACCCCCAAGTCCAAATGTGTGCACAAATATACTTCAATTCTATATACTTGTTTAAATCACAATATCATAGTTGTGTAAATATTGTGGGTCATTACACCCTCTGTGAACCGGTATGCTATAATGTTTCAATTATCTACTCTATCAATCAACTTTCTCCGATAATGATAAATTATTTTATCATGTAGAATAATTTGGAGTATATCTCTTGACTTTTAGTGAGCTCAAAGTTCTATTATGAACTATATCGCATCATTGCTATTATATGACAATGTTATGAGATTCTCAACATTTGAAACTGTTTCGGTTATAAATTTGTGCGCTTATATATATACATATATTCACATGCATTGCTTTTATTGCAGCGCTATTCTAGACTACGTACTTAGCCTTTTCATTGAATCAGCCACGGTCTTTCATTTGAAACATTTCCAACTTAAAGATTTTTACCTTGAATTTATTATTGTCATTTTGTACTCAATATCACTTATGAAGTTTGACTCTGAACGCTCCTTCATAACATATTTTTATTTCTATAGACAATTCTCAAGTATTACATAAATGCACAAGAACACTTCAAATAGCCACTTAGTGATATTATTTTAAATTTTCGTCATGTATCAAATACGTAAATCAATCATGATATCGTTGACAACATAACATGTATCATAATTCCTATTGTCAATGAATAAGAACTCATCTCACATGTTCCGTATTAAACAATTTAATAAGGGTCTTTGCATATCGATTTTCGGGACATTCCCAATATCTTTTATAGTCACTATAAAAGACATCATTTACAATCCAAAATTGAGCATTAAAACAATTAATGTTGATCTTAGCACAAGTACAACATTAAAACCAACAACGTGTTGTTCAGTTATAGTTTAGAAATATCAATGTACCATTTAACGTTCTTTCTTATGAACATACGCTTCCTTTGCATAAACTATTTGATATTTCTATCAAAATATTTGTTCAATTTTAATGTTTATAAAATGATACTTTCTACCATTTCTTGGATTATATCCAAAAACTCACAAACTCAATATCGCTCCCACCGACTTGAGACATTTTTGGTTATTGTATGTAAATAGTTTACTCAAAATCATTATTTAGAATTTTCTATTTCCAAACATAAAGTCATACTAAGTGGTACTTTTGTGAGTAAATTCAAATTAACTTGAGCATGTTGAATATTGAATTTATTATGCAAATTTCAACAGTTGCAATTTGCGATATTATTCTAACCAACATTGCTTACTTAATTCCACCTGCATTAGTCTTGCTCACGAAGACACAATCACGACCGATCTGTCACATCCCTTCGGTTATGACTACTAAAATCATATTTTGATAGCATACTTGGAATTCTTTCGAATTTGCGCCTCATACCACATCATAGAGTCAACACTCTTAATGGTTTAACTAAACAACCGAGGATTAAATATTTTTGATATTGATAAGAAACTCATAGTTTCTCTTCAATGTACGAGAATACTTATTAGACACTCTATTGTGATGTGTATACTTAGGTCAGTTAATTTCATTTCATCTCATCTAATTAGTTCTACCCACCGATCGAATCCAATTCCATTTAATTACCAATAATTCCTCAAAGAAATTCCTTTAAAATGAAGTTGGTATTTCTTGAAACAACAATTGTTTCTCAGTGCAAAGAATAGCTATTCATAAACATTTTATGAATTTCTTTATTTATAAAACTGATTTGGTTTTAGTTTGAAAAACTTATGTTCAAGACATTAGTATGGCATTCAATGATAGACTTTCCCAAAATCCTTTTGGAGGAAATTCATGCAAAATCTCTTACGAAAAATTATTACATGTAGACTTTTGAGTCCCACAACTTGCTAATTCCTTGGCCTTGGATATATTGGGGTTTCTTATAAACCCTTATCTTGCATGATTTTGTAAAATGTTATTTAGACGAGATAATATTAACCTTATGTACTACTCTTAAGTACATGATCTTATAGAAAGAAAATAACTCAACTTCGCTCAAAATTAATCGTACATTGTCCAACAAAGTTCGATTACTTCATATCGATGCATCATTATATACCACATGAAGGAGTGACTTCTGAGATTGAATCATTAACCATTTTTAGGTATATTCAGAACTTTTTCCAATATACTCACTCATTCAATCAAATCAAATCATTTTTATCACATGTTATTTTATTTACTTCTACTTTATACTCTACGAGTTTACCATAGGCATACTACATGTGAATCAAATACACATGTCCATGTCAATGATAACTCATCAATGAATATGATGAAGTCCGTGGAACTCGTAACACTCCGTAAAATGAACCATAAATAAATAAAGTAAATTGAATTAAATAAGATAATGGTTGAATATGGAAATTTTTAAAAAGTGGGAATTCGGCCACGAAAGATATTAGTTGTGTTCATGATGAAATTTTAATCTGTTTCGATATATAATATGCAGAAAATGGAGCTCAAGCAAAGAAGTTATGAGCATTTGAAGTTTTCAACTTCAATTAATTTAGTTTGAACTCAAATTCAAATGAGAAATCAAATTTAGGTTTTAAGTTTTAAAAATTAGCTTAGGAGCTAAGTAAATGTTTAATTAAGGTTAACTTCAAATAGTTAATTGGGGAATAAAATAATTATGTAATGGAACAAAATATACGTTCCCCCAAAAGGAGGAGCGGTCGACCTACATAGGTCAACTGGTCGACCGCAGTGGTCGACCGATCGCACAAAGGCGGTCGATCGATCGCACGTAGGCCGTCGACCGCTTGGCAATGAATGTTGCTAGTGGCTGCTATGGTCTGAAGCTATTTTATATTCATTTGTATGCTCCAGATTTACCCGTTTCCTACCTACTTCCATCCTACGGGTTTGGTGCATTTCAACACCTATAAATGGAACTCTATCCTCTCCACTTTTATTCATAATATTTTAGGGATTACGATGAATTTCTACCATTGTTATCTCTCTCGAATAAGATTTAGAAACTTCGTAGAAAATTCAGGTAAGGATTCAACTTATTTCCTATTTGTTTCTTCTTCCTCAATCTATTTTTATCCTATTCTTCTCTAATTATCCTGAATTCGATGAATATATATATACCTCTTCCCTATTATGTGTGTGTTTATATATCAAGAGAGATCCTGGAAGAGATTGGAAGGCTAGAAATCCATTTGAGTGAAGCTAAGGCTAATCTTTGAGTGGAGACCTTAATATTTCTTCTCAACAATTGTTTAGTGTTTTTCCATTTGGATTTTGATTTGGAATTTTGAAAATATGATAGATAAAATCCCCCAAAATTCCTTTTTATTTCGATATGTCACTTCTATGCAGAGATTCTCAATTATTTACATTAATTTGATAGAACTTGTTTTATCTGTGCAACTTTTGGTAATTTTATAGTCTATTCCACTTCTCCTTCTTCGTTGGGTCAAATTGTGGTTCTTCAGTGAAATAAGGAGTTTAAAGTACAAATTCTATTCGCATTTTACCCAACTTATTCTTATCTATTTCTTTGTAAAAGAGAGTAGTTGAATAGAATATAGGGTTTAAATTGCAATTCTTGTTGTTTAAGATATTATATTGAATTGGTGTAATAAATTGAGTTTTATTTTATTTACAAGTCTGTTACTGCAGTTTTGTTTATGAATATTTATTCCCTGCTTTGGATATTATAATCTCATGAAATCATCGGAATTTGAAGAAAAAGGACTTGTGATAATGATTGGTTAGGGAATTGACATCTAACGCTAGCTTAAGGCAAAAATTACATGCATTTAAAACTTATTAGCCACAACTATTTGTTTATGTTTACTTATGTAATTAACATATGATTATTGCATATACGGGATAGTTAATTAGACATTAATTTACAAATATTTCTACCATTAGGGAGGTAATTGATTTTAAGGCGAAATACATCCTTTGGTACCAGAGCCTGGGTTATCCGATCAACGGGGAAAAACTATACATATGAGAGACATATCTGTTATTTTGGAAAAGATTTTTCAAAAAGATTTCAAAGAAATCTTACAATACATACATACATACATACGTACATCAATACATACACACCCTCTTTTCTTGAACATGCGCATGTACACTGGCAATCGTTTTCTTTCAGCGTGCAATACTATCTTAGGAAATCGTCACTAAAGGTTTAACATACAGATAGTTGATATGGCTGATAATCAATCTCCTTCCAAACAAGGGAAGCCTATCTACAGAAGACCACCTATTTGTGGAATGCTCAAATGGTTTAAAAAATGTCTTAGGACTGTCAAGAAAATTCCTATTCCTCCAGCTGCACCGATAGCACCCACTGCCCCACCCGCCAATGTAGCACCTCATCCTATTGACTTTCGTAAGTTGTGTAAGAACTTTATCAATATGGAAGGGAAGACATACTCTGGAACTAAAGGATATTCGAAAGATAAAGCTTGGATTAGTACAACGAGAAGATATTTAGAGTACTTGGTTGGGATGTTCGGCAAAGGAGAAAAACAACAACTTGCACCACAGGGAAGAAACCTTGAATTGGTGGAATTTGTGATTGATGAGAACACGAAAAGGATATTCTCTTGGGATGAATTCAAGGACCAATTTGAGATGAGAATCATGTCTAGAGAAAGGTTAGCTTGCAATTAGAAAAGTCCATTCAGTTGAGGCAAGGAGATTCTACACTTAAGGAGTACATAGCTAAGTTTACTGAATTAGATAAATTCAGGTTGAGCCTGATAGACACACCAATGAAAAAGCCATAAAGTTCATGAAGAGCTTAAATTCCCTACTAAGAGAAACGTTGTTGATCTAAGTGCCGATGGGGGCCATATATGAGATGTTGGTAGAAATTGCAATGCTACACATGGCCAATGAAGAAGATAAGAGAAGAGAGAAGGAGAAGTTTGCATTGGCCCAAAAGTAAGGAGGTCCCAAGAAGGGGAGCTATTGGGCCAGAAGTCAAATGGGATTTCTAAGAAGGATGTGAAGGTATGTAAGAAATGCCAAAAGAAAGAGCCATGAAGCTAAAGATTGCAGGGTGAGTATGATAAAGGAAGCCTTTAAAGGAAGGCGCTTTAACTGTCACGACGAAGGGAATCACAAGAATCAATGTCCCAAGATAGCTAAGAAAGGATCAAGTGGATAGATCTATGTTATTAAAGCCGTCCCTATTACTAGTAAATCAGTAAGAGACCAAAAAAAGTAGCTCTAGAAGGTATAACCCTTATTTTTAGGGTTACTATTCGTACCCTCTTTGATTCAGGAGCTTCACATTCCTTTATAGCTAGAGATGTAGTAAATTCCTTAAACCTTCAAACCCAGATGGTCAACAGCCAATAGAGGTTTCCAATCTCGTTGGGGGTTCGACCCATCTTTCTCTTAATTGCAAAGACCTAGTGTTAGACATATGCGACATTGATTTCATATGTACTACCTACGTTCTATATTTCGATCGGTGTGGGCTTATCTTAGGTATGGATTGGTTGTCATATCATGAAGCCATTCTTGACTGTGATTAGAGGGTGGTATGATTAAGGTGCTTGTAGAGGTCGTGATCTAGAAGTCCTTTGTAAACCCAAAGTTTTAGTTGAGTTAAGCTACTTATATTCACTAAATTTATCTGTTTTTGGAGAGCCATCATCTATACCCGTAGTTTGTGAATTCCTTGATGTCTTCGAGGACGTCTCGGTTCTCCTATGCCATATAGAGATTGAGTTCCAAATCGATTTGGAGAGGGATGCCAGACCCATCGCTCTACCTTTGAGACATATGGCCTCCAAAGAAAGAAGGGATTGGATAAGAAAATCTCAAAGCAATTGACAAAGGGACCCATCCGTAGGAGTACTTCTAAGTGGGGAGCTCCTATTGTTTTTGCAACTAAGGCAAACATTCTTTGATACTTTGCATCGATTATGGGGGGTTGAACAAATTGACAAGGAAGAATAGGTACCCTCTACCTAAAATAGATGACCTATTCGACCAAATTGTAGGGGCTATAGTTGTTTGCCAATTAGATTTAGCAATGGGATTCCGTCAGTTGAGGATTGTAGAGGAAAGCAAGCCGAAGACTGCATTCCATATTCAAGATAGGCTCTATGAGTTGGAAATAATGCCTTTTGGACCGACAAATGCCCCCAACATACTTTGCGGATTTAATGAGTAGAATATTTAAAGGGAAACATAATAAATTTGTCATGGTGTTTGTTGATGATATTTGGTTTTCTCCAAAGGCAAGAAGGAGCATAAAGACAGCTTTGGAGAGGTATTGGAGACCTTGAGAAGAAACTAACACAAAGCCAAATATTCTAAATGCCACTTTTGAAAAAAAATGAAGTTAAGTTCCTTGGTCATATTGTTTCCAAACAAGGATTGGCTTTGGACCTTGCTAAAGTGGAAGATGTCCAACGATTGAAAATGCCAAGTAATGCATCAGAGGTTAGAAGTTATGAGGTTGGCATGTTACTACAGGAAGTTCATTAAGAACTTTGCATGAATAGAAACCTTTTTAACCTGATTGTCTAAGAAGAATCTAGTTTTTGTTTGGGATGATAAATGCACCATGACATTTGAGAAGCATAAGGAGTCATTGACTAGTGCATCCGTGCTCACTATTCCAGATGGAACCAAGTCGTTTACAATTTCACAATGCATGTGGCACATGATTAGGGGCAGTTCTTATGCAAGAAATAAAGTAACTATCTATGCTAGTAGACAACTAAAGGTCCATGAGAAGAAGTATCCAGTGCATGAATTACAATTGGCAACCAGTATTTTTTCCTTAAATTTGTGGAGGCATTACCTCTTGGGGGAAAGGTTTGAGTTATTTACTGATCATGAATCATTCAAATGCCTATTTACCCAAAAAAAAAATCTTGGTTGCAGAGGTGGATAGAGAATGTAGCATCCTTTGACTTTAGGATTCAATATGCCCCTCGAAAAGGGAACATAGTCAATGAAACCCTTATTCGGAGACACGCTACCCAAGGGGCTATATGTGAATGGAGATGGTTGGAGTTTCTCTCGAATTTTAACATCCAACCATCAATAGAATCCATCCAAGGTTTTCTATCAGTTATGGAGATTAGACCAACCTTGATGGATCGTATAGGGCATGATCAAGTGAAGGATGAGAAGATAGTGCAGATTTTGGAAAAATTGAGAAAAGGAGAGTATTTTCCCTATGCTAAGAGGTATTCAATTGATGAGAAGGGATGTTTAAGAAGATATGGACGTCTTTGTGTCCCAATGATTGACGATTTAATGAGAGATGTGCTTATGGAGAGTCACCACACAAGAATGATCATTCATCCCAGAGGAAATAAGATGTACATGGACATGAAGAGGATTTTCTTTTGAAATGGAATGAAGAGAAGCGTAGCTGAGATTGTTGCTAGGTGTTTGACATGTCGGAAATAAAAGATGAGCAAGGGAAGCCTGGTGGATTATTATTACCTTTGGAAATTCTGACTTGGAAGTGGGAACATATTTCAGTCGATTTTTTGGAAAGATTGCCTAAAAGTAAGAAGGGCAATGAGGCTATTTGGGTTATTATGGACAAACTCACTTAGAGTGCCTATTTTATTCCTATTAGGAGAAATAGAACTAGCTCCTATCTTGAACAAATTTATATTAAGGAGGCAGTTCGTCCATATGAAATTCCTATAAGCATAGTCAATTAAGGGACCCTTTGTTCACTAGCGAGTTTTGAAGGAGCCTATAAACATCTTTGGGAACTTCTTTGGACCTTAGCACGACATACACTCACAAACTAATGGACAAATAGAGAGGGTTAATAGGATTTTGGAGGACTTGTTGAGAGCTTGTATCTTGGATTTCTGGAGACATTAGGAGCAGCGCATACCTTTAGTTGAGTTTGCATATAACAATAGCTATCAAAAGGCGATTGGTATGGTCCCTTTTGAAACACTTTATGGGCGGCCATGCAAATCACCTAGTTGTTGGTTGGAAACCACCAACAAAGTATTACTCAAACCCAATTTGATCCATCATACCATGGAAAAAGTAGAATTGATCAGGAAAAGGACATGGCAGCGCAAGACCGTCAGAGATCTTATGAGGATAAAAGAAGGAAAGAGCTCAAATTTGAGGTTGTAGGTATGGTATTTGTTAAAATCTCCCCTCTTAGAAAGGTTGTTGGGTTTGGAAAGTCTAAAAAATTGGCGCCTAGATTTGTTGGGTAATTAGAATTCTGGAAAAAAATAGGAAAATTGGCGTACTGTGTGAAGCTTCCTTACAAATTGGCAGGAGCCCATAATGTTTTTCACCTTTCTCACCTTAGGAAATGACTTCATGTCACTACTAGAAGAATAGAGCTTGATCAATTGGGCGATTTTAAAATGGAGCCAACAGTACTCGTGCCACTGCACGCATTGCGGAGCGTGGTACTAGGAGACCCCACAATAAAATAATTAGGTTGGTCCGAGTACAATGGAGGGATAATCTAGTGGAAAGCACATGGAAGGCCGAGGAGAAGATGGAAAACACTCACACGGAGCTTCTTACTGGTAATTTTTCTCTCCAAAATTAGGATATTGGTTGCACCATGGTTGCTAGATTGGATGGTAGGAGATGGTGTTACACTTTTTTCACAATCACTTTACACTCATGTACAATATTTTTATGCATGTTTAGGATATTTGCATACATATTTTCATAACATGATTACACACGCACGCTAGGGTTGAGCTCATTTTAGCGTGTCTACGGTATATAATCACATTGCACTATTGGTTAAGTGAATGGTTGTGTAAAGAACTTGGTTGTATAACATGAATGTTATTGCGCGTTAAGTTATTTGACCCTTGGAAGATTTCGAGACGAAATCCTTTTTAAGAGGGGAAGAATATAACCCCCCATAAAATGAACCGTAACAAATAAGGTAAATGCAATTAAAAATGATAAAGGTTGAATATGGAAATTTTATAAATGTTGGAATTTGGCCATAAAAGTTTTTTTGTTGTATTCATGGTGAAATTCTTATCTATTTTCATATATAATATGATGAAAATGAAACTCAAGCAAAGAAGTTACGAGCATTTGAAGTTTTCAGATTTAAATTGATTTAATTTGAATTAAAATTCAAATGAGAAATCAAATTTAGGGTTTTGATTTCAAAATTTAGCTTGGAGGCTATATAAATTGACCAGTTGGTCGTAGAGGTCGACCGGTCACACATAGGCGGTTGACCGCTTGGCAACGAATGTTGCCAATGGCTACTAGGGTTTGAAGCTATTTTTTATTCAACTGTATGCTTCAAATTTACTCACTTCCAAGCTACTTCCATCCTACGGTTCTAGTGCGTTTAAAACTTTTGTAAATAGAACCCTTTCTCTCAACTTTTATTCATATTATTTTAAGGAGTATGATGAAATTCTGCTATTTCTATCTCTCTCTAATAAAATTCTGAAACTCCGTACAAAATTCAGGTAAGAATTCAACTTATTTCCTATTCGTTTCTTCTTCCACCAATCTATTCTCATCATATTCTTCTCCAATTATTGTGAATCCAATGAATACATACACATCTTCCCTTTTATGTGTGTGTCTATATATATATGTATACTCATACATACATATATACATACATACATACATATATATATATATATATATATATATCTATATATATATATATCAAAAGAGAGAGATACTGGAAGAGATCAAAAGGCTACAAATCCAAAGCTAAAGCTAATATATGAGTGGAAACCTTAGTATTTCTTTTCAGCAATTGTTTAGTGTATTTCTTTTTGAATTTGAATATACCTTAGAAATTTTGGAATTTTGAAAATGTGATAAGCAAAATCCTCCGAAATTCCTTGTTATTTCGGTATGTCAATTTTATGCCGAGATTTATTAATTATTTACATTATTTGATGGAATTTTATTTGTTTATGAAATTTTTTGATAATTTCATAGTCTATTCCACTTCTACTTCTTCATTGCGTCAGATTGTGATTCTTTATTAAAATAAGGGGTTTAGATTACGAATTCTATTCGTATTTACACTACTTATTCTTATCTATTTCTTTAAAAAAGAGATGAGTTGAATTATGGGTTTTAGATTGCAATTCTTATTGTTTAAGATATTCCATTAAATTGGTGTAATAAATTGAGTTTCTATTCTATTTATAAGTCTGTTATTGCAGTTTTGATTATGAATATTTATTCCCTGCTTCGGATATTAGAATCATATGAAATCTTGGGAATTCGAAGAAAAAGGATTTGTGATAATAATGTTTAGAGATTGACATTTAATGCTAGTTTAGGGCATAAAATCTGCGTTTCCAACTTGTTAGGCCCGATATTTATTTACCTCTATTTATGTAATTAATATATAATTATTGCGCATATGGCGTAGTTAATTAGGCATTTATTTACAATAATTTCTCTCGTTAGGAAGGTAATTGATTTGAGGCGAAAATAAGAGGAAATTATTATATAGCCTAATTATTAATTTAAGGTGTAATAAGGAAGATTCCTTATAAGGCCTTATTTATGAAACGTGAGATGTGTGTGTGTGTGTGTGTGTGTGTGTGTGTGTGTGTGGAGAGTAACTGATTTATGGTTAAGTCATAAGGATGCGAGGTCAATAGAGTTATATGATGGAAGTTTTCCCTTCACTTTAAGGCTACAAGCAGTGTGTACAATTTTATTGATGTGAGATATCCTTATGATAAATATTTGTAATGACGCGAGGTTGGTCCTAAATTCTGTGGGGGAAACCTGCCCAGCTAACCTAGCTACCAGTTGCTACGAATAGCAGATTAATGTGAGACGTCATTATGAGTATAGGCCATGTGATGAAGGGCCTGCTTTGGGGTTTTGAGGTATTAAGTGGTTGGACTCGCCTCTTTTCCCCAAATGCAGTATTAAATGGCCAAGGGGACATGTTGGATGACATCTCTGTAGGGATCCACTTTTGGAAATAAGTCTTAAATGATGGGACTGCCTTAACTAAGGTCTTAAATGAATAGAGTCTGCTTATTTTCCACTTGGAAGTATTAAGTGACCTATGAGATTCCATATGATGCCGGCTAGATAGTGCCATTGAGGAGCACGCCTTCGAAATAGGTCTTAAATGATAGGTCTGCCTTAATTAAGGTCTTAATTGTCCAAAGTCCGTCTATTTTCCAATAATATTAAGTGGCTTAGGTACCGTCTCTTACATTATTAGTTATTTATGATATATGATAGGATATGTGATTTTAGAGACCTGCTTTTGGAATGGAAGGTATTAAGTGGTTGGACCCGCCTTCTTTCCTTATAAAGAAGTATTAAATGATTTTAATGGTTTTATGTTCGTAGACATACTCTTATTTTAAATATACTACCCAAGTACTTAAAAGGTAAAACTTGAGGTTTTTATTTACCGGAGACTTGTTGTTCTTACTCCCTCCTTATTACAACATAGGTTAAGAACGGAGTGATGGTGGTGACAATGCTTAAAGATGGAGAAGCTTGGCTTGTGACAATATTTATTATTATTCACTTTTATGTATCTACGTATTTTGATAATTGTTGTAACGGATATTATGTTACGGTTTTCATGGAATTTTGTGTTATGACATTTTTATGATTTTGAAATAAATGGGTACACTTTACTGTTATATTTTGTATTTTGATAATTGTTGTAACGGATATTATGTTACGGTTTTCATGGAATTTTGTGTTATGACAGTTTTATGATTTTGAAATAAATGGGTACACTTTACTATTATATTTTGTTCCATCCGCTGTGAGTTTTGAAAGTTTAGTTATGGATCTGCAATATTGTTTCTTTTTACTACCGACAACTTGCTTTAGAATGGATATAAGTTTCTATAGGCCTTTTCTGGGTCGAAATTTAGGTCTATTCCGGGGTGGGCTTTTACAGAACCATTTTGATATTAATAGACTTACGATTGCATACATCTATATGTATCAATTCAAAGAGTTCATAAACTCTTATGATGCCCACTAAATGGGTGGATAACCCTTAATTGTTTGAGATATAATTAATCGGTATCATATGATTCATAGTCATATAATAAAATTATTTTCTCAAAACTACGGATTAGTCTATAATTCAAAATAACTATAAATATATACCCCCCCTTCGAAACCTTTATCATATACCTTTAGAAAGCATTAAGTCCTTTACATAAATCAAATCTTACAAAAGCATTGGGTTTAAGTAAAAATATATGGAACATAGTTTCAAAACTATTTAAAACCATTAATTTCGAAACCTTTGGGTTTAACTTTCAAAATCTCAAAAAGGGTCTCAAAAGAACTAAGTCAAAAGCGACTCTTTCAAAATCAATTTCCTAAAGAAGTGGATGGTGTCGAAAACAATCCCTTCGAAAGCATTGGAGAAGCATCTCATGGTTTAAAGCGAAAGAACCCTTTCGAAGGCGTTGCTTCGGAAGGTTGGATGCAGTAACAAGGATTTCAACGCCTTCGAAGGCGTTTTCTTAATACAAAGGCAGTAACCTCTTTCGAAAGATCTTTTCTTTTAAAAAACCCAACCAAGTCGAAAGCTATATCATTCTAAAGCATTCTTTTCGAAAGCAAAGCAACCGACATTTCCTTTTGAAAGCAAAACAATGTCTCGACCTTTCGAAAGCCCTGTTCCAACTCTATACCTTTCATCTATCTCTAATCCACTATGTACCAAGTCCTTGATACCATGTGCATTGGTTTCGGCTGAGGTGTCGAATGGTGGCTATCGAAAGTGGTGAAATAGAAAAAGCCATGTAAAACTGATTTTTAGCTTTATAAAGTAAATCCTTTTCAACTAACCTGCTTATTTGTCATTATATAATTGGTTGCAATTTATTTTCCAAAATCTTTTCTAAATGTGTCGCCGAATTTTAGAGATTAATCTAAAATATTTATAAATTGCCCCTTCTCCTTTTATAAACATATGAAACATTAAGTCCCATACCTTAGATAATTTAATACAGTCATTTAAACACTTAGGAAAACTCTCCAAAAATCCCTATAAATCACTTTTAATATGTTTTCTAACATATTTAAATTTCTTACACAGAGTTAATATATAAGAGCCGTAATTAATTTTAAACCCAAGTTAATAATTTTCATCACTAAAAAATTCATAATAAACCCACTTTAATTCAGAAATTTATGAATCTTGAAACCCATTTCTAAAATAATATTTCTGACCTTATATCAAAATTTCAAGGCATTTGGATGTTATTTGATAGGTTTCTCAAATCAAAACTAGCCATAAAAATCAATATGAATAAGTATAATTCATCAACATGCATATATATCTACTTAAACAATCAAAACATGGCAAATCATTTGCAAAATAAATTTGGATCTCATCTAAAACCGAAAATAATAAAATGAGATATAACTTATTATTCACCTTTATCTTGTTGTTAAGGATTTGAGATGTGCTCTTGATTAAATTAGTTTAAGATTCCTTCTTCTTGATTTTTTCTTATCTTCCACTTACCTTCTCGTAATGGTGGCCGACCTCTTCTTTAATTTAGTATTTCTTATGAACAAATAAATTGAAAGTGCGTGAGGGTCTAGGGTATAAGAATATAGCTTATTCTCCCTTTTCCCTTATCTATTAGCCTATCCTATTTCATTTTAATTCCCTTTAGTTTATTGTTTAATTTGGCACGACTACCCTTTTATTATTCAAATCTCAATTCCCTTAATCATTTACCTTATTTCATTTAATTTAACTAATTGAATTTAATTAATATCAATCAAAATTAGGGTCATTACAGACTACCCTCCTTAAAGAATTTTGTCCTTGAAATTATGATAAGGTACACATCAAATCAATCATAAAGGTCAAACATGCCATGAAACATGTCAGGATAAGCATCTCTAATCATGCTCTCAATTTCTCAAGTACAATCTCTCTCGTTGTCGCTCCACTAGACTTTAACTAATCTGAACGTCTTGTTCCTTAGCCTCTTCTCATCTCTTGGGACTATACGAACCGACTTTCAAACTATGGTCAAATTTGATTCCCCTACTAAGTCCTCTGATATAGTTGGTGCTATTGTAGTCTCCGGATCTCGAATACACTTCCTTAGGTGAGAAATATGAAAAACATCGTGGACTTCTACCAAACTGTTTAGTAACTCTACTCTATATGTGAGTTTCTCAATCCTTTCTATATTAGGAAATAGTCCTACAAATCTCGATGCCAATTTTCCTGATTTTCCAAATCGAATTACATCTTTCATTGGTGATACCTTGACGAAAACATGATCTGCAGCTGAGAACTTCAAATCTTTTCGTCTCTTATCAGCATAACTCTTCTGCTTAAACTGAGCTTCCTTCATTCTAGCCCTAATTAACCCAATCTTTTCTGCAGCTTCACTAACTAAATTTGGACCAAAAACTAACCTATCTCCGGTCTTTAACCAAAAAACTGGAGATTTACATGGCCTTCCATACAAAGATTCAAATGGTGCCATCCCTATACTAGTCTGATAACTGTTATTATACGAAAACTCGACTAAGTGTAGATGGTCTTCCCACAATCCTCCAAGACCCAGCACACAAGCTCGTAACAAATCTTCTAAGGCTTTATTAACAGTAACATCCCGTATCTGGAGGCCAAAAGCTAAGCGCTATGGATGTTGCAGTCATCCATAGTATTGACTTCTTGTGGCGAAATACAGTAATGTTAATGGTATTCATAATATTAGAAGCACTTGAATATAAAAAATCACAGATTTCTAAAAAATAATTTCACTGATTACATTTCAAATAATATCATATTTAAGTTACAAAAATCCTAAACGTAATCCCAGGCAATGATTAAATATAATTACAACAATATGCCCAGAGCAACATGTGAAGATGCCCCCTTGGAAGATCAATGCAATATAGACATATCTATCTTAATACAAAATAGAAACAATTTTAAAATAGAATTTCTAATTTAGCTATCTGTCGCCACTTGCTCATCTTCAGATGCTTTATTCGCTAAAATCTTCTAAAATTCGAAAACCTAAACTCTCAGCCTACTCAAATCAATTTTGAGCACCCAAGAGTTTAAGGGGAAACAAAAACTTCAAGTCGGACATAAAGTCTGGTATGAATAACTTCTATTACGTCTCTGTTTGCTGATATATAGCGAGACTATGTAGTTTAGCGGAACGAGTTTCCGCTCACTAGTATTTCTTTTCACAACATATATTTTGATATCCTTTCCTACAACCAAACTGATTAATTAACTGATTATAATAATAATATAGCAATATCCATAATGCTAAAACAGGAAATAAGTAGACTAACTATATGAAACCTGGGCCATCTGCTCTAAACTGGACTAACTGTCCTAAAATTTGAGCTAACCACTCTTTTCTGGACTAACTATCCTAAATCTGATTTTATCAATATAGTGAAAGTGTGCTGTGGATCGTGTAATATGGATATATAATGATACAGAGTATAATGATGATAGTAATGCTGTAAATAGTGTGGAATAAAAAGCAGTATAGCAAAATGACACCAGAGATTTTTATACCGGTTCGGAGCACCGTCGTACGTCTATTTTCAGACTCCTTCTAGATTTTAGTCAATAACCCTCACTTAACCCAGAGGAACAGGTCTATACACCCCTGAGCAGCCAAACAGGGACCTGAGCAACAGAATAGGATTTCGTCTCAACAGCCGAAGAGGACTTCACTCGCCTGAGCAACAGAACAGGACTTCAACTAATATAGAAAATAATTTTGACTAATGTGTGTTATGATAACACGGATTTTTCACTTGTAGTACACCCTTCCTATAATCTTTTCCTCGAGTATAAATATATATTTGAAGTATATGAAGAATAGAAAGGTATAATATTGCTTTAATGCAGAATAATTGAAAGTATGATAGAAAATAGATTTTAGAAAGTTAGATCAAAGAATAAGAGAATTCGATTGTAATTGAGTGATTTGGAATGAAGTTGGAGTTTGTATTTATAAAGGTTAGAAAGTAGCAACAGTTGGTGAAGAGTTTCGATTGAAGTATTGCATCCAATCTTTTCATAGAGTTTCGTATCTCTTTATAGAAAGTCGTGTCTTTTCAAAAAGTGGCTGTTATAGAAGTTCAGTCAACTGAGCCTCTGGGTCAGTCGACTAAATATTCAAAGTAATTTTAAAATTCGTATGCCTATGTATTTTTGCATGCTGCATAAAATTCCCAGTATCCGTCGACTGGTTCAAAAGGTCAATTGACTGGTTCAGAAGGTCAGTCGACTGACCTGGTTAATTCTGTGCAGTTTGTACAATTTACATAGATATATTAATTTTTGTAACTTTAAATCACTTTTATAATTTAAATGTATACTTATATATGTATAAAATATTTAGTAAATATAATGATTAAATATATAAGCTAATGTATACATAATCGAGGAGAGATTTTAACAATATTGACCTAAGACTTAAAAACAAAGTACCATAGTTGATGCACCGGTTTATAAAGTCTTGTCTCCTTGTCTCTTTTTGTCGTAGCAGTTGTCAAATCTGTATGTCATAGTGATAGCTTCGTGTCATGAATCAAAACCAAGTCTAAACATTCTCCCCCTTTTTGATGATGACAGCCTGTAAATAGATATAGATTTCGACTTTATATATATAAAACATAAATACTTACTCCCCCTGAATCTTTGACATTCTATATCCTGCATTCTTATTATTAATAGTAATATTTCTCCCCCTTTGTCATCGATAAAAAGGAATAAGTAATATGAAGTTATAATAGAAAAAATATTATGAGATAAAAACAAAAACAATCATCCATACATTTAACTTCCATAGTCATGAGTGTTCAAAATAAATAAACTAGAATGGCCATTTAGTACAAGCCATACGAATTGAAAACAAATGTTTTGATAAAAAGAAAAAGAACATCTTACGCCATTGGTTGCTTACCCCTACCGTTGTCACCTTCATCTCCATCATCATCACTACTACTTGCTTGATCGTCGTCAGAAGAAGACCATGTAAAGATGGGTTGTTTACCAAGATCGCCTATAGTAGCCGTAGATGTCCCGGAAGAGCAAGAGATAGCTTGCCATAATTTGGTAAAAAATCCTTTGACCTTATCAAGCTTCTTATCAACTTTGATGATGTTGGATTGTAGAATTTATTGATTACGGCAAATTATATTGATGGATTCATGTGGTTGAAGACCTGGATTTGGAATCATAATTTCTTCTTGTTGATGGCGAGTCGATCTTTGACGAGATGGTCCTTGAGATGGCTTGCCATGTTATTGTATTTGGTCTTGAGCTGTTTGGCCTTGGGTCCATTCTTCAGAAGATATTATATGAGAGGGTCGGGCAACCGATAGTTTCATCAAGGCTAAAGACCGGGCATTCAAACATCCAACGGTAGAAATCGGTGAATTCATTTCTCGAATTTCACAAGCTTTTAGAAGACGCATAATATATTCACTATAGTAGATTATATTCATTCTACCGTTGTTGAAGCTTAAAAATTCATCAAGAATTAAACGGAATCAGTTGACTTTAATTTTTCCAAAGATAACATATAAAGCTTAAAGTTATTTTCGTAGACAAGTTCATAACTCCCTTTCTAGGAGTTACAGTTTTCATTAGGGCATGATGAATAATTCGTGCCTTTGGTCGTAAAGACATCAATTTTAGTTGACACATATCGTCTTCTAGAAACAAATGGTTTACATTGTCTCGAGCAACCAATTCATAATCAATAGTGGCCAATTCAACACCATCATTTTCCATTTTCAAAATATGAGCCATGCGGTCTAAAGAGAAAAGGACGGGTTTTCCACATACGAGACTCCATACACAGTCTTGTTGATTTGGAACATTTTGGTGACACAAATTTAGGTTCGCGCAGAACAGTTTCACCATTATTTGGTTGATTTTGTGTTTGTTATCATCAATGTTAAATAACGACCCCAAACTGATCTTTCGAGCTAACTCTTGGATGTGATATGGAGAAAATTCAAGGAATTTGACAAATGAACTTCGAAAATCCTTGAGTCTTGCATTCGTCTCCACTTCCTAATCGCGGTGTCATCAAATAGCCACCTTTGAATTTGTTTGTTTAACGGAGGTTGAGATGATGAGGAAGCTTGTCCCTTTCATTTAGGAGCCATTTAATTTTAATTTTAAAGAAAAAAATGGAGTTTTCGAAAGTCTAGGGTTTTGGAAAATTTGGAAATCTGAAATGGTAATGGTGAAAAGGGAGTAAAGTAGAAGATAAAAGGAATAAAGTGGGTAGGTGAAAGTTAAAAAGTAACTCAGATATACGGCTCAGTCGACTGGCAAAGGGCTTCAGTCGACCGAAGTTGAAGGTCGAAATTTTTCTACCTTTTGGTCCAGTCAACTGAGGCTCTGAGACAGTCGATTGTCCATGTATAAAAAAATTATGTTGCTGCATCAGTCGACTGGCTCAGGGCTTCAGTCGACTGAAGCTGAAGGTCGAAATTTTTCTACCTTCTGGTCCAGTCGACCGAGGCTCTAGGACAGTCGACTGGCCATGTATATATAAAAAATTAACTTGCTGTGTCAGTCGACTGACCACCTGAGACAGTCAACTGACCTGGAAGTTTTTTTTTGCAGTGAATTCTTTTTGGTGGTAAATGTTGATATATTATATATATTGTTAGTTCTATTAATATAGATAGTTTTTATTTTGATGATACATAAATAAATTTAGTTTGCTGTGAAATGTTAATATTTTCTATATGTGATTGTTGTAATTTCTATTATTTAATATAAATAGTTGTCATGATGATTAATGAACCAGAAATAAATTTATTCCCAAAACATACATACATAGAGAATTTATTCAGACATATAACAAAAGATAATGACAACTACGATTATCTCAAGGGGCTAGGCGTCTTGTATTCTTTCAGTTGCTTGCAACGAGCATTCGATTCTTCATTGTGATCCCACAAATTCGATTGTACGGAGGTCACGGTAGGGACGAAGTCGATGGTCGTCTGATAGGAGAAACATCATGTTCGTCTATCGGATGTGATGATGCCCCATGGAACTTCATAGCGATATGCTCAATGATTCCTATTTTTGGAGTTCATCTTTTGTCCGTAATGCATTTCCCGTTGTAGCATTAGAGATTCCTGTTGATAATGGTGGTGATCATATATCTTTTGCTTCGTGTTCAGAGAAATATCGACCGTCTTCTTTCCCTTCTTCTTATCCAGAGTATATCCGGTGTGATAGACAGATGATGGTGAAATCTTATGATCCAGAGTTTTTGGAGAGTTGTTTGAAGCAATAATTTCAATTGAATCCGTTGAAGAGGAGGTTGACATTCTTGAAAAATAGTTGTATATAGAAGTTTTACTTCAATTTCGGAGGAAAACGAATGAAGGCCTGACTTCAGTTTGATTGCATAGAAGATGGAATATGCATCAATTTATAGGCTAAGTTTAGGAGAAATAGGATAGATTTGGGTGGATTATATTAAATTCAGCCAAGAGGTATGGAAATACATTATTTTTTCTATTGGCTGATATATTTTGTGTAATTTTAATATTTATAAAAATAGTAATGTATATTTATAAAGTTAAATGTGACATGTATTATAGTATATATTAATGTCACCATATAATAAACTGGCCATGCTAGACTACAATAGAAAAATCAATAGCTCAAGACACTTGGGCTATTCATAGCAGGTCATGAGTTTGAGTCTCGGCATGTTAAGAATTTCGAATTTTTGCAAAAAAAAATATTTTTGAGTTTTTATTTATAAAATTTTATATTTAGTTATATACCTTTAATTGACATTATACCAAGCTCACGTCGCAATTTTATAAACGTATTTTATAATAGTGGTTTAGTAAAAATATCGGCTAATTGATTTTCTAATGGTACCAGTCCAGATTTATCACTTCTTTTTCTATATTATCACGTAAAAAATGATGTCTAATATCTATATGTTTAGTTCTTGAGTGGTTTACTGGATTTTAGATAGATTTATTGCACTAGAATTATCACAATAAATTGTTGATTTTGATAGATTGATTCCAAAATCTTTAAGTGTATGTAGCATATAAATTACTTGTGTGCAAGCTAATGCGGTAGAAATATATTCTGCTTCACAAGTTGATAGTGCGACACAGTTTTGTTTCTTGCTAAACCATAATATTAAGGATTTACCAATGAAGTGACATGTACCGCTTGTACTTTTTCTATCTGTTCGCGATCCTTCGGAATCAGCATCGTTGTATGATACTAATTCGAACGAACACTCTTTCGGATAGAAAAGTCTGAAATTTGTAGTTTTACTAAGATAGCGTAGTATACGTTTTACAACACATAAATGTGATCCTTTCGGGTCAGATTGAAATCGTGCACATAAGCACACACTCATCATTATATCTGGTCTACTTGCTGCTAGATAAACTAGTGATCCTATCATACTACGATATAGTTTTTGTTATACACTTTTTCCATTTTCATCTTTATCAAGACGTGCTACTGTGCTCATAGGTGTTGGTTTGGCAGAAGTTTTTTCCATTCCAAAACGTTTGATAAGATTACTACAGTATTTTTCTTAATTAATAAAAATTCCATTTGAGACTTGTTTTATTTGAAGTCCTAAAAAGTGTGATAATTCTCTCATATGGGACATTTGAAATTCTATAGTCATTATTTCAGAAAATTCATTACATAATTTATTATTAGTTGAGCCAAATATAATGTCGTCGACATATATCTGAACTGTTAATAAATCATTTTTCGAGTGTTTTAGAAATAAAGTTTGATCTACTTTTCCTATTTCGAATCCTAAATTAATTAGATACCTTTTTATCGTTCATACCAAGCACGTGATGCTTGTTTTAAACCATATAAAGCTTTCTTAAGTTTATATACATGATTTGGATATTTCTCATGAATAAATAAAGGAGGTTGTTCAACATAAATGTTTTCCTTGATATAGCCATTTAAAAAAGTACTTTTAACATCCATTTGATAGTTTAAAGTTATTAAAACATGGGCATGCCAATAAAATTCGTATTGCTTCTAGTCTAGCAACTGGAGCAAATGTTTCTTTGTAGTCTATTCCTTCTTCCTGGTTATATCCTTGTGCTACTAATCTTGCTTTATTTCTAGTTATATTTCCTAATTCATCTGCTTTATTTTTATAAGCCCATTTAGTTCCTATAACAGTTTGATTGGTTGGTCTGGGTACTAGTTCTCAAACTTCATTTCATTCAAACTGATTTGATTCTTCTTACATAGCAATAAACCAATTTTCATCGGATGATGCTTCCTTAGCATTTTTAGATCTATAGTAGAGAGAAAAGCTACATTACCCATTAGATTTAGTTGATTTCTAGTTCGAACATTTGAATTTATTTCTCCAATTATATTTTCTATAGGATGATTTCGTAAAACAGTTGGAGAAGATCTTATTGTATTAGTAGTATTTCTATTTTCTAAATTATTAATAATGTTTTCATTTTTTCTAGAATTATAAACGATATCGTTATCATCTCTTGAATTATTTATTATTATATTTGTTTTATTGTTATTAAGTAAGTCATTGTCATTAATTGCATTAGAAACAGGTTTAGAGTTCTCATCAAAAGATACATGGAGTGATTCTTCTATAGTATTAGTTCGTTTATTAAAAATTCGATAAGCTTTGCTTCGATTCGAATATCCAAGAAATATTCCTTCGTCACATTTTGAATCAAATTTGCCAAGCTAACCTTTGGTATTTAATATAAAACATTTTGGTCCAAATATTTTAAAATAAGATATGTTTGGTTTTCTACAGTTAAAAAGTTCGTAAGGAGTATTTTTGGTGAGGGGTCTAATAGAAACACGATTCAAAACATGACAAGTAGTTGCAACAGCTTCTGCCCAAAATTGTTTTGGTAACGTGCTTTCACTTAGTAAATTTCTTGCACATTCTTATAGAGTTCAATTCTTTCGTTCTATTACTCCATTTTGTTGTGGAGTTCTAGGAAACAAAAAGTTATAAAATATTCCTTTTTTTTACAATAATTATCAAACTACATATTTTCAAATTCACCTCCCTGATCACTTCTAATATTTTTAATTTTAATACTTTTTAATTTTGAATTAGTTTAACAAATGTTTTGAAATTTTCAAAGGTATCACTTTTATTTTTCATAAAGATAGTCCATGTATATCTAGAAAAATCATCAACTATTACAAATACATATCTATTATGATTTATGGATTGAATTTGGGTAGGGCCAAATAAATCCATATGAAGTAACTCGAGCGGTTGTAATTTTGAAATAACTTTCTTAGATTTGAACGAAAATTTAGTTAATTTACCTAATTGTCATGAGTCACATATATTATTAACTTTAAAATTCATATTTGATAATTCTTTTACAAGATAATTTTTAGAATTTTTTTTGATATTTTTGTAATTGATGTGACAGAATCGTTTGTGCCATATCCAGGGATCATTTTCTTTAGCTATTAAACACATATCTGAGTTATGATTGACTTTCATATTCAAACGTAAATGTTTTTATCTCTATTTCTTTCGAAAATAAGATTTTGATTTTGATCAATAATACTACATTTGTTTTCATAAAATGATATTTTAAAACCTTTACCGCATAATTGACTATACTTAATAGAATATGTTTTAAATTCTTAACTAATAAAACGTTAGTAGTAAGAGGTAAATTAGATGTACCGTAATTGCTCACATCACCATTGCTGATGATATATCCCTTGGAATTACTCCAAAATTGACATAATCTCCAACTAAGTATGTAATATTTTTCAGCATATCCTTGTCTCCTGTCATGTGTTTTGAGCAACCACTGTCGAGTATCCTTTTTCCTCTTTTCTTGAGTGGGACCTGTAAAAAATATTAGATAACGTTGGTACCCACCTTTTTAATAGGGTCCTAAGTGTTAGGTCTTAGGAAACCAAACCCAAGTAGGTTTAGTATCCCTTTTATAAATATAATTTTTATTATTACGAACATTTTCTATAAATGAATTAATAAACTTTTTCCTTATTAGTTTGTTATTATTTTTAGGTACCCATATATTTGTAGTTTTACAAACTAATCTATTTGAAGATGTGGATATTTTATCATACTTAGCTTTGTTTAAATTACTAGATTATGAAATCTTTACTTTCTTCTTATATCCTAAACCATTTTTATTACTAACAGATTGTGAATTCTCAATAATTCTAGATAAATTTTCTCTTTCTTTATTTTAATTTGAAACATCTTAGTGATTCCTTCTAGTTTGGTCTTTAGACTTGAATTTTCTAGTTCTACCATTTTAATATTAGTTTTTAAAACATGATTTTTAGAAACAAGACTATCATTCTTTTCTTTTTGAGTTTCAATTTCTTGACTCGATAAAATAAGTTGAGAATTAACATTTAAAAGAGATTCCTGAGTTTTCTCAAGTTCTTCTCCCAATATTTTCTTCTCGTCTTGAAGCATGTCTCTTTCGAATTCTTCCTTGTTCTGATTTTCTATAGCTTCTTTATATTTTCTTTTAAGACTTTTTAAAGTATCTAATAATTCAGAATTTATTTCTATCATATCATCAAAAGTTAAATCACTAACCTCATTTGCTTTAGTCATAAAACATACGTTAGCTTGTTTATTATCGCTGTCACTTTCACTTCTCGAAGAAGAAGAGGAGGAATCTGAATCATCCCAGGTGACTAAAAATGCTTTTCTTTTGAATTTGTCCTTCCTTTTATTTTGATATTCTTTCTTTTGATCTAGACATTCCTTCTGCATATGCCCCTTCTTGTGACAATTAAAACATTCCATAACTGATAAGGATGGTGGTTTATTGCTATTTGAACTTCTCTTGCCATTATTTCTGTTTCCTTTTCTATATTTAGAGAATTTATTTAAGTTCTTGGTAATAAAGGATAGATCGACTTTGTCGAAATCTAATTCTTCTTGTTCTACATGAAATGCTATATTCTTTGTATCTTGAGCTTGAACTCTTTTAGCCTGCAAATTCACTTCATAAGACATTAGATTTCCTATTAACTCATCCGGAGTTATTTTAGAAATATCATTCGCTTCTTCAGTAGAGAGAACTTTTCTTTCCCATTCTTCCGTTAAAGAGTTAAGGATTTTGGATACAATATCAGAATCTGAATATTTTTCCCTTGTCCTACTAATGAATGATAGATATCCTGAAATCTAGAATACGTGTCATTTATAGATTCATTTTTTTTATTCTAAAGTTTTGAAATTGACTTTTGAGCATGGATATTTTGCTTTGTTTAACCTTATTGGTTTCTTCGTGTTTAACTTTGAGTGTACGCCATATTTCGTATGCAGTATTGCACATGCTAACATGGTTAAACTCATTTTTATCTAAGGCACAAAACTACATATTCATGGCTTTTGCATTAGCTGTGGCATCTAGTTTCTGTGTATTTGACCAAGTGGAATATTCTTCAGTAGGAATAGTATATTTTGTCTGAGTTATATTCCATGAATCGAAACCATTTTCTTGCATACAAATTCTCATTCGTGTGGCCCAACAATTATAATTCATGCCATTAAATAATGGTGGACGTGTAGTGGATTGTCCTTCAATGATGCTAGTGTTAATGCTAGTGCTAGTGTCCATATTATTAGATTATCAGATAACCGTGTTACGGTTATATGATGACCTCACTTTGATGCCAAATGAAAGTGTACTATGGATCGTGTAATATGGATATATAATGATACAGAGTGTAATGATGATAGTAATGCTGTAAATAGCGTGGAATAAAAAGCAGTATAGTAAAATGACACCAGAGATTTTTATACTAGTTCGGAGCACCGTCCTACATCTAGTTCCAGACTCCTTCTGAAATTTCACTAAAACAACAACCCTCACTTAAACCGGAGGAACATATCTATACACCCTTGAGCACCCAAATAGGGACCTAAGCAGCAGAATAGGATTTCGCCTCAATAGCCGAAGAAGACTTCACTCATCTGAGCAGCAGAATAGGACTTCAACTAATACAGAAAATAGTTTTGACTAATATCTGTTCTGATAACATGGGTTTTTCACTTGTAGTGCACCCTTCCTATAATCTTCTCCTCGAGTATAAATATATATGTTTGAAGTATATGAAGAATAGAAAAGTATAGTATTGCTTTAATGCAGAATAATTGTAAGTATGATAGCAAATAGATTTCAGAAAGTTAGATCAGAGAATAATAGGATTCGATTGTAATTGAGCGATATGGAATGAAGTTGGAGTTTGTATTTATAAAGGTTAGAAAGCAGCAACTGTTGGTGAAGAGTTTCGATTAAAGTGTTGCATCCAATCTTTTCATAGAGGTTTGTATCCCTTTACAGAAGGTCATGTCTTTTCGAAAAGTGGCTGTTATAGAATTTCAATCAACTGAGCCTCTGCGTTAGTCGACTAAATATTCAAAGTAAATTTAAAATTTAAAATTCATATGCCCATATATTTGTGCGTGCTGCACAAAATTCCCAGTGTCAGTCGACTGGTTCAGAAGGTCAGTCGACTGACCTGTTTAATTTTATGCAGTTTGCACAATTTAATAGATATATTAATTTCTATAACTTTAAAACACTTTTATAATTTAAATGTATGCTTATATATGTATAAAATATTTAGTAAATATAATGATTAAATATATGGGCTAATGTAGACATAACCAAGGAGAGATTTTAACAATATTGACGTAAGACTTAAAAACAAAATACCATAGTTGATGCACCAGTTTTTAAAGTCTCATCTCCTTGTCTCTTTTTGTCATAGCAGTCGTCAAATCTATATGTCGTAGTGATAGCTTCGTGTCATGAATCAAAACCAAGTCTCAACAAATAGCAATATTCTTTATGCTAAGTAATGGACTATCATAAAATAGGTAAAAGGGTGGACTAACTATCCTTAAGAAGTAGCAAGGTCTGTTATGCTAACAAACGAACTAACCATTCATATCTGAGCTAACTACCGCTTACTTAGACTAACTGTTCTATGAAATAATTGTCCTCTAGGCCGACTGTCCTTAAAATGGGCTGACCATCCGAAATTAAATGAGCAAACTGCCCGAATTTTCTTTTGGGTTAACTATCCTTCAAATTATCATTGAAAGCCTTTTCAAAATGATTTAGTCCGTTAAATTATATATATACAAGGAAAATACATCTTTAGCTTTACTCTAAGCTATTTTTGCCTTGATATATATACTTTACTCAAATTAATGTTGATGATGTTCAATAAGGATTATCTATCCTTTTAAATAAGTTCAGATCCTTTATAACTTAAACACTTAGGCTAGCTGCCTAGTTATTACATTCGAAACCATTGTTTAAAGCCTTTAAACAACCTTTTGAAACCATTGAGGGTAACTCCTTCAAAATCATTAATAAAACCCTTCGAAAGCATTGGAGGTAACTCCTTCATATCCTTTAATAAAACCTTCCAAAATCATTGAAGGTAACTCCCTCAAAACCATTAATAAAGGCCTTTTCTCTAAAAGCTTTAAATAATATGACATCCACCTTTAAAATCCTTTAAACCTTAACCTTCCGAAAGCATTGCAAAGCATACCTTTCGACCCTGTTGAAAGGCCTCACTTTTCCACCTTGTTGGAAGGTTTCTTTTCAACCTAGTCGAATGGTCCTACCTGTCAACTTTGTCGAAAGCCTGGGGAACCACCTCTATGAAATCATTGATAAACCTTTCGAAAGCATTGAAACTAAAAATGTTTCGAAGACATTGGGTTCAATTTAAAACAAGTGGAAAACTTTCAAAACCATTCGAAGTTGACAACTTCAAAACCTTTAAAACGTTTCGATTTAAAACATTTGGACGATGCCTTCAAGTAGAGAAAAAGGATCAGAAAAACATTAAAGTCGAAAGCAACTGTTTTGAAACTTTTACAAAACCTTTCAAAGACATTCGAAAATAATGAAGTATTAGTGTTGGATACAACCCTTCGAAATCAATGGAGAGGCAGCAAATTTTAGAAAACAAAAGATTACCTTCGACTCCATCCAAGTCGAAAGGTTTGGAAGCGCAACTATACTTTCAATTTTGTCGAAAGCTATGACTTTCGACTTTGTCGAAAGGTTTCAATTTAAAACAAGAAAGCAAACAAACGAATACCTTTTTCGTTTAAAACCATTTGATATTGTTGAAAGCTCTTTGTCGAAAGCTGGTAGGCTCATTTTCCTTGAAACCAAAACAAAGTTTCATCCCCTTCGAAAGCTCTTTCTGGAAAGCTCTTATCTTTCATCCCTAAACCTTTCGACTCCTTTCCATTCACTACACACCAGTTGCCTGATACAATATGCTTTGTTTATTTGACATAGTCGAAAAGTTTGATACCTTTTGACTTTGTCGGAAGGTTTGGAATAGAGGCGGAACCTCTTACTGAAAGGGTTGAAATAGTATAATAACTATTTATTTGTACTTTAAAATAGTTTTTTTGTACCCAATCTACCGTATTTTTCTAAATTTGATTGGTTACCAGAATTTTATATTCAAAACTCTGTGGACTTTCCTTATTTGGAAATTTAAATAATTTTTAAAAAGCCCCTCTCCTTTATAATTTTAGCAAAGCTAAGCGGGTTTGACTGGCCCTAACCAGTTTATTGCGAACACAATAAAGAAAAATTGCACCATAACAAATCTATGGAGCAAACGGAAAGAAAAAATAGAAAAGGTAACAAGTAAGCAAAAAAACTATGTCAACAAAAACACAGTTAGTCCCAAAAACGAATGAAACTGCTAGCAAACTCAAATGTGCAATTTCGCACACCATCTTTAACAAAGCCCATCAATTGATTCCATAATTCAATTTTGGTTTTGATCTTGCCATTGAAAATTCTTTCGTTTCTTTCTCTCCATATAACTCCAATGAATTTTTTGAGCACTAGAAGCAACAATGTTCGATAATCATTCTTCCATCTAGTGGCGCGGAAGAGAAAACACCACTCACTATTGCTATCCCTGGATCTGTTCCATGGCCTAGTAAAGCCGATAACCTGTTCCACAACCTATGAATAACATTGCAGCTGAAGAAAAGATGAACGTTCGTCTCATCTTCATCATCACATAAAACGCAGGTTGCTTCAGAGACCATGCCAATGCGCTGGAGCTTGTCTTTGAAATTCATGGCATTTCGAAGAACCTTCCAAAGAAGAAAGTTGTCATTTTCCTTACAGTGATGGTCCCAAACCCTTTTTTCCCAAGCAAACCAGGGTATGGACGTAGCGTGGGAAACGCAGCCATATAATTTAGAGATGGAGTGTTCGACAAGATCAGGCGACCACAGCACTCTGTCACAAGTGATAATAGGGTACTGTTGCCTGCTGATCTCCTGCCACAGTTGACGAGTGAATTGGTTGCTAGAGTACGGCATTGTGATGACACCATTGCATATAAAGTTCTTTGCTTTGGCATCCATTGGTATACCAGTTTGAAGTATTTGGTTGTATGTCATTGCTTTGCTAAGTATGAGGCCATGCCTAGCCCAGGGATCATTCCAGAATCTCACAGTGCCACAGGGAGATGCAATGTGCTTAATATATGGTAGCAATAATGACCGAAGATTAAGGATGGGTCTCCAAGTCCAAGTACTGCCTTGTGCGATGTCCATGCACCAAAAAATTTTGCTTCTGAGATGATGCTTTTTCGTCCACGCGACCCAAATATTATTTTTAGAATTAAGGAGATTATCAAAATGCGTACTAAAAGCAGCAGAATTCCAGTTACGTATGTTAATGATACCAAGGCCACCCATGCTCTTCTTGGTTTCAACCTTACAAAAGTTTATTGGTTTGAGACTGTTAGAGTGAATGCTTCCAAACCAAAGAAAGTTACACATCGCCTTCCTAATCATGTGAATGAGCCTTTTGGGGAGAATGAAGGTTCTAGACCAGTATGTTGTGAATGAGAAAATGACAGATTTTATGAGGGTTCGTCTTCCCGCCTGTGATAGAAACCTATTAGCCCAAGCTTTCATGGTATGTGTAATCTTGTCATAGAGTTTCATGCATTGAGAAGCAGAGACTTTGGTGGAGCTCATAGGGATACCCAGGTAAGATATATTTTCAGGTGCAAGGGGCAGGCGACACACATTAGTAAGGGACAGGATTGTAGAAGCATCAATTCCAGCAATTTTAATTAAGGACTTGTCAAGATTAATAGCAAGCCCACTGAACTTGTGAAAAGCAGTAAGAATTTCCATTAAGTTGCTAATAGATTGAGCAATAGGCTTGGTGAAAACAATAAGATCGTCAGCAAACATGAGCGAGGAAATAGGGGGATCTTTGCATTTGGGGTGGGTAAGAATTCTTTTGCATGAGATTTCATGATTAATCATCGCAGTAAGCACTACCATAACCAGAATGAATATGTAAGAGGACATTGGGCAACCCTGTCTGATTCCTTGTTTACTCTTGAAGTAGCCAACAGTGTTACCATTGAGATTCAATGAGAAATGCGCTGTTGAGATGCATGTGTAAATCCATGAGGCAAAGTGGGGGGGAAATTTCATTTTGGCAAGGGTTCTGGAGATAGTGGTCCATTGAAGAGTATCATAAGCTTTCTTTATGTCAAGTTTCAACATAGCTCTTGGACTTGTCGTGGACTTGTTGTAATCTTTTAGTAGTTCATTTGTCAATAGCACATTGTCGAGAATACTTCTCCCCTGAATGAAAGCAGCTTGGTTTGGGGAGATAAGATGGTTAAGAACAAATTTCAGTCTAGAAGCAATTATCTTGGATAGACACTTGTAAGTGGTATTACAACATGAGATTGGTCTGAAATCAGTGACATTGATAGGATGCTCAGTCTTGGGTATTAAGGCGATATTGGTTGCATTTATTCCAGATAGCATTTTACTATGCTTGAAGAAACTGTTCACAGCCTTGACAAAATCAACTTTAATGATGTCCCAACAGCTATGAAGAAATTGGCATTAAAACCATCAGGGCCTCCGCACGATTCCTTATTCATATCGAAGATGCTTTGCTTAATTTCATTTTCAGTTACTTAGGTAGAAAGAAAGGCTACATGGTCAGGGCTAAGACAAGGAAGTTTCAGATCATCAATGATTGAGAGATCAGGTTGGAAATCAACATCATTACCAAGAAGGCTGGAAAAGTATTCAAGGAAGGCATTGTCAACATCAAGAGGAGTGGTACAGGTCTTACCTGAACGGTCGATGATACAATGAATATTGGTTTTGGAGTGCTTCACTTTAAGGCTTTCATGAAAGAATTTTGTATTCCTATCACCAGAATTTGTCCATTTGAATCTGAATTTCTATTTTCTCATATCGTTTTCTGCCTCAAGTGCTTTACTGTATTGTTCTAGTAATTTGTATTCAGCATTGGCTAATTCAACATTGTTCGGATTTTGCATAGCTTGGGTTCTGGCATCAGCAAGAGTGATTGCTATCGTGGTGGATAGAAGGTCGTCAGTGCCAAACCTGTTTCTAGCCCATTTCCCAAGAGTTCTTTTCGCATTCTTCATTTTTTGCTGCAAAACAAACATAGGTGTGCCAAAATAGTTAATACACCAGGCCTTATTAACAATACTTAAAAAATCAGGCTCTTTTGTCCATATGTTAAAAAAATTTAAAAGAGGACTTTCTTAATGTGCAGCCATTTTCCATTTGGATGATTTGGGGGGAGTGATCAAAGAGTAGTGGAGGAGGGAGGAAAATGGATAACTTTGGCCATGTGGTATATGACTCACTGTTGCAAAAAGTGTGATCAATTTTGGTATAGATTCTTCTACCAGACCTACTCCTGTTGTCCCAAGTAAATCTGGCACCAACGAAGGGAACATGAAGGAGATTAGTAGAATTTGTAGAGGAGTTAAGGGGAGAAATGTCATTCAAGGTGACAGCATTCCCACCGATGCGATCATTGATGGACAAGAGGCAGTTAAAGTCCCCTGATACAATCCATGGATGGGAGTTTTGGGCTAAGTATGGCAGGTAATTATGGAGTGAAAGCCTGCTGCTGGCACAATTATCGGCGTACACAATAGTGAGATATAAGGATTTGGACGAGGCCTTGTGAGTGAGGTGAGAATGGATGAATTGTTTGTGAGGTAGGATGGGGGTTAGATTATACATGTTCGGGTCATATAATATCAATATTCTGCCATAAGGGGCTTCGATTAGGTTGTGACATGATTTCCACAGCGGGTTAATGAATTGCACAGCTTTAATGCTAAGGTCAAGGTTTTGTTTTGTTTCAAGAATGGCAATGAGACTGAGTTTAAACTTGGATATGATGCTTTTAACTTAGATTAATTTGGTTTGAAGGTGTGCTCTTTTAATATTCCATACAGTAAAGGTTTGTGTCATTGATGCAATTTGTTTAAAGAGGAGTTTTGGTTAGTCTTGCTTATGGTTGCAGAAGATGGGTTATCACTTGTTTCGGGAAGTATTCTTGTTGTTGTGGTTATATTGGGATTATTAAGGTCGATGTTGGGTATAATGGCACGGTGGTTTCGTCCTCTAAATTTAAGTTTGGTTTTGTTTTTGTGTTGTTGTGGCTTTGTGGTCGGGGATGATGGTTTGTTGGATAAGGTTATCAAGTCAGTGAAACCAGGAGGAGCTATAATGTTGGAGTAAGGTTCAGGGGAGTAAGATAAAACATTGAATATAATGTCATCATTGCCATTGTGAATTGGGTCGGTGGATGTCTGCATAGGATGTGTATTGGGAATGGGTATAGTTGTGGTTAGCTTGCTTGATTGCTGAGTGTTGTTGGGTTCACATGGCAATTCCACGCACGTATCACCTGTGCATGAAATGTTAGTATCACAGAAATTCGTTGTGGCCTCTATATATGGTTCTTCCTCATCAGTAACATTGTCTTCCAAGGCAGATAACACCGAGAAACTATTTAACCCTGTATGACCATCCAAAACATAATCAACAACAACGTTGGAGTTGTTGGTAGTATCAAAATTTTGTATGATTGATGTTACCACCTCTGCATGGCATTGTATCAACTGATCAGCTGATCTGCTTCGGGGAATTGTCATGATTTCCATGTTTTTACTTGGGACATTTTCTTTGTTCTCCGCTATTTTTCCTGGGTGCTCACAGCCACTACTTTCTTTCATATTTCTGCTCTGTGTTCCAGTCATCACATTTTTACTCAGAAGTTCACTATTCTTGAACGTATGCTTTCTTTTTGCAATTTTCTTCCAAACATATTTCCCTGCATTAATATCATTTTTCTGAGTTTTTTTTTCCTGCACAATGTTTTCCTGCTCTTGGATCGGTTTACCCACTTGCTCTTGCATCCCATTGTTGTCACACACAACAGTTAAGTGACCAAACATCTTGCAGTGAACACAAATCTCAGGTTTCCACAGATAGTTTACACGCACAAATTGCTCACTACCATCCATAAGCATAACTGGAAATTTCTCAATTAATTCATTTTCTGGTGTAACCTCAACTAAACACCTAGCATAGTTAATTCTTTCAAGTTTTTCAGTAGATTCATCAAGACATATCAACTTACCAATACGATTCGCCAACCAATTTATTCCAAGATGTGACCAAGCATAGATTGGGATATTGGTTAGTTGTAGCCACACTGGAACAGCTTTTATTTTGCCTCTGACATTGCCAAGTTCAGGGGACCATTGTTGGATAATGAAGATCTTGTTTCTTATAAAGATTGGATCACTTCTCAAAATCCTGATTTTATCTTCTTCACACGTCAGATGAAAAAGGAAGAGAGCACCATCATATTTAACTTTGACAGATCCTTTCAGTTTCCATGCTTTTTTGAGAAATTCGACAACAGTAGTGAAAGACAGAGGTTTATCAAGAAAGAATCCGACAATGTAATCTTGCCATATTGCCATGCCTGCTGCCAGTACGTCTTCAGGGGGAATCATGGCTTCTCCGTTGAAATCAAGGTTTATGTTAATCGGCGAGTAGGCACCGGCGTTGCGTGGTTTGGTTTTGAATAGGTTAGTCCAAGCAGGACGTGGAGTGGGTGGTTGGACAAGCTGTGGGATATGCAGGGGTGGTTCATTTGGATGGATGGTGGAGCTGATGGTGGGTAACGTTGGTGGGGCGGTTGTAGATTCTGACACATGGATAAGAGAAACAGGAGAGGATGGTAAGGGGAAGTCAGGGGGTACAGGTTTGTTTGTAAGCATGGTGATGGAAAGGGTCAGAAGGAAGGGTACGAAGAAAGAACGGCTGCCATTAAAAAATTAAAAAGGAAAAAACTTTTTGAAAACTTTGGGGCCAAGGAGACTATGTCGCCCTGGCCTTCGGTTAAGCCGGTTTTAAAGTGGCCGTGCACTATGTCTCATTATTGTGGCCGCTGGGAATCGATCCGGTGCCACTACAACACAATGTAGCAACATCCACTATGTCGAAACCACTGGACCACTAGAACTTGACATTTATAATTATATAAATATTTAAGTCCCATACGTAAAAGTCCCATACGTAAAATAATTTTATATACCTATTAAATTGCCATAGAAAAATTCCAGAAAATCAATTAATATGTTCTTTTCAACATATAAAACTTTCTGATCCAAATTCAAATAATTATTTTCCCGTAAATAATTTTATAATCCAAAATACCATTTTTCTTCCTTAGAAAATTTATAATAATTCCACAAAAATTCAAAAAAACCTGAATATTGAAACCCACCTCTAAAATAACTTTTTAGATCATTATAAAAATTCGCAAGGCTAGCGAATGTCATTCAATAGGGTTTTTATCTTAAATCATGTCATAGAATCTATGTGAACATTAATAAATCATCAAGTATATACGATCAATTTATCATTCAAAAACATGGCAACCTTTGCAAAATATTCAAGTTTAATCTTAAAACCGAAATCAATATAAATTTAGAGATGTAAACATTATTCATCTTTTCTTTAGAGATTAAGGAGCTTGAGATTTGAATGAGTTTGATTTGAATTTACTTATCCTTTAGCTTTTCTTTAGTTTCCTCATCTTCTTTCTTTGTTAATGGTGGTTGACCTTGATTTTTTTTTTTTTTAAAATGTGAATGAAAGTGTATAGTGATACACGGCCTAAGGAAGGTGATATAGGAAATGGGCTCTTTCCTATAATAACTCTCCTCTAATTCATTTTAAATTCTTTTTAATTCATTAGTTTAAAATGGCACGATTATCTTAAATAAATCAAACCTCAATCCTCTAATCAACATATTATTTTTATTTAGTTTTTCTAACTAAATCTCATAAATGATGTTACCAAAAATCTGGGGTGTTACATTAACTCTTTCAGTCTGCCCATCTATCTACGGATGGTAAGCGGTACTCATCTTGAGCTTGGTACCTAAAGTCTCCTGTAGACTCTTCCAAAACTTGCTAGTGAAGAAGGAATCTCTATCGCTTACTATACTACTAGAAATTCCATGAAGTCTAACTATATTTTTCGTGAATAACTTAGCCAAAACAGGTGCCATCTAGATTGACTTAACTAGAATGAAATGGCTCTTGGTCAATCTTGTTAGGAAATCAAATCTATGTTTTCGATGACAACAACTATATAATGAAAATCGAATGTACATATATATTTATATATACAGGTACTTGCTAGAACAACATCACTAAAAAAACAAGAACAAGGCTCAAAGGATACTGCAACAGACTATAAGTCGATAAGAACAAAGAAGCACAAGAAAAAGAGCACAAAAACTGATATGCACAATATCAGACGTTTGGGTGCACAAGCCAGACGTCAGAAACAGTTCTCTGGAGCAACAGACAGGCTGTACCAGATGTCTGGCAATTGCACTCAAACATCTGATCTACTACTATATTCAAAAATATATAATATCAAACGTCTGAAACATATCCCAGACGTCAGATTTCTAATAAGAACTTTAACTGCCATATTCGAATGGACATCTCCGCTTCTCTTCATTGCAACTCTTCATCGTCAACAGAAGCAACTAAAGAACGTTCGATAACAGATGCAACTACTCAAGATACTTATCTACAACTTATATAGCATCAAGAATCAAGAGAACAACACTCAACTTACTTACCTTACTCACTTATTCTTTCTGATTCTATACTCTATTCTTGATCTCTGCACTCAGCAATTCTTACTTGTATTCACTCTTCCATATACACAGTTTCTCATAGATAATATTCCTTAGAGATATATTGGAAGCAATTGTACTAATTGGTCAACATCCATGTTATATTAGAACATATATTTGACAAGAACAACTTATTGTAATCAGGCCTATTCCTCCGGGTGAAGCGAGGGTGTTTGATAGTAGAGCTCCGAAGGGAAGCTTCGGGACTAGACGTAGGATGGAGATCTGAACCGGTATAAAATCCTGATGTGTTTATTCTATATTTACCTAGATTAATATTGTTTTAGTTGCATCATATATTTTGTCACATATATTGCATATACATTACACTATCCACTCTGTAGACTTTCAATTGGTATCAAAGTAAGGTTTGATCAAATACAGTAACACGTATTTGAATCACTTTAATATGGCAAGTATTTTTCAAGAAGGACAATCCATAGCATGTCCCCCACTTTTTAGTGGTTCTAATTATGCATATTGGTCAACATGTATGAGAATTTTTAGGAAGCTAATGGATTAGAAATTTGGTCAGCCACTCAAAATAAATAAGAAGCACCTGACACTGCTATGAATACATGGAATGATGCATAAAAAACCGCAGCTTCTAATATTGCCAAAGCTATGAATGTTTTATTTTGTTCATTAGATAAGAATGAATTTTCACGTGTCATGTTATGTTACACTGCATATGATATTTGGCGTACCTTACAAGTTACACATGAAGGCACAAACAAAATTAAACAAACTAAAATTTCAATTTTACAAAATCAATTTTCATCATTTAAAATGAAACAAAATGAATCTATAGTAGACATGTACTCTAAATTCCAAACCATTCAACACGATTTAATGGCACTTGGAGTCAAAGTCACAAATTTTGACCTAATATCTGGGATACTTAATTCTTTAACTTTAGAGTGGGAAAGAAAAGTATTAGCTACCATAGAAGATAATGATCTCTCAACACTCTTAGTTGAAGAATTGATAGGAAATTTAATGTCCTATGAATCTAATTTGTAGGCAAGAAAAGAACAAAATTCGATGAAGAAAAGCATAGCATTCCCAGCAACAAATGAAGACTCTGACTAAGACGAAGAAGAAACCATATTCATTGCCAAAAACTACAACAGATTCAGAATATTTAGGAAAATGATTAGATTTCATAAAGGAGGAAAATCAAGCTCAATAAATCAAACGTCACTCAAATGCTGTGAATGTGATCAATTTGAATATATGAAGAAATATTATCCCAAGCTCAACAATGATAAAAAGAACAAATTGAAAAGTTCAAAAAGAAGAAAGCTTTCTAAGTAACATAGGATGACTTGGATTCTTCATCATTATCAGAAAGTAACAGCGATAGTGACGGAGAACAAGTTAATGTATGTTTTATGGCACAAACTGATGAGGTATGTCCCGAATTTAGCTATGATGAATTATTAGAACTTAGCATGGAATTAGATGATAAATTTAGACAAATTAAAAAATTGAATAAAGAACACAGCCAAAATAAATAGACTATAACTTGAAATAGGAATTTAAAAGATGAAAAAATTATGTTAGAGGAGGAACTAGAATTATCTCAAGAAAAAATTAAAAGTAGTTTAGTTGAAAATGAGACAATATCTAATGGTTTTGGAAAAAATAGACTAGAAAATGGTAACTTGTTAAAAAAAATATCAACTTGAAAAGTAATATAGAAACATTGAAAATTGAAAATTTAGAATTAAAAGAAAAATTAGATAAAATTACAAATAATATTTCAAAATTTAATAAAGGAAGAAATATTTGGAAAATCTTATCAAAACTTCAAAACGTCAAGTAATAGAAATGGAATAGGATTTAAAAATATTCCTAAACAAAAAGGGAATAATATTAAGAAATATACTTTTATTTATCAAAAGACTAGAAGATTACCTAAGTCTAATACGAATACCAAAAATATAAAGATTTGGATACCAAAGACAAATAATAAGTTGATTAGACAAAAACATATTAACAATTTTTTAGATAATGTAGTCTATAATAAAATTTATGTTCATAAAGGTACCAAACCTTTTTGGGTATGGCTACCTACTCCTCCTAATATCTAGGACCCTAACAAAGTATATGGGTACCAATTAGATCATTTTTTATTTTGCAGGTACCCAAAATAAAAAATAAGGAGAAATGGATACTTGATAGTGGATGCTCTAAGCATATGACCGGAAACTTAAAAATATTATCAAATATAACATACATCGGTGGTGGAACGGTAACTTTGGGAGATAACTCAAAATAATATGTCATTGGCATCGAAGAAGTCATCAAATATGGTATTTCTAACTCTCCTATTATTACAAATGTTTTGTTAGTAGAAAATTTAAAACACAACCTAATTAGTATTAGTCAATTATGCGATAAAGTTTTTCAAATAAATTTCGAAAAAGACAGATGTAATATTTTCAACAATAAAATATAACTTATCTTTGAGTATTTTAGAAACAAAAATATTTATGTCTTAAATATGAATATAAATTCAAATTCAAATTTATGCTTAACCGTCAAACATGACGATCCATGGTTGTGGCATAAACGATTCTGGCATATTAATTTTAAATATACTAATAAATTAGAAAAATATGAGCTAGTTATATGTTTACCTAAAATAAATTATAAAGTAGAAAATTTATATGACGATTGTCAAAACGGAAAACTAAATAAAAGCTCTTCTAAATCTAAAAATAATATTTCTACAAAACAACCATTAGAATTATTACATTTAGATTTATTCGGTCCAACTCAAGTATGATCTATAAATCACAACAAATATGTTTTCGCAATAGTTGATGATTTTTCAAGATATTCATGGACTTTATTTTTAAAACACAAAAGTGAAACCTTTGGAATGTTTACAATTTGTGCTAAAAAAATTAAAACTCAAATGAATTTGAAAATTAAGAATATTTGAAGTGATCACGGTGGAGAATTCGAAAATGATCTTTTTACCACTTTTTGCAATAAAAAGGACATAAGTCATAATTTTTCTTTTCCCCACACACCTCACAAAATGGTGTAGTAGAAAGAAAAAATCGTACGTTTCAAGAATGTGCACGAACACTATTAAATAGTAGTGGTTTACCAAAACATTTTTGGGCTGAAGCTATTGCTACAGTTTGTTATGTTTTGAATCGAGTAACCATACAACTTATGACTAAACATACTTGTTTTGAAATATTTTTTGAATTAAAACCTAAAATATCATACTTTAAAACTTTCGAATCAAAATGTTTTATACTAAATACAAATGACAATTTGGGAAAATTCGATCCAAAGGCCGATGAAGGAATCTTTATTGGATATTCGGATCGTAGCAAGGCATATAGAATTTTTAATAAATATCCTAACACAATTGAAGAAAGTTTACATGTATCATTTGATGAAAATTTTCTTAACCATCATACTAATGATGATGAAGAAATAATTCCAATAAAAAATACAACAAATTCTTCTAATAATGACACAAATGCGCAAAATAGTACTTTAGTGTCATCTCCTAGAATTCTAAAAGATCATTCAAAAGATAATATCATTAGAGATCTTAACTCTAGAGTAACTAGTAATCAACTTAACCAAATAAGTCTTATAGAATTTATGTCAAATTTTGAACCAAAAAATTATAAAGAAGCTTCAAATGATAATTTTTGGATAATAGCTATGCAAGAAGAATTAAATCAATTTGAACGTACTAATGTTTGGGAATTAGTACCAAGACCAAAAAATCAATCAGTTACTGGAAAAAAATGTGTATTTAAAAACAAAGCAGATGAAAACGGAAATATAGTTAGAAATAAAGCACGTTTAGTCGCTCAGGGTTATAATTAAGAAAAAGGTATAGACTACGGCGAAACTTTTGCTCCACTAGCAAGACTTAAGGCCATACGTACATTACTTGCTTTTGCAAATCATCACAATTTTAAATTATTTCAAATGGACGTCAAAAATGCCTTTTAAATGGTTTTATTAAAGAAAACGTATATGTTGAACAACCTCCATTATTTGTTCATGAAAAATATCCCAATCATGTTTTTAAATTACAAAAAGCCTTATATGGTTTAAAGCAAGCCCCCCGTGCTTGGTACGAACGACTTAAGAATCATTTAATTGCCTCTGGTTTCCAAATAGGTAAAATTGACATGACTTTATTTATTAAACAAGAAAATAACGACATCTTAGTTGTACAAATTTACATAGATGATATTATTTTTGGTTCAACTAATGAAAATCTTTCAACTCAATTTTCAAATATTATGAAAAACGAATTTGAAATGTCTCACATGGGAGAATTGAATTTCTTTTTAGGTTTACAAATAAAACAACTTGAAAATGGTATTTTTATTCATCAAGGAAAATATTATAACAATCTACTACGTCGTTTTGAAATGGATAAAACTTCAAGCAAACCAACACCAATGGGTACTATTGTTTCACTTGGAAAAAGATGATAACGGAAAAGATTTTGATGAAAAATTATATCGTGGTATGATTGGTTCCTTACTTTATTTGACGGCTAGTCGACCCGACATTATGATGAGTGCTTTGTGTCCGATTTCAAGCAAAACCCAAAGAATCTCACCAAAGAAATGTTAAACGTATGTTGCGATATCTATCTAGTACTAGAGATTACGCTTTGTTTTACCATAAGGGATCATCATTTGAACTTGTTTCATATAGCAACGCGGATTTCGATGGATGTAAAATTGATCGTAAGAGTACTGGTAGAACGTGTCACTTTATCAGACAATCATTAGTTACATGGTTTAGCAAAAAGCAAAATTATGTCTTTGTATCTACTTGCGAAGCTGAATATATTCCAGCGGCTCTAGCATATGCACAAATGATATACATGCATTAGACGCTTAAGGATTTCGACAAAATTATTGATAAATCACCAATATATTGTGATAATACAGTGCAATAAATCTATCAAGAAACCTTGTAAATCACTCACGTACTAAACACATAGATTACGACATTATTTTTTACGTGACAATGTAGAAAAATGAATTATTACATTAGAATATGTAAATACTGAGAATCAAATAGCAGATATTTTCACAAAACCACTAAATGAACAAACTTTTTTAAACTACGATGCGATTTAGGAATATGTTCTCCTAATGATCTTCTCAACTAATACTACATTTTCATTCATTCTATTTTTGGCTAAAAAAATTTTTATCCACAAATCAAAATTGTTAACACTAACCAACAATTTTGTAGAAATTTGTTTTCTGAAATTACCTATGTATAACCTCTAAAATCATGTATAAATAGCCTTTTTACAAAACAAAAGGTAAAGAATATATAGATTTCATATTTTTTTTACACAAGAATATAAAAGCATGTCTTTCTACAACTCTCATCTCTCCTTCTCAATACCAACAACGGGTAGTTCAGCGGATACACCTCATCGCCTTCCTACTCCTACACCAGATCAAGGACCGACATATAAGTGGTCCTCCTACCACACATGATTCACTCTCGATAAAAAGAGGTCCAGACGATCTATATTTGTCTCTCTTAACACCAAGGAGAAAAACGGTGAGATACGTCACTAAAAAAGCAACAAATAGATTTACAACGAGCATTATACTTTGAACAAAAGTTCACTGCACATCGACTAAGTTTTCTGAAGCAAGTAGCGATCAAATTTTGCAATTCACAAAATAAGGATGTACATGAACCACTTTTGATTCCTTGCAATCCTTTAGATCCCTCTACCTCTTATCGTACACCTTTGGATCCTTCACCTAGGCGATTCTCTGGTTCCTCGAGAACCAACGAACCTGGAAATATATGCTCTCCACTCAAGCCATGGAGGGATGACAAGTCTAAAGATCGCAATGCTCCATCTTATATCTAAATAAATTTACTTATTCTCATTGTATTTTTATCTACGCATATTTGTATTCTGTTTCACAAATAATAATATTATGTTTTACTAAAATCAATCTCTCGAAAAATAAGCAACAACCTTCAAATTTGGTTATTTTAAGACAAACTGGCCATTTCAGATGTCTAAAAAATGTCATCAGACGTTTGACACTCTTGTATCACATAAACTTTTAACATCGTGCATATATCAGACGTCTGATATATCATTCCAGACGTCTGAAAATACTTTCTGTCTTATAAAAAACACAAAGGCCTATTTCAAATGTCTAAAATTGGTTCCCAAACGTCTGAATAAAATTTCTGCCTTGTCCACATAAAAACAAGGCCAATTTCAGACGTCTGATAAAACTCCCTGCCTTTCAACATTTCCAAATCAATCTAATCTAGACGTCTGCCACCAACAACCAGACATCTGATTCTATTTACTGTCTTCAAACTAGGTTAAATCAGACGTCTGATTCACCTTCTAGACGTCTGAAATTCAATTGACACTGTTAAGTACCCTGATAACGTCCATTTTTTCACCTTTCTCCCTTACATTTCATTTTGTTTCTACTGCAAAGACGATTCCCTAATTCTCAAACTCCTTTTCTCCTCCAAACACACTTGAATCTCATGGCTCCTAAAATGAAAAACCCTAAAATCTCTAAGCGCAAGCAAGACCAACCTACTTCATCCAACCCGCAAATTTGCGTCGACGATCAAATTGAGAGATGGATGAATCGCGTACCACATTCAATCAAAAGATATGAAGACATTCAAAAGAAGAAGCTTCTTACAGGTCCTTTCTACAATTTACTTAAATTTCCTATGTACACTTGGATGAAATATGCGAAAATGCGGGGTTACATCAGTTGATATCCTTCAACTCGAATAATATCCAAATAGACCAACTTGCAATATTCCTATTCTATGCTAATTTAGATAGCACAGTCGTTTGGAATACCGAAAACGGCTATAATTGGCTATGGTCAAGTGTTTACGGCAACACTATTAGACTAACTCCATGGATCATATGCCGAACTCTTGGATATTCTAACACCGGAGAGGATTTATATAATATTCCGGATATGCATCTCAAACCGAGAGATAATATAACACATCAAATATGGGGAGATGAAATGCCTAGATTTGCATCAAAATACCTAAGACCTAAGGAGAGACTTCTCACTAGAATGATTATCAAAACTATCATTCCTCGCCTTGGTAGTCATGAGCAAATCACAAAGTTAGAGCATAAGGCTTTATATGCTATATTCAGTGGAACAAGGGTTAATTGGGCAAAATTTATATTTGACGGGCTCAAACATTATTGGACTCGATCACGCTCATCCATCATCTACCCTACATACATCATGCGTCTTCTGCGAGCTCACAACATCCCTTCATATTTATCAATCTTTGAAGAGATTTCTCTGAAATATGCGTCCACAAATTTTTTCTCTCTAATGCACCTACTAGAAAATCCTCTGAATTTTATATCATTTAAAGAGTGGATGCAACATCGCCAAGCTGGACAAGCTAGGCCTCAACTCTAAAAACAACCTGAACCATCACAAGGGGTAGAGCAACATCGCGAGCATACTCCTCCTCCTGCACCCTTTGATTATACATGCCTAGATGAAATTTTGGAGACACGCACTGAGACGAACCCAAATGAGAGTATTCGCGACTTAACTCTCCAAAATCAACTCATTCTATCATGAAATCAAAAATTATTGGCTAAGGGCATTGATAGTTTTGAAACAACGTTTGCTTCACTCCTATCCACAGTTGAAGCATCACTTTCAACAACACTATCCGTTCTAAAAGAGGTTCTTCAAAGAGTTCGTGGTCCTACACCACCTTCACGAGATTGGCCAACTCCAGTGCCTTCTCCTCCTCATTCAAAACACTCTAAACTTTTTTAAGAGGAAAAAGAATCTCTCGAACATGCTCATGCATCTCCTACAAAACAACCAGTTCTTCCAAGAATGAAGATGAAGGAGATGCTCAAGATAAAATTTCCCCAAAAGATCCTTAGATTTTTTTTAAGATTCCATCTTTTGTATAAAAATGATAAAAAAATCTATACATGTAAAACGAAAATTTATTTTTGGTGTGTTATTTCTGTGTATATTCATGTAACCTTATAATGATTGGTAAATATTAAATGGTATGAAGATGATGTCCACTGTTAAAAAATATTAATGCTTTTTGATAATGCCAAATGGAGAGAAATAATAAACAACACAATAAATAATGGAAAGCACATATTCAGGAGGAGATTTATAAAATTATATATAAGTACATTGTATAGTGTCATCTTCAAAAAGGGGGATATTGTTAGGAAATCAAATTTACGATTTTGATGACAACAACTATACAATGGAAATCGAATATACATATATATTTATATATACAGGTACTTGTTAGAACAACATCACTAGAAAGACAAGAACAAGGCTCAAAGGACACTACACGAGACTACAAGTCGATAGGAACAAAGAAGCACAAGAAAAAGAGCACAGAAACTGATATGCACAATAACAAACGTCTAGGTGCACAAGCCAGATGTCTGAAATAGTTCTCTAAAACAGCAGACAAGCTGAACCAGATGTCTGGTAATTGCACTCAGACATCTGATTTACTACTTTATTCAAAATATATATAGTATCAGATGTCTGAAACATATCCCAGACATCTGATTTCAAACTCGAATTTCAAATAAGAACTTCAACTACCACATTTGAATGGACATCTCCGCTTCTCTTTGCTATAACTTTTCATCATCAACAGAAGAAACTGAAGAACGTTCGTTAATGGATGCAACAACTTAAGATACCTATATGCAACTATATAGAGCATCAAGAATCAAGAGAACAACACTCAACTTACTTACCTTACTCGCTTATGCTTTCTGATTCTATACTCTATTCTTGATCTCTGCACTCCAGCAATTCTTACGTGTATTCACTCTTCCATATACACAGTTTCTCATATATAACATTCCTTAGAGATATATTGGAAGCAATTGTACTAATTGGTCAACATCCATGTTATATTAGAACACATATTTGACAAGAATAACTTATTGTAATAAAGCATATTCCTCCAGACGAAGTGATGGTGTTTGATAGTAGAATTCCAAAGGGGAGCTTCGAGACTTGATGAGGACGGGAGGACCAAACCAGTACAAAATCCTGGTGTGCTTATTCTATATTTACTTAGATTAATATTGTTTTAGTTGCATAATATATTTTGTCACATATACTCGCATATACATTTCACGATCCACTCCGTAGACTTTCAAATATGTCCACTACAACCCAAAAATTTTCATTCACTCGATTTGACCTTGGCAATCCGTCTATAAAATCCATTGAGATAGAATCCCATTTCCATATTGGGACATCTAAAGGCTGAAGTAACCCACTTGGTTTCTGATATTCGGCCTTTACATGTTGACAATTCAAGCACTGTTTCACCCATAAGCCTACATCTCTCTTTATACCTTCCCGAAAGAAACTTCTTTTCATGTCCTGATATGTCTTAGTTCCTCATGGATAAATAGTGAACTTCGAATGAAGGCATTCTTCTTAAACTTCCTTCCTAATGTTTCCTACATTTGGAACACATAGTCGTCTTTTCTTCCTCAACCACCCATTTTGGTCAAGACTGAAATCTTTCAAATCATCGCTCTATGTTCCATCCCTTTACTTTCTGATCCGTTCAACTAATAATGGATCCTCCTTTTGCTTAGAAGTGATCTTTTCGGCCATCATTGATCGAACTTCTAAACATGACAACATAGCAGTCTCTTTACTAGATATAGCTTTAGATCTCCACTGTATCATGCATGTAATCAATGCTTCTAAATCTTTCAACTCAACTATCATTGCCAACATTGCATTCTGTTATTTCCTGCTAAGTGCATCAGCAACCTTGTTGCCTTTTCTTGGTGTGTGCTCAATACCAAAATCATAAGCGGCTAAAAAATCTAACCACCTCTACTGTCTTGTTCAACTCCTTCTGAGAGAATAAATACTTCAGCAACTTATGATCCGTATACAGCTCAAATCTCTCTCCCAAAAGGTAATGTCTCTACACCTCTGTAACAACCCGCATATTTAATGATTTGTATATTTAAATATAGCATCGTTAGTCAGATTTTAGTCCGAAAGGTTACTTTTTGCAAACAGCCGAATTAGGACTCGGGACCACTTTCATTGAGTTTAAAATGGCGTTTGCGACCTTTTTGAGCATAAACTTTGATATGTTTGGAGCTAGATAAAATTTTGACCTTTTCACTTAGGGCTTTGGGTTTGGATTTGGGGTTCAACCCTCTAACCAAACTCATCTTATAATCATAACTCCACCACTTCTCTACCTCATTACTTCATATTCCTATAACTTAAGCTTTATCAGAACTGGTAATGGAGGTGGGAAATTAAAATCCTCAGCCCTAGTTTCTTTAGAAAATCCAAGTTTTAGCTCCAAATTCAAAGGGAAGCTTAGGTAAGTATCTTCTTCTTCTCCATCTCAATCTCTCTCCAATTTCAGAAATTTCCTATAACCTAATTTGGAAAATTATTTGCTTATGATCTTAGATTGGAGCTTTTAGAGTTGAGATTGAAGAGTGGTTGATCCTCCTTTGTTTTCAAGCTTCTTCTTCCTTGTTTTTGGTGTAAAAGGTGTGATTTTTATCTCACATCTATGTCTATATCTATCTTTGTTGATTAGGCATGAATTCCTAACTTCTATTTCCAATTTTTGGTGTTTTGAAGTCAAATCTTTAAAAATCCTAGCTTTGTTGTTTAAACATGTTTTTGTTGATGCATAGAAGAGCCTATAGGGCTGGGTTGTCGATTGGCATAAACCCCTAGTGCCCATTGCTCGTCCGGTCATGAATTGGCTAGAGTTTGCTCTTCATTTAGATAGGCTAGAAATGCTGGAAAACAAGCACCAATCGACTGCCCTCTGAGTCCAGTCGACTGACCTGGAACCCGAGAGTTTTTCCAGGCATTGGCCAGTCGACTGTTCGCAGAGTGCCAGTCGACTGACCTGCTTGTATTTAGTATATTTTGCCTATTTTGCTTGAGATTCCAATTTTTATCGATTCGTGATTATCTGATTTCTTGTTATCATTTATTATTGACTTTGATGACTTCTTTTCGGAATTTTGGAGAATATCCATTTGATGAATTCGATATCAATTTTTATGGTTTTGATTCATGCCTTCGAATGTGAATCTTTGGCAATTGATTGTTTCTACAATCATTTTTGTGATTTGTCACTTCTAAATACAAAAGTTTCTATACTAGTAGTAAGTATTCAAACACTTTCACAAAGATGATTTCAACTCTATTTTCAATAATCAAACTCGTTTATAAAACCATTTTTTCAATCTACTAGTATACACAAACCTTTACCTTATTCGTTCGAGAAATCCAATTAAACGATTTTGCAAACAAGTGGTATGAAACGCTTGCGTTTACTTTGTCATTTAATTATTAGACTCGTTCGATTGAAACTCTTGTGACAACTTTCAAGTGGAGACTTAAGGCTTGTTCGTAAATATTTAAGTTAAGCCAGTGGTTATGGGACATGAAGCTAAACTCATCTATTTACTAGCTTAGTGTAATTGACACTTCTTGATGATCGATGATGATCATTTTGTGATTTAGACTAGCAATGTGTGATGTCTCTTTATCTGCAAGGGAGACTAAACCCCGTTTCTGTGGAGCTTCGGCTCAATTTTATAGCATAGCGACCCATGGTCTTCGGATCATTTTGTGGAGCTTCAGCTCAATAATTCATGGTTAGCAAGCATGGAATAGCGTTCCATTTTGTGATACATGTGTTGGTGGGTTTTCATGCTCCCGTTTTGTGATAGGCCTCCCCCTCTTGTGATTTCTGGTTTTCCAATTGATGATTTTGAGAATTTGTGTCTCGCCAATTGTAGTGATTTACATTGATGAGTTTATTAATATTTGTGCATTGGTGAATTTGTGTCTCAACAACTTTTACAACGGGCATTGAGATGTTGGCCAATATTTGTGATTTAGTGCATAAAAATAAAGAATATGGTTTTCTTTTTGATCTATGAGAAGATTATTGTGATATTGATTAATCTCTGGTTGGTTTTCAAATGCATACTTATCATGGTATGGCATTACTGTTATCATATGTTTCTATCATATCCCTCATTCTATCTCATTTTTATCTGATATTTATAGCTAGACTGATCCGTTTATTATTTTCTTATTAAATAATACTCGGGTCAGACCGAGATATTACAGGTGCTTCTGCTTGACTCCTTATCTGGGATCATCAATATCTGACTTCTGTCTAACTACATTAGATTGGTAGTTTTTGTTGCTATACATTCGAGATATAGACTCTTTGACGTATACATACTCTTTGATGTTGTACTTGCATCTAATCTTTTATGATGTTGTGGATCTTATTTGATTACTACTCTGATGTACACTTCTATGTATAATTTTCATATCCATTTCCGCCTTTGTGATATGAATATCTGTGTTATGTAATGTTTATTTCTATATTTGTTTCCGAAGACCACTTAGCCACTGTGTAGTAGTTTTGAGTTTGTATCGGTATGTCGGATTTATACTATCTGACATATCGGTGATCGCCCAAAGCAATTACATGGATGGTCGCTCCTCAATAGCCTTATTCTTCATGCTAGTTGACGGTATTACTCCGTAGCGTCCTTCACTAGCGTGAGTATAGAGGTGGGGCGTCACGGCTTGGTATCAGAGCCAAACTTTGGAACAATGTAGAATATTCTAGCAATGATCATCGTCTTAAGTTCTTCTTGAAAGTCGTGCCTTAGGAGTTTATCCGAGTCATAGCACCCGTTCTATCCTATTTTCTTTGTGATGCCTTGTTTATCATTCATTATTGTTTGATATTCATTTTGAGAATAACCTTTTCTTCTTCTTTCTTTCTTTCTTAAAGAAGAGAAATGGTTAGACCATGCCGTCCCAGTACCAGTCAATCAAGTGCTACTCCTCAGGATGGTGTATTTATGTCCGTCCAACAGCTTCTTGATCTGGTAAAGAATGCTCAAGCTGTCGGAGCCATTACTGAGCCTACTAACCCAAAATTTGGATTTGCACGCCTGTGTAGTGATTATACAAATTTGGATGGAAAGCCGTTCAGGGGTTCCGAAAGTGTTATCGAAGTCCAAGCTTGGTTTAGAACATGCGATCGCATCTTTTCTCACATGAATCTTATTGATCTTCATCGAGTCCAAGTGGCTTCTAGCATGCTCTAAGAAAGAGCATTAGATTGGTATGAGCTTCTTATTTCTAAAGTTATTGAAGCGGATCTTACTTGGGACCAATTCCAGAAAAGATTCGAACCAAAGTTTGTGCCGGAAGCTGAAAAGGTAAATTTGGCCCGTCGTTTTAATGACCTTGTTCAAGGTGAATCTTCTGTGGCAGATTACGTCGCATCTTTCGAATCTCTTTCTAAATACGGGGTTGAATATATAAATACCCCATTGAAGAAAATCAAAGGTTCGTCTATGGCTTGAATAAGAATCTCAAAAAGCCATTACTTCTGAAATAAGAAGTTGCTTTTGATCAGCTTGTTGATATCGCTCTTCGACTTGAAGAGGGAGATAAAGAGAGTGATGTTGAAGTTGGGAGTGTCAGACCGAACTTCAACAACAACAAGAAGCGACCTAATAAGTTCAAAGGTCCTTATCCCAACAAGAAAGGAAAACAAGCAACTCCGTTATCCAAGACTTCTACCCCTAGTGGTGTCCAATGCTATAATTGTGGTTCTAAGGACCATTATACTAATAAGTGTTCAATGCCCCTTGCTTGTCGCTATTGCAAAAGCTCGGGTCATTATATATCTGCATGTCCCAAACTTCAAAGCAGGAAAGACGGAAAGCTAAATGTGGTGCAAGCCCCTAGTAACACTTCTCGTGGCCAAGGTATTTCTCATTCTATCCTTGATGGCATTATTATGTTTCGTGATCATCCTATTCGATTTCTTTTTGATACGGGTGCATCCCATTCTTTTATCTCAAAAGAACTTGTCAATACTTTTTCTTTGAGTGTTATGGCTTTAATGACTTCTTTAAGAATTGCGAATCCAGTTGGTGGATCTGAAACACCCAGTTTGCTTTGTAATGATATCGATATTATTTTATGTGATTATTCTTTCCAAGCCGATTTGCATGTCATGCGCTACTTAGGCTTCGGAATGATTCTGGGAATGGATTGGCTTAACCGTGATGAAGCTCAAATACTATGTCCTGAGCGGACTATTCATCTTCGACATCTTCAATCGGTTAAGCAGATTTCTATTGTTCTTAAAGATTCAGATTCCAACTTGGAAGCATCTTTATATTCTTTAAATCCTCATGTTGACGATAATGATGATGAGGAAGATGTCATTTCTCTTATTCACATTGTTTGTGAATTTTCCAACATATTTGAACCCGTTTTAGGATTACCCCCTAAGCGAGCCATTGAGTTCAGAATTAGTCTAATTCCTGGAGCTGTACCTATTACCTATTACTCGTCCTCCTTATGTATGTCCAATAAGGAAATGAAGAGATGCGTAGACAATTATCCGAATTGGAAGTGAAGCAATTTATTTGCTCTAGTTCCTCTCCTTGGGAGCTTCAGCTATTTTTGTGCAGAAATCCGATGGTACACTTGGGCTTTCCGTCGACTACCGCAAGCTTAATGATCCCACTATCAACAATAAATATCTTTTACCTCAGATTGATGATCTATTCGATCAACTTAGCGGTGCTAGAGTCTTTTCACAATTAGACTTAGCAATCGGCTTTCATCAGCTTCGTATTGCAGAGGATAGTATTCCTTTGACGTCGTTCCGTACTCATTATGGATCTTATGAATGGCTTGTTATGCCATTTGGTTTAACGAATGCTCCATCTTATTTCGTTGACCTTATGAATCGAGTTTTCAAGGACTTCCTCGACCAGTTTGTTCTCATCTTTATAGATGATATTCTTATTTATTCTAAAATCGAGCAGAAGCATGAAAAGCATCTTCGGATTGTGTTGGAAACTCTTAGGAGCAATCAATTGAAAGCAAAATTTTCTAAGTGCCACTTTTGGCAATCTCGTGTGAAATTTCTTGGTCATTTCATTTCTGAATCCGGAATTTCCATGGATCCTTCAAAGATTGAAGCGATTCAAAATTGAAAGAGATCGGAGAGTGTTTCGAAAATCCATAGCTTTCTTGAATTGGCGGGTTATTACTGTCGTTTCATAAAAGACTTTTCAAAAATTTCCGTGCCTCTTGCTAGTTTGACAAAGAAGGGAGTTAAATACATTTGGTCGGACAAATGTGAAGCTTCTTTTCAGAAATTTAAAGAACTCCTTTCTGATGCTCCCATTCTTATGATTCCCAAAAGAAACCAAGATTTTATTGCTTATACCGATGCTAGTCGTGTTGTTTGGGAGCTGTTCTTATGCAAAGGAAACATGTTATTGCTTATGCTTCTAGGAAATTAAAGCCTACCGAGAATAGATATGCCACTCATGATTTACAGCTCGCGGCTATTATTTTCGCTCTTCGTATTTGGCGTCATTATCTTTTGGGAGAAAAATTTATTCTTTACACCGATCATAAATTTTTGAAGTATTTATTTTCTCAAAAGGAACTTAATTTGCGTCAACAACGTTGGCTCAAATTTCTTGCATCTTATGATCTTAATATCCTTTACACTCCCGAAAAGGGGAATCGTGTTGCCGATGCCCTTAGTCGTAAGCAACTAGCAGTTGTTTCTATGATGATATCCTAATGGAATGATCTCGGGATATTGTCCACTTGCGAGATTCAAGATCATGAATCTGATTTATGTTCATCTCTCATTTTATGTAGCCTTGAGGCTCATCCTTCTCTTTTAGACCGCATTCTTGAAGGTCAAAAGCTAGATTCCGAATTGGCTCTTCTTAGCCAAAGTTGTAGGGTTAAAATTAATATGGAAGGTTTGAAAGACTTTGATATTGATGCTCGAGGTGGCATTCGAAAATTTGGTAGACTTATCGTGCCAAATATTAGTGATCTTCGTAAAGACATTTTAAAAGATTCTCATCGTTCTAAATTTACCATTCATCCCGGTTGTAGTAAAATGTACGCGAATATGAAACAACTCTATTGTTGGGATGGAATGAAATCCGATATTGTTAACTTTGTTAAGCATTGCATGACTTACCCACTCATTAAGGCCGAGCATCAAAGGCCCGGCGGGTTATTGTAACCTTTGGATATTCCAATTTGGAAGTGGGACCAAATTTCCATGGATTTTGTTAACGGCCTTCCCCATTCTCGTTCGGGTCATGATAGCCTATGGGTGATAGTTGATAGACTTACAAAATATGCCATTTTATTCCCGTTTGGTCCAACCAGACCGTACCTCTTTTGGCCAAACTCTTTATTAAAGAAGTTGTTAAATTGCATGGAGTCCCTACTTCTGTTGTTAGCGATCATGATCCATTGTTTACTAGTGGATTTTGGAAGAGTCTTCAAAAAGCTTTGGGAACAAAGCTTAATTTTAGCACCGCTTATCACCCTCAGTCCGATGGACAAACCGAGCGTGTGAATCAAACTCTTATCGTGCATGTGTTCTTGATTTTGGTGGAAGTTGGGAAGATCATATTTCTCTTGTTGATTTTTCCTATAATAATAGCTTCCAATCTAGTATTGGTATGGCACGTTTTGAGGCACTCTATGGAAGGCCGTGCCGGTCTCCTTCTTGTTGGCTTGAGGCCGGTGAGAAGCTGGTTTTAGGTCCAGACTTTATTCGTGATTCCATAGAAAAGAATGAACTTATCCGCCATAGGATGAAAGAAGCTCAAAGTAGGCAAAAATCCTATGCCGATAAACGAAGAAGGAAATTAGAAGTTTTTGTGGAAGATTTTGGGTTTATCCATGTTTCATTTATAAAGGGTGTTGTGCGTTTCAATCGATCGGGAAAATTAGCACCTTGATATATTGGTCCATTTCCCATCACCGAACGTATTGGTTCCGTGGCTTATCGCCTTTTATTACCAGCTCAGTTTTCTGCTATTCATGACGTGTTTCATGTTTCTCAACTACGGAAATGTCTTAGGGATTCTGATTCTATGCTTGAGCCCGGTGTTGTGGAAGAAATTGAAGTTTCGCCTAATTTGACTTATGAGCAACATCCTATTCGTATCATTGCATTGGAGGTAAAACGCCTTCGAAATAAAGATGTCCCTCTTGTGAAGGTTCAATGGTCCTCAAATCCTAAGGATTGTTCTTGGGAATCTAGAGAATTAATCGAGCAAACACATCTGGACTTACTCTCTCGTGCTCTCTGAGGTGAACTTCTTATTTCAAATTTCTTTTGTGTTGTTATGCTTTTATGGCTGTTACTTTTTATATTTTCTTCTTAAGTATTGTGAGGACGCGATTTCTTTAAGAAGGGGAGTATGTAACAACCTGCATATTTAAAAAAATTTATATTTAAATATTTTATGTAAATATAGCATCGTTAGTCAGATTTTAGTTCGAAATGTTACTTTTTGCAAACAACCGAATTAGGACTTTAGACCACTTCCATTGAGGTCAAAATGGCGTTTACGACCTTTTTGAGTATAAACTTTGATATGTTTGGAGCTAGATAAAATTTTGACCTTTTCACTTAGGGCTTTGAGTTTGGATTTGGGGTTCAACCCTCTAACCAAACTCAACTTATTAATCCTAACTCCACCACCTCTCCTCTTCATTCCTTCATAATTTCCTACAACTTAAGCTTTAGCAAAAATGATAGTGGAGATGGAAAATTAAAATCCTAAGCCCTAGTCTCTTTAGCAAATCCAAGTTTTAGCTCCAAATTCAAAGAGAAGCTTGGGTAAGTATCTTCTTCTTCTCCATATCAATCTCTCTCCAATTTCAGAAATTCCCTATAACCTAATTTGGAAAATTATTTGCTTGTGATCTTAGATTAGAGCTTTTAGAGTTGAGATTAAAGTGTGGTTGATCCTCCTTTGTTTTCAAGCTTCTTCCTCCTTGTTCTTGGTGTAAAAGGTGAGATTTTTATCTCACATCTATGTCCATATCTATCTTTTGCTGATTAGGTATGAATTCCTAACTTCTGTTCCGTATTCATTTGCTTTGGATTGAATTGGTTTTATGACTGTTCCAATTTTTGGTGTTTTGAAGTCAAATCTTTAAAAATCCTAGCTTTGTTGTTTGAACATGCTTTTGGTGATGCATCGAAGAGCCTATAGGGCTGGGTTGTCGATTGGCATAAACCCCTAGTGCCCATTGCTCGTGCAGTCACGAATTGGCCAGAGTTTGCTCTTCATTTAGATAGGCTGGAAATGCTGGAAAACAAGCACCAGTCGACTGACCCTCTGAGTCGAGCCGACTGACCTGGATACCGAGAGTTTTTCCAGGCACTGGCCAATGGACTGTTCTCAGAGCGCCAGTCGAACGACCTACTTGTATTCAGTCTATTTTGCCTATTTTTCTTGAGATTCCAATTTTTATCGATTCTTGATTATCCGATTTCTTGTTATCATTTATTATTGACTTTGATTACTTCTTTTCGGAATTGTTGAGAATATCCATTTGATGGATTCGATATCGATTTTTATGCTTTGATTCATGCCTTCGAATTTGAATCTTTGGTGATTGATTATTTCTACAATCTTTTTTGTGATTTGTCACTTCTAAATACAAAGGTTTCTATACTAGTAGTACATATTCAAACTCTTTCACAAAGATGATTTCACTCTATTTTCAATAATCAAACTCGTTTATAAAACCGTTTTTTCAATCTACTAGTATACAAAAACCTTTACCTCATTCGTTCGAGAAATCCAATTAAACGAATTTGCAAAACAAGTGGTATGAAATGCTTGTTACTTTGTCGGTTAATTCTTAGACTAGTTCGATTAAAACTCTTGTGGCAACTTTCGAGTGGAAACTTACAGTTTGTTCGTAAATATTTAAGTTAAGCCAGTGGTTATGGGACATGAAGCTAAACTCGTCTATTTACTAGCTTAGTGTAATTGACACTTCTTGATGATCGATGATGATCATTTTGTGATTTAGACTAGCAATGTGCGATGTCTCTTTGTCTGCGAGGGAGATTAAACCCCGTTTCTGTGGGCTTCGGCTTAATTTTGTGGGATAGCGACTGATGGTCTTCAGACCGTTTTGTGGAGCTTCGGCTCAAAAATTTATGGTTAGCAACCATGGAATAGCGTTCCATTTTGTGATACATGTGTTGGTGAGTTTTCATGCTTCCATTTTGTGATAAGCCTCCTCTTCTTGTGATTTCTGGATTTCTAATTGATGATTTCTAGAATTTTTGTCTCACCAATTTTAGTGATTTACATTGATGAGTTTATCAATATTTGTGCATTGGTGAATTTGTGTTTCAACAACTTTTACGATCGGCATTGATATGTTGGCCAATATTTGTGATTTAGTGAATAAAAATAAAGAATATGGTTTTCTTTTTGATCTATGAGAAGATTCTTGTGATACTGATTAATCTCTGGTTGGTTTCCAAATGCATACTGATCACAGTATGGAATTACTGTTATCATACGTTTCTGTCATATCCCTCATTCTATCTTATTTTTATTTGATATTTATAACTAGACTGATCCGTTTATTATTTTCTTATTAAATAATACTCGGGTCAGATCGAGATGTTACACGTGCTTCTGCTTGACTCCTTATCTGGGATCATCAATATCTGACTTTTGTCTAACTACATTAGATTGGTAGCTTTGTTGTTATACATTCGAGATAGAGACTCCTTGACGTATACATACTCTTTGATGTTATACTTGTATCTAATCTTTTGTGATGTTGTGGATCTTATTTGACCACTACTCTGATGTACACTTCTATGTATAATACTCATATCTATTTCCGCCTTTGTGATATGAATATCTGTGACTGATTTATGTTATGTTTATTTCTATATTTGTTTCCGAAGACCACTTAACCATTGTGTAGTAGTTTTGAATTTGTATCGGTATGTCGGATTTATACTATCTGGCATATCGGTGTTCGCACAAAGAAATTACACGGATGGTCGCTCCTCAGAAGCCTTATTCCTCACGCTAGTTGATGGCATTACTCCGTAGTGTCCTTGGCTAGCGTGACTATATAGGTAGGGCGTCACAACCTCCAACACAAAAATAACCACAACAAACTCCAAATCATGCGTTGAATATCTAACCTCATACGGTCTAAGCTGTTGAGATGCATAGGCAATCACTTTACCTCTTTGCATTAACACAACTTTTAATCTCGTTCCACATGCATTTGCATACACTATTAAATCCTGATTCCCTTCTGAAACAACTAACACAGGTGCATTAGTCTATAAGTGTTTCAACTTTTGGTATGACTCCTTACAGTTATCGGTCCAAATGAACTTCGTATCTTTCCACGTTAACTTGGTCGTCGGTGCCGCTATTCGCAAAAAATCCTTAATGAATCTACGATAACAACCAGCTAATCCAAGATAACCCTTTATCTCAATCACCATCTCAGGTCTCTTCCAATTACTCACTGCCTCAATCTTAGCAAGATCTACATACAACCCTTTTTATGAGACTACATGACCAAGAAACTTTACTTCCTTCTTCCAGAAATGACACTTTGAAAATTTCTCCTTTAGTTGATGCTGCCCCAGCGCCTCAAGCACCAATCTAAGATGAACTTCATGCCCTCTTTCATCTTTAGATTATATCAAAATCTCATCTACGAATACCAATACGAACCTATCCATGTGCTCTCGGAAAATTCAGTTTATCAAATCTACAAAGAATGCTGGCGCATTAGTTAGTCCGAATGGCATTACCTACCATTCATACGATCCATATCTAGTCCTAATCATCGTCAAAGGAATACTGACCTCTACCACTCTAAGATGATGGAACCCTATCGCTGAATCCAACTGGGAAAATACTTTAGTTCCACTTAACTGGTTGAATAAGTCATCAATTCTAGGTAATAGATACCGATTCTTTATCGTCTTCTCATTTAGCTTATGATAATCGATACATAACCATTACGCTCCGTCCGATTTCTGAGCAAACACTACGGCTGCTCTCCAAGACAAACTGCTTGGTTTGATAAAATTCTTGCTTTCTAAATCCACCTACCGCACCTTTAACTCACTCATCTCGGTAAGTGTTATTATGATTGGCGGTCTACTCACCGGTTCTACTCATGGTATTAAATCCGTCTTAAACTCAATGGCTTATTTCGGTGGTAATCCTACTATAGGTTCAAAGACATCTATGACATCTCTAACAAAGAAAACTCGAATCAACTCGTCTTTTACCTCTACAACACCCAATAAATCGTTAACCTCAAAACTAGGGTTTTGTATGGAGTATATGACTCGATCACAACATTCAAGAGTCAAAGTGATATTTTTCTATCAAGGAAAAATATCCTAGCATCATATTTACTTAACCAATCCATACCCAAAATAATTCCGAACCCTATGAAATCAAACACATGCAAGCTGCAAAAAAATGTATGACCTAAAAATTCAAACTTTAGGTGGTCACATCTCATCCCAAGAGCCGCATAACCTCCTATCTGATTTGCAACCTTAAGGAAGCAGCTAGGTATGAGGGTTCTAGGTTAAGCTTATCCACCAAACAATGAGATGTAAAAGAACACGATGCACCGGTATCAAATAGAACGCTAACTAACATACCATGAATCATAAGCGTACCTCCCAACACAGCCTTTTCCTTCCTTTTGGTGTTTTCTTCGAGATAGCTGGATCCAATGCAAACACTTTGCTCTTACCATCCTTGGCTGGCTCCTTGCACTAGTTCTTATAATTTCCAATTTGATCGCAGTTGAAGCATCTAATATTCTTCTTCCCGATCACCTTCTTTCCATCTCCTGAGTGATATTCATTTACGAAATGCCATTTCTTATCACATTTATAGCAGACAACCTCCACATTTCCATTCTTAGTAGCTCCACCCTTGTGAGCCCCTTTCTTGTGAAAAAACTTCCTTTTCTGACTCTGCCCTCCTTGAGCTTCTTTTGCCTTATTTCTTTCATGAAAAGCAAGCATCTCTTCATGCCTTAAGGCCATCTAAACACCAACATCACATGGATCCCTAATATGCGGTAATTTGGCCTTAGCAAGCTCAAGCTTTAACCCACGAATGAACTTCTCATTCCTCTTAATAATAGTATCAATAGCAGCATAGCCATATCTTTCTTGCTCCTCAAACCTCGTTGCATACTCAAGTATAGGCATGTGTCGCTGCTCCAACTCAGCAAACTTCTTATGCAGAGTGGACTTCACAATCTCTGACATAAACCTCTCCTCAAATCTTCTTTTGAACTCGGCCAAGTCATAGTCTCCTCGTTAACTCCAAGAGTAACTCTGTTCCACCAATACAGTGATGCTCCTTTTTATTGATCTAGAAGCGAGTCCCCTATTTTGCTCATCATTGATCCCTAAATCAGCAAAAATCCTCTCACGATGAAGTAATCAATTCTCCACTTCAATTACGTCATCAGTACTAATAAATGGCTTTCCTCCTAGCCGAGCATAATCTATACTCAAAACGTCATAGTTATTCACTACCGAAACGTCTTGATTTCCTCCTCCAACTAGTCCAGCAGCAACTCCCACTTGCATTATGTTTACAAAAACCTGATACGTCACTCCCATATCAACTTGTGGGACTCCAACACCCATATTTGTAGCTTGTGCCTGACCTAGGTTCCTTTTGGCATTTGATGTGTCATTTTCATTTGTTGTGGTGCTTCCCCTACCAATGTTAACTCTTCCACTTCTAGCATCCATATCTGCATTCGAGTCTTTGCAAGATATAGAAGAATCGCCTAATAAAGATGGGAGAATAAAGATAAAGCATATACTTATGCATAGCAAATACAAGTAGCATTATCCAATACCCCGATTTTTTTCTAATTCCTTAGGATTATATTTTCAAAATCATTTTAAGTTTAAAGTTTTCCATAAACCTATGCTCTAATACCAAGTTAAAACACCCCCATCTTGGGGCCCAAAGCTAAGCGTTACAGATGTTGCAGTCATCTATACTATTAACTTCCATGACACAATACGGTAATGTTAATGGTATCCATAATATTAGAAGCACGTGAATATGAAATAAAAATAGCACAGATTAAAATAACTTTTCTGATTATATATTTCAAAGAAATATTTCATATTCAAGTTACAAAATCCCATAATCGATTCCCAAGTTTGGATCAAATATAATTATTACAAAATAAGCCAAGAGCGACATATGAAGGTGCCCCCTTGGATGATCGAAGTACTAAATAGACATTACAGTCTTAATACATTACAGCGAAAATAAAAATAACAACTCCTAAATAGCTATGCACGCCTCCTGCACGTTTTCGGATGCTTTAGTCATCCACCTACTAAAACCTGTAAATTCTCAACTCTCAACCTACTCAAATCATAATCTGAGCACTAGAGAGCTTAAGGGGAAAAAACATAAACTTCAAGTCAAACATGAAGCATGGTGTGAATACTATACATCTCGGATTACTGATATTAAGTGAGACCATATCGCTTAGCGGAACAGGTATCCCCTCACTAATATCCCTTTTTAAAACATATCTTTTGCAAATCAAAATCCTGCAACCAAACTGGTTAAGGCAATAATAACAATATCATGTATGCATACAAATGAGGTAATAAATGGACTCTCTGTCCGAACAATATAGTTTTGTTTCGCTAACCTTTGGCTGACTCGGGCCTACTAGACAAAATAAATAAAAAATCTAACTTCAGTTAGACACACTCCTGGACAGTCCATCCCGAACATACTTCTTCCAGGGTTAACTGATCCTAATGGTTTTGCGGGCTCACCTATAACCTTTGCTCCTTCTCGGTATATATTCCTTTCTGTGTGTAACCATCATTTAAGTTTTACCTGTGACTAAGCCCTACACACTAGAATTTTGGACTAAATTAGCTAAGGCTACTAGCTAAAATATAAAGCGTGTACCCATACAAGTCCCATTTGGTATTCTAATTTCTGAGTCATTTATTTAGGTCAAATACCCCATCAAATTTTCCTTGATAACATTTCTTTCGAATTGATTTAACCCTCTAAATCATACTTAAACAAGGAAAATATACTCTATGATTTCTCAAATCACTTTTCCATGTTATATATACTTTACACAAAACGTTGTTGATGAGAACATTCTAAACCCTTGTTTAAAAGCTTTAAATAACCCCTTTCAAAACCTTTAAAAGTACCATTTTCGATACAAGTAAACTACTTCAGTTTATAACCTTAGGATGAAAGGCCAAAACATACCTTTCGAGACTATTTACAATAGACCTTTCGAAAACATTAAAAGTATCCTTTCGAAAGCTTTATAAAATCTTAGACATCCCATTTTCAAAACGCTTTAAACATGCCTTTCAAAAACATTGGAAACCCTCCATTTAAACATTAAGGTAAACCTTTCGAAAACATTGGGGAACCACCCCTTCTAAACCTTTATCATATACCTTTTGAAAGCATTAAGTCCTTTACATGAATCACGTCTTTCGAAAGCATTGGTTTCAAGTAAAACTACATGGAACATAGTTTCGAAACTATTTAAAACTATTCCTTTTGAAACCTTTGGGTTCAACTTTCAAGCTCTCAAAAAGGGTCATAAAAGAACTAAGTTGAAAATGACTCTTTCGAAAGCAATTTCCTAAGTAAATAAAGTGGATGGTGTCGAAATGAATCCCTTCGAAAGCATTGGAGAAGCACTTAGGGTTTAAAGCGAAAGAACCCTTTCGAAGGCGTTGCTTCAAAAGGTAGGATGCGACAACAAGGGTTTCATCCCCTTCGAAAGCATTTTCTTAATACAAAGGCAGTAACCTCTTTCGAAAGCTCTTTTCTTTTATAACACTTGACCAAATCGAAAGCTATCTCATTCGAAATCATTCTTTTCGAAAGCAAATCAAGCGCCATTTCCTTTTGAAAGCAAAACAAGGTCTCGACCCCTTCGAAAGACCTATGTCAACTCTATACCTTTCGCCTATCTCCAATCCACTACATACCAAGTCCTTTATACCATGTGTTTTGGTTTCGACTTAGGTGGAGGTGGAAGTATATGGTCGAAAGGTGGCTGCCGAAAGTGGCGAAATAGCAAAAGCCTTGTAAAACTGATTTTTATATTTATAAAGTAATTCCTTTCGAACTAACCTGCTTATTTGGTATTATGTAATTGGTTGCCAATTTATTTTACAAAATCTTTTCTAAAAGTGCTGCCGAATTTCAGAGATTAACAATTTAAAATATTTACAAATTACCCCTTCTTCTTTTATAAACATATAAAACATTTAAGTCACATTCGTTAAATAATTTTATATGCTTATTAAAACACTTAGAAAAATTCTCCAAAAATTCCCATAAATCACCTTTAATATGTTTTCTAACATATTTAAATTTCTGACCTAAAGCTAATATATAATACCGTAATTAATTTTAAACTCAATTTAACCATTTTCATCACTAGAAAATTCGTAATAAATCCATATTAATTTATAAAATTATGAAGCTTAAAACCCATTTCTAAAATAATATTTCTGACCTTATATAAATATCGCAAGCCATTTGGATGCTATTTGATAGGTTTCTCAAATCAAAACTTGCCATAAAAATCAACATGAATAAGCATAATTCATCAACAAGCATATATATTTATACACTTAAAGAATCAAACATGGAAAATTATTTGCAAAATAAATTCAAATCTTATCTAAAACTGAAATAATAAAATGAGATGTAACATATTATTCAACTTTAGCTTGTTGTTAAGGAAATGAGATTTTCTCTTGAATAAATTTTGATTAAGATTCCTTCTTCTTGGTTCTTGCTTATCTTCCTCTTACCTTCTCCTAATGGTGGCCGACCTCTTCTTTAATTTAGTTTTTCTTATGAACATGTAAAATGAAAGTGCATTTGGGTTTAGGGTATAAGAATATAACTTATTCCTACTTTTCCCTTATCTATTAGCCTATCCTATTTCATTTTAATTCCCTTTAGTTCATTGTTTAATTTGGCACGGTTACCCTTCTATTATTCAAATCTCAATTCCCTTAACCATATACATTATTTTATTTTATTTAACTAATTAAAGATCCTATTTAATATTAGTCAGAAATAGGGTCGTTACAGTAAAGCACCGATAAAGCTCTTGAGTGTTGTATGCTGGAATAAGCAATAAACTCTGGTCATAAAAATGATAGCATCGGTGTCCTGCTCACCCTCTAAACAGCTTCATGCGATGACCTCAAACATGCAATCTAGTCTTCTCATTTGCGAGTGCCTAGGATAATAAGAGGCAAAGCATAAAATCCCAAGTCAAACAACAATCTGGCATGAGCGATAAACAATCTCAAAATACTATGAAAACCAATATAGTAAAGGATACAAGGTATGGATAATCATACATGACATGTCTCTACATCCAAAGAGTTAGTGCATAACACAATATATGTTATATTACTATACTCGTCATATTGGTATACTACACTAAGTTTATTATGGACATCAAGGTACTTATCTCAATAATGCTAACATCACAATACATCCAACAACCACAACAGTCAAACAAAATACAAAGTAAACACGCAATGATAAATGTCTCTGAGGTCTCGTATCACAATGTCTATCGCTAAGGTACTCATTATGCACTGTCACTATGATCATTAACGAAGTCTCACTGTACTATGATCATTTCCAAAGTCTCACTTCACCACGATCATTACAGAAGCCAACTTCATTACGACTTTCTCAAACTCTCTTGTCGCCACAATTTTCCTAAAGTTTGCTTCATCTTGACCTTCCCAAGGTCTTTGTCACCATGACTTTCCCAAAGCCTACTTCATCTGGAACATCCTAAGGTCTTTGATAAGTGATAACTCTTTCAATGACCTCCAAGGCCAGCGATAACCAGTGTCATAATTGGATTTGGTGTTCCTTTGAATGCCTATCCATAAGTACTACCCTCTTAAGGAAGGCTAGACTATCCCATGGTTCAAGAACATAGGTAAGCGTCTTCACATACACTTGCCCCATGAAATCACCCACATTCAGAGTTATCAACGATCCATTTTGCATGTGACTCAATTCGCAACATCCAATGCCCTATCACATCTCTTTGCCTCGTCGATCATGCCTCCTTGAACTAACCTAGCCCCCAGCATACACTTACCATTTGAGGTTTTCAATCAAACGTCTTATGCTGTCAAAGTTTACATCTCAATACGCCCATCTTATGTCGTAAATTCATCTTGTCGTAGTCTCAAAGTAATCACATCAAAGTGTCATGCCATCGCTTCATCGTCTAATATCATTCTTCATTGTGTTGTAGTCATCAAAAACAAGCGTCGAACAATCGAACGAACACATGTACATGGACACCGAGACATCACATGCATGTCCCTTAAAACCGGGCCTTATTGGTCACCATCAAAAGTGATCGACATCAATCACTTTGGTTATCTCTGAAAATTTCCCAAAGTTGATGTTTTCCACTTTTCCACTTAATGGCACGATGACTCGAAGCAATCTGTCAAAAAACCCCAAGCAACCATGTGGAAAACATCAAGCAAAAGAACTTGGTACCAACCACTTTTTACACTCTTTAATTTTTCCTTAGCTTGTCCCAACGTGAAAGCACTTGAAACTTAGAGTTTTTGACCCAAAAAAACAAGCAAAAGAACTCCGTATCGACCACTTTTTCCATCTTCAAAATTTGGTAAGTCTATAACTCCACTTCTAGCCTCCGAAGCCTAACCCGAAGTAATTCACCTCAAAATCCGAAGCAAGCACCCTAAAACCACAAAGTTATCCTACCACCGAACATTTTTATTCCACCACCAATAACCACTTTTTGGGCTATCAAATCATCTCCAAATCACTTCAAATTTGGTATGCGGACTTTCTAGAGCTTCAAGAACAACATATCCAAATTTCATCCCATTTCGACCACTTTGGTACAATTGGCACTAAACTACGTACGACAATTCTAACTACACCAAATGACTAGCAAACACATCAAAACAATCCATCGTAAAATAAAAATCATCCCGTGTAATCTAAACAACACATCTAAGTCATCCAAACACAAATTACAGCTGTAACATCCCTCATTTCAAGGTCCAAAAATAAGCGCTTCTGATGCTTTAGTCATCTTTAACATTATTCTCTGGTGACAAATTAGGATCCATTAATAGAATCGGTAACATCAGAAGCACTGGGAAATTTTATTTTACAAAACAAATTTCATTGAAAAATTTCCATATTGATTACATAATCACCAAATGTTGCCCAGCTTCGGATAAAATATAATAATTACAAAATACTCCAAGAGTGATATATGAAGATGTCCCCTTAGTTGATATGAGTTTACTACTTGAGAAATACATATTTTGCCATTAACTACATTCAGAAAAAATAACAAAACAACACAGTAGACAAAAATAAAATCCTATATAGCTAACTGTGCCTTCTACACTTCTTCGGAAGCTTTATTCATCACACTTAAAACCTGGAAACCTTACTTTCTAACTACTCAAATGAGAGCCTGAGAGCTAAAGGCGAAAAACAAAAACTTCGGGTCAGACAAAAAGTCTGATGTGAATAATAATATGCCTTCTTAATAAATAGATATCTAGTGAAACCATACAGCCGAACGGAACAGATTTTCCTCTCACTAGTATCTTCTATAAATATGTCAATCAAATCATGCTCCTACAATCACAATAGTTAAACCAACATAAAATAATCATATGCATGCATGCTACATGGGTATCACATTCTCCAACTTACCTTTTAGAGGAAACTGGATTGTCCGTCCAAACACAATCATCTTATTGTTAACCTGACTATCTATTTATCCCATAGTTTTGCGAGGCTCTATATAAATCTAATGGTTTTGCAAGCCAACCTATAACATATCTAAGTTATATTCATTTCTGTGCATAAGCATACTTTTAGTTTTACCCTTAACAAATCCCTATGCATTTAAATTGTGGACTAATATCAACTAGGGGCTAACATTTGAAGCATAGGGCGCTATCCTACACCAATCTCGTTATATGGTTTTCGAATCTCTATTCATTAAGTTAAAATATCCTATCACAATTTATCTAATAGTGATAAATTTCCATATAAGTTCCTAGGCAAAATACCCTTTTTATTCCCTTGAAAACAAAATTCTTTATAAATGGTTTAACCCTTAAAATAATTTTTAAACCAAGAAAAATATAGCCCTTTACTTTATCAAAATATTGTCCCAAAATATATACTTCTATGAAATAGATTTCATTAATTATGAAATCGATTAGTGGTTGTCGAACTTCAAAACCTTAGGCAATCAAGCCTCTTTAATTAAAACCATTAAGTCAACAAATCACAGCATCATTATGGTCGATATTCTATGTCATGTCCCTTCTTATAAAATCTTTAATAAAGAATTCTGATTTATAAAGTCAATGGGCTATAACGCCAGAATCATTGTTATCGTAACATAGAATTATATAAGTTGCCAAACCTATTGAATATAGCCTTTTATATGTAAAATATATGAATGTCGAATTGATGACATACGACATCACTATTATAAAACTATTGATATCGATTGCTTTACAACGTCGGCTACTATGTCATATACGAGGGATATTGAAATCATGATATAGCAGTGTCATTGCCACAAAATAGTTAATGTAGTAAATGAACTTGCAGCATCACGACATTAAACTATGGCATCAAAATAAGAATCATGCAATATCACTGCCTTATTATAGTCGATATCGTAAATAATTGATATCAAAAATAATTGTATGGGGCATTAATTAAAACCTGTGTGAAGATTTGCGGTATCAATGTCTCATGCTATAGATTTCAAAGCAATGAAACAAGGGAGGTTGGAAATGTTCTAGAGAGTTACGAGATCATCATGACACCATTGATTTAATGCTGAAGACCTTAGACAGGATGACTTCAACCTGAATAGATTCATTCCATTCTGATTCATATGCATCCATTCACGATGATGTTGGATTCTATAGTGACGATATTAACGTCAATCATTACCTGGGGTTTGGCATTTATATTGGCATCATGGCAATATCGTAATTAATATAAAATCTGTTTTAGATATATCAAAAGCAATTACTTTCCCCCAACCATTAACCCTTGTAAATTTTCTATTGGCTAAACATACTCTATCAAATTCTTTTTGGAAAAACTGCCATAGATCATATATATCATTTCCAAAATAATTTGCAAACCATTTAATCTATTTTATTATTTCAATATTATTAAGCCTTTCTAGCCTAATAAATTCATACAAAATTATAAATTCTTGAAAAAAAATCCTAAAAACCACAAAAAAATCAGAATTAATATATTCTTTAACATATAAAAATTTCAGGGCTAAAAATTATTTAATTGTTTTTAGTAATTGAAACATGAAATAATTCATTTTCCTTACTTAATAAATTCATAAAATATTCATACATGCTTGGAAAACTATGAAATTAAAAACCCACTTCCAAAATAGTGTTTTAAACATCATATCCAAATTTTCAGTCATTTGGACATCAAATACTAGGTTACACTTGAAACCTATTAAATAATTCCATAAATAATCTAATAAATCACCAAACAACATAATACATCAACAAACATAACATGACATAAAACATCATATGATATGGATTTAGACATAAGACCGAAACAAACTAGCATATTTTAGATGGATAACTATTATTAATCTTGATTGGATAAAGAGATTGAGATTAAATGTGTTGATTTGATTTTCTTAAATCCTCCTTCTTATTCAAGTTCTAAACAGTCTTATTAGTTCATTACTTACGGCTCGACCAATTTTAATTATCAAACCTCATTCTCCTTATCTTAATAAATTATTTAATTTAATTCATCTAACTAAATCTCCTAAATAATGTTAATCAAAATTAAGGGTACTACAGACTTCCCTCCTTAAAGAATTTCATCCTTGTAATTAGGATAAGGTACACAACAAAAATATAGCACAAATATGAAACATACAATCACAACGAATCAGGATAAGTGTCTAATCTTGACCTCCATTTTTCAGGTACAGCCTCTCTCATCGTCGCTCCATTAGAACTCACTAATTTGACTATCTTGTTCCTTACTTTCTTCTCATCTCTTACCACAATACAAACTGGTTGCCTAACAATAGTCATGTTTGGTTCCTCCACTAAATCTTCCAAGTACAATTAGAGTGATAGTATTCTCTGGATCACGAACATAATTCCTAATATGAGAAATGTGAAAAACATTGTGGATTCCTGTCAAACTGCTTAGTAACTCTATCCTATATGCGAGTTTCTCGATTCTTTCTATAATAGGGAATGGTCCAACAAATCTAGGTGCCAATTTTCCTAACTTTCCAAATCGGATTACACCCTTCATCGATGATACTTTGACAAAAACATGATCCTTAACTGAGAATTATAAGTACTTACGTCAGACTGGGCTTCTTTCACCCTTGTCTAGATTAACTTAACCTTTTCTGTGGCTTCTTTCACCATATCTACACCAAGAATCAATCTATCTCGGATCTCTAGCCAACATGCTAGTGATCTGCATGGCCTCCTGTACAAAGCTCCAAAAGGTGTCATTTTTATATAAGTCTGATAACTATTAATATAGGAAAACTTGACTAAGTGCAAGTAATTTTCCCATGATCCTCCAAAGTCTAGTACACTGGCTCCTAACAAATCCTCCAAGTTTTATTAACCGTTTCATTTGCCCATCCGTCAGTGGATGATAAGTGGTATTCATCTTCATCTGGATAACTAAAACCTCTTGCAGACTCTTTCAAAATTTGCTAGTAAATAAAGGATCTCTATCACTGACTATAATACTAGGAACCCCATGTAGTCTAACAATAGATTTTATATATAATTTATCTAAAACAAGTGTTGTCCTTCTCGACTTGACGGGAATGAAATGTGCACTCTTGGTCAATCTATCCACTATAACCCAAATACTCTCATTTCCCCTATTCGACCTGGGAAACCCATCAATGAAATTGATATTTATCGCATCTCATTTCCAAACCAATATATCTCAAGGCTGAAGTAATCCACTAAGCATATGATGCTCGGCTTTTATTTGTTGGCAAGTTAAGCATTGCTTTATCCATAGGCATACATCCTTTTTCATATCTTACTAGAAGAAACTCCTTTTCATATCTTGATACATCTTATTCCCTCCATGATGAATGGAAAATTTTAATCGATGACACTCCCTAAGAACTTCTTTCCTTAGGTCACCTACATCTGGAACAAACACTTGTCCCTTCTTTCTCAACCATCCATTTTGGTCAAGATAAAAATCTTTTAAATCAACAATCTCAGTTCCACATTTGAGTCTACTAATTCGTCCATCTAATAACGGATCATCTTTCTGCCTTGAAGCAATCCTTTTGATCATCAATGGTCAAACTTCTAAAGAAGACAACGTAGCAGTTTTTAGACTAGAACTACTCGCCGATCTTAACTGCACACCATGAGTAGTTAACGCTTCTAAATCCTTTCATTCGGCTAACATAGCTAAAACCGCATTATGATATTTCCGACTGAGTGCCTTTGCGACTATATTTCCTTTCCCTAGTGTGTACTCAATTCAGAAATCATATGCTGCTATGAATTCTAACCATCTCTATTTTCTCACATTTAACTCCTTCTGAGAGAATAAATATCTCAAAGACTTGTGATCCATAAATAACTCGAATCTTTCTCCCAAAGGATAGTGTCTTCACACCTTCAAAGCAAAGATTATAGCTACCAACTCCAAATCATGAGTCGGGTATCCAACTTCATATATTCTAAGCTATCGTAAAGCGTACGCAATCATTTTATCCCTCTACATTAACACAGCTCCTAATCATATTCCGCATGCATCAGTATACACCACCAAATCTTGATTCCCATCTAGAACAACTAACACAGGCGCATTAGTCAATAAATGTTTCAGCTTCAGGAATGCCTCCTCACATTTATGGGTCTAAATACACTTTATGTCCTTTCTTCTTAGTTTTGTCATCTGTGCTACTATATGAGAGAAATCCTTCATAAATATCCGGTAATAGCCAGCTAATCCAAGAGAACTCTTTGTCTCGATCACCATCTCATGTCTCTTCCAATTATTAACATCTTCAATCTTAGCTAGATCTACTGACAACTCTTTTTTGAGACTACATGACCAAAGAACTTCACTTCTTTCTTCTAAAAATGATATTTCGTAAACTTCGCTTTAGTTGATACTGCCTCAACATATCAAGCACTATTCTAAGGTGAGTCTCATGATCTCATTCATTCCTAGTATATATAAGGAAGTCATCTATAACAACTAACGCAAATCAATCCAAGTGCTCTTGGAAGATCCGGTTCATCAAATTTATGAAGAAAGCAGACGCATTAGTCAATCTGGATGGCATTACTAACACTCGTACGAAGCATCTTGTTCGGAACGTCGTCAAAGAATATTGTCCTTTGCTACCCTCGGTTGATGGAACCCTATCGCCAAATCTAACTAATAAAATACTTTGGCTCTGCTCAGCTGATCAAACAAGTCATCTATTCTAGGAAAAGGATATCGATTCTTCATCATCTTTTCATTCAACTTACGATAACTTATATATAGGTCTCTATGTTGCAGTAATGTCGCTCTGGAAAGCTCTGGTTTCAATCCTCTAATGAACTTCTCGTTCCTCTTGATTACGATATCCACAGTAGTATATACATATTTGGATAACTCCTCAAACCTAGTCGCATATGCTAGCATTGACATATCATCTCATTCTAACTTAGCAAACATTCGAAGCTAGGTTGGCTAGGCTATTTCAGAAATGAATCTCTCTTCAAACCTTCTCCTGAACTCTGCCCAAGTCACTATTCCAGTACCCACATAATTACACTAGTAAAATATAGCACCTTGCAATTGCCTATATGTCAATCTCCTATTCTACTCATTGCTCAAGCCTAAATTAGCAAAAATCCTTTCAAAATGTAACAACCAATTCTCAACTTCGATACTATCCTCCGTTCCAATAAATGGCTTTCCTTCGAGTCTTGCATAATCCCGACTCTAGGCAGCATAGTTGTTGACAATGGGAACTTCATGTTTAATCTACCTATATTCACATCATTTCCACCAGCTAATCAGTTGCAACTCCAGCTTGCACCATACTGACCATACTAACAAAGAACTGATACATAGCTCCCATACCCGCTGGTGGTGTTCAAGCACCCACATTAGTGGCTGTTTGTTGACTTAGATTCCTCCTAGTATTGGGCTTGAAATTTCCATTGGTTGTGGTGCTTCCTCCACCGAGATTCACTCTTCTATTTACTGCCTCTATATCTTACATTCCTTAATTCTACATTTGAACCTTAGTAAGATGCAGAAGAACGGTTTAAGAGGGAGAGAAGAATAGCGATAAAATATATGTATATACAGCAAATACAAGTATGTTACTATAACGTTATCCCATACCCCAATCTCATTCTTTGATTCATTTGGATTATGTTTTCAAAACACTTTTAAAGATCAAAATTCTTTTAGTTTTACATCAAGCTATGCTTTGTAACAAGCTATAAGATCCCTCATTCCAAGGCCAAAAAATAAGCACTGCTGATGTTGTAGTCATCAATAGTATTATTCTCCGGTGGCAAAATGAGATTAGTTAATAGTATCACTGACATCAGAAGCACTGGAATTTTTTTTCAAAACACATTTCATCGATAAATTTCTATATTCATTACATAATGCCCAAACGTTGCCTAACTTCAGATAAAATATAATCATTACAAAATATCAAAGAGCGACATAAGAAGATGTCTTTTTGGTTGATCAGAGTTTACTACTAGAAAGATACATATTCCGCCATTATATAAATTTAGAAAACGTTACATAACAACACAACGGACATAAATAGACTCCTATATAGCTAGCTCTGTCTCCTGCATGTCTTAGGAAGCTTGATTTGTCACACCAAAAACCATGAAACCTAGTATCGAACTACTCAAATAAGCATCCGAGAGTTAAAGGGGAAAAAATCTTTGGGTTAGACAAAAATTCTAGTGTGAATAATAATATGCCCTCGATAAATAGATATCTAGTGAGACCATGCAGCCGAGCAGAATGAGTTTATCCCTCACTAGTATCCTCTATAAATATGTCAATCAACATGCTCCTATAATTATAATAGTTAAACCAACATAAAATAATCATATGCATGAAACTGCATGTGTAAATCTACCCGATCTATCTCAATCAATTGACTGTTTATCTCTATTTAATAGTTTTCCTAAGGTTACTACAAACCTATATGGCAGACTTGGGTCCACCAGATACACCAAATTCTCTAACTTACCTTTAGGAGGAAACTGAATTGTCCATTCAAACATAATCGTCTTAATGTTAACCTGACAATCCATCTTATAGTTTTGCTAGGCTCGTTATGAACCTAATAGTTTTGCAGGCCAACCAATAACATATCTAAGTTATGTTCCTTTCTATGTGTAAACCTACTTTTAGTTTTACCCTTCACAAAGCCATATGTACTGGAATTGTGGACTAATATCAATTAAGCTAACATTTGAAGTATTGGGCGCTGCTATGCACTTGCCCTATTATCTAGTTTTCTAATCTCTATTCCTTGAGTCAAATTATCCTATCACAATTTATTTAATGATGATAAATTTTCATATAAATTCTTGGGCTGAATACCCTCTTTATTCCCTTGAAAACATAATTCTTTATAAATGAATTAACCCATTAAAATATATTTAAAACAAAAAAAATGCCCTTTGCTTTGTAAAAATATTGTCCTCAAATACATACTTCTATGAAATAGCTTTCATTAATTTTGAAATCGATTGGTCGTTGTCGCATCTCAAAACATGAGGTAATCAAGCCTCATTTATTAAAATCATTGAGTCAACAACCGACATCACTATGGCTGATATGCAATGTCATGTCCCTTTTTATAAAATCTTTAATAAAGAATTCTGATTTATAAAATCAATGCGCTATAATGCCAGAATCATTGTTATCGTAACGTAGAATTATATAGGTTGCCAAACCTATTACATATAGCCATTTATACATAAAATATATGGATGCCAACATTGATGACATACGACATCAATATTTCAAAACTGTTGATATCGGTTGCTTTACAACAGTGGCTACTATGTCGTATATAAGAAATATTGAAACCATGATTTAGCAGCGTTACTGCCACAAAATAGTCAATGTCATAAATAATACTTGCGGCATCACTGCCTTAAACTATGATGTCAAAATAAGAAGCATGTGGCATCAATGCCTCAGTATAGTTGATATCGTAAATAATTGATATCGGAAATAATGGTATGCGGCGTTATTTAAAACTTAGGTGAAGACTTACGACATTAATGTCATATGTTATAGATTTCAAAGCAATGAAACAAGGGAGGTCGGTATAGTTTTGGGGTGTTACGAGATCATCATAATGCCATTGATTTAATGTTGAAGACCTTATACTATATGACTTCAACCTAAGCAGATTCATTCCATAGCGACATAGTTGATATCGTATGCATCCATTCACATTGATGTCTGATTCTATAGCGACGACATTAATGTCAACCATTACCTAGGGTTTGACGTTCATATTGGCTTCACGGCTGTAACAACCTTGGTTTGGAGATTACTTGTCAATATTGAATTATAACGATAATTATAATTTAATATTGTGATTTAAATTAAAATTGGAGAAATTAAATTGTTTATTTGAAATAGATAATGAATATTGAAATTTAAAATGAGAAAATGAAATTCCAGCTTTATTTTAATTTATTTGGAGCGATAATCAATGGAATATGGGCTTTAAATAATGAAAATTATTTTATTTTAGAGAAAATGCAATAATTATATTAATTATTGCCCATTTACTTCTTTTAATAATTTTTAAAGGAAGTGGTTGATTTTTAAAGGTGGTTTATTTAAAAAAAAGGTGGAAATTGGTTTAAAAATATGTTTTGGCTATAAATTAAGCTTAATAATGGTTAATTATTTTTCCAAGCAAGAATTTTTTCTAAATTTTAGAAGTTAAAAATGAGACTTTTACATTTATTTGGTGAAAATTGTGTATTATTGTAAAATAAAGAATTTTAATAATAAAAATGTTTTAAAAATATAAATTTATCTTTTTATACGATGTAAAATGTTTTATTTCATATGTATATAAGTTTACATATTTTGTTTGATTAGAACTTGAAAGAGAAATGTAATTTATTTGGTAATATTATGTAACTTGTACATAATTGTATATGTACGTGAATTAATTCCTTTGGGCCATTTGATTTTTCTTTTATTTTTGAGTCCATTAGGCCCATTAGTACCCTTAACCTGATATTGAGAAAGTAGAAAACATTGTCAGTACGTTCATATACTTCTCCTTCTTTCTCTTTTCTGAAATAAGGAAAAAAGAAAACACACCTCACTATTTTTGCAAATTTCAAGCTATAAACTCAATTTCTTCAATTCAAGCTGAAATTTCTTCAAACTAGAGTTAAATAAAAGGTAATCAGCTCCAAAACATCAATAATTTCATTAAAACCTTAGTTTGAGATATTGGTTTTCTAATTATAGTAAGTTTTCTTCTTGCATGTTGTTTTTATTTACTGTACAAGTTCCTAGAGGTCAATTTCTCCACCAAAGCTTCAATCTTTTTCTTAAATCTTGGTATTTGTGCAACTACAACAAGGTGAGTTGAAATATTCACATAATCTAGCTGAGCCAAGCTCAAAAAATTGCAAAAGCAATCAAAATTTAGCTTTTGTTGATAAATTTTTGTTGTAAATTTCTCTGTTTGAAATCTGTTTCATATTGCCTCTTTAAAAGCCTGTAACTTATGATTCCTGCAATGAAATGCTGCCGGATTTCTTGCATTTGGTAGCTTGCATGTTGAACTTTATATTTGCAAATATTGGTTGAAAAATATTGTCATTGAATGTTAAAAATAGTGGTATAAATTCAAATCAAACACATATTTTTGAATTGCTGTAAACATGGCGCGAGTTCATGTTTGAGATAGCATAACTCTTTCATTTCTTTTTGAAACTCATTGATTTTTTTATGTGCATATCAATTTCAGCTCAAAATGATGTTGTTAGGTCCTCTATTTCAGGCTTGTAAGTTAAACCCAAGATGGTTTTTGTAATATCCCTCCTTTTTGTATGCTTCAAATCGACGATAAACCACACACGTCGGACTCAAACCATACAAAAGAGCGGATTGTTATTGGGATGAATAAGAAAATGCAGAGAAAGAAAAAAAACAGAATCTTGCAGCAGAACGACAAAATATAATAATCAAATTACAGTTCATGAAGCTGTTTTACAAAACATTTGCTTATACTTATGCAACACATATCAGAGCTTCACATACCAGAGAATAATAAATAATGCAGCGGAATAGTTGAATACGGTGGAATAATATAATAAATAATAGTAAGACAATCTCCATCTTCATCCTTCAGAATATAGTCTTCGTATCCTGAAATGCTCAGACTGACCCGAGCGAATTGGAAAAGACAAAACACTCGAGTCAGAACTAAAAGATCTTATGTAAGTTAAATCAACAAAAATACATATGAGTGGAACGGCGTCAGAGATGTTTACGGGATTTGACATCTCCTATCCAGTGTTAAATGTGAGTGCAGTAACTTAAGAGATGCTCGGGATTCACATCTCCTAAGGATCCGTTAAACTATTTACTATGTAGTAATATTTTGCTATTATAATAATGTCTAATAGTAAAATAAACTTACTTTTAAATAGCGTTAAGGGGTTACCCATATAGCCCTTACCAATTAATAGTCCCAGTAGTCCATCCAGTATCAGCTCATCTCCAGATCAGGAGACTACCCTAAATACTCCACGGGATACGGGAGAAAACCAAACTCGTACAAGGCGTGCTAAGGTAGGTGACACGACACAACTAGGAAATGCCAAGGTAGATATACTAACTACGCTTTCGAACCAGTGGTAACGTGTAGCAGCTACAACCGTCCACCTCGAGCCACACCCCCAAAATCAAAAAGGGCCCAAATCAATCACAAAATAATAGAATGGTATCGAAGGAGTGTGTCTGATAAAAGGTGCTACCATCTTAGCTCGTCGACCGCTCCTGTTTTAGCCACCTTATGCCAACTCACGGGAGATGGGTCCACGTATATACCTCAAAGGAAACACCGCCACCATCCTACTTCATTCTGGATTCTCCACCGCGTACACAGGTTTTTGGAGTTAGTAGGGAGTATGACAACTTCTGATCCCGGTCTTTTTAACAACCAAACGGTATTATAACACCACGGCATTTTCAAAATAGTTTATACTTCAAAACCAGAATATAATATCCATTTCGAAACCATATAAATACGATATCATTTCCGTTTTAAAACCCAAATAATATGATATCATTTTTTATAAAGACCCAAATCAATATAATATCATTTTTATATCAAATATATCTTTTTTCAAAATCATAGCACTTCCAAAGTCATACACTTCGAAGTCAAAACACTTAAAGTATAACACTTTCAAATCATACTACTTTGAAACTCATAACCTTGAAACATAACTACACCACTTAAATGGCTCAAATATTTAATTACTTTATAAATAAAATAGCTTCTTCAATTTCACAAATCAATTCCAAATACAGATTTGAACCCCTAAATAAACCATTTCAATTTCCATATATTTCAAAGCTTTAAATATTCCACCATTTCAAAACTAATTCTTTGATAATTCCATATATATCAAATTCAATTACTATTGTTTAGATTTGAAATGTTTACTCAATAAATCCAATATCATTTAAGTAAAACTTTTAAACTTCAAATAACTGGATATTCTTCAATTTATTTAACTTGATATATTCATTAAAATCAACTTGATATTCATTTAAATTACTCTAAACCAAAATCAATTTATAAAAATCATACCCTTTAAAGCCTCAATTTTATTTAAATTTCAAATCAAATTTATTCGAGTGTAATTCTTAAATAATTTAATTCAAATCAATTTCGTAGTTATCTTCCAACCCTAATTTTATTTAAGTCATTATAAACTCTATATACAATATACTTAAACAGATACTTAACCATATATTATATAAAAATAATCAAACTTTATTATTTGACTTATTTTATATCTCCAAACGAATTTACACATAGCTAAAAATCAATAATAAAATAACATTTATATAACATCGGGAACCAATGTTTATATAACCCATATATTATTTTTTTACAAAACCACAGAAATCATTTCAAAATATTTTTATATATAGACCACGGTGTATGTATATAATTTTCAATCCTATGGCCAAGTGATATGGATATTTATCATTTCAATCCATAATTTAAAATATAAATACGGTTATATATCATTTCAAATCGCAATCCCGAATGAAATAAAATCCATAACAACTTGCAATTGGTAACTGTATAAAATACAACATCCATTCATCCAATATCAATCATCAAACATTTATCATAATCATCATCCAATTCAATCAATAACATCAATATAGAACATATAATAAATAACAGGCATTTACTAGCAGTTTATATTCAGTAATAAATTAAATAACTATTTAACTAGCAGTTTATATGCAATAATAAATTAATAACAATTTAATTCAAATAAATTCATTTTAACTAGGATGATGATTAAAATATGCCAAACAGTCATAAATAAATTTCTAATCACATCATAAATCAACTTAACAAACATAATAGATTTTAGAAGTTGTGAGTGGGTTATAACACTCACCTTTTGAATTTAAATTGAATTTAAATCCAATTTAGACCCAAAATTTGAATAGTCTCATAATTCGTCCAAAGTAGCGTCAAATTGTCCGGAATTTCAATACGATCCTAGCAAAGAAAACCGTGCATGAAACGGACCTCGTATGCAAAAGTTATGGGTGTTAGAACAATTTAAAATAAAATTAAATTAAAACAAAATAAATAGCTTACACGTGCTACCACGTCAGCTCTATCTCCTCACGCAAGCTACAGGGAAACCCCAAACTACTTCATTCGTTCGAACGGTATGAATGCTGCCAGCAGATTGACCGCGACGCTTCCACTCAGCCCCACGATTGCGCGCACCTGCTCGCCTCAGACGACCGCCCATACTCCTCCGGCTCCTGCGTGGCCAAGGCCACCACTGCGCACGAGACGCACCTAACCGCCTCCGTTAAATTCATAACCTAATCGAATTTTTTCCGACGATCTGACCGTCAACTCCTCGCCAAACCTACGCTGATGCGATCCCCTCGCGACTCTCCACAATACTGTATAGTCGATTCGACGATCTGCTGAAGTTGATCGTCCCGTGATGAACGGCCGAGAATTGATCATCAATTTTTGGACAAACAGAGCTTCAAATCGAAAAAAAAATTACGGATTTGAGATGCGCTCGTCGAGAGCTTCAGATTGATATAAAATTTGACATTATTTATGGAGTTTATTTGAAATTGCAATTGGAATTTAGGATTTGTCTGCCATTGGGAAAGAGGAGCAACTGAAATTATACGTATAGAAAAATGAACATAAGAAATAGGCTAGGGTTTATAACAAGGTATAAATAGGTAAAGCTGGAATTAAAATGGATGGATAAGATTGATTTACATGTTGAACGATCAAATGACCCGAAAAGCCCGTTTCGACTCCGGAACGAAATTAGTTCAATCCATATATCAAAATAGATGTTTTTGAGTATTTTAAAATCAATGGAACAAGTTTCAATTTCAAATTCCATCATATGAAGGAGTTATGATAAAATCAATTTATTTCAAATTGATTTCAATTGATTTCAATTAAATTGATTTTCTAGGCGTTTCGAGCCCGTACGATCAAATAGCAAGTCCGATCGATACGAAACTTGAAATCCTACAATAGTTCACCGCTACGGATCCGATGAAACTGGTTTCGTCGAAATCCGAGTCAGTGGCCAGAATGGCTATTTTCCAGTTAATTAAATAAATTGGTATTAAATTAATTAATCACTTTCCACTTTAAACTTTAATAATTTTCAACTTCTATCAATTTTGATTTCTTAACCATTCACAAAAAAATTTAAACAAATTTAGCTGTTGATTTAAAATTGATTAATTCCTCAATTTCAGTGTTTAATTCAATTTCATTAAATTCATAAATTACAAATTTAATTTCCAAAAATTCCAACAAATCCAATTATTTAAGTTTAAATTCCAATAAATCGATAAATCTTGACTTCCGTTCTTTTTATTCAACCCACTGTCATACTATGAATAAAGTTAACAGTATTTCCCATTTATCATCTAGATTTACATTAACATAATATTTAATTATATTTATTAAAATTTATTTCCCAGTTTACTAAATATAATCAATTATAACCTTACAATTGTTTCAATTAATTGGGATTGCATTAATTATTTATCAACTTGCAGTAACATTATTACCTTACATCTTTTTATTTCTTCCAATATTAAAAACAAGATTCATTAAATTAACAAATTTAATTATCGAAATTTTACGGGTTGTTACACTCTCCCCCACTCAAAACTTTTCATCCCCGAAAAGGAAAAAGAAGGGGAAAGAAAGAATTAAAAAGTCAATATATCTTACTTAAAATATTAAATTTATAAACAGATAAATTTACAAAATTAATAGTTTAAATAAAATATACCAATTTATAACTATTAAATCATTTTATACTTAAATTAATAGAGTTTGGAAAACATTTTCAAAAAATTTCTAAGTCCAAAATTTACGGAAAATTTTGGTAGAGTCTCCTTTGTACAGAGAGGCTTGGAAGAAAATATAATATCGAATATAACAAAATATCACATATAATTTCCAAAATAATATATCCCAACATGGAAAAATAATATAATAACGCTATAAAACCGTAATCCGAAACGTACATATTTGTCGGGCAATTAACACTTAATTACGAAACCAAAAGCAGTAGCAATTGCTTCCATAACCTACATTTCACTTATATAATCCAAGGAAGTTAATAATTATATAAAATTAAATGTTTAAAGTTGTTTCAACCATAAAAAACAAATCAATATAAACAACAATCACTTGCAACAAGGCATACAACCATCACATAAAATCAACACAATTCAATTATCTAATCATATTAAACAATACAAATAGTAGTTCGGGTTTAAAAACTTTAAATTGTGCTGAATGGAAAATAACTTTTAAGTGTACCATTTACTCAACAGTCTTATATAAAACTAAATAGATTATTCATACATCCAAACAATTTTAAAGTATCCTTGCCCATACAACCATAAACCAAACAAATAACAATTTCAAACAATAGATCAAGTTCACTCTTTTTAATTTTATTTCATAGCCTTTGTTGTTTGATTTCCTTTTCATTCATATAATGATTTATCTTTCAAATGTACATTTATTTCTTGCATATTTTCATTTCCATCCATTGATTCAGTGTTTATTTCACTTATTTGCACTTATACTTACATAAATTCATTTTTATTTATTTATTCATTACTTGATTTCATTTATTTACATTTATTTATCAATGGTATTCCTGTTCCATTCAATTTTTTAGCATTTCAATTTATTTACTTAAGTTTTATAATCATTTATTTATAATACTTACCCTTCTATTATATTTAATTATGGTAACATTTCAATTATAACTTAAGATTATAACACTATAACATCAATTTCTTATTTATAAAGGACTTCATTGAATGCTTTCATTACTTTAAGTTTTACTTGTATAATATTCTATTACATTTTCTTATTAGACATTTGAACTTTTACATCTTTTGGTAAGTTATATATATGCTTTTTAAGAATGCAATTGAAAATTATACAAGTTCATCTTATTTCTTTTAATAAACTTAATGCTCAATAATAATGTCCTTTGTTTTATAGGTTACATATTTCAACTTTCCTAAAGTTTCATTTACAACCTAGCATTTAATCTATTAATTAGAGGTTCCAATTATTAATTAGTTACATTCCGTTTCACTACAATAATTGAAACTATTAATTAATGGAAACTTAAGAACTAAATACTGGGTTAAATTTGAAATCATTTTAAAAATAGTAGATAAATGTATATATTTACAATTTATATATCCAATTATATTTAAAACAATTTAAAATTTATATTTGTTTTTCAAAACAAATATGCAACAAAACTATTATAGTGGCCTTTCCACTTTGAAACTCGAAAATGAATGTCGATGAAGCGTGCATTCATCATCGAAATTATTTTTCAATGACAAAGAGGGGAGTACAGAACTTATTTCTTTTCAAAGTTTCTTTATAACAATTCTTTCAATTTATATTGAAATATTTATATCAAAAAATACTTCTAATATTATTGTTATATTCCAAAATCCTTTGAAAAAAATTTAAAATCCCGGAACTTAAGTTCTAAAATTTTTGAATTTCATTTATTTTATTTTCTTCAAATTTTGTTTCCAATCAATATTTATAAATTTCGCTACCTAATAACCAATATATTACAACTAAATATAGCCTTTATAAAAAAATTATTTTATACATAGAAAATATAATAGGTAAAATTATTTCATTTACCTAGTTTCAAAACAAATATTGTGCCGGTCTATCCTATTAAGTGTTTAGAAATCCCTATTGATGTCATAGCATCCCATGCACCAATTATAATTTATAAATGCAAAACGAAACAAATTAACACAATATAAAAACTTTTTATAACACTAACAAATACGCTCTCTCATATATATACACTCAGCGACTCATCATAGGGCATTACTACCCTATTAATAAAGAGTCGGACCCCACAAAGCTAAAGTTTATCGCATAACCAAAGCTCTGATCCCACGTGTAACATCCCGCCTTTTTGTACGCTTTAAATCGACGATAAACCACAAACGTTAGACTAAAACCATACAAAAGAGCGGATTGTTATTGGGGTGAATAAGAAAAGGCAGAAAAAGAAAAAAACAGAATCTTGCAGCGGAACGACAAAATATAATAATCAAATAACAGTTCATGAAGCTGTTTTACAAAACATTTGATTATACTTATACAATACATATCAGAGCTTCACATACCAGAGAATAATAAATAATGCAGCGGAACAGTTGAATACAGTGGAATAATATAATAAATAATAGTAACATAATCTCCGTCTTCGTCCTCTAGAATATAGTCTTCATATCCTGAAATGCTCAAACTGACCCGAGCGAATTTGAAAAGATAAAACACTCGAGTTAGAACTAAAATACCTTAAGTAAGCTAAATCAACAAAATACATATGAGTGGAATGACGTCAGAGATGTTTACGAGATTTGACATCTCATATCCAGTGCTAAACATGAGTGCAGTAACTTAAGAGATGCTCGGGATTCACATCTCCTAAGGATCCATTAAACTATTTACTATGTAGTAGTATTTCACTATTATAATAATGTCTAATAGAAAAATAAACTTACTTTTAAATAGCGTTAAAGGGTTACCCATATAACCCTTACCATGTAATAGTCCCAGTAGTCCATCCAGTATCAGCGCATCTCCAGATCGGAAGACTACCCCAAATACTCCATGGGATACGGGATAGGGTAGGTGATACGACATAACTAGGCAAAACCAGAATATAATATCCATTTCAAAAGCATATAAATACGATATCATTTCCGTTTTAAAACCCAAATCAATATGATATCATTTTTTATAAAGACACAAATCAATAGAATATTATTTTTATTTCAAATGTATCTTTTTGCAAAATCATAGCACTTCCAAAGTTATACACTTCGAAGTCAAAACACTTAAAGTATAACACTTTCAAATCATACTACTTTGAAACTCATAACCTTGAAACATAACAATACCACCTAAATGGCTTAAATACTTAATTACTTTATAAACAAAATAGCTACTTCAATTTCACAAATCAATTCCAAATACAGATTTGAACCCCCAAATAAACCATTTCAATTTCCATATATTTCAAAGCTTTAAATATTCCACCATTTCAAAACTAATTCTTTGATAATTCCATATATATCAAATTCAGTTACTATTATTTAGATTTGAAATGTTTACTCAATAAATCCAATATCATGCAAGTAATACTTTTAAACTTCAAATAACTGGATATTCTTAATTTATTTAACTTGGTATATTCATTTAAATCAACTTGATATTCATTTAAATCACTCTAAACCAAAATCAAGTTATAAAAATCATACCCTTTAAAGCCTCAATTTTATTTAAATTTGAAATCAACTTTATTTGAGTATAATTCTTAAATAATTTAATTCAAATCAATTTCATAGTTATCTTCCAACCTTAATTTTATTTAAGTCATTATAAACTCTATATACAATATATTTAAACAGATACTTAACCATATATTATATAGAAAGAATCAAAATTTATCATTTGACTAATTTTATGTCTCCAAACGAATTTAGACATAGCTAAAAATCAATAATAATAAAACACTTATATAACATCTGGAATCAATGTTTATATAACCCATATATTTTTTATTACAAAACCATAAAAATCATTTCAAAATGTTTTTATATATGGACCACGATGTATGTATATAATTTTCTATCCTATGGTCAAGTGATACAGATATTTATCATTTCAATCCGTAATTTAAAATATAAATACGGTTATATATCATTTCTAACCGCAATCCCGAATGAAATAAAATCCATAATAACGTGCAGTTGATAACAGTATAAAATACAACATCCATTCATCCAATATCAATCATCAAACATTTATCACTATCAACATCCAATTCAATCAATAACATCAATATAGAACATATAATAAATAACAGGCATTTACTGGCAGCTTATATTCAGTAATAAATTAAATAAATACTTAACTGGCAATTTATATGCAATAATAAATTAAATAAAGATTTAATTCAAATAAATTCAATTTAACTTGGATGATGATTAAAAATATGCCAAACAGTCATAAATAAATTTCTAATCACGTCATAAATCAATTTAACAAACATAAGAAATTTCGAAAGTTGTGAGTGGGTTAAAACACTCACCTTTTGAATTTAAATTGAATTTAAATCCAATTTAAACCCAAAATTCGAACAGTCTCAGAATTCATCCAAACCAGCGTCAAAATGCCGGAATTTCAATATGATCCTAGCGGAGAAAACCACGCGTGAAACGGATCTCGTATGCAAAAGCTATGGGTGTTAGAACAATTTAAAATAAAATTAAACTTAAACAAAATAAATAGCTTACACGTGCTGCCATGTCAGCACTATCTTCTCATACAAGCTATAAGGAAAACCCAAACTACTTCATTCGTTCAAACGGTATGAACGCCGCCAGCAGATTGACCACAATGCTTCCACTCAGGCCCACGATCGTGTGCACCTGCTCGCTTCAGACGACCGCTGATACTCCTCTGACTCACGCATGGCCAAGGGCACCACCGTGCATGAGATGCACCCAGCCGCAACCGTTAAATTCGTAACCTAATCGAATTGTGCCCGACGATCTGGCCGTCAACTCCTCGCCTAACCTACGCTGATGCGATCCCCTCGCGACGCTCCACAATATTGTATGGTCGATTCGACGATCTGCTGAAGTTGATTGTCGTGTGATGAACGACCGAGAATTGATCATCAATTTCTAGACAAACAGTGCTTCAAATCAAAAAATGAATTACGGATTTGATATGCGCTCGTCGAGAGCTTCAGATTGATATAAAATTTGAAATTATTTGTGGAGTTTAAATTTTTGGATTTGAATTTTATTTGAAATTGCAATTGGAATTTAGGGTTTGTCTGCCATTGAGGAAGAGGAGCAATTGGAATTGTGAAAAATGAATATAAAAAATAGGCTAGGGTTTATAACGAGGTATAAATAGGAAAAACTGGAATTAGAATGGGTGGGTAAGATTGATTTACACGCTGAATGATCAAATGGCCCGAAAAGCCCGTTTCGACTCCGGAACGAAATTAGATCAACCCACATATCAAAATAGATGTTTTTGAGTATTTTAGAATCAATGGAATAGGTTTCAAGTCCAAATTCCATCGTACGCAGAAGTTATGCTAAAATCAATTCATTTCAAATTGATTTCAATTAAATTGATTTTCTAGGCGTTTCGAACCTGTACGATCAAACAGCAAGTCCAATCGACACGAAACTTGAGATCCTACAATAATTCGCCGTTATAGATCTAACGAAACTGGTTTCGTCAAAATCCGAGTCAATGACCAAAATGGATATTTTCCAGTTAATTAAATAAATTGATATTAAATTAATTAATCACTTTCCAATTTAAACTTTAATAATTTACAACTTCTATCAATTTTGATTTCTTAACCATTCACAAAAAATTTAAACAAATTTAGCTGTTGATTTAAAAGCGATTAATTCCTCAATTTCAGTGTTTAATTTCAATTTCATTAAATTCAGAAATTACAAATTTAATTTCCAAAAATTCTAACAAATCCAATTATTTAAGTTTAAATTCCAATAAATTGATAAATCTTGACTTCCATTCTTTTTATTCAACCCACTGCCATACTATGAATAAAGTTAACATTATTTCCCATTTATTATCTAGATTTACATTAACATAAATTTAATTATATTTATTAAAATTTATTTTCCAATTTACTAAATATAATCAAAACCTTACAATTGTTTCAATTAATTGGGATTGCATTAATTATTTATCAACTTACAGTAACATTATTACCTTACATCTTTTTATTTCTTCCAATATTAAAAACAAGATTCATTATATTAACAAATTTAATTATCGAAAGTTTGCTGGTCATTACAGTTTTCAGGCCTAGGCACATTTATGTTTTATTGGACAGTTATAAACATGCCCTGAGTCCATGTTAGAGATAGTGTAACCTTTTCATTTGTAGTCAGAATTCATTGGTCCTTCTTTGTTTGTAAGCTGAAGTTTTCTGTTATACGTGTATCAATTTTCAGCTTAATCCGAGGTAATTTGATCCTCTGTTTCATGCTTGAAAGTTGAACCCAAGATGGTTTTCAGGTCTATGCATTTGGTTTTTTTCGAACTGTTGCAAACATGGCCCGAGTCCATGTTTGATGTAACGATCCTGAATTTTTATTTAATTTAAATTAATAATTAAATGAAATTTTGAATAAAAATTTATAAAATTAATTATAAATGGAAGCGAGTTTCCTCGATTCAAATAGAAAATATATAGTCATATGGATTTGAAAATTTGTATATATGTGAATATATATGTATATATTGAATTTTAAATAAATTCTTAAATAAATGATTTTGAAAAATAAATAATATACTTTGGACACAAGTATAAAAATAAATAAATAAATAAATTGATTTAAAAATATATATATATATGATGATAATTTGAGTTATATAAAATATATTGTATATAGAGAAATGTAAAACAATAATTTTTAAAGTAAAATTTATGATAAATATTTAAACTAAAAATAGAAGTAAAAAGAGATAAGGATAAAACATAAAGTACATAAACAAAGGCAAACGAAAGTGTTTAAAACAAATATGAAACAAAACAAAGTAAATAAAACAAACATGAAAAGTAAGTATGCAAGACAAATTAAATTTGTACAAAAAAAAAAAAATAATAAACAAAAGAAATAACATATATAGTAACACATTAGTGTAAAATAGGAAGTAAATACATAAAAGAATAAACTATAACAACATAACAAAAGTATGGACTGTAAAACATGCAAGTAAGGTAAGTATGGAGACACATACCTTGGCATTAAATGCTAGCACACCTTTTTTTTTTTTTTTTCTTCTCAGCCATACCTGTTGAACAGATAATATCACTTGTACTAGATAATGAAATCAACCTGTACACCTCTTTCTTTATATCAACCTGTCTGCAACTCTTTGCTACATATCTCTGCCTTTTCATTTTAATTCGAAAGCCAAACTAAAGAAACTAAGAAAAAGGAACATCATTCAAAACCCAAGCAAAACAATACAAACTAGAGATCAAAACCAGAAGGCTTTCAACTTGAATTATCAAAACCTGTTTCAACATTTTTCACTGCTTTGTTTTCCTGGGAAATAAGGTGAGCAAACTTCACCCTTATTATTTTTGAAGTGAGTAACATCACAAATTTAAATTGTTTAAGTAAAAATTTCTACTGCATTCTCATCTCAGAAAGTAATATGTTTGTGATGTAAATATGTATCTGTGAGCATGCTATTTAGGATTGCTCTGTTCTTGTTTTATTTTCCAGGTTTCAAACTTTTCAAAAGAAAAAAAAATCATCATTTCTTCCCAATCTATTTAATGTTTGGACATAGCATTAAAACAAAGATTGTTTGTTATAGTATATACTTAAGATTAAAATTTTATTTAAGTCAAAACGACATAGTAGTATCTCTGTAAATTTAAAAGAACAGACCAAAACTTTAAATTAGTCAAATTTCGAATTTCTTAATTCGTGAATCCAGGTTTACAAACTGAATTCGTATACTTTAATTTGATTTTTAAAACTTGAATCATAATTTTTAGAGTTAGATGCTAAGAGCAGTTCGAGTTTGGTTAAAATTCGTTCTATCGTCGATCTCTGATGATCTACGAAGTTCTGGTGAACGGGATCGAGGCTGGTGGTAGTGGGGTGATAGGGGAGTTTGGGAAAAATTCCAGGAAGTTGGTCAATGGACGGTGGTGGGGGCGGTGATCGTTTCAAGTTTTTAACCCTAGTTTTTACTCGGCCTGGTATTTTGATCATCTCTGCATCTATGGTGGATCGAGCGCTGCCAGTCGTTGGGAGGTGATGGCTGGGTGAATGACGAGGTCGTGGCCGGTGGCTCACGTTTTCTGGTGGTCGAGGGCGTGGTGGTGAGACGTTCTTTCCGGTGATGTTGAACTCCAGTTTCGAGCTGAAGGCTCGTTTTCAATTTGGGTTAGATGTTTGCGTTTGGATGTTCGTAGTCGAGTGTCGAGGCGATTTGTGGCTTGCCGGAGGCGGTGAGGTACGCCGGAGTGCTGGCGAACGTGGGTGCACATGCACGTGTGCACTTCGTATCTGGTTTGGAGCTTTGGGGAAGACGCAGTTTTTCTCGTATGATTACTCGAGATTTTTTCGGGTTCGACCCGAAGGGGTTCTCGCGTTTTCCTGAAGTCGACTCGAAGCAAGATTTTAAATGCGAAATGAAAACACTTGGAAAGTTTTTTTGATGGAAATTTTGGGGTACCTGGGTAAAGTTTTGGGAAAACTCGAAGCAGAGCTCGAGTTTGTGAGGGTTTAACTCGGGGAAAACATGATGAGGCTCGGGTATAAAATGTGGTACAGGTTTCAAAAACCTGTTTCTGTTTAAACTTTAAAAATATTTAAGTATATCCTATAAAATGTTTTGGAAATAAATGATTGAGTTTAAACTCTTTTGAATTTCTTTCAGCTAATTAACATTACTTTAACATGAAATCTTAAAAGTAAATTTAAAATGAATGTTTTCTAACCTAAGAAAGTAATAAATAAAATCATTCATAAGAAATAAATCATCTTTATTGTTAATGAAACATATTGATTTGTAATTCATAAATTATTAAGTTAATTTGAATGATTAATTATGAAGTTGGTTTAAAGGTTAATTTAATTAATAAGTAATTAAAGAATGATTTATTTAATTTACAAATAAATAAATTAGATTAATTTAAAATCAGAAATGATTAATAATGAATTTATCTAAGAAAAATTCTTAAGAAAGTAATTAAGAAATATTATTAGTTAATAAGATAATTAACTAAGGATTATTAAGTATTAATTAAGGCGATTAATTTTAATAATAAAGTGGATTGATTAGTTCAGATAATCAATTATAAAAGGTGTAAGTATAATTACTTTATGGTAAGTAATTAAAGGTTAAATTTCTTTAACTAATTAATTAGAGTTAATTAATTAGGAAATTGGTTTAAGAGTTGATTTAATTAATGTGATAAATTAAGAATAATTTAATAAATTAAAGTGTCTGATAAATTAATTTATATCAAATGATTTGGAATTAATAAATCAGAATTGGATAATAAATTCACAAGTAATTAATTTAATTGGAGATAAATTGAATTAATTAGGATTAAACAATCCTGTTTATAAATGATTATTGAATGCTTGACCTCACTTATGAATGATTATATTGTATGAAATGCCTTGAATTGATTGTCCTATCTGATATATGATGCTTTGTTTTGAGCTGTGTATATTTATTTGCATCTATATATTATCTGTGATCTGTGAATGAAGATAAGCGTTATAATTTATATCGCTTATCAGATATATTGTTGTATTTGATCTGTCATGATTGAATGATGTTGCACTACTGTGTATAACCCCTGGACCACACCATACACACACAAATATGGATTTCACGAGGAAATCGGTTAAGTCACAGATTTTTGAAATTGTTTAAAATTTGAATTTTTAAATTCAAATGTTTTGGAAATGGAATTGGAATAGAAGTGAAAAACTTTTGAAATGGAATTTCAAAGATGGAAATTTATTTTGAATAACTGGATTAAGTGTTGGAATTTAATTTAAATTTGAATTCAATATTCAAATTGAATTTTGTAATTTGAAACTAGGGATTAATGATATTATACTAGTCAATATGAGTTAAATCATTTTTAAAGTATTTTTTTTTTTTGGGAATTTGAATTTAACCCAAAGATTTCAACTCGTATAAATGAATCAGATTTCCAAAATGAAAACTATTGTTTTCAAATGATAAACACCTTTAGATAAGAACTGAGATTCCTGTTAATTAGGGGAATTTCAAGATTGAATAGAGAAATCATTTTCCTAAGTTATGAATGAATTCTTTTTGAAAGCTATGAATTAAAACTGTTTATTTTTAACAGATTTAAATTGATGATTTGTTTAAATCAAATTGAAATGAAATTGTTGTGAAGGCTATAAGTTAAATCTTTGATTTAAGGATTTAACGAGTTAATCAAATTGAAATGAAATTGTTGTGAAGGCTATAAGTTAAATCTTTGATTTAAGGATTTAACGAGTTAATCAAATTGAAATGAAGATTGATTTGGAAAATCTGTGAATGAATCTTTTGTTTAAAAGATTAAAATGTGAAAATTGTTTAAACCGTTAAAGGTTGGGTAAATGAATCTTTTTGTTTAAAGATTGAAAATGGTAATTTATTTAAGCCATTTGAAGAAAGTCTTGAATTATTAAGTTGTGACTAAATTGAAATCCCATATCCATATATTTTTAAATATTGCGCTCACTATTCGGGTTAGCCGGGAAAGGACCTTTGGGTCGTATAACCCACTCCGAATATGTGATACGTCGTTATGAATTGCATTTGATGACCGGTGTTGAAGACCGGGTATTTGCGAAAGCGATAGGATGACCTATCGATTGTCTCTGCACTGGGTAGCTCCTGGTATAGAGATTTCCTAAGTGATGGGAAAATCCGATCGGGATTGTGAATATCCGGGTTGCAAGGACTTCTTTGTAAGTGCCTTCGGTTCTGTTCGAGCCCGGAACAGACTTGTATGGATTGTATGTCTGACATTATGTTAACGAAAAAATTTAAACGCTAACACCCTGGTGTATAAGATGTGATTGTGAAAGCACCACCCGTTTGTACGGGAAACAGAAATAAGCAGAAAGTATGTAGAAAAATGGTAAGAGACACAGTATTTATAGTGGTTCGGCTTATAATCCAGCCTACGTCCACTTTAATCTTTTTATCACTAGTTTGATTACAATTCTTTACAAGATCTTTCAATTACAACACACTTCAAGTGATAGGATATGTGAAACAAGTAGCTCAAGCTTTGATGTTGACAATCATCTTCAAATCCATGGTGAATGTGGATGATTCCTTCATGGAGTTCCTTTAGAAGTTTGTTGGATCTAAAAAGCTTTGAAGTCGTCTGGAATTCGGCAGAGTAATGGCGCTTGAAGAGAATGAGCCCCAAAAGGTCTTTTGCATGTTGGAGATGGTTTCATATTTATAGAGAGTTCTGGGCGGAAAAAGTGCTAAGTCCTAACTCGTGGCCGACTTAAGATAAGTCGTGTTCGACTTAAGGTAAGTCGTCCCCGGGTCACTGAGCCGAGTCTATGGCAGTTCCCCTTTTTTGAACCCATCCCTAAGTTCTAAGTCGTGTGCGAGTTATCTGGCTGCAATTGCTAATTTCCCTTCTTAAGTCGTATACGACTCTTTTTATGTCGTAAGTCGTAGTCGACTTAACCAATTGCAACTGGTTTAAAGCAAGTCTTAACTCGTAGACGAGTTAAGAGGTGTGTCTTTAGGTCGTATCCTCCTTAAGTCGTATAACTTCTTTAAGTCGTAAGGGTCTTAAGTCGTACAAACTGCAGTTATCATTAAGTCGTAGGCCATCAATTTCCTTAAGTCGTAAAGACCTTAAGTCGTTAGCTTTTCTTAACTCGTATGCCTGCTAACTCGTAGAAGATCTTAACTCGCAGAGGATTAACTCGTAGAGGCTTAACTTGTGGAAGATCTTAACTCGTACACTTGCTAATTTGTAGATATGCTAACTCGTAAAGGCTTATCTCGCAAGTAGCTTAACTCGGGTACTCCTTAACTCGTAGGCTGCTTATCTCGTAAGCTTGCTAACTCGTAGAGGTCTTTAAGTTGTAGGAAGTTGCTGACTCATGTATCCTTTAACTCGTACATGCCTTGAGTCGTACATGCCTTGAGTCGTACATGCCTTGAGTCGTACATGCCTTAACTCGTGGACCTGTTAACTTGTGAACGAGTTAGGGTTAACATTTGCCCCTCGAAGCACACGCTTAAATCGTAAGTCGTGTGCTTCGACTTATCATAACTCGGTCATGTCGTTTCAAATCCCAACCTTTCCAGATATAAAAGCCTGAGTCGTCCTTCTTCTCATCACTTAACCTTTTAAACTGCTTTCTGCCATTAACGCATCTTCAAGCTCTCCGAGGCGATTTCGACCCGATTCATCTCTGATTCTTTCTAGCATCAAACAATCGTAAGAGATCTTGCTTCAAACTTCGACCGTTAACCATTGTTACTTTATGTATTCAGTTGATCATCTTTGGTTTGCCCCATTCAAACCCTGCGAATTCTATTCGAATTGATTACCGATGAACTAAAATTCATCTGATTTGGCCTATGGTGATTCGCGCTTTGGGGCGATTCATAGTGTAACGAGTTAAGGTTGTCGCTGCTGAAGAAGCCAAGGATGAACAGGTTAAGAGATTTGAAAGGGAGGCGAGTTGGTCGAATAGGTTGATTGAAAATAACAAGGGATCGTCTCATATATGACTCGGCTTCTTCCATGTGACTTAGCGATTTCCATGAGCCGTAGCCGAGTTAAGACTTGGAGGATTTCTAGTTGTTTTGGATCAGAGCCTTTCTCCTGTTCCCCGAGTTACGACTTAGGACTTAGAGGATAAGCAGCTTGATGTGTTTGATGGCTGAGGATAGGAACGACTCATCCCTTGAGTCGGTTGCGACTTAGTACTTGAGTTGGTTTTGACTTAGCACTTGAGTCCGATACGACTTAGCACTTGTGTTCGATACGACTTAGCACTTGTGTTCGATACGACTTAGCACTTGTGTTGTTTTTTTTTTTTTTTTTTTTTTTAGGATCTGCTTAAACCTTGAATTGTTGCAGTGATGTTGAACTGTTGAACTTTGATGCCTTCTTTTACAAATTACTTTGACTCGCAAGTTAACAACCTGTCCAATACAACATTTACAGAAAAACCGGGGCGAATATACTGCCATTGATCGCCCTCTTCGAATGACAGATTAGCTAATAACAGTCATTAAACTTAAACAGATTGTGTGAATGAAGTGCTCAACTTATTAACTTCAAGTAAAATACTAAAGCAATACTGAAATAGTCAATTAAAATTGACCAGCTCGCATTAATATTATACTTGAACTAAAGACTAACAAGTTCTGAAATTTTTGTAATCGATCAATCGTCGACTAGTTTTATTTCAGTTATATTTACTTGTTATTATTATTTTTTTTTTTGTTTTTTGCACAACACTTCACACTTTTTTAGGAAACGTGCACCTTCATATTTGAATATCCAGTTGTTTGTGTAGAATGACTTCTCAGGAAGGTGATACAACAGTTCGGACTGGAGAGGTAACTGTTCTTCCGGCTCCACTGGTTAATCCTCCCGAAAGAGCTCCTACTTCACTATCATACAAAGTTTTTCGCCAGTTGTGTGCTCAGTTTGGTATCGTTGAATCAGATGCCATTCTTCCCGAAAGAAATAACACTGCCGATATAGCTCCTTCTGGCTTTGTGACAATTAACCGGCAAATGTGCCTAAGTGGAGGCATTCCTCCTTTCAACGACTTTTTCCAACAACTTCTCCGTCAACTGGCCATTGCTCCATCCCAGCTACACCCCAATGGCTATGCCATTCTAATGGGGTTGTGTGTGCTTTTTAGGAGAACACTTGATCGACTTCCAAGCTTTGGTGAAGTTTGTTATCTATGCTCTTTTTCTCGGACTAAGGATCATCCTTCCATTACTGTTGTGAGGAGCGCCCGAAACCGCAAACTGATTGTTGGCCTCCCTGATACTGCTCACGGGTTTTTAACCCAATTCTTCTATGTTCGTTGCCCTCCGGGGTTTTATGGTGTGTGGAGAGTTGGAAGTAAGGGCGTTCAGCTTTATTCCTGACACATGTTTTCCTTATAAAATCTTTTCATAGCCTGAGTAGTTAGATGTTAATTTCCCTTTTTACTTTTCAGCGCTTCCACCTCCTTCTAGAGACCCAGGCTATAAGCAAATTTTTGAAAGATTGAATGCTGTGCCAGTAGAAGAGAGGAATATAAAGTTTTTGCTGAGAGATGACTTTTTACATCAATACGGGCTTCTTCACTCTTCTCGCTATACTCAGCCTCATGAAGCCCCGACTGAAGTTCCCGATTCCCCGACTGAAGCATCGGATGCCCCCGTTACTATCGAACAATCTTCATCAAAAGAGTCTAACATCGAAGCTTCATTGGTGAAATGTTCCACCCCTACCGACATTATGGGGTCATCTAGTAAGACGGCACTTGCCCCGATTGAGGAAGAAGAAGAACCTTCACAGCCTCTCGGGGGATTAGCTGATGTAGGAACTGAGAAAACAAGTCTCACCGAGCATGATGGTGACGATGTTTATGATGGGTTGAGCGACATAATAGTGACCTCACAGGAGCTTTTTAGAGATGACGTGTCTAAAACTATCTCTCCTATGATTGAGGCGACGTCCCTTCTTCGACTAACACCAACACAAACACCAACTCCTCATACCCAAGCTATCATCACCCCTACACCAATGAGTGGTTTGTAGCTTAATGCGCGTAGCTTGCACATCACACAACACTTAGGATTTTTCGGCATTTGTTCATATTTAACTTCTTTTCTTCGGAAGTTTCTAAGACTTGCTATTTTTGCCTTTTCAGATTCCCCTATGGGGCGCAGCGGCAGCGGTTCCTATTACAAGGACTTTCGACGCTATGGAGGGCGTGGCAGCTATGACTACAAGCAATACTATGCCGATCCCAGAGAAACCAATGAGCAGAGAGCTGCGCGAAAAGCTGAAGAGAGGAGAAGGTATGAAGAACGTCATGAGGGAGCGGGCACGCGACATGAATCCTTCCCAAGGGATGATGACTCCCATAAACGTAAAACGCACGATGATAGGGGGAAGAGCCATATTGAGGATTCGAGAAAGCGGACCAAACTTGGCGAGGAGCACGTGCCCGTGACATCTGAGAGACCTGGTGCCTCAGTTTCTATTGACATCCCTTCCAAATCTCCTGCTCTTGAAGGAAGTGCCATCCAAACACTTCTCAACAGGCCTTCATACCATGTTGAAAGGGGGCCCCCGACTTTGCAGAGCCGATTCCCGAACTGGTGTTTGAGGGGGGTACGCTTCGACCTTGATTTGGTCCCCATCGACAAAGAAGCTATGTACAGAAATCTCGATGCTGTCAAGCTTGATATCGATAGAATGTCTGGATGGCAAAAGCTGGTTGATGAACTTCAAAGAGTTAATCGGGCTAACATCGAAGCAATGCTGACCATGGAAAATGACAAATCAGAATGGCAGAAGATTCTTGATCAACACAACGCTGAGATGAAGGAGATAGCCGAATACAATGAAAAACTCGAAGCTGAAGTAAAGCAGCTCAAAGATGATCTTGCCTCTTCTACTAATACTTACACCCAAAGAGAAGAGGTATTGCAAAAACAAGTGCGAGATGCGCACGCCAGCCAGAGGGACGCTGAAGCTAAAGCTGAGAGGTTGGAACAAGCTGTAGAGAACCACCGCACTGATGTCACCCAGCTGCAGAATAAACTGAGCGCCCGGGACATGGAGATTGAAGCGCTAAAAGCCCAGCTTGCTCAGACCGAAAAAGATCGAGATGAGGCCATGGCTGGCAAAATTGCAGCCGAAGAAACTGCTCAGACCATGGAAAACGATATCAATTCGACTTTATTCGATTTTTATTTACATTGTGTCTTGGGACGCGGCAGCCTCTCTTTTCTTGGTCCTAAGTATGAAATCACCCTGGCCGAGGTGTGGGAAGCTGCTCTTAACATGTTTAAAGACGCCGGGTATGGCGATGAAGATTTTGAGGCGCGTTACCTGGATGAGGGAGCTCGCGCTGCTCTTGCGAAGGGGCAAGAACAACTTGCCAGGATGAGAACTGGAATGGCGGAAGAGGAATGTTCTGGAAAGGAATTAACGCTTATTTCCTCTGTCCATCCTCCAGTTTCTCCTGTGGTTGACATCACGGGTTCGAGCTCCTCTACTCCGCCTGCAACTAAGACAGTAACTGAAACTACAAGTGCACAAGGCGGGGATGAAGGTGGTGAAAGCAACGAAGCACAGCGATATGAAATCAGCCTCAGAGATCCAACTACCCCAGGTAAACTTGACACCGGACCAGCTCAAGTGGTGAACTGCTCGTTCGCTCCTTGTGAACTTGACGATCTTCTTGATTATTTTTCAAATGTCAATGAATTCCCGACTTTTGATGAGCCGTCATCCCCTCTCTTTTCGAAAGATACTGATATTTTAAGTTTTTTCTCCTTTGTAGAGAAAGCACCGAGTCAAACTCAAGCTTCTCCTCCCCCGGTGATCCTTCCTCCATCTCTTCAAGTGGCGCCTCCCTCTGCTTCTCAACCTGGGTCACAAGAAGAACAAATAGAAGCTCTCCATGGCCTGGATGATCCCATTGCTTCGCAAGAGCAAAAAGATGAGGGACTTGAGGGAGGTGACATATCTCCGGAGCGGACTCCTTCTGACGATATAACTTTATCTAAACTTGTCACTCCAGGAAGTGAGTCTTCCTCAAAGAGGAGAAGGAAGCAAGGAGCATCAAGGAGGAGAGGGAAGATAATCACTGCCACTGAAGAGGAGCCAGAAGTTGGGCCAGCTGCGCCTACCTCTCCTTCCTCCCTTATACCCACTGGTCGACCTGAAAAGCTGATCATTCGGCCGGGTAAAGGGTCTAAAGGCAGCAAAAAGAAGTGAAGATCTTCAGTTTCTAGTTTTTTGTGTTTTGCATGTACTGGCCGAGAATTGTGCGGGTACCGGCCCCCGCTTTTCTTTATTTTGAAACCTGTACCTGCGTTGTAATTGAATAAAATGATTCCTCGTTTGTACAAACTTTTGTTTGAATTAAAGAATACATTTGTTATTCGTTTTGGCATGAGTTTATTTGATATTGCAGCGAGCTTATGGTATGTTACTTGAGCGTTACCTTTTGCTGGTTTAGTTATACCATATTGTGTGTAATTATACTATATTGCCCCCATTCCATAAGTATGCTGCAATATTCTATACCTCGAGGGGACTTACACTCTTATTTGCTAAAGAATAATTATTTTATTCTTTAAAGAAAATTTTATAGAGTACAACTCCCTTCGTATAAGTTTTTACGCTTGGTCGTTCGAAGAAATCACTTTTTTCTTTTGCTTATGTGCATATCTCATCAAGTGAATTCCTCTATGTGGTAAAGCGGACCTCTGAAGGGTACTTTAACTTCTTTTCTTTTTACGATCATTTCCCACAGTAGGCAAATTACTTTTCCTTTGAAAGTTAAAGTACGCTTTTGATGAGGATTTTTTTTTTATAGAAAGTTGTACCTCTGAGGAGGGATTTTTTCACGTTTCAACACTTGGAAGTTTTATTTCAATCTCGGTGAAACGTGTACCTCCAAAGAGTTATGCTTTAGAAATCCTTTTCACGTTTCAACACTTGGAAGTTTTATTTCAATCTCGGTGAAACGTGGGTTTCCAAAGAGGTCTTTTTTCTTAATTGTGTTCCCGGGAGGGGGTTGTACCTCTGAGGAGGGATTTCTCACGTTCCAACACTTGGAAGTTTTATTTCAATCTTGGTGAAACGTGTACCCCCAAAGAGTTGTGCCTTTGAAGAAAGCCTTTTCACGTTTCAACACTTGGAAGTTTTATTTCAATCTCGGTGAAACGTGTGCTTTCAAGAAGGTCTTTGTTTTTACATTTCAACTTTGGTGAAGTGAAATTCCGAAGAGCGGCTGCTACACTTCAACTCCTGGCGAAATGGGCCTCCGAAGAGGGCTTTTATTTTGTTTACATTTCAACTCTGGTGAAGTGAAATCCCGAAGAGCGGTTATAACACTTCAACTCCTGGTGAAATGGGCCTCCGAAGAGGGCTTTTATTTTGTTTACATTTCAACTCCGGTGAAGTGAAATCCCGAAGAGCGGTTATAACACTTCAACTCCTGGTGAAATGGGCCTCCGAAGAGGGGCTTTTATTTTGTTTACATTTCAACTCTGGTGAAGTGAAATCCCGAAGAGCGGTTATAACACTTCAACTCCTGGTGAAATGTGCCTCAGAGAGGGTTTTCATCGCCTGGAAGTTACTCTCTCATGGTTGGAGGGTCATGACTCCTCCAATCTTTTTTGTTGAGTAGAGAACTTTCTTTTTTGTGGCATATGACCCATTAGAGGTCTTTTATTATCCGAAGAGTTGCGCCTCCGAAGAGGACTTGTGGCGCTGATGGTAGCTTTGGTTGTTCCTCTGTTCACTTGCTTATGCCTTTTCAGCGATCCTTTTTTTTTTTTTTTTTTTTCTTTTCAAGTTTTCATCCCCCTTTTTCTCACAAGTGGCTTGTTTAATCCAAGGAAGTGTACTTCATTGCCAGGCAAGTTCGTGAGAACGGGCACTAGCTTCCTAATTGGATGTTTGTTTGTTTAAACAATCTCAATTTATCAGCAAGGGCTCGTTCCTATCGAAATCATTAGCCGTTCAATTGAAGCATTTCCTATCTAGGATTTGAATTCGGGGTCTTTGTGACTTGAAATTTGTTTGTTGAATGATGGTGAGAATCGCTCGGTCTTATTATGCGCAAGTTTTATCTCCACTGTCTGCAAAAATTTAAATCGATATTTCAGCAATACATTTTGTGTATTTTTATATCGAAAACAAAGCAAACATATAATGATAATAAGGAACACAAGATTTATAGTGGTTCGGCCATGAAATTGGGCCTACATCCACTTTATATTCTTTCATTATTTACTTGCATCAGTTTCACAATTGCTTTCAATTACAGGAATCATACATTCATAATTCTTTTTACAATGTTTCAACAAAATTTTCAAGTAAAGTATGGACGCAAGTGATTGCTGTTCCATGCCCTTGGAATTTGATCTCCATCAACTGTGGTGAGCTTGAATGTGCCGTCAAGAAGTTTCTGACCTATCACATACGGTCCTTCCCAATTTGGCCCAAACACACCTGTCGCAGTCATAATTCTTTTTAGGACTAGATCTCCAATTTCAAAGCTGCGTTGACGAACTTTGGAATTGAAATGTCTGGCTATCCTTTGCTGATGAGCTGCAACTCTGAGGTTAGCTTCATCTCTTTTTTCATCAAGGAGATCCAGCGCTTCAAGTTGCAGCTTTTCATTTTCTGCTTGATTGAAATGGATTCTTCTGTGTGAAGGGACCTCTGTTTCAACCGGGATCATTGCTTCCGATCCGTATGCTAACGAAAAAGGAGTATGCCCAGTTGCAGTTTTGTGAGTAGTTCTGTATGCCCATAGTGCAAGTGGTAGTTTATCGACCCAACCACCTTTTGCTCTTTCGAGTTGCTTTTTGATGGTTGATTTGATGATCTTGTTCACTGCTTCCACTTGCCCGTTTGCCTGCGGATGAGCTACTGCCGAAAAGCTTTTCTGGATTTTGAATCGTTTGCAAAAATCCTGGAATTCCTCACTTTCAAACTGAGTACCATTGTCTGTGATTATTTTTTGAGGCACACCGTATCTGCAAATGATATTCTTGGTCACAAAGCTTATCACTTTCTTAGAAGTGATAGTAGCCAATGGTTCAGCTTCAGCCCACTTAGTAAAATAATCAACCGCAACAATAGCATATTTAATCCCTGATTTAGCGGTTGGTAGCGGCCCAATGAGATCCATTCCCCAAATTGCAAATGGCCATGGACTGATCATCTGTGTGAGTTCGGTAGAAGGTGCTCTAGGAATTTTGGCATATCTTTGGCACTTGTCACATTTTCGGGAGTAATCTGCGGCATCCCGATTAATTTCTGGCCAAAAATATCCGTATCGGAGAATTTTCTTTGCTAATGTTTGACCACCTGAATGATCACCGCATTCTCCTCCATGCACTTCAGTTAGGATTGTTTTGGACTCTTCCCGGGATACACATCGAAGCAATGGCATTGAGAATCCTCGTCTGTATAATTGACCATCCTGGATTATATATCGAGAAGCTTTTCTCAGTAGCTTTTGTCGTTCTTTAGAGTTTTCTGGTAAAGAGCCATTGAGTAGATACTTTGTTATTGGAGTCATCCATGATTCTTGCTCTTGCGACATACTCATAACCCAATCGATATCCATTTCATCAATGCTCGGATTTGACAAAACTTCCACTGGAACTAACCCTAAGGATTGGGCTTCGCCAGAACTTGAGTATTTTGCGAGAGAATCTGCTTTCATGTTTTCTTCTCGAGGAATATGACTTATCGTGTAATGGTCGAATTCACATAAAAGTTCCCAAGCCTTTGACACATAAGCGGGCAGATTTCCTCCTTTCGTTTGAAACTCCTTCTTGACTTGGCATACTATAAGCTGAGAATCACTGAAGATCTGTAACGCTCGAATGTTTAGTTCTTTAGCAATTTTCAAACCAGCGATCAGAGCTTCATATTCTGCTTCATTGTTTGTTGAAGGAAATTCTAATCTTAGCGCATAGCATAATGACCGGCCTTCAGGAGTTTCAAGAACAATTCCAGCACCTGAACAGTAATCATTTCTTGCGCCATCTACAAACAACTTCCATTGGGTTGGGGAGTTCTCGATTGTTTCTTCCTCGCTGTTACCCTTGTCTGTAAATTCTGCAATAAAATCTGCCAAAGCTTGTCCGTTGATCGCTTTTCTAGGATGATAAGTGATGTCATATTGGCTCAATTCAATATTCCACTTTAAAAGGCGGCCCGAAGTCTCAGGGAGAAACAAGACTTGCTTTAAAGGTTGATCAGTGAGGACTTTGATAGGATGAGCCTGGAAATATTGCCTCAACTTTCTTGAGGCAATCAATAGACAATAGGCGAGTTTTTCCAACTTGGAGTAATTCATTTCTGCCCCAGTGAGTCTTTTGCTGATATAGTAAACTGGATGTTGAATCCTTTTGTCTTCCCGTACCAGCGCTGCACTTAAAGCATGAGATGAAACTGCCAAGTATATAAGAAGATCCTCGCCATCGCCGGGCCTGGAAAGTATTGGAGGCGTTTCCATATGTTGAATCAATTCTTCAAAAGCTTTCTGGCATTCGGGAGTCCAGTCAAAGTTTTTCTTTCCTTTCTTTAGAGCGTCGAAGAATGGAATGCATTTATCAGTAGCTTTGGATATGAACCGACTTAAGGCGGCAATTTTTCCATTGAGACTTTGCAATTCCCTCTTTGTTTTAGGAGCTTTGACTTCTTTTAGAGCAGTGATTTGAGCTGGACTAGCTTCAATGCCCCTAGCGCTCACGATGAAACCCAAGAACTTCCCAGATTCTACCCCGAAAGAACATTTTAAAGGGTTAAGCTTCATTCCGTATCTTCGGAGAATTGCGAACATTTCTGCTAAGTGTTCGATGTGATCCACTGCTTTCTTAGATTTTACTAGCATGTCATCAACGTAAACTTCCATAGTCTTTCCCAACTGCGGTTTGAACATAGCATTAACCAGTCTTTGGTATGTTGCCCCCGCATTCTTCAACCCAAAGGGCATAACTCTGTAACAGTAAAGACCGACATCGGTGATAAAGCTTGTGTCCTCCTGATCTGGCTCATGCATCATGATCTGATTATATCCGGAGTAGGCATCCATAAAAGACAACAATTCATGACCCGCTGTTCCATCTACCAGTTGATCGATCCTGGGTAATGGGAAGCAGTCTTTGGGACAGGCCTTGTTTAGATCTGAAAAGTCGATGCACACTCTCCATTTACCATTGGCTTTCTTAACTAGCACTGGATTTGAAACCCAATTTGGATAGGTAGATTCTCTGATGAAATTATTCTCCATGAGCCGGTCAACTTCCTCTTTCAATGCTGTCGACCTTTCTAGACCTTGGATTCTTCTTTTCTGCTTTACTGGCGTGAACTTTGGGTCAATATTCAGAGCATGTACCGCAACTTCTGGGGATATTCCGCACATATCGGCATGGGTCCAAGCGAAAACATCCAGGTTTGCTTTCAAAAAAGATATCAAGGCATTCTGAACTGACACATTAAGTTGTGAACCCACATTCAGCACCTTGTTTGGGTCCTTCAGATCAACGGGCACCGGTATCGTTGTTTCTGCTGGTACCACCCTACTCTCCCCCGCACTGGCCTTTCTAGGATCCATCACTTTTCGTGCCCCGCTATGCTCGCCAGTGCAGGGTCCGCCCTGTAGTTGCTATAGGGTTGGTGTTTTGATGCGGATTGGGGTTGCCGCATCTTTCCCCATTTCTCTCTTCCTTGTTTCTCGCAGCTCTGTCATATAACATTCTCGCCCAGCGTTCTGGTCTCCTTTAATAACTCCTACCCCATTGTCTGTAGGGAATTTAATAGTAAGACACCATGGGGCAAGGACAGCTTTGAATGCAGCAAGAATAGGTCGACCAAAGAAAGCATTATAAGCAGAAAATTCATCTACTATCACAAAAGTCTGCTTGCGAACTACTTTTCTTTCTCCTTCTCCGAGTTCCACAAGCAAGTCAATGGTTCCTACTGGTTGCTTTGGCTCCCCAGTGAAGCCAACAATCTTCTGAGATGAGGCTTGCACATCCGCCATCGGGATTCTCATCTGGTCAAACGTTTTCTTGAAGAGGATGTTGCAAGATGCGCCGCAATCAATAAGAACTCTTCTGACAATAGCCGGTCCAATACCGGCCGAGATGACTAACGGGTCCAAAGTAGGGGCCTCAATGCCCGTGGAATCTCTAGCCCTGAACACAATATCATCATTAAAAGTCCTTTGTTGTTTCAGGGGTGTAGAGTCCTCTAAAACAAAGACATTCTCTTCAGTTGGCATATGTTTCAGAGCTCGAGTGTACCTCTCCATTTCACCCCAGCTTCTGCCTGCTGGGTGGGGTCCTCCTGTGATGACATTAATAACTGGCCTTCCAGATTCATGTCCTGCGGCCTTCTCATTTGTCCTGGGCTGATGAGCAAGAGCTTGTTGCCCCTGACTTGACGAAGCAGGATCATTACCACTCTTCTTCACAAATTGCTGCAGCTTATTTTCTCTTAGCAATTCTTCGATTATATTTTTCAATTGACGGCAGTCGTCTGTGTCATGACCAGGCTGATTATGGAAGCGACAGAACTTCCCACTTTGCACAGCTTTTCTTCCGGTTCTGAGAACAGGAGGTTTGGGATACTCAAAAGAATCTTTTGTAGCCAGGTAGATGCGCTCTGGTGTTTCTAACAAAGGAGTATATTCTGATGGCTTGAAGGATCGAGGCTTCTTCGAATTGTGTTGTTTCCTTCCATCATTATTTTCTCTTTTCTGTCCCACAGATCCATTCTTACGTGGCGCAGCAGTGTTGTCTTCAGCTTTCTCTACTGTTGCCTTTGCCGGGACAGGACGGCTTTCCAAACGCATGAATTCATCCGCCTTTTTGTAGAACTTTTCCAGAGAATTTGGCTCCTTCATGTTCAGCCACTTTCCGAATTCACTTGACTTATCAATAGCTCTCATCAAATAGGTCAAGACCATGCGGGGTTCTGCATTATCCACCTCAGCTAACGCTATATTAAAGCGATTTAAAAAAGACTTGATAGTTTCCCCCGGATTCTGTTCCAAACCGGATAACGACATGATGTCTTTTGCCTTTGAAGCATATAGCCTAAATTGCTCTTTAAATTTCCTGGTTAGGTCTGAAAACTGATCGATGGACCGGACAGGTAGTTTTGTGAACCAAAGCAGAGCTACCCCTTCCAAATACACAGGAAAATAGCGGCATTTTATCTCGTCAGAAGCTCTGGCACCTGTCATGTGCCAATCATATTTGTACAGGAACTCATTTGGATCACTTGTCCCTTTGTAAGCTGGAATGGTCGGAGGGACGAACTTCCTTGGGAATTCAGCTTTTAGGATCTTTTCAGTAAACGGAGTCTTGCTCGGAGCGAAACCCCACTCTTTCTCATCTTCGACCCTTTGCATACTTTCTTTCATAATCTGTCGAACCATACCAGAAAGATATTCTTCGTCATTCCTATTTCTGGATCCTCCAGCCTCAGGCAATGTCTGTTCAAAGGGGCTAGCAGCCCTTTCGGGAATGTTTCTAGTTTCAGCATCATGGACATTACCGACAAAGTTCCTTTCATTATTCGCAGGTTGACGGTTTGCCCCGAGCAGATCGTTTAACCTATTCAGAATCAGAGCATTCTGAGCATTCTGAGCTTCCAATTGCGCGTTCTGGGCATTTATTTGCTGATTCAACCCAAAGATAGCAGCGTCCAATTCCGCTTTTGAAACTCCAACAGCTGGAGTGGCTTGATTTGGTGTTGGGGAAGTGGAGGTTCCCTCTTGAATGTTTGCAGATCTCACAGATTTACTTTTCCTTCCAGGAGCCATGATTTCGGATAGACTTCTGGTTCTTAAAGAAACTCTATCTACAAATCTTTCTGAAACAATGATGATAGATGTCCTGAGTTCAATTCTCAGTGAAAGCACCAAAATGTTAACGAAAAAATTTAAACGCTAACACCCTGGTGTATAAGATGTGATTGTGAAAGCACCACCCGTTTGTACGGGAAACAGAAATAAGCAGAAAGTATGTAGAAAAACGGTAAGAGACACAGTATTTATAGTGGTTCGGCTTATAATCCAGCCTACGTCCACTTTAATCTTTTTATCACTAGTTTGATTACAATTCTTTACAAGATCTTTCAATTACAACACACTTCAAGTGATAGGATATGTGAAACAAGTAGCTCAAGCTTTGATGTTGACAATCATCTTCAAATCCATGGTGAATGTGGATGATTCCTTCATGGAGTTCCTTTAGAAGTTTGTTGGATCTAAAAAGCTTTGAAGTCGTCTGGAATTCGGCAGAGTAATGGCGCTTGAAGAGAATGAGCCCCAAAAGGTCTTTTGCATGTTGGAGATGGTTTCATATTTATAGAGAGTTCTGGGCGGAAAAAGTGCTAAGTCCTAACTCGTGGCCGACTTAAGATAAGTCGTGTTCGACTTAAGGTAAGTCGTCCCCGGGTCACTGAGCCGAGTCTATGGCAGTTCCCCTTTTTTGAACCCATCCCTAAGTTCTAAGTCGTGTGCGAGTTATCTGGCTGCAATTGCTAATTTCCCTTCTTAAGTCGTATACGACTCTTTTTATGTCGTAAGTCGTAGTCGACTTAACCAATTGCAACTGGTTTAAAGCAAGTCTTAACTCGTAGACGAGTTAAGAGGTGTGTCTTTAGGTCGTATCCTCCTTAAGTCGTATAACTTCTTTAAGTCGTAAGGGTCTTAAGTCGTACAAACTGCAGTTATCATTAAGTCGTAGGCCATCAATTTCCTTAAGTCGTAAAGACCTTAAGTCGTTAGCTTTTCTTAACTCGTATGCCTGCTAACTCGTAGAAGATCTTAACTCGCAGAGGATTAACTCGTAGAGGCTTAACTTGTGGAAGATCTTAACTCGTACACTTGCTAATTTGTAGATATGCTAACTCGTAAAGGCTTATCTCGCAAGTAGCTTAACTCGGGTACTCCTTAACTCGTAGGCTGCTTATCTCGTAAGCTTGCTAACTCGTAGAGGTCTTTAAGTTGTAGGAAGTTGCTGACTCATGTATCCTTTAACTCGTACATGCCTTGAGTCGTACATGCCTTGAGTCGTACATGCCTTGAGTCGTACATGCCTTAACTCGTGGACCTGTTAACTTGTGAACGAGTTAGGGTTAACACATTACAAATTGAGATATAAAGCCGATTCCTTTCAAATATATTTCTGTTGGTGGCGAAGAATTTATTCTTTTAGCTTAACACCCTTCTCTGAGATGTACGAGCTCAGAGGTTATATAGTTGAAGGTTATCAGCGATATGTTCCCAATTTGGTAATGTGACATGCTGAGTGTTGCTGTGAAATGATCGTTGTGTTGATTATTTGTGATAGGATCATTTATTTGATCGTCTATCTTGGTGATCATTTCTATGATCATTTGTTGACCCAAAGCATGGCTTTTGTATAAAGTATGTTTTTGTGGACGAGACTTCGTCGAGCCTCACACCCCGGAAATGGTCAAAACAGGAAAGATGCGGCAAGGTTATGAGGGGTAGCTCCCTTTAGGGTATGTGCATTTCCTTCTGGATAGAGGTGGTATCATGGTATGGAGCCCAGATATTTAACCTATGTGGTTACTACGAATTTATTACTTTGTGGTTGTTGGTTATCGGGATCCCGTGAGAAAGGTCGTTTACGATCGGGGAATGGCGCGCTCGTGTCAGTAGTTACCCAGTTAGGGGTAACCCGGCCTTGTGTTGGCAGAGTTCCGGTTTGGTTCTCGGGAATGTCCTTCCAGAGGCATTCTCATGTGGCAATGGGAAGTTCCTTGGCCTGACCATTTGTTGGAAATCCAAAGAAACAATACGATCTTGTACGGTTTTAGTTGTAGAACCTGCTTCCTCAGGAGGTAGCTATAGTAGGCATAATATAATGGTACCTATGCTGGCTAAGATTTATATTCTACTTTCGAAATGAATTTTTTCTACACTATGCACTAGCAATAATATCAAATGTTTCTTTTTAATACGTATCAAGCATCTTTGACTAACATAAGAAGAAATCTCCTCCAAGTCTGCGTTTGCATTGTGTGTGTGGCGGGAGGTCTTATGGTAGTCTCATTTTTAAAAGCATTGCGAATTGACTTTGAAAATCTTTTGTTGAATGTTTTAAGAGATAAACTGTTTTTGTTGCTCACACCAGTCCCACGACTGATCCGGAGTTTATTGTTTCTTTCCTAAACTCTGGGTGCTCAAAATCTTTCTACACGAGCAGTCTAGAGTTGGGTTTTTCAAATAGTCAGTTGTAGTAGATTATCTGGAGTTAGATCAATCTTTGGGCCGGACCAGACTTGCTAAGCTTGATGCATCGTTATATGGAGTGGGAGCTATTGCTGGATTAGCTCTTGGAAATGGAGTTGCAGTTCTCGGAGTTCTCTTTTGAAGATTATCTCAGAGTTATTTGTTCCGTATGCTAGATGTTATCTATTTTCTTTCCGCTGCTATTTTATTGTATCATATCTCTGATGTATATTGATATCTATTGGATCATCTGTTGTATCAGATATTGTATCAAAGCTGTATATCAATGTATTATTCTTTTATTCCGCTGTGTTATTTACTTGATGTTGTTATAAGCTCCGGCGAATCGGATTTGAACGGTTGAATCTATGACATTCGAATACGATTTGAAGTATGGATGTCGATTTTTGAGCGGGCAAAATCCGTCTCGTCACATTTGAGAAAGTGTAACTTTTTCATTTCCAGTCGGAGTTCATTGATTCATTTTTTGTTTGAAATATGAAGTTTTCTACTATGCGCATACTAATTTTCAGCTCAATATGATGTAGTATGATCCTCTGTTTTAAGCCTGTAAGTTGGACCCAAGATGATTTTCAGGCCTGGGCATGTTTTTGTTTTTGAACTATTGCAAACATGGTCTGAGTCCAAATTTAAGACAGTGTAACTTTTTCATTTCAAGTCAGAATTCATCGATTCTTTTTTTGCTTGAAAGCCGAAGTTTTCTACTTTGTGCACACCAATTTTTAGTTCAAACAAAGGTCGGTTGGCCACTTTTTTCGTGTCCAAAAATTGAAACTAGAGAAGATTTCAAACTTGGGTATTATTTTGTCTATGCGTTTTTATGTTCTTTTTCCGTCCGACTTTTGAGTTTTACTTCATATTTTTATGATATTTCTAAAATGTTTTAAGGGCTATGATGCCTATCAATAGGCTAGCCAAGTTTTGATGGATTTGAAATTCAAATTTGCATTGAATTTGAATTGAATTTGAATGAGGTTTTGAGTGATTTCTTTGATTTCGAGCACAGATTTTTCCAAACAATTTTGAAATAATTTTTAAAATAAATTGGTATTCAAAATAATTATTGTGTAATATTTTTAAATTATTTTAAGCTACAAAATCTTTTTATTCTCTATAATAAGGGAATTTTCAAATATTGTCTTCAAAATTGATTTTAGAAAATGGTTTTAAAAGCTTGTTTTCTCAAATAAATTATTATATATATAAAATACACATTTTTGCACTATTGTAGCGAACGAGAAGGATAATTAAACGGTTTGGTAAAACATGTAGTTTGGGACACGTGTGTTTATCTTATCGGTTAAGTTCTGACTTGTCCGTTTGATCGTTTTGACCTTCGGGTCAACGATGAGATGAGGTAAACTTTTTATTACTTTGAATGTGAAATTTACTGGTGGTTATAAATGATCTGGCGCGAACGTATGGTATAGGACGCACGTTAACACTATTTGGATTCCTATTTGAGAGTTTGTGACACATTTGCTATTGCGACATGCCATTACTAGACATTCGGGTCATTGCCATTGTGGCATATTTGTCTTCAAGACATTTGCCAGTGTGGCGTATTTTCCATTGTGGCGTATTTTTCATTGTGACATTTTGCCTTCGGGCGAGGTACCTATTTGAGATAACAGTACTTTGCAAGGCTTCAGCCACATGCACGTGCAAACACTTTTGAGATGGTTTATTTGATTATTTACCCTAGTGTATCGCCCCTATCCGGAATTGGTCCTTTGAACCATTCGATATATATATTTGTGGAGATTACCTTTCGCGAATCTGAACTCTTGGAATTCTATTTTTGAGATTTGAATTGCCTACACTGGCGTTATTTAAGATTTGCATTTTGGTAACATTATATGAGATTTGTTTTTTGGCGTTTGTTTGAGATTTATTCTCCTCTTTGGAGATATATTTGCCCTATGGCATGTTTGAGATGGGATCTCTTTACGCATGTTTTGGGTTTGCCAAGATGGTAGGTTTAGGTTTTCTCCTAAACCATATTTGATGTTTTATGAATGCCGATGATATGAGGCTCGCTAATTTTAGCGCTTTATGGGTATTTTATCTCCTTTGAGATTATACATTTGTGTAGTGATACCATATTATCACTCGATATAATCATAAACTTTAGATTGTTCCTTCCTATTCGGGAATATTATCAATTATCCTTATGCTCGTATTATCTATTATCCTTGTAAATTTATTTGTTTACCTAGATTGACCCGTGTATTTTATAGTCGGGTCAGACCGATGTGTTTCAAGTTAGGTACAATTTGGACGTAGCCTATTCTGCTTCTGCATGGACTTTTCTGCTAGCTCTTTTTGTTATAGTTTTTCTGTAGTCCTTTTTATTGCTACTATGATATGTATATTCTTTGGACTCGTATTTGAATTATGGTTGTCATACCACATATGTGATGTATCATTTTGTATACTCTGTGATGCATCTGTATATGTTTGCATATGTGGGATTATTATTGTTCTTTGATGTGTTTTGCATTTGAGTTATTGTATTTTGTTCTGATAGATCCTATAGCCACCTATGGCTTTGTATTAAGTATTTATTGGATATGTCGATGCATAAAAGAAATATGCAATGCTGACGTATTCAATGGATATTCAAGACAAGGCTATAGAAGGTTTGTGACGCCCCACCTCCACACCCACGCTAGCCAAGGACACTACGGAGTAATGCCGTCAACTAGCACGGAGAATAAGGCTGTTGAGGAGCGACCATCTGTGTAATTGCTTTGTGAGAGCACCGATATGTCAGATAGTTTAAGATGCATTTCATTTCAAGAGGAAATCCGACATGCCGATACAAACTCAAAGCTACTACACAGTGGCTATATATAATCTTCAGAAATAAATATAGAAATAAACATAACACAAATCAGTCACAGATAATTCATATCAAAAAGGCGGAAACCAATATGAATATATAACACTTAAAAGTGTACATCAAAGTAGTGGTCAAAAAGATCCACAATATCACAAAAGAATAGATACAAGTGCTAGTCAAAAGAATAAGCATACATCAACGAGTCTATATCTCGAGTGTATAACAACAAAAACTACAAGCTAAGTAGTTAGCCAAAAGATCAGATGATGGTCCGATAAGGAGTTTAGCAGAAGCACTTGTAAAATCTCAGTCTGACTCGAGTATTATTTAAGAAGAAAATAATAAACGGATCAGTCTAGCTATAAATATCAAATAAAATGTGATAGGATAATAGACGCAATAAAAACGTATGATAAAAAAAATGTCATACTATAAAGAGTATAAACAACAAAAATTATACAATATCACAAGAAATCTCAAAGCTCTAAAATGAATGTCATATTCTTTATTTTATTCACCAAACCACAAATATTGACAATCATATCAATGCCAACTGGAAAAGTTAGTGAAAGACAAATTCACCAATGCACAAAAATTGATAAAGCTTATCAATGCAAATCACGAAAATTGGTGGAGCACAAATTCTAGAAGTTAATCAATAGAAATCTAGAAATCACAAAAAGGGGAAAGAGGCCTATCACAAGAAGGGGAGCATGAAAACTCCCAACACGTGTATCGCATAACGAGCCGAAACTTCGCCAAACGAGCCAAAGCTCCTCCAAACGAGCCGAAGCTCCTCCAAACGAGCCGAAGCTCCTCCAAACGAGCCGAAGCTCCTCCAAACGAGCCGAAGCTCCTCCAAACGAGCAGAAGCTTTTCCAAACGAGTCGAAGCTCCTCAAACGAGCAGAAGCTCCTCCAAACGTTCCGAAGCTCCTCTAAACGAGGTACCGTCCTCTACGTGGACAAAGAGGCATCGCACATTGCTAGTCTAAACCATAAAATGACCATCATCGATCATCAAGAAGTGTCAATTACAGTAAGCTAGTAAATATATGAGTTTAGCTTCATGTCCCATGACCACTAGATTAACTTAAATATTTACGAACAAATTGTAGATCTCCACTAGAAAAATTGTCTCAAGAGATTCAATCGAACAAGTCCAAGAATTAACCGACGAAGTAAACGCAAGCGTTTCATACCACTTGTTTTACTAAGCCGTTTAATTAGATTTCTCGTACGAGTGAGGTAAAGGTTTTTATATACTGGTAGATTGGAAAACGGATTTAATAAATGAGCTTTGTATTAAAATAGTGTTGAAATCGTTTTGATGAAAGAGTTTTGATATTTACTACTAGTATTAAAACCTTTGCATTTTCAAAGTGACAAATCAAAGAAATGATTGTAGAAATAATCAATCATCAAAATTCACATATGAAGACGTGAATCAAATCCAAAGAAATCGATACCAAATCCATCAAAATGGATATTTCCAAAAACCCATAAAAAGAAGTCATCAAAGTCGATAATAAGCGATAACAACTAACCGGATCAACAAAAATCGATAAACCTTGGAAATTTACTCAAAAATAGCCAAAATAGGCAAATTAAACAGTTCCAGACATTTGGTAGGTGTACCCAGACGTCTGGCCCTAGTATTTGGAAGTATATGTGTTTTCTCCCTTCTATTTTTAATTCCTGGGCCATTTCAGACATCTGAAATTTTCAACCTGACGTCTAAATTTGATTTCAGACGTCTGGATTTAGTTTCAGACGTCTGGATTTAGTTTCAGACGTCTGGATTTATTTTCTGCCTTTTCCAGACCCCTTTCCAGACGTCTGGATTTTTTAACCAGACGTCTGGATTTGGTTTCAGACGTCTGAAATTAATTTCAGACGTCTGAAATTTCATGCTAGGAAAAAAAAACAGCCTAGACCAAAAATGGCAAATCCAAACCAAAATGCGATCGAACGAGCGATGGATACTTAGGATTTATGCCAATCGGCAACCTAGCACTATAGGCTCTTCGATGCATCACCAAAAACATGTTCAAACATCAAAGATTGGATTTTTAAAGATTTGACTACAAAACACCAAAAATTGGAATATTCACCAACTCAATCCAAATCAAAAGCAATTGAACATAAATAAGTGTTAGGAATTCATACCCAACAATCAAAGATAGTTATAGACATAGATGTGAGGTAAAAATCTCACCTTTTACTCGAAAACAATGATGGAGAAGCTTTAAAAACAAGCTAAGATCAATTCCTCTTCAGCAACGACTTAAAAATCTTCAATCTAAGCTTACATGTAAAATATTTCCTAAGTTAGGTTTAGGAAATTTCTGAAATTGAAAAGAGAATGAGTTGAAGAAGAAGAAGAAGGAGTTGCTTGCCAAAGCTTCTCTTTTGAGTTTGGAGCTAGAATTTGTATTTGCAAAGGAAACTAGGGTTTTGAATTTTAATTTCCCATTCCTCTCTCCATTTTCAGTGAAACTTGAGTGTTAGGAAAATAAGAATGAAGTGAAGAGGAGAGGTGGACTGAGCTAGAGTAATTAGTGGGGTTAATGGGCTGAAAACCAACCCAAAGCCCTAAGTGAAAAGTAGCAAAATTCTACTAACTCCAAAAATATCGAAGTTTATACTCAAAAAGGTCGCAAATGGCATTTTGAATTCAATGGAAGCGGTCTCGAGTCCTAATTCGACCGTTTGCAAAAAGTAGCTTTTCGGACTAAATCCCGACGAACGATGTTATATTTAAATATAAAATCGATAAATATGCGGGTTGTTACAGACTCCCCTCCTTAAAGAAATTGCGTCCTCGCAATACTTAAGAAGAAAATAAATAGTAACAACCATAAAAGCATATCAACACAAAAGAAAATTTGAAATAAGAAGTTCACCACAAGAAGCACGAAAGAGTAAGTCCGAACGTGTTCGCTCGTTGAATTCTACGGATTCCCAAGAGCTGTCCTCGAGATTTGAGAACCATTGAACTTTCACAAGAAGAACATCTTTATTCCGAAGGCGCTCAACCTCCGAAGCAATGATGCGAATGGAATGTTGCTCATAAGTCAAATCTGGTGAAACTTCAATTTCCTCAATAACACCGGGCTCAAGAATAAAAATAGGAATCCCTAAGGCGTTTCCGTAGTAGAAAGACGTGAGAAAACGTCATGAATAACAGAAAATTGAGTCGGTGCAACGACGTAGTATAATAACAGTATGCCCGAGAAACTAAAAACTCGAATAATTTGGAACAACGGCGTAGTACAATGACGGTACGCCAGATGAACCAAAGCTCAAATAATTTGAAACATCGACGCATTACAAAAACGGTACGTCCAATGAACTGAAGCTCAAATAATTCGGAACACCGACGCAGTACAAAAACGGTGCGTCCAATGAACCGACCGCCATAAAAGAACATCAGACGCAAGCCTATAAAAGAAATGAGACGAAGCTCAATAAAACAAGGTACATCGAAATGTCCGATGAACTTGGTAAAAGATCATTCCATTCGGACATCATCAAAAAGACAACCATTTATTGCTTACGACTAAGGGCATTGGCAACATAATTTCCCTTCCGGGAGTATACAAAGAATATTAAGATCATAAGATGTAAGGAACTCTAGCCAATATTAAGTTCCTTAGGAGTAAATAAATATTCCAAAGATTTATGATCGGGGTAGAGAACAAATTTCTCATCCAAAAATGATGATGCCAAATTCTAAAAGTGAAATCAATAGCCGCGAGCACTAGATCATGAATGGAATATCTAGTCTCGATAGGCTTTAATGATTTAGAAACATAAATGATAGCACGTTCTCCTTTGCAAGAGAATGACATTCAAACCAATACAATAAGCATTGGTACGAAAGATAAAGTCTTGGTTCCCTTTGGGAATCATAAGAATAAGAGTATTGAAAAAGAGTTCTTTTAAATAATCTTCTTTCCCAGAAAGCTAAAACTATCAAAATCACAATTATCTTCATGTAATCATCTTTCTAGAAAAAATTACATTTTTAAAAGTCAATATATCGTGTCTGACTGTCTCATAAAAGCGTTTAGGAGATTCATATCGTTAACGTTGATCAAGCGCATCGACCAGAATTCTTAAAACACTAAATGAGCAATACAATCACAAAATCATCTTCTATATGATAAAAATATCTCTTAGAAGTATTTTAAGAATATCCTTTGCTCATTTAAGAAGAAAATCCAACTATACTTACAAATAAATCTTATGAAAAAGATTTGCAAAATTTCAAATTGCTATTTTCATCCAGAATCAATAAATACAAGAATGGAGTCATCGAGATATTCGTAGAATACTCGATTCACAAAATGGATGAAATAAGCTAGACAAACTGAAAGACATAATAGTCATTCATAAGAATCATAACGAGTGCGGAATGCGGTAAGTGGAATGCTAACTCCCGCAACTCGTAGCCAATCAAAACCGGTGGCAAGGTCGAGCTGGAAAGACCTTAACACCACTCAAAAGATTTCTTAGATGTTAATCCTAAGACAAGCTCAAAAATATCAGAAAATTCTCAAACTACATGAATGAGAGAAATAACACTTTCCTCATCATGCGGGTTTAAAGAATGAAAAATGAGGCCACCAAAAATTTGAAATCGAAATCACAAAGAAAAATATAAATCTGCTTAACATATTGAAAATGTCGAAGATGAATAGTCCACTCAAAAAATAGGATATGGCTTCACAATGATTAAGCCAATCCTTTCCAAAAATCAATTCCGAAGCCTAAGTAACGCATAACATGCAAATCGGCTCTGAAAGAAAAAATCACATAAAACAATCTCGACATCAAAATAAAGCAAACTGAGTATTGCAGATCCTTCAACTGGATTCGCAATTCTCAAAGAAGTCATCAAGCCTGAATTGTTTTAAAGAAAATGAATCAACGAGTTCTTTTGATATAAAAATGATGAGATGAACTCATATAAAAAAAAGAACTCAAATAAGGATAATCACAAAACAATTGTCATCAAGGATTGAATGAAAAATACCTTGACCAAGAGAAGAGTTGTTCAGCTCCCTCTCTCTCTTGCTTTGAAGTTTGGGATATGAAGACATATAATGGTCCGCACCTTTGCAATAGCGGCAAGAGATAGGTCTAGGACACTTATTTATATTGTGGTCCTTAGAGCCACAATTGTAGCATTCTCCACGATTAGGGATTGGGTCTTTGCTACTGAAGCTTCCAGCTTCCCCTTCTTATTGGAATTGGGGCCTTTGAACATAATAGTCCTCTTCATGTTATCGTTGAAGTTCTATTGGGCACCGACAACTTCAACATCACCTTCATTATCGGCCTCTTCAAGTCGAAGAGCGATATCTATAAGCTGATCAAAAAAACTTCTAGTTTCAGAAGTAATGGCTTCTTGAGGTTCTTATTCAACCCATAGACAAATCTTTGATTTTTCTTCAATGGGGTATTAATATACTCGACCCCGTACTTAGAAAGAGATTCGAAAGATGCGACGTATTCTGTCACAGAAGATTTTCCTTGAACAAGGTCAATATAATGTCGGGCTAAAGTTACTTTTGCAGCCTCCGGCACAAACTTTGATTCGAATCTTTCTCGAAATTGTTCCCACGTAAGATCCGCTTCGATAATCTTCGAAATCAAGAGCTCATACAAATCTAACGCTCTTTCTTGGAGCGTGCTAGAAGCCACTTGGACTCGATGAAGGTCAATAAGATTCATGCGAGTAAAGATGCGATCGCATGATTTGAGCCAAGCTTGGATTTCTATAACACTCTCGGATCCCTTGAATGGCCTTCCACCCAAATCGGTATAGTCTCTACACAATCGTGCAAAACCGGATCTAGGATGAGTAGGCTCTGCAATGGGTCCGGCAGCCTGAGCATTCTTTACAAGATCAAGAAGCTGCTGTGCAGACATAAAGACTCCATCCTGGGGAGTAGCACTAGGTTGACCGGCGCTGGAACGATTTGATCTAACCATTTCTCTTCTTTAGGAAAGAAAGAAGAATAAAAGTTACTCTCAAAATAAATATCAAGAAATATTGATAGATAAAACAAGGAATCATAAAGAAAATAGGATGAATCAGTATGAAGACTCGAATTAAATCCTAAATCACGACTCCTAAGAAAGACTTAGGACGATGATCCTTGCTAGATTATTCTACACTGTTCCGAAGTTTGGCTACGATACCAAGCAGTGACGCCCCACCTCTATACCCACGCTAGCCAAGGACACTATGGAGTAATGCTGTCAACTAGCGCGGAGAATAAGGCTGTTGAGGAGCGACCATCTGTGTAATTGCTTTTTGCGAGCACCGATATGTCAGATAGTTGAAGATGCATCTCATTACAAGAGGAAATCCGACATGCTGATACAAACTCAAAGCTACTACACAATGGCTATATATAATCTTCGGAAACAAATATAGAAATAAACATAACACAAATCAGTCACATATAATTCATATCACAAAGGCGGAAACCGATATGAATATATAACATTTAAAAGTGTACATCATAGTAGTGGTCAAAAGATCGACAATATCACGAAAGAATCGATACAAGTGCTAGGAAAAAGAATAAGCATACATCAATGATTCTATATCTCGAGTGCATAACAACAAAAACTACAAGCTAAGTAGTTAGCCAAAAGATCAGATGATAGTCCGTTAAGGAGTCTAGCAGAAGCACCTATAAAATCTCAGTCTAACCCGAATATTATTTAAGAAGAAAATAATAAACGGATCAGTCTAGCTATAAATATCAAATAAAATGTGATAGGATAATAGATGCGATAAAAACGTATGATAACAAAAATGTCATACTATAAAGAGTATACATTAACTAACAACGAAAATCATACAATATCACAAAAAATCTCAAAGCACTAAAAAGAATGTCATATTCTTTATTTTATTCACCAAACCACAAATATTGACAATCATATCAATGCCAATTAGAAAAGTTAGTGAAACACAAACTCACCAATGCACAAAAATTGATAAAGCATACCAATGCAAATCACGAAAATTGGTGGAGCACAAATTCTAGAAGTCAATCAATAGAAATCTAGAAATCACAAAAAGGGGAAAGAGGCCTATCACAAGAGCAGGACCATGAAAACTCCCAACACGTGTATCGCAAAACGAGCCGAAGCTCCGCCAAACGAACCGAAGCTCCTCCAAACGAGCCGAAGCTCCTCCAAATGAGCAGAAGCTCCTCCAAACGAGCAGAAGCTCCTCCAAACCAGCCGAAGCTCCTCCAAACGAGCCGAAGCTCCTCCAAACGAGGTACCGTCCTCTACGTGGACAAAGAGATATCGCACATTGCTAGTCTAAACCATAAAATGACCATCATCGATCATCTAGAAGCATCAATTACAGTAAGATAGTAAATATATGAGTTTAGCTTCATGTCCCATAACCACTAGCTTAACTTAAATATTTACGAACAAATTGTAGATCTCCACTAGAAAAATTGTCACAAGAGATTCAATCGAACAAGTCCAAGAATTAACCGACGAAGTAAACGCAAGCGTTTCATACCACTTGTTTTACTAAGCCGTTTAATTATATTTCTCGTACGAGTGAGGTAAAGGTTTGTATATACTAGCAGATTGGAAAACGAATTTAATAAATGAGCTTTGTATTAAAATAGTGTTGAAATCGTTTTGATGAAAGAGTTTTGATATTTACTACTAGTATTGAATCCTTTGCATTTTTAAAGTGACAAATCAAAGAAATAATTGTAGAAACAATCAATCGTCAAAATTCACATATGAAGACGTGAATCAAATCCGAAGAAATCGATACCAAATCCATCAAAATGGATATTTCCAAAAATCCATAAAAAGAAGTCATCAAAGTCGATAATAAGTGATAACAACTAATCATATCAACAAAAATCGATAAACCTTGGAAATTTACTCAAAAATAGCCAAAATAGGCAAATTAAACAGTTCCAGACGTCTGGTAGGTGTACCCAGACGTCTGGCCCTAGTATTTGGAAGTATATGTGCTTTCTCCCTTCTATTTTTAATTCCTGGGCCATTTCAGATGTCTGAAATTTTCAACCAGACGTCTGAATTTGATTTCAGATGTCTTGATTTAGTTTCAGACGTCTGGATTTATTTTCTGCCTTTTCCAGACCCCTTTCCAGACATCTAGATTTTTCCACCAGACGTCTGGATTTGGTTTCAGACATCTGAAAATAATTTCAGACGTTTGAAATTATTTTCAGACGTCTGAAATTTCCTGCTAGGCAAAAAAAATAGCCTAGACCAAAAATGGCAAATCCAAACCAAAATGCGATCGAACGAGCGATGGATACTAGGGATTTATGCCAATAGGCAACCCAGCACTATAGGCTCTTCGATGCATCACCAAAAACATGTTCAAACATCAAAGATTGGATTTTTAAAGATTTGACTACAAAACACCAAAAATTGGAATATTCACCAATTCAATCCAAATCAAAAGCAATTGAACATAAATAAGTGTTAGGAATTCATACCCAACAATCAAAGATAGTTATAGACATAGATGTGAGGTAAAAATCTCACCTTTTACTCGAAAACAATGATGGAGAAGCTTTAAAACAAGCTAAGATCAATTCCTCTTCAACAACGAATCAAGAAGCTTCAATCTAAGCTTACAAGTAAAATATCTCCTAAGTTAGGTTTAGGAAATTTCTGAAATTGAAAAGAGAATGAGTTGGAGAAGAAGAAGGAGTTGCTTACCAAAGCTTCTCTTTTGAGTTTTGAGCTAGAATTTGTATTTGCAAAGGAAACCAGGGTTTTGAATTTTAATTTTCCATTCCTCTCTCCATTTTCAGTGAAACATGAGTGTTAGGAAAATAAGAATGAAGTGAAGAGGAGAGGTGGACTGAGCTAGAGTAATAAGTGGGGTTAATGGGCTGAAACCCAACCCAAAGCCCTAAGTGAAAAGTAGCAAAATTCTACTAACTCCAAACATATCGAAGTTTATACTCAAAAAGGTCGCAAACGACATTTTGAACTCAATGGAAGTTGTCTCGAGTCCTAATTTGACCATTTGCAAAAAGTAGCTTTTCGGACTAAATCCCAACGAACGATGTTATATTTAAATATAAAATCGATAAATATGTGGGTTGTTACATGGTTGCTCCTATCCAACCATATTCTCTGCATTAGTAGAAAATATTACCCAGTAATACTCTTTGTTAATGTGGGTCTTGGGGTGGGGCATCACAATGGCAATACAATAATTAATATAAAATAGTTTATTTCTATTAAAAGCAGTTACTTTCCACCAACCCTTAACTCTTGTAATTTTTCTATTGGTTAAAACATACTTTATGAGATCCTTTTTAGAAAAACTGTCATAGATCAGATTTATCATTCACAAAACTATTTGCAAACCATTTAATCTATTTTATTAATTATTTCAATATAATTATTAAGCTTTTCTTGCCTAATAAGTTCGTATAAATTATAAACACTTGGATAAAATCCCCATAAATTACTAAACATCAGAATTAATATATTTTTTAACATATAAAAAATTCGAGGCCAAAAACATTATTTAATTATTTTTACTAATTAAAACCTAAAATAATTCATTTTTCTTGCTTAAGAAATTCATAAAATATTCATGGATGCATAGAAAATTGTGAAATTAAAAACCCACTTCCAAAATATTGTGTTAAAGACTATATCCAAATTTCAAGTCATTTGGACATCATATACTAGGTTTCTACACTTATTAAATAATTCCATAATTAATCCAATAAATCACGAAGCAATATATAATACATCAAACAATCATAACACGGGATAATAACATCATATGGTTCAGATTTAGACATAAAACCAAAATAAAAAAGCAAATGTGAGATGGATAAGTATTATTCATCTTGATTGGTTGAAGAGCTTGAGATTAAATATGTTGATTTGATTTTCTTAACCTCTCTTCTGGTTTCCTTAGCTTTTCTCCCTTAGTTTTCTTAGTAATGGCCTTGATCTTAATTGTTTTTATATGAAATGAAATATAAATGAGGATAATGAGAGAGGAAGAGATTATGTTTAGGAAATGAGGCATCCTATTTTAACTTTCTCATAAATCCTCCTTCTTATTCAAGTTCTAAATAATCTTTTTAGTTCATTACCTGAAGCTCGACCAATTTTAATTATCAAATCTCATTTTTCTTATCTCAAAACATTATTTAATTTAATTCATCTAATTAAATCTCCTAAATTATTTTAATCAAAATTAGGGGTGTTACAGAAGCATAAATCGTTTTAGATATTTTCTAGAAAACAACAATTGTGGTTGGTTAATGGTGTAAATCATGTTAAAATACAAATGTATCTTTCAAGATTATGTTCTAGGGTGTTATTAATATCAGATCCAAGTTCTATAAATTTTAATTTGAATAATCATATCTAAAACCATATTTTACTATATTTATAAGCATAGTATAGTAAGAGAGGTAAAATAACTCACCTTTGACCAAAGCATAATAATTCCTAAGCAAAACTGATGCAGAATAGAAACTTTATGTATTCCAAAGCTCCAAAATAGTAGATTTATAATTTCCCTCGCTAATCCCTTTTAAGTCTCTTAGTTGCACTAATTAAGTTAGTGAAATGGTGGTATTTAGCTCTATTTTGGATAATGGAGGTTAGAAGGTGATTCAAAATGAAGAGAAATAACTAATAATGGTTGAGAATAAGGGAGTTAATCCTAATCTCGAATTGGGCTAATAGGTTGCACTAGTCACCCTCTAATTACCCCTTAACCTGCTCAAAACTAGTTAGAACTTCAACGAGTCACAATTTCTAGATAATTCGAAATACTTAATATGACCACTCCATAGAAAGAAACCATCATTCTAATCTAATGACAGTGGTTTTAGCTCTTAATTTGACTCTTATAGAAAAATTATAGGCCTTACAAGATTTTCAGGATCAAAACTGTCCGATAAAAGTTCTCAAAATGAAATTGTCATTAGTTAACTTTACCAAAATTATAAAGTCGAACAACCTTGTATGAATTTAAAATAATATTTTACAATCTTTCGATATGTAAAATATGGATTGTTACACTCTCCCCCCATTAGGAATTTCACCTCCAAAATCCTAGTCAAATAAGGAGAAGTTAAATATAGCAACCCCACGTGCCAAAAAATCATATGAAGTCATCTCAAATGTTGAATGCACATCCATGCAATCATAAGAAATCAAATAATATCTATGCCTATCCTAGCATGCAAGATGCTAAGCTATCTCATATGGCATCGTAAGTAAAGTGAATGCGATAAGCAGAGAAACCTTACCATGCAAAGCGCCATGCATCATCGGTCTCTCCACGCTCTTCTCGGTCTCCTCTATACCATCGCCTCCGCTTTCAATCCTGCTGAACTTCTAATAACTACAAAACCTTCTCTTAAGCCGCTCTTGGTTCAACCTTGATATCCCTTAACCAATCCAATGCCACTTTCCTTAATAATTTTTGTAAAAAAAATTCACGCATAAAATTTTTGACATCCTCCATCATTCCCTTCTCAATAAGATGCACATCTAATATCTTATTTCCATTGGAATGTACCAATAGTCTCAAATTGTGACACCCTCAGAGTACCTCATCACTAGGTTCATAAATGTTAGATATAAATGGTCCATCTCCTATATGGAGACAACTAACTCAGTTGAGTCCATACTACTTCATCTTCACAAATACCATTCCATCTCTATCGGAATGGGTCTATCATCTTGCTTGCTAACATACTTGGCTCTATCTCTTACTTCGAACAGAAATCATAACGAGTAATATACCCAAATTGTATATGCACTAGGAATCCACTCTTCAGCTGACATATTTCCTTAATACCTTAACCGTTGTCCTAAAGCGCATCATGTACTTCTCCTCCACTAGAAGACAAGAATATCACATTTGGATTCTACTATAAGCTTCTCAAGCTCAAAGTGCTCCATATCATCTCAAAGAATCATTTACATGTTATGTGAATACCACAAGCATTCCTCTCCTTGATATAACATCATGAATGAATCCCCTCCACCATGGGTCGTTCTCTTGAATTTCTAGTACTCCTATCTCTTTGATATCGTCTTCCTCAAATATATAACACAACTCACTAGATTAATATAGAACATCTTTTTTATAGTGATCGTTACCTCCAGATGTTCCCTCCACATCGGAAACTATAATGACTCATGTTGTAGGATTCTAAGCGAATACACCAACCTAACCATAAAGGTACCTTCGTAGGTGTAAAGTCTTACTTTAGCCTTTGCTCTCCCTCTGCCTTGTTCATTGTCTACTACACCTCACCATTCCACCACAACTCTGTATCCCTTTGGCCGTCCAATGCCCAATGATATTGAACCTCACAAGACCCAAACAAAGCAATCACAAACAAATAAACATCCATGAATCGACACATTAAGCCTCAACAAACTGTCGTTAGTCGATTTAACCATAACCAAGTTCAAAATAACTGAAGGTTTGCCTATTAGGTAAAGTCATAATTCTAACCTACTTCCTAAGTCACCAGATATATGGACGGTCTAAAGCATCAGTACCAAATAAAAAAACACAACACGCATATGTAAACTTACTCAGATAAGAATGCCTTTCCTTTCTCCTTTGTCGATGAAGCATCCAAAGAAGTAGGAGCTGCAGCCAATGCATAAGTAGTAGCAGTATTCTTGTTCTTCTGTAGCTCTGGACAGTCCCTCTTTATGTGCCCAATCCTATCACAGACAAAGCACTTCCTCTCCCCACTCCTTAAGGCCTTGAAGTCTTTGCTAAGATGATCCATCTTACTACAATTAAAGAACTTTAGTTCCTAACTAACTTTCTTCTAGCTATCCTCTTTTTAAAATCGCTTCTTCTCCTTGTTGTTCCATTTCCTTTTGCCTTCGCCACCCGCTCCTGGATTTCGTTTACCCTTTGAAATAATAATTTCAGCCTTTGGTATTGGGTACAAGCTCTCTTCCTCAAAGCCTTCTCAACCGGTTTCTTAAAGGACTCGTCAATATGTCCCACCTGCTTCTCCCCTAGATAATAATCCAAAACCATGATGAACTTCTCATTCTTTTTCATAAGGGTAATAATAAGAGATAAACCATATTTCGATAGCATGTCAATTTCAACCACACTATGAGACAATCTTCTCTCCTTGCTTCAACTCCACAAACTTCCTAGACAATATCAACTTTTGAATGGTTGGTGTGAACTTCTCTTCAAATATGCACTAAACTACTCCCAGGTGAAGAGATCTTCTGGAGTAGCAATCTTAATGGCATTCCATCATCTCATGGCGTGGCCTTGAAGTTTCTTGTAGGCTAATTCCTCTTCATTGAGTCTTCTACCTCTAATTCTTCAAAGGTATGCTTGTAGGTATCCAACCAATCCTGCATTTCCATATCTAATTATGCTCCAAGGAAAGGTTTGCCTCCAAGACTAGATTAGTCCATGTTTTACTTAGCAAAGTCGGCTTCGGATGCTTGCACTGGACACCACCATCAATACTACTGAGCAACACCTTAGATATTCTACAGCATGTTCCTCATCACATCCATGAACATAGCCTGCATATTGGGGTTAACTTCTCCCAAACCTGCTCCTCATATTCCCTCCTTAGAATTCCTAGTAGTGTTCCTTGTATGTTGGCTCAGCAATAAACTTTGCAAACAGTCTCTCATAAAGGGAGACTAATCTATGGTGCTCTAATGATCAATGTGACTTTTATACTATACATTATACTAATATATAGCTTTGAAAACCAAAACTATTTAACAAATATGCTCTCTAATTTATTGCTTGATCCATTCTAAGGAATTTCACTTTCCTTATCTCCAATGGATCAAAATACCAACTCAGGTCGATCATTCACTCTAAGCTCTGATACCACATGTGATGATTGCCCTATACCTGCAGCACCCAATATACCTAATGGGTGCAATGTAATGGTATCTAGCTAAAGTTGGATGATTGTCAAGGGTGAAATAGCTAATTATGATCATAGCACATAGAATAATCTAAAATATCAACATAATATAAAAAAAGAGAGATAGTTAAGTATAACTAAAGAACCGAAATAATATCATAATACAAGGTTCACAATAGTAATAAAAAGCAAATGGAGTAGAGTTTACACATCATCAAAATAAACTCAATGGAAATTTGTCCATAAATAAGGTAGAGCACTAATAAAGCTCTATAGTGTTGCACGGTGGAATAAGCAACAAACTTTAGTAATAAATATAATAGCGCTGGCCTCTTGTTTGCCCTCTGAATAGCTTCATGCACAAATCTCAAACCTATTATCAAGTATACTAATTTAAGAGTATCCGAGGTAATAAGAAGCAACGTACAAAACCTCATGTTAGATGACAACATGGTATGATCGATAAACAATCTCGTAATACTATAAAAACCAATATAGTAAATGACATTGGGTATGGATAATTATATCATATTTGTCCTTACATCCAAAGATTTAGCACATAACACAATATCTACTATGTCACATGGGCAAACAACATTAAGTATATTATGAGTTTTAAGGTAACTATCTCAACAATGCCGACATCACAAGACATCCAACAATCACACCAGTCATAGAAAACGCAAAGTTAACACGTAATGAAAACATCCTCAATGTCTTGTATGACCTTGTTTACTGCCAAGGTGTCACTCGTCATGCACTTCCATTATGATTGTTGTTATCCTGCCTTTTGGCAAAGCCGTGACACCAAGAACTTGACTGGAAACCAAAGACAATTTGATCAGAAGATCAGTTATACTGGAAAATTTGGTCCGAGTCCAGATCTAGCTACAATTGGCATGGTACGACAAACAAAGCTATGAAAGGTGGAATTCCAAATTTTAGGTCATTCGAAGTTCATACGCTCAAGTTATGGATCGATCAAGTTTCAAGTAAGACATGCTTAATTCGTATCCATCATATTCGTATCCATCAAGTTAACCACCTCCATCTTGTTCGTATCGATCACACTATATTATCGATCCATATGTTCAGTTAGTATCAATCAAATACTTCCATCAATTTCATATCGATCAGCCAACAGACCAATACGAAGTTAGTAGCAAGCATTGATACGAAGCGACCTCCAATGATCGATATGAAGAGCATATACAAGCATCGATACGAAAGCAGCATGCAAGGATCGATGCAAAAGGAGTTACACTAGATCGATGCGGAAAAGGCACAGTCAAGCAAAGGGAGTGGTCCATTAGCATGAAAAGTGGATCTTCATGTGACTGCTGCTCCACGTCATTAGAGCATGGCCGATCGATACGAATAATCATCGAATTAAAGTTGATTGATACGAAGTTATCAATACATATGGTGTTATCTCGGCTTTTGGCAAGGCCGTGACACCAAGGAATTGACCGAAAACCAAAGACACTTCATCTCGAAAACCACTTATACGCAGGTCCACTATGAATGCTGGTAAATTTTGTCCAAGTCTGGATTGAGCTACAGTTAGCGTGACACGAAAATCAAAGCTATGACAGCCAACATTCCAAATTTCAAGTCAATAGGAGTTCGTATGCTCAAGATATTGATCAATCAAATCCAAGAAGATCAACTCCTTCATATCCATTCTCATTCACATCCATCAAAGGTGGCCTTCTTCGTATCCATCAGAATCAAACTAGTTCGCATCCTTGGAAGGAACAAGTTCATTCGTGTCCCTCCAATTCATGTCCAATGCAAAGCACTATCAACTTCTATCCATCTAAGAAAACAACTACACTTCGTATCCATCACGTATACATCATTTCGTATCGATCGAATACATTCTTCCTCACATCCATTGGAATCAGGTTAATTCGTATCCATAAGGAACTGTCGCTTCATGTCGATCAATCCATGCACTTCGTACCGATCCACCCATTCCATTTTTTTATATCGATCGGCCATTGGTCGATACGAAGAGCGCATCATGGATCGATATGAACGTCACCCCTTTTCATTTGATACGAAAAGGCCATTGAATCATCGATACGAAATAAGCATCCCAAGACCGATACGAAATACTTGAGCCTATATCGATACGAATGGGAGTGTAAGCTATCGATACGAACATAACTCAATCGAGCGATACAAAGTGGACGACAAGTGAGCGATACGAAGGAGATTGTTCCAGCTTGATATAAACGAGGCACATCCAAGGGAAAGAGTCGGTTGCTCAGCGTGAAAAGTGGATTGACCCTAAAAGTTAGCGCCGCATCACCAGATATCACGTGTATAGAAGCGATGCAAACAGAATCGATGCGAGCTCGACAACCTTTAACAAATTCAAACTTGCATCGACCATAACTCGAGATCTATAAGTCCAAATGTCGGAAAATTTTCACAAGAGCTTGCGTATAACCTCAAGAATGTACCAGATCAATTTTAGCCCAAGAGGATCAATTATGAATCGATACAAACTCAATTCGTATCGCTCTTATATCGAGTCGAAATCACCTAAACTCAATCTCCTGTTCCCACCCACGTAAGGGAAGAAGTCTTCCGAGATTTGGGCGAGATGTTTGCTGCCTATGCTTATAAATAGTGACCCTAGACCTACAGAAAAGGGACTTTAAGCTTCTATACGCTGACATTTTGCTGGAATCATCATTAAACTTCAGTTGTACTATTGTAATTTCTTGTAATCAGTGAGTGAAAGTCAATAAACATTAATCATTTCATAGTGAATGTAGGAAATCTGTCAAACCACTCTAAATTCTTATGTTTCTACGCATTTTATTATTTGTTGATTGGTTTGTTTGTTAGATCTATGTCATTTTACATTTAATTTCTTCATTTTTATCTCTTCAAACACATTCAAAGAGTGTTATACCGAATTTCGGTACAAACACTTTGGTGCTTTCACTAAGAAAACCCAGTTTTTCTCCTACTCGTTGATCTATCGTCGATGTTGGATTGCGAAAATCTAAGGAGAAGATCTAGATTTCAAGCATAGAAGTTCTTCCACCCTATTCAGATTTGAATCAAGTCTAGGAGAGAGCTTTGCTATCTACCATGGTCAATACTAGGATTACTTTAACAGCTGCAGATCCAGAAGGATGAGATAGATAGAACTCCGCACAACTTCCTCCTACCGACCAAAATGCTATTGGACCTTCGGATCGGCAGGGCCCTGTCACTAGGGAAGAGTTCCAACTGCTAATGCAAGAGCTAACTCAAAGCCGCCAGCATCTTACTCAGTAGCTCCATACCAATGCAGAGTTGACCATTTGATTGAACCATGAAAGACAAAGGAGATCCAGAAGGGATCAGGCTTCCTATTCATCCATTGAAAGTTCAGCCTCTTCTGGCTTCAATCATAGATCCATATACCCATGGTTGGATGGAAGCTATACATAGGCTACTAGACATCAGAGTACACTAATTCTTGGGCAACTGAGAATTGGCCTGTCGACCAGCCATCAGACCGGACTCTCCTCCAACTCCTTATTATATTACCGACAACCGCGCTGCCGCTGCTGCTACTGAGTTGGGAGCTGACGCCCAAAACCGAACAGATCCGAACCATCGCCAACGTGAATATACTCTTTAATCTTACATTCTTGAAAACCTAGAAGCAAGAAGTAAGGAGCAAGATATGGACCATCGACCGCGACCGGCCCATCCTCGCATTGCGAAACCCGACCACACCTTGTGTAACGACCCAACTTCCAGACTCCAAGAAGTCGCATCGTTAATAAGAAGAAAGGGATAGAGAGTAGAAGAAAAAGAAGAGAAGAAAGAAACAACACAAGAATCTTACACAGCGGAACGAATAAATTATATTAATAACATAAATATTACATGGTTTACAACCATTATCAGAGTACACAGATATTCAACACATACTAGACAATTATAAACACCTGTCTTGTTATACATCTCAATACATCACAAAGACAACCACTCAGAGAACACACAGCGGAAACTCTATATATATCTACACGCAGAAGCCTCCTGCTCCATTGCTCCTCCACAATTCGTCAAAGCTAATCCAAATCCTAACCTGAATCACCCTTGACTACTCATAAAAATTTGAGTACCCAAGAGTTTATGAAAAACAAAAATAAACTCCGGGTCAGACATGGGTCTGGTGTGAGTAATAGGTTAAAGTTGCTTAACTTTCAAAAAAAAAAACTTTTGAAAAGAAAGGTATCACGTAAGACTTCCCACACACAAACATGGAAAAGTTTTTACCTTACGCTAACCAAAACATTTGATAGGAAATCCGATGATATTATAATAGCGTCTAGGGTTTTCAAATAAATATGAAATAGCCGAAATTGTTACATCTATTAAATTCCAGCTACTAGCCACAAAAGTGGGTAATACAATCAAAACCGTTGGCACTTATTGGATTTTGGATTCCATACAATGGCAGGGCTACTGGGGTCCGCCCGTCACAGTACGTGGCCTAGATCACCGTACCGAGGAGCCACCCTAACTCCCCTGCAACACAAGACCGGGACCATTCCTTACCGAACAGTCCCGAACAAGACAACCCCGGCGATTCTAGCTAGTAATCGCCCCACACAGCCGAAATATAAAGGGACATCTAGACAGGGGTAAATCTTGCTCTCCAGTGGGTGCGACCCACGAAGCCTTGATGCACCTCCCCTGTTTTAGCCATTCCCGGTTGATGAGTCTTGAGGCTACGATTACCTTTATAGGATATATCACTTAGAATGCTCATCGTCCACCTGACGATGTTCTGAAAGCATTCAATCCATACAAGTTCATTCCGGGTTCGAACGTTGGAATCACCCTCAAAGTTAACGACAATAACCCTAGCACTCTATACCACCATCTCGAATCTATAAGGACTAATTCCGTCAACTCATTACGGAATCACCCATAGAGTTATACTGACTCATAGTCCTTACACCTCGAGTCTTCACTTCTCCACTTAGATTTACGACCTAACGTTATTTGGAATCGATGTGGTTTTCGGATATCCAAATATGGAAACCTGATCCCGGTCTCTGCGTGTCTTTTAAGGTCCAAGTTGTTTTAAAGGTTTAAAACAATTCAATTACAATATCTATATACACACAGATAGATAACTCATAAACCATAACTGATAATCAACATTATCAAATAACAGGTAATTCACATCATCAATATCATATAGATATACCATATATCATCATCACAATCGATAACCTATGTTATCATCATAATACAATCAACATCCATACCACACAATATTATTTATCTCATTACTGGGATCCTAAAGCATCCAAGACAATCAAGTTCAACCATTCATCCATAAGCAATGATTTACTCATTATTCTATAATTAACTTAAAATGAATTAAATTAACTATCTCTATTTCTAATTAATTTAAAATGAATTAAATTAATTACATCATCTATAATTAATTTAAAATAAATTAAATTAATTACTTCATCTATATAAACCTTGCTTATCCAATCATTTAATTGATTACAATCAATTAATCAATCATAAATTACTTTAATTAATCACTCTTGGTTAATTACCTTAATTACATTCATGTAATTATCCTTAATTAATTCCACGAATTAATTATCCAACTAAACAGTAATTAACCTTTAATTACTTCAATTAATTAATTAATCATAATTAATTATCCTAATCCTTAATTAATTACATTAATTAATTACCTATTATTGATTAATTAATCATAATTAATCATCTTTAATTACATCATTAATTAAAATAATTAATGATCCTTAATTATTAATTACCTTAAGTAATTAACTTATTAATCATCATCACAGATTAATTATATTTAGTAATTAACCAACTTAATTACTATATTAAATAAATTAATTATCCTTGAATTAATTACTTAATTAATCCCTTGATAAATTATTAAATAACTAATCCAAATTACTCATTCTTAAACATCTCCTTAATTACAATCTGTAATTATTAAACAATTACTTAACTGAGTAATTTCCAAAACTTCAATTACAAAAAGTAACTATTCTTAAAACCCAAGTGTTTATAATTAATTAAACTTGATTAATTAAAAATAAACAATCTCATTAAATTAAATTAATTACATTAAGTAATTAATTCCTTAATTACTTTATCAAGTAATTACTCAAACCATTCACATTTGATTATTATTAAATTAATTAATCTAATTAATTATAAAAATTAACTACATTAATTAATTATTAAATAATCCTGGTTAATGGCCTTCATTAACCATCCTCAAAATTATTTTATAAGGTAATCAACTTAAATTAATTACAATTTAAATTATCTTTAATCATTTATTAATGAAAGTTAATTATTAAATTAATTAACCTTAAATAAAAACTTAATTACATAACTAATATTCATTTATCATTAATTAATAACTTAATTAATGATCTTAACTTAAAATTGATTAATCATAAATTAATTATAATCCCAAATTTAAATAATTAATTAAATTAATTATTAAATCTTAATTACTTTATTAATTAATTTTAAAACATAAATCTTAATCAAATTTCCAAAGTAAAACATAACTTAATTATGTTTAAAACAATTTAATTTAAACAAAGTACTTATGAAATCACCTTTAAGTTTCAATTTAAATTCATGTTTAAAACTTATCAAAGTTTTAAATAATTTAAAACTTTTTAAATTGCAAATCAAACAAATGCTATGGAAATTTTTAAAGTTAAAGTCATTTCAAAACTTTCAGTAATTTAAATTTCCATTTTAATTTGAAACTTCAAATTTTAAATCTTCTTTAAAAATTTGAACCTGAAATTCAAATTAAACCTTTGAATTCCCAGATTTTAAATTAACTTCAACTCTATTCATATTTTTATAATCTTATTATTAAAAAGTTTAAACTATCTTATCCACATGATATAGTTAATAAAGTTAAATTTTTAAACTTACGCTTCTGTTCTAAAAACTGAAATTTAAATTCAAATGAGAATTTTAAACTTACATTTAAATTTGAACTTAAATTTTACTCAAAACCATAACTGCAGATTTAAAAAGATTTAAATCCTGATTTGCAGAAAACAGAAAATAAACAGGTTTCGATTCAAACCTGGAATCTAAATTCAAAGTAATTCAAACTTGAATTAAGTTTTAAAATTAAGTTTTAAACCTAAACCTTATTTAAAACCTATAACTACAGATTTTTAAAAGTTTAAAAACCAGAATTTCAAAAAGAAAAATAGGTTTCTGTAACCTGTTAACATACAGGTTCAACCCGAGAGAACCTAAATTTTACTTCGGGTTTACAGCTTTCCCACTTCGAGTTTTACATTGACCTGCTTCGAGACAATTCCCACTCTCCCCTGAAACATCCAATACCCAAACAATTCACCAAAAAACATGTCGCCGTGCATATGCACGGCGATGCCCGCCCTTATCATGATCATAGATGATCCAACACCAACCAGAAATCCACCACAACTTCAAACATCAACCCAGATTGATCAGAAATCAAATAGTTCAAAATTACCCAAATTCAAAATCTGAAAATGCTTACAGGTTTCTACACAAAACCTGTCAACGGCGATTGCAAGTTGCTCCGACCACCTGCAGTCTATCCATTCCAACCTCGAACTCCTCCCTTCATCAACTACACATTCCCAAAGTATCAGATCACTCGGTAAATCCATCACTCCTCACTGGCCTAACCTTTAACCCTTATTAAAACTAGGGTTCAATTCAGAAAAACCAAACTGCAATCAATCCAGAAATTTATATTCACTTCTCTGGTTTTTATAAGGATCTACGATCCTTTCTTTATAACTCAGAAAGATCCTGAGTTTCTTAAATCATAAATTTCAAGAATTTTGTTTAAATTTATATTTTGTTCAAAAACAACTTTAAAGGAAACAATACTCTACAATTTCTCATACTTGATTTTAAAATCAAGTTCCAGTTAATGTTTTTAATTTATAACACTGAATTTCTATATTAATAGGTTTGGATTTGATCAAGATTTAACATATAATGTTATTACCTGTTTTAACAGAATCATCACCCTGTATTTAACTTCACCTAAAATTTAAATCTGAACTTAAGAAATTTAAACAACAATTCTTTATAAATTTGCATTCTAATCTATGCTAAACAAAACCTCTTTATTTATTTATTTATTCTAAAATCCAGATACTACTTCAAAGTAGATCAATCACAGAAAATTCTTTTAAATATGATGGTGAATCTGGAAACACAGCAAAGCAAAAATCAACATGCACACTCAATCATAATTTCATCAGATCTTATATAAGCACACAAGCATATTTTAACTCAATCATTTAAATCAAGCAACCTAAATATATTTTAAGATTTTATTTGTTACTCACCACTTGATGAATGCAGACCCCCCCCCCCCTGTTGACCACTTGAATTTGCAGAACACAAACATATGCAGGCCTGATCCTCTGTTAAATCTTGATGAAAAGCTCATGCTCACAGCCTAATTACTTGCATGCAGGAAATAGATGATGCTGAGTTGATCATTGGTGGAGTATGCAGGTTCTATGATTTGAGATTTGCAGATTGATCTTTATGTTTATGATTATGCAGATTTCTGTGTTTGAATATGCAGGTTTATCTTTGTTTTGAGGAAATGCAGATTGAAGATGGGTCAAATGCAGATTTGTTTTTAATATGAAAATGATTCAGATTTGTTGTTGAATTTTTATGCATTTGTGAATGCAGATTTTTAGATATGCAGGTGAATTTGATGAGGAGTTTGTATATGCAGAATTTTTTTTTTAAAAATTTGAGGAATGCAGATTTGGGATTTGAGAAAATGCAGAAATAAGATGTGCAGATTGCATGATTTTGATTCAAGAAGTTTGAAGAATTTCTTTTGATTAAAGAAGAATGAAAAATGCAATATGTTTGAAGATGTAACTATACACATGTGTTTTCAGATTTAATTAAAAGAAAAGAAAAATTGAAAACAAAATTTTAACACTTGTCCATTTTATTACACTTGTCAAAAGAATACATATAAATCAAACACTTGTTTTCTTAAAGATAATTAGTTTTTAATTACAAATTAATGTTATATTAGCTTAACTTAAGTTGTTATTTTATATATATAAATTTATAGATGAAAATAAAAACAATCATGTTAATAAATGAAACTTATACATATTATAGATTAAAACAAATTTAGATTTTATAATTTAGAATTTAAATTCAAACTAAACTTAAAAACCAAATATTTTTAAATTAAGTTATAAATATAAATTCAATTTGAAATAAACATTACAAATCTTATTCAAAATTTATTTATAAAGTCAATACAAGGTTAATATTATTTTTATAAATCTCTTTTTATTAAATTAAAATCATTTTATTAAGTCATAAAACCATTTGTTGAATTAATTCTAAATTTAAAACTCAATTCAATCTAATTTAAAACATTTAATATTTTTCTATCAATTTTAGAATCATATTTTTATTTATGAAATAGTTTTAAAACTCAATAATTAAAATCAATCTATTTAAAATATAAACCAATATTTATATTGCAAATAGAAATCCTTTTGTAAATTTCAAAAGGTAAAATAATCAATTCAAATAATTATTGAAGAAGATTATTAAATTTATCTGAATAATCATTATCAGATTATCAATATCAATTTAATTTTAACTACAGATTATTAAATTGATATTGTCAAAAATTCCGGGATGTTACACCTTGGCTCAATATGTCCAAAATATTTAGATACTAGGCACCCCGAAAATGATCTGTCGATGATCCGTGAAAGTTAGGGCCTAACCAATGATGACTTGGAATCTCCCGGAGTCATATTCCTTTCACTGATGATATCGTTTGTGCTGACCCGCCTCGGCGATTCAGAATGCCAACTCTACCTGTTTATTAAGAGAGCGCTGATCCTAACTAGCACATTTTAATGAATGCCGCACGAGCTTATGATGCGGTCAAATGTAGAAGTTTCCCGATCTCCCTATAGGGCATAGCAATTAAGTGGTTTACTTGTCTACCACCTCGAATTGTCTCATGTTTCGACCAGTTGGCAACGAAATTTGTTGAACAATTTTGCACGAATGTCACAAGGCTGAAAGATGTTAATACCTTGTCCAGTGTCACCCAGGCTCCCGAAGAGACACTCAGGCGTTATCTGGAGAGGTTACATGCTGCATGCTCCGAGATTAGTAATCCTAATTAAAACTAAATTCTTATGGCACTAACTAAGGGGTTCGATCCCGATTCTGAATTCGGTGACCGATGGGTCAGAAAACCTCCTGCGTCATTGGACCGTTTCTATTCCAAGGCAGCTCAGTTCTTGAGAAGAGAGGATGCGAAACATTCTAGGAAAAAGGATGATTCAGGGCCCACTGTGGAAGAAATCCAGAGCAATGTCGCTGCAAAACAAATCGGGATGAGTTTCGAAAAGGTGTAATTAAATATACAGAATCAACAGAAAGCCGATGGAAATCAAAACGGGAAACGGGATTAGAATCGTAGGTCGCGGCATAGGGCTCCTATTGTAGCGACCCAACTTTCCACTCCCGGAAAATCGCATCACTAATTAAGAAAGAAAGGGATAGAAGAAGAAAAGAAAGAGAAGAAAGAGAAAGCAACACATCAGAATCTCACAGCGGAACGATTTAAATATAATATAGAACATATACAGAGTATCATATACATCAGAGTACACAACTAAACATCTCAATTTAGACAGTTATATCATTTCTGTCTAATACAATACCAGACATCATACAGACAACAACACAGCGGAAACTCTAATCATATCTACACGCTGAAGCCTCCTGCTCCAAAGCTCCTCCAGAATTCGTCAAGAGATAACCTGAATCACTTGACTACTCATATATAATATGAGTACCCAAGAGTTTAATAAAACAGAAAATAAACACTCGGGTCAGACAGGGGTCTGGTGTGAGTAAACGGTTTAAGATTGCTTAACTTTAGAAAAACCTTTGAAAGAAAAGGTATCACGTAAGACTTCCCACACATAAACATGGAAAAGTTTTTACCTTACGCTAACCAAAACATTTGATAGGAAATCCAGTGATATTATAATAGTGTCTAGGGTTTTCAAATAAATATGAAATAGCCGAAATTGTTACATGATTAAATTCCAGCTACTAGCCACAAAAGTGGGTAATACAAACAAAACCGTAGGGTCTCGTAGGGAAAATGGGTTTCCAACAATGGCAGGGCTACTGGGGTACCGCCCGTCACAGTACGTGGCCTAGATCACCGTACCGAGGATTACTCCCTTCATCCCCTGCAACACAAGACCGGGACCATTCCTTACTGAACAGTCCCGAACAAGACCACCCCGCAGTTGGCTGCAGACCAACTGCCCACACAGCCGAAATATAAAGGGACCTCTAGACAGGGATGTATCTTGCTCTCCAGTGGGCGCGACCCACGAAGCCTTGCTGCACCTCCCCTGTTTTAGCCATTCCCGGTTGATGAGGCTTGAGGCTGCGATTACCTTTATAGGACCAATTATCTTAGAATGCTCATCGTCCGCCTGACGATGTTCTGAAAGCATTCAATCCATACAAGTTCGTTCCGGGTTCGAACGAAACCGAAGGCACTATCTCGTTGCACTCATTTTGGAATCACCCTCAGAGTCAACGACCATAGCCCTTGCACTCTGATTCACCATCTCGAATCTATAAGCACTATTCCGTCAAACTCATTACGGAATCACCCACAGAGTTATACTGACGTATAGCCCTTGCACCTCGAGTCTTCACTTGCTCCACTTGGATTAACGTCCAACGTTTAATTGGAATCGATGTGGTTTTCGGATTCCAAATATGGAAACCCGATCCCGGTCTCATCGAAACCAAACGCCATTTTAATGTCCAAGTTGTACTTAAGGGATTTTAGACAATAGATATTTAGAAAATATCACTTAACACAAATGAATGTATCATATTACACAGATAGATAAGCATCTATTATCACATGCATCTATACATATCACAAAGCAGCATATATATCACAATCAGATATAGCATATACATATCATCATCCATCAATCAATGCCATCCAACAACAACCAATATCATTAACTCATTCAATGATACATATATCATCCAATCATTAACCATTCATAAACAAGTTTGATTTAAACTTGATTAATTTAATTAATCCTTAAATTAAATTAATCCTTAATAAATCACTTGGATTATCCTCAATCCAACTTCTTATTCATTAATTAATTACAAATTAATTAATTAACATCATTTGATTTTAATCTTCCCTGATTAATTATCACTTAATTACTTAAGTAATTATTACTTAATTACCATATTAATTAATCATCCTGATTAATTAATTCGAAATTATACCCAGTAATTCCCTCTTAATTACCTTTCAAAATTAATCAATACTTGATTAATTATTCTTTAATTATCCTGATAATTATTTCTTAATTATCCTTTAATCAGTTACACCTGATTAATCACTTTTAATTAATCACATTGATTAATTACTTTTAATTAATCATATTAAATTAATTACTTTTAATTAGTCACCTTTGATTAATTACTCTAATTACATTTAGTAATTAAAACTAAATTATTAATTAATTATTCTTAAATTATTAATTAGCAATTAATTAATTATTTTCATTAATTAATGATTACATCATCAATTAAATTTCTTTCTTAGTTAATTACTTTAACATGTAATTAATAACTCTTAATTCTTTAATTAATCAATCATTAATCAAATAATTTAAACCTTTAATCAATTATTAATTAAGTCTTTTAATTAATAACTAAAGTGATTATTCCCTAATCACATTTACTTTATTACTTTTCATAAAGTAATTATCCTTTACCTTTAGTAATTAATCACTTAATTACTTTAACTACTTCCCTAAGTAATTATATTATATTAATTCAAAGTGATTATCTTAATTAATCACAAATTTATTATTTAATTAACTATTTAACTAAATCATTTAAAATTAATTAAATGATTCTTAACTTTTAATATTATAAAACTCTTAATTAAGAAAACATTGTCTTAATTAAATTGTTATATTAACCAATAACCTTCATTAGTTAAAAATCTAATTATCTTAATTATCTTTCCAAACTTAATTATCTTTAATTAAATCAAAATTCAAAATAATTAAAGATAATCTTTATTACAATTGATTATCAAATTCTAAATCATAACATTTTGAAATCAATTATAATTAAACTTATTTAAAATTGAACTTTTAAATCTTTAAAACTATTCCAAAAATCTTTGATAAAAATTTAATACAAACTTATTCAAACATTCACCTATTTTATTTTAAAACTTTCATATTTTAAAATATATAAACCTGTTTGAAATTTTAACCTTAAAATAAATTTAGTTTTATACTAAAAACTTGTTTTTCTTTTGTTTAAAACTTTAATTATTTATAAAACTCAAATCCTTTTTTTTTAAAACTTATCAAAACCCACAAAGCCCAAACTAAAGCACGCTGGCAACTCGAGTATCACTCAGGAACTCACGCGACAATCCCCGAATTCCCCTAACCTCTGCTTCGAGTCAGACCATCAAAATCGCGAAACCTACTACGAGTCTACCCCTCTCTTCTCCCCAGAACTCCAACGCGACATCACATATGCACAACATGTGCACGTAAATGTGCACCGCCTCGCCGATCAACGGCGAACTTCCTACCAACCTCCAACAAATCACTCGCGTCCCCAACATCGAGTTTCCAAACCCAGAAAACCCAACCTCGATCGAACACGAGATTTCAACCTTCAACCCACTGCCTGAACCCAACATCATCAGGTAATTTTGATCGCCGCCCACGATCCCAAGCTCCAGTCACCATGCCAATCACACCATAGCTACGTCAAGTCCTACCGCACCTCCAGAACGTCACGCGACCAACTCCGGTATCCCCACGACACCGTGAATCCATGATGAACTCATCGACCAAAAATAGGTACAAAAACCCTAATTCTTCAATTCATGACCAACCCAATCAATTAAAAATTCAAGGAGCATTTTTCGCATGCTCACTGAAGTCCCCTCTGCCCTCGAGTTCAACAGCGACGTTCAATTCACCGTGATTTGCCATGATTCGAGCAATTTACCCAAAACAGAAAAATCCTAAATTCTCTTAAACTACCAAAGTAAAAATCATGTTAATCACACTAAAATTCATAATTTTCAATGGCTAATTCATACATGAAATCAAAACTCAAAATTGATTTAATTAATTTTTGACTCAACTTACCATTTACTGTAAATTTGAAAATTTTAAACAAGTTATCCAATTTTAAAACTTACAAGCATTTTTAGATGAGAAGTTAGATGATTACAAACATCTTTTATATACAAATCAAAGTCAAATTCAAATCCATTATCAAGTTATTGATTTTATCATGAGGTTGATCTGTTTTATACATGCTGAAATCTTTCAAACTGTACAGGTATTCCAACCCGTATGCTCAAACATGCAATTCAAACTCTCACATATAAACATGCATTTAATTCAATCAAGTAATAGTATGATATTCATTCACAATTCAAGATAGAATCAAGTTTAAATCTGTTTTTAAAATTTATTTACTCACTTGATTAATGCAGAGGACAGGAACTGCATTTCTTCTTTCCAGGCTTATTGAATTCCACTGCATGTTGATTAATTGTTGCTGCATGTTGATGATTCCTAGCTTTGCATGTTGATTAAATTTTTCGCTGCTATTCTTTGTTTTGAACTTGCCTCTAACTTTATTTGAGAATCAAGTTTTAGCCTCTGTTGAATTTCCAGACTTCTATGCAGTTTCATGCATTTGTTTCTTCTTTCCAGATTTTACTTCCTGAACTTTGTTTTGATTTGCATTCTTTTTCACTGATTTGTTTTTCAGATCTGAATTCATGTTTTAGTTGAGAAGAAGAAAATCTCTTGCTGAAGAATAAAACCATCTTTTATTTACAATTAGATTTTAATTTTAATTTTTAAAGAGAATGACATTTGTCACCTCTTATGCTTTGATTAATCTACACCTAAGCAACTTAATTTACATTTGTCTTTAATGTAAATTAATATACTTACATGTGTTATATAAGTATTATTTATATGTTTTTCCTTTAAATGTATTTATCTTTAATAATTTATTAAAGTCTAATATACATGTACATGTAATACTCATATGAATTATAAAATATGCATACTTATCTTTTAATAGATATTCATATGAAACAAGTAATTTACATTTTAATCCAATCATGTTTATATGTTTGAAACTTCTATTTTAAATTAGATCTTATTTAAAAACTTAAAGTACATATTTATCATAAATAAGGAATTAACTTTGTTATTTTAAATTTAAATCTCAATTATCAATTCAAAGTCATTAAATCAAATTATCATTTTAAATTCAAAACTAAACATATTCAAGTTTGAAAACTCTTATTAAATTCAAATTAATAATTTTCCTATTTCAAACATATATATACAAATATATATACACATTTCAAATAGAAACATTCTAACATTAAATTTATTAATTTCCAAATTAAATTTTAAAACAAATCTCAAATCACAATATATACATTCATATATATTACAATTTGAATCTAAAGTTTTTATTACATTAAAACTTCTTATTTATCAAAATAAATATTTCAAAATCAAATTATTATTAGCTTTCAAAAGAATTAAATTTGCCAATTCATATTGCAAAGAAAAATATTAACAGATATTAACAAATTATTATCATTTATTTTTAATATAAATTTAACTTGTCAATTTATAATATAAAATGATCAAATCAATTTAATTTTTATCAAAGATTATTAAATTGATATTGCTCAAAATTCCGGGTCGTCACATTCCTCCCCCCTTAAAAGAATTTCGTCCCCGAAATTTAAAAGCAAAGATAATTTAATAACCCAGCTAAAGAATTTAAATTCCTATAAGCAATCAAACAATCAATCATACACTACCAATCATAGCAACCAATTCAAACAAATAATTTATCTATCCAGACAAAATTCTGAATAGAACCTCCTAATATTATCTAGAGTTTCCAGATACCTATACTGGAATACTCACTCTACAAATCTTAACTAACTACACTACTAAAACCAAGAACTTCCTCATCTGATTCTTCAAATCTAAACAAGATATCAGACTAAACTCAAAACCAACTCAACTACCAGATCCCTTCTGAACTGCTGATTCTATCACTCAAAGAATCATACACATATTCCTCAAAGATATGTGAAATACAATGAATTCCCAGCTATTCAAACTGGCAATTCAATCCTGTTGATCAAAATCAAATCTCTAGAGATCACAGATAAAACTCCAAATACCTTCAAAGCTAACACTCCAGTTTTACCCATTCTTATATCTCCTTTGATTGGATAAAACCAAATCAATATCCAAACTCTAATTGCACATTCCAAAATTTCACAATTCTTAACTGCACAACTCTTCAGATGCTCTGAGTCACCTCCAATATTCCTGATCAGCCTAACCCTTGCTGATTGCTCCATGAAACAACAGCACCAACTCAAATCAAATCTCCAGATCCTACTCAACAAAATGGCTTACCCAAAAATAATTCGCCAAAATCCAATCCACAATTCTATACCACAATCAACAATGGACTTCAAACATACCTCTCCTATCTGGAATAGCCAACAGTTGTACTTGACAACCTTGCCTTCAAATTTAGAAAATTCCTTCATACTTAAATTTCCAGTAGAAATTCCTTTACTGCAACATCCGGTTGTTCTATACTAGAATAATTCCCAACTTGCTTCCGCTGCACAACTCTGATCTAGAGCAGATAAGAATGCTATCGAAGAACACAAGCACAATCTATCCCCATACACTGTTCATCCGACTCATAAAAATCTCAGTGACCATTCCACTTGGTCAAAACATCTTAGCAGAATCTTAACTCGGAATAAGATGATCAATTCCAAAGAATCCTGAGCTGCCTCACCAAACTCACCTCGCTCCAAGAGTCATCCCACTATATGGTTAGACCATCAATACTGCTCCTAGAAATCCAAGTTGATAAGAAATCTCAATCTCCGATTCAGGTAGACTTCTGAATTCCTCAAAAAAGTATCTAGAGAATCCCCTGACTACTAAAGCAGTCTATACCTTCATATGAGATATCTCAATCTCAAACCAAGAATACTCCAAGCTTCCCAAGCTAATCGCAAGTCACTTTTGCGATCCTACTCAGTTCTGATTTCAAAGAACTGTCTCCCCAACTAGAACAGCTTTTCCCATCAAGATCAATCTTTCCAGAATGGCTTACTATCAGAAACTGATAGATCACTTCCAACAAATATCTCGCTCTGCTGAGCCATCCAAAGAAAAATAAGCTTTCACTATCTGCCGGGTCTGCTGATAGTAGAATCCCAAAGATTACTGAATCATCGAAGAAATAGACCCATGCTGCTACTTCCAAACTTCACTCAAATGATACAGCTAAACCAAAAGATCATCCTTAACCAAAAGCTCCTTGAAACTCAAAATTAACATCCAATTCCTCTAAAACATCCTTGAGACGAGTAGACATCTCCTCAACAAACTCGGCTCCAAACTAAACACCAACCACTTATCTTCTTAAGAAAACAAATGAGACCATGTCCGAAATGAGATAACTCATCGACCTTAGTCTCAAACTTTAATAAAGATAAGACACCCTTACTTGAGATCCAAAGAATCTCTAAACATCTGCATCTTCCTTGCAGTAGACATCAATGCTCTTCCAACACCATCTAAAACTGGCTCCAAAAGAAACATCTTTAGAACCATCTGTGGATACTGCATCTCATCACACAGCTATTCCTTCTTGAAGCTATCAAGATACAACCACTAGCTTCGGCTCAGCTGACAACTCAACTCAAGGAAATCCCGCTCACTCGAGAGCAAATCAACCTCACACTTCAAGAATATACTCCAATTCTTGGAAAAAGACTTCCTCTGGACTCAAAGAAATCCTTTCTACAATCCACAAAACTTATTCGAGACAGTATTAGGTCTACAATCTCGATAAACACCTCCAACCACAACATATAAACCCCTTCCAAAAGTGGTAGTCGTGTTCCACACACTTCTACCTTATCTACCTTTATAGCTTATGTTGGAAAATCTGAACAGATAACCCAACAGATTAGGTAGTTATATAAATATATATATTTATATAAAAATTACAAGTACGCTCTCTCAAGATAGACACCACTTCAGAGCCTAGGTATTTACTCAACCTAACGCTCTGATACCTAGCGACCCAACTTTCCACTCCCGGAAAATCGCATCACTAATTAAGAAAGAAAGGGATAGAAGAAGAAAAGAAAGAGAAGAAAGAGAAAACAACACATCAGAATCTCACAGCGGAACGATTTAAATATAATATAGAACATATACAGAGTATCATATACATCAGAGTACACAACTAAACATCTCAATTTAGACAGTTATATCATTTCTGTCTAATACAATACCAGACATCATACAGACAACAACACAGCGGAAACTCTAATCATATCTACACGCTGAAGCCTCCTGCTCCAAAGCTCCTCCAGAATTCGTCAAGAGATAACCTGAATCACTTGACTACTCATATATAATATGAGTACCCAAGAGTTTAATAAAACAGAAAATAAACACTCGGGTCAGACAGGGGTCTGGTGTGAGTAAACGGTTTAAGATTGCTTAACTTTAGAAAAACCTTTGAAAGAAAAGGTATCACGTAAGACTTCCCACACATAAACATGGAAAAGTTTTTACCTTACGCTAACCAAAACATTTGATAGGAAATCCAGTGATATTATAATAGTGTCTAGGGTTTTCAAATAAATATGAAATAGCCGAAATTGTTACATGATTAAATTCCAGCTACTAGCCACAAAAGTGGGTAATACAAACAAAACCGTAGGGTCTCGTAGGGAAAATGGGTTTCCAACAATGGCAGGGCTACTGGGGTACCGCCCGTCACAGTACGTGGCCTAGATCACCGTACCGAGGATTACTCCCTTCATCCCCTGCAACACAAGACCGGGACCATTCCTTACTGAACAGTCCCGAACAAGACCACCCCGCAGTTGGCTGCAGACCAACTGCCCACACAGCCGAAATATAAAGGGACCTCTAGACAGGGATGTATCTTGCTCTCCAGTGGGCGCGACCCACGAAGCCTTGCTGCACCTCCCCTGTTTTAGCCATTCCCGGTTGATGAGGCTTGAGGCTGCGATTACCTTTATAGGACCAATTATCTTAGAATGCTCATCGTCCGCCTGACGATGTTCTGAAAGCATTCAATCCATACAAGTTCGTTCCGGGTTCGAACGAAACCGAAGGCACTATCTCGTTGCACTCATTTTGGAATCACCCTCAGAGTCAACGACCATAGCCCTTGCACTCTGATTCACCATCTCGAATCTATAAGCACTATTCCGTCAAACTCATTACGGAATCACCCACAGAGTTATACTGACGTATAGCCCTTGCACCTCGAGTCTTCACTTGCTCCACTTGGATTAACGTCCAACGTTTAATTGGAATCGATGTGGTTTTCGGATTCCAAATATGGAAACCCGATCCCGGTCTCATCGAAACCAAACGCCATTTTAATGTCCAAGTTGTACTTAAGGGATTTTAGACAATAGATATTTAGAAAATATCACTTAACACAAATGAATGTATCATATTACACAGATAGATAAGCATCTATTATCACATGCATCTATACATATCACAAAGCAGCATATATATCACAATCAGATATAGCATATACATATCATCATCCATCAATCAATGCCATCCAACAACAACCAATATCATTAACTCATTCAATGATACATATATCATCCAATCATTAACCATTCATAAACAAGTTTGATTTAAACTTGATTAATTTAATTAATCCTTAAATTAAATTAATCCTTAATAAATCACTTGGATTATCCTCAATCCAACTTCTTATTCATTAATTAATTACAAATTAATTAATTAACATCATTTGATTTTAATCTTCCCTGATTAATTATCACTTAATTACTTAAGTAATTATTACTTAATTACCATATTAATTAATCATCCTGATTAATTAATTCGAAATTATACCCAGTAATTCCCTCTTAATTACCTTTCAAAATTAATCAATACTTGATTAATTATTCTTTAATTATCCTGATAATTATTTCTTAATTATCCTTTAATCAGTTACACCTGATTAATCACTTTTAATTAATCACATTGATTAATTACTTTTAATTAATCATATTAAATTAATTACTTTTAATTAGTCACCTTTGATTAATTACTCTAATTACATTTAGTAATTAAAACTAAATTATTAATTAATTATTCTTAAATTATTAATTAGCAATTAATTAATTATTTTCATTAATTAATGATTACATCATCAATTAAATTTCTTTCTTAGTTAATTACTTTAACATGTAATTAATAACTCTTAATTCTTTAATTAATCAATCATTAATCAAATAATTTAAACCTTTAATCAATTATTAATTAAGTCTTTTAATTAATAACTAAAGTGATTATTCCCTAATCACATTTACTTTATTACTTTTCATAAAGTAATTATCCTTTACCTTTAGTAATTAATCACTTAATTACTTTAACTACTTCCCTAAGTAATTATATTATATTAATTCAAAGTGATTATCTTAATTAATCACAAATTTATTATTTAATTAACTATTTAACTAAATCATTTAAAATTAATTAAATGATTCTTAACTTTTAATATTATAAAACTCTTAATTAAGAAAACATTGTCTTAATTAAATTGTTATATTAACCAATAACCTTCATTAGTTAAAAATCTAATTATCTTAATTATCTTTCCAAACTTAATTATCTTTAATTAAATCAAAATTCAAAATAATTAAAGATAATCTTTATTACAATTGATTATCAAATTCTAAATCATAACATTTTGAAATCAATTATAATTAAACTTATTTAAAATTGAACTTTTAAATCTTTAAAACTATTCCAAAAATCTTTGATAAAAATTTAATACAAACTTATTCAAACATTCACCTATTTTATTTTAAAACTTTCATATTTTAAAATATATAAACCTGTTTGAAATTTTAACCTTAAAATAAATTTAGTTTTATACTAAAAACTTGTTTTTCTTTTGTTTAAAACTTTAATTATTTATAAAACTCAAATCCTTTTTTTTTAAAACTTATCAAAACCCACAAAGCCCAAACTAAAGCACGCTGGCAACTCGAGTATCACTCAGGAACTCACGCGACAATCCCCGAATTCCCCTAACCTCTGCTTCGAGTCAGACCATCAAAATCGCGAAACCTACTACGAGTCTACCCCTCTCTTCTCCCCAGAACTCCAACGCGACATCACATATGCACAACATGTGCACGTAAATGTGCACCGCCTCACCGATCAACGGCGAACTTCCTACCAACCTCCAACAAATCACTCGCGTCCCCAACATCGAGTTTCCAAACCCAGAAAACCCAACCTCGATCGAACACGAGATTTCAACCTTCAACCCACTGCCTGAACCCAACATCATCAGGTAATTTTGATCGCCGCCCACGATCCCAAGCTCCAGTCACCATGCCAATCACACCATAGCTACGTCAAGTCCTACCGCACCTCCAGAACGTCACGCGACCAACTCCGGTATCCCCACGACACCGTGAATCCATGATGAACTCATCGACCAAAAATAGGTACAAAAACCCTAATTCTTCAATTCATGACCAACCCAATCAATTAAAAATTCAAGGAGCATTTTTCGCATGCTCACTGAAGTCCCCTCTGCCCTCGAGTTCAACAGCGACGTTCAATTCACCGTGATTTGCCATGATTCGAGCAATTTACCCAAAACAGAAAAATCCTAAATTCTCTTAAACTACCAAAGTAAAAATCATGTTAATCACACTAAAATTCATAATTTTCAATGGCTAATTCATACATGAAATCAAAACTCAAAATTGATTTAATTAATTTTTGACTCAACTTACCATTTACTGTAAATTTGAAAATTTTAAACAAGTTATCCAATTTTAAAACTTACAAGCATTTTTAGATGAGAAGTTAGATGATTACAAACATCTTTTATATACAAATCAAAGTCAAATTCAAATCCATTATCAAGTTATTGATTTTATCATGAGGTTGATCTGTTTTATACATGCTGAAATCTTTCAAACTGTACAGGTATTCCAACCCGTATGCTCAAACATGCAATTCAAACTCTCACATATAAACATGCATTTAATTCAATCAAGTAATAGTATGATATTCATTCACAATTCAAGATAGAATCAAGTTTAAATCTGTTTTTAAAATTTATTTACTCACTTGATTAATGCAGAGGACAGGAACTGCATTTCTTCTTTCCAGGCTTATTGAATTCCACTGCATGTTGATTAATTGTTGCTGCATGTTGATGATTCCTAGCTTTGCATGTTGATTAAATTTTTCGCTGCTATTCTTTGTTTTGAACTTGCCTCTAACTTTATTTGAGAATCAAGTTTTAGCCTCTGTTGAATTTCCAGACTTCTATGCAGTTTCATGCATTTGTTTCTTCTTTCCAGATTTTACTTCCTGAACTTTGTTTTGATTTGCATTCTTTTTCACTGATTTGTTTTTCAGATCTGAATTCATGTTTTAGTTGAGAAGAAGAAAATCTCTTGCTGAAGAATAAAACCATCTTTTATTTACAATTAGATTTTAATTTTAATTTTTAAAGAGAATGACATTTGTCACCTCTTATGCTTTGATTAATCTACACCTAAGCAACTTAATTTACATTTGTCTTTAATGTAAATTAATATACTTACATGTGTTATATAAGTATTATTTATATGTTTTTCCTTTAAATGTATTTATCTTTAATAATTTATTAAAGTCTAATATACATGTATATGTAATACTCATATGAATTATAAAATATGCATACTTATCTTTTAATAGATATTCATATGAAACAAGTAATTTACATTTTAATCCAATCATGTTTATATGTTTGAAACTTCTATTTTAAATTAGATCTTATTTAAAAACTTAAAGTACATATTTATCATAAATAAGGAATTAACTTTGTTATTTTAAATTTAAATCTCAATTATCAATTCAAAGTCATTAAATCAAATTATCATTTTAAATTCAAAACTAAACATATTCAAGTTTGAAAACTCTTATTAAATTCAAATTAATAATTTTCCTATTTCAAACATATATATACAAATATATATACACATTTCAAATAGAAACATTCTAACATTAAATTTATTAATTTCCAAATTAAATTTTAAAACAAATCTCAAATCACAATATATACATTCATATATATTACAATTTGAATCTAAAGTTTTTATTACATTAAAACTTCTTATTTATCAAAATAAATATTTCAAAATCAAATTATTATTAGCTTTCAAAAGAATTAAATTTGCCAATTCATATTGCAAAGAAAAATATTAATAGATATTAACAAATTATTATCATTTATTTTTAATATAAATTTAACTTGTCAATTTATAATATAAAATGATCAAATCAATTTAATTTTTATCAAAGATTATTAAATTGATATTGCTCAAAATTCCGGGTCGTCACACCTATGTTCGACACTTATACTCCTTTAAATGCGTCATTGGAAAATGTATACTTATAGACCTGCAATACTATCCAATATAAGAAACCTGCTCCGAAACAATCATCGGAAAAATAGATTCAAACGGGGAAGTTTTGTAGATTTCATGATAGTTTTGGCCACAACACGAACGAGTGTCGTCATTTACAGGATATTATTGAGAAATTGATTCGAGAAAGAAAGTTGGAGCAGTTTATTTGGGCGCCACGGTCTTGAGGTGTGGGCCTATCAAATCAAAACCAAATATCAAGTCAGGCTAGACCGGAGGAACCCGCCCGTACTGGCGGGAGGTTGGTGTTAATACTGTCAGTGGTGGTACTCTTTCAACAGTCCGTAGCTGGAGGGAAATGGAGTCGTATGCTAGCTCTATTAGGCATGCGGGCTTCGAATATTGTAGTAATTTGGAAGACGTGGCTCTGGCCAAACAACAAAAAACAATGACAGACGACATCATATTTCGAAATAGGGATGCTGAAAGAGTCGAAGCCCCAACCATTGATTCACTATTTATTTTAGCTAAGTAGGTCCTGCTTGGATGAAGAGGTGAAAGACTAACTTATGATGGATCGATTATACAAATGACAAGTATATAACTAAATTAAACTATAGTGTAATAATTAGTAAAGAATGTAAATAAGAATAATCACACCAGGGTTTTTATACTGGTTCGGACCTCCCGTCCTAGGTCCAGTCCCGAAGCTCCTCTTCGAAATTTCCTTTCACCAAATAACCCTCACTTCACCCGGAGGAATTCGTTTACAATAGTAGTGTTTCTTTGTCAACTATGTGTTCTTCTGTTAACGCATTTTGACTATATAGTACAATTGAACATCCTATATCTATTGAATTATAAGTACAATATTGTTCGAGAGAATATAGAAGTGTATAATCTCAGATTTATAGATTAGATAGCAAGTAGATGATTAGAACAGGAGATGATAAAAATTGAAAGTAAGTGAGTAACTTGGTCCTTTGATTCATCTTGATTCTTGTTTATATAGTTGTAGAGAGTTGCTTCTAGTATTCACACCTTTCGTCACTATTTACTGGTGAAGAGTTGCGGAGGAGAGATGGAGTTGTGCCTTTTCGGAGATGACAGTTGTTATTTGAATTTTCTTCCTCGAGCCTAGTTTTAGACGTCTGAAAGTTGTTTTCAGACGTCTGAAAGTTGTTTTCAGACGTTTGGAACATATTATTAATTTTAGTCCAGCATCTACGTTTAGACATCTAAAGTTCTGCATTCAGACATCTGGACATATCAAGTGAGGTTTTTCTGGGCTCGTTCTTGAGTGTTTATTCTTTCGATCTTCGTGCAATTTTGTAGATGAATTTCTTTAATGCTTTAGTCATCTTCTTGTCAGGGTAGTGGTTTGTCTTGCTTTGTATCTGTGTATGATATATATATATATATATATATATATATGATTTCCATTGTATAGTTGTCATCGTCGAAATCGTAAACTCAGTGTTCTAACATTCTCCCCATTTTTTATGATGACAACTACATAATGTACTTAGATAATAATTACAGACAGGTTCACCCCCTAAATGTAATCTCCCCTTATAGATGTGCATATATATTATTCTCCCCCTTTGTCATTGTCAAAAAATAATTGAAGAACCATAACGCAAAGACAGGTATGATATGCAGATAGAATTACAACAGTAACAAAAATTATGATTACATCTTGAAGCATAGTAAAATATTGATAGTGTCTTACCAGTAATTTGAAAAAAGTTAACTGCAACAAAATATTAACAATATGAGGTCAAGGTAGATCATCACCAGGGGAGGCCAATTTCTCTTTGTCCTTATCGCTGGTCTTTGGCGATGTGTGATGAGGTGGAGAACGTGTAGACCGTCCAGAAGAAGGTTGCCGAGTTTGTTGAAGTGCTTGATCAAGTATGAAAACTACTGAAGCAATAGAGTCTTCAACTTTGGAAAGCATGGTGGAAAATGTGTGATCAAGCGTTGCTATGTGTTTACCAAGGAGAATTTGATTTCTAGATAGGAGTACTTGGTTTTGTAAAGTTAAGAGAGCAATATTTTCATTAGCATTAGGCTGAGTTCATGCTTCCAAAATCTCCATATCAGAGTGATATCCAAACGAGGAAGGAGGTGGTGGAGATGGTTGGTGGGTAGGAGGAGGTGGAGATGGTTGGTTGGTAGTTCAGTATTACTTTCTTCTTGTTGTTGTTCTTATTGTTGTGTAGAAGGAGGAGGTTGATCTTGTGCATTTCTCCATTCTAGAAGAGTTATATAAGATGGTGGTTCCTTCGGCAAATGCATAAGGTTGAAAAATTTTGTTCCACAATATTTGATAGGTAACTCCTCAAAAGCAGAAATGTATGATGGGATGTTAAGTGCTTTGAGGATTCGCATAATATACGCCGGGTTAAGGTACTCTGGCGAGATCTATTCCAAAAACCTTTTAAGTTCATCGAAAATAAAATGAGCCTAATTAATCGTAGTTCGACTAAAAAGAGCATATAAAGCTTTGTGCTCAAAATTAGTAATTTGTTAATAGCTACCTAATCGCGGGATAATAGTATTTATAATCATTCGAGTAAGGAGCTTTGCACGTGACCTAAGGAATTTGGAAGAAAATTGAGGCATTTGATTCTCCCATAATTGATGAGTTGTAATATCACGAGGTTTGAATCGCATATCCTCTATTTCAGATAATCTATGACCCGTGTAAGAGGATTCTAAAATCCGTCCAATTATAGTGGAGGTTAACTTGATCGTTGTCCCATAGACACTCATCCATAATCAAAGTTCATCATTCTCAGTAGTCCATACAGATGAACTATCCAGATTAGCATAAAAAGGTATATAGCCAATTGATTGATGGAGATATCGTTGGCATTGAAGTAAACAAGGGTTTTTAAGTTACCTTGCTCATAGATGTCATCCATATCATATCAAGGAAACCTTATTAGGTTATAGAAGGGTTCGAGATGCATCTTCTTAATGTTTAAGACTTCAAACCATCTTATAGTTGATGGATTGTGGAATAACCAATCTTTGAGTTGAGTGTCAGTTACCGTCAAGGGTTGAGAAAAGGATCCTTCTCCATACTTTCTTTTCTTAATTCCCTTTTTTGTTCGTGGTGGCATTAATCAGGTGAGAAATTCAAATATTAGATTTTGATAATGATAAATTTTGATTTCGAAATGATTAGAAATAGGAAAAGGGGATTGATCAATCAAAGATAGGGTCTTTAAAAAACTGTCATTTTGGGTTCTAGACATCTGAAATAGTGGATCAAACATCTAAAAATGCTTAATGTAGAAGCAGAGAGTAGAATCAAACTTCTAAAAATAGCACTCAAACATCTGGGAAGTGCTAATACTAGACAAGGAGGAACTTCAGACGTCTGGAAAGGATTTCAGACGTCTGGAAAAGATTTCAGACGTCTGAGAACATTTATTAGTAGTTTCAGATTCCTATTTCAGATGTCTGGAATCTTTTTCAGACGTCTGAAAAACTCCAGATTAGTTTTTTTTGATAATTTTGTGAAATTTATTTATTGAATAGAATACAATATAAACAAATATATATGTATATAATCATCTTCAAACATTGTAGTTTATTTGTTCTGGTTCCATTCCTGACGATACCATAAATTCGGTTCATAGATGGGATGACCATAGTTGACTGGGGACCAAGAATGAGCTTTGGGCGATGAAGTCGACGGTTCGTCTCTAGGAGTTCCAACAAAGCATGGAGATTTTTTTATGCAAACACTTCTTTGTTGGAGAATGACCACATATAGCACATAGAGCCTTTTCCAGGAAGTTCAAATGCTTGATTGTTCCTTCCTGTCTATAGTATATTTCCTTTTGAGCATCCATCATTGCGAATTGATAATGTCATATTTCATCAAGTTTTTCGGGGATTGTAGGTGGTTTTCTCGTTTGGCTTTCTTCAGTAGGGGTGATAATCCCCATCGACTTTTTGGTAAGTCGGGAGAGGATGGAGAATGAGGAGGTGAAAGAGTACGAAGAGAGAGGGTGGATACGTTTGAGGACGACGATCCAGAATTATATGAAGTTATTTCTTGAGATGATATTTTGATTTTTGTATTTGATATATATTTTTAAAGAGAAACTTTTGAAAGTTAGATTTACAACAATCCAAATATAAAAATAGGTAGCATTTTTATGGTCCAAAATTATTTTTTTAAAGATTTTTAATCAGCTAAAAACTTGTGGACATAAGAAATTTTTCTTAGTTTAAAAGTTTTTTAAGTGAACAAATGCCTAAGTCTCGTCGTAATTTTACAAAAGTTTGTTCATTTAATGGTTTTGTAAAGATATCGGCTATTTGATTTTAATGTTAACATATTCTAAGGTTATAGTTCCTTTTTCGACATTATCTCTAAGAAATGATGTCTTATATCTATATGTTTAGTTCGAGAATGATTTACACGATTTTTAGATAGATTGATTGCGCTAGTGCTATCACAATAAATTGGGGATTTTTCAATTATTTTTCCAAAATCTTTTAAGGATTGTTGCACGTAAATTACTTGGGCACATGCTAATGCCGCTGAAATATATTCGGCTCGCAGGTGGATAAAGAAACAAAATTTTGATTTTTACTAAACCATGAGACGAGAGATTGTCCAATGAAATGACACGTTCCACTAGTACTTTTTCTATCCATTTTGCATCCTTCAAAATCCGCATCGCTATATGATACAAGTTCAAAGGAAGATCCATTCGGGTAGAATAGTCCATAGTTTTTCATGTTAGATAAATATCTCAAAATACGTTTAACGGCTCTTTGATGAGATTCTTTTGGTTTTTCTTGAAAACGTGCATAAAGACAAACACTCATCATTATATCGGGTCGATTTGCGGTTAAATACAACAACAAACCAATCATACTCCAATATAACTAATCTTCAAAATCTTTTCCGCTTTCATCTTTATCCAGATGAATCGTTGTACTCATTGGTGTAAGTTTACTAGATGTTTTATCCATACCGAAACGTTTTAATAGTTCATTACAATACTTTTTTTGATATATAAAGATACCATTTTCTAATTGCTTGATTTGAAATCCTAAAACGAAATTTAGTTCGCCGATGTGTGACATTTCATATTCATTATTCATTATATTAGAAAAATGTACAAATAAATTTTCAAAGGTTGGACTCAAATACTATATCATCGACATAAATTTAAACTACTAAAATATCATCATTTTCTCTTTTAATAAATAGAGTCATGTCAATTTTACCAATTTGAAATCCTGATGAAATTAAATGATTTTTAAGCCTATCATACCATGCTGTAGGGGTTTGTTTTAACCCATTAATGCTTTATTTAATTTAAAAACATGATTTGGAAATTTTTCATATTCAAATAATGGTTGTTGTTTGACATAAACATTTTCTTTAATGAGACCATTCAAAAATGCACTTTTGACATAAACATTTTCTTTAATGAGACCATTCAAAAATGCACTTTTGACATCCATTTGATATAATTTAAAATTGTTATGACAAGCAAAAGCGGGTAGAGTTCGTATAGCTTCTAATTTAGCTATAGGCAAGGTTTTAAATCTCGGATATCGGGCACGTTTCGTCTCGGCGATTTTAGTGACTCTGTATCGTATCGGGGGAGATCTCGGACGAGACGAGTGCATCTCGGACGCCAATATCGGGTTTACATCTCGGACCTAAAGTTCATCTCGGGACCATATCGGGGTATAACACATTACATAATTTATAGCAAAAAATGCATGGTATCGATTTATTTAACATTTACTGAATTACTTCAACTAATCTCCAGTATTCTAACTGGAAAAAAGAATGCAATTATGCTTCAACTATAAGAAATTGTTCAACAAAAGTTACAAAACATTATCGGTTTTAACAATTACATATAAGTAGATGAAAGGCGATAAATTAACTTAGGTGGGTTATATACAATTACATACATGCAGTAAGAATAACATAACAACAGTATCAAGAACTGATGCAAATGCATATAAGACATATTGGGAATCGAAGGATTTCTGGCAATGCAAATCTACTTGCAGAAGGTTATGCAAGTAAGAATGATAAACTAAATCTACTTGCGAATATACTCTAAAATGTATCGTATATTCAATTTTATGAAAAATTGAATTTCATTAAAATAGAAACAACCAAATTTACATATATGTAGATAGTAGAGAGATTAGTCGAAGATGAAGCTGCAGACCGTCAAAAGCGAGATCGAGTAGTCGAGAATTGAAAACAACCGCGAGCTGTTGGATGTTAGCAGAGGGAGTTCGATATTTTGACGAGGAACGTAATCTTTTGAGAAGTTGAATCGGAAATAAAAGGGGTTTGTTCTTTTTTTTATGATAGACTGAGATGTGCCAATTTTTTTTGAAAAAAACAATATATCGGGGATATCTCGGAATATCGTTTCGCTCCAAATATCGGCCGACATATGTAAATTTCGGCCGATATAATCAAAACGAGATATTAACCAATATCTCTTGTTTCGTTTCACCCAAACCTTGAGCCGAGATCTCGGCCTAGATATCCGCCGAGATGGCGGAGATTTAAAACACTGGCTATAGGTGCAAAAGTTTCATCGTAATCGATTCCTTCTTCTTGATTATACCCCTATGCTACTAAACATGCTTTATTTCGAACTATATTTCCGGTTTCATTGGCTTTATTTTTAAATACCCATTTAGTTCCAGTGAAGATTTGATTTTCTGGTCTTGGAACGAGTTTCCAAACATTATTTCGTTCGAATTGATTTAATTCTTCTTGCATGGCTAAAATCCAAAAATCGTCTTTAGAGGCTTCATTATAGTTTTTTGGTTCAAATTTAAAACGAATGCAACATTACTTATTTGATTTAGTTTATTTCGAGTTACTCTAGAATTTATATCTCCAATAATGTTATCTATAGGATGATTCTTTAAAATCCTAGGAGGTGAAACTAAAGTATTATTTTGATCAATGGCTTCATTATTATTGTGAGGTGTGTTAGAAGAATCATTTGGATGTACTTCTTCTTCGTCATTGATTTGTGTAGTTACAAAATTTCATCAAAAGAAACATGTAAACTTTCTTCTATAATTTTTTCCTTTTGTTATAAATTCTATAAGCTTTGCTATGATCCGAATAGCAAACAAATATTCCTCCATCGGCCTTAGAATCAGATTTTCCTAGATTGTCTTTAGTATTTAATATGAAACAGTTTGATCCAAATGTTCTAAAATATGATACCTTACGTTTCTTACCAAAAAAATATTTCATAACACGTATTTTTTGTCATTGGTCGTAGTGTCACTCTACTCAAGACATAATAAGCTGTAGCAATAGCTTCGGCCCAAAAATGTTTTGGTAGATTACTACTGTTTAATATTGTTCTTTTGCATTCTTGTAATGTTCGATTTTTTCGTTCAACTACACCGTTTTGTTGTGGCGTACGTGGAATTGAAAAATTATGATTAATTGCCTTTTTATTACAAAAGTTTGTAAAAGGTTCATTTTAGAGTTCTCCTCCGTGATCATTGCGAATATTTTTAAGTTTCAAATTCATTTGATTTTTAATTCTTTTTGCAAAAAATTTAAACATACCAAAAGTGTCACTTTTATATTTTAAAAACAAAGTACATGTATATCTTAAAAAATCATCAACAGTTACAAAAACATATTTGTTTGATTTATTGATCTTACTTGAGTAGGACCAAATAAATCTAAATGCAATAATTCTAATGGTTTTTTTGCTGAAATATTATTTTTAAATTTAAAAGAACTCCTTTTTAATTTTTCAATTTGACATGCATAACACAAATTGTCTATTTTATAAATTATTTTTGGTAAACCTCTAACTAGTTCATGTTTTGATAATTTATTTATATATTTGAAATTCATGTGACAAAATCAATTATGCCATAGCCATGGATCATTAAGCTTAGCGGTTAAGCATAATTCTGAATTTTGTTTTATATTCATATTCAAAATATAAATATTTTTATTTTGAAATCCTTCAAATAATAAAAATTTTATTATTATCAAATATATTGCGTCGATTTTTCTCGAAATTTATTTGAAAACCTTTATCACATAGTTGACTAATGCTTAGTAAATTATGCTTTAAATTTTCTACTAATAAAACATTAGAAATAATAGGAGAGTTAGAAATACCGATGTTTATGACTTCTCCAATTCCGTCGGCATATCATTTTAAGTTGTCTCCAAAGGTTACAGTGCCTCCATCGATATATTTTATATTTGAGAGCATCTTGGCATTCCCGGTCATGTGTTTTGAACAGCCACTATCGAGTATCTATTTCTTCTTGCTTTTATTTTTGGGTACCTATAAAACAAAAATTATTCAATTGGTACCCACTTCTTTTATTACGGTCCTAAGTGTTAGGAGGGAAGGGTAGCCATACCCAAGTGGGTTTGGTTCCTTTAAAAACATAATCATTGTTAAATACTACACTTGATAGAAAACTGTCAATATATTTTTGTGTAATTAACTTATTATTAGACTTTGGTACATAAATTTTTATATTTTTAGATTTTACATCTTTACTTAACTTTAGTGTTTTTTTGAAACTTTGATATAAGGTACTTTGCTTTATAGTGTTACCTCTTTTCTTTTGTGAATTCTTTTTAAATCCTAATCCATTTCGATTACCAGAGGGTTTTGAATTTTAATTAAATTAACAAGATCTTGTTTTCCTTTGTTAAACTTTAAAACATTATTAGTATTTTTTTCTAGTTTATCCTTTAATTCACAAATTTCATTTTTTGAAATTTCTATACTACTTTTTAGTTCAATATTTTCCTTAATCAAATTATTATTCTCAAGTTTTAACTTATAAATTTCACTAAGTTGTGTATCATGTTCGATAGATTTTTTATTTTTCTTGTGAAATCTCCAATTCTCCTTCTAAAATAACTTTTTCATCCCTTAATAATTCAAAAACTTTTCTAATCAATTTATTTTGGCTAGATGTTCTTTATTCAATTTTTTATTTGTCTAAATTTTTCATCAAGTTTAATACTTAACTCTAATAATTCATTATAGCTAAGTTCAAGACATACCTCATTAGTGTTAACCTTAAAGCATACATTAGCCCGTTCTCCATCGCTATCGCTATCACTCTAGGAAGATGGTGATGAATCGAAATCATCCCAAGTGACCTTAAAAGCTCTTTTCTTCTTAAACTATTCAATTTTTTTCTTTTTCTCAATGTTGAGTTTAGGGAATCCTTCTTCATATGTCCGTGTTGATCACATTCATATCACTTGATTTGAGATAGATTTGTTCTGTTAGACTTCCCTTCTTTTTGGAATTTGGTCATCTTTCTAAATTTCTTGAATTTGTTATAGTTCTTGGTAATAAAGACTATCTCTTCTTCATACAAATCTGAGTCATCATTCTTTGCTTGAAATGCTATGTTCTTCTTTTCAACATTTTGTTCTTTTCTAGCCTGTAACTTAGCTTCATAGGACATCAAATTTCTTATCAACTCTTCAACTTTGAGAGTAGAGAGATCATTAGCTTCTTCAATAGCTAATTCCTTCCTTTCCCAATCCGATGTTAAAGATCTGAGTATTCGAAAAACTAAATCAAAATCAGTAAACATTACTCCTAATGCCATAAGATCATGTTGGATGGTATGAAATCTTGAATACATGTCAACAATAGTTTCATTTTTCTTCATTTTGAATGAAGAGAATTGGTTTTGCAAAATTGAAATCTTAGTTTGTTTGACCTTTGTTGTACCTTTGTGTGTAATTTGTAAGGTACACCAAATATTAAAAGAAGTTGTGCATAACATGACACGTGAAAATTCATTTTTATCTAGAGAGCAAAATAAAACGTTCATAGCTTTAGCATTGTTTGATGCTAAGGTTTTTATGCATCGGTTCAAGTGTTCATAGTAGTGTTAGGTGCTTCATATTTATTTTGTATACCAGACGATATTTCTAGACCATTTGCTTTTATAAAAGTACGCATACGAGTGGACCAATATGCATAGTTTGAGCCATTAAATAGTGGGAGACATGAGTTAGACTGACCTTCTTGAAAGATACTAGCTATATTAGTGATTGAAAAACTTGTTACAGTACCTTTAATCAAACCTTGCTCTGATACCAATTGAAAGACTAACTTACAATGGATCGATTATACAAATGACAAGTATATAACTAAATTATAATTAGTAAAGAATGTAAATAAGAATAATCACATCAAGGTTTTTATAGTGGTTCTGACCTCCGATCCTACGTCCAGTCCCGAAGCTCCCCTTCGGAATTTCCTTTCACCAAATAACCCTCACTTCACCGGGAGAAACAGGTTTACAATAGCAGTGTTTCTTTGTCAACTATGTATTCTTCTATCACACGGATTTTGACTATATACTACAATTGAACTTCTGATATCTCTTGAATGGTTGAATACATAATGTTCGAGAGAATATAGAAGTGTTGATCTCAGATTTACAGATTGGATAGCAAGTAGATGATTAGAACAAGAGATGATTAAGGTAGAAAGTAAGTGAGTAACTTGGTCCTTTGATTCATCTTGATTCTTGTTTATATAGTTGTAGAGAGTTTCTTCTAGTATTCACACCTCTTCCTTTCAGTCAAGAGTCATCACTGTTCACTGGTGAAGAGTTGCGGAGGAGAGATGGAGTTGTGTCTTTTCGGAGATGATAGTTGTTATTTGAATTTTTTCCCCAAGCCTAGTTTCAAACGTCTGAACGTTGTCTTTAGATGTCTGAACCTGTCAAGTGAGGTTTTTGGGGTTCGTTCTTGAGTGTTTGTTCCTTCGATCTTCGTGCAACTTTGTAAATGAATTTCTTTAATGCTTTAGACATTGTCTTGTCAAGGTAGTGGTTTGTCTTGCTTTGTATATGTACACGATATATATATATATATATATATATGATCTCTATTGTATAGTTGTCATTGTCGAAATCGTAAACTCAGTGTTCTAACAAGAGGATCTTAGTGGACAATGGAAGTTTAGTCAACATATTGTTTAAGCGAGCATATGATCAGATGAAGATGAAAACGAATGATTTGAAGCCTTGTCAGTCTCGTATTCATGGCACTATATCCACTAAGATGGTGGAGCTACTAATGGAGTTTGGAATTAGAGAATGTCCAAGAGTCCGGATATTACAGTTTATTGCATTGGATATAGACTCACCGTATAACGCTTTTTTGGGCCAACCTACCCTAGCTGAGTTCGAGGTTGCAATTGCCCCTTGGTGTCTGACATTAAAACTCCCTAACGATAACGGAGTTGGAGTCGTTCAGGGGGACCAGGCTGTTGGATAAGCTTGTTGTGTTGCTAAGCTATGGGAGGCGTAGCAAAAAGAAAAAGGAAAGGGCGTAGAGCCTTCTCTCTGCATCCGCTTTGCGATGAATTGATAGCTAACGCCTGAGCCAAGGCCGGGCACCTCAACCAATTCCCAAGGGATCTTGACCCATGGGATACCGAAAGTAAAGACGAAAGTAAAGACAATCAGGCTTTTCCGGCAGAGCTGATGATCGATATTCTGATCGATGATAATGACGACTCTAAAGTGGTAAAGATTGGATCTCAGCTAAGCCAATAGATGCAGAGGGAATTGGTTGAATTTCTTTGGCAAACCTCGACGTGTTTGCCTTGACACATTCTGACATGTGTGGGATCTCCCCGGACATCGTGAGCCACACATTGAATATTGACCCGCGGCACGTCCTGATCAAGCAAAAAAGGCATGGAATGGATCCAGAGAGATCTATCGCCCTTAAGGAAGAGGTAGATAGACTCAAATCCAATGGGTTTGTTTGAGATGTATTATATCCAGAATGGGTGTCAAATCTTGTACTTGACAGAAAACCTAACGGGAAATGGAGAACATGCATTGATTACTTAGATTTGTATAAAGCTTGCCCTAAAGACAGTTTTCCACTTCCTCGCGTCGATCAGCTCGTAGATTCAACGGCTGGACATGAATTCTTATCCTTCATAGATGCATATTTTGGCTACAACCAGATACCCATGCACTTACCCGATTAGGAGCATACCAGCTTCGTCACCAATCTAGGACTTTACTACTACAAAGTCATGCCTTTTGGACTCAAGAACGCTGGGGCAACCTACCATCGGCTAGTTAATCGAATGTTCGCTAACTAGATCGGAAAAACCATGGAGGTATATGTGGACGACATGCTTGTGGAGTCGAGATTTCTAGCATTCATATCAAAGACCTGGAAACAATGTTCAACATCCTCTGAGAATACAGAATGAAACTCAACCATTGAGTGTCACTTCGAGGTCGCATCTGGAAAATTCCTTAGATTTATCGTCAATGCTCGAGGAATCGAAGCCAATCCCGAGAAGATCTAGGGAATCAGAAATCTTGAGACTCCAAGAACTATAAAGCAAGTCTAGAGCCTCAACGGGAGAGTAGCAGCATTGAGCAGGTTCATTTCGACATCTACCGATAAATGCATTCCCTTCTTCGATCTGATCAGAAAAGGAAATCGGAATTTTGAATGGACTGCGTGGAATGTGAGGGCACATTCCGAGCACTGATTCAACACCTATCCACACCACCCATTCTGTCAAATCTTATTGATCATAAGAGATTGTACATCTACTTAGCAGTATCAGAAAACGCATTTAGTGCTACCTTAATTCGGGTGGAGGACCGGATACAACGGCCAGTATATTACATTAGAAAATGACTGACTGAAGTAGAGAGAAATTATTCAAAGCTGGAAAAGTTGGCTTATTGTCTTGTCATTTCCTCGAGGAAGCTCTATCCGTATTTTCGGGCTCATCCTATCACTATATACACCGACCAGTCGTTATGACAAATCCTTATGTGGCCTGAGACGTCTGGTAGGTTACTCAAGTGGAATATCGAGCTGAGTCAGTTCGACATCACTTACATACCAAGGCGATCCATTCAAGGATAAGTCCTAGCAGACTTCATCACTGAATTCACTATCTCGGGGGACTTGTCTGAAATTAGTGAATCTATTAAATATGTATGGAAGCTACATATTAATAGTGCATCAACTGACCACTGCTCAGGCGCCAGGGTCATACTTGAAACTCTTGAAGGCTGATCTATATGGTATGCTTTAAAATTCGATTTTTATGCAACCAACAATGAGGCCGAATATGAAGCCCTGCCCGTTGGATTAACGCTAGCCAGAGATTTTATAATTATTGTTATGGAGATTTACTGCGATTCACAATTGGTCGTGTGCCAAGTTCAAGGGGAGTACTAGGCCAAAGACCGAAGGCTGGCTGCTTATCTTGCTCGGGTTTGGGAAACATTGAATCAGTTCGCTTACTATGCCATCTATTGCATGCCTCGAGGATGCAATCAGAATGCCGATTCCTTGGCAAAATTAGCAGTACAGTGAGGTAAAAGTAGATGGGACTCATTCCTGTAGAAACATTATCTCCCCCGAACATTGATCAGTTGGAAACAGACTGGGTATTTGAAGTCATTCCCGATAAGGAGTCATGGATGAATCCATTCAGGAACTATCTTAAGCACGGAACCCTGCCAAAGCATAGGAGTGCAAAAAGACAAGTTCTTCGAAAGGCTTCGCGGTTCACCATTCAGAATGGAGTCGTGTATAGAAGAGGGTACTATGTTCCTTTACTCCAGTGTATCACCCACGATGAAATCAAATGAGTATTGCATGATATACATGAAGGAGAATGTGGCGATCACACCGGGGGGCAAGCTCTTGCTAAGAAAGTGCTCTGATATGGATACTATTGGCCGACAGTAAATTGCGATGCATTGGATCACGCCAGAAAATGTGATAGATGTCAGAAACATGCTCGGATTCCAAGAGCCCCACCTATCGAGATAACTCAGATGGTCAGTCCCTGGCCGTTTGCGGTATGGGGCATCAACATTATTGGTTCTCTACTCTCGCAATAGGTGGTGCGAAGTACACCATCGTTGTAGATGATTACTTTACTAAATGGGCGGAAGCTGAGCCTCTTACTACTATCACAACGAAGAAAGTGATCAATTTTGTTGTACGCAACATTATCTGCTGATTTGGTCTACCACATACCATCACTGGCAACGAAGCCCAATTCGACAGTGTTGAATTTTAAGAATTTCTGTCAACGATTCCACATCTAAAAGAAGTTCTCTGCAGTTGCACATCCTCAAGCGAATTGGTAGGTTAAAGCTATTAATAAAGTTATAAAGTCCATTCCGAAGAAACAACTGGAAAAGGCCGGGGCCAATTGGGTCGACGAACTTCCTATGCCCCTATGGGCTTATCGGACAACCCATAAGTCCACAACCAGCCACACTCCATTTTCACTTTCTTAAGGTTTAGAAGTCGTTATTCCAGTCGAATTGGAAGTACCTTCTCATTGTGTGACATATTATGATCTGAAGAGGAATGCTATATTACTTGCCGAATCTCTAGACTTATTGGATGAAAAACGAGAAGAGGTTGATATAAGGGCAACCGCGTATCGAAGTTGAGTCACCCGATTGTACAATGCCAAGGACCGACCCCGAACCTTTGAACTCGGAAACCTTGTCCCCAGTGAATTTATCGAATTCCTTCACATATGAAACCATCATGGGAAGGGCTGTATGTTATTGAGCGAAGACTCGGAGACGGCACATTTAAATTACCGATTGTTGATGGTCTCACTTTGCCGAGAGCCTGGAATAGCGAGAGTCTTCGTCGCTACTACACGTAACAGGCTTTATTTGCTCATTCAGTCCACTTTTCATTTGCAATTTATTTATGCATTTCAAAATTTGAATTTGTAATAAGGCAACTGACTTTGCCATATTTTCTTATGTCAGCAATAAAATGCAATCTCTTTGAGCCAGAGCAGTGATTTCTAAATGCATCATACGACCATCACAATGCACGAAGAGCTAAGTTCCATCCTGTGATGGGATTTATTCAAATAGGGAGTGGTTATGATACGAACGATCACTCGCTAAGTGAAATCCGAGCTCGTGGGCAAGTCATCACACTAAAGCCAGAAAAGGATTGATACACGACCATTCTTTAACTAACTCCAGACTCCAAGAGTGCGAGCTAGAGTATAAACTTACAAATGTGGGCTCGAAGAAGGAGGATCCGTCCACTTAACGACTTCACCCGTATTTAAACCAAGTTCGAGGAGTATGGACCCGTCTATCTAACGATCTCGCTTGTTAACTCAAGGTGGATGTGATCCGACCTTCCACGATCCCGATACATCTATCGTTCCTGAGGTGTGAACGATATTCTGAAACTCACAACAGATGTGATCGACTGTCTGTTAACCAACTCCAGATTCCCAGAGCGTGAACTGGAGTATAAACATATAAATGGGTGTAACTGACTACCATCTACTAACTCCAGATTCCCAGAGTGCGAACTAAAGTATGAACATCAAAATGGTTGTAACCGACCACCCATTGACTAACTCTAAATACGCAGAGTGCAGATTGGAGTATAAACACAATCCGGGTTAGCCCGTAAGACAGCTCTATGTCCTCGAAGTGCAGGCCGAAGTATAAACATGAATCAGGTGTGATTGACCACCCACGAATCAATCTAAGTGCCTAGAGTGCGTACGAAACTCTAAATATCAAATGGGTGAGATTGACCGCCCATAAAGTAACTTAAGTCCCCGGAGCGCGGACATATCTCTAAATCTTAAGCAGGCATAGCCGATCGCCAATGAACAAGTGCAATCCCAAGAGCGTGGATGCAATCACCAATGGATGAGCGGGTATGATTCGACCACCCGAACTCATCTTGTTTCAGCCTCGATTCAACAAATTTAAGATTGATGTATTGAAGGCAAAATGCAACTATTAACTGATCTTTTCAATTTATCCCAGCAACTGGGGGAAAAACTTGAATACTAGCTACTGATCGAGACTGTGCAGTATTGGAACTCGACTTAACTTTCGGTCATGACCCGAAGCCGTAGCTTCAGAACTTAACAACTAAACTCAGGTCCAATTCAAAGGAAAAAACTTCACAAGTGTATTGAATGGAAGTTCAAGCACTGAAATACTTAAGCAAATAAACACAAAGACTATGCTGAAAAGACAAAATGGAATTTTGTTTTAACTATCTTTGAAAATGAAGGATAAGTACAAAATTATTCCAAAAAACCTACTAGCAGGGGTCAAACCCGCATCTATACATGGCTAACAGGAAACAAAAGGAAATTCCTATCAATCTACCAAAAATAAGCTAAGAAGACATGTCTATTCTCTCGTTTTCTTCTTCTTTGGCGTTGACTCGTTGTAACTACTGCTCGGATGCCTTTTCGAGCCCTTGCTTTTTGGCGGTAGATCCCCTAAAGGGGGAATTACGGTGACCTCTTCCTCCGAACTCACATGAATTGGAATGCTTTCTAAAGGCGGAGTCGGAGGGATAGGATCGATGTTGGAAGGCGGGGGAGGCACACCGGTGTCGACAACCGTGCCTCCTGGAGAAATTGATTGCGAAGGGGATGGTCCAAGCCCCGCCATCCCACCTTCAATACCACTAGCTCGCGTAGCCTCAGCTATTATCTCATCTTCATGGATTGTTTGGGCATCTCCGAGGATGCTAGCAGTTGGGCCTGAAGAGCTGATCAAAGGTGCGCCTCCGCCCATGACAAATGGAAAATCGGTAAAAGGGTCACTTTGATGATCGAGAAGTTCCTCCATCATCTGTTCATCGAAAGTAAAAGTGTTCCCCTACGTTCCACCGGTTGATGCAGTGACCGTTGTGGTGGTTGCTTCTATTTTAAGGGCCTCCTACTCATGATGCGGCTCTTGGGTTGCAGGGGGCACGACCGATGCGACTCTTATCGCTGAATAGAGATAAGGAAAAGAGTGTTAGTAATCACTTCAAACGACACTCCCTGACTTTGAATTAGTGCGAGAAATGTTCAGAATACCTTCCTCAGAATGACTTGCAGTCAAAGCCGGAGCAGCTTTAGTGATGTGTTCATGAGATGGAGACAAGTGCGGTTGATTGGGATTTTATGTGGTAAAGACTGAGGATCAACCACATGAGTAGATTCGGGCAGGGTTGGCATAAGGATTTTGGAACCCGCATCATGGTGTTCAACGCCAGAACCTTCTCCAGCCTCCGAGTGCTGAGTACCGAGTCTCTCCTTTTCAAATGTAATAGTGATGTTGTGGAGGACTCTTCTCTCATACTCACTCACCACCCGATTTTCCAATTCAAATTCATCGATGGATTCGGCTTGATGCTCTGCTTTTTCATCTTCCACCAAGGGACACCAAGCATTGTATAGGTGTGATGTATTGTTTTCAAGCCAGGTCAGATTTTGATGCATCAAGACGTTGACGTTGTACGTTATAAGAAGATCTTCTATGTTAGCTTCCAACCTAGTCTCCGCCGCTTTCACTTCATTCTCGATCCTGGCTTTGGTTTCTTGAACTTTGAGCGTTGCCGCATCACTTTCATCCCTAAGCACCATAGCCTGTTCACATGCTTCCTAGGCAGCTTTGTTTTGCATCATTTTTTCCTTTGACGATTTCAGCAATTTTGTCTTTAAGCTCTTCAAATGCCCCATCTCTTTCGACCATAACTATGGTGGTACGATGTCCCAGCTCCTCAACCAAGGATAAGTATGTCCGCCTCATTTCTTCCATCCTCTAAGTTTCCTCATCAGCCCTTTTATTGGCCTCTGTCTCTGAATTTCTCACGAACTCATTCCCCCTGGATTATGCGGTCCTTCTAAGCGAGATCGGTTCCTAATTTTTTGATTGTCTCCATCCGCTCAAAGGCCACCGCTGATACTTTGCCCGCAGTCTTCATACATTCTCGATATTGGCCATAAACATTGGAGATGTAGTCGTGCATTATTTTTTCTGCCTCGATAAGAATTCTCTTTAATGTAGGGGAAAGATGAAGCCATCAAAGTAGATATGTGGAAAATCTTTTTTCAACTTAGCGATTCTGGCTGCACCCTCCCTAGTGGGCTCTGTGATGGCTTGTTCGGTAACAATGGGAATTTTGGTTTCAGCCCTCCGACGCTGTAGATCGGACCTTGGTGATTGAGAAGATGGTATTTGACGCGAAGATTCCAGGGGTTGTTTACCAAAACCAAAGGGTTGTGCTGGACCTCGAGGTGGTGGAGTGTATGACCGGAAGTGACGTATATATTCTCTCTCTCTCTATCCCTCTCCCTTTCATAACGCTCCTTCTTCTGACTTGAATAACCATGATCGCGGTCTCTATCGGCCTCCCGTCTGTGGCATTCATGATTTGAATTAGATAAATGGCATGCCGAGCGAAGACTACCGAGCATGGATTCTTGCCTTATCATCGTATCTGTAAAAATAAAAGGAGAAGTAGAGTTGGTAATCTCCATAAATGAACAGCTTATGATTGGAAATTATGTAGTGTCGTAAAGTGTATATATGCATGTGCAAACCCCCAACCAACTGGTTATATTTCCCATACTTGTAGGAAGTGACTCGCCTAAATCTAAAGCGCTTTGAAGCCCTTCCAATCCAGTATCTTGTTGGAGTGACACGTAATCCTGAATCAGAATGTCTGCAAGAACTTCGAAGGGATTCTCAATGTGTGAGGGGAGGAGCCTCCATGATTATAACATCAGCAGCTGGCAGGGACCCGACTACAAATGTAACGACCCAGAATTTCTGTCAATTGAAATTAATATATTTAATTGATTTTTAAATATTAACAAGCCAAAATTGTAGGTCGAATAAATTAAATTTTGAATATCTAGATTTAATTGGATAATTAAATCTATAATTTAATATTTCAAATTACAGAAATAATTGAAAATTGGGCTTAATATGATTATAAATGATTTGTAAAGTTATATTTTATCATATTGGAGTTAGAATAACGTTATAGAACTTTTAAAATTGAATTTAAAGTTAATTTGTGAAAATTGAATATTTTAATATTTAATTGACGAGTTAAAATAGCCATTTTTCAAACAGTCTCGGATTTCGACGAAACCAGTTTCATTGGATCCGTAATGTCAAATTATAGTAAGGTTTCAAATTTCGTGTCAATCGGATTTACCGTTTGTCCAGGGCAAGCTAAAATGCACAAAAATCGATTCGAGTGAATTTTGAATTTAAATAATTCGATTCAAAATCGTATCTTCCAAATTTGATCGAATTGGCTCCCGGTATATATTCCATTGCATTTGGAACGTGGGGTAAACCCTAGAAACGCCAGTCACCGTGCGAGATTTGGAGTTCGGAAAATTCTGGGTGAATAGTAATTTGGAAATTTTCTATAAAAGGACTTCTCTACTTCACATTTGCAAACAAAGGCAGAAACTAGGGTTTCTGAGCACGGCCGCCACCTCTATCTCTCAATGGCCGAGAATACACGATTTTCCTCCCACAAAATCTTTAAATCCATTAACTTTCACACGAAATCTTCAACTACAAAAACGTAGAGGGCAACGATTATTAGCTATCCAACGGTGATGATCGGAAAAGAAGCAACGGATCAACGACAATTGTTCCTCAAAGCCGCCACGTTCGAGCTCGAATACCGATGCATTGGGGCAGCCGAGTGGGGCCGCTCTCTGGCTGTGGGCAAGGCGTGGCAAGGCGTAGCAAGTGGTAGCCTCTGATCGAAGTGTAAGTTGACGATGTTGAAGCGGCAACCAAAGGTTGGAGGCGGCATTGGGTTAATTCGAATGCGATATTGCCTGGGGAAGGAGAAGCTAAAGTCGTGGTCGAGATTTGCTTCTTTGGTATGTGCGGCCAGATTTTGCTGTAGGGTTTAGATTAAAATATAAATTGTAAATTTAATTTATATAAATTCATATAAACTTTAAATCTGTGTAACTCTTTCATACGAGGTCAGAAATTTACGAAACGACTTGCGTCGGGTTCGTTTTGTCGAGCACTACGCGATGGAGCTGGATTAGAGTCGTTTGGTGCTAGTGAAAATTTCAGGTAAAATTAAACGTACATTTAATTTTATTCGAAATAAAACGCTACAACTGTTATTGGAAACTCAAGGTGAGAACTTCTCACTCAATCGAATCGTTTCGATTTAAATTTTAAATAGTTAGATTTAAAATTGCTTGATTGTGTGATTGAATGATAATTACTATCTGCTGTATTGAAATAGACATTATACGACGTATATTAAGCGAAGGTTATTTATTAAAAACATATACCACGAATATTTCACCTTGAAGTGAAATTGGTATTATATATGTACTTGGAGTTGATTTTCCCGCATTATATAGCGGATGAGACCCTATTGCAGCACATAATAGCGGATAATATTTTATAAATCCCATATACCGCTATATTCCGTCCTGAAGCGGAATTGGTATTGTGCTAACATCTTTGGATGCAGGGAAATAGATTGGAGGGATCCAACTAGATTCCACAAATGATTGAATTGGTTCAAATGTTATATGTTGATCTATTTATAATCTGCATGATTATCTTTGTGATTGAAATTGTTAAAGTCTAAAATTTAGCCGAATATATTTTTGGTATCGTTAGATGCCGAATATATTTTTGGTATCGTTAGATGCCGAAAATAAATAAAATTGGATTTTTGGAAATGTAAGTTGAGAATTCATAATAAAATTTAATTTTGGAATTGATTCATTTTAAATAAATAAACGTTGAAATTTTTATGTTATAAAAATTATGATTTTTGTGAAATATAACCGAAATGTGATTTTTGAAATAAGTAGTTGATTAACTTATAAAATGGTTTAAATTGGGATTTTTGAATTATTATAAATGATTTATATAAAAGATTTATAAAATCGATATTTATAGATTAAAATATTGGAATTATAAAACGAGTTTTATAAGTGTTAAAATGAAGTATAAATGGATTTCATAAGTGGATGAAATCTATAGATTTATAAATTGTGAATTTATAAAATGAATAGATTTTTGTAAAGTAAAATATTTATAAGTAATTAACTTATAAATTGGATTTTGGCGTGTAAATGGGATATGGATAGAATTTGTTAATAAAGTAATTTTATAAGTAAAGTTGTTATAAAGTATAAATGGAATTTATAAACGTTGTTTTATAAATCCAAAATCGACTTATTTTGATAAGTTAATTATTATAGCTTATTAAAGGAAATATATCCACGATTTTGGACAGTGGATAATCCTTTAAATAAAATATGTTGAAATTAAATTTGGTAAATGAAGTATATTCACGATTTTGGACGATGATAATATACTAAAGAAATATTTTGGGAAAGTGATATTTTAAATAGAATTTAAAAACGATTCAAAAATGTTTTAAAATGTATTAAGTATCGAAACCATAGATTTCAACATTTATTGTTGAAATAGACGTTTTCGAGAAATAGAATGAAATTGTGGACTATAACACTGTTGTTATACTAAATGATTTTCGAAAGGAAAAGTTTTGTATAGTATTGGGGTTTATATATCTATCTTAATTTCGAATCCCTATACTAGTGATTTTGGGTTGTCGTAACTATGTTTTACGCAACATTTGTTTTGACTCAAATAAATGTGTTTAAGAGAAGTTTTCCTTAAAGAATAAAATATACACTTAATTTGGATTTAAGTATATTGGATATTTTCCAAATGTTGAAAATAAATGGATTTGTGAATTACTTATTATTGAATTAAATATGGAAATATTTTCCAATATGAAGTGAATATTTTGAGATTATATCTTTTAAAGATAAATGGAAAGTGAATAATTGAAATCGATTTGAAAAATCGTATAAAAGTGAATATTTGGAAATGTAAATTCACGATGGAAATTTATAAGGGAAATTTGTTTTAAAAATAAACATTGATTTATTTCTAAAAGTGTGGAATAAATTTACGGATTTGGAACGTAAATTTAATAAATCGGTAAGGATTTATTTGATTGGTTTAAATGAACCATTTTGAAATGAAAGTTGTAAAGGTGAAATTTGATTTGAAATTTTTTTCAAATGGTTGAAGTGCGGAAAATTATATCTTGTAAAGATATTTTTGAAAATAAATAATTTAGGAAATTATTTGAAATCGGGCTATGTTGTGAATATTGATTGATAGTTAAATAACCGACTATCAATATTGACCCTTGAATGGCTATTTGTTGTGATTTGGTTGAAATTGAATGCTACACTTATTTTTAAATTCTTGCGCTCGTTATTTGGATTACCCATTTCGAATAGTGATACGACGTAATGGATAGCATTGAAGATCGGTGTTGAAGACCGGGTATTTGTGAAAACGATAGGATGACCTATCGATTGTCTCTGCACCGTTAGCTACAGTATGGAGATTTCCTTTGTGATGGGAAATTCGATCGGGATTGTGAATACCCGGATTGCAAGGGCTTCTTTTGAAGTGCCTTCGGTTCTGTTCGAACCCGAAACAGACTTGTATGGTTACGTGTCTGACATTACATTTTGAGACATAAAGCAGATTTCTTTCAAATTCATCCCTGTTGTTGGCGGAGAATTTATTCTCTTAGCTTAACACCCTTCTCTGAGACGTACGAGCTCAGAGGTTTTGTAGTTGAAGGTTATCGGTGATATATTCCCAATTTGGTAATGTGGCATGGTGAGTGTTGCTGTGTGATGATTATTTATTGATCTTTTGGTTATCAAAGCGTGGCTTTGTGAAAAAGCGTAGCTTTATGGACGAGACTTCGTCTGACCTCACACCCTGGAAATGATCAAAACAGGAATATGCGGCAAGGTTACGAGGGTCGCTCCCTTTAGGGTATGTCATTTCCTTCTGGAAAAGGGTGGTGTCAGGTATGGAGCCCTGATGCTTAACCTATGTGGTTGCTCCAATCTCATTTTTCTGTATGGTTGTTGCTTGGTGATAGAGGGCCCTCGGATAAAGGTCCCAAAGGACCGGGGAGTGGCATACTCAAGTAGTAGTTATCCAGTTACAGAGGTAACCCGGCCTTGTGTTGGCAGAGATTCGGTTAGGTTCTCGGGACGTCCCGCCAGAGGCGATCCCATGTGGCAGTAGGAAGTTCCTTAGCCTGACCATTTGTTGGAAAATCCAAAGAAACAATACGAGCCTTGTACGGTTTTAGTTGTATAACCTGCCATGAAATGTGGCGGTAACCTACTATTGAACATGGTAGCTATAGTAGGCATACGATAATGGTCGTATGTTGGCTAAGATTTATATTCTATTTTCGAAATGCTTTCTGCACTATGCACTAATAATAATATCAAAAAAATGATTTGTTTTGCGTAATGAGCATCTTTGACTATCATATGGAGAAATCTCCTCCAATTTTGCGTTTGCATTGTGTGTGTGCGGGGAGGCCTTATGGTAGTTTCACTTTCCAAAAGCATTGCGGATATTTTTCCACTTCCCTTGTTGTTGTTGTTGTTTTAAAAGATAAATAACTATTTTAAGTTCTCACACCTGTCCCATGACTAGCCTAGAGTTTATTGTTCTCTTCCTAAACTCTGGGTGCCCATAATTTTCCACACGGACAGTCTAGGGTCAGGTTATCAGGTCATTCTGGATTCAGAAGTGCTTTGGAGCTCGAGTGGCAAGCTGGATGGCGAGACGTATTACTGGTATATGGTTTTATCTTTCCGCTGTAAATTCACTTGTAAGGACATGTTGTATAACTGTCCATTGTCCAGTTGTGCCGTATATTGTTGTTGTACACTCTGATGATGATGTGATGTAATGTAATAACCGATATAGTTCTTTGTTTTAAAGATTATTCATTTATTTATTATATGTTGTTCCGCTGCGATATGTGAGATTCAGATATTGTTTCTGTTCTGTTTTCTTTCTTCTTCTATCTTTTTCTTCTACCTCTTCTTTTTAACCCTAACAATTCGGTTTTCCGGCATTCGATTATGTGGCATTTGACACAGTGGACGTATTGATGTCGGTTTTCGAGCGTCGAAAAATCGCTAACGTTACATTTGGTATCAGAGCATATGGTTAAGTGACAACCTAGGCTCTGTTGGGAATTACTCATTAGAGATAGAGTCGGTAGTATTCTAGAATAAGTTGAGTGTAATAATAGCTATGAGAGCGTACTTGTTAGTGAATATAAATTGTTTTATATTGTGATGATTGGTTTGTTGAGTGGTATATGGATTCTGGTCAATACGAGTAATTAATGTTATTGATAGGGATCTCTAAACACTTGTACAGAACAATTTGACACGATATCGTTTTAAAATAGGTTAAATGAAATAATTTTACCTTGATTATATTTTATATACAAAGGAATAATTTTTCAGAATTATTAAGTATATATGAATTGATTGTTTGGTCGTTAAAAATGTAAGAATGAATATAAGTTAATTAAAAGAATAATTGTTTAAGAAATTGAATTATAAAGTATTATAATTAATATGATTTACAATTGTGAAATAATCTTGTATATAAAGGTGAACTATATGAATATATTTATTAATATGAGTTGTAAATATAAGAATGAATTTGGACTATGAATTTGAAAATTTTGAATCCTGTTTATTTTGGAAGTTATTTTTCAAAATTAAAAGTTAAATAGTGAAATTCTATAAGTAAAAGATTTATAAATGTGATTTATGAATAAAAGGAAAATTTTGAGAGAATATTAAGCACTGAATTCACTACTGTTACTGGGAAATAATAAGGGTGATGACTGCAGCACATCAGTATCATTTTCGAGTCTCTATGTGATAGATTTGCTACCATAGTAAATTGGAAATTGACGTTTGATTGTGATAAACAAATTTGAAATTAAAATCCAATTTGAAATAAATTTGAGTTGTCATCAAAGACATGTGATTGAAATTTAACAAAAGGAAAGTTAAATAAATTGATTTGGATTAGATAAGCTATTGAAATTGATGAATATAAGTGAAATAAGTTTTGAACTTATAATATGAGTTAATAAATTTAGCTTGGTAAAAGTTAAATAAAATTTACTTTAGAATTGAAATCTGAATTGGATTTATAAGTGGAATTTTAAGTTAAGTTAAACAAATGATGTTTAAATGGAATATAACTTAAGTGAAGTTGAATAAAGTTGATTTTGGTATCGAAGTAAAGTAATCAAGAGAAGTGATGAATATGAACTTGAGTTATATAAATGATATTCAACTTTATATTGTTAAAGGAATTAGCAATTGAATTGAACTAATGAATTGAATATTAATCAATCGAATGTAAAAGAATTGACATGGGATAATGAATGTAAGTGTAAATTCATTAGAAGCAATGAAGTTGAGAAATAGAATAATTGAATGGAAGTCAGTTTAATATCAACCAATTGGAATTAAAAGTGTGAACTAAATCGAATGTAAATTAATAATTTGGTTATGTTGAATATACATCGGTTGTTATATGGTTGTTAATTGATTGTGTATAATTCATTAAGTGTTAATGAAATTGAATTAGCGGAATTAAAAGCTATGTAATTGAATTCAAATTGAAAGTGAAGTAAATGAATTTGAATAGAATTGAATTTGATTTGGATTGAAAGTGAACTAATGTAAATTCAATTAGTGAATGTAAACTAATTGGAAACGAATGAATGAATGTTAATTAAATCCAATGTAAATGAATCAAATGTGATTAGATTGAAAACCAATCCAATGAATATTAATGAGAAGTGAATGTATATTGATTTGATATGGATTTGTTGGATGATAGTTGTTTGGTGGTTGCATTTATTGCTTTTGTTGAATTTGCTATATTGGCATATGTAGTTGTTGTAGTGACATATGTTGTATATTGATATTACTTTCATATATGCATGTTCTCATGGTTTGTTGAGTGTTTAGTAGGTGCAGATTGCGCTTGCTTCGCATTTGGGCTCGCTTTCGCGCTATATTAGCCGTATATGTTCGCTAATAAAATATAAGGTACATATCTCGGATTAAATATCGTACTTTTACACTTTTTGCCTGCGGGATGCGTCATCACTTGATGAGATGTATATTTGTGATATATATATATATATATATATATATATATATATATATTGTCATTTTTTTCGGATCGAGCCTCGCGAAGGAGGTTATGGCGAAATTTTCCAAAAATTTAAGGCGTTGGAATATTTTCAAGAAAATTGGAAAATTTTGAAAACTATAACTTTGATTTTGGAGTTGAAAGTAAAAAAAAATATTGGTTGGTTTGAAAAAATGACTAAGTATGATTTGAAAACTTAGTAAAAGTATTATAAGAAGTTTAACTATGGATCTTTGAAAAGTTAATGGATTTCTAGACTTTTTCTTACTTGGTAATTTCGAGGACGAAATTATTTTAATGGGGGAAGTTTGTAACGACCCAGAATTTCTGTCAATTGAAATTCGTATATTTAATTGATTTTTAAATATTAACAAGCCAAAATTGTAGGTCGAATAAATTAAATTTTGAATATCTAGATTTAATTGGATAATTAAATCTATAATTTAATACTTCAAATTACAGAAATAATTGGAAATTGTGCTTAATATGATTATAAATTATTTGTAAAGTTATATTTTATCATATTGGAGTTATAATAACGTTATAGAACTTTTAAAATTGAATTTAAAGTTAATTTGTGAAAATTGAATATTTTAATATTTAATTGACGAGTTAAAATAGCCATTTTTCAAACAGTCTCGGATTTCGACGAAACTAATTTCATCGGATTCATAATGTCAAATTATAGTAAGGTTTCAAATTTCGTGTCAATCGGATTTACCGTTTGTCCGAGACAAGCTAAAACGCGCAGAAATCGATTCGAGAGAATTTTGAATTTAAATAATTCGATTCGAAAGCGTATCTTCCAAATTTTATTGAATTGGCTCTCGATGTATATTCCATTGCGTTCGAAACGCGGGGTAAACCCTAGAAACGCTAGTCACCGCGCGAGATTTGGAGTTCGGAAAATTCTGGGTGAATAGTAATTTGGAAATTTTCTATAAAAGGACTTCTCTACTTCACATTTGCAAACAAAGATAGAAACTAGGATTTCTGAGCACGGCCGCCACCTCTATCTTTCAATGGCTGAGAATACACGATTTTCCTCCCTCAAAATCTTCAAATCCATCAACTTTCACACGAAATCTTCAACTACAAAAACGTAGAGGGGAACGATTACTAGCTATCCAACGGTGATGATCGGAAAAGAAGCAACGGATCAACGGAAATTGTTCTTCAAAGCCGCCACGTTCGAGCTCGAATACCGATGCATTGGCGTAGCCGAGTGGGGCCGCTCTCTGGCCGTGGGCATGGCATGGCGAGGTGCAGCAAGTGGTAGCCTCTGATCGAAGTGTAAGTTGACGATGTTGAAGCGGCAATCAATGGTTGGAGGCGACATTGGGTTAATTCGAACGCGATATTGCCTGGGAAAGGAGAAGCTAAAGTAACGGCCGAGATTTGCTTCTTTGGTACGTGCGACCAGATTTTGCTGTAGGGTTTAGATTAAAATATAAATTGTAAATTTAATTTATATAAATTCGTATAAACTTTAAATCTGTGTAACTCTTTCATACGAGGTCGGAAATTTACGAAACGACTTGTGTCGGGTTCGTTTTGTCGAGCACTATGCGATGGAGCTGGATTGGAGTCGTTTGGAGCTAGTGAAAATTTCAGGTACGTTTAATTTTATTCGAAATAAAACGCTACAACCGTTATCGAAAACTCAAGGTGAGAACTTCTCACTCAATCGAATTGTTTCGATTTCAATTTTAAATAGTTAGATTTAAAATTGCTTGATTGTGTGATTGAATGATAATTACTATCTGTTGTATTGAAATAGACATTATACGCCGTATATTAAGTGGAGGTTATTTATTAAAAACATATACCGCGAATATTTCACCTTGAAGTGAAATTGGTATTATATATGTACTTGGAGTTGATTTTCCCGCATTATATAGCGGATGAGACCCTATTGCGCCGCATAATAGCGGATAATATTTTATAAATCTCATATACCGCGATATTTCGTCCTGAAGCGAAATTGGTATTGTGCTAACATCTTTGGATGCAGGGAAACAGGTTGGAGGGATTCAACTGGATTCCTCAAATGATTGAATTGGTTTCAATGTTGTATGTTGATCTATTTATAATCTGCGTGATTATCTTTGTGATTGAAATCGTTAAAGGCTAAAATTTAGCCGAATATATTTTTGGTATCATTAGATGCCGAAAATAAATAAAATTGGATTTTTGGAAATGTAAGTTGAGAATTCATAATAAACTTTAATTTTGGAATTGATTCATTTTAAATAAATAAACGTTGAAATTTTTATGTTATAAAAATTATGATTTTTGTGAAATATAACCGAAATGTAATTTTTGAAATAACTAGTTGATTAACTTATAAAATGGTTCAAATTGGGATTTTTGAATTATTATAAATGATTTATATAAAAGATTTATAAAATTGATATTTATAGATTAAAATATTGGAATTATAAAACGAGTTTTATAAGTGTTAAAATGAAGTATAAATGGATTTCATAAGTGGATGAAATCTATAGATTTATAAATTGTGAATTTATAAAATGAATAGATTTTTGTAAAATAAAATATTTATAAGTAATTAACTTATAAATTGGATTTTTGCATGTAAATGGGATATGGATAGAATTTGTTAATAAAGTGATTTTATAAGTAGAGTTGTTATAAAGTATAAATGGAATTTATAAACGTTGTTTTATAAATCCAAAATCGACTTATTTTGATAAGTTAATTATTATAGCTTATTAAAGGAAATATATCCACGATTTTGGACAATGGATAATCCTTTAAATAAAATATATAGAAATTAAATTTGGTAAATGAAGTATATTCACGATTTTGGACGATGAATAATATATTAAATAAATATTTTGGGAAAGTGATATTTTAAATAGAATTTAAAAACGATTCAAAAGTTTTTTAAAATGTATTAAGTATCGAAACCATAGATTTCAACATTTATTGTTGAAATAGACGTTTTCGAGAAATAGAAGGAAATGGTGGACTATAACATTGTTGTTATAGTAAATGATTTCCGAAAGGAAAAGTTTTGTATAGTATTGGGGTTTATATATCTATCTTAATTTCGAATCCCTATACTAGTGATTTTGGGTTGTCGTAACGATGTTTTACACAACATTCCTTTTGACTCAAATAAATGTGTTTAAGAGAAGTTTTCCTTAAAGAATAAAATATATAATTAATTTGGATTTAAGTATATTGGATATTTTCCAAATGTTGAAAATAAATGGATTTTGAATTACATATTATTGAATAATTATGGAAATGTTTTCCAACATGAAGTGAATGTTTTGAGATTATATCTTTTAAAGATAAGTTGAAAGTGAATAATTGAAATCGATTTGAAAAATCGTATAAAAGTGAATATTTGGAAATGTAAATTCACGATGGAAATTTATAAGGGAAATTTGTTTTAAAAATAAACATTGATTTATTTTTAAAAGTGTGGAATAAATTTACGGATTTGAAACGTAAATTTAATAAATCGGTAAGGATTTATTTGATTGGTTTAAATGAACCATTTTGAAATGAAAGTTGTAAAGGTGAAATTTGATTTGAAATTTGTTTTCAAATGGTTGAAGTATGGAAAATTATATCTTGTAAAGATATTTTTGAAAATAAATAGTTTGGGAAATTATTTGAAATCGGGCTATGTTGTGAATATTGATTGATAGTTAAATAACTGACTATCAATATTGACCCTTGAATGGCTATTTGTTGTGAATTGGTTGAAACTGAATGCTACACTTATTTTTAAATTATTGCACTCATTATTCGGATTATCCATTCCGAATAGTGATACGACGTAATGGATAGCATTGAAGACCGTTGTTGAAGACCTGGTATTTGTGAAAACGATAGGATGACCTATCGATTGTCTCTACACCGTTAGATACGGTATGGAGATTTCCTTTGTGATGGGAAATTCGATCGGGATTGTGAATACCCGGATTGCAAGGGCTTCTTTTGAAGTGCCTTCGGTTCTATTCGAACCCGGAATAGACTTGTATGGTTACATGTCTGATATTACATTTTGAGATATAAAGCATATTTCTTTCAAATACATCTATGTTGGTGGCGGAGAATTTATTCTCTTATCTTAACATCCTTCTTTGAGACGTACGAGCTCAGAGGTTTTGTAGTTGAAGGTTATCAGCGATATATTCCCAATTTGGTAATGTGGCATGGTGAGTGTTATTGTGTGATGATTATTTATTGATCTTTTGGTTATCAAAGCGTGGCTTTGTGAAAAAGCGTAGCTTTATGGACGAGACTTCGTCAGACCTCACACCCTGGAAATGATCAAAACAGGAATATGCGGCAAGGTTACGAGGGTCGCTCCCTTTAGGGTATGTCATTTCCTTCTGGAAAAGGGTGGTGTCAGGTATGGAGCCTAGATGCTTAACCTATGTGGTTGCTCCAATCTCATTTTTCTGTGTGGTTGTTGCTTGGTGATAGAGGGCCCTCGGATAAAGGTCCCAAAGGACCGAGGAGTGGCATACTCGAGTAGTAGTTATCTAGTTACAGAGGTGACCCGGCCTTGTGCTGGCAGATATCCGGTTAGGTTCTCGAGACGTCCCGCCAGAGGCGATCCAATGTGGCAGTAGGAAATTCCTTAGCCTGACCATTTGTTGGAAAATCCAAAGAAACAATACGAGCCTTGTATGATTTTAGTTGTATAACCTGCCATGGAATGTGGCGGTAACCTGCTATTGAACATGGTAGCTATAGTAGGCATACGATAATGGTCGTATGTTGGCTAAGATTTATATTCTATTTTCGAAATGCTTTCTACACTATGCACTAATAATAATATCAAAAAAATGATTTGTTTTGCGTAGTGAGAATCTTTGACTATCATAAGGAGAAATCTCCTCCAATTCTACGTCTGCATTGTGTGGGTGTGCGGGGACGCCTTATGGTAGTTTCATTTTCCAAAAGCATTGCGGATATTTTTCCACTTCCCTTGTTGTTGTTTTAAAAGATAAATAAATGTTTTCAGTTCTCACCCCAGTCCCATGACTGACCTGGAGTTTATTCTTCTCTTCCTAAACTCTGGGTGTCCATAATTTTCCACGGGTAGTCTAGAGTCAGGTTATTATGTCATTCTGGATTCATAAGTGCTTTGGAGCTCGAGTGGCGAGCTGGATGGTGAGATGTATTACTGGTATATGATATTATCTTTCCGCTGTAAATTCACTTGTAAGGGCATGTTATATAACTGTCCATTGTCCAGTTGTGTCGTATATTGTTGTTGTACACTCTGATGATGATGTGATGTAATGTAATAACTGATATAGTTCTTTGTTTTAAAGATTATTCATTTATTTATTATATGTTGTTCCGCTGCGATATGTGAGATTCAGATATTGTTTCTGTTCTGTTTTCTTTCTTCTTCTATCTTTTTCTTCTACCTCTTCTTTTTAACCCTAACAATTCGGTTTTCCGGCATTCGATTATGCGGCATTTGATACAGTGGATGTATTGATGTCGGTTTTCGAACGACGAAAAATCGCTAACGTTACAACAAATTTACATCTTAAAGACTTATGAAGCGTATGAGCAACCGCCTTACCTTTCCTCTTTCACTCTGAATGTCGAGAGCTATCTAAGGACCCGCCTATGGGTTCATCTTCAATGGGCATGTCCTCTTCACTACCTTGCTCGGCAATTACAATTCCAGGCCCCCTAAGATTGCCTCATCTTGTCGGAGCTACCCTAAGAGACCCTTTAAGCCCTATGCTTTGGTCTCAGTCAATCAGCCCAACGGCCCTCAAATTTTCATCCGTAAGTACCGAGTCGATCTCTCTAATCTCGTCAAGCACCATTTGAAGAATTCACACTACTTCTTTGAATCGAGCACCTTCGAATCATGGGAATTGCGGCTGTATAGGAAAAAAATATTAGACTCAACGTCGATTACAATATTTTGTTACTCACCAGAGAAATTGCGGCACTTACGTCTAACTAGCCACCATCTGGCAAACCTTAACGGGCACCAAACATAGAACCACTTGGTTTTGAAGTAGCTAAGTATAGTCCAAGTTCCAATCATGACTTGGAAATTCCTGACCGCCTCTAAGAATGTGAATGAGGGATTATCTCCTCGACTCTTGACATTGAATAAGAATCTGACTTCCTTCGGAGTCGGAGTCCGTAAGAGATGCTCTATAAAAAACAATGGATAAGCTGTTCAACAACGCATATCCATTTGGATGCAACTGTGACGGAGCAACCCCTAAGTAATACTTCTCAAATATATTGGTTAAATGGAGGAAGGGTTCCAGCTATACATGAATGTTTGTTAAAAGCATTGTATCTTTCCAAAGGAACATGTGGCCTATCGCTTCGCCCCGGTAGCAAAACATCATTCAGTGATAGCTCGTGATGCAAACAGATTCTCCCCAACATATCTTCGGAGACGTTAGATGGTACAGAATCTTGTAATTCCCAATAAAGATTGCTCCTGGTAGCTCATTTAGAGTTGGACTTATGACTTCGGTCGCAATGACGACATCTCTATTATCAAAGGAGGTGGACTTTGGACATCCTATTGTTGAGAACTCCTAGGTTCCATAACTAATCAACTCATCAAAAACCATCATTAGGTGATAATAAGCTTGTGTGTTCCCCAAGGTGAAGTGCATGAGCGTAATGTAGTGCAGTGTCATATATAATTGATAAAATACTACAAGGTATAAAAAGTGTTAGAATGACAAGACTTCGGAATTCAACCGGAGTGACCGTCATCCATGACCGCCACAACCATGCCATCCTAACTTCGAAAATCGATCCAAGTTAAAATTTATTTAAATTTTGTCAAGTTACCATTCCATTGACGAGCTTCGAAAGACAGTCAAATATGCAGTGAAAATGTTAAGTCTAGTAATGCAGGCTAGAAGCTCGTCGAATTCAAATGTTCAAGTATGCGAGAAGTATTCGTATCGATCAGGATTTAGACTTGGATCGATAACCAGAAGTGCACTTTGTATCAGTCATAAAATGTCACTTCGTTTCGATCTTAAAAAATCACTTTGTATCGATCAACAGGCAGTAATTCGTATCGATACGAATTCACGATCCCTCGCTCGATACGAAGAGCCTATTTTCTCGATTGGTGCGAAGTAAGTGATTCTATATCGATATGAAGTTCCACTATGCTCAGACCAATACGAACTAACTCTCAATCCACATCGATACGAATTTCGTGTCCCTCCACACTTCTTCTTCTCCAAGTAACTTAAATGTCATTCCAACCTTCCTCGACCTTGCTCCAACCCATTTACGACTCCTCATCACTAGAATCAGCCACAAATGCAAGTGGAATGACATGAGAATTTGAGTCTCATCATTTTAAGTTGAATTTGACCAATAAATTACCTAAATTGAAATAAAGATTCGAGGGATTAAGGAGTTGTTTTAGTTTGGATGAAGGCAGTTTCTGTTTCTCGGTTTCTTAGTTGATACGAAGCAATGTAGAAGGAATGAAAAACAAGCAAAAGATTTCTAAGTTATAACGGTATTTATATGGAAACGAGGTAAAGGCAAGAAATGATCCGTCTCCCGGTTAAAACGATTGGCTAGAATGGTCATCAATGCCATTGGTACGAGAACTCTGTTCATATCTGTCCACACATATCAGACCCGAGCGCAATTGCTCGCATCTATTTGCCATCGATCCAGAATGTCGCCATTCATATCCATCAACAGCCTACCGATATGAACGGTACGCAGGAACTCATTCGAGTCATTCGAATCCACCAAAGATTTATCGATGCGCAATGACATCTTTTTATTCGCTGCTTTGAAGCCCATAGGAGTTTGTACCAATTGATACGAAGAGATTTTTATTTTGTATCACTAGTTATCGATATGAAATACACATTCCACCTTCTCAAATCGATCCAAGAGAGGATCGATACGAAGGGACACTCTAAAACAACCATCAAGCATTGTTACAACTTGAATTTCACATTGATCCAGTAGAAGATCGATATGGAATTCGATGCAACGAAACTAACAATGACTCGTGAACATAGAAATGTTAACGAGAGTTAGGTTAACATATGTTTTATGTTCCATACATCAACATTTAATTGTTCAAATTCATAGGAATTGAATAATCACCCAACAACAATTACAACAACAATCAACAGACTCCTGGCACTCAACACTTAGTTACAATAGTACACTATACAGTCATCAGTAGTCAGCAATCCAGTATTTAAATTGCCAGGAGACAATCAAAAGGTTGCATCACTTGACAAAAAAGGCAGCAACTATTCAGCGAATCAGATAGAACTTTTCAGAATGAAGATGGCATCTTTTCAAAGCACATTATGTTCACACAAGACGTACTTTGGGGACAAATGTTATCCCATCTTTTGGCCAGACCGTGACATCAAGGAATTGCCTAGAAATCAAAGACAGATCATCCCGAAAACTAGTTATATGCAGGTCCACTATAGATGCTGGTAAATTTTTTCGAGTCTGTATTGAGCTACAATTAACATGACACGACAATCAAAGCTATGAAAGCCAACGTTCGGAATTTCAAGTCAATCGGAGTTTGTATGCTCAAGATATTGATCGATCAAAGCCAAGAAGATCAACTGCTTCGTATCCATTCTCATTCACATCCATCCAAGGCGGCCTTCTTCGTAGCCATCGGAATCAAACAAGTTTGCATCCCTGGAAGGAACAAGCTCATTCAAGTCCATCCAATTCATGTCCATGGAAAAGCATTATCAACTTCGTATCCATCTAAGCAAACAACTACACTTCATATCCATCACATATACATCACTTCGTATCGATCGAATACATTCTTCTTCGTATCCATCAGAATCAAGTTTGTTCGTATCCATAAGGAATTGTCGCTTCGTGTCTTCGTACCGACCAATCCATTCATTGTTTCGTATCGATCGGCCATTGATCGTTATGAAGAGCGCATCATGGATCGATACGAACGTCACCCCTTTTCAACTGATACAAAAAGGCCATTGAATCATTGATATGAAATAAGCATCCCAAGGCCGATACGAAATACTCGAGCCTATATCAATATGAATGGGAGTGTAAGCTATCGATACGAACATAACTCAAATGAGAGATATAAAGTGGACGACAAGGGAGCGATATGAAGGAAATTGTTTCAGCTCGATACGAATGAGGTGCGTCCAAGGGAAAGACTCGATAGCTTAGCATGAAAGATGGATCAATCCTAAAATTAATCACCACATCATCGAACATCGCGTGCCTAGAAGCGATGCAAACAGAAGCGATGCAAATTGAAGCAATGCGAGCTCGACAGACTTCAACAAATTCAAACTTGCATCGATCAAAACTCGAAATCTATAAGTCCAAATGCCGCCAAATTTTCGTAGGAGCTTGCTTTAGACCTAAAGAATGTACCCGATCAATTTCAGTCAGGAGGACCAATTATGGATCGATACGAACTCAATTCGTATCGCTCCCATATCAAGTCGAAATCAACTGAACACGATCCCCTAGGACCACCCATGTGAGGGAAGAAGTCTTCCAAGATCTGGGCGAGATATTCGTTCCCTACGCCTATAAATAATGACCATAGACTTACAGAAAAGGGACTTTCGGCTTCTCTACGTTGACATTTGCCGGAATCATCATAAAAATTCAGTTGTACTGTTGTAACTTCTTGTAATCAGCAAGTGAAAGTTAATAAATATCAATCATTTCATAGTGGGCGTAGGCAATCTGTCGAACCACTCTAAATTTGTGTGTTTCTACGCATTTTCTTATCTGTTGATCAGTGTGTTTGTTAGATCTATATCATTTTACATTTACTTTCTTCATTTTATCTCTTCAAACACATCCAAAGAGTGTTGTGCCCAATTTTGGTACAAACATACAGTTCAGCAAACCTATAATGTGAATCTTGGATCGATCATAACTCGAAATTTACAAGTCCAAATGCTATCGATTTTTCATAGGAGCTTGCTTACCTCCTCAAGAATGTCTCTGATCGATCATAGGCCAAATGGACATCATTTTGATCGATACGAACAAGATGGGGATTGATCCCAATCGATCCCAAATGACCCCTGATCGATCTGGTGGGCCCACCCACGTGTGCGAAGGAGAATTCTGAGTTCGAAGGCGGATATTTCAGACGAACACCTATAAATAGCACCCCAACGCCAATAGAAAAAGGACTTTTTGACTCTACTAGACCGTTACACTGTCACAACTCCATTGTAACTTGAGTCTTCAAGTGTTTTACTATTGTAATCAGTTATCAATCAACAATAAAATAGAAAAGCATTCAAATTGGGCGCAGGCTACAACGTCGAACCACTATAATCTATGTCCATTTCTATTCCTGTTTGCTTTAATTGGCGTGTTTGTTAGATTAGCCTCTTTTTACATTTGAATTCTTCATTCTAATCTCTTCAATTATGTCTGAAGAGTGTTGTGCCCAATTTCGATACAAACAATATGGTGCTTTCACTGAGAAAACTCCGTTTTTCTCCTATTCATTGTATCCACTGTCGTTGTTGGATTGCTAAAATCTAAGGAGGAGATCCATATATGTCTTCTTGTGGTTTCTTTCATTCTATTCATATTACTCAAGATCTAGGAAAGAGCTACATCAGCCATGGTGTGTACTACCAAAACTGCTTCAAATGCTGTAGATCTAGAAGGAAGGGATAGGAAAAATCCCATGCGGCTAATTATGGAAGGCTAGACATCAGTTGGAGCTTCAAATCCACAAGGTCCTGTAACTAGAGAGGACTTCTAGATCCTCATACAAGAGCTTACTCGGATCCGTCAAGAGCTCACCCAGCAGATCCGTACCAACATGGAGCTCGCGAACCGGCTAAACGAGGAAAGGCGAAGGAGATCTAGGAAGGATCATGCTTCTTACGCCTTAACTAAAAGATCGGCATCATCTGACTACAATCGCAGATCTATACGCCGTCGACTAGATGGAACTATGCGCAAGCCTCCAAGCATCAACGTGCTGTGAATCTCGGATAAGTTGGGGTTGGTCCTTCTACAAGGCACCAAGCTGGACCCTCCTCCTAAGGAGGGGCGCTTCCTTATCACACCATCAATGACCATACAGCTACTGCCGCTATAGATCTAGAAGCTGAGATCCAGAACCAGCCAGATCTAGCCCTTTGTGAACACATCTATGCTCATAAACCCTACGTTCCAAAGACCAGGAGCCAAGGAGGAGAGGAATGGACTGTTGACAGCGCCTGGACCGTCCCCGCAACATGGAACCCGACCATGCCTCGGCCTCGAACATTCGGATGCCTGACATTCCAACCATGATCTTCCAAATGATCCGAGAAAGTCAAGGTCTTACCAACGATGATTGGGGAATCTACCAAAGTCATATTCCATTTACCAACGATATTCTTTATGTCGAGCCACCCCGTCGATTCAAGATGCCGACCTTGCCAGTGTACCAAAGGAATTTTGGATCCTAGCCAGCATATCTTGAAGCATGAGTCGCTCATGAACGCCGCTCGAGCTGGTGATGCGGTTAAATTTAGGAGTTTCTCTATCTTTTTTGGAGGCATTACAACTATGTGGTTCACTCGTCTACCACCCAGATCCATTTCATGTTTCGATTAGTTGGCTACAAAGTTTGTCGAACAGTTCAGTATGCATGTTACAAGGCCAAAGGATATCAACACCTTGTCCAATGTCACTCAAGCTCCAGAAGAGACCCTTAGATGTTATTTGGAAAGGTTTCATGCTTCCTGTGTTGAGTCAGCAACCCCAATGATAATTCTATATTGATGGCATTGACTAAAGGGATCGTTTCTGAATTCAAGTTCGAAAATTAATTGGCTGCGAAAGCCCCTGCTTCGTTGGACCATTTCTATGCTAAGGTAGCCCAGTGTCTGAGGAGAGAAGACACACGACGATCTAGGAAGTAGGACGATGTGGGGCCCAGTGTTGAAGGCATTCAGAGTAATGTTCCTATGAAACAGACCGATGATAATTTTTGTAATGTGCAATTGAATATTTAGAATAAGCAAGGTCAATAAAAGGGTAACAGAGGTTAGGAAAAGAAAAGAGACCCGAATTGCGGACCAAAACACGGAGCTCCTATATTCGACCAATATATTCCTTTGAAAACATTGTTGGAGAATGTTTATCTTCAAACCTGCAATACAGGGCAGTACCAAAAGCCATTTTCGAAACCTTTATCTAAAAACAGATTCAAACCATATTTTTTTGGTAGATTCCATGACTGTTACGGCCTATCAAGAATGAGTACCGTCATTTACAAGACATCAATGAGAAGTTAATTAGAGAGAGGAAGTTGGAACAGTTTGTGTGGGCCCCAAAGGATGGAGGTGTGGGCCCATCTAACTCTAATAAAGGCCAAAGCCAAGCTAGGCCCGAAGAACCTATGCGTACTGGTGAGAGGTTGGTGATAAACACCATGAGTGGTGGTCCTCATAAGGCTGATCAGAGCTGGAAGGAAATGGAGTCATGTGCCAGTTCGATTAAGCATATGGACTTTGGGTGTTGTAGTAATTCTGATGATGGGCCCCGATGAAATAACAGAAAACGATGACAGACGACGTCATTTTCAGGAATCGTGATACCGATAGAGTCGAGGCCCCCATTATTGATCCGTTGGTCATTTCAGCTCAAACAGATCTCGCTTGGATGAACAGGATCTTGATTAACAGCGGAAGCTTCGTGAACATTCTTTTTAAGCGAGCTTACGACCAAATGAGAATGGATGTGAAAGATCTAAAACCATGTCAGTCATGAATACATGGTTTTAGTGGAAGCGCAACTATACCAGCTAGGATGTTGGAGTTGCTAGTTGAGTTGGGTATTGGAGATCGCTGGAGAGTCCGGATGCTGCAGTTTATTGTATTAGACATTAATTCCCCCTATAATGCTTTCTTGGGCCTACCGACCCTCACTGAATTCAGGGCAGCGATTGCCCATGGTGTTTGACTCTGAAGTTCCCCACTGATAACGGGGTTGGAGTATTGCATGGTGATCAGGCAGCTGGTCGTACCTGTTATGTTGCTGAGCTATGGGATGCGCAACAAAAGGAGAAGGGTAAGGGCATGTAGGAATCTCTTTGCGTCCTTTCTATGGAAATGATTTCATTCATTTACACTTAACTGGCCTTTATTCATTTCAGTCTGCTTTTCCTTTGAAATTTTTCTGCACCTTTTGAATTTGAACTTATAATAAGGCAACTGACTTTTCCGTACTTTCTTATTTCAGCACTGCATTACAGACTCATCAAGCCAGATGAACAATTTATGAAATGCATTGTGTGACCGTCGCGATGTAGGAAGAGCTAAGTTCCATCTCAAGGTGGGACTTATTCAAATACGGAGTGACCGTGATCCGACCGGTCACTCGCTAAGTGAAACCCCAAGTTCGGGGCCAAGCAACAATAAACAGGGATTGAAACACGATAATCCTCTAACGAACTTCAAATCCAAATTTGAAGAGGATGGATCCACCCATCCACGACTTCGCTTGCCAAATCAAGATGGATGTGATCCAACCGTCCACAATCTTGATCAACTACTTGTTCCCAAAGTTCGAATGAGATCCTATTACTTAAATAGATGTGACTGACCATATGTCGACAAACTCTAGATTCCTGGAGTGCAAACTAGGGTATAAATGCAAATGGGTGTGACTGACCACCCATCAATTAACTCTGGTCCCGAGAGCATAGACTGGAGTATGAACACTAAATGGGTGTGACTGACCACCCGTCAATTAACTCTATTCCCAAGAGTGAGGATCGAAGCATGAGCATTAAATGGGTGTGACTGACAACCTGAAAACAACTTATGTCCCAAGAGCATGGACATAATCATAGACGTTAAATAGGTGTGATTGACCATCCGTCGACTAACTCTTGTTCCAAGAGCACGGAATGGGGCACAAATACTGAATTGGTGTGACTAACTTCCCATAAATTAACTTGTGCCCCCAATGCATGGACATAATTCCAAGCATTATATAGGCATGGCTGACCGCCAGTATACAAGTTCGATCCCCAAAGTGTGGATATCAATACCAGCAAATGAACGAGTGTGATCCGACCACTCAAACTCATCTCCCTTTTACTTTGTTCTGACAAAGTTATATAAAAGTTATTGAAGGCGGAAAACAACTATCAAATGACTGCTTCAATTCTCCCTAGGACCGGGGGCATAACTCAAGTACTAGCCACTAGCCAAAACAGTGCAACGTTAGGAATCGACTCGATGTCTGGTTATGACCCGAAGCCATGACTTTAGGACTTAGCGACCGGACTCAATTCCGACTCAAAAAATAAAGCCTCACAAGCACATTGAAGGGAAATGCAAGTGCTAAAATACTTAAACAAATAAACACAGAGTATTGCTAGAAAAAACAAAATGAAGTTTTATTTCCGCTATTCTTTGGAAAAGATAAGTACAAAAACTTATTCCAAAAATTCCTAGAAGCAGAGGCCAAACCTACATCTACAAATGGCCTACAAAAGTAAAAGGAAGTCTTATTCAAAAATATCTGCAAAAAGAAGAAGTGGAAGTGCAAGTCTACGCCTTTGGTTTTTTTATCTTTCTTGCTTTTTTTGGCATAGAGCCGCTCAAAATGACCTCCAACTACCTCTAAGAGCCTTTACCACCCCGACCTACTTTAGCTGGTTTGTCTCCAGCCAGAGGAATTACAACTATCTCCTCCTCAGAACTTACAGGTTTCGAAATACCCTCCGCGTATGGAACTGGATGAATGGTGGCACCCTCAACGTTGGAAAAATGAGGCGCACTGGTATCGATGATGGTGCCACCCGGAGAAACAATAAGCATAGAAATCGGGCCGAGATCCGCCATGCCACCACCAACACAACTAGCTTGCTTGACTTGCTCTATCTCGGCTTTAATTTTTGCCATTATCTCCTTAGCCCGATCGACGTGAATCTCCATTGGCATGCTACTAGTCAAGCTCGAGGAGCTCGTAATTATCACATCTTCATCAATGATGAAAGGCATTTCAGTGATCGGTTCACTTTGATGGCAAAAGAGTGCTTCCATCATTTGTTCATAAAAGACGCAATTGTCGTACATCTCCCCAACCGATGCGGCAACCGTTGTAGCTTCCCTCATTGGTACCTCTTGCTCGTGATGCATTCCTTGAGTTGCAAGAGGATCAAGTGATGTAGAATCTAAGGCTAAATGAAGATAAGAGAATATATTAGTAATGTCTTATAACAATGTTCCTATGTTTGAGTGAATAGGAGAAGTGTTCGGAATACCTTCCTCGGTTTGGCTCCCCAGTTGAGCCGACATGCCATTCAGACCGTGCTTAGTCATCGTTGAGATATGTGGCACGTCCGGTCATACGTCGGGACAACCGAAGGATCAATAGATGAAGTAAGCTCAGGCTAAGACAGTGCAAGTGCTTTGGAACCTACTTCATGATGTTCAACTCTGGATCCTTCTCCAGCTTCCGAATATTTGGCAGCAAGCTTTTCCTTTTCGAGAGCAATGATGGTGTCGTGGAGAACATTCGGCTCATCTTCGACAAGTATTTTATTTTTTAGTTCGAATTCATCAATGGTTGTAGTGTTGCGAGTCACCTTCTCATCCTCCTCCAAGCGGCTCCTGGCTTTGTACAACTGGAAGGGCTAATTTTCACCGAGCCAGTTTAGGATGCAGTTTCTTAAGACATTGGCATCGTACGTGACTAGGATATATTCGAATTCATTCTCCGTCCTGGCCTCCACCGCTTTAACTTCATTCTCAATTCTGGCCTCGGCTTCTCGAGCCTTTAAATTTGCCATATCTCTTTCATCCTTAAGTGCCACCGTCTATTTGCATGCCTCCTAGGTGGATTTGTTGGCCTCATCCTTTTCCTTAATGGCCTCGGCAAGTTTTGCCTTTAGCTCATTGTACTCTTTCACTACAGCATCTCTCTCCTCCATGACAAGGTTAGTCCGGTGGCCCATCTCTTCCACCGATGCCATGTGTGTCTGTCACATTCTTTACATGGACTGTTTTTCCTTATTGGCTCTTTTATCGGCCTCCGTGTCTGATTTTCTTAAAGATCCGGCTTCGTTAATGGGAATTTCTATTATCCGATTTTTTTTGGTGAGATCGGTCTCCATTTTCTCAATTATTTTGGCCCGCTCAAAAGCAGCCGCTGAAACGTTTTCTACCGTTTTCACCCACTCTCGGTACTGATTGTAGACGTCATGCACATAGTCCTACACCAGTTTTTCTGCATCATTGGGAATTCATTTCAAGTTCGGAGGGAAATTCAAGCCATCAAAGCAGATGTTTTGAAAGTCTTGTTTTAAATTAGCAATCTAAATGGCTCCCTCTCCAGTAGGTTCTATAGTGGATGGTTCTGTAACGATAGGAGCTTTCATCTCAGTCCTTCGGCATTGATTGTCAGGTTTCAAAGTTTGAGGAGGCGTTATTTTGTGAGCAGTCTCAAAGGGTTGTCTACCGAAGCTGGAGGGTTTTGATGAACCTTTAGGTGGAGGCGATTGCAAATGAGAGTGGTGCCTATATTGATGTGGACTCTCCCTCTCCCTTTCATATAGCTCATGCCCCTGGCTGGAGTGGTGGCCACGATCATGTCTCTTTCGAATTCATGCATGTGGGATTCAGAATGAGTTGGAAGAATGATGCGCAGAACGAAGACTGCCGAGCATATATCCCTGGCTCACCATTGTATCTGTAAAATGAAAAGTGAAGCAGAATTATTTATCTCCAGAGATTGAGAAACACGCGATTAGAAGTTGTGTGGTACCATAAAGTGTATGCATGCATGTGCAAACCCCCCAACTAATCGGTTATGGTAGCCTTGCTCGTAGGAGTTGGCTCCTATATATCAATAGCACTTTGAAGTCGACAAGTCATATGGAATAGGGATATCCGCCAACCCTTTCAACAAACTCTCCATTCACGAAGAAGAAGTACCCGGACATATAGCAGTTGTTATAGGCAGAGACAGTTTTGCATCTCGTGGATTTGTAGGCAATGATCTTCCCTTTTCTTTTCAACTTTGATGATCGAAGACTGTACGAAGGCACAGCTGCAGGTTCATCTCCAGTGGGCACACTCTCATCATCGCCCTGTTTAGTTATAACGACTCCAGGAGCTTTTCTCCCTCCATGCCTCATAGGAGCCATTCTAAGAACTCCCGTCGATCCAATGCCTTGGCCTCTTTCTATAAGCCCAACAGCGATCAAGTTTTCATCAGTGAGAACTTCTTCGTTATCTCTAAGCTCAACGATACCGATTGGAGAGTTCATACAATCTCTTTGAATCGCTCTCCTTTAGGCCGTGGGATCGAAGCTATAATAGAAGTAAGGTATTAGACTCGACATCAACTTATAATATCCAGTTAATCGATAAAGTAGTTGGAGCACTTACGTCTAACTAACCATCGCTTGGCAAATCTGGGTGGACCGAATAGAGAACCATTCGGTTTTGAACTAGCTTAGTATACTCCAGGATCTTGGCACTACTTGGCAATTTCTAACTACTTCCAAAAAAGTGAAAGAAGGGTTGTCCCCGTGGCTCTTAATGTTGAATAGATATCTGATTTCTTTAACAGTGGGAGGTCGAAACAGATGCTCCATCAAGATAATGAACAAGTTGTTGAGCAGAGCGTATCCATTTAGGTGTAATGAGATAGAGCGATCCTCAAGAAAAGCAGCACTTCCTGAATAAATTGATTGAAAGGAGGCAGCGCTCAACAATGCACATGAATCTATTGCAAGCCATGTAACCTTTTGTAGGATTATAGGCTCTGTCTTCCGTGCCCGGTACCAAAAGCAGTATTAAAAGAAGCCATTTTAAAAATTCAAAATTTTTAAAAACAAAAATTGGTTTTTGAAAAACAAATCGAATTTTTAAAAAAATGACTTCTATTCCTAGCTCTGATACCACTTGTACCTTCGATTTCACCCTAGAGGGGGGTGAATAGGGTGATACTATCAATTATAAATATTATTGCGGAAGTTTATAAAGTTATTTCAACACAGATGTATCAAAATAAAAGCACATATAATAACAGAATAAATGCAGAAATAGAACGACACAGAATTTATCCAGCTTCGGCAAAAACCTGCCTATGTGCTGCCCCCAAGGTTTCTACTAGAAATTAAGTAGTCACGGGCTTACACACGCAACTCGCGACACCCGCTATCGACTAACCTAACTCTACGCTCAAAACCCTGCCACAACTCAGCCACTGAGTTGCAAATTCTCAAACTATGCCATATAGTTTGTCCCCTAGTCACACGACTAGAATTTACAATGGTTTTACAGAAGAATTTAAATTTAAAACAATCAAAACCCTATTTGAGAAGATAAGCCCATATGTATTTGTTAACAATAAAGGCCGGCCCCCTTTTTATTTATTTCTCTATCGGCTTGGTTCCCTTGTGAAAAATGGTGGATTTCTCATTCTTTCCTTTCTGATTAAAAATTAGGGTTTTGATCAAATTTGAAGACGCCGATTATTACCAGATCGATCTAGTAATTGATTTCAATTTCCTTGCTATGTCGATTGATCGTCTCTTGAGATGCTTTCGGCTGCTTCTATTTGATTGAGTTCGACTTTGATTTGGGTATGTAATTTATGCTTTTTCTCTTTGGTTTGAATTCTTGAACTCGATGGATTTGAAACTGCCGATGATGAATGGGATTTATAAAAGTTGAATTCCTATATTTACGTTCGTCTGATAGTTGTTTGATTTCATCAATACTATGCTTCGGCCATTCGATCTTCATTTGGATGCTTGAGATTGATTACTGACTTTTTCAATTTACTTGAATAACACGGTGTTGATTTTAAACTGTTCGTTTTTCTTGGTCATCACGGTTTCGATTCTGGTTTGATGATGTTGATTTCGTTTGTGACCATCACGATTTCGATTTCTGTTGACTTAGGTCACTTGAATTGATTATGCTGATTTTATGAAAATATTTTGGGTTTGGCACTGTCTTGATTTGAAACTGCTGTTCCATGATTTTTTAGACTCATTTTCGATTGTGACTTTGGCATTACTTTGAACTGCCTCTAGCCATTGCATATGGCTTTGAGTTGACTTTTCTTTTCCTTTGTGTACTTACTTCAGCCATTATGTCTTTGACATGCAGCTTGAACTTGTTATACATATATTTACACATATAAACAAATATGCTTCACTTGTTCACTGAACTGTTGTATCACTTTGTTGATGATGCTTTGACTCTTGAACTTGGTTTGGATTTGTGGTCTTGTGTCATAGTTTGTATTCTCTGGTTTTCATGTATGTGAAGCAGTGTTGCATTCCTTTATGCTCGACTCTAATCTGTTGGCATTGGTTTATATGATACACTTGTTTGCTTCCCTGACTCTACCTGATGCTTTCGTATCATGACTGCACTGTTCACTGTATATATATGGGTTGCTGCATCATGTTGTTTGTTGTGGATCTCGTGTTCATGTATTCTTCTGTTTAGTATTGGTGCATTGTCCACTTCGTTTCACCGTTGCATACAGTTTAGTTGTTTTTTATAGACTTTAGTTATTTGTGTTAGTGTATTTGGACTTGTACTCTTGTGTCTGCACTGTGTCTGGCTTAGGTTGAAGTGTTGATTAAACTGTTTCGATTTGTTAATATGTGCGCATTGTAACTGTCAACTTGGTTCTGGGCTTGTTGCCTTGATCATATTGACTTCATGTGTATAGTTGCCTTTCACTTGAATCAGTTGTATTTACCCCATGTATTTGTGTTTTAGTGATGCATCGCTTTTCCATATGTATGCATCGAGGCAGTTTGTGTTGTAGCTACTGTTTGCACCTGTATATTTTCAATATTTGTACTAGAGTATTGCCTTTGTTCAAGTCTTCATTGGGTACGTTGTACCACTGCCTTTGTGCACTGTTTGGTTCATATTGCATTTGTACATTTGGATTTTGGTCAAGGCTTGTTTTAGTTGTCTTGACCATTTTCATGAACTTGCACCTGTATTGAATCCAGCTTGGAGCTTGGGTTTGACCTTGTGCTGATATTGTGACATTATTTTTATTACACTTGAGTTCAACCCGGCGTTATGGGTTTGACCTGTGCTCACCTGTCCCTGTAATTTTATCAAGTGTATTCGATGTGCACGGCCTTGTGGCATGTACAGTGATAGCTTGTGCATGTCACAAGCTGTTCGTATATGATGAATTCAAATTTAGATGATGACGAGCAACCCAAACAACTGAGATAAATAATATTTTCAAAATATATTTTATTTTATACTGCAAAAATATTTTATTTTCAATTTTACTACGTCGGTATTTATTTTTGCAGATTTCTCAGATGCTGGATTCAAGTTGAAGATAAAATACGAGTGTGAATGATATGTAGTGAGGTGCAAATGTAAATGTGAATTGTGATGTAATCAAAATTGTATTGCTATTGAAGTTGTATATATATAGTGAGAGATTGAAATTTGTACTATTTAAAAATTGTAATAAATATTTGTTTGAATAAAATTTCTACTTGAATTCAAATTCCGTGTTATTCATTTCATTCAGTAGAAAAATAAAATAGTACATTTAAATGAATATATATATATATATATGTTTATTATCATCAACAAAAATCATATACTCGCATATTCAACAATCTTCCCCTTTTGATGATAACAAACACATATTTAAGATTTTGAATATATTAAATGTATTTGATTATTGAATTTGCGCCCCCTATTTGAATGCTTCCTCTCTACACAAAGCTCCCCATCATATATGCATGCAATTAAAAATATGCAAATGAGCCTAGATGCAAATAGAAAATATTTGACCTTTATTTGGTTTTATTTGACAAAATCTTAACTTTTCTCTTCCCCTTTTGTTATTAGCAAAAGAGTAATAGTGTTAGAAAAATAGAGATAAAGTGGTAGATATTAATACAACATTAAAACTCAATCGAATGTAAATATTAAATTACAATAAAAAATCAAACAAAAATCATAAATACTCTGTTAGGTGCATATTCCACTTTTAGAATGATGGGAATGATATCATCATATAAAACCATACAGTTGTGTCTATTTGTGGTATATTTATATCAGGAATTTGAATATCTACCAACCTGCATAACCATTAGGACTTTTAAATGAGATTAGTAGTATTCCAATTTTATTTTTAAAAAATGAATTCAAGTATCTTCTAACCACGCATAACCGTGAGCACTTTTAAATGGGATTAGATTCAACTTTTTTATTTCAAAAAATTAATTTTGATATGCGTTCCATACATGCATAATCTTGAGGACTTTTAAATGAACATGGAAGCACATAACAAATTCTAAGTAATTCACCCATGCATAACTGTGAGGACTTTTAAATGAGAGTGAATACTTCGTATTTTATTATTATTATTATTATTATTTATTAAAAAACGTAAAATGAAAAAACGAATGATTCCTGTTTAAAGTACCACATGTCGACAAACTATACTGAATTTTGATGATTGATGGTCGTTAGAAATGTGATAGAAATATAGATGGTCATGGAATTTTTACCAACAAAAAGTTTTATAACTCTTGTTTAAATTTCTAAAGAAATTTACTAATTATACCATCTCGAGTCATAATATATGATAAATATTAACACTCATCACTTTTTCAATTACTATTTACTTTTTCGATAATTAGTAAGGAGAAAAGAATGTTAAATATTTAGAAAATCAAATTTCTAAAACACCTAAGCTGAGACGTAGTTTACAAAAATTATTTTCTGTTAGGGGTTTTGTAAAAATGTATGCCAATTGAGAATCAGTTGAAATGAAATTTATGCAGATATTTTCCTTGGAAATATGATCTCTAATAAAATGATGTCTAACATCTATATGTTTTGTTCGTGAGTGATGTACAGGATTATTTGTGAGATCAATTGCGCTTTTGCTATCACACATTAGTGGTACACGTTTAAAATTTAGACCATAGTCTTGCAAAGTTTGTATCATCCATAAGATTTGAGCAGAGCAACCACTCAGAGCAATATACTCTGCCTCTGTGGTGGATAACGCAATATAATTCTATTTTCTACTTGACCATGCAACTAATGAATGTCTTAACATAAAGCATGCACCACTAGTACTTTTTCTATTAACTAGACTTCCAGTATAGCCCGCATCTGAAAATCCTTTTAATTCAAAATTATCATTTGTTGGATACCAAAGACCAAACCGTGGGGTGTGCAACAAATACTTTACAATTCTTTTAATGGCTTTTAAATGAGATTCTTTTGGGTTAGATTGAAATCGTGCACACAAGCAGATAGAAAACATGATGTCAGGTCTAGAAGCGGTAAGATAAAGGAGTGATCCAATCATACATCTATATTGCTTTTGATCAACTGCCTTACCTTTTTCATCATTATCAAGTTTAATTGTTGTGCACATGGAGGTTCTAGCTGGTTTAGCATCTTTTAATCCAAATTTATTGACAAGTTCCCTGATATATTTTGTTTGAGAAATGAATGTACCTTTATCGCTTTTTTGACTTGAAATCCTAAAAAGAATTTTAACTCTCCAACCAAGCTCATTTCAAACTTTTCCTGCATAACTTTTTCAAATTTCTCATACAACAAATTGTTAGTTGCACCATAAATGATGTCATCAACATATATTTGAACAATCAAAATATCATCATTTTCATGCAACAGAAATAGTGTGGTGTCTACACAGCCCTTTTTGAACCAATTTTCAAGAAGATAAGTACTAAGGCATTCATACCAAGCTCTAGGAGCTTGTTTTAATTCATATAATGCCTTTTTAAGCTTATATACATGGTTAGGATATTCATGATTTTCAAAACCTTCTGGTTGTTCAACAAATACATCTTCTTTTAAAATTTCGTTAAGAAAGGCACTTTTAACATCCATTTATCTTAATTTAAATCCTTTTTAGCAAGCAAAAGCTAACAATATCCTAATTGGTTCTAGTCTAGCTACGGGTGCAAAAGTTTCATCAAAGTCAACTCCTTCAATTTAATTATATCCTTTAACGACTAATCTAGCTTTATTTCTAATCACATTTCCAGATTCATCATATTTATTTTTGAAAATCCATTTTGTTCCTACGACTAGATAATCCTTAGGTCTAGGTACTAGACTCCAAACATCATTTCGCTCAAATTGATTTAGCTCTTCTTGCATAGCCATAAACCAGTTTTCATCAGTAAGAGCTGTATCTATGTTTTTGGGTTCTATTTCTGAAATAAATCCACTATACAAACACAGATCACACAAATTTCTAAAGGAGGAACGAGTTTGAACACCTGTGATAGAATTTCCTATTATTAATTCTGGAGGATGATCTGCTTTGAATTTCAATCTCTCGGGATCTAGATTCCTTCGGACTTCTTTGTTGTTGCAGTTTCTTTTGGTTTTTCATTCTCATCTTTTTTGTTCTCCTCTTCAACATTGCTTTTGACCATTTCCTATTCATTAATGCCTTCATCAAACTTCACATTGATTGACTCCATAATTTTTTTATTCCTTTTGCTGTAGACTCTATAAGCTTTGCTTCTAGAAGAGTATCCCATGAATATGCCTTCATCGACTTTTGCTTCGAATTTTCCTAATTGATCACTTATATTGAGAATATAGCACGGACACCCAAATACTTTGAAGTAAGCAATGTTTGGTTTATTTTTGAACCATAGCTCATAGGGTGTTTTGTTAAGAATCGGTCTAATCATAACTCTATTCATTACATAACAAGCTGTATTTACTGCTTCTGCCTAAAAATGCAAAGGTAGCTCATACTCATTTATTATAGACCTAGCCAACTCTTGCAATGTTCGATTCTTTCTTTCAACTAATCCATTTTGTTGTGGAGTACGTGGTGCAGAAAATTCTTGTTTAAATCCATTTTCATCACAAAAGTTTTCAAATTCATAACTTTCAAATTCTCCACCATGATCACTTCTTAACTAAACAATAGGAACTCCTTTTTCATTTTGAACTAATTTTGTGAATTTTGTGAAGTATGAAAAAGTTTCTGATTTTTTAGCCAAGAAATATACCCATGTATATCTTGAGTAATCATCAACTAACACAAAGCAATATTTCTTACCACCTAAGCTTGCAATGTCATTAGGTCCAAACAGATCCATATGAACTAGTTCGAGAACTCTAGAAGTGCTTACATTGTTTTTGGCATGAAATGATGATTTTTTAAGTTTTCCCAAGGTACATGCTTTACATAAATTTTCTGTTTCGAAATCATGTGATGGCAACCCTCTTACCAAATTTTTCCTTTTTAATTTGTTTAACAAATTCATGCTAGCATGCCCTAATCGTTTATGCCATAAATTTACTTCTATATCCTTAGCTACCAAACATTTTGAAAGGTTGAGATCATCAAAAGATAGATAATATATATTACCTTTCCTTTTACCTGAAAATAAAATTTCTTTTGATGATTTGTCAAAAATTTGCACAAGTCAGAATCAAAAATAACATTCATACCTTTATCACATAGCTGGCTGATTGATATCAGATTGTGGTGCAGATTTTAAACATATAGTACGTCATTTGAGGTAAATGTATTGTTACCTGCTTCACCTTTACCGACAATTCTACACTTGTCATTGTTACCCATTGTGACTCTGCCACCTCTATACTATTCTAGGCTAAGGAACTTTGATTTATCGTCTGTCATGTGCCTGGAACAGCCAAAATCCAAGTACCATTGTTGTTGCTCCTTAGCCTTCTAGCATACCTACACAAGAAGAGAGTTAAGTGACTTATTTGTTTTTATAAATCCAAGTACCATTGCTGTTGCTCCTTAGCCTTCTAGCATACCTACACAAGAAGAGAGTTAAGTGACTTATTTGTTTTTATATGTCCATGATTGTTAGTGGCAATTGATTTTGAAAAATAATTTTGTGGAGACCCAAAACTATTTGTATATGTTCCTTTCGGCATCCAAATTTGTTTAACTTTGAGATATTTTATATGTGTGCCTTTTGGAACCCAAATTGGAATCGTTTTCGCATGTTTGGGTCTGTACCAGCAGTTGTTTTGATCGTGTCCAAATTTTCTACAAATCGTGCACATTGAATTTACTTGATTAATCTTATTTCTAACATTTTTAGATTTATACCCAAGTCCTTTTCTAACTGTATTCATAGTTTGTTTTCCTAATAGCATGTTTAACGATTTCTCACTTTTTGAAAATTTTCATTGATAGTTGTTGAACTTATGTTTTGAGAGATTCATTTTCATTTAACAATTTTATGCACCTTTTAATAGAATTTTCTCGTCTTGTATTTTCACTTTCTTTCAAAATCAAATTTTCATTTTCAAGTGATTTTATATTAATTTCTGATTTTTTAATTTCTTCTTCAAACAATGGACACTTGTCACACATAGGGCACTTATTTTGATAGTTTTTAACTAATTGTTCAAGCTAATCATTTACTTCAATCAAACTATCTCTTTGTGATTCAATTTTAGCATATTTCTCCCAAAGTCATTCAAAGCACCCATTTACTTTGTGAAAATATATAAGTAATTCTGAATTAGTAAGTTTTGATACCTCAGTTGGCTCGTCATCATCAATGTCGGTTATTTCACCATGAAGACACAAATTTGCTTTTCACTCTCACTGTCAGTGCTATCACTTCCATCTTCGTCTCTTTCATCCCAAGTAGCTGCAAAACTTCTCCTTTTCGTTTTTTTCCTTAGCTGAGTCGATTTTGGGGACAATTTGGCTTGATATGACCCGGTTTATTGCATTTGTGACAAATGATTTTCTGTTTTCTGGGTTGTCTAGTGCTTTGTTTAATCTTCTCTTTACTTGTTGATTTTTGACCGGATTGCCATATTTTCGATTCCACCTTTTGAATCTTCTTATTAATAGTGCTAGTTCTGCTTCACCATCATCATCATCTTCACTTTCAGTTGTCCCTTTAAGAGCTATTGATTTCTTTCGAGTATCTCCTCCTTCACGCTCTTCCTTGAATTTTATCTTCAGCTAGTAAGTGGTGAGGTTTCCGATGAGTTCTTTGACTTTCATTTGTTTCAAATCTTTTGATTCTGGAATGGTAGTTACTTTGACTTCAAAACTTCGTGGAAGGACATTGAGGATTTTTCGGATTATCTCCAATTCTGTGTATGATTTTCCAAGAGCCATTGATTTTTATACGATATTGGAAAGTCGTCCATACATTTCTTTGACATTTTCTTCCTTTGCCATTGTGAAATTCTGATATTCACTACTCAGCAAGGCAAGACGAGATTCTTTGACTTGAGATGTTCCTTCGTGACTCACTTCGAGTGTATGCCATATTTCCTATGCAATTAGACAATGTGAGACACGACTAAATTCAACCTGATCTAATGAACAAATAATCGAATTCATAGCTTTGGCATTAGTAGTCTGTAACTTATTTTCTAGATCTATCTATTGATCCTTCGGTTTATTTATTTCCTGATTATTTACAATTATAGTTGGTGCTTTATACCTTGTCTCAATAATATCCCAAGCGTCAATGTTTTTCAGAAAAATTTCCATCTTATTTTTCCAGTAAGCATATTCACCATTGAACATTGGTGGTCTAACTATGGATTGACCCTCAGCAAAAGCAGTATTAAAAGAAGCCATTTTAAAAATTCAAATTTTTTAAAAACAAAAATTGGTTTCTGAAAAAAAATTGAATTTTAAAAAATTGACTTCTATTCCTAGCCTTGATACCACTTGTAGGATCGATTTCACTATAGAGGGGGATGAATAGGGTGATACTATCTATTATAAATATTATTGCGAAAGCTTATAAAATTATTTCAACATAGATATATCAAATAGCAGCACAGATAATAGCAAAATAAATGCAGAAATAGAACGACACAGAATTTACCCAGCTTGGGCAAAAACCTGCCTACGTGTTGCCCCCAAGATTTCTACTAGAAATTAAGTAGTCACACGCTTGAACACGTAAACTCGCGACACCTGCTATTGACTAACCTAACTCTATGCTCAAAACCCTACCACAACTCTGCCACTGAGTTGCGAATTCTCAAATTACGCCACGTAGTTTGTCCCCTAGTCACACGACTAGAATTTACAACGGTTTTACAGAAGAATTTAAATTTAAAACAAATTTAAAACAATCAAAACCCTATTTGAGAAGTTAAGCCCAAATATAAATGTTAACAATAAAGGCCGGCCTCCTTTTTATTTATTTCTTTATCGGCCTGGTTCCCTTGTGAAAAATGGTGGCTTTCTCGTTCATTCCTATCTGATTAAAAATTAGGGTTTTGATCAAATTTTAAGACGTTGACTTTTATAAGATCGATCGAGTAATTGATTTCGATTTCCTTTCTCTGTCGATTGATCGTCCCTTGAGATGCTTTCGGCTGCTTCTATTTGATTGAGTTCGACTTTGATTCGGGCATGTAATTATGCTTTTTCTCTTTGGTTTGAATTCTTGAACTCGATGGATTTGAAACTGCCGATGATGAATGGGATTTATAAAAGTCGAATTCCTATATTTACGTTCGTCTGATAGTTGTTTGATTTCGTCAATACTATACTTCGGCCATTCTTGGTCATCACGGTTTCGATTCTGGTTTGACGATGTTGATTTCGTTTGTGACCAACACGATTTCGATTTCTGTTGACTTCGGTCACTTGAATTGATTATGTTGATTTTATGAAAATATTTTGGATTTGGCACTGTCTTGATTTGAAACTATTGTTCAATGATTTTTTAGACTCTTTTTCGATTGTGACTTTGGCATTACTTTGAACTGCCTTTAGTCATTGCATATGGCTTTGAGTTGACTTTGCATTTCCTTTGTGTACTTACTTCAGCCATTATGTCTTTGACATGCAGCTTGAACTTGTTATACATATATTTACACATATAAACAAATATGCTTCACTTGTTTACTAAACTGTTGTACCACTTTGTTGATGATGCTTTGACTGTTGAACTTGGTTTGGATTTGTGGTCTTGTGTCACAGTTTGTATTCTCTAGTTTTCATGTATGTGAAGCAGTGTTGCATTCCTTTGTGCTCGAATCTGATCTGTTGGCACTGGTTTATATGATACACTTGTTTGCTTCCCTGACTCGACGTGGTGCTTGCATATCATGACTGCACTGTTCACTGTATATATGTGTTGCTGCATCATGTTGTTTGCTATGGATATTGTGTTCATGCATTCTTCTGTTTAGTATTGGTGCATTGTCCACTTTGTTTCACATTCGCATACAGTTGAGTTGTTCTGTATAGACTTTGGTTATTTGGGTTAGTGTATTTGGACTTGTACTCTTGTATCTGCACTGTGTCTGGCTCAGGTTGAAGTGTTGATTGAACTGTTTTTGATTTGTTAATATATGCACATTGTAACTATCAACTTGGTTCTGGGCTTGTTGCCTTGATCATATTGACCTTATGTGTATAGTTTCCTTTCACTTGAATCGGTTGTATTTGCTCCATGTACTCATGTTTCAGCGATGCATCGCTTGGCCATATGTATGCATCGAGGTAGTTTGTGTTGTAGCTGATGTTTGCACCTGTATATTTTTATTATTTGTACTCGAGTATTGCCTTTGTTCAAGTCTTCATTGGGTATGTTGTACCACTGCCTTTGTGCACTGTTTGGTTCATATTGCATTTGTACATTTGGATATTGGTCGAGGCTTGTTTTAGTTGTCTTGACCATTTTCATGAACTTGCACCTGTATTGAATCCAGCTTGGAGCTTGGGTTTGACCTTGTGTTGATATTGTGACATTATTTTTATTGCACTTGAGTTGAACCCGGCATTTTGGGTTTGACCTATGCTCACTTGTCCCTGTAGTTTTATCAAGTGTATATCGGTGTGCATGGCCTTGTGGCATGTACAGTGATACACTGTGCATGTTACAAGCTGTTTGTGTGTGATGAATTCAAATTTAAATGATTACGAACAACCCAAATAACTGAGGCAAATAATATTTTCAAAATACATTTTATTTTATACTGCAAAAATATTTTATTTTCAATTTTACTACTACCTCAGTGTTTATTTTTGCAGATTGCTCAGATGCCGGATTCAAGTTGAAGATAAAATACGAGTGTGAGTGATATGTAGTGAGGTGAAAATGTAAATGTGAATTGTGATGTAATCAAAATTGTATTGCTATTGAAGTTGTGTGTGTGTGTGTGTATTTATAGTGAGAGATTGAAATTTGTACTATTTAAAAATTGTAATAATATTTGTTTGAATAAAATTTATGTTTGAATTCATATTCTATGTTATCTATTTTATTCTGCAAATATTTATTTAATCTAAGAAAAATAAAATAGTACATTAACAAATACATTTAAATAAATATATATGTTTATTATCATCAAACAAAAATCATATACTCGCATATTCAACAACCAAAACGTCTTCTTGAGATAAACCATGTTTGAGGCAGACCCTCCCTAGCATGTCTTCAGAAATTTTGGAGCGTACTGAATCCTTTTGATTTAGAACTAAAGCTGCACCCGACATCTTTTCCGGAGCGGGACTTATTACTTTAGCTGCGATCTCTAGCATTTCTACAACTGGAAGTGGAGGACTTCGGATATCCTACGGCTTGGAGCTTACGAAATCCATAGCTATTGAACTCGGTAAAAATCATCATTAGATGGCAATAAACCCGTGTTCCCCCGTGATTGTGAAGTGAGTGATCGTGTTGTGTAGTGCAGTGCTATATAATACTTTAAATTTCTTCAAATCCGAAAGGTGTTAAAACGACAAGACTTCGAGAATCAACTGATGTGATCGTCATCGTTGACCATCACAACCGTGCTAACCTAACTTCGGAGAACTATCCATGCTAGAGTTTGTTAAGTTTGTCAAATAACAGTTCCATAGACAAGCTTCGAAGAGTAGTCAAATATGCAGTTCAATGGTTAAGTACAATTATGCAGGGCTAAAGCTCGATAGAGTCGAATGTTTGAGTATGCAAAAGTCTCATATTCATCAAAGTTCAAACTTGGATTGTCCCACAGGAAGCCCGGTTCCTATGATCGGAAAATCAGTCTTCGTTTTGATCACTAACTATGTCCTTATATCGATCACCCGCTAAGTCTTCGTATTGTTTGCCTCAAATTAATACGAACTCCCACCATTCTTAATCGATATGAAGCTACTCCATCATTTCCAGGCTGATATGAGCTACTTCGCAACGCTCCAATGATTCCTTCATAACGATCAACGTTTCTTCTTCTCTAAGCTGCTAAAACACCGTTGCCCCCTCCTTGACTTCACTCCGACCAAATTCCAACATCAACAATGTCGGAATCGGCAATGACTTTGGACGAGTTAAAATTAAAACTCGAGTCACGTCATTTTAGAATGGTTTTGATCGATTAATTACCTAGCCTAAATAATCAGTTCAAAGAATTAATGAGTTATTAAATTTGGATGCAAAGACATCTTTCTCGAGTTCTCTATTGATACAACGGCAGAAAGGGAAATGAAGGCAAGTAAAAAATTTGGCTAAGTACAAATCCTTTTGAATGAGTTCATAACTAGGCAAAAACGTTTCGCCTCCCAATACCCAAAACCGATTGAAGCGGTCACAAATTCCATCGACACGAAGAACCATCTTCGTATTCATCTGCACAGATCGATCCGGAGTGTAATAGTTCATATTCAGCAGCGATCAGCCTCCTAGCCCATCGATACGAAATACCATTGCAAGGTCATATTTAGACCATTCGATTCCATCGATATGAAATGTTTACCTCGTATCCATCCGTTTGAAGACCATGATGGCTCATTTCCATCGATGCAAATCATCTTTAAAGACTATCTATTTCTCAATAGCTATCGATACGCAGCATGCATTCTAACACCTTGGATCTATCCAGGAGAGGATCGATATGAAGGGATACCTTAAAAAAACCATCAAACATTGTTACAACTCGATTTTCACATCGATCCAAGAGAGGATCGGTAGGAAACTCAATCCAAACAAGAAAACTTAACGATGATCCGTGAACATGCAAAAGTAAACAGGAGTTTGGTTAAGATACGTGCATGTATAAAGAACTAACATTCGATTTTCAAAGTTAACAAGAACTGAATGGTTACCTCGTGACAACCAGAATAACGAACAACAAATTGGTAGCACTCGACCTTGAGTTACAACAAAACACTGCATGATCATTAGCGGTCAACAGTTCAACATTTATAATGCTGGAAATCAATCAAAGGTTACATCTCTTGATGAAAGGCAGTGACTATTCATCGAATTGGATAGAGCTTTTTTGGAATTAAGAATGCAGTTTTTCAAAGCATGTCATGTTCACACAAGACGTACTTTGGGGGGCAAATGTTATCCCGCCTTTTGGCAAGGCCGTGACACCAAGGACTTGACTAGCAACCAAAGACAATTTGACCCAAAGATTGATTATACACAGGTCCACTATGGATACTGGCAAATTTGGTCCGAGTCCGGATCAACCTATAATTAGCGTGATACAACAAACAAATCTATGGAAGACAACGTTCCAAATTTCAGGTCATTTGGAGTTTGTACGCTCAAGTTATGGATCAATCAAGTTTCAAGTGAGACATGCTTAATTCGTATCCATCATGTCCGTATCCATCAAGTTAACCACCTCCATCCATATTGTCAATCCTTATGTTTAGTTAGTATCGATTAAATACTTCCATCCATTTCATATCGACCAGCCAATGGATCGATACGAAGTTAGTAGCAAGCACCGATACGAAGCGGCCTCCAACGATCGATACGAAGAGCATATACAAGCATCGATACGAAAGCAACACGCAAGGAGCGATATGAAAGGAGTTACACTAGATCGATGCAGAAAAGGCATGGTCAAGCAATGGGAGTGGTCCACTAGCATGAAAAGTGGATCTTCATGTGATTGTCACCCTACGTCATTAGAGCATGGCCGATCGTTATGAATAATCATTGATCCGAAGTTGATCGATACGAAGTTATCGATACATACGGCTCAACAAACCGACAATGTGAATCTTGGATCGATCATAACTCGAAATCTACAAGTTCAAATGCTATTGAATTTTCACAGGAGCTTGCTTACCTCCTCAAGAATGTCTTTGATTAATCTCAGCCCAAATGGACATCATTTTGATCGATACGAAGAAGATAGGGATCGATCCCAAATGACCCCTGATCGATCTAATTGGCCCACCCATGTGTGAGAAGGAGCATTCCGAGTTCAAAGGCAGATATTTCAGACCTACTCCTATAAATAGCACCCCAATGCCAATAGAAAAAGGACCTTTTGACTCTGCTACGCCGTTACTCTGCCGCAACTCCATCGTAACTTGAGTCTTCGAGTGTTATACTATTGTAATCAGTTATCAATCAGAAATAAAACAGAAAAACATTCGAAGTGGACGTAGGCTACAATGCCAAACAACTATAATCTCTGTCTATTTCCATTTTTGTTTGCTTTAATTGGCATGTTTGTTAGATTAGCCTGCTATTACATGTAAATTTTCATTCTAATATCATCAAATACGTCCGAAGAGTGTTATGCCCAATTTTGCTACAAACAATTGTAACCTAAGTCTCACTTCCCCACGATCAATCCTAAAATCATACTTTGCTACGATCATTACAGAAGCCTTGCTTCGTTATGAATTTCACAAAGTCTCTTGTCACTATGACTTTCCCAAAGTTTTCTTCATCTTGACCATCCCAAGGTCTTCGTCACTACAAACTTCCCAAAGTTTGCTTCATCTCAGCCTTCCTAAGGTCTTTGAATAAGTGATAACTCTTCCAATGACCTCCCAGGTCGACGACACCCTATGTCACAATTGGATTCAATGTTCATTCGAGTACCTATCCCATAGGTACTTCCTTCTCAAGGCAGGCTAGACTATACTATGGTCCCAAGGTACACAGATAAGAGTCCTTACATACCCATGCCTTATGAAATCACATACATCCAAAGTGATCAATGATCCCTTATGCATGTGAATCGATTCGTACATACCATGCCTTATCACATCTCTTCACCTTGTCGATCATGCCTCTTTGGACTACCCTATCCCTTAATATACTCTTACCGTTTGAAGTATTTGATCAAGCGTCTCATATTGTCAAAGTTTAGAACATCTCTATACCACATCTCATGTCATAGATTCGTCTCGTCGCATTCTTGTAGTCATCATGTCGAAGCGTCATTGTAACCCCCCATATTTTTGATAACATTATTTAGGAGATTTAGATAGATAAACTAAATAAAATAATGTGTTGATAAGGGGATTGAGATTTTATTTAATTAAGGTAGTCATGCCTTTTAACAAATAAATTAAAAGAAATGTTTGAAATGAATTAGAGGAGGGGTATTGTGGGAAAGAGTCCATTCCTATATTGTCTTCCTTAGGCCGTGTATTCCAAGGCACATGATCATTCACACTTTCAAAATTTTGAAAGCTTGGCCGGCCACCATTAACGAAGGAAGAAGAAGAGGAAACAAAAGAGAAGCTTAAGTAAAGCAAATTCAAACCAAACTCATTTGAATCTCAAGCTCCTTAATCAATAAAACAAAAGGTGAATAATGTTTGCATCTATAAACGATTTTGGTTTCGCTTTTAAGGTTAATTTCGAATGATTTTCCAAATATTTGCCACGTGTTTGAATGATAAAAAGGTTATATATACATGTTGATGATTTATATATGTTCATATAGATTTTATGAAATGTTTTGAGATAAAACCATATTAAATGACATCCATTAGCCTTGCAAAGTTATTTTAGAGATGGGTTTCGATTTTCAAAATTTTTTGAATTTTTGTGGAATTGTTATGAATTATCTAAGGAAGAACAAGTTAATTTGGATTATAAAATTATTTATGCGAAAAATAATTTTAGTTTGGATTCGAGAATTATATATGTTGAAGAGAACATATTATTTGATTTTATGGAATTTTTCCAGAATTTTTCAAGATGTTTTCATAGTTATATAAAATTATTTAAGGTATGGGACTTAAATATTTTATGTAATTATAAAGGAGAAAGGGCTTTATAAAAATTATTAAATTTCTGACTAAGGAAAGTCGGCAGTACTTTTGAATATAAAATTCTGACAACTAATCAAATTTAGGCAAATAAGGCAGGTAGGGTACAAAAGAATTATTTTAAAGTACAAATAAATAGTCTTTCTTCTATTTCAACCCTTTCGGAAGAGCTTCCGTCTTCATTATAGACCTTCTGACAAGGTCGAAATGTATCAAACCTTTTGGCTAGGTCAAACACCAATGCACAAGGTATCAGGAAACTGGTACGTAGTGGATTGAGTATATTCTAATTATTTAAGGACGAAAGGCTGTAACATTCAAAAGAGATGAATTTTTGTTTTGGTTTAAAGAAAATACCTGCTAACTTTCGACAAAGAGCTTTCGAAATTGTCAAAAAGGGTTTAGAAGAAAAAGGTTTCGATAGGCTTGCTTTTTTGTTTTAAACAAAACCTTCGGACAAGGTCGAAAGGTATAGCTTTCGACAAGGCCGAAACCACTGCTGACATTTCCTAACCTTTGGACACAGATGGAGTCAAAGGCTATCTTTTGTTTTCTAAAACTTGTCACATCTCTCCATTAAGTTCGAAGGGTTGGTTCCAATGCCAACACTTTATTGTTTTCGAATGGTTTTGAAATTTTTTTATAAAGGTTTCGAAGTAGTTGCCTTTGACTCCAATGTTTTTCTGATCCTTTTGCATAACCCAAATGTTTAAAGGTTTCAAAGTAGTTAACTTTGATTGGTTTCAAAAGGATTTCCACTAGTTTTGAATTGAACCCAATGTATTCGAAAGGTTTTGAGTTACAATACTTTCGAAAGGCCAATTATAGTGGGGAGGTACCCCAGGCTTTCGAGTTCGATAAAGTCAAAAGGTGAAACCTTTCAACTAGTTCGAAAAGAAACCTTCCGACAAGGTCGAAAGGAATAGTTTTGCAATGTTTTCGAAAGGCTAAGGTTTAAGGATTTTAAAGGCTGATGTCATATGTTTTAAAGCTTGTAAAAGGAAAATTTTTAAAAGGTTTAGAAGGAGTCACCTTCAATGATTTCGCAAGGTTTATTAAAGGATATGAAGGAGTTACGTTCAATACTTTTGAAGGGTTTTGTAAATGGTATTGAAGGAGTTACCTTCTATGTTTTCGAAAGGTTGTTTAAAAGGTTTTGAACAAAGGTTTCAAATATATGAACTAGGCAGATAGCCTAAGTGTCTTAAGTTACAAGGAGATTAACTTATTATAAAGGATAGACAATCCTTATTGAAATCTTCAAAATTATTTTGAGTAAAGTATGTATAGAATGGCAAAAATAGCTTAGAGTAAAGCTAAAGATATATTTTTCTTGTATATATATGATTTGACAGATTAAATCATTTTGAAAAGGTTTCAAGGAAAATTTAAAGAGCAGTTAGCTTGGATATTTTGTAGAGCAGTTAGCTCAGATATTTGAAGGGTAGTTAACCCAAAAGAAAATTCGGACAGTTGGCTCATTTTAAATTTGAACAGTCATTGCATTTTGAGGGCTGTCGGCCAAGAGGATAGTTAGTCTAGAAAGAGCAGTCTGTTCTGATATGAATAGATAGTTCATTTATTAGCATAACGGACCTTGCTAAATTTGTAAGGACGGTTAGTCCATCCTTTTTACCTGTTTTGGCCAGATAGCCCATTATCTAGTATAAAATATAGTGATATAATCAATTTTAAGACAAATAGTCTAGAAAAAGGCAGATAGCTCAGAATTTAGAACAGATAGTTCAGATTTTAGATAGATACTCTTTTTCACTTCCTATTTCAGCATAGTGGATATTGCTATATTGTTACTGTTATCAGTTTATTAACCAGTTTGGTTGTAGGAAAGAATTTTCAAAATATACGTTTTGAAAAGAGGTATTAGTGAGGGAAACTCGTTCCACTAAGCGGCGTGGTCTCACTATTTATCAATAAACTGAGATGTAACATAAATTATTCATACCAAGCTTTAAGTCTGACTCGAAGTTTTTATTTCCCCTTAAACTCTCTGGTACTCAGAATTTGATTTGAGTAGGCTGAGATTTAGGTTTTAGTTTTTTTGGCGAATAAAGTATTTGAAGACGAGCAGATGGCTGACGGATAGCTGATTTATGTATTCTGTTTTAAAAATTGTTTCCGTTGTGTATTATGACAATTATGTCTATACTGCTTTGTTCGTCCAAGGGGCACATTCATATGTCGCTCTTACCGTATTGTTGTAAATTATATTTGGTCAATGCCTGGGATTACATTTGGGATTTTTGTAACTTGGATATGATTTATCTGAAATATAATCACTGAATTTATTGTTTTTGGAAATCTGTGATTTTGTTCATATTCAGGTGCTTCTGATATTATGGATATTGATACCATTAACACTGCCGTATTTCATCATCGGAAATTAAAACTGTGGATGATTGTAGCATCCTTATAGCTTGGCTTTTGGCCTCCAGATACGGAATGTTACAACTTGGTATCATAGTATAGGTTTATGAAAAAAATTAACTAAAAGTTGGTTTTGAAAACAAAAATCCAGGGAAATTGGAGTAAGATATGGGGTTGGGTTAACGCTATAGTGACATGAAAATAGAAATCCAAGGAAATTGGAGTAAGATTTGGGGTTGGGTTAAAGCTATAGTAACATACTTGTATTTGCTATATATAAGTATGCGCTTTATCTCCATCCATCTACCTTTGATTAAGTTATCTTTCTATATCTCATGAGGTTTGAATACAGATATAGATTGTAGAAGAAGCAGAGTTAACCAAGGAAGGGGAAGCACCGAAAGGAACATCGGACCTAATGTAGGGAGAGGCCAAGGTCAGGTAGAGAATGCGGGTGCAGAAGTCTCGTAAGTCAAAATAGAAGCCATGTATCAGTTTTTCAGAATTATGATGCAAAGGAGTTGCTACCGAAGTGGTAGGAGGAAATGTCGCAGGAGCAGGGATTCCATAACTTCCAGTAGTTAATTATTTCACTAAGATGAGTGGTGATTATGTGAAGCTGGGAAGGAAGCTATTTTTGAAAACAGAGGATGCCATTGAATTCGAGAATTGGTTGTTGCACCGCGAAAGGATTTTGTAGATTTAGGGCTCAATGATGAGCAGAAGAGGAGGTTAGTGTCCATGCAGCTTCAGGGCACCGCATTGTTCTAGTGGAATAGTGTAATAGTGAAAGTTGATGAGGAGACAGTAATCTAGGAGGATTTTAAGAGGAGATTTCAAGAGAGGTTTATGTCAATAATGGCACAGTCGGCTTTGATTAGGCAGTTTGTTGAGCTAGTGAAGGGAGAGATGTCTATTGCTGAGTATGCCAAGAGTTCAAAGAGTTGGCCCGGTATGGGTATGCTCTATGGATACCGTGTTAAAACGGAATGAGAAGTTCATTAGAGGATTGAAGCCAGAATTGCATAGTGCTACTTTGTCTCATCTTAGAGATCCTTCTGATATTATTATAGAGATGGCTTTGAGATAGGAAGAAGTCCTTGAATCTATGGAGAAGTGCAAGGAAAAAGTGGTCCAGGATGGGCAAAGACATAAAAGGAAGTTCCTTCCAAAGAAAGGTGCTTAGAAGAACGGAGCAGCCAAGAAAGCAAAGTCTGAAGTTGTTTGCTTGAATGCGACAAGAAAAGGCACCTCGCTAATGAGTGTCGCTCAAGGAAAGTGAAGGATGTGGCTAAGGGAAAGAATATCATGTGTTTTAACTATGACCAGATAGGCTATTATAAGAACCAGTGCAAGGAGCCCATTAGAGATGGTAAGGGCAACGTGTATGCATTAGAGCCTGCCGCTTCCAAGCCAATAGCTCAGGAGAAAGGAAACTCAGTTCCTGGGGAGCGCTTCAGATTCATGGTATGTCTATTAGCGTTTTATTTGATACTGGTGCATCATATTATTTTATATCTAGATGTTTGATAGATAAGCTTAACCTTGAACCCACATATTTAGTTACTTCCTTATGGGTTGCGAATCCAATAGGAGGGTATGCAACTCTAGAGTTGAGGTCTGATCAGTTTGAGTTTGACCTGTTAGGTCAAAATTTTGACTGCAGTTTGCACGTGTTCGATTCTGTGGGGTTGGGTATTATCCTAGGTATGGATTGGTTAAGTGAGTACGATGCAAAGGTATTTTGCTAGGGTATGAAAATATCTCTTTATAACCTAGATTATAGCGATCAGATTGTTTTCACCATAGGAGGTTCTAGCAGTGCAGTGTTTGTTTTGTTTGGTGCATTGGATTCAGATGATGAGTTGAGTTGATTTTTTGTTGTTAGAGAACTGGTAGATGTGTTTGATCTTGTAATTGGATTGCTGCTGAAACGAGCTACTGAGTTTCGGATTGATTTGGTTCCAGGAGCAAAACCATTGAGTAGACCGCCAAGCAAGATGACCCCTTCAGAGATGAGGGAGTTGAAGGTGCAGTTGGAATTAGAGGGCAAGAGTTTTGTTAGGCCGAGCAGCTCGCCATGGGGTGCAGCGGTAGTGTTTGCTAAGAAGTCGGACGGATTGTTGAGGCTATGTACCAATTATCGTAAGCTAAATGAGAGGACGATAAAGAATCGATATCCATTGCCCATGATTGACAATTTATTCGACTAGCTAAGTGGACCAAAGGTATTTTCTCAGTTGAATTTGGAAACGGGTTTCCTTAAGCTTAGAGTATTAGAGGATGGTATAACTTTGGTAGCATTCAGGACCCGATATGGATCGTAGGAATGGTTAGTTATGCCGCTCGGATTGACGAATGCTCCAGATTTCTTTGTGGATTTGATGAACCAGATTTTCCGACAGCATTTGGAAAGTTGATGCAGGTTTTCATAGATGATATCATGATTTACTCTAAGGATGAAAGGGAGCATGAAGTTCATCTTAGAGTAGTGCTTGAGACGCTGAGGCAGCATCAACTGAAAGCAAAGTTTTCGAAGAGCCACTTCTGGAAGAAGAAGGTAAGTTTTCTTGGACACGTCATCTCAGATGAAGGGTTATCAATAGATCCGACTAGATCGAGGTAGTGAATATTTGGAAGAGAACCGAGATAGTAATCGAGATTAAGAGTTTTCTTGGGTTGGCTGGCTATTATCGGAGATTCATTGAGGTTTCTCGTGGACAGCAGCACCAATAACCAGGCTGACAAGGAAGGATGTGAAGATTGTGTGGACTGATAAGTGTGTGGAAGCATTTCATAGTTTGAAACATTTATTGATCCATGCACCTATGTTAGTAATTCCAGAGGAGAATTAGGACTTGGTAGTTTATACTGATGCGTATGGAAGAGGATTAGGAGTTGTGCTGATGCAGAGAGGTAAAGTGATTGTCTATGCTTCTAGACAGCTTAGACCGCATGAGGTCAGATATCCAACGCATGATTTAGAGTTAGCTGCTGTGATTTTTGCTTTGAAGGTATGGAGACATTACCTTTTGGGAGAAAGGTTTGGGTTATTTACAGATCATAAATCGCCGAAGTATTTGTTCTCTCAGAAGGAGTTGAACATGAGACAACAGAGGTAGTTAGAGCTCATAGGCGCTTATGATTTTGTAATTGAGTATACACCAAGGAAAGCCAACAAGATTGTCGATGCACTTAGTAGGAAACATCATAATGTAGTATTGGCAATGATGGCTGAGTGGAAAGATTTAGAAGCATTAGAAGATTACAGAGTGCAGTGGAGATCCGAGGCAGGGTTTAGTGGAGATACAATTGTATTTTCTTATTTGAAAGTTTGACCAGTTCTGATCGAATGGATTGCTTCTAAGCAGATAGAGGATCCAGTGTTAGCTGAATGGATCAGTAAGCTAAAGGAAGGAACCAAAAGCGATGACTTGAAAGATTTCAGCTTTTTGACCAGAATGGGTGGTTGAGAAAGAAAGAAAGATTACGTTTCCAAGTGTAGGAAACATAAGAAAGGAAGTCTTAGATGAATGTCATCGTCCTATGTTCACTATACATCCCAGAGGTACCAAGATGTATCAGGATATGAAGAGGAGTTTCTCTTGGGAAGGAATGAAGTGGGATATTGGTTTGTGTGTAAGGCAGTACTTGAATTGCCAGCAAGCAAAAGCCGAACAACAGAAATCGAGTGGTTTGCTTCACCCGTTAGCCATTCCAGTGTGGAAGTGGGACTCTATTTCTATAGACTTCATGATGGGTTGCCAAGGTCGAACAAAGGAAATGAAAGTATATGGGTTATAGTGGACAGATTGACCAAGTGTGCCCATTTCATTCCAGTTAAGCCAATTAGGGCGGCACCTGTTTTAGCAAGGTTGTTCATGAAGAATGTGGTTAGAATGCATGGAGTTCCTAGCAGCATAGTTAGTGATAGAGATTTCTTGATCACTAGCGAGTTTTGTAAGAGTGCAGGAAGTTTTGTGAACCAAGCTTATGATGAGTACCGCTTACCAGCCGTAGACAAATGGGCAAACATAAAGAGTTAACAAGATCTTAGAAGATTTGTTAAGGGCTTGTGTTCTATACTTTGGGGGATCATGGGAGGACCATCTACATCTAGTCGAGTTTTCATATAACAGTAGTTATCGGACTAGTATTGGGATGGCACCATTTGAAGCTTTGTATGGAAAGCCATGCAAATCTCATGTTTGTTGGTTGGAGACCAGGGATAGGTTGATTCTTGGTTTAGATTTGGTCTGGAAAGCTGCAGAAAAGATTGAGGTCATTCGAGGTAGGATGAAGGAGGCTCATTCTAGGCAGAAAAGTTATGCAGATAAGAGACGGAAAGATTTGGAGTTCTCAGTTGGGGACCAAGTTTTCGTCGAAGTATCACTGATGATGGGTGTGCTTAGATTTGGGAAGTTGGGGAAGTTATCTCCTAAGTTCATAGGACCTTGTCCTATTCTTGAGAAGATTGGAAAGCTCATATATAGACTTGAGTTACTGAGTAGTTTGGCAAGTGTCCATGATGTTTTTCATATTTCTCATCTTAGAAAGTATGTTAGAGACCCAGAGACTACTATTGCACCTATAGTGATAGATGATTTAGTGTAAGAACTGCACTTGACCATAGTGAGGAAGCCAGATCGCATTGTTGTGAGAGATGAGAAGATGCTTAGAACCAAGACAGTCAGATTAGTCAAAGTCCAATGGAGTGACGATGACAAAGACTGTGCTTAGGAGGTTGAGAGCAGGATTAGAGACACTTATGCTGACTTGTTTTGATGGTATGTATTACCTTCTTGTTTATTTTGAGCAGTATTGTAATTTCACGGACGAGATTCTTTAAGGAGGGGAGTCCATAACACCCAAGATTTTTAATTTTGGTGAATAATATTTAAATCTATAAATGATTTTGGTTTCTCTTTTAAGGTTAATTCCGAATGATTTTGCAAAGATTTTCCATGTGTTTGAATGATAAAAATATTATATATACATGTTGATGATTTATATATGTTTATATAGATTTTGTGACATGTTTTGAGATAAAATCCTATTAAATGACATTTGTTGTAACGACCCAGGATTTTTATTAATTAAAATTTGTATATTTAATTAATTTTAAATATTAATAAGTGAAATTTATAAGTCGAATAAATTTTATTTAGAATAATTGGATTTAATTGGATAATTAAATCGATAATTTAATATGTTAAATTATGGAAATAATAGAAAATTGGGTGAAATATGATTGAAAATGATTTGTAAAATTTTATTTTATCATATTGAAGTTAGAATGATGTTATAGAACTTTTAAAATCGAATTAAAAGTTTATTTGTGAAAATTGAATATTTTAATATTTAATCGACTAGTGAAATTAGCCAATTTTCGAACAGTCTCAGAATTGGACGAAACTAGTTCCATTGGATCCGTAATAGTTTGTTATTATCGGATTTCAATTTTCGTAGCAATCGGAGTTATCCTTTGATCGTGGCAGCTCGAAACGCATCGAAATTGTTTTTTAATATTAATTTGGCGAGTTAAAATAGCCATTTTTCAAAAAGTCTCGGATTTCAACGAAACCAGTTTCATCGGATCCGTAATGTGATATTATTGTATGCTTTCAAATTTCGTGTCAATTGGATTTACCGTTTGTCCGGTGCAAGCTAAAACGCCTAGAAAATCGTTTAATCGGTTTAATTTTAAATTGAACGTTTATTGCCATAACTCGCACAGATGACCGAATTAGCTCCCGAAACATGTTCCATTGTATTCGAAACGTGGGGTAAACCTTAGAAACGCCAACCGGCACGCTTCGTTTGGAGTTCGGAAAATTTCGGGATGAATAGTGTCGCGCAAATTTTCTATAAAAGCCCCCCTCCCTATTCATAAATTTGCAAAAATTAAAAACCCTAACCCTAAAAATGTCCAGCCGCCACTTTCTAATTCTAAGGCCAGAAATTCATCATTTTATTCTCTTAATCACTCTCAATCTACAAGGAATTACGCGAAGTGCTCAACTACAAAGTTGTAGAGCTCGATGAGAGCTTTGATTCTATACGGTGATGATCGGAATTGGAGTGACGGAGTGGGGGCTACGTGCCCGCGTTCACCATCAGATCGGCACGCCATACGAGGACATAGTAGGGCCAAGTTCAACAAGGTGGTGGTCGAAGGAAGAGGAGAAGATGCTTGTTCAAGTGGCAGTAGCTGATCGAGTTGAAATTGCTTGTGGAAGGAGCATAATTAAACCATAATTTGTGCTAATGGGTTCATATGCACGGCTTATAACCTGTAGGAGAACGTGAGGAGGAAGGAGAGAAGGGTCGGCCAGGATTTCATGGGTGATGGATCTACGGCTGTGATGAGCTTAGGTTAAAAAATAAAAAGAATTTGTTAGTTTATGTACATATAAAATCGTGTAAACTTGTAAAAATCATATCTTTTTCATACGAGGTCGAAAACGCGTGAAACCGGTTGCGTTGGAATCGCATGGACGAGCACTATGCTATGGAATTGGATTGGAGTCGTTTGGAGTTAGTGAGAATTTTGGGTAAAATTAAACGTCCGTTTAATTTTATTCGAAATAAATCGTTAAAAACGAAATTGAAATCAAGGTGAGAACTTCTCACTCAATCGAATCGGTTTCGATTTTATTTTAAATAGTTATATTTAAAATTCTTGAATGCGTGTTTGAATGATGATTGTTATCTATTGATTGTTAAAATAGACATTATGCGCCGTTAGTAAGCGGATGTTATTTATTAAAAATATATACCGCGAATATTTCATAAACAGTGAAATTGGTATTATATATAATAGCAATATATATATATTGGCATATGTATATATTACAGTTGTTGATTTTCTCGCATTGTATAGCGGATGAGACCCTATTGCGCCGCCTATTAAGCGGATAATATTTTAAATCCCATATACCGCGATAATTCCATACTGGAGCGGAATTAGTATTGTGCTAATGTTTGTGGATGCAGGAAAACAGGTTGGAGGGATCCAATTGGATTCCTCAACAGTATTTATTTGATTTCAGATATTTTGATATTTGATGGATTATCATATTGATATATGATGTCGTTGTTGTCGTGATTGACTATTTGGTATGTAGCATTAGGATTTTTAAAGTGATTTTTGAAAGTATACGTTATAAAATATTTTTGGAATTGATCCATTATAAATAAATAACGTTATAATTTTTATGTTATAAAAATTATGATTTTTGAGAAATATGGTTAAAAGTTGATTTTTGAAAATATGAGGCTAATGATTTTATAAAATAGTTTAATCGGGATTTTTTTGAATTTATTATAAAAAGCTGAAAATATAGGATTTATGAAATTTGATTATTTTATAAATCAAAATGATGAAATTATAAAGGAGTTAAGACGTTTTGAAATAATAATATAAATTGATTTATATAAAAGGTTTATAAAACTGATATTTGTAAAATTAAAAGTATTGGAATTATAAAATGAGTTTTATAAGTGTTAGAATGAATTGTGAATAAATTTCGTAAATGAATGAAATTTATAGAATTACAAACGGTGAAGTTATAAATGAAATTTTATAAGTAGTAGGTTTATAAAATTTGTAAAGTTATTTGAAGAATAGATTTGGTAAAATAAATGAATCTTATAAGTTATAAGATTTATAATTTGGAAAGTCTTTAAAAGAACGATTTTGTAAAATAATTGTTTTATAAGCATTTAACTTATAATATGAACCTTTGGTTTATAATTGAGTTATAAAGTGAATAGGTTAATAAAGGAGGTTTATAAAAGGAAGTAGTTATAAAATAAATAGAAATGGAATTTATAAACATTGTTTTATAAATTCGCAACGACTTATTTTGATAAGTTAATTTTTATAACTTATTTATGGAGTTATATTCACGTTTTAGACAGTGAATAATCCTTTAAAATAAAACGTATAGAAACGATGAAGTTGGTTAACAAAGTATATTCACGTTTTTGAATAGTGAATAATATGTTAAAGAAAATGTTTTGAATGTGATGTTTTAAATAGAATTAAAACGATCTAACGATGTTTTCAAAATGTGTTGAGATTCGAAACCATAGATTTCAACATTCATTGTTGAAATAGACGTTTTCGAGAAATAGAAGGAAATGGTGGACTATAACACTGTTGTTATAGTAAATGATTTTCGAAAGGAAATGTTTTGCATAGTATTGGGATTTTTATATCTATTTTAATTTCGAATCCCTATACTAGTGATTTTAGGTTGTCGTAACGATGTTTTACGCAACATTCGTTTTGGCCCAAATAAATACGTTAAGAGAATGATTTCCTTAAAGAATGAAATATATACTTAATTCCGATTTAAGTATATTGAATATTTTCCAACGGTTGAAAATAAATAGATTTGTGAATTACTTATTAATAAATAAGTACGGAAATGTTTTCCAATGGGAAATGAAACGTTTTGAGGATTTATCTTTTTAAAGATAAATTGAAAATGAATAATTGAAATCGTATATTCATAGATATTGTGAAATATAAATTCACTATGGAATTTATAAAAGAAAGGGGAATTTGTTTAAAAATGAATATTGATTTATTTTTGAGGTATTGAAATTATATATCTTGTAAAGATATGAATTTTGTAAAATAAATAATTTGGAAAATTATTTGGAATCTGGTGATGTTGTGCATATCCATTGATAGTTCAATAACCGACTATCAATATATACCTTTGAATGGGTATTTGTTGTGATTTGTTGAATCTAAATGCCACACTTATTTTTAAATTATTGCGCTCGTTATTCGGATTACCCATTCCGAATAGTGATACGACGTAATGGATAGCATTGATGACCGGTGTTGAAGACCGGGTATTTGCGAGAGCGATAGGATGACCTGTCGATTGACTCTGCACCGAGTTGCTCCGGTATAGAGTTCTCCATATGTGATGGGGAATCCGATCAGGATTGTGGATATCCAGATTGCAAGGACTTTTTTGTAAGTGCCTTCGGTTTTGTTCGAGCCCGGAACAGACTTGTATGGATTGTGTGTCTGACATTACAAATTGAGATATAAAGCTGATTTCTTTCAAATATATTTCTGTTGGTGGCGGAGAATTTATTCTCTTAGCTTAACACCCTTCTCTGAGACGTACGAGCTCAGAGGTTATGTAGTTGATGGTTATCAGCGATATATTCCCAATTTGGTAATGTGACATGCTGAGTGTTGCTGTGAAATGATCATTGTGTTGATCATTTGTGATAGGATCATTTGTTTGATCGTTTATCTTTTGATCATTTCTATGATCATTTGTTGACCCAAAGCATGACTTTGTATAAAGCATGTTTTTGTGGACGAAACTTCGTCGGACCTCACACCCCGGAATGGTCAAAACAGGAAAGATGCGGGAAGGTTATGAGGGGTAGCTCCCTTTAGGGTATGTGCATTTCCTTCTGGAAAAGGGTGGTATCATGGTATGGAGCCCAGATACTTACTCATGTTAAAAACACTTATTATTTGGTGTGATGTTGATTACGAGCGCTCGGATAAAGGTCCCAAAGGACCGGGGGATGGCATACTCGTGTCAGTTGTTACACAGTTAGGGGTAACCCGGCCTTGTGTTGGCAGAGATCCGGTTTGGTTCTCGGGGACGTCCTTCCAGAGGCGTTCTCATGTGGCAATGGGAAGTTCCTTGGCCTGACCATTCGTTGGAAATCCAATTCCCAATACGAAACCCTGTACGGTTTTAGTTGTAGAACCTGCCATTTACTTATGGTGGTCACCACTGTTTAGATGGTAGCTATAGTAGGCATAGTTCGAAATGTCTATGCTGGCTAAGATTTATATCTTTATTTTCGAAATGATTTTCTCTACACTATGCACTAGTAATAATATCAAATGTTCTTTTTAATGCATATCAAGCATCTTTGACTATCATAAGGAGAAATCTCCTCCGATTCTGCGTTTGCATGTGTGTGTGTGCGGGAGGCCTTATGGTAGTCTCATTTTTAAAAGCATTGCGAATTGACTTTAAAAATATTCCTCTATTTTGATGTTAAAGATAAATAAACTATTTTGAGTTCTCACACCAGTCACATGACTGACTCGGAGTTTATTGTTTTCCTTCCTAAACTCTGGGTGCCCACCAATTTCTACACGGGCAGTCAAGAGTTAAGGTTTATCAGGATATTTTCGGAGTTGCTGGAGGCAAGCTGGATGGCATGGCATATTACTAGTATATAGTATTTCTTTTCCGCTGTTTGATGTTGTTTGTTGTTGTTGTTTGATGTTGTACACTCTGATGTAATGTAATGTAATGTAATGTAATGTATAAAATATAATAACTGATATAGTTCTTTGTTTAAAGATTATTCATTTATCTATTATATGTTGTTCCGCTGCGATTGTAAGATTCTGATGGTGTTCTGTTGTTTTCTTTCTGTTTCGTTCTATTTTCTTTTCTCTCTATTTTCTATCTTTTTCTCTCTTCTTCTACCTTTTTCTTTTTCTTAAACATTGAGAATTCGTATTTCTGTTCATCTTGAGTTAATCTATGGAGATTAGTGTATATTCAAGGAGTACGGATTTGCGGGTCCTCACAGGTGGTATCAGAGCATATGGTTAAGCGACAACCATGATTCTGTTGGGTATTACTCACTAGAGATAGAGTCAGTAGTACTCTAGAATGAGTAGAGTGTAATAATAGCTATGAGAGCGTATTTGTTAGTGAATATAAAATTTGTTTTATATTGTGATGATTGGTTTATTGAGTGGCGTATGAACCTTCGTCAGCACGGTCTGTACAACTATGCCGAAGGGGTTTATAAACACTTGAATAGAACAATTCGACATAATATTGTTTTAAATTGGGTAAATGAAATAATTTTACCTTGAGTATATTTTATATATAAAGGAATAATTTTTCAGAATTATTAAAGTGTATATAAGTTGATTGTTTAGTTGTTTGAATAATCTAAATAAAAGAATAATTGTATAAGCAAATGAATTATAAGAATTGAATTATAATTAATGTGATTTACAATTGTGAAATAAACTTATATATATATATATAAGAAGTGAAACTATATGAATATATTTATGAATATGAGTTGTAATAAAAAAATGAATTTAAAGTTAAATGGAAATTTACTTTAGAATTGAGAATCTGAATTGATTTATAAGTGGGAATTTAAGTTAAGTAAAAACAAGTGATGTTTGTAAAATGGAAATATAACTTAAGAGATGTTGAATGAAGTTGATATTGGTATCAAAGTAAAATAATAAAGTGAAGTGATGAATATGGACTTAAGTTATGTAAATGAAATTCAACTTTAGAAATTGAATTGAATGAATGGATTGAATGTTAATCAATTGAATGTAAATTTAGTTGATATGAAATAATGGATATAAGTGTTAATTCATTAAAATCTAATGTTATTGGAAGTTGAATAATTGAATAAAAATCAATTTAACTAAACCAGTTAGAAGAAAAGGAATTTGGTTGTAATTAATATACATTGGTTGTTATATGATTGTTAGTTGATTGTATATAATTCATTAAGTATTAATGAAATTGAAAGCTAAAGTAATTGGAATTCAATTGGAAGTTAAGTGAATCTTGAGTAGAATTGAATTTGAATTGGAAGTGAACCAACTTGAATATGAATTAGTGAATATAAACTAATTGAAAATGAATGTTAGTAAGAACATCCACTGTTAATGAATCAAATGTGATTAAATTGAAAACCTAATTCATTGAATATTAATGAGAATATGAATGAATATTTATTGGTTATGAACATTAGTTGGATGCTAGTTGGTTGATGGTTGAATATATTGCTTTTACTACATTTGCTATGTTGGCATATATAGTTATTATGTTGCTATATGATGTATATTGATATTATTTTCATATATACATGTTCTCATGTTGTTTGTTGAGTGTTTAGTAGGTGCGTATCGCGTTTGCTTCGCATTTGGAGCTCGCTTTCGCGCTATATTAGCCGTATACGCTCGCTAATAATAAATAAGGTACATATCTCGGGTTAAATATCGTACTTTTACACTTTTTTTCCCTGCGGGATGCCTCATTACTTGATGAGATGTATATTTGTGATATATATACTGTCATTTTTTTTCGGATCGAGCCGCGCAAAGGTGACTGGCGAATTCTTTCGGAAATTTAAGGCGTTGGAAAAATTTGTGAAAAATTTGGAAATTTTTTGAAAACTTTAATTTTGATTTGGAATTGAAAGTCAAACAAGATAGTAGTTGTTTTTGAAAAGATAACTAAGTATGATGTGAGAACTTAGTAAAGTTATTGTAAGAAGTTTAACAATGGATTTTGGAAAGTTGATAGATTCTGTAACTTTTCTTACTTGATAATTTCAAGGACGAAATTCTTTTAAGGGTGGAAGTATATAACGACCCAGGATTTTTATTAATTAAAATTTTTATATTTAATTAATTTTAAATATTAATAAGTGAAATTTATAAGTCGAATAAATTTTATTTCGAATAATTGGATTTAATTGGATAATTAAATCGATAATTTAATATGTTAAATTATGGAAATAATAGAAAATTGGGTGAAATATGATTGAAAATGATTTGTAAAATTTTATTTTATCATATTGAAGTTAGAATGATGTTATAGAACTTTTAAAATCGAATTAAAAGTTTATTTGTGAAAATTGAATATTTTAATATTTAATCGACTAGTGAAATTAGCCAATTTTCAAACAGTCTCAGAATTGGACGAAACTAGTTCCATTGGATCCGTAATAGTTTGTTATTATCAGATTTCAATTTTCGTAGCAATCGGAGTTATCGTTTGATCGTGGCAGCTCGAAACGCATCGAAATTGTTTTTTAATATTAATTTGGCGAGTTAAAATAGCCATTTTTCAAAATGTCTCGGATTTCGACGAAACCAGTTTCATCGGATCCGTAATGTGATATTATTGTATGGTTTCAAATTTCGTGTCAATTGGAATTACCGTTTGTCCGGTGCAAGCTAAAACGCCTAGAAAATCGTTTAATCGGTTTAATTTTAAATTGAACGTTTATTGCCATAACTCGCACAGATGACCGAATTAGCTCCCGAAACATGTTCCATTGTGTTCGTAATGCGGGGTAAATCTTAGAAATGCCAACCGGCACGCTTCATTTGGAGTTCGGAAAATCCGGGATGAATAGTGTCGCGTGAATTTTCTATAAAAGCCCCCCCCCCTCCTCATAAATTTGCAAAAATTAAAAACCCTAACCCTAAAAATGTCCAGCCGCCACTTTCTAATTCTAAGGCCAGAAATTCATCATTTTATTCTCTTAATCACTCTCAATCTACAAGGAATTACGCGAAGTGTTCAACTACAATGTTGTAGAGCTCGATGAGAGCTTTGATTCTATACGGTGATGATCGGAATTGGAGTGACGGAGTGGGGGCTACGTGCCCGCGTTCACCATCAGGTCGGCACGCCATACGAGGCCATATTAGGGCCGAGTTCACCAAGGTGGTGGCCGAAGGAAGAGGAGAAGACGCTTGTTCAAGTGGCAGTAGCTGATCGAGTTGAAATTGCTTGTGGAAGGAGCATAATTAAACCATAATTTGTGCTAATGGGTTCATATGCACGGCTTGTAACCTATAGGAGAACGTGAGGAGGAAGGAGAGAAGGGTCGGCCAGGATTTCATGGGTGATGGATCTACGGCTGTGATGAGCTTAGGTTAAAAAATAAAAAGAATTTGTTAATTTATGTACATATAAAATCGTGTAAACTTGTAAAAATCATATCTTTTTCATACGAGGTCGAAAACGCGCGAAACCAGTTGCGTTGGAATCGTATGGACAAGCACTACGCTATGGAATGGATTGGAGTCGTTTGGAGTTAGTGAGAATTTCGGGTAAAATTAAACGTCCGTTTAATTTTATTCGAAATAAATCGCTAAAAACGAAATTGAAATCATGGTGAGAACTTCTCACTCAATCGAATCGGTTTCGATTTTATTTTAAATAGTTATATTTAAAATTCTTGAATGCGTGTTTGAATGATGATTGTTATCTATTGATTGTTAAAATAGACATTATGCGCCGTTAGTAAGCGGATGTTATTTATTAAAAATATATACCGCGAATATTTCATAAACAGTGAAATTGGTATTATATATAATAGCAATATATATATTGGCATATGTATATATTGCAGTTGTTGATTTTCCCGCATTGTATAGCGGATGAGACCTATTGCGCCGCCTATTAAGCGGATAATATTTTAAATCCCATATACCGCGATAATTCCGTACTGGAGCGGAATTGGTATTGTGCTAATGTTTGTGGATGCAGAAAAAAGGTTGGAGGGATCCAACTGGATTCCTCAACAGTATTTATTTGATTTCAGATATTTTGATATTTGATGGATTATCATATTGATATATGACGTCGTTGTTGTCGTGATTGACTATTTGGTATGTAGCATCATTGGGCCAAATTTTGAAATTTTAAAAAGGATTTTTAAAGTGATTTTTGAAAGTATACGTTATAAAATATTTTTGGAATTTATCCATTATAAATAAATAACGTTATAATTTTTATGTTATAAAAATTATGATTTTTGAGAAATATAGTTAAAAGTTGATTTTTGAAAATATGAGGCTAATGATTTTATAAAATAGTTTAATCGGGATTTTTTTGAATTTATTATAAAAAGCTGAAAATATAGGATTTATGAAATTTGATTATTTTATAAATCAAAATGATGAAATTATAAAGGAGTTAAGACGTTTTGAAGTAATAATATAAATTGATTTATATAAAAGGTTTATAAAACTGATATTTGTAAAATTAAAAGTATTGGAATTATAAAATGAGTTTTATAAGTGTTAGAATGAATTGTGAATAAATTTCGTAAATGAATGAAATTTATAGAATTACAAACGGTGAAGTTATAAATGAAATTTTATAAGTAGTAGGTTTATAAAATTTGTAAAGTTATTTGAAGATTAGATTTGGTTAAATAAATGAATCTTATAAGTTATAAGATTTATAATTTGGAAAGTCTTTAAAAGAACGATTTTGTAAAATAATCGTTTTATAAGCATTTAACTTATAATATGAACCTTTGGTTTATAATTGAGTTATAAAGGGAATAGGTTAATAAAGGAGGTTTATAAAAGGAAGTAGTTATAAAATAAATAAAAATGGAATTTATTAACATTGTTTTATAAATTCGCAACGACTTATTTTGATAAGTTAATTTTTATAACTTATTTATGGAGTTATATTCACGTTTTAGACAGTGAATAATCCTTTAAAATAAAACGTATAGAAACGATGAAGTTGGTTAACAAAGTATATTCACGTTTTTGAATAGTGAATAATATGTTAAATAAAATGTTTTGAATGTGATGTTTTAAATAGAATTAAAACGATCTAACGATGTTTTCAAAATGTGTTGAGATTCAAAACCATAGATTTCAACATTCATTGTTGAAATAGACGTTTTCGAGAAATAGAAGGAAATGGTGGACTATAACACTGTTGTTATAGTAAATGATTTCCGAAAGGAAATGTTTTGCATAGTATTGGGATTTTTATATCTATTTTAATTTCGAATCCCTATACTAGTGATTTTGGGTTGTCGTAACGATGTTTTACGCAACATTCGTTTTGGCCCAAATAAATATGTTAAGAGAATGATTTCCTTAAAGAATGAAAATATATACTTAATTCCGATTTAAGTATATTGAATATTTTCCAACGGTTGAAAATAAATAGATTTGTGAATTACTTATTAATAAATAAGTAGGAAATGTTTTCCAATGGGAAATGAAACGTTTTGAGGATTTATCTTTTTGAAGATAAATTGAAAATGAATAATTGAAATCGTATATTCATAGATATTGTGAAATATAAATTCACTATGGAATTTATAAAAGAAAGGGGAATTTGTTTAAAAATGAATATTGATTTATTTTTGAGGTATTGAAATTATATATCTTGCAAAGATATGAATTTTGTAAAATAAATAATTTGGAAAATTATTTGGAATCTGGTGATGTTGTGCATATCCATTGATAGTTCAATAACCGACTATCAATATATACCTTTGAATGGGTATTTGTTGTGATTTGTTGAATCTGAATGCCACACTTATTTTTAAATTATTGCGCTCGTTATTCGGATTACCCATTCCGAATAGTGATACGACGTAATGGATAGCATTGATGACCGGTGTTGAAGACCGGGTATTTGCGAGAGCGATAGGATGACCTGTCGATTGACTCTGCACCGAGTTGCTCCGGTATAGAGTTCTCCATATGTGATGGGGAATCCGATCAGGATTGTGGATATCCGGATTGCAAGGACTTTTTTGTAAGTGCCTTCGGTTTTGTTCGAGCCCGGAACAGACTTGTATGGATTGTGTGTCTGACATTACAAATTGAGATATAAAGCTGATTTCTTTCAAATATATTTCTGTTGGTGGCGAAGAATTTATTCTCTTAGCTTAACACCCTTCTCTGCGACATACGAGCTCAGAGGTTATGTAGTTGATGGTTATCAGCGATATATTCCTAATTTGGTAATGTGACATGTTGAATGTTGCTGTGAAATGATCATTGTGTTGATCATTTGTGATAGGATCATTAGTTTGATCGTTTATCTTTGTGATCATTTCTATGATCATTTGTTGACCCAAAGCATGACTTTGTATAAAGCATGTTTTTGTGGACGAAACTTCGTCGGACCTCACACCCCGGAATGGTCAAAACAGGAAAGATGCGGCAAGGTTATGAGGGGTAGCTTCCTTTAGGGTATGTGCATTTCCTTCTGGAAAAGGGTGGTATCATGGTATGGAGCCCAAATACTTACTCATGTTGAAAACACTTATTATTTGGTGTGATGTTGATTACAAGCGCTCAGATAAAGATCCCAAAGGGTCGGGGGATGGCATACTCGTGTCAGTTGTTACCCAGTTAGGGGTAACCCGGCCTTGTGTTGGCAGAGATCCGGTTTGGTTCTCGGGGACGTCCTTCCAGAGGCGTTCTCATGTGGCAATGGGAAGTTCCTTGGCCTGACCATTCGTTGGAAATCCAATTCCCAATACGAAACCCTGTACGGTTTTAGTTGTAGAACCTGCCATTTACTTATGGTGGTCACCTCTGTTTAGATTGTAGCTATAGTAGGCATAGTTCGAAATGTCTATGCTGGCTAAGATTTATATCTTTATTTTCGAAATGATTTTCTCTACACTATGCACTAGTAATAATATCAAATGTTCTTTTTAATGCATATCATGCATCTTTGACTATCATAAGGAGAAATCTCCTTCGATTCTGCGTTTGCATGTGTGTGTGTGCGGGAGGCCTTATGGTAGTCTCATTTTTAAAAGCATTGCGAATTGACTTTAAAAATATTCCTCTATTTTGATTTTAAAGATAAATAAACTATTTTGAGTTCTCACACCAGTCACATGACTGACTCGGAGTTTATTGTTTTCCTTCCTAAACTCTGGGTGCCCACCAATTTCTACACGGGCAGTCAAGAGTTAAGGTTTATCAGGATATTTCCGGAGTTGCTGGAGGTAAGTTGGATGGCATGGCGTATTACTAGTATATAGTATTTCTTTTCCGCTGTTTGATGTTGTTTATTGTTGTTGTTTGATGTTGTACACTCTGATGTAATGTAATGTAATGTAATGTATAAAATGTAATAACTGATATAGTTCTTTGTTTAAAGATTATTCATTTATCTATTATATGTTGTTCCGCTGCGATTGTGAGATTCTGATGTTGTTCTGTTGTTTTCTTTCTGTTTCGTTCTATTTTCTTTTCTCTCTATTTTCTATCTTTTTCTCTCTTCTTCTACCTTTTTCTTTTTCTAAAACATTGAGAATTCGTATTTCTGTTCATCTTGAGTTAATCTATGGAGATTAGTGTATATTCAAGGAGTACGGATTTGCGGGTCCTCACATTTGTTAACCTTGTGAATTTTTATGGTGACCTAAAAAGTCATTTTAGAGATGAGTTTCGATTTTCAGAATTTTTTGAATTTTTATGGAATTGTTTTGAATTATCAAAGGAAGAAAAGGTTAATTTGGATTATAAAATTATTTATAGGAATAATAATTATAATTTGGATTCAAAAATTATATATGTTGAAGAGAATGTATTATTCGATTTTATGGAATGTTTCCAGAATTTTTCAAGGTATGTTAAAGTTATATAAAATTATTTAAGGTATGAGACTTGAATGTTTTATATAATTATAAAGGAGAAAGGGGATCCTTAAAAATTATTCAATTTTATAAATAAGGAAAGTCGGCAACACTTTTGAATATAAAATTCTGGCAACCAATCAAATTTAGACAAATAAGGCAGGTGGGGTACTAAAGAACTGTTTTAAAGTATAAATAAATTGTCTTTCTTCTATTTTAACCCTTTCGGCAGAGTTCCGTCTTCATTGCAGTCCTTTCGACAAGGTTGAAAGGTATGATTCCAGACCTTTCAGCTAGGTCAAATACCAATGCCTAAGGTATCAGGAAACTAGTACGTAGTGGATTGGATGGAGTCGGAAGGTTTAGGGATGAAAGGTTATAACTTTCGAAAGAGATGAAATTTTGTTTTGGTCTGCTAACTTTCGACAAAGAGCATTCGAAATTGTCAAAAAGGTTTTAAAAGAAAAAGGTTTTGATTGGTTTTCTTTCTTGTTTTAAATGAAACCTTCCGACAAGGTCGAAAGGTATATTTTTTGATAAGGCCAAAAGCATTGTTGCGGCTTCCTGACCTTTCAACATAGATGGAGTCAAAGTTTATCTTTTGTTTTCTAAAACTTGTCGCCTCTCTCCATTGAGTTTGAAGGGTTGGTTCCAATGTCAACACTTTATTGTTTTCGAATGGTTTCAAAAATGTTTATAAAGGTATCGAAGCAGTTGCCTTCGACTCCATTGTTTTTCTGATCCATTTGCGTAATCCAAATGTTTTAAGTCGAAACGTTTAAAAGGTTTCAAAGTAGTTAACTTTGATTAGTTTCAAAAGGTTTTCCACCAGTTTTGAATTGAACCGAATGTCTTCGAAAGGTTTTGATTTATAGTACTTTTGAAAGGTTTATTATATAGGGGACGTACCCTAGGCTTTTGAAAAAGTCAAAAGGTGAACCTATCGACTAGGTCGAAAAGAAGCCTTCCGACAAGGTCGGAAGGTAGGACCTTTCGAAAAGGTTGAAAGGTATGGTTTTGCAATGTTTTCGAAAGGCTAAGGTTTAAAGGATTTAAAAGGTGGATGTCATATATTTTAAATCTTGTAAAAGGAAAGCTTTTAAAAGGTTTAGAAGGAGTTACTTTCAATGATTTCGAAAAGTTTATTAAAGGATATGAAGAAGTTACCTTCAATACTTTCGGAGGGTTTTGTTAATGGTTTTGAATGAGTTGCCTTCTATTTTTTCAAAAGGTTGTTTAAATGGTTTTAAACAAAGGTTTCAAATATAAGAACTAGGCAGATTGCCTGTGTTTTAAGTTATAAAGGACATTAACTTATTATAAAGGACAGGCAGTCCTTATTGAACATCATTAACATTATTTTGAGTAAAGTACATATAACATGGCAAAAATAGCTTAGACTAAAGTTAAAGATATATTTTCCTTGTATTTATAAGATTTGACGGATTAAATCATTCTGAAAGTGTTTCATGGAAAATTTAAAAAGCAGTTAGCTCAGATATTTTGTAGAGCAGTTAGCTCAGATATTTGAAGGGTAGTTAATCCAAAAGAAAATTCGGGCCGTCGGCTCATTTTAAATTTGGACTATCAGTCCATTTTGAGGGCAGTTAGTCTAGAAAGAGCAGTCAGATCTGATGTGAATAGATTGTTCATTTATTAGCATAATGGACCTTGCTAAATTTGTAAGGACTGTTAGTCCACCTTTTTACCTATTTTGGGCAGATAGCCCATTATCTAGCATAAAAGATAGTGTTATAATCAATTTCAAGATAAATATTATAGAAAAGAGCAAATAGCTTAGAATTTAGAACAGATAGTTCATATTTTAGATGGATGGTCTATTTCATTTCCTGTTTTAGCATTATAGATATTGCTATATTATTATTATAATCATTTAATTAACCAGTTTGGTTGCAAGAAAGGATTTGCAAAATATATGTTTTGAAAAGAGGTATTTGTAAGGGGAAACTCATTCCGCTATGCCGCATGGTCTCACTATTTATTAGTAAACTGGGATGTAACATAAATTATTCATACCAGGCTTTAAGTCAGACTCGAAGTTTTTATTTCCCCTTAAACTCTCGGATGCTCAAAATTTGATTTGAGTAGGCTAAGGGTTTAGTTTTTCACGATTTAGCAGATTTTGGCCAATAAAGTATCCGAAGAAGAGTAGATGATTGACGGATAGCTAATTTAAGAATTCTTTTTTTAAAATTGTTTATGTTGTGTATTAAGACAATTATGTCTATATTGCTTTGAGCATCCAATGCGGCATCTTCATATGTCACTCTTGGTGTATTGTTGTAAATTATATTTGGTCAATGCTTGGGATTACGTTTGGGATTTTTATAACTTGGATATGATTGATTTGAAATATAATCACTGAAATTATTATTTTTTGAAATCTGTGATTTGTTCATATTAAAGTGCTTCTGATATTATGGATTCCATTAACACTACCGTATTTTATCACCAGAAGTTAATACTCTAGATGACTGCAGCATCCATGGCACTTAGCTTTTGGCCTCCAAATATGGGATGATATAGTCATGCCTTCACTACATTGTTTATTATCGTTCTTCATCGTATTGCAACGGTAGAAAATGAGCGTCGAATGATCGAATGAGCACATGCATAAACATCGAGACATCACGTGTATGTCCCCAAAAACTGGGCCCTATTGATCACCAATAAAAGCGATCGGCACCAATCACTTTGGTCATCTACAAAAATTTCCCAAAGTCAAAGTTTTTCACTATACCACTTGACTCCATGCTGATCTCAAGTAATCCATCAAAAAACCTTAGCAATTATGTAAAAACCACCAAGCAAAAGAACTCGGTACTAACCACTTTTACAATCTTTTTCCTTGGCATGTGTGATGACCCATCTCCTCGACCCTCAGAAATCGACACTAATACATCCACGGTATTCACGTGCCGTAAATCAAGTGCTGGTGAGGCAGATTATCAGGGGTGTAAATGAAAATAAAGATAGAAGATAACACAATAATAGAATTTCACATCGCATTCAACATTTTAATTATACATAAACGATTAGAGTCAAATACAAATCCAGCAAGATAGTTATAACTGGCTATCCATACATATGCTAGGAAATACATACTGTATGACACAGCGGAAAATAGATAGACATCTACATAAGGTACTTCAACTTCATAGCTCCAAAAGATTTCTCCAGAATGCTCCAAATGCTCCTAAGGTATCCTGACTACAAGGCTACCCAAAAAATAGAGCACCCAGGTTTAAAGGAAAAAAGAAAACTCTGGGTCAGTCATGAGACTAGTGTGAGAACTCAAAGTACGATGTTTTGAAACAAAAAGGTATCTCATAAGACCACGCCGTACATAAACACGGAATGGGGTTTTACCTTATGATAACCAAAAATCTTTATTACGTAAAATTTGGGGATATTATTCTTAATGACTTTCCTTGAAAACATTTTCAAATAAGCTTATTAATCTTAGCTGAAATTGTCACCATTATTAAATTCCAACATACTAAGTTCTACAAACAAAACCGCAAGTTCTTATTGGAGAATGGATTACCATACAAATGACCACGTGAAGGGACTACCTTCCGATGGGTACACCTCTAGATAGATGTCCCGAGGAACCATCAGAAAGCTCTTCTACTAACACAAGACCGACCTATCTCTATAACTAGATAGTACCGAATATGTCATCCCCCGGTCATTACTGACCTTTATCCAAGAGCTCTCTTCGCATACATCCACATTTATTTACATCCCGGACGTCATGTCGGGGAAAAATATATCTAGAAGGGGATGATCATACCCTAATTGGGAATGACCCACTTTGTCTTGCCGCATCTAACCCTATTTCGGTCATTTACGGTTGATGAGGCTCGAGGCAATGATTACCTTTTCACATAGCATACATCACATCTTTGAATGCCACATTGCCATTTCTGTTGACTACTAATTGCCTTCCACAAAAATACAACCCTTGAACTCCTACCTCTCAAGGAGGGTGTTAAGCTAAGAGAAGTTGCCTTCATTCATGTTTTTCGATTCATTCATTTCTTTTACCAAAATACCTTCAAGAGATATATATTTCAAAATATTCTTTTAGTGAATACGGAATCATTTAAACCTCTCTTTTGAATATTTCTCAAATCATATTTAAAGAGTATCCTTTGAGAAAATAGGATTATAGAAATAATTCTACTTTTGTTTAAAATCAACTTGCGTATTCAACGAGTGCTATGGGTGGAATAATGGTGAGATCACCTTTTAAATTCCATGAATAGGACAAGTTCCCTCTTTGGATTTTAATAATGAATACAAGAACATTATTTCTATAAAATCCAAGTAGAGCATCCGGGCTTTCCTTTTAATATGTTCCACCGCTCGCCTAAAAGAGAAAACTGAGGCCATGTAAGTTTAGGGCAGTGATTGCTCCATTCTTAACCTTAGTTTCACACCTTTTTACCACTTTTAGATCTCACAGACGGGACAAACATAGTAGTCGTTCCGCGTCCTCATTTTCCCTTTTAAATCTCTTAATTATTTGTTTAACCATCTTTGAAACAATGTTAAATTGTTCAAATTTCTTTTAAAAGGCTTTATTATTTACTTAAAAAAATTTACTAAGGATTTGGGAAAGAATTCTTAAGTTTCAACCTTTATTTCAAAAGTTATTTAAAAGCGTTGCGACAAGTGTTGCAAATAGTATTAAAAAAGTGCTTTAAAAGCTATATTCTTCAAAATGACTTTTATATCATTTAGAAATCTTTACTATTTAAGTCACTTTTAAACCATTTTAAAAGATTTTTAGAATTTATTTCATGTTTTTAAAATGATTATTTTATCAATTTCCAACTTTGGTCATTTTAGTGCAAAAACTGGATTTTCTTGAAAATTGATTTTGCATATTTCAAAATATACAAGATGAAAATTTGATTTTTTTTATATGAAAGATATGGATATAAGGATTCAGAAAATTATTATTTCAAAGAATTTCAAACTATATTCCACCTCGTATGTTCATTTGATCTTTTGACGTGAAAACACGAACCACCGTTACGCGACGCGTCAAATTTTAGGCGTATTTTGAGATTCATATCCAAACTTTGCCGAGACAAGTTTAAACACTTATGAATCATTTCTAAAGCATATTTAAACATTTTTTAAAGATATAAATGGTTCCATATCACATTTTATTTCTTTTGGAAAGTGGTTTCCATGTGATTATACGTCGTGTAAATCTGTGACTTGTTTCAACATATATATTCAATACATAACTAATAAACATCCAAAACGATATTTATAACCATTTTAACATATCCTAATATGTCATATGAACTTGCAAATCAATTTAATGACTTTTTTATTACAATGTCACATGATTTGTCATTTATCTACACATTTGCTTGCTAACTTTTAAAAATGACTTAAAGGTGGTTGCTTTCTTTTTCAAACACTTATCAAACATCATTATTAACATCCAAACAACATTTATAGCTTGAAAAACATTGTATAAACATTTCCTACTTAATAATTTAGAGTTCTCACTATTTGTAGCTTTCAAACTAGTTTTAAACTTTTCTAATTTTGCTCAACTTTACTTTAAGCTCTTTAGAACTTGCTAAACTTCCACATGCTTTCCTTAGGAGGCCACAACCATGCTTGAAAAGAAATGTAACGAGCCGGAATTTTGGGCAATATAAATTTAATAATCTGCATTAATAATTTAATTAGTTTGATAATTTTATTTATAATTTTAATTCAAACTGATAAATTTATTCTTTTTAAGGTTAATAAATATTTAATCTGGTAATTATTGATAAGAATTTGTTTCCCCAAGGTTAATAAATTTTATTCTGCTTATAATATATACATTTGATATATATTGTGAATAGGAGATCTTTTTTTATAAATTAAAGATGAATTTTCAAATTGTAATATATATGTATATGTATAATTTGAATTTTTTTTAAAATTTAATTTAATTTATGGATAATTTGTATATGTATGAAATTATAATTTTAAGCTTTGTTTTAATTTATATTTTCAAAAGTTAATTTGAAGATTTATTCATTTGTTTTAAAATATAAGTTTGTTATTTATTTTAAATATGATAGTTTGAAAGGAATTTAAAAAAGCTTTGTTTTATTTCTTTTAAATTGCTTATTATAAAATGGTTATAAATGTATGTATAATTGTTTTAATTTTTTAATAACATTTATAAGATGTATATTTATATTTGAGTGATAATTAGTTTTACAATATTTTCTTTAAAGGGTAAATTTATGAATACTTATGTAAATATTTATAAATTAAGTAACTTAAATATGAAAGCCTATATTATCTTTTAAATTAAATGAAAATCTATTAAATATACTTAAAGACATGTGTAAACATGTTAATTACCTTAATAAACACATGTAAGAAGATTAGATACTTAAGTGACAAGTGTCTTCCTTTAAATTTTATTTTCTTTAAAAAAAAATATTATCATAACATAATTCATTTAAACATAAGGGAATTCGTTTCTCTTCTAATTTCCAATCTTTCATCTTCTTCTCAAATTATTTTTCTTTGTTCATGAAATAAAAATCAAAACAGAAATCTTTTTCAAAACCTGACATTGAAACCAAAAGCAAAAGTAAATTTGGAATTAAAAACTGCAATTCAACAAACCTGCAATTGAAGTGAATGTTCAACCTGCATTTGCAAATCTTCTGAAATCCAAATGGATGATCAACTCAACAGTTTCAACATCTACAGCAAGTTTCAACATTCTAAATCAAAAGATTTCAAGCATGCATAAAGATTCAGTTCATCAGCAAGTTTTTAAGCATCAATAAAAGGCATGCATGGATCACTTTTCATCAGCAAAACAAAATTGATCTGCAGTTGTTCAAAGGCCTGGGAAGTTTATCTTGTTTTCTGCAAAATGAAAAAAAAAAGTGAGTAAACTATTTTAAAAAAAAACAGTTTGATTTTAGATTTCGTCTTGATTTTATGATGATATCATGATGTTATATGAAAAATTTATTTAAATTGGAATGCATGTTGAATTAAGATATTGAATTGCCAGTAAGATTTAAAAATAAATGTTGTGTTTATTAAAACTGTCCCAAATCCTTCAAAATATCAATAACTTGATTTTTAACACGAATTGGACTGTGATTTGTTAATGAAAGTTGTTTGAAATCAAGCGATTTATCATCTAAAAATGGTTATAGGGTTTAAATGAATTAGTTATTCATATTTTTTCCAAATTTACAGTAAAAATCAAAACTTGGACAAAAATTTATGATTTCAAACTTTAGTTTTGAATGTATATCTGGATTACAATAGGAAAGTTATGATTTTTAGAGTTCGTATCATAATTTTTAAGTGTGTATTTAAGTCGAATTTTTGGTTTGAATGATTTGGGGATTTTTATGAACTACGGATTGAATTCATAATAATTTGATTTGGTTCTTGAATCGTAGCTTGTATGTAAGCTATAGATCATGGGAAAAATGCAGATTTTTTTTTCCAAGTAGTGGATTGAAGGGAATTGCATAATCTAGGGTTTAAGTTAGTTACAGGCTCGGTTTAACTGTCGTGTTTTTTTCGATTTGAATATGGGGCCGGAGGTGATCGCATGGCTTGCGAGAGAAGCATGAGGTTGTGGCGAGTTGATGAGGGTGACGGCGAGGTTCAACGATGACGAGATGATCGTTGGCGATGTGTTTTTTTTTTGCTCTTGTTTTCCACAGTGGTTCGAGTATGATACTCGAATTTGATTCGATTGCTAATTGTTGGATCTGGGCGTACGGTCGTGTTCGTATGCATTCGAGTGGTTGTCGGCGATGGTCGTGGTTTCCTACGGTGGCCGGACGTGTTGAGGTACGTGCACGCGTTGGGTCGTGTACACTGGGTATTTGAAGCTTTGGAGAAGAAGAATGGAACTCGGGTGGATGCTCGCGTGTGTCTTGGGGGTGACTCGAAGATTTTTGGAGTTTGGGTTGCTTCGGTGTTGACTCGGGTTGAATCGTTGTTTGCTTCAGGATTTTTGGGTTGCTGTTCTGTTAATAGATATATCACTATGTTGCAATATTAACTTGAGATGATTAAACTAAAATTCAAGCATCTTATTATAAACAAGTTTTATAAAGGAATCAAAATGCAAAGTTTAAAACTTGTTGTTTAAAATTAAATGTTAATCAAAATTTTAAAGTATAAGTTGAAAATTATTTATTTTATTTTACTTTAAATTTATTTAAAGTGATTTCATTTGAAAGTAATTTAATTACATTTTGGGGTTCGATTTAAAAGGATATTTTGAATTTAAATATTAAATCAAAGTTTAAGTTTAAATGTTAAGTAATGATTCAAACCTAAGATTTCAAATTAATATTTGAAATAAATAAGATTAATTTAGATGTTTTAAAGTATTCTAAATTTTGAAATTTGTTTTTAAATTCCCTTATTTTCAAATAAGGTTGTTATTAGGATTTTGAAATCTAAATTGAATAATTTGTTTAAGTTGTTAAAATTTGATTAATTCAAATAATTTATTTGTGAGAATAAACAAGGTTAATTTATTTGAATAATTAACTTAAGAATACTTATTTAATATGATTTGTTAATAAGTTAAGTTTGATTTAGATTTATGGTTTTCTTAATTTATTAAAGATTTTCTTTAATAAAATAAGTTGACTAATTAATTGTTTAATTAATTTTAAATAATTAGTTAATTGATTATTTAATTTTAATAATCACTTAATTATGGATTAATTAAGTGTAATTACTTAATAAAGTAATTAATGGTTAATTGTTGAATGTAATTAAGGAAGTTAATTACTTATGGAAGTAATTATTGGTAAATACTCGTAGGAGCAATTAGTTGAAGTGATTTTGGGTAATCACTTATTGATATCCATTAAGGAATTGATTAATGATTGTTTTAAGTTAATTAATTATGAGGTAATTAATTAATTAAAAGATTAAGGATTATTTAATAATGGAATTAATTATTTTTTAAGTAATTAATTAAGAGAGTAATCAAGATTTATTAATGAAGTAATTAGAGATAATTACTTGTTAAGTAAGAAAGAGTTAATTACTTAATTATTTAGTTAATTAATTAATGTGATTAATTAATTAATGAATGAATTTAACTTAAGATTAATTACTAAGTATAATTAATTAAAATTTTAATTAATTAATAAAGCAATTAATTAAGGATTTATTTATTTAATTGTTTAATAATTACTTAATGAACTAATTAAAGATTAATTAATTGGATTAATTAATCAAGGATTAATATAATTGATTTAGAAGATTATTAAATAAGAAGTTAATTAATTAAGTTAAATAATTACAAATTGTTAATTACTGATTATGATTAATGAGTTAATTAATTACAAGTTAATTATTTAATTAAAGTAATTATTAATTAATAAGGATCATTTGTTAATTAATCAAGGTTGATTAATATAAGTGATTAATGTAAGTGTAATTAATTAATTATAATTGATTAATAAATGAAGGATCATTAATTTTTGTAATTAATGATAGTAATTAAAGGTTAATAACTAAATATGGTTAAGGATAACTACTTGAATGTAATTAAAGTATAATTAATCAAAGGAGATTAATTAAGGAGATCATTAAGAGATAATTAATTTACTTATTTGTAACAAATAAATAAAGAAAGATTAAGGTTAATCCAATTGATTAAAAGTAAATCAATTCTGTTTTGGATAATTGATTTATATTGAATGATTGATTTATATTGGATGATCAATTGATATTGGATGATTGATATTGGACGATCAATTGATATTTGATGATTGATATTGGGTGTTTAATATTGGTTGATACTGGATGTTTTGAGTATCTATGATATGTGATATGCTGCTGTATGAGATAAATGATTGTTATAAATTATCTATTGTGATAATATGATTCATCTATCTATTTATATCATACTGAATATGAGTTTAATTTGTTTAAACACTTAAGTACAACTTGGACATTAAAATGGCGTTTGGTTTCAGTGAGACCGGGATCGGGTTTCCATACTTGGGATCCGAAAACCACACCGGTTCCAATTAAACGTTAGGTCGTGAATCCAAGTGGAGCTTTGTGAAGACTCGAGGTGTAAGGGCTATACGTCAGTATAACTCTGTGGGTGATTCCGTAATGAGTCGACGGAATAGTACTTATAGATTCGAGATGGTGATTTAGAGTGCAAGGGCTATGGTCGTTGACTCTGAGGGTGATTCCAAAATGCGTGCAATGAGATAGTGCCTTTGGTTTCGTTCGAACCCGGAACGAACTTGTATGGATTGAATGCTTTCATAACATCGTCAGGTGGACGATGAGCATTCTAAGATAGATGTGTTCTATAAAGGTAATCGCAGCCTCAAGCCTCATCAACCGGGAATGGCTAAAACAGGGGAGGTGCAGCAAGGCTTCGTGGGTAGCTCCCACTTGAGAGTGAGATTTACCCCTGTCTAGAGGTCCCTTCTATTTCGGCTTAGTGTGTGGTTAGTCGCGCCAACTACGGGGTGGTCTTGTTCGGGACTATTCAATAAGGAATGGTTCCGGCCTTGTGTTGCAGGGGAGTGGGCGTACTCCTCGGTACAGTGATCTAGGCCACGTACTGTGACGGGCGGTACCCCAGTAGCCCTGCCATTGATGGAAACCCCTTCTTCCTACGTGCCCCTATGGTTTTGATTGTATTACCCACTTTTGTGGCTAGTAGCTGGAATTTAATAGATGTAACAATTTCGGCTATTTCATATTTATTTGAAAAGCCTAGACACTATTATAATATCATCGGATTTCCTATCAAATGTTTTGGTTAGGGTAAGGTAAAAACTTTTCCATGTTTATGTGTGGGAAGTCTTATGTGATACCTTACTTTTCAAAAGGTTTTTAAAAGTTAAGCAACTTTAACCCGTTTACTCACACCAGACCCCTGTCTGACCCGAGCGTTTATTTTTTGTTTTATTAAACTCTTTGGTACTCATGTTATGTATGAGTAGTCAAGTGATTCAGGTTAACTTGACGAATTCTGGAGGAGATATGGAGCAGGAGGCTTCCACGTGTAGATATATATTGATTCCGCTGTGTTATCTTTATCTGTATCTGTTGTATTTGAGTTGTATAGTTAGACAGATGTTTATAACTGTCTAATATCTGTTGTTTTAAGTTGTGTACTCTGACGTAATGAGATACTATGTAATATTTTATGTGATATATTATATTTCATTCGTCCCGCTGTGAGTTCTCTGATGTTGTTGTCTTTCTTCTTTCTTTTCTTCTTCTATCCCTTTCTTTCTTTAAGATGATGTGATTTCCTGGTGTTAGGAAGTCGGGTCGTCTCAGGAAAATTGTGCTTGGCCAAATGGAGGAAGGGGGCGTGAGCAATAGAAGAGGGAGGGAGGCGTTTTGAAGTGGTTCGGATGGAGTTTTGTCGATATTTTTCTTTGTTTTATTTTTGAAAATATTTTGACATAACTTTGTTAAGGTTGGAAGCCATTAAAGAGTAAGAAGAAGATTGAAATTTTGAGAAGAAGAAATGTGGAAGGAAGTGAGAAAATGGGTGTATAATTATAGAAAAACTTTGGACAAATATTATATTTGCAAAAGATCAAAATGCCCTTTACTTACTTTTAAAGTAATCTTATTTTTCAATACTTAACATCACTTTTCAAATCTTTAATTTATGTCTTTATCACTTAAGGAATAAGAAAACATAAAGTAATAATGATGTTTATTTGGTTTGACATGTTTTGTTTTTATTAGTTCACCTTTTCTAATTATATTCTTAGAATTTCCTAATTGTGTTTTAATAAAAGTAAACCCAATTAGCAACTTAATTAATATTTACTACATTTATATAAGTGTACATGAATATTAAAATAAAGGTGCAACAACGTTGCGACAACTTTAAATCGACAAAACGTTGATTTTTGACAAAATATTTTACGGTCATATTTTGACGTTTTAGTTAAACTATTCATTTATGTAAACCAAATTTAAAAATAAATTTGTATAATGTTATTTAAAATTGTAAATACTCATTAATAAATTAAATAATTTATTAAACCATTTAAACTTACTTTTCTGAAATCAAGATTTTGTCACTTTTGTCGATATAAGCAAATATTGCTATTTTTATGTATATTTCTATTTTCAAATCCTATCAAATATTATTTGAATCATAAAACCTTTTATATTTTATATTTAAAATCACTTTAAATATTATATTTTTAGACGATCAAATTCTGGGTCGTTACAGCATGTCTTGAGGTGAAAGCACCTGAAACATGAAGTTTTTGACACAAAAACACTAAGAAAAAAGAACTTGATACTGACCACTTTATCCAACTTCAAATTTTGGTTAAGTTTAGAATTCCACTTCTAGCATCACCCTAAGCCTAACTCGAAGTGGTTCATCTCATAACCCGAAGCAAGCACCCCAAAAACACCAAGTCATCCCACCACCAGCCACTTCTGACCACCATCGACGACCACGTTTTAGGGTATGAAATAAACTCCAAATCAATTAAAATTTGGTTTGTATACTTCCCAAAGCTTTAAGAACAACATGTCAAAATTTTATCTCGTTTTGACTAGTTTGGTGTCATTTACATCGAATGACGTACCATTATTTTGACTATGCTAAACAACTAGCAAACATATCAAAATAATTCATCCAAAAATAAAATATCGTCTCATGTCATCTAAATAGCATATCCAATCATCCAAACACAAATTAAAAGCGTAAATAGTTCTAGATCTAGTTTTTAAGGGAAAAGTAATTATGGTTGGTAAATGGTCTAAGTTATGTTGAAATACAAATTTATCTTTTTAGATAGTGTTCTAGAATGTTATCGATATCAAATTCAAGTTCTAAAGTGTTATAATTTTAGTAATTATCAAAAATCTCACTTTTACTATATAGATAAACATAGTATACTCAGAAAGGTAAAATCACTCACCTTTGATCAATGACACACAAATTCCTAAGCAAAACTAATGTAGAATGGTGACTATAAGTATTCCAAAGCTCTTAAATAGTGGATCTACAATCTCCACTTGCTAATCCCTTTTAAGTCTCTTGATTACACTAATTAAATAGGATAAATGGTAGGTTTTAACTCTAATTTGGATTAATTCATGTTAGAAGCTGATTAGAAATGAAGAGAAATGACCAATGATACTAGGGAAGAAGGGGTATTAATCCTAATTTTGGATTAGGCTAATGGGCTATACTAATCACCCACTAATTACCCACTAATCTGCTCAAAACTAGTCAGAACTCAAACAGTCATAACTTCTAAATGGTAAGTCCAACTCCTTAATATAACTACTCTGCCGAAAGAGAAATCATCATTCCAATCTAATGAAAGTGGTTTCGGACCCTGATTCGACTCCTATCAAAGTTATAGGCCTTGTAGGATTTTTGAGCCAAAACTATCTAATGAAACTTCTAAGCTGAAAAATATCACAAGCTAACATTTCCCAAAATTATAGAGTTAAACAACCTCATATGAATTTAAAAATAATATTCTATAATCCTTCCAAACGTAAAATATAGGTCACTACATGTTTACATGACACTTTAGGATATACTTGTTATACCATACAAGTTGTTGCTATCTTTTGACATCTACATGCTAGACATAGCCTGACCCAAATGTTGTTAATATAATACTCAGGTTAGTCCGGGACATTTCATGTTCGAGGACGAAGAGACCAACTTTTGATTGTTAGGCTTAGTTGGTGGCTAGATTATTAGCAGTGTAGCCTATCATTATGTATTTATATAGTCTCACGTACATATGTAGAGTTGTATTATCTGGCCTTTGACCGGGAAAACTTAGTTAGATTAAACAAGTCACACACAAAGACTGTCGAAGGGAGCGACTTAAATGAATAGCCAGAAGGCTCAAGGGAGTGGTTAAATCAAGCCCAGAGACTGCAAAAAAGCAAACTACTCATTAAACAATGGAGATTTCCCCTAAGTCTATGGTTCAGTACTGACCCATAAAACCTTATGGGAATGGTCCCATCCTCTCATCACATACTTGCCAAAGGTCCTGAAGCCCATTCCAAGCTCCATATCACCATTCGCATGAAGCTCCCTGCCATTCTTCTCAAGCACTTCAAATAAACAACTTCAACTTCCCATCGACCCATAAATTGGACTCAAAAGCAAGCTTGTATTAACTTAAACAATTATTGGACCATAAAGTTGACGGCCAAACAACGATCTCCAAAAGTCTAGAATGATGATTGAAAAAGTTTTATGGGTCGGTGCTGACCCATAGCTATGGTTAGGTATTGATCCAAAGAGAATGCTGAGCTGGCCACGTCTTCTTCAGCAACTACCAAGAGATCATGGAGAATGTGAGTCCGGACGTGCCTGAGGCTTTCCCGTCGACCTACACCTATAAATAGACCATGAGGGGATTCATTTGAGGGATATTTTTCACTTTTTAGCACTTGTACTTATTCTTTGTAATTGGTTATCATTCAGCGACGAACCATAAGAACACTTATTGTATTTTCAGCAATAAAGAGAGAAGAACCTTTAAGTGAACATAGGCACACCTTATCGAACCACTATAAATCGAGCGCATACTGTTTATTTCTCTTTTTATTTACTTTTCATCATTTTATTTCTCTACATAATTCTAAGGGTGTTAGTGCCTTTTTGACGCTAGTACTTTTGTGCTTTTATTTAGAGACGATATTCTCAGGCCTGTTTGGATCCTTCATCTACTATTGGATTGCCTAAATCCGAGAGATAGGTCCAGTTTTTCTTTATTTTAGAATTCCTTAGTACTCATATTTTTAAAAATTATATATAATGCTTGCTAATAAGGCACCCAGAAGAGATAGTTCCACCACTTCACATGCTACAGATGATGTTAAGGAGGTTGATCCTTAACTTATTGGAGAGGTTGCACAATCAACCACTCCGATGTTCTGAACCCGGCTGATGTGGTCACTGGAGTTAAAATAGACCACATGATGAAATTATTGGAGGATAAGTGCTAAGAAAGTCACAATGAGTTAAATGCACAGATGAAGCAGAATTTGGATTTGTTGACTCAACTAACCACCGGTCGTAGTAGAAACAAGAGGGGTAGATTGTCATCCAATTCAGAATCAGATAGTACCTCATCGTCGAAGCATAACAGAGGGATGGAAAGCAGAAAATGCTAAGAAAAGATGTAGGAGGTTAGAATAAAGGTCAGGCCAAAGCCACGACCATGGAATATGGATCGGTATCGTACAGTTGAGATTGTTCGGTACCAAACCATCATATATAGGCCATGGTTCTCAACTCTTTGGTGGTGCTGCTGGTTTGACTTTTGGACATGTTTAAGATGCTCAGAATATTGGAATCAAGTGGGTGTTGCAGATCCACCTCGAAGGAACCATCATACTGCTGAAAAAAAAGATACTCCGAAGTCAGGGGAACCCAAGTATTATGAAACAACCCAAGAGCGTTTATCAGGCCAAACATTTGGAGAAGATCATACTTACCATTGTTCGATAGTATCAACTGAACCGGATTTAATTAAGATGATCAAAAAGCTTATTAGTGAAAGCCAGCATCGGACTAATGATGATTTGGGTACTTCCCATAGCCGGAATCCATTCATAGTGAATATTCTACTTGAGGAATACCATGAAAGTTTGTAATGCCTACGATGCTAGCATATGATGGGAAAACAGATCCGAGGCAACATTTGATAAAGTATGATTGGCATATAGATACTGCCAGAGCTAGTGATGCAATGTTGTTGCTTTTTGATCTTTCTAGAAGGGGTGGCGACGACGTTGTTTTCCAAGCCGCTGCTGAGATCGATATCGTCCTTTGATCAATTGGCACGATAATTCATAGAACAATTTCACATGCATTTATATGTTCAGAATATGTTATTTCTCTTTCTAACCTCTTTCAGCAAGATGGAGAATCGTTAAAGGAACTTTCGCATAGACTCCATATGGCAACGACAGAAGTGAGTAATGCTAAGGAGGGTATTGTTTTGATGGAACTAATCAGGGAACTCATCCCTAGACAGATTTTAGGGAATGGTTATACAGTAAATCCCCACCAACGATGGACGCCTTCTATCCCCACCAACGATGGACGCCTTCTATAGAAAGGCCAACTTGCGGTTGGAAGAAGCACGCAAACATCCTCGAAGGAACGATGTTGGGGTTCGGCTAAAATAATATAAAGCAGCATCGCTGTAAACAATCTGGAGGGGGTTCCTAAAATGTTGGAAAAAATAAGAATACCAATGGAAGCAAAGATAAGAAAGTGGATTCGAAGAAGCGGCTAAGAATCCTAAAGTTTGATAGCTATACCCCATTGAAAATTCTAGAAAAAACATTTATTTAGCAACTCTAGGAAAAGAACAGTACAGGAAGTCGGTTCCGAAGGAGTCAACAGAGAAAGAAAAGAAGTATGGGAAGTTTTATAGGTTTCACAAAAACTCATGGTCATATAATGAGTGTATAACTTGTGCGATGTGATTAAGAAATTGATCAGAAAAAAGAAATTATAGCGCTTTGTTCAAGTCCCATGGGATGGCAGACAAGAATCTTCTGACCCATAACAGAGGTAAGCCGGGCCTAGTGTCGATGAACCCAGGTGGCTTGAGAAACGCCTTATTATTAATACAATCATAGGTGGACCGCATCTACCTGAGAAGAGTTGGAATAAGGTGGAGAGGTATGCTGGTGCTCTAAAGCGTGCAGTGGGTGAGTTGTTTTGACATCAAAGACGGTGCTCTGGCAAAACAACTCAGGTTGTAACTGATGATATCATTTTTCATAGTAGAGATGCAGAAGTTGTGGGAGCTCCAACTATTGATACGCTTATCATTTCGGCCATGATTGGCCCTGCTGTAGTGAGGAAGGTTCTGGTTGACTCTAAGAGTTCGGTCAACATATTGTTTAAGAAGGCCTATGACCAGATGCTTCCAGAGGTGAAGGATTTAAAGCCATGTAAATCTCTGATCCAGGGCCTTAATGGGTCGTCTACTGAGCTAGTAGGTTGCATGATCTCTCGGTGTTTCTTGGAGAGGGTGATCGAAAGGGAGTGTGAGCTGTGCCTTTCATTGTGTTATATATATTTTCTACTTACAATGTTTTTCTTGGCCTTCCAACCCTTACTGAATTTAGAGCAGCCATCACTCCTTAGTGCTTGACAATAAAATTCCCAACTGAGAACGGTATAGGGTTTTTTCAAGGGGTTAAGGGCTTGGCTATGAATGTTATGTCGCTAAGCTTAAAGAGGAAAAGCTAAAAGAGAAAGGAAAAGATGCAAAGGGAACTCTCTGCATCAAGGCTCTAGATACATAGCAACCATTGCATGAGCCCTGGCTCGGGAAACAGTCGGTTCCATAAAGATATGGATCCGAGGAAAGAGCCAGAGAATAGAAGAGTTGCGCCGGTCGAGCTAACGATTAACAATTTAGTCAGTCGGGAAGATCTTACATGGGTCCTAAAGATCGGTTCATGGCTTGGTATGAGGAAGTTGAAAGAATTAATTGGTTTTCTTGAGACAAAGCTGGAGGTGTTTGCTTGGACTCACTCTAACATGTGTGGAATATCGTTAGAGATAGAGAGCCATGCATTAAATATTAATTCGAAATGCGTTCCTATGAAATAGAAACATCGTAGCCTAGGTCCGGAGAGATCAGCTGCACTCAGAGAATGCGGAGAAGTTGAAGGATAACGGCTTTATCTGCGATGCTTTATACCCGTAATGGATATCACATCCAAATGGGAAGTGGAGGACATGTGGTGACTATTTCGATCTGAATAAGGCATGCCCAAAGGATAGATTTCCACTTTTGAGGATTGATCAACCAGTAGATTCGACAGTTGGGCACGAACATCTATGTTCATGGGTGCGTATTTTGGATATAATCAGATTACGATGCACATACCAGATTAGGAACACACCAGTTTTATAACTGATTTGGGGTTATACTACTATCTTATTATGCCCTTTGGATTGAAGAACGCTGGAGCAACTAACCAAAGGCTGGAAAACATAATGCTTAAAGATCAGATCGGATGATCGATGGAGTTTTTCATGGAAGATATGCTCGTGAAGTACAGCAATCAAGGAACCATGTTGATGACTTGGCTGAGATGTTCTGTGTCCTTTAGAAATATAGGATGAAGCTCAACCATTTGAAATGATCGTTCAGCGTTGTGTAAGGGAAACTTTTGGGCTTTGTTGTGAATTCCTATAGGATTGAGGCCAATCCGTAGAAGATAATGATGCTAAGGGAGATGGAGGCTCCAAAAATGGTTAAAGAGGTCCAGAGCTTGAATGAAAAAGTCACCGCCCTAAGTTGGTTCATCTCGATGCATTAACAAAGCATCCCTTTCTTTGTCGTGATTAAGAAAGGAAAATTTCTGAAGGGAAGAAGGACTTTTACTTGGATGTAGGAGTGTGTAGATGCATACCAAGATCTGGTGAATCAGTTAGAGAGACCTCAATTTTTGTCAAAACTGTTGGATGATGAGGATTTATTTATATATCTGGTAGCGTAGATGCACACTTTGAACGCCGCACTCATTGGAGAGGAATCCCAAATCTAGTGATCGGTCCATTACATCAGGAAGCGATTGACAAGCACATAATGAAATTATTCGAAGCTAGAAAAGCTTGCATACTTCCTGTTATTCACTACAAGGAAGCTCCCCCCTGTTTTCATGCTCATCCGATCAAAGTTTTTACCGACCAGCCTTTGTGACAAGTCTTGCAACGTCCGGAGACTTCTTAAAGGCGATTGAAATGGAATAATGAGTTGAGCCAGTATGATATGTCTTATCACCTTCGAAGATCAATTCAGGGTTAGGCTTTGGTGGATTTTATAGCAGAATATACTACCCGAGATGGTATCCAGAGAACAATGGTGAACAGAAGGCTAAGTGGAAGACATACACTGATAGCGCGTCTAACGAATGATGTTCTGGCGCCAAAGTTGTGTTAGTGACTCCTGAGGAACATTCGATTTATTATGCATTGAATATCAATTTTCCCGCAACTAATAAGGAAGCAACATATGAGGCCTTTATTGGAGGAATCAAAATTGCCAAAGAACTGGGCGTTAGAACCTTGCATATTTTCTATGATTCCCAGATGGTAGTGTTCCAAATGCGAAAGGAGTTTCAAGCGAAGGGAAAGGGAGCAAGGCTAGCTCCTTATTTAAACCAAGACCTTGAGCTACTTAGCGACATTGAATATTACACGATAATGCCTATTCCCAAAGAGGAAAATGCAAAAGCCGACTCTCTAGACAAATTGGCCAATTCTGGGATGCACGGTTCATGACTGTCATTTTAGTGGAAGTGTTATCAGCTCTGAGCATCGACCGGATGGATGATGATTGAATTGTAGAGGCTGATCCTGAGAAGGAGTCATGGATGACTCCAATAAAAAGTAACTTACAAAGAGGAATCTTTTCAGATAGGAAAAGTGAAAGATGCCAACTTCTTCATAAAGATGACAAATTCATTATGCAAGAAGGAATGCTATATAGGAAAGGATTCTCTATTCCCATACTTCGGTGTGTTAGCTACGGCGAGGCCAAGCAAGTCTTGGAGGAATTCCATAGAAGGGCTTGTGCTGACCACACTAGGGGTAAACCCTAGCGAAGAAGATCCTTCGCTACGAATATTATTGGCAAACTGTCAATCGAGACGCAGCTGATTACATCAGAAAATTTGACAAATGTTAGAGATTCATCAAGATACTTAGGGCCCCGCCAATAGAAATTACTCAAATGGTTAATCTATGGCCATTTGCAGTCTAGGGAATCGATATTGTCAGTGTTTTATCGATAGCCAAAGGAGGTGCGAAGTACACTATAGTTGCAATTGATTGCTTCACTAAATGGACTGAGGCAGAGGTGTTCGCCATGATCATCGCAAAAAAGGTAATCAAATTCGTCATCAAAAATATCATCTACCATTTTAGGGTCCCACAAACGACCATATTAGACAACAAAATCTCATTTGACAGTGCCAAATTCAAGGAATTCTACCGTAAGCATGGTATCGCAAAGTGGTTTGTCATAGTGGCGCACCCCTAGGTGAATGGACCGATCAAAGCAGTGAATAAAATTATCATGTTCATTCTGAAGAAGCAATTGAAGAAGGCCAAAGGTAAGTAGGTTCATGAATAACCGTCCATGGTTTGGGCTTATCGAACGACCCACAAGTCGGTAACTGGTTACTCTCCATTTGCTTTAGCTTACGAATCAAGGGTTATGATCTTGTAGAGCTTAAAGTGCCTTCTCATCAAGTGACTCATTATAACCTATAGTAGAATGAGAAACTCCTACTGGAGTCTCTAGATATGATTAATGAGAAACGTAATAGAGCTGAGTTGAGAGCAGCCGTGCACCTAAGTCGAGTCACCCGACATTACAACATGAAGGTCAGAACTAGGACCTTTAAGATTGGTGATCTCATTCTTAAGTGGATCTTTCTTGCCTTGGGAATTTATGCACGGTGTAGGAAGGTCTATATGCAATTTCGAAAAAGCTTGGAGTTGGCATGTTTAAGCTAGCACAGTAGACGGGACCTACTCCTACGGGCAAGGAATAGGGAATATTTACGATGCTATTTCACTTGATTGTAAATTTGTATATATCTTCCTATTTAATCAGGCATAGTCTATTATATGAATGTTTTAAAAAAATGGCTTTTTAATGCTTATAAACCTGTCTATACTCGATTTAACATTATGAATGGTGTATATTTAAATAGACTTGCAAATGAAAATTATAGGTATGTAGCTACTTAGAGATAAGTGTCGAACGACTCCTCCAACCCTTGACTGGGGGGGGGGGCAGGAGTATGGATATTCCTAATTCAAAGGTTGAACGAGACTATTCGCCTTTACCAATTAAAGAGACAGTTCACCTTTGTCGCTTATATCCAGAGTCTGATAGAGCGTAGACCCATTGCCCAAAGTAAGCATGAAAAAAGGTCTGCAACCAGAGACAGGCGAGATCTGTTTACAAATTTCAATTTATGCCCAAAATCAAGCATCACCGAAGATGTATATTCTAGAGAAGGATATTTAAACCGCTACGCTAAGTGGTTAACTTTGATTGATGCCCAGAGTCCAACATACATAAGGATGTCTAGAGATATGTCTGAGTATGAATTGATTCAATCAATACAAAACATAAAAACAAAATCATATCACAGATGTATAGCATTAACAATGAGAAGTGGATTGCTGAAACATTAAATGTAAAGCGTATTTCTCAAACACTCAAATAAGATTTATACAAGACATAAACCAAAATCAAAAATTTATTTATTTCATAGCCAAAATAACTACAAGTGTTATTAATTTTGAAGCCAAAAGCAAAAAGTGGAGGCCGAATCCACACAATATTGTCCAAAAAGAAAAAAGACATTGAAATTATAAATTACTGCTGTGTAATGAAAACATAAAGGAGATGAGTGGTTACTTCTTCTTGTGTTTCTTCCCTTTCTTTCCTTCGTCAAAGGATTGTGCACCTCCTTTTGCTTCGAGATTCCTTTTTCTTCCTCATCCTCCACTTCCTTGGCCCTTTACCGGAGTCTCTACGATGAAGAGATGGGCGCACTCTGGGTATCACGGGCTAAAGGAATAGAGTCAGCGGGCAAAGAAACAAACAACGGAATTTAAGGTGGGTCAATTGGCTCTTACTTGATCTTACCAATATCTAAGACGCATTCATTGTGAATCTCCTACATGGTGAGCCCTATGGCAGGCCCCGTAGTCACCATCATCAAAATATCCTCATCAACTAAAATCTCTTGAAACTCACCAGTGCCTTGCTCATCCAAAGCCTGGATCTTCTGCACATAGGGATTGGGGGCATTAGTAATTGGAATGGCCGGGATTGTCCTAGAGACACGATCGTTGAGTCTATCATTGTCGCGTGTGGAATGGTTGGGAGCTTTCCTTGAGTAGATCTAAAAAGGCTGGCTAACGTGAAACTTTAGAAAGGTGAAATAAAAGATTAGCAACGTCAATCGATGACATGTGTGCCCTATTAAAAATCGGTGAAGTCAATGATATACCTCCACCCGATTATAGCTCTAAACGTGTAGGAGAACCTTTCGAATTTCCTTTCTGGATAGGAGACAGCATGCTAGTCCAATGAAATTTTGGTGCATCTGGATTGTGCCCATAATCCAATGAAATTAAAATGGTAGTTGGTGGCCCAGAGGTAAGGCCTGTAGTAATATCTTTAGGAGTAATCCTTGAACCTTCAGCTTGCTCCCTTTGAGTAACGGTAACAAGTTCAGGGTGCAGAATGCGCTTGCCGGCTCTGGGCACCTCGATTTTCTCCTCGCTTAGAAACTCCTTTTCTAACTCCTCTAGGTCCACCTCACCTATCTTTATGTGTTTTCGCTCGTCACTTACTAATTTCTTCGATGCCATCGCTAAGGTGCGGGTATAAGCCTTACTAAGCCATTATAGGTCTCTAAACTTTAGAATATTAGCATTGTAATTTATGATGAGTGGATCAAAGCTATCCTTGATCCATCTCTCTACAGAGGCTACTAATTCATCCACTCTATTAGCTTTATCCAGTGCCTCATCCCTTTTTCTGTGCATGGTATCTCTTTCTTCGTCCGCATCAAGCAAATCGTTACAATAGTTATGGGAAGTCGAAAGAGCCTCATCTTTCTCTTTCTTCTCCTTCTCAAGTTGCACCTTTAACGCTTTAACCTCTTCAACCAGATTATAATTTCTATGGTGAATGGATTCCACTTTGATAACATGGTTCCTTCTTTATTGCACAATCGTAGTATGCGGCTCCTTGACCTTTTGGTCAGCCCCCTCTTTCGCCTTCTTCAAATTTGCAACTTTCTTATCAAGATGGCCAATGGTTGCATTATCCTGGTCCTCTATTAGTTTCATTCCCACGGTTTCAACTTTAAATTCCTTGGAGTGCACCGATATTCTTTCAGTCAACCTTTTCCATGTGAGAAACTAATCGTAGACGTTATTGACATAAGCAACTGTCTCTGTCTCGTATCGCTAAAGAATATCCTTTATGCTTGGAACAAACTTGCAAGCTTTGAAATTGATCTTGGGAAAGCGGCACTATAAATCAGCTACCAGAGGGTTCGAAGAGATCAAACGCTCTGCTTGTACAACAGGCTATTTGTGAGGTTGTTCGATCGTCTTCTCAACAGGTGCCTTTATTGTACTTGCATCAAGAGGAATCAGATGTAGTGGACTTTGTAAGGTACTGAGATTGCTGAGAAGCATGGGACAATGTTGGTTGCTTTGAAGGAGGAGAAATATAAGACATGACATCACATGGACGGTCGTCTTGGCGACTAAAATGTCTCTTTGAACCCCTGGACTGGCGAGATCTGGATCTAGAATGATGCTTATATGATGAATCGTGTGACCTGTAGTCTCTTTACTTTATAATCTCGCTTAAATGTTAGCTGGACTTTGGCCCATGATTAGACTTGTGAGGTAGCACGGTTGGTTTGTGCCTCGAGCGATAACCCGTATGCTCTTGGAAATCATCATATAATCCATGATGGTCCATAGAATCTGCACATGAGACAAAAATAGGTTGGTCTTGATCAAAATAACGCGCTACACAAACTGATAAAAATTCAGTATGTGTGCATGTGTGTGTTAGGGCTCCCCTAATGGATCATGGGTTCTAATTTTACTAACTGGGGTGATCTGCCCTGCCTTTGTCGAAGGAATGTCTTCATTGAAGCGGATAGGAGATGCAACATCTCCAAGACTCATATTATCCATACTAAGTGATTTGACCACATTTGAAATGGCTCCAAAGATCGCATAAAGGTCCCTAGAAGTCTATACAAGAGTCTCGAGTATGGACATCACTGGAGGAGGTAGAACCGAAGTCTTCTTTTTAGGAATCTTAATCTTAAGGCTATTCCTCTAAAAAGGTTATCGATCTTCGTCGTCGTCGTCACCTTCCTCATCATGCCTTCCTGCTTCTTCATCTACGCCTCTAATTTTACCCTTCAGTAGGCTCCAAAACATACCAGTTTTAATCACTAGACTTTGGATTGGGGACACCAGTGGTTCGGCTCTATTATTCCCAATTGCTGGTTCATCCTCTTTGCTATCCACAAGTAGGATCGCTACTACGTTTAGGGTCTAATAAGTGGTGGGCTAAGAGATTTTCATTGGTAAGCAACAATTTGGCCCTTCTTTCTACTAATGGGAGTGCCTGAAGTTGCCGCACAATCTCGGCCAAGGTAGCATCACTAGCTCTACATGGAACACCTACAAAATGTGAAAAGTCAATCGGAAATCACCAAATAATAGATATAGACTTCCATCTAAAAGGCATGGGTTGGCCAAGTTTTATAAGGCCAAAGCCCACTTCGGTTATAGACCAACTCAAATCCTAAGTCCTTGGGCCGGTATCAAACTATATGGTTCGATACCGAACGATCCATTAAATAAAGAAAAGGAAAGAAGAGAAGCACAGTTCAGCATACATGCTTATCTATCCTCGTATACTCCTAGACTTTAGCAACCATATACTTGTACATGTGCATGTCTATATATGCACAATAATTAATTTCAGAATTCAGTCAACGAAAAATCCTAACTTGAAAATTCTAGAAATGGAATTATTCGAGAATGCTAAACTTGGAAAAACAAATCTTAAAGGAAAATTTCAATTTTATAATCCCAGACACTATTGAAACATCACGGTAAATGGGAAAAGATATGATTATTCATAGGAATAGACCTAAGGCAGGATAATAATTGTTCGAAACAAGACTTGAAATTTGACGCGATGATCCTAACCTAACTCGATTCAAAGCACATTACATTTGAAATGAGATGTACTTTAGGGGGCAAGTGTTATCCGATCTTTTGACCCGGCAAAACTTGGTCATATAAAATAAGTCACACACAAAGGTTATCGGAGGGAGCGACTCAAGAGAATGGCCAGAAGGCTCAAGGTAGTGGTTGAACCAAGGTCGGAGACTAAAACAAAGCACATCACTCATTAAACAAGGGAGATTTTCCCTAAGTCTATGGCTTAGTATTTAACCATCCATGGTTTGGTACCAACCCATAAAACCTTAACGGGATGGTTCCATCTTATCACCACATACTAGCCAAAGATCCTGAAGCCTGTTCTAAGTTCTATATCATCGTTCGCATGAAGCTCCATGTCGTTCCTCTCAAGTACGTCAAATAAGAGACTTCAGCTTCCCACCAACCCATAAATTGTACTCAAAAGAAATCTTGTAATAACTCAAACAACTATGTGACCATAAAGCTAACGGTTAAACGACAATCTTCAAAATTCCAAACTGATGATTGACAAAGTTTTATGGGTTGGGACCAACCCATAAAGAATGATGAGCTGGCCATGTCTTCTTATTCAGCAACTACTGCGAGATCATAGAGAATGTGTGTTTAAACATATCTAAAGCTTTCCCACTGACCTACACCCATATATAGACCATGCGGGGATTCATGTAGGGGATCTTTTTCACTTTTCAGTACTCGTACTGATTCTCTATAATTGCTTATCGTTCAGGGATGATCCATAAGTGGACGTTGGCACACCTTTCTGAACCACTATAAATAGATTGTCTACTGTTTATTTCTCATTTTTAATTTACTTTTCATTATGTTATTTCTCTACATAACTCTATGGGGGTTAGTTCCATTTTTGACGCTAACAAGTTGTATGGATGTATTAAACAAGATATGTGTATATTTGAGAGTTGATGGGTATTTGACTTTTGTTACCCCTTATCTTTGTATAATTTACTTATTATATTTATCGATGTGTTATGACTCTGTATTCTATGTTCATTGATTTATATTATATATTGTTCTATCCTAGAAACAAACATGTTTATTGCTTTATGCCAATATCGAGTACGTTAGATAAGTACTTTATGATTTTTGAAATACATACCTGTGTTAGTCTAAGACAATATTCACATGCGATAGCCCAATATCAGCTTATTCTTAATATTACCAGAGAGTATTACCCAGTAATACACTTTGGTGGTATGAGTATAGAAGTGGGGTGTTATAGGGGAATGGGTTTGGAATAGGTTAAGGCAATGGTGGTGCACCAACATAAGAATAGTGGATCGTTTGGTGGCCAGGGAAAGAAGTAAACTATTATCTGCATGGGATGTCAAAAGGTGGGATACTTCACAAAAAATTATAAGGTGAATGTATTGAAGGGTGGATGCTACAATTGCAATCATGTGTGGCATTTGTCGAAGGATTGTAAGGCAGCCCCAACTTAACAAGATAAAGTGCTATAAATGCGACCAATTTATTCGCATGAAGGAGTGTCGAGCTCTCCGAAAAGAAGCACGAATGGTCAAGGAACATGTTTTGGATGTCTTTTCAACGACAAATATTGCACCACCAGTGGTCCAGGATAAATGGAAGTAGATTTTCATGGAAGGTCTGTTGATTTTGTCTGATTCTCATGTTCATTCATTGTTTGACACCAGTGCATCATGCTCATTCGTAGCTAATGCATTAATTGACAGTTAGCCCTTAAAACAGTCATGAACAAATCCATTTTGGTGTCAAATCTCGTAGGAGATCAGTCTATCAATGGTGTGGCATAACTTAATGTTGGTCGTACATGGTGTGGAATTCCATTGTAATGTATATTGTTATCTAGCCTTTTGACATGCTCACTCAATGATAGATAAGGCAAGCAGTCTAGAGAGGTGATCACAGAGACCAAAGATCAAGCATAGACAATGACATGAAGCAATGATCAAGTAAGACCAAGAGACGGACTTTCTGGAATGCTCTAAGTATGGAGTGTACTCCCTTAGGCAGGGGATTGGTACCTATACCTTCCCATAGGCAAAGGATCGGATCTTATCATAATGGTCATGAACAACATCAACTAGCAGTTCAACTGAATGGTTAATCGATTGATATCTCAAAAAACATGAAGACAACTATGCAAACAACTTTGGAGACATGAAGCTAATACAGAAGGGGACCCACCATAGAGATCGCAAGCTATCACACAGACATGTCAATCGATCGATACTGATCGCTCTATATTGGGAAATGGGCCATGAAATTTTATGGGTGATCTATTCTACATTTGAAGATACGATCGACGAAATTTCAGGAAGATATTTGGTCGTCTAACCCTATAAATATAGAGTTTATTGTTCATTTTAAGGATCTTGAGGCTGTTATATTGCTTGAACTCCATTTTTTTCATCGATTCCGATCCGATCCTTCTTGTATGTAGAAATTCAAGTGATCAATAAAGCTGTTTCGTTAAAGTGGACGTAGGCTTTCGACACTAAACCACTATAAATATGTGTGTCATTATTATTTTACTTGATTCATGCTTATTTCCTCTGTCTTAATTTAGATTTCTTCATTTATTTCCTACATTTATTCTATTTGGTGTTTGTGCCAACTTTTGGTGCAAAAATTTTAGTGCTTTCATTGAGAATGAATTCTTAGGTTGATTGGATCTCATCATCTACTTATGGATTCCTATATTCGTGAGACAGATCTAGATTTCTACCAATAGTTTTCCATCTCTACTCAGATTTGAAGAAGGTCTAAAAGGAAGCTATTAGCCACAACCAAAGGAAAGTCTACAACTTCACGTGCTATTGAAGGTAATGAAGATACCAGCATTCAATGGGTTGATCAAAGCATACAACTGGCTGTTCCTAATCCTTAGAATCCAGTTAACTACGTCACCAAAGCCGACTTTGAAGTCCTAATGAAGGAACTGATGGACAGCCATCAGCAGCTTAACTAGAAAATCCAGGCTAACATCCACCTGATGAACCAGTTGAAAGATCAACATGGAAAGACAAGGAGGGAGCCAACTCCATACTCAAGATCGGAGAACTCCTCCTCATCCGACGACTATCACTAAAGCAGAAAATGCAAAATGGATGCATATGCAGCTGGACATCATGATGGAATCAAACGATCGGCTATAGCCGATTGGCACCGATCGGTACTGAACCCTGTAGGTGGATCGACACTGAACCCTCGAATCATGAGGGCGGTCAGCATGCATGTGGAGGAGCTCAACAAGGTGTCACGATCAATCAAGGTGCTGGAGCTAGGCAAATATGGTTGAACTGCATTTGAGAGAGGATAATAAAACTATTACTCAGGAAATGGATCAAGAGAAAGAGAAGCCAATGCAACGTGGCACTGCCCGGAGGCATGGATCGGGTCACTCATGTGAGGTGGAACATAACTATCACCACGCACCAACTCTCCAAATGCCAGACTTAATAGCTAAGGTGAGACAAGTAGTGAAAGAAAGTCAAGGCATGACCAATGATGATTAGGGAAATTCCAGAACTCATACTCCATTCACCGACAACGTTCTATATGCAGAATATTCACGGAGGTTCCATATGCCTACGATTCCCACTTATGCAAGAAAAATGGATCCAGGCAGCATCTCTTGAAATATGAATGGCACATTGACTCTGCTCGAGCCACTGATGCAGTCAAGTGCAGGTGTTTACCTATTTTCTTGGAAGATGTTGCAACCATGTGGTTTACTAAGCTACTACCACGGTCAATCTCTACATTTGATGAGTTAGCAAAGAAGTTCATAGAGTAGTTCCACATGCACATGACTCTCCCCAAGGATGTAGTGTCACTCTCCAAATTGGTCCAGGCACCGAGGGAGTCAATGAAATATTTTCTGGAAAGGTTTAATACAGCTGTTACAGAAGTCTATAATCCAAATGATGGTGCAATACTCATGCCACTGACTAAGGGAGCTAACCCTGAATTTGGGTTTGGTAATTGGTTAGCAAGGAAGCCTCCTTCTACATTAGATTGTTTCTTTGCAAAAGCAGATTGGTTTCTAAGGAAGGAGGAGCCAAAGAAAACCAGGAAGAGAGATGTTTGTAGGCCCAAGCACCGAGGGAGTACAAAGTAATATGGTAGTGAAGCAGTCCGGTGATAGTTCCAGAAAAGTTCAAATCAATGTTTAGAACAAACCAAATGAGCAGAAGAAAGGCTGTGATAGAAACCGCAATTGAGATTCTGGGAGAGGAATGCCAAGTACCCCATTATTTGATACATAAATGCCATTGAATATGTCACTAGAGAATGTTTATTTACCAACTTGTAACATTATGCAGTACAGGAAACCACCTCTAAAGGAATCGACGGAGAGGCAAAGACAGTCTGGAAAGTACTATTGATTTCATGAAATTTATGGACATACCATGGATGAGTGTTGCTACCTCCATGATATTGTTTAGAAGTTAATTCGAGAAAGAAAGTTGCATCAATTTTTCAAAGCCCCATGGGGAGATGGGCAAAGGACATTTGACCTCAATCGAGGACAAGCTCCACCCAATTCTAAGGAACCTTGACGGATAAGAGGAAGATAGTTATTAACACCATTGTTGGAGAACCACATTCGGTTGAAACAAGCTGGATGAAATGGAGCGTTATAGAACGCTATCATACATATTGACATTGAATGTTGCTCAAACATGGAGAATGGTGCTCTAGCGAAGCAGAAAACTATGACAGACGATATCCTATTTCGGAGTAGAGATGCGGACAGGGTGGAGGCCGTTATAATTGACCCAATGGTGATCTTGGCAATGATCGACCCCGCTTTGGTGAGAATGATTCTGATTAATTGTGTAAGTTCTATAAATATCATTTTCGAGAAGGCATACATCCAGATGTTACTAGAAGCCAAAGATCTAAAAACGTGCAAAGCCCATATTCATGGCTTTAACAGTACTGCAACTGAAGCGGTAGGCTACGTTGAGCTACCGGTGGAGTTAGGAGATAGCAACCGAAGGAGAGTGAGGGTGCTATCATTTATTGTGATAAATGTAAACTCTCCGCGCAATGCTTTTTTAGGCCAACCAGCCCTTGCTGAATTCAGGGCAGCTATCACCCCTTGATGTCTGACATTCAAATTCCCGATCGAGAATGGCATGGGAATTATTCACGAACATCAGGTAACTGGCTGTGCCTGCTATGTTTCTTAGTTAAGGGATGCTTAGCGAAGGGAAAAAGAAAAGGATGTAGAGACATCTCTCCACATCAAGACTAACAAAGCTTAGTAATCATGGCATCACATTGAGAGATGAAGAGGAGGAGCCTAAAGTGACCAAGGCTACGCTCATTAAGCTGAAGATCGACATCACGGTCAGCCAGGATGACCCATTATGGGTCATGAAGATAGGATCATAGCTTAGTATAATGATGGTGAAGGAATTAGCTAGTTTTCTCTAACCGAATCTTGATTTTTCTCACTTAGACTCATTCTAACATGTGTAGGATCTCGCCAACTATCATGATCCATGCATTGAATAACGACCCGATGCACGTCCTGGTGAAACAAAAATGACGTGGCATGGATCTGAAGAGATCAGCTGCACTTAAAGAGGAGGTAAATAAACTCAAAAAAAATGGGTTTATCCACGACGCCCTCTAACCGAAATGGGTATCCAATCCAGTTCCTGTGAGAAAAGCTAAAGGAAAGTAGTGGAGATGTGTTGACTATTTAGACCTAAATAAAGCATGCCTCAAAGACAACTTTCCACTTTTGAGGATCGATCTGCTGGTAGACTCAACAGTTGGACATGAACTGCTTTCATTCACGGATCCATACTCTGGATATAATTAAATCCTAATGCACGTCCCAGACTAGGAACACACTAGCTTCATTACTGACCTGGGATTATACTACTACGTTGTGATGCCTTTTGGACTAAAGAACGTTGGTGCTACATACCTAAGACTAGTTAACCAGCTGTTTAAAGACCAAATCAGGCGATTAATGGAATTATATGTGGATTATATGCTCGTGAAGTCACGACGATCAAACGATAACATTGATGAGTTGGTGGAGATGTTCAGTGTCCTCCGAAATTATGGAATGAAACTTAACCCCTTGAAATGCTCTTTTGACATTACATTAGGGAAATTCTTGGTTTTCAGCATCACCTCTCATGGAATTGAAGCCAATGCTGAGAAGAATCAAGCAATCAGGGATATTCAAGTACCAAAGATGATTAAGTAGCTGCAGAGCCTAAATGGGAAGGTCGTCGCCCTAAGTCGATTCATCTCCAGGGCCATCGACAAGTACATATCATTCTTCGACTTGATCAGGAGAGGAAAGAGGAACTTTGAATGGACGTATAATTTTATTGATGCATTTCAAGATCTAGTACATCACTTAGAAAGACCCTTATTTTGTCCAAGCCACTGGATCATGAAGACTTGTACATTTACTTAGTGTCATTACATGCCATAGGTGCCGCACTCACGCGAAGACAATTGATCCACAAGCCAGTGTATTATGTTAGCAAGAAATTGATAGGTGCTAAAAGGAACTATCTGAAAGTGGAAAAGCTTTCATGCTACCTGTTGATCGCGTCAAGAAAGCTCCTTCATTATTTCCCGGCTCATCCCATTAATGTATTCACCGACCACTATTACTATTGGTCCTACAACGACCTAAGATGTCTATTGGTTACTTAAATAGAACATCAAATTGAACCAGTTAGATATCACTTATCTTTCTCAGAGGATCATCCAGGGACAAGCATTGGCAGATTTCATAGCTAAATTCACTGGATAGGATGACTCTCCAGAGAGCAGTGGAGAACCTACCATTCGATAGAGGATTTACATGGATGAAGCATTCAACGATCGATGTTCTGGAGTTGGGGTCATACTAGAAACTTCTGAGGAATGCTTGATCTCCTACACTCTAAAACTTGACTTTCCTGTAAGGAAAAATGAAGGCGAATATGAAGCCTTGATCGCTGGGCTTGAACTCGCTAGAAAGCTGAGAGTAAAGGCATTGTAAATTTTCTGGGATTCCTAGTTAGTAGTAAACCAAGTCAGGGAGAATATAAGGCCAAAGGAGCGTGGCTTGCTCCTTACTTCAACAAGGTCCAAGAGCTACTAACTGATTTCAAGCATTACGCCATTACATACATCCCTAGAGAACAGAATGAGAAAGCCGATTCACTGGTCAAGCTGGACAATTCTGGGGATGCACAAAAAATGGGCTTTGTCCCAATTGAAGTACTTAAAGCTTTGATCATTGACCAAATGGAGATTGATTGGGTCTTAGAGACGGAACCTGAGAAGGGGTCGTGGATGACTCCGATTAAAGACTATTTGCAAAGGGGAATCCTTCTCAAACGAAGTAATGAAAAAAGGCATATCCTTCGTAAAGCTTCACGATACATCCTTCAAGAAGGAGTCATGTACAGGAAGGGTTTCTCCATCCCTCTGCTTTGGTGTATCGCCAACGATGAAATCAATAAAATATTATGAGAAGTCAATGAAGGAGAATGTGTTGATTACACCAGATGGTAAACCCTAGTTAAGAAGATACCCGACTATGATTATTTCTGGCCAACTGTCAATCGAGACGATACTAATTATGATAGATGATGCGACAAGTGTAATATGGTTGCAAAGATTCCAAGAGCCCAGCGGACGAAAATCACTCAGATGGTCAGTTCATGGTCGTTTGCTACTTAAGGTATTAACATCATTGGCTCCTTGTCGATTTCCAGAGATGGTGAAGTATGCCATCGTAGTAGTTGATTACTTCACTAAATGGGCTAAAGCTAGACCTTTGGCCACAACCACAACAAAGAAAGTAATCAAATTTGTGGTTTAAAATATCATCTATCATTTTGGTCTCCCTTGAGCAATCGTAACGGATAATGGGACCCAATTCGATAGTACCAAGTTCAAAGACTTCTGTCGCTGGCATCATTTTGAGAAAAGATTTGTGGCAGTTCTTTACCCTCAAGCTAATGGACAGGTTGAAATTGTTAACAAAATTATAAACTCCGTTCTAAAGAGGTGTTTATAAAAGGGTAGAGGCAAGTGGGTTAATGAACTCTCGTCAGTATTATGGGCATACAGAACCACCCATAAGTCCAAGACTGGCCACACTTCATTCGCCCTTGCTTATGGCTCTGAAGCCATGATTCCTATAGAACTTGAAATCCTTCTCATTGAATGCTTTACTATGACCCCGGAACTAACAGGGATCTCCTCTAAGAATCTCTAGACATGGTGATAAGAAGCGCAAGGAAGCTGACTTGAGGGTAGCTGCACATCGATAACAAGTTGCCAGGTACAACAATGTCAAAGTCTGACGTAAGACCTTTGAAATTGGTGACCTTGTGTTGAAACAGATCTTTACTATCCCCGTAAACATTGGTCCGAGATGGAAAGGACCATATGTCATCAATCAAAAGCTTGGAAATAGAACTTTCAAGCTAGCGATTGTTGATGGCATCATATTCGCTAGAGCGTGGAATAGCGAGCACTTACGATGCTATTTTACTTAGTTTTGTTTCATTCGGTTGCATTTCATTTAAAATTTGCTTTTGCACTTGAACTCAAAGCCATGTAATAAGACAGACTTTATCACTTCTTTTTCAATTTGCAATAAAATCTTAAGTTTGTTCCATATTTGTGAATTGTTTGTGCATAACATAATAGTTGTGATATGCGACCAACCTACATCTAAATATACCTAATATAAACTAACAATTACCCAAAGTTTGGTGTCAACCAAATACTCGGGTCCATAATTGAATTAAACTAAATGAACGTGACTCGACCGTTCACCCATTAACTCTCACGTGCAATTCGACGGGTCGAGTATAAAACAGAGAATGGGTGTGACTTGACCATTTGTTAACTAACTCTGTCTTCTGAATCGACGAAAAGAATGTAAAAGAAAAGTGGTCATGATACGATCGACCCCTCTTTGACTTTTGCACTAGACTTGGGGGCAAGGGAACTAATCAAAGGAAATGTGATTCGGCTGTTTCCTAGAACAACTTCAGTCCCCAGAGTGTGGGCTAGATTATGAATATCAAATGGGTATGATTAAATGCCTATGACTAACTCTGATACCTTGAGTGGGGATAAGAGTATAAACAAAATAAATGAGTGCAATTCAACCATTCATTCTCCAACTCTAGTCTGAACCAGATAGGAGGAGTATAAACTCATTATGGATGGGACACGACCATCTACGAACTAACTCTGCCAACCCAAGACTAGAGGTAGGAGTATAATCGCTTAACCACTGAACACGATAACGTAACACTGTGGCTCATTCTTGGTGTTTGATACAACTTAAGGCCATGACCTAAAGGATGTTTGTCGGATCGACGCCCAAAGCAATGGGTGACCGAAAGGCATTGTAAGTTAAACGACGAGTGAAGAATTACGAGTACATTGAATGAAAAATGTAATAGCTCGAATACCTAAATAAGTTTCGTACAAAAGCTGAACAGAAACAAAATAGTTTTTATTCACAGACTGAAACTTGGAAACTAAGTACAAGTTTATTTTAGAAAATAAAACCAAAAAACGGAGGCCGTACTCGCATAGTCGCGGCCAACAGAAAGAAACTAGCTAACTAGCTACACACTACCCAAGCCGATTTGACGGTTATTTCTCATCTCTTTAGGCTTCTTCGGGGTGTTCTTCAAAGTGGACTCTCTAGAGCCTCCTCCCCTCTTCTATACTCTTTTGCCCTTACCACCCATAGGAAAAATGCTTTCAGAGACAGGGGCAGAAGCAGCCTCATTTTGGATATAGAAGGGTCGACCTAAGGAGTGACAATGCCCGGTAGAATAACTTAGAGCCAAGTAATATCCACTTCAGCACTCTCCTTCTTAACTTGCAAATCCAGCTCCTCTTTTTCAATGCAGTCCTTCATGCTAAGTTTACCAGTGTGTTTGGAGGCATGAGTCACTATGGTCCTCTACTTCATCTTGGTCCTACTGATATCAATCTTTTCTTCATTTAGAGCGCCTATGATTTCAGTATCCGGGCCGGGAGTGTCAACGGGTTGATTGGTAGGATCCGCTTGCACAGTGGCGGCCGTAGCCAACCTCATGGTTAGCACCTACTACCCTAGGATGACATCATCATGGGCAGCATGGACAGATACAGAAAGACCTGCAATTTCATAAAGATAAAAGGTAAGCCCATGACTATTGGATGTGAGATGTAAACCTTCTCAAACGTCGGAGAAGTGAGAGATATACCTTTACTAGATTGGCCTTCGATCGTAGCTGGACTGCTGCCTTCAAGGATCAAAGACGGTCTAAAAGCCTTGTGCATCCTTGGTTGATTTGGATTATAGCATGTGTCCTTTTCAGAGGCATGCAAATCTGAAACACAGGCTACTTGATTTGGAGGAAGGTCTTAAGGACTAAATCCAGAAGCTTCACCGCCATCTTTCCCCTTTCTGGTGGTCGTTGGATCACTGAGTAAACTGAGCTGGGTAGCCCTGAGTTCATCGGGCTCTTCATTGCATAAGATTTCACACTTGATCTGCCCTGCATCCACTTCATCACCATCGAGGAACTTCTTCTTTAGATCTACAATATGGTCATAGGCTTCGAAAGGCGACTCGGGATACCCCTCTCCAAGGAAGTGGAGGTTGCGATTAATGAGGATGCATGCATTGTAATATATCAGCAATGGATCAAACTCATCCTTTATCTCTGTCCGACCAGCCTCTCGAGCCTCTTCCTTAAGGGCCTCTTTCTGCGCAATTTGTCTATTAGCCTCTAATTTAGTTTTGCGAGCCTCAACGGTCTTCTTGTAATATCATTAAGACTCTAGCCGAGCCTCAAGTTTTTCTCGCTTTTCCTTCTCAAGCTCCTACTCAAGCTATCTAATATGAAGTGCTAAGGCATCATTATCTTTTTTCAGCATATCCTTCTCCTTTTGTAAGACATCTTTATCAAGGGCTAAAGTGCCAATGCGACGAACGATAGTGTCTAGTTAAGCTTTGTGCTTAAGAGTTTTAAACGCTCGACAGCTTCAGAAGACTCATTGGCGCTTTTCTCAACATCGACCAACTTTGCACCCATATGCTTGATCTCCTAAAATCCAAGTGTTTAATGATGTCTTTGTCATGGATCGCCTCAAAAGTTAAGTGATCAATTTCGTGTTTCCTTTCCATCGACATCTCAGAAATTCTCAAAATACGCTTACTTTGCCTTTGAAGGAAGTGCTTTCGACTTGGTTGGCTCTCAACCACGTTAAATTGTTTTAAAGGAATGGTTTCGAATGTGTTGTGCCTTTTGTTTTAAGTAATTCTCGAAGGGATCGAAAACCTTAGCCGCCCCTACCTTTCGAAGTCAATGGTTTTGGAAGGTATACTTTGTTTTTAAAACTTGGACACTTCTCCAATGTTTTTGAAAGGTTTGGTTTCGACACCATCACTTCTTTACTTAGGAATCGTTTTCGAAAGGAATACTTTCGACTTAAATGGTTTTAATGACCCTTTTGCTCTATTGAAGCAATAACCCAAAGGTTTCGAAGAAAATAGTCTTAAATGGTTTCCAAAAGGTGTTTATACATATTTTAAATTGAAACCAAGTGCTTTCAAATGTTTTGGTGTTTATAAAGGTGTTTATGCTTTCGAAAGGTTTAAAGAATGGTTTCGAAGGGTGGTTCCCTAATGGTTACAAAAGGTCTGAAAGGAATGGTTTTCTAATGTTTTTGAAAGGCAGTTTAAAGTGTTTTAAGGATAAGATGTCTAAGGTTTTATAGCTTTCGAAGGAAAGGTTGTTCAATGGTTTCGTAAGGAATGTTTTAGCCTTTCAGCCTAGGTTATAACGAAGGGTTTTACTTGGTTTTGAAAGGGGTATTTTTAATGGATTCGAAAGGAGTACCTTCAAAGGTTTAAATGTTTTCATCAGCAAAGATTTGTGTAAAGTATATATATGTAACACCCCTAATTTTATTAACATTATTTAGGAGATTTAATTTGAATAAATTAAATAGAATAATGTAGATAAAGAGACTGAGGTTGAATAAGGAATTAAGTGGCCATGCTTATTTAACCAAATGAACTTATAAATGGTTAAGATACTAAACATAAGGGCATTATGGTAAATTACCAAATTTCCCACCCTTCTACTATTCTTATCAGGTCATACATGTTCATTTTACTTAAAACAAAATTTTATAACCATTAGAAGCAAGGCCGACCATTAGGAAGAAGAGAAAAGAAAACCAACTTAAAGCTTAGGATTCAAGTTAGAAGGAATCAATCTCAACCAAACTTCAATTTCCTTATCCAATCTACGGTGAATAATAATTTCAACATCTCTATTTTAGTTTTATGATCATATGGTTTTGGATATTAGTGTAAATCTGTTTTTATGATATATTAATGATGATATGCTTGAATTATGATTTATATGGATTCAATAACTTTATTAAAAAGGATATATACACGGTTTTTGGATAAAACTGAGATGAAAAGATTTTTAAATGCTATAGGAATATTATATGTTGTAGAAAACATGATTCTAGAGATGGGTTTCAATTTTCATAATATTTTGAATTTATGTGTACTTTATATTAATTTTCTAGTGAAGAAAATGATTTATTGGGTTATACATTATCTACAGCTAAAATAATAATTATTTAGGTTTGGAATTTTATATGTTGGAAAACATATTAAAATAGATTTTCTGAAATTTTTCCAAATTTTTCCTAAGTGATTTGATGAATATATAAAATTATTTAAGGTTTGGTACTTAACTGTTTTATATATTTAATTGAGGAGAATTGGCATTTTATAAAATAAAATTATTATTTAATTCTGAAATTAGTGGCAGCACTTTTCTGAAAGTATACGTTAACCAATAGGAATTTGACAAATAAAGGCACGTTAGTTGGAAAATTATCTTTTTAAGCTAAAAATGAGAAAATCATGCTTTTAGCATGTTTCAGCCATTTCAGGCATCAAACCTTCCAACCCGGACCTTCCGACAAATTCAAAAGGTTATATCTTTCGACAAGGTCAAAGTTTAATGCATATAGTGTCAAGTTACTTGGTGCATAATGAATAGAATATGGTCAAGGGTACTTAGTCAAAAGGTTGGTTGCCAAAGAGGTTGGGGTAAGTTTGTTTCATAAACCAAAAGCTTACACCTGCTTGATTTTGAAAAAGAGCTTTCGAATTAGTTGCTTTTGACCAAGTCAATTATTTAAAAGAAAGGTTTTAAACCCTTCGACAAAATCGAAAGGTTACTGCCGCTTTATCATTATTTTGTTTTGAACCTTCCAACACAGTCGAAAGGTTATTGCCGCTTTTTCAACCTTTCGAAGTCTTTGCTTTCGACAAAGTCGAAATGTTTACTTGTTTTAAAACTAGCCGCTTCTCCAATGCTTTCGAAAGGTATGAAAGCTTTGACTTAGATGATTTACCCTTGTTTTATAATTGAAGTATAACCTAAAGCTTTCGAAGGAGTTGTTTTGAAAGGTAAAGGCCTATTGTTTTAAAGCTTTCGAAGTAGAGCCTTCGACAAAGTTGAAAGGCTGCTTCTAATGAACTCTAAAGGTTTTTAAAGAAGGTTCTCCATATGTTTTAAATTTACCCTGTGAGTTTTCGAAAGGTTTATTTTCCATTGCATTTGAATGGTTTCAAATGGTTTTCCAATACTTGCTAAAGGTTTGAGTTTCAATGGGGTCGAAGAGTTTGGAAAGAAGTGTTTTAAATATAAAGAGGGCTGGGGCCTATTATTTTAAAAAGATATGATTGGAATTCTTCGAAGGGGTTGAAAATAGTAGATTTTGGCTTTGTCGAAAGGTTTTAAAACCCATAACTCTAAATTTTTAATTAAAACCACGGCTTATATAAAGGAGTTTGGTAATGGCTTTAAGTTTGTAATTTTGAAGAAGAATTTTCCTTGATAAAAATATATGATAAACGTGTTAAATATGTTTTATGTAATATATTTCAAGGACCTTAAACCCACAGGAGTGGTATTGTTTAGTTGTTGTTTTCCTTCTTCAAATATGAATATATTCATATGATAACCCATAGCTATATTTTAGGGAAAATGGGTAGAAGAACCGGCTAGGGTAACTCAATAGTGAATATAAATTGCTTAAACTCCCGAATGAGTATAATTGCATCCAAAGAGTCTAGGTGACCATAAACATAGGATGCTTAAACTTTCTAGTTATTGGAGGTAACCAAAAGGTTCATAGTAAACCCATGAAAAACATGATAAAGTAGTTATTGGTGCAACCCAAAAGGTTCATAGTAAACCCATGAAAACTATAGTTAAGTAGTTATTAGAGGAAACCAACAGGTTCATAGTTAATCCATGAAAACTATGTACTAAGGACAGTTGGCAGGGGCTAATTGGTTTGTAGTGAACCCATGAAAACTATATTCAAATGAAGAATTGACATCAGTCAATAGGTTCCTAGTAAACCCATGAAAACTAGGATAAGAAAGTGACTAATGGAAGTATCAGTAGGTTTCTAGTCAACCCACGAAAACTAGTATATGAAGTGAGTGAGTGGATAAGTCCATAGGTTAATAGTAAATCCATGAAAACTAGGATAAGGTGACTGGTTATTGGAAGGACTAATAGGTTAAGGAGGACCGATGAATTGATTAAGTTAACTAGCAGGAGCCTATAGGTTCGTATTGATCTTATGAAAACTTTGAATAGGATAGGGTGTCTATTAGGTTTATCAAGGTTATTGGTAAACCCATGAAAACTAAAAAGGTTAATAGTGACCCTAGAAACTATAATTATGACAGGGTGCTAGACTAAGCTGGGAATGGGAAATCTTAATTATTGTCAAGTATGCATATTATTTTAATAGTTTGTAAATGTATGTTTTAACCATAGTGGATGCAGGAGCACATAATATGTTTTTATAAAGGTTTTAGTATACTAGTGAGGGGAAAACCCATTCCGCTAAGCAGCGTGGTTTCACTAGATATCTAAAGGATTGAGATGTAAGACTATTATTCATACCATACTTTATGTCTAACTCGAAGTTTTTGTTTTTCCGTTAAACTCTTAGGTACTCGATTGATTTTGAGTAGTTTGAGGTTTGGGGGTTTCTGGTTCTCTTCTTAGATGAATAAAGCTTCTGAAGGAGTGTAGGAGGCAGATAGATATTTAGATTTTTATTTCCGCTATGTGTTTTGTTTGTAAAGGAAGATTTATTAGTCTTACTATATGCTCTGATCAACTAAGGGGGCATCTTCATATGTCGCTCTTGGCGTATTTGTAATAATTATATTTTATTGATAGTGGTTAACGTAATTTGGGATTATATAATTAATATGAAATGATTTGATTTCAATATGGAAATGTGTTTTTGAATTACAAATTTTTTCCCGTATTTTTGGGATCGATGTATCTATGTGTCTAGCACGGCCATATATAGTCATCGGAGATTAATAACTATAGATGACTGCAACATCCGTAGCGGTTAGTTTTGGGCCTCCAAGTAGGGGTATGTTACAAGTTGGTATCAGAGCATAGGTTTATAAAACTTTAAAAGAAAAGTAAAACCTAAAAGCTTTTTCAAACATAATCTAATGAATTTAAAAATATGATCGGGGTTTGGGTTAACGCTATATAACGTACTTGTATTTGCTACATATATATATATATACGTATTCCCCTCTCTCTTAGACCGTTCTTCTATATCTTACTAAGGCTCGTATGCAAATATACGAGAAAGAGTATAGGAAGTAGAAAATAGAAGAGGAAATCTAGGTGGTGGAAGCACCATAACCAACAGAAATGCTCAACTTAATACCAAGAGGAATCAAGGTCGACAGGCTAATGCTAATCCAAATGCTGAAGCCAATGTAGCTGTTGGAAATCCACCAGTAGATGCAGGGATGGTGCATCAGTTGTTGGCTAATATTTTGCAAGCAAGAGCTACTGGTAATGTTGGTGGAGTTAATCCTATAGTTCCAGTTGGATATAACTATGCTAAGCTGAGTAGAGACTATATCAGTCTGGGAGGAGAGCCGTTTGTTGAAACGAAAGATGTCGTTGAAGTAGAGAACTGGCTGTTGAACTATGAGAGGATCTTTACAGATTTAGGCTTGAATGATGGAGAGAAAAGGAGACTAGCCTCTAGACAGTTGCAGGGGTTAGCGATTCATTGGTGGAACATTGTGACAGCTGGAGTGCCGGAGAAGAGTTGACTTGGGCTGACTTCAAAAGGAGGTTTGAGAAGAGGTTCTTGTCTGAGGTTGCCTATTCGGCATTGATGAGGAATTTCATGGATCTTGTCCAAGGACAGATGTTGGTGATCAAGTATGCTGCTAAGTTTGATGATCAATCTCGATATAGTTATGCTTTGGTTGACGCGAATGTCAGAAGGAACGAGTGATTCATTGGAGATTTGAGGCCAGACCTAGTCAGGATGGCTATGACTCATATTAGAGAACCTTATCATGTGATGTGGAGATGAACATCCGCCATGAGGAAATGCTTGTTGTTTCAACCATGGAGAAGCCAATTGAGTCCCGGGGTTCTCAAAGAAGGAAAAGGAAATTCTTTAAGAAGAAAGGATTCCAGAAAGAAGAGGTCGCTTAGAAGGCGGAGGCTGATTTGTTGAGTTACAAGTGTGATAAGAAGGGCCATTAGCCCATGAATGCAGAACTGGTAAAGGAAAGAAGCCTGTAGAGAAGAAGAATGTGAAATGCATCAACTGTGACCAAATTGGACATTATAAGAATCAGCGTCTAGAATCAATCAGGGTGGACATAGGGAAGGTGTTTACTATTGGATCACCATCTTCTTCTAGATCTACTAGAGCAGAGAAAGGAAAGACTGTGATGGAAGGTACGCTTTTGATATAAAGTATACTAGTTAGAGTACTTTTTGATACCAGTGCATCACATTCATTTATATCACAGTATTTGGTTGATAGGTTACATATAGAACCCACATACCTTGTTATTTCCTTAAGTGTTGCGGACCTAATAGGAGGGCATGCAACTCTTGGGATGGAATATCACCAGTTAGAACTTGATTAGTTAGGTCATAAGTTTGCAGGTAGTTGTATGTTTTTGATTTTGTATATTTCGGGATCATTTTGGGTATGGATTGGTTGAGTAAGTATGAGGCTAGGATATTTGGCCAGGATCGGGAAATATCATTGAGTCACCCAGATAGTCGTAACCAAATCATTATCTCAGTCGAGAATTCCAGTAAGAGTGTTTGGGCTTTGTTGAGGGCCATGGAGGTTGAAGAAGAGCTTAGTCAGGTTCATGTGGCAAGAGAGTTTGCAGATGTATTTGAGCCGGTCACTGGAATACCCCCGAAATGAGCTGTTGAGTTTCGGATAGACCTTGTACCGGGAGCTGAACCTGTCAGTGGACTACCAAGCAGGATGTCACCGACGAAGATGAGGGAATTAAAAGTGCAGCTAGTGGATCTTAAGGGAAGGAATTTTATCAGACCGAGCAGTTCGCCTTGGGAAGCAACCGCGTTGTTTGTAAAGAAACAAAATGGTTCATTGAGGATGTGCATCGACTATCCTAAGTTAAATGAGAAACGATCAAGAATAAGTATCCTTTGTCAAGAATCGATAACTTATTTGATCAGTTAAATGGAGCCAGAGTATTTTCCCAATTAAATTTGGCAATGGGGTTCCATGGATTGAGAATAGCGAATGATAGCATTCCTTTAACAACATTTCGAACTAGGTATGTTTGTATGTGTGGTTGGCGATGCCATTTGGATTGACAAATGCGCCTACTTTCTTCGTTGATTTGAAGAACCAGGTTTTTTTGAAAGCACTTGGATAGGTTCGAGTTGGTGTTTATAGAAGACATTTTCGTGTACTCTAAAGATGAAAGAGAGCATGAGATTCATCTTAAGTAGGGTTGGAGATACTGGGGAAAAATCTGAAGGCGAAGTTTTTTCAGTGTCATTTTTGGAGGAAAGAGATTAAGTTTTTTGGTCATGTGGTTTCAGAGAAGGGATTTTCAATCGATCCAGACAAGATCAAATCTATGTACAAGTGGAAGAGACCAGAAATAGTGACCGAAATCAGAAGTTTTCTTGGACTTGTTGGCTATTACCGAAGATTCATCAAGGATTTCTCATGGATAGCAGCGCCTTTGACTTAATTGACCAGGAAGGACATGAAGTTTGTTTGGTCTGACAAATATGAGGAAGGGTTCCTTAAACTAAAGCATTTGTTAACCAATGCGCCAGTGTTAGTAGTTCTCGATGGTAACCAAGGGTTAGTAGTATACACTGATGCATGTGGTATTGAATTAGAAGCAGTATTGATGCAGAGGGGTAAAGTTATTGTTTATGCATCTAGGCGGCTTAGATCGCATGAACTTCGATATCCTACTCATGATTTGGAATTAGCTGCGGTGATATTTGCCTTGAAGATTTGGAGGCATTTTCTTCTGGGAGAGAAATTTGAGTTGTATACCGATCATAAGTCATTAAAGTATTTATTCTCTCAAAAGGAATTGAATATGAGGCCACAGAGATGGCTATAGTTTTTGGCTGCTTATGATTTCGGTATAGAGTATATCCCGGTGAAAGGAAATAAGGTAGTAGATGCTTTTCGTAGAAAACATCAGGACGTGGTGTTAGCGATGTTGGCAGAATGGAAGGATTTAGAATCTTTAGCCAGTTGTGGCATGCAGTTAAGATCTACAGCTAGTTCTATTCAGGGTACTGCCGTATTATCTAGTTTAGAAGTTTGACGGGTGTTGAACGAGAGCATAGCTTCTAAGTAGAGAGAAGATCCATTTTTAGCTGAGAGGATTAAAAGGATCGAGGATGGATTAGAGATTCATGACCTAAAAGATTTTAGTCTTGACCAAAGAGGACGGTTGAGAAAGAAAGGACGGTTATGTGTCCCGGACGTAGAGAGCTTAAGGAGAGAAGTTCTAGAGGAATGTCATAGATCGAAGTTTGCGATTCATCCTGGAGGGACCAAGATGTATCAAGATATAAAGAGAAGCTTTTATTAAGAAGGCATGAAGAGGTATATCGGCTTGTGGGTTAGGCAATGTGTAAGCTGTCAACAAGTGAAAGCTGAACATTGGAAGCCGTGTGGGTTACTTCAGCCTCTAGATATTCCAGTTTGGAAATGGGATTCGTTATCAATGGATTTTATAGATGGGTTTCCAAAATCAAATAGAGGAAAGAAAGTATATGGGTTATGGTGGACAGGTTGACCAAGGGTGCCCATTTCATTTCGGTAAAGCCAACCAGGACGGCACCTGTTTTGGCTAAGTCGTTTATGAAGAACATAGTTAGACTTCATGGGATTCCTGGTAACATAGTCAGCGACAGAGATGCATTATTCACTAGCGAATTTTGGAGGAATATACAAGAGGTATTAGGTACCAAGCTTAAGATGAGTACAGCTTCTCACCTACAGACGGATGGGCAGATAGAGAGGGTCAACACGGTACTCGAGGATTTATTGAGAGCTTGTGTGCTAGTCTTTGGTGGATCTTGGGAAGATCACCTACATCTGATTGAATTTTCCTATAATAATAGTTATTATACTAGTATAGCAATGGCGCCATTTGAAGCTTTGTATGGAAGGACATGCAAATCGTCATCATGTTGGTTAGAGATTGGAGACAGATTGATCTTAGGTCCGAATTTGGTTAGAGAGACATCTAAAAAGATTGAGTTAATCCGAGGACGGATGAAGGAAACTCAATCCAGGTTGAAGAGTTACATAGATAAGAAACGTAAAGGACTAGTTCTCAGTGGGAGACAGAGTTTTCATTAAAGTATCACCAATGAAGGGTGTGGTACGATTTCGAAAGTTAGGAAAGTTGGCTCCAAGGTATGTTGGTCCATTCCAAATTATAAAAAGGATTGGAAAGCTCGCTTATAGAGAAGAGTTGCCGAGCAATTTCGCAGGTATCCATAATGTATTTCATGTGTCTCATCTTCGTAAGTATGTGCATGATCCAAAGGCTACTATTCCTCGGATAGAGTTAGAGAATTTGGTAGTAGAGCCAGATTTCACTTTTGTTAGACAACCAGTTCGGGTTGTAGCAAGAGAGGAGAAGAAATTAAGCACTAGATAGTTAAGTTGGTGAAGGTTCAATGGAGCAACAACAAGAAAGACTGTACTTGGGAGATGAAGGATAGGATTCGAGAGGCTTATCCTGATCTGTTTTGATGGTATGTCTGTAGTAGATTTACATAGATTGGTTGCCAGGAGATGTTACAGAAGATTTTTTTTTTCTTGTTAGTCCTTACTGAATTTCAAGGATGAAATTCTTTAAGGAGGGGAGCATATAACATCCCTAAGATATTATTAAGGAGGTTTAATTAGAATAAATTAAATAGAATAATGCAGATAAGGAGATTGAGGTTTATTAATGAATTAAATGGCCGTGCATATCTAACTAAATGAACTTATAAATGGTTAAGATACTAAACATAAGGGCATTAGGGTAAATAACCTTACTTCCTACCTTATATTATCCTCACTAGGTCATACAAGTTCATTTTACTTAAAAAATTATAACGGTGAGAAGCAAAGCCGACCATTAGGAAGAAGAGAAGAGAAAATCGACTTAAAGCTTAGGATTCAAGTTAGAAGGAATCAATCTCAACCAAACTCAATTTCTTTATCCAATCTATGGTGAATAATAATTCTACATCTCTATTTTAGTTTTATGATCATATGGTTTCGGATCTTAATATAAATATGTTTTATGTTATATTGAATGGTGATATGCTTGAATTATGATTTATATGGATTAAACAAGTTTGTCAAAAAGTAGATATACACGGTGTTTGGGTAAAACCGAGATGAAATGATTTTTGATTTCTATGGAAAAACTATATGCTGTAGAAAACATGATTCTAGATATGAGTTTCAATTTTCATAATTTTCTAAATTTATGTGGGTTTTATATTAATTTTTTAGAGAAGAAAATGATTTATTGGGTTATACATTATTTACGGCTAAAATAATAATTATTTGGATTTGGAATTTTTATATGTTGGAAAACATATTAAAATAAATTTTCAGGAATTTTTCTACCTTTTTTCCTAAGTGATTTGATGAAGATATAAAGTTATTTAAGGTATTGAACATAAATGTTTGATATATTTAATTAAGGAGAAGGGGAATTTTACAAAATAAAATTATTATTTAATTCTAAAATTATTTGCAGCACTTTTCTGAAAAGTATATGTCAACCAATATGAATTTGACAAACAAAGGCATGTTAGCTGGAAAATTATCCTTTTAACTTAAAAACAAGAAAATCATGCTTTTAGCATGTTTCAACCATTTTAGGCATCAAACCTTCCGATCCAGACCTTCCCACAAAGTCGAAAGGTTATAGCTTTCAACAAGGTCAAAGTTTAATGCATATAGTGTGAAGTTACTTGGTGCATAATGAATTGAACAAGGTCGAAGGTTGAAAGGTTAGTTGCCAAAGAGGTTGGGGTATGTTTGTTTTATAAACCAAAAGCTTACATCTGCTTGCTTTCAAAAAGGAGCTTTCGACTTTGTTGTCTTCGACCAAGTCAACTATTTAAAAGAAAGATTTTAATCCTTTCAACAAAGTCGAAAGGTTACTACCACTTATCATTGTTTTGTTTTAAACCTTCCAATAAGTCGAAAGGTTATTGCCGCTTTTTCACCCTTTCGAAGTCGTTGCTTTCGACAAAGTCGAAAGGTTTACTTGTTTTAAAACCAGCCGCTTCTCCAATGCTTTCGAAAGGTACCAAAGCTTTTGACTTAGATGATTTACCCTTTTTTTTATAATTCAAATATAAGCCAAAGCTTTCGAAGGAGTTGTTTTAAAAGGTAGAGGCCTATTGTTTTAAATGATATGTTTTAAGCTTTCGAAGCAGAGCTTTCGAAAAAGTCGAAAGGCTGCTTCTAATGAAGTCGAAAGGTTTTCAAAGATGGTTCTCCACATGTTTTAAATTCAACCCAGTGAATTTTTGAAAGGTTTATTTTCCATTGCTTTCGAAACGTTTGCATTTTAATGGTTTCAAACAGTTTTCCAATACTTGCGAAAGGTTTGAGTTTCCATAGGGTTGAAGGGTTTGGAAAGAAGTGCTTTAAAGTATAAAGAGGGTCGGAGTCTGTTATTTTAAAAAGATAAGATTGAAACCCTTCGAAGGGGTTGAAAACAGTATCTTTCGACATTGTCGAAAGGTTTTAAAAACCCATAACTCTAAATTTTTAAGGAAAACCATGGCTTATATAAAGGAGTTTTGTAATGGCTTTAAGTATGTAATTTTAAAGAAGAATTTGCCTAGATAAACTATATGTTGAAGGTGTTAACTATGTTTTATGTAATATATTTAAAGGATCTTAAATCCACATGAGTGGTATTGTTAAATTGTTGTTTTTCTTCTTCAAATATGAATATATTCCCATGATAATCCATAAATATATTTTGAGGAAAAGGGGTAGAAGAACTAGCTAGGGTAACTCAATAATGAATACAAATTGCTTAAATTCCTGAACGAGTAGAATTACATCCAAGGAGCCAGGATGATTATAAATATAGGATGCCTAAACTTTGTAGTTATTGGAGGTAACCAAAAGGTTCATAGTAAAACTATGAAAACTACGATAAAGTAGTTATTGGTGTACCCAAAAGATTTATAGTAAGCCCATGAAAACTATGATTAAGTAGTTATTATAGGAAACCAACAGGTTCAGAGTTAACTCATGAAAATATGTATTAAGGACAGTTGGCAGGGGCCAATTGGTTTTTAGTGAACCCATGAAAACTATATCCGATGAAGAATTGACATCAGTCAATAGCTTCCTAGTTAATCCATGAAAACTAGGATAAGAAAGTAGCTAATGGAACTATCAATAGGTTCCAAGTCAACCCATGAAAACTAGGATCTGAAGTAAGTTACTGGATAAATCCATAGATTCCTTGTAAACACATGAAAACTAGGATAAGGTCATAAGTTGTTGGAAGGCGTAATAGGTTCTGAAGGACCCATGAATTGATTAAGTTAACTGGCAGGAGCCTGTAGGTTCTTAGTGATCCCATGGAAAATTTGAATAGGACAGGATGTCTATTAGATATAACAAGGTTATTAGTAAACCCATGAAATCGAAAAAGGTTAATAGTGACCCTAGAAACTATAATTATGACAATGTGTCATACTAAACTAGGAATGGGAAATCCTAATTATTTTCAAGTATGTGTATGATCATAATAGTTTGTAAATGTATGTTTTCACCATAATGGATGCAGAAGCACTTAGGTTTTATAATGGTTTTAGGATATTAGTGAGAGAAAAACTCGTTCCTCTAAGCGGCATGGTGTCACTGGATATCTAAAGGATTGAGATGTTAGATTATTATTCATACCAGGCTTTATGTCTGGCTCGAAGTTTTTTTACCCCTTAAACTCTTGGTTACTCAATTAATTTTGAATAGTTTGAGGTTTAGGGTTTTCCAGTTCACTTCTAAGGCGAATAAAGCTTCTGGAGGCATATAGGAGGTAGATAGATATTTAGAGTTTTCTTTCCACTGTGTTTTTTGTAAAGGCAGATTTATTAGCCTTACTATATACTCGATCAACCATTGGGGCATCTTCATATGTCGCTCTTGGCATATTTATAATAATTATATTTTACAGAACGTAGTTAACGTAATTTGGGATTATGTAATTAACATGGAATGATTTGATCTGAATATAGAAATTGTTTTTGAATTGCTAAATTTTTTCCTTATTTCTGTGATCTGTGTATCAATGTGTCTAGCACCGTCGTATCTGGTTGTCGGAGATTAATATCTATGGATGACTACAGCATCCATAGCCATTAATTTTGGACCTCCAAGTAGGAGATGTTACAATATATAACATTGCAATGTGATTTTGAATAAAGCATAGAGTATGTATTTTCCTTGTTTAATCTTTATTTAAAAGGTTTTAAATCATTTTGAGAAGAAAATATTCTCAAGGAAAATTTAAGGGAAGATTATCTTAAGTAAAATGACATAGATATTAGAATATCGGATGGGACATGTATAGGGGTGTGCCCTATACATCAACTATTAGCCCCAACTAATTTAGTCCAAAATTCCAGTGCGTAGGGCTTTGTCATAGCTAAAATGATGATTACACATAGAAGGGAATCTATATTTTTATACAGATAGGTTATTGGCGAGCCCGCAAAACCTTTAGGATCAGGTGACCCTGCGAGAAGATAAGTCAGGGACAGACTATCCAGAAGAGGAGTATCTAACATATAAGTTAGGGATAGGCCGTCCAAAAGAGGAGTATCTAACATGTGTTAGATTATTTGTTATATATTGTCTGGTAGGCCCGAGTCCGCCGAAGGTTAGTAGTTAGCCAAACAAAACTATAACCAGTTTTGGTTGCAGGAAAGGATTTGCAAAGGATATGTTTTAAGAGGATATTAGTGAGGGGAAACTCGTTCCACTAAGCGGCATGGTCTCACTTAATATCAAATAACCGATATGTATAATATTATTGACACCAGACTTTATGTCTGACTCGAAGTTTATGTTTTTCCCCTTAATCTCTCAGGTGCTCAAAATTGATTTGAGTAGACCGAGGGTCGCAGATTTTCAGGTTTTAACTGGTTGGCGAATAAGGTTTCCAAAGACAAGCAAGTGGTTGATGGATAGCTATTTAGGAGTTGCTATTTTGTTTTATTTGATTCCGTTGTGTTGTATTAAGTCAGTTATGACTATATAGTACTCTAGTCAACCATGAGGGCATCTTCGTATGTTGCTCTTGGCATATTTTATAATAATTATATTTGATCTGAATGTGGGAAACGTTTGGAAAATGTAACTTGAATATGAAGTTTTGTTTTGAAATGTAATCAAAAAATGTTTTTAATCTGTGATGTTTTTATTTCATATTCAAGTGCTTCTGATATAACGGATACCATTAACATTATCGTATTTGGTCACAGGAAGTTAATACTATGGATGACTGCAGCATCTGTAGCGCTTAGCTTTAGGCCTCTAGATAGGGGATATGCAACTGTGTTGGACATAGACATCATTAACATAAGAGAGCAATGTGTCCTTGGCCTCTGGAGGAATCAGATGCAAAACGGGAACAAATTTAAACTCATCAAAGCATAACTAGGAAATGTGGCCTTGAGCTTGGCCATCTTCTCAACGAAAGTGGCATCAAGAGTAGTCGGGGCTGAGAGGGCCCGTTTGTCGTGCTGGCGGGATGAAGTATCAAGATTTATTGTGCCAGACTGGCGTTCTAAAGATTGACGGATGTTGGGAGAACCCGAATGTTTCTCAGGTGCAGTAGCCAAAGTGGGAGCATGAGGTAGCGAATTGCTACTACTATGTATAGTGTGGTGTCAACCGACACTCTGTAGTCAGAAGACTGAGATTTTGACTTATGCCTGGACGACGAGTCCTTGGATTGGTGGTTCGGTCTTGGTCTTCTCTTCCTCCATGACCTTTTATATCTCAACAGGGTCCGGCCCTTGACTAGGCCAAAAATAAGATGGCTGAGAGAATGAGGACTCTACAAGCAATCATAGTTATGGCAGCGTCCCATTGAGCCTGCAAAAAAAATAAAAGTGTATAAGAATCATTGGGATAAAAGATAGATAAGTATCATGCAGTGAAGTGCATATGATCGTGGGTGTCTTAGTACTCCCCCAATAGACCATTACTAGACCTTTGCTAGCTGGAGTAATCTCTCTCACATTAGTTAGAGGAACGTCAGCGCCAAATCAAATGGGAGATTCAGAGCCGTTGATGCTTAAATTGACGAAATCATAATTCACGATGTCTTTTGGAACTAGGATGCCTGACAGCCCCTCAGATGAATTTTCTAAAGGCAGAGAGCTAGATTGATCTGTAATGGAAGAGGTTGACTTGGATTTCTTGGAGACCTACCCTCTACAAAGCTTATAAACGAGCCTCTTTCTTTTTCTCTTCTCTAAGGCAGGAAGCTGTGTGTCTTGGGAGGATCCGACCATGCCTTGAGCTTACATTATCATGACCAGGCTCATTAGTATCACCCCTTACTTCGCCTTCTTCGGCAACATCCCGATCCTCCTCGACTGAAGGCATAATAGGATCAACTTCATCACCTCCTCGTCGAAGAGCGCCTCTTGTTTCTACTACTTCCTCCTCAGTGTTCCTTGGTAGCCCGAAGCTACACCCCTCTTCTAACAAGCCAAAGGTAAAGAGGTGCTCGTCGATGAAGAGGTATCTAACATCTCTATCTTTTGGAGGTATAGTTCTAAGCGCTGAAACCACCTCCGAATTCATGTCACTAGTGGGAATAACTACTTGCAAATTAAAAAAAAACTGGTTAGTTCAAGATACGACTTAGATACAAGCATACAAGGCTAAGTAAAATGACACTTATGTCCTTCCAGCCATCATCCTGCAAAGCCAAATGGGTAATGCATATAAAACCACTCTGAAGGCATTTAGCTTATTCCAAGCACTAATCACAACTTGATAATTGCTGATTGACTTGAGGAATGTGCATGAGAGGCTTCCCTTTCGTCACTCGAAATTGAAAATGAACTGAATGTCCTCTGAAATTGGTTCATGATATAAGAATTCAAGGAATATCATGTATGTGCAGTGAACAAATGCATAGCTATTTGGATGCAGCTAGGCCAAAGCTAATCTCAGTGATGTAACATCTTCCAGATGAATGGACTAAAATGTGAAATGCATCTTGCCGAGCACATGCATCTATTACAGGCTGTATACCCTGTTAGAGGCAAGTGATCTCTATCGTCATGAGACGTGGCTCGCATATCATCATATGAGATCCTGTGTTTAATGGGAAGTCTGTGGAGAGGGGCCTCAACGAATCTTGAAGCGACAGAATCTTCTAGATCTCCTAAAAATATAGCATCTTCTAAAGTATCAGGAATTGGCTCAATTTATGCTTCTAGATTCATAGTAATTTCAAGGTCTTGTTAAGTACTCTCGGGCTATTTTGATTGATGGCCCAGAGTGTGTCGAGCAGATATTACTGTAGAACTTGACTCGGCGTCAAAATCATCATGTGGAGCAGGCTATTCAATGGCCATAGCAGCTAAATGCTCCGAGCGTCTAGAACACATAACTATCAAACTTAGTAGATAATCATTGTTACAAAATTAACATGTCCCGCCATGCTAAGTGTAAACTAATGCGGTGTGGTGCAGTGTTGTGTGATACAGTGATAAGCAATTTAGAATTAAAATGACGTTTATGACGGGACTCTGGGACTCGACCTGAGTGACCGTCATTGCTAACCGTCCCAACCGGCTTTCATGTTGATGGTTGTGGGTTTTATCTAAGCTCCGGGATCCATTACTGACATATTGTAGCACGGTATTTGCATTCAGGTCCATATGTTCCGCATATTCAAGTTCCATTTTCAATAATCAAGTCATGTGTATTCGAATACAAAGTCCAAATGTTCGAGTCCAAGGTTTTATATAGTCCATGTTCAAGCTTAAGGAAAATGTCTATGTTCATGTTTGAATTTATGCGGCCTCATATGCAAGTGTTCAAGTTCAAGTTCAATAAGCCAAAATCGCCTAAATTCCTATATGCAAAGGGATAGTGCCCGATCCCTCACCTAAGCGGCATTATAATTGTGCACTTTCGAACTCCAATATGCCTAAACCGATCCCTATCACCAACTGATCCCCTATTCCGTCATTCCACTTCCTTCTCTCCACATCATGACCAATCCATCCACTCATCTCCATCCAAACTACCAATCCATTCTTAGCACTGCAACCGATCACCTGGACTTCACCACTCCATCTCAACCGTCACCATTTCCATCACTTTATCTTCCCCATATTAATGGCAGTCCCTTTATTCCACTTCATCTTCCTCGTATTCACAATGATCCCTCACTTAGCTGCTATTCTTCTTCATTTCTCTCCAGTCTAATACCGAACCCTAGGTTCACAACTGCCAACATGTTCAACTCCATCGTCTTATCACAAAATTCATTTCATAAATTGCATACAACCAAAATGAAACCTACCTATATAAAGACGTGACTCGATCAACAAGGAAGAACTCGAAGTTGAAAGGAATGGAGAAAGGATGTGGGTTTCGGTTTGATTTGGGGCAAGGTTGAGTTAAGTTAGATGCTTGGATGCGATTGAAGGTGGTGACGAGGGTTGTAGAGGACGAGGAAGACGTGAATGGACAGAATGATTAGATGGATTGATGAATTTCTCGAGTTCGAGCTCATTAATGGCAGGTTTGAAGGAATATGAGGGATCAGTTCGATTATAGATGTAAGTGAACAAAGTAAAGAGAAGTAAGCTAAGTGATTAGCTTATATATGATGCATGGCCCGCTCCTCTTTGAACCCGAAAATTGACTAAGTGCATGTAGGGGATCGGGTACGGTCCAGTACTTAGGGGATTGAAGTCGATCACTAACCATTTAAAAAAAAGTGCAATGCAATTGCATTTGAACCATGAAGAACTGACAACGACCCATAAATGTATGAACATGTTCGGGAGCTATTAACAAGGTGTGTATAAGAACGTGTACGTGTACATATCCAACATTCAATTTCTTGAGTCGACGGAAATTGAATTATTACCTAGATTTCTCAGTAAAGAAGTCACTACATATAGCCAAAGCCTACTAGCTCAATGGAATCGAGCATAGGCTGAGGATTACATCCCAGATTTATACTAACTAATATTGACCAAGCATTGCAACAAACAGAGAGGGGTACGACTTTTCGAAAAGACAATTCGATGGAAGGATAATGCCTGTTCAGGAAACTGGATGAATCCGTTCTGGCAACTTTAACTTGATTCGATCTAAAGCATGTCATGTTAGAAACAAGACATACTTTGGGGGAAAATGTTATCCGGCCTTTTGACTTGGCTATATCAAGACTGACTGGATAAGATAGACTCAATGATAGACAAGGCAAACAGTCCAGTGAGGTGATCATAGAAACCAAAGATCAAGCACAAACGATGATATGAAGAAATGATCATGCAAGACCAAGAGATAGACTCTTTGAAATGCTCTAAGTATGGATTTGTACCTTCTTTAGGCTGGGGATCAGTACCTAACCCTTCCCCAAGGCAGGGAGTTGGATTGCATCATAGTGGTCATGAATAACATCAATTAGTAGTTCAACTCAACGGTAATCGATCAATATCTCAAAAAAGTGAAGACAACTATGCAAACAACTTGGGAAACTTGAAGCTAACATAGAGGAGGACCCACCATGCCATGTGGACATTTCAACCAATCAGTATCGATCACTCTACATTGGGAATTAGGCCATGAAATTTTATGTATGACCTTGTCTACATCTGGAAATTCTATCTATGAAATTTTAGGAAGATATTAGGTCATCTAACCCTATAAATACATAGTTCATTGTTCATTTTAAGGATCTTGAGGCTGTTATTTTGCTTGTACTCCGTTATATTTATGGATTCCAATTTGATCCCTCTTGTATTCAGAAATTCAAGTGATCGATAAAGCACTTTCGTCAAAGCGGACGTAGGCATTCAACGTCGAACCACTATAAATCTATTTTCCATTGTTTTTTACTTATTTTCCACTTGTTTCCTCTATTTTAATTTAGATTTCTTCATTAATTTCCCTTCATTCATTCTATTGGGTGTTTATGCCAAATTTTGGTGCAAACATATATGTACTAAACTTTTTGGGTATGGACTGATTTGGAATGGATTGGATGTCACGCTATAGAGTAGTATTGGATTGTGATAGGATGATAGTTTCATAAGGAGCAATGATGGACTTGATTTAATTTTGTGTTGTAAGCTTAATATTTCTATTATGTATACTTATTAATATTTACTTAACGTATCACAAGAAGAGTTATCATATATCCCTATAGTGAAAGACATTCTAGATGTATTTGAAGAAGTTTCTAGTCTCCTTCGCCGAAGAGAAGAATTTTTTATCGATCTTGTGAAAGACGCAAGACCTGTAGTAATTCCCCTTAGGCACATGGCCCGAAGGATAGAAGAAAATTGAGTAAGCAAGTTTCAAAATTGCTGCTAAAAGGATTTATTCAGTAGAGTATTACGGATTGGGGAACACCTATTATTTTTGCTACTAAAGTAGATGGTTCCCTTGGGTTGTGCACCGACTATTGAGAACTAAATTAGCTTATGAGGAAAAACCGCTATATGATGCCTCGCATTGATAATTTCTTTGATCAATTGGTTAGGGCGAAGTTTTTCTATTAGGTCAATCTAGTCACTGATTTTCAGCAGTTGAGGCTAGCTGAAAATAGTATCCTAAAGACCGCATTCATATATTAACGGTTTATTTGAGTGAGTAGTTAGATTAACTAATGCTCCAGCTTATTTTGTGGATTTGAATGAGTAGAGTATTCCGCGAGCAGTTGAATTAGTCTATAGTGGGCTTTGTGAATGATATTCTCACATATTCCAGAAGTGGGAAGGAGAAAAATGTTTATTTGAGAGAGGTAATAGATGTCCTAAGGAAGAATCATGTAACGACCCGTAAATTTCAACTATTAAATTTGTTAATTAAACAGGATTTTGTAATTATTTTTTTGTAGAAATAATAAAAGGTGATAAATTAGCATTGGAATGAACGCTGAATTAAAATATAGCAAGGGTAATTAAAACTTATTTATTAATAATTTGAATAAAATTCTAATGAATGAAATAGTGAAAAGATTATACCTGTGTGTAAATTGAATAAATAAAGGAAAGGATTAAATTTATTAATGCAATAACCATTGTAACGGTGTTTGATCGTAAATTTAGGTAATTAGGTAATACGTTATTTGGGAATAAATTTAAGGGTAGAATAGAGACTATTTTAAATTACCTAATTAATTGGTCAATGAATTTATTGGAAATAAAGTTCATTTAAACGTTAAGAAATTATAATGTTGTTATTGAAAATAAACGTTGCTTTAATAATTATTAATATAGTAACGGAAGTGTAAATGAAAACTTAATAGAGACATAAATTTATTTTAAGGGAAAAGAGATAGATGGTACAAATTTACGAATTAGTATAAATTTAATGGTGATTGGATAGAATCAATAATTGATGAATTAAACGGTAAGTAATTAGAATTCGATTCTATAAAATTTGGAAACTGAATGTAATGTAATGTAATAAGGTTAGTGCAATACCAATTGATTTGGAATTCAAATTTATATTAAATATAAATTTTGTAGCAATTGAAGTTTACTATTTTGCAATCGAAATGAGAAATCAAAAATTAATAAAAGTATTAACTAAAATGGAATTCATTAATATAATATGAATAGTGAAATTTGTTACATTTGGTTAAAGTAGAAAAGGAGTATATAAAAGTAACTGTTGAATAATCAATCGCAATAAATATAAAGTTAACTTTTGGTTAATGGAAATTTAGGTAATAAAGTATACACAGGTCAATAAGTAATTAATTGAAACAGTTGGGAGGTCGAAATTGATTTCATTTAATAAATTGGGGGATAAATTTCATTATAGGTAATTATTTATTTTGATTAATGTAAAGTGAGATAACTAAAGGTACGTAAATGATGATTAATACAATAACGGAATCGTGAAACCAAGTGAATAAATTTATTTAGAATACTTAGCCGTAATTAATGGATATAATTTGCTAATATATAATAAATCTAAATTGGAAGGTTATTAACTAAGGAAGAAATACGTAATAAATTGAATAAAATCAAATGTTGAAATAAACTTTTATTTAATGGTAATAGCTTGTAAATTCAATGTAAAGTTTTATCCGTTTAAGAATAGTGAATTGAACAATAGAATAATGATTGTTGAATAAAAAGAATGGGAATTAGCACTTATTTATTTATTTGAATTTAAATTACAGTAATATGATTCATCGAAATTAAAATGAAAATTAATATTTAAATATTTGCATAAATGGATATGTGGATGAAATCCAAGTAAGTAAATGTAAACAATCATGAACTAATGTAAATTTCATCCTTTTGATAACGATGAATTAACTAATAGAATGAAAAGTGAATTTAATAAGAATTATTGGAAATTTTATTTATAATTTTGAATTTAAGGAAATTGAGGATTTATATTGAAATTTATAAATCAATCTTTGCTAAATTGACATTTAAATCTGTTTAAATCATTGTAAATGTTTGAGAAATATAAAGGAGATAAAATTTACAAATTTTAGAATTTGAATTTAAAAATTGATTTAATCAATTAATTGTAAATTTATTTAATTAATATAAAAATAACCATTTTGGCCACTGACTCGGATTTCGACGAAACCAGTTTCATCGGATCCGTAACAGTGAATTATAATAATGTTTCAAGTTTCATAGCGGACTTGTCATTTGATCGTACGGACGTGAAACGCCTTAAAATTTATGCATTTGAAATCAATCAAAATCAATTTGAAAATATTGATTTCAGCATAACTTCTGTATACGATGGAATTTGGACGTGAAACCTGTTCCATTACGTTTAAAATATTTTAAAACACCTATTTTGATATATGGGTTTAACCAATTTCGTTCCGGGGTCAGAATGGGCTTTTTGGGCCATGTTAATGGTAGCATGTATATCTATCAACCTGGTCCATCTATTTTTCAACTTTATCTATAAATACCCCACTAAATCCTAGCCTCCGCCTATTCTCACTTATCTGCGCATAAAATTTCATCAACTCTTCCTCTTCCTGAATGGATGCAAACCCTGAATCCAATTACAATTCAAAATCAAAGTCAAAAATTCAAAGCCCTCAGAAAAATTTAAAAAAATTATATGTTGAAGCTCTCGACTAGAGTAATTCAATGGCGGTGTTCGTTTTTGGATTCAGTTTGTCGTTTGATCGGTAAAAATCAGAGAAGTTTCGACCGTTCATCATCGTCGAAATCAATGTCGTCGGATCGGCGAACCCTTTCCGGGTTTTGGGGAGGAAGCCGAGGGGATCTCATCTATATGATTTTTGTGTCGATTCAACAGTTAGATCGTCGTAAAATTTTGAGTAGGGTTTTGAAATTAGGGGTTTTGGTGGCGGCCGGAGGCGTTGATGGGCGACCGGAGGGGGATGGCCTGGTGCGGCTTGGCTTGGGCTCGAAGATGGTAGTGGTTGGAGGTGGCCGGGTGGTCGGAGTTGAGTGAAATCGATGGTCAAAGTTCGGCCTTGATGGGTTGCCGTGCAGACTGTTTGTGCGTTAGAGATCGGGAGGAACGTACTTGATGACGTGGCAATGTTTGAAGGTGAATGTGTTCTTTTGTTTTATTTTTTTGTTTGATTTTCAACTTGCAATTTTCGCTATAACTTCTACGTACGAACTCCATTTTGCACGAGATTTTTTTTGTTAGGATCGTATAGAAATTCCAGACTTGATGACACTTGTTTGGACGAATTCTAAGACAGTCAAATTTTTAGGTTTGAATTGAATTTAAATTCAATTTAAATTCCAAAGGTGAGTGTTTTAACCCACTCACAACTTCTAAAATTTCTTATGTTTGTTAAATTGATTTATGATGTGTTTAGAAATTTATTTATAGCTGTTTGGCGTAAATTTCATCATTATCTCAGTAAATTTGCATTCATATAATTTACTTGTTATTTACTTCATTTTTGCATATAAGCTGCTGGTTAAATTTATTTATTTATTATTGCATATAAACTACAGTTAAATAGTTATTTAATTCATTATTGAAAAATTAACTGTCGGTAATTAACTATTATTTATTGATGTGATTGTTTGAATTGGATGATAAATGGATAAATGTTTGATGATTGATATAATGGATGAATGGATGCTGTATTTATATTGTATAAACTGCAAGTTATTATGCATTTTCATTTCAATCGGGATTGCGTTTGAAATGATATACAACCGCATTTTTTATTTTTAAATTGCAGATTGAAATGATAAATATCTGTATAACTTGACCATAGGATAGAAAATTATATACAGGCACCATGGTATATATATATATATATATATAATTTTTTTTGAAATGATCTTCTATGGTTTTGGAAAGAATACGGTTTAATAAATATTAAATTTTGATATATATATAGTAAAAAAAATTGAATTTAGCTATGTATAATTTGTTTCGAATTTTAAAATAAGCTAAATAATGAAGTTGATTTCGTTTATATAATATGGTTAAGAATATATTTTAAATTCTATTGTATATAGAGTTTATAATAACTCAAATAAAAGTAAGGTTGAAGATAAATGTGAATATGGTTTGAATTAATGTATCTAAGAATTTTCCTTGAAAAATTTGTTTTGAAATGTAAATAAATTAAGATTTAAAAGGTATGATCTTATAACTTGATTTTGAGTAAAGGATTTAAAGGAATATCAAATTTATTTAAAAGAATATTATCAAGTGAATTTATAAAAGAATATCCTGTTATTGAAGCTTAAGGGTTTTACCTGAATAATATTGGTTTAGTAAGTAAATATTTCAAATTTAAATAATAGGAATTGGATTTGATATATATTAAATTTTCAAAGAATCCATTTTGAAATAGTGGAATATTTAAAGATTGAAATATATGAACTATAAAGTTGTGAAATATAGAATATTTAAACTTTGAAAAATATGGGAAATAAAATGCTTTATTTGGAGGTTCAAATTGATATTGGGAATTTATTGTGAAATTTGAAGATGATGTTTATTTTATAAAGTAATATAGTATTTGAACCATTAAGTATTAAAAGCTATGTTTCAAAGCTATGGTTTTAAGGTATATATATTTGAAAATATTATAATTTGGGAAAGGGATATTTATAAAATAAAATGATATCATATTGATTTGAGTTTTAAAAATATAAATGATATCGTATTCATATGGTTTGAAAGAGATATTATATTCTAGTTTTAAAGTATAAATTATTTTGAAATAACCGCGGTGTTATAATAACGTTTGGTAGTTGAAGAGACCGGGATCAGAAGTTGTCATACTCTCTGCCAACTCCGAAAACCACTTTAACAACCGTGTACGCGGTGGAGATTCCAGAATGAAGTAAGATGGTGGCGGCGTTTCCTTTGAGGTAAATACGTGGACCCAACTCCCGTGAGTTTGCATAAGGTGGCTAAAATAGGAGCGATTGACGGGCCAAGGGGGTTAGCGCCCTTTATCGGATACTCCTATTCGATATTATACTCTGACTTTGGATTGATTCGGTGGCCACTTTTGATTTCGTTGATTTTAGGAGGGAGTTTGTTCGAGGTGGGCGGTAGTAGCTACTACGCGTTACCGCCAGCCCGGATGCGTAATTGGTATATCTACCCTGGCATTGCCTAGTTGTGTCGTGTCACCTACCCTATCGCGCCTTGTACGAGTTTGGTTTTCTCCCGTAGCCGGTGTGGTATCCTCTGGTGGCTTCCCGATCAGGAGGGACTATGATATTGGATGGACTACTGGGACTATTACGTGTTAAGGGCTATATGGGTAACCCCTTAATGCTAAGAAAAAAGTAAGTTTATTTTACAATTAGACACTATTATAATAGCGAAATATACTACATAGTAAATAGTTTAACGGATCCTTAAGAGATGTGAATCCCGAGCATCTTTTGAGTTGCTGCACTCATGTTTATTTCTGTTGATTTAACTTACATAAGGTATTTTAGTTCTGACTCGAGTGTTTTGTCTTTTCAATTCGCTCGGGTCATTCCGAGCATTTCAGGATTTCGAAGACCTTAGCTCTGGAGGACGAAGACGGAGTTTTATATTATTATTATTATTATTATTAGTGCGCTGCATTGTTATTGGTATGTGTAACTCCGATAAATGTTGTAAGTATAATCGAATATTTTGTAAAACAACTTTATATACTGTATATTTGATTATTATATTTTATCCTTCCGTTGTGAGATTCTATTTTGTTTTATTTCTTCCTTGTTTTTCTTATTTACCCCATAACAATCCTCCCTTCCGTATGGTTTGAATTGGCACGTGTGTCGATTTAAAGCGTGCAAAAAGGCGGGACGTTACAAATCAGTTAAATGCTAAGCTCTTAAAATGTCACTTCTAGAGGAAGAAAGTTTGTTCCCTTGGGATGCAGTGTCGGTGGTTAAATTGGCAGTAGACTAAAGGAAGGTAGTTATAGTCAGAGATTGGATGACACCAAAGAATGCTTCAAAGGTTCGTAACATTTTGTGTTTGTCAGGAACTTGTCGGAGGTTTATTAAATATTTTGCAAAGATGTCAGCACCTTTGACTCTTTGATTAAGAGGTTGAAGCTCGAAGTGTGAAGTAGCATTTGTTATATTGAAGGAGTTATTGATGAGTGCCTCGGTTTTGGTTATTCCTGATGATAACAAGCCTTTTGCTATGTATACTGATGCATGCAGTACAGGTCTTGGTATTGTACTTATGTAAGAAGGGAATATAGTGACATAAGCGAGTCGGTAGCTTAAATTCATGAGAGGAATTGCCCGACACCCGACCTTGAGCTGGCTACTATTAAGTCATGCTGAAGTCCTGGAGGCACTATTTGTTAGGGGAAAGATTTGAGATGTTCGCTAATCACAAATCCCTATATAATTTATTCTCATAGAATGACTTGAATTTAAGACAACAATGGTGGAACCAATTCTTATCATCGCATGACTTTGGGATCGCTTATACTCTAAGGAAGGGAAATTTTGTTGCCGAAGCCTTGAGTAGGAGGCATGCGGAATTGTGTATTTTTCTATTAGAGTGGAAGGTTTGGAGTTTGATTTATGAACCCAGTTGGAATATGCACTGGTTTATTGGTGCCCATGGAAGGTTTGGAGTTTGATTTATGAACCCAGTTGGAATATGCACTGGTTTATTGGTGGCCATGGAGGTTAGATCTACATCAATAGATCATATTAGGTTGAGTCGAGGGAAAGATCAGTTGTTAGTATTATAGAGCAATTGGAACAGAGTGAATGATTAAGTCAGATGAATCGTTTACTTCGGAGATCAAAAGGGTTACTTATTGTGTGTACCGCAAGTCAAGGATTTGATAGATGATATTTTGTGTGAGTGTTATCATTCTAGAATAATTATTCATCTATGAGGAGATAAGGTGTACTGAGATGCAAAGAGGATGTTCCATTGGAAAGGGATAAAGATGCATGTGGTAGAGTATGTAGCTAAGTGTATAACATGCCAAAGGGTAGAAGCAGAGCAGAAGAAGCCAAGTGGGCTACTGCTTCTGTTAGACATACTGCAGTCGAAATGGGAGTGCATATCTATGAATTTTGTGTATGGACTATCTAGGATTATAAGTGGGAATGAAATTATATAGGCTATAGTAGATCAACTTAAGAAAAGCGGCGCACTTTATTTTGATGAAGAGCATGAGAACATCGACAACATTGGCAACATTGTATATTAAGGAAGTAATTCAACTACATGGAGTTGCAACAAGTATAGTGACCAGAAGTCATTTTTTATGAGTGAGTTTTGGATGAGTCTATAGGACGCATTAGGGACTGAGCTGAATTTGAGTATGGCATATCACCTGCAAATCGATGGATAGACCAAGAGAGTGAACATGTGTTAGAGGATTTATTGGGGCATGTACAATGGGTTTTGGGGGAACTTGGGAGGATCACCTACCATTAGTGGACTTCACATATAATAATATTTAACATATTAGAGTAGGCATGGCATCATTCGAGGCATTGTACGGAAGGCCATGTAGGTCACCTTCGTGTTAGTGGGAGTCCACGGATAAGATCATACTTGGATCAGAGATGGTTAGATATACTATAGGGAAGGTTGAGCTTATTAGGAAGAGGGTGAAAGCTGCACAGGATCGGAAGAAGTTATACGTTGATAAGACAATGACATATTTGGAGTTTACAGTTTAGAGATTTGGTTTTTGGAAATGTTTCACCATTGAAGAGGATAGTAAGATTCGGGAGTAGAGGGAAGTTGGCACCTTGATTTTTTGGTCCATTTTCGGTATTGGAAAGAGCAGAGAGTTTGGCATATGGAGTGGAGCTTCCATAGAAGATGTCAGGAGTCAATAATGTATTCCATGTATCACATTTGCGAAAATGTATACATGATCCGACCAATGTAGTTGAACCTACTTAGTTAGAGGTGGTGGAGTTAGAACCTAATTCGAATTTATCTCGTGCTCCATCTTGCATCATCGAACATGTGCTAAAATGACTTAGGAATAAGGTGTTGAAGCTGGTTAGAGTGCAATAGGGAAATAACCCGACCGAGAGCACATGAGAGCTCAAAGAGAAGATGAGGACTACTCATCCTCAACCCTCTTTGGGTACATTCTTTAATTTAGTTTGATTTTAAGGCTAGTCTTATCTTAGGTTAGGATTGGATGCTTTGGATGATTTGGTTGTTAGGACAAGCTACTACTAAATTTTGGATTATCAAATTTGATGGTTAAAACATGACTTTTGCATTCATATAAAGCTATATGCTTATATTAAGGTGTTATGCATTCATACCTAAAATGTCATCTTATCGCATTCATATAGGATCGTTAACTGTTACAAATATAGAAACTGCAAGTCATATGACATCATTTATATCTATATGCTATACCTACTGTCATGTTGGACTCACTTAAACTTATCGGATAAATTAGATGCTATGTTTGTTTAATTGATTGCTATATGTATGGCGATACGTAATATGATTGTTATATTACATTTTCCATTCCATAGGACTTTTGGGGATGAAATTCTTTAAAGGGGAGGTAAATGGAGTACCTCTAAATTTGAGATATATTATAATTAAAATTTAATAATATGATGATAATAATTGGTTGGATTGAATTGGTAGGTAATCTTATTTAAATTAAGGAGGGGTAAATGGTCATTTCTTTAACTTTCTTTAACTTTGCAATTTGACATCGAAACTGCCATGGTGACATTCTCGTTTTTGATCGGTGCAGTATATTCATTTATCTGGTTTGGAGGTCGTGTGAAGAGTTATGGATGGTTTTGTGTATCAAGTTAGTAGGCGTCAAAAATTTGAATTTAAAATTTGGATTATCATTACTCTTCCCTCCACCTATATAAAACCAACAAGAAGGGTATCTTATCTTCTTTTGTCCTTTCAAAACTTTCACTATTCCATTATCTTCTTATTTCCCTCTTCCCTTGTAATCATTAAAATACAATACATGCACAATTATTGATGGATCGAACGAAACCAACGGCAGTGCAAAGTAGATGGAAAATGTTACGCTACGAAAAAAATACCTATTTCACAACTTGTAGTGATCGATGTAATAGGCCTACGACAACGATCTGCCAAAGTCATAATATACGAAGTTGTAATAGGGTCGGAACATTTTACAACTTTCTAATATATATATATATATATATATATATATATATATATATATATATATAATTCAACTTGATATACGATTATATTTATAATATACATGCATATATATATGTATCTATATATATAAATATAAACAATTATAAATTTAAGGTCAAATTCGAATTTCAAATATAGATCTAGACTTTAAGAGATCTTTTAATTTCAAACTTAAATCAATAAATTATAATTAAACAACACGCTCTCTTGTGAATATAATTTATTTTCTCAAACACACACAAACACACACACACACACACACACACACACATATATATATATATATATAATTTCATACTTTTACTTTTGTAAATATAAAGTTATATATATATATAATTTCATACTTTTACTTTTGTAAATATAAAGTTATTTTATATTTAATTTGTAAATATTAATTTTAATATATGTGTGTGTGTGTGTGTTTCTGCATCTCCGATACGCACACACATACACACAACTGCCATAACAAACTCAATTTTTTTAAAAACCTTTCGGTTTTAATTTTGTTTTTATATGAAATATTCCTAAACAAAATGTTATAAAAAAAATTAAAACTAGTTTCATGATATACATATATATAGTTTGTGTATATGTATGTATTTTATAATATATATATTTATTTAATTAAATGTGTTATATTTTTAATAAAAAATATATATATATATTAAAATTATATATACATATTTCCAAAAATACTATCATGCATATATGATTTAATAAAAATATGTATATATAATATATACTTATATTTATACATTAAGAAACTAATTTTGCATTAAAAATATTTTTAAAATATTATTTAATCTAAAAAAATTAATTTTATTTCTAGCCGAAAATATAAAATATACATAATTTTATTATTTTAATCATAATACACACACACACACACACACATTCGCATCTTCTGTTGACAACACACATATATAAGGATTTGTGATAATACAATGATCAAATTACACAAGAATCATATAATGAGCATGTGTGTGTATTATAAACAAGAGTATTGCCTAAATATAGCCTAGAGAATATGCCTTGAATGCCGGATCAGTTAACCTCTTTTGAATATGTATTTAAATCCTTCCAAAGAGAGCTGTCAAACTGAAAGTACTATGCACACTTGTTGAACTTTTGATTCGATCTTGTATTTTAAATGCTTGAATTAGTGGAGGTAGATGGGTGCCATTTTTGACTAGAAATGGGGTGGAGAGGAGTCCCAAAGAGAGAGCTCAAATGAGGGGTTAAGACGGTTTAAATAGTAGAGAAAAAGAAGCTAAATGTGGATCCACATCCGTAAATATCTCTACAATTCAAACCCCTTTTGAATCAAATCCAACCCCATATTCTCATATCTATGATCGGCCATACTTGCCCCTATTATAGGCCTTAATGTCGTTTCAATTCCAATAAGATAATATGCATTTAAATCTAATTTAAATGTGCACTGATATCGTATGTCGATACATGTGTATATAACTTTTATATACACACTATTCTCAATACTGATCAACAAAAATCAAATAAAATTTTATAATTAATATTTCATAACTATAAATTAATTCAATTAACTTAATTTACTTATAACAATTATAATTAATCAAATCAGGTGGTAGTCAAAGTATTCAACATTTCGGTTATGTGACTCTTAGGTGCAAATTCGATCAGCGATTAATATCAAACAATTCGAATATTTACATTCACAAGTCACTTTAGGTAGGGTGTGACATTATGGCCAAATTTATTATTTACATAGCTTCGATAAAGTCTAATTTTACTTATTTTGAGCGTTATCTGGTAGGGATAATTATTTATACCAGTTATCTTCATAAAATTATATCACATTCGGACTTATGAAATTTGGTAATTGTCAAAATTCCAACATCGTCCACATTCAAGTGTGTAGTCCAAACACAAAATCCTTGGTTAAATAATAACAACTATTATTAACCAAACTGCTCTGGCCAAAGACTTTCACTTTGAGTTGACTTCAGTTGATCATGATAGTAACCCCATATAACTGAGGAAACGAATTCTCTCATGAATAATGTTTCACTTCCAATGCTTCCACTCGACCCAATAATAGTCGTTCGATGGATATCATATCACGATTTGACAATAATCAAAGTAGTATTTCCGTATTGAAGCTCGATGGTATTCTCAAGTCAAGGAAACTTTGTACTACTGTCACATCGATATTTTCTATTTGACTTTAGTTATATTAACCGACAGAAAACTATCAAATGAGTCATTCCATAGTTAGCCAATAACTATAAGTACATAACCTATTGGTGCCCCCTACAGCCATGTGTAATACATTGCCCAACATTTAGAGAGTGTTACGTACCCTAACCTCAATGGATGTATCAATATCTAATCTTGATGCATCTTAAATAAGAATACTTAGAACGGTATGTTTATTTTCATTGTGATAAGTTGCTCGTGATTACAACACATTATGCCTACTATCACAGAACAAACCATTTATGGATTTTCTATTAAATATATTTAAATTAGTTAAATAATTAATCAAAACACTATGTTAAGTACATGATAATTTTATTAAGTGCGTAATAGAAAGAAACACACCTTTTATTTCGAATGAGATTTTATTATAGGGTTAATAGTTTACAGTAAATTATAGTACGTAGGGCATATCCCTAATTCTACCATCTCCAACTTGAACTTGGGGCCAATTATGGAATCTCAATCGTATCCCTTCAATCAGTTTGATGAGAACTTACTAAGGTATCCCTTCATGAATGGATCTACTATGTTATTTTAATAATCTACGATTATAATCAACTCTCTCTGATGCTGATGAGCCATTTTATCACATGGAACTATTCAGGGTATGTTTCTTGACTTGTAGTGAGCTCATATCATCACATTGTTGTCATATAACAATGATGTAGTATTCTCAATACTTGGTCACCCTGGCTTAGTTATAAATTGCATATATATATGTGTGTGTGTGTGTGTGTGTGTGTGTGTATGTATGTATGTATGTATGTATGTATGTGTGTATGTGTGTATGTATGTATGTATGTATGATGTATCTATATATATACATACATTGCTTTTATTATGGCGCTTTCAAGACGATGTACTTATCCTTTTCATTAAGTCAGTTATAAATTTTTGTTTGAAACATTTCCAATTTAAGGTTCTTTTATTAAGGCTTGAACATCAAGTTAACATTGACATATTTTACTCGATATCACTTATGAAGTTCAAGTTCAAATACTTCTTAATAAGGAGTTCACTGTTTCTGTAAATAATTCTCTAGTATTTCGTAAATACTTGAGAATACTCTAAACTGCCATTTGCTAATTTTAATTTGGATTTGATATTTTCTTAATGTATCAAATACATTAGCTAAATATGATATCGTACACAATACATTATGTATGATAATTCCTGTTGCCAATGCATAAGGAATCCAGCTTATATGATCCATAGTAAACATTTTAATATGGTGTCTATAACACTCCAAATACGTACCAACCCAAAGAAATACTCACGAGTGACAGCCCATATCGCATCATTCTCCATGGTATTACCAAGTAATTCTCTTTGGTAGTAAGGGTATGGGGGTGAGATATTACAGTATATATATATATCTCATCTGGGACACATTCCCAACATCCTTTGTACTAATTATAAAATGTATGTCTTACAAATCCAATATTGAATATTAAACAACTAACTTAGAAATGATTTTAACATACGTACATCATTAACAACCAATAGTATGTTCGTTACTTGTAGTTTAGAAATTATCTATGTACATTTTAATGTTCCCGCATTATACCATTTGTATCGCTCAGACCCTCAAGCGATACGAAGGCGTCATTCCCCTATCGTTACGAAGTGAACAAGAACATATTGATACGAAACTATTGATACGAGGTGAGATGTGGTCGATGGATATGAATGAGCCTATACCTGTGGATACGACGAGGCACAATCAAGAGAGGTGGATCGATCCTAAAATGCAGCGACACATCATTTGGTCAGCATGTGCAAGCATGGATGCGAACATAACGATACGAACATGTATCAATACGAAGTCGACAGCACATTGAAGATCCAAATTTGCATCGATCATATCGCACAATCTTCAAGTCCAAATGCCACCAAATTTTCACAGAAGCTTGCGTACAACCTCAAGAATGTTCATGATCGATCCTAACCAAAAAAAGCAATTTTAGATCGATATGAATTTCATATGTATCGATCATGGATCGAGTCAAAATGTTAGGGGATCGATCACGTGGGCCCACCTACGTGAGAGGAGTCTTTCGAGATCTGGGCGAGATATTTATAGCCTACACCTATATATAGCAGTCAAGGAGCTTCATAAAAGAGAATCTTTTGGCTCTTCTACGCCAATACTTTGCCGAAATCACTGTTGTAACTCGATTGTACTGATATAAACCTCTATAACCAGCGAGTTATAATCAATAAAACAGCAACTCTTAAAGTGGACGTAGGCTACAATGCCGTGCCAATATAAATCTTATGTTCCTATAGCTTTCCTTTTAGAATTTAAGTGTTCTTCATATTTACATTCTCTACATACTTGCTATCTATGATTGTGAACGGATGCTTTCATCGGCAATTGGGTGTTTGTGACCAATTTTGGCGCAAATATTTTGGTGCTTTCACCTAGAAAGCTAGCACTCAGGGATTCTACAACTTAGACTTTGGATCTGAAAGCTTAAAGATTCGAATCTGGAAATCTATGACGTCGACGAGGAGACAAAGAGCGGAAAGGAGTTAGCATGAAGGAAGTCAGGAGGCTTCCTCAGGAACTAATCAGGCCTCAATCTTCATGACTAGAGACGAGATGGAAACGATGTTGAAAAGACAGGAGGAAATGATCCAAAATATTCTTAGACGGTTTGGAGAGGCAAAAACAATTGGATCTGTTAGAGTTCAGATCCAAAAAGTTGGAGCAGCAAGCAGAGGCAGTTCAGAATCAGGATCGAGAAAACACAGCAAACAGGATGCAGGACAGAGCAAGACCATCGGGAGCAGATCCTGTGCTCGAGGGCATGCTCCCAAATCATGTTGACTCGATTCCACGAAGGATACCAGGCGGTGCTATGTAGTTTGGATTTGATCGGGATATGAACGCTCATCCAGAAAGATAGGCTTCAGGATCCTACCGCAAACTCAAGGGGGAGGTTCGAGATAACAGGCAAAGGCTATCATTTGATGACAAGACGGATTAGTGGACATGATCAGATGGGTTATGAGGGGAGGATTGGTTACTACAGACTTGGAGGATGTGAATAGGAGTTCCTTTGCTCCTATGATCAGAAAAGCTAGGAACCCACCGGATTTCAGACTACTAAAGCTGGAGATGTATGATGGGAGAATGGATTCTGGTGTTCATTGACAAGGTACATGAGACACATGGAAGTGCTGGGGGCATCAGAGGAAAACATGGCATGGTGCTTCCCTTTGTATTTTACGAATATAGCAACATTATGGTTCAGACAGCTAGAGAGTGGCTCTATTGGCACATGGTCGGAGTTGATTGAGAGGTTTATGAGGCAATTTCGAGCCACATAGTCAGACCCAAGAATGTGATGACTTTGACGTTGATGAAACAATGGAAGGGAGAACCACTTAGGGATTTCTTAACCAGATTCAATGCGGCAGTGGCTTCGATAGATAGACCTGATCCATCGATGATTTTGATGGCGGTAGTCTTAGAAATTGCAGATAATTTGGATTTCAAGATATCATTGGAACGGAACCAACCAATGGATCTCGAGGAGTTCTACCATGAAGCGGAAAGATTTTTAAGGTAGAAAGATGCATAGGCTGAGAGAGAAGTGGGAGAGGCTAAAGCTTTTGCGGTGAAGGGTGGAGGTCCACCCAGGGAGGATTCCAACAAAGACGATAAAGGCAAAAGGAAAATGAATGACAATGACAGCACTTCGAAAGGCCATGGAGGGAGTCAAGGTTTTCTTCTTACACATAGTTAACTGAAACTCTAGAAAGGATTTACTTGGATACTCGAGGGTGCCTCCAGCATCGAAGGCCAGCAAAAAGGGAACCTTCTGAATATGAACGAGCATCGGGAAAGCATTGTCTATTCCATGAACTGGATGGGCACAGCACAAATGACTGTAGGCATTTGAAGGATATCGTTGAGGACCATGTGTGGAATGGTCATTTGCAGCAATACATAAGGAATTGAGCTGTGGCAGTGGAACAGAAGCAGCCATCGCCCAACTCAAACGAAGATGGCGTCGGATCTAGGCATCGTCATCAGCTTATTATAAACTGTTGGATTATTGCATGATATAAGTAACAAACCCTGAAGTAGTATGGCTATGCTGCTTGTGCTGGATCAAGGACGGTCCCTAGGCATGCTTTGAGACGATGATAAACCATGTTGCTCGGGTTTATGAAATCTAGATTTCCTTTTGTTTTCTGGGAAATCTGGTTTCTTTCTTAGTACTGTGGCTATTTGTTTTTCTTGGTTGTACGAGCTTTCATTTTGTTCATTGGATTCTGTAATAATTGGATTTGGATTAATGTAATAAATAATATAAGTCACGCGATTACGGTATCGACCGGAGAGACGGGGAAGTAATCGTAAGTTATGAGTCCCTTCGTCAAAGAGCGATGGAATGGACTCGAACATAAGATAAAATTCCTTGATCAGAGAGTCGAGGTTGGAGGACATAAAAGTCCTCCACCGTTTAGTCAAGGCCGGAGGACATAAAAGTCCTTGACCGAAGAGTCGAGGCTAGGGGACGTAAAAGTCCTCAACCAGAGAGTCAAGGTCGGAGTAGGACAAAGCAAGTCATGGATTCGAATTTCGGCTTAGGACAACTAGACCCGGAGAGGTCCCGGATTTGGATTAATGTAATAAATAATATAGGTCATGCGATTACGGTCTTGACCGGAGAGACGGGGAAATAATCGTAAGTTATGAGTCCCTTCGTCAAAGAGCGATGGAATGGACTCGAACATAAGATAAAATTCCTCGATCAGAGAGTCGAGGATGGAGGACATAAAAGTCCTCCACCGTTTAGTCAAGGCAGGAGGACATAAAAGTCCTTGACCGGAGAGTCGAGGCCAGGGGACGTGAAAGTCCTCGACCGGAGAGTCAAGGTCGGAGTAGGACAAAGCAAGTCATGGATTCGAATTTCGGCTTAGGACAACTAGACCCGGAGAGGTCCCGGATTTAGATAAGGGCCCAAAGTAGTCCCAGATTTAGATATTGACCCGGAGAGGTCATGGATTTGGTTATTGGATATGGACGGATTACAACTCGGTTGGTGGGTTCAGATGCTATGGAATTGGGTAAGGATTTGGTTACTGGATTCAAAATCGGATATTGACTTGGAGCGGTCGCGGATTTGGAAAAGGATATGGCTACGGAATTCGGATAAAATGGCTTGGTAACAGATTGGATTATGGAACGGATGGTATGTATATGGATAACATATGGACTTTGGATGTTGGACTTCAAGTTATTCAAAACACGCCTTCTTACCACAAGGCATGTTTTGGGAGGCAAGTGTTATCCTGCTTTTTGGCAAGGCCGTAATACTAAAGAATTGATTGAAAACCAAAAATAATCAGTCCCGAGAATTAGTTATACACAGGTTCGCTATGGATACGAATGAATTTTCCCTAATCGGGATCGAGCTACAATCAATATGACATGACAAGAAAAGCTACGAAAGACAATGTTTCAAATTTCAAGTCAATCCGAGTTCGTACGCCCAAGTTATGAACCGACCAAGTTTCATAGGAAATGTGGTTATTATGTATCCCTTCAGGTTGTATCCATCAAGTCCCAAAGGAAAAACTTCTGCAATTCATATCCATGGAGAGAAGCAGTGATTCGTAGCCATGGGAAGCAACATCATGTTCGTATCCATGAAAGATTGCCTCGTTTGTATCCACCTCACTCCTACAATTCGTATCCATCACATAAGCTCAGTGTAACGACCTAGAATTTTCGTCATTCGATATTTGTATATTTAATTGATTTTAAATATGCAAAGGTTAATTTAATAAGATGAATAATTTATTTTTGAAATACAGTGAATTAATTGGATAGTTAAATTGTTAATTTAATATTTGAAATTGTGTAAATATTTGGAATTTTGATTTAATATGAATAAAAATGATTTATAAAGTTGAATAAATCTTATTTGATTTAGAATGATGTTAGAGAACTTTTAAAATTAAATTAAAAGTTAAATTGTAAAAATTGAATATTTTAATATTTAATTGATAAGTAAAAAATAGCCATTTTCAAACAGTCTCGGATTTCGATGTAACCATTTTCATTGGATCCATAATGTTAAATTATTGTAAGATTTCAAATTTCGTGTCAATCGAATTTATGGTTTGTCCGGGGCAAGCTAAAACGCGTAGAAATCGGTTTAAGTGAATTTTAAATTTAAATAGTCGATTCAAAAACCTATCTTTCAAATACGATCGAATTGGCTCCCGATATATATTCCATTGTGTTCGGAATAGGGGTAAAACATTATAAACGCCTGGTGGCACGCTTCGTTTGGAGTTCGAAAATTTTCCGGGTGAATAGTGTCGTAAAATTTTATATAAAAGCCCCTAACTTTCTCCATTCTTCACAAACCCTAGCAACAATTAGGGTTAGCCGCCATTATACTTTCTATGGCCAGAAATTTGTTTCCTTTTCCCTCCAATCTCTCTCAATCCACTAACTTTCACATCTCTCCTTCAACTAGAAGATTGTAGAGTTCGTCAAAAGCTATACATTTAACAGTCACGATCGAATTCCAAGGCGGTGGATCATCGGCAAACCTCGATCAAAGTCGTGCCATTCAAACTCATTTTCTCGTCGATCTAGAGCATGAGGTGGAGCCGCTCTCTGGCCGTGGGGATGGCATGGTGGGGCGCGCCGTCTGGGGGTAGCTGATCGATCTCTGGTGGATCGTGGAGCGAGCGGCGATTAGAGTTTTTGATCGGCTAATGGGTTTTTTCACGTAAAAGAAACGATGGGTGGAAGAAGAAGGCTTCAGTGGCTTGGATCTGGAATTTGAAAAATCAACGGTCTAGATTTGATGGAGGTTAAAATAAAATAAAAGTGAAATTGATTTTGATATAAATTAAATTGTATGATCTTTAAAACTGCATAACTTTGTCGTACGAGGTTGGAATTTCACGAAACGACTTGCGTTGGATTCATATTGTCGAGCACTACACAATGGAGCTGGTTCGGAGCTGATTGGAGCTAGTGTGAATTTTGGGTAAAATTAAACGCGCGTTTAATTTTATTCGAAATAAAACACTGCAACTGCTATTAGACACAATGTGAGTACAACTCACTCTTTCTGACTCGCTGATATTTTATATAAGTGATAAATAATTTATTATATGATGATTGATGATTGTTTGGATAAGATACGATATAGTGATTGGTATTTGGATATATATACCTGCCTAGTGTAGCAGATGATGAAAGTACGGTGTGTATACAATTATATGTGCTAATATAGTACACACGGATCGTGTAATATGGACTACAATATAAATGTGGAAATAGATGATAATAGCATAGTAAATAAAAAATAGAAAAATCACACCAGAGATTTTTATACTGGTTCGGAGCACCGTCCTACGTCCAGTCCCAGACTTCTATCTGGATTTTCACTATTAACTACCTCGCTTCACCCGAAGGAACAGGTTTACAACACCCGAACAACCGAACGGGATTTCACGCCTCTAATACACTGAGGACTTCAACACTTGCCTCTTACAACACAGAGGACTTCAACACAAGAACAAATACAATTGTTGTTGACTACTTGTGTTCTTGAAAACACGGATTTGTCACTAGTAGTACACACTTCCTATAACCTTATCCTCAAAGTATGCGAATGATGTTTTGAAAAGATTAAGGAAAGTATATTACTTATTGAATCAAAAGATATGAAATAGTTTCAATAATTCAATAAATAATCGAGAGCTTTTAGAATGCAGGAGTATGTAGTAAGTTCAGAGATTAGATTAAAAAGCATATATAATCATGTTGTGTTAATCAACGAATTAGATGAGTTTATATAGATAAGAATGATTGTAACTCTTTGTGAGCAGTTGTCATTAAGAGATATGATCTTTGGTGAAAGGTAAGAGATGCAACCTTTGGAGAAGAGAAGTGTCTTTTGGAAAAATTGCTTTCTGTTTAAAAACGGTCGACAGGTTAAAAAGTGACCAGTAGACAGGAATTTAAATATATATACGTTATGTGCATGTGTGCACGTTCAGTGTGCAAATTATGCAGGAACGGTCGACCGCCTATATTGTGACCGGTCGACCGGTCCCTGTAAAGTTGCACACTGAATGTGCAACTGCATTCTAATCGTATATATGTTAATTTTCTTGAAAATGCATGATTATTTGAGGATAGATTTTAACAAGTTTATCACTAATATAATATCAAATAATCAATCTACAATCTAGAGTACCATATGTAGCTCTTTATAGCCATAATGACCTTGTTTTGTCGATCGCCTTTAGTTATTTGTCAGAAATCAAAAGCTTCATAAAACTTGTGACTCAACATTCTCCCCCTTTTTGATTGATGACAATATATCTGCAAATCTGAATCTCCCCGTGAGTATGTGATCTCTCTCTCTTTGAATTCTTATATATGTATGTTCCTGCAAGCAATTGTTAGCCCTTTCTCCCCCTTTGTCATCGACAAAAAGGAGTAACAGATACTAGAATAGTAGAATGAATATGATATGCATAGCAAAATAAATCATTAACACATCCAAAACATAACAGAGTATACTACAGATCATAATGTCAAATGAAAAACAAGAATAACGACACTATTTAGTACAAGTGTCGATGAATGTTTTTTTAAAGAGCTAAACCATAACAGAATCTAGGATGAAGCAGATCGTATCTCCTCTTCATCATCATCGTCGTCGTCATCGTCATCATCTTCTTCTTCTTCCTCATCATTGTTCCCTCTAGATGATTCTCCATGTCCATGACCACTCATACCTGTAGACTCGTCAGATGATGTCCAGGTGAAAACAGGAGCAGCAGGACGTTTTCCTGGGTCTTGTGCTTGAACAGAGGTGGATGTGGAACATGATATATCATCCCATAGCATACCAAAGAATGACTTGACCTTATTGAAGCGTTTATCAATTTTAGAGTCCATTCGCTTGAGACGTGATTCAAGCAAAAATTGGTTACGCGCAATTGTTTCAAGTGATTCTTTTGTTGATGATTTTGATTTTAATAGTTTCACTTCATCGGAACGAGGACGAGAGGAAGTTGCTCTTTGTTTTCTTGGTCCTCTTTGTTGCCATTCTTCAAAAGACATAATCCCAAGATATGGTGGAGGAAGCTTCATTCGTTTAATGGTTATTGAATCAATGCATTTTGGTTTTGAGGTTGCAGAATCAGGAGGATTTACTCCGCAAGCTAACAAAAGTCGCATGATATATTCATTGTAGCAGAAATAAGGCCGTGTAGAGTTATTTACCTTGAGAATTTCATCAAAAAGCATGTGTACCCAATTGATTTGGATTTCACCATAAATAGCATAAAGTGCTTTGAAGTTTTCTTTATATACTGCATCATAATTTCCAAGTCTAGGAAAAAGAGAATGCATCAAAACACGATGTAGTAGTCTAGCTGTCGGTCGAAGTCCAATAGACTTTGTGCCATCACTATTGTCTTCTATGAACTGATGACTAGTACTATTTCGAGTGAAGACTTCGCAGAAGGTAGATGAAAACTCATCGCCTCGATTTGGTATACCAAGTATAGAGGCAATTCTAGCATGAGTAAGAAAAATTTGCTTACCACAGACCACAGACCAGATTACTCCATTTGGATTATCAGGTTGATATTCATTGAGATTCATGTTGGCGTAAAACAATTTAATTATCAAATGATTTATCTCCACATTATTTTCTGAAAAATCTACCAATGGAGTAATGTTGGCATTATTGGCTAACCTCCGAACGCCATAAGCCGTGAAATCATCAAATTTGATAAAAGAGCCTGGATGAAACTTGTAATTTGTCATCTGATTCCATCTTGTTACAGCAATTGGACTTTGAAGCCACTTTTTGGCGGAGATGCTTAGAGATGAAGTTTCAGAGGTTGTTCCTTTCTTAGATTTCTTTTGAGGAGGAGCCATTGTTGGAAGATTTGAGATTTGGGAATTGAAAATAGGAAACTAGGGTTTGTGATTTTGGGAAAAAGAACAGCTTGAGTCAAAAGAGAAAGAGGGTAGAAGGAAAAATGACGCATAGGTATATATAAAAACTGAAAATACGTCAACCGGTCGACCCATGAAATATGGCCGGTCGACCGTTTTCAACCAGGGAGCAAACGGTCGACCGGCTATATATGGGGCGGTCGACCGGTTCTGGTCTGCTGAGAATAATATGTTATTTTGCAAGTTTTTATTATATATATCAACCTATATATATTGTATTTCATTCTTAATACAAAATATAACCGTTATTACACAAGTGATAGATAAAGATATAATAACTATATATAAATCTAATGAGAAGGTTCGTCATTAGAATTATCGTTGTTTCCTTCAATACGTTTTGACCATGGACTCCATTGTTTCTGAGCTCCTTCATTCTTCTCATAGTTCCGATCCCACGAGTTAGGACTTTTAGATGTTGATGGCCTAGACGGCATTGGTTCATGCACGTCATGCTTGTTGGAACCGCAGAAAAATGTTGCCAACTTTTCTAAAATGGATAATCGTGCCGATGTCCGTTGTTGCTCGTGATAAAGTTGACTTTGCCCATAATGGAGCTGTCTCTGAAGGTCTATCTGATGTTTCTGGTAGTGGTGTATTTCATCGATTTGTGCTTTGGTACGAGGAGAATAAAACAGTGTCCTCTTCACTCGTTTTGAATTTGGAGTTTTATCAGACATACAAGAGCATTGATGATGACAACTTGGTTTTTGTTTTGGTGTAGTAGGAGAATAATATTCCTCCGACTCAGAACTCGTAATAGAAATGTATGATTCTTGAGCACATTTATCACAAATGTGAGCCATAGTGTATGTTGTATAGAATATTATGGTTAGAAAAAAAAAAGATGAACAAAATAAAAAATTTTGTAAGCTTATATACAAGTTTCTTATGTATAAACCTATGGATGTGAGTTAATGGAAAATTTTAACCAAGAAAACATAAGCAGAAATTTTATTTTAACTCTAAAAATAGCTCTCCTTTTAAAACTGAAATTATAAAATAAGAAAGGAAAGGACGATTACTAAAAGAAAAGAATAAAAAAAATGAGTAAAGAGAATTTAACCATTAAATAAAGCAATGGCTTATATTTAATGTAAAAAAAAAAATTTATGCAAAAGTTATGGTTAAAGGATAACTAAAAAGAAGACGTTCTTTAGAAATTACTTAGTCAAGATTTTTTCTTGAAATTAAACCAAGCTCTCTTCGTAATCTAATAAAATTAGATTCGAGCAGAGGCTTAGTAAAAATGTCTGCTAATTGATTGTCAGTATGAACATATTCAAGACATATATTTCCTTTGTCAATATTATCTCGAAGGAAATGATGACGGATATCAATGTGTTTGGTTCTAGAGTGATTTACTGGATTTTTAGAGAGATTTATAGCACTGGTGTTATCACAGTATATAATAGAATTTGATAAATGAATATCAAAATCTTGAAGTGTTTGTTGCATATATAGTACTTGAGTACAAGCGAGAGCTGCTGATATATATTCAGCTTCACATGTTGATAGTGAAACACAATTCTGTTTCTTACTGAACCAGGAGACAAGTGATTTTCCAATAAAATGGCACGTACCACTTGTACTTTTTCTATCCGTTCGTGAGCCACCGAAATCAGCATCACTATATGATACTAATTCAAATGGACATTCTTTTGGATAAAAAAGACCGAAATCTTTGGTATTATTAAGATAACGAATTATACGTTTCACTGCTCGTAGATGTGATTCCTTTGGATCGGCTTGAAAACGAGCACATAAACAAACACTCATTATTATATCCGGACGACTAGCTGTAAGATAAAGAAGAGAACCAATCATGCTTCGATATAATTTCTAGTCAATATTCTTACCACTTTCATCTTTTTCAAGATGTGTAGTTGTACTCATAGGAGTTGGTTTACCAGATGTATTTTCTAATCCGAAGCATTTGATAAGGTTTTCACAGTATTTTTCTTGATTGATAAAAATACCGTTTGAAAGTTGCTTTATTTGAAGTCCAAGAAAATAAGATAGTTCTCCCATATGAGACATTTCGAATTCTTTGGTCATAATACTTGCAAATTCTTTGCAGAGTTTATCGTTTGTTGAACCGAAGATGATATCGTCTACATATATCTGGATAACTAGAATATCTTTTCGAGAATGTTTAATAAACAAAGTTTGATCGACTTTGCCTATTTGAAATCCTGAGTTAATGAGATAGCTACGTAGTCGTTCATACCAAGCACGAGGTGCTTGTTTTAAACCATACAAAGCTTTCTTAAGTTTGAACACATGGTCAGGATATTTTTCATGTACAAACAAAGGAGGTTGTTCGACATAGACATTCTCTTTGATAAATCCATTGAGAAAAGCACTTTTGACATCCATCTGATAAAGTTTGAAATTATGGTGACAAGCAAAAGATAATAGGATTCTAATAGCTTCTAGTCGAGCAACTGGTGCAAAAGTTTCTTCATAATCGATACCTTCTTCCTGATTATATCCTTGTGCTACTAATCTTGCTTTATTTTTGGTGATATTTCCTTGTTCGTCGGCCTTGTTTTTATAGACCCATTTAGTACCAATTACTGACTGATCAGTTGGTCGTGGAACAAGTTCCCAAACGTCATTGCGCTCAAACTGATTTAGTTCTTCCTACATGGCAATGATCCAGTAATCATCTGTAGCAGCTTCTTTTGGATTCTTAGGTTCGATATTTGAGAGAAAAGCGACATGACCCATTTGATTGAGTTGACTTCTTGTTCTGACATGTGATGTTATTTCACCGATTATATTTTGAGCCGGATGGTCTCTTAATATTCTTGGTAGTGATTGTAACTCACATGTTTGAGGAATATTCTCAATAATTACTTCCGAGTCAGAATCAATATTTGTGATGATTTGATTGTCAGTGACTATTGATTCGTCATCATCTGATATAGTGTGAGGGTGCTGATAGATTTCATCAAAAGAGACATGAAGTGATTCTTCAATAGTTTTGGTTCGTTTATTAAATATCCGATAGGCCTTACTTCGTTCCGAATAACCGACAAATATTCCTTCATCGGCTTTTGGATCGAATTTGCCAAGCTGGTCTTTCGTATTTAAAATAAAGCACTTGGAACCAAAAACTTTGAAGTATGAGATTTTAGGCTTCCTTTTGTTAAATAATTCATAAGGAGTATTCTTGGTAAGAGGTCTTATGGATACACGATTTAAAACATAACAGGCAGTTGCCACAGCTTCCGCCCAAAAATGTTTTGGTAAGGTGGTTCCATTCAATAATGTTCTTGCACATTCTTGTAAAGTTCGGTTCTTCCGTTCTACAACTTCGTTCTGTTGTGGAGTTCTGGGAAACGAAAAATTATGATATATACCTTTCTTTGTACAAAAATGTTCAAATTCATTATTTTCAAACTCTTCGCCATGATCACTTCTTATATTTTTAACTTTAATCCCTTTTGATTTTTGAATTCTTTTGACGAAAGATTTGAAATGATTGAAAGTGTCACTTTTATTTTTTAAGAAAATTGTCCATGTATAACGAGAGAAATCATCAACAATTACAAGCACATATTGACTGTGATTTATTGATTGAACCCTAGTAGGTCCAAATAAATCCATGTGTAGTAACTCAAGTGGTTGTAATGTTGATATGACTTTCTTGGATTTAAAAGATGATTTGGTCAATTTTCCTAATTGACATGCATCACAAATGTTGTTAACTTTAAAACTCATTTTGGGTAGTCCTCTAACTAGATTGTTTTTGGCTAGCTTGTCAATAGTTCTGAAGTTTATATGACAGAAGCGTTTGTGCCATAGCCATGGATCATTGTCATTAGCCACAAGACACATATCTGAATTATGATTAATATTCATATTCAGAATATATATATATATATTTCTGTCTCTATAACCTTCGAAAACCAAATTATGGTCTTTATCTAAAATACTACACTTATTATTTGAAAATGAAATTATAAATCCCTTGTCACATAACTGACTAATACTAAGCAAATTGTGTTTTAAATTTCTAACTAGCATGACATTAGTAATAAGAGGTAAGTTAGATGTACCGCAATTGCTCACATCGCCTTTGCCGATGATATAGCCTTTTGAATTGTCTCCAAAAGTGATGGAGCCACCATCTGAATATGTAATATTTGTTAATAGACTCTTGTCTCCTGTCATGTGCTTTGAGCAACCACTGTCCAATATCCACTTTCCTCTTTTCTTAAGTGGGACCTGCAAAAAATAGAATTAAGTCCATGGTACCCACTTTTTATAGGGTCCTAAGAGTTAGGTCTTAGGAGTCCAAACCCATATGGGTCCGGTATCCCCTTTATATATATAATTTTTATTAAAATGCACAGTATTCATGAATTGCTGAATGTATTTGTTCCTAATCAAATTGTTATTTGTTTTAGGAACCCATATTTTGATAGTCTTGACATTTTTCTTTTGAAATTTCACAACTGGTTTTGGTTTGGAATATAATAAACTAAGATTTTTCTTAACTTCAGTTTTTTGTACTTTCTTCTTTCGTTTATTTCCAAGATGTTTCTTGGTTTCTTGTTTGTTATATCCCAATCCTTGTTTGTCTGAAATAGATTGTGAACTTTCAATTATTTTTGTCAAATTTTCTCGACCTTTGTTAAAGTTAGAAACATTTTGAGTAATGTCATCAAACTTTGTTTGTAAGCTAGCTTTTTCTAGGTCTAGAATTTTGACTTTTGCTTTAAGCTCATGATTTTCAGTAGTGAGAGAATTATTTTTCTCTTTTTGAGCTTCTATTTCTTGACTCAAAAGAGATATTTGAGAGTCAACATTAGATGATGATTCTTGAATATTTTCAAGTTCCTCTTCTAATATTTTCTTCTCATCTTTTAACATATCTCGTTCAAACTCTGCTCTACTTAAATCTGCTTTGACTACTTTTAATTGACGTTTTATGTCTTTATATTTGACTATTAATTCAGCATTAATATCAAGTAATTCATCAAATGTAGGAATTTGTACCTCATCTTCTGTTGCCATAAAACAAACATTAGCTTGTTCATTCTCTGAATCACTTTCACTTTCTGATGAAGATGACTCTAAATCATCCCATGTTACTGAGAAAGCTCGTTTCTTAGATTTGTCCTTCTTATATTTGAATTTGTCATTTTCTGACTTCTTCTTTTGTTCTGGACAATCTTTCTGCATGTGTCCCTTTTTGTGGCAGTTGAAACATTCTATAGCAGATGAAGATGGTTTGTTTGATCCAGGTTTCCTTTTATTGTAACGACTGGCTTTTCGATATTTTAGGAATTTTTTAAATCCTTTCGCAATGAATGCCAAATCTTCGTCTTCAGAATCTGATTCATTTTCATCTTTCTCAACATGAAATGCTACATTTTTCTTTTCTTCTTTCTGTTCCTTTCTAGCCTGCAAATTTGCTTCATAGGACATTAAATTTCCTATCAATTCATCTGGCTTCATGACGGAAAGGTCATTAGCTTCTTCAATTGCTAATACTTTTCCTTCCCATTCACTAGTCAGAGAATGTAGGACTGTTGAAACAACATCGAAATCAGAACACTTTTGTCCTATGCCAATAAGTGCATGGTTAATAGTTTGAAACCGTGAATACATGTCATTTATTGTCTCATTTGGTTTCATTTTGAAATTTTGAAATTGACTTTTCAGCAGGGCTATTTTGGCTTGTTTAACCTTGTTAGTACCTTCATGAGTGATTTTTAGTGTTTGCCAAATTTGATATGCAGTAGTGCAGATACTAACACGGTTATATTCATTTTGGTCTAATGCACAGAACAACATATTTATTGCTCTTGCATTTACGGCTGCTGCCGTTTTCTCAGCTGCAGTCCATTCTGAATAATCAGTTATTGGATTCACTATTTCTCTTTGAGTGGCATTCCAAGCATCATAGCTATTTGATTGCATAAAGAATGACATACGTGTTGCCCAATAACTATAGTTAAGACCATTGAAAAATGGAGGTCTTTGTGTCGATTGACCCTCCATGTAAGTAGTGTTTTGAGTGCTAGTACTTACGTTATTTGCCATATTACTATAATATATCAAATAACTGTGTTACGGTTATATGATGACCTTGCTCTGATACCAAATGAAAGTACGGTGTGTATACAATTATATGTGCTAATATAGTACACACGGATCGTGTAATATGGACTACAATATAAATGTGGAAATAGATGATAATAGCATAGTAAATAAAAAATAGAAAAATCACACCAGAGATTTTTATACTGGTTCGGAGCACCGTCCTACGTCCAGTCCCAGACTTCTATCTGGATTTTCACTATTAACTACCTCGCTTCACCCGGAGGAACAGGTTTACAACACCCGAACAACCGAACGGGATTTCACGCCTCTAATACACTGAGGACTTCAACACTTGCCTCTTACAACACAGAGGACTTCAACACAAGAACAAATACAATTATTGTTGACTACTTGTGTTCTTGAAAACACGGATTTGTCACTAGTAGTACACCCTTCCTATAATCTTATCCTCAAAGTACGCGAATGATGTTTTGAAAAGATTAAGGAAAGTATATTACTTATTGAATCAAAAGATATGAAATAGTTTCAATAATTCAATAAATAATCGAGAGCTTTTAGAATGCAGGAGTATGTAGTAAGTTCAGAGATTAGATTAAAAAGCATATATAATCATGTTGTGTTAATCAACGAATTAGATGAGTTTATATAGATAAGAATGATTGTAACTCTTTGTGAGCAGTTGCCATTAAGAGATATGATCTTTGGTGAAAGGTAAGAGATGCAACCTTTGGAGAAGAGAAGTGTCTTTTGGAAAAATTGCTTTCTGTTTAAAAACGGTCGACAGGTTAAAAAGTGACCAGTAGACAGGAATTTAAATATATATACGTTATGTGCATGTGTGCACGTTCAGTGTGCAAATTATGCAGGAACGGTCGACCGCCTATATTGTGACCGGTCGACCGGTCCCTGTAAAGTTGCACACTGAATGTGCAACTACATTCTAATCGTATATATGTTAATTTTCTTGAAAATGCATGATTATTTGAGGATAGATTTTAACAAGTTTATCACTAATATAATATCAAATAATCAATCTACAATCTAGAGTACCATATGTAGCTCTTTATAGCCATAATGACCTTGTTTTGTCGATCGCCTTTAGTTATTTGTCAGAAATCAAAAGCTTCATAAAACTTGTGACTCAACAGATGACCCTTTACGTTCCCGTGTATGAGCGAATGACCCTTTGTACATGCGTCTGCCTTGAAGTGGACATTATACACATATTTCTGATATGTGTATTCGTTGCAGGTGACAGGTTAGAGGGATCCAACTGGATTCCTCACCAGTATTTATTTTTTAACAGATATTGTGATATATTCTGTTATCATATGATATATGATGTTTGATGCCGTGATTGTTGTATTTAGTACTGTTGCAGCATTGGGCCTATTTTGGAAAATTAAAAGTGTTAAAGTGATGATTTCCAAATTTAAAAGGATTTTAAAGTGATTTTTGAAAGTATACATTTTACTGAATTTTGGAATTAATTCATTTTAAATAAATAAACGTTATAATTTTAATGTTATAAAAATTATGGTTTTTTTGAAATAAAACCAGAATATGATTTTTGGAATGTGAAGTTAACTATTTTGAAAAATGGTTTAAATTGAGATTTTTGATTTATTATAAACGGTTTATATAAAAGACTTGTAAAATTGATATTTTATAAATTAAAATATTGGAATTATAAAACGAGTTTCTATAAGTGTTAAAATGAAGTATAAATGGATTTCATAAGTGAATGAAATTTATAGATTTATAAATTGTGAAGTTATAAAATGAATTGATTTTGTAAAATAAATGATTTATAAGTAATTAACTTATAAACTGGATTTGGCATATGAATGAGATGAATTGAATTGGTTAATAAAAGAGATTTATAAATTGAAGTTTTTATAAAATAGAAATTGAAATTATAAACATTGTTTTATAAATCCAAAATCAATTGAATTTGATAAGTTAAATATAGAAGTTTATTAAAGGAGATATATCCAGGATTTTGGACAGTGGATATTCCTTTAATGAATATATAGAAGCAAAGATTTGGTAAAAGAACTATATCCACGATTTTGGATAGTGGATAATTCTTTTAATAAAATGTGTAGAAGTATTGAATTTGGTAAATGATTTATATTCACGATTTTGGACAGTGAATAATATATTAAAGAAATGTTTTGGAAAGTGATATTTAAATGTAATTAAACGATTTGAAGTTGTTTTGAAATGCGTTAAGTATCGAAACCATAGATTTCAACATTCATTGTTGAAATAGACTTTTTCGAGAAGTAAGAAAATGATGGACTATAACACTGTTGTTATAGTAAATGATTTTCGAAAGGAAATGTTTTTGTATAGTATATGCGATTTATATATCTATCTTATTTTCGAATCCCTACACTAGTGATTTTGGGTTGTTGTAACGATGTTTTACGCAACATTCATTTTGACCCAAATAAATATGTTTAAAGGAATCTTTTCCTTAAAGAATTAAATATATACTTAATCGTGATTTAAGTATATTTAATATTGTCTAAATGTTGAAATTAAGTGAATTGTGAATTAATTATTATTAAATAAGTATTTGGAAATGTTTTCCAATGTTGAAATGATTTTGAGAATATATCTTTATAAAGGTAAGTTGAAGTGAATATTTGGCAAGCAATTTAATTAATGAAAGTAATTAAAAAGGCCTAATGATTGCATATGGTGCTGAATATTTGTTTGTTTGCTTTGATAGTTAAATAACCGACTATCAAACTTGGCTAAATTTTAGTTCCTCGACTTGATGTGCGAACTATTTAGTTGTATACTTAGTACGTAGCCTTCTGTGTAGGCTTGATTATCGTTTGTGTTGAGGATGTTGATTCGTATAGTGCGGAGTATTACTCCAATCTATCGAGCTTCCTTCTTGGCCCGAAGGATAGCAAGTTGAAAGTTGGAGATGCGATATGTCTACGAGATTTAGTTTCTGTGTGAGGTTGAGAAATGCTTTTGCGTTATTGGTGCGAAGAGATCGGGATCAGATTTATTTGAAAACCACTTCGGACCAACGTATATGTGACGATTGTGCAGGTTGCTTGTGATGATATTGATATTCTGGAGTTTCATAGTGGGGGACTTCTTGTTGATCGTTTTAGGTTAAAATCCCAATATACATCCAGTAGCAGTGGTCTTTTCATTATGAAATATCCAATGCGAGGAATATTCGCTGCTATACCTAGGGATTTCCCGACAGGATGTGGTAGGAAAGTACCTTCGGTTTGTCCTGTTCCTGGACAACTTGTATGGATGTTTGTCTGGCATTGCATTTCTATACATTCCATACATTGGTTTTTACAAACGTACATCAGTGGTGGCGGAGAAGGCAACTTCTCTTAGCTTAACACCCTCCTTGAGACGTATGAGCTTAAGGGTTGTATTTTTGTGGAAGGCAATTAATAATCAACGGAAATGGCCGTGTGGCATTAAAAGTGATGTGATATGTGATTGTGAAAGGTAGTCGTTACCTCTCAGGCCTCATCAACCGAAAATGACCAAAATAGGGTTAGATGTAGCAAGGCTAAGTGCATCGCTCCCATTAGGATATGATCATCCTCTTCTAGATATATGTTTACACGCTATGACATCGTGTATCTGATCATTGTGGTTTGTATGCTAGAGGGACCTCGGTTAAAGGTCGGTAACGACCGGAGGATGACATATTCGGTACCATCTAGTATAGAGGTGGGCCGATCATGTGTTGGTAGAGGGCAGATGTTCTATGCCCGGGGAAATCCATCTAGAGGTGTACCCCTTCGGAAGGTAGTCCCTTCACCTGGTCATTTGTATGGAAATCCAAACTCCACTACGTGTTTGCCATTTTGATTGTATTACCCAATTGGGCTATATGCTGGAATTTAATCAATATAACAATTTTGGCTATGATTAATATTATTTGTATATAGTAGACACTACTATAACATAAAAGGATTTGATATGATATGTTTTAGTTATCGTAAGGTATAAACATGTCCGTGTTTATGTGTGGACTTGTCTTACGAGATACTCTTGTTTTGAAAACTAAGGAAAAGTTTGGTAATTTAACAAATTCAGTCGAGCATGTTTCTCACACTGGTTTACCAGACTGATCCGGGCGTTCTTCCCTTTCAATGCTCAGGTCAGACCGAGTATATCTACAGGTTATGCTTTGGTGCTTTTGGAGCTTCAGCAGGAGAGCTAGAGATCTTCATTTCGTATACGCGTATCTGTTTTGATTATTGATTATCTGCTGTGCTTAGTTGTCTATATTATCAGCAATTGTGAGGACAGTTATTATAACTGTTCAAGCTGATAACTATTGATTGATTATTGAATTGTGAGGACTGGTTATTATAATTGTTCAAGCTGATAACTATTGATTGATTGTTGAATTATGATTGATGTATATATAGACAGTTTCTGTTTTGTAAAGATCATTGATATGATAATATATATTTTCCACTACGAGGTGAGATTCTGTATTGTTCTGTTTGGTTCTATCTTCTCTCTTTCTTCTCTTCTCTTCTTCTCTCTTTTTTCTCTTCTCTTCTTCTCTCTTCTTTTCTTTCTCTTGACTTTCCGTCGGTCTTTGCTTTCTGGATCGTACATGTGTGGATTATTGTCGATTCAAAGGGTACGATTTGCAAGTCATCACACTCAGCCTCGTATCGATCGGTCCAGAGGCGCTTCGTATCGTTCCCTCATTATACCATTCGTATCGCTCAAACCCTCTAGAGATACGAAGGTGTCTTTCCTCCATCGTTACGAATTGAACAAGAACGTATCGATACGAAGTGGTCTCGATACGAAACTATCGACATGAGGTGAGGTGTGGTCGATGGATATGAATGAGCCCATACCTATGGATACGAACAAGGAACAATCAAGAGAGAAACTCGGTCACTCGACATGAAAAGTGGATCGATCCTAAAATGCAGTGCCACATCATTTGGTCAACACGTGTAAGCATGGATGTGAATAGAATGATACGAAAACGTTCGATACGAAGTCGATAACACATTGAAGATCCAAACTTACATCGATCATATCTCACAATCTACAAGTCCAAATGCCACCAAATTTTCACAGGAGCTTGCGTACAACCTCAACAATGTCAATGATCAATCTCAACCCAAAAAAGGAAATTTCGGATCGATGCGAATTTGGTACGTATCGATCGTGGATCGAGTTGAAATGTCAAGGGATCGATCACGTGGGCCCACCCACGTGAGAGAAGGAGTCTTCCAAGATCTGCGTGAAATATTTGCAGCCTACACCTATAAATAGCAGTCCAAGAGCTTCAGAAAAGGGGATCTTTTGGCTCTTCTACACCGATACTCTACCGGAATCATTGTTGTAACTCGGTTGTACTTTTATAAACCTCTATAACCAGCGAGTTATAATCAATAAAACAACAACACTTCAAAGTGGACGTAGGCTACAACGCCGAACCACTATAAATCTTGTGTTTCTACTTCTTTTCTTTTAAATTTTAAGTTTTCTTCATATTTATATTCTCTACATACTTGCTATCTGTGACCTGTGATTGTGAACGGGTGCTTTCATCGGTAATTGGGTGTTTGTGACAAATTTTGACGCAAAAAATATCCAACTATATTAGTCTCTCTCTTAAAGACACATTTGCGGCCGATGGATCATATCCCTTTGGGTACAAGTATCAAAATCATATTTTTATAACATGCTTGGATGCATCATCATATAGTAGAATTAATACTCTTAATGATTCAACTAACAATTGATGATTATTACACCAATGTGACTAGGCAAGAATGGGATATTAGCCCAAGCCAAAAGCACCAACCCACTTTTTTTAGCCCTAACCCCTCTTTCATTCAACTTTGCATTTTTCTCAAAATAGAATCCTAAAAACTCAAGTCAAGGTAGACCATTATTATGTAAGAAGAAGAAGGTTTCAAAGCTAGAAGCTTAAAGCTTTCAAAAATGAAGACTAAAATAAGGTTTCTTAAATCAAGATGAGTAATAAAACATATCCTAACCTATTAGTTTGGGTTTTGATTCTTATATGAATGTTTTGATGATGTTAAACATGTTTGGTTGATTAAATATTATTTAATTGTGCTTAAAAATTAAAATGAAGTAAATTATTTTATCTTTTAGGTTAAAATATGGTTAAATCATATTTAAATGTCATAATTTAATATGATGCTTACAGCGATGAAATTGAGATGGGTTTTTAATTTTGTAATTTTCAGAATTAATTTGGAACTAATGTGAATTTTCTAAGTTAGGAGAAAAATTATTTTCGATAAATTAATTATTAAAGTAATAAAATTAATTATTTTGATTTGATTTTTTTTGGAAAAATGTAAAATATGATAAAATTGATTTTTGGCGAATTTTTTGGATTTTTCCCATCAATTTTCGGTTTTATATGAATTAATTGGCTAAGGAAAAGGATAATTAATTAATGAACCGAATATGTTATTAACCCATTTCTAAAAAGTGAACTATAAAGATACATATTAGTCAATTGGAATTTGACACTAAACGAGATTTGGTGAAAAGTTAATACTAAGAAAGGAAATTAATTGGTTTTCATTATAATTACAAGTTTGCCACTTTGAACTCACGAAAGCCAACCTACTTTCTATACATGCATGTGAAGGTTTGGGAAAAACTATCCAACTATGATAGCCTATTGGAATCAACTCATAATGATTTCTTAAAGTCATCATGCGAAGATTTAGTGTAAACATTAAATCATGAAGGCTATTAGAAATCAATAATGCGATGACATATAGTAAGTTGATGACACTTAAAGAGCTAGTACACAATGCCTTCTAAGAAGTTAGTACATGATGACTAATGAGGAGATTGTCCGCTATTGTTATCGATGGGATAAGACACAAAGGCTTTAGACGAGTTAGAACATGATTACCTAGGGTGGAATTATATACGACTGCATCTGATAAATTAGCATGTGATGAATATATATATAAAGTAGTAAGCGATGGCCCTAGGGAAGATAATCCATGACCATTACCTAAAAGATAATATATGATAGCTTGGGAAGTTATTAAGCCATGATGGTTATGGGGTAGCCTACACATAATGATTAGGTTCAATGTTCGAAAGCTATAGGATAGCTAGTATGCGAAAGCTATCATGATAGCTTGGGAAGCTATTTTTTTGAAGTAAAATAAGAAAATGCCTATGACACTTTGGAAGACGGTTTCCAAGTGCTAATGAACTATTTCATAGGAATGAAATAAAAGAGGAATTTTGACAAGTTAAAATTGTGTTAACATGTTTTTAAATGGAAGAAAACTTAGAGAAGCTAATACATGATAGAGTATCATTTAAATGAAAGATAAAATATTTTATCAATAGAAAGTATAGGGTATACTATAAAGGAAGGAATTGAACGCATTGAACTATGATCGTAAAGATATTTTGGATCAAGGAGTTATTGGATGGTAGGGTGCCTTGAATATTAATCTAAAGTCCAATGGTATATGGTAGGGTGCCACGATAGGGTTCAATCCTAAAGGATTTATAAACTCTAAAGCGGAGTTAAGGTAGGGTGCCACGGTTGGGTGCCAAAACATTAGGGTGGTGTTACAAACAAAAAGAATAAATTGGCAAAGTGAACGGTAGCGGCTCAGGGACTAAGAGGTGTATTGGCACTTAGTAAGGATGCTTATTATAATGTTTCATGGTGCTTACATTAAACCTCTTAGGAGAGTCAGGGTGGCTCCTGTTGGTGGAATGAGTAGCCATTTCATCAGATAACATTGTTCGAGAAAAGATGGAACTGCTGATAGGTAGGCGTAGGGAGGTAATCACCAAATAAGTTAATGATAGCTTAACGACGAAAACCTAAAATAAGAGATTATATGATTTTTGATTAGATGATGAATGATTAATGACATGGTTCATAATGGATTGATAAGTATATGGTATACTTGATTAGAATTGATTATGACATGGTTCATAATCGGATGGTAAGTGTAGAGTGCACTTCTAAATTGAATATGCACATAGTAGCTTTTCATGTAATGCTTGTTTGCATGTTATGATATACTATGCTATAGTGATAAAGTGAGGGGAAACCCTTTCCTCGTTAGAAGCATAATCTCACTATAGATGACTATGGTAAAAGTTTTACTCATATCAGGCTTTATGCCCGATCCATGTTTTTATTATTTCTCATAAACTCATAGGTACCCATTTGAGTAAGCTGAGTTTATGGATTAAATAGGTATCTTTTGAATGGTGAATAAAGATTTCAAATGGTAGGAGGCTTACTATTTAATAAAAATTATTTTAAAATTCCGCTATATAAAACTAGGATTTACAATTAGTTATGTATTGGTTGGCATCTTCATACGTCGAACACAACACTACTCTATCTATGTTTTATTTATATTTACCCCTGTATGGGAAATAATATGGGTTAACATGATGTAATGAATTATGTAATTCAAATTTATGTGATATAAAATCTATTTTGCTGCTTTATTTACTTATATTATGCAAATAATTAAATTTACTTTGTCGTTGGAAAATAATTTGGGGGATGAATACAGCAAAATCGGCGTCTGTTTTCAAGTCTCCGAGTGGGGGATGTTACATAAATGGTAGAGGACAAATTTATATTAAAGATTCATAATCTTTAATATATTTATTTAAGTTATATCAATTTATAGAACAATGTATTTCTTATGAAATACCCTTATGATTCAAGTGTCGGAAGCATCTGAAACCGCGGTATACATATGTATTATTCCTTAAATCTATTCTGAGTTTCTTACTGTAACACCTTTTCCTACACATTCATATTGTATAATTTTAATTCCTATATAACAGTTTATAATTTTACTAACTTATATAATAATCTTATGTATAAATTTTATTCACTAAATATTATTTAATTAATTAACAATTTAATTAATTTAATTTTATTCATTTAAAAAATTTAGATTGAATATGCGTACTATAACATTTAAATTACACAATATATCTTATGCATATGTATTATATTATTTATTTATTTATATTTAATTAATTTATATTTAATTAATTAATTTAATTAGAATGATTTTAGTTAATTGCAATTAATTTCGAGAATTTATATATATATATATTACCTTAATATTTTAAGATAACGTCACATATATCAATGTATATATTATTTAATTTAATTAATTAACTTTAATTAATTATTAATCTAATAAATATTAATAATTTTCTAAAATAATTATTTTATTTTCAAATCAATTTCTAAAATTATTTTATAACATTTATAAAATCATTACTTATTTTACATTTAACATTTTAAATATGAAATATTATTTTTATTTATTTTAAATTTAAATTATTTATTTTAGTATCAAAATAGATTTTAAAAATTAGCCCAAGGCCTAAATTAATTTAGGCATTTATATTTGAAATAACCTTTGGGCCTATCTCATCCTTTCAGCCTGGGCCAATGACTAGGTTAGGTAGAGTACTTAATTATCTAAACTCAAACTTAGACGCTACGACTCTAAGCACCATACTATATGAATAGACTTTAATAAAGTAGTCCCGATACCGCTAATTGAGACTTCATAGGTTGTTGGGTTTCGATATCACTTTTGGAATTGGGCCAATACACACCGGGTTAAATGAGTAAAAAATTTAAAAAAAACTGTCATTTTGGATCTTATTTGGCCTATAATGCCTAATTTATTTTGATGCGATCTAAACTAATTTTAAACAAAATAATTATTTATTTTATTTTTAAATAAGGTTTATTTTAATATTACAATTATATCATAGAATATGAACACGCGTATTATATACATATGTATGTCTACGTGCATATGTAACATATATAATATACATGGTTTAACATGCCTATATATAATCGTTGGGATTTACACCGCAATAGACATAGCCCCACCATATACATATGTGTTTTTAAACATACATACGTACATATATATAAGTTTCAAATATATATATATATATATATATATATATATATATGAAATTGAATGTGATAAAAATTATATATATATATATAATGTATATAACACATGTAATATAGTATAAACAATTACTAAATTTTAAATTCAAATTTCAAATATTAGATCTAGAGCTAGATTCTAAGATATCTTTTAATTTCAAGCTCAAATCAATTAATTATAATTTAATATTATATATATACATATATACACACATACACATATACTTGCAAAAATAATTTTTTTGAAAGTATTTATAAATATATATTTTTGAACTAATATTTGTAGATCAAATATAGAATAACTTTATACGTGTAAATGTAAATATATCAGATTATATATATATATATATGTGCGTGTGTATGTACGTATATGTATACATTGGCCATAATATTTAAACAGAATCAATTTTCTGTTTTTTAAATGCTTTTTATTTTTTGTATTTTATCAAATAATTTCATATGAAATGTTTTAAAAACAATTTTTGAAAATTAATTTCATGATATATATATATATATATATATATGTTAACCCGCCTTTTCGCAAAACCGTAGACAGACGGATTTAATTAAGTCGACTACTTGTTTGTCGAGATTGGAGTACGATAAGTTTGAGCTGGTTGGATAGATAGATGCTCGGTCAGGATGGGTCGTTCGGTCGGAATGAAGTGGTTCGGTGTGTTGGAAGTTCGACCATGTGGCTCGACCTTTCGGCATGGCATGGTTCGGTCATGGTATGGAAGTTCAGGCAGGTCGGTCGGTATTAGTTTGGCATTGGAAGCGGCTCGGCATTTGGATAGGTCGTAGGCGAAGGTGGCCCGGCATTAGGTTCGCTCGGCATTGTGGTGAGGTCTGGGTCGCTCGGCACTGTGGTGAAGTCAGGATCGCTCGGCATTGAGGTGAGAACAAAGTGGCTTGGCATTGAGGTGAGAACAAGGTCGCTCGGCATTGAGGTAAGAACTGGGTGGCTCAAAATGGCATTGAGGTTCCGTCAAGGTCGCTCGGCATTGATGTTTGTCGTTGTGGCTCGGCGTTGTGGTGGCACGACTCGGCATTGGCTGGGTGGTTCGACATTGGAGGTGGCTCGGTATGGTTTGGGTTGGCAAGATGATATAGGTCGGCTTCGATCTGGACTTCGTAGTTCGGTCAGCATGTGTGGCTCGGTGTGGCTTGGGCTCGGTCAAGACGAAAGGTGCGAACTCGTCCAAGATCTTGGTGAGCCCAAATTACCCAAGAGGCCCAATACCCTGGATTTGCTTATAAATATAGCATGTGGGACTCACGATGGGGATCTTCTCTCGGCTCTCTAACTTTTTATTTTGTAAGGCTAAAGTTACTCCACCATCTGGTAACTGTAATCGATCGTTAGAGTAATAAAAAGGAAACTCTAGAGTGGACGTAGGCCGGATTTAGCCGAACCACTATAAAATTTGTTGTTCTTTACTGCTTTTATTCTAATTTTGGTTGTTCTTCATATTATTACTCACTACATATACTCTATCTGTGAGTTGTAACTGTGATTTGGTGCTTTCGCTTGGATTTTGGTGTTATTGACCAATTTTGGCACTAACATTTTGGTGCTTTCACTGAGAGAGCAAGCAATCAGGAATTTGGGAGCTAGGAACTTGGATTTTAGAAAGCATGGTTGGACCACCAACAAGGAAGAAAGCAGTGGAAAGGAGCAATTAGGAAGGAAGTCAAGCGGCCTCTTCTAGAACCGGAGAGGATCATGCATCCATCTACATAAATCGGGATGAGATGTAGGTTATGATGAATTCTATGCAAGAACATAAGATGAAACGGCAAGAGGAGATGATGCAGGATCTTCTTAGACAATTTGGACAACCAAGAACTGCAGGTGCTCAAGTTCTTGGAACTGGACCAGAGGAACTCAACCAACTGGCAGATGGAGTAATTTAGTAGGGGAACCTCCCAACCAATAAACAACTAACAATCTGGATGGACCTAGACTTGGGGAACGTCGTCGAGTAATGTTGGACCAACCTATGAAGGGATATCAGGTAATGTTGTGCAACCCGGCATTAATAGGAACACAGAAGTACGTGACGAGGAATATGTGCCAGAGTTTCCATGCGGAGTTGGAGAGCAGCTAGGAAATATAGATAAGAGGCAAACCTTGGTTGGAAACGCTGGATTGGCTGAAATTATTAGGCGGACTATTCGTGGAGGTCTGGCAAATAGAGATTTGAATGGAGTAAACAAAAGTCCATTTACCTGAAACATCAGGGTAGCTAGGAAACCACCCAATTTCGAGCTACCCACTCTGGAAGCATACAACGGTAAGACGGACCCCACTAACCACTTGATGAGGTACACAAGGCATTTGGAAGTGCTAGGGGCATCAGAGGAGGTCATGGCCCGATGTTTCCCCTGTACTTGACCGATATAGCTGCTATGTGGTTCAGACAGCTAGAGGATGGATCTATTAGAGCATGGAAAGAACTGGTGGACAAGTTCTTAAGTCAGAGTTGAGTTCACATAAAAAGGCCAAAGAATGTAATGACTCTAATGTCAGTTAAACAGAGGGCGGATGAATCGCTCAGGACATTCTTAACTCGGTTTAATGCAGCAATTGCTTCGGTAGATTGGCCGGATCCATCAATAGTTCTGATGGCTGCGGTATTAGGAGTCAGGGATAATTCGGATTTCAAAGTATCGTTGATATGAGACCCACCATTGGATCTCGGGGAACTCTTTCATAAAGCTAAGAGATTTCTTCGACAAGAGGATGCATGTTTGGATATGAGGTCAAAGGAAGTGAATATGGTTAAGGATGGAGGACTGCCCGACGAAAGCTCGGGTAAGGACAAGGATAAATGGAAAAGGAAGCATTCGGGAGAACCAAAATTCTCCACTTACACAGGATTGAATGCAACATTGGAACAAATATTCTTAGACACTCAAGACCGCCTCCTGTATCGAAGGCCGACAAGAAGGGAGCCCTCAAAACGCGAAAGGATGTCAGGAAGGCACTATCTCTTTCATGACCTGGACGGGCGTGATACCAACAGTTATCGACGTCAGAAGGATATAATCGAGGAGCACGTAAGGAATGGTCTGTTGCGACAATATATCGAAGCTCAGAATGCGACAGTGGAACAGGAGTAGCCGCCATCTACCTTGAATGACGAAGGCATGAGGCCCAGGAATGGTGGCCGGTTGGTCATCAAGTAATCATGGTGGTTTGGAATAAGTAACAAACTCTGGTCAAATGGTTAAATCACTTACTCATGTACGGGGTTGGAGATAACCCTCAGGCATGCTCTGAGATGATGGTTATCGAGATGCTCCTGTTTGTGAAATTTGTTTTTTTCCTTTTGACTTGGACATTTTCTTTTTCTAGTTTGGTTTTGAGTTTGGTTTGAACTCCCTGTTTTGCTCTTTTTTTTGTTTGGATTTCGGTTTGGATATCTGATTTTTTATTTGGATTTTGATTGGATTTTGGTAAAGGTCGTCGAGTATAAACTATGCTCGACAATCCGAAGAGACCGAGATTAGGCCTAGGATTTAGGCCCCATAATATCTATCAGTTATTATTACAGGTCGTCGAGCATGGACTACACTCGGCAAGGGTCCGGAGAGACCAGGATTCGGCTTAGGACTTAAGCCACGGCATTGCTCAACGTTCAGGGGCACTGAACTAGGAACACCATGGCATTTCTTGACACAGGTCGTCAAGTGTGGATTACGCTTGGCAAGAACCTAAAGAGGTTACAGATTTGGATATTGGCTTTAAACAGCTAAGGATTTGGGCATGGACCTGGAGCGGTCCTGGATTTTGATATCGACCCAGAGAGGTCGTGGATGTGGTTATTGGATATGGATGGATTAGAAATCGGTTGTCGAGTTCACATGGATATGGATTTGGCTAAGGATTTGGTTACTGGATTCAGAGTCGGACATAGACTCGGAATAGTCGTAGAAGCGGATCAGGATATGGCCTGGCACTCAAATAGGATGGCTTGGTAATGGATCGGATTATGAATCGAAAAGTATGGATGTGGATAACACACATACTTCGAATATCGGACTTGAGGCTATTCAAAACACACCTTCCAAAGCAAGGCTTGTTTTGGGGGTCAAGTGTTAACCCGCTTTTTCACAAGACCGTAGGCAGGCGGATTTAATTAAGTCGACTACTTGTTTGTCGAGATTGGAGTATGATAATTTTGAGCTGGTTAGACAGATAGATGCTCGGTCAGGATGGGTCGTTTGGTCGGAATGAAGTGGTTCTGTGTGTTGGGAGTTCAACCATGTGGCTCGGCCGTTCGGCATGGCATAGTTCAGTCATGGTATGGAAGTTCAGGCAGGTCGGTCGTTAGTGGTTCAGCATTGGAAGCGGCTCGGCATTTGGATAGGTCATAGGCGAAGGTGGCCCGGCATCAGATTCGGTCGGCATTGTTGTGAGGTCAGGGTTGCTCGACACTGTGGTGAAGTCAGCATCGCTCGGCATTGAGGCGAGAACAGGGTCGCTCGGCATTGAGGTGAGAACAGGGTCGCTCGACATTGAGGTGAGAACATGGTGGCTCGGCACTGATGTTCGTCATTGTGGCTCGGCTTTGTAGTGGCACGGCTCGACATTGGTGGGGTGGTTCGGCATGAGAGGTGGCTCGGTATGGTTTGGGCTGGCAAGATGATGTGGGTCAGCTTCGATCTGGACTTCATGGTTCGGTCGGCATGTGTGGCTCGGTGTGGCTTGGGGTCGGTCAAAACGAAAGGTGCAAACTCGGCCAAGATCTTGGTAGGCCCAAATTACCCAAGAAGCCCAACAACCTAGATTTGCCTATAAATATAGCATGTGGGTCTCCGGATGGGGGATCTTCTCTCGGCTCTCTGACTTTTTATTTTCTAAGGCTAAGGCTACTCTACCATCTGGTAATTGTAATCGATTGTTACAGTAATAAAAAGGAAACTTCTGAAGTGGACGTAGGCCGAAGTTAGCCGAACTACTATAAAATCTGTTGTTCTTTACTGCTTTCATTCTAATTCTGGCTGTTCTTCATATTATTACTCACTACATATACTCTATGTATGAGTTGTGACTGTGATTTGGTGCTTTCGCTTGGATTGGGGTGTTAGTGGCCAATTTTGGAACTAACAATATATAATTTTATGTATATTAAATAAATAAATATATGTATATGTATGTATGTGTTTTATATTATATGTGTATATACAATAGATTAAGAATATATTTTATTTTAAATGAATTATATATATATGGATTTTAAATATATATATATATATATATATATTATTTTCGAAAACACTAACATACATATATGATTTAATAAAAAACATGGAAATATAATATGTATTTATATATTTAAAAATCAATTATGTTTTAAAAATATTATTAATTTTTAAAAAAATTATTTTATGGTCGATAGTATAAATATACATAACTTTTTTTAAATTTTGATCATAATATATATATGTATGTATTGTAAATAAGAATATTAACTCATTATAGCCTAGAGAATGTACCTTGAATGTCGAATCAGTTGACTTCGTTTGAATCTGTATTTAAATCCTTCCAGGGAGAGCCATCCGACTAAAAGTATTACACGCCGTTACTGAAATATTGATTTGAATTTGTGTTTTAATGCTTGAATTAATGAAGGTAGGTGGGCTTCCATTTTCAGCTAAAAATGTGGTAAAAAGGAGACTAAGAGAGAGCTTAAATGAAGGGTTAGACCAATTTAAATAGTAGAGAAAAAGAGAAGATAAAAGTGGATCCAGATCCACAAATATCTCCACCAATTAAAGCCCTTTTGAATCATATCCGACCTCATATTATCATACCTATGGCCAGCAATCCTTTCCCCTTTTATGGGCCTCTATATCACTTCAATTTCAATCAAATAATATGCATTTAAATCTAATTTCAACGCATATTGATATGTATGTATACGTCTTCTATATACATGTTAATTTCAATATTGGTCAACAAAATTCAAATAAAATTTTATAATTAATATTTCATAAATATTAATTAATCTATAAAAATTATAATTCATTAAATCGGGTGGTAGTTGGAGCATTCAACATTTTGATTGTATGACTCTTATGTGCAAAATTTGGTCATCAATTAATATCGAACAATTTGACTATTAACGTTCACACGTCATTTTAGCTAGTGGTGTAATATTATGGTAAAATTTATAACTTACAAAGCTTCGGTAAAAATCCAATTTTACTTATTTTAAGCGTTGCTTAGCAGTGACAATTATTTACATAAATTCTTTCATCAAAACTATATCAAATTAGAACTTATGGAATTTATTAATGGTCAAAATTTCAATATCATCTACATTCAACTTTATAGTCCAATCACAAAGCCCTTGGTTAAATAATAACAATTATTATTAACCTAGATACTCTGCCCACAGACTTTGACTTTAAGTTGATATTAGTTGATTGGGATAGTAACCAGATATAACTAAGGAGATATATTCTCTCTTAAATATATTTCACTTCCAATGCTTCCACTCGACTCAACCATAGTCATTCGACAGACACAGTGCCACAATTTAACTATAATCAAAGTGGAGTTTCTACATTAAAGCCTGTAGTATTCACAAGTTGAGGGAATTGAGTAATGTTATCACATCGATATTTTCTATTTGACCTTAGTTTTATTAAACAATAGAAAACTATCAAATGAGTCATGCATTGGTTATCAAATAACTATCAATATGTAATCTCTTGGTGCCCCCGGAAACTATGAGTAATACATTGTCCAACATTTGGAGAGCATTATGTACTCTAATATCAATGGATATATCGATATCCAATATCGATACATCTTGACTAGGAATATTTAAAATGGTATGTTTATTTTCATTGTAATAAATTGCTCATGATTACAATGCGTTGTAACTCCTATAAGAAAACATATCATTGATGGATAAATATTCTTAAATTGGTTAAATAATTAATACAACACATTATCTCAAGTATATAATACAAAGAAAAATACATTTTATTTTGAAGAACTTAATACAGTGTTAACATTTACAATAAATTACAAAATTTCCCCTAGGGCATATCTCTAACTCTATCGGTATACACATCTTATTGATACACAAAATACAGTGAAACGTATAAATCTACTGCTAATTAATTACAAAGGATGTAACACCCCGTAAAATTAACTTTAATTAATAAGTAATTGGTGAGGCTCTAACAATAGAATTTGAACAATCGACGGAATTCAAAATTTGGCCGCAAAACTTGCACCATTATATTCATGGTAATTTTTTAAGCATCATTCATATTTGTAGTTTCGCAATCGGAGTTCAAACGAAAAAGTTATTATCTTTGAAGTTTCGGAGCAAAAATAATTAAACGAAGAAAACGGAAATAAATAAACATTCAATATGGGACCCCACTGGTCGACCCACTGCATGGGCCGGTTGGCTGGTCTTGTAATGATGGCTAGGTTTGAAATTTGAATAATGACCTGGATTTAATTATTTTAAACTAACATTTACGGTTGGTTCGAGCGCCTAAAAATGAAGATCCAACCACTCATCTTCTCATATTTTCTAATCCAACCAGCGGAACTCTATCATTTTCCCTTCTTTACTATTTCTAAAAATTATAAAATATTATATATCATACAAATTGGAGAAGGTTGAAAAATAAAAGAGAAGAAGTGAATCAACATTGCAAAAGAGGAAGGTAAGATTTTTATAATTATAAATCTATATTCCCCTCAACCCCAAATTTCTTCTCAGATCCGTAATTCTAATAGTATGTATATATCTTATTGTACATATTCTATTTGGTTAGAATGGAAAATGGGTCAAGTAAAGAAGTGGATTCAGATTTGGAAGATTTGGAAAGCTAAAATGGTAAGTGGAAAACTGTATAATTTGTTTATAGCATTGAAATTTATATCATTGGATTTTATTTAATTATTATGCCTAAATAAGATCTGATGAACTCTAGGCTTAAAATAGATGCATAGGAATATCGCCTACATATTCTATAAAATAGATACTTGGAATATGAATAGTATGTACAACCAAATTTGGAAATTTTAATTCAGTCCCATATATTTATTATCATGGAATTTGTTTATTCCAAATTTCTAATCGGGTTGTAAATTAGGTTATAAATTAGATTGCCCTAGTTGACTTGAAATGTGAATTCTATATTTTAATTTATTTAGAATGGCGTATAATTTTCACAAATTATCTAATTTCTAAAATATGTATGAAAGTGCATCGTTTGAATTAACAAGGAATATTCCAAAAGGAAAGAGATGTGTAAAGTGTGGATATTCTTCTCCGTAGTTTTTATTGTCTAATTCAATAAAATAAAAGAGATAATTCCCTGTAATTTCAAATGGAGCAAAAGTCTCGTTTTTGTGTAATTTATGAAAAGTTATAACAGTAACCCCTTTTTGAAAGAAAAGCTCTGATAAATTAAAAGGTGAAAAGGTATGTTCTAGTTTAATAATTAATAATCACAAAATAAGAATATATATATATATATATATGTATGTATGTATGTATGTAAAACCGTGCATATCGATTTTATAGCGTAATTTATGAAAATATTCGTAATATTTATTACAGTGTATTAAATTATAAGATTAAAACGGAAGGAATAGGAATCCTATGATTAATGGACATTAACAATAAATTTAATAGGTAATAAATTTATAGCTAATATAGAGTTAAAAGGAATTAGATGGCGACTGGTTAGAGAATTTAATATCGCATTTATGGGAAAATGAATAGGCATGGTAGGTTGATTTTGAAACTAGTAAATAAATGTCATTAGAGAATTTAATATGACAATTATAGGAAATGAATAGGCATAATAAGTGGATCTTGAAACTAGTAATCAAATATTATTGGAGATTATCCAATTTGGAAGTTAATGACCAATTATTATAGGCAATGGATATTTGTTAGACATAAGAAGGAAACAAGGAAACCAAAGCCCAAACGTATAAAATAGGAATAATTATGTAGCAAACAAGTAAGTATTAATACTATTAAATACACATAGAAGGCAATATAATTTTTATAGTGGGATATATAGCTTCAATTATATGTTTGGAACGAGCATGAATTAATGGGCCTAGGTGAACACTTGGGCTTTAGGTGATAGGTTTGGTTTAGTGAGTTGGAATGCGAGGTCAGTAGACTCACATAGCAGAAGTCTGCCCTTCACCCAGAACCTACCAGTAGTTGAGTATACTTACAACCGGTATAAGATATCTCTAACCGTAGAACCCGTAGGCAAGCGATATACGTTGCGTATTAGTAGAGGAAAAGTATACTCAAGGTTTGCCATGGATATGAAGTATTAAACGGCCCAGTACTGCTTAAGGAAATGGGGTCTTTATCTCCAATAAGAGGTATTAAGTAACGGAATGGGGCGTTTCTCCTTGACTTAGTCAGGTTAGTCTACAGGGGATGTCAGCTATGGAAGGTCGACGGATTAGTTGTACCGGTATTTAGCAATAGGTCTGGCATATAAGCCACACCAGTAGTCCCTAGCGAGCGTAGCGAAGACTTGGGTGATGCCTGGATAGATTTAGCTTCCTACTAATGTAGAATCTGTATGGAATACGTACATATCTCAAAGAAGATGGTTAGATGAAAATTGTATATCGAAGATGGACTAGTTAGATGGGTCTTTAAGATGCGTTAGCGGTACGACAATTAAATTATAAACTATAAAGCCATATATATGGGTCATCAGTCTTTGTAGCTAGAACCAATTGACCAGTGTTTATGCTGCGGAGGGCCTGCTTCGGTGACTGAGGTATTAAATGGTTGTTGAGTCTGCCTCCTCTCTATTTAAGAAGTATTAAGCGGTCGGGTTTTTTGGTAGTGAAACAGTTAGACATATACATATATATATGGATAGGCATATACTTATATAGTTATACCTTGGAGAAGATTAGGTTAAGTGTAAAACCCCACCTCTATACCCACATTATCCAAGAGTATTACAAAGTAATACTATCAGATAATATGGAGAATGAGGCTATATAGGGTACGTATGTGAATATTCCCTTGGAATAACACTGGTATGTATTAAAACATCAAATATACAACTCACCTATACGTACATAGTATCGGCACATAGCAATGAACATATGTACTACTAGGACAAAATGATACACAATATAGAGTAAATAACAGAGATCTCAGAGTCAGAATCACAACAATAATATATAATATATAGTACAGTAAGGTTACAAATCATCTCAATTATCAACTCTCACAATGCAATAAAATAAAGAATTATATCCAACTCGGTGTTATACACACAATGAAACAGTGTCATATAAATATCATATATTATCCTAATATATGTCTCCTCTAAGCTTAATAAAATAAATGATGCTCATGTCATCCATGTGTCTAAAATGTCTCGGATTGATCCGAATATTATAAATAACACATGGGTCGGACTATTTCTAATCAAGTATCAAAATAAGGGCTAAAAGGTGTAATTAGAGAATTATCATATGATAACTCAACCAGAGATACTCAAGTCATCAGACGACATGTCAATTTATATATATATATATATATATATATATATATATAACACTATAGAAGCACATACCAGAAATACGATTATAATCTCATAATTAACCACTAAGCCATCAAGTCACACAAATAGCTCAACTATACAAAACATCCGGCTCTGATATCGAAAGATGTCATTACCATATAAAAACACATCAAATCGAAAATAACAGAATCAACATAAATGGATGAATCATACATATCCAAATATATCAATAAATGAGATATCACTAAGTTTATCAGGATAGCATGTAGCTTTTCCAGTATTCCTACATATATCTCTCAGTCTCAATAAAACATCACTATCAATACATATATATGAAATAGGATAGGTTTCCAACCAAGATATTGAGAATACACTATACTCTAAATATGCGTCTCAGGTATAATCTCATCTCCTCATCTCCTCATACAATATCTATCTATAAATATCATGATATGAAAGGGATGTTCGACAGTCACGAAGTCCCAAGTAGAGCTATATATAACAATATATATGTCCTATAAACCATAACCATACTACAATAGGTATACCAATCATATATGCCAATATGCAACTCCGTCATAATCAAAAGGGAGACTGATAGCACAAAGCAAGCTTCCGAGACAGTCTGTACAGTCTTAGTTAGCTCACAGTCATCGTGACATATATCCACCATTGTGCTCGTCAACGTGAGGACTAATCAGTCATTACGCTTTAATTGCCCCTATAGGTAACGGACTATTAACGAATGTGATACAAGGGGAAAACACGCACATAAAAGTATCACAAAGTTATATAAACATAGTGTCACAGATCTAGGGTGCGTCCCCACTATCAGGCCGCTAGGGTTGATTCTAGCCATCTGGTCCTCTCCAACAAACATGATAGAAGAACATCGTAATAGTGGCATATAGATCCAATACGTATAGATACAAAGTCATATTTCACTACGTATCACCTTGCACTATCCACTCTATTCCCGTCAAGTGAGTGACATCTACTTACAATGACTAACCGAATAAATATCACAATAGCGTCCCATACCACTACGTGAAACTTAAATATTTACTCAGTAGCTTATAAATTACACTCAAACTGCCAAGTATTCTATATAATGAGTCTAAAGAATAACCAAAGAAATATTACCGAATGCTCCATCCCAAACAGTATTATAACTCCATTTACTCAGATTTCTCATCACACGTAATTAAATATCATAAAATCACACAGAAGGACGTCATCACCATATGACATTAAAACACCAATCAAATCTATATCAATGGTGATCATTCATATAATCCAATTCAATAAATAGGTAAACAATGAACCAGAAAACATTAAAATAGATTATCAGAATAAATATGAATATAAAACAACCAAGACAATATTTATTAAAAATCATTCAAAACATTTTATCTTATATATGAAGTAAATAATTAGAAATGAATAATAAATAAATATTTCAAAAATAACTAGAATTTAAATTCAACTATAATTTTATTATTATTTGCAGTAACTAACTAGTCTCCCGATCTTTTATATAAATAATCAGTAGTTAAACATCAATAATAATAATAGAAGACTCAATCTCTTTCGTTTTAAAATTTACAAAATAGTTAGTAAAACCAGATATTATATATAAAAATTATTTCATAATTTACTACAATCAAATACTATTTTAAATAATTATAGACTATCCAAATTAATTTAATATACTCATAATCCAATACGTACGTACATACATACACACACAAATACACACACACACATACATATACAAATATATATGTATATATTCATTAGAATTTTATAAATATTTTAATAATGGTAAAACATCAACTAAATAACATTTCATATATATTTTCCAATTAAATACCAGTAAATTCACTTTGTTTATTTATTAAACTTAAACTCATATTTACATTTGTATTTAATATGTAAACATCTAAATATTAGAGTTCATATATATTTATTGTATAACTATATATAAAAAATTATTTTAGTTTATTTTATATTTTAATGTACATGTAAATATATATTTTAATTAAGTATATGCAACAAATTCTAATACAAACACACACAAAGTTACACACCCATAAAAAATACGCACACAACATTATTCTAACACAAACACAAAACCATACACATATTCATAGAAACTAATGTTATGCTCCCAAATCATACAGATACAACCAGGTTAAGGAAATAGCAAAGCACGGGAATGGATAAAACAAGTACAATACAAAGCGTGAAACATCATATGCTTAAGCAAGGTAGACAACAGATATATTTACTGGTGCAAGCAGCTAGTAGAGGAAACAAACATGATGCACTCATACATAAACTTATGCTAACACAACATGTACAAATACATAAACACACACTCACATCTCATAAGCATGCATACACACACAAATGCACTCAAATGTAGCATTGAACACGTACGCGCACATACAACCAAGATCAACCAATAATCTATCCAACCAAACCAAACAAGTGGATATACGAGAGAATATGCATAAATAAAATAATGTAGACATAGTTTGAGTGAGATACTCATTGATTATTGAATGAAGTCTAACTGCCAACCACTATGTTGCCAACCTCTTTTAGGTCGCACCTGTAACTTCACCTCTATCCCATATTCACTGCCAAACCCAAAACTCTATCGCCAGTATCCACCATCAACATCATCAACCTCACCGCGTCTAGTCCTCACCAATCCTTAATCTAGTGTTGCTATGCACATGTCACCTTCAGTTCGTGAATCCCAAGTAGCATAGCCTACTCGCATGTGCATCCCAGCTCGAGCCTCACCTCAACTCGCCATCGTGCTAGGCCGCAATCGAACGCATGCCGCCAAATCATGATTTTGGTTTCTTTCTTATTCTTCTTTTTGGGAAATAGGATGCGGGTTCAAAAATGGATATCAGGAAATTGGATTTTGATTTCAATGTTAAGATAAAAGGAGAATTTTCTAGATGTTTTAAATAGGCTTGGCCTATTTTACTAAGGCTCTTTTAATTTGAATTTCTTTTCTTTTCTTTTAATAATTCATGTATTTAACTAAATGCCAAATCTAATTTAAATTGGTACACACATTAATTTTAAGATGCATAATCCAAAACTCTAAGAAACGTTATTAATTTATTTCAATTTATTAAATCAAAATCTTATACTAACTAGAGTTTGATTAATTTAAAATTATTTTTCAAAGTATTAAGTTATTACAATCAAATTAAATTATTTTTATTTTTATTAAACTTATTTATTATAACATTGTAGGAAGCCAGGGTGTTATAGACTTCCTCCTTATGACAATTGCGTCATCGCGATTTATTATATGGAAACGCCTTATACAACTCATGCCCTGAACTTCCCTTATATTCTATAATCTTCTATAATCTTACACTATGCAATCCTCTAAGTGGCTCCCACAATTTCTCTTTTTGTATGCTATGGATTCGTTCAATAGCTTACTATTTTCTACACAAGATAAGTTTGTGAAACTTTTTCAAGTATTAACTTCTTGGAAAATTTCAACAGAGTCTCCCATGTACGAGAAATGTTTTTTTGAAAGTGGGTAAATTTCATTGATGATTTAGTGTAAACGAAAGCAAGGTACGTCCGCTCACTCATCTCATATGAGCAACACAAAACAAAACAAAGTTCGACTTAAAACATAGAATTACACGTTACTTTTTAAATAGTCATTATTATTCTCGAGAAGCTAAACTAGTTCAGAGAATAATAATGACACACGTTGCTTTCTATATTTTACTATAGTTCTCCTTTTCATTTTTCCACTTTTCGAGCCCTCCTAGCTTTCATGGTGGCTCACAACAATGCAAATTCCATGCCTCCAGCACTTGAGTATCCTCTCCAACATTAGTGGTAACTTTTTTCTTTTTGATTCTCCCATAAATGAGTCTAATATATGTTTCAATGTTTCTAAAGATCTGATCTGTTTGTTTCATTTTTCCATGGAAAATTCACCTATTATGGTCTTTCCAAATATGTTGAACCGTGATTGTAATTGCTATCCGTTTTACAATCTTCAATAGATCCAAGCTTCTCTTCCAGCTACTCAGGTGCGCTAACTCTTCTTCGAGCCTATGAACTGGTTGCATGTCATTGTTTCTATATTTTATCTTAAGCATGTGCCTAGTAGAAAATTCGTATTCGAAAATTAGATGATTGTATGATTCATTATTAGAGTTGCAAAGAGTGCACTTCACATCAGATCAAAACATGATAAAATAAATATATATCGACCAAAACATGGTCGGAAACAATTTATATAACAAAATTTCACCACACGACGTATATTTCATAATACATATCACTCTTTTAAGTAAAACGTACCGTATTTTTCGTTATTAAGCGTTTTCTCTTAATTTATATGTAAATATGCTCCAAATTTATTCATAAGATTTTCATGTACCTATACTTAACTTAAATCAAACTCATAAGCTTTCATATATCAAAAGTTTAATAACATGAATGCATTTTATAAAAACAACATTTATAATAGCATAAAAGATGTATATTCTAATTTATGTCCTTCTCTCTCTTTTTTTCTCCCCATATCACAAATCTAAAGCAAAACTATAAGAAACATTCATGCAGCCATGCAAAAATGAGCATTAATACTAGACTACTAGCTTCAAGTTATGTTACATACTTTGTCGCATATGACTTATTCTCGTTTCGAAGATTTACAACCAAAAGCATGGGTGGTACTTCATTTGTAGCACTGAAATAAAAAAATCAAGTGTGTGGTATATATTAATTGCTTAACTTATAAGCTAAGCCCCGTTTGACTTGTCATTTTTTGTTTTGTGTTTGTCTATATAAAAGCGCGTCCGTTGTATGTATTGTTGAAAAACAAATAATTTTGAAAAATGAAATTAACATGTAAAATAGAAAACAAGTTTATTTTGTTTTCTTGTTTCGAGGGATAACAAAAGCACGGAGGACAATCCAACTCCTTCGTTGTTCGTTGGTCGCCGCAATGGCTAAGAATTAAATATTTTCTTCTCTTATTTTTTGCTATTTCTTAGTGTAGGTTGGAAACACAAAACTCAAAATACAAAATGAAACCAAACGGGCCCTAACCTTTAGTACCTTATTATTATATTGGTTGTTCAAAGGTTGTTGCTAAATCAGCTCAAGATTTTCATAACCAGTTCTAATGTTTTTTTATACCGTTATATCATCAAGTGATGCATGTTATATAATTAAAACTTTAGTGGTATCTTCACTATTATTTGCATCAACAGTTTAATTTCATTATGCTTAATCATACAATATTAAATATCCTAGGCAAGGCCCGTTAAGCCCAAAATAATGTCCACGTTATGATAAATTCAAGTTTGCTAATAAAACATTGGTTATATCCAAATATTCCATCAAACTGTAATGAATCGTTAAAAAATGAACTGTCATATCTGAATATTTTTAAAATTTATACACTTCAAACACTAGAAGTGGAAAAAGTTAAGCTTAAATACAGAGAAAAAAATCTAGTACAAAATGGCTTTAGTACTTAATAATGGTAGACTGTAGAAAAAAAAAAAAAATTTACCTTCCAGTTAAGAAGCAGTATTCTTCACCTTACCATCACAACCTTAGAAATGTATGTAAACTTTCAATACCATTAGTGTAAGGTAAATCATGAATAAAAAGTTCATAAAAAATAATTTTAAATGGAGCCAAAAAAACACTTACAGGAAGGAGATGAGGATAATGAAATTCAAAATTATAAAATCACTACTATGGATATATTAATGACTTGAGATGGCCAATTTTAGATCTTAGGTGTAAACTCTTGCCAACAAGTTTAAGAGCAAAATAAAGACAAGTTAAATTTTGTATAAAAAGATGTGAAATCAAAATTCTATGAGATAAAAATAAACTAAATTTTAGACTTCACTTTAGTTGGGGAGAAGTCTTAGATCCTTTTATAGTTTACCACTTTTTTTTAATCAATTTATCTCATCCCAAAAGAACAATTACCAATATTTTTATTACCATATGAAATAGCAGTGAACAAGTCACGTTATTTTGTTAGATTTAGAAATACATATATAAATATTTATTTTGTGAATTTATCTTCAACAAATTTCTAAAACAGGATAGAAATCGCATTATTCTAAGCCGAAGAATAATTCATACTTAAACTACATCAACTATAAATTGTTTTTCAATTTATATTAAATCCTTTCTTATTTGTAAATTAAATGTACTAAATAACTTGAATAAAATACAAATATTTTTATTTATTTTTCCCCAGACCACTCCATTATTTTCCTTATCAAAATCTCCAAATTCACTCAAAAATAAAATTTTCAAAATAATAATTACTTCACAAAATATTATTTATAACATTTATAAAATCTCTTGATTCAAACTTAAACAAATTTATCCTCACTACCATTATCTACAATTAAATTAAAATATATAACATTGTCACACCATAATTTTTTTAGTGGACTATTTCTCCAATTGACTGCAATGTTTACTTCCTAGGATATTATATCAACACAGTCTCATCGGTGATCTCAACGTCACACTAACATTCAATGGTTGCATACATTGTTCTCTATATATATATACATATGGAAAAATAATATTTTCCATTTCTAAAATAACACATTACTTTATAAAATAATGCATAATTTTTAAGTAAATTATTTCTTATACCATTTCCAAAGATATTGTAACGGATTGCCTCGTATAACCATTTAGGAATCCCAATCGATAACACTGATCAAACGCATCGACCAGAATTTTTAAATCACTCTACGGATAGGCTAACACCAAAATAAACCGTAAAAATATTTTCAAGTACTGTGTAAAATATTATTTCTATTTTATTAAATCATATGCTTATTTGAAATAAAATATTAGATTTCAAAACTCATATATACATACAATTCAATAATCATCGACTACAATACAATCAAACACATATCAACTAATCAAACAAGCAAATGCCTTTAGCAAAAAGCTATCTATCAGCACTGCGCACTCTGATCACTACTGGATCTTTCAACCTTATTCAATGCCAAGTAGAGGTTTATTCACCTTCACCAATACCGACACTATTGGTCTGGCCAACAAATCATTATATCACTACCTTCATTTGCAACTTAAATTCCCCACGGAGATTGACACTCAAATGTAATAGGGATAAAATGATACATGTGGTAGGAAAAGTAACAAATACTTCCCAGATGATTACCCCAGTAATCATCGTATACTCCTACCATCCATTATATAATAATATAGGGTAACTACCTAACGCAACCAAGGGGTCAGGTGTAACGACCCGCCTTTTTGGACAGTTTAAGCCGACAATTAAATACACATGTCGATTCCAAACCATTCAAAAGGGCAGATGGTTATTGGGGTAATTAAGAAAAGAAAAGAAAGAGAAATAAAGGAAAAGAAACAACACAGAATCTCGCAGTGGAACGATAAAATATAATAGTCAAATAAACAGTTCATGAAGCTGTTTACTATACTTTGACAATTATTTCTACAACATTTATCAGAGTTATACATATACAACAGAACAATTAAAATAATGCAGCAGATAGCATGATGCAAGGGTAATAATAGTAATAGTATACCAAATCTTCGTCTTCATCCTCCAGAATAGATCTTCAAAAATCTGAAAAACTCAGGACTGACCCAAGCGTAAAGAAAGGACAAAACACTCGAGTCAGGACTAAAATATCCTTATGAAAGTTAAATCAATCGTAAATAAATATGAGTGTAACGGCGTTAGAGATGTTTACAGGATTTGACATCTCATATCCAGTGTCAACGTGCGTGCAATAACTCAAGAGATGTTACGGGATTTTCCATCTCTTAAGTTATTGCACGCACGTTGACACTGGATATGAGATGTCAAATCCCGTGAACATCTCTAACACCGTTACACTCATATTTATTTACGATTGATTTAACTTTCATAAGGATATTTTAGTCCTGACTCGAGTGTTTTGTCCTTTCATTACGCTCGGGTCAGTCCTGAGTTTTTCAGATTTTTGAAGATCTATTCTGGAGGATGAAGACGAAGATTTGGTATACTATTACTATTATTACCCTTGCATCATGCTATCTGTTGCATTATTTTAATTGTTCTATTGTATATGTATAACTCTGATAAATGTTGTAGAAATAATTGTCAAAGTATAGTAAACAGCTTCATGAACTGTTTATTTGACTATTATATTTTATCGTTCCGCTGCGAGATTCTGTGTTGTTTCTTTTCCTTTATTTCTCTTTCTTTTCTTTTCTTAATTACCCCCAATAACCATCTGCCATTTTGAATGGTTTGGAATCGACATGTGTATTTGATCGTCGGCTTAAACTGTCCAAAAAGGCGGGTCGTTACAGTTGGTATCAGAGCTTTGGTTTAGCGATAACCTTAGCTTTGTGGGGTCTGACTCTTTATAAATAGGGTAGTAATACCCTATGATGAGTCGCTGAGTGTATGTATATGAGAGAGCGTATTTGTTAGTGATATAAAATATTTTATATTGTGTCGGTTGATTTGTTGAGTGGCTTATGGATTATGGTCAATACGAGTAATTAACGTCATTGATAGGGATCTCTAAACACTTAAACAGAACAATTCGATATAGTATTGTTTTGAAATTGGGTAAATGAAATAATTTTGCTCTAATTATATTTTATATATAAAGAAAAATTTTCAGAAATTATTGTGACTTATCTAGCTTACCTGGTTGTTAGGAATGAAAATATTGGTTATTATCATTAATTTGATATTGTAATTTAATAAATAAGGTGAATTACAAAATGAACAATGATAAAACACTTGTGGATTGTTTTAAGAAAAAACAAATCCTATAAGAATATTTTTAAGGTGACTTATGAATTAAAATAGATTTAAATTGAAAAATATTGAATTTAAGACCCGGAGATTTGAAAAATGGTTCTCAAAGTTTTGAAGAAATATATAGTAATATTAGTTGGAAATTGTTTATGGAAATATTTTGAAAGGATTTTTAAGAAGGAATGAATTCAGTACCCCTCTCTTATGTCGCTGGAAAATAATTTCGGTGATGACTGCGCAGCATCATCGACGTTCATTATCGAGTCTCAAAGTGGGAAGACTTCTAAGAAGCTTTGCTTTTCTTCGAAATTATTTTGGGTAAATGGGTTTTGGTTTAAACTCCAAAGGTATGATTTGATATATTAAAGATATGAGTGTATATGTTTATTCCAAACGATTTGAAAAGAACCGGGCATTTGAAATTCTAAGTTATGTTAATTAGTAATTTTCAAATTATTTGAATGAAATGTGAATAACCAAAATTTAAAAAATAAGAGGATTAAGATATCTAAGCTTATGTTGTGGGAAAACTGTAGAGTTGTAGTGTACCTTTAAAGTTGAAAAGTAAAGAGGATTTAAATAAATCAAATTTGTGAACATTCTAATTAAGTAAAATGAAATCCTATAAATTTGTATAATACCAAATTTACATTCTGATAACATATAACAAGACTTACCAAATGTTAAAGGTTAAAATGATGTATTGGATATGTAATGAGATATTGTATAGATAAACAGAACCTGAAAGTAATTGAAATATACAAGTAAGGAAAACTCAAAAGGAATTAAAATATATATAAATGGAAAATTTGGTTGTGATAAAAATATTATATACTTAAATATAACATGAAATGATGAATGGATTAATGGAACAAGTAAGTGAACTTAAGAAAAGGCCATTGAGTCAAGCAATGTCTTTGTAAACTGGTTGTAAAATTAAATATAAATTTGCAACAACACAAAAAAATATGTAAAGATAAATTTGCAACTTTTGAGATAACTATAAACTAAGAAAAGTCATATATGAGAAGTTATACTTTTAAGGAATGGCTATAAACTAAAGTGATGATTAATAAAATGTTCCACAAATAAATTTGTATTAACTGAAACTATGAATATGGAGTAAATGTAAACAAAAGAATTTGGTATAGCTAAGAATCAATTGGGAAAGGAAATTGAGTTTAATTAAATTATATAGAATGTTTAAAATGAACTTGAGTAAGCAAATTCTTTGATATGATGTTTAAGAAAAGATAATGTTAAAGAATATGCTAGGTAAAGTAATGAATATACTAACTGAATAATGGATTGTGAGTAATTAAGTGAAAAATAGAAGTCAATAAAATAATTTAGTATAGATAAATTGGATAGAAATCCATTGGAAGGTAATACGTGAGATTTTACGTATATTATTTTATTCGCATAACGATTTGATCCAAATTCGAGCACAAAATTTCGAGATGGTTTATATCGATCCAAGTTAGGATTTTTCACTCGATTTTCGACGGCGAACCCTGGATATGGATTTTTAATTTGATTCTGGAATTCTCTATCATAGTATATGGCTATGCAAGGAGAGTAATAGTTTCAAATCAAGGAACCAAATCTGAGTCCACACTAGAGAGTCGGGTGAACGATACTAGTTGGAAGTGAAATTGTGTGATCGAATAAGCGATTAGATTGATATTGCTCACGGATGATATATGTACGGCTTACGGACTTAATTAAAGTTAATATTGGAAATTTAAGATGCCAAATATAAAATGATTCTTTTAAAATTATATAACAGGATATATATATAAAAGAGATAAACCAAATTGAATGTAAAATTAATAATTTGGTTATGTTGGGTATGATTTGGTTGTTATATGATTGTTAGTTGATTGTATATAATTCATTAAGTGTTAATGAAATTGAAAGCTATAAATCATTGAAATCAAATTGGAAGTTAAATGAATTTAAATAGAATTTAATTTGATTCAAATTGGAAGTGAACTAATGCAAATATAAATTAGTGAATGTTAACTAATTGAATTTAGAATGAATGTTAGTAAAATCCAACGTTAATGAATCAATTGTGATTAAAATTGAAAACCAAGTCAATAAATATTAATGAGAAGTGAATTTATATTGATTGGTTATGGAGTTGTTGGATGATGGTTGGATGATAATTGATTTGGTGGATGCATTTGTTGTTTTGTTGCATTTGCTATGTTGGCACATGTAGTTGTTATGTTGCTATATTGTGTATATTGATATTATTTTCATATATGCATATGTCTCATGGTTTGTTGAGTGTTTAGTAGGTGCGGATTGCGCTTGCTTCGCATTTAGAGCTCGCTTTCGCACTATATTAGCCGTATATGTTCGCTAATAATATATAAGGTACATATCTCGGATTACATACCGTACTTTTACACTTTTTCCCTGCGGGATGCCTCATCACTTGATGAGATGTATATTTGTGATATATATACTATCATTTTTTTTTCCGATCGAGCCGCGCAAAGGAGACTCTGCCGAAATTTTCCGTAAATCCAGGTGTTGGAAAAATTTTCAAGTAAATTTTTTTTTATAACTTGTTTTGATAACTAACTTTTAAGGTTAGAAAGCCGTTTGGAGTAAGTTAGTGGAAGTATGTAATGATTTATAAAGGGAATTTCATTGTTTTATAAGTGGATAATTTTGAATAAAATATATCGAATGTTGAATTCTTTACTTAGTTTCTTTTCCCTTCTTTTTCCTTTTCGGGGACGAAAAGTTTTGAGTGGGGGAGAATGTAACGACCCGTAAATTTTCGATAATTAAAATAACTAATTTAATAAGATTTCATGATTTAAGGTTAGAAAAAAATTTGTAATTCGTTTGGAATAATAATAACTAGAATGAAGTGCAACAAATTTTATCTAAGTTGGTATTTTAGAAAATAGTTTTAAGTAGTTTAAAAGTAGTTTTAAATAATTAAAATGGTTAAAAATACTTAAAATATTTAAACGGATTTCAAATAGATAAATTAGTTTAAAATAACTTAAATTGGATTAAGTAGATTAAAAATAGCTTAAAATAGTTTAAGTATTCAAAAGTGGTTCATATAACTGAGTAATTTGGAAAACAAAATAAAACAGCTTCAAAACCAAACCATTTCAATTATAACTTCATTCTGGATCAACACTCCGCGTATAATAGTTATTAAAGTGGTGTTCGGTATCGACAGAGAGTATGTCCATATCCGATCCCGGTCTCTTTAATAACTACGTATTATCACACCGTTGGCCCTTTTACATTTCAAATCGATTCACAATTGATATCAAAATATCATTCTAAGTCTCACCTAAGGTCAAGACGCATGCCTCTTATATATATAATGTATTGTTCTTAATCTGCTCTAATACCAAAATTTAAAACCCCACCTATGTACCTATATTATCCAAGAGTGTTACAGAGTAATACCGCCAGATAATACGGAGAATGAGGCTATATAGAGTAAACATATGAATATTCCCTTAGGCTAACATTTATACGTATTAAAACATTAAATACACAACTCATCTGTATGTACATAGTATTAGCACAAAGCAATAAGCACGTGTACTAGCAGGACATAACAATACACAATATATAGTAAATAACAGAGATTCAGAGTCAGAATCACAGCGATAGTATATAGTATAGTAAGGATACAAATCATCTTAATTGTGAATACTAATAAAGAAATACAACAAAGAATCTATATCCAACTTAGTGTTATACATACAGTGAAATAATGTTATATAAATACAATAAATTATCCTAATGTATGTCTCCTCTAAGCCTAATAAAATAAATGTTGTTATGTCATCCTTGTAGCTAAAATGTCTTGAACTGACCCGGGTATTACATAAATAACACATGGGTCAGACTATTTCTAATCAAGTATCAAAATAAAGGTAACACGGTGTAATTAGAGAATAATCATATGATAACTCAACCAAAGATACTCAAATCATTAGATGACATGTCAATGCATGTACATATATATATATATATATATATATATATATATATATATATATATAACTGTAGAAGCACATACCAGAAATACAATTATAATCTCATAAATAACCATCAAGGCATCAAGCCACATGAATAGCTCAACTATACAAAACAACTAGCTATGATATCAAATGATGCCATCACCATATAAAAGCACATCAAATCAGAAATAACAGAATCAACACAAATGAGTGAATCGTACATGTCCAGAAATATTAAAAAATGAGTATCACTAAGTATATCGGGCTAGCACATAGCTTTGCCCGTATATATCTCTCGATCTCAATAAATAAAACATCATCATCAATACATATATAGTAAATAGGATAGGTTGCCTTTCAATACTGAGAATCCACTATACTCTGAATATGTATTCTATGTATAATCTCATCTCCTTATATGATATCTATCTATAAATATCATGAAGGGAAATGACTGTACGACAGACACGAAGTCCCAAGTAGAGCCATATATAACAAATATGTGTTCTATAACCCATAACCATACTACAGTGAGGTGTACCAATCGTACACGTCAATATGTTACTCCGTCAGAACTAGAAAGGAGACCGATAGCATAAAGCAAGCTCAAGAGACAAAGTCTATACAGTCTTAGTTACCTCATAGTCATCATGACAAGTATTAACCAATGTGCTCGTCAACGTGAGGACTAATCAGTCATGACACTTTAATAGCCCCTATAGGTAACAGACTGTTGAAATGAGTGATAAAAGGGGAAAACACGCGTATAGAAGTACCACAAAGGTTTATACACACATTGTCATAGATCTAGGGTGCGATCCCATGATTAGGTCGCTAGGTATGTGTAACATACTGCAATGATCCAAAATTTTAGTCATTCAAAATTGGAATATTTAATTGATTTTAAATATTCAAAATTGGAATATTTAATTGATTTTAAATATTCAAAAGTAAATTTTATAAGTGGAATAATTTATATTTCAAATATAACGATTTATGATAATTAAATTGTTTAATTTAATATATGGAATTGTTTAAATAATTGAGATTTGAATTTAATTTGATTAAAAATGATTTATAAAGTTGATTTAAATTCTATTTAAATAAGAATGGAGTTAGAAAACTTTTAATATTAATTTAAAAGCGAATAAATAGGAATTGAAAATTTATCAATTCAATTAACCTGTAAAAATAGTCATTTTTGACACTATTTCAGATTTCGACGAAACCAGTTTCATTGGATCCGTACTAGTGAGTTATTATAGAATTCCAAATTTATGTCGATCGGACTTACGGTTTGGTCGTCCGAAGCTAAAATGCATAGAAATTTATTTAAGTAAATTTAATTAAAATAATTCAATTCGAAAACCTATCTTCCAAATACAATGAAATTGACTCTCGATATATATTCCATTGTGTTCGAAATAGGGGTAAAACATTATAAACGCCACGCAGCACGCTTCGTTTGGAGTTTGAAATATTTTTGGATGAATAATGCGTGAAAATTTTATATAAAATGACATCACTTTCTCCAATTTGCAACAACCCTAGGATTTCTTCACCATCTGTCACCTTCATTTCAATGGCCGAAAAACTCCAACCTTTCTCCCTCATTATCTCATGATCCGTACATAATTAGGCTTCTACATCTAAACGAAATATATAAAGCTCGATAAGATCTTCAACGATTGTGATCTGAATTGGTCATCGTGGTGGCCGCTAGGGGCCCACATTTGGCACGCATTTGGGGTGAAAATCGAGGCAAAGGCGGAGCTATGGGGTGCATTTCATTGGCCACTGGTGGAGCTCGGGTGGGCGTACATGATGGTGGTGGTTAATCGTCTTCTAGGCGCACGATGGAGGGGCAATTACCGAAGGGAGCACGCGCGTGTATGTGGGTAGTTGCGTGCGTGAAGGCTAGAACGAGGAAGAGGAAGGATTAGCGCTAATCGATGTAATCAATTCGTTAGTTATTGTAATTAATGTAATTTGTTTTATACTATATAATCGAATGTTTAAAATTCATAACTATTTCATACGATGTATGTTTCACACGAGACAAGCGGTTGTCGAGCGCTTCATTTTAGAGCTGGTTTGGATGGATTTAGAGCTTGGAAGAATTTTGGGCTATATTAAACGTCAGTTTAATTTTGATCCGAATAAAACGCTGCAAGAGTAAAACTCACTTTCTCTGACCCGCTTGTATTTTTATATGTGGGAATATTTTTATTATGCTGTTTTGATGACTGTATGTATGTATGTGTGTGTGTTATGCAATAATAGTTAGTAGTTGGATTATTCCTGCCGATTGGAGCAGATGAGACCCTATACGTTCTCGTGTATTAGCAAATGACCCTTTGTACGCATATCTGCCTCGAAGCAAACATTGTACATATTGTGCTCATATATATATTTGTTGCAGGGGCATGTTGGAGGAATCTAACAAAATTCCTCACTATGTTTGATGTTTACTTACGCATATTGTTATATATGTTGTATTGTGTGATGTTTAATGTGATGGATGTCATGTTTGCTATTATTGATGTGAACACCCTTATTTAGTACTTTTGCAGCATTGGGCCATAATTTTGAAAATTTAAAATATAGAAGTGATGATTTCAATTTAAAAAGCATTTCAAAGTGATTTTGAAAATATATATGTTTTTATAATTTTTGAATTGTTAAAAAATGAATTTATTTTAAATAAATAAAAAATTATATTTTTTTATGTTATCAGTTTGTTTTTTTTTTTTGGCAAGGCCGACGGTTTTATAGTGGACCGACCACTTATTATTACGAACGTAATAAGGTTGAAGTACAGGAGTAAGGTAAAGGCACCTTAACTACTATGTAAGAGAAATATAATACAGCACAGGAGTGTGACAACATGTCACAACTACTAGAAATATATAACAAGGCTAGTTCTCCTCCGCAGAGGAAGAATCACCAACGTCCTCAGAAACCACAGAAGAAACCAGAGTACCACCCCCAAGAAGACCAAAAAAGGGGCGAAATAGAACAGCAAGAGAAGGATCATAAATGTCAATGTCAGAAGAGTATATAAAGGATCGATCCCAAGCAGTATCGGCAAGAAGAACAGAATTAGTCTCAGCATACAAACCATCAATGTCAAGAACCAAGGAATCACCAGAAATACTATAATAAAGGCAACGGAGGTCCAATAAGTCATCAGAAACATATCTAAAAAAGGTGCGATCCACTGGGTTGAATCACATATCAGAACGCTGTTCAACCCAACTATGTTCCGTCTCAGCCCAAACAACTCGCGGCTGTGAGAGAACCGGCACAGAGGGGAGAACTGAATGTACAACCTCAGGAACTGGGGAAGCAGGACGAACATTGGCATGGGGAGGACTAGAGGGAGTTGCAACCAGAGAGGATTTGGGTACCCATTTTCTAAGCGAAGGCCGAGGCAGAGGAATCTTAGGAGCGGCATTAGGAACAGCAGAACGCATGCAAGCAGAGGCAATATGGCCAAAAGAATGACAGGAGGAACAGATATCAGGGACCCAACCATAACGAACGCGAACATCCACCACATGACCAACAGCTAGCTGGACAGGAATAGAGGAAGGTAGTGGCTTAAGTGGAGAGATCTCAATCAGGGCCTTGGCGTAAACAAGCTTATCACGCGCAACAGTATTAGAGTCAAAACATTTCAATTTACCAATATTGCATGCAAGCCAATTCAAGCCAAGCAAGGGTATCAGTTTGTTTTTTTAAATATACTTAAATATGATTTTTGAAATATGAAGTTAACTATTCTGTAAAATAAGTTAAATTGAGAATTTTGAACTTATTGTAAACGGTTTATATACAAGAGTTATACATTTGATATTTTATAAATAAAAGTAATGAAATTATAAACAAATTTTATAAGTGTTAAAATGGAAGTTTATAAAGGAATGTTATTAATAAAGAGATTTGATGAGATAAATTTTATTAACGAAGTTTTATAAATATTAGAAATGGATTTATAATTAGATTTGTAAATGGATTTGCAATTTAAATTTAGAAATGAATTTCTAATGGACTTTATAAATAATAAGATTAGAAAAGCATGAATTTGTAAATAAAATAATTTATAAGCAAATAAACTTATAATGAGATTTTGACATATAAATGAGATATAAATAGAAATTGGTTAATAAAGAAATTTTATAAATGGAAATTTTTATAAAATAGAAATGTGAATTATAAACATTGTTCTATAAATGTGGAATCAATTTAATTCAATAAGCTAAATATGGAATTTTATAAAGAGAAATATATTCATGTTTTTAAAGTGAAAAATCCTTAAAATGAATGTTTTAAAAAGTGATATTATAAAATGGAGTTTAAATGGTTTGAAAATGAAATAAATTGTGAATTCGGTTACTGTTAAAATAAGTTTATGAAATGTTTTCCAAATATCGAAATATTGAAATGGTTTTGAGAATATATCTTTTTAAAGATAATTTGAAGTAATAAACTTGGAAAAGCGATTTAATTAATGAAAAATTAATAAATCAGGCCCAATGACTATTTGAGTGCTTAATTACATTTTTGGCCATATTAGTTTCTTGAGTTGATGTAGAAACTATTTAGTCGTACATTTAGTACGTAGCCATCTGTGTAGGCTTGATTATCATTTAGCGTAAAGGATGTTGATTTGAGAAGTCCGGAGTGATTACTTCTATCTACCAGCTTCCATCTTGGCCGAAGATGGAAAATTGAAAGTTGGAAACGTGATAAGTCTATGAGATTCCAAGTTATTGATATCATTTAAGATATTTCATAACAAAGTCTATGAGATTCCTAAATTTCATAACAAATATTTACGCTAAATGATATTTACACTAAATCTCAAATGATATCATTTCGTAACTTCATGAAATTTGAGATTCCTAAATTTATTATGAAATTTGATATTTGTTATGAAATTTCATGATATTAAGGGTTGGAAACGTGATATTTCATGATATTTAGTGTAAACTTCATGATATTTGTTATGAAATTTGAGATTCCTAAATGATATTTGTAAATCCAATGATATTTGTTATGAAATTTATGAAATTTAGGAATCTCAAATGATATCATAGACTTATCTCATAGACTAAATGATATTTACACTAAATTGAAAGTTGGAAACATGATAAGTCTATGAGATTCCGGCATTGATATTTAGGATTTTCATAGTGAAGGACTGCTTGTTGATCGTTTAGCGTTAAAATTCCAATATACATATAGTACCAATAGTCTCTTTGTTATGAAATATCCAGTGCAAAGATTATTCGCTACTAATCCAAGGGATGATTCCCGACAGGGTGTGGTGGGAAAGTACCTTCGGTTTGTCCTGTTCCTGGACAACTTCTATGGATGGATGTCTGACAGTGCATTTTCTGAGATTACATACATTGGTTTTTACAAACATACATCTTTGTTGGTAGGGAATGCAACTTATGTTAGTTTAACACCCTCCTTGAGACATATGAGCTTAAGGGTTTTATTTTTGTGGAAGGAAATTAGTAGTCAACGGAAATGGCAATGGCATTCAATGATGATGTGATATGTGAAAGGTAATTACCTCAGGCCTCACACCTCAGAAACGACCAAAATAGGGTAGATGCGGTAAGGCTAAGTTGGTAATTCCCATCGGGATATGATCATCCTCTTTTAGATATATTTCTTCCCCTGTGACGCTTGAGATGTAAATTATTATAGATGTATGCTATGAGGGCCCTCGGATAAAGGTCGGTAACGACCGGAGGATGATATATTCGAACTATCTAGTTACAGAGATAGGCCAGTCTTATGTTGGTAGAGGATCCTATGTGTTGGTCCTCGATACATTCGTCTAGAGATGTACTACCGGAAGGCAGTCCCTTCACCTGGTCATTTGTATGGAAATCCAAACTCCGCTACGTGCCTGCCATTTTATTTGTATTACCCACTTTGTGGCTATATGCTGGAATTTAATCAATGTAGCAATTTCAGCTATGATTAATATTATTTGTGCAATAGACATTATTATAATATAAGAGAATTTGATATGGAAGGTTTTGGTTATCGTAAGGTAAAAACCTATCCATGTTTTGATAAAAGAACGTCTTTATAACTTTAAAAATAAATTCAGTTGAGATGTGTTTTTCTCACGCTGGTTTACCAGACTGATCCGGGCGTTCTTCCCTTTCAATGCTCGGATCAGACCGAGTATATTTACAGGTTCAGAATTGGTGCTTTTGGAGCTTCAGCAAACGAGCTGGAGATCTTCATGTCGTATACATATACCTGTTTATTTTCTGCTACATTTTTGTTATAAATCATCAGCATTTATGAGGACAGGTTATCATAACTTACGAAGCTGATAGTTATTTATTCATGTACTCTGATTGATGTATGTATATTATAGTTTCTCTTTTGTAAATATTATTGATCTATATTATATGTTATTCCGCTATGATGTGAGATCATGTATTGTTTTGGTTATGTTTCTCTCTTCTCTTCTTCTCTCTTCTTTCTTTCTTCTCACCATCTCACTTCTTTCTCGTGACTTTCTGTCACTTTGTGCTTTTTGAGTCGGACATGTGTGGTTTATTGTATATTCAAAGGGTACGGATTTACAGGTCGTCATACATCCCCCGTTTGGAGGCCCATAACTAAGCGCTGCAGATGCTGCAATCATCCAGTATTAACTTCTGGTGACCAAATACGGTAATGTTAATGGTATCCACAATATCAGAAGCACTTGAATATGAAATAAAATCATTACATATTAAAACACTTTTCTGGTTACATTTTAAAACCACATTTCATATCCAAGTAACATAATCCCAAACGTTTTCCAGGTTTAGATCAAATAAAATCATTACATAAATAGGCGAGAGCGATATATGAAGATGCCCCCTTGGTTGACCAGTAATGAATAGTGATAATAGACTTAATACAACACATCTGAAGTAAAACGAAACAACTCCTAAATATAGCTAACTTCAGCCTGCTGCTCGTCTTTGGAAGCTTTATTCATCCACCTACTAAAACTTGAAAATCCTCAAACCTATGCCTACTCAAATCAATTTTGAGCACCCAAGGGTTTAAGGGGAAAACATAAACTTCGAGTCAGACATAAAGCCTGATGTGAATAATACTATACATCTCAGTTATTTGATATTAAGCGAGACCACATCGCTTAGCGGAATGGGTTTTGCCTCACTAATATCCTTTTAAAATGTGTCTTTTGCAAATCTTAATCTTGCAACCAAAACTGGTTAAAATAGTAATATCAATATCGTGAAAGCATATAAATCAATTAACAAATAGACTATCTGCCCGAACAATATAGTTTTGTTTGACTAATTACTAACTTTTGGCTGACTTGGGTCTACCAGACAAAATAAACAAATAATCTAACTTTTGTTAGATGCTCCTCTTCTGGAAGGTCCGTCCCTAACTTACTTTTTCAAGGTCAACTGATCCTAATTGTTTTGCAGACTCACCAATAACATATCCTCTCTATATATATTACTTTCTGTGTGCAACATCATTTTAGTTTTACCTGTACACAGAGATGGCCCGAAGGCAAGGCAAGCAAGACTAATGCCTAGGGCAGCACATCTAATAGGGGCAACAATAAAGTGATGTATCATGATGAAAACCTATTTTTTGGTTATTTTTAAAGAGCTTTTAGTTCAGTATAGCATAGATATGGATATTAGGATGTATTGCAGTGTTTAGCCTCTAGTTCTTGTGTCTTATAATACTATTATTAATTATTTGTTTAAAAATATGCATACTATTGATGTCCATTGATACACTAGTAAGGAGATTAAATTGAAATTTGCCTAGGGCATCAAAAGTTATGGACCGGCCATGCCTGTACAAAGCCCTACACACTGCAATTTTGGACTAAATTAGCTAGGGGCTAATAGCTAATTATAGGGCGCGACCCTATAATAGTCCCATCTGGTATCCTAATATCCGAGTAATTTTACTTAGGGTCAACTACCTATAAATTTTCCTTGAAAACTTTTTCTCTCAAATTAATTTAAACCTTTAAATCATACTTTAACAAGGAAATTATACTCTACTTTGCTCAAATCACCTTGCCAAGTTATATATACTTTACACAAAACTTTGTTGATGAAAATAACCTTTGAAAGTACCTCTTCCGAATCCATTAAAAGTAACCCTTTCGATATAAGTAAAACCATAGGCCAAAAGGCCAAAACATAACTTTCGAAACCATTCTTGATAAACCTTTCGAAAACATTCAAAATCTCTCTTTCGAAAGCCTTTTAAAACCTTAAAATCCTCTTTTCAAAACACGTTAAATATGTCGTTCGAAACCTTTGGAAACCTTCCATTTATAACCTTTCCAAAACATTGGGGAACCACCCCTTCAAAATCTTTCTCTTAATCCTTTCGAAAGCCTTAAATCCTTTTCATAAAATCAAACCATTCGAAAGCATTTAGGTTTAGGTAAAACATGTGGAATACCCTTTCGAAAGCATTTAAAACAATTCCTTTCGAAATCTTTGGGTTTATCTTTCAATAGAACAAAAGGGTCACAAAACAACAGAGTCGAAAGTACTTTTTCGACAACAATTTCCTAAGTAAAGAAGTGGTGGTGTCGAAACCAACCCTTCAAAAGCATTGGAGAAGCGGTTTGGGTTTTAAAACAAAGAAACCCTTTCGAATACATTACTTCGAAAGATAAGATGCGACAACAAAGGGTTTCGGCACCTTCGAAAGCATTCACTTAAAACAAAAGGAGCAACCACTTTTGAAACCATTCCTTTAAAATAATTTGACCAAGTCAGAAGCTAACCAAGTCATAAGCAAAAGCAAACCAGGTGCATTTTCATTTAAAAACAAAGTTAAAGATTCAACCCCTTAGGAACCCTTTGTCTTGACTCTATACCTTTCACATATGCTTGATCCACTACGTACCAAAGCTTTTGATACCATGTGTATTGATTTCGATAGTGATGGAGGCGCGAGTACTGGGTCGAAACATGTAAAAAGCATGTTTTAACTGATTTTTAGCTTTTGAAAGTAATTCTTTTCAACTAGTCTGCCTTGTTTGTCAAAACATGGTTGGTTGTTGATTTCTTTTCTAAAAGTTCTGCCAAAAGTTTAGAAATAGCTAATTAAATTATTTACAAAATACCCCTTATCCTTTTATAAATATATAAATTATTTAAGTCACATACCTTAAATAAATTTATATGTCTACTAAAACACTTAGGAAAAATCTATAAAAATTCCATAACTCATTTTTAATATGCTTTCTGACATATATTAATTTCTGACCGAAAACATACATATATTAGCCATAATTAATTTTTAACCCAAATAACCCTTTTTCTTCACTAGAAAATTAATATCAAATCCACATTAATTCAGAAAATTATGAAAATTGAAACCCATCTCTAAAATGATATGATCATATACTAAAATCACAAGGCATTTAGATGTTATTTAATAAGATTTTCAAATTAAAACGTATCATAAAATTTATATGAATCAGCATAAATCATCAACAAGCATATGTATCTAATTTAATAATGAAAAACATGGCAAAACTTTTGCTAATGAGCTTGGATTTAATCTAAAACCGAAATCAATTAAAAACATGAGATGTAGGTATTATTCACCTTTAGCTTGAGGTTAAGGAGTTGAGATTTGATCTTAGGTTAAGTTACTTAACTTCTTCCTCTTGAAATCTTCTCTTGTTTTCCCTTAATTGTGGTCGGCCTTTAGCTTTATTTTTTTTCTGTTTTGTGAGAATGAACATGTAAAAGGAACGTATGTCAGGGTTTAGCGTATAAGGCTATTACTTATTCCTATATTGCCCTTGTCTACTTACCCTAACTTTATTCATTTTAATTCCCTTAGTTTACTTGTTTAATGGGCACGGCTACCTTCTAAATTCACAAACTTCAATCCCTTAATCATTTTACATTATTTTATTTAATTTTACTAATTAAATGTCTTAAATAATGTTACTAAAAATTAGGGGTGTTACAGTTTGATTCTAGCCATCTAGTCCACTCCAACAAACGTAATAAGAGTACATCATAATAGTGGCATATAGACCCAACACACACACATATATATATATATATATATGAAGTCATATACCACTATGTATTATCTCACACTATCCACTCTATTCTAGTCAGTAAGTATCATCTACTTAAAATGACTAACCGAATAAATATCACAGCAACATCGTATACCACTGCGTGATACTTAAATGTTTGTTCACTACTTATAAATTACAATAAAACTACCAATTATTATATATAAAAAGTCCAAAGAATAACAGAAAAAATATTATTAATGCCCTATCCTACATCGTATTATAACTCCATTTACTCAGATTTCTCATCATACAGAATTAAGTGTCATAAAATCACACAAAAGGATGTCATCGACGTATCACATAAAACACCAATCAAATCCATATCAATGGTGAATCATTCATATAATCCAACTCAATAAATAGGAAAAGAATGAACCGGAAAACATTAAAATAGATTATCGGAATAAATAAGAACAGAAAACAACCAAGTCAATATTTATTAAAAATCTTTCACAACATTTTTATCTTATATAAGAAATAGATAATTAGAAATGAACAATTAATGCACATTTCAAGATTAACTAGAATTTAAATTCAATTATAATTTTATTATTTGCAATAAATAACTAATCTCTCAATCTTTTATATAAATAATTAATAATTCAACATTCACTAATAATAATAATAGAAGACTCAATTTCTTTCATTTTAAAATTTACATAATAATGGTAAAATCATATGTTATGTATAAAAATTATTTTATAACTTACTATAACCAAATACTACTTTAAATAATTATAGATTATCTAAATTAAATTAATATACTCATAATATAATACACACCTACATATATTCATTAGAATTTCATAAATATTTTAATATTGGTAAAACATCAACTAAATAACATTTCATATATTTTTCCATTTAAATACCAGTAAATTCACTTTGTTTATTTATTAAACTTAAACTTATGTTTACATTTGTACTTAATATGTAAACATCTAGATATTAGAGTTCAGATATATATATATATATATATATATATATATATATATATATATTTATGTTAGTTTATTTTATATATAATGTACACGTAAATATATATTTTTGATTATGTATATGCAACAAATTCTTATACAAACACACACAAAGTTACACACCCAAGAAAAATACGCACACGACATTATTCTAACACAAACACAAAACCCATACACATATTCACAGAAACTAATGATGTGCTATGAAATCACACAAATAGAACTAGGTTAAGGAAAGAGCAAAGCATAGGAATATATAAAACAAGTGCAGCACAAAGCGTGAAACAGCAAGTGCTTAAGCAAGGAGGACAACAGATGTACTTACTGGTGCAAACAGGCAAGCAAAGGAAATAAAACATAATGCACTCATACATACACTTGTACCGACACAACATGTACACACACGGAAACACATATGCACATCTCAAACGCACGCACAAACACAAATGCACTCAAATGTATCACTGAACACGCACTCATGCATATAACCGAGATTAATCGATAATCTATCAAACCAAACCAAACAAGTGGATATACGAGAGAATATGCATAAATAAAATGGAATAGATATAGTATGAATGAGATACTCATTGAATTTTTGAACGAAGTCTTACTGCCATCCACTATGTTGCTCACCTCCATTAGCTCGCACCTACAACTTCACCTCTGTCCCATCTTCACGGCCAAACCCAGCAATCTATCGTCAACATGCACCTTCAACATCATCGGCCTCACCACGTCAGTGGTCCTCACCGATCCCTAATCTGTTGTTGCTCTACACACGTCACCTCCAGTTCGTGAATCCTAAGTTGTGTAGCCTGCTCGCATGCGCATCCCAACTTCAATTGTCGCCTCCACTTGCCGTCATGTCGGGCCGCATTCGAACGCACGCCACCAAGTCGCGATTTCAATTCCTTCTTCTTTTTTACCGAGTAACGCTAATTATTACTAAGGCTATGAGGAAATTGGGTTTTGATTTTAATGTTAAGATAGAAGGTAGAATTTTATACATGTTTTAAATGGGTTTGGCCTATATTACTCAGGCTCTTTTAATTTAAATTTTCTTTTCTTTTCCTTTTATAATTCCTGTATATAATTAAATTCCAAATTTAATTTAGATTGATACACACATTAGTTTAAGAAGCATAATCCAAAACTGCACAACTCTACTTATTCAATAAAAAATTTCGAAAAAAAACTACTAGTTTATTTCAATTTATTAAATCAAATTATATTAAATAGAATTCTATTAACTTAAATTATTTTTTAAAATATTAACTTATAAAATCAAATTTTATTAATTTTATTTTTATTAAACGGTGTTGGAAGGCAGGATTGTTACAGGCGTTCCTCCTCATGAAAATTGCATCCTCGCAATTTACTATAAGGAAACATCTTATACAACCCATGCCCTGAACTTTCCTTATATTCTACAATCTTCTTTAAGCATACACTAAGCAATCCTCTATGTGGCTCTCACAATTTCTCTCTCGTATGCTACGAATTCGTTTAATAGCTTGCTATTTTTTGCATACAATAAGTTTGCTTTTTTTTCTAAGTGTCCAATTCATGAAAGTTCCAGTAGAGTGTCCCATATACGGGGAGCGATCGAACAATCGTAACATGGTAAAATACATATACATCGACCAAAACATAGTCGGAAATAATTTATATAACAAAATTTTGACACACGGCATATATTTCACAATACATATCGTTCTTTTAAGTAAAATGTACCTTATTTTGCGTTATTAAGAGTGTTCGCTTAATTTATATGTAAATATGCACCAAATTTGTCCATAAGGTCTTCGTGTTTCTATACTCAACTTAAATCAAACTCAGAAGCCTTCTTATGTTAAAAGTTTAATAATATGAATGCATTTTGGAAAAACAAAAATTATAATAACATAAAAAAATTATATTCTAACTTATGTCTCTCTCTCTCTCTTCCCCCCACGTCATAAATCTAAAGCAAAACTATAAGACACATTCATGCAGCCATGCAAAAATGAGCGTTAATACCAGACTGCTAGCTTCAAGTTATGCTATATACTTTATGGCATATGACTTATTCTCGTTTTGAAGGTTTACAACTAAAAGCATGGGTATTACTTTATTTGTAATGCTGAAATAAAAAAATTCAAGTGTTTGATGCATATCAATTGCTTAACTTATAAGCTAACCTTTGGGACCTTATATTATTATATTGGTTTTCCAAAGTTTATTGCTAAATCAACTCAAGATTTTCATTATCGGTTTTAATGTTTTTTTCTTCTACGGTTAAATCATCATGTGATACATGTTATACAGTTAAAACTTTAGAGGTATCTTCGCTATTATTTGCATTAATAAGTTAATTCCATTATGCTTAATCATGCAATATGAAATATCCTAATCAAGGCCTGTTAAGCCCAAAACAATGTCCACAGTCTGATATATTCAAGTTCACTAATAAAAACAAATCGGTTATATCCAAATTTCCATCAAACAATAATGAATCGTCAAAAAAATGCACTGTCATATCTGAATATTTTAAAAAATTATACTCCTCAAACCCCAGAAGTGACCAAAGTTACGCTTAAATACACAAAAAAATCTTGTACAAAATGCCATGACTGCTTAGTAATAGTAAATTGTAGAACAAAAAAATTAATTTACCTTCCAGTTAAGAAATAGGCTTTTCACTTTACCATCACAACCATAGAAATGTATGTAAACTTCCAATACCACTAGTGTAAAGTAAAACATGAATAAAAAGTTCATAAAAAATAATTTTAAATGGAGCCAAAAAAACACTTACAGGAAGGATATGAGGAAAATGAACCTAAAAATTACGAAATTACTATTACGGAAAAATTGATGACATGAGATGGGCAATTTTAGAGCTTAGGTGTAATCTCTAGCCAACAATTTTAAGAGCAAAATAACAGACAAGTTAAATTTTATAGGAAAAATGTAAAATTAAATTCTATAAGAAAAAAATAAACTAATTTTAGACTTCACTTTGGTGTTGGGGCAAACTCCTGGATCCTTTTACAGTTCACCACTTTTTTTAATCAGCTTATCTCATCCCAAAAGAACAAGTACCAGAATTCTTATTACCGTATGAAATAACAGTGAACAAGTCACGTTATTTTGATAGGTTTAGAAATACATATATAAATATTTATCTCGTAAATTTATCTTCAGCAAATTTCAAATTAAAATAGATATAAATCACATTATTCTAAGCCGGAGAATAATTCACACTTAAACTACATTAATTTTAAATTGCTTTTCAGTTTGTACTAAATTACTTTCTTACTTGTAGATTAGATAACTTGAATAAAATACAAATATTTTTATATATTTATTTTTCCCAAACCACTTCAGTATTTTATGTTTCAAAATCTCCAACATCACTCAAAACAAAATTTTCAAAACATTAATTACTTCACAAAATATTATTTATAACATTTATAAAATCTCTTGATTCAAATTTAAACAAAATTATCCTCATATACAATAACCTGCACTTAAATTAAAACATATAACATTGTCGTGCCATAATTTTTTTAGTGAACTGTTTCACCAATTGACTACAATGTTTACCGCCTAGGATTTTATATCAACACTGTCTCGCAGGTGATCTCAATTTCACACTAACATCCAATGGTTACATACGTTGTTCAAAATATTCATATCTAGAAAAATAATATTTTCCATTTCTAAAATAACATATTACTTTATAAAATAATGCGTAATTTTTAAATAAATTATTTCTTATATGATTTCCTAAGATATTATATCGGATTAGCTTATATAAGCGTTTAGGAATCCCTATCGATAATGTTGATCAGACGTATCGACCGGAATTCTTAAATTACTCTACGGACAAGCTAACACCAAAATAAATTGCAAAAATATTTTCAATTACTATATAAAATATTATTTCTATTTTATTAAATCATATGCTTATTTGAAATAAAATATTAGATTTCAAAACTCATATATACATACAATTCAACAATCATCGATTACAATACAACCGAACACATATCAACAAATCAAACAAGAAAACGCCTTCAGCGAAAAGCTATTTATTAGCATCCACTGCGCACTTTGATCACTACTGGATCTTTCTACCCTATATAAAGCCACGCAGAGGTTTATTCACCTTCACCAATGCTGATGCTACTGGTCTGGCCAACAACTCATTATTTCACTACCTCCATTCATAACTTAAATTCCCCATGGAGTTTAACACTCAAATGTAATAAGGATAAATAATATATGTAGCAGGAAAAATAATAAACACGTCACTGATGATTACCCCAGTAATCATCATACACTCCTACTATCCCTTATATTATAATATAGGGTAACTATCCAATATAACCAAGGGGTCAGGGACTCTAAATCTCATCTAAGGTCAAGAATCATGTCTTTTATATATAACCTGCTCTAATAACAAATCTAAAACCTCACCTATATACCTATATCATCCAAGAGTATTATAGAGTAATACTGTCAGATAATATGAAGAACGAGGCTATATGTGGTACATATGTGAATATTCTCTTGGACTAACACTGATATGTATTAAAGCATCAAATATACAACTCACCTATACGTACATAGTACCGGTATAATGCTATAACACATGTACTTCCAAGGCATAACAATACACAATATACAGTAAGAAACAAAGATCTCATAATTAGAATCGCAGCAATAATATATATTATATAGTACAATATGAATACAAATCATCTCAATTATCAACTCTCACAATGCAATACAACAAAGAATATATATCCAACTTAGTGTTGTACATACAATAAAACAATGTTATATAAATATCATATATTATCCTATTATATGTCGCCTCTAAGCCCAATAATATAAATGCGGGTCACGTCATCCTTGTACCTAAAATGTTTGGGACTGACCCGAGTATTACTTAAATAACACACGGGTCAAACTATTTCTAATCAAGTATCAAAATAAGGGTTATAGTGTAACGAGAGAATAATCATTTGATAACTCAACCATAAATACTCAAATCATCAGACGACATGTCAATATATATATATATATATATATATATATATAACACTATAGAAGCACATACCAGAAATACAATTATAATATCATAAATAACCACCAAGGCGTCAAGTTACACGAGTAGCTCAACTATTCAAAACAACCAGCTCTAATATCAAAAGATGTCATCACCCATATGAAAACACATCAAATCATAAATAATAGAATCAACACAAATGGGTGAATTATACATATCTAGAAATATCAATAAATGAGATATCACTAAGTATATCGAGCTACACGCAGCTTTGCCCACATATATCTCTCAGTCTCAATAAATAGAACATCACCATCAATACATATATATGAAATAGGATAGGTTGCCTATCAGGATACTGAGAATCCACTATACTCTGAGTATGTACTCATCTCCTCATATGATATCTATCCATAAATATTGTGATGAAAAATGGTTGTACGACAAATATAAAGTCCAAAGTAGAGCCATATATATAATATATGGGTCCTATAACCCATAACCATACTATAGTGAGGTGTACCAATCATATATGCCAATCTGCTACTTAGTCAAAACCAAAAAGAGTCTGATAGCACAAAGCAAGCTCTAGTGACACAAAGTCTCTACAGTCTTTGCAGCGACCCTAAAATTCGAACACTTCGTCTTCGAATATCGTAACGTTTTGAAATGTAATAAGTGTTATGAATATGATTTTATAACGTAATGAATAATGATAAGAAACTCGTTTTTGAAATTTATTAATAAAAAATATATTCTTCGAAAAAAATCGATAATGTGACCAAAAATCAGTTTATCGGTAAACAGCTTTTTGATCGATATAAGTTGTTCAAACTATTTTGCACTTATCTAATGATCAAATGAACACATTAACAACTAATTAACACAAAATCCTCTTCATAAAGCAGTGGAAGGTTCTAGAAACTTTCAAGTGGATTAGAGATATCATCATGTAAGGGTATAAGTGAAAATTTGCCTAAAGGAGAAGTGATGGGAGGTGAGCCTTCCATGGCATGGTGGGGGTAAGAGTAAGGCTAATAAGCAATATTATTGAACCTATATTAGGAGAGGCATGGCCTCGTTAATAAATCACAAATTCACAAAAAAATATAGTTATTTTCATGTCTTCTTCTCTAATTTTTTAAAGCAGTATAATTGCAAATATAATCCAAATCAACTCAAACTTGGAGTGAAGCTTTAAAACAACATTAAAAGACCTTCTACCTAGTTTGTTTTGGAAGAATCAAAGCCACACTCACCCCATCGTCGTAGGCTGTGAGCAATAGGAGGAAGGAGAAGGCTAGAGGTAAGTGAAAGCAAGGAGGAGGAAGAGTGGAAATGTGGTTGCAAGGTTGAGGTTGGACTTAGGTTGCTTGATCTTGGTTGTTTGTTGGGTTAAGGTGGGCTAACTCGCCACTTTGATTGAAAATATAACCTATATTTGTTTGTGTTTGATTGTGTTTAAGTGGTTTGAATTGATGTTGACATTTACTGAAACTTTGGTTTTGATTCTTGCTTTGAAAGCAAGTGACATATGTATGGACTTAAACAGACTTGGAAAAACTTGAATGGACTTGTATAACATATGACATAATCTTGAAACAAAGCACATAGATTGTATATGGACTTTGGTTTAATTTAGACTTGGATTTGAAAATACACTTATAACGATACTCGTTATGGGTGCGTCATGGAATTGCCTTGTATTTTACGATTTCTATGGAACTTTGTAAAGAGATCCTTAGGGATTTCTCACTATGTTTATAATGTTTATATGTATGTTTGTTTCCATGAAAGGTTTGGATAATAAAATATTAAGTAACATCTTGAAAAATGATCAAAACTTCACTTGTGCAAAACTGCCCCATTTGGACTTGATTTTAAACTTTAAAGGTTTGAAAAGGATATTTATTTAAGAATTTTTTTCATTCTTTTTATAAGTTTCGCTAACTTTTATTAGAGTATTTTAAAAGTGGTTTGGGATTTTTATGAGTTTCAAAGAGTTAGTTGTGTATTTTTAAAGAAGTGGTCTATATAAGGAAAATTTGTTTTTCCCAAGTTTTAAAGATTTTACAAAATTGTCATTTTAAAGTAATATTTCGGATAAATGTTTTAAAACATATTATAAGTATTTCTAAGTATTTTAAAAGTATAAAAATGTTTTTAAAAAATGGCTAAGTATTGCCTAGTCACTAAATGGTTTGATTGTACAATTACTTATTGAAAAGTAATCAACTATTATGAACACTAAAAGCCAAGCAAGGTAGACTCTTCTATTTATAAGAGTTAAGATCGATGTTTGAGTAGAGATGAAGTAATAGCGCTTTAACCTACCGACCTCCCTCTTGATCGAGGAATGGTTAAGTTGGAATGATGAAAATGTGTAATCTTGTTGATTTCTTACTTTTTTATGGAAATCATTAATACTATACTTAATACTAAAAGATAACGAGTAACTTCTCTATCTGTGAGAGTTAATAACGAAGTTCCTAGATAGAGCTTTGATATGCAACTTATGCTCTAACTTACCTGGTTTCACTCTTAATCGAGGGATAGTATAATTTGAAATGTCGAAAATGTGTTATGTATACGAACGTTGATTTGTATAAGCGAACATTTTAACTAGACAGTCAATTAGTCGACTATCAACCTTGACCAATTATAGCTTAAGAAGTAATTAAAAGGCTTCACAATTTCATACCAATGAGAACCCCCAGGGAGGAGTATTGGTATGAAACATCTCTTGCTTTCGCTCACTTTTGAAAGAACTGGAATTTAGTTAATGGAAAATTCATTGACTGGTTTTTGAAGGCCTGAGACTGGTAAGTGTTTTACTTATCGAATACCACTTCAAAACTAGTATACGGATTATATGTTTTGGAAGTGGTTGCAGAATAGAATCTATGTAGATATTCGAATCTGTTTGATATGCTCAAATCCATATGGTAATTCATAATCTGTTCGAGATATTGGAATCCATTTAGGGATTCGTGTTTTGTTCGTGTGATGAGGACTCGTATGAGAGATGCCGAATGAGACCTTGACATCGGGAATGAAAGAAAACATAGTAGGGGCATAGCTTGGGGTTTTGCTAACCCACAATAGGGCATTATCAACTCCATATCTAGAGTATACTTATCGATATGTGGGTGCTTGGAGTTGATGATATTCAAGATCACATGTTTAGACATGGATCGGCTATGTTTTCCTTAATAGTATATTTTATCTAGAGATATATAACGCTCAGTTGTAGTTTCTGACCCTTGTGTGGGAGACAGGATTTTAGCTGGACCAAAGGGATCTTCCTGGAAAAATCCATCATGTTTTGAATGTAACCTAAATATGTTGTGGTGTGACCAATGTAAGCATCACAACTATTTGATATGATTTATATTCTACACTCTAGACATTATCTATTATATCACTATATTAAACTTGAGTGGTTGGTTTCTTTTGAGTGGAAAATCGTTACGGGAATCTATATGGTCTCAATAGTTACTGCACATGTTGCATGTATCTCGGGTTTTCCCATACCAGACTTATATTTGATGCTTGTTTTTGTTTTCCTTAAATCCTTGCATACTCTTTCGAGTAGGCTTAGTATAACAGGTTTTACCTTGGTCGCTTAAGAGTTCATAAGACGAGCTAGAGGCTTCCATTATCTATCCATTTTTATTTCTATTGTTTTGTATTAGTTTTGGATATATTAGCATTGTGAGGACATGATGTTATCACTGTCTACGTTGATAATGGTACTTAGGTTTTGTAACTCTAAAATTTCTGCTTCAAAGTAACCCTTTGTACTTTGATATTATATATTATTGTTTCGTTATGAGATTCTGATAATGTATTCTTTCTTTCTATTATTTTTTATTTCACCCCAACTTTCGGTCTTTTCAGCACTTGGGTGTTCAAAACACGAATACTGTGGATTTATTTACTGTCGACATTCGAGGGTCGAAAAGTTGGCTGTTACAGTCTTAGTTACCTCATAGTCACTGTGACATGTATCCGCCATTATGCTCATCAATGCGAGGACTAATCGGTCATGACACACCAATTGCCCTATACGTAACAGACTACCGGCTTATGTGACGCAAGAGGCAAACGTGCGCATAAAAGTACCGCAAAGGTATATAAACATGGTGACGTAGATCTAGGGTGCGATCTCATGATCAGGTTGCTAGGATGGATTTTAGCCATCTGGTCCTCTCTAACAAACATAATAGGAGTACAACAAAATAGTGGCTTATAGACCTAATACATATAGACATGAAGTTATATATCACTACGCTTCACGTTACACTATCCACTCTATTCCCGTTACGTGAGTGTCATCTGCTTATAATGAATAACCGAATACATATCACAACAGCGTTGCATACCATTGTGTGATACTTAAACATTTATTTATTGCTTATAAATTACACTCAAACTACCAAATATTCTATATAACGAGTCTAAAGGATAACCAGAGAAATATTACCGAATACCCTATCCCAAACGATATTATAACTACGTTTATTCAGATCTCTCATCACATAGAATTAAATACCATAAAATCATACAGAAGGATGTGGTCATCATATCACATTAAAACACTAATCAAATCAATGTCAACGGTGAATCATTCATATAATCCAATTCAATAAATAGGAAAAGAATGAACCGAAAAACGTTAAAATAGATTATAAGAATAAATACGAATATAAAACAATCAAGTCAATAATTATTAAAAATATTTCACAACATTTTATCTTATATAATAAATAAATAATTAGAAATGAACTATAAATACTTATTTCAAGATTAACTAGAATTTAAATTCAATTATAAGTTTATTATTTGCAATAAATAACTAATCTCTCAATCTTTTAAAAAAATAATCAACAGTTAAACGTTCACTAATAATAATAGAAGACTCGATTTCTTTGATTTCAAATTTTCAAAATAGTTTGTAAAACCAGATATTATGTGTAAAAATTATTTCGTAATTTACCATAATCAAATACTATTTTAAATAATTATAGATTATCCAAATTAATTTAATATACTTATAATCCAATACATACACACACACACATATATATATATATGTTCATTAGAATTTCATAAATATTTTAATAACTGAAAAACATCAACTAAATAACATTTCGTATATTTTTTCCATCTAGGTAAATTCACCTTGTTTATTTATTAAACTTAAACTCATATTTACATTTATATTTAATATATAAACATCTAGATATTAGAGTTTAGATATATTTATTATACATATATATATATATATTTTTTAGTTTATTTTATATTTAATGTATATGTAAATATATATATATATATATATATTTAATTAATTAAGTATATGCAATAAATTCTTTTACAGACACACAAAAAAAGTTTTACACCCATGAAAAATACGCACACAAAACTATTCTAACACAAACACAAAACCCATACACATATTCACAGAAACTAATGTTATGCTCTGAAAACTAGGTTAAGGAAAGAGAAAGCACGGGAATGTATAAAATAAGTGCAGCACAAAACACGAAACAACAAGTGCTTGAGCAAGGCAGACAACTGATGTACTTATTGGTGCAAGCAGGTAATTAGGGAAACTAAAACATGATGCACTCATACACAACCTTGTGCCAACAAAACATGTACACACATAGAAGCATTCACACCTACATCTCATATGCATGCATATACACACAAATGCACTAAAATGTAGCACTGAACACATACACATGCATACAACCATGATCGATCAATAATCTATCCAACCAAACCAAACAAGTGGATATACGGGAGAATATGCACAAATAAAACGATATAGATATGGTGTGAGTGAGACACTTACTGAATTGTCGGAAGAAGTCTTTTTGCCATCCACTATGTCACCAACCTCCATTAGCTCGCGCCTGCAACTACAACTCCATCCCGTCTTTACTGCCAAACTCATAACTTTATCGTAAGCATCAAACTTCAACATCAGCAACCTCACCACGTCACTAGTCCTCACCAAGACCTAACTTGTCCTTCTCTGCACATGTCATCACAAGTTCACGAATCCCAAATCACGTAGCCTGATCGCGTGCTCATCTCAAATTAGAGCATCACCTCCACTCATTTCTGTGCTAGGTCACACTCGAATGCATGCCACCAAGTCACTATTTTCTACTTTTTCTTTTACTCTTATCTGAATTGATGCTTCAATCCAATTTTCGAGTGTTGGTCCATATTTTGGGTTAACATTTTGGTGCTTTCACTGAGAACCAGGAGTCAGATTTGAAGACTTGAAGCTTGAATTTGAGATTTGAAGAATATGAAGAGGCCTAACCTAGATCTACGATTGAAGGAAGTCAACCAGAGCCTGGAGGCAGCTAAGAGGCATCCTTAAATTCTCACTAGTCCATTTACGTAACTAAGGAAGAGATGGAGAGAATGATGAAGGAGTTGTAATATGGGATGACAACTAGACAACATGAGATGTTGGAAGGAATTTTCTAAAGGATTGGACAACAAGGAATAAGAAGAGTCGTAGGAATTCAGAACCAAGGACAAGGAGCTAATGCAGGAGCATCTAGAAGTTAGAATGGAGAAAATATAAATAGTGCCCCCACAAAAAAACAGCTCGGTACCAATCTAAACCAAATTGGAACCGAAAGAATTACACTGGGAGGGCAACGTTGGTGTGATTGCTGGAATGCTAGGAACGAACAATAATGTAGCTTGAAATGCAAATCAAAATGTAATGCACAACAAATGTAAGGATATGTGCCAGAAATTCTCCATAGGAACGGATGACATAATGAAACCAGAGCTATAGATTAGAACATTGATGTGCAACCAGAGGAATATGTGGCAGAATTCCTATACATGAACAGGGGGAAAAGTATTGATTTTGGATTGAGACCTTTGTTGGATGGTGAAAACTGGCTTATTGGGTTGGTAAGGAGAATGATCAGAGGTGGACCCCCAGATCAAAGCTTGGAGGATGTAAACAAGAATCCATTCACTTCCAATATCCGAAATTCGATAAATCCTTCCAATTTCAAGCTTCCGACGCCGAAAATGTAGGACCGAAAGTCGAATCCTACAGTTCATCTAATGAGATACATTTAATATATAGATGTGTCAGGTGCTTCTGAGGAGGTAATGGGGCAGTACTTCCCATTCTACTTGACGGACTTAGCAGCGATGTGGTTTAGACAATTGGAGAATGGATCCATCAGCACGTGGACCGATTTGGTGACTAAGCTCTTGAGACAGTTTAGAGTTCATGTCATGCGACCAATGAAGGTAATGATGCAATCTGTTGAATATGCGCTTATATGATTTTTGTTTGATGATAATAAACATATATACATTCGTTTAAATGTATTTGATAATATACTATTTATTTTCACAGATTAAATAAATATTTGCTGAATAAAATAAATAACACGGAATTTGAATTCAAACGAATATTTTATTCAAACAAATATTTATTACATCTTTGAATAGTACAATTTCAAGCTCTCACTATAACTATACAACTTTGATTACAATCACATCACGATTACATCGCAAATATATTTACAGTTAACCTCACTACATATCACTCACACTCGTGTTTCTATCTTCAACTGCATTCCGGTTTGAATCCAGCATCTGAGTAATCTGCAAAAATATTCTCAAACGCAGTAAAATTGAAAGAGAAATATTTTTGAAATTTGAAAGAAACGATGATTTTGAAAACATTGTTTGCCTCAGTTATTTGGGTTGTTCGTCATCATTTTTGATTGTGCAATATCTGTGGATATCAGTATTTTTATCAGGGATAGGTTGTACATAAGTGGCTGCAGTACACACGTGTACATTTATACACGTGTGCACTGCCCCGCCAACTCGTGTTCACAAATCAAACAAAAGCACTACTAACAATTCAACACAAGGCCAGTTGATAACAGGGAACACAAGTGTGGCAAATGCAAACTGTGGTGAAGCAACAAAGATGAACCAGAGCTAGTAATACATGTACAGGCCGCAACAAAATGCACCACCAAGAAAAGCCATGGTCAATGCAAGGCAAAAAGCGAAGTTACAGAGAAACTTGAACTCAATTGCAACAACTCAATGGACCAAACTGCAAGTACAAGGCACAATGCACACCAAACCAGGTTCAAATTACACAAGCTCGAGATGAAAGTGTCGAAGTTACCCGAAGCCAACAGCAATACATGTATTATGAATATACACAATGCAGATACAAACTACAAAGAACATCAACAACTACAAAACAATCAAACTGCATCAAATCCAGCAGCATGAACAAGTATGGCATCATGTAAATGCATCAAAGCAAGCAAACAACAATGTCGAGCTCAAGACAGTACAGCTACAACATGGTGCAGAACCAAAGCCAAGTATAATGTACAGTGAAGCCAAAGTAGTACACAAACAACATAGAAGTATGGATGTACTCAATGTACACCAGAATATCAAGTGGCAGTGAAACTCAAACATGAATGTAGACAGCAACTATACATGAAGACAACAAGCTACATGATGAACAAGTGCAAACTGAACTCGAATGAATGCAAGTTCATATATGCAGCAACCCAACAACAAAGACAACAGCCAGTTCAAATGCAACAAAGATGCAAGCTGCAGCATACCAGATGTACACAAGTACAGACCACTTACATCATGAATGCAGCCCAATAGACCAAAGTATAACATCACACAATCAAACTACAACAGGCCAGAAGTGAAAACAATACAATGCTGAAGTGATGAAGTGTATATAAACAAACATCAAACCAGTTGCAACATCACTGGTACTAGTGAAACAAGACACAGCAGTGATCAGAAATGCAACAAAGTGAAATGGAGATCATTGAGAATGCAATGCAGTATCAACTAGAAAAAGATGGCCAGAGACGAAATGATTCAAAGCCAAAAGCCAGCAGTAAAAAATCTCACGAAATCAACATGGTCAAAGCAAATCAACACAATTCTAGTAAGGATGAAAAATTGACCAAGTCACAAATCAACACCGTGATGAACACGGCAATTCAAAGCCGTGGGGGGTCGAACATCAGAAAAATACGATATTGAAAAAGTCAGAATTCATCGCAAACATCCAACAATAATCGAACGGCAACGCAAGAGATTTTGAAGAAATCAGACGAACATGATTTTAGGAAATTGACTCCTATAAAACCCTAATCATCATCGGCATTTAATCATCGAATTCCAGAAAGCAAAAATCAATAAAAGCAAAAAACAAATAATACCGGTTCAAGGAGAGAATTTGATCAACGAAGCAGCCGTGTAAGGAACGAGGAGTCAATCGATCAAGGCAACACGCAAAACATCACTGATCGATCAAATTTAAACCGGCGACTTCAAGCCCAAATTTCCAGAGCAAGAGGAACGAAAGCCCCAAATTTTTCACAAGCCCTAATTCAGAAGCAAAGCCGCCATTTGAGAAGTATCGGGTCAACTAATAAAGAAAAGAAGGGCCGGCTTTGTTTATATTGATATGAATAGGGTTTTGATATAAAAAGGGGTTTTAAGTTTATATTTAAAGGGCTTTGTTTTTTTTTAAGTTATTTTGAAATCGTTTTTAAATTTGTATCTAAATTTCAAACTGCTAATTTTCTAGTCGTGTGACTAGGAGACAAACTACGGTGTGTAGTTTGGGAATTCACAACTCGGTTGTTGAGTTGTGGCCAGGGTTTTGAGCGTAGAGTTAGGATAGTCAATAGCGGGTATAGCGAGTTTACGTGTGTAAGCGAGGGACTTTCTAATTTCTAGTAGAAACCTTGGGGGCAGCACGTAGGCAGGGTTTTGCCGAAGCTGGGTAAATTCTGTGTTGTTCTGTCTGCATTTTATTCTGCTATTTATTTCTGTGCTCATAATATTCTGTGATCTGTGTTAATATTAATTTATTAGCTTCTGCAATTAAGTTTTATAATTTATACCATCACCCTATTCACCCCCCCCCCCCTCTAGGGTGAAATCGATCCTACAAGTGGTATCAGAGCTAGGAATAGAAGTCAACATTTGTTTTAAAAATTCTATTTTTTTGAAAAAATCAGTTTTTGTTTAAAAATTTGAATTTTTAAAATGGCTTCTTTTAATAATGCTTTTGCAGAAGGTCAATCCATAGTTAGACCACCAATGTTCAATGGTGAATATGCTTTTTGGAAAAATAGGATGAAAATTTTTTTGAAAACCATTGACGCTTGGGATATTGTTGAGACAGGTTATAGAATACCAACTATAACTGTAGATGATCAGGAAATAGAGAAACCAAAGGAACAATGGACAGAACTAGAAAATAAATTACAGAATACTAATGCCAAAGCTATGAATTCTATTATCTGTTCATTAGATCAATTTGAATTTAATCGTGTCTCACATTGTCTAACTGCGTAGGAAATATGGCACATACTAGAAGTGACTCACGAAGGAACATCTCAAGTCAAAGAATCTCGCCTTGCCATGCTAAGCAGCGAATACGAGAACTTTACAATGGCGAAAGAAGAAAATGTCAAAGAGATGTACGGACGACTTTCCAATATCGTATACAAATCAAAAGCTCTCGGAAAAACATACACCGAATTGGAAATAGTCCGGAAAATCCTCAGAGTCCTTCCACGAAGCTTTGAAGCAAAAGTAACTGCCATTCAAGAATCGAAAGATTTAAAACAACTCAAAGTCGAAGAACTCATCGGAAATCTCACCACTTATGAGCTAGAAATGAAATTCAAGGAAGAGCGTGAAGGTGGAGATACTCGAAAGAAATCAATAGCTCTCAAAGGAACAACTGAAAGTGATGATGATAATGATGATGATGATGATGGAGCAGCAGAGCTGGCGCTACTAATAAAGAAATTCAAAAGGTGGAATCGCAAATACGGAAATCCAGCTCGAAATCATGAATTGAAAAGCAGAATAGGCAAAGCACTAGACAACCCAGAAGAACAGAAAATCATCTGTTACAAATGCAACAAACCCGGCCATATCAAGCCACAATGTCCTCAAAAACGATCAAATCAAGGAAAGAAACTAAAGAAGAAAAGCTTTGCGGCTACTTGGGATGAAACTGACGAAGATGAAAGTGATAACACCGAGAGTGAGAGTGAAAAAGCAAACATGTGCCTTCATGGTGAAGTTACAGACAGTGATGACGACGAGCCAAGCGAGGTATCAAAACTCACTCATTCTGAATTACTAATTTATTTCCATGAAGTAAATGGCTGTTATAAACGACTTAGGGAAAAATATGCTAAACTTGAATCTCAAAAGGATACTTTGATAGAATGCAATAAACAACTTGATCAATTAGTTAAGAACTATCAATGTAGAATCCCTAAGTGTGATAAGTGTCCAACATTCGAAGAAGAAATTAAAAAATCGGAAATCAATATAAAATCACTTGAAAATAAAATTCTGATTTTAAAAGAGAATGAAAATACTAGAAGAGAGATTTCTATTAAAAAGTGCACACAGTTGTTAAACGAAAATGAATCTCTCAAAACACAAGTCCAACAACTGTCAACGACCTTAGATAAATTTTCAAAAAGTGAAAAATCGTTGAATATGCTATTAGGAAAGCAAACTGTTAATATGGTTAGACAAGGACTTGGATATAATAATTCGAAAATTGTTGAAAGCAATATTAATCAAGTTAATTCTATGAGCACAATTTGTAAAAAATTTGGACACAATCACAATAATTGTTGGTATAGACCCAAACATATGAAAACTATACCGATTTGGGTTCCAAAAGGCACAAATATAAAATCTCTCAAAGTTAAACAAATTTGGGTGCCGAAGGGAACAATTATAAATAGTTTTGGGTATCCACAAAATTATCATTCTAAATATTTTGCCACTAACAATCATGGACCTATAAAAACAAATAGGTCACTAAACTCTCTTCTCGTGTAGGTATGCTGGCAGGCTAAGGAACAACAGCAATGGTACTTGGATTTTGGCTGTTCCAGGCACATGACAGGCGATAAATCGAAGTTCCTTAGCCTAGAAAAGTACAAAGGTGGTAGAGTCACAATGGGGAACAATGACAAGTGTAAAATTGTCGGTAAAGGTAAAGTAGGTAACAATACATTTACCTTGAATGACGTACTATATGTTGAAAATCTGCACCACAATTTGATATCAATCAGCCAGCTATGTGATAAAGGTATGAATGTTATCTTTGATTCTGACTTGTGCAAAATTGTTGACAAATCATCAAAAGAAATCTTATTTTCAGGAAAAAGGAAAGGTAATATATATTCTCTATCTTTTGATGATCTCATCCTCTCTAAATGTTTGGTAGCTAAGGATATAGAAGTGAATTTATGGCATAGACGTTTAGGGCATGCTAGTATGAACTTATTAAACAAATTAAAAAGAAAAGTTTGGTAAGAGGGTTGCCATCACATGAGTTTGAAACTGAAAACATCTGTAAAGCATGTACTTTGGGAAAACTTAAAAAATCATCGTTTCATGCCAAAAACAATGTAGGCACTTCTAGAGTTCTTGAACTAATTCATATGGATCTATTTGGACCTAATGACATTGCTAGCTTAGGAGGTAAGAAATATTGCTTTGTGTTAGTTGATGATTACTCAAGATATACATGGGTATATTTCTTGGCTAAAAAATCAGAAACTTTTTCATACTTCACAAGATTCGCAAAATTTGTGCAAAATGAAAAAGAAGTCTCTATTGTTTCGTTAAGAAGTGATCATGGTGGAGAATTTGAAAATTATGAATTTGAAACTTTCTGTGATGAAAACGGAATCAAACATGAGTTCTCTGCACCACGTACTCCACAACAAAATGGGGTAGTTAAGAGAAAGAATCGAACTTTACAAGAATTGGCTAGGTCTATGTTAAATGAATATGAACTACCTCTGCATCTCTGGGCAGAAGCAGTAAATACAGCATGTTATGTAATGAATAGAGTTATCATTAGACCGATTCTTAACAAAACCCCCTATGAGCTATGGTTCAACAAAAAACCAAACATCGCTTACTTCAAAGTGTTTGGATGTCCTTGCTATATTCTTAATACAGGTGATCGGTTAGGAAAATTTGAAGCAAAGGCTGATGATGGAATCTTCATGGGTTACTCTTCGAGAAGCAAAGCTTATAGACTCTACAACAAAAAGATTAAAACAATCGTAGAGTCAATCAATGTGAAATTTGATGAAGGCATTGACGATCAGGATACATCCAAAAGCAACGTTAAAGAGGAGAAAGAAAAAGATGAGTTCGAAAAACCAAAAGAAACTGCTGATGCTAGAGAAACTACCACAACTCAAGAAGTCCGAAGAAATCTGGATCCAGAAAAGCTGAAATACAAAACAGACCATCCACCAGAATTGGTAATTGGAAACCCTATAGCAGGTATACAAACTCGTTCATCCTTTAAAAGTCTATGTGATCTGTGCTTATATAGTGGATTTATTTCAGAAATAGAACCAAATAACATAGATTCAGCTCTTAATTATGAAAACTGGTTCATGGCCATGCAAGAAGAGCTAAATCAGTTTGAACGAAATAATGTTTGGAGTCTAGCACCTAGACCTAAGGATTATCCAGTTATAGGAACAAAATGGATTTTTAAAAATAAATATGATGAATCTGGAAATATAATTAGAAATAAAGCTAGACTAGTTGCTAAAGGATACAATCAAATTGAAGGAGTTGACTTTGATGAAACTTTTGCGCCTGTAGCTAGACTAGAATCAATTAGAATATTGTTAGCTTTTGCTTGTTACAAAGGATTTAAACTAAGACAAATGGACATTAAGAGTGCTTTTCTTAACGGAATTTTAAAAGAAGATGTGTTTGTTGAACAACCAGAAGGTTTTGAAAGTCATGAATATCCAAACCATGTATACAAACTAAAGAAGGCATTATATGGATTAAAACAAGCTCCCAGAGCTTGGTATGAATGTCTTACTTCTTATCTCCTTGAAAATGGGTTCAAAAAGGGATGTGTAGATACCACACTATTTCTGTTGCATGAAAACGATGATCTTTTGATTGTTCAAATGTATGTTGATAACATCATTTATGGTGCTACTAACAAGTTATTGTATGAGAAATTTGAAAAAGTCATGCAGGAAAAATTTGAAATGAGCTTGGTTGGAGAGTTAAAATTCTTTTTAGGATTTCAAATCCAACAAAGCAATAAAGGCACATTCATTTCTCAAACAAAATATATTAGGGAACTTGTCAACAAATTTGGATTGAAAGATGCTAAACCAGCAAGAACTCCCATGAGTACAACACTTAAACTTGACAAGGATGAAAAGGGTAAGACAGTTGATCAAAAGCAGTACAGAGGTATGATTGGATCACTCCTTTATCTTACCGCCTCTAGACCTGACATCATGTTTTCTGTCTGCTTATGTGCGCGTTTTCAATCTAACCCAAAGAATCTCATTTAAAAGCTGTTAAAAGAATTATAAGATATTTATTGCACACCCCACGATTTGGTCTTTGGTATCCATCAAATGATAATTTTGAATTGAAAGGTTTTTCAGATGCGGATTATGCTGGAAATTTGGTTGATAGAAAAAGTACTAGTGGAGCATGTTTTATGTTAGGACATTCATTAGTTGCATGGTCGAGTAGAAAACAAAATTGTATTGCATTATCCACAACAGAGGCAGAGTATATTGCTTTGAGCGGTTGCTCTGCTCAAATCTTATGGATGATACAAACTTTGCATGACTATGGCCTAAATTTTAAACGTGTACCACTAATGTGTGATTGCAAAAGCGCAATTGATCTCACAAATAATCCTGTACATCACTCGCGAACAAAACATATAGATGTAAGACATCATTTTATTAGAGATCATATTTCCAAAGAAAATATCTGCATAAATTTTATTTCAACTGATTCTCAATTGGCAGACATCTTTACAAAACCCCTACCAGAAAATAGTTTTTGTAAACTACGACTCAGTCTAGGTGTTTTAGAAATTTGCTGAATATTTAACATTTTTTTTCTCCCTACAAATCATCGAAGAAATAAATAGTGATTGAAAAATTGATGAGTATTGATATTTATCATATATTATTACTCGAGACGGTATAATTAGTAAATTTTTTCAAATTAAACAAGAGTCATAAATTTTGTTGGTAAAAAATTCCATGACCATCTCGATTTCTATCATATTTCTAACGACCATCACTCATCAAAATTCTATATAATTTGTCGATGTGTGGTATTTTAAACAGGAAACGTTCGTTTTTTTTTCATTTTCACATTTTTAAAAAAAATAAATAAATAAATAAATAAATAAATACCAAAGTATTCACTCTCATTTAAAAGTCCTCACGGTTATGCATGGGTGAATTACTTGGAATTTGTTATGTGCTTCCATGCTCATTTAAAAATTCTCACGGTTATGCATGTATGGAACGCATATCAAAAGTTGATTTTTTTTAAATAAACAAGTTGATTCTAATCCCGTTTAAAAGTCCTCACGGTTATGCGTGGTTAGAAGATACTTGAATTCATTTTTTTTTTAAAAATAAAATTGGAATACTACTAATCTCATTTAAAAGTCCTAACGGTTATGCATGGTTAGTAGATATTCAAATTCCTGATATAAATATACCACAAATAGACACAACTGTATAGTTTTATATGATGATATCATTCCTATCATTCTAAAAGTGGAATATGCGCCTAACAAAATATTTATGATTTTTGTTTGATTTTTTTTGAAATTTAATATTTATATTCAATTGAGTTTTAATGTTGGATTAATATCAATTGCTTTATCTCTATTTTCCCTAACACTATTATTCTTTTGCTGATAACAAAAGGGGGAGAGAAAAGTTAAGATTTTGTCAAATAAAATCAAGCAAAGGACAAATAATTTTCTATTTGCATATTTTTATTTGTATGCATATATGTAGGGGGAGTTTTGTGTAGAAATGAAGCATTTAAATAGGGGGAGCAATTAGGATATATCAATGATCAAATACATTTAACATATTCAAAATCTTAAATATATGTTTGTTATCATCAAAAGGGGGAGATTGTTGAATATGCGCTTATATGATTTTTGTTTGATGATAATAAACATATATACATTCGTTTAAATGTATTTGATAATATACTATTTATTTTCACAGATTAAATAAATATTTGCTGAATAAAATAAATAACACGGAATTTGAATTTAAACGAATATTTTATTCAAACAAATATTTATTACATCTTTGAATAGTACAATTTCAAGCTCTCACTATAACTATACAACTTTGATTACAATCACATCACGATTACATCACAAATATATTTACAGTTAACCTCACTACATATCACTCACACTCGTGTTTCTATCTTCAACTGCATTCCGGTTTGAATCCAGCATCTGAGTAATCTGCAAAAATATTCTCAAACGCAGTAAAATTGATAGAGAAATATTTTTGAAATTTGAAAGAAACGATGATTTTGAAAACATTGTTTGCCTCAGTTATTTGGGTTGTCGTCATCATTTTTGATTGTGCAATATCTGTGGATATCAGTATTTTTATCAGGGATAGGTTGTACATAAGTGGCTGCAGTACACACGTGTACATTTATACACGTGTGCACTGCCCCGCCAACTCGTGTTCACAAATCAAACAAAAGCACTACTAACAATTCAACACAAGGCCAGTTGATAACAGGGAACACAAGTGTGGCAAATGCAAACTGTGGTGAAGCAACAAAGATGAACCAGAGCTAGTAATACATGTACAGGCCGCAACAAAATGCACCACCAAGAAAAGCCATGGTCAATGCAAGGCAAAAAGCGAAGTTACAGAGAAACTTGAACTCAATTGCAACAACTCAATGGACCAAACTGCAAGTACAAGGCACAATGCACACCAAACCAGGTTCAAATTACACAAGCTCGAGATGAAAGTGTCGAAGTTACCCGAAGCCAACAGCAATACATGTATTATGAATATACACAATGCAGATACAAACTACAAAGAACATCAACAACTACAAAACAATCAAACTGCATCAAATCCAGCAGCATGAACAAGTATGGCAGCATGTGAATGCATCAAAGCAAGCAAACAACAATGTCGAGCTCAAGACAGTACAGCTACAACATGGTGCAGAACCAAAGCCAAGTATAATGTACAGTGAAGCCAAAGTAGTACACAAACAACATAGAAGTATGGATGTACTCAATGTACACCAGAATATCAAGTGGCAGTGAAACTCAAACATGAATGTAGACAGCAACTATACATGAAGACAACAAGCTACATGATGAACAAGTGCAAACTGAACTCGAATGAATGCAAGTTCATATATGCAGCAACCCAACAACAAAGACAACAGCCAGTTCAAATGCAACAAAGATGCAAGCTGCAGCATACCAGATGTACACAAGTACAGACCACTTACATCATGAATGCAGCCCAATAGACCAAAGTATAACATCACACAATCAAACTACAACAGGCCAGAAGTGGAAACAATACAATGCTGAAGTGATGAAGTGTATATAAACAAACATCAAACCAGTTGCAACATCACTGGTACTAGTGAAACAAGACACAGCAGTGATCAGAAATGCAACAAAGTGAAATGGAGATCACTGAGAATGCAATGCAGTATCAACCAGAAAAAGATGGCCAGAGACGAAATGATTCAAAGCCAAAAGCCAGCAGTAAAAAATCTCACGAAATCAACATGGTCAAAGCAAATCAACGCAATTCTAGTAAGGATGAAAAATTGACCAAGTCACAAATCAACACCGTGATGAACACGGCAATTCAAAGCCGTGGGGGGTCGAACATCAAAAAAATACGATATTGAAAAAGTCGGAATTCATCGCAAACATCCAACAATAATCGAATGGCAACGCAAGAGATTTTGAAGAAATCAGACGAACGTGATTTTAGGAAATTGACTCCTATAAAACCCTAATCATCATCGGCATTTAATCATCGAATTCCAGAAAGCAAAAATCAATAAAAGCAAAAAACAAATAATACCGGTTCAAGGAGAGAATTTGATCAACGAAGCAGCCGCGTAAGGAACGAGGAGTCAATCGATCAAGGCAACACGCAAAACATCACTGATCGATCAAATTTAAACCGGCGACTTCAAGCCCAAATTTCCAGAGCAAGAGGAACGAAAGCCCCAAATTTTTCACAAGCCCTAATTCAGAAGCAAAGCCGCCATTTGAGAAGTATCGGGTCAACTAATAAAGAAAAGAAGGGCCGGCTTTGTTTATATTGATATGAATAGGGTTTTGATATAAAAAGGGGTTTTAAGTTTATATTTAAAGGGCTTTGTTTTTTTTAAGTTATTTTGAAATCGTTTTTAAATTTGTATCTAAATTTCAAACTGCTAATTTTCTAGTCGTGTGACTAAGAGACAAACTACGGTGTGTAGTTTGGGAATTCACAACTCGGTTGTTGAGTTGTGGCCAGGGTTTTGAGCGTAGAGTTAGGATAGTCAATAGCGGGTATAGCGAGTTTACGTGTGTAAGCGAGGGACTTTCTAATTTCTAGTAGAAACCTTGGGGGCAGCACGTAGGCAGGGTTTTGCCGAAGCTGGGTAAATTCTGTGTTGTTCTGTCTGCATTTTATTCTGCTATTTATTTCTGTGCTCGTAATATTCTGTGATCTGTGTTAATATTAATTTATTAGCTTCTGCAATTAAGTTTTATAATTTATACCATCACCCTATTCACCCCCCCCCCCTCTAGGGTGAAATCGATCCTACACAATCAAGCATGAAACAAAGTCCCGAAAAGACCTTGAGAAGCTATTTGAAAAAATTTAACATGGTAGATGCGACTGTCGATAGGTCGGATCCATCTCTAACCTTAATGGAGGTGGTATTTGGAGTCGCGAGCAAGACCAACTTCAAAGTTGCACTGGAGAGAGATCCATCGTTGGATTTTGTGGAGTTCTGCCATAATGCTGAAAGACATTTGCGTCAATAAGACACCAAAGCCGAGGATGACGATGCTGAAGTTAATGACGTGGATAATAAAGACTGTCCGGAGTAGGAAATGGAAAGAACAAAGGAAACAAATGATGACTTTAGGGAGCTGAAATGACAAAGGAGGGAGCTGAAATTCTCTTCCTACACCGACTTGACTGAAACCCCAAAGAGGATATATATAGATACTAGAGGAAAGATCCTCTATCGAAAGCCAGTTAGGAGAGAGCCTATTGATTGGGAGAAAAGGTTTGGAAAGTTTTGTATCTTCCATGTGCTGGATGGACATGAAACGAATGAGTGCCGACGCCTTCGTGATCTAATAGAAGAACTATTTCGGCACAATTAGCTACAACGGTATGTAAGGGACTAAACCACAATAATGCAGCTGGAGCAACCACCACCTGCAGCGAATACATCGAGGAATAACCAGGGATCTGGTTCGAAGCTCGAAACCCATGATTAGGATGAACAGGAGTCGAACTCGATTCTCGCGCTTTATCTTTTCGTTTCTTTTCTTGCATTCTTCTTTCCGTAGTATGTAATAAAGAAAATAACCTCAGGCCGCTTACAGGTGTATGGGATCCTAAACGGTCCCTAGGCACGCTTTGAGTCGTATTCCTAAGATGACTATTTAGGACAATAATAAGCATAAACCGCTTATACATGTACGAGACCTAGGTTAGTCTCCAGGCACGCTCTGAGTTGGATGTCCGAGATGAACGCTTAGTATTTCTACTTGTTTCCTTTGCTTTGATTTGAATAGTTGACTTTTGAAAAATCCATATTAAACGTGATAGCAGATATGGATCGCTTTTAAGTCCTGTCCGGAGAGACGAGGCTGGGGTGTAGGATGTAAGTCCCCTCGTCAGAGAGCGAGCGGATGAGCTTGTACGATATTTATTGCTTTTAAGTCCCATCCAAAGAGACGCGGCCGGAGTGCAGGATGCAAGTACCCTCATCGGAGAGTAAGCTAATGGGCTTGTATGATGTTGATTGCTTTTAAGTCCCTTCCAAAGAGACGGGGTTGGAGTGCAGGGTGCAAGTCTCCTCGTCGGAAAGTGAGTGGATGGGCTTGTATGTATTAGATCGCTTTAAGCCACCATCCGAAGAGATAAGGTCAGAGTACAAGATATATGTCACCTCGTCGAAGAGTGGCTGGATGGGCTTGATTGGCATTAAGTCCCCTTGCCGGAAGGTAAGTGGATTAAGCCCAGCAAGGAACCAAAGAGGTCAAGGGTAGGTCCCTTTACCAGAGAGTGAGTGGATGGTCCTACCTGGAGAGGTCAAGTCTAAAAGTGGATGAAGAACGATTCAGAGAGATCAAGTCCTGCATTGGAAGATGAATGATTCGGTTAGACCATGCTCTGAAGTGGATGCAAATTGGATAAAAGGAATAAGATGCCTTACAACCGGAGAAAGGAAGATAATCCCTAGGCAAACACAGGAGGACTTGGATATGTGGAAAGATACTTCTAGAGAATTCACCAAGATCAGGATGAATGGATAGCCAAAGAGCTCAACTATCGAAGACCGATTGTCAAAACTTGTCCTTGAGCAAAGCACACCTTACGTTCGAAAGGCATACCTTGGGAGATAAATGTTAACCCACTTTTAAATCACAACAGATTTGATTTCAATTGGATTTAGTATATTCAAACAAGGACGAAATGGCTTGAAAACGAGGAGGCACACTTCAAGAGACTAGAGAATTGAGCTCAGGAAGTTTGATCGGAAAATTGGCCAAGTCCTCAACTCGTTCCGAGTTAAGGCCTTAGGTCAGTTGGTTGGAAAATTGGCTAAGTCCTTAACTCGTCCCGAGCTAAGGAGAACATCGAGACTGAGATGGAATAACTTGAAATTTGATGAGAGCACTTAAAAAAGATAAAAGAAGAACTTGAAAAAAATTCACCATGATTGGTCCAAAGCACCTTAACTCGTCTCGAGTTAAGGTCATAAGTCGAGTCCGACCTATGGATACTTGTCCATTAACTTCCACGACTTCATTCACTAATTACGCTACTTCATTGATTCATGACCATGTGATTCTCTAAGGATTTGATGAATTACTCTTAAGAATGGGCTAGGAAAAAGGCAAGAAGACAGATAGCTAAGAGATCGCAAGACTTAACCCAAAGGCGATAAAAAAAGGTTCAAACGACTCGAGAAGAAAGTGAGAAAGTAGAGCAAGTAAAAAGTTGGACAAAACACCAAGATCCTTAACTCGTCCCAAGTTAAGGATTTGAATCGAGATGGCTTGGGTCTTTTGGTGTTATTTCGTGCTATCTCCTAGAATTTATTATCATTGAGCCTCTAGCCTAATGCTGCCCAATTCCTCTATATATACAAACCTACCTGCTACTTAAAAAGCGGCTCCTTCTGTCTGTTAAATCTCCATTAAAACTCTTAGACTTAGAGCTTCGTCAGCACCTTCTTTACTTCTTATCTCTTTCGAACTTATTCAAATTCATTGTAACTTAGATCTAGGAAAAAACTAGTTAGAATCCGAAGAGATAACAACTAGCAACCAATAACAAAACTTGATTAAATGGACATAGGCTGGAGATTACACCGAACACCTATAAAAACTTCCATGTGTTTCTGTTTTCTACTTTTTCTTTTACTTTTATCTAGATTGGTGCTTTCATCCAATTTCAGAGTATTGTTCCTTTTTTGGGTTGACGGAAAGGCTGTTGCAAAATCGTGGGTCCCCATCCATATGCCTTAAAAGCTAAAATTTATAAATAGGCATGTCAGTAGTTTGTTTTTTTGAATAAAAAGGGGTCCCCAAATCTAAGATTAAATGCACGATATTATGATCAATCATATACATTAGCTCATAGGTTGAGTCCTGATTACATTTAGACGTGGTCTTATTTGTTATAAGGATGGAGTAGCAAATGTTTTGAAAAATTGTGTTCGAATGCTTTTGAATTTTTTTTAAATGCTTATGAGAAGATGGGTTCAAATGTTTTTTGGAAAATTTTGGCCAAGATCTTTTGAAAAAAAAATGTCATTTGAATGTTTTTGAGAATTTGATTTGTCAAACTATTTTGCAACTTTAGTTGGAAAGGGAAAAATATTTTTGACGAAAAATGAAAATTTTCAATTTTTCAGTGCCACATGTTTAACGTAGGGCAGGTCAATATGTTAGTGCATGTGAATTTTACAATCTGACAAGGGTGACAATATACAAACATAGATAATAACAAGGAAAAAGGCAATTTTAGCTTTGGAGTCTCTATTTCCTAACCTTGTTTGATTGTGAAACAAAACCTATGCTTAGGATAATGACGTTTTTAATGTCCAAAAATAAATATCCTTATACAAATTGTACTTGAAAAAGTTGGAATGGTGAGAGCAAAAGAATGTTCCAAGGTATAACGAAATATGTATCCAAAAGGCGGTTGGAATCGTAAAATTTTCCAAATGAATTCCTTTTTTGACACAGGAGTATAGATTCAGAAACTGAATTTTCATAAACTTTGAATATCATAAATTGAATGCTAGGTTTTGGATGGTAGGAATTAGATGCAAAATTGGTTGAACCATACTCCCGCTTGCAGGAATATGGAGATCATTGTGTGAAAAAGGGTTTTGAAAACTTACATATATATAGAACTGTCGATATATCTAGGTTGTTTCCATGATATTTTCAGTATGTTTTTAAAAATAGTGCATTCATATAGGAGGCGTCGATTAGAGTCATTCTACATGCATGTCTTATTTGTTGTGATACACCATGCACTTGCACACGTTTAGTTGCAAAATTGGTTGTTCACTAATTGATTGGATGGCTTAGATTGGTTGTGCACTATGTTACGTAATTCAACCCTTGGGGAATTCCAGGGACCAAACTCTTTTAAGGGAGGAGAATGCAATTCCCCGTAAAACTAACGTTAATTAATAAATATTCAATAAGGCTATAAAAATGGAATTTGAGGAAATCATTGAATTTGTCCATGAGACTTACATAGTTTGTTTATGGTGATTTTTTAAGTAACTTTCATATTTAGAGTTTCACGATTGGAGCTTAAGCAAAGAAGTTATTAGCGTTTGAAGGTTCCGAAGTGAAAATAATTTAATAACATAAAAGGAAATAAATAAACATTAAATATGGGACCCCATCGAATGACTCCCTTAATGGGTCAGTCGACCGCTTGTGGTCGACCATCTAGAGGGGGGCGATCAACCGGTCTAGTAATTACTGCTAGGGTTTGAACCTTGGCCAATGGTCCAGATTTAATTATTATAATCTAACGGTTATGGTTGATTCGAACGCCTATAAATACAGGCCAAACCCCTCACGTCTCTTCTCATATTTTGAAGAAGGAAAGCTTTGCCATTTTACTCTCTCCACTGTTTCTAAAAGTTATAAAATATTATACCCACACAAATCGAAGAAGGGACAAAGATAGAAGAGAAGCAGATCAATGTTATGAAAGAAAAAGGTAAGATTTTATAATTACAAATCTATATTCCTCTTAACCTAAATCTCTTCTCAAATTTGTAATTGTAATAGTATGTATGTGTGTGTGTATTATATATTCTTTTGGGTTAGGATGAAAAAGGAGTCAAGTAAATGAATGGATGCAAATTCGAAAATTGGAAAGCTAAAAAGGTAGGTGGAAAATTATATAATTTATTTATAATTTATATCATTGATTATATTTAATTATTATGCCTAAATAAGATTTGATGAATTGAAGGCCCAAAACAAATATATTGAAATATCGCCTAAATATTCTATAAAATAAGTAATTGGAACTGGAATGGTATTTACAAGACTACGACCTAATCTAGAAATTTGAATTCGGTCCTAAATATTTATAATTGTAGAATGTTTGTTTATTTCATATTTATAATTGGGTCGTAAATTAGGTCGCCCAAGTTGACTTGAAATGTGAATTTCTACATCTTATTTTATTTGCAGTGGGATATAATTTAATTATATCTATTTTCGTGCAATTTCCACAAATTATTCCATTTATAAAATATGTATGAAAGTGCGCCGTTTAAATTAACAAAGAATATACTGAAAAGGAAAGAGATGTGTATAGTATAAATATTCTTCTTTGTAGCTTGCATTGTCCATTTCAATAAAAATGAGAGATAATTCCTTGTAATTTTAAAAGAAGCAAAAGTCTCATTTTTGGCTAATTTATAGAAAGTTATAATGGTAATCCCTTTTTGAAAGGATAGCTTTAATAAATTAAAATATGAAAAGGAATGTTCTGGTTTAGGAATTGATAATTATAAAATAAGAATATAAATATATACATAAAACCATGCATATCGATTAAAAAATAATATATATATATATATATAGCGTAATTTACGAAATTTTTTGTATTAGCTATTATAGCATACTAAATTATAGAACTAAAAAGAAAGGAATAGAAATCCTAAGATTTATGGATATTAAGTACAAATTTAGTGGACAATAAATATATAGTTAATAGAGAGTTAAATGAATTAAATGGGAACTGATTAGAGAATTTAATATGGCATATATGGGAAAATAAATAAGCATAATAGGTTGATTTTGAAAAGTAAATGTCATTAGAGAATTTAATATGGCATTTATGGAAAAAGGAATAGGCATAATAAGTTGATTTTGAAACCAGTAAATAAATTTCATTGGACAATTTAATATGGCAATTATGGGAAAATGAATAGGCATAATAGGTCTCAAAATGGATAAATAAATATCATTAGAGATTATTCAATTTGGACATTAATGGTCAATTATTACGAACAATGGACATTTACTAGACATAAGAAGGAAATGAGGAAATCAAAGCCCAAGCTTATAAATTATGAATAATTACCTAGCGAACAAGTAAGTATTAATACTATTATACACGGAGAATGTAATATAATTTTCAAAGTAGGAAATTATACAGCTTTAATTACATGTTTAGAATGGCATGAATTAGTGGGCCTAGCCCAACACTTAGGCTTCGAGTGATATGTTTAGTTTGGTGGGTTGGGATGCGAGGTCAGCAGAGTTACACTACAGAAGTTTCCCTTCATCAGAGGCTATCGACAATTGTGTATGCTTAGTACTAACGCAAAACATCTCCAACTATAGGACCCATAGGGAAGGTATATGTGTTGAGGATAGGTAGAGTGAGGGTTTGCCTCGAATTTGAGGTATTAAATGATCTAATACTTTTTGAGGAAATGAGGTCTACTTCATCTCCAATAAGAGGTATTAAGTAACAGAAAATGGCATTTTTCTTCACTTACTTAGATTAGTCTAAATGAGATGTCAGCTATGAAAGGTCTACAGGCTATTAGTATTTTGTACTGGTATTTATCGATAGGTCTGTCATATAGGCTATGGCCTCCAATGGTCCTAAGCTAGTGGTAGCAAAGACTTGGATTATGTCCTAAATTTATTGAGTTATTATATGGTTGGACGAAAATTGTTTATCGAAGGTTGGCTAGTTAACCCTTGTATGAGTCTTTGAGATGCGTTAGCAGTACGACAATAAATTATAAATTATCAAGCCGTATATAAAGGTCATCGGTCTTTGTAGCTAGAATTAACTGACTAGCATTTATGTTGCAGAGGGCCCGCTTCAAGGACTAAGGTATTAATGGCCTTTGGGTTTGCTTCCTCCCTAATTAAGAAGTATTAACTGGTCGGGGTTTTTTGGTATTGAACAGTTAGACTTATATGTGGATAGGGATACACTTATATGGTTATACCTTGGAGAAAGTTATATTAGGCATATCATATGTGCACATAAGATTTAACGGACTAGCCATAAATAATAGACATAGTACTTAAATAGAAATCAATCGAAATAAATTAATGGTATTGGTAAAGTATGTAATTTTCTAATCACTAGAATGTTATTCTTGTTAATACCTCAGTAATTTATTATGATGATAATAACAATGCACATTCACATAAAATATAAAAACTAATGTTTTATCAAGTTATATAGTACATAGTGTAAGATATTATATAGGCGTTGAATTGAAGACCGTATAGTACAAAGACTCAAGAAATGGACATGAAGACCCGCGAGTATAAAGACCAAGGTATAACATATCAAGAATGTAATGTAGTGTATAGAGTCATAGAATATTGTTAAAGTCCCTCGTAGCAATCTTTGACCTCCATCTCCTATTTTTTATCTTTTATATTTTTTTTAAAAGTAATTTCAAAATACTTTGTAAGTTTTTCAAAGTTCAAAATGTTTATAAATTATGTTCAAACTATTTTACAAAATATAGGATTAATAAAAACAATTTAAAATAAAGAAGGTTTCAAAATCCACATGCATATGTAGACATATCGACATATTGAATCTCAAAAAACATGCCGTAAAATAGTTCTTCACTTTTTGAAATGAAGTGCCTATTCGTCGCAACTTTTTGCGAACGGACACATCTATTTATACACTATGTATGGGTTTCAAATGAATTTTTCAGGAGTTATTATCTTATTTTCTTCCCTTCTCTTACTCTCTTGAGAACTCCATTAAAATTATACTCTTTTCTCTTCAAAATCAAATAGAATCAATTCAAACTTCTTTGTATTCATTCACCTCTCTCTCTCTCAAATCAAAGTTCAAAGTGCTTCATAAGAGGCTATAAGATACATTGCATCCAAAGTTCAAGAATTTCATTTGTATTGGCTTGGATGTGCTGTAACCCGTTCAAATCAATTGGATGTTCTGGATTGCTCGAAAATCCGAGTGGGTGTGCTCATAGCTAGTCCAAATCAAGTGGGTGTACCCTAAGCCTGGAAAATCAGAAGGGTGCGTCTCGTTGCCTCAGAATTGAGATTGTAGTTGGGCTTGCCTTCCGCTCGTTTAATTGACAATTGAAAATATATCTGTACAAGCAATTTGTATGGGACCAATGTAGGAGAAATTCGAACCGGTATAAAATCTCTGGTATCATCTCTCTAACTCTCTATTTTACTTTACTGCTTTCAATTGTATCTGTAATTACATCTATGATTGATTGTTAATATATTTCTGCATTGAAAATCTATGATTTAATATTAAATTTGAAAGAGATTTTGAAAAAATACAAAAAATAGAAAACACTATTTAACTCTCTCCCTCTCTAGTGTTTAATTAGCCTTAGATCCATAATTCCATAACCCACATTTGGTATAAGAGCACTAGGTTTTCAAAAACTCGTAATTTGATTGAAAAGTTTTAATTAATAACAACACTATTAGTACACATGTTAACACTTATGTCGTAGGACAATCTACTGCTAGACCTCCACTTTTTAATGGCAGTAATTACACTTATTGGTTATGTAAAATGAAAATTTATTTACAATATAATGTTTTAGATATTTGTAATTTTACACAAAATTAGCACACTGAACCTCGGACTAATTTTGCGTAATGGACTGTTAACCAAAAAGCACATGGATTAATTTTAAAGCCATGAATATTTTGTTTTGTTCACTAGATAAAAATGAATTTAATAGAGTCTTTATTTGTAAGTTTGCATATGAAATTTGGAGAACACTGAAAATTACACATGAAGGCACTAGTAAAGTTAAACAAATCAAATTTTCCATGCTTACTAATCAGTTTCAATTGTTTAAAAATAAATCCGACCGAGTCAATTTATGAATGTACAGTAGATTTCAAAATATAGTGTGTTCATTAGTAGCATTGGGTAAAAAAAAATTCTGAAGATGACCAAGTTAGAATCCTCAATTCGCTCTCTTTAGAATAGGATCAAAAGACACTAGTAATAGAAGAGGCTAATGATATTAGTACTCTAAAATTGAAGAGTTGACAGACAATTTACTGTCCTATGGAGCACAATTGCAGGGAAGAAGAGAAAGCAAGACAATTGAAAAAAATCCATTGCTTTGAATGCAATAACTGATGATCAAGGTTTAGATGATGGTAATTGCTTTCATGACCAAAAATTTTAGAAAGTCCTGAAGTATAGAAAAATGAACGACTTTCGTAAACCTAAAAATAAGACTCCTAGAACTGGAACTGTGACTAGATGCTTCAACTGTGATGAACTTGGTCATTTTCTGTAACACCCCGTATTTTTAGTAACGTTATTAGGAACATTTAATTAGCTAAATTAAATGAAATTATGAAATATGACTAGGGGATTAAGATTTGTAATAGGGGTAGCCGTGCCATATACAAATGAACTAAAGAATTTTTTTTAGGGCAAATAGATAAGAGGCAAAGTTGGAACAAGAGTATTCTGATACCCTAAACCCTTAACCCAATCATTCTCACATTCATTCTAAATTCAAAAAACAAAAAATACAAGCTAGAGGCCGACCATCATTAAGAAAACAAAGAGAATATTTTAAGAGGAAAAGCTTAAGCAACTTAATCAAGATCAGATCTCAAATCCTTAATCTCAAAGCTAAGGTGAATAGTAACTGCATCTCATTTTTCTAATTGTATGTGGTTTTATGATGAATCCGAAGTATTTTGCATGATTGTGCTATGTTTTTTATTGATGAAATGTTTATATATACTTGTTGATGATTTATGTTTATTCATATAGGATTTATGATATGTTTTAATGTGAAAACCCTATTTAATAACATCCAAATGCCTTAAGATTTTAGATTTAGATCATAAATGATATTTTAGAGATAATTTTCAATTTTCATAATTTTTTGAATTAGTGTGAATTTTATATTAATTTTCCAGCGTAAAAAATGATTATTTGGGTTTTAAATTATTTGCAACTAAATAATTAATATTTTGGGTCTGAAATTAATATATCTTAGAAAACATATTAAAATTGGTTTTCTGGAATTTTTGTAGAACTTTTCTAAGTTTTTTGATGAATATATAAAATTATTTAAGATATGGGACTTAAATGTTTTATATATTTATAAAAGGATAAGGGGTATTTTATAAATAAATTAAATTGTTTATTTCTAAAAAATTGGCAGAACTTTTAGAAAGAAAATTAGCAACTAATAGTATTTTGACAAACAAGACAAGTTAGTTGAAAGAAATTCTTTTCAAAGTTAAAATCAGGATTTACATGCTCTTAGCATGTTTAGCCACTTTCGGCACCTAGGTTTCGACTTAGTGGTTCCGCCATCATCATCATAGAAACCAATATGCATGGCATCAAAGACTTGGTGCGCAGTGAATTGGACTTAGACGGAAGGTACTGGGTTGAAGTTATGGGTTTCGAAGGGGTTGAAGCGTGTCTTTTCTTTTAAATAAAAACGCGTCTACTTTGCTTTCGAAGGAAGTGCTTTCGACTTGGTTGGCTTTCGGCTGAATCAAATGTTTCAAAGGAATGGTTTCATATGGGTTGCATCTTTTGTTTTAAGTAAATGCTTTCGAATGGGGTCGAAACCCCTAGCCACTGCTTTTCTACCTTTCGAAGTCAATGGTTTTGAAAGGTATACTCTGTTTTGAAACTTAGGTGCTTCTCCAATGCCTTCAGAAGGCTGGTTCCGACACCATCACTTCTTTGCTCAGGAAATGCTTTCGAAAGAGTGCTTTCGACGTTTTACTGACCCTTTTGCTCTGTTGAAGGTAGACCCAAGTTTTCGAAGGAGTTAATTGTTAATGGTTTCGAAAGGTGTTTCCACATGTTTAAAATAGAACCCAAATGCTTTCGAAATGTTTGTTATTTACAAAGGTTTTGATGCTTTCGAAAGGTTTTAAAGAAAAGTTTTTAAGGGGGTGGTTCCCCAATGGTTTCGAAAGGTGCAAAGGAAATGTTTTTCAATGGTTCCGAAAGGCAATGCTAAGTGCTTTAAAGATAGGACGTCTAAGGTTTTATAGATTTTGAAAGTAAGATTTTTTAATGGTTTCAAATGGTTTGTATGATTGTTTCGAAAGGAATGTTTTGGCCTTTAGTCCTAGATGAAAGTATGGTTTACTTGGTTTTGAAAGGGGTATTCCCAATGGATTCGAAAGGCGTACTTTCAAAGGTTTAAATGGTTTCATCAACAAAGTTTTGAGTAAAGTTTATATATAACACGGCAAGATGATTTTGAGTAAAGCGTGGAGTGTATGTATTTCCCTTGTTTAAGTTTGGTTTAAATGTTCTAAATCAATTTGAGATGAAAAGGTTTTCAGAGAAAATTTTGGGAAGATTATCCTTAGTAAAGTGACTCAGATATTAGAATACCAGATGAGACTAGTATAGGGTTCTGCCTTATACATTAGTTATTAGCCCCCAACAAATTTCGTCCAAAATCCCAGTTTGTAGGGCTTTGTCACATAAGACCAAAATGATGATTACACACAGAAGGAAATATATATTTGTATACAGATAGGTTGTTGGTGAGCCTGCAAAACCATTAGGATTAGGTGACCTTGAAAGAAGATTAGTTAGGGACAGACCGTCCAGAAGAGGAGTATCTACCAGTGGTAGATTATTTTATTTATATTGCCTAGTAGGCCCGAGTCAACCAAAGGTTAGTAGTTAGCCAAACAAAACTATAGTGTTCGAACAGATAGTTCATTTATTCCCTGATATGTATGTTTACATGATAATGCTTTACAGTTTTAACCAGTTTTTGTTGCAGGGAATGATTTGCAAAAGATACGTTTAAAATGATATTAGTGAGGGGAAACCCGTTACGCTAAGCGGCGTGGTCTCACTTAATATCAAATAACCGAGATGTGTAGCATTATTCACACCAGCTTTATGTCTGACTCAAAGTTTTATGCTTCTCCCCTTAAACTCTCAGGTGCTCAAAATTGATTTGAGTAGGCTGAGGGTTGAGGTATTCAGGTTATTAGTGGGTTGGCGAATAAAGCTTCCGGAGTCGAGCAGGTGGCTGACGAATAGCTATTTAGGAGTTGTTGTTTTATTTTGGTTGATTCTTCTATTTTGTATTATGTTAGTTATGACTATATAGTACTTGGTCAACCAAGGGGGCATCTTCGTATGTTTCTCTTGATGTATTTTTGTAATAATTATATTTTATCTGAACCTGGGAAATGATTATGGGATTATGTAATCTGGATATGAAATGTGTTTTACGAAATGTAATCAAAAATGTTATTTTGTGAAATCTATAATTTTGTTTCATATTCATGTGCTTTTGATATTATGGATACCATCAATATCATCGTATTTGGTCACCGGAAGTTAATACTATAGATGACCGCAGCATCTGTAGCGCTTAACTTCGGGCTTTCAAATAGGGGATGCTACATTTTCAGAGAGACCGTCCACATCAGAATAAATCAAAGATCTTATCGGTTACCGATTCATCCAGAAAAAGAAAAAGAGCTCACACGGCAACATTAGACGATTCAAATACTTCCTCAAGTGACAATGAACCTGACTCTGAGAACGTGAAAATGTATTTCACAGCAATAACAGACTAGTCGGAACTGATCAACAAAAAGTGGCAAAAATGGTTCCTTTTATGTAGTAATTTTTATGTCATTTTTAGTTGATTTTGGTTTTTAGGAATAACCCATGGACTAATAATAATATTGGATGAATATAATTATATAAGTATATACAAAGAAATATTTTATAAACTTTCTTTTTTTGAAAATTACGGCCTATATGTCGACATACATGAAGCATATATGTCAACATACATGCTAAAAAATTGAAAATTGAAAATTCATTTCAAAACTCAAAATTCAAACTTCCCTCTCTTTTGCCCTTACTCTCATGGTCTGTAAAGGAACCTTTTTGACTAGAGAACATGACTCTTCACTATCTATTAATTCTAATTATCTTTATTCCTTCATTCACTCACTTTATTTCAAATTTCTACCTCTTCATACTCTTATCTCCTCAAACTCAAAAATGGCCTCATCAAGTCAAACTCCTAGTACCATAAGGCTCTCTAAAAGAACCAAACGCTTTCTCTTCAATGCAAAAAAGCCATTGAAACCTGTGTGGAGTATGTTACATCCGGAAAACTTTATTCCAAAAGATTTGCTAAATTCGAAAAATTTTCCTCTCATGATTTACAAGATAATTATTTTGTAAATGAAAATTTTGGTTTAATTGACTCTTCTCAAAATGATTTTTTTGTTATCTGGGTTTGGTCAAAACGTTTTAGCAAATTTAAGTGGAAAAAAATTTCAAGGAGAAGAGGGACAAATTTGGAGTACTATAAATGGCACTCGAATTGTTTTAAATCGTAAACTTTTGAGTCATATACTTGGTTGCAAATCTAGTGTAATTGACCTTTCCACTTTTCAAATTTAGGAACAAAATCATGTAGTTTTTCATGGCATTTTCGAAAGTGACGAAGAATTTGACTTTAAACACAAGAATCTTAGACCAAAATCGAGACTTATGAGTCTCATTTTACAATAAAATATCACTATGAGGGTGGATAATTATAATAACCCAAGTCAAAAAGAACTTAGAGCTCTTTTCGCCATCTATGTAAACTACAACATTAATTGGGTACAAGTCATTTTAGGTGACTTTGTTTAAAATAATATTTATAGACATGAGAACACAATTTACCATGGTGTGTGTATTACTAGAATTTTCATTTATTTCAGTGTTGATTTAAAAGGAGAACAGGTTATTCCTCGAAAAGTTTTCGACAAGTCCAATAATTCTCCTATGATATTCCACCTTATTTCAAACCATATGAAACACTTCCCGAAAAGGAACAATGGTTGGCATATGAAGAGGAACAAGAAATTCAATGAGAATAAGAAGAAAAAGGAGATGAGATTGATGTGGAAGAAGAAGAGGAGGAGGAAGAAGAAATAGACACTTCTTTGGAAAGTTTTGACAAACCATATCTCCCCTCCAATAAAGAGATCCTATGAAATCAAGAAAAGCTTATTAAAAACCAAAAGAAGCTTAAACATTCATTTAGTAAAAAGTTCACTTCTCTTTCCAACAAAGTGGAAAATACTTTGGTAGATCATTAGCAAGCTTGGTGGAAATTCATCATCATCTACATCTTTCTAAGTCAATCCGGTTATTTTCCTATGATATCTAGCCTTGTATTCCTTAGTATGTGTCCGTTTAGTTTAAGTTCATATCATTTTCATGTATTTTTTCTTTGAAATCTATGTACCTTTCAATTCTAAGTAATGAAATATATTTCTTACTGTCTTATGGTGTTTATTAGTCTTTGGAAGTTCTAAATATATAATGGTATAAGATAAAAACAAAAAGTATAACAAAAACATAAGCCTTTGGTAGTTATCATATATCATAAAACCATCATATATATTATTTATCTTATTTAAACATAGTTATTGATTTTGACTCAATAGTTTCTAAGCATTTGATTCAAGGGGATTTTTTATTTATTTCATCCATTTTTGTTGATGAATAGAGGAAGAAAAGTATAAAGTATACATATGCATATAATTAGAGGGAATTATCTAACTCAAGAGGAGCCATATCATATTTTATATAGAGGAACAATTAATGGTTGTATTAAAATATTGATAAATAACTTCAAAACAATTTTAAAAAATTGGCATCTTCTCCTTTCTTGTTTCCACAATCGTCTTCCTCTTTTTTGAATCCTTTTGCTCCTAATTTTTCCAATTATAATTCCTGTACCAATCGCGTTCCTTCTTCTAACCGTTTTACGCTCGCACATATGCTCATGTGGTGAAAGATTCTCAATTTTCATTTCTGAAAGCTATGTCTTAGAAGCGAAGATCCAAGAACTGGATAGATTACAGAAGAGGGAAAAAGATTTGCTATCGCTATGGAGTCCTTTCCCATTTGGCTAAGGATTGATGCGTTCCTATTAGATGCTTTAGCTGCGGCTGCTTTGGTCAAAAAGATCGATTGCTTGATGAATTTCAATCCCACTTTTATCAGGCGTAAAAATCATTCTATCACCGAGCATGGTTTTCTTTTTGTTCTTAAAAGTATGAAACTTAAGAGAATTATTTTAGATCATCTATGGTCATAGAGGAAAGAAGGTATTGATTTTTTGGAGGATTTGTTCATTCATTTTGATGCTATCAATCCAGTAAATATTAGCAAGAATTATAGTTTGAAATTTAGAGATCCTGTGGATTATTTTGGAGAGTGTGCTTCTTCTTTTAAAGGTGATGTTTCGGTGGTGGATACGGTTTCAGATTTCAGTAATAATCATGGAGTTTCATTCAATTATAAAGGTGTTATTGATAGTTCAGATGTCTCTGTTGTGACTCAAAAAGAGGAGCTTTAGGTCTTCGATCCTTTGTTATTTGATCCTGCTTCGTATTGTAGTTCAGTCCCCCTTTCACCAATATCCGGTACTACAGTGGGTGACTTTTGGTTTTCTGCCTATTCTAAGGAAGATTCAGTCTCTACAGTTCAATTGATGATCCGAATAAAGACTTTATCTATGTTTATAATAAAAAAAAATTGTGCTAAATCTTGTGATATGGAAAAGTTTGAGTTAGTCACCTCTAACCGCTTTGATTGCCTTAAGTCTTTGGAGGATTTAGATATGACTTCTTATTTGTTAAATGAAGCACTTAAGAATTATCAATGTTTTGATGGTGATATCGAGGTTCCTTCAGTCTCTGAATCTTTAATTTGTGAAAACAGATTTGAGAATGATTTTCATAAGTGTAATGATTCTTTCGGCAATCTGCTAGAGGATTATGGAGGTGGAGTTGTCAACAAGGTAACTGATCTTTATAAAGTAACATCTAAAAGATTTCAAAAGAAATTTTTTAATCGGTTTGTTGATACTCGTATATATGATGACTGGAATGGTGCATCAGGTAGTCAAGAAATAGATATAGTGCACAGTGAACTAATTGATTTACATGATGGTATTTATATGTCAGATTATAAGGTTGGGGATGATAGTGTGGTTATGGAAAGTTTGTCAAACTCTGGTGATGTTCAGTTTCAATCTGAGGCAGTGGCGATCTCTGCTAGTCTTCTTAAGCCTATTTTTGGTTATCCTGTGACTGTTGAACCCAGAGAAAGGGACATGGTTATTATGTATAGGACTGTGCTCTAGCACAATGCTGTGAAGATAGGCAGTTCAGAAGATAGGGTTGTAGACTATGTGAATTCCGTAGCGCAAAGGACACTGATATTATGTTCAGTTTCAGAGAAAGAAATGATGTTGAAGTAGTGGAAGGTTCAAAGTGTTTATTGTATGTGCATGACTGTGTATGAGCACAGTGCGGTGAGGTTGAGCAGTCCATTTGATAGGGTTATGGACTTCGTGAAATATATAGTGTAGGGGTATGGGGGTGAGCATGGTAAACGGTGGCTGATTAGTCATCTTGTCAAGGTAGATGTCGCAGATTCATTGGGCATGGGTTCGGCAAATCAGGCCTTGTGTGTTGTCTTTGGGCTGGGTGATAATAATGTGAGTAATAATATGGAAGACTTTGTGTTAAAACAGAGTTTGGATAAGCCTAATGAACTGGAATTGGTGCCAAATGTTCAGCAAAAAGATAGGGGCTTGTTTATGGTAAATATGGGTTCTACTTTGATTTGAGAAGTCGGTTCTGAACAGACTGTTTATTATCATACTTGGGGTTTCAGATTTATATTATATTGTTGTCTTGCATCTATAGGTAGATTTCCACTTCCTCCAATGCTTGTGATTCTACTCATGCATTCAAATTTGGTAGAAGAATTATTGGAGTTATTCAACATTTAATATTATGAGAAGTCCTCGTTTAAAATTTAAAGCTTCTAAGTCTTATGCATGAGGGTTGATGATATATTGGGGAATTATTATGGTGATTGTTATTTTGGAGACTGTACGTGACTTGATCGGATGCAGTGTAACGACCCAGAATTTTAGTCAATCGAAATTGAAATATTTAATTAATTTTAAATATTCAAGAGTTAATTTTATAAGTTGAATAACTTATATTTCAAATATAGTGATTTATTAAATGATTAAACTATTTAATTTGAAATTTGAAATTGTTTAAATAATTGAATCTTGAATTTAATGCGAATGAAAATGATTTATAAAGTTGTTTTAAATTCTATTAGAATTAGAATGAAGTTAATAAAATTTTAAAATTGATTTAAAAGCGATTTAATTGAAATTGGAATTTATTTGATTTAATTAACGTCTAAAATAGTCATTTTTGACACGGTCTTGAATTTCGATGAAACTAGTTTCATTGGATTTGCAATAGTGAATTCTAGTATGCTGTCGAATTTTGTGTCGATTGGACGTATCGTTTGATCGTCCGAGTTCAACATGCATAAAAATTAATTAAAGTAATTTGATTTTGAAAAACTATCTTCTATATATGATGGAATTGGCTCTCAATATATATTCTATTGTGTTCGGAATATGCTTATGACATATCGAACACTAGGCGGCACGCTTCGTATAGAGTTCAGAATTTTCATGGATGAATAGTGTCAAGCGAAATCTTATATAAATAGCCCTTATCTTCATTCATCTGTTAACCTAACCCTAAAAATAAATTTCCAGCCATTATTTAATTATTTCCATCTGACGATCGACGTCGATTGAAACAACTCGGAGCAAAATTAGCCTTCGACATCAACTAGGCAAACGTAGAGGGCGACCACACGAGCTATTGTACGGTTGGATCGACGGATCGTCGATCGGGGCATCAGAAATTTGCTCGCATTCGAGCACAGCAATGGGTTCGGCTGGAGACATTATCGCGCGTACGAACGCACGCTGTGGTCGCTGGCAGGTGGAGGTGGGGCATTCGTAGGCTGAGCACGCAGCTGGGGGGTCTAGGCTGAGTGGCAATTGCATGGTGGCCGAGCGCGATGGTTTGAAGTCGTGAAATAAAAAAATATAATTGTTGCTCGCGCAGGAAGCCTAGGAAGAAGGGGGAAAACAAATGTATACAGTGAAGTTTTAAAAAGGTTTAATTTTAAATTAAGTTAGTTTAAGTTAATTTAACTATTAATTATCGATTGATAATTAACTCGTAAGTTTCTCGTACGAGGTTCGTTTCGAGCGGAACAAGTTGCACTGCGTTCGTATCAGCGAGCACTACGTTATGGAGTTGGATTGAACAAATTTGAAGCTAGTAGGAATTTTGAGTTAAATCGAACGATCGTTCAATTGTAATTCAATCCAGAACGTTTCGACGACTTTTGGCATTTTTGTGAGTTAACTACATCTTTGGCCTGCTTATAATGTTATATAAGTCGAAATAAATTTATTTATGATGATTGTTGCTTGTTTGGTTAATATATTATACATATTAGTTGGTTTGGATATATTCTCACCTATTGGAGCGGATGAGACCCTACTGCATTCCCGTACATGAGTGGATGACCGTTTGTATATGAATACCGCCTCGAAGCAGTTGATTTTATTTTTATGATTATATGCTGTTGTGATCCAGGGTGACAGGTTGGAGGGATCTAATAAGATTCCTCACCACTGTTGATTTATTTTAATATATATGTTGATATATGATGTTATGGATGTCATGATGATGTGTTTGATGTGATTAGACTTATTTGGTACTATGGTAGCACTGAGCCTTGCTTTGATATTTTAAAATGTTAAGATGATGATTTTGATTTGAAAAGGTTTTTAAAGTGATTTTGGGAAGTATATATATGTTTTATGATTTTTAATTTATTAAAAGGATTGAATTGGTTTTTAAGTAAAAGTTGCGATTTTTGATATAAAAATATAGTTATATGAAATACTTTGAAAATAGATTTTTGAGTAAGTTTATATAAAGGATTTATAAAGGTGATATTTTATGTATAAAGAAACCAAAAGTGCCGAAAAAATAAATACCACAGTCGAACTACCAAAAAGGTCTATAAATCAAGTTTTAAATAGAAAAAATTTGACTGAAAAACTAGAGGTTCATAGTTCTTATAAACCTACCTCATTGAAATTCCATCCAGTAAAATGGAAGAATTACAAATTTCCAAAATAATAGATAGGAATATCACGTTAAAAATTGAGATTTATAAATGTTAGTAGATGGTTTTGGAGTTGTTTTGTAAATGAATTTTGTGTATGAATTTGATTTACAAGATTATGGATTTTAGGTATGGATTTTATTAGTAAAGTTAGTCTTTATAAAAGAATGGATGTTATAAATAGATTTTGCAAGTAAAGGAATTTATAAATTTGAGGTTTTATAAAATTGAAAGGAGATTTATAAAAATAGTTTTGTAAATATGGATTGGTATTTGAGGAACGTTGAAATGATATTTTGATGGAGTTAAATGTTTAAAAGTAAATTTTCTTTTGGAAGTAAAGTTTTGGGAAGTGGTGATTTTTAAATGGAATCTAATGGTTTGAAAATGTTTTAAAATGTGATATGCAATGGAAACATTTCAACATTTATTTTTGCAATATATGTTTTCGGGAAAGTAAGGAAGACATGGACTATAACACTATTGTTATAGTAAATAACTTCCAAAAGGAAATATTTTATATAGTATATGAGATTTATTTATATATTAATTTATGAATCCCTATGCTAGTATTTTGGGTTGTCATAGCGATGTTTTACGCAACATTCATTTTGATCCAATAAATTATGTTTTGACCTCCCTTCGTGAAATACACGAATCAGTTCGCATGGTCATACTAAAGGTTTGGTGGTGTAGGAGCATTGCTTCCCATACTTAACACCCGTTCGAAGGCATACGAACTTTGGAGTTGCACAGTTATAGAAATCTATTTAGCGTGTCTCTAAATGGTAGAGTTATAGAATATGCTTATACCATTGATATAAGTATACTGAAATATTTTCTAAGTGCTGAGATGAAGTGATTTGTGAATATGCTTATACTGTAGATATAAGTACATGGAAATGTTTTTCAAGATAGAAAGTTTTGAAATGGTTTTGAGGATATATCATTTTAAAGATAATTTGAAGAAATATTTAGAGATTTTATTTAATTAATAAAGATTAATTAAATGGGCCTAGTGATTGCTTATAGTGCTAGATATTGTTTAATTGTTTTGATAGTTAAATAACCGACTATCAAATATATTGGCCTCTTTATCGTTGTTGGTTTGGAGAGACCAGGGTCGGATTTATTCGAGAACCACTTCGGACCAACGTATATGCGTTTGAATGTGCAAGTTTGTAAGATATTGATATGTGAGATTTTCGTAATAAAGGACTGCTTGTTGATCATTTGGGCATATACTCCCAATATACATATAGTAGCAGAAGTCTTTTTCATTATGAAATATCCAATGCAATGACTATTCGCTGCTAATCATAGTATAATACCCAACAGAATGTGGTTGGAGAGTCTTTTCTGCTTGACCTGTTCCTGGACAACTTGTATGGATGGATGTCTGATAGTGCATTCTTGAGATTGCATTATTGATTTTTATAAACGTACATCTATTTGGTGGTGGAGGAGACAACTTCTCTTAGCTTAACACCATTCTCTGAGACGTACGAGCTCGAAGGTTGTACGTTTGTGAAAGTCAACAACAATTGATGGAATGGCAGTGTGACATCCAAAGATTATGTGTTATGTGAAAGGTAATCATGACTTTTGGCCTCATACCTGAAAATGGTCGAAACAGAGTTAGATGCAGCACTATGTAGTTTGCAACCATTAGGGTATGATCATCCCCTTCTAGATGTATTATTTCCCGCTATGATGTTTGGGATGTAAATTATTGTGGATGTATGCTACGAGGGCCCTCGGATAGGTCGGTAACCACCGGGGTGATGAAATATTCGGTACTATCTATGTTAGAGGTAGACCGGTCTTGTGTTGGTAGAGGACCATCTGTTGGGCCTCAGTACGTTCCTCTAGAGATGTACTGCTGGAACAGTCCCTTCACCTGGTCATTTGTATGAAAATCCGTTATACACTACGTGCCTGCTATTTTGCTTGTAGAAAACCTTGTATTACAAGATGGTATGCTGGAATTTAATAATGTGACAATTTCAGCTATGATTCATATTATTTGTGTACTAGATACTAGCATAATATAACAGGATTTGAAACGAATGGTTTTGGTTATCGTATGGTAAAAACTCATCCGTGTTTATGTATGGGAGTGTCTTACAAAATACCTTTGTTTTGGTAAAAAGAAAGCTTTTGTAAAGTTAAAATTCATTCGGTTGAGATGTGATTTTCACGCTGGTTTACTAGACTGATCCGGGCGTTCTTCCCTTTCAATGCTCGAACCAAACCTAGTATATTTACAAATGTAGATTTGGATGCTTTGGAGCTTCAGCAGAAGAGCTGGTAGTCTTCTAGTCGTATTCCACGTATATGCTTATTTTCCGCTGCACTGTTGTTAAATTATCAGCAATTGTAAGGACAGGTTATTATAACTGCTCAGGCTGATGATTAGTGATTGATTGTTGTACTCTGATGGATGTATGTATATGATATTACAGTTTTTATTTTGTAAAGATCGTTGATACGATATTATATGTTTTTCCGTTGCAATTGTGAGATTCTGTAATTGTTTTAGTTTCTTCTATTTTGTCTTCTTCTTTTCTCTTCTTCTCATCTCTTTTATTTCTCTCTTCTCTTCTCTCTTCTGTTTTTCTTTCTTTCTCATGATTATTCATATTTCCCTTCGGTTTGAGACTGGACATGTGTGGTTAGTGTCGGCACTGAACTGGGCAGATTTGCGGGTCGTCACATGCAGTATGTTTTTTTGAGGTTTTTTCAGGTGTGGTGGTTGAGGTTGAGGATATGGAAGTTGTTATAGATGGCTGCTTATCTTTTGGAGACGTTTCAGGCTTTAGTTTCTTGATAGAGTTGTTTTTTCAGGGAGAGTCTTTAGTTTCATAGGCTTTTGGGAGGGTTTTATTATTTTTCTTTTTTTTATAGGGGTTTTTTGCTACCTGTCAGGCTTGTTGGAAGCTCCTTTACTATTGGTGATATATATATGTACATGTGTGCTCTACTCTACTATAGAGGATCATACATTTCTCTCAAAATTAATTAATGGTTGCATCATCAAAAAGAAGGAGATAGTTAATACCTCAATTACCGATTTTGATGATAACAACCTTGATATCAACAATATACATATATAAAATATAGGTACTAATGTTTTGCCAAGTTATATAGTATATTGTGAAGCATATTTGACAATGTTGAATCGAACACTACACAATATAAAAACTCAATAAATGGACATAAAGACTCATGAGTATAAAGACCAAGATATGAAGATTTCAAGACTATAATATAGTGCACAGAGTCATAGAATATTGTTAAAGTACCTTTAGCAATTTTTGAACCCCATCTCCGATTTTTTATCCTTTATAATTTTAAAAAAAAATTAAAAATATAATTTAAAATATTTTGTAAGTTTTTCAAAGTTCAAAATATTTACAAAACCATGTTCAAACTATTACAAAATATCAAATTATTTTACAAAGTATAGGATTTTTCAAAACATTTTATAATAAACAAAATTTCAAAATATACATGCATATGACGACATATCGATAAATTGTATATTGACATAGATGTTGCAAAATAATTTTTCAAATTTTGAAATGAAGTTTTTATCCGTCGCAACTCTTCACGAATGGACACATCTGTTTATATACTATATATATAGGTTTCAAACGAATTTTTCAATAGTTATTATCTTATTTTCTTCCTTCCTTTTACTCTATTGAAAACTCCATTGAAATTACACCCTTATCTCTTCAAAAATCAAATAGAATCTATTCAAAATTCTTTGCATTGATCCAATATTACTTTCTTATTATTTTGAAATTATCTCCCTCTCAAATCAAAGATCAAAGTGTTGTCCAAGAGGCTATAGGATCCATTGTCTCCAAAGTTTAAGAAACTGTCTTTGGAAAAACCATCAAACTCTATTATATTTGCTTGGGTGTGATTGTAACCCGTTCAAATCAATTGGGTATGCTTCGTAGCTCAAAAACCATGGGTGTGCTTGTAGCCCGTCCAAATCAAGTGGGTGCCCCCTGAGCCTGAAAAATCAATTGGGTGTGTCTCGTAGCCTTGGAATCGAGATTGTAAGTTGGTTTGCCTTCTGCCCGTTTAAAGATTAGCGAAAAGAAATATGTACAAGCAATTGTATGGGATGGGATGTAGAAGAAATCAAAACCAGTATAAAATCTCTGGTGTCATCTCTCTAACTCTCTACTTTACTTTATTGCTTTTAATTTTATCTATGATTGCATATGTGATTGATCGTTGATATATTTATATGTTAAAAACCTATGATTTAATATTTAACTTGAAAGAAATTTAAAAAGATATATAAAAGTTAAAAAAAACATTATTTACACCTCTAGTGTTTAATTGGCCTTAAGATCCATACTTCTGTAACCCATAGTTCTGACCCCCTCCTCAAAACTGTAACGACCCGCCTTTTCGACCCTCAAAGGTCGACACCAATATATCTGCAGTATTCGCACGCCAAGCATCCAAGTGCTGGAATGATAGATTATTAAGGGAAAAGAAAGAAAAGACAGAACAGAATCTCACATCACGACGAGTAATATATAATATACAATGGATTTTTACAAAAAAAACTTTAATATACATACATCAAATCAGAATACACTCATCTATCATCAGCCAGGATGGTTATAACAACATGCCCTCATAAATGCTGATGAATACAACAGAACAAATGCAGTGCAAAATAAAATATACATAAATACGTCTCGGAGACATCTAGCTCGTCTTCTGAAGCTCCAAAGCATCCAAACTAAATCTGAAAAACATGCTGGGGCTGATCCAAGCATTATAAGAAAATAACGCGCGGATCAGTCTAGCAAACCAGCGTGAGAAAACATACAGCATATGGATTTTAATGTTAGGAAACCTTTCAAAAATAAAGGTATCTCGTAAAACCACTCTATACATAAACACTGATGAGTTTTTACCTTATGATAATCAAATCATTTCATAGGAAATCTTCTGGTATTATAATAATACCTAGGATTTAAAATAAATATTAAATCATAGCTGAAATTGTTGCATTAATTAAAATCTAGCATAACAGGTATACAACTAAGTACGAAGGGCACTTATTGGAGAATGTATTCCATACTTAACAGGGTAAGAGTGTACCTTCCATATAGTACATCTCTAGAGAAAATGTACCGTGGCTGCATTAATTTCCACCTCTGCTACTCAGGACCGGCATACCCTCTCTTGGACAGTACCGAATATGATCACCCGTTTGTTGTCCCAGACAAACCATTTACGTAGCTACAAACATACATAATTCATAATTGAATGTCGATCTAGATACAAGTGACTATCATACCCTAATGGGAGCGACCCACATAGCCCTGTGGCACATTCCTACTTTATTCATTACGGTTATGCGGCCCGAGGCTACGTTTTACCTTTTAGCAAATCCCACTTGGAATGCTAGCACTGCCCTCCAAGCAACATTGCAATGCCAACATTGTCCATACAAGTTTGTTATGGGACTGAACAAAATCGAAGGTAGTACTTTTACTACATCCATTTTAGAATCACTCTCAGGATTAGTAGTAAGTAGCCATTGCACTTCAAAGAACTCCTTCTTCAACCATCTTCAATATATCTTCAATTCGAAATTTCATGTCGGTTCAAAGTGGTTTTCGGATAATATATCCAATCGGGTCTCTCCGAACCGACAATGATAGTTTAAAAACTGACCAAGATTTTATAGTACGTAATTTAACTATCAAATAACAAACAATTCAACCAGAGATTTAACTAGGCATGGTTAAGCACAAAGCAACCCCTTAGCCTCTTTAATTAATCCTTTCACTAATTAAAACCACATTGCAAATTATTGTATTAAAATACTTTTACAAAAATATATTCACAACTTTCTCTATTCCTTTTAGTACTAGGAAGATATTGAAATGCTTATCTAACCGTACTCACAAAACATTTCACTTTCAAAACTTATAAAACTTTCCCATATACTTATATTAGCAATACAAGTATATTCGCAAAGCATTACATTTTCAATACCTAAAAAATGTACTCATATATTTATCTCAATGGTATAAGTATTTTCACAAACCTTAAAATCATTTCCAAAACATACTTATTTGGGTTAAACAAAAGCAACTTAAAACATCGATAACAATAAATCCAAACCCTTTCCTTTTGGTGTAAGCAAATGGATCGTATAGAAATTGAACGAATATACTTAACATCACTTTCTGATTTCAAACAGTGCTATCCTTTGATTAACAATGAAATCAGACAAGTTAGAAAACTATTCTTGTCTCGAAACACATTTTTAATTCTTGAGATAGGGACGAGTTTTCATACCTTGGAATTTGGTATGAAGTATGAAAAGAACATTTTCCATACCACTGTAATTTAAAATGATTACTTATGAGAATCGAGTCCCAGTCTTCTAATAAATCCCTTCTTTATAAAATGTCTTTATAAAACTCCTTATATTTACTACTCCTTTTATAAACGTTGTTTATAGATTATGAATTCCCTTTATAAATATATATAAACGTAATTATAAACCTCCTTGTATGAATCTCCAAACTCATTTAACAAACTTCTTTATAAACATCCTTTATACTTTTATAAAATTCTATATAAACTTCTTTAATAAAATAATCAGTTATAAAACCTCATTTATAATTCCCTAAATTTATTAGCAACTCTTTTTATAAAAACTCCAAATTCATCTGTAAAACTCCTTTTATAATTTTCTAAATATAATTACGAAACTCCTTCTGTAAAACAAATCCAAATACAAACCAAAACTCCAAATATAACTATAAATCTCATATACTTCCCATAACCTGATCATTCCATATATTACAATAAATTCACAAATGTGATTTAATACTCCAGTTTATACAAATGATAAATTTTTCTTTTTTATAAAATACCATTTAGAAACCCATCCTTTTATATAAAAAATACTGCTTATAAATCTCTCTTTAATTTATAAAATATCATTTATAAATTCGTTCTTTTATCACAATATTTACATAACATGTTTCACAAATATTTATTACCAAAAATTTTCTATCTTCTTTTAAACACAAAATCTATTTAAATAAAAGATAACTCCTTTTATTTCCTTTAAAATAAACATTCATTACTATAATAACTTTTCTATGAAAATAGATACTTTATAAAATAATCTTATACATATATCCATATATGAGGAAAGAATAATAAAAGAAATTGAAGTCAAATATAGAAATACAAAGCTATATATTTAAATAAAATATCATGGAAAATCCAAAAGGTCAAATTAAAAATCATTTTTTTCCAAATCAAAAACCATTTCTAGATCAATACAACAAATTAATAGTATTTTCAAAATGCTATAACACGACCAATGTTTGCTATAACACTTAACCAATGTTATTACTGCCCTTTCCACTAAAAAGGTTAGACTTTTAACATATATCGACGTTACATCCAAGTGGCCAAACATCAAATTTTGACATTTAACAATTTATATAACAGGTATGTGGCTCAAATAAAATCAATAGATGTATAATTGGTATTAAAAGTCATAATATCGAGAAATCTGGATTTCTCTACAAAATTCCATGTATTTCAATTTAAAAGGGATATTTAACCAAACCAAGCCAATAAGTCATCCAAACGCAAACAGTAAATTTTATCAACTATATACCATACTGATTATCCAAAAATGTAAGTTTAAATCACCAAAATTCCAGTGAATGCTTAGGCGTTCCAGTTTGGCCTAAAATTTCACTTGCTCCAAATTCAATGAAAATAGCTTCATCGTATAGCTATCGCAAGAATGAGTGCAACGCAAAAGACCGTGTCTCGATTGGACCTTATACGGAAAAGTAATTCATTTATTAAGCTGTCGATTTAATTAAATAATTTTATTACACTAATCTTTTTATTTAAATTAATTACCCCATTAAAAACTAATCCTCCTCCTCTAAAACTCTTCCTGCCTAAACGACAAACCTATTCCACCATTGCCATCACTTCGCTCCTCGATTTCTCTCTCTCTCTGATTGACCATCCGACGAATCAACACCACCATCGAGCTCCTCCTCTCGAGTACTTCGCCACTGACCCCTTGCCTTCACACTCGAACCAACCCCTGCTACCAGGACCTAAATCCACCCCTCATCGCATGCAACTGAATGTGATCACCTTCCAACCACCGCGCTCCACCAATTTCTCACCGTGGATGCTCTATGACACCACAAACATAATTTAACTTCCATTTTGTTAAACGTTGCCTACAACTTACAAAAAATTAAAACCCTAGTTCCTATATATCACGCCTCCACTGTCGATCGTCACAAACGATGCCACACCCTTCAAAGCACACGCCAAAATGAAGGTCTCACCACGTCGAACCCAAAGCTTCTTGTTTTACCAATTTTCATTGAGTAAAACCTTAGATATGAATTTTTGAATTTGTTTCACTGGTTCTGTTCATTATAATTTGAAATTAAAAAGGAGAGAGAGGCCAAAAATGCAAAGTCTAAGTGTTGAATTGATTGAAGTATGACCTTGTGTTTATTTTGAAATTTTCGGCATCTCGCTACACAATAATTTATTCGCATACGAATCGCGAACGACCAAACAAAAATATGATTATGCAAAAAAATGTGACACGTTCCCAAGACAATAAAAATATACACCGGTTAACTAATTTTGTAAAGTGATAAAAATACCGTCATTTGCTGAAAAATCATCAACGATAATTAAATGTTTTCCAAATTAAACATTATGGAAAAATCAAATAAATTAAAAAAAGGCCATTACAAATCGAATCGTTATTATAAATTGATTTTCTTATTACTTAATAAATTAGAATCAAACCTGAATATTTAAATACATTAATTATTCTCATTTGAAACATTAAAAATTTTGGGTTATTACAATAACAACCCACATGATAGATTTAGAATGACTGGATACTAGAGCAAGACGGGAACTGCAGATGTGAAATTTCTTACTCATGCTCGACGCCGACGGGGCAATTAGACATCTAAAGAATAATATTGATTCTAAGGTAGTAGCCTTAGTCAGCACGTATGTTCTATTATTTTTCTTGAATATGCTGTGAGTTTATATCAATCGCTCTTTGATATGCTTGTGTTTATTACAGGTTACCAAAGCCAACAATCCGTACTCTAATGGACTTGGGTTTCAATTCAGTTGAAAATCAGGCCCATTAACGTGTGAGTTGTTATAGAGGATCATAACAACACATTCCAATAAGCCATGACGCTAAGAGTTTGTTAGGTTAGCAAATTTACAGATGATCACCAAATGACTTCCTCGTTGTTGCTAGCTATTATGATTGTCTTAGGCCTTTCATTCCTAGTTTCGATATCATCATTAACATGTAAATGCTTGTCTTTCTTGTTAACATCATGCTTTTTCCATTTTTTCCTCACAAGAAACATGATAATCAAACTTATTGTTATTACTTTCATTGACATTAATAAAATCATCTGATGCATTCTCCTCATTTGCCTCCCGAATCGGATTAATTTACTGTTAAAATAACCATACTATCCACAAACGTATTGTTTGAAAAGAGAAACTAGTAAGACATGATGTCCTAGTGATGATTATGCAAGTTTTTTCAATCAGACTTTCTGTTTAAACAAACAATCATGCAAGTCTTAGGAGATCTCGATGTCACATGAATGTTTTCAAACACGAATTTCTAGTTATTAATAAGCAATTTCTATTTCTATTTTTGTTTTTTACAATGAAACCAAACATATCATTGATCAAGCATTCTCAACTAAGTTAACCAACGACTATACCACTGGATAACACATCGGTATGCATAAAAAATAAGCGTGCTTCTACTATTATAGCTAAAAGTGCCTACTGCACAAATGAACGTATGATTTTTCTATATAAGCACACTTTGTCAGTAAATGTAATCGGCCACTAAAATTAGCAGAAATAGAAGATTTAATACAACTTTCCTAAAACATATGCACATTTCTTCGTTTAATAGTCTCATTCACGTAGCTGGTTTCAAAGAGCAAATATCTTCAGATCTGAAGTTCCAACATGAAGAACATGTCAAATCACACGATTTCCAACATCGTTAGGTACCGACCAATTGTTTGACTTTTCTATTTTCTTTGCTATGGTCCAAATAATCAAGGTCGAATGATTACTTCTTCAAAGCACCATCGTTTGGCACCAAACTATATGGATCCGTACCAATCGATGTCACTTACGTTTCCTTCACCTTCAAGCACTAAGTTACATTGGAGTAAAGTCTCCATCTCCATTGGATCATTTGTCACCGATCCATATGGATGGGTACCGACCGATGTGACTTGTACTATACTTAACCAATTTCCTCAAGTTCTACATTCTTGATACTATCCAAGCTTCTTGATCCATTTCTCCATCATCTCATAGACCAGATCAACCGAAATATCGCTAGGTTCAAATACTGGATAACCACGGTGTTGTATAAAGGAATGTCTTAAACCAATTATTATGCACATTCGAACCCTTACCATTCTAATCTATTTTCTAAATGCATAATTCACGATAAATCATATGCATAGCATGAGTTCACACTTGTATATAATGTATAATAGTGGATCATCCGATGTTCTAGCATAATTTGATGGGGATATATTGAACAAGTTACAGTAAACCGTTGGCATTGTCATAAAACTATATTGGACATCCCATGTTGCATTTTAAATTTAAATGAAACAAAATATTGTCGAACTATTTTTTAAATGAAAATCAAGTGTTGTATACTGTTTTACTACAAATGGAAATTGTTGTAATTTTAATATTTTCGGTACCACCTATCCAAAATGCCAAAAGTTGACGTCGTCCTTCGTTGAATCCAAAGAAGAAGAATGAAACGAGATGAATGGAGCATGAGATTAGGATTATAAAGGGAAAGAACATGAATTATGTTATATATATATATATATATATATATATATATATATCACTGTCGAAATACTCTTCTGCCATTTCCATCTTACTTAGAGTCTGTCTAAAATTTCAACCTGAAGTTTTATTAATAATCCCAACTAATTAGTGAATTAAACAAAGTGTTCATTTTCAAATTTAATATTAATTAAATATGATTTTTTTGAAATATTACTATAGGATATATTATTTACTAATTATATATTCATAGTAAAACGAGAAAATGATCGTTCTAAAAATTGATATGTAAAATTAGTTACGTAAATCACCGTACAAAGTTGTTGCGTAGAGACGTATGAACGTTCAATTGTATCAAAACCTATAATATTATTGGAAATAAAATTAACTATCAATAAAGGGAAACTAATGGAATGTCCATATTTGGTTGATGTCTCAGGCAAATGTTTATAAGATAAAGGGTTACTTAAAGGTAGTATTTTTAACAAATAATCTTCCTTCTACCAAGCAGCACTTGCCCAACCAATCAAATAGTCTAAATTAGAAAGATGTCTTATTTGAAATGCGTAAAAAGTCCACGACTTTGGTTAATTCAAATGTAGTTTGGGATAGTGTTTACTATAAAAACGATAATCCAAAGTGTGCTTATTGTTTCATCGAAACATTTTACAAAATCTACCTATTAGAAAAATGACAAAAAAGTAACTCTAACATAGCATTGGTAGGTAAATGACCTGAAAAATATAGTTAATAAAGATAGGAGTCATGATAGAAAGCTATAGGGAATGGAATTTTACTTGGATTATGCCCAATCATCTGAAATCGGAGTAAGATTGATGATAATGGATCATTGAATATAAATTTAAAGAGTAAATAAGTACAATAATGAGTGCATGAATATAAAAAAGTGTGAAAACTAAATATTCAAAAAGAAGAAGTCTGTATTGGTGTTGTATATATCATAAATAAATTAATTAGATAAAAAGAGGGAATAAATTTGAACACGACTTAGTGACGTAAAATCCGACATGAGCGATCTCAACCATAAGAATTCCTTTTGATTTTCACACCCCATGTAAAGATAATCTAGTGGTCTATATTTATTGTGTCAAAACTTATGTTTTATTTTATGTCTTAATAGCTGCTTCCAAGTAAAAATGTTGTAATTATTTTGTTAAGAAATTTATCTATATGTAAGAAAAATCAACTATAATTAAAGAATTACGTTCAACAATATCACGACATATAGCATCAATAATATATAAGTATTTTACGAATATTATTGGACCGAATGAGATGTGCCATCACTACGACAAAATGGTCTTATTACAACTTTTTTCTTACAACATTAGTTGACTGATGGTTATAATAAAGGTTTTTCAACAACTATATTTTTCTACCAATTGTAATAAAGTTGCTTTTAGCAACTGTTAAATATTGCAGTCGTAATAGATTTCTTTAATAGCTTTCTCTGCACGACCGTTGTAAATATTAATTTATAATTGTCTTTCTCTTTCAAGAAGATTTTGTTAACAACCAACAAAAATTATGAGTCGACAAAACGATATTAATGGCTATTAAAAAATAATTTATAAACTATAATTAATATTCAATAATTATTTTTTATAATTAATAATTTAGTATTATAATTAGCAATTTATAATTTATAATAATAATATATAAATTATAATGTGTACTTAGTATATAATAATTTATTATAGTTAATGATTCACAAATATGTGATTAATGATTAATAATTCAAATATTATTATTATTATAATTAATGGTTCATAATTAATAAGTTATACTTAATAATTTATGATTTATAATTACTAAATTATAATTAATGATTTATTAATATTAATATAAAAATTAATAATTGATAAGGGATAAATGCATACCCGTGAAGCTTAAATTTAAAGCTCGTTGGTGTAAATTTTTGTCACCGCTGAAACTTTACTTTCCACTTAACCTAAATCCCAAATAACTCATTCCCTCCCTAGATTCGGATGCCCTAGATTCATTATTCTCCCTCGTCGCAGCCCAGCCAATACGTCGCCCTCCTCTCATCGCAATCCAACATCGATGTTAGCAGCTTCATGCTCATGCGATGTCGACACTTCTTAACCACAGGGATGTCCTAATTCGTCGTACTCCCTTATCGCAAACTAGCTAAGACCTGGACTTTCCCTCCACCATAATCTAAATTAATTGCCTGGAGCCCTTGCTAATCTGATACTGGTGCATCTGAACTACGAGCATAAGCACCAAACCTGCATATTTTATGGAATTGCTAACCTGTACCAATTTGTCTTATGGAGTCCTAGATTTGAAGTTTTTATGTTATCTTATTTTGTTTGGAGAGCATACAGCTTGTAATATCATGACATATCATTTGTTGCTGACTTGAAATAAAATGTGCCTGTTGGAGACATGTAGAAGGAACTAGCTGGCATACTCAATTTATCCATCTTGTAAATTATAACATAATTATCTAATATGTATAGTATTAACACATGAATTTACAGTTTACCAACTTCATAAATTTTTGAAATTCAATCTAGGCTCAGTTGAATTTTGGTTAGTGGTTCTCGTTCTCAATATTTGTTTTGTTACTGTTGAAATTACGTAGGCTATAAATCGAGAATTATTTAATTCAATTTTTTTGTTACTTACAATATTTATATGCTAAACAACATAGGATACTGCAACTACTTGTATGCAAAATGTTTTGCTCCAACTATATGGGATGATATGTATGGTGAAGATCCTTTGTCAAGAAACATAGTAAATGTATATTCGTTATTATCTTAGTGAATGGTTTTTTTCAAAAGCTAATGCACACTATAAAAGAGAAAAAGAAGACAAACCATGGGTGCATTCTTTGCGAAGAAAATCGAAAACCCGAAGAGGGGAGTTCTAAATGAAATACGAATGGAGAAAGTTTACGAAAGAAATGCATTTTTATGTTGCAGACACGGCAGCGAAAGAGGAATGTTTGTTTGTATGAGTTTGTAAGTTTATCTGTTTTAATTATTTGTGAGCAAATACTAATAATTGATTCTAAATTATGAATTAATGTAGAAATTGCAAAAATTTTAAAAAGATACTTTTAAAAAGAAATTGGTATCTCAAAATTTAAAAATACAATAGATATATAAGGAATGCACAAAAAAAATCTATAGATTAGGGGTGGATCTGTTTATGAGATATTGTCGGTACTGATTATTGTGCCTCATTTGTTTTTGTTTTTTTTTTGAAAAATGTACTTTATTAACATAATAGGACATATATTTCCATGATATGCCTCATTAAAACCTTGCAACCCCCCTAACCTAATCGGGTACCTTACAAGGAAAAAGAGTACATATCACTTCCATATATTAACAGTACAACATAGATTGAGCGGATTCAAGTTGTTGAACAGATGGAGGAGTTGGAACAAAGTTTAAAATGCACTCAAAATCATCCGTAATAACAACTTGATCCGTAGAAAACTAAAAAGAAAATAAAACAAAATAACAAAACTAAGGCCATCCTACACTAGGATGAAGTCCAGAACCTTCTTAATAACAGCGTGTAAACACTTCTGTCTCGATTGGGAAGCAAAATCATGGCTAGAGAGTTTGGGGTACAAATATCAAGCAGATGGATCTATCAGATCTGGGAACATAAGTGGACATTAAATACTTCGACAGGGAAGTGCAAGAAGTATCCTTATATTGGGAGAAGAGATCAGGGGGGTTGCGGAGGAACCGAGGTCCTGCTGACGATGTTCCAATTATCGCAGATAAGTTTCGATTCTGTACTTACTTCTCTATCTTGGATTAAGTATTGCGTAAGCGTTTTAACATCTTGATTTATCAGGATGTTTCTAATCGAAGTTGGCATTTCAATACCTCTAAAGATCCTGTTGTTTCTTTCACACCAAATGTTCCAAATCAGGGAAGTGAACGCTATGTTGATGATTTGATTAGTTAAAGTTTGATTCTTGTTACTGTTACTTATGCATTCCAGAATCTGGTAAATGTTGAAGTTGAGATCGATGTCTAATTTCAGTTTTTGCATGGTATTTTCCAACAACTTACTGGAGTATGGGCAATTGAAAAATAGATGATCTCTGTCTTCTATATGACTTGCGCATAAGTTGCATTGTTGGTCAATGTCTGTGTTCCATCTGCTAATACGTACCTTGGTTTTCAATTTGTTTTGGATGGCCAGTAGAGCACATGTTGACATTTTGGGGGCACATCCCTTACCCCATATGATTTTTGTCCAGAAGTGTTCTGAATGCTTGTTTCTTAGTTGATTCCATGCTGACTTCAGTGTAAATTGTCCATTGTTACTTGGTAGCCAGATCCAGTAATCTTTTACAAATTGTGGTTGAATGCTAATATTGTGTATGGTTTGATGGTACTGAATTGGGACATATTTGATGTTTTGTTTCCATTTATTGTTAGAGATCAATTCAGACACTTTTTTGTTATGTCCTCTAATCACTGACATGGCATTCCAGCCTATGTCATCTATTAGTGAGGTTCCATTGATCCAAGGGTCGAACCATGGGCTTGTGTTATCCCCATTGACTATGTTTCTATTAATGAGACCTTTGCACCACTGTCTTGCTCGAAGTAATGTTTTCCAAGTATTTGATGCAGTAGGATCAGTGTTAGCATTCCAGAAATTTGCTTTTTTACAATATTTATTTTGCATCCATTTAGCCCATAGGGATTCGCAATTGATAAATTTCCACAAAAGATTGGTAGCCACTGCTTTAGAGATATCTTCAATTTTTCTAATACCAAAACCACCTTCAGTTTTAGTTATGCACACTTCTTCCCATTTCATTTGGTGAGCTTTATATTTCCATAAAAAATTTGCACACAAACTATCAATTCGTTGCATAACTGTCCGTGGGAATTGAGAAAATTGGAGCCAGAACTGCAATATTGGTTGGATTACAGTTTTTATTAGTTCGGCTCTGCCACTAATGTTTAGCATCTTGCTGTGCCAATGATTAAACTTCTTGTTTATTTGATCTATTAACCCTCCAAAATCCCTTTTTCTCAGTTTGTTATTTGATAAAGGTATGCCTAGATAAATTATTGGCAGGTTACCCATGTGAACATTAAGGATGTTGGCTATCTGATTTTTATTTGTGGCCCATTTGCTAAAAAATAGAGTGGATTTGTTGGGGTTTAGCTCTAGACCTGTAATGTTGTGCAGGTTTTGAAAATTTTGCTTGATGCAGGTGGCATTTTGAACTGTGGCTTTAGTTAAGATCAAAATGTCATCTGCATAAATCAGATGTGTGATCAGTGGTTCATTTTGAATAATGGGGGTTAAAATACCTTTGTGGAATTCCACGTCCAGGTTGATAGTCAAGTATTCCATAGCTATGGCAAATAGGTAAGGTGAGAGGGGGTCGCCTTGTCGTAATCCTCTTGAACTATTTATGAAGCCATGTGGTGATCCTTCTACTAACACCGAGAAAGTGGGGGTAGTAATACATTCATATATGAGATCCATAAAACTAAGGGGAAAGTTCAGTGAAATCAGCATATGATGAATAAAATCTCTATTAATTTTATCATACGCCTTATGCAGATCAATTTTCAGACATAATTCATTGGATTGTTTTCTGTTGAATCCTCTCATCATTTCGTAAGCTAGGAGTGAGTTATCTGTAATAACTCTTCCAGGGATGAAGGCATTTTGGTTATAGGAGATAAGATCATTCATGAATAACTTCATTCTGTTGCATAAAAGATTTGCAAGTATTTTATAAGATACATTGCACAAGGAGATTGGTCTGAAGTCAGTCATGTCCACTGTATTTGGTTTTTTTGGGATGAGACAAATGAATGTATGATTGATTTCTTTAATAATTTTCCCTGTTTGTAGGATACTGTTCATAGCATTCCATATGTCATATTGGATTTGTTCCCAATGAATTTTATAGAATTTAGAGTTTATTCCATCCGGTCCTGGGGAACTATTGTCACTAATTTGAAAAAATGCATTTTTAACTTCTTCAAGGAGAAAAGGTTTGCATAGATTTTCTTTTGCATTTTTCGAGAGGATTTTTTTGCATATTATTTGTGGAAATTGTATTTTGTCTGTGGGCGATGAAAAGAGATTTGAGAAATATGTTGTGGCTGCTACACCAATAGATTCTGATGCTGAATACCAAGTTCCATTCTCTTGTAGAATGAAGTTATTTCCCCTTGGTGGTTTAATTTTATTTATTTTTGAGAAGAAAAATTCAGTGGGTTTATCTCCTTTAGTCAACCAGTTTATTCTCATCCTTTGTTCATTGTTTATCGCAATATTCCTCATTATATCATGAATCTGTGCATTTTTCGAGCTGTATTCTTCAATTAAAAAGTTGTTTAGAGGCTCTCGAACTAATTGCTTGTAAATGCCATTTGTTTCCTCTTTTAACTTGTCTAATTCTGAGTATATATTGCTTTTACTTGATATCCAGTTTTTCATTTTAGCTTTCACAGTTTTTAATTTACATAGGAGATTGTAGAGAGCGTTACCTGGGAGTTCCTGCGCCAGAACTGTTTGGATGATGCTCTGGTATCCACTTTGTCGATGCCACGAATTATTATATTTGAAAGGTATGGGCTTTCTTCTCATGTTCTGAGTAGTTAGTTTAATCATGATAGGAGTGTGGTCACTAATGGAGTGATTTCCAAAGTGTATGCCATATTGTTTGAACTTTTCAGACCATAGAAAATTAACAAACACTCTATATATTTTGCTATGTATTGAAAAATGCAGACCCCCTCTCCATGTATAAAAATTACCTGAGTATACTGGCTCAATTAGTCTTGAGTTGTTTATGCAGTTCATAAAGTCATGGTCACCCATATCAGTGCTAGTACCATTATTCATTCTTTCCGTGGGTGATAGAATTGCGTTAAAATCTCCTGCTACTATCCAAGGCAGATTAATACTCATAGCTTGTTCAGTGATGTATTTCCATAGGTTCTTCCTCTTCATTTCATCATTATGGCCATACATAGATGTACATACCACACCGAGGCCACTGTAATTATGTAGGATACCAGTGATGTATTGTTCATTCGTGTGGAGTATAATGTTTGACCATTGAATGGAATCCCAGAATATTAGAATACGGCATTTCTGACCATCTAAAATATTATGGGCAAATTTCCATTTTGTGTGGATTTTATTCATGAAGTTATCAATATTATTTACCGAGAGTTTATTTTCAATTATGCAAATAAAGGAGAACTTGTTGCTATTCAATAATCTCACCATTTCCATTTGTTTGGCTGGGGAATTCATACCCCGTATGTTCCAAAAGAGGAACTCCATCTATAAATTGTTTTCGGGGTTGCTACTATTTTCTAGGGGAGTAGCATTCCCCAGTAACTTCGCTTTTTTCGACTTTTTGTTCTTTCCTTTTAGTTGATTCACCATGGTATGCCATGCAGGGTTATCGACGACATTTGAGTTTGCTGAAGCTTTAAATTCAAAGGGGTTTCGTCTGTTCTTACCTTTCGTGTATTGCTGGGTTTGGTATTCTGAGAAGAGATGGTGCTTTGCTCTGTGGAGTCAGGCATTCTGTGCATTTCAGATAGGACCATGCATTCTTCTCTGGAATCACGAAGGATAGTTTCTGAGTCGGCATTTGTAATTTGTATACTTGAGAGTGATTCTGTGTCAGTGATATTTGAAACTAAACTTGTAATCTTATTCAGAACTGTAGTATTTTGATGTGGTAACTGTATTTGATCGAAATGCTTTTGTGTTGTGTCTGTAACAACGGTGCATTGAGGATTAAGGTTTAATGGTATTGCCTGTTCTAATGTTTCAGAAAGACTCTGAGGGACAGTCATTGTTTCGTCAATATTGAGATTGTTGTTTACTTCTTTCTCCACGGTATTCTCAATGTTATCTATCATCATATCTGCATTATTCTCTTTAGATGGTACAGTACCTGTCTTTGGTTGCCACACTTTGTTAAATTGACAGTTGATTTCAGCATGTCCAAAACTTGTACAGTTCATGCATAACGATGGTTTCCATTCGTAACTCACTTCTTACCATATCATTTTATTATCTTCGGTTATTATGGGAATTTTATTAGGGAATTTGAACGAATTTTTTATTTCAACTAGCACTCTCGCATATGCTACTTTGATGATGCCTTCAGTAGCCTTATCCATTCTGATTGGGGAACCAAGCACTGAGGCAATACGACTAATTCCTTCTTCTGTCCAATAATCTAGGGGAAGATTAGGGAGTCGTATCCAGATTGGAATTGTATGCAGAAGTTCTTTACTGAGCTGCATTCCCAGAGACCATCTTTTCATCATCATTAATTTTTTATTGTAGAAATAAGGACCCCCTTCCAGGATTCTATCACAATCTTGTTTTTTGTTGAATTTTATCGCATAGAATCCGTTCTCCTTGGAATAAATTGAGAATTCATCTTCTGGTTTCCATACTCCGATAATATGCTCTTTGAAATACGGATAATATGGTTTTGGGCCAACTACATATACCACTATAGCATTGTCCCATTGCTTTTTAGCCTTTAGCACCACTTCTTCTGACATTTTGGCACATTGAAGTGAATTTAATTCACGTGGTTGATAGAACTTCAATGGGATAGTGACAGGGATGTTGTTTCCTTTAACTACTTCGTTCCAAGCTCTACTGGCTGTGGTGGAAAAGTTCCACCTATTCAGAGCAGATTTGTTTGCGGTCTGGGGAGTTTGGGAATCATTATTGCAAGAAGAGCTTTGATTAGATTTATTAAAATTGTTGACAGTAGGTAGCCGAACCGGGTTAGTGGTTTTCTGATGCAAGTCTCTATCAGTAGAGTTACCTGTTCGCGAAATAACTGGATTGGAAGGGGCACGTTTCCATTTGCGTCGACTCACCATGGTGAATCCATCGTTGTTAGTAGGGTCTCGGTTCTTGGATGTTATCGGCAGGAATCCCGGAGGTGGCTCCATGTCTGAGGCAGGGGGATCTGGGGGGCGGTTGTCTTGAAGGTCCGTTGCCATGGATAAGAGCGGCACCGGTGAGGAAAAGGGATCGACCAGAAGATCACGATAGGGGGCGAGCGAACGTATTTCGGAGTTGCCATGGATAAGAGCGGCACCGGTGAGGAAAAGGGATCGAGCAGAAGATTTGTTTGTTATATCCGAACCTTCAACAAGCTTCATGCGTTTATCATTCAAAACAATGAACAATTCTCTTTTTTAGTTCTCCATCAGAATTGTTAATGCTTCATCAAAGTTGATTTGTCCAATAGTTTTCACACGATTAAAAAGAGCGATATATGGTTAAGGCAATCTATAGAACCTATATATTTGTATTGATCATTGGATTGAGGTTTGCCAGAGGCTTGGACCTTCCATTTCCAGTTGATATTTTTCATTTGACATTCACATATCATATCAATAAGATTATTCATCTTTATTTGGGTATCATATCAACATTTTAGTCCTCTCTAGTTGGATTTTAGTAGTAGAAGATAATCCAAGGTTGACACATGGTGTAGGAGATACAGTAGGAAAAAACTGATTAGGTTATACCTAAACATCTTCTAGATTATTGTACACGGTATCAAGTGCCTAGGTTTAATCAATAGAAGGTCAGATAATATGGGAACGCAGATGAGGTTGATATGCTTCTTCATTTGGCATAACAATGGCAAAGAATGCAGCGAATCTAGTAGCATGTGAATCATGAAATATTATTTGTAAAAATTATGCATTCTCAGTTGGCACTGTTTTATACTTCAAAATAAAAGTGTTAAAATATTTGACATGATAAGCCCACCATTCATTGGCATCGAATACAGTTTTCGTTAAAGGATCCTATCCACACCCCGTTTCATTGCATAAATTTAGCCAAATCATCCATTGTTTTTTTAATGCTTCGCATTAGTGTCGAACATGCTCGTCGGCCATCTCTGGTTCTCTAGTACACTCCTCCAAAATTTTATTGAGCGTTATTACAGTATTTTTATGTACTTCCTTTTTGTTGACTCTAATGGCAGCATATACATCAGCCATGCATCGTAGGAAGTGTGAATTAATAATAATCGACTATATATTTCGACTTCTACGTTAATTTTAGGATATTTTTGAAGAGATGAAGAAATGAGATTGATGTGGAAAAAATTACGAAGGACTTGTGAATTTATAGATAAATTTGAAAAAAATTGTCGTCGGGAGAAAATTGAACCATTTATAGTCGACGCATCAACAACAAATAAAGTAGTTTTCTCGTGATATATCAACTGACTAACTTTAGCTTAGGTCGGTTTAAATTTTTCGATCAAAAGTTTGAACTAGCCATTTCATTGTAGTGAAGACACCCTGTATGAATTAGATATTATCTATTGGATGTTTATTAAGAAGATCTTCTATATTATCTGAACTTGAAAATGTTGGTTATTCTTTGAGGAAAAGATGTCAGGATACATTTAGCCCAGTCCAGCACAATTACAGCCATATGGTTCATATTAATGTTTACCTAATAAAAATAAAGTAGAACAATTTATAGCTCTCTTATTGATAGGAGTTTTCTCTCTTCTTCTTACTCTTCTCTTGATATTTTATTTTCAAATCTTATAATTTATCAATTTACAATTATTTTACTAGAACACTATCATCATTTTACATTCTGATGCATACATTTAAAAGTTTATACAATTATTTAAAAATAAATCATCCATTGCTATCTAACATTTTATATTCTGATCCATATGTTTGGTTTGATTAAACAATCTAAAATTTAGTTTATTTAAATAAATTCAGTTAGCTAACATTTATTAATATTTTAAAGCAATACTAACAAATGACAATGTCAACGTATATACAACTACCATACCAACTGAAATGTAAAATTAATTTTTTTTATTCGTTTTTGGTATATAAACCACATAAAACAATGATAACAAACTTAGTTTTTCTCGATAAATTTATCATGCTTTGTATTATAAATTTTGAGTTATAACTTCAAATACCTATATTTTAAAATTGCCACAATTATTTACAAAATCTATCTCACTTTTCTCCTAATATTTTACGTTACAGTCCACGTATTTAAATCAATATGCAGTCTTAAGTAAAACTAATTAGAAAAATACAATTAAATGATATTTGTTAAGTTTGTTTACTGAATTATGAAAATATGAAATTTCAATATGTATGTTATGCTCGTATTAACAAAAATGGTACAATTGTTTTTTCGTTAAAGTAAAACTGATAGATCACATAACATGCATTATATACATGCCGTGCAGAACTTTTGGGAACTTTTGTAACACGCTCTTTAAGTGTCAAAATACACAGTTGTCAACTCTCAAAAACATGTTTTAATAAACACCCATATTTTTTGTTTCATTCATATTCATAAAAAATGACAAAAAATTTATCAAAAATAGTTTTAGGGGTATAATTTAAACATGTTATTTATAAGGGCTTTCATGTATTAAGTTTGGAAATAAGAGGCAAATCTTGATTTCCGCTAAACCATAATAAAAAAATTAATCCATAATTTAATTACCTTAATATAATTTAATCACTTAATGCATTACAAAATTATGTTTTTTTTAACTTTTAAATGCCTTCATTTTTATAAACTTTTACAAAACCCCTCGGTTTTCTTCCAATATTTTACATTTAACTCCATATAATAGAATTAATTATGTAATCCTAATATTATTCAAATAAATTCATTAGACTATTATTTGTTGATTTGTCCTACAAAACACAAGAATATGAAATTTTAAAATTTATACCATATTCATATTAACCAAAATGAAATAAAATTCATTTAGATATATAAGATTTAGACATTAATTACATAACATATGCATAAGTAGTAATTACAAATTTAATATATAACTCATTTATATAATATATAAATGCATTGTAAAAAATTTAACGTCAAGTACCTATGATTTGAAATTTATAAAGTTGTCTACAAAACACTCCTCAATAGCAACTGCTTTATATCAATATTTTTTAAACAATTATGTAATCTTCAATTTAAACCATTTTAAACAAATTCAATTAACAAATATTTGTTGCTTCATGTAACAAATCCTAAAATATGATGGTTTCAATATGCATATCATATTTATGTCAATATAAGTGGTAAATTTATTTTTTATTCAAATATAATATATATAAATCACATAATATAAAAAATAATCAAAAACCTAATTTATTATTCATTTATCTCAATAAATTTATCATACATTAAACTCTAAAATTATGTTTTCAGATTTAAATACTAATATTTTAACATTTCTACAATTATTTACAATAACCATCCTCGATTGTTTCCTAATACTTTTTAGTTAAATCCATGTGTTTAAATTACTCACGAAATCTCAAATTTAAATTTTAATGAATCCTAAATATATATGTCAATTTTACACAGACATTCATACTAACAAAATGAGAAAATTATTGCTACCATTCAACTATAAAAATATATAGGTAACATACATTAAATTACGTCCGAAAATAATAACGATAAAGTTAATTTACAAATTAATTATGGTCATTTATCTCAAAAATTTATGATACACCATATTACAAAATTCTGCTTTTAACTTAGAATAACTCAGCGTTGAGATATCTACAATTTTTTTACAAATTCTTCTCAATTTTTTCCTACTATTTATTTTAAGTCTATATATTTGAACTAATTATGTGATTTTAAATTTAACATATTTAAAAATATCGAGTTTAATAATATTTTTTAGTCATCTTAAATTATTAAAATATGTTAATTTCAATATGTATGCCATTTTAATACACAAAAATGATAATAAAATTACATCGGTACAAAGATATATAAGTTACATAACATAAATTATACATAAACAATAACAAATTTATCCTTCCATAACAAAGTTTTAATTTTAATAAATAGTGCGTCTAAGTATAAATACATGTTATGTGTCGTTCGTGGTATTTTTTTACCCCATAACCATTGATGACGCGTCTGACGTGTCGGACTCCCTAACGTTTGATTCCACTTTCCCAGCGTCGTTGCTCGATTGTAGAAAATTGATACGTTAGTAACATATTTTCATCCCCCGACTGTATAAAAAACCATTCTCCACACCATTCCACCAACCTCTAGTCCTCCTTTTTCCCCTTCATCTTCTCTCTACTTCACACATTTCTGTCTACACCAACGATGTTTGATTCACAATCAGATTCTAACCACGAAGATGCACTAGATGCGGCCGCTATAGCAACATATTTACATACAACAAGGAGTGATGTCATCCGGATTCACACGTCAGAATATACATGTTTAATATGGATGGAAGATATATTGAATGGGCATCAAGAACGCTGTCAATGAAATTTTCAAATGAAAAGACTTTTTTTTTCTCGTTATGCAATATGTTACAAAATTATGGTCTGACTATAATGGAAAGCATTAGTATCAGAGAAATGGTTGCCATATTTCTATACACCATTGCTGCAACGCTCTCAAATCGACAAATGAATGAAAGATTTTAAAGGTCATGTAGCACAATTTCAATTTGTTTTCATGTTATTTTAGATGTTGCACAATTACTCGCTATAGATATTTTCAAGCCAGATGACCCTCAATTTAATACTGTTCTGATCATATTAGAACTTCAAACCGCTACTACCCATACTTTAGAAACCGTGTTGGTGCTATAGACGGTACACACATAATGACACACTTACCTGCCCACTAAGTAGTTCTATACATAGGACGAAAATGTTATCCTACACAGTATATCTTAACAACATGCACATTCGATCAACAGTTTATTTATGTTATGGTTGGTTTAGAAGCTAGGCATGATTGTAGCATTTTTAATTAAGTTAAAATTGATAGAAACTATTAGCATCAAAAATAGCACTAACACCCAATAGAATATGTAGAGAAATAAAAGGATGAATTATAAATGAAAAAAATGAGAAATAAATAGTAGACAAACAATTTATTGTGGTTTGGCGCAATGTGCCTAAGTCCACTTAACAATTCTACTCCTTTTATTGCGAAAAGTACTACTGATGTTCTTATGGTTCATCGCTAAACGATAAGCTATTACATGAATTTAATATGAATGCTAGAAAGTCAAAAGGATCTCCTAAACGAAGCCTCCCTGGTCTATTTATAGGTGTAAGTCGGCGGGAAAGCCTCAAGCACGTTTATACCCATGATCTCCCAGCAGTTGCTGAAGAAGAAGACGTCGCTGGTCGGTACCTAACCATAGCTATGGATTGGCAAGATATAGTTAGGTACCAACCTATAAAACTTATCCAAATTGGATTTTGGACTTTTGGAGATTGGTCGCCTTATCGATAGCTTCATGGCCTCATAGTCGTTTGAGTCATTGTTGACATGTTTATAAGTATAGTTTATGGATAGGTGGAGAGCAGAAGTATCTCATCTGAATTGCTTGTAGAGAACGATGGAGTGTAGCATGCGAACGATAAATGGAGCTTGGGAAGGGGTTCCTAGGACCTTTGCTAGCATGCAATGAGAAGATAGGACCACCTCCTTAAGATACTATGGGTCGATGTCGAACCATCAACTTAGGGAAAATTCCCTCTGCTTTTGTGAGTGGTGAATTTTGTTTAGTTTGTGGACTTGGTTCGACCACTCCCTTGAGCCTTCTAGCTATTCTCTTGCATCATCTGCTTCGCTATTTTCCAAGTGCAACTTGTCCAATCTGACTGAATTTTGCTGGGTTAAAAGGTCGGATGACATTTTATCCTCAAAGTACATCTCATTTTGAATGTAATGTGCTTTGAATTGGCATAAATCGGGATTTTCATGTCAAATCCCAATTTATGCTTCGAATAGTTGTCATTTTTCCCTTAGATTCGTTCTATGAATAACCATATATGTTCTCATTTGCATGACATTTCAACGATGTCTAAGACTATAAAATTGGAATTTGCATCCTTGACTTGTCAATCCAAGTTCAATATTCTCGACCATTTCCATTTCCTGAATTATCATGTTAGGATTTTTCTGTTGATCGAATTCTGAAATTAATGAATCTGCATACTCAAGCACGTATACATACATGTACATGATTGGTAATGTCCAGGAGTATACGAGTGCAAATGAGGGCACATGTCTATGTTAAATCATGCTCTTATATTGTCTCCTCTTTTTTTATACGAGTATATATGCACGTCCGGGTGAATCTGCATTTAATCACAATGTGCATGCATTTTTTCTTGCAATTGTGGAAGTAGATTTGACAGTAGCTTTGCCAGCGTAAACTGAACCTGAGACAACGACCGAGAAGGCTGTGACAACTGAAGAACATTCACAGAACCAATAACTTGAAAGCATTCATAGTTTTATCATTCCTTTCTTTTGTTTTAGTTTATTTTATACTACTGGAATGGAAATAATACTTGAACTTTTACATGCTATGCTATTTAGCTAATGTGAGTTGTGAGTAAAAATGTATAAAAATATATCAACGACTAATTGTTTTCTTTACCACTCTTTTGTATGTTTTTGTCTTTTATGTTTTCAAGTTACTCTTTTGGAAACCAGCTTTCAAATTACTATTTTTTCTTTTAAAAGCCAGTAATTTCACATTTTTCTTTCTTATGTTTGTACTGCTTATTTTAATAGGGTTAATTACCCGAACAAAATCTTTATATTTTATTTCCATTTCGATGATTTTTTTCTTCATTTCTTCTGGCATTCAAGAAAGAAAACATGAACCTCAAAGAATAGACATTAAAAGATTCAGAAAATGAAGTATAAAAGAATTATTTGTTTGTACATGCAAACCTGGTATTTGAACACTGCCTAGGCATAAGCCGCTATTTTTTTGTTTAGACTGCAATAAATACTTCATACCAACTCGAAATCAAGCTAAACTTCGACCGATGAATTTTCACCTAAATTACAGACAATATGGAACACTCAGATACTTTAGCTTATGAACGCATACCATAGTTCTTCATGGTGATTAACAGTTGTACTTAGAAAATAACAGGTTACATCCCAATATTTGAACTCCGCCTAGGAAAAAGCTATTGTTCAGACCGCAAGAACTATTTCATAATAACTCGAAATCAGGCGAGACTTCAACTGATGAAGTCCCACCTAAATTACAGACAATATGGAATACTCAGATACTTCATCGTGTAAACGCACAATGTATTTCTCCATGGTGACTAATAGTCGTACTTAGAAAATAACAGACGACAACCCTATATTTGAACTCCACCTAGGTGGAAGCAGCTGTTTTTTTGTTCAGACCGTAGTAACTTCTTCATACTAACTCAGAATCAGACGAGACTTCGACCGGTGAACTCCCACCTAAATTAAGGACAACATGAAACACTCGGATACTTCAGCTTATGAACGCATACTGTAGTTCTTCATGGTGAACAACAGTTATTCTTAGAAAATAACAGGTAACATCCCCATATTTAACTCCGCCTAGGCAGAAGCCGCTATTTTTTTGTTTATACTGCAATAACTTCTTCATATTAACTCGGAATCAGGCGAGACTTCGACCAATGAACTCCCACCTAAATTACGGTCAAAATGGAACACTTGGATACTTTAGCTTATGAACACATACCGTAGTTCTTCATGGTGATTAATAACCGTACTTAGAAAATAACAGACTACATCTCCATATTGAACTTCACCTATGCAGAAGCCGCTATTTTTTTATTCAGACCGCAATAACTTTTTTATAATAACTCAAAATTAAGCGAGACTTCGACCGATGAACTCCCACCTAAATTATAAACAATATAGAATACTTAGATAATTTATCTTGTGAACGCTTTCCATGGTGACTAACAGCTATAGTTAGAAAATAACAAGCTACATCTCCATATTTGAACTCTGCCTAGGCGGAAGCCACTATTTTTTGTTCAAACTGTAGTAACTTCTTCTTATTAACTCGGAATCAGGAAAGACTTCGACATATGAACTCCCACCTAAATTATGGACAATATGGAACACATGAATACATCATCTTGTAAATGCACACTGTAGTTCTTCATGGTGACTAACAATTATATTTAGAAAATAACATGCTACATCTTCGTATTTGAACTCCGCTTAGGCAGAAACCATGATATTTTATTCATACTGCAATGACTTCTTCATACTAACGCGGAATTGAGCGAGACTTCGAATGATGAACTCACATCTAAATTATGGACAATATGTAACATTTGGATACTTCATCTCTTGAACGCACATTATAGTTCTTCATGGTGACTAACCGTTGTACTTAGAAAATAACATGCTAAATAACAGGCTACATCCTCATATTTGAACTTCGCCTAGGCAGAAGACGTTATTTTTTTGTTCAGACTGCAATAAATTATTCGCTATCGGAATCATGCGAAACTTCGACCGATGAAGTCTCGCCTGAATTATAGACAATATGGAACATTTATATACTTCATCTTGTGAACTCACACTAGTTCTCCATGGTGACCAGCAGTTGTATTTAAAAAATAACATGCTGCATCCCCATATTTGAACTCCGCCTAGGTAGAAGCCGCTATTTTTTTATTCAGACTGCGACAACTTCTTCATACTAATTCGGAATCAGGCGAGACTTCGACCGATGAACTCCAAACTAAATGGTGCAAATTATGAAACACTTAGACACTTCATCTTATGAACGTGTACTGTATTTCTCCATGGTGATTCACAATTGTACTTAGAAAATAACGGGCTACATCCACATATTTAGACTCCGTCTAGGCAGAAGCCTCTTTTTTGTTCATTATGCAATAACTTCTGCATACTAACTTCGAATCAGGCGAGACTTCGATGGATGAACTCCCACCTAAATTACAAACAATATGGAACAATGGGATACTTCAGCTTATGAATGTATACCGTAGTTTTTCTTGGTGATTAACTGTTGTACTTAGAAAATAACAGGCTACATCACCATATTTGAACTCCGCCTAGGCAGAAGCCGCTATTTTTTTGTTTATACTACAATAACTTCTTCATACTAACTCAGAATCAGGCGAGACTTCAATCGATGAACTCCCATCTAAATTACGAATAATATAGTACATTTTGATACTTCAACTCTTGAACGCACATTGTAGTTCTCCATGGTGACTAATGACTTACTTAGAAAATAACATGCTGCATCCTCGTATTTGAACTTCGCTTAGGCAGAAGCTGCTATTTTTTGTTCAAAATTCAATAACTTCTTCGTTATAACTCAGAATCTGGCGAAACTTCGACCGATGAACTCCCGTCTAAATTTCAGATAATATGGAACACTCAAATAATTCATCTTTTGAGCGCATACTGTAATTCTCCATGGCGACTAGCAGTTGTACTCAGAAAATAACTGGCTATATCCCCATATTTGAACTCCACCTAGGCAGAAACCCCTATTTTTTTGTTCGGACTGTAGTAAATTCGTACTAACTTGGAATCAAGCGAGACTTCGACCGATGAACTCCCATCTAAATTACGGACAATATAAAATACTCTGATACTTCAGATTACGAACATATGTCGTAGTTCTCCATGGTGATTAACAGTTGTACTTAGAAAATAATAGGCTACATCCCCATATTTGAACTCCGCCTAGGCAGAAGCCGCTATTTTTTTTGTTCATGCCGCGGTAACATCTTCATACTAATTCGGAATCAAGAGAGACTTCAATCGATAAACTCTCACCTGAATTAAGGACAATATGTAGCACTTGGATACTTCATCTCTTGAACGCACACTGTAGTTCTCCATGATGACCAATAGTTATACTTAGAAAATAACAGGCTACATTCTGCATATTTAAACTCCATGCAAACTGCAACGAATTCTTCATACTAACTCGGAATCAGGCGAGCTTTGACCGATGAACTCCCACGTAAATTATAGACAATATGGAACACTAGTATACTTCAGCTTATGAACGTATACTTTAATTCTCCATGGTGATTAACAGTTGTACTTCGAAAATAACAGGCTACATCCCCATATTTGAATCCTGTTTTTTATGAGATGTAAAAGGGTATTTGAAATTTCAAAAGGACACCAAGTGCAATGAATTCTCTTTATTAGTAGTAAAGATGGATCATTCGGTACATATGGTTCATTACCGATCCATCGATTTGGGAATGGAATTGGTCCAAAGCCGAAAACATTGGCTTTAGCCCTATAAAACTTCCACTGATCAATATTGGTCCCACACTTTTTTTTGCTATCTTCTTCAAACTCCAGCTCTGCCATTAAAGAACTTCAAAACCTGGACTATCATTGAACATTGTTGCTCCTTGAATCGACCACGTCGCTGTGACCTTGACAATTGACCACCACCAACCTCCCAATCAAATTTGACATCATCAAAATAGCCATGAACTTGAGCTAGATCCATACAAACATAAACCATCTTCTCTACCCAAGGACTTTGAACTTGAGCATATTTTGGTGAGTAGCAATGATAGAGAATGGCTGGAGATGAGCGATGTTAAGGAGTGTGCTTAGATTTATGGGATGGAGCTGAGGTGCTTATGCTGAGAGGAAGAAGAGGAAAAAACTTGAAATTCCCTAAGTGGGATGGTTCAAAAAAAAACTCTAGTGCACTTGATACTCCAAGTTATAATAATGCATTCCAGGCATGCTTTTGACAGCATGAAGCTTGTTGAGACGATCGACAATGACGGTCACTTCGAGTGATATCCAATTTCTAGAATGGACTGTTGCACTATATCGAACATTTGCACAGTAGTGTTGACTTTTAACTCATATAATGTTAATTATCATGTTGAGTATTCATTTATGGCTATGGATTTCAGATGTACACAACATTTATTCGGTTTGTTCAAAGACCAACTGACGGTACATTATAATGAATCCGATACAAAATCTAGTTCTACGAGGGCGTCTCCAAAGCAACAAACTCCAGCACAACCAGATGTCCAATCTAACATTCCTTACAAGGGATTTCGAAAAGAACCTGTACATGGATCGAAAGTGGAACCCACTCCTGACACTCTTCCAGACATGATTTTATTGGAAGACCCCTTTGACTCAGTTGCCTCTAAAGTTGATGAAGTGTCGCTTTGGAGGATCTATGTAACGCCCCACCCTGAGACCCACCTTAGCAAAGAGAATTAACAAGTAATTCTATCTACTAAAGCGGAGAATAGGGATGGTTAAGGGCGACCATCTATAATTTTGTTTTAAACATTTATTGAATACGTCTATAAATGCAATTTAATTTTTTTTAACTCAAGTGGATCGACATACCCAATAAATACTTAATCCAAACTATAAGTGGCTAACGGATCTATCAGAATAAAATACCATAACTGAATGTAAATCACATCACATAATAGTAATCAACATCATATATATACATATACACTGATACACGTTCAGTACAATACAATATGAATACAATAAAGGTGGTACACGACCACACCATATACATAAAATCAAATGTAAAACATCAGAGTATGCAGAATAAACTACTCAAGCGAAAGAAGAGCTGATATCCAACGTCAACTTCAAGCTAAGTCCAATAGATGATACCTAAAACAACTCAGTCTGACCCGAGTGAAAACACACAGGTCAGGCTAGCTAAAATCATCAGTTAAATAGAATAATCGATAAGGATAAGTAGGTGAAAGCTATGGTATCCTTTTTCTTAAAGGATGTCATGTCCTAAACAGGGTTTCAACATCATAAGAAAGGACAACATCTCTTCTTGGCAAGTAGAAGAGATAATGATGATAAAGTCATACTGAAATGGCATAACTGACACTTAAGCAAATGGAACACAGATGAGCAAAGTTTTAAAGATAAGATTCAATAAACATCGCTTTCTCCACATATCATCGGCGGTATAAAGGAATATGGATAATGACTTCAAATGATTTAACTATCTTCTTAGAAGTGGTTGTCAATATAAAAATACATAAAATGTACATATCCTTCATACATAGAACAAAAAGAATATGGATGTGCCTCATCTCATTGGCACATCCCAAGGATCATTCAAGGAAATATAAAACCCAATCATAAAAGAAGCATTATACTTATTCATATCTCATCTCATCGGTATGAATATAGATACATCTCAAATCCATTACTAAAACTCATCATAAAAGATTCTTCATAATCATTTATACCTCATCTGATTGGTATAAATTTATAAATATATCTCAACTCCATCTTAACATCAAGTAGCCCATAAAATCATCAAATCATTGATCCACAACGCAAATAACTCAATCAAAGAGTAACATCATAAATGATTTCACCATATATGTATACATCTCATCTAGCACTAGGCTATCAATATAATAATCATCTAAAGACGGCGAAGTCTAAAACATCAAAACTCAAAGAAATCCGAGATTGGCCAAATCCCCGATTGCATGCCGAAGCAATGCTACGCGCGCTTCATCGTGACTAGTACTACTATTTGGTACCATAAACATCATGATGACTGGAGTCAAATAACATCTTAACATCATGAACATCGTGAATGACTATAGTCTATAACATCATAATGACTCCCAGTCACAAAGACCCGAGTTAATAACATCGCGATGATCGGAGTAGCAACTACATCGTGATGACTCCAATCGAGTACACATGGTCTGTAGAACTAGTAAACATCGTGAATGTCTCAACTTCTCGGATAGGAATCCAATAGGTGTTAACGTACGTCCCATACCATACATTTGCCCTAATGGTTTACTAGCCGTTAGTTGGTACCACACTAGTAAAACATCATAAACATCAATAAAATATACTCGACCTCGTCTCATTGGCGAGTAAATACAATACTATGCTCGTCTCATCTCATTGATGAGTACTAGGGGCATCGTGACTTTCTCTTCTCGTCGACAAGTAAAAACTATCATAATAGATCTCAACATCGTAAAATCGTCATAAAAAAGCTTACCTAATCTCATTAGCAAATAAAAATAACATCTAGATGGTTATTTATAACCATAATTCCAAATAGGAATTCCTAGTTCTTAATTCATCTCATTTCATCGGCGATTAAGAAACACATCTCAAAATGGTCCTTCTTCGAATATACTCCTAAATTGAAGTTCTTGGACCAAATAATCTACCCAAAATTTAATAACATCTTAAATCATCTCAAATAATTCATCGAAAGGGCTTTGATCGTATAAGTCTGATATTAAGCGATCAAGCAAATCCATGTGTCCCATACCACATGTTATACTTTACCATTTAATTGTCCTTCTTATACGTTCAAAATTCATAAAAATAAGTAATTTTATTTATAAATAATTTTATTAGAGAAATAGAAATTTAAAACGATTTTCCGAAAATGATTATTAAAACCAATATTTGAAAGTCCTTTATTATAGGAAATAAATAAATCTTTATTCTGGAAAAATAATTAAAAAATACTATGTAATAATAATTTGAAATGTCCATGTAATTCAAAAATGGTTTAGTGAAAACCGTTCTTGAAAGCAATGAAAACTAAGAGGGATATCTCAAAACCGATAACTTGAATTCAATACGAATTCAATTCAAATTTAACCCAAAATCAACTCAAATTCCATTTAAATTTGAATTTCAAATTCTCCAAATATAGCTAGCCTACTGGTAGACATCATAGCTCTCAAAATATCTCAAAAACATCATCAAAACCGAAGAGAATAAGAGCAAAAACGAGCTAATACAATCTAAGGTCAACGATTGTTGTTGCTGTCATTTTACTCTCAGGACAGCAACATACAACCATAATTATGACCAAGAAAACTTAAAAATTGTAGAAAAAACAATGAATAAAATATGTAGCACATGACCTAAGCTTTCTGAAACATCCAAGATTATCAAATTTGGTTAAGAAATGAAGAAGTTATGGTCAAATTCGTTTCGGTTTCAAACACAGAGCAAATATTGATTTTGCTCTCGGGTTAGTAGTAGAAAAATTAGATTTTGACATAGCCAACGTAAAAATCACAGAAATATCAAAACATAAAAGTTGTAGCACATGAATTAAGTTTCCGAAACATTCAAAAATATCAAAATCGGTTAAGAGACGAAAAAGTTATGGTCAAATTCGTTTCAGCTTCAATGACAGAGCAAATATTGGTTTTGCTCTCGGGTTTGCAGTAGAAAAATTAGATTTTGACATAGTTAACTTCAAAATCACAAAAATCTCAAAACATTAAAATTGTAGCACATGAATTAAGCCTTTTGGAACATCCAAAAATATCAAAATCGGTTAAGAAACGAAGAAGTTATAGTCAAATTCGTTTCAGCTTCAATAACAGAGCAAATATTGGTTTTACTCTCGGGTTTGCAGTAGAAAAATTAGATTTTGACATAGCTAACATCAAAATCATAGAAAACACAAAACATAAAAGTTGTAGCACATGAATTATGATTTTCGGAACATCCAAAAATATCAAAATCGGTTAACATAAGAAGAAGTTATAGTCGAATTCGTTTCAGCTTCAATGATAGAGCAAATATTGGTTTTGCTGTACAAAAATTAGATTTTGACATAGCTAACATCAAAATCACAGAAAACTCAAAACATAAAAGTTGTAGCACATGAGTTAAGCTTTCCGGAGCATCCATAATTATCAAAATTGGATCAAAAACTAGGAAGTTATGCCTAAATTTGTTTCAGCTTCAGTAATTCACTGATTATAACATTTTGATCATATAAAGAGCTAGGGTTTGTGAGTTTTACACTCACCTTGCCTTCATGAAGATTGAATTATGATTTAGATGCGAAAGATTGATGTTTTTTGCCAAGAACAGAGCATCCAAACCAGTAAAACTAAGAACAGGTACATGCAAACAAAGAGAGAAGCAAATCAACAATTATCACTACAAAAATAGATTTTTGATGAAGAGAATGGTTTTAGATGGATTCTAAGATAGAATAGGTTGGAGATTACCTTCTTTTATGATTATAACTTAAATTAGGCTTTAAACTTGCAAAGATTGAGCTTGGAAGATTAAATTTTGAAGAGGGTAGCCATTGTTTTGTACTTTGAAGCTTTTTCTTTTCTGATTTAGGTTTTACTGTAATGAGTTTTGGGAGAAAAGGAACGTACTTCATCAGAAAACTCTAGAATTTGGTTTATTGAATATTTACTATATCTAATTAGTCCATTCTCATACTTAGAAAATTATTTAGGCTAATATACATAGGTTTTAAACCATTTTTAACATAACTTTCTCATATTAACTTCTTTTTACATAAGACAAAATGCATTCTTCATATTTTAACAAGGTGAACAAGATTAACACAATAATATTTTTTTCCACACTTAAAAATATTTTTCCAATAAACTATTAGTTCACACAATATTTGACAATATTGTTATTTTTAGACAAAAAACCACAATTTTAAACAATCTGAGTCAAATAAAAATTATTTCTTAACTCAAATAAGTGTATTAAATGTTTTAACACTTTTTTAAAATATTACAACACTATTTTCAATCATTAATGCAGTTCGAAAAATTCATTTTCTTCTCATTTGCCCTTTTTATTCACCATAAAAGACTATTATTGGAATAAAATTCCCATACTTCCCATTTTGACTCAATAAATAACTAACGTCATTTATTTTCAACCCAATTTCACAAATAAAATATTCTAAGCTTATTTTCACTCATTTATATTTATTCCAACCATCAGTATGTTGAAATAACATCTTATGAGATAAATTAACTCACATAAATTAAAAACCCAAGTTTTATTCATCAAAACATTGTTTATATAAAATAAACAATATTAACTCACATTTCATTCCTCCAATTCATTTATAATCACAATATTAAATTATTATTTGCATTATAATTTAATATTAACGGTAATCTCCAAAATTCGGTTGTTACAATCTACGAGAAACGTAATATTCCTTGGACGATGTGTTAGTCCCAACTCGTCACCAAAGGGCACATCATCCCATCAAAGGATATACAGCTTTTAACAAGTATATGTGCATGTTGGGGAAGTTCCATCGTTGAACTTGTTTCACAAGACAGATTTTGTGTCAAATGTGGTTGGTCCCTACCCAGCTTCATCCCAACAGCTATGCTTTTCTGAATTGATTATACATCATCTTTGCTCGTCATTTTCGACGGGTCCCAACTTTTCAAGAGATTCGATATTTGTATAGTTTCAAGCATCACAAGGGAAGCCCTTCTCCTATTTTCCTAGAGTCATCTAGAATGTGCAAAGTTGTGGTTGGAACTTGGAATAAATAGGGTTATTTTAAGAAGAGTTATTTTTTATCTGTTGTCCTGCTGGGATTGCACAGTGATGGTTATCTGGAAGTAAGTTCCATTTATGTTTCTCAAATATAAATCTATATCCTTGACTTTATGATTTTTAATTGTCTTTCTGCTTTTCGTAGATGTTCCTCATAGAGCCAGGAATGCTACCTTGGTCAATACTGTACGACAGCTCCAAGCACTCCCCGTAATGGAGAGAAGAGATAAATTGTTACTTACTGATGAAAATTTCTTGGCTCACAACTTATTGGTACCTGATCGTAGTGTCGGTCCAACTTTAATTGTCACAGACAGTGAAGAAGATGCGCAAGCAGTTGGGAATGACGGATATGAATCACCGGTACCCCAAGTCAAAAGACCAATGGTTGAAGCAAATGATGCTCAAGAGCCTAATGAAATGGGTAAAATCAAAGGTAGAGATGAAGAAGCAGGAAGGAAGGATGAGGAAGTTGACTACGATAATGCTCAGCAACCTCTTTAGAGGAAAAGCCTTAAGATTAAGCTTCCTAGAAAAAAAGACTCTGATTTTGCCTCCTCCAGCTACATTTGTATTCGAGACTTCTGTGAGAAATGTGGATTACAGATCTTAAGGCTAAGATAAACACTAAAGGGGGTGAATAGTGTTTTAAGGAATGATTAAATCTTTTTAAGTTTTTATTAATTTGAACACAAATGTATGCAATATTCAGACACAGATATGATCACGGAATCAAACACAGATGCAGAAATAAAGTAAAAGCAGTAATGGAAAGAACACATTGGATTTTATACTGGTTCGAAGTTACCCACATCCAGTCCCACACACAAGTACGGGTTTCCTTTCAAAAGCAATTGTACAATTACACCCTCGATTTCAAGCCAACGAGGTACATCCTCCATATTCACAATCCTCTGGGTAGAGATACTTGATTTCACGGGCAACAAGTTCACCCAATTGATTTCCAAGCTACAATCACACCTTTTCTCGCTTGATTGATTTTCAAGGCTACAATCACACCTTTTCTCTCTTAATTGATTACAAAGAAGCCATAACTTTGAATAGCACTGATGATCTTGTTGAGATAGTGATAGAGAATCAAACCAGAGATAATCTAGTTGGATTCAATGTTTATTTCGACAGAGTAATGGTAGGAATATGTATAAAGAAATGTGGAAGAAGAAGAGAAATGAAAACGAGAAAAAAATGATTGAAAATTCGTTGAAAATAACCCATATTTATAGAAGAACAACAGCTATGTCCATTCGTGAAGAGATATGACGAATAGACACTTCTTTTGAAATTTAAATTTTGAAATTAACTGACACTGTGTCGACATGGGTGACTTGGGTATGTCGACATCCCAAAGGAAATTTTGGCGGTTTGTTTTTCTTTGAAAATAACTTTTATCTTATATTAAATCTATTTTAAACTTTTATAAATATACTTGACTATAGTTAAAATACATAAATAAATATAGAGAATAATATATATATATATATATATAATTTTACTATAATTTTATATTTAAATCTAAATATAAATATTAAAAGTTAAATATTTTATTATTATTATTAGAGATAGTTTTAAGACAAAGAATAATTTGATTTTGAAAATAAAGATTATTTTGAGGCTAAAAGTATTTAAAATCAGGATAGATGTTTTTGATTCTTTTTAAAAGGAAGGTTTTGAAATCATTTTAAAAACAAGATAATTTTGTAAAATCATTTGAATAAAAAGTTAGCGGATACAAAACAATGTTCCACTAGATTTTTCATATGTTCCATCCTACTTAGGGTTCCATCCCTTTAACAGTCTCGAAGTGGATTCCATTCCACGAATAAATTGGATTTTAAGATGATAGTGCTTTTCTAGGAGTTTTAACAAAATTCCTAACTAATTAAAAAATAAATTACTTGAAATCTTGAACTATTGATAATCTTGACATTCTTGATACTCATGAGTCTTCAATCTTGATATCTTATATCTCTATATTGTATAGTTTTCATTCTTGGTACCTGCATGGTTAAATCCTGCATATACATATATTTCTAAACTATAATGTTAGTATTTATATTTCATAATCCTATTCTAAGGTTATTGTCATCAAAACCACCATCTCGCGGACTAACAATCTCCCTCTTTTTGATGATGACAACCTTTGTTTATAAAATATTACTTCTATCCTAATAACTCCCCCTTGATTTATGCGTAATTATCCTATTTTATACTTCTCCCCCTTTGTTATCAACAAAATAAAATAACTCCAAACTATATAACTCCCCCTTATTCTTGTACTAAAGTACATGCATTAATAAACTATACAATGGAGTATATAATAGAAAGATTAAGAGATAATTATACTGATAGACATGATAATTAATTAAAGATCATATAAAAATCAGTGCATATTTATACATGTTTTTCACACCAAATATCAATCCAAATCAAATCAATTCAAATCAAATCAAATCAAATAATTCAAATTGAACAAACCAAATCAAACGAACCAATCAAATCAAACATTACGAGGAACTTCTACCCATCCTTCTTCTCCAAATATAGGGTCTGCTTTAATGGCATCCCAATTTTCATTATTATTAGCGAGAGAGACTGGAGGATGTGCTTCGTTATCATCCTTGTGCAGGGAGGAAATCATCCATCATATTACATCGAAATGCCTTTCTTGCTCTTTAATCATCAGCATTTGACTTAATTCTAAGTGTCGCTGGTTGCGAAGAATGAACGAAAGAATATTCTTAAAAGAATTAAGAGTTTCTTCAAGATTCTCGGATAAATTATGAATTGGATTGGCCATATTCGAGTTTGTGAGAAGATGAAAAACAAAGTGGATAAGAAATAATATTCAGCGATGAATTCTGGAAGAAATAGGTATTTATAGGTGTAGAAATTCGTTTGAAATGAATAGACATAAGGTAGTTATTCAAATTTCAAATTCAAAATGAAATGTCATTTCTGACCAGTACATGTCGACATGGTCATAGGGAGGATGTCGACATGGTCCGGCGAATTTTGTGACTTATTTTGATTTTGTGAATAATTGTGTGTGTGTGTATATATATTTTTATAATATACTAACATTTATCTTGAGCTAAGATAAGCTGGATAACAGAAAAGAAATTCAATTTCATTTCATGATAACATGATACAACGATTAAACACAAAGAACTACACGAACATTCAAATCAAAATAAACTAAAACTAATACAACGAGATACGAAAAGGTAGAAGTAGTTAGAGGATGATGACGATGAAGATAATCCAAGCTTCTTGCTGACTTTGGAAATAAACTTGTTCATCTTGGATGAAATTTTGTCCAACTTCTTACCAACGGATCGTTTAAGAATCCGTTGATTCTCAACAATGGTCTTTTGGTTTTTGAGAAGGGTTTTGTTAGTTGGATTAGGAGGATAATCAATGCTTTCCAAAGAAGTTTCACCTTCTTCTTCTTCTTCGTCCTCTTCTTCCATCTCCTCATGAGCCAAACGCTCTTCCTTTTCAGCAAGAGTCTCATAAGGTTGAAAAACAAATGGAATTTTCATAAGCGAAATGTTGGAATGATTGAAAACTTTTCTAGAAACAAATTCTTCTCCTTTGAAATCCACTCCAAAGCAGCTAAAAATCCGAGTGAGATAAATTCCATGATATAAAGTATTCACACCCATTTTAAGATTTTTGAGACGAAGTTCATCCAAAATAACTTGCGCCCAATTAATATCATAATTTTCAAAAATAGCAAAAAATGTTTTGCAAACTTTTGAGGTAGGATTGTTAAAATTTCTCGATCTTGGGGTCAAAGTATATTGTAAAAAAGATTAACAATTCTAGCTTTTGGTAGAAAGTTTTGATTTTTGAATTCAAAATCATCATTTCCTTCGAAAATGTGATGAAATGTCTCACGATCATTTTCATCGATTTTAAAATTAGAAAGATCCATTCTCGTGCTTTTGCAATTGAGAATGGTACCCAAAATATCACAATTCAAAACAATTCTAGTGCCTTTGACACTACTCCAAATTTCATCATCGTTTCCATTATAAAATCCACGATTAAGATTTGCATAGAAAATTTTAACAAGATTTGGATAACAAACCAAATCATTTTGAGAAGCATCAATAAGACTAGGAATTTGATTGTTTGCAAAAAGAGAATCAATTTCATAAGAAGAGAAATCTTGAAATATAGCAAACTTTCCGGGATGGACTTTTGCATAGTTAGCATAATTGATGTATGCTTTTATTGCCTCCGGATCATTGAAGAGTTGCTCATTTACCTTTCTGGAAATTCTCATGGTGGAGGGGTTGCTTGAAAAAGCCATTAGAGTAGAGAGTAGAGAGCTTGAAGTTTTGAAGAGAGAGTTTGAATTTGAAAATGGGAGTGAAAAGATATGATAAAAGATAGTGAATAAATAGATTCTTAAAGGATATGTCCTCTGGTCAAAAGATGCCTTTTCAGAGAATTGAATGAAGTGAAAATGTGGAGGGAAATTCAACCATTTGAATTTAAATTTTGAATTTCAAATTCTGTACCCATGTCGACATCATGGTAGGGACCATGTCGACATGTGCCTTTGAATTTCTATGATTTATTTTTCCTAAGTATTCTAATATATATATATATACACTTATTATTTTTAAAGTATATATATGTATATCTGGAATAATTCTGAAATTATAGTATATTCTATAAATTACTATAATACTATTAAACTAATAATAATAATAATAATAATAAAATAATAGTAAAAAAATAAAAATTTTAAAATCCAAACAACACACCAATTCAAAATCAATCAATCAAACAACCAATTCTAAGCATGCAATTTCAATCAATTATATTGTAAATGTGTACCTTTTTCTGAGTCCGTTTCTTTGAATTCGTCGGAGTCATGAATTGCTGTGAAACACATATTTGAATTATCTGTCTTCTGATCATCATCGCTTGAGGACGAGTCTGAGTCATCTAGCATAGCAGTAAATGCACGCTTCCGTTTCTTCACTGAATCATTGTTTATAGGAGGATTTTCCCTATCTGGATACAGATAGTCTCTTTTGATATGGCCTGGTTCATCACAGCTGAAACATTTGACATTGTTTGGCACTACATCTGATTTCCAGAGTTCTTATACTTGTTTCTCTTAAGATTATTCATTTTTCTGTATTTTAGAAATTTCCGAAAATTCCTGGTCATAAAGGCTATCTCTTCATCATTATTGCTGTTTGAGTCTGATCCATCGGTCAATGCATTGAATGCCATTGATTTCTTTTCAGATGCTTTGCTTTCTCTTCTCCCAATCATTTGAACTTCAAACGACATTAGATTTCTAATTAATTCTTCTATTTTTAAGTTACTTATGTAATTTGCCTCTTCGATCGCAAGTGTCTTTTGATCCCATTCCGGGGTAAGAGAATTTAAAAAATTTCTGACTTGATCTTCTTTCGAAAATTCCTTTCCTAAGGATATAAGAGAATGCACAATATCCTAAAATCAACTATACATATCTGAAATAGACTCATTAGAATTCATTTTAAATAATTGAAACTGATTTGTGAGCATGGAAATTTTGGTATGTTTAACTTTGCTTGTTCCTTCGTGAGTAACTTGCAAAGTTTTCCAGATTTCATATGCAGACTTACAAACAGACACTCTATTAAATTCATTTCTATCAAGCGAACAAAACAGAATATTCATTGCTTTAGAATTATTTTATGCAACAGACTTTTGCTCAGCGGTCCAATGTGCAAAATCAATTGTGGGTTTAGAATATTCAGTTTGTGTGATATTCCAAGTGTCTAATCCTACAGATTGTAAATATATTTTCATCCTACATGCCCAATATGCATAGTTACTACCATTAAAAAATGGCGGTCTGACAGTAGATTGACCTTCTACAAATGAAGTAGTGACAGGGATACTAGTGTTAGTAACAGTACTAGTGTTGGTAGCTATTTTGAAAAACTTTTCAAAATTCAGGTTTATGAAACTTTGAAAACCTTGCTCTGATACCAAATGTGAGAAATGCAGATTACAGATCTTAAAGTTAGGATAAATACTAGAGTGTGGGTGAATAATGTTTTAAGGAATTATTAAATCTTTTTGAGTTTTTGTTAATTTGAACACAAATGTATGCAATATTCAGACACAGATATGATCACAGAATCAAACACAGATGCAGAAATAAAGTAAAAGCAGTAAAGGAAAGAACACACCAGATTTTATACTGGTTCGGAGTTACCCTACATCCAGTCTCGCACACAAGTACAGATTTCCTTTCAAAAGCAATTGTACAATTACACCCTCGATTTCAAGGCAATGAGGTACACCCTCCAGATTCACAATCCTCTGGGTAGAGATACTTGATTTCACGGGCAACAAGTTCACCCAATTGATTTCCAAGGCTACAATCACACCTTTTCTCGCTTGATTGATTTCCAAGGCTACAGTCATACCTTTTCTCGCTTAATTGATTACAAAGAAGCCTATAACTTTGAATAACACTGAGGATCTTGTTGAGATAGTGATAGAGAATCAAACCAGAGATAGTCTAGTTAGATTCAATATTTATTTCGGTAGAGTAATGGTAGGAATATGTATAAAGAAATGTGGAAGAAGAAGAGAAATGAAAACCAGAAAAAAATGATTGAAAATTCTTTGAAAATAACCCCTATTTATAGAAGAACAACAACTATGTCCATTCGTGAAGAGATACGACGAATAGACACTTCTTTTGAAATTTAAATTTGAAATTAACTGAAACTATGTCGGCATGGGTAACTTGGATATGTCGACATCCCAAAGGAAATTTTGGCGGTTTGTTTTTCTTTGAAAATAACTTTTAATCTTATATTAAAACTATTTTAAAATTTTATAAATATACTTGACTATTATTAAAATACATAAATAAATATAGAGAATAATATATATATAATTTTACTACAATTTTATATTTAAATCTAAATATAAATATTAAAAGTTAAATATATTATTATTAGAGATAGTTTTAAAACAAAGAATAATTTGATTTTGAAAATAAAGATTATTTTGAGGCTAAAAGTATTTAAAATCAGAATAGATGTTTTTGATTCTTTTTAAAAGGAAGGTTCTGAAATCATTTTGAAAATAAGATAATTTTGTAAAATCATTTGAATAAAAAATTAGCGGATACAAAACAACGTTCCACTAGATTTTTCGTAGGTTCCATCCTACTTAGGGTTCCATCCCTTTAACAGGCCCGAAGTGGATTCCATTCCACGAATAAATTGGATTTTAAGATGCCGGTGCTTTTCTAGGAGTTTTAACAAAATTCCTAATTAATTAAAAAATAAATTACTTGAAATCTTGAACTCTTGATAATCTTGATATTCTTGATACTCATGAGTCTTCAATCTTGATATCTTGAATCTCTATACTATACAGTCTTCATTCTTGGTACCTGCACGGTTAAATCCTGCATATACATATATTTCTAAACTATAATGTTAGTATTTATATTTTATAATCCTATTCTAAGTCTGTTGTCATCCAAACCATCATCTCATGGACTAACAACTTCTATATAGACTTCTGAAGACCTTTATGTAGCCTTCAGGGACATTCTAAATGTGATCGAATCGTATCATCGAGCCAACGTGAGTCTTGAGGATGTTGCTCCCTTATTCGCCTTCATGTAGACATTCCTTCGACAAAGGCAAGGGAGATTTACCCCTGGTAGCAAAATTAGAAATCATGATCCATCGGTGAGACACTAGAACACATGCGCACACAAACAATCTAATCTATTTGTGCAGTGTTCGGATTCAACCAAGACTAATTTCTTCTTACTTTATTTGTTGATTCAGTGGATCGACACGGGTTGTAAAATGACTTCCAAGAGCATGCAAGATATCATCTGAGATGCAAACCAACCTCTCGGTCCTACAAGCCTAGTCATGGATCTGAGTCCAGCCAGCACTCAAGCCGAGATCATGGAAGCAAAGAGAAAGACCATAGTCCATATGATTCGTCATCTAAGCCTCACACTAGATCCAGATCTCCCCTATCTAGGGGTACAGAGAGGCACTCTAGTCGCTAGGATGATCGTTTACATGACGACACATCTTATATTTCTCCTTCTTCCAAGCAGCCAATAGTGTCCCCATGCTTCTCAGCAATCTCAACATCATACGACATCTACCGCATCCGATTCTTCTCAATGCAAACATGACAAAGCACCTATGGAGAAACCAGTCGAACAACCTGATAAGTGGTCCGTTGTACAAATTGGGCAATCAATCTCTTCGAATCCTCCAGTAGCCGACCTGCAGCATCGCTTTCCCAAAATCAATTTCAAAGCTTGTAAATTTGTTCCAAATATAAAGGATATTCCCAAGCAATGCCATACCAAGACGGTAGCTTATGCCAATGACACCTACGATCAGTATTTTATTTGGAGAGATTAGTTGAAAGGATGTTGGAAAACTCGGAAGGATTGGAAGTTGAGATTGCTGGAATGAAGTTTATTGAGGATCAAAATAATGCAACCATTGCTCATGTTGATAAGGAATTCGTTGAATGGAAGAAGGCGAAAGAGGAGGTTGATGAGAAAATTAAGGGATTGCAAGCAACTCTTGATTAGAAGCAGAAAAGTCATATGATCAAGGTGGAATCCATTCACCATAGGAATCATGATATAGCCGAGGAGGTCAGGATGCTGAATGCTCGATTGGAGAGGGAAAAGAAGAAGATGAGGTGCTTATGACAGTCCACAATTACTGTAATGATAAGTTGGATGGGGAAAAGGAAAGAGAAGATGCACTTAATGAAAGAGATGAAGCGCTAGATAAATCAAAGTGAGTTGATGAATTGGTGGCCTCAATGGAGAGACGGATCAAAGCTAGCTTTGATCACTTGTCACAAAATATAATGTTGATGGTCTCAAGTTTAGAAATTTAGTCTGGCTTGGTAAGGCTTATCCTCGCACTCTAGCGATGGCATGAGAGATGTTAGTATATGACGAAAGAAAGCATTCTAACGAAGGAGTGGTGGACGTGGAGGAGTTGGTAAAAGAACTTCCGAGTGAAGCAGAAATTAAGGTACTTAGAGCTGGTGACCTTATCGTACACCCTGAATGAGCCACATTCACCCAAAAGGATCATGTTGAAGGCCTCGGCACCACTCCTTATGATGCTGCCACCGGTTCTATCTTCGAGCCACCAGCTACTTCTACTATTTCATCGGATCCTGGATGTGATCCAGATGATCCACACTATCATAAGTCTAGGATGTTAACTCCTATTCAAGAAGGTAATTCAGATGGAACACCTGCATGCTTAGAACCACACTTTGGTAAAGGTATATCATTAACTTCACCGCAGTTTGAAAGGGCACATGTGGCCAGTCGATGTTGATTATCTCTCGTTTTATCTTTTTGAAATTACAAGTTAACCTGCCATTTCAGATTTTCCAAAGGATAGCTCTTAACCGAGATCACATGCGCTAATGACCGACTTAACGGTCATGTCTATTTCTGGGACGATTCCAAGCATCCCAGTCAGTGATGGCCCTGGTCCTAGTGCATAGAAAATCCAAGCCTTGGAAGAAGAAGGGACGGGTGATCTGCAAGAGTTCTAGATTAATGAGGACATGTTAATGATGGTGACTTCAAAGTCTCTACAAAAGCCCACTATGCAGGAAATTTATGACAAACAAGTACTAGAAACTGTCAAGATCAAGCAGGAATCATTCGACCCACCTCCAATTCCACTATCCATTGCTTCGCCTTCTGACTCCATTCTCGTGGATGGTAATATTCGAAGTATATCTATTTTCCCATCATAGAGTACTCTGGTTAAAGGCCAAGGAAGTAGAGGGCGAGGTAATAATGGAAACCTAAAAGCAAAAGGACGCGGGAAATGTTCTAGTGAGGAAAAGAAAAAAGGAAAGAAACACAGGAAAAAATAATTGTCTGTCTCCTTTATGCTTTTGTTGCAGCAATTAAGCGCTTTTGTTTCTTTTTGCTTTTTGGCCAGTGTTGTGCGGATTTGACATCCCCTTTTGCTTTTTGTTAATAGCATTTGTAGTCATTTTAGTTATGGAAAGAAAGACTTTTGTTTCTGATTTAAATCTTGTGGAAATTTGTCTTCGTCCTTGAGAAATGCCTTTATAGTCATTTTTTTGCGATTCATTTCTCATTGTTGTTGTTAAAGTTAATAATCATCGGACATCTCTCCGGACGTTCATGACCATGCTAAATTTTGGGCATTGGCCGAAGTTAACCACTTAGCATAGTGGTTTGAATATCCTTTTCCAGGACATTTATGTGTACGATCTCTGGATGCCGACCTTTTGTCTTGCATGTTCCTGGCAAGATTCTGTAGGCGAGATATCTTGTTTAACCTTTGGGCTTTACACACACACATACTCCTACCCCTAGTTCAAGGGTTGGAGGAGTTGTTCGACATCCATTTTTGAATACCAAATGCAATTTTACTTTGCACGTCCGATCATGGACTGTGAATGTTTGGTTGGCACCAATTCCTTGGTACCCATATATTTGCATACATGAAAACTAATGTAAACACAACAATATTTGTAGTGTTAGATGAGGTATAAACAAATTTAATGAGCTCTAAAAGTCATTTATCTTAATAGAACGCCAGAATTGATAGATTCTGTCTGATTACATGGAAAAACTATTTACATATTTACAATCAAGTGAAACAACATTGTAAATGTTCACTATTCCACACCTACAGGGAGTGAGATCCTGCCTATCGTTGCTAGCTAGAATGTGACATCTCCAAACTTTTACTCAATTGCATATAGACCTTCCCACAGTGAACTCAAGTTCCCAAGGCTGGGAAAGATCCGTTTAAGAACGAGATCACCAATCTCAAAGGTTCGAGTTCTTACCTTAGTGTTGTACGGGCGACTCGATTTCGGTGCGCCGCTGCTCTTAACTCGGCCTTATCACGTTTTTCATCGATCATGTCTAGGGACTCCAGTATGAGTTGATCATTCGCCTATGGGTTAAAATGAGTCACTTGATGAGAAGGTACTTTGAGTTCAACCGGGATCATAGCCTCTAATCTGTATGCTAGAACGAACGGAGAATGACTAGTCGCTGACTTATGGGCCATTCTATAAACCCATAGAGCTAATGGTAGTTCATCGATCCATTTTCCCTTGGCCTTCTCTAGTCACTTTTTCAGGATGTATTTAATGATTTTATTTACTACTTCGACTTGTCCATTTGCTTGGGGGTGCACTATCACAACAAACCTTTTCTCGATACAATGCCTACGATAGAATTGAACTTAGTACTGCCGAATTAGGTTCTGTTGTCTGATATGATTGTTTGTGGAATATCAAAACAAGAGATAATGTTTCTGATGACAAATTCGATTACCTTTTTCATGGTAATCATGGCCAACGGCTCTACTTTGGCCCATTTAGTGAAGTAATCAACTACAACTATGGTATATTTTGCACCACTTTTAGCTATTGGCAAAACACCAATGATATCGATTCCCAAGACCGTAGACTGACCATTAGAGTAATTTCTATCGGCGGGGCTCTCAGTATTTTAGTAGACCTCTGGCACTTTCGCATCTTCTTGTATAATCAGCTACATCTCGATTGACTATTAGCCAGAAGTACCCATAGCGAAGGATCTTTTTGGCTGGGTTTTCCCCCGTGTGGTCACCGCAAGCCCCTTAATGGACTTCCTTCAAGATTCACTTGGCCTCATCATTGGCAACGCACCGGAGCATGGGAACCGAGAATACCTTTCGGTATAGTACTCCTTCTTACATGATGAATCTAATAGCTTTACGAAGGAGATGTCGCCTTTCGTTCTTTCTGTCTGGCAGGATTCCTTTCTAGATAGTTTTTTATTGGAGTCATCTATGACTCCTTCTCAGGTTTATTTTCCAAGATCCAATTGCAACCATCCCGACAATGCTTAATGCTTATAATACTTCCACAGGTACGAAGTCCATGAGCTGCACATCTCTCGAGATGACCAGCTTAGCTAGTGAATCGACCTTTGCATTTTCCTCTATGGGAATATGCGTTATCGTGTAGTACTCAATATCATTGAGTAGCTCAAGGGCTTTGTATATGGAGTTAGCCTTGCTCCTTTTGCTTGAAACTCCTTCCGCACTTGGTACACCACCGATTGGGAATCATATAAAATATGCAAGATTCCAACCCCCAGTTCTTTGGTAATCCCGAGTCCTGCAATCAAGGCCTTATATTCTGCTTAACTATTTGTTGCGGGAAAATTTAGTTTCAAGGCATGGTGAATTGGATGTTCCTCATGAGTGACTAATACCACTCCGGCGCAAAAACATTGTTCGTCAGACGCACATCTATGTACATTTTCCATCTAGCAATTTGCTTACCACTGCTCTCTAGGGCATCATCTTGTGCAATATACTCAACTATAAAATCTACCAAAGTCTGACCCTGAATTGCTCTCAGAGGTTGATAAGATACATTGTACTGGCTTAACTAAATGTTCCATTTCAACATCGTTTAGAAATCTTGGGGCATTGCAAGACTTTTTGTAAAGGCTTGTCGCTAAGAACTTTGATCGAATGAGCCTGAAAATAGGGATGCAACTTCCTTAAAGTGATTAACAAGCTGTATGCGAGCTTTTCCATCTTCGCACAATTTCTTTCAAGTCCCATCAATCGCTTGCTGATGTAATAGATCGTTTGTTAGATTTAGGATTCCTGTCGAATGAGCACGACACTCAAAGCATGTATTGACATTGCCAAATATATAAATAAATCCTCGTCATGCAACCGCTTTGATAAAATCGGTGGTCTTTCTAAGAAATTCACTACATCATGGAATTCATCAACATACTCCTGCGTCCAAATGAAAGTCCTTCTTCCCTTCGAACTTTTTTCTTTCTTAATTACGTCAAAGAAAGGAATACACTTAGTTGTGGCTCTTGAGATGAATCGGCTTAGGGCAATGACTTTTCTATTTAAACACTGGACGTCTTTAACTATCTTTGAAGCTTCCATGTCCCTTGGTGCCTTTATCTTCTCTGGATTGGCTTCAATCTCACGGGAGTTCACAATGAAGCCTAAAAACTTTCCCGGTGCAACTCCAAACGAGCATTTCAAGGAGTTAGGCTTCATCCCATATTTCAAAGAATATCGAAATTTCAACCAATTCATCAATGTGGTCCCCTGATCGCCAAGATTTCATGAGCATATCATCCACGTAAACCTCCATCGATTTGATCTTTAAACATCACGTTTATCTTCCTTTGGTAAGTCGCTCCAACGTTCTTCATTCCAAAGGGCATAACAAGATAACAATACAAACCCAGATATATAACTGTAATAAAGCTAGTGCACCCCTGGCCCGGTATGTTCATCGGTAGTTGATTATATCTAAAGTACGTGTCCATGAATGATAACAGTTCGTGCCCAACAGTCGAATCTATCGGTTGATCAATCCTCGAGAGCGGGAATCTATCCTTAGGACATGCCTTATATAGATCAGAATAGTCTACACAGGTCCTCCATTTTCCATTTCATTTCTTCACCAAAACCATATCTGATACCCATTCCGGGTATAGAGCGCCGCGAATGAAGTCGTTGCCTTTTAGCTTCTCCACTTCTTCTTTGAGTTCAGTGCAGCGGATCTCTTCGGACCTAGGATGCAACGTTTCTATTTCACATGAACGAATTTCAGATTAACATTTAATGCATGGCTCGTTATCTTCGGTGATATTCCATACATATCAAAGTGGCCCTAGGCAAAGACATCAAGGTTTGTCCGGAGAAAACAAACCAATCCTTTCATAATCCTTGTGCCAAGCTGCGATCCATTCTTTAAGACCCACATAGGATCATCCTGACTGACTGGGACGTTGATCGTTAGCTTGGTTGGTACAGCTCTTCCATCCTTTGGCTCTTTCCTTGGATCCATATCCTTATGGAGTCGACTATGTTGCCAAAGCCAGGGCTTATACAGTGATTGTTATGCATCCGAAGCCTTGATGCATAGTGTTCCCTCCACACCTTCACACCTTTTCCTTTTTCTTTACGATTCACCTCCTTTAGCTCAGCGACATAGCATTTGCAACCAAGCCCTTAGTCTCCTTAAACAATCCCTACACCATTCTTAGTAGGAAACTTCATTGTTAAACACTAAGGAGCGATGGCCACTTTGAATCTAGCAAGGCTGGACGGCCTAAGAAAGCGTTATAGGCAGAAAATATATCTAACACAATGAAAGGCATGACTCGCACTCGCTTGTGATTGTCTTCACCAAGAAGCACTTGTAGATCCACGCAACCCAATGTCTTAGTAGCCGACCCGTTACATCCCTGCATCCGAGATTTACATGGCTTTAAGTCCTTTGCTTCGATAAACATCTGATCATAGGCCCTTTTAAACAAAAGGTTGATCGAACTCCCAAGGTCAATCAGAACTTTCCTTGCTACGGCAGGGCCAATCATGGCCGAAATAACAATCGAATCAATAGTTGGAGCCTCCACTCCATCTGAATCTCTATTATGGAAGACGATATCATCAATCGCACATCTAAGCTGTTTCGCTGGGGTTCCATCTTCAATGGAAAAACAACTATCGCCCGCTGCATGCTTCAGGGTGCCATCATAACACTCCATCTCACCCCAACTTTGCTCAGATGGATGCGGTCTAACTATGATCTATTAATAATAAGACATTTTTTAAGCCGCTCGGGCTCATCAATGCCAGGCCCCGCTTCCTCAATTACATCTCGCAAATGTTGGTACTCATTGGTATTGTGACCACAAGTCTCATGAACCTACAAAATTGTCACGAACCGAAATTTTCGATCTCGAAAATTCCAGATAGTTATGAAAAAGAAGTAAGAGATAGAAGAATAAGAAGAACAGAAACACCAACATCTCACATTCGCAGCGGATAAAATATAATAACAAATAATAACAGTTGTACAAAGGAAAACTGTACTTGTCAAATTTCACTTTAGTACGTCAGAGTTACACATATATACAGACATTGGATATACACAATCATTGGGTCTCAGATATACAACAATATAATTCGACGGAGACGCTCCATACATTCTTGCCATCCAGCTCGCCTCCTGAGCTCCAGAACGTCCTTACCTGAAAATCTGTAATACTCGGTCTGACCCGAGCATTACATCAAAGTAACACCCGGGTCAGGCTGGAAACCAGCGTGAGTAAACCCATCTAACATGGAATACCAAGCATACAACTTAAATAAAACCCAGGGTAACTCGTATTAATTTACAAATTCACAATTTGTTATATACATCACTTATTTCACACATCAATTTTCTAAGTACCAAAATTTAGATTAAATAGTCCAATTCACTTAAATCATTTCATTCCAGCCTATTGATTTCATATATCAATCTATAAAAATTCGAAGTGGTTTCGGATATTTTCCAATACCCGACCGCGGTCTCTTCGAGTCTTATTCAAGGCATCCAATACCATTCAATCATCCATAAGCAAACTTGATCACTTCCAAATTTATTTAATTAATTCTAATTGAATTACTAACCTCGATCACTTAGATTCCTTCATTTAACATTATTTAATTTCAAAACAATTAATTAATCATCCCTTAATTATCCATCTTAATTAATCACCATGGATTAATAATCCTTCAGTTGCATTCAAGTAATTATCTTTAATTAATTTCACGAATTAATTATTCTTAAGAAAAATCAATAATTAATCTTTAATTACTTCACAAATTAATTAACTATATTAATTACATTAATCCTTAATTACTTATATTAATCAATTTCTCATAAATCACTTAGTATTGATTAATTAATCTTAATTAATCAATCTTTAATTACGTCATTGATTATATAAATTAATGATTTCCCATTTACATTTCAATTTATCATAATGTAATTTAATTACATTAAATAATTAATCATTAATTAAACCACAAATATTAATCACTCTTGATTTATCTCATCCTGTAATTATCTACCTTTTTATTTACTTCATTAAATAAATTAATTACTCCTTAATTTATTATCTTAATTAATCTCTTGATTAATTACACAAGTAATTATACCCAATTTACTTCTATCAACAAATCATAATTCAACTAATTACATCCGGTAATTATTTATTAATTACTTCCCTATGTAATTATATTTTATTAATTACATTAAGTAATTACCTATCAAACCATCCAATTTATTATATTTATATTTTAGAATCCTAAATTATACTTATCCAATCAGAACACATCACAATTTAATTCCCAAATTTATCTTTCACGGTATATAAATAAAATACATCGTTAATTATGAAAATAATTTCTATATTGTGAGGAATCCAGTTGGATCCCTCCAACCTGTTTCCCTGCATCCACAGGTGTTAGCACAATACCAATTCCACTTCGAGATGGAATATCGCGGTATATGGGAATAATATAATATCATCCGCTATTATGCGGCGCATAGGGTCTCATCCGCTATATAATGCGGGAAATCAATCACCCAATATATACTATATACTACTATATATAATACAGCAAATCAATTCAATTCAACCATTCAACCAATCATTTAAATTTAACCATTTAAATTTAAATATAAAAAAACCTAGTTGAGTGAGATAACTAACCTTTGACCTTTTGTTTTGCAATCCGATCCAACTGCTTATTTCCTTCACGATTTTTGACCTTATATAAACATTATACAATTTATTAATATTCTGAATTATTTTAATAATCAATTTCCATGTAAATTTTTTAATTAACTAATGATTTTTATTTAACTATTTATTTTCCTTTGAAACTACACATACACTGATAAAAATAAATTATAGATTTTCAAAAATATACTTTTATAAATTCCTCAAACATTTTAAAATCCCTATATATTTTCAAACTCTTTTCTTTTCCTTTGAAATCATCTACATATATATATTTATAAAATATATTTAGATTTAAAAGTTTGATTTTTATATATAAACTCTTCCAATCCTATATTTTTTTTATTACCGAAATTTATCTTACTGTAAAATTCTAGAATTCCAGTTCACTGTAATTCATGAACCCCCCTTTAACACTGATATTTAAATTCTAAATTTTTTCCCAAGTTTCACTTATTTCAAAAAAAAAATTAAATACGTATTAAAATTTAAAAAACAGAAAGAAACCCATACCCAAAACTTCCCATCATCTTCGACCTGGAACCCTATCCTTATTGCATGATCCAAATGCGGCCTCGACTCAATCAGGTCGCACAAATTACACGAGCTCCCATGTTGCAAAAGTCAGCACGAACACACATGGCTACATCACCGACCCCCACGACAACTGCCGCCGCCCCACTGAACCCACCAATGCGATCGTGTCCACCTAACTGCCGCTCCAGCACGAAACCCTTGACTGTCGTTCGAGCCTGCCCTAAGCCACAGCTCTTCGATACTCAAGTCACTCCCTTTTGCCAATTGCGATTCCTATCGCATAAATCATTTTTTTTGAATCAATTTGAAGTAAGTCGAATCCGATTTTGCTTTTCTTTTTCTTTTTTTTAATTTTATTTTCTGTCGATTTTGTTTTTGAAATGGAAGAAGAAGGAATGGACACCATTTTTAATTTTTTTTATAAGTGCAGATTTTTTTTATTAAGCTGATTTCGATCGATTGAAGACGAGGACCGAAGAGGAATGGATACTCGAGATTTAAAAATAAAGGGGCCGAATCTCTCTGATTTGATTTCAGCGTTGAAAGTATTAGCGTGTAGGGTAAGCTATAGCGATTTGTAGAGGAGACCAATTTTTTTTGATGTTGATAGAAAGTAGGCTACCGTTAAAACAAGTTTGACCAGTCCAACAATATATTTTATAATTTCAAATTTAAATTCAAATGCAATTTAAAATTTCAAACTTCTATCGAGGCGTGCCGCTAGGAGTTTATAATGTTATACCCCTATTACAAACACAATGGAAAAGGTTTCGAGTCCTAATTCGATCGTATGGAGAAGATAGCGTTTTTGGACCCAGTTATTCTATTAAATTTCGATTTAGTTTTCAGTGCGTTACTTATCGTACGCCCAAACGATCATTCCAAACATTACGAAAATTGAAATCCGATAATAATACAATATTACGGATCAAATGGAACTGGTTTCGTCAAAATCCGAGACTGCGCCTCGGAAGGCTATTTTTAAACGTCAATTCAAACGATATGTTTCCAAAACTGAACAAATCAGTGTTAAATTCAATTTTAAAACTTTTTACTATCTTCAGTATTATCAATATAAATTTTACAAACCCTTAAATTATTTTTAATAGGCTTAAAACTCCAGATTCAACATTTGATCCAATTTCCAGTAATTAATTCCAATAATTTAATTGTTAAATAATAATAATATTTGAATTCGATTTAAAAATTAACTTTCGAATATTTAAAAACAACTAAATATTCCAATTTCAAATGCTCAAAAATTCCGGGTCGTCACATTCCTTCCCCCTTAAAAGAATTTCGTCCCCGAAATTGCTAGTTAGGGAGAATGGTCCAATACTCGTTTACTTTTCCTCCAAAACCAACAGTTCAACATCCTACCAACCATCTTTTTATAAAAGACCCATTATCTTTCTTACTAACTTCCCAAACTCTTCCACAGTTTTCAAACAATACCTTTTTGCTTAATCATTCAAATTTCAATTTAAAACCAAATTTTGAATTATCAAAATTTCTCAGAGTTTTTCTAACGCCCTAAATTTTCGAAAAATTTCGCCAGCGTCTCCTTTGCGCGGCTAGCTCGGTACAACTACAAAATGCCTCTATGGGCTCCCAAATTCCAAAAGGAAACAAAAAAGCCAAGTGGCTGGATCAAAAACCCAATCAAATTTCATACAGAAATTTAAATACATACCTTTTTGTCGAGCAATTCAAATTTATCTTCTGAAATCAAAACCAAATTTCCTTTCCCTTTATAATACCTGCATATCCTACTTAGCAATAATATCCAATGATAGCCTTAAAAATCATTTTATACATTTCCTTACAGAAGTTTTCATATCTACCTCTATTCAAATTAGTTTTCTCATTTCCATAGGAATTCAATTTATCTTCAACTCTGAATATTGAATTTTATCTTCCATTCATAACCGATTCATATCATTATTTTAAATTAGTTTCATCCACTAATTTATTCCAATTTCAAATTTGAAATCGTTTTGTTGCTAACAAAAATTTTCTAACTACCAAAATTTTCGAAAATTTTGGCAGAGTCTCCTTTGTACGGAAGAGCTTTTGCAATTTGACAAGAGATATAAGTATATATACATCGACCCACACGGTCGTAAAAACAAAAGCAGTTCATATTTCCTATTTTTATTGCGTAGGCGTACCTTTATTTAGCATTTTTAAGCAAGCGGCTTATTTAATTTGCAATTTTCGCAATCCAAACCAGTCAAACGGCCTCCCTGAACCTGTACTTACTCGATTTAAATACGTAAGTGTTAAATATATGAAATTTATTAGCATTACACATATTTTCAATAGCTAAACACACGCATTTCATAAGCAACATGCACCAAACACTTTCCATAAGCGATTATATGATTTAAAGCTAATTCAATTGCTTTCAACCAATTCATGTGCTAATCCATTCAATTTTAATGGTTTACACTTTCATTTCTTACATTCAATTTATTTTTAACCCAAACAAGCTCATATTCAATTCAATTGATTTCAAAATCAATTTATTGAACTTCTCTCAACTCATAGAATTTTAATTACTTTCATTTACGTAAAACGATAATTCATTCTATGCAATTTAATGATATCCATGTGAATAAATAATTACTTAAGTTTTATAACCAATTTAAATTGATTCCGACTCAATTATATTTAATTCAATTCCATTTTAATTTATTCACAACAATTTTATTTAGCTCGACACATTTCATGCTTGTGTACTACTAAGCATTCCCAAATTAATTCAACCCAAGATTTTATTTAATGGGCTTTCACCCTTATTAGAAGCCAAGCTTCCATAAATTAATTTAAGTTAATTTACTTTAATTTATTCCAACATCAAACTTAAGTTCACTTCTATTTGATTCTCATTTAATCAAATTCCATTAAATTCAGTTAGCCCATCCATTTTAATTTTAATTCACATTCTCAATTTATAAAAATAATATCCAAGCACATATTTAACTCATTTATACTTGAATTGGATTTTATTTGTAACTCAAATCATTTTTATTATAATCCAATTCCATTTTATTTTTATTTTTTTTACAACATCTCCACTCATTTTAATTCATTATCAATCCAAATCGAACTCTACTATAATTCGAGTTTATTTCCAAACTTCATTATTAACTTACAATCCATTTTATTTAACCGAGTTAAATTTTATTAACATACTCTATCAAATAATTTATTTAGCTAATTAGCTTACTCCAACTTTTATATCAATATTCGGTTTTATTACAAAAATCACTTCATTAAATTGTCCTGAATTCAATTTTTTCTTTATAATTCCAGTTTGGATTTTCTTTCATTTTCCAAAATTCCAACACTTTTATTTTAAAAATTTAGAAATACTTTTAAATTCACATAATATTATTAAAATATCTTTTTATAAAAATACTTCTTATAGCTCGATGTCTCAACCAGTCCATCCTTGTTCTCACAGAAATTCGGTCATACGTTGATCAGGCGTAGGACTAAAAATCTATAAGTACTTGCTAAACCCATTTTCAACACCCAGTGAAAATGCTTGGGAAAATAATTTTATTGAAAATATAGAAAATGGTTTTTTTGAAAATAGAGGAAATATCTTTGATGAGAATGCTCTGAAAATCATCACCCCCATTCATGGTCGTACTTACATCCTGGGTTACGTTGTTATCGCAGCAAAAGTCCATGTAACTATAGGCACTCCGCGCCCCTCGATTACGCCATGGAACCCACAACAGATCGCAGTTACATTCCAGGGTTACGCTGCCATCGCTGCAAAAGTCCATGTAACTGTATGCATCAGCGTCCTCAATTTTCGCTGTCAAAAATGAAACTTCTCCACTCCTACATAGGTCGCAATCTACCGATGTAAAATCAAACGTACACCGTTGGCTCTCAACGGAACACACGACTTTCGCCATGTTACCATAGGTCGTAGTCTACCGATGTAAAATCAAACGTAGACTGTTGGCTCTCAGCGGCAAGCACGACTTTCGCTATGGTCTGCAGTAGATCGCAGTGACATCGAGTTATGGTAACAGTGCCTTCGATTTTCGCTACACACTACTCATAATCCTCAGGAACTAGTTTTGTCCGGACCCCTCACAGGATCAACTTTAGAACCCCCCTTAGGGTTCAAGGCAGCACCACCCGGTGGCGCTCCTGAGAAGTTCATTTCAAGGGAGCGCCTTTCCCCCAGAGCCATTATCAAAACACTTTATACTATACACATATAGTATCTTCCAAATCATACACCTAGTATGAATCTCATATAAATGTCCTTTTCTCAAAATCGATTATCCCAAAATAGATAATTCTCAAACTATGCTTTCCAAATTCCAATATTGATTTTACCCAAAAATCAAAAGCCTTTCCAAATCCAAAGGGTCCCAAAACCATTTTCCAAAATCCTCATAAGATCCTTTATATATATAGATATATATAAAAAAAAAATCAAATACTGTGGATCATTTCAAACTTGTATAAAACTTCTTTTATACTTCAAACACTTTCAAAATCCTTTTCTTTCGGCAATAGATTCAACAAGGAAAGATTTATCTTATATAACAAAGATATATAACTTTGTTTATTCCAAATCAAATATTCAAATTTGATTACTCTATAAAGTCACTTTTATTATAGAAATTTCCATCTTTCACTTTTATCAATTGTATATTTCACAAAATATACTTCCATTTCAAAAGAAATCATTTCACATTTCTTATTCACAAAATTTCAATATCAATTTCATTTAAACTAGTACAATGTACACATATCATCTGTATGTATACCAATCAGACCGCTCACTCGATCACACAATTTCACTTTCAAACTAGTATCGTCCACCCGACTTCCTAGTGCGGACACAGATCTGGTTTCTTGATCAGAAACCGTCATTCTCGTTGCATAACCATAACTATGATAGAGAATATCCAGAACCAATCAACAATCCATATCCAGGTTCGCCGTCGGAAATCGAGTGAAAAATCCCAACTCGGATCGATAAACTATCTTGAAATTCTATGCTCGAATCTGGATCAAATCACTATGTGAATAGAATAATATATGTACATCATACGTATTTATTTTCATATTATTAACTAAATCAATTCTCTTTCTATTCACATTTCCTTTAATTTCTATCCACATAATCACAATTGCCTTAATCCCCATTTGGATTATCACTTCAATTCTTACCTCAGTTGGGTATTTAATCAATAACAGCTTGAACTCCAACCAGTTTATATTTAGTAAATAGCTTGAAAATTTTAAAAATAGACAAGAAGTTGAAAAATAATTATTAGTTTGTAAAATAGGTGTAAAATAGTTAACTAATTGTAAAATAGTGGGAAAGTAGTTAAATAGTTTCAGAAATTTTAGATAATTGCAAAATAGTTGTAAAATAATAATTAATTTGTAAAATAGTTGAAAAATAGTAATTAGTTTATAAAACAGTTGAAAATTTGTTAAATAGTTCCAAAATAATTGTAAAACAAATATAAAATAATTTGGCTTTAAAAAGAACGGTTGTATATATTAAATAACTTGGAAAAGTAAATTTATATTAAAACAATTTATATTGAAAATAGTCCAGAGTCAAAACTGTTCACTTTCCCATCAATTCGATTTAAATTTCCACTTCCATTTAAATTGACTCAATTCCAATTTGAATAACTTCAATTTCCATTGAAATTGATTTAACCCCAATTCAAGTTGAATCAATCTTGATTTCTTTCCCAATTCATATCAAATTCCATTTGATTTTAATCGTACACAACTTTAATTACAATTCCAAAATATTCCAGTCAATTTGGACTAGTATCAATTGAACCCACTTCAACTTCAAATCATTTCAATTCAATCCAATTCAAATTGCCATTTAAAATTTTAAACCTATGCATCTTCAATCACAAATCCAATTAATTCAAATCAGATTCAATTTGAACGAATTCAATTCAAATTTCAAATTTAAACCATCTCGAATTATATAAGTTCAAGTTAAATTTTTAAATATTGTTTAATCCTTTAAATCAAATCAACTTATCTCTTTAAGCCATTTAATTCTGAATCCATTTCAAACTTATCTTCATTTAATTTTAATTTGGCTATATTTCTATTATCACTTAGTTCTCATTGTTTCTATTTAATTCCAATGATTTAACAACCAATAAACTTAATATTAGAAAAATTATTGCTTTACATATTAAAATATAAGCTTATATAAAATCATTTAAAATCTTTATATAAGAAAATAACAAGTACGCGCTCATACACACATACACACACACACTCAACTCATTCTAGGGTACCATTGACCCTATCCTTAACGAGTAATCCCAACAGAGCCAAGGTTCTCGCTTAACCTTCAGCTCTGATACCAACTGTCACGACCCGAAATTTTCGATTCCAAAAATTCCAGATGGTTATGAAAAAGAAGAGATAGAAGAATAAGAAGAACAGAAACACCAACATCTCACATTCGCAGCGGATAAAATATAATAACAAATAATAACAGTTGTACAAAGGAAAACTGTACTTGTCAAATTTCACTTTAATACATCAGGGTTACACATATATACAGACACTGGATTTACACAATCATCAGGCCTCAGATATACAACAATATAATTCAGCGGAGGCACTCCATACGTTCTTGCCATCCAGCTCGCCTCCTAAGCTCCAGAACGTCCTTACCTGAAAATCTGTAATACTCAGTCCGACCCGAGAATTACATCAAAGCAACACCCGGGTCAGGCTGGAAACCAGCATGAGTAAACCATCTAACATGGAATACAAAGCATACAACTTAAATAAAACCCGTGGTAACTCGTATTAATTTACAAATTCACAATTTGTTATAAACATCACTTATTTCACACATCAATTTTCTAAGTACCAAAATTTAGATTAAATAGTCCAATTCACTTAAATTATTTCATTCCAGCCTATTGATTTCATATATCATTCTATAAAAATTCGAAGTGGTTTCGGATATTTTCCAATACCCGACCCCGGTCTCTTCGAGTCTCATTCAAGGCATCCAATACCATTCAATCATCCATAAGCAAACTTGATCACATCCAATTTATTTAATTAATTCTAATTGAATTACTAACCTCGATCACTTAGATTCCTTCATTTAACATTAATTAATTTCAAATCAATTAATTAATCATCCCTTAATTATCCATCTTAATTAATCACCCTGGATTAATTATCCTTCAATTGCATTCAAGTAATTATCTTTAACTAATTTCACAAATTAATTATTCTTAACCAAAATCAATAATTAATCTTTAATTACTTCACAAATTAATTAACTATATTAATTACATTAATCCTTAATTTCTTATATTAATCAATTTCTCATAAATCACTTAGTATTGATCAATTAATCTTAATTAATCAATCTTTAATTACGTCATTGATTATTTAATTAATGATTTCCCATTTACATTTCAATTTATCATAATCTAATTTAATTACATTAAATAATTAATCATTAATTAAACCACAAGTACTAATCACTCTTGATTATCTCATCCTGTAATTATCTACCTTTTTATTTACTTCATTAAATAAATAAATTACTCCTTAATTTATTATCTTAATTAATCTCTTGATTAATTACATAAGTAATTATACCCAATTTACTTCTATTAAAAATCATAATTCAACTAATTACATCCGGTAATTATTTATTAATTACTTCCCTACGTAATTATATTTTATTATTTACATTAAGTAATTATCTATCAAACCACCCAGTTTATTCTATTTATATTTTAGAATCCCAAATTATACGTATCCAATCATAACACAACACAATTTAATTCCCAAATTTATCTTTCACGGTATATAAATAAAATACATCATCAATTATGAAAATAATTTCTATATTGTGAGGAATCCAGTTGGATCCCTCCAACCTGTTTCCCTGCATCCACAGGTGTTAGCACAATACCAATTCCACTTCGAGGTGGAATATCGCGGTATATGAGATTTATATAATATCATCCGCTATTATGCGGCGCATAGGGTCTCATCCGCTATATAATGCGGCAAATCAATCACCCAATATATACTATATACTACTATATATAATATAGCACATCAATTCAATTCAACCAATCATTTAAATTTAACCATTTAAATTTAAAAAAAAACCAGTTGAGTGAGATTAACTCACCTTTGACTTTTTGTTTTGCAATCTGATCCAACTGCTTGTTTCCTTCACGATTTTTGACCTTATATAAACATTATACAATTTATTAATATTCTGAATTATTTTAATAATCAATTTCCATGTAAAAAATTTAATTGACTAATGATTTTAATTTAACTATTAATTTCCCTTTGAAACTACATATACATTGATAAAAATAAATTATAGATTTTCAAAAATATACATTTATAAATTCCTCAAACATTTTAAAATCCTTATATATTTTCAAACTCTTTTCTTTTCCTTTGAAATCATCTACATATATATATTTATAAAATATATTCAGATTTAAAATTTTGATTTTTATATATAAACTATTCTAATCCTATATTTTTTTATTACCGAAATTTATCTTACTGTAAAATTCCAGAATTCCAGTTCACTGTAATTCATGAACCCCCCTTTAACACTGATATTTAAATCCTAAAATTTTTCCCAAGTTTCACTTATTTCAAAAAAAAAAAATATTTAAATACGGATTCAAATTAAAAAAAACAGATAGAAACCCATACCCCAAACTTCCCATCATCTTCGACTTGGAACCCTATCCTTATTGCATGATCTAAACGTGGCCTCGACTCCATCAGGTCGCACAAATTACACGAGCTCCCATGCCGCAAAAGTCAGCACGAACACACATGGCTACATCATCGACCCCCACGACAACTGCCGCCACCCCGCTGAACCCACCAATGCGATCGTGTCCACATAGTTGTCGCTCCAGCACGAAACCCTTGACTGCCGTTTGAGCCTGCCCTAAGCCACAACTCTTCGATACTCGAGTCACTCCCTTCTGCCAATTGCGATTCCTATCGCACGAATCATTTTATTGAATCAATTTGAAGTAAATCGAATCCGATTTTGCTTTTCCTTTTCTTTTTTTTTTAATTTTATTTTCTGTCGATTTTGTTTTTGAAATGGAAGAAGAAGGAATGGACGCCATTTTTAATTTTTTTCGTAAGAGCAGATTTTTTATTTATTAAGCTTGATTTCGATCGATTGAAGACGAGGACCAAAGAGGAATGGATACTCGAGATTTAAAAATAAAGGGCCCGAATCTCTCTGATTTGATTTCAGCGTTGAAAATATTAGCGTGTAGGGTAAGCTATAGCGATTTGTAGAGGAGACCAAAAAGTTTTGATGTTGATAGAAAGTAGGCTACCGTTAAAACAAGTTTGACCAGTCCAACAATATATTTTATAATTTCAAATTTAAATTCAAATGCAACTTAAAATTTCAAACTCCTATCGAGGCACGTCGCTAGGCGTTTATAATGTTACACCCCTATTACGAACACAATGGAAAAGGTTCCGAGTCCTAATTCGATCGTATGGAGAAGATAGTTTTTTTTAGACCCAGATATTCTATTAAATTTCGATTTGATTTTCAGCACGTTTACTTATCGTACGCCCAAATGATCATTCCAAACATTACAAAAATTGAAATCCGATAATAATACAATATTACGGATCCAATGGAACTGGTTTCGTCAAAATCCGAGACTGCGCCTCGGAAGGCTATTTTTAAACGTCAATTTAAACGATATATTTTCAAAACTGAACAAATCAGTGTTAAATTCAATTTTAAAACTTTTTACTATCCTCGGTATTATCAATATAAATTTTACAAACCCTTAAATTATTTTTTACGGGCTTAAAACTCCAGATTCAATATGTGACCTAATTTCCAGTAATTAATTCCAATAATTTAATTGCTAAATAATAATAATATTTGAATTTAAGTTAAAAATTAACTTTTAAATATTTAAAATCAACTAAATATTCCAATTTCAAATGCTCAAAAATTCTGGGTCGTCGCAAATTTTTTCCAAACTTCCTTTCTTTCTCGATCGACTTCCTAGGAGCTGCCTTCCTATACTATTCTTGCCCTTGAGTGGCCAAATAAACATTCTCAGTGGAATTATTCAACGGGATGTAGCTATCAAACTTAGGAAACCTGGGGCGATTCCTATTATTTAGTGTACGCTTTCTAGCTCCATCATCACTCTACTTTTGATCACTATTTTGTTTCCAACGCTCACGTCCGCATTTTCAAAACTTCCTCCGGATTGTTTCACGGCGACATTGCTTCATATCATTTCAGACGAAGGCCCAACATCAACCCACTTAGGTCGACTACACGCCTCTTCCAAGCACAAGAATTGTGATCATCCGGATTTCTTTGGCATCAGATAATTGTATAATCTTCTGATTTAAACTATTGGAAAATAATAATTTACAGATTTAACAAATAAATTCTGGTAATTAATAATATCTAAATGTATATGATTGGATTTGAGTTATAATAAATACTGGATTATAGATATGAGAAAATTTATAACTATTGTGGTAAATTAAAAAAAATTATATATATAATATAGTTATATGCAAACTTTATGATATTAAAGTTTTAAGTGTTTACATATACAGGTACTAATGTGTATACATCTATATGTGATTGTTAAGTCAGACTAGATCTACAAATCCCGATATTAAATATTGTTTAATTTGTTATTTTCAAAATAACAATAATAATATCTAAATTTTACAAACCTAAATAAACTTTGTTAGAAATAGGATTTGTTATTTTTAATTTTTATAAGAGTTATATGTGCATATATATAACTTGATTTTTAAATTGGAGTTTTATAATTTAATTTGCTTTTGAATTGAATGTTTTGAAATTCAAAAGAGTAAATATATAAATTGTTTTGTTTTATTTTTTCTATAAAGGAATTCATTTATATATATACATAAGGAATAGTAAATTAAGATTTAAAAGTTTATAAACAAATTAAATTAAAACTAAAATACATTTAAGACACATGTTAATCTCCTAATACCTAAAAAGACATGTGTAAGCCATTAATTAAACCAAGTGACAAGTGTTAAGGTTAGAGCAAGTGTATTCTTTAATTATCTTTTTCTTTTATTTTTATTAAATTAAAAATTTGTTCATGTAAACATTTCTCCTCATCTTATTCTTCTTTTCTTCAAAAGAAATTTGAGAAAGTTTTCAGATCTAAAAATGAATTCATCTTCCACAAAACAGAAAATTCTGTTCAAGTAAAATTTGTAATTTCCTCTCAAAACAAATTTGAAAACCTATAATCTTCTCCTAACCAAAACCTGAAATGAAATCTCCTCAAACCTGAAATACAAATATTTACCTGATCATTGAATTCTGTAGGATCGATTTCACCCTAGAGGGGGGTGAATAGGGTGATAGTGTAAATTATAAAAATTAATCGCGGAAGCTTATAAAATATTCAATTCAGATCACAGAATAGCAGCATAGATATCGCAGAATATAAATAACAGAACAACATAGAATTTACCCAGCTTCGGCAAAACCCTGCCTACGTGCTGCCCCCAAGGTTTCTACTAGAAATTAGATAGTCCCTCGCTTACACACATAAACTCGCTATACCCGCTATTGACTAATCTAACTCTACGCTCAAAACCCTGCCACAACTCAGCCACTGAGTTGCGAATTCTCAAGCTACGCCACTTAGCTTGTCCCCTAGTCACACGACTAGAAAAATAAATGGTTTAAAAAAGAAAATACAATTAAAAACAATTAAAAACAAAATAACCCTATTTAACAAATTTAAAACCCTTAAAATAAAGGCCGGCCCCCTTTTATATTTTAACCCGTTCCTTTTGTTTGCTTCGTTCGATCATATGAAGATGGCGGCCGTTCCTCTGTCTCAATTAGGGCTTCTTTCATGCGATCCAATTTAGGGCTTTCGAAGAGCCGTTATTACTTCGATCGAATTAGTGATTGTTCGAGAGTTGCCTTGCTCGATCGATTTCTTGTTGCTCAATTCGGCTGCTTCGTTGATCGAGTTCGTCCCTTGCTTCGGTATGTAATTGTATGCTTTTGTTTTTGCTGGTTTTATGCTTGGTTGAACTCGATAGTTTTGAGATTGCCGATGATGATTGTTTATATAGGGTTCGTAACCCTAGATTTGCGTTCGTACAATTATATTTGAATTTGTCAAATTATTTTCTCTGGCCTTTGAATTTCGTGTGGATGATTGAGATTTCACTGACTTGTTCATAATCGTATATTTCTGATTTACTTGATACTCACGGCTTTGAAATTGCCTTGCTCATCACGGTCATGATTTTGCTGGTTCGACTTGGCATTGACTGTTTCAATTTGACACACACTTGATTTCTGATTTGTGAATTATTCGACACCTTGTTCATCACTGTACTGACATTTGCTTTGACCAGTTCTTTGGTCATACTGTTGAAATTGATCTTCACTGTGAACGTCGACTTTACATTTTCTTTGTTGTGACTGGACGTGAACTTGTAGTCTTTTGTTTGTGTGCTTGAGTCTGCATTGTTGCATTTCACTGGACTGATCTGTAGCTCTGTTCATCACGACTTGATTTTCGACTTGTACTTGGTGTATCATCTATATTAGTATTTGCTGTGTTCACATGTTTCTGGTGCATTATTGGTCTGTTTGCATTTGCAGTTTGACTTAGACTTCACTTGAACTTGCTCTATGCCTTGTCTGGTTCATTGTTTCATTTGGTATTGTGTCACTGTGATGGTTTCATGTATTTAGTGAGAAAGTCAAGTTGCATGTATGCTTGCTGCCTGGTTTTGTGGCACTGCTTACAGTCATATTGAATTGGGTTTGATCGACTTGTTTTGTTTACATTCATATCCTTGTAGAATTTGTGAAGTGCCGTGACTGTTGTTCGTTCCACTATGCACTGCTTGACTCGAAGTCTAGTTGCCTCCTTGTGATGATCACTTCTGCATTGTATATGTTGTCATTACTTTGTGTATTCATATAGTCTGGTGGCATGGTCATCTTTGTTTTGCTCGAGTCTTGATTCTACTTGCTGTTTCGACATGAGTCCACTGTGCTTGGCCTTGGTTATATTGATTTGGTGCAGGCTTTCCATTTTCCTTTAATTCACTGTGTATTGGTTCCTTTGTTCAAAACTGCTGTGTCAGCGCATACATGTATATTTGTGTATCTGCTCATGTATATATGTATGTGATGCTTTGCTTGGCCATATGTATTTGTCTGTAGTTTTGCCGCTGAGTTGAATCCAGTTTTAAAAACTCGGGTTTGACCTTGTGCTGAGAGTTGTGACATTTATGTTATTGCACGTGAGTTGAACCCGGCTTTTAATTTGGGTTTGACCTGTGCTCACTTGTCCCTGTAACATTATCAAGTGTATATCGATGTGCACAGCCTTGTGGCATGTACAGTGATACACTGTGCATGCCACATTGTTCGTGTGTGATGAATTCAAATATAAATCATGACGAACAACCCAAATAACTGAGGCAAATAATATTTTCAAAAATTCATATTTTATTTTATATTGCAAAAATATTTCATTTTCAATTTTACTGCGTTATTGAATATTTTTGCAGATTGCTCAGATGTTGGATTCTAACTGGAATGAAGTTGAAGATAAAATATAAGCGAATGAGCGATATGTAGTGAGGTTCTGAAAGTAAATTGAATTGTAATTAGAACTTGTATTGTCATTGAATTTGTATAGTTATAGTGAGAGCTTGAAATTGTACTATCAAAATTGTAATAAATATTTGTTTGAATAAAATATTCGTTTGAATTCAAAATCTGTGTTATTTATTTTATTCAGCAAATATTTATTTAATCTGTGAAAATAAAATAGTATATTAACAAATACATTTAAATGAATGTATATATGTTTATTATCATCAAACAAAAAAATCGTGTAAGCACATATTCAACAATCTCCCCCTTTTGATGATAACAAAAAACATATATTTAAGATTTTGAATATGTTAAATGTATTTGATCATTCATATGCTCTAATTGCTCCCCCTATTTAAATGCTTCCACTCTACACAATACTCCCCCTACATATATGCATACAAATAAAAATATGCAAATGAGCCTAAATGCAAATAGAAAATTATTTGACCTTTGCTTGATTTTATTTGACAAAATCTTAACTTTTCTCTCCCCCTTTTGTTATCAGCAAAAGAGTAATAGTGTTAGAGAAAATAGAGATAAAGTGATCGATATTAATTCAACATTAAAACTCAATTGAATATAAATATTAAATTTCAATAAAAAATCAAACAAAAATCATAAATATTTTGTTAGGCGCATATTCCACTTTTAGAATGATGGAAATGATGTCATCATATAAAACCATACAGTTGTGTCTATTTGTGGTATATTTATATCAGGAATTTGAATATCTACTAACCATGCATAACCGTTAGGACTTTTAAATGAGATTAGTAGTATTCCAATTTTATTTTATTTTTAAAAATGAATTCAAGTATCTTCTAACCACGCATAACCGTGAGGACTTTTAAATGGGATTAGAATCAACTTGTTTATTTTAAAAATCAACTTTTGATATGCGTTCCATACATGCGTAACCGTGAGGACTTTTAAATGAGCATGGAAGCACATAACAAATTCCAAGTAATTCACCCATGCATAACCGTGAGGACTTTTAAATGAGAGTGAATACTTTGGTATTTATTATTATTATTATTACCCCTTTTTTTTTTAAAAATGTGAAAATGAAAAACGAACGATCCCTGTTTAAGGTACCACATATCGACAAACTATATAGAATTTTGATGAGTGATGGTTGTTAGAAATATGATAGATATAGAGATGGTCATGGAATTTTTACCAACAAAATTTTTTATAACTCTTGTTTAAATTTCTAAAGAAATTTTCTAATTATACTTTCTCGAGTCATAATATATGATAAATATCAACACTCATCACTTTTTCAATCACTATTTTTCTTTTCGATAATCATTAGGGTGTCAGATTAGTCAAAATAGTCATTTAAAATCAAATTCAAAAATAATTATGAAATTAATTTTTCAAAATGACTTATCTGAAAATATGGTCAAAAATGATTTTCTCTAAGGGGTTTTAAAAGAAAATTTTCTGCTATTTGAAAATTATTTGAAATGAAGAATATGCAGATATTTTCTTTGAAAAACGATGCAGTTACTAAATGTCTCAAAAATCACGTTCAACTAGTAATTTTTCTATCAACTAGATTACCAGTGTAATCTGCATCTGAATTTCTCTTTCACTCAAAATTATCATCAATTGAATTTTATAGACCAAAACATGAAGTGTGCACCAAAAATTTCAAACTCAATTTTTACAGCAATTTAAATGACATTCTTTTGAAATTGAATTGAAGCCGTGTAAATAATCAGAAAACCGTGAATATAGAGTTAGCCGAATTATAACCAATTGTATAATTATCCAACAAAACACTATTTTTAATCCAAAATGATATATATAAAGTAATTCAAAGAATGTAGAGATTTTTATAGTGTTTTTGGCATAAGAATATAATTGGCCAACAATTTTGAATAAGTCAGAATCATTATTTTTTTCATCATCTTAATATTGGCTGATTTTAATTCAGAATACGGTGCAGATTATCACATTTAATATATCGTTTAAAACATATCATTACCTGTTTTACCTTTACGATATTTTTCGATGTTGTCCATTGTGATTCTGTCATCTTTATACTAGGCTAAGGAACTTTGCTTTGTCGTCCGTTGTGTTTCTGGAACAGCCAAAAATCCAGAGAACACTGTTGTTGTTCCTTAGCCTGCCACCACACCTACACGTTGAAAGATTTATGTGACCTATTTGTTTTTATAGGTCCATGGTTGTTAGTGGCAAAAAATTTTGAAAAACAATTTTGTAAAGACCCAAAATAATTTATAATTGTTCCCTTCGGCACCCAAATTTGTTTAACTTGAGAGATTTTATATTTGTGCCTTTAGGAACCCAAATCGATATAGTTTTCACATGTTTGGGTCTATACCAACAATTATTGTGATTGTGTCCATATTTTCTACAAATTGTGCACATGGAATTAACTTGACTAATATTGCTTTCAACAATTTTCGAACAATTATATCCAAGTCCTTGTCTAACCGTATTAACAGTTTGCTTTCCTAATAGCATATTCAACGATTTTTCACTTTTTGAAAATTTATCTAAAGTCGTTGAGAATTGTTGGACTTGTGTTTTGAGAGATTCATTTTCGTTTAACGATTGTGTGCACTTTTTAATAGAATTCTCTCTCCTAGTATTTTCATTCTCTTTTAAAATCAGAATTTCATTTTCAAGTGATTTTATTCTGGTTTCTAATTTTCTAATTTCTTCTTTGAATGTTGGACACTTATCACACTTAGGGATCCTACTTTGATAGGTTTTAACTAATTAGTCAAGTTGTTTATTTAAATATATCAAAGTATCTTTTTGTGATTCAAGTTTGGCATACTTATCCCTAAGCCGTTCAAAACAACCATTTACTTCGTGGAAATAAATAAGTAATTCAGAGTGAGTAAGTTTTGATACCTCGCTTGGCTCGTCATCGTCGCTATCGGTTATATTCCCATGAAGGCACATATCTGCTTTCTCACTTTCACTGCTATCGCTTTTATTCCACGTGGCTGTAGCATTTCTCCGTTTTGATTTCTTTTTAAAATCGCGTTGAAATCGGGGATAATTGGGCTTGATATCACCGGGTTTGTTGCAAATGATCCCGTGTTCTTCCGAGTTGTTTAGAGCTTTGACTATTCTGCTTTTTAATTTTTGATTTAGAGCTGGATTTCCGTATTTGCGGTTCCACCTTTTGAATTTCTTCATTATTAATGCCAGCTCGGCTGCTCCATCATCATCATCCTCATCACAACTGCTATTTACCAATCCTGTTAAGCACATTTCTTTAATTGAGTCGGTTGTGGAGGACTTCTCATTGCTGTTGACTTTTGCACCATATATCACATCGAAAGTATTCCAGATTTCCTGTGCATTTTTACAATGAGAGATGAAATTAAAATTATCTTGATTAATATGAGAATATAATATATGCATAGCAAGAGCGTTAATCGAGATAATTTTCTTATCTGTTATATCACACCCATTTTCAATAATATCCCAACATTTAATATTAACAGATTTTAAATAAAATTCCATTTTTAATTTCCAATTCAAAAAATCTGTTCCATCGAAAATAGAAGGAATAATATTAGAGCGACCCTCAACAAAAGTATTGATAAAAGAAGCCATTCCAAAAATTCAAAATTTTAAAACAAAAACCAATTTTTAAAACACGAATTTTTAAAACAAAAATTGATTTTTGTAAAAAAAAAATTAAAACAAAAACGGCTTTTGTTCCTAGCTCTAATACCACTTGTAGGATCGATTTCATCCTAGAGGGGGGTGAATAGGGTGATAGTGTAAATTATAAAAATTAATCGCAGAAGCTTATAAAATATTCAATTCAGATCACAGAATAGTAGCACAAATATCGCAGAATATAAATAACAGAACAACACAGAATTTACCCAGCTTCGACAAAACCCTGCCTACGTGCTGCCCCCAAGGTTTCTACTAGAAATTAGATAGTCCCTCGCTTACACACGTAAACTCGCTATACCCGCTATTGACTAATCTAACTCTACGCTCAAAACCCTGCCACAACTCAGCCACTGAGTTGCGAATTCTCAAGCTACGCCACGTAGTTTGTCCCCTAGTCACACGACTAGAAAAATAAACGGTTTAAAAAAGAAAATACAATTAAAAACAAAATAACCCTATTTAACAAATTTAAAACCCTTAAAATAAAGGTCGGCCCCCTTTTATATTTTAACCCGTTCCTTTTGTTTGCTTCGTTCGATCATATGAAGATAGCGGTCGTTCCTCTGTCTCAATTAGGGCTTCTTTCATGCGATCCAATTTAGGGCTTTCGAAGAGCCGTTATTACTTTGATCGAATTAGTGATTGTTCGAGAGTTGCCTTGCTAGATCGATTTCTTGTTGCTCAATTCGGCTGCTTCGTTGATCGAGTTCGTCCCTTGCTTCGGTATGTAATTTTATGCTTTTGTTTTTGCTGGTTTTATGCTTGGTTGAACTCGATAGTTTTGAGATTGCCGATGATGATTGTTTATATAGGGTTCGTAACCCTAGAATTGCGTTCGTACAATTATATTTGAATTTGTCAAATTATTTTCTCTGGCCTTTGAATTTCGTGTGGATGATTGAGATTTCACTGACTTGTTCATAATCGTATATTTCTGATTTACTTGATACTCACGGCTTTGAAATTGCCTTGCTCATCATGGTCATGATTTTGCTGGTTCGACTTGGCATTGACTGTTTCAATTTGACACACACTTGATTTCTGATTTGTGAATTATTCGACACCTTGTTCATCACTGTACTGACATTTGCTTTGACCAGTTTATTTCTTTGGTCATACTGTTGAAATTGATCTTCACTGTGAACGTCGACTTTACATTTTCTTTGTTGTGACTGGACGTGAACTTGTAGTCTTTTGTTTGTGTGCTCGAGTCTGCATTGTTGCATTTCACTAGACTGATCTGTAGCTCTGTTCATTACGACTTGATTTTCGGCTTGTACTTGGTGTATCATCTATATTAGTATTTGCTGTGTTCACATGTTTCTGGTGCATTCATTGGTCTGTTTACATTTGCAGTTTGACTTAGACTTCACTTGAACTTGCTCTATGCCTTGTCTGGTTCATTGTTTCATTTGGTACAGTGTCACTGTGATGGTTTCATGTATTTAGTGAGAAAGTCAAGTTGCATGTATGCTTGCTGCCTGGTTTTGTGGCACTACTTACAGTCATATTGAATTGGGTTTGATCGACTTGTTTTGTTTACATTCATATCCTTGTAGAATTTGTGAAGTGCCGTGACTGTTGTTCGTTCCACTATGCACTGCTTGACTCGAAGTCTAGTTGCCTCCTTGTGATGATCACTTCTGCATTGTATATGTTGTCATTACTTTGTGTATTCATATAGTCTGGTGGCATGGTCATCTTTGTTTTGCTCGAGTCTTGATTCTACTTGCTGTTTCGACATGAGTCCACTGTGCTTGGCCTTGGTTATATTGATTTGGTGCAGGCTTTCCATTTTCCTTTAATTCACTGTGTATTGGTTCCTTTGTTCAAAACTGCTGTGTCAGCGCATACATGTATATTTGTGTATCTGCTCATGTATATATGTATGTGATGCTTTGCTTGGCCATATGTATTTGTCTGTAGTTTTGCCGCTGAGTTGAATCCAGTTTTAAAAACTCGGGTTTGACCTTGTGCTGAGAGTTGTGACATTTATGTTATTTCACGTGAGTTGAACCCGGCTTTTAATTTGGGTTTGACCTGTGCTCACTTGTCCCTGTAACATTATCAAGTGTATATCGATGTGCACAGCCTTGTGGCATATACAGTGATACACTGTGCATGTCACATTGTTCGTGTGTGATGAATTCAAATATAAATCATGACGAACAACCCAAATAACTGAGGCAAATAATATTTTCAAAAATTCATATTTTATTTTATATTGCAAAAATATTTCATTTTCAATTTTACTACGTTATTGAATATTTTTGCAGATTGCTCAGATGCTGGATTCTAACTGGAATGAAGTTGAAGATAAAATATGAGTGAATGAACGATATGTAGTGAGGTTCTGAAAGTAAATTGAATTGTAATTAGAACTTGTATTGTCATTGAATTTGTATAGTTATAGTGAGAGCTTGAAATTGTACTATCAAAATTGTAATAAATATTTGTTTGAATAAAATATTCGTTTGAATTCAAAATCTGTGTTATTTATTTTATTCAGCAAATATTTATTTAATCTGTGAAATAAAATAGTATATGAACAAATACATTTAAATGAATGTATATATGTTTATTATCATCAAACAAAAAAATCATGTAAGCGCATATTCAACAAATTCTGCAATTCATCAACCTGATGAATCAAATTACAATTCAAATGCCTAAAATCAAAATTGCAATCCAATTCTGCAAATTCCCAATCCTGCATGCAACTGCAAGGTCAACAAGCTAGCAAATTTCTTATCTGGAAGCATGCATAATCAGGGAGCAAATGCAAATAGAATTTAAAGTTTACAAAAAAAATAATAATAAATAAATAAAAGAAGCAAACTGCAGTTTTTAAATTACTGAAGCAACATAAAGCATTCAGGTTCAAGATTGTCAAATATTGGATGCTCTGACCCTAAAATCTGTGAGTAATCTCATCTTTAAGCCTGATCTGTTTTTTTTTCTGTGAATGCATGAAGTAAATCTTGAAATATGTTGAGTAGTTTGGTTGCCTGTTTGTTTAGGATGAAACATATATATATATATATATATATAATGATGCATGCTTGCCTGTTAACAACCTGTATCAACCCTGTCTATCAATATGTTGTGAGTATACTCTTTAATTAAGAACAGTTTATTTCGAATCTGACATCATGCAGACATGTATGATAATCTTTGAAGTAGTAAAATAAATATGTGAATTTGCAAGTTTATTTTCAACTTGAAAGTGGGTTTGAATCCTGTTGTGAATTGAAGCATGTTGTGTTGCTAGTTACAGATCTCTGCAAAACACGGGTTCAATATTAAATAAAATGTATAACTCCAAATATAGGTCATTTTAAACTTAGATCCTTGAATGGAATATGAGTATAACAATGCGATATCAACACTAAAAATGATCTCAAGGATTTTAATTTAATAATCATCTCTGAAATAAGAAAACACAGTGGAAATCATAAATTGGTCAAAATTGAATGAAAACAATTTTACAATTTGATTTCACAAATTGATTCAGGATAGGAAATCATGAATTTAGGTGTGAAGATTGTGATTTTTTAGTTGGGATTTGAGGAGTTATTCGACATTGATAGTTTTGGGATTTTTTATATTGTCGTTGATCGGCATCAAATTGTAGCATGAGTTTGATGTCAGAGATGGCCATGGGTATTGTGATCTTTGGAAAAATGGTGGATGGCGTTACTGATGATTGTGGTGGCCGGTAGGTGGCGTTTTAGGGTTCGGTGTTTCATATTGGTCGAGGTGATGGCTGTGTATGGCGCGGCAGCAAGGATGCACCGAAATCGATCGCAGTGGGGTGGTGCATGCGAGGGTTTGAGACGAAGCTCTGGTGAAGATGGGAGGGGACATCGACGTCAGGATCGTCGTGAAGATGTTTTTTTTCTGATCGTTTTTTTGGGTTCAGTTTTGAGTTGAGTCGCTTAATCTCTGTTGAACTTCGATTTCGTAGTTTGGCATGTTCGTATCGAACGTGGTGGTTGAGTGTGGTTGGGTGATGTCCAGAGAATTGATCGGAGTTGAGATTGTTGGTCGTGCACGTGCACGGAGATGATAGGCGTATCTGGGAAGTGAATGTGAAGAAGAAGGAGTTTGGGGGCTCGGGTTGTCTTTCGTGTTTTTGGTGGTACTACTCGAAGTCAGGGTGACTCGAGCATATGGATGAGGTGGCTCGAGTTTCACCAGTATTTTTCACGGGTTTGTTGTTGATAAAATTTCCAAATCCTAAATTTGCTAGTACTTAATGAAATTGTAAATTTAAAATACAATGGTGACTAGGATTTTATTATGTAAAGAAGAATTAAGCAAGTTTTACTAAAAATATATATAAAAGTAATAACTTTAATTAAGTTTTTAATTATGAAATTTATCATATTTAAACATATAAACAATTTGGATACCAAATTTTAATGAGATGTTGGAATGATTAAGTTTTTAAAATGGTGAGTTTGTTAATTTTATTTAAACAAGCTAATTAAAGTTTTCCCAAAATTTAAAAGTTAAAACTTAAATGTTTAATACTTTTGACTTATAATGAAGGAAATTAATAAAAGAGTTAGTTAATAAATGATGATGATTGATTAGAGAATAATTAATCAATATAAGTAATTATAGAATAATTAAGTCAAGCAATCAATTATGGATCAAAGAAATCAATGTATATGGGTAAAGTTAATTAAGTTGTGTTTAAGTGGTTAGTTCTAGTTCACTAATTAAGTTTAATTAATTAAAGATAATCATGTGATGGGAAATAATTAAGGACTACTTGATGATGAGATTAAGTATAATCACTTAATGTAATTAGTGGAGAGTAATTACTTAGTGAAGTAATGAATGAATAATTACTGGATGTAATTTAATTAAGGAAAATTACTTGATGAATATTAAAGGATAATTACTTGAGGGTAGTAATTAAGTGGTGATTTCACAGAATAATTAAAGGATTAATTAATGAAATTAATTAAGGAATTGATTTAAGTAATAAAAGTAATTAAAGGAAGTTAACTACTAAGGAAATAAATCCAGGTGGATTAATGAATATAATCAAGGTAAAGATTAATTATTAAATGTAATTAGGAGAATAATTAATCAACGACGGTAATTAAAGGTTAATTTCCATGAATGGTTAAGAGTGACTAATTTGTATAATAATTAAGGGTTAACTATTTAATGTAATTAATCAAGGGTGATTTATTAGAGGATGATTAATTAATTAATTTGTAACTTGTTAATGACTAAGTAAGCGAGATTTATTATGATGAAGTAATTAATCTATTTCATTTTAAATTAATTAAAGATGAAGTAATTAATTTAGTTCATTTTAAATTAATTATAAATGGTGATTAATAAATCATTATTTATGTAGGGATAGATAATATGGATTGCCTTGAATGGTTTGAGATCTCATATTGAGATAAGTAATGCTGTGTGATATGGATGATTGGGTTATGATATGTTTAATTTAATTTGGGATGTTGTGGTTATCTATTGATGATGAATTGTTGTGACCCCTGTGTTTAAAGTTAATTGTATTCACTTGAATAATTTGAGATAAGATGGCATGGGAGTCAAAGAGACCGGAGTCGGGTAATAGTTAATACCCGAAACCACTTTGATTCTTTATAGATTGATATGTGAAATAAATAAGCTGGTTTGGAATGATTTAAGTAATTGGACCATTAAATATAAGTTTGGCACTTAGAAATTGATGTGTGAAATAAGCAATGTCTATAACAACTTGTGAAGTTGTAAACTGATATAAGTTACCCGGGTTATATGAGTTGTATGCCGTTATATTATGTGTTAGATGAGTTTACTCACGCTGGTTTCCAGCCTGACCCGGGTGTTACTTTGATGTAATGCTCGGGTCAGACCGAGTATTACAGATTTTCAGGTAAGGACGTTTTGGAGCTCAGGAGGCGAGCTGGATGGCAGGGACGTATGGAGAGTTTCCACCATGATATTGTATATCTGAGACATGTTAGATTGTATCTATCCAATGTTGTATAAAATTGTTGTAACTCTGATATATCGATGTAAATTGATAGATACGGTTTTCTATGATATAACTATTACTGATATTATGTTTTATCCGCTGCGAATGTGAGTTTGTGTGTATCTTTTCTGTTCTTCTTCTATCTCTTTCTTCTTTTCTCTAACTATTCGAAATTTTCGGGATCGAAAATTTTGGGTCGTTACATTTGGTATCAGAGCTGAAGGTTAAGCGAGAACCTTGGCTCTGGTGGGATTACTCATTAAGGGAAGGGTAAGTGGTACCCTAGGATGAGTAGAGTATATAAATATGAGAGAGCGTACTTGTTATTTTCTTATATAAAGGTTTTTAAATGATTTTAAAAGCAAATGAATCTTATATAAGAAGTAGATTATCTATTATATTAAGGAAATTGGTTGTAGTTAAATTAAAAGTAATAGTAAGAATTAAATTAAGAAGTAATAGAATGTAACCAAATTGAAATTAGAATTAAATAAAGATAAGTTTGAAATGGATTCAAACTAAAATTGAAATCTTGAATTGGAGAAGTATTTCATAATAAGATAAATTAGAATTGGTTTCAAACCAGAAAATAGAATGGATATTGTGTCTAATAATGGGATGATTGTTTTTCAACAAACAATAAAATGTTTTAAGGAAGTAACCATTTAAAAAAGAGCAACTTGTAAGTTTGAAAGGATGTAAATTAAAATGGGTTTCAAATTGTGTAGTTTTGAATTCTAAATTTAAACATTTGAATTGGTTTCAAAATGTTAAAGGAGATAATATTTGAATATAATCTTATTTTAAAATAAGAGATGTTATTTAATATATTCGAATGAAAGGAGGTCCTATTTCAAACAAGGGTTGTTTGAAATTTGAAAGGAATTTGTTTGAATTTGAAACCAGAGGTGGTTTAAAATTGAAAGTGTAATTTGGTATGTAAAAGAAGTTAATATGTATATATGTAGATATACATAATATCAAAGGTGGTTTGATATAAACTCTAAATGATGAATTTTGAATTTAGTATAAGATGTGAAACCCAAAGTGATAAGTCTTTTTTTTACTTATAAATGGGAAAGAATTTTGAAATTTGAATAGGAATTCAAATTGTGTGAATTTGACTGAATTAAGTGAATTGAATTTAACTTAGAGGAAGTTAAATAAGTTTGAAAGGACTACCTGATTTGGGAATTTCAATATGAAATTGAAATTTAACTTGGGAAGTTAAATGATTAATTTAAATTGGGATTTTATGTGATTCAAAATGGGTTTTGAGACCTGGAAATTGGTAATGGATGGATGTATTAAAATAATTGGATGATATACCCTATTATTTTAAATAATCTTTAAACTGTGAATTGGTTTGTTTAAAGAAATGGGTATGGTAATATATCCATTACTAAGGTAAAATGGAATCATTTTGGACTTAAGATTTGAAATAGAAGTGGGTTCAATTAGAAATTAGTCCAAATTTATTTGAATAATCTGGAATTGAAATTAAAAGTTGAATAGTATAAAATTCAAATGGAATTTGAATTAAATTTAGGAGGAAATTTAAATTGAATTGATTTGGAATGGAGATTGGGAATTGAACAGACTCTGGACTATTTTTAATATAAATTATTTTAATATAAACCTTTTTTTCTTCAAGCTATTCATTATATATATACAACTTTTCTTTTAAAAAAGCCAAACTATCTTATACTTGTTTTACAATTATTTTTAAAACTGTTTTCCAACTGTTTTATAAGTTAATTACTATATTTCAACTATATTACAAAACTAATTACTATCTTACTATTATTTTGCAATTACCTAAATTTTCTATAATTATTTTAACTATTTTCTAACTATTTTACACTTATTTTACAAACTAGTAATTATTTTTCAACTACTTATCTATTTCTAAATTTTCAAGCTATTTTCTAAATAAATTGTTCGGAGTTCAAACTGTTATTGGTTAAATACCCAATCGAGATAAAATAAAGGTGATAGTCTAAATGGGATTGAAGCGGTTGTGAATAAGTGAGTGAAAATTAAAGCAAATATGAATAGAAAGAGAAATTGATTTGGGCTAATAATCAATGAAGTTAAATACATAGGATGTACGTATATTATTCTATTCGCATAATAATTTGATCCAGATTCGAGCACAGAATTTCGAAATAGTTATATCGATCCGAGTGGGATTTTTCACTCGATTTTCGATGGCGAACCTGGATATGGATTGTTGATTGGTTCTGGATATTCTCTATCATAGTTATGACTATGCAAGGAGAATGACGGTTTCTGATCAAGAAACCAGATCTGAGTCCGCACTAGGAAGTCGGGTGGACGATATTAGTTCGGAAGTGAAATTGTGTGATCGAGTGAGCGATCGGATTGGTATAGCGTACGAATGATATGTGTACATCGTACGGATTTGAATGAAATTGATATTGAAAGGAGTAATCAAATTTGAATATTTGATTTTGGATAAATAAAGTTATATATCTTTATTTTATAAGATAAAACTCCTCTTAATGAATCTATTGCCAGAAGGAAAGGATTTTGAAAGTGTTTGAAGTATAAAAGAATTTTATACAAATTTATAATGATCCAAAGATTTTTATCAAGGATTATATATATATATATCTATATATAAAGGATCATATGAGGATTCTGAAAAAAAGGTTTTGGGAACCTATGGATTTGGAAAGGCTTTTGATTTTTGGGTAAAATCAATATTGAATTTGGAAAGCCTAGTTTGAGAATTATCGATTTTGGGATAATCGATTTTGTGTAAAGGAGTTTTGTATGAGATCATACTAGGTGTATGATTTAAAGATACTATATATGTATAGTATAAAGTGTTTTGATGATGGCTCTGAGGAAAAAGGCGCTCCCTTGAAATGAACTTCTCAGGAGTACCACCGGGTGGTGCTGCCTTGATCCCCAAAGGGGGTTCTAAAGTTGATCCTGTGAGGAGTCCGGACAAAATTAGTTCCTGGGGATTATGAGAAGTGTGTACCATAGCGAAAGTCGTGTGTGCCGCTGAGAGCCAACAGTTACATGGACTTTTGCTGCGATGACAACGTAACCCAGGATGTAACTGCGACCTATGGTATAACATAGCGAAAGTCGTGTGTGCCGCTGAGAGCCAACAGTCTGCGTTTAATTTTATATCAGTAGACTACGACCTATGTAGGAGTGGAGAAGTTTCATTTTGACAGCGAAAATCAGAGGCCGCTGAGAGCATGCAGTTACGTGGACTTTTGTTGTGACGGCAACGTAACCCTGGAATGTAACTGTGATCTATTGTGTGGGATCCATGGCGTAATCGAGAGGCCGCCGAGAGCCTGCAGTTACATGGACTTTTGCTGCGACGGCAACGTAACCCTGGATGTAACCGTGACCATGGATGGGGGTGATGATTTCCAGAGCATTCTCACCAAAAATATATCCTCTACTTTCAAAAACCATTTTCTATATTTTCAATAAAATTATTTTCAAAGTATTTTCACTGGATGTTGAAAATGAGTCTGCTAAGTACTTATAAATTTTCAGTCCTACGCATGATCAACGTATGACCGAATTTCTATAAGAACGAGGATGGACTTGTTGAGACATCGAGTTATAAAAAAAGTATTTTTATAAAAACTATTTTTGTAATACTATATATGTTATAAAATGTTTTTAAGTTATCAAAGAAATTTTTCTGATAGTAAGCATTTTAATAAACTCTGGTTTCGTTCCTTTTCGAGGACGAAAAGATTCAAAGGGGGAAGGGATGTGATAATCCGGATTTCTTTGGCATCGGATAATTGTATAATCTTCTGATTTAAACTATTGGAAAATAATAATTTACAGATTTAACAAATAAATTCTGGTAATTAATAATATCTAAATGTATATAATTGGATTTGAGTTATAATAAATACTGGATTATAGATATGAGAAAATTTATAACTATTGTGGTAAATAGAAAAAAATTATATATATAATATAGTTATATGCAAACTTTATGATATTAAAGTTTTAAGTGTTTACATATACAGGTATTAATGTGTATACATCTATATGTGATTGTTAAGTCAGACTAGATCTACAAATCCCGATATTAAATATTGTTTAATTTGTTATTTCAAAATAACAATAATAATATCTAATTTTTACAAACATAAATAAACTTTGTTAGAAATAGGATTTGTTATTTTTAATTTTTATAAGAGTTATATATGCATATATATAACTTGATTTTTATATTGGAGTTTTATAATTTAATTTGATTTTGAATTGAATGTTTTGAAATTTAAAAGAGTAAATATATAAATTGTTTTGTTTTATTTTTTCTATAAAGGAATTCATTTATATGTATACATAAGGAATAGTAAATTAAGATTTAAAAGTTTATAAACAAATTAAATTAAAACTAAAAACATTTAAGACATATGTTAATCTCCTAATACCTAAAAAAACATGTGTAAGCCATTAATTAAACCAAGTGACAAGTGTTAAGGTTAGAGCAAGTGTATTCTTTAATTATCTTTTTCTTTTATTTTTATTAAATTAAAAATTTGTTCATGTAAACATTTCTCCTCATCTTATCCTTCTTTTCTTCAAAAAAAAAATTTGAGAAAGTTTTCAGATCTAAAAATCTGAATTCATCTTCCACAAAACAGAAAATTCTGTTCAAGTAAAACATGTAATTTCCTCTCAAAAAAAATTTGAAAACCTATAATCTTCTCCTAACCAAAACCTGAAATGAAATCTCCTCAAACCTGAAATGCAAGTATTTACCTGATCATCGAATTTTGCAATTCATCAACCTGATGAATCAAATTACAATTCAAATGCCTAAAATCAAAATTGCAATCCAATTCTGCAAATTCCCAATCGTGCATGCAACTGCAAGGTCAACAAGCCTGCAAATTTCTTATCCGGAAGCATGCATAATCAGGGAGCAAATGCAAATAGAATTTAAAGTTTACAAAAAAGAAGAAGAAGCAAACTGCAGTTTTTAAATTACTGAAGCAACATAAAGCATTCAGGTTCAAGATTGTCAAATATTGGATGCTCTGACCCTAAAATCTGTGAGTAATCTCATCTTTAGGCCTGATCTGTTTTTTTTCTTCTGTGAATGCATGAAGTAAATCTTGAAATATGTTGAGTAGTTTGGTTGCCTGTTTGTTTAGGATGAAACATATATATATATATATATATATATATATATATATATATATATATATATATAATATAGTAATGATGCATGCTTGCCTGTTAACAACCTGTATCAACCCTGTCTATCAATATGTTGTGAGTAAACTCTTTAATTAAGAACAATTTATTTCGAATCTGACATCATGCAGACATATATGATAATCTTTGAAGTAGTAAAATAAATATGTGAATTTGCAAGTTTATTTTCAACTTGAAAGTGGGTTTGAATCCTGTTGTGAATTGAAGCATGTTGTGTTGCTAGTTACAGATCTCTGCAAAACACAGGTTCAATATCAAATAAAATGTATAACTCCAAATATAGGTCATTTTAAACTTAGATCCTTGAATGGAATATGAGTATAACAATGCGATATCAACACTAAAAATGATCTCAAGGATTTTAATTTAATAATCATCTCTGAAATAAGAAAACACAGTGGAAATCATAAATTGGTCAAAATTGAATGAAAACAATTTTACAATTTGATTTCACAAATTGATTCAGGATAGGAAATCATGAATTTAGGTGTGAAGATTGTGATTTTTTAGTTGGGATTTGAGGAGTTATTCTTGATAGTTTTGGGATTTTTGATATTGCCGTTGATCGGCATCAAATTGTAGCATGAGTTTGATGTCAGAGATGGCCATGGGTATTGTGATCTTTGGAAAAATGGTGGATGACGTTACCGATGATTGTGGTGGCCGGTAGGTGGTGTTTTAGGGTTCGGTGTTTCATATTGGTCGAGGTGATGGCTGTGTATGGCGCGGCGGCGAGGATGCACCGAAATCGATCGCAGTGGGGTGGTGCATGTGAGGGTTTGAGACGAAGCTCTGGTGAAGATGGGAGGGGACATCGATGTCGGGATCGTTGTGAAGATGTTTTTTTTCTGATCGTTTTTTTTGGGTTCAGTTTTGAGTTGAGTCGCTTAATCTCCGTTGAACTTTGATTTCGTAGTTTGGCATGTTCGTATCGAACGTGGTGGTTGAGTGTGGTTGGGTGATGGCCAGAGAATCGATCGGAGTTGAGATTGCTGGTCGTGCACGTGCACAGAGATGATAGGCGTATCTGGGAAGTGAATGTAAAGAAGAAGGAGTTTGGGGGCTCGGGTTGTCTTTCGTGTTTTGGTGGTACTACTCGAAGTCAGGGTGACTCGAGCATATGGATGAGGTGGCTCGAGTTTCACCAGTATTTTTCACGGGTTTGTTGTTGATAAAATTTCCAGATCCTAAATTTGCTAGTACTTAATGAAATTGTAAATTTAAAATACAATGGTGACTAGGATTTTATTATGTAAAGAAGAATTAAGCAAGTTTTACTAAAAATATATATAAAAGTAATAACTTTAATTAAGTTTTTAATTATGAAATTTATCATATTTAAACATATAAACAATTTGGATACCAAATTTTAATGAGATGTTGGAATGATTAAGTTTTTAAAATGGTGAGTTTGTTAATTTTATTTAAACAAGCTAATTAAAGTTTTCCCAAAATTTAAAAGTTATAACTTAAATGTTTAATACTTTTGACTTATAATGAAGGAAATTAATAAAAGAGTTAATTAATAAATGATGATGATTGATTAGAGAATAATTAAGTCGAGCAATCAACTATGGATCAAAGAAATCAATGTATATGGGTAAAGTTAATTAAGTTGTGTTTAAGTGGTTAGTTCTAGTTCACTAATTAAGTTTAATTAATTAAAGATAATCATGTGATGGGAAATAATTAAGGATTACTTGATGATGAGATTAAGTATAATCACTTAATGTAATTAGTGGAGAGTAATTACTTAGTGAAGTAATGAATGAATAATTACTGGATGTAATTTAATTAAGGAAAATTACTTGATGAATATTAAAGGATAATTACTTGAGGGTAGTAATTAAGTGGTGATTTCACAGAATAATTAAAGGATTAATTAATGAAATTAATTAAGGAATTGATTTAATTAATAAAAGTAATTAAAGGAAGTTAACTACTAAGGAAATAAATCCAGGTGGATTAATGAATATAATCAAGGTAAAGATTAATTATTAAATGTAATTAGGAGAATAATTAATCAATGACGGTAGTTAAAGGTTAATTTCCATGAATGGTTAAGAGTGACTAATTTGTATAATAATTAAGGGTTAACTATTTAATGTAATTAATCAAGGGTGATTTATTAGAGGATGATTAATTAATCAATTTGTAACTTGTTAATGACTAAGTAAGCGAGATTTATTATGATGAAGTAATTAATCTATTTCATTTTAAATTAATTAAAGATGAAGTAATTAATTTAGTTCATTTTAAATTAATTATAAATGGTGATTAATAAATCATTATTTATGTAGGGATAGATAATATGGATTGCCTTGAATGGTTTGAGATCTCATATTGAGATAAGTAATGCTGTGTGATATGGATGATTGGGTTATGATATGTTTAATTTAATTTGGGATGTTGTGGTTATCTATTGATGATGAATTGTTGTGACCCCTGTGTTTAAAGTTAATTGTATTCACTTGAATAATTTGAGATAAGATGGCATGGGAGTCAAAGAGACCGGAGTCGGGTAATAGTTAATACTCGAAACCACTTTGATTCTTTATAGATTGATATGTGAAATAAATAAGCTGGTTTGGAATGATTTAAGTAATTGGACCATTAAATATAAGTTTGGCACTTAGAAATTGATGTGTGAAATAAGCAATGTCTATAACAACTTGTGAAGTTGTAAACTGATATAAGTTACCCGGGTTATATGAGTTGTATGCCGTTATATTATGTGTTAGATGAGTTTACTCACGCTGGTTTCCAGCCTGACCCGGGTGTTACTTTGATGTAATGCTCGGGTCAGACCGAGTATTACAGATTTTCAAGTAAGGACGTTCTGGAGCTCAGGAGGCGAGCTGGATGGCAGGGACGTATGGAGAGTTTCCACCATGATATTGTATATCTGAGACATGTTAGATTGTATCTATCCAATGTTGTATAAAATTGTTGTAACTCTGATATATCGATGTAAATTGATAGATACAGTTTTCTATGATATAACTATTATTGATATTATATTTTATCCGCTGCGAATGTGAGTTTGTGTGTATCTTTTCTGTTCTTCTTCTATCTCTTTCTTCTTTTCTCTAACTATCCGAAAATTTCGGGATCGAAAATTTCGGGTCGTTACAAGAATTAATTAGCATTTCTATCAAAAATGTCCATTGTTGATAGGGGTTTCACTTCCAGCCATTTTCCAAAATCAGTTGGGGATGGATATCCCGAATTAATGCCATTAAAACAATATCTTCCTGCGCATTACTCGCTTTTTCCATTACTGTATGGAATCTATGTAAAAAATCTTTTAACTACTCCCATTCTCGTTGAAAGTGGTTAAAAAGGGACATGACATCTTTTGGACACATAGTGTGTATGCGGAACTGTTCTATGAATTTTCGTGCCAACTGATCACAAGACAAATATAGATCTTGGCAGTAACCGAGTAAACCACATCATCGCCACCTCTTTGAGAAAAATTGGAAAGCATTGACATTTAACTGCATCGCTAGCTCTGGCAGTGTCCATATGCCAACCATACTTTATCAAATGTTGTCTTGGATAAGACTTTCCATCATATGCCGACATCGTCGGCATAACAAACCTTTGTAGGTACTCTTCGTGCAAAATATTCTTTATAAATAGATTCCGGTTGGAAGCGGAACCCTAATTGTCGTTGGTCCGATGTTGGCTTTCACTAATAAGCCTCCTAACCATGTCGGTCAAATCCGGTTCAATTGGTTCCGCTGAACGACGAGAAACATGATCCGCCCCAAGTGTTTGTCCCTGCAAACGCTCTTGGGTTGTTTCATAATACTTGGGTTCTCCTGACTCCGGGAGAACCATTCATTCAGTAGCTTGATAACTCCTTCGTGGCTGATCTGTATTACCTGTCTCTCCTCCAACATTCTGAATATCCGGAACACATCCAAAAGTTAAACAGCAGTGTCTCTTGGGAGTTGACCACCATGGCTCATAGTAGATGGTTCGGTACCGAGCGGTCATGATGATTCGATACGACCCATATCCCTTGGCCGCGGCTTCTGCCCGACCTCTGTTTCAACTTCCCGGCATCCTTTCTTAGCATTTTCTTTTTTCCATCCCTATGTCTATGCTTTGAGGATGATGAATTATCCAACTCTAAATCAGAAGGAGTTTTGTCCCTCCTATTCCTCATGCGATTATTGGCTAATTGATTCAATGAATTCAAACTCCGCTTCGTCTGGGCATTTAATTCGTTGCGACGCTCTTGAAGCTTATCCTCCATCTGTTTCATCATGCAGTCCATTTCGACCCTAGTGACCACATCGGTCGGGTTTTTAGCATCCGTAGAGGTTGGCTGTGCAACCTTCCAGCAAGTTGGGAATCGATCTCTTCAACATCATCTACAACACGCGAAGTGGTGAAACGGTCTCTTTTGGGTGCATAGCAGCAAGCACTTATGAAGATTCCTCGAAAATCTAGTAGTAAAAAACATAAAACAGCAAAAGAACTGGATCTATTCTTTGATTTAGACAATCCAACAAGCCTGAGAATATCGATTTTCAGTGAAAGCACCAAAATATTAGTGTCAAAAATGACACTAACACCTAATGGAATATGTTGAGAAATAGAATGATGAATTATAAATGAAAATTGAGGAATAAATAGTAGACAAATATTTATAGTGGTTCGGCGTAATGTGCCTACGTCCACTTAACAATTCTTCTCCTTTTATCACTGAAAGTGTAACCAATGTTCTTATGGTTCATCGCCGAATGATAAGCTATTACAAGAATTTAATACGAATGCTAGAAAGTTAGAAGGATCCCTTAAATGAAGTCTCCCATGGTCTATTTATGGGTGTAGGTTGGTGGGGCAGTCTCAAGCACGTCCAAACCCAGGTTCTCCATGATCTTCCAGCAATTGGTGAAGAAGAAGACGTTGCCAGCTCAGCAATCTCTATAATTCGGTACATAACCATAGCTATGGATCGGTACCAACCCATAAAACTTGTCGAAAATGGATTTGGACTTTTGAAGATTGGTCGCCTTATGTTGGCTTCCTGGCCTCGTGGTTGTTTGAGCCATTGTTGACATGTTTCTAAGTCTAGCTTATGGATTGGTGGAAGGCTGAAGTAGCTTATCTGAATTGCTTGTGGAGAACGATGTAGTATTGCATGCGAACGATAAGTGGAGCTTGGGAATGAGTTCCTGAGACCTTTGCTAGCATGCGATGAGAAGATGCGACCACCCCATAAGATACCATGGGCCGATGACGAACCATAGACTTAGGAAATATTCCCTCTGTTTTTGTGAGTGCGAACTTTGTTTAGTTCTGGATTTGGTTCGACCACTCCCTTAAACCTTCTGGCTATTCTCTTGGATCATCCGCTTCGTTATTTTTCAAGTGCAACTTGTCTAATCTAACCGACTTTTGCTGGGTTAAAAGACCGGATAACAGAAACTCTAACTTCCATCACCCTTCACCTGGCCAGTATTATGTAATTAATTCATGATATCCAATTCAAACTGGTTATTTACCAATATATCATCATATTAGATATCATATTCCTCATTTTGTGAAACTGCAAATCAACCAAAATCGATAAATGAAAATTTTAATTTCTATCATTCGAGTTTACATATCACAATTGAGAGAACCTTTAGAATATAAAAGAAAAAGTCTGCAATTTTAAAGAATATACCAACATACTCATTTGAAGCTGAAGTAAAATCTATTATATCTACAATAACTATACATAATTACATACAAAAATGCAACATTAATGATACAGATTTTATGGCTTACGATGGTGATTACAATCTTATTCCAGAGTAATACCAGAAAGAATATTATAGTATGACAACTATATCGAGCAAAGCAACTGAACCGGTACAACAACACATAGTAACACTTCGAAATATCATAAAAGATAAAATTATTACAGCATGACTACACTGATTGATTGTATCATTTTATCCGTTTTACTAGTACCGTATAATTAATTTGGATATATTTCAATTTCTGTATCGTTATTTCATTTTAATTAAACTCATGTAACATGACAAAACAAATAATCGATTATCTATGAATCAATTAAATTAAAATTGACCGCTTTTCAGTCCAAATATCAGTTTCTATGTGCAAACGCATCCCCAATCAAATGTCCCGTTTCGCAAATGTACCCTTAGTTCCATCTCTAAATACGTGCATAGAAGGACCCACGTTGATCAACAAATTACACATAAATAAAAGAGAAAGGGTAGGGTTAGCAGCAGTCAAACCAAAAGTTTCACTTAAAACCTTTTCTCTATCTTTAATTCTTGTTGTTCTCAGAATTATATTAATCCAATTTTAATGGCGTCTAACAAGGCGGCGGCGGGGAATCATCATCTTCCGTCCAAAGAGGCTAATCTCTTCAAAGTCATTGTTGTGAGTTTTACATATACATGATGTGATTTTTCTAATCTTGTTATTTGTTACGTACGTTTGAGGTGCAGCGGATCAGTGCTGGTCGTTTAAAGCGATTCAAGCAAGAATTAATGATGGATTTTTATGTGCTTATCACGAATCCGATTGGATTAGATCAACTTGACTGTGTCCTTAATGTGAATATTGGGTAGTGTTTTAATGCTGTTTATGCTGAAGGAAATGATACAATAAAAAAAAGAAATGATTTAGAGTTAATTTCCTAACCTAGCTGCTATCTCAGTTCTTGTAGTGTACTTGAGATGAAGCGCAATCGTTGTATGATCGAGAATATACACAGCTCCCTGTTTTCATTAATTTTTTACTTCATATAGCAACCAAGCTTAACATATTACCAACCTGATATGTTTTTTATCTACACTTCTTAATGATTAGCTTGTATCTTCTTGTTATTGGTAATGCTGAACCAATTATGAGCTCAAATCCTCTGTTTCTATGTGTTCAATTAAAGCTACACCATTGAAAACCATTTTTTTACCAACTTTAATTAAAGGAACAATGAATGGTTGGGATGATATGGACACTTGGAATACTATTTGGGGACAGAGAATTTGATCTCACCAAGTATAATTTAAAGTGTCGTTTTGTTATGCATTTTGTAGACTCTTGAAGTATTCAATCATATGTTATAATTGCATGCCGCATCATCAGTATATATGTTGAGATTGCTACTAATAATGTAGATCATATTCATTTCACATTTAGCTATGTAGATTTGTGCTAATGAACTTCTTTTAATCTATATGTCTTCAACTTTATGTGCAGAAATCCTACGAGACAAAACAATATAAAAAAGGATTGAAGGCTGCAGATGCCATTTTAAAAAAGTTCCCCGAGCATGGAGGTATTCCTTACTTCAAAACAAGTTGCATTTATTCAGATAAGCTACCCATTACCATTTCTTCGATCAAAGAACATCTACCACTTTTCAATCCAATTCAATCATCTTCATGATGGTTAATTTTCCACCTGCAGTTTAATTCTATGTGTTACATTAGTTTTGATTACATGGTTTCGTAGCCATTCTAAGTTCTTTGTTTTATGTAATTTTTCTTCCAGCAAGAATCAGTTATGTAGGTGTTTGTTCCACTGATCAGTAACAAATCAAGTTTAATTAGCATATTATGCCATACCCTTTTCATTAATATATATTGAAATTGGTGCTTCAGAATTTTGAAATTTATTCATGTTTCTTGGTCGTGCCACTAGAAACATTATCAATGAAGGGATTGATATTGAATTGTACGGATAGGAAATCCGAAGCTTATGAACTGGTCCGCCGTGGTCTTAAGGTAAATTATTTGCAAAGCCCGTTCCATGTAATACACGGACTCTTCTCTGGAGTCAGTACTAAACAACGGTTTCTATTATTTATTAGAATGATCTTAAAAGCCATGTATGTTGGCATGTCTATGGGCTTCTCTATCGATCAGATAGAGATTACAGAGAAGCTATCAAATGTTACAGAAACGCTTTGAGAATCGATCCTGAAAATATTGAAATTCTGCGAGATTTGTCACTGTTACAGGTATGCCATGATATGATTCAATCTGATGCAATTGTTACCATCTTGTCACTTTTCTGCTTTTTCAACACATAAAATTGTAAAAGCTGACTAATAGTAATCTTCCACCATCAACTGTTTGGGGTACTGTCATAATGGCGAGCCTTTTCTGCTTTAACTACTGCTGTCAACCCATACAGAATCTTACTTTAATTTGTCTAGAATTATTTTCTGCAGTACCTCTTATTCAGGATATGTATTAAGTTGACCTTTTATAGGAATATTTAACTTTCTCCAATCCTGCGATAATTTGACCGTGTACACTTTAAAGTTGGATTCTGTATGTATATGCTTACCTTTCAATTAAGTTGTTCAATGTTATGGCAAGTAAAACCATTGTCCCTTTCTCAAGTAAACCTAAAGTATTACTGGGATAATATATTGACCCTGTGAACTTTGAATGTATTTGCAGGCTCAAATGCGTGATTTAACTGGATTTGTTGATACTAGACAACAGCTCCTCACATTGAAGCCGAATCATAGGCTAAATTGGATCGGCTTTTCGGTTGCTCATCATTTAAATTCAAAGTACTCCTTGCATTTTAATTTGAGAAATATTAACAGATTCGCTACAGGATTTTAGTTCTTAGTTTACTCTGAATTTAAAATAATTGAGACCGTTACATGCTTAGATGAATATTTTAATGCAAAACAATCATTTAAATATTTCTGAAAATAAAAATGGCATCTGTGTTTGTTAATTGTATTTTTTTTCCTGTAGCTGTTCAAAGGCAATAGAAATACTAGAGGCTTATGAAGGGACGTTGGAAGATGGTTATCCTCCAGAAAATGAGCGATATGAACATGGAGAAATGTTACTATACAAGGTATAAGCTGCAATATAGCAATTTTAGTTTCATGTACCTTGGCATATTGTTTGTCATTTCACCCAATTTGGTTATCATAGTTGTCGGTCAGTTACGATATCCAGTTTATGATTAAGTATTAAGTATTCCTGAAAGATTTTACTTACAACTTCTTTCTGGAAATATCATGTTTAATATGATATCGGTAGTGCTGCCACTAACAGTGCAATGAATGTGAGTATGTTAGACACCTGGAATTTGATTTTTCACAGAAGCATGTAGAGTACACATAATTTAAGATACCCTATCTATAAATATCTGCAGCAGTCTCCTAGTTCCAGCAAATATATTTCTTCAAATATCTATCAACATGTGTCAACAATGGATATAACTGTATTTCTAAACACTAACATTCATAATCCATTTGCATGCTTCTTATAGTTCTCTGCTTTCTAACCTGGATTTTTATCCTCTAATAACGGAACCTGACCTAACTCTTAACTAAGTGATATTACTTGCCTACTTAAATTATCTAGTTATTATATACTTTTGTTATCGTATCAGATTAGTGTTGAAAACCTGGAATATATATTTTTATGCTCTTGTATCACATTAATGTTCTTGTTCATTGTTTGGTTTGTGATTGTATTTTCTAACATATATTACATTTATTTAAAACTCAGCATGCAGGTAGCTGTGAATACCTGCTACATAAACATGCAATCATTTTTGACAATGAGCCATAATGCAGGTATCTCTGTTAGAGGAGTGTGGGCAGTTTGAAAGGGCTATAGAGGAGATGCAAAAAATAGAGTCCAAAGTTGTATGTTCCCTTGCCAAAAATTAATATTATACATTGAATTAATGAAATGCTCCTATACATTTATTCGTGCAAAAATTGCTGTCCTACTAACAAATCAAAATGATATTGTCAAATAGGCCCCTTGTGTTAACGCCACTAGCTAGCGAAGTGGTAATACTATTTGGTAACTTATTTTGTAAGCCTGAAAACACAACACTTATACCAGTAGTCAGAAAATGGGTCTTAGAACCATGTTCATGCAACTTTTAATTTTGTATTATTAGGTTACTCCATTCATTTCAGTATGTATGCCATCCTAGATGTTGTCTTGAAAAACTTCAAAATCTGAATTTGCAAGATAATAATTGGTGACCTTTACTGTTACATTATGTGCTGACTCTCAAGATAATAATTACCACTTTTCTGTAAGTACTTGCATTCTTTTTAGAAGAATAGAAAACCCTTAAAGAGTCCTTTTTCTGGATATTTTGTCAATGTCTTGGACATCCTTACTATTTCAGGTTGACAGATTGTCGTTCAAAGAACAAATGGCTTCCATATTGGTGAAGCTTGGTCGTTTGGAGGAAGGAGAGAAAATATATAGGGTGCTACTTACGATGAATCCCGACAATTATGAGTAAGTACTTAAATGTTCTTAGAATGCATCTGTCTTGTTAATTGATTACGAGGAGACTTGAACCTTCTTATAGGCTATGGGATCCTTGTTTATTTTTTAATAAACTATAAAAAAACTAGACTATATTGCATTTGAGTTGGCTTACAGTCTGGCCGGTGGATGGCAGAAAAAACAAGCATTAATCTGTACTCTAAACAGTGTATTTTATAGCCTGAAATTTTATGAGTACAGTTACTCTGTTATGAAGTAATTCACCACACTAACTTCGATGTGTAATTGTGGAGTGTATCAACAGTATAAGCAATAATATTTTATGAAGACCTATTGCAACTTCTTCTAGCTTTATTTTAAGATCATACAAAATATGGATGTTGATGGAATAACTATCTCAACGATTAATTTATACCCTCTAATAAATGATGTTTTTCATTTTGTTTTTTGAGCTGCAATTTAAGTCTAGTCAACTGATGATTGGCTCGACTACAGTTTGAAATAAATATTTGAACTAGCTGTATGTATATTCTCTCTTGCATCACACCAATTTCCACCATCTTATTTTGATAGATACTATAAAGGATTGCAAAAATGCATAGGAGTTTACTCTGACAAAGGTCAATATACATCTGATGAAATCGATCGGTTGGATGCGCTGTATAAATCACTTAAGGAGCAATATCGTTGGTCTTCCGCTGTGAAGGTGAACAAATTATTATCATATTGCTACACCTGGGAGTGCATTCTTAATATTGTTTTTGATTTTTGTTACTAGATAGGGTGCACACACAGATATATGTATATGTATATGTGTATGTATATGTGTGTGTGTGTGTATGTAGTGTGTCTGTAATTTGACGTAATTGTGATAGACTGAAGTAGTTGAAATTATTTCAGCCAGTATGTTTCCTTTTTTGCATTTCATCACAAATCTCCACCACGATTATCTATGTACATTTTTATAATTTTTGCTTATATATTTATTGGCATTATATTCAGAGAATACCATTAGATTTTCTTCAAGGTGAAAGATTTCGAGAGGCAGCAAACATATATGTCAGACCTCTTCTTACCAAGGTATTGTTCAGCAACTTTTGAATTTTTTGTTTATTCATATGCTATCAGAATGTTTATTCCAATTACTGTCCTATGTTTTTAATGATCATGTTAATCAGTAAGATTATTTTCTCAGTTGATGTATTCCTTTTGTGTACCCAGGGCGTTCCTTCCTTATTTTCTGACCTTAGCCCTCTGTACGATCATCCTGGAAAGGTTGGGCATCGTCTAATCTGCAGTATTAGCTGATTTTTTTAATTTGTTTGTAAAAAATATAACCTATGATTTTAACCTGGTAGTTATCTTGAATTGTTTGGCAGGCATGTATTCTTGAACAATTGTTTATTCATCTGGAAAATTCACTTAAAACTACAGGAAGTTTTACAGACAGGTATTCTATCACTGTATTCTTGCACAGCGTCCAATAATCATTGTTAAAAAATATCTACATTTCTACACATGCATATGCATGGACACATATGTATCCATGTATATGCGCGCGTGTGCATAGTTAGTAAATACACGTTAAGGCGCATGCCAAACAAGGCTTGATGCGACGACTACGCCTTTTCACCCTAGGGCACAATGCATATGGAAATGCACACCAAATGGCGCATAAGGCGCGTCACATACGGCGCTCAATGGAAAGAAGGCACAACTTTTCAATATCCTTTTTTTTTCAATTCACAATCCAATATTGCATAGAGATTATTGCTTATCAAATGATCGTGCTTATTATTATTGCTGTTGATGGTGGTGTTGTTGTTTTGCATGTTTTAATGGATAATTTTTTTCTGTGATCTCTGTGATCCTTTATGCTTGAACAAAAAAATATTTTGTAATTAATATAGAAAATATAGGGGTCTGTTTGGTTTGAAAATTGAGTTTTGAATTTTTGTTTTCAATAAGTATTACAAAATAGGGTGAAAAAATTCTAACCGTTAAACAGAACAGGAGAAGTGGAAGTGAGAAGATAGTTTCTATTTTTTTTGTTGATATTTTCCAAAAGATGGAAAATATGAAAAAGTCATTTTTAATTTCATATGTTGAAGACAGTTTCCAAATTAACCATTTGTCAAAAAAATAAAAACATAAAAGTAAAAAAGTACTCAATTTCATTTCCATTGTCACAAAAACTCAACTGAAAACTGTAAACCAAAAAAGGTCTTATTCCTTTTATCAAACCTAGTTTTGATATAAATTCTATCATGTACTCACGCATCACATTCAGATTTCTAGTTTATTGGTAATATCTATATAAATTATGATTTCGGATTTGGCGTTTAAAAAGATTATTATACTTGAAATCTTACGCCTATGACACATCATGCTTAATGACGTTTTTGCAAAATGATTAAAAGGAATTTTTGTTTTATATGTTTGTAGTAAATTAAATATTAATTATATTGGATTTTTTTCCAATTAAGTGTTATGTATAATAAAATTTGCGCCAAGGTCCAAGAAGGTTTTGCGCGCTGTGCGCCGTTAATAACCGTGTGTGTATAATACACATGCATAAATGCTCAATGTTTTATAATTCGAAAGATGCAAGGTGTTTTTGGCATCGTGAGCTAGGCGTAATCTTTTTGTGTAAACATTAAATATATGACATGAAAGAATGACGCATTATGCAATTAACAGTAAACATTGAATTTAAAACATTAAACAAAGCACTTCAAATGAAACATAACCATTCATAAGCAAGAACAATGAGATAAGTACTAAATCAGTCATAAACTGAAAACAGTATATTCATAAATTGTTTTAGGGTATACTATTTTTGAAATATCTTGTAAACATTAAACAATACATTAAAAATAAAAATAAAAACAGTACTGGAGAATAAAAAAGAATATCAGTGCCAACAAAGGTTGAAATCAACCATATAATCAGTGAGATAAGTACTAAATCAGTCATAAACTGAAAACAGTATATTCATTAATTGTTTTAGGGTATACTATTTTTGAAATATCTAGTAAACATTAAACAATACATTAAAAATAAAAATAAAAACAGTTCTGGAGAATGAAAAAGAATATCAGTGCCAACAAAGGTTGAAATCAACCATATAATCAATATACTTAATAATGCTTTACAAAATCAAATTCACTTGAGATGACTTAAAAATGGTCTAATTGATTAGGGACAATGGTTTCTATCTTTGACATTGATAAAACTAGATTGATGGACTGAGAGTTTTCACCTCAAAACGGTATTGGTAATTAAAAAAAAAGAGAGCAGGTTGAGCTATTTTGAGGTGTGTGAGGCGTAAGTCTCTGAGGTAAAAGTCTCGTCGGACATGCCACATCAAAAATATGAAAGCCACGCCTGAGGCACATTTTAACATATATGGGTATGTGTGTGTATACGTACATATATACATGGATGTATACATTTCAGTAAGTACATGCGTATATGCATGCATACATGTACACATATGTACATGTACACATGCGTACATGTACACATACATACAAGTATCTCTGTATGTATGTGTATATGCACATGTAAAAAGTTGGTTTGTGTGTGTATTTCACAGCCATAGAAAATAAAGATAATAATATTATTAAACCGAATTGCAGTTAAGGTACTTCAAATTAATAATCTCTAATTTGCTAGAAATGTCACTTATAACTTGGTTTTCACTCTTGCTAGTTGAAAAATGATTTTATTGCAAGTTAACATGCACAGAAAATAAGCATTATTAATTCTCGAGAGTGTTTCACATGTAAATGTATGTAAGAGTGAGCATACACAAGTTGATTTATGTGTGGATTCGTTTAACATTGTATTGCAACATCACATATATTTACCGAAGTCAACCTGCATACAAGAAGTTTGCTACCAATGTTGGTTGCTGATTAGTGCAGTGTTCCACAATTTTTTTTGAAAAGAGCATTTCACAAGTTTGAAATGAATGTGTATATAGAGTGTACATATATTGTACTAAGCAATAAGCATCTTTAGTTTCCCCTTTTGATATCAATTTTAAACACGTAACTCTATCTAAGAACTAAAAAAACAGAAATGAAAAATAATAATAATAATACTGTTGTGCTATTCAGTGATTAGTGGGTTGGCCCAAAGTAGAAACAATTCAAACCTTGTTCTCAGTTGCTAGGGATGGTAGAATTAAGACGCTGCTTTGTTTCGTAGCAGCTAAATAATTTTTTTCCTCACCTGTAATTCTTACTTTAACATAAAAATTTAGTTGAGAAATAATCAAATAAATGGAGAGAAAAATAAATATAATGATACAGTGCCATGATTGGACCTTGTATGCGACGTGCATGTATCATTTGTCAGGTGGAAATAAAAAACACAAATATGCTTGCTGTAATGTTGAGGTGACGGAACAAGCATTGAAAAATGCTGTATCAGTAAACTCAAGGCCGTCTTAAGATAGCAGCCGTCTTAAGATATCTGCAAGCTTGTAAGATTTTGAAAAATAAAATACCAGACTTCTCATTAAGGATTTGCTTTGAAGCAGGTTTGGGCCAGATTTCACGACAGCTATATAAACGAAGTGGTCTAGAGTAAACTTGTCCAGTAGTAGATAAAATTAGAGCCTGCACTGTTTCTTATCAATCTCTGTTCTATCATAAACACATAATATTGGGATCAAATTTTATTATAATTATCTTATGTTGAGCGAGTAGAGATATTTCCAACTAGACGTATCGGTTCTACTGTGAGATCATAATTACAATATCCGGTCTCTTGTTCATTACTTCTTTTTTTGTTGCATCTTTTTTTTTGCTTTTCAAAATAACTGACTGTATTTATTATGCTATTTGCAGTTCTGCGAAAGAGCCTCCTTCAACACTTATGTGGATAATGCTATTGATATCCCAGGTATGTGTTTACTTGCTTGTATCTCAGGCCTTTGTAGTTTTCTTTGCTGTAATAGTAATTCAAATTTGGATGTTGCAGCATTATGATAGGCGAGGCCAGTATGATATTGCTCTAGCAAAGATTGATGAAGCTATTGAACATACTCCTACTGTGATTGACTTGTACTCGACTAAGGTACGTCTACAAATTTTATATTATTTACACCATTGGTTTTCTACATCTGTTTTTTGAGTGTTTTTCGTCGTAATTCAATGTACATTCTGTAATTAACACAACAGTAACTGGCTAAAAAACTTAATAATTTATATGCAGAAATTCAGATATACAGTGTAAGGGTTAATATTTATTCTAGTGATAAGCTTGCAAGATAATTTTATACATTTAACCTTGCTAGTATTTAATTTGAAGAAAATTGAAAAATTAGGTTAAGCAATTGCCCCTTTAAACTTTGTTGGGTTCACACATCTTTGGTCATATTTCTGTCACTCCTAAAAGTCTGCAGATAATGAAAGACGGATACTTAATAACAAAAAAATTTAAAGGATGACAATCAAAGTATTAATCTTCACAACTAGAGCGCTTAAATGGAATTAATGGATAAACTCAGCTTAGTTTTAAATGGATGTATAGCTGAGCAATAACCGAGCCGTTCCTTACAATTTTGGTGGAACATGTTATACAAATGTTGGTCAATTCTAATAGGTCAACTAAGTTGATATGAATACATGATCCTGTCAATATTTTAACAAAAGATGTCACTTTACACAAACAAACACGTCAATTTATAGTGCAACAATGGTTTGTACAGTAGTTTAATTTTTTGGATCACTATGCAATTAACTAACCATTGGAACATCAGTCATTTGTAAACGAGCTCTTGTCACATGTGATGCATGTGCGTACAAAAACATCATTGAAAAAAGATACAGCAATCTAAAATTATTAAGTTCCAATTTTGGATATATAACTTTAATTAACATAAACTGAAAAAAAAAGAGTGTTAATTTTTTGTTGGAATTGAGATTCAACCTCATGATCTCATCACCAAAATTTTCAGTAAGAAATGACTGTTTACTTTAGTAACCAATAAGATTCGAATTCATTGGCTCATTTGTGAGTAAGGATATCATAGATGATGGTCGGACAAAAAAATTGCAAACTTATTACAATTCCTAGTAAAGACTTACGATAATTTAGTATGGAACTAACACCACTAGCAATTGCAATATCCACAAATCTAAAAATATATGCTTCTACCAGCCATCTGATCCATCCTACCATCACATTTGACATGTCACAGGTGTGAACAAGATGTAGAAACTAGTCTCACATTAGTAAAACACATAAAATTCTCAGTATATAGCCTGAGTGCATATGCAGTATATTCCTAATCTAAGCTCAGTGGGCTGCAGCGCTAAAGGTCTGTTAAATTGGTTCTGATTTTAGTGGTTTTTGTGAAGCCTGTCAAAAATTTGAGTCATCCTACGACAAATTTATAGACCAATATAGCTGCCCATTTAATGCCTATGTCACAAATATTTGACGGCTTTACCGGACTTGATACAGTCAAGTGGCGTAAGCAAAGTCATACGTATTGCTGTTAATCATTAAGCATCTGGCTGTGATGTATTTTCGAAATATCACCCAAGTAAGTGCTTGGGTTGACAACAATGTAACATCACTAAGCAGCAAGTATGTATTAGGATTAATCGTTTTAGGTGTGGATTGATCAACGATTAATCCAAGCTAGGTGTTTCGGATAAACTAATGTATTTTTGATATGAGTTTGGCATTTAGTTAAATACCAATTGATTCAAATTGAAAATTTCAATTTGATTTGGTTTCGGAGCTGCTAAGAAGGCAAAACCATATAAAACTAGCACATATATGCTTATACAAGGATCAATCCTCAACCAACGCTCAAGTGGAACCTAGATATTCATTTAGATGCTTATACGTGGCAATGTACATTGCCTAGGCAGACCTAGGCTGTTAGTAATGCATAGGTGGGGGACTGCAATGAGTTTTACAACAGAGGTCGATCGATTCATAGGCATGCCTATTAATTATAAATGTGGAAATGACACCCAAGTAAGTGCCTGGGCCGACAACAAGGTTGTAAAAACCACTGGTGACAAGTATGTATTAGAGATTAATTGTTTAGGCATGGATTTATCAACGATTAATCGAAGTTAGGTGTTTCAGATAAACTAATGTATTTTTGATACGAGTTTGGCATTTAGTTAAATATCAATTGATTGAAATTGAAAATTTAGTTTGATTTGGTTTCGGAGCTGCTAAGAAGGCAAAACCATATAAAATTAGCACATAGACGCTTATACAAGGATCAAGCCTCAACTAACGCTCAGGGAGTGCCTAGATATTCATTTAGATGCTTATACGAGACAATATACATTAGTAATGCCTAGGTGGGGACAACAATGATTTTCACAACAGAGGTCGATAGATTCATAGGCATGCCTATTAATTATAGATAAAGTTAATTAGGCATTGAACTTGGTTTTGATAGTCCAGGAGGGAATCAAATAATTTTTAGTTCATGCTATACATAAGGATCATGCTATACATAAGCACATTGATGCCAATGACACGCCAATATGCAACCTAAATACATAAATTCCTAACATGCATGTGGAAGTATGGCTTTTCCAGAAGTGTGCTAAAGATGTGTCTTGTGGAAATATCTAAATATGTGTATGAGTTAAAAAGGATACGTTTCATTCGTTTTATAAAGGAAATATGAAATTGAGATTATTTTCTCATAAACTCCGAACTATATTTATGTGCATGTGTTTGTTTGTATATAATTTGGACATTTAAGATTATGGTTTGGGCATAAAATTTACCAAGATTCGTATGAAATTTTGTCTATCTTAGTTTGTTTTTGGTTAATAAAGCCATGGTGAAATCTTAAAAAGAATAATAATTTTGCCATTTAATTGTAAATTAAGTAAAATTCAAAAGGAAACCCCGATGACGACAGGGAGCTATGAGAAAAAAAAGAGAGATTTGAAAAAAATGAATAGAAAACAATTCAATTCACCTTTTTTGTTTGTTTACTTCACATTTCTTTTCAATTTTAGTTTCCGAACTTTTTTCTTTTCACTACCGATTTCAAACCTATCACCCCAGTTATTTTTTCATTGTTGACTTTTGATGCGAGCCCTAATCTTATCAATATGTAAAAAAAAAAACAATGAACAAAATAGTGTTGTTTGATATACATTAGAGAATGAACAAAACAGTGTTGTTTGATATACATTAGAGGTTAGTTTTAGTGTTGGTTAATATACATAAAAAGGCAAAGAAGATATAATGGTTGTTGATATACATTAGTGTTTATTTTTGATGATTTCCGTATCTAGGCATATACTTCATATGTGTGGTATTGTATTTGGGTTAATATATAGAACACAAAATGTATTATTCATAAATCATTTTTTTTTGAAATTGTTCAAAAAAGTTAGAATTTTGAATGATTGAAAGATAATTAGTGAACCTTGACATTCAGTCAAATTAACAGCTCATAAGTTAGAATATCAAAATCAGGATTGAATTTAAAGCTTCTCATTTTTCTTTAGAATTGTTAGGTGCAATAATTTCGGCTGTGCAAAACATTTGAATCTGAAGTTGCATTTCTAATCTACAAGTCACAAGTAGCTGACAATAATCGCAGTACCTTTAGTTTCTAAAATTTTTGGTGTAAATGCAAACTTATTGTGATGTTCCTTACTTTTAATTAGAAAATTCGGTATACATGTGAGGTTATGAGTTTGATTTTTGATCTAACGAAAGTCTATTTTTAGGTAAAAATTTGGTATACATATGAGGTATCTGATCCGGAAAAGACGTGCATCTTTTATGTTATTTTTACTCCGCTCTTAGTAGTTAATATCAGCATATGCTTCTTTGGATACATTCTTCATGTTTTTTATTTTGTGTTCAACTGTTCCGACATGACTTCTGACTATAAATTTTGTTTATTGTATATTCTTTTGCCAAATAATAAATACCCAGTTTGAAAATATTTATTATTTATATGTGGTGATGTTCCTATGCATACCTGGACGATGAACATATGCAGATTTCCTTTTCTAAAATCAAGCGTCACATCACATGCATATCTAACATCTTGCCTATTAGATTAATTTAATCAGTAAATGGCGTAATAGTGTTAATGGTTCAAGAGTTGATTTATGTAATCAACATTGCCAATTTGCCAATGATCATTGATTAAACCAATTCAATGAATTATTTTTATGTGTAAATAAAGTTCTGGATTTTAGGCGGCTATCAAAAAATTAGCTCGTGATTGTCTATACAAGCGCATGTGCATATGTAACACATAAGAGAACTTCTTGTAAATCCGCCAGTTACAAGTTATTTGTTCAATCTTATTAATATGTTACTATTTCTATTGGTCCGCTATTTTGGTAATTAATAATGTACAGAGTAAATTTGTTGTTTTAACAATAGTTATACATAAAGATAACAAATAATGATATAATAATAAAATAGAACATCAAAGTTTCTTCCCTAGCAAATTAGCAATATAGTCTAACTTTTTCTTGGAATTTTGTGCATTTATTCTGTGATGGACATGCAATGTGTGGACGAATCTGAATGTAGAGTAATAATCAATGGCTTTGTTTGATCTAAACCGTTCACTCTAATTTGGTAAAGTATATATAACTTCCACACTAGTTAATTTTGAGCAATTAATTTCGTATGACTGAACAAAATAATCGTCCCTCTTTTTTATATAAAGCGGGACAAAATTTCAAGACATGCGCCGCCACCACACCTTGCATCTATGCTCCAATAAGCCTTTTCTTTGCAATTTGCACCTTATGCCATGTACATTAATAACTCATTGACCATGCATAAGGGTATTTTTACTCATCAGGCAAACCAGTAAATGAGAAATTACATTTCGTAATCAGCACATTTTTAGTTGCTCTCTGCAAGTGAATGAGCAGTCATTTAAATCAAAGCCATGTAATATATGTATGCCATCTCAGGTTTATACATAGGAACTTAGTGTATAATAATTTGCTGTATGAAGCAATTTGTTTGTACAAAATAATGGTTTTTCATCGTGCTGTTCTATATTTGCTCTTGTGACTCACTCCACTTATCAATCATGTATGTCTGTTTTCATTTTGTGCGGAGGGTTCTAAGCATCTCCTATGTAAAATCTATGACCCAAAACTGTAACAGTTGCAATGTAGTCTTATCCTTATTAGTTGTAATTGCAGGCAAGAATATTGAAACATGCAGGAAATTTAGAAGCAGCATCCTTTTTTGCTGATGAAGCTAGATCTATGGATCTTGCAGATCGGTATCTTAACAGTGAATGTGTTAAGCGAATGCTTCAGGCTGATCAGGTAACATTAAGTTCTATATTAAACAGGGAATTGAAGTCGCGACATTTTCCCCGTTTAGATGGTACTCAAGTGTTTTTTATTCTTTCAATTTCTCAATTGACAAAGGTGGGATCAGCAGAGAAAACCGCTGTATTGTTTACCAAGGATGGGGATCAGCACAATAACCTTTTTGATATGCAGTGCATGTGGTAAGTTCATGTTTACCTAAATTCTATCACCATTTATTGTTGAAGCATTCATTTTTTAATTAATTGTTTTATGCTCTGGAAGGTACGAACTTGCTTCTGGTGACAGTTACTTTCGCCAAGGTGATTTAGGTAGAGCTTTGAAAAAATATTTGGCTGTTGAGAAACATTACGCCGACATGACTGAGGATCAGTTTGACTTCCACTCATATTGCCTCCGTAAAATGACCTTGCGTGCTTACGTGTCAATGTTGAAGTTTCAAGATAGATTGCATTCGCATCCATATTTCCATAAAGCTGCAGCTGGTGCCGTTAGGTGAATGCTCATATCAGACAGAAACACCAACGCTAACATAAAACTTGAAACGACTTTTTACTACTTCGTTATGGTTATAGAAAGTTGATGGTTTGCAGTAATGGAAAGCTAACACTCATCAACCACAATAAATTGTGTACCGTAGGAGGGCTAATATTGTTTTAGAAAACAATGTTAGAATTGAAACCATAGCACGTTCATGTTTTTCAAGAGCATATGTTCTTGTCTTAAAAATACATTTTATGTACGCAGATGCTATATGAAGTTATATGATTGTCCACCAAAATCAAAAACAGAGCAGGAAGATGAGATGGCAAAGCTACCTGCTGCACAAAGAAAGAAAATGAAGCAAAAACAAAGGAAGGAAGAAGCTCGTAAAAAGGTAGACGGTACTTTTCCTAGAGGCGCATTCATTTTGTCTCCATATCTTTCTTGAAAAATTATCCTTTAACAACATTTAGGAGGCTGAAGAAAAAGCCGGGGCTGATGCAAATTCTTCTGGTGCATCTAAGTCTGGCAAAAGACAGAATCCTAAAGCTGTTGATTTAGATCCAAATGGAGAAAAATTGTTGCAGGTATATGTTTTCATATAATTTTTATCTCATTGCAATGGTTGCATTTTCCATTTGCCTTGAATAGCGTATCAACATGCACAATATGTGCAGTGTGCACACATGCATGGGATGTCTGATGTTTTTCGACTGAAGTAGACTTTGTTTATTATGTTTGGATAAAATCAAATGATAAAAATAGGTACGATATTTATGCAACTCTGATGATCATTGAAAGGACGAGCACGACTGAAATCATATTCTAATAATTTCCTTTACTAATATTAAAGGTGTATGTATATGCAAGTTCACTGTATTATTATGTTTTGTTGTAGGTTGAAGATCCATTATCTGAAGCTACAAAATACTTGAAGTTACTTCAGAATAATTCATCGACTTCACTGGAAACACATGTTCTTTCTTTTGAACTAAACATGAGGAAGCAAAAGATTTTACTTGCTTTTCAGGTAGTCACATGCTGGAAATTATCGACATTTCAATATACTGAATAATGTTGGTTTTGCATTTTGGGTATGGAAAATGTAGTTGATATGTTTGTTTTTAACTGTATTGTATATTATAGCTGACCGTGGGTAACTTGTTTTAGATGTTTTTTAATCATCTTCTTAGAAGTCTGTTAATCTCATAAGTCATTTTGATGAGGAAATATTAGTACTCCTCTGCTTGTCTTCTGCCTCGGTAGATTTGGTTATTCATCGGTTCCTTGATGATTCAACTTAAGATTGCTTTTTTATTTTTATTTTTTGTTTTTACATTCATAATCTTTTTTATTGTTTCTGCGCCCTTATCACATGCAAGTATTTAATTATGCTCTACGGAGGATTTTTATGTTTTTTGCTTTTATAACATTAATTGCTTTTATTTCTGTAGGCGGTCAAGCAGCTATTGAAATTGGATGAGAACTACCCTGATACTCATCGTTGTTTGGTATATACCATCTCAACTAATTTCACTTTTGTTGGTATTCCATCTCAATGCACGTGACTTGCGTTCACCTGCTACATATAATTGCATTATCCTTGGCAATTGGCAGTACTATGACCCTTAGCTTGTTGAGAATTAAGTCACTTGTAATGTAAATGATAGTACATGTATGGGGTCACATATGAATGCTGTACTATTTTTATTAGTACTAGGGCCTTTAGCTCTGTACAATTTGATAAGCAAGTAGGATGTTTATACACATATGAGATGCAAGCGGTAGTAAACGTATTAGTTGAAGGCAACCAGTACAATTTCATTACAAAATCCACATACATTAACTTTTTCTTCTTCTAGGAAATGCTGTGTGGTTGAAAAAGTTCTGTTTATAAGATGGTACAAAAGTAGATTAAATTTGGAAATTGTTGCAGGAGAGGCCTCTGAGTGGCTAATATTCACACAAACAATTTTTAAGGTTAATTTGATAAATATAGATCAATCGCTAAAGGAGTTGCATTGCGTAACTTATAGTACAAACATTTATGCAGATAAGATTCTTTCACAAGGTCGGCAACCTTCCTGCTCCAGTGTCAGAGTCGGAGAAATTAATCTGGAGTGTTCTAGAAGCAGAGAGAGCGGACATAAGGTAGTTTTTACATGATTACATTTTTTATTTGGTTTTAAAAATAGAACGGAAATGTATCAATTTTACCTTCTTTTTGTTTTTTTTTCTTGCAGCCAATTGAAAGGGAACTCCCTTATTGAGGCCAACAACTCATTCCTTAAGAAGCATGAAGGTTTGACTTTTGCTTTGTTTTTACTTTTGTCGGAGTTCGGAAGGATTCGGTATAATATAGAAAGTGCAAAAATTGTAACCATTGTGGTGTTGTCAAGTATGAGAGTTTGATTTTTAACACTCCACATGCAGACTCATTAATGCATCGAGCAGCTGTAGCTGAGATGACTTACCTCCTTGAACCAAATAAAAAGTCCGAAGCAATTCAAATTATTGAAGATTCTACTAACAAATTGTCACCTGGGTAACATTTTGTCCACCACTGCTGTTTATTCCATTTTTTTTTGCTTTCATGTTGTAAATTTCATCATATGCCATTTAATATGTTAAACAGAGATGGTGTAATGGGACCAATTAGAGAATGGCAACAGAAAGATTGTATAGCTGTCCATAAATTGCTTGAATCAGTATTCGTTGATCCTGATGCCGCTTCCAGTAAGTGTTGATTTATGCCTTACTATATTCTTTTTGTCATGCAATAATTCTATCAAAAATAATAATAGTAGTAGTAGTAATAATAATAATAATAGTAATAATAATAATATAAAAGAAAAGAAAATTTCACAAAAAAAGGAAGATGCATTGGAAGAATGCCATGGTTGTTTTTGTTATATTTCAAATGACATTATTTTGCAGGATGGAAAACAAGGTGCGCAGGATACTTTCCCTACTCCACGTATTTTGAAGGCGCCAAAAGTTCTTTAAGTGCTCTAACTTCAAATCATCAAAGCAAGCTTTTTGAGTTGGGAAATGGAACACTTACTCATGAATCTGAAAGTAAGGACACGGGAGACGAAAAATTGATGGCCTTTAAAGACTTGGCTGTCAAGTAAAAAGATGAAGTAGATATATTTATTAGCACCAAAGGCAGTGGTTGACACACTAGATACAGTAATCTCAACACGAGCTGTGGTTTCTCAATATCTTTCAACGAGCCTTTTTTGTGGGTTTTTTTTTTGTTATTTGTGGATCATAAGCTCGTTACATATTCTTTTTTTAAGGAAAGGTTGGTTAATGTAAGATTCTTTTACCTTTCCAGCAACATTTTTGCTAGTGTATTACTTTATATTGGAAGAGCAATTGTTGCTTTGAAATTACTCTATATTGTTTGTTCTAGATTTTATATCCTTAATGGATGAGTGTTTTTGTTAACATGGAGTTATATATAACCAATGAGAATCATTAGTTCCGAGAGGATTAGACTTCACTCTGTTATATTGTAGCATTCCTAGTTTAATTTGATGAAGCATGATTTCTTGATTAATTATGAGCATTTCTATAGGTACAGTAAAGTTTGTTGTAAGTTGCCCATTTCATTTTTTGTCTGGTTGACAATTCATTGCTTGAATTGGCGAGTGTACTTAAGTTAGTCAATCGGTGAGCGATGGAAGTGGAGAGAAATTTAGGCCGTCGTGAATTGCAATTAACTTTTGCTTTAAGGAATGAATGTTAGCGATCGTAATCCATTGATACCAGTCATAAGTTTCTATTTTAAATGCTGTTCAACCAAATATTTGAACATAAACTTGCGGCGGATATCGAGGGCTGTAAGTGGTGCTAAACAAAGGATGCTATCGAATACGCATGCTTGTACATACCAAATAACCCTATTCTTTTCTTCGGCATGTAGCCGTCTCACTTCATTTCATTTGCTTTTTAACATTGAAACCCTTGCCAGTCGATAGTCACGACGGCTCAAAAAATTACATCTCAAACTCTTCCTCATCTTTTGTCTTTTATCTACATTTTTGTAAATGCTTTCTCCTCTCTAATTGTTAGTTCAAACAAATCAAGTTATCTTCGTTGCTTCGCTTGACATCACTCATGTATATGAGGATTGGCTAAGCTAACTCCTTCACGTGAGTTAAAAGAAATCTTTTCTCCACCAACGGTTATTTTGTGTGTAGAGCGGACATCGCCACTTTTAGAAAAAGGCAGGCAGATCGCTCTATTGAGATGCTAAGCATTTGGATAGCATTCGTGTTCGTATAAGCTTTCAATTCCTGACTAAAGATTGGTAAAGGCGTTGAGCTTTGACTTGTCAGGTCTAGCAACAACCCATATTTCTCTTTGTTTCTTGTATTTATTTCGCCTTTTCATAGTCAATTCTAGCAACAACCCATATTTTTAGGATGCTCTAGTAATTTAAATTTTAGATATTTAAATATTAAATTGACTTATTTTATCGATGAGCCGAAAACACGATTTTCGCAAATGGACTTTTTAGGACTCGAGACCACTTCCATTTGGTCTGGATGGTCCAAGCGAGCCAGAATGAATATATGTATTGATATATTCCGATTGATTTCTAGTTAGAGGGTCGAGTTTGATTTGTAAATCGAGCAACCAGAAGCTAACTTTTGTATATAATAGAATTAGATCTCGAAACTAATTTCACTGCATTCGGAATGGGGGTTTTTGGTCAGGAACACTAGTGAACACTCCTCAATTGGAGTTCGTGATTTGTGAGGGTGAATAGTGTCAGAGAGAAGTTTTATAAAAAGACATCCGTCCCTCTCATTTGCCCAAAACCCCCATCCATGCCCTAGCTCAATCCAATGGCCTAGATTGATCGACGCCACTAGATGCCACTTTAGACGAAGTGTCCAACTACAAAAATGTGCGGCTAAGGTAGGGAGTGTTCTAATCGGTGGGATCGTCGTGGATCGAGGTGAGGCGATACGGATTTGGGATGAATGACAGCTACCTATTTTGGATTCGAGTTGGAGATTGCGGCGTTGTGGGGAGGGGAGGCTGGTGCCGAGGAGTTCGTCTTGGTCAGGGCTACCTTCGGTGGGCTTGCGACGGCGGTTGGGTGCTGGTGCCAAGGAGCGACGTGGCAGTGGTATCGAGAAGGAGAAGACAGCGGCCTAAGTTTTGAAATTGCATTTAAGGTTTACTAAGATTTATTAACCTTTTAATTAAGTGATTAAGCATATATAATTATTTAATTAAACCGAAATCTTATAAATCTAATAACTATTTCATACGAGGTCGGATTTGGACGCGGTCTTTTGCATTAGACTCGTGGAATTATTATCTACGTATTGGAGTTCGATTCGTCGAATTTGAAGCTAGTAGAAATTTGAGCTAAAATCGAACGCCATTCGATTGTAGACCAAACTGGAATGCGAAGGTGTCAACTAGAATTTTGGCGAGTTTACTCACATCTAAATAAACTATATGGTATCTGTGTTGTATAAATTATTGTTAAATGCTTGGATGGTAGCTGATAGTTTTAATGAAGTGTAAATTAATAATAAAAACATAGTGATTTAATTTATACGTTTAACATAGTTAAATTAGTCATACTTTATTTGTGATATTTTATCAGCAGATTAAATAACGTTCAGTTATAATTAAATTGATTAGATTATTTTAGACATCTATCGGGTAGAATAAATCACCATTCCGTGCTTGCAAAGTAAAAAGATTATTTTTGAAGTTAGTTAATATGTGGATTAATTAATAAATGATATGTTAGCTATTAATTGCTATTAGTTGATACTAATATGTTTGTTATTGTTGTTAATCCCACAAAATAACCATTTTATTGGAGGGGACAAAAAGAAGAAGTCGGAGTGCTTTCGTAGCGCATATGTCGCTAGGGGACCCTTCGAAGGGCATATACATACATACATACATACATACATATATATATATATATATATATATATATATATATAAAAGATTTATAGAGGACTCTTATAGAGTGACCCTAAGAGGTTTCACGTTAATATTGATTTATTTATATTCTTATATTGATGTTTGGTTGAAATATTTGTGATATACTGTTTGATTTGCGTAAGTGTCGTTATAGCGATTTTCGCTATACCGTCACTTATGAAATATCATCTCCTTGAACCCTTATTTGTGTTGAACTTGTGCTTGTATTTTTACAAAATGTTTGGTAGTGTTTTTGCACTTTAAAAGTTGTTTAAACTATATTTTCAAATATTTTGAGAATTTAGAAAATAAAGGTTAAGTAATGATTTAAAATTTATAAAAGAAGTTATAAGTTTGATTAATTATCTTTTGGGATAATTAATGTGGTTTCAAAATTTATAAAAAATTTATATCAATTATCTTTCAGGATAGTTAACATAGTTTAAAAATTAATAAAAGTATTTAAATTGATTTATTTTCTTCCGGGTTAATAAATGTTTTTTTTTAAATTTATAAACGTGGAAATCTTTAATCAAGCTAAGTGTAAACTGTTATGAGTTTATAACAACCATTGTTATAATGATATTTGTTTTTGACCCTTCTTTTTAATACACTTAGAAATATATCTTTAAAGTGTATTTTTGAAAGATATTTTTAAAGTGTTTTACAAATATTTGTGATGTGAAAATCAAGCACAAGTAAGAGTCAAATGTTTTAAAAGCTTGATTCGTTTATTGGTGACAAGTGTATGAGATTTAATCTTTATGTACGATCTTTTTTGCTATTTCGATAATTGATTTATTGATTATCGATTCTGCCATCTTATTTGTGTTTCATCTGTTCAAGATGATTTTGTTGCTCATATGGGGCATTTAAACTCGTACTATTCTTAAAGTTATGAATTTTGTCGTGGCAAGATAGATAGTAACACTGCCTAGCTTGTCCGGCTTCATTATTTTCTCCATGGTGGTATTAGTTTGTTTTTTTTAGTTGGTTCATTGACTATCGATTCTAATATCATTCTTTATGTTTTGTCATTTTAAGCATTAACATCCAAACCCGTGGATAACTAAAACCAGAGAGCATGTGAGATCTAAGCCAATTAGATCGCATCCATTAGGGTATATTCACATTTATCAAGAGATTTGTTAGTAGCATGCATATGATGATGTGAGTATATTCGGATGCCCGCAGTTTACCGGGGTCCAGCTTGGAAGTTCCCAAGAATGATGAGCATTTGGCGTGGGCTCTCAAGTATACTTTATCTAGAGGTATACTTTTGGTGTAGGGGGCTGCATCTCCTAGTCATGTTGGAAGAATTGATTCTCCTTGTTTTAATTCAAACCTTGGAGCTGATTCTTTCTTAATTGCATCGAGAAGTGCCTTGCATTTCTCTATGTCTAATTATTTTGTCCATTCTTTAAGTCTGGATTTTGTATATTCTTGAAGTATGGGATTTGTCCTTACTTGTGTCCATCCTTTTTGTTTAGATTTGTTTATGTTGTTTGTCCATTCTCTTATGTACGGATGCTGTGTATGGTGAAACTCCGTTCAGTGTTTTGCGGCGTGGTCCCACCAATTATTTTATGCTTACCATATCCCTTGAGCTTTCTCATGTTGGTTTCTCAGACTAACCCGGTTGTTATTTTATTATAATGCTTGGGTCTGGCCGAGTATTTTCTAGGTTGACACTAGTGTTATGGAGATCTTGGAGAAGAGCAGGATGTTCACCCACTATAGTCTTTTATTTTCTGCTGTATTATATTGTATACCTATCAGCAATTTTATGGTTAGGAAATTATAACTGTCCAGATTGATGAGGTTCCTTTTTACTCTGATGTACCTTGTATCTTGAACTGACAATTTATTTCGTCTTTGTTATATTAGATATCGCCATTTCCCTTGTGAGATTCTATTTCCCTTGTTATTTCTTTTATGTTACCCTAACAGTCCGCCTTTTTGGCGATTGGATGTTTGACATTTGAATGCTGTGGATGTATTGAGCGTCAGCTTTCGACGGTCAAAAAGCAGGCCGTTGCATTTGGTATTTATGACAAAGGTTAAGCGAGAACCATGGCTTTAGTAGGGTAAACTCATTTGAAATAGGATAAATGACACCTTGGAATGAGTTGAAAGTATTATATATACAAGAGCGTATTTGTTATTGCTATAAAAACGTATCGTGTTAATTGGTCTATTCAGTCATTTATGAATTTTGGTTGATACGTGGACGCCACAATGTCGATAGAGATTTCTAATCACTCGAACAAGGCAAATATACCCGATATTGATTCTTGAAAATTAGCAAATGAAATATTTTTCCTAGGATTATATATTTTAGATATACAAAGAAATCAAAATTTATATAGTTATTTGCGGTGTGTTTGTTTGTTAAAAAATCTTTATTATCACTACTGCTTGATTTGTCATGCTCGAGTAGTTTACAAGCATCGATTATTGTTTGTTAACTATTGATTTATGCTTGTCCAGTTTATGGACATTTATTATTTTGATAATTATGAGCATATTAAAACGAACCTCTTGTGAATCAAGTTTGTAATTTGATTATAAGGTGTTCAGTGACAATGTTAAGTTAAAAGTCAACTTTTGATAATGTTTGGTTAAAAGCAAACTTAATAAAATTTGTTTAATATAATCTAAAGGTAAGATAAGACATTTAAAGGATAAGTATTTGATAAAATTTTATTGTAATAATAGAAAATAATTATAATACGAGGTGATTATATATAAAGCTAATTTTATATAAATTTTGGTTTTTAAAATGTGTTTTAAAAAGGATTTTTGAATTTAGATCCTGAAGTTGCTTGAAATGATTTCAAATGGATTTTGAGAAAAGTAAAAGTATTATTACTTGAAAGTACTTATTAGAATAAATATTTTGAAAGAGAAATTTTAAATGGAATGCATTTTCTTTTGTTAATTTGGGGAAAACGTCTTAATTAGTTTTGTGGTAATTTAAATAATCTTCTAAGAGATAATCAAATGTTTACGTAGGCGAATGTTATAGTGCACTTAGTAAATTATTCTCTTTATCATTGTGTGCTCGAAATGAGTTCAAATCCGGATAAACCTATAGTGAGTTTTAATAAATAAATTGTTGAAGTTATTTCATATTGAAATATATGTAGTATGTTTTCAAAAAGGGGTTTCGAAATACAAATTGAGTATTTATTTTTAAGTTCCCTTCGAGGGAATTGATTTCAGAGTAAAAGGTATTTCTGATAAAAGAATGATTTGATAAATGGAATTTTACCCTTGAATACGAAAGAGACAATTTAACTCAAGTTTAAATGAATTAAATCAGATAGGAAGGTTTTAATAAACATTGTTTTATTAAAATTGTCGCTTTGTTTAAAAATCTAAATTATGTAAACTATTTGATGTTATTGGGCTTACCCGTAAACATCTTTCCTTAGAATAGTAAGCATCTTTCCTTAGAATACTCTAAGGTAAAGAGGTCAAAATGTAAACTAATCTTTAGATCCATATTTTGATTAGGCCTCCATCTAAATTTTGAAAAGTAAAATGAAGTTGGTGTCTAAATGTACTCTTAGGATATAGAAAAGCATTATATAAGTAAATAAAGTAGAGTAAGTTTTTATTTAATGTTTTATAAAGAAATGTCTTTATAAAATATTTATATACTTAAGTGAAAATTTACGAAATGATTCATAAATAATTTTAGTGTCGAATAAAATACTAAATGAAAAATATAAGTGATTTAGAAAGAAATTAGTGTAGTTAAGAAACCAATAGGATTAAGTACGTAAGTTATGCATAGATCATGTCACCGATGATTTATGTACATCGCAAAGGCTTAAGTATCTTTGTATGCTTAGGTGTGTGGCTTATGAAAATTTAGAGAGTGACTTTCAGTTTTTTCTGAGAAAGCCGAGATAATCTTCTAAGCAATAACTAAAGGCTGATGAGCAAAATGGTATGCTTAGGGAATTATCTATATTCTTGGATAATCGAGAAAGTTGTGGACCTAAGCTAAGATTTGTTTGTTAATCATTTAACATTTTAAATAATGTTAAGTGTTGATTTATTCTTTTACAGAATTTGATTCGATTCGATATGGTCAATTGTGTGAATTTATATACTATGGCTTATAAAATATGATTTTATAAGCAAAGGATTTTAAAGTTGTTATCTATTAGGACTAAAATACCAGTGCTTTTTGAAAAAGTGATTTCAAAAGAATTTGTGATATAAATAATAATTGTATTATTTTGAAAATATTGATAAAGTGTTATTATTTCAAGACATTTGAAAAGAATATCTATGAAGTGGGTTTTCAAATGTTTTTGTTATGACTAAAGTTGGGTGATTGAGGATTTTTTGATTTGGAAGATTCGTAAGGTATTTTTTTTTTACTCTAGTTATTTTTTAGGAGGAAACGAAATATCACTGGGTGCCCCATATTGTTTTGATTCTAGAGTTATACATGCTTTAGTAGGAGGAGCCCCTTCCTCGTCATTATTGATTTTGGTTTTGATATATTTTACTTTGGAGGAATTTAAAAAAAAAATAGTATTTTGAATATGAAAACCTAGGCATTTAGTTCTAAATTTATCTTTTGACAAGATTGGATGCGTAATATTTTATTACAGGGTATTCGTTGTACTTTTATTGCATGTGATTGTTATATTTCTTTTTGTTGCACATGGCTTTATATCATACTAGAGTTGCATCATTATTATTAATTACATTATACTGCCTTGTTGCATATGGTTTTTACATTGTTTATGCTATTTGAGCTTATGATAGAAATAGTTAGTGTATTTCTCTTTTGTCAACATGATTCTCCTTTGGATTATGCAAGTACAAGATAGGTACAGAGAAGTAAGAGATTACTATTTGATTACTTGCGCACCCGCACCCGCACCCGCACCCGCACCCGCACCCGCACCCGCACCCGCACCGAGATAGTAAGTTGCTCGCCAAAAAATAAAATGCAAAAGAGGTACGTAGTAGATTTAGAGATTCGCGATTGATTGATGGTTTTATGCTCCAGACATGGAAGGCCACTTTTGGGCTTGTTTTTTCTTTGTTGATTTGGGCCAGACCGGCCAGCAGTAGCAAGTTGTAGTTTTTCGGGTCGACCTGTGCAAACGAGGTGCTGTCGAAATTTTTCGAAACTTAAGCCAAAGTTGAAAGGAAAGTTAGTGCAAAGATTATTATACACGGCCGATAGTCATAAGAATATGTGGCGTGATATATCCAGTTAAATTGTCTTTAGGCTAGCAAATGTGCATTGTATTTTCCCATATTCCCTTTTATGAGAAATCAGTGCATTACTTAGGCATTTGGAATAATCTAGAGTCACTTGTGAATTTGAATGATGATATAGTATGTCGTCACTGTGGATTCTATAGCTCTTACTTATTCATTTTGAGTGTTTATAACTCGATTCGGGTAAGGGTGCCATGGTTGCAGACATGTGCACATGTGGGTAAAATAGTGTCTAGGATAAGTTTGCGTGGAGCTTGTTATTTGGCATATAAGTTGAAGATGATTTTTATATCATCGAATATGCTAGGGTGTTGGGTGTTGCTTAGCCCTTTAGGATTTTGAGGATGGAATATTTTTTTTAGGGGATGTAACAATCCATATTTTTAGGACGCTTTAAATATTTAAATTTTGGATATTTAAACATTGAATTGATTTATTTTATCAATGAGATGAAAACATGATTTCACAGATGGACTTTTTAGAATTCAAGATCACTTCCATTGGGCCTAGATGGTCCAATCGAGCCAGAATGAGTATAAGCATCAATATATTCCGACTGTCTGATTTCTAATTAGAAGGTCGACTTGGAATTTTAATCAAGCAACCAATAGCTGTATACGATAGAATTAGATCCCATAATTTGTTACATTGAGTTCAGAATTGGGGTTATTGGCTAGGAACACCAGTAAGCAACCTCAACTAGAGTTCGGGATTTTTGAGGGCGAATAGTGTTAGAGAAAAGTTCTGTAAAAGGACCCTATCCCTCTCATTTTCCCAAAACACCATCCATACCCTAGCTCAATCCAATGGCCTGGATTGATCGGTGCCACTAGAGGCCAATTTAGGAGAAGTGTCTAACTACAAAATTATGTGGCTAGGGTTGAGAGTGTTCTGACTGATGGGGTCGTCGTGGATCGAGGCAAGGTGAGGCAGATCTGGGATGAACATTGGAGATCTAATTTGGGTTTGAGCAGGAGATTGCAGCACCGTCGGGAGGCGAAGCTGGTGCTGAGGAGTTCGTCTTGGTCAGGGCTACCTTCGGTGGGTGTGCGACGGCGATTGAAGCAACGTGGCAATTGAGTCGACAAGGAGAAGATGATGGCCTGAGTTATGAAAAAATGATTTGAGTTTACGAAGGTTAGTTAATGTTTTAATTAAGTGATTAAGCATACTTAATTATTTAATTAAACCAAAATCTTATAAACCCAAAAATTATTTCATATGAGGCCGGATTTGGGCACGGTCTTTTTCATTGAACTTATTATTTATTCATTGGGGTTGGGTTCGTCGAATTTGGATCTAGTAGAAATTTGAGCTAAAATTAAACGTCGTTCAATTTTAGACCAAACTGGAACATGAAAGCGCCAACTAGAGTTCTGGTGAGTTTACCCACCTCTAAATAAACTATATGATATCTATGTTGCTATAGATTATTTTTGAATGTTTGGATGACAGTTGATAGGTTTAATGAAGTATAAATTAATAATAAAATTATAGTGATTTAATTTAATTACGTTTAACGTAGTTGAACAAGTTATACTTCATTTGTGATACCTTATTAGCAGAATAAAACACCATTCTTCTATAATTAAATTGAATAGATTATTTTGGACATCTACCGAGTAGAATAAGTCACCGTTCTATGCTTGCAATGTAAAAAGATTATTTTTGATGTTAATTAGTATGTGGATTAATTAATAAATGATATGTTAGCTAATGATTGCTAACTGTTGATAATAATATGTTTGTTTTTGTTGTTTGATCCCGCTTGATAACCAATGGCATAAATAATCATTTTGTTATAAGGGACAAAAAAAAGAAGTCGGAGTGTTTTCTTAGCGAATAGATTGCTATGAGACACTTCGAAGTGTGTGTGTGTGTGTATATATATATATATATATATATATATAAGATTTACATAGGACTTTCATAGAGAGATCCTAAGCGGTTTCTTGCTAATATTGATTTATTTATATTCTTATATAGCTTATATTGATGTTTGGTTGAAATATTTGCGACTTACCGTTTGATTTGTGTAAGTGTCATTATAGCGATTTTCACTACCGTCGCTTTTGAAATATCATCTCGTTAAACCCTGGTATGGGTTGAATATGTGCTTGTATTTTTAGAAAATAAACATTTGGTTGCGTTTTTGCACTTTGAAAGTTGTTTAAACTATACTTCAAATATTTTGAGAACTTTGAAAATAAAGGTTATGTATCGATTAAAATTTATAAAAGAAATTATAAATGTGATTAATTATCTTTTAGGATAATTAATGTTGTTTTAAATTTATAAAGGATTATAAATTTGATTATCTTTCAAGGTAATTAATGTTGTTTTCAATTTATAAAAAGATTATAAATTTGATATTATCTTTCGGGAATGTTGTTTTAAATATATAAAAAGATTATAATTTGATTTATTAATGTGGTTTTAAAATTTATAAAAGAATTATATCAATTATCTTTTAGGATGATTAACATTCTTTAAAATTAATAAACGTAGTTAAATTGATTTATTATCTTTAAGGATAATAAATATTGTTTAAAATTTATATATGATAGTTTATAAATGTGGAAATCTTTAAAAAGAATGTTTAAAATCAAGCTAAGTGTAAATTTTTATGGATTTATAGTAAATAATGTTTTAACGACAGTTGTTTTTTACCCCTCTTTATTTTTGGTCCTTCATTTTGATACATTTAGAAATATAATTATCTCTTTAAAGTGATATTTTTTAAAGGGTATTTTTAAAGTGTTTTAAAAATATTTGTGATGTGAAAATCAACCACAAGTAAGAGACAAATATTTTAAAAGCTTGATTCGTTTATCGGTGATAAGTGTATGCGATCTAATTCTCATATACGATCATTTTTTATGTTCTCGATACTTGATTTACTGACTATCGATTCTACTATATTCTTTGTGTTTTGGCAATTCAAGATGATTTGTAGCTCATTTAGGGCATTTAAACTCTTACTATTCTTAAAGTTAAGAATGTTGTCGTGGCAAGATAGATAGCAACACTGGCCTAACTTGTTTGGCTTCATTGTTTTCCCTGGTGTAGTATTAGTTTTTTCTGATAGTTTATTCATCAACTATCAATTTTGATATCATCATTTGTGTATCATCAATCTAAGACGATTTATTGCTCATTTTGAGTATTGGCATCCAAAACCGTAGATAACAAAAACCAAAGTGCAAGTAGGAGCCAAGCCAGTTGGCTCGTACTCATTAGGATATGTTCACATTTATCTAGAGATTTGCTAATAGCATGCATGGGGTGATGTGAGTATATTCAGATTTTCGTGGGTTACCAAGGTCCATCTTGGAATTTCTCGAGAGTGATGAGTGTTTGGTACGGGCTCTCAAGTATTTTTATCTAGAGATATACTTTCGGTGTATGGGCACACCCTCGTAGTTATGTTGGATAAATCGATTCTCCTTTTTTTAATCCAAATCTTGGAATTGATTCTTTCTTAATTGCACCGCGAAGTGCCATGTGCCGTTCTCCATGTTTAATTATTTCTATCTATTTTTTAAGTCTAGATTTTGTATATTCTTCAAATATGGGATTTGTCCTTACTTGTTTCCATCCTTTATGTTTGAATTTGTTTCCGTTGTTTTCCCATTCTTTTATGTATGGATGTTGTTCTTGTACGGTGAAACTCCATTCAGTGTTTTATGGCGTGGTCCCACCAATTATTTTATGTTTATCATATTCCTTAATTTTTCTCATGCTGGTTTTCCGGACTAACTCAGGTGTTATTTTATTATAATATTCGTGTAAGGCCGAGTATTTTCCAGGTTGGCATTGGTGTTATAGAGTTCTTAGAAAAGAGATGGATGTTCGCTTACCATAGTATTTTATTTTCCACTGTATTATATTGTATATCTATCAGCAATTGTAAAGTCATAAAATTATAATTGTCCAGTTGATGAGGTTTTTTTTACTTTAATGTACCTTGTATCTTGGACCGACAGTTTATACTATCTTTGTTATATTATATGCTATCGTTTCTGCTGTGACATTTTATTTTCCATGTCAACCTTTTCATTTTATCGTAACAATCTGCCTTTCTGATGATTAGATATTCAGTGTTTAAATACCATGGATGTATTGAATGCCAACTTTCGATGATCGAAAAGGAGGGTCGTTACATTTTTATGGTATCTAATCCCTGTCTAAAATCGAGGGACGCTTTATGGATTCTAAATTGGAGTCTGGTTGGTTTGCATAGTTGGTAGCATGACCGATCTAGGGAATTTAAGCTTGGACAACATCATTTGTAAAGGCAGTAACTTTATCTTTATCCTTCCATTTCAGATTCTGAGTCTTCAAGTTCCATGCTTGAGTTATATAAATGTTACATTATGTGTTATAATATTTCTTATTGGCTTTAGCTAAGATGATTCTATAACCATATTTTATCATCTTCGGTCTCTGAAATTTGCTCAACTTAATATTATTGTGTTCTCTTTCATTCCTTTCTTCCAAATATGCTAGATAGTAGTTGCGAAGGCGATATGAGCTAAATCCCTCTCTATGCTCTTTGAATTATCTTTTATGTTTCTTATATTGAAGTTTGAGTTGTGTATGTTTATCTTTTCTTTAGCTAGAGCATATATGTATCTAGAGTAGCTGCTATTAAAAAATAATCGTTTAGTAGTTTCATCATTAATATCGCATAACAAAAACTTAACATTCTCCTCATTATACCACTTAGTTAATTTCTCATTGGTGGCCAGTTTGTTTTGAATGGAAAAATAAGCACAATAAGCCATCTTGGAACAATTAATTTTATCCGAAGTTACATTAAACCAGTCAACATTTGGTTGGTTTCCCCTTATATAAACGCTCATGTTAAAGGAAAACCTATTTTTTTGTACCTAATATCCAAAATCTATCTTTATCTAAATTTAGATCAATTGTCAAACTAGTTATATAGTTTATTAGACCTAAGGAAGACATATTATCCACACATCAAGCTCCTTTGTTAAGAATTTTATTAATTTCAGAGTCATCCCCTCCTAATCAAACTAAATTATTCCATCCTTCTTTGCTTGTGAGGGTTTGACCATTGAGTCAATGGTCAAACCATATACTTATGTTATTACCATCCTTAAATACCCTTTAAGTTAATTTATCACCTATTTATCTATTTATTAATTTTTTACTAATAATTAGAATGACGATTCTCTATTTGGGCTATCCAAAAACATCTTTTTGAAGTAAATATTTTAATTTGGTCCAACTGGGCCATAGCGAATCATCATCAATAAATCTCTAAAGCAATTTTATAGCGCAAATCACATTAATACTCCTAATATTTCTTAATCCCATATCCACTGCTCTATTGTATTTGCAAACATTTTCTCAAATTACTTTATAATAACTTCCTTTTCAAATAAGTTAGCACATAATTTTTCAGTTTTCTTGAATATATGATAATGGAATAATATGAGTTTGCATCCACTACATAATGATAACAATGATGATTGATTGAAGTAATTCTATTCTACTTGCAACTAAAAATAACTTGCTAGACCAATTTTCCATTTTTTTGTATTTTTCAATAAGCATGGTGCATTTCTTATCTCTAGTCTTTTTAATTGATAAAGGAAGCCCTAACTATTTCATAGGCATTTCGTCTTCTTTTACCTTGAGAATATTTAATATTTCCATTTATATGAAGAATTTTTGCTAAAATAAACTTTTCCTTTTCTCTCATTTAAGAACAACACAGCTTTATTTCCCAATTCTTTAGAATTTTTTCAATCGTTGAAGCATTTTTTTGAATTAGCCTAAGTAAAAAGCTTTATATTATCAACATAAAGTATTATAATAGGATAAAATTTATAAGTAAGTTCTATGTTCCCTTTTAGGTACTCTAAGTTTATAGGAATTGAAAAATACTCCATAATGATGGTAAACGAAAAAAGGAACAAGGGATCCCCTTGCCATAAACCCCTCCCTATTGTTTTTAAAGAAGCCTTTAGAATTCCCCTTTATTAAAATTGAGTAAATTGGTGAAATGATACATTCATAAATAAGATCACAAAAGGACTTAGGGAATCCTAACATTCTCATCATGTGTATTATATTGAATCTATTAGGTATAAAAGCACTCTGATTTTATGAAATAAAGTGATTCATTAAACTTATCGTTCTAGCATATTATATTGAAATTATTTTATAAACAATATTACAGCACGCTATAAGCCTATAATCCCTTAAAGATGTAGGGTCTTCAATCTTAGGGATCAACGTAATAAAAATACGAGTGATACTTCTAAGAATTTTTTCTATTTCAAATAATTCTTTTATTCTGCTAAATAAAAGAGTTTTAATTTGATCCCAATGTGCTTTGTAAAATCTAGCCCTAAGTCCATCCAGGCCTGTGCCTTTATTCTCACTACGTTAAATACAATACATTAAATACAATGCATTTTACCTCTTCTATATTAAGTTGGGCGAGAAAAATATATTCCTTGTCCTTATTTAGAATATTTCTACATACAATTATAAAAATTGTCATTTTGATCATCATTTTTATATAAATTACAAAAGTAGTCAATGGCCTCTTTACTAATGTTATATTCATCATCTACAACAATTCCTTTATCATGAAATAAGCTACATTATCAGTATGCCTTCTAATATTCATTCTAGCATAGAAAAATTTAATTCATTCGTCACCACATGTAAACCGTTCAACTTTTGCCTTTTATTTTAGGTTGCATGCGTGAAAATGCAAGGTCCTGACCAACTGATTTTGATTATCATAAAAGCGGTTTGCGGTAGTTTTATCATTACCATCTTTGTTTATTTCAGTTTGGAAATGGCTATTTGTTTCCCTTAGTTTGTAAATCAACTCAGTTTATCGGATTTCTTTTCTATTCCAATCTTTGAGTACAGACTAAGTGTTTATTAGAAAACTTTTAGATTGATGTTGATCTGTACCATAATAATGACATTTCATACAATCTTTATTAACTTAGAGTATTCCTCAATTTCACACCATCCACTAATGAACCTAAAAATATATCATTATAAGCTTAGTAAAGATTTATTTCAATAGGCGTATGATCACTGGTAGCTTGATCTAAAGTTTTACAATAGTGGATAGGAAGGACATTGTAAAGGGACTCAATTTTCAAATTCTGGAAGTGTAACGATCTGTTGATTCAAATATGTTAGGATTTTAATATACTGTAGGATTGATAAACCATGAAATTGTAGATCTTAATAAATGATCTAAATTGATTTAATTGGGAATAAATCAAAGGAAAGTAAATAAATTAGCGGAAGCCATTCCTGAATCCATATTGCTGATCGAAAGAGAAGAAGCATTGGTTTGATCTTCCAAATTGACACAAACGCCAGATCTGAATTATTTTCATAGAAGAGATTAGTAGAATAACAAGAGCTTGTGTAATTTGGGACCATAACCCCTTATTTATAAGTTGGCATTCTCTAATTTAGCCTTCAATAAATCGAAATTACCTTGGTACCTACGCATTAGTACCATAACAATTATATCTTTAAGCCTTTAGTTTTAATTCAAAATTTGATCACCTTAATTAGGCTTTACATCAAAATAGAATAACATATTTATTTTACATATGTGGCTCACATGTTGAAAATTTCCAACAATCTACCTCTGGGCCATATATGTAATAACCTTATAAATGTGTTAACTTTATGAGATCCAAATTTTGATATTTATAACATAAGGTGTTTTTGAAACAATCTCATCCATTAACTATGCCGACAAAGGATCAATGTGGCTTTTGTTACCTTTAGTGTAACTAAACCATTAATGGTCACATATACCAACACAATCAAATGACATTGATCAATCATGGATGCATAGCATGTAAATTACATGAGATGTGATCTATACATGTCTATTTCCTGTTGGTCCTACTTTAGTGAGATCGAAAAAAATTCAATTTTTGAACTTCACGAACTCAAAGAAAATGTTATTACTTTATTTTTATTAGAAAAATATACTTAATATATCTTTAATAAAAATATAGAGCAATGTGCCATATGATTATGCTAAATACAAGCTTCCCTTGAACAAAATATCCTTATACAAAAGTCAAACGATTAAGTCGCATACTCATGAAAGACCTTGGGTGATATCCTTTTGTAAGCGAATCCGCCATTATGAAGTTTGTCACAGTATGCTTTATGAATTACGACCTATTTTGCACTCTTCCCTTATTGGAAAATAATATGTTTTTTATTGTCACAATATTACTACAATAGTCTTTCAATTTCTTTTTTAATATTCCACATCTTTGTGACAAAATTTTGAAATTATTTTCCATTGTTGAATGCCTCATAAAATAAAAATAAACGTTAGTTCTATAGTAGAGGAGGCCATAGGTGTCTGTATGACAACTTTCCTTATATAGCTCCACCCAAAATAAGTATTATTACCTAAAGTGGATCTTTTATTGCTATCCGGCCTTATGATCAAGCTTTATTTGGATGAATCAATCAGTCAGACAGATGATTAACTAAGCAAAAATCCAGAACGATAACTCTCAAGCTCAGGTGTCAAGCAAAATTGACACATGAAGTACTAAGATAGCAAAGAATCTTCAACAATATCCTACACATCTCCTAAAATGAGCACCAAACTCAAAGATCCATGGTACAACAAAAGTCAGGGATCGATGCCGATCCCTAATCACGGATCGTTACCGATCTATGAAAGCTCCTCAAAATCATCACTCGCCTCATGCCACACAAATATGGAGCAATTTCAAATTAGTCAGTGACATAAGGAAAGGTTTGCCTACTATTCATGACCTAAATGATCGATGGATGAACCAAGAACTTCTACCCAACCTCCAAACCAAGGAATTCACTTAAGTTTAAGTCCATAGCAATGCAATAAAAATATTAAAGACGAAGATACAGACCAATCGAACGTTCATCGAAAGGAAGCAAAGACCAATAGAGCAAACTCTTGAATTAGTACCAATCCATTACCATGGATCAGTACCGATCCTTGAATGTGGATGACCTGGCTATGGTCTCTTAAGAGTAGCTCCTTCAAGACATGGGGAAGGGGCTAGAACGTAGGTAAAAGATTTCCGTCGACTTATAGCTACAAAAAAAGAAGTAACATAGTTTGAGGGATCTTTTTAGCTTGTTAACAAATTTTATTGTTTTTTGTAATTCCGTGGATCATCACCGATCTATCAAAACAACCTTGCAAAAATTCAATAGAAAGTTGAACAAAGTTTAAGTAGACGTAGGCCTCTGGTTAGTCGAACCACTATAATTGGTGTGGATTCCTATTTTCCTCATTTTCAATTTATTGTCTTCATTTTATTCTTTGCTATTAATCATTGGGTGTTTGTGCCAACTTCTAGCATAACCATTTTGGTGCTTCCATTGAGAGCATATCGATCTTAGACTTTTCTACTTATAGATTGCTCTAGTCCACTAGGTAGATCAGTCAATTTTCATTGTTGTAATATGCGATAATTCAGATTTCCACAGAATCTGTCATAGGATTAATTGTAGTAATGGCCCTATGAAAAAAAATCCACCATCTTCAGGCCTATTAACGATGCTAAGAATGCTGATTCTCAGTATGTTGAAGAAGTCACTCAACCCAACATTGCTGTAGTTCAGAATCCCTCAAATATGATAATGTGGGTTGAGATGGATAGGATGATGAAAGAGGAATGATAAGTTGTGCGAAAGTCCCCATGAATTGAAGGAGCAGATGAAGGAATGTCCTGACTTTCTGAATCAATTAGCCTATAGTCATAGAAGGAGCAGAAGAAATTTATCGCCTTTTGATTTGGAAGAGGATAGTTCGTCATCATCTGGAGAAAACCATAGAGAAGGAAAGCAAAAAATGAAGAGAAAGGAAACAGACACTTTAAAAAGTGGATTGAACGTTGTTTAGAATGAAGGAGTGTGGATCGGTATCGATCCATAAACAGGGATAGATACCGAACCCTATCGTCGCGATTTAGGTGCTAGAGATACTGTTGGTGTTGATGATAATCTTGGTGGTGACATTGGTTATGTTGTAGGTGGCTGATATGTTGAAGTTCAGGTCGATGCCATTGATCCATCACATAAAAACCGTAGAAATAGGTCAACTATATGAACGGTTTTTCCAAAGTCAGGGGAACCAAAGTATCGTGAAAGTAACTAAGACCGTTTGCAAAGTGAACAGTCGAAGCATACCATGTTATGAATACCCTAAGTATTGATTTTGATGAACAACCATATAAAAATATTACTGCGAATGTTTCTCTGTGTTGTATTGTACATTCAGATATATTATGTAGACATTTTATAGAGATAAACAAGAACTTAGTGGAAGCAAATGGAAGAACAAAACTTATTAAATAAGAATGAAGAATACAAAGATATTTGAAGTGATATGTAGTTGTTTGAATCGTAGAATCTTTGTTAAAGACCCTATGTCAATTATACTTTAAGATCATCAACCATTCTCCTCAACCGAATCACAAAATCTTCATAAATATGAGGGACTATGAAATCCAAGACTCTGTAATAGTTTATTAGAGTTCCTATTTTCTAAAACACAAGTATATCGACATACTGATCGTTTTTCTAGTTCTGAAAATTCAAATAAAGGGATTTTCCCTCCACCTCTGCACTAAAAGACTCATCTCTTCAATCACTATTTAATGGCTCTAGAAAATTAGGCTTCAACATAAATTTGTCCTCTTTCTCTTATTCTTTCAGTTCCATACTTTTGTAAGAAAGACCCATTACATGTTCTTCCACTCCTTTTGCTAATCCATACTCTTTCACTTCAATTCTTCATGGATTTGCAAACCACACAAGGCAAATGAAATTGTACTTGAATTCATATCATTCTATTTCTAATTTCGTCCTATTCCTCAAAGAGTTCAAAGACATATTGTTATTGAAGGTCTAGAGGATCATTGTATTGAATCTGCGATAATTTGTATTGAAATGTAACTACTTTCTAGATTCCACTATTGATTATAAAGAGAAGAAGGTATTCTTATGGCCTATGAAATCAGAAGGGTGTTTTGTAGCCCGATAAATCAAGCGGGTGCATCTTGTAGCATGCGAAATCAAGACTATAAAGGTTTTCTTGCCATCCATGAAAAGCAAGTGGTAATTGTGAAATTATGTACTATGCATTACAAGACTGGATATAGGATTGGTTAATCCGAACCTGTATAAAAATGCCTAGTGTTATTTATTGTACTACATCTCACTTTAATACATACTTATTCTATGATTATTTGTTTCTCTTTGCAATCCGAGTAGACAGAAATTTAAATTCATCAGTAAGTTGTAAATAGCTGAAATACACACTTCATCCCTCTAGTGTATAAATAGCCTTAAGATCCATTCCGCATTATGTTATAGACAACCTATTTTTTCACATTTGGTATCAGAGCGGCCGGTTTTCAAAAATTCATAACTTTATTTTTGGAAAGGATAAATGGCTAATAACACTAGTAACACTTACTTTAATACTTTTAACAAAGGACAATCCACTACTAAACCCCCAGTATTTAATAGTAGCAAATAAGCTTATCGGGCTTGTAGGATGAAAATGTATTTGCAGTTTAATGTTTTGATATCTGGAATATAATCCAAACTAAGTACACTAAGCCCCAAATGAATTATGCACAATGGACTAATGATCAAAAGACACAAGCACTCAATAATTCGAAGGCTATGAATATTTTATTCTATGCGTTAGATAAAAATGTGTTTAACAGATTGTAAAAGTGCATAGATCTGGAGAACACTGCAAGTCACACATGAAGGTACTAGCAAAATTAAACAGACAAAGATATTCGTGTTAACTAACCAATTTCAACTGTTTAGAATGAAACAAAATGAATCCGTCTCTGATATGTATTCTAGATTTTAGGATATATAAAATGCATTCATATCATTAGGAAAGAATGTTACTAAAGAGGACCAAGTTAGAAAGATCTTGAATTCACTTTTTAGTAAATGAGATCAAAAGGCTTTGTCAATCGGAGAAGCCAATGATATTACTGCTATGAAAATAGAAGATTTAATTGGTAATCTGATGTCCTATGAAGTATGGTTGTAGGTTTGAAAAGATAAGCGAGCAAATGAGAAGAAATCATTTGCACTCAATGCTATAAAAGACAATCCTCAACCAGATGATGATGGGGAAATTGATTTTATTACCTTCAAGAAATTCTTGAAATATAGAAAGATAAAAAAAACTTCAAAAAAATAACAACTATAATTCTGGAAATAGAAATGTTGTTAAGTGTTTTGAATGTGATAAAGCTGGTCATTTGAAAATAGATTATCCAAACCTAAAGAAATCAAAGTACTATTCAAACACTTTTAATAAAAAGAGGAAACATGCTTTTTCAATGCAACATGAGATGATACAAATATATCATCAAGTGATAGTGATTTAGAAACAGAAAGAGCCAACATGTGCTTCATGGAAAGTGATGACCAGGTATGGTAACGAAGAAACTATGTATGTCTTAAATGGTATATATAAAGGATATAAAATGCTTAGAAAAGAAAGACTAGTTTAGAAAAATAGATATATAGATTAAAAATGTTTAACGAAGTATTAATCAAAGAAAAGCTATGTCTAAAACATGGAATTAAAGAATTAATTATGGAAATGACTTAAAACTTGAAAGTTTTGGAAAATTAAAAAGTGTAAATGTATTCTTAAAATTAGAAAATCTTTTGATGAAGTTAGAGATCACCGATCTAAGTGACAAAATAACATCCCTGGATAATGTTATTCTTAACTGTAATAAGAATATTGATAAAATGAAAACTGATGCTGATAAATTTAATAAAGGAAAGGATAGTCTAGAAAATTTATTATCTGCATTTAAACCCACTAACAATAAACTTAGACTTGGATACACCCCTAAGCCCAAATCAAAGAAAAACTTTACTCAACGTACTAAATTTGTTAAGGATATGAAGATCAAACCAAAACCTAGAAAATAATAGTTAAAATCCCCAAATAAGTTCAATAATTTATGGGTTCTTAAAAGATTAGATAATAATGAGAATGAAAAATATATTAATAATTTTACCGATAAAGTTCATTTATCTAATGATTACATTTTGAAAGGGCATTCAAACTCTTCATGAATTTGGCTTCCCAAAACTTAATCACGCGGACCTTAAAATAAAATAGGGTACTTGTGTGCATATTTTATATTTTTTTTGGTATCGAGATACCGAAACATCTGATGTTCAAAGCATATGACAAGAAATCCATAGATACCGAGCGACATTATGTAAAACGACGGTGACATTGTAAATGTTGGATATGTTATTGGCATCGGCAAAGTCGATAACTCTAAAACTCCTCTTATTTTAAATGTTTTACCTAATAAATTTTATTTGATGCTTTTTATTGATTTTGATTCCCCTCACGAGTTTTATTTATATACATTTATACACACACAAAAATTCCATGCATATCGTCTAGTTGCGCTTAAGCGATTCTTTTTTGTCCTTTTTTATTGATGACAAAAGGGAAGAAAATGTATAAATATGTTAGGCAAAATGGTGGGGGAGTGCATAGAGTTAGAGGGATTCAAATATAAAAATATTATATTTTATCTCTTAAGTATTTATATGGTTCTCATCATCAAAAAGAGGGAGACTGTTAATACCCTAAGTATTGATTTTGGTGAACAACTATATAAATATTACTACAACATATCTTCAAGTTGTGTAGTGCTTTCAGATATATTATAGAGATATTTTACATAGATAAATAAGAACTTCAGTAGAAGCGAATGAAAAAACAAAACAGGTTGAAGAAGAATGAAAGGCATAGAGATATTTGGAGTGACGAGTAGTTATTTGAACCTTAGAATTTTGTTAAAGACCCCATGGCAATTATACTTAAAGATCATCAACCTTTCACCTCAATTGAATCAAAAAATATCCACTAATATGTGGGAACTTGAAATCTGAAAATCTGCAACACTTCATCAGAATTCCTATTTTCTAAAACATATGTATGTTTACATATCCTTCTCAAGTATGATCACATTCTGACCATTTTTATGTTTTTTAAAAAATAAATGAAAGGATTTTTCCTCAATCTCTTTACTAAAAGGCATGTCTCTTCAACCACGATCTAATGGCTCTAGAAAAATGAAATTTCAGGGCAACTTTCTCTTACTCTTTCATTTTCGTACTTTTGTAAGAAAGATCCATTACATATTCATCCACTCTCTTTGCAAATCCATACTCTTTCGTTTTAATTCTTCATGGATTTGCAAACCTCAAAAGATTTGAGAATTTATACTTGAATTCATATCATTCTTTTTCTGATTTCATCTTATTTTCGAAGGAGTTCAAAGATATATTGCTATTGAAGTCTATTGGATCATTGTACTGAATTTATGAGAATTCGTATTGAAGATATGACTACTTGCAATTGGAGGACTGTAGCTCGATAAATCAAGAAGGTACATCTTGTAGCCTGTGAATTGTAAATGTATCCTTACCATCTATGGAAAGCAAGTGGTGATAGCGAAATTCTGTACCGTGTAGTACATGATTGGATGTAGGATTAGTTAATATGAACCAATATTGTAACTCCCCACACCAAGACCCACATTAATAAAGAGTATTACTGGGTAATACTATTTGCTAATGTGGAGAATATGATTGGTTAGGAGCGACCATCTATAGCCTCGCCTTAAATATCTATTGAATACGTCGACGAATGATATATATATATATATATATATATATATATATATATATATATATTTCTATCTCAAGTGGATCGACATATCCAATTAATACTTAATACAAAGCCTTAGGTGGTTATAGGATCTATCAGAACAAAATACAGCAACTCAAATGCAAAACACATCATAGAACAATAGATCATCACATATATAGACACACACACACGCATGTATATTACAGAGCATATGAAATGATACATGTCAAGTGGTATAGCAACCACAATATACAAGCGAGTCAAAAGAATATACATATCTGAGTAGCAAACAAAAAGGACTACACAAAAAGCTATAACAAAAAGAGCCAGCAGAATAGTCAACGCGGAAGCAGAATAGGCTAAGTCCAAATGTTCCACTAGGCTGGGGACTTGGACCAACAAACTTCTTCTTCTTCTGAGGAAAAGACTTCGGCTTATGAAATGGGAACTTCTTCTTATTGGGGTTCTTGTGAACCTCAACCTTATCACCGCTATCACACTCCTTCTTGACGGCTTCGAGAAGAAGCACCGAGTCAACCAACTCCTCGAAAGAAAACTTTAGCTGGAGCATCAAAGACTTCTTCAAATACTTCTTAAGACCAAAGACAAACTTCATATTCGTCTTATAGGGAGCGCTGATGTATTCAAGACTATATTTGGATAAGGCATCGAATGAAGAAACATAATCAAAGACGGAGGACTTCCCTTGCTTCAACTCGAGGAAGTGACGTGCCAATAAAGCTTTATCAGATTAGGAACAAACTTAAGCTCGAATCAAACCCCAAACCGAGTCCAAGAAAGAGTAGACTCATTGAGCTCGGCTATGAGAAGCTCGTACCAGTCAAGGGTACGCTCTTGTAACATGCTAGATGCTACAAGAACTCTGTCGTGGTCAGAAAGATCCATGCGAGAGAAGATGCACTCGCATGTATGAATCCAAGCTTGGACCTCTAGAAAGGACTCAAAGCTTTTAAACGACTTCCCTCCGAGATGTGAGAAATCATTGCAGATGCGCACAAAGACAAACTTGCATGGAGAAGACGATGGAGTAGGAGTAGGAGGCTAAGTGCTCCTAAATAACTCCATAAACTGATCTGTAGACATATAAACCCATCAGGATGTGACCTGCTGGATTTCCCAACATCCGAGCGTCATCCTCTACCTCTTCTAACCATTAGTTGAAAGTTAAGTTAAGATAAAGATTATTCAAAGGGTAGACATCATTAATTCAAATACTACGGAATTAAAATGCATTCCTAGATGTATTACTAAACTTTTATCTACTCGAAAGGACAAGAAAAGGTCAAAGGCACGGTGATTAAGGGATTCCTACACTTGTACTGCATTTAGATGTATCGTAATATGTACTTCTGTTTTATGTTTGTCATATTTTGTTCTGAACTCTGCTTTGATACCAAGCTGTGATGCCCCACCCCGAGACCCATATTAACAAAGAGTATTACTAAGTAATACTGTCTGCTATTACAGTGAATAGGGATGGTTAGAATTGATCATCTATAGCCTTGTATTGAATATCTATTGAATACGTCAAAAATGCTATATATATATATTTTCTATCTTAGGTGGATCGATATATCCAACAAATACTTAATACAAAGCCATAGGTGTCTATAGGATCTATCAGAACAAAATATAACAACTCAAATGCAAAACACAACATAGAATAATAGATCATCAAACACACACACACACACACACATACATACATATGTAGATACGTCAAAGAGTATACAAAATGATACATGTCAAGTGGTATAGCAACCACAATATACAAGCGAGTCAAAAGAATATACATATATGAGTAGCAAACAAAAAGGACTACACAAAAAGCTATAACAAAAAGAGCCAAAGAATAGTCCATGTGGAAGCATTATAGGCTAAGTCCAAATGTACCTGACCTAAAACACCTCGATCTGACCCGAGTATGAATACATGGGTCAGTCAAGCTAAACAAATCAGTTTAAGAGAAAATACGATAATATGAGCATAAGATAGAGGTGATGTTCTTCTTAGCAAGAAGAAATAATACTAAGTACGCATAAGCATAAGTCTGATATGTATCACTTCACAACATATAGTCTCAAAAGAGATAGAATCCATAAAACGTTAAATGTGGTGAGCCTTATATCATCGGCATTCATAAAATATCAAATATGATTTAGGGAAAAACCTAAACCTACCAAATCGGCAAACCCAAAACATGCACAAAGAGATCCCATCTCAGACATGCAATAAGGCAAATATATCTCCAAAGAGGAGAATAAAATCTTAAGTAAACGGCAAAAGGAAAACCTCAAATAACACCAGTGTAGGCAATTCAAATCTCAAAAATAGAACTCCCAAGAGTTCAAATTCCCAAAAGGTAATCGCCACAAATATATATCGAATGGTTCAAAGGACCAATTCCGAAAAGGGGCGACACACTAGGGAAAATAGTCGAAGAAATCATCTCAAAAGTTTAGCATGTGCATGTGGCCGAAGTCTTGCTGAGTACTATTATCTCTAATAGGTACCTCACCCAAAGGAAAAATGTCATAATGACAAATATGTCGCAATGGCAAACGCCGCAATGGCAATGACTCAAAGATTCAGTACTGGCACGCCGCAATGGAAAATGTGTCACAAACTCTCGAATAGGAACCGAACAGTGTTAACGTGTGTCCCATACCATATGTTCGCACTAAACGGTTTACTAACCGTTATGAAATTTCACACTCAATGCATTAAAAAGTTTTAGCTCATCTCATCGGTAAACTCGACTCGAAGGTCAAAACGATCAAACGAACAAGTCGGGAATTAACCGGTAAGATAAACGCACGTGTCCTATACCATTTGTTTTACCAAACCGTTTAATTCTCCTTCTCATTCGCTCGAATAGTGCGAAAACATGTAATTTATATAAAATAATTTACTTTGGAAAACAACCTTTGAAAACCAATTTCCGAAATCAATTTTAAAACCCATATTTGAAAATTCCCTTATTATAGAGAGTAAATAGATTTTACACTTAGAAATACTTCAAAATATTATAATTATTATTTTGAAATGCCCATTAATTTCAAAAATCATTTCAAAAAGATTCGGAGAAAACCATGATCGAAAATGAATAAAAACAAGGAAAATCACTCAAACCAATATTCGAATTTAAATTTAAAATAATTCAAATTTGAATTTTGAAATCTCCAAAATTTGTCTAGTCTATTGATAGACATCATGGCCTATAATCATCATAAAAAATATCACAAATATAACTGGAAAATGAAGCAAACGAAAGTCGAAAACATCAAAAGACAAGAGGAGACAAGGTAAGATTTGCCTTTTGCCAAGTCGATCCTGAGGTCGACATGGAGGTCGACCTCCTTGGTCCCTAGGTCGACCTAGTAGGCATTGGGTCGACCTGCATGTCGACCCAGGGAGGATGGTAGTTGACCTAGCATATGAACTTTGTTTCAGTTGATTTCCTACTCGTGAACTGATTTTCTGAGCAACATTTGACTTATCAAACAACAATAATTTTCAATGAAATTTTACATGAATGAAATTCAACATGCAAGCTACTGAATGCAAGAAATTTGGCAGCATTTCATTGTCGGAATCAAAAGATACAAGGATTCAAAAATGCAACAGAAACTGGATATAAACACGGAAAATTCAACTACAGGAAATTGCAAACAGACATTTCTACAGATTCAAGCACTAGCACTTTTGTTTTGGCTAGTTTGTGAGTTTATACAACTAACCTTGCTAATTTGTGAAAAAAGCTCGGAATATAGTAGCAAAGAGGAAGCTATGTTTGAGATTACAAGCCTTTAGAACCCGTAGAAAGCAAATATAGGACATGCAAGCAACTTACAGTAAAAAATTTAGAAAGCTATTTATTGTAAAAGAATTTTGTGATGAAATTGTATGATTTGGCGTTGCATACCTTTGATTTATCTTTATCTTGCAAAAAGACTTGAATTTTGGTGAGTTTAATTGAAGATTGAGCTTGATTTTTGAGAAACTGGTAAATTGGTTTATCGACTTTGCTAGGAGGAAGAACGCAATATGAAATGAACGTACAACCAATTCCTTTTTCCTTTTTTCTTAACCAAGCTAAGACTAAATGGGCTAACTAGGTTTGATAATTAAAAGAAATAAAACGACTTAAGGTTTAAATCAACACTTAACAAAAAAATGTGTACATATCACATACACATGAATAAAAAATGCATTTCTTCCAATTTGCACATAAGAAAAATATGAAAACTTGTATACAAACAAAATAAAACATTTTCTGTCATATAAAAAGATTATCTTATATTTTACAACATTTTATATTATTAAAATCCTTTATTTAACAAAAATACACCATTTACACAAATAAATGGACAAAACATTGTTTTTAACTTCTAAAATTCTAAAAAATTTATTTTTCCAATTAGAAAAATATTTCAAACCATTTCAAAACATTATTTATGGCCAAAACTTATTTTTAACCCAATTTCCAATTTTTATTTCAATAAACCTCCTTTAAAAATTACATACTTCTTTTGAAAATTATTAAAAGAAGCAAATGGAAAATAATTAATATAATTATTGTATTTTCTCTAAAATGAAATCATTTCCATTATTTAAAGCCCATGTTTCACTTGTTATCACTCCAAACAAAATAAAATAAAGCTTGGAATTCCATTTTCTCATTTTAAATTCCAAAATCCATTGTTTATTCCAAATAAATAATTTAATTTCTCCAATTTTAATTTAATTTACAATATTAAATTATAACTATCGTTATAATTCAATATTGACAGGTAATCTCCAAACCAGGGTTGTTACAGACTCCCCCCTTAACAAAATTGTCCTTGCAATTTCTAGAGTAGAATTTATGTTCAACTATTTAATTTCATCACTCAAAAAGAAAGAAAATAATCTTGAGATAAAGAAATATTCTCCTCATCGCTATGCGAAGATAAAAAACCGAGATAGGATCACTTGAAAAACTCTCTACCAAGTTCAGTCACTGGGATTAGCGGACCATTGAACTTTAACGAGCAACACGTCCTTGTTTCGAAGGCGTCTCACCTCCGAAGCAAGTATGTGAATAGGCTGCTGCACAACAAATAGGTCCGTTCAGATCTCAAGCTCTTGCAAATCAGGAGAATCGATAATAGAATCCGACTCTCGAAGATACTTCCGAAGCTGGGAGATGTGAAACATGTTATGAATGCCCGATAGATGAGCCAGAAGCAAAACCCTATAAGCCACATGGCCTATACGTTCAGTAATAGGAAATGGCCCTATAAAGCGAGAAACCAATTTCCTGATCGTATTGAAGCGCATAACCCTTTTCAGAGGAGAAACACGAATAAAGATGAGATCACCAATAGAGAACTCAAGAGGCTTCCTATGGTTGTCCACGTAAGATTTCTGGCGGCTCTATGCCTCTTTCATTCTCTGCTGAATAAGAACAATCTTTTCAGAAGAATCACCAATAGAATCCGGGCCAAGAATAATCTTCTCTCTAGATTCAAACCAACATGAAGGTAATCGACATGGCTTCCGTAAAGGGCTTTGAAAAGAGCCATACCGATACTAGACTTGAAACCATTGTTGTAGGAGTACTCCATAAGAGGTAGGTGATCCTCCCAACTACCACTGAAATCTAGTATGAAAGCACAGAGAAGATCCTCAAGAATATGATTTACCTATGCAGTCTATCCATTAGACTATGGATGATAAGCTATGCTGAAGTTAAGCTTTGTCCCAAAGCTTGCTGAAGACTCTGCCAGAAATGACTTGTTAATAATGGATCATGGTCACAAACAGTCGAACTAGGAACGCCGTGAAGTCTCACGATTTCCTTGATATATAACTTGGCCAAACGGGAAGAAATCCTATTAGACTTAATACGAATGAAATGAGCTGATTTGGTGAGGCGATTAATAATAACCCAAATGCTAGAATGGCCCGATCTCGAACAAGGTAGGCCGTCAATGAAATCCGTCGAAATCTGATCCCATTTCCATAATGTATTCTCTAAAGGCTGAAGGAGACCAGAAGGGTGCTGTTGCTTGGCTTTGATAAGTTGAAAAGTCATGCAATTGCTCACATAACTCACCATACCGTGTTTCATGCCTTCCCAATTATAAAGGCGATGCATATTGGCATACATCTTGCTACTGCCGGGATGAATGATATACTTAGAATGATGATAGTCATTTAGAATGTCATGCCCAAGAACAGAATCAAAAGGCATAACAAGATGGTTCTTCTTATGAAGACACCAATGAGAATCAACACTGAAATCCCGCAACTGCTCATCATGGGACTTAGACTCACAAATCTGGATAAGATGTATAGATTGGGATCACGTTGCTGAGCATCGACAATACAATCCAATAAATTGGGTCGAGCTTCCAAACTAAATAATAAAATAGAAGAATCAAAATATGGAGCTCGATCATGAATATCATAAAGGGATAAAGTCTCCAGAACATTCCACTCGGCTAACATCATAGAAACAATAGCCAAATGTTTGCGAATAAGCGCATCGGCAACACGATTACCCTTACCAAGGGTATACTGGATAACAAAGTTATAAGAGGCAAGGAACTCGAGCCAACGCTGTTGCCTCATATTGAGCTCCTTCTGAGTGAACAAATATTTCAAGGACTTGTGATCAGTATAGAGAATGAAGCGCTTGCCTAATAGATAATGTCGCCACATCTTCAAAGCGAAGATAATGGCGGCTAGCTCAAGGTCATGAGTGACAAAGGCAACTTCATTCGGTCGCAGTTGCCTAGAAGCATAAGCAACTACCTGATCCTTCTGCATAAGCATGACACCAAGGCCATAATGACTTGTATCGGGGTAGACAACAAGATCATGATTCCCTTTGGGAACCACTAGAATAGGAGCATTAGTGAGAATCCCCTTCAATCGCTGAAAAGAAGCTTCACACATGTTGGACCAAATAAATCGAACGCCTTTTCGAGTAAGGCTGATGAGAGGAAGCACGATGCAAGAAAAATCCTTAATGAATCAGTGGTAGTAACCCGCCAATCCAAGGAAGCTTCGAATCTCATGAACATTCTCAGGCCTCTTCCAATTTTAGATGGCTTCGATCTTCGAAGGATCGATTGAAATGCCCTAGGAAGAAATGACATGGCCTAAGAACTTAACCTTATTCTCCCAGAAATGGCACTTGGAGAATTTGGCTTTAAGCTGATGACGATGAAGAGTACTCAAGATAATTATCAAGCGATTAGCATGCTCGACTTCAGACTTCGAATAAACAGAGATGCCATCGGTGAACACAAGGATGAACATATCAAGATATTCCTGGAATACTCGATTCATTAGATCGACAAAGAAAGTAGGAGCGTTCGTCAAACCAAATGGCATAATAAGTCACTCGTAAGATCCATATCAAGTGCGAAAAGCTATAAGAGTAATGCTATCTTCCGCAACTCGGACCTAATGAAAACCAATGGCAAGGTCGAGCTAAGAAATGACTTCGGCAGCACTCAATTGGTCGAACATATCGTCGATCCTATGCAATGGATACCTATTCTTGATGGTCAACTCATTAAGCTTATGATAGTCGATGCAAATCCTAAGTGTTTCATCGGGATTCTTTGTGAAAACAACCATGACACCCCATGGTGAAAAACTGGACCAAATCAACTGCTTGGACTCAAGCTCTAAAAGCTGCTTCTTGAGTTCCTCATTTTCCTTTATAGACATTCTCGTGGGAGGACGACTAACTGGTTGTGCACCTGGAATGAGATCAATGTGGAACTCAATCGTCCACTTGGGTGGCAAACCCGAAATAGGCTCAAACACATCAGAGAAATCAGAAACAATAGGAATACGAGATATATCATCATCATCTCATGAATCTAGAGAATATAAAGCCACTTTAGACCTTTCCACATTCCAAAGAACAAGTGATAGTTGAGTAGACAAATCTGGATATCGAAGATATAAAACTCTCTCAGAACTAATAATCCTAGCATTGTATCGCACTAGCCAGTCCGTATCCAAAATCGTATCAAAACCCAAATAAGAAATAACGTACAGATTCACACGAAAAGAAAAGACACATAAAACAATCTCAACATCATCACAAAGCATGCTAAGGGTTGCGCATCCCCTGATAGGAGTCGCAATCCTTATGATGTAATAAGGTAAGGAACATCCAAAGAAATAGCATCAACGAGCTCTTTCAATACGAATGAATGTGATGCACCCGTATCGAAGAGAACTCGAATGGAACGATCATGGAAAAAAATAGAGCCTTCAAGAATATAAGGAGATGTACCTATGCGCTGAGAAGACCCTCCAGAAGCATCCACTACATTCAGCTTTCCAAACTGGGTATTACTAGGAGCAATGGGACAAGTGGCAAGACGGTGGCCTTCCTTCTTGCAATTACAACAGAAGAAAGGCTTAGGACAATCCCGATTCATGTGGTTAGAAGAACCACAATTGAAACAACCCTTCGAGTAGGAGGTGTTCCACTAGGATGAGGACTAGGACCAACAAACTTCTTCTTATTTCGAGGAAAAGACTTCGGCTTATGAAATGGGAACTTCTTCTTATTTGGGTTCTTGCGAACCTCATCCTCATCACCACTATCGCACTCCTTCTCGATAGCTTCGAGATGAAGCACCGAGTCAACCAACTCCTCAAAAGAAAACTTGAGTTGGAGCATCAAAGACTTCTTCAAATACTTTTAAGACCAGAGACAAACTTCATATACTTCTTATAGGGAGCGCTGATGTATTCAAGACCATATTTGGATAAGGCCTCGAATGAAGAAACATAATCAGAGACGGAGGACTTCCCTTGCTTCAGCTCGAGGAAGCGACGGGCCAATAAAGCTTTCTCAGATTCAGGAATGAACTTGAGTTTGAATCGTTCCCGAAACTGAGTCCAAGAAAGAGTAGACTCTTCAAGCTTGGCTATAATAAGCTCCTACCAATCAAGGGTATGCTCTTGTATCATGCTAGATGCTACAAGAACTCTATGGTGGTCAGAAAAATCCATGCGAGAGAAGATGCGCTCGCACGTAAGAATCCAAGCTTGGATTTCTAGAACATACTCGAAGCCTTTGAACGACTTTCCTCCGAGATTAGAGAAATAACTGCACATGCGCACAAAGATAGACTTGAATGGAGGAGATGATGGAGTAGGGGCTAGAGGCTGAGTGCTCCTAAATAACTCCATAAACTAATCTGCAGAAATATAAACGCCGTTCGGATGCGATCCGTTGGATTGCCCAACATCCGAGCATCGTCCTCTGCCTCTTCCAGCCATTAGCTGAATGTTAAGATAAGATAAAGATTATTCACTGGGTGGATATCATTAATTCAATAAGGAATACTATGTCATTAAAATGCATTCCTAGACGTATTTCCAAACTTCTATCTACCCCAAAGGACAAGAAAAGGTCAAAGGCACGGTGATTAAGGGATTCGTAACACTTGTACTACACTTAGATGTATCGTAATATGTACTTCTGTTCCGTGTTTATCATATTTTGTTCTAAACTCAGCTTTGATACCAAGTTGTGATGCCCCACCTCGAGACTTATATTAACAAAGAGTAGTACTAGGTAATACTGTATATTAATGCGGAGAATAAGGCTGGTTAGGATTGACCATCTATAGCCTTGTCTTAAATATCTATTGAATACGTCGACAAATATATATACATATATTCTATCTTAAGTGGATCGACATATCCAATAAGTACTTAATACAAAGCCATAGGTGGCTATAGGATCTATCAGAACAAAATACAACTCCTCAAATGCAAAACATATCACAGAATAGTAGATCATCACATATATATACATATGTAGATACATCACAGAGTATATAAAACGAAACATATAAATTGGTATAGCAACCACAATATACAAGTGAGTCAAAATAATATACATATATGAGTAGTAAACAAAAAGGACTACACAAAAAGCTATAGCAAAAAGAGCCAGCAGAATAGTACACACAGAAGAAGAATAGGCTAAGTCCAAATATACCTAACCTGAAACACCTCGGTCCGATCCGAGTATAAATACACGAGTAAGTCTAGATAAACAAATCAGTTTAAGAGAAAATACGATAATATGAGCATAGGATAGAGGTGATGTTCTTCATAGAAAGAAGAAACAATATGAAGCAAGCATAATCATAAGTATGGCATGTATCACTACACAACATATAGTCTCAAAAAAGATAGAACCCATAAAACGCTAAATGTAGCGAGCCTCATATCATCGGTATTCATAAAACATCAAATATGGTTTAGGAGAAAATCTAAACCCGCCAAATCGGCAAACCCTAAACATGCACAAAGAGATCCCATCTCAAACACGTCATAAGGAAAATATATCTCCAAAGAGGAGAATAAAATCTCAAGTAAACACCAAGAAGCAAACCTCAAATAACACCAGTGTAAGCAATTCAAATCTCTAAAGTAGAACTCTTTCAAATTCTCGAAAGGCAATTGCCACAAATATATATTGAATGGTTCAAAGGAACAATTCCGAAAAGGGGCGATACACTAGGGAAAATAGTTAAAGAAATCATCTCAAAAGTTTAGCACATGCATATGGCCGAAGCCTTGCTGAGTACTGTTATCTCTAATAGGTATCTCGCCCGAAGGGCAAAACATCACAATGACAAATACACTGCCATAGCAAATACACCGCAATGGCAAATGCCGCAATGGCAAACATCTCGAAGACAAATATGTTGTGATGGAAAACGCCGCAATGGGAATGACCCAAAGGTCCAGTACTGGCACGCCGCAATAGCCAATATGTCGCAAACTCTCGGACAGGAACCCAAACATTTTTAACGTGTGTCTCATAGCACACATTTGCACTAAACGGTTTACTAACCGCTAGTAAATTTCACACTCAAAGCAGTAAAAAGTATACCTTATCTCATCGGTAAACTCGACTCGAAGGTCAAAACGATCAAACAAACAAATTGGGAATTAACCGATAAGATAAACGCACGTGTCCCATAAAACGTGTTTTACCAAACCGTTTAATTCTCCTTCTCATTCGCTCGAATAGTGCGAAAACATATAATTTATATAAAATAATTTACTTTGGAAAACAAGCTTAAAAAACCAATTTTCGAAATAAATTTGAAAACCCATATTTTAAAATTCCCTTATTATGGAGTATAAATAAAATTTACACCTAAAAATACTTCAAAATATTATGTAATAGTTATTTTGAAATGCCTATTAATTTTAAAAATCATTTCAAAAAGATTCGGAGAAAAGCGTGCTCGAAAACGAATAAAAACAAGGAAAATCACTCAAACCGATATTCGAATTTAAATTCAAAATAAGTAAAAATTTCAATTTTGAAAACTCTAAAATTTGGCTAATCTATTGAAAGACATCATGGCCTATAATCATCATAAAAAACATCACGAATATAGCTGGAAAAAGAAACAAACGAAAGTCGGAAACATCAAAACATAAGGGGAGACAAGGCAAGATTTTGCCTTTTGCCAGGTCGACCCTGAGGTCGACATGGCGTTCAACCTAGGAGGCACTAGGTCGACTTGCATGTCGATCCAAGGAGGATGACAGTTGACCTAGCGTACAAACTTTGTTTCAGTTGATTTCATGCTTGCGAACTGATTTTCTGAGCAACTATTGACTTATCAAACAGTAATATTTTTCAATGAAATTTTACACAGACAAAGATCAACACGAAAGCTACCAAATGCAAGAAATCGGGTAGCATTTCATTGCAGGAATAAAAAGATATAAGGATTCATAGATGCAACAGAAACTGAATATAAACAGGGAAAATTTAACTACAAGAAATTACAAAAAGAAACTAAATTTTCTTCAGATTCAAGCACTGGCACTTTTTTTTGGCTAGTTTGTGAGTTTCTACAACTCACCTTGCTAATTTGTGATAAAATCTTGGATCATAGCAGCAAAGAGGAAGCTTTGCTTGAGATTACAAGCCTTTAGAACCCGTAGAAAGCAAATATAGGACATGCAAACAACATACAATAATTTTTTAGAAAGCTATTTACTATAAAAGAATTTTGTGATGAAATTGTATGATTTGGAGCTATATCCCTTTGATTTATCTTTATATTGTGAAAAGACGTGAATTTTGGTGTGTTTAATTGAAGATTGAGCTTGATTTTTGAGAAATTGGTAAAGCGGTTTATCGACTTTGCTTTTTTAGGCTGAAGGAGGAAGAAGGCAATATGAAATGAATGTACAACTAATTCCTTTTTCCTCTTTTTTTAACCAGGCTAAGAACAAATGGGCTAATTGGGTTTGATAATTGAAAGAAATAAATTGGCTTAAGGTTTAAATCAACACTTAACAAATAAATGTGTACATACCACGTACACAAATAAAAAAAATGCATTTCTCTCAATTTACAAACAAGAAAAATATGGAAACTTGTATACAAACAAAATAAAACATTTTCTATCATATTAAAAGATTAACTTATATTTTTAAAATATTTTATATTATTAAAATCCTTTATTTAACAAAAATACACCATTTACACAAATAAATGAGTAAAACATTGTTTTTAACTTCTAAAGTTCTATAAAATTTATTTTTTCTCTTAGAAAAATATTTCAAACCATTTCAAAACATTATTTGTGGCTAAAATTTATTTTTAACCCAATTTGCACTTTTTATTTCAATAAACCTCCTTTAAAAATTACATACTTCTTTTAAAAATTATTAAAAGCAGCAAATGGGCAACAGTTAATATAATTATTGTATTTTGTCTAAAATGAAATTATTTTCATTATTTAAAGCCCATATTCCATTTGTTATCACTCCAAACAAAATAAAATAAAGCTTGGAATTCCACTTTCTCATTTTATATTCCAAAATCCATTGTTTATTCCAAATAAACGATTTAATTTCTCAAATTTTAATTCAATTTACAATTTTAAATCATAACCATCATTATGGTTCAAATTGATAGGTAATCTCCAAACCAGGGTTGTTACAGATATAGATATTCCTAATGTTATATACTTTGCGGCATCTCACTTTACTACTTATTTGTTTTGTGATTATTTATTTCCATTTGCAATTTGAGTAGATAGAGATTTAAATTCATAAGTAAGTTTTAAATAGTTGAAATACACACTTCACCCCCTCTAATGTATAAATGGCCTTAAGATCCATTTCGCATTGTGTTATAGACAACCCATTTTCCCACACATGATTACCACTGTCCAATAGATCAGGTTGAGCCAGAATCTTTGGTTGATTTCGTAAAGAATCTAGTAAGTGAAAACTAACATAGAAACAACTATAAATGTGGCTCTTCTCTTAGTAGGAACTCATTCACTGACGAAAACTCATGTGAGGAATATCTTACACGCTCACTATGAAGATGATGCCGTCTAATAATGGGACGATGGATGCAAGGCAGCATTTGATGAAGTAGGAATAGAATATGAACACCAGAAGGGCTAGGACGCTGTCGAGTATCAGTGTTTCCTAATATTTCTTGAAGGTGTGACTACGATGTGGTTTAACTGGCTTCCATCGAGATCCATATCATTATTGATTGATTGGCGAAAAAGTTTGTTAAGCAGTTTTGTTCGCATACCACCCGACTGAAGGATACGATGTCATTATCAAACCTTTTCCAGAGTACCAAAGAATCATTGGAAGACTTCTTGATCAGATTTAATATAGTGGTGACCGATGTAAGTAATGTAATGGAAGATACATGTTATGGCTTTGATAAAGGGATTCACCCAGATACCTATATTGGAAGATGGCTAAAAATGAAACTCCCACCGACTATGAATATTTTTCTTACATCATAATGAATCAATTCTTGTACTTGGAAGAGGAAAGCACAATGACCAAGAATTTGATGGTGGACAATCAAGTAAAATAATTGGAAGTGACACAGTTGTGAAGCAATCTCGTGAAGGCTCTTGGAATGTCATTGTTATGTAAGAAATAAAGGCAATAATCAAAAAAGAAATAATCAAGGTGATGGAGGTAGGAAGCTGGATTTTAAAAAACTTCCAAGACTTCCAAATTACGAAGATTATACAATATCGAACAATTTGATTGAGAAAATATACCTTGTGACACAAGGTAATGAATAGTAAATGAAGCCAACTCCGAGGGAGTCGACTGGTAGGAAAAAGGTCTGGGAAACATTTTCGTTTTCATAAGACCCATGGTTATAACACGAATGGATATAGGAATTTTTAAGATGTGATTAAGGACTTGATCCAGAAGGAGAAGCTTCAACAATATGTAAAAGCCCCATAGGATAGCGGGTAATGGAATGCTCAACCTCAGAGAAACAGCTCCAACAGGGCCAGGATGGGCCTAGTGTGGTGAGCCTAGGCAGCCTAAAAGGAGACTTGTGATAAACACAACAATGGTAGATCGCATACAGCCGAGAAGAGTTGGAATAAGATGGAAAGATATGAGAGTTCCAATAAATATGTGGTAAAGGAGATCTGCATTACCATTGAGGATGGAGCTCTAGTAAAGCAATTTAAAATCATGAAGGATGACATTGCATTTAGAAGTTCTAATGTAGACAGGGTCCAAGCACCTATGGTTGATCCATTGGTGATAACGCCATCGAGGATGGAGCTTTTAAAGTAATTTAAAATCACAAAGGATGACATTACATTTAGAAGTCATGATGCTGACGGGGTCGAAGCACCTATGCTTGATCCCTAGGTGATAACAATCATGATTGGGCTAGCAATAGTGAAGAAAGTGCTTATTGATTGTGGGAGTTCGACAAACATTCTGTTTAAGAGAGCTTATGATCAAATAATCGTGCATGGATAGGATCTAAAGCCATGTAAACTCCAGATTCAGAATTTACCAAAGTGGTTGTAGAGCCTTTGGGATGAGTAAACTTATTAGTTGTTTTAGAAGGTGACTGCAAGAGAGTGTGTTATGACCTTCATTATGATGGATATTTCTCTAGATTATAATGCCTTTTTGGGCCAGCCAGCCCTAGCTAGAATCCAGGTGGCCCTAGCTCCATGGTGCCTGTGGAAAATGAAACATGAGTCATTTAAGGTGATCATAACCTAGGACGAGAATGTTACATCACTGAGCCGAGGGAAGCAAAGCAATGTGTGGAAGGAAAGGATGTAGATAAGATTTTTTGTGTCAAATAAGTAAACGTAGAGCAATCACTGACCGAGCCTTTGCTTGGTTAGCACATCATGTTCCTTAAGCTATGGACCCATGGAAAGTGGCAGAGGATGTGGGGTAGCCCCAACCAAGTTAATGATTGCCATTCTGGTTGATCAGGACGATCCTATATGGGTCTTGAAAATAGAATCCCAAATCATTTTGATGATTGATAGGGAATTAAAGGAGGTTCTTTGAGTAAAACCTTAACATATTTTCCTAGAGACATTCTGACATTTGTGGAATATTATCGAAGATGTCATGCCATGCATTAAATGTAAACCTATGATATCTCCCTATGAAGCAGAAGTGATGTAGCCTGGGTCCGGAGTGATCCATTGCACTGATAGAGGAAGTGGATAAGTTAAAAGCCAATGGCTTCAGCCGTGATGCTCTATACCTAGAATGGATATCCAATCCAGTCCTAGTCAAGAAGTCTAATGGAAAATGGAGTACATGCATCAATTATTGAGACATGAATAAGGCATGTCCAAAGGATAGTTTCCCATAGCCAAAAATCGACGAATGGGTGGATATGACCGCTGGCCACGAAATGCTATGTTTCATATAGCTTAATCCGGCTACAATCAAATTCCAAGCATATCCTAGATTAAAAGCATACCAGTTTCAAAATTGACCTGGGACTATATTACAACCTTATTATGTTATTAGGCCTGAAAAATGCTGGGGCAACCCGTCAAAGACTTGTGAGTTCAATGTTCAAAGATTTGAATGTATGTTCAATGAAAGTCTAGTAAATGATATGCTGGTAAAGTCACAATGATCGATGAACCATTTAGAGGACTCGTCAGAAATGTTTGGCATGCTCTAGAAGTATGGTATGAAGCTCAACCTACTTAAGTGCTCGTTCGAAGTTGCATCAGGGAAGTTCTTGCGTTTTATTATGAAATCAAAGGGAATTGAGGACAATCTAGAGAAGATTAAAGCCTTGAGGAATATTGAAGCTCCATAGACGATAAAGGAGGTACGGAGTATGAATACGGGAAGGTAGCTATGCTAAGACAATTCATCTCAAGGGCTATAAATAAATGCATACTGTTCTTTAATGTCCTTAATGTGGGGAAAAGAAACTTCGCCTAAACACGGGCCTACAAGGATGCTTTCCTAGCCTTGGTCGACCATTTTCCAAAGACCGCAAGGATGCTTTCCTAGCCTTGGTCGACCATTTGCCAAAGACCGCCTATCTGGTCAAAGCCTTTGAAAGGAGATGATTTATTTTTTTATCTAGAAATATCTATTCATTCTTTGAGTGCTTCCCTCATAGAGAATAAATTAGAATCCGAAGGCTGGTATACTATATCAGCAAGAAATTGGTGGGAGAGGAGAGAAACCATCCAAAGTTGGAAAAGTTGGCATATTGTTTGTTGATTACATCGAGGTAACTCTGTCCTACTTTCAAGCTCATCCAATTAAGGTGCTAATTGATAAGCCCTTAAGACAGGTCATGCAACTACCTGAGACTTCTAGGAGATTGTTAAAATGGAACATCGAACTAAGCTAATATAATATATAGTATTATCCTCAAAGAGCGATCCATGGTAGGCATTGGTCAATTTCATTATCGAGTTCATCACTTGGTATGATGAGAGAGAAGAAATTGTAAGCAGAGTGTTTAATGGAAGTTTTGCATGGAAAAGGGCATCCAACAAATGTTGTTTAGGGGTTGGAGTGGTTTTTATAACCCTTGAAGAACGATCTGTTTACTACACCTTAAAACTTGAGTTCCCTACAATGAACAATGAAACCGAGTATGAAGCGCCGATCGCAGGAGTTAGGATAGAGAACAAATTGGTAGTCAAGGCCTTGCACATATACATTGACTCTCAATTGGTGGTCTGCCAAGTGAGGAACGAATTCCAAGCAAAAGAAGCTAGATTAGCCTCTTATTTGATGAAAGTTTTGGAATTACTCAATGACTTTGAGTATTACATGGTAACACATATCTCTAAGGACAAGAACCTGAAAGCTAATTCTCTAGCCAAGCATGCGATCTCCAGGGATGCAACACTCATGGGTTTAGTTCCAATGAAGGTATTATTAGCCCCAAGCATCGACTAGATTGACATCGATTGCATCTTAGAGGCTGTACCTGAGAAAGAATCATGGATAAATCAGATTAAGAAGTATCAACTAAAGGGAACCCTTCCAGATGGGAGGAGCGAATGAAGAAAACTCCTGTGCCAAAAAGATTATTGTGGATGTTTATAATGGATTCTGTGGCGATCACATTGGAGGGAAACATTAATGAAGAAGATTGTTTGCTATGGGTATTTTTAGCCAACTGTCAACAGACATGTAGTTGATTACACCAGGAAATGTGATCGATGCCAAAGATTCACCAAAATTCCTAGAGCCCCACCGACAGAGATTATGAAAATGGTTACTTAATGGCTATTTGCGGTATAGGAAATTAATATTATTAGTGCGCTGTCAATGTTGAAGGGCAGTGTAAAGTACACCATCATTGCGGTTGATTATTTAATGAAGCGGGTTAAAGCGGAACCACTCGCCATGATCACCATGAAGAAGGTGATCGACTTTATGGTTAGAAACATTATTTGTCGATTTTTGATCCCACAAACGATCATTTCCGACAACAGGACCTAGTTTGATAGTGCGGATTTCAAGAACTTCAGTGGCAAGTATAAAAGTGAGAAAAGATTTTCTATAGTAGCATATCCATAGGTGAATAGACACGTGGAAGCAGTAAACAAAATCATCAAGTCTATTCTGAAAAAGTGATTGACAAAGGCTAAAGGCAAATGGGTCAATGAATTGCCACTGGCACTTTAGGCCCATCGAACGACCTACAAATCCACAACTAGTCATAGTCCATTCTCTTTGGCTATAACACTTTGTAAATGATAATTAACTTGAAAATAATAATTAATAATTGGTGGTGTTGAAAAATGAATTTTTATAAATGTCATAATTTGGCTATGAAACTTACATTTTCTGATCAACTTTCATATGTAAAGTTTTTCGATTGGAGTTCAAACGGAAAGTTATTAACGCTTGATGTTTTAGAGGCAAAAATAATTATATATGTAATTATGGTGATAAAAATAAATTAAATATTAATTAATAACGTTAAAGGAAGCTTAGACGTTAAGAAATGATAACGTTAAAAATAAAATCTCAAAAAATGTGTAAAGTGGAAAAAAAATGAATGCAATTGGTTAAATAAGTAATAAAATTGAAACAATCATGGCAGCATAATTAATTGTCGCTTAAACAAACCTCAAGTCGATCCCTATTACACCCAGGTCGAATGCTAGCGGTCGACGCTAGACAAGGGGCGGTCCACCCGTGTGTAATAAATATTTCATTAACGGGCTAGACTGATTCTAGGGCCTATAAATACAGACCTAGTTTCTCACTTTTCTTATCATATTTTTAGGATACAGCGAAGCTCTACCATTCTCTTTCTCTATAATTTCTAGAATTCTAGAAGTAGTAAAACTATTATACATATACATACATATAAGTAGAGAAAAGTGGAGAATAAGGGAAAAGAAGAACACGATCGATTCAGAATACATAAACAAAGGTAAATCATGAATCTTAAACTAAAATTTGAATTTAATTCAATACTTTCGCCAGATCTATAATTATGATGGGTTTGTAGCATTTTTATATTTTGGATTTAAAGTAAGAGAGAGTCAAATAAAACGAGAATGAATGCAGATCTAAATAATTGGAAAGCTAAAGCAAACTGAGTTGAAAATTACATATTTTGTAATAATATTGGATTTACATTGTTATAGATCTATTTCATTTATGCCTAGATATTAATCATGATTTGAAAGTTAAATTTTATACACGTAAGGAATTGATATAAATCATGAATGAGATATTAAATTGTATACGCATAATGATTAAGGAAAATATGCATGTATGCTATGGAAAACCCTAAACTTGATAGATATTGTATATGTTTGGATTTGGAAAGTTAAAGGTATAAATAGTCCCTTGATTTATAAATAACTTGTTAATGAAAACATATTGGGATTCCAAATTTGGTTAGTTTATTAGATTGTTGAACATAAATTAGAATTGATTATAAATTAAACCGTGACTGGACAATATTTAATACATTAGAATGAATTGTGTAACAATGTGAATTTCTATAAATTGTCTAAAAATACAGATAAAAATGTATAGGTTGAAATAATAAGGAATGTAAACAAAAAGGAAAAGATATACAAAATAAGGAGATCTTCGTATTTTGTACTGTCTGTTCCAATAAAAAAATAATAGATAATTCCTTGTTACTTCACACATAAATATTTTAAGTAATTTATAGAGAATTATAGTGTTAGCAATTTTCTTTGGGGAAAGAAGTAAATCCAATGTATTAAGATATAAAATTATTAAGTATAACTAAAGTACTGTAAGCAGGAATAATAACAGCAACTGAAAAGGGAAACATAAATTATGTAGTTTACAATGGTGTAGAAAAAAAGTTAAACAAAGAAGATACAATTAAATGAATAGGGAAGTAATAAGTCTAAAAAGGCAATTAAAGAGTGTTATTAGTTAAAAAGGAAACACGAGATTTCATCCAATAATGTTAAACGAAAGGGAAATAATAAATGACACTTAAGTCAATAAATTGGAAATGCATGACAAATGATAGTAATGAAAATAATAAATTAAAATAAGTTATGTAAGGTTTATTGAATAGCAACGATTGAAAAAGTTGAAAATTATTATTAACAGCTGAACATTAAAGGCATAATGATTAAGCAAGTATGAAGGAATACACACACAGACATTCATATTTATACATAGCCTCAAGTATGCATTTATGATGGGTGTGAATTATTAAAGTTAATAAATAACTTAAATGGATAAGAATAACACAGTCATTAGAATGGGTTGGAATGCTAGGTCAATAGTGTTATACAATAGAAGCTTGCCCACCATAAAAGGGTACCAATAGTTGTGTTTACATTATATTGACTTGAGACATTCAACCGTAGGACCTATGAAGAGTATACGCTTGCATATAGATAAAGGAATACCCCAATAGGAAAGAGAGTTTGCTTCAATAAAATAGAAAAAGGGGTATTGCCTTGATTGCAGTAGGCAATCTAAATTGGATGGTGAGCGAAGAACAGCACCATGTTAGTATAACGATACCAATTTAAGAATTGGGGATTGCACATAGGTCGAGAACATCATCAAACCTTAGCGGTCAATGAGAAAGACATGGGTTACACCTAACGGGTACACTCCTTACTAGTTTATGGTCCATGTTAGGTCATGCATCGCTAATGTTTATTTTCAAGTTTGTTTGTTAGGAGGCAAGACTAGCTAACACTTTTAGAGAAGCCTTTCAAATCATTGGCTAATCCATGGAGTTGAGTCCACCATACTTATAGTTTGTTGAGATGAGTCTACAAAGCAGGAAGCAGACAAGTCAAAAATCCCCAAAAATTCAAGCTAAAGTACAGTTATATTATTGAAAAGTCATTATTAGGCACGACCAGAGTTCCTCGGTATGCACAACGATTAGAACATGATACGACAGGCATAATGGATCCTGACGGAGCGTTGATCTAGGGATATTAACAGGGATAATATCTTGGTCCAATGGTGGACCAAGGTACTTATATATTTACATATTGGTATGTAGCTACAGTCTACTATGAGTAGATGTGATGTATTGTGTGCATATGTGGCAAGACAACTATTTAAAAATCAGAGACATAACGTATGATAAATGACAATCTGCATAAACCCGTGTTATATATAAAGTGTATACTGTACCTGTAACACCCCTAATTTTTAATAACATTATTTAAGAGATTCAATTAGATAAATTAAATAGAATAATGTAAATGTTAAGTGATAAAAGGGTTGAGATTTGAACAAATATTTCTAAGGCCGTGCTTAATAAAATAATTAAATGGGCTTAAGAATGAGTTTTAAGCTAATTAATTTTACATAAGTGTATATTGGGTATTTGCCGCACATAACGCTTAACCCTTATATATTTTCATCCCTACCATTTTATTTCTTATTCACATTAGGAGCTAGCCATAATCAAAGAGAGAGAAGAGAAATTAAATCAAAAGCTATAGATTCAAGCTTAAGGTAAATCGATCTTAATCCGATCTCCTTATCTTAATCAAGGTGCATAACAATTCCATCTCTATTTTATTTTTTAATCATATGTTTTCGAATTTAAGTGTAAATTCATTTTATGATGATTTGGATGATGATATGCATGAATTATAATTTGTTTGATTTAATTTTTAAATATGATTTCTCACGTTTTAGGGTAAAACCGATTTAAGTTTATATTTAAAACCCATGGAAAAAATTTATGTTGTGTAAAACATGATTCTAGAATTGGTTTTAAGTTTGATAATTTTCCAAGCTATGGAAAGATTAATACAAATTTTCAAAGAAAAATATGGTTATTGGGGTTTATAAATTTATTTTGAAAAATATATTAAGAATTTGGATCTGAAATTTTGATATGTTAAATAACATGATTAAAGTGAATTTCTAGAATATTTAGGGATTTTTTCTAAGTGATTTTCTATGCAAATTAAATTATGTTAGAAGAGGGACTTCTTTGCAATATTGGTTTTGCATAATGGAAAGGTTTATTTGTAACTTAACCATGGTTTAGATTTGGAATTAGCCGTAGTTATTTTTTTAAATAATTCGAAAAGTTAAGGAAACTAATCTTGTATTTACACGTGGTAGGTTAATTAGAAAGTTCTTTCTTTAATTAGTATTAAAACAGGTTTACTAAGAAAAGTTAGTTTCACCTTCTTTAGAAGTACCTTTCAACTCAGAGCTTTCGCCTTCAACCAAGTTGAAACCACTAAGCCGAAACGAATGCACAAGGCATCACTTGGATGGTACATAGTGAAAAGGTGGAAGGCTGTGTATCAAAAGCATGGCTTCCGAAGGGGTCGATACATTGATTTGTTTATAAAAAGAAAAGCGCCTACGTTAGTTTTATTTAAGCCTTCGAAGGAGTTGAAGCATATGTTTTCAAAAGAGGTTTCCAACTGCTTTCTAAAGATTGTCACCGACTTTGTTTGCTTTCGATTGGGTTCCTTAACTTGTAAAATAATAAGTTCGAAAGAAGGGGTTCCGACCCAGTCGAACCCCTACAGCCGTTCTTTAGCCTTTTGAGTGTGTTGAAGTCATTAATGCTTTCGAAAGGTTATGTTTTAAAGATGTTTTAATTCACTTCCTAAATGCTTTTGAAAGGTTCCAAGGGTTTCGAAGGCAATGATTTCGAAAGGTGTTTCGATGCTATCCTTCAATGTTTGTTTAAATGATCGAAAGCTTTTGAAAGGGATAGTGCCGACGCCATCATATTTTCCCTAATTTTTTTTAATAAAGGACAGTTTTGAAAGAGGTACTTTCGCTTATATTCACTTTGAAGCAAATAATATTTTAAGTATAAACCCAATGGTTTCGAAAGGGGTGCTTCCAATAGTTTCGAAGCTAAGCTTCTAAGTATTATTATTGAGTAATATTAATATGTTCAAAAGGTTTAGAAAGAGAAGATTTAAAGTGTTTCGAAAGGCATGTGACTAATATTTTGAAAAAGAGATTGATATGCTTGCGATGGAGGTTATCCAGTGAAGTCGAAAGCAAGGTTTTGAAGGTTTCGAATGCCTTATTTTTCAAAGCAAATAACCCAATCTCATTTTGAAAGGAAACCACGACATTATTGAACCAAGGGTTTTGAAAAGGAGTTTTGAAGAAGTTTTCTTTAATTAAAAGGTTTAAGGGATTAACCAAATTATTATATATGCTTCTTCATATATGTGCATATATATTCACATTATAATGGACCCATAAGTGTATTTTTGGAAAGGGCAGAATAACCAGCTAGTTTGACCCAGTAGTGAATATGAATTAAGTTAACTCCTGAATGAGTAGACTTGAATCCAGGAGGTGAGGAAGACCAGAACATATGATGCTAAAATATTAAAGGAAAAGATGCGGCAGAGGCCAATAGGTTCTCAGTAAGCCCATGAAAACTGTGTATTGGAAAAGATATTTTCAGGGGCCAATATGTTCATAGTTATCCCATGAAAGCTATGTATAAAGGAAGATGTCAGAAAGACAGGTTCATAGTTAGCCCATGAAAAACTAAGATTTGATATTGGCAGAGGCCAATAGGTTTATAGTAAATCCATGAAAACTATATCCAGATTAATATATTGACAAATGTCAAAGTGTTCCTATTTAGTCCATGAAAATTAGGGTAAGCAAAGAGGATATTGGAGTTACTAATATGTTCCTAGTTAGCATTTGAAAACTAGGATAAGAAGAAAAGATATTCGATTTACCAATAGGTTCCTAGTCAACCCATGAAAACTAGGATAAGTATGTGGATATTGGAGTCACCAATAGGTTCATAGTGAGCTCGTGAAAACTATGTAATCAGACAGAGAATCCTTAAACATTTAATCTGTTATTAGTGAGCCCATGAAAACTATTAGGCTAATAGTAATTCTGGAAACTATGACTGAGACCGATAGTCAAAATGAATGAAGATGGGTAATCTAGAATTGATTCAATTGCGGGCTAGTCTAGTTCCAATAATAGTATCGGAGCCCAATAGCCTATGCAGTCTAAATTAGTCATACTAAGGCTAACTAATCAAGCTTTCCCACGTAGTATGGTGTCTAGAAAGGTAATGTCTATGATTGGAATTGGGTAATCAAGTACCATGTCCTACCTAGTTACTAGCTTGGCACGAAAGGTGAAGTGAGCCCAAAGGTTGCTCATAATAGAAAAGGCCCAAGTTTATTTAGGCCTTGGGCTAATTTACAAAATCGTTTTGAAAATTAATGTTAAAGGTTTTAAATTTAATAGTTAAATTTAAAATAAAACATGTTTATTATAAAAATTATGATACTACATAAGTTTTCAAAATGTTTGAAAGGATAATGATATTTTCAAAATGTTTGAAAATATTTATATAATAATTTCAAAATTTAAATTTATTAATAAGATTAATAAAATAAATAAATTAAATATGTTAACTAATCAATGCATATATGCATGTATTACATATGTTGATATGTGTTGTGTTATTTTAAAATGTTAAAATAACATAAGTATACATGTATGTATACAAGATAAATTTTGAAATTAATAAATTTTAATAAAAATTGTTTAGTTGAATAAATTAATTAAACATTAATCAATTAAATAAAATACACACATATATATAATATGCATGTTACACTATAAAGGTTACAGTATATGCTATAAATATTATAATAGATATGTCCAATATAAAAGTTATATTGGAATACTAATTTAAAATTAATCAAAGAGTTAATTGATTAAAATTAATTAGATAAGATTTAATTAATGATATATTATACGTAAGACTATCATATAAGTAATATGAAATATAAAAGTTATATAACAATAAAACTTATATGATATGTGTATAAACTAAATGTGGAACATTAAAGAAACCCAAATAGACTTAAGAAACAAATACATATGTAAATGTACATATACCGTGATTTCTGATGTGTCTGACACTTGAATTGCTAGGGGTATTTCATATGAAATATATTACTCTATAAGTCGATATCACTCAATACATATATTAAAGATTATGAATCTACGACATAATGTTGTCCTCTACTATATATATACATTAATAAATTACTTACATACTCCTTAGTTGTTGAGCAAACTCAAGCTCAGGATGTTATGCGTAGTATTATTAATATATTGAACATATGAGGTAAGATAACTGTATGTTGTCGTTGAGCAAACTCAAGGTACATATACTATACTTAGGCCATCACGATATAGTAGGTATGAGTGAATAATTTCTTTCGATTTGTTAAGAAAACTTAAGGTCCAAATGAGATTAGAATAAGGAAAAATAGGTTAGGAATTGTATATGATACAACCGATAAGGAGTTATCCATCGTTTGTGGGGCTATGATTTGTTGAGCAAACTCAAGGTTAGAATACCAAAACAAACGAATCCTAACACCAACTAGTGAAGTTGTAAGACTTCTATGTTTTATCTTAGAGTTTGGAGAAATATAAAAGACTAGTGTGAGCCTTATTAGAAAAATGAAATGGTAACATTTAACCTTTCTAATATTGTAAGAACATATGCTATATAATGTTGTAATTATCTACAATGATAAATATATGCATTTAATATGATTGATAAAATGTTTGTCAATAACATATATAAGCAAACTGAATTGAAAGTTGATAAACAGAAATATAATATATACTTACTAATAATTCTAATTGCATGTTATGTAATGTTTCTATACCCATGCAAGTGCCCAATTTCAACTACTTAATACATTCATAAGTTGGTCACTTATATGTTTATTTGGTTTAGATGGTGTATTGCATTTTATGAGTTTTTGAACTCAAAATGCAATTCAAGACTATGAATATTAGATCCATGTACTTTCACATATAAATGTTATATGGTGAACAGTCATAGTTTGTGGGGTACAATATTTCGATGAAGTTAGTTCATTCGAAATAAGCCAATAAACCGTATTTTAAGATCATGTATTCAACTTGAATGATTTCAAAAGGGTCATATTATGTTAATGTAACACAAGACCATAAACTACGAGATACATCTAAGAAATCGATCGTTGAAATGTCATCTTCATCGGTTTACATAATGTGCAACATATTTGATGCCTTAAATGTTAAGAATAATCAAATATGCTTTTGTAAAAGGTTTGTTATGATATTGTAGTAAGGTTTTCTTTTGAATAGTTTGACCATTTGAAAGAAAAATGAATGTATAAGAATAGATGTAATTTAAGGTAAAGTTGGAATATAGAGAATGTATAATCACTTTTGCTTCATAGAGAAACATTGAAAACGAGAATTATAATAATAAATGATACTTAATATTGGAATATGAAATATGATTTTTATTCCGTAATGTATTTTCATACAGAAAACTGTTTTCTATAACATTTATTTCTTTCAGTTCGAGATATTTGATCAAAGAACTATCCTTTGTAAACTAGTTGCAACATATGAAATAAGTAAACAATATTAACCATATTAAGTAAACAGTGGACCTCTAAATTTAGTATGCTATTATAGTGATGGCGGAAATAGTGGGAGCATGCCATGTAGCACCGAATGATTGCATCAAATTACGAAAATTGTTTTCGTAAAATGTACCGAACATTATTTGTGAAATAATGTTTATTTTTGTGAAAAATAGATATAACTGTATTTCAATATGAGTATTATGAATATTCATCATGAACTATATTATAGAATTTGTTCTCATAGCAAAAGTGATGCAACAAAAAATACATATGTATCTAATATTATTTACAATTATTTTGGAATTATAGACTAAGTGGTAGTTTTGAGAAATAATTTTACTATATGATTATGAATCATATGATACAGATTAATTATATATCAAACAGTTATGGGCTATGCACCCATTCAGTGAGAGCATCATAAGAGTTGATGAACTCTTTGAATTAATACATATCGATGTATGCAATCACAAGTCTATTAATACCAAAAGGGTTCCACATACTTTGTTATATTCATCGATGATTTATTACCAACATGAACATGTGTATTAGATACACATGTAGTAAGTTTATGATAAAATCATAGAATATAAAAGAAAAGTAAATAAAATAACATGCAATAGAATAAAATGATTTGGTCGAATAAGTGAATATATTGGAAAGAGCACCAAAAGTACCTAAAAATGAATATAGATTCAATCTCAAGATCACTCCTCCATGCGATACATCATCATGCATCGATAAGGAGTAATCAGACATTATTGGACAATTTACGATTAATTGTGGGTGAAGTTGAATTAGTTTCTTTCCATAAGGTCATGTACTTAAGATTAGTACACAAGGTTGATATTATTTCATCTAAAAAACAGTTTACAAAATCATACAAGATAAGGGTTTGTAACAAATCCCAACGTATCCTAGGCCAAGGAGTTCGCAGGTTGTGCGAGTCGAAAGATTGCACGTAATAATTGTTCATGGGGGATCTTGTATGGATCTCTAAAAAGTTTTTGGAAAGGTCTATCATCAAATGGCATATTTATTTTTTGAACATAATTTCTGTAAACTAAAATCAGTTTTATAAATAAAAAGGTTCATAAAGCATTTATGAATCCCTATTCTATTTGCACTAAGAAAAAAATGTTTTTTCAAGATATATCAACTTCTCTATGAAGGAATTTCTTTAAGAAATTTTTGGTAGCTAAATGGAATTAGATCCGATCCATAGATAGAACTGATTATATGAAATGAAGTGAAATTAACTAACCTAAATGAACACATAGAATTAGAATGTATAATAAATATTCTCGCACATCGAAGAGAAACTATGAGTTTCTTATTAATGTCGAAAATATACATTACCCTCGCTTGTTCAATTAAACCGTTAAGATTGTTGACTCTATATGGTATGATGTGCAGATCTGAAAGAATTCCAATTACGCTATCAAAATATGATTTTGGTGGTCATAACCAAAGAGACATGATCCATCAACCGAGATTGTGTCTTTATTGGAAATGCTAATGTGGTTGGAATTAAATAAGCAATGTTGATAAGAATAATATTGCAAATTTCAATTATTGAAATTAGCATAACAGATTTGGTATCCAACATGCTCAAGTTAATTCAGATTTACTCACAAAATTATCGCTCGATAAGAATTAGTGTTTTGTACTTATGTGTTGAAATAGAAAATTCTAAATAATGATTTAGAGTAAGCCGTTTACACATATTAACCAAAAACGCCTCGAAGTTAGTGGGAGCAATATTGGGTTTGTTAGTCTTTGGATATGATCCAAGAAATGATATGAATGTATCATTTTATAAGTATCAAGAGTAAATAAGTATTTTGATAGAAATATAAAATAGTTTGATTTCCTATCAAAATGCAGAGGAACGTGTGTTCATAAGAAAGAACATTAAAATGTACACTGATATTTCTAAACTATAAGTAAACAACACGTTGTTGACTTTAACAATATGCTTGTACTAAAATCAACTTTAGTTATTTTAATACTCAATTTTGGATTGCTAATGATATCTTTTTTGGTGAGTATAAAAGATATAGGGATTGTCCCAAAACGATATACAAGAGCACCCTATTAAAAGGAGAACATGTAAGTTGGATTTCTTATGCACTAGCAATAGGAATTATCATATGGATTATGTTTTGTATGATACTATGCTTTTTTTATGTATTTGATACATGGAGAAGATATAAAATCCAAAGTGATACCACAAAATGGTTGTTTGAGGTGTTCTTGTGTATTTGTGAAATCCTAAAGAATTGTTTATAGAAACAACGAACTCGTTACTATGGAATGTTTGAACACAAACTTTTATAAGTGATATTGAGTATAACATGTCAATGATAAAATTTAAGTTAAAATATTTAATTTTAAAATGTTTCAAAATAAAAGTGATAATGGTCGATTCAACGAAATCTTGAGAACATTAACTTAAATAGCGCAACAATAAACCAATGTATATAGATATAAATGCACAAATTTATAATTGAGCCAAAGGTGATTCCAAATGTTGAAAATCCCATAATATTGTTATAAGATAACAATGTCATGAAATTGGTCATGGTAGATTTTAAAGCTCATTAGAAGTCGAAAGAATACTTTGAATCTTCCATATGATAAAGATAGTTTATTAGTGTTAGAGAGTGTTAATCGACAAACTAGATAATTAAAACATAACAGCATACTCATTCACTAAGGGACTGTCCTAATCTATTTTGAGAAAACTGATTGGAGAAGTTGGATTAGATTCCATAATTGACCCCAAGTGCAAGTGGGGGATTGATAGAGTTAAGCGTATGCCCTAGGGGCAATTATGTAATTTGTTACATATACCTAACTTGTTGACCAATATTGTTTGAAATAAAAGGTATTTTTCTCCTATTATATACTTAATATAATGTGGTTATATTAATTAATCCACTTAATTAAAAGTATACTTAATAGAAAAATACATAAATGATAATTTTGTGATATTAGTTACAAAGTGTTGTAACTGTAAGCAATTTGTCACAACAAAAAAATACTATTTTAAATGTTCCTACTCAAGATGCATCGAGACTGGATATCGATGTATCCGTTGAGACTGGAGTACGTAACGTTGTCCAAATGTTGGACAGTGTATTACTCATGACTGCTGGGGGCACCTATGGTTACATACCAATAGTTATTATATAACTATGGATGACTCACTCGATTGGTTTCTATTGGTTAATATAACTAAGGTCAAATAGAAAATATCGATGTGACTGATTTACACAGTTCTCTCGACTTGTGAATACTATGGATCTTCAATATGAAAGCTCCGCTTTGACTATAGTCAAATCATGGCATGGCGTCCATCGAGTGACTATAGTTGGGTCGAGTGGAAGTATTCGAAGTGAAGCACTATTCAAGAGAGGATTCGTATCTCAGTTATATGCGGTTAGTATAACAGTCAACTCAAGTCAGCTCAAAGTCAAAGTCTTTGGCTAGAGCATTTCGATTAATAATAATTGTTATTATTGAACCAAAGACTTTGTATTTAGACTATAAAGTTGAATGTGGATGAGGTTGGAATTTTTTCCATTACCAAATTCCATAATCCAAACTATATAGTTTTGACGAAGAGAATTGGTGTGAACAAATGTAACAACCAGGTAACGCTTATTAAACTAAAATTGGATTTTACCGAAAAGGAGTAAGCGATAAATTTGGCCATAATATCACACCATTTGCTAAGTGACGTGTGAACGTTAAAATTAGAGTAGTTTGATGTTAATCGTTGACCAAATTTACACCAAGACTTACACAATCGAAACGATAAATTCCCTTAAGACCGAACGATTTAATTAGTTTATAATTATTATAAATTAATTAATATTTATGAAATGTTAATTATAAAATTTGAATATGATTTGAAAAATAAATAATGTTATGTATATTTATAACAATTACAAAAATATATCGATCAATATACAATATCGACAAGCTATTAATTAGATTTAATTGCATAATATTTTGGCTTAGGCTTAGATGGGTTTAAGGCCCATCATTAGGGCTGCAAAATTTCGGTCTTAGGAAGGTCTAGGGGTGGCTAAAATATAAGGAATTGGTTTGGAGATAACGGGATGAGATAAAGTGAGAATGAGTAAAAAGTTTTTCCTCGTTTCTCTCTTATACAACCCTATATGTATGTATGTATGTATGTATCTCTAAAAACAATTACTAACCTTTTTGGCTGCCACTACCTTCTACATTGCCGGTTAAAACATAGCTCTCAATCCACTACAAAATTCTCAAATATATTTGAAATGAAACTAATACTGTTCGATAGTTAGAGGTCGGTGATTCCGGACTTGCAGTCTGATGAATCAAGAACAGTAAAAGGAAGGGAAGTCATTGCTTCAATGTGGGTTCAAAGACATTATTAAATTGGTAATTTTAATTAATATTACAGTAATTAAATTATATGCTATAATCCTATAATGAGCAATTTCATATCTGTTTAAATATATTGCTACTATATGTTTAGTTAGGTGAGATTTTGTAAGTAGATGTGGTTGTTGCAAATCAGTTTGGTTATGTGCATAATTTATTTATTATACTCTTTGATTTATGTATAGACAAACGTGTTTACTGTACAAAATCAATTTTTGTCATTAATAATTGTTATATATATATATATATATATATATATATATATTAATAAATGCATATATATATATATTAGTGTATATTTCTCTCTCATAATAGCATATATGCATATATAAGATATATATATATATATATATATATATATATATATATATATATATGATCTAAAAAATTTAGTACACTTATTTACATATAATATGAATTTACAAATTCAAAATTAATTATCATACATATATTCATATTTTTAAATTAACATTTGAAATTTCGAATTGTTTATTATATATAAAATAATTATAACATAAAAAATTAAATATATATTTTTTAAAGTCTTTTAAAAGGCAAGTATTACCCGGTTGCTTGGCATAGCTACAAGGTGATAATTATAGAGGTTTTTATTAAATCAAGATGAAACTCGAGTCGATGAGAGGTTGGAAATATAAAAGACTGACCTTATTTGAGTAGTTCAGCATATATATATCGTTCGACCTGTATACAAGATTCGACTCGTGTATATGGTTCATCCAAGGAAATGATGGATTGTGTTGCTCGGCTAAGGAAAGGAGGCTATAGCAACACAACACAAGTCGCTCGGTCAACGAAGGGAGTGCAAGATAACTCGGCTAAGATGTCCAAGAAGAGGTCGCTCGGCAAGGGTGGCTCGGCACTCGATGGACTGGCCCCAACGAAATTGTTTCATTTGGCTCGACATTAATTATTCGGCATCGAAGTGTTTTGTTCAGAGTGGGTCGGCCAACATAGAGAGGCAAAGCAGTCCAGTCTGAAAGGTCCAACAGATGACATTCAGCCTAGGCGAGCAGACATCGTTCAGTTGCGGCTGGGAAGCCATTGTCGTTCGGTCGGGGGTGGTTCGGCATAAGTGTCGGTCTATCTAATTTGGTGCAAGTTGAAGGAATTATCTTATTCTTGGAAGTCAACATCGAGGTAAGGAGGTCGATGTTGCTTCACTTCGAGATCCATTACGAGTTGCTCCAAGTCTTTTGAGGTCTTACTTCGAGTCAATAGCTCAATGACCACCGATCGGCCATACTTGGTCGGCATTTGTCAACCGGCCGAGAGTCGCTCGGTATATCTGGTTCGATCGACTCGAGATTGCCATAATGGACCGAGTCATCTTGGTCACGGGCCCACGTAAGTGAACCGCCTATTTTTGTCTATGAATAGAGTGGCATAGGTACAGTTGAAGGGACCTTTTTTCGAGAACTCCAGGGATCCTCTGCCTTTTTGGACACTCGTTTCCATCATTTGAAACTTGTATTCGAGTCAGAAATTTACCGACTGTATCTGTATTCAAGTCTTTGAGAAAAGCAATAAAGATTACATTAACAGTGGACGTAGGCAGTTACGCCGAACCACTATAATTCTGGTGTTCTTGTTGCTGCAGTTAGTTTTGTATACATTCCTTTGTTTTAATTTATTATCTTCATTAATCTCTCTACATAAATCCTTTCTTGTGTGTTAGTGACCAATTTTGGTGCTAATATTTTGGTGCTTTCACTGAGAATCGCATACTCAGGCTTTTAGGGTCTACTTTGTCGCTACTGGATTGAAGAAATCCCCCAAAAACGATCCAGGTTCATTCACAAGAAGTTCATATTCTACTCAGAGTTCCGATCGATAACTCTACAATGGGAATACCACGTAGCAGATCAGCCTTCCACAGTGCTGATGTCAACGAGACCGTTAGCATCCAAAAATAGGACCCAGAAATCAACAAGCTAATCCAGGCGCAGGGACCACCGCCATCCTAAGCCAAACAGAAGTTTTCACTAGAACAGAGTTCAACGAGCTAATGAGAGAACTTGTGGAAAGCAGGAGATAACATAATGAGCAGATTCAAGCTAACACCAATCTCATGACCCAACTTACTCAACAACAGCATCAGAATGCTGGAGGAAGTCCCGCTACCTACTCATCATCTGACAGCTCCGCTTCATTTAATGAACATCCCAGGCGTAGACGCCGTAGAATTGAAACAGCGCAAACAGGTGCAGTAGATTATACTTAATAGGAATGGTCCAGGTTCCCTACCTGGAACCGTGGCCTCTCATTTGCACCTAGGAAACTGCTCTCAAGTTGGAATGAGAAACTAAGGATCTGGAGCACGAGTGGAAGCTGACCGACCGGCTCACCAGGGATGCAATGAAGCTAGTCCTAGGACGCTCGTTTGGGAGATCATCAATTAAGGAGGCACCAGTCGGGATGGTCACGCAGGACAGAGTTTAACTTGCCACCTCCTAACCAGACCATGGACTTGTCATCCATGGTCAGACAACTGATAAGGGAAATCAAGGCTTATCCAACGATGATTGGGGCATAGATAGGAGTTATACTCCATTCACAATTGCTATCCTACAGGCTGAATACCGTTGGAAGTTTAGTATGCCAACTATTCCAGCCTATGAGGGGAAGACAGATCCCCGACAGCATGTAATGAGATACGAGTGGATGATGGACTCAGATAGGGCGAATGATGCGACTAAGTGTAGATGTTTCCCACTAACCTTATCTGGAATCACTACCATGTGGTTCACCAGGCTTCCTCCACGATCGATCTCCAGATTTGATGAGTTAGCGATGAAATTTGTGGAGCAGTTTAGAATTCACTCATCCAAATGACGTGATGCCTTTATCCAGTGTAATTCAAGCCGCAAGGGAGTCCTTAAAGGAATATTTACAAAGGTTTCACGTTGCAGCTACCGAAGTTGGCAACCTGAATGACCATACTATTCATACGGCTGTGATGCAAGGAGTAGATTTAGACTCAGAGTTTGGTGATTGGCTGGGAGGAAATCCTCCGGCTACCCTAGAACATTTTTATTCAATGGCATACCAGTTCATGAGAAGGGAGGAAGCTAGGTGGAAGAGGCAAGGCAATGCGCCAGGGCCTGGAAAAGAGATGGTGCAAAGCAACATTACGATAAAACAGGCTGGCGACAATTCTGGAAAGGTCAAGGTTAATGTTCGAAACGAGCCTGAGCAGTCTAAAGCATCTGGAGAGTGAAATTCCGAAAGAAAAAGGGAAGCCAGAAAGTGGAAACCAAGGATCCGACCTACAATGACTACATTCCTTTGAACAAATCTCTGGAGAATATTTATTTGTCAACTTGTAACACCTTCCAATACCAGAAGCCGTGCCCAAAAGAATCCACCGAGGAACAAAAGCATGCTGGGATGTACTGTCGGTCTCACGAGATATACGGGCACAACACTGAGGAATGTAGACACCTCCATGATGCTATAGAAAAACTGATTCGGCAAAAGATGTTACAACAGTTTGTTAAGAATCTATAGGAAGGCAGATAAGGAATGTCTAACCCCGGTCGTGGGCAGGCTCCACGTCATCCTGAGGAACCTGCTCGAACCGTAGGTAGACTAATCGTAAACATGATGGTTGGTGGGCCTTATCCAGCAGACAAGAGTTGGCAAGAAATGGAATGCTAATTCCTTGAAACATGTGAACTTTGAATGCTGCTCGATTTCGGAAGATGGGACTCTAGCGAAACAGCAACGAATGATGACGGATGATATAGTGTTCAGAAGTAGAGATGGCGATCAGGTGGAGGCACCTACTATTGACCCGATGGTCATTTCAGCCATGGTTAGGGAAGCATTTGTGAGAAGGATATTGATTGATTGTGGGAGTTCTGTTAATATTATATTCAAAAAGGCGTACGACCAAATGAAGATGGATGCAAAGGATCTGAAACCATCTAAAGCCCCCATTCACAGTTTTAATGGTGTAGCCACTGACGCAACAGGTTTTGTTGAATTATCGGTTGAATTAGGAGAAGTTGAACGCAGGAGGGTACAGATCCTACCGTTCATTTTGTTGGATGTTGATTCCCCGTATAATGTTTTTCTGGACCACCCGGCCTTAGCGGAGTTTCGGGAAGCTTTGGCCTCATGGTGTTTGACTTTGAAGTTTCCGATGAATAGAGGAGTTGGGGTAGTGCCTGGCGATCAAGCAATTGGTCGTGCATGTTATATGGCCAAGCTGAGAGAGGCTTAGCAAAGAGAGACGGAAAAGGTTGCAGATGACTCTGTCAGCATCCACGTTGCTTAAAATTGACAAGTAATGCCCGAGTCTTAGCTCGAGCAGCAGAGTCGGATCTACTAAGACATAGATCCGAGAGACGATGATGAAGAACTTAAGGAGTCTAAGCCGTACCGGTTGAATTGACGATTGACATTCCAGTTAGTCATGGCGACCCATCATGGGTGCTGAAGATTGGATCACAACTCACCCCCTCGATGACTGAGGATCTTCCTAATTTCCTCCGAGCGAATCTAGATGTTTTCGCTCTGGCACATTCTGATATGTGTGGAATTTCTCCCGCCATAGCAAGTCATATGTTGAACATAGACCCGAAATACGTGCCGATGAAGCAAAAAAGGAGAGATATGGATCCGGAGAGGTATGTTGCTCTTAGAGAGGAGGTGGACAAACTCAAAGCCAATGGGTTTGTTCACGGCGCTCTCTACCCTAAATTGGTGTCTAACCTCATGCTAGTGAGAAAAGCGAATGAGAAATGGAGGACCTGTGTTGATTACTCAGATCTGAACAGGGCTTTCCCTAAGGATAGTTTCCCTTTACCTAGAATTGACCAGCTGGTTGACTCAATTGCCAGACATGAGTTATTGTCATTTATGGATGCGTATTCTGGATACAATCAAATCCTAATGCATATTCTAGATCAGGAACACACTAGTTTTGTCATGGATGTTGGACTGTATTGTTATGTGGTGATGTCTTTTGGAATGAAGAACGAAAGAGCGACTTACCAGCGCTTGGTAAATCAGATGCTTAAAGACCGAACTGGTAAAACAATGGAAATCTATGTGGATGACATGCTCGTGAAGTCACGGTAGGCAACGACCACATTCGAGACTTAGCGTGTAGGATCGATTTCACTCTAGAGGAGGGGTGAATATGGTGATGCTATTAATTATAAAAATTATTGCAGAAGTTTATATAAAATTATTTTCAACACAGATATATCCAGCACAGATAATAGCAGAATAATAAATGCAGAAATAGAACGACACAGAATTTACCCAGCTTCAGAAAAACCCTGCCTATGTGCTGCCGCTAAGGTTTCTACTAGAAATTAAGCAGTCAGACGCTTACACACGTAAACTCGCGACACCCGCTACCGATTAGCCTTAACTCTACGCTCAAAACCCTGTCACAACTCAGCCACGGAGTTGCGAATTCTCAAACTACGCCACACAGTTTGTACCCTAGTCACAAGACTAGAAATTACAAGAGTTTAAAAAAGGAAAAATACAATTTAAAAAAATTATAAACAAAACCCTAATTTTTAAAATACACAAGCCCTAAGTAAATTGCCGGCACAAAATTAAATATGAAATCCTCTTTCTTTTTCTTTTATAATATGTCAGCCTGGTTTGCTCCAAAAACAATGGCGGCCTCGTGTTTATTCTTCGTCGTTCCAAATTAGGGCTTTGTGGGAAAATTGAATCGCCGCTTCAATTGTTTGTTGATGCTTCAATTTGTTATCTTCGATCAATTAGATTGGTTGCGGTTGCTTCAACCAAGTTTGCGATCGCTTCCAATTAGTCGAGTTTGATTTGAGAAAATTGGTAAGTTTGTTCCTTTTTGATTTATACAGCACTCGACTTTGATTCGAGTTTTATGAATTGTTCTTCTCTATTAAGCTCGAACTCGAAAGCATATCTCGGCCGATGATGAATGGGTTTATATAGGGTTTGAATTCATTGATTTTCGTTCGAATGATAATTTGCTTGGATTTTTCTCGGCCATTAGATTTAAGCTGAATGTTTGTGATGATTTCAGACTTGTTTAAATTCGTGACTTTCGTTGCTTGATTACTTGATACCCACGGTGTTGATTTCTGACATGGTTCGATTTCGTTCATTGTTACCTTGGTCATCACGGCATTGAATTCTCTGTTGACATCGGCTTTGACTTTGATTTTGAATTGCACCTCTAAATTTTTGTTTACGGTTCGATGATGATATATTTTGTTTTCTGCTTCAACTGACATCACCTGACTTTGGCTTCTCTTTTTGCTGCCTCTGGTCATTGCATATATTGTTTACATATTGAGTTGTTTCACTGATGCATCACTTGTTGTTGCCATTCATCTGGTTCGGTCTCGTACCACCTGCTGTTCACTTGTATCATTTTGAAATTCCTGATGCACTTTTCGACCAGTTCGATTTTTACTTACCGTTCCATGATTTTTTCTTCTTGCTTCACTTTGGTATGCGCAGTTACACTTCACGTTTGAACTGGTATGGAGCAGTTTGACATTAGTTGAGTTGTTGTAGTTTCGAGTCTTGTTCATGTCACTGGTTCTGGTTACATGTGCACTAGTTTGCACTATTTACTGCCATACTGCCATGTTGTACTGTGTTGTAGTGTTTGTGACATTAAACCTGGGCAATTTGGTTGTGCTGCACTGCTGCATTGTATTTGCATCATGTTTATGGTTTGTGTGATATTACATCATTGGTGGTTTTCAGGTCTATGTGCATTAGTGCATTCATGTGCTTGTTCCTTCAAGTCAGTTTGCATTTGAATTTGACTGTCTTGACCATTTGAACTAAGCATGTTGAATTGGGTTGTACTGTCCACTTCATTTCACTGTTGCATACATGTTGACTTCATATATTTGTCACTCTAAGTCTAAGTGTTATTCATGCATCCAGTTGTGCATTCGTACTTGAAGTACTTGTCGACTTTGCTCGCTGCCTGGTTGACAGGTACGTATGCATGGACTGTCTAGTCTTTGTTGATCTAGTTCACCTGGTTACAGAACGAATTCTGGTCTTGGTCGAGGTTTTGTAGTCTTTTGAAACTGTCATCTCATATGTATATATGCGCAGTCTTGAATCTTGTGTCATTAGAGGTGTGATATTGTGTACATGTTGCTGCATTTGCTTGCATATCCATTACTGCACTGTTTGGCTGTATTTGAATTTTATGCTCGACAGTTTTATGATGTTTTGTAGCGCACCGGAGTTGAATCCAGCTTAAAGCTCGGGTTTGACCTTGTGCTTATGTCGTGACATTATTTTTATTGCACTTGAGTTGAACCCGGCTTTTCATTTGGGTTTGACCTGTGCTCACCTGTCCCTGTAATCAAGTGTATATATCGGTGTGCACAGCCTTGTGGAATGTACAATGATACACTGTGCATGTCACACGCTGTTTGTGTATGATGAATTCAAATTTATTTGATGACGAACAACCCAAATAACTGAGGCAAATAATATTTTCAAAAATTACATTTTATTTTATACTGCAAAAATATTTTCTTTTCAATTTTACTGCGTCAGTATTAATTTTTGCACATTGCTCAGATGCTGGATTCAAGTTGAAGATAAAATAAGAGTGAATGAGTGAATTATGGTGAGGTGCATTTGTAAATTAGAAATTGTGATGTAATCAAATTTGTATTATAATTGAAATTGTATATATATAGTGAGAGCTCGAATTTGTACTATTCAAAAAATGTAATAAATATTTGTTTGAATAAAATATTTGTTTGAATTTAAATACTGTGTTATTTATTATATTCACCAAATATTTATTTAACTATGTGAAAAATAAAATAGTACATTAACAAATACATTTAAATGAATATATACATATGTTTATTATCATAAAAAAATAATCATATACTCGCATATTCAACAATCTCCACCTTTTGATGATAACAAACATATATTTAAGATTTTGAATTTTTTAAATGTATTTGAACATTCAATTTGCTCCCCCTATTTGAATGCTTCCTCTCTACACAAAGCTCCCCCTTCATATATGCATGTAAATAAAAATATGCAAATGTTCCTAGATGCAAATAGAAAATATTTGACCTTTATTTGACAAAATCTTAACTTTTCTCTCCCCCTTTTGTTATCAGCAAAAGAGTAATAGTGTGATAAAAATGGAGATAAAGTGATAGATATTAATACAACATTAAAACTCAATCGAATTTAAATATTAAATTTCAATAAAAAATCAAACAAAAATCATAAATACTCTGTTAGGCGCATATTCCACTTTTAGAATGATGGGAATGATGTCATCATATAAAACCATACAGTTGTGCCTGTTTGTGATATATTTATTCTAGGAATTTGAATATCTACTAACCATGTATAACCGTTAGGACTTTAAAATGAGATTAGTAGTATTCTACTTAAAAAAAATGAATTCAAGTATCTTCTAACCATGCATAACTGTGAGGACTTTTAAGTGGGATTAGAATCAACTTGTTTATTTAATAAATTAATTTTGATATGCGTTCCATACATGAATAACCGTGAGGACTTTTAAATGAGCATGGAAGCACATAATCAAAAATTCCAAGTAATTCACCCATGCATAACCGTGAGGACTTTTAAATGAGAGTGAATACTTTGGTTTTTTTTTAATAATATAAAATGAAAAACGAATGATTCCTGTTTAAATCACCACATATTGACATACTATAATGGATTTTGATAAGTGATGGTTGATAGAAATATGAAATAGAAATGGTCATGGAATTTTTACCAACAAAAAGTTTTATAACTCTTGTTTAAATTTCTAAAGAAATTTACTAATTATACTGTCTCGAGTTATAATATATGATAAATATCAACACTCATCACTTTTTCAATCACTATTTATCTTTTTGATAATTAGTAGGGAGTCAGATTAGTCATTTAAGCTCAAATTCAAAAATAATTATCAAACCAAATTTTCAAAATGAATAATCTGAAACAAGGTCAAAAAAATGATTTTCTAGAAGGGGTTATATAAGAAAAATGTCTGCTTTTTGAAAATTATTTGAAATGAAAAATATGCAGATGTTTTCTTTGAAAAACGATGCAGTTACTAAATGTCTCAACATAAATCATGTTCCACTAGTAATTTTTCTATCAACTAGATTACCAGTGTAATCTGCATCTGAATTTTTCTTTCACTCAAAATTATCATTTGGTTAATGTTAAAGACCAGACTGTGAAATTTTCAACAATTTCTTGAAAACTTTTTTTTCAACATTTTTAAATGAATATTCTTTTGAATTTAAGTGAAGCCGTGCCAATAAACAAAAAATTATGAATATAGAGTCAGCCGTGAAATAACCAAATGTATTATCATTTACCAATAAACCACTATCATAAATCCAAACTATTACATATGAAGTAGTTCAAAGATTCTAGAGATTTTTATAGTGTTCTTGGCATAAGAATATAATTGGCCAACAATTTTGAATAAGTCAAAATCAAAATCATCATTCATTTCATCATCACATTACTGGCTGATTTAATTCAAATCTGATATGGTGCAGATTATCACATTAATATATTGTTCAAGATGAATATACCATTACCTCTTTTACCTTTACGATATTTTTTCATTGTTGCCCATTGTGATTCTGTCACCTTTGTACTAGGCTAAGGAACTTTGCTTTGTTGCCCGTTGTGTTTCTGGAACAGCCAGAATCCAGATAACACTGTTGTTGCTCCTTAGCCTACCACCATTCCTACACGATAAAAGATTTTTGTGACCTATTTGTTTTTATAGGTCCATTGTTGTTAGTGGCAGAATATTTTGAATAATTTTGTGGAGATCCAAAACTATTTATATATGTTTCTTTCGGCACCCAGATTTGCTTAACTGTGAGAGATTTTATATTTGTGCCTTTTGGAATCCAAATTGGTATAGTTTTCACGTGTTTGGGTCTATACCAGCAATTGTTTTGATTGTGTCCAAATTTTCTACAAATTATGCACATTGAATTGACTTGAATAATTTCAATTCTAATATTTTCAGATTGATTATATCCAAGTTCTTGTCTATCTATATTAGCAATTTGTTTTCCTATTAGCATATTTAGCGATCTTTCACTTTTGGAGAATTTTCCCAAAGTTGTAGACAATTGTTGGACTTGTGTTTTAAGAGATTCATTTTCATTCAATAATTGTGTGCACTTTTTAATTGAATTTTCTTTCCTAGTATTTTCACTCTCTTTCAAAAACAGAATTTCATTTTCAAGCGATTTAATTTTGATTTCTGATTTTTTAATCTCTTCTTCGAATGTTGGGCACTTATCACACTTAGGGCACTTGTTTTGATATTTTTTAAATAATTGTTCAAGTTGTTCATTTACTTCTATCAAACTATCTCTTGTGATTCAATTTTAGCATATTTCTTCCTAAGTCTTTCAGAACAGCCATGTACTTCATGGAAATATATAAGTAATTCCGAGTGAGTGAGTTTTGATACCTTGCTTGGCTCATCATCGTCGCTATCAGTTATATTGCCTTGAAGGCACATATCTGCTTTCTCACTCTCACTGCTAGTACTTTTATTATCTTCATCACTTGTATTCCACGTGGCTGCAAAATTTCTTCTTTTTGATTTCTTTTCAAAGTCGTGTCGGTTTTGAGGACAATTGGGCTTGATGTGTCCGGGTTGGTTGCACTTATGATAGATGATTTTTCGTCGTTCTGTGTTGTCTAAAACTTTGATTATTCTGCTTTTTAATTTTTGATTTGGAGCTGGATTTCCGTATTTGTGGTTCCACCTTTTTAATCTCTTTATTACCATTTCCAACTCTGCTGCTCCATCATCATCGTCATCATCTTCACTTTCAGTTGTCCCTTTAAGAGCTATTGATTTCTTTCGAGTGTCTCCTTCATGCTCTCCCTTGACTTTCATCTCTAGCTCGTAAGTGGTGAGGTTTCCGATGAGTTCTTCAGCTTTCATTTGTTTCAAATCTTTCGATTCTTGAATGGCAGTCACATTTGCTTCGAAACTTCGTGGAAGGACTCTGAGGATTTTTTTGGACTGTTTCCAATTCCGTGTATGATTTTCCAAGTGCTTTTGATTTGTATATGATATTGGAAAGCCGTCCGTACATCTCTTTAACATTTTCTTCCTTGGCCATTGTAAAATTATCGTATACGCTACTCAGCATGGCAAGGTGAGATTCCTTGACTTGAGATGTTCCTTCGTGAGTCACTTCTAGTGTGTGCCATATTTCCTGCGCAGTTAGACAATGTGAGACACGATTAAATTAAAACTGATCTAATGAACAAATAATCGAATTCATAGCTTTGGCATTAGTATTCTGTAACTTATTTTCTAGATCTGTCCATTGATCCTTCGGTTTATTTATTTCCCGATTATTTACAATTATAGTTGGTGCTCTATACCCTGTCTCAACAATATCCTAAGCGTCAATGGTTTTCAGAAAATTTTCCATCCTATTTTTCCAGTAAGCATATTCACCATTGAACATTGGTGGTCTAACTATGAACTGACCCTCCGCAAAAGAATTATTAAAAGAAGTCATTTTAAAAATTCAATTTTTTTTAAAAAATTAAAATTTTAAAATCAAACTTTTTTAAAAATTCAATTTTTTAAAAAAAATTAAAATTTTAAAATCAAACTTTTTTAAAAATGGATTTTGTTCCTAGCTCTGATACCACTTGTAGGATCGATTTCACCCTAGAGGGGAGGTGAATAGGGTGATGCTATTAATTATAAAAATTATTGCGGAAGTTTATATAAAATTATTTTCAACACAGATATATCAAAATAGCAGCACAGATAATAGCAGAATAATAAATGCAAAAATAGAACGACACAGAATTTACCCAGCTTCGGCAAAACCCTGCCTACGTGCTGCCCCCAAGGTTTCTACTAGAAATTAAGTAGTCAGACGCTTACACACGTAAACCCGCGACACCCGCTATCGACTAGCCTTAACTCTACGCTCAAACCCTGCCACAACTAAGCCTTTGAGTTGCGAATTCTCAAACTACGCCACGTAGTTTGTACCCTAGTCACACGACTAGAAATTACATGAGTTTAAAAAAGGAAAAATACAATTTTAAAAACAATTATAAACAAAACCCTAATTTTTAAAATACACAAGCCCTAAGTAAATAGCCGGCCCAAAATCAAAAAAGAAATCCTCTTTCCTTTTCTTTTATAATATGTCGGCCTGGTTTTCTCCAAAAACAATGGCGGCCTCGTGTTTATTCTTCATCGTTCCAAATTAGGGCTTTGTGAGAAAATTGAATCGCCGCTTTAATTGTTTGCCGATGTTTCAATTTGTTATCTTCGATCAATTAGATTGGTTGCGGATGCTTCAACCAAGTTTACGATCGCTTCCAATTAGTCGAGTTTGATTTGAAAAAATTGGTAAGTTTGTTCCGTTTTGATTTATACAGCACTCGACTTTGATTCGAGTTTTATGAATTGTTCTTCTCTATTTAGCTCGAACTCGAATGCATATCTCGGTCGATGATGAATGGGTTTATATAGGGTTTGAATTCCTTGATTTTCGTTCGACTGATAATTTGCTTGAATTCATACATACATGTTTACATATTGAGTTGTTTCACTGATGCATCACTTGTTGTTGCCATTCATCTGGTTCGGTCTCGTACCACCTGCTGTTCACTTGTATCATTTTGAAATTCCTGATGCAATTTTCGACCAGTTCGATTTTTACTTGCCGTTCCATGATTTTTTCTTCTTGCTTCACTTTGGTATGTGCAGTTACACTTCATGTTTGAACTGGTATGAAGCAGTTTGACATTAGTTGAGTTGTTGTAGTTTCGAGTCTTGTTCATGTCACTGGTTCAGGTTACATGTGCACCACTTTGCACTGTTTACTACCATACTACCATGTTGTATTGTGTTGTAGTGTTTGTGACATTGAGCCTGGGCAATTTGGTTGTGCTGCACTGCTGCATTGTATTTGCATCATGTTTATGGTTTGTGTGATATTACATCACTGGTGGTTTTCTGGTCTATGTGCATTAGTGCATTCATGTGCTTGTTCCTTCAAGTCAGTTTGCATTTGAATTTGACTGTCTTGACCATTTGAACTAAGCATGTTGAATTGGGTTGTACTGTCCACTTTATTTCACCATTGCATACATGTTGACTTCGTATATTCGTCACTCCAAGTCTGAGTGTTATTCTTGCAGCCAGTTGTGCATTCGTACTTGAAGTACTTGTCGACTTTGCTCGCTGCCTGGTTGACATGTATGTATGCATGGACTGTCTAGTCTTTGTTGATTTGGTTCACCTGGTTACAGAACGAGTTCTAGTCTTGGTCGAGGTTTTGTAGTCTTTTGAAACTGTCATCTCATATGTATATATGTGCAGTATTGAATCTTGTGTCATTTGAGGTGTGATATTGTATACATGTTGCTGCAGTTTCTTGCATATCCATCACTGCACTGTTTGGTTGTATTTGAATTTTATGCTCGACAGTTTTATGATGTTTTGTAGCGCACCTGAGTTGAATCCAGCTTAAAGCTCGGGTTTGACCTTGTGCTTGTGTCGTGACATTATGTTTATTGCACTTGAGTTGAACCCGGCTTTTCATTTGGGTTTGACCTGTGCTCACCTGTCCCTGTAATTTTATCAAGTGTATATATCGGTGTGCACGGCCTTGTGGCATGTACAATGATACACTGTGCATGTCACACGCTGTTCGTGTATGATGAATTCAAATTTAAATGATGACGAACAACCTAAATAACTGAGGCAAATAATATTTTCAAAAATTACATTTTATTTTATACTGCAAAAATATTTTCTTTTCAATTTTACAGCGTCAGTATTTATTTTTGTAGATTGCTCAGATGCTGGATTCAAGTTGAAGTTAAAATATGAGTGAATTGTAGTGAGGTGCGTTTGTAAATTTGAAATTGTGATGTAATCAAATTTGTATTATAATTGAAATTGTATATATATAGTGAGAGCTCGAATTTATACTATTCAAAAAATGTAATAAATATTTGTTTGAATAAAATATCTATTTGAATTTAAATACTGTGTTATTTATTTTATTCACCAAATATTTATTTAATTATGTGAAAAATAAAATAGTACATTAACAAATACATTTAAATGAATATATGTATGTTTATTATCATCAAACAAAAATCATATACTCGCATATTCAACATAGCAGAGATGTTTGGTATACTTTGATACTACGGAATGAAAATCAATCCACTAAAGTGTTCCTTTGGTATTGCGTCAGGAAAGATTTTAGGCTTTATTATAAGTGCACAGGGAATTGAAGCTAACCTTGAAAAGATTCAGGCTATTCGAGACATATAAGCGCCTAGAACTATAAAGCAAGTACAAAGCCTGAATGGAAAGGTCGTCGTGTTGAGTTGATTCATATCCAGAGCGATCGACAAATGTATTCCCTTCTTCAATGTGATAAATAAAGGGAAGAGAAATTTTGAATGGACGCCCAACTATGAGGACGTATTATGAGCTCTGGTAAGACATTTCGAAAGTCCCTCGGTTCTGTTAAAGCCTATAGACTATGAAGTGTTATATGTCTCAGTATGCCTTGAGTACGACCTTGGTTCGTGAGGAGGACCGAATTCAGAAGCCAGTGTACTATGTTAGTAAACATCTAACGGGAGTAGAGGGAAATTATCCAAAAATTGAGAAGCTAGCGTGCGGTTTGGTGATTGCATCACGCAAGCTTCGTCCATATTTTCAAGCACACCCGATCAGTGTTTATACCGGTCAACCTCTACGACAGGTGCTCCAATGACCCAAAACCTCTGGAAGGTTGTTAAAGTGGAACATTTAGTTGAGTTAATTCGATATCATCTACCTTCCATGGAGGGCTATCCAAAGGCAGGCGCTAGCATACTTCATTGCAGAATTCACCATAAAAGACGAGCCAAGTAGTGATGATGTTACTTCCTCCATTCGATGGAAACTATACACCGATGGGGCATCCAATGACCGTTGTTCTAGGGCTGGTTTTATTCTTGTAACTCTCGAAAACCGATCAATTTGTTATGCTTTAAAGCTCAATTTCCCAGCTAGGAATAAGGAAGCCGAGTATGAAGCATTGATTGCTGGCATAAACTTACCAGGGAACTTGGAGTAAAATCGGTTGAAATCTTTTATGACTTACAATTCGTGGTGTACCAAGTGCGGGAAGACTATCATGCAAAGGGGCATAGACTTGCCCCATACCCTTCTTATATTCAAGAGCTATTGGAAAATCTTGAATATTATGATATTTCACACATCCCATGTGAAAAAAATGGGAAAGTAGATTTACTGGAAAAATTCGCAAGTACTGGTGATGCACAGCAGATGGGCTTGGTTCCGTTGAATTCTTACATGCTCCGAGTATAAACGAGATGGAAGTAGATTTTGTGTTGGAAACAGAATCTAAGAGGGAGTCGTGGATAACCTCGTTCAAACAATACCTGTTACATGGGACTCTGGTCGAGAAAAGGAATGTAAGACAACAAGTCATTCGTAAAGCTTTACGGTACATAACGCATGATGGAATAATGTATCAGAAAGGATTCTCAGTTCCCTTACTTCGGTGCATTGCCTGCGATGAGATAAAGCGGGTCTTGAAAGAGGTTCATGAAGGAGAATGTAGCGACCATACTGGGGGGAGACATTAGTGAAAAAGATCCTTCACCATGGATACTATTGGCCAACCGTGAATCCAGATGCCACGAACTATGTAAGAAGGTGTGACAAATGTCAAAAGTATGCAAAAATCCCGAGAGCTCCTCCGATAGAACCCCACAATGGTTAGTGCTTGGTCATTTGCAATATGGAGGATCGATATAATCGGCTCCTTGCCGATCTCCAGAGGTGGTGCAAAATACGCAATTGTTACGATCGACTACTTTACCAAGTGGGCGAAAGCGGATCCCTTAGCTACAATCACCACCAAAAAGGTCATTAATTTCGTTGTGCGAAACATCATATGCCATTTTGGCCTCCCACGAATTATCATTACGGACAACAGAACTCAATTTGAAAGTAGGGAGTTCAAAGAATTCTGCCAAAAAATATGGCATTGAGTAAAGGTTTGCAGTAGTTGCTCACCCTAAAGCCAATGGACAAGTCGAAGCCGTAAATAAAATAATCAAATCAACATTGAAGAAACATTTGGAGAAGGCCAGAGGCAAGTAGGTGGATAAGCTTTCGATAGCACTCTGGGCTTACAAAACCACCCACAAGTCTGCGACTGCCACACTCCATTCACTTTGGCATACGACACTGAAGCTGTTATACCCGTGGAACTTGAATTTCCTTCACATCGGGAAACTCATTATGATCCTAAGACGAATCAGGATCTCTTATTGGAATCAGTGGGCATTGTCGATGAAAAACGTGAAGAAGATGATTTAAGGGCGGCTGCATATGGGCATCAAATCGCTCGATATTATAATGAAAAATTTCGATCGAGAATCTTTGATGTGGGTGATCTCGTTTTAAAGCGAATTTTTCCAACCCCATCACATATGAATCCTACATGGGAAGGTCCATACATCATCGAACGAAAGCTTGGAGAAAGCACCTTCAAGCTAGCGACTGTCGATAGCATGACACTCCCTAGAACATGGAATAGCGAGCACTTGCATCGTTATTACACTTAGTTATTTTCTTTGCATTTTAGTAGCAGTTGTTTCCGTTGTATGTTTCCTTTTGTTGTTATTTATTTTTGGCATGTAATAATATAATTCAGCTTGTTCCTATTTGTTATGATCAATAAAGGCTTGAATCTGTTTTTCTTCAAACTGATAATGTTCTGTGTATTATAATTCCATGGCAAAAACTAAATTACATTATTCTATCTGGCGTATGAACACACACACAAAATTAAATGTCAATCGATAAAACAAAAAATCTCTATGTCCCAGAGTGCGGACTAAAGTACTTTGAGTCCCTAGGGTGCATACTAGAGTATAAACGACTTAAAAATCTCTAAGTCCCCAAAGGGTTGACTAGAGTACTCTGAGTCCCCAGAGTGCAGACTAGAGTATAAACGTCTTAAAAATCTCTAAGTCTCCAAAGAACGGACTAGAGTACTCTGAGTCTCCAAAGTACAGACTAGAGTATAAACGACTTAAAATTATCTAAGTCCTCGGAGTGCGGACTAGAGCACTCTGAGTCCGCAAAGTGCGGCTAGAGTATAAACGACTTAAAATCTCTAAGTCCCCAGAGTGTGGAATAGAGTACTCTGAGTCCCCAGAGTGTGGACAAGAGTATAAACGACTTAAAAATCTCTAAGTCCCCAAAGCGTGGACAAGATTACTATGAGTCCCAAAAGTGCAGACTGGAGTATAAATGATTCAAAAAATCTACAAGTACCCCGAGTGCGGACTAGAGTACTCTAAGTCCCCAGAGTGCGGATTAGAGTATAAACGATTCAAAAAATCTCTAAGTCCCCAGAGTGCGGACTAGAATACTCTGAGTTCCCAGAGTGCAGACTAGAGTATAAACGACTTAAAATCTCTAAGTCCCCGGAGTGCGGACTGTAGTACTCAGAGTCCCCAGAGTGCAGACAAGAGTATAAATTACTTAAAAATCCCTAAGTCCCGGGAGTGTGGACTAGAGTACTCTGAGTCCCCTGAGTGCGGACTAGAGTATAAATGACTTAAAAATCTCTAAGTCCCCAGAGTGCAGACTAGATTACTCTTTGTTTCCAGAGTGCGGACTAGAGTACAAACGATTTAAAAAATCTCTAAGTCCCCAGAGTGCAGACTAGAGTACTCTGAGTCCCCAGAGTGCAGACTAGAGTGTAAATGATTCAAAAAATCTCTAAGTCCCTAAAGCACGGACTAAAGTACTCTAAGTCTCTAGAGCATGGACTAGAGGATTTATGATTTAAAAAATTTCCAAGTCATGTAGAAGCGCACCAGAGCTTATGTAACCCATGAGATTTCAAATTTCGATTACAAGTTAGGAAATAAGCTAAAAACTGAGAATCATGGAAGACAAAGAAACAAAATTTTATTCACTAATCCAAAATAAAGTTCCACTACAATTTCTCCTGAACTCAGAGCCAAAAGTCTATTTATAATGACTATGAAAATAAATAGAAATAACTGCATAATTCAGACTTATTCGGGTTGAATGAGGCATGAACGGATAGCTACTTTTTGATTTTTTCTTCTTCCTCGCCTTCTTCGAAGGCTCCTCACCCAAGCGTTTCTCTTGGATACCTTGCTTCCTAGTGAAATGGTGCTCGGAGAAGGAAGAGGAACTTCCAGTGGCATGGTCCCACCAGGGAGAATGACCTTTAGGGGACTGTTTAGGGGATCATCCGGTTCCACCACTTGAGGCTCAACCTTAATTTCAGCTTTCTTCTTCCCCTTTTCCACGATTTGTTCCTCCATGCTCAGTTTCGAAGTGTGTTCGGAGGCACCTGTGATTTCAACTTGATCATGTTCTTTTGTAGGTGAGGGGTTCTCGAGTTTGTCCTCATCGAGCACCCCGATCACTTGAGCATCGGGTCCAGGAGCATTCCCAACATAAGATGCCTCTTCTAATTTCTTTTCCTTCTCCATGGTGGCATCGCTCCTTGGAGTTTGTTCGGGATCAGAATGGCCTACATGAAGTTATAAAAGACAAATGTTAGAATACATTTATTCCCGCTAAGAAGCGATGGTTATTTGAACTCCAGAAAGAAAAGTTAAATACCAGCCTCTGGCCGACTCTGGCTGTTTTAGGAGTCTCACCCTTTGGGATAGGGGATAGAATGTGGATATTAAGCCTGAGTTTCTCTGGATCATAGCCAATAGGCTGCTTGAAAGGGTCAAGTGATGAGCGACCGGTCGGCTGAGCAGAAGGAAGAACTGGAGATTCAGACCCGGAGGGACCAGCAACTTCGTCCTTCCCTTTTGGTAAGGAGGAATCTCTTCGATAAAGGACTTTGGCTACAGATAAGTCAGAAGGCTCGTTTCCTCGAAGCACTTCCTTTACAAGAGAATCCTCATCAATCTCCTTGGCGCCAGCTCTACTCGTTTGATTTTTATCAAGGTATCCCATGTGACAACTAATAATTCGAGGTAACCTCGCCCAGAAAAGATAAATCTCGATGCATGAGAACCCGAGCGTTGTATTCAGCAATAAGCAGATCAAATAGGCATTTAATTTCTTCTCTCCCGGCTTCAGCAGCTGCCTCAAGGCAAGAGTCAATTCTATCAATGCTATTCTTTTGCCCTCTTCACGGGCTGCGTCCTTTAACGCTTCAGCTTTGGAGTGCTCCTCATCAAGCTTTGTTTTTAGAAGTCATGTAGCAACAATCTCATCACAATATCGTTGCGACTCCTCTTGAGCGATAGTTTTCTCTTCCTTTTTTTTAAGGAGTAGCTCCTCCAATTCTTTAACTCATTAAGCGAGGATATCCTTCTCTTTTTGAATGGAGTCTTTTTCTAAGGCTAAAACGCCACAACATTAAACTACCTCATCAATTTCCCTTTTATGAGTAGCTTGTTGCCTCGGTTGTATCTTTAGCGTTTTGTTGGGCAGCTTCAAGTTGAGATTTGTACGAGGAAAGCACTTCATCCTGGGCTTTGATAATGTCTTTATCATGGATGGCTTTAAGTTTCAAGCGATCGTTCTCATACCGATCTTCCATGGAAACTTATGAAACTTTTTATGCCAAGTGAAAAATTGCATCATGTCGGACGTAGACATCATTATTGCAGGTGATGGCGCTTTGTTTGACATACCCTAGAATTGGGTGAATCATAGGAAGAAATTTCAGTCCGTCGAAACATATCATTGGAAATGTGGCTTTACGCTCATCTAATCTTTCGGTATTGACGGATCATATGCAGGGATTGGAGGGGTTTACTTAGCCGAAGCCATAGACTTTTTATGAGGTTCATGAGATTGCTTTGTGCTGGATGAATCAGAGTGGTTGTCAGTGAGGAGCTTCAGACTGAGACCCCTTCTGAGAAGATTTTTCCTTAGTGTGCTCTGAGTGAGGGGGTGGATCATCAGAGTAGTCCCCATCGCCGCTATCATCTCTTTCGTAGCGTCTACCTGACATCGAAGCCCAACTGGAGTGGTGGAAGATGAAGGATCCATGAAGGCAGTCGAATCCATGAGTGCGCCCCATATCACCTGCACAAAAATCAAGCGAGGACGAGCTAGCAAGAATAATATAACTGCTAAAATTTAAGTGTAGAGTGAAGTGTAAGTGTTCATGTGTGTCCTAGTGTTTCCTCCCGACGGATCGGTTTCTTTTGATTTACTTATTGGGGTTGTCTCTCCATGTTGACCAGCCGAATCGCCTACATCACCTCTCATGGGGCGAATTAAGTCCCATGTCCCCTGGATCGTTGAAACCGTAATCCAACAGGTCATCAGGGATGGCCAGGTCTGAAAGACCTTTCAATCAACCCTCTAGATGTTGGGGAAACGACTTTTTCTCAACTAGAGTGATTGTAACTTTAGAAGTCCCGCTTACTATTTTCTTTTTCAGTTTATAGGCTAAGATTTTTTTCCACTTCGAAGGGGGAAGTGACTCGACGATGCTAGGCGCATCCGTTATAGGTACAATATCGGAACCTAAGTTCTCGTCAGTCGTTTTTGGAACCTAGGCGTCCTTTATTTCGCCTTTCTCGGATATATTAGGGGTTCCTCTTATAGAGGGCATCAAAGGCCTAGCTTGCCCTTTGCCTTTTTCTGAGACAGATCCGGTTGTAATGGAGCTTATTAGGAGACTTGTTCGATGACCTTCCACCAACAATCCAAACTTTAAAAGCGATTCATTCGAAATAAAGGATTTGATATCCTGGCCTCCCACGGGAACATCTCGAATGGTCTCGACGACCTCAGAATACCCGGTGCCTTCGGGACGTGGGCTGAAACCTGAAAAAGTCGAAAGAAGTTTAGAAAGAATGCACTTCGTGCCTTAGATAAATATTGGTCCGAAAATGGAACTTACTCCCTTCCAGCCATCTTCTAGCAAAGCCAAGGGGGAGTGTACATAAAACCATTCATACTTATATTGGGAGAATTTACTCCAATCCCTCGTCAAGATGTAACACTTGGAGTGTGGCTCAAGGAATATGAAAGATGGACCGTCAGACCGTCTTTTGAAGCGATAAATGTAATGGATATCGCCAAGAGTGGGAAGCCTGAATAGGATGCTCATGAAGAGAATACAAGTGCGATAGATGGACGCGTGACTATTGGGATGTAGTTGTGCCGAGGCGATCCCAATATATTGTAACACCTCATGGAGAAAGGAGTTGAAAGGTGGCATACTACCAACCCAACACATGAATTTATTGCAGGCTGTATATCCAGCTAGGGGCAGATGATGCCGATCTTGCCCTGATGGAACTAATACGTCATCGAAAGGGATTCCATGAATTATACACAACCGACGAAGACCGGCTTTGCCAATTTTTTAAGCTCGTGAATCAATAGGATCATCCAGGATGACTGATCCGTCTATAACATTAGGAGCTAGGCCCATTACTGCAGCTGATGTATTTGGGATACCCTATGTAGGGGTTGTCGATGGATACGAAGTTCCTACTACCTCCTGCTGAGAACTTGGATCAATCTTGTCGGAAACTGTAGCAGAGCTCGATTTTTTAGACATCTTTAAATAGCGATGGATATGGGTAGATACCTATTTAAACTATACTTGAAAGACAATCGATATCAGATATAATGATGATAATATTCCCCCTGTATGGTGTGTGAACTAGTGCAATCATTTAAGCATGTATATGAAAGAATTAAAGATTTAAAGATTGAAGAAATGTGATTGAGTGGTAAATTGTCATCTTCGAAGACCATTATCGCTAACCGTCCCCGAGCGCTTGTCCTATGTTCGGTAGTAGGAGTCTTAAAATCGGACATTGACATTGTATGTTGAAGGCTGTTATTTGCTTTTGTTAAGTTAAATTCGCATTTATAGTTGTTAGAACTAGGGAGTTATCAGTCCAAGCTAGTTCCATATGCTCATGTGCCTAAGTTTTTGTCATTGTTCTATGGTCAGGCATGGAAGTATGTGATCTTGGCATATACTATGCTTAAGTGAAGATGATTTTGATTGTCAATGCCGATCCCAAGGCCCAAGGCCGGTCATCTTTCTGAACCTACAAACAAACCACCTATCTACAAGTTACCGAACGACCTCCTAGACTAACAACACCGACCCACTCACTCTCCTCACCAACACTCTATCGTCTGCAAATGGCCAAATGGGCTACACCGAACCACACTTGCTTGGTATACCAAACCCTCCTTATGGATTCTCACCAGGATGTAACGCCACACAAACATGATCGAACCACTCTCACTCCCTAAAAACCGAGCGGCCACATTCCTAAACACATGTTGGCCGACCCACTCTCTTATTCCAGGCCAAACGGTGCTCTCACTCTGGCACAACTCCCACAAGAGACTTACCAGCTAGCAGACTTCCACCCAAATACTGACCCTGTGTTGTCACTTGGCTTATGCCTTCTAAACTTATAAACTCTTACTGACCCACTCACACTCCCTTCTCCCTCGTTCCCTAATCACCGAACGACTTCATACCAAATCACCAATTCAGGCCTACTTCAATAACCTAACAATCACACTCCCTTGCCCGATGGCCTAATAGGAGTCTACATCATAGAGATCACTGATATCCATTTCTTTTCTCCTCTCCACCTCATCAGCCTCGAAATCAGTTAAAACCATACCGAGTTCTAACCCTAAGGCGTGTTCCTATCTCCGACTCGTCTTCCTTATCTACAATGACTCCTACTATCCGTAATCTGAAGAAAACTCGTGAATTCGAGCTTCGTACAATACCTCTAATTTGGGAAAATGGATCGAATGAGAGATTCATACCTATAGGAATGAATCGAAGCTTAGGGAGCCATTAGATTTAGGGTCGAAGTGCATTTAGATTTGTTAACAAAGGGAGTTGCGGAGAAAACGTACTAGATTCGAGATGAGAAAGGAAAGCTGAAGCAGTAGTCAAGGTTCGAGGGGAGGCAAGTTAAAAGGTCTTGTAGAGATAAAGTAAAAGTAAATGGAAGAAGTGAGAGCTTTTATATGTGCAGCGAAGGGAAGGTGAACATGATGGTGCCTTTTGGAATCGGTCCATGCACTTTGGGTGTACCGTGGGGAGTAAGTCATAGGCCAGGCAGGCAGAGTGGGATGGTGATGGCATGACGAGCCGCTTTGTACCGGCATACCGGGCGAGTGGTTCGGCCTCTCACCCAACAATCCACTAGTTTAAAAAAATAAAATAAAAAATAAAATAAAATAAATAAAATAAATTCAAAAATGTACAACATACTAGGGAGGTCCATCATGTTTCGGCCTCCGTGAGATTGCATACTTTCGACTTTTGAAAGCAGGAACTGATCACCGATTAAAAGCGTGTCGTGTTGTTTCACACGACACACTTTGGGTGGCAAATGTTACCTGGCTACTTGGCCCGGCTACAAGGTGATAATTACAGAGATTTTGATTGAATCAAGAAGAAACTCGAGTCGACGAGAGGTTGGAAATATAAAAGATTGACCCAATTTGAGTAGTTCAGCATATATATATCGTTTGGCCTGTATACACGGTTCGACTCGTGTATATGGTTCAGCCACGGAAAAGATGGCTTGTGTCGCTCGGCTAAAGAAAGGAGGCTATAAAAACACAGCACAAGTCGCTCGATCAGCAAAGGGAGAGCAAGATGACTCAGCTGAAATGTCCAAGAAGAGGTCGCTCGGCAAGGGTGCCTTGGTACTCGGTGGACCGACCCCAGCGGAATTGTTTCATTTGGCTCGGCATTAATCTATCGGCCTCGAAATGTTTTGTTAAGAGTGGATCGGTCAGCATAGAGAGACAAAGCAGTCTAGCCTGAAAGGTTCAGTAGATGCCGTTCGGCCTAGGTGAGTTAGCAGACATTATCCAGTAGCGGTTGGGAAGCCATTGTCGCTTGGTCGGGGGCGGTTCAGCACAAGTGTTCGGTCTATCTGGTTCGGTGCAAGTTGAAGAAGTTAGCTTATTCTTGGAAGTCAACGTCGAGGTAAGGAGGTCGGCGTTGCTTCACTTCGAGATCCATTACGAGTAGCTCCGAGTCCTTTGAGGTCTTACTTCGATTCAACTTCTCAATAACCACCGATCGGCCATAATCGGTTGCCATTTGTCGACCGGCCGAGAGTCGCTCGGTATAAATAGTTTGGTCGACTTGAGATTGCCATAATGGGCCGAGTCATCCAGGTCATGGGCCCACGCAAGTGAACCAGCCTGTTTTCGCCTATAAATAGAGGGGCAGAGGTACAGTTGAAGGGACCTTTTTTGATAACATCAGGGATACTCTGCCATTTTGGATACTAGCTTCCATCAGTTGAAACTTGTATTCGAGTCATAAGTTTACGGATTGTATATGTATTCAAGCCTTTGAAAAAAGCAATAAATATTACATTAACAGTGGACGTAGGCAGTTACGCCGAACCACTATAATTCTGGTGTTCTTGTTGCTGCAGTTAGTTTTGCATACATTCCTCTGTTTTAATTTATTATCTTCATTAATATCTCTATAAAAATCCTTTCTTGAGTGTTAATGACCAATTTTGGTGCTAACAGCAGGGGCCTAATGTTTTGAAAAGATATTTATATGCTTTTGAAGGAGGTTATCCAGTAAAGTTGAAAGTAAGGTTTTGAAGGTTTCGACAACCTTAGTTTTCAATGCAAATAACCCAATCTCATTTTGAAAGGAAATCATGGCATAATTAAATAAAGCGTTTTGAAAAATAGTTTTTGAAGAAGTTTTCTTTGATTAGCAGGTTAAAGGGACTAACCAAGTTATTATGTATGCTTCTTCATATATATATATATGTGTGTGTGTGTGTGTATTCACATTGTAATGGACCCATAACTTTATTTTTAGAAAGGGAAGAATAACCAGCTAGGTTGATCCAGTAGTGAATATAAATTAAGTTAACTTCTAAATGGGTAGAATTGCATCTAGGAGGTCAGGAAGATCAGAATATAAGATGCTAAAATATTAAAGGAAAATATATTGGCAGGGGCCAATAGGTTCTCAGTAAGCCCACGAAAACTATGTATAGGAAAAGATATTAACATAGGCCAATAGGTTCATAGTTGGCCCATGAAAACTATGTATAAAGGAAGATGTCAGAAAGATAGGTTCATAGTTAGCCCATGAATAACTATGATTTGATATTGGTAGGGGCCAATAGGTTTATTGTAAACCCATGAAAAATGTATCCAAATTAAGATATTGACAGATGTCAATAGGTTCCTAGTCAGCCCATGAAAACTAGAGTAAGCAAAGAGGATATTGGAGTTACTAATAAGTTCCTAGCCAGCCCTTGAAAACTAGGATAAGAAGAGATGATATTGGAATTACCAATGGGTTCCTAGTCAACCCTTTGAAAATAGGATAAGTGTATGGATATTAGAGTAACTAATAGGTTTATAGTGATCCCATGGAAACTATGTAAGCAGGAAGGGAATCCTTAAACATTTAACCTATTATTAGTCAGCATATGAAAACTATTAGGTTAATAGTAATCCTAGAAACCATAACTAAGACAAATAGTCAAAATGAATGGGGATACATAGTCCAGAATTAATTCATTTGCTTTTCATATCATCCTATCTTATCATATTATCTTGAATTGTTTTGACCATTGTGGATGCAGGAGCACGGTATGTGGTTTTAAAGGTTTTGAGATACTAATGAGAGGAAAACCCGTTCTGCTAAGCGGCATGGTCTTACTAGATATCTAAATGATTTGAGATGGTAGATTATTATTCATACCAGACTTTATGTTTGACTTGGAGTTTATTTTTTCCCCTTAAATTATCGAGTACTCAATTGATTTTGAGTAGTTTTAGAGTTGAGTTATTCAATTACCTCTTTGGACGAATAAGATTCCAGAGACATGCAGAAGAAATGATATACCTAGAGTTCTTTTTTATTTTGATTCCGCTGTGTTTTTTGTGATGGAAAAATTGTTAAATTGCCTATATATACTCTGATATCCAAGGTGGCATCTTCATATGTCACTCTTGGCATATTTTGTAATGAATATATTTTCTCTGAAACTAGTAAATGATAGTGGGATTATGAAATGAATTGGAAATGTTTTGAAATGGAATATGTTCATGTTTGATGTATTAATATTTTTCCATATTCATGTGTTTCTGTGTATCAATGAACCTAACGCCGCCCTATTTGGTCACCAAGGATTAAATACTATAGATGACTACAACATCTGTAGCTGTATAGTTTTAGGCATTCAAGTAGGGGGATGTTACTGTACCAGTTACCAAAACGTTGTTCTGACCCTCTCCTCGTTACAACCTACATGACGGCTTAGATGGACAGATCCCTTTGGCATGCTCGACACTGACAAGGACACTAGATATTTGAGTGTCAACCTTGATCAGTAACTATGTGACTTGTTATATTTTATTATTCCATTGTAAGTTATATTATTAGTGCTCTAATATGCATTCATTTATTTTATGCAGGATGCCAAACCAATGAATCGTACTTCGGTAAACTTGGGTTTTTAATTTAGCGAAAATTATGGATACTGGGGTGCAGGTTGTTACATTTGGTATCAGAGTTTAGGTTAATCTATCTAAAAATGGTAGGAAACATAGAGTGAACTATTTATATTTTGACTCTAAATATAAATATATTACACGCTAAATCCTGAAAATTCTAACTATAGAGTAACTGCATATGGAAGGTGTCTAAAGCTGGATAATACATGACTCCCTAGTCGGACCTCGATAGCCCAATGGTTGTAGATCAACGTGCGATTGCTGATTAACGATGTACAGTAGTTCAGAATAAGGAGAAAGTAAAAATCCATATGTTGTAGATATATGAAAGTGATTGATTTACCGAAGGAAGGAGTGAAGTAGTCATTCCAGATTAATAGCCAGACTATTAATATTTGGAAGAGGAAAAGTCAGCAAGCTGAAAAATGGTCCAAGAGAAAGGACAAACAGAAATCCACTCTTAGTCCAACCCAATAATAAATAGTTTTAAAAGTTGAGAAAAATATACAATTAATATATTTGAAAAAGTAAGAAAATGTTGGATTTTAAAATATATACGTGAATATAAATATTTAGTTAAATTGAAATGTTTCCGTAAATGGGTTTTGTAGAAGGCAATTGTTAAAAAAATTATGGAGCATATATAGCTTGCTAGTTTCATTGTGAAGAATTAAAATTGTAAATTTAAATCTACAGTAGAAATTAATTGTTAAAATTTCAGTAAATGAAATTTTGTAAGAAACTACTTCTTGTGATAGAAAAATGGTAGAGCAATATAGCTCGAGGGTCTTTCGGTAATGAAAATTTTAAGCTGTAAACACATTTTTTAAAGGGTGGACAATAAAAAGTGGTACAAGTTTTAAATGGAATAAATAATATGGGAAGAAGATTTAAAGCCTGAAGACAAAGTAGTAAACAAACGCACTCCAATAATCGGATAAAGATGACAGCTTATTGAGAGTGAAACTATTTTAATAAGAGCAATTTAGGTAAAAGAAAGTTTAATGGTAGTAAAATTACGAAATATAAGTAAAAATAAAATTAGGAATATATATTAAAATAATGTTAGTAATCTAATTTAGAGTAAAGTGGAAAAATAAAATAAAATAAAATAAATTCGAAATATAAATCAAAACAAGGTTAGGAATTCTTATAAAATGATGTTAGTAATTAGAATCAATAAAGGAAATTAAAAATAAGAAGAAAAATGGATTGTTTCATAATATGTGCAATAATGGCACATATTTTTTGTAAGTCCCCTAATATGCTGATAGAGCCTCCTCCAAGGATGAAAGTGGTGATAAAATGAGTGATATAAAAATATTAGAGTAAGAGAGTTGTCCTTACCTACTTCAGTTTTTATTGTTTAAAATTATAAAAGATATTTTAGTAATACCGTAAATTGCATTTTTGGAAAGAAATGGTTTGGTGTAATAAATGAGTTTTTAAAGGGAAAACTTAATAAATATTTTAGTTTAAGAATCCTAATTTTTAAGAAGTAAAAGATAAAAAGGTCTTTAAAAGAACAAGTTAATCTGAAGAAAAAAGAAAGAGACTTTTTAAAATTAATTTTGCTAACATTTTAAACTTAATGAATAAGTTAAATTCAAATATTTTAGATTATAATTTTAAAAATCACGACATCAAGTATTTTTGAATTTAATAAAAGGTTTCTAAGTTGCACTTTTAAAGACAAAGGTTTTGGGATTAAGAATTTCAAAATTTAAAGTTTCTAATTTTTGAATAAAAGGGAGTAAAAACCATACCAAAATTTTAAATATGAAGTGGATAGGAATGACAGTCTAGGTAAGACGAGGTAAAAAATAATGCTATGAAGTAGATAGCAATGGCTGCTCATAAAACAACAATAAGGAATCCCCATAGAATGTAAAAATACTGGCAAGAGCCCAAGAGTATTTTATTTGACATGTGTGGATGCCATAAGAAGAACCCATAAAGAAATGATAAATGGTATTAAATACATTTCTATGTGTTATGGGATATGCTCATATGAAGAACCAAAGGTAAAGGAAGTAAGTACCAAGATTTGAGAGTATTATCAAGTGATTTGGATTAAAAGAAGAAGGAAATAGAGGATTATCAGATAGCAAGCACACATAGAGAATGTTGGTGGACTCGAAGTTAAGGAAGGCATAATAGGGATTGAAAAGATCCGCCAAGCTAGTGTAACATCCCATATATTTGATAACCTTATTTAAGATATTGAATTAGTTAAATTAAATTACATAATGTGAAGATTAATAGGTTGAGATTTGATTAGTTGGAGGTAGCCGTGCCATGTTAAAGGGGTTAACTAAAATGAAATAACACTAGGAAGTGTGTTAGGAAATGAGTAGGGTATTTAGGGAAATAGAAAAACCTTATACCTTTAGCCTTTAAGAAATGGGTAACTCATGTTCATTTTCTGATTTCATCAAAAAAACGAAAATAACCAAGGCCGGCCACCATTTCCAATCTCAAGAGGAGAAGTAAAGCTAAAATTCAAGAGAAAGAAGAAATTAACTAAATCAACACTCAAAATCTCATCTATAATCTCTAAAGCTAAGGTGAATAATTACTACATCCCTAATACTTTTAGTTTTTAGTTTTTGTTTAGGTCCGAAATGCTTTTGCTATAATATTTCCATGTTTGATGTTTTAAGATATATATGTTCATTGTTGATGAAATTATAAATATTTATTCATGTTTTATGATAATGTTTAACATGAAAACCCTATATAATGACATCAGAATACCTTTGAAATTTAAATATAGGTTTAGAACAATATTTTAGAGACGGGTTTTGATTTTATTAATTTTTCGATTTATTATGGATTTTATATGAATTTTCAAATGAAGTAAATTGTTTATTGGGTTTTAAATTATTTTTGGCTGAAATAATAAGTGTTTGGGTTTGAGATTTTAATATGTTAGGCAATATATTGAAGTACATTTTTTGGAATTTTTCTAGAATTTTCCTAAGTTATTTGAGGGATATATAAAATTATTTAATGTATGAGACCTAAATGTTTTATATATTTATAAAGGAGAAGAGGCATTTTGCAAAATAAAATGATTTATATATTCTGGTAATTGCCATAGCAAATTCTAAAAAATATTTTATCAACTAATGAAAATTTGACAAACAAAGGCAGGTTAGTTGAAAAGTTTTCTTTTTAAGTTTAAAAACAAAAATAACTCATTTTCCATGTTTCAGTCCTTACGGCAGTATACCTTCTACCCTAGACCTTTCGTCTCAGTTGAAGGGTTAACCTCCGATAAGGTCAAAGTTCAATGCATAAGGCATCAAGTAATTGGTACGTAATGAATTGAATGTAGCCGAAATATTTTAAGCCGATAGGTTGATGGCCTAAAGGGTTGAAATATAATTGTTTTATAAGTGAAAAGCTTTCATTTGCTTTTCTTTCAAATTTGAGCTTTCAACTTGGTCACTTCTATCCAGGTCATGTTATTTAAAAGAAAAGACTTTAAAACCTTCTGATGTAGTCGATAGGTTGTAGCTGCTACTCTAATTACTTTGTTTGAAACCTTTCGACACAGCCGAAGGGTTTCCACTGCTTTTATAAAGGTTTTACTTTAAACCTTCCGACCCATTCGAAGGTTTACCTGTTTTTAAAACTAACAGTTTTTCCAAAGGTTTCGGAGGGAAGCTTTCGACTTAGGTGGTTTACCCTTGTTATGTGAAATGTAACCAAAGGCTTTCGAAAGGTTATTTAGACACTTTCGAATGGTTATTTATATAGACAAATGGTTTAAAAAGAAGATTTCCAGATTGTTTTAAATTAAACCCAGTATGCCTACGAAGGGTTTCTGTTTTAAAAGATTTTATGTATTCGAAGGGTTCTGTTTCGAAAGGTTTATTAGAAGTTTTTGAAAGGTTTTTGAAGGAAGGTTTTCCAAAGGTTTTTCTAAGGCAATGACTTAAAGTGATTTTAAAGAAGAATGTCCAAAGTTTATAACTTCCGAAAGGATTGCTTTGAATAAATTCAAAGGTTTAGAGATGATTTCGAAAGGTTTAAACTTGGATTTTGAAGGAGATAGTTTCAAAGTATGGAAAGAGGTTCTTTCAAATGGTAAAGGGTTTTCATCAACTAAGTTTTGAGAAAAGGATAAATATCTAACATGGTAATATGATTTGAGTAAAGTATACAGATTTATTTCTTTTCCTTGTTTGTAGTGTGATTTAAAGGTTTAAATAAATTTAAAGTTGATTTTACGGAAAATTATGGGAGGGGATCCTTAAGTATAAATGACTTAGATATTAGAAAACCAGATAGGACTAGTATGGGGTTGCGCCCTGTACATTAGTTTGTAACCCCCGCTAATCATTGCCTAAAATTCCAGCGTGTAGTGCTTGGTCACAGGTAGACTAAAATTATGATCACACACCGAAAGGAATATATATTGTATACAGATAGGTTATCGGTAAGCCCGAAAAACCCTTAGGCTCTGGAGAACCTAGGAGATGATTAAGTTAGGGATAGACCATCTAGAAGTGAGATATTTAATAGATAGTTTATGACAAAACGTCCTGTTGGAAAATGTTAAACAAATAGATAAGAATAGATAATCCTAAATATGAATATCTAACAGATGTTAGGTAAATTTTGATCTTGTTGTCTGGTAGGCCCGAGTCAGCCTAATGTTAAAAGTTATTTGTGTTGAATGGGTAGTTCATTATTACCTGATATTTATGTTGGTTTACAAAATGTTATTTTGTAGTATTTAACCATTATGGATGTAGGATCATAGTATATGATTATATGGATGGGTTTGCAAAGATATGTTTTAAAAAGATGTTAGTGAGAGGAAACCCATTCCACTAAGCGGCGTGGTCTCACTTAACATCATTAAACCGGGATGTATAGTATTATTCACAACATGCTTAATGTCTAACTCGAAATTTATCTTTCCCCTTAAATTCTTGGGTACTCAAAATTAATTTGAGTAGGTTGAGAGGCTAAGGATCTTTTCAGGTTTTTATAAAGTTGATGAATAAGCTACCGGAGGATGTCGGAGGCAACGGATAGCTATTTAGGATTTGCTGCTTTTATTTATGTTTAGATGATTTTTCGCCGTGTTATGATGTAATAAGTCTTATAAGACCATTTGACTCAAATCAATCGAGGGGGTATCTTCATATATCGCTCTCGACGTAATTTATAATAACTATATTTAATCTTTGCCTGGGAAAACATTTTGGGTTATGTGACGTGAATGTGGAACAAATTTTATATGGAAATGTAATGAAGTAATCTGTGTTTTGTTTCATATCCAAGTGCTTTTGGTATTATTGATACCATTAACATATCCATATTTAGTCATCAGAAGCTAATACTTTGGATGACTGCAACATCTGTAGCGCTTTATTTTGGGCCTCTAGATAGGAGATGTTACAACTTGGTATCAAAGCATGGTCTATGAAATACTTTAACTAAAAATTTGTTTCTGAAAACATAATCCATAAAAATTAGAGTTGAGATCAGGGTATGGGATAATGCTATAATTACGTACTTGTATTTATATATATATAAGTATATGCTCTATCTTTAGACTCCTATCTTATTTAGGTTATTTATTTGTATTTCACGAGGTTTGAATACAGATATGGAGGGAAGAAGAAATCGAGTGAATGTTGGAGGAGACAGCACCACTGCCAATCGAAATTCTAGACCAAACGCAAGGAGAGATCCTGGTTAGGCACAAGCTGAAAATGCCGGTGCAGGGGTTCCTTATGTGGATATAGGGGCAATCTATCAATTCTTTGTGAATATGGTGCAAGTTGGAGTAGTAGCAAGTATGGTTAGAGGAAACGCCGTGAGAGGAGGAGTTCAAGAAGTTCCTGCAGCCAATCAGTATGCCAATTGGAGTAGAGAGTACATAGGCTAGGAGGGAGGTCATTCATCGGTACTGAGGATGTGATTGAAGTAGAAAACTAGCTATTGCATTGTGAAAGGATTTTTGCTGATTTAGGGTTAAATAATGCGCACAAAAGGAGGTCAGCCTCAAGGCAGCTGCAGGGAGCTACATTATTTTGGTGGAACACTGTCACTGCCGGAGTTGATGAAGAGACCATTACTTGGGAGGAATTCAGAAGAAGTTTTTCGAAGAGGTATATGTCCATTATGGCGCAAGCTAAATTGGTAAGGAGGTTTGTGGAACTGGAGCAGGGAGATATGAGTGTGTTGAAATATACCAGGAAGTTCGAGGAACTAGCCTAATACAGGTATGCATTGGTCGATACTGTTATCGGTATCCGCACTTAAGAGACTATAGTGATGTTGTTGTTGAGATGGCAATGAGGCAAGAAGAAGCATTAGCTTGCCTAAGGAAGAAAGTGAAAGAGGATCAGACTGGATAGGCTCATAAGTGGAAATTTTTCCAGATGAAGATTTCTCATAAAGAAGGGGCACAACAGAAGAGCAAAGCTGAAGTGGTTTGTTACAACTGCAACAAGAAAGGACACTATGCCAACGAGTGTCAAGCCAGCAAGGGAAAAGGAAAAGAAACTGGTGGGGAGAAGAATGTCAGATGCTTTAATTGCGATCAAGTGTGTCATTTCAAGAACAAGTGCCCAGAGCCACCAAAGGAAGGAAAGGGGCGGCTTTATGCCTTTGAGCCCACAACTGCAAAATCAGTTGCTCAGGAAAAAGGAAAAGCTTTTTAGGAGGCTCACTGTAGATCCACGGTATGTCTGTTAGCGTCCTATTTGATACTCGGGCCTTCCATTCTTTTATTTCTCGATGTCTGGTAGATAGACTTAACCTAGAACCCTCTTACTTAGTTACTTCCTTAAGGGTGCTAATCCAATAGGAGGTTATGCAATAATTGGGATGAGGTGTGATCATCTAGAATTTGATTTGTTAGGCTATACCTTTGATTATTGTTTGCATGTGTTTGACTTTGTGGAATTTGGGATTATCTTGGGATGGATTGGTTGATTAGGTATGACACTACGATATTTTTCCAAGATAGGAAAATATCACTTAGTCGTCCAGATTGCAGTGATCAAACAATTTATGCCGTAAAGAACCCTAGTTGTGAGGTGAATGCTTTACTAAGTGTTATGGAGTTGGAGGATGAGTTGCATTGGGTCTTTGTAGTTAGAGAATTTTTCGATGTGTTTGAACCAGTCGTTGGGCCACCATCGAAATGAGTTATTGAGTTTCAGATTGATTTAGTGCCTGGAGCTCAACCGATGAGTAGGCCGCTGAATAGGATGTCACCTATAGAAATGAAAAATTGAAGGTACAGTTAGTAGATCTAGAGGGAAAAGGTTTTATTAGGTTGAGTAGTTCACCATGGGGAGCTGCTGCCGTGTTTGCTAAGAAGCCAGACGTATCGTTAAGGCTACGTATCGATTATTGTATGTTGAATGAGAAAACGATAAAGAACCGATATCCATCATCGAGAATTGACGATATGTTCGATTAGTTGAGTGGAGCAAAGGTATTTTATCAGCTAGATTTGGCGATTTGGAATTTCATCAGCTTAGAGTGGTAAAGGATAGCATTCCTTTAATGGCGTTTAGAACGAGATATGGATCGTACGAATGGTTAGTTATGCCATTCGGACTAACTAATGCACCGACATTCTTTGCAGATCTGATGAATAGGATTTTTTGAGAGCATTTGGGTAGGCTTATGTTGGTTTTTATTGATGGCATTTTGATATACTCCAAGAATGAGAAGAAGCATGAAGTTTATCTCAGAGTCATGCTCGAGGCGTTGAGGGAGCATTGGTTGAAGGCTAAGTTTACGAAGTGTCATTTTTGGAAGAAGGAAGTGGAGCTCCTTGGTTATGTCATCTCTGAGAAAGGGTTGTCTGTAGATCCAACTAAGATTGAAGTGGTGAACAATTGGAAAAGATGCGAGATGGTAACCGAAATAAAGAGTTTCCTTGGATTGGTGAGATATTATCAAAGATTTATAAAAGATTTTTCATGGATAGCAGCACTAATGACTAAGCTTACGTGAAAAGATATGAAGTTTGTATGGACTGATAAGTGTGAAAAAGCATTCCAAAGCTTGAAACACTTATTGACCCATGCCGGTGTCAGTGGTTCCAAAGGCGAATTAGGATTTAGTTTATTATACAGGTGCATGTGGAACAGGATTGGGAGCTGTGTTGATGAAAAGGGGTAAAGTAATTGCTTATGCTTCTAGACGGCTCAGACCACATAAGGTTAGGTATCCAACGCATTACTTGGAGTTAGATGCATTATATTTGCTTTAAAGGTATGGAGGCATCATCTTTTAGGAGAACAATTTGAGCTGTATACTGATCATAAGTCGTTGAAGTATTTGTTCTCTCAAAAGGAGCTGATATGAGACATCTGAGGTGGTTGGAGTTCATGCCTATGATTTTGGAATTGAGTATACACTTAGAAAAGGAAACAAGGTAGCAGATGCACTTAGTCGGAAACATCAAAACGCAATATTGGCTATGATCACTGAGTGGAAAGACTTGGAAGCGTTATCGGGTTGTAGCATGCGGTTTAAGTTCGAAGTAGGACCAAGTACAGGAAGTACTATATTGTCTTGTTTAGAAGTCTGACCAGTAATGATTGAGAAGATAACCTCTAAGCAAGAGAAGGATCCAATATTGGCTGAGCGGATCAGAAGATTAAAGAAAGGAATAGAGAGCGATGACCTAAAATATTTCAGTCTTGACCATAATGGATGGCTGAGAAGAAGGAAGATTATGTGTTCCAAATATAGCAGATATAAGGAAGGAGGTTTTGGATAAGTGCAATTGTTCGAAGTTCACTATCCACGAAGATAAATTTCTTCTGGAAAGGTATGAAGCAGGATATTGGATTGTGTGTTAAGTAGTGCTTGAATTGCCAACAAGAAAAGGCTAAACATCAGAAGCCAAGTGGATTGCTTCAACCGTTAGAGGTTCCATTATGGAAATAGGATTCGATCTCCATGGATTTTATTGATGGGTTTCCAAGATCTAGAAGTGGAAACGAAAGCATATGGGTCGTAGTTGATAGACTGAGTAAGAGTGCTCATCTTATTCCATAAAGCCAACTAGAATGACACCCAATTTGGCGAAGTTATTCATGAAGAATGTGCTTAGACTGCACGAGATTCCTAGTAGTATTGTCAGTGATAGAGATTCTTTATTTACTAGTGAGTTCTGGAAAAGTCTACAAGAAGCATTAGGAACCAAGCTCAATATGAGTACCGCTTACCATCCACAGGCAGATGGACAAACAAAAAGAGTTAACAAAGTCTTGGAAGATTTCTTAAGAGCTTTTATATTAGATTTTGGGTGTTCATGGGAAGACCATCTTTATCTAGTTGAGTTCTCGTATAACAATAGTTATCAAATGGGGTGACACTATTTGAAGCATTGTATGGAAGACCTTGCATATCTCCCGTATGTTGGTTAGAGACTGGGGATAGATTAGTTCTTGGTCCAGATTTAGTGAAGGAAGGTGTGGAAAAGATTGAGTTGATTCAAGCTAGGATGAAGGAAGCTCAATTTAGGCAGAAAAGCCATGCAGATAAAAAAAGGAAGAATTTGTAATTTTCTTTCGAAGATTAAGTGTTTGTTAAGGTTTCGCCGATGAAAGGTATAATCAGATTTGGGAGGTTAGCGTAGTTAGCACCTAGGTTCATTGATCCATTTTGTATTATTGAGAGGATCGAGAAACTTGTTTATAAAGTGGAGTTACCAAGTAGTTGGGCTGGAGTCCATAATGTTTTTCATGTTTCTCATCTTAGAAAATGTGTTAGTGACCTAGAGACTACTATAGCACCTACAATATTAGAAGACTTAGTAGTAGAACCAGATTTGACTATAGTTAGGAAACTGGTTCAGATTTTGGCTAGAGATGAGAAGAAATTGAGGAATAAGATAGTTAAGTTAGTAAAGGTCCAGTGGAGCAATAATGCTAGAGACTGTACACGGAAAGTGGAGAGCAAGATTAGAGACTCTTACCCATATTTATTTGATGGTATGTTTTGCCTTTGATTGTTTTGTTGTGTACCTTATCATAATTTCGAGGGCGAAATTCTTTAAGGCGGGGAGTCTGTAACACCCCATATATTTTATAACCTTATTTAAGATATTTTAATAGTTAAATTAAATTAAATAATATGAAGATTAATAGTTGAGATTTGATTAGTTGGATGTAGCTGTTCCATGTTAAAGGGGTTAACTAAAATGAAATAACACTAGGTAGTGTGTTAGGAAACGAAAAGGGTATTTTGGGAACTAACAAAACCTTATATCCTAAGCCCTTAGGAAATGGGTAATTCACATTAATTATTCTCATTTCAATAAAAAATGAAAATAGATAAGGCCGTCCACCAGTTCCAATCTCAAGAGGATAAGTAAAGTTAAGATTCAAGAGGAAAGAAGAAATCAACTAAATCAACAATCAAAATCTCATCTATAATCTCTAAAGCTAAGATGAATAATTACTACATCCCTAATACTTTTAGTTTTAGGTCTTGTGCTTAGATCCGAAATTGTTTTGCTATATTATTGCCATGTTTGATGTTTTAAGATATATATGTTTATTGTTGATGAAATTATAAATGTTTATTCGTGTTTTATGATAATGCTTAACATGAAAACCCTATTTAATGACATTAGAATACCTTGGAAATTTAAATATAGGCCTGGATAAGATTTTAGAGATGGTTTTTGTTTTTCATAACTTAATTTTATATGAATTTTCGAATGAAGGAAATTGTTTATTGGGTTTTAAATTATTTTTGGCTGAAATAATAAGTGTTTGGGTTTGAGATTTTAATATGTTAGGAAATACATTAAAATACATTTTCTGGAATTTTTCCAGAATTTTCCTAAGTCATTTGAGGGATATATAAAATTATTTAATGTATGTGACATAAATGTTTTATATATCTATAAAGGAGAAGGGGCATTTTGAAAAATAAAATGATTTATAAATTCTGGTAATTGCGGCAGTGAAATTCTGGAAAGTATTTTATTGACCAATGAAAATTTGACACACAAAGGCAGGTTAGTTGAAAATTTTCCTTTTTCAGTTTAAAAACAAAAATCACTCTTTTTCCATGTTTCAGCCCATACGGCCGTATACTTTCCGCCCTAGGTCTTTCGTCGCAGTCGAAGGGTTAGCTCTCGATAAGGTTAAAGTTCAATGCATAAGGTATTAAGTAATTGGTACGTAATGAAATGAATATAGACGAACGGTTGATGGCCTAAAAGGTTGAAATATAATTGTTTTATAAGTGAAAAGCTTTCACCTGCTTTGCTTTCGAATTTGAGCTTTCGACTTGGTCACTTTCGGCTAGGTCAAGTTATTTAGAAGAAAAGAGTTTAAAACCTTTCGATGTATTCGATAAGTTGTAGCTGCTACGCCATTACTTTGTTTTGAAACCTTCCTGCACAGCGAAGGGTTTCCACTGCTTTTATAAAGGTTTTACTTTGAAACTTCCGACCCAGTCGAAAGGTTTACCTATTTTCTAAACTAGCCGTTTCTACAATGCTTTCGGAGGGAAGCTATCGACTTAGATGGTTACCCTTGTTTTGTGAAATATAACCAAAGGCTTTCTAAAGGTTATTTAGACATTTTTGAAAGGTTGTTTATATAAAGACAAAAGGTTTTAAAAGAAGGTTTCCAGATTGTTTTAAGTTGAACCCAGCATGTCTATGAAGGGTTTCTCTTTTAACAGGTTTTATGTGTACAAAGGGTTCTATTTCGAAAGGTTTATTAGATGTTTTCGAAAGGGTTTTGAAGGAAGGTTTTCCAAAGGTTTTTCTAAGGCAATGACTTAAAAGTGATTTTAAAGAAGAATATCTAAGGTTTATAACTTCCAAAAGGATTGCATTGAATAAATTCGAAAGGTTTTAGAGATGATTTCAAAAGGTTTAAACTTGGATTTTGAAGGAGGTAGTTATAAAGTATGGAAAGAGGTTCTTTCAAATGGTAAAGTGTTTTCATCAACTAAGTTTTGGAAAAAGGATATATATATCTAACATGGTGATATGATTTGAGTAAAGTATAAAGACTTATTTCTTTTCCTTGTTTGAAGTTCGATTTAAAGGTTTAAATCATTTTGAAGTTGTTTTTGAGGAAAATTATGGAAGGGGATCCTTAAGTATAAATGACTCAGATATTACAAAACCAGATGGGACTAGTATGGGGTCGCGCCCTATACATTAGCTTATAGCCCCAGCTAATCGTTGTCTAAAATTTCAGTGTGTAGGGCTTGGTCACAGGTAGACTAAAATTATGTTACACACTGAAAAGAATATATGTTGTATACAGATAGGTTATTGGTAAGACCAGAAAACCATTAGGCTCGGGAGAACCTGGGAGATGATTAAGTTAGGGAAAGACCGTCCAAAAGTGAGATATTTAACAGATAGTTTAGGACTGGCCGTCCTGTTGGGAAATGTTGAATGGATAGATAAGGATAGATAATCCTAAATATGAATATCTAATAGATGTTGGGTAAATTTTGATTATGTGTCTGGTAGACCCGAGTCAGCTAAATGTTAAAACTTATTTTTGTTGAACGGGTAGTTCATTATTACCTGATATTTATGTTGGTTTACAAAATGTTTATTTTCTAGTATTTAACCATTGTAGATGTAGGAGCATAGCATATGGTTACATTGAAGGATTTGCAAAGATATGTTTTAAAAAGAAGTTAGCGAGAGGAAACCCGTTCCGCTAAGTGACATGATCTCACTTAACATAATTAAACCGGGATGTATAGTATTATTCATACCAGGCTTTATGTCTGACTCGAAGTTTATGTTTTCCCCTTAAACTCTCGGGCACTCTAAATTAATTTGAGTAGGTTGAGAGGTTAACGATCTTTTCTGGTTTTTAGAAAGTTGACGAATAAGCTACCGGAGGATGATAGAGGCAATGGATAGCTATTTAGGATTTGCTGCTTTTATTTATGTTTAGATGATTTTTCGTTGTCTTATGATGTAATAGGTCTTATAAGACCATTTAACTCTGATCAATCGAGGGGGTATCTTCATATACCATTCTCAATGTAATTTGTAATAACTATATTTAATCTGTGCTTCGGAAAACATGTTCGGTTATGTGACGTGAATGTGGAACAAATTTTATATGGAAATGTAATGAAGTAATCTGTGATTGTGGAAATCCGTGTTTTATTTCATACTCAAGTGCTTCTGATATTATTGATACCATGAACATAGTCGTATTTAGTTTCCGAAAGCTAATACTATAGATGACTGCAACATGTATATCACTTTTGGGCCTCTAGATAGGGGATGTTACAGCCTGTTGCCAATGAGTTATTTAAAATTCGTACTGTTAGTATTTCTTGGCCACTAAAGGGTAGGGATGCTTATTCCATACTTGGGTGTGATGATGGAAGTTATGAATATACCTTACTCATCAGAAGCCATAAAGGAAAGTATGATATGTGCATTGCAGAAGGATGGCACGCAAGAAAGGTCCATTCAATTTAAGTAAGGATTGATAGGGCCACAATCTCGTTATTGTTAGTTGATGTTGAAGGGCAGCTTCCAAAAAATGTTCCTTTAAAGTTTGGATTGTAAGCATTAGTTCTCTCTATTGGTATAAAAGCGCGTGCGATATTATACAAAATGTTTCTTTTTATGTGCTTTCACTGTGAACTGCAATATTATGGAAAAATAACAGGATAGGGAAATTTCCGAAAAGGTAGTTCATTAATGTAAAAAAAATCAGTTGTGTCTGGAAGTTAAAGAATATTTTAATAAAATTTCTTTAATTAGTTATTAAGATAAAAATGAAATAAGATTGTAAGCCCCGAAAAAAAATTTGAGAAATAAATTTCAACGAGTGGAGGATAAGAAAGGAATGCTGCGTACCCACGGATCAATGTCCTGTATCTTAAACAACAGAAATTTATAATTGAATTTGTTGGTTTCTATTATAAAAGAAGAGTTTTGAAACTTAAAACTACCATGAAATTAGGTGAAGTCAACTATGGAAGTTGGGCTGTTAACTAAATTTCTATTTAATGAGATGTGAGATGAATTATTTTGAAGAAAAAATAAATGGTATGTATACTTCTGATAATTTTTGTTCAAAATTCTTGTTTTTGAAAAATAAAACTCCTTTGTGAAAAGAGATTTGTGAATTTTGTGATGAAAATTTTTGAAGTCTAAATTTTTTTACCGATATTTTAAAGAGTAGTATGAAAAAATTTGAGTAGAAAAAATAGAAATCAAATTTTGTAAATGCCACATACTTAACATGGGAGAATAGGTGATAGGTTGATTAGTATGGATTTTACTGTGTAGTAGCGGCCACTGACAAGAAAACTGTTTTAGCAACGAAATCTTTTCCTATATACCTTGTCGGTAGGTGAAAAAAGTTGATATCTGAAATAAACCATGTTTTAAAATTTTAAGTTAAAAAGTAGATACGCTAACTGTACTCGAAAAAGGTTAGAAATGAATTGGGGGCAAATAGAAGGTTCCATAATGTAGTAGAAAGTTAGGTACCCAAGAGAAAAAAGATAGAAATATGGAATTTTCCATCTAAATTCTTTTCCTGACATAAATAAAATAGGTTTAGAAAATCGGATTTTTCTAAATTTGGATGTTAACAACAACATGCTAGGATTTTGGATAGGTATTAGTGGTTAAACTATACTTCTACTTGTAGAAGTTTGGAAAAATTTGGATGTGAAAACAACTTTTTGGTTTGAAAGGTTGCATTCATGTAGAACTACCAGTATTTTTGATGTTTGCACCATATTTTCAATTGGTTTAAAAGAATGCATTCATATAGTAGGCGACGATAAGAATTATTCTGCATACATCATATATGTTGTGATCACCATGCACATGTACACAATTGGATGCAAAATTGGTTGCACACTAATTGATTTGCGTGTTTAGAACGGTTGTACGTTATGCTACATTGTTGACCATGATGAATTTTGGGGGACGAAATTATTTTAAGAGGAAAGAGTACACCCCGTAATTTTATGATAATTAATTTTAAAAAAGTTAATTAATAATTAGTAATGCTAAAAAGTATAATTTTTATAAACTTCAAAATTTGGTTATGAAACTTGCACCATTGTGTTCACGGCGATTTTCCGATCAACTTTCATATATGGAGATTTCCAATCGGAGTTCAAATGGAAAAGTTATTAACGTTTGAACTTTTGGAGTTGGAAATAATTATATATGTAATTATGGTAATAAAAATAAATTAAACGTTAATTAATAACATTAATGGAAGTTAAACGTTAAAAAAAGGCCAAAGTTAAAAATCAAATCTCAAAAGATGTGTAAAGTGGGAAACAAATGGACGCAATCAGTTAAACAAGGAATAAATTTGAAAAAAATCAGGATAGCACAATTAATTATCTCATAAACAAACAGCATGCCGACCCTTATTACACCCAGGCGATAGGTAGCGATCGACCCTAGGCAAGGGGCAGTTGACCCATGTGTTGCAAAAGTCGTAGTAAATTGTGGCTGAATGGCGCGGATTTAATAAATCTTTTATTAACATATAGGATTGATTCTAGAGCGTATAAATACATGCCTAGTTTATCACTTCTCTTCTCATATCTTCCGGGTCACAGAGCGGAGCTCTGCCATCTGTTTCCTTTATGATTTGTAGAATTCTAAATGTAGTAAAACTATAATACCCACACACATACACATACAAGAGGAGAAAAGAATGACAGTTTCTATGCTCTGATACCAAATGAAAGTGACTACTATGTGGCTAGTTATCACTGAGGATCGTGTAATATGGAATGTATTATAATCTAAATGCTGAAACAGATAATAATAGTAAAGTAAATAAGAGAAAGCACACCAGGAGTTTTTATACTGGTTCGAACCCGTTCTATGTCCAGTCCCAGACTTCCCTCTGGAATTTCTCACAATAACCCCTCACTTTACCCGAAGGAATATGTATACAACGAGCAACCGACCAGGATTTTACCACCTTTAACAAACGAAAGAGGACTTTACCCGTCTGAACAACTAAACAGGACTTCAACAGTTTCAATAAAATTGCTTTGACACTTTGTGTTCTTGATAACACTGATTTTTCTTTGATATTACAACCTTCCTATAATATTTTTCGCAAGTGTATATGTGTGTGTAAAGATTTAAAAAGAAGAATATTGCTTTGAATCGAAGAATATTTTAATTGATTCAGAGATTCAAGCAATATATGTAAATTGTGATTGCTTTTCAGAATGCAGAGATAGCATAGAGTATGATCAGAAAATAAAATGAAATTCGATGATTTATGAAGTGAATCTTATGTGTTTATATAGTAGATAAATAGCTGCAACCATTCACGAAGGGTTCTGACCTAAAGAAGCATCCATAACTCTTCAATTTAGATTGTATCTCTTGGCAAATGGAAGTATTTGTTAAGAAAAATAGCCGTTGGAAAAGTTCAGCCGACTGACCCAAAACGACCAGTCAACTGAAAAATCAAAGTTGGTAAAACAGAGTGTTTCTGTGCAACTAAGTAGGTTCAGTCAACTGGTCATATATGGTTAGTCGACTGACCTGACTATCAGTGCACAGTTCACATAAAATTTGAAGATTTTGAAGCTTAAAACAACTTTGATTTGTGTGGACTACTTGAGGATAGATTTTAACAAGTCTAAGACTAAAAACTTCGACAAGTAAAAATATTAAACTCATTTTTTAGTCTTGTCTCCTTTGTAGTTTTAACAGCATATTTCTTTTTCTTTTTGTTGCTTGTCCATATAGTCTCATTCACTGTTTGTTTAAGCCTTTGTCATTAATCAAAACTTATGACTCAACATTCTTCCCCTTTTTGATTGATGACAACCTGTTACATATGATACTATATTTTGAGAAATATATAATGGGAGTTACATATATCTCCCTCTGAATATCTGGCGACATATTTAATCCTGCAAGTAATGGTTAGTCATACAAATTTCTCCCCTTTTGTCATCGACAAAAAGGAAATAACAATAATTCCATTATTGAACTAAAAAATTGCAAGCACAGAAAAATGTATCAAATTGTTTTGAGCTACATATACACGCTCATAGAAATAAAATGTTTGGAATAAATAGATAACTTACTACCACCAACAATATCAATCAGAGTCAGACTCTGTTTCTTCTTCTTCCACTTGTATTGGAGCTTTGCTTCTAGAGGAACTTTCCACAAACTGTCTGCTCCCTCCATTTCCGCTTGTGTCAGAACATATGTGTTCTTCTGATGTAGACCAAGTAAAGCGAGGAGCTGGATGTTTACGCGGATCACAGTGTGAAGTTTCCATAGTTGTGTAAGTGGAACAAGATATCGCATCTCATAATCCAAAAGAAATTTTAATTTTGTCAAATTTCTTGTCAATTTTCTTGTTGAGATTTTTTATGCGAGAATCCAAAATGACTTGATTTCACACAATTAGATCAATGGATTTCCGAGTTCTTTGGGATGGAGTTGGTGTTTGAATGTCGTCTCTTGATTGTTGTTGGTGTGAAGTAGAATTTTATTGACGAGGTCGTGATTGCCAGTCTTGAAAAGACATGATAAATAGAGATCTAGGAGTCAATTTCATTAGACTTATTGTGCATCTATTTAGAGTTTTGGTAATGGAAGAATCAGATTCTAGCATAAGAACCGGATGTTCATAAATAACCGCATAATATATTCTCCATAATAAATGATGTTCATACGACCTTGGTTAAACGACAATAATTCATCTAGAATAAGCTTAGGCCAATTTATTTGGACTTCTCTCCAAATAGCATAAAATGCCCTAAAATTGTTTGGATACACAAGCTCATAAGAGCAAGTACGAGGAAGAACCGTGTGCATTAAGGCTCGATGCACAATTCTAGCTGTAGGGCGTAAGGCGATAGACTTTAGTTCAGTCATGTCATCTTCTAGGAACCGATGACTTACTTCATCTCCTTCGCATATGGGTACATTTAGTTCTTCCAATGGAACACCATCAGTTGGAGTGTGGAGACTGTGACCAATTCTATCTAAAGAGGGAAATACATGTCGACCGCAAACTAAACTCCAAATACAATTATTACGATTACATGGATTTTTATGGCATAAATTCAAATTTGCATAATTTTTTTTTACCAAAGTATGATTAATCTTGATATTATTTTGATTGTGGTCAAGAAGAGACTCTAGACGGTTTCTCCTTGCAAACTCTTGAATTCTATACGGAGCAAAATAGGGAAACACAACAAAAGAACCTTCGAAAAAGCGTTCTTCTTTCATTTTATTCCATCTCTGGACGGCTGTAGCATCATAGAGCCATTGAAAAATTTGAATGTCAATTGGCTCAGAGGAAGAGGTATAGGCATGTCTAAATCTCTTAGGTTGACGTGGAGCCATTGGAAATAATAATGGAGTAAAGGAATTTGGAATTTTTTGGGAGCTAGGGTTTTAGAAAACTAAAGTGAGAAGGTAAAAGTGAAGAATGAACGAGGAGATAGTGGGTTAGTGGGTTAAAAAGGTAGGTACTCAGGTTACCATTCAGTCGACTGGTCGTATATGGTCAGTCGACTGATTCATATCCCGAAACTCTCTGTTTCAGATTCAGTCGACTGGCCATATTATTTCAGTCGACCGAATATAGGCTGAATGCTTTCTATTTTATGATTCAGTCGACTGGTCGAATATAGTCTAAAAGTTCTCTATTTTCAGATTCAGTCGACTGGTCGAATATGTTCAGTCAACTGAATTCTCTTCTTTGCAGCATTTACAGTATAGTTTTGCAAAAACAGAATATATTCAATATATATAAATAATGCATACAAAATAGAAATGAAATTAGTTAAAAAAAATTGAAAGAAAATAAATTATTTGGATGAAGGAGTGGATGGAGACTTCGAGTTGTCTGGTTCATCCTTCGTCTTCTCTTCATATGGTTTCAATGGTGACCAGCGATTTACACGCTCCTATGAGTTCGGAGACACAGATGGAGGTTGTGGTGACTGATCGCATGGATTCCGAGAGGAAGAGGGCGTAGGTCGATGAACCGCAGATGAAGATGACCCGCGGATGTAACGACCCGGAAATCTCGATCCCGAAATTTCCAGATAGTTAGTGAAAGAAGAAAGAGAAAGAAGAAGAAACAGAAAACTCAAACTCAAAATCTCACATTCGCAGCGGATAAAATATAATAGCAAATAAAATAACAGTTTACAAAGAAGAACTGTATCAGTACATTTTAATTTTCACATCAGAGTTACAACATTTTCATAACACTGGACAGTTTAAATAACATGTCCTAGATAAATAACAATATAAGCGGATAAACACTCTATACGTTCCTGTCCTTCAGCTCTCCTCCTAAGCTCTAGAACGTCCTTACCTGCAAATCTGTAATACTCGGTCTGACCCGAGCATTACATCATAGTAACACTCGGGTCAGGCTGGAAACCAGCGTGAGTAAACCCATTTAACATGGAGTATAAAAAGCATACAACTTATATAAACCCGGGGTAACTTATATCAATTTACAACTTCACAAGTTGTAATGGACATTATTTATTTCACAATCAACTTCCAAGTGCAAACTTAGATTAAATGGTCCAATTTATTTAAATCATTCCAATCAGCTTATTGATTTCACATATCAATCTATAGAAAATCGAAGTGGTTTCGGGTATTTACTAATACCCGACTCCGGTCTCTTCGAATCCAATGTCATTTTAACCTAAATTATTCAATTAAATACAATTCAACTTTATTTACCATATAACATTTTCCCACATCAACTCATAATTGATAGATAATCACATTATCACCATCCATCCAACATATCTTATCACAAAGCGATTCATATCAGAGATATCAACCAGTCCAAAGCACACAACATCCTTCAATCATTAATAAGCAAGATTGATCACTTCATTAATTACATTAATTAATGATCCAAAAATTACTTCGTTAATCACAAACAGTAATTAACAACTTGTAATTACTTATCATAATTAATTAACTTCTTAATTAATTATATTAACCTTTTGATTAATTAATCTAATTAATTAATCTTTAATTACTCCATTAAGTAATTATTATTCAATTATATTAACAAATAATCCTTAATAAATTACTTTACAAAGAAATTACCTTCATATTAATTACACAAGTAATTAATCTCAAAACTCTTCCATACTTCAATTAATTACCTCCAGTAATTTACTTATCTTAATTACTTCTCTAGTAATTATTCCTCATTGATTACTTATCAACCCATCCAATGATTAATCTAAATTAATTAAACTTAATTAATTAATTTAAACTAATCAAATTAATTAATTAATTACAATAAGTAATTAATACCTTTAATTACCTTTATAAAGCAATCATACTTAACTAAATAACATACTTGATTATCCAAATTAATTAGTCTAATTAATTATCAAAATCAATTACATTAATTAATTAATAAATAATCCCAAGTTAATGACCTTCATTAACTTATCAACAATTTCCTTAATTAAGTACTTAACTTAAATTAATCATTATTAATCACAAATTAATAAATCTTTAATGATTATTTAGTTAATCACTAATTATTTCATTAATTAAGTTTTTAACTTAATTAATCTTAACCTCTTGATAAATTAATTTCTAATCATTAATTAAAACCTTAACTTATTTAATTAATGAACTTAATTTCCTAATTAATTAATCTTAATTAATTAACTTCAACCTTAATTAATCAACTCAAAATCCTTACTAAATTAATTAAATAAATAAATTAATTATCCATCTAATTACCTTACAAATTTAATAAACCAAAATAATTAAATCTTTCATTTATTTTAAAATAAAACATTTCTTATTAATGATTACATTATCATTGACAAGCAAAATTTAAAATACTTACTTTATAATTTGTTTCCAAATTACATTTTAAATTTTAAATTTAAAATGAAAACCAAACTTAACCTTAATAAAGTTTTAAAAACATTAAACCTTTTTTAAAGCTTATACTAAATAATTTCTTATTTTATAGAGAAGTTTAAAGGAAATTTAAACTCACATTCATTTTAAAATACAAATATGCTTCAACACCCAAAGTTATTTAACATTTAAAATTTTACAACTTCCTTAATTTTCAAACATGGATTCAAATTGGATCCCGATTTCCAGATTTAAACTTATGTTTAAACCTCTAGTTTTATTTAAAGTTTTGCTTTAAATTCAAACTATTAAAACAATTTAAAGTTGTTTAAAATATCTTAATTTCAAAACTTACATTAGGTCAAACTAAGATTCAAATTAGGCTCTGAATACAGATTTTAAAACATGGTTCAAACTTTGCTTAAACCTTTGCTTTACCTTTTAAAAATTTCATTTTAAATTTTCAGAACAAACAGGTTTGAAAACCTGTAACCATTTTAAAATACCCGAGCCTCTACTTCAATTGCTCCGAGTAAGACTATACAAAACTTCGAGCAAAAACTCCAATTACTCGAGTAAAACTCGAGTCAAAAAAAAAAACACAGCAACCCCCAAACTAAAACACCTGACACCATCTTCACCGTGCATATGCACGGTGGTTGTAGCCACCTCCGGCCACTACCCAGCCAACGAACAAGTCGCCGACCATCCCTACATCACCTCGCGATCATCAAAAATTCATCATCTACTCGAAATCAAATTCGAGTTTCCCCATCCCAAATCAGGAACCTGGCTAAATACAGGAACAACATCATCAAACCTGGAAACTTGCTCGTTTCCTCAACTCCGACCACCGTGTCGATTGCAACTCCGGCCACGTCTACATCAATGCTCCAGCTACCCATACCCTGAATCCCAACACACTCGATCACTTGGAGAGGCCATGATGATCAAAAATTGTTGCACCCTCAAAATCTAGGTTTAGGAACTAAAGACAGCCGCCGCCACCACCGTTCCTTAATCACCACCGCAATAATTTTCCCATCATCACCGTTTCCCCTACTATCACCAGAAGCAATCTCAACCTCCCTGACCTTCGAGAGCATCAGCAAAACCCCAAAAACCAATTTCCACTATAACCAAAACTGCTCTTTAAATCCATCATTAAAATTTGTGATTTGATTTTTAAAAATCAAGATTTTGTATAAGCATTCAGATGTTAATCCTGAATTAATGATTTCAAGAGTTTGAATTTATCCAAAACTTAAACTTCTCTGCTTATTTTGGTTTCCTGAACAATACCCAATTTATTTTGACTCAAACAAATTTTTAAACACTGATTTAAGATCAAACATACAATCTTTGTTTATGACACAAATCCTAATAGTGACTAAATACAGAGATAAAGAATTTTAAAACAAAGCTTGAGTCCTAATTTTTCTTAAAAACTGGTAACAGAGAAGGTTTACAGTCATTCACATACATGCATGTCCAAAATGCACAAAAATTTCATAAATAAACAATTCACACAAAACATACTTATTTCAAGGAGAAAAACATGCAACAGATCATACTTAATCTTTTTAAATTAGTGAAGTTACTCACCTTATAAAACAAGGAATAGAGCAGAAGATAGAAACTGAAATTTGTTTTCCTGGCTTATTGAATTTTCTGCATGTTGAAATTCCTTGTGCATTTTGAATTTTAATCCGCCGTTGCAGATTTGTTGAAGTTTACATCTTGTTGCTTCTTGCCTCTAATTATTGAACTTGCTTTTTAACTTCTTGTTTTCAGATCAGGTTGTAGTAGCAGTTAAGGTTCTTGCAATCTTTCTTCTTTTGTTTGTGATTGTTTGAAGCTTTTGCTTATCTCAGATTTTATAGTATTTACTTCTTTTCCTTTTTTTTAATTTGTATTCAATTTTGTTGAAGAGAATAAAGGAATTCTCAGCTGAAAATAAAAGTCTTCTTTTTATTTTACATTTTAATTTTAATCTTTATTAATCAAGAGAATGACATTTGTCACTTTAATGCTCTAATGATCTTACACATATTCACATGTTTACAAGTGTTTAAATGTTTTCATTAATGATTTACAAATGTTGTTTTCTTATTCATAAATTCATTTAAACTATGTATATGTAATTATGAAATATATATAAATGTAATGTGTATATATCTCATATAAATAAGCTTTAGATTTTAATAAATATTCAAAAGTGAATTCATGTAAACATTTATGTATAACTTATATTTTTAATTCAAATTAAATGCATCATGTGCTTATAAACTTGAGAAATTAATATGTACACATAAATTTTAACAAATCTATTTCCACTTGTATATATTAATTTTATTTAAAATCAATATATATTTACAACCCATTTATTATTATTGTTTAAACTAACAATTTTATCAAATTTTAATTAATTTATTAAAAAGATTATCACATCTAAATTGGGTTTGAAATCACGGGTTATCACATTGCTTCCCCCTTAGAATCTTTTCGTCCTCGAAAAGGAACGAAGCCATAATTTATTAAATATTTTAAAACAAGTTAAAATACTCTTTGATCATTTTAAAACACTTTTAAAATCTATAATACTGCCAAATAGTTTTATAAAAACACATTTTATAACTCGATGTCTCAACCAGTCCATCCTTGTTCTCATAGAAATTCGGTCATACGTTGATCAGGCGTACGACTGAAAATCTATAAGTACTTAGCAGACCTATTTTCAATATCCAGTGAAAATACTTGGAAAATAATTTTATTGAAAATATAGAAAACAATTTTTGAAAATAGAGGATATATCTTTGGTGAGAATGCTCTGGAAATCATCACCCCCATCTATGGCCATAGTTACATTCCAGGGTTACGTTGCCATCGCAGCAAAAGTCCATGCAACTGCAGGCTCTCCGCGGCCTCTCGATTTTGCCATGGATCCCACACAACAGATCACAGTTACATTCCAGGGTTACGTTGCCGTCACAGCAAAAGTCCATGTAACTGCAGGCTCTCAGCGGCCTCTTATTTTCGCTGTCGAAATGAAACTTCTCCACTCCTACATAGGTCGCAGTCTACCGATATAAAATCAAACGCAGACTGTTGGTTCTTAGCGGCACACACGACTTTCGCCATGGTATACTCTACTCATAATCCCCAGGAACTAGTTTTGTCCGGACTCCTCACAGGATCAACTTTAGAACCCCCCCTGGGGCTCAAGGCAGCACCACCAGGTGGTACTCCTGAGAATTTCATTTCAAGGAAGCGCCTTTTTCCCCAGAGCCATCATAAAAACATTTTATACTATACATATATAGTATCTTTAAATCATACACCAAGTATGATCTCATACAAAGCTCCTTTACACAAAATCGATTATCCCAAATCGATAATTCTCAAACTAGGCTTTCCAAATTTAATATTGATTTTACCCAAAAATCAAAAGCCTTTTCCAAATTCAAAGGTTCCCAAAACCCTTTTTTCCAAAATCCTCATAAGATCCTTTATATATATACAGATATATATAATTTTAAAACTTAGGATCATTTCAAACTTGTATAAAACTCCTTTTATACTTCAAACATTTTCAAAAACCCTTTTCTTCGGGAAAAAGATTCATCAAGGGGAGTTTTATCTTATATAACAAAGATATATAACTTTATTATCCAAAATCAATTATTCAGATTTGATTATTCTTTTCAATATCAATTTCATCCAATCCGTACGATGTACACATATCATTCATACGCCATACCAATCAGATCGCTCACTCGATCACACAATTTCATTTCCAAACTAGTATCGTCAACCCGACTTCCTAGTGCGGACACAGATCTGGTTTCTTGATCAGAAACCGTCATTCTCCTTGCATAGTCATAACTATGATAGAGAATATCCAGAACCAATCAACAATCCATATCCAGGTTCACCTTCAAAAATCGAGTGGAAAATTCCAACTCGGATCGATATAGCTATCTCGAAATTCTGTGCTCGAATCTGGATCAAATCATTATGCGAATAGAATAACATACGTACATCCTACGTATTTATCTTTATTGGTAATTAGCCAAATCAATTCCATTTCTATTCCCATTCACTTTGATTTTCATTCACTTACTCACAATTGCTTCAATCCATTTGGATTATCACCTCTATTCTTATCTCGATTGGGTATTCAACCAACACAGTTCAAACTCTGTCCAGTTTAACTTTAGAAAATAACTTGAAAAGTTAAAGAAATAGATAAGTAGTTTAAAAATAATTACTAGTTTGTAAAATAGCTGTAAAATAGTTCAGTGATTGTAAAATAATTGGAAAATAGTTAAATAGTCATAGAAATTTTAAATAATTACAAAATAGCTATAAAATAATAATTAGTAGTTGAAAATAGTAATTAGTTTATAAAATAGTTAGAAAATTGTTAAACAGTTTCAAAAATAATTGTAAAACAAGTATAAGATAGTTTGACTTTTTAAAAGAAAGGTTGTTTATATAATGAATAGCTTGGAAAAATAGGTTTATATTAAACAATTTATATTAAAAATAGTCCAGAGTCAAACTGCTCACTTCCCAATCTCCATTCTCATCAATTCAATTTAAATTTCCTCTACCATTTAAATTGACCCAATTCCAATTTAAATAACTTCAATTTCCATTGAGATTGATTCAACCCCAAATCAAGTTGAATTAACCTCAGTTTCTTTTCAAATTTAAGTTTATTCAACTTTGATCTCAAATTCTTCTAATTCAGATAAATTTCAATTAAACTAGTTCCAATTTCAATTCATTTCAACTCCAGTTTGAATAAATCCTAATTCCTATTTGAATTTGATCTTATTCAATTTCAATTTCATTTCAAAACAATCCAATTCAAATTACCATTTGAATTTTTAAACTTATCCATCTTCCATCATAATTCCAATTAATTCAAATAAATTTCATATTGAGCCAATTTAAAATTTCAATTTATTTCAACTCCAATTTGAGTTTAATCCCAATTCAGATTAACCATTTAACTTTCCAAGTTAACTCCCAATTTCATCTTGAAATTTTCAAATCAGGTTGATCATTCCAACTTATTTAACCTTTTTCCAAGTTAAACTCAATTCACTTAATCCAGTCAACCTTACCCAATTTGAACTTCCATTTTAAATTTTAAACTTCTCATAAATAACCACTTATTAAGTTCAAAAACTTATCACTCTGGGTATCATATCTCATTCCAGATTTAAAACTCAATATTTAGAGTTTATTTCAAATTATCCTTGATATCATGTATATCCATACATATATACATATATATTTCTTTTACATACCAAGTTATACTTTAAAATTTTAAACCACATTTGGTTTTTAATTCAAAACAAATTTCTTTTAAATTTTCAAACAACTCTTGTTTGAAATAGGACCATTTCATTCAATTGCATTAAATAATATTATTTATTGTTTCTTTAAATGAATTACGTCATTAATTAATTCCAATTAATCACATTCGGTAATTAACTTATTTCTTAATTACCTTCATTAGGTAATTGTCCTTTAATTACTTACCCCTATTTACTTCATTAAGTAACTTCCTCTTAATTTATCATTTCCTATATTATCCATTAATTAATCTCATTAAATAAAGTTTAATTAATTACATAAATTAACTGATTATCCTTATCCTGAAACCTTTCCCAAATTCAAGATTTAATTTCAGTTTGGTTGTATTTCTATTACTTCTTAATTTAACTTAATAATTTAACAACCAATTCCTTTACTATTTGTTAGAAAGATATATTGCTTTATATATCAAAATATATTCTTTTATAAAATCATTTAAAATCTTTATATAAGAAAATAACAAGTACGCTCTCATATATATATACACTCAACTCATTTTAGGGTACTATTGACCCTATCCTTAATGAGTAATCCCACCAGAGCCAACGTTCTCGCTTAACCTTCAGCTCTGATACCAAATGTAACGACCCAGAAATCTCGATCCCGAAATTTCCAGATAGTTAGTGAAAGAAGAAAGAGAAAGAAGAAGAAACAGAAAACTCAAACTCAAAATCTCACATTCGCAGCGGATAAAATATAATAGCAAATAAAATAACAGTTTACAAAGAAGAACTGTATCAGTACATTTTAATTTTCACATCAGAGTTACAACATTTTCATAACACTGGACAGTTTAAACAACATGTCTTGGATAAATAACAATATATATCACAACAGATAAACACTCTATACGTTCCCGTCCTTCAGCTCTCCTCTTGAGCTCCAGAACGTCCTTACCTGCAAATCTGTAATACTCGGTATGACCCGAGAATTACATCAAAGTAACACCCGGGTCAGGCTGGAAACCAGCATGAGTAAACCCATTTAACATGGAGTATAAAAAGCATACAACTTATATAAACCCGGGGTAACTTATATCAATTTACAACTTCACAAGTTGTAATGGACATTACATATTTCATACGTCAACTTCCAAGTACCAACTTAGATTAAATGGTCTAATTTATTTAAATCATTCCAATCAGCTTATTGATTTCACATATCAATCTATAGAAAATCGAAGTGGTTTCGGGTATTTACTAATACCCGAAACCACTTCGATCTCTTCGAATCCAATGTCATTTTAACCTAAATTATTCAATTAAATACAATTCAACTTTATTTACCATATAACATTTTCCCACATTAACTCATAATTGATAGATAATCACATTATCACCATCCATCCAACATATCTTATCACAAAGCAATTCATATCAGAGATATCAACCAGTCCAAAGCACTCAACATCATTCAATCATTAATAAGCAAGATTGATCACTTCATTAATTACATTAATTAATGATCCTCAAATTACTTCATTAATCACAAACAGTAATTAACAACATGTAATTACTTATCATAATTAATTAACTTCTTAATTAATTATATTAACCTTTTGATTAATTAATCTAATTAATCTTTAATTACTTCATTAAGTAATTATTATTCAATTATATTAATAAATAATCCTTAATTAATTACTTCACAATGAAATTACCTTCATATTAATTACACAAGTAATTAATCTCAAAACTCTTCCATACTTCAATTAATTACCTCCAGTAATTTACTTATCTTAATTATTTCTCTAGTAATTATTCCTCATTGATTACTTATCAACCCATCCAATGATTAATCTAAATTAATTAAACTTAATTAATTAATTTAAACTAATCAAATTAATTAATTAATTACAATGAGTAATTAATACCTTTAATTACCTTTATAAAGTAATCATACTTAACTAAATAACATACTTGATTATCTAAATTAATTAATCCAATTAATTATCAAAATCAATTACATTAATTAATTAATAAATAATCCTAAGTTAATGACCTTCATTAACTTATCAACAATTTCCTTAATTAACTTACATAAGTACTTAACTTAAATTAATCATTATTAATCACAAATTAATAAATCTTTAATGATTATTTAGTTAATCACTAATTATTTCATTAATTAAGTTTTTAACTTAATTAATCTTAACCTCTTGATAAATTAATTTCTAATCATTAATTAAAACCTTAACTTATTTAATTAATGAACTTAATTTCCAAATTAATTAATCTTAATTAATTAACTTCAACCTTATTAATCAACTCAAAATCCTTACTAAATTAATTAAATAAATAAATTAATTATCCATCTAATTACCTTACAAATTTAATAAACCAAAATCATTAAATCTTTCATTTATTTTAAAATAAAACATTTCTTATTAATGATTACATTATCATTGACAAGCAAAATTTAAAATACTTACTTTAAAATTTGTTTCCAAATTATATTTTAAATTTTAAATTTAAAATGAAAACCAAAATTAACCTTAACAAAGTTTTAAAAACATTAAACCTTTTTTAAAACTTATACTAAATAATTTCTTATTTTATAGAGAAGTTTAAAGGAAATTTAAACTCATATTCATTTTAAAATACAAATATGCTTCAACACCCAATGTTATTTAACATTTAAAATTTTAGAACTTCCTTAATTTTCAAACATGGATTCAAATTGGATCCCGATTTCCAGATTTAAACTTATGTTTAAACCTCTAGTTTTATTAAAGTTTTGCTTTAAATTCAAACTATTAAAACAATTTAAAGTTGTTTAAAATATCTTAATTTCAAAACTTACATTAGGTCAAACTAAGATTCAAATTAGGCTCTGAATACAGATTTTAAAACTTGGTTCAAACTTTGCTTAAACCTTTGCTTTACCTTTTAAAAATTTCATTTTAAATTTTCAGAACAAACAGGTTTGAAAACCTGTAACCATTTTAAAATACCCGAGCCTCTACTTCAATTGCTATGAGTAAGACTATACAAAACTTCGAGCAAAAACTCCAATTACTCGAGTAAAACTCAAGTCAAAAAAAAAAACACAGCAACCCCCAAACTAAAACACCTGACACCATCTTCACCGTGTATATGCACGGTGGTTGTAGCCACCTCCGGCCACTACCCAGCCAACGAACAAGTCGCCGACCATCCCTGCATCACCTCGCGATCATAAAAAATTCATCATCTACTCGAAATCAAATTCGAGTTCCCCCATCGCAAATCAGAAACCCGGCTAAATACAGGAACAACATCATCAAACCTGGAAACTTGCTCGTTTCCTCAACTCCGACCACCGTGTCGATTGCAACTCCGGCCACGTCTACATCAATACTCCAGCTACCCATACCCTGAATCCCAACACACTCGATCACTTGGAGAGGCCGTGACGATTAAAAATTGCTGCACCCTCAAAATCTAGGTTTAGGAACTAAAGACAGTCGCCGCCGCCACCACCGTTCCTTAATCACCACCGCAATAATTTTCCTGTCATCACCGTTTCCCCTACTATCACCAGAAGCAATCTCAACCTCCCTGACCTTCGAGAGCATCAGCAAAACCCCAAAAACCAATTTCCACTATAACCAAAACTGCTCTTTAAATCCATCATTAAAGTTTGTGATTTGATTTTTAAAAATCAAGAATTTGTATAAGCATTCAGATGTTAATCCTGAATTAATGATTTCAAGAGTTTGAATTTAACCAAAACTTAAACTACTCTGCTTATTTTGGTTTCCTGAACAATACCCAATTTATTTTGACTCAAACAAATTTTTAAACTCTGATTTAAGATCAAACATACAATCTTTGTTTATGACATAAATCCTAATAGTGACTAAATACAGAGATAAAGAATTTTAAAACAAAGCTTGAGTCCTAATTTTTCTTAAAAACTGGTAACGGAGAAGGTTTACAGTCATTCACATACATGCATATCCAAAATGCACAGAAATTTCATAAATAAACAATTCACACAAAACATACTTATTTCAAGGAGAAAAACATGCAACAGATCATACTTAATCTTTTTAAGTTAGTGAAGTTACTCACCTTATAAAAGCAAGGAACAGAGCAGAAGATAGAAACTGAAAATTGTTTTCCTGGCTTATTGAATTTTCTGCATGTTGAAATTCCTTGTGCACTTTGAATTTCAATCTGCTGTTGTTGATTTGTTGAAGTTTACATCTTATTGCTTCTTGCCTTTGATTATTGAACTTGCTTTTTAGCTTTTTGTTTTCAGATCAGGTTGTAGTAGCAGTTAAGGTTCTTGCAATCTTTCTTCTTTTATTTGTGATTGTTTAAAGCTTTTGCTTATCTCAGATTTTACAGTATTTACTTCTTTCCTTTTTTTTTAATTTTTATTCAATTTTGTTGAAGAGAATAAAGGAATCCTAAGCTGAAAATAAAAGTCTTCATTTTATTTTACAATTTAATTTTAATCTTTATTAATCAAGAGAATGACATTTGTCACTTTAATGCTCTAATGATCTTACACATATGCACATGTTTACAAGTGTTTAAATGTTTTAATTAATGATTTACAAATGTTGTTTTCTTATTCATAAATTCATTTAAACTATGTATACGTAATTATGAAATATATATAAATGTAATGTGTATATATCTCATATAAATAAGCTTTAGATTTTAATAAATATTCAAAAGTGAATTCATGTAAACATTTATGTATAACTTATATTTTTGATTCATATTAAATGCATCATGTGTTCATAAACTTGAGAAATTAATATGTACATATAAATTTTAACAAATCTATTTCCACTTGTGTATATAAATTTTATTTAAAATCAATATATATTTACAAACCATTTATTATTATTATTTAAAATAACAATTTTATCAAATTTTAATTAATTTATTAAAAAGATTATCACATCTAAATTGGGTTTGAAATCACGGGTTATCACAGCGGAATCTCGATCCAAGCTGCTCCAGAAATCTAACACATCTTGAATTCATCTTCTGTTCATGGTATGTCTTACGTTGAATCGCTATAGATTTCCTCTGGTAATGATGTAAATTATCAATTTTTGTTTCGTTTGAGGAGAACCAAATAATAGAACGTCGCGCCTTCTTTTTTTGGGAGTATGGCCAATGTGATAATTTGATGGTCTAAGAGGTTCATGATTTGGTGTAGGTGTAGGTAAAGTTGATGAACCAGATGAAGTTTTTGAGAAGTCAATTGAAGAATATGCGGAGCCATTAGATGAGTTTTCTTGTGAAGACAATGTAGTAGAAAGAAAAAGATTATGACTAAAGCAAATATGATGGAAAGATAATAATAAACTCTGGAGATATATATAAGAGAAAAAGCAGTTAAAGGTTGATGGATTAACGTACAATTTGAAAATTAATTTGAAGATGAAAACAAAAAACAAATTTTGTGCCTGAGAATTGTTCATAAAACATAAAAAAAATAGATAAGGAGAAAATTATAGTAGAAGTATTTGTGAAATAGTAAATGGTCAAATGGCAGAGACATCAGATTACCAAAATCAAGGTGCTGAGTTCGAGTACCAGAAAGAAGTATTATTTTATTTATTTTATTTTAAATTACTTTAGAAACTTTTACAAATCTATTAAAGAAATTATACCCAGTTCTCTTTTTAGTTTTATAAAACAATTTTCATTTAGTGGTTTAGTGAAAATATCAGCTAATTGATTTTCAGAATTTACAAATTCTAAATTTATTATATCCTTCTCAATATTATCACGAAGAAAATGATGACGAATGTCAATATGTTTAGTTCGTGAGTGATTGACATGATTTTTAGATAAATTTATTGCACTGGTGTCATCACAGTATATTATAGATTTATTTAATTTTCTATCAAAATCTTGTAATGTTTGTTGCATGTAGATTACTTGAGCACATGCTAAAGTGCAGATACATATTCTGCTTCACATGTCGATAGTGAAACACCATTTTGTTTCTTGCTAAACCAAGATACTAAGGATCATCCAATGAAATGACAAGTTCCACTTGTACCTTTTCTATCTGTCTGACTTCCTCCAAAATCAGCATCGCTATAAGATACTAATTCAAAAGGACATTCTTTTGGATAAAATAATCCTAAGTCATTGGTTTTACTAAGATAACGAATTATACGTTTTACTGCTTGCATATGTGATTCTTTAGGATTTGCTTGAAATCGAGCACATAAACAAACACTTATCATAATGTCAAGTCGACTAGCAGTTAAGTAAAGTAATGATCCAATCATACTACGATATAGTTTTTGGTCGACATTCTTACCATTTTCATCTCAATAAAGATGTATAGCTGTACTCATAGGAGTTGGTTTGGCAGAAGTGTTTTCCACACCAAAACGTTTAATTAGATTATTACAATATTTTTATTGATTAATAAAAATGCCATTTTGTAATTGCTTGATTTGAAGTCCAAGAAAATATGATAGTTCTCCCATATGTGACATTTCAAATTCATTTGTCATGATAGTCGAAAATTCCTGACATAATTTTTCATTTGTTGAACCAAATATAATATCATCAGCATGTATTTGTATAATTAAATATCTTGTTTAGTTTTCTTAATAAATAAAGTTTGATCAACTTTTCCAATTTCAAAACCAAATTCTATTAGATAGCTTTTAAGTCGGTCGTACCAAGCACGACGTGCCTATTTTAAACCATATAAAGATTTCTTAATTTTGTAAACGTGAACTGGAAATTTTTCATGAGTAAAAAGAGGAGATTATTCAGCATAAACATTTTCTTTTATATATCTATTTAGAAAAGCACTTTTAACATCCATTTGATATAATTTACAGTTATGAAAATATGCAAAAGCCAATAGAATACGTATAGCTTCTAATCTTGCGACAGGAGCAAACGTTTCTTCATAATCTATTCCCACTTCTTGATTATATCATTGTGCTACTAATCTAGCTTTATTTCTAGTAATGTTACCTTGTTCATCAGCTTTGTTTTTGAAAACCCACTTTGTACCCATGACGGATTGATCACGTGGCCTAGGAACTAATTCCCAAACTTCGTTTCTTTCATCCATTTAGCTCTTCTTGCATAGCTATAATCCAATAGTCATCAATTGAGGCTTCCTTAATACTTTTAGGTTCTATATTAGAGAGAAAAGCTATATGGCCCATTAGATTTAATTGATGTCTTGTTCTTACATTTGAATTTAATTCTCCAATTATATTTTGAATAGGGTGATCTCTAAGAATTCTTGGAGGAGATCTTACTATATTTTCATTTTGAATAATGTTTTCATTTTCTCTAGCATTATCGGTATTATTATTTTGAAAAATAATATCATTATCTTCTGAATTATTTGTTAGAATTTGATTTGAATTATTTTCCAAATTTGTAATTTTAGAAGAAATTTTAACATTTTCATTGAATGAAACATGAAGAGTTTCTTTGATTACTTTAGTTCTTGTATTAAAAACTCGATAAGCTTTGGTTCTTTCCGAATATCCTATGAATATTCCTTCAACGGATTTTGGATCAAATTTGCCAAGCTGATCTTTAGTGTTAAATATAAAAAATTTTGAACAAAAAACTTTGAAATATGATATGTTCGGTTTTCTACCATTTAAAAGTTCATATGGAGTATGTTTTGTTAATGATCGAATAGAAACACAATTCAAAACATAGCAGGCAATTGCAACAGCCTTTGCCCAGAAATGCTTAGGTAAAGTGCTTCCATTTAATAAAGTTCATGCACATTCTTATAACGTTCTTTTTTTCCTTTCTATAACTCCATTTTTTATGGTGTTCTAGGAAAGAAGAAATTAAGATTAATTCCTTTCTTGTTACAAAAATGTTTGAAAGCTTCATTTTCAAATTCACCTCCATGATCACTTCTAATATTTCTTACTTTTCAATTCTTTATATTTTGAATTCTTTTTGCAAAAATTTTAAAATTTTCAAAAGTATCACTTTTATGTTTCATAAAAATAGTTCATGTATATCTTGAAAAATCATCTACAATAACAAACACATATCTATTGTGATTAATAGATTGAACTTGAGTAGGTCCGAAAAGGTCCATATGTAGCAGTTCAAGTGGTTGTGTTGTAGATATAATTTTCTTAGATTTAAAAGATGCTTTTAATTTTCCTAACTGACATGCATCACAAATATTATCAATTTTGAATTTCATATCAGGTTGTCCTTTAACAAGTTTATTTTTAGCTATTTTATTAATAGCATTAATATTTATATGACAAATCTTTTGTGCCATAGCCAAGAATCATTCTCTGTAGCTGCTAAACACATGTTTGTGTTATAATTATATTCATATTTAAAATATAAATATTCTAGTCTCTTATACCTTCAAAAATCAAATTTCATTTTTATCAAAAATAATATATTTATTTTCTAAAAAAGATATATTAAAACCTTTATCACATATTGACTTATGCTCAATAAATTATGTTTTAAGTTTTAACTAATAAAACATCAGTAATGAGAGGTGAGTTAAAAATACCGTTATTTCTCACATCGTCTTTGCCGATAACATAACCTTTTGAATTATCTCCAAAAATGACCGATCCTCCATTTGGGTAGACTATGTTTGTTAACATGTCTTTATTACCAGTCATGTGTTTTGAGCTACCGCTGTCTAGAATTCATTTTCCTATCTTTTTAAGTGGTACCTGTAAAAAATAAAGATTAAAATGGTACCCACTTTCATTTTTGGGTCCTAAGAGTAGGTCTTAGGAAACCAAATCCCAGAAGGTTCATAATTCCCTTTATAAATGTAATTCTTATTTTTATGAACAGTTTCCATAAATGTTTTGATATGCTTATTCCTAATTAAGTTATTATTTGTTTTAGGAATTCATATTTTAATAGTTTTAAAATCTTTAGAAACCATTTTCTTAATATCTTTCTTAATTTTATTTTAAATTTATTTTTAAGCTTTCTAGATTTCTTTGGATTTTCAATTTTCTTATATCCTAATCCCAGTTTTTTTGAAGTAGACTGAGAATTTTCTATTATTTTAGAAAGATTTTCTCGTCCTTTATTAAAATTAGAAATACTTTTATTAATATCTTCTAACTTAGTTTTGGGACTAGATTTTTTGACTCTAATACTTTAGTGTTAGATTTCAAATCATTAATTTCAACTAATAGATCATCATTTTTATTTTTCTGAATTTCTGATTCCTGAGTTATCATAGAAAGTAGAGATGTCAAATTAGAATTAGATTCCTGAAATTTTTCAAGTTCTTCTTCAAGAATTTTCTTTTCATCTCTAAGCATACTAATTTCTAATTCAGATCTATTTAATTTTCCTTGTAATTCCTTATTTTAATTTTTAGTTTGTTTTACAAAATCCACTAGTTCTGAATTAAGTTCAACCAAATCTTCAAAACTTAGTTCACTAACATCATCATTTGTAGCTATGAAGCATACATTTGCTTGCTCTGTGCCACTGTCACTATCACTATCGCTCTCTGATGAAGAAGAATCTGAATCGTCCCATGTTACTGAAATGCTTTCTTCTTAAATTTGTTCTTCTTGAATTTATTTTTCTGTTTCCCTGGACAATCTTTCTTCATATTACCCTTTTTATGACATTCATAACATTCCGTGACAGAAGATGATGGTTTATTGCTATTGTTGTTGCTAAAGTCATTTTTGTAACTCTTGAACTTGTTATTCTTTTTGAATTTCAATTTTTTTTTTTGAAATTTTTAGCAATAAATGCCATATCCTATTCATCTGAGTTAGAGTCATCTTGTTCAGCTTGAAATGCTAGATTCTTCTTATCCTATGCTTGAACTTTCTTTGCCTGCAAATTCACTTCATATGACATTATATTTCATATTAACTCTTCTGGTTTCATAGTAGAAAGATCGTTTGCTTCTTCAATAGCTAGGACCTTTCTTTCCCATTCATTTGTTAAAGAGTTTAGGATTTTTGGTACTATATCAAAGTCAGAAATTTTTTCTCCTAGTGCTAATGGTGAGTGATATATATCTTGAAATCTAGAGTACATGTCATTTATATTACCATTTGATTTCATTTTGAAACTGATTTTTCAACATAGAAATTTTGCTTTGTTTAACTTTGGTAGTTCCTTCATGAGTTACTTTTAGAGTTCTCCATATCCCGTAAGCAGTTGTACACATACTAACTCTATTAAACTCATTTCTATCTAATGCACAAAATAACATATTCATAGCTTTAGCATTTGAAGTAGCGTCAGCTTTCTATGCAGCAGTCTAAGTTGAAAATCTTCTGTTGGAATGGTATATTCATTTTGAGTAATGTTTCAAGTTTCAAAACCATTAGATTACATGTACATTCTCATTCTAGTTGACCAGTAATTATAATTTATGCCATTGAATAGTGGAGGTCGTGCAGTAGATTGACCTTCAATAAAACTAGTGTTAATGACAGTGCTTATGCTGGTGTTATTTTCCATATTAGTAATTTTTTTATTAAATAACTGTGTAACGGTTATAGGATGTCCTGCATTGATACCAAATGACAGTTGCTATGCTCTGATACCAAATAAAAGTGACTACTATGTGGCTAGTTATCACTTAGGATCGTGTAGTATGGAATGTATTATAATCTAAATGCGGAAATAGATAATAATAGTAAAGTAAATAAGAATAAGCACACCATGAGTTTTTATACTGGTTCGAACTTCCCGTTCTACGTCCAGTCCTAGACTTCTCTCTAGAATTTCTCACATTAACCCCTCACTTAACCCAGAGGAATAGGTATACAACACTAGAGCAACCGATTAGGATTTTTTCGCCTCTAACAACCGAAAAGGGACTTTACCCGCCTGAACAACTAAACAGGTTTTCAACAGTTTCAATAAATTTGCTTTGACACTTTGTGTTCTTGATAAAACTGATTTGTCTTTGATAGTACAACCTTCTTATAATCTTTTCCTGAAGTGTGTGTGTATATATATATATATATATATATATATATATATGTGTGTGTGTGTGTGTGTGTGTGTGTGTAGAGATTTATAAAGAAGAATATTGCTTTGAATCGTAGAATATGTTAATTGATTCAGAGATTCAAGCAATATATGTAAATTATGATTGCTTCTCAAAATGCAGAGATAGTAGAGAGTATGATCAGAAAACAAAATGAAATTCGGTGATTTGTGAAGTGAATCTTATGTGTTTATATAGTAGATAAACAGCTGCAACCATTCACAAAGAGTTCTGACCAAAAGAAGCATCCATAACTCTTTAATTTAGATCGTATCTCTTGGCAAATGGAAGTGTCTATTCAGAAAAATAGCTGTTGGAAAAGTTCACTCGATTGACTCAAAATGACCAGTCAAATGAAAATTAAAAGTTGGTGCAAAACAGAGCGTTTCTGTGCAACTGAGCAGGTTCAGTCGACTGGTCATATATGGTCAGTCGACTGACCTGATTGTTAGTGCATAGTTCATATAAATTGAATATTTTGAAGCTTAAAACAACTTTGATTTGTGTGGACTACTTGAGGATAGATTTTAACAATTCTAAGACTAAAAACTTCAATAAATAAACAACCAGACTCAGTTTTGTAGTCTTGTTTCCATTGTAGTTTTAACAGCATATTTCTTTCTCTTTTTGTTGCTTGTCCATATAGTCTCATTCACTGATTTGTTTAAGCTCTTTGTCATGAATCAAAACTTATGATTCAACAAAGCAGAGAATAAGAGAAGAGAAGAATAAGATCGATTCAGAACATAAAAATTAAAAGTAAATCATGAATCTTAAACTCAAATCTAATTTTAATTCAATCCTTTCCCCATATCTGTAATTCTATTAGGTGTATAACCTTTTTATATTTTGGATTTAAAGTAAAATGGAGTTAAATAAAATGAGAATGGATCTAGAACCGAAGAATTGAAAAGCTAAATAAAAGTGAGTGGGAAATTACATAATTTGTAAAAATACTGGATTTATATTGTCATAGATCTATTTCATTCATGCTTATAAATCATGATACGAATATCAAATTTTATGCGCGTATGGAATTGATATAAATCACAAATGGGATATTTAATTGTATGCGCGTAATGATTAAGGAAAATATGCCTATACATTATTGAAAATCCTAAAATTGATGATATTGTATACGTTTGGATTTGGAAAGTAAGGGGTATAATAGTCAAATGATTTAAAAATGAATTGTTAATGAAATTATATTGGAGGTTCTCGATTTGGTTAATTTATATAGATTATTAACATAAATTACAATTTATTATAAATTAAAGTGGGACTGGACGATGTTTTAATACATTGGAATGAACTGTGTAACAATGCGAATTTCTATAAATTGTCTATAAATACAAATAAAAGTGTATTGGTTGAAATAACATGGAATGTAAACAAAAATAAAGAGATGTACAAAATAAGGGAATCACCGTATTTCGTACCGTCTATTCCAATAGAAAATAAAAGATAATTCCTTGTTATTTCACACTAAACTCTTTTAAGTAATTTATAGAGAATTATAGTGTTAGCAATTTTCTTTGGGGGAAGAAGTAGTTCCAATGCATTAAGATATAAAAAAAATTCAATTATAACTAAAGTAATGTAAGTAGGAATAATAACAAAAATTGAAAAGGGAAACTTAATGTATGTAATTTAAAATGGTGTAAAAAATAAATGGTAAACAAGGAAGATACAATTAAACAAATAGGGAATTAATAAGTCTGAATTAACAATTAAAGAGAGATATTAGTTAAAAATGAAACATAGGGTTTAATCCAATAATGTTAAATTAAAAGGAAATAGCAAATGGCACTTAATCAATAAATTGGAAACGGATAACAAATGATGGTAAATGACAAGAATAAATCAAAAGTAACTCATGTAAAATTTATTGAATAACAATGATTGAAAAAGTTAAAGAATATTATTATCAATTGAACATCAAAGGCATAATAATTAAGAAAGTACGAAGGAATACAAACACATATGCATATTTATATGTACCCCCAAGTATACGTTTATGATGGGTGCGAATTATTAAAGTTAATAAATAACTTAAATGGATAAGAATGACATAGTTATTAGAATTGGTTGGAATGCGAGGTGTGTTACATAATAGAAGCTTGCCCACCGCAAGGGCTACTAGAAGTAGTGTACACATCATACCTATGTGAGACATATCCAACTATACGACCCGTCGAGAGTATACGCTTGCACATAGATAAAAGAATACCCTAATAGAAATGGGCGTCTACTTTAGTAAAATAGGAAAAGGGGTACTGCCTTGATTGCAGAAGGCAATCTAAATCGGATGGTGAGCCAAGAATGATGCTATATCAGTATAGAGGTACCTAATTAAGTAGGGGCTGCTAATGGTCGAGAACGTCATCGCTTTTTAACGGTCAATGGAAAAGACATAGGTTGCACCTAATGTGCTACACTCCTGACTAGTGTACGGTCCACATTTGGTCATGCATCGCCAACATTTGTTTGCTAGTTTGTTTGTTATAAGGCGAGGCTTGCTAACTTTTTAGAGAAGTCTTTCAAATCCATAGGTAGTTCATGGAGCTGAGTCCACAACCGATGGCACTCAGTCCACCATACTTATTGTTCGTAGGGATACGTCTATAAACCAGGAAGCAGACAAGTCGAAATCCAAAAAATTCAAGTTAGAGTATGACTAAATTATTGAAAAGCTATTGTTCGGCAATAGGGGAGTTCCACGGTATGTGCAACGATGATAATGTGATATGGCGAGGGTGATGGATCCTGATGGGGTCCTGATTTGGGGATACTAACGAGGATAATATCTTGGTCCAATAAAGGAACACGATACATATATATTATTATATTTGTATGGAGCTGTAGTCTATTACAAGCCGATGTGACATACTATGCATGTATGTTGAGTCCAGACGACTAATTAGAAATAAAAGACATAACTTGTGATAAAGAACAATCGGCATAAACTAGTGTTATGTATAAAGTGTATAATTTACAAGTCACCAGAATGTTGTTCTGACCCTCTCCTTAATATAACCCACAGGACATCTTAGATGGATAGGTTCCTAGCATGCTCAACACTGACAAGGGCACTAGGCATTTGAACTGTCAACCATGGTCCGTAAATATGTGACTTATTATATTTTATTAATCCGCTGTGAGTTAAATCATTAGCTTTCAGATATGCATTAATTTATTTTATATATAGGCTACCAAAGCAACGATCCTTACTATGGTGGACTTGAGTTTTCGATTTAGCATAAATTCTAGCCTACTGGGATGCGGGTTGTTACATTCGCCTACGGATCAGAGGCCATGATTCTAATTGAATTGGAATGTCATTCCATCGAAAGATCCACTATGACCCTAAGGAGAACGAGGAACTCCTGTTAGAGTCCCTCGATATAATCGATGAGAAGTGCAATTAGCTGATTTGAGAGCCGCTGCTCACTAAATGCGAGTAGCTCGACATTACATCACAAAGGTCTGGAACCAAACCTTCGAGATTGGCAATATCATTCGTAAATATATCTTCACTGGTCCGGTGAATATGGGCCCGACTTGGAAAGGTCCATATGCTATCGAAGATAAGCTTAGAGATGAAGCATTCAAGCAAGCAATTACTGACAGAATCGCAATTTCGAGAGTGTGGAGTAGTGACCATTTACGATGCATTTTTCTTAAATTTATCTTTGTACATGCTTTGTCTGTTTCATTGTAATGAGACATGATCTACCATTATTATGGATATAAAATGTACAGGCTTTATGGATCGATGAGTTTGCATTCTCATTAGCCAAATTTTACACTATGAGCAACAACATAATTAAACAAATCACGCTCACATAATACATGTATGCTGGTACCCAGAGATAGATACCGGTCGAACTCTGCAGTCTATGATTAGACCCGAGGAACGTGACTGTTCTAGGCAACTAGAGTAGATATCAAACAATTCCTTTGACCCACAACTTGGATAATTAGAGTATAAACACATGGGGTTCGAATGAGGCATTTAACCCCAAGAACCATGCCAAGAGATAGGCAAAACATTCAATTATTGCCCTGAGTTTGGCAAATCCAACAATCAACGCGTGGAGTAAGGTTGGATATTATCGAAACGTCCAGAGATAGACGAGCGATGCCTAGAGGCAGGCATCATGCTAACGTTGCCTCATGAATAAGGGCTAAGTTATCGATGCCCAGAGTTGGATGAGAGCAGGTAAAAACATCTAAGAAATAGACGTCCGAAACACCGCTCAAAGTGATCAATCCCGATCAATGCTCGAAGCTGCATAAAGTCGAACGGAAAAATCAACAAAATGGATGTCTACACCATCGCTCTAAATGATTAATTCCAACCGATGCTCGGAAATAGGCTGGACCAAACCAGATGCCTAGAGATGGTCATCCGGGTCATTATTCTCCAAAAATGAACATTCTATAGTTTCAAACATTATCATTAGCCGGACGGAACTCGACTAAAGATAATGGAATAAGCCATTGATTTGGCTAAATGATAATATGGAAATAATTAACTCAATTTTCAATGCTTAGACAGGTTGATAGAAGGTTTGAAAAGAAATAAAGTCTTTTTTTTAAACATACTGCTTAAACAGAAAGGAAGGGCTGCACTCGTACAACTTCAACCTATGTACACAAGTCTTGAACAAAACTAAAGTTTATAAAGACAAGGAAGATGTAGCTAAGCTTTCTTCTACCTCTTCGTCTCCTTCTTCCCTTCCTGAAGGAGAGTGTGCTAGACTCGCCATGTTTCTTTCTACTTTTCTCCCTACCTTTATGGCCCTTCGAAAGGTCGTTCGTCGATGACTGAGAAGGCACATTTGAAAACCTCCTGAGGTAGGGATGGTAACGGAAGCAAAGATAGGATGTTCTGGCAACCAGATAAACAGGGAAGGAGGTATATTAACATCTTTTTCTTTCTTGACCTTCTTAGCCAGTAGGACTTGAGTTAAGAACATCTTATCCATGTTAGGCCCTATGAAGGATCAAAAGCCCCAATTATGGTTGTGTCCTCCTCTTCTTAAGCACCGTGATCATCATCCTCGGTTTCTTCATCGAAAGCATGGATCATTTTAGAACCAGGACTCGGGGAGATGCTCACATTAGAAGTTGGAATCAGCGTTGGGGCAGACATGATGATCGACTCGATCAAAGTCACATGCATGCCCAGTGTTTGGTTCTCTTCGATAAGAGGGACGATGGAAGGATGACCATAAACTTGAAAAACATAAAAGTAGAGATTAGTGATGTCAATCAGAGTCATGCGGGTGATCTTAAATACATGCGATGTCACTGATATACCTCTGGGAGATGTGAATTCGTTGTGAGCTAGGGTGCCACCCGAACCTTCCTCCAGAATGGAAGAAAAGATGGACCGCTTAGGAAGCAAAGGCTTATCGAGATTACATTGAGCATTAAATGAGCCATTGAAGAAGTTGAGATTCCAAAGACCACCCTAGAAGCAGGAATAATAGTCGAGCCAGAATGGGAGGTTAGATCTTGGAAATTATCGGCTTTGTAATCAAAAGAGCGTTATTGCCTGTTGTTGATTTATGAATGGAGGAACAATAAACCTTACCTTAGTCATTTCGACCCTTGGTGGACAATTCTGGATGTTGCATAAGCTTACCGGCTTTGCACGCTTCTATATCTTTGTCATCCAGGAGGTCGAGCATTTTCCTTTCTTCATTGACCTAGGCCCCATTAGAATGCTCTTTCTCTTGCCTTATCATCTCTTCCGAAGCCATAGCTAGAGGCTAGGGATATCCTCCATCTAGCCATTCTAAGTTGCCAAACTTGATAAAATTTGCATTGTACCACACAAGAACGGGATCATGTTTAGCTTTAATTCGAATCTCTGTAGCTTTGACTTGCTCTTCAATGCCCTTTGCTCAGGTTTCTGCTTCTTTTTTTGCTTGACGAACATCTAGCAGCTCCTCGCAATAACCTTGAGCCTGGATGAGGGCGCCATCTTTTACTTTCTTTTCATATTCCAGTATTTTTCTTGCTTGAGCTATTTCAGAGTCTTTCCCTCAGTAACCTTCTTAAGCTACTCATTCTCCAATGATAGAGTGTGGCTCCTATGATGAGCAGCTTCAACAAGCTTTTTCTAGTTTAGACGATCCTCCTTGGCTGACTTAGTAAGATCCTCGACCTACTTCTTGGCTTTGGCTAATGATGTGTTGAGCTCTTCAACTTCTTTTTCAAAATGATAGATGATGCATTTGTCTTGTTCTTGCAGCACATTTACTCCATCAAACTCCACTTTTCTCTTGTAGGCACCTTCAGAAATAGCCATAGCTATTCTTTTCCACTTAAAGTATTGATCGTACACATCGTCCACATAAGCTACAACATCAGAATAGACCCTCTAGGGATATCCTTTATTTGAGGAATAAAAATGACATCCTCGAAGACAATCTTCAAAAAAGAACGCTTCATCACCACCATGTGAGGATTAGAAGCAGTAACCATTTCAATAGTGGTTGTAGGAGTTTTGATTAGCCTTTCTTGGACCTTTGAGGATGGGAATCAGGGGACACTAGCCCAGATGATTGCTAAGAGCATTGTGGTACATGAGAGGATGATGTCTTGTGTGTTAGTGGAGGAACTAAAACATGGGAAACTAGAATATGTTTACAGGGGAGAGGATCGGACCTCGTCCAATGCTTTATCCATGCTGTATGGTAGGGTGAACGAGACCTACATCAAAGAGATGACTCATGAGACCATTAACCTCCATCTCGATCCCTACGGTCCTGACCTGAGCGTCTTCCTGAATAAGAATCATAAGACAAGCCGTAAGAATGGCCGATCATCCTGGGATTTTGGTATTTGTAACCTTGCCTCTTGTTGGTGTCATACGTATTTCTATGCGCTGTTGAATCTGCAAACAAAACATGGACAAGTTAGCACTAATGAGCTAAAAATATGTAGATAGAACAAAGATGTAGTATTGTGTAAGTGGGAGTGTGCCCTAATGTTCCCCATTGACCATGGATTTGGAGCTTGCTTATAGGGGTTATCTCCCCGACACGAGTAGCTGATACTTCGTCAAGCAGACAGATGGACGATCCAATATCCACGGTGCTGATATTGCCAAGCCTAAAGGAATCAAACTCATCTGGGATACTTCCAAGGGACCCATTGATATCCTAAGAAGGTAGATGGGGTATCACCTAACAAGGTAGCTGGTGGAAGCTGTATGGGCATCCGAGATGAAATAATCTTTATTTTTAGTCGTTGGCCTATACAGAATACATAACCATCATCACCCCATTACTAGACTACTCATTGCCACTATCGGCCTCATCATCGTCACTGCCGTTGCTCTCTCCTTCCTTGGCATGCTCATTCCTTGCTCCTGCGCTATCTTCGGCCCATTGACTTGCTTTAGGATCATAAGGAGACTCTAAATTGGGGGCACCTCATAACGTTCATCAACATCTATGGAGACATCATGTTCTTGCATGGAGTCGTCATTGTCATTATCATCCTCCATAACTTCCAAAATGTAGCCGAAACTATGGCCCTCTCCTAACAAGTTATAGGCATGAAGATTCTCATCTATGAGAATCATTCTCATTTCCCTCTCTTCAAGCGGAACTCGATGGAGATCGGCAAGAGTACTTGCTAAGGCTGCATCACCAGGGCTTCTCATATTATCTACAAAGATAAAGAATTATGATCTGAGAAAATGAAGCTGTGATGTCCACATCAGAAAAGGACACAAATAAGACTACGTCTGGATAGCCACATTTGAGCAAAGCTAAGAGGGTGGCAAACAAGGAAAAATTCATCCTTAAAATAGTTTGTCTTGTTCCAGTAGCCCATCACTATGCGACAACATTTGAAGCGTTCTAGGTAGGTAAGTGAAGGAGCTCCTTTTCGATATTTAAAGCTATACAGATAGTGAATCTCCTAGGTGTTGCGATTACAGTTTATATGGCGGTCGAAGATAATATACATGTTATTCAGGAAAGCGTAGATATTCGGATTTAATTGGGTCGGAGCTAGTTTCATGAATTATTGAATTATGCGAATGAAATGGTTGAATGATGGAACACAACCGGCCATGCACATAATCCAATTGCAAGCTATATATCCTATTGGCAGGAGGTGTGCTTGTTGATGGTGTAATGGAGCCAACAATCCTTATAAGGGATACCTTGTGTCTCACATATCTTCTTAGGGACCCTTCATCAACCTTCGAGGTAGGTGAATCCTGGGGATCGTCTAGAATAATAGTATCACCCATGTCAATATCATGGGCAATCCCTACTATAGGCCCCTTGGCCTGCAGAAAGAAACCATCTGAAGAGGCTGTTCTACTAGATGAATGGTTGATTGGGATCCAAACTGTGTAGGGGTACATCTTGTTGTAGGTAATGTGGTAGAACTAGATTCTATATTAGATTCGCCATATGTAGATGTTGAAAGACCTGCGATCATGGAAAAGAGAAACGAGGAGCGTCTATGATCCAAAACTATCAAAGTTTCACACATAAGTGGTATCAAGTATTTTAAAAGTTTTGTCTTTCATGCTGGAATGATAGCCCTATATAATCGATGTGCCAAATCCGACAGATGTAGACGTATATCAATCGATTGGATCTCATACATCGATGGGGAGGCAATGATGTGCAGTTAAAAATGTTATGCAGCGTGTACGCATAAAATTGTGCAATGCGACATCTAACATCATGAAGTTTGGATTTACAATTTTGTATAAGGCTTGCAAGGTAGTTCATTCAAATGCCGATTTGACGTCCGTGGTGACCATCATCATAGACCATCCCAATGAATTGTGAGTCAACATTTACGGCTCGATAAGGCCAGCGATGGAACACTATTATAATGTTTTGGAGTTATTTGGCCAATTCTGCATTAAACATTGATGGCACTTTAGAAAAATCGGTTTTAATGCAGGAAAGACTCGAGGCCTACTCGAAGCAAGGCTTGTAAGATTCAAAACCCATGTCGTGCCCTAGAAAAAACCTTGTCGTCCTCGAGTAAAATACCAAGTTTTCCAAGATGCCTTTAATGATAATCCAGTTTCCATGGAAAAATCCATAAAGGGCAAGATTGATGTCGGTCCTTGATAAGAGAAAAATGGTTTTCATCGGCCTTCGAATGTGGTCAACGAATCATAACGACGACAAGCGCTATTAAACAACATCACCCACCTGAAGCATGTCGTCCTAATCAAGTTTGAGTTATTTAGATCTGATTCTAAAATGATTGAGGCAGTTCGGTGCTTAATGATCTACATGGAAGCTAAGATGGTGATGCCGAAGTTTGAAAGGGACGGAGGCGGCATGGCAGTGCAAAAGTAGAAGTTGAATTGATGGTTTAAAGTTCGATAATGGCAGCCTTAGGAGATAGGAGGCCAGAACATAAGTAAAGGGGAAATGAGCAAGTGTGGATTTGCAGCTTTATAAGGCCTGAACAAAAGACTAAGGAAAAAAATTCACCTAATTCTAAGGAAAAATGGATCGGTACCGATCCATGGCCAATGGATCGTACCAAATCGTACACACACATATGTGCATGTGTGCAAATGAATGTCTAAGCAAAAAGTGTATGTGTGTATGCATGCATACATGACACTGGGCAATTGAAGTTCCAAGGGAATTGGGTTGAACCTGCAGAATCCGAAGAAGGAGATATTTGAAATGCTTTCTGATTGAAATGCTGAACCTGAAGAACATGCTTTAGTTTTTATATCACATGGAAGTTACAAGTTTAAAAATGCTCGAAGCGATGCAACGATTGATAAAAGGTGCTACAATTCATAAAAGCAGTTTAAAGGAAAGGTAACATCTATTCAAAGTAAAGCTTGAAAACAATGATGTAGAATCTTCAATTTGTTTCGTTCTAAAGCATATCTTGTTGAAACAATGTATACTATGGAAGGCAAATAATATCCAGCCTTGTGACCAAGCCATGTTCAAATGAATCAATCAATCAGACATGTGTTTTCCCAAGCAGAAATCTAGAATGATAACTGCCTAGCTCAGGTGTCAAGCAAAATCAAGGGATGAGGTCCTAAGGTAGCAAAGAATATTTGACAATAGACTACACATCTCCAAAAATGAGTATCAAACTCAAAGATCCATGATACAATAAAAGTCATGTGTTAGTGCCAATACCAGATCAAGAACGATCCAAAAAGCTCCTCTTAATTTTTGTTTGCTTCATGCCACATAAATATGGAGCAATTACAAGTTAGTCAATGTCATAAGGATTGGTTCGCTACTATTCCTGACCCCAACTCTCTGTGGATTAACCAAGCACTTTTGCCCAACCTACGAACTATGAAATTCACTCAAATTCAAGTGCGTAGTAATGCAATCAAGATATTAAAGGTGAAGATACAGACCAACTGAATGTTCACAGGAAGGAAGCAAAGATCCATAGAGTAAGCTCTTGGATCGGTACCAATCCATGACCATGGACAGATATCGGCTGCTGATCTGGCCATGGTCTCTTGAGTGTGTTTCCTTTCAGGATATAGGGAAAGAGGGCAAGAATGTGGGTAGGAGATTTCTGTTGACCTACAACTATAAATAGAGAAGGAAGGGTATAATTTGAAGGTTCCTTTTAGCTTTTTATTGAATTTCTGCATTTTCTCTGTAATTCCATGAATCATCACAGATCCATAAGAACAGCCTTGTAAAAATTCAGCAGAAACTTCAATAAAGTTTAAGTAGACATAGGCCTCTGGGTAGTTAAACCATTATAATTGTTGTATGTTCTTGTTTTCCTCGTTTTCAATTAATTTTTTTCTTTTAATTCTCTGCCATTAATATTTGGTTGTTTATGCTAACTTCTAGCATAATTATTTATAATCTTGGCATCCAAAATATTCAAATCGTAATGCTTTATGATCTCCAACCAATCCGATCTTTTATCTGTGAGAATATAATTTTATGTTCCTTAAAGATATCTCGTAACCATTTTGGTTAATAACCATTGATCCACTTTCAATGTCAGTAAGATATCTGCTAAATAATACTTGCAATTTCCATATGTGTATATGCCTTAACATGCATTACACTCCACATTGAAAATGCATGATGAATCTTTTGCATTTCTTTAGCTTCAAGGATGTTCTTGTACCACTATATAAGACTACATTGGTCTCTTCTGGCAAAAGAGAATCAATCGATTTGCATTTTGCATATGAAACATTTTTTATGCATTTATCTGTCTAGCTCTTTTATGATAATCCAAATATCACCACATGAATATTGACGGAGTATTTGAATCCCTAATACAAAATAGTAATCCATAAGTGATTTCTGTTGGCTATTTCATCAGATGTTTCCATTGAGAAACCTGACTTTAGTGTTCTTTCAATATTGCTTAAAATTATAATCTACAACAAGTACCAATAATTCAAAAGAGCCTTTCAGTAAAACCAAAGAGAAAATCTGTGATGATCCACGTCCTTGACCCTCAGAAATCAACACTAATACACCCTCATACTCAAGTGCCGTAAATCCAAGTGCCGAAGAGGCATATTATCATAGGGTAAAGAAATAAAGATAGAAGATAAGACAACAATATAACCTCACATCGTATTCAACACATAATTATGCATATGAGTATTACATGCAATTACTCCAAAATGTTCCATCAAATTTACGACAGGTACTAATCCAGCTAGGATAGTTATAATGGCCTATCCTAACAACGCTGATAGATAAATAATATGGACACATCAGAAAGTAATAGATGACTTCAACAAAAGACCCAAAATGCTCCATGCTCCAGGCTCCATGGTTCATTCCAAAATGCTCCAAGCTTACCTAACTAGTTGGCTGCCAGGGAAATTAGGGCACCCAAAGTTTAAGGGGAAAAGAAAATAAACTCCGAGTCAGTCATGGGACTGGTATGAGAAACTCAGAATACGATGATTGAAAACAAAAGGTATCTCATAAGACCATGCCGAATATAAACATGAAACGAGTTTTTTCCTTATGATAACCAAAATATTTGCTATGTAAAATATGTGGATATTATTTTTACATCCTTTTTGAAAACACTTCTCAAGTAAATATACATAATCCTAGCTGAAATTGTTACATTTTTAAATTTCAGCATACTAGGCTCTACAATCAAATCTGAAGACACTTATTGGAGAATGGATTTCCATGGAATGACAAGGTAAGAGATTACCTTCTGACAGTATATCTTTAGAAAAATGTACCTGTGGCTCCAATCTCTATCAACAGAGAACGGACCTACCTTTACCATAGATAGTACCAAATATGCCATCACCCTGGTCGTTCCTGACCTATTCGAGATCTCTCTTTGCATACACCACATTAATTTAAAACCCAATGTCATAGAGGGAATAAACATATCTAGAAAGGTGATGACTATATCCTAATGGGAGTGACCTACTTAGCTCTGCCGCATTTACCCTATTTTTGTCATTTTCGGGTGACAAGGCTTGAGGTAACGATTACCTAATGCATAGCACATTCCACTTTGAATGCCACAATGCCAATCCATAATCACACAACTGATTTCTACAAAATATAACTCCTGAGCTCGTATGTCTCAGAAAATCATGTTAAGCTAAGAGAAGTTGCCATCTCCACCACCAATCAGATGATACGTTCATAGAAATCAACCAATGTAATTACAATTGCAATGTCAGACGTCCGTCCATGCAAGTTTTTCAGGAATAGGACAAACCGAAGGCACTTTCCTACCACATCATGTCAGGGGTTACTCCTAATATTAGTAGCGATTAGTCCTTGCATTGGATATTTCATAACGAAGAGACTACTGCTACTACATGATATTGGGAATTTATCCCCAAATGATCAATATGTAGTCCTTCGTTACGAAAATCCCAAATATAATATCCATGTCTTCACTTCGACTACGTAAATTGGTTCAAGTGTTCTTCGGATAAGAATTACCCAAATTAGACCCCGGTTTCTTCGAATCCAATCATCGATAAAATGATGTTCTATGAATAGGGAATCAGTCTTTAATTGATTAAGTTCTTTTTATCAAAATCACTTTTGGAGATATGTGTTTTTAAAACATTCTTTTCGATACATATGGAATCATTAAACCTCACTTATGAAATCCTTTGATTACTTTAAACCCTTTTTGAACTGGGAATAAATTTGAATCATTTCATTTTTTCCACTTATGAAAACATTTCCAATTCATTTCATTTAAATCTTGACAAAGATTTCTTAATTCAAAACTTGTAAATTTAATTGGGTTAAAACCATGTTATCTAGGATGTTAATCCAAAATCAGTAAATATTAAGCGAGTAGAATCTATAGAAATCGTCTAATTCTACTCAATATTAATTCCCGTATTCAACAAATACTATGGCTGGAATAACGGTGAAAGCACCTTTTAAATTCCATGAATAGTTTGAGTTCCCTCTTCGGGGTTTAACGCCGAGTACAAGAAGATTATCACTATGAAATTCAAGTCATTTATATTTGGAGAATTATATCTTTATACTTTGGAAAATTTTAATCCGGGTAAATCAAATTTACTCTCCCACCGGGCAGGCTAGTCCGAATTGCCAGTGAGAGCAGGAAACTGGTTTTCCAAACTCAAGCCTAGACACAAACTCTCCGTCACTTATAAGGCGGTCAAGTAATTTAATCGACTCTAAATCATTTAATAGTTAACAATTACATAATCCTTCAAATCATCTTTAAAATAATTTATTTATCATTTGAAAATATTTGAAAATGATTTGGAAAAGAACGGTTGCGTTTAAAACTATATTTCAAATGTTATAGAAAAGTGATGCGGAAAGTGCTTTTTGAGCTATATTGATGAAAACGACTTTTCTATCATTTGGAAATTCATTACTATAACTCAAATCACTTTTAAAATATTTTAAAAGATTTTTTGACTTTATTTCATATTTTTAAATAATTTCAAAATATAATTTTCAAAGAAATTCTTTTATGGATTCCGAACCGCAAAACCGCAAATTTTCCAAGATCTATTTTTTACTCATATTTCAAAACCTACTTATCGAAATCTTAATTTTCTTTCTTCGTTTGAAAACTATAGTTATAAAGTTTGGAAAATACACATTACAAAGAATTCCAACTTCGAATCCATCGTATAAATGGATTTAACTTTCAAAGGCATGAAACTGCGAACTACTGTTACGCGACGCGCCTATTTTAACTCATTTTCTAATTTCTTCTCAAACTTTGTCGAAACTCTTTTAAATGTTTATAAAACATTTCTAAATCATTTAAAACCATTTTCAAAGAGGTTTAACAACTCATATATACCATTTCATTTACAAAAAGAAAGTGATTTCCTTATGTAATATAGACGTGTATTTATTATGACTTGTTTACATATCCAAACAATAATATTTTCGCAATATCTAAACATGATAAACAATCATTATAGAAAACCATAGCCAAACATATATGTCATCCAATGTATATTACATACAAAAAGAGTTCTCACCTCGGGTTTGAACGAATAACTAAAATCGGGCTATAGCTTCGCTAACTCGAATTTTAGCTCACGATCACCTTGATTATTGCTCGTGGATGGCTCAACCTAGGATGGAATGGCTAGTGGAGCTTATGGCTTAGAGCTAGGGAGGAGGAAGGCTTGGCCTATAGTGGAGGAAGTGGAGGTCATGGATGGTAGAGAGAAAAAGGTGGAATTTTGGAATAGTTTGAGGTGTTTAAGTATGTATATGCATATATTATAATTTAAGTTTCTTTTGAGAAATATTTTGGCATTATTTCTTTAGGTTGGAAGACAAGAAAAGAAGAGAGAAAGCTTAGGAAATGGAAGGAGAGGAAATAAGAGGGAAGATGGGTGATATTTATAGAGAAAAAGTTGTAAAAAATATCATGATATTTTTATGATACTTCACATCACCATATGCTACCATCACATCACTCATTTCATGTCCCTTGTGTTGACTTTGTATGCTTAATAATGAAGTTATCTAAAATATCTTATATATTTGTTAATATTTATATATTAAATATATTTATATGTGTATGTACACAATTTGTATGTATACATATGTTAGAGTGTGTATTACTATGTTATATATGTGTTCAAGTCATATAAACAACGTTATACAACTTATATACGTCAAACCGTTACATATTCTGATTACGATTCCCGATCATATTTTCACTTATCAGTTAATATACATATATTTGTAAACAGAGTTTGAAAATAAATTTATAATCACTATTAATTATTTAAAATTATCTCTTTTTTATTATAAAACCATTTAAATAAAGATTAACAATTATTTACCAAAATTGCTATTATACGATAAAGCGGTATCGATTTTCTTCATAATTTCAAATTGCTTAAATATCTTTATAAAACTATTATAAATCATTTTTATTACTTTTTAACTATTTAAAATGAATTATTATGTAAAAATAATTATTTGAATAACTAAAATAGTTATTAAATCATTAAATCTCAATAAATTAATTATTAAACGACATCACTAGTGATGTCATAAATACGTTTAATTTTTCCATAAATAATAAATTATTTAATTTCATATTTGCATTCATATATACAAACGAGTGTATGTATCTAGCTTGGCGGGTGATGTCGGATGGCCGAAGAGCTGTTTATCGATAAAATAATTTTCAGTTATTTTATCGCCATTTAACATAGTGTATATATTTCTTTTATAAATATTCCTTCAAAATAAGATCACCGATATTATTTATTATTCAAAACATCATCATTTATGATAAAAAAGTCTTATTTTCAAATATTTTGAAGTTTTTCTAAAGCGATGAATTTACGTATCGCTACATACTTCCCTCCTTAAAAGAATTTCGTCCTCGAAATAAGGATAAGAAAAAGATAACTTGTAGACAGATATATGTATATATAACGAAGTGATACAAATGTATAAGACATAGCAAGTGACATCGCTACAAGCCGGTGAGCACACCATACACATAGAACTATGTATCCATTCTAAACTAAGGATAGGCGTTACGCATTCATTCTTCTATCTCCCTTATGTAGTCTACTGCGTCACAACTCCATTGGTCCAATCCAGCAACGTTCCTCCTTAATCTTTTCTCATCGTGATATACGATTCGCATTGGTCGCTTGATAACTACCAAATAAGGTTCAACTTCTAAATCTTCTTGGGCGGCTGTTTCTATAATTTGCTCTGGATCATGCATATATTTTCGTAGGTGAGATACATGAAAGACATTGTGCACACCAGATAACCTTTCGGGTAATTCCACATGATAAGATAATGGGCCAATCCTTTCAAGAATGGGAAAAAGTACAATAAATCGAGGTGCTAACTTCCCTGCCCGACCAAATCTTACCGCTCCTCTCATTGGAGAATCTTTCAGGAATACGTAATCTCCTACTAAGAACTTTATATTCCTTTGCCTTTGATCAGCATAGCTCTTCTGCCTACTCTGGGCTTCTTTCATCTTTTTCCTAATCATGTCAACCTTTTCTGAAGCTTCTCTAATCATGTCAGTACCTAGTACTAATCAATCTTCGGTCCTGATCCAACATGCTGGGGATCTACACGGATGACCATACAATGATTCATACAGGCCCATGCCAATACTAGCCTGATAACTTTTATTGTAAGGGAATTCTATTAGATGAAGGTAGCTTTCCCATGAACCTTCGAAATCTAAGATGCAAGCACTTAAAAGATCCTCCAACGCCCGACTTACTCTCTCAGTTTGCCCATTGGTCTGGGGTGATATGCAGTGCTTATGTTTAGCTTAGTTCCTACATTTTTTTTGTAATGCATCCCAGAACTTAGTGATAAAGATAGGATCTTGATCACTGACTATACAACCGGATGCACCATGCAATCGAACTATTTCCCTCATGTATATTTCTGTCAGATTTACAGCAGTTCTCGTTGGTTTTACTGGGATAAAATGTGCGCTCTTGGTTAGCCATCTATGATAACCCAAATGCCTTCATTCCCCTTTCTTGATCGAGTCAAACCATCTATGAAATCTATTGATATCTGGTCTCATTTCCAAATGGGAATTTCCAGAGGTTAGAGTAATCCAGTGGTCTTTTGCTGATCATTTTTGATCCATTGACATTTTTCAAAGCTACTAATATGAATAGAGATATCCCTCTTCATGCCATCCCACCAAAAAGTTCTCTTCATATCTCGATACATTTTGGTAACTCCAGGATGTATAAAAAGTCGCTATGACATTCTGTTAAAACTCCTTGTGTTATCCCATCAAGATTAGGAGCACATATCCTTCCATTCATTCTCCTGCTCATCTATTTTGAATCCCATCCATCTTCCCGGTATTATATTCTCCTCTACTTCCCTAGATATTCTTGAAATGATTGGATCCTTGAGCCGACTCTCTTTTATACGATTAACCAAGATTGGATGTACCACTAAATAAGCTATAATGGCATGCCGTCTGCTTAGCTCATCCGCCATTACATTGGCTTTCACGGGTGTGTATAAGATACTTCAAAGATTTGTGATATGTGAAGAGCTCAAACTTTTCACCTAACTAAAAAGGAACGTTATTTACTAGGGTCAATCAAAGTTTATTTGTAATAAACTATAAGGAATTCTTACCCAGTAGATAATGCCTCCATATTTTTAGTGCGAACACATCGAAAAATTATTCTAAGTCGTGTGTTGCATAATTCCTCTTATGGGTCTTTAGTTATCTGCTTGCATAAGCGATGGCCTTTCCATTCTGCATCAGAACATCACCTACTCGTTCCCCATAAGCATCAGTATATATATAATTAAATCATCGCTTTCATTAGCAATTGTTAGGACTGGAGTGGTATTTAACCTTCTCTTGAGTTCCTTGAATGTTTCTTCACATTTTGGTATGCATTCAAATTTAAAATCCTTCATAGTTAACTTTGTTAGATGGGAGGAAATTTTGGAGAAGCCTTGAATGAATCTCTGAGAATATCCTTCCAATCCTAAGAAGCTGCGGATGTCCTTCAGGGTTTATGGTTGCTTCCAATCTTGTATATCTAAAATATTTTCTGGATCTACCGAGATCCCTTCTCCTGACACAATATGCCTAAGGAATCTTACTTCTTTCTTCCAAAGTGACATTTTGAGAATTTAGCTTTAAGTATATTTTTTTGGCAATATTTCCAACACAATTTCCAAATTCCTTTCGTGTTCTTCCTCGGTTTTGGAATAGATAAGAATATCATCAATAAAAAAAACCATAAATTAGTTGAGCATATCTATGAATACTCTGTTCATAAGGTCTACGAAATAGGTGGGTGCGTTAGCCAACCTAAAAGTCATAACTAACCATTCGTACATCCAGACCCCTAAATGCAGTTAATGGAATGCCATCCTCAACTATTCTCAGTTGTTGGAATCCTATGGCTAAATCCATTTAGGAGATTACTTGGGCACCATGAAGTTTATTAAAAAAAACCATCTACACAAGGTAGAGAATACTTGTTTTAAATCGTTTTCTTAGTTAGGTCTCGATAGTCTACGCAAAGCCTTAGGAAGCCATCGGACTTAGCAATGAAAACTACTACGGCGTCCCAACTTGAGCGACTAGGTCTAACTAGTCATTTTTTAACAACCATTAGTTTTATTTGCTAATTCTATCTTTTCCATCGAGGCCATCCTTCGAATAGGGTGAATAACGGGTCTTGCACTAGGAATTAAATCAATTCAGAACTCAATTTCTCGATGCGGGGACAAACTTTTAACTTCCTCAAAAACATCTTGAAATTCCTTGACAATTGATATTGTCTCCAAACATTTTTGAGATGAGTCTAGTGCATACATGAAATTATCCCTTACCGGAATAGTTTCTTCACAAAATATTTCTATAAATTTCCCAAAACTGGTTTGCAAAGTTACCATCCTTTTAATGCAATCAAGGATAGCTTTATTTTTGGATAACCAATCCATACCGAGTAAAACTTCAAACCCAATAAACTCAAGAACAAATAGGCCGTATGAATTTTTTTGGGAGAGATGAGTAACTTGGATGTTTTCACAAATCATATAAGATTAGTTGTACCGCTTATGGGATTGGATACACAAATAGGGGTACCTACTATTTTTGTGATCATTTTTAATCTATCAACCAATCCTTTATCAATAAGACTATATGAAGTCCCAGTATCAAATAATACTTTGAGTAAATCATCGTTGACATAAATATTACCTTCAAGAACTCCCTTGCTTTTTACATTATTAGAGGTTGAAGGCTCATCTTTGATAGCATGGACCTTAACCTGCTCTCTTTTCTTCATTAATGGGCACCTGTTCTTCCAATGGCCAGGTTGATGGCAGTTATGGTGGAGACTTTTCTGCACCACAGCAGAGACGGTTCCTTGCTGCTGCCTTCGAACCCCTTGTACTCCTGTTGTACTTGGAATACTGGCCTTTCTTCTCACAGTTAAAACATTCAACATCTTTAAAATGGTTTTCCTAAGATCCTCCTCCGGGATTGCCTTGCCTTCTTTTCATTTTTATTGAACTACCTCTTGTTATTGTTGTTTTGGATTGCGACTGGATTCTTCTTATCTAAAGCTTCATAACAAAAACCCATATCTATTAAATCCACAAAGGTTCCTTTAACATGGGTGTTCATCCAATCCTAATACCGCTCCTTTGTCCTAGAAATGAACATCTTGTTTTTCTTTAGAGGTGTGTCTATCAATCCAAGCCTAAAGCAAGACAATTCATTGAATTTGTGCAAATACTCTTCCGCAGACATCGCTTCTTATTTTAGAGACATGAAGCTTCTATAGAGGCGGGATTTGCTAGTGGCGGGCATGTTTATTATTCAAAAACTTCTTTAAACCTTTTCCATGAGAAATTATTTTCAAATTCATTAAGAGTAACAGACTCCCACTAAGCTAGAACCCCATCCTTCAATTGCCAGAAGGCCAAGAATCTCTTTCAATTATCATCGATATCTTATCCTTTAAAGATTTTTCACAGGATCTGAGCTAAGCTTGAACTTCAATAATAGATTCTATGCCTTGGAATGGCTTTCCTCCCAAGCTTGTATAATCTTTGCAAAGAGTGGCAAAGTTAACTTGAGGTGGCACATGAATTACCGCTTCCTCCTTTACTGTAGCATTTGATCGACCGTTTGTGGTCGTAGCGTTGCTACCTCCCCTTTGTCCTCTTCTATTACTCATCTCCTACTATCTGGATATTGTAAGGGGACATCTTTAGAAATATAAACAAAATTATTTTAGAGAACGGATATAAGCTCGAATAAACTTATTCAGATAAAATGTCAAATATGCGCTCTCTCAGACTAAACCCATTCTATGGTAATACTAACCCTATCTCTAATGAGTTGACCCCATCTTGGCTTAGGTATTTTCTCAACCATAAGCTCTGATACCTAATGTGATGACCCCACCTCCTCGACCCTCAAAAATCAACTTCGATACATCCTCAGTATTCATGTGCTGTAAATCCAAGTGCCGAAGAGGTGGATTATCATGGGGTAAAGAAATAAAGATAGAAAATAAGACAATAATATAACCTCACATCGTATTTAATACATAATTATACATATGATTATTACATGCAATTACTCCAAACAGTTTCATCAAAGTTACGATAGGTACTAATCCAGCTAGGAAAGTTATAGCGGCTTATCCTGACAAAGCTGATAGATAAATAATATAGATACAATGGAAAGTAATAGATGACTTCAACAAAAGTCCCAAAATGCTCCATGCTTCATTCCAAAATGCTCCAAGATTTCCTAACTAGTTGGCTTCCCAGGAAAATAGGGCACCTAGAGTTTAAGGGGAAAAGAAAATAAACTCCGAGTCAGTCATGGGATTGGTGTGAGAGACTCATAATACGACGTTTTAAAACAAAAGGTATCTCATAAGACCATGCTGCATATAAACACAAAATAAGTTTTTACCTTATGATAACCAAAACATTTGCTGCACAATATTGTTAGGAAATCAAATCTGCGGTTTCGATGACAACAACAATACAATGGAAATTGAATATGCATATATATATTTCTTTATACATTTACTTGCTAGAGCAACATCACTAGGAAGACAAGAACAAGGCTCAAAGAATGTTACAAGAGACTACAACTCGATAGGATCAAAGAAGCAACAAGAAAGATGCACAAAACAGACATGTACAAGTTTCAGACGTCTGGGTGCACAAGCCAAACATTTGGAAAAGTCCTCTGGAACAATAAAACAGACAAGAACAGACGTATGGTAGATGCACTCGGACGTCTGAAAATCTATTATGTACAAAAAATATATAGTATTAGACGTTTGATGCAAATACCAGACGTCAGATTTCGAACTCGAAATTTAAATTCAAACTTCAACTGCCACATTCGAATAGACATCTCTGCTTCTCTTCGCTGCAACTCTTCATTATCAACAGAAGCTACTATAGAGCACTTGTTAATGGATGCAACTACTCAAGGAGCCTCTCTACAACTATATATATATCATCAAGAATCAAAGAGAACAATCGCCTTACTTACTTGCGCTCTCTACTTACATACTCTGTTATATTCTTGATCTCTAGCACTCTATACTTGTATTTCACTCTTCTATATATTCGGTTCTTCACAGTCAATATACTCTAGATATATATTGGAATCATTTGTACTTATTAGTCAATATCCATGTTATAGAACACATATTTGACAAGAACAATTTATTGTAACCAAGCCTATTCCTTCGGGCAAAGCGATGGTATTTGATAGCCGAATTTTGAAGGAGAGCTTCGGGACTGGACATAGGACGGGAGGTCCGAATCAGTATAAAATCCTTGTGTGCTTATTCTATATTTACCTAGATTAACATTGTTTTAGTTGCATCATATATTTTGTCATATATACTTGCATATACACTACATGATCCACCCTGTAGACGTACAATTGGTATCAAAGCAAGGTTAGATCAAAATACAATAACACATTTTTGAATCACTATAATACGGAAAATATTTTTCAAGAAGTCCAATCCACAGCACGATCCGCACTTTTTAACGGTTCTAACTATGCATATTGGTCAACACGTATAAGAATCTTTATAGAAGCTAATGGTCAGCCACTCAAAATAAATATGAAGCACCTGACAATGCTATGAACACATGGAATGATGCACAAAAAACCACATCTTCTAATAATGCCAAAGCTATGAATGCTATATTTTGTTCACTATATAAGAATGAATTTTCATGTGTCATGTTATGTAACAATGCATATGATATTTGACGTACCTTTCAAGTTACACACGAAGGTATAAACAAAGTTAAACAAACTAAGATTTAAATTTTACAAAATCATTTTTCATCATTTAAAATGAAAAAAATGAATCTATAATAGACGTGTACTCTAGATTCCATACCATTCAATATGATTTAATGGCACTTGGAGTCAAATTCACAAATTTTGATTTAGTATCTAGAATACTCAATTCTTTAACTCCAGAGTGGGAAAGAAAAGTATTAGCTATCGAAGAAGCTAATGATCTATCAGCAATCTTAATTGAAGAATTGATAGGAAATTTAATGTCCTATGAAGCTAATTTGCAGACACGAAAAGAACAAAATTCAAAAAGAAGAACATAGCATTCCCAGCAACAAATGAAAACTTCGACTTAGACGAAGAAGAAATTGTATTTATTGACAAAAACTATAAAAAATTCAAGAAGTTTAGGAAAATGACTAGATTCCAGAAGGAGGAAAATCAAGCTCAACAAATCAAACATCAATCAAATGCTATGAATGTGACCAATTTGGACATATGAAGAAAGACTGTCCCAAGCTCAACAATGATAAAAAGAAGAACAAATTTGAAAAATTCAAAAAGAAAAAAGCTTTCGAAGTAACATGGGATGACTCGGATTCTTCATCATCATCAGACAGTGATAGAGATAGTGAAGAGAACAAGCTAATGTGTGATTTATGGCACAAACTGATGAGGTATGTCCCGAACTTAGTTGTGATGAATTATTAGAACTTAGCATGGAATTAGATGATAAATTTAGACAAATTAAAAAATTGAACAAAGAATATATAGCCAAAACAAATAGATTAGAACTTGAAGTAGGAATGTTAAAAGATGAAAATATTATTTCAGAGGAGGAACTAGAATTATCTCAAAAAAAATTAAAAACAGTTTGATTGAAAATAAAACTATAGCTATAGAATTTGATAAAGCTAGACTAGGAAAGGATGACTTGTTAAAAGAAAATATCAATTTGAAAAGTAATATTGATACACTGAAAATTGAAAATTTAGAATTAAAAGAAAAATAAGATAAAGTTACAAATAATGTTTCATAATTTAATAAAGGAAAACAAGATTTGGAAAATCTTATCAAAACTTCAAAACCATCAGCTAATAGAAATGGAATAGTATTTAAAAATATTCCTAAACAAAAAGGGAATGATATTAAGAAATATAGTTGTATTTAGAAAAAGACTAAAAGATCACCTAAGTTTAATACAAATACCAGAAATATAAAAATTTGGATTCCTAAGACAAACAATAATTTGATTAGACAAAAACATATTAATAATTTTTAGAAAATGCAGTCTATAATAAAAATTATGTTCATAAAGGTACCAAACCTTCTTGGGTATGGCTACCTACTACTCCTAACACCTAGGATCCTAACAAAATATATGGGTACCAATTAAATCATCTTTTATATTGCAGGTACCCAATAAAAAATAAAGAGAAATATATGGTCTCCGCTCAAGCCATGGAGGGATGACAAGTCTGAAGATCGCAAAATTCCATCGCCATTTAAATAGATTAAATTATTTTCATTGTATTTGTATCTATGTATATTTGTAATTCTGTTTCACAAAAATAATATTACTTTAAAAAAAATATAAGGTCGAAAAATAAGAAACACCCTTCAAAATTAGGCTATTTTTAGAAAAATTGGTCATTTCAGACGTCTGAATATTGCCCTCAGACGTCTGACACTCTGATATTACACAAATTTTACACCATCGTGCATATGTCAAAAGTCTGATATAACCTTTCAGACGTCTGAAAATTACCTCTGCCTAATAAAGACTATATACCATTCTATTTCAGACGTCTGAACTATGAATTAGACATCTGAACTATGAACCAGACGTCTGAATAAAGTCTCTGCCACCATATTATAAAAACTCAGCTCATTTTAAAATGTCTAATATTTAAACCAGACATTTGAGAAAACTATCTGTCGTTAAGAAATAAAAATTCGATCTATTCCATACGTCTGAAAATAGAAACAGTCGTCTGATAATTCTCTCTAACTATCAAATTTTACAAATCGACCCAATCTAGACGTCTACCACAACAAACTAGATGTCTGATTCTATTTACTGTTTTAAAACTAGGTTAACTCAGACGTTTGATTTACCTTCCAGATGTCTGAAATTCAATCGACAAATTTATATGCCCAGATAACGTCTATTTTTTACCTTTCTTTCTTCATTCCATTTTATTTTACTGCAATCTCGATTTTTTGCTTCTCAAAAATTCTTTCTCTTCCAAACTTGATCGAATTTGATGGCTCCTAAAACAAAAAATCCTAAAATCTCTAAGCGAAAACAAGACAAAGCAACTTCCTCATATCCTCAAGTTTGCTCAGATGATCAAATTGAATGATGGGTGAATCGAGTACCTCATTCACTCAAGAGATATGAGGATATTCAGAAGAAGAAACTCCACATAGGTCCATTTTATAACCTACTCAAGTTCCCAATGTACGATTTAGATGAAATGTGTGAAAGTGCTGGTTTAAAAACTTTGATATCTTTCAACTCCAATAACATCCAAATTGATCAGTTGACTATATTTCTCTTCTACGCTAACTTGGATAGCATAGCGGTTTGGAACACTAAAAACGAGGTTAATTGGTTATGATCTAGTGTTTATGGCAATACAATTAGGCTCACTCCAGGAATCATCCGTACAACTCTCGAATGTTCAGACTCCAGAGCAGGTTTATATAGTATTCCGGATATGCGTCTCAAACCAAGAGACAATATAACCCATCAAATGTGGGAAGATGAAATTCCAAAATTCGCATCCAAATATCTACGACCTAAGGCGAGACTTCTAACTCGAATGATTATCAACACTATCATTCCTTGTCTTCGTAGTCATGAACAGATAACGGAGTTAGAGCAAAAGGCCCTGTATGCTATATTCAGCGTAACTAGGGTAAATTGGGCAAAATTTATATCTGACGAGCTCAAACATTTTTGGACTCGATCATGCCCATCGATTATCTACCCTACATACATCATGAGACTTCTACGTGCTCACAGTATCCCCTCCTATTTATCCACTTTTGAAGAAATTTCTCCGAAATATGCTTCCACGAAATTTTTTTCACTAATGCACCTACTGAAAAAACCCTCCAGAGTTTATATCATTTGAAGAGTGGATGCAACGTCGTCAAGCCAAACAAGCTGGGCATCCACCTCAACCATACCCTGAACCATCACAAGAGGTGGAATAACATCGCAAAACTACTCCTCCTCCTCCTGCACCATTTGATTATAAGTGCCACGATGAGATTTTGGAGACTCGAACAGAGACGAATCCAAATGAAAGTATTCGAGATCTCACTCTTCAAAATTAGCATATCTTATCTCGAAATCAAAAAGTTTTGGCTAAGCGCATTGACAATTTTGGAACATCTTTTGCTACACGCCTGGCCACAGTTGAAACATCACTTTCAACTGTATTATTAATTATCAAAGAGGTTCTTCAAAGGGTTCGTGGCCCTGCACCACCTTCCGAAGATTAGCCAGCCCTAGTGCCTTCTCCTCCTTCCAAACATTCTAAACTTTTTGAGGAGAACGAACCTCTAGAACAAGCTCTGACATCTCCTACAAAGAAATCTAGCTCTTTCAAAATTGAAGGTAAAGGAGATGATCAAGAAAAAGCTTCCTCAAAAGACTCACAAATTTTTAGGACTCCATCTTATGTAAAATGGATAAAAATATATGAATGTACTCGATTGCAATATTTAATGAAATTTCTCTTTTGGTGTGTTATCTCTGTGTATATTTCTGTCTTACAACGATTGATAAATATTTCATGATTTCTACATTTAAAAAGGTATATATCCTTTTTGATAATGCCAAAGGGGGAGAAATAATATTCAGGGGGAGATCACAATAAGTTAAGAAAAGAACATATTAAGGAGGAGATTTATAAAATTATATATAAGTCATTGTATAGGTGTCATCATCAAAAAGGGGGAGATTGTTAGGAAATCAAATCTACGGTTTCGATGACAACAACTATACAATGGAAATCGAATATGCATTTATATATTTCTATATACAGGTACTTGCTAGAGAAACATCACTAGAAAGACAAGAACAAGGCTGAAAGAATTTTACAAGAGACTACAAGTCGATAGGATTAAAGAAGCAACAAGAAAGATGCACAAAACAGACATGTACAAGTTTTAGACATCTGGGTGCACAAGAAAGACGTTTGGAAAAGTCCTCTAGAACAACAAAACAGACAAGACCAGATGTCAGATAGATGCACTCAGACGTCTGAAAATCTACTATGTAAAAAATAAAATATAGTATCAGACGTCTGATACATACCAAACGTCTGATTTCGAACTCGAAATTTAAATTCAAACTTCAACTGCCACATTCAAATAGACATCTCAGCTTCTCTTCGCTGCAACTCTTCATCATCAACAGAAGCAACTATAGAGCACTTGTTAATGGATGCAACTACTCAAGGAACCTCTCTACAACTATATATACATATCATTAAGAATCAAAGAGAACACTCACCTTACTTACTTGCACTCCCTACTTATATACTCTTTATATTCTTGATCTCTAGCAATCTATACTGTATTTCACTCTTCCATATATTCAGTTCTTCACAGTCAATACTCTCTCGATATATATTGGAAGCATTTGTACTCATTAGTCAATATCCATGTTAGAGAACACATATTTGTCAAGAACAATTTATTGTAACCAAACCTATTTCTCCGGACGAAGCAAGGGTATTTGATAGTCGAATTCCGAAGGGGAGCTTCGGTACTGGACGTAGGACGGGAGGTCCGAACCAGTATAAAATCCTGATGTGCTTATTCTATATTTACCTAGGTTAATATTGTTTTAGTTGCATAATATATTTTGTCACATATACTTGCATATACACTATACGATCCCCCATGTAGACTTACGAAAATACGTGGATGTTATTTTTAATGACATCCTTTTTGAAAACACTTTTTAAGTAAATTTACACAATCTTAGCTGAAATTGTTAAATTTTTAAATTTCAACATACTAGGCTCTACAATAAAATCTAAAGCACTTATTGGAGAATGGATTTCCATGGAATGACAAGGTAAAGGACTACCTTCTGACATTACATCTCTAGAAAAATGTACCTGAGGATCCAACCTCTACCAACAGAGAACCAGCCTGTCTTTGCCATAGATGGTACCGAATATGCTATCATCCCGGTCGTTGCCTATCTATCCAAGAGCTCTCTTTGCATACACCATATTAATTTAAAACCCGACCTCATAGCAGGAATAAACATATCTAGAAAGGTGATGACTATATCCTAATGGGAGCGACCCACTTATCTCTGCCGCATCTACCCTGTTTTTGTCATTTCCTGGTGACAAGGCTCGAGGTAACGATTACCTTACTCATAGCACATTCCACTTTGAATGCCACATTGCCAATCCATAATCACACAACCGATTTCTACAAAAATATAACTCCTGAACTCGTATGTCTTAGAATATTATGTTAAGCTAACAGAATTTGCCAACCCGCCACCAATCAGATGACACGTTCATAGAAATCAACCAATGTAATTACAATTGCAACGTCAGACATACGTTCATGCAAGTTGTCTAGGAATAGGACAAACCGAAGGCACTTTCCTACCGCATTCTGTCAGGGGTTACTCCTAATATTAGAAGCGATTAGTCCTTGCATTGGATATTTCATAACGAAGAGACTACCGCTGCTATATGTATATTGAGAGTTTATCCCCAAATGATCAATAAGTAGTCCTTCGTTATGAAAATCCCAAATATAATATGCATGTCTTCACTTCGACTACGTAAATTGGTTTGAAGTGTTCTTCGGATAGGAATTACCCAAATCCGACCCCGGTTCCTTTGAATCCAGTCATCGATAAAACGATGTTTTATGAATAGGGAATCACTCTTTAATTGATTAAGTTCTTTTTATCAAAATAACTTTTGGAGATATGTATTTCTAAAACATTCTTTTTGGTACATATGGAATCATTAAACCTCACTTATCAAATCCTTTGATTACTTTAAACCCATTTTGAAACGACCCTGACTCGACCTTAGAAAAACCGACACCGAATATATCACCCGTATTCGAATGCCGCAGACCCTAACGTCGAATCTGGTTCGCCGGAGCTTATAACACATTAAGTACAACAACACAGCGGAAGAAAATGAATATATCATATAACTCCAATGATACAATATCCAATGATATACAACAATGATCACAAATACATATCATAGATCTACAACAACACAGCGGAAACACAAATGCACCAGCATCGGAAATAACTTGAAGTCCAAATGGAACTCCAATATCTGCAACTCCATCTCCAATCCAAAACTTCGAAGACTCCAATCCATTAAGCTCAAACCACCATCAGTTGTATTAAGCAAGGTCGGTCCCGAATGTGGAAGAGAAGCACAAAGCGATAGCCAAAATCCACAGACTTCGAAGGCTATCGAATCTACACCTATTATATGATTATCTGGAAAAACCTAACCCTAGACTGCCCGTGCGGAAATTGTGGGCACCCAGAGTTTAGGAAGGGAACAATAAACTCTTGGTCAGTCATGCGACTGGTATAAGCAAACGAAAAAAGTTTATTTTTAAAAACAAACAGCAAAGGAATTTAGAATTGAAATCCACAATGCTTTTTAGAAAATGAAACTACCATAAGGCATCCCCGCACACAGACAATGCAAGCGCACAGTTGGAGGAGGTTTCTCCTTATGATAGTCAAACATGCTTACTACGCAAAAACCATTTTGATATTATTATTATTACTGAATAGTGCAGAAAACCTTTCGAAAGTATAATATAAATCTGAACCAGCATAGGTACCATATATTATGCCAGTTATAGTTATCATCTGAGGTGGCAGGTTATACAATTGCAATCGTAAAGGGCTCATATTGTTTGATTGGATTTCCAACAAATGTTCAGGCTAAGGAACTTCCTACTGCCATATGGGTACGCCTCTGGAGGGATTCCCCAAGAACCTACCCGGCTCTCTGCCAACACAAGGCCGGGTTACCTCTATAACTAGGTAACTACTACTATGCCACCCCTCGGTCGTTTGCGACCTTTATCCAAGGGCCCTCAACACCAACAACCACAAAGCAATGTATTTGCAGTAACCACATAGGTTAGATATCTGGGCTCCATACCATGATACCACCCTTTTCCAGAAGGGAATGGCATACCCTAAAGGGCGCGACCCTCATAACCTTACCGCATCTTTCCTGTTTTGACCATTTCTGGGGTGTGAGGTCCTGATGCAGTCTCGTCTACAAAGCTACACTTATTCACAAAGCCATGCTTCGATCAACAAATGATTAGCAACACTCAGCAGCACTCAGCATTCCACATTACCAAATTGGGAATGTATCACTAGTAACCATCAACTACATAACCTCTGAGCTCGTACATCTCAGAGAAGGGTGTTAAGCTAAGAGAATAAATTCTCCGCCACCAAACAGAAATGTATTTGATAGAAACCAGCTTTACATCTCAAAGTGCAACTTCGGACATACATCCATACAAGTCTGTTTCGGGTTCGAACAGAACCGAAGGTACTTCACAAAGAAGCTCTTGCAAATCTGGATAATCCCTAATCACGTGCAGACTCCCCATCACAAAGGGTGATCAAATCTCTATGCCGGGGACCCGTCGGTGCAGAGACATTCGATGGGTTATCCTTTCGCTTTCGAAAATATCCGATCTTCACCACCGGTCTTCAATTGCCATCCATAGCATCGTATCATTATTCGGAATGGGTTATATGACACAAATTTCCTCTTCCGGCTAAACCCAATAATGAGCGTAATATTTAAAACCATATGGATAATGGGATCTCAATTAAGTCACAACTTATTACCCAAAACAAATGGTTTAAACAAATTACCATTTTAAAATCTTTTTAAACAAAAAAATTTACTTCACAAAGTTCATCAATCTTTCACAAGGATTCATTCATAGTTTTCAAAACTATTTCATTTCCCAAATTGTTTATACAAAAGATATACCCTTAAGATCTTCTTTAATTTTCAAAAAAAAGTTCAACAATCTTTCACAAAGATTTATTCATAGCTTTCAAAATTATTTCAATTCCATTTCAAACTTGAAATCTTTTAATACAAATTGAAAATCCTTTCTTTATACGAAAGCTACTATTATTTGAAAACAATTAGTTTTCGTTTCGGAAAAATCCGATTACATTTGTACGAGTTAAAGCCCCTTAAGTATAAGACTTGGGTTAAATTTCAAATTACCAAAACAATACTTTGTAATATGGTTTAAAATCCATATAAACACATTTATAACTTGTCTAACCTTTTTAAACCATAATTTTCCAAACATAGAATTCAATTTCAAATTTTGAATTTAAATTCAAATCAAACTTATTTAAAATTCAAAAAATTTATCAAGTTATTCAAAATAACTTTTATCTTAAAAATTCCTTTTTCAAAACTTTTCGTATGTAACTCAATTCCATTTCCTAAACCATTTGGATTCAAAAATCGTCTTTTAAAATCATTTCAAAAATCTATGACTTAACCGATTTTCTCGTGCAATCCATATTTATGTGTGTATAGTGTAGTCCAGGGGTTCACATAATAGTGCAACATCATCAATCATCACAGATTTAAGCACATCAATATCGATAAGCGGTATATTCCTATAACGCTTATCTTCATTTACAGATTCACAGATAAATAATATACATTCATCACAAAAATAAATAAATAAATTACATTCGTCACAGCTTAATTCATATCATAAAGCATCACACAGCAGAGATATCAAACAATTCAACATTCAATAAAATCCAAACATTCATAAGTAGGATCAATTAAGCATTTGATTAAATCACATTAATTACTTATCTAGGTTAATTAACATTAATTAATTATAAACTATTTTAATTAATTATCCTTTAATAATAAATTAATTAACCTTAATTAATAAATCAATTGACCTTTAATTATTAATTAATTGACCATAATAAATCAGTTAACCTTTAATTATTAATTAATTAACCTTAATAAATTAATTAATTCTTAAATTAATTACACTAAGTAATTAATTCTTAATTACTACACTAAGTAATTATCCTTTTTACTTATTTACACAAAGTAATTAAACCCAAATTATTTCTAATTCTTTAATTAATTACATCCAGTGATTACCCATTAATTACTTCACTATGTACTTTATAAATTTCATTAAGTTATTATACTTAACGAATCATTAAGTAATTATCTCAAATTAATTAAACTAATTAATTAACTTAAACCAATCATATTAACTTAATTAATCACATTGAGTAATTAATCCCTTTAATTACTTTCATTAAGTAATCATACGTAACAAATTTCATAAATGATTATTTTTAATTAATTAATATAATTAATTATTAAAATTAATCATATTAATTAATTATTTAATAATCCTTAGTTAATGATCTTTATTAACTATTAACAATTCTTTAATTACTTCCTTAAGTAATTATGCTTTAATTAACCATTATTAATTACAAATTAATTAATCTCTGATTACCAATTAATTAATCTCTAATTATAAATTAATTTAAATCATTAATTAATTAATTAAATTAATAATCCCCTAATTACTTATTTATTTATCCATAATCATTAATTAATCACATTAATTAATGACTCTTTAATTACCTTAATTAATTTAACTAATCTCAAATCATTTAAATCTTAATTAATTTTAAGATAAAACCTTAACCTTAGTAATGACTTAATTTATCATATACAAAGGCATTTGAAAACATTTTACTTTTAAATTTACTTTAGAATTTACATTGTAAATTTCATATTTAAATTTAAGATTTAAAATGATCAACACATTTAACTTTAACAAAATTATAAATCAATTTACAAACCTTTTAAATCAAATGTTAAAGAACACTTATTTTAGATAAAAGAAATTTATAAAAGTTTTTAAACCAAAATCTATTTGAATTCAAAATCTTGTTTTATTTTAAAAACTTTTTAAAATCCATTCTAACCTGCTGCTTCGGGTTCAACCCGAAACTTACTCAAGTACTAACCGGAGAAAATAACATAACTTTCCTTCTTTTTAAAATTTTTGTTAAATTTTAAATTTTAAAAAAAAACTGGAAACCATTACACTTTCTTCTGCTCGAGTAATTACTCGAGTAAATACCATATTTCCCCGTAACCCACTTCGAGGCAGAACTTCAGCAAAAATGCTGATACAACACCCCCTACCGTGCACATGCACCGGAGATGCCATCACCTCCGACTATCCTCAATGGCTTCATCACATCGACGATCACCCTCTAACCCTATTTCGATCATCAGAACATCGCTACAAACTCGAAATCGAAATCGAGCTTACTAACCCAAACCTGGAACCATAAACACAATAAGAAAATCCCTCGACCTCCAAATTCTAATCATCGGAGCGCCTACGCCTCTAGTCAAAATTTCGCCAACCTCCATGCTATCGATCCCCAGAATATGGTGGAACTCGATCCACCAGAGGCAATGGGCAGAGCATTTTTCCGACCAAACCAAAACTTAGGGCTCTAGATATCACTGATCAACCACCTCGCCACCGAGCCTTGATCATCTTACAGCCATTTTTGCCGACCTCTCCGTTCACCCCTCTACCTCCAAAGAAGGCCATGACCCTCCCCGAGCAACCAGATCGCCAGGTCAACCCCAAGCACCGTATCTGATCAAACTCGAATTACTCCCATAATCACATACTAAAAATTTTGATTTTACTTCTAAAAATCTTGTTTTTGGATAGAGTTTTAGATTACATGCCTGAAACTTTGAATTGGCATATTTGGATTTTCACTTAGTCTAAGTTAGCTCTGTTCTACTTGATTTTCCAAAGCAATTTCAATTTTAATTCGTTTAAATAAAATTTTAAACTTTAATTCATGATTAAACAAACAAATTTTGTTTGAATACTAAGTTCTAATAGTGGTTGAACCAGCAGATAATGAATATTTGTTGAAATTTTAGTTTGAATCTAAGAACAATAATGTCATAGGAAACAGCATGCACACCCATCTATACATTCATATATATATATATATATATATATATATATATATATATATATGCAGAACTTCATCAATATATATTCACACAAAAACACATTCATTCTAGAACTTAGCATGCAACCAGAATCATTTTTAAGCTTTTAAAATAAAAGTGCTACTCACCTGATTAAAGAAGATGAATTGAGCACTTTGTTTTGAAACAACCTTTAAACCTTTAAAACTTGAATGCTTAAAATTGCTAAAGAATGCTTGCTTTGAAAAACTCAGTTTTGCTTGCATTTAAAACTGAAGTTGCTTGCTTTTGTCTAGTCTCAGGTTGGAGAATGAGTTCAGGCTTTTGGTTCCAGATTTTAAGAGAGGTAAAGGTTTTAAATTGTTGATGTTGAAAATGGTTTGCAGTCTTTGATTGTCTCAGGTTTGAAGCAGATATTCAAGTTTAAAGAATGTACAGGCTTTGGTGATTTTTATCTCAGATTAGAAGAAAATTTTCTTACAGGCTTTTGGATTTTGATTTTTGAAAATGTACAGATTCTAATTTGTGGAGGTATGGATTACAGATTTTGATTTGAATGAATTTCTAATTTGAAGATTGTATTGATTTTCAGATTTTTTTTTGAGAAATGGTTTGAGTTTCTCTTGGTTTTGAAAAGAGAGTAGAAAGAAACGAAGAGAAGAAAAGCATATGTTTATATAAGTAATTTTGTGATTTAATAAAAAATGAAAATGAAAATAAATAAGGACACTTGCCTAATATCTTAACATTTGTCAATTTGTATTATTTATTACTTAGCACATGTTATTATGGTTACTTAATGTATTAACACTTGTCGTATGTATTATTTTATTTATTTTAAATTTTAATATAAAGTTTTACACTTAATTTACTATTTATAAATACTTATCTAAATTTATATATAAATAAATTTCTTTAAAGAAAATATTATAAAACCAATTATATACAAATAAAATCTTATTCATATATTTTAAATCCAAAACATTTTAAAATATCTACCTTTTGAATTTCAATTTTAAATCCAAATTCAAATTAAATTGAAAAATCCAATTTAAAGTCAACTTAAATATGCATATAAAAGGGCGAAAGAATAGTTCGCTCTCTCATGTCCGCTCCTACAGTTCCCCTTCCTTCTCCTCCCATCATCTCAACTGTTCCTATCATCTCATTCGTACCTTCCCTTACCCCTGTTGCCCCCCCCCTATTCAGTCCCCTGTTTCTACATCCAAGCCACCCATCCTGTCAGTACTTCCTGTCACCTCCTCGGCTTCATCTCCCCACTTAGCCAATATTCCTTTGAACAAGCCTGTCATAGTCTCTCCTCCTCCTCCAACTATCCCCCATCTCGAACCACCAGATCCATTACCAACGCTTTCTTTGTCGCCTTCTCTCCCAACACTAACCGGTAACACCCACGCTGCTTGTACGAGTGAACGGAAATGGACTTCTCTGTTTAAACGCAAACCGAGGAATGCAGGTAAGTACATACCCGTTGACTTGACCCTAGTGTATGAGGAAGAAGCCTTAGTGCCTCCAGATGAAGTTGTTGAGGCAGGTGCTGCTATCTGGTATGATTCATTAGTTGGCTTTTTCCTCGACAAGCCATTGTCGTATACTGCAGTTGTTCAGAAGTTAAAGACAATCTGGAAACTTAAAGGTGCTGTTTCAGTTAAATCCGATGGAAACATTTTCTTATTCAAATTTACTTGTACTAAAGATAGGGAAGCTATTATGTTGAGTGACCCCATTATCATGAATAATAAACTATTCATAATAAAACCGTATGATGCTTCAGTGAGTAACGTCACGGGTACAGTCACCGCTGTTCCGGTATGGGTTCATATGTATAACCTTCCATTATTCGCATGGTCCCCTTTAGGAATAAACTGGCTCAGTAGTCACTTAGGTAAACTTTTATGCATGGATGAGAAGACAGAGAAGCAAGATAGGTTGAGTTTTGCGAAGTGCTTGATTGAAGTTAGGCCAGGAAAGGAGCTAGTTAATGACTTCATGGTTAAACTAGTCGAGGGAGGACAGCAGAAAATCTATGTAGAGTACTTATGGAGGCCAGATGTATGCGTTACGTGTAAGAGTTTCGGGAACAAAACAAAGGAATGTGAAAACATTGGTAGTAGTAAGACCAAGTGTGAAAAAAAAATAGTGGCGTTGACAGAGAAGAAGGTAGGGATGAAAAAATGGAGAATTTTCAAGCATTTAAAGACAACAGACTAATGAAGAAGCAGAGCATTAAAAAATGGCAGCGAGTTACGAGAAATAAGATAGATTATACTGTTAATGAGAATAAACTGGTTCAAACAAGAGAAGGAAGCGAAGAAAGAGACATGGCAAAAGGTGATGCTGTCACCCTTGACATGGTGAATACTAAGGTGGAGAAGCAATTGGGCAGTGACATTAATGATAACACGGTAGAGTATGTTGAAATGGGAGAAGAGCAAGAAAAAGTAATAGAGTCAGACAAACAGATTGAACTAATTGTTGAAGATGTGGTGTGTGATGACTGTTGTTTGTTATCCAATAAATTTGATATATTGTATGATCTGGATGAAGAGGAAAATTCAGGTAATATAAATTCTGAAAGTTTGGCTGTGCAACAAAGGAATGGGATAACTGAGGCAATAAATGATAATATCAAAGTAACAAATAAAACAAGCACTACTGTACGTGAAGACCAGAAGGAGACATGCAATGAGAAAACAGTGAAAGTAAATAATGAGCATATCAAGCACTCACATGAAAAGGTAGAAAGCGTACAAGACACAACAACAGCAATAAATGGTAATATAGCAGGCAAGTTAAGCAGTGCAAACAAAAGCAATGAAGAGCAAAAACCAAGTGACAAAAAAGGTAAAAAGAATAGAAATATGAAGTCTCCCCTCAGCAAGCCTAATGAGTTGCTTTCTGATACATGCATGCACACTGTAGCATGCACACCATCAATATTGCCCCTACCTGCTACTGGTAATGATATAGTAACAACTCCATCCTCATTTTATAACAATATTAAACCACCGGATGCCTACAGGCAACCCCCCACATAACTCCCCTCACCACCAAACTCTTCCACAGCCACGACAACCATCGGTCAGCAAACACCATCAGCAGAAGATGGAAATACAACCAATGAAGACACACCTCTGTCTAAGGACATTCCAAACTACTTATCCTCTTCGCAAGCTGTTACGAGGAGAATGAAAATTGAAATGATTAACGCTCGTGCTCTCCAATGATGCAAAACATTGGAGCATGGAACATACGTGGGGGTCACCAAGTCATCAAACTAGATCAATGCAAAGATCTTATTGCTACTCATAAATTATCCATCATTGCCATGCTAGAGACAAAACTAAATCGTGAATTAACTCTCAAGGCTGCAAAACATATTAAACCTGACTGGTACCATGTTCACAACCTCGATGATGCACCATATGGTAGGATCTTAATTCTTTACAATCCACTCCAAATCCAAATAGTGCCTATCCTCACCAACTCTCAGATGATTCACTGTCATGCAAAATCGCTTTTTGACAATACTTCCTTTTATGTTACCTTCGTATATGCCTATAACTCTGCAGGTGCTAGAGCCTCATTGTTTGATGTAATTCCGGCTCTGCGTCAAAACACGCACCCATGGATAATAATGGGAGACTTCAACTGTTGTTATAAGCTCTCTGATAGACATGGTGGTAATTCACTTTCTCTGAATGAAATACATCCACTTGTAAATGCTATGTATCAAGCTGAGTTAATTCCAGTTAGATCTGTAGGAATGCAATATACTTGGAACAATAAAAGAAGGAATGGTGGGAGGACTTTCTCCAGGATCGATCATACTTTTTCCAATCATGCTGCACTTATCAAATGGCCCCTACTCTTCAGCCTTCTTCCCCCTCCACTTCTATCAGACCACTGCCCTCAAATTGCCCATCTGTGTGGAGCAGACAAGAGAGGAAACTCAAAATTTAAATTTTTTAACACTTGGACCAAAGAAATTGACTTTAAAACTACTGTCTTACTTGCTTGGAATAAAGAAAAAAAAGGTAACCACTTATTTATTTTGCAGGAAAAAATTAAAGAAGTTAAAGAAGCACTGAAGCAGTGGTCTTTCAAGAGATTTGGCAAAGGAGACAAACTGAGCACTTCTATTGGTGAGAAATTAGCTGAAGTGCAAACGGAGATGATGTCCAATGTTACAAACTCCAATCTTTCTGATACGAGTATAACTTAACACGTCAATACAGCGAAGCATTAACAACAGAAAGTGACATGATTAGACAAAAGTCGCATGAACAAGGTGATAGAAACAGTGAGTATTTTCACGCAAGCCTGAGAAACAAACAGCGTAGAGAGAATTTAACAACTATCAAAGACTTGGACGACCATCTTCACAATACAATCCCTGATGTTCAGAATGCCTTTGTGCAATACTTCACCTCCATATACGGCAACGCTTGCAGATTCAAACCTAACATTGAAGACATCCCGCCGGAAATACTTCCTAGAATTTCTGATGAACACTACAGCTTCCTTTGCAACGAAGTAACTGATGAAGAAATTGAGATTGCGATGTTCTCGCTGAATAGTAACTCATGCGGTGGCCCCGATGGCCTAAATGCCAATTTCTTCACTACGTGCTGGACTATTGTATCTTCTGACGTCAACAATGCCATCAAGTTGTTCTTTAAAAGATCTAAGCTGTTCAGGTCCTACAACTACACTAATATTGCTCTCATCCCCAAGTCACGGAATGCCCACTATGTCAATGAGTACCGGCCTATTTCTTGTTGCAATACCATATACAAATGCATCTCCAAAGTTATTGCTTCAAGACTAAAACTTGTTCTACCTACTTTGATATCCACTAATCAAGCGGCGTTTATACCTGGTAGGAACATCCTTGATAACATTCTTCTTGCACATGAACTTCTAAAAGGTTACAACCGTAAAAACAGTACCCCAAAGGCTATGTTTAAACTTGATATTATGAAAGCTTTCGATACGTTACAATGGGATAGTATTATTCGAATCATGGGGTACATGAATTTCCCTACACACTTTCTAGCTTGGATATATGAATGCATATCAACCCCAACCTTTTCGGTCATTGTTAATGGCGTACCTGCTGGTTTCTTTCATAGTAAGCAGGGCATACGGCAGGGTGATCCTATTTCTGCATACATCTTCATAATTGTGATGGAGCTCCTGACTAAAATGATCAACAGGCTAATTGAGCAAGGCAAGTTTAAGTGCCATCAAAAATGCAGTCAACCGAGCATATCTACTCTGATGTTTGCGGACGACCTTATTGTTTTTTGTACGCCTGATATCACAACTGTGAATAATCTCATGAATACTCTAGCTCAGTTTCATCATATGACTGGTCTGAAGGTTAATATTCAAAAGTCTGACCTCATTCTGGATGGTGTCGGCGAAGAGCAGGAGGAAGCTATTTATAATGTCACTGGTCTGCATCATAACCCTAATACTATCTCATACCTGGGGCTTCCGCTGGCAATGTCTAGAATAACTTTAAATCATTGTCTTCCCTTATTTGAGAGGATTACTGCGAGACTTAACTGTTGGACAACTGTGAAACTTAGTCAAGCCGGAAGACTTACCCTTGTTAAGTCAGTTATATTTGCCATGCAAGTTTATTGGGCTAGAACTTATGTTCTGCCCTTAAAACTTATGAAAATGATTACTAGTTCATTCATGCGATTTCTATGGACGGGAAGAACTACTGGCAGGTACATTGCCCCAGTTAACTTTAGCAGAGTTGAACTACCTTTGAATAAGGGGGGGCTGGGTATTATCAGCTTAAAGCAGTGGAACAAAGCAGCGTTATCTAGACACATGGATACTTACTTCAATAGTGCTGACAGTGTTTGGGCTGAGTGGTCTCGAAACAATGTTGTTAAGAGTAGAAACTTTTGGAAAATGAATAAGCCCCAGAATCTGAGCTGGACTTGGCAATGTCTTTTCAAGATAAAGGAGGAAGTCCTTCCGCTATGTCAAATGAGCATCAACAATATGTTCGGCGTTAGTTTTTGGGATGAACCATGGCTTGTATCAGGGATGATACTTAGCAGGCACATAACTCACAATGAAATAATGCAAACTGGTGTTCACCTTTCAGCTAAGGTTAGTGACGTTCTTCACAACATACAAAGCTCTAACTCCTTCTCATCCAACCAAAGAATATAGCGTATTTGGGTCTTGATAAGAAGCAAAACCACACTAATGGCTACTAACGAGAGGCTGGTTTGGGATGCTAATAGGACCAAATTCAAAATTGGCACTGTTTATGAACATCTTATGAAGAACAAAGCTCGGCCGTTGTGGAAATGGTCCAAGCGAACATGGTATAAAGACAGTAGTATGAGAAACAACTTACTTCTCTGGAAAGTGCTGAACCGGTCAATTCTTACTAAAACCAAACTTGTGTGCATAGGGATGGATGTCAATATTTTTTGCACCTTCTGTAATGATCAGGCAGAAACTGTTGAACACTTGTTTTTTGAGTGTTCTGTCATTAATAATGTTTGGAAGCATGTTAAGGCCAAGCTCTCCTGGGTTGAAGCTTTTAATGGTAACTGGAATGAGTGGAATAAACTATATGCGAGAACGGGGTTCAAAAGAAAAGAAAAGAGAGTTCTTCTTCATGTTTTGAAAAGTTTTACTGCTGTGATATGGAAGGAACGAAACACCAGGGTGTTTGAGCCAAACAGTGCCAAATCTGAATCTACCTTTATGCCATGGGTTATGCATGAGATCGATATTGCGCTGAGTATGCTATCATTCTACATTGATCCAGGAATACCTAACACCTTTTAACGGGTGCTATCTCTCTTGTTCTTATGTTTTTTATTTTTGCTCGTGTTCTTTCTCCTTATGTGCATGTTGTTTGTAGCGCTTTGTTTTCCTCCGTTTTCTTAGAGCTTGCTCTCTGTAGTTTGCGTTGTAATCTTATTGGTGCTGCAATAAAATGGTCGGGGACCATCCAACCCCGTCGGCCTTGCCAAAAAAATAATAAAAAATATGCATATATAACAACACACATATGTATTATAGAATTAGCTTTGAACAATTGTTTTGAAAATCATTTGTATTTAATTCAAAATATAACTTTCAAATTATATGTACATTAAAATAAAAAACAAATTCTTATTAATTTTAAAATATAGTTTTAAATCCAATTTATATTTTCAACACATTTATATTTGAATTTCAAATTCAAAATTTCAATTTATTTTCAATATTTATTTTAGAATTTCAAACTCAAAATTAATTTATATACATATATATAAACAGGCACCTATCTCATTTAATGTGGGAAATTCCAAATTAATTTTCAATCAAATTCTAAAATTTAGATTAATTACCAATTTAAATTTGTTTTTAAAAAGTTGGGATCGTTACACTTTTCGAACTGGGAATAAATTTGAGTCATTTCATTTTTCCACTTATGAAAACATTTCCAATTCATTTCATTTAAATCTTAACAAAGATTTCTTAATTCAAAACTTGTAAATTTAATTGGGTTAAAACCATGTTATCTAGGATGTTAATCCAGAATCAGTAAATATTAAGTGAGTAGAATCTATAGAAATTATCTAATTCTACTCAATATCAATTCCCATATTTAATAAATACTATGGGTGGAATAACGGTGAAAACACCTTTTAAATTCCATGAATAGTTTGAGTTCCCTCTTCGGACTTTAGCACCGAGTACAAGAAGATTATCACCATAAAATCCAAGTTATTTTTATTTGGAGAATTATATCATTATATTTTGAAATTTTTTGATCCGAGTAAATAAAATTTACTATCCCATCCGTCGGGCTAGTCCGAATAGCCAGTGAGAGCAGGAAACTGGTTTTCCAAACTCAATCCTAGACACCACCTCTCTGACACCCATAAGGCGGTCAAGTAATTTGATCGACTCTAAATCATTTAATGTTTAACCATTGCATGATCCTTCAAATCATATTTAAAATACTTTATTTATCATTTGAAAACATTTACAAAAGATTTGGGAAAGAACGATTTCGTTTAAAACTATATTTCAAAAGTTATAGAAAAGTGATACAAGGAGTGCTTTTTAAGCTATATTGATGAAAACGACTTTCCTATCATTTGGAAATTCATAATTATAACTCAAATCACTTTTAAAATATTTTTAGAATTTATTTCATACTTTTAAACAATTTTAAAATTTAATTTTTAATGAAATCCTTTTATGGATTTCGAAGTGCAAAACCGCGATTTTTCAAAAAATTATTTTACTCATATTTCAAAATCTACTTATCGAAATTTTGATTTTCTTTCTTCATTTGAAAGCTATAGTTATAAGTGTTTGGAAATTTTTTATTATAAAGAATTCTAACTTCGAATCCATGGTATAAATGGATTTAACTTTCTACGGCGTGAAATCGTGAACTACCTTTAGGCGACGTGCCTATTTTAACTCATTTTCTAGTTTCTTCTCAAACTTTCAAACTCTATTAAATGTTTATAAAACATTTATAAATCATTTTAAACTATTTTCAAAGAGGTTTAACAACTCATATATACCATTTCATTTACAAAAAGGAAAGTGATTTGCTTGTGTAACAACGGCGTATATTTATCGTGACTTGTTTACATATCCAAACAACGATATTTTCACAACATCCAAACATGATAAACAATCATTATATCTGCCATAGCCAAACATATATATCATCCAATATATAGTACATATAAATAGAGTAGGTTTAAACGACTAACTAAAATTTGGCTATAGCTTCACTAACTCGAACTTCTAGCTCACGATCACCTTGATTATTGCTTGTAGATGGCTCGACTCAGATTGGAATGGCTAGCGGAACTCACGGTCTAGGGTTTTGGAGGAGGAAGGCTCAGCCTATGGTGGAGGAAGTGGAGGTCTTGGATGGTAGAGAGAAAAAGGTGCAATTTTAGAATAGTTTGAGATACTTAAGTATGTGTATGCATATATTATAATTATAATTTCTTTTGAGAAATATTTTGGCATTATTTTCTTTAGGTTGGAATACATGAAAAGAAGAGAGAAAGCTTAGAAAATGGAAGGAGACCAAATAAGAGGGAAGAGTGGTTATATTTAGAGAGAAAAATTTGCAAAAAATATAATGATATTTTCATGATACTTCACATCACCATGTGCTACCGTCACATCACTCATTTCATGTCCTTTCTGTTGACTTATGTATGCTTAATAATGAAGTTATCTAAAATATCTTAGATATTTGTTAATATCTATATATTTAAATGTATTTATATGTGTATGTATGCAATTTGTATATATACATGTGTGAGGGTGTGTATTACTATGTTATACATGTGTTCAAGTCATATAAACAATGTTATACAACTTATATACGTCAAACGGTTACGTATTCCGATTCCGATTCCTGGTCATATTTTCACTTATTAGTTAATATACATATATTTGTAAACAAAGTTTGAAAATAGATTTATAATCATTATTAAGTAATTTAAATGATCTCATTTGAATTATGAAACAATTTAAATCAATATTTACAATTATTTATAAAATGGCTATTATAGCGATAAAGTGGTATCGATTTTCTTCATAATTTCAAATTGCTTAAATATATTTATAAAACTATTATAAATAATTTATTATCACTTTATAACTATTTAAAATGAATTATTATCATTTAAAAACAATTATTTGAATAATTAAAATACTTACTAAATCATTAAATCTCAATAAATCAATTATTAAACGGCAATACTGATGATGTCATAAATAGATTTAATTTTTCCATAAGTAAATAAATTATTTTATTTCATATTTTCATTCATATATACAAACGAGTGTATGTATCCAGCTTGGTAGGTGATGTCGGATGGCCGAAGAGCTATTTATCGATAAATTAATTTTCCGTTATTTTATCGATATTTAACACAGTGTATATATTTCTTTTATAAATATTCCTTCAAAATAAGATCACCAATATTATTCATTATTCAAAACATCATCACTTATTTAAAAAAAAAATCTTATTTTCGAATATTTTGAAATTCTTTTGAAGTGATGAATTTACGGGTCGTTATACACTTCCCCTTAAAAGAATTTCGTCCTCAAAATTAAAGATAAGAACAAGATAACTCGAAGACAGATATATATACATATAACGAAGTGATACACATGTATAAGGTATAGCAAGTGTCATCACTACAAGCCGCTGCATACATCATACACATACAACTATGTATCCATTTTAACTCAGGATATGCTTTCTCTTTCTTCTGTCTCCCATGTGCAGTCTATTGCGTCACAACTCCATTGGACTTTAACCAATCTTGCAACCTTCCTCCTTAATCACTTCTCATCATGATCTACGATTCGCATGGTCACCTGAAAACTACCAAATTAGGTTCAACTTCTAAATCTTCTTGGTTAGTTGTTTCTATAATTTGCTCTGAATCATGCACATATTTTCATAGGATGGATACGTGAAAGATATTGTGCACACCAAATAACCTTTCAGGCAGTTCCACATGACAAGCTAATGGGCCAATCCTTTCGAGAATGAAAAAAGGTCCAATAAATCGAGGTGCTAACTACCCTGCTCGACCAAATCCTACCACTCCTCTCATTGGAGAAACTTTCAAGAATACATAATCTCCAACCGAGAACTCTAAATTCCTTCGCCTTTGTTCATCTTAGCTCTTCTGCCTACCAGGGGCTTCTTTCATCTTTTTTCTAATCATGTCAACCTTTTTCCAAAAGCTTCTCTAATCATGTCAGTAACTAGTACTAATCAATCTCTGGTCTCAATCCAACATGCTAGAGATCTACACAGATGACCATACAAAGCTTCATACGGGGCCATGCCAATACTAGCCTGATAATTGTTATTGTGAGAGAGTTCTATTAGATGAAGGCATCTTTCCCATGAACCTACGAAATCTAAGATGCAAGCTCTTAAAAGATCCTCGAACTCCCGATTTACTCTCTCAGTTTGCCCATCGGTCTAGGGGTGATATGCGATGCTTATGTTTAGCTTAGTTCCTAAAGTTATTTGCAATGCTCCCAGAACTTATTGATAAAGATAGGGTCTTGATCACTGACTATAATACCGAGGACACCATGCAATCGAACTATTTCCCTCATGTATATTTTTTCCAAACTTGCAGCAGTTCTCGTTGGTTTTACTAGGATAAAATGTGATAAAATGTGCACTCTTGGTTAGCCGATCTATGATAACCCAAATGCCTTCATTCCCCTTTCTTGATCAAGGCAAACCGTCTATGAAATCCATTGATATCTGGTTCCATTTACAAGTGGGAATTTCTATGAAATCCAACGGTCTTTTGCTGATTACTTTTAGTCTGTTGACAATTTGCATAGCAGCGAATATGGATAGAGATATCCCTCTTCATGCCATCCCACCAAAAAGTTCTCTTTATATCTCGATACATTTTAGTAACTTCTGAATGTACAGAAAGTCGTTATGACATTTTGTTAAAACTTTTTCCTTATCCCATCGACATTGAGAACACATATCCTTCCATTCATTCTTAAGATGCCCTACTCATCTACTTTGAATCCCATCCATCTTCTCGGTATTATATTCTCCTCTACTTCCCTGGCTATTCTTGAAATGATTGGATCCTTGAGCCTAATCTCTTTTATACGATTAATCAATGTTGCATGTACCACTAAATAAGCTATAACCGCATGTCGTCTGCATAGCGCATCCACCTCTACATTAGCTTTCTCGGGTGTACAAAAGATATCAAGATCATATGATGCGAGAAATTTCTAACCAACGTTGTTGTCCCATATTTAAGTCCTTTTTAGTGAAAAGATAGTTCAAAGATTTGCGATCTATGAAGAGCTCAATCTTTTCACCTATTTAAAGAAGGAATGTTATTTACTAGGGTTAATCAAAGTTCATTTGTAATAAACTATAAGGAATTCTTATCCTGTAGATAACGCCTCCATATTTTTAATGCGAACACAATGACTAATAATTCTAAGTTGTGTGTTACATAATTCCTCTCATGAGTCTATAGTTGTCTGCTTGCATAAGCGATGACCTTTCCATGCTGCATCAGAACATCACCTACTTGTTTCCCATAAGCATTAGTCCTTTTTTAACAACTCATCAGGTTTGCCAATTCAATCTTTTCCTTCGGGGCCATCCTTCGAATAGGGTGAATAACGGGTCTTGCACCAGGAATTAAATCAACTTGGAACTCAATTTCCCGATGTGGGGACAAACTTTTAACTTCCTTAAAAACATCCTGAAATTCCTTGACAAATGGTACTGTCTCCAAACATTTTTGAGATGAGTCTAATGCATACATGAAACTATCCCTTACCAAACTAGGTTCTTCACAAAATATTTCTATAAATTTCCCGAAGCTAGTCTACAAAGTTACCGTCCTTTTAATGTAATCAAGGATAGCTTTATTCTTGGATAACCAATCCATACCGAGCAAAACTTCAAACCCAATAACCTCAGGAACAAATAGGTCGTATGAATTTTTTTAGGAGAGGTGAGTAACTCAGACATTTTCACAAATCATATAAGATTAGTTGTACCGCCTAAGAGATTGGACATGCAAATAGAGGTATCTACTATTTTTGTGATCAGTTTTAATCTATCAACCAATCCTTTAGAAATAAAACTACGAAAAGTCCTAGTATCAAATCATACTTTAACTAAATCATCATTGACATAAATATTACCTTCAAGAACTCCCGTGCCTTTTACATCATTAGAGGTTGGTGGCTCATCTTTGATAGAATAGACCTTAACTTGCTCTCTTTTCTTCATTAATGGGCACTTGTTCTTCCAATGGTTGGGTTAATGGCAGTTATGGAAGAGACTTTTCTACACCATAGGAGAGAAGGTTCCTTGCTGCTGCCTTTGAACCTTGGGAGTCTTATAGTACTTTGAATAATGGCCTTTCTTTCCATAGTTAAAACATTCATCATCTTTAAAATGGTTTTCCTGAGATCCTCCTCCAGGCTTGCCTTGCTATGGCTCCATTTCATTGTTATTGAACTTCCTCTTGTTATTGTTGTTTTGGATTGTGATTGGATTCTTCTTATCCAAAGCTTCATAGCGGAAACCCATATATATTAAATCCACAAAGGTTACTTTAACATAGGCGTTCATCCTATCCTAATATAACTCCTTCATCCTAGAAATGAACATCTCGTTTTCCTTTAGAGGCATGTCTATCAATCCTGACCCAAAGTAAGACAATTCATTGAATTTGTGGAAATACTCTTCTACAGACATCACTTCTTGTTCTAGATCCATGAAACTTTTATAGAGGCGGAATTTGTCGGCGGGGGCATGTATTATTCTTCAAAAACCTCTTTAAACCTTATCTAAGAGAAATATTTTTTAGATTCATTAAGAGTAACGGATTTCCACCAAGCTAGAGCCTCATCCTTCAATTTCCAGAAGGCCAATAATCTCTTTCGATTATCATCGAGGTATAATACTTTAAAGACTTTTTCTCAGCATCTGAGCTAAGCTTGAACTTCAATAATAGATTTTGTTCCTTAGAATGGTTTTCCTCCTAAGCTTGTATAATCTTTGCAAAGAGTGGCCAAGTTAACTTGAGGTGGCATGGGAATTACCGCTTCTTCCATTACTGTAGCATTTGATCGACTATTAGCGGTCATAGTGTTGCTACCTCCCCTTCGTCCTCTTCTATTACTCATCTCCTACTATCTACATATTGTACGGGAACATCTTTGGAAATATAGATGAAATTATTTTAGGGAATGTGTATAAGCTTGTATAAACTTATTCAGATAAAATTTCAAATATACGCTCTCTCAGACTAAACCCATTCTATGGTAATGCCAACCCTATCTCTAATGAGTCGACCCCATCTAGGCTTAGGAATTCACTCAACCATAAGCTCTAATACCAAATGTGATGACCCACCTCCTCGACCCTCAGAAATCAACACTAATACACCCTCAGTATTCGCGTGCGGTAAATCCAAGTGCCGGAGAGGCAGATTATCATTGGGTAAAGAAACAAAGATAGAAAATAAGACAATAATATAATCTCACATTGTATTCAACACATAATTATACATATGATTATTACATGCAATTACTTCAAATTGTTCCATCAAAGTTATGGCAGGTACTAATCTAGCTATGATAGTTATAATGGCCTATCCTTACAACGTTGATAGATAAATAATATAGACACAGTTGAAAGTAATAGATGACTTCAATAAAATACCCAAAATGCTCCATGCTCCATGCTCCAAGCTCCAATATTCATTCCAAAATGCTCTAAGCTTACCTGACTAGTTGGCTGCCCGGAAAAATATGGCACCCAATGTTTAACGGGAAAAGAAAATAAACTCCGAGTCAGTCATGAGACTGGTGTGAGAAACTCAAAATACGACGTTTGATAACAAAAGGTATTTCATAAGACCATGCCGCATATAAACATGGAACAAGTTTTTACCTTATGATAACCAAAACATTTGCTATGCAAAATATGTGGACATCGTATAAATGGACTTAACTTTCAATGGCGCGAAATCGTGAACTACCGTTATGTGACGCACCCATTTTATCTCATATTCTAATTTCTTCTCATACTTTGTCGAAATACTTTTAAGTGTTCATAAAACATTTAAATCATTTTAAACCATTTTCAAAGAGGTTTAACAACTCATACATACCATTTCATTTACGAAAAGGAAAGTGATTTCCTTGTGTAATATCAATATGTATTTATCGTGACTTGTTTACATATCCAAACAACAATATTATCGCAACATCCAAACATGATAAACAATCATTATAAACAATCATAGCCAAACATATATATCATCCAATATATAGTACATATAAATAAAGTTCTCACCTCGGGTTTAAACAACTAACTAAAATTTGGCTATAGTTTTGCTAACTCGAACTTCTAGCTCATTATCACCTTGATTATTGCTCCTAGAAGGCTCGGCCTAGGCTTGGAATGGCTAGTGGAGCTCACGGACTAGGGTTGGGGGAGAGGAAGGCTCGGCCTATGGTGGAGGAAGTGCAAGTCGTGGATGGTAGAGAGGAAAAGGTGGAATTTTTGAATAGTTTGAGGTGCTTAAGTATGTATTTGTATATGTTATAATTTAAATTTCTTTCGAGAAATATTTTGGCATTATTTTCTTTAGGTTGGAAGAAATGAGAAGAAGAGAGAAAGTTTATAAAATGGAAGGAAAGGAAATGAGGAAATAAGAGGGAAGAGGGGTGATATTTATAGAGAAAACGTTGTAAAAATATATCATGATACTTCACATCACCATGTGCTACCATCACATCACTCATTTCATGTCCTTTGTGCTGACTTATGTATGCTTAATGATGAAGTTATTTAAAATATCTTATATATTTGTTAATATTTATATATTTAAATGTATTTATATGTGTATGTATGTAATTGTATGTATATATGTGTTAGGGTGTGTATTACTATATTATATATGTGTTCAAGTCATATAAACAATGTTATACAACTTATATACGTCAAACCGTTACGTATTCTGATTTCGATTCCTGGTCATATTTTCACTTATTAGTTAATGTACATATATTTGTAAAAAAATTTGAAAATAAAGTTATAACCACTATTAATTATTTAATATGATCTCATTTTAATTATAAAACCATTTAAATCAATATTAATTATTATTTACAAAAATTGCTATTATACAATGAAGCGGTATCGATTTTCTTCATAATTTCAAATTGCTTAAATATCTTTATAAAACTATTATAAATCATTTATTATCACTTTTTAACAATTTAAAATGAAATATTATCATTTGAAAATAATTATTTAAATAATTTAAATAATTATTAAATCATTAAATCTCAATAAATCAATTATTAAATATAACGGCATCATTGATGATGTCATAAATACATTATAACTACCATCACAAAACATACGATTTATGGATTTTCTTTTAGATATAGTTTAAATTAAATTAACTAATTAATATAACATATTATATCTAGTATATAATAGAAAGAAAAAACCTTTTATTTTGAACAAGATCGGTTATCGAGTTAGATATGGGTAACAATTACGTAATTTTCCATAGGCCATACCCCAAAATCTATCAATCTCCCACTTACACTTAGGGCCTATTATGGAATCCTTATCATATCCCTTCGATCGGTTTTGGGCGACCCGCCCTTCTACTCCAAGAAAGACGTATCATCAATTAAGAAAGAAAGGGATATAAATAGAAAAGAATAGAAAGAAAGAACACAACATCATAATCTCACAGCGGAATGGAACAAAATATAATACATCACATAACTATTACATAGTTTTACATATATCAGAGTTATACAACATCATACACATGACAGTCATATATACATCTGTCAATACATACAACCCAAAATACAGAATACATCAACTAACACAGCGGAACTAGGTAGGTAGATATATATATATATATATATATATATATATATATATATATATATATATATACATACGTCTGGAACTCCTGCTCCAAGCTCCTCCAGAACTCGATAATCCAAACCTATCACTTGGCTACTCATAAAAAATTGAGTACCCAAGAGTTTATGAAAAACAAAAATATAAAATCCGGGTCAGACATGGTCTGGTATGAGTAAACGGTTTAAAGTTATTTAACTTTGAAAAACATTTAAAAATAAAGGTATCACGTAAGATTCCCCACACATAAATACGGGTAAGTTTTTACCTTATGCTAGCCAAAACATTTTATAGGAAATCTGGTGATATTATAATAGTGTCTAGGGTTTTCAAGTAAATAGAAAATAGCCGAAATTGTTACATTCATTAAATTCTAGCTACTAGCCACAAAAGTGGGTAATACAAATCAAAACCGTAGGGTCTCGTAGGGAAAATGGATTTCCATCAATGGCAGGCCTACTGGGGTACCGCCCGTCATAGTACGGAGCCTAGATCACCGTACCGAGGATCACTCCCGACCCCCTGCAACACAAGGCCGGAACCATTCCTTACTGAACAGTCCCGAACAAGATAACCCGCGGTTGTAGCTATCAACCGCCCACACAGCCGAAATAAAAAGGGACATCTAGACAGGGGTATATCTCGTCCTTCTTGGGCATGACCCACCTAACCTTGCTGCACATCCCCTGTTTTAGCCATTTCCGGTTGATGAGGCTTGAGGCTGCGATTACCTTTACAGAACATATCTGTTAGAATGCTCATCGTCCGCCTGACGATGTGCTGAAAGCATTCAATCCATACAAGTTCGTTCCGGGTTCGAACGAAACCGAAGGCATTATTTCGTTACACTCATTTTGGAATCACCCTCAGAGTCAACGACAATAACCATTGCTTTCAGAAACACCATCTCGATCTTCACTTGAGATGCCACGACCTATCGTTTAATTTGGATCGATGTGGTTTTCGGATAATCATAAATGACACATGATCCTGGTCTCATCGAAATCCAAACGCCATTTTAAGGGCCAAGTTGTTTAATTAATTTTAAACAGTTTAATTCAACGATTGAATTCACATAACATTTATTACAGATAAATCATACACAATCATCATAGATATGTCAAGGCATATCACAGAACATCACAGAATATCATCAAATAAATGTTACAATCAGATATTCTACTTACACAACAATCCATAAACAATCATCTTAAATTCTTATTGCAATTAATTCAATTACTTGAGAATCTATTAACCCTGTTTAATTAATCATTAATTATCAATTAATTACTTATTCCATTTTAAATTATTTAATTAATAAATCATTTCTTAATCAATTTTTAAGTCTTAATTACTTAATTAATTTCTCTTAATTATTAATTAATGACCTTAATTATTAACTAATAAAACTTAATTATCTATTTATTATCTACTAATTACTTAATTAATCAATTATTAATTCTTAATTAAATTACTTAATTACTTAACTACTAATCATTCATTAATTAACTTCAAATAGTTAATTACAAATTCATTAATCACTCAATCATTAATTAATCTCTAATTACAATTATAATTTAATTATTCTTAATTACTTTCCAAAAATAATTAATTAATATTAATTATCTTTCTTAATTAACAATTTAAAAGTCTTCTTTTAAAATTTGAAAATCAATTCATTATAAACTACAAAACTTAAATGTTAATTAACTTTACACTTAAATTAATTGCTTAATTAAAATAATAATTAAGTGTTTAAAACATCGTTAAAGTATTAACAAAAATAATTAAGACTTGTTTTAAATTCTTGACTTAAACAATTAAACCTTTATTAATTTGCAGTGCTTAAAACTTATAGAAAAACAAGTTACTAAATTTTAAAATATTGCTGCAGTTTGAAAAAAACCCGAGACTCTCCTTATTAAAACTCGAGTTACACTTCGAGTCACACCACCTATTCCCCCGAGTCACCTCTCTCCCTCTCGTACTCTTCTTCTCCTCTTTTTTTTATTTTCTTCAGTAAGCTTAAGTTTAAATTAAGTAATAAATTTACGCATCAGGAAACTCACTCGAACCCGAACACCGACTCGAAGCAATTGACTCATCTGCTCGAGTAACGACTCGAGACCGTGCACCCATCAACGATGCTTACACATCCTCCTGCCGTACATGTGCACGGCGACGCGATCGACCTTCGACGATCACCAACATCATCAGCAAGTCACAATTCACCCCCAAACTCGAAATCCAAACTCAGATTGCCTCTAAAAATTTCGAATCGAAATATAACAGTTCAATCTAAAAACTGCAAACACCATCACTGACTAATACGCCTCGCCACCGCTGCTCACGCCACCGAGGTCGCCCAAACTGCGGCCACACGATGACAATGCGCAAAGCTACCAACCTCCAAAAACTCGTGCAACTCGATCACGCATGGTCGACGAACACGCCTCATTTACTGACATGTGCACAAGTTCGAACAAAAACCCTAATAGGATCTCGTTTCTTAAATTCACGCAATGGAATTTTTTTTTTGATAATTTTCATGAAATCACACATGCTTAAACTTGCTTCATCCCAAATTTCAACATTTAAAATTGATTTAATGGCTTGAAAATGGAAAAAAATGCAATTTTGGTTCACGTTAAAACTGCTCTTAAAATCCCAAACTAAAAATCTACGTTTTAGTTTTAAAAATCATGTTTTGCAGTACGAATTCACACTATGTACTTGAATTAACTTTTTATGTCAATCGAATTCATCAAAGTATATTTGATTGCCTGCAGAAAAAGTTTTCCAACAGAAGTATTTCACTAACATATTAAATAAGCTTTGAAAAATCTTGTTTGAGGATTAAACATCTTGATTGATTGAAACTTAAAGTTTTAAAATGATCAGTTGAGAACATATTTGAGTTTGAATGAAAATCAACCTGTAACCCATAACAGTGAAGACCAATATGCAGAGCAATAGATTTATATTCAAAGATAATGCATATACAATACCACATGATCAATAACTATCCTGAACTGATTTTAGTTAAACTTAAAATTTTAAACTAGATGTTTACTCACTTGCAAAGTTGCTGAACAAAGAACAATTCCTGTTTCCCTTTTGAAAACCTGTAGCTTTGAAACTATCTTTGTTCTCTGTTCTGTTTTTGTTTTGAATAAAAATTTGAGCTTGCTTCTTTTTTTTTGCTTTTCCAAAATGAAGATACCGATTTGCTTATACTCTGATTTTCTTATTGTAATGACCCGTAGATTTTATGGATTTAATTTGGTTAAATTAATAAGTTGTAATTAAATTTAGAAAAAAAATAAATTAAAAACCTACTTATAGTAATTCGAAGTTAATTCAAATGATTCTAAGTGGTGAAAAGAATTTTACCTATATATGAGTTGAATATGAGGAATTTGAGGAAAATATTAAACTAATATAATGTAATAAACATTGTTAACAGTAAATGGAATATGATAATAAGAACAATTGCAAGTTTGTATTTATGGGCGAAATAATATTGATAGGTAATAATTGTTGTAGAGAATAAATTACAAATGTTATAAATTGTATAATGGTGACAGATATTGTTCGTTACCAATGCATTTAATTTATAGCGATTAAATGTAATTAATCATTGCCTTTTTGTAAGTTAAGAAGTAACTGAAAATTTTGAAGGAAAAATCAATAGAAAGGTTAACTATATGCATAAGATGGAAAGTTGAATAGAATTCTAATAAATGATAATAATGGAAAACGTATACAATCAATGTAGGTAATTTGAAATTACAATGTTGTTGAAATGATTAAACGTTTCTTGTGATAATTAATAAATAACGAAAGGAGTAAGCGTATTTATTTAGAGTATTAGTTACTATTGGGTAGAGATTTAAGTAACAACGTTTAATGCAATGTTAGTAATGCCAATTTAAGTCAATAATAAGGAATTGGGAATCATATCTATGAAATGATAACGAGAATACAAGGTGATAAATGCCAATTAAGGGTAATAATTAATAAACTTAATGAAATCCCAATTTTGTATAAAATAATTTAAAAGTCAGGTTTGGCTACAATTTGAACATAAGTAAATTGAATTTGTAGTATGAAAATATATGCAAAAATTGATTTTTGTAATAAAAGATTTTGTATGTGACAAAAAGGTAACGGTAATGTTTATGGTAGGTTGCCTATTCATTTATTTAGATTTTTAGTTGGAATTGGAAATAAGTTTGTAATAAATGTAAATAAATGATACATTTATGTGAAATGTAACCAATGTAAATTTTATTTATAATATAGCAAAGGGTGGATTTAAGAAGTGAAATTGCAGAATTTGAAGCTAATTAATAATAGACATAGTAAAGATGGCAATCCAATCAAATACTTAGGAATAAAATTTATTGGAAGGTAACCTAATTTATAATAAATGGTAAGTATTTAAGATATAATTCTATATTAATTGAAATGATTGTAGATTTAGTGTAGTAATGTTAAGGCTAACTAAATTTGCTTTATAGATGGAATTTTAATCAAGGTGGATAGGTAACGAACTTAAAAATACAATTAAGAACTAATAGGTGGCAAATTAATATAGTTTGTATTATGTAAGTAAACTTCGGTAAATCAAATTCTACCAATCCAAAGCTAACGTTTTGTTAATATAGATTTAAGTATAGAGAGCAATATTTATTAATTTAATTGAAGTATTGCAAAATAAATGAGAATTTAACATCTAAATATTACGTTAATAGGAAGTAATTGTTCTACTTATCATTACATTCATTTAGCCCATTTTGAAACTTAATCAACTGAAATTAATAGGAGAGAGAATACTAATTGTAATAGGTGCAAATAAAAGCAGCTTATGTTTTGTGAAATATAAGAAAAGTTTTGATTCAAAAAAAAAAAAAAACATTTACATCAATAAAATGAATGTTTCATCTATGAATGTAGGTTTAATTTAATTTAAATAAAAATATAGAAAGATTGATTTTTAAAGAAAGAAATATATGTTTATTTGAACTGTGTTTAGCTTACAAATTAATTACAAGAATAGGAAAATAATCTATTTATTACTCTTATGTATAAATAATTTTTCTATTTTTTTATGCAATTTAGTTGTCTGTTTTAAAATTTAATTTTGTGTGATTGCAATTAATGTAGTTCAAATATTTCAATTAAAAGAAAAGAAAACGGTGATTGCAATTAATAGATTTAATATAAAAAACGCGCGTTTTATGGTAAACAAAAAGGGTGTTTTAATGGTAATTAGAGATCATTTTGGGAAAAACAAATCAAATGTTTTCATTTTTAAGGTAATTATAAAAAAATTATTATGCATAGACAAAAACCCGAATGCGTAGAAATTCGAATATTACTTGAGTTAATGAAGTTAATTTTGGTGTGTTTAGGGTTAACAAAATTCATTAAGTAAACAATTGTTTTGAAATTTGAATCCTAAAAGTATGTTTACAGTATAGAGTTAGTCCATTCATTCCCTTTCTAATAAATAATTACCTCTTTTTAATACCTTCTACTTTTAAAAAGGTTGTTCATATTTACTATATTTCAAAACCAAGTTTGTTCATATTTACTTTATTTCTTTCCATTCATTTTCCAACTTCATTTTCTGAAACGTCATTTCATTTATTTCTAATTAATAGCGGTCTCTCTTTCCAAATCTCTTTGATCCTAAACCTAACTCTAACCTTATAAATAAGATATGACGCAAATGAAATCACAGCCTCCATTATAATCTTCTTTTTTTTTCTTCTTTTTTTCCTTCAAATCTCCTTATTATCTCTGATTTTAATTTTTCCTTCCTCTTCAAATATACTTCTTTTTCAAATTTTCTTCTATTTCAAACCTTCTTCTTTCTTTTCAAATCTAGATTTTCTCTTTCATTTTCAGTTTTTATTTTAATCATTTTCTTTTTCAATTCTTCTTTTTCAAATCTTTTTTTTTCCAAACCTTTTAAAAATGCATACATTCATATAATAAGGAGGAAAATTAAAGTAAATCGAAATAAAAGAAAAATTACGGAACAAAGTTAGCAGTCAAGAAGAAGCATACGCGTTTTTCACGAGGGAAGAGTGCATGTGGCACAGTATTTTATTTTTGTTTAATTTATTTTTGTTAATTTTGATTTCAATTAGTTCTAATAATCATAACTCGTACATACGGACTCCATTTCACGCAATTTTTTTTTTGTTAGGATCGAAATTAAATTCCAGATCTTTTGACACTGGTTTGGACAGATTTGGAGATAGTCGAATTTTTGGGTTTAAATCGGATTTGAATTCGATTTAAATTCAAAATGTGAGTGTTTTAACCCACTCACAACTACTAGAAGCTTTTATGTTTGTTAAATTAATTTTAGAAATGAATAGAAATTTATTTATGAGTATTTGGCATGTTTATTTCACTCATATTTGTTGAAATGCATTTATTAAATTTAACTGTTAATTTAATTCATTTATTGCGTATAAATTTACAGTTAAAATTTATTTGTTTGTATATGAACTGCTAGTTAACAGTTATATAATTTATTTCTGAATATAGACTGTAGATTAATAGCTGTTAAATTTAATTTGAATAAAATTGCCAGTATTACCTATTATGTAGTACCAAAAATAATATTGTTATTGATTGATATTGATTGATGATTGCGATTTGGATTATGGATGATGTTGATGAATGGATGTTTATTGGATATCATTAAATTGCAAATTACCATGCATATTTCATTTCATTCGGGATTGTGGTTTGAAATGATATATAACCGCAAATTTTTATATCTTTTAAATTGCGGATTGAAATGATAAATATCCGTATCACTTGACCATAGGATAGAAAATTTTATACAGGCACCGCGGTCTATATATAACTATTTTTATGTGATTTCTATGGTTTGGATGGAATACGGTTTATAATAATCTTAAATTTTATATTGTATAAATATTTTTCTTCCATATATATATACATATGAAGTTGAAAATTTTGAAATTAAAAGGTGTATAAAAATCTTTATTAAAAATGGAAGAAAACTAAGAAAATGGAGTTTAATAATTTATATCATATGTTTAAATGTTAAGTTTGGAAATTTTAAGATATGATATTTATAATTGGATTTTTCCCAAAATAAATTGAAATGAATATTCTAGTATAATTTGAATTGGGAAAAATATATATATTTTATTACTAGAAATTGAAGTATTATTATTTATGGATTTTATATGAATATTCAAGACTAATTAATAGAACAATTGATTTGTTGAAAGCATAAAATCCGTCTTTAGTTTGAAATATTGATACTCAAAATGGATATACGTATATATAAATAAATTGAAGTGGTTTTGGAACTTGAGAGAGATAATATAAATTTTGGTTTAGACTTTAATAAAGAAATGTATTTGTAAAGCCATGAGAACTATTTTCTTTACAAAGTAACATTTAAGTTAAACCATTTAATTCATAAACCGTTGAATGTCCAAACCATTCAAGTTTTTAGAAGTTATGGTTTTAAATTATGATTTTCAAAATATTATGCTTTGAAATATTTGATTTTCAGACGTTATGAAGTTAAAGCATTATGATTTTGGAAAAGAATTATATTTGGGATAAGTGATAAAATATGGTTTTGGGTTTTGAAATGATATCGTATTCATGGTTATGAAATGGAATGTTTATTCTGATTTTTAAAGTATAACCTATTTTTAAATGACCGCGGTGTTATAATAACGATGGGTTGGCAAAGAGACCGGGATCGGATATGGACATACTCTCTGTCGATACCGAAAACCACTTTGACTAACCGTGTACGCGGTGGAGATTCCAGAATGAAGTAGGTGGTGGCGACGTTTCCTGTAAGGTAAATACGTGGACCCGACTCCCGTGAGTTGGCATAAGGTGGCTAAAACAGGAGCGATTCTCAGGCCAATGAGGTCATTCCTCTGATCGGACCCTCCTCTTCGATATTATACTTTGATTTTGGATTGATTCAGTGGCCACTTCTATATTTTGATTTTGGGGAGTTAGTCCGAGGTGGGCGGTAACTGCGGCTACGCGTTTCCACCAGCCTGGATAGCAATTGGTATATCTACCCTGGCATTGCCTAGTTGTGCCGTGTCACCTACCATACCGAGCCTTTACTACGAGTTTCTATTTGTGTCGTACCTATGGAGTATCCTCTGGTAGCTTCCCGATCAGGAGGTATTACGGTACTGTATAGACTATTGGCATTATTTGTGTTAAGGGCTATATGGGTAACCCCTTAACGCTATTAAAAAGTAAGTTTATTTTATAAATAGACACTATTATAATAGCGCAATATACTACATAGTAAATAGTTTAACGGATCCTTAAGAGATGTAAATCCCGAACATCTCTTGAGTTACTGTACTCATATTTATTTCTGTTAATTTAACTCACATAAGATCTTTTAGTCTGACTCGAGTGTTTTTGTCTTTTCAAATTCGCTCGGGTCAGTCCGAGCGTTTCAGGATCGAAGATTTTAGCTTTGGAGGACGAAGACGAAGAATCCGTATTATATTATTTATAGTATTGCACCACACTCTAAATTTCCGCTGCATTGATTGTATTGGTATGTGTAACTCTGATATTCATTGTATAAGTAAAATAAATATTTTGTAAACAGTTATCATGAACTGTATATTGATTATTTTATTTTATCCTTCCGCTGTGAGATTCTATTTTGTTTTATTTCTTCTTTCTTTTTTCTTATTTACCCCATAACAATCCGCCCTTGCGTATGCTTTGAATTGGCACGTGTGACGGTTTAAAGTGTGCGAAAAGGCGGGATGTTACAGTTGGTATCAGAGCTTTGGTTTAGCGATAAACTTTGGCTCTGTGGGGTTTGACTCTTTGTTAATAGGATAGAAATATCCTATGGGAGTCGCTGAGTGTATATATATATGAGAGAGCGTATTTGTTAGTGTTATAAAAGGATTTTGATATTGTGTTGACCTGTTCCGCTTTGTATTTATAAATTCTGGTTGATGCATGGGACGCTATGTCATCAATAGGGATTTCTAAACACTTAATAGGACAGACCGACATAATATCCGTTTTAATATAGGTGAATGAAATAATTTTGCCTATTATATTTTCTATATATAAAATAAAATTTTCAAATGATATCTATATTTGGTTGCAATAGATTGGTTGTTAGGAATAAAATTTATAAATAATAGGAAAAATAAGATTGAAATTAGAATCAATGAAATTTGGAAATTTTAGAACTTCAGTCCGGGATTTTTGAAAATTTGCTTTCAAAGGATTTATGAAATATAATAATTTTGTTTATAAGTATTTTCTTATATAAATATTTAGTATAATTCGGAAGAATGGTTTTAAAGAAGATTTTGGAGAAAATAATTTTTGTACTTTCCTCTCTGTCGCTGGAAAATAATTTCGGTGATGGCGGCCGCATCATCGACTTTCATTTTCGAGTTTCGAAGGGGAGAGGCTACTGTAGTGAATTCTACTGCAGATTTGTTTTGGAAATAACTAAAGGTTTAATTGTTTTAATTATAATTAGAGGTATATAAGTTATAAAGGTATATTTATCTATTGAAATTTAACCCAGTATTTACTTCTAAAATTTCCATTAATTAATTGTTTCATTTATGGTAGTGAAACAGAATTTAATTAAGAATTGAAACCTAAATAGAATAAGAGACTTTAATGCTAAGTTATAAAGGAAGTTAAAATTTTAACTTATAAGAAAAGGTAAAGATTTATTGAACAATGAACATAATTAAAGGATGAGATAAAACTTGTATAATCTCTTTTGCATTTTCTTTAACATATATAACTTACCAAATATTAAAAGTTGAAATGTTAAATAAGTGATTGGAATAGAATATTATACAAGTAGAAATTTTGGAAATAATGAAGTATTCAATGAATTGCTATTATAAATAAGAATTTAATGGTATAAACTTAAGTTATAATTGAAATTTTACCAAAATTAAAGGTAAGCATTATAAATAGGTGATTTTAAACTTAAGTGAATAAAATGAAATTCTTTAATAAATAAGGATTGATGTGTAGGGTTATTAACTTAAGTATGAATCAAATACTACTAGCTAAATATAACGGAAAGTAGGTAATATAAATAAATGAGTGCAAACCCTAGTTAAAGAATTTGTAAATTCCTTTACTTATAAGAATGGATATTTTAGGGTTAAGAATTTAAGGGAATTAAAAAGGGTTACTATAAATAAGTAATAGAATTGTAAGCATGGAATAAAAGATTGAAATTTAGAAGTGTATTAAATACAATACATATAAAAGAAACTTACATGACCGGAATAAATAAATAATAAAAGTGAATAAATTGTAAGTAATAAGTAAAAATCAAGGATACAACCACTGACGAGAAAATAAAATTTGAAGTTGTTAGAAATAAATGTAAACTATAAAAAGGAAAATTTATGCGGTTTGTATAAAAGAAAGGAAATCAAACAACTAAAGTATGTAATGAATTTTTATAGGTTAAATTGATTTGTTGGTTTAAATCGATATTGTTTGCTTTATGGTTGGCTGGGTAAGGAAATTTGAAGTTGTAGGATGAATAAATAAGCTATTCTGTCCCATCTAACACTGTTGAGTAAATGATGCACTGGATAGTTATTTTTCATTCCGTAGCATTTCAAGTTTTGAACCCGAACAACTATTTGCTTGTTTGATCGAATGGTTGTTTTGTTGTGTATGCTGTTTGTTGAAATTTATGATTGTATATTTGGTGTTGTTAGTAGTTGAAACCATGAAAATATTTCGCTTTATAGAAATTGTTAAACCTTTGGATGTTTATAAGTGAAATGCAGGTTATGGAAGCAATTGCTACTGCTTTTGGTTCCATAAATTAAGCATAAATTGCCCGACAAATAGGTACGCTTCGGATTACGATTTATAGCGCTATTTTATATATTTTCCCGGGTTGAGATATAATATTTTGGATAAAATATGTAATATAATTGTTATATTTTGATATTATATTTTCTCCCGAGTCTCTCCGTTCAAAGGAGACTCTACCAAAAGTTTTCCGTAAATTTTGAACTTAGAAGTATTTTGAAATGTTTTTCCAAACTTTAGTAATTTAGATATAATATTTTTTTATGGTTATAAATTGATATATTTTATCTAAATCAATTAATTTTATAAATTTAATTGTTTATAAAGTTAATGTGTGAATGAGGTATATTGATTTCTTAGTTCTTCGTTTTCCCTTCTTTTCCTTTTCGGGGACGAAAAGTTTTGAGTGGGGGAGAGTGTAATGACCCGTAGATTTTATGGATTTAATTTGGTTAAATTAATAAGTTGTAATTAAATTTAGAAAAAAAATAAATTAAAAACCTACTTATAGTAATTCGAAGTTAATTCAAATGGTTCTAAGTGGTGAAAAGAATTTTACCTATATATGAGTTGAATATGAGGAATTTGAGGAAAATATTAAACTAATATAATGTAATAAACATTGTTAACAGTAAATGGAATATGATAATAAGAACAATTGCAAGTTTGTATTTATGGGCGAAATAATATTGATAGGTAATAATTGTTGTAGAGAATAAATTACAAATGTTATAAATTGTATAATGGTGACAGATATTGTTCGTTACCAATGCATTTAATTTATAGCGATTAAATGTAATTAATCATTGCCTTTTTGTAAGTTAAGAAGTAACTGAAAATTTTGAAGGAAAAATCAATAGAAAGGTTAACTATATGCATAAGATGGAAAGTTGAATAGAATTCTAATAAATGATAATAATGGAAAACGTATACAATCAATGTAGGTAATTTGAAATTACAATGTTGTTGAAATGATTAAACGTTTCTTGTGATAATTAATAAATAACGAAAGGAGTAAGCGTATTTATTTAGAGTATTAGTTACTATTGGGTAGAGATTTAAGTAACAACGTTTAATGCAATGTTAGTAATGCCAATTTAAGTCAATAATAAGGAATTGGGAATCATATCTATGAAATGATAACGAGAATACAAGGTGATAAATGCCAATTAAGGGTAATAATTAATAAACTTAATGAAATCCCAATTTTGTATAAAATAATTTAAAAGTCAGGTTTGGCTACAATTTGAACATAAGTAAATTGAATTTGTAGTATGAAAATATATGCAAAAATTGATTTTTGTAATAAAAGATTTTGTATGTGACAAAAAGGTAACGGTAATGTTTATGGTAGGTTGCCTATTCATTTATTTAGATTTTTAGTTGGAATTGGAAATAAGTTTGTAATAAATGTAAATAAATGATACATTTATGTGAAATGTAACCAATGTAAATTTTATTTATAATATAGCAAAGGGTGGATTTAAGAAGTGAAATTGCAGAATTTGAAGCTAATTAATAATAGACATAGTAAAGATGGCAATCCAATCAAATACTTAGGAATAAAATTTATTGGAAGGTAACCTAATTTATAAATAAATGGTAAGTATTTAAGATATAATTCTATATTAATTGAAACTGATTGTAGATTTAGTGTAGTAATGTTAAGGCTAACTAAATTTGCTTTATAGATGGAATTTTAATCAAGGTGGATAGGTAACGAACTTAAAAATACAATTAAGAACTAATAGGTGGCAAATTAATATAGTTTGTATTATGCAAGTAAACTTCGGTAAATCAAATTCTACCAATCCAAAGCTAACGTTTTGTTAATATAGATTTAAGTATAGAGAGCAATATTTATTAATTTAATTGAAGTATTGCAAAATAAATGAGAATTTAACATCTAAATATTACGTTAATAGGAAGTAATTGTTCTACTTATCATTACATTCATTTAGCCCATTTTGAAACTTAATCAACTGAAATTAATAGGAGAGAGAATACTAATTGTAATAGGTGCAAATAAAAGCAGCTTATGTTTTGTGAAATATAAGAAAAGTTTTGATTCAAAAAAAAAAAAAAAACATTTACATCAATAAAATGAATGTTTCATCTATGAATGTAGGTTTAATTTAATTTAAATAAAAATATAGAAAGATTGATTTTTAAAGAAAGAAATATATGTTTATTTGAACTGTGTTTAGCTTACAAACTAATTACAAGAATAGGAAAATAATCTATTTATTACTCTTATGTATAAATAATTTTTTTATTTTTTTTATGCAATTTAGTTGTCTGTTTTAAAATTTAATTTTGTGTGATTGCAATTAATGTAGTTCAAATATTTTAATTAAAAGAAAAGAAAACGGTGATTGCAATTAATAGATTTAATAAAAAAAACGCGCGTTTTATGGTAAACAAAAAGGGTGTTTTAATGGTAATTAGAGATCATTTTGGGAAAAACAAATCAAATGTTTTCATTTTTAAGGTAATTATAAAAAAATTATTATGCATAGACAAAAACCCGAATGCGTAGAAATTCGAATATTACTTGAGTTAATGAAGTTAATTTTGGTGTGTTTAGGGTTAACAAAATTCATTAAGTAAACAATTGTTTTGAAATTTGAATCCTAAAAGTATGTTTACAGTATAGAGTTAGTCCATTCATTCCCTTTCTAATAAATAATTACCTCTTTTTAATACCTTCTACTTTTAAAAAGGTTGTTCATATTCACTATATTTCAAAACCAAGTTTGTTCATATTTACTTTATTTCTTTCCATTCATTTTCAACTTCATTTTCTGAAACGTCATTTCATTTATTTCTAATTAATAGCGGTCTCTCTTTCCAAATCTCTTTGATCCTAAACCTAACTCTAACCTTATAAATAAGATATGACGCAAATGAAATCACAGCCTCCATTATAATCTTCTTCTTTTTTTCTTTTTTTCCTTCAAATCTCCTTATTATCTCTGATTTTAATTTTTCCTTCCTCTTCAAATATACTTCTTTTTCAAATTTTCTTCTATTTCAAACCTTCTTCTTTCTTTTCAAATCTAGATTTTCTCTTCCATTTTCAGTTTTTATTTTAATCATTTTCTTTTTCAATTCTTCTTTTTCAAATCTTTTTTTTTCCAAACCTTTTAAAAATGCATACATTCATATAATAAGGAGGAAAATTAAAGTAAATCGAAATAAAAGAAAAATTACGGAATAAAGTTAGCAATCAAGAAGAAGCATACGCGTTTTTCACGAGGGAAGAGTGCATGTGGCACGGTATTTTATTTTTGTTTAATTTATTTTTGTTAATTTTGATTTCAATTAGTTCTAATAATCATAACTCGTACATACGGACTCCGTTTCACGCAATTTTTTTTTGTTAGGATCGAAATTAAATTCCAGATCTTTTGACACTGGTTTGGACAGATTTGGAGATAGTCGAATTTTTGGGTTTAAATCGGATTTGAATTCGATTTAAATTCAAAAGGTGAGTGTTTTAACCCACTCACAACTACTAGAAGCTTTTATGTTTGTTAAATTAATTTTAGAAATGAATAGAAATTTATTTATGAGTATTTGGCATGTTTATTTCACTCATATTTGTTGAAATGCATTTATTAAATTTAACTGTTAATTTAATTCATTTATTGCGTATAAATTTACAGTTAAAATTTATTTGTTTGTATATGAACTGCTAGTTAACAGTTATATAATTTATTTCTGAATATAGACTGTAGATTAATAGCTGTTAAATTTAATTTGAATAAAATTGCCAGTATTACCTGTTATGTAGTACCAAAAATAATATTGTTATTGATTGATATTGATTGATGATTGCGATTTGGATTATGGATGATGTTGATGAATGGATGTTTATTGGATATCATTAAATTGCAAATTACCATGCATATTTCATTTCATTCGGGATTGTGGTTTGAAATGATATATAACCGCGAATTTTTATATCTTTTAAATTGCGGATTGAAATGATAAATATCCGTATCACTTGACCATAGGATAGAAAATTTTATATAGGCACCGCGGTCTATATATAACTATTTTTATGTGATTTCTATGGTTTGGATGGAATACGGTTTATAATAATCTTAAATTTTATATTGTATAAATATTTTTCTTCCATATATATATACATATGAAGTTGAAAATTTTGAAATTAAAAGGTGTATAAAAATCTTTATTAAAAATGGAAGAAAACTAAGAAAATGGAGTTTAATAATTTATATCATATGTTTAAATGTTAAGTTTGGAAATTTTAAGATATGATATTTATAATTGGATTTTTCCCAAAATAAATTGAAATGAATATTCTAGTATAATTTGAATTGGGAAAAATATATATATTTTATTACTAGAAATTGAAGTCTTATTATTTATGGATTTTATATGAATATTCAAGACTAATTAATAGAACAATTGATTTGTTGAAAGCATAAAATCCGACTTTAGTTTGAAATATTGATACTCAAAATGGATATACGTATATGTAAATAAATTGAAGTGGTTTTGGAACTTGAGAGAGATAATATAAATTTTGGTTTAGACTTTGATAAAGAAATGTATTTGTAAAGCCATGAGAACTATTTTCTTTACAAAGTAACATTTAAGTTAAACCATTTAATTCATACACCGTTGAATGTCCAAACCATTCAAGTTTTTAGAAGTTATGGTTTTAAATTATGATTTTCAAAATATTATGCTTTGAAATATTTGATTTTCAGACGTTATGAAGTTAAAGCATTATGATTTTGGAAAAGAATTATATTTGGGATAAGTGATAAAATATGGTTTTGGGTTTTGAAATGATATCGTATTCATGGTTATGAAATGGAATGTTTATTCTGATTTTTAAAGTATAACCTATTTTTAAATGGCCGCGGTGTTATAATAACGATGGGTTGGCAAAGAGACCGGGTTCGGATATGGACATACTCTCTGTCGATACCGAAAACCACTTTGACTAACCGTGTACGCGGTGGAGATTCCAGAATGAAGTAGGTGGTGGCGACGTTTCCTGTAAGGTAAATACGTGGACCCGACTCCCGTGAGTTGGCATAAGGTGGCTAAAACAGGAGCGATTCTCAGGCCAATGAGGTCATTCCTCTGATCGGACCCTCCTCTTCGATATTATACTTTGATTTTGGATTGATTCAGTGGCCACTTCTATATTTTGATTTTGGGGAGTTAGTCCGAGGTGGGCGGTAACTGCGGCTACGCGTTTCCACCAGCCTGGATAGCAATTGGTATATCTACCCTGGCATTGCCTAGTTGTGCCGTGTCACCTACCATACCGAGCCTTTACTACGAGTTTCTATTTGTGTCGTACCTATGGAGTATCCTCTGGTAGCTTCCCGATCAGGAGGTATTACGGTACTGTATAGACTATTGGCATTATTTGTGTTAAGGGCTATATGGGTAACCCCTTAACGCTATTAAAAAGTAAGTTTATTTTATAAATAGACACTATTATAATAGCGCAATATACTACATAGTAAATAGTTTAACGGATCCTTAAGAGATGTAAATCCCGAACATCTCTTGAGTTACTGTACTCATATTTATTTCTGTTAATTTAACTCACATAAGATCTTTTAGTCTGACTCGAGTGTTTTTGTCTTTTCAAATTCGCTCGGGTCAGTCCGAGCGTTTCAGGATCGAAGATTTTAGCTTTGGAGGACGAAGACGAAGAATCCGTATTATATTATTTATAGTATTGCACCACACTCTAAATTTCCGCTGCATTGATTGTATTGGTATGTGTAACTCTGATATTCATTGTATAAGTAAAATAAATATTTTGTAAACAGTTATCATGAACTGTATATTGATTATTATATTTTATCCTTCCGCTGTGAGATTCTATTTTGTTTTATTTCTTCTTTCTTTTTTCTTATTTACCCCATAATAATCCGCCCTTGCGTATGCTTTGAATTGGCACGTGTGTCGGTTTAAAGTGTGCGAAAAGGCGGGATGTTACACTTATGTTTGCTGAGCGAACTAAAAAGAAAGATGAACACATATATAGAAGATAACAGTATGTATGAGGGAGGTATTATCTGGTCAATGTTTTTCTTCTCTTGGCTTTGATTGATTAGATTTTTGTTTCTGAAAAAGATAAGATTTGTAAATATTCGAATAGACCAAATATTAGGCTGAGATGATGGCAATTAAATGCCTTATTTCCATATATGTTTACATGTTATAATTATATTTTTGACGTATATAGATATTTTGTTTGAAAATATACACTTAGCAGGTAGGTTTTTGGCTTGTGTATGAAGATTTGTTTTGTATAAAAATATCTGTTTTTGTTATCTTCTAGCTTGAGTAGTTTATACACATATTTGTGTCAGGTTTTACATTACACTTGCAGGCAAACACTTGGTCTTTGTTATGAAGACATTTTGTATGAAGACATTTGTTTCTATTAACTTTTAGCTTACACAACTCATATACATATGTTTGACTGGTTTAAATTTGTCTTATTTCATTTTGTACTTTGTGCTTATTTTTATGCTTTGTTTACAAATTTTAAAGTTATGTTGTATGTATATTTTAACTACTTAATTCTTGCTTTATATTTTACATTTCCATTTGTATTTTAACTATCAATATTTAAATGATATTCATAAAGTTTACTTATGTCTTATACTTACTTTTTTTATATTGATAGAATTTAAATTTTATTTTAAACATTATTATCCATATATATTTTATGCCAAATGTTAACAAAGTAAAGTATTTTAATTTAATTATATAAGATAAATTTTATTATAAATATTATTAAGAGATTTTATTTTAAATTTCCAAATCAAATTTTCCTTTTTAAAAATACAAATTTATATAAACAAATGGAAATTATTTCCAAAATCATATTCATTTTAAAACGATCAATTTACTTTTTATTTAATTAGATTAAATATTTATTAAAATAATAGGGCCAAAATCCAGGGTTGTTACATTCCTCCCCCATTAAAAAAATTTCGTCCCCGAAATTTAAAACAAAAGATAATTCAAAAGCTGTTATATCAACCATTCAAACATACATATCATTCATTTATTAGCAAAAAACCAAACAATCTATTCTAACAAACATTACTAGTTACCCGGATACAAATCCGGATAAGCTTTCCTAAAACTATCCAGAGTTTCCCAGGTGTAATCTATGGGATCCTCACGCCACTGCACTTTGACAAGCTTCCCTACCTTACTTCTGAGTTGCCTCTAATCTTGATCAACAATCCGAACTGGATTCCTGACCACTGTCAAATTTGGCTCGACTTCCAAATCTTCCTGGACTACTGATTCTACACCAATGATGAATCATGAACAAGTTTCCTTAGATGGGATACACGGAATACATTATGGATTCCAGACATCCGTTCTGGCAATTCAATCCTGTAAGCCACAACACCAATCCTTTCCAATATCCGAAATGGTCCAATATATCTCGTGGCAAGTTTTCCCGTCTTTCCGAATCTAACAGCTCCTTTAATCGGGAAATTTAATAAAAACAAAATTACCAATCTCAAATTCCAATTGTCTCCTTCTCTTATCTGCGTACTTCTTCTGACGGTCCTGAGCAGCTCTCATCCTTCTCTTGATAAGCTCAACTTTAGCAGAGGCTTCACGAATCAAATCTGGTCCAAACACAAGACGATCTTCCGATTCTATCCAACAGGATGGGGATCTACACAGTCTTCCATATCGAGCTTCATAAAGAGTCATCTTAATACTAGCTTGGTAACTGTTATTATAGAAAATTTCTACCAAATGAAGATGGTCTTCCCAAAATCCACCAAAATCCAAAACACAAGCTCGCAGCATATCCTCTAGAATATGGTTCAGCCTCTCCGTCTGTCCGTCTGTCTGAGGATGATAGGCTGTACTCAATCTCAAACTCGTTCCCAATGCTGATTGCAGAGCCTTCCAGAAATTTGCTGGTAAAGATAGGATCACGATTGTAACGACCCAGAATTTTGGGCAATATCGATTTAATAATCTGCAATAATAATTAAATGGGTTTGATAAATTTTCTTTATAATTTTAATTTAAATTGGTGAAATTAATCTTTTTAAGGATAACAAATATTTAATCTGGTAAGTGTGATCAATATCTTTTAACAATTTAAAATTTGATAAGAATTGTTTTTCAAAAGCTAATGAAATTTTATTCTGTTTATAATATACATAATTGATATATATTGTGAATAGCAAATATCATTTGTTTTAAATAAAGTTAAATTTGCAAATTGTAATATATATATAAGTATATGTTATAATTTGGATTGTTTTGATATTTAAATCTATTGATAATTTGAATATGTATGAAATTATAATTTAAAGCTTTTCTTAAAAATTAATCTAAAGACTAATTCGTTTATTTTCAAAATATAAGATGTATATTATAACTAGCTTTAGAGTATTTCTTTAATAAAGTAAATTAAAGATGTAAGTTTATATCTACATTTAAACTAAATAAAGGATTATTAAAATACAAATGAGTATGTGTTATCATCTTAAGTTACATTAATAACACTTGTAAGCTTTTAAAAATAGGTTAGTGACATTTGTTCAAATTATTAACAAGTGGCAACATATAATTTTAATTTTTAATTAATGTCTTTTAAGAAAACAAGCTTCTTTCAAAACATTTTCTTTCTTTCAAATGTTAATGGCAAAATCAGAAAACAAATTTCCAAAATCTGAAAATAAAATCCAAAAGTAAATCTGAAGTTCTTCTCAACATAGTAAAATCTGTAATTTCAAATCCTAAAGTGTAAAGCCTACATTTGCAAATGCAATTGATCTTCAAAACCTCAACCTGCATTTCAAAAGACTTCAACCTGCAACAATTAAAATCTGCATTTCTTCAAACTGCACTCAAAATTAAGGGCTGCAGCAAGTTTCACTTATTTTAAAGCATAAAATTGGAAACATGCAAGGGTTCAATTGCTTCAGCAAAGAAAAACTCAAACATGCAATTGCAGGAATCAAAAACAGGTCTTCTGTTCTGTGTTCTGCGTAAATAAGAGGTGAGTAAATCATCTTTTAAAAACAGTTTTAGTATAACTTGTGATTGAATGATGATGCATGTGTTAATCTATATTGATGTTATATGAAAATTCGTTTTAAATTGGTATGCATGTGAAATTAAAATATTTAATTGCCTGTAAAATGTAAATTGAATACTGTGTTTAATAAGAACAGTCAAGTTTTTTTTTTCAAAATCTAAATAACTTTGGTTTTATCATGAATTGGACTATAGTATGTTAATGAATGTTGTTTGTAAAAACATAGTATATCATCTAAAAATAATTATAAGATTTTAAATTGAAGGAGTTACTCAGAATTTCAATTTTTACAGTAAAATACTGTTACACTTGGAAAATTAATAATCTTGTTTGCTGATTTTGATTACAAGAATGAATTAGTAAATAGAAATCATGATTTTTAATACCAATCTCATGATTTTTAGTTTGACAAATCATGAGAAATTTAGGTTTGTGTGATTTTGGGAGTTTTGGGGATTGCCATTGATCGGCATATTGATTTAAGCTAGATTTTTGGTTGAAGCTCGCTTAGATGTGGAGGATATTGGGAAAAATGCTTTTGGATTTTTCCAGTGATCAATTTGCTTGGAATCGAATGAACTAGGGTTCAAGCTTGTATTTTAGTTCGGTCTGAATGTTGTGACATTGTGACTTGGGTTGTGGACCGAGTTCGTTGGCGTTTGGGAGTGATGATGATTTTGGTGTGGCGAATCTTCAGGGTGATCGGCGAAGTTCATCAATGTTGGGTTCGGCGGCTATGGGGTTTTTTTGGTGATTTGTTTTCCTGCAGTTTCGAACGTGAGGTGATATTTTGAGTCGCACGCTTATTCGTGATTCTGGGTGTGAATTCAGGCTCGCGAGGGGAGAAGTGATGATGGACGTTGGACGTGATGATCGGCGTTGGTCGGAGTTGTTGGTGTATGTGCACAAGTGGTCATGTACGCTGGGTGATGGGTTTTGGGGAAGAGGTGGAAGCTCGAAGGGAAACTCGGGTAGGTGTTCGAGTTGTACTCGGGGATGACTCGAAGAAGATGGGGGCCAAGTTGCTTCGGGGTTGACGCGAGTGGTGCCTGGGTTGTACTCGGGTTGTTTGATTTTGGTCCTGTAGTGTTTAATGGCAGTTAATACTTGGGTTTTGATTAAAAGAAAATAAATTGTTGGAACTTGTTTTGTGTAAGTAGGAAGTTAATCAATTTTTAAAAGAGAAAAATATTAATTGAATTCAATTTCAAATTTAAAATGTTGAGAAGTTTTAATTTGAAATTAATTATTTAAGTGGATTTTGAATTTCAATTTTTTAAAAAAATGTGTGTTTTGAAATTTAATTTGGAAGGAATGTTTTCATTTTAAAATATTAAATCAAGTTATTAAGTAATGGTTTAAAAACTAAGTTTAAATTTCTATTGGAAATTTATAAGTTTAAATTAGATGTTTTAAGTTTTAAAATTTACTTCCAAATGTTATTTTTCCAATTGAGTTATTGATATGAATTTTGTAAACCTACAGAAAAGGTTTATTTTTAAGTTATTAAAATTTGGATTAATTTCAAATAATTTATCTATGTAGATAATTATGAATAATTTATTTTGATATGAACTTAAAGGTACTTAATTAAATTACGATTCATTAATAAGTAAAAGTTTAATTAAGAATGATGTTTTCTTAATTAATTAAAGATTTTGAAATATATTAGAAGTAATTAATTAATTGTTTGATTAATTTTAAATAAATAGTTAATTATTTATTTAATTTTAAATAATCACTTAATTACGGATTAATTAAGTGTGATTACTTAATGAAGTAATCAATGGTTAATTTTTGAATGTAATTAGACTGGTAATTACTTATGGAAGTAATTAGAGAAGTTACTCATATGAGCAATTAATTGGAAGTGATTGATGGATAATCACTTAATGTTATTAATTAAGAATTAATTAATATAATTGTTTTAAAGTTAATTAGTTATGGATTAATTAATTAATTAATTAATTAAGAATTATTTAATGATGGAACTAAATATTTGTTAAGTAATTTATTAAGAGATTGATTAAGAGTTATTAATGAAGTAATTAGGAAGTAATTACTTAATTTATTTAAGTTAATTAATTAATATGATTAATTAATTAATAAATGAGATTAAATAAGGGTTAATTACTAAGTGTAATTAATTAAAATTGTAATTAATTATTAAAGTAATTAATTAAGGATTTGTTAATTAATTTAATTGATTAATAATTACTTAATGAAGTCATTAAAGATTAATTAAATGGATTAATTAATCAAGGATCAATATAATTAATTTAGAAGTTAATTAATTAAGAAGTTAATTAATTTAGATAGGTAATTATAAGTTGTTAATTACTGATTGAAGAGGTGATTAATTATAAGTTAATAACTTAAAGGGTTAATTAATTAATAAGGATTATTTAATTAATGATATTAATCAAGGTTGATTAATAATAATTGAATTAAGTATGATTAATTAATTGTAATTCAAGCCGGTATTGACTATTGGACTGATTATCTTGTTGGATTTTTCTTAGATGCTAATCCTATTTACCATCTTGTTAAAGCTCGTTGCAATCAGGTTTGGAAGCCAAAAGGCAGTCTCAGTGTCCATTTTGATAATGAGATGTTCTTTTTCAAATTCTCGCGGAGTGACGAAAGGCGTCGTATTCTTGAAGCTGACCCTATTATGATTGCTGGTAAGCCTTTCATCATCACCACTTGGAGCCCATCTGTTGATAGGGCTAAGGATCAGGTACTTTCTATCCCAGTTTGGGCCCATTTTTCTTCCATCCCGTCCGTCCTTCAGCCGATGCTTGGGCTTGACTGGCTGGGTAGCCAAATAGGTAAAGTTATCTGTTATGACTCCAACACAGAAGCAAGGAAGAGATTAGTCTACGCTAAAGCACTCATCGAAATAACCCCCTCCAAGCTACTGCCTTCTTCTCTCAAGGTCCGAATTGATGATGGTCATGATGCAGAGGTTTTTGTGCGCTACAGTTGGAAACCAGACATATGTTCACTTTGTCAGTCCTTTGGTCATCTTCTGGAGACATGTTATCGTGGGATTGGACAAGGACCTCTGCCTATCCCGGATCGTGTTCCCCTTCCCCGTCCCCCTGTCAGGAAATGGGTCCCTAAGTCTGTTGCCCATTTGGATCCTATTGTTTCAACCGTTGACCCTTTTATTGGTGATGCTGCTCTAAGTGCGGCTATGGATTCACCGGTTGATACTTGCCCTATGCCTCCTCCCTCTTCGGTAGTGGAAGTTACTCCTAACTCTATCATATGGGACACAGATGAGAATGCTTGGGTTCACTCCCCTTCCGGCATGCGATACTCTCCTACGGGAGGATTATATTATTCCTATGTCAGTGACACTGATGGTGAGAGCAGGTATCTTCTTTATCATGTTGTTGGCGAGGGTCTGATCTTGGCTAAGGAGGGGGTTGACGGTGAGACGAATAATAGTATTTTCTCCGACAACACTTGGGATAGGAAATTTGTTTACTCAGTTGAGTCTGATGGTTATGTCTCTGCTCTTGCTAGTCTTTTCTCCGGGTATGCTGGTGCTTATGGTCCTGTCTCTTTGTGTGATGCTGATCGTCTCCCTCCTCGGGGGGATAGTCTAGTCTCTTAGTTGTTTAGGCTTCTTTCCTATCTCCTGTGCTTTATTTTTCTGTGTGGTCATCCTCTCTTGTTTGCTTTGTGTTTGTTCTGCGTCATTTTCTAGCTGTTAGTCGTTGTGACTAGCACCTGTTCTCTAATGTTTTATTATTTGTTATAATAAAGGTGGCACGGCCCACTATAAAAAACCGGTTGGCCTTGCCAAAAAATTAATTGTAATTAATTGAGGATTAATGTAATTAATTATAGTTAATTAATTAATGAAGGATCATTAATTATTGTAATTAATGATAATAATTAAAGATTAATTACTGAATATGGTTAAGGATAATTACTTGAATGTAATTAAAGGATAATTAATCGAAGAAGATTAATTAAGGAAGATCATTAAGAGATGATAATGAATTTGATTTGTAATAAATCAATAATCCAAGTGATTAAAGGATAATATTTAATTTAATTAGTGGTCAATTAAATTTATTAAGAGTTAATCAATTCTGTTATGGGTGATTGATTAGTATTGAATGGTTGATATTGAGTGATTAATATTGGATGTTGAATGATATTGGATGATTGATATTGGGTGATTGGTTGATACTGGATGATTTGGACGACTATGATATTTGTGATATGCTACTTTGTGAAGATGAATATTGATATGAATTATCTATTGTGATAATGTTATTTATCTATTTGTTTAGATATCATCCTGAATATAAGTTTAAATTGTTTAAACCCTTAAGTACAACTTGGACATTAAAATGGCGTTTGGTTTCGATGAGACCGGGATCGGGTTTCCATATTTGGAATTCGAAAACCACATCGATTCCAATTAAACGTTAGGTCGTAAATCCAAGTGGAGCAAGTGAAGACTCGAGGTGTAGGGGCTATACGTCAGTATAACTCTGTGGGTGATTCCGTAATGAGTTGACGGAATAGTGCTTATAGGTTCGAGATGGTGATTTAGAGTACAAGGGCTATGGTCGTTGACTCTGAGGGTGATTCCAAAATGAGTGCAACGAGATAGTGCCTTCGGTTTCGTTCGAACTCGGAACGAACTTGTATGGATTGAATGCTTTCAGAACATCGTCAGGCGGACGATGAGCATTCTAAGAGATGTGTCCTATAAAGGTAATCACAGCCTCAAGCCTCATCAACCGGGAATGGCTAAAACAGGGGAGGTGTAGCAAGGCTTCGTGGGTAGCTCCCACTGGAGAGCAAGATTTACCCCTGTCTAGAAGTCCCTTTTTATTCGGCTGTGTGGGGTGGTTGAATTCCGGACAACCGCCGGGGTTGTCTTGTTCGGGACTGTTCAGTAAGGAATGGTCCCGACCTTGTGTTGCAGGGGAGTTAGGGTGGCTCCTCGGTACGTTGATCTAGGCCACATACTCTGACGGGCGGTACCTCAGTAGCCCTGCCATTGATGGAAACCCATTCTTCCTACGAGACCCTACGGTTTTGTTTGTATACCTATGTAGATGGAATTTAATAAATGTAACAATTTCGGCTATTTCTTATTTACTTGGAAACCCTAGACACTATTATAATATCACAGGTTTTCCTATCAAATGTTTTGGTTAGCGTAAGGTAAAAACTTTTCCATGTTTATGTGTGGGAAGTCTTACGTGATACCATTTCTTTCAAAGGTTTTTCTAAAGTTAAGCAACTTTAAACCGTTTACTCACACCAGACCCCTGTCTGACCCGAGTGTTTATTTTCTGTTTTATTAAACTCTTGGGTACTCATATTATGTATGAGTAGTCAAGTGGTTCAGGTTAGCTTGACGAATTCTAGAGGAGTAATGGAGCAGGAGGCTTCCACGTGTAGATATATTGGTTCCGTTGTGTTTGGTTGGTATCCGTATCTTATATACTTGAGTTGTATGAATTAGACAGATGTTTATAACTGTCTAATATGTGTTGTATAGTTGTGTACTCTGATGTATTATGATACTATGTAATATTTTATTTGATATATTATATTTTATTCGTTCCGCTGTGAGTTCTCTGATGTTGTTCCGTTTCTTCTTTCTCTTTCTTTTCTTCTTCTATCCCTTTCTTTCTTCAAGATGATGCGATTTCCTGGTGACAGGAAGTCGGGTCGTCACATTTGGTATCAGAGCGTTAGGTTGAGTGAATACCTAGGCTCTGTAGTGGTGTCTTCCTAGAGAGAGCGTACTTGTAATTTTTATATATAACTATATATGTATATATATATTTATATCTACCTGATCCGTTGGGTTATCTGTTCGGATTTTCCAACATAAGTTTTAGAGGTAAATGGAGTAGTAGTGGTATGTGTGTGTAACACGATTACCACTGATGAATGAGGTCCATATGTAGAGGTTTGAAGTATTTGTCGAGACTGTAGACCTAATACCATCTCGAGTAAGTTTTGTAGTTTGGAGTAAGGATTTCTCTTATATCCGAAGGAAATCTTTTAAAAAGATTCGGAGTTTACCTTTGAAGTGTAAGTTTGGATTTCGCTCGGGTGAGAGAATTTTTCTTGAGTTTGGATTTGATGGTAGTGCAGGAATATCTTGATGACTGCGTGATGAGATGCAGTATCCATGGATATTCCAGAAGATGTTTTCTCTTGAAGCGGTTTTAGAAGTGGTTGAGGAGTAGTCTTTACCTGCCGCAGGGAAGACTCGTCTGTGTAGAAGTTGTCTGCTCTTTAGCTAAGAGGTTGGCTGTTCTGGAATATGAGACTAAGGTCTGTTAGTTGCTTTGTTTCGGCATGGTCTCATTTGTCATTCCTTAAGGAGAGCGAGATGTTGATGCTTGGTTTGGAGGCTGAGTTTCTTATGGGTGTCTGCCATCTCGAAGGTTCTGGTTGTGTGGTTTGTTGATAGTTTTGGAATTCGAGGAGAGCCTTTGGATTAGAAGTCTTGGTTAGCTGTGGTAGCAGTGCAGCTCGGAAGTGTTCGGTGTGCTGACGAGAAGGTCTTTTGCCTTTGCAGTATCATCGAGATAGAGTTGGAAGCTGCAGTGTGGCTTGTTTCTCCATTGGCTAAGGAATCTTTATGGTTCTTCTTGTAGCAGTCCGAGCAGATGGTGAATGTTTTCTTGAAGAGTTAACCTTGTTTGGAGAAGCTTAAAGCTGTTCTAATTGGTAAAGTGAGGACAGTTTCTTTGGAATCCAACTTAGGTTGGATCGCAAAAGTGACTTGCGATTGGTTTGGAATTTGCTTGAGCATTCTTTTGTTTGGGACTGAGGATTCTCATGGGAAGTAGGAGCTGCTGGAGTAATCAGAAGGTTGTCTGCATCTGGAGTTGAGTTCCATATTTGTTTTGATTCCAGAAGTGAGTATGGTAACTAGCCCGGTTGTAGGATGGTTCTTGGAGAAGTAGAGTTGGTGTAGCAGCTCAAGAATTTATTTTTGGAGTTTAGATTGGTTAGATCTAGTTTATGAGTTTGGATTTCTGCTATAAGGATGTGTGACTGAGTCAGACGAGTCACTCAAGATTTTATGGAATTGATGAACAAAGTTTCTGGTATATATTGGATAAGTTTGTATTCGTGTTCATCAACAGTATTCTCATCTATTTCAGAATCAGAGTTGTGCAGCGAAAGCAAGGTAGCAGCTGTGCAAGGAAGGAAGCAAGACCAGTTTGCTATTGCTTGAGTAATAGAGTTTGTGTTCTGGATTTCGATGGATTTTAGAAGACTTTTCTGTTGAATAGAATCCAGGAACTGTTTGCTTTGGTCTAATTGTTTCTGGAAGTATCAGCATAGATTGAGCTGATCAGGAAGAGAATTGGTAGCCCATGATTGTCTGTTGGGTTATACAGATATGAGATAAGGAGTTTTGAATTCTAAGTTGGAGACTTCATTGTTGTTAAGATTTCTCTGGTTAAGAGAACTAACATTGGATAAGATTGGATGGGTAGTTCTGAGGCATTTGAGATTTCTTATCTGTGTTCTGATAAGATAAGATCTGTTGTTTATGAGATAGAATTACCAGTTTGGGTAGCTGGATTCATTGAATATCACGTATCTCTGAGGGAGTACGTGTATGATTCATCGATTGGTTGTTGAATCTGTAGTTCAGTTGGAGTTGGATGTTGAGCTGGATTTTAGAGTAATCTGATGTTCTGTTCAGATTGATGAATCTAGAGATGAGAGGAGCTTTGGATTTTGGTAGGGTAGTTAGTTTATTGGCTTTTGAAGAACGAGTCTCCGGGTTATTTTTACATGGGAAACTCGAAATAGTATTAGAGTTTTATTCTGACGTATGTCAGGATAATTAGTTAAGTTTGTGTGATTGATTGCTTTGGTTGTTAGTAACTGATTGATAAGTATGCTTTTCTAATTGAATTAAAATCTTTGCTGGGTTATTAAATTATCTTTGCTTTTAAATTTCGGGGACGAAATTCTTTTAAGGGGGAGGATTGTAACGACCCGGAATTTTGGGCAATATCGATTTAATAATCTGCAATAATAATTAAATGGATTTGATAAATTTTCTTTATAATTTTAATTTAAATTGGTGAAATTAATCTTTTTAAGGATAAAAAATATTTAATCTGGTAAGTGTGATCAATATCTTTTAACAATTTAAAATTTGATAAGAATTGTTTTTCAAAAGCTAATGAAATTTTATTCTGTTTATAATATACATAATTGATATATATTGTGAATAGCAAATATCATTTGTTTTAAATAAAGTTAAATTTGCAAATTGTAATATATATATAAGTATATGTTATAATTTGGATTGTTTTGAAATTTAAATCTATTGATAATTTGAATATGTATGAAATTATAATTTAAAGCTTTGCTTAAAAATTAATCTAAAGACTAATTCGTTTATTTTCAAAATATAAGATGTATATTATAACTAGCTTTAGAGTATTTCTTTAATAAAGTAAATTAAAGATGTAAGTTTATATCTACATTTAAACTAAATAAAGGATTATTAAAATACAAATGAGTATGTGTTATCATCTTCAGTTACATTAATAACACTTGTAAGCTTTTAAAAATAGGTTAGTGACATTTGTTCAAATTATTAACAAGTGGCAACATATAATTTTAATTTTTAATAAATGTCTTTTAAGAAAACAAGCTTCTTTCAAAACATTTTCTTTCTTTCAAATGTTAATGGCAAAATCAGAAAACAAATTTCCAAAATCTGAAAATAAAATCCAAAAGTAAATCTGAAGTTCTTCTCAACATAGTAAAATCTGTAATTTCAAATATTAAAGTGTAAAGCCTACATTTGCAAATGCAATTGATCTTCAAAACCTCAACCTACATTTCAAAAGACTTCAACCTGCAACAATTAAAATCTGCATTTCTTCAAACTGCACTCAAAATTAAGGGCTGCAGCAAGTTTCAATTATTTTAAAGCATAAAATTGGAAACATGCAAGGGTTCAATTGCTTCAGCAAAGAAAAACTCAAACATGCAATTGCAGGAATCAAAAATAGGTCTTCTATTCTGTGTTTTGCATAAATAAGAGGTCAGTAAATCATCTTTTAAAAACAGTTCTAGTATAACTTGTGATTGAATGATGATGCATGTGTTAATCTATATTGATGTTATATGAAAATTCGTTTTAAATTGGTATGCATGTGAAATTAAAATATTTAATTTCCTGTAAAATGTAAATTGAATACTGTGTTTAATAGGAACAGTCAAGTTTTTTTTTCAAAATCTAAATAAATTTGGTTTTATCATGAATTGGACTATAGTATGTTAATGAAAGTTGTTTGTAAAAACATAGTATATCGTCTAAAAATAATTATAAGATTTAAATTGAAGGAGTTACTCAGAATTTCAATTTTTACAGTAAAATACTGTTACACTTGGAAAATTAATAATCTTGTTTGCTGATTTTGATTACAAGAATGAATTAGTAATTAGAAATCATGATTTTTAATACCAATCTCATGATTTTTAGTTTGACAAATCATGAGAAATTTAGGTTTGTGTGATTTTGGGAGTTTTGGGGATTGCCATTGATCGGCATATTGATTTAAGCTAGATTTTTGGTTGAAGCTCGTTTAGATGTGGAGGATATTGGGAAAAATGCTTTTGGATTTTTCCAGTGATCAATTTGCTTGGAATCGAATGAACTAGGGTTCAAGCTTGTATTTTAGTTCGGTCTGAATGTTGTGACATTGTGACTTGGGTTGTGGACCGAGTTCGTTGGCGTTTGGGAGTGATGATGATTTTGGTGTGGCGAATCTTCAGGGTGATCGGCGAAGTTCATCAACGTTGGGTTCGGCGGCTATGGGGTTTTTTTGGTGATTTGTTTTCTTGTAGTTTCGAACGTGAGGTGATATTTTGAGTCGCGCGCTTATTCGTGATTCTGGGTGTGAATTCAGGCTCGCGAGGGGAGAAGTGATGATGGACGTTAGTCGTGATGAACGGCGTTGGTCGGAGTTGTTGGTGTATGTGCACAAGTGGTCGTGTACGTTGGGTGATGGGTTTTGGGGAAGAGGTGGAAGCTCGAAGGGAAACTCGGGTAGGTGTTCGAGTTGTACTCGGGGATGACTCGAAGAAGATGGGGGCCAAGTTGCTTCAGGGTTGACGCGTGTGGTGCCTGGGTTGTACTCGGGTTGTTTGATTTTGGTCCTGTAGTGTTTAATGACAGTTAATACTTTGGTTTTGATTAAAAGAAAATAAATTGTTGGAACTTGTTTTGTGTAAGTAGGAAGTTAATCAACTTTTAAAAGAGAAAAATATTAATTGAATTCAATTTCAAATTTAAAATGTTGAGAAGTTTTAATTTGAAATTAATTATTTAAGTGGATTTTGAATTTCAATTTTAAAAAAAAATGTGTGTTTTGAAATTTAATTTAAAAGGAATGTTTTCATTTTAAAATATTAAATAAAGTTATTAAGTAATGGTTTAAAAACTAAGTTTAAATTTCTGTTGGAAATTTATAAGTTTAAATTAGATGTTTTAAGTTTTAAAATTTATTTCCAAATGTTATTTTTCCAATTGAGTTATTGATATGAATTTTGTAAACCTATAGAAAAGGTTTATTTTTAAGTTATTAAAATTTGGATTAACTTCAAATAATTTATCTATGTAGATAATTATGAATAATTTATTTTGATATGAACTTAAAGGTACTTAATTAAATTATGATTCATTAATAAGTAAAAGTTTAATTAAGAATGATGTTTTCTTAATTAATTAAAGATTTTGAAATATATTAGAAGTAATTAATTAATTGTTTAATTAATTTTAAATAATCACTTAATTACGGATGAATTAAGTGTGATTACTTAATGAAGTAATCAATGGTTAATTTTTGAATGTAATTAGAATGGTGATTACTTATGGAAGTAATTAGAGAAGTTACTCATACGTGCAATTAATTGGAAGTGATTGATGGATAATCACTTAATTTTATTAATTAAGAATTAATTAATATAATTATTTTAAAGTTAATTAGTTATGGAGTAATTAATTAATTAATTAATTAAGAATTATTTAATGATGGAACTAAATATTTGTTAAGTATTTTATTAAGAGATTGATTAAGAGTTATTAATGAAGTAATTAGGAGGTAATTACTTAATTTATTTAAGTTAATTAATTAATGTGATTAATTAATTAATAAATGAGATTAAATAAGGGTTAATTACTAAGTGTAATTAATTAAAATTGTAATTAATTATTAAAGTAATTAATTAAGGATTTGTCAATTAATTTAATTGATTAATAATTACTTAATAAAGTCATTAAAGATTAATTAAATGGATTAATTAATCAAGGATTAATGTAATTAATTTCGAAGTTAATTAATTTAGAAGTTAATTAATTAAGAAGTTAATTAATTTAGATTGGTAATTATAAGTTGTTAATTACTGATTAAAGAGGTGATTAATTATAAGTTAATAACTTAAAGGGTTAATTAATTAATAAGGATTATTTAATTAATGATATTAATCAAGGTTGATTAATAATAATTGAATTAAGTATGATTAATTAATTTTAATTAATTGAGGATTAATGTAATTAATTATAGTTAATTAATTAATGAAGGATCATTAATTATTGTAATTAATGATAGTAATTAAAGATTAATTACTGAATATGGTTAAGGATAATTACTTGAATGTAATTAAAGGATAATTAATCGAAGAAGATTAATTAAGGAAGATCATTAAGAGATGATAATGAATTTGATTTGTAATAAATCAATAATCCAAGTGATTAAAGGATAGTATTTAATTTAATTAGTGGTTAATTAAATTTATTAAGAGTTAATAAATTCTGCTATGGGTGATTGATTAGTATTGAATGGTTGATATTGAGTGATTGATATTGGATATTGAATGATATTGGATGATTGATATTGGGTGATTGGTTGATACTGGATGATTTGGATGACTATGATATTTGTGATATGCTGCTTTGTGAAGATGAATATTGATATAAATTATCTATTGTGATAATGTTATTCATCTATTTGTTTAGATATCATCCTGAATATAAGTTTAAATTGTTTAAACCCTTAAGTACAACTTGGACATTAAAATGGCGTTTGGTTTCGATGAGACTGGGATCGGGTTTCCATATTTGGAATTCGAAAACCACATCGATTCCAATTGAACGTTAGGTCGTAAATCCAAGTGGAGCAAGTGAAGACTCGAGGTGTAAGGGTTATACGTCAGTATAACTCTGTGGGTGATTCCGTAATGAGTTGACGGAATAGTGCTTATAGGTTCGAGATGGTGATTTAGAGTACAAGGGCTATGGTCGTTGACTCTTAGGGTGATTCCAAAATGAGTGCAACGAGATAGTGCCTTCGGTTTTGTTCGAACCCGGAACGAACTTGTATGGATTGAATGCTTTCTGAACATCGTCAGGCGGACGATGAGCATTCTAAGAGATGTTTCCTATAAAGGTAATCGCAGCCTCAAGCCTCATCAACCGGGAATGGCTAAAACAGGGGAGGTTCAGCAAGGCTTCGTGGGTAGCTCCCACTGGAGAGCAAGATTTACCCCTGTTTAGAGGTCCCTTTTTATTCGGCTGTGTGGGGCGGTTGAATTTCGGACAACGCCGGGGTTGTCTTGTTCGGGACTGCTCAGTAAGGACTGGTCCCGGCCTTGTGTTGCAGGGGAGTTAGGGTGGCTCCTCGGTACGTTGATCTAGGCCACGTACTCTGACGGGCGGTACCCCAGTAGCCCTGCCATTGATGGAAACCCATTCTTCCTACGAGACCCTACGGTTTTGTTTGTATACCTATGTAGCTGGAATTTAATAAATGTAACAATTTCGGCTATTTCTTATTTACTTGGAAACCCTAGACACTATTATAATATCACAGGTTTTCCTATCAAATGTTTTGGTTAACGTAAGGTAAAAACTTTTCCATGTTTATGTGTGGGAAGTCTTACGTGATACTTTTTCTTTCAAAGGTTTTTCTAAAGTTAAGCAACTTTAAACCGTTTACTGACACCAGACTCCTGTCTGACCCGAGTGTTTATTTTCTGTTTGATTAAACTCTTGGATACTCATATTATGTATGAGTAGTCAAGTGATTCAGGTTAGCTTGACGAATTCTGGAGGAGTAATGGAGCAGGAGGCTTCCACGTGTAGATATATTGGTTCCGCTGTGTTTGGTTGGTATCTGTATCTTATATACTTGAGTTGTATGAATTAGAAAGATGTTTATAACTGTCTAATATATGTTGTATAGTTGTGTACTCTGATGTATTATGATACTATGTAATATTTTATTTGATATATTATATTTTATTCGTTCCGCTGTGAGTTCTCTGATGTTGTTCTGTTTCTTCTTTCTCTTTCTTTTCTTCTTCTATCCCTTTCTTTCTTCAAGATGATGCGATTTCCTGGTGATAGGAAGTCGGGTCGTCACAACGATCACTTACTATGCTAACAGAAACACCATGCAATCTGACTATCTCCCTCAAGAAAATCTCTGCCAAAGAAACTGCAGTACGAGTTGCCTTAACTGGTATAAAATGAGGACTCTTAGTTAACCGATCCATAATAATCCATATCCATCGTTTCCTTCCTTGGTTCTTGGCAAACCGTCGATGAAATCCATCGAAATCATCTCCCATTTCCATTCTGGGATTTTCCAAAGGCTGCAACAAATCGGCTGACTTCTGTTGATCTCTTTTCACTAGCCGACAGATAACACAACTATTAACGAAAGCAGCTACATCCCTCTTCATGCCCGGCCACCAGAAAATCCTTCTCATATCTTTATACATCTTAGAGATTCCTGGGTGAATATTCAGTTTGGACCGATGATACTCAGCTAAGACTTCTTGCCTCAATCCATCTATATTAGGCACACACAAATGACCATTAACCCTTAAAACACCTTGATCATCCACCTTGAAATTTGAATACCGACCATCCTTAGTTCAAAGAATCAGTTCCTCAAAAGATCTATCCTCCATTTTCTTACTTATAATTCTTTCCGGGAGAGATGGAACGACTTCCAAAGAGACAAAACTGCATTCCTGCTAAGAGCATCAGCCACAACATTTTCTTCCCGGGGTATACAGAATATCCAAATCATAGGATGCCAGAAACTTGACTTATCGCTGTTGCCTCAGATTAAGTTCCTTTTGAGAGAAAAGATATTTCAATGATTTGTGATCCGTGAATAACTCAAACTTCTCTCCCAAGAGATAGTGCCTCCAATTCTTCAAAGCAAAAACAATGGCTAACAACTCAAGATCGTGCGTAGCATAGTTCTTTTCATGTGGCTTTAATTGTCGACCCGTATACACAATTACTCTTCCATTCTACATCAACACTGCTCCCAGTCCTACTATACAAGCATCTGTATAAATTTCAAATTTGCTTTTCCCATCTGGAATAGCTAGCACTGGTGCACTGGTTAGCCTCGACTTCAATTCTCGGAAAGCTTCTTCACACTGGGGTGTCAATTTGAATTTAGATCCTTTCCTTGTCAACTTGGTCAGATGCGAAGAAATCTTGGAATAGTCCTTGATAAACTTCCTGCAGTAGCCAGCTAATCCTAGAAAATTGTGACCTTCAATCGGTGACTTTGGTTGCTTCCATTCCAGAATAGTCTCGATCTTCGCTGGATCTACAAAGATACCTTCACCAGAAATAATGTGCCCCAAAAAATTGACTTTCGATCTCCGAAAATGGCACTTAGAGAACTTCGCCTTCAAAACATGCCTTCTCAGTGTCTCCAACACTATCCTTAAATGCTGCTTGTGCTCTTCTTCCAACTTAGAATAGACCAGAATATCATCGATGAACACCAAAACAAAACTTATTCAACACATCTCGAAAGACTCGGTTCATCGGATCAATAAAGAACCTTAACGATCCATCCGATTTAGTGACAAACACTGCAGCGGAACCCCAACAAGAAAAACTAGGCCTAATCAATCCCTTCTCCAAAAGATCCTAAGTCTGCTTAACTAACTCTTCTCTCTCTAGGAGCTATCCTCCTACTAGGCCGAATCTCCGGCACCGCTCCTGGAATCAAATCAATGCGAAACTCTATCTCTCGATGCGGAGGCAAACACTTGAATTCCTTGAATACATCAGGGAAATCTTGGGCCACATCAATAACTTCAACCTTCTCTTGAGAAGTCTCAACTCCATGCAAAAGACTACTCAAGTGAATTCCAGAATTATCACACGACACTCTGGCAATCCTACCCAAATCAGTTTCCAAAGAAACTGTTCCCTCATCATAATTCAAAACAGCCTTTTACTTATCGAGCCAATCCATCTAAGGAATGGAACCACTCTGCTACTTCTGAAATTACCTCAAGAAAAACTACTAAGCTAGAAGATCTCCTTGACGACACACAGAACACTTCGAGCTGCACTGCTGACTCAGATGCCCAAAGACTTCTTATCCAAAGCTCTTCGAGAAACTCAGACCTCGAACCGAACAGAAACACCCTACTGAACTTAGCCACAACACCGAAGCAGACACACTTTCTTAACTTGTTCTAAAGAAATATCTTCGGAGACATCCATACTCACTATGTCTCATCACACAGCTACTACATCCTGAGATATCAAGATATCATGACTTGCTTCTGTCCAACCGACAGATCCAAACTCTAGCTTATCCAAACTTACACTTCAAAGATGAACTCCGAACCTTAAAAGATATCTTTCAGAGATCGATGAAATCCTTACACCACCCAAAGTTCACTCGAGACAGTAATAGGTCTATATTCTCTATGGATACACTTTGAACCTCAACCATTCAAATTCCAACCATTGGTAGTCGTGTTACACACAACACTACCCTATCTACCTTTATAACTTATATTGGAAAACCAAAACAGGTAACCCAACAAATAGGTAGAAATACATACATACATACATACACACACACATATATATATATATCAAAGTTACAAATACGCTCTCTCAAGAAAGAAATCACTCAAGAGCCTAGGTATTCGCTCAATCTAGCGCTCTGATACCACCTGTGACGACCCGCCCTTCTACTCCTAGAAAGGCGTATCATCAATTAAGAAAGAAAGGGATAGAAATAGAAAAGAATATAAAGAAAGAACACAACATCAGAATCTCACAGCAGAACGGAACAAAATATAATACATCACATAACGATTACATAGTTTTACATATATCAGAGTTATACAACATCATACACATGACAGTCATATATACATCTGTCAATACATGCAACCCAAAATACAAAATACATCAACTAATAAAGCGGAACTAGGTAGATACACACACACACACACGTCTGGAACTCCTGCTCCAAGCTCCTCCAGAACTCGATAATCCAAACCTATCACTTGGCTACTCATAAAAGTTTGAGTACCTAAGAGTTTATGGAAAACAAAAAAATAAACTCCGGGTCAGATATGGGTCTGGTATGAGTAAACGGTTTAAAGTTGTTTAACTTTGAAATTTTTTTAAAAATAAAGGTATCACGTAAGACTCCACACACATAAATACGGGTAAGTTTTTACCTTACGCTAACCAAGACATTTTATAGGAAATTCGACGATATTATAATGGTGTCTAGGGTTTCCAAGTAAATAGAAAATAGCCGAAATTGTTATATTCATTAAATTCCAGCTACTAGCCACAAAAGTGGGTAATATAAATCAAAACCGTAGGGACTCGTAGGGAAAATGGATTTCCATCAATGGCAGGGCTACTAGGGCACCGCTCGTCACAGTACGGGGTCTAGATCACCGTACTGAGGATCACTCCCGACCCCCTGCAACACAAGGCCGGAACCATTCCTTACTGCATAGTCCCGAACAAGATAACCCCGCGGTTGTAGCTAGCAACCGCCCACACAGCCGAAATAAAAAGGGACATCTAGACAGGGGTATATCTCGTCCTGCTTGGGCATGACCCACCTAACCTTGATGCACATCCCCTGTTTTAGCCATTCCCGGTTGATGAGGCTTGAGGCTACGATTTCCTTTACTAAATATATCCCTTAGAATGCTCATCGTCCACCTGACGATGTGCTGAAAGCATTCAATCCATATAAGTTCGTTCCGGGTTCGAACGAAACCGAAGGCATTATTTCGTTACACTCATTTTGGAATCACCCTCAGAGTCAACGACAATAACCCTTGCATTCAGAAACACCATCTCGATCTTCACTTGAGATGCGACGACCTATCGTTTAATTTGGATCGATGTGGTTTTCGAATAATCATAAATGACACACGATCCTGGTCTCATCGAAATCCAAACGCCATTTTAAGGGCCAAGTTGTTTAATTAATTTTAAACAGTTTAATTCAACAATTGAATTCACATAACATTTATCACAGATAAATCATACACAATCATCATAGATATATCAAGGCATATCACAGAACATCACAGAATATCATCAAATAAATGTCACAATCAGATATTCTACTTACACAACAATCCATAGGCAATCATCTTAAATTCTTATTGTAATTAATTCAATTACTTGAGAATCTCTTAACCTTGTTTAATTAATCATTAATTATCAATTAATTACTTATTCCATTTTAAATTATTTAATTAATAAATCATTTCTTAATCAATTTTTAATTCTTAATTACTTAATTAATTTCTCTTAATTATTAATTAATGACCTTAATTATTAAATAATAAAACTTAATTATCTATTTATTAACTACTAATTACCTAATTAATCAATTACTAATTCTTAATTAAATTACTTAATTACTTAAGTACTAATCATTCATTAATTAACTTCAAATAGTTAACTACAAATTCATTAATCACTTAATCATTAATTAATCTCTAATTACAATTACAATTATAATTTAATTATTCTTAATTACTTTCCAAAAATAATTAATTAATATTAATTATCTTTCTTAATTAACATTTTAAAAGTCTTCTTTTAAAATTTGAAAATCAATTCATTATTAACTACAAAACTTAAATGTTAATTAACTTTATACTTAAATTAATTGCTTAATTAAAATAATAATTAAGTGTCTAAAACATCGTTAAAGTATTAACAAAAATAATTAAGACTTATTTTAGATTCTTGACTTAAACAATTAAACCTTTATTAATTTGCAGTGCTTAAAACTTGTAGAAAAACAAGTTACTAAATTTTATAATATTGCTGCAGTTTGAAAAAAACCCGAGACTCTCCTTATTAAAACTCGAGTTACACTTCGGGTCACACCACCTATTCCCCCAAGTCACCTCTCTCCCTCTCGTGCTCTTCTTTTCCTCTTTTTTTTTTAATTTTCTTCAGTAAGCTTAAGTTTAAACTAAGTAATAAATTTACGCATCAGGCAACTCGCTCGAACCCGAACACCAACCCGAAGCAGTCGACTCAGTTGCTCGAGTAACGACTCGAGACCGTGCACCCATCAACGATGCTTACACATCCTCCTGCCGTACATGTGCACGACGACGCGACCGGCCTCCGACGATCACCAACAACATCAGCAAGTCACAATTCACCCCCAAACTCAAAATCCAAACTCAGATTGCCTCTAAAAAATTTCGAATCGAAATATAGCAGTTCAATCGAAAAAACTGCAAACACCATCACTGACTAATACGCCTCGCCACCGCCGCTCCCGCCACCGAGGTCGCCCAAACTTCGGCCACACGATGACAACAGGCAAAGCTACCAACCTCCAAAAACTTGTGCAACTCGATCACGCATGGTCGACGAACACGCCTCATTTACTTACATGTGCACAAGTTCGAACCAAAACCCTAATAGGATCTCGTTTCTCAAATTCATGCAATGGAAAATATTTTTGATAATTTTCATGAAATCACAGATGCTTAAACTTTCTTCATCCCAAATTTCAACATTTAAAATTGATTCATTGGTTTGAAAATGGAAAAAATGCAATTTTGGTTCACATAAAAACTGCTCTTAAAATCCAAAACTAAAAATCTTCGTTTTAGTTTTAAAAATCATGTTTTGCAGTACGAATTCAAACTATGAACTTGAATTAACTTTTTATGTCAATCGAATTCATCAAAGTATATTTGATTACCTGTAAACAAGGTTTTCCAGCAGAAATATTTCACTAACATATTAAATAAGCTTTGAAAAATCTTGTTTGAGGATTAAACATCTTGATTGATTGAAACTTAAAGTTTTAAAATGATCAGTTGTGAACAAATTTGAGTTTGAATGAAAATCAACCTGTAACCCATAATAGTGAAGACCAAAATGCAGAGCAATAGATTTATATTCAAAGATAATGCATATACAATACTACATGATCAATAACTATCCTGAACTGATTTTAATTAAACTTAAAATTTTAAACTTGATGTTTACACACTCGCAAAGTTGCTGAACAAAGAGCAATTCATGTTTCCCTTTTGAAAACCTGTAGCTTTGAAACTGTCTTTGTTCTCTGTTCTGGTTTTGGTTTGAATAAAAATTTAAGCTTGCTTCTTTTTTTCTAGCTTTGCCAAAATGAAGATACTGATTTGATTATACTCTGGTTTTCTTATGTTTGCTGAACGAACTAAAAAGAAAGATGAACACATATATAGAAGATAACCGTATATATGAGGGAGGTATTATCTGGTCAATGTTTTTCTTCTCTTGGCTTTGATAGATCAGATTTTTGTTTCTGAAAAAGATAAGATTTGTAAATATTTGAATAGACCAAATATTAGGCTGAGATGATGTCAATTAAATACCTTGTTTCCATATATGTTTACATGTTATAATTATATTTTCTGTGTATATAGATATTTTGTTTGAAAACATACACTTAGCAGGTAGGTTTTTGGCTTGTGTATGAAGATTTGTTTTGTATAAAAATATTTGTTTTTGTTATCTTCTAGCTTGAATAGTTCATACACATATTTGTGTCAGGTTTTACATTACACTTGCAGGAAAACACTTGGTCTTTTTTATGAAGATATTTTGTATGTAGACATTTGTTTTTATTAACTTTTAGCTTACACAACTCATATACATATGTTTGACTGGTTTAACTTTGTCTTATTTCATTTTATACTTTGTGCTTATTTTTATGCTTTGTTTACAAATTTTAAAGTTATGTTGTATGCATATGTTAACTACTTAATTCTTGCTTTATATTTTACATTTCTATTTGTATTTTAACTATCTATATTTAAATTATATTCATAAGGTTTACTTATATCTTATACTTACTTTTTTTTATATTGATAGAATTTAAATTTTATTTTAACATTATTGTCCATATATATTTTATGCCAAATGTTAACAAAGTAAAGTATTTTAATTTAATTATATAAGATAAATTTTATTATAAATATTATTAAGAGATTTTATTTTAAATTTCCAAATCAAATTTTCCTTTATAAAAATACAAATTTATATAAACAAATGGCAATTATTTCCAAAATCATATTCATTTTAAAATGATCAGTTTACTTTTTATTTGATTAGATTAAATATTTATTAAAATAATAGGGCCAAAATCCAGGGTCGTTACAGGTTTGATGAAAAATGATCGAGCCATACACTTCATGAATGGATCTGTTACGTATTTTAATTATCTCCCTTGTCAATCAACTCTCCCCATTGATGATAAACAACCTTTATCATATGGGACTAGTCGGAGTATGTTTCTCGACTTCTAATGAGCTCTAACCATTTTATTATTTAATAATAATTTAGTATTCTTAATACTTTAAATCGCCCCTAGCCCAGTTATAAATTTGAGCATTTATTTTTAAACATTGCTTTTATTATGGCGCTATCCGAGGTGATGTACTTATCCTTTTCCTTAAATCAACCACAAAGTTTTAGTTGGAACATTTCCAACATAAAGCTCCTTAATAAAAGTTTAAATATGAATTTAATATTAACATATTATACTTAATATCACTCACGAAGTTTGAGTCCGTATACTGTTTCATAAGGAGTTCGTTCTTTTTGTAAACAATTCTTTAGAATTTCATTAATATTTGAGAATATTCTAGACTACCATTTAAGGATCTTAATTTGGATTTGATTTTTTTTCATGCATTAATTGCATTTTCAAATTACGATAATGTAGACGATACAACACGTATGATAATTCCTATTATCAATATTTAAGAAATCCATCTTACATGCTCCATATTAAACATTTTAATAAGGTGTCTTCGCATATCATTTGGGACATTCGCAACATCCTTTATACTAAAAGATATAATTTAAGAATCCAATAATGAGTATTAAACAACCAAACTATTATCGAGTTTAACATAAGTACATCGTTCACATTTAGTAGTATGTTATTTTCCTTTATAGAATTAGTTTAGTACCTTTAATAGTTCTTTATTATGGATACATGCTTCCTCTTTATTTCGACTGAAAATCAAAAAATTTGACATTTCTGTCAAAATACTTAATTCTAATTCTTATAGAATGATACTTTCATGTCATTTCTTGGATCATATTTGAAAAACCAAGAAACTCAATATCAGTACTACTGAATTCGAGACACTTTGGTTGTTGTATGTAAATAGTCTATTCTAAATCATTACTTAGAATTTACCATTACAAGACATGTGTACCAAAACACAAGGTTGCACTAAGTGATAATTTTGTGAGTAAATCCAATTTAACTTGAGCACATTGAAAGCAAATCTATTATGATAATTTCAACATTTGAAATTTACGATGTTATTCTTATCGACATTGTTCTTTGTATTCAAATTGCATTAGTCTTTCTCTTAAAGACTCACTTGCAATCAATAGATCATATCCCTTTAGGTATAAGTATCAAAATCATATTTTAATACTTTACTTCGAATCTTTCTTGAATTTGTGCATCATACCATATAGTAGAGTCAATATTCTTAATGATTTAATTCAGTATCGAGTATTATTTATTCTCAACATTAATAAGAAACTCATAGTTTCTTTTTAATATACAAGAATATTTATCAGATATTCTAATGTGCTGTGCTCATTTTGATATGGTTAATTTCATTTCATCTTATATAGTCAGTTCCATGTTAGATCTATCCATAACCATTTTACGACCAATGATTTCTAAATAAAATTCCTTTGTTGTGAAGTTGGTATTTCTTGACACAACAATCGTTTCTCGGTGCAAGAAAATGGGTATTCATAAATATTTTATGAATTGCCTTACACGTAAAAATGATTTGGTTTTAGTTTACAATACTAATGTTCAAAACATAAATTAATCATTTAATGAAAATCCTTCCCAAACTCCTTTTGGGGCGTTCCATACAAGATCCTTCATGAACAATTATTATGTGTAGCCTTTCAACTCGTATAACCTATCAATTCCTTGGCCTATAAAATGTTGGAGTTTCTTATAAACCCTTATCTTGCATGATTTTATAAACTAGTATTTAAATGAAATTAATTTTAACCTTGTATACCAATCTTAAGTAACTGCTCTATAGATGAAGTCAACTCAACTTCATTTATAATTAATCATTCTTTGTTCAACAAAGTTCAGCTACTCCTTATTGGTACATTATTTGTATCGTAGGGAGGAGCGACTTTTGAGATTGAATATTTATTCACTCTTATGTACATTCAGAACTCTTTCCTAAATATTCACCTATTCAATCAAATCAAATCATTTTTATTTTCTATTGCATGCTATTTTATTTTCTTTTATTTTATATTGTATGAGCTTATCATAGAAATGCTGCATGTGTATCAAATACTCATGTTCACATTTGTGATAACTCATCGGTGAATTCAACAAAGCATGTTAAACCGGTTTTGTATTATTAGACTTATGATTGCATACATCTATAAGTATTAATACAAAGAGTTCATTAACTCTTACGTCGCCCTCACTGAATGAGTGCTTTTGCACTTAATTGTTTAAGACGCAATACACTAGTACAATATGATTCACAATCATAGAATCAAAGAACTATTTCTTCAAACTGTAGCTTAGTCTATAATTCCAAAATAATTGCAAATAAATTTAGATACTTCTATATTTTCCATCAAAAATACCACCATTATAGTTTATTTCATAATGAATATTCATAATATTGATATTGATATAAAATTATGTTTGTTTTTCACCCAATATTTAAAACATTTATTATTTCATAAATAATGTTTGGTATGTTTTACAAAAACAATTTTCGTAACTTAATGCGACTAATAAGTGCTATATGGCATGCTCCCACTATTTCTGCTACTATTATAATAACATAAAATACGAAGCTCCATTCAACCACTTAATATAAGCTATTTATCACCATAACTAGTTTACGATGGAGAATTTCAACATCGAATATCTTAAATTCAAAGAAGTATAAAACAATTTTCTACGTGAAAATGCATTTTGGAATAAAAATCATATTTCTCATTCCAATTTTAAGTATCAATTATTATTTTATAGTTCTTCTTTCCATTGTTTCCTGAACATTCACTCTCTTCATCCTAAACATGCCTTAAATTACTTCAACTTGTGTACATTCACTTTCCTTTTTAACTGGTCGAACCATTTAAAGAAAAATCTTACTACAATATCGTGAAGAAATCTTATAAAAGTGAATTTGGTTATCCTTAACATTTAGGGATATCAAATACATTGCACTTTACGTAAACTGATAAAACTAATATTTTAATGATCGAATTCTTATACTTATCTTGTAGCTTTTGGTCTAGTGTTATGTTTAATCGTAATAAGATCATTATTGTAATCAATCATGTTGAATACACGATCTCGTACACGGTACTTGCTTATTTCATGTTATCCGGCCTTTTTGGCCAGCTACACCCAAACTGAATGGACAAGTTAAGCTTGACTGTTATCAAGATCGACACGTCAGATTAATGATTATGAACCCCAGAGATCAGACATGTATGATTATATGAAGCAGTGGCGAAGAGAAAGCGAAAGATGGACTCAATAGAAGACTAAAAATACGAAAATACATCATTTACCAAAATGGATCCTGTACGATCCATATTCACTAATTACAAATCATACCATATCGATATTACAATTCAACTCGGGGGGAAAATGATTGACATATCAAAATCTACAAGTCGAATACACATGAAACTTCAGGAACAACGATATATTGAAGGGTGGAGCCCACCTTATCGTTCACATGCCAAAATGATCTAGCAAAACGATCAATGTCGATCGTTACTACAAGTGATGTGAGACCCACAATCGATCTATGACTTCTTTTGGATCTGAAAACTCCGCTACCGAAATTTCAAGAAGATATTTCGTTGTCTTCGCCTACAAATGCAAACTTGATAATTCATTTTTGAGATATTTACGCTATTTGTTGTATTGTACACTTTTGTAACTAAGGATTCTAATTCGATCACTATCATACTCAGTTTACAAATTTATTATGAAAGCTATTTCTTCAAAGCGTATGTAGGAATACAACGTCGAACCACTATAAATTATTGTGCCTCTCTTATTAGCATCTTTGTGATTAGTTTATTGCTATATTCTCTCTGTTTACATTTATTATTATTTATTTATTCCTCTATAAAAAAAATTTGGGGTGTTTGTGCTAATTTTTGGTGTAAACATTTTAGTGCTTTCACCAAGAGGATTAATTCTCAAATCAACTAGATCTCATCATCTACTTGTGGATTCCCAAATTCACGAGACAGATCCAGCTTTCTGATGACAAGCTTCCATTTTAACTAAGATTTGAAGAAGAGATCTATAAGGAGGCTATCAATAATGGTTGGGAACACCAGATCTGTCGCTCAAAATGCAGCGGAAACGAGAATGCCACCATCCTGCAAGGTGGCCAGAGAAATCTACCGATAGATGTTAATGCTACCAATCTAGTTGATGTCCAAAATCTAGCTGATTCCATCACATGAGCTGATTTCCAAAACCTAATGAGAGTTCTCATGGATAGCCATCGATAGTTGAACCAGCAGATTCAAGCCAATATCAATCTAATGAATCAACTAAGGGGTCAATAACACTAGAAAGCTAGGAGGGAGCCAACTCCTTATTCTATGTCAGAGAGCTCAACTTCATAGATGACCATCATAGACATAGATGTCGTAGATTCAGTAGATATCATGCTAAATTATCAAAATATCAACACACAACCAATCCCAGGCTGCCATGACCGATCAAACCTGATCCATCTATAGGGATCATGGTCGATCCCTCCTCCAAGGGAGGAGCCTTACCTTTTTCTGATGGAACTTGAACTGGAGCAACCGCGGTTGATTTGGATGTTGGAGTTCAAGTTAATGCAGATCAATTACCTCTTCTGAATAACAATGATGTGAACTTACATCAAGAGGATGTTGATCCAAGAAGGTGTGGAACTACCCTTAGACATCAACTGGCCATTCATGTGAGGTGGAACACGGCCACCGCTTGGCTCCAATTATCTAAACGCAGGACTCGATGGCTATGATCAAGCATCTAGTGAGGGAGAGCCAAGGCTTGACCAATGATGATTGAGGGATTTTAAGAAGGCATACCCTGTTAATAGATAATATTTAACATGCGTAATATCCATGGAGATTTAGCACGCCGTCGATGCCTGTCAACGAGGGAAAACCAACCCTACGTAGCACATCATGAAATATGAATGGTTAATGGACTCTACATGAGTAGATGATGCCACAAATTGTAGACATTTTCCAATCACTCTTTCTGGCATAGAAAAATGAGGTTCATGAGATTGCCCCCAAGGTCAATCTATAGATTTGATGATTTAGCAACAAAAATTGTGGAGTAATTCCATATGCATACAACTCGCCCCAAAGATGTTATATCCCTATCAAGCGTGATCTTGGCTCTTGGAGAATTGCTAAAAGACTATTTAAAGAGAGTTCATACAACCATCACATAAGTCAATAATCCGAATGACCATTCAATATTAATGATGGTAACGAGAGAGATTGACCTAGAATCTAACTTTGGCTATTGGTTAGTTGGCAAACCACTCGCGGCGTTGGATTGTTTCTATGGAAAAGCAACTGAGTATTTGAGGAAATATGAAGCTATATGCTCTAGGAAGAAGAATGTTTTAAGACTGTGTGGAGAGGAAGTGCAGAATAACATTGCAGTGAAACAGTCGGGGGAGAGTTCTAGAAATGTTCAAGTAAATGTCCAAAATAAACTGAATCAGCAAAAGAAAGGGGCGGTAGGAATCATGAAAAAAGAGGTATTTTGGAAGAGGAAAGTCAATGATTCCAATGTATGATGCCTACACATCACTGAATACATCTCTAGAGAACATCTACTTATCTACATGCAGTACCAAGCTGTATAGGAAGCCACATCCAAAAGAATGAATGGAGAAACAAAAGCAGACTGGAAAATATTGCTAGTTCTAATAATGCTACGGTCACAACACAATGAATGTAGACACCTTCCGGATGTCATTGAGAAACTGATTCGGGAAAGAAAACTATAGCAGTTTGTTAAAGCCCCGTAGAATAGCGGGCAGGGACATCCGACCCCAACTAGGATAAGCGCCGCACAAGGCTGAGGAGCCTGTGCAGACTGATGGAAGACTTGTGATCAATATGATAGCTGGAAGATCACATCCAACTAATAAGAACTGGCATGAGATGGAGCGCTATGCTAGCGCAATCAAGCATACAAATTTTGAGTGTTGTTCAAGTACATAAAACGGGACTTCGACCAAACAACAGAATATAATGGCAGAGACATTGTATTCGGAAAAAAGATGCGGTGTAAAAGCACATCAAGAGGATGTTGGGCCAAGAAGTTGTTGAATGGCCTATAGACATCGACCGGACCATTCATATGAGGTGAAGCATGACCACCGCTTGGCTCCAACTATCCAAACACCAGTCTTGACGAATATGATCAAGCAGCTAGTAAGGGAGCACCAAGGCTTGATCAATGATGATTGAGGGATCTTAAGAAGCTATACCCAATTCATAGACAATATTTTACACGTGGAATATCCAAGGAGATTTAGCATGCCCTCGTTGCTTGCCTACAAGTGAAAAAATGACCCCAAGCAGCACATCATGAGAGATGAATGGCTAATGGACTCGGCACGAGTTGATGATGCCATAATATGCAGATGTTTTTCCATTACCCTTTTTGGCATAACAACAATGTGATTCACGATATTGCCCCCAAGTTCAATCTTTAGATTTGATAATTTAGCAACAAAATTTGAGGATCAGTTTCGTATGCATGCAACTCGTCCAAAAGATGTAATATCCCTGTCAAGCATGATCCAGGCTCCGGAAGAATTGCTGAAAGACTATTTGGAGAGATTTCATACAGCTATAGCAGAAGTCAATAATTCGAATGACCGTCAATATCGATGGGGTTTCAAGAAGGATTGATCAAGAATCTGACTTTGATGATTGATTAGCTGGCAAACCACTCACGAAGTTGGAGAATTTCAATGCATAAGTAGCTCAGTATTTAAGGAAAGAGGAAGCGTTATGCTTTAGGAAGAAGAATTTTGTGGGATCGAGTAGAGAGGGAGTGTGTAGTAACATTGCAGTGAAACAGTTCGGGGAGAGTTCCAGAAAAGTTCAAGTAAATGTCCACAATAAACCAAATCAGCAAAAGAAAGGCGATGATAGGAACCGTGAACGAAAGAGGGATTCTAGAAGAGGAAAGTTTATGATTCCGATATATGATACCTACAGACCACTGAATACATCTCTAGAGAACGTCTACTTGTCTACATGCAGTACCATGTAGTATAGGAAGGCACCTCTGAAAGAATCGATAGAGAAACAAAAGAAAACTGGAAAATATTGACAGTTCCACGAATGCCATGGTCACAATACAAATGATTGCAAGAATCTTAAGGATGTTGTCGAGAAACTGATTTGGGAAAGGAAACTATAGCAGTTTGTTAATACCCCGTAGGATGGCGGGTAAGGGACATCTTACCCCAACCGAGGACAAGCGCTATACAGGGCTGAGGACCCTATGCAGACTGGTGGAACATTAGTGATCAATACGATTGCTAGAGGACTACATCTAGCTGATAAGAGCTAGCACGAGATGGGACTCCAGCTAAATAGCAGTTTACAATGGTAGACGTCATTAAATTCAGAGACAGAGATGTAGATAAGGTGGAGGCACCGACGATTGACCCGATAGTCATTTCGACCATGATCGGCCACCTTAGTGAGAAAGATCTTGATTGATAGTGGTAGTTCTGTGAATATAATTTTCAAAAAGGCTAACAATCAAATAAGGATGGAAGCCAAGGACTTGAAACCGTCCAAAGCCCGCATTTTTGCTTTAACTGTGCTGCGACCGAAGCTATCGGTTATGTTGAATTCCCCGTGGAGTTGAAAGAAGGCAACTATAACAGAGTGCGGATGTTGCCATTTTTTGTCTTGGATGTTGACTCTCCATACAATACTTTTTTAGGCCGACCCGCCATAACTAAATTCCAAGCTATTCTTGCCTCATGATGCTTGACTTTGAAGTTTCCAATTGATAATGGTGTTGGAGTTGTGCTTGGTGATCAGGCAGCTGGGCATGCTTGCTATGTTGATGAGCTAAGAGAGGCCAGTGGAGAGAGAAAGTAAGGGTGTGGATAAGTCTCTCTGCATCCAAGCCACCAAATACTAACAACTAGTGCCTGGGCTTGACTTGAGTGCCACAGTTGGTTTTATAAAGATATAGATTCGAGGGATGACGAGGAGGAGGCTAAAGAAACTAAGGCCGCACCGGTTGGGCTAGCGATTATCATTAAAATTAGCCATAACGACCCATTGTGGGTCCTAATGATCGGATCACATCTCAGCTCCCCGATGATGAAAGAACTTGCTGGTTATCCCTAAGAAAATCTCAATGTGTTCGCTTTGACTCATTCTGATATGTGTAGGATCTTGCCTGCCCTTGCGAGCCACCGCTAAATATTGACTCGGGGCATGTCCTGGCGAGACAAAAAAAGGCATGGCATTGATCCGGAGAGATCTGCCAGCCTAAAAGAGGCTATGGATAAGATCAAATGCAATGGGTGTATTAGCGACACCCTCTACTTGGAATGGGTATCAAATCTTGTACTTGTGAGAAAGGAAACTGGAAAGTGGTGAACATGCATTGACTATTCGAACTTAAACAAGGCATGCCCAAAAGACAGTTTTCCCCCTTCCTAGGATCGATCAACTAGTGAACTCAACCATAAGACATGAGTTGCTATCTTTCATGGATACGCACTCTGGATATAATCAAATCCTAATGCACACACCCTACCAGGAGAACACCAATTTTATTACCGATGTTGGATTGTACTGCTATGTGGTAATGCCATACGGATAGAAGAATGCTAGAGCAACTTATCAGCGCCTAGTCAACCGAATGTTCAAAGATCAGATTGGAAGGGCGATGGAGGTATATGTGGATGGTATGCTTGGGAAATCATTAGAGGCTTAGCAGAAATCTTGATATCCTCTAATATTACAAAATGAAGATCAATCCTTTAAAAAGTTCGTTTGGTGTTGCACTAGGCAAATAGTTAGGTTTCATTATCCTTATGGAATTGAAGCTAATCCTGAGAAGATTCAAGCAATTCACAACATTCAGGTGCCAAAGATTATCAAACAAGTACAAAGCCTAAATAGGAAGGTGTCCGCTCTAAGCTGGTTTATTTCCAGAGCCACTGATAAATTAATCTTTTCTTCGAGTTGATAAGAAGAGGGAAGATGAACTTTAAATGGACACAAGACTGTGGCGATGCATTCCAAGCTTTGGTGAGCCACTTAGAGAGACCTCCCATCCCGTCAAAGTCGGTTGATCATGAAGGCTTGTATATCTTCTTGGCCCTATTGGTACACGCTAAAAGAGGCGCACTGCTTTGTAAGGAGAATCGAATCTAGAGACTGGTGTATTATGTTAGTAAGCGGTTAACGGGAGCTGAAAGGAACTATCCGAAGATAAAGAAATTGGTGTACTGTTTGTTGATTGCTTCAGGAAAGGTACTCCCCTATTTTCAGGCTCATCCCATCAACATTTACACCGATCTTTCATCATGATAGGTCTTACAGCAACCTGAGATGTCTGAATGGTTACCATAGTGGAACATCAAACTGAGCCAATTCAACCTCACTTATCTCCCTCAGAGAGCTATCCATGGATGGGCATTGGTAGACTTTATACTTGAGTTCACTACATAAAATGATCTCCCAAAGAGCAGTGATAGTGGAAAATGTATATGGATGGTGCATCTAATGATCATTATTATGGAGTCGAATCGTGCTAGTAACTCCAGAGATCGATTATTTTTTAAGCTTTGAAGCTTGACTTCCTTGCAGTGAATAACAAAGCTGAGTATGAAGCTCTGATTGCTGGACTCAAACTTTCCAGAGAACTGGGAATAAAATATCTTGAAATATTTTGTGATTCGCAGTCGGTGGTATACCAAGTCAGGGGAGATTATTAGGCTAAAGGACAATGACTCGCTATGTACCTTATTCGAGTCCAAGAGTTATTGACTAACTTTGAGTATTATGACATCACACACATTCCTCGAGATTAAAACAAAAAGGCTGACTCATTAGCAAAGTTTTCTACCACCGGGGATGCATAACAAATGGGCTCGATTCCAGTCAAAGTACTAAATGATCCAAGCATAAATCGGATGGAAATCGACTGGGTACTAGAGACGAAGCCTAAGAAGGAGTCCAGGATGACTCTGATTAAAAATTATTTTCCACAAGGAGTCTTTCCCGAATGGAGGAATGAAAAACAACAAATCCTCTGCAAAGCTTCACTATATATCATTCAGGAAGGAGTCATGTATAGAAATGGTTTTTCCATTCCCTTACTCTAGTGTATCACTAATGATGAAATAAAACAAGTCCTAAGGGAAGTTCATTAAGGGGAATATGGTAATCACATTGAGGGCAAATCCTAGCAAAGAAAATATTATATTATGGGTATTATTGGCCAACTATCAACCAAGATGTCGCTGATTACACTAAGCGATGCGACAAATGCCAGATGTATGTAAAGATTCTGAGAGCCCCACCAACGGAAATTACACAAATGGCTAGCCCATGGCCGTTTGCCACCTATGGCATAGATACTATTGGTTCCTTACCGATCTTTAAACGTGGTGCGAAGTATGCCATCATAACAGTTGATTACTTCACCAAATTGGCCGAAGCAGAACCTTACTTCACGATGAAGAAAGTAATCAACTTCATTATCCGGAACATCATTTTTTGTTTTATCCTTTCATAAACAATTGTAACTGACAATGGAACCCATTCGACAGCACTGAATTCAAAGACTTCCACCGTCGGCATAATATTGAAAAGATATTTGCGATAGTTGCTCCCCCTCACGCAAATGGACAAATTAAAGCTATGAACAAAATCATAAAGTCTATCTTGAAGAAACTTTTGGAAAAATCTAGAGGCAAGTGAGTGGATGAACTCCTAATAGCATTAACCACTCATAAGTCCACAATTGGCCATACTCCATTCACCCTTACTTATGGCTCTGAAACCATCATTCCAGTTGAATTCGAAGTCCCGTCTCATCGAGTGACCTATTATGACCCCAAGAAAAATAGAGATCTCCTCTTAGAGTCTCTAAACTTAGTAGATGAGAAGCACATAGAAGTTTACTTGAGGATAGCTGCACATTGATATCGATCGGCCGATACTACAAGTCTAAAGTACGACCTTTGAAATTGGCAATCTCGTCTTAAAATGGTTTTTCCGTCCCATCACATATGAATCCTACTACGTCATTAAATAGAGGCTTGGAGAAGTAACTTTCAAGCTAGCGACTGTTAATGGTGTCACACTCCCTGTGGCATGGAAAAGCGAGCATTTACGACACTATTTCACTTAAGTTATTCTTTTTCATCCAGTTGTATTTAATTTCCAAATTCGCTTTAGCATTTAATTTTCCAGATATGTAATAGTACAAATTATGTCATTTCTTTCCATTTGGAAAAATAAAATTTGAAATTTTCTTCATATCTATGATTGTTATAGCACTACATATTAGTTATGATATCCGACTGACTAAACTGACATGTCTGAGCAGGTTCCTAGAGTTTGGAACCAACCGATTACACAAGTTTACGATTGGACTAAATAAAATGAACATGGTCCGACCGTTCATTCAATGATGCTCGCTCACAACACGACGGGCGGAGTATCTAATGAGAAATGGATATGAATTGACCATTGGATAATCAAATTAATCACACCAAGCAATGGGACATACGAGAATCAAAAAGCGATCATAACATGACCGATCGCTCTCTAAGTTAAACCCCAGGCTTGGGAGCAAGTCAATCAATCAAGGAAATTATGGTTCGACTATTTTTCGAAATAACTCTAAGTCCCCATAGTGTAGACTAGAGTATAAATACAAATTGGGTGCGATCCAACCATCCACCAATGAACTCTTATCCCCAGAGTGCAAATATGATATAAAAAATGGATGAGTGTGACTCAACCACTCATTATTCCATTAACTCCTACCTGAAATTGACAAGAGAAGTATAAATTCGCTAAAGATGGAATTCAACTATCCACTATCTAACTCCTTTAACCCAAGAACCAAGGGCAGGAGTATAATCACTTAAACCGCTAAATCCAATAGCGTAAGACTAGGGCATGAGCCTGGTGTTTAGTATGACTTGATGCCATGATTGTATGAAGGCCTTGGGATAAAATTACTAGATTATCATCTGAATCAATGAGCGATGAATTATAAGTACATTGAATGAAAAATGTAATATCTTAACTACTTAAGAAAATTAATACAAAAGTTTGACAAAAGTAAACGAACTTTATTTACATAAGCTTGGAAAGTCAAGTACAAATATTCACAGTAGAAGAATCAAAAAATGAGTGAGTATCTCATACAAATTCAGCCAACAAAACCCAAAACATGGTAGCATGAGTACACACAATTTTTTTTCCTCCTTGGCTCCCTCTTCTTCTTCTTGGAATCAAGAGAGATTTCACTCAAACTTTCCGCACTCCTCTTCACTCCTCTCTTCCTGCTTCCTTGGCGTTTCACCGAATTAGTTCAGGCTGACTTAATAGGTGCGCCTTGAGCAAGTTCTGGCTGAGGAGCGGAAGCATGCACGATTTCTTTGGCCAAAATGATGCAGATGGAAGGGTAAATAAGCTCCATTTTCTCTTGCTTGACTTTCGTTTCAAGGGCAGTGTTCGCCCCAAGTTTCTGTGCCATTTCTTGCATAGAGGGGCTTGACAAGGACTGGGAAGCTCCAATAGTCACAATGTCATCATCAGTAGGAATCTCTTGACGCGTATCACTTTCTTCCCTTAATAAAGCATCCATCAAGTGCTCATCAATCATAAAAGCTTCCTCTTCCTGGACATCTTAGGTTTTTTTCGAAGCCACGATGAACACGGACTTCGTTGCATGCACTTAAGGTCCTGGTTGAGATCCTTGAGGAAGAGACGAAACTACAATCGACAGATCTAAAGCCGAGGAAACATAACTAAAGATATTAGATATATTGACATAGGACACTCCAGCTTTTTAAAGGACGGGTGAGGTTAATGAAACACCTTTTCAATATTTGTCCCCCATGTGAGCCAGTGTGCCACCGGGACCTCATTCCATAATCGAGGAGAGCCTACTAGATGTATCAATATGTGGCATCTTCGGATTGTAACCAGACTCAATAGAAGAATCCATAATGGTGTTGGGAATAGCTTGAGTCACTGGATTCTGGTCATCCGTGACATTGTGTGATAAGGATCCGAAACCTTCACCAACTTCAGGTTGTGAGGTTATGGCATGCTTTTTTGGAGTATAAGCTGGGTTTCATGTAGAACCTAGGTTCATCACCAAATAAAATTTCTCCTTCCAGCCTTATTAGATCGATTTCTTCAGTGTCGAGAGACTTTTCTTCTCCTGAATAAGATGCTCCCAAGAACGTACAAGATGGTTAGAGTAGTCACCCCAGAGCTACTCCATGTTTTTGTGCTTTAGGACGTTGGCGTTATAAAGAATAAGCAGTGGATCTAGTTCTACCATATCCTCCTCCTTGGATTTTTCTTTCGTCGCCTCCACTTCTTGTTTAATGAGGGCATCAATGTCTTTGGCCTTTTCAACAACTGCATCTCTTTCAAGCTTGACGATGCGCTTCTTTGGGCTACATCCCTTTCTAACCTCGGTTTATGATTCCGATGATGAAGCGCTTCAACCTTGGCCCAGTGCCTGGCTTTCTCATCCTGAAATGCCTTGATGATCATTTCCATATTTTCTTGGCTTCTGGTTCCGAGCTCCTTAAAGTATCTAGCTCATTGGTTAGAGATTCAATGATCCCCTTGTACTGAACCTCTTGGCGTTTCAATTTACAATCTCTGTCTCTCTTTCTCAAGATACCTTAGAAATCCTCCCTATCGCTCTCATCCACTCATTATACAGCTTGTGGATATCATTCACACAATCCATAGTCATTTGCTGGACCATTTTAGGAACTTTCTTAAGATTAGGTACAAAGAAAAACCCATCAAGACATACATTTAGGAAATCTGGCTTAAGTTAGGCCATACGAGCGGCGACATCGACTTGTTGAGCTTCAGTGATAAATTGGGTGTCAGCGCTTTCTTTGCTTGGCCTTTGTTGGTGAACATCATTCTCACTATGACGCCAACTATAGCTGGGTTGCTGATGTGAGATGGAACAACGAGCTGTGAAGAAACTAAAATGAGAGAAGGATTATGAGAGGTGTTAATAGGAGGAAATTCATCAAGCGATCTTATTGCCCTTTAGAACTTTTAGGAGGACGAGATCTAGACTTGGATTGATGTTTATCATGGGAAGACCTATATCTGTCACCTTTATTCTGGTAATCTCAATCCTAGCTGGAGCGATAGCTAGGGTCGTATTCATGTCTACTACCATGGCCCAAATGAGAACTAGGAGTCTGGCCTGATATTTCTTTTAGGCACTGAAGCATGTGCTTCTTCCTCATCATTATTTCTACAAGGAAAAATAATAATGAATTAGTTCTAAGTATTGAAGGACACGAGATAAGTGCAGTGCAATATTGTGAAGTGTGTGCGAATGTGCATGTCCTTGTATCCTCCTAACGGACCAATTATTAAAGCTTTACTGGTCGGGGTAACCTCTCCCTTAGTGGTAGAATGAATTCCATCCCTAGCTCTGGAAGGAGATTCTAATCTGCCGATGCTCACGTTAGTAAAATGAAGGTGTCAACGTCATCCAGTTTCGAAAGATCGGATAATGCCTCAGTTTTGTCTAAGTGCTCTTCAAGTTGATAAGCGGACTGATCCAGAATAATCTTAGGAGCGATGGAGAGCTTGGGCTATTTGAAGAGGTGACTTTTGAGGAAACTACAAACAAGTTTCTTCTCTTTTCCTTTTTTAAGAGTGGAGGGATGTAAGATTAGCGAGTATCTGACCGCAGTCCCAAAACTAGAACCCGCATCATGGCCACCCGGGTTGCAACTCTCATCTCTTGGTGCATCTTTATCGATAACTTCCTAAGCTCCTTCAGTTGGGAGCACGATGGGGTCAGCTTCATGGCCTTTATTATCATTCGCATCCCTCTACTCAATTATTGTAACTCTAGCAGTGATCGGTAGTCTTGTGCTACGACCCTCTTCCGTTAGACAGTAGGTAATGAGGAGTTCATTAGTAAGGAGATTCTTAATGTCTCTATCTTCTGATGGAACTCTTTTGGGCACCAAGACTGCGCTTGTGTATTTTTTTCCATCGGGTTGTGAATAAGAGCCTGCATAAACCATATTAGTTGCTTAGTTCAGGATACGACCTGGATACAAGCACTCAAGAAATTAAACAAGAAGCAATATTATGTCCTTCTAACCACTGTCTAGAAAATCCGGTCGGGCAGTGAATATAGAACCACTCGCTTTTGAAAATGCTTAACTTGTTCCAAGCACTAGTTAGGATTTAGCACTTCTAGGCCGACAAGATAAATGTGAATGAAAGACTTACCTTGCGCCACTTGATGGTGAAAAGAAATTGTATGTCTTCAAGAGTTGGAGGACATAATAAAAACTCCATGAAATCCAGGTAAGTACAGTTAAGCAAGGCATAGTCGTTTGGATGCAGTTGTGCCAATGCTAACCTCATATGATGTAGCATCTCTCAGATAAATGAATTGAAAGGCGGGATGCATCCTACCCAACACATGAACTTGTTGCATGTAGTGAACCCTTCAGGGGGCATATGAGCTCTGTCATTTTGAGTCGAGATTCACATGTCATCAAATGACATCTAGTGTTTGGCACAAATTTTGGAAGAGAGGCTTCATTAATTTTCAAAGCTATAGAATCCTTCGGATCTTTCAAAAATATCACGTCTTCTTGAGTGTTGGCAACAAGGTCCATTGCTTCTATTGGAAGGACAGTAATGACATAGAAAAGGCCGAGTAACAGACATGAATTTTAAATTTTTTTAGCTTAATTTCCAGGTGAGAGTCTATGAGAAGCAGTTGCGGAGCTCGATTCAACATCTGTTTTGTTGTTAAGGTTGTCCAGAAGACATGGCAGTTAAACGGTCCAAGCATCTTGAACCCATGAATAATAACTCAACAGATAATCATCATTAGAAGAAAAAACCCGTTTCCCCCCGCGCAAAGTGTATGCTAGTGCATAGTGATGCATTGTCATGCAATGTAGTGAAAAATAGTTCAAAATAAAAGACTACAGCTATGATGATACTAGGAAGTTCGATCGGAGTGACCATCAACCATCTCAACCAATTCTTTATGTTACTAGCTAAGGATTGAGTCTATGCACCAGGATCTGTTATTTGCATGTTAAAGTTCGAATTGTGCATTAAGAAGTGGATGAGCTTTAAAAATTTATCTAAGGGATAAGCAACAAATATAAATATATAGGAGATTTGGTCAAGTTTGTTCCACAGTTCGATTGTCATATATGTTTAAATATGCAGTCCATCTCATAAGCAAGTCATGTACGTCCATTTAAGCATTCATGGCCAAAGTTCGTCACTAAGTTCAAATTAATATTTGAGGGTTTAAGTGTGTTTATTGAAGTTAAACAACCAACTGATCCAAAATGTCCTATGACTGATCCATTTTATTCCATCTGAGTTGTGTAGTCCAAAAATCTCCAACTATCGATCCAAAAAATGACCGGTCAAAACTCTACAAGAAAATGATCGGTATAATTTCTCTTTATTTTTTCAAGTACCAATCCATCAAAACGATCGATCGCACTCCATTTCATTCCCTTATGCTATATTTTTTAGATCAACAAGGATCGTCCGTTTTACACTTTACCACATTAATTTCCATTAGAAATGATCGATAATAGTCCATATTTTAGAACTCCACCAATGATTGGGTAAAAATAATCTCCCACCTTCGACCTCAAACAAATGCATTCCATCCAATCTCAACACCGCATTCACTATTGAGCCATCATTCCTAGAATTTTACTTGGAATGTCCCCACAACCATCAAAGTAAACGATCGGTACAACCATGATTATTTCAATTTCTCTATCACCATCTCCAAAAAATTGTCATCGTCTTCCATTTTAAAACGCAAATGCCACCGCAACACCATGACTCACTCTGACCAATTCAAGTCAACTCCAAATGTCTCATCATAGAAATCTAAGCGTACAAAAATCGAACCTACCTATGTATAAAAATGGAAGATGGAGGCTATTTCGGCTGCAAGGCGAATTAGTGGATCTAAGGACGAAGTCTGAGGAGATGGAGGTGCTGATGATGGATATAGTAAAGGAGTTGGTAGGTTAGGAGATGGATGACATTTAGGAAATGATTTTAGAGCCGAGAATTCAGATCGGAAGTGAAAGGCAGGAAGAAATGGAGTTTATTTTCTTTGGTTCGGTTAGTATACTCTTGCTGATGAAATAAACTGAGGAAAATAATCCAAGTGTCGAAGTGTATATATATAAAGGAAGCAGTATGAACCATCGAAGTTTGCAGTTCAATGGAGAATATAACCGATAAATGATCGGGTACGATCACTTTACGATGGTCTTACACTAATCCATTTTTCTTAACCCATAATTTAAGTAATTAGCCAAACCAAGAAATGAATAGATGTGATTATTCCGTGGTGGAGGTATACCTATCCTTCTCTTTAATACACAGTGCAATTGGTTCGTTCAACATATACTTGGATCATGTATAATCCATGCCTAATGGATTTGAATAGATCCATTGATTTCCAAAAAAGAGGAGAGGGAAAACGATCGGACATGATCTAGTCTCATAAGATTTTGGCTCGATCCATATTAAAAATGGATCAAGTACGATCCTTTCTTGATGGATTCATGTCGATCCATCTTTTAAAAAAGGGGAAAAGAGTAAAAGATATGCGGAAGTTGACAATGATCCGTGAATGTGCAATCATGATTAGGAGTCAGGGGTGAATATGTATACGTGCTATTGTACTTCCCAAAAGTTTTAATTTCTTGAAGTCGACGGAAATTGAATTCTCACTTGAATTAATCAGAGAAAAATTTGAACCAGACAATCAAGGCCTACTGACTCACTGAAACAAAGACTTAAATGATCACCATCTTGATGTGATCTAAAATTTGTACTATTGGAAATAAACCAATCATTGTGTCAAAAGGAAAGAGATGTGACTCTTCAAGAAAAAAAATTCATCAAATGGACAACTACTGTTTAGAAAATTGGATGGATTCCTTTTCGACGATACTATCTTGCATCAATTCAAAACACATCATGTTAAAACAAGATGTACTTTGGGGGGTAAGTGTAATTTGACCTTTTTGTCCACTATTCCCAAAATGACTGGACAAGTTAGGCTCGACTGTCATCAAAATCGACATGTTAGACTAATGATCATGAACCCTAGAAATCTGGCATAGATGATTATATGAAGTAGTGGCGAAGCCAAATGGAAGATGGACTCAGTAGAACGCTAAAAATATGAAAATATATCATTTACTAAAAATCGATTGGGTACGGTCCATTTCACCAATTATGGATAGTACCGTATCGATGTTACAGTTCAACTCAGCGAAAAATGATCAATATCTTAACATCTACAAGTCGAATAATACATGAAACTTTGGGAATGTCAATATACTAAAGGGTGGAGCCCACCATATCGATCGCATTCCAAATAAGCCAACAAAATGTTCCGTGTCAATGTTAGTACAAGCGATTTAGGACCTATGATAGATACTTTAACTTTTTTTGGATAAGAGACTCAGCTGTCAAAATTTTAGGAAGACATTTCACCGTCTTCACTCGTAAATACAAATTTGATTATTCATTTTTGAGATCTTTATGCTGCTTGTTGCTTTGTACTCTTTTGTAACAAAGGATTCTAATCCTATCCCTATTATACTCGGTTTACAAAGTGATTAAGAAATCTATCTTTTCAAAGTGGATGTAGGCAAACAACGCCAAATCAGTATAAATTGCTGTGTCCTTGTTACTAGCTTGTTTCTTACTATTTTATTGCAATATTCTCACTATTTATATTTATTATACTTCATTTATTCCTCTACAAAATCTCTATTAAGTGTTTGTGCTAATTCTTGGTGCAAATATTTCAAATGAAATAATTTCATTGATGTTCGTTCATTATGAATTATGACCGTTCAACATAAAACGTTTATATATGATCATATATGGATCAAATATTCATATTCCTGTATTGCTTTTAGAATTTAAAACTCATAGAAGAAAATACACAGTCTTGGGCAAATTGACACGTAAGTGACTAAGTTATGAATGTAGTTGTATAATCAGGCATTTGCATGGGTAAGTATGCAAACATATTTATTGGTAAGTTTATTTTATATTTCAATTTGTCAATATTAATTCAGTTTATTTGTATATTTTAATTGATAAACCTATTATCAATTTTATTAGCTGCACAAATTTATTGATGTAGATTATTTTACCTTTACATATAGTAGATGCTCTTACTATATTCAAAAGGTTAAATGTTGACATTTTATTTTTCTAGTAAGGTTCCCACTGGATTTTATGTTTCTCAAAACCCTAAGATGAAACATTGAAGTCTTTCGACTTCACTAGTAGGTGTTTAGGATTCGTTTGTCTTAGGATTCTGACCTTGAATTTGCTCAACAAGTCATAGCCCCAAAAATGAGGGATAACTGCTTATCGATTGTGGCATACATAACTCTTAGCCCATGGTTCCTTGTTCTAATCTCATTTTGACATTGAGTTTGCTCAACAAATCAAAGGATATTATTCGCTCGTACCATTTCATGATAGCCTAAGTATAGTATATGTACCTTGGGTTTTCTCAAAAAATACATATAGTTATCTTACCTCGTCTGTCCAATATTTTAATAACACTGCACATAACATCTCTAGCTTGAGGTTGCTCAATAACCAACGAATATGCAAGTAATTTATTAATATATGAATGGTAGATAACAATATTTATACTATAGATTCATAACCTTTAATATATTTAATTGAGTGATATCAACTTGTGAAATAATGTACTTCTTATGAAATACCATCATGATTTAGTGTCGGACATATTCAAAAATTTTAATGTTAATTCAATATTTTCCTATAATAAATGTTCCACAAAGATTTTTACAATCAATGAGTAAAACAACTTTAATTGTAGTAAATTATATTTATAATATTTAGGGAAAAGTTGTAAAAAAACAATATTTTTACAACATTTTTGGAATAAAAGTTGTTAAGGAGGTCATATTACAACATTTGCAAAAAAAATGTGAAAAACAAGGTTTTTATAGCGGTTTCTTGATAAAAGTTCAAAAAATGCTTTTTTGCAACATTTAAGAATAAACATTGTAAAAAAACGTTGTGATAGGCACTTTTATTGTAACGATTTTAAAAGCTTTGGAGTAGTTTAATAAATATCAAGCATTATGTATGATGCTTTATATATTTATCTGTGAGTAATCACTTTGTGTATATTTAAAGATTGGCAAGATGCATTGTGTATTAACAATTACAAGGAAAATGACCATTTTGTCTATTTTATGTGAATTATATAAGTATGTTATGGACATTTTCTTATTATAATTATGCTTTTATTATGGGTGCTTAATGTGGGGTATCAATAACGATCATATCATTATCAACATGTGATACTTGATTTTAAATTGATATGTGGGTACTCATGCTATATAAATAATATATATCTTTTCCTATTTGACCCATCATTTATTTTTCATCAATTTTCTTCTTCTTCACTTACATTCTTCACAAATTCAATTTAGCTTTCAATAATGGTGAGAACCTATCTGCTGCTTCCTGTTGCACCAAATTAGGCACAACACTCTTCAGATGTAATTGAAGAGATTAGAATGAAGAAATTAAATGGAAAAAGAGGATAATCTAACAATCACACCAATAAAAGCAAACAGAAATAGAAAGAGACAAGACTTTATAGTGGTTTGGCGTTGTAGCATACGTCCACTTTGAAGAGTTTGCTGTTTATTGATGATTCTCAATCGAGTTACAACAGTACAAATCATTAACACTCCAGCTACATTGGAGTTGCAGTAGAGTAACAGCGTAGAAGCTTCAAAAAGTCTGTTTTTAGTAGATGTAGGGGTCTTATTTATAAGAGCAAATTTGAAAATATCTGCCCCAAAACTCGGAATAGCTCTTCTCACACATGGGTGGGCACACCAGATTGATCTGAGGTCATCTGGGAACGATCCTAATCGATCCAAGTGCATTTCATATCGATTAAATTTAGCTCCATTTAAGCTACGATCGATCATGGTGGTTCTTCAGTTGATATGCAAGCTTCTGTGAAAATTTCATAGCACTTGGACTTGTAGTTTTTGAGTTATGATCGATCCAAGATTGGATTTGCAAGTTTACGGATGGATGCGCATCGATGGATTTCGTATAGATGACGTGGAGCGAGAATCCTTAGGAGATCCACATTTCATGCTGAGAGGTCGCTTCCTTGGGTTAGACCATGTCTTTCATATCTATTTGGCACATTGTCCTTCGTATTGATGCTTCATCTTTGCATTCATATCGATGTTTGGTTTGCGACTTCGTATTGATGCTTGGCTCCTTGCTTCGTATCGATTGATTGGCTGATCGATACAAAACATGCTGAAGTGGGATCGATACAAAGTGGGTGAGTATGAAATTAATGGATACAAAGTACATGGATACAAAGGGAATGGATTCGAAGTAGATGGACACGAACTTGACATGTTCCACATGGATCTTGATCGATCCATAATTTGAGCATATGAACTCCGATTAACCTAAAATTTGGAATGCTGCCTTTCATAGCTTTGCCTGTCATACCATGCTAACTGTAGCCTGATCCAAACTCGGACCAAATTTGTCTGTATCCATCGTGGACCTGTAGATAACTAATCTCTAGGGAAGATTACCTTTAGTATCTAGTCAAGTCCTTGGTGTCATGGCCTTGCCAAAAGGCGGGATAACATTTTCCCCACATAGTTTGTCCTGTGTGAACATGATGTACTTTGAAAAGTTTCCATCTTTATTCTAAAAAAAGTTGTATCTAATTCGTTGTTGTCTATTCATCGATAGACGTCACCTTCGATTAATTTGCGAAAATGTAAATGTTGAATTGTAGACTGTCAATGATCATGCAGTTCTGTATTGTAGTTGAAGGTCGAGTGCTAGCAATTTATTGTTCACTGTTTTGGTTGTCACCAGGCAATCATTCAATTCCTATCAACATTGAAAATCAAATGTTAAGTTGGCATACATGCATGTATGTTAACCTGACTCCTATTCACGTTTGCACATTCATGGGTCATTGTCAAGTTCCTTTGTTCTTATTTGGATCAAGTTTTGTATCGATCCTCTCCTAAATCGATGTGAAATTCGAGTTGTAACAACGATTGATAGTCGCCTTGTTTCACTCTTTTGTAACGATCCTCTCTTAGATCGATTTGAGATGTTTGAATGTAAGCTTTGTATCGATGGCTATCAATATGCAATAGACCGAGCACGTCGTGCTGCGTGTCTATCGATGCAACACATTTTTTGAGAAAAATGTGTGATCCTCTGTAAATAGAGGAGAGCACACATGCAAAAATATATATAACACAATAATAAGGTGCTGCCAACATGCCTGGCAGGTAACAAAACTAAATACAAGTAACAAAGAAAAATCTGGTACCCCAAAGATGAGTTCCGGCAAGGCCACCATCCATCACACCCCGATATCGAGTTCCGTCATGGCCACCACCCGATACTAAGGTGTTAGGGGTACCTAGAAACAAGAGAAAATGATGCTCCATGCATCTCGGTATCTCTATGCATCATAAAAAGAAGAAGAAAAGCTCCGTGCATCTAGATCGGAAGGAATGTAGAAGACTTGACTCTGAAGTGCAAATAAATGTGATGATGGATGGGAAACCTGCATTGGAGATTCTAAATGAAGGAAGAAATGCCAAGCTGTAGCATTGATCCTCCTGAAGATAATACTCCATAATAGAAATGAAAGAATCCTGCATCAGTGGTGGAACTGAAAGAAATCCTGAGTGGAACACTCTACTCTGATAGTCTCTACAATCTGTATCCTTCATCTGAAGACATAGGAACCTTCAAAAAGAACCTGACATCCTTTCACACATACCTGTATCTGAAGGGTGACTAAGGAAAAAGTAAGAATTATCGATATATATGTATGTTTATATAATTTATATACATATACATACATACACACACACACACACACACATATATGTATATGTATATGTATATGTATATGTATATGTATATATGAGGAAGGAAATAAAACTTAAATAAGACTAGACTAATAACAATAGAATTAAGATATTTCTAAACTACTACACCAAGAAAAGAACAAAAAATTAAAACCAAACTTAAAAGATAACTATGAATCTTTAATCATAAGTAAGTTATGATTAACAGTTAGATCATCATATGAATTTGAAAAAATATTCATATTAATATTGATGGCATTAAAAATATAATTGTTGTGTTTAAATAAATTAATATTATAGCTAACCTTATTAAGATACCCTTTAAAAAAAAAATATTTTTGGCTAATTTATATTTGGGATTAGAAATCCAATTAAAACAGAATGAAGAAATTGTAAAATCAATTTATTAAAATGACTATTATTATTATTAAAAAATCTTTGATTTCTTTCAAACCATATATATCAACTAATAATAGTGAATAAAGAGTCAAGTAAAAATCTAATTTTTTTTAAACCTAAATCTAAAATTATTCCAGTAAAAGTCACAATCCGAAATTTTAGTTATTATATTAAAATTAAAAATTTTAAGAATATTATTTAGAATGTAATAAGAATACATGCAATCATAGTATATATGCTTAATGTCTTCAAGATGCAGATTACAAAAATAACATTTATTATCATTATGAATGTTCTTTCTTTTTAAGTATTCAATTGTATTAAGTTTTCCATGCAATATTAACCACATATGTATTTTAGATTTATGAGGAGCATTTGATTTTCAAATAAATTTAAACGAGTTGTTTATAGTGCCCGAAAAATCAATAAATCTATAAAAAGATGTAGAAGTACATTTCTTACTCTTATCCCATTCCCAACAAAAAATATCACTATCATTATCAATATTATAAAATTTTAATCTTGCATAAAGCAAATAAAGTAGCCTAAGAGTTGAACCTACTAGAATTCTGTTAAAACTAAAATTCCAAGGAGGATCATTATCATGAGAATAAACTTCATTAATTAAAACAAACTTAAAATTACAGATACCATAAAGCTCTTTAAATTCCAATTTAAGAGGCAAGACCGAAATCCAATGGTCATGCCAAAAGGAAGTACGGTTACTAGAATGAACTATTGTATGTATTCCTAAGTAAAAAAATCTCAAGTCATTTTAAAATGTTTTTCCAAAAATTAGAAATATTTTGAGTGGCTGGAGAAACGATTTGATATAAATTACTATTTGATTATAGTAATATTTAGAAATGATCTCTTTCCAAATAGCATTATCATTAATATCTTTAAACTTCCATAACCATTTACCTAGCAAGGAAAAGTTCATATTATGCAAATTAATAACTCCTAAATCCCCTTCCTTTTTGGCTTTACAGACGGTTTCCCAATTTATTAAACATTTTATATTATTATTAGAATTTTCCCCACTCCAAAGGAAATCTCTTCTAATTTTGTCAATTTTATCAATAATCCAATCTGGAAACAGATGCATGAACATCCAATAAATCAAAAGGGCTGATAAAACCGAATTAATTAAAACTAATCTTCCAGCTCTAGATAAAAATCTCCCATTCTAGTTAAAAATATAATTTTTTGATTTTATCAATGATAATAAACCAATCGTCATGTTTGAGTTTAGTGGGTCTAATCACAAAACCAAGGTATTCAAAAGGAAGGCTCATAGTTTTGCAATTTAGAGTATTAGCAACTAAGTTTTCAACTTTTTCAAAATCATTTAAGACTAACATGGAACTTTTGTCAAAATTTATTTTTAAACCTGATAAAAGATCAAAACTGTAAAGAATAAACTTGAGAGTTATAAGGTGTCTAGGAAGATGGAAGAAAAAAAGTAAGGTATCATCGGCAAATTGGAGAACCGATATACCATTACGCGAAATGTCATTGCCAACCCTACCTAGAGATCCATTATCCACTGCTTTTTTTTAATAATTTTAGAAAAAATATCAGTAGCTAAATTAAATAATAAAGGCGATAAAGGATCTCCTTGCCTTACACCTCTCTTAGATTGAATTTTATTGCCTAATATACCGTTAACCATAATACTAGAGTTTCCAGTTCTAAGCAAAGTCATAATCCAACTGATCCATCTATGACCAAAACCTCTAGCATGAAAAATATCAACAATAAAATTCCAATCTACCGAATCAAAAGCTTTAGAAAATCAAGTTTTAAAATTGCACAGGTTATGTTATTCTTACAACAGAAATTAATATTTCTTGAACAACTGCCACTCCATCAGTGATATTTCTTCCTTTAATAAAAGATGATTGTGAACAATCAATTAATTCGTTCATTCTTTTACTAAGTCTATTAGCTAAAACTTTAGAAATGATTTTAACTGAACAGTTTATCAAAGAAATAGGTCTAAAATCTTTTAAGTTATTAGCTCCTACTTTTTTATGCAATAAAATAACATTTGCAAAATTAAATCTCCCTAATTGCAAATTACCATTATAAAATCATTGAACATATTAACTAAGTCAAATTTTAAAACATCCCAAAAAGTATTATAAAATAAAATTGGAAACCCATCAGGTCCCGGGGATTTGTCACTAGGCATGTCATTAATAGCTTTTCTAATTTCTTCTTCAGTAAAAGAATTATCTAACTCTGATAAATCAACAAAAGAATCAGATGGATACAGATCTATCCATCTTACATTGATTCTATGGTTAATTTAAGAACCAAATATATCCTTATAATAATCTGTAAAAGCCTTGTTAAGATCTCTTTGATCAACTAGTTCTATATTATTAACAAATATAAAGTTAATTGTATTACTACATTTCCTACCATTAGCTATATTACGAAAAAACTCTATATTATTATCACCTTCATTGATCCATTGAATTCTGGATCGCTGCTTCCACATAACCTCCTCTTTTTCTAAAATAGAATTTAATTCATCTTTTAAATTAGTAAGAACATTATGTTCACCTAGATTTAGAGGTCTAGATTCTTCTATCTTATTAATTTTAATCATTTCATTAAGAATATTATCTTTTTTATTTTTAAATTGCCAAAAACATTTTTGTTCCAATTTTTAAGGAAAATCCTAAGGTCCCTAAGCTTAGAAACAAAAGCTTTTGCAGAGTTTTCCATATTTCTGATATTATGGAAACTCAAAGAAACCCATTTACCTTTAACTAGATTCACAAAGTTATTTTCCAAAAGCCACATCTTTTCAAACTTAAAATTATTTATAAAAACTCTATGATACTCACATGTAAGTATAATAGGACAATGATCCGATAAGGTAAAAGGAAAATCAGTTACTTTACAAATTGGAAATTTGTCTTGAATTTCATCACTAACAATAAATCTATCAAGAAGAGCCATGGATGGGAACTCTCTAGCGTTACTCCAAGTAAACTCTCTATTAGAAAGGGGAATTTCAATCAAATTAGAATTAGTAATAAATCGATCGAATTCCTCCCTAGCATAGTAATCCCTTCCCTAGGATATCTCTCACCAATGAAATGCGTAACATTAAAATCACCCCCCAAAATCCAAGACCCCGGGGCAAAGGATCTAAATTCTAGGCATCATTCCATAAAATTCTCCGTTTAATTTTAGAATTAGGCCCGTAAACATTAGAAATATTTAAAAAAGAGTTATCAGAAAGATTGATAAGTATAACATGAAGAGAATGCTATTTAACAATACATTGGAGTAATTTAAAGTAATTATCTCGCCGACCTATCATTAAACCCCCTGAAGAACCCACAAAAGGTAAAAAAAAAAACCATTTTCTAAAGTGATAACCACCTAATCTTCTAAAAAAACGAATGTCAGGGAAATTAATTTTGGCTTCTTGAATAAGAGCAATGTCAATAGAATAATCTTTAAAGGACATTCTAGCCTTATCACATTTATTCAAATCGTTTAAACCTCTAATGTTCCAACTAATGATCCTCATAAACTAACTATGCAATCCCTTTCTAGTTCCTTACATCTAATATACTCCCTATCTATCTCCACATCATAGAAAATAAAAGAAGTGTCTCTGGCTAACTGACTAAACTCAATAGTGTTGGATCATAGGTTTTGATTGCTGACAAAAATTCACGAATCTACGACTACGACATCATCCTGACTCAACGACTCAAAGTATGGTTCATATAGTTATATATTTTAACAAGAGTCATCAAATATGTACATAGAGTCTAGTAAGTGCTTTGTTAAAATCTTTCCTCAAGAATCATCATTCACATTCAAATAAACTTGCATGCATATTTTAATCAAAATCAAGTTTTCAAAAAATGCATGGAGCGGGGCTCGAACCCGGGTCACTAGTTTGGAAGGCATGTACTGTAACCAAATGAGCTACTGCTGTTTTTGTTTAACAACAGAATTCAGTCGACTGAATAACCTGAGTCAGTCGATTGAATCTGTGCAGTTTAACATACATGCACAGTTTCAGTCGACTGAATTTCCTGCACAGTCGACTGAATTTGGTCCCGAAAATTTTACTTCATATTTTCAGTTGACTGAATTCCCTGCTCAGTCGACTGAATTTAAACCTGCGAATTTTCTCTGAAAAGACACCTTCTTCTTCCCAAGAGTTGCAACCTTTCATCAATGGAAATGGAAGCATCTCTTGTTTGCAACCTTTGACAACATATGCATCTCTTCTACAAGTATAAATACATGATTATAACATCATTTAATTCACCGAATTCTCTTGCTTTAATCTTACTATTCTCTTATTCATATTCTCTAGATATTCTCAAAGCAATCACCAATTTATTGCTTGAATCACTGTTTTTGTTTATAACATTCTTTTGATTCATAGCAATTCACATTTCCTAAATCTTCACAAACACATTGCATATTCTCGAGGATAAGATTATAGGAATATTGTGCTACATTAGACTCATTAGTGTTGACAAGAACACAACAAGTCGAATATTGTATTTTAGTAATTGAGTTGAAGTCCTCTTCGGTAGTTGAGGCAAGAAATCCCGTTCGGTTGTTCGGGTAAGTTGTAAACCTATTCCTCCGCGTGAAGTGAGGGTGTTAGTTAGTGAAATTCCTAAGAGAAGCTTAGGGACTGGACGTAAGACGAGAGGTCCGAACCAGTATAAAATCCTGGTGTCTCCTTGCATTTACCTACTTTATCTACCTAGACTATTTCATTATTCCATATTACATGATCATAGCGCATAGCCCCCTCTTTCAAATAGAAGAAAGACTGCCAAATGCATAAGTAGAGAACGTACTATCCAAAAAAGTACTCATACCCGAGCTTGAATTTGTAGTGCCAATCGCGACACTCGAACCAGGTAACTCACCCAAAGATTGTAACTGACAGCTACGAATCCTGGCACTCCGACTAACGGATCCACTAGTAGCTACTGATTTCCTGCACTTAGCTTTCTTCGATGAAAAGACCGAATCCTTAACAAGATTATTCTTTACTACTGCACAAGAGCTCAAAGAAAAGTCACAAACACATGAAGCTAAGTCTGAAACCACACTAAAACAACTGATAGCTAAATTCCCATTCAATTGTATAGGTTGACAACACTGTTTATCTTCACCAATGTCCTTATTAGAAATAAATGTGTGCGCGACCTCTGATGTGTGCATATCAGTTAAATCCATTAATGAAGAAGATCTTTTCTCGTCACTAATCTCCAGTAACTTGTCAAAATAAACAAAAGCTTTTTTCTCGAAATCAACTTCAGCTATATCAGATTCATTTAACCATTCCAGCAAATTAAAGTTAGAAGAAAATTTTGAATCGCTCAGGTAGTTATTATCCAGTTTCGGATATCTCACTGATAAAAGATCTTTATGAAATATCTCTGAATCATTTATTATCATAGAAGATTGTAATTCACTCGAGATTAAAGAATCTAACATTTTATCTAAGCAGATTAACTCATCAAAACTCGAATATGCACCAGAGCTCATTATTCCAAAATTCAAATTATTACCAGAGTTGTTGCAACCTATTATCAATGCATCCTGGTCCAATGCATCCTGATCTACTAATTCAAAATCCATAGTTTCATGACCAACAGACCAATCCAACCTTAATATGCTCGAAGAGCTACTGTCAGTTGGGTTCACTCCAATACTTCTATCATCCGCTGAAATACAATCACTCAAAGTATTCTGATGTTCATGAACATATTGCTCAGCAATAACCATCGAGCCACCATCTAGACCTTCTATATTAAGGCAAGCAACTGATTTCGAAGATAAACAGTCAAATTTGTTGAATGTAGATATCTCAAAGTTATCTTTCACTTGAATTTTGGATTTACGATTTTTTCCATGATAAGAAATGAAATCATGACTCTGAACTTCAACATGTTCACATCTATTCAAATAAGATACTAGACAAGGCGAATCCATGCATGTAGTAACATCAGGATTTAAGAGAATGGGATCAAAACCCAAATATACATCTTTAACAACAGAAAAGAGAGGATTGTCTGAATTTACTATAATGGTCTTCGAAAATTTAGATGTATTGCTCGAGACTTCAGCTTTACCAACGAATTCAATAGAATTTTTAATATACCCTTTGCCAATATTCGGCTTATTAATAATATTGAAGTGGTAAAACAAATCATCGAGATAACTGATACCTACTGCTTTCTCAAACCAAAGATAATCGATCAATAATCCCCTTAAAATCAAATATTTCATCGTAAATTGAAATCCATGATTAACCAATGTTAATGAAGGTTATCCCTGATCTCGATGATTTGAATTACTAGAAATAATCTGTTTCTTGAATACACCAGTACTTGACTTGCCAAAATATTCTTTAGGATTTCCAAATATTTCCCTATAACCTTTTCCAATGTTTGGCTCGTTGATATTGTTAAAGTGATACAGTAAGTCATCTAGATATTTGATACCTTCATCTTTCTTAAACCAGTGTTTGTTAAGAAAAACTCCTCTCAGCTTCAAGAATTTCAAAACGAATTGGAATCCATGATTAATCGAAATCGAATTAGTATCAGAAAACAAATTTGAATTATTGATAGAAACCAAATTCTTCCCGTAGCCTTTACTTTTATGCCCAAAAGAACCACACGCAAAACATCTGACTGGGTCGCGACATGTATTAGCATGATGATTGAGATTGCCACATCTGAAACAATATTTCTTACCCTTCCTTGAATTTATCCAATACGAATTAGATTTATGATTCAATTCTTGAATTCGATTTGGGAGATGTTTCTTAATGGCTTGAGCATAAGTATAAGGAGTGGGATTGCTATTGGAGAGATAAGAGAAACCAGAATACAATGGAGATTTCAGATGAAATTCTTGATTGACCGATGATGAATTCAGACGATAAGTATTAGAAGACGCCATTTTTTTTCTGTGTACTAGATCGATACAACACATGGGTTCTTGAACTGATGGATACGAAAGTGGGGTTTCGAACTGATGGAGTTGAACAGTAAAGACATAACCAGGCTGTGATCTTCATGTCGATGGATATATGAAGTAGTGGTCTTCGAACCGATGTGCAGTAATGGATATGAAGCGTTGAAGTGCTAAACTCTTGATTGATTTATGTTGATGGATATGAGTGCCAAACTTCGTACCGATGGATGTAAAACGTTTCTCTTGGTTTAGTGAATAGAATACCAAATGTCTTCCCTTGGATACAAGCCATATAAATAGTTTTTATACTTGGACAAAATTTTCACTTGCTTACATTTTTTCTTTTACTTCGTATCGATACAAAAAGGAAAAAAACTGCAGAACTATCATCTTCTAATCAACCAAAATTTCAATCTTAAATCCAGATTTCTCGAACTAGGTATTTGATTGACTAACACCATTTTAAAATAACAAGATTCGAGTTTTAGACTACTTCATCCAAGGTGATGGCCGACTTCGGCATTGTCAATGCATGAATGGGGCTAAGGCTAGGTCTAGGGAGCAGTAAGGGCGCCTAGGAGGCTCGGGGAAGAAGGAAAGCAGTCGATTGAGCCATTGTCTCCAACTTTTTCCCTCAAACTCGTATCGATGCGAGACATGGATTGGTCAAAATACCGTGACGTAGTTTCTAGATGGAGTAATTTGCTGATCGATTAAGGATAAAGTAATTCGTATCAATAGAAGAGGCATGGTGATCGATCCGAGCCAGGGTTTCTTGATCGATATAGAGAGTATCGATGCTTGGAGTGATCAATACGAAGTCAGGGACTTGGGATCGATACGAAGTGCAGTAAGCTTGGATTGATCGATTCAAAACCTAACTTCTTGGATCTATACATAAACAGATTTTTAGAGGAATGATCCAAGTTGAACCATGATGGATACGAAACATAGCCTTCTGCATATTCGAGCGCTTAACTCCAACAAGCTTTAACCTTGCACATTTGGACTTGATTAAAAAAACTACATATATGACCACCCTTCAAAGCTCGTCGGTGGAACTACAATTTGACAAAGACAACAAATTTTGACATGGATCGTTCTTCAAAGTCAGAATGGCACAGTTGGGACAATTAGCAATGACGGTCACTCCAGTCGAATCTTGAAGTCTTGTCACTTGTAGAAATTTAAGGTATTATATAGCACATCACTACACAACATGATCATTCACTTTACACCGGGAGGAACACAATTTTCTTGCCATCTAATAATGGTTTTTACCGAGTTCAACAGCTATGGAACCTGGAAGTTCCAAGCAGCAGGATGTTTAGAGTCCTCCACTTCCTAGGATAGAAATGCCAAACATCACAACTGACGCAGTAAGTCCTTCCCCGGATGAACTACCGGGCACAATGTTGATTCTAAATCTAGAGGGCTCGGTTCGTTCAAAGATTTCTAAAGATATGCTGGGCAGAATTTGTCTCAGGCATGGACTATCTCTATAAGATGTTCTATTACCGGGGGCAGAAGATAGAGTGCATAGTCCCTTGGAAGGGTTTACTTCTTGTAACAGATTTATGTGTGTAGCTGGAACGGTACCCCCGTTCAACCAACTTATTCAGGATGTGCTGTTCTTCTTAAGGATTGTGCTTTCTCAACCGCACGGATATGCACTTCTCAATAGCTTATATATCATCATCATGGAGCATCTTCTCCGACTGCTGACTGTCGACGAATATAGATACTTATTCAACATCAAGAGTTGCAAGGATAAGCCTTTGTTAACTTTCCCAGAAGTGGTGAGTAACTGCCAAGTTGTGGCAGGTGCTTGGAGTAAGTTAAGCTACTTCAAGATATAATGGTTCTTTGATAAATATCCACCAGGACTTGCTAGACGATGGTTAGTTAGACATAAGTGTTTTAAATTCTTCGAAAATTAACTAGGTAATACAAATCAGTGCTAACTCATCATCGCATTTCTTTTACAGCTCCCATTCCATGGCCCGAAGGAGCTCATTTCAAGGAGATAGTGAGAACAATCCAGGCGGTGTCCGCAGATCTTAGAGAAATAGACAAAGTCCTTAGTGATGATAACTTGATCGCTGTGGGGCTCATAGAGAGAGGTCAAAGCATTTGGTTATCAGGAGTTCCCAGGGTGGCTCCGGTAAGGAAAGGAGGAAGAAGAGCTCATATCGTGCCTACGGATGGGGGATCTCAAAGTGCGCTTTGAGTTACAATTATCAAACCCGGCGATGACAAAAGTGCGGCAGCTAGACATGAGCCTGTGGTTGTGCCTCCGCAAGGACTTTGATCATCAGAATCAAAAAGAAAAGGCAAGAGTCTTATCCACAACGTCAAGAGGCATAAGACTGTTGCACTAACTCAGCTTGTGGCAACCTCTATGGGTCCGGAGACCTCTTCTCCACAAGCAAAAGGTTCATTGAGAGGATTGTTGGATATTCTTGTTACACGCGATATATCTTCGTTCCAAGAACTTGGATTAGAGGGGCTCCACTCCCCACCACAAACTCGCATAGGCCTAACTTCTTTAGACGTAGGGGAGCCAACTCCAATGAGCAAGGCTGCCACAATCAGTCGGTTGGGGGGTTTGCACATGCATACACACACTTCATGGCACTACACAACTTCTAATCACATGCTTCTTAATTTTTGGAGATAAATAATTCTGCTTCTCTTTTCATTTTTTAGATACGATGGTGAAACGAGGATCTATGCTCAACAATCTTTACTCTACACGCCATTCATCTGATTCACACTCTAAATCATAGTGGCGTGAAAGTGTGAGAGACTACGGTCATGGCTATTACTCCGGCCAAGAGCATGAATGCTATGATAAGGAGAAGGAAAGGTTATATCAAAGCAGGCGTCGCTCTCGGTCGCGATCTGCACCATCCAAAGGACCGTCAAAACCATCCACCTCTGGCAGGCAATGTCCTGAAACTGCACACCAAATAGTTCCACCTCACACTTCGAAATTTGATGACCAACGCTGTAGAACTGAAATGGAAGCTCCCATCATCACCGAACAAACTGCTATAGAGCCCACAGGGGAGGGAGCCATCCGAATCACCAAGTTAAAGAAAGACTTCCTGAATATTTGTTTCGATGGCTTTCACTTCCCTCCAAACTTGATAAGAATCCTCAATGACGTAGAAAAACTAGTATAAGATTACGTGCATGACATGTACATCAAGTACTGGTAGTGGGTTAGGACGGTTGAAAGGGTTTCATCAGTATCTCTCAAGCGGGCGAAAACGATCAAGAAATTAGAGAGTGACCTTTCTCAAAAAGGTAGGATTACAATGGCGCTCACCAGTGAGCTTGTGTCTTCGAGAAAAATGGAGAAAGAGGCTGACCAGAGAATCGAAGAGGCTAGGTAGTCCATGGAAAATATATGGAAGACGCACATGGACCTGGTGCAAGAGATGGCTCACCATAACACTGTGATCACTTGGGAAAGAGAGGAGGCGTGGAAAGAAGTCGAGGAACTAAAGACAAAGCTAGCTGAGGCCATTAAGGAAAAGGCCGAGGCCAATAAAGTTGCTCAAGAGGCATATGAACAGATGGTGGGTCTTAAAAGGGAGAGGGATGTAGTGAATTTAAAGGCTCAGGAAGCCGATGCCAGGATGGAGAGAGAAATTAAAGTGATTGAGGCCTGGATGGAGAGTAATTTGAAGATCTCCTGGTCACATACAATGCCAATGTCTTAAGAAACCGCAAATTAAGCTGGCTAGGCGAAGATTATCCTTTCCAACTATGCAGGGCCTGGAATCGCTTAGTAGAGGATGAAAAGGTTATCCGCGATATAAGATCCATGGCTTCTCTTCCTCTTCTTTCTTTTTCTCTTTTTGTTTCTTCTTTGTTCTTCATGCTTATACTCAGCCTCTGGCCTCTAGCACACCTCTAACCATCATGACCAAGCAATATAAGATGATGGTTGAAACCATATGTGGTGTAACCAAGCTATTGATTGATTAAGGCAAGTTATGTCACTTTGATTCATTTATTTTTCCATTGTTTTAACATCTATTGCTTTGTGTTGAATCATATTCTTATGTATGTAATATTTGTTTGCATACAAGATTTGGATCTGACTCTTCATCCACTCAAGTTCGTATTGTGCTTTATCGTGCTTTTTCGTGCTTTGTGTAGTTTGGATTTTTATTCTGAATTTGTCAATTCTAGCTTTTAAAAGGTGAGTTTTTATCACTCTAGACATATGTACTTATATTTTTGTGAAAAAAATGACAAGTGAATCTGTAGACATTGATATGTCATTCATATATACCTGTGTTGTGATTACATGACGATAAATGCCGTTTATATATTTGTTACATCATTTGTTATGATATTATATGTATACTGTTATTTTATTTCTGTTAATCACCACTGCAAGTTCCCTATCACTATGGGTCGAAATGATACATACCCGAACGGACTTTAGGATAAGAAATATCACTATGGGCTGAAATGATAGGCTCGAGTGATTTTTTTATTGATTTTTGTCGTATTTATTTTTCTTCGGATTGCGGGTTTGAAATGATAGAACCCGGATTTTTCTTGTTAAATTACGGATTGAAATGATACATATCTGTATCACTTGGCCTACGTTAGAAAATATTATACAGGCCCATGGTTAATATTTTTAAAGTAATATTTTCCTAAAAATTTATTAAGTATTTTGAAAATTTGGAATATATGGAATTTTAACTTAAAATTTGATTTAAAGATTTGAAATATAAGAGATATCAGCTTTTATAAGTTAAAATGTTATAAGCTGATGGTTGATTTAAAGTGTAAAGTTTTAGTTAATGCAAGAAATATGTACAGTTTTAATTTATGAAAGAAATGTGTAAAGTCCTAATTAATGAAAGCAACATGTCAAGTTTTAATTAATGCAAGAAACATGTAAAGTTTTAATTAATGCAAGAAACATGTAACGTTTTAATTAATGCAAGAAACATGTAAATTTTTTAATTTATGAAAGAAACGTGTAAAGATTTAATTTATGAAAGAAATGTGTAAAGTCCAAATTAATGAAAGAAACATGTAAAGTTTTAATTAATGCAAGAAACATGTAACGTTTTAATTAATGCAAGAAACATGTAAAGTTTTAATTAATGCAAGATACATGTAAAGTTTTAATTTATGAAAGAAACGTGTAAAGTTTTAGTTAATGCAAGAAACATGTAAAGTTTTAATTTATGAAAGAAACATGTAAAGTTTTAACTAATGAAAGAAACGTGTAATTTTTTAATTAATGCAAGAAACATGTAAAGTTTTAATTAATGCAAGAAACATGTAAAGTTTTAATTTATGAAAGAAATGCGTAAAGTTTTAATTTATGAAAGAAATGTGTAAAGTTTTAAATTTATGAAAGAAACGTGTAAAGTCCTAATTAATGAAAGAAACATGTAAAGTTTTAATTAATGCAAGAAACATGTAAAGTTTTAATTTATGAAAGAAACGTGTAAAGTTTTAATTTATGAAAGAAATGTGTAAAGTCCTAATTAATGAAAGAAACGTGTAAAGTTTTTAATTAATGCAAGAAAGATGTAAAGTTTTAATTAATGCAAGAAACGTGTAAAGTTTTAATTTATGAAAGAAACGTGTAAAGTTTTAATTCATGAAAGAAACATGTAAAGTTTTTAATTAATGCAAGAAACATGTAAAGTTCTAATTAATGAAAGAAACATGTAAAGTTTTAATTAATGAAAGAAACATGTAAAGTTTTAATTAATGTAATATTAATTAAATGATAAATGCTCTTTACTGTAATAGAAATGTAAATTAAAACGTACATTTGATAATGTAAGTTTTAATTAGTGTAATATTGATTAAAATAGTAAATGCACTTTACTGTAATAAAAATGTAAATTAAAACGTACATTTGATAATGTAAGTTTTAATTAGTGTAATATTAATTAAATGATAAATGCTCTTTGCTGTAATAGAAATGTAAATTAAAACGAACATTTGATTATGTAATTTTTAATTAGTGTAATACTGATTAAAATGATAAATGCTCTTTATTGTAATAAGTGTAAGTTAAAACATACATTTGACATGTAAATTTTAATTAATGTAATGGTGTATTTTAAATTGATTAAAATGATAAATGTTCCTTACTGAAATAATAAAATGTAAGTCATTAATGTACATTTGATATGTAAGTTTTAATTAATGTAAATGACATATTTTAAATGATTAAAATAGTAAAGTTTCTTTATTGTAATAATAATGTAAGTTAATAAGGTACTTTTAACTTAACAAAAGAATTTCAGCTTTAAATTGGACATTACAGTAACAAAGTTTATTTAACTATAAGGCTATGATAAAATGACCATGTTAAAATTTGTAAGTATATAAATACTTTGATTATATAAAAACGGAAAGTATTACATTCCAAAAATGCTATGATTCCTTAAGGTTACATTTCCAAAATGCTATGATAATTTAAAGGAATATTTCAAGTTTAGTAAATCCAAGGAAATATTCAATGATTTGGAAATTTGGGTTTTAGTTAAATGATATATTATTGAATTAGTTTTGAAATGGAAATGATACTATTGTGATATGGTTTTGAAAGTATATACTAGTTTGAAACAAATGATATGATTTTAAAATGGATATGCTAGTTTGGTTTTGAAAGTATAAATGATTTTGAAATAAATATCCATGGGTTATAATAACGTTTGGTTGTTAAAGAGACCGGGGTCGGAAGTTGTCATACTCTCTGCCAACTCCGAAAACCACTTTAACAACCGTGTTCGCGGTGGAGATTCCAGAATGAAGTAGGATGGTGGCGGCGTTTCCTTTGAGGTAAATACGTGGACCCAACTCCGGTGAGTTGGCATAAGGTGGCTAAAACAGGAGCGATTGACGGGTTAATGAGGTAGCACCTTTGGTCGGACACATCCCTTCGATAATATACTTTGACCTTTGGATTGATTCGGTGGCCACTTTTGATTTTCTTTGATTTGGGGGTGTTGTTCGAGGTGGGCGGTAGCAGCAGCTACGCGTTACCACCGACCCGGAAGCGTAATTGGTATATCTACCATGGCATTGCCTAGTTGTGCCGTGTCACCTACCCTATCGTGCCTTGTACGATTTAGATTTCTCCCGTAGCCCGTGTGGTATCCTCTGGTGGCTTCCTGATCAGGAGGGACTATGATATTGGATGGACTACTGGGACTATTAGGTGGTAAGGTGGAAATTGTAAAGCCTTAATGCTATTTAAAAGTATGTTTATTTTACTATAGACATTATTATAATAGCGAAATATTACTACATAGTAAATTGTTTAACGGATCCTTAGAGGATGGTCGGTCCCAAACATCCTTTAAGTTACTTGTACCTTATATTACAGTTCACTCGAGTTGGTTTACATTGCATAAGTATGTATGTCCTGATTCGAGTGTTTTGTGTTTTGCTTTACGCTCGGGTCAGACTGAGTGATACAGCATTTGAGACTCACCTTCGAAGTTGGAAGCTTTGCTTGAAGATATAGCTATCTATTTCACTTTCGGTTATCCAGTTGATTCCAGTTATCTGGTTGGTTCCAGTGATGTATTCTGATTCATACGTAGTTATCATGTTGAGACCTTCGTTGCATCTTGTTTGACTATGATGTATTTATATAGTAGCTTCATGAACTACTATTTCTTTATTTCCGCTGCATTTTATTACTCTATGTCTGTGATCTGTGACTATTTATTTACCGTTTATGCTGTGTTTTGCCAAATTTAAACTACAATTCGGTATTTTAAGCTATTCAAGTCCGACATGTGCGGATGCGAATGGTTGAAAATAGCGGGTCGTTACATTTGGTATCAGAGCTTTGGCTCTAGGCAAACTTAGCATATATGGTAAATTTATTTATAGAATCACTTTCATTTGCGTTGAATTTCTTCCTTTTTGACTTGGGTTTCTTTTGAGCATTGGAACGTTCCCTGCGGTTTCAAAATTCATTTTTGTCCCTCACTATTCTTCTTCTTTTGATTCTGGAGTATCCCATAACTCCACTTCAAATGATCTTTATAATGAAATGGCGGTCTCGTCAGCATTTAGATGACTTGTAAAGGGGTGAAACTCCTTTGCAATTAGCATTGATTCCCCGGAGATTTATATATATATCCTCGGTTTAGATGCTAGTACCTCTTGTTACTCCGAATTCTATTTCTTGAGATCGGATGTATTTTTGCCCCAGAACTCTACATCGATCTTATTCTTGAAGTCACGGTTTACCCGGTTAAGGCTCCCGCGATTTATGTAAGCTTATCCATTCCTTATTCTATCAATTTAATCATCTTATCCTTTGTTTCGAACTTATCTTCGAATCAGAATTCTCTGGATTTGAGTCAATCAAATTTGAATCCCTATTCTTTCTTTGTAAACCTATATTTAAAATGTTTTATATATTGTATTGTTTGAGTTGTTGATGTTGATTTGGGTTTCCGATAGATTCGTCTGATCAACGCTATCGATAGGATTTGCAAAACACTTGAACAGAGCAAACTGACACCATATTGATTTCAAAATTTAGTTAATGATAAATTTTGTATAATTATATTATGTATGAGTTTGATTTTCTGAATTCTGATAATTAATTGAATAAGTCATTAAGAAATAATATTTGACTTTATATATATTTTGTAACCATTGGCTTTTGTCTCCTATATAAATAACTGAACTATAAAGCATAGCTATTAATTAATTTGGAAATTAAAATGAATCTAAATCAAGAACTTGAAAATTTAATTTCTGATGGTTTCAAACTTGGGTTTTAAAGTTTTAAAAGATATATCATTTAAAGTGTTTTTCGAATAGAGATTGTTTTCAAAGAATTTTTAATGTTTAAATCAGTGCCCTTCTCTTGTCGCTGGAAAATAATTTCGGTGATAACTGCAGCATCATTGACATTCATTTTCGAGTTTCGAAGTGAAAAGACCATTCTGTAGCTTTGCTACTGTTTTTCTTTGAAAATTTAATTGATTTAAATTTCAAAAATATGACTTGATTTGTAATATATATATGGATATATGATTTAAATTTGGTTTGATATATATTGTATATGTATTTATTTACCTCTAAATGGTTTAAAGTTAATCGGAAATGTAATTCTTAAATTTACCTTAAAGAATGTTTTCAATTATAAAAGGAACCAAAATTTTTAAATAAATATTTAAGTTGAAATAATTGAATTAGAAAACTTTATTTGTATAATATTCTATTGCATTTTCATTATAACTTACCTAAATTGTTTAAAAGTTAACTATGTAATTGGATAATATACAATATAAAAGGATTTTATAAATAAAATTTGAGTGTTTATAATAAATGTTATACACTTAAATTTTTGTTATAAAAGGATTAATAAAGGTAAATAGAATAAAAAGTTAATTGAATAATATACAATATAAAGTGATGTTAAAGGAATTTATAAATAAATTGGAGTAAGTCATAATAAGTGTAAGTATACTTAATATATGTGATTAGACATATATTAAGTGGAATAAATGCAATAACCATCTGGAATAAAGAAGAATGAAACTTATTGAATAAAATTTTGAGTATAATAAATGATATCAAATTCACGATTTTAGAAATTGTTAATTGGGTGATAAGATAATGAAATTATAAATTAGATAAGATTTAATTAACTTAGGAAAAATCAAATGGATGAAATAAATTATTAATTTAAGTTGAAACTTTCATGATTTTAAAATTTATCATCTTATTTTGTTTTCCAATCTCTTATCCTTCGGTTGTTCCTATTCTCCTGTATCCTAAGCGGGGAATTGAATTCCAAATTGATCTTATCTCCTAAAGTTCGATCTGTAGTTCTTCCTCCCAAAATACCTTTACCAGTCTGTTTTGGAAAACTTTTCAAGAATCATCTTTGTACTTGTGTACGTGATTACAGAGGATCTTGGGAAGATCATCTCCATCTTGTTGAATTTACCTATAACGACTGTTACCAGGTATAATTTCAATCTTTTTTTTATATTGTCTTAATTATATCTCATTCTATCTGTTGTCTCTATTTTCCATGCCTTGTTCCTTTACGGGGACGAAAAGTTTTGAGTGGGGGAGAGTGTAACAACCCATAATTTTGTGAATATTTTTAATTAAATTTTTATTTGAAATTTTGTTTTTTAAATCATTTAAAAGTGAATTTTTAGAATTTTTCCAATGTAAGTTTGGGATTTGTTCGTAATTTATTTTCCAAATGCAATAAATAAACGATTTTTGAAAATTTTATATTTTGGTCAAAATTTGAATTTTCCGTTTAAATTTAAAAAAAAATTGAATTTTAAATTTTATTCTTTTTCTTTGAAGCAGAATATATTTATGATATCTGTTCTGCATTTTGTTTCGTTAAATTCTGAGTTATACTTTTGAAATTAGATAAATTACAGCGTTTTACACGCAGTTATTTTCTGTATTTCAATTTCTATTTTTCTATGTGCATTTCTATATTTTTATTTTCTATGTTATTTTATTTTATTTTTCTATTTTGTTTATCTAAACTTTATTTATTGGATTTTACTTGTGTGTATATCTTTTCATAAAAGGCTTGGAAGAAATCAAGGAGACATGCGTTACATTTCTTTAATGCTTGCCCTTTTATTTACTACCCTCTTTATTACTTACCCTAACCATTCACCATTCATAGCTGTGAATTGCTCTTACTAATCACGCACAAACATCTCAAAATACCTCTTTTCAATTTCATTTAATAATATATATATATATATATATATATATATATATATATGTATGTATGTATGTATGTATGTATGTATGTATGTATATGTTTCTGTCTCCTTATTTCTTGCCTTTTTTCCTAGCCTTTTTGTTTTCCTATCATTTACTCCTCTTTAGCCATTCAAATCTTTTCTTTCCGTCCACTCCACTTCATAATTCGCGTACACATTTACTTCACATTTCATTTCTAGAAAGAAATGTATGCAAATAAATGGATTGGAGAAATTTAAGAGGCATACGTTTCATTGTTTAAACTCTTGCCTATTTCATTTGCATGGCCTTTATTATTTTCTTGCCATTTCCTCCTCATTCCTAGCCATGAATTACTCTACTCATAGCCTTGCATAACAAGTTGAAAATTCACGTACAAACAATTATTTTCCATCTCTCATTTTTTTTCATTTGCATTTAAAAATAAATATGTTATACGTTTCTTCCTCCTTAACTTATGCCTTTCCGTTTCCTTAGTATTCATAACTCCTTAGCTATTTTTTCTTATATAGCCGTGTATTTCCTTTTATCATTCACGTACAAAACTCCTCAAACATATCTCATTTTATTCCATTTCTCATTTCATCTCTTGAAAGAAAGAATTTTTTTTATTAAATACATCAAGTATTTGTTGCCATTTTATTTTCCAAACCATTCAAAATCTCGTCCTTTATTGCATAGCCCCTTTATTACTTACCTTAGCCGTTCATTCCTTTAATCTAGACATGAATTTCTCTTGCCTATCACACATGCATGAAAGAAATTATATTCAAGCTCTAGATCCATGGCTTCTCTTCCTCTTCTTTCTTTTTCTCTTTTTGTTTCTTCTTTGTTCTTCATGCTTATACTCAGCCTCTGGCCTTTAGCACACCTCTAACCATCATGACCAAGCAATATAAGATGATGGTTGAAACCATATGTGTTGTAACCAAGCTATTGATTGATTAAGGCAAGTTATGTCACTTTGATTCATTTATTTTTACATTGTTTTAACATCTATTGCTTTGTGTTGAATCATATTCTTATGTATGTAATATTTGTTTGCATACAAGATTTGGATCTGACTCTTCATCCACTCAAGTTCGCATTGTGCTTTGTCGTGCTTTTTCACGCTTTGCGGAGTTTGGATTTTTATTCTGAATTTGTCAATTCTAGCTTTTAAAAGGTGAGTTTTTATCACTCTAGACATATGTACTTATATTTTTGTGAAAAAAATGACAAGTGAATCTGTAGACATTGATATGTCATTCATATATGCCTGTGTTGTGATTACATGATGATAAATGCCGTTTATATATTTGTTACATCATTTGTTATGATATTATATGTATACTGTTATTTTATTTCTGTTAATCACCACTGCAAGTTCCCTATCACTATGGGTTGAAATGATACATACCCGAACGGACTTTAGGATAAGAAATATCACTATGGGCTGAAATGATAGGCTCGAGTGATTTTTTTATTGATTTTTGTCGTATTTATTTTTCTTGGGATTGCGGGTTTGAAATGATAGAAACCGGATTTTTCTTGTTAAATTACGGATTGAAATGATACATATCCGTATCACTTGGCCTACGTTAGAATATATTATACAGGCCCATGGTTAATATTTTTAAAGTAATATTTTCCTAAAAATTTATTAAGTATTTTGAAATTTTGGAATATATGGAATTTTAACTTAAAATTTGATTTAAAGATTTGAAATATAAGAGATATCAGCTTTTATAAGTTAAAATGTTATAAGCTGATGGTTGATTTAAAGTGTGAAGCTTTAGTTAATGCAAGAAACATGTACAATTTTAATTTATGAAAAAAATGTGTAAAGTCCTAAATAATGAAAGAAACATGTAAAGTTTTAATTAATGCAAGAAACATGTAAAGTTTTAATTAATGCAAGAAACATGTAACGTTTTAATTAATGCAAGAAACATGTAAATTTTTAATTTATGAAAGAAACGTGTAAAGATTTAATTTATGAAAGAAATGTGTAAAGTCCAAATTAATGAAAGAAACATGTAAAGTTTTAATTAATGCAAGAAACATGTAACGTTTTAATTAATGCAAGAAACATGTAAAGTTTTAATTAATGCAAGATACATGTAAAGTTTTAATTAATGCAAGATATATGTAAAGTTTTAATTTATGAAAGAAACGTGTAAAGTTTTAGTTAATGAAAGAAACGTGTAAAGTTTTATTTAATGCTAGAAACATGTAAAGTTTTAACTAATGAAAGAAACGTGTAAGTTTTTAATTAATGCAAGAAACATGTAAAATTTTAATTAATGCAAGAAACGTGTAAAGTTTTAATTTATGAAAGAAATGTGTAAAGTCCTAATTAATGAAAGAAACGTGTAAAGTTTTAATTAATGCAAGAAACATGTAAAGTTTTAATTTATGAAAGAAACGTGTAAAGTTTTAATTTATGAAAGAAATGTGTAAAGTCCTAATTAATGAAAGAAACGTGTAAAGTTTTTAATTAATGCAAGAAACATGTAAAGTTTTAATTAATGCAAGAAACATGTAAAGTTTTAATTTATGAAAGAAACGTGTAAAGTTTTAATTAATGAAAGAAACGTGTAAAGTTTTTAATTAATGCAAGAAACATGTAAAGTTCTAATTAATGAAAGAAACTTGTAAAGTTTTAATTAATGAAAGAAACATGTAAAGTTTTAATTAATGTAATATTGATTAAATGATAAATGCTCTTTACTGTAATAGAAATGTAAATTAAAACGTACATTTGATAATGTAAGTTTTAATTAGCGTAATATTGATTAAAATAGTAAATGCTCTTTACTGTAATAAAAATGTAAATTAAAACGTACATTTGATAATGTAAGTTTTAATTAGTGTAATATTAATTAAATGGTAAATGCTCTTTCCTGTAATAGAAATGTAAATTAAAACGAACATTTGATTATGTAAGTTTTAATTAGTGTAATATTGATTAAAATGATAAATGCTCTTTATTGTAATAAATGTAAGTTAAAACGTACATTTGACATGTAAGTTTTAATTAATGTAATGGTGTATTTTAAATTAATTAAAATGATAAATGTTCCTTACTGAAATAATAAAATGTAAGTTGATAATGTACATTTGATATGTAAGTTTTAATTAATGTAAATGACATATTTTAAATGATTAAAATAGTAAAGTTTCTTTATTGTAATAATAATGTAAGTTAATAAGGTACTTTTAACTTAACATAAGAATTTCAGCTTTAAATTGGACATTACAGTAACAAAGTTTATTTAACTATAAGGCTATGATAAAATGACCATGTTAAAATTTGTAAGTATATAAATACTTTGATTATATAAAAGCGGAAAGTATTACATTCCAAAAATGCTATGATTCCTTAAGGTTACATTTCCCAAATGCTATGATAATTTAAAGGAATATTTCAAGTTTAGAAAATTCAAGGAAATATTCAATGATTTGGAAATTTGGGTTTTATTTAAATAATATATTATTGAATTAGTATTGAAATGGAAATGATACGATTGTGATATGGTTTTGAAAGTATATACTAGTTTGAAAGAAATGATATGATTTTGAAATAGATATGCTAGTTTGGTTTTGAAAGTATAAATGATTTTGAAATAAATATCCATGGGTTATAATAACATTTGGTTGTTAAAGAGGCCGGGATCGGAAGTTGTCATACTCTCTGCCAACTCCGAAAACCACTTCAACAACCGTGTACGCGGTGGAGATTCCGGAATGAAGTAGGATGGCGGCGGCGTTTCCTTTGAGGTAAATACGTGGACCCAACTCCCGTGAGTTGGCATAAGGTGGCTAAAACAGGAGCGATTGACGGGTTAACGAGGTAGCACCTTTGATCGGACGCATCCCTTCGATATTATACTTTGACCTTTGGATTGATTCGGTGGCCACTTTTGATTTTCTTTGATTTGGGGGTGTTGTTCGAGGTGGGCGGTAGTAGCAGCTACGCGTTACCACCGACCCGGAAGCGTAATTGGTATATTTACCCTGGCATTGCCTAGTTGTGCCGTGTCACCTACCCTATCGTGCCTTGTATGAGTTTAGATTTCTCCCGTAGCCCGCGTGGTATCCTCTGGTGGTTTCCCGATCAGGAGGGACTATGATATTGGATGGATTACTGGGATTATTATGTGTTATGGTGGAAAATGTAAAGCCTTAATGCTATTTAAAAGTATGTTTATTTTACTATAGACATTATTATAATAGCGAAATATTACTACAAATAGTTTAACGGAACCTTAGAGGATGGGCGGTCCCAATCATCCTTTAAGTTACTTGTACCTTATATTACAGTTCACTTGAGTTAGTTTACATTGCATAAGTATGTATGTCCTGACTCGAGTGTTTTGTGTTTTGCTTTACGCTCGGGTCAGACTGAGTGATACAGCATTTGAGACTCACCTTCGAAGTTGGAAGCTTTGCTTGAAGATATAGCTATCCTTTTCACTTTCGGTTATCCAGTTGATTCCAGTTATCCGGTTGGTTCCAGTGATGTATTCCGATTCATACCTAGTTATCATGTTGAGACCTCTGTTGTATCTTGTTTGACTCTGATGTATTTATATAGTAGCTTCATGAACTACTATTTCTTTACTTCCGCTGCATTTTATTTCTCTGTGTTTGTGATCTGTGACTATTTATTTACTGTTTATGCTATGTTTTGCCAAATTTAAATTACAATTCGGTATTTTAAGCTATTCAAGTCCGACATGTGCGGATGCGAATGGTTGAAAATAGCGGGTCGTTACAAGGCTCATAAAGCTGGCGGGGGCATAGTAAGTCCCGGTCCGGTCCCGATATTTGTCGTTTCTCCGGCTGGCACTATTGTTGAGACTAGAGCGCGTCCTCCTTATAACATCGAGAGTGCCACCATTCCTCCAGTCCCATGCATAAAGGATATTCCGATCTCTGTGAATTCTTAGGAGGAGACTGCTTTAATTCACCCGGCCGGAGACAAGCCAGTTGAAGCAGGCCGGAGAGATAAAGGTTCAAAGAGGGAGAGGGTTCTGAGCGGCGGCTTGAGCGGGTCTATGTTGAAGAAAATCAAGAAGGATAGAAGACCAAAGGCATAGACTTGTACTTTTGCTTCTTGTCTTCTTTGTAGACAGCTAGAATAGGCCTTTTCTTTTGCTTTTGTAGGCTATGTATAGATGCGGGTTTGGCCCCTGCTTATAGGAATTCATCGAACAGATTTTGTGCTTACTTTTTCAAAGAATAGTGGAAATAAAATTTCTTTTGTTTTTCAATGCAACTCGGTGTTCGTTCATTTAAGTATTTCAGCACTCGTGTTTCCATTCAATGTACTTGTGAGGCTTTAGTCTAAGTCGAACTAGAGTCCATTCGTTAAGTCTTGAAGTCATGGCTTCGGGTCGTAATCAAACGTTGAGTCAATTCCCAATGTTATGCTGTCTCGATCAATGGCTAGTACTTGAGTTATGCCCCCAGTCTTGGGGGGAACTGAAGTGGTCAGTCGCTAGTCGTTTTCCGCCTTTACTAACTTTAATTAACTCGGTATGGAACAAAGTTATAGTGAGATGAGTTTGAGTGGTCCGATCACACTCACTCATTCGCTGGTATTTACGAACACACTATAGGGATTGAACTTGTATACCAGCGATCGGTCATTCCTACATAATGCTTGGAATTAAATCTACACTCCGAGGGCATAAGTTAATTTACAGGCGGTCGGTCACACCCGTTCAAGTGTTTATACTCCAGCCTGCGCTCTCAGGACCTGAATTGGTTGATGGGTGGTCAGTCGCACCCATCCAGTGTTTATACTTTGGTCCACGCTCTCGGGACCAGAGTTTGTTGATAGGTGGTCAGTCACACCTATTTAGGTTTATGCTTCAGTTCGCACGCCGAGAATTTGGAGTTGGTCGATAGACAGTCAATCATATCTGTTCAAATATTAGGATCTTGTTCGCACTCTGGGAACAAGTAGTTGATCTAGATTGTGGATGGTCGGATCACATCCACCTTGATTTGGTAAGAAAAGTCCTAGGTAGATGGATCCATCTTCTTCAGGCTTGTAAAAGTAGAGGTGAGGCCATGGATGAACGGATCCATCGTCCTCGAGCTTAAATTTTGGAGTTTGTACTTCAGCTTGCACTCTAGGAGCTGGAGTTTGTTAGGGGATCATCGTGTTTCGATCTCTCTTTGCTTTATCGTTGCTTGCCCCGAGCTTGGGGTTTCATTTAGCGAGTGACCGGTCGGATCACGATCACTCCTTGTTTGAATGAGTCCTACCGTATGATGGGACTTAGCTTTTCGTACATCATGACGGTTGCAAGACGCATTTCAAGAAATAGCCACTCTTGCTTGTTGAGTCTGCATTTTCTTACTGAAATAAGAAAGTATGGCAAAATCAGTTTCCTATTACAAGTTCAAATTTAAAAAGTGCATAAACAAATTTCAAAGGAAAAGAAGATTAAATGAATAAAAGCAAGTTATGTGTAATAGTGACGGAGACTCTCGCTGTTCCATGCTCTCGGTAAAGTGAGACCGTCAACAGTTGATAGTTTGAACGTGCCATCTCTAAGTCACCCCTCGATGATATACGGTCCTTCCCATATCGGTTTCATGTGTGAGGGGACCGAATAAATCCTCTTAAGTACGAGATCGCCAACTTCGAAGGTTCTGAGTTCGACCTTAGCGTTGTATAATTGGGAGACTCGACTGCGGTGTGCGGCTATCCTCAAATCAACCTCTTCGTGCTCCGTGTCAGTAAATCCATAGATTCTACAAGTAGGATGACATTCGTCTTTGGATCGTAATAGGTCACATGGTGGGAACGTACTTCTAGTCAATTGGAATAACAGCTTCGGAGCCATAGGGAAGTGCAAACGGAGTACGGCCAGTTGCGGTCTTATGGTTAGTTCGATATGCCCATAAAGCCATAGGAAGCTTATCGACCCACTTACCTCCAGCGTTTTCCAATCGTTTCTTTGGAGCGGACTTGATAGTTTTGTTGACAGCTTCGACTTGCCTATTCGCTTAAGGGTGAGATATCGCTGGGAACTTCTTCTAAATGCGGTAGCGTTGACAAAAATCTTTGAACTTAACACTATAGAATTAGGTCCTGTTATCAGTTACAATGGTGTGTGGGAGACCAAAGCGATAGATGATGTTGCGCGCAACAAAGTTGATTACTTTCTTCATCGTGATAGTGGCAAGGGGCACAGCTTCTGCTCATTTAGTAAAGTAGTCAACTGCAACGATGGCGTACTTTGCACCACCCTTGGCTAAAGATAGAGACTCTATTATATCAACACCCCATGTGGCGAACGGCCATGGACTGACCATCTGAGTAACTTCTACAGGAGGTATTCCTAGAATTCTGGCATGTTTCTGGCACCTATCACATTTCTTGGCATAATCTGATGTGTCTCAGTTCATTGCCAGCTAGCAATATCCATATCTGAGTATCTTTTTGGCAAGGGTTTGCCCCCTAGATTGATTGTCACACTTTCCCTCATGCACATCATGCAACACTCATTTGATCTCGTCATTAGCGATACACCGGAGTAAAGGAACAGAATATCCCCTCCTGTACGGGACTCCATTTTGGATTATAAATCGTGAAGCTTTTTGAAGAACCTTCCTTTTCTCACTTCTGCGCTAGGGTAAAGCTCTGTGGTCAAGATAGTTTTTGAATGGAGTCATCCATGACTCCTTCTCGGGAGTTGCTTCTTACACTCGGTCTGTTTCTATTTGATCGATACTCGGAGTAGTAAGTTTCTCGATAGGGACGAGTCCTATCTGTTATGCTTCATCAGTGCTGGCTAGTTTTGCTAAAGAATCGGGTTTTTGATTTTGCTCTCGGGTTAGACAGTCGATAGCATAATGGTCGAACTGATTCAACACTTCTTAAACCTGAGTACGGTAGGTAGCCAATTTCAGGTCTCTAGCTTGATACTCTCCTCGAACCTGGCATACGACCAACTGTGAATCACATTAAATTTCCACAGCAATGAATCCCAAGTCTCTAGCGAGCTTTAGACCAGCAAGCAAAGCTTCGTACTCAGCTTTGTTGTTAGTTGCGTAGAAGTCAAACTTCAAAGCATAACATATGGATCGACCTTCTGGGGCTTCGAGTACCACTCAAGCACCTGAACAGCGGTCATTTGATGCACCTTCAGTGTATAGCTTCCATGTGCACTAGGGAGATTCATTGGCTTCGGGCAAGTCCTCCGGTATGGTAAATTCAGCTATAAAGTCCGCTAGAACTTGTCCTTGAATAGCTCGCCTTGGCGTATAAGTGATGTAAAACTAACTCAACTTGATATTCCACTTAAGCAATCTACTAGACATCTCAGGCCATGTCAAGATCTATTGTAACGGCTGGTCGGTGAAAATAATGATCGGATGAGCCTGAAAATATGGATAGAGCTTCCTCAAGGCTATAACAAGGTAATAAGCCAGCTTCTCTAACTTTGGGTTGTTCTTTTCTGCCCCTGCTAATCTTTTTCTAATGTAATAGACTGGTCCTTGGATCCGATCTTCTTTTCGAATTAACGCAACGTTGATTGCATTTGCTAAAACCGCCAGATAGACATATAATCTTTCATTATCAACTAGCTTTGACAAATAGGAGGTGTTGCCAGATGTTGAACTAGTGCTTGGAACGCGCCTTCACACTCATCTGTCCATTCAAAGTTTCTCTTTCCTTTTCTGATCAATACAAAACATTTTTATATCCAATAACAAATACGTCACTCATATATATAATACATTCAAACTCATTCTATGGTGTTACTAACCCTATCTCTAATGAGTTACTCATCCTAGGGTATTACTAACCCTATCTCTGATGAGTCTTTATCCAACCAAAGCCAAGGTTCTCGCTTAATCTTCAGCTCTGATACCAAATGTAATGGCCCGTTTTTCCGTATCCTTTGAATCGACAATAAACCACACATGTCCAACTCAAATTGCATGAATAAGCGGATCATTAAGGGTAGAAAGAAAATTAAGACAGAACAGAATCAAGCACGAGTGGAATAAAATATATTATTTCAATAATAATCTTTGCAGTGAAATTTTTTAAATACAATATCAAAGTCTAACCTAGATTCAGCTTGGACATTCATAACACCTGCCCTTACAAATGCCTACAAACAACAAAACAAATGAAATAGATGCAACGGATAATAGAATACGTCCATACGATGACGAAGATCTCCAGCTCTACTTTGGAAATTCCAACCGTCTTCAACTCAACCTGAAACTCCTCCCTGAATCGAGTATTGAAAATACCCGGATCAAGCTTGATAAACCAGCGTAAGAAACTCAAATATAAATGAAAGTGTCATATATTAGCCTTTGAATAAAATCCTTTGAAAAGAAAGAGTATCTCATAAGACCACGCCCGCACATAAACACGGACGGGTTTTTATCTTATGATAACTAGAACACTTTTATATCAAAATACACTTGATATTATTTTTAATGACATTCTTTTGAAAACACTTTTCAAATAAACTTATTCAAATAAGATATCAACATCTGGACTACGTCTATGGTAATATATTCGGACTAGGTGAACGGAATAAACCGAACAGAATATATGATACCAGAAAGGGGTAGCTGAAATGTTTGCAAGTCATTACAGCTATTTTGAGACTACAATCAAAACCGTAAAGCTCATATTGGAATTGGATTTTCAACATGATAGGGAACTAGTGGTCTTTTCTTCGATCGACGCATAACAAACATAATTCCCACGGTGCCTTAATCGCTTTTCTCAAACTAGTCATTTGGAACTATACTTGCTATACTACAACTGACAACCGGTAGTTCCCTGCTTTTCTCAAGCTAACAACTTTAACAAAATGAGGCAATCAATGCCTGGAGGGACGTATCCCCTAAAGGGCCCAACGTATTGGACACCACCATACACACTCACTTAATCCAAATTTGCATCTGTTAGACCACATAGTATCCCATCATAACCAGGGTGTGAGGCTCGCGAGGTTACGCTCAATTTCTTCAAAGCCACGCTTTTCATACAAAACCATGCTTTGATCATAACATGTTCCACTTTGAATTCCACACCGCCATTCCTTTGATCACTATTTTCCTTCCACAAAAATGCAGCCCTTGAGCTCATACATCTCAAGGAGGGCATTAAGCTAAGAGAAGTTGCCTTTTCCACCACCACTGATGTGCATTTCTAAAAGTCAAACGTTGTGTCTCAGAAATGCAATGTTAGACATTCTTCCATATAAGTTCGTTATGGGACGGAACGACACCGAAGGCACACTCCTACTACCACTAGTAGCGAGTAGTCCCTTGCAATTCAAAAAATCTCCATAACGAGGAGACCACAGCTATAAATAACTCCATAATGGGAGCTACCCAGAGCATGTTCAACAAGTAGTCGCTATGAAGATCCACGGTCTTCAAAATCATCATTTTCAACGTGTCTTCACTTTCGAACGTATACATTGGTTCAAAGTGGTTTACGGATAGGGATCACCCAAATCCGATCCCAATTCCTTCAAAGCAAATCATTGCTTTAAAAGATGTTAAGTTCATATATGGATATCAATCATCAATCAATTAATTCATCTTTTATAAAATATCTTTCTTAGATATATTCTTTTCAATTTATTCCATTTTCTTTTCTAGAGCATATGGAATCATTAAGCCTCATTTATCAAATCATTTGATTTATTAAACTTCTTTAGATCTTAGAATAATTCCAAATCATTTTCTCTTTTGCTTAGGAAAACCTTTCCAAATCATTATTTTACTCTTAATCAATGATTTCTTATATTAAATTATAACCTTAACTTAGGGAAACTATTCCCAAATCATTCATTAAATCTTAATCAAAGATTTATTTCCTAAATCAAATCATATTCTTGCAAATCAAAGATTTTCGTAACAGAGTATTACTGCCACCTTAGATATGGTAAATTTCACCTTCGGGGACTAATGGAAAGTAATCCTACATCATGAAGATCGTTGTCATCAATAATTATTGTCTTCAATATATTTTATTTCGAAAATTAGTTTGAAGGGGTTTTCGGATAGGAATCACCCAAATCCAATCCTGGTTTTTTAGATAGGAATCATCCAAACCCGATCCCAGTTCCTTCATGCTAATCATCGATAAAAAGATGTTAAGTTCATATAGGGTTTCAAAAATTTTAAGTGGTATAAACAATTCATCTTAACCAATAATTCAATCTCTTATTAAAACCTCCAAATCACCAATAAATTACTTAATTATTCATTTAAAATCTTTCACAATAGACTTAGTAATGAATTGTTAAATTTAAAACAACATTTCAAAAGTTATTTCAAACTGTTGTGAAAAGCGTTGCGAGAAGTGTTGCAAATCGCGTTTTAAAAACTATATTCTTCAAAACGACTTTTATATCATTTAGAAATCAACATTTTCAACTTAAATCTCTTTTTATACATTTTAAATGATTTTTAGGATTTATTTCATATTTTTAAAGTATTTAAAATATCAATTTTAAACTTTGGTCACTTTATCGCAAAAGCGCGATTTTTTTGTGGAAAATTCATTTTGGACATATTTAAAATATACAAGATGAAAATTTTATTTTCTTTCATTATTTTTTTAAGCGTATTAAATGTTTATAAAATATTTCTAACACATTTTAAAACTATTTCCAAAAGGTTTAAGCATTCCATATACACCATTTTATTTTCAAAAGAAAAGTGCTTTCCTTTGTGCTTATCGACGTGTATTAACATGACTTGGTAAAATAATTTAACAATAATATCAAACAATCAATACTTGATGAGAAAAGAATATATAAGGATACATAACAATCATAACACAACATCAAATATGTATATATGTAAATAGAGATGTTAAATAGAGTTTCTCACTATAAACCAAAGCGATTAACTTCCTACCAACATTCTAATCAACCAACACTTCACTAATTATATCCTACTCCATTAAACACTAGCAAACAACACCCTATCCCTTCCAATAGCTTGGCCGAGGCTTGAGATGGAGATTGGCTGAAAATATAGAGAAGAAGCGGTAGAGCTTTGAACTTGAATTCCCAAGATTTAGATCCGAAAAATAGGTCATCTTCTCTCTTGCTTTTGACTCTCTTACTCTCAAAATTTGAAAACTTGTTAACCGAAAAGTTGTTAAAAATTCATTTCTCTTGAATCTAACAAAATGATTCACTTGATTTTGATTATTTCTGAGAAAGATATGATAGAATGAAGAAGAGGTATTGTCGGATTGACAAAAATGAAGCCTGAAAATACACTTCAAATAATTGAGTTTCAAGTATAGCAAACCTCAAAACCTAAAAAAGTAATCAACACAAAAATTGTAGCCACTGAAATTTCAAATTGTTTAAAAAATAATTTCATAATTTGGATATGTTATGGTCAAGTTATGATCAAAATAAAACGGCTCATTCTCTAACTTAAAAACTAGGTCAGAAAATGCACTGGAAAGAAGTGGATTTTTGACATGGTTAACTTTAGAATAAGACAATGTGGTCAACATAAAAGTTGTAGCCTCTTGAAAAATACATTATTTGAAAAAAATAATTTTGTATTTTGATCCTATTCTGAAGAAGTTATTGCCGAGAGAAGAAGATGTAAAATGTGGAGAAAAGAGGAGTTTGATTTGAAGAGAATAAACATTGATTTCTTTTGAATATTTTGTAAATATTTTGACATTATTTCTTTCTAATTTTTCCTATGGCTTGGAAGTCATTAAATAAAATAGGAAGAAGATGAAGAAGCTTAAGAAAAGAAGAAGAAGAAATGTGAATGATAGTGAGAAGGAGGTGTGTATTTATAGATAAAGAAAGAAGTGGTAAATTTACCAAAATAACTTCTTACCATATTACCAAACTAACCTTACTTCAACCTAAAGCAATCTTCACTTTTTCATACTTAACATCATATTTTACATCCTTACTTTATGTTTTAGTCACTTAAAGATTAAGTAAAGAATATCATAATTATGTTGGCTGGTTTGATGTGATTTGATGTTTAATTTTTCTTACTTTCGTTCATTCTTACTTACTTTTACTAATGACTTCTACAAGTTTACTAATCTTATTTAGTAAAAGTAAACATGTTTAGTTATTAAAATATGTAATATATATGTTAAAACATGTTATATAATGTTGCGGCAACTTATTTTGAACAAAATACTGATTTTTGACAAAATGTTTTACTGTCACATTTTGACATTTTAGTTAAACTATTTATTAATGTAAATCAAATTTAAAAATAAATTTGTATAATGCTATTGAAAAATATATACACTCATAAAAAAATTAAATTTAACCTGTAACGACCCGAAATTTTTGACCCCGAAAATTCCAGATAGTTAGAGAAAAGAAGGAAAGAGATAGAAGAAGAAGAAGAAACAGAAACATCAAAACACAGATTCTCACACTCGCAGCGGATCAAAATATAATATCAAATAATAATAATTATACAAATGTCAACTGCATCTGTTATTTTACATACATTTACATCAGAGTTACTACACCATCACAAAACATTGGACAGATTAAAATCAACATGTCCCAGATAAACTACAATATCACAGCGGAATATATTCCATACGTTCATGCCATCCAGCTTGCCTCCTAAGCTCTTGAACGTCCTTACCTAGAAATCTGTAATACTCGGTCTGACCCAAACATTACAACAAAGTAACACCCGAGTCAGGCTGGAAACCAGCATGAGCAAATCCATATAATTTGAAATACTAAGTTCAAACCATAAAAGAAAAACCTAGGGTAACTCGTACTTCACTACGAGTTCATTACTTGTTATGCTTAACACTTATTTCACAAATCGATCCCTAAGTACCCATACTTAGTTTCAAAGGTCTATATTATTCCATTCCAGCCTATTGATTTCGCAAATCAAATCTATATAGAATTATTGTAGATTACAAATCGAAGTGGGTTCGGGTATTTACTGATACCCGACCCTGGTCTCTTCGAATTTCAATACCGTCTTAACCCAAGTTATTCAAGTGAAATACAATTCAACTTTATATACAGGATGTCACTTTTACATAGCAATTCATCATCGATAGATAACCACATTATCACTATCCACTCAAACATAACATATCATAAAACATTTCATATCAGATATATCAACCAATTCAAGGGATTTAACATTATTCAATCATTCCTAAGCAAGATTGATCACTTCCAAAATTAATTTAATTTATCTCTAACTAAATTAATTACTAACTTTAATCACTTAGATTACCTTTACTTAACATTAATTAATTACAAACCAATTAATTAATCATCCTTTAATTATCCATCTTTAATAATCACCCTTAACTAATTATCCATTAATTACGATAAGTAATTAACTCTTAATTAATTACAAAAATTAATTAACCTTCACCCATTCACATTAATCCTTAATTAATTACTCAAATTTAATTATCCTTTAATCTCTTACATTGATTAATTATCCTTTAATTAATCACACTTATTAATTTATTAACCCTTAATAAATTTTCTTATTTAATCCATACTTTAATTAATTACAAAAAGTAATTAATTCTCAACTACTTCCATTAAGTAATTTATCATTTAAGTAATTAACTAATCTCTAATTACCAAGTAATTAACCTTTAGTTAATTAATTTATATTCCTTTAATTAATTAATTAATTCTCAATCATTAATTAATTAGTTCTCAATCATTAATTAATTAATTTCTCTTTAATAACTTATTAATTTTATCCTTACTTAATTACTATGGTTAATTAACTTTAATTACTCAAGATCTTAAGTTTAATTAATGATAAAACATTTTATTTCCTTAATTACTTCTTAATTACATTTTAATCAAGTTTAAAAAAACTTAAGAATTAACTTTATTAATTAAAGTTAAAATAAATTATCCAATTTTCAATAATTACTATTTAAAATAATAGTTAAGGAAATTTAAACTTGATTTTGGTTAACCATTAAACTTGAAAATCTTTTATCATTTAACTCGAGCAAAACCCAAGCAATCCCACACTCAAACCCGAGTCTTTTCTCTTTCTTTTTAATTTCGTTTAAGTTTAAAATAGACATAACACACGAAACCACCCTCAGTTCTTACACGAGCCAACGACCCAAATCTCCCGTGTTTGACTTCGAGCCACAACCATCTCCTCATCACATAAACACCCTGACAACAAAGATACCCATGCACCGTGCACACCAACCCATTCGCTACTGATCATCACTCCGACCATCAACCTGTCAGCTACGACCCTCTCTAACCTATTAGCCACCTAGAAATACAAGCCTCCTCGAAAATCGAACCATCGATCCCAACATGAAACAAAATCATTTACCAGAAATCCTCACCGCACCTTCACCTCTGACCATCGGAGAACCCTCAACTCCGTCCAGACCTTCCCCTCACTCACCTTTTACTTTTCCCCAACCTCTGATAGTCCCTAGATAATCTACGACGTCGCAAATTGCCCGACCTTGACATCGACGAAGAGATCACCTTAAACCCTACCATCACTTCGTTCCGACTCCATGATTGATAATAAATTTTCTGACAAATTTTCCCATGACCCTTGATCCCTAAACCATCTTCAATTAAGGCCTCCATGATCATTTCTCTTCCGATCGACGAGAATTGACGACTTTCCTATTACCTTTCAACCCAAAACTTCCCACAAACCACCAACTTAAAAATCAAAATATAACCATTGAAAATTATGGCTTTTAAAGACAAATCAGTTTATATATGAAGATCTCCTAATTATGGAAGTCGAATTTTTGGTAGGTTTGAGTTTTTCTCTTTTTTTATCTGTAATTCTTCTTCCAGTAAAAAACTTCCTTCAAATTTAATTCAAAAAAATTGTTAACACTTAGATCCTGAAGATTCAAACATGTTTCATTTAAACATCACGGTCTATAGGAGAATATATGATGAGATTTTGAATTTTGAAATCTTGATTTTAGTCTGTAAAACCAACAGAGGCCCTTGTATATGAATATATAGACATGCACACTTAATCCAATCGTATTCATATGCATGCAAGAATCATACACATTCATGCAACATCTATCACAACATTGTTACAAATATTATTCACAAGCATCAAGATTTTAAACTGATTTAATTTTTGAAAAGGGGATGTTTACTCACCTTAAATGCTGGAAACAGAGAAGGTATAACCGAGATGCATGAAAATGCTATGATGATCTCTTTGAAAACTGAAGCTTTAATCCTTGCTTAAATTGAATCTTGAACTTATGTTTTGATTTTAGTTTGCTTTCAGGTTTATTTTTTGGTCTAGATCTTGAGTAGTTTTGGGCTTGCTGGATATGATTTGCATTACAACTTGAAACTGAAACTTGTTCTTCTTGAAACAGAAATTTTGTTTTGCTTGATTGAATCTGGATTTGTTACAGGATTTTGGTTTCTCTTTGTTTCTTTTTTTAGATATGAAAGAATAGAGATGAACAAATAAAATATACAGCCTTTTACAAAAATGAAGAGAAAATAAGTTAACACCTGTATACTATGTTATATTAATCCTTACACATGTTAATACATATTTTCTTTAATTAACAAATGTCAATTTGCATGTGTTTATTATATTACACTTGTAAAATTTAAATTTATTTTTAACCCTTTATTAATTCACCTATTATATATATACTACAATGTTCATTTCCAAGTATATACAAGAAAAGAATTTTGAATCCTTTATTAAATCTTATTTTGTATATTCACATCCCAACTTAAGATATAAATATATATATATATAGGTTTTATAATTAAATATACCTGTTACTAATTATAAGTATAAAAGAAAAATGTATTAGGCCTCTTATATTTCATACAATCTTAAAGAAGATGACTCAAAACTAACTATACATTAATAATTAAATACATACATATACATATACATATATATATATATATATATATTAGTTTCTAAAAGTCAAAAATTTTAAATCCAATTTATTCTACGATGTTTACAATTGAGCTTCAAATCCAACTTTTATTTACTATAATATTTATTTAATTAGGCTATCATATCTTATTAGAAGATTATAAAAATTCCAAATCACACAATTCTATAAATATCTTATATATGAATGGTAACAATCATATTTTATTTTGCTTTGAAATAAAAATTTATTTTGCTCAACTAAATAAAATAAATATCTCAATGGTAAAATCGGTAAATTACCCAATTGCCAAGTGTCCAAAAATTTAGGTTATCACAATCCTCCCCCGTTAGAATCTTTTCATCCTAGAAAAGGAACGAAACCAGAATTTGTTAAAATACTTAATATCAGTTAAATTTCTCTTTGAACCTTTTTTTTAAAACATTTCAAAATCTATATAATAATGCCAAAATAATTTTTATAAAAATACTTTTATAACACTATGTCTCAACCAGTCCATCCTTGTTCTCACAGAAATTCGGTCATACGTTGATCAGGCATATGACTGAAAATCTATAAGTACTTGGTAAACCCGTTTTCAACACCCAGTGAAAATACTTGGAAAATAATTTTATTGAAAATATAGAAAACATTTTTAAAATAGAGGAAACATCTTTGGTGAGAATGCTCTAGAAATCATCGCCCCCATCTATGGTCGTAGTTGTCCCGATGGTTACGTTGCCGTCCCGGCAAAATCCATAGATAACTATAAGCACTCTGCACCCCTCGATTACGCCATGGAACCCACTATAGATCGCATCTACTTCTGGGGTTATGTTCCTATCACAACAAAAACCCATATAACTGTAGGCATCAGTGCCCTCGAATTTCGCTGCCAAAAGAATGAAACTTCTCCACTTTATTCGACCATAAATCATAGTCTACCGATGTTACATTGCCTTCTTGGCAAAATCAAACGTAGACCCTTGATACTCACCTCCACACCATTTCCGCTAGGGTCCATAGTAGTCGTTGCGACATCGAGTTACACTATTGTCACAGCATAACCCAAATGCCTCTGTAGGCATCAGCGCCTTCGGCTTTCGCTACCCAATAATCCTCAGGAACTAGTTTGTCCGGACTCCTCACAGGATCAACTTTAGAACCTCCCCCACTTTGAGGCTTAAGGCAGTACCAACCTATGGTACTCCTGAGAAGTTCATTCAAGGGAGCGCCTTTTTCTGCATAGCCATTTTCAAAACACTTTATACTATACATATATAGTATTGTCCAAATCATACACCTAGTATGAATCCCATATAAATCTCCTTTTCACAAAATCGATAATTCTCAAACTAGGCTTTCCAATTTCCAAAATTGATTTTCCTCAAAAATAAAAGCCTTTTTAATTCCAAAGGTTCTAAAAACCTTTTTCCAAAATCATCCTCATAATATCCTTTATATATATAACTTTAAAAATCTTTGGATCACTTCAAACTTGTATAAATTCCCTTTTTATACTTCAAATACTTTTCAAAAATCCTTTTCTTCTGGCTATAGATTCAACAAGGGGTGTTTATCAATTATATACACAACTTTGTTTTTATGCCAAATATTCAAACTTGATTACTCTATGAAGTCACTTACCATATTACTCACTTCCATAGAGTAAATTTCTACCATAAAAATATCCAATTTCTATTTTTATTTCATCATATATTTCACAAATATAATTTTCATTTCTAAAATCCCTTTTACAGTTCTTATCAACAAATTTTCAATATCACTTTCATTCAAACCCATACGATGTAGTATATCATTCGTACGCAATATCAATCTGATCGCTCACTTGATCACACAATTTCTCTTCCGAACTAGTATCGTCCACCTGACTTCCTAGTGCGGACTCAGATCTGGTTTCTTGATTAGAAACGATCATTCCTTGCATAGCCATAACTATGATAGAGAATTTCTAGAATCAATCAAAAATCCATGTCCAGGTTCGCCGTCGAAAATCGAGTGAAAAATCCCAATTCGGATGATAAACTATCTCGAAATTCGGTGCTCGAATCTGGATCAAATCACCATGTGAATAGAATAATATACGTACATCTTATGTATTTATCTTTATTAATTATTAGCCAAATCAATATCCTTTTCTGTTCACATTCTCTTTAATTCTATTCACTTATTCACAGTTGCTTCAATTCATTTGGATTATCACCTCAATTCTTATCTCAATTGGGTATTTAATCATAAACAGTTTGCACTCTGACCAACTTTTAAATTTAGAAAATAGCTTGAAAAGTTTAAAATAGATAAGTAGTTGAAAAATAATTATTAGTTTGTAAAATAGCTATAAAATAGTTAAGTAATTGTAAAATAGTTGGAAAATAGTCAAATAGTTATAGAAATTTTTAATATTTGCAAAATAGTTGTAAAATAGAAATTAGTTGTAAAGTAGTTGAAAAATAGTGATTAGTTTATAAAACAGTTGTAAAATAGTTAAATAGTTCCAAAGTAGTTATAAAATAAGTATAAGATAGTTTGATTTTGAAAAGAAAGGTTGTATAGTAATAGCTTGGAAAAATAGGTTTATATTAAAATAATTTATTTTGAAAATAGTCTAGAGCCAAACCGTTTAACTTCCATACCTTCAATTCCGGTCAATTCCATTTAAATTTCCACTTCCTCTTAAATTGACTCAATTTCAATTCAATTTAAATAACTTTAAGTTCCATTGAAATTGATTTAACCTCAATTCAAGTTGAATTAGTCTCAATTTCTTTCCAAATTCAAATCAAATTCCATATGAATTTTAAACCTATTCAACTTTAATCACAAATCCAAATTATTTAAATTAGTTTCAATTTGAACTAATTTCAGGTTTAATTTCACTTTAAAGCATCTCGAGTTATATAAATTCGAGTTAAATTTTCAAATGTTGATTTAATTCCATTAAATCAAATTAACCTTTACTTTCAAAGTTTTTAAATACTTAATTCTGAGTCCAAATTTCACATATTCCAATTTAAATTGCCTTTACTTCTTCATAAACTTATTTCTATGTTCAAATCATAGTTCAAACCCTTTTTTAAACAACTCAATCTTTGAAATTCAATTTATCACCAAATTTCAATTTTGTAACCAATCCTTAACAATTTGAATTTCCAAGTTCCTTTAAACATCCAAAACCTAAGTTCAAAGTGATTTCACTTTCACAAGTTCACTTTTTATCTTCAAAATTCAATTCATTACCCAATTTATCTCAATAATGGATTTATTACCATAATTCATTTAAAATAATCCAATCCACAGTTTATGTTAGCACCAGAAATGGTCACTAACACCCTTAAGAGAGATTGTGTAGAGAGATTAATGAAGAAAGCAAATTTAAACAGAGAACAATATGCTAAATTAAACTCAGAAAACAAGAACACCAAATTTATAATGGTTCGGCGTAACTGCCTACGTCCACTTTGAGGTTAATCTTTATTGATTTTCTCCATAATCAATTACAGATACAATCCGTACATTAACTACTGGATTACAATTGTTAAACAAAGAAGATAAGTCTTGAATGAGTCTTGAATGCGGCAGAGTCTCCCCAGTGTTCTCGAAAAAAGGTCTCTTTCATTGTGCCCCTGCCTCTCTATTTATAGACGAAGATGGGTTGACTTCCCTGATGTGCCCGGTAGCAAGATACCTCGCCCAATATGAATGACTTCTGTGTGCCGAGCCACAAATGCCGAACGGCATATGCCGAGCCATGTCTCTAAACCGAACGAGGAAGTATGTTGAGTGAATCGTGTAGGCCGAACGAAATCTGATGCCGATCGAGGGGAGAATGTCGGTCGAGACATAATGCCGGACGAGACCTGATTGCCAAACGAGGCTGAAATGCCGAACGAGACCTGAATGTTGAATAAGGCTGAAATGCCGAACGAGACCTGAATGCTGAGCGAGGCTTGTATGCCAATCGAGGTCACGTATGCCGAAAGATGCTGAATGCCGAGCGAGGTTTATGTCGAACGACCCCCTTATGCCGAACGGTCTTCCTACGCCGAATGAGGTTCGTGCCTAACGATCCCCTTATGCCGAACGATGCTAAATGTCGAACGGTGCAAGATTGTGTCGAACGACCCTTTATATCGAACAAGGCTTTCGCTTCAAGTCTATGTTGTCCTGGTCAAGCCACTGGGTAACACTTGCCCCCCCAAAGTGTATCATGTGGATGAACATGATACGCTTTGAATCATGATTTCTCCGTGCCTTGCTTTAAGCCCTTATTCTGGATGCCGATCGAGGCAATGTATGCCGAACGTCGTACAAATTCCGAGGGACGCACACAAATGCCGAACGACATACAAATGACGAACGTCCTACAGATGCCGAACGACATTCAAATGTCGAACGACCTACAGACGTCGAACGACATACAAATGCCGAATGACATTAATGCCGAATGAGGGAGGTGTTTTGACCGGCTCTACCGGTCGCTGTCCCTTCGTCTTCTCTTCTCTCTATATAAGCTTATGCTCACTCTTCTCCTCCCTTCTACTTTTACCTCTGCTTCCCGTACTTACGAACTCTGCCTCTTAACCGTATTCAGAGAATTAACTGCTCTTCCCCTTTCGAATACTACACGTCGCCTTGCTTCCTTCTCCAATTAGTCAAACCCGAGTAGAGTTGCTCCTCCTACCATAGAACATCCCTAAGCTATGAATCACTTCTTAGGCAATGGCTTCTCCTTTAAACACCTTATTCTCAAATGAAAAGCACAACATGAGGTTCGAATTCGTGGATCTCTGTGAGATTAAGGATGATAGGAGCCAAGTGGATAAAGGACAATGAATTCAAGGTCAAATATTGTTTCAGGGGTAGGAGGAGTGATGGGAGGAAAGAGGCGTTAGAGGTGTTCAAAGGAGAGTGTTGGTGGAAGGAGTATTGGTGTGGCTCGGTAAGGCTTGCTTATGCCGAGCAAGGAGCGGTTGTACCATAGAGAAGTTTAAGTTTCTAATGTGTCAAGTGATGCGGCTCGACATGGTCACGGCTAGGCATGATTACGTCATGCCAAACCAAGTAGGGGGAAAGAATAGGAGAAGCTGGAGATGAGTAGAATGTCGAGCGATGCGGCTTGGCGTGAATGTGGTTCGGCATGACTCCTTTATGTCGAACGATGAAGAGGATAGTTGGGAGAGTGGCATGCCGAATGGCATGGTTCTGCATGTTTGCGGCTCGGCATGTTTTGCCTCATGCCGAACGGTGATGATGAGTGGTAGGTGAGTGTTGTTGAGGATAGAATGCCGAGCGAGGTGGCTCGGCATGATTGTGGTTCGGCATGACTAGTTGAATGCCAAACGAGGAAGAGGTTAGGTAGGAGGGTTGTGTACAACAAAAATACCGGTCGAATCTAATGCATAATTAACTCAACACATATCTTATGCCTGAACACATGATAGTGAACAAGGACAAGCCTAAACAACAAAGCACTTCGGACAATCCGGACTGACTAATCCCGTGCTTGAACAACAAAGAATTTGGACATTAACTTGATTAACAGTTAATAGCTTTTCAAATGCAGTGACGATGCCGAGTTCAAAACATAAACTGTCTTACGATAAGCTTTCGTAGACGGTCAGCGATGACGGTCTTCGAAGACAATAATTCAAAGCTTAGACTTATTTAATCAATCCTGTGTCTTTTCACTGCCCGACACTTACATTTGAATGATCGTACTAGTTCGCCCACCATACAGGGGGAATATTTATGTCGTTAAGTCTAACGTCGATTGTTTTTCAAGTATAGTCCAAACAGGTGCTTTGTCAGATTCAATCTTCAATAGAGATGTCTAGGAAATCAAGCTCTGCTACGATCTCCGACAGACCTGGGCCATCCTCTCGCCAGGAAGTTGCAGGAACTTCAAATCCATTAACTACCCTTGCTCAAGACTTACCGAGCCCTGCGACTGCATCCGTTGACTTGGCTCCCGATGCTTTGGAGGTAGCTATTTTCTTAAATGACCCAATCGACTCACAGGCCTCTAAGATTAATGAAAGTACACTTAGTCGGATATGCTCTGTCCATGGAATCCCCTTCGACGATGTGTTAGTTCCATCGGGGCGTAACCGTCCGCACTTGTCCCCAGTCGGATACACAGCTTGCAATAGATTCATGTGCTGGGTTGGCAGCGTGCCACCATTCAACTCATTTCTTCGAGACGTGTTGCAGTATATCGAGATTGCCCCATCCAACTGCATCCGAACAGCCATGCAATCATATACGGCACTTGCATCCTCTTTATAAGTGTCCTCTTCAGGCTTCCGACTCCGAGAGATATACGATACATCTATCGCATCAAGATATGGACGGGTAGCCCATCTTTCATGTTTCTCGAGCTGCATAATAAATGCTAAATTCTGACTGGGGCATGGAGCAAATTTTCCCAGTATAAGCAAGAGTGGTTTTATGTTCGTTTCCCCCTGGCTTCGCCAGAAGATGGGTAGAAGGAAGTAGGTTCTTTTTCCGGATCGATACTTGAATTTTTCAAAATTTACATCGTTTCTAACTCTTCATTCATTTTTTCAGGTATCAACCCACGCCCTGAAGGCTTCGGGTACTTTGAGGCAGTCGAAGCTATTCGAGCCCTTCCCATGGAAGACCGGATATCAGATCACTCATTTCAAATGAGTCACTTTCAAAGTTCGGGTTGCGAGCGGAAGGTTGCCAAATAAGGCTCCCCCAAGGTGTTTTCCTAGCCAAACCTGCTTCGGGCAAAGGAAAGAAGAAGGCCGAGTCCTCAGCACACAACGCCCCTGAGACGTCAAAGGAGGGGGAGATTAAAGAAACCGAAACGCTTGAAGCACAGGCCGAAAATGTTAGTCCATCCCGGGATTCAATAGTTGAAGTTCATGACATTGAAACGTCGCCTTCCTCTTCGAAGAGGAAGAAGAAACTGACCTATACGCTAAGGAAGAAAACGGTGGGTGTAACTTCTAAAGTTACCCTTATCCCAACGGAGAAAGATGCTTCCTCTCAACACTTAGAGAGTTCTCTGAAAGGCCTGTCGAACCTCACCATAACGGAAGATCTTCTCAACTATGACTTCGGCGATCTAGAGGCCCTTATGCTTAATTCGCCCATGAGAGGTGATACAAGCGTTCGAGCCCAAAATCAAGGAGAAAAAACTCCTATTAGCAAAGAAACTGGTCTGTCGAGGGGGGAGGGGAAACATTAGGACACACACAAACACATGCACTTCACCTTGCACTTAAACTTCTGATGTCACCCTACTCCTTACTAACTCATCGTTATTTTAATTTTGTGTAAGTGACATGGAGCGCACACATGGACTAGACCGCCTTATCGGGTCATTGATTTTCTACCAATCTGGTCGGGATTAGAGCTCCGGCAAGCGTCGAGATAGAGATGAGTCCAGCGATCGAGACTACCACTGCCGAGAGTCATCGCACCGAAGGAAAACTTATAACCAGCCCTCATATTCTCGCGATCCTCCTTCTCAACCGGAGCAAAACAAAGAGAAATCTGGACATAAGGGGTCTCAGCCTAAGGCCCATCGGGACCAACACTCCGACTCATCAAGCACCAGGCAATCTCGAGACCCTCACAGAACACCCGCAGTCTCCAAGCAGACTCCTCTCGCTCCTGTAACTGATCCATCGGTCGCTGAGCGACTCGCTGAGCTTAAAGCTTCGTTCCCAAAGATATGCTTCGACGGCTTAAAGTTTCTTCCGACGATTCATCAGATTCCAGGGCATGTTAAGCAAAGTGCCATAGCCTGCACTAATGATGTCTATGTTCAGCACGATGCGCTCGTGCACTTAGCCGATAAAGTTTCAGAAGTTTCGATAGAGCGCCACCATGAGATAGATCGCCTGAGGCTTGAGGCTATCCATGATAAAGACATTATTAAAGCTCAGGACGAAGAGCTTGCTTCTTATAAGTCTTAGCTTGAAGCCGCCCAGCAGAGCGCTAAAGACACTGCCGAGGCCGTCACTCGTCTGGAGTCAACCCATAAAAAAGAAATCGATGAGGCGGTCCAACGCTATGGGGCCTAGCTTTAGAGAAGGACTCAGTGCAGAAAGAGAGGGATGCACTTGGCCTCCGAGTCAAAGAACTAGAGGAGCAACTCCGCAAAGAAAGAGAAGAAAAAATCGCTACCTAAGAAGAGTCGCAACGATATTGCGACGAAATCATTGCTACACGACTCCTAAAGGCGAAGCTTGGTGATGAACTTTCTAAAGTCAGGGTGCTAGAAGATGAAGCCCGTGAAGAGGGTAAGAAAATAGCATCTGAAGAGGCTGACTCCCGCCTTGAGGCGGCCAAAGAAGCTGGTAGGGAGGAGGTCAAAAGCATGTTCGACCCACTGATCGCAGAATCCAATGTCCGCATCCTCATGCACTAAGACTTAACTTTTATGGGTGTGGGCTACCTTGAATCTTTAGCTCAGGTGTGGGAGACCATAATAAAAATTAGGAAGGTCGAACTTGATACCGAGGAGGTTGATGAAGATGCTTTGATAAAAGAATTTCTTAAGGGAAACGAGCCTTCAGACCTGTCTGGGAAAAAGCTCTTTACTGCAAAGGCTCCCCTTCAATGAAAGGGAAAGATGTTATTGCAGGTCCATCCGGGATCGAGTCTCAAGTTCATGTTCCTATCAGCCGGTCGGTCGGCCGATACTTGATCCATTTGATCAGCATATCGGTCATGACCCGAAGGACCTCGGCCTTGGCGTTCACATGCTGTCTCCCATTCCAATGGGTGAGACTTATCAGATGGCTGAGTGCCAGCCGAAACCTGGTAGATAACTCTTCACTTTAACATTCGAAAAGTCATCGTTTTTCACTAGGGGCTATCGCATTCTAATGCTTGTTTTTCACGATTTTGTGCAGGCCTTTCTGATTCCGAGCCCACTCCGAGGAGAGACGTCGCCAAGGAGATGAAGGAAAAGATAAGTGAGGCTAATCATGTAAGGGAGGCTCCTGGTCCAAATGCTCAAGCGATCGGAGCGCTTGACGAGGATAAATCCGAGACTTCCTCTCCCATCGATGGGAGTTATGAAATCGAAATTACAAGCGCCTCCGAACATACATCTAAACCGAGCATGAAGGAGCAACTTGAGAAGGAGAAGAAAAAGACGGTCGAGATCAAAGTCGAGCCTCAATTTGTGGACCTTGACGATTTTCTGAATAAGCCGTTGAAGGTCATCCTCCCCGGCGGGTCTAGGCCAATGGAAGTTCCCCGTACTTCTTCAGTCGTTACCTCCCCATCAAAGAAAATCACCAAGGGCAAACGCTCGGAAGAGGAGTCGTCTGGAAAGAAGTCGAAGAAGTAATCTTTTCTCTCGTCCAACGAGAGTTAGTTTAGATTATGTAATTATTTTTATTTATTCTCGTAGTCTATGTAAATAAACTTTAGACTCTGAATTTTGGAGGAGTTATAGTAGAAACTCATTTTTGAATAAATAAAGCCTAGTTCTTGTCTTTCTTAAGACTTTTATCATTCAGCTTTCTGTATGATTGTGGTCAAAACCCAAGCTACCGTGAGTTACATGAACTTCCCAATTCAATTTTATATAACTCCGAAATCCTTTGGAGTTGCTCATCCTGTGTTCCATGCTTCAAACACTTAGAGTATTTTTTAGTTCGTACGTCGGGGACTTGATGAATTCAAGTCATTCATGTCTCGGCCTGCATTGTGGGGACTTGGAGAATTTTAAGTCTTTTATGCTCTGGTCCGCACTCTGAGGACTCAGAGTACTCCGGTCCGCACTTCGAGGACTTGGAGATTGTGAGTCGTTTATACTTTGGTCCGCATTCTACGGACTCAGAGTACTCCAGTCCGCACTCCGGGGACTTGGAGATTTTGAGTCGTTTGTACTCTGGTCCACACTCTGAGGACTCAGAGTACTCCAGTCCGCACTCCGGAGACTTGGAGATTTTTAAGTCGTTTATACTCTGGTCCGCACTTTGGCAACTCAGAGTACTCCAGTCCATACTCCGGGGAATTGAAGATTTTGAGTAGTTTATATTCTAGTCCGTACTCTGGGGACTAAGAGTACTCCAGTCCACACTCCGGGGACTTGGAGATTTTTAAATCGTTTATACTCTAGTCCACACTCTGGGGACTCAGTGTACTCCAGTCCGCACTCCGGAGACTTGGAGATTTTGAGTCGTTTATAATCTAGTCCGCATTCTGGGGACTCAGAGTACTCCAGTCAGCACTCCGGGGACTTGGAGATTTTGAGTCGTTTATACTCTAGTCCGCACTCTGGGGACTCAGAGTACTCCAGTCCGCACTTCGAGGATTTGAAGATTTGGAGTTGTTTATACTCTAGTCTGCACTCTGAGGACTCAGAGTACTCCAGTCTGCACTCTGGAGACTTGGAGATTTTTAAGTCGTTTATACTCTAGTATGCACTCTGGGGACTCAGAGTACTCCAGTCCGCACTCTAGGGACTTGGAGATTTTTTGTCGTTTATATTCTAGTCCGCACTTTGGAGACTCATAGTACTCCAGTCCGCACTCCGGGGACTTGGAGATTTTTAAGTTGTTTATACTGGTCCGCACTCTGGGGACTCAGATTACTCCAGTCCGCACTCTAGGGACTTGGAGATTTTGAGTTGTTTATACTCTAGTCCGCACTTCGGGGACTCAGAGTACACCAGTCTGCACTCCGAGGACTTGGAGATTTTTAAGTCGTTTATACTCTGGTCCGTACTCTGGGGACTCAGAGTACTCCAGTCCGCACTTCGAGGACTTGGAGATTTTGGGTCATTTATACTCTAGTCCGCATTATGGGGACTTAGAGTACTCCAGTCAGCACTCCGGGGACTTGGAGATTTTGAATCGTTTATACTCTAGTCCGCACTCTAAGGACTCGGAGTACTCCAGTCCGCACTCCGGAGACTTGGAGATTTTGAGTCGTTTATACTCTAGTCCACACTATGGGGACTCAGAGTACTCCAGTCCGCACTCTGCGGACTTGGATATTTTTAAGTCGTTTATATTCTGGTCCGCACTCTAGGGACTCAGAGTACTCCATTCCGCACTCCGAGGACTTGGAGATTTTGAGTCGTTTATACTCTTGTCCGCACTCTGGAGAATCAAGTACTCCAGTCCGCACTCCGGGGACTTGGAGATTTTGAGTGCTCGTGCACGTTCACACGTCAGATAGAATAATGTATCTATTAGTCATTTGTCACAGGATTATCATACACGGGAGCATCGACAATTCATGGAAAAAACGGCTTCAAGCCTTTATTAATGCAAATAAGCTAAATTGTCTTATTACATGCCTGAACTAGGAATGAAAACTTGCTGGAAATAATTGCAACTAAAATATGAAAGAAATGAACTAAGTATAATAATGCCGCAAGTGCTTGCTATTCCAGGCTCCGGGGAGTGTCACACCATCAACGGTCGCTAGCTTGAAAGTTCCTTCTCCAAGCTTCCGTTCAATGACGTATGGACCTTCCCATGCGGGGCTCATATGTGATGGAACTGGGAAAATTCGTTTCAAAATGAGATCGCCTACACCAAAGATTCTCGGTCGAACTTTTTCATTATAATATCGAGCGACTCGGTGTCTGTATGCGGCTGCTCTTAAATTAGCTTCTTCGTGTTTTTCATCAATGAAGTCCAATGATTCCACAAAAGATCTTGATTCGACTCGGGGTCATAATAAGTTACCCGATGTGATGGAACTTCAAGTTCTACGGGTATAACATCTTCCACAATCAATCAAAATCCTTTTGACGTAACCTGGCCTGATCATTGTAGATATGACCGTCGGGCCGATAGTAGGAGCCTCCACCTTGTCTGCATCTTGACTTCTAAACGCTATATCATCTGTCATCGTGCGTTGCTGTTTTGTGGGGCTTCCATCTTCTACGTTTGAGCAACATTTATAATTCGCATGCCTTAAGAAGGTAGCATATCATTCTATCTCCTGTCAATTCTTGTCTGCAGGATGAGGTCCTCCGACTATAGTGTTTATGGTCAACCTACCTACGGTCCGGGTAGGTTCCTATGGGTGGCGTGGAGCCGGCCCGCGTCCAGGGTCTGACGTTTCTTGCCGACCCTCTGGTGGGTTCTTAACAAAATCCTGTTGCTTTTTCTGCCTGATTAACCTTTCTATGGCGTCATGGAGGTGCCTACACTCCTCAGTATTGTGCCCGTGGGTCTCGTTGAAGCGATAGTACTTCCCCGTCCGCTTCTATTCCTCTGTGGATTCCTTCGGGCGTGGCTTTCTGTATTGGAATGTGTTACAGGTAGATAGGTAAATGTTTTCAAGAGACGTATTCAGGGGGTGTATTCGTTGTAGGTCAAAATCCTCGACTTCCATCTCCCTGTCTCTTTTTTCTTTCCGGGATTTCCACCTCTGGATCCTTTAGATTGCTCAGGCTTGTTCTGGACGTCGACTTGAACTTTTTCCGAGTTATCGTCGGATTGCTTCACGGCAATGTTACTTTTCACAGTCTCCTGAACAGACCCGGGTGCCTTATCTTGTCCTGACCATCGAGCTTCCTCCCTCCTTATGAACTGAGCTTTGGAATAGAATCACTCAAATGTAATTAGGGGCTTTCCTGCCAACCAATCTCCAAACTTCGAGTTTGGATCTATACCTCGCATTACCGCTATCAAGATTGCGTGGTCTTTAGGTTGCTAACTTTAGTGGCGGCAACATGAAACCTCTACAAGTACGCTTTCAAAGACTCTCCCGGAGCCTGGATTATGCTTGATAAGGACATCACGTCCTTTGGACGAGTAGCATGTATCCTGAATTGTTTAATAAATCTCATCGCCAACTCATCGAAGCTGGATATAGACCGCGGAGGGAGTCGAGTAAACCACACGGTGGCGATTCCAAACAAAGTGATTGGGAAGCACCTACATTAGTCGCGTCATTCGTTCTTGCAGAATCCATCATCCATTTGTACCTCATCATATGTTGCCTGGGTCAGTCTTCCCTTCATAGGCTAGGATAGTCGGCATACTAAACTTCCTGGGATACTCCGCCTGTAGGATAGTATCTGTGAAGGGAGTATGACTCCTGGACACTCCCCAATCTTCATTGGTCAAGCCTTGGTTATCTCTCATTAATTGCCTGACCATGGCTGATAAGTCTAGAGTTTGTACGAAGGATGGGAGGTTGGGTCCGTTCCACGAGACCGTGCGGGTTGATGTCCCGCCTACTGGCGGTCGGCCAAACATGCATCCTGAAGGCCAGCTTCATTGGGGTCTTAGTGAGCCGGGCGTCCGGTCTCCTCACGTGCCTGATCCCTGGCGGATCGATCAATGGCACCTGCCTGTGCAGCTTTAGTCTTACGACGTCTACGCCTAGGAGGTTCATCAGTTGAGGTTGAGCTATTAGATGAAGAATAAGGAGCAGGGCTGCCTCCAGCATTCTGATGCTGCTGCTGGGTAAGCTGAGTCATGAGATTAGCGTTGGCTTGAATCTGCTCAGCAAGTTGCCTTCTACTTTCCTTGAGTTCTCTAATCAAGTCATTGAACTCTGTCCGGGTAACGACTTCCGTTTGATTTTAGGTGGAGCGTCCTACTCCTTGAATTGCTTGCTGGTTGCTACGCCCAACTTATTGCACACTAGAAGTCTCGTGGACGTCCGTATTGTGAGAGGCTGATCGAGTACGTGGTCTTTCTATAGTAGAGTCATCGGTTAGAACTCTGAATAGACTCAACCGGCGTCCAATGAATAAGTCGGATCTCCTTCGGGGGATTTTTCAATCCAGTAGCTACAAAGTAGATCCTATCGGCGTGAGAATTCGATTCTCAGTGAAAGCACCAAAATGTTAGCACCAGAATTGGTCACTAACACCCTTAAGAGAGATTGTGTAGAGAGATTGATGAAGAAAGTAAATTTAAACAGAGAATAATATGCTTGATTAAACGCAGAAAACAAGAACACCAGATTTATAGTGGTCCAGCGTAACTGCCTACGTCCACTTTGAGGTTAATCTTTATTTCTTTTCTCAATAATTGATTACAGTTACATTCGTACACTAACTACTTGATTATAATTGTTAAGCAAAGAAGATAAGTCTAGAATGCGGTAGAGTCTCCCTGGTGTTCTCGAAAAAAGTTCCCTTTCACTGTGCCCCTGCCTCTCTATTTATAGACGAAGATGGGTTGAACTTCCCTAATGGGCCCGGTAGCAAGATACCTTGGCCTAATATAAATGACTTCTGCGTGTCGAGCCACAAATGCCGAGCGGCATATGCCGAGCCATGTCTCTAAACCAAACGAGGCAGTATGTTGAGTGAATCATGTAGGCCGAACGAGATCTGATGCCGATCAAGGGGAGAATGCCGGACGAGACATAATGCCGGACGAGACCTGAATGCCGAACGAGGCTGAACTGCCGAATGAGACCTGAATGCCGAATGAGGCTGAAATGTCGAATGAGACCTGAATGCCGAGCGATCCTTGTATGCAGATCGAGGTCGCGTATGCCGAACGATGATGAATGCCGAGCGAGGCTGAATGCCGAGCGAGGTTTATGTCGAACGACCCCTCTTATGCCAAACGGTCTTGCTACGCCGAACGAGGTTCGTGCCGTACGACCCCCTTATGCCGAACGTTGCTGAATGCTGAACGGTGCTAGATTTTGTCGAACGACCCTTTATGCCGAACGAGGCTTCCGCTTCAAGTCTATGTCATCCTGGATAAGCCATTGGGTAACAGTTTAAAGATTATTAATAACAATGGGATGATATCATCCAATTTTTAAAACATCCATCCATTTTCACTTTCCAGCTCTCAAACCTATTTTGAGATCACACAAACTCCCAATTCAAATCAACCATTTAACTTCCCAAATTAAATCTTAATTTCATCTTGAAAATTTCAAATCAGGTTGATCATTCAAACTTATTTAACTTCTTCCTAAGTTAAATTCAATTCAATTTACTCCGGTCAACATAATTCAATTTGAACTTCCATTTCAAATTTTAAAATTCTCATTAATAATCTTCCAACTTCAAATTTCAAATTTCTATCACTATTCTTTCTTACTTATAGTTCAAAGACTTATATCACTTTGGGTTTTCACATCACATTCCAAGGGAAATTCAAAAGTCAACCTTAGAGCTTATTCTAAATATACATATTTATTTCCTTTACACACCAAGTTACTTAAATTTTATACCACTTTTGGTTTTTAATTCAAAACAAATTCCTTTAAATTTTCAAACGACTCTAATTTGAAACAGGACCCTTCATTCAAATACATTAAATAACATTATTTATTGTTTCTTTAACATTTTAGAACAATTTTCAAATTCTGGATCCAGATTTAAAACTTCACAATTTAGATCATCTTCAATTCCAATTTATAAGTCATACTTACCTAAATGTTTTACTTCCCTAAACATTTCATTTGCTTACTCATTAATACACATTTTATTATTAAACACAACAATCATTTATGATAATAACCAAGATTATCATATCTGGAAACCAGTTCATTATTATCTTATTCTAAAACTCTTTTCTAAATTCAAGATTTTAATTCCAGTTTGAATCCATTTCAAACTTATCTTTATTCAATTTAAATTTGGTTTTATTACTGTTACCACTTATATTTAATTCAAATGATTTAACAACCAATTACCTTAATATTTATTTAGAAAGAAATATTGCTTTATATACCAAAAGATAATCTTATATAAAAATCAATTTTAAAATCATTTTATAGGAAAATAACAAATACGCCCTCATGTACTACACTCAACTCATTTTAGGGTACCACTGACCCTACCCTTAATGAGTAAACCCACTAGAGAAAAGGTTCTCGCTTAACCTTCTGCTCTGATACCAAATGTAACGACCTGGAATTTTCGATCCCAAAAATTCCAAATAGTTAGAGAAAAGACGGAAAGAGATAAAAGAAGAAGAAGAAGAAGAAATAGAAACACCAAAACACAGATTCTCACATTCGCAACGGATCAAAATATAATATCAAATAATAATAGTTATACAAAAGTAAACTGTATCTATTATTTTACATACATTTACATCAGAGCTACTACACTATCACAAAACAGTGGACAGATAAAAATCAACATGTCCCAGATAAACTACAATATCACAACGGAATATACTCCATACGTTCATGCCATCCAGCTCGCCTCCTGAGCTCTTGAACGTCCTTATCTGGAAATCTGTAATACTCGGTCTGACCCGAGCATTACAACAAAGTAACATCCGGGTCAGGCTAGAAACCAGCGTGAGTAAACCCATATAATTTGAAATACTAAGTTCAAACCATAAAAGAAAAACCCAGGGTAACTCGTACTTCACTACGAGTTCATTACTTGTTATGCTCAACATTTATTTCACAAATCGATCCCTAAGTACCCATACTTAGTTTCAAAGGTCTATATTATTCCATTCCAGCCTATTGATTTCACAGATCTAATCTATATAGAATTATTGTAGATTACAAATTGAAGTGGGTTTGGGTATTTACTAATACCCGACCCCAGTCTCTTCGAATTTCAATACCATCTTAACCCAAGTTATTCATGTGAAATACAATTCAACTTTATATACAGGATGCCACTTTTACACAGCAATTCATCATCGATAAATAACCACATTATCACTGTCCCCTCAAACATATCATATTATAAAACATTTCATATCAGATGTGTCAACCAATTCAAGGGATTTAACATTATTCAATCATTCCTAAGCAAGATTGATCACTTCCAAAATTAATTTAATTTATCTCTAACTAAATTAATTACTAACTTTAATCGCTTAGATTACCTTTACTTAAATTAATTAATTAAAAACCAATTAATTAATCATCCTTTAATTATCCATCTTAATTAATCACCCTTGACTAATTATCCTTTAATTACAATAAGTGATTAACTCTTAATTAATTACAAAAATTAATTAACCTTCACCCGTTCACATTAATCCTTTTTTTTTTGAAGAATGGTAAATTTTATTGATGCCTCACAGAGACCAATACAAAGACTCACAAAGTATCGTGCAGGTTAAATGAAATGAATACGACAAAAAGAACACGAAAACCAAACTGGAATATTAAACATATATTCCACAGCAAAAACACAAAAGTATTGCCTCCTACTAGAAAGCACTGAAGCTAAAAGTCATGGCGGATCCACTTTCCAATCTCGAAGGATTCTGTTCTCCAGTTCTGACGCACAGGTAAAGATCTTGCTTTTAATTCTTTTCACTAGGATCCTGACATCTTGTTCAATTGCGATCTGAATTTGGTGATGATTCTTTGCAGTATTCTTGAAAACTCTTCGATTCCTCTCTTTCCAGAGATGGAAAACTGTTGTGGTGAGGCAAATAAGCTGCAGTTGGGTCAGCAAATCTTCTTTCTTGCGGGAACTCAGGTACAGTAATTCATCTTCTAGGGTAGAAATTGCATGCATGTCTTGATTTTTACTCTTAACATGACTTAACACACGAGTAGAGTATTCACATTCAAAAAATAGATGATTATGTGATTCTAGGTGGGAGTTACATAATTTACAGTTTAGATTGACCTCCATACCCCATCTAGCTAGTCTGTCAGATGTAGGAAGTCTTAAATTAATGGCTTTGAAAGTCGTGAATGCCATCTTAGGGTTGTTTGATCTGGACCAGATAGGAGCTGCCATTAATCCTTAATTAATTAATTATCCTTAATTATCAAATTTACATTAATCCTTAATTAATTACTCAAATTTAATTATCCTTTAATCTCTTACATTGATTAATTATCCTTTAATTAATCACACTTATTAATTTATTAACCCTTAATAAATTTTTTTATTTAATCCATACTTTAATTAATTAAACAAAATAATTAATTCTCAACTACTTCCATTAAGTAATTTATCATTTAAATAATTAACTAATCTCTAATTACCAAGTAATTAAACTTTAATTAATTAATTTATATTCCTTTAATTAATTAATTCTCAAACATTAATTAATTAATTCCTCTTTAATAACTTATTAATTTTATCTTCACTTAATTACTTTGGTTAATTAACTTTAATTACTCAAGATCTTAAGTTTAATTAATGATAAAACATTTTATTTCCTTAATTACTTCTTAATTACATTATTAATTAAGTTTTAAAACAACTTAAGAATTAACCTTATTAGTTAAAGTTAAAATAAATTACCCAATTTTAAACAATTACTATTTTGAATAATAGTTAAGGAAATTTAAACTTGATTTTGGTTAACCATTAAACTTGAAAATCTCTTATCATTTAATTCGAGAAAAACCCGTGCAATCCCACACACAAACCTGAGTATTTTCTCTTCTTTTTTTTAATTTTGTTTAAGTTTAAAATAGACATAACACACGAACCCACCCCGAGTTCATACACAAGCCAACGACCCAAATCTCCCGTGTTTGACTTCGAGCCATAACCATCTCCTCATCACATAAACAACCTGACACCAAGATACCCGTGCACCGTGCACACCAACCCATTCGCTACTGATCATCACTTCGACTGTCAACCTATCAGCTACGACCCTCTCTAACCTATTAGCCACCCAGAAATACAAGCCTCCTCGAAAATCAAAATCGAACCATCGACCCCAACCTGAAACAAAGTCAGTCACCAGAAATCCTCGCCGAACCTTCACCTCCGACCATTGGAGAACCCTCAACTCCATCCAGACCTTCCCCTCACTCCACTCTTACTTTTCCCCAACCTCCGATAGTCCCTAGATCATCTATGACGTCGCGAATTGCCTGACCTTGACATCGACCACGAGAGCACCTAAAACCCTACTATCACTTCGTTCCGACTCCACGCTTGATATTAAATTTTCTGACAAATTTTCCCATGACCCCTGATCGCCAAACCATCTCAGATAAGGCCACGATGATCATTTCTCTTCAGATCGACGAGAATTGACGACTTTCCCATTACCGTTCAACCCAAAATTCCCATAAATCACCAAATTAAAAATCAAAATATAACCATTAAAAATCATGGCTTTTAAAGACAAATCAGTTTATATATGAAGATCTCAGAATTATGGAAATCGAATTTTTCGTAGGTTTGAGTTTTTCTCTTTTTTTTCTGCAATTCTTCTTCCAGTAAAAAAATTCCTTCAAATTTAATTCAAAAAAACCGTTAACACTTAGATCCTGAAGATTCAAACATGTTTCATTTAAACATCACAACCTATAGGAGAATATATGATGAGATTTTGATTTTTGAAATCTTGTTTTTAGTCTGTAAAACCAACAGAGACCCCTGTATATGAATATATAGACATGCACACTTAATCCAATCATATTCATATGCATGCAAGAATCATACACATTCATGTAACATCTATCACAACATTGTTACAAATATTATTCACAAGCATCAAGATTTTAAACTGATTTAGTTTTTGAAAAGGGGGTGTTTACTCACCTTAAATGCTGGAAACAGAGAAGGTATAACTGAGATGCTTGAAAATGCTATGATGATCTCTTTGAAAACTGAAGCTTTAATCCTTGCTTAAATTGAATCTTGAACTTATGTTTTGATTTTAGTTTGCTTTCAGGTTTATTGTTTGGTCTGGATCTTGAATTGTTTTGGGTTTGCTTGATATTTTGATTTGCATTGCAACTTGAAACTAAATCTTGTTTTTCTTGAAACAGAAATTTTGTTTTGCTTGATCGAATCTGGATTTGTTACAGGATTTTGGTTTCTCTTTGTTTCTTTTTCTAGATATGAAAGAATAGAGATGAACAAATAAAAATGTACAGCCTTTTAGAAAAATAAAGAGAAAATAAGTTGACACTTGTATACCATGTTATATTAATCCTTACACATGTTAATACATATATTCTTTAATTAACAAATGTCAATTTGCATGTGTTTATTATATTACACTTGTAAAATTTTAGTTTATTTTCAACCCTTTATTAATTCACCTATTATATTTATATATATACTACTATGTTCATTTCTAAGTATATACAAGAAATGAATTTTGAATCCTTTATTAAATCTTATTTTATATATTCACATCCTAACTTAAGATATAAATATAAATATATATATAGGTTTTATATTTAAATATACCTGTTACTAATTATAAGTATAAAAGAAAATTATATTAGGCCTCTAATATTTCATACAATCTTAAAGAAGATGACTTAAAACTAACTGTACATTAATAATTAAATACATACATACATACATACATACATACATACATACATACATACATACATATATATATTAGTTTCCAAAAGTCAAAACTTTTAAATCTAATTTATTCTACGATGTTTACAATTGATTTTCAGATCCAACTTTTATTTACTACAATATTTATTTAATTAGGCCATCATATCTTATTAAAAGATTATAGAAATTCCAAATCACACAATTCTATAAATATCTTATATATGAATGGTAACAATCATATTTTATTTTGCTTTGAAATATAAATTTATTTTGCTCAACTAAATAAAATAAATATCTCAATGGTAAAACCGGTAAATTACCTAATTTCCAAATGTCCAAAAATTTGGGTTATCACATAACCATTGAAACTTACTTTTCTAAAATCAGCATTTTGTCACTTTTGTCAATATAGGCAAATGTTACTATTTTTGTGTATATTTCTCTTTCCAAATTCTATCTAATTTTGTTTGAATCATATAACCTTACTTATTTTACATTTAAAATCACTTTAAATATTATATTTTAAAGTGCTCAAATTCTGGATCGTTACATTCTCCCCTACTTAAAAGAATTTCGTCCTTGAAATTACCCAAAACAAAAGTTTGCCTCAAACATTTACCTTCAAACTTAATTCCATATAATATACATAGATCATTCGTATGAAATATCTTATTCGATCTCCTATACGAATACATAACTTCATTTCCAAACTAGTATCGATCCTCTGATCCTCTAGTGCGAACTTTAATCAGGCTTTTTCCTTAGAAACCTTTGCTTTCCTTGCATAGTGCTCAACTATGATAGAAAACTAAAGTACCTAACCAAACATCCTCATCAATGTTCATCGTCAGTCAAGTGATAAAACCCTTTTCAGACCAATGTAAACACATCAAAGTTCCAAACTCGTATCTTAGATCGAAATTGTGTGATGAGATGATCTACATATAACATATGTATTTATTAACCCTTAAAACTTTCATAAACTTTTATCTTAAGCTCAAACACTTTATAAAGGTGTTTTTTAATATAATCCCTTTAATTATTTATTTCTAAATATTTTTGCTAAAGGAATATATTTCAAAGAAAACATTTTTCACTCAAAAGATAATTTAAGTCTTCCCACAATCTTTCAACTTGGTATATTTCCTTTAACGCTAATATTATTTATGAACCATTTTATAAATCTATTATTAAGTTTATTACATCTTATAACTTATGTAAATCAATCACATTTAAAGACTTAAGTCCAAATCCTTAATTAATGCTAGAATTCATTAATAAAACATTTTCCAGGTTATAATTACCTTTTTGAGGAGTCATTATTTTACTTAATAGTTCACGACTTAAATCTACATTTGCATGATATACCTTTACATCCTAAGAGTATAAACAAATCCCAAATTTCAAATTGGTTTTACTTAAATCCGTCTATCTAACAAATTTAGGCTTTGTTGTAATTTACTATTGCCTTAAATTCATAAGTTATAAAACTTATTTCTTATTTAGTACTGTTGTTAATTTTCAAGCTTTGAAAAACAAATTTTAAAACCACTCGTATTTAAATCCTTATACTCTTAACTCTTAAATCTTTTTTTCTTTATAAATCAGATTTATAAATTATCCTTATCGTATTTCATTTAAGTATTTCACAATGGTTTATCTTTTACTAGAATATTCCATAAATTCCTTATCTTTGAGTTTGGTGTGATTCAGAAATTTTCGACTGTCCAAAATCATCGGAAATTCCGCTTTATTTTAGCAATTAGCGCTTCCAAATTTATCTTTACTTTAAACACTTTTATAAAGATTACTAATCAATGGTTCACATTATTTCTTTAACTTAAGAAAATTATATAGATCGAGTAACTCTAAAACAATCCGAGAAACTGGGTACTACCAATAGTATCATATATCCTCTTAACAAGAAGAGTAATACTTAAGGGAAGTGCTTACCATCCGAACACATCTCTTGCCTATTTTTTGTTTACTTTTGAGTCAATCGAATTAGTTATCATAAAATACCTCTTTTTATTTGGGATAATAACATTTTCAAAGTCCTTTAGAGATTATTTTATAAAACGTTTTTATAAATTCATTTTATAAATTTATGTTATATTAATTAACTTTATTTAAATTACCACAACTCTTAAAATTACTCGAATTTTAAATTCTCATTCCTTTTATATTTATCTTTTTACACAATCATTTTCTATTATTTAAATACATTTTTATCTTATATGTTCATTTCTTAAATAAATCTTATTATCAAACACCTTATAGTCCAATTGTGAAACTTAATTCATAAGGTATTTGTACTTAAACTTTTAAATCAAACAATTGATCACTTCATGATATTAACTTAACATTACCATTTCTTAATTTATTATTTTAGAACAAGTATTAAAGATCTTAATTACCTTATCGGATTTCTTACTTATCGATAGTCTTTATGAAACATCTTATAGTCAAACTGTGAAATTCTAATCACAAGATGTTCATATTTAAATTTCATTAATCCTAATTATAACTATACAACTTTACAAAATATATACTTTATATTCAAAATATAATCCTATGTAAAATTATTTCATTTACCAATCTTTTCAAAATCAATGTGTCGGTTCACCTTGTTTAAGTGTTTAGGAATCCCTATCGATTACATGGAGCTCTCATGCATCGACCGGAATCCATATATTACTCAACGGATTAATCAACACAAAACATTCTTATATCCAATAACAAATATGCACTCATATACATAATACACTCAAACTCATTCTAGGGTATTACCAACCCTATCTCTAATGAGTTACTCATCCTAGGGTATTACTAACCCTATCTCTGATGAGTATTTACCCAACCAAAGCCAAGGTTCTCACTCAACCTTCAGCTCTAATACCAAATGTAATAGCCCGTTTTTCTGTACCCTTTGAATCGACAATATACCACACATGTCCAACTCAAATTGCACGAATAAGCGGATCATTAAGGGTAAAAAGAAAATTAAGGCATAACAGAATCTCACACGAATGGAATAACATATATTATTTCAATAATAATCTTTACAACGGAAAATTTTAAATACAATATCAAAGTCTAACCTAGATTCAGCTTGGACAATTATAATACCTGCCCTTACAAATGCCTACAAACAAATAAACAAATGAAATAGATGTAACAGATAATAGAATACGTCCATACGAAGACGAAGATCTCCAGTTCTCCTTTGGAAACTCCAACCATCTTCAACTCAACCTGAAACTACTCAATTATGAATCAAGTATTGAAAATACCCGGATCAGGCTTGATAAACCAGCGTGAGAAACTCAAATATAAATGACAGTGTCATATATCAGCCTTTGAATAAAATCCCTTGAAAAGAAAGAGTATCTCATAAGACCACGCCCACACATAAACACAGACGGGTTTTTACCTTATGATAACTAGAATACTTTTATACCAAAATACACTTGATATTATTTTTAATGACATTCTTTTGAAAACACTTTTCAAATAAACTCAAATAAGGTACCAATATCTAGACTAAGTCTACAGTAATATATCCAGAATTGGTCAATGGAATATACCGAACGGAATATATGATACCAGAAAGGGGTAGCTGAAATGTTTGCAAGTCATTACAACTATTTTGGGACTATAATCAAAACCGTAAAGCTTTTATTGGAATTGGATTTCCAACATGATAGGGAACTAGAGGCCTTATCTCCGATCCACGCATAACAAACATAGTTCCTACGGTGCCTTAATCGCTTTTCTCAAACTAGTCACTTGGAACTATACTTGCTATATTACAATTGATAACCGATAGTTCCCTGCTTTTCTCAAGCTAACCACTTTATCCAAATGGGGTAATAAATGCCTTGAGGGACGCATCCCCCAAAGGGCCCAACATGTTGGACACCACATACACACTCACTTATTTTGAATTTGCATCTGTCTGACCACATAGCATCCCATCATAACCGGGGTGTGAGTCTCGCGAGGCTACGCTCAATTTCTTCAAAGCCACGCTCTTCATACAAAAACATGCTTTGATCATAACAGGTTCCACATTGAATTCCACACTTCCATTCCTTTGATCACTATTTGCCTTCTACAAAAATACAACTCTTGAGCTCGTACGTGTAACGACCTGATATTTTCAACCATTCGCATCCACACTTTCCAGATTTGAATTGATCAAAATACCAGATTGTTAATTTATATTTGGCAAAACTCAACATACACAGTAAAAAAATACATAAAAGAATCACAGACACGGAGTAATATACAATATGCAGCGGAAACAAAATGAATAGTAGTTCATGAAGCTACTATATATGTCGGAGTTGAATAAGTTACAATAGAAGTTTCAAATACAATAGTCAAATAGAAGATCAGAATACATCACTGGAATCAACTGGATATCTGAAAGCTGGATCGATAGTTAGATCTCCAAGCGAGGATCCAACTCTAAAGGTGAGTCTCGAAAGCTGTATCACTCAGTCTGACCCGAGCGTAAAGTAAAACGCAAAACACTCGAGTCGGGATTAACATTCTTATATCAATAAATCCAAATCAAGTGAAATAACAACTAAAATACAAGTAATCAAAGGATGTTTGGGATAACCATCCTCTAAGGATCCCTTAAACTATCTACTATGTAGTAATATACGCTATTATAATAATGTCTAAAGTAAAGTATAATATTTAAAAATAGTGTTAAGGAGTTACCCAATATCTCCCTTAACACATTTTATAGTACCAATAGTCTATACAGTACCGAAGTCCCTCCTGATCGGGAAGCCACCAGAGGTTACTCCATAGGTATGGTATAAAACCAAAATCATACAAGGCGCTATGGTAGGTGACACGACACAACAAGGCAATGCCATGGTAGATATACCAATTATGCATTCGGACTGGTGGTAACGCGTAGCAGCCACTACCGCCCACCTCGAGCCACACTCCCAAAAATCAAAGGCGCACCCAATAAATCACAAAGTAATAGAATGGTATCAAAGAAGTGTGTCTGATAAGAGGAGCTACCTCATTGGCCTGGAATCGCTCCTGTTTTAGCCACCTTATGCCAACTCACGGGAGTTGGGTCCACGTATATACCTCAGTAGGGCATCGCCACCATCCTACTTCATTCTGGAATCTCCACCGCATACACGATTGTTAAAGTGGTTTTTGGAGTTGGCAGAGAGTATGACAACTTTCGATCCCGGTCTCTTTAACAACCAAACGTTATTACAACACTGCGATCATTTCAAAATAATTTATACTTTAAAGCCAAAATACCATTGCCTTTTTAAAACCATATCAATACGTTATCATTTCGATTTCAAAACCAAATACGATATAATTTCCGTTTCAAATATATATCCATTTCCAAAATCTTATTACTTTAAAGTTATAACACTTTCGAAACCAAACACTTGAAATTATAATACTTTTGAAACATAATACTTTGAAATAATAATACTTCCCACTTAACCGCTTTAAATATCCAAATAGTATACATAATAAAAAAATTCCTCAAATTCCACAAATTAATTCCAAATCAACTCAAATTTCAAAAATTCAAATTAAATTAGATCTTAAACCATTAATTCCAATTTAGCTTCTAAATATACCATTTAAAATTATATTGATTTCAAATACAGATTTTGTAACGATGCGGATTTTGCCCGCTCGAAAATCGACATCCATACTTCATATCGTATTCGAATGCCATAGATTCGACCGTTCAAATCCGATTCGCCGGAGCTTATAACAACATTAAGTAAACAACACAGCGGAATAAAAGAATAATACATTGATATACAGCTTTGATACAATATCTGATACAACAGATGATCCAATAGATATCAATATACATCAGAGATATGATACAATTAATAGCAGCGGAAAAGAAAAATAGATGACATCTAGCAGCAGAACAATATAACTCTAAGATAGTCTTCAAAAGAGAACTCCAAGAACTGCAACTCTATCTCCAAAAAATCAATCCAGCAATAGCTCGAACCCCCTATAACGATGCACCAAGCTCAGCAAGACTGGTGCGATCCAAAGACTGAACTAACTCCAGATAATCTACTACATCTGACTATCTGAAAAACCCAACTCTAGAGTGCTCGTGTAGAAATATAATGAGCACCCAGAGTTTAGGAAAGAAACAATAAACTCCGGATCAGTCGTGGGACTGGTGTGAGCAACAAAAACAGTTTATCTTATAAAAACAATCAAAGAAAGAATTTTAAAGTCAATTCGCAATGCTTTTGAAAAATGAGACTACCATAAGGCCTCCCGCACACACACACAATGCAAACGCAGAATCGGAGGAGATTTCTCCTTATGATAGTCAAAGATGCTTGATACGCATTAAAAAAAGAACATTTGATATTATTACTAGTGCATAGTGTAGTAAAAATCATTTCGAAAGTAAAGATATAAATCTTAGCCAACATAGACATTTCGAACTATGCCTACTATAGCTACCATCCAAACAGTGGGGCGCCACCATAAGTGAATGGTAGGTTCTACAACTAAATCCGTACAAGATCGTATTGTTTCTTTGGATTTCCAACAAATGGTCAGGCCAAGGAACTTCCCATTGCCACATGAGAATGCCTCTGGAAGGACATTCTCGAGAACCAAACCGGAACTCTGCCAACACAAGGCCGGGTTACCCCTAACTGGGTAACTACTGACACGAGCAAGCCATTCCCCGATCGTAAACGACCTTTCTCACGGGATCCCGATAACCAACAACCACAAAGTAATAAATTCGCAGTAACCACATAGGTTAAATATCTGGGCTCCATACCATGATACCACCTCTATCCAGAAGGAAATGCACATACCCTAAAGGGAGCTACCCCCCATAACCTTGCCGCATCTTTCCTGTTTTGACCATTTCCGGGGTGTGAGGCTCGACGAAGTCTCGTCCACAAAAACATACTTTATACAAAAGCCATGCTTTGGGTCAACAAATGATCATAGAAATGATCACTAGGATAGACGATCAAATAAATGATCCTATCACAAATAATCAACACAATGATCATTTCACAGCAACACTCAGCATGTCACATTACCAAATTGGGAATATATCGCTGATAACCTTCAACTACATAACCTCTGAGCTCGTACGTCTCAGAGAAGGGTGTTAAGCTAAAAGAATAAATTCTTCGCCACCAACAGAAATATATTTGAAAGAAATCGGCTTTATACATCAATTTGTAATGTCATACATACAATCCATACAAGTCTGTTCCGGGCTCGAACAGAACCGAAGGCACTTACAAAGAAGTCCTCGCAATCCGGATATCCACAATCCCGATCGGATTTCCCATCACTTAGGGAGTCTCTATACCGTTGCAACTCAGTGCAGAGACAATCGATAGGTCATACTATCGTTCTTGCAAATACCGGGTCTTCAACACCGGTCTTCAAATGCTATCCATAACGTCGAATCACATATTCGGAATGGGTTATACGACACAAAGGTCCTTTCCCGGTTAAACCGAATAGTGAGCACGATATTTCAAAAACAAATGGATAATGGGATTTCAATTAAGTCACAACTTAATAATTCAAAACTTTCTTTCAAATGGTTTAATCCAATTACCATTTCAATCTTTAAACAAAAAGATTCATTTTTCACAACCTTTAACGGTTCAAACAATTTTCACATTTTAATCTTTTAAACAAAAGATTCATTCACGGATTTTTCCAAATCAATTTTCATTTCAATTCGATTAACTCGTTAAATCTTTAAATCAAAGATTTAACTTATAGCCTTCAAAACAATTTCATTTCAATTTGATTTAAACAAATCATCAATTTAAATCTGTTAAAAATAAACAGATTTAATTCATAGCTTTCAAAAAGAATTTATCCATAACTTAGGAAAATCATTTCTCCATTCAATCTTGAAATTCCCCTAATTAACTGGAATCTCAGTTCTTATTTAAGAGTGTTAATCATTTGAAAACAACCGTTTTCATTTTGGAAATCTGATTCATTTATACGAGTTGAAATCCTTGGGTTAAATTCAAATTCCCAAAACCATACCTTTAAAATGGTTTAAATTCATACAAACGTGTTTATAATATCTTTAACCATAATTTACAATCATTGAATTCAATTCCAAATATCGAATTCAAATTTAAATTGAATTATTTAAATTTCAAAACTTAATCAAGTAAATTAAAATAAATTTTAACTTGAAATTTCATTTCAAAAGCTTTTCACATTTATTCCGATTCCATTTCCGAAACATTTGATTTCAAATATTCAACTTTAAAAATCATTTTTAAATCTGTGACTTAATCGATTTCCTCGTGAAATCTATATTTGTGTGTGTATGGTGTAGTCCAGGGTTATACACAGTAGTGCACATCATTCAATCATGACAGATGAAAACACAGAAATATAGTTGATAAGCGATATAAAACTATAACGCTCATCGTCTATTCACAGATTCACAGGTAATATACAAATGCAAATAAACATACACTGCTCAATCTACATAACAAAATATCACAAATCAGATAGGATAATCAATTCAAAGCATCTCATACAATACAATCATTCATAAGTAAGGTTAAGCATTTAATAATCATTTACAAACAGGATCAATTAATCGTTTAATCCTAATCAATTCAATTTATTTCCAAGTAAATAAATTTAATTTCTTATGAATTTATTATCCAATCTTGGTTAATTAATTCCAAATCATATGATATAAATTAATTTATCAAACACTTTAATTAATTAAATTTTTCTTAATTAATCATATTAATTTAAATTGACCCTTTAATTAATAACCTCAAGTGATTACCCTTAATCACTTCCATTTATTTACTTCCATAAGTAACTATCCATCCTTAATTACATTCAGTAATTATACATTAATTACTTCACGAAGTAACTATCCAATTAACTACTAAGTGATTATCTTTAATTAATTAGACAAATTAATTTACCTAAACTAAATTACTTTAATTAAGTATTCAATTAATGAACCACTTAACCCCTAATTAATTATCTTTTAATTACATTCATTACCACTAATTACTTTTGTAAGTAATTGTTGTTTATTACAAAGTATTTAAGCTTTTAATTTATTTCATTAATTAATTATTCTAAATTATATTAACTTAATTAAGAATAACTTGTATTCACATTAAATACTTTCTCAAATCATTTACTTTATTAAATTAGTTTTTAGAAATCAAATTTGGAATATGATTCTATTTTAAACAAAACAATTCAAACATTAAATTTAACCTTTAAATCTTTGAAAACACCTTAATTAATTATTCTAATAAATCTTTAAAACTTGTTTAATCTTGCTTTGAAACTTAAATCATACAAAAAAAAAAAATCGGTTTTTATTGGGTTAAAAAAAACTTTTCACTATCTCTATATTAAAAAAAAACTGATAAAGTAATATAGGCCTGGAAATCACAGCTAGCACACGAGGCCCTTTAAAACAAAACCCAGGCCGTAGCCGCGTAAACTCGAGTGAAAACCTGAGCAAATTCTTCAAATTCCCGAGGTAATCTTCACTAACACTATTTTTTTTTTGATTTAGTTTAAGTTTAAACAAATTTAAAATCTGGACAACACTCACTGGTTCTCTTCCCTTTCTGCTCCGAGCTGAACACGGTGATACGCGAATACGAACTCGAGACGAAGCCATCTTCCCCAAACTTCCACCCATACTTCATCAACCAGACACCCACGTGCACAGTGCACGTGTACACCGGAGTTCGCCACCCAGATCATCGGCGATTGCTCCACACCGATCAGCGACCACCTCCTCAACTCAACCCACCACCCAGCCTCGAAGAATTCACCATAAAATCGAAACGAGTATTCGAGACCAACTGGAACAAAATACTCCAATCGAAAATTACCTCGCCGCCGACGAATTCGATCACTGGAGCCCACTCTAGCCTGACCATACCTCCTCAACTCACCCACGAGCCCATCCCCATAGGTGCGATCACCTGAAACGTTTCGACGACGACGGGGTATCGTGATTTCCGACCCCTACATAAACACTTGCTCTAACCCTAGATCATCAAAGTCCAATCAATACAGTTCATTAAAAATTTAACTATTATTTTTCCCACAATCTACCTCCCTCCAGCTACCTTCGACCCCAACCACACCCCACCATTCGACGTCAACTGCCAGAGTTTGGCAAAAAGGAAGATTTCGTTCAACCTTCAATTTCTCACCGATTGCCAAACAAAAATTTATGAAATGATTTCCTAAATTCATCATTCCCCGAGTTAAAGCCATTTATGTGATCAAATTATGGAATTAAAACATTTGATTCCGGGCTAAATTTAAATCATCACTGTATACACCTCACTTTCTAAATAAATGTTTAATTTGAATACTTGAATTTGCTTTTAAAAATAATGTTATACATATACAAGAATATTTCATTCCAAAATCAAAGCCTTAAGAGATTTGGATGTGATGATTTTAAAGAAATACAAATTTAGTTTGCATAATATTACAATACTGTAACAAGTAATAGAGAAAACTATATACTCAAAAACAACCTGAATGCAAACACAAGGCCATACTCAAAATGAACACATACAACACACCATCGTCCGGGAATCAACTCAACTATTTTAAATTAAACTTAGAGCTTAAAGTTGGGGTTTACTCACCTGTCAAAAAGAACAGAGGCTCAGGTTTAGAAACTTTTCTTTCTTAAATCCTGGAAAATGATTTAAATGTGGAAACCTGCATTTTGTTTTTGATCTGAAGTTTGAAAGTTTTGATGTTGATCTTGCATGCCTTTTGTTTTTGAGTTTCAATCCCCAGGTTTCATTCTTGAAGAGGAATGAATGAGCCTTGTTTGAATTGAGCTAATTGTTGTTCCAGTAGAATTTATTTAAGATTTAGATGGTATTGCTTCAAAACTCAAGTTTGTATGCAGAAACAAATTTCCAGATTGAAGAAAAATATGCACAGGCTTTGATCAGATTTTTTTTTTCTCAGCTTTGAACTGATCAAACTGATGATAAAGAGGGTGGATATATAAAGAGAAGTTGACTGTGTGATGTACAAACTTTGTACAGGGTATTATATTGGTTTGTACACAATAGGTATGGTTGAAGTTGTATGTACTTCGGCCGATGATTTCTTTTGTATTATGGGCTGGTTTGAAAGCATTAAATGCTTCATGCTTCAATATAACAGCCATCTTATTTTAATCTTGCAAGTACATTATGCATACACTTATATAGATATGTTGTTTGCTTTGTGTTTGCTTTTAACATTGAATTCATCACATATTTATTTTTATTGTCTCCTTGTTTTATAAAAGTTTCATATAAGTTTATATGTATTTCTTTACTTTGAATGTTTATTTGCTTGAGTACTTTATTTTTATGCATATGTTTATTTATTTTTTTCATTTGATTTTATTTTATTCCTTTTACAAGTATACATACTTGTCTTCATATATCTGTTTGTTTGCATTTACATTTTCATTTGTTTGCTTTTTTTATGTTTGAAAGATATTTATTTTACTTCTATTTTTAGTTTAAATATTTATCATGAATTTCACTTTAATAATTATTGTTTTATTTTTCTATATACACATACATATATAACTCAAATTATCATCATTTATAAATTTTTAAATCAATTTATTTATTTATTTTTATACTTGTGTCCAAAGTATATTATTTATTTTTTCAAAATCATTTATTTAAGAATTTATTTAAAATCCAATATATACATATATATTCACATATATACAAAATTTCAAATCCATATGACTTTACATATTTTCTATTTGAATCGGGGAAACTCGCTTCCATTTATAATTAATTTTATAATTTTTTATTCAAAATTTCATTTAATTATCAATTTAAATTAAATTAAAATCTAGGATCGTTACAAACTTCCCCCCTTAAAAGAATTTCGTCCTCGAAATTCGCAGGCACGAAAACAACACAGATAGATGAAAGATAGAGAAATATCTTTCAGATCAAACTGGATATCAGTTCTGCATTTGGCTCACCAAATCAGAATATCAATAATAGATACAAGAAATTATAACAAAATTTCAAATTTTGGTTTTAAACAAAATCATTTTATCGATACAATTCTAATCATTCTTCATATTCTATTAATCAATTTAATTCAATTAAAATTTCCAATTTATTTAAAATTTCCAATTTCTAATTCATTTATTAGAGTTTAAATCGAAAAGCCGATAAGAAATCGATGAAGTACGAAGTAATAATTTTCTGCAACGATTCGTAGAGCATCACCACACCGAAACTTCTTCTGTAGCTGGTACGAAGAAATCAAAAGAATTTGGAAACGAATCAAAGAAATTGATAAGAAAGTTATTTCCATTGTTGCAGGGTATTGACTATTTATAGTCGTATTTCCCTGTCCCCTATCTCATTCTCTTCTTGCACTCATACTTACTATCAGTGAATATTAAGATACTTTACTGAAGCATTCAAACGGATATCTTAGGGATTACTCATTCTAGGGATACTTCACCCTATCTCTAATGAGCTACTTAATGTGTTACACTCCTGAGCTAAAGTTTCACCTTAGCTCTGATACCAAATGTAACGACGCGGATTTTGCCCGCTCGAAAATCGACATCCATACTTCATATCGTATTCGAATGCCATAGATTCGACCGTTCAAATCCGATTCGCCGGAGCTTATAACAACATTAAGTAAACAACACAGCGGAATAAAAGAATAATACATTGATATACAGCTTTGATACAATATCTGATACAACAGATGATCCAATAGATATCAATATACATCAGAGATATGATACAATTAATAGCAGCGGAAAAGAAAAATAGATGACATCTAGCAGCAGAACAATATAACTCTAAGATAGTCTTCAAAAGAGAACTCCGAGAACTGCAACTCTATCTCCAAAAAATCAATCCAGCAATAGCTCGAACCCCCTATAACGATGCACCAAGTTCAGCAAGACTGGTGCGATCCAAAGACTGAACTAACTCCAGATAATCTACTACATCTGACTATCTGAAAAACCCAACTCTAGACTGCTCGTGTAGAAATATAATGAGCACCCAGAGTTTAGGAAAGAAACAATAAACTCCGGACCAGTCGTGGGACTGGTGTGAGCAACAAAAACAGTTTATCTTATAAAAACAATCAAAGAAAGAATTTTAAAGTCAATTCGCAATGCTTTTGAAAAATGAGACTACCATAAGGCCTCCCGCACACACACACAATGCAAACGCAGAATCGGAGGAGATTTCTCCTTATGATAGTCAAAGATGCTTGATACGCATTAAAAAAAGAACATTTGTTATTATTACTAGTGCATAGTGTAGTAAAAATCATTTCGAAAGTAAAGATATAAATCTTAGCCAACATAGACATTTCGAACTATGCCTACTATAGCTACCATCCAAACAGTGGGGCGCCACCATAAGTGAATGGTAGGTTCTACAACTAAATCCGTACAAGATCGTATTGTTTCTTTGGATTTCCAACAAATGGTCAGGCCAAGGAACTTCCCATTGCCACATGAGAATGCCTCTGGAAGGACATTCCCGAGAACCAAACCGGAACTCTGCCAACACAAGGCCGGGTTACCCCTAACTGGGTAACTACTGACACGAGCACGCCATTCCCCGATCGTAAACGACCTTTCTCACGGGATCCCGATAACCAACAACCACAAAGTAATAAATTCGCAGTAACCACATAGGTTAAATATCTGGGCTCCATACCATGATACCACCTCTATCCAGAAGGAAATGCACATACCCTAAAGGGAGCTACCCCTCATAACCTTACCGCATCTTTCCTGTTTTGACCATTTCCGGGGTGTGAGGCTCGACGAAGTCTCGTCCACAAAAACATACTTTATACAAAAGCCATGCTTTGGGTCAACAAATGATCATAGAAATGATCACCAGGATAGACGATCAAATAAATGATCCTATCACAAATAATCAACACAATGATCATTTCACAGCAACACTCAGCATGTCACATTACCAAATTGGGAATATATCGCTGATAACCTTCAACTACATAACCTCTGAGCTCGTACGTCTCAGAGAAGGGTGTTAAGCTAAAATAATAAATTCTTCGCCACCAACAGATGAAAGAAATCGGCTTTATACCTCAATTTGTAATGTCAGACATACAATCCATACAAGTCTGTTCCGGGCTCGAACAAAACCGAAGGCACTTACAAAGAAGTCCTTGCAATCCGGATATCCACAATCCCGATCGGATTTCCCATCACTTAGGGAGTCTCTATACCGTTGCAACTCAGTGCAGAGACAATCGATAGGTCATACTATCGTTCTTGCAAATACCGGGTCTTCAACACCGGTCTTCAAATGCTATCCATAACGTCGAATCACATATTCGGAATGGGTTATACGACACAAAGGTCCTTTCCCGGTTAAACCGAATAGTGAGCACGATATTTCAAAAACAAATGGATAATGGGATTTCAATTAAGTCACAATTTAATAATTTAAAACTTTCTTTCAAATGGTTTAATCCAATTACCATTTCAATCTTTAAACAAAAAGGTTCATTTTTCACAACCTTTAACGGTTCAAACAATTTTCACATTTTAATCTTTTAAACAAAAGATTCATTCACAGATTTTTCCAAATCAATTTTCATTTCTATTCGATTAACTCGTTAAATCTTTAAATCAAAGATTTAACTTATAGCCTTCAAAACAATTTCATTTCAATTTGATTTAAACAAATCATCAATTTAAATCTGTTAAAAATAAACAGATTTAATTCATAGCTTTCAAAAAGAATTTATCCATAACTTAGGAAAATCATTTCTCCATTCAATCTTGAAATTCCCCTAATTAACTGGAATCTCAGTTCTTATTTAAGAGTGTTTATCATTTGAAAACAACCGTTTTCATTTTGGAAATCTGATTCATTTATACGAGTTGAAATCCTTGGGTTAAATTCAAATTCCCAAAACCATACCTTTAAAATGGTTTAAATTCATACAAACATGTTTATAATATCTTTAACCATAATTTACAATCATTGAATTCAATTCCAAATATCGAGTTCAAATTTAAATTGAATTATTTAAATTTCAAAACTTAATCAAGTAAATTAAAATAAATTTTAACTTGAAATTTCATTTCAAAAGCTTTTCACATTTATTCCGATTCCATTTCCGAAACATTTGATTTCAAATATTCAACTTTAAAAATCATTTTTAAATCTGTGACTTAATCGATTTCCTCATGAAATCCATATTTGTGTGTGTATGGTGTAGTCCAGGGGTTATACACAGTAGTGCACATCATTCAATCATGACAGATGAAAACACAGAAATATAGTTGATAAGCGATATAAAACTATAACGCTCATCGTCTATTCACAGATTCACAGGTAATATACAAATGCAAATAAACATACACTGCTCAATCTACAGAACAAAATATCACAAATCAGATAGGATAATCAATTCAAAGCATCTCAGACAATACAATCATTCATAAGTAAGGTTAAGCATTTAATAATCATTTACAAACAGGATCAATTAATCGTTTAATCCTAATCAATTCAATTTATTTCCAAGTAAATAAATTTAATTTCTTATGAATTTATTATCCAATCCTGGTTAATTAATTCCAAATCATTTGATATAAATTAATTTATCAAACACTTTAATTAATTAAATTTTTCTTAATTAATCATATTAATTTAAATTGACCCTTTAATTAATAACCTCAAGTGATTACCCTTAATCACTTCCATTTATTTACTTCCATAAGTAACTATCCATCCTTAATTACATTCAGTAATTATACATTAATTACTTCACGAAGTAACTATCCAATTAACTACTAAGTGATTATCTTTAATTAATTAGACAAATTAATTTACCTAAACTAAATTACTTTAATTAAGTATTCAATTAATGAACCACTTAACCCCTAATCAATTATCTTTTAATTACATTCATTACCACTAATTACTTTTGTAAGTAATTGTTGTTTATTACAAAGTATTTAAGCTTTTAATTTATTTCATTAATTAATTATTCTAAATTATATTAACTTAATTAAGAATAACTTGTATTCACATTAAATACTTTCTCAAATCATTTACTTTATTAAATTAGTTTTTAGAAATCAAATTTGGAATATGATTCTATTTTAAACAAAACAATTCAAACATTAAATTTAACCTTTAAATCTTTGAAAACACCTTAATTAATTATTCTAATAAATCTTTAAAACTTGTTTAATCTTGCTTTGAAACTTAAATCATACAAAAAAAAATATAAAATCTGTTTTTATTGGGTTAAAAAAAACTTTTCACTATCTCTATACTAAAAAAAACTGATAAAGTAATATAGGCCTGGAAATCACAGCTAGCACACGAGGCCCTTTAAAAAAAAACCCAGGCCGTAGCCGCGTAAACTCGAGTGAAAACCTGAGCAAATTCTTCAAATTCCCGAGGTAATCTTCACTAACACTATATTTTTTTTGATTTAGTTTAAGTTTAAACAAATTTAAAATCTGGACAACACTCACTGGTTCTCTGCCCCTTCTGCTCCGAGCTGAACACGGTGATACGCGAATACGAACTCGAGACGAAGCCATCTTCCCCAAACTTCCACCCATACTTCATCAACCAGACACCCACGTGCACAGTGCACGTGTACACCGGAGTTCGCCACCCAGATCATCGGCGATTGCTCCACACCGATCAGCGACCACCTCCTCAACTCAACCCACCACCCAGCCTCGAAGAATTCGCCATAAAATCGAAACGAGTATTCGAGACCAAATGGAACAAAATACTCCAATCGAAAATTACCTCGCCGCCGACGAATTCGATCACTGGAGCCCACTCTAGCCTGACCATACCTCCTCAACTCACCCACGAGCCCATCCCCATAGGTGCGATCACCTGAAACGTTTCGACGACGACGGGGTATCGTGATTTTCGACCCCTACATAAACACTTGCTCTAAACCTAGATCATCAAAGTCCAATCAATACAGTTCATTAAAAATTTAACTATTATTTTTCCCACAATCTACCTCCCTCCAGCTACCTTCGACCCCAACCACACCCCACCGTTCGACGTCAACCGCCAGAGTTTGGCAAAAAGGAAGATTTCGTTCAACCTTCAATTTCTCACCGATTGCCAAACAAAAATTTATAAAATGATTTCCTAAATTCATCATTCCCCGAGTTAAAGCCATTTATGTGATCAAATTATGGAATTAAAACATTTGATTCCGGGCTAAATTTAAATCATCACTGTATACACCTCACTTTCTAAATAAATGTTTAATTTGAATACTTGAATTTGCTCTTAAAAATAATGTTATACGTATACAAGAATATTTCATTCCAAAATCAAAGCCTTAAGAGATTTGGATGTGATGATTTTAAAGAAATACAAATTTAGTTTGCATAATATTACAATACTGTAACAAGTAACAGAGAAAACTATATACTCAAAAACAACCTGAATGCAAACACAAGGCCATACTCAAAATGAACACATACAACACACCATCGTCCGGGAATCAACTCAACTATTTTAAATTAAACTTAGAGCTTAAAGTTGGGGTTTACTCACCTGTCAAAAAGAACAGAGGCTCAGGTTTAGAAACTTTTCTTTCTTAAATCCTGGAAATGATTTGATTGTGGAAACCTGCATTTTGTTTTTGATCTGAAGTTTGAAAGTTTTGATGTTGATCTTGCATGCCTTTTGTTTTTGAGTTTCAATCACCAGGTTTCATTCTTGAAGAGGAATGAATGAGCCTTGTTTGAATTGAGCTAATTGTTGTTCCAGTTGAATTTGTTTAAGATTTAGATGGTATTGCTTCAAAACTCAAGTTTGTATGCAGAAACAAATTTCCAGATTGAAGAAAAATATGCACAGGCTTTGATCAGATTTTTTTTTTCTCAGCTTTGAACTGATCAAACTGATGATAAAGAGGGTGGATATATAAAGAGAAGTTGACTGTGTGATGTACAAACTTTGTACAGGGTATTATATTGGTTTGTACACAATAGGTATGGTTGAAGTTGTATGTACTTCGGCTGATGATTTCTTTTGTATTATGGGCTGGTTTGAAAGCATTAAATGCTTCATGCTTCAATATAACAGCCATCTTATTTTAATCTTGCAAGTACATTATGCATACACTTATATAGATATGCTGTTTGCTTTGTGTTTGCTTTTAACATTGAATTCATCACATATTTATTTTTATTGTCTCCTTGTTTTATAAAAGCTTCATATAAGTTTATATGTATTTCTTTACTTTGAATGTTTATTTGCTTGAGTACTTTATTTTTATGCATATGTTTATTTATTTTTTTCATTTGATTTTATTTTATTCCTTTTACAAGTATACATACTTGTCTTCATATATCTGTTTGTTTGCATTTACATTTTCATTTGTTTGCTTTGTTTATGTTTGAAAGATATTTATTTTACTTCTATTTTTAGTTTAAATATTTATCATGAATTTCACTTTAATAATTATTGTTTTATTTTTCTATATACACATACATATATAACTCAAATTATCATCATTTATAAATTTTTAAATCAATTTATTTATTTATTTTTATACTTGTGTCCAAAGTATATTATTTATTTTTTCAAAATCATTTATTTAAGAATTTATTTAAAATCCAATATATACATATATATTCACGTATATACAAAATTTCAAATCCATATGACTTTACATATTTTCTATTTGAATCGGGGAAACTCGCTTCCATTTATAATTAATTTTATAAATTTTTATTCAAAATTTCATTTAATTATCAATTTAAATTAAATTAAAATCTAGGGTCGTTACAGATTTGAACCACAAATAAACCATTTCAAAATATATATATTTCAAAGCTTTAAATATTCTATAATTTCAAACTAAATGTGATAATTTTATATATATTCATCAAATTTTCCTTAATATTATATAGCCTTGAAATATCCACATAATAAAAATCCAATATCATTTAAATGAAACCCCATATTTCAAATAACTGAATATTCCTTAAATTTATTTAAACTTAATATATTCATTTAAATCACCCTAAACCAAAATTAAGTTATAAAATCATATCCTTTTAAAATCCCAATTTGAATAAGCTCCAAATCAAACTTATTTGAGTTCAATCCTTAAATAAATTCAATTTCAAATCAATTTCAAATTTATCTTCTAACCTTAGTTTATTTAAATCATTATAAACACTATATTGAAATATGATTTAATAAATATTTCACCATATTATATTTTAATAAAAAATCAAACTTGTATTATTAAACTTATTTTATATTAAAACTAATTTATACATGGCTTAAAATCGAGAATTTTACGATATATAAAATGATACTTATATAATATCAAAAATTGATATTCATATAAAACCATATATTTCTTTCCAAAACCATAGAATCATTTACAAAATATTTGTATATAGATCAACGGTGTCTGTATATAATTTTCTATCCTATGGTCAAGTGATACGAGTATTTATCATTTCAACCTGTAATTTAAATATATACGGGTATATATCATTTCAACCCGCAACCCCAAATTCAATTCAAACGAAAATCGCTTGGGTTTATCATTTCAACCCATAACGATTTTCTCCTATTCTAAAGTCCGTTCAGGTATGTATCATTTCAACCCATAGTGAATTCTATACTAACAGGAAACTTGCATACTGATAACAGATATGATGATAATATAACATGCATATATCATCAATATAAATAACAGATAATTGTGTCAGATATCACAGGTGAACAGATACAGATAATGGCATATATAACAATGTAAATAACTACAGCAGCTTATTTCAATTATCATTTCAATTGAAATACAATTAAATAAATATAAGAACGTTAATTTGAGTGATTACTCACCTTTTGAGGCTAGAGAGAATAGATAATGAAATGAGTTAAAGATCCAAGCACGAAATTCCAAAGCAAAGCTAGATTGGCACGAATTCGATAGGAAGCCGATGAATCGAAACAAATGAAAACAAATCAAATCAGGACTGGATCGATGAACATAATTGATATAAGTCAACTTAGATACAACTATACATAATTATATACATCTACTATATTCAAACACATATTAAATTTTAAATATATATATATATATTATTCAAAATACATTGTTTCAAATTAAAACATACACAGAAAAATCAAACATATATATATAGTATATATATTTAAATTCAATACTTATATAGACAGATAGATATATAGACGAGTATGTAATACCTACTATATTTAACAAAAAATCAATACAACTTAAATTTATATACATGAACTCAGCAGTCCTATATATAGCTTATATTGTATATACACGGCATGAATAAATAACTTATATAACTTTTATTACAACACAGGACATATATGGACTCAACAACCTATATACAACTTAAATGACTTTGTACACTATCAGATCTTTAAATATAAACTTATATAAAAGTATAGTTTCCATATATAGTAAGTATCTATGATGAGTCTATATAACCTGTAAACTAAACGGTATAACAAATAAAAATCATTGTTTAATCTAAACTCCAATAGTAAAGTCAAACGTATAAAATTAATTTTGTAACCGTACACTTAGATTTTGAAAAATTAATATATATATGTATGTATGTATGTACGTATGTATGTATGTATGTATGTACGTACTTATATAAAAATATATATATATATAACCCAAAGCATATACATACATATTTACTGTATAACAAACAGTTCAACTTATACTACACTCTTAATATACCATGAAATATATTATATATAATAACAGACAACTTTTATTAAAAAAATGTAATATACTAAACACACATATACCAATACCCGAACCTATATATACATATATAGTTATCTTATGGTTTGCACAATATTCATTGTAAGTAAAAAAAACACGGAACCTAAATAACAAAGGCTGCACCACATACTAGTAATATAGAACGTGAAATATATACATAACATCTATATACACTAGACTGATAAATATGTATATATATGCAAACAAATCATCTAAAATTTATATAACAACATATCTCCTATTTAAAGATAACATATATACTCATATACAGAACATTTTATTCAAAACATTGTATACTAATACTGAAACGACCCGCAAATCTGTGATGTCCCGGAAATTTAGGCAATATTTATTTAATAATTTCCATTAATAATTATTTTAAAATGTGTAATATCGATTTAATAATCTAATTTAACGGGATTTATCCCTAATAAATGTTGAATTTGATAAATGTTATCTTTCCAAAATCTATAATGATAATAATTTAATTTGGAAATTTTATTCTTTTCAAAGTTAAAAATATTTAAATGATAAAATTTATCTTTCTAAGATAATTAAGAAGATTTTCTATTTATAACGTATATATATGTGTATACATTGTAAATAGGGAGTTTGATTTTAATTTAAATTAAAATCAAATGTTTTCAAATTTATATCTATATATATATAAATATATGTATGTATATTGTAAATTGGAAAACTTGATTAGTTTAATATAGAAACTTTTCAATAGCTTATTTTAAAAATATATCAATGAACTAAGCATAGTTTATAATTAATAAAAATAATTTGTATATGGAAAACATTAAAGGCTGTTTGAAATAAACATGAGAACATGTTAAAATAGATAAGGAGTTAATTTAAAAATTCAACACTTGTAAAATATAATTAAAATTTCATAAGGAGATAAACACAAAATCTCTTGTTTCTTACATTTTTTAAGCATTTAAGCCATGCAAATTACACTTGGAATCATTCTAATAACTTAAAGTAACAAGTGGCATTTATTTGGTTATTTTTTTTGAAACATTTCAAAATAAATGTAATAAGTGAAAAATTGGCAAAATTATTTCGTGTTCAAATTTTTTCTTCCATCTCTTCTATAAACAAAACTGAAAATCAAATTTTTCTAAGAAAATTTAAAACCGGATTTAAAAAGAGAGTTTCAAAGCCAAGTTCAAAATCAAAATCTGTTCAAAATTTGCAAAACAAATTCTATTGCAAATCTAGATTCAAAAATCTATAAGGCAAGGTCTGTAAGCAACATCTCTGCAAGGATCTCCTAGATCTACAACAAGTAATTTCAACTAACAAGACAACAAATTCAACTTTAGGATTAAACTCCAACAACAGTAAATTCAACAGAGAATCCAATTCAAAAACTGAAAGATCAGATTTAGCTGTTCCACGATGAACAATCCTCTCTGCTTCAATATTGGTGAGTGAACAAAAACCTTTAGAATTTTAAATAAGGTTGTAAGTTTAGATGCATAATTATAGCAGTGAGGTTTACATAAGTACTGGGATATGAATGTATGAATGTACTTATGATTGTTGTGTAATGCCTGTGCATGTTTAAGCATATACCTGTTCTGTAAATTTCAGGCACAAAATCTTTAAAGATTTATATTTTTCCCAAACATTCAAATTTGAGCTATGATTTTTATATAAAGTATGATTATTTCAAAGTACTGTAAATCCTATAGAAGACAGTTTAGGGTATTTTAACTTAGGAATTAGTTCTAGAATATGAAATGTCAGTGAAAATCGATTATAATTTAAAAACCAATATTTATAATTCTGTAAGTTGTTCCCATAAACAGATTAGAATTATGAAAAGACAATTTTTAATACGAACTTCATGATTTTTAATATTGAATCTGTTGAGAATTTTGGAATTTGTTGATTTCGCAAATTTTGTCAATTACCGATGATCGGTATGATGTTGATTGTCGTGTATTGGACTGGAGATGACTCGTGTGTCATAGATGTTAGGAAAATTGGTGAGGGAAATTCTAGATGATCGAGGTGGAGGGATGAGGCACATTTAGGGTTTGGAATCGTATTCTGGTCGAACTGTTTCATTGGGAACTGTGACATCAATAGGAAACTGGACTCGATCGTACATTGGGATATCGAAGTGAGGAGACGAGACGAAGGATTGGCCGGAGTTTTGTGACCACCGGTGGTCTGCGGTGGCAGTACGAGTGGATTTCTTGGTTCTGTTTTTTTCTAATAGGTGCGAGATCGCTCGATTTAAATTTCAGAGTTGATCGAAGGTTTTGGGTGGTGGAACACTTAGAGCAGGTCACAGGCGACTTGCGAGTACACTTGGCGATGACTAGAAATGGTCGGGACGTTTGTGCATGTGCACGGTGCACATACATTTCTGTGGTCATTTGTTTAAGTGAGGAAGAAGCAGGAAGGTGAGTTTCGATTCGCAAAGTTAGTTCGTGGTTTGAGATTTTGATCGGAGTATTGATCATTGGTGAGTGAAGCTTTAATTTGATTCTTGGAATAGTTGGAAGATGGTGGATTGAGTGGATTTGGGAAGGATGCCTGGTGGAAGGGAGGGGGTTAGAAGAAGACGGAGCATTATATTTTGTTCGTGTTTGATGTTTGGGATTTCGGGTTTGTTCGGATATGTGCTCGATTGGGACTTCGGTCCATGTTGTTTTTGTTTGGCCTGAGCATAGTTAAGTACTGGTTGACATAGTTAAGTGCTGGTTGTTTTGTTGGGTCGTGGGCTTCGGTCCAATAAGCTTTGTTTTAATTGAAAGCTAGATTTTGTTAATAAAAGAAATTTTGGATTTTGAATTATAAAAAAAATCAATTTACTTTCCAAAGTTTTAACGAGCATATTGTTTTTTTTATGATTTGTTTATTCAGTCAAAGGAATTTGAAGAAAAGAATAAAACTTGATTTATTAATATGACTAATTAACTAAGGTAATTAATTTAGAAGAGACTAAATTTTTGAAGATTAATTACTTAGAGATTATAATAAAGTAATTACTTAACGTCATTAATTCAGAAGGGTAAATTAACAGGTAATTACCTGTTGTGATTTAATCAATATGAAAAATTATAAGATAATTATTTAAGGATCAATGTATTTAATGTGGATGGGTAAAGGTGAATTAATTTGTGTGATTAATTAAGAGTTAATTACTTATTGTAATTAAAGAATAATTAATCAAGGGTGATTAATTAGAAGCAGGAAGGTGAGTTTCGATTCGCAAAGTTAGTTCGTGGTTTAAGTGAGGAAGAAGCAGGAAGGTGAGTTTCGATTCGCAAAGTTAGTTCGTGGTTTAAGTGAGGAAGAAGAAGGAAGGTGAGTTTCGATTCGCAAAGTTAGTTCGTGGTTTGAGATTTTGATCGGAGTATTGATCATTGGTGAGTGAAGCTTTAATTTGATTCTTGGAATAGTTGGAAGATGGTGGATTGAGTGGATTTGGGAAGGATGCCTGGTGGAAGGGAGGGGGTTAGAAGAAGACGGAGCATTATATTTTGTTCGTGTTTGATGTTTGGGATTTCGGGTTTGTTCGGATATGTGCTCGATTGGGACTTCGGTCCATGTTGTTTTTGTTTGGCCTGAGCATAGTTAAGTACTGGTTGACATAGTTAAGTGCTGGTTGTTTTGTTGGGTCGTGGGCTTCGGTCCAATAAGCTTTGTTTTAATTGAAAGCTAGATTTTGTTAATAAAAGAAATTTTGGATTTTGAATTATAAAAAAAATCAATTTACTTTCCAAAGTTTTAACGAGCATATTGTTTTTTTTATGATTTGTTTATTCAGTCAAAGGAATTTGAAGAAAAGAATAAAACTTGATTTATTAATATGACTAATTAACTAAGGTAATTAATTTAGAAGAGACTAAATTTTTGAAGATTAATTACTTAGAGATTATAATAAAAGTAATTACTTAACGTCATTAATTCAGAAGGGTAAATTAACAGGTAATTACCTATTGTGATTTAATCAATATGAAAAATTATAAGATAATTATTTAAGGATCAATGTATTTAATGTGGATGGGTAAAGGTGAATTAATTTGTGTGATTAATTAAGAGTTAATTACTTATTGTAATTAAAGAATAATTAATCAAGGGTGATTAATAAGAAGCAGGAAGGTGAGTTTCGATTCGCAAAGTTAGTTCGTGGTTTAAGTGAGGAAGAAGCAGGAAGGTGAGTTTCGATTCGCAAAGTTAGTTCGTGGTTTAAGTGAGGAAGAAGAAGGAAGGTGAGTTTCGATTCGCAAAGTTAGTTCGTGGTTTGAGATTTTGATCGGAGTATTGATCATTGGTGAGTGAAGCTTTAATTTGATTCTTGGAATAGTTGGAAGATGGTGGATTGAGTGGATTTGGGAAGGATGCCTGGTGGAAGGGAGGGGGTTAGAAGAAGACGGAGCATCATATTTTGTTCGTGTTTGATGTTTGGGATTTCGGGTTTGTTCGGATATGTGCTCGATTGGGACTTCGGTCCATGTTGTTTTTGTTTGGCCTAAGCATAGTTAAGTACTGGTTGACATAGTTAAGTTCTGGTTGTTTTGTTGGGTCGTGGGCTTCGGTCCAATAAGCTTTGTTTTAATTGAAAGCTAGATTTTGTTAATAAAAGAAATTTTGGATTTTGAATTATAAAAAAAATCAATTTACTTTCCAAAGTTTTAACGAGCATATTGTTTTTTTTATGATTTGTTTATTCAGTCCAAGGAATTTGAAGAAAAGAATAAAACTTGATTTATTAATATGACTAATTAACTAAGGTAATTAATTTAGAAGAGACTAAATTTTTGAAGATTAATTACTTAGAGATTATAATAAAAGTAATTACTTAACGTCATTAATTCAGAAGGGTAAATTAACAGGTAATTACCTGTTGTGATTTAATCAATATGAAAAATTATAAGATAATTATTTAAGGATCAATGTATTTAATGTGGATGGGTAAAGGTGAATTAATTTGTGTGATTAATTAAGAGTTAATTACTTATTGTAATTAAAGAATAATTAATCAAGGGTGATTAATTAGATATGGAAGATTAATAGATAATTAATCAATTTGTTTGTAATTAATTATTGTTAAGTGAGCAAGATTTAAAGGTGATTAAAGTAATTAATTTAATTTATATAAATTAATTAGAAATGGTGTGATTAACTAATCTTGTTTCTGAATGATTGAATGACGTTAAATGCCTTGAATTGGAGGATACCTTTGATAAGAAATGATTTGTGATATGATATTTGGGTGGACATTAATAATGTAGATGTCTATCAATGATGATTTGTTGTGTAAAAGTGACATCTTGTGTTTAGAAATGGATTTGTATTTCACTTGAATAACTTGGGTTAGGATGGCATTGGATTCGAAGAGACCGGGGTCGGGTATTAGCAAATGCCCGAAACCACTTCGATTCTTTATAAATAGATATGTGAAATCAATAAGCTGGAATGGAATGATTTAAGTAAATTGGACCATTTAATATAAGTTTTGGTACTTAGATGTTGATGTGTGAAATTAGAGATGTCTATAGAAAATTGTGAATTTGTAGATTGATACAAGATGCCCCGGGTTTTAAACAAATTTAGGCTTTAGTATTTCATGTGAGATGAGTTTACTCACGCTGGTTTCCAGCCTGACCCAGGTGTTACTTTAATGTAATGTTCGGGTCAGACCGAGTATTATAGATTTTCAGGTGAGGACGTTTTGTGTAACAACCCGAGATTTCGCAATTATTCTATTATCGTCATTAGATGATTAATATTGTTGCTAATTGCTAATTGAAGCTTTTAAATTGAGTTGAAATTCTTTTATAAATTGTTAAAAGGGTTTGTGGGCTTTGAAAATGTGAATCTCGGCCCATTTACTTTTGATGTCGTATTGTTTCGAGTATACCCGTTCCCCCCTTTAGCCTTTTCATTCGAAAAACCTAAGCAATAAACGAAGAAGTGAAAAAAATGGCGGCCTCAAATTCATTCGTTCGTTCATCTCAAAAATTAGGGCTTGAATAAATTTGGAAACGCCAACTTCTGTAGCTCGTTCGATCGATCTCGACCTTGCTTCGGCAATCGACTGCTTCTTCAACTTGAACACGGCTTCTTCTCTTCGATCGAGTTCGACTTTGTTGTGGATCTGCATTCGCCGAGACAAAGGTGAGTGAATTTATTCACTCACATCTTCTAATTCATACACTTGAGTTTGATTGAATGATTTTGCTGAATTCTGGTCGGCTTCGGCTTTGATTTGATTTTGTTGCGTGAATTTCCGATTTACTGATTTTCACGGCTTTGTTTTTCTGGCTTGCTTGACTTCTCGACAACCACGGGTTGAATTGTGTTGGACTTTGAGATGAAAGTTGACGTTGTTCATTCACATCTGACTTTGATTTATATTTGTTCGAACTTGCCTATTCAGGAATTGCTGTACGACTCGTCTGCGTTTTTGGCTTGTTCGAATTATTGCTTGATGCTAGTTTTCGAGTTGCTCTGTTACTTGATGACCATTTCAATTCTTTGTTTTTGTTTAAAACTGGTGCTTGCATTTGACTTCGGTCACTTGATTTCTTAAAATGTTGGTGATATTGTTGAACTGTACCATACCATTGTATGATTTTGGTAGTCGATGAATTCTAATGGCTTCTGCCTTAGATTGAGATTGCTGTATATTTGTTGTTTCACTTTGTCAATGATACGCTGATGTTGAGACAGTGAAATTGAAATTTGAGTCTTCATTTGATAAGTGCTGCGCACTTGATTTTACGATGTTGAATTTGTTTGACTATCGACCTGGTTCGATTTTCTTACTGTTTCATAACTCTGGCCATTTTGTTCATCCCTGATAGCATTTTCGACCTTTACTTTGGTTTGACTTTGTTTTGTTGTTCCATGACTTTGGGTTTGTTCGAACCTGATACTGTATGGAGCTTAAATGGTTGAAATACTTACGAACTTGGAGTCTTTGCATACTTGTCTCTGTTTCAAGTCTGATACCTTTTGAAGTTCATATCTGTTGGGTCACTGTTATATGTTGATGTCGTTCTTTATTTCCTTTGACTCCGGTCAGTAGCACATGGCTTGTTCATGTTTCTTCGACTGTGACTCTAGATAGCACTGGTCATTGATAGTTTGATTTGGGATGTGATTCACAGTCGCAGCCTGTTTCATTTGTGCTTCCCTTGTGTTGCACTTGCTTAAAACCAATTTTGTAGTTACACTGTAACGACCTGAAAATTTCGATCCCGAAATTTTCAGATAGTTAGTGAAAAGAAGAAAGAGAAAGAAGAAAGAGATAGAAGGAGAAGAAGAAAGAAACACACAATCTCACATTCGCAGCGGATAAAATATAATAGCAAATAAATAATAGTTTACAAAGCAGAACTATATCAGTATATTTACATTTTACAGCAGAGTTACAACAATTTCACAATACTGGACGGTTTAAAATAACTTGTCCCATATAAATAACAATATATATCACAACGGATAAACACTCTATACGTTCCTGTCCTTCAGCTCTCCTCCTGAGCTCCAGAACGTCCTTATCTGTAAGTCTGTAATACTCGGTCTGACCCGAGCATTACATCAAAGTAACACCCGGGTCAGGCTGGAAACCAGCGTGAGTAAACCCATCTAACAAGGAATATCCCAAAACATACAACTTATCTAAACCCGGGTTAACTTATCAATTTACAACTTAACAAGCTGTTATAAACATCACCTATATCACACATCAATTTGTACGTGTCAAAACTTAGATTAAATGGTCCAATTTACTCAAATCAATCCAAACCAGCTTATTTGATTTCACAAATCAATCTATAATGAATCGAAGTGGTTTCGGGTATTTACTAATACCTGACTCCGGCTTCTTCGAAACCATTGTCAACTTAACTTAGATAATTTAAGTGAAATACAACTCTACTTTTAATACAGGATGTCATAGTAATTCATCATCAATAGATAACTACATCTTCACAGTTTAAATCAAACATATCTTATCACGTAGCATCACAAACCACATATTAGGAATAACAATAAATCCAAGGCTTCCAACATCATTCTATTCATCCTCTAATTACATTTAAGTAATTAACCCTTGATTAATAACTTCAGTAATTTTCTACCCTTAATTACTTCACCAATAAATTAATTACTTCTTAATTAAATATCTCTAATTAATCCCTTGATTAATTAAAGTAATTTAATCAAATTCGAGTTAGATTCACTAAGGTTGATTTAACTCTTTAAATTTATTTATTTAAGTTACTAAATCAGGTGATTAACCGATATTTAATCTAAATTACTTCCACTATTCAACATCTTTAGTTATATTCAGTAATTATTAATTAATTACTTCCCTAAGTAATTACAATCCTAGTAATTACATAAAGTAATTATCAAATCATCAAATGTTTAAATTAATTAAACTTAATTAATCAATATAAACTAATCACATTAAACCAATTGATTACAGTAATTAAGTCATTAATTACTTCCATTAAGCAATCAAACATAAACAATTACATAAATGATTATTATTAATTAATTAGTCTAATTAATTATCAAAATTAATCACATTAATAAATTGTTAAATAATCTTAAGTTAATGACCTTCATTTACCATTCCTAATTTCTCAATTAAGAAATTAACTTATATTGATCATTATTAATTACAAATTAATTAATATTGAATTACAGTTTAATTAATCCCTAATTAATTAATTAAGTGTTAATTACAATCTTAATTAATCCTAAATCACCTGATTAATAAATCTTAATCATTAATTAAGATTTAATTAACAATCCTTAATTTTTTTTAAATTGCAAACTAAAATATAGTTCAAATCTTCATTCCAGATTAAACTTAAAACTTTAAAGCTTTACTTACATTTCCATTTCCATTTTTAAATCCTGAAATTCTAAGCCAAATTCCAGATTTCGCAAATTCAGATTTAAACTGGTTTTAAATTTCTATTTTACAGATTTTAACTTCAGTTTTAAAACCAAAACTAGATACACTTAAAAGTTGTTTAAAACCAGCATTTAAATTTCAAAACTTAATTCATTTTAAGTCTCAGATTCAAACTATTTTGAATCCATATTCATTTTCAGATTTTTTAAAATTTGTTAAATCTCAATTTCATACCAAATGTAACGACCCGTAAATTTCGATTCCGAAATTTCCAAATAGTTAGTGAAAAGAAGAAAAGAGAAAGAAGCAGAAACGGAAGCCAGAATTTATTAAAATACTTAATATTAGTCAAATAATTTTTGATCATTTTTAAAATACTATAATATATGCACCCACTGGAGAGCGAGATTTACCCCTGTCTAGAGGTCCCTTTATATTTCGGCTGTGTGGATGGTTTTGAGCTCCAACCGTCGGGGTTGCCTTGTTCGGAACTATTCAGTAAGGAATAGGTCTGGCTTTGTGTTGCAGGGGAGTGGGAGTACTCCTCGGTACGGTGATCTAGGCCACGTACTGTGACGGGCGGTACCCCAGTAGCCATGCCATTGTATGGAATCCAAAATCCAATAAGTGCCAACGGTTTTGATTGTATTACCCACTTTTGTGGCTAGTAGCTGGAATTTAATGAATGTAAAAATTTCGACTATTTCTTATTTATTTGAAAACCCTAGACACTATTATAATATCATCGGATTTCCTATCAAATGTTTTGGTTAGCGTAAGGTAAAAACGTTTCCATGTTTATGTGTGGGAAGTCTTACGTGATATCTTTCTTTTCAAAAGGTTTTTAAAAGTTAAGCAACTTTAACCTGTTACTCACACCAGACCCATGTCTGACCCGGAGTTTATTTTTGTTTTTCATAAACTCTTGGGTACTCAAATTTTTATGAGTAGTCAAGGGATTCAGGTTAGGATTCAGGTTAGCTTGGACAAATATTGGAGGAGCATTGGAGCAGGAGGCTTCTGCGTTAGATATATAGTATTCCGCTGTGTGTTCTGAGTTGTTGTATTTGAGTTGTATTGAGTTGTAATAACTAGACAGGTGTTTATAACTGTCTAGTATGTGTTGTATATCTGTGTACTCTGATAATGGTTGTAAACTATGAAATATTTATGTTATTAATATAGTTTAATCGTTCCGCTGTTAGATTCTGATGTGTTGTTTCTTTCTTCTCTTCTTTCTATTCTCTTTTCTATCCCTTTCTTTCTTAAAGATGATGCGATTTTCCGGGAGTGGAAAGTCGGATCGTCGCAGTTGGTACCAAATGTAACGACCCGGAAATTTCGATCCCGAAATTTCCAGATAGTTAGAGAAAAGAAGAAAGAGATAGAAGAAGAACAGAAAAGAAACACACAAACTCACATTCGCAGCGGATAAAATATAATATCAATAATATTATACAAAAGAAAACTGTATCTATCAATTTACATCAATATCAGAGTTACAACAACTTTATTCAACACTGGATAGATACATTTAACATGTCTTAAATATATACAATATCATAGTGAAACTCTCTATACGTTCCTGCCATCCAGCTCGCCTCCTGAGCTCCAGAACGTCCTTACCTGAAAATCTGTAATACTCGGTCTGACCCAAGTGTTTCTGGAGGAGATAATGGAGCAGGAGGCTTCAGCGTGTAGATATATTTAGTGGTTCCGCTGTGTTGAGTTGTATTTGTTTTTCTCTGATATACTTGAATTGTAATTGCTAGACAGATGTTTATAACTGTCTAGTTTGTGTTGTATTAGCTGTATTACTCTGATGTATATGATACTATGTAAAGTTTTATGTGATATATTTAATTTATTCGATTCCGCTGTGAGATTCTGATGTTGTCTGTTTCTTTCTTTCCTTTCTTTTCTCTTTTCTATCCCTTTCTTTCTTCTTAGCGATGCAACTTCCTGGAGTTTGGAAGTTGGGTCGTCACATTGTGGTCAAAACCATTGTGTTTCACTGTTGCAATGATGTGGCTGCTCCACTATGTCTCAGCCTTGCTTGTGCCTTTTTATGTGTTGAGCCGCTGTTGTGTACTGAGAATTGCATTTTGATGTTCACCTGACATCTGTTTGCTTCGAACTTGATTATCTTCTGCATTGTTGCTATTCTGGAACCTTATGTATGTTGTACATTGCACCATACATCAATTGCATCCACTGTTGTTTGCTGTGTTTCGTGATATTTGAGCCAGTTAGCACTTTTGTTTCATACATGTTTGCTGCCTGGCCTTTGCTACTGCGTATCCATATCTTTGGTGCACTCACTCATTTGAGTTTGTATTTTTCTCACTTGATAGAAGCCAAGCCCGAACTATTTTGTTTACTTGGGTTTGCTTGAGTTTTTGTAAGTCAGTTTACATTTGGAATTTGCCATGTTGCAATTGTTTTGGGTGCTATCATCATGTAGTTGCTGTTAACAAGCATCACTGGTGCATGATGCAGTGATACTACTCTCATTCGGGTATTTTCTATGTTGCCACTGCCTTGTGATTTCGAACCTGTAGCCTTTGTGTTTACTTGTTCACTGAACTGTTGTATCACTTAGGCATTCCATTATCATGTATATATGTGCATTCATGTATACTTGGTTTGTGGTCATCATGTCTAGTGCACCACTTCATTTGTGCACTTGTTTTGGTACAACTGCCTTTGTGCCTTGATGCTATTCCTTTATATGTATGCCGTACATTGTTTTCAAGTACAGTTGCAACATGTTGATTGTTGCAGTTTGTATCTGCTGTACCCTTGCATTCATGTGGTGGCTGCAGTTTTGTTGCAGTTTTTCCCTTGTATTCATGGGTGCCATCTCGAAGTCTGAACATTGCTATGTTGTATTTATACCCATGCTTGAACTTGACTGGATATTTAATTTTATAGATTGGTCAGAGATGTTGCGGTCTCTGTTTCCTATTAGTTGATTTGGATTATGGTCGAGGTTAATTCAACTTGAATTGGGGTTAAATCAATTTCAATGGAAATTGAAGTTATTTAAATTGGAACTAAGTCAATTTAAATGGAAGTGAAAATTTAAATTGAATTGATTGGAAATGTAGGTTGGGAGTTGAACAGTTTGACTCTGGACTATTCTTTTAAAAAAAATTGTTTTATTATAAATCTATTTTCCAAACTACTTACTATACAACTTTTCATCTTATACTTGTTTTACAATTATTTTTAGAACTATTTTACAACTATTTTATAAACTAATTACTATTTTTCAACTACTTTATAACTAATTACTATTTTGAACTATTTTGTAATTATCTAACTATTTTATAACTATTTGACTATTTTTCCAACTATTTTACAATTACTTAACTAATTTACAGCTATTTTACAAACTAATAATTATTTTTCAATTACCTGTCTATTTTTAACTTTTCAAGCTATTTTCTAGATTTAAACTGGACAGAGTTCAAACTGATTATGATTGAATATCCATTTGAGATAAGGATTAAAGTGATAATCCAATGGAATTGTGATTATGTGGATAGAAATTAAAGAAAATGTGAATAGAAGAGAAATTGATTTGGTTGATAATCAATAAAGATAAATACGTAGGATGTACATATGTTATTCTATTCGCATAGTGATTTGATCCGAGTACAGAATTTCGAGATAGTTATATCGATCCGAGTTGGGATTTTTCACTCAATTTTCGATGGCGAGCCTGGATATGGATTGTTGATTGATTCCGGATAATCTCTATCATAGTTATGACTATGCAAGGAGAATGACGGTTTCTGATCAAGAAACCAGATCTGTGTCCGCACTAGGAAGTCGGATGGACGATACTAGTTCGAAAGTGAAATTGTGTGATCGAGTGAGCGATCAGATTGGTATAGCGTACGGATGATATGTGTACATCGTACGGGTTTGAATGCAATTGATACTGGGAATTTGTGGATAAGGAATGTGAAATGATTTTTGAAATGAAAGTATATTTTATTAAATATACAATGAAGTAAAGTGGAAATTGGATATTTCTATGGTAAAAATTTACTTTATGAAAGTAAGTAATATAGTTAGTGACTTTATAGAGTAATCAAATTTGAATATTTGATTGGAATAAACAAAGTTATATATCTTTGTTATATAAGATAAATCTCCCCTTGTTGAATCTGTTGCCGGAAGGAAAGGATTTTAAAAGTGTTTGAAGTATAAAAGGGGTTTTATACAAGTTTGAAATGATCCAAAGATTTTTAAAGTTATATATATCTATATATATAGAGAATCTTATGAGGATTTAAGAAAAAGGTTTTGGGAACCTTTAGATTTGGAAGGCTTTTGATTTTTTTGTAAAATCAATATTGGAATTTGGAAAGGCCTAGTTTGAGAATTATCGATTTTGAGACAATCGATTTTGTGTAAAGGAGCTTTGTATGAGATCATACTAGGTGTATGATTTGAAAGATACTATATGTGTATAGTATAAAGTGTTTTGATGATGGCTCGGGGGAAAAAGGAGCTCCCTTGAAATGAACTTCTCAGGAGTGCCACCGGGTGGCGCTGCCTTGAGCCCCAAGGGGGGTTTCTAAAGTTGATCCTGTGAGGAGTCCGGACAAAACTAGTTCCTGAGGATTATGAGTAGTGTATACCATAGAGAAAGTCATATGTGCCGCTGAGAGCCAACAGTCTGCGTTTGATTTTGTATCGGTAGACTACGACCTATGGTAACATAGCGAAAGTCGTGTGTGCCATTGAGAGCCAACAGTCTGCGTTTGATTTTATATCGGTAGACTGCGACCTATGTAGGAGTGGAGAAGTTTCATTTTGACAGCGAAAATCGTGTGTGCCGCTGAGAGCCAACAGTTACATGGACTTTTGCTGTGATGGCAACGTAACCCTGGAATGTAACTGCGATCTGTTGTGGGTTCCATGGCGTAATCGAGGGCCGCGGAGTGCCTACAGTTACATGGACTTTTGCTGCGATGGCAACGTAATCCAGGATATAACTGCGATCATGGATGGGAGTGATGATTTCCAAAGCATTCTCACTAAAGATATTTACTCTATTTCAAAATATTTTCTATACTTTCAATAAAATTATTTTCAAAGTATTTTCACTGGATGTTGAAAACGGGTCTGCCAAGCACTTGTAGATTTTCAGTCTTACACCTGATCAACGTATGACCGAATTTCTATGAGAACAAGGATGGACTAGTTGAGACATCGAGTTATAAAAAGTATTTTTATAAAACTATTTTATAATATTATATGGATTTATTTTTTTAAAATGATCAAAGAATAATTTTCTGATAAATAGTATTTTTAATAAATTCTGGGTTCGTTCCTTTTCGAGGACGAAAAGATTCAAAGGGAGGAGGAATGTGATGTCTCGGAAATTTAGGCAATATTTATTTAATAATTTCCATTAATAATTATTTTAAAATGTGTAATATCGACTTAATAATCTAATTTAACAGGATTTATCCCTAACAATTGTTGAATTTGATAAATTTTATCTTTTCAAAATCTATAATGATAATAATTTAATTTGGAAATTTTATTCTTTTCAAAGTTAAAAATATTTAAATGATAAAATTTATCTTTCAAAGCTAATTAAGAAGATTTTCTATTTATAACGTATATATATGTGTATACATTGTAAATAGGGAGTTTGATTTTAATTTAAATTAAAATCAAATGTTTTCAAATTTATATTTATATATATAAATGTATGTATGTATATTATAAATTGGAAAACTTGATTGGATTTAATATAGAAACTTTTCAATAACTTATTTTAAAAATATATCAATGAACTAAGCATAGTTTATAATTAATAAAAATAATTTGTATATGGAAAACATTAATGGCTATTTGAAATAAACATGAGAATATGTTAAAATAGATAAGGAGTTAATTTAATAATTCAACACTTGTAAAATATAATTAAAATTTCATAAGGAGATAAAAACAAAATCTCTTGTTTCTTACATTTGTTAAGCATTTAAGCCATGCAAATTACACTTGGAATCATTCAAATAACTTAAAGTAACAAGTGGCATTTATTTGGTTTTTTTTTTTAAATATTTTTTTTGAAACATTTCAAACTAAATGTAATAAGTGAAAAATTGGCAAAATTATTTTGTGTTCAAATTTTTTCTTCCATCTCTTCTAAAAACAAAACTGAAAATCAAATTTTTCTAAGAAAATTTAAAACCAGATTTTAAAAAGAGAGTTTCAAAGCCAAGTTCAAAATCAAAATCTGTTCAAAATTTGCAAAACAAATTCTATTGCAAATCTGGATTCAAAAATCTATAAGGCAAGGTCTGTAAGCAACATCTCTGCAAGGATCTCTGGATCTACAACAAGTAATTTCAACTAACAAGACAACAAATTCAACTTCAGGATTATACTCCAACAACAGTAAATTCAACAGAGAATCCAATTCAAAAACTGAAAGATCAGATTTAGCTGTTCCAGGATGAACAATCCTCTCTGCTTCAATATTGGTGAGTAAACAAAAACCTTTAGAATTTTAAATAAGGTTGTAAGTTTAGATGCATAATTATAGCACTGAGGTTTACGTAAGTACATGAATATGAATGTATGAATGTACTTATGATTGTTGTGTAATGCCTGTGCATGTTTAAGTATATACCTGTTCTGTAAATTTCAGGCACAAAATCCTTAAAGATTTATAATTTTCCCAAACATTCAAATTTAAGCTATGCTTTTTATATAAAGTATGATTATTTTAAAGTACTGTAAATCCTATAGAAAACAGTTTAGGGTATTTTAACTTAGGAATTAGTTCCAGAATATGAAATGTCAGTGAAAATCGATTATAATTTAAAAACCAATATTTATAATTCTGTAATTTGTTCCCATAAACAGACTAGCATTAAGAAAAGATGATTTTAATACAAATGTCATGATTTTTAATATTGTATCTGTTGAGAATTTTGGAATTTGTCGATTTCGCAAATTTTGTCAATTACCGATGTTTGGTATGATGTTGATGGTTGTGTATTGGACTGGACATGACTCGTGTGTCATAGATGTTGGGAAAATTGGTGAGGGAAATTCTAGATGATCGAGGTGGAGGGATGAGGCACATTTAGGGTTTGGAATCGTGTTTTGGTCGAACTGTTTCATAGGGAAATGTGACATCAATAGGAAACTGGACTCGATCGGACATTGGGATATCGAAGTGAGGAGACGAGACGAAGGATTGGCCGAAGTTTTATGACCTCCGGTGGTCTGCGGTGGCAGTACGAGTGGATTTCGTGGTTCTGTTTTTTTCTGATGGGTGCGAGATCGCTCGATTTGAATTTCAGAGTTAATCGAAGGTTTTGGGTGGTGGAACACTTGGAGCAGTTCACAGGCGACTTGCGAGTACACTCGGCGATGACCAGAGATGGTCGGTACAGTTGTGCATGTGCATGGTGCACATACATTTCTGTGGTCATTTGTTTAACTGAGGAAGAAGCAGGAAGGTGAGTTTCGATTCGCAAAGTTAGTTCGCGGTTTGAGATTTTGATCGGAGTATTGATTGTAACGTCCCGCCTTTTTGCACGATTTAAACAGACACACATGCCGATTAAATCCATACGGAAGGGCGGATTGTTATGGGGTAAATAAGAATAAAAAGAAAGAAATAAAAGAAAACAGAATCTCGCAGCGGAAGGATAAAATATAATAATAAAATATACAGTTTAAATCTGTTTACAAAACATTCATATAATACATATCAGAGTTACACATACCAACAACAATGCAGCGGAACAGTGTGTAGTGCACTAGTATAAATAATAAAAATATACATCTTCGTCTTCGTCCTCCAAAGCTAAATCTTCAAATCCTGAAACGCTCGGACTGACCCGAGCGAATTGAAAAAATAAAACACTCGAGTCAGAACTAAAAGATCTTATGTAAGTTAAATTAACAGAAATAAATATGAGTGCAGTAACTCAAGAGATGCTCGGGATTTACATCTCCTAAGGATCCGTTAAACTATTTACTATATAGTATATTGCGCTATTATAATAGTGTCTATTTGTAAAATAAACTTACTTTTTAATAGCGTTAAGGGGTTACCCATATAGCCCTTAACACAAATAATGCCAATAGTCTATACAGTACCGTAATACCTCCTGATCGGGAGGCTACCAGAGAATACTCCATAGGTACGACACAAATAGAAACTCGTAGTAAAAGCGCGGTAGGGTAGGTGACACGACACAACTAGGCAATGCCAGGGTATATATACCAATTACGCTTCCGGGCCGATGGAAACGCGCAGCGCGCAGCTGCCGCCCACCTCGAACAAACTCCCCACATCAAAGAAATCAAAAATGAACGTGGCCACCGAATCAATCCAAAATCAAAGTATAGTATCGAAGGGAAGTGTCCGATCAGAGGTGCTACTTCATTAACCCGTCAATCGCTCCTGTTTTAGCCACCTTATGCCAACTCACGGGAGTTGGGTCCACGTATTTAGCTTACAGGAAACGTCGCCACCAACCTACTTCATTCTGGAATCTCCACCGCGTACACGGTTAGTCAAAGTGGTTTTCGGTATCGACAGAGAGTATGTCCATATCCGATCCCGGTCTCTTTGCCAACCAATCGTTATTATAACACCGCGGTTATTTAAAAAAAATTATACTTTTAAAACCATAATAAAATATCCATTTAAAACCCATATAAACCCGATATCATTTATTCTTAAAACCCCAAATCAATACGATATCATTTATTTTCCAATATATATTCTTTCCAAAATCATAGGGTTTCAAAAGTAAAATATTTAGAAATCAAAACTCTTGAATATAATATTTCCAAATTATACTACCTTGAAAACATAGCTTTGAAACAAAATTTCCATCTCTTAAATGGTTAAATATTAAATTACTTTTATAAACAAAATAGCTTCTTTAGATTTCGCAAATCAATTTCAAATATCGATTTAAACTTCCAAATACCATTTCAATTCTTATGTTTCAAGGCTTTAAATATTTCACCATTTCAAACAGACTCATTTGACAATTCCATATATATATATCAAATTCAGTTACTTATTATTTAGACTTGAAATGTTTTCTTAATGAATTCAATATAATTTAAGAAAACCTTTAACTTCATATAACTGGATCATCTTTCAATTTATTATATATTCATTTAATCTACCTGATATTCATTAAAATCACTTTACACAAAAATCAAGTTATAAAAATCATACCCTTTAAAAATTCTAATTTTTATTAAATTTCAATTTAACTTAATATTCATCTTCCAAATCTATTCTCATTTAAGTCATAAAACTCCAGAAATTAAATTTTAAATAAATGTTTAATCTTATTTGATCTTAAAATCAAACTTATTTAAACTTCAAATCAAATTTATACAAAGCTTAAAAACCGGAAATTACTATATATATATATATATATATATATATATATATTGCCTTTATCAATAACCAAATCAATATCTCATAAACCATATATATATATATATATATATATAACTTTACAAAACCATAGAAAACATTTCAAAAATAATTTTATATATTTACCGCGGTGCCTGCATATATTTTCTATCCTATGGTCAAGTGATACGGATGTTTATCATTTCAATCCGCAATTTAAAATGAAAAAAAAATGCGGTTATATATCATTTCAAACCGCAATCCCGAATGAATGAAATGCGTAGCAACTTGCAATTAATAAAATTAATCATCCATTCATCCATCAAATCATACATCCATTTATCACAGTCATCATCCAATTTCAAACAATCATCAATACATAACATGTGATAAATAATGGTATCAATTATCAGTTTATACTCAAAATAAATTCAATAACTGTTAACTGGCAGTTTATATGTAAAATAAATGTAAATTAAACTGGCAGTTAATATGAAATAAAAATTTAACATAACTATGACTGGCAGTTAATATGCAAATAAATAAATTCTAACTGTCAAATTTATATGCAATAAATTAATTAACAATTATATTAAATAAATGCGATTTATCAGAGGTAATGAATAAAGCATGCCAAACAGCCATAAATAAATCTCTACTCATATCTAAAGTCAAATTAACAAACATAAGAAATTTTAGATGTTGTGAGTGAGTTAAAACACTCACCTTTTGAATTTGAATCGAATTTAAATCCGATTTAAACCCAAAAATTCGACGGTCTCCAAATCTGTCCAAACCAGTGTCAAAAGATCTGGAATTTTATTACGATCCTAACAAAAAAACTCGCATGAAACGAAGTTCGTAGGAGAATGTTATACGCATTAATGGTGATTGAAATTTCAAAAAAAAAAAAAAAGAAAAGAAAAAAGAATAGAAATAAAAGAACACCTTCAAGCGCCACGTCATTCCCCTTTCTTTCCCTCTCTCCCTCATGCGTTTTGCTTTCAGATTTTTCTGAGAAGTTTGAATTTTAGCTTTTGATTTGGTTTGGAATTTTTATTTGGATCTAAGATTTGTTTGTCTGCCATTGAGGAGGAGAAGGAGCTGATGAAATTTTACGCGCAGACAAATGAGAATAGGCGGAGGCTAGGGTTTAGCGGGGTATTTATAATTGAAGTTGGAATAGACAGATGGATCCGAATTTAAATGAATTCACAATTTGTCAAATTTAAATTCCAATAATCCATTTATTTGATTTTTAGATCTTATTATGAATAAATGGTCAACTTACCATTCCTATCATTTCTGATTGCAATTAGCTTCAAATTTATTAACCAAACCTCCATATCAAATAAAGATTTATTGCAAAAATTGTAGTGTTTACCTTTAATTAAAGTAAATTCAATAAATTATAAAATCTTATTTCAAATGAAATTTTATACCATTCGTATTCAATTCTCTTTATTAAATCAATCATCATCTTATGTATATATTTAACATTAGTATATATCAATTTACCCCAATTAAATAAAATTTTATTCCCAAATTGATTTACAGCCTAACATAACATTTGAATTTTATTCCCAATTCATAAATTACTACCTTAACTAAATTTTACGTTTCCCTTTTAATTTACATTTTCACCTTACGTTACTACATTAATTATCCTTAAAGTAACGTCTATTATTAATAACAATATTATAATTACTTACCATTTTATTTCATAAATTAATCCATTTCATCTAAATTCTTATCTATGTAATATTTCAACATTTAATTTCATCAAATGTAATTGTTTTCCAATACGTTAATAACTTTATTTCCAAGTCTTATATTACAACAAACTATCCAATACGAAAGTCTTAACATTGTTACAAATACTACTTTAATTAACATTAACGCAATACTCAATTAAAAATTATTGTAACTGATTTCAAAATTGTAAATTAACAAGCTACCAAAATAAGCAACATACAATAATCGTACTCTAACCTTTAGTCACATTAATACGCTTTTATTTCTCAAAATCAAAGTTCCCATTTAACTAAATCTCCATAAATGAATTTGACGTTATATTCAAAAAGTACTTTATATTAATCATTAACGTAAAAATTTATTTATATATATTGCAATCGATTTAGTACTATTTTCTCAATATTTAAAATGATTTAACAAATTTTAAATGTCAATTTATTCAAGATTAAATCAATATAAATATTCAATTCCATAAAATCCAAATTTGTTGATAAATTTCCAAAACTTCCTTTTTTATTGAATCAACCTATATTTATTCCTTTCATTAATCTCAAATATAAGGGTTTACCCTTTGGATTAAAAATTATCACATAAATATCCTATTTCAAGGTAATTCTTAATTTAACATAATAAATAAAATTTGATTTCATTTATCTCAATATGTCCTACTATTATAAATTAACCAATTGACTCACTATTCAAATTCACCTTCTATAATTCAAAATTTTTCTATCACCTTGATTTACTTAACTCTATAATTCCTTAGACAAATCTCTATCTCAAATCTTAAATGTAAATCATTCTACTAATTATAGTACTTAATATTTTGTTAAAATAATCTTTCTATTACGCTTGAATCCAATTTATTAAATAAGTTTTCAATTAGATCCAATTTCAACCTTGCACATAAATTTAGGTTATAATTAACTTATAACGTATACTTCCCTAGTTATTTCTTTATATACTCCCCATATTAATTCCACAATTTACCATTATTATTATAATAATGCTTATAATATATACGATCCTATAATTTACTCAACACTTAATTATTTCCTTTTCCATTAGGGTAACATTCCTTTATCTGATTATTACTTATTACACATTCTAATTCCATTAACAAGGAAGCAGGTAAATTATGATATATGCTACAAATTTTCAATTTATTACTATTCATTATTATTAACCTAAATTCAGCATTACTTACCTCGCATTAACCTTATTACTTAAAATCCTTATCCAATTGAAATTAATACTCTAAATAAATACATTTACTCCGTTCGTTATTTTATTAATTACAATTAAGGCACACCTAATTATCTTTATAGGTAAATGAGTGAATTTACTAGTAACCTACTATTACAACCTTTAATGTACTTGTATATGGTTATTTTACCCTTTTATAATCCCTTTATAAATATATGCACATCTACAAATTAAGATTCTAAATCCAATTTCTTATTCCATCTAGGTTCCATTTCTTCACTTTATGAATAACTAGTATTTCCTATTCATTTGTTACATCTACTTATATTCACTTTATGAATAGTTTTGATATTCCATTTATTACTAACTTTAATTATTGCAATTTATCATCTACATACAATTTGAATCTATTTTCAAATTTTCACCTTTTTAATAATTAACACCTTCCAATAATAAATAAAAAGGATTGTACTAAATAAAATTTTATTTTCATTAATGAATTCAATCCTTGCCTTTATTTACTTATTTCTAACCTTATATCCAATTGCAACAATTTCCACTATTACACTTAATTGCAATAAACATTCAATTTGTAAATTTCAATTAACCTAGATACATCTAATTTCAACATTCTCTTTCATATAAATAAATAAGATTTCCGTTTCTTTCTAAATTAAAATTAAAAATCATATTAATTTAATTCATTTTAAATATCGAATTCACATGGATCGTTACACTCTCCCCCACTCAAAACTTTTCGTCCCCGAAAAGGAAAAAAAAGAAAAAGAAGAATTAAATAACACTACATCTTATTCAAAATATTTAACTTATAATCAATAATTTACTAATTTATTTCCTTAAATAAAATATAACCGTTTTATAATCATTATATCTTTTTATACTTAAATTACTAAAGTTCGGAAAACATTTTCAAAATATTCTTAGTCTAAAATTTTACGGAAAATTTTGGCAGAGTCTCCTTTGTACGGAGGGCTCGGGAGAAAATATAATATAAATATAACAATATACACAAATATTTTCCAAAAACAATATGTGTCCCTACACGGGAAAATGTATAAAATAGCGCTATAAACCGTAATTCGAAACGTACATATTTGTCGGGCAATTTACGCTTATTTTATGGAACCAAAAGCAGTAGCAATTGCTTCCATAACCTGTATTTCACTTATAAAATCCAAAGAGGTAACAATTTATATAAAGTGAAATATTTAAGTGGTTTCAATCACTATCAACAAATCAATACAACAACCAACAATTTCAACAAACAGCATATACAACAAATACAAACAACCATTCAATCAAACAAACAAATAGTTGTTCGGGTTCAAAACTTTTAAGTTATACGGAATGAAGAATAAACCATCAAGTGCATCATTTACTCAACAGTCTTAGATTAAACCCAATGGATTATTCATCCATCCCAACAAGATTAAAGTTCCCTTACCCAACAACTCCAAACCACGACAAACAATAATTTCAATCAACAAATCAAATTAACTTATTATAAATTTTATTTCATACATTATTTGTTGATTCTTTTCAGTTATTTCATTCAATTTTATTTCCATTTTATTTCTTTCAATTATATTCAGAAATAACTCTACCCTATTTCTTAAATTTACAATTTCTCTTTATTATATTACATTCATTTATTTTCACTTTAATTACTTAAGTTTATAATCATTTATTTGCCATACTTACCTTTAATTATATTTACTTGGTAAAATTTCAATTATAACTTAAGTTTATAACATTAAATTCTCATTTAACAGCAATTTCATTGAATACTTCATTACCTACCTTTACTTGTACAATTTTCATTACATTTCCTATTAAACATTTCAACTTTTAATATTTGGTAAGTTATATATGTTATTTAAAAGTATAATTGAAAGTTATACAAGTTTGTTCTATTTCCTTAAATTAAATTAAAGTTCAATAATAGTAATCTTTATTTCATAAGTTACAAATTTCCAATTTCACTTAATACCATTTTTACTTTACTTAAAGGTTCAAATTTGCTACACTTAATTGTCCTATTAATTAACTGGAACCTAAGAACCAAATACCGGGTTTAATTTTAAATCATTTAAAATAATAGATAGATATCTACACTTAACATATATATCCAATTATAATTAAAACGATAAAATTTCTTAACGATTCTGCAGTAAATTACAATAGTGGCCTTCCCACTTCGAAACTCGAAAATGAATGTCGATGATGCGTGCACTCATCACCGAAACTATTTTCCAGCGACAGAGAGGAAAGTACAAAACTTATTTTCTCCAAAAATCTTCTTTAAAACAATTTCTTTTAAATTATATTAAATATTTATATCAGAAAATACTTATGACAATATTATTATATTCCAAATCATTTGAAAGAAGTTTTCAAAAACCCCGGAACTTAAGTTCTAAATTCCCAAATTACATTTATTTATTTTTAATCTTATTCACCTATTATTTATAAATTTTATTCCTAACAACCAATATATTGCAATCAAATATAGATATCATTTGAAAATTTTATTTTATATATAGAAAATATAATAGGCAAAATTATTTCATTCACCTATATTAAAAACAAATATTATGTCGGTCTGTCCTATTAAGTGTTTAGAAATTCCTATTGATGTCACAGCGTCCCATGCACCAAGCAGAATTTATAAATACAAAACGGAACAGATCAACACAATATTAAAACCTTTTATAACACTAACAAATACGCTCTCTCATATATATACACTCAGCGACTCCCATAGGGTATTACTACCCTATTAGTAAAGAGTCAAACCCCACAAAGCTAAGGTTTATCGCTAAACCAAAGCTCTGATACCAGATGTAACGTCCCGCCTTTTCGCACGATTTAAAAAGACACACTTGCCGATTAAATCCATACGGAAGGGCGGATTGTTATGGGGTAAATAAGAAAAACAAGAAAGAAATAAAAGAAAACAGAATCTCACAGCGGAAGGATAAAATATAATAATAAAATATACAGTTTAAATCTGTTTACAAAACATTCATATAATACATATCAGAGTTACACATACCAACAATAATGAAGCGGAATAGTGTGTAGTGCACAAGTATAAATAATAAAAATATACGTCTTCGTCTTCGTCCTCCAAAGCTAAATCTTCAAATCCTGAAACGCTCGGACTGACCCGAGCGAATTGAAAAGACAAAACACTCGAGTCAGAACTAAAAGATCTTATGTAAGTTAAATTAACAGAAATAAATATGAGTGCAGTAACTCAAGAGATGCTCGGGATTTACATCTCCTAAGGATCCGTTAAACTATTTACTATATAGTATATTGCGCTATTATAATAGTGTCTATTTGTAAAATAAACTTACTTTTTAATAGCGTTAAGGGGTTACCCATATAGCCCTTAACACAAATAATGCCAATAGTCTATACAGTACCGTAATACCTCCTGATCGGGAGGCTACCAGAGGATACTCCATAGGTACGACACAAATAGGAACTCGTAGTAAAGGCGCGGTAGGGTAGGTGACACGGCACAACTACGCAATGCCAGGGTATATATACCAATTACGCTTCCGGGCCGATGGAAACGTGCAGCGCGCAGCTACCGCCCACCTCGAACAAACTCCCCACATCAAAGAAATCAAAAATGAAGGTGGCCACCGAATCAATCCAAAATCAGAGGGTAGTATCGAAGGGAAGTGTCCGATCAGAGGTGCTACCTCATTAACCCGTCAATCGCTCCTGTTTTAGCCACCTTATGCCAACTCACGGGAGTTGGGTCCACGTATTTACCTTACAGGAAACGTCGCCACCAACCTACTTCATTCTGGAATCTCCACCGCGTACACGGTTAGTCAAAGTGGTTTTCGGTATCGACATAGAGTATGTCCATATCTGATCCCGGTCTCTTTGCCAACCAATCGTTATTATAACACCGCGGTTATTTAAAAAAAATTATACTTTTAAAACCATAATAAAATATCCATTTAACACCCATATAAACCCGATATCATTTATTCTTAAAACCCCAAATCAATACGATATCATTTATTTTCCAATATATATTCTTTCCAAAATCATAGGGTTTCCAAAGTAAAATATTTAGAAATCAAAACCCTTGAATATAATATTTCCAAATTATACTACCTTGAAAACATAGCTTTGAAACAAAATTTCCATCTCTTAAATGGTTAAATATTAAATTACTTTTATAAACAAAATAGCTTCTTTAGATTTCACAAATCAATTTCAAATATCGATTTAAACTTCCAAATACCATTTCAATTCTTATGTTTCAAGGCTTTAAATATTTCACCATTTCAAACAGACTCATTTGACAATTCCATTTATATATCAAATTCAGTTACTTATTATTTAAACTTGAAATGTTTTCTTAATGAATTCAATATAATTTAAGAAAACCTTTAACTTCATATAAATGGATCATCTTTCAATTTATTATATATTCATTTAATCAACCTGATATTCATTAAAATCACTTTACACAAAAATCAAGTTATAAAAATCATATCCTTTAAAAATTCTACTTTTTATTAAATTTCAATTTAACTTAATATTCATCTTCCAAATCTATTCTCATTTAAGTCATAAAACTCCAGAAATTAAATTTAAATAAATGTTTAATCTTATTTGATCTTAAAATCAAACTTATTTAAACTTCAAATCAAATTTATACAAAGCTTAAAAACTGGAAATTACTATATATATATAATAGCCTTTATCAATAACCAAATCAATATCTCATAAACCATATATATATATATATATAACTTTACAAAACCATAGAAAATATTTCAAAAATAATTTTATATATTTACCGCGGTGCCTGTATATAATTTTCTATCCTATGGTCAAGTGATACGGATGTTTATCATTTCAATCCGCAATTTAAAATGAAAAAAAATGCGGTTATATATCATTTCAAACCGCAATCCCGAATGAATGAAATGCATAGCAACTTGCAATTAATAAAATTAATCATCCATTCATCCATCAAATCATACATCCATTTATCACAGTCATCATCCAATTTCAAACAATCATCAATACATAACATGTGATAAATAATGGTATCAATTATCAGTTTATACTCAAAATAAATTCAATAACTGTTAATTGGCAGTTTATATGTAAAATTAAACGTAAATTAAACTGGCAGTTAATATGAAATAAAAATTTAACATAACTATGACTGGCAGTTAATATGCAAATAAATAAATTCTAACTGTCAAATTTATATGCAATAAATTAATTAACAATTATATTAAATAAATGCGATTTATCAGAGGTAATGAATAAAACATGCCAAACAGTCATAAATAAATCTCTACTCATATCTAAAGTCAAATAAACAAACATAAGAAATTTTAGATGTTGTGAGTGGGTTAAAACACTCACCTTTTGAATTTAAATCGAATTTAAATCCGATTTAAACCCAAAAATTCGACGGTCTCCAAATCTGTCCAAACCCGTGTCAAAAGATCTGGGATTTTATTACGATCCTAACAGAAAAAATCTCGCATGAAACGGAGTTCGTAGGAGAAAGTTATACGCATTAATGGTGATTGAAATTTCAAAAAAAAAAAAGAAAAAAAGAATAGAAATAAAAGAACACCTTCAAGCGCCACATCATCCCCCTTTCTTTCCCTCTCTCCCTCATGCGTTTTGCTTCTAGATTTTTCTGAGAAGTTTGAATTTTAGCTTTTGATTTGGTTTGGAATTTTTATTTGGATCTAAGATTTGTTTGTCTGCCAAGGAGGAGAAGGAGCTGATGAAATTTTACGCGCAGACAAATGAGAATAGGCGGAGGCTAGGGTTTAGCGGGGTATTTATAATTGAAGTTGGAATAGACAGATGGATCCGAATTTAAATGAATTCACAATTTGTCAAATTTAAATTCCAATAATCCATTTATTTGATTTTTAGATCTTATTATGAATAAATGGTCAACTTACCATTCCTATCATTTCTGATTGCAATTAGCTTCAAATTTATTAACCAAACCTCCATATCAAATAAAGATTTATTGCAAAAATTGTAGTGTTTACCTTTAATTAAAGTAAATTCAATAAATTATAAAATCTTATTTCAAATGAAATTTTATACCATTCGTATTCAATTCTCTTTATTAAATCAATCATCATCTTATGTATATATTTAACACTAGTATATATCAATTTACCCCAATTAAATAAAATTTTATTCCCAAATTGATTTACAGCCTAATATAACATTTGAATTTTATTCCCAATTCATAAATTACTACCTTAACTAAATTTTACGTTTCCCTTTTAATTTACATTTTCACCTTACGTTACTACATTAATTATCCTTAAAGTAACGTCTATTATTAATAACAATATTATAATTACTTACCATTTTATTTCATAAATTAATCCATTTCATCTAAATTCTTATCTATGTAATATTTCAACATTTAATTTCATCAAATGTAATTGTTTTCCAATACTTTAATAACTTTATTTCCAAGTCTTATATTACAACAAACTATCCAATACGAAAGTCTTAACATTGTTACAAATACTACTTTAATTAACATTAACGCAATACTCAATTAAAAATTATTGTAACTGATTTCAAAATTGTAAATTAACAAGCTACCAAAATAGGCAACATATAATAATCGTACTCTAACCTTTAGTCACATTAATACGCTTTTATTTCTCAAAATCAAAGTTCCCATTTAACTAAATCTCCATAAATGAATTTGACGTTATCTTCAAAAAGTACTTTATATTAATCATTAACGTAAAAATTTATTTATATATATTGCAATCGATTTAGTACTATTTTCTCAATATTTAAAATGATTTAACAAATTTTAAATGTCAATTTATTCAAGATTAAATCAATATAAATATTCAATTCCATAAAATCCAAATTTGTTGATAAATTTCCAAAACTTCCTTTTTTATTGAATCAACCTATATTTATTCCTTTCATTAATCTCAAATATAAGGGTTTACCCTTTGGATTAAAAATTATCACATAAATATCCTATTTCAAGGTAATTCTTAATTTAACATAATAAATAAAATTTGATTTCATTTATCTCAATATGTCCTACTATTATAAATTAACCAATTGACTCACTATTCAAATTCACCTTCTATAATTCAAAATTTTTCTATCACCTTGATTTACTTAACTTTATAATTCCTTAGACAAATCTCTATCTCAAATATTAAATGTAAATCATTCTACTAATTATAGTACTTAATATTTTGTTAAAATAATCTTTCTATTACGCTTGAATCCAATTTATTAAATAAGTTTCCAATTAGATCCAATTTCAACCTTGCACATAAATTTAGGTTATAATTAACTTATAACGTATACTTCCCTAGTTATTTCTTTATATACTCCCCATATTAATTCCACAATTTACCATTATTATTAGAATAATGCTTATAATAAATACGATCCTATAATTTACTCAACACTTAATTATTTCCTTTTCCATTAGGGTAACATTCCTTTATCTGATTATTACTTATTACACATTCTAATTCCATTAACAAGGAAGCAGGTAAATTATGATATATGCTACAAATTTTCAATTTATTACTATTCATTATTATTAACCTAAATTCAGCATTACTTACCTCGCATTAACCTTATTACTTAAAATCCTTATCCAATTGAAATTAATACTCTAAATAAATACATTTACTCCTTTCGTTATTTTATTAATTACAATTAAGGCACACCTAATTATCTTTATAGGTAAATGAGTGAATTTACTAGTAACCTACTATTACAACCTTTAATATACTTGTATATGGTTATTTTACCCTTTTATAATCCCTTTATAAATATATGCACATCTACAAATTAAGATTCTAAATCCAATTTCTTATTCCATCTAGGTTCCATTTCTTCACTTTATGAATAACTAGCATTTCCTATTCATTTGTTACATCTACTTATATTCACTTTATGAATAGTTTTGATATTCCATTTATTACTAACTTTAATTATTGCAATTTATCATCTACATACAATTTGAATCTATTTTCAAATTTTCACCTTTTTAATAATTAACACCTTCCAATAATAAATAAAAAGGATTGTACTAAATAAAATTTTATTTTCATTAATGAATTCAATCCTTGCCTTTATTTACTTATTTCTAACCTTATATCCAATTGCAACAATTTCCACTATTACACTTAATTGCAATAAACATTCAATTTGTAAATTTCAATTAACCTAGATACATCTAATTTCAACATTCTCTTTCATATAAATAAATAAGATTTCCGTTTCTTTCTAAATTAAAATTAAAAATCCTATTAATTTAATTCATTTTAAATATTGAATTCACACGGATCGTTACACTGATCATTGGTGATTGAAGCTTTAATTTGATTATTGGAATAGTTGGAAGATGGTGGATTGAGTGGATTTATGAAGGATGCCTGGTGGAAGGGAGGGGGTTAGAAGAAGACGGAGCATTATATTTTGCTCGTGTTTGATGTTTGGGATTTCAGGTTTGTTCCGATATGTGCTCGATTGGGACTTCGGTCCATTTTGTTTTCGTTTGGCCTAAGCATAGTTAAGTAGTGGTTGACATAGTTAAGTGCTGGTTGTTTTGTTGGCTCATGGGCTTCGGTCCAATAAGCTTTGTTTTAATTGAAAGCTAGATTTTGTTAATAAAAGAAATTTTGGATTTTGAAGTATAAAAAAAATCAATTTACTTTCCAAAGTTTTAACGAGCATATTGTTTTTTTATGATTTGTTTATTTCGTCAAAGGAATTTGAAGAAAAGAATAAAACTTGATTTATTAATATGACTAATTAACTAAGGTAATTAATTTAGAAGAGACTAAATTTTTGAAGATTAATTACTTAGATATTATAATAAATATAATTACTTGATGTCATTAATCCAGAAGGGTAAATTAATAGGTAATTACCTGATGTGATTTAATCAATATGAAAAATTATAAGATAATTATTTAAGGATCAATGTATTTAATGTGGATGGGTAAAGGTGAATTAATTTGTGTGATTAATTAAGAGTGAATTACTTATTGTAATTAAAGAATAATTAATCAAGGGTGATTAATTAGATATGGAAGATTAATAGATAATTAATCAATTTGTTTGTAATTAATTATTGTTAAGTGAGCAAGATTTAAAGGTGATTAAAGTAATTAATTTATGTAAATTAATTAGAAATGGTGTGATTAACCAATCTTGTTTCTGAATGATTGAATGACGTTAAATGCCTTGAATTGGATGATACCTCTGATAAGAAATGATTTGTGATATGATATTTAGGTGGACATTAATAATGTAGACATCTATCAATGATGAGTTGCTGTGTAAAATGACATCATGTGTTTAGAAATGGAATTGTGTTTCACTTGAATAACTTGGATTAGGATGGCATTGGATTCGAAGAGACTGGGGTCGGGTATTAGCAAATGCCCGAAACCACTTCGATTCTTTATAAATTGATATGTGAAATCAATAAGCTGGAATGGAATGATTTAAGTAAATTGGACCATTTAATATAAGTTTTGGTACTTAGATGTTGATGTGTGAAATTAGAGATGTCTATAGCAAATTATGAATTTGTAAATTGATACAAGAAGCCCCGGGTTTTAAATAAATTTAGGCTTTGGTATTTCATGTTAGATGAGTTTACTCACGCTAGTTTCCAGCCTGACCCGGGTGTTACTTTAATGTAATACTCGGGTCAGACCGAGTATTACAGATTTTCAGGTGAGGACATTTTGGAGCTCAGGAGGCGAGCTAGATGACAAAAACGTATGGAGCATATGCCGCTGTATATATTGTAGTTGTCTTGGACGTGTTGTTTAAATACTGTCCAGTGTAGTGAAATGGATTGTAACTCTGTTGTATAAAAATGTAAATGTACTGATACAGTTCTTTTTTTGTAAAAACCGTTATTTATGTTATATTATATTTTGATCCTCTGCGAATGTGAGGTTTTGGTGACTTATTTCTGTTTCTTCATCTTTTTCTTTCTTCTTTTCTCTAACTATCTGGAATTTTCTGGATCGAAAATTCTGGGTCGTTACAAAATCCGTACCCCTAGAGTCAACACTATTCTCCTTCAAACAACTCAAGATGTACGGAAATACAAACCATTTGGGTTAAAGAAGAAGAGGTAGAAGAAGAAAATAGAAAGCAACATCATAATCTAACCATCGCAGCGGAATAAAATATAATAGATAATAAATGATCTTTACGCAACAACATATATATATATATATGTTTATACATATATCACCAGTATACATCATCAGAGTTTAACAACATCTATAACATACAACTAGACAGTCATATAAACTTGGCCTCAAATCTGATGTTGCTTTCTATTCACCTTCAAACAACTCAAGATGTACGGAAATACAAACCATTTGGGTTAAAGAAGAAGCGGTAGAAGAAGAAAATAGAAAGAAACATCAGAATCTAACCATCGCAGTGGAATAAAATATAATAGATAATAAATGATCTTTATGCAACAACAAATATATCTGTTTATACATATATCGCAAGAATACATCATCAGAGTTTAACAACATCAATAACATACAACTGGACAGTCATATAAACTTGTCCTCAAATCTAAATACACAGCAGAATAATAATCAAGTACGGAAGTACGTATCGCCATCCAGCTCCACACATCATTACATGTAATCTATAATACTCATTCTGACCCGAGCATTATAGTTAAATAACACCCGTGTCAGTCTGAAATACCAGCGTGAGAAAACCGCGCTCAAATTGATTATTAAAGTTTCAAAATCCTTTGAAAACAAAAGCATCTCGTAAGACCACGCCACAAATAAACATGTTGGGTTTTTACCTTACGATAGCTAAAACACTTTTTATTAAAATCCTCTGATATTATAATAGTGTCTATAGAAAGTAAAATAGAATCTAGCTGAAATGCTTGCATCTCACGTTTCAGCAATAGATGGGCACAATCAAAACCGTACAAGCGCGTAGGGAAAATGGATTTCCAACTAATGACTAGGCACTGGGGTACCATATGTCACGGTACCTGGTCTGGATCAGCATACCGAGGATTACTCCCAATCCCCTGCAACACAAGACCGGGACTACCTCTTACTGCATAATCCCGAGTAAGATCACCCTACGGTTGAGATCAGCAACCACACCACTAAGCCGAAATAAAAGGAACATCTAGACAGGGATGACCTCACCTTAATGGGCGCTACCCACCTAGCCTTGATGCATAACCCCTGATTTTCTGTCATTTCCGGTTGTTGAGGCTAGAGGCTAAGCGTTACCTTTTTAGAACGTATCACTTAGAATGCTTGTCGCCCACCCGACGATGTTCCAAAAAGCATTCATCCATATAAGTCCGTCCCGGGATCGAACGGAACCGAAGGCACTACTCCTACTACATCCATTTGGGAATCATCCTCAGGATTAGTAGAAATTAGCCCTTGCACTTCACTGCTCCGTCTTTGACTCCGTACTCATTTTCCCCACGAAAACGTACAAACCAGATCGAAGTGGTTTTCGAGAAATTAATCCCAATCGTGGTCTCTTCGAAACGATCAGCGCATTGTCCAATATTGATAGTCGGTTATTTAACGACCAATTAACATTCACAACAACCATCCAACATAAATAATTTCACCGAATTATTTATTAATCTCAAAATATCTTCACAAATATATTTCCACTTTCAAACCTTTTAAAAACAGTTTCAAACCACACTCTTCTCATGGAATGAATTCCTAAATATTTATTTCCACTGAAAACACCAAGTACCAATACTTTAGATTTTTTTTTAAATAATTTAAAACACTTTATTATAAAATATACTTTAACATTTAAATAGATAACTACTTCAACAATTTATTAAAAATATTACTCTAGAAGTATTTAAAATGAGGTTACTTAACAAAATATAAAACTAGATTTTCTCCTTTAAAATAAAATACCAAGTCAACTTTAAATAATTACTACGATAATAGATTTGAAAAATACTTAATTCAGAATTTAAATATTTAAAAATAATAAATTTTCTAAAACAAGCTTTTTTAAAACAACATTAAAACTTTTAACTTATATTTAAAAATTTACTTTGAAAACGTACTTGGCTATCTAGGGAAATACGCTTCTCTTCCACATCTTTTAAAAATAAATCACTATTTATTTTTAAATAAATTTACTCATTCCCTGAATAAATTCCCACCGTTAATTTATTCTTCCAAATATCCACTGATATATCACTTCGCTTTTATAAACCCAGTTTATAAATTTCAAGTCTCACTTCTCTTTTAAATATCCCGGTTTTACACACTTAAATCAATTCCCAAATTGATTTTCAATTTACTTCACTTTTAAATAAATTTCCTTACTTCATTTATTCCAAAATCCATCAACTTCAGATTTAATTTCTTCATTATGATTTAAAATCTTATTAACTGAAATTACCAATTTCATATTTTCCAAATTCCTTCTTTATCCTTTTAAATAAATTCAAACCTTGAATTTCAAAATAAATTCTTTATTTCTGGAAATAATATCACTTGAGTTTAAAATTCATTATTTCTCTGTTTATTCAAAATCCATTTTTCATACCCAGAATTTATTAGGATTTAAAAATCACTTTTATTCCTTTCCAATTCATTCTTATTTTTATTCAAATTCTCTATAATTATTTCACTAAAAAATTCACCCTTCTATTTTCTTTTCAAAAATTTCAATTCTATATATTTTGTTTACTTAGTGTACCGAAATATATTCAAGCAAACGACAACATCCAATATTCCAATTATCAATAATATTCATCACAGAATATCAAATATTCATAACAGAGAATATTAAATAATCTAAATAAATGTAGAGGAATCCAGTTGGATCCCACCAACTTGTTTCCCTGCATCCACAGACGTTAGCACAATAAAATACGAATTCCACTTCGAGGTGGAATATCGCGGTATATGGGTTTTAAATATAATATCACCCGCTATTATGCGGCGTATAGGGTCTCATCCTCTATATAATGCGGGAAATCAATCACTCCAGTATACTATATATATTACTATATAATATACCGACATCCAATCATTCAGTAATCATTTAAATTTAACTATTTAAATTTAAATAATTATCCAGAAGAGTGATTAACTCACCTTTGCCTTTGAATGCAATTTATTTCCAATCCAGCTTGATTTCTTCACGTTTTAGACCTTGAATAGACATTTATACAATTTATGAATTCTCGAACCAATCGAACAATCAATCACCATTGATATTCATTTAAACTTAAATCTATTGGGTAAATAAAATTTCAATTTTTTTTTTAAATTCCTGATAAGAAAATTAAATGAATAGTTTCAAACTTTCTTATCATTAGATTAAAATGTTCAAAATAATTTAATCAACTAAAGATTTAACTGAACTAATAATTTGATAAAATATTTTTAGTGACTAAATTCATTAAATAAGTTAATTAACAAACTAATTGCCATAATACATTTTCTAGATATATTTATATTTATAAATTTCTTTCCTGTAAATCAAAATAGCAATTATGTTTATTGTACAAACAAATGTACCTATTCATCTTTTAAATTGGAAAATAGAAAAAAGGTTGTCGTGCTGTTAAATAAAAAAATTTGCCTTTATATATATATATATATATATATATATATAGAGACATTATTATATATTATTATTTTTAAAAAAACCCTGCTATAATATATATATACACACACACATACATCCTTTCCGTAATCAACGCAGTAATTTTCTTTCTGTGCATATGAATATATAAACATTGATTCATCCAATTTAAACTTATAATAAAAAGAAAATCGTTACCAATTAGCCTCATCGTTCGATTCAACACTGCTCATATACTCGCCTGCCTCACGCAACTCACGAATTCGGCCTCATCTACTTCAATGAAGACAACACATCGAGCGCGAGCTCGTCTCTGGCTGCCGTCATGAATTGAAGACTCCAACCCTAACTCCCTTATCGCTCGCGAATCCGCTCTAGACACAACATCGCGTGCGTGCCCGAGACACAGCCCTAGCTTGCCAATCGTGCCACCGTACTTTCCCCACTCACGCATGCTCGGCCAAGCCATCTAGGCGATTCGAATGGGTAGAATCTCCTCTGGTTCTTCCTTGCTCGATTCGCCCAAATCGAAGATGGACGAGAAGGAGGAAAAGTTCATTTCGAATGATTGAAATTGATTTTCGAACGAGGGGGATTTGATTCACTTTGATTTAATTTCCATTCGGCATATTTCGTTTTGAAGAAATGAGTAGAGGAGAAAATGAACTCCTGATACTCTATGAAGGGGAAGGGGTATGTGAGTTATAATTGGGAATGGTGCCGTGTAGGGTAAGCTATAGCGATTTGCAGAGGAGATCAAAAAGTTTTGATGTTGATAGAAAGTAGGCTGCTGTTGAAAAAAAAGTTTGACCAGTCCAACAATATATTTTATAATTTCAAATTTAAACTCAAATGCAACTTAAAATTTCGAACTCCTATCAAGGCATGCCGCTAGGCGTTTATAATATTATACCCATATTACGAACACAACGGAAAATTTTTCGATTCCTAATTCGATCATATGGAGAAGATAGCTTTCTGGACCCAGTTATTATATTAAATTTTGATTTAATTTTCAGCGCGTTTACTTATCGTACGTTCAAACGATCACTCCAAACACAACGAAAATTGAAATCCGATAATAATACAATATTACGGATCCAATGAAGATGGTTTCGTCGAAATCCGAGACTGTGCCTCGGAAGGCTATTCTTAAATATCGATTTAAACGATGTATTCTTAAAATTGAACAAACTACTGTTAAATTCAATTTTACCCTATCTATTACTTTCAATATTATCAATATAAATTTTATAAGCCTTTGAAATATTTTTGACGAGCTTATAACTCCAGATTTAACATTTTACCCAACTTCAAATTATTTAATTTAATAATTAAATTACTCAATAAATGGTGATATTTGAATCAAGTTAAAAATTAACTTTTAAATATTTAAAATCAATTAAATATTCCGATTCCAAACATCCAAAAATTCCAGGTTGTCACATTCCTCTCCCCTTAAAAGAATTTTGTCCCCGAAATTACTAGTTAAGAAGAATGATCCAATACCCATTATTATTTTCCAAAACCAAACAGTTTTATCAACTTGCCATAACATATCTTTTATTAAAGACACACTATTACTTCAACCAACTTCCCAAAACCTTCTATATTTTCCAACAACATTATTTACTCCACTTATTCAAATTTAAATTTATATCCAAATTTAAATTATTAAAACTTTTCAAAAAATTTCTAACTCTCTAAATTTTTGAAAAATTTCGCCAACGTCTCCTTTACGCGGCTAGCTCGGTACAACTACAAAATACCTCTACGGGCTCCCAAATTACAAAAGAAAACAAAAAGGCAAGTGGCTAGACCATAAAATCATCAAATTTCATACAGAAATTTAAATACATAGCTTTGCCGAGCAAATTTCAATTTATCCTCTGAAATCAAGAATCCCAAATTTACTTTCCTAATCCTTTAGTTCCAACTAAACAATTAGTTTCAATTTCCATTTCCAAAATCCCTTATTTCAATTCCAATTTGAAATCGTTTTGTCGCTAAAGAAAATTTTTCAAAAAATTTTCAAAATTTTTTCTAACTCCCCAAATTTTCGGGCAGCGTCTCCTTTGTACGGATTATCTTTTGAAATTTGACAAGTGATATAAATATATATATACATCGACCCACCCGGTTGGAAAAACAAAAACAATTCATATTTCCTATTTTTATTGCGTAGGTGTGCCTTTATTTAGCATTTTTAAGCAAGCGGCTTATTTAATTAGCATTTTGCGCGATCAAATCCAGCCCAACGGCTTCCCTGAACCTGTACTTACTTAACTAAAACATGTAAGTGCTAAATATATGCAATTTATTAGTATTTCACTTATTTTAATATATCTAACACATAAATTTCACATGTAATACATGTTATATAATTTCCATAAGCACATACAAGGTTCCGACACTTATTACAATTGCCTACAACCAATTCTCAAACCATTCCATTCAGTTTAAGTGATTTACAACTTACTCGCTTATATTTAATTCATTCTAAGCAAAACAAACTCATATTCATTCCAATTGATTTCAAATTTATCCAATTTCACTTCTAATAACTCATAGGATTTTATCTAATCTCGTTTACATCGAACGACCCATTTTCTTATGCAATTCGACAATATTCATGTGAATAAATAATTACTTAAGCTTATAACCATTTTAAATTGATTCCAACTCAATTTATATTTAATTACTTCTATTTTAATTCATTCACAACCATTTTATTTAGCTCGACACATTCCATTTCAATTTTATTCCCTTTCAATTTTATTCATGATCCATTCATTTGCGTTTCATTTCTTATCCGCATTCATTTCATTTGAAACCACTCTATTAAACTTGAAAATATTCCATATCTCTTATTGTCTTTAAGTTATTTAAACTCCTTAACAATTTCATTTCTTCTTAACTTGTTGCGACTAAAACTACTCCATTTTTAACATTATAGCATATGTTCATTTCATTCAACCAACCTCCATTTCTTTTTGCAACAAGTTCTATTTCCATCTTTCATTTGATTCTTATTTAATCAAATTCCATCCATTTATTTATTTAATACAATTAGTTTATTCATTCAATTCAATATGAATTTTAATTTCCGTACTCAATTTATCCCGAATTTATTTTATTAACATACTCTATCAAATAATTTATTTAGTTAATTAGCTTACTTCCAACTTTTAAATCAATATTCGATTTTATTACAAAAATCACCTCATTAAATTTTCCCAAGTTCAATTAATTTTTGTTATAATTCCAGTTTGGATTTTCTTTCATTTTCCATAATTCCAACACTTTTATTTCGGCTTTTTTATTCCCTTTTTTACATTTTGATAAGCTATTCACTTATTAATATTCAAACTTCTCCATCCATTTACAGTCAATCACATTTTCACTTTACTTTTAACTCGGGATTATATATTTTTATTCCAATGCTTTTCAATTCTTTTATAAGCTTCCAAAGCTTATTTATCCCAATTCAATACTTACTTTGTTTACGCTTATTTATTTGAGTAAGAATTTTATTCCATTCAATATTATCTATAACTCAACTGAATTTATTTAAATTTAATTTTATTTAACTTAACTTCAGTTAAATCTAACATCATACCATTCTTTTGAATTTTAATAAGAAAGGACTTAATTCCATTTAATATCATCCCACACAATTCACTTTTATTTCATTTCAATTTTTTCAACTTACTTCAAATCCAACTCAATATTATTAACTTTGCTTAAGTTAATTTAATTCTAATTAATTTTATTTATCAATCCAAATTTAATTTTCATTTTCCAATTCCAATCACATTCAAGATTTACTAATTATTTCTTCCAACCATCCATTAAATTTTCCACAATTTAATTTTTTCCAAATTAAATTTATTTAACTTTTTCACTTTAAATTTTAATTCCAACATTCAAAGCTCATACTTTCCTTCCTTATTTAAAAATCATCTCAACTTTACAAGTTTATAACTTACCTCGTCTGGATTTTCAATTCAAATAAGGATTCAAGATTTAAACACCCGGATTTTGGTTCAAATCATTTTATAACCACCATTATCTCAAAATCACATTTCTTAAATTTTGAAACCAAACCTAGTTTTTATCCCCAACAAATTTTCCTTTAAAGTTTCAAAACAAACTAGTTCTTCCAAACAAATCAATTTGGCAGCAATCCATCACTAAGAAACTCGAAAATGAATACTGATGATACTGCGCAGTCATCATCAGGATTATTTTCCAGCGACTGAAGTGAGCTTAATGCTATATATCCCTTCCCAAAATTTATTTGAAACAATTTCCTTTCAGAAATACCTCTAAAATAATAATGCTATTATTTGTCTTCAAAACACTTTGAAAAACACTTCCAAAATCTCCGGGGTTTTAAATTTTTAGATTGGATTTAAATCAAATTTAACTATAATCCATTTGTATAATTTATGCTCATACAAATTCCCATTTGATTATACAAATCATACCAATTTTTTTATAATCTTATTTGTTTTAAAATATTATCATCCAAACACCCAAGTTATATAAAAAATCAAGGAAATATTTCTTTTATATCAAAATATATTTTGGGTAAAATTATTTCATTCACCCACCTTTAAAACAATACTTTGTCAATTTATCGTGTCGGGTGTTTATAAACTCTTCTCGAACAGCGGCCAACTTACTCGATCAGAATTCATATTCCAGTCAACACAATATTAAAACAATTTATATTCACTAACAAATACACGCTCATATCTATTAATATGCTCAAACTCATTCTAGAGTACTACGGATTCTATTTTCAATGAGTAATCCCCACCAGAGCCAAGGTTCTCGTTTAACCTTCAGCTCTGATACCAAATGAAATGATCCGCAAATCCATACCCCTAGAGTCGACACTATTCTCCTTCAAACAACTCAAGATGTACAGAAATACGAACCATTTGGGTTAAAGAAGAAGAGGTAGAAGAAGAAAATAGAAAGCAACATCAGAATCTAACCATCGCAGCGGAATAAAATACAATAGATAATAAATGATCTTTACGCAACAACAAATATATCTGTTTACACATACATCACCAGAATATATCATCAGAGTTTAACAACATCAATAACATACAACTGGACAGTCATATAAACTTGTCCTCAAATCTGAATACACAACGGAATAATAATCAAGTACGGAAGTACGTATCGCCATCCGCTCCACAGCATCTTTTCCTGTAATCTATAATACTCGGTCTGACCTAAGCACTATAGTTAAATAACACCCGAGTCAGTCTGGAATACATCGTGAGAAAACTACACTCAAATTGATTATTAAAGTTTCAAAATCCTTTGAAAACAAAAGCATCTCGTAAGACCACGCCACAAATAAACATGTCTGGTTTTTACTTACGATAGCTAAAACACTTTTTATTAAAATCCGCTGATATTATAACAGTGTCTATAGAAAGTAAAATAGAATCTAGCTGAAATGCTTGCATCTCACATTTCAGCAATAGTTGGGCACAACCAAAACCGTATAGGCGCGTAGGGAAAATGGATTTCCAAATAATGACTAGGCACTGGGGTACCACCTGTCACGGTACCTGGTCTAGATCAACATACCGAGGATTACTCCCAATCCCCTGCACCACAAGACCGGGACTACCCCTTACTGGATAATCCCGAATAAGATTACCCCACGGTTGGGATCAGCAACCGCACCACTAAGCCGAAATAAAAGGGACAATTAGACAGGGATGACCTCACCCTAATGGGCGCTACCCACCTAGCCTTGCTGCATAACCCCTAATTTTCAGTCATTCACGGTTGTTGAGGCTCGAGGCTAAGCTTTGCCCTTTTAGAATGTATCACTTAAATGCTCATCGCCCACCTGACGATTTTTCGAAAAGCATTCATCCATACAAGTCCATCCCGGGTTCGAACGGAACCGAATGCACTACTCCTACTACATCCATTTTGGAATCATCCTCAGGATTAGTAGCGACTATCCCTTGCACTTCACTGCTCCATCTTCAACTCCGTACTCGTTTTCCCCACGAAAACGTACAAACCGGATCGAAGTGGTTTTCGAGAAATTATTCCCGATCCTGGTCTTTTCGAAACGATCAGCGAATTGTACAATATTGATAGTCGGTTATTTAACTATCAATTAACATTCACAACAACCATCCAACATAAATAATTTCACCGAATTATTTATCAATCTCAAAATATCTTCACAGATATATATCCACTTTCAAACCTTTTGAAAACAGTTTCAAACCACAATCATCTCATGGAATGAATTCTCAAATATTTATATCCACTGAAAACACCAAGTACCAATACGTTAGATTTTTTGAATAATTTAAAACACTTTATTATAAAATATACTTTAACATTTAAATAGAAAACTACTTCAATACTTTATTAAAAATATATACTCTAGGAATATTTAAAATGAGGTTACTTAATAAAATATAAAACTAGATTTTCTCCTTAAAACAAAATACCAAGTCATCTTTAGATAATTACTACGATAATAGATTTGAAAAATACTTACTTCAGAATTTAAACATTTAAAAATAATAAATTTTCTAAAACATGCTTTTTAAAACAATATTAAAACTTTTAACTTATATTTAAAAATTTACTTTGAAAACGTACTTGGCTATCCAGGGAAATACACTTCTCGTCTACATCTTTTAAAAATAAATCACTATTTATTTTTAAACAAATTTAATCATTCCCCTAATAAATTCCCACCGTGAATTTATTCTTCCAAATATCCACTGATATATCACTTCGCTTTTATAAACCTAGTTTATAAATTTCAAGTCTCACTTCTCTTTTAAAAATCCCGGTTTTACACGCTTAAATCAATTCCCAAACTGATTTCCAATTTACTTCACTTTTAAATAAATTTCCTTACTTACTTCATTCATTCCAAAATCCATCAACTTCAGATTTAATTACTTCATTATGATTTAAAATCTTGTTAACTGAAATTACCAATTTCATATTTTCCAAATTCCTTCTTTATCCTTTTAAATAAATTCAAACCTTGAATTTTAAAATAAATTCTTTATTTCTGGAAATAATATCACTTGAGTTTAAAATTTATTATTTCTCTGTTTATTTAAAATTCCTTTTTCATACCCAGAATTTATTAGGATTAAAAAATCACTTTTATTCCTTTCCAATTCATTCTTATTTTTATTCAAATTCTCTATAATTATTTCACTTAAAATTTCACTCTTTTATTTTCTTTTCAAAAATTCCAATTCTATATATTTTGATAACTCAATGTACCGAAATATATTCAAGCAAACCACATCATTCAATATTCCAATTATCAATAATATTCATCACAGAATATCAAATATACATAACAAAGAATATTAAATAATCTAAATAAATGTTGAGGAATCCAGTTGGATCCCTCCAACCTGTTTCTCTGCATCCACAGACGTTAGCACAATAAAATACCAATTCCACTTCAAGGTGGAATACCGCGGTATATGGGTTTTAAATATAATATCATCCGCAAGCGCATAGGGTCTCATCCGCTATATAATGCGGGAAATCAATCACTCCAATATACTATATATATATATATATATATATATATATTACTACATAATATACCGACATCCAATCAATCGGCAATCATTTAAATTTAACTATTTAAATTTAAATAATTATCCAGAAGAGTGAGATTAACTCACCTTTGCCTTTGAATGCAATCTATTTCCAATCTAGCTTGATTTCTTTACGTTTTAGACCTTGAATAGACATTTATACAATTTATGAATTTTTGAACCAATCGAACAATCAATCACCATTACTATTCATTTAAACTTAAATCTATTTGGTAAATAAAATTTCATTTTTTTTTTAAATTCATGATAAGCAAATTAAATGAATAGTTCAAACTTACTTATCATTAGATTAAAATGTTCAAAATAATTTAATCAACTAATGATTTAATTCAACTAATAATTTGATAAAATATTTTTAGTGACTAAATTCATTAAACAAGTTAATTAACAAACTAATTGCCATAATACATTTTCTAGATATATTTATATTTATAAATTTCTTTTCTATAAATCAAAATAGTAATTATGTCATCTTTTAAATTGGAAAATAGCAAAAATGTTGTCTTGCTGTTAAATAATTTTTTTTGCCTTTATCTATATATATATATATATATATAAGTACAGACTTTATTATATTATTTTAAAAAAAACCTATTGTAATACACACACACATATGTCCTCTCCGTAATCAACGTAGTAATTTTATTTCTCTGCATATGAATATATAAACGTTGATTCATCCTATTTAAACTTATAATAAAAAGAAAATCATTACCTATCAGCCACATCGTTCGATTTAGCACTGCTCATATACTCACCTGCCTCACGCAACTCACGAATTCGGCCTAATCTGCTTGACGAAGACAACACATCGAGCGCAAGCTCGTCTCTGGCTGCCGTCATGAAGTGAAGACTCCAACCCTAACTCCCTTATCGCTCGCGAATCCGCTCTAGACACAACATCGCGTGCGCGCCCGAGACACAGCCCTAGCTTCCAATCGCTCCACCGTACTTTCCCCACTCATGCGTGCTCGGCCAAGCCATCCAGGCGATTTAAATGGGTCGAATCTCCTCTGGTTCTTCCTTGCTCGATTCGCTCAAATCGAAGATGGATGAGAGGGGGAAAAGTTCGTTTCGAACAATTGAAATTGATTTTCGAACGAGGGGGATTTGATTCACTTTGATTTAATTTCCATTCGGCATATTTCGTTTAAAAGAAATGCGTAGAGGAGAAAATGAACTCCTAATACTCTATGAAGGGGAAGGGGTATGTGAGTTATAATTGGGAATCGTGTCGTGTAGGGTAAGCTATGGCGATTTGCAGAGGAGACCAAAAAGTTTTGATGTTGATAGAAAGTAGGTTGCTATTGAAAAAAAAGTTTGACCAGTCCAACAATATATTTTATAATTTCAAATTTAAATTCAAATGCAACTTAAAATTTCAAACACCTATCGAGGCATGCCGCTGGGCGTTTATAATGTTATACCCCTATTACGAACACAATGGAAAAGGTTTCGAGTCCTAATTCGATAATATGGAGAAGATAGCTTTCTGGACCCAATTATTATATTAAATTTCGATTTAATTTTTAGTGCGTTTACTTATCGTACGGTCAAAACAATCACTCCAAACACTACGAAAATTGAAATCCGTTAATAATACAATATTATGGATCCAATGAAACTGGTTTCGTCGAAATCTGAGACTGTGCCTCGGAAGGCTATTCTTAAATATCGATTTAAACGATGTATTCTTAAAATTAAATAAACTACTGTTAAATTCAATTTTACCCCATCTATTACTTTCAGTATTATCAATATAAATTTTATAAGCCTTTGAAATATTTTTGACAAGCTTATAACTCCAGATTTAACATTTTACCCAACTTCAAATTATTTAATTTAATAACTAAATTACTCAATAAATGGTGATATTTGAATTCAGGTTAAAAATTAACTTTTAAATATTTAAAATCAATTAAATATTCCGATTCCAAACATCCAAAAATTCATGGTCGTCACAAATACTTATATATAAAACAGCTTCAAACAAGGTACACTACTGTAAAATAGTTTATATAAAACATATAAACAAAACTTTAAAATGTTGAATATAGAATCATCATTAAACTCAAGCGTATGCTAAAATAAGATATTCATATATATTTCAAACCTTTAATACCAAATAAAAAATATATATATATCCTAATCCAAAATCACCTATATAATACCAGATCATACAAAATAGAATCCCTATGTATATACTTGAAAACAAGGCTCCGCACATACATAAATATATAACTCATATGCATATCATGTCCAAATGTCTATATATAGTATCAAAATCAATATGTAAATGTTTTAAACCGACCATCTATATGAAAAAGAAAAAAATTTCAAGATTCTATTTAGGAAATATTAATATAATTTGACTTAAAGTTTAGACTCATTATATTTACTTGGTTTAATAAACTCAGTTATAAACTTTATATAGACAATATACATATATATACTTTTTTTTGTAAACAAAATTTTATAAACATATGTATAATCGATCAGATTTTATATAACCCTATATAAATTATAGCATAACATAATATAATAAAATACAGTATGTATATATAAAACATACGTTTAGGAAGGAAGGGCCGAACAACCTGACGAGCATCAAGGGTCGACAGAAACAAACAAGGATGGACGAAGGTCTAAGTGGTGGGGTTTCTACCGCCTCGAGCTACGTGCAGTCTACAAGTTAGCGACGATAGCTTGGTGGAGCCGAGGCTTGTGGAGAGGGAGTGAAGGGGAGGGCGCTGCCTGCACAACAGCTTTGGCATCGGTGAGGAAGGAGATGAGCAGACGTTGTTTTCATTCGGTAGTTAGGTGGGCTTCGGTCACGAAAGGAATGAAGAGGAGATACAAAAGAAGGGGAAGAGCTTGAATAAATTTCGAGAAGTAGATGGACTGTGTACTGAAATATATGTACAACTATACGTTATAATTTTTCTTCTATCAGTGAAAGGATAAAAGAGAATATATATCGAAAGGTAATGCGTGAATTCAGGAAATAATAAAGCTAAGCTATTGATTGGTTTTTAACCAATGGGAAATTTGAATGGATAGAAAAAAATTAATTATAATTGTCAACTCCCTTGGTTTCCTGCAAAATTCTGAAGCAATTAATTATTTGTTTGGGCTGCACGTTATAGATTTGAAAGCAAGGGAAAGTGTAAAGTAAAAAAATATGGTACCGATACGACACACAGTTTTATCGTTTCTATCACATACTAGACCTAAAAATATAGAAATAAATATACCACAGTGATCAGCACGACGAGATGATCAAAATGGTATACAGATGTCAGTGGTATGATCATTCATTCAAAAGTCGGTAATTGATACCGATATACGTTGTTATTCCATACGGAAAAATCCAAACGGAGCTAGAAACGTCTGAATTTCACAGTCTGATTCAGAATGTTCTAAATAAAGTTTCTCATGTTGACATATTTAGGTTTCAGGACACTTTTAAATTCAACTGTTATTAACTGATTTAAATTGAATTTCTAGCGGTAGATAGAACATCTATATTATTCGACGAAAATTTGTCATTTGCTATGTCTAGATAGATGTATTACAAATATTAAATTTTCAATTCATAATTTTATTATTTAAAATTTCACAAAATTTAGTTAATTATGTTATTAAAACCATTAAAAAAATTGGGTCGTTACACTCTCCCCTACTCAAAACTTTTCGTCCCCAAAAAGGAAGAAGGTAGGAGAATAGGAACAACCAGAAAGAAAAATAGATTGAAAAAATAAAATAATTAATTTAAAACATATAAATTTCATTTAAATAAAATAATATTCAATAATTGATTTTAAATTCAAGGTATTTTCATTTAGTCGAGTTAATTTCTGATTATTAATTCCCTCAAAACAAAATTTATTTTATTTATCTCATTTATCATCCAATTAACTTATTATTCTATTTATCTCAATTAATATTTTTATAATTAAAATTTAAGTGTATAACATTTATTATAACCTCTCAAATTTTATTTATGAAATCATTTTATATTGCAAATTATCCAATTAACTTGTTCAACTTCTGAATAATTAAGGTAAATTATATTAGAATAAAATTGAATATTTTACAAATAGAATTTTTCATTTCGATCATTTCAAATCTAAATACTCATTCAAAATTTTTTGGATTTATTAAATTATCCCTTAACCAAAATTTAATAATTAAATTTTCGATTCACTTCAAACCATTTAGAGATAAATAAATATACACACACTATATATATCAAATCAAATTTATAATCATATATCTATATATATATTATAAATCTAGTCATGCTTAAGAAATTAAAATCAAATTCATTTTCCAAAACAAAAGTGTAGCAAAGCTACTGAGTGGTATCTCCACTTTGAAACTTGAAAATAAATGTCGAGGATGCGACCATCATCACCGAAATTATTTTCCAGTGATAGAAGGGAAGAGCACTGATTTAACATTAAAAATTCTTTGGAAACAATTTCTATTATAAAATATTACATTTCTAAAACTTTAAAACCAAAGTTTGAAATTACCGAAAATTAAATTCTCAAATTCTAAATTTAAATTCAATTAAAATTTCAAATCTGGATGTTGAAATAGTCAATGGTTTACAAAACAATAAATGAAAGTCAATTATTACCATGTGTCATAAAAGATTTATTAACAATTTAATTTCACAAAAATTTATACTTATATATAATATAATCATTTAAAATTATTTTATTTACTAAATTTGAAAACAATATTGTGTCATTTTGCTCTGTTCAAGTGTTTTGGAGATCCCATCGATAGCGCGGATCAGACGAATCGATCGAAAACCACATACAACATCAACGACTCAAACAACACAATATATAAACATTTAGATTTTAGTCTACTAATACACTTCCGCGCTCGACGATACAAGAATGGAACTCAAAGCAAGGGTAGAGGTTCAAATTTGATAGACTCAAATCAAAGAGAATTTTGATTCGAAGATAGGTTTCAAAACAAAGATAAGATGATTAAATAACAAAATAGGAAGATGGCTAAGTTAATTAAATCACGGGCAACCTTTACCGGGTCAACCGAGACTTCCAGAATAAGATCAATGCAGAATTCCAAGGTAAATGGACATTCGATCTCAAGAGATAGAATTCATGCATAGCAAAAGATAACAGCAGCGTATACCGAGGATAAAGAAATCTTCGGTGAATCAATGTCTATTGTAAAGGAGTTTCACCCCTTTACAAATCATTCAAAGCTTGGCGAGACCATCGATTTATTATAGAGATCATTCGAAGTTGAGTTATGGGATACTACAGAATCAAAAGAATATGAATAGGAAGAGACAAGAATAGATTTCAGAACGAATGGGAGAGTTCCAAAAATTCAAAGGAAATTCAAATCAAGAGAAAAAATTCAGGCTCGAATAAAAGCAATTCTATAATTAAATTTACCTTATATACTAAGTTTTGCCTATAACCAAAGCTCTTATACCAAGTGTTATGACCTGATATTTTCAACCATTCGCATCCACACTTGCTGGATTTGAATTGCTCAAAATACCAGATTGTTAATTTATATTTGGCAAAACTCAACGTACACAGTAAATAAATACATCACAGAATCACAGACAAAGAGTAATATACAATATGAAATAAAATGAATAGTAGTTCATGAAGCTACTATATATATCAGAGTTGAATAAGTTACAATAGAAGTTTCAAATACAATAGTCAAATACAAGATCAGAATACATCACTTGAATCAACTGAATATCTGAAAGCTGGATCGATATATGGATTTCCAAGCGAAGCTCCAACTTCAAAGGTGATTCTCAAAAGCTGTATCACTCAGTCTAACCCGAGTGTAATGCAAAACGCAAAACGTTCGAGTTAGGATTAACATTCTTATATCAATAAATCCAACTCAAGTGAAATAACAACTGAAATACAAGTAACTCAAAGGATGTTTGGGATAACCAACCTCTAAGGATCCGTTAAACTATATACTAATATACGCTATTACAATAATGTCAAAATTAAAGTATAATATACTTAAAAATAGCGTTAAGGAGTTACCTAATATCCCCCTTAAAACATTTTATAGTACCAGTAGTCTATACAATACCGTACAAGGCACGCTAGATAAGGGGACATGGCACAACGAGGCAATGCTAGGGTAGATATACCAATTATGCTTGCAGACTAGTGGTAACGCGTAGCAGCCACTACCGTCCACCTCAAGCCACACTCCCAAAAATCAAAGGTGCACCCAATCAATCACAAAGTAATAGAATAGCATCGAAGAAGTGTGTACGATAAAAGGAGTTACCTCATTGGCTAAGAATCGCTCCTGTTTTAGCCACCTTATGCCAACCCACGGGAGTTGGGTCTACGTATATACTTCAATAGGATGTCGCCACCATCCTACTTCATTCTGGAATCTCCACCGCGTACACGGTTGTTAAAGTGGTTTTCGAAGTTGGCAGAGGGTATGACAACTTCCGATCCTAGTCTCTTTAACAACCAAATGTTATTATAACACCGCGGTCATTTCAAAATAATTTATACTTTAAAGCCAAAATACCATTGCCTTTTTAAAACCATATAAATACGGTATCATTTCCATTTCAAAACCAAATGCGATATAATTACCATTTCAAATATATATCCATTTCAAATATATCCATTTCCAAAATCTTAGTACTTCAAAGTTATAACAGTTTCGCAACCAAACACTTGAAATCATAATACTTTCGAAACATAATAATTTGAAATAATAATACTTCCCACTTCACCGCTTTAAATATCCAAATAATATATATAATAAAATTGTTTTCCTCAAATTCCATAAATTAATTCCAAATCAACTCAAATTTCAAAAATTCAAATTAAATCAGATCTTAAATCACTAATTCTAATTTAGCTTCTAAATAAACCATTCAAAATTTTATCGATTTCAAATACAGATTTGAACCACAAATAAACCATTTCAATATATATATATATATATATTTCAAAGCTTTAAATATTATCTAATTTCAAACTAAATGTGATAATTATATATATATATATATATATTCATCAAATTTTCCTTAATATTATTTAGCCTTGAAATATTCATATAATAAAAATCCAATACCATTTAAATAAAAAATTCAAATAACTGAATATTCCTTAAATTTATTTAAACTTGATATATTAATTAAAATCACCTTAAACCAGAATTAAGTTATAAAATCACATCCTTTTAAAATCCCAATTTCAATAAGCTTCAAATCAAAGTTATTTGAGTTTAAGCCTTAAAATAATTCAATTTCAAATTTATCTTCTAACCTTAGTTTATTTAAATCATTATAAACTCTATATTAAAATATGATTTAAATAAATATTTGACCATATTAAATTTTAATAAAAAATCAAACTTGTATTATTAAACTTATTTTATATTAAAACAAATTTAAACATGGCTTAAAATCAAGAATTTTATGATATATAAAATGATACTTATATAATATCAAAAATCGTTATTCATATAAAACCATACATTTCTTTCCAAAACCGTAGAAATCGTTTTCAATATTGCTTGGGTCTATCATTTCAACCCATAACGATTTTCTCATATTCTAAAGTCTGTTCGGTATGTATGATTTCAACACATAGTGAATTCCATACTAACAGGGAACTTGCAGAGTGATAACAGATATGATAAAAATATAATAGGCATATATCATCAATATAAATAATAGATAATGTTGTCAGATGTCACAGGTGAACAGATACAGATAATAGCATACAACAATGTAAATAACTACAATATCTTATTTCAATTGTCGTTTCAATTGAAATCAAATTTAATAATATAAGAACGTTAATCTGTGTCATTACTCACCTTTCGAGGCTAGAGAGAATAGACAATGAAATGAGTTACAGATCCAAGCACGAAATTCCAAAGTAAAGAAAGATTGGCACGAATTCGATAGGCAGCTAATGAATCGAAACAAATGAAAACAAATCAAATCAGGACTGGATCGATGAATACAATTGATATAGTAACTTAGATATAACTGTACATAATTATATACATATTCTATATTCAAACACATATTAAATTTTAAATATATATATATATATATATGTTTCAAAATACATTATTTCAAATTAAAACATACATTGAAAAATCAAACATATATATATATATATATATTATATTTAAATTCAATACTTATATAGATAGATATATAAACGAGTATGTAATACCTACTATATTTAAAAACAAAAATCAATAAAACTTAACTTATATACATGAACTCAGCAGTCCTATATATAGCTTATATTGTATATACACGACATAAATAAATAACTTATATAACTTTTATTACAACATAGGACATATATGGACTCAACAACCTATATACAACTTAAATGACTTTGTACACTACCAAATCTTTAAATATAAACTTATATAAAAATATAGTATCTATATATAGTAAGTATCGAAGGTGAGTCTATATAACCTGTAAACTAAACGGTAAAACAAATAAAAATCATTGTTTATCTAAACTCCAATAGTAAAGTCAAACGTATAAAATTAATTTTGTAACCGTACACTTAGATTTTGACAAATTAATATATATATATATATATATATGTATGTATATGTACATACTTATATAAATATATATATATATATATATAACCCAATATATATATATATATATATATATTTACTATATAGCAAACAGTTCAACTTATACTACACTCTTAATATAACACGAAATATATTATATACTATAACAGACAACCTTTTTTAAAAAAAATCTAATATACTAAACACACATATACCAATACCCAAACCTATATATATAGTTATCTTTTGGTTTGCATAATATTCACTTTAAGTAAAAAAACACGGAACCCAGATAACAAAGGCTGCACCACATACTAGTAGTATAGAAAGTGAAATATATACATAACATCTATATATACTAAACTGATAAATATATATATATATATATGTATATATGCTAACAAATCATCTGAAATTTATATAACAACATATCTCCTATTTAAAGATAACATATATACTAACATATACAAAACATTTTATTCAAAACATTGTGTGCTAATACATATATATAAAACCGCTTCAAACAAGGTACACTACTGTACAACGGTTAATATAAAACATAAAAACAAAACTTTAAAATATAGAATTTAGAATCATATTTAAACTCAAGTGTATGCTAAAATAAGATATTCATATATATATATATATATATATATATATATATATATATTTCAAACCAAAATGTAACTTTAATGTCAAAAAAAATATATATATCCTAATCCAAATTCACTTCTATACTACCAGATCATAAAAAATAGAATCCCTATGTATATACTTGAAAATCAGGCTCTGCACATATATAAACTAGTATATAACTCATATACATATCATGTCCAAATGTTTATATATATATAGTATCAAAGTCAATATGTAAATGTTTTAAACCGACCATCTATACGAAAAAGAAAAAGAAAATTTCAAGAGTCTGTTTAGGAAATATTAACACAGTTTGACTAAAAGTTTAGACTCATTATATTTACTTGGTTTAATAAACTCAGTTACAAACTTTATATACACAGTTTACATATATATACTTTTTTTTGTAAACAAAATTTTATAAACATATGTACAATCGATCAGATTTTATATAACCCTATATAAATTATAGCATAACATAATATAATAAAATACAATATGTATATATAAAACATATGTTTAGGAAGGAAGGGCCGAACAACCAGACGAGCATCAAGGGTCAACAGAAGCAAACAAGGATGGGCGAAGGTGTAGGTGGTGGGGTTTCTACTACCTTGAGCTACGTGCTGTCTATAAGTTGGCGACGTCGGCTTGGTGGAGCAGAGTCTTGCAGAGAGGGAAGTGAAGGGGAGGGCGCTTCCTGTACAACAGCTTTGGCATCGGTGAGGAAGGAGATGTGCAGGCGTAGGCCGTTGTTTGCTTTCGGTGGTTAGGCGGGCTTCGGTCACGAAGGAATGAAGAGGAGATACAAAAGAAGGGGAAGAGCATGAATAAATTTAGAGAAGTAGATGGACTATGTACTGAAATATATTTGTAACTATACATTATAATTTTTCTTCTATCAGTTAAAGGATAAAAGAGAATATATATCGAAAGGTAACACGTTAATTCAGGAAATAATAAAGCTAAGCTATTGATTGGTTTTTAACCATGGGAAATTTGAATGGACGGAAAAAGTTAATTATAACAGTCAATTCCCTTGGTTTCCTGCAAAATTCTGAAGCAATTAATTATTTGTTTGGGCTGTACGTTATAGATTTGAAAGCAAGGGAAAGTGTAAAGTCAAAAAAATGTGGTACCGATACGATGCACAGTTTTATCGTTTCGGTCGCATATCGGACCTCAAAATACAGAAATAAAATATACCATAGAGATCAGCACGACGAGACGATCAAAACGGTACACAGATGTCAGTAGTACGATCATTCTATCAAAAGTCGATAATCGATACCGATATACGTTGCTGTTCCGTATGAAAAAATCCAAACGGAGCTAGAAACGTCCGAATTTCACGAAACGAATTTCGTAGTCTGATTTAGAATGTTCTAAATAAATTTTCTCATGTTGACATATTTAGGTTTCAGGACACTTTTAAATGTAACTATTATTAACTGATTTAAACTGAATTTCTAGGGACAGAAAGAAGATCTTTATTATTTGACGAAAATTTATCATTTGCTATGTCTAGTTATATGTATTACAAATATTAAATTTTCAATACATAATTTATTATTTAAAATTCACAAAATTCAGTTAATTACGTTATTAAAACATTAAAAAATTTGGGTCGTTACAGTACATCTCAAGGAGGGTGTTAAACTAAGACATGTTGCCTTCTCCACCACCACTGTTGTACATTTGTAAAAGTCAAACGTTGTGTCTCAGAAATGTAATGTCAGACATTCTTCCATACAAGTTCGTTCTGGGACTGAACGAAACCGAAGGCACTCTCCTATTGCCACTAGTAGCGAGTAATCCTTGCAATCCGGAAAATCTCCACAACAAGGAGGCCACTGCTATAAATAACTCTATAATGGAAGCTCTGTAGAGCATGTTCAACAAGCAGTCCTCATGCTATGAAGATCCACGTTCTTCAATAATCATCATTTCCAACATGTCTTTACTTTCGAACCTATACGTTGGTTTAAAGTGATATTCGGATAGGGTTCACCCAAATCGGATCCCAGTTCCTTCGAAGCCAATCATCGCTTTAAAAGATGTTAAGTTCATATATGGATATCAATCATCAATCAATTAATTCATCTTTTATAAAATATCTTTCTTAGATATATTCTTTTCAATTTATTCCATTTTCTATTCAAGAGTATATGGAATCATTAAGCCTCATTTATCAAATCATTTGATTTATTAAACTCCTTTAGATCTTAAAATAATTCTAAATCGTTATCTCTTTTGCTTAGGAAAACCTTTTCAAATCATTCTTTTACTATTAATCAATGATTTCTTATATTCAAATTATAGCCTTTAACTTAGGGAAAATATTCCTAAATCATTCGTTAAATCTTAATCAAATATTTCTTTCTTAACTTCAAGTCATATTTTTGCAGTTCGAAGATTTTCATAACAGAGTACTACTGCCAACGTTGATATGGTAAATTTCACCTCTAAGGACTAATAGCAAATAATCCTACATCATAAGGATCGTTGTCATCAATAATCATCGTCTTCAATATATTTTATTTCGAAAATTTTGAAGGGGTTTTCGGATAGTAATCACCCAAATTCGATCCCGAATTTTCAGATAGGAATCACCCAAATCCGATCCCGGTTCCTTCAATCTAATAATCGATAAATAGATGTTAAGTTCATACGGGGTTTCGAAAATTAGTTTAAAGTGATTTTCGGATAGGAACCACCCAAATTCGATCCCGGTTCTTCCGATAGGAATCACCCAAATATAATCACTGTTCCTTCATACCAATCATCGATAAAAGGTGTTCAGTGATTAAATAACATTCAAAGAATTTATTTCTTTTCTTTTATCTTAGAAAAACTTAAATATGATCTTTTAGAGCATCCGGGCTTTCCTTTCGATCTAATCATCCGCTCGCCTAAAAAGAGAAAACATAGGCCAAGTAAGTTTAGGGCACTGGTTTCTCCATCTCTAACCTTATTCAAAAACCTTGTTTTATCTTCCCAGATCTCGTAGGTGGGACAAATATACTAGTCGTTTCTGCAAACTCAGTTTGTTATTACATTCAATATTCTTCTCTTTTGTTTAAGTGGTATAAACAACTCATCTTAACCATTAATTCAAACTCTTATTGAAACCTCTAAATCACCTATAAATTACTTAATTATTCTTTTAATATCTTCCATAAAAGACTTAGGAAAGAATTGTTAGGTTTAAAACTACATTTCAAAAGTTATTTCAAACTGCTATGGAAAGCATTGCGAAAAGCATTGCAAACAGCGTTTTAAACGCTATATTCTTCAAAATGACTTTTACATCATTTAGAAATCCATATTTTCAACTTAAATCTCTTTTAATACATTTTAAAAGAATTTTAGGATTTATTTCATGTTTTAAAACATTTAAAATATCAATTTTAAACTTTGGTCACTTTACCGCAAAAGCGCGATTTTTTTTCTGGAAAATTCGTTTTAGACATATTTAAAATTTACAAGATGAAAATTTTATTTTATTTCTTTATTTATTTAAATGTATCAAATGTTTTAAACCATTTCTAACTCATTTTAAAACTATTTCGAAAAGGTTTAAGCATTCCGTATACACCATTTTATTTTCAAATGGAAAGTGCTTTCCTTTGTGCTTATTGACGTGCATTAACGTGACTTGGTAAAACAATTTAACAATCATATCAAACAATCAATACTTGATAAGCAAAGTGTTAGCGCCAAAAATGGTCACTAACACCAAAATCCAGATGAAAGCACCAAATAACAGTCACAACTCACAGATAGAATATATGTAGAGAGTAATAATGCGAAGAACAGTCCAAATTAATATGAAAGCAGTAAAGAACAACAGATTTTATAGTGGTTAGGCTAACTCCGGCCTACGTCCACTCCAGAAGTTTTCTTTTTATTGCTGTAATAATCAATTATAGTTACAAAATGGCAGAGTAACCTTAGCCTTAGAAAATAGAAAGCGAGAGAGCCAGAAGAAGATCCCTTTTCTGAACCCCCACATGCTGTATTTATAAGCAAATCCTGAGTTGTTGGGCTTTCTGCACGGTGTAGTCCCATCAAGACCTTCCATCGAGCCACATACCTCCATAATGTCCAGCCACATACCTCCACAATGCCGAGTCACATAACTCCACAATGTCGAGCCACATACGTCCACAATGTCGAGCCACATACCTCCACAATGCCGAGCCACATACCTCCGCAATGTCGAGCCACATATCTCCTCAATGCCGAGCCACACCGGCCTTAATACAACACCGAGTCGTATCAACAATGCCGAGTGACCCTAAGTTGACCGATGCCGAGCGACCTTCGTCCAATGCCGAGCCATCTCACCAATGCCGAATGACCCTGTCCTTACAAATGCCAAGCAAGGTTCGGTGTTGAACGACATCCAATGCCGAGCGACTTCCAATGCCGAGCGAGGTACGATGTCGAACGACATCCAATGCCGAGTGACTCACGATGCCGAAAGATGTCCAATGCCGAATGATTTCCAATGCCAAACGATGCCTAGCGTCGAGCGGCAATCCATGCCGAGCCACACCTTTTGCCGAGCGGCGACCAATGCCGAGCCGTGCCTTATGTCGAGCGGTAACCAATACCGAATCACCCTGCTCTCTCCTCGGTGCCAAACCATGCACATCGAACGTATTCTTGACCGACCGTCTATCCATTCAGCTAGTTTCAGTCAATCGTATTCCAGTTTCGACAAATGAACAGTCGATTGGGTTAAACCCGCCTGTCCGTGGCCTTGTAAAAAGGCGGGTTAACACTTTCCCGTTAAAACATGCCTTGCTGTTGGAAGGTGTGTTTTGAATAGCCTCAAATTCAACATCCAAAGTCCATGTTTCATACATATCCAATAACCAATAACGGAATCCAGGACCTTTCTGGGTCAATATCTAAATCCTTTGTCGTTCATAGCCAATATTCATATCTGTAACCTCTCCGGGTTCTTGTCAAGCACAATCCACACCTGACGATCGTGGTCCAGTGTCCCTAGACATTGAGTAATTGCCATGGCTTAAGTCCTAAGCCGAATCATGGTCGCTTAAGACTCTTGTCGAGTATAGTTCGTATTCGATGACCTGAAATAGTTACCGATAGTATAGGGCCTAAGTCCTAGGCCGAATCCTGGCCTCTCCGGACCTTTGCCGAGCATTGTCCATACTCGACGACCTAAAATACTAACCGATAACATGGGGCCTAAGCCCTAGGCCGAATCCTGGTCTCTTCGGACCCTTGCTGAGCACAGTCCATGCTCGATAACCTTTTAGCCAAAATCCAAAGGAAAATCTGATCAAAATCCAATTCGAAATCCAAATCCAACCAGAATATCAGAAATCCATATAAAAAAGCCAAACCAAAAAACAAGCAAAATAGGGAGTTCAAACTAAACACCAAAACCAAACCAGAAAAAGCAAATGTTTAAGTTAAAGGAAAAAGTAGATTTCACAAACCGAGGCGTCCTGGTAAACCATCATCTCAGAGCATGCCTGAGGGTTATCTCCGACCCCGTACATGAGTAAGTGATTTAGCCGATTGCCCAGAGTTTGTTACTTATTTCAAACCATCAAGATTAGTTGATGACTAACTGGCCACCATTCCTGGGCTTCACGCCCTCATCGTTCAAGGTAGACGGTGGTTGCTCCTGTTCCACCGTCGCATTCCGAGTTTCGATGTATTGTCGCAATTGGTCATTCCTAACATGCTCCTCGATTATGTCCTTCAAATTTCGGTAGCTGTTATTATCATGCCCGTCTAGGTCATGAAAAAGACAGTGCCTTCCCAACGCCCTTTCGCGTTCTGAGGGCTCCCTCCTTGCCGGCCTTCGATATGGAAGGCGATCTCGCATATCCAAGAATATATGTTCCAATGTTGTGTTCAGTCCTATGTAAGTGGAGAACTTTGGTTCTCCCGAGCACTTCCGTTTTCCTTTATCCTTATCCATACCCGAGCTTTCGTCAGGTAGTCCTCCATCCTTAACCAGGTTTACTTTCTTTGACCTTATGTCCAAAAATGCATCCTCTTGTCGGAGAAATCTCTCAGCTTCATGGAAGAATTCTCCAAGATCCAACGGTGGGTCCTGTATCAATGATACTTTGAAATCCGAATTATCTCTGACTCCTGATACCTCAGCTATCAGAACCATTGATGAATCCGACCGACCCACCGAAACAACTGCTGCATTAAACCGAGTTAAGAATGTCCTAAGCGATTTGTCCGTCCCCTGTTTAACCAACGTCAACGTCATCACGTTCTTTGACCTTTTTATGTGAACTCGAAACTGACTGAAGAACCTGTCCACCAATTCCGTCCATGCTCCAATGGATCCATCCTCCAGCTGCCTGAACCACATGGCAGCTATATTAGCCAAGTACAGGGGGAAACATCGGGCCATAACCTCCTCTGTTGACCCCAGCACTTCCATATGCCTAGTGTACCTTATCAAGTGGTCAGTCGGATCTGTCTTCCCGTTGTGCACTTCCAGAGTGGGCAGTTTGAAATTGGGCGGATTTCTAGCCGTCCTGATGTTTCAGGTAAACGGACTTTTGTTGACTTCCTTTGAATCCCTGTTTATCAGGCCTCCACGAATAGTCCACTTGATAATGTCAGCCAATCCGGCGTTTCCAACCAAGGGTTGCCCTCTATCCATGTTTCCAAACTGCCCTCCAAGTCCCCGAGGAAATTCTGGCACATATTCCTCATCACGTACTTCTGTATTCCTGTTGGTATCGGGCCATGTAACGTCATCTAGTATCCCTCCATGAACTTGTCCAGCATTACCTGGTGGTGTGCCCCCGAGTCTTGGTCCATCCAGATTGTTGGTTGTTTGTTGATTGGGAGTTGCCCCTGCTGAATCACTCCATCTGCCTGCTGGTTGAGTTCCTCTGTTCCAGTTCCTAGAACTTGAGCACCTGCAGTTCCACCTTGTCCAAATTGCCTTAGAAGAGCCCACATCATCTCCTCTTGTCGTTTCATCATCTACTCCTGCATAGAATTCATCATAACCTGCATCTCGTCTTGAGTTATGTAGACGGATGCATGATCCTCTCCAGCTCCAGAAGAGGCCGCTTGACTTCCTTCCTGATTGCTCCTTTCCGCCGCTTGCTTCCTTGTTGGTGATATAGCCATTGCTTTCCAAAATCCGAGTTCCTAAGCTTTTCAATCCAAAATCCAAGCTTCAAATTCCCGAGTGCTGGCTCTCTCAGTGAAAGCACCAAAATGTTAACGCCAAAAATGGTGATCACTAACACCCAAATCTAGATGAAAGCACCAAATAACAGTCACAACTCACAGATAGAATATATGTAGAGAGTAATAATGTGAAGAACAGTCCAAATTAAAATGAAAGTAGTAAAGAACAACAAATTTTATAGTGGTTCGGCTAACTCCAGCCTACGTCCACTACAGAAGTTTTCCTTTTATTGTTGTAATAATCAATTATAGTTACAAAATGGCAGAGTAACCTTAGCCTTAAAAAAATAGAAAGCGAGAGAGCCAGAAGAATATCCCTTTTCTAAACCCCCACATGCTGTATTTATAGGAAAATCTTGAGTTGTTGGGCTTTCTGCACGGTGTAGGACCATCAAGACCTTCCACCGAGCCACACACCTCCACAATGTCGAGCCACATACCTCCACAATGCCAAGCCACATACCTCCACAATGCCAAGCCACATACCTCCACAATGTCGAACCATATACCTCTACAATGCCAAGCCACATACCTCCATAATGTCAAGCCACACCGGCCTTAATACAACGCCGAGCCATATTAACAATGCCGAGCGACCCTGACCTGACCAATGCCAAGCTACCATCGTCCAATGCCGAGCCATCTCACCAATGCTGAACGACCCTATCTATATCAATGCCGAGCAAGGTTTGATGTCGAACGACATCCAATGCCGAGCGAGGTACGATGCCAAACGACATCCAATGCCGAGTGACTCACGATGCTGAACGGTGTCCAATGTCGAACGATGTCCAATGTCGAACGATGCCTAGCGCTGAGCGGCAACCCATGCCGAGTCACACCTTATGCCGAGCGGCGTCTAATGCTGAGCCATGCCTTATGTCGAGCGGCAAGCAATACCGAATCACCCTGCTCTCTCCTCGATGCCGAACCATGCACATCGAACCAATTCTTGACCGACCGTCTATCCATCCAGCTAGTTCCAGTCAATCATATTCCAGTTTCGACAAATAAACAGTCGATTTGGTTAAATCCGCCTGTCCGTGGCCTTGTAAAAAGGCAGTTTAACACAAAGCATATATAAGCATCCATAGCTGTCATAACACAACGTCAAACATGTATATATGTAAATAGAGATATTAAATAGAGTTTCTCACCATAAACCAAAGCGATTAACTTCCTACCAACATTCTAATCAAACAAAACTTTACTAATTAATTCCTACTCCATTAAACACTAGCAAACAACACCCTCTTCCTTTCAATAGCTTGGCCGAGGCTTGAGACGGCGGTTGGTTGAAAATATAGAGAAGAAGCGGTAGAGCTTTGAACTTGAATTCCTAAGATTTAGATCCGAAAAATAGATCATCTTCTCTCTCGTTTTTTGACTCTCTTACTCTCAAAATTTAAAAAACTTGTCAACTGAAAAGTTGTTGAAAATTCATTTCTATCGAACCAAAAAAAAGTATTACTTGATTTTGATTATTTTCGAGGAAGATATGATAGCATGAAGAAGAGGTATTGTCAGATTAACAAAAATGAAGCCCGAAAATGTACTTCAAAGAATTGAGTTTTAGGTATAGCAAACTACAAAATCGAAAAAAGTGATCAATATAAAAATTGTAGCCACTGGAATTTCATTTGATTTAAAAAAATTCTTAATTTGGATCTATTATGATCAAGTTACGATCAAAACAAAATGGCTTATTCTCTGACTTAAAAACTGGGCCAGAAAATGCATTGGAAAGAAGTGGATTTTTGACATGGTTAACTTTAGACTAAGACAAAGTAATCAACATAAAAATTGTAGCCGATGGAAACATATATGATTTGAAAAAAATAATTTTGTGTTTTGAATCTGTATTGAAGAAGTTATGGACAAGAGAAGAAGAGGTAAAATGTGGAGAAAAGATGAGTTTGATTTGAAGAGAATAAACATTGATTTCTTTTGAATATTTTTTAAATATTTTGACATTATTTCTTTCGAATTTTTTCAATGGCCGAGAAGCCATTAAAGAGAAGAGAAAGAAGATGAAGAAGCTTGAGAGAAGAAGAAGAAGAAACATGAATGATAGTGAGAAGGAGGTGGGTATTTATAGAAAAAGAAAGAAGTGATAAATTTACCAAAACAACCTCTTACCAATTTACCAAACTAGCCTTACTTCAACTTACAGAAATCTCCACTTTTTCAATACTTAACATCATCTTTCACATCCTTACTTTATGTCTTAGTCACTTAAAGGTTAAGTAAGGAATATCATAATTATGTTGGCTTTGGTTTGATGTGATTTGATGTTTACTTTTCTTATGTTTGCTAATTATTACTTAATTTTACCAATGACTTCTAGAAGTTTTCTAATCTTATTTAGTAAAAGTAAATATGTTTAGTTATTAAAATGTGTAATATATATGTTAAAACATGTTATATAACGTTGCGACAACTTATTTTGATCAAAACGTTGATTTTCGACAAAATGTTTTACGGTCACATTTTGACATTTTAGTTAAACTATTTATTTATGTAAACCAAATTTAAAAATAAATTTTAATTATGCTATTTAAAAATATAAACACTCATGAATAAATTAAAATAATTTACTTAACCATTGAAACTTACTTTTCTAAAATCAGCATTTTGTCACTTTTGTCGATATATGCAAATGTTACTATTTTTGTGTATACTTCTCTTTCCAAATCCTATCTAATTTTGTTTGAATCATATAACCTTACTTAATTTACATTTAAATCACTTTAAATATTATATTTTAAAGTGGTCAAATTCTGGGTCTTTACAAGGGACGTGTCGTGGGTTAATATTTAATGTGTGGCTTGCGATGTCCGACGAGATCCCATACATATCTGAATGAGTCCAGGCAAATGCATCAAGGTTTGACCAAAGAATATCAACCAATTCATGTCTCATCTGGAGGCTGAGTTGAGATCCAACCTTTAACAATTTGGAATCATCATTGTCGTGGATCGGAACGTAGATCGTCAACTCCACTGGAGAAGCATGGCAGTCTTTGGCTTCCTCCTCATCATTATTGTCTCTGGGATCAAGGTCCTTAAGAAACTAGTTGTGGTTCCCGAGCCTAGGCCCAGGCGTTAGTTGTCATTATTGTAAAAAATGGACGTAGAGAGATTCCTCTAGGCCTTTTTCTTTCTCCTTCACTACACATCCCGAAGCTCTGCTATATAACAGGCGCGTCTGGCTGCTTGATCACCATGTACTACTCCGACCCCAATATCAATGGAGAACTTTAGAGTTAAACACCATGAGGCAATCGCTGCCCTCAATTTCACAAGGGCCAAATTTGGGATGAGATGACCAACAGATCAATAGTGGGGGCCTCGACTCTATCAACATCACGGTTCCTAAAAACAACGCCGTCTGTCATCTTCCTATGTTGTTTTGCCCAGGTTCGTTCATCAACATTACAACAGCATTCAAAGTCCACATACCTAATCGAACTAGCATATGACTCCATTTCCTTCCAGCTCCTATCAGTCGGATGAGGACCACCATTCACAGTATTTATTACCAACCACATGCCAGTATGCATAGGTTCTTCAGGTCTAACTTTCCCTTAACCTTGATTTGGGTTAGATGGGCATGCACCTCCATCCTACGGAGCCTGAACAAACTGCTCTAACATAATTTCTCTATTCAACCTCTCAATGATATCTTACAAATGATGGCACTCATTAGTGTTATGGCCATGACAATCATGGAATCTATAGAACTTCTTGATCTGAATTTGTTTCTCAGATGATGTTTCAAAGCTAGCTTCTTATACTGTTCGGTATTACAAGTTTGAAGGTAAACATTTTCTAGCGATGTGTTTAGAGGTGTATGATGGTCGAACCTAGGAGCTATGGGTCTCAATCCATGATGTGGGGCTCTCTTTTGTCCCTAACCTCTATTGCCCTTTTGTTGACCTTGCTTTTTTGTATCTTCAATTGTACTTTACCGAAATTCTCGCTGGTCTGTTTCACAATAATATTACTCTAAATGCCTTCACCACTTGGCCCCACTACATCCTACTTCCTAGATTGTCTAGCATCTTCACTCCTCAGAAACTGGTCCGACTTAGCATAGAAACAATCCAACAAAGCAAGGGGGTTTTCCAGCCAACCAATCGCCAAACTCGGATCTAGATCGATCCCTTTAGTCAATGCCATTAGAATAGAATTATCGTTAGGGTTGTTGACCTCAGCAAAAGCAGTATGGAACCTTTTTTGGATAATGTCTAAGGGTTTCTCCTGGAACTTGGGTAACACTAGATAAGATGTTGACATCCTTGGGTCTAGTAGCATGCATACGAAACTACTCGACAAACCTAGTAACCAATTGATCAAAACATGAAACAGATCTGAGTGGTAGACGAGTGGACCACATAGTTGCAATGCCTCCTAAGGAGATAGGGAAGCTTCTACACTTAACTATATCATCAGCTTGAGTGATGTTCATGAGCCATTCATATTTCAAGATATGCCAGTTAGGATCTGAATTTCCTTCGTACACCGGCTAGGTCAGCATCTTAAATCGATGTGGTGGCTCTGCATAGAGAATATCATCGGTGAATGGAGTACGACTCCTAGAGATCTCCCAATCATTTTTACTGAGGCCTTGACTTTCTCTAACCATCTACATATCATGGTTGGAATTTCAAGCATCTAGATATTTAGGCCAAGGCATGGTCGGGTTCCATGTTGCGGGGATGGTCCAGTCACTATCTACGATCCGTTCCTTGCCTCCTTGGCTCCCAATCTTGAGGGAAGTGAGGATCCTGAGCATGAACGTGTTGGCGATGAGCTAGATGTGGTTGGTTCTGAATCTCAGCTTCCAGATCTATAGCGGTGGCGGCTGCGTGGTCATGAATGGTATGATAAGGAAGTGCTTCTCCTTGGAAGGAAGGTCCGACTTGGTGCCTTATGGAAGGACCAATCCTGGCTTGTCCGAGATTCATGGCATGCTGATGCTCGGAGCCTTCTATATAGTTTCCATCCAACCGACGACATGTAGATATGTGATTGAAGTCAGATGAAGCCGAGCTTTCTGTCGAGGAATAAGAGACAGGATCTCTTCTAGACTCCTTCACCTTTCTTCGTTCAGTTGGTTTGCGAGCTACGTGTTGGCACGGATCTACTGAGTGAGATGTTGATGGCTCTAAGTAAGCTCTTGCATAAGGGCCTAGAACTCCTATCCAGTTACAGGCCTTGTGGATCTGGAGCTCTAGCTGACGTTTGGCCTGCTATGGTTAGCTGCGTGGGGTTCTGCCTATCCCTTCCTTTTGGATCTACAGCATTTGAAGCAGTTCTAGTAGTGCGCACCATGATTTATGTAGCACTTTCATAAATCTTGAGTAATCTAAATAGAATGGAAGGAACAACTAGAAGATAGATCTAAATGTCCTCCTTAGATTTTAGCAATCCAACGATGGCTGGGAATCCATAAAATCAAAGAAAAGCAGAGTGTTCTCAATGAAAGCACCAAAGTGTTTGTTCCAAAATTGGGCACAACACTCTTCGGATGTAGTTGAAGAGATTAGAATGACGAAATTAAATGGAAAACGAGGCTAATCTAACAATCAGCCAATAAAAGCAAGTAGAAATAGAAAGAGACAAGAATGTATAGTGGTTTAGTGTTGTAGCCTATGTCCACTTTAAAGAGTTTACTGTTTATTGATGATTCTTAACTAAGTTACAGCCGTACAAATCACTAACACTCTGGTTATAATGGAATTGCAGCAGAGTAATGGCATAGAGCTTCCAAAAGTCCTTTTTCGGTAGGCATAGAGTTCCTATTTATAGAAGCAGATCTGGAAATATCTGCCCCAAAACTCGGAATACCTCTTCTCACACATGGGTGGGGCCACCAGATCGATCTGGGGTCATTTGGGAACAATCTTGATCGATCCAAGTGCATTTCATATTGATCAAATTTAGCTCCATTTGAGCTACGATCGATCATGGTGATTCTTCAGTTGATATGCAAGTTTCTATGAAAATTTCATAGCATTTGGACTTGTAGTTTTTGAGTTATGATCGATCCAAGATTGGACTTGCAAGTTGGCTGATGGATGTGTATCGATGGATTACGTATCGATGACGTGGAGCGAGAATCCTTAGAAGATCCACATTTGATGCTGAGCGGTTGCTTCCTCTGGTTAGACCATGCCTTTCGTATCCATTTGGGATATTATCCTTCATAGTGATGCTTCATCTTTACATTCGTATCGATGGTTGGTTTGCGGCTTCGTATTGATGCTTGGCTCCTTGCTTCATATCGACCGATTAGCTGATCGATACAAAACGTGCTGAAATGGGATCGATCCGAAGTGGCTGAGTATGAAATGGATGGATAAGAAGTACATATATGCGAAGGGAATGGATTCGAAATAGATGGACATGAACTTGACATGTTCCACATTGCCCTTGATTGATCCATAATTTGAGCATACAAACTCCGATTGACTTGAAATTTGGAATGTTGCCTTTCATAGCTTTGCTTGTCATACCATGCTAATTGTAGCTCGATCTGCACTCGGACCAAATTTGCCTGTACCATCGTGGACCTATAGATAACTAATCTTCGGAGAAGATTACCTTTAGTTTCTAGTCAATTCCTTGGTGTCATTGCCTTGCCAAAAGGCGGGATAACACTTCCAGACCAAAACACCTTCCTGTTTTACCCATCATTTAATTCGATTTAGAATCGTCGACAACCAAATTAACGTTTAAAACAATTGAATATAAAAAAATTACCTCTTCATTTTGTTGAATAAAATCTACATTACAGATGGTTTATTGGGTAACAATTAATCATGTTTATTTCTCTTTTAAAATTTCATCTGTGGATAGGTTTAATTTCTCCATTGATTATTGATTTGGATTATAGATTAAAGAAGAAGAATAGCTAAGACTAAAGTAAATTAGGGTAAAAAATAAAGGGATAAATTGGTCAATTTACAATATAATTTTATGAAGGGGCTATTTTTATTGGTACCTCTCATAGTAAAAAATAAAAATAAAAATTGGACCTTTCTTAACCAAAATGGAGCATCGGTACCAATATCCTTTTTTAATTACATTAATATTTTATTATTTAAGTACACAAATCCAAGAATATGTTTCTTTTCGGCTCATAAGTAGACTCCTACGTAGTAAAAAGGTAAGAAAAATTGGTATCCTATTGGTTTTATAAGGATTTCAAATATATTTTAAAATTTTACCATGTTTCATGACATTAATTGTAATATCTAATTATTTGATGTATTTTAAAATAGGGTTGTGTAAGGAAACACATCAACTTCATAAATTGTCAAAATCAAAAGAAGAACTATAGTCGCTTTGTATTCTAATAGAGCATTATAGCCTTATTAGAGAAGACATTTAAACTAAAAGTAACTAAAACATAAGAGATTTTATATTTGTATTTAAAGTAGAATAAAACGGAATGTTAAGAGTAATTTTTAATTTATTACATTCTACAGATACTTACAGTTATTGAGTCTGATATTATGTGACTGTTTGTTAAACTCTATAATATGGTGCTTAAAAAAATTGTTTTCTTTTTTAATATTATTCTAATTGTTCTTTAATTTCTTTTCAATCTACCCATTCCATTGCAACATGAGATTTTTTTGATGAATTTAGGCTAGAAACGGGCATATTTTATTTAATGCCTAGTTAGGAGTTAGGACAAACTTAATATGAACTACATGTATTATTTAACTGTAGCTATATTAACAACTATTTCAAGCTATGTTCTCAGAGAAACAAATTTTCTATACATTATGATTATTTAATCAATTTTGTGTTGTGAAATCACCATTACAATTACCACATATTTTAATAATCTTAAAATTTATATCTTTAAAATGTTAGCATGGGTCGTGCTTGTAAAAAGAAGAAAAAAGAACAAAATTATGAAGATATAATTTCCAAGTAACTGTTAACCCAAAAAATGGATTAAGACCGTGAATTGAGTGTAAAAGTACCGACCCTGTTCTTATAGAGCAATATTATAAAAAATAAATGTTAAATAGCAGAAATAGTAAAAAGACAAGAAGATTTTTATAGTGGTTTGGCTGTTAATGAAGCCTACATCCACTTTATAACTTTCTATTAACTGACTACTATTATAAGCTGAATTAGATTGTAGTATGATTGAACCATCTAAGTTAGATCAAGTCACAAACACAAGAGTTCACTGGAGATTGTAACGACCCGTATTTTTTTTTACGGATCGAAACATTGTTAAACTATATGCTTTAAGTCGTATTGTTGATAAGTCGTTGATGTTGTTAAGCTGTATGGAGCATAGGTTGAGTGGAACGACTTATAGGGGTAACGACTTAAGGGATTTGAGTTGAGCGACTTATAGGATTGGACGACCTAAGGAGTTAGGCCGTGTAGTGGTTAGGTCGCATGGATGTTGGTTTAAGTCATATGGCCGAGTTAAGGTAGTAACCGACCTACAGGATGACCGACCTATAGTGCTTGACCGACTTAAGGAATTTGCCGAGTTATAGAAGTTTCGACCTATAGAAGTTATACGAGTTAGTGTGTTAGACCGAGGTAACGACCTAAGAAGGTTAGCGGGATAGTGGCTAACGACTTAGGAAGATAGGCCGACTTAACGAGTTAACGACCTAAAAGCTTACGGGTTAACGAGTTATAGAAGCTTAGGTCGTGTGATAGCTTGGGTCGGTGGAGCGACTTAAGGAGGATGGCGACCTTGAGGTTAGCACTGTGTTGAGATAGGTCGTGGGAGTCTTAAGTCGTTGGGTCGGCTAGGTGATAAGTCGTAGACGAGTCAAGGCTTAACTCGTGTGGTCCTGTGTATAGTTAAGTCGTGTGGCCTGGGTTTGGTTAGGTCGCGGCATTTGCTAAGTCGCATACCAGTTAGGTCATAGGTCGTGTATATCAGTTAGGTCGTTGAGGCGGCTATGTTGCTAAGCCGTTAGGTCGGCTTTGTAGTTGAGTCGCTAAGCCGTGTAAGTGTTAAGTCGTATGTCGCATGCTTTAGGTCTTAGGTCGTTGGGGTTATGGGTCGTGAGTCTTAGGTCGGCAAGAGTTGGGTCGGGGACGACCTAAGGGGGCAAACGACTCATAGAAATCTGCCTATTAATAGAGGGGTTTGGCTCACTTTTTGGCACCGGATTTTGAAGCGACGAAGTGCTGCCATTTTGAGAGCTCGACTACAACATTTCTTCACTTCTTTTCTCCACTCTAATCTAGTGCTAACATCCATCCAAGATCGAAGATCAAGGTTGAAGATCCAAGATCCAAAGTTGAAGATCTTCATCCAACAAAGAGAGATTTCATCAATTGAAGCGAGATTTTGCCGGATCAAGCTTAGTTCTTCGCTGTCCAGATCTGAAGTTGTTATCTTTTGAGGTGTTTAGGTGATTTGGTGAGTGGTGGTTATCTCTCACACGGACCCAAAGGAGTATATTGGATATGTGTTAAAGATAGTGATTTCGTGCATTTTCTTAAGTCTGCATGTAGATCTATGGTTAATGATGATTCAACATCTATTTTACTACATGTTCACTTATGCAAGTTCATTCATCAAGTTGTAGAGATATTGTTCATAATTCATGCTTGTTAGAATGCATGTTAGATTTGAACTCTTTATTTACGAAATTGCCATTATTGTTGTAATTGTTTATTTAGATCTTGTTTGAATGATTGATTACTTGGATCAATGTTTGATTTGATAGATTGTTGCAAATTAGCTAATAGTTGATTTGGATAAGTTGGTCGAGGATGATTCAAAAGCTAAGTGGAAAGGCTCTTGAATAGTGAAAGCTGCTTGTGACATATGAAGCGGATGGTGAGGCTCATATGGATAGATTCGATGACGATGGACTTTGCTATGATGCGATGAAGCAAAGTTTGATGTGAGACAGCCTTGGTTTAATCCAGACGGGATCATCCCAAGTATGTTGATAACTCGAGGGATGGTTCGAGTTGGTTGATAATGGATTGCTCGAGAGGTAGCTTGGGCTAGTATGATAATAGTCGTCGAGGAGGATGACTAGGAGGCTTGGATTTCATCGTTGTTGAAGGTTCTTGTAAACTCAAAACAAGAGCACATGGGGCGCCCAAAACGACTACAGGTAGGTGGTCGGGACACCCAAAAGACTACAGGCAGGTGGTCGAGTACTCTGGGCAAAGTAGGTAAGTCCTAGGCACGGGTCACGATGACATGCGAAGTTTGTCTAGAACCGGGGTTACCATTAGCCCTTGACTTACGGCTGAAAGAATGTGCCGGTCATTCAATTAACGGTGGTTTCGAGGCAATGATAACAGTGATAGCCAGAGTCATGGATGTTTGGTTGTATCGTCACTCGGTCTCAAGAGCGATGTTTTGTGGGTGTTTATCTGATCTTGGTTTAGGCCTTGGGGGTTTGTACTTGGAAAACATCGCCTTGACTCGAGTGATAATTGCTTTACTTTAATTGTCTGCTTTGCTATGTTTTTTGTGCTTAGTGTGTCTGAGGGCTATCACTGTAGAAAGAGGTGGAGTGGGATGGTTGGGTTCCTATTCCTTTGTACCCTTTATGCTCTTTTGGTATGTTTGATAGTTGATTTACTGCTCACTAAGACTTTTGTCTGACTCAAGGTTTTATGTTTAACTCTTATTACCTTGGGCTGTTCATCCATGTTGGGATGGGCAGACTAGGTAGCAGGTGACAGGTGCTGTTCATAGTGGCCAACGCTGTTGATGACGAAGACGAGCTGGAGGCTTTTGCATATTGTTTCTTACTATATGTACTGGATGTTCCGCTGCTTGTATATGTTTTGAGTGTTATGTAGTGAGGCTTGATGTATGGATTGTTTAGATGTTTGTATCAAACTTCTATGATGCTTATATGATGATATTCTGTTCTATGGAGCTTCACTATATTTATATTTCTCTATTGTATTTTATCCATGCGCTGTGAGTTGTACGATAGACTATTGTGTTTACCCTACCCCGATGATCGTCCATGGTGGCCTGGCACACTTTTCAGCGCATTATTCCTTGTTTAAGTGCAAGAGTCTTGGGCGGTCGTCACATTTGGTATCAGAGCTTTGGTTAATCGATTTTAGCCAACGCTCGCCGACGTAACTACGTAAGAGAGACGTAATTGTATTTTGATGGATGATTACTATATATAATATAGTAGCTTAGAAGGATTTGAACTCCTTATGTAGTTGTTTCTCAAGGTGTTCTAATTATTCTTTTTATAGATATTAAGAATGAGTCGAAGAGAGAGACAAGCTGCTAGGGAAGGCCGTGCTTCTAAGGGAGTTGCTGATTATGCTTCTATGTTTGAGGCCATGATGACTTCGATCATGAGAAGTATACCAACCTCGAGGTCATCAGTAGATGTTGGAGTTCAAGTTCAAGCTCCAAGACCAGTGGATTTTGCTAAGCTATGTAAAGACTATACTGCTCTTGGAGGAAAGGTTTTCTTGGGAACAGAATCAACCATAGAAGTTCAGAGATGGGTAGATGCTTGTAAAAGGATTTTTGGTGATTTGGGAATTGAGGATGCAACTAAGAGGAAGCTTGCATCAAGACAGCTTCAGGGAAGGGCTTCTGATTGGTGGAACTCTATCACCATTGATACTCCAGAGGAAGAGATTACTTGGGAGCAATTCCAAGTTAGATTTGAAGCTAAGTTCATTTCTACAGCTCAGAAATCTGTTCTGTTTAAGAAGTTTGTGGAGCTCAAGCAAGGTGGGAGACCAGTTCTTGAGTATGTTTCTGAGTTTGAAGCTTTGTCCAAGTATGCTAGATCGTATATTGAGTCTTCATATCAGAAGAATGAGAAGTTTGTGAAAGGCTTGGATAGTTACCTTGGGAGGCAGTTGGTGGATCATTTGGACGATCCGTTTGAGAAGCTTGTGGAGAAGGCTCTCAGGCATGAGAGTTTGTTTCCTAAAGAAGGATCTGTTGTTGCTGTGACCAAGGAGGAGTCCAAACCACAGCAAGGTGGGAACAAGAAGAGGAAGCAGCAGCAGCAAAGGGGTAAGAATGGCCAGAAGAAGCCGAGGAGTGAAGTGACCTGCTACAACTGCTAGCAAAAGGGCCATCTCTCCAGAGATTGTAAGAATCCCAAGGTGCCGGGAAAGTGCTATAACTGCGATAAGCTGGGATACATCAAGAAGGATTTCCCAGAACCAAGGAAAGACAGGCAGATTGTACAAGCTTATGCTTTGGGAGCTGTGCCGTCGTCTTCAAAAACTCCTACTGCTGAAGAGAAGGGGAAGAATGTAGTGGTTCAAGGTACTCTTTCCATACGTGGTGTTCCAGTTAGAGTATTGTTTGATACTGGGGCGTCGTATTCGTTTGTTTGTAATGATCTTGTAGGCCAGTTGGGTTTGGAACCGGATATTGTTGATAGGCCATTGGTTGTGACTAATCCAGTTGGGGGTTCGTCATGTTTGTGTATGATATGTCGTGGTCTGGTTGTATCGAGTCATGATTGCTCTTTTGTTTGTGATTGTTTTGTTCTGAACTTTGCGGGGTTCGGAATTATTTTGGATATGGACCGGCTTAGGAAGTATGCGGCAAAGGTTGATTGTGAGAGGCTGGAAGTGACAGTCGGGAATGTGGAAGGGCGAAAGGTTGTGATACGATGTAAGCATGAAGAAGGCGTCTTCATGAGCTTCATGTATTCGCTGGTTGTTCCACGAGATGGACTGTCATCGATGCCTATTGTGAATAGATTCGAGGATGTCTTTGACGAGGTCAAAGGGTTACCGCCGCATAGGGAGATCGAGTTTCGTATCGATCTAGTTGAGGGAGCCAGACCTGTTGTGATGCCTCTTAGGCGGATGGCGCCTAGGGAGCAGCAAGAGTTGAAGGTGCAAGTTGATGACCTTTTACGGAAAGGATTCATTCGGCGTAGCGTGTCCGAATGGGGTGCACCAGTTGTGTTTGCAACCAAAGCGGATGGATCGTTGAGGTTGTGTGTGGATTATCGTGAGCTAAATAAAGTGACTAGGAAGAACAAGTATCCGTTGCCGAGAATAGATGACTTGTTTGATCAACTTCACGAAGCTAAGGTGTTTTCTCAGATGGATTTGGCAACGGGATTTCACCAGTTGAGAGTGGCTAAGGATAGTGTTCCGAAGACTGCTTTTAGGACACCATCCGGTTTTTATGAGTGGCTGGTAATGCCGTTTGGATTGACCAATGCACCAGCATATTTTGTGGATCTTATGAATAGAGTATTCAGAGATCAGTTGAACAAATTTGTACTTGTGTTCGTGGATGATATTCTGATTTATTCCAGAACCGAAGAAGAGCACAAGACGCACTTGCGTATTGCTTTGGAAATCTTGCGGAAACATCAGCTAAAGGCTAAGTTTTCGAAGTGTCACTTCTGGAAGAGTGAAGTTTAGGTTATTAGGCCATGTTATTTCTGGAAATGGGATAGCGATTGATCCCGCTAAGGTGGCAGCAATCCAGGATTGGGTTAGACCTAAGAATGCATCTGATATGAGAAGTTTTCTTGGATTAGCAGGATATTATCGTCGATTTATCAAAGACTTTTCCAAGATAGCTGCACCATTGACAGGATTGACGAAAAAGAATCAGGTATTCAGATGGGATGATAAGTGTGAGCAAGCTTTCGGAATCCTGAAAGAGCGACTGACAAGTGCTCCTGTTTTGACTATTCCGGGTGGGAATGATGAGATGGTGGTTTACACCGATGCATGTGGTACTGGAATTGGAGCAGTACTGATGCAGAAGGATAAAGTTGTTGCGTATGCAAGTCGACAACTGAAGTCGCATGAAAGGAATTATCCGACTCATGATTTGGAGTTAGCGGCGATTGTTTTTGCTTTGAAGATGTGGAGACATTACCTATTGGGAGTTCGATTCGAGTTGTTTACAGACCATAAGTCGTTGAAGTATCTGTTCTCCCAAAAGGATTTGAATCTGCGGCAGCAGCGATGGCTAGAGTTTTTAGCATCATATGATTTTGGTATAGCCTATACTCCGGGAAAAGGTAACGCAGTGGCAGATGCGTTAAGTCGAAGACATGCAGGATTTGGAGCCATGTTTTCAGAATGGAAGAGTCTCGAGTATTTGGCTGGATTTGACTTCAGGCCCAGATGTGAATTGGAACCTGAGATGTTGGCAAACTTATCAATAAGACCTACTCTTGTGGAAAGAATTGGCGAGAGCCAAAAGCGAGACGATAAGCTTGTCAAGATTATCCGCGATTTGGAATCTGGATTGAATCTAGAAAAGGATAAAGGATTTGAAGTCGATCGAGAGGGTTGGCTTCGGAAACAAGGACGACTAGTTGTTCCCGATATAGATGAATTGAGAGATGAAGTTCTAAAGGAAAGTCACCACTCGAAGTTGACAATTCATCCAGGTGGAAATAAGATGTATCGGGATATGAAAAGGACTTACTACTGGGAAGGTATGAAGAAGGATGTTGGAAATTTTATTTCCAAATGTATGAATTGCCAGTTGGTAAAGGCCGAACAGAAGAAGCCCAGTGGATTACTTCAGCCATTGGAAGTTCCTACGTGGAAGTGGGAGCAAATATTGATGGATTTTATCGATGGTCTACCTAGAACCAGGGCAGGGAATGAAGGGATTTGGGTCATTGTAGATCGTTTGACTAAGAGTGCAAGATTCATTCCTGTTCGGTCAAATAGGACTGCATCGAGATTGGCTGAGTTGTATGTTAAGTGGATAGTTCGATTCCATGGTATTCCAAAGAGTATAGTGAGCGATCGAGACCCATTGTTCGCTAGTGGATTTTGGAAGAGCTTCCAGGAAGTTTTGGGAACCGAGTTGTGTTTGAGTACAGCTTATCATCCCCAAACAGATGGTCAGACTGAGAGAGTCAACAGAGTTTTGGAAGATCTCCTTAGAGCTTGTGTTTTAGATTTCGGAGGATAATGGGAAGATCATCTTCACTTGGTGGAATTTGCATATAATAACAGTTACCAGTCAAGCATTGATATGGCACCATATGAAGCACTGTATGGAAGACCGTGTAATTCTCCGACATGTTGGTTGGAAACTGGAGAAAAGCTGATACTTGGCCAGAGATGATTCGACACACTTCGGATTGCATAGAGATCATTCGACAACGAATGAAGGCAGCCCAAGGCCGTTAGAAAAGTTATGTCGATAATCGTCGAAAGGACTTGGAATTCGACGTAGGCGATATGGTTTTTGTGAAGATTTCTCCACTGAAAAATATTATTCGATTCGGGAAGAAAGGAAAGTTGACTCCGAGATTTGTTGGACCATTCCCGATCATCGAGCGAATTGGAAAGCTCGCTTATAAATTAGAGTTACCAGAAAAGATGTCGGGCGTGCACAACGTTTTTCATGTATCGTATCTACGGAAGTATGTGCACGACTCGAATACAGTGGTTTCTGCTGATAGCTATGAAGGTTTGGAGGTTGATCCAGTTGTTACGAGACCTCGTAAGCCGCTTCGTGTTGTGGAAACCGACACGAAACAGCTTAGGAGGAAGACGATTACGTTGCTCAAGGTACAATGGAGTGATGATGTTAACGACTGTTCGTGGGAGGAGGAAGAGAGGATGAAGGCAGCTCATCCTGAACTCTTCGAGGTATGGCCCTAAGGTGTTGTGACATCTCACGAATTTGTAACTTGTTCTAGTCTTAGAATTCTGCATGATAGGCTAGTAATTGGATGCATGGTTTGTTGATTGCTATGGATGGTAGGCCTGTGGAATAACTTTGGTTGCTCTTGTTTGTTTGGAATTTCGGGGGTGAAATTCCTAAGGGGGAGAGAATGTAACGACCCGTAATTTTTTTTACGATCGAAACATTGTTAAACTATATGCTTTAAGTCGTATTGTTGATAAGTCGTTGATGTTGTTAAGCTGTATGGAGCATAGGTTGAGTGGAACGACTTATAGGGGTAACGACTTAAGGGATTTGAGTTGAGCGACTTATAGGATTGGACGACCTAAGGAGTTAGGCCGTGTAGTGGTTAGGTCGCATGGATGTTGGTTTAAGTCGTATGGCCGAGTTAAGGTAGTAACCGACCTATAGGATGACCGACCTATAGTGCTTGACCGACTTAAGGAAGTTGCCGAGTTATAGAAGTTTCGACCTATAGAAGTTATACGAGTTAGTGTGTTAGACCGAGGTAACGACCTAAGAAGGTTAGCGGGATAGTGGCTAACGGCTTAGGAAGATAGGCCGACTTAGGGAGTTAACGACCTAAAAGCTTACGGGTTAACGTGTTATAGAAGCTTAGGTTGTGTGATAGCTTGGGTCGATGGAGCGACTTAAGGAGGATGGCGACCTTGAGGTTAGCACTGTGTTGAGATAGGTCGTGGGAGTCTTAAGTCGTAGGGCCGGCTAGGTGATAAGTCGTAGACGAGTCAAGCCTCAACTCGTGTGGTCTTGTGTATAGTTAATTCGTGTGGCCTGGGTTTGATTAGGTCGCGGCATTTGCTAAGTCGCATACCAGTTAGGTCGTAGGTCGTGTATATCAGTTAGGTCGTTGAGGCGGCTATGTTGCTAAGCCGTTAGGTCGGCTTTGTAGTTGAGTCGCTAAGCCGTGTAAGTGTTAAGTCGTATGCCGCATGCTTTAGGTCTTAGGTCGTTGGGGTTATGGGTCGTGAGTCTTAGGTCGGCAAGAGTTGGGTCGGGGACGACCTAAGGGGGCGAACGACTCATAGAAATCTGCCTATTAATAGAGGGGTTTGGCTCACTTTTTGGCACCGGATTTTGAAGCGACGAAGTGCTGCCATTTTGAGAGCTCGACTACAACATTTCTTCACTTCTTTTCTCCACTCTAATCTAGTGCTAACATCCATCCAAGATCGAAGATCAAGGTTGAAGATCCAAGATCGAAGATCAAGGTTGAAGATCCAAGATCCAAAGTTGAAGATCTTCATCCAACAAAGAGAGATTTCATCGATTGAAGCGAGATTTTGCCGGATCAAGCTTAGTTCTTCGCTGTCTAGATCTGAAGTTGTTATCTTTTGAGGTGTTTAGGTGATTTGGTGAGTGGTGGTTATCTCTCACACGGACCCAAAGGAGTATATTGGATCGGTGGTTTGTTTATGTGTTAAAGATAGTGATTTCGTGCATTTTCTTAAGTCTGCATGTAGATCTATGGTTAATGATGATTCAACATCTATTTTACTACATGTTCACTTATGCAAGTTCATTCATCAAGTTGTAGAGATATTGTTCATAATTCATGCTTGTTAGAATGCATGTTAGATTTGAACTCTTTATTTACGAAATTGTCATTATTGTTGTAATTGTTTATTTAGATCTTGTTTGAATGATTGATTACTTGGATCAATGTTTGATTTGATAGATTGTTGCAAATTAGCTAATAGTTGATTTGGACAAGTTGGTCGAGGATGATTCAAAAGCTAAGTGGAAAGGCTCTTGAATAGTGAAAGCTGCTTGTGACATATGAAGCGGATGGTGAGGCTCATATGGATAGATTCGATGACGATGGACTTTGCTATGATGCGATGAAGCAAAGTTTGATATGAGACAGCCTTGGTTTAATCCAGACGGGATCATCCCAAGTATGATGATAACTCGAGTGATGGTTCGAGTTGGTTGATAATGGATTGCTCGAGAGGTAGCTTGGGCTAGTATGATAATAGTCGTCGAGGAGGATGACTAGGAGGCTTGGATTTCATCATTGTTGAAGGTTCTAGTAAACTCAAAACAAGAGTACATGGGGCGCCCAAAACGACTACAGGTAGGTGGTCAGGACACCCAAAAGACTACAGGCAGGTGGTCGAGTACTCTGGGCAAAGTAGGTAAGTCTTAGGCACGGGTCACGATGACGTGCGAAGTTTGTCTAGAACCGGGGTTACCATTAGCCCTTGACTTACGGCTGAAAGGATGTGCCGGTCATTCAATTATCGGTGGTTTCGAGGCAATGATAACAGTGATAGCCAGAGTCATGGATGTTTGGTTGTATCGTCACTCGGTCTCAAGAGCGATGTTTTGTGGGTGCTTATCTGATCTTGGTTTAGGCCTTAGGGGTTTGTACTTGGAAAACATCGACCTTGACTCGAGTGATAATTGCTTTACTTTAATTATCTGCTTTGCTATGTTTTTTTCTGCTCAGTGTGTCTGGGGGCTATCACTGTAGAAAGAGGTGGAGTGGGATGGTTGGGTTCCTATTCCTTTGTACCCTTTATGCTCTTTTGGTATGTTTGATAGTTGATTTACTGCTCACTAAGACTTTTGTCTGATTCAAGGTTTTATGTTTAACTCTTATTACCTTGGGCTGTTCATCCATGTTGGGATGGGCAGACTAGGTAGCAGGTGACAGGTGCTGTTCATAGTGGCCAACGCTGTTGATGACGAAGACGAGCTGGAGGCTTTTGTATATTGTTTCTTACTATATGTACTGGATGTTCCGTTGCTTGTATATGTTTTGAGTGTTATGTAGTGAGGCTTGATGTATGGATTGTTTAGATGTTTGTATCAAACTTCTATGATGCTTATATGATGATATTCTGTTCTATGGAGCTTCACTATATTTATATTTCTCTATTGTATTTTATCCATGCGCTGTGAGTTGTACGATAGACTATTGTGTTTACCCTACCCTGATGATCGTCCATGGCGGCCTGGCACACTTTTCAGCGCATTATTCCTTGTTTAAGTGCAGGAGTCTTGGGCGGTCGTCACAGAGATAGTGAACCCCTAAATAACTATTGTACCTAATATATGTTCAATTAATATTAGTCAGTCAAACTTAGGAGAAATAAGAAAGTTACATGCATCAGAAGTGTGACTGTGAATCTCAACCTCATACTCCCTACCGTTTCCTTCTTTATATGGTTGCACAATCTTGGGAAAAGTTTCAACACTTCCCAAAGCTTTGGGGATAAGTGCTAAATGGATGGATAACAAAGTAGTATCGTCAAAGCCGGAATGATTTCTGTCTGATCATGAAGTGGCTTGGACGATTCGGTAGGCTAGAACTGAAAGGCTCTAATAGTTCTTTAGCAGCTGCAGTTGTGCGAGCATCGAAAGCTTCCCAATCCCTTTCAACCCGAATAATCTCTCGACCCTCTACCAGTGCCCTCTTTGACTCTTCATTCATATAGGCATCCTCCGGCTCTTGTTCAGTGTACATATTCTCGTCTTCTTGAAAATGGGCTAGGATTTCTTTCCAAACCACAGCAAGAGTAGTAGGAATTTAGGGCCCAGATAACAGAGACTGCCCTAATGCAACTGGAAGTTGACATAGAAGTTCAAGATAGTGGTATCCATCTTCGCCATCTTCCTTTTAAAGGTATCTTGCAGCTCTAATTTGTCCGCTATTACAGTGGTATTCTAAACTTTCTCGAAGCAAAGCAATCACCTGAGCCTGGTTGGAGATAGCCTTATCTCAGGATTCCATCATTCTCGCATAATCAACAATTGTTTTCTTACGAGCTTCAACAGTTTCATCATGACCAGCAATGGTTCTCTTTTGAGCTTCGATGATCTCATCTCGAGTTTAAAGCTCCTTTTCTAGCTTGACTTCATTAGCATGGGCTTTCCTTATTTAATCTCTGAACACGATTTCAACTTTTGCATGAGCCTCCTTCAATTCCTTTAGAAAACTAGCATGGCTCTTATTATCTTAAATGGCAGCATCTCTCTCTTTTGTTAATTAATCAATTTTTGTGTTATATTCTGTCAGCATCCTTTCGTAATCATCCTCTTCAGACTTGAAAGAAAGAATCTCTTGATATTTTTTATAATATGTGTCTACCAGTTGCTTGCATAATTTTTCTCATCCTTCAGCTTGATCCAAGTCACTCTTAATCGGCTGGAGATATGGTATATAAGAATCCTTATGGATCAAACGTAGGTTATGATTAAATTTAGCTCCCTTCGGGAAACAACCAGGGAACGCGGCTTCAAGTCTAGGTGGACCAGATGGAAGAATATAACCGAGTCTCCTATAAGGGCATAAAGAACCAGAAGCAGGCACAACTTGAGTTGACGGAGTCTGGGTTGATAGAACGACCTGAATAGTAGAAAACAAAACCTCGGTTCCAATAGAATTTGGAGGGGGGAAGATGTATAGTGCTCGGAAGGATGAGGATCACGATCTACTTTTGACTTTTTGGATGACTCTTTTCGATTATCAGGGGTCTTCCTCTTCTCATAGTTCACCCCTACAAACTCTAGCTCGGTCCCTGTCATTCCGAGGACGTGCTTCGGCTTCCCAATCTTTTCTCTTCCTCCATTCTTCCTAGGTTTCTCAAAGCTGGTGGCAACTTGAGTCCATTTCGACCCATGTTGTGCATCAGTAAATTGTTCAAGATCTTCATAAGGTCCACGACCTCTTATAGTACCTAATGTAAAAAGAAGAAGTAATTTTAGCGGCAGAAAATGCGCTCAAATAATGCATATATGAGTGTACATAACCCTAGTGAAGTACATAATGTTTCGTAAGCGCCCTTTAAGGACTTCAAAAACTGGGTCTGGAAGCGGCTATAGTGGGGTTAGGATAATTCTAGAAAACTGAAGTGAGGAGACAGTCCCTCGGACTCAAAATCATCTCCCATGAGTTCTGTAATGTCCACATAAATGTCGCTCAAGTCCACAAAGTCCATAATGTTTTCCTTAGGTGGAGAACCATGAAGTCATCCAGTTGTCGGGTGAGCATCTTTAGCAATAACCTCTTCGGGAGGTGAATTTTAGGGAATATGACTCATTCCCAGAGTTTCATCACATGATTCAAAATCTCCTTTGCTGGAATGTGCATCAAATTCCTCATCACTAGAGAAGGGGTCATCATCACTTGCACTCTCAATTTCACCTTCCTTTTTTTCTACGATCACTACATCCTTGCTTTCTCATTGTTTGAACTCCTCTTCTCCTTCCTCCAGGATGGAGGCATCCTATTCTAACTAATGGCTCTGGTCATAACGCTATTTTCTTCACGAATTTCCTTACTTGATCCCCCGAATGGACCTTCTTCTCCTTGTAGACCATCTCTTTAGAATTGTGAGATAAAGAAGTGGAGCATGTTCGAATCCTATAATGGGTAGGGGATGGAACCTCAACCGCAACATCAAACCACTCGGGATGTAACAATCCATACCGATGCAAATTCTTGTCCGTCCGCAAAATTTTGACCGATCTCTCTCTAGCATATACGCCCTTCAAAGAATAGAAGATGTAGTCTTGTGTTGGATCTTTATTTAGCCTTGGAATGTTTGTAAGAAGCATTTAGTTTATTGAAACCCAACACCGTCGTAATAAGTCTCAACAAGAGAAGAGAAAACTTACCTCTATCTCCAAAGATGATTAAACCCTTCATAATATTTTAATGAAGAAATATTGGGTCTTGAACTAGTTTGAGTTGCTTCGGAGTTGCAAACCAATTTTGTGATTTCTCTAAGCCTCAATAAACACAAGACATAGACATTACCCTCTCTTCTTGAATAAAAGGAACTTTCTCAATTCATTGAAGCTTTGAGCATGGTTGAATGTCCGTATAAACAAAACATAAATACAAGTCAAAATTGCATAGCCATTGGGATGAATCTAAAATGAGGCTATTTCCAAATTCAAAAGAGTGTCTCTTAAGAAATGGTTGAATGGGGGCACTACACCATTCAAGCACATGTACCAATGGCAGACGGTGTACCTCGAAGGTGACATGTTTGCACACTCATTCTTTAGTGGAAGGCACACATCACCTTCCGGAATAACATGCTGTAAACAAGTATTGTGCAGAACTTTAGCAAAAATGGCAGTAGAAGCTCTTTCTAGAAGGTTAAGTAAAACTATAAAGTTTGGAGGAGTTCGATCGATGACCGTACCAATCGGCATCAATTGACCATATTGAGCCTGTGGTGCCGAAGAAGTAGGCGTTGCTGGAGTCCTTTGCGAAGGCATAACTGATTTCTATTCTGCTTTCGAAAGTACTAGGATCCCTTCGCTCGATTTACATCGAGATGACGGACGCTTCATTCTATATACAGAACCTATATTTGACATGGTCATATAGTTCACTCACAACAGAAAAAGAAAACATCTTTTCAAATGATTCATTAAAGTTTTTCCTCCTACATTTACCTGTTATCGGTTGACGGTTGATAGCGAATCCATTATCCAAAGCGACACAGAAAGCTCATTCCATTCTCAGGTACATCGAGCATGCGACAATATGACTAATCTAGGATTATTAAGTCCATAGTAAACTGCCTCATCGGAACCATCAAGGCCATGAGCTAATCAATTTTGATTTACTGGACGAAGATAGTAGAATGCGTTAAGTGCAAGGCATGAATCCACTATCAACTCCAAAATCGCAATCAACCCACTTCGTTCCCCATTCTCCTCGATCATCCCAAATTCACTGCCAACCACACCCAGTACGATAACCATGTCATCACCAACTTCGGATCGAAGGTAAACAAGTTTGACTTCGGGTTTGTGGCATCCAAGTTAGGTTTAGCGGTTTGCAAAGTCAGCGGTGATCCAAGCGACCGACGATTCTAGTGTTGCGGTTTGGCTTGCGGTGATGGCAGAGGTAGCAAAGGTCGACGGTAGTAAGCTTTGGCAGTAGAGATCAATGGCAACAGTGGCAGAAGATTTTAGGTCATGGTTGGTTTGGGTTGCAAGAAAATGAAGTAAGGAAAAGTAGGAAGGGTCCGCTTGAAGATAATACTAAACAAGAAAAATTTCAGCGAAAAAAATCAAAGTAATTGGATCGCTAATGATCTATCACCTATGGATCGCTAGCGATCCATCATCTCACATTATTTTTTGCCTAAACTTTTCAAAATCAACCCCATCGTCGTTTGTGAACACTTTGGAAATTACAGAGTCAAAATTGATATGTCTCCATGAATAATGATGATATACATCCCAAACCCAACAAAAATTGAAAAGTTAAAAACAATACTTCATGGAAAGCCTAATACGATCGACTAGACTTCATGGAATAGGAATTCAAGGACGATCAGTTCCATATCTCATTTTCTTTCCAATAAAAGCATAATTTAGGAGGCAAATATTAACTGGATTTTTAACCTAACGGAATTCAAGAGGAGTTAAAACTTGAGGACTATTCCAGAATGAATTGAAACTTGAACAAGGCATCCAAAAGAACAAACCAAGAGGGATCTAAGAAGAATTACCCAAAAATCCACTAATGGGATGGATCGCTAACGATCCACCACCTATGGATTGCTAGCGATCCATGAGGATGCTCCATTGGTCGTTCAAGCCTTTTGAGGATGTTTGCCAAGTTTTGTAGTATTCCAGGCAACCTAATTCGAGAAGTGAGCATTCATCTGATTCAAGTTGTAGAACAATATAACCTACATGTGAACCAGCACCAAAACAAGGCAACGGGCTACAAAATTATATGGAGAGCACCTATATAAGGCAAGGAATGCAACCCAAAGGAAGAAGTCCAAAAATCACCTAAGTACATGGATCGCTAGCGATACATGCTCTATATTTCGCTGGCGATCCATCACATTATGGTTGATCACTATGAAATTTTCAGAGCACCTTCGTATCATCGAATGTAGGCTTCTAGAAAAGCGGCTTAGCCCAATAGCTCTCCAACCCCTACAAATACAATCCTACTTGCAACATAAATGGGTTCTTCTGGATTGGCTGCTAGAACTCTACAGAGATAATTCTTCACTTTTCTCCTCCTATACAATAGTTATTTAGGGGTTCACTATGATTCTCCAGTGAACTCTTGTGCTTGTGACTTGATCTAACTTAGATGATTCAATCATGCAATAATCTGATTCAACTTATAATAGTAGTCAGTTAATAGAAAGTTATATTAGGTACATCAAAGTACAATATGAGTGTTATATTTTCCCTAATCACCGTGTCCTTAACTTTTTTGAGTCCTTTAGGGTAGATTTATGTTGCAAATATGTCTAGGAATACATTTTATTCCGTAGTATTCAAAAATTGAATTAATAATATTTGACCCTATGAGTAATCCTCATCATGATCGCTCTATTCGAGTTTTCTTCAATATGTATGCTTTACCCTCATTCGTATCGAAGGAGTTTATTAAAGTTATATCATTGGCTGTTTCTTGTCTTGGTACTTCTTTGAGGATTGCAAAGCTTATTTAAGGGATTCGTAGTACTTGGCATGTTGTGTGAGAATACTGAGGGTGTTTCATGTAATTTTCTTTTCGTGCGAATTTGCGTGTGATTTGCTATCTTGGGTTTGAGGTGAATTTGGGGATGTATTGGCTTGCATGTTATCAAGCCCGAATACCATCTTTTGAAAGGATCATATATCTTAGGTATCCTAATTCGGTTGATCTGTTGTCACTTAATTTTCGAAATGTAGATGGTTATTCCGAAGTGTATTTAATTGCTCTTGAGTCTCGAGATGATGATGAAGTATCTCGAATTCCAGTTGTTTGTGATTCCACTGATGTATTTAAGTCCATTTTGGGTTTGCCACCCAAATGGGCAATGGAGTTCTGAATTGACCTCATTTCATGTTCTTAGCCTGCTAGTCGTTCTCCCACGACGATGTTCACTAAGGAAATGAGTAAAGTAATAAAATTTAAATCACAATTCTTTCTTATTGAACATAAACCTATAAGAATAATTAGATTATTTTATTGGACCATGCTAAGTATATTTTGTAAAAATTAAATGAGAGGCATGTTTATCAATTAGAAAATGATTTTTTGTTAGATTGTCCATCGAGTGCTTTAAAAGTTAATGCGCCCGATCAACGTTATCGGTAGGAATTTCCTAAACGCTATGATGAGACAGTTAGGCACAATAAAAGTGAGTTGTAATAAGTAAAAGTGTGAAAATAAATTAAAATTAATTTGCATTAATCTTTCTAAATGGAAAATGCAGCCATTGAACCATAGTGAGTGTGAGATATAAGCTGCAAGGCAGTTTTGATCGTTAATCAACTTTGTAGCCAATAGATGGGGTTTTTCACTATAAACCAATGGCGAGGCAATGTCATTATATTATAGGAAATTTGCAAAATTGAATATGATTATGTTTTAGTTGGTTGTATAAGCACATCATATTAGAATTTAAACAGAGATATCATATGATAATTTGAGTAAATAATGTAAATTAATCCTAATAAGGAGATGTCTTAATTGGAAATCATGTAATGCTTTGATTAGTAAAATGATGTATTCAAAATAAAATAATACACTGGTTAGAAAAAATTGAGATATCAATTAAACATTTTGCATGAAGCTATAAAGGATGACTTTAAAAATTAGTTTTAATATTCGATTGTTTAAATAATAATCGAGGATAAGATTTAAAACTATATCTCGAGGGAAATTAATGAAATTGTAGAATACTTTTGAAAACAAGGTTGAGTAATTATCAACTTTAATTAATTTTGTATTAAAAAAAATATGAAAGTTTATTTGAGACAAGATAAAATATGAATTTAAATGGTTTATTTATTATAATAGGCCAAAGTAAAGAAGGTAAGGTATAATAAATAAATACTCGTGAGTTACAATCCTTTAAAATTGTGAGAACAATTTTAAAATTTATATTTAGATACAAAATTTATTTTGGATGAATGATTCTCTCTTATTAATTGAAAAGATTAGTTATCTCTTTCAAAATGAGTCTTTTAAATTAATTGTTTGGAAAACTGATTTAGTGAGTTAATGAGAATATTTCCAAGTAATGAATAGTTTATTTTCAAAAGATAATTACTTGAAGTTAATTATAAAATTTGAATGACTTAGCTTTCTGAAAGGAGGATCGTGAATAAATGATTTCACATAAAGAGCATGTTTTGAAAATGTAGTTTGAATTTGGAAAGGTTTGAAAATTCAAATTTTAAAATTTGAGTTAAAAGCTAAAATTTTATTTGAAAAAGTGCTGCACTAAAACAGCGTTAACTTGTGATTCATAACTCCAAATGAGCTAAATCTTTTTGCAAATGAAATAGCTTTTAGTAAGCTATAAATTTTATTTTTACCACTTTAAAAGATTTTGTTTTTTACTGAGTATAAAATGGATTTGAAAGTGGATAGACATTTTTGTCTTATTATGAAAATTTTAAGATTTAAGCTGAAAGTAAATTTAGCACACTTTCAAACCGTAAATCCGATTTTGATCTTTATATTGCTAGAAAGCTCGGACTTAGTGGAACAACTTTCATTTTATAAGTTTCTTCTGATTATGTTGTTTGCTATGTAAAAACTTGTCTTCTTTACAGCGGGTCTGAAAGGAAAAAAACGATCTATTTCCCTTAATAGTGAAATGTAATGCTTCTTATTTACGAATATGAACTAGTATCATCTAATTGAGTTAAGTGCAGGTTAAAGAGGATAGTTGGACTATATTTTAAGCAAAAGATTATATTTATAATTGAGCAAACTCGCTTTAAAATGCTAAAAAGAAGGGTATGGATTCAGATTAAGTTTTCAAGTATTAAATTGTTGATACATGTTGTGTTCCGACCTAATGGTCGACGTGTATTATATATATCATTTTTGTAATATTGCAAACGACCCTTCGTGCAAAGGAGACTCGGTCGATTTTTCCAAAAATTTCTAACACATAGAAAATTTGAGAAATGAATTTGAAAATTTTATATGTTACAAATTAAAGTATGTTTATGAAAGAATTAGAGAATAGACAACTCAAAAATTTTATTTACTCTAAATAAAGAGTAAAGAATTTAAACTAAAATCTAAATCAGAAGCTTTAGGAAATTTTCAAGTGTTGAAAATTGAGAATTTAATTTTTAAGATAATGAGTTTTGAAATTTTAAGAATTTTAATAGTAAATATATATATATATATATATATATTGATTCCTTGTGTTTATTTTGCCTTAGTGCAATTGTCTAGTGACTTGCATTTACGTGATCGTTTGAGTTTAGGTGGTATTTAAAGAACCAACATTTTGTTGAATTTTATTACCTCTCTTGTTGTCAATTTAATATCGGTATAGCTCTTTCCGTAATGACACACGAAAAGTCATGAAGATAATCATCTTGTTGATTGGAGTTTAGGATAAAGTGATGCTAAATCCTGACTTTATTCAAGAAGCTTCTGAGTAATCAGTCTCACTCGATTGATCTTTTGAGTAGCACTCTGTTTGTATTCTTGTTTCGAAGGTGAGATGCTTTCGAAATCATGATGTATTGCTCGAAAGAATTCCATTGTCCGCCTATCCCAGTATTTATACTTAGGAAATCAATAAATTTATCGAGCAATCTTATCTTGGCTTTCTATCATCTTAAGTTGAGAGTGAAAAATTCTTAAAACTCGAGCCTGTCTATCTTTTTTTCTGCTTGATGAAATAATCATGTTGAATATAGTTCCTCCTTAGAAATTGCGAGGACGCAATTTTTATAAGGGGAGGAGTCTGTAACAACCCTGGTTTTGGTGATTACTTGTAAATATTAAATTATAACGGTGGTTATAATTTAATATTGAGAATTAAAATAAATTGGAGATTTAAATTGTTTATTTGGAATAAACAATGGATTTAGAAAATAAAATGTAAAAATAAGTTTTAGAAATTTTATTTTTGGATGTTTGGGATAATAATGAATGGAAAATGCTTTTTTAAGTAAATGCAATAATTTTTTTAATTATTGCCAATTACTTCTTTTAATAATTTTTAAAGGAAGTGGTTGATTTCATAATGTTGTTTATTTAAGTAAAAAGGTGAAATTTGGTTTAAAAATGAGTTTTGGTTATTAAAATTATGGAAAATGGTTTGTTTCATTTTATTACACAAGAGAATAATTTTTGTGTAATTTTGGAAGTTAAAAATGAGGTTTTAAGTGAATATTTGTGTTAAATGGGTTATTTATTTAAAACAAGAGTTTATGATAATAATATATTTTTATAACTAAAATTATGTTTTTATTAAGTGCAAAATATTTTAATTAACATAAGTGCACAATATTTTAATTAACGTAGAAATTGTTTGTATAATTTTTGTATGAAGAAATTTTGTTAAAACATGTTGTTTAGATTTAATTACATGTGTATATTTGTGTTTTAGTGGTAAAAATCAATTTTCTTGGGCTAACTGAATTAATTCCTTCGTTTTATTTTGGGTCCAAGACCATTATCTCATAATCTGAATTGAGAAAAGGCTTCCTTTCTAAACCTGTACATTCTCATTATTCATTTTACAGTAAAACCAAACAAAACGAAAAAAGAAAACTACCTCCTCCTTTAAAATCTAAACCAAATTCCTACCTTCCTTCTATTTTAATTTTCATTTTAATCAAATTAGTGATATTCTCTATAGGTAATCAATTCAAAAAAAAAACCAAAGCCAAATGCATCTATTTCAATTTTTCATGAGTATGTTGTTAGCTTTCTATTTTCTTTTTGCATGTTTGTTTCTCCTTCTTCTATTGGTTTATAGCTCCAAATCATGGCCAAAGCTTCCAAATTGCACTTTGATTTGCTTTAGATTTTCTGCAAATTATCTAAGGTGAGTTTAAAACTCACATTTTCTAGCTTAGATTGAGATTTCAAGGTAATGAATCTCAATTTTGTTTGTTGCAAGTTCATTTGTGAATCGCTGTCAGTAAATTGAGCATATCTCTTTCGTTTTAAATCGGAATTTGGTTTTCTTTGAAGTTATGAAATCTTGAAAAGAGTATGATAACTTTCATGATAAACACTTTCGAAAATTTTGAGCATAGATGGTCGAAAAACCCAATTGAAACTCGCAGCCCTGTCACTGTAAAACTGTGACTTTATGTGCTAAATGTTGTTGGTAATTTGAGTATTCTTTTCCATTTGGTGTCCGAATTTGACGATTCTTAATGTTCCTGAAAGCTTTTATTATTTTCTAAAATTTCATATTTTGGATTTTGTAAAATTTTGATGTTCACATGGTCGAAATTTCATTCTAGTGTCGCTGTCCCAAAACTAAAACGACAGCTATAGTGAACTTCAGATTTGAAATTTGTTTTAGTCATAACTTTTTCGTTTCTCATCGAAATTCAATAATTCTTGATGTTCTGGAAAGCATAGAGTTTGTGCTAAAACTTTTGTGTTTTGTGTTTGCTGAAATTTCAAAGTTAGCTTGATCAAAACCGTGTTTGTTTGTTGTTGTCCCTAGAGCAAAATGATAGCAATAACAATCATTGACATGAGAATTGTATTAGCTTATTTTTTCCCTTGCTCTTTTTCGTTTTTGATGTTGTTTTGGAGATTTTTCAAGAACTATGATGCCTATCAATTGGCTAGCTATATTTGAAGAATTTGAAATTCAAATTTAAATAGAATTTGAATTGATTTTGGGTTAAATTTGAATTGAATTCAAGTTATCGGTCTTGAGTAATCTTTCTTATTTTTCATTGTTTTCGAGCATGGTTTTCATTAAACAATTTTGAAGTGATTTTTGAAATAAATGGACATTTCAAATTATTATTATATAGTATTTTAAAATTTATTTTTCTAATACAAAATCTATTTATTTCCTATAATAAACGAATTTCAAATATTGGTTTATTATCTTTTCGAGAAAAAGTTTTGAAAGCTTGTTTTCTCTAGTAAACTATTTTAAATGTAAAACATAAACTTTTTCCCTATTCAAAAATACGAGAAAGAGAATTAAACGATTTAGTAAAATATGTAGCATGGGACATGTGCGTTTACTATTTCGGTTAATTCCGGACTTGTACGATCGAAGCTATTTGAGATTATTGATTCTGAGATTTTTTGCCATTTTATAGCGTATTTTGAGTTTTATAATTCCTATTTATTGGAATTATTTAAGATGGCTAACATTTGGCAAGTATTATGGTTTGAGATCTCCTATGTAGGAGTATGGTCGATGAGAACCATCATGATTTTTTATTTACTTGCCAATGATATAAGGCAAGTTTTGAGTATATGATTTCATATTTTGAGATTTATGGTTTATGAGGTACCATCATAATTTTTCACTTTTCGATGAGATGAGACAAGTTATGATGCCATTTACTACTTGTCAATAAGATGAGATGAGTATGATATCTCTTTATCACTCGCCAACGAGACGAGGCGAGATATGATTTTCTAAGTTTTATGATGTTCCTAGTATAGCAACGACTAGCGGCTAGTAAACCGCTAAGTGCGAACGTGTGGTATGGGACACACGTTTACACATTTCGAGTTCCTATTCATGAGTTTATGACACAATCATGATTTTTACCTAGCAGAACTGCTTTGAGAGTGTCAGCGACCTTGTCATGAGGACGAACTACTTTGGGAGGTGTTAGCGATTAGGGCTGACAAAACGGCTTGGAGAGGTGTCAACAACCTTGTCATAAGGACGAACTACTTTGGGAGGAGTTAGCGACCTTGTCAGAGGCTCGGCTGTTTGAGTTTAGCATGTGTAGCATTGCTTTGGCATTGCAATCGGGCATCTGGCCAATCCGGGTTTTCTGAGTTTTCTGCTTTGTTGTGATTTCACCATTTTACGATGTTTTTTACATCGATAACCTATCGCTATATGAGATGTTATACATATGGTGATTTCATTTATGATGTTTTGAACTGTTATCGAGTTCTTTGAAATATGAGTTGATGATTTTGTGATTTTATAGAATATTCTAAGTTTGCCATTCTGGCAAGATAGATTTGAGATGTATATACATTTATACCGATGATATAAGGTATAAATGAGTTTGAAGATTCTTTTATTTTGAGATTTATGTTTCCATTTCGTGGTACTTTGAGATTTCGAGTTATGTCATTTGAGATAAGGCATATTTGAAATTTGAGACTTATCTTAATTAAGAATGTTTTGTGATGCTATTTGATGAGATGCTTGTGTTGACGATTTCTCCTAGTAGGAGATATAGTTCATTTGGAACCGTCATTGTTTTCTTTTTGATTGCGCCAATGAAATGAGGGGAATATAATATTTAAATGAATTTTATCTTTAGAATCTCATTCTCGATGGCTCATATACTTAAGTGCATTATGTCACTTAAGTTATGGCTATACTCTTGTTACCTCTTCTTCTTATTAAGAGGAGTAATCATCCTTTTCTTATGATGGTAATATAATTCTTATGGGTTGGCATCTCTTGTATTAGAGGATACCCTATCTTTCCAAAGCTTTACCTTGTCTATTATTATTATTCACTGATTTTTTAGCTAGACTGACCCGTGTGTTTTACACTCGGGTCAGACCGAGTATGTTTCAAGTTAAGCATTTCTTTTGGATATAGCTATTATATGATGCTTCTACATGGATATTGGGTTATCTTTTTTAGCTGTAATTATCCTTATGAGTTGTATTGTATATTCTTTTGACTCATGTATATAGAGTGGTCGTCATACCACTTTGACGTATCATCGGTATTGTATTAAGATGTATCATTGTATGTGCGAGTGTATATATATTGGATATGTCGATCCACCTAAAAAAATAGATAGCTATTGTCGACATATTCGATATATATTTAAGACAAGGCTATAGATGGTCGCTCATAACCATCCCTATTCTTCGCATTAGCAGACAGGATTACTATGTAATTCTATTTCTTAACGTGGGTCTCAGGGTGGGGCATCACAGCTGGACTCTAGCCTCTTCACGTACCAATGTGCACTCAAAGCATGGGTCGACATAGCGAGATAAATGAACAAATCTTCCTCATTCATTGGCTTGGATAAGACCATTGGGGTTTCCATATGATGCAATAATTCTTCAAAATCCGTCTAGTAGGCTTTGTTCCATTTGAAATTCTTCTTTCCCTTCTTTAATGCATCAAAGAACGTAATGCACTTATCAGTCGCTTAGAAAATGAATCGGCTCAATGTTGTGATCTTTCCATTTAAACTTTGTAATTCCTTTTTGGTCGTGGGGGATTTGACATTCCTTTAGGTGCTAATCTGTTCCGGCTTAGCTTTAATGCACCTTGCATTCACGATGAAACCAAGGAATTTTCCAAAAGCAATGCCAATAAGTTGAGCTCTATTCCATATTTCCACTATATTTCAAACATCTCTGCGCGATTGTTTAAGTGATTCTCCAATACATGTGATTTGACAAGCATGTTGTCTACATATAATTTTCGTTATTTTCCCAATCCGATCTTTGAACATTGCGTTTACTAGTCGTTGTTAGGTTGCCCCTGCATTCTTTAGTCCGAAGGGCATGATTCGATAATAATATAATCCAAGGTCGATAATGAAACTAGTATTCTCTTGATCGGTTTCATGCTTCATGATTTGGTTTATCCAAAGCAGGTGTCCATAAACGATAATAGCTCATTGTCTATCATGGTATTAACAAGTTGATCGATCTTAGGCAATGGAAAGCTATCCTTTGGGCAGGCTTTGTTTAAATCGGAGTAATTAATGTAAGTCTACCACTTCCCATTGGGCTCCTTTACCAAAACCGGATTTGATACCCATACAGGATAGGTTGCATCATGGAAGAAGCTATTTTCCAACTGCTTATTCATTTACTCTCTTGGTGTAGTAGACCGTTCTAGTCCTAGGATGCGCCTCTTCTGCCTCATTGGAGTGTACTTCGGATTGATATTAAGTGTGTAACACGCTATCTTTGGCGATATCCCATACATATCGAAATGCATCTAAGTAAACACGTGTAGATTGGCAAGAAGAAACTTGACTAATTCTTATCATGTCTTGGTTCCAAGATGCGATCCTATTCTAAGTACTCGTGTCGGGTCATATATGTCTACAGGGACAGGCACCGTAGTCTCTATCGGTGCTGCCCGTTCCTCCCCTGAACTCTTCTTTCTAGGGTCCATAGCCTTGTCGAATTGGCTGTGGTCCCCAAGCTAGGGTCGGTTCAGTAATTGCTATGCCGATAGTTCATGAATGTGGAGAGTTTTCTCTCTTTCCCTTTTCTTTCTTTCTTATTTCATGCAATTCATCGATGTAGCATTCCCTTGCGACACTCTGGTCTTCCTTTATCACTCCAACTCCATTCTCTGTAGGGAATTTCATGGTGAGATACTATTGTGCAAGGATAATTCAAAAATCAGTGAGGGCAGGCCATCCCAAGTATGCATTATAGGCTGAGATCTCATTAATTATCACAAAGATTTGGGTGAGAACCATTCTCCGAGTCTCATGTTTCGAGTTCAACAGGTAGATCAATTGTGTCAAATGGTTGTAGTGGATGATAGGTGAATCCTTGGATTTTGGTTTGTCATGCAGAGACATCCTTCATGTTAAGCTTCATTTGGTTAAACATATGTCAAAACATGATGTTTACTGATCCTCCAGTATCAACCAACACCCGATGTACGACAACGGCTCCAATTTCTATCGTCACCACCATTGGATCGAAAGTTGGAGCTTCTATTCCTTCACTATCCTAGTTTCGAAACATGACGTCGTCATTAAGAATCCTCTGTTGTTTAGCGAGGGTGCCATCTTCGATTGCAAAGCAAGTTTCATTTGGAGATTGTTTGAGTGAACTAGCATATCTTTCCATCTTGACCCAACTTTTCTATACCGTATAAGGACCTACCAAAATGGTATTGATGACAAGTCTCTGTTCAGGTTATTTAGATCCATTTTGGTTTCCTTGAGGGTTAGGAGCATGAGGTCTGGTTGGCTGATCGAAAGTTTGGGGCTTCTTTATATAATGTTGCAGCTTGTTTTCTCTGATCATTTCTTCAATTACGTTCTACAAATGGTGACACTCGTTTGTGTTTATGGCTGTGGGTTTCGTGGAAGCAACGGAACATGTTCGACTTCCTTTGTTGTTCAGACTCTTCTTTCTGAAGTGGCGTTGGGTAGTCGTCTGTTCCGTGAGTTGCCAAGCAAATATTCTTCAAGCTGTCAATCAACAAAATGTATTCTCCATATTTCAGACCTCTGGGTTTCGTTCCCCCTCCGTTGCCCTTGCCAACGTCATGATCTCGTTTCTTCCTTTTGTGGTTGCTATCTTTTTGGACAAATACTTCAGAATTTTTTCCATTTTGATTGACTACCACATTACTCTAAATTTATTCATTTGGCTACATATCAGTATTTTTACCTTCTAACGTACTTGTCTCTTCTAATCTCAAGCACTGACTCACCTTTCTATTGAATTCTTTCATGGTGATCAGTTGCTTCATTTTAATCCATCTTTCAAAATCTGTCTATGGATGGATCGAGTAGACTAAAGCCATTAAAATCATATCCTCATTTGGATTGCACACTTCAATGACTGTTATGTTAAAGCGGTTCATCAAAGATATTAATTAATCGTTGGGTCCATGGAAGTAATTTAATAGAGACATCACGTTGTTTAGCGGAGTCGTGTGCAGTCTGAATTGATCCAAAAACTTTCTGGCTAGCTCATCAAAGGTCAAGATAGATTGTGGAGGTTGTTTGGTAAACCACATGGAGACATGTCCTTCCAGATATATAGCGAAACATCTACAACAGACTGCATTTGTTGCTCTTGCACCATCCATATTACAAATGTACTCGTACAAGTGCTATTGAGGGTCAGTAGTTCCATTATAGGATGGCATAGCTGGTGGCATGGTGAATTTTGTGGGGTACTCTATCCTCAGGATACTATCGGTGAAGAGAGTCCGGCTCGGAGCAGAACCCCAATCATCATCCTTTCTACCCTTGCTTTCTTCCATCAAGCATCCGACCATGTATGCAATGTATGCTTCACTTGTCTGTTCATCCACAAATCGACCGTTAGTAGCTGCACTAAGTGTTTGACTTTGCAAATGATCTTAGTTGGCTGGCACAAGCCTAGGTTCTCCAGTCTTTGGGTGAGTCACTTTTGCAGAGGTCCGTTGGTAGGCGGTTAGTCTTGCGAGTGGAGTTTGATCATTTGAGTTCAATTCTCCTTTCTTAAGTTGCTCACCTTCCTCAAAGTCGGTATCAGCTACAAGTATATCCTCTAGTGGAGTGTTCACTCCTAGGTTCAGGTTTGAACTAGGCGCTTTTACTGTGGCCGGAGTATTAGCATTTTCCATTATCGTGACGCCTTGAGCTCCACACATTACTTCCTTTTGCTTCTGTTTCTTCTACTTAAGCCAGAAATAGTAGAAAGCTCTTGCTTCATAGCAACCATGACTACGGGTGCCATTCTAGGAGTAGTTAGTGACTGGAGCACTAAGAAAGCATCTATCTTTTCCATAAGAGCCTATTGACTGTTTTCCATTTTTTGGTAAATTTCACCAACCATCTAGTTCAATTCTCCCATAATCACAACTTTATGATGAGTGGAGGAACTTGGTATTTGATCTCCAGTGTTAGTTCCAAGTTGCAGATTGTTGAGGTAACACCCCGTATCTAAATACCAAAAGCTAAGCGCTACAGATGCTGCAGTCATCTATAGTATTAACTTCTGGTGACAAAATAAGGCAATGTTAATGATATCCATAATATCGAAGTACTTGAATATGAACAAAATCATAGATTTCAAAAATAACAATTTGCTAATTAAATTTAAAAACATTATCATATCCAAGTTACAAAATCCCAAAATGTTTCTAGGCAATGATCAAATATATTTTACAACAATACGCCAAGAGCGACATATGATGATGCCCCTTGGATGATCAAAGCAATATAGTCATATCTGACTTAATACACAACAGAACCAAAATAAAATAATTCATAGTTCCTAAATATCTATTAATCAACCACCTGCTCGTCTCTAGAAGCTTTATTTGCCAAAGCTACGGAAACCTAAAAACCTCAACCCTTTGCCAACTCAAATCAATTTTGAACACCTAAGAGTTTAAGGGAAAACAAAAAATTCGAGTCAGACATAAGGCATATTGTCAATAATTCTTTTGTCTCTATTATTTACGTTAAATAAGACCACACCGTTTATTGGAATGGGTTTTCCCTAACTAACATTCCTTTAAAACATATCGTTTTGTAGATTTTTTCCTACAACCAAAACTGGTTACGACCTATAAAGCATCGTTATGCAAATATACATATATATCAGGTAATAAATAAACTATATGATCATGCACTTTAGTTTTGTTTGCTAACTATTAACCATTGGCTGACTCTGGCCCACCGGCAGCATATCAAAATTTATCTAACATATTTCAAATGCTCCTCTTCTTCTGGACATTCTGTTCTTAACTATTTGTTAAATTCTTCTCTTCTGGATGGTCTGTCCTTAACTTATCATCTTCTAAGGTCACCTGATCCTAATGGTTTTGCGGGCGCACTAGTAATCTATCTGTATACAAATATATATTCCTTTATATGTGTATCCCTAATTCAGTGTTACCTATGACAAAGCATACACACTGGAATTTTGGACTAAATTTGCTAGGACTGATAGCTAATGTATAGGCTCGACGCTATACTAGTCACATCTGATATTCTAACATTCTAGTCACTTTACTTAGGGATATCTTCGCAAAATTTTCCTTGAATACCTTTCAAAAATAATTTAAGATCTTTAAATCAAACTCAAACAAGGAAAATATATATAATCTCTATGCTTTACTCAAAATCACCTTGCCATGTTATATAGATATATATACTTTACTCAAATCTTAGTTGATGAAACACTTAAACTTTTGAAAGTCCCCTTTCAAATCTATTGAAAGTACCCCTTTCGAAACCATTGAAAGTATCCCTTTCAAAACCATTGGAAGTATCCCTTTCGAAACCAAGTAAAATCCTTTCTTTTATCTAGGCCAAAAGGCCAAAATCTTCCGTTCGAAACCATTCTCAAACCCTTTCAAAACCTCTGAAAAACCTTCCTTTCGAAAGCTTAAAACCTTAGACATCTTTCTTGTAAAACCTTTAAACCTTGCCTTTCGAAACTCATGGAAAACCTTTCCTTTCGAAACCTTTCAAAACCATCAAAAAATCTATATCTTTCGACTCCTTTGGAACCATTAGGGAACCACCCCTTCGACCCTGCATTTAATTCTGTTTGAAAGCACTTGGGTTCAATTTAAAATATGTGGAAAACACCTTTCGAAATCATTTAATTCATCTCTTTCGAAACCAATATGGATTACTTCAATTGAACAAAAGGGTCATTAAACCATTTAAGTCGAAAGCCATTCTTTTGAAAGCATTTCCTAAGTAAAGAAGTAATGTTGTCGAAATCATCCCTTCGAAAGAATTAGAGAAATGAGCAGGATTTTAAAACAAAGCAATCCCTTCGAAACCCTCTGGGTCGAAAGGTAAAAAGGCGCCAGCTAGGTATTTCTACGTGGTCGAAAGAAATCATTTAAAACAAAGTCGCAACCCAATAGAAACTATTTATTTTAAACCATTTGACCTAGTCGAAACCCAAATAATTCAAAAACATTGTAGTCAAAAGCATGCAGATGCATTTTCATTTAAAAACAAAGTAAATCCTCCATCCTTTAGGAACCCATGGTTTTGACCCTATACCTTTCGCTTATGTCCAATTCACTACGTACCAGTTGCCTAATACCATGTGCATTGGTTTCTACTGTATCAGAGGCAAAGGAATAAAGGCAGAACTTGGAGCTGAAAACATCGAAACAGTGAGAACCCTGTTTATTTGTACTTTTAAACTATTTCTTTTGTACATAACCTGCCTTGTTTGTCTATGATTGGTTGCCATTTTACTTTTTCAAAAGTGCTTCCTATTTCCAGAAAGAAAAAAATTTAAATTAATTTACAAAAAGCCCCCTTTTCCTTTTAAAATATATAAAATATTTAAGTCTCGTACCTTAAATAATTTTATATACCCATCAAAGCACTTAGGAAAATTCAAGAAAAATTCCAGATAATCTCTTTTAATATATTTTCAAATATATAAAAATTTCAGACCTAAACTTTTTTTATTTACCCATAAATAATTTATAACCCAAAATAACATATTCATTACTATAAAATTCATATTAAATCCACATAAATTCCCAAAATTATGAAAATTGAGATCCATCTTCAAAATAATATTTCTGATTTACACAAAAATTGACAAGGCACTTGATTTCTTTTAATTGTGTTTTTACCTTAAAACATATCATAAAGTTAATATGAACATGTTTAAATCATCAAAAAGTATATATAAACATTTGTTCATTCAAAAACATGGCAAAACATTACAAAAATTTTCGGATTTCTCCTTAAAACCGAAAACAAAACATAATATAGATGTAAACATTAGTCACCTTATCTTTTGTGATTAAAGAGATTGAGATATGTATAGATTTGAATTTCTTAAGCTTCTTCCTAGCTTTTCTCTATCTTTTCCCCTTTTTCCTTATTAATTGTGGTCGGCCTTTAGTTTTCAAAATTCGAAAATGAAATGAGCGTCTTTAATTTACACGACTGTGGGTAATAGATATAGGAAAGACCTCTTTCCTATTTTAGCCTCCTCCTATTTCATTTTAAATCTTCTTTAGTTCATTGGTTAAATGGCATGGCTACCCCTTTAATAAAATCAAATCTTAATTCCCTAATTAACACATTATTATATTTTATTTATCTAATTAAATATCCTAAATAATGATATCAAAATATGGGGTGTTATAGACTCCCTGCCTTAAAGAATTTCGTCCTCGAAATTATGATACGGTACACAACAATCAAACAAGAAGGTAAAACCTACCAACAAACAAGTCAAGATAAGCATCTCTAATCCTGCTCTCAACCTTCCAAGTACAGTCACTGTCATCGTCACTCCGCTGGACCTTGATTAATCTGACCATCTTGGTTCTAAGTCTCTTCTCATCTCTCGCAACTATACCAACTGGCTTCCTATCTATTGTCAAGTCCTATTCTACCACTATGTCATCTAGCACACTGGCGCAATAGCAGTCTCCGGGTCTCAAACACACTTTCTAAGATGAGAAATGCGAAAAACATCATGGGCTCCTACTAAACTGCTCGGTAACGCAACTCTATATGCAAGTTTACCGATCCTCTCAACGATAGGAAAAGGTCCAACAAATCTCAGTGCTAACTTTTCCGATCTTCCAAATCCGATCACACCCTTCATCGGTGATACCTTAATGAAACCTGATCTCCAACTAGGAACACTAACAATTTCCATCACTTATGTGTATAACTCTTCTACCTAGACTGAGCCTCCTTAATTCTAGCCTGAATGACCTCAATCTTTTCTGCAGCTTCGCTAACTCAAACTGGACCAAGAACCAACTTATCCCTGATCACCAACCAATATTCGAAGATTTTCATGTCCTTCCATACAAAGCTTCAAACGATGCCATCCCAATACTAGTCTAATAACTGTTGTTATATGAAAACTCGACTAGATGCAGATGGTGTTTCCATAATCCTCCAAAATCTAGAACACAAGCTCTTAACAAATCTTCCAAGATTCTATTAAATCTTTCTGTTTTCCCAACTGTCTGTGGATGGTAAGCGGTACTCATATTAAGCTTAATTCCCAAAACTTCCTGAAGACTCTTCTAGAACTCGCTAGTGAACAAGGAATCTCTATCACTAACTATGCTGCGAGGAATTTGATGCATTCTAACCACCTTCTTCATAAACAACTTCACTAAAACGGATGTTGTCCTAGTTGACTTAACTATATCGAAATGGGCACTCTTGGTCAACCTGTCCACTATGACCCATATACTATTATTTCCTCTATTCGACCCTGGCAATCCATCAATAAAATCCATAGAAATAGTATCTCATTTCCATACTAGAATATCTAATGGCTGAGGCAACCCACTTGGCTTTTGGTGTACGATCTTTAGCTGTTGGAAAATCAAGCATTGCTTTACACACAAACCAATATCTCGCTTTATATCTTCCTAGAAGAAACTCCTCTTTATATCCTGATACATCTTAGTACCTCTTGGATGTATAGTGAATTTTGAATAATGGAATTCCTCTAAGACTTCTTTTCTTATGTTTCCTACCCTTGGAACACATAATCTTCCTTTCTTTCTCAACCATCCTTTCTAGTCAAGACTGAAGTTCTTCAAGTCATCGCTCTCGGTTCCATCTCTAAGCATCCTGATCCATTCTGCTAATACTGGATTCTCTTCCTATTTAGAAGTAATCTTTTCGATCATCACTGGTCGAACTTCCAAATAAGATAACACTACGGCATCTCCGCTAGACCTAACCTCGGATCTCCACTGCACTCTGCAGTCTACCAATGCTTCTAAGTCTTTTCACTTAGCAATCATCGCCAATACTGCATTTTGATGTTTCCTGCTAAGTGCATCTGCAATCTTGTTGCCTTTTCCCAGTGTATACTCAAATCCAAAACCATAAGCGACAATAAACTCTAACCACCTCTGATGTCTCATGTTCATCTCCTTTTGGGAGAACAAATACTTCAGCGACTTATGATCTGTGTATAACTCAAACCTCTCTCTTAAAAGGTAATGTACCCATAACCTCGAAGCAAAAATAATTGCAGCCAATTCCAAATCATGCGTCGGATACCTGATCTCATGCAGTTTGAGCTGTCTAAAAGCATAGGAAATCACTTTACCTTTGTGCATCAGCAAAGCTCTTAATCCTGTTCCATATGCATCAATATAAACAACCAAATCCTAATTCCCTTCTAGAACAACTAACATAGGTGCATGGGTCAATAAGTGTTTCAAATTCCAGAATGCTTCCTCACACTTACCAGTCCACACAAACTTCACGTCCTTCCTTGTTAGCTTGGTCATCGGTGCTGCTATCCATGAAAAATCCTTCATGAACCTCCGATAATACCCAGCCAACCCAAGGATGCTCTTTATCTCCTTCACCGTCTTGGGTCTCTTCCAATTATTCACTGCTCAATCTTAGTCGGATCCACTGACAACCCTCTCTCTGAGACTACATGTCCAATAAACTTCACTTCCTTCTTCCAGAAGTGACACTTCAAGAACTTCGACTTCAGCTGATGCTGTCTCATTGTCTCAAACATTACTCTAAGGTGAACTTCATGCTCTCTTTCATCCTTAGAGTAAGTCATGATATCATCGATGAAAATCAATACGAACCTATCCAAGTGTTACCGAAAAACTAGGTTCATCAAATCCAAAAAGAAAGCTGGCGCATTAGTTAATCCGAATGGCATAACTAATCATTCGTACGATCCGTATCTGGTCTTAAATGCCATCAAAGGTATACTATCCTCTACTACTCTGAGCTAATGAAAATCTGTCACTAAATCCAACTATGAGAATACCTTGGCTCCACTCAACTGGTCGAACAAATTGTCAATCCTCAGTAATGTATATCAATTCTTTATCGTTCTCTCATTCAACTTACGATAATCGATACATAGCTGTAACGATCCATCTAGCTTCTTAGCAAACACTACTGTTGCACCCCAAGGAGAACTACTTGACCTGATAAAAATCTTGCCTTCCAAATCCACAAACTACACTTTCAACTCCCTTATCTCTGAAGGGATCGTCCTATTCGGCGGCTACTCACTAGTTCTACTACCGAAACCAAATCTATCCGGTACTCAATGGCTCGTTTCGATGGCAATCCAACTACAGGTTTAAAAGCATCTACGAATTTTCTAACCATGAAAACTCAACTCAACTCATCTTCCGGTTCCATAATACCCAACAAAGCATACACCTCACGCTAGAACCTTCCACAGTATAAGTAATTTTGTCACTACAATCAAGGTGTCTAAGAGACATCTTTCTATCCTGGCAAAATATCTTAGCATTGTACTCACTTAACCAATCCATCCCAAGAATAATCCCGAACCCAACAAAATCAAACATACGCAAACTGCAAACAAAAGTTTGACCTAATAGGTCAAACTCTAACTGGTCACATCTCAACCCTAGAGTTGCATACCCTCCTATTGGATTCGCAAACCGTAAGGAAGTAACTAAATATGTGGGTTCAAGGTTAAGCTTATTCATCAAACATCTAAATATAAAAGAATGCGATGCACCGGTATCAAATAGAACACTAACAGACATACCATGAATCTGAAGCGTACCTTCCAAAACTGCCTTTCCCCTCTCCCGAGCTATTGGCTTTGAAGTAGCGGGCCCCAATGCAACACCTTGCCATTTCCATCCTTAGCAGGCTCCTTACATTGGTTCTTATAATGGCCTATCTGATTGCAATTAAAGCACTAGACATTCTTCTTCTTGATTACTTCCTTCCCAGAACGACACTCATTAGAAAAATGCCCCTTCTTGTTGCACTTAAAACAGACCACCTTAGACTTTCCGCTCTTAGCCGCTACACCTTTCCAAGCACCCTTCTTGTGGAAAATCTTCCACTTGTGGCCCTGCCCAACCTGGACCTCCTTAGCCTTATTCTTCTTCTAACAAGAAAGCATTTCCTTGCGCCTCAAAAACATCTCCACAACCACATTACATGGATCTCTGATATGCGGTAAAGTAGCTCTAGCCAACTCAAGCTTCAATCCCCTAATGTACTTCTCATTCTTCTTCATCACTGTATTAACAACAGCATAACCATATCGAGCTACCTCCGCGAACCAATTAGCATACTCCAGAACAGTCATCTCTCCCTATTCTAGCTTAGCAAACTTCCTAATAATAATGGATTATGTCATAACTAGCACGAACCTCTCCTGAAACCTCCACTTAAACTCTGTCTATGTCATGGTCTCCTCATCCACTCTACAGCCACACTCTTCCACCAGAACAAAACAGCTCCTTAAAGTTGTCTAGATGCCAACCTCCTCTTCTTTTCATCATTGAGCTTCAAATCTGCAAAATTGCTTTTGCAGGTACAACAACCAGTTCTCTACCTCAATGGCATCTTCCATTTCAATAAACGACTTCCATCCGATCTTAGTGTAATCTCCACTCAACTTAGTAGACAACTGAAACCTCCGGAACTACTCCTCCCACTACTCCAGCAGCAACTCCCGATTACACCATATTCAAAAAGAATTGATACATAGCTTTCATTCCAATCTACGGGGATCCAACACATACATTCTCTGCTCGTGCCTGACCTTGGGTTCTTCTTGTACTAGGTCTGGCATTACTATCGATGCCTTTTCCTCCTGGGTTAACCTTCCTCTTCTACCATCCATATTTGTATTCAAATCTCATGATATATAGAAAGATAACCTAATCAATGATAGGAGACTAGAGGCAAAACGCATACTTATACATAACAAATACAAGTACGTTACTATAGCATTATCCCATACCCTAATCCTACGCTACTTCTTTAGAATTATGTTTTTAAAAATCATTTTTAGTATAAAAAATTCATAAACCTTTGCTCCGATACCAAGTTGTAACACCTCGTGTCAAGAGGCCAAAAGCTAAGCACTACAGATGCTACAGTCATCTATAGTATTAACTTCTAGTGACAAAATACGGCAATGGTAATGGTATCCATAATATTAGAAGCATTTGGATACGAACAAAATCATAGATTTCAAAAATAACATTTTACTGATTAGATTTCTAATCAATATCATATCCAAGTTATAAAATCCCAAAACGTTTCCCAAGCAATGATCAAATATAGTTTACAAGAATACGCTAAGAGCGACATATAACGATGTCCATTTGGATGATCAAAGCAATATAATCATATTTGAATTAATACACAAGGGAATCAAAATAAAATAATATGTAGTTCCTAAATAGCTATTCGTCAGCCACCTGCTCATCTCCAGAAGCTCTATTCGTCAAAATAACAAAAACTTGAAAATCTCTAACCTCAGCCTACTCAAATCAATTTTGAGAATTTAAGAGTTTAAGGAAAAACAAAAACTTCGAGTCAGACATAAAACTTGGTGTGAATAATACTGTTTATCACTGTTATTTATGTTAAATGAGACCATGCCGCTTAGCGGAACAAGCTTCCTCTCACTTACATTCCTTTAAACGTATCTTTTTGCATATCTTTTCCTGCAACCAAAACTAGTTAAAATTTGCAAAACATCATTATGTAAACATACATATGTATTAGGTAATAAACGAACTATTTGTTCATGCACTTTAGTTTTGTTTGGCTAACTATTAACCATTGGCCGACTCGGGCCTACTAGACAACATATCAAAATTTATCTAACATCTATTAGACACTCATCTTCTTATGGACATTTTGTCCTTAACCATCTGTTAAATTCTTCTCTTCTGAACGGTCTATCCTTAACTTATCATCTTCCAAGGTCATCCGATCCTAATGATTTTGCGAGCTCACTATAACCTATCTGTATACAAACATATATTCCTTTCTATGTGTATATATGGAATTTGGACTAAACTATTTGGAGCTAATAGCTAATGTATAGGGCGCGACCCTATGCCAGTCCCATCTGGTATTCTAATATCTGAGTCAATTTACTTAGAGATATCTTCCCAAAATTTTCCTTGAAAACCTTTTCAAAATGATTTAATATCTTTAAATCAAACTCAAACAAGGAAAATATATATAATCTTTATGCTTTAGTCAAGATCACTTTGCCATGTTATATATATAGACACACACGCACGCACACACACTTTACTCAAATCTTAGTTGATGAAAACACTTAAACCTTTGAAAGTACCCCCTTCAAATCCATTGAAAATACCCATTTCGAAACCAAGTAAAACTATGTCTTTTATCTAGGCCGAATGGCCAAAACCTTCCTTTAAAAATCATTTTCAAACCCTTTCGAAACCTCTGAAAAACCTTCCTTTCAAAAGATTTAAAACCTTAGACATCTTTCTTTTAAAATCTTTACCTTGCCTTTCAAAACCCTTGGAAAACCTTTCCTTTTGAAACCATACCAAACCATCAGAAAAACTATACCTTTCGACTCCTTCCAAAGCATTGGGGAACCACCCTTCGAAGCCACTTTTAAAACCTTTCAAAAGCGTTAAATTTAAACCTTTCAAAAGCACTTGGGTTCAATTTAAAACATGTGGACAACACCTTTCGAAATCATTTAACTCGTCTCTTTCGAAACCAATTTGGGTTATACTTCAATTGAACAAAAAGGTCATTTAACCATTTAAGTCGAAAGCCATTCTTTTGAAAGCATTTCCTAAGTAAAGAAGTGATGGTATCGAAACCATCGCTTAAAAAGTATTAGAGAAATGTGTAGGATTTTAAAACAAAGCAATCCATTAGAAACCCACTGGATCAAAAGTTAAAAAGAAGCCAGCTAGATGTTCGACTTAGTCGAAAGCAATCATTTAAGACAAAGGTGTAACCCAATCGAAACCATTTCCTTTTAAACTGTTTGACTTGGTCGAAACCTAACCAAGTCGAAAGCATCATTGTTGAAAGCAAGGGGTGCATTTTCATTTAAAAAAGCAAAGCCTCAACCCCTTCGGAACCCATGGTTTCGACCCTGTACCTTTCTCCTATGTCCAATTCACTACGTACCAATTGCTTGATACCATATGCATTTGTTTCAACCGTGTCGGAGGCAAAGGAATGAAGACAGAATCAGGTACCGAAAGAATCGAAACAGTGAAAAACCTATTTAGTTGTACTTTTAAACTATTTATTTTGTACCTAACTTGCCTTGTTTGTCTAAATCTGATTCGTTGCCATTTTACTTTTCAAAAGTGTTGCCTATTTCCAGAAATAACAAATATAAATTAATTTACAAAAAGCCCCTTTTCCTTTTAAAATATGTAAAACATTTTAGTCCCATACCTTAAATAATTTTATATACCCATCAAAGCACTTAGAAAAAAAATCTAGAAAAAAAATTTAGAAATCCCTTTTAGTATGTTTTCTTACATATAAAAATTTCAGACCCAAACCTTTTTTTATTTACTCGTAAATAATTTATAACCCAAAATAACATTTTCTTTACTAAATAATTCATATTAAACCCGCATAAATTCCAAAAATTCTGATAAATGAAAGCCATCTCCAAAATATTATTTTTAATCTATATAAGATTCGCAAGGCATTTAGATGTCATTTAATAGGTTTTTACCTCAAAACATATCATAAAATCAATATGAACATGTTTAAATCATCAATAAGTATATATAAACATTCCATCATTCAAAAAAAGGGTAAAAAATTGTAAAATATTTTGGATTTCTCCTTAAAACCGAGAAACAAAACATATTAGAGATGTAAACATTATTCACCTTAGCTTTTGTGATTAAAGAAATTGAGATATGAATAGATTTGTTTTTCTTAAGCTTCTTCCTAGCTTTTCTCTATCTTTTCCCCTTTTTCCTTATTAATGGTGGCCGGCCTTTAGTTTTCAAATTTTGGAAATGAAATGAACGTGTTTAATTTACACGACATAGGTAATAGATATAGGATAGGCCTCTTTCCTATTTTACTCCACCTCCTAGTTCATTTTAAATCTTCTTTAGTTCATTGGTTAAATGGCATGGCTATCCCTTTAATAAAATCAAATCTAAATCCCCAAATCAACATATTAATTTATTTAATTTATCTAATAAAATATCCTAAATAATGTTATCAAAATATGGGGCGTTACACATGACTTCAATTTGCTGACGGTTTGTTTCATCGCCAGCAGTGGTAGCTCCTATGGATCTTCCGGAGGTAGTTCTCTTTCTTCCCGGTTTTATTGATTCTCAACAGCAAATCTTCAAAGCAAAGATTGAAGATCTAACTTCTAAACATATCTGATCCAAAATAGATAGATAGATACAAGCCTGAGTTGGATTCTCAATGAAAGCACAAAAATTTTAACACAGAAAATGGATCAACACCTTGGATTGAGTATGAGAGCACCAGTCCTGTTCTTACAGAGTGATAATATAGAAAATAAATGTAAAAAGAGGAGAAATAGTAAAAAAACAAGAAGATTTATATAGTGGCTCGGCTGTTAATGAAGCCTACGTCCACTTTATAACTTTCTATTAACTGACCGTTGTTACAAGTTGAATCTGATTACAATATGATTAAATATTTTAAGTTAGATCAAGTCACAAGCACAAGAATTCACTAGAGAATCACAGTGAACCCCTAAATGACTATTGTGTGAGATAAGAGTGAAGAATAATCTGTGTAGAGTTCCAACAGCCAGTCCAGAAGATCCCCTTTATATTGCAAGTAAAATTTTAATCATAGGGGTTGGAGAGCTATTTTGCTAGGCCTGTTTGCCAGAAGCCTACGATTGATGTTATGAAGGTGCTCTAAAAATTTCATAGTGATCCAATATAATATGATGGATCGCTAGCAGTCCATAGAGCATGTATTGCTAGTGATCCATGTACTTAGGTGATTTTTGGACTTCTTTTGGGTTGCATTCCTTGTCTTATGTAGTGCTCTCCATATAATTTCGTAGCTCGTTGCCTTTTTTGGTGATGGTTCACACATGGGTTAGATTGTTGTACAACTTGAATCAGATGAACATTCACTTATCGAACTAGGTTGCTAGGAATACTATGAAACTTGGCAAACATCCCTAGAAAAGATATTGATTGCAAGAGGCCTAAACAACTCATGGAGCATCTTGATGGATCGTTGGTAATCCACGAATGATGGATCGCCGGCGATCTATCCCATCAGTGGATTTTTAGGTAATTCCTCTTGGATCCCTCTTGGTTTTTTCTTTTGGATGCCTAGTTCAAGTTTCAAGTCATTCTGGTATTGTCCTTAAATTCTAACTCCTCTTGAATTCTGTTGGTTTAACAATCCGATTAATAACAACTATGCCTTTCATGGTTATAACCTTTCATTGTGATCACTATAAATTAAAATAATATATCATTTTGTGGTTTACCTGTTGGAGATGTGTGGTGCATGGCTCCAATATCGATAGCGCTCCAGCTTCCAAACACCCACCAATTTATTTTTTCTGAATATTAATCACGGGTCCCTGTTTCATAATTGAATTTTAAAGTGGGTCCTCCAGCCGCTAATTTTATAAATTAGGTCCCTACGCATCTATCATCACATCCCGTAGTTTATAGCATTCACCAACTCATTTATTTCCAATCTTTAAAACGTGGTAACTTTTTATAGATTAATCGGATTTAAGAATCGTTTTCACAATTAAATCGAAAATTCAATAGACCTTCCAATAATATCGATTGTTGATTGGTAAAAACAAAATTTAAAAAGTTATAATTTTATATATCAATTTTTAACTACATTTGTAAAAAGCAGTTAAAAACTGCATTTCATGAATGCAGTTAGAAACTACGTTCAACAGGAGCAAACTTTAACTACATTTATGAAATATAGTTAAAAACTATCGCTGTTAAGTAGTGTTTAACTGCATTTCTGTAATACAGTTAAAACTGCATTTGCGAAGTGTAGTTAAAAACAGCATTTCATAAATGCATTTTGATACTGCTATTAATAGAAACAATTTTTAACTGCATTGTGAAATGCAGCAAATGCAGTGTGAAGTGCAGTCTTTAACTACATTTCATAAATGCAGTTAAAAGCTGCTACTAACAGCAGTAGTTTTTTGTAACGTCCCGCCTTTTCGCACGGTATAAATCGACACACGTGCCAATTCAAACAATACGGAAGGGCGGATTGTTATGGGGTAAATAAGAAAAACAAAGAAGAAATAAAATAAAATAGAATCTCACAGCGGAAGGATAAAATATAATAATCAATATATAGTTCATAAAACTCTTTACAAACATTTGCTTCTACTTTATACAATAAATATCATAGTTCACATACCAATAAATATCAATGCAATGGAATTAAATGGTGTAGTGGAATAATAGTAGATAATAGTAATACAAACCTTCGTTTTCGTCCTCCAGAGCTAAAACTTCAAATCCTGAAATGCTCGGACTGACCCGAGCGAATTGAAAAGACAAAACACTCGAGTCAGAACTAAAAGATCTTATGTAAGTTAAATCAACAGAAATAAATATGAGTGCAATAACTCAAGAGATGCTCGGGATTCACATCTCCTAAGGATCCGTTAAACTATTTACTATGTAGTATATTGCGCTATTATAATAGTGTCTAATTGTAAAATAAACTTACTTTTTTCTTAGCATTAAGGGATTACCCGTATAGCCCTTAACACGTAATAGTCCCAGTAGTCCATCCAATATCATAGTCCCTCCTGATCGGGAAGCCACCAGAGGATACCACACGGGCTACAGGAGAAATCCAAACTCGTACAAGGCGCGATAGGGTAGTTGACATGGCACAACTAGGCAATGCCAGCGTAGATATACCAATTGCTATCCGGGATGGTGGAAACGCGCAGCGCGCAGCTACCGCCCACCTCGAACAACACCCCCAAATCAAAAATCAAAAGTGGCCACCGAATCAATCCAAAAGTTAGAGTATAATATCGAAGGAGTGCGTTCGATCAGAGGAATGACCTCATTGGCCCAAGAATCGCTCCTGTTTTAGCCACCTTATGCCAACTCACGGGAGTCGGGTCCATGTATTTACCTCATAGGAAACGCAGCCACCAACCTACTTCATTCTGGAATCTCCACCGCGTACACGGTTGTTAATGTGGTTTTCGGAGTTGGAAGAGAGTATGACAACTTCCGATCCCGGTCTCTTCAACAACCAAACGTTATTATAACACCGCGGTCATTTAAAAATAATTATACTTTCAAAACCAGAATATAATTATCCATTTCAAAACCCATAAATACGATATCATTTCCTTCTAAAACCCAAATAAATATGATATCATTTTATTTATAATATATTCCTTTTCTAAAATCATGCCACTTTTAAGATTTACCTCGAAACCAAATATTTGAAATTAATTTTCAACATAATACTTCGAAATCCATAATTTTAAAACCATAACTTTCAAAACTTAAATGTTTGGATATTCAACAGTATATAAAATAAAACAGTTGAATTTAAAATTTCTTTAAAAGTAAATAATTTCCACGCCTTCATAAATTTTTATCCATTTTAAATTCAGTCTAAACCTATAACTTGTAGATTCACTTTCAGTTTAAATAAAACACTTCGATTTCAATATTTTCAAACTTTGAGTATTTAATGAATTTCAAAACTAAGGCTGGGAATTTCTATTCAACAATTCATTTTCCTATTGTTTAGTTTGAAAGGTTTATCTGATAAATCCATAACCATTTAAAATAAACTAAATTTATTAACACTAAAATTTCCTTCCATTTATTTACTAGAATTATTCATTAAATCCAGTTATAAATATCATTCCTTTACTTCCAATTTTAAATAAGTTAACATCAACTTATGGAGTTAAATTTTTAAATAAGCTCAGTTTCAATTAATTTCCAATTTATCTTTCAATCTTAATTGATTTGAATCCTTTAAAACTCTATATATATAAAGATCTTAACCTGTACTTAAAACATATAATATAGATTATCAAATTCCATTTTCAACTTATTCATTTTTATCTAACAGATTTATACATAGCTTAAATTCAAAATTTAACTATATATATGTATATATAAAATAATATTTATAATATATCAAAATTTTATATTCATTAAACCGTATCATATCCAAACCACAAAATCATTTCAAAATTATATATATATATATATATATATATATATATATATATACCGCGGTGCCTGTATATAATTCTCTATCCTATGGTCAAGTGATACGGATATTTATCATTTCAACCCGCAATTGAAAAATAAAAATGCGGTTGTATATCATTTCAAACCGCAATCCCGAATAAAATGAAATGCATGAAACTTGCAGATTTTTTAAATTATAGTATACATCATCCATTCACTAAACATCAATCATCAACCATTAATTATCCAATTTAAACAAACATCAATATAGAGCATATAAATATAACAGGGAATAAATAGCAGGTATTAACTAACAGTTTTTTTTTCAGTAAAAAAAAATTAATAACTGTTTAACTAGCAGTTTATACGCAAATAAATAAATTCTAACTGTCAATTTATATGCAATAATAAAAATTAATTTACAGTTAAATTTAATAAAAGCGAGTTAACCGAGACGATGAACAAAACATGCCAAACAATCATAAATAAACTTCTACTCATATCTTAAGTCAAATTAACAAACATAAGAAATTTTAGAAGTTGTGAGTGGGTTAAAACACTCACCTTTTGAATTTAAATTCGATTTAAACCCAAAAATTCGACGATCTCCAAATCTGTCCAAACCTGCGTCAAAAGATCTGGAATTTAATTACGATCCTTACAAAAAAAATTTTTTTCGCGAAACGGATAACGTATGAGAAAGTTATGTCGAAAATTGCGGTTGAAAACAAAATTAAAAAAAATAAAACAAAACTTACATATATTGGTAGCCACATCACTAGCAGCTACCATCTCTTCTTCACGCTACAGAAAACAACGCGACCGAAAGGTTTTTGACCGAAACCCTAACGATCGCGTCTCCTAGAAATTTGCGCCGCCTCGTACCGCGCCCCACCTGTCGAGTCGACCTCCATACCTTCGGCTAGAAGCGCCGCCTCCCCCAGCGTGGACCCCCGTGCCTCGCGATGAACCCACGGCCCCTAAAGCAACAGCCGCCGCATAAAATTTTCTAACCCTAGTTGAATATGTACGACGATCTAGCCGTTAATTCGATGCAATAACTACATAGATGAGGTCCCCTCGGTAATCTCCACAGCTCCATGCCCTCAAATTGCTGATCCGACGAAGATGATCACGACACTACGAACGGTTGAAACTATTTTGCCCCGATCTGGACACACAGAAACTTCAATCGAAAAACGGATAGCACCATTGAATTACGCTCGTCGAGAGCATTACCATATAATTTTTTGGAATTTTTCTGGAGACTTTGAATTTTGACTTTGGATTTGATTTTTAAATTTTGAAATTTGATCTAGGTTTTGGTCTGCATCCATTAGGAAGAGGAGGAGCTGAGGAAATGAATGTACAGCAAACGAGAATAGATGGAGGCTAGGGTTTACAACGAAGTTTATATATGTAGGTCAGAATTTGAATAAAAGGATTGGATAACCAAACGTGCTAACGCTAACATGGCCCAAAAAGCCCGTTCTAACCACGGAACGAAATTGGGTAAACCCATATATCAAAATAGGTATTTTAACATATTTTGAACGCGATGGAAAAAGTTTCACGTCCAAATTTGATCGTATGACGAAGTTATGCTGAAATCAATATTTTCAAATTGATTTCAATTAAATCGATTTCAAGGTGTTTCGCGTTCGTACGATCAAACGACAAGTCCGATCGCTACCAAACTTGAAACCCTACAATAATTCACTGATACGCATCCGATGAAACTGGTTTCATCGAAATTCGAGTCCGTGCCCAAAATGGTTATTTTTATATTAATTAAATAAATTTAAAATAAATAAATAAAATCGAAATTTATATTTAGATTCTAAAATTGACCCATTTTATCACTTTTAAAAAAATTCTCAATCATTTACAAAATTTCAACAAGTTTAGAGGTCAATTTAAAGAAAGTAAATTTATAGGTTTCAATATAAATCCTTAATTTCATTAAATTCCCAAATTATGAATAATATCCTAAAATTTCGTTTAGTTAAATAAATTAATGAGTATTTCATTCATTCCTATCAAATAGATGGATTAAGTATTGGATTCCAAATTATCACACAAATTTCCCACATTATCTTTATTTCAAATAACGAATTATTTAACTATATTCAATCTCATTTAATTGAAATTAAATCCAATTATTAGATTTTAAGTTTCCATATAAATAAATCCTGATTCTCATCCTTAAATTCACTATTTATCATATTACCATCTTGGGTACCATCTATCTTCATATATATATATATATATATATATCCAAATACTTTAACATTTTCCAGTTGCTTATCTCTATTGCATAACGTTAAATTTATATTTATTGCAATGGTTTCTGATTTAATTGAACGAACTAAGTATATAACTCATAATAGTTGTGGTAAAACTCTCAATCCCACATTTATAAGTATATCCTTATCCGTTATATCTATTAATTAAATAAATTCCAATTTTAAGTCCGTTTAAATTTATTACTAAGTACCCATTTGCTTTTTTTCCAATAAATTTGAATTCCATTCATTTACCATACAATCACTTTCTCATTCACACCTTATTATCAACCCACAATTATTGCAATTCATTATCTTATATTGTACAATTACCATTAACTTTGCATTCAATTACTATTCACTACATATTTATTCATCAATCAATTCGATATTTACTTTTCTTCCCTTCTATTTGATAAATAACCTAGTATACATTTACATACATTCATTTCATTCCATTTATTTATGGGTATTGCATTGAAATTTAATTTATTAGCTAATACCAACATTATTACCATTAATTACAATTGTATTCCCAATTTTATTCAATACCCTGAATAAATAACATATATATTAATCAAATCCTTACATTTGTTTTTCTCATATTCCATTTAAAATTAAATCATAACATTTAAATGATTTTAATAAATTGGAATTTCATTCAAGTCGTAAATTATTAACTTGCAATAATATGATTCCTTAATTTATTCCAATTACCGTTTACACTCTTTCATTGCATTAAATCAATTTAATATTTTCATTAATTTCTCATATTAAATTTTATATCGAGGTAAGAATCCTTTTTCTACTTAATTCAATTTGGATTTTATTCAAATTTCTATAAATAGGTTTTAAGTCACCATTTACATAATTTATTTCAGCCTTCATTTTAACATTTATTTATCCCCTTTATTGTTTCTACTAAAATAAATTACAAAAATCCTATTAAATAAACAAATTAAATTGTCGAAATTTACGGGTCTTACACTCTCCCCCACTCAAAACTTTTCGTCCCCGAAAGGGAAAAGAAGAAATAAGAAAACAATATATCTTTCTTAATTAAATTTATAAACAAATAAGTTTACAAAATAAAATTATTTAACATAAAATATACCAATTTATACCTATTAAAATCCTTTATACATAAATTGTTAAAGTTTGTAAACATTTTCAAATTTTTCTAAGTCCAAAATTTACGGAAAATTTTGGCAGAGTCTCCTTTGTACGAAGAGGCTCGGAAGAAAATATAATATAAATATAACAATATACATAAATATTTTCCAAAATAATATATATCCCTACACGGGAAAATATATAAAATAGCGCTATAAACCGTAATCCAAAAACGTACCTATTTGTCGGGCAATTTACGCTAAATTTATGGAACCAAAAGCAATAGCAATTGCTTCCATAACCTGCATTTCACTTATAAAATCTAAAGGGTTAACAATTTATATAAAGTGAAATATTTAAGTGGTTTCAATCACTAACAACAAATCAATACAACAACCATCAATTTTAACAACAGCATACACAACAAAGTCAAAGCAACCATTCAACCAAACAAACAAATAGTTGTTCGGGTTCAAAAATCTTTATATTGTACGGAATGAAGAATAAACCATCCAGTGCATCATTTACTCAACAGGCTTAGATTAAACACAATGGATTATTCATCCATCCCAACAAAATTAAAGTTTCCTTACCCAACAACCCCAAACCACGACAAACAACAATTTCAGCAATAGATTTAGTCTATTCTTATTTATTCCATTCATACATTTGTTGTTTGATTTTTTTTCATTCATATAACGGTTTATTCTTTTTATTTTCATTTATTTCTTTCAATTTTATTTAGAAATAACTGCAACCCTTTTCTTAAGTTTACAATTTCTCTTTATTTATATTACATCCATTTATTTTCACTTACTACTTACTATTATTCATTTCCATTAACTCAGGTCATGCCATTAACTATTATAATTATTCATTCATTTATTATTGCACGACCTCATTTATTTACACTTTAATAATTTAAGCTTATAATCATCTATTTGTCATACTTACCTTTAATTATATTTACTTGGTAAAATTTCAATTATAACTTAAGTTTATAACATTAAATTTTCATTTAACAGAAATTTCATCGAATACTTTTACTATTTCAAATTTCTACTTGTATAATATTCTATTACAATCTCTTATTAAAAATTTCAACTTTTAATATTTGGTAAGTCATATGTGTTATTTAAGGGTGTAATTCGAAAGTTATACTAGTTTCCCATTTCTTTTAATTAATTCATTGTTCAATAAATTTTTACCATTTCCTTATAGGTTACAATTTCAACTTCCTTTTTATTTCCTTTACAATTTAGTATTAAATCTCTTACCTAGATTAGAGGTTTCAATTGTTACTTACTTACTTTTCATTTCACTACACTAATTGAAACAAATTAATTAATGGAAACTTAAGAATTTAATACCAGGTTAAATTTCAAATTATTTTAAAATAATAGATGAATGTATTCTTACAACTTATATATCTCTAATTATATTTAAACAATTCAAAATTTATATATTTTTCAAAAATGAATCTGCAGTAGAACTACTACAGTGGCCTTCCCCTTCGAAACTCGAAAATTAAAGTCGATGATGCGGCCGCCATCACCGAAATTATTTTCCAGCGACATAGAGGAAAGTAAAAAACTTATTTTATCCAAAATCTTCTTTAATATTGAAATATTTACATCAGAAAATACTTATAAACAATATTATTATAATCCAAAATTTATTCGAAAGAAATTTCAAAACCCCGGAACTTAAGTTCTAAATTTCCAGATTTCATTTATTTTATTTTTTACAATCTTATTTCTATTATTATTTATACACTTTATTACCTAACAACCAATCTATTGCAGCCAAATATAGATATTATTAGAAATTTTTTATTTTATATATAGAAAATATAATAGGCAAAATTATTTCATTCACCTATATTAAAACAAATATTATGTCGGTCTGTCCTATTAAGTGTTTAGAAATCCGTATTGACGTCACAGCGTCCCATGCATCAACCAGAATTTTTAAATACAAAACGGAACAGATTAACACAATATCAAAACCTTTTTATAACACTAACAAATACGATCTCTCGTATATATACACTCAGCGACTCCCATAGGGTATTACTACCCCATTAGTAGAGTCAAACCCCACAAAGCTAAGGTTTATCGCTAACCAAAGCTTTGATACCAGATGTAACGTCCCTCCTTTTCGCACGGTTTAAATCGACACACGTGCCAATTCAAACCATATGGAAGGGCAGATTGTTATGGGGTAAATAAGAAAAACAGAGAAGAAATAAAATAAAACAGAATCTCACAGCGGAAGGATAAAATATAATAATCAATATATAGTTCATAAAACTGTTTACAAACATTTGCTTCTACTTTATACAATAAATATCAGAGTTCACATACCAATAAATATCAATGCAGCGGAATTAAATGGTGTAGTGGAATAATAGTCGATAATAGTAATACAAATCTTCGTCTTCGTCCTCCAGAGCTAAAGCTTCAAATCCTGAAATGCTCGGACTGACCCGAGCGAATTGAAAAGACAAAACACTCGAGTCAGAACTAAAGGATCTTATGTAAGTTAAATTAACAGAAATAAATATGAGTGCAGTAACTCAAGAGATGCTCGGGATTCACATATGCTAAGGATCCGTTAAACTATTTACTATGTAGTATATTGCGCTATTATAATAGTGTCTAATTGTAAAATAAACTTACCTTTTTCTTAGCATTAAGGGGTTACCCATATAGCCCTTAACACGTAATAGTCCCAGTAGTCCATCCAATATCATAGTCCCTCCTGATCGGGAAGCCACCAAAGGATACCACACTGGCTACGGGAGAAATCCAAACTCGTACAAGGCGCGATAGGGTAGGTGACACGACACAACTAGGCAATGCCAGGGTAGATATACCAATTGCTAACCGGGCTGGTGGAAACGCGCAGCGCGCAGCTACCGCCCACCTCGAACAACACCCCCAAATCAAAAATCAAAAGTGGCCACCGAATCAATCCAAAAGTCGGAGTATAATATCGAAGGAGTGCGTTCGATCAGAGGAATGTCCTCATTGGCCCGAGAATCGCTCCTGTTTTAGCCACCTTATGCCAACTCATGGGAGTCGGGTCCACGTATTTACCTCATAGGAAATGCCGCCACCAACCTACTTCATTCTGGAATCTCCAACACGTACACGGTTGTTAATGTGGTTTTCGGAGTTGGAAGAGAGTATGACAACTTCCGATCCCGGTCTCTTCAACAACCAAACGTTATTATAACACCGCGGTCATTTAAAAATAATTATACTTTCAAAACCAGAATATAATTATCCATTTCAAAACCCATAAATACGATATCATTTCCTTCTAAAACCCAAATAAATATGATATCATTTTATTTATAATATATTCCTTTTCCAAAATCATGCCACTTTTAAGATTTATAATACCTCGAAACCAAATATTTGAAATTAACTTTCAACATAATACTTCGAAATCCATAATTTTAAAACCATAACATTCAAAACTTAAATGTTTGGATATTCAACAGTATATAAAATAAAACAGTTGAATTTAAAATTTCTTTAAAAGTAAATAATTTTCACGCCTTCACAAATTTTTGTCGATTTTAAATTCAGTCTAAACCCATAACTTTTAGATTCACTTTCAGTTTAAATAAAACACTTCGATTTCAATTTTTTCAAACTTTGAGTATTTAATGAATTTCAAAACTAAGGTTGGGAATTTCTATTCAACAATTCATTTTCCTATTATTTAGTTTGAAAGGTTTATCTGATAAATCCATAACCATTTAAAATAAACTAAATTTATTAACACTAAAATTTCCTTCCATTTATTTACTAGAATTATTCATTAAATCCAGTTATAAATATCATTCCTTTACTTCAATTTTAAATAAGTTAACATCAACTTATGGAGTCATGGGGTACATGAACTTCCCTCCTCATTTCATTGTGTGGATTTACTAATGTATCTCTTCACCAACATTTTCTGTTAGTATAAACGGCAAGAATGAGGGATTTTTTGTCAGTAAACAAGGGATTAGGCAGGGGGACCCCCTTTCAGCTTACATTTTTATACTTGTCATGGAGCTTTTAACGAGAATGATCGATAGGATAATAACACAAGGTAAATTCAAGCTTCATCCTGCATGCTCTGAACCAAGGATCTCTGCACTGATGTTTGCAGATGATCTTGTTGTGTTTTGCACTCCTGAGACCTATACTCTTACTAATATAATGCACACTCTTGATGAATTCTACGAAATCACGGGGTTGAAAGTGAATCTACGAAAATCTGACATCACCATTGCTGGTATTAGTAATGAACAATGTAATCTTATCTCTCAAACCACTGGGTTGACTCTAAATCACAACACAATTACTTACTTAGGTATCCCATTGACACCATCAAGAATCACTATAAACCAATGTCTTCCTCTATTCGACCGGATTACAGCCAGGTTAAGCTGTTGGACTTCCAAGCTGCTTAGTCAAGCTGGAAGACTAACACTTATTAAATCTGTGATCTTCTCGATGCAAGTGTACTGGGCAAAGACCTATATTCTCCCATTTAAATTGATCAAAATGATCAGAGGTGCTTTCATGAGATACCTATGGAAGGGCAGAGTGACAGGTAGATATATTGCCGCGATCAAATTTAGTTTTGTTGAAAGGCCTATGGACAAGGGGGGGTTGGGTATTCTCAACTTAATGCACTGGAACATGGCTGCCTTTGCTAAGCACATTGACACATTTTATAATAGCACTGATAGCCTTTGGGCTATTTGGTCTGATAAGAATGTAATCAAGGGGAGGAGCATGTGGAGCATAACCAAGCCGCATAATCTGAGTTGGACGTGGCAGTGCTTATTTAAGCTCAAAGAAAAGGTTCTTCCTCTCATCCAAATGAATACGAACCCAATGTACAGTGTGAACTTTTGGGATGACCCTTGGTTGGAAGCGGGTCTTATCCTTAGTCGACAGCTTACGCACTGTGAGATGTATCAGTCTGGTATACATAAGGCATCCAAAGTTAGAGACATTCTGTACAATCTTCAAACTACACGTGCTTCTTCATCCAACCCGAGGATTCAACATTTCTGGAGCAAAATTTGTTATTATACTCCGGTTTCCAATGATGCTATGTGTATGGTGTGGGGGGACAAAAAAGCTACGTTCAAAATCGAAAATACGTATGAATTCATGATGAAGAACGGAACTCGACCAAAATGGAAATGGTGGAAGTGCATGTGGGGAAGAGATAGTAGTATGAGACATGACTTTATGCTTTGGAAAGTTCTGAATCGTGCGATGTTAACTGGTGCGAAGCTTGCATGCATGGGTATGGGCATCAATCTCTTATGTAAGTTTTGCAATGACACGCCTGAAACAGTTGAACACTTGTATTTTGAGTGTTCCTTTATTAAGCAAATCTAGATTATTGTTATGGCGAAGCTTCTTAGGCATGATGTTTCCCATGATAATCAAATTGAATGGAGCAGAATTTATGTTAGGCTGGATTTAAAAATGAAAGTGAACTTACCTTCAATGTAGTGCTGAAAAGCTTTATAAGCTCGGTTTGGAGGGAGAGAAATGCCAGGCTATTTGATGTAGCAAATGCAAAAACAGATGTTAATTTCAAAAGGTGGATTATGAGTGAAATTAGAGAATCCTTGGGCCAGCTGACGTTTGCAATTGATCCAGGGATACGTGCTTCCTTTCTTCTTAGCTATTAGTTGTTGTCTTCTTTTCTTTTTGTTGTTTTTTGTTTTTTTCCCCCTGTGCTTGCTGCGCCAAGTGCCCCCTGTTTTTCTATCTTCCTTTTGTTGTATGTGTGATGTTCTGTCTGGTGTAGCAATATATGGTCGGGGTCCATCTAACCTCGTCGGCCTTGCCAAAAAAAAAAAACTTATGGAGTTAAATTTTTAAATAAGCTCAATTCCAATTAATTTCCAATTTATCTTTCAATCTTAATTGATTTGAATCCTTTAAAACTCTATATATATACAAGATCTTAACCTGTACTTAAAACATATAATATAGATTATCAAATTCCATTTTCAACTTATTCATTTTTATTTAACAGATTTATACATAGCTTAAATTCAAAATTTAACTATATATATGTATATATAAAATAATATTTATAAAATATCAAAATTTTATATTTATTAAACCGTATCATGTCCAAACCATAAAATCATTTCAAATTTTTTTATATATATATACCGCGGTGCCTATATATAATTCTCTATCCTATGGTCAAATGATACGGATATTTATCATTTCAACCCGCAATTTAAAAATAAAAATGCGGTTGTATATCATTTCAAACCGCAATGTCGAATAAAATGAAATGCATGAAACTTGCAGATTTTTAAAATTATAGTACACATCATCCATTCACTAAACATCAATCATCAACCATTAATTATAATCATCATCCAATTTAAACAAACATCAATATAGAGCATATAAATATAACAGGGAATAAATAACAGGTATTAACTAACAGTTTTTTTTTAGTAAAAAAAATTTAATAACTGTTTAACTAGCAGTTTATACGCAAATAAATAAATTCTAACTGTCAATTTATATGCAATAATAAAAATTAATTTACAGTTAAATTTAATAAATGCGATTTAACTGAGATGATGAACAAAACATGCCAAACAATCATAAATAAACTTCTACTCATATCTTAAGTCAAATTAACAAACATAAGAAATTTTAGAAGTTGTGAGTGAGTTAAAACACTCACCTTTTGAATTTAAATCCGATTTAAACCCAAAAATTCGACGGTCTCCAAATCTGTCCAAACCAGTGTCAAAAGGTCTGGAATTTAATTATGATCCAAACAAAAAAAAAATTCGTGAAACGGATAACGTATGAGAAAGTTATGTCGAAAATTGCGGTTGAAAACAAAATTTAAAAAAAAATAAAACAAAACTTACATATATTAGTAGCCACGTCACTAGCAGCTACCATCTCTTCTTCACGCTACAGAAAACAATGCGACCGAAAGGTTTTTGACCGAAACCCTAAAAATCGCGTCTCCTGGAAATTTGCGCCGCCTCGTACCGCGCCCCACCTGTCGAGTCGACCTCCATCCCTTCGGCTAGAAGCGCCGCCTCCCCCAGCGTGGACCCCCGTGCCTCGCGATGAACCCACGGCCCCTAAAGCAACAGCCGCCACATAAAATTTTCTAACCCTAGTTGAATTTGTACGACGATCTAGCCGTTAATTCGATGCAATAACTACATAGATGAGGTCCCCTCGGTAATCTCCACAGCTCCATGCCCTCAAATTGATGATCCGACGAAGATGATCACGACACTACGAACGGCTGAAACTATTTTGCCCCGATCTGGACACACAGAAACTCCAATCGAAAACTGGATAGCACCATTGAATTACGCTCATCGAGAGCATTAACATATAATTTTTTGGAATTTTTCTGGGGACTTTGAATTTTGACTTTGGATTTGATTTTTAAATTTTGAAATTGGATCTAGGTTTTGGTCTGCAGCCATTGGGAAGAGGAGGAGCTGAGGAAATGAATGTACAGCAAACGAGAATAGATGGAGGCTAGGGTTTACAACGGAGTTTATATATGTAGGTCAGAATTTGAATAAAAGGATTGGATAACCAAACGTGCTAACGCTAACATGGCCCAAAAAGCCCGTTCTGACCCCGGAACGAAATTGGGTAAACCCATATATCAAAATAGGTATTTTAACATATTTTGAACGCGATGGAAAAAGTTTTACGTCCAAATTTGATCGTATGAAGAAGTTATGCTGAAATCAATATTTTCAAATTGATTTCAATTAAATCGATTTCAAGGTGTTTCGCGTTCGTACGATCAAACGACAAATCCGATCGCTACCAAACTTGAAACCCTACAATAATTCACTAATACGCATCCGATGAAACTGGTTTCGTCGAAATCCGAGTCTGTGCCTAAAATGGTTATTTTTATATTAATTAAATAAATTTAAAATAAATAAATAAAATCAAAATTTATATTTAGATTCTAAAATTGACCCATTTTATCACTTTTAAAAAAATTCTCAATCATTTACAAAATTTCAACAAGTTTAGAGGTCAATTTAAAGAAGGTAAATTTATAAGTTTCAATATAAATCCTTAATTTCATTAAATTCCCAAATTATGAATCATATCCTAAAATTTCGTTTAGTTAAATAAATTAATTAGTATTCCATTCATTCCTGTCAAACAGATGGATTAAGTATTGGATTCTAAATTATCACACAAATTTCCCACATTATCTTTATTTCAAATAACGAATTATTTAACTATATTCAATCTCATTTAATTGAAATTAAACCCAATTATTAGATTTTAAGTTTCCATATAAATAAATCCTGATTCTCATCCTTAAATTCACTATTTATCATATTACCATCCTGGGTACCATCTATCTTAATATATATATATATATCCAAATACTTTAACATTTTCCAATTGTTTATCTCAATTGCATAACATTAAATTTATATTTATTGCAATGGTTTCTGATTTAATTGAACGAACTAAGTATATAACTCATAATAGTTGTGGTAAAACTCTCAATCCCACATTTATATGTATATCCTTATCCGTTATATCTATTAATTAAATAAATTCCATTTTTAAGTCCGCTTAAATTTATTACTAAGTACCCATTTACTTTTTTTCCAATAAATTTGAATTCCATTCATTTACCATACAATCACTTTCCCATTCACACCTTATTATCAACCCACAATTATTGCAATTCATTATCTTATATTGATTTTATACAATTACCATTAACTTTGCATTCAATTACTATTCACTGCATATTTATTCATCAATCAATTCGATATTTACTTTTCTTCCCTTCTATTTGATAAGTAACCTAGTATACATTTACGTACATTCATTTCATTCCATTCATTTATGGGTATTGCATTGAAATTTAATTTATTAGCTAATACCAACATTATTACCATTAATTACAATTGGATTCCCAATTTTATTCAATACCCTGAATAAATAACATATATAATAATCAAATCCTTACATTTGTTTTTCTCATATTCCATTTAAAATCAAATCATAACATTTAAATGATTTTAATGAATTGGAATTTCATTCAAGTCGTAAATTATTAACTTGTAATAACATGATTTCTTAATTTATTCCAATTACCGTTTACACTCTTTTATTGCATTAAATCAATTTAATATTTTCATTAATTTCTCATATTAAATTTTTTATCCAGGTAAGAATCCTTTTTCTACTTAATTCAATTTGGATTTTATTCAAATTTCTATAAATAGGTTTTAAGTCACCATTTACATAATTTATTTCAGCCTTCATTTTAACATTTATTTATCCCCTTTATTGTTTCTACTAAAATAAATTACAGAAATCCTATTAAATAAACAAATTAAATTTTCGAAATTTACGGGTCGTTACATTTTTAACTGTATTTTGACTACAATTGTGTAATGCAGTTAAAAACTGCCGCTGTGAAGTGCAGTCTTTAATAATATTTCATAAATGTGGTTAAAATTGCAATAAACAGCAGCATTTTTTAAATACATTCAACAAATGCAGTTAAAAATTACATTTAGCAAATGAAGTTTTTACTGTATTTCACAAATGCGGTAGAAAAACGCATTAATTATTGCATTTTTAATTGCTTATGTGAAATGCAGCTAAAAACTACATTACTATAATGTTGTTTTTAACAGCATTTCATATATGCAGTTAAAAACTGCACTAAAATATTGCATTTTTTAACTGCATATGTGAATTGCAGTCAAAAATTGCACTACTATAATGCTGTTTTTATTGCATTCACAAATGTTATTAAAAACCATTGCAATAATTGCAAATTTTCTAAAATTTGAATTTCAAATGATTGTGTTTTGAAATTTTGATTTTTTCACATTCATAACGCATATCATTAGAAAGATAATGAAATTTGTAGGTTAATGGTGAAAAAGATTTGTTAGTCCGGTGTTTTTAAAAAGTGTTATTTTTTAAAGGTTGACAATTAATTGGTGCGAATTTTAAATAATAATGTGAGAATAACAACCACATGTTAAGAAATGCATGCGTGGGCACTTAATTTACATAAATTATTAAGTAGGCGTGTCTTGTTCATCTTAATTAGTAACAGAGACTTGTCCTACAAAGCGCCTTTTCTTTTTCTTTTTTCAAACTAAACAATAAGGGGATAGTCGTTACTTATCAAAGATGAATTTCAAGTTTTCAACGCTTTTGGTTAAACAAACAAATTTCTTGTTATGAGAATTCTAACTCGGCCACTCAAATCAAAACCTCAAAGCACAATGGAAAACAAAATCGTGGTAAGAAGTACAAAAACAACCAATCAATATCTCAATCCAATCCAAAATCAATTACAATCACCAACAAGTAACAGAGAATCAAAGCAATAACGATAAAATAAATCACATACTGATTTATAGGGGATTCATTAACATCTTATTAGTGTACATCCACTTTGAGAAAGAGCCTTAATTAGTACCAATGAGAAGAGTATAAGAGATTGATTACAATGATCAATATTCAAATATAACAGATTTGTAGGGAAGATAATTGAAGAAAACTAGGTTTTGCTAAACTCTATTTAAGGAGGATAAAACTCTTGCAATCACTCGGTGTGAATCCTAAAAATAGCTTATATAGTGAACCATCCTTCCTTGACAAATACCTGATTTTCCCCTTGAATCCCTACAAGAAAATACACAAATTATGGGCTAAAGGACAAAACTACACCGCGTCAGACGTCTATCACAACCTCTCAAACGTCTGTCGCAATTGTTGGGTTGCAGTAAACCTGTTGTCAGACGTCTGTGGATTCCTATCAGACGTCTGACACAGACGTCTGACATAACTTTCAGACTGTGCATCTTCAAATCGTGATAGCTTGAGCATCCAAGCTCTGATTCACGCATCGTTTCCCCCATTATCAAGCTATTCTCGACTTCTTCAATTCACTATATAGTGCTGCCAAAATTCAACACTCCACTTTGGCACTATATCCATCTCCAACATCAAGAACCGATAGTGCCAAACTATCATCACTTCTACCATCAACCAAATAAGCTTGAATGCTTTCTCAATGAGCTCGAACAAAGCCATTGCCCCTTGCACTACATCAAAGAGCTCAAGCAAGGCCCCAGCTGCTAATGAAGTGTTAAAAGCACCCAAATCCAAAACCATCTCACCAAAAGATAAAAGCACTAAGGAGTGTAATCTAGTCCTTAACAAGAAGATAGAACTACAATCTCTCACCGATACTCTTCATCATCAATAACCAAGTTCCTCCCTCAACCGGGCCAACTCATGGCACCTAACACTTTAACAAGTGAATCAAGTTCGAGCAATGCTCGAAATTCTCAACCGACAATGCCTTAGTGAATATATCCACCGCGTTGTCCTTTGTGTGCACTTTCTGAAGACATACTTGCTTATCTTCATCCGTAGCTACTAAAAGTGACTCTCCTACTTCAACATTCTTAGTCTGTGAGCTAAACGTCAAATTCTCTGCCAAGTGAATAATACTCTGGCTATCACATCGAACATCGATGCTATCATGTTCAAATCCTAAGCCACACAACAATCGCCTCAAATAAAGCGCCTCTTTTACCGCCTCCACCATGGCTATCGACTCCGTCTCAGTATGGATAAAGCAACCATGGTGTACAATCTTGATCTCCAACTTATGGTTGCACCACCAAGTGTGAAGACATATCCGAAAGTTAACTTTCTCCGATTCCTATCACCTGTGTAATCTGAATCACAATAACCAATCAATTTGCAAATCATCCCCTCACTACTTCCAAAACAAGACCATAAGATATGTACCTCTAAGATATATTAATATAAGTTCATAGATTCCTAATGCGATTTCCTCGGATTAGCCATATACCAACTAACCGTCCCAACGACATTTGCAATATCGGGCCTTATACACACCATAGCATACATTAAACTTCCAACTACACTAGCATATGGCACATTTGCCATATAAGCCTTGTCTTTCTCCAAGATAGGTGATCCCATGCTCGAAAGCTTAATATGAAAAGGTAAAGGTGTATTTGATTCCTTTGCATTCTCCCTGCTAATTTGGTAAAGTACTTTCTCTATATACTTCTGTTGAGTCATTTCAACTCAAAATGCTTTCGATCCCTCTCTATTTCTATGCCTGATATCCTCATTGCTTCTCCATGATCCTTCATTTCGAATTCCCATTTTAGACCTAATTTTAAGTTGTTGAATTGGTTCTCATCCTTAGAAGAAATAAGCATGTCATCGACATATAAGAGTAAATACATCCAACAATCATTTTCCAACCTCTTGAAATGCACACAAGCATCCTTGATGCTTCAATCAAAACCATTTTCAAGCATAAAATGATCAAATCTCTTGTACCATTATCTAGGTGATTACTTAAAGCCATATAGTGATTTCTTTAACTTGCAAATCAAATTTAACTTACCATCTATAAGAAAACCTTCTGGTTGCTCCATGTAGATGTCTTTATCCAAGTTAGCAAGCAAGAAGGCAGTTTTCATATCAAGTTGCTCCAACTCCAAGTCATGAATAGAAACTATAGCAAGAAATATCCAGATTAAACTATGGCGCACAATCGATGCGAATATCTCATCATACTCCTTTCTCTTCTTTTGTGCAAACTCCTTAGCCACTAATCTAGCTTTGTATCTATAATCATCCTTCACATTTTATATCCATATGGACCCAAAAGCACGATTTCCTTTAGGAACTTGAACCAAATCACAAGTTTGATACTTCATCAAAGATTGCATCTCTTCCTCCGTGGCATAAATCCACTTTGAGCTATCACACGACCCCATGGCATCACCAAGGTTCATTAGCTCATCTTGGACTACATGAAGAGCATAGTCTAAATTATCACAAACGATAAGATAGTTTCAATCACATATCTATCAGGTGGCCTTATAGCACGTCGACCCACCCGAGTAGCAATTCTATCACCCACACTTATTTCGGCTCCACCTTGAACTGAATCCTCTCTAGAATCATGTACATCACTAACACTACTAGAGGCTTTGTATGGATTATGTGATGTTACATCAACCTCATCCTACACACAAACATCTCCAACTACTCTACTCCTTAGACAAAAGGTAAGAATAGCTTCCTTCTTCTTTGATTCACCATGAACCAAATCCAGAACATCCAATGAGCTCTCATTCTCCTTGAACAAAGTCGACTTATCAAAAGTAACATGATGATAATTCACAACCTTCTTCGTTTTCGGATTCCATATCTGATAGCCTTTTACTCTGTCCGTATAACCAAGCAAAATCCCTTTGAAAGCTCTATGCTCAAGCTTATCATTTCTCATATCATGCACATAAACCGGACTACCAAATACATGAAGATAAGTCAAGTCAATGCTCTTTCCCTTCCATACTTCATTTAGAATTATGTTGCCAATAGCCGATACATAGAATTTGATTCACAGTATGCACTGCGGTTGACAAAGGATCTCAAGTAGAGTACGGTTCATCCTTTTCGCAACACCATTCAATGTCAATCTCAAGCATCAAGCATTCTCAAGTAGAGTACGATTCATCCTATCCGCAACACCATTCGACTAAGGATCTCCCAATGTAGTAAAATACCTACGAATACCATGATTGTGATGACCTACCTTTTTGGACGGTTTAAATCAATAATAAACCACACATGTCTAATTCAAACCATTCAAAAGGGAGGATTGTCAATAAGGTAAATAAAAAAATAAGATAAAAGAAGGAAAAACAAACACAGAATCTCATATCAGAATGAAAAAATATAATAATCAAATAAACAGCTCATGAAGCTGTTTTATAATGTACATTTAATTACACAATTTTTACAACATGATCAGAGTACGACAAACCCGATGTCAATCGCAAGCATCAAGCTTTCTCAAGTAGAGTATGGTTCATCCTTTCCGCAACATCTTTCAACTAAGGATCTCCCGATTTAGTAAAATGCCTCCAAATACCACAATTGTGACGACCTACCTTTTGGACAGTTTAAATCGAGAATAAACCACACATGTTTAACTCAAACCATTCAAAAGAGAGGATTGTCAATGGGGTAAATAAGAAAATAATAGAAAAGAAGGAAAAAAAAAACATAGAATCTCAAAGCGGAATGACAAAATATAATAGTCAAATAAATAGTTCATGAAGTTGTTTTACAATGCACATTTGATTACACAATTTTTACAACATAATCAGAGTACGACAACAACATACCAATAATGATGAAGTGGAATAATACGAATAATATAATATAACAAACTCTGTCTTCATCCTCCAGACATAATGTCTTCAGACACTGAAATGCTCAAGCTTACCCGAGTATAATGAAAAGACAAAACACTCGGATCAGAACTAAAATATTCTCATGTAAGTTAAATCAATATCATGTGGAAAAATGAGTGTAATGGCGTCGGAGATGTTACGAGGTTTTCATCTCCTATTCGGTGTACAACGTGAGTACCATAACTTAAGAGATGTTACGGGATTTTTCCATCTCTTAAGGATCCGTCAAACTATCTATATGTAGTAGTATACGCTATATATGTAGTGTCTATCAGTAGTATAATATTGAAAATAGCCTTTAGACGTTACTCATACCCCCCTTAACACATTTTATATAAGCACCGTAGTCTACATAGTACTGTAAACTCCACCGTAAACTGGAAGGCTATCAGTGAACACTCCATAGGTACGACACAAACAAAAATCGTAGTGGACTCGATAAGTCATATGACAAGGCACGGGAGACAATGTCCAGGGTATGACTCTATCGTTTTATACTCCCGGCCTAGTGGTAATGCATAGCAGCTACTACCTCCCACCTCGAGACACACTCCCATAATTAAATCAAGGGTGACCACCAATCAATCACAAAGTAACAGATATGGTATCGAAGAAGCATGTCCGATAGGAGGAGCGACTTAGCCCGGTATAGCTCCTGTTATAGTCATATCAAACTAACTCAAAGGTCAGGGCTACGTTTCTTACCTCACTCCAGTAGCGTTCACCAAACTATCCCTACTTCGCTATGGATTCTTCACCACATGCATAGTTGTTAAAGTGGTTTCAGAATTGGCAGAGAGTACGAAAATATCTGACTCTGGTCTATTTAACGACCAAATGCTTATTTCACACCGTGGTTATTTTTTTAAATCTAGATAATAGTTTATACCTTCATATCAAGATATCCATATACTTATTCCAAAAGTATAAATATATTCATTAACACCGAGGAATATTTTCATTCAATCAATTTCGAAAATAATTTATAAATCTCTTTTATACCATTTATAAACTACTTATATGCTTTAGAACCATTTATAAAGCTATTTATATATTCCAAAACAATTTACAACTCTTTCCCTTTTCATAAACTTCGACGCAAATTCCTTTAAAATGCTTCCAAATCCATTTATACAAGTTCTTTTATAAAACTCTTTATAAAATGCTTTTAAACCCTTATAACTCCTTTTTGAAACAATTATAAAAATATTTTATAAAAAACCTTTTATAAAATACATTATAAAATCCTTTATAAAAATATTTTATAAAATCCTTCCATAAAATCCATTATAAAATCTCTTACAATTTTTTTTATAGATTCCTTACAAAACCTTTTACAAAATTCCAAAATCTTTTAAAATATTCCTTTACCTATTAAAGTTATTACAAAAGACTACATTTATTATCTTAAATTAAATTTTTAAATAAATCTTTTAAAACTATATTGAATATTTTATTAAATTAATTTTTTATAGTCTTTTTATTATATTACATTATTTAAATTATATATTTTAAAAATAAATAAAATTATAAGTTAAATCTTAAAATTTATATTTTTAAAACTTTTTTTTTGGCATGGCCAACGGGGTTGAATGGTCCCCGACCATATTTTATTGCAACACCAAAGAGTACAAACACTAGCAACAATATGAGCAACAGCTCAATGAAAACAGAGGAACTAAGTGCTACAAGCACAAGGAAAACTACAAGACAAAGGAAAAAGGAACACTACAGTTACACTTCAGTTACACAGGTTGTATTGCATGAATATACCAGGGTCATAAGTGAAGAGCAGATCCAAGGAACATTTAATCTCATGCATTATCCAGTGTTTTAATATTGCATCAACTTTCGCATTTCTGGCATCAAAAATTCTAGTGTTTCGTTCTCTCCAAACAGAATTGATGAAGCTTTTCAGCACCACAGTGAATATTCTTTTTTGTTTCTCCCTTCCCCTCGCCTTAGCAAGGATACATTCCCACTCTCTCGAATTGTCTTGGGCAGGCACCGTACTATTTATCCTTATCATTACATTAGTCCAGATTTGTTTTATTACAGAGCATTCAAAAAACAAATGTTCAGCTGTCTCAGGTTGGACACAGCAGAAAGAGCAATATATGTTCAAATTCATTCCCATACTCACAAGTTTCACTTTTGTTAGTATAGCTCTCTTCAGTACCTTCCATAATATTAAGTTATCACGCATACTACTGTCAGATGTCCAAGTACACTTCCACCATTTGCAAGTAGGTTTGTCACTGTTCCGTTGTATGTATTCATATGCATCACCAATTCTATAAGATCCCCTGTTCTCTCCCCCAAACTAGTCTGGCAGAAGTATTAGTCATCGCGGTGAATTTTCCTATCTTGTCCCATATGTTTTGGACCCTCTGTTAGAAGAGAGAGTACCCACCCCAAGAAAAGTGCAGAGGACATCCCTAACCTTCATAGCATGGTGCACTCCAGTTTGATTAATTTCATTGTGTGTAAGTTGACGTCTCAGTATGAATCCCTTCTGCAGCCAGGGATCATCCCAAAAGTTAACGCTGTATATGGGATCAGTGTTCATTTGTATCAAAGGGAGAAAAAATTCTTTAAGCTTGAAGAGGCATTGCCACGTCCAACTTAAGTTTTGTGGCTTGTTCATATTCCAAATACTCTTTCCTTTAATCACATTTTTCTCTGACCACTTGGCCCAAAGACTCTCAGAACCATTAAACAAGGTGTCAACATGCTTAGCAAAGGCAGCTTTATTCCACTGCTTGAGATTTAACAGTCCAAGCCCTCCCTTGTTCATAGGTTGCTCGAGAGTACTAAACTTAATAGGAGCAATGTATCTGCCCATAGTCCTACCCGTCCAAAAGAATCTCATAATTGCTGTTCTAATCATCTTAATTAACTTGAATGGGAGAACATAGGTTCTGGCCCAATACACTTGCATGGCAAAAATAACAGACTTGACTAAAGTTAATCTGCCAGCTTGGCTAAGCTTTCTAGTGGTCCAACAGTTCATTCCTTTATATTAACTAAAATATTAATTTTAAAAAAAAATCTTGAAATTAAATTTTAAAATCAAATTTATTAAATCAAAACATACTTTGCAATTTAGAAAATAATTTAAAACCGACTAACGGTGCCCGTATATAATATTCTACTCTATGGCCAAGTAATCGTTAATTTTAATTTTAAGTTTAATTTCAGGGATGGATATATATCATTTCAATCAAAATCAGGTGTCATTGGTATATATCATTTCAACCTATTTCTTAATTTATTTAATTTCAGATTTTTGATGGTCGTAACATCTAGGGTAAATAACATGAATAAATCAGCATAAATATCTAGGGTGAATAACAAGAATAAGTCAGCATAAACAAATGCCTAAACATCTAACATATCAACCATTAGGCATCCATCACAATCAACATCCAAAACAGTCACATATCATAACAGATTACTAGCTATAAATTCTTGGGTGTTTGACTAGAAAATTAAATTCCAATTTAAATTTAAATATCAATTTTAATTTCAATTTAACTGTCAAATTAAATTGCATTATCAATGCAATTCAATATAATTGTCAATTTTAAACCATCAAACAACAACAATAAATTTAAATCATTCATGATTTCAATTTAACAAACATCAAAATATTTTAGTATTTTGTGAGTGGTTTGAACACTCATCTTTGATTTTTAATTGAATTAAAACCCAAAAAAGTCTACATTTGAACAGTCATAGAATGTAGCCAAACCTATTCTGTGTTGTCTGGAATTTCGATACGGACCCAAAAGGAAAAAACCGCGTCCAAAACCGAGTCCGTATGCAAAGGATGTAAGGATTAGAAGTTTGAAAATTTAAAATTAAATTAAATAAAACACAAGGGCAAAATGGTAATTAATATTACCTCTCTCGGAAACCCACACATCATGAATCGAACCACGTTCAGTCGCTATCGATCATCTCCTGTCGCACGCCGCTCCGATTGCCATCGACCTCATCAGACAACGTTGTTGTATCGCCCTCTTCAGGCCGACCATCTCCACTCTGTGCACGGCCTCCAGGTGGCCCCCCACAAGAACTGCCACCACTACCTTCCTCCTCCAATCCTGGTGAATTTGTGCCTCCATATGATGAATGAAGACTACAAATGCACTCCACTCGACCTCCTCTACCAGATGCAACTTCCGGATCGTCGATCGGATGAAGATCCAAATTTGATTTGCAAACCTAACAATGGACGACTAAGGCTTCTTCGCTGAATTCTAGCCAAATTGAATTTCCAATCGAAAAATGAATTGCAGCAATATGATACATTCGTCGAGAGCTTCGCTGTGATATATAATTCGATAGGATTTGAGGAGTTTGAATTTTTCGATCGATTTGGAATTGAGAATTAGGGTTTGAGATGACATCCATTTAAGAAGGGACACGAGATAAAATCTGTATGTACAGAAATCGAAATAGAAGCTGCAAGGGTTTAACGAAATATCGATTTATATAGACAGAGATGGATAAGAATGGATGGATAGATCAATTTGGGTCGAAACGATAACAATAACCCGAACAGCCTGTTTCGTTCCCGAAACGAAAATGAGTCATCTAATATATCGAAATATATGTTTTTAATATTTGTAAACTCAATGGAACTAATTAAAACCCCTAATTCCATTGTATACAGAAGTTAGCATTTAATAATCAAATTATATTCATTTAAATTCTTTTAATTGATTTCTACACGTTTCGAGCTCGCATGATCAAACGATAAGTCCGATTTCTACGAAACCTGAAATCCTACAATAATTCACTATTACGAATCTGGTGAAACTGGTTTCAGTTGGAGCCCATATTAATATACTTGGACCTCCCAATTAATATACTGGTCGTTCGGCTCCGTTATGTTCTCGACTAGACTTCACTAATCAGTCACATTCCCTTGATGAGCCGCCCAATTAATATACTAGACTTTCCGAATGAATATCTCGGGCTCCTATTAAAGACAAGTCCGTACTAGACTAGTCTGATTTAGTACGAGTTTTGGAATAATCCTGGTATTAATAGCATCGATCTCTCAAAATCCAAGATAGTGCCCAAAAAGCTAATTTTACACATTAATTAAATAAATTATTGTATTTAAAATCAATTTGATCACCTTTAGATTCTAAATTTAAAAGTTAATAATTTTTATCATTTCTGATTAGGTAGAAATTAATAATCTTTTATAATACAATTTTCCGTGTTAAATCCAATATTTTCGTCAAATTACAATAGTAATAATCCTAGTTTGTTATAATTTAAATTCCAGAAATTCCTCTTATTTTGATTTAAATTCTTATATTAAATTAACTAATATCTTATGAATTAATTAGACATAAGCTTCCATTTTATTACATTCATTACTCTACAGTTAACATCTTTCCTTATATTAATTACAATATTCCAATTACATTAATTTCACATTGACTTCCAAATTAATTTCAACGGATTAAATAATAAGGTGATAAATAAAACAATTGTTATACATTAATAATTCACATTTATTAACTTATTTTTTACAAACAAGGATTATAAATTTATGTTGATTTCACAATATATACTAACGCCAATTAAATAAAATAACATATAATTTCATCATTAAATACAACACTGATTTTATTTCTTTTTTAAAATTATAACCAAATTAACTTTACAATTATTTCAATTGATTGAAACTACATTAAAATAGTTGTCAATAACATTCAAACAATAATTTTTTTTCAAACCCAGGAACCAGTTAAGTAAACCTGGGGGTGCTTGAACCGAACCCACATTTAGACACTACTTAAGTCATAGATTAACCGGGCTTATTTCCTTGTATGTAGTTTTCAAGTATCGAACCCCTGACCTTCAGGTTATTGACTCTGAGTATTACTTACATGTACTTAACCACCCGGCCACTCTATCGGGTTAACAATAAAATAAAATTATAAATAATAATTTTTTCTCCATTCATAAATCATAAATTTTTAATTTCCCAATTTCCCATAATATTAAATTCCAAAATCTTATTAAATTTAATATTTTTAAAATTTTCAAAAATATGGGTCGTTACAATGATGCTTGCAAAACTCCAAGAACTCTCCGAAAACATACTCTCTGCCATTGTCGAACCTTAGAATCTTCAAAGACTTGCCACTCTCATTCTCAACAAGAGTTTTCCATGCTTTGAACTTTGCAAATTCCTCCGACTTGCCTTCATTACATACACTCATAAATTTCGAGAAAAATTGTCTATGAAAGAAATATAATAGCGAGCTCCCCTTAAGAAAGAAGCTACCAGTACCAGTCCTTAAATATCCATGTGAACATACTAAAGAACCCTTCTCGAATCATATTTCCCTTCATCTAATGATACTTTAATTTGCTTCCCCATGACACATTCCTCGGAAAAATTTAGTTTTTTGAAACTCTCTTCATCGATCATCTCAATATTCCGAAGAATATCCAAACTCCTCTCTAAGACATGACATAACCTCAAATGTCACGACCTAGTCGCATCCAAGCCACAAGAACTATCAACTCCCATATAAGTTTCACCTTCTAAACACCTTGAAGCAAATAAACACCATGAATCCTAGCACCGTTCATCACCACAAGCGCACCCTTCGAAACCCACAAGCAATCAAACTCAGTATTGCCTAAGGAATCCAACTGTTATAAAGAGATAAGAGACTTCTGAAGTCCTAAAACACAGTATACATTAGTAAAAGTATGAACCACTCTGTCAACATCCGAATTTGCACGGAACTAATGTCGTTCGACTTACAAATAGTACCATTACCCATAACAATTGAATTTCCTTCTTTGTCAACGTAATAAGAAAGACAATTCTTATTCGGCGTCATATAATAAGACGCTCCTGAATCGAGTACCCATTCGCTACCCGAAACATCTGATGTTACTTACCACTTTCAAGACATCTATATCCCCCTTACCAACTCCACTCTCCACCGCTATAGATGAAGATGCTACTTCATTCTTTGCTTTCTCCTTATCCGGACATTCATTCTTATATTGATCAGGTTTCTTACAAATAAAGCATTTGCTATTTCTTTCCTTTTACTTTCCTCTCCAACCGGGTTTCCTTGATTAGAACGCCTTCAGTTTCCTTTCTTTTTATATCTCTCCTTCTCCATAAATAAACCATGACCACTACTTCCATCACCTAACTCCTTCATTTGATCCCACAACTTCTCGCTAAGAAGACCCTTGATATCATCTAGAGTAAAAGTATCTCGATTGTGGATCAAACTATTTGAGAAACCCGTATAACGGTCCGGCAATAAACACAACAATATCATTGCCTTTTGTTTTTCCTTAATTTTCAAATCTACCACCTTAATCTTCATTAACAAATCATCAAAAATATTCAAGTATGCCTTTAGCGAAGTACTCACCTTCATCTTATATGTAAAGAACGTTCGCAACAAGATCAAACGATTAGTTACTGACTTCTTCATATACAAATCCTCCAACTTGTCCCAAATAACCTTAGCGGTAGTCTCACCATTAATTTCTAAGAAAACATTCTCCCCCATAGAAAGTTGAAGTGTACTGAATGTCTACTCCTCCATTTCTTCTCTGTCAACATCCGAGATGTCTGCCGACAGCAAATGTGTATCAAACACTACCCAATGCATTCGATTTCGTCTAAGAACCGCTTTCATCTTCCATTGCTACTTTTCAAAATCATTATCGCCATTTCACTTGTCTATAACCAATTGTGATCCCGAAAATGCGTACATACAGCACTACACCACTTGGACTAACCATTGAGGGACTACCTGAGGTATTATCTGATTCTGGCATTTCTACACCTAGCTACCAACACCAAAAGCTCTGTCACCAAATGTTATGGGAATTCTAACGCGAGACTGCTCAAATCAAAACGCCAAAGCACAGTGGAATACGAAATTGCGGTAAGAAGTGCAAAAACAACCAATCGTTATTCCAGTCCAATCCACAATCAATCACAATCACCAAACAAGTAATAGAGAATCAAAGCAATAACGATAAAATAAATCATATACTGATTTATAGTGGTTCCACTAACATCTTATTAGTTTACATCCACTTTGAAAGAGAGCCTTTAATAATACCAATGAGAAGAGTACAACCGATTGATTACAATGATCAATATTCAAACAGATTGTATTTGTGAAGAAGAGAATTGAAGAAAACTAGATTTTACTAAACCCTAGTTAACGAAGGATAAAAACTTTGATTAAATCCATGCAATCACTTACTTTGAATCTTGAAGATAGCTTATATCGTGAACTATCATTCATTGACAAATACTTGATTGCTCCTTGAAGCCCTACAAGCAAATATACAAATTCTAGGCCCAAAAAACAAAACTGTACCGCGTTAGACGTCTGTCGCGATTTTCGGGATGTAGTAAATCTGTTGTCAGACGTCTAACATAACTTTCAGCCTGTGCATCTTCAAATAACGATAACTTGAGCATCGAGCTCGGATTCGCGCACCGTTTTCACTGTTATCAAGTTATTCTCGACCTCTCCAATTCACTCTATAGTGTCGTCAAAATTCAACATTTTTTTACCACTATTAGAGGAAGTGATTGGCCGATTCATACTTCTGAAATTTGATATCTCAAGCCAAAACAAAACTCACAAATGACATAAACGATAAAAGATAAACAAATCGTGTAATCAAATAATATCTATGCAGAGTTTGATAACTTTGTTGCCATGTTATGAACACCTCTATTTTCAATAGATGAACCACAAAACAGTATATCAAATTCCTAGAACCAAAACAACAACCAGAAACAAACTTAAGAGATGAACAGTAAGAACACCACACTCCAACTTCTCACGTATGCCTCCAAATAAAATCAAGGAGGCAACTTAGAATAAACAAAAAGAGTGCCTATATATATATATATATATATATATATATATATATATATATATATATATATATATATAGTGTAATAAGGTGCACACAAAATTTATGAAATAGTATTATTGGTCCATCCAATAATTTCTGCAAATTTGATCTTCGAAACACTCTCCAACACCTCGAATGGATCAATATCTCCTGTCACAGTTACCTTTTTGCTTTCTTTCTCTACATTGAAGGATGTTACTCCTACAATATACAACAAATGCTAAGTTTAATTGAAGATTTAAATATTCTCAATAATTTGATTCTACATGTTACATTATTGATGTAGATTTTGTTTGCTTGTTACTGTCCACCTTTCATTTGTCCCCCACATTCCACTTTTCTTAATCATGGCCGCAAATAAATTCAAAAGATAGCTTAACTAATTCATGTACCATTTCATCTTTCAAATTTTCAATCAATATCACTCAAACTTGAATTTGATTCTTGATGATATGTATAGACAATATGAATCTCTATCAAATGATAAGGGAACATAAATACAGTGCCAATCCGTGACAAAGAGCTTGAAATGAAATCAAAATAAGACAAATATTGAGCCCCTAGGCAACAATAATGACATGAATGTTATATTATAATCGCTACATTCTTTTTTTAAATCATAATGTAATGAGTTTTAGCTTCATATATAGTTTAATCAAATACGTTTCACTTCAAGTATCAAACTCACATGGAGAACTGATGCAACCAGCATTATTGTGTGGACTTGACACTAATACGAATTATTCTCATGTTGACTACATTGAACAAAAAATTATCAATTAAAGAAACATTAATATTCTACCCAATAATTATTTTAACTATAATGGCATTCAATTCATGTTACTGTAAAATGGCCTGGCATAACCAAGTTCAGAGTCTGGAAGTTGAATGTCAGTACTATTTTTTTAAGGAGCTTATTTTCGAAACAGACAAGTATACTAACATATAGATTATTTTGAACTAAAATGTTTCCATTAATTGCTTGTAATTTAAGAGTACATGATCTTTAAAATATTTGTTTACTTCAAATGAAGCCTCTACTGGACCCTCATATGCATTGAGGAAGCATGCGTTCAGCTCCTATGTATGCACGATTTTTGTTCAAATTCTGGATAAATTTAGTTAGCTTTCTCATTAACGTTAGTTTTGTCTTTGTTTTCATATAATAGATCTATGAAGATATATATGCTCTAAAATATATACTTTAAACAAGGTCTGTAACTTTCCGGAAAAACATATCTTTTGAAATGGCCCTTCAGAACTATAAATAATAGAGCTATTATAATATATTAATTTGCCAGAGATGAGCTAATCCTTGTACGTAGCATTTGAGATGATATTCTTTTTTTTTTTTTTTTGAATAATTTGAGATGATATTCTTATTAATATGAAAAACTTACTTAAGATTAGAAATATAGTAAACAAAATTATGAATAATCCTAACTAAGGAAACGCAATTATACAGAAAATAGAATAAAATTTTAGAACAGTGCTACAGTGCCCGAAATAAATTACGTTAAAACCTGCAAACAGTGTAAAATTGCACCGGATTTATAGACTGAATTTCAGGGGGTCTCGTTCACTTCTCTTTATTTCGCAGTTTTTGACAAAATTTGTTTCGGGTAAACTAGAATTGTTGAAAATTTTAATATACTGATGTTGGAAGTGATCAAAATATGGATCCAAATGTAGTTATTGAAACAATTTAATACTTTAAGAAAAAATTTCATTATCCCTTTGTAGGTCACTAAAAAAGTTCCACAGAAAAAAAATTCAAATTTTTCACTGAAAAATCGTTGAAGTTTGAAAATATTATAACACCACATACATATATACCTTCCATTTTCTTGATGTGTTTCTCTACTTTTCTTGCACAGCCATTACAATGCATAGAAACCTTTAGTACAACAGTCTGCATACAGTAGAACAAAACGTTGCTAAAAAGGTTGAAAAATAAAATGAATAAAACAGTCTCTAGCTCATGCTCAAAGTATATACCTTTGGTTCAAGAACATCTCTGAGCTTCAAAATTTGACCTCTATGATCTTTCTTGATTAATGAATCCCTCTCAACAAAATTGTCATATTCATCTAGCTCAGAATTAAAGCAAAGGCAAGAAGTTGGAGAGAGTGGAATTGAGAAGCATTCAATCACCTTTTCAAATTTCAGTCTTCCCATATTTATGATATTAATGCTATTCTCTGGTATGATTGTGAGGAACTTTAGAAAAAAGAAAAACAAGTCAAGCTTTTGATGACTTAGACTATGAATGAGGGGAGTGTATCACAAGCAACCCCAGAATTATAGAAGAAATTTTGCATTTAATTAATTTAGCACACCACATGAAGTTGGGTAGGCTGGGGACCTGTTTATCCACTATACGTGCTATCAAATCTTTACTATATATCTTAAATAAATTTAAAAAAAAACACAGTTATATCTGTATACTTGGGTTGTCCAACTAACCTTATGTACTAGTGGTTTGACACCACGCAAATATACATATATGATGGGATGAAAAATAAAGTTGGTTAAGTATGTATCTTATGTATTTTGAATTTAATTACCCGTGTTTAATAGATGATATGATTGCGTACTTCAAGATTTTGGGTTTGGCTCAGTTATCATATAATATTCATAATTTTTCCATCTACATCATAATATTCAAATTAATCTACTTTGCAATCGAAATGAATTTATGTTAGATGTGTAAGAGCAAAGTTAATTGCTGATTAAGTTTCAGTATTTTGTTACAAGTAATGCATTTCACATTTTTGGTTAGTAATGGTAATAAGTCAATTTATGTTCAGAACTTTATGATGTATGGATAGTCAGTAGTAGAAGTCCTAGAAATTGTGAGTTCCCATTTGATGTATAAACTGTTAACATCAACTGATGCAAAAAAAAGTGATGAAACAGTTTGGCAGCTGGGTGCAACCCATGTGAGCAGGTGTCAAAATGGAAACAAACATAAAGAATTATAATTAAAAAGGGGGTCAATCATTCAGCAACAGTTGAGCATTTTTTGGCTGGAAAAATACATGGAGCAACAACTCAGGGCTTAAATTAGACAAGAGAGAGGACAATAAAACAAATTTAAGTTTTTTTTTTTTTTTTTTTTTTTTTGTTTATTAATCCAAGTGGGAATCTAAAAGCATGTCTGGATTAATGTCGTTCTAAGCAAGAATACATGTTAATGTTGCAGATAAGGCTTAGCTTACTAATGTTAACAAAGAAAACAATTAATCGTGTCCTATGGCCATTGCCAGTTTATATCAAAAAAATACAACACAACAAAAACAAACATCTAAAATAAAAATCAAAATCAAAATCCTTCTTGTTGTAACTAAGTCGAATCAATAACAACCTTTACACCTTTTGATGTGAATTCCAGCTTTTGATGTTCGCCTTCAAGTTGAATCAATAATATCACCAGTTGCTTTCATTTATCATTCTTACAAAAAAATATCTGTGAAAATGAAAAATGCAAAATTGCTGACCTGACATTTTTAGTTTCATTTTAAATGTTACTTTGCTCTAAAGTTTAACTAACAAAGTTCTTCAGCTTATGCAATCGACAGGGAATAAAAGTTAGCAACAAAGGGAAACGTGTTTAATTAACATAATTTATATAGTCTAAGACATAACCTGTATAAGGCAGTTATAAGTCTTATCAGCTATTAATTCTTCGACAAGCTTTTGATTGATGAGTTTTCCAATTATAAGCATGTGCATGTGCCATCATTTCATTGTTCAATGTATTATATTTTGTTTCATGGATGCCAAAATGAAAACAAATAAGACGACCAAATACTATTTACGTATACCAGTAGAAAACTCTCTGCTAGCTTATCGGTGGTTTTTGCCATTAGGGTACCTTAAAATTAATGTATCACAGTGCCATACACACACACACACAAACACATCAGATTTGTTGAGTTTTGACATGATGAGCTTACTATAGTAGAAAATTCAGTATGAATTGTGTATTGACTTACCTTTTTCCGAATGCAATGGAAACCAACTAATATTATAAATTTTTATGGTGACCACTGAGAACTCTTTGCCAAAGTATCACTTAACATACCATAAGTAAACGTGGATAGTTTACAAAGAGAAGCGGTTCAACTTACTAGAATATTAAACAAGGTGAAACAGACATATAACCTTGTAACGAAGAAGAACCTAATTTGAACGAATAACCTTTTTGGGATCAGTAAAACAGTAATTTTGTTTTTATTTTATCTGATCTGAATCATCTTGAATTATAACAGAGAATAGATTATACATGAACCACTAAACAATACCATTAGCCGAATGAAAGTCGAAGCAATCGGGCACATTTTGAAGATGGGGCAAAACTAGCCCAAACAAACATAGGTTAGATGGCTATTGATCAATGATTCAATATGTAGTTACTACCTGTCTGGCGGTAGCACATATTGGGTCCCAACTGGTACAAAACCGGCCGCCCTGTGTGGATAGAGGGACAACCTGTATAGAGGGGCTCTGCAAAGGAATTGTGGCACCAAATGGAGCATAGATCAAGGTTTAAATTTCCTGTTTCCATTTCCGTTCCAACAATTTGAAGTTTTCAAAAATTCGGTTTCATTTTGAAAATTTTGATAATCCGTTTCGATTCTGGTTTGATACTTAATATTTATTTTTGCATATAAGTATATAATAAATATTTAAATTTGTATTTAACATTAAAAAATATAAAACAAATTATTGAGCACTTTTCACATTCCAAATGAAGGCGTAACTAGTCCAAACAGTTTTCAAGTGGGTATTGGGCCAAATATTTGGAGTCCATGTCCAATTTTTAAGTTTCCCTGTTAATTACATTACCAATTACTTTTATCTTCCACATTACTTCAGCTAGCCCTAATCCAAAATCACGAATTAAAACCTTTATGCTCGAAGAATCCCGTACCGTCGCTACCACTAGTCACTCTTCCACCATTCTCGCTGTTTTTCCCTAGAAATCAATGGTATCATCAAATCGGGTGTTTCTCTTTTGTTATTTTGCTTGATCTCTGTCTCTTTTATCGATTCCATACTCTAATTTCTCGATTTCATAGGCTTTTGTACATTTAAAGTATGTTTCTTTTTTTATTCGATAACTGATTTTTGGTTGGATCCCATTTCGGTATACGTTGGAACCGAAAATGGAGCTAAATGGATGTAGTTTCGGCACGTTGGACGGAAACTTGACTTCTGGTATGGACATTTAAATTGAACTCACAAAATAAAAAATATATACATATTGATAAGTGACAAAAATATTTGAAATTGTAAAACCAATAATTTGAAATGTAAGTAATAAAAATAATGTGACACACACATCATCTTGGAGGTAAAATAAAATTCCAACTCAGTACCTTACCTATATATCAATCTAGGGATTGCTGCAAATTCAAATTCAAGATAACTAAATGGGGAAATAGATAAAATAAGAGAAAATAGAGAGGACCGGAGGGGGAGGAGTATATCATGGCAAATTAGAGAAGCAGAAGAATGTCAAGCATAGAGTAGAGACTCGGTTCTATATGGTCATAATTAAACGTGATTGATTCTCATTTGGGCCCTCTTTTGATCACCATACAATTTGATGTTGTACTGTTATACTATGATTGGTACAAAATGATAAATGTTTGAACCGATTTGAGGTCTATTTGGTGATTTTGATACACATTTAAGTTAGATTTGGTCGTTGATTCTAAAATGTTTGCCTAAGATTGAATTTAGTTGCATTTAAGTTTAATTCGAAGTTGATTTTGATGTTTAGAATGGAGATCGAGTTTGAAATATACATAACATGCTAGCATTACGTGATAAAGGCTAGATAAGTATATCATCATTGACGGCGATGTTCTGGGTATAAATCATTTTTAAGTGATGACCTATGTGTTAAAGGGGCATTTTAAAGTTGAGGCGACTACAAACCATTAGATAGAGGTAAGATTAGCTTAGATGTTGCAACATGTTAGGGTAATATGCATAGATACTTAATTTAGCAAATGAACAAAGTTTGGAGAAAACAATCAGCATGTATGTTCTAATTGCTATGAGAAAACTACATGCTTTCGTGAATGTTAAATTTGATGCAAGAAGATTTACTTCTACTTTCTCTTTTATATTTTCTAAAATTTGATAGAGAAACAGTTAAATGAATGATGATATTATAATACAACGATAGATTTGGTGCAAAATGTTCACTAGAATTAAGGGGACAACTCTTTGATAAAGTGCTCAGTTATGTGTGAAAACAATTAGGTAGCAGAATATAGTTAGCTTTTGTTAATACCTTAGATATTGATTTTAAAGACAACAACCATATAAATATAGATACTAATGTTTTACCAAGTTGTATACTGTTTGCACCAAAATTGGGCAACACCCTTCGGAAGTTTTTGAAGAGATAATAAATGAAGAACTTGAATTGGAAATAAGGATTATCTAACAAAAACTCCAAGTCACAGAAAAGTAAATTGCACAGAAGACAAGAATTTAGAGTGGTTCGGCGATGCGCCTACGTCCACTATGAAGTTTTATCACTTTATTGCTTAATACTTGAAGGTTACAAGTGTGTTTTAGCAAATTACAACAGAAAATGGACTTAAATTCGAAATCAGCAACACTGGAGGAGGTATGGAGCGCTTTTGGCAGCGTTTGGGCGTATTCTTTCTTTCCAAATTCTCCCTCCCCCCCTTTTCTAAATGACCAGGGGCTCTATTTATAGGCGTGGAAGGCTGAAATCCCGCCCAAAACCTAGGGAGGCCGCTTGGCACGTGAGGGGGGCCCATAGGCCCGCGTTCTCGGAATCCGTGCCCAGTTTGGGATCGATTCGAAGTGAAGTTCGAATCGATCAAAAATGCATCCAATCGAGGAGAAATTTGGTGTGGACATTCTTCAACATGTATGCAAGCTTCTGTGAAAATTTCATGGCATTTGGACCATAGAATTGAGAGATATGATCGATTCAAGATTGCGTCTTCGTGTACCCTGTTTGCTTCGACTCGATCCTATGGATTCGTTCGAATCCATATGGTTCGAATCCATATGGTTCGAATCCATAGGTTCGAATCCATAGGGTTCGAAGAAATACATGCTTCGAATCCATGGTCTTCGTGGCTTTCCTACTGAATGGTTTCGAGGCACGCCGTGAGATGGAATCGAAGTGAAGTTTCAGGATGGATTCGATGCACTGTAACCAGATGGATTCGAAGGAGTTTCTTACCTCATGGATTCGACCTTGAGATTCTCTTGATGGATTCGAAGTAAGGTGACTTGGATGGAGTCGAACTAAGGCTTGCTCAATGGAGTCGAAGCGAGGTTTAGTTCATGGGTTCGAAGTAATGCATGGATTCGAGGTAAGGCTCCGGGAGGATGGATTCGAAGGTAGGAATGCTGGGTTCGAACATTGGTTGATTCGAAGCACTTTCTCTTGATGGGTACGAAGGAAGACCATGGGATGGTTTCGAACTAGATGGAGTCGAACCTGATGGGTTCGAACGTGGCGTGACTGTGCTATGGATTTGAACACGGTGCCTGCTCGGATGGATTCGAAGCACGGCTAAGCTTCTTGGGTTCGAACTAGGGAAGGTTCCGGATGGATTCGAGGTGATGAATTCGAACCGAGCAAGGTTCATTTCTCTCAACTTGAATCCATCATAACTTGAACATACGACCTCGGATTGACTTGAAATTTGAAACGCGGACTTCTATGATCTTTCTGGTCATGTCCTATCAATTGTAGATCAATCTGGACTCGGACAAAATTCATCGATATCCATAGCGAAGAGAAGTGAAACCAATCTCTGAGACGAACTGTCCTTTGTTTTTGGCCAATCTCTTGGTATCACGGCTTTGCCAAAAAGCGGGATAACATATACTATATATTACAGAATGTTACACAGGTGTATAAAGACTAAAGTTCAAGAGTTTGAGAAATTCAAGACTAATGAATTTAAAGACAAATATCTGAAGAGTCGAAGGCTTTAGTGTATAATTATAAGTCATTAGAATAAATTGTCAAAGTCCCTAATAACAGATTTTGATCTTTATCACAAAATTCTGATCTTTGATATTTTACCAAATAAATTATTTGAAATTCAAAATATATTTTTTAAATATTTTATAGAAGTTTTTATGTGTTCAAAGTATTTAAAAACTATGTTTAAAATTATTTTACAAAAATATAAAAGTTTGAAAACATTTTAAAAGAATTATTGTTTTTCAAAGTTAACATGATATGTCGACATAGGCCTCATATGTATGTCGAGATATAGACTATTGAAGAGTTATCTTTTGGATTTTGAATAATTGTGATTTTTAACCGCATCTCTTCACGAATAGACACATCCCTTCATACACTATATGAAAGGGACCGGAAAACCAATTTTACCAACTACTTTCTTCTTTCTCCAAATTCTCGCCATTTATTTCATAAAATCCACTTTCTATACTCTTTGAGTTCATTCAAATTCAGTTTTTACTTTACTACATTCATTCTCTACAATCTACTTACTGATTTGGACGTAGTTTCTCATCAATTCAAATATCAAACCGCTAATAGAAGGGCTATAGGATATCTTGTATCCCAAGTACAACTTTTTGTATTTTGAAATAAAAGACTCTACTCTTATTTGTTTAGGTGTGCTTGTTGCCTGTTCAAATCAAGTGGTTGTGCTTAGTAGCCCATTTAAATCTAGTAGATGATCTTGTTACCCAGTAAATCAAGAGAGTTTTTCCTAGCTTCATGAGACAGGAGGGTTTATCTCATAGCCTTAAAATTAAGATTGTATTCTGGTTTGCTTGCTGCCTGATTAAAATAGGCAATGGACAAAATTTGTATAGTATTGCGGGACTAGATGTAGGATTGATTAATTCGAACCATTATAAAATTCTTGGTACTATTTCTCTTACTTTTTTTTACTGCTTTTATATTTATCTGTAATTGCTTCTATGACTGCTTGATTACTGTAGATAATATACAATGTGATTTAAATCTTAAAACAAAGTTAAAAAGATTCATAAAAGTTATAATACACTATTCGCCCCCTTTAGCATTAAAATAGTCTCAAGATCCGTTACACCATAACCCACATTTTGTACCAGAGCATTATGTTTTAAAAAATTCATAATTTGATTTTTGAAAAGTATAAATGGCTGGTAATTATGTTAGTACACATTTTAACACTTTTGTGGAAATACAAAGTTATGAAATCTGCACATCACTATCAAGTAGATTAAAACTAATTATTTTGAAAAGTCACTTGATGTTTTGGAAAGGTATAATGTGAAACTGCAGGAATACGTATGTTATATGGCTGATGGTAAATAGACACTTGATATTCATACATCATAAATCAAGAAGGACAAATAGATACGAGACAGTGGATGCTCAAGACACATGACTTGAAATCCAAAGATATTAACGAATATACTTTACAAAGATGGAGGATTGGTTAACTTTAGAGATAACTCAAATGGATATGTGATTGGCATCGGCAATGATTCAGATGATGACGATAATGATGAGAAGACTGCTCTTATGACTTGAAATTTTAGAAATTCTTGAAGTACAGAAAATGTTGTAGACCTAAAACAAAAATTCTAGAAATGGAATTATGATTAAGTGTTAGAACTATGATGAACCTGATCATCTGCAAAGAGACTGACCGTATCAAAAGAAATCAAAGATCGCGTATGTCACTAATTCATCCAAAAAAAGAAAAAGGGATTACACTGCAAATTTGGATGATTCTGATACAACTTCAAGTGAAAATGAACCAGACATCAAGAATGCTAATATGTGTTTTGTAGCAATAGAAGATTAACCAGATTAGAATAAAGGGAAAAAAAAGTGGTACCTTTTACATTTTATTTTGTTTCATTAGAATTATTGAATTTAGGAATAAATATAGATTATATAATAATAATAAATATAGATTGAATAATAATAATAAGTATATATAAGTATGTATTTATAGGAATTTTATTGCCTTAGTTTTAATTTTGCAATTTCCGACTTTGGTCGACATACTAGTTAGGAAATTGAAGAATCTTTTCAAATTTAAACTTTTGAATTTCTCACTCTTTTGCATTAATTTCAAAAACTAAAAAGGCATCTTTTCGATTGAAAAAATGCCAGTTCACCCTTTATTAATTAACTCATTCCTATCTCTTCATTTACTCATATTTTATTTCAAAATTCAAAATTATTCATCATTCTCTCTCTCTTTAACACAATTAAACAATGTGTTCCACAAAAGAACTCTCCTCATCCAAAGCCATTAGGCTTACCAAAAAGATCGGAAGTCAACTTCATAATGATCAAGAGTTCATTAAAACTTTTATTGAGTATGCTACTTATTGAAAAGTAATTTCGGAAAGGTTTGCAAATTTTAATGAATTTTCTTCTTATGGTTTACAGGATCTTGCTTTATGAATGGTATTTTTGGTTTAACCGATTCATGTCAAAATGATTTTGATTGCTATCTCGAATTGGTTAAAATATTTTATGCTAATATGAATGGGAAAAAATTCAAAGAGAAGAAGGTCAAATTTGGAGTAGTGTAAAAGACACTACTATTGTTTAGCTTGTGAAATTCTTTGTCAAATTCCTAGTCGTAAAAGTAGTGAAAAAGACCTCTCCACTTTTGAAATTGAATATGGTAAAGAGAAGTTATGAATGATTTACTTTCTAATGATGAATAGTATGGTTTTAAAGGCAAGAATCTTAGGTCTAAGCAATACTAATGAGTCTTATTTCACAAAAAAGTATTACGCCGAGGACGGGAAATCACAATAACCCAAGTCAAAAAAAAATTCAAAACTCCTTTTGCTATTTTTGAAAAATATGATATAAATTGGGGACAAGTGATTTTGGATGACTTCGTTCAAAAGAAAATCTCCAGGTATGAGAACACACTTTATCATGGTGTATATCTTACTAGAATTTTCAATTATTTTGGTATTGATCTAAGAGGTGAAAACATTTTGCCTCATAAAGTTTTCAAAAAAAAACAAACCTCTATCCTATGCACATTCTTCTTGAATTCGAACCTTATGAATCTCTTCCTGAAAAGAAAGAGAGTTTGGCAAGGGAAGAAGAGCAAGAGATTCTTGAAGAAGAAGAAGAAAGCGATGGCATGGAAATTGAAGAGGAGGAAGAGCAAGAAGTAAAAGAGAGGAAATGGACACTTCTCTAGAACGCTTTGACAAACCTTCTCGCTCTTCCAACAAAGAAATCTTCAAAAAACAAGAAAAGCTTATCTAAAACTGGAAGAATTTTAAACGTTCCTTTAGTGAAAATCCACTTTTCTCTTGAACAAAGTAGACAAATATTTCAGGAAGATCATTAGGAAATTTGGTGGAAATTCATCATCATCATCATCTTTTTAGAATTTTTTTCTACCTTTATATCTGTTAGTTGTATGTTTTCCTGGTTTTATTTCATGTTATTTTCCTACATTATTCTATTATGCCCATGTGCTTCTATTTTCAATTAATGAAATTTACTTCTTCCTGTTCAATAATGTTATCTTAGTCTCTACAAGTGATTAAAATAGAACAATACTAACTAGAAACAAAAATTAGAACAAAAAAATAAATATGCAAATTAAGGCACATATGTTGACATACCCCACACAGATATGTTGACATACAAGCCATTTTTGAAAAAATTTAAATTTTAAAAGTTGGTAAGTAACTTTATATTAGTTATTTAATTCATCGTTTCATCTCTATTAAACCCCTTTTTCTAGAAAAACTCATCGTTGATTCATCTTTTCATCTCTTTTCATTCTAAACATTTCCTTTCATATAAATGATTTCTCAAAACTATGTGAAAACTTAAAAGGAATATTTTAATCTTTCAAAGATGCTCTCTATTTCATTCTTCGAAATTAAAGGCGTTTGAAATTAAGTCAAATGCAAATGATAAAGGAACAAGAGAAATATTTTGATGCTCTTCTTTGGTTAATTTCTCCCTTAACGAAGATGATTAAAACAACAATTTGAAATGCTCAAACCCCAAAGAAAACATGGTACAAGAAGATTGGGATGCATCAAAACAAATCCAATCTTCGGATTCGAAGAATGGATTGAAGTTCCAAGAAAATATGGTATTCCAATTTGTTTAGAAATTGTAAGTACGTATTTTAAAACTTGTATATTTGATGATTGGTTTCTATATACTTAATATAGTTAGGTTTGGATTATTATTGGTTTCTATATATGATTTGATTTGGTTTGTTTGAGATTGTTTATTTATATGTTTTGATTGTGTAATGGTTTAGTTTGTATTTCGAAATAATTAATAAAGTTTGTCTTATTTATTTAATGCCTTAAATATTTAGTATATGATTTAGAATTTAATCATTACTCAATAAATATAATCATATCACATTTAATATTGATTTGACTTCATAATTCATAAGTATATCATGTTTAGGGGAAGTTTTATTTTTCACCCATTCTTGTTGATGATAAATGGGAAGAAAAATACAAAATATACCACAAGCATATACTAATAAGGGGTAGTTATTTATCCTTAGGAGGAGTTATATTACATTTTATTTATATAGAAATATTTACGTGGTTATCATCATCAAAAGATGAGAAGTTGTTATTACCTCGGATATTGATTTTGATGACAGCAACTATATGAATGTAGATAATAATGTATTGCCAAGTTGTATAATATATATTGTAGAATATTACGCTGGTACAAAATGACTAAACTTGAAGATAGATCTGTATAAAGGCTAAAGTTCAAGAGTCAGAGATAATCAAGAATCATGAGTTTATAGACAAAGATTTGAAAAGCTCAAGATTTTAGTGTATAGTTATGAGTCATTAGAATAAATTTTTAAAGTTCTTGATAGCAGATTCTGATCTTTATCACAAAATTCTGATCTTTGATATTTTATCAAAATAAATTATTTAAACTCATAATATATTTTTACATACATTTTGTAAAAAAAAAAAAATAAGTTCAAGGCATTTTGAAACTATGTTTAAAATTATCTTACGAAAATTTAGAAGTTTGTGAACATTTTAAAAGAATTATTGGTTTTGAAAGTTAACATAGATATGTCGACATAAGCCTCCTATGTATATCGACTTATAGACCGTTGAAGAGGTGTCATTTGGATTTTGAATAGTTATGATTTTCAATTACATCTCTTTGCTAATAGACACTTCTCTTCATGTACTATATAAAAGGGTCTGGAAAATGAATTTTACTAACGACTTTCCCTTACTTCAATTTGTCGCCATATATTTCACAAAATCCACTTACTATACTCTTCTAATTCATTCAAATATAATTTCTACTTTACTACATTCATTATCTAGAATCTACTTACTGATTTGAAAGTATTCTCTTAGCAATTCAAAGATCAAATTGCTACCAGAAGGGTTATAGGATATTTATCCCAAATACAACTGTTTGTATTTGGAAATCAACATCTCTACTCTTATTGTTTAGGTATGCTTGTAGCTCGTTCAAATCAAGTGGGTGTGTTTAGTAGCCCATCTAAATCTAATGGGTTATCTCGTTGCCTTGTAAATCAAGAGAGTTTGCCTTAGACTAATGAGATAGGAGGGTGTATCTTGTAGCCTTGAAATCGAGACTGTATTCGGGTTTGTTTGTTATTTGGTTAATGTAGGCGATTGAAAAGAAATCTGTACACAATTGTTTGGGATTGGATATAGGATTAGTTTATCCAAAATAGTAAAAAAGTATTCGTGTCATCTTTCTTACTTTACTTTTGTTATTGCTTTATATTTATCTGTGATTGCATCTATGACTGCTTGATTAGAATAGATCTCTGTTAATAATCCATTATTTGATTTAAGTCTTAAAATAAAATTAAAAAGATTCGTAAAAGTTATAAAACACTTTTGACCCTTTTTATTGTTAAAGTAGCCTTAAGATTCGTTGCATCATAACCTATAGCATTGAGATATTTATAAGAGGTACATATAGACCTCTACTAATCTAAGTGAAAAATCATAGTTTATGAAGATAGATTTTGAAATGTCGCATGAGAAACTGTTATATTTCAATTTTTACTAAGTAGTTAAGTGTTAAAATGATTAACTTTGTTATTGAATGGTTTGTTACTATAATGGTAAAGATAGCTTTGTAAAAGAAGGGGTAAATAATTCGTCAAGAAGAATGTGTAAGAGTTGGTTATTCAAAAGAAAACTAAGTCAACCTTTTAATCTTATAAGGAGAAGGTCAATCTTTTCGAGAGCTATCAAACTACAGTATAAGACTTTAGAACTTATATTCGTGGAAAGTACCTAGAAGCATCTCAACACTGTTCAAGTTGTTGTCAACCCACTAAAGATTACTGTGAAAGAAACCAATAAAGAGACACTATCAATTAGATTATTGCATTTAAGGATATTCCTCGCAGTAATGAAAGGAATCTTGGAAAGCAAAGGATAACTAAAACTTTAGAAGAGATTATGAGTATCAGAAGCATATGATGATTGTGAAAATGGACTTTACCTAAGGTGCTATTTGTAGCAACTCGTCACTCATAACTTTCTGATCTATGTCTGAATCGATGTTCAAATCTAAAAGGCCGTAAATGACGGATCGTATGGGTGAAATAGAATAAAAATAGTAAACAGAACTATCTACTTTTAACTACACTTTCAAAACTCATAACGGAAGGGAATGAGTTATAATATGACATAACAGAGATGTTTGAAACTAACTAGATAATAAGCTTAAGTGTTATTTTATTAGTCTAAAATAACACTTCCATATGTAGTTCAACATAAATACAAAGTACTAAACAATAGATAACTAATAAAGTGAAATAACAAGCTCTAGTAGATCTTCATCTATGCCTCCTCATTTCAAGCATTACCTAAACTCCAGCCAATCTATCGTACATAGATAAAAAAATGAAAATATTGAACGGTCAGACATATGCCTGGTGAGTGAGAAAATATAATACCAATATGCTAATAAATAATCATTATAGACTAATCTACTTTTATCATTCTAGAGTTACTTGTTTTTATTAATTAATCTATCATTCATAGCATTTCAACATCATTCATTTCCATGACCATATCATATAACTAGAACATATACTAAACAGTCAGGTACAAGATTTACTAACATTCCTTTTTTTATACCAATCACTGAAGCGATGACAAAGGCCAACCACACCTCCATGCTGATATGCTTTACAATTTATTTAATGTAACCTGGCATCTTTTATTTTTTGATCTACCATATATTATGTATGAATGATTATCCTTATGCTTTACGATTAGATAGACATTTCTATCTTTCCAATTATATACATCGTTTGTGATTAGACTTAACCACATATAGTAACCAACTCTTCTCATTCATCATATCAATTGTTCCTGTAGAATCAATTCGCTTGTATCATTTCATACTATAATGACCTACAAATTTAATGATGGTGAAATTAAATTAATTAAAAATTCCAATTAGTGAATGAATTGGGTATCGTATGTATAACCATTGCATACATCTCTTTTAGATGATCAGTTTATTATATAATTTTGTTAAATTTGGATTTACGAGTTGGAGGATAGGAATTTTACAAGATATAAATGACGTGCATTGCTTGTTTTGGCCAAAATGGGTACATAGCCCATAAACTAGCCTAAAGACTCTTCAAATGAAGCTAAGGAACCCTAGCTAACACCTCAATTCTTATTTTTATCCCTAATCCCGAAATTCTCTAATCTATCTCTAATGGCGGATTAACAATATAATTAAAAGTTATTAAAAATTCAAAATGTCTAAACCTTATCTTATAATGTATCATTTCCAAGCCCTCGACTAGTAGAAGAAACATAAAATGTTTGATTTTGAAGATGAGGCTAGTAGTGACCGTAAATTGGCAAAGAAGTTTCAGTCGTCCATTTTAATTTTTTTGATTCAATGACGAAATTGTGACAATTGGACGATTGGAGGGCATAATCATGTACAGGATGTTAAGGAGAGTCGATCCATATGATTAGATAGTCCAATAGGGTCTCGAATTGACTGGAAACCACTTAGAAACGACTAGATCTTGTTTATGGTGGGGATGCTTTGTTGGTGGCATGGCCGGTTGAGTCAGGAGCGGTGGCATATGGGGAGGCTTGCTACATTGTCAGATACGGTTGGAAGTGAATGTGGCAATGACAGTTTGAAATTGAATGCGAATAGTTGGCAAAGAGGAGGGAGTATTGGTAGTGGAGGGGATACTGTAGCATAGGGGTAATTTTATAGTTTAGCCCTTACGTATTTATTTTCAATTCAAACCTTCGAACTTCTGATCTTCATCTCTTTTTTATATGAACTCTGATTTACGCGCGGTTTATTCTGTTGGAGTCATGGTGAAATTCCAGATGATTTGATGCTTGGCTTACTAAGTTCTTGAGTTGTTCGCAAAAGCGCATAGGTATGATTATCAATTTTAATTAATTGAGTTTTAAATATTAAATGTGTATCCATCGATGAAAATTAACGTCTATCGATATGTATTGTGTTATATTGATGATTATTTGGTTATTATGATATTTTGGATGCGTTGTGCCTTGATTTACAGTGTTTTGTTAATTGTTGTATTATTGGATGTTTAATTATAAATAATAGGGAATTTGAATGGGACAAAAATATTTAATTGAAATAAATGGATGAAATTGTGCAATATTGTGAAAAATAGATAAATAAAATAATTTGAATTTGAGTGATGTTTGTAAATGATAATATAATTAGTTTATAGAATTTATAGAATGAAACAATATTATTATTGTTTGCGTAATAAAACAAAATATATTTTTGGAATAATAATAGTAAAAATATGTTTTCAAGAGTATTTTAAGTCGAATTATTACAATTTTAAGACAACCGATAAAAGGAGTGTCGATGTATAATGTGAAATATTGTTATTTTGAGATAAACAGTAATGGATCGGCTTTGAAAAGCATTAAAGTTGTTTTAATATATATATTATTATTTTGATGTAAAATAATAATATTATTGTTTTGAAAATATGTTATAGTTTTTGAAGGAATATTAAGATGAAATAAAAAAAGGTATTTTTGTAATAAGGAAGAATAAAATGATTTTATACTTAGAGAATAATAGTTTGAAATATAATATTTCGAATGGTTGTGAAATATGCAATTAATTGTTAATGTATGATGACGAAATCGTATTTTGATGAGGATGTGATATTTTATCATTATTATTATCGGATGATGAGTAGTTAGTCTATCATTTTAGAGTTACTTGTTTTTATTAATTAGTCTATCATTCATAGCATTTCAACATCATTCATTTCCATGACCATATCATATAACTAGAACATGTACTAAACAGTCAGGTACAAGATTTACTAACATTCCTTTTTTATACCAGTCATTGAAGCGATGACAAAGGCCAAGCACACGTCCATGCTGATATGCTTTACAATTTATTTAATGTACCCTGGCATCTTTTATTTTTTGATCTACCATATATTATGTATGAATGATTATCCTTATGCTTTACGATTAGATAGACATTTCTATCTTTCCAGTTCTATACATCGTTTGTGATTAGACTTAACCACATATAGTAACCAACTCTTCTCATTCATCATATCAATCGTTCCTGTAGAATCAATTCGCTTGTATCATTTCATACTATAACGACCTACAAATTTAATGATGGTGAAATTAAATTAATTAAAAATTCCAATTAGTGAATGAATTGGGTATCGTATGTATAACCATTGCATACATCTCTTTTAGATGATCAGTTTATTATATAATTTTGTTAAATTTGGATTTAGGAGTTGGAGGATAGGAATTTTACAAGATATAAATGACGTGCATTGCTTGTTTTGGCCAAAATGGGTACATAGCCCATAAACTAGCCTAAAGACTCTATAAATGAAGCTAAGGAACCCTAGCTAACACCTCAATTCTTATTTTTATCCCTAATCCCGAAATTCTCTAATCTATCTCTAATGGCGGATTAACAATATAATTAAAAGTTATTAAAAATTCAAAATGTCTAAACCTTATCTTATAATGTATCATTTCCAAGCCCTCGACTAGTAGAAGAAACATAGATTGTTTGATTTTGAAGATGAGGCTAGTAGTAACCGTAAATTGGCAAAGAAGTTTCAGCCGTCCATTTTAATTTTTTTGATTCAATGACGAAATTGTGATAATTGGACGATTAGAGGGCAAAATCATGTACAGGATGTTAAGGAGAGTCGATCCATATGATTAGATAGTCCAATAGGGTCTCGAATTGACTGGAAACCACTTAGAAAAGACTAGATCTTGTTTATGGTTGGGATGCTTTGTTGGTGGCATGGCCGGTTGAGTCAGGAGCGGTGGCATATGGGGAGGCTTGCTGCATTGTCAGATACGGTTGGAAGTGAATGTGGCAATGACAGTTTGAAATTGAATGCGAATAGTTGGCAAAGAGGAGGGGGTATTGGTAGTGGAGGGGATACTGTAGCATAGGGGTAATTTTATAGTTTAGCCCTTACGTATTTATTTTCAATTCAAACCTTCGAACTTCTGATCTTCATCTCTTTTTTATATGAACTCTGATTTACGCGCGGTTTATTCTGTTGGAGTCATGGTCAAAATTCCAGACGATTTGATGCTTGGCTTACTAAGTTCTTGAGTTGTTCGCAAGAGCGCATAGGTATGATTATTAATTTTAATTAATTGAGTTTTAAATATTAAATGTGTATCCATCGATGAAAATTAACGTCTATCGATATGTGTTGTGTTATATTAATGATTATTTGGTTATTATGATGTTTTGGATGCGTTGTGCCTTGATTTACAGTGTATTGTTAATTGTTGTATTATTGGATGTTTAATTATAAATAATAGGGAATTTGAATGGGACAAAAATATTTAATTGAAATAAATGGATGAAATTGTGCGATATTGTGAAAAATAGATAACTAAAATAATTTGAATTTGAGCGATGTTTGTTAATGATAATATAATTAGTTTATAGAATTTATAGAATGAAACATTATTATTATTGTTTGCGTAATAAAACAAAAAATATTTTTGGAATAATAATAGTAAAAATATGTTTTCAAGAGTATTTTAAGTCGAATTATTACAATTTTAAGCCAACCGATAAAAGGAGTGTCGATGTATAATGTGAAATATTGTTATTTTGAGATAAACAGTAATGGATCGGCTTTGAAAAGCATTAAAGTTGTTCTAATATATATATATATATATATATATATATATATTATTTTGATGTAAAATAATAATATTATTGTTTTGAAAATATGTTATAGTTTTTGAAAGAATATTAAGATGAAATAAAAAAAGGTATTTTTGTAATAAGGAAGAATAAAATGATTTTATACTTAGAGAATAATAGTCCAAAATATAATATTTCGAATGGTTGTGAAATATGCAATTAATTGTTAATGTATGATGACGAAATCGTATTTTGATGAGGATGTGATATTTTATCATTATTATTATCGGATGATGAGTAGTTAGTCTATCATTCTAGAGTTACTTGTTTTTATTAATTAGTCTATCATTCATAGCATTTCAACATCATTCATTTCCATGACCATATCATATAACTAGAACATATACTAAACAGTCAGGTACAAGATTTACTAACATTCCATTTTTTATACCAATCACTGAAGCGATGACTAAGGCCAACCACACCTCCATGCTGATATGCTTTACAATTTATTTAATGTACCTTGGCATCTTTTATTTTTTGATCTACCATATATTATGTATGAATGTTTATCCTTATGCTTTACGATTAGATAGACATTTCTATCTTTCCAGTTCTATACATCATTTGTGATTAGACTTAACCAATATAGTAACCGACTCTTCTCATTCATCATATCAATCGTTCCTGTAGAATCAATTCGCTTGTATCATTTCATACTATAACGACCTACAAATTTAATGATGGTGAAATTAAATTAATTAACAATTCCAATTAGTGAATGAATTGGGTATCGTATGTATAACCATTGCATACATCTCTTTTAGATGATCAGTTTATTATATAATTTTGTTAAATTTGGATTTACGAGTTGGAGGATAGGAATTTTACAAGATATAAATGACGTGCATTGCTTGTTTTGGCCAAAATGGGTACATAGCCCATAAACTAGCGTAAAGACTCTTTAAATGAAGCTAAGGAACCCTAGCTAACACCTCAATTCTTATTTTTATCCCTAATCCCGAAATTCTCTAATCTATCTCTAATGGCGGATTAACAATATAATTAAAAGTTATTAAAAATTCAAAATGTTTAAACCTTATCTTATAATGTATCATTTCCAAGCCCTCGACTAGTAGAAGAAACACAAAATGTTTGATTTTGAAGATGAGGCTAGCAGCGACCGTAAATTGGCAAAGAAGTTTCAGCCGTCCATTTTAATTTTTTTGATTCAATGACGAAATTGTGACAATTGGACGATTAAAGGGCATAATCATGTACAGGATGTTAAGGAGAGTCGATCCATATGATTAGATAGTCCAATAGGTTCTCGAATTGACTGGAAACCACTTAGAAATGACTAGATCTTGTTTATGGTGGGGTTGCTTTGTTGGTGGCATGGCCGGTTGAGTCAGGAGCGGTGGCATATGGGGAGGCTTGCTGCATTGTCAGATACAGTTGGAAGTGAATGTGGCAATGACAGTTTGAAATTGAATGCGAATAGTTGGCAAAGAGGAGGAAGTATTGGTAGTGGAGGGGATACTGTAGCATAGGGGTAATTTTATAGTTTAGCCCTTACGTATTTATTTTCAATTCAAACCTTCGAACTTCTGATCTTCATCTCTTTTTTATATGAACTCTAATTTACGCGCGGTTTATTTTGTTGGAGTCATGGTGAAATTCCAGACGATTTGATGCTTGGCTTACTAAGTTCTTGAGTTGTTCGCAAAAACGCATAGGTATGATTATTAATTTTAATTAATTGAGTTTTAAATATTAAATGTGTATCCATCGATGAAAATTAACGTCTATCGATATGTGTTGTGTTATATTGATGATTATTTGGTTATTATGATGTTTTGGATGCGTTGTGCCTTGATTTACAGTGTATTGTTAATTGTTGTATTATTGGATGTTTAATTATAAATAATAGGGAATTTGAATGGGACAAAAATATTTAATTGAAATAAATGGATGAAATTGTGCAATATTGTGAAATATAGATAACTAAAATAATTTGAATTTGAGCGATGTTTGTTAATGATAATATAATTAGTTTATAGAATTTATAGAATGAAACATTATTATTATTATTTGCGTAATAAAACAAAACATATTTTTGGAATAATAATAGTAAAAATATGTTTTCAAGAGTATTTTAAGTCGAATTATTACAATTTTAAGACAACCGATAGAAGGAGTGTCGATGTATAATGTGAAATATTGTTATTTTGAGATAAATAGTAATGGATCGGCTTTGAAAAGCATTAAAGTTGTTCTAATATATATATATATATATTATTATTTTGATGTAAAATAATAATATTATTGTTTTGAAAATATGTTATAGTTTTTGAAGGAATATTAAGATGAAATAAAAAAAGGTATTTTTATAATAAGGAAGAATAAAATGATTTTATACTTAGAGAATAATAGTCTGAAATATAATATTTCGAATGTTTGTGAAATATGCAATTAATTGTTAATGTATGATGACGAAATCGTATTTTGATGAGGATGTGATATTTTATCATTATTATTATCGGATGATGAGTAGTTAGTCTATTATTCTAGAGTTACTTGTTTTTATTAATTAGTCTATCATTCATAGCATTTCAACATCATTCATTTCCATGACCATATCATATAACTAGAACATATACTAAACAGTCAGGTACAAGATTTATTAACATTCCATTTTTTATACCAATCACTAAAGCAATGACAAAGGCCAACCACACCTCCATGCTGATATGCTTTACAATTTATTTAATGTACCCTGGCATCTTTTATTTTTTGATCTACCATATATTATGTATGAATGATTGTCCTTATGCTTTACGATTAGATAGACATTTCTATCTTTCCAGTTCTATACATCGTTTGTGATTAGACTTAACCAATATAGTAACCAACTCTTCTCATTCATCATATCAATCGTTCCTGTAGAATTAATTCGCTTGTATCATTTCATACTATGACGACCTACAAATTTAATGATGGTGAAATTAAATTAATTAAAACTTCCAATTAGTGAATGAATTGGGTATCGTATGTATAACCATTGCATACATCTCTTTTAGATGATCAGTTTATTATATAATTTTGTTAAATTTGGATTTACGAGTTGGAGGATAGGAATTTTACAAGATATAAATGACGTGCATTGCTTGTTTTGGCCAAAATGGGTACATAGCCCATAAACTAGCCTAAAGACTCCTTAAATGAAGCTAAGGAACCCTAGCAAACACCTCAATTCTTATTTTTATCCCTAATCCCGAAATTCTCTAATCTATCTCTAATGGAGGATTAACAATATAATTAAAAGTTATTAAAAATTCAAAATGTTCAAACCTTATCTTATAATGTATCATTTCCAAGCACTCGACTAGTAGAAGAAACATAAAATGTTTGATTTTGAAGATGAGGCTAGTAGTGACCGTAAATTGGCAAAGAAGTTTCAGCCGTCCATTTTAATTTTTTTGATTCAATGACGAAATTGTGACAATTGGATGATTAAAGGGCATAATCATGTACAGGATGTTAAGGAGAGTCGATCCATATGATTAGATAGTCCAATAGGGTCTCGAATTGACTGGAAACCACTTAGAAATGACTAGATCTTGTTTATGGTGGGGATGCTTTGTTGGTGGCATGGCCGTTGAGTCAGGAGCGGTGGCATATGGGGAGGCTTGCTGCATTGTCAGATACAGTTGGAAGTGAATGTGGCAATGACAGTTTGAAATTGAATGCGAATAGTTGGCAAAGAGGAGGGAGTATTGGTAGTGGAGGGGACACGGTAGCATAGGGGTAATTTTATAGTTTAGCCCTTACGTATTTATTTTCAATTCAAACCTTCGAACTTCTGATCTTCATCTCTTTTTTATATGAACTCTGATTTACGCGCAGTTTATTTTGTTGGAGTCATGGTGAAATTCCAGACGATTTGATGCTTGGCTTACTAAGTTCTTGAGTTGTTCGCAAAAGCGCATAGGTATGATTATTAATTTTAATTAATTGAGTTTTAAATATTAAATGTGTATCCATCGATGAAAATTAACGTCTATCGATATGTGTTGTGTTATATTGATGATTATTTGGTTATTATGATGTTTTGGATGCGTTGTGCCTTGATTTACAGTGTATTGTTAATTATTGTATTATTGGATGTTTAATTATAAATAATAGGGAATTTGAATGGGACAAAAATATTTAATTGAAATAAATGGATGAAATTGTGCAATATTGTGAAAAATAGATAATAAAATTATTAAAAATTCAAAATGTTTAAACCTTATCTTATAATGTATCATTTCCATGCCCTCGTCTAGTAGAAGAAACATAAAAAGTTTGATTTTGAAGATGAGGCTAGTAGTGACCGTAAATTGGCAAAGAAGTTTCAGCCGTCCATTTTAATTTTTTTGATTCAAAGACGAAATTATGACAATTGGACGATTAAAGGGCATAATCATGTACAGGATGTTAAGGAGAGTCGATCCATATGATTAGATAGTCCAATAGGGTCTCGAATTGACTGGAAACCACTTAGAAATGACTAGATCTTGTTTATGGTGGGGATGCTTTGTTGGTGGCATGGCCGGTTGAGTCAGGAGCGGTGGCATATGGGGAGGCTTGCTGCATTGTCAGATATGGTTGGAAGTGAATGTGGCAATGACAGTTTGAAATTGAATGCGAATAGTTGGCAAAGAGGAGGGAGTATTAGTATTGGAGGGGATACTGTAGCATAGGGGTAATTTTATAGTTTAGCCCTTACGTATTTATTTTCAATTCAAACCTTCGAACTTCTGATCTTCATCTCTTTTTTATATGAACTCTGATTTACGCGCGGTTTATTTTGTTGGAGTCATGGTGAAATTCCAGACGATTTGATGCTTGGCTTACTAAGTTCTTGAGTTGTTCGCAAAAGCGCATAGGTATGATTATTAATTTTAATTAATTGAGTTTTAAATATTAAATGTGTATCCATCGATGAAAATTAACGTCTATCGATATGTGTTGTGTTATATTGATGATTATTTGGTTATTATGATGTTTTGGATGCGTTGTGCCTTGATTTACAGTGTATTGTTAATTGTTGTATTATTGGATGTTTAATTATAAATAATAGGGAATTTGAATGGGACAAAAATATTTAATTGAAATAAATGGATGAAATTGTGCAATATTGTGAAAAATAGATAACTAAAATAATTTGAATTTGAGCGATGTTTGTTCTTTTTTTTTCTTTTTTTTTTGAACTGGTACTTTATATACAACAAATCATTGGGACAACATATCCCATGTCAAATAAACGTTCGAAAGCAAGTTTCGAACTTGTGACATCCTGTACCAAACCCGAATCAATTAACCATTTGGACAAATGTGCTTGTCTTGAGCGATGTTTGTGAATGATAATATAATTAGTTTATAGAATTTATAGAATGAAACATTATTATTATTGTTTGCGTAATAAAACAAAACATATTTTTGGAATAATAATAGTAAAAATATGTTTTCAAGAGTATTTTAAGTCGAATTATTACAATTTTAAGACAACCGATAAAAGGAGTGTCGATGTATAATGTGAAATATTGTTATTTTGAGATAAACAGTAATGGATCGGCTTTGAAAAGCATTAAAGTTGTTCTAATATATATATATATATATATATATATATATTATTTTGATGTAAAATAATAATATTATTGTTTTGAAAATATGTTATAGTTTTTGAAGGAATATTAAGATGAAATAAAAAAAGGTATTTTTGTAATAAGGAAGAATAAAATGATTTTATACTTAAAGAATAATAGTCTGAAATATAATATTCCGAATGGTTGTGAAATATGCAATTAATTGTTAATGTATGATGACGAAATCGTATTTTGATGAGGATGTGATATTTTATCATTATTATTATCGGATGATGAGTAGTTAATTATGGTTTTGACTGTTTGATGATTGATGTTTGTGCTACTAATGTTATTTAGTACACATTTGATAATCTAATGTTTTTGTTACTAATGTTTATGGGTTAGTGCATGTTTGACGATATTGACGTCGTGTTACTACTGTGAGGCGATTAGTACACAATTTTTTGATTTATATTTGCATTGATGATTTATTACTAATATAAGATGATTAGTACGCGAGTAAGTATATAGGTTCTGTCCGCGGGTGCAGCGTAGTGGAAAGGAGACTTGGGTTCTGGTAAAAAGACCCGGGTTCGATTCCTACCGTGCGTTTCCCTATCCTATATAAATTTACCCGAGGGTATGGGGGCTTGGATCAGCGGACGGCTTTACTATACCCTCCTCGGGAGTTTAACGGCCCGCCGGGTTCTCCTGGTTTTTCAAAAAAAAAAGTATATAGGTTCTTGTTTACTTATTTGATGCTTGGGATTGACATGAATGTTGTTGACGTTTAATGGTCGTGTTGCTACTATTATTGTTACCACATGTTTACAATGATTTACGATGATTGACTATGATGGCTTAGTAGGAGTAGAATTTTCTGTTTGCATTAGTTGCATTGGTCGTGTGGATATTATGCCTGTTATGTGTTAATAATTATTGGATACAGGAAAAGAGCAGGAAATATAACTACATGGGCTTGATCCAAAAAAGGGTACTAGACGGTTTTTTTATGCAATAACCAGGAGATCCCTTAGATTGGGCTAAGGTGTATAGAAATTAGTGCAGCCTAGACATAATTGAACATTTTTTCAATTTCCATGCATTTGTAAAGTTGCAGGTGTAAGAAAAGGAGGAAAGAAAGAGGTTTGGATACATAAAACATCTACGTGTTGTTTACCTAAATTCTTTTCTTTGTATTATTATTCTTTCTTTTTATAGATTTAGTAGAATGATTGAAGTATGGAAGAATATACGATGTTTCGTTTATTGCATTAGACCTTCTGCATTTGAGGCTTATGTATTTATTATTGAGATATATATTTATTTTATTTAAATTTCGCTGTGAGGTTTTTCTCTTTTTGCCTTTCTTGATTATGGGTTTTAAATTATAAAACCAATGGTTCACCATTTTTAATGTCTGAGATTAGCGTGCAAGCGTATTTTGATAACGTTTTAAACTAACTTTAGATGTTAGAAATAGTGGGTCGTCATACTTGGTATCAAAGCACAGTTTTAGTAATTTCTTGAGCCTTAGGTAAGTTTAGCCATTTAAGGTAGAACTAATTTACACCTTAGGCTGGGTTAGAATAAAATGAGAGAGTGTTATGACTGACGACTATATGCTTTGTATGTATAGGCTGTTTGTGTAACCACCATTACTTCACCCTAATTTATTTATGATAATCTTTGTATGGAAGATAAATAAAGTAGAAGTAGGATAGGAAGAGCACTTATAGGCAGGATTAAGTGTTGGTTATAACCTAAGTGAAACACATATGATGTGAAATTATAATAAGGTCCCAACTCTTAATAAATAGGATTACATTTTATGCTTGAAGTTTTAACTAAAGGGAATTTGCTGAAAAAGTTATGTCACATATACATATTTGGTTTTAAGGTATTTTACTAAAAGAGGAAAATATTTATTTTGGGCATAAAGTAACTTGTTGATTTGAGAAATAAAGTACTTTTATGAAGAAATTAAAAAGTGGTTATAGTAAAAATATTTTATTTTTGTAGATGGATGTTCAGTTTAGAATATCTTAAATATACATACACACACTTACACACACATGGATATATATATGTATTTAGATATATATATATATATATATATATCTGTGTGTGTGTGTGTATATGTGTGTGTGTGTGTATTTGTGTGTATGTATCGGAAGAGAATATTTTGAGATATATTTTTATTCGAGAAATACCTATTCGAGTAAGGTAAGTGAGGAATAGCTTTGCTTGAGGGAAAGGTTTTATCCAAAGTGTATCTTTAATTTTCTGGAAAACTTTTTGGTTGAAAATTAATTTTGGTTGTAAAAATTTATATTAAAAGGGGTACTCATTGGTAATCAATGTCTTGAGCGGGACAACATTTTAGGTAAATGATTTTGATTTGACATATACTTAATTTGAAAGATGTTTTATTGAGGATATATCTGAAAATATATCATGGAGAAAAGACGTAGCATAAAATATCTAGTTTTGAAATACTTTGATAAAATATTTTCAAAGATGGGAATGATTTGACTTAGAAGTAAAGAGTTAAAAAAGAAAAATATTTGATTTGAACAACAAACAATGGAAGTATTTGTTAACAATTTTTTTTCTGAAAAGATATTTTATTTAGAAAACTCTATTTGAGGACTGTAAGACTAAGTTATGTGACATGGGATGTGAGATGACTTGGCAAGATGAGGTTGAGTTTGCCTAAAACCATTTATGACATTGTTACATTTATGACTGTTGTGTATGACTTTTCTTATGAAGCTATATAGATCTTAAGTTATTCCCTTTCATAGAGAGAGAGTTGGGATATGATATAGGGACTTCCCATTTCTATGTATGGGATGTTGACTTTTTGCTTATACTAGCTTGCTTTAGTTAAATTGTCTGTATTGATTTGTTGCTTGCAAAGATATTTCCTATGATTTATTATTTGTATTGCTTGTTTGTCTATGATTGCTTATTAACTTATGACGTGGTTGTTTGCATTGGTTTCTTTTCATGTATTATGTTGTCGGTTGTTTTTTTTTACTTTGATTGATTTTGATTATTTATTTGTTTGCTTGTTTAATTTTTTGCCTCATGTGATCGTTGTATTGTATGTTAGGTCATATTGCTTGGTACGTGTGATAATTTTATGATGAGATAGTTATGCAGTGTTAGCTTTTAGTGGGATATACATCAGAGAAACTAGTAAGACGTTAAGGGACATGTTTGATTTAGTAATAGCGGGATATTATAGTTTCAAAAGTTAAGGAAAATAGATATTTGGATTACCTAAGAGGAAGATGAGTAATAGTGATTAAAAAATTTGATGACTAAAGACTTGATGGGTACCACTAAAGAATCAAAACGATTGGTGGAAGCTTCATTGTGTGTTTTCTAAAATAAAGAATTTTAAAATATGTGCTCGAGATATGATATAAGCAAAAAATTATCATGTAACACCCATAAATTAAATGGTAGTTAATTAAAAGAATTAATAAATAATTTATAAGGCTCAAAAATGGAATTTGGAAAAACGTTAAAATTTGACCATGAAACTTGCAACATTGCGTTCATGGTACTCGTTTGATTAACTTTCGTATATAAAGTTTTACGATCAGAGTAAGATGAAGTAGTTATAAACGTTTGAAGTTTTTAGATCGAAAATAATTAAAAAGAATTCAATATCGATTTAAATAATGTTATAATTAACACCATTACTTAACGTTAACGACGATGGTTAAGTTCCGAGACCCACCGGTCGACCTATTGGAATAGCTGGTTGACCGCTAGTGATAAACCGCTAGCAGTTAATCGCTATATAGGAGCATTCGACCGGTTAGCTAGGGCACTTGTAGGTTGAACCTCGGACCAAATGACCCAGATTTAATAAATAATAATCCAACAGACAGAATTGATTCCATTTCCTATAAATATAGACCCAACCCCTCACTTTTCTTCTTATATTTTTAGAATTGTGTAGTGAAGCTCAACCAATTTTGCTTTTTTCTACTTCTAGAAATTATTAAAATACTATGTGTGTGTGTCTATTGGAGAATGATAGAAAATAAAAGAGAAAAAAAGGAAAGAGTGAATAAATTCTGCAAAAGATGTAAGTTTAGAAATTATAAATTTAAATTCTACTTAAGTTAAAGATCTGCAAATCAAATAGGTATGTATGCATTTTCAAATACACATTTTTGGTTGAAAAGAAAAGAAGTCTAGTAAGATGAATGGATTTGAATCTAGGGATTTAAAGCTAATAGGTAAGTGTTAAAATTACCTAATTTACATAATACTACATTTAGATCATTGAAATTCTATTTTTATTATTACGCATTCGTGAAATCCATTGAATTGTAGGCCTAAACAAATGAATCTAACTTGAAATCATTGTCTACTTATTCAGTACTTTATATACAACAAATCATTGGGACAACATACCCCATGTCAATGAACGTTCGAAAGCAAGTTTCGAACTTATGACCTCTTGCACCAAAGTCGAATCAATTAACCACTTGGAAAATGGTGCTTGTCATAAAATTATTAGTTATTTCCAGATTTTTGTTATTTGGGTTGTAAACTATTAAACTTACTAATCATCCATTGGGGATGTTTTAATTTGATTTGAGATTTAAATTTCCTATATTATAATTCATAGGACTACAATCTAGTTATAATGATTATGATGTGAATTTTCAGAAATTATCCAACCTTACAATTATAAATGAAAATCACGTCATTTGGATTAACAAAAGATATGTCTAAATGAAAAAGATGTGCGAAGTAGGGGTGTCTTTTTCGTAGTGCGCACTGTCTATTTCAATAAAAATAAGAAGAGATAATTCCTTGAAATTACAGACGCAACATAATCCCACATTTTGGTAGTTTATGGAAAGTTTACAACGGAACATTTTCTTCTTAGGAAATAAATAGTTTCAATGCATTAAAATATAGAAATACTAATTTTGTGGAATTTACACATAAATGTATATCCAGAAATCACAAAATGTAGAAACTAAATAAAATACAAATAGAAATATAATTAATCCCATTTACAAATTTTATATATATAAGGTAATGTATAAGTTTAAGAAATAAATAAACAAATATCAGCTGCAATATAAATACATACATAGTAACGTTAATTTATCATATTAATTACAGATAAAATGCTAGAATACGAATATAGAAATAAATTAAGGAGTGATGGAAGTTACAACGTCAATGGACAATAATTACACAATTAACGGGAAGTTATAATAGTCAGTATGGGTATTAACCCATTTAATGAATTAAATTAAAGAGACTAAATATGACATTGATGAAGGAAAATAAATAGACATGATAAATTAATTCTTAAATGTACTAGCAGATATCATTAATACTTCCCAATTTGAATTAAAAAGGCAATTTATAAAGGGATTAATTGGAGGTAAAAGAAATAGTAGAAGACATTTAATAACATTGATGGAAATGAGAGACAAAGGCAGTAAATAAGAAAAAGTTCATACCATGAAAATAAATAAATACTATTAAATGAACTTAGGAAGATTATCAAAATCATAAGGTCTCAATAATACGTTTGTGACGGGTGTGAATTGTCGGGCCTAGTCTAATATTTAGATTAATTTATAAATGATTTAGCTTAACATGGATGGGGATGCAAGGTCTATAGGGTTACACAACAGAATCCTACGCTCCGTAAGAGGCTACCAGCAATTGTGTGCACATATTACTGATGTGGGACATCTCCAACCATATAACCCATAGGGATATATGTTTAAATATAGGTTTGGGGAAAAATATACCAAGGGGTTCGTCTTGGATTTGAAGTATTAAATGGTTATGTACCTTAAGGGGGTCAAAGGGTTTTCTTCGAGGTTGAGGTATTAAATGGCCATTGGGTCTTTCTCGTCCCTATTTAAGAAGTCTTAAATAACCCACAACGTTTCCTAATTGGGAAAGTGGGGTCTACTTCAATTTCAAACTAAAGGTACTAAGTAACTGGGAGTGAGCATTTTCCTTGATTTGCATTAGATAAATCTAAACAAGATTTGGGTTTGGAGGTCAATCCATGTTTACGTTATTGGAAAATTGGTATTTATGGAGTAGGGTTGGACATAGGTCAAGGCCACTATTGGTCCCGAGAGGTCATTAACAAAAACTTGAGTTAAGCCTGGACAAGCTACACCTCCTACTGGTCCAGAGTTCGTATGGGATATGCACTAATCTCATATTTTGGTTGCTTGTTTTTTTGTTTGGAGTTCGGATAGATAACCCTTAGATAAGTGTTTGAGATACTTTAGTAATATGGCTAGTTATATTATAAAGTTGTATCTAGGATTCATCGACCTTCGTAGCTAGGGCCGGTTGACCATCAATTACATTGCGAAGTGTCTACTTAGGAGTTAAGTATTAAATGGCCATTGAATCTGCCTCTTCCTTAATTAAGAAGTATTAAATGGCTGTTACGGAGGGCCCATTTCGGATTCGAGGTACTAAATAGTCTTGTGTAACATTCCCACTCAGAGACTCGAAGATGAATGTTGATGATGTTGTAGTCATCCCTAAAATTATCTTCCAGCCATGGTAGTGAGTTTAATATATTCATATACAAACTAACTAAAAATAACAGTTAAATATTTTCATTCCATAGAAATTTACGTAATGTTCAATACATACATTTTTATTCAGAATTAACCCCAAAAAGCGTGCCCACGCAAGTGTCAAATAACAATAGAAAATAACATAGTAAGAGTCATGTCAACATATGATTATGCATTACAACAAAATACCCATTTCACAATAAAATACGACAATCCTATACCACCGGCACCAATAGTATATAAATAGTGCGTTGTCCATGCCCGGCTGATATAGGACAATCATCGGGGTTGAAGTAAACCGGTATCCCATAAAACTTTTCATATCTCGCAATTTATGGACAAAATATGATATCACAGATATAACAGAAGAGACAGTAATAACAATATGAATAAATAATCATCAGAGCAATAGATGCACAGAGTTATGCATCAAATGTAGTAGAATTTATACAATAGAAGTAAACTCAAATAAACAGTCTCAATAAATAAAAATAAGCACGCACTGTCACGGGCTCTATAGTGTTGCTCAATAGAAAAGCATAGAAATCCATGTATGTATATAATACGAGATAGCTCCATCTAGCTCATCCTTCGAACATCTACTACATCACCTAAACCCGTTATCTAGTCTACTCATTTAAAAGTATCCAAGATAATAAAAAGCAAAGCACAAAACCTTGGGTTAGACAACGGTCTGGTGGAGCGGTAAATGAGTCTCAGAATATTATGCAGTTAAATATGGTAAGGAACAAGAGTATACAAACCATACCTGACCTGTTCCTACAACCAAAGAGTTAGCTTATAACATATGCTACTCTACAATATTGTATAAATATACCATAAACCAAATAAATGATATCAATCTTGCAGGTATTCCTATCTCCAATACCTACTTCCTATGATACCTGTGAGTGATAGCCTATTAAAGAAAACAATCAAAGCATCCATACCATCCATCAACAATCCTAACTATCACTCCTTATGCCCTGAATATATGATAACTCGTATGGCCCCCATGTCAGGGATTAATGGAAATCAATGTTCTTTATTTTACTCTTGTATCCCATAGCCCAATGATGGATACATGTCTCACAACCCAACGCTGGACATTAGACCCAAAGTTATAGGTCGAAAGTATACTGTAACGACCCTATATTTTCAACCATTCGCATCCAAACATGCCGGATTTGAATTGCTCAAAATACCGAATTGTAAATATAAATTTGGCAAAACTCAGAATATTCAGTAAACAAATAAATCACAGATCACAGACACAGAGTAATATAATGCAGCAGAAGTAAACAAATAGTAGTTCATGAAGCTGCTATATAAAACATTTGAGTTAAATAAGATACAATAGGAGTTTAATACAATAATCAAGTACAAAGCTGAATACATCACTGGGATCAACTGAATAACTGGAATTGAAATAGATAGTTGAATCTTCAAGCAAAGCTCCAACTCCAAAGGTGAGTCTCTAATGTTGTATCACTCAGTCTGACCCGAGCGTAAAGCAAAACACAAAATACTCGAGTCAGGACATACATAGTTATACAATGTAAACCAACTCAAGTGAACTGTAATATAAGGTACAAGTAACTTAAAGGATGCTTGGGACCGTCCATCCTCTAAGGATCCCTTAAACTATTTACTATGTAGTAATATTTCGCTATTATAATAGTGGCTAATTGCAAAATAAACTCACTTTTTAATAGCGTTAAGGGGTTATCCATATAGCCCTTAACAAAAATAATGCCAATAGTCTATACAGCACCTTAATACCTCCTGATCGGAAGGCTACCAGAGGATACTCCACAGGTACGACACAAATAGAAACTCATAGTAAAGGCACAGTATGGTAAGTGACACGGCAGAACTAGGCAATGCCAGGGTAGATATACCAATTACGCATTCGGGCTGGTGGAAACGCGTAGCAGCTACTACCGCCCACCTCGAACAACACCCCCAGAATCAAAAATCAAAAGTGGCCACCGAAACAATCAAAAAGTCAGAGTATAATATCGAAGGAGTGTGTCCGATCAGAGGAATGACCTCGTTGGCCCTAGAATCGCTCCTGTTTTAGCCACCTTATGCCAACTCACGGGAGTCGGGTCCACGTATTTACCGCAAAGGAAACGCCGCCGCCATCCTACTTCTTTCTGGAATCTCCACCGCGTAGACGGTTGTTAAAGTGGTTTTCGGGGTTGGAAGAGAGTATGACAACTTCCGATCCCGGTCTCTTTAACAACCAAACGTCATTATAACCCATGGATATTTATTTCAAAATCATTTATACTTTCAAAACCAAACTAGCATATCCGTTTCAAAATCATATCATTTCTTTCAAAATAGTATATACTTTCAAAACCAAAATATCATACTTATTTCAAAACCATATCACAATAGTATCATTTCCATTTCAAAACTAATTCAATAATATATCATTTAAATAAAACCCAAATTTCCAAATCACCGAGTATTTCCTTCAATTCATTAAACTTGAAATATTTATTTAAATTATCATAGCATTTTGTAAATGTAACCTTAAGGAATTATAGCATTTTTCGAATGTAATACTTTCCACTTTAATACTTTATATAATCAAAGTATTTATATACTTACAAATTTAACATGGTCATTTTATCATAGCCTTATAGTTAAATAAACTTTGTTACTGTAATATCCAATTTAAAGCTGAAATTCTTATGTTAAGTTAAAAATACCTTATTAACTTACATTATTATTACAATAAAGAAACCTTTTTATTTTAATCATTTAAAATATGTCATTTACATTAATCAAAACTTACATATCAAATGTACATTATCAACTTACATTTTATTATTACAATAAGGAACATTTATCATTTTAATCAATTTAAAATACATCATTACATTAATTAAAACTTACATGTCAAATGTACGTTTTAACTTACATTTATTACAATAAAGAGCATTTATCATTTTAATCAATATTACACTAATTAAAACTTACATTATCAACTTACATTTTATTCACAGTAAAGAGCATTATCATTTAATCAATATTACACTAATTAAAACTTACATTATCAATTGTATGTTTTAATTTACATTTTTTATTATAGTAAAGAGCATGTATCATTTTTAACCAATATTACATTAGTTAAAACTTTACATGTCACATGTATGTTTTTAACTTACATTTTTATTACAATAAAGAGCATTTATCATTTTAATCAATATTACATTAATTAAAACTTTACATGTTTCTTTCAATAATTTAAACTTTACATGTTTCTTTCATTAATTAAAACTTTACACGTTTCTTTCATTAATTAAAACTTTACATGTTTCTTGCATTAATTAAAACTTTACATGTTTCTTTCATTAATTAAAACTTTACACATTTCTTTCATTATTTAAAACTTTACATGTTTCTTGCATTAATTAAAACTTTACACGTTTCTTTCATTAATTAAAACATTACATGTTTCTTGAATTAATTAAAACTTTACAAGTTTCTTTCATTAATTAAAACTTTACATGTTTCTTGCATTAATTAAAACTTTACACGTTTCTTTCATTAATTAAAACTTTACATGTTTCTTGCATTAATTAAAACTTCACATGTTTCTTTCATTAATTTAAACTTTACATGTTTTTGCATCAATTAAAACTTTACACGTTTCTTGCATTAATTAAAACTTTACATGTTTCTTGCATTAATTAAAACTTTACACGTTTCTTTCATTAATTAAAACTTTACATGTTTCTTTCATTAATTAAAACTTTACATGTTTCTTTCATTAATTAAAACTTTACATTTTATACATTAACTTATACAACTTAACCTATAGAAAATCACTGTAAACCTATTTATATAAACATATCCGCTTCATGGAATAAAATTCATTCCAACTACTAGGCTAGACTTAGAATTCCACAATAAATCAAATTTCATTATTAAGTTGTTTATTATATTTCAAATCTTTAAATTACAAATTTAAAACCAAATAAAGAATTTTTTTTAATTACAATTAAAAACCACAATCAACATATAAAATTTTAACTTATAGAAAACCAATAATTCTTTATATTCTAAATCTTTAAATCAACTTTTTATTTAAATTTTCATATATTTATAAATTCAAATACTTAGTAATTTTAGAAACTATTATAAAATTTTATCCATGGGTCTTTATAAAATTTTCTAACCTAAGTCAAGTGATACAGATATGTATCATTTCAATTCGTAATATAAAAAGAAAAATCCGGGTTCTATCATTTCAAACCCACAATCCCAAGTAAAATAAATGCAATAAAAATCAATAAAAAATCACTCGAGTCTATCATTTCAGCCCATAGTGATAGGAAACTTGCAGTGTGAGATACAGTATATAAAATGAATAGTATAACATATAAATACATGGAAATGATTTAGGTGGAAAAAGAAGAGTGAAGGAAGCCATGGAAATAACCTAGAGCTTGTTGTATTTTCTTCACGCAAATGAAAATGTGAGGATGAGAACTTGTAAATGAATAAGAGAGAAAAAAAGAAGGCAGCTAGGGTTTCAAGAGATTTGAATGGCTAAAATGTAGGGTTTAGAAAATGAAAGGCTAGCAAATAAAAAGGCTAGTGAATGAATGGGATTTATTTCCTATTTAATAAAAGAAACTTACTGTAAAATATTTCAATCAGAAGATCTTCAAGCAAAGCTCCAACTCCGAAGGTGAGTCTCTAATGCTGTATCACTCATTCTGACCCGAGCGTAAAGCAAAACACAAAACGCTCGAGTCAGGACATACATACTTATACAATGTAAACCAACTCAAGTGAAATGTAATATAAGGTACAAATAACTTAAAAGATGCTTGGGACCGTCCATCCTCTAAGGATCCGTTAAACTATTTACTATGTAGTAATATTTCGCTATTATAATAGTGTCTAATTGTAAAATAAAGTTACTTTTTAATAGCGTTAAGGGGTTACCCACATAGCCCTTAACACAAATAATGTCAATAGTCTATACAATACCGTAATACCTCCTGATCGGAAGGCTACCAGAGGATACTCCATAGGTACGACACAAATAGAAACTCGCAGTAAAGGCTCGTTACGGTAGGTGACATGGCACAACTAGGCAATGCCAGGGTAGATATACCAATTACGCATTCGGGCTAGTGGAAACGCGTAGCAGCTACTACCGTCCACCTCGAACAACACCCCCAAAATCAAAAATCAAAAGTGGCCACCGAAACAATCCAAAAGTCAGAGTATAATATCGAAGGAGTGCGTCCGATCAGAGGAATGACCTCATTGGCTCGAGAATCACTCCTGTTTTAGCCACCTTATGCCAACTCACGGGAGTCGGGTCCACGTATTTACCTCAAAGGAAATGCCACCGCCATCCTACTTCATTCTGGAATCTCCACCGCGTACACGGTTGTTAAAGTGGTTTTCGGGGTTGGCAGAGAGTATGACAACTTCCAGTCCCGGTCTCTTCAACAACCAAACGTTATTATAACCCATGGATATTTATTTCAAAATCATGTATACTTTCAAAACCAAACTAGCATATCCGTTTCAAAATCATATCATTTCTTTCAAAATAGTATATACTTTCAAAACTAAAATATCATACTTATTTCAAAACCATATCACTGTAGTATCATTTCCATTTCAAAACTAGTTCAATAATATATCATTTAAATAAAACCTAAATTTCCAGATCACTGAGTATTTCCTTCAATTCATTAAACTTGAAATATTTATTTAAATTATCATAGCATTTTGGAAACGTAACCTTAAGGAATTATAGCATTTTTCGAATGTAATACTTTCCACTTCAATACTTTATATAATCAAAGTATTTATATACTTACAAATTTAACATGGTCACTTTATCATAGCCTTATAGTTAAATAAACTTTGTTACTGTAATATCCAATTTAAAGCTGAAATTCTTATGTTAAGTTAAAAGTACCTTATTAACTTACATTATTATTACAATAAAGAAACTTTTTTATTTTAATCATTTAAAATATGTCATTAATCAAAGTATTTATATACTTACAAATTTAACATGGTCACTTTATCATAGTCTTATAGTTAAGTAAACTTTGTTACTGTAATATCCAATTTAAAACTGAAATTCTTATGTTAAGTTAAAAGTACCTTATTAACTTACATTATTATTACAATAAAGAAACTTTTTTATTTTAATCATTTAAAATATGTCATTTACATTAATTAAAACTTACATATCAAATGTACATTATCAACTTACATTTTATTATTACAATAAGGAACATTTATCATTTTAATCAATATAAAATACACCATTACATTAATTAAAACTTACATGTCAAATGTACATTTTAACTTACATTTAATACAATAAAGAGTATTAATCATTTTAATCAATATTACACTAATTAAAACTTACATTATCAAATGTACATTATCAACTTACATTTTATTTACAGTAAAGAGCATTTATCATTTAATCAATATTACACTAATTAAAACTTACATTATCAAATGTATGTTTTAATTTACATTTTTTATTATAGTAAAGAGCATTTACCATTTTAACCAATATTACATTAGTTAAAACTTTACATGTCACATGTATGTTTTTAACTTACATTTTTATTACAATAAAGAGCATTTATCATTTTAATCAGTATTACATTAATTAAAACTTTACATGTTTCTTTCAATAATTTAAACTTTACATGTTTCTTTCATTAGTTAGAACTTTACACGTTTCTTTCATTAATTAAAACTTTGCATGTTTCTTGCATTAATTAAAACTTTACACGTTTCTTTCATTAATTAAAACTTTACACTTTTCTTTCATTAATTAAAACTTTACATGTTTCTTGCATTGATTGAAACTTTACACGTTTCTTTCATTAATTAAAACTTTACATGTTTCTTGCATTAATTAAAACTTTACACGTTTCTTTCATTAATTAAAACTTTACATGTTTCTTGGATTAATTAAAACTTTACACGTTTCTTTCATTAATTAAAACTTTACGCGTTTCTTTCATTAATTAAAATTTTACGCGTTTCTTTCATTAATTGAAACTTAACATGTTTCTTTCATTAATTAAAACTTTACATGTTTCTTACATTAATTAAAAATTTACACGTTTCTTTCATTAATTAAAACTTTACATTTTATACAGTAACTTATACAACTTAACCTATAGAAAATCACTGTAAACCTATTTATATAAACATATCAGCTTCATGGAATAAAATTCATTCCAACTACTAGGCTAGATTTAGAATTCCACAATAAATCAAATTTCATTATTAAGTTGTTTATTATATTTCAAATCTTTAAATTACAAATTTAAAACCAAATAAAGAATTTTTTTTCATTACAATTAAAAACCACAATCAACTTATAAAATTTTAACTTATAGAAAACCAATAATTCTTTATATTCTAAATCTTTAAATCAACTTTTTATTTAAATTTCCATATATATATAAATTCAAAATACTTAATAATTTTAGAAACTATTATAAAATTTTATCCATGGGCCTGTATAGAATTTTCTAAACTAAGTCAAGTGATACAGATATGTATCATTTCAATCCGTAATTTAAAAAGAAAAATCCAGGTTCTATCATTTCAAACCCGCAATCCCAAGTAAAATAAATGCAATAAAAATCAATAAAAAATCACTCGAGCCTATCATTTCAGCCTCCTAGTGATAGGAAACTTGCTGTGTGAGATACAGTATATAAAATGAATAGTATAACATACAAATACATATTAGATGATGCAACAAATAAATAAACAACATTTAACATCATATAACATATCACATGCATGTATGAATGACATACAATTTATACAGATCCACTTGTCATTATTCCAGAACAATATAAGTACATATGTTTAGAGTGATAAAAACTCACCTTTTAAAAGCTAGAATCAAATTCACAATACACAATTGAAACTCCGCAAAGCACGACAAGGCACGACTAAACTTTTGAGTAGATGGAGAGCCAAGATCCATATCTTGTATATAACAAATACACAAATCATAACAATAAGATTCAACACAACAAAATATGGATCAAACTATGCAATTACGAATCAAAGAACATAACCTTGCTTTTAACCACCAAGTGGGCTTGGCCATGGTCTAATAGTGAGGAGGAGGTGATGTTGTGGTGGTGTAGGCAGAGCTATGCAAGGAGAAAACAAAACGAAAAAGAGAAAAAAAAGTGAAAAAAAGAAGAGAGAAGGAAGCCATGGAAATAACCTAGAGCTTGTTGTATTTTCTTCACGCAAATGATAATGAGAGGATGAGAACTTGTACGTGAATAAGAGAAAAAAAAAGAAGGCGGCTAGGGTTTCAAGAGATTTGAATGGCTAAAATGTAGGATTAGAAAATGAAAGGCTAGAAAATAGAAAGCCTAGTGAATGATTGAGATTTATTTCCTATTTAATAAAAGAAACTTACTGTAAAATATTTCAATCAGAAGAGGCAATTGAGGAAGTGAGATATTGAGAAGATTTTTATGTGATTTGATAGAGTAAATGCTAGGAAAACAAAGAGACAAGAATTAAAGAGAAAAAAACTTATACATATTTTATTCCTAAATGCAAATGAAATATGAGAACATAATGGGAAATAAATTTTGTACGTGAATGAAAAAAGGAAATACACGGCTAAAGAAAAAAAAGGTTAGGAAATAAAAGGCAAGAAATAAGGAGAAAGAAACATACATACATACATACATACATACATACATACACACACACACACATATATATATATATATATATATAAATAAAATTCTTAAATGCAATTGAAAAGAGGATATTTTGAGATGTTTGTACTTGATTAATAAGAGGAATTCACGGCTATGAATGGTGAATGGATATGGTAAGTAATAAAGAGGGTAGGTAAATAAAAAGGCAAGCATTAAAGAAATGTAACGCATATCTTCTTGATTTCTTCCAAGCCATTTATGAAAAGATTTACACACAAGTAAAATCCAATAAATAAAGTTTAGATAAACAAAATAGAAAAATAAAATAAAATAACATAGAAAATAAAATTATAGAAATGAACATAGCAAAATAGAGATTAAAATACAGAAAATAACTGCGTGTAAAACGCTGTAATTTATCTAATTTAAAAAGTATAACCCAGAATTTAACGAAACGAAAAGCAGAACAGATATCATAAATAGATTTTGCTTCAAAGAAAAAGACTAAATTTTAAAAATTCAAATTTTTTTAAAATTTAAATTTTGACCAAAATATAAAATTTTCAAAAATTGTTTATTTATTGCATTTGAAAAATAAATTACAAACAAATTCTAAACTTACATTGGAAAAATTCTAAAAATTCACTTTTATTAAGTCCATTACTACTCTACAAACCTAATTAACCATTCATTTCTTAATATACTCCAATTTAACAACATCTAAATATTGTATTATATTTCACATTAATGTAAATTTTGTTTATATTTATTAAAAATTGACTTCCCATTTCAATTTAATAGACTAAATAAACATGTAACGCACAATAATTGTCACTGTTTACTTTTAACTACATTTATAAGTTTATTGCCTACAGGCCAAAGTTACAATTACTTACAGGACCATGGTCTTACTCAATTTCCATTCATTATATTATACCTCATTCACAGAATCATATTTTACATTATTTCAACATTTCCATTCATTATATTATACCTCATTCATAAATCTCCTTCAATCTATCAAAAATTTAGCTTTAATTGCTTTTTTTTACCATTCAAATTAGTTATTACATCCACATTACATAACTAATTTCTATTTCTTTTAATATTTTAATTACAAAATCTTATTAAATCAACTATTTCTAAATTACCAAAATTTACGGATTGTTACATATACAGTCCCTCTATTGTAGGCATGTCAACGGATGCTTTCAGATGCGAATAGTGCCATATCTGCATCCGCATTCGAAATCATTTTTGGATATCGGATATCCACATCCGTGGATATAGATAGATATCGAATAATTATCATATCTGCCAACGACCAATAAATCAATTGTAAAAGAAAATTTTTAGTTTGACATAAATATTTTTCAATCCTATTGATTATAAAAGTGTTCAAAATTAAAAAATATGATGGTAATAAATAGTTCTAAGATGTTAATAAGCATTAAGCGGATATAATATAGACTACTAATTTAACGAAATAATAAACAAAAATCATACACTGTGCCAAATACATAATTTGAACTATAATTTTGACAAAAATCGAATGGATAATTTCTGGATGCGGATGTCTTCATATCCACATCTGCATCCACTTTCTTGCATATTGGATAATTATCCGCTTTTTGGATGTGGACGAATTTTGTATCTTTTGATTATCCATTGTCAGCCCTATTCTATTGACCCATGGGTGTCCCTACTTACAACACCCCTACTTCGAGTATAGTTGGAAACTCTTCGAGCATCAATGATTCCTTAGCACATATACCTGAGCCCATCTTTTCTCCATTTAGATACATAGGTCTTCTTGCTCAATCCAACTTTCATTATTTATGAGGAACTCATCCACATTCCCCGATCATACGGCTTACTCATTTACGAGCCTCCATCTTCGAAACCTACTCCTAACATAAGCTAACATCCAAAGACCATAGCTTTTCATCATGCTGTTATATCATCGTTCAACCTGGTAAGAACGAGTCAATACCTCCAGCATGATCTATAGAGCATTCTCTTTCTACCTTAAAAGTTTCACATCAATCCCATATAATGTGATAACTCGGTACCGAATTATGCACTTAACCAGTTATTGGCTACCATCTCTTTCCTTGCCTCTAATACCCTTCCTAAGTGCCTTAGACCCTAACTCATCCCTCTTAGATCGGCCTTAATCCAAAGCCCCATCTTTAAGTCCTAGAGATAACTTGGCATCACGTCCGCCAAATTTCTTGCATAAAGATACAGGTAACCTCCACTTGACAAACACTTTCCATCCATGAAGTCGAGAAGTGCATACGAGTTAGCACCATAACTCGATGCCGAGTTATAGCCATAACTCGGTGCTGAATTATAGACATAACTCGGTGCTGAGATATGATTTTAATTCCTACCAACTTGCAAGTTATCATGTGGCCACTTGCCATTCTCGTGCGCCTATCAGCCAAGTTTCTTCCAACTCCGACCAATTTTGCCTCTGATTTGCTCGATTCTCTGACCTAACTTTCTATGCAATCACAACGTTTGGAAAAACCATGAAATTATATCATCCAAACATAGAATAAAAAGCAATTTCATCCAATCAAACTTGCAATCCATCAAAATGAGATAAACAAGGCAATTTCTAGCATAGATCTACATATGCATGAATATATGAACATAAATCAAGGTGATATTTAATAAATCTGTATCGTATGCATGGATTAACATGTCATAAAAGGTAGAAAAGGTTATTACAAAATCAATTTAAAACAAGTTAAATTCTATAATTCTACCATACAAACATATGTGGTATAGTGAGAAGGTATAACCAATTACCAATTACCAAATTCAACCAATTTGTGTATAGATCTAATCCGAACAGCGAAGAAAAGCATTCCAAATCAAGCAAATTGACGATCTATAGCTTCTAATTGAGGATCTAATATCTAATCCGCAATCTAGTTTGATTTAGAGAGTAGTTTGGGTGATTTTACATGAAATTAGGATGGATCTAGGGCTAGTTAGGGTATAAACCTGATTTAGAAAAAGAGGGAAAGTTTTAATTCGACTCTCCATCCCTCTGTTTGCACCGTTCTCTAATTAGACTATTGGCATCACTAATGAGTTTAATTAATTACACACTAATCCTGGCCAATAACTATAAAACTTAAAACAAGCGTAATTTTTTAACCGTAAGTCCGTTTTTCTAGTATGACCACTCTACGGAATGGGAAACCATTATCCATAAGCAATGGAACTAGTTTGAGACCCTAATTTAACTCCTATCAAAAATTTATCAACCAAACAATATTTTCAGGGTTAATGGTCATATAGAAATTCGGAAAAAACTATAGGTGTGTAAAATGTTCTTAAGAGTCATTTCCCAAAATTATATAATCATTCGGCCTCATATGAAAAAAATAAAAATATTTTATGATTGATTCTCTAAACGTAAATAGATCATTACATTCTCTCCCTTTAGAATTTCGCCCTCGAAATCCCCAACAAGCCAAGTATAAGCAACCATAGTCATCCTGCATGCCTATAAATCGTAAGCAACCATCACACATATTCTACAGGTAGTCATGCACAAACTTCTATAGATAAGAGATATGAAAAACATTATGCATATCCTCCATCTTCTAAGGTAATTCGACCCTATATGCTTGCTTCTTGATTCTCTCGACTGTCAGAAAAGGACCCACAAATCTCAGTGCCCACTTTCCCTTTCTACCAAATTGAACTATATTCTTTAAAAGAGAAACCTTTTCAAATACCATATTTCCAACAGAAAAATCCAAATCTCTTCATCTTTTATTTGCATAGGTTTTATGTCGAGCTTGAGCAGCTTTTGTTCGTCGAATGACCTCAATCTTCTCTGATGTCTCTCTAATCATATCTGGCCCAAATATTCATTTCTTTCCCACTTCCCACCAACATGATGGAGCGTTACACGGTCTTTCATAAAATGCTTCATATGGAGCCACTCCAATACTCGATTGATAACAATTGTTGTATGCAAACTCTACCAAATGCAAATGATCATCCCATGATCACCAAAATCTATAATGCATGCTCGCAAGAGATCCATCAATATATGATTTACTCTTTTAGTCTGCCCATCCATTTACAGGTTATAATCTGTATTAAGATGCAAATTCGTCCCTAACACCTCTGTAAGCTTTTCCAAAACCAACTAGTGAATAACGGGTCTTGATCACTCACAGTGCACTTCGACATACTATGAAATCATACTATCCATTTTACATACAACTCGGCCAGCTTGGATGTCGTTTTACATGACTTGACAAGTATAAACCTCGCACTCTTGGTCAACCGATCTACGATAACCCAAATGCAGTCGTGCCCTGCTCGATTCATCAATAGTCCATCTATAAAATCCATCGATACTTGTTTCCATTTCCACTTAGGAATCTCTAATGGTTGCATCAATCCACCAGGTTTCTTCTGCTTTGACTTCATCGAATAACAGTTTATACATTTCAAGATGAATGTCCTAACATTCCTCTTCATACCTTCCCAATAATATGTTTGCTTCATATATCGGTACATCTTGTTACCGCCGGGATGAATGGTCAATCCAGAATGATGACACTCTCTTAGCACTTCATCTCACAATCCATCAACATCAAGAACAAACAATCTCCCATCTCTACGAAGCCAACCTTCACGGTTGAGTTTGTGTTGCTTCACATCCTTAGATTCTATGTAACGACCCGCTATTTTGGACTATTCAAATCGATAATAAAACCATACATATCCGACTTGAATAATTCAAAATACCGAATTGTTAATTAAAATTTGGCAAAACTTAAAATATACAGTAAATAAATCAATCACAGATCACAGAGTAATATAATGCAGCGGAATAGATAAAGAATAGTAGTTCATGAAGCTACTATATACATCAGAGTTAGAAAAATACAACCGAATAGTTCAAATGCAGTGAAGTCTTCAATGCAACAGACGACTTCTCTGAACCAATCGACTAGAAAGGCTGGAATCTAAATCGATAGTTGGATTTCCAAATGAAGCTCCGAACTCCAAAGGTGAGTCTCAAATGCTGTATCACTCAGTATGACCCGAGCGTAAAGCAAAACACAAAACACTCGAGTCAGGATTAACATTCTTATATCAATAAATCCAACTCAAGTGGAATATCAACAGAAATACAAATAACTTAAAGGATGTTTGGGATAACCATCCTCTAAGGGTCCATGGAACTTTCTACAAGGTAGAAATATACACTATAACACAGTGGTCATTTCAGCTTAATTTATACTTCAAAACCAAATCTCATTTTCACTTCAAATATCTCTATATTTCCCAAAATAGTATTTATATATATTAAATAATTTATACAGTAAAGTATTTTCAATTTCCTCAACTAACAAAACGTTCCAACATCAACCCGACCTTCACATTCAAATTAAATTCAATCTCAATTTACCAATTTAAATTCAACTCAATTTCTAAAATAACCACTTAAATTTTATCGATCTCAAATTCGGATTTATAATCACAAATACCCCTTTATATTTCCATATATTTCAAAACTTTAAGTATTCAGCGTTTCATCTAAATTTTCATTCAATTTGGTTTTCTAAATAATAAATTCAAATTTAGTTCAACCTAAATTTTCATTTCAATTCAATTTAGTTTCTAAATAACAAAGTCAACTACGTTGATTTCAAATAAAGATCTGAATCTCAACATAAACCATTTAAATTCCAATATGGTTCAAGGCTTTAATATTTAAATGTTCTATATAACAGTTTCATATAGATCTCGATTTAACCTCATTATTATTTATTCTTGAAATACTCCCTTATTAGATTCAATATCATTTAAGTAACCTTAAATTACATTTTACTCCATATTTTCTTTAATTTTATTAAACGTGAAATATTCATTAAATCACTTAAATCAAAAATCCAGTTACAAAATCATACCTTTAAATTTTCCATTCAAAAATTTCAAATCGATTTAATCAAATAAATCCTTATTTAAAATACCATTCTTAATAAACCCAAATTTATCTCCCAATCTTAATTATTCAACTTTTTACAACGGTAAATTTTGAAATATAAATCGTAAATAATACTCAAACATATTATATGGATGAAATCAATCTCAATATTATTATTATTAAATCTATATATAAAATTTCCATTTATATATATATATATATATAATATTTTAAGAATCAATATTTATTAAATCCCATATATTTCTTTTCAACTGTAGAAATTTATTTTCAAAATATTTATATGGACCAACGGTGTCTGTATATATTTCCTATCATACAGTCAAGTGCTACGGATATTTATCATTTCAATCCGTATACTAAATATATACAGGTGGATATCATTTCAACCCGTAATCCCAAATTCAATTAAACGAAAATCGCTTGGGTTTATCATTTCAACCCATAACGATTTTCTCCTATTCTAAAGTCTGTTTGGGTATGTATCATTTCAACCCATAGTGATTTCTAAACTACAGGGAACTTGCAGAGTGATAACAGAAAATACAATAAAATAACAGACATATATCATCAATACCAATATAATATAAACAACATGATATGGTGTCATATCCCGCAGGTGAACAGTTACAGATAATAGCATATATAACAAATTTTAAATAACTACAGCAGCATATTTTAATTGTCGTTTCAATTGAAATCAAATTTAATGAATAAAAGAATGTTAATTGTGAGTGATTACTCACCTCGAGCCTAGAGAATACAGAAGAAGACACGGATATGCATACTGCTACAGACACTGAAATTTGAATTATGAATCGAAGCAAAGCAAAATCGGCATGAATTCAACGATCAAAGCTGATAACAAGAATTGATGGAACAAGTCAGAATGGGATCGGCGAAGATAATGGTATGAGTGGACTCATATATATATATATATATATATATATATATATAACTATATATATAAAGTCATATTCTAAATTCAACACGTATTAAATTAAATTAAATATATATGTATTTATATTTTCCAAAATCATTTTTTTTATTTAAAATGCATAAATTAGAATCAAGCATATATACAATGTGAAATTTGAAATAAATACTTATATAAACAGACTAATATTAATCATGTGCTAGGTTACAATACTGAAATATTTTAGCTGTAAGAAAGAGTATAATGAAAGAAGCCAACATCAGTTATAATATATTTATATATAAACCAAATGTGACATATATTTAGTTGACATAACAAATGAATTCTTTTATAAAATAACATTGGGCGCTATTTCATAAAAATGCACATACAATACCATTTATATACGAACAACAAAAGTAGCTTATATATATAGATATACTATTTAAAAATCAGTATTTACATTTCAACTAACATCAGAAAACAAATATAAACTTTATACTTTATATATGTTTTATGGAAAAAGAGAAAAAAAATAGAACGCAAAGTGGATCCAACGTTTGGAATTCAGGGATTAGTCCTGAAGGCTAATACACCATCGGATCATTTTTATTAAATTTATGGATAAATTTCAGTAGAAGAGTAGCAATTTATTTAAAATAACGTGGTGTGAAATGAATTGATAAAATGAATAAAGTAACGTAGTATTAGTACCCAAATAATCAAATAACACAATACGTTGGTTTCTTAATAACGACAGTAACGTTCAATTTGCTAAAAGTTAATTTAGGACGTTATCTTTGTCTTATTTGTAAGCGATTGATATATCATACCTCTTTTAAATTTAAGATCATCTCATGGCACGACGTATGAAAATTCAAATTCCATCGCATCATATATTTATTACTTTTAGTTTAGAAATGTATGAACTTATCATATTTTTTTTGGCTATAAATGACGTAAAACACCACTGCTTATTAAATTTGTCGTGTAGTGCGTTTAAATACTTCCAAAGTGTTTGTCAATTTATTTAAAAGCTATAAAATGAAAGGAGTGAAAAGAGAAAAAAAGAAAGAAAGAAAATATATATATATATATATATAATAATAATAATAAAACATGGGGAGAGAGACGAAGATACAAATGGTGGTACGTATCTTGTTCTATTCATAAGTAAATATCACCATAAATTCCTTTGCATATTTTTAATTGCTATAACCAATGCTTTCATATATAACAGGTCCAATCTTATATACATAGCTACATATTATAAAGGGTTATGAAAACTTATATATATACACCTTATAGTATAATATATATAACTAGATAAAATGTATATATTAGATAATAGAATACAATAATATAGATGAAAAGAGAATTGCAGCAAGCTAAAATTTATAATAAACAAAGTGTTGCAGGAAGTTGAAAACAACAACTAATGCAATAATATTTATTATAAGTTTTTAAATCCATTAGACAAAAGAAAACACAGCTTGTATAACATATCCATTAAACAAAATAGACTATATATAGTACTAGTACATATTCATGCTATATGTAAACATTTAAAAACGAAACATATATTGCAATATAATACGCATACCGTTTATAAAAATATGGATGACGATGGGAGGAGGCATGGAGTGGGTTGTGGCTCTTGACAGGTGGTTCGAGCTGTGGTGGCGGAGGCTTGATGAAGCCATAGGAAGGAGAACTGGTCCTTTTTCATTTTTCCATCATATGTGTTTTAGCATTGTAATGGGAAAAATCTCTTTTTTTTTCAAGAAGCAACAGAGAGGAAGAAAAAATGAAGCTAAATAGGCTCAGAGACTACACGTTATAAATATTTAATATAGTTGAACAGTAGGAATGAGTAATCCAGCAACTAAAATTGGAACCATGGAAATAGAGGGGTCAATCGCTAGAATTTAGGAGGTATGAATGGTAACGGTTGTTTGAATTGTATACCAAATATATAACTTTATATTTCATTATTAATTGAATAGGAGAAATAAATGGGTGGATAATGAGCTGTCCATTTATGCTATACTGTTCCATATAATTTATTAAAGAAGAAACGGTAGAATAATGATAGATTTGAATTATATACTGGTGTGATGCAATAACAATGGTCAAGTTGATAAGGTGGATATTTAAACAATTTATTGCTTGATTGGAAAGCACGTGAGTATGGAAAGGCAAGGATATTAAAATGGAAAAAGGAATGGATCGAGAAATTTAAGTGAAGATAAAACGTACAGGAATAAATATAGAGTAGTGGGATGGTCACGATAATTCAGTGGATAATTAAAGCAACTTTTAACGCCACCAGCTGCACGTTCAAATCTGAAAAGGCAGAGTAACGGACCATATAATAAATTGAAACGATGGATTGATAACAGCTGCAAGTATATATTTAATAGAAAAGAACGAACAGAGAAAATTTTGTGAAATGTACTGAAAATAAATATGAAGTATTTATTATATTATACGTTTCTTTTTGAATGTAGAGTCCAAAATTTGAAAGCCAAGTAACGGTCAACCGTTGATTTGGTGAAAATAATTGTAGCAGTTAATAAAAGAAATAAATAGCAACGGTCACGTTGCTTTGATTTAGCCGACCCATCAAAGCAAAATATTTATAATTTAACCGGTAGGAAACGTAAAGGAATGTACCACCATAAAAATGAAATTGATAACATTTGTGCATGATTCTGCAATATTTATTAAAGAAATTTATTCTGTAATATTTATTAAAGCAATTTATTAGCTAGCTTGAATTAAATAGAATTTCACAATGGAATAAACTTTGATAAAAAAAAATTAAAATTTAAAATCTGCTATGTTTAATTGGACGTAATCCAAATATTAAATTTTTATCTCAAAACATTATTATATAAAATTTCTCAAAAGTTTCGACTAATTACGTTAAATAAAACCATTTAAAACTATTAAAATCAACGGGTCATTACACTCTCCCCCACTCAAAACTTTTCGTCCCCAAAAAGGTAGGAGGTAGGAGAATAGAACAACCAGAAATAAAATAGATTGAAAGACAAGATAAACAATTAATTTAAAATTATATAAATTTTATTTGAAATATTTATTTGATAACTTCATTTGAAATTTAATTTTCTTTAATACTTTAATACTTTTCAAACTCCTTTGAAAATAATTATTTACATTATTACGTATATTTACAAAGAAGCTATTGAAATATTAAATCCAAAATTCATAAATTTTTATTTTGTTTCAAGATACCTTCCAAATATTATTATTAGATCACAAATCATTTTTAAAAAAATATGTTTTATTTAAGATAAATAACTTCTAAAATATTTATAACACTAAAATTTCTATTAAACCATGTAGTATATAATTAAACAATATTTTAAAAGGATATATCCAACAAGGAAGGAAGGTAGATTTGGAAAACAGAATCAAGGTGAATAACTAAACTGAGCAGATAAGTAGATGCAAGGAATAGTATCGGGCACGAATAATTAATCTAGAACCATAAGAATTTAAATTTCAAATATTAATTCAAAATTTCTTTGTTGGGAAAAATACTTTTATAATAAATACCTTTATAATAATACTTTTATAATAAAATACTATTATATCAAAATAAATTTTCCTTTCGAAAATACTTTTATAACTCGATGCTTCAACAAGTTTATCCTCGTTCTTGCAGACTCTGGTCATGCGTTAATCAGGCGCAAAGCTAGAATTCTTCAAGTACTTAGTAGACTTGTTTCAACACCCAGTGAAAATACTTGAAAAACCTTTAAACAGATGTGGAAAGAACAATCCAAACAAAACAACCAAACCAAAACCTTTGTCCGACCATGTTTCGCAGATACACAATGGTTACGCTTGGATCCCCCAGGAAACAATCTGTATCTGTAAGCTTTCTCAGCCCCGTGAGTTACGCCATGATGACTAGTAGATGCAGGATACACAATGGTTACGGCAGGGTCCCCCAGGAAACAATCCGTACCCCTAGGCTGTCTCAGCCAGGCAGTTTCGCTACTATTCGCGACCTACACAGATTGCAGGATACACAATGGTTATGCTTGGATCCCCCAGGAAACAATCCGTACCCCTAGGCCAGACTCAGCCAGGCAATTGCGTTTTGCAGTCGCGAGAGAAAAAAAAACCATGGGTTACGCCACGGTGGGAACACTCGAGTATTACATCCGGAAAACCAAAAATCAGAGAGAATAATATCGATAGAATGAATCCACGATGTGGCCACAAAGCGGATATCAAGCAGAAGGCACTTTCCATATCTTTACTTCGAAAATATATATCATACAGTACCTTTTCAAATCACTTTCAAATATCGTACTTATATAAAGTCCATATATATAGGATTCCATTTTTCCCAAATCGAATACTTTCCAAAATCAATAGTAGATCAAATCATACTTATATAGACTTCGATTATATAAAATCTCTTTCCAAATTGAGTACCTTTCAAATCAATAGATTTCAAAACAACTTCATACTTATACAATCCATTTTATATAAGTTCGACCACTCCCAAAATCAAGTGCTTAATAATATAAGGTTCTCAAATTTCAAATCATTTTAATATCAATTCAGTTTCAAAATCATATACAATTTCACCAAATTTTCTTCCAAATTAAATATCTAAATTTCAAAGTTCCCAAAATAATAGGTTTAGAAAATTATCCCATTTTCCAAATTAAAATAATTCAAGTCAAACAAATTCATTTCCAAAAATCACCATATAAGTACTGGTTTTTAATTCCAATTTAATTTCAAAACCAAATATTTTCCCAAAATCAATTATACTCAAAATGGTTTCCAAATTTATAATTATCCCTTTTTTAAAACTTTTAAACTATCTATTTCTATGTGAAATATCCAATTTACCTTTCTGAAAACCATTATTCAACTATTTTTTTTCTTCAAAACATTTCAAAACTAAATTTATATTCTTTATCAAACATTTTATACTCTTCGAAATTTCTTAGCTTTGAAAATTTAATCTCGATTTGGAAGTGTTTGCACATTCAAAATAGTTAGGGAAATCAAATTTTCAATTCAAGAGTTGAAAATCAACAATAAATCAATAAATCAATTATTAAATCCGAAACTCGAGGACTGAACACCGGTCTCATTTTAAATTCTTTCAAATATATACTTATATCTTTCTAAAATATCAAATTATACTTCGGAATTTGAAATCAAAAACGGTTTTACAAAATCATTTGCATAGCGAAGCTATTAAAGTGGCATCTTCCCCACTCTGAAACTCAAAAATCAATGTCGATGATGCGTGCACTCATCACCGAAATTATTTTCCAGCGACATAAGTGAGTTCTGGACTTCTATTCTTGAAAACTTCTTTGAAATTTCTTCAAAATTATTGGAATTCATTTGAACTCATTTGAAACATTTCTTATTCGGAAAAATATTTTTAAATCGTATTATTTTTATATACTTTCCAAAATCTTAAAACCAATTTCAAAATCCAAAGTTCAATTCTCGAATTTCAAATTTAACTCTACAGTTATAAATCATTTTTATATAAATCAATTTCTTATAATTTTTCAAAATTTCAAATCCTTTCAAAACCTTTTTATATAGAATAACATTTCTTATTTGCTTTATATATATAGGTATATAATCCTTATTGAAAACATTTTCACTTTTATATATATATATAAAAAATCATAGTTATCAAAATAAAATTTCGGTATAAACAATTTCAAAAATACAAAAAAAAACCTGATTTTCAAAGGATGATTCAAGAATGGATTTCAAAACAAAGATAGCGATTTAATTTAGAGGAACTCCAATCAATAGAATCCTGATTCGAAGATAGACTCGATCGAAGATGAGATAATTAAATTACAAAATAGAAGATGGATATACTTCTATAAATCGTGGGCGACCTTTACCGGTCAACCATGATTCCACAATTAAATCGGTGTAGAATTCTGAGGCAATTCGACATTCGATCGCCAGAGATATAGAATTCAGCATAACAAGATATAGCAGCATCGTAAACCGAGGATACAGAAATCTTCGGTGAGTTAATGCCAATTGAAAAGGAGTTTTCACCCCCTTTACAAATCGTTCAGTGGGGTTATGGGATACTCCGGAATCAAAGGAATATAAATAGGGAGAGACAGAATGAATTTCGAAACCGAGGGACATTCCAAAATTCAAAGGAAATCGTGTCAAAAGGAAGAGATTCAACTCGAGCGAAAGTGATTCTGTAAATAAATTTACCATATATGCTAAGTTTTGCCTAGAGCCAAAGCTCTGATACCAACTGTAACGACCCGCTATTTTGGACCATTCAAATCGAAAATAAAACCATACATATCCAACTTGAATAATTCAAAATACCGAATTGTTAATTAAAATTTGGCAAAATTTAAAATATATAGTAAATAAATCAATCACAGATCATAGAGTAATATAATGCAGCGGAATAGATAAAGAATAGTAGTTCATGAAGTTAGAAAAATACAACCGAATAGTTCAAATGCAGTGAAGTCTCCAATGCAACAGATGACTATTCTGAACCAATCAACTGGAAAGGCTGGAATCCGAATCGATAGTTGGATTTCCAAATGAAGCTCCGAACTCCAAAGGTGAGTCTCAAATGCTGTATCACTAAGTCTGACCCGAGCGTAAAGCAAAGCACAAAACACTCGAGCCAGGATTAACATTCTTATATCAATAAATCCAACTCAAGTGAAATATCAACTGAAATACAAATAACTTAAAGGATGTTTGGGATAACCATCCTCTAAGAGTCCATGGAACTTTCTACAAGGTAGAAATATACACTATCACACAGTGGTCATTTCAGCTTAATTTATACTTCAAAACCAAATCTCATTTTCACTTCAAATATCTCTATATTTCCCAAAATAGTATTTATATACATTAAATAATTTATACAGTAAAGTATTTTCAATTTCCTCAACTTAACAAAACGTTCCAACATCAACCCGACCTTCCCATTCAAATTAAATTCAATCTCAATTTATCAATTTAAATTCAACCCAATTTCTAAAATAACCACTTAAATTTTAACGATCTCAAATTCGGATTTATAATCACAAATACCCCTTTATATTTGCATATATTTCAAAACTTTAAGTATTCAGTGTTTCATCTAAATTTTCATTCAATTTAGTTTTCTAAATAATAAATTCAAATTTAATTCAACCTAAATTTTCATTTCAATTCAATTTAGTTGCTAAATAACAAATTCAACTACGTTGATTTCAAATACAGATCTGAATCTCAACATAAACCATTTAAATTCTAATATGGTTCAAGGCTTCAATATTTAAATGTTCTATATAACAGTTTCATATAGATCTCGATTTAGCCTCATTATTACTTAGTCTTGAAATACTCCCTTATTAGATTCAATATCATTTAAGTAACCTTAAATTACATTTTACTCAATATTTTCTTTAATTTTATTAAACGTGAAATATTCATTAAATCACTTAAATCAAAAATCCAGTTACAAAATCGTACCTTTAAATTTTCCATTCAAAAATTTCAAATCGATTTAATTAAATAAATCCTTATTTAAAATACCATTCTTAATAAACCCAAATTTATCTCCCAATCTTAATTATTCAACTTTTTACAACGGTAAATTTTGAAATATAAATCGTAAATAATACTCAAACATATTATATGGATGAAATCAATCTCAAAAATAATATTATTAAATCTATATATAAAATTTCCATTTATATATAATATTTTAAGAACCAATATTTATTAAATCCCATATATTTCTTTTCGACTGTAGAAATTTATTTTCAAAATATTTATATGGACCAATGGTGTTTGTATATATTTCCTATCATATAGTCAAGTGCTACAGATATTTAGCATTTCAATCCGTATACTAAACATATACGGGTGGATATCATTTCAACCCGTAATCCCAAATTCAATTAAATGAAAATCGGTTGGTTTTATCATTTCAACCCATAACGATTTTCTCCTATTCTAAAGTCTGTTCGGGTATGTATCATTTCAACCCATAGTGATTTCTAAACTACAGGGAACTTGCAGAGTGATAACAGAAAATACAATAGAATAACAGACATATATCATCAATACCAATATAATATAAACAACATGATATGGTGTCATATCCCGCAGGTGAACAGTTACAGATAATAGCATATATAACAAATTTTAAATAACTACAGCAGCATATTTCAATTTTCGTTTCAATTGAAATCAAATTTAATGAATAAAAGAATGTTAATCGTGAGTGATTACGCACCTCTGGAGCCTAGAGAATACAAAAGATGACACGGATATGCATACTGCTATAGACACTGAAATTTGAATTATGAATCGAAGAAAAGCAAAATCGGCACGAATTCAACGATCAAAGCTGATAACAAGAATTGATGGAACAAGTCAGAACGGGATCAGCGAAGATAATGGTATGAGTGGACTCATATATATATAACTATATATAACTATATATATAAAGTCATATTCTAAATTCAACACATATTAAATTAAAGTAAATATATATGTATTTATATTTTCCAAAATCATTATTTTTTTAATTTAAAACACATAAATTAGAATCAAGAATATATACAATATGAAATTTGAAATAAATACTTATATAAACAGACTAATATTAATCATGTGCTGGGTTACAATACTGACATATTTTAGCTGTAAGAAAGAGTATAATGAAAGAAGTCAACATCAGTTATAATATATTTATATAAACCAAATGTAACATATATTTAGTTGACATAACAAATGAATTCTTTTATAAAATAATATACATTGGGCGCTATTTCATAAGATGCACATACAATACCATTTATACACGAACAACAAAAGCAGCTTATATATATAGATATACTATTTAAAAATGAATATTTACATTTCAACTAACATCAGAAAACAAATATAAACTTTATACTTTATATATGTTTTATGGAAAAAGAGAAAAAAAAACAGAACGCAAAGTGGATCCAACGTTTGGAATTCAGATATTAGTCCTGAAGGCTAATACACCGTCGGATCATTTTTATTAAATTTTTGGATAAATTTCAGTAGAAGAGTAGCAATTTATTTAAAATTACATGGTGTGAAATAAATTGATGGAATGAATAAAGTAACGTATTATTAGTACCCAAATAATCAAATAACACAATACGTTGGTTTCTTAATAACGACAGTAACGTTCAATTTGCTAAAAGTTAATTTAGGACGTTATCTTTGTCTTATTTGTAAGCGATTGATATATCATACCTCTTTTAAATTTAAGATCAGCTCATGGCACGGCGTATGAAAATTCAAATTCCATCGCATCATATATTTATTATTTTCAGTTTAGAAATGTATGAACTTATCAATTTTTTTGGGCTATAAATGACGTAAAACACCACTGCTTATTAAATTTGTCGTGTACTGCGTTTAAATACTTCTAAAGCGTTTGTCAATTTATTTAAAAGCTATAAAATGAAAGGAGTGAAAAGAGAAAAAAGAAAGAAAGAATATATATATATATATATATATATTTATATATAATAAAACATGGGGAGAGAGACGAAGATACAGATGGTGGTACGTATCTTGTTCTATTCATAAGTAAATATCACCATAAATTCCTTTGCATATTTTTAGTTGCTATAACCAATGCTTTCATATATAACAGGTCCAATCTTATATACATAGCTACATATTATAAAGGGTCATGGAAACTTATATATATATACACCTTATAGTATAATATATATAACTAGATAAAATGTATATATTAGATAATAGAATACAATAATATAGATGAAAAGAGAATTGCAGCAAGCTAAAATTTATAATAAAAAAACAAAGTGTTGCAGGAAGTTGAAAACAACAACTAATGCAATAATATTTATTATAAGTTTTGAAATCCATTAGACAAAAGAAAACACAGCTTGTATAACATATCCATTAAACAAAATAGACTATATATAGTACTAGTACATATTCATGCTATATGTAAACATTTAAAAACGAAATATATATTGCAATATGATACACATACCGTTTATAAAAATATGGATGACGAGGAGAGGAGGCATGGAGTGGGTTGTGGCTCTTGACAGGTGGTTCGAGCTGTGGTGGCGGAGGCTTGACGAAGCTATAGGAAGGAGAACTGGTCCTTTTTCATTTTTCCATCATATGTGTTTTAGCATTGTAATGGGAAAAATCTCTTTTTTTTTCAAGAAACAACAGAGAGGAAGAAAAAATGAAGCTAAATAGGCTCAGAGACTACACGTTATAAATATTTAATATAGTTGAACGGTAGGAATGAGTAATCCAGCAACTAAAATTGGAACCATGGAAATAGAGGGGTCAATCGCTAGAATTTAGGAGGTGTGAATGGTAACGGTTGTTTGAATTGTATACCAAATATATAACTTTATATTCCATTATTAATTGAATAGGAGAAATGAATGGGCTGAGAATGAGCTGTCCATTTATGATATATTGTTACATATAATTTATTAAAGAAGAAACGGTAGAATAATGATAGATTTGAATTATATACTGGTGTGATGCAATAACAACGGTCAAGTTGATAAGGTGGATATTTAAACAATTTATTGCTTGATTGGAAAGCACGTGAGTATGGAAAGGCAAGGATATTAAAATGGAAAAAGGAATGGACAGAGAAATTTAAGCGAAGATAAAACGTACAGGAATAAATATAGAGTAGTGGGATGGTCACGATAATTCAGTGGATAATTAAAGCAACTTTTAATGCCACCACCTGCACGTTCAAATCTGAAAATGCAGAGTAAAGGATCATATAATAAATTGAAACGATGGATTGATAACAGCTGCAAGTATATATTTAATAGAAAAGAACGGACAGAGAAAATTTTGTGAAACGTACTGAAAATAAATATGAAGTACTTATTATATTATACATTTCTTTTTGAATGCAGAGTCCAAAATTTGAAAGCCAAGCAACGGTCAACCGTTGATTTGGTGAAAATAATTGTAGCAGTTAATAAAAGAAATAAATAGCAACGGTCATGTTGCTTTGATTTAGCTGATCCATCAAAGAAAATTATTTATAATTTAACTGGTAGGAAACGTAAAGGAACGTACCACCATAAAAATGAAATTGATAACATATGTGCATTGATTCTGCAATATTTATTAAAGAAATTGATTCTGCAATATTTATTAAAGCAATTTATTAGCTAGCTTGAATTAAATAGAATTTCACAATGGAATAAACTTTGATAAAATAAGTTTAAAATTTAAAATCTACTATGTTTAATTGGACGTAATCCAAATATTAAATTTTTATCTCAAAATATTATTATATAAAATTTCTCAAAAGTTTCAATCGATTACGTTAAATAAAACCATTTAAAACTATTAACATCTATGGGTCGTTACATTCTACTCATTCCTCTATCTTTTCTATGATCTCCGCTAGCCTAGCATCTCACTTCTGACTAGTACCAATCCTTTCAATCAGAGTAGTTCTAATCAATAAGATTTCCAATATTTCAGGTTCTTACTTGTAGTGAGGTTTAAATCAAATCCAGCAATAAACTCTATTACTTCCATTCCAAGAACATTGCTTCCAACCCATCATGTATTTTACTCAATGCATCGGCAATTGCATTCCTTTTCTGGAGTGTAGGTACTGAAATCATAAGAGGCCAAGAACTCCAATTATTATTGCCGTCGAAGGTTGAGATCCTTTTGAAAGAAAATGTACTTCAAGGATTTGTGGTCCATAAATAGCTCAAATCTCTCTCCTAACAAATATTTCCTCCATATCTTCAAATAAAAAACAATTACTTCCAGTTCCAAATCATGTGTTGGGTAATTCCACTCACGTGACTTTAGCTATCGACTTGCATAAGCAATAAATTTTCCATTCTGCATCAATACCGCACTCAATCCAGTACTGCAGCCATCTGTGTATACTGTTAACTCTTCATTTCCACTTGGAATGGTCAACGCTGGTGCACTCATCAACCTCACTTTCAGACTCACAAATGCATACTCAAACTTTGCATCCAATACAAAAGTATGATTCTTCTTCGTCCAATTGGTCAACAGTACCGCTAGCTTCAAGAAGTCCTTTATGAAGCATCTACAGTATCCTGCCAACCTAAGAAACTTCTCACATTTGTAGCACTCTTTGGCTAATTCCATCTTGGACCGCTGCCACCTCACAGGATCCCCTGCTATACCTTATCCCGAAACGACTGACGGAAGAGTCTCACTTCTTCTCTCTAGAAGTGACACTTTGAGAACTTTGCTCTCAACTTGTGCTTTCTCAGTATCTTTAACACAATCCAAAAATGCATCTTGTGCTCCTCTTCAGTTCTGGAGTAGATAAAAATATCATCCACGAACATAAGCACGAACTTAATCAGCTGGTCTCTGAAAACTTGACTCATAAGATCCATGAAGCATGCCGAAATATTGGTTGATCCGAATGGCATCACCAACCACTCATAAAAACCAAACGGCGTACAAAACGAAATAATAGGCACACTCTCCTTCACTACTCTAAACTGGTTAAACCCTATCGCTAAATCCATTTGAGAGAACAGCTTTGCACCGTGCAGCCGATCGAACAAGTCATCAATGCATAGGAGTGAATATTTTTTTTCTTCAATCACTTTGTTCAACTCACGATAATTCACACAACCTCAAAGAGTCATCTGCCTTGGTCACGAATACAATAGGTGCACCCTACTTAGATATGCTTCATTGAACCCTTTCGTTGATAGGCCATTCACTTGCACGTCTAATTCATTCTGCTCTTTGGGTGCCATACACCTTAAAGGCATAACTAACCATTTGGCTTCCTTCACCAAGTCTATCCGAAACTCGATCTCTCAATGCGATGGCAATCCAGTCGCTACCTCAAAGACATCCGGATACTCTCTAATGATAAGCACTGACAATAATCCCTCCTGTGGAACCTCAAGCGAATATAGAAAGCAAACTACCACCCCATCCTCCGTATGCAGCTAATCACTACCTTTCGTTCATCCCCATCTTCGATTGTTACCAATAGCTACTCGCAATCCACTATGGCCGCATACTTTCTAAGCCAATACATACCCAAGATAATATCGAACCCAACAAAGTTCAAAACAATCAAAAACCAAAGAACATCCATGACTCAATAAACCTAGGCCATGGCAAACCAAGCAAAGACTAGTAAAGCCTCCAATAGGGTTCGTCACGATTAGGGGTCAATCTTAGGTTCCAACCCCAATCTATCTACTAGGTCAGTATAAATGAATAAATGAGAAACATCCTTACCAAACAAAACTCGAACATGAACATCACCAGTAGAAAGCATACCTTGAATGACGACCCCCTTCCTATTCTCCTACGCCGATGGAGCACTTGAAGAAGTCGGGACCGCGTCCAAGGCATACGTTTTCACTGCATGCTTATCCTTCATCGGTTCTAGACAATTATTCTTCAAATGCCTAGACTTGTCATAGTTATAACATTTCCTCTTCTCACTCGCCTTGCAATCTTTAATCAAATGACCCTTTTCATTGCATCCATAGCAAGCTGGTTCCCATTTACCCTTCTTTTTACCACTCTTTTCCCAGGACTGCTTTCTTTTTCCATTCCACTTCTTCTTCCTTCACTTCCTTGCTGTAGTTTTGGCTCCTTTTTTCAGCAGAAAGAATAATAGCAGCCTTGCTGTAGGGTACAAATTATCATGGCGAAGCGCCTTCTCTACTAGCTTTTTAAAAGGCTCATCAATATGATCCACTAGCTTTTCTCCAAGATAGTCATCTAAACCAATGACGAATTTCTCATTCTTCCTCAACGGAGTGTGAATGAATGACATTCTATACTTAGACAAAGCATCAAATTCTGCCACATATTCAGAAACTGTCATCTCTCCCTACTTGAAATCATCAAATTCTATGAATAGAACCGACTTCTAAGCTACCGAAATGAACTTCTCCTCAAACCTTGCCTTGAACTTATCCCAGCTGAACCGATCTTCTGGAGTAGCAATAGTATCAGCATTCCACCATGGCTCGGCCCTGTAGTTGTCTCGAAGCCAATTTTCTCTTCATAGCATCTTCCACCTCCATATCACCAAAGTTGCGCTCATTATTATCCAACCAATCTTGCACTTCTATGGCTGACTCCATTCCATAAAATGACTTCCCTCTAAGAATAGAATAATCTGTGTTCAGCTTGGCGATATCAGCCCTAGGTGCTTGCATAGGCACACCTCCATCTATCACCACTCCAAGAGCATTCCTCATCATATTATCCATCATAGCATTGAACTTGGCTTGGACCTCGGGTATAACAGCTCCTGATCCCGCTCCTTCCTCTAATCCTGAATTAGAATTCCTCATAGCATTCGTTATATGCCAACTCATTCTTATCTGTAACAAGAATGTTCGGTCTCTCATAAAGAAAATTGTGTCCCTAGTGCTCATGTGCATGCGACTTATACAATATAATAAAGTATTATATTTTTCTTTGAAGACCAAACTTAATAATATGTACACACTCACTCAAATACACACACAGAGGCGCGCACACACTTTCTCTCTCTCGACCCAGTCTAAGTCTTTAACACCTTCCCTATCTCTATTGGATCATGCATGGTATCAACTCCAGCTAATCGTGTAACCAAAGCTCTGATACCAAATATGGCAACTGCCCTATACCACCAGCACTAATAATATATAAATAGTGTCTTATCCATGCCCAGCTGATATAGGGGGATCAACAGGGTTGAAATAAACCAGTATAGCATATAAGCTGTCATATTTCACAATGCATGGACAAAATACAGATATAACAGAAGAGAGAGTAATAACTATAAGAGAAATTCATTATCAGAGTAATAGATCCACAGAGTTATACATCAAATGCAGTAGAGTTTATTCAACAAAAGTAAACTCATAAACTGCCTCAACAAATAGAAATAAGCAAGGACTGCCACAGGCTCCATATCGTTGTTCAGCGAAAAAGTGTAGAAATCAATATATGTGTGTGTGTATTTGAAAAGTTCTTTATTTATGACTTCTGAGAACCAAATAAATATCATGATTCACCTCCTTAAAAATCCTTGCCATTGTGGTAAGGAAAATAGCATAACATCCTCTACTGTACAAACTCCAATACAGATAGATTAAAAAGTACAAAAACAAAAAACAAATACATGTCTTTGAACAACTACTGTGTCACCTAGACTTATTATCCGGTCTGCTCATTTAAGAATACCCAAGATAATAAGAAGCACAACATAAAACCTTGGGTCAGACAGCGGTGTGGTGTGAGCGGTACTTAATTATCAAAATACTATGCAGGTAAATATGATATGAAACAAGAGTACACAAATCATACCTAACATGTCCCAATAACCAAAGAGTTAGCATATAACACTATAATATGCTACTCTACAATATCGTATAGATATACCATAAACCAAATACAGAATATCAATCTTCCAGGTATTCCTATCTCCAATACCTACTTCCCATGATACTTATGGGTGATAGCCTACTAAAGAAAACAATCAAAGCATCCATACCATCCATCAACAATCATAACTATCACTCTTTATGCCTTAAATATATGATAACTCGTATAGCCCTCAAGCCAGGGACTTATGGAAATCCATGATCTCTGTTTTATTTTCGTATCCCACGGCCCAAAGCTGGATACTTGTCTCGCAGTTTAAAGTTGAACATTAGACCCAAAGCTATATGTCCAAGGTTAATGAGTTCACTAATGGGCTTAATTAATTACACACTAATCCTGGCCAACAACTTTAAAAACCTAAAATGGGCATAACTATTTAACCATAAGTTCGTTTTCTATTATGATTAGTCTACGGAATGCGAAACCATCATCCTAGAGCAATGGAACTTGTTTGAGACCCTAATTTGACTCCTATCAAAAGTTATAGTCCAAAAAATATTTTCTAGGTCAAAATGGTCACATAGAAATTCAGAAAAAAATCATAGGTGTGTAAATGTTCCTAAGAGTTGTATCGTAAAATTATAGAATCATACGACCTCATACAATAAAATAAAAATATTTTATGATCCTCCAATACATAAATAAGGGTCGTTACAGAATCTTTTACAACTATTTTTGCCAGTAGCAATTGGATCTTTTACAAATGTTCTATAATTTCAATTATTATAAAACCATAATTTTATAAATTCAAATATATAAAATTTGTTGATTCAAGTATGTAGCATCTATCATTTCAAACATAATATCTATAAATTCAAGCACAAAGAAATACTTTGGTAAAAATGGTTACAAATATATATATCAATAACATTTTTTTGTTCAAACCAAGAAATTTCTCCAGTCTATTCTCATCCAAAACGTTAGCTATACAGTACAAAAGTTTCGTCATCTCTAATACACAAATTATAAAAAACAAATATGCAACCAAATTAACTATAACATCACGATCTCCTTAACTAACATCGTATCTCTCTACGTCATCACAGAATCTATTATCCTCCTCAACGAGAGTCGAACACTACATATCCAAAATCATCTTCATGTACTTAATCAGTGCATTGATCTGCACAACATAGAAGTTCCATATTCTGAACATTATCTTCACATTTTCAGTATAATAAGCATCTCAATACATAAAGTGTTTCGGCATCAACCTGCACTTCAAAGCATTCAAGAATACCAAACTAGGCCAAACTCAAGTATCACGACCAACTTCATCACTCAACAACATCTCCATCTCGAACTAATAATTGCATCAAACCTCTTCGACATCAACGATGGACCACTACGGATGAACTAAGAGCATTTCAGACCACTTCAGCATCTCCAGTTTCAGCAACTTCACTCGAGTCAACATCAGGCAGTGTGTTGAGCAACTCTAAGCAGAGCAGTGTTGGTCTCGGCTTCGAGGAAGTGGTGCTAAATCTCGGCGAGAACAAAAGATCCTAATCCAGGCAACTCATCTCTAGATCGCCAACGACAAAGCTTTGAGAACAGGTGACATTTTCTTAATGTTAACTCCTAACAAGAATTGGTGCTAGTATAAATAACCAGGCGCAAGTCAACAGGAGTCGGTGCTTTGAAAAATGTTCCATATAGATTGATTTTCTTCATAGTAACATAACTACACCCATGTACCATGGTTGTTTGAAAAGCCAATATAACTTATAATCATAAATTAATATATTTTTCCATTAACTGAATACTAGTGTTGAAATAATACTTAAAAATTATGTCAACAAAATTGGATTCAGATAATGATGATCACGTTGTAAGTTGAATTTCGTACAATTGTACACCTGCGATTCTTTGCAATTTACAACACCATCTCCATCTAAATCAATGTACATCCATAAAAACTCCAACTCTTTTGGGGTAAGACAATGCGAGTGCTTTCAAAGCTATTTCAGTAAACCATACAATAATAATACTAAATTAAAGTAGAAAAGCACAGGCCAATATTTTCAAACCAAAAAACAGAATTAAAATTATAAAAAGGGAAGTGATATATGCAGATATGCCCAGCTCCAGATCCAACAAAACAGTGAGATGAATACCTGAAGCGAGTAGAGTAGTGGAAGACCGGAGCAACGATCCAGCAAGGACGACGATTGTATTGGTTCCAACAAGGACAATGATTCCAACAAGGACGATTATTGTGTTGGTTCCATGCCCAGGTCCAAATTCTTTGTAATTTCCATCATCGGAGCAACAACCAGCAATGACTCTTTTGGAGAAAGATGGAGAGCTTTTATATAATACAATACCATTTAGTTTGAACTCGAGAAAGGGTGCTTAGATAAAAGAATATAGTTGAATATTAGGGGGTAGCCAAAAATTTGGGCTTGTAGCCAAATTTTTTTATTGTAGATGTCAACAAAGAGAGCTATAAAAGAGAATATCTAAATGCATAGGGAAGTCATACTAGATGTCAACAAAGAGAGCTATAAAAGAGAATATCTAAATGCATAGGGAAGTCATACTTTATATCATACATAAGTTTCAATACATTTTGCACCATGTTGAAGTTTTGTGATACTTGAGTTATTGTAATCATAGAACAAAATCACACCAAGATAAGTAATGAGATTTTCGATGTAATATTTATATTTTTCAAATTACGGAACTTTTTTTAACATTTCTCAAATTTCTGGAATTTTTGTTAGATGGCTAATCTTCTATCGATTAAAAAATCACCAAAAATATTGTAATAAAAATAACCACAAGCGCACAGTGTACAATTTTAGTACATAACGAGTACGGGTCGATCCGTAAGGAATTGAATTAATTTAAAATTCTACTTAATCAAATTAACCCAAATTTTCAAGTTTGTTTTAAAACTAAGAAAAATAGAAAAAAAAATTAAACTAGACAAAAGCGAATAAAAATATGAGTTTAAAATACATTATAGAGGCATATAAACTTCTCATATTTTAAAATAAATCAACAGGAAAACAATTTATGATCTCTCTATTTTTATCTAAGTAGAATTAATGATGTATATATTATAAGTATGGTCTATTTATTTTATTAACTAACATAACTTAAACCATCAAACTATAATACAATAACCAAAACCACTTATCAATTGTAATGAAAATGAAGTCGAAGCAAAAGCTATTTTAGTGATCTGTATACTATTTTGTTTAGTAACATAGGTCATTAAATTTTGTTTCTCTTTTAATTCCATGACCAAAGTCACTTAATTAGATGATGATGTAAATTGTGTTTATGTTGGATTAAGCATAGCCCATTTGTGATTACAACATTGGCTATCAAATTCCCTTTGTAAACTTACGTCAAAATCGAACTCTTCATGAAGCATTAAAAAGAGATAATAAATCACAAAATATGTTGAATTTGCATAATGTTAGAGAGCTTCATTACCTCTAATTTGAAAGGGTTTAGCTACTCGTTTGTGTTATCATTTCAACACAAGTAAATTTCAACATATAACAAACAAAAGAAAGTGCAAGCTAAAATAAAAGGAGAGCTAAACTCTTGCATCAAAATAAGGCAAAGCTACTAAAATAAAAGGAAGAAGAGCGTGTAAATAAAAATGAGCATAAAATGAAATAAAAGAATGTAGAAAAAGAAAGAAGAAGAAAAGGCTTAGGAATCAATTTTATTTCTTATTTAATTTATGGCTACAAGTTGCATAATATGATTAGTAGATAAAAAATTCATTACATGAACATAAGAGGGTTATTTATACATGTCTAAAACCCTAATTCATATTTTAGAGGACCACCCAAAATACCTCTTAGGAAGTGTAACCTCTAAATAATTATTAGCATGAGCTTAATCCTCCATTAAATATGCATGTGACTTTCCCACTAACTTATGCATTAGGTCCTAATTGTAGATTATTGTAAGTGGGGTCCTCCATAATTTCATGAATTCTATTATTTTTTATCTTTATTTGCCTTCTAACTCTTGTGCATGCATATTTCTATGAAGGTTTCTTCGTATTTCCATCCGAATTCCCGTAAATAAAACTAAAATGTGCAAATTAATATTCTCAAAATTAATATATGCACAAAATTACCATTTTTCTCCTAAATGAAGATGAATGAATGATGATTTGATGATATTTGGATTTGGTAAAAACATGTAAAAATATCCAATTATTGCATTTATTTAAATAAAAGTAGATTAAATATGGAAGTAAAAATATGCACTTTTACATGCACATCAAATACCCTCACATTTATCTTTTTATTTTACCTCGAATAAATTAAAACTAAGATAAATCCATTTTCACAGAGAGCACGATTGTATTGAGCGTATGTAATAAGCCATTAAACCTCTAGGTGTTCCTCGTAGGTTGAGTATTGTCTCGTGAGGGTTTTCAGCGGATACTACTCACAAAATCCAAATGCAACATGTAAGATTTATTTACAAAGATATGAATGTAAGTTTTCGAAAATATTTATAAATGAAGAATTTACTTTTAAAGTGACATAAATAAGGTAATTATAAATTTTGGTCATTATAAAGAAATTTAAGTCCTTTTACCTGTCAAAATATCCAACAAAAATTAAGTTATCAATACAATTAGACTCGAGTTTGGCTAGTTGCTTTGGTTGATAACATAATGCAACTATGAAATAGATCCTTAGTTGATTATCAAAGTTTTGCAAAGTGGTATTCTTATTTCTTTTAAATAACCAGTCGAATCAACTACGTGAAAATAGTGCTTGGATGTCAATTGCTTGCTCTCTCTATTTTTGAAAAGTATTAACCTTATTATTATTTACACACCTAACTCAGATAAACTGAGGCTAGATAAACCGATCATGCACTGTCTCTCGGGATTACGTGAGTAGAGTACAAAGCGTGATGAGTGTACACACTTGCGTATGAACTCATGACTCTAGATGGTTATTTTTATTGAATCTATTTACATACACCTAACTTAAATAAACTGAGGCTAGCAATACCGATCCTGCACTGCCTTATGGGCTTACGTGAGAAGGGTATTGAGCATGGCGAGTGTACACACGTGAACACATGACTCTAGGTGTTTCTTATTTTCACAAAAACCATTTTTTTTAAGTTTTTTTTTATGAAGAGAGAGTTTTGCAAAATTATTTTAGCGCCACTTAACTTAGAAGATTACAAAAGTTATCGCCTTTACTTTAAATCTGCCACTCTTTTAAATAAAGATTTCTATTAGGATATACTTCATAATTAACACCTATGGACCTTCTTATATACTAGTTAAAACGTAGTTACTTATAATTAAACTTTATTTTTATTTTTGTTAAGACAAATAAATTTTCAAAAATTTCAACCTAGTAAATCAAAATGCTAAAATGATTTTTTTTTTGGGTTTTTTGTTTTTTTATGCTTTGAGTTTTGAAAAGAAGATGCAAAACATAAACCATGAAAAATCAAAAATGAAGATGAGACCCTCCCACACTTAATTTTGACTATGTCCTTACAGTCAATGCATGATATAATGACCGTAACGGGGAAAAAATGTACATGTTTATAAAAGAGGGTTAACGTTTCTTACTAGACATAGTATGACTCACGAAGAATTGTGAGCTCCTCCTCTTGATTAATTAGGAATTACAAGTATGGTTTTAAGCGTGACCATTGACATTGAAAGTTATTCCGTCCCTGGGGTTTTGTATTTCTGTAGCACCGTGCAGAAAACAGTTCGTACCACAAATGGTCCGATCCATCTTGATTTCAATTTTCTATGGAATAAGTGAAGTCTAGAGTCCTACAAAAGAACTTTTTGGTATGGAGAAAACGTTTTTCTTAGGATAGCTTGTCATGAAATTTTGTTGCTCATTCTTTGTAACTTTTTTTATTTTCATATGCGTCGTTCCTAATCTCTTCTACTTTGTTGATTTGCAATTTTCTATTTTCGCCAGCTTTTTCAAGATCAAAGTTTAACTTCTTAATTGCCCACAATGTTTTATGTTCGATTTCAACTGGTAAATGGCACGCTTTCGTGTACACTAAACAAAAATGGAGACATCTCAAGGTTGGTTTTAAAAGCACTACGATAAGCACAAAGCACGTCAGTCAATTTCTGAAACCAATCTTTTTTATTTTCAGTAACGGTTTTCTCCGGAGTTTGTTTTATTTGTCGATTTGAAACATCAACATGACCACAAGTTTGAGGATGATATGGAGTGGATAAATTGTGGGTTATCGAGTACTTCTTCATTATATTTTCAAATGATTGATTGCAAAAATGGGTTCCCTTATCACTTATTATTGTGCGAGGTGCGCTGAACCTCCTAAAGATGTTTTCTTTGAGGAATTTCACAACAATTCTATGGTCATTGGTTTTATATGGAACAACTTTAACTCATTTGGATACGTAATGGATAGCAAGGAGAATGTACAGATTTTCAAAAGAGTTTGGGAATGGTCCCAATTAAGTCACTACCCGTCAAAGATTTCGATCGTAAAATTGGGGTCCAAAGGCATTATGCTTCGACGAGAGATTCTTCCTATCATTTCGCAAAGATCGCAATTTTTACAAAATTCGAACGAGTCTTTAAAAAAAGTGGGCCAGCAAAAGCCACATTGAAGTACTTTTTCAGTAGTTTTCTTAGGACCGAAGTGACCGCCACAAGCTTGGTCATGAAAAAACGATAGAACACTCTTGATATCAAATCCGGGATGCAATGTCAAATGGTTTGGTTGGAATAGTATTTAAACAAGTATGGATCATGAAATGACCTGCAGTTCCGTACCCCTTGAGTCGACATTATTCTCCATCACTCAACTCAAGATGAACGGAAATACGAACCATTTGGGTTAAAGAAGAAGAGATAAAAGAAGAAAATAGAAAATAACATCAGAATCTAACCAACGCGGTGGAATAAAATATAATAGATAATAAATTATCTTTACACACAAAAAAATCTGTTTATACATCACATCATCAGAGTATACATAACACACAACTGGACAGTAATCATAACCTGTACTCACAATCTGAATACACAGCAGACTATTTAACACAAATATAGAAGTATGTAGGGGTGGGCATAAACCGCACCGCTATACGGAAACCGTCCGCACCGGACCGCAAAAGTGGTGCGGAAATCCGCCCCTAATCTTCTCACCAAAGCTGGTACCCCAAACCGGACCGACCCGCATCGATACGGTTCGGTTGCTGTTTGGACGATTGTACCAACCATATTAAACCGAACCGAACCAAAAATTAATATTAGTAATCTTATGATAAAAATATAAGCAACTCTCATCTTATTTTAGATTCTAATGTTTTGCATTCTATTTTTAGCGTATGTTGTAGTTATATTAATAATAATCACTGACATAAAGGAAGAAGTTATAGTTTTGGTATAATAATTTTTCATTTTTTTTTGTGAATAAATGCTAATTATAATCTTATTCTAGTCATTTTCCTTGATGATTATGCATTGATTAATGTTGATGTTTGGTTATCTACCAAAAAAAAAATCTCACTTGTAGGTAAATGTCAAATTGAAATATTCATACAATTAAGAACTAATCTTTCATTTCAGTATAACATTGTGTGTTTTAACCTTTAAATGTAAAAGTTTCACACGGTTATTTTTGTAAATTGATTGTTGATGGAAGTAATTCTTTCATATTTAATATGGGTTCAAACCGGACCGGACCGAAACCGAACCGTATTACATTCAAACCGGACCGAAACTGAACCATTTAAATGATTAGTATAATGGTTTGCATTTTTTATTAACCGTTTGATGCGGTGCGGAAGCAGTTTGGACTCCAAACCGCACCAAACCGACCTGCGCCCACCCCTAGAAGTATGTATTGCCATTCAGCTCGTCACCTGAGCTCCATAGCATCCTTTCCTGTATCCTATAATACTCGGTCTGACCCAAGCATTATGTTAAATAACACCCGAGTCAGTCTGGAATACCAGCGTGAGAAAACCACACTCAAATTGATTATTGAAGTTTCAAAAAAAATTTGAAAAAAAAAGCATCTCGTAAGACCACGCCACAAATAAACATGTCGGGGTTTTACCTTACGATAGACAAAACACTTTTTATCAAATCCGTCTGGTATTATAATAGTGTATATATAAAGTAAAATAGAATCTAGCTGAAATGCTTGCATTTCACATTTCAGCAATAGTTGGGCACAATCAAAACAGTACAGGCGCATAGGGAGAATGGATTTCCAACTAATGACTAGGCACTGGGGTACCACCTGTCACAGTACGTGGCCTAGATCACCGTACCGAGGATTACTCCCAATCCCCTACAACACAAGACCGGGACTACCCCTTACTGGATAATACCGAGTAAGACCACCCAACGGTTGGAATCAGCAACCGCACCACTAAGCCGAATAAAAGGGACATCTAGACAAGGATGACCTCACCCTAATGGGTGCTACCCGCTTAGCCTTGCTGCATAACCCCTTATTTTTAGTCATTCCCGGTTGATGAGGCTAAGCGTTACCTTTTAGAACGTTTCACTTAGAATGCCCATCGTCCACCTAACGATGTTCCGAAAGCATTCAGCCATACAAGTCCGTCCTGAGTTCGAACAGAACCGAATGCACTACTCCTACTACATCCATTTTGGAATCACCTCAGGATTAATAGCGACTAGCCCTTGCACTTTCTGCTCCATCTTCGACTCCGAACTCGTTTTCCCCACGAAAATGTACAAATCGGATCGAAGCAGTTTTCGAGAAATTAATCCCGATCCCGGTTTCTTCGAAACGATCAGCGCATTGGCCAATATTGATAGTCGGTCATCTAACTATCAATTGACATTCACAAACATCCATCAAACATAAATAATTCCTCCTGAATTATTTATTAATCTCAAAATATCTTCGCAAGATATATTTCCATTTTCAACCCTATTGAAAACAGTTTTCAAACCACACTCTTCTCATGGAATGAATTCCCAAATATTTATTTCCACCGAAAACACCAAGTACAAAGCTTTAGATTTTTAAAATAATTTAAAAACACTTATTATAAAATATACTTTAACATTAAAATTGAAAACTACTTCAATACTTTATTAAAATATATACTTTAGGAATATTTAAAATAAGGTTATTTATAAAATATAAAACAAGATTTTCTCCTTTAAAACAAAATACCAGGTCACCTTTAAATAATTACTACAATAATAGATTTGAAAAAGACTTACTATAGGATTTAAACATTTAGAAATAATAAATTTTCTAAAACATACCTTTAAACAACTTAAAACTTTTTACTTATACTTAAAATTTGTTTTCAAACGTACTTGGCTATTCAGGGAAATAAGCTTCTCTTTCACATCTTTTATAAATAAATCGCTATTTATTTTTGAACAAATTTACCCAATCCTTTAATAAATTCCTACCGTGAATTTATCCCTCTAAATATCCGCTGATATATTACTTCACTTTTATAAATCCAGTTTATAAATTTCTTAGTCTCGCTTCTCTTTTAAAAATCCCGGTTTTACCGTCAGGACACGATTCTTCGTCTTCCGAAAATTCGACATCGACACTCACTTTATCGACTGCCGAGGAATCGAACGACGGAAAACCGAATACTGAGGGTTTTTAAAAAGAATTTAAGAAAAGAAAAAGAAAAAGATAGAAAATTTAGATAGGGAAAGAAGATAGAAAATTTTAAAATAGAACAGAAAGAGAATAGAGAACATAGAACAGGAAAATAAAGAAAAGATAGAAATAGAGAAGAGATAGAAAATAGAACAAAATTTTAAAATAGAACGGAACAGAACACAACAAAACAATAACAGAATCTCGCCAATTCGCAGCGGAACAACATATAATAATAAATAAATAATCTTTAAACAAAGAACCATATCAGTTATTACATTACATTTCATTACATCATATCATCAGAGTGTACAACAACAACAACAAACAGTGCAGCGGAAAAAGAAATACTATATAAGTAATACGCCATGCCATCCATCTTGCCTCCAGCAACTCCAGAATATCCTGATAAACCTAACTCTTAACTGCCCGTGTGGAAATTGGTGGGCACCCAGAGTTTAGGAAGGAAAACAATAAACTCCAAGTCAGTCATGTGACTGGTGTGAGAACTCAAAACAGTTTATTTATCTTTAAAATCAAAATAGAGAGATATTTTTAAATTCAATTCGCAATGCTTTTAAAAATGAGACTACCATAAGGCCTCCCGCACACGCACACAATGCAAACGCAGAATCGGAGGAGATTTTTCCTTATGATAGTCAAAGATGCTTGATACGCATTTAAAATAACATTTGATATTATTACTAGTGCATAGTGTAGGAAAAATTCATTTCGAAAGTAGAATATAAATCTTAGCCAACATACGACCATTATCGTATGCCTACTATAGCTAACTATGTTCAATAGCAGGTTACCGCCACATTCCATAGCAGGTTATACAACTAAAACCGTACAAGTCTCGTATTGTTTCTTTGGATTTCCAACAAATGATCAGGCCAAGGAACTTCCCATTGCCACATGAGAATGCCTCTGGAAAGACATCCCCGAGAACCAAACCGGAACTCTGCCAGCACAAGGCCGGGTTACCCCTAACTGGGTAACTACTGACACGAGCACGCCATTCCCCGATCGTAAACGACCTTTCTCACGGGATCCCGAAAACCAACAACCACAAAGTAATAAATTCGTAGTAACCACATAGGTTAAATATCTGGGCTCCATACCATGATACCACCTCTATCCAGAAGAAAACGTACATACCCTAAAGGGTGCTACCCCTCATAACCTTGCCGCATCTTTCCTGTTTTGACCATTTCCGGGGTGTGAGGTTCGACGAAGTCACGTCCACAAAAACATACTTTATACAAAAGCCATGCTTTGGGTCAACAAATGATCAACACAATGATCACTAAGATAGACGATCAAATAAACGATCCTATCACAATAATCAACACAATGATCATTTACAGCAACACTCAGCATGTCACATTACCAAATTGGGAATATATCGCTGATAACTTCAACTATATAACCTCTGAGCTCGTACGTCTCAGAGAAGGGTGTTAAGCTAAAAGAATAAATTCTCCGCCACCAACAGAAATATATTTGAAAGAAATCGGCTTTATATCTCAACTTGTAATGTTAGACATACAATCCATACAAGTCTGTTCCGGGATCGAACAAAACCGAAGGCACTTACAAAGAAGTCCTTGCAATCCGGATGTTCACGATCCTGATCGGATTCACCATCACATATGGAGAACTCTATACCGGAGCAACTCGGTGCAGAGTAAATCGACAGGTCATCCTATCGCTCTCGCAAATACCGGGTCTTCAACACCGATCTTCAAATGCAATTCATAACGACGTATCACATATTCGGAATGGGTTATACGACCCCATGGTCCTTTCCCGGTTAACCCGAATAGTGAGCGCTTATTCAAAAATAAGTGTAGCATTCACATTCCAACAAATCACATCAATTACCCATTCAAAGGGAAATATTGATAGTCGGTTATTGAACTATCACTGGATATGCACACATCACTAGATTCCAAATAATTTTCCAAATTATTTATTTTCCAAAATATCTTTACAAGATATATAGTTTCACACTTCAAAAGTAAATCAATATTTATTTTTCTAAACCAATCCCACTTTCTTCTATAAATTCCATAGTGAATTTATATTTCACAATATCTATGAATATATGATTTTAATTATTCATTTTCAATTTATCTTCAAAAAGATAAATTCTTAAGATATTCACTTTATATTGGAAAACATTTCCATACTTATTTATTCATAAGTAATTCACAAATCTTATTTATTTTCAATACTTAGAAAATATTCAATATACTTAAATCGAGATTAAGTATATAATTCATTCTTTAAGGAAAATCATTCTCTTAAACATATTTATTTGGGCCAAAACGAATGTTGCGTAAAACATCGTTACAACAACCCAAAATCACTAGTATAGGGATTCGAAATTAATATATATATATAAATCCCAATACTATACAAAACATTTCCTTTCGGAAATCATTTACTATAACAACAGTGTTATAGTCTACTATTTCCTTTTATTTCTCGAAAACTCTATTTCAACAATAAATGTTGAAATCTATGGTTTCGAATCTCAACACAATTAAAACTTCGTTAGATCGTTTTAATTCTATTTCAAATATCACATTCAAAACAATTTCTTTAACATCTTATTCACTATTCAAAAACGTGAATATACTACGTTAACAATTTCATCCTTTTATACATTTTATTTAAAAGAATTATTCACTATTCAAAAACGTGAATATACTTTGTTAACAAACTTCATCCTTTTATTCATTTTAATTCAAAGGATTATTCACTATTAAAAAATGTGAATATAACTCCATTTATAGGTTTCAACAATTAACTTATCAAAATAAGTTGTTTGCGAATTTATGAACAACGTTTATAAATTCCATTTCTATTTATTTATAAAACTTCCTTTTTATAAATTCCTTTATTAACCTATTCCAGTTTATAACTTAATTATAAACTAAAAGTTCATATTATAAGTTAAATACTTATAAAACGATTATTTTACAAAATCGTTCTTTTTTAACTTCCCAAATTATAAATCTTATAACTTATAAGATTCATTCATTTATCCAAAATCATTATTTTAATAACTTAATAAATTTTATAAACCTACTGCTTATAAAATTCCATTTATAACTTCACCGTATAAAATTCTATAAATTCCATTCAATTATGAAATTCGTTTTCACTTCATTCAAACACTTATAAAAACTCGTTTTATAATGTCAATATTTTCAATTTATAAATATCCATTTATAAATCTCTTAATATAAATCAATTTATATTATTCTTTAAAACATCTTTAATTTCCTTTATAATTTCACCATTTTGATTTATAAAATAATCAAATTTTATAAATCCTATATTTTAAACTTTTCACCATAAATTCCAATTTCCCAATTTAAACCATTTTATAAAATTATTAACCCCATAATTTCAAAAATCAACCTTTAACTATATTTCTCAAAAATCATAATTTTTATAACTTTAAAAATTATAACGTTTATTTATTTAAAATGGGTCAATTCCAAAAATATTTAATATTTTCAAAGATCACTTTAAAAACCTTTTAAAATCCCAAAATCTGGGTCCAATGATGCAACACACCAAATAGTCAATCACGACTACAACGATATCATATATCAATATGATAATCCATCAAATATCAAAATATATGAAATCTAATAAATACTGTTGAGGAATCCAGTTGGATCCCTCCAACCTGTTTTCCTGCATTCACAAACATTAGCACAATACCAATTCCGTTCCAGTACGAAATTATCGCGGTATATGTTCTTATTAAATATTATCCGCTTAATAACGGCGCAATAGGGTCTCATCCGCTAAACAAATAAAGGCGGGAAATCAACAACTCCAATATATACATATGCCAATATATATATATTGCTATCATATATAATACCAATTTCACTGTTTATGAAATATTCGCGGTATATGTTTTTATTAAATAACATCCGCTTACTAACGGCGTATAATGTCTATTTTAACAATCAATAGATAACAATCAACATTCAAACATGCATTCAAATATTTTAAATCTAACTATTTAAAATAAAATCGAAACCGATTCGATTGAGTGAGAAGTTCTCACCTTGATTTTAAATTCCGTTTTAGCGATTTATTTCGAATAAAATTAAACGCGCGTTTAATTTCACCCGAAATTCTCACTAACTCCAAACGACTCCAAACCAACTCCATCGCGTAGTGCTCGTCCATATGATTCCAACGCAACTGAGTTTGCATTTTTTCGACCTCGTATGAAAAAGTTATGATTTTTATAAGTTTGTACACGATTTTATTTACTAATTACAACATAATTTTAATTTATTTCAACATACACACATCCTCACCCTTGGATCCAAACCCAGATACATCTCCACCGTCCCCATCCTTCTCCTACATCACGCACGCGTACAGGAAACAACATGGCCGAACAAACCCATGAAGCCACGAATTAGGTTTTCGATTTGCAACACCATCTCTCAATTAAAATTCGATCAGGTACTTGCATTTTGAAGAGCATGACGAACACAATACTCGGCCTCAAGGCCATGAAACTCGGTTCCCCCATTGACGTGGAAATTCGTGCGCAACCATATGACTTTGAGCTTCGATTGCCGTTGATTGGTGATGAAGTTCGCGATCATAACCGTTGATTTCGTAGTTCTCATTACGCTCTACAAGTTTCTAGTTGTAAGTTCCTTGAATCGTTGAGTGGATTTGAAGATTTGAAGGGAAGATGATGGACAATTTTCGGCCATTGAAGCCAGAGGTGGCGGCTGCGTTATAGAACTAGGGTTTAGTTTCTTTTTTTTATTTTTTTTTGATTTATGAGCCTATTTATAGAAAATTTTCGAACACTATTCATCCGGAAATTCCGAACTCCGATTTACGCGCCGAAACTGACGTACCTAGGGTTTATCCGGCGTTCCGGACACAATGGAACAGGTTTCGGAAGCTAATTCGGAAGTATGTGCGAGTTATGGCTATAAACGCTCAATTTGAATTAAACCGATTTAAACGATTTTCTAGGCGTTTTAATTCGTATCGGACAAACGGTAAATCCAATTGACTTGAAATTTAAAATCTTACAATAATATCACATTACGGATCCGATGAAACTAGTTTCGTCGGAATCCGAGACTTTTTGAAAAATGGCTATTTTTACTCGCCAAATTAAAATTAAAAATAAATCGATGCGTTTCGAGCTGCCACGATCAAACGATAACTCCGATTGACATGAAAATTGAAATCCGGTAATAACTAACTATTACGGATCCAATGGAACTGGTTTCGTTCAATTCTGAGACTGTTCAAAAATTGACTATTTTCACTAGTCGAATTAAATATTAAAATATTCAATTTTCACAAATTAACTCTTAATTCGATTTTAAAAGTTCTAAAATATCGTTCTAACTTTCATATGATAAAATAAAATTTTACAAATCATTTTCAATCATATTTAACCCAATTTTCAATTATTTCCATAATTCAACATATTAATTTATTGATTTAATTATCCAATTAAATTCAATAATTCAAAATAAAATTTATTCGACTTATAAATTCACTTTTTAATATTTAAAATTAATTAAATATTCAAATTTAAATTAATTAAAATTCTGGGTCGTTACATTTACACACTTAGATCAATCCCCAAATTGATTTCCAATTTACTTCCCTTTTAAATAAATTTCCTTACTTTCTCCATTTATTCCATAATCCATTAACTTCGGATTTTATTTCTTCATTATGATTTAAAATCTTTTAACTGAAAATACCAATTTCATACCCTTTTTCCAAAATTCCTTCTTTACCTATTTCAATAAATTTAAAACTTGAATTTTTATAATAAATTCTTTATTCCTTTAAATAATATCACTTAAGTTTAAAAATTCATTATTTCTCTATTTATTCAAAATCCATTTTTCATATCCGGAATTTATTCGGATTTAAAAATCACTTTTATCCCTTTCCAATTTATTCTTATTTTTATTCAAATTTTCTATAATGATTTCACTTAAAAATTTGCTCTTATATTTTTTCAAAAATCCAATTCTATATATATTTTGATTACTCGGTGTACCCAAATATTCAATCAAACCATGGTATCCAATATTCCAATTATCAATATAATTTATCACAGCATATCAAATAATCATAACACAAAATTATTTAAACAAATCTAAATATTTTGAGGAATCCAGTTGGATCCCTCCAACCTGTTTCCCTACATCCACAGATGTTAGCACAATAAAATACCAATTCCACTTCGAGGTGGAACATCGCGGTATATGGGTTTTAAATGTAATATCATCCGCTATTATGCGGCGCATAGGGTCTCATCCGCTATATAATGCGGGAAAATCAATCACTCCAATACATACTATATACTACTATATATAATATAGCACATCAAATCAATTCAATCATTCAACCAATTATTTAAATTTAACCATTTAAATTTAAATAAACCCAGATGAGTGAGATTAACTCACCTTTGCCCCTTAAATTTGCAAATCCACTTCATTCTCGATTTGATTCCACGATTATTGACCTTGTATAAATATCATACGATTTATTAACATTCGAACAAATCAAAACAAAATAGATTATCATTTATAATTTTGATTTAGACTAATAATTTAATTCCAGCTAATTTTAAATGATAATCCTAATTTGCATTCTCTTCTTCTTCTTCTTTTTTTAAAAAATAATCTATATCTAAACCATTTTTATTTTTATTTTTATTTTTCACCAATATACATATTCTATATACTAAACATTTTCTCAAGTTCATTACTGTTCAAACCTAATTTGAATTCAAAATGAAATAAAGAAAAGAACAGAGAACCCATACCCAGGAAACAACCAGCCTAGACATCTAAACGCAACTGCGTCTTCGCCATCCCAGCCTTTGACGAAACTCATGAACCCTGAACAACATCATACGAACGCACACTGCAGCGGCCACCAAGCTTCACGCTTCCCTTTATAGCATCGAGACCGCATCGAGACCTCCTCCATTAATGAGCATGCGACTCGCCCTGACCTTCACATCTCGAGCCTCCATCAGATTGGCAATTTCAGCCACCCACGCGAGCACGCGAACGCCTCGCCTTGGCCACGCGATTTCGAACAACGATGCTGCGCTTCCATCAGGGCATCCATGACAAAGCCCTAGCTCGAACTCGAGTGCCCTAAAAATCGCGACACCCTAGGAAATCGCAAGATCCCCTGAGACCTAAACGAGCTCGACTTGCTTGAATTTGGGTTGGGTTTCAATTCATTTGTTTAGAAACATTTTTAGGAAGAGGGAAATTCCGATTCTCGTATTCCACTTGTTCTGCCCTTTTTTTTATTCGAACTAAGATCTTGTATTTTTGTTTGAAGATAAACAAGGCTCGGCATTTTATTTATTTTCTCTGAGCTCTTCCTTTTGCTTTCGACGGCGATGTTTTGAAAAGGGGGGACAGTGTGCCAACATTATCAGGCTACAGTGCCTTAAAATAAAGAAAAGATGAAGTGAAGAAAAGTTTTGATGTAGATATAAATTTCAGCTGATGTTGACCAAATATAAATATAAATTTAAATTTAAATTCAAATTGTCTCGATAATTGCAACTCAAAATCTTGACCTCTTATAAAGGCATGCCGCTAGGCGTTTATAATGTTATACCTCTTGCAAACGCATTGGAAAAGGTTTCGAGTCCTAACTCGATCGTATGGAGAAGATAGCTTTTGAACCCAGTTATTATATTAAATCTTCGATATAAATTTCAGCGCGTTTACCTCTCCTATGGTCACACGACAACTCCAAACGCTACCAAATTTGGAATCTAATAATAATATAATATTACAGATCCAATGGAACTGGTTTCATCGAATTCCGAGACTGTGCCTTGGAAGGCTATTTTTAAATATCGATTTTAAACGATATATTTTTAAAGCTGAACAAATCACCTTTAAATTCAATTTTAACACTTTTACTATTTTCAGTATTATAAATATAAATTTTACAAGCCTTCAAATTATTTTTAACGGGCTTAAAACTGAAGATTCTATAATTTACCCAATTTTAGTTTATTAAATCCAATAACTTAATTGCTAAATAATAATAATATTTGAATTCAAGTTAAAAATTAACTTTTAAATATTTAAAATCAATTAAATATTCTAATTTCAAACATCCAAAAATTCCGAGTCGTTACAGATCATCCCAATAAAAGTACTTGACTTGTGAAAGAAATTTATATTTATCTTGTTTCAACCAAAATGAAGGAATTTCTTTAGTGACTAAATAATTCACTATATTTGTATACCATGGATCGACAGAAACAGAAAGGAGTTGTTCGTCGAGAAAGTTCTCATTGATCGGTAAAGGAGATGATGCGTTCGAAGATGCGACAAATGATCGGTGATGTCATTGTGAGATCCTTTTTTATCTTTGATCATAAGGTCAAATTCTTAGAGTAAAAGGATCCAATGGATCAAATGAGACTTAGAATCCTTTTTAGCAAAAATGTACCTAAGAGCAGAATGGTCGGTGTAAACAGTAATGTGTGAGTCAATCAAATAACATCGAAACTTTTCGAGCGCAAAGACTACAGCTAATAACCCTTTTTTTGTTAGTCGTGTAATTGAGTTGAGCATGGTTAAGAGTCATACTAGCATAGTAGATGACATAACGAATTTTGTTGGTGCGTTGTCCTAAGACAACATCAACTGTAAAATTAGAAGCATCACATATTATTTCAAAAGGAAGATCCCAATTAGGTGAGCAAATGATGAGAGCAGAAATGAGATCGTTTTTGAGACATTCAAAAGCAAAAACACAGTTAGAATTAAAGTCGAATCGAAAGTCTTTTCCTCGAAGAGTCATCAAAGGTCGAGCAATTTTACTGAATTCCTTCACAAAGCATCGATAGAAACCAGCATGTCCAAGGAATGAACAAATATCCTTGACAGATTTGGGAATAGGTAGATTTATAATTACATCAACTTTCACTTTATCTACCTCAATGCCTTTATTTAAAATGACATGCCCAAGGATAATGTGGTGTTTAACATAAAATGGCATTTTTCCCAATTTAATGTTAAGTATTTGTCCTTGCATCGTTTAAGAACCAACTCAAGATGGTATAGGCACTTAGAAAAGGAGTTTCCAAAGATAGAAAAATTGTCCATAAATACTTCTAGAAAGTGTTTGATCATATCGAAAAATATGTTGACCATGCATCTTTGAAATGTAGCAGGAGCGTTGCAAAGGCAAAATAGCATACGTCGAAACACAAAGGTGCCAAAGGGACACGTGAAAGTCATTTTTCTTGATCTTCTGAAGCGATGGAAATTTGGTTATTGCCGAAATAACCATCAAGAAAGCAATTGAATTCGTGACCAACTAAACGTTAAAGCATTTGGTTGATGAAAGGAAGAGGGAAATGATCCTTACGTGTTGCAGCATTTAATTTTTGATAATCAACGCAAGCACGCTAACCCGTTTGAGTACGAGTTGGAATGAGTTCGTTAGAATTGTTCTTGATAACGGTAAGTCCAGACTTTTTCGGCATGATATGAATTGGGCTAACCCATGAACCATCATAGATTGGGTATATGATTCCATTATTGAGGAGTTCAAGAATTTCGTCACGAACCGCATCCTTCATTTTTAGGTTAAGCCTTTGTTGTGCGTCACGAACAGGCTTGGCATCGTCAACTAAATAGATACGATGTTGAGCTAGAACATGACAAATTCTCTTTATATCGGTAATCGACCATCCAACTGCTTCTTTGTTTTTTGACGGAATTGAAAGTAGGAAAGTTTCTTGATCAAGAGAGAGAGTTAAAGAGATTATGATGGGAAATGTTTCGTTGTCACCTAAGTAAGCGTATTTAAGATAATCGGGAAGGGGTTTAAGGTCCAACCAAGGGGGTTTCTCAATCAAATAATTCGGTGGAAGTTCAGATTCAACGGTAAGGGGTTCAAAAGGAAGCTCGTTTTCAATTTCATTAGGCTCATCTTGAAACGGTTGCTCGTATTCAGTCTCGCATTCATGATTTAGGTCAACTGTTTCATTATCGAAATTTTCTTGAGCTAACTTCTAGAATTTGGTCATGTGATTCGTTCGATTGATTAAGATCTAAACTCATGTTTCCCAAAAAAATCATCGAACCGTTTTGATAATTGATCAAAGCATTTGACGTGGCCAAGAAAGGTTGGCCTAAAATTAATGGAATTTGACTCATCGAATTTTTCACAGGTTGAGTCTCCAAAATGATGAAATCGACATGGAATATGAGTTGACCGATTTTTATAAGTACGTCCTTGATTTCTTCCATGGGTTTCTTTATTGAACGATCGACAAATTGAAGAGTTATTTTAGTCGGTTTTAGTTTACCCAAGCCAAGTAATTTGTAAACGGAGTAAGGAATCAAATTGACACTCGCACCCAAATCAAGTAAGCATTTGTTAATCGTTTTGTATCCTATCATGCACGATCTTTGCATTTAATAGGAATTTATTGGGACAAAACTTCGCTAAGTCCGGTGGCTAAGAAAACTTTCTTGGATACATGAGTGTGTCGTTTTTGAGTATATAATTCCTTGAGAAACTTAGCATAAGTTAGGGCTTGTTGAATGATATCAAAAAGTGGAATGTTAACTTTGACTTGTTAAATATTTTCCAACATCATTTCCATTTGGTCAGAGTGTTTTCTTGGTCGAGGACAATGTGGAAATGGAACACGATATTTAGTAGGTGGGTCTACTTGGGTAAAAGAAGAACTTTGATTGAAGTTTGATTGGATATTTGGCTCAACGTTCTGTGTAGATTCGTTTGTTGTTTAGAAGCGTCGATAGGGGTTTCCGGTATATCGTTTGGATTAATGATTTAATTATTGATTTGTTTACTAGAACGCATAGTCGTGATAGCATTCATTTGGGTTACGTTGCTATCTTGAAAAACATGGGCCTGATTCGAATTCATATTTTGATTTCAGGGATTTGGAACTGGCTGACTTGGGAATGTGCCTTATTCATGTTCACTCATAGACGTGGCTGATTGACTCCTTTGCATTTCAAGTTTTGCATTTGATTGACCCGTATTCTGTATGTACGAGGTTAATAATTTTTACAAATTACTATTTGATCAGAGATTTTGATTGGTTGCCTTAGCTAAAGTTTCGAGACTTTTTTCAAGAAAACTCTAACATTTATCATCTTGGGGAGCAAAAGATTATTGCAGTTGATTTCGAGATGGACCCATGAAATTTTGCGAAAATGATTGGGTTGAAAGGGAGAATTGGAAGCATTGTTCGAAAATGCTTGAAAATTGGGACGAACCAAATTCGTATTGGGATTATTTTGGTTCCAAGAAAAGTTCGGATGATTTCTCCAACCAGGATTGAATGTTGGAGAAAACAAGTCATTTTTAACCTTGTTGAAAGCGTTGAGTTATTCAACCGAGTTAGGGCATTGATCAGTTATGTGATTTGGATCGTTGCATTTATAACACATGGGTCGGGAAGCTTGGTTCATTTGGTTCGATGAGAAAACATTATCGAATTTATTAATCATTTCATCGATTTTAGCTTCTGAAGCTAAAGACGGTCTGATCGAGTGTGCACTCGATCGTGAGCAAATGGATTTTTCGTTATAATATTCCCATCGGGATGATTTTTCGGCCAGGTTTTCAAGAAATTACAAAGCATCATCATGATGTTGGACGAGAAAATTGCCTTGGCACATCTATTCAAGCATGGTTCGTGAGTTGTTTATAAGTCTATCGTATAATATTTGACAAAGGGTCCATTTTTTGAAATTATAGTGTGGACATTTTATCAAAAGCTCTTTAACTCTTCCAAAATATTTACCGAATGGTTCTCCCCTGAACTGATGAAAATTTACGATTTTGTTTTGGATTTTAGTTTTTTTCCAAGGGGTAGAAGTTTTTGAAGAAAACTTTAATGAATTCTTCCCAAGTTTTGATTGAATTAGATGTTAAGTTGTACAACTATTTTTCAGCATAATCAGTAAGGGCGAATAAAATTAATCGGAGTTTGGTTCTGTCATCACAGAGTTGTTGGGGTTTAATGGTTGCGCAAACTTGCTCGAATTTCGTCAAGAAAATGTATGGGTCACTGTATTCAAAGTTGCCCAATTTCGGAAGCGTGGCATATGATTTGAATGAATTTCGAAGTGATTACCCGCAAGGGCAGGTAAAGTGATACAAGAAGAAATAGAAACTCTATCGGGAAAGATTATACCCATACGAGTTCGAGGGACGTTCTTGTTCACCATTTCAAGAGGATCGTTTGTTCGAGTTAAATGATTAATAGAAGGGCCATGAGTCCAAGTGTTTGTTGTTGTGTCACAAGTCCAAGTGCTCATGCACAATTAAAAGTCGAGAAGAGAAAGAAGTTAAAATCAAATTAAGAGAAACAAGCAAGGTTTAGAAAATGAAGTGAGAAATTCGTTTGTTTTTTTATATTTTTTTAAGGGATAAATATTTACCAAAAAGGATTTTTTTTTAAAAAAAGAGATTTGATTTTTGTTTTTTTGGATTTTTTTAAAAAATCTTTTCTAATGTTTTGTTTTTGAAAAGATTATTTACATTTTTTAAAATTTTTGTTTTTCTAGAAAAAAAACTAACTCATTTTTTTTTGGATTTTTGATTTTGATTGAAACTTTTCAAAGGAAAAAATTTAGAAAGATTTTTTTTTGGATTTTGGATTAAACAAGAACTATGTTAAGTAAAATGTACAATTTTTTTAGTTTTGGATTTTGATTTTATTTTAAAATATGCATGAACTAATGCAACTAAATGAATGCAATGACTTAATTACAAATTTTCTGTCCTTAATAGCTCCTAATCCAAAATTGTATAACCACGCTCTGTCTTAACCAACAAAAAATTTCTTAGCAAGGTAACGAACATGAGTTATCGGTGCACCACCAATTACTGTAGCAATGCAACCGATGGTTTAAGTACCTTCAGAGAAACAATCACTATAATATTTACTAATCACCGTAATATTTACAAATGGTTATTGCTCTGTCGTAGCCTAAACACCAAGACAATAAATTGTTCAAAGACGACAACTTGTCAAGATACAATGAAACCCTAAGTGAGCTTGTGACTCCCTTAAATCTGAAGTCTAACCATTATTAATAGTCAAATTCTAAAATGAAATGCAATTATGTGGGCCAAGGGGTGATGGAATCCCCCACCTTATGTGGATTTGGGTATTGCTCTTAGAAAAGAAAATAAGACGATATGAATGCAAAACAGAAACTAAATGTAATTTAATAATGCAACTATGAATGAGATTTTTTTTTTTTTTTTTTTTTTTAAATGCAAGCAACCAATATTGTGAAGAAAATAAAACAAAATATAAGGGCACGATACAAATGAGCAAAATTATTAGCAATTTATTTTAAAAGCGGCATTTTTTTAACGCAGACTTAAGCAAGCAGAGCAGTTAAAAGCAGCAATACCTTTGTATTTCCATCTGTTTTTGCAACCTGCAAAGGAGAACAAAAACTAACACAAATGAAAATGAAAACAATTTTTTTAAAAGATGGAAAAACAAAAAGGAAACAAAACAATTCGCAATGGAACCAAAACAAAATAAGAAAAAGAAAGTAAACCCACCCAGCCCAATTGCAAAATTCTCAACCCAAACTAAAACACACACAAGAAAAATCTAAATTCCTAAGACAAAAATCGCTTAGTTTGTTCCCAAAAAAGAAAGAAAAAAGAAATCACATCGTAATTTCCCAAAAACAGAAATCAATTCCATGTTCAATTGCTCGGGTTCAGTTGCGCAAGTTTGCTGATGCTGTTGCGATTTCAAAGTTCGGGGTTGGTTGCGGTGGTAGTTTGTCAGAGGGGAGGTAAGCGGATTTGGTTTGGGGATACGGAGGAGGTTGATGTGGTTGATTTGTGTGCTGAGCGGGAAGGTAATTTGATTTGGTGGTGCACGGCTGTTGTTGGTCGGTTGTAGGTGCTTGTAAGGAGTAGGCAGTAAGCAGATAATGGATGGTGTGGCAGCAGTAGACAGTGAAGTAATGCACGGCTGTTGTTGGTGGTATGGGAGTTGATGTAAGTGATGGATGTAAATGTAAAGGCAGTTGACAATGGATGTAGTAGAAGTATGATGGTGAAGTTGGTGGCAGTTTACAGGCAGGGGTTGGTTTTTTTGTGACTGGTAGTTGTTTGATGGTGGCACAGCGGGGTAATATGGTATGGTAGTGCATAGGGGTTGCAGTGACAGTGGTAGTTTGAGTGTAAACGTGAAGGTGAAGAATGTGCACAAAAGTGAATGTGCACTGTTTTTTTGGATATGCACTGAGAAGATGTAGTGACTACTAGAAGGAGATATTGATGTTGATGTTAGGGGGATGGCAGCAGGTTGAACTGGGATGAATGATGACGTAGTGATTAATGTTGCTTTGTAGTTGTGTAGGAGTTTGAATTCAAGTTGGTGAGGCAATATTGTGTGCAGTGATGGAGCAGTGACTGTGGTGTTTTGATGGTACTGTGAGGAATGGGGGATTGGATGGTGATGAAATGGTAACGTAGATGGTTGCCTTGGTGGTTTAAGCACAGTGAGGTGCACGGTTTTATGGTGTTATGCAGATAATGGTATATGAGCAGTTGCTAACAGTGAGGCAGTAAGGAGTTGATCAGTGATGATGTGATAATGTGAAGTATTAGAGGTAGGGTGATAATGTGAAGTAGTTTATGCAGTGAAGGAGTTGATGAGTTTGCAGTTGTAACAGCGTGGCAGTTAGACGGTGAGGTAGTGAATATGCATAGTGAGGTGCAACTATTTTGTAGAAAAAGAAATTTGTAAAGAAAATGTACATGTAATTGAAAATGTAAATGCAAATGTAAATAAAAATAATTTGTTTGAAATTGCGTATGTTTTTTTTTAAATAGAAACGCAAATGCAAATTGAAAAACAACAAGCACACAAATCGAATGAAAGCACAAACCACACAATAAACACATAAAGCAAATTTTTTTAAAAATGCAATTCAAAACACAAATTAACAAAAAATTAAAATCAACCAAAAATAATTCGAATGTTAGAATTAAAATCAAATCTGTTTGCCTGGCAATGACGACAAAAACTTTTTAGATGGCTAATCTTCTAACTGTTAGAAAATCGCTGAAAAATATCATAATAAAAATAACCGCAAGCGCACGACATACTATTTTAGTACGTGACGAATACGGGTCGATTTGCAGAGAATTGAATTGGTTTTAAAGTCCACTAAATCAAATTAACCCAAATTTGCAAGTTTGTTTTAAAACTAAGAAAAATTGCAAAAGTTAAACTAGCAAAGGTCAATAAAAATACGAATTTAAAAGACAATTTAGGGGCAAATCCACTTCTCATATTTTTACATAAATCCACACAAAAACAATCTATGATCTCGTTATTTTTATCTAAGCAGAATTAGTGATGTATTTTATCATAAGTATGGTCTATTTATGTTATTAACTAATATAACTTAAACGATCAAACTCTAATACAACCAAAACCACATATCAATTGTAATAAAAATGAAATCAAAGCAAAAGCTATTTTAAGTATGATCTATTTACTATTTTGTTTAGTAACATAGATCATCAAATTTTGTTTCTCCTTTAATTCCATGACCAAAATCACTTAGTTAGATGATGATATAAATTATGTTTATGTTGTATTAAGCATATCTCATTTGAGATTACAACATAGGCTATCAAATTCCCTTTATAAACTTACGTCAAAATCCAACTTTTCATGAAGCATTAAAAAGAGATCATAATCACAAAATATGTTGAATTTACATAATCTAAAAGAGCTGTATTATCCCTAAATAAAAAGGGTTTAGCTACTCATTTGTGTTATCATTTCAACACATGTAAATTTCTACATAAAATAAACAAAAGACAGTGCAAGCTAAAAACAAAAAGAGAGCTAAACTACTTGCATCAATATAAAACTAAGCTATTAACATAAAAGAAAAGAGAACATATAAATAAAAATGAGCATAAAATGAAATAGAAACATGTAGAAAAAGAAGAAAGAAAAAAAGGCTTAGAAAGCCATTTTATTTCTCATTTAATTTGTGGATACAAGTTGCATAATATGATAAGTAGATAAAAACAATACATGAACATAAGAGGGTTATTTATACATGCCTAAAACCTTAATTCATATTTTAGAAGACTACCCAAAATACCCCTTAGGAAGTTTAATCTTTAAGTAATCATTAGCATAAGCTTAATCCTTCATTAAATGTGCATGCGACTTTAATCCCCACAAACTTGTGCATTAGCAACTAATTGTAGATTATGATAAGTGGGTAGGTGGCGTTCTCCATGATTTCATGAATTTTTTAATTTCTTCATCTCCATTTGCCTTCTAAATCCTAAGCATGCATATTTCCATGAAGGTTTCTTCATATTTGCATCCAAATTCCAAAAAATGAAACTAAAATGTGCAAATAAATATTCTCAAAATTAATATATGCACAAAATTACTTTTTGGCCCCTAAATAAAGATGAATGAATGATGATTTGATGATATTTGAATTTTGGTAACAACATGTAAAAATACCCAATTATGACATTTATTTAAATAAAATTAGATTAAATATTAAAGTAAATATATACACTTTTATGTGCACATTAATTTCAAATTTTCAAATTTTTTAATATTTTCTAAAATTGTTTAAATGTAAAATAGATTGTTACAAAAGAAATTTTTTAAATGCGTATGAAAGTATACTTTGCATCATAGTATTTTTAAATTTATTTCAAAAAAATTCAAAAATTTACCTTTTTTAAATACTAAGTATAATTATTAATTATAATTATAAAATATTAGATACTAAATGTTACTTCTAAATTATTTGCTTATTAATCATGAATAATAAAATATTTGTTTTAATTTAATAGTCATTATTAATTAATAATTATTTTAATCAATTATAAAATACTAAATATCAGTTCCAAATTATTAAATTTTATTAAGAATTATTAAATATTAGTCTTGATTATTATATAATTATTAATATCTATTTATTTAATAGTAATTATTAATTAATTAGTATTACTTCTTAATTAAAAAATATTAAATGCTAACCATTAATTATTAAATTTTAATTATTAATTATTTTATTATTAATTATTTTATTATTAATTATTATTAGTAATTATTAATTATTACTTTTCAAATATTAAATATAATTATCAATTATAACGATTAAAAAATAAATATTATAGGCATACTAATGTATACTTTGTATCATAGGGATTTTTTTTATTTATTTAAGAAAATTTCAAAATTTTAATTTTTTCAAATATTAGATATTAAATATAATTATCAATTATAATTTTAAAATATTAAATACAAAATATTATTACTTAATTATTAATATTTCTTACTAATTATGAAGTATTAAATATTTGTCTTAATTATTGAATATTATTAATAATTAATTTTTTTAAAAGTCATTATTTATTAATAATTACTTAAAATTAATTCTTCAACACTAAATATTTTATTATTAATTATTAAATACTATTATTAATTATAGTATAATTATTAATGATTAATTATTTAATAGTAATTAATAATAATAACAAATTAATTACTAAATATTACTTATAGATTAAGTCTAAATGTTAAACATCAATTATTAAATATTATTATTAAAATTTAATTACTAGTTATTTAATAGTAGTTATTAATTATTAATTATATTTATTAATTATTAAATGTAAATAATAAATATTAACTACTAGTTATTCATAATTAACTATAATAAATTATTAAATATAGAAAATAATTATTGATTATTAATAATAATTAGTAATTATAAAACCAATTCTTAAAAATATGTTTACTATAATTGGTAGGAAAACTCGGTTGTTGTAAAAACATTTATTACAATTGGTAGGAAAAATCAGTTGTTAATTATAATTGATAGGAAAACTCAGTTGTTTAAAATAAGTTCATTACAATTGGCAAGAAAACTCAATCGTTATAAATACGTTTATTACAACTGTCAAGAAAAACCAGCTGTTAAAACTCTTTATTACAACCGTCAATAAATGCCATTTGTCATAAACCTTTTGCTAGAACTATCATTTGATGCCTGTTGTAAATAACTAGTTGTAATAGGGTCATTTTCTTACAGTGATGCCACTTGAACTCCTAAAAAAACAGCATAAACAAAACCTTTATTTCCTAACTAGGCCTAATGCACCGTCTTCGATCTTGGTACTGTGGCTCTTATTTTTAAACCTTCATAATCCCTTAGAATCAACCAACTCAAATTAAATTGTACTACCCCGTGAAATTAGTAAGAATTAAATAAGTAAATTAAACTAAAGGGGTAAAATTTTGTAAATGCAGGAATTTGGCCACAAAAGTTGTACCATTCCGTTCGTGGTGAAATTATATTCAGTTTCCACATATAATATGCCGAAAATAAAGCTCAATCGAAGAAGTTATGGGCATTTGAAGTTTACGGTTTAAAATAACTTAATTCAAATCTTAATTCAAATGAATAATTAAATTTAAAATTTTAGAGATTGGACTTGGAGGTAAATGAATCATTAACATTAACAATTCACGTTAAAAGAATAATAAAGGAACTAAATAAAATGAACAGTAGAAAAATTAATAATGCGATGACCCGCAATTTTGGGCAGTAACAATTTGATAATCTTTATTAATAAGTATCTAAATTGGTTTAATAATCTTCTTTTATAAATATTTAATTGGTAAATTTTATCTTTTAAAGCTAATAAAATTGTTTTCTATTTATAATGTATATATATTAGTGTATATATATTGTAAATAAGAAGTCTTTGGTTTTAATTTAATAAAAGATATGTTTTCAAATTGTAATATATATATATATATACATATATTGTGATTTGAATTTATATTTTAAAATTCAATATAATAATTTTCAAGGAAAATATTAAAATGTTTTCTATTTATAATGTATATATATTTATATATATTATAAATGGGAAAGCTTTGGTTTGAATTTAACAAATAAAAACATGTTCTCAAAATCTAATATATATTTTGTAATTTGAAAGTTATGATTGAATTTAATATAAAACTTTTCAAAAGCTATTTAAAAGATAACCATATATTTTCAGAATACTTAAGGTAAATGTTTATTTGTTTAAAATATATTTTTACTTAAGTTTAAAATTTAAATAAGATAGTTTGTAAATATATAAATAAATATAAAACATAAATTAATAAAATCACATTTCATAAATATATAAAACATAAGTACTTTTTGAAATAAGGATTTAAACATAAAAATGCATGTATTTAACATTTGTAAGAGAACTAAATCATGCATTTACATTTGTAAGCTAAGTAATTTATGCATTGATGTTTGTATAATTTGAATTAACAAGTGGCAACAATTTTCTTTATCAATTTAGGATTATAAATTATGTAGTAATAGAGAGAGATCTGGTTTTCATTTTCAGTTCAAAATATCTTTTCTCTCTTCTTCTAAAATTAAAAACCGAAAACCAAAAATAAAAGAAAAAAATCAATACAACGTCAGTTTTCAAATTCAACAAGGCTTCAAACCTGAGTTCAAAAAGTAGATCAACTCGACATGAATTCAACTCAAAGATCCAAGCACAATAGTTTCAAAGATCAGATTCAAATCAAATACAATTTCAGATCAAAAGAAATAGAACAGAGCCTGCTTCTCTGGTGAGTAAACAAATTTAAAAAAGGCTCGTACCCGGTTTTATATTTAATGCATATGATAAAATCTAGTAGTAATGTGGTAAATGATGATTGCATGAATGTATAAAGATGTGAATGCATGTATGTGATCATGATAAATGCCTGGCATGTCTGTATATATGCATACTCATATGACTCTATAACATTCCAGTCTCAAAACTATCTAAATAAATTCCATTTTCTTCATACAATCATTGTTAGGCTATGATTATTAAAGTGAATTTGATCGTAAGACTATAACATCATTTTTTAAAATGAATTCAAGAATTTATATTAAGAAATTATTTCAAAAATAGGATTTACAATAAAAACAATTATATGTCAAAAATCGATCATGTTATTTTTAATATTTGATTATAGAATCTGATTCATAGTGCAAAGTGATGAATTTTAATATGAAAATCAAAATTTTAAGTTTGTATCCATCGTGATATAACGAACGGTTTTGGTACTTTCATCGATTGTCGTCGATCGACAAGGTGTTGGAGGTCGGGCTTGTTGTCAGAGATAGCTGGAAGGACGGTGTTTGATGGAAAATTAGTGGGAAACTTTATTAGTGGCCGTGGTGACCGGTCAGCGATCAACTAGGGTTCAGAGGCTTGTTTTCGTCGAGGTTTTTGCGAGCTTCGTGCGACGTCGATCGATCACTGGAGGTGATCGCATAAGGGGGGGTTAGAAACATGGTGACGTGACGAAGTTTTTGTGAGGTCGGCGAGGGTTCTCGAGGCCGGGTCGTCCGTGAATTGAGGGTTTTTTTGATCAAGGTTGGTTCTAGGTTTTGATCGATTTGTTCGAATTCAAAACATAAGCGAGATCATCTGATTTAAGGGTCGAGCGAGACAGGGAGATGGTCGTCGACTTGGGGGTGGCCTTGGAGAGGCGCCGGAGTCGATCAGACCGATGTGCACGTGCACTCGTGCACGTTAGTGTCTGGTGAAGTTTGGGATCGGGTAGATGTTGGGATTTTCGGGGTTAAGCTCGAGATATTTGGGGGACGACTTAAGGAAGAAGAGGAAGCGGAGTCTTGTGTTTTGCTCGGGTAAGATCGAAGCTGACTCGGGTTGGTTTTTGTGTTGTAAACTATTTTTAAATTTTAAAGTATAGTATGTACACGTTTTAAAAAAACAAAGTAATTTAAATTAATTCATGTTTTCAAATTGAAATAACTAAGTTTTTAAGCAAAAGAAAATGTTAAACAGAGTTTCAAAGAAAAATGAAATAAATAAGTTTTCAAAGATAAGTTTTTCCAAGTTTTAAAGTTATCAAAAATGATTAAGTTTGTAAGCAATTTATTATATCTAGTTGAACGAGTTTTTCAAAAGGTTATAAACCAAGTTCCAAAGTAAAATAAAATCATTTAATAAGATTTTGAAACAAGTTCAAGTTTAAATATTAAAGTTAGATGATTTAAACTTGTTTATTTTAAAAGTAATCATATTAATTATGTAATTAATTACCAATGATTTTTTCTAGTAAATTTAATGATGTAATTAAGAAATTTATTACATTAAGGAATTTATTTTTAATTGATTTAGGTTGAAATTAATTAAAGATAATTAATTAGTGAAATTAATTAAAAGTTAATTACTTAATGTAATTAATAAAGTATAATTACTTGATGAAAGTAATTAATGGATAGTTAATGAATGCAATTAATTTAAGGGCCATTAACTAATGATTAAGAGATAATTAATTAATGTAATTAATTTAAGAAAACCGGCTCGATTAATTTAGGATAGTTAATTACATGATTAATTAAGGCTTAATTAATCTAAGTAATTGAAGATCAATTAATTAAAGAGTGATTGATTAATGGAAGTAATTAGTAATTAACTAAATTATCAATGTGATTAATTTAAGGAAATTAATAAATATAATTAATTAAAGATAATCACTTATGAAATTGATTAAGTATAATTACTTAATGTAATTAATAAAGTGTAATTACTTGGTGTAAGTAATTAATAGATAATTATTGAATGTAATTAATAAAAGGGAAATTACGTAGTGAAGAAACTAAAGGATAATTACTCAATGGATGTAATTAAACGGGAGTAATTAAGGATTAATTACTGAATGTAATTAATTAAAGGATAATTAATTAATGTATGTGATTAATTAAGGTTAATTAATGTATGTGATTAATTAAAGGATAATTAATCAATGTAAATGATTATAGAATAATTAATTAATTGTAATTAATTAAGGATCAATGTAACTAATTATGGTAAATTAATTAACGAGAGAGTAATTAAAGGTTAATTGTTGTGAATGGTTAAATGAAAATTAATCTGTGTAATTAATTAAAGGCTAATTACTTAATGTAATTTAAGAATAATTAATCAAGGATGATTAATTAAGATGGATAATTAAAGAATGATTAATTAATTGGTTTGCAATTAATTAATGTTAAGTAAGCATGATTTAAAAGTGATTGAAAAAATTAATTTAATTTATTTAAATTAATTAGAAATGGTGTAACTAATTAATCTTGCTTATGGATGATTGAATGATATTGAATGTCTTGATTTTTGATATCTCTGATATGTGATGTGTGCTGCTTATGATATGAAATGTATGGTGAATTGTGATGGTATGGATTATCTATACGTGATAATGTGAAATATCTATCTATGTAAATATGTTATGCTAAATAATTTAAATTGTTTAAACCCTTTAACAACTTGGACATTAAAACGGCATTTTGGGTTTCGGTGAGACCGAGATCGGATTTCCAAATTTGATATCTGAAAACCACATCGATCCAAATTAAACGATATATCATGATATCTCAATTGAAATCAAGATGAAGACTCGAAGTGTAAGGACTATTTGTCGTTAAATCTCTGAAGGTGATTCCAAAACGAGTTTAACGGAGATAGAACTTTCAGTTTCGAGATGGAGATTCAGAGTGCAAGGGCTATTGTCGTTAACTCTAAGAGTGATTCCAAAATGAGTGTAACGGGATAGTGCCTTCGGTTTCGTCGAACCCGAAACAGACTTGTATGGATTAAATGCTTTCAGAACATCGTCAGGAGGACGACGAGCATTCTAAGATAGATGTGTTCTAAAAAGGTAATCGTAGCCTCAAGCCTCATCAAACGGAAATGGCTAAAACGGGGGAGGTGCAGCAAGGCTAAATGGGTAGCACCCAAGTAGATAAAGATTTTCCCTGTCTAGAGGTCCTTTTTTTATTCGGCTGTGTGGGCGGCTGGTCGTGAACAACTGTGGTGTTTTCTTATTCGAGATTATCCAGTAAGGGATGGTTCCGGCCTTGTGTTGCAGGGGATCAGGGTGGATCCTCGGCACGGTGATCTAGGCCATGTACTGTGACGAGCGGTACCCCAGTAGCCCTACCATTGTATGGAATCCAATCTCCAACAAGTTCCGTATGTTTTGATTATGCCCTACTATGTTGGAACGTGAGATGTAAGCATTATTTCTGTATTTTACTGGAAAACCCTAGACACTATTATAATATTGCTGGATTTCCTATCAAATGTTTTGGCTATCGTAAGGTAAAAAAAATTCGTGTTTATGTGTAGGAATTCTTAAGAGATACCTTTTGTTTTCAAATGATTTTCAAAGTTAAGAAACTTTAACCCGTTTACTCACACCAGACCCATGTCTTACCCGGAGTTTATTTTCTGTTTTCTTAAACTCTTGGGTACTCAAATTTTTACGAGTAGTCAAGGGATTCAGGTTAGCTTTGACGAATTCTGAAGGAGATATGGAGCAGGAGGCTTTAGCAAATATAGATATTGTGGTTCCGCTGTGTTAATCTTTGTGTTGTATCTTGAGTTGTATGATAGACAGGTTTTATAACTATCTAATGTGTTGTGATATAAAGCTGTGTAACTCTGATAGATGTTGTATACTATGTAATAACTTATGTGATTAATATATTTTATTCGTTCCGCTGTGAGATTCTGATATTGTTTAGTTCTTTCTTTCCTATCTTTTCTCTTTTCTATCCCTTTCTTTCTTAATAATGATTATCTTCCTCTAGACTAGAAGGTAGGTCCTTACAGTGGTATTAGAGCTCTAGGTTGAGTGAATACTTAAGCTTTGGAGTGATATCTTTCTTGAGAGAGTGTACTTGTATCCTGCCTCAAGGAATAACAGTTGACCATCCTTGCAAGGTTTTGAGAACTACTCCTGTGCCTGAACTATGTTTGTTCAAGTGCGATCCATAAACAACTTCCACAGAGAAGCTTAATCCACTTCATCCTCTTCTTCACCACCTCGCATGGTAAACTCAATGATAAAGTCTACCAATACCTGTCTGTCTATTGTTTTCCTCAGATGGTAAATAACAACATACTGGCTCAATTATATGTTCCACTTCAGTAGTTTGACCGAAGTCACAGGTTGGCATAACACGTGCTTCAAGGGCTGATCTGTTACACGTTGGTCGAATAAGTCTGGAAATACGATCATAACTTCCTTGATGCAATTAGCAAGAAACATGCCAGTTTTACAAATTTGGGTAGTTCTTTTCAAACCCTATAAAATAGTAGCTGATGTAGTATACCAGCCTTTGAATCCTCGCCTCCTCACACACTACCGCTGCACTTAATGCATGAGCGAACACTGCCAAATAAACAAATAAGTTCACCCCATCTTGCGATTTGGATAAGACTGGTGGCATCTCCATGCGCATCAACAACTCCTCGAAGGCATTCTATCAATCCTGATTCCACTTAAAATTATTTTTGCCCTTCTTGAGGGTATTGAAGAAGGTTATGCATTAATCCGTTACCTTTGATATGAATCGATTCAAGTTAGAAATCTTCCCATTCAAGCTTTTTAGTTGTTACTTCATAGTCAGGGCAGCTACATTTCTCTAGGCATTGATCTGCTTCGGATTAGTCTTGATACCCCTTGCATCAACAATAAATCATAGAAATTTTCTCAATGCTACACCGAAAGAACATTTTCACGGATTTTTCCTCATTCCATATTTCCATAAAATCTCGAACATTTCTGAAAGGTCTTCTAAATGATTTTGGGACACTCGTGACCTCATGAGCATGTTATCTACATATACCTCCACTGTCTCTTCGAATTTGATTCTTGAATATATAATTTACCAATCTTTGGTATATAGCTTCGGCTTTCTTCAAACCAAGCGACATAAATCGATAGCATTACAATCCTAAACCTGTTATGAAGGTAGTATTTTCCTGATCTGGTATATGCATCAGAATCTGGTTATAACCAAGTAACTCATGCCTCGTGGTCCGATCTACCAGTAGGTCAATTCTAGACAGTTAAAAGCTGTCTTTCGGGCATGCCTTATTCAAGTATGATTTGTTGATACATGTTAGACATTTCCCATTTGATTTCTTGACCAAGACGAAGTTGATACCTATGAGGTTTATAAAGCATCGTGAATAAATTCATTCGCTATCAGCTTATCTATTTCTTCTTTCAATGCAGCCAATCGCTTTGGACATAGACCGTTCCTTTCTATTTTACAGGTGTAAACTTTTGACCAATATTCAATGCATGACACGCTATGTTCGACGATATCCGGAAATCCGAATGCATCCAAGCAAACACGTCCAAGTTCCCTAAGAGGAAATTAACAAATTCCTTCCTTAGATTAATTCTAAGTTGAGATCTGACCATTATAACCCATGTTGGATCGTCTATATTGATTGGAACATTTACCTCAACTTAGTTGGCATTGCTCGCTCTTTCCTTGACTTCTTCTAGGGATCCATGGCCTTATCATACCTACTCTGGTTCCTAAGCTAGAGTTCAGGGTTTAATTACTATGCTTGTGAATCTTGAATGTGGTGGGTTCCCCCTATATTCTTGTATTTCTCTTGTCGCTTTGCTTCCCTCAGCTCTGTGACATAGCATTCCATTCCTGCGATCCGGTCGCTTCTTACTGATTTGACCTCATTCTCTATAGGGAAGTTCATCATTAAACACCAAGAAGCCAATGCTATTCTAAAATCAGAAATGGCCAGTCGTCCCAAAAAGGTGTTGTATACCAACAATTCATCCATAATAACGAACTATTCAATCTAGACTATTCTATGATCTTCTTCTCCCAACTCTACTAGCAGATCGATCGCCCTGATTGGTTATTTTGCTTCGCCTGTAAACCCTTGGATCGTGGTTTTACTAGTTGTAACCTCCTTCATGTTAATCTTCATTTTATCAAACATTTTTCTAAACAGTATGTTCATAGAACTTCCTATATCTACCAAGACCCGACGAACTTTTGTCGGTCCAATGCCTGCCTTTATCACCATGGGGTCAAAAGTTAGTGCTTCGACTCCACTAGAATCTCTATTTTAAACACAATGGCATCCGTTTCGTCTCAATGGCTTACCAGGAGCTCCGTCTTCCATAAAAAAGCAATGTACTTATCATATGTGCTTTAGCAAGCTCATATACTGCTCTATTTCCCTCTAGCTTTTCTCCACTAGATGCGGTCCTCCAGTTATGGTAATGATAACCATCTTTCCACCATTTCATTTAGGTTATTCTCCACTTGGTCAAAGCTGATTTCTTAGGCAGGTGGCCCTTAGGGTCTCGTAGCTTGACCACCTTCCTATGGCTCTTTAACATACTACCGGAGCTTGTTCTTCCTTATCAGTTCTTCATTGAGGTTTCTTCGGATGCCGACACTCATTATTGTTGTGTCCATAGGTTTCATGGAAATGATAGTACTTTCTAAAGAACCTTTCTTGCTCAGTCGCCTCCCTTCTGGATGGTTTTTTATATCGTTTCATTCCTTATGTAGCAGGGTGTGTGTGTGTGTGTGTGTGTGTGTGTATATATATATATATATATATATATATATATATATATATATATATTCCAGTGTATCGGTTAGGAGCATTTAGTCTTCTAGTTTCATATTTCTTGGATGTTTCTTGTTTTTACTATGCCTACCGCCAGGGCCTTGATTCCATTTCTTATGATTATCATAATTCCTAACATTAATCGCCATGCTAATAGAGCTTTCTCCAACTTGTTTAATCACCACATTGCTCTAGATAACTTCCTACGACATTCTGTCATCGGCTTTCCCTAGAGCTAGACTGGCCTCTTATAATCGCAGAAATTGATTAGCCTTCCGATAGAACTCTTCATAGTTTTTGGTTGCTTCATTTTCAACCATATACCGAAATCCATATCTGGGTGTATGCCCCGGACTAATACCATAAATACCTGATCCTCTTTTACATTACTTACTTTTATAACAACAATGTTAAACCAATTCTAGAACACTTTCAAAGACTTTTAGGTCCTTAAGATGGACTCGCCAAGGACATCCATCCTTAGAACAAGTAGTATGGAGCCAAAACTATTCCAATAATTTCCTATCCAACTCATCAAAAGTCGATATGGATCTCGGCAAAATCCTAGTGAACCACATCGACATAACTCCTTTAAAGAAAATAGGAAAACATCAACATCAAACAACATATATCGCCCTGGTACCATCCATGTGCCATTTGAGTAAATGCTGCCCAGGATCAGTAGTCCCATTATACGATAGTATCGTCGACATCGTAAACTTCCTGGGATACTCTTTTCTCAGAATATTTTCCATTAATGGAGTTCTACATGGCACGGAACCCTAATCCTCATTCTTTCTACCTCTCTTTCCTCAACCAACTGCTTAACCATATCTGCTATATATTCTTCGCTGGCTCGGTACTACGAAGCTCAACTGTCAAGGGCTGCACCGAGTGTTTGGCTCTACAAACGATATCGGTTAGCCTATTAACATCTAGCTCCTCCAGTCTTTAGGAAGACCACTTCTCTAGTTTTCCCTTGACGTTCGGTTCATTCTATTGCATCTGATGGAACTCTAGCTTCATTAACTTCTACGTCCAGCTCGTAATCATCATCACGATGCTACAAGTCATCCTCCAAGTCGGATAAGTCCATAGCCTCTATTTCCCAGTTCCCCAAATCCTCCAAAAAGCTCTTGGTACCGACCTGATTCCTGTCGGTACCAAGTTGATTTTCTTTTGAAAGGAGTGCTCCAACTTCCTTCAGCAACTCCCTCTGGTGCTATAGTAACTACTTCCATCTATTTTTGTCTCTTATTTTTCCTACTTTGACCAGAGATGGATGAATTCTCTTTTTCAGATCCTAGAAGATAAACTTCCCTCCTAACCCTCCTAGTCCTCTGTGGTTGTTGAGTCAGCAGTGCTATGCTGGCATCAATCTTATCCATCAGAGCCTTTTGGTTGCCTACCAACTTTTGATTTAATTCCCACATACTCTTTTCAAACTCTCCCCTAGTAACCATCTCCTGCTGAGCAGATGATCCTGGTACTGCATGTTGTGTACTGACTTCCACTTTGTTAGCTTTTCCTTCACCATCACCAGCTACTGGCCTGACGATCTTTCGAATTTTTCCAGACCTCGATGATTTCTATCAGCAAGTTTTCAAATTTCGTAAAGCAAATCTTCAAGATCTAACCACTGAATTTATCAAAACCTAAGGTAGCATCCTAGATCTAAACCTAAGAATAGATTTATCAACGAAAGCGCAAAAATGTTGACGCCAAAAATGGATCAACGCCTAAAAGAGACTAAAACGAAGTAGATTTAGCAAAAAATGTAATGAAATTAAGGAAAACATCGGAATTTTCATATTGGTTCAGCAATCTCTGGTCTACGTTCACGATAATTTATTGATTATTTGATTTAGAGTCTTTAGTACATGGGATCTATAAGTTCTTCTAGCCTAGAGCAGCTAGCAATATCTGTCTTAGTGACTGTGAAGAAGGGAGATAAAAGATGAAGAAAACAAAAGAGCCAAAAATCATTTGCCAATGAACATATGGCTTGTATTTATAGGGAAATTGTCTAGTAGAACCGAAGGCCCACATAATATTAGATCCAAATCCAAGTCCATGGATGAAGAAGGATGAATCAGGGCCCAAGCTCCAATAAAAACCACTCGGTATCGACCGGCACCATAATCCATCCTTTTGGTCTTCCTTTTTCAACTTTGTGTTTAGAGCACTTTTCCAATGAATTGAGTTAATTTTATAGTTACTGATACTGCTTGTTCATCTCTGCTTTCTTTGATTTCTTCCAAACAATCCACAGAATTATTCCTGTATTCCTTAAGGAAAGCACTCCATGATGATCACTTGAGTTAGGGCTTCATGTACAAGTAATTTGGGAGTTCTAATGGGATCTAAAAAGAGGTCCATACCAAGTGGTAAGGCATGGTACCAAGTGATCCCCTTTAGTCTATCAGCAATGAAAATTCTTGAGTATGCTCCTTTTATCCTTCTAATCATGTTTCCAAGTTTGTGGAATATGTCATCTTCATCTTGATGTTCTAGTTCCAATGAAAATGTTCTTGGTCAAAAAACGGATAACACACATGCACACACTGATGTACATACATACATACATACATACATACATACATATATATATATATAATGATGAAAATATATGCACATTTAGATAGAAAATCGAGTACAAAAGCGGCTAACATATCGGTCGTGATGTAATTCCAGCATGTATACATGGGCATGATAAACCATGTACACATTATCATGTTACGCATGAACGAACACAGTTATGTGTGTATAATACACACACACACACACACACATATATATATATATATATGTATAATATAATACAAATTATATAAAATAAAATTTGTTTACAAATTCAAATAAAATATAAATTTTATTTAATAGATAATTTAGAAAAGTCCAAATGAATTAGGCTATATATGTCAATTAAAGATCCAAATGGGTAAAAATTTAAAATTTACCCAATTACTTTGTTGCAGGCAGGTCCAGTTCTAACAATGCATGCCATACCTTAAAATGCTGACTTAAGAATAACATCAGCATGACATATATAAGGGTCCCTGAAGCTAGATGGTAATTGACTCCTTCGTTGGGCCTGCACTACTTTATTATTGTGGATTTCACTTGACTGCTGATTGATGATGTTCATTTCATCCAAACAAATGGGAAGTAAGAACCTATATGTTGTGAATATCTAGAAAAAAGATATAAATAGGATCGAGCATGTTTCTACAAGAAGATGTGCATTAACCACTACAAGATGATTGCCGGATTTTAATACGTTCTTAATGAAGATAAGTTAATAATAATAATCGAAAAAGAAAAAAGTTCAAAAGAAAGGACAAATTAAAATCCATTTCTGAGTCTGAACCGATGTAAAAGATTTTAATAAAAGATTTTAAAATTTCATGAAATATTTAGAATTACGTTAAAGAATTTATTTTAAAATAGGAGGACCCTATCATTGTAAAGTTGTTTTTTGTGAAAAGTAACTAAATACTAAATTTTTTGCCACATAAATTACCCTTAGGAATAGATTCTTGAAAAACATAAAAATTTAGAAAAAGCCAAGAACCTTTACTTTCGAAATAAATGAAAATAGGGCATATGTTTGGTTCGATGCTTTTTCTATTTCTGTAAATTTGAAATTTTTAACATTTTTTTAAAGGATGGGTAAATGGAAATGGTACTTGATTTTAAAGAGGTAAAGAGATTGGAAAGGTAAAAATGCCCGATGTTGAAGATAAGAAAACTATTCACATATTTGGAAAATATGGGGAAAGTAACTAAAATAGATTTATATATAAAAGATAAATAGCTTCATGTTAATTGAGAAAAACCTAATGGCTAAAGCAGTAAGCGAATGCACTACGATGATCTAATGAAGAAAGCGATCAAATAAAAGGAAAAAAAAAGCTATATAAGTAGTAGCAATTTAAATAAGAGCAATTTAGGTAAAAGGAATTTAAATAGTAGCAACATACGAAATTTAAATAGAAGCAACGATAGAAATAACTATAAATAATATAAGAAATCAAAAGTAAAATAAAGAAAAATGGATTATTACCATACATATATGCACTAATTTCACATATCTTTTAAAAGTCTCCTTCATATGCTGTTAGAGTGTCCACTATGGTTGAAAGTGGAAATAGCATGAGTAATATGAAAATAATAGTATGAAAGTTGCCTCTGTCTACTTTGGCTTGATTGTTTAAAATTATAAAAGATGTTATAAAATCACTCTAACTATGCATTTTTGAATTTTTTTTGTGTATATCAAATGAGGTTTCGAATGCAAAACTCAATAAATGGTTTGAGTTAAATATCCTACCTTTTATGAACTAAATCTCTATTATATAGACGCCTTAAAGGGAAAATTGTTTTAATGACTATTTATGTAATAAAAACATGACTCTTACCATTTGAAAAGAAGGAAAGAATGTGGTTTTTAAAGGAAATGATCTTTTTAAATTAAATTGCTAACATTGACTTTGGACCTTAATAAATAAACTTCATAAATCCTTTATTATAATTTTAAATGTTATGACATCTATAGTTAAAGTTGATTAAAACGACAAGTTTTTTAGGGCTCCTTTTGGAAACCAATCAATTTTTGAATTTCAAAAAAATTCTATGCATATATTCTCAAAAATAAAAAATTTGAATTAAGTATTTCATGACTGTGAAACCTAACCAACTTTGATACGGAGTAGATAGAGATGATTGCCTAGGTAAGATGGGGTAAAAGTTAAGGCTATGAATAATATAGCTATGAATGTTCATACATTAGAAACAAGGAATTCCCATTATATATAAAGAATATTGGAATGAACCTAGGAATGTTTTATTAGACATGTGTGAAAGCCATAAGAAGAACCAACAAAGGAATGGTGGAAAGGTATCAAAGTACACTTTGCTAGTGCTAAAGTATACTCGCATGAAAGATCAAAGATAAAGAAAATAAATACTAAACTTTAGGAATACTATCAAGAGATTTTGATTGAAAAACGATAGTAATATAATTGAAGAGGGTAATGAGACAGCAAACACAAGTAGAGTATATTGGCTGACTCAGGATTAAAGAAGACGAGATAGTAGTAGGAAAGTTATTCCACGAAGCAAATGTTCGGATGGGTTATTCTAAATCTGCATACTTTATATTTCTTACCCACTATAGCATGGAAAATCACAGTTAATCCTATAATTGGTTGTAATCATTGAAGTAATGGATGGACCTTATTTATTAGAAGCCAGAAAGATAAGTTGATACATATGGGTTATAGTAGACTGGCATGCTAAATGCATCAATTTCATTTGAGTAAAAAAGTGATAGTGCCACAACATCATTAATATCGATTGATGTTGAAGGACAATATCTAAGAATTTTTTTCTTTTACGATATTTGGGTTGTAATAATTGGTTGTATCTTTTCAGGTATTGAAAGTGCGTAAGATATGATATGAGATATGTTCTTATTTTATTGCTATATTGATTTTTTGGATGAGCCTTGACCACTATATATGTCGGAAAACAGTATAAATAAGGAAATCTCATAAGGACATTTAATTAGCGATGAATGTAAAGTATGGATGGAAATTGAAAATAAACAAATTAGGAAATTAGTTGAAATAACAACTAGAAATAATGTTTAATCTTAGAAATTTTAGAATTTGGAAAAAATAAATTTTAGTAAGCGAAGGATAGGGAACGGTTGTTGCAAAAGTCACTGGTCACAATCCCTGTGTCTTAAAAGAATTTTTTTATAAATTTACTTGTGTGTTGCTTGTTCTTCTGAAATAAAAGAAAAAGTTTTCAATAATTTAATATTAACCATGTAATATACTAGGGTCAATCATATGCGTTCACTCATGCACCAAATCCTGATTATGTTAAGATGCAGCTTGACTTGTTTTAAGGGTGTAATATAGTGAATATAAAGCTAGCTTAGGATCAAGCATACGAACATTTAAAATATGTGGCTTGACTTGCTTAGTGTAGGGAGGGCTAATATATTAGTGAATATCAATTTTACTATTTAGTAAGTGTGAGAATATACAAAATGCAAATAATAATAAAGGAAAATGTTGTTTTAGCTTTAAAATTTCTATTTCTATACCATTTTTATAGTAAAATACAAATAGGTTTTTAAATAATTCTATTTTAAAATTTAAAAGTAAACCTGCTTATGCAAATTATACTTGAAAAAGTTAAAAAGGATATAGAGCAAAAGAGAAAGTTCGAAGGTACAATAGAATTGGTACACAAAAGAAGGCTGAAAATATAAAATTCTCCATCTAAATTTCTTTTCCAGCATAAGAATGCAGATTTAAAAAAACTTGATTTTCAATATTCAAAATGTTAGAACTACGCGTTAAGTATTGGATGGTAAGGATCAGATGCAAAATCAGATGAATCATACTCCTATTCGTAGAAGTACGAGAATTGTTCTTTGAAAACAAAGATATTGATTTTTGAAAACTTTCGTACATATATAACCACCAGTATATATAGGTTATTTGCACCATATTTTGAAAAATAATAATTAACAATGAATTCATATATGAGGCACTGATTTAGTGTTATTCAGCATACATATCATATGTGATGTGGTACACCATTCATTTGTACATGATTGGTGTAAAATTGATTATATACGAATTGGTTGGATAGTTTAGAATAGTTACGTACTATGTTCCATGGTTCAGTCCTTAAGGAATTTCAGGGACAAAACTTTTTTAAGGAAAGGAGAATGTAACACTCCATAAAATAAACGGTGATTAATTAAAATAATTTGTAAGGCTCAAAAATGGAATTTGAGCAAATGTTAGAATTTGGTCGTGGAACTTGCACCATTGCGTTCATGACACTCTTTTATCAACTGTCATATATAAAGTTTTGCAATCGAAGTTTAAAGGAAGAAGTTACCAACATTTGATGTTTCCAGATCGAAAATAATTCAAAATAAGTCAAAATCGATTTAAATAATAATATAAATAATGTCATTACTTAACATTAACGATAGTAGTTAAATTCTAGGATGCACTAGTTGACCATCTGGAATAGCCAGTCGCTCACTAACGGTCGCTCGCTAGCGGTTAATCGCTATATAAGGGCGGTCGACTAATCATTTAGGGCTGATGTAGGTTAAACCTCGGCCTAAATGGCCCGGATTTCAAAAATAATAATCCAACTAACAAAATTGGTTCCAAGGTTTATAAATACAAGTCTAGCACCTCACTTTTCTTCTCATATTTTCTAAACTGTGTAGCTAAGTTCTGCAATTTTTCCTTCCCACTACTTCTAAAAATTATAAAAATACTATATATATATATATATATATATATATATATATATATATATTGGAGAAGAACATAAAAAAAAGAAAAAAAGGAAGGAATGAACCAATTCTACGAAAGAGGTAAGTTTAGTAATCATAAATTTAGATTCCACTTAAGTTAAATCTCTATCAGATCTGCAACTAATTGGTATGCATACATTTTTAAATATATATTTTTGGTTGAACTGAAAAGGACTCAGATAAGAAGAATGAATTTGGATCTAAGTATTTAAAGCTAATAGGCGAATTGAAAAACTATGTAATTTACATAATACTAAATTAATATCATTGAAATTATATTTATGTTATTATGCCTATGTGAAAGCCATTGAATTGTAGGCTTAAATAAATGAATCTAATTTGAAATTGCTCTAGATCAAGAGGTATTAATGTACTGTCTAATTTCATATAAACCACCTCACAATTTCATCAACCTATAAAAATGAGCGCATGAGGAGAATTGGAAGAACTCGATGGTTTATATGCCATCGGACCTAAACCTTAATATCATTTTTTAAAGCATACATTTTGAGAGTACAGAAACCAGAAGAGGTATTTTTTATTTTCTTAAAGGATAATGGGTTTTATATCGTTAACTTTAGCAAACAAGAAAACTATGAAAGAGTATTATCCAATGGACCCTATTTTCACAACAAAAGATTGATAATGATTAAAAAGTGAGAGTTTAGCATGAAACTTTCAAGGAAATTTCTACAAATAATACCTATTTGGTATGTTTTTTGGGTTAGACATAGAATTTTAGATGAACGAGTGCACTAGTAGAGTAGCATCTCTTTAGGTATTACAATTAAAATGGACCAGTTTACAAAAGGTTTGATTAGGATTGCCTATGCTAAGGTGTTAACTGAAATAAGTACTAATTCCAACTCTCCACAAAGCATGCCAATACTAGATGCAGACGATAATATCATTTGGCAAGAGGTAGCATATGAATGGTATAGCTAACTAAGTGTGTTAGGCACGATTGTTTTGTATAATCTAAAAAAAACTACACAACATAAAAACATGGGTGCCAAAACAAAGGCACGCTACCAAGGCTGAACGAAATGGTCAATAGAGGGGAAATAATAGCAACATCAATAGTGGTGATAAGGTGTATGAATCAAGCAATAATGCAGCAAATCAGGCAATGTAGGAAAAGAATAAAGTACAGTCTGATTTAGCTCGGTCCTCAACAATTCAAGTCGATATACAAGTTGCATCAAAGGAATTGAATACATGCATTAACAATGATAGGCAGGAAGTGGCATTTAATAGACATCATATTAGCTTAGTCGCAAATAAAGAAGAAGAACTGACCTTGCCAGTGTGCGACAATACTGCAGCAAATGGGGAAGCACAAGCGGATCAAGCCCCAAACTTAGACATGGAACAAACTGGCTTTCAGAAAAGTATTCCAGGCAATGAGACTTGTCTAAAACCCTTTCTTCGTATAGATGAAGATAAAAGCAGTGAAACTTTAAGCAATGATAAAGTGATTAAGTGGCCTAAAATAGCCAAAGAGAGAAAGACGAGCACAACGAAAGATAATAAAAATTCCCTAGTAAATACAAGCATTAAGCAGACAAGACGAACAAGGAATGAGAAGATGTCATTTGAATTTAAAGCAAGTGTAACAGTGAAGTAATTAACAACCCAGCATGGGCCAATCTTATAGCATAGGTAAAAAACAAAAGCCAGGAAGACAAAATGAAGTAGAGTGAGTTGTACCTCTAGCAACTCTGATGCTGGTGAATCTTATATAAATACAAATTAAATGACATTCCTAATGTGGAATATTAAGGGGTTAAACTCCCCTACAAGAAAATATGATTTTTAGAGAGCATATGAAGATTGAAACCAAGAGTAGTAGCTATTTGGAACATAAATTAATGTGGAATCGATACATGTCTTTATCAAAAGTATGAAATCGGACTGGGCGTACACATATAACTTAATTATAACTTACTAGAGAAACTTAAAAGTAGAATCATCATTGCATAGAATCTAGGTATTTGGAATATCAAAGTTTTATTTAAGGATAGCAAAATTATTTCATGTGCTTTACAAAATGTTGAGGGTATAAACTTCTTGCTTATTATGATGTATTGTTTGTATACATAAAGTCATACGGACACAATGTAGGAGTCATTAAAGAAACAACAAAGAATGCATCTATTCCTTCGGTTATTACACTGGAATTTAATTGCGTACTTTGTGACTAATTGAATCCGCCCCTATAAATAATTAGTTAATGTAGATATGGATATCTTTGATATAGTTCTTCAGGCATGCCTGCAAGAAATTCAATACATCGGTAATAAATAGACATGGAGAGGTGGCAGGGTTTATTCACACATAGCCGACTGGACAGATCATTCATAAACACTGAATTCCAAGAAAAGTTCCAACGCTTATATATTCGGATTTTTAACGTGACAACTTGCACCTCCCGACACATCAATTCAAAGCCTAAGGTGAATTTTGGACTCGCACCAATGCCAGAAAGTACGAGCTACGGAGGTTTTTAAACGTTATATAGACTAAGAGTATGCAGATAAAATTTAGGACACTCTACACTTTCAAATCTTACAGCGAAAAGAAACAAAATATAAATACAAAAAATATCCATCTTAGAAAAGCATAGTCTCAAAATGGTAAATAGTCATATCCAGAGTACACAGAAATACAGCATACAGTCTGATAATTACTAAGTATGATAAATAGTTACATGAAGAATAATGGGAAATAAAAAGCAACAACAATGCCAAGATCACCTCTTTATGTACTAGTCTCTGAGAAAACCATCGGATGCCCTATGTCCTTATGATGGGGAAAAAGGAAAGGAAAGGAGTGGGTTAGACAAAAGTCTAGTGAATGAGTTACATCATTAATATATGTTGATCGCGTACAATTTACTTCATTAATACTCTATGCGCCTATGATGTCATATAAGTGTCGGTGAATTACTCGTTTCATTTAACTAAGGGGTATAGTTTTAAAAAACCTATATTAACAACTTGAGAAGGCTTATACATAGGGTGAGAAGCTAATCGAATCCTAAAACAACTAAGGATCGGCCATTTGCTATTGGAACTATCTCAATATAGGATTACTTACAATTTCAACCTTAGGGCTATGTTTTCCAAATTACAACTACACACATTTAATTTATGCATTAAAAGAGAGCCTGCAATGCCGACTCATGCCAAAGATGTCTTAAGGTTGCTGCATTTGTATCCATCTCCCAGTGGTAATGTAACGTGTCTTATCACGCCGTGCAGGGATTCATCAACAAAACAGTATCATGCCACGTCCGTAAATACTAATGAACTCCTATTAGCGTCCGCAAACACACTTTTCCAACCACCATCGTTAGTGTTGCACATCCAAACCTCATATGAGTGCAATTTGCGACAGAATCGCTCCAATCAAATATTGACCCTACTAAATAAATAGCAATTATTCAGTTCCATATTGTCCTAGAATCGCCAAAATAAGGAACTAATTTTTCCATTTATACTAACATCCATATATATAATATACACTACAATTTAATTTATACCGACCCTTAGGCCGAGGTTCAGGCCGCATCCACAATTTGTTAACCGGTCGATCGCTTGTCATTGGAACGGTAGATCGCTTGTTGTTGACCGATTCCACTGAACATGTCGACCGGTCGGGGTGTTTACTATGTTTTTAATTATGGATTATCATCCTTTATTTGTCGTAAATCATCGTCATTCCCGTTTGATTACTGTAAACTTAATTATAATTATAGTAAACCCAAATTATAGTGAACCCACATATGTAGATGTATAATTCATAATTGCCCAAACTTCATATACAATGTATTTTATTTTAGTAAATCTACTTAACCTAGGTTTAGCATTAACATATCAATTCATTTCTAATTTGACAAAAAAGGTGTATTCAACTTGAAAATCCTTGTACTATAGATTAAAAATAAAAGATCTAGATTAAGAGAAATGAATCATATTCATGTGGTTTATAATTATTATGAAATTCCCAATTTAAACAAACGGTATCTCTAATTTTAATTAAACGATTTCAGATAAAATGGGGTACAACAATGTTAATTACGTGTAAATAAACTTACTATTCATGAACCCACTCACTGCTAAAGAGTTATCCCTAATGTAATATGCTTAGAATCTCCTCCGCTTGTTGTAGAGCTTCTCTTGATTTGCTTTGATTTAATATCTTCTTCAATTTCCCTAATTTAATTTTAAATTTGGCTTGAAGAAACTTTGATTTGAGGAGAAAGAAAATTTTGACAGAGTTTGGACGTATTGTAAATGAATTAGGGTTCTAACAATTAGCCTAGGGTTTTATTTTCTAGGGTAGAAACTATTCTAAACTGTTAGATTCAATATTAAAAAATCTGGACTGTTCCACTGCTCAAAACCCTTGTTCGATATCGATGATCGGTCGACCGCTTGGCCTTGGAGCAGTCAACCACTATGGGTCGATCAGTTCAGACAATGGTATCGACTGGTGGGTTTCGCTATATATAAATGTTTATTTCCAATTTTAATTACTTAATTATCTTCGACCATGAAATTTCAAACGTTAACAACTTTTTCATAATAACTCCAATTTCAAAATATTATATATGAAAATTGTCCAGAAAATTACTTCGAACACAACAGTGCAAATTTTGTACTAGACCCAGATGGTTGTGAAAATTCCATTTTTGTCCTTATTATATTGAAATTCATTTCTTTTATTTAAATCTTTCGGTTAAATTTTCAGGGTCTTACATCTCCTACTTAAAGGATTTCATTCTCAAAATCTCCAAGGACAGAAAAATATGGCTCGAACATAAAAAAATTAATAATTACAACCACCGACAATCACTGTCCTTAGTTTAATGCAATATATACATGTGGGTATGGAATGCATATGAACCTGTAGTAATGCAATGATTCGGCAGTCTTCTGATCTACTTCACCTCCTGAAATGTAAGTGATTATGTCGTATCCAAAATGTGTGCAACATCATATATAAGTATACTGGCAATTCTACATGTATATGCAACCATTCAATCCATATGTAATAACCATATGCATATAACTCGGTAAAAAACAAGTGATGGTGGGAGTGTATGCTAACTCAAGGATATATTTGCCTAAGTGTGTAAAGATCAAATTAATAAATACATCCACTAATATCCATTATCCAACATATGTCCTAACGACACGTTTGCAATCCTAGCATTTAATTGTTTCTACCTATAAGGTATATTAGCTAGACCTAAACATATAAGTAGTTTATACTTATTTAGCTAAGATGGAAACGTACCATAAAAGATTTCTAGATGGGTAGCTTGGATCTTCTCCTCAGGCTCCCACATATTCTTCGTTGGATCGTCTCTCCATTGGACTTTAACAAGCTTGACAAATTTATTATAGTCGCTTTGTACCATACTCAAGAATATTAGTAGGTGTAGAAAACAAGCGACTCCCTCTCACCTCCACTTCCTTTAACTGACTTGGCTCGACTACAAAGGCTGTATCATTTGGGCACTTCAACAAGTGTGACACATGAAAAACGTTGTGTACTCCCGCTAACTTCTCAGGAAGCTTCACAATATAGGATAACTTTTCTACTCTATCGGTGATGGGAAAAGGCCCTACAAACCTCGGTGCTAACTTTCCCAAACTACTAAATCTCATGACATGCCTAAACGGTAAGACTTGCAAAAAAAACCATATCATTGATTGCGAACTCCAACTCCATGCATCTCATGTTAGCGTAAGATTTCTGTTTATCCTACATGGCCTTCATCCTCCTATGGATCAAATCTACCTTATCTGATGACTCCTTCACCATATATAGTCCAAAGATAATCCTATCCATAGTGGCCCGCCAACAAGACAGTGATCTACAAGGCCTCCTATACAATGCCTCAAATGGTGTCATTCCAAGACTTCTCCGATAGCTGTTATTATAAATAAATTCCATTAGTGGTAAGTGATCTTCCCAAGAACCTCTGAAATCTAGGATACACGTCCGAAGTAGATCCTCCAACACCTTGTTCACTCTCTTCGTCTATCTGTCCATCTACGAATGATAAGCGGTACTCAAACTTAACTCGATACCTAACACCTCCTGAAGACTTCTCTAAAACTCGCTGATGAAAAGTGGATCTCGGTTTCTTACAATGCTAGAAGAAACTCTATGTAACCCTACTATATCCCCAACGTATATTGTCGCCAAAGACACAGCTGCCCTCTTACTTTTGATAAGAACGAAATAAGTGCATTTGGTCAGTCGGTCGACTATGACCCAAATACTCTCATTTTTCCTCCTGCTCCTATGTATTCCATCAATCAAATCCCTAGAAATACTCTCCCACTTCCATTGTGGAATATCCAATTTGTACAACAATATCCCGGCTTCTTCTGCTCCACCTTTACCCTTTGGCAAGTCATACATCAGGCCATGTACTTTGTTACATGCTTTTTTATACCAGGTTAATAAAAGACTCTCTTCATGTCATGGTACATTTTGTCTCCACCGGGTTGAATAGTCATCGTAGAACGATGAAATTCGGCTAGAACCATGTCAGTCAAATCCATAATGAGAGGAACATGTATTCTATTATCTCTCTAAAACAACCCTTTTGATTCAATGGTATAATGTCTCAAATGACTTGACTGCTCTCCTCTACTGCACTTCTCGAATATATCTAATAGCTCCTTATCTTTCTTCTAACTTAACCTAATACACCTCATTGTAGGCTGCACATCCAAAGCTACCAAGAATACCGAAGTTACGTCTAACAGAAGTTGAAAATTAAACATAGAAATGAACTTCAAGTACTTCCAGTCGAAGTACATAAGACTCAACACTGCATGATTCCTATTCAAGGCGTCGACTATAACATTCAAGTCGTACGATGCCCAAAACTCCATCCATCTGTAGTGCCATATATTCAAATCCTTTTGGAAGTAGACACTTCAAAGACTTATGATTTGTATACTGCTCAAACCGCCCTCCTAAAAGGTAGTGTCTTCATGACTTGAGCGCAAAGACAATGGTTACCAACTCAAGATCATGGGTATGATAGTTTCTCTTATGGACTTTTAACTGTCGACAAGCACAGCTCCCCGCTCTCTTCTCCCACATTAACACCGTGCCCAACCCCGTACCACAAGCATTGGTATATATTATGAATGCTTTAGTACTATTGAGTAGTACTAGAACAAGTGCACTAGTCAATGCCTTCTTCAGCTTAATAAAAGCATCCTCACACTTCGGGTCCCACGAGAAAACCAAATTCTTTTTGTTAATGGGGTAGAGATTTTAGCGAAGTCCTTAATGAATTTTTTATGGTAGCCTGTCAAACCAGGGAAACTCTGTACTTCTGTTGCATTCTTTGACACATGCCAATCCTATACCGTAGTAATTTTACTAAGATCGACCGTCGGTCCACTCTCAAAGAAAATATGCCCCAAAAAGTATACCTCCTTGAGCCAAAAAAGTGGCATTTGAAAAACTTTGCCTTCAACTTATGCTCACTGGGTGTATTGAGCATTTCTTCTAGATGAATTCTATGCTCCTCCTCACTCTTTGAATAGACTAAAATGTCGTCCATAAATACCATCACGAACTTATTAAGAGAACCTCTAAAAACTTGGCTCATCAGATCAACAAAGCAGGCAAGTGCATTGGTCAGTCCATGGGGCAAGGCTAACCACTCATAAACTCCATTGGATGTACAAATCTTCTAAATGATGTACTCCATTCATGCAGCTAATGGAATATAGCTAGGTCAAGCTATGAGAACACCTTTGTTTCAACCAATTGATTAAAGAGATCATCTATGTAGGGCAATAGGTGACGATTCTTCTTTGTCTATTTATTCATCTTATGATAATTAATGCAAAACCTCAAGGAACCATCAGCTTTAGTGGAAAAGACAACTGGTTCTCCCTACTCTGAAATGATCCTTCCAATGAAGCCCTTTTCCAACATCTCATTCACTTGCTCATTCAATTCACATCTCTCTTTAGGCGCCATGTGCCTCAAGGGTAAGGCAATAGGTCTAGCATTCTCCTTTAGATAAATCTAAACTTGATCTCTCTATGGGGTGGGAGACCGATAACCTTAGAAAAGACGTCTAAATAGTCCCTAAATACAGCATTGAATCTAACTTGTCATATGATAGGTCTAATGAATATAAGTTACTCAACTTAACTAAACCTCTAGGATAGCAATAAATCTCTACACTACGTCCACTATAAGTACCCACCCTAACAACATTCCTACACGATCTATGACCACCCTATACATTGTCATCCAATCCATGGCCAATTTCAAACCAAACCTAGAAAATCCTAATACAAAGGCATCGCAATCGAACTCGACCCCCAAAATAAACAATTTCAAACCCCATTATATTATAGATAAATAAGCCGATCCTCCAATAGGGTTTGATACAACTACATAATCTGTAACTATGTTAGTGTCTAAGTGTATCTCTTCTACAAGTAATAAAAGAGTGTGATGCCCCAGTGTCAAATAAGGTATGAATAGGTAAATTAGATAAAGTTTACACACCTTCGGCTACAACCTTCTCCTTGTCCACTACAAGAGGCGCACTTGACCTAGTAATAGAATCAAGTGCGTAATCTGAAATCACCTTGTTAGATGTCTTTTGAGGTGCCACACACTTCCTCCTCATATCCCCAAATTGATTACAATTATAACACGTGATCTTCGAGATGTCCAACTTGCACTCCTTAGCAAAATGCCCCTTCAACTGCATCTCCTAAACTCCATGTCCTACTTTTTAATCTTTCCTTTGGGCTCAGTTCCGCCCTTGCTCTGATTCTATTGTGGTGTCTTCACTTCTAACTTTTTGGGCTCATCCTTCACTTCCTCCTTGGAGATGGAATTATGTAAGGCCATCTCCATAAACTCTCATAAGTCACACCTATGGGAATATAATTAAGAGCCAAATCATAAAGAGGTTGATTCAGTCCTATGGCAAACTTCAAAGCCTGAGGGGTATTTATCATCTCCATCCCAAACCTAGTCAACTTATTAAACTTGTGACGACCTCGACTCTCAGAAATTGACATTAATACATCCTCGATATTCACATGCCATAAATCCAAGTGCTAGAGAGGTAGATTATCATAGAGTAAAGAAATAAAGAAAGAAGATAGATAATAATAGAATCTCACATCGTATTCAATACATAAGTATACATATGAGTAGTACATGCAATCATTCCAAATTGTTCCATCAAAGTTATGACAGGTACTAACCCAACTAGGAAAGTTATAACAACCTATCCTTACAGTGCCAATAAATATTAATACATAATACAGACACAGCGGAAAGTGACAGATGACTTGAACAAAAGACCCAAAATGCTCCATGCCCCATATCGAAATGCTCCAAGCATACCTAACTAGTTGACTGCCCAAGAAAATAGGGCAACCAGAGTTTAAGGGGAAAAGAAAAGAAACTCCTGGTCAATCATGCGGCTGGTTTGATAAACTCAAAATACGATGTTTGAAAGCAAAAGATATCTCATAAGACCAAGCTACACATAAACACAGAACGGGTTTTTACCTTATGATAACCAAAACATTTGCTACGTAGAATATATAGATATTATTTTTAATGACATTCTTTTGAGAACACTTTTCAATTAAGTATACATAATCTTAGCCAAAATTGTTAAATTATTAAATTCAGCATACTAGGCTCTATAATTGAATCCGAAGGCACTTATTGGAGAATGGATCTCCATACAATGACAAAGTAAGGGACTACCTTTCGACGGTACATCTCTAGAAAACTGCACCTGAGGCTCCAGCCTCTACCAACACAAAACCGGCCTACTTTTACCATAGATAGTACTGAATATGTCATCACCTCAGTCGTTCTCGACCTACCCGAGAGCTCTCTTTGCATTCACCACATTAATTTGAAACCTGACATCATAGCGAGAATAAATATATCTAGAAAGGCGATGACTCTATCCTAATGGGAGCGACCTACTTAGCTCTGCCGCATCTACCCTATTTTAGTCATTTCCAGTGATGAGGCTTGAGGTAACGACTATCTTACTCATAGCACATTCCACTTTGGACGCCACATTGCCAATCCATCACACAAATGATTTCTACAAAGTATAACTTATACTCCTGAGCTCGTATGTCTCTGGAAAGGGTGTTAAGCTAAGAGAAGTTGCCTTCTCCGCCACCAATCAGATGATACATTCATAGAAATCAACCAATGTAATTACAATTGCAGCATCAAACATCCATCCATGCAAGTTTTCCAAGAACAGGACAAACCGAAGGCACTCTCCTACCACATCTTGTCGGGTGTTGCTCTTAGGATTAGTAGCAATTAGTTCTTGCATTGGATATTTCATAATGAAGAGACTACTGCTACTATATGTATATTGGGGGTTTATCCCCAAATGATCAACAAGCAGTCCTTCATTACAAAATTCATTAATATTATATCCATGTCTTCACTTCGAATACATAAATTGGTTCGAAGTGGTCTTCGGATAGGAATTACCCAAATCCGACCCTGGTTCCCTCGAACCAATCATCAATTAAAAGGATGTTAAGTTCATATGTGATTATCAATCATCATTCAATTTAATTCATATTTTTATTCATTCATAGATATAACTTAGAGATATATTCATTGAAATATTTCTTTTGCTTTTTTAGAGTATATGAAATCATCAAGCCTCGGTTATCAAATCCTTTTGGTTAATTTAAACCTATTTAAATCGTGGAATATTTCCAAACCCTTCCATAATTTACTTAGAAAAATATTTCCACTTCATTTTATTTAAATCTTAGCAAAGATTTCCTAATTCAAAACTCATAATTTTAATTCGGTTAAAAGCATGTTATCTAGGATGTTAATCCAAAACTAGTAAATGTTTAGTGTGCAGAATCTATAGAAATCATCTAATTCTACTCAATATCAATTTCCGTATTCAACAAATACTATGGAAGGAATAACGAGGAAAGAACCCTTTAAATTTCATGAATAGTATGATTTTCCTCTTCGGGCTTTAACACCGAGTACAAGAAGATTATCTCCATAAAATTCAGGTTATTTATATTTGGAGAATAATATCCTTTAACTTTGGAAAATTTTGATCCGAATAAATCAAATTTATTATCCCATCCGTCGGGCCAGTCTGGATAGCCAGGGAGAGCAGGAAACTGGTTTTCCAAACTCAAGCCTAGACACTATCTCTCTGACACCCATAAGGCGGTCAAGTAATTTGATTGAATCTAAATCATTTAATATTTTACCATTCCATAATCCTCCAAATCATATTTAAATTACTTTAATTATCATTTGAATATATTAACAAAATATTTAGAAAAGAACGGTTGTGTTTAAAACTATATTTCAAAAGTTATAGAAAAGTGCTGCGGAAAGAGCTTTTTAAGCTATATTGATCAAAATGATCTTTTTTTAATCATTTGAAAACTTATTTTTTATCACTTTTAAAACATTTAAAAATATTTTTAGAATTTATTTCATATTTTTAAACAATTTTGAAGAGTTTTAACATTCCATATACACTGATTCGTTAAATAAAGGAAAATGATTTCTTTTGTGCTCATCGACGTGTATTTCTATGACTTGCATATATATTCAACATTCATATTAAACAAACATCATTAATAATCATAATCAAACATATATAACATACAATAGCATATAATATGATAGTTTAGGAGTTTACTCACCTCGGGTTTAAACGACTAACAAAAAATTGGCTATAGCATTGCTAACTCGAACTTTTAGCTCACGATCACTTGGATTACTGTTTCTAGATGGGTCAGCCTATGGATGAGAGGATGTAGGTGATGGAAGTCATTAAAGTAGAGGTGATGAAGAAGAATAAGATGGAATAAGATGTGTGAATTTGTGAAGCCTTGGTGTCTTATTTATAGCCTTAGGAAAATGTGGCAAATTACTAAATTACTAAATTCCAAATTACCCTTAGATATTATCAAAATATCTCTTACACAACATCACTTTAACATCATATCCTTTTCACCATACTCAAGTTCATGCATTAATGAGATGTGATAAGACATATTGCAAAAATATCTTAAGATGGAATGACATGCATTAATGGTGGATTTGATGTTTGTTTTCCATGTTAAAATGGTGATTAGATGTTACTTTTTTCACTTACTTTTTGTAAAAATATCTTAGATATTCTCTTTAGCTTCGATTTGACTAATTGTGATACACATATGTGTGTGTGTATGTGTATGTGTGTGCATGTACAAACAATGTTAGAACAACTTAAGACAATTTCCATTTGTCAAACCGTTGAGATTTCGGGATTCAATTTCCGGTCATTTTTTCAGTTTTTAATTCAAACTACTTATTTATGTAAACAAAACTTGAAAATAAATTTCTTATCATCTTTAACTAATTAAAACTAGTTCATTTAACTTATAAAGCTATATTCAAAGTTAATTAAATATTCCATTTTCAAAGTGGTAAAGTTACGGGTTGTTACATACTTTCCCATTAAAGAATGTTGTCCTCGAAATTAAGGATAAGAACAAGATAACTCGAAGACAAAAATATATAACAAAGTGATACACGTGTAGAAGATATAGCAAGTGACATCACCATAAGCCAGCGAGTACACCATGTACATACATCTATGTATCCATTTTAAACTCAGGGTAGGATTTACGCATTCTTTCCTCTGTCTCCCATGTGCAGTCTGCTACCTCACCACCCCATTGGACTTTAACCAATCTTACAACCTTCCTCCTTAATCGCTTCTCGTCGTGATCTATGATTCGCAATAGTCGCCTGATAACTGCTAAATTAGGTTCAACTTCTAAATCTTCTTGGGCAACTGTTTCTATAATTTGTTCTACCTCATGCACATATTTTCGTAGGTGAGATACATGAAAGACATTGTGCACACCAGATAACCTTTCGGGCAGTGCCACACGATAAGCTAATGGGGCAATCCTTTTGAGAATACGAAAAGGTCCAATAAATCGAGGTGCTAACATTCCTGCTCGACCAAATCTTACCACTTCTCTCATTGAAGAAAATTTTATGAATACATTATCTTCAACTAAGAACTATAAATTTCTTTGCCTTTGATCAGCATAACTCTTCTGCCTACTTCGGGCTTCTTTCATATTTTTTCTAATTATGTCAACGTTTTCTGAAGCTTCTTTAATCATGTCAGGACCTAGTACTAATCGATCTTCGGTCTCAATTTAACATGCTGGGAATCTACATGGACGACCGTGCAAAGCTTCATATGGGGCCATGCCAATACAAGCCTAATAACTGTTATTGCAAGATAATTCTATCATACGAAGGTAGCTTTCTCATGAACCTCCAAAATCTAAGATGAAAGCTCTTAGAAGATCCTCCAACACTCGACTTATTCTCTGAGTTTGTCCATCGGTCTGGGGTGCTATGCGGTGCTTATGTTTAGCTTAGTTCCTAAAGTTGTTTGTAATGCCTCCTAGAACTTACTGGTAAAGATAGGGTCTCGATCACTGACTATACTACAGGAGACACCATGCAATTGAACTACTTCCCTTATATATATTTCTGCCAGACTTGCAGCAGATCTAGTTGGTTTTACTGGGATAAAATGTGCGCTATTGGTTAATCGATCAATGATAACTCAAATGCCTTCATTTATCTTTCTTGATCGGAGTAAGCCATCGACGAAATCCATCAATATTTAGTCCAATTTCCAAGTCGGAATTTCAAGAGGTTGGAGTAATCCAGCGGTCTTTTGCTGATCACTTTTGATCTGTTGACAATTTAAACATCTGCTAATACGGATAGAAATATCCCTATGCATGCCATCCCACCAAAAAGTTCTCTTCATATCTTGATACATTTTAGTAACTCTGAGATGTAAAATAGTCGAGAACTATGACATTTTGTTAAAACTTCTTGCCTTATCCCATCAACATTGGGGACACATATCCTTCCATTCATTCCTAAGATTCCCTGCTCATCTACTTTGAATCCTATCCATCTTCCCGGTATTATATTCTCTTCTACTTCCCTGGCTATTCTTGAAATGATTGGATTCTTGAGCTGGCTCTCGTTTATACGATTAATCAAGGTTGGATGTACCACAAAATAAGCTATAATGGCATGCCTTCTGCTTAGCGCATCTGCTACTACATTGGCTTTCCTAGGAGCATCTTAAATATCAAGATCATATGATGCAAGAAATTCTAACCAATGACATTGTCTCATATTTAAGTCTTTCTTTGTGAAAAGATACTTCATAAGATTTTCCATCCATGAAGAGCTCGAACTTTTCACCCAGTAGATAATACCTCCATATTTTTAGTGCGAACACAACCGCTAATAGTTCTAAGTCGTGTGTAGCATAATTCCTCTCATGAGTCTTTAGTTGTCTACTTGCATAATCGATGGCCTTTCCATGCTACATCAGAACAACACCTACTCCTTCCCCATAAGCATCAGTATATACAGTTAAACCGCCGCCTTCATCAGCAATAGCTAGGACTGGAGCGGTAGTTAACCTTCTCTTGAGTTCCTTGAATGCTTCTTCACATTTTTTATCCATTCAAATTTAACATTCTTCATAGTCAATTTTGTTAGATGAGAGGAAATTTTGGAGAAGTCTTGAATGAATCTCCGGTAATATCCTGCCAATCCTAGGAAGCTGCGGATGTCCTTCAGGGTTTGTGGTTGCTTCCAATCTTGTATGGCTAAAATATTTTCTGGATCTACTGAGATCCCTTCTCCTGACACAATATGCCTAAGGAATCTTACTTCTTTCTCCAAAAAGTGGCATTTCGAGAATTTGGCTTTAAGTACATTTCTCTGCAATATTTCCAACACAATCTCCAAATGCCTTTTGTGTTCTTCCTCGGTTTTGGAATAAAGAAGAATATTATCAGTAAAAACCAACACGAATTTATTTAGCACATCTTTGAATACTTTATTCATAAGATCTACAAAATAGGTAGGTGCATTGGTCAACCCAAAAGGCATAACTAACCATTCGTAAAGCAATCCCGATCCCTAAATGCGGTTAATGGAGTTGCATCCTCAGCTATTCTTAGTTGATGGAATCTTATGGCTAAATCCATTTGTGAGAATACTCAGGCGCCATGAAGTTGATAAAATAAGTCTTCTATGCGAGGTAGAGGATACTTGTTTTAGTCGTTTGCTTATTTAGGTCTCGATAGTGTACATAAAGCCTTAGGGAGCCGTCAGACTTAGCTACAAAAACTACCACTATACCCCAACTTGAGCAATTAGGCCTAATTAGTCCCTTTTTTAACAACTCATCAGTTTGGTTTGCCAGCTCAACCTTTTCCTTCAGGGCCATCCTTCGAATATGGTGAATAATGGGTCTTGCACGAGGAATTAAGTCAGTTCAAAACTCAATTTCCCAATACGGGGCAAACTTTTAACTTCCTCAAAAACATCCTGAAATTTCTTGACAACTGGTATTGTCTCCAAATCTTTTTGAGATGAATCCAGTGCACACATGAAACTATCCCTTATTAGACTAGGTACTTCATGAGATATTTCTATAAACTTCTTGAACTTGGTCCACAAAGTTACCGTTCTTTTAACACAATCAAGGACATGTTTATTCTTGGATAACCAATCCATACCGAGCAAACTTCAAACCCAATAAAGTCAAGAACAAATAGGTCGCATGAAATTTTTTAGAAGAGGTGAGTAACTCGAACATTTTCACAAATCATACAAAGATTAATTGTACCGTCTATGGGATTTGAACGCAAATGGGGTATCTTCTATTTTTGTAATCAATTTTAATCTATCAACCAGTTCTTTAGCAATAAAACTATGGGAAACCCCATTATCAAACAATACTTTAACTAAATCATCATTGACATAAATATTATCTTCAAGAAATCCCTTGCCTTTTACATCAATAAAGGTTGTAGGCTCGTCTTTGATAGCATAGACCTTAAACTGCTCTCCTTTCTTCATTAACGGGCACTTGTTCTTCCAATGGTCGGGTTGATGGTAGTTATGGCAGAGGCTTTTCTACCCCATAGGAGAGACGGTTCCTTTCTACTGCCTTTGAACATTGGGACTCCTGCGGTACTTTGAATAATGCCCTTTCTTTCCACAATTAAAACATTCAACATCTTTTAAATGGTTTTCTTAAGATCCTCCTCCGGGCTTGCCATGCCATGGCTTCTTTTAATTGTTATTAACTACCTCTTGTTGTTGTTTTGGGTTGCGACTAGAATCCTCTTATCCAAAGCTTCATAACGGAAACCCATATCTATTAAATCCATAAAGGTTCCTTTAACATGGGAAGTCATCCTATACTGATACTGCTCCTTCATCCCAGAAATGAACATCTCATTTTTCTTCAGAGGCATGTCTATCAATCCAGGCCCAAAGCGAGACAATTCATTGAATTTGTGCAAATACACTTCCACAAACATCGCTTCTTGTTTTATATCCATGAAACTTCTATAGAGGCGGGATTTTCCAGTAGTGGGTATGTATTGCTCTTCAAAAGATTCTTTAAATCTTACCCAAGAGAAATTATCTTTAGATTCATTAAGACTAACGAACTCCCACCAAGCTAGAGCCCCATCCTTCAATTGCCAGGAGGCCAAGAACCTCTTTTGATTATCATCAATGTCTAATCCCTTAAATATTTTTTCGCAGGATCTTGGCAAAGTTAACTTGAGGTGGCACGGGAATTACTGCTCCTCAATTACTGTAGCATTTGATCAACCGTTAGTGGTCGTAGTGTTGCTACCTCCCCTTCATCCTCTTCTATTGCTCATCTCCTACTATCAGCATATAGTAAGGGAACATCTTTAAAAATATAGATGAAATTATTTAAGGAAATTGGTATTAACTCAAATAAACTTATTCGGATAAAATTCCTAAATATACGTTCTCGCAGACTAAATTCATTCTAGGGTAATACTAACCCTATCTCTAATGAGTTGACCCCATCTAGGCTTAGGTATTCACTCAACCATATGTTGTGATACCAAAATGTGATGACCCACCTCCTCAACTCTCGCAAATTGACACTAATACATCTTCGGTATTTACGTGTCATAAATCCAAGTGCTCGAGAGGCAAATTATCATAGGGTAAAGAAATATAGATTAAAGAGACAATAATAGAAATCTCATATCGTATTAGATACATAATTATACATATGAGTAGTACATGCAATCACTCCAAATTGTTCCATCTAAGTTATGACAGGTGCTAACCCAACTCGGATAGTTATAACGACATATCCTTACATTGCTAATAAATACTAATACATAATATAGATACAGCAAAAAGTGGTAGATGACTTGAACAAAAGACCCAAAATGCTCCATGCTCAATGCTCCGTACAAAATGCTCCAAGCATACCTAACTAGTTGGCTGCCTAGGGAAATAGGGCACCCAGAGTTTAAGGAGAAAAGAAAATAAACTCCGGGTTAGTCATAGGACTGGTGTGAGAAACTCAAAATAAGATGTTTGAAAACAAAAGGTATCTCATAAGACCACGCTGCACATAAACATGGAACAGGTTTTTACCTTATAATAACCAAAACATTTTCTATACAGAATATGTGGATATTATTTTTAATGACATTCTTTCGAAAACACTTTTCAATTAAGTAGACATAATCTTAGCCAAAATTGTTACATTATTAAATTCCATCATACTAAGCTTTACAATCAAATCCCAAGGAACTTATTGGAGAATGGATTTCCATACATGACAAGGTAAGGGACTACCTTCCGACAGTACATCTCTAGAAAAATGCACCTGAGGCTCCAACCTCTACCAACACAGAACCTTCCTACCTTTACCATAGATAGTACCGAATACGTCATCACCCTGGTCATTCCCGGCCTACCCTAGAGCTCTTTTTGCATACACCACATTAATTTAAAACTCGACATCATAGCAGGAATAAATATATCTAAAAAGGTGATGACTCTATCTTAATCGGAGCAACCCACTTAGCTCTGCCTCATCTACCATGTTTTAGTCATTTTCGGGTGATAAGGATCGAGGTAATGGTTACCTACTCATAGCACATCCCACTTTGAATGCCACATTGCCAATCCATAATCGCACAACTAATTTCTACAAACGTATAACTCCTTAGCTCGTATGTCTTCGGAAAGGGTTTTAAGTAAAGAGAAGTTGCCTTCTCCACCACCAATCAAATGATACATTCATAGAAATCAACTAATGTAATTACAATTGCAACATCAAACATCCGTCTATGCAAGTTGTCCAGGAACAGAACAAATCGGTAGGAACTCTCCTACCACATCCTGTCATGTGTTACTCCTAGGATTACATCGATTAGTCCTTGCATTAGATATTTCATAATGAAGAGACTACTGCTACTATATGTATATTGGAAGTTTATCCCCAAATGATCAACAAGCAGTCCTTCATTACAAAAAATCCTTAATATCATATTCATGTCTTCACTTCGAATACGTAAATTGGTTTGAAGTGGTCTTCGGATAGGAATTACCCAAATCCAACCTCGATTCCTTCGAACCAATCATCGATTAAAAAGATGTTAAGTTCATGTGTGATTATCAATCATCATTCAATTTAATTCATATTTTTATTCGTTCATAGATATACTTAGAGACATATACATTGAAATATTTCTTTATCTTTCTTAAAGTATATGGAATCATCAAGCCTTAGGTATCAAGTCCTTTTGGTTAATCTAAACCTTTTAAATCATGGACTAATTCCAAACCCTTCGATATTTTACTTAGAAAAATATTTTCAGTTCATTTCATTTAAATTTTAACAAAGATTTCCTAATTCAAAACTCATAATTTTAATTCAGTTAAAAGAATGTTATCTAGAATGTAAATCCAAAACCAGTAAATGTTAAGTGAGCAGAATCTATATAAATCATTAATTCTACTCAATACCAATTCCCGTATTCAACAAATACTATGGGAGAAATAATGGTGAAAGCACCCTATAAATTCCATGAATAGTATGAGTTCCCTTTTCGGGCTTTAACACCAAGTATAAGAAGATTATCTCCATAAAATTCAAGTTATTTATATTTATCCTTTAACTTTGGAAAATTTTGATCCGAATAAATCAAATTTACTATCCCATCCGTTGGGCCAGTCCAGATAGCTAAGGATGGCAGGAAACTGGTTTTCCAAACTCAATCCTAGACACTATCTCTCTGACACCCATAAGGCAGTCAAGTAATTAGATCAACTCTAAATCATTTAATATTTAACCATTCCATAAATCCTTTAAATCATATTTATATTACTGTATTAATCATTTGAACATATTTATAAAAAGACCTTTTATCATTAGGAAACTTATCTTTTATCACTTTTAAAAAATTTACAAATATTTTTAGAATTTATTTCATATTTTTAAACAATTTTAAAGATGTTTAACATTCCATATACAATAATTCGTTAAATAAAGGAAAGTGATTTCCTGTGCTTATCGACGTGTATTTCCATTACTTGCATATATATTTAACATTCATATTAAACAACCATCATTAATAATCGTAATCAAACATATATAACATCCAATAGCATATAATATGATAGTTTAGGAGTTTACTCACCTCGGATTTAAACAACTAACTAAAAATTGGCTATAGCTTTGCTAACTCAAAGTTTTAGCTCACGATCACTTGGATTATTGTTTCTAAATGGTCGACCTATGGATGAGAGGATGTAGATGATGGAAGCCATTAAAGTATAGGTAAAGAAAAAGAATAATATGGAATGAGATATGTGAATTTGTAAAGCCTTAGGGTCTTATTTATAGCCTTAGGAAAATGTGGCAAATTACTAAATTACCCTTAGATTTTATCAAAATATCTCTTACACAACATCACTTCAACATCAAATCCATGTCACCATACTCAAGTGCATGCACTAATGAGATGTGATATGATAAGACATATTGCAAAAATATCTTAAGATAGAACGACATGCATTAATGGTGGATTTGATGTTTGCTTTCCATGTTATAATGGTGATTAGATGTTACCTTTTTCACTTACTTTTTATAAAAATATCTTAGATATTTTCTTTAGCTTTGATTTTACTAATTTTGATACATATATGTGTGTATATGTGTGTGTGTGAGAGCATGCACAAACGATGTTAGAACAACTTAAAACAATATTCATTTGTCAAATCGTTGAGATTCCGTGATCCAATTCCGGTCACATTTTCAGTTTTTAATTCAAACTATTTATTTATGTAAACAAAACTTGAAAATAAATTTCTTATCATCTTTAACTAATTAAAACAAGTTCATTTAACTTATAAAGCTCTATTTAAAAGTAATTAAATATTTCATTTCTAAAGTAGTTAAATTACGGGTCGTTACAAAACTGATTCACATATTCCTTCATCGGTATCTCTTCTTACTACAAATATATAAATTTCTCTAACTGTACTCCCTTATCTACCCTGCAGAGAAACTTTGCCTCAAGGCATCTCCTAAACTCTCCTCAAGTCATCTCTCCCTCATCAGTCTCTACTGCTACTACATCCCACCAATTCAGGGCTTCTCCTTGTGAATTCCAAGTAGCAAGCTGTCTAATACATCATTACCATGACCCATCAATCCAAGAACCCTCTTATAAGTGTTGATCCATACCTCTGAGCTACATATGACTTAGTCCCTATATGTGGCTTCCTTTCTATAAGGACAAAGTCCTTAGCTTGGAAAAATCGACGGTAGGTGGATGGATAGGAACTACACCTGGCGCATGCTCTGTGGGTCCTCTTTTAGGGTTGAGCTCGACTTGTACTCTTGCATATAGATTTTGATGGAGCAAAATCGGGACATTCGCGTTGGGAATCTAAGCTGTATCACTTAAGAGCAACTAGCAGGATTGCTCTTCCTATCTATCTATGGTTTAGGAATTTATTAGCAACTTTTCTATAAACAGCGTTGTTAAGAATAAGGGAAAGCATATTCATATCATATTTATATATAAAGAAATACTTTTCATCTATGTATATATACACTTTTAAAGAAAACCATTTGAAAAACTATTATAAACCCTTTCTAGAAAACCCTTTTTCAATGCTTTTCAAGTAGGTTCTCTTAATACACGCCTAGCTCCTAAGGAATTTTAGCAAATGTGACAACTCGCACCTCCTGACACACCGATCCAAAGCCTAAGGTGATTTCAGACTCGTGTTGGTGCCTAGAAGTATGAGCTATCGGGGTTTTTAGGCATTACAGAGACTAAGAAAATGCAAATAAAATCTAAAAATTCTACGCTTTTCGATCTCATGGTGGAGGCAATTAAATATAAATACATAAAATATCCATCTCAGAAAATATCTTTCAAAGTTTCAAAACTGGTAGATAGTCATACACAAAGTACACATAAATACAACATAAAGACTAATAAGTACTAAGCATGATAGTCACATGGAGAGCAATGGGAAATAACTCTAATTCCAAGCTCGTCTCTCTATGTACAAACCTCTGGGGCTATCATCTATTACCCTATCCTTTTATAGTGGGGGAGAAAAGAAAGGAAATGACTGGATTAGAAAAAGCCTGGGAATGAGCTACATTATTAATATATAGTGATCACATATATTAATACTCTATGTAATCTAGGATGTCATACAAGTGTCCGTCAATTACTCATTTCATTTATCTAAGAGGTATATTTTTAAACACACCTACCCTAATAAGTTGTGAAGGCTTATACTTAGGGTCGACCAACTAATCGAAACCCAAAACAACTAAGGATCAACAAATGGCTATTGGAACTATCTTAATATAGGAGTACTAACAATTTCAACCTTAGGACTATGTTTTCCAAGTTAGGGCAACATTAATGCATTGAGGGGAGCCCATAATGTCGACTCGCGTCAAAGACATCTCAAGGTCACTGCATCCATGTCCACCTCTCAATGGTAACGTAATGCTCCCTATCACACTGCACTGGGATTTATCAACAATACAATATTAGTTCGCGTCCATGAATACGAAAGAACTCCCATTACTGCTAGGCCACACACTTCTCTAGGCATGATCATGGTATGGCACCTCCATCAAACCTCTTATAAGTGTAGTTTATGATAGAATCGCTCCAGTTGATTATCGACCCTACTGAATAAAAAACATTCATCGAGTCCCATAACGTCCAAGCGTCGCCAACATAGGAAACTATTTTTTAGCTAATACTAACATCCATATATACACACTATAATTTATTTTATAATTGGGTCGTAGGGTTAGGTTCAGGCCATAGGAAAATTCATTAATCGATCGGCTGCTTGCTGTCAACCGGTTCAAGTGAACCTGTCGATCGGTCGGGGTATTCACTGTATTTTTAATTAGGGATTATCATCCTTTTGTTTGTTATTAATTTTATCCATTCCCATTCAATTACTATAAACTTAATTATAATTACAACAAATCCTAATTGCAATGAACCCAAATTTTTAGCTCTATAATCATAAATGCCCAAACTTCATATACAATATATTCAATTTCAGTAAATCCACTTAACCTAGGTTTAACATTAACATTCAATTCATATTTAATTTAACAAAAAAGGTATATTAAACTTGAATCAATCCTTGTTTAATAGATTTATAATAAAAGGTCTAGACTAAGAGAAAGGAATCATATTCATGTTCTTAATAATTACTGTTTGCACCAAAATTGGTCACAACACTCTTCGAGAGTCGTTGAAGAGATAATAACGAAGAATATAGATTCAAAACGAATATTATCTAACAAAAACTCCAATCAACAGTAAAGTAAAGAGTAGACAAGCAATTTATAGTGGTTCGGCATGTTGCCTACGTCCACTGTGAAGTTTTCTGCAGCTTTATTGATTCTCTTTCAATGGTTACAAGTTGTTATAGCCATCAATAGCAAGTTACAGCTGGAAATTCGAAATAGACAGCAAATATATGATATAGGATGATGGAGATCTTGATCCGGCAGAGCCTAGGCGCTTCAGAGTCGGAAGATCCTTTTTCCGTTGGCCCTGGGGCTCTATTTATAGGCGTAGAATGCTGATATTTCGCTGAAAACTCGGGAGACTACTTCTGGCAAGTGAGCGGTCCCACGCGCCCGGTTTTAGGAAATTTGGGCCCACTCTAGCATTGATTCGAACTCCATTCGAATCGATCATGAATTCATCCAATCGAGGTGAAATTTGGTGTGGACATTCTTCAACATGAATGCAAGCTTCTTTGAAAATTTCGTGGCATTTGGATCAGTAGATTGAGAGATATGATGGGTTCGAGATGACGTTCTTCGAGTGGCTGTTTGGTTCGAAACCATCCCTTCGAATCGATGGTCTCGAATCGATGGAGGCACGTGTCTTTATGTTGACGTGGAGCGCACACTTCGCTTCGATCCGGGTTTTGCTCCGAGTTGACTATTTCGACTCCATATATCTCGGCGCATTCGAACCGATGAAGGACACGTCATCATGGCTAGTTGACCCAGTGGATTCAAACGAAGCTTCACAGATGGGTTCGAACGACTGATGCTTGATGGATTCGAACTTGCGTTTCTCTGATGGATACGAGCTTTGCAACTTCTCCATGGATACGAGGTCCATCGATACGAACTCGATGGATTCGAAGTTGATGGGGTCGAACCAAGGCACTCTGATGGATTCGAAGCTAATCGATACGAAGGTGATCGGTTCGAACGGTGTTCGGTGATGGTTTCGAAACCAATGTTTTTCCCTCCAAGATGAATCGATCATAATTTGAGCGTATGAACTCGGATTGACTTGAAACTTGAGATGATGACTCCTATGATCTTTCTTGTCATGTCCTATCAATCGTAGCTCAATCTGGACTCGGACAAAATTCAGCGATATCCATAGCGAAACGAAGTATGACTAATCTCTTAGACGAACTGTTCTCCGTTTTCGATCGATCTTTTGGTATCGCGACTTTGCCAAAAAGCGGGATAACATTTTGCCACCCAAAGTACGTCTTGTGGAAACATGACGTGATTTGAATAGCTGCAATTTCCCTCCGAACAATCATTGCTCTTTTTTTTTGTTGAGACTCGTATTCTGTATTGCTGTAACCTGGTGCTGACAGGATTGATTGTTGTATAATAGCGCTTAGCCGTTGGCTGTTGCATTTGTAACAAGATGAGTATTCGATCCCTGTAAATGTTTAAAATCGAATGTTGGCTCGACATATATGCACATATGTTAGTTTGACCCTTGTTAACGTCGTGCGTCCACGAATCGTTGTCAGTTTGGTTCGCTATTGGATTTCGTATCGATTCTCTCCTGAACCGATTTGGAAATTTGAGTTGAGACAACGCTTGATGGTTGTTTTGAAAAGTCTCTTCGTATCGATCCTCTGCTGAGCCGATATAGAAGGTTGAAGGAAACGACTTGGGGTTGCACGAATGTAATGCTTCGAACCGATGTGTTTTATCATCGATGGATTCGAAATCTACATTCGTATGGATGGAGTACGCTTATGTTATGATGGGTACGAATCTAACATTCGAACCGATGGCTTGGACGAGTATGAAACGTTCATTCAAACCGATGAGAAATAATGGATACGAAATAGTAGTTCGCATCGATAGGAAATGATGGATACGAAATAGTCGTTCGTATCGATAGGTTGTGGATGGAGTTATGAATCTGTTGATGTGAACAGGGGGCTTCGAATCGATGTGCCCACTGTTTGTTTCGCATCGATGCAACTCATCGCCCTGCTGTGTGTTTCGTATTGATGAAGTGTGAGGGTAATTTCGAATCGATAGGGCCTTAGGCCGATGGATTCGAAGGCTGGCTTCGAATCGATCTGATAATTGATCGGTTGTGACCGGTTGAGTTAACTGGGATGCGAAGCGGCCTGGTCACTTCCTAGGCTTCATATAAATAGCAGGGGGTTTCACTTTTTTCACTTTTTACTTTTTTACTTTTTTACTTTTTGCCTTGTGTCCATTGTGTTCTGCATCGTTTCGAAGCTCCAGAGAGAAAACACTGCGTCACGTCACCGAATCAATCAACATCCAAGTCTTTAATTCCCCGAATCCATCATTCAAACTAGGTAATTAGCCTCGAATCCAAACGGCAAAGCTATTTCGAACCTACCTCTTCTTCATCGATTGGCCACTCTGGTGATTGGTAAAACCAGATCTGGTTTGGGAGAGCTTCGAATCGATTCGTGGACTCGAGTTCGAATCGATGATGGTGGCGTCATTTTTCCTTGGATTTCGCATCGATCCCTGGAATGAATTTATGGGGGTGACGCAGTTCGCACCGATTGACTACCTTTGTTGGGTCCATTCGAATCGATGGATTCGAATCCATCAGCTATCGGTTCGAAGTTCTCATCTTTTCATCGATACGGAGGGTATCGATTTGAACGTGATCGATGTTAAGTTGAGGGTTTCCTTATCGGTTCGAACCAGTTAACCAAGGATCGATTCGAAGTCATCCCTCATTGATCGATTCGAACTTGACACTTGATGATCGATTCGAAGTGCGCCTTTCTGCATCGATTCAAAGTGATGTTAGGATGGATTCGAATGAGTGATGTTAGGATGGGTTCGAATGAGTTCCCTGTGATCGGTTCGAACCCTCTATGATGGATACCAAAGTTTGACATTTTCTAAGCATAATTCCGACGAGCTTCATCCTTGCATATTCGGACTTGATAATTAAACTGCATACTTGACCACCTTTTGAAGCTCGCCGATGGAACCATAACAACTTCTATCCGAATCAATTTCCATCATATAAACGGTTTAGTGGTGACGGTCAGCGATGACGGTCATTATAACTGGGCTTCGTAGCTTTGTCGTTTGCACATTTCCTTTAACTCTGCGATATTTATTCAAGTAATGCATGGCACTGTACAACATACATTCATACACTTTACACTGGGGAATGCAAGGGTCCTTTGTCGTCTAACGATGGTTTCTCATGAGTTAGCTAGTCATGGAACCTTCAAGTTCGCAACAGCGGGAGGTTCAAAGCACAATTACTCCGAGACTAGAGGTTCCAGATATTGAACCTGAGATCGTCGGTCCGGCCCCGGACGAACTTCCCAATGCGTCTTTCATTGCCAATCGGTCGGATTCCGTTCAATCCAATATTTCTGAAGATATGTTGGGGAGAATATGCTTAAGGCATGGCCTGTCACTGGACGACGCGTTATTGCTGGGGCCGAATGATAGACCACACAATCCACCGGAGGGTATACAACATTTAGCCGCCACGCGTGTGCGGCCGGGATGCTTCCTCCGTTCAACGAGTATATAAGGGAAGTGTTGTCTTTTTTGAGGATCGCTCCATCTCAACTACACCCGAACGGATATGCTTCCATGAACAGTTTATTCATCGTCTTCATGGAGTATCTTCATAGACCACCGATCCCGATCGAGATCAGATATCTATTTAATTTCAAAACCCGAGGTGATTACCCTTCCTTCACATTCCTGGAAGCAGTGAGGAATTGCCAAGTGGTCACTGGATCCTGGACCAGATTGAGTTACTACATGACGGAATGGTTCTATGTCAGATGTCCTCCAGGGTTTGCCCGGCGATGGTTATTCAGACGTGAGTGTAGCTGAGTTATCAAGTAATTACTAAGGCAATTGTGGTCAAAATGAAACTTATGTTTTTTCCCTTTTTTTTACAGCGACGATTCAACGACCTGAGGGCGAACACTTTAAGGAGATGGTGCGAGTACTTCGAGAAGTCCCGAGTGAAAATAGGGATATCGAGTCGCTTTTGACCGATAGGAATCTCCGGACTTACGGGTTGATTGAACGAGGGCAAAGCATAAAGTTTGACGGGGCATTAAGGACCGTTTCGAAGAAGCAAGTCAAGCACAAGAAGCCCAAAGTTATTATAGCCGAGGAAGCTGATTCTGAAAGAACTCATACTGACGATGAGCCATTGTTGGAGCCTACAGACGTGGTTCAGGATGTCGTAGAGCAAAGAAAAGGCAAGGCAGCCATCGTCACATCAACTAATAAGGGGAGATGGAAATCGGTTGTCACGGCCCGATCCTCTCCCGGAGTTAGAATTTCGGAGATGTCTCCTCCGAGAACTGAAAGTCTTTATGAAGGGCTCGCCGATATTCCAATTCTGGACGATGTGTCCCTGCAGCATGATGCCGGATTGGAAGAACTTTCAGAAACTTTAGTTTTGAGCGGGTCTTTTCCCACTGGTGTGGCAGACACATCCGGTTGGTCGGGGGGTTGCACATTCATACATATTTCACAACACTGCATAACCTTTGATTGCAAACTACCTGTTTCTAAAGGTGATTAATTCTATTTTATTTTGCTTTGCATATACCATGTCCGGGCGAGGTTCGATGTTAGGGAGTCTCTGACATGCGCGCAAGTCTTCATATCACGGGTCGCGCAGACGAGAAGGGGACAGAGATTACGACCAGGGGCGCTCTGGGTACTCTGGTCAAGAAAGATATGATACATATAGAGGCTATAAGCGTCGATCCCGATCGCATACTCCTCCTCGCCCCAGAGATCCCATACAACCTCATGCTCATGTCTCTCGTCCCTCTGAATCTTCACACTACATGTCGGCCTCTCAATCTTGTAGGCATGAATCCCGCCATTCTAGGAGCGAAACGATAACTGCTGCCGTTACAGAACAGCCCCCCGTGGAAATTTCAGGGGAAGGAGCAATCAAACTTGCTCAGCTGAAGAGAGATTTCCCAAACATCTGCTTCGACAACTATATCTTTCCTCCACATTTAAAGAAAATCCCGGAGGAAGCTAAGAATTGGTAGATAGGAACTTGTTTTCGTTTTTCTTTAGTAGGTCGTGTATAGATGCAGGTTCGGCCCCTGCTAGTAGGAATTCTTTTTGGAAGAACTTATTTGTCTGTAAGTCCTTGTTTCTAGTCAGTGGGAATAAAATATTGCTTTGTTTCAATTCTCATTTCATTTGTGCTTGAGTACTTGCAGTGTTTAGCTTTTAGTCCGGTGTACTTGTGAAGTTCTTACCGTCAAGTAGGGTTCGTTTTATTTGCTAAGTCTGAAAATCTTGGTCATATGCTGTTATCGATGAACAAGTTGAACCTCAGACATTATATCACTTTGGCTAGTGACTAACACTTAGCTTTTTTACCCCCCGGTCTCGGGGAACAACATTTTTATTTTGATAGTTGATCACATTTACTGCGCATCTGAAGCACATGTCCACATTCTGGGGACTTAGGATAATTTGAGATCGATAATCCGGTTCGCACTCCGGAAATTTGAGAGTTATCGATGTTTGTAACACGGTTCGCACTCCGGGAACCTGGAATTGATGTTCATACTCCAATTCACACTCTGCAAACTTGGAGTTAGTGTTGATATTTCGGTTCGCACTACGGGAACTTTGACTTGGTATTTGTGCTCCAATTCACATTCTGGGAACTTGGAGATAACATGTATGTTTGGGATCGCACTCCGGGAACCTGGAATTGATGTTTGTACTCTGACTCGCGCTTCGGGAATGTAGAGTTAGCCGCTGGATGGTCAGTCACATCTATTTGGGCTTTTTAGGAGTCCGTTCATACTTTGGGAATGATAGATTTGACGTTTATACTCCAATTCACGCTCTGGGAAGTTGGAGTCCGTTCGCACTCCGGGAACGAGTTGTTTAATGTTCATACTCCAATTCACATTCTGGGAAGTTGGAGTCCGTTCGCGCTCTGGGAACGAGTTATTGAATGTTTATACTCCAGTTCACGCTCTGGGAAGTTGGAGTCCGTTCGCGCTCAGGGAACGAATTATTGAATGTTTATACTCCAATTCACGCTCTGGGAAGTTGGAGTCCGTTCGCACTTTGGGAACGAGTTGTTGAATGTTTATGCTCCAATTCACGCTCTGGGAAGTTGGAGTCCGTTCGCACTCCGGGAACGAGTTGTTGAATGTTTATACTCCAATTCACGCTCTGGGAAGTTGGAGTCCGTTCGCGCTCTGGGAACGAATTATTGAATGTTTATACTCCAATTCACGCTCTGGGAAATTGGAGTCCGTTCGCGCTCCGGGAACGAGTTGTTGAATGTTTATACTCCAATTCACGCTCTGGGAAGTTGGAGTCCGTTCGCGCTCCGGGAACGAGTTGTTGAATGTTTATACTCCAATTCACGCTCTGGGAAGTTGGAGTCCGTTCGCGCTCTGGGAACGAATTATTGAATGTTTATACTCCAATTCACGCTCTGGGAAATTGGAGTCCGTTCGCGCTCCGGGAACGAGTTGTTGAACGTTTATACTCCAATTCACGCTCTGGGAAGTTGGAGTCCGTTCGCGCTCCGGGAACGAGTTGTTGAATGTTTATACTCCAATTCACGCTCTGGGAAGTTGGAGTCCGTTCGTGCTCTGGGAACGAATTATTGAATGTTTATACTCCAATTCACGCTCTGGGAAGTTCGAGTCCGTTCGCGCTCTGGGAACGAATTATTGAATGGACTGTCGTGTGTTGGTCCGATTCAGCCTTTGATGTGTTGGCTTGGCCCCGAGCTGGGGTTTCACTTAGTGAGTGGCCGGTTGTATTACAGTCACTCGCTATTTGAATAAATTCCATTGTTTGATGGAATTTAGCTCTTCGTGTATCATGATTGTTGAACGTTGCATTCAATGAATCACAGCTTTAGCTTGAAGAGATAGTACTTTATTGCTGAAATAAGAAAATAATGCAAAGTCAGTGCCTTATTACAAATTCAAATTTCAGAATGTAAAAGAAACCGCAAAGTATTCATAGATTGAGTGAGCCTGTCATGTGTGACAGTGACGAAGATCTTCGTCGTTCCAGGCCCCTGAGAAGGTTGGTCCGCCACTGATGGCGTTGATCACCAATCTTCCGCGGGGACAAGTCGAGTCCTCTTGTCTCGATCGATTGGGTTCATTGTTCTGATTTGATGGGCCCGCTTCTCTGGGCTGCGGTGTCCGCACAAACTGTTCCAGCTTCCTTTCTCTGATCAGTTTTTCAACGAGATCCTGTAAGTGACGACACTCGTTCGTATTGTGCCCGTAGCTTTCACGGAACCTGCAAAACTTTCCCGTCTGGATTTGCCTCTCTGACGACGGCCTTGGTGCAGGTTTTTGGTACCGAATTGTAACACAGGTTTGTAAGTGCAAATCCTCAAGTGATGTATTCAGAGGGGTGTAACTGTCAAACATTGGATTCTTACGCTGCGGGCCAGGATTTTGATCTTGTTTTATGGTTTGATTCACGCTCTCTCTTCGCCGAGCTTGTTTGTTTTTAACGTTCAACTGAACTTTTCCGGAGCTCTCGCCGGACTGTTTGATTGCGACATTGCTTTGGATCCCTTCCGTACTTGGTCCTGCATCAGTTTGCTTCCTAGACTGTTTCGCATCTTCCTGCCTCAGGAATTGAGCCGCCTTGGCATGGAAACGGTCCAATGATGCAGGTGGTTTTCCAACTAGCCAGTTGCCAAATTCAGAATCGAGGTCGATCCCCTTAGTCAACGCCATAAGGATGGAGTTATCGTTTGGATTACTAATCTCCGCGCATGCAGTATGGAATCTCTCTAAGTAGCGTCTGAGCGTTTCCCCAGGAGATTGAGTGACGCTAGACAGAGTGTTGACATCTTTGGGCCTTGCGACGTGCATGCGGAATTGTTCAACGAATTTTGTGGCCAACTGGTCGAATGAAGAGATGGATCGAGGTGGTAGTTGAGTCAACCACACGGTAGCGATGCCCACAAGGATATGGGGAAACTACGACATTTCACTTCATCGTCAGCTCTGGCAGCGGTGATTGACCATTCATATTTCAGAATGTGTTGATTGGGGTCGGAGTTTCCTTCGTACATGGGTAGAGCTGGCATTCTGAATCGCCGTGGAGGTTCAGCAGTGAGGATATCGTCTGTAAAAGGAGTGTGACTTCGGGAAACTCCCCAATCGTCGTTTGTGAATCCCTGGCTCTCACGGATCATCTGACATATCATAGTTGAAAGATCCGGCATTTGCGCCGGAGTATGATTACGTTCCATACTTTGGGTTTGAACCGGATGTCGTCGACGGTCCAAGTCTTGTCTTCTTGGCTCATAGTCCTCTGGGACATATGGTTCAGGAGTACGTCCGCTATGACGACGGTCCAGGTCCGACTGATCTTGGACGTCGACCCCCGGTTCAGCCACAACGTTAGTAGTGCGGTATTCTGTAGTGTGGTGAGGGATGGCACCTCCTCGGAAGGAAGGTCCGGTTTGGAAGCTGGCCGATGGACCAACTCTCAGTTGTCCAACGATCAGCGTGGGTTGATCTCCAGCAGCTGGCATGCGACCCCCATCTAGTCGGGGTCGTGGAGATCGATTGTGATAATCAGAAGATGAAGAACTCTCGCTGGAGGAGCGGGACGCGTGGTTTCTCGTGGATCTCTTTCGCATCTGGCGATCCAGTTTGTTGATCGGCTCAGCATTAGCATGTAGCTGTTCTGCTAGTTGTTGCCGACTCTGGGTCAGCTCTTGGAGTAGTAACTGTAACTCTTGTCAGGTAACCGGACCTGACGGTTCCGAGTGCCCAGTAGCATCTTGGTTAGATGGAGATGGCGGAGCAGGATTCTGTCTATCCTGTTCTTCTTGATTGATAGCGTTAGAGGTGGTTCTCGTACTAACCATCTTTCCTCTCCTAGACTTTATGAAAATCTGAATAGAAGGGAAGGAAGTTGGATTTGATGATCTGGATCTTTCTCTTAGATCTATTCAATCCGGTATCGATGACAGATCCAAAGAGCAGGAGAAAATCTGGGTTTTCTCAGTGAAAGCGCCAAAGTGTTTGCACCAAACTTGGTCACAACACTCTTCGGGAGTCGTTGAAGAGATGATAACGAAGAATATAGATTCAAAACGAATATTATCTAACAAAAATTCCAATCAACAGTAAAGTAAAAGAGTAGACAAGCGATTTATAGTGGTTCGACATGTTGCCTACGTCCACTGTGAAGTTTTCTACAGCTTTATTGATTCTCTTTCAATGATTACAAGTTGTTATAGCAATCAACAGCAAGTTACAACTGGAAATTCGAAATAGACAGCAAATATATGATATAGGATGATCGAGATCTTGATCCGGCAGAGCCTAGGCGCTTCAGAGTCGAAAGATCCTTTTTCCGTTGGCCCTGGGGCTCTATTTATAAGCGTAGGATGCTGATATTTCGTTGAAAACTCGGGAGACTACTTCTGGCACGTGAGGGGGCCCACGCGTCCGGTTTCAGGAAATTTGGGCCCACTCTGGCATCGATTCGAACTCCATTCGAATCGATCATGAATTCATCCAATCGAGGTGAAATTTGGTGTGGACATTCTTCAACATGAATGCAAGCTTCTGTGAAAATATCGTGGCATTTGGATCAGTAGATTGAGAGATATGATAGGTTCGAGATGACGTTCTTCGAGTGGCTGTTTGGTTCGAAACCATCCCTTCGAATTGATGGTCTCGAATCGATGGCAACACGTGTCTTCATGTTGACGTGGAGCGCACACTTCGCTTCGATCCGGGTTTTGCTCCGAGTTGACTGTTTCGACTCCATATATCTCGGCGCATTCGAACCGATGAAGGACACATCATCATGGCTAGTTGACCCAGTGGATTCGAACGAAGCTTCACAGATGGGTTTGAACGACTGATGCTTGATGGATTCGAACTTGCGTTTCTCTGATGGATACGAGCTTTGCAACTTCTCCATGGATACGAGGTCCATCGATATGAACTCTATGGATTCGAAGTTGATGGGGTCGAACCGAGGCACTCTGATGGATTCGAAGCTAATCGATACGAAGGTGATCGGTTCGAACGGTGTTCGGTGATGGTTTCAGAACCAATGTTTTTCCCTCCAAGTTGAATCGATCATAATTTGAGTGTATGAACTCGGATTGACTTGAAACTTGAGATGATGACTCCTATGATCTTTCTTGTCATGTTCTATCAATTGTAGCTCAATCTGGACTCGGACAAAATTCAGCAATATCCATAGCGAAACGAAGAATGACCAATCTCTGAGACGAACTGTTCTCCGTTTTCGATCGATCTTTTGGTATCGCGACTTTGCCAAAAAGCGGGATAACAATTACAGTGAAATTTCCAATTTAAACAAACAGTGTCTCCAATTTAAGTTTTACATTCTAGATCAAATAGGGTACAACAAGGTTAATTATATGTAAATAAAATTGCTAATCATGAAGCCACTCACCTCTATAAAGCTATCTCCTCCGTAATACACTTAGAATCTCCTTCGCTTGTTATAGATCCCCTTTTCATGTTCTTTGATTTAATATCATCTTTAGTTTCTCTTATTAAATTTTTAATTTGTTTTGAAGAAACTTTTATTTGAGGAGAATGAAAATTTTGATAGAGTTTAGATGTATTGCAAGTGAATTAAGGTTCTGTCAATTTGCCTAGGGTATCATTTATAGGGGTAGAAACTAATCTCAACCTCTAGATTCAATATAAAACCTAGGCCGCTTGGGTGCTCAAAACCCTAGTCCGATGCAGATGACCGGTTGACCATTTGGCTTTTAAGAAGGGTCGATTGGTCAAGACCATGGTGTCGACCAGAGGGTTTCCCCATATATAAATTTTTATTTCCTATTTTATTTACTTAATTATTTTCAACCGTGAAATTTCAAACGTCAATAACTTTTTCGCACTAACTCTAATTTCAATACATTACATAAGAAAATTATCTTAAAAATCGTTATGAACATAATGGTGTAAGTTTTATAGCCAGATTCAAACATTTGTGAAAATGTCATTTTTGTTCTTAGTATATTTGAATTCAGTTCTTTTATTTATTTTTTTCAGTTAAATTTTTGGAGCTTTACACTTAATTTTTTGACAAGTGATCATTGCACGGTGTAATTAATCTAATTGAAAGAAACATGCATTTACAGAACATTCCACCCAGACATAACTGTGCATGTACCCATATGACAAGGTACCATTAAGTGGTTGAAACTTTTAGATGGTCCCAATAATAGGTAATCCTTTATTTGTTTTGCTTCAAAAGTTAAAACATATTAAGAAATAATTGAAAGAATAGAATAATGGTACGGTCGGTCTGAAAGAACTACTTGAGAAAATATGAGAATAATAATGCTTTATATCTGAAAATGTTGGAGGACTTGACACTAGCATATGCAACAATATAAAGAGCACTTGTCTGATTTAGAAAGGGTTATGCATCATGCAACTGATAACCAACATAAATCAAAAGTTAAGTAGTTATGTGACAAACGTATTACACCAATGGTGCAGAACGATTGTTAAAGAAAAGAAGCAACGAAGAGGAAATAGAAGGGAAGATAATGGAAAAGAAGAAAAAGGAAACATCAATAATCGAATAAACTGTCATATATCTCATATCGCATCAAAGTAAATATAATAACCAACATAGATATAAAAAAGTCGAGATAGTAATAATAATATGAACTAATCATCAGAGTGTAAGATACACAGAGTTAAACAACAAAATTATAAAGTTTAAACAACTGATACATAAACTCAACTAATAATTGTCTCTATAATAATAAGTCAATATTATCAAGGCTCTATAGTGTCACACAATAGAATATACAATAACAAACTCACATATAAGTATGAGTAAATGTCATCTTTTATTAGTCCATATGCAGAACTTCATACATCATCTGCGTCTGCTCTCGAATCTACTTATTTAAGAGCACCAGAGATAAAAAGAAGCGAAGCATAACCTTAGTTCATACAACAATCTGGTGTAAGCGATAAACAATCTCAAAATACTATAAAAGTCGATATCGTATATGGAACAAAGTCTACAGAAATCATACCTGACTTATCCCTACAACCAAGGAGTCAACACATAGCATAGATAAAATGCTACACTACAACATCAAGGGTACACCTTACTCAGTATTTGTCGGGGTGTCTAGATATCTCCATCCATAATACCTACTCCATACTAAGTAAATTTTCAAGTATCTAGGTATCTCCATCCATAAAACCAACTTCATACAAATTAAAGTCGGGGTGTCTAGGTATCCCTACCACAATACCTACCTCATGTGACATTCCTAGGACGACAGATGGCTACTAAAGCAACCAAAACAAACATAGCATCCATCAAATAATACTAACTTTTACCCATTGTGCTCTAGATATATGATAACTCGTATGAACCCCATAATGCCAGGGACTAGTGGAAAGTCCAGGTTCTCCTTCATACTCTCATCTCTTGTAACCTAAAGCTGGATACGTGTCTCGCAGCCCAAAGCTAGACATTAGACCCCAAAGCCATGGGTCTAGGGTATACAGATCCCATCATGTTCCATGGTCGTCCTCACAATAAATACCCTTGCTTCGAGTACAACAGAAAACACTTCACGTCATCATTGATCCCTTAACATATGCACACCATCCGAGCCCTACTGGCTCAATACAATTTCCAATATCTGGAACCCACCATGTTCCTCTACTCCATGACTCCCAAAATGAGCCTTTTTGGTACCTATCCATACATAAGTCACAAACCGAAGGTACGAGGTGTCTAATCTTCGGCACTTGCTTACCCCATGAGCCACAAACCGAAGATACAAGGCTTTTCCATCACATCGTACATTGCTATCCCCCCATGGTGCGAATAAGCCAACATTTTTAGCATGATCTACAAAATCCTGAACTTTCTATCTTGGAACGTACTCCCAACACATGCCAATATCCGAAGTACCAACTCTTATGCCAATGCTTCACATTATTGCCTCGCCATCTCAATCGCTCACTCGTAGATCAATAACATCAAGATTCTAAGTCGATCGCACTAACAAACCATCAAATTGCGTACCAAGAAATCTCATCAACGTCCAAGCCAAAGATCAGCCAAATCGCCAATCAACAATGGTGATGGATATTGACCACTCTACAATGGTCGATCTAACCACTTTGATCTTATGCTTCACCCAAAGCGTAAGTACAAACGAAATAGAAATGTCCGACATCCATTTTGAAGTCTGAAGCCTCGTCTTCTACCTTAGATTCATTGGCACATATCCCAACCGTCATCTACAAATTATCTTGTTTATTAGGTTTCCACGTGTGCAATACCCCAACTACAAGATATTCCCCTAAAACCCAATCACCACTACGATATCCGTGTTTCCAAACAAAATAGCCAAGTAAGCCAAACATGCCAGACATACATCCAACAACCATACATACATCCAAAACATCATACATACAACTGTATAATCCATTCCTACCACCCAATGTGGGAAATCATACCAATAATAGCTCGAATCTTATAATTCCCTAACTATGGAACATCGATGGAAATTATGTCATATTCTTTATAGATCATTCTAAAACAATTTTATTTTCTTTTACAAAAGTCTAGCAGATATATAAATATATGAAAATCTAACCAAAAATCATTCCCAAACGACAATGTAATATTATACAACCAATCATAGTATAGTGAGAGACAATATCACTAACCTTAATGAAATCTATCCAAATCAGTGCCAAAATGTTGATCTCTCCATCATGAGTGTAATGCAAGAGACCGCATGAAAAACAGATCTTGTATGCAAAAGATATGGTTGAATTAACAATCGAGATTAATTAAACAATTAATCTCTTAATTAAATAGTTAATTGCCATATTAATCTAATTCTTCTTTATCTTTAACCTTTACATGTGCATGAGAATGTCAGGCCGTGTATTTGCCATTGCTGCTTGTTTTAATCACCAAATTCTTCCAAATTACTTAACGGTTTCATTAGCGGCCTCTTCAATCTGCACCCAAAATGAACAAGCCAGATCCACTATTCACGACCGTTGCCTGCTGGTCCGAGCTCTCGACCAAATGTGGTTATATTTTACTCCACTTGACTGGATGTGCCTAAATTTCAAAGAGAGATGCATCTCAGCATGATAAATGTAATGAAAATCACCGATTCGCCTATCGTCGCCAAGATCTCCGACGATCTTAAACCCAAGTCGGTGGTCACTATTCAATGCCGACTCCAACTGATGCCGCATACCAAATCGCCTAGATTAACATGAAGCTCTCATTGCCATAGTATCAATGATTCAAATCTCATGAATTTTTGTGGAGTATATCGGTTGGTTTTGATTTTTGAAATGATTTAGGGAAGGTTGGCCATTTCTTTCAATGGAACAGTGGAATGAGATAATGAGAGAGAGAGATCTGGTCTTAGGAATTTAAATAATAATATTTAATTATTATTTTATTTGATTTATCAAATAAATGGTTCTGTTTTGAGTCACACAACACGTCTGATCACCATGAAACATGTCTGCATACATCACCTCATTTTTCAGGATCCAACGATATAAATCTCGTCGCCATCCGAGACTACTTCCATAGATGCTAATTTTGCATAATTTGAGATAGTTTCGACCATCAGATCAATAGATCTCTACATATAGCAATCCTTATACTCATTTTAATTTTCAATGTCAATATGAACTGATCAGAGTTGATCTCGAGTTCCGATTTGACCGTATACCAAAAATCACATTTTTGGGTCTTCATTTAATTAACGATTAAATATTTAAATTAACTATTTAAATTCCAATCATTGGAAATGTGGGACATTGCATTCTCCCCTCCTTAAAAAGATTTCATCCTCGAAATCACAAAACAAAGAGAACATTTCTGAAATCTAAAGGCCCTCAAAAGCCTTTTAAATTCTAGAAATAATTGGCAGAACTTCTTTTGCGTGCCTAGGTCTAGGAAGAATCCCAATACAACATAGATATATATACATCTCATATCTTTAAATATAATAGATCATATATAATTGTCTCAAATAAGTATGCTATACCAAACCACAACTATCTGCATGCCTAGCAACTGTACAAACATAGGTTATCATCTCAAATGCTAATACTCCAATCAAACATGTATACAAGAGATCTATCATCAAAAAGTAACATCCATGCCTGTCCTAATATGTGGAATACTAAACTATCTAATATAAAACATCAAATATGATATCAAATATAAAAGCCAATGATAAAATAAAATCTCTCCAAGTGAAGGGCTTCGGATAAGCGGTCCTCGTGATCTTCTCGGTCTCCCATATCTTATCGCCTTCGCTTTTATTCCACTGAATCTCTACTACTCCACCATCCTCCTCCTAATCTATTTTGTAACACGTCTACCGGTACGAATAGGCCCATGAGGTCCCAAAGTCCATTGTTTAGTCTCAATTTCATATAATCATTTTGGTGCCAAATTCCAAAATACCTCTTGTAAGTTCTCTCAAAATCCACTATCGACCTATGGGTTTCGACCACTTACAATGCACTTGGAAAACAATGGAATCACACTATCCATCCTACATATATCTCAACAAATATGGATGTCTTTCTACTGGAATTATGAAATACATATCTAGCGGTATTATTAAACCAATCGATTACAATGCTATCACACTATCCTTACTCATCGGCAATCCATCGATGTAGTCTATAAATATATGTTCTCACTACTCGAGAACAAGCAATTTATCATCCCTTTGGAACCAACAGTCTATATTTGGTACACACTGCATCACTTCTATAGTCACTACTCGTTCTTCTAATTTAGCTAGTATATCCACCAGTCTAGCCCAACGCCTCTGACTAGTACCGATTTGCTAAATCAAAGTTGTTCCGACGGACAAACTAGCCATCACCTTTGGCCATAGCTCATCGAGCTTTGAAACCATAACCAACGATAAACTCGAGCAATGTCTACTCTAAGAATACTGCTCCCAAACCGGTATATCTTCCACTCAGAGCATCAACAATTACATTTACGTATGGACGTAGAAGAAATGTCAAAATCATAGGAGGCTAAGATCTCCAACCATTGCTACTGGCGAAGGTCAAGATCCTTCTTGGAGAAGAGAAACTTCGATGATATGGAATCATTGAACAATTGAAACTCTCTCCTAATAGAAAATGCCTCCAAATCCCCAAAGCGAACTATATCGTGACTAACTCCAAATAAAGAGTCTGATACTTCCTTTCTTGTGGTTAGTTGTCGACTAGCATATGAAAACCTTACCGTTCAGTAAAAATACTGCACCCAGTTAAGTGCCACAGGTATGTGTGCACTATGCCTCCTCATTCCGGCTCATAATGAGTAACATCGATGCACTCTTCAACCTCTCGTTCAAGCACACTAACACGTGTTCGCACCTTACATCTCAAAGAAAAGTCTGATCCTCTCTTATCAAGTATGTTAACGATGATGCCACCTTGGGTCAATTGAGATTCTGGGCTGTCATAACTATATGATCAATAATGATTTCCTACTCTAAAACAACATGACCCGAGTATCTCATCATTAATCATGGATTGCTCCTCTTTTGTCCACGAGTAGACGAAAGTATCATCAATAGACACAAGCACACTCACTTAAGTGACCTCTCCAAACACGGTCCACGAGATCAACAATGTATGCTGACAAATTGCTTATCCCGAAAGAACATAACTAATCCCATCCAAAAATCAAGGTAGTGTATAAAACACTATAATTGGCACACTCCCTCGCCAAGTGATTGGCTAAGCTCTTTGGGTATCGTATGCCTAAAGGCATAACTACTGGTCTACCTTGTCTGACCAGTTCAATACAGAACTCTATCTCCATATGATGATAATTTGGTCACCTCATAGAATATGTCCGAACATTCTCCAGTTACAGACACAAATGACAACTCATCATGTGGAATATTGAGCGAATATAAAAAAGCTAACCATAATCACATCTTCTATAGGTAGCTAATCACTACAGTTTGCTTCTCCATAACCCCAATCGTCACCTACGGCCTCTCACAATCCACCACTATTTCGTACTACCTTCAGTTAGTCCATTCCCAAACCATAATACCAACTTAACTAAACCCCAAAACAAACCAATAGCAAACAAACATCCATGACTCAATTAGACAAAATCTCGATAAAACATATATAGGCTGGATGAGCCCCTACTAGGTCCGTCACAATCAAGGGTCCATTAACATCTCAAGTCTCAATCCCAATATCTCCATTGAATCTAGATATAAAGGGATATGAAACCTCAACGTCAAGTAAAACATATATGGAAATGCCATTAGTGGAAAGCATACCTCAAATGGTAATGCCGTTTCCCTTCTCTTTCATCGATGGAGCACTCGACGAAATCGTAATGGCAATCAATACATATGTTTCCATGGTCTATCCCTACTCGGCTGATTCGGGACAATTCTTCTCTACTGGGCATAAGCTCCCTCGTCATAAAGCCTTCTCGGTCATCTTCTTGAAGCCCTCATCAACATGTCCAATCAATCACTTCCTAAGATGATGACTCAACCCAATGTTAAACTTTCAATCCTTTTTGTGTAGAGTATCAACGAAAAATAGATCGTACTTTGGTAGCACATCGAATTCGGTCACATACTCCAACACATACATATCACCCTACTTTAAATAGACGGACTCTCTACCCAACACTGACTTTAGAAAAGTCAAGATAAATTTTGTTTAAAGCGAACTATGAACTAATCCCAAGTAAATCGGTCCTAGGGAATCGAAGCTATAGAAACACTCCACCAGTTCATTATCTATCCCTGGAGTTATCTAGAGGTTAACTTCTCCTCATGGCATCATCTAACTCCAAGTCATCGAAGATCTTTTTGTAAATAACCATCCAACCTTTCCTTTTAATAGCTAACTTCGTTCCAAGGAATAATTTGCCTCCTAGACTCTCGTTGTCTATATACGGCTCAGTAAAGTTGATCCTAACCATTTGCACTTTAGCACCATAACCATCCAGTACAGGAAGTGATTTGCACCATCTCTATAAACGTGTCCTATCAATCGGGGTTAGTGATGTAACATCCCCTATCTAGAGGCCCAAAGCTAAGCGCTACAGATGCTACAGTCATCTATAGTATTAACTTCTGCGGACTAAATATGGCTATATTAATGGTATCTATAATATCAGACGTACTTGAATATGAAACATATCACAGATTTCAAAACAGCAGTTTCCATTACATTTCAAAACAGAAGTTCCATATTCAAATTACATAATCATAAAACGTTTCCCAAGCAAAGATCAAATATAATTATTACAAAATACGCCAAGAGCGACATATGAAGATGCCTCATTGGTTGATCAGAGTCATAAATAACTTAATACACAGCGGAAATAAACACAAAACAAAGAACTGCAACTCCTAAATGGTTATTCATTAGCCTCATGCTCGCCTCTGGTAGCTTTATTCATCATCCAACTAAAAATCTGAAAAGCCTTAACCCTCAGCCTTCTCAAATTAATTTTTGAGCACCCGAGAGTTTAAGAGAGAAAAACATAAACTTCAAGTCATATATAAAGCGTGGTGTGAATAATACTATGCATCTCGGTTATTTAATGATAAATGAGACCACGCCGCTTAGCGGAACGGGTTTCCCCTCACTAACATCTTTTAAAACATAACTTTTGTAAATCATACTCCTACAACCAAAAACTGGTTAAAATGTAAAGCATTACTATATAAACATACTTATCAGGTAACAAATGGACTATCTATCTGAACACTATAGTTTTGTTTAGCTAACCATTAACCTTTGGCTAACTCGAGCATACCAGACAAAATAATTTAACATATGTTAGATATACCTCTTCTGGATGGTTTGTCCTTAACTATCTATTAAATGCTTCTCTTCTAAATGGTCTATCCCTAACTTAACAACTCCCAAGATCACCTGGTCCTAATGGTTGTGCAGGCTCGCCAATAACCTATCTTTATACAAATATATATTCCCTTCTGTGTGTAATCGTAATTTTAGTCTTATCTATGACAAAGCCCTACACACTGGAAATTTGGACTAAATTAGCTGGGGCCAATAGCTAATGTATAGGGCATGACCCTATACTAGTCCCAACTGGTATCCTAATATCTGAGTCATTTTACTTAGGGATACCTTCCTAAAACTTTCCATGAAAACCTTTTCATCTGAAATTGATTTAAAACCTTTTAAACCAAACTTAAACAAGGAAATATATAATCTCTATGCTTTACTCAAAATCTCCTTACCATGTTATACATATATATGTGCTTTACTCAAACCTTTGCTGATGAAAACATTTAACTTTCGAAAGTACCCCTTTCGAATCCCTTGCAAGCACCTCTTTCGGAACCAAGTAAAACCCTTTATTCAACCTAAGCCGAAATGCCAAAACCTTCCTTTCGAAACCATTCATAAAACCCTTTCGAAACCATTAAAACCCTTCCTTTCTAAAGCTTTAAAACCTTAGACGTCTTTCTTTTAAAATACTTTAAAATTGCCTTTCAAAACCTTTGGAAAACCTTTTCCTTTCAACCCTTCAAAAGCATTGGGGAAGCAACCCTTTGAAACCATCATTTAAAACCTTTCGAAAGCATCAAACCTTTGTAAACAGCAAACCTTTCGAAATCACTTGTGTTCAATTTAAAACATGTGGAAAACACCTTTCGAAACCATTTAAAATTTACCCCTTTGAAATCTTTGAAAACCGTTTTGGTCGAAACCATTTGGATTATGCCTTCAAGTAGAGCAAAAGGATCAGAAACCCATTAGAGTCGAAAGCATTCCTTTCGAAAGCTATTCTCGAGTAAAGAAGTGATAGTGTCGAAACATACTTGCCAAAGCATTAGAAAAGTGACCAAGTTTAAAAACAAGTATACCTTTCGAAACCATTGACTTCGAAAGGTAAGAAAAGCGGCAGTTAGGAGTTTCGACCTAGCCGAAAGCCTATACTTAAAAATAAAGGTGCAACCACTTTAAAACCATTCTATTTAAACCATAGACCTAGTCGATTGCTAATTAGGTTGAAAGCAGCATAGTCGAAAGTATAGCAGGTGCATTTTTCACATTAAAACAAAGGCGTGCTTCAACCCCTTTGGAACCTCTGGGTTTCGACCTCAAACCTTCCGCCTTTTTGCCAATTCATTACGCACCAAGTCTTTGATGCCATGCACATTGGATTCGTTAATGATGGAAGAGGAGGAACTAAGTCGAAAGCCATCTGTGTCAGAAGTAAGGTGCCAAAGTTGCGAAACAGGCTAAAAAGAAAGCAAATTTTGCCTTTAACGAAAAAGAGATATACTTTTTGATCAATCTTCTATGTTTGTCAAGACTTTTGGTTGCGAATTTTCTTTTCTAAATGCACTCCATAATTTCAGAAATAAGATTAAATTTATTGTATAAAATACCCCTTCTCTTTTTATAAATATACAAAACATTTTAAGTGCCTTACCTTAAATAATTTTATATATTCATCAAAACATATAGGAAAATTCTAGAAAATCATTTTCAATATGTTTTTCAACATATATAAATTTCAAACCCAAATAATTAATTGTTTAGCTATAAATAATGTATAACCCAATAAATTATTTTCAACACTAGAAAATTAATATAAAATCCATATTAATTCAGAAAATTATGAAAACTGAAACCCTTCTCTAAAATTTTCTGATATAAATCTAAATTCGCGAGGTATTTGGATATCATTAAATTGGGTTTTCACATCAAAAATATCATAAAATCTATATGAATAAGCATAAATCATCAACAAGCATATATATATATATATATAATCATTCAAAAACATGGCATAAACTTGCAAGATAAATCAGATTTAACTTTAAAACCAAAAACATATAGAAAAGTGAGATGTAGTCATTATTCACCTTAGATTTGTGATTAAGGATGTGAGATTTGATGTTTATTATTTGATTTGATTCTTTTCTGGAATCCTACCTTTATCTTCTCTTGGGATTGCTAATGGTGGTCGGCCTTAGAGATGTTTTTGTTTGAGAAAATATGAAATGAACATGTGCTTTGGTATCTTATGGGTTTAGGGTATAAGTTTAATCATTTTCCTATTTTGCCGTCCCTTATTTCCTAACACCTTATTTTTTAATTATTTGTTTACTCATTAACATGGAAGGGCTACCCCTTAATTAATTCAAAAATCTCAATCCATTGATCAACCTACATTATATAATTTAATTTAACTAATTAAATTTCCTAAATAACGTCACTAAAAATATGGGGTGTTACAAGTGACCTCAAACCTACCCAATCCTCAACTCTAAGATTAAAGTCAATAGCAGTATTTCCCACATGTCAGATCATTCATATTCTATAATAAGGATGATCAGTCACTTACAAAGAAAGCGGCATCAATAGTACTCGTGTGTGTAACTTAACTCATATGCTACTATATAGTTTTGAAAACCAAAATATATAACAAATACGAACTCTCTCTCTCACACACACACACACACTCTATATCCAGTCTAAGGTGGCAACTTCTAACTTATCTCTATGGATTGCAGTATCAACTCAAGTTAATTGTGTAACTAGAGCTATGGTACCAAACGTAATGACATACGTACACCTACTGTGCAGCATGATTGTCAAAGGGAAAAAAAGAAGTAAAGAAGAGGAAATAGAAGAGAACGGAAAAGAAGAAAAAGGAAACGTCGATAATTGAATAACCTGTCGTATATCTCACATCGCATCAGAGTAAATATAATAGCCAACACATATATGAAATAGCAGAGACAGTAATAACAATATGAACCAAGCATCAGAGTATAAGATCCATAGAGTTATACAACATAGTAATAAAGTTTATACAAACGATATATAAACTCAACTGATAGCTATCTCTATAATAATAAGTCAACACTATCAAGGCTCTACAGTGTCATACATTGGAATATACAATAACAAAGTCACATATAAGTATGAATAAACGTCACCTCCTGCTAGTCTATTTGCAGAACTCCATATGTCATCCATACCTACTTTCAAATCTATTCATTTAAGAGTTCCTAAGATAATAAAATCAAAGCATAAAATTTAAGGTCAGACAATAGTCTGGTGTGAGGATAAACAATCTTCAAATATTATAAAAGTCGGTATAGTATAAGGAATAAAGGGTACAAAAATCATACTTGACCTATCTTACAACCAAAGAGTCAGCACATAAAATAGATAACATGCCACTCTACAACATCATAAAAAGGGTACATCATACTCGGTATCTTTCTAGGTGCCTTGGTATCTCCATCTACAATACCTACTCCATACTAAGTAAACTATCCAGGCGTCTAGGTATCTCCGTTCACAATACCTACTCCATACAAGGTAAAGCCAGGGTCTCTAGGTATCCCTCCCACGATACCTACCTCGTGTGATATCTCTAGGGTGACAGGTGGCTACTGAAGTAACCACAACAAACATAGCATCCATCAAACAATACTAACTGTCACCTAGTATGCTCCCGATATATGATAGCCCGTATGACTCCTATAATGCCTAGGAAAGTAGAAAGTTCCCGTTCTCTATCGGACTCCCGTATCATACAGCCTAAAGCCGGATACGTGTCTTGATCCCAAAGTTAGACACTAGACCCAAAGCTACAGGTCTAGGGTATACGGACCCCATTACGATCCATGGGTGTCCCCATTATACAATACTCCTACTTCAAGTACAATAGAAAACATTCTAAGTCATCAACGATCCCTTAGCACATGCATATCCATCCGAGCTCTACTGGCTCAATACAATTTCCACTATCTGGAACCCCCTATGGTCCTCCACTCCACAACTCCCAAAATGAGCCTTTTTAGTAACTACTCCCTACATGAGTCACAAATTGAAGATACGGAGTGTCTAATTTTTGGCATCTGCTACCCCCATGAGTTGTGAACCTAGGATACAAGGCTTTTCCATAATGTTGTACATTGTTATCCTCTATGATGCAAAAGAGCCAATACCTCCAACATGATCTACAAAGTCCTGAACTATCTATGTCGGAACTTACTCCCAACATAAGCCAAAATCTGAAGTACCGACTCTCATGTTGGAGCATCACATCATCGCCTTGACAACTCAACTGCTCACCCATAGAGCAGTAACATTAAGACTTTAAGTCGGTCGCATGAACCTACCATCAAATCGTGCACCATAAAGTCTCATCAACATCCAAGCTAAAGATCACTTGAATCACCAATCAACAATAGTGATGGGCATTGACTAATGTACAATGGACACTACCAACCACTTTCTCTTGTACTTAACCAAATGGATAAGTAAAAAACAAACGGAAATGTTCGACATCCATTCTAAAGTCCGAAGCCTCGTCTGTTACCTCAGATCCACCGGCATGTATCCTAATCCTCATCTATAACTTATCTTGTTTGTTAGGTTGCTGCAAGTGAAAAACCCCCAACATACAAGATATTCTCCTAAAACCTGATCACTGCAAATCAGCGTTTTCAACCAAAACAAGCCAAACAAGCCAAACAACCAAACATATATCCAACAACCAAACATACATTCAAAACAACATACATACAACATCAATCCATATCAACCAATGCCGTAAATCATATCAATATTAGCTCGTATATAATAATTCCCCAACCATCGCACGTCGACGGAAAATATGTGATATTCTTTATAACTCATTTTAAAATCATTTTATTTTCTTTTATAAAAATCTAGCAGATATATAAGTATAGAAAAATATATTTTGAAACCAAAAAATAATTCTTGAGTGTTAATCTAATACTATACAACCAATCATAGTATGATGAGAGTAAATATCACTCACCATAATGAAATCTATCAAAACCAGTGCCTAAATATTTGATCTCTCCATCATGAGCGCAGGCAAGAAACCACATCTAAAAGGGACCTCGTATGCAAAAGATATGGTCGAAATAAGAATTGAGGTTAATTAAACAATTAATTCCACGATTAAATAGTTAATTGCTTTATTAATCTAATTCTCCTTCATCTTCAACCTTTACATGTACTTAGAAAGTCGGGTCATGTTTCCAACATTACCGCTTGTTTAAATCGCGAAATTCTCCAAATTACTTAATGGTTTCATGATCTATCTTTGCCAAGTCATCTCTCTTCATGCCCTCTTCGATCTGCACCTAAAATAACCGAGCCAGATCCACTACTCACAATTGTGACCTACTGCTTTGTGCACTTGACCTGATGTAGACATGTTTTGCTCCACTTGACCCAATGTGCTCAAATTTCAAGGAAAGGTGCGTCTTAGGATGAGAAATGCAATGATAATCACTGATCCTCCTATCATTTCACAAATCTCCCATGATCTCAAACCCTAATTTGCGGTCACTGTTCACGGGCTACTCTGATTGACGTCACACACCAAATCGCCTCTAGGGTTTTGTCGAATATAGATCTATATTTATTTGAATTATTTTATCTTTAATTCTTCCCAATTCTCTCAAGTATTTATAATCACCATTGATGTCTACTCCAAGGGTTAGTGCCATTATAAGTAAGGGCGGTGAAGGGAGTGCGGCGGCTGGAGTTGCAACGGAGGAGGATTCTGAAAGAAAGGATGGAATGTAGCACATAACAGGAAAATAGCCAAGCAGTCCTTTATAAAATGAGAAATTCTATCAAAAATAAGGGTAGGCAAAAATAAGATTGTAAAAATCGCTAGGGGGTGCTAGGCTATAAGTACAAACTAGGGATTAATTATCTAGATAAGGAATAATCAAGGATTAATCGAAACTAGGCATTTTTGATCATTTATGTACTCTGGATAAAAAAATTAGTGTTTTATTTAGTGCTAACTTATATAGATTGGAATATCGGGGACGTTGAATGTGCATAGGAGCCAAGACTACCTAAATCTAGCACATTTATGCTTATATGTGATACTGAACCTTAATAATGTCTAACCAATGCCTAAATACCTATTTTGATTCTTATATGAGGCAGTAAACCTTATCTAAGAGGGCCAAGGAAAATTGTAGACAATAAGCCTCGCCTAATGCCTAGGAAGAGGCCTAGAAGGATTTTTACGACGTAGGAGAGAACAAACCATAATAGAATTTCCTTTCTTCGTGAGATGCAAAGAAAGTGTCCTATAGTGATGCAGTCAGAGGCAAAGGAAGGAGTTGTGGAGGGGAGGTGAAACTGAATTATGTTTGACCAAAACTAGAACGAAGAAGAAAGAGAGGCTGTTTATCCAGGAAGGTAGTTAAAGAAGCAACGTTGGGTTAGAAACATTGTATTTTTCTTTATATAGTAGGGCCAAGATCATTTTATAAGAATCTAGAGGCATTCATGAAAAGAACTTGAAAGTTAATGGAGGAATTCATTTCATAATCACGGGAGAACATGTTCTTTATTATTAGATTAAACAATGAGAATGATTGTGCAAAAATATTAAAGGAGGGTTCTTGGTTCTTTGATAAGAACCTTATCATCGTGAAACATCTCAACCAAATATGAAAACTGATATAGACCCGCTCTTGACTTTTCCTGTATGGATTAGACTTCTTGGTTTGAGCTTTGATTTATGGATGCAGAGGCTATTTATACTTGGTTAATACAACTGGCATTCCTATAAAGATGGATAGTCCAACCACTACTCGTAATAGGATCTCTTTTGCTTGGGTGTTGGTTGAGATGAGTGTTGAAGTTGATTCCCCTAACTTCATTGAGGCAAAGTTTGAAGATGGAGGATATACAAATGAGCTATTAAGTAATAAAAATTGGAGTTACCGAGATGTGAAAGCTGTGTTTTCTTTGGTCATGTCAACAAAAAAACCTGATGATAAAAGCTAGGATGCCAAAATGTGGTGACAAGGTGGAAGTAGTAGGCAATAACAATGCTGGGGAAGTTGTGGAGGAGGGGGAGAATAGTAAAAAACTAGAGCTAATTGAGGAGATGTAAATTAGAGTGATTAAGGTTGAGAAACAACAGGAGGAAGCTGAGGAACCGAGGTTGTAGAGTTCGAAAGAGGATGTTGAGAAATTATCAAAAACAATAGGAGAGTCGGATGATGCAATAATCCAACTGCATCTAGCCAAGCAGGGAATACGTAGTGAATTGTCAAAGAAGATAAAATGTAAGAGTAAGGAGAATATGGTTGATAAGGGGTGGAACAAAAGGAAGCATTAAGCCCAAACAATGCGTGTTCAGACTAGCTGGCATGGGTTAAGTCAGAAAGAGGATGCACAAAAGGAGGAACAAGTTAAAAGCAAAGGTCGCGAAAGAGGCAAAAGACATGGCAGATAACAAGGGAAAGAATATAATAACTAATGAGAAACCATCAATTCTGAATGCTATACTTCTACCCTAATGTAAGAGAATGGAAGAGCCATGGATGCGGCAAAGGAATGCCCACCTAATTTTCTTGACATATCATCGTTGGGCTAAGATCATTCTTCCCCGTTTAATTATTTTGTTATCATTTAGAACAACGGTGACTCTAGTTGTGATCTAACAAGTTTTAAATTTGTGCAGGTCATAAGTTAACTTGCTTTTCAACAGGCGAGCTAGCTAAAGAGCCTATTAGTCATATGATTAAAACGGAGTGGACTCCAATGCATACCCAAAGATGGAAACTGTGAATAATGAATTGAGACCTAAAAGCCCCATCAAGAAGTAAAAAAAAATGAGTCACTAAAAGCTAATATACTAGTGAGAGGCAATCTTGATTGGGAAAAGAATGATAGACATAAAACGGGGTAAGCCAAGGCGCAAGGGGAAGAGAATCGAGGAGTAGAAATAAAAACAATTTGTCCAAATGAGTATATTAAGTTAGAATGTAAGAGGCTTACATAAACCTTCTAAAAAGCTTATGTTAAGGAGTATATGTTTAAATGTAGATATGGTTATGTGGGCTTGCTAGAGAATAAGTCGAGGAAGGATGAAATTGAAGTATATAAAAGCAGTTTTAACTCAAATTGAACATTTATTAGTAATGTTGAATTCTATTTTAAATGTAGAACTCTCATATTAGTGGACAAGGATGTGCGGATATGGTTTTTTTAAGAAAAAGAAATCAACATGTTTTAATTTGACTAAAAGGTTTGGAAAGCATGGTTTGGATATGTATATTTGTTTATGGCTACAGTTTTGATTACTTGCGTGAATGACTCTAGTTAACTTTTGAAAATGATGCCTTATCCATTTATGACCATTGGTTAATCTTAAGTGATTTTAATTGCATAAGACACGCTAGGGAGGAGTTGGAGGTTAACATGGTTTCAATCAGCAAAATGCTAGAGATTAATAACTGTACGGCTAAAATTGATCTCATGGAGTAAGATATCATGAGATATTTATTTTCATAGTGGTTTGGGCCAGAGAAGAACATACTTACGAGAATTGATGGTGGCTAGTCTAATATTAGTTGGGAGTAAAAATTCTCGTCATGTGTTATGTCTTACCTTCCATATAGTGGTAGTGATCAAAGCCTGATTCTGGTTATGTTAAAGTAGTAGATGCAAATTGTAGGGAGGTCGTTTCTATACATGAATCATTGGCACTTGTTTGAAGACTACAATAATTTTTTTGAATATGGTTGGAACATGTTAGTTATGGGGCATGCTCAGTATCACATAATAAAGAAGTAGAAGATTTTTAAGAGTGCATTGAAGGAATGAAGTTGTAACGGAAACACAACAAGAAAGGAAGTGGAGAATTAAAAAGGAAGTGCGATGAGATATAGGAAAAATTGGATGAGGGATACAACTCTAACCTGGAGGAGGAATTAGCATGGTTAAAGGGTAAGTTGGAGTTGGATAAAAGGCAAAGTGTGACTGGCTAAATCTCAGTGATGAGTAGTTTGTGTATTTTTGTGTTAAAATAGCCAATAGTAGAATTACAAACAATTGGAAAAACTGAATTAGTGTGAATGGTGTGGAATGTAAGGACGGTGTTGATTTTGGGGAAAGAGCCATTGAGTACTTTAAAAAAGTTTACAACCAACTCATTCAGCAGGAATGCAGTCTGATCATTGTTTGCAAAAAAAAATTGAAATATGGTTAGAACTTTCTTAATGACACAATCGATCTTGAAGAGTTAAAGGAAGCTATATTTCGAGTTAAGGATTCGACTACTCCAAGCCTCGATGGCTTCAATGCGAAGTTTCACAAAATACACTACGAGTTGATGAAGGAGGAGACAAAAGAGAATGTCGAGGACATTTTTATCATGTGAAAGCTAGTTAAAGAGAGCTACCGTACACTTATCAACTTAATCCCGAACGCCAAAGCACTAAATGATATTAGGGATTTTAGACCAATTTCGTATTGTGACCTTTTGTATAAACTAGTGGCAAAAGTGATGAGTAACAGACTAAGATTCTTTATGGACCAACTTGTGTCAATGAATCAATGTGCATTCATGCAGGAATATCAGTGATAGTATTTTAGTTGCAAACGAGGTGGTAAGAGGAATGTGAAGGAAGAATAATACCAACTTGTGTATCGAGTAGATCTCAGAAAGGCATATGATAATTTTAATAGAGATCATGTGATTTAGATATTGAATGCTTTAAAATTTACCGAGAGGTGGATAATATTGATCAGTAAAATGATTAGTTCTCCATGCTTCTCAGGGTATGTCACAGCGTCGTTCATGGATACTTTGGCAGCTCGAGAATTTTGTGATTTAGATATTGAGTGCTTTAAACTTTACTAAAAGGTGGATAGCATTAATCAGTAAAATGATGAGTTCTTTATGCTTCTCAGTAGTATGTCAAGGTGTCGTTCATGGATACTTTGGCAACTCGGGAGTTTATGCTCCTTTGCTATTTACCTTGGTTATGGAGTCTTTACACAGGAAATGGATAGAAGGTGAAGGATGGAAAGATCAAACCTGTTACAAAAGATAGTTTCAAGTTGATGCATCTCATCTATGTGTATGATATCTTGGTCTTTACGAAAACTAGCAAGAAAGGGGATAGTGCCATAAAGAAGTGTTGAATGTGATGCAAAAAGTGGGTAGAATGGAAGCAAATTTAGCGAAATTTAATGTATATTTTAGAGAGGGGATGGAATAACACATAGGAGATTTATGAAACTTTACGAATTAACGAAGGGGTTCTTCTGATCAGGTATCTTGATGTTCCTTTATCCAATGTCAATATCAAAGACAAACACTATCAGGATCTAATCGGAAGAGTTAAAAATAGAATCGAGGGTTTAGGGTGTAAGATGTAGAATTTAGCGGGTCATATCGAACTTATCTGATCCACTGTCTACCTCCATGATCCAATATTGGAAGCAATGCTTCAAAATGCCCAAAGCACACTATGAAGTTTCACTCGTCTATGCTCTAATTTTCATTAGAAAGGAAGGGCTGGCAAAATTATGTGGGATGTTGCATGTAGAACAAAGAAAGAAGTAGGTATGAGCTTAACATCGCAGGTTATTTTGAGAATCAAACTATTTTGGAACTTTCTTAACGAAAAAGGTATATTGTCAGAGTTAGTTGTGAACAAATATTTGAAAGATCAATCGATTTGGGAAATGTGCAACCGCAACGATTATAACTAGAACGTGGAAATATCTATTGAGCTTAAGAAGGGAAGCTATAGATTGCATAAGTAGAAGAATAGTAGATGGAAAAGTACTTTACTTTGATCCGTGGATAAAAATTAATTGATAAACCGGGTTCGGATACGATGCTGAGATTAGTGGAGAAAATGTTGGTTGAAGATATTTTAAGTGACAGATAGTGGAAGAGCGACCTTCATAGCTTGTTGGGTAATATGAGAAATAAAATTGAGGCAGTACAAGTACATGATGACAACATGATTGATTATCGTATATGGAAGGTAGGGAGAAATGTTAAGTACTCTTCTAAGTCCGTGTGAGAGAAGATTAGAAAGAAATGCGATTAATACCATGGAGTAAGTGGGTTTGGGACAAGGTAACTAGCCCCAAAATGGCAGTATGCACGTATAAAGCTATATCTAATTTACTGCTAAGAAAAGAGAGATCATTACAAAGGTGCACTGTAATGGATCCTAGTTGTATTTTGTGCAATTCTCACACAGAGAACGCATAACATCTTTTTATCAAGTGTAAATTCAACGCGTATATATGTATATTTGAAAATGATGTAGACTGAAACTTCTATGGCCAGCATAATACACAAAAATCATCACAATTAACTCAGAAATCAACAACATCATGAATAAATTCAATCATCACTGCAAAAGCTCAGACATAACAAAGATAGTGTTTTCTACATTCCTTTGGTCAATCCGGAAGGAAAGGAATTCTATAATCTTTGGATGTGCTTTTTAGAATTGATTTTGATGAAAAAAAATAGAATTTTCTTTTGGAGAATGCTATTTTAGAGATGAGTTGAGCATTGTTGAAGAAGGCAATCAGTCGCCTGTTGCCACTTTCAATAAGATCCAGGGTTATTTGCTTGAATGAAGATATAATTATTTACTTATGAAGATTACAATGCATTAGATCTACTCTAGATAGAGAAGAAAGAGGTTGTGGTGAAGTGCTTAAGTCGAAGATCGAATTTTTTTTCTTTTGGGGAAGATGGAGTAGCCAACATTGTAGAGACTGTTTAGGAAAGCAGAGGTGAAATGAATGAACTGATTTATTTTGACCGGTTCTATTCACGCTCCGCTTTCCTCCTTTTACATGCTATTATTTTATTAATTTTTAATATACCAAAATTTCCCCTATTTTCAAACTACATCGGATTATGTTCAAGAAGAACAGTTATAAAAAGAAGCTCCAATAGAGCGAGATTTGTGTAAAATCTTCACTTGGTCCAAACGAGGTTGTATACTAACCATGTTCCGATCGAACTAGATTTGTATAATAACTTAGTTAGGGTCAAACGAGATTTGTATAATAACATAGTTTTGGCCTGATGAAATTAGTGAACTAACCAAATCACATTTGAATGTGGTTTAAGAAAAATAAAAACGTTTTCGATATGAATTGGATGTGGAAAGAAAAAAGTGGAGTGCGATAATTTTTTGAAACTGAAAGAGAGTGAAAGAAGGAAAGTGAGGTGGGAATAGAACCAGCATACTTTTCCTCCTTGGTGTCTATCTCAATTTGAAGAATTTAGAAGAGGTGCACCCGTTTCATGCTCCATTGCTTATGTTATTGGACCAAGATTTAAACAAGGCCGACTTTTAGTTGTATTTTTTTAGCCCATTGTTGTAAATATCTTTATGTATATTTGTAGATACCTTTTTACTTTTTAATAAAGGAAAATGAAATTGCATTAAAAAAAACAATTTTCAATAAAATAATAATAATAATAATAATAATAATAATAATAAACAAGAAAAACAGAATATGCAACCTTGGTTGTTAAATTTATTAACTTGATAATGATTTCATAATTATCACTCATTGATAATTGGCAATCAATATTTTAAGTTGTGTATGAAGTTACGTACTTGCATTTTACATCTAATAAAGGGATCAAAAATCAGTGGTTCATGCGTCAAATCTACAAAAGTGGACTTACATGAATATTAGTGGAATTAATATTTGTGTAAAAGGGAATTACGTAAGAGGAGGAAAAACAAACAACAGGAGTTATGTTTTGATGTCGTAAGATAAGATATGAACGTGACATGGCGCACTATATATGATCTATGTATACCTTATACATCTATTATGCAGAATAGGAATATCACCGATAGTATTTTAGTGGCAAACGAGGTAGTAAGAGGAATGTGAAGGAAGAATAATACCAACATGTGTATCGAGTAGATCTTAGAAAGGCATATGATATCTTTAATAAGGATCTTGTGATTTAGATATCGAGTGCTTTAAACTTTACCGAGAGGTGGATAAGATTGATCAGTAAAATGATTAATTCTCTATGCTTCTCAGGGTATGTCACGGTGTTATTCATGGATACTTTGGCAGCTCGAGAATTTTGTGATTTAGATATTGAGTGCTTTAAACTTTACTAAAAGGTGGGTAGCATTAACCAGTAAAATGATGAGTTCTCTATGCTTCTCAGTGGTATGTCAAGGTGTCGTTCATGGATACTTTAGCAACTAGTGAGTTTACGCTCCTTTGCTATTTACCTTGGTTATGGATTTCTTTAAATAGGAAATGGATAAGAAGGTGAAGGATGGAAAGGTCAAACCTGTTATGAAAGATAGTTTCAAGTTGATGCATCTCATCCATGTGTACGATATCTTGGTCTTTACGAAAGCTAGCAATGAAGGGGATAGTGCCATTAAAGAAGTGCTGAATGTGGTGCAAAAAGTGACTAGGATGGAAGCAAACTTAGCGAAATTTAATGTATATTTTGGAGGGGGATGGAATAACACAGAGGAGATTTATGAAACTTTAGGAATTAACGAAGGAGTTCTTATGATCAGGTATCTTGGTGTTCCTTTATCCAACGTCAATGTCAAAGACAAACACTATCAGGATCTAATTGGAAGAGTAAAAAATAAAATCGAGGGATCGGGATGTATGATGTAGAATTTAGCAGGTCGTATCGAGCTTATCTGATCCACTATCTACCCCCATGATCCGATATTGGAAGCAATGCTTCAAAATGCCCAAAGCTACACTATAAAGTTTCACTCGTCTATGCTCTAATTTTCTTTAGAAAGGAAGGGCTAGCTATAGAATCAATCTATTTTGGAACTTGCTTAATGAAAAAGGTATATGGGCTGAGATAGTTGTAAACAAATATTTGAAAGATCAATCGATTTGGGAAATGTGCAAGCGCAACGATTATAACTAGAACGTGAAAATTTCTAAGGGAAGCTATAGATTGCATAAGTAGAAGAATAGTAGATGGAAAAGTAATTTACTTTGATCCGTGTATACAAACTCATTGATAATCGGGTTTAGATACGATGTTGAGAGTAGTGGAGAAAATGTTGGTTGAAGGTATTCTGAGTAATAGATAGTGGAAGAGTGACCTCCATAGCTTGTTGGGTAATATGAGAAATGAAATTGAGGCAGTACAAGTACATGATGGCAACATGATTGGCTGTTGTATATGGAAGGTAGGGAAAAATGTTAAGTACTCTTTCAAGTCCGTGTGAGAGAAGATTAGAAAGAAATGCGGAGAAATACCATGGAGTAAGTGGGTTTGGGACAAGGTAACTTGCCCCAAAATAGCAGTATGCACATATAAAGCTATATCTAGTTTACTGCTAAGAATAGAGAGATCATTGCAAAGGTGCACTGTAATGGATCCTAGTTGTATTTTGTGCAATTCTCACACAGAGAATGCGGAACATCTTTTTATCAAGTGTAAATTCAATGCGTATGTACGTATATTTGAAAATGGTACAAACTGAAACTTCTATAGCCAGCAAAACACACAAAAATCATCACAATTAACTCAAAAATCAACAATATCATGAATAATTTCAATCATCATTGCAAAAGCTTAGACATAACAAAGATAGTGTTTTCTACATTCCTTTGGTCAATCTGGAAGGAAAGGAACACTATAATCGTTGGATGTGCTTTTTAAAATTGATTTTGGTGAAAAATTTTGAATTTTCTTTTGGAGAATGTTATTTTAGAGAAGAGTTGAGCATTGTTGAAGAAGGCAGTCAGTCGCTTGCTTCCACTTTCAATAAGATCCAGGGTTATTTGCTTGAATGAAGATATAATTGTTTACTTATGAAGATTACAATGCATTGGATCTACTCTAGATAGAGAAGAAAGAGGTTGTGATGAAGTGCTTAAGTCGAAGATCGAATTTTTTTTTCTTTTGGGGAAGATGGAGTAGCCAACATTGTAGAGATTGTTTAGGAAAGCAGAGGTGACATGAATGAACTAATTTATTTTGGCCGGTTCTGTTCATGCTCCGCTTTCCTCCTTTTACACCATGTTATTTTATTAATTTTTAATATTTCAAAATTTGCCCATATTTTCAAACCACATTGGATTATGTTCAAGAAAAACAGTTATAAAAAGAAGCTCCAATAGAGTGAGATTTGTGTAAAATCTTCGCTTGGTGCAAACGAGGTTTGTATACTAATCATGTTCCGATCGAACTAGATTTATATAATAACATAGTTAGGGTCAGACGAGATTTGTATAATAACATAGTTTTGGCCGGATGAAGTTAATGAACTAACCAAATCATGTTTGAACGTGGTTTAAGAAAAATAAATACGTTTTCGATATGAATTGGACGTGAAAAGAAAAAAGTGGAGTGTGATAATTTTTTGAAACTGAAAAAGAGTGGAAGAAGGAAAGTGAGGTGGGAATAGAACCAGCATACTTTTCCTCCTTGGTGCCTATCTCAATTTGAAGAATTTAGAAGAGGTGCTATGAAGTCGGGTTTGCACCTGTTTCATGCTCCATTTGCTTATGTTATTGGACCAAGATTTAGACAAGGCCGATTTTTAGTTGTATTTTTTTAGCTCATTGTTGTAAATATCTTTATGTATATTTGTAGATTCCTTTTTACTTTTTAATAAAGGAAAGTGAAATTGCATTAAAAAAACAATTTTCAATAAAATAATAATAATAATAATAATAATAATAATAATAATAAACAAGAAAAACAGAATATGCAACCTTGGTTGTTAAATTTATTAACTTGATAATGATTTCATAATCATCACTCATTGATAATTGGCAATCAATATCTTAAGTTGTGTATGAAGTTACGTACTTGCATTTTACATCTAATAAAGGGATCAAACATCAGTGGTTCATCCGTCAAATCTACAAAAGTGGACTTACATGAATATTAATGGAGTTAATATTTGTGTAAAAGGGAATTACGTAAGAGGAGGAAAAACAAACAATGGGAGTTATGTTTTGATGTCAGAAGATAAGATATGCACGTGACATGGCGCACTATATATGATCTATGCATACCTTATACATCTATCATCATTCCAAATCAAGTTAAAAGCAACAAATTCACAAATGGAATATTGAGTTTCTTGTACAGTATCACTTGCTATTTTGTAATATGAACAAATTTCTACCTCGAAAATGTATCAAGAATAGTAATTTAATGTTGAACTTAGTAAAAAGATAATTCACACACTAGTAACATACACCCAACTCTATAAAAGCAGCTCAAACATCACAAAAGGGTTGCATAAAGAATCAAAGAAAATGAAGAGTAAAAGCAATAGTAGGCTGTTTTTCATTTTCTTCATAATAACGTTGTGTTTAACGGGGCAAAGCTGTGCAAAGTGGAAAGTTGAACTATGCTACCATTGCTGTTGCGATAACTGCAGAGCCAGAGGAGATGTATCCACCGATATGTGCAAATACGAATGTCGCTCCAACTGCTTGTCTATACCCACGCCTAATTGTTGTGATCCTTGTACCCTGCATACTCTTCCTAGACAAGGTTATATGTATATATATACATAATTCCATTACCTAATTATTGTCCTCGCTTTGTTTAATTAATGCTCTGTGTTTTTTTTTTTTTCTTTTCATAGGCAGCAGCAATCGCGAGTGCAGCTGCATTTATCCACCACCGTCTTGAAGAAATCGGAGCATATCATCGTCTTCCTAATATAATAAGTAATAAATAGTAAGCTTGTTATGCTTGTAGTGGCATATAATAATTCTACCTGCGTAGATTTGTGTTTGAAATGTGTTATGATAATTAATGCGTGTACTGAATTCGAGTATAAATTGCTGTTTACTTTGAGTTGGGCATTGGGCACACTCAAAGCATCTGTTCTTGCAATTATGATTTAAACTACACTGTTCACTGTAAATACAACAATGCATGCATATATTATCTTTACGAAAATTCGTTGAACTAATTTATTCTTAGTCTTTTTGAAATTTAAAAAATGCTCTTACTTTTCGTTTATATATTTGCGCTTAAACAAAATATCAACCTATACGATAACACAAACCGTTTGTGTGTGAGACATGAGTCCTTACTAAATATATGTAATGTATATAGTTGTGTTCTTTCCGGATAGCTAAACACGATCAAATCTCTCTTGGAGTGTTTTTTATGTTTCTTATAATTTCCAGTCACCTTTGGGGTACGTCATTTTGGTCGTTTTAAATCGAGGCCAGGCATCACTGAAACCAGGGACATATGCGCAGAAAGATGGAATGTCTATCTGGAAAAAATGGGGAGAAAGAGATATAAAACAACGATGAAACTCCCTTTTATGTCTGAACCTATGCATACCTGGAGATAATATTTGCCAGTGATGTCCAATAAGCGATGGCCCAAACTATTGAGTTGCTTTAGACAGATAAAAACAATTTGAATATAAAGTGTAAAAAATTAACTTTGAGCCAGATAAACATTACACTCAGGCCCGGCCACTGGTGGCCTAGTGGCCCCAATTTTTTGGGGGCCTCAAAATATTTTCGCTTTTAAGTAAAATTATTTCGGTTCCTGTCTCAGTGGTAAATCTGCCGCCTTCCACGTTAAAAGGCTTGGGACTGAGTCTTTCGTTAGCATGTTTATTTTCGTCTTTCAGTAGAATGTTTGTTTTCTTTTGCAACTTGCCATTGTGCCCTTGGGCCTCGTTTACTTTTCCATGGTTAACAAAACAAATTTTACCTAGGACCCATAAACAGTTAGGGTCTGAGTCTGATTACACTAAACTTAAGTGTGTGTATACCAAACATAAGCAACCAGCCATCGTGCTGAGACTTAATTGTTGAATAATTTATGGATATATTTTTTTCAATTTTTTTTTTTTTTATCTATAATAGATTTTAAATATATAAAATTTTAGATTGTTGCCCCCTACAAATCGATTGCCTTAAGTTGTTGTCTTACTTGTCTTGTCCTAGGGCAGGCCATGAACTTCAGTTATCATACTAAATCAAGTATCATAATAAATAAACAAAGATTAATAGTATTTCGTGTAGTATTACAAAGGTGTTACAATTGCAGTAACCATTGTAATTGTTTTCAAGCGTAACTGTTGTTGATGATTATAAATTTTCTTAACCATGATCATAATCATTTATGATTGTTCACTATGATCTAATATAATTTGAAACTTTTATATACACATTATTATTAAAAAACACTATTTTTCTAGTTTATTTCATTAACTGCTATATTTGTCTATAAAATTAACAATATATACATATGTTATTAGTGAATAGAAGCCATATAAAATCACTGTACATGTTATTTATCAAACTTATATTACTAATTGTGTATTTTTCATCAAGTATAACATAAGAAATCATAAATGGTGTTATTCGGCTGTTTAATCAAGCAGACTTTCACTCGAATCTAGATGTCAGGATAAATACAAAGCGATTCACGAAGTTGGAAGCATGCTTGAGAAGAATATAGGAAAGTGTTCAAGAAGTTGCAAGATTGTAGGACTTAAGTAGACCCCTCGGTAACGGGCACCTCTTCTCGATACCGAGCATTTATTCGGCCCCCTACGGGCCCTCAAAGCTTGTCTCATGGGAAGATGACATGTGTTATCATCTTGAAGTACATTTTTCAATAAATAGATGAACAACTCAAAGAATTTTATGAAAGAAAACAGACAAGTACAAGCGGTATCAGAGTCACTTAGAAATAACTCAATCTCAAAGGAAAATTGCTCAGAACACAATGGATCAAGGGTGGGAGATTGAAGGAGGGAAGAAGATGAAGTGCCCCTGCAAAATTCAAGTCGGTACCGACCACTTCTGGTCGGCACCGAGTACAAATTATGGCTCGGGGGGAGGGGGGCATCTTCCCCTCCTGCTCTTTTGGATTGAGATCTGGACTTGATATTTCACGGGCCTGTTCAAAAACGGATTTATAATCGATTATAAAACTGCTGAATTATATCGTTATAAAAAACGCAAGCACACAACGTACAATCGTAGTACCTATGCGGGTATGGATTAATCCACAAGGAAAGTAAAATTTTCAAATTCACTCAATTAAATTATCCCACAAGTTTTAAAAATGTTGTCAACTAAAAAGTAGAAAAACTAGAGAAAAAGTTGATAAAGTGATGAGGTTAGAAAGCAATTTAGAGGCAATCCAGTTTCATATCCGCATGAATCAACACAAATTAAATGTATAGTATCTCTTTTTTAGCGCATATAGAATTAATTGATGTATTTATTATAAGTATGGTCTATTTGTATTATCTCTACTATTAATACTAAGAATTCTATAAACAGGATTCAACCATGTATTTTTGAATTTCCAAAGTACCCTTTAAAGTACTATTAATATTGTAGTAGCTAAAATTATTTAAACTAAAAATATATTCTCAATTTGCATGTCATCTATTTCTAAGTTGTATTTTTAAACTTCACATTATCATTTCAACTTGATTAATAGTTATTGAAACAACTACCTTTTTCATCCCATAGCTTATATACAATAGCAATAAATATACTTGTGACGACCCGACTTTCTACGCCCAGAAAGACGTATCGTCTTGAAGAAAGAAAGAGATGAGAAAATAGAAAGATAAAGAAGAAAGAACAACAATATCAGAATCTCACAGCGGAATGGAACAAAATATAATAATCACACAAGTATTTACATAATATACAACATCAATCAGAGTTATACAGTCAATACATCACATACTAGACAGTTATAAACACCTGTCTAGTTAACACAAGTCAATATACAATACAGATAAACAACTCAGAGATATCAGCACAGCGGAACACTATATATATATATATATATATATATATATATATATATATCTATCAACAACGCTGAAGCCTCCTGCTCCATTGCTCCTCCAGAATTCGTCAAATCTAACCTGAATCCCTTGGCTACCCGTAAAAATTTGGGTACCCAAGAGTTTATGAAAAACAAAAATAAACTCCGGGTCAGACATGGGTCTGGTATGAGTAACAGGTTAAAGTTGCTTAACTTTGAAAAACATTTGAAAATAAAAGGTATCACGTAAGACTCCCCACGAATAAATATGGGATAGTTTTTACCTTACGCTAACCAAAACATTTGATAGGAAATTCTGTGATATTATAATAGGTCTAGGGTTTTCAAGTAAATAGAAAATAGCCGAAATTGTTACATCTATTAAATTCCAGCTACTAGCCACAAAAGTGGGTAATACAATCAAAACCGTTGGCACTTATTGGATTGTGGATTTCATACAATGGCAGGGCTACTGGGGTACCGCCCGTCACAGTACGTGGCCTAGATCAACGTACCGAGGATTACTCCCTTCATCCCCTGCAACACAAGGCCGGAACCATTCCTTACTGAACAGTCTCGAACAAGACAACCCCGACAGTTGGAGCTCACAACTATCCACACAGCCGAATAAAAAGGGACATCCAGATAGGGGAAAATCTTGTCCTGCTTGGGCATGACCCACCTAACCTTGCTGCACCTCCCCTGTTTTAGCCATTCCCGGTTGATGAGGCTTGAGGCTACGATTACCTTTAGAGAACATATTTCTTAGAATTCTCATCGTCCACCTGACGATGTGTTGAAAGCATTCAATCCATACAAGTTCGTTCCGGGTTCGAACGAAACCGAAGGCATTATCTCGTTAGACTCATTTTGGAATCACCCTCAGAGTTAACGACGATAACCCTTGCACTCTGAATCTTCATCTTCACTTCAGATTCACGACCTAACGTTAATTTGGAATCGATGTAGTTTTCGGACTTCAAAATGTGGAAAACCCGATCCCGGTCTCATCGAAATCCAAAACGTGTCTTTTAGGGCCAAGTTGTCTATTTAGTCTTAACAGTTTAATTCAAATAATTCAATACACACACAGATAGATAATTCACAATATCATAATAGATAGTCAACATCAATATTATCACTACAAACAGATAATGCATATTATCATTACAACAGATAATTCATATCATCATAATATTTAAATCAAAGCATCCATATCACACAGCATCAATTCTCGTATCTGAGATCTTAAATCATTCAAGGTAAACAATTTCATCCATCCATATATAAACAATCATATAAGCTATAATTAATTTAAAATGAATTAAATTAATTATATCATCTCTAATTAATTTAAAGTAAATTAAATTAATTACTTCACCATTTAAAACTTGCTTACACAATTATTAATCAATTTCCAATCAATTAATAAATCATTCACTAATTACTCGGTTCAATTAATCAGACTAGATTAATTAACATTTAATTATATTCAAGTAATCATCTTAAATTATTTTCACATATTAATTATCTTATCTAAATATAGAAATTATCCTTAAATTACAAACATTACCTTACTTCTGAATTGCACTAATTAATTACTCTTTAATTTCTTATTATTGATTAATTTATCTAAATTTATCATCCCAAGAAATCATTATATCAATTAATGATTTCTAATTACATTTTTAATTAATTCCCTATTTAAAATTAATTAACTTAAGTAATTAATCTTCAATTAAACTACATTTATTAATCACCTCTGATTAATACCATTCAGAAATTAACTATCTTTAATTACTCATCAAATAAATTAATTACTCCTTAATTAATTCCTCTAATTAATCCCTTGATTAATTACACAAAGTAATTATATTCCAATTATTAAATCACCCTCAGTTAATCACATCCAGTAATTATCTTTAATTACTTCCCTAAGTAATTATACTTATCATATCATCAAAATGGTTGTCTAAATTAATTAAACTTAATTAATTAACTTAAACAATTCATAGAATTAATTACAATGAGTAATTAATTCCTTAATTACTTTCGTTAAGTAATTATACTTAACAATCCACAATTGCTTATCTTAAATAAATAATTTAATTAATTATGAAAAATAATCCCATTAATTGATTATTTCATACTTTTAGTTAATAACCTTCATTAACTAATTATAATCCTTTAATTACTTTCCTAAAGTCATTAACTTACATTTTAAGTTAGTCTTCATAACTCACTAATTAATTCTTTATTAATTCATTAATTTATTACTAATCATTAATTTAATACTAAACCAATGATTTCCTAATTACCAATTAATCTACCTTAACTTATATCTTATTTAAATAAATTTAACTCTTCATTTCTGAGTTAATTTATTCTAGTCATTAATTATCCACTTAGTTAATTTAATAACTACAAATCCTTAAGTCTTTAGAAACCCTTCTTCTATTTAATGATCAATTTATCATTAATAAGCTATTTAATCAATTTAATTTAAATTTACATTCAAATTTGTTTAAAACAAATTTTAAACTTAAACATCTTATTTATTTAAAGGCTGAGATTCAAACTACGTTTTGAATCCAATCTTATCTTGTTTTAAACTTTGTTTAAAATACATATATTTTTCATTTAAAAGCCCGGTTTTAAAAATGAAATAAACTTACACGTTTAAAACCTGTAGCTAAAAAATACCCAAGACAAACAAATATTTTTACGAGAAAACCCCACATTTCTTCGAGTCCGACACTCGAATCACTCGAGTGAAACTCGAGCAACAAATTCCCCTTTTTAAAGTGTTTTCAAATAATTTAAAATTTTAAACTTAATTTTATTTTAAACTGAAATTCAAATTTCTTTCAAATCCAAACTTTCTTTTATTTAAATAACTATGTTAAACCTTTATCTCATTTTAAAACCCAGTTTAAACAACTTTAACTTTACAGGTTTTTAAAAAAAACAACCTGTCACAACTTACCCAGGTTTTCCCCCTCCCCTACACTACTCCGAGTCAAACTCGAACGTGCTTCGAGTCGCGTGTTACTTTCCCCGAGTCAAACCCTTACAAACTCGAGTGCCCCTACCTCACAAAACCATCCAGGCAAAATCCAGTGCACGTGCACGTGTACCCTCACCGGAGCTCCCTCCGATCATCGAGGATCACTCCAATGCATCGCCTGACCCCACAGCAGCCCACAACGTTCACCCAAACATTTGCTCAAGCCTCGAAATCGAAATTGAACCCGAACCCAAACCTGGAAACGCACAGAACATCGCCACCTGAACCTGTCACCGCCTTGCCTGAGAAATTTCGACCACCTGAAGTTCTGCAGCTCCGGCTACGTTTGCTTCCACGTCCAAGCTAACATCCCTCGAAGTTTCGTCACACTTGATCCACTATGCCCATAGAAATGATCGATTACTTACTCGAAACCAAAACTAGGGTTCTAAAAGAAAATTCTCTGCCGCGATCTCTCTGATGGATTTCCCACCACCGCCGCATTTTTCCCAGCATCTTCACTCACCCCTCCATCTCCATGCCTGTTCTCGAACTCTCAAACCCACTTGATCACAAGCTAGTCACGAATTCCCATATTTCGTTCATACCAGAATTTCTCTTCCATCCCTTTTCTAAAAATTATGATTTCCTTCTTAAAAATCATGTTATGGGTTAAGGTTTCAACTTATGATCCCGAATTTATAAATCAGAATGTTTAGTTTTTCTCTTATCCATGTTTACTCTGTTTTTTGATTTTCCAGAGTAATATAAACAAATTATTTTTGCTAAAAAAAACTTAAACTCTAATCTAGGATAAAACAAACAATACTTGTTCGTATTCTAAGTTCTAAAGGTTATCAGATCAATGGATAGTAATTTTTGAACCAAACTCAAGCTTGAAAACTAAAAAAAAAAACATAGTCACAGAAACTACAATATATACACGGCCATTCATCCATAAATACACAGAGGAATACATATATATATATGCAAAGAAAACTTGTTTCAGAAACATATACTTAAGTTTTTAAAATAATGTTACTCACCTGCAAATAAATAGAGAGCATCTTTGAAAACTGGAAAAGGTATTTGCAGGCTTTTGTTTTGATTCCAGAAACTTGTATTTTGAAACATGAGTGCTTGCTACAGATTAGCTTGAAAACTTTATCTTGCTTTGATCTTTTTGTAAATCTTCTTGCCTATATTGTAGTATGATGTTGTTTAAGTTTGCAAATAAAAACTTTCTTATGTTTTCTGGTTTACCCAGTTTTGAACAGAGAGTATTGTATATAGATATAAGTTAGGCAAGCTTATACAGGAAGATGTAGTGATTATATCATATTATTATTTTAATGTCAGAGATATTTTATTTACATTTCGGCTGAAATGATAAGTATATATCTTTAGTAGACCAAATGGTGTGCTAATTAAATGAAAAGGTACTTATGTTGTATACATATCTTATTTTGTATGCATTAAGATATTTTCTCTTTGTCTTATTACTTATATTGTTGTCTTGTTCATGAATGTATTTATACTTATCCAATTCACATAACTGAATGTGTATTTTTGTTCTTTTGCTTTGTCTCACAGCTTGTTCACAACTTAAATGTATTATATTTTTGTTTTTATTTGTTGTACATGAATATACTTTGTAATATAAATGAATTTCTATAATTATTATGTAGTTAGATCCTAGCTAAATGTGTTATTTAATATTATGGAATTTATCTTATACGTATGTATTTCCATTTCTAACTTAAATACTTATTATCTGGCATTTTTACATGTACATATAATTATTCTATTAATTTTATAAGTGTAGTTTTGGTGTATTTTATTTTTACTTCTTATATTGATTCTTACTTAAATATTTTTATTTTTATTATTATCAAGCTATATTTAGAAGAAAATAGAACAAATCTTTTTGTTAATAAATTCTAAATTTAAACTTAAGCTAGAATAAGTTTTAAACTATTAAACATTTATCTTGAATATTTTAAAGTCATATAGTTATTTATTTAATAGCTTAATATTAAATCAAATTTCCAGAAATATTAGAATAAGAAAACATGCCTATATATATTAAATTTTAAAACAAAAATTATCTATTTATAATATATACAGATATGTATACATTACAAATATAAAAAAATTTATTAGCCTTTAAAATATAGATTATCAGTTTAAATATTTATTCTAAAGAAGATTATTACATTTAGTTCAAATTCATCATTAACACTATGGTCAAATCAATTAAATTTTGACATAAATTATTAAATTGTTATTGTCAAAATTTCCGGGATATCACAATACTTTGGACAATGTGGGATTAAGTAAAACAATTAGAATGTTTTTAATGTTGGTGCAGCTCTCATTGACAAAATTTAACACCGTTTCCTTATTGTTCACAGTGTTAAATCATTTACACCACTTTCCTTCACAGATGCTTCATGATTTGATTACTCCACGATCTGCAAATTTAAATAGTTGCATTTGAATATTCCACGATCTACAGATTTAAACAATTTCCCATTGTTATTCGTCTTCTACTGAATAGTCTGTCCAAGAATTCAATATACATAATTGCTCTAAAAGAAGGTATTTCTCTACTCTATGCTTATATTTCTACCGAATAATATGTTCTTCATATGTTTTTACGTTCCTATTGTTGTTATACTTCTTTTTCCATGTACATCTCCTCTTTCATTTTTAATTCTTAATTTTCATGGTTTCTAAAATTTTAATGCACATGAAATGTTTGTGTAAATGAAACTGCAAGAAGATGTTCAATTTGATGTTTGAATTTGTTTTACCTTTTATTCGAGGAAGAGAATATTGTAGAAAAACCAAAATAAATGTCGAAATAGAAACTGATTTTTTAATCATATCATTGGAAATGTCAGCTTAGGTACTTTATGTTTGTACCATCATACGCTTATGTCCTGAAAATGTTGACAGGAACTTGGTAACGTGATGATAATTTGTATTCAAACTTTCACCCAACTTGACCTGTAATCCATCATCCAACTTGGCTTTTAATGTAGCCAATCATAATATTAAAAGGCACCAGTTCTATGCTTAAGACTTGCTCATACTGTAAAATAAATGCTAGATGGTATATTTCATTTCTTCGAATTTACATGATTAATAACTTTACCGAGGCATACCAATTTGTGGAGTTTTGTTGGTATAGTAATTACAAATAATTTCTGTAATATAAGAATATAAAATGATTGGTTAGAAATTTAATTGTTGGAAATTTATAAAAATAATGCCTTTTTTTGCCAAACCAAAAGAAATTTTATATGTATGTCATACTAACACCCTGATACTGACAGTATGGCAGAAAGATACTACCATATCTCAAAAGCAGGTGTGTTCTTTTGTTTTGTTTACAGCTTACCACTATCTATTATAATAATTGTATGTCTAAAGTGCAATTTATGTTATTATTTTTAGTCTGAACCATGTTCTAAAACCTCATATAACTATCGTTAAATTTTATTTCTGCTATTTGATCAGAGTTCAGTATGGTAAACAGCGGACAACAAAAAAAGATATAACAATTCATGAGGGCTTCACCGTTATCAAATTCTTGGTAGGTAGATTAATATACTTTTGAAATTGTGGCTTTATTAACAACATTATTGGCTGATTGATCTAGAAAAGTTGATGGAAAATGATGAAAACCACTTCCTGTTGATAAAAGATTTCTTAGCAAACTTTCATAAAAGATTTTGATAGTTCATATGCATTCTAAATTTCATATCTATTTATAGTCCAACTAGGTACATTTAACCATAACTGCTCACGTCTCATTAGTGTCAAGTAATTTCCAACGCACTTCAGTACAAAGAATTTAGGTTAGTTTATTTAATTACAACCCAGAGAAAGTTGGTCCGGTAAATAATTCTATGGCAGAAATGAAAAAAAACAGTTTATAATTAGGCATACATTAAAACAAAAAATTCATTACATACAAACTAAAAGAACTTAACACTATGTGTATGAAAAACCGAGAAAACTTTGTCATATTACATTGAATATTATATAGTTTCGTACTTACCCAATTATTAACCTATTGACCCTTGCAACACATGTGCATACCACTTGTATTAATTAACACAAGTTAAACCATCAAACTTTAGTACACCAACCAAATCCACTTATCAAATCTCATGAAATGATTATGAAAAAAAATCTATTTTAACCATGATCTATTTACTATTTTTGAACTAGTAACATAGAATATCAAATTTTGATTACAGTATTAACTTCATGATGAAAATACTTTTATTAGATGATGGTGTAAATTATGGTTATATTTGATTAAGTATAGTCTATTTATGATTAACAACATAGGCTATCAAATTCACTAATAAACACTAAAATTTCATTTAAATCTAATATTTATATTAAACACCAAAGAGGGGATCATAAATGAAATCATCATGTTGAATTTATATGATTCATGAGAGCTTTATTACCCCTAAATTGAAGGATCTAGCTTCTCAAATTTGAATTTATATCAAATTAATTTCGACATAAACAAAAGGAAATGAAAAACTAATTTAAGAAAAAGAGAGTTAACTAATTTGTAAAAAAATGAACTAATCTATTTGCATGAAAAAAAGGAAATCATCAAAGAGCATGAAAGAAAAGCATAAAACAAAAGTGCATAAAAGAAAAGACAAGGCTAAGAAGCCACTAAAGAGAAGACAACTTTCATTTCAATTTTGGCTACAACTTTATGCATAAAGGAAAGATCCATCACATGAAACATAAGAGGGTATTTGTGCATGTTTTAAAACCCTAATATCTTTTAGGAAGCTATCAAAATTACCCTTGACTTTGTTTGATCACTAAGCAATGATTAAACATTAGTTAATCCCTCACTAGCATGTGTTTATTGCTTTTAAATGTGGTGCATTTGTAAGTGAGTAAGTGGGCTCCTCCATTTTGATTTAATTCCTTCTTTTTTTCATTCTTTTGGCTTCCACTACATGTGCATGCATGCATCTATGAAGCCTCTTCTAATTTGCACTTAAATTCTTACAAAATAAAATTAAAATGTGCAAATAAACTTTCTCAAAATATATGCATACACAAAATTACAATTTTTCCCTAAATGTAGATGAGTGAAGGTGATTTGAAAAAAAAATTATATTTTGGTTGAAACATGTAAAAATACCCTAATATGTCCTCCATTCTAGTAAAAGAAGATTAAGTATGAGAGTAAAAATATACAATTTTACATACACATCAAATAACCTATACTTATGTTTTTATACGTCCTCAAATAAACTAAAACTAAGATAAATCCGCTTTCGTTGGAAGCACGATCGCATTAAGCATATGCAACAAGCTATTATGCCTTTAGGTGTCCCTAGTAGGTCGAGCGTTATCTCGTGAGGGTTTTCAGCGGAGACTATCCATAAAATCCAAATGGACATGCAAACTTCCTAATGTAAGTTTTATTTACAAAGTGGAGAACTTACTATTTATACTAACATGAAATAATAATATACAAGTCTCGGTCATTATCAAGAAGTTTCAGTCTTTTACTAATCAAAACTTCCAATAAAAACTAAGTTATCATCACAACTGGACTCTAGCTTGGCTATTTGTTTCGGTTGCTAAATAGTGCAACTATGAAATTGTTAGTGCCAAAATTGGTCACTAACACCCAAGTCCAAGTGAAATCACCAAATACCAGTCACAACTCACAAATAAAATATATGTAGAGAGTATAAATATGAAGAACAGCCAAAATTAAAGAGAAAACGGTAAAGACACAGAATTTATAGTGGTTTGGCTGACTCCGGCCTACGTCCACTTTAGAAATTTTCTTTTTTATTGATGTTAGAATCAATTACAGTTACAATCCAGAGTTTTTAGAATAACAATGGCAGGTAGCCTTTTGTGCAAAAGATGAAGGGAGACAGAATCCAGATCCCTTTTCTGAAGCCCCTCATGCTGTATTTATAGGCAAATCCCGAGTTACCGGGCTTCCTGAGTAGCTCGGGTCCATCAAGGCCATAACCGAGCTATACTTTTCACCCCGACCGATCCATGCTGAACGGCCTACACTACCAATGACCAAATCATGTATGTCCTTCGTTCCTGACCGAGCAGAATTTGCTGGACCACCAATGACCGAGCCATGTACGTCCTTCGTCCCCGATCAAGCATCATCTGCTGGACCACTTAGGCCGAGCCATAATCCATACTCCAACACCGGGCCACTTGATGCCGACCCATCCCTAAGCCAGTCCCTAGCCTTCCTGCCGATCTACTTCCTTGGACCGATCCACACATGTCGATCCACCTACGCCAATCCCATATCTGACCGACCCGTAACTGGCCGACTGAACGAGCATCCTGACCGAACCATACCTGGCCGACTGAATGAGCTTCCACTGACTGACATTTTTTGAGCCCTCAGGCCGAGCCCCTCCAAGTGTCGAACCACACCTTCCCAACCGAACGACACGTCCAGACCGGGATATACCTTTCTATCGATCCACTAGAGACCAATCCCTCTAATGAATGTTGACCGACCTATCTAAGTGAACACCGTCTATTTAAACCAAATCCATCATATCTAGCCTCCATAATCGTGAAGTTGGTTAGGTTGAATCCGCCTGTTTTTTGCCTTGACAAAAGGCGGGTGAACATTTGCCTCCCAAAACATGCTAACTATTGGAAATGTGTTTTGAATAAACTCAAATCCTACGAAGTCCACAGGTTCTGTGCAGTTAATGCGCTCGGAAAATCCAAAGCGGTGGAGGTGCAAAAAGTCATAGCGGGGATACAGCGAGGATATAGCGAGATATAGGGGATGGCTTTAAAATAGCATATAAAACTCGTACTTAATGCTTTTACAAATATATAAATGGTAATTAAATGAAAAATTATCATTCAATTGAATTATAAATAATACATAAATAATTTTAATAAAAACATGTGCGGATATACTTTAAATAAATGAAAAACTGTTATATAACATAATTGAATTTGGTAGAATATTAGAGTATTTTCATTTCTGAAAATATATTAAAAAATTAAATCAAATAAATTAGTTTCATAATTTTATAATGTATAAATGCAATTTTTCAATTCATTTTATCAAAAAAGATATAGCGGAAATAGCGGAATATAGCGGAAATAACGAGATATAGCGGAAATAGCGTAGATTAAAGCGGAAAGGCTATATTTTGGGGCTATATGGAAAAATCGTAGCGGTAGAAATCCGCTATGAGATATAGCGGGGTTGTAGCGGGGTAATAGCGGGGCATTAACTATACAGCACAGGTTATCCATAGCCATATCTATGACCATTCTCGGTCGATATCCAAATTTGGGACCGTTTCGAGCCCTTCGCCAAATCCAAGACCTCACCGGGTCCATCTATCGTAAGCCGAAATCTGAATCCCTGACCTCTCTGGGTTTAACTTTGAATTCATAGACCTCGTCGGGTCGGGTTATCCTGTCCCAGCCTCGAATCTCCAGTTAAGGGCATGTATGCTCTTCGGCCTTGACTCTCCGGCCAAGGACTTTTATATTCTTTGGCATCGGCTCTTCGGCCAAGGACTTCTTACATTCTTCGGTCTCGACTCTCTAGTCAAGGACTTTTATATTCTCTGGCCTCGACTCTCCAGTTAAGGAGTTTTATATTATCCAGACTCGGCTCTCCACTGAAGGACTTTTATATTCTCCGGTCTCGACTCTCCGGTCAAGGACTTTTCTATTCTCCAGCCTCGGCTCTCGGGTCAAGGACTTCTATATTCTCCTGCCTCGGCTCTCCGGCCAAGAACTTTTATATTCTCTTGCATTGGCTCTCCAGCCAAGGACTTTTATATTCTCTGGCCTCGACTTTCTGGTCAAGGACTTTTATATTCTTCGGCCTCGGCTCTCCGGCCAAGGACTTTTATATTCTTTGGCCTCGGCTCTCTGGCCAAGGACTTTTTATAGTGTGTTCGAGTCGATTCCATCGCTCTCCGATGAAGGGAATCATAACTTGCGATTACTGCCCCGTCTCTCCTGCCGGGACCGTGATCGCAAGACCTGCATTATTTATTACGTTGATCCAAATCCGATCATTACAGAATTCAATTATCAAACAAAAATTCATACAACAAAGGGAATTAAATGTCTAAAGTACTAAATAAGAAACCAGAATTTGCAGAATAACAAAAAGAAAATAGGATTTCATAGACCCAAGAAGTACGATTTTCCATCATCTCAGAGCATGCCTAAGGACCGTCTCGATCCCATACGTGTGTAAGTGGCCTAGCTATATTTCTTGAGTTCTATTACTTATTCAAAACCATAAAACCATTCAGTTAATAACAATCGGCGGTGACCAGATCCAGCGCCACCTCCGTTCAAGGTAGGCGGTGGCCGCTCCTGTTCCACTGCTACAGCTCGATTTCTTATGTACTATTGCAGGTGACCATTCCTTACATGCTCCTCCAAGATATCTTTCAAATGCCTACAATCATTTGTGTTGTGTCCATCTAGCTCATGGAATATGCAATGTTTTCTCGATGCCCATTTGTATTCAGAAGGTTCCCTCCTTGTCGGCCTTCAATATCGGAGGCATCCTCGAGTATCCAAGTAAATCCTTTCTAGAGTCTTAGTTAAATTTGTGTAAGAAGAAAACTTTGACTCCCTCTGTATCCTCTTCAAAGTGCTACCGTTGCCATCCATTTTCTTTTTTCCTTTATCATCTTTATTCGGATCCTCCCTGGGTGGACCTTCACCCCTCACTGCATAAGCTTCGGCTTCTCTCCCTGCTCTCTCAACCACGCGTCTTTCTACCTCAGGAACCTTTAAGCATCATGGTAGAACTCCCCGAGATCACTTGGTGGGTCTCATTCCAACCATATCTTGAAATCCGAATTATCGGTAGTTCCTGAAACTGCCGCCATCAAAACCATCGATAGGTCGGGCCGATCCACCAAAGTTATTGCTGCATTGAATCTAGTTAAGAAATCCTTGAGCAACTCTCCCTTCCACTGTTTCATCAATGTCAAGGTCATTACATTCTTGGGTCTGACTATATGGATGCGAAACTGCCTCATAAACCTTTCAATCAGCTCTATCCAAGTATCAGTAGAACCATTCTCTAGCTATCTGAACACATAGCTGCGATATTCGTCAATAACAAAGGGAAGCATCGAGTCTTGACCTCATCTGATGCCCCCAGTACCTCCATAGCCTCACGTACCTCGTCAAGTGAATGGCAGGATCCGTTCTCCCGTCATACATCTCCAACGTTGGTAGCTTAAATTCTAGTGGGTTCCTTGATTTCCTGATAGTAGGAGTAAAGAGACTCCTATTCACATCCTCCAAGTCTTTATTTACCAATCCGCCTCTCATAGCTCGTCTGGCCTTCTCCGCTAATTTGTCATTGTCGTTAAGCTGTAATCCTTGTCTACTGCCTCAACTTTGTCCCCCGAGTTCACGAGGGAATCCTGGCACATACTCCTCATCACGTACTTCGGTATTCATGTTGGTGTCGGGCCGCACAGCGTCATCTGGTATCCCTCCATAGATTAGTCCAACATTTCCTAGTGGTGTGCCCCCGAGTTTAGGTCCTCTAGATTGATAACCGTTTGCTGATTGGGGGCTACCCCTGCTGAGCCACTCCATCTGCTTGCTGGTTGAGTGCTTATAATCCAGCTCCACGGATCTGAACTCCTATAGCCCCTGCTTGTCCAAATTATCTGAGAAGAATCTGCATCATCTCCTCCTGCCTTTTTAGCATCGCTTCCATCTCATCTCTAGTGATGTAGATGGATGCTTGACCTGCTCCAGCTCCAGAGGAAGCCTCTTGCCTTTCCTCTTGATTGCTTCTTTCTGCCACTTGCTTCCATATCGGTGGCCTAACCATTGCTTCATAGATTCCAAGTTCCTAGCTTCAAAATCCATAAGTGTTTGCCCTCTCAGTGAAAGCACCAAAATGTTAGCACCGAAATTGGTCACTAACACCCAAGTCCAAGTGAAAGCACCAAATCCCAGTCACAGCTCACAGATAGAATATACGTAGAGAGTATAAATAGGAAGAACAGTCAAAATTAAAGAGAAAGCAGCAAAGACACATAATTTATAATGGTTCGGCTGACTGCAGCCTACGTCCACTCTAGAAATTTCCTTTTTATTGATGTTAGAATCTTTTCCTTTTTATTGATGTTAGAATCTATTACAGTTATAATCCAGAGTTTTTAGAATAATAATGGCAGAGTGGCCTTTGTACAAAAGATGAAGGGAGACAGAATCCAGATCCCTTTTCTGAAGCCCCGCATGCTGTATTTATAGGAAAATCCCGAGTTACTGGGCTTCCTGAATAGTCCGGGCCTATCAAGGCCATAGCCGAGCCATACTTTTCACTCCGACCGATCCATGTCGAACAGCCTACACCACCAATGACCGAGTCATGTACGTCCTTCGTCCCTGATCGAGCGACATCTGCTAGACCACCAATGACCGAGCCATGTACGTCCTTCGTCCCTAACCGAGCGACGTCTGCAGGACCACCTAGGCTGAGCCATAATCCATACTCCAACACCGGGACACTTGATGCCGACCCATCCCTAAGCCAATCCCTAGCCTTCCTGCCGATCTACTTCCTTGGACCGATCCATACATGTCGATCCACCTACGCCAATCCCATATCTGACCGAACCGTAATTGGCCAACCGAACGAGCATCTTGACCGAACCATACCTGGCCGACCGAACGAGCTTCCATCGACCCACATTTGCCGAACCCTCAGGTCGAGCCACCTCTAAGTGCCGAACCACACCTTCTTGAACGAACGACACGTCCAGACTGAGCCATACCTTTCTGTCGATCCACTAGAGAATAATCCCTCTAATGAATGCCAACCGACCTATCCAAGTGAACACCATCCATTTAAACCGAATCCATCATATTCCAGCCTCGGTAATTGCGAAGTTTGTTAGGTTGAATCCGCTTGTTTATGGCCTTGAAGAAAGGTAGGTTAATAGAAATAAACTCTTTAATTATTTGTCAAAGTTTGCAAAGTGATATCTTTACTTCCTTTTGTAAAACAAGTCAAATCGGTAAAGCCAGGACAATATTTGGGTTACAATTGTTTACTCTCTCTATGATAACCCAGATTCTACCACTTTAATATAGGCTATTTAAATAATGAATAAATGGTTTTTTTATTAATAAATAAACCTAATTTAATTAGTTATTAATGATGATAAAATAGATTTTAAAATTTTGTTTAGCGATATAGATAGGTCATAGAAAAATAGAAAAGGTAACCAAAGAATATTTCTGAAATTTCAACCTTCCGATAGCAGAAAGTTGACGAAAATATTGTGCACATTTGTGCACCATGTACACACATTTAAATGATATAATTAGTGATAATAAATCTCACTTAAAAATATATTAACTCACACACACACGCACGCACGCACACTCTCACACACACGCGCGCGCGCGCGCACACACACACACACATACACACACACATATATATATATATATATATATATTTGACGATGAAATGACAAGTCATAGTTAAATTATAAACGCACACACACATACACAATTTTATACATATACATACATACCTACTGACCTAAAGTACACACACATGACTTTAGTGCATGATTTAGGGAGGTAGAGAGGGGAGCAACATGTTCTAGGATTTGGAGGGGTATGGTGTAGCATGCATACATGTATTATATGATATTTAAATTAAATCATAAGCCTATAAATACCCCACCATCTTCACCAAAAATTCATTTACATTCCATTTTCCATATTCTTCATCTCTTTTCTTCTTGCTATTATTCATTCTAATGGCTTCTTAGAAAAAGTATTTCAAGAAGAAACTAGTTCAAGATATACTAAAACCACTTCAAAACAGCTCTAAATTACTTCTATCCACTTCTAAGCTTCATATACACCAAAAAAACACCCCATCACTTTATTTATTTACGGCTGAGTCCAATAAACCTACTAGGCCAATCCATATTGACCCACTTTAGCACCCAAAGTTCAAAATTTCCAAAACTAGGAGGTTCATTAAGGTCGTATTCGAATTCCGGTGAAGATCATCCTTGCTTTAGCACATTTTTGTGAGTAAAGTTAACACTTTTTAAACAATTAGTTAACTTTATTAAAGTTAGGAAATTTATGATGTATATTTATGTATGAATGTTATATTTGATGTGTGCTTGATTATGTGATGACTTGGTGATAGTTATGTATGCCGAATTATGAGTAGGAAATTAAGTCTATATCTTGTTTTTTGGGAAAAAGTTAGTCAGCAATTATCGAGCAATATTATTGCTTATGTTATTTTTATAATGTATGTTGTGGTATGGTGTTTTAAATGAGTTATTTGTTTCATATGGGTTCGTGACATGAAGTTAGAGATTCGCTAACCAAAAGCGAAGTAGAAGTCCACTTTTGTCGACGGTTTGAATTCGTTTCAAAGTGAATTTTTTTCAAGTTTTAAACTTTAGTTTTGATTTCCAAATCTCATTCTTATGTTTTAAAGGAAATAAGGGTTCAAATTTGAGGTTTTTATAGTTTATAAATCAAATTTTAAAAATTTCAAATTACGGGTCCGTATAACGATAGTCGTTATACGCACAGTTCGTTAAAAATGAATTAATTTACAAAATGTAAGTGTTTACCCTTATAAACTTTTAGTAAATGTTTTTCTTACTTAGTTAAGTTAGTTGAAGGTAACTAATAAGTTTTTAGTTAATTATTTATTTAATGATTAATTAATTAATTAATTCATTAAGGTAATTAGCACTAGTCACTAGTTAATAAAAGTTGTTTATACTTAACTGTTAATCAAATAAGTTAAATATGTTTAGTAAAGTAATTAAAGTTAATTATTAATTAAGTACTAATTTATTTATTATTTTACTATTTATTTATTTATTTATTACTTAAAAAGGGTCTAATACTAATTAATTTCTAATTAAAGGTAACCAAGTTTGGACCAGGGTTGAATTAATTTAATTACTATTTAAGTAAGGTTTAAATTTGATTACTTAACTAATTAATAAAGATAAGGAGTTTTGATTATCAATTGATTTTAAATTTTAATCTATTCTCTTTCCAAAAGTGCTTTCTATTTTCAAATGTTTTAATCAAGGGATTTCTATGTCGTTTACCCTTGAGTAACCTTGAATAAATATCAAAAACCAAGTAATGTGGTCACACATGTATGGGAAGTAAGTCATCCCATGGCTAGCAATAAAAGCCGATGAGTAGGCTGACAATCTACCAGTGCGATCTAGAGTTTATCTTTTGGCGAGTGGTAGGATAAGGTTGAAATGTCGGAAACGTGATAGATATGGCAGATTTGATTTTCATAAATGTTTCACATTTAATTAAGTATATGGTTATCCATATATTAGCGTTGTATAATCACCACTAAATAGCGAATTGTCCGCTATTGATCGCTTGACACATTTTGACTCAGTGAGTATGGTTGTAAATTCGAATTCCTCAGTGAGGACTCGAATACATTTGCATACTTCTAAGAGAACTGGAATTGAGTTAGCCTGAATTATGACTTAGATTAAAGACGTTGGTTTCAGATAATATGATTATTCGAAACCACTCCAAACTAATAACTTTCATGTTGGATGGTTATGAAGTATGCTATGGAGCTATACTATTCTTCCTGAGGGTGATTCCAATATGGAAGAATGTTTTTTCGATCTCGAAACAACTCGTATGGATGAATGCTAGTATTGCATTGGTTGCATGAAGGGCAACACTATGGTTTGCTAGGAGGAAATGGTAATAGCATGGCCTCTTCGAACCTCACATCTAGGAAATGAATAAAGTAGGGACATGCGGTAAGGCTAAGTGGGTCGCACTCAAGTAGGGTATGATCATCCCAAATCTAGAGCGATATCCATGTATGCTTTGGGATCTCATTGTATGGTTATTGACCGTAATCAAGAGGTGATCATATTCAGTGCTACTTGAGAAGGGGGCGTGCCGGTCCTGAGTAGCGGAGTGTAATGTGTTGTGGCATCCCGTACATTTTATCTAGAGGTGTATGAATTTGGTGGGTAGACCCTTACCCTTTCATAGTTGGAATACATTATCCGCTATGAGCCTTCAGTTTTTCATTGTAGAGCCTAGTATGCTGGAATTTAATTAACGTAACAATATGGGCTAAGATTCTATATTTTACTTTAAATATATATGATAATATTAGATGATTTTAATATAAAATGTTTTTTTATTGTAAGGTAAAAACTCGTTCGTGTTTATGTGGGGTGTGGTCTTACGAGATACTTTTATCTAAAGTTTTTATAATGTTAATCTTTATGCTTTGTTCACACAAGACCCATGTTTGAACTTCTTTTCTCTAAATTATTGGGTACTCAAATTTTTGTTGAGTAGCTGAGTAGTCGGATTTAGAAAATCATTTTGGAGCAGGATGGAGTAGGAGTCCTCTCAGCATCTAGCCGTTGTATTTGTATTTCTGCTGTGTTGTGTATCTTATGTAATATTTATGGGAAGTCTGATTTAGCTTTCTTGAGATGAATTTGGAGTAGTATTTGTTATAACTTGATGAAATATTTTGGAGTAACTTCATATACTATTTGGTGGTGTTGTGTATGACTCTCATGTTGTAATCAAATCTGTGTTTTATTTCTCTTGATTATTATTTCTTTACCACACGACCTGTCTTTCGGACACTTGAATGATCGGCATAAGAATACCGATGATGTATTTAGTGTGGTCTTTAGGTGTAAGAAAGGTAGATTGTCACATGTGGTATAGAGCTTAGGTTGAGCGAACACCTAGGCCTTGGTTAGGGTCAACTCATTAAAGATAGGGTTAGCAGTACCTAGAATGAGGTTAGTTTATGGGGGTGCATTTCTGTGTTGTTTTGCTCTGCATTTTTATGTCTAGCTTTATGATCTTTTCCCTAAGTTAACCTCATCTAAGTATTCTAAGAGTTACCTTACTATATCCAGGTAGTAAGAATGAGCACCATAGGAAGACTAGAAAGGGGAATTGGCAGTACCACAATCACTAATGGAAGAACCCCTAATGCTGGAAGGGTCAGAATAACAGTTGAGACTATAGTTCTAGTTCAGCCCATGGTTAACTTCGCTGCATTATGCAAGCATTTCACCAACTTATGAAGAAAACCATTTGAGGGCATGGATTCAATCATTGAAGTTCTAGCTTGGTTGAGGTCATGCGAGAAATTTTTCGAAGGATTAGACATATCAGATGAACAAAAAAGGTTCATGGCTTCATAGCAGTTGCAGGAAGGTGCCGCAGCTTGGTAGGGTTCATTCACCGCAAGCACCCCATAATATGAATTCTCATGGGACTGATTCAAGGAGGTATTTGAAGAGCATTTTATGCTAGCTGCAAGAAAGATAAGTTATATAGAAGTTTTATGGATCCCAAACTAGGAGAATTATCAGTAGTGGAGCATGAGGCAAAATTCAATGAGTTATCCCATTTTGCACTCGGCCTCATAGATACACCAATGAAGAAAAATGAAAAGTTCGTGGCATAAATGATGAGAGTTCTATAAGAAGATGGCTGGGCATGTGAAGGAACCATTTGTGGATTTAATTTATATGGCCTATCGATATGAGGCATTGTTGAAAGCAAAGCCAGCAGTAGTAGCAATCGGTTGGGGTAACTTTAACCTGAATAAGAGAATATTCAACCCGAAATGGAAAAAGAAGCAAGAGAAAAGAAATTACACAGGAGTTGATTAGGAAAAAAAGTACAAAGATGTCGTTTGTTATAATTGCAAGAAGAGAGGACATATTTCAACTTATTATCAACAAGCGAAGGCTATCGCCCTGATAGTCCAGAAGACTCTTTGCTGCAATTATCATCAATCTGGCCACATAATTAACGATTGTCCTTTGATGAAGAAGGGAGAGCAAGCTAAGGTGTATACGATTAAGGATGAGTGTTCCACTCTGTAGACGTGAAAGGGATGGGAGCTTTAGAAGGTACCTTACTTATTTATTGTGTTTTGGTTCATGTTTTATTCGATACGAGAGCCTCTTATAGTTTCATCTCTAAAAAGTTAGTAGATAAGTTAGAGCTTAAACCGAAAATGGTTGAAACCCCTATAAGTGTGTCAAACCCTATAGGAGGCATAACTAAGTTTTCTTTAATTTGTAAAAATATACAAATTGATTTTCGAAACACCATTTCTTTTGCAATTTGTTTGTCTTGGATTTTAGGGGATTTGTTGTAGTTCTTGGTATGGATTGGTTGTCTAAAATGGAGCAACTGTAGATTGCGTTAAAAGGAGGATAATGTTGAAAGCCAGTTTCGAGGTTGTGCTGGAAACTATAAATGGTAGGAAGCCTCGTGGATGTATAGATAGTTTCCTTTACTCCTTGGAATCATCTCAAGATGAATTGGAATTGATAGAAGTTGTTATAAAATTTTCGGATATCTTTGAACTAGTTAATAGTCTAGCCCCACATTGGGAAAAAGAATTTCGTATTAATTTAATTCCAGGTGCGAGACCAGTTTTCCAACCCTTGCATCGGATGGCACCAAGGGAGAGGTAGGAGTTGAGGGAACAAACTGATGATTTGCCGAGCAAAGGATTGATTAGACAAAGTAAATCGAACTGGGCATCATCAGTAGTTTTTGTAGCCAAGTCTAATGGTTCGTTAAGACTGTGTGTAGATTATAGAGAACTAAATAAGCTGACTATTCGAAATAAATACCATTACCTCGCATAGATGATATTTTCTTGACCTATCTTTGATTGTTTAATCATCGGTTCAAGATGATTTGGAGGTAGAGCCGAATCTAACTGTGATTAGGCATCCAGTTCACATTATTGACTAAGATGAGAAAAGGTTATGAAATAAAGTGGTGAAGCTGGCAAAGGTTCAGTGGAGCAAGGATCCCCAAGATTGTACTTGGGAGACATCGGATCAAATACGGGAAGCCTATCCGAAGTTGATGTTAGGATAGTCTTTGGTTGTTTGTTTGCATAGTGTATGTTATTTGTATGAATTTCATGATATATGATATATGACTTTGTGGTTTATTTTGTGTTTACCTTAGTAAAATAATATCGGGATGAAATTTCTTTTATGGAGGGAGAGTGTGACAACCCAGAATTCTACCATTTAATATAGTCCATCTAAATATATTTAAATAGCGAATAAATGGATTTTTCAACCTATTTTAATTTACTTATTAACAATGATAGATTTTTTTTTTAAATTTATTTACCAATATAGATAGTACATAGAAAAATATAAAATGTGTCCGAAGAACCTTTTCTGAAATTTCGACTTTTCGACACCGGAAAGTTGTTGGAAACATTATGCACCATGTACACACATTTAAATGATATATTTAGTGACAATAAATCTCGCATAAAAATATATTAACTTATATACATATATATAATGATGAAATGACAAGTTATGGTCAAAAAATAAACACACACACACACACGCTTTTATACATATACATACATACCTCCATACCTAAAGTACATACATGCCTTTAGTTTCATGATTTAGGGAGGTAGAGAGGGGGAAACCTGCTCTAGGATGTAGAGGGGTATGTTGAGCATGTGTACCTGTATTTTATATTTAAATACTTATATACAATATTTAAATTAAATCCAAGCCTATAAATAACCCACCATCTTCACCAAAAATTCATTTACATTCCATTCTCTGTATTTTTCATTTCGTTTCTTCTATCTATTATCCATTCTAACGAATTCTTATGAAAAATATTTCAAGAAGAAACTAGTTCAAAATGTACTAAAACCACTTCAAAATAACTCTAAATCACTTCTATCCACTTCTAAGCTTTGTACACACCAAAACAACACCGCATCACCTCATTTCTTTGCTGGTCGAGCCTACCAATCCCCTTAAGCTGAGCCATATTGACCCACTTTTGCACCTAAAGTCCAAAATTTCCAAAGCTAAGAGTTTCATTAAGCTTGTGCTCGAATTGTGATGAAGATCGACCTTGTTTAGCACGTTTTGTGAGCAAAATTAACATTTTTAAACAATTAGTTAACTTTATTAAAGTTAGAAAATTTATGATGTATATTGGTGTATGAATGTTATATATGATGCGTGCTTGATTACGTGATGAATTGTTGTTAGTTGTGTACGTTGAAGTTTGAGTAGACAAAAAAGACTATATCTTGTATTTTGGGAAAAAGATAGTTAGCGATTGTGGAGAAATATTATTTCTTATGTTAGTGTTATGATGTATGTTGTGGTATGGTATTTGAAATGAGTTATTTGTTGCATATGGATTCGTGACATGAAGTTAGCGTTTCGCTAACGAAAAGCGAAGTAGAAATCCACTTTTGTCAACGGTTTGAATTTGTTTTCAAAGTGAAATGTTCTCAAGTTCTAAACTTTGGTTTTGCTTCCAAAAGTTCATTCTTATGTTTTAAAGGAAATAAGGGTTCAAAGTTGAAATTTTTACGACTTAGAAATCAAATTTCAAAAATTTAGAATTACGAGTCCGTATTGCGATAGTCACTATACGCGTAGTTCGTTAACACGAATTAATTTACAAAATGTAAGTGTTTACCTTTAGAAACTTTATAGTGCATGTTTTTCTAAATTAATTAAGTTAGTTGAAGGTAATTAATAATTTTTTAATTAATTAATTATTTATGATTAATTAATAAATTAAGGTAATTAGCACTAATCACTAGTTAATAAAAGTTGTCCATACTTAACTGTTAATCGATTAAGTTAATCATGTTTAGTAAAGTAATTAAAGTTAATTATTAATTAAGTATTAATTTATTTATTATTTTATTATTATTTATTTAATTATTATTTAAAAAGGGTCTAATACTAATTAATTCTGATTAAAGATAATCAAGTTTTGACTATGGTTTAATTAAGTTTAATCACTTTTCAAAGATGAGGAGTTTTAGTTATCAGTTGATTTTAAATATCGATTTATTCTCTTTTCAAAAGTGCTTTCTATTTTCAAATGTTTTAATCTTGGGATTTCTATGTCATTTACCCTTAAGTAACCTTGAAAAAATATCAAAACCCAAGTAACGTGGTGACATAGGGAAGTAAGTCATCCCATAGCTAGCATTAATAGCCGATGGGTAGGATAACCGTCTACCTATGAGATCTAGAATTTATCTCTAGGAAAAGGGGTAGAATAAGGTCGAAATGTCGGAAACGTGATAGATAAGGGAGATTTAATTTCCATGAATGTTTCGCATTCAATTAAGTATATGGTTATCCATACATTAACCTTGTATAATCACCTTTAAATAGCGAATTGTCCGCTATTGATCACTTGACCCATTTTGAATCAAGAGTATGGTTGTAAATTTGAATTCCCCAGTGAGGATTCGAATATATTTGCATAGTTCTTAAAGAACCGGAATTGAGTTAGCCGGATTATCGCTTATATTGGAGACGTCGGTAGGATAATATGATTATTCCAAACCATTTCAAACTAATAATGTCATGTTGGATCCTTATGAAGTATGCTATGGAGCTATGTTATTCTTCCTAAGGGTGATTCCAATATGGAAGTTAGTAATTTATGATTGTTTTTTCGATCTCGAAACTACTCGTATGGATGAATGCTAGTATTGCATTAGTTTCCTAGAGGGCAATACTAGCATTCTAAGATGTTTTGCTATGAGGAAATGGTAAGAACATGGCCTCTTCGACCCTCACAGCTGGGAAATGAATAAACTAGGGACATGCGGCAGGGCTACATGGGTTGCACCTAAGAAGTGTTTAATCATCCTAAATCTAGAGCTATATCCATGTATGCTTCGAAATCCCATTGTATCGTTGTTAATCGCAACCAAGATTGATCGTATTTGGTGCTAATCGGGAAGGGGTAGTGTCGGTCCTGAGTAGCAAAGGTGCAACATGTTGTAGCCTCCTATACATTTTATCCAGAGGTGTACGAATTCGGTAGATAGACCCTTACCCTTTTATAGTTGGAATCCATTTTCCGCTACGAGCCTTCGGTTTTTGGTTGTAGAGCTAGTATGCTAGAATTTAATTAATGTAACAATTTCGACTAAGATTCTATTACTTTCAATCTAGACATCATGATAATATTAGATGATTTTAATATAAAAAAAATTGTTTATCATAATTTAAAAACTCGTTCATGTTTATATGGAATGCGGTTTTACGAGATACTTTTATTTAAAAAATTTATAAAGTTAATCTTTATGCTTTACTCACACCAGGTGCATGTCTGACCCCTTATTTTTCTTTTCCCTAAAATTTCGGATACTCAACTTTTTGTTAAGTAGCCGAGTACCCAAGTTTAGAGAAGAATTTTGCATCAAGTTGGAGCAGGAATCCTCCCAACATCTAGTAGTTATATTTGTATTTCTTCTATGTTATGTATATTATGTAATATTTATGGACATTCTAATCTAGCTGTCTTGAGACTTGGATTTGGAGTAGTACTTGTTGTAACTTGATGTAATATTTTGGAGTAACTTCATGTACTACTTGGTGGTATTGTGTATGACTCTCATGTTGTAATGAAATCTATGTTTTATTTCTCTTGACTATTATATCTTTACCCCGCGATCTGTCTTTCGGACGCTTGAATGATCAGTACATTAAGTGACATATTTAGGTGAAAGAAAGGGTAGATCATCACACTCTCTTTGTTTGAAAAAATATCAACATTATTATTATTTACATATACCTAACTCGAAAAACCGAGGTCAGCTATATCGTTCATGCATTGCCTTTCAGGCTTATGTGAGAAGAGTACCGTGCATGGCGAGTGCCCACTCCTAGGTTGTATAATTGACTCTAGGTATTTATTATTTTTAATTTTTATGTACATACATTTATCTTAGAAAGCTAAGGCCGGATGTACCATTCATGCACTGCCTTGTAGGCTTACGTGAGAAGAGTACAGAGCACGACTAGTGTTCACATGACTCAATGTTTTCTTTTCCTTTTTTTTTGAATTTTTTTTTCTTTTTTTTTAAAGGAGTATAGAGAGTTATGAAAAAGCATCTTAGCACCACTTAACTTTAAAGATTAAATTTTTTAACACTTGTACTTTAAATCAACCGTTTTTTAAACGAAGACTACAATTTAGAATAACTTCATAACGATTACTTATGAATCTCCCAATATACTAGCCACACCATAATTGCTTGTAATTCAAACTTTCCTTTTTATTATTCATTGAGATAAGTAATTTTGTACAAAATTTTAATCTAATGACCAACATAGCATGCTTACTTTATCGTGCCTATTCAAAAGTAAATTAATATGGAAAAAAATTGAAAGAAAGAGAAAGAAAATGCAAAAATCAAAGTATGTAAAATAAAAATAAATATGAGACTCCCTCTACACTTGATTTTGACTGTGTCCCTACATTCAATGCATGATATAGCAAGCGTAAAGGAGAAAATTAAATGCATATTTACAAGGAAGGGTAAAAATTCCTTACTAAATGTAATGTGGCTCATGAAGAATCATGACATCCTCCTCTCGGCCACTTGCCAATTCCAAGTAAGGCTTTAAATGATGACCATTGATCTTAAAAATCGATCAAATCCTAGGGTTTTCTATTGTACCATGTGGAAAAAAGGTACATACCACATATGATCCGGTCCATCTCGATTTTAATTTCCCAAGGAATAAATAAAGTCGGGAGTCGTATATAATTTAACAAAAATGTTTTTCTCAGGATTGACTTGCCATGAATTTTTTTGGTTTTTTCCTTATAAATTTTTGAATTTTCATACCATCGTTTCTTATCTTTTCTAATTTATTAAGTTGCAATTTTTTGTTTTCACCAGCTTTTTCAAGATCAAAGTTTGTATTCTTTATTGCACATAATGCTTTATGTTCAAGTTCGACTGATAAGTAACACGCTTTACCACTTATTAATCGAAAAGGGGACATTCCAAGTGTAGTTTTAAAAGCACTTCCGTTGTCACTCATTATTGTGTCAGGTGTACCAAACTTAGAAAATATGTTTTTTATGAATTTCACAACAACTTTATGGTCATTTGTTTTACACGAAACAGCTTCAACCCATTTAGAAACGTGATCGACAGTCAGAAGAATATAGAGATTTCCAAAAAAGTTAGGAAATGGTCCCATAAATTCAATCCTCCAAACGTCATAGATTTGGACTGTAATTATGGGTTCAAAGACATCATGTTTCTTTTCGTGATTTTTCCTAACATTTGACAATGATCATAAATTTTACAAAACTTGAACGTGTTCTTGAAAAGTATAGGTCAACAAAAGCCACATTAAAGCACCTTTCTGTGGTTTTCTTAGGATCGAAATATCCACCATACACTTGGTCATGACAGAACAAAAGAACACTCTTGATTTTGCTATCCTGGACACATCATTGAATGATTTGGTCAAAACAATACTTAAACACGTATAGATCGTCCCAATACAGTATTTCACTTGGGATAGAAATTTGTATTTATCATGTATATACCAAAGAAAAGGAGTTTACTTAGTGACTAAATAGTTCACTATATCGGCAAACCATGGATCGATGGAAATTGAAACAACTTGTTCGTTGGGAAAGCTGTCATTAATTGGAAAAGAAGATGGTGAGTTTGAGAGACGAGACAAGTGATCGGCCATGATGTTGTTAGATCTTTTTTGTCTTTGATTTTAAGATAATATTCTTGGAGTAAAAGGATCCAACGAATCATGAGACTTAGCATCCTTTTTAGAAAAAAGGTAACAAAGAGCGGAACGGTCAGTGTAAACCATGATGTGTGAGCTACCAAATAAGATTGAAACTTTCTAGTGCAAAAACTATGGGTAGAATTTCTTTTTGGTGGTTGTTTAGTTGAGTTGTGCATCATTCAAATTCATAATAGTATAGTAGATGACCTGGAGGATTTTGTTGATGCATTATCCTAGGATAACACCAACCGTAAAGTTAGAATCATCATACATTATTTCAAAAGGAAGATCTTAATTGGATTATCAAATGATTGGAGTAGAAAAGATTTTATTTTTAAGACGTTCAAAAGAAGAGACACAACAGAATTGAAATCGAAAGGAATATTTTTTTCCCAAAAGAGTAGTCAAAGGTCAAACAATTTTTCTAAAGTCATTTACAAAGCATCGACCAACGTGTCCTAGAAATGATCGAATGTCCTTAATGAATTTGGGAATGAATAGATTTGAAATGACATCAATTTTTGCTTTATCTACCTTAATGCCTTTATTTGAAATGACATATCCGAGGAATATGCCTTGTTTGACCATAAAGTGGCATTTTTTTCAATTCTAAGTTAAATGTTTCTCTTTACATCGATTTAAAACCAACTCATGATGATGTAAGCACTCAGAAAATGAATCTCTAAAGATAGAGAGATCTTCCATAAAAACTTCTAGAAAGCATTTGATCATGTCAGAAAAGATGCTAACCATGCATTGTTGGAAAGTCGTAGAGGCATTACGAAGTTTGAATGGTGTACAATGATAAGAAAAGGTAACAAAAGGATAAGTGAAAGTCCTTTTTTCTTGACCATTGGGAGTAATTGGAATTTGGTTATAACTTGAAAAACCATCAAAAAAATAATAGAATTCATGTTCGACTAATCATTCAAGCATTCGGTCGATGAAAGGAAGAGAAAAATCATCTTAACATGTTGTAGAATTTAATTTTTTATAATCAATTCAAACACGACAATCTATTTTAGTATGAATTGGAATGAGTTCCATAGAATCATTTGTGATAACGACAAGTCCAGTATTTTCGGTATAACATAAATTAGACTAACACAAGAGCTATCAGATATATGATACTGTTATCAAGGAGTTTAAGAATTTCTTCTTGAACCTCATCTTTCATTTTGGGGTTAAGCCTTCATTGTGCATCACAAGTAGGCTTGACTTCATCAATTAAGTGAATGCGATGTTAAACAATTGCAGGGCTGACTCCCTTAATATCGGCAATGGACCACCCAATCACGTCTATTTTTCAAAAGAACTAAATGAAGAGCTACTTCTTGGTCAAATGATTAGAAGAAATTATGATATGAAACATTTTGTTACTTAAGGTGACAGGAAGAGGTTTGAGCTCTAACCTAGGAGGTTGCTCAATCAAGGAAATTGGTTGAGTTTTGGACTCTACTGTGAGAGGTTTAAATGGAAGTGCGTCTTCGATCTTGTTTGGAATTGTTTTGAAATAATTTTTAATACTCTGCCTCATGTTCGTTATTAAGGTCAGTTGTTTCATTTTCGAAGTTTTCATGAAGAGTACTAACTTTCAAAGTTTGGTTGAATGATTCATTTGATTAATTTTATGAATTGAAGATGTTGATATCTATCGTCATGTTACGAAAAGAAATTTTCATTGAAACACTTCGATAGTTGATTAAAGCATTCGAGTTGGCCAATAATGGTTGTCCTTAAATCAAAGGAATTTGGCTAGTGAGATTGTTTATAGGTTGTGTTTCAAGGATGATGAAATCGACTAGAAATATGAATTCTCTCACTTTAGTGAGTATGTCCTCAATTTCTCATATTGGTTTCTTTACAGAACGATCGGCCAATTAAAGGGTAAGCTTCGTCGGTTTATGCTCAATTAAACCTAGTTGATGGTAAAATGAATATGGAAGCAAGTTTAAGCTTGCATTTAGGTCTAACAAACATTTGTTGATTTTCTTGTCTCTTATCGTACATGAGATTGTGGGGTTACTAGGATCTTTGTATTTTACAGGAATGGATAGAGACAAAACTTTGCTTAGACTGGTCGCTAAAAAGACATTTTTCGACACTTCAGTATGCCATTATTGTGTACACAAGTCCTTTAAAATTTGGCATAGATCGGGACTTGTTGAATTATGTTTAAAAGAGGAATGTTGACCTTGACTTGCTTAAAAAATTTCAAAACCTCTTCCATTTGATTAGCATTTTTCTTAGGACGAAGTCAATATAGAAATGAAACTCGAAACTCAGTAGGTCAGTCACTTTAGTCATTAAAGGATGAGATTCAGAACTGGATTTTATATTTAGGTCATACTTATTTCAAGGGCGTTGGAGATTTAAATGAAAATTTCGGTAAGTCGTTAGGATTGACAATTGATTGTCAATTTGCTTATCGGATCACAAAGGGGAGATAGCGTTCATTTGATTCACATTGCTATTTTGAACGACGTGAGCTTGGTTTAAGTTTGATTTTTGATTCCTAGCATTTGGAATGGTTTGACTAAGGAATGTTCCTCTTTCCCATTCATTCACAGAAGTGGCTAACTGACTCATTTGCATTTCGAGTTTAGCGATTGATTGACTCGTATTTCGCATGTACAAGGTTAATAAATTTCGCAAATTATTATTCGATTGAAGATTTTGAGTGGTCGTTTTAGCCAACATTTCCAAACTTTTTTCGAGTGACATTATTCGTTTGTCATCTTGGGGAACAAAAAATTGTTGCGCTTGGTTTTGAGAGGATGGCGTAAAGTTTTGTTGAAATTGATTTGGTTGAAAAGGAGGGTTTGAACCATTTTTTGGAAATGCTTTAAAAGATGGTCGAACCAAATTCGTATTTAAATCGTATTCGTTCAAAGCGAATTTAGGATAATTTCTCCAAACATGATTGTACGTTGGAGTGAACATATCGCTCCTAACTTTGTTAAATACGTTGATTTGTTCTAACAAGTGAGGACATTAATCGGCAATGTGATTTGGATCATTACTTTTATAACATGAGATTTGAGAAGTTTGGTTCATTTGATTAGATAAAAGAACATTATCAAATATTTTTATCATTGCATCGATATTCACTTTTAGGACTAATGATGATCCTCTCGAATGTGCGCTTGATCTTGAACATATTGATTCTCGTAAGATCATTCCCATTGAGTTGATTTTTTGGCTAAGTTTACAAGAAGTTGCCAAGCGGCATCGTGAGATTGTCCTAAAAGTTCATTTAGCACGTTAATTCATGCATTATTCGAGGGCTATTTTCAAGTATAAAATTTGACAAAGAGTTCATTTTTCAAAATTGTGATGTGGACGTTTGATTAAAAGTTTCTTAAATTAATCAAAATATATGCTAATGGATTCAATCCCAAATTGGTGAAAATATTCAATTTCGTACAATTTCATTTCGAATTTTAGTTGTTTTTTCTAAAGGGTACGTTTTTTTAAAGAAAAATTTTACAAATTTGTCCCAAGTTTTAATCGAATTCGATGTCAAGTTATGCAACTATTTCTCGGCGAAATCGGTAAGTGCAAACGGAATTAACCTAAATTTTATTCTATCGTCGCAAAATTGTTGAAGTTTTATAGTTGCACAAACTTGTTCAAATTTCGTTAAAAAGATGTAAGTGTAAGGATCATCATTTTCAAAGTTGCTAAATTTTTGAAGTGTGTTCATGTGACCTAAATGGATTTCAAAGTGATTACCTCTTGGAACGGGTAAGGTGATGCAAGAAGGGTCAGAAACTCAATTGGAGAAAATTCTATCCATGAGAGTTCTAGGGGGATTTCGTTCGCCATCGGTGAGAGATTGTTTGTTCGAGTTAAACGGTTTGTTGACGTGTCATGAGTTCAAATACTCATGCATAAGAAAGAAGATTATCGGGAGAAAGAAAAGATAAGTAAGTTCGAAAAGAGAATAAGATGAAAAAGAAAATTAGATTTTTGTTTTTTTACCTAAAAAAAAGTTTAAAGAAATCTTTTGACTTAAAAAATGTGTTATAAGAAAAATATTTTTTTTTCAACTTTTTTTATTTTCTACTGAAAAAGAATATATGTCTAAAAGAAAATGTTCTTTTTGGGTTTTTTGTTTTTGATTTTTTTTTAAAACAGAAAAAGGTTTTTTTTTTCTTTTGATTTTGGATTTTTTTTTTGGTTTATTTATATATACATGAAATTAAAGCAACTAAATGAATGTAAGGACTTAATTTAAAATTTTCTGTTCTTGGTAGCTCCTAATCCAAGTTGTACCTTGACACTTCGACTTAATTCAAAGAAATGATTCTTAACTAGATAATGGATAGGGATTATCAGTGTACCACGAATCACTGTAGCAATGCAGCTGAAGTTCAAGTATTATTAGAGAAACAATCAATATAATATCTTACAAATCATCGTAATAGTTATAAATGGTCGTTGCTCTGCCATTGCTTAGACACCAAGAAATAGTTTGTTAAAAGAAATCAATTTGTCAAAATATAAATTTGCCTTAGATGAGCCTGTGATATCCTTAAGTCCAATGTCTAATCTTTATTATTTAATCAATTTATACAATGAATGCAATTTGTAGACCTAGAAAGCGGTGATGAAACCCCCACCATATATGAAGTTGGGTGTTGCCCTTAGTAAAAACTAGATGAAATGATGCAAAATTGGAACTAAACGTGCGTTAACAATGTAACTACAAATGAAAATTTATTTTATCTTTTGTTTTTTTATAAATGCAAGCAATCAACAATGCAAGAAAAATAAAAAAAGATATAAGAATATGATATCAAAGCGTGTAGAATTATTAGCAAACTTATTTTAAAGCAGCGATTTTTTTTGTACAAGCAAAGATGAGCAATATTTTAGCAATCTTTGTACGCTTTTCTTCTATTTGCAGCCTGAAAACGTATTGATAAGCTATATATATAGCTTTTTTTTTAAATGGCAAAGGCAAAGGCAAGCGAATTTTTTTAGAAATGATAAAATAAAAAGCAAACAAAAGCCGAATGAAAACAATGGCAAACAATTTGTTTTGTAAAATTTTTCTCTTAGAGAGAAAATGGGTTTACACTTTACATAAAAAAAATTAACTCATCCCAATAATCACTCAAGCCTAAATTCTCGACACAGCTGAAAAAAAAATTAACAACAAGGCTAAAAATAAATTCTACCCAAAAATCTCATTACATGAATTCAGTCAATACAAAATCGAAACAACCACTAAATTAAACACTCAAAACAACTATCGAAGTCAAAAACAATGAAATCAAAATCGAAACAACTGGAGGTTGGCTAAGGGTTGCGGGTGTGAATGGGTTTGGAGTTCGACTTGGAAACCGTGATTTGAAATTTGGGTTGATTCTATTCGATTGGGATTTGAAAGTAGCAGATTTAGTTCGGGAGAAGGTTGGTGGAAGTGGGCGAATTTGCAGGCTAAGGTGATTAGCTGTTGTTGTAATGATTTGCACAGGAATGTCGCGGGTTTATGGCAGAGGAATGGGGAAAATCCATAATTATTTTGAGGTGATGGTGAAAACGTAAGTCGTTAGCGAAGGAGCACAATAGGTGTTGAATTGTAATTTTGGTCGTAGGAAGTGGATTGAATTGTAGTTTTGTTGAAGGAGCACGGTAAGTGTTGAAGCATGCGATTGTGATGTGGGTTGATTTGTTTGAAGAGTGGATTGGAGAGGATGGGCGATGTAGTTCTGGTTATAGAAAGGAGGAGCAGGGAGGTGGAGTTTGGCGTTGCTGTTGATCGAGTTTTGTGAGAGTGGCAGTTATAGGGTGAAGGTGGTTACAGAAGTGAAGAAGGTCGCATGGGAGGGCACTTCAGTGTTTCAGGTTTTGTGATTTGTGGATGGTATTGCGAGAGGAGTTGCAATGAGGTGATTTTGGGGAGATGATTTGTATTTGATTTGTATGCAAAGTACTTGTTGATCCATAGGAAAATCAAAAATTTCAAATTCTTTCAATCAAATTTTCTCATAAGTTTAACTAAAAAGTAGAAAAACTAGAGAAAAATTAGAATTAGTGATGAGATTAAAAAGCAATTTAGAGGAAAATTCACATTCATATTTACATAAATCAACATAAACTAAATTTATAATCTTTTTTTAACGCAAGTAGAATTAGTTGATGTATTTATTATAAGCATGATCTATTTCTGTTATTAATTAACACAAGTTAAATCATCAAAATTTAATACACTAGTCAAAACCATTTATCAAATCTCATGAAAATGATTATAAAATTAAAAATAAAATCTATTTCAAACATGATTTATTTTGCTATTTTTGAACTAGTAAATAGAGTATCAAATTTTGATTCAACTTTTAACTTCATGATCAGCTAGTTAGATGATAATGTAACTTGTGTTTATATTTGATTAAGTATAGCCTATTTGTGATTAACAATATAGGCTATCAAATTTATTATTAGACACTAAAATTTCATCCAAATCTAATATTTATATTAAGCACCAAAGAAGAGATCATAAATGAAATCATTATGTAGAATTTACATGATTCATGAGAGCTTCATTACCCTCTAAATTGAAGTGATTTAACTTCTCATATTTGAATTCATATCAGCGTAACTTGATTTCAGCATAAACAAAAGGAAATGAAAAATTAATTTAAGAGAAATAGAGCTAACTAATTTGCATAAAAATGAACTAATCTACTTGCATGAAATAAAAAGAAAGCATAAAAGAGCATGAAAGAAAACCATAAAACAAAAGTGCATAAAACAAAACGACAAGGCTAAGAAGCCATTAAAAGGAAGATAATTTTTATTTCAATTCTGGCTACGACTTTATGCATAAAGAAAAAGATCTATTGTATAAAACTTAAGAAGGTATTTATATATGTTCCAAAAACCAAATATCTTTTAAGGAGCTACCAAAATTGCCATATAAATCAACACAAATTAAATTTACAGTCTCTCTTTTTTAACATATAGAAATAGTTGATGTATTTATTATATGTATGGTCTATTTGTATTATTAATTAACACAAGTTAAACCTTCAAACTTTAATATAGTAACCACAGTCACTTATCAAATCTCATGAAATGATTTTGAAATAAAAAAAAATCTATTTTAAACATGATCTATTTACTATTTGTGAACTAGTAACATAGAACATCAAATTTTGATTACACTTTTAACTTCATTATCAAAATCAATTTATTAGATGATGATATAACTTGTTATATTTGATTAATTATAGCCTAGTTATGATTAACCACATAGGCTATCAAATTAACTAATAAACATTAAACTTTCATTTAAATCTAATATTTATATTAAACACCAAAGAAGAGATCATAAAGGAAATCATCATGCTGAATTTACATGATTCATGAGAGCTTCATCACCCCTAAGTTGAAGGATTTGGCTTCTCAAATTTGAATTCATATCAAAATAAATTAATTTCAACATAAACAGAAGGAAATGAAAAACTAATTTAAGAGAAACAGAGCTAACTAATTTGTATAAAAGAGAACTAATCTACTTGCATGAAATAAGAAGAAAGCATAAAAGAGCATGAAAGAAAAGCATAAAATAAAAGTGCATAAAATAAAAGGCAAGGCTAAGAAGCCACTAAAGATAACATAACTTTTATTTCAATTTTGGCTACAGCTTTGTGCATAAAGGAAAGATCCATCACATGAAACATAAGAGGGTATCTATGTATGTTTTAAAACCCTAATATCTTTTAGGGGGCTATCAAAATTACTCTTGACTTTGTGCGATCACTACGCAATCATTAAACATTAGTTAATCTCCCACTAACATGTGTTTTTGCTTTTAAGTGTGCTACACTAGCAAGTGAGTAAGTGGGCCCCTCCATGTTGATTTTATTACTTCTTTTCATCATTCTTTTGGCTTCCACTACATGTGCATGCATACATCCATGAAGCCTATTCTAATTTGTACTCAATTTCCTACAAAATAAAACAAAAATTTGCAAATAAATTTTTTCAAATAAATGCGTACAAAACCATACCATTTTACCGCAAATGCAGATGAGTGGATATGATTTAACAATACTATTGTATTTTGGTTAAAACATGTAAAAGTATCCTAGTATGTCCTTTATTTTAATAAAAGAAGATTAAGTATGAGAGTAAAAATATACATTTTACATGCACATCAGGGCCCCCAGTTCTGCCGACTGATTTACATATAAATACGGATCTTGTAGCACCTGAAAAAGGACTTTTGATTCATTATCTTCTTCATCTTCTATCTCTTCTCTCCATAGTCACTAAGGTGGACTATGCATGTTCTCGACTGTAAGAACTTATCAACCCCTTATACTAGTGAGTCTCAAATCTATACTCAATAAAAACTATAATAAAAGTAGGCCAGGGATTTCCAAACCACCTTACAAACTTGTTGTTCTTACTGTTTTTCATATACTTTCTGTTAGATCTCAATATTTCCAAAATGATTTTGGGTGTTGTGCCACTTTTGTTATCAACATGTTGGTGCTTCCATTGAGAAATGAGATTCTCGGGTATAGACCTAGCGTTTTATTTTAGATTGGAGTGTCCAAAGGTTAGATCTAGAAGATTTGCCTTAAGTAACTTAAAGGAATTAGCATAAAGTAGTCAACGGCCTTCAGGAGATCGGGAAGATCATCAGAAGCATCGACTAGAGATGAAGGAAATATTCATAAAATGGAGGTTAGCAACTAGTAGGCATTGCAAGGAACATATGCTTCTCTTGAGATAGTTACTAGAGTGGAATTTGAAAGAATGATGCAGGAACTGAATCAAAAGATGACTGACGATTAGAAGGCTCAAATGGAAAAGATGGATGCTAGCATAAGACCGCTGACCCGGCAGCCTTAAAGAACTAGAAGGAGTATGAGGGAGACTTCACATGCTAGATCTGAGGAGGAAAACTCATTTGTTTTTTGTCAGAATAGTGAGATAGCAAACTAAAACAGAAGGTGAGGACTATTGGAGCTGTTAGAAGGAGCCACTGAAGAAAGTTACAGTGCTCCCCTTAGAAGAAATCAACTCAGTACTGACCAGAACCAAGTTAGTGTCGTGGAGAATCTTGGAGGACTGGGGAAAAGGGAGATAAGTCCAGACTTCTCTAATTTAGAGAATGATATGTAGTATGATGATGATGATTATGATCTTATTGTGATGCTGGAGTTCCAATAATTGCAATGAATCCAACTGGACGTCATCAGAAGACTAGAGGATTAATGGTTCTCCCAAAGACTGGAGAACCTAAACGTCGATCAGGCAAACCAAGATAGTCTATAGAGTTAAACACTTTTTGTAGCTCTTGATAGTCGACCAACCGAGTACCATGCAAGCATGGAATATATAGCAGATATGGTTGAACGGTTGGTCAAAAAAAGCAAAGGTAGAAAGAACGAGTATTGGGGTTCCACAACAAGAAGAACTCTGTTCATGGAGAACATTCTGAGGAAAGAGTAACCTAGGAAGTTTACGATGCTAACAATAACATCGTATAATGGGACTACTAATCCTAAGCAGCACTTATTCAAGTATGAATGGCATATAGATGGCGCCAAAGCAATTAACACTGTACGGTGTAGATTTTTTCCTATTTTCTTAGAAGGTGTTGCATCAAATTGGTTAACTCGGCTCATGTCGAGATCCATATCATCTTTGATGAGTGGGAAAAGAAGTTTATAAGCAATTTAGGCTCCATGCTTCTCGACTAAAGGATGAGTGTCCTTGTCGAGCCGATCTCAAGGATGTAAATTGTCATATAATGGTTTCTTGAATTGGTTTAATGTGGTGGTTATAGAGGTTAGTAATTCAAAGGAGGATTTGGTATTTATGGCTTTGGTTTGAGGCGTACACCGAGACATGGACTTTGGTAAATGGTCGAAGATAAAACAAACAACAATAATGGAGGAACTCCACCAAAAGGCCAATTAGCTCTTGCATTTGGAAGAAGCAAGTCAAGTGGTCGGACAGATTAATGGTGGACGGTCTAAGGAAGTAATCTAGAGTAACAAAGCGATTAAACAAACTGGAGAAACTTTTGGTAATGTAGCAGTTAATGTTAGAAATTCAAATAATCAAAATAAAAGAAATTAATCTCGGGTGGTAGGTGGAATGAAAACAAGAAGAGGCTTGAGGGATATGAGGCTTGATTAATATGCACCCATGAATGATGCACTAGAAAGTATATACCTTGCTGCACAGTGAATGGAATGGTATAAAAGGCTAGCTAGAAGGGAGGCGATCGAGGATGGAAGGCGCTTAGGAAAGATTTCCATAAAACCTATAGACATAACACGAACTTGTGACGACATTTGGGAGACTTTATTGAGGAATTAATAAGGAAGAAGAAGCTTCAACAATACATGAGAGAATCATAGGATGGCAGTCAGAATGGAACACCCTAAGGGCCATCTGCCCAAGGGAATCAACTTGGACCCAGTGGAGAAGGGCCCGTGTGAATTGATGGAATGTTAGTTATTAATAAAATAATAAGAGGACCTTATCCAGTGAAGAAAAGCGAGAAGGAAATGGAACGGTATGCGATCTCATTAAAGCATGCAGCACAAGAGAGTTGCTTTGCCATAGAGGATGGGGCGTCAGCAAAGCAATGAAGGATGGTTATAGATGGTATCGTGTTCAGGAACATGGATGCCGACGGTGTCTACGCTCTAACTGAAGCCTAAGCGGTAAGCTTGGGTAGGACATTTGAAGGGAAAAAATGAGAATCACCCGGTTTAGCTAAGTAGAGCTTAGAAGAGACCAAAGAAAGAATTCGCATTTTCCATGAGCGCTTTCGAGGGTCTGGCATTGCTCAAGACATACTCCAGCCATAATAAGGGAATCCTCTATCGCTTTAGGAAGTAGGGGTATTCTTCACCCAACTTACTCCTTTCGACCATATGGTGATAACGGTTGTTATAAGACTGGTAATGGTACATCGGGACCTGGTGGATAGCGGAAATTCCATGAACATACTATTCAGGAGAATCTTTGATCAAATAAAAATTAGCATGAAGGATGTCAAGGATTGTAAAACCAAAATCCATGGATTTACAAGCAAGGTTAAGAAAGTGATTGGGATAATTGATCTATCAGCTGAGTTGGGCGATGGTGATCACAAGGCTGTGTGGATCTAAATGATTGTTATAGTAGATGAGTATTCGACATATAATGTCTTTTTAGGCCGACTGACTCTGGCTCATTTTAGAATAGCACAAGATCTTGGTGCTTAATGATGAAGTTACCCATGTAGAATGGGATCGGATTAATAAAGGAAGACCAAAGCATAGGAAGGGAATGTTATGTCATGTAGTTAAAGGAAGCAAAGCGAAAGGAAAAAGGAAAGAGTGTAGAGAAGACTCTCTACATTCAAAGTCTATAAGCATAGAAATTAAAGCCCAAGCCCTGGCTTGAAAAATGCAGTAGGTTCGATAATTCTATAGATACTAGGAAAAAGTCATAGGACGTGCAACCAGCACCGACTGAGCTGACGGTCGAAGTTCCAATTGATATGGATGATCCTTCCCGAACTCATAAGATTGGATCTCGGCTTGGTGTTGGACTAGGGAAGGAATTGGTTAGTTTCCTTCGAGGGAATTTGGACATATTCGTTTAGAAGCATTTGGATATGTGTGGGACATCGCTTGAAGTAGTGTGTCATGTGCTGAATGTGAATCCAAGGTTTCCACCAGTAAAGCAAAAGAAACATAGTCTGGGATGGAGCGATCCGCTGCATTAAAAAAATAGGTAGATAAGATAATGGAAAACAACTTTATCGGCGATGCTCTATACCCAAAATGGGTAGCAAACCCCGTGTTGGTCAAGAAATCGAATGGAAAGTGGAGGATGTGTATTAATTATTCGGATTTGAATAAAGCATTCCCGAAGGATAGCTTTCCCTTGACTAGGATCGACTAATTGGTAGTTGGGACCATAAGACATGAGTTACTCTCATTTATGGTTGCTTATTCGGGATATAACCAGATACCAATGCATACATCATATTAGGAACACATCAGCTTTGTAATAGATTTAGGATAGTATAACTATCGAATAATGCCGTTTAATTTGAAAAACACTAGGGCTACGTATCAAAGATTGGTAAATTGTATGTTCAGGAATCAAATCGGGTAGACGATGGAAGTATATGTAGATGATATGCTTGTGAAGTCATGGTTATCGCGAAACCACTCGGATGTTCTTTTAAAGATTTTTGAAGTCTTGCGAAAGTACAGAATGAAGTCAAATCTGCTGAAATGTTCTTTTGGAGTTGCATCCATAAATTTTTGGGATTTATCGTAAATATGAGGCATTGAAGCCAATCTAGAGCAAATTGATGCATTAAGGAATGTAAGGGCCCTAAACATGAAAAGGAATTAAAGCTTGAATGTGAAGATGCTGCCTTGAGTAGATTTATCTAAAGGATGACAGATAAGTGCATACCATTCTTTGATGCCCTAAAAAAGAGTAAGAAGAATTTTGAACGGAATCAGCACTGTCAAAATGCCTTCGAGGAGTTGTTGAGGCACATGAAGACACCACCATTTCTATCCAAACCATTGGATGGAGAGGGTTTGTTTGTTTATCTGGCAGTATCTACTCACACATTAAGCATAAAATTGGTATGTGAGGAGGCAACAATTCAAACCATTTTATTACATTAGCAAGCAGTTTTACTAGAGCTGAAAATAACTACCTGAAGTTGGAAAAACTTGCATACTGATTATTGGTTGCATCGTGAAAATTGCAGCCATATTTTCAGGCTCCTCCGAATGCTGATTGATCCACCCTTAAAGCAGATGTTATTGACCCAAAACTTTAGGGAGGTCGTTGAAGTGGCACACAGAGTTGAATAAGTATGACATCACTTATCACCTGAGGAGAGCTATAAACGGGCAGGCGCTGGCTGATTTCGTTGCTGAGTTAAGTTTGTAGGATGGTGAGGAGGAATATGATGTGATTGCAATTTCCTATTGGAAGTTGTTTATGGATGGTGCTTCGAACGAACATAATTTAGGTGCAGGAATAGTCTTCGGAAGGGTGATCAATTTGCTGCGCATTAGAGTTAGAATTTCCCATGACTAATAACGAGGCTGAGTATAAGCTGTTGATAACGAGGCTGAGGATAAAAAAGGAACCAGGAATAAGGAAGCTACACGTATTAAGTGATTTTCAGTTAGTAGGTTGTCAAGTGAGGAAGGAATATCAGGCTATGGGTGCAATGCTAGCACTGGAACTATTTGATGATATAAAGCACCATACGGTTATGCACATCCCCATAGAGGATAATGTGAAGGCTTATTCATTGGATAAACTAGCTAGTTCTAGGGAAGCGCAACTGATGGGTTTGGTTTCATTGGAGATTTTGAAGGCTTCGAGTAACGATCAAATGGATGTCGAGTGGATTTTTGATACCATAGAGGAAGAAGAGTCATAGATGACTCCGATCAAAGATTATTTACTCAAGAGAACTCTCCTAAGGGATAGCAATAAACGAAAGATGCTTTGTCAAAAAGCACCTCGGTTCATGATGTAAGAAAGAGTGTTGTACAGAAGAGGATCCTCTACCCACTTGCTTCAATGTGTGCCAAGGATGAAGCTAGTGAAATCCTTATGGAAATCCATAAGGGTAGCTTTGGTGACCATAATGGGGGAAGACTTTGGCATAAAAGGTACTTCACTATAAATATTTCTGCCCAATAATAAATCGAGATCCAGTTGATTACACCAAACATTACGTCCATTGCTAGGGATTTGCGAAGATTCCAAGAGCCCCTTCGATAGAGCTTATGCAAATGGTTTGCCCATGGCCATTTACATTTTGTGAAATTGATATTATTGGTATGCTACCTATGGTGAAAGGAGGAGCAAAATACGTGACGGTTGCGATGGCTTACTTCATGAAGTGGGCCAAAGAGAAACCATTTGTCACGATCACAACAAAAAAGGTAACCAGCTTCATGATGAAGAATATCATCTGTAGGTTTGGAGTATCTTAGAAGATCATAACGGATAGCGGAACTCATATCGAATGTACCGAGTTCAAGGAATTATGTAGTCGGTATAGTATCGAGAAGAGCTTTTTAGCGGTAGCACAATCACAGGCGAATGGACAAGTGAAAGCAGTCAATAAAATCATCAAATCCACCTTGAAGAATTGTTAACTAAGGCCAGAGGCAATTGAGTCGATGTTCTTCCACTGGCGTTATAGGCTTATAGGACACCTCACAAATCTACAACTAGACATATGTCATTCACTTTGGCATACAGATCGGAGGTTATGATCCCAATTGAATTGGAGGTCCCTTCTTAGTGTAAAAGGCATTATGATCCAAAGGTACATAAGGAACTTATGCTTAAGTCCCTGGATTTGGTTGACAAGGAAAGGAAGGAAGTGGAATTAAGGGTGGCTACTCACCAGAAAGAGTAACATGGAACTTTAACACCATGGTCTGAAACTGTACTTTCAATGTAGGTGATCTCATTTTGAAACAAGTTCTCCCAAGTATGGGGGCATTTGGTCCAAATTAGGAAAGTCCTTTCAATCGAGCGAAAGCTTACAGATGGAACATTCAAGCTAGCTATAGTTGGTGGAATCCTGATCCCATGAGCATGGTTCAACGACTTGTTATGGCATTATTATGTTTAATTTTATTTAGTTTATTTGCAATTAAGCCAATCAAAGATTCTGGGGGCAACGTAATAAGGAATGACTTGCCATATTTTTAATTTATAAGTAAGATTTGCATCTTAAACCAACAAAACCATATTCTTGTAAGCACGATAGTTTGTGCTGCATGATTAGCAGTATGATCGGGTATAAACTCCTGTGATCTAGGACGCAGACTGAGGAAGATAATCGTCGGAGTTAATCAGATAACTGGACCACCTCATCTGAAAGCTTGGAAATAGTTATAACCCCTATATAGGATCATGGTCGAGGAGTACAATTTCAAGGGTCGGTCGGATAATTAGACCCTAAGGTACTAGCTCTTTAGGTCGGGCATTAGAGCCGAGGAATGTAAATATAGGGGTTGATCGGATAATTCATCCCCGATCTCAGAGTTAGACAACGCCAAGAAGGAATGACTACATAGGGATCGATCAAAAAATTGGACCCCCAACCTTCAAGAATTGGTCGTTGCCCCTAATTAAGCAACATTACGAAGGAATGCTCAGAATTGGATAGCTAAAGTGCTATTTTTCAATGATAGGAACTGATATGTGGTTAAATCCCAACCACCATGCCTATGGCTTGGAAGAATAAGCTAGGCTGAGGTTAGGCGAGGAATGCTAATGAATATTCTCAGTCGGCACCCGGAACTAGGTAAGGCTTGAAGCAAATACCTGGAGATAGGCGTCCAAAAGCACTATGTCTCGGATATTTGAACTAGTGCATGGCCAAAATCTTCATGACTATGCTTACAACCTAAAGGGGCACGTTTGGTTGAAGATGAGCAAAGGATAGTTTCCTAAAGTTGAAAATAGGTACTACCGATTTCCTTCGAGCCAGGATCAGGATAAAGAAGATGACTGGAGGAAATCAGATAATCCATCCCATATGATTAGAACACCAATCATGCCTGATTACCGACGAGATTGGGAATGTCAAGAATTAAACATGTTGTTCCTTAGGAACAAGTATTAGCGTGGAACTTAAATTATTTATTTCTTTTTAATGGTCGAAGGAAATTCAACCTAGTGCAAACAGGAATAACCACAGAGTTGGTTAAAACTTATAGTTTGATTTTACCAAAAGAAACACTTTGGTACTCTAAACGAGGCTATCTAATGGAATGTAATTAAAGAAATCGTAGAGATTCTATTTATATGCACAAAGTTACAGTAAATAGAAGCATTGCATGGAAATAGACATGTAAAATATAGGTAGATTGTAGTACAAGCAGTTATGTTATATATGCAATCAGCTGTACATAAGCAGCTATAGTAAAAAAGAATACAGAACAAAGATTACAGAAAAAAGTGATCTTTCACTACTTCAATATATACAAAGGTAGCATGGGTATTCCTATACAAACACTGCCTGTTTATAACAAAAAGAAGAAAAGGAAGTAGGGCAAAAAGAGCCACCTCACCCGTAAGTCCCAGTAATCTTCTATTTCTTTTTCCCACTCTTACTACCCTTATGGATGGAGATGTTGTGTCTTCTCTTGTGTTTTCGTCCACCCTTGGATTTTTCCTCTTTGGGAGTGTCTTTCTCTAGTTGGGAAGTCTATCCCTCAGTTTTAGCATGGAGCTCATCCGCTTTCCTAATAGAGGCATCAGGCAATTTGATCTTAAGAGACTTCAGCGTAATAGGAGGAAGCTTAGTGGGGTGGCTTGCAGGTGCAAAACTGATGAATTATTCTACTCTAGGCTCAATCTGAATTTTGGCCTTGGAAAGGTCAATCTTCAATCTCTCCGCTATGGTAATTTGATCAGTTGAGTCTGTAGCACTTCTTAAAAGGACATTTTTCTCCAGGGATAAGGATAGTACTCCAGGTTCTCTAAAGCTGTTATTTTCACAAAATCGGGCCTTGGTAAAGAACTTGGAAGAGCGATGGAAGTGATAAGTCCCACTGAGATGGAGGTCAACATGGTGAAATTGCCGTAGGACCTATGCCTTGAGTGGCTATGGGCGTAGGAGGGAGATGTGGATGATCTACTGTTTGGAAAAAGAGTGGTAAAGGTTCGAAACGGATTCAAGTTGAGAACTGGAATATCTCAAAAACCAGTGAAAAAAGAGATATAATTTGCCTGGAGTTAGTTGTGAAGCGAGAGACTTAGAAATTTTTCCCTCTTGGAGTGAGTGTTGGATCGGGTTATCAACAAAGGGAGGAATATATGGCTCAATGAAAGTAGTTAGTGTAGATGATGGTATAGTTTGGTTAGCTCCCAAGCTAGCCCTTGAAATAGTAGGAATATCTATCGATAACTCCTAGGATTTTGGAATTGATGATTGTGCTCGACTATGTGCGCTTGGACCGATTGAAGATTCGTCGACAACAACAACAATGATGACATCTTCTTCGGCCAGGGTGGTTTTCCCAACTTAAGTTTGGTTATATCATCTCCATCAAGGTACTTAGCCAGTAGCAATTTTTCGGTAAGGCCTTACCGGCTACTTTCGAACGACGCAGCACATCTTTCCAAACATCGACGAGGGTTATAGCGCATATACTCCTTGGCCATTTCTGATTCATGAACTGAATCACGTTAGAGAAAACTTGTTGAAGAATATTGTTTAATTCTTCCCTTTCCATCATCTTTCCTTCTTTGAGGTCTTTTAACTTTAGCACGACAAAGAAATAATCAACTTCCAAATCTGTCTTTCTGGTCTTCACCGATTGTAGGCTCTCTTCGAGCTTATCTTTTTTTTTATAAAACTCTTGAATCTCAATTGCCTACACTTCAATGGTTTTTTCCTCGGCCTGGATAGATTCATCTTTTGCAGTAAGGGTTAGTTCTTCTCAGCAATCCGTGTTTTTAAGGTAGCATTTTCTTTATATGTAATATTCAACAGGTCTTTTAGCACAAGTTCTGCATTGTTATGCGCCAGCCTCGTTTCAGCCATCCAAATGTCAAGCTTAGCGTTGGATTCTACAGTCGTATCTTTCTCTTCCTTCATCTTCTCCAAGTCTTCTTTGTACACCACAATGAGGCTATCATAAGTCTTTTTCTCAAACTCTAAGGATTGGTAGTTCATATGATTAATGTGGTTGTCCTTAGAAAGGGTGTAGGTAAGCCTTTTCCACTCATAGCCCTGGTTGATGAGCATCAAAACCATTGGATGCCTTGGTCTACGTCTTTCTTTGGAATATTTTTGATGCCATGATCAAACATGACAACTTGCAAGAAAAGATCAGGAAACCCCATCTATAGGCGGGGCGGTGCGATTTAAAGAGAAACTGGGGGAGTAGAGATTCCTTTGGAATGAGGAGACGCAGCAGTAGTCAAGGATTGCAAAGTAGGGATTTTTTTGGTGAGAAAGAAGATGAGGTTCGATGCAGGGGCAGAGAAGCACTGGAAGAGGACTCGTGGAAATCGTGCGAGTCTTTGTGCCACTTTCTTGGATCGGCTACCTTTCTTTGGCCTATCTTTTCTTTCACTCTCTCCTCGTGCGGTGATCGTCTTCTACTTTTTGTTCTCTCTCCTTGCATCCAGCTCTCTCTTCCTTGATCTCTTAATGACTCCGGTAACTGAAACAAGGTGGATACAGATCATGAGTCCACCCTCTCGATTCTCCAATGTCATGTTAGAGCTTGATATATTTGTCTCTTGCCATGATACCAAAAATAAGAAGAAAGATCGAATAAGTTTTGGAACTTTTGAAATTCAAATGAATGCAAAGATGTGTATTCGGGATCCTAGTGCAGTGTCTATAGTGTCAGTATCCCACTTTAAGTACTCTATGACATCTTCGGAAGGGAAAATGAAGCCCAAGGAGCCAACCTTTCTGAGATCACCAATTAAAATATTGAAATCACTCAAGGAGGTAAAGACGTCTCCAAAAGACTCGGATAAAAGATTCACATTAGTTACGAGAAGAGTGCTCATTTCGAAACCCTTCTTTGAAGACTTGATAGCGATGCATTTATGGAGAGATGAGGTAGGATGTTCGGTGGCTTCGGGAGATGTCTTGCCACATGACTCATCCTCCTCTAGACTAGCTAGCACTCTCTTCTTCTCTTTCTCTTTCTCTTTCTTTATCTTCCACTATCCTTATATCCTCTTTCCCTTTTCTCCTTCACTCGTCTTTACTCTCCTTCATGATCATTTGCATCCTAACTCCTTCACCCTCTTTTCTCATAATTTCTCCAATAGCGGTCTCTTCGGTTGTTCTATTTGGAGGCTCATCGACATTAGTAATACCTAAAGAACCCCCAAGTTTCCCTCAGAGATTATCATTGGAGTTGTGAGTGGAAGAAAACGATCGGGTCAACCATATAGAGGTACTCAGTGGAGTGATTATAGGAATGGAAAAGTGCTCTGGATGCAGTAAATTGTACTGTCGAAGGTTCTCGTTCATCAGAAGGTATGTTGTAATGTGATGTTGGAAGTTAATTCCCTTAAGAGCTTTCATAGTTTCAGCATGCTCGTTATTTGTGTCTTGAGTAGGGATATTTGTGAAAAAATTAAATAAAAGATAAACGCTTGTGCAAAGGAAATCCAATTGCGGGAGGAATAAAGAGGAAGGGCTCTTACTGCAAGAGAGCCAATGCGCATTGAATCCATATTGACACCGAACTAAGAAGTACTCATTCTTGAAATACGAGCATTTGTAATGGAGCGTCTAAATGAATTTGCATCTGCACCAGGCCTTAATAATCATGAGAAATGGCAAGTCTTACCGATGCTTGAAGCTCAACGTATGGGTTAACTCTCTAAATACTAGAGGTTGCTAGAATCGGTTCATGAACATCATATACAAGCAGCCTAATAATTCATATCCATTGGGATGATCATGGAATGGATCCAACCCCAGCCCTTGAAGAATCATCCACAGGAATGGATTGAAATGTAGTACAATGTTGCCTAAGCACATAATCTATTACAGGCTGTGTAGCCTAATGGAGGGTTATGAGCTCGTTACCACTGGGTAGGAAGCAGGACATCACCTTTGGGGATTCCATGTTGTCCGTAGGTGGCTTAAAGCATCTTGGAAGTAAGGATTGTTGGCACCCATTCAGGAGGGTTGTCCAGAACCCTTAAACCGATATACTCATTCAATGGAGGAGATTGCTCCAGGTTTGGATTTACCAGAACAATCATTCCTTGTAGTTCAGCGGTAGTCGAAGGCTAGTTCCTGAAGCCATGGACGTCAAAGCCTGAAAAGTAATGGATCTAGCTTCAGAAGGAGTAGATAGACCAATACCTGATTTGAAGCAAGGCTATTGATGGGTCATTCTAGATAAAAAAAGCTTAGCATTCAACATGATTAGGCATGTTTAATTTTGGAATTCTATTTAGATTTTAAATCCATGTGACCAATGCTCGAAGTTCAACGGTATTCAACATGTTTGACTAGTCGAACTTAAAACGTCAATCAAGGCAAGTGGAAGTGTAAATCTATGCAATATGAGACCCATATCCTATGAATTGGATCTTACTCATTATCGTCGGATAATCGATAATGGAACTGCTGTCCAGAGTGATGAGGAAGTTTTTATTTTGCAGGATCACTGGAATATGCAGTAGTTGAATATGCTGTGTTGACAACAAAAACTCCCACGAATACCCAAATAATGTGAAAGCACAATCAATCTAATAACATTACCAACTAGAGAATAATATAAGTTCATAGATCACAGATTCAGCGCAGAAAAGTAATGAACACGTGAATTTTATAGTGGTTTGGAAAACTTTGGCCTATGTCATCTCCAATAATCTTATTATTTATACTGTAAGGTTATAAGTAGAGTTGTTCTTGCCTTAGAAAACTAATGAAGGAAGTGAAAAGAGTGATGAAGAATAGCCAGCCCAAAAGATTCTTAAATGAATGCCAAGCCTGCTGTATTTATATAAGAAGACATAAAAAATATCTCATTCAAAATCCGGATCTGGAATCTCCAAGCCAAGACGACCATCACAAAAAATCCAAACCGGTCGCACCTCTATAGAAAGATCAGCCCCGACCCCGCCTCCATTCCATGTGGGTGCATATGACCCCTACCGTGGGTTCTCCATGTTGCCTACTTCTTGTTTTCAAAGTTGAATCTAGAGTTGATGCGTTGCTCATATAGTTGTTAAGTGGTCATCGTTAAGTTATGATGCCAATCTGATCGATCCATGGTCCATATCATATTAATCCAATCCGATCTCTTACCTAATGGGAGCATTCCGATCTGATCCCTTACATAGGGGAAGTGTCAATTCCACACTTAGCCAATTTCAAAGTGTTATTTGTCCGAATCCACTCAAGCGTCGTCCTTAGCCTTGTTTATAACCGATCTCCAAGCCTGATAATCATCTCTCCAGACTTCCTCCCTTAATGATCATGAAATCTGTTTGGCCAAATCCATGATATACTGCCTTGGGCAAAATGCGGTATAACATTTGCCCTCTAAAACAAGCCTTACTGTTGGAAGGCGTGTTTGGAATCACCATAAGTCTAAAGTCCAGAATCCATTGATAACCATATTTTCCAATACATAATCTAATCTGTTGCCAAGCTAAATTATCAGAAGCTGTTTTGTGTCCGCTTGGGAGTTTGTTAATGAAACCCACGGCTACACCAAGTCGATAGCTAATTCCGAATCCTTCCCAAATTCTTAACCAAGTCCATATTCATCCAAAGTCGGTAACCAAGTCCATGATCTCAAAAGATTATTTTCCAAATCCAAAACTCGATCTCTTTGGATCGTTAGCCAATTCCAAGGTCTTACCAGACCAGTAGCCTGGTTCGTAGTTTCTCCGGACCGATCACAGCCTTTTTGAGCTTTTGCTGGACCCTATCTTTTTAATTTACGTTGAAGGAGGAACAACGACAAGTAAGCTGATCCTCTCACTCTTCGACAAAGCGGCATCATTTCCTACACTTTGATTCAGTGTCCCTGAACATAAAGCAATGTCATAGCCTACCTAGGCCGATTATAGCCTCTTCGGACCCTTGTTGGTCCCACTCACTGTTCGACGAGAAGGCCACAACGATCTGAAGCCAATCCTGTCGCTCTCTAGCAAAGTGGCTTACTTCTTTCTTCTCTGGTCCCATCTCTCCGGTCGAGTCATAGCATGATTGTTGGGGTATCCTTCTTCGACCTCAATCCCCAATCGAGGACTTAATCCATGTATGAATCCATCTTTTCGCTCTCTAGCAAAGGGACTCATACCTTGCAATTATTGCCCCATCGCTCCAGTCGGGACAACAGCGACAAGTTATTTATTATATTAAACTAGATATAAGCATTCCAAAGTCCATTTATTTATTATATTAAACTAGATATAAGCATTCCGAAGTCAATTTACCAAATTATAAATTAAGAGTTCGTACAACTAGAAAATCAGCAAACCAAAATCAAGAAAAAAAAAATTCATAAATCTGAACACTATGGTTTATCATCATCTCATAGTATGCCTAGGGACACACGTACATATGTAAGTGACTTAGCCGTTTTGTTGCAGAGTTTATTACTTATTCCATGGCATCTAGATTAAGAGATAACGAGCTAATGCTCGATCCAAGGCCATTTCCATTTGAGGCAAATGGTTGCTGCTCCTATTCCATCACCATAGCCCGAGTCCTCACGTATTGTTGTAGCGGACCATTTCTTACATGTTCCTTTAACTATGTCCTTCAAGTGCTTGTAGTCGTTTTTATTATTCCCATCCAGCTCATGGAATAGGCAGTATTTTCCTGATGTCTGCTCCCATTCGAAGGGTTCCCTCCTTATCGTCCTTCGGTACGGAAGACGTCCTTAAGTATCTAGATAAATACTTTATAGAGATTCAGTCAAATCTGAATAATAAGAGAATTTTGGTTCTCTCCATTGCTGGTTCGATCATTTAAAGCCACTATCTATTTTATTTTTCCCTTGTCCTTGTCCAAACCTTCCCCGCACGGTCCTTCATTTCTAATTACATTAACCTTTTCTTTGTCGACCTCATCATACTACCGTGGGAAACTCTTAGTCTCATGATAAAACATCCCGAGATCCCTAGGAGGATCCCATTCCAATGACACCTTGAAATTCATGTTGTCAACTATTCCTGATACTATTGCAATCAAAACCATCGATGGATTAGGACGATCCATCGAAGTAACCACCACATTGAACCTCGTTAAGAAATTATGAAGGGACTTTCCCATTATACGATTTAGTGTTTGCAACGTCATCAAGCTATTGGGTCCCATGATGTGGACCCGAAATTGCCTCATCAATTTGTCTACCAACTCCGTCCAAGTGCTAATAGAACCGTTCTCCAATTGCCTAAACAAAAATGTAGTTATATCCGCCAAGTACAAAGAGAAACATCACACCATCACTTTCTTTAATGCCCGCAGTACTTCCATATGCCTCATATTGCTCATTAGATGAACAGCAGGATCCATTTTTTCTTCATATTCCCCTAGTGTATATAATTTAGAATGTAGTGGATTCCTAACATGATTGATTCTAGGATTGAATGGACTTCTATTAACATCTTCCAGATCTATATTCAGTAATCCTCCCCTCATACCCTACTTGATCATCTCTGCAAACATATCACTTCCATCCAAATATAGCCTTCGATCATTATTTCCAACCCGCCCTCAATTCCGTGAGGCTACCGCGAAACATACTCCTTCGGACAAGTATCCAAATTTTGACTTGCACCAAACTCCACATGATTGATCGCATGCCCACCAAAATTTTGACCGATTAGACCCAGTGGCATGCCCTCGATCCCTTGAGGATATGTGCCGACCCCTCAGGAGGGATCGACGCAGATCACTCCCAGTTGGACGGGGACTTCCCTCGGCTACTCCACTCCGTTCTCCTGCCTATTTTCTCTATTTCCATGATCTCGATTTTGATTTCCCACAACTCCTGCTAATCCTACTCCTTGATCCAAATTACCATTAGCTCCAAACCTTGTTTTTGCACTCCATCAGCACCTACTACGTTAGCCTGTCCAACCTGCCTAAGGAAATTCTGCATCATCTCCTTCTGCCTCTTCATCATCCGTTCCTGCATAGCGTTTACCATTGTTTCAATCTCCTCCCTAGTGATGTAGGCGGAGGTCTAATTAGCTCCAGCTCCTAAGGATGCCTCCTTACTTCCTCTATGGTGACTCCTTTCTACTAGTGCTCTCTTTGAAGAATTCCAACCATTGTTCCTAATCCAAGCTCTAAATATTTTCTCAAATCAGAGGGTGCAATTATTCTCAGTGAAAGCACCAAAATGTTTACAGCAAAAATGGCCACCAAGACCTAATAATGTGAAAGCACTACTAATCCAATAACAATACAAATTAGAGAATAATATAAGTTCACATATCACAGATTCAATGCAAAAAAGTAAATGAATACATGAATTTTTTAGTGATTTAGAAAAAGTTGGCCTACGTCCACTCCAATAATCTTATTATTATACTGTAAGATTATAAGTACAGTTATTCTTGCCTTAGAAAATTAATGAAAGAAGATAAAAGAGTGATGAAGAATAGCTAGCCCAAAAGATCCATGAATGAATGCCAAGTCTTCTGTATTTATAGTAGAAAATGTGCAAATATCTCGCTCAAAATCTGAATCTGAAATCTCCAACCCAAGATGATCCAACGCGTAAAAATCTAGGCCAATCACACCTTTATAGAGAGATCGGCCCCAAACCCTACTTCATTCCACATGGCGGCGTGTGACCCTTCCTGTGGGTCCCCCATGTTGCCTACTTCTTGTTTCCGAAGTTGATTCCGGAGTTGATGCGTTGTTTGTTGAGTTATTGAGCGATCATCATTGAGTTGTTCTGCCAATCCGAGTGATCCATAGCCATAGTAATCCAAACCGATCTCTTTCTTAAGGGAACTGTCAATTCCATACTTAGCTAATTCTAGAGTGTCATTGGTCCGAATCCGCTCGACCGTCGTCGATGGCCTTGTTTATAACCAATCTTCGAGCTTGATAATCATATTTCCAGGCTTCCTTTTTTGATGATCACAAAATCTTTTTGGTCAAATCCATGATACACTCCTTGGCCAAAAGGCGGTATAACACTATGCAATAGAGTCATTCTGATATTAGAGAACGTTCAATGTGACCATTCCCTAGAAGAGAATCATCCTATTGGTCTTCAAATGGAAATCTGTGATCAACTAGGTGTTGACGGAATTAGCCAAGGCACTTTAGAATGTAAGGACTTGGAATTTAGGTAATTGGATATATTTCAAGTACAACTCGAGTAGAACCTAAGGAAAACTTAATATATGCCTTAACCAACATCGTATCAAGATTACCTAAAGTCACCATCACCAGTCAAAGGTCAATCAGTGGCCATGATGTAACTCTTGATTACGACCGATGTTGGAAGGTAGTAACCTATCTTACGGAACTTCTGATTTAAATCAGGGTTTGAAAGCGATTAGGTCCGAGCATCCTAAAAGAGGTAGCAATGGTCAGTCGAAGGATTTACTAGTGGTGCTAGCGTTCAGAGGTAGGATTTGCATTTAGGTGTGTTCTATGATGAGTTAAGATCTTGGTAAGGAAAGTCTCGAGATAAAACAGTTGAAGATTGAAAAGTGAAGAGTGGAAAAATGTCCAAGTACATAAGTACTTATAGCACTGAAACAACTAGTAAACTACTCGATACCGATCGAAAGTAGTTGACACCGACAAGAAAATTAAAAAAAAAAGTAAAATAGAGGAGCACATCTGGCCAAGGCATGGATCAATCACCATAGTGTAGATCTTGTTGTTACCAGACAAGTACCAGCTATATCGGAACCACTCAGAATGTCATTGTTAATCTCATCGGAAGATGGCATGTATGATTGTCTTAAAGTGCATTTCTTAAGGAATAAACGAACAACTCAAACTATTTTTTAAAAGAAAGCAGACAAGTACAAGCTATATTAGAACCTCTTAGAAATGACTCGATCTCAATGGGAAATTGCTCGAAACATAAAAGATCAGGAGTAGAAGATCAAAGGAGGGAAGAGATGTAGTCCCCCTCCAAAATTCATGTTGGTACTGACCACTTCAGATTGTTACCGAGTAGAAATTATGGCTTAAGGGGACATCTTCCCCCCTACACTCTTTGATCTGCATCTGGGCTTGGTATTTCATGGGCCTCTGATTCTGCTGGTTGATTTTCCTACAAGTGAAGACCCTATAGCAACTAGAAAAGGACTTTTGGCTCATTATATTCTTCATCTTCTATCTCTCCTTACCGTAGTCACTAAGGTAGATACCATTGGCAGTTCTAGACTATAAGAACTTGTCAATCCATTATATTAGTGACTCTTAAATTCGTACTCCATAAAAATTATAGTGGCGTATGCAAGAGATTGCAGAACCACTTTAAAAACTTGTTGTTATTACTATTTTTCATATACTTTCTACCAGATTTCAATATTTCTATAGGACTATGGATGTTGTGCCACTTTCTATACCAACATAAAGTCAGTATGATTTAATGTAAATACCAAAATCTTTAACTACTACCATAACCATAAGCACAGTAAATGTTAATCATGTGAAATATAGAGTATGGTTGAGTAGTCGATGGTTCAACTGTAGATTACAAGGCCACTCAACTCGAGATAAATTCCTATGACTTCGAATATCATATGCCTCCTATCTATGTAAAACCACAACCCTTTATTTTATCATCGTGCCTACCTAATTAATTAATTAACAATGAAAGGTTTGGATTTTGTATGGGGAAAGAGGTCGCATGGGATTGGGGAGAAAAGAACTTGACTCATTCACTTTCAAATAGTTCTAATAAATATAATCTATTTATATTATAAAATAAAAAAATCTGCTAAATGTTATGATTGATATATACTCTATAAATGTAGCCAAGCCTGACCCAAAGGAGCCCTCCAATCCCAATGGGGAATCCCACTAGGTTGAAGGCAACATAAAACTGATATTACTTATAACTTATATAAAAAGGACATTAAAGTAACAATCAAATAGAGCGTTTGGTTGATTGGCTGGCAGGAGCATTTGAATTTGCCCATACGGGCAGTATTTGAATCATGACGTGGGTTAACATTGATATATTTTCCCCTCTTCGAAAGTTTGGCACAAAAGAAAATAAACCAAGCATTATATCTACGATGACCTACCTTTTTGACTCTTGAGAATGACACTTAATACATCCACGGTATTTGTGTGTCATTATCCAAATGTCTGAATGATAAATTGTCGGGATAACATAAAAAGAACAGAACAGAAAATCTCACAACAAAACCATTAAATATATCATAACAGTAAAATAGTACATAGAGTTACTCCCTAACATGGAGTTATCAAAGTTACACAAAATTTCTACAATCAGCTTAGGCAGCTATAACAATCTACCTTTACACATGCTGAAACAAAATATATATACACAAAATAAATAAACAGTGAAATAGATAGCTAAGTAGATAAAACCTCTTGCTTGAACGCTGTCTAAAAAGATCCCATAAAATACCTACTACTCTCAAATTATTCAAATATAAATGAGTGCCCAAGAGTTTAGGTAAAACAAACAACTTTGGTCAGACAATATGTTTGGTATGAGTAAAACTCTAAAACATAAGTGTAGTTAAACAACAACATGTGAGACCATGCCGCCAAACGTGGAAAGGGTTTCCTCTTATAAAAACAACATCCAAATGTAAAGTATGGATATTAAAAATTAACACCGTGAAGAGTGCTGTACTCTTCCCGGTGCAATCAAGTAAAACAAATTCAAAGGTTCGAATCAATAAGAGAAAGGAATTTACCAATAACGACTAGGAGGGTGCACTTCCCTTACAAAAATTATACCTTTAGAATTTATATTTGAGAACTCCGATGGCTCTTGGAAACCTCCAAGCCGGAGCCCGTCAACTGTTACCAAGAATCCGAGTATTTCACATCTCAATATGCACCACTAAATCCAATGTAGAGTGGATGTGAAAATACCCTAATGAGAGTAACCTCATATAGCTTGGCCTCCACTCGCTCTTTGAGTTTAGTCATTTCCGACAAAGAATAACAAAGCTCAAGTGAGCTACACATTGACTTAGATTAATGTAATACAAAGAAGGCTAAGCAAATCGATAGTCGACAAACCAACTATCGAAGGTAACAAAATGATCGTATATGGACAGTAAACCTCATATTCCTCCCACTACTCATCAATTTCAAACTTGTACTATTTCTTTGTTAAAAATGAAGTCAGACAACTGAAGGTAGTGTTACCTCTAGGAATTGTCTGGACAATGATTTTAACATTCGAGATAGTGATAGGTTTTCATACCTGGACGTTTAGTACCTAGAGTATGTCTAAACTCCTTTCATATTAGTGATATCATTTACGGAAATTTCTTTTTCATAACCGAATCGAAATTTTACTTTTCAAAATTGAATTCATGCTTGGGCTTCTCATTACAAGTTTTTAACTTTAAAACAACTTTGTAAAAATGGTTCATTAACTTTAAAACACCATTATAAAAAAGATTTAATGCTTAAAACATCCTTAGTAAATAGGTTAATTATTTTTGATTAACATTAAGAAGAATGATTAATTATCTTTAAACTTCATTAATTAATTTGATTAATTAACTTTAAATACCCATAATTAAAAAGGTTAATCATTTTAATACACCATTAACTAAATTAATTAATTAATTTTAAATCTCATTAATTCAGTTGATCAATTAATTTTAAAACATCATTTACTAAAAAGGATTAAATAATTTAAAATATCATCAATGCAAAAGATTAATTAAATTTAAATTAATTAATTGACTTTAAAAGTAATTAATTAAAAGCGATTAGTTAATTTTTAAACACCATTAATTAAAATTATTAATTAACTTTAATCTATCACTATTTATGAGACTGATTAGACTTAACTATCATTAGATAAAATGGTCAATTAATTTTAAACATCATCAACAAAGTAATTAATTAATTTTATACACATCGTCATTAAGGTAATTAATTAACCTTAATCCTCATTAATGAAATTAATTAATTAAATTTAAAATCATTATTATATTAGTAAATTAAATTTAAATCCATCCTTATTCAAAAACCAAATTAACTTTGCAAAGTAAAAAACCAAGCTCGAAAGCAAAACAAAAGAAATCGAAGAGATAGTATTTTCCGAAAGTGTCGATATAGCGATAGTAGTTATACAGACACTTTGATAACTACTTTCATGTTATAATGATTTTCATCCAAGCCTCACATGTCATAACATAAACATGGCATAGTAAACGATATTTATGTACATAAAGAAGGCATCATTTTTACAAATTTACTTCGAACTACACAAATAGTTTTGATTGCTTACTAACTACTTAAGGTGTCGACATTTTAACAAGCAAACCAAGTTACAAACATTACAATCAAACATCCATAACCTAGTGATTTAATAGCTACAATCATGTGAAGGAGGTAAAGTTCAAAACTTTAATCAAAAATGAGCTTTACTCACCGAAATGCCTAGTAAATCGAACTGAACTTTCAGTAAATCTTCGATTGACCTTAGACCTTGGTTTTTCTTTTGGAAAGACTTAATTTTTGTGGGCTAGGAGGTAATACGATTCGGCCTAGTATTAGGATAGCTCTGCCTAAGTAGTGAAGTGGTGGTATGGCTATGTTTTAGCAAGAGAAGATGTAGGAAATAAAGTAGAAGATTTTAAACAGGGGCTTTAAGAAATTAGAATGGAAAAGAATTTATTTTTAAAATTTTGAAATAACCATGGAAGCCATGGAAACTTAGATAAAGGTTGCATGAAGTTTTAAAATGAAATTAGGAATGATAAAATGATAAAAAGAAATAGGAAATTTGCTTTTATATAAAATGAACTAAACAAATAACTACACTACCCGTATGTACTTTACCCTCCGCAACATTGCGCCACCTCACACTTGTCTCCCCACCATAAATTTTGAAATTTCCTTGTCCCCTTCATGAAAAATTAAGCCAACATGTCATAAATGCATTTGTACCTTCTGTTTAAACATGTTTTTTAAAGGAATTTCCATTTAAACATTTTTTTTCTTATTTTATTTTTCATAAAAGTCACATCATATTTTCCTAAACCTAAGTATATATTTATACTTCTAAAATGTGCTACCTTATTTATAAATAAACATGAATTTGTTTACACTAGAGTTTATAATTTTCACAACAACTTTTAAACGATTAAAGTTGAAAATTCAGAAAACACTTTTCGATCACATTTTCAATTTTTCTCTGAACTAAATATTTTTGTAAACATATTTTGAAAACCATTACACCATCACTAGCTATTATTTAAAAGATTTTTTATTTAAGTTATAAAATAAATTTATTAATTATTTAAAAATATATTAAGAATCCATATTTTAAAGAGGTTAAATTACGGGTCATTGCACTCTCCCCCTTAAAATAAATTTCATCTTCGAAATTTACACTTAAGGAGATAACTCAAAATGGGCATTGTAACACCCTTAATTTTTGATAACATTATTCAAGAGATTTAATTAGGTAAATTAAATAGAATTATGTAAATGTTAATTGATAAGGGGATTGAGACTTGAATTAATTTAATCAAGGCTGAGCCTGATATAATAATTAATGGGCTTAAGTGTGGTTTTTGGTTAATTAAATTACATAAGAGTATATTAGGAATTACAGCCCATAACCCATACCCATACCCATGTATATTTTGTTCCTACCATTTCATTCCTTACTAACGTCATTTTGAAACGCAAAAATCAAAAGCATAAGAATGGCCGGCCAACAAGAGAACAAAAGGAATACAAATTAAAAGCTAGAGAATCAAGATTAGAGGAAATCAATCTCAATCCATTCTCCTTATCTAAATCAAGGTGAATAATAATTTCATCTCTATTTTGTTTTGAATCATATATTTTCGGATTTAAGGGTAAATTCATTTTTATGATATAATAGATGATAAAATGCTTGATTTATAATTTATATAGTTTAAACAAGATTGTTTAAAGGAGGATAAGCATGGTTTTAGGGTAAAACTGAGATTTAATGTTGTTTAAATGCCGTGATAAACTTTTATGTTGTGAGAAACATGATTTTGGAGTTGAGTTTCAATTTTCATAATTTTCAAAGCTACGAAAATGTTATTATGAATTTTCAAAGGAAAATATGGTTATTTGGGTTTATAAATTTATTTTGGAAAATATATTGAGAATTTGGGTCTAAAATTTTGATATGTTAGTTAATATTATTAAAGTTAATATCTATAACTTTTAAGGATTTTTCCAATAAGATTTGCTATGCAAACCAATTTTTTTTAGAAGGACTTCTTTGCAAAATTGCTTTTGCTTAATGGAAAGGCTTATTTGATTAACTTAATTATGGTTAGATATGAAATTAGTGGCAGTTATTTTGTAAAGGAATTTAAAAAACTTAAGATAACCAATTTGGTTTTGACACGTAGGTCAGTTAGAGAAAAGTTTACTTTAAGAAAAACTAAACCAGGTTTACTCAAAAAATTGGTTTCACCTATTTTGGAAAGCACCTTTCGACACAGAAGCTTCTGCCTTCATCTTAATCGAAACCTTGGTTTGTTTTTAAAAAGAAAAGTGTTTGCCTTTGTTTTGATTTAGCCTTCGACAGAGTCGAAGCGTAAGGTTTCGAAAGAGGTTTTAAAAAGGTTTCGAAAGGGTTGCCATTAACTTAAGATTGCTTTCGACAAGGTTCCTTATAAAAGAATGTTTTGACAGAAGGGGTTCCAACCTAGTCGAAACCCTGCTGCCCTTTTTTTATCTTTCGATGATGTTGAATATATCAATGCTGTCGAAAGAGTACTTGGTTTTTTAACTTTAAGCCACTTCCTATAGCATTAAAAAGGGGCTATGGGTTTCAAAGCTAATAGTTTCGAAAGGGTTTTCGACGCCAACCTTCTAATATTTTACCCAGATGATAAATGCTTTCGAAAGAGATGGTGTCTATGCCATTAAGTTATTCCCATTATTTTTATATGATAAGGGGTGGTTTCAAAAGAGTTGCTTTCGCCTATATTCACTTTGACCCAAATAATGTTTTAAGTATAAACCCATTGCTTTCGAAATGGGTACTTTCAATGATTTTGGAAGGATTACTTCCAATAGTGTCGAAAGGGGTACTTCCAACTGGTTTCGAAGCTAAGATTCTAAAATTAAATATTTATACTTTACTACAATCGAAATATTTCGAAAGGAATGTTTTAAAAAATTACAAAGGTAGGATCCTAATGTTTTGAAGATAGATTTTAAGGCTTTTGAAGAAGGTCATCCTATGAAGTAGAAAGCTAGGTTTCAAAGGCGTCGAAAGGTTTTATAACCTAAACTCTATTTTTAAAGGAAAAAACCCATGACTAAATTAAAGGAGTTTTTTATAATGGTTTTGAGACGAAGCTTTCATTGATAAAATAATAGGTTAAAGGGATTAAACAAGTTTTATATTAAACCCACAAGAGTGGTAATTTTATGTTGTTATGTTTGCTTCTTCAAACCTAAATATATTCACTTTGTAATAGACCCGTAACTGCATTTTGGAGGTAAAGGGTAGAAGAACCAGCTACGTTAACCCGGTAGTGAATATAAATTGATTGAACTCCTGAATGAGTAGAATTGTATACAGGAGGTCTGGAAGACAAAAATATAGGAGCTTTAATATAAAAGAAAGATATTGGCAAGGGCCAGTAGGTTCTCAGTAAGACCAAGAAAACTGCGTATAGGAAAAGATATTGGCAGAGGCCAATAGGTTCATAGTTAGCCTATGAAAATTATGTATGAAGGAGATGTGAGAAAGGCAGGTTCATAGTAAGCCCATGAAAACTATGATTTGATACTGGTAGGATCGGTAGGTTTGTAGTTAACCTATGAAAACTATATCCGGATGAGATATTGATGGGTCAACAGGTTCCCAGTCAGCCCCTGAAAACTATGGTAAGAATAAAATATATTAGGGTCAACAATAGGTTCCTAGTCAGCCCATGAAAACTAGGATAAGAGAAAAGATATTAGAGTTACCAATAAGTTCTTAGTGATCCCATGAAAGCTATGTTATAGATAGGAAGTCCTTAAATGTTTAACCGGTTATTAGTCAGCCTATGAAAATTAATAGGTTAATAGTAATCCTAGAAACTATAATTGAAACAAATAGTCTAAAATGAATACGAATGAGTAATGCGGAATTGATTCATTTGTTTTGCATATCATCATATTATATTGTTTTGAATTGTTTTAACCATTGTGGATGCAGTAGCACATTATATGGTTTATAAAGGTTTTGACATACTATTGAAAGGTAAAACCATTTCGGTAAGCAGTACGGTCTCATTAGATATCTAAATGATTTGAGATGGCAGATTATTATTCATAACAAGCTTTATGTCTGACTCGAAGTTTATGTTTTCCCCTTAAACTCTCGGGTACTTAATTAATTTTTAGTAGTTTGAGAGTTGAGGTTTTTAGGTACCTCTTAAGACGAATAAGCTTCTAGAGACATGCAGGAGGCCTGATAACTATTTAGAGTTCTCTTTTCTTTTGATTCTGCTGTGTTGTTTGTAATGGCAAATTTTTTATATTGCCTATATATATTATGATCATCCAAGGGGGCGTCTTCGTATGTCTCTCTTGAGTGTATGTTGTAATAAATATATTTTCTCAAAATGTGGTTTGCGAGTTTGGGATTACATAACGAATTGGAAATATTTTGAAATGATATGTGATTTTGGTTGAAGTTAATTTTTTCTTCATATTCATGTGTTTTTGTGTATCAATGAATCTAACTTCGCCATATTTGGTTGCCGAGAATTAATAACTGTGGATGACTGCAACATCCATAGCCACTAGTTTTGGGCCTCCAAATAGGGGGAGGTTATAAGTTGGTATCAGAGCATAGGTTAATGAAAATTTAAGGAAAAGTTAAACCTATTTTTTTTTTGAAACATAATCCAATGAATTAAAAATATGATCGGGGTTTGGATAAGTTTATAGCAATGTACTTGTATTTGATATATATATATATGTCTATATAAGTACATATTCCCCTCTCTTTTTGACCGCTCTTTTGTATCTTACTAAGGCTCGTATGCAGATTTACGAGGAAGAAGATATGGAAGCAGGAAACAGAAAAGAAAATCTAGATGGAGGAAGCACCACAACCAACGGAAATGCTCGACCAAATACCAGGAGGAACCAAGGTCAATAGGCTGATGCCGATAAAAATGCTGAAGCTAATGTAGGTGTTGGAAATCCACCAGTAGATGCGAGGATGGTGTATCAGCTGTTAGTCAATCTGCTGCAAGCTGGAGTTGTTGATAATGTTAGAGGAGCTAATCATGTGGCTCCAGTTGGGAATAATTATGCTAAGCTAAGCAGAGACTACACTAGTTTGGATCTGTGTAGTTAATGCCCCACTATTACCCCGCCACAACCCCGCTATATCTCATAGCGGATTTCTAGCGCTATGATTTTTCCATATAGCCCCAGAATAAAGCATTTCCGCTTTAATCCCCGCTATTTCCGCTATATCCCATTATTTCCGCTATATCCCGCTATTCCCGCTATATCTTTTTTAATAAAATGAATTGAAAAATTGCATTTATACATTATATAATTATGAAACTAATTTATTTGATTTAATTTTTAATGTATTTTCACAAATGAAAGTACTCTAATATTCTACCACATTCAATTATGTTATATAACAGTTTTTCATTTATTAAAGTATATTCGCACATGTTTTTATTTAAAATTATTTATGTATTATTTTTAATTCAATTGAATGATAATGTTTTCATTTAATTACCATTTATATATTTGTAAAAACATTAAGCATGAGTTTTATATGTTATTTTAGAGCCATCCGCTATATCCCGCTATATCCTCGCTGTATCCCCGCTATGACTTTTTGCGCCTCCACTGCTTTGAATCTACCGAGCGCATTAACTGCATAGGTTTGGATGGAAAACTGTTTGTCAGAATGGAGGATGTTGTTGAAGTTGAGAATTGGCTTTTGAGCTGTGAGAGGATCTTTATTGATCTAGGCTTGGGTGATGGAAAAAAGAGAAGGCTAGCCTCTAGTTGCAAGGGGCAGCGCTTCACTGGTGGAATAGTGTGACCTCCGGGGTACCGAAGGAAGAGCTGATATGGGCTGATTTCAGGAGAAGTTTTGAGCAAAGGTTTCTATCTGAGGTTGCCAAGTCAACATTGATGAGGAAGTTCATGGATCTGGTTCAAGGAGAAATATCATTGATGGAGTATGCTACTAAGTTTGATGAGCGGTCTCGATATGTATATGCTATGGTTGACACTAACGTCGAAAGGAATGAGAGGTTCATTCGAGGACTGATGCCTGAGCTGGCTAGAATGACCATGACCCATATCTGAAAACCTTGTAATATGGTGGTGTAAATGGCCATTCTCCATGAAGAGATGCTTATTATTTTTGCTAGAGAGTAGCCAGTGAATCCCAGGGTCCTTAGGGAAAGAAGAGGAAGTTCTTTAAGAAGAAGGGAGCCCAGAAAGGGGATGTTGCCAAGAAGGCAAAGGCTGATTTAGTTTGCTACAAATGTGACAAGAAGGGTCATTATGCAAGTGAGTGCCGGTCAGGAAAGGGAAAGAATGTTGCAGACAAGAAGAATGTGAAATGCTTTAACTGTTATCAAGTCTGGCATTACAAGAACCAATGTCCGAAGCCAGTCAGGGCGGACAAGGGGAAAGTTTTTGCTATTGGATCATCAGTTAAGCCTACTATAGCTAACAAAGGAAAGATTGTGATGGAAGGTACATTTTTGATTCAGAGTATACTAGCTAGGATACTTTTGATACTGATGCATTACAATCATTTAAGTCTGTTACTTCCTTGAGGGTTACAAATACAATAGGAGGGTATGCAACTCTAGAAATGAGACATGACCAATTAGAATTTGATTTGTTAGGTCACAAGTTTGCATGCAGTTTATATGTTTAAGGTTTCATAGATTTCTGAATCATTTTAGGTATGGATTGCTTGAGAAAGTACGGGGCCAAAATACTTTGCCAGGATGGGGAGATATCTTTGAGTCACCCTAATAGTTATAACCAAATTATATTCTCAGTAGAAAATTCCGACCGAAGTTGTTATATTTTGCTAAGTGCAATGGAAGTGGGAGAAGAGATAAATCAAGTTCGAGTAGCAAAATAGTTTGCATATGTCTTTGAGCCAGTCATAGAACTACCACCGAAACGAGCTGTTGAGTTTCAGATAGATCTTGTGCCAAGAGCTGAACCCATGAACAGACCACCTAGCAGGATGACTCCGACGGAGATGAAGGAATTGAAGGTGCAGCTAGTGGATGTAGAAGGAAGAAATTTTATTTGACCAAGCAGTTCGCCTTGGGGAGTAGCCGTGGTATTTGTGAAGAAACCAGATGGGTCGTTAAGGATGTGTATCGACCATCGTAAGTTGAACGAAAGGACGATAAATAATAATCACCCTCTGTCTAAGATAGATGATCTGTTTGATCGGTTGAGTGGAGCCAGAGTGTTTCCAGTTGGATTTGGTGACAGGATTCCATCAGTTAAGAGTGGTGGAGGATAGCATTCCTTTAACAGTATTCAAACTAGATATGGTTCGTATGAGTGGTTAGTGATGCCCTTCGGGTTGATGAATGCACCTGCTTTCTTTGTGGATTTGATGAACCGAGTCTTCCGAGAATATTTGGATAGATTCATGTTGGTGATTATAGATGACATTTAGTGTACTCTAAGGATGAGAGAGAGTACGAAGATCATCTTAGAGTTATGCTAGAAGCGCTGAAGCAAAATCAGTTTAAGTCGAACTTTTTCAAATGTTATTTTTGGAAGAAAGAGGTTAAGTTTATTAGTCATGTGGTTTCAGAGAAAGGATTGTCAGTCGATCCGGATTAGATCGAAGTTGTGAACAATTGGAAGAGACCAGAAATAGTGACCGAGGTCAGAAGTTTTCTTGGACTTGCTGGCCACTACCGGAGACTCATCAAGGATTTCTGTAACAACCCTGAATTTTGTGATTTATTTTAGTTGTTTATTTTGATTATTTTAATTGAAAACTTTATTATATTTATTAAAATGAATAATTTTTGTTATTTTAAAGTATATTTTGATTTTTGTGTGAATTATAATTGCAAACCTGAATAAATAGGATATTTCCAGAAAAGTGGATTTTTCGTCAATCTGGTCGAACTTTGACTTTTAAATTTAAATATTTGAATTTTTGAATTTTATATTTTATTATTAAAATATATTAAATTTCAAGAATATTTCTTTTCGTTTCCTTGAAATCCGATTTATATTGTGAAAGTTATGCTTTTTACAATATTGCACGTAAATTGGTTTGTTTAATAAAATTATCTATTTTAATTTATATAATAATATTTTATTTGTCAAGTCGTGTTCTAATATATTTTATATGACATTTTAGGTATATATTTTATTTTAAAACATTTTAAAGTGATGTTATAATTTTTCCAAAATTTACTGTATTTATTTCCTATTTTTTTAGGCTGTTTTCTACTTTTCTGCTATTTTCTTCATTTAAATTATATTTAATTAAAATTTATATATTTATTTTGTGAATGCATTTTTATTTTATATTATTATCTTTGTTATAAATATTTTTACAAGGCCATATAAATTTTCCAAAGTTTATTCGGTTTATTTTCCATTTTTCTAGACTGGTTTGCAATTTTGTGCTATTTTCTTATTTTAACCTTATATAATTAATAAATATTTATATATATTTTATATTTTGTTATATTTTCAAAATTTAAAATGAAATTATAATTATTTTCAGTTATTTAAACTTATATAAAAAAATTAAAAAAAGTTATGACTTTTGATTTTCCTAAGCCTTTTTATCTTCCACCTTTTCCCATTTAACCTAACTTTTCATTCAATTGGCCTTTACTACTCACACTTTCAGCCGACCGCCTCCATTTTCATTCATGTACATTATTGATTCTCATTCCTAAAGAAAAAATTTCGGCCATTGCCTTTGAGAAAATTTGGGTAAACTCCTTTTCTTTTCATTTGTTTTTACTTTTATTCTCCTTTGATTTGAGCTTTGCACTTGTTCTTCTTCATCATAGGTTCAGCCATGCTCCTCTCCATGCCCTGCCGCCTCCACTACTAGCTGAGAACACCACCATCACCGCCTCCTCTCTGGCCAAACCACAAGTCGTGCCTCTTTATTGATGATCCACCACCAAAATCCACATAAACCATCACTACATATATAAACCGAGCCAAACTTGGTACCACCACCTTCAACCACCTTTTGCCACCACTTCCTCCACCACCACCACCTCAGACCTGACCACCACCCTCTGCCACATCATCCACCACCATTTGGACATCTGCACTTGACCATATAGCCTCTGGCCAAACCAAGTTATAGCATAGAAATGTTGATATTTGCCTTGTTATGTAAATTGTTGAACACATATACTTCATCACCATTCAAACCAAGTAGGTCGACCGTGTTTGAACCAAAGCCAGCCCTTAGTGCATTCCATGGTCATGCTAAATCCATCCCTTGCTGATCCATGTGAAGTTAAGAACAAGTGAAATGCATTTGATTTGGTTTTGGGCATTGATTTCTAGCATTGTTTAGTGTTTATTTGGTTTTGAAACTTATATATATTGTATTGTTTTGTTTAAATGTTATCAAGGCAATTAGCTTTGGCTCTCCACTCTCCAGTCATTTCTGTGTTATCGTGCCTTCGTATTTTCTGTGTGTGTGCTTTAGTAGCTATCTCCAGCTTTTGACAAGTGAGTTATTCTCACCAGACAATATGTACATATATAACTAGTAAATTGACCCCTTTTGAATCTGTAAAATGCATTATCATGTTACACCTGCTATATTATGATTATATGATGTTCAACCATGCTTAAACACCTGTTATAACATCTGTTACTGTTATATTATGTTTATCTGTTATTTTTATCGGTTTGTCACACTACAAGTTCCCTTTAAATTAGAATCACCATGGGTTGAAATGATACATACCCGAACGGACTTTAGAATAGGAGAAAATCATTATGGGCTGAAATGATAGGTCTGAATGAATTTCAATTATTTTCATTTACTTAGGATTGCGGGTTTGAAATGATCAAACCCGGGTTTTCTTTGTAAATTACGGGTTGAAATGATATATTACCCGTATCTCTTTACTTAGGCTAGAAAATGAAATACAAACCCGTGGTTAAAATATGTTTTTCTGAATTTTTAAAATATTTTAGAAATGTAAATATTATAATATTTTGATTTAAACTTAATTAAAAATGATTTTTGTGAAGTATTATTGATTTTCTGAAAATTTATAATTGCAATAAATTAATGGTAAAGTTAGAAAATCTGAAATGTAAGTTATTTTGGAAAATTAAATTTGGTGATAATTGGAATTTAAATTAAATATGAAAATATGAGAAATTCATGATAATTTGGATTAAAGTGAATTTAAATGATTTTATAATATATTAATGATTTTTGAATAAAGTTAAAATATGAAATGAATGATATTTAAGTTGAACTTTTGAAATATAACTAAAATTGGAAATTTGTGAATTTGGCTTAAATGTGAATTTTAAGTTAAGTAAATACAAATGAAATTAAGTTATATTTGAAATTTAACTTAAGTTTAAGTTAAAATTTAATTTAATGAATTTAAATTTAGTATTTAAATTTAATAAGTGAATTATTATTAAATATTAATTTTTGAATGGAAATTTAACTTTATAAAATCATGAATTTAAGGAAAATTAAATGATGATTATAAAAGTGAAAATATATGATTTGATAAGTTAAAAATGGTTTAAATAAAAATATAATTGTTTTTGAAACTATACTGAATATTTGAAGTTAATTAACTACATTCCTGAAATGCTATTATTTCTAATGCAAATGATTTTATAGCATTTGTAAATGTTGTAGTTGATAATAATGAACTAAATGGCTAAATTTAATTAAAGGCTATTATAGCATTTTTGTAAGTGCTATAATTGTTGAATTTAACTAATTTCTTTAGAACTAATATAACCTATTACAGCGTTTTAAAATGTTGTCTTTTGTTAAATTGAACTGTTTTGAATGTGACTTTCCGTAGCATTTTCTAAATGCTACGAAAGGATGAATTTTCGCTGTTTTGATAAATATAAGTGAATAAATGAACTTTGAAAAGTTTTAAAATTTTGGAAATTTAATAATTTAATTATCAAATATAATAACTACATTTTTATGATTTAAAATGAAGTAATTTGTTTTGAATTATAAACTATTTTGAAATGTGTGTTGAAATGGTATTTTAAATAAATGAATATGGTTTGGGAAAATATGATATTTTGATCTTTTGAGATGGATTTTTAATGATATTGAATTTTGAAATGATAATTGATTTCGAAGTATAAATTATTATTTTGAAATTTTAACGATGGGATGCATTTAATTTATAATTTAACTGATTCTTAAAGGATGGGCGATCCCAAGCATCCTTTAAGTTATTATGCATTTCTACTACAGTTCACTTGAGTTGGTTTACATTATATAAGTATATATTGTCCTGACTCGAGTGTTTTGTGTTTTACTTTACGCTCGGGTCAGCCTGAGTATTCATAGCTTTGGATTCTCTTTCTGGAGCTAGTCTTTGCTGGAGTTTCTGCTTATCTACATTTATATCTACTTTCTATTTAGGCTGTTCTATTTTATCTCATGTATAAGTGAACTTCTATGTATTTGGGATTTCTATTATGTTGTTTTCAGACTGTGTTATGTATTTGGTTTGTGACTCTGCAGTAGTAGCTTCATGAACTACTATGTATTTTATATTCCGCTGTGAGTTATTCTGATATTTCTATGTCTATGATTCTGTGATTGTATTTCATTTGCTCCAAATTTATTTACAATGCGGAATTTTGAGCAATTCAAGTCCGTCGTGTGTGGATGCGAATGGCTGAAAATATCGGGTTGTTACAATTTCTCGTGGATAGCGGCGCCTTTGACTAAGCTTACCAAGAAGGAAATGAAGTTTGTTGGTCTAACAAATGCGAGGAAGCATTCCTTAAGTTAAAGCATTTGTTGACCAATGCTCCAGTGTTATTAGTAGCAGATGGAAACGAAGGGTTGGTAGTATACACTAATGCATGTGGGACTGGATTGGAAGCAATGTTGATGTAGAAGGGCAAAGTCTTTGCTTACGCATCTAGGCATCTTAGACCGCACGAAGTAAGATATCCTACTCATGACTTCGAGTTGGCTACGGTAATTTTTCCTTGAAGATTTGGAGGCATTATCTCTTGGGAGAGAGATTTGAGTTGTGTACCGATCATAAGTATTTAAGATATCTATTCTCTCAGAAAGAGTTGAATATGAGACAACAGAGGTGGCTGGAGTTTAGATTATACTCCTGGGAAAGGTAATAAAGTGGTTGATTCTCTTAGCAGAAGACATCAGAATGTGGTATTAGCTATGTTGGCAGAATGGAAGGATCTAGAAGCTTTGGCCAGTTGTGGTGTGCAGTTAAGATCGATTGCTAGTTCTAGTTAGAGTATTGCTATGTTGTCCTGTTTAGAAGTTCGATTATTGTTAATCGAGAGAATTGCTTCTAATAGAAGGAGGATCCATTATTATCCCAAAGGATCAGAAGGCTTGAGGTTGGAACTAAGGTCGATGAATTGAAAGATTTTTGTCTTGACCAGAGAGAATGGTTGAGAAAGAAGGGGTGGTTATGTGATCCAGATGTTGAGAACTTGAGAAGAGAAGTTCTTAAGGAATGCCATTGGTCCAAGTTTACGATTCATCCTGGAGGGACCAAGGTGTATCAAGATATGAAGAGAAGCTTCTATTGGGAAGGCATAAAGAGGGATGTTGGCTTGTGAGTTGGGCATTATGTAAGCTGCCAACAAGTGAAAGCCGAACATCAGAAGTCGAGTGCGTGTCTTCAGCCTTTAGAGATTCCAGTATGGAAATGAGATTTGATATCCATGGATTTTATATATGACTTGCCAAGATCAAGAAGAGGAAATGAGAGTATATAGGTTATTGTGGACAGGTTGACCAAGAGTGCCCATTTCATTCCATTAAAGTCGACTGGGACGGCACCTGCTTTGGAGAATTGTTCATGAAGAGCATAGTTAGACTTCATGGAGTTCCTGGTAGCATACTCAGTAACAGAGATGCTTTATTTACTAGCGAATTCTGGAAGAGTCTACAAGATGCGTTCGGAACTAAGCTCAAAATGAGTACCACATATAACCCATAGACGGATGGGTAGACAGAAAGAGTCGACAAGGTACTCAAGGATTTGTTGAGAGCTTGCATGTTGGACTTTGGTGGATCTTGGGAGGATCACCTACATTTGGTTGAGTTTTTCTGTAATAATAGTTACCAGACTAGTATAGGATTGGTGCCTTTTGAAGCTTTGTATAAAAGGCCATGCAAATCCCCTGCATGTTGGTTGGAGACTGGAGACAGATTGGTCTTAGGTCCATATTTAGTAAGGGAGGTGCCAGAGAAGATTGAGTTGATCCGAGAACGGATGGAGGAAGCTCAATCCAAACAGAAGAATTACATGGATAAGAGGTGTAAGGACCTAGAGTTCTAAGTGGGAGACAGGAGTTTCATTAAGGTGTCACCATTAAAGGGTGTGATACGATTTAAAAAATCGAGAAAGTTGGCACTAAGATATGTAGGTCCATTCTAGATTAGAGAAATGATTGGACAACTCGCATACAGAGTAGAGTTGCAAGGCAGTATAGAAGGTGTCCATAATGTATTTCATGTGTCTCATCTTTACAAGTATGTACATGATCCAAAGGCTACCATTCCTCAGACAGTGTTGGAGGACTTGGTACTAAAGCCTAATTTGACTTTTGTTAAACAACTAATTCGGGTTGTAGCGAAAGATGAGAAAAGATTGAGGAACAAGATAGTCAAGTTGGTGAAAGTTCAGTGGAGCGACAACGAGAAAGACTATACTTGGGAGACAGAGGACATGATTCGACACACTTATCCTGATTTGCTTTGAAGTTATGTCTACATTAGATATATAGAGATAATTCCTAGTCAGGTAGACTAGTATGGTTGTGAGGAGTCGTTATAGATGATTGCTATGTTTAGTATTTAGTTCCTATTGACTTTCAAGGATGAAATTCTTTAAGGAGGGGAGCCAGTAACACCTCTAATTTTTGATAACATTATTTAGGCGATTTAACTAGATAAATTAAATAGAATAATATAAATGTTAAGTGATAAGGGAATTGGGACTTGAATTAATTTAATCAAGGCCGAGACTAATATAATAATTAATGGGCTTAAGTGTGGTTTTTGGTTTATTAAACTACATAAGGGTATATTAGGAATTTCCGCCCATAATCCTTACCCATATATGTTTTGTTCCTACCATTTCATTCCTTACTCACATCATTTTGGAAGGCAAAAAACAAAAGCATAAGAACAGCCGACCATTAAGAGAGCATGAGGAATACAAATTAAAAGCTAGAAAATCAAGCTTAGGTGAAATCAATCTCAATCCAATCTCCTTATCTAAATCAATGTGAATAATAATTCCATCTCTATTTTGTTTTAAATCATATATTTTCAAATTTAAGGGTAAATTCATTTTTATGATATGTCGGATGATGATATGCTTGATTTATAATTTATATGATTTAAACAGGATCGTTTAAAAGAGGATAAGCACATTTTTAGGGTAAAATTGAGATTTATGATGTTTAAACGCCATGGGAAAATTTTATGTTATGAGAAACATGATTTTGGAGTTAGGTTCCAATTTTGATAATTTTCCAAGCTATGGAAAGGTTATTATGAATTTTCAAAGGAAAAATATAATTATTTGGGTTTATAAATTTATTTGGAAAATACACTGAGAATTTGGGTCTGGAATTTTCATATGTAATATAACATGATTAAAGGTAATTCCTAGAATTTTTAGAAATTTTTCCAAAGAGATTTGCAACGAAATTAAATTGTTTTAGAAGAAGTACTTCTTTGCAAAATTGGTTTTACTTAATGGAAGGGCTAATTTGATTAACTTAACCATGGTTTAGATCTAAAATTAGTGGCAGTTATTTCGGAAAATAATTTGAAAAAGTTAAGACAATCAATTTAGTGTTGACATATGGCAGGTTAGTTAGAGAAAATTTACTTTAAGAAACTAAACCAGGTTTACTGAGAAAATTGGTTCTACCTACTTTGGGAAGCACCTTTCGATACAAAAGCTTCTACCTTCATCTTAGTTGAAATCTTGGTTTGCTTTTAAAAAGAAAAGCGTTTGCCTTTGTTTTGATTTAGCCTTCGATGGAATCGAAGCATATGGTTTTGAAAGAGCTTTTAAAGAGGTTTTGAATGGGTTGCCATTAACTTAAGATTACTTTTGACTGGGTTTCTTACTTATAAAAGAATGTTTTCAAAGAAGGGGATCCGACCTAGTTGAAACCCTGCTGTTATTCTTTAACCGTTCGATGATATTGAAGATATCAATGCTGTCAAAAGAGTACTTTGTTTTATAAGTTTAAGTCACTTCCTGTAGCTTTCGAAAGGGGTTAGGGGTTTCGAAGGTAATGGATTCGAAAGGAGTTTCGACGCCAACTTTCTAATATTTAACCAAGATGTTAAATGCTTTCGAAAGAGATGGTGTCGATGCCATCAAGTTTCCTTAACATGATAAAGGATGGTTTCAAAAGAGTTGCTTTCGTCTATATTCACTTTGAACCAAATAAAGTTTTAAGAATAAATCCAATTCTTTTCAAAGAGGGGCATTCAATGATTTCGGAAGGGTTACTTAAAATGGTGTTGAAAGGGATACTTCCAACTGGTTTCGAATTTAAGCTTATAAAGTTAAATATTAAAACTTTACTACAATCGAAAGGTTTCAAAAGGAAGGTTTTAAAGTATTATAAAGGTAGGAGCATAATGTTTTGAAGATAGATTTATGCTTTTCGAAGGAGGTCATCCTATGAATTCGAAAGCCAAGTTTCGAAGGCAACAAAAGGTTTAATAACCCAAACTCTATTTTTAAAAGGAAAACACGTGGCTAAATTAAAGGAGTTTTTTATAATGGTTTTGAGAAGAAGCTTTCATTGATAAAATAATAGGTTAAAGGGATTAACCATGTTTTATATTAAACCTACAAGAGTGGTATTGTTATATTGTTATGTTTGCTTCTGCAAATATAAATATATTCACTTTGTGATGGACTCATAACTGCATTTTCGAGGTAAAGGGTAGAAGAACCAGCTAGGTTAACCCAGTAGTGAATATAAATTGATTAAACTCCTGAATGAGTAGAATTGCATCCAGCAGGTCAAGAAGACCAGAATATAGGATGCTTAAGTATAAAAGAAAGATATTGGAAGAAGCCAATAGCTTCTCAGTAAGCCCATGAAAACTGTGTATAGGAAAAGATATTGGCAGGGGCCAATAGGTTCATAGTAAGCCCATGGAAACTATGTATAAAGGAAGATATAAGAAAGACATGTTTATAGTGAGCCCATGAAAACTATAATTTGATATTAGCAGGGCCAGTAAGTTTTCAGTTAGCCCATGAAAACTATATCTGGATGTGATTTTGATAGATGTCAGTAGGTTCCTAGTCAACCCCTAAAAACCAGGGTAGGGAGAAAGTATATTGGGGTCACCAATAGGTTCTTAATCAACCCATGAAAACTAGGATGAGAGAAAAGATATTGGAGTTACCAATAGGTTCTTAGTGATCCCATGAAAACTATGTAATTGGACAGGAAGTCCTCAAATGTTTAACCGGTTATTAGTCAACCCGTGAAAACTAATAGGTTAATAGTAATCCTAAAAACTATAATTGAGACAAATAATCTAAAATGAATGGGGATGAGTAATCCATAATTGATTCATTTGTTTTGCATATCATCATATTATAGTGTTTTGAATTGTTTTAATCACTGTGGATACAGGAGCATAGTATATGGTTTATAAAGGTTTTGAGATAGTAATGAGGGGAAACCCATTTCGCTAAGAGGCATGGTCTCACTGGATATCTATATGATTTGAGATGGTATATTATTATTTATAACATGCTTTATGTCTGACTCGAAGTTTATGTTTTCCCCTTAAACTCTCGGGTACTCAATTGATTTTGAATAGTTTGACAGTTGAGGTTTTTAGGTTCCTCTTAAGACGAATAAGCTTTCGAAGACGTGTTGGAGCATGACCTCTATTTAGAGTTCTCTTTTCTTTTGATTCCACTGTGTTGTTTGTAATGGAAAAGATGTTATATTGCCTGTACATACTCTGATCATCCAAGATGGCATCTTCATATGTCGCTCTTGGGCATATGTTGTAATAAATATTTTTTCTCTGGACATTATTTGCGAGTTTGGGATTATGTAGTGAATTGGAAATATTCGGAAACGATGTGTGATTTTGTTTGAAGTTAAATTTTTTTCCATATTCATATGTTTCTGTGTATCAATGATCTAACTTCGCTATATTTGGTCGTCGAGGATTAATAACTATGGATGATTGCAGCATCCGTAGCCATTAGTTTTGAACCTCCAAGTCGGGGGATGTCACAGGCACACACACAAATATATATCTATATATATGTATGTATGTATGTATATTCCCGATATCCATACAACATACACACACTAAGAAACTCACAAACAACGCATATGTAATTCATACAAACAAACAATATCCTAACATTAACTCAGGGTAAGCTTCCCTCATACTATCTATAGTCTCCCAAGTGCAACATCTTGGATCTACATTCTGTTGTACTTTGATGAGGTCCACAACCATAGTTCTTAATCGTTTCTTACCGGTCGACAATTCGAGTAGGTTGTCTTACTATGGTCAAGTCAGGCTCAACATCCACATTCTCATGTTGAGATGGTGGAATAATCAAAGTAGGATCATGAATATACTTACGTAGATGGGACACGTGAAAGACATCATGAATGCCCGACCGTCTAGTCGGTAACTCCACTTTATATGCCAGAGTTCCTATGCTCTTGAGTATCTTGGAAGGTCTAATAAAATGAGGATCTAGCTTTCCTCCTTTCCCAAACAGAATCACCTCTCTTGTCGAAGAAACTTTAATGAATACATAGTCCCTAACCGAAAATTCCAAATCTCAATGTCTCACATCTGCATAGTTCTTCTGCTGAGTCTGAGCTATCTTTAAGTGCTTTCTGATCCAATCTACCTTATTCGTGGCATCACGAACTATATTTGGTCAAAGTACTAAGCAGTCTCCTAGTTCTACCCAACAAGATAGAGACCTACGAGGCCTTCCATACAATGCCTCAAAAGATGCCATCCTAATACTGGCTTTAAAATTGTTGTTATAAGCAAACTCAACCAACAACAAGTGGTTCTCCCATGAACCTCCAAAGTCTAGCACAATAGCTCGAAGAAATCTTCCAAAACACATTTCGTTCTTTCGGTTTACCCATCTGTCTAGGAGTGGTAAGCTATGCTAATAAACTCAGCTCTGTCTCATGTGCATCATGCAAACCTTTCTAGAACTGACTTGTGAAGATCGAATCCTAATCACTGACAATACCACATGGAATGCCATGAAGCCTAACTATCTCTTCAACATATAACCGAGCCAAACTAGCAGTCGTCCTTGTTTCCTTGACTGATAGGTAATGAACGCTCTTGGTTAGACTACCAACAATAACCTAAATTCCTTCATTACCTTTCCTTTATGTAGGTAGCCCATCGATGAAATCCATAGAAATCTGCCACCACTTCCACTTTGGTATCTCAAGTGGCCGAAGCAATCCAGCTGTCTTCTAGTGAGTTTCCTTTACCTACTAGCAATTGGCACGTCTACTGACAAATATAGCAACATCTCTTTTCATCCCTTCCTACCAAAAAGTACGCTTCATGTCCTGATACATCTTGGAGACTCCCAGATGAATTGTTAGTTTAGAATGATGAGACTCTATCAGAAATTCCTGTCTAATCTCATCAACATCCGAAACACACAATTGACCGTTCATCCTTAGAACGCCATGGCCATCTATCGTGAATCCTCGCCATTTCTCTAGAGAAACAGTTTCACTAACAGGTTTACTGAGAAAGACGAATATCCCTCCACTGATTATTCTCAATGCATCGGATAAGAATCGGACGAACTTCCATATTAGCCAAAATTACATAATTCTTTCTCAATGCATCAGCTACGACACTAGCTTTCCCGGTGTATACAAAATCTCAAGATCATAAGCTGCCAGAAACTCTAGCCAACGTTGTTGCCTTAAGTTCAAGTCCTTCTGAGTGAAAAGATACTTTAAAGATTTTTGGTCCCTATATAACTTGAACTTTTCACCCAAAGGATGATTCCTCCAATCTTTAATGCGAAGGCAACTGTCAGAAGCTCCAAATCGTGCATAGAATATTCTTCTCATGCGGTTTCAGCTGTCGACTTACATGTGCAATAACTTTTCCATGTTGCATCAGAACTGCTCCCAATCTGGTTCCGCATGCATCCACGTATACATTTAACCCTTTGCTCCAATTTGGAATAGTTAAAACAGGTGCACTAGTCAATTTCTCCTTCAATTCATTGAATGCTTCATCACATTTAGTTGTCCACACAAATTTAGCATCTTTCTTTGTCAACTTCATCAGATGAGAAGCAATCTTTGAGAAATCTTTGATGAATCTTCTATAAAAACCAGCCAATCCTAAGAAATTTCTGGCCTCTATCGTATTTTCGGGCTTCTTCCGGTCTTGTACCGCAACTAAATAAGCCATGTCCATTGATATGCCTTCTCCCGAAACTATGTGCCCTAGAAACCTAACTTTGAAATTTATAGAAATGACACTTAGAAAACTTCGCATTCAACACATGACTTCTTAGAGTATTTAGAATGACTTAGAGATGACACTTGTGCTCTTCCTCCATCTTAGAATAAATAAAAATATCATCAATAAAGACGAGGACAGATTAAAATCCCGGAACACTCAAATCATTAAGTCTATGAAATAAGCGGGTGTGTTAATCGGAACGGCATGAACCACTCGTAAAAACTATCAAGAGTATTAAAAGCTATTAAAGGCACACTCTCCTCTGCTACCCTTAACTGATGAAAACTAGATGCAAGATCCAGTTGAGAAAATACCCGAGCTCCGTGAAGTTGATCAAACATGTCATCGATCCTTGATAAAGGATACTTATTTTTTGTAGTCCTCTTATTCAACTCCTGGTAGTCTACACATAATCTTAAAGAACTATCCGCCTTGGTAACAAAAACTACCGGCGATCCCCAACTCGATATACTACGCCAGATCAAACTCTTCTGCAGTAAGTCAAACCTTTGCTTCTCTAATTCCCTTCTCTCCTTCAAGGCCAACCAACAAGGAGGTTATACAATCAGTTTAGTTCCTAAAATCAAATCAATATGGAACTCCATTTCATGATGAGGAGGTAAACCTGGCACTTCATTGAAAATATCCTTAAAGTCCTGAACAATCGGTATATCTTTTATCTCCTCTTTAGCCACTACAAGCAAATAGAGAAAACTGCTCATTAACTCATTTGGCCTCCCGCAATTAACATCTACACCAACGTCCCCAACATCACTAACTCTAATAATCTTTCAGTCACAATCTATGATCGCTCTAAACTTAGAAACCAATCCATTCCCAGCAACACCCCATAACCCATGAACCAAAGAATTAAATAAATCAAAAGGAAAGAAATGGGTTCGATGGGAAATAGAAACACTGAGATACATAGTGTCAAGATTTGTTGGACCTCCAATTGGGTCGACACACATATAACTTTTTAGAAGGATGGGTTTAGGTTAAGTCTATCAACAAGATCAACTGAAATATAACTATGAGATGCACTGGTATTGCTCCAATAGGAATATCAAAAATGAATAAAGTACCTTGCAACACCTACTTTCCCTTCTGATCTATAGAAGTAGATGGTATCTCCTTGATAGAAAAAGCTTGACCTTGCGACCTTTTCTTTGGGAAGCGACACTCATTCTTCACGTGTCCCAGCCGATCGCAGTTGCAACAGGAGACACTTGGACACTGATTTGCAAAGTGGCCCAGCTTGTTGCACTTGAAACAAAGAATGTTGGCCAAGTTGGGCTGCTTCTTTTGAGTTGGAGTTCCACCTTCGGGTTTCTTTCCTGACCATTTCTTCATCCCTTTAGACTTGCACTTGAAACTCAGCTAGTTTGCAATAGAGGTAGCTGATAAAGTTTGTGCACTTTTGAATGGCACTACACCTTTTTGAACTCCTTTCTTAATATCCAAAGCTTCAAATATCAAGGCCATGCTTCTCAGATTGGTAAAGGTACCATTAACATGATTGATCAATCTCACGATGGAATTCTGGCCTCGGTCCTTCGACGAACATCCTATTCTTCTTAAGTGGTGTATCTTTCACTCTTGGTCCAAAACGAGACAAAGCATTGAATCGATGCTCATACAGCACCACTATCATATCTCCTTGCTTCAAATCCATGACACTCTAGAACAACTAAGTCCTCCCCACCTCCAAAATAAACCTAGCTTCGAAGACTTCCTTAAATTGAGCCTAAGTAAAATCTTCCTCTGGCGTATTAACTGTCACCGATTCCCACCAATCCATTTGCTGACTTTTGGAGCTGTCGCGATACCAACAATCGCTTGCTTGCATCCTCCAACTGAAGATCTCCGAATATCCTTTCACAAGAGTGGAGCCATGTCTAAACTCCTAGAATATCTTCAGTTCCAAAGAACTGTTTATCACCCAAAGTAGTATAATTTTTACACGGAATAACAAAGTTCTGAGATGGTTGTACTTGCACTGTTGCTTCTTTTACCTACTCTATAGTTGGCCTATTTTTAGTAGATCTGCCATTTGGCCGTGCTAGTTCTAGATCTTCTTCCTCTTCTTCTTCTTTTACTCATTTTCAATTACCTGAACAATGACATGCATTATTATAATATAAAGATAGATCCAAAATGGTTTTTTAGGGAAATAACAACAAAGGATCTGAAACGAATCTTAAGGATAATGATAAAAAACCGCTCTCTCAAGATTAACTCATTCTAGGGCTCTTCTCACTCTATCTCCAATGAGTTGCACTCCAATTAAGCTAAGGCGTTCCCTCAATTGAAGCTTCCATACCAACTGTGATGACCCACCTTTTTGACTCCTGAGAATGACACTTAATACATCTACGGTATTCGTGTACCGTTGCCCAAGCATTTGGAAGATGAATTGTCGGGGTAACATAAAAAGAACAGAACATAAAATCTCACAACGAAACTATTAAGTGTATCATAATAGTAAAATAGTATATAAGGTTACTCCCTAACATAAAGTTATCAGAGTCATAAAAAAGTACTACAATTAGCATAGGCAGTTATAATAATCTGCCTTTACACATGCTGAAACAAAATACACATACATAAGACAGAAAAACAACGGAATATGTAGCTATGTATATAAAAGCCTCTTGCTCGGATGCCGTCTTTAAAGAGCCCATAAATGACTTGCTACTCTCGAACTACTCAAATATAAATGAGTATCCGAGAGTTTAGGGAAAAAAACAACTCGGACCAAACAATATGTGTGGTATGAGTAATAGATGTAATTAAACAACAACATGTGAGACCAAGTCACCAAATGCGGAACAGGTTTCCATTCAGAAGAACAATATCCAAATGTAAAGAATGGATATTAATAATTAACATCACGAAGAGTGCTATACTCTTCCTAATGCAATTAAGTAAAATAAATTCGAAGGTTCGAATCAATAAGGGCAAAGAATTTACCAACAATGACTAGAAGGTTGCACCCCCCTTATTGAAAGTATACCTTTAGAATATATACTTGATAACTCCGATGGCTCTTAGAAACCTCCAAGTCGGACCTCACCAACTGTTACCGAGAATCTAAGTATTTCACATCCCAATTTTCACAATCAAATCCAATCTAGAGTGGATGTGAAAATACTCTAATGAGAGCAACCCCACATAGCTTGGTCACTACTTGCTCTTCAGGTTTAGTGATTTTCAACAAAGGATAACAAAAGCTCAAGTGAGTTACACATCATCTTGGAGTGATGTTGATGAAATACAAAGAAGGCCGTGGTAATCGATATTCAACAAACCGACTATTGAAGATAACAAAATAATCGTATATGGACAATAAGCCTTATATTTTTATCACTACTCGTCGATTTCAAACTTGTACTATTTCTTGGTTAAAAATGAAGTCGTGCAAGTGAAGGTCATGTTACCTCCAGGCATTGCCCGCCTTGACGACAATTTTAACTTTCGAGATAGTGACAAGTTTCCATACCTCGACATTTAGTGCCAAGAGTACGACTAAATTCTTTCCATATAAGCGATATCATTTATGAAATTTCTTTTCCATAACCGAATTGAACTTTTACTTTTTTAAATCGAATTCATGCTTGGGCTTCTCATTAAAAGTTTTATTTTAAAACTACTTCGTAAAAATGGTTCATTAACTTGAAAACACCATTATCAAAAAGATTTAATCACTTAAAACATCCCGATTAAGTAGATTAATTATCTTTAATTAACATTAATAAAAATGACTAATCATCTTTAAACTTCATTAATTAATTTGATTAATTAACTTTAAGACCTATAAGTGAAAAGGATTAATCATTTTAAAACATCATTAATTAAATTAATTAATTAATTTTAAATACCATTAATTAAGTTGATTAATTAATTTTAAAACATCATTTACTGAAAAGGATTAACTAATTTAAAAGATTAATTAAACTTAATAATCAATAGATAAAATGGTTAATTAATTTTAAACATCATTAACAAAGTAATTAATTAATTTTAAACACATCGTTATTGAGATAATTAATTAAACGTTATCCTCCTCAGTTAAATTTAATTAAATTCAAAATCACTATTAAATTAGTAAATTAATTCTAACTCCATCCTTATTCGAAAACCTAATTAACTTTGTAAAGTAAAAATCAAGCTCAAAAGCAAAACAAAAGAAGTCGAAGGAATGGTATTTTTTGAAAGTGCCAATATAGCGATTGTCGCTATACGGAGACTTCAAGAACAACTTTCATGTCATAGTAATTTTCATCCAAACTTCACATCTCATAACACAAACATAGCTTATAAACAAAGCAAACAACATTTATGTACATAAAGAAGGCATCACTTATACAAATTTATTTCGAGCCACACAACTAGTTTTTGATTGCTTACTAACTACTCAAGGTGTCGAATTTTTAACAAGCAAACCAAGTAATAAACATCAAAACCAAACATCCATAACCAAGTAACTTAAATAGTCACAATTATGTGAAGGAGATAAAGTTCAAAATTTTGATTAAAAAACAAGCTTTACTTACCGAAATATCCACTTAATCGAACGAACTTTCACTAAATCTTGGATCGACCTTAGAGCTTGGTTTTTCTTTTAGGAAGACTTGATTTTTGTGGGTTAGGAGGCAATATACTTTGGCCTAGGACTTTGGATAGCTCGGCCTAAGTAGTGAAGAGGTGGCGTGGCCTTGTTTTGGCAAGAGAAGATGTAGGAAATGAAGTAGAAGATTTTAAATAATGGTTTTAAGAGTTTAGAATGGAAAAGAATTTATTTTTAAAATTTTGAAATAACCATGGAAGTCATGGAAACTTAGAGAAAGGTTGCATCAAGTTTGAAAATAAAATTAGAAATGATAAAAAGAATTAGAAATTTTTCTTTTATATAAAACAAATTAAACAAATTACTAAACTACCCATATGTACTTTACCCTCCATAACATTGCGCCACCTCACCATGCTATCTCACCCTTGTCTCCCTACAATAAATTTCAAAATTTCCTTGTCTCCTTTATAAAAAATTGAGCCAACATGCCATACATGTATTTGTACCTTATGTTTAAACATGTTTCTTAAGGAATTTTCATTTAAACATTTTTCTTATTTTATTTTTCATAAAAAGTCACATCACAATTTCCTACCTATGTATTTTTTTATACTTCTAAAAAGTGATATCTTATTTACAAATGAATGTGGATTTATGTACACTGGAGTTCATAATGTTCCCGACAACCTTTAGATGACGAAAAGTCGAAAATTCTGAAATGCTTTCCGGTCACAGTTTCGATTTTTTCGAACTAAATATTTTCATAAAAAATTCTGAAAACCATTACACATTTGTTAGTAAATTCCATTTTATCTTATATATTTTAAAACTATGCGATTTATTAAAAAACCTTTCATTTTCTCTTTAAGTCTTTTTTTACTTTATAATTCCATCAAAACCCAAGTTTGAATCCTTACCATATCTTTTAGTCTTTTTAAACTAGCAAACATCATTGAATGAATTTTATTACTTCTAATTTTGGAAACTATAAATTAGTTGATAATAGAACATCGTTTCACTATTGTTAGTAAATGATTAAAAGAAGAGGAGATGATGTGAAAAATTAAAACTAATAAGTAAGTCTCAAAATGGGTAAGAAAACTCAATAATACAAAGATATGCTGATAATGAATTATATATATTTATTCGGTATGAGAGCTTTGTTTTTATTTTAAGCTCCTTTATAAATATAGTTAATCTTCAATAAATATCCAAATTCAATCACTAAATGTAATATATAAGATACAAAATGGAATTATTCATTTTATCCAAATAAAATTGCTAGTATGACCTTATTTTATTTTATACTCTAAATAAGCATGCATGTTTTTTTTGGAAGTTTGATTTTTATTTTTGAGATTATTTACATTATTGTTACAAGATAATAGAGTGATAAATACTTGCAAAAACATTCTAAGAATGTAAAAAATCAGTATAAAAATTAAATTATAATATATAAACTAAAAACATTATTACCAAAGTATAATGACCAAGAAATCTATATCTATTGATTTGAATCCTATAATTTGTATTTAAAACTCTTTTCTTTTTTCTTTTCTTTTTTTCAAGGCAAGCTGGTTTTTATAATTGCATCCACTTTTCATAAATAGAAAAAACAAGTGTGAGGAAAAGTTACACAGCGGCATCAACACATACGCCTATAGAGCAAATCATTCAACAAGTTGCACTAGGAAATCACCTTCAAACTCACAATAGCCTAGAAACAAGTCAAACATTTAAGATGTGTTCTTGAATGACACGAAATGGGTGGACAAAATGGGTATTTTGAGAGGGGCAGGTTATTCGTTCTTGTGTTATGAAATGGACATGAAAGGAGCATTCAAAAAGGGGCATTTTAACTATTATTATTAATATTATTTTTGTTGTTGTTTTATTTGTTTTATTTTTTAAAGTGATACAATTAAATGAATTGATCTTATTTATAGATTATAAAATGCATAAAAATGGCAATTTTTATTTTACGACAGTAGTTCAAAATATAATTAAAATCTACATATGGCCCTTAAATTTCGCTACTAGATACAAAACAAATTGCCTAAGTTTCACGAGCTTGTTTAACAACAAATAAATAGCTCTATAGTCTTGCTTACCGTTGGCCATAATATATGTCATTTTCCTTTCTTCAACTGAGTCACTCTCCTATAGTACAACCATATGTCTTCCAATAGTCAATGCTATCTCTGCATCTTGGGAAGAAACTCCAATTGGGTGAGGTCAAGATAGGAAGTACCAACTAAATAATGCAGATATGTAGGAGTACGGGGAGTGTGACTACCGATCTCTACAGTATCATCCTTCAGAAAGTCAACATATGTCCGGCCATCGAATGGGGAATTAGATGGTGGAGCATCAAGAATTTCACGTTTGTCGGTTGGAGTCTCGATGCAGCCTCTAAATATCACATTTAGTGACCTGAATTTTGGAGACGAGCCCACTTTGAATTTCTTGTACCTACTTGTCATCAGTCCTACCACTCGTTGGTTCCTTTGATAGTGTCCCTCTCCATATTTTATGACATGCCTTCAATTTGTAGCAGCTAGTCCCACAAGTTTCAATCATGCTTGAAGTTGTCGAACTTGTTCTTCATTTCGTTATCGGTATATTCGACATCTATCCATTCATTAAAGGCAACAACAATATTCTCATACCAATAGCCAACCTGACCTTTCCTTTGTCCAATCTATTCATAGTAAATATCTATAAATGCCAACGTTGTTTCTTTCATCCAATCAATAATATGGAAAGTGAAGCTGGAAGATTCATACATCTACGTGCTGTATAAAAAATCAAAAAAATTGAAAAAAATAGAGGAGGTGGATAGTAACACATCAACCATAAATACGAAAGTATCTATCTCAAAAACTCGATGAAGACTTAGCAAAAATTGATTGAAAATTTAGATTTGGGATGAAAGTATGGTAGAGGGAAGAATGGAGTAAGGGCAGTTTATAGGGAAATTCGATCGACCATTTGGGACAGACGGTGGCATCAGACACGTCTGACGTGTCGGAGGCATCTGATGCCAACTGATGGATTTCCAATAGTTGGCTCAAAATATGTATTTTGTGGATCCCATGTTAAATGCAATAAAGTTGATGTGCCAATGACAAATAGCCAAAAAAGGCAGAAAATGTACCTTTAGCAGGCTCATGTAGACCAAACTAAAGCAAATGCTGATAGGGTTAGGGTATGCCCTTAAGCAATTATGTAACTGATTACATATATCTAACTCGATAACCAATCCTGCCAGAAATAAAAGGTATGTTTTGTGATAGTGGTTACAAAGTATTACAACCATGAGTAATTTATCAAAATAAAATTAAGAATATCATTTTAAAATTTCCTAGTCAAGATGTATCGAGACTGGATATCAATGAATTCATTGAGGCTGGAGCACGTAACGTTCTCTAAATTTTAAACGATGTATTACTCATAACTACTGTAGGCAACAAAGGGCTATGTATTAATAGTTATTGGATAACAAGAATGACTCGTTTAATATTTTTCTATTGGTTAATATGACTAAGGTTAAATAGAAAATATCAATGTAATAAAATTACATAGTTCTCTTGACTTGAGTATACTTTTGATCTTGAACGTGGAAGCTCCGCTTTGAATATAGTTCAATCGTGGTGTGAGGTCCATTGAACGACTATAGATGGGTTGGGTGGAAGAATTGAAAGCAAAACCCTATTCAAGAGAGGATTCGTCTCTTAAGTTATATGAGGTAATTAGCATCATAGTCAATTGAAGTCAACTCAAAAACTAAGTCTTTGGCCAAAGCAGTCTGCTTAACAATAATTGTTATCATTGAACCAAGGACATTGTGTTTGTACTATAAAGTTGAAGGTGAACGATATTGGAATTTTGACCATTACCAAAGTGGATAAGTCCAAAGTAATATAGTTGTGACGAAAAGAATTGTTGTAAATAATTATCACTTCTTGGTAATGCTTAATAAGGCTAAAATGGATTTTACTGGTACCAAGTAAGCGATAAATTTGGATATAGTGCCACATCACCAGCTAAGTGAAGTGTGAACATTAATATTCTATTTTTTTCGATATCAATTGCTGACCAAATTTACACCTAAGAGTCACATAACCAAAACATTGAATACTCCTTTTACCACCTGATTTAATTAATTTGTATTTTTATAAATTAATAAAATTAGGTGATATTTATGAAATATTAATTATAATTTTATTTGATACATGTTGAACAATATTAAATAGTGTGTTTACAATAGTTATAAGTATATCGATCGATATATGACATCGGTACACGTTTATATATGATTTAAATGCAACAAATATTTTTTAGTTCGAAATAATTTTCAGGCCCGAAAGAGGGCATGGTTTAGCCAACTAAAGAAAAGTATATGGGCTGGCCATTTGATGGCCTGTGGTGGATTTTGAATGTTTAAGAGAAAAGGAATTGGTAAGAGAAAAATATGGATCTTGATCCACCATTCTCTCGCTTCTCCTTTATATAAACTCTCTTAACTCTCACTTATCCTTCGTTTTTTAGCTCTCCTCTTACTGTGCATATAGGTCGTCCACCACCTTCCTTACTCCTTGAAATTCACAAACTAAAACATAACAAATTAATTTGATTTGATTGTCGATGGTGAAGCATTTCGGGAGCTAGCGACTTCATAATTGGAATTGAATTTGAGGAGTTTGTTCTTCGTTTCAATGTGTCAGTATTAGGAATTGGTGAAATGTATACTTTTGATTTAATTGTCCAATTTAATTATTATATCATAATTTTTTTATTTAGTTGTTATTATGAATTTGTATATCGATATGCTGTCCCCCGATTTAGATAGTTATTGATATGTGTGTATATTTATAATACTTAATATGCTCACGGCCTGTAATTAAAAAATTATTATCATATAAAAACTGAAAATTATACGTATATTTAATCAATTTCAAATTTAGTAAAAACATTTATACATTAATTAAACATAATACTTGAATATATATATATATATATGATTTATATTTTATAACATTTTAGTGACATTCACATGCCTATAAACTCTCTTAACTCTCACTTATCCTTCTTTTTTTAGCTCTCCTCTTACTGCGCATATAGGTCATCCACCACCTTCCTTACTCCTTGAAATTCACAAACTAAAACATAAAAAATTAATTTGACTTGATTGTCGATGGTGCAGCATTTTGGGAGCTAGCGACTTCAGAATTGGAATTGAATTTGAGGAGTTTGTTCTTCGTTTCAATGTGTAAGTATTAGGAATTGGTGAAATGTATACTTTTGATTTAATTGTCTAATTTAATTATTATATCATTTTTTTTATTTAGTTGTTATTATGAATTTGTATATCGATATGCTTCCCCACGATTTAGATAGTTATTGATATGTGTGTATATTTATAATACTTAATATGCTCACGGCCTGTAATTAAAAAATTATTATCATATAAAAACTGAAAATTATACGTATATTTAATCAATTTCAAATTTAGTAAAAACATTTATACATTAATTAAACATAATACTTGAATATATATATATATATATGATTTATATTTTATAACATTTTAGTGACATTCACATGCCTATAAACTCTCTTAACTCTCACTTATCCTTCTTTTTTTAGCTCTCCTCTTACTGCGCATATAGGTCATCCACCACCTTCCTTACTCCTTGAAATTCACAAACTAAAACATAACAAATTAATTTGATTTGATTGTCGATGGTGCAGCATTTCGGGAGCTAGCGACTTCAGAATTGGAATTGAATTTGAGGAGTTTGTTCTTCGTTTCAATGTGTAAGTATTAGGAATTGGTGAAATGTATACTTTTGGTTTAATTGTCTAATTTAATTATTATATCATATTTTTCTATTTAGTTGTTATTATGAATTTGTATATCGATATGCTTCCCCACGATTTAGATAGTTATTGATATGTGTGTATATTTATAATACTTAATATGCTCACGGCCTGTAATTAAAAAATTATTATCATATAAAAACTGAAAATTATACGTATATTTAATCAATTTCAAATTTATTAAAAACATTTATACATTAATTAAACATAATACTTGAATATATATATATATATGATTTATATTTTATAACATTTTAGTGACATTCACAAGCCTATAAACTCTCTTACTCTCACTTATCCTTCTTTTTTTAACTCTCCTCTTACTACGCATATAGGTCATCCACCACCTTCCTTACTCCTTGAAATTCACAAACTAAAACATAACAAATTAATTTGATTTGATTGTCGATGGTGCAGCATTTCGGGAGCTAGCGACTTCAGAATTGGAATTGAATTTGAGGAGTTTGTTCTTCGTTTCAATGTGTAAGTATTAGGAATTGGTGAAATGTATACTTTTGATTTAATTGTCTAATTTAATTATTATATCATAATTTTTTTATTTAGTTGTTATTATGAATTTGTATATCGATATGTTGTCCCACGATTTAGATAGTTATTGATATATGTGTATATTTATAATACTTAATATGCTCACGGCCTGTAATTAAAAAATTTATTATCATATAAAAACTGAAAATTACACATATATTTAATCAATTTCAAGTTTAGTAAAAATATTTATACATTAATTAAACATAATACTTGAATATATATATATATATATATGATTTATATTTTATAGCATTTTAGTGACATTCGCATGCCTATAGTTTTAATAATTTTTTTATGTTGTATATAATTTAAATATAAATTAATAATTTAAAATGGAAATATAAAATTTTATGCAAAGCACATTATCATTTTGACTTCAAATTTAAAAAATTAATTTTAATTTTAATTTTAGGTGATTATTCGTGCGAAAAATTCAAAAGAAAATAAACAAAATTGTAATTGTTTTCAAACCTTAACAAAAAAACATATTTTATTTTAGGCCAAGAGAAACATATATAAATTTTAATTATTATTATATATTGTACAATATTTACCAATTATTTAGTTATATATATACACATATGTAATATTTACATACATAGTTTAATTTAAAAATAAAAAATCATTACAATTTAAAATACATATATAATTATATATATAAATATTTTTTCAATGTTGAAAATATTTTGTTATATAACTATATTTTGCATATTTATGTGTATGTGTATAAACGTACTATTTAATATTAATTTACAGGCATAATTTTATAATATATATAAGCTTATATATATCTCTGTGTGTGTAATATTCTCATATGTGCACAAATATACATTTAGATAACATATTTGTATACGAGATGGAATAACATTCCTGTTGCGATATAAATCCCGACATCTATACATGGACTTACAAAACCTTATATACATTATCCTATTGCACATGCACATACATACATATGTGCATATGGTACACATATATAATATAAATTATTTAAAATAAAACTTTATTTATCAATTTTAAAAAATTATTGATTTTATTTGAAAAGAAAATTTAGAAATGTTATAAATGGATTTAGACTCCATAATCCCATTAAGGATCCAATAATAGAAATTTTCTGAATTTTACTCATTTACCCCCATTGCATGTGTTAGCCTAGGTTCAATAATGTATCAAAGCCAAATAGCCTACTTAGTCGAAATTAACAGTACAGGGCTAACTTACTAAACCTTACCTATAAAGTAGAGTGTCTAGAAAAGTAGTATCTAAGACTGAGTTTGGACAATCACATACTCTGCCCAACCTGGCTACCGACCTTACTCGAAAGGATGAGGTAATCCTGAAGGTTATCGCTAATAGATGAGGCCCAATTTGAGTTAGGTCTTGGGCTAATTTCAAAATAGTTTTGATATTAAAATAAAAAATTTAAGTTAAAAGTTAAATTTAAAATACAAAATATATGTTATAAATATTATATTATAGGTTTTCAAATTGTTTGGAAATTAAAATAAAAGTTTAAAATTTAAAAGTTAATTTTAAACTAAAACATATATTATAAAAGTTATAATATAATTTTTCAAAGCATATGAAAATATTATAAAATTAATTCCAAAAATATTGTTTACTAGTAAGATCAATAAAATAAATGATTAATTAAATAATTATATATATACGTATATGTCCAATATATGTCATGATACATGTTATGTTGTTTTGAATTGTTTAAGACAATATTAGTATAGATGTATGTATAAAAGAATTTTCGAAATAAATAAATTTTAATTAAAATTGTTTTATTAAATAAGTTAATTAATAAAATAAAATACATATATAAGATGTATGTGTGTTACTATAAAGATTATAGCGTATATATTCAACATAATATGTTATAATTGAATAATATGATAATTAATTGAAGTATGAGTTGATTAAATTAATTAAATTAGATTAAATTAATATAATGTTATACATAAAATATTATATAAGTTAAATAAAATATAAATTTTATATAATAACGAAACTTATATAATATAAATGGTATAAACAAAATGTGGAACATTAACGAAACCTTAAATAGACTTAAGAAATAAATACATACGTAAAAGTACATATATCGTGATTTTTGATGTGCCCGATACTTGAATCGCAAGGGTATTTCATGACAAATACATTATTTCATAGGTCGGTATCACTCAATTAAATATATTGAAGATTATTAATCTTTAATATAAGTGTTGTCCTCTACCATTTCTATATTAACGAATTAGTTGTATGCTCTGTGGTCATTGAGCAAACTCAAGCTAGAGTATTATATGTAGTATTGTTAATATACTAACTAGATGAGGTACGATAACTATATGTATCTATTGAGCAAACTCAAGGTACATATACTATACTTAGGCCGTTATAAAATGGTAGGTACGAGCAAATAATTTCTTTCTATTTGTTAAGGAAACTCAAGTCAAAATTAGATTAAGACAAGGAACCATGGGTTAGGAGTTGAATATAATACAATTGATAAGGAGTTATCCATAATTTTTAGGGCAATGACTTATTAAGCAAACTCTAGGTCAGAATCCCAAGGCAGACGAGTCTTAAAACCCACTAGTGAAGTGCAAAGACTTCTAAGTTTCACCTTAGGATTTGGAGAAACATAAAAGACTGAGGGAGCCTTATTAGAAAAATAAAATGGCAACATTTAACATTTCTAATATGATAAGAACATCTGATGTATGTAAAGTTGAAATAATCTACATCTGTTAAATTTTTACGACTAATAAAATTGGTAAAATGTTTATCAAATAAAATATAAAATGAAGTTAATTAATATTAAAAAATATAAATATAAAATATACTTAAAAAATAAATATTTTTGCATGTTGATCCATGCGAATGGCTTGTTTGTATCAAAAATGGACACAACACTCTTTGGATGTAATTGAAGAGATTAGAATGAAGAAATAGAATGAAAAATGAGTCTGATCTAACAATCGCACCAAGAAAAATGAACAGTAGTAAAAGAAGACAAGAATTTATAGTGGTTTGGGGTTGTATCCTACGACCACTTTGAAAGATTTGTTGTTTATTGCCGATTATAAACTGAATTACAAAAGAAAAATGGCTAGCAGTCAAGTTACAATGGACTTCCAGCAAAGCAGCAGCGTAAAATTTCTTTTCTAGTTGAAGTTGAGGTGTTATTTATAGGCGTACAGCTGGAAATATCTACCGTGAATCTCGGAATACCCTTTCTCATGTGTAGGTGGGCCCACACAGTTGATATGGGGTCGTTTGGGATCGATCCATGCTATCTTCGTATCGATCAAGAAATGGTCCAATCAGGCTACGATCGATCATGGTTGTTCTTAAGTTGATTTGCAAGCCTTTGTGAAAATTTCATGGCATTTGGACTAGTAGTTTGAGAGGTACGATCGATCCAAGGATAAGTTTGCTAGGGAGGCTGAAGACTTCATATCGAAGGATTTGTATCCATCAGCTCGTATCGATGACGTGGCGCGCATGCTTCGTGAAGATCCTACATTCGGGCATAGTAGTCGCTTCCTTTAGGTTAAATGCTTCTTTCGTATCCATCCCATACTTTACCTCTCGTATCGATGTTCTGCCTTTGTTTTCGTATCGATCATAGGCCCTGTCTTTCGTATCGATCAGATAGGCGATCGATACGAATCATGTAGCTGCTAGTTGAATGAAGTGCGATCGGTCCAAGGAGTGTTGAAGTCCATTGATATAGGCTCGAATCTCATGGATACAAATGATGGGTGCCGAGTGTTTGAGTCATGTCCGTTTCATATCGATGCCGATCGATACGAAAAGATGGATATGAATGGTGGAGGCTAACTGATGGATGAGAGATGGATGGATATGGGGCGATGGATACGAAATGGGCATACTTCACATGGATCTTGATCGATTCATAACTTGAGCATATGAACTCCGATTGACTCGAAATTCGGAATGTTGCCTTTCATAGCATTGCTTATCATACCAAGCTAATTATGGCTCGATCTAGACTTAGACCAAGTTTGCATGTATCCATCGTGAACCTGTACGTACATAACTGATTCCTAGAGCGGATTCTCTTTAGTCTCTAGCCAAGTCCTTAGGGTCACGACCGTGCCAAAAGATGGCATAACATTTGCCCCCTAAAGTACGTCATGTATGAGCATGACGTGCTTTGAAAAGCTGCAATCTTTATTCTAAAAAGGTTCTATCCGATTTACTAAATAGTTGTTGTCCTTTTATCAGGAGATATGTCCCTTAGTTAAGTTCTAGTAGTATAAATATTGAGTTTTAGATTGCCAATGATCACGTAGTTTTTTGTTGTAACTGAAGATCGAGTGCTAGCAATTCATTGTTTATTGTCCTGGCTATGACAAGGTAAGCATCCAATTTGCGTTAACTTTGAAAATCAAATGTTAATATGGAATACATGCACGTAGTTTAACCTAACTACCATTCATGCTTGCACGTTCATGGGTCGTCGTTAAGTTTTCTTTTATCGAGTTTCGTATCGATCTTCTCCTGGATTGATGTAAAATTCGAGTTGGAACAACGATTGATGTTTTCTTGGATCCCTTTCTTCATATTGATCCTCTCCTGGATCGTTTTGGGATGTATGAAGGTAGCCTTCATATCGATGGTTATCGATACGAGATGGATATACATAAGGTGTACTTCGTATCAATGGATACGGAATGTTCGCTTCGTATCGATGGATACAAGATATTGGGTCTCGGATCAATGGTTACGAAAACCATGTTGCGTATCGATGGATTTGAAAGATCTAGACATAATCAAGCAGTGCTCTTCGTCTCGATGAATACGAAATATTGGGCTTCGGATCGATTCACATTGATGGATATGAAGTGCCGGGATTCACACTGATGGATACGAGACGCTAGGTTTCGGATTCACTTGTGTTGATGGATACAAAGCTTTGAAATTCAAATGCGCTTCGTATCGATTGGCATGTTGATCGCTTCAAATGGTTTTTATGATTAGGATATGAATTGTCCTTAAGGTCGATAGGAAGAACTATAAATACTTTTTGTACTTGGAATATTTTCTCACTTGCTTCTATTATTATTTCTTATCGATCCGAAGAGAAAGAAATTGTAGAATTCTTGTCTTTAAACAACCAATATTTAATCTTAAGTCCAGATTCTTCGAGCTAGGTAATCGATTGATAGAACCATTCTTCGAGTGATGAGACTCGAGTTTTTATGCTATTTCGTTCATGGCCATGGCCATTTCTAGTGTTGTTGGTGCTGGAGCGTGGCTAGGATGAGGTTGAGGGCGCGTTTAATGGCGATTTGGGGAAGTTGAAGGAGGAGAGCAACTGGAAGGAGCCGATGGAGTCACTGAACCCGAGTATATCTCAAACTTGTATCGATGTAAGGTGGGATCAATCAAAATGCTTTGGAGTTGATTGAAGGCCGCTTTCATGATCGATCCGAGAAGTGTGGAGCAGTTCATATCGATGGAAGAGGCATGGTGCGTTCGATCCGAAACCAAACTCCTTGGATTGATATAAAGCGATTGATACATGGAATGATCGATATGAACGGGCGATCGATTCGAAATCTTAATCGATACGAAAAGATTATCGATCCACGCTGGTTGATATAAAATGATGGATTCAGGGGAACAATCCAATGTGAACTATGATGGATACCAATTCCATTGCTTTTGCATATTTGAAAACATAACTCCGACAATCTTTAGCCTTGCATATTTGGACTTGATTGAAAAACTACATATATGACTACCCTCCAAAGCTCGTTGAAGGAACTGTAACTTGATAAATGCAATCAATTTAACATGGATTTTTCTTCGAAGTCAGGATGGCATGGTTGAGACGGTCAGCGATGGCGGTCACTTAGGTTGAATCTCGAAGTCTTATCTATTTATCATTTTTTAACCTTGTGGAACTTTATAGTATTGTGCAGCACTTCACTTCACAACATGATCATTCACTTTACACTAGAGGGAACATAGATTTCTTTCCATCTAATAATGGTTTTTACTAAGTTCAATAGCTATGGATGCTGGAAGCTTAGAGCAATAAGAAGTTCAAAGTCCTCCGTTTCCTAGAATCGAAGCGCCAGATGTCACAGCAGATACAATGTACCCTGCTCCGGATGAACTGCTGGATGCAGTGTTGGTTATGAATCTGGAAGACTCCATCCAGAGCATGATTTTAGAAGAAATGGTGTACAAAATTTGTCTTAGGCATGGACTATCTTTGGTTTCCACCACCAGGGCTGAAAGATAGAGTGCATAATCCCCCGGAAGGGTTCACCGCATGCAATAGATTCATGTGCGTGGCTAGAACATTGCCAACATTCAACCACTTTATTCGGGACGTGCTATTTTATGAGGATCGCACCTTCTCAGCTTCATCCTAACGGACACGTGCTTCTCAACAGCCTATACATTATATTTATGGAGCATTCCTCCGTCCCCCAATTGTCGACGAGATCAGATTTTTATTCAATGTTAAGAGCCAGAGGGATAATCCGTCATTCACTTTCCTAGAAGCATTCAAGAACTGCCAAGTGGTGGCAGGTATGTAGAGCAAGTTGAGCTACTTCAAAAGAAAATGGTTCTGTGAGATGCCCACTAGGGTTTGCCAGACGATGGTTGGTTAGACGTAAGTACTTTCACTTGTTCGTCAACTAACTGGGTAATGGAAATCGATGTTGAATCCACTAATGTATTTCCTTCGCAGCTTCTATTCCAGGGCCTGAAGGAGCACATTTTAAAGAGATTGTGAGGACACTTCAGGCGGTGCCCGCCGAACTATGGGAAATAGATGAAGTCCTTGTTAACGACAGCTTTATCGCCATCAGGCTTATGGAAAGAGGTCAGAGTATAAGGTTGACGAGGGTTCCTAGAATGGCGCCAGTAAAACAAAGTGGAAGACGGGCTCCTGTCGTGCCCCTAATCGAGGGAGCTCAGAGTGTGCCTGGCGTAATAATCATCGAACTTCACGATGATGATGGTACAATAAATAGACATGAACCCACGATCGTACCTCCGTATGGCCCTCAACCATCAGAATCGAAGAAAAAAGGCAAAACTTTTTCCCATAAAGCTAAGAGACAGAAGACTATTAAAGCAACTCAGCTCGTTGCAACTTCTATAGGTCCTGAGAACTCATCCTTGTAGATGGAAAGTTCATAGAAAGGTTTGTCGTTTGTTCCTATCCCAGACGAAATATCTCCATTCCATGATCTCGGGTTAAGGGGGCTCCACTCCCCATCAAGAACCGACGCGGGCCTACCTCCAATAGATATAGGGGGGCCAACTCCAATAAGCAAGGCTACTACAACCGATCAATTGGGGGCTTGCACATGCATACGCACACTTCCCGTAAACACATGACATCTCATCACATGATTCTTAATCTCTAGAGATAACTAATTCTACTCCTCTCTTTGTTTTATAGATACGATGGTAAAGCAAGGCTCCATGATTAGCAAACTTTGCTCTTTGTGCCATTCTTCTGGATCGCACTCTGAATCACATCACCACGAGAGCGAGAGAGCCTATGGTCGTAGCATTTATTCCAATTAGGAATGTGAGCACCACAATAGAGAAAATGAGAAGATTATATCAAAGCAGGCGTTATTCTAGGTCACGATCTCCACCACCAAAAGGACCCTTTAAACCATCTAGCTCTGATAGGCCATCTTTTGAATCTGCTCATCAAATGGAATTATCTCATGCTTCAAAAGTTGGCGATCAGCGCCATAGAATTGAAATGGAAACCACTGTTGCCGTAGAACAAACTACCATAGAGCCAACGGGGGAGGGAGACATCCCCATCGCCAAGCTGAAGAAAGGTTTTTCGAACATCTACTTCGATGGCTTCCACTTTTCTCCCAATTTGACGAGAATTCTGAATGACATAGAGAAGTAAGTGCAGGACTATGTGCATGAAACCTATAGACAATATCGTGAATGGGTTAAGACTGCAGAATGGGTTTCGACTGTGTCTTTTGAGTGGGCCAAGGCTATCAAGAGACTAGAAGGCGATCTCTCTCATTAAGACAAAATAATAGAATGCTTATCAATGAAATTGAGCCTTCGAGAAAAGACAAGATTAAGACCAGCCAAAGAGCCGAAGAAGACGTGAAGTCTATGGAGGAGATAGGAAATATGCACATGACTTGGTGTAGGAAATAGGGCATCGCAATACTGTTATTATGCATGAAAGGGATGTCGCAAAGAAAGAAGTCACCGAATTAAGGGGGAATCTAACCGAGGCCCTTAAAGAGAAAGACGAAGCTAACAATGTGGCCCAAGAGGCGTGCGAGGAGGCAGTGAGACTTAGGGAAGAGAGGGATTCGACAAATCAAAAGGACAAAGAAGTTAATCATAGGGTGGAAAGGGAAATTAAAGCTGCAGAGACCAAGATGGAAAGCGATTTTGAAGATCTTCTGGTCCCCTACAATGCTAATGTCCTGAAAAACCGTAACGTGAACTGGCTCGGCAAAGACTATCCTTTTCAATTATATAAGGCTTGGAACCACTTGCTTGAGGATGAAAAGGCAATCTATAATGCTGCAACCGTCGATGAGTTTGAATTAGAAACACAAGTGCTGATTGGGGATGAGCCTAAAGTCCTCCATAAGACAACCATCATGCTTCAGAAAGAAAACATGGCCGCTAAGTATCTGAAACCTGGAGAAGGATCTGGGAATGAACACCATGAAGTTGGTTCCGAGGTGCCTCCAGTGCCTCAAACTGAGCCAACATCCTCTATTGATCCCCCAGTTATCCTGGGGTATGATCCTGATAGACCACATCTCTCTCCAATTATCGAGTGCGGCCAGAAGGCACGTCGGCTCAACATAGTAGCTAACTCGAGGAAGGTATTTTGGGCACTTCTCCTATTCCTCAAAATGTAGGAACACTATCGAAAGATATTACTAATATATATTCAGTCTTAGATTCTACACTAGCCTACACTCTTGTAATTCAAGAAATTCATCATGAGCAGGAGGCGCTAACAACGAAGGCCACAATAGTGACAGTCACTACTTTGGCTGGGAGATGCACGATAGCAGCTACATGTTTAATGAAAAATTAATGGAAGCACTCCTTAACTATCAAAGCTACCCGAGTATTGAAGTTATGTAGAGGAAGATATTATTATCACGGGCTCCTTGAGTCCAACCGAAAGTCTCTCGACGGGTGAGCGCGTGGATCGAGAGGAACAAATAATATAGGAGATTAAGGCTGAGATTGAGCAGGCTTGTAGATCCACTGGAGGCATGGCGGGCCTTGGTTCGGTCCCTATTCTTGTGGTTTCTTCGGGTGGCACCATTATTGAGACCAACGCGCCTTATTCTTCTAGCATCGAAAGTGCCACCATTCCACCGGTTCTACACACAGAGGACACTTCAATCCCTATGAGCTCCCAAGAAGAGACCATGTTGATTTCCCCGGCCAAAAACAAGCCACCTGAAGCGAGCCGGGAAGGCAAGGGTTCAAAGAGAAATCCGGGCAGTAGCTCTGGCGGATTTACGCCAAAGAAAGTCAAGAAGGAAAAGAAAATAAAGGCATATATTTGCACTTTTTCGCCCTCTCTTGTAGATAGTTAGAATAGGCTTCTCTTTTGCGTTTTGTAGGTCATGTATAGATGCGGGTTTGGCCCTTGCTTTTAGGAATTCTTTGAACAGATTTTATACTACTTTCTCAAAGAATAGTGTGCATAAAATATCTTCTTTGTTTTAAGAATTACTCTATGTTTATTTATCTAAGTACTTTAGCACTCACATTTCCATTCAATGTACTCACGAAGCTTTAGTCTCAGAGTCGAACTTGAGATCGTCTTTAAGTCCTAAAGTCATGGCCTTGGGTCATAATCAAACATCGAGTCGAGTCCCAACGTTGCGCTGTCATGGTCAGTGGCTAGAACCCGAGTCATGCCTTCAGTTTTGGGGAGAATTGAAGCAGTCAGTTGGCAGTCGTCCTCCACCTTCACTAACTTTGGTTTAACTTAGCCGAAACAAAGTCAAAGTGACATGAGTTTGAGCTGTCGGATCACACTCTCTCGCTTGCTAGTATTTGCATCCACACTCTAGGGATTTAGACTTGTATGCCAGAAATTGATCATGCCCGCTTAATGTTTAGAATCATGTCCACACTCCGGGGACATAATTTATTTTTATGGGTTATCGTCACACCCACTTAAATTTTATACTCTAGTTCATACTCTGAGAATCTAGAGTCAGTTCACAGATGATCAATCTCATTTGTTTAAGTATTAGGATCTTATTCGTACTCTAGGAATAAGGAGTTGGTCATGATCGTGGATGGTCGGAGTACATCCTCCTCAATCTAGTAAGTGAAGTCGTAGATGGAAGGATCCATCTTCTTCGAGCTTGAAAGAAGCGAGGTCATGGATGGACAATCCATCCTCCTCAAGCTTTAGAAACAAGAGAGGTCGTGGATGGACGGATCCATCCTCCTCGATCTTTGATAATAAGCGAGGTCATGGATGGACGGATCCATCCTCCTCGAGCTTTGAAAATAAGCGAGGTCATGGAAGGACGGATCCATCCTCCTCGAGCTTGGACGGTCGATTCATGTCTTAATTTTTGTGTTTGCACTTCAGCTTGCGCTCTAGGAGCTGGAGTTTGTTAGAGAATTGTCATGTGTCAATTCTCTTTTGATTGATTGTTGCTTTCCCCCCGAGCTCGAGATTTAATCTAGCAAGTGACCGATCGGGTCATGATCACTCATTATTTGATTGAGCCCCACCGTGTGATGGAACTTAGCTCTTCGTACATCATTGCGGTTTCATGATGCATCTAGGAATCATTAACATGGCTATGTGGGTCTGCGCTTTATTACTAAAATAAGAAATCATGGCATAATCAGTTGCCTTAATACAAATACAAATTCTTGAATTGGATAAACAAACTTTAAAGGAAAGCAGACTAAATGAATGAAAGCCAATATATATAATAGCGATGGAGACTTTCGCTGTTCTACGCTCTCGGTGCAGTGAGACCATCAACGGTTGATCACTTGAATGTGCCATCTCCAAGCCTCTGTTCGATAACATACAGTCCTTCCCATGTCGGTTTCATGTGTGAAGGGAGCAGATAAATTCGCTTAAGTATGTGATCACCAATTTCAAAGGTTCGGGGTCGGACCTTAGCATTGTATAATTGGGCGACTTGATTACATTGTGCGACTACCCTCAAATCAGCCTCTTCACGCTTATCATTTAGTAAATTCAGAGATTCTATGAGTAGGATAGCATTCGTCTTTGGATCATAACAGGTCACATGGTGAGAAGGTACTTCTATCTCAATTGGAATAATGACTTCAGAGCTGTAGGAAAGTGTAAATGGAGTATGGCCTATCGCTGACTTATGGGTAGTTTGATATGCCCATAAGGCCATAGGGAGCTCATCGACCCACTTACCTCCATCCTTCCCCAGTCGTTTCTTCAAAATGGACTCAATGATTTTTTGAAAGCTTCGTCCTGTTCATTCACTTGAGGATGAGCTACTACTGAGAACTTCTAGATGCAATAGCATTAGCAGAAATTCTTAAACTCGGCACTATCAAATTAAGCTTCGTTATCAATTGCAATTGTTCATGGGAGGCCAAAACGACATATGATGTTTCACACAACAAAGTTGATTACTTTCTTAGGATTATCTTCGATTCCTCTGGCATTGGTCATAAACCCAAGAAATTTTCGACGCGACTCTGAAATGAACAACGGATCGAGCTTCGTTCCGTACTGTCGAAGTACGTTGAACATCGTCTCTAAATTGTCGATATGGTTGTTGGATAATCACGACTTCACAAGCATGTCATCTGCATACACCTTCATAATTTTTCTGATCTGGTTTGCAAACATTTGGTTCATGAGGATCTGATAAGTTGCTCCAGCATTTTTTAGTCCAAACGGCATCCCCTTGTAACAATGAAGTCCCAGACCAGTGATAAAGCTACTGTGCTCCTGGTCAAGAAGGTGCGTTGGGGTTTGATTGTAGCCGGATTATATGTCCATGAAAGATAAGAGCTCATGTACGGCTATTGAATCCACCAGTTGACCAATTATGAGAAGCGAAAAACTGTCTTTAAGGCAGGTCTTGTTCAGATCTGAATAGTCCACACATGTCCGCCATTTTCCATTCGACTTTCTGACTAGTATTGGATTGGATATCCATTTTGGGTATATAGCATCATGAGTAAACCCATTCGCCTTGAGTTTATCCACTTCTTCCTTCAACGCGGAAGATCTCTCCAGATCCATACCATGCCTTTTTTATTTCACTGGGGCATGCCGTGCGTCGATATTTAATGCATGGCTCGCGATATTCGGTGAGATCCCACACTTGTCTGAATGAGTGCAGGAAAACACATCGAGGTTTGTCTAGAGGAAATCAACCAGTTCATGTCCCATTTGTGAGATGAGTTGAGATCCGATCTTTACCACGCTAGGATCATTGTCATCGTTGAACAGGACATCAATCGTCAATTCTACCGAGGAAGCCTGGTATTCTCTGACTTCCCCTACATCATCATCTCTAGGATCAAGATCTTTAGAAAACTGGTCGTGGCGCCCAAGCCATGGCTCAAGAGTAAGTTGTCAATCCTCCATAGAGCGAACGTAGAGAGATTCCTCCACACCCTTACCTTTCCCCCTTTGCTGTGCATCCCACGGTTTCGCAACACAACAGGCGCGTCCAACTGCCTGATCACCATGTACCACCTCGATTCCATCATCAGTAGGGAACTTCAGAGTTAGACACTAAGGAGCACTTGTTACCCTGAACTCCGCAAGGGCCGGTCGGCCCAGGAAGGCATTATAAGGAGAGTAAATATCCAAGACAACAAACTGTAACATCTGGACTCTCCAGCGATAACCAATATCCAATTTAATAGGTTACTCAACCAACCCAGCTGGTATGGTTGCACTTTTGTTAAAACCATGTATGCATGACTAGCACGGCTTCAAATCTTTCGCTTCTATCATCAGTTGGTCATAAGCGCATTTGAAAAGTATGTTTAAAGAACTTCCAATGTCAACTAAGATCCTCTTCATCCAAGTAGGATCTATTTGTGCTGAATTAACCAATGGATCAATAGTGGAGGCCTCAACTTTGTCAGCATCACGGTTCCTGAAAATGATGTCGTCTATCATCGTCCTCTGTTGCTTTGTCGAGGCCCCTTCATCAGTGCTACTACAACATTCGAAGTCCACATGCTTAATTGAACTAGCATACGACTCCATTTCCTTCCAACTTCAATCATCTAGATGAGGACCACCACTCACAACATTAATCACTAACCTCCCGCCAGTGTGCATGGGTTCTTCAAGCCTAGCTTGGCCTTGACCTTTGTTGGGATTAGATGGGCCCGCTCCTCCGTTCTACGGAGTTCGGATGAATTGCTCTAACTTTCTCTCTCTGCTCAATCTCTCGATGATATCTTGCAAATGATGGCACTCATTAGTGTTATGGCCGTAACAATCGTGGAAACTACAGAACTTCTCGGTCTAAATCTGTTTCTCCGATGACGATTTCAAAGATAGCTTCATTTACTACTCGATATTACAAGTCTGAAGATAAACATTTTCCAACGAAGTGTTCAAGGAATTATAACGATCGAACATAGGAGCTCTGGGTCTCCCACGATGAGGGTCTCTCTTCTTTCCTCGACCTCCATCACCCTTCTACTGACTTTGTTTGCTCTGAATTTTCAACTGTACTTTACCAGAACTTTCCCCAGTCTTCTTTACTGCAACGTTACTCTAGATACCTTCACCACTGGGCCCCATGACATCCTGCTTCCTAGACCGCCTAGCATTTTCTCTCCTCAAATATTAGGCTGCCTTTGCATAGAACTGGTCTCACAAAGCGGGGGGTTTCCCAACCGACCAATCACCAAATTCGAAATCTGGATCGATCCCTTTAGTCAATTCCATTGGAATAGAGTTGTCGTTGGGATTGCTGACTTCAGCATAAGCATCATGGAACCTTTCCAGAAAATGCCTAAGAGTCTCTCCTGGAGCTTGAGTAACACTAGACAAGGTATTAACATCCTTCGGTCTTATAGCATGCATACGAAATTACTCAACAAACTTAGTGGCCAACTGATCAAAACACGAAATAGATCTGGGTGGTAGTGGGTGAACCACATAGTCATAATGCCCTCAAAAGAGATAGGAAAGCTTCTACACTTAACCTCATCATCAGCTCGAGCGACATTCATGAGCTATTCATATTTCATAATACGTTGGTTGGGATCCGAGTTTCCTTCATACACCGGCAAGGTCGGCATCCTAAATCGACGGAGTGGCTCTACATAGGAATGTCATTGGTGAACGAGGTATGACTTCGAGAGATTCTCCAGTGATCATTCGTGAGGCCTTGACTTGCTCTAATCATTTGGCGTATCATGGTTGGAATGTCAAGCATTTGGATATTCGGAGCCAAGGCATGGTCGGATTCCATGTCACGAGGATGGTCCGGTTGCTGTCTATGGTCCGTTCCACGCCTCCTTGGCTCCCAGTCTTACAAAAAATGAGGTTCCTGAACATGAATGCGGTAACGAGGGCTAGATCTGGTTGGTTCAGGATCTCGGCATCTAGATCTATAGCAGCAGCAACTATGTGGTCATGAGTGGTGTGGTAAGGAAGTGTTCCCCCTCGGGAGGAGGGTGTAGCTTGATGCCATATGGAAGGACCTATCCTAGCCTGTTCGAGATTCGTAGGATGTGAATGCCCAAAGGCTTCCATATAGTTCCCATCTAACCGACGGCACGTAGATCTATGATTGAATTCAGATGACGTCGTGCTTTCAGACAAGGAATAAGAGGCATGTTCCCTTCTCGATCACCCTCGCCTTTCTTCATTCCACTGGTTTGTGTATTTCATGTTGGCATGGATCTTTTGAGTGAGCTCCTGCATAAAGGTATGGAATTCCTTTCTAGTCACTGGACCAAGTGGATCTGGAACTCTAGTTGATGTTTGGCCTGTTATAGTTAGTTGTGCGGGATTTTGCATATCCCATCCTTTCGGATCAGCAGCATTGGAAGTGTTACTGGTAGTGCGCACCATGTTGAATGTAGTTCTTCTTGGAGTAATCTAAGTAGAATGGAAGGAACCACTAGAAGATAGATCTGGATCTCCTCCTTAAATTTTAGCAATCCAACAATGGCAGGGGATCCATAGAATCAGAGAAAAGCAGAGTTTTCTCGATGAAAGCACTAAAGTATTTGTACCAAAAATGGGCACAACACTCTTCAGATGTAATTAAAGAGATTAAAATGAAGAAGTAGAATGAAAACTGAGGCTAATCTAACAGTCATACCAAGAAAATGAACAGTAGTAAAAGAAGACAATAATTTATAGTGGTTCGACGTTGTAGCCTATGTCCACTTTGAAAGATTTGTTGTTTATTGCTGATTATAAACTAAATTACAACCAAAAACATAGCTAACACTCAAGTTACAATGGAGTTTCAGCAAAGAAGCAGCATAAATGTTCCTTTCTAGTAGCAATTGAGATATAGGCGTAGAGCTAAAAACATCTGTCTTGAATCTTGAAATACCCTTTCTCATGTGCAGGTGGGCCCATACAATCCATCTGGGGTTGTTTGGGATCAATCCCAAATTGATCCATGTTATCTTCGTATTGATCAAGAAATGGTCCAATCGAGCTGCGATCGATCGTGGTTGTCCTTGAGTTGATTTGCAGGCCTCTATGAAAATTTCATGACATTTGGGCTAGTAGTTTGAGAGATACGATTGATCCAAGGTTGAGTTTGCTAGGGAGGCTGAAGACTTCGTATCAATGGATTCGTATCCAACAGCTCTTATAGATGACGTGGCATGCATGCTTCATGAAGAACCTACTTCCGTACATAGTGGCCACTTCATTTGTGTTAAACGCTTCTTTCGTATCCATACCATACTTTGAATCTCGTATCGATCCTATGCCTTTGTTTTCGTATCGATCATAGGCCATGACTTTCGTATCGATCAGATAGGCGATCGATACGAAACATGCACCTGTTAGTTGAATGAAGTGTGATCGATCTAGGGAGTGTTGAAGTCCATTGATATAGGCTCGAATCCCATGGATACGAATGATGGGCACCAAATGTTTGAGTTATGTCCATTTCGTATCGATGCCGATCGATATGAAATGATGGATATGAACGATGGAGGCTAACTGATGGATACGAGATGGATGGATACGGGGCGAGAAATGGGCATATTTCACATGGATCTCGATCGATTCATAACTTGAGCATACGAACTTCGATTGACCCGAAATTTGGAATTTTCCTTTCATACCTTTGCTTGTCATACCTTGATAATTTTGGGTCAATCCGGACTCGGACCAGTTTTGCCTATATTCATCATGAACCTGTAGATAATTGATTCCCAGAGCGGATTCTCTTCAATCTCTAGTCAAGTCCTTGGAGTCACGGCCTTGCCAAACGGCGGGATAACATGGCTAATTATACAAATGCTAAATATGTTCATGACTTAGTCACTTACATTTTTATTTGCCTAAGACCATGTATTGTCCTTTATGAGTTTCGAACTCTAGAAGAAATATTTGAATATGGATGTCTAATCCATATTCGATGGCATATAAATGTTATATGGTAAACGATCACAATTAATAATGTACAAAACCTCGATGAAATTTGTTTAGTTGAAATAAGAAAATAGACCATAATGTTAAATCATGTATTCAATATGATCGATTACAACCATGATCTTTGAGTGTTAAGTGTAATAATAAAAAAGCTACAAGATAGGTATAAGAATTTGGTCACTGAAATGCCAATTTGATTGGTTTACATAAAGTGAAACACATTTGATTTCCTTAAATGTTTTTTAGCAAAACTAGCTGGCTTTATAGGGGGTCGTGCCACTGTATAAGTAATGGGAAAACAGGTGATCTGCACATGCACAGAACAATTAAAGGGCAAAAAGGCCCAAACGTCAAATCAAAAGATAAAAGAGCATAGATCTAGATAAAGGCGCCTAAACTACTATAACAACATGACTAGACTCCTTCAGAATAGGAGGAACAACCACGGCCTACATGCAACGATAGACCATTAACATGAGAGAAACCTAAGAAGAGAGTAGCCAAATGTGGATCATAACCTTCTGAATCAGGAGAGTATATAAATTTCCTATCCCAGCTGACATCATAAAACTTACTTTTGTTCTCCTCACCAATCTCGCCAACCCTAGCAAGGCACAAACCATCTCCCTCAATATGGTAGATAAGAAAACGACTCTCACTCCTAATATCACCGATAAAAGCATAAAAAGTGTCAGTCTCAGGCAAATATCTCATATCAGAAGGAGCATGAACCCTTTCCCATTCGTCGGAATTCCAAGATATTGTATCAGGCGTTGCAGTAGAAGAATCCAAATCATGCGCCGGAGGTGGTAAACTAATAGAAGGAGCTACACAAACTGGAGCATCAACAATGGAAGCTACAGGAGTATCAACAATGGGAGCAACACAAATTAGTGCATCAAAAGAGGTCGTAGGAGATGAGGAAGGAGCAACCTTCGGAACCTACTTCCGGATGGGAGGTTGAGGAAGAGGAATCCAGTCAGCTAGGCGAATGAAGCCTACAACTACCGATTGAGAACACGCATCCGAAAGAGACTCGAAAGACTAACGTGACGTACATATCTCGGGTTTCCAACTGTAGCAAACTCTGACCTCAGTAAAATGGCCCTCATCTAGTATGACTTTTAGCACCGAAGGTAAAGGTTTGGCAGGAGTAATCTCGATCAGAGTTTTGGCATAGACTAATTTCTTTCTGGCCATAATGTTAGTGTTATAACATATCACCTTACCAACTAGACCTACAAGCCAGTCAATCTCGATAAGAGGCTGAAGAACAGATGGAATGTGACAAAAGTAGGCCCAGACAGGAACAGATAAAACTTGGTCACAAAAAGTAGAAAGTTTTATTTTAGGTATTGTGTTATTCTATTAACTAGTAATTAATTACTCCTTTTGTTTTTGGATAATAAGGAAGCCTATCCACTGCAAAAAAGTAAAAGAAGCAAGCTTTGTCCTTGGCCCGATCCACAGACGGACTCCATATAGTGATAATGAATGGTTTCCCATCTATAAGAATAGAGTCGGCTTCAAAAATAAGATGTCTTTCTTCACTGCGTGAGAATTTAAAATAGAATATTCCATTATCGTAGTGAAAACTTAAACCCTCCTGGGCTTCCACAACTGATTGCACGTTGCCTTAACTAGATGATTTGGTGGGTTGGAGTCGAGGAAAAATCTCACCAAGTGTTCTTTCTAATAACTTACACCGGCCTCAATCACCTTGTGTGAAGGGGTCATTACACCCTCAATCTCAACTATATCAAAGCAACAAGGAGAATGCTCACTAGCATTTTTTTGGCATTTTGAAGAACAATGATGACCACTTTGGAGCTGCCCGAGGAGGAGGTGGGTCCCGCGGACTAGTCAGAGGATCATTAGACAATGGTCCACAAGGAGATGCATAGGCATTGGGAATGTCGTAATTAGCATTGTTACAAGCACCTGGAGCGCAACCACTTGGATTTCCACTTTCAGCATTGTTGAACTCTACTGCTTCATCCACAGTCACACGCTCATCACAAACAACTTCACCATCGGCCGAAGGCCTAAGACCATGATCATTGTGCCTAATTTCGACATCACCAATATTGGAACCAATATTCAACACAAATGTAGATTTAGACCAAGAAGAATTACCTTCATTTGCTAACAATGGAGCTGGAGGATTCGAACAAGCAATCAGCGTATTGATAGGCAATTGAGAAGCAGCAAGATGAGGGGAGTTTAAATCGTCCATTAGGTTTGATAAAGGGTTACCACTAGTTGAAGCTTTCAAGAAATGATCGCAAACTTTAAGATGACTAGATACACACGCATCGATTACAGATGGTGCCACGGCACTAGGCTTAGCTGGCGACGAGCAAGACAACAAAGGTGGAGGAGTGACAACCGCATTGGCCGAAAGAGAAGCCCTACTAAAGGTACAGCTCTACTAAAGCAACAATCATAGCACTAGTATCTATTAAATGTTAAGGATGACCAAATATACCTTTTTAAAGAGTTCTTTACGATATTATAGTTAGATTTTCCTTTGAATTGTTCGACTATTTGGAAATGAAAGTGAATGTAAGAAAGTAGATATAACCAAAGTTACAGCTATGATGAAGAGAATGGTGGTCACTTTTGGTTTATAAAGAAACATCAGAAATGAGAATTGTAAAATAATAATAGATAATTATCATTGGAATGTGAAATATGATTTCTATTTCAAAACGTATTTTCAAATAGAAAATTATTTCTATGAGATTTCTATATTTAAACATAAGATATTTGATCTGGAAATTCTCGACTCTAAACTAATTATAGTGAATGAAATAACAACTTATATTAAGTGGTTTAATGGAGCTTCATATTTCGTACGCTATTATAGTAATGGTAGAAATAGTGGAGCTTGTCGTATATCACCTATTAGTTTCATCAAGTTACGAAATTGTTTTCATAAAACATACCATACATTATTTATGAAATAATAATAATTTTTCAAGTTCGATAGAAAAATAGACATATTTCTATTTCAATATGAATATTATGAATATTCATTATAAAAAAACTACAGTGCTATTATATATGATTCATTGGAAAATACAGAAGTAACTAAATTTATTTGCAATTATTTTGAATTATGGACTAAATCATAGTTTGGAGTGACAAAAAAGTTGATGAACTCTTTGTATTGATACGTATAAATGCATGTAATCACAAGACTATTAATTCTAAAATGGTTTCATATACTTCCTTATATTCATCAATGAATTATCAGGAACATGAATATTTATATTTGATATACATATGGTATTTTAATGATGAGTTTATAGAATATTAAATGGAAGTAAATAAAATAACATGCAATAGAAAGTAAAATTGATTTGATTTGATCGAATAGGTGAATATATTGGAAATAGTTCTGAATGTACCTAGGAATGAATAAGAATTTAATGTCAATAGTCATTCTCCCATGATAAATAATGATGTATCGATAAGGAGTAATCAAACTTTGTTTAACAAAGTATAATAATTGCAAGTGAAGTTGAGTTAACTTCTTTTTATAAAGTTGTTTACTTAAGAGTAGTACATAGGAGTAAACTTAATTTCAACTTAATAATAGTTTACAAATAGTACAAGATAAGGGTTTAAAAGAAAGTCCAATATATCCTAGGCTAAGGAGTTGGCAGATTTTGCGAGTTGTAAGACTGCAAGTAATAATTATATGTGATGGATCTTGAATGAATAGCCCCAAAAGAATTTCGAAAATATTTTTCATTGAATGAACTACTTATGTTTCAAACATAAGTTTCGTAAATTAAAACCAATCAGTTTATATGCATGGATTTGGATGTGATCCAAAGGTGAAACTGATTATGTGGGATGAAATGAAATTAAGCAAATCTAAATGAAAACAATGCATTAGAATGTCTAATAAATATTCTTACACATCGAAGAGCAACTTGTAAATTTATTAGAATGTCTAACAAATAATTATTATTCTAATTCCTTAAAAGTTAAAATTTATAGTTAGGTTAGTGCGTCATTGTTTTAAATAAAAATTTGGTTTTAAGGTCTAAGATTGTAATGACCCTAATTTTGACTAACATTATTAAGAATATTTAATTGGATAAATAAAATAAAATAAAATAATGTACATAGTTAAAAGATTCAGATTCGATAATTAAGAAGTGATCGTGCCTTAAAGAATGTATTAGAAAAAGAGAACTAAAAATAAGTAGGTGGGAGGAATATGTAAGGGTAAAATGGGGTTAACCTTTATTCCAATACTCTAAGCCCTTCCATTCTTCATTCTTCATTCAATTTAACTTTCATAAACAAAATTAAAACCCTAAAGACTTGGCTGGCCGCCATTAAAAGGGTTCAAGGAAAAGAAAAGCTAGTATTCAAGTAGAGAGCTTAAGCAAATCAATCTAGAGGCAATCTCAACCTTTTTAGCACATAGCGAAGGTGAATTAAATTTACATCTCACTTTAGATAATGATTTCGACTTCAAGTTAGATCAAACTATGTTTGCAAATAATAAGCCATGTTATGTTTATTAAAATGGATATATATATATATATATATGTCTGTGTGTGTGCTTATTGATGATTTATATGATTTAATATAGATTTTATGATATGTTTAGACTAGAAAACCAAGCAAATGAGGTCCAAATGAGCCGTGCTTTTGATAAATTGTCAAAAACATTATTTTAGAAGTGGGTTTCAAGTTTCATAATTTTTCATATGATTGTGGATTTATTATGAAATTTCTATGAGAGAAAATAGTTAATTTTGGGTTTAAATTATTAGGCAATTAAATAATGCTTTTGGGATTGAAATTTATATATGATAGAAAACATAATTAAATCGAATTATTATGGTTTTTAGGGATTTTTTATAAGTGTTTTACTATGGTTATTAAATTATCTAAGTTAGAGGACCTAAGCATTTTAAATGTTTTATTAAAGAGAATGGCTTATTTGCTTAAAACATTTCAATTGTTAAATGTTTCGGTAGCTTTTTTGAAAGGAATTTTGGTAAAGAATTGGCTGCCAATCATATTTTGTCAAATTATATGAATTAGGTGAAAAGGAATTATCTTAAAAAGCATAAAATTGGTTTTATTTCGAATTATGACTTTGTCACTTCCATTGCTTGCTTCTGTCACCATACCCAGCAAACCTTTCACACTCATTTAAAACCAATGTATATGGTTTCAAGCAATTGGTAATATTGGAGAAAGGCAAAAGAAAAGGACAGGGTTGAAAGTATGCTTTCAAAAGGGTTAAAGCCACTTTTATTAGCTTTCGAATCCATTAACTTCCCTTTGTTTTTAAAAAGAAGCCTTCAAAAGGGTTGTCGCTTTTAAAACCCTTCGATACCCTAACTGTCGCATTTATATCTTTCGCTTTAGTTAGGGGCCGCTTTTCTTTATTACCTTAAAACAATGTATTCAAAAGAAAGGCTTTCACCTTCTTAATATTGAAGTCGTCTTCCCAATGTTTTTGAAAGGGGTGTCTTAGCCGCTTTTACTAGTAGTTTCGGAGGTAATGGTTTCGAAAGGGTAGTTTCGAAGTTGCTCCCTTCCCCAATTCCTTTACCACAGATCAATGCATTCGAAAGTGATGCTTTCGCTTCTATTACCTTTGCCCTATAGTTATATTTAATGTTGAACCCAATAATTTTGAAAGAAATACTTTTAAATGGTTTCAAGCCATGTTTCCACAAATTCTTACTTGAACCCAACTTTCGAAAGGTATATTTTTAAGTGTTTCTAATGAATGTTTCTAGTGTTTTTGAAAGATATGTGTAATGGTTTTGAAGAGGATGTCTAAGGTTTTAAGCAATGATTTCGAAAGAAATGCTTTCAAGTATGTTGAAAGGGATTGTTTAAGGTTTTAAACAATGGTTTCAAAGGTGTTGTTTTGGCATTATAACCTAAAGTTTTCTAAGTTATAAAGGGTTTTTAACTTATTTTGAAGGAATAGATAATCCTTGATTTAGATTTCATCAACATTATTTTATGTAAAGCATACACCATGGCATAGATATTATGAGTAAAGCAAAGAGAATATTTTCCTCATCAAAGTATGATTTAAAAGGGGTTAAATCTATTTGAAAGAAATGTTTTCAAGAAAAAATGAATAGGGTAGTTAACCCTAAGTGTATGACTCGGATATTATGAGACCAGATGGGACTAGTGTAGCGTCGTACCCGATGCTTTAGCTAGTGACCCTTAGCTAATACAACTCCAAAATTCGAATGTGTAGCTCTTTGTCAGAGGTAAGACTAAAATGATGTTAAACACAGAAAGGAATACACAGAGTAGAGGTAGGTTACTGGTAAGCCCGCAAAACTATTAGGATCAGTTGACACTATGAGAAGTAAGTTAAGGATAGATCGTCCATAATTGCGTCTAATAGATGTTAGAATATTACTATGTTTGGTAGGCCCGAGTCAACCAGTGGTTAATAGTTAGTCTAATAAAACTATATTGTTCAGATATATATATGTCCATTGATTACTTGATTTATATGCACGCGTGTTATTTCTATTGTTGTTATAATTAGTTTAATTGTAGGATTTTGATTTGCAAAAGATATGATTTTAAAAGGATATTATTGAGGGAAAACCCGTTTCGCTAAGTGGCGTGGTCTCACTTAATATTAAAAAAACGGTGATGTAATAGATTTATTCACACTAGGCTTTATGTCTGACTCGATGTTTATGTTTTCCCCTTAAACTCTTGGGTGCTCAAATAATTTCGGTAGATTGAGAATTAACGACTTTCCAGGTTTAGTAGACTGGACGAATACGCTTCCGAAGACGTGTAGGAGGCAAAGCTAGGTATGTAGGAGTTATTTAGTATTATTTCCGTTGTGATGTATTTATGACTGATATGTCTATCTGTACTCTAGTCATCCAAGAGGCATCTTCATATGTTGTACTTGGCGTAATTTGTAATAATTATATTTGATCAAACCAGGGAATCGTTTCAGGATTATGTAATTGAATGTGAAATATTAATTTGAAATATCATCAGAAAAGATGTTTTGAAATCTATGTGCATTTTATTTCATATTCATGTGCTTTTGATATTATGGATACCATTAACATTACCGTATTTTGTCACCGAAAGTTAATACTATAGATGACTGCAGCATCTGTAGTGCTTAGCTTGGGCCTCAAAATAGGAGATATTACAATTTGGTATCAGAGCATAACTTTATGAAAACTTGAAAGAAATTCTAAACTTAAAGTGATTTTTGAAAATATAATCCTAAGGAACTAGAGATAAGATTAGGATATGGGATAATGCTATAGTAACGTACTTGTATTTGTTGTATATAAGTATACGCTTTATCTCTATTCTTCCATCTCTCTTAGGCTATTCTTTTATATCTTACAAAGGATCGAATGCAAATTGTAAGGAAGTAAGATATGGATGTCAGGAATGAAGGAGCTAACCTTGGTGGAGGAAGCACCACAGCTAATGGAAATGCCAGACCAAACACTAGAAGGAATCCAGGTAGCGCACAAGCTGCTAATGTGGGTGTGAGAGCGCCGCAAGTTGATTTGGGAGCTATGTATTAGTTCTTCGTTAATATGATGCAAGCTGGAGCTGCTGTGGGATTAGTTGGTGGAAATGTTGAAGGAGGAAATCAGGGAGCTTTGGTGGTCAATAACTATGCAGTATTGAGCAAAGACTATGCTAGGCTTAGAGGGAAGTCGTTTATCAGGACTGGGGATGCAATCGAAGTTGAGCATTAGTTGCTTCATTGCAAAAGGATTTTTGCTGATTTAGGACTCAATGATGAGTACAAAAGGAGATTGGCATCCAGACAGTTGCAAGGATTAGCACTGTACTGGTGGAACAATGTTACTGTGGAAGTAGATGAAGAGACCATGAATTGGGTAGAATTCAAAAGGAGGTTTGTGGAAAGATTCTTTTCAAAGATTGCCAAATCAATCTTGCTCAGGAAGTTTGTTGAGCTGGTGCAGGGAGACATGACAGTGCTTGATATGCTACCAGATTTGAGGATTTATCGAGATATAGATATGCTATGATTAATACAATTATCAAAAGAAATGAGAAGTTCATCCATGGATTAAGACTCGAGCTTGCTAAAGCAACATTACCACATATTAGGAATCCATGCGATGTAGTTGCTGAGATGGCTTTGAGGAATGAGGAGATGCTCACTTTATTTAATGGTAATAAAGCAGTGGAAACTCAAGGTAGGCGGAATAGAAGACAATTTTTTACCATAAAAAATGAGTTCAGAACGGAGAAGCGGCCATGAAAGGGAAGGCTGATGTAGTTTGCTACAAATGCGACAAGAAGGAACATTTTGCTTATGATTAATGGACAGATGAAGCAAAGAAGGTAGATGACAAGACAGGAGTGAAATGCTTCAACTGTGATCATATTGGATATTATAAGAACCGGTGCAAAAACCGGCCAAGGATGGAAAGGGCAAAGTGTTTGCATTGGAACCAGCTACCTCAAGACCAATAGAAGAGGAGAAAAGAAAAGCAATGTTAGGAGGTACGCTTTCAATTCATGGTATGTCAGTTATAGTTCTATTTGATATTGGTGCATCGCATTATTTTATGTCTCATTATTTGGTAGATAAGCTAAACCTAGAACCTTCATACCTATTTATATCCTTAAGGGTTGCGTATTCAATAAGAGGGTATGTGATGCTTGGGATGAGATGCGAACAGTTAGAGTTTGAATTGTTATGTCATATATTTGCTTGCAGTTTGCATGCATTTGATTTCGTAAGGTTCGAAATTATTTTGGGCGTGGATTGATTAAGTATGTACGATGCTAAGATATTTTGCCACGATAGGAAAATATCACATAGACACCCTAGTTGTAGTGATCAGATTATATACACTCTAGAAACCTCAAAATTAGATTCTTGTGCTTTGTTGTGTGTTATGGACGAAGAGGATGAGTTGAATTGAGTTTTCATTGTTAGAAAATTTGCAGATGTCTTTGAGGCCGAGATAGGACTACCGTCGAAACGAGCCGTTGATTTTTGGATAGATTTAGTACCAGGATCTAAACCTGTGAGGAGACTACCAAGTAGAATGACACCCACCGAGGTGACGCAGCTAAAGGTGTAGTTAGTGGAATTAGAAGGTAAGAATTTTATCAAACTAAGCAGTTCACCTTAGGGAGTAGCAGCAGTATTTGTTAAGAAACCAGATGGATCATTGAGGTTGTGTATCAATTATCGTAAGCTTCATGAGAAGACTAAATAACCGATATCTGTTAACTAGGACTGATGTTTTCTTCGACCGATTGAGTGAAGCCAAAGTATTTTCTTAGTTGGATTTGGCAACGGGATTCCATCATCTTAGAGTAGTAGAGGATAGTATTTCTTTGACGACATCTAGAACCAGATATGGATCATACGAATGGTTAGTGATGTCATTCGGACTAACAAATGCGCCAGCATTGTTTGTTGACTGGATGAATAAAATCTTTCGAGAGCATCTAGACAGATTTGTGTTAGTATTCATAGATGACATATTGATAGATTCCACGGGTGAAATAGATCAAGAAATTCATCTTAAAATAGTGCTGGAGTTACTAAGACAACATTAGTTGAAGGCAAAGTTTTTGAAGTGTCAATTTTGGAAGAAGCAAGTAAAGTTTCCTAGTCATGGTTAATCTCTAAAAAGGGTTGTTAGTAGTTCCAGCTAAGATCGAGGCAGTGAATAGTTGGAAGAGACCCGAGACAGTGAATGAGATAAAGAGTTTTCTTGGTTTAGCCGGCTACTTCTGGAGATTCACTAGATTTCTCGCGGATTGCTGCCCTGATGACTAAACTAACTCGGAAAGATGTGAAGTTTATTTGGACTGATAAGTGTGAGAAGGCATTCCAGAAACTGAAATATTTATTGACTGGTACACCTGTATTAGTTGTTCCAGAGGGAATTTGGACTTAGTGGTATACGCGGACGCATATGATTAGGAGTTGTGTTAATGCAGAGAGGTAAAGTGATTGTCTATGCTTCTCAATAGCTCAGACCACATGAAGTTAGATATCTAACTCTTGATTTGGAATTACTGAGGTAATTTTCGCATTGAATGTGTGGAGACATTACCTTTTGTGAGATATATTCGAGTTGGTTATGCATCATAACTCACTAAGATATTTATTCTCTTCGAAGGAGTTTAATATAAGATAGCAGAGTTGGTTAGAATTCATACTTGCATATGACTTTAGTACTGAGTACACACTAGGAAAAGGAAATAAGGTTCCAAATGTACTTAGCAGAAAACATCAGAATGCAGTATTGGCAATGATAGCTATGTGGAAAGATGTAGAAGCATTGACTACATATGGAGTACAATGGAGATCTGAGCCTAGTTCTAGTCGAGGGACCGCCATGTTATCATGTTTAAAAGTTCGACCAATGATGATCGAAAGGATTGCATCTAAGCAGAAAGATGACCCAGTATTAGCTGAGAAGATTGGAAGGCTAGAGGTCGGAATCTAGATTGATGATTTAACTGCTGAACAAAGTTGAGGGGAACGAAAGCAGAAGCTGTCCAGAAGGATTTTAGCCTTGAACAGAGAAGGTGGTTGAGGAAGAAGGGATGATTATTTTTCCCAAATGTAGAAAACATAAGGAAGGAGGTCCCTAGCGAATCTCTTAGATCAAAATTTACGATTAATCCTGGGGGACCAAGATGTTTCAGGATATGAAGAGGAGTTTCTACAAGGAAGGTATGAAGAGAGACGTAGGCTTATAGGTGAGGCAATGTTTGAACTTTCAACAACTAAAAGCAGAACATCAGAAACCGAGTGGGTTACTTCATTCACTGGATGTTTCGGTCTAGAAATGGGATTCTGTCTCAATGGATTTCATAAATGGGTTGCCAAGCTCTAATAGAGGAAATGAGAGTATATAGGTTATAATGGACAGGTTGACTCGGAGTGAACACTTTATACCTATTAGTCGACCAGGATAGGACCAGATTTAGCTAAGTTGTTCATGAGGAATATAGTTAGACTGCATGGATCCTAGTAGTATAGCAAGTGACCGAGATCCCTTATTCTTTGGTGAATTCTAGAAGAGTCTACATGACATTTAGGTACCAAGCTCAATATGTGTACTACTTACCATCTGCATATAGATGGGCCGATGGAGAGAGTTAACAAAGTTTTGGAGGATTTCTTAAGAGTTTGTACACTAGATTTTGGAGGATCATGGGAAGACCATGTACACTTAATCAAATTTTCGTATAATAACAGTTATCAAACGAGTATAGGGATGGCACCGTTTGAAGCTTATTATGGAAGGCCATGCAAATCTCCAGTTTGTTGGTTAGAGATCGGGGATAGATTAATTCTTGGTCCGGATTTGGTTAAAGAATCTATAGAAAAGATTGAGTAAGTCCAGGCTAGAAAAAAGGTAGCTCAGTCTAGGCAGAAAATTTATGATGATAAGAGATGTAAAGACTTTGAGTACTCAGCTGCAGATCATGTTTTCGTGGAAGTGTCATCAATGAAAGGAGTGATCAGATTTGGAAAATTAGGAAAATCAGAACCAAGATTCATTAGACATTTTCCTATTATAGAAAGGATCTGGAAACTCGTGTATAGGGTAGATTTATTGAATAGTTTAGCAGGAATCCATAATGTTTTTCATATTTCACACCTAAGAAAATGTATTCAAGATCTAGAGACTACTTTCACACCAATTGTGTTAGAGGATCTAGTAGTGGAACCAGACATGATTATAGATAGAAAACTAATTCGTATAGTTGCAAGAGGTGAGGAGAGGTTAAGGAACAAGTCAGTCAAATTAGTCAAAGTCCAGTTGAGTGACAACGAGAGAGACTGTACTTAGGAAACCAAGAGCAGGATTAGAGATACTTATCCTGACATGTTTGATGGTATGTTTTACCATTATGTTTGAATTTTGGGTACCTTATCGTAATTTCAAGGACGAAATTCTTTGAGAAGGGGAGTCTATAATGACCCTAATTTTGACTAGCATTATTTAGAATATTTAATTGGATATATAAAATAAAATATGTAGATAGTTAAGAGATTAAGATTTGTTAATTAAGAAGTAGTCGTGCCTTAATGAATGTATTAGCAAAAGAGAACAAAAATAAGTAAGTACGAGGAACATAGTAAGGGTAAAATGGGGCAGCCTTTATTCCAATACCCTAAGCCCTTCCATTCTTCATTCCTCATTCATTTTAACTTACACAAACAAAACCCTAAAGAACTCGGCCGACCATCAGTAAGACGATATAAGGAGAAAAGCTAGGATTCAAGTAGAAAGCTTAAGAAAATGAATCTAAAGGGGAATCTCAACTTTCTTAACACAAAGCCAAGGTGAATAATTAATTACATCTTACTTCTGGAAAGTGATTTCGGTTTCAAGTTAGATCCGAACTATGTTTGCAAATAATATGCCATGTTATCTTTGTTAAAATGGATATATATATATATATATATATATATATATATTTGTTAATTGTTTATATGGTTTAATATAGATTTTATGATATGTTTGGATTAGAAATCTATCAAATGACATCTAAATGAGTTGTGTTTTGATATATGGTCAAAAACATTATTCTAGAAGTGTTTTTTAAGTTTCATAATTTTCTAAGTGATTGTGGATTTATTATGAATTTTCTATGAGAGAAAATAGTTAATTTTGGGTTTAAATTACGTAAGGCGATTAAATAACGTTTCGGTCTGAAATTTGTATATGATAGATAAAATATTCAAAAGTGAATTATTGTGATTTTTGGGATTTTTTCCTAAGTGTTCTACTGTGGTTATTAAATTATTTAAGTCAGAGGACTTAAATGTTTTAAATGTTTTATTAAGGATAAGGGTTTACTTGCTTAAAATGTTTCAATTATTGAATGCTGAATTCGGCGGCGTTTTTCTGAAAAGAATTTGGTAAAGAATTGGCAATAAATCATATTTTGGAAATTGTGCAAGTTAGGTGCAAAGGAATTACTTTAAAAATCATAAAATCAGTTTTATTTTGAATTACTACTACGACACTTCAATTGTTTGCTCTCATCACCATACCCATAAACCTTTCGCACTTATTCGAAATCAATGCACATGGTATCATGTAGTGTTGGAAAAAGGCATAAGGAAAGGATGGTGTCGAAAGTATGCTATCGAAAGGGTTCAAACCACTTTTATTAGCTTAAGAATCCATTAATTGCCTTTGTTTTTAAAAAAGAAGCTATTGAAAAGGTTACCGCTTTTGAACCCCTTCGATACCTTAGCTGCCGCATTTATAGCTTTCATATTAGTTAGAGGCTGCTTTTCTTTATAACCTTAAAACAATGTATACAAAAGGAAGGCTTTAACCTTCTTAATGTTTAAGATGCCTTCCCAATGCTTTCGAAAGGAGTGTCTTAGCTGCTTTTACTAATGGTTTCGGAGGCAATGGTTTCGAAAAGGTAGTTTCAAAGTGGGTTCCTTCCCCAGTTATTTTACCTGAGATCAATGCTTTTGAACATGATACTTTGGCTTCTGTTCCCTTTAACCATATTGTTATATTAAATGTCGAACTCAATGATTTCAAAAGAAATACTTTTAAATGGTTTCGAAGCTATGTTTCCACAAATTCTTACCTGAACCCATGCTTACGAAAGGTATGTTTTTAAGTGTTTCCAAAAGAATATTTCCAATGTTTTTGAAAGATATGTTTAATGGTTTCGAGAAAGGATGTCTAAGGTTTTAAGAAATGATTTCGATGGGGATGCTTTCAATGATGTTGAAAGGGATTGTTTAAGGTTTTAAACAACGGATTCGAATGCGTTGTTTTGGCTTTATAGCCTAAAGTTTTCTAAGTTAAAAGGGGACATTAACTTATTTTGAAGGGATATATAATCCCATAGATTTAGATTTTATTAACACTATTTTGTGTAAAGCATGCACCATGGCATAGATATTATGAGTAAAGCAAAGAGCATATTTTCCTTGTTAAAGTATGATTTAAAAGAGGTTAAATCAATTTGAAAGGAATATTTTCAAGGAAAATTGAAGAGGATAGTTAACCCTAGATGTATGACTCGGATATTATAAGACCAGATAAGACTAGGGTAGGGTCGGGTCCTATACTTTAGCTAATAGCTCCTAGCTAATATAAGTCCAAAATTCCAATGTGTAGACCTTTATCATAGGTAAGACTAAAATGATGTACACACAGAAAGGAATACATAGAGTAGAGGTAGGTTATTGATGAGCCTGCAAAACCATTAAGATTAGTTTACCCTAACAGAAGTAAGTTAAGGACAGACTTTCCAGTATTGTGTCTAACAGAAGTTAGAAATTGCTATGTCGGGTACGCCCAAGTCAGCCAGTGGTTATATTTAGCCTAATAAACTATATTATTCGAACAGATATTCCATTGTTTACCTAATCTATATGCATATATGTTATTGCTATTGTTGTTATAATCAGTTTGATTGCAGGATTTTGATTTGCAAAAGATATGATTTTAAAAGGATATTAGTGAGGGGAAACACGTTTCGCTAAGCGGTGTTGTCTCACTTAATATCAGTAAACCGAGATGTAATAAATTTATTCAAACCTGGTTTTATTTCTGATTCGAAGTTTATGTTTTCCCCTTAAACTCTCAAGTGCTCAAAATCTAATTTGAGTAGATTGAGAGTTAAGAAATTTTCAGGTTTAGTAGGTTGGACGAATAAGCTTCCAAGATGAGCAGGAGGCAAAGCCAACTATATAGGACTTATTTAGTATTATTTCCACTGTGATGTACGTATGACTGATACGTCTATCTATCTAGTACTCTGATCATCCAAGAGGGCATCTTCATATGTCTCTCATGGCTTGATTTGTAATAATTATATTTGATCAAAACCTGGAAATTGTTTTGGGATTATGTAGTTGAATATGAAATATTGATTTGAAATGTCATAAGAAAAGATGTTTTGAAATCTGTGTTAATTCTATTTCATATTCATATGCTTATGATATTATGGATACCCTTAACACTACCTTATTTTGTCACCGAAAGTTAATACTATAGCTGACAGTAGCATCTACAGCGCTTAGCTTCGGGCCTCAAAGTATGGGATGTTACAAGGATTTATTACGAAATACTAAGATCAAACATATGCATTAGCTCAATTCTAAATTCCGATTACACTGAAATATGGCTTGAGTTGTTACGAATAGAAAAGGTGAATGTTCTGAAAAATTGTGTTAGACTGAAGAAAAAATAGCGTGTAAATAATTTTTGGAAATTTTTATCCAAACGTTTTAAAAGAAAATGGTGTTTAGATGTTTTTGGAAGTTGATTTTTCAAGCTATGTACAAATTTTCTTGAAAAGGTGAAAAGGAAATTTACAAGAATTTTTTATTTTCAAAGACTACATAATAGGCGCAGGAAAAAGCAATGGGTTGGTAGATATGAATTTTTTGATGCATTAAGGTTGACGTTAGGATAAACGCAAATGATAACAACGGAAAAGCTATTTTAGCCTTGGAATTTCTATTCCCATACATTGTCAATGACGTACGAGATCCGTTTTGGATTCAATTTCATTTTAGAACTTGAAAACAAGCCTCCTTATGCTTATTGTATATGGAAAAATTCAAAGCAAATCTAGGGAAACGAGGAAATTTCCAATGTACAACAAGATTGGCATACAATATGGTGGTATGAATGTGAAATTCTCCACTTAAACTCCTTTTCCGACATAGGACTAAACGTTAGAAAACGAAAATTCGACGCATTAGATTTTGGATGATAGGAATTGGATGCAAAATTGATTTAACCATACTTCTCTTCGTAGAAATATGAAAATTATTGTAGGAAAAATATTTTTGAAAACCTACATATATATAGAACTGCCAATACATATAGGTTATTTGCATCATTTTTTTTAAAGGTATGCATTCATACAAGAGGTCCCAATTTAGAATAGTTCTGCATACATGTTTTCTATATTGTGATACACTATGCACTTGTATACGTTTGGTTGGAAAATTGGTTATGCACTAATTGGTTGAATAGTTTAGGATGAATGTCTATAGTACCCCATGATTTAATTATTGGAGTAATTTAGGGGATGAAATTCTCTTAAGGGGAAAGAATGTAACACCCGGTTAAATTTACGTTGATAAATTAACAGTTAATAAGGCTCCAAAAATGTAATTTGAGAGAACGGCGGAATTTGTTCATGAAACTTGCACCATAACCGCGCTAAATATTCAAAATAAAAACATAATTAATACAATGTAATAGACATTAATATTTAAATCAGATATAATTAGAACATTAGAATAAATCGTGTAATAAATGAGAAGATTAGGAAATAAAGATGGAAAGATTTGTAACTTCAAAATTAATTGGAAAATAAATGTGCAATAAATAAGGAGTGCAAAAATTTTAATAGGTTATAAATGGATTAATGGAACTGATTAATCAGATAAGGAAAGAATAATTGGTAAAATTTAAACAAGTAAATAAATATCATTAGGAAATGTCCGGGTAAGATAACAATCATTTATTGGGCAAAGCGACATTTATAGAAATAGTAAATAAACATGTTGGGTAGTAATTGTTTTCCAGCACTGTGACCATGCCATATTCGGATGAATCAGATTCAAACCTAAAGGTTACCGAGTAGAGATCCTAGAGTGATAACCAGCTAACTCAGATGCCGAATTCAGACAAGATTACAAGCCAAAAGCATAATAATCAACTTCAAAACTAAGACCAACATCCCATTCATCAATCCAAGATCCATCTAACAAAGAAGTAATGGATCGATACTAATTCCCGATCAAGGATTGATTTAGGGGCACCCCTTGACCCTCACCATCATTCCCTGACGAAGAGTCATCCTCATTACTGTAATTAGCAACCAGTATGTAACTGATGCTTTGGCCTTCTTTCAGTAAGTTGTAATCCAACAAATTTCCATTAGTGAAAAGTGATCTCACCTCCCTTTCTTCGGTTAGAACTTGAAGGAGAGTCCTAAGGATATCCATTAAAGCCGCACTATTAGGCTTTTTCGGTACATCTAAGAGGACAAAAGGAAAAATTTTGAGCAAACGAAATCACAAGATATGCTCAAATGAAAATGAGACTTATGTCTGGATAGCCACCTCTGTGCGAGTCTGTGTGGGCAACGAACAAAGAAGAACTTCTCTTTGAAATAGCTTAATTGATTCCAAGTATCCATCGTTGTATACGACCTTTGGAAGGTTCCAAGTTTGTAAGAGAAGGACTTCCTTTTCGATGTTAGGATGCAGTTGGGTCAGATCTCCTTGTTACTTGGGATGCGATTCAAGTATTAGGCAAAGATGACGTACGCCTTATGTAGGAAGGTGTAGCTATTAGGATGCAGTTGGGTCGGAGCTAGCTTCATATATCGTAGAACTTGGTAGATGAACTAGTTGAATGGTGGAACATGCCCTGCAGGCACATGTATCAATTGCATGCTATGTACTCTACAGAGGGATAGTGTTCCCGCCGATGGCATGTGAGAACTAACACATCCTCAAATGGGATGCCATGTTTTTCACATATTCTTCTAAGGGACCCCTTGATGATTTTTGAGGTAGTAGAATCTAAAAGGTCATATAATATAACCATTCTATCGAGACTATCCGAAGTAGCCTCAAATTTTGGATGTTCTACCAACTCAGGAGGAATTTCTTAGACAGGATGTTCAGCTTGATAAGTAGTAAGGTAAAATCTAAATGGTGTCAGAGTATGTCGCATAGTAAGAACTATGGTTTAGCTAGATTCAATTTCGGATTTGGCATACTTAGAGGTTGAAAGGCCTACGACTGTGAGAGATGCTAGAAACGCCTACAATCCATAACTATCAAAGCTCAACACATAAGTGAAATTAGAATAAAGGCTATGTCCCCTATGTCGGAATGAAAACTCAATAGAGTTTCAAATACTTAACAGTGTTGTGCAGTGTCACACAATATGTGTATTTGTGAGTATGTAGTGTTAGCATCAGATATCATGCAACAACTCATTCAAAAGCCATCTTATTGTTCGAAGTAACCGTCATCGCTGACTGCCACGACGGTCTTTACGTCGTCGACCACACAATGGTAACTCCATAATGGAACTCGAAAGATTTTACTTAAGAATCTTTGAGTGTTTCTCAAAATAACTCAAGATTATTGGTTAATTTTTTCCAAATGTAGGATCGACACCAATCCCTGACCTTGCCCTTATTGGTCATCTTCTTCCTCCTCTTTCCACGCATGGCCAGCGATGTGAACTTCTAGCTAGCCCGTCCTTTGACGTTGCTGCCTATGTAGAGATACAGAGACCGAGATTGCTGTAAGGGTTCAATGAGAACTTGAGATCGTTCATGCTAGGTTGACAACATTAAAGACCGAAGGTCGAACTAAGCGACGGTATTCAAGGGAAGGCGTCGAAGTTGAATGCTTCGATTTGATACAAGAAGACTTTTAATGGAGACATTGAACTCTAATTCTCAAAAACAAGAACATAGACAAAGTGAGGAGAAGTAAGGGTCAAGTCGGTAAATGACCATGATCCAAGAAAAATATGCTACAAAGTAGCCAAGATTTTTGAATTTGAGATTAGGACCGATCCCTAAACATGGATCGACGATGAAACCTAAAAACTATATATGTATGTATGTATGTATGTATGTATGTATGTGTGTGTGCATGTATGTGAGTGTATATAGGTACATGCATATCCATATGTGCCTATATAAAGCATGACAGCAACCTACATATGTCTACACATGTACACACTACACTTGATTACTAGAATCATAAGGCAACAAGTTCAAACCCATGAAATCCAAAAAGGAAGTTTATTGAAAGCTATTGAATTTGGAGCAATGAACTACAAGTGCACACTCTAGTTTTTATAATGCCAGGCAGTTTCAGACATGAATCAAAGAAAACACTGCGATGAATGGTCAAAGACCCTACACTTCACTAAAATAGTTCAAAGGGAAGATGATAACCATTCAAAGTGTAGAATGTAATTAGGTGTAGGAATCCTAATTCTCGTTTTAAAGCACATCATGTTGGAAACAAGATGTACTTTGAGGGGAAGGCGTTATCTAGATTTGTGACCATACCATATTCGAATGAATTTGGTTAGTCGAACTTGAAGGTTATCAAGGCAAAGAGCCAAGTGTGATAAACAACAAACTCAGATGCCGAATGCAAACAAGATTACATGCCCAAAGCATAGCAATCAACTTTGAAAAGAAGACCAACATCCCATTCATTAATATACTTCAATCCAAGATCCATCTAATAAATAAGTTATGGATCGGTATCGATCCCTAATCGAGGATCGGTATCAATCCATGAAAGTCCTCCAAAATCACCCATCCTCTAACACAGCTCTAAGCCATGATGATCATAATCCTTTCCAAGCTTCATTGGATCATTCACAAGCAATTATCATCAAACACTAAGTAATCGTGAAGCCAAGAACTACATTTCACCATCGAACCGATTATTTCACCTAGAAACAAGCTTCTAGAAAAAAAATCAAGGTGGTAAACATGAAGGCAAAAGCAAGTCACACTAACTCAAGACTACGAGGAAGATCTATGAAGTAATTTTATGGATCGGCTTCGATCCTTGGCCATGGATCGGTACTGATCACTAATAATTGCTGATATAGCATGATTTTCCTAGCATTTCCCTTCCAGGACATGGGAATCACGGGAATGAATGCTGTGGAAATTGGCGATCTTTGGCTAAAAATAAAGAGGCATGGTGATGTTTTGAGGGAACTTTTTCAGTGGTTTTATGAATTTTTCTATTGCTCTTGTAATCTTAGGGATCATTATCGATCTGTAAGAACACCTCCTGTATATAGCAATCAAACTAGCAATAAAGTTAAGTGGACGTAGACAACGATCAGCTGACCTACTATAAAGTTCCTCATTTACTTTCTTCACTTATTTCCCTACTTTAATTCTCTAGGTGTTTGTACCATTTTTAAGTAGAAACAGTAATTAAATATTATAAGGTGGTATAATTGTCATTATGGTAATTATGTAGCTGTTGTGCCAAAAATGGTCACAAACATCCAATTGTTGATGAAAGCACCAGTTCACAATCACAGATCACAGATAACAGGTATATAGAGAATTAAAAATGGAGAACAGTTAGAAAATTAAGAAGAAAGCAGTAAAGAACACAGAGTTTATAGTTGTTCGGAATCCGGCCTACATCCGCTTTTTAGTTGATCATTTTATTGATGTTTTCTTGCTGATTACAATTGATTACAGCGGACTACAACGATGAATTTCGAGTACAACAGTAGCCTTGAAGTGCAAAAACGAATTCGACAGAGTCTGGATGAAGAAGAAGTCAAAAAGTCCACTTTCCTATTGACCCTGGGTTGCTATTTATAGGCGTAGGATGCAAATATCTCGCTCAGATCTCGAGAGACCTCTTTTGGAACATGAGTGGGCCAACCCGATTGATCCTAACTGATTTCGACTCGACCCGTGATTGATACGAACGAATTTCGTATCGATCAAGATTTGATCCAATCGAGTCAGAATTTGGCATGAACCTTCCTTAGGTCGTACGTAAGCTCCTGTGAAAATTTCAAAGCATTTAGACTTACAGATTGCGAGTTATGATCGATGCAAGTTAGAGTTTTTTGGTCATGGTCCCCTTCGTATCGATACTGTTCGTATCGATCATTTCGACTCGATGTTGAGAACATGCCTGCGAGTTGATGTGGCGCTTGATTTTTGGATCACTCCACTTTCAATGCCGAGTTGACCGAGTCACCCCAAGGTTTTCGCCTTGTTCGTGTTGGTCTTAACCGCTCTGTTCGTATCGATCGGGGTGGGTATGTTCGACTCGATTCACCATGGCTTTTTCGTATCGTTCGAATTAGTTCCATTCATAACGGTTTGGCTTAGTCATATCGGTTGAAGTCGTCCTGTTCGTATTGATGGACTTAGTCTTGTTCGTATCGATTGGAATTAGCTCCAGTCAATCGATACGAAGTTAAACCAACGGGATGGATACGAACAAACGATAGCGTGAGGGGTACGAACAACAGGTAACATGATGGATAAGAACAATAGGTAACATGATGGATACGAACAAATGATAACAAGATGGATACGAACAGATGGATGGCACGATGGATATGAACTACCGATGACGCGATGGATACAAATAACATGTTCTCTTAACTTGTATCGATCATATCTCGTGCATACGAATTACGATTGACTTGAAATTTGAAACAATGGCTTTCATAGCTTTGCTTGTCATGTCTTTTCAGTTGTAGCTCGATCCGATCTCGGACAACATTCATCGATATCCATAGTGAACCTGTGCACAACTGATCTTCGGGACAAACTATCTTTGATTTCTAGTCAATTTTTTGGTGTCACGGCCTTGCCAAAAGGTGGGATAACACTTGCCCCCCAAAACATGCCTTGTGATAGGAAGATGTGTTTTGTAGTTCGATAAGCTGGATTTTTGTATCCTGTTAATGACCTGCAAAGAGATTGACAATCTTGTCTAACTGCAAATAATGATCGTTCACGATCGTATGCCATTTGGGACGGTATGTGACCGTTCATGGTCGGATGTCGTTCGTGATGAATGGTGACGGTTCGCGGTCGTAGTGTCGATCGAGGCGATTTCTGGTCGTTCATGATCGGGTGTCGTTCGCGGTGAATTGTGACCGTTCGTGGTCGGGTGCTGTTCGAGGCGAATTGTGACCATTCGCGGTTGGATGCCGTTCGAGCCGAATTATGACCATTCGCGGTCTGATGCCGTTCGAGGTGAATTGTGTGTGTCCCCGGGGGGCTTAGTATTATTAATGTCAGATTTCACGTTCGAGTGAATTTCTGACTTGTTTGTTATGGCGGTCTATCGCCATATCGGAGCATGCCTGAGGACTGTTCGTGACACTGTACATGTGTAAGTGGCTTAGCCGTTATGGAATCACAAATAGCAGATTTACATTCAAAATGATTCTTTCAACAGAAATGTCTAATAAAATCAAGTCCAAACATAAGAAATGGAAAACAAAAGTAATACAGAGACATTAAAATGCAAACACCTACACCAATGCGGTTAGTAGTCGTATCAGAGCATGGATGAGGATCGTTTGTGGTCCTGTTCATGTGTAAATGTCTTAATCGCATTGGTGTGGAGTTTTCCACTTATTCGTCATTATTTCAATCAATTGAGGACATGCCGATGCCCTGATCCTGAGCCGTTCCCAGTTAATGCAAATGGCGAGCGCTCTGGTTCCACCGTTGTTGTTCCCCTTCTCACATACTGTGATAGCAGGCCATTCCAAATATTCCCCTCAACCTCATCCTTCAAGTGCCTGCAATCATTCGTGCAATGACCATTTAGCTCATGGAATGAGCAATACTTGTCAAATCTTCTTTCATTGTTGGTCGGATCCCTTCTCGTTAGCTTTCATAAGGAATCTGCCACCTGGTATCCTAGTAGATTCTCTCCAAAATCTCATTCAACTCCGTATATGAGGTGAATCTTGGTTCCTTTCATGATCGCATTGGTCCATCACCGTTATCCTTGGCCTTCCATTTCCCTTTATTAGTTCCTGCACCTTTTTTAGGAGGATTTCCGTCTTTGATTGGATAAACATCGACTCCTTCTCCTTCTTCTCTTTCAGCATTTGCATCTTCTAATCGTAAAATTGCTTCGGCCTCATGATAAAGTTCTCCTAGATCAATAGGGGGATCCCTTGTTGATGAATTCTTGAATTCTGTGCCATCAGCTATGCCAGATACAACTGCCATCAAAACCATGGATGGATCTGGTCGATCCACCGATGCTGCCGCTGCATTGAATCGTGTCAGAAAGCTCCTTAAATATTCCCTGGTTCTTTGCTTTAATGTTGCCAAACTCATCACATTCTTGGGTCTCGAAATGTGAACTCTTAATTTCCTCATAAACTTATTAATCAAATCGGTCCATGTTCGAATGGAGCCGCTCTCCAATTGTTTGAACCATAGCACTGCAATGTCTGTCAAATACAATGGGAAGCACCGAGCGATGACCTCCTCTGATTCCCCCAACACCTCCATATGCCTCATGTCAGATGAATGGCAGGGTCTGTTCTTCCATCACACATCTCCAATGTCGGTAGCTTGAATTCTGATGGATTTCGGGCTACCTAATTGTGGGAGCAAAGGGGCTCCCGTTAACATCTTCCAGATCTCCGTTCACTAGTCTGCCCCTCATGGCTCGTCTGACCACCTCCGCCAAGCTGTCACTGTCGCCAAGCCATAGTCCTTGTCTGTTGCCTCCTGTCTTCCCCCCAAGTTCGCGTGGGAATCCCGGAATCTGCTCTTCTGGATGGGCGTCCATTCCTCTATCAATGCCGTGTTGAACAGCCCCACTTGGTATCCTGGATGATGTTGGATCAACATGCTCTTGGGGAGTGCCCCTAGCTCCGGGGCCATTCCTGATGGTCCTACTCTATTCTGGGTTCTGATTTCTCCATGCTTCTGACTCCTATCTATAGCATCTCCTGTGGCTGCGTTAGCTTAATTTTGCACTCTAGATTTTCCAGTTCGTCGGAGCAAATTCTGCATCATCTCTTTTTGTCTTTCAGAAGCTCTTCATGCATAGCTCCCATTATCATCTCCATCTCATCCTGTGTGATGAAGACTGAAGCCTGATTCGCTCTTGAGAAAACCTTCTGACTCCCTTCATGTTGACTTCTTTCAGTCCTCTGTCTTCTGCTGATTGCCTTGCCATTGCTTTCTAGATCCAAGTCTTCAAACTTTCAAATCTGAAATCCAAGCTTTAGAATCCCTGAGTTAACCCTTCTCAGTGAAAGCATTAAAAAGTTTGCACCAAAAATGACCACAAACACCCAATTGTCGATGAAAGCACCAGTTCACAATCACAGATCACAGATAACAGGTATATAGAGAACTAAAAATGGGGAACACTCAGAAAATTAAGAAGAAAGCCGTAAAGAACACAAATTTTATAGTGGTTCGGCAATCCGACCTACATCCACTTTTTAGTTGATCATTTTCTTGATGTTTTCTTGCTGATTACAATTGATTACAGCGGATTACAGTAATGAATTTCGAGTACAACAGTAGTAGCCTTGAAATGAAAAACGAATTCGACAGAGTCTTTACGAAGAAGAATTCAAAAAGTCCGCTTTCCTATAGACCCTGAGTTGCTATTTATAGGTGTAGGACGCAAATATCTCGCTCAGATCTCGGGAGACCTCTTTTGGAACATGAGTGTGCCCATCCAATAGATCCTAAGTGATTTCGGCTCGACCGTGATCGATACGAACGAATTTCGTATCGATCAAGATTTGATCCAATCAAGTCATAATTTGGCATGAACCTTCCTTAGGTCATACGTATGCTCCTGTGAAAATTTCAAAGCATTTGGACTTGCGGATTGCGCGTTGTGATCGATGTAAGTTAGAGTTCTTCGATCGTGGTCCCCTTCGTATCGATACTGTTCATATCGATCATTTCGACTTGATGTTGAGCACATGCCTGCGAGTTGACGTGGCGCTTGATTTTTGGATCGCTTCACTTTCGATACCAAGTTGACTGAGCCACCCCAAGGTTTTCGCCTTGTTTGTGTTAGTCTTAACCGCTCTGTTCGTATCGATCGAGGTGGGTATGTTCGAATCGATTCATCATGGCTTTGTTCGTATCGATCGAATTAGTTCCATTCATAACGGTTTGGCTTGGTCGTATCAGTTGAATTCATCCTGTTCGTATCGATGGACTTGGTCTTGTTCGTGTCGATTGGAATTAGCTCCAGTCGATCAATACGAAGTTAAACCAATAGGATGGATACGAACAAACGATAGCGGGAGGGGTACGAACAACAGGTAACATGACGGATACGAACAAATGGTAACATGATGGATATGAACAGATGGATGGCACGATGGATACGAACTACCGATGACGCGATGGATACGAATAACGTGTTCTCTTGACTTGTATCGATCATATATCGTGCATACAAACTCCGATTGACTTGAAATTTGGAACGGTTGCTTTCATAGCTTAGCTTGCCAAGTCTTGTCAATTATAGCTTGATCCGATCTCAGACAACATTCATCGATATCCATAGTGAACCTGTGCATAACTGATCTTCAGGACGAACTGTCTTCGATTTTTAGTCAATTTCTTGGTGTCACGGCCTTGCCAAAAGGCAGGATAATAGTAGCCTTAATTATACGAATAAGAATAGGGGATTTAGCCCACTACTTAAACTTAAGATAATTAATTTGATTTAATAGGTTGGTATGCGAGGCCAAGTTACACAACATAAGTCTGCGTGTTACTTAAAGGCTACCTACAATTTTGTATTCTTACTACTGATACGGGACATCACTAAAAATAAGACCCGTGGGAAAGAGATATGCAATACGGAAAAGAAAGGGAAAAATATACCAAGGTTCATCTCAGATTTTAAGTATTAGATGGCCCAGTACCATTTGGGAAATTAGGTCTGCTTCATATCCAAAAAAAGACAGTAAGTAACTTAAAAGGGTATTTTCTTTGACTTACTTAGTCTAAATGGAATGTCGGCTGTGGAGGGTCAGCGGGCTACGTTAGTAGTCGGCGTCGGTACTTTGTAGCAGCTCTGGAATATAGGATTTGATGCCCAGCAATCCCATGCGAGCAGTAGTAAAGACTTAAGTTATGACCTGACGGATTTCGCTTCCGACTAGTGTAGATCCGTATAGGATACGAGTAGACCTTATGGTAGATGGAAAAGGAAAAAAATTAGTTTAGTAGAGGTAGGCTGGTTAACACTTAGATGAGTCTTTGAATTGCGTTAGTAGTACAATAATTAAATTAAATATTATATTATAAAAAGCCGTAGATAGGAGTCCTCGATCTCTGCAGCTAAAACCAATAGACTAGCACTAATGATGCAAAGAACCCGCTTCGTATTTAAGAATTATTAAGTGGCCAAGGTTTTGAGTAGTGAATATTTAAGATGCACATATTACATAAGCAAATATATATATATGTGTGTGTGAGTGTGTGCATGTATAGCATACCTTAAAGAATGTTAGGTTAGATATATCATATGTGCATATATAATTTAACAAATTAGTCATAAATAACTGACATAGCATTTAAATAGAAACCTATTGGTATATTTTTATGTTATGGATAAAGTATGAAATTTTCCAATCATCGGAACATTGTTCTGACTCCCTCCTCGTTACAACCCACATAATAGATGTAGAGGAATATGTCATTGGAGTAAGACAAAAACTGAAGATGGAAAAGTCTTTCATGCTCGGTACTGACAAGATGATTGGATTTTCAAGGAATACCATTGATTCTGAGGTGGTTTTCTCCGTCAGTATTTATGTTCTATTATGTTTTCCATTCCGCTATGAGTTTAAATTGATCGATCTCTGATTTACTTATGTTTATTATAAGTTACCAAAACCAACGATCCGTACCCTAATGGACTTTGGTTTCGATTTAGTCAAAATACATGCCTAGTAAAGTGTGGGTTATTACATTTGGTATCAAAGCCTAGGTTTGTCGATCATTGGAATTATGATATTCTAACAGAATGTATTTATATTTTTCTACCTATAAATATATCTTATAGGTCAAACTTTATAGATTCACTTAAAGGATAGGCGAATCGACTATGAGTTGGGAATTTTTTTATAAAATTGAAAATTACGCACCCTGCCCCGATTACCCTATAAAGATTGGTTGTACGTAAGGCATGAACTAAGAAGAGCATAAGTATGACTTATAGAAGTCTGAGAGACTAGATGGTATTTGGCCCTCTGTTGAGACTTAGTTGGCTTTTGATTAAGGATTTTGATGGATTAGCGATTGAAGATGCACATTTTATCTAAACATATGGGAAATTAGAATCTATATATCACAAACATGTGGAAGTAAGTTCTTACAAGAGAATGTTCATCAACCACCATAAAATGACAAAACCAGATTTTGTCATAGAGGAGTAGAAGAAGTAAAGTCCATTTCCCAGTCCAACCCCATATGAGAGAATTTAATAAAATATTGTGGAAATGCCTTCAAATGTTTGGATGGGTTTTTAAATGGATTGTTCCAAAGGGTTTATTTGGAAACTATTATTTTCAAAGTAGGAATGTTTTGAAATTCTTAGATATATATATATATAATATAAAAGTTGAAGGATCTTGATTTAAAAGGTTTTTGGCAAAAAATAGAATTTTCGTTTTCGAAAGAAAAGAAGCATATGTCTAGCTTGACGATTTTTCCTATTTAAAAAAATTGGAAGTCTTTGAAATTCTCTCTTTAAGGGGTGGATATAATAGAAATGACACTTAATTTAGTTGGGGTATGTTGTAAGGAAGTGTAGAAATGCTCACTAGCAAAAATAGGAGGAATACTCTCGTATAAAAATAATACGGAGAATAATAGCTAGAATATTTTCGAGTTTTAAAGCTTGTTGATGGCAGAAGTAGTATAAATTAGGAGTATTGTGACATAAAAGAGGAATTAGGTTCGAAGAGCTAGATAGTAAGCTAGGGCACTGTCATGTAGAGGATAATAATTTTTCAAGATAGTTCGGATCGTGTCAGATTGAAGAATATGGCATGAAATGATTATTATTATTATTACTATTATCAATAAACCCAGTCCAATAGGGTACGGGTTTAATCTATGCCAGAAATTTGGCAACCAATCGACCCCTAGCGGTTGACCGATAACCCTAGAGCGGTCGATCAATTATTGGGTAAAAAGCGCTGCCCGAACCTCGAACACGGCATATAGCTACATCCAGGTTCAGCCGCCCCCTCATTTCATCGTTCCCCCTCCTTCTTCAAAGCACCGAAACCTTCACCTCCCTTTCTAATTCAAACCATCATAGCTTTTCCCTCCCCTGCAATAAGCGATGCATCCATCCAACCCTCTACCTGCAGCAACGCCATAGCAACCGAGCATCCCACAAGCGCCAATAGTATACATCAAATCTGGCCCCTCCTTCTCTCTCTAGATTTGAACCCAATCTCCTGTCTTCAACCCCTACTCAGTCCACGGCACCACCTCGAACCTCTGGCACTTCCTTATGCCATCTTGGTCTCACCCCTCAAGGAATTGATTGGCTTGACCAGAGTAACCGAAAAATCTCCACTTTCTTGGCCTCAACAAGTTCCACCTTCCTTTGGAGATAGCCAATTAAATTTAGAGATTTGGCCGCCTATGGACTCGAGGATTTGTTCACAGCGGCATGATCAACCCCGATCCTCCGTTATGACACTTTTGAGTGAGAATGCTACCTATATTGCATGTGGCTACTTAATGCTATTTGGAGTACAATTTTGATGAGGGTATCATTAATCTCAAGTCGGAAGTAAAGGGAGTCGAGATCGATATATCCGATGATAATATTGGTAAGATTTTGAGGATTTCCGCAGATGGAGCGGACTTGAAGAATGTTGAGATGTTTGACCAAGAGATTCTACTTCAAATCATTTCTGGAGATGTCAGTGTCTGGACGTCAAATAATTTATGGCCTACATCCACCTTGTTGTTCACATCATTTAGTAGAGTATTTTCTAAAGGGAGAGAGCTTCAACCAAATTTATCCGCTTACGTAGAGAGCCACCTATGCCATCATGGATGGTGTAGCTATCAATTAGGCTCATGCTATCATTAGCCACTATATGAATCCTGGAGTTGGAAATCCTTGGAGCTACATTCCATATTTCTAACTCTTCGCTTATGTCTTTAAGCGATATAGAGTGAACCTTGATGAAGAGCCGGTCCAGAAGAAGGTCCCTACCCCACGCGATAGAGCTTGTCTCAAGAAGATGGGGATCCCTTAGCTTCTAGATGATATAGCGATGCTAGCAGTACAAGAGAAGCCATATTAGAAGGAAAAGCAAGAACAGGATATTAGAGGATACCAGAGCCTCGAGCTAGTCGCTATCTGATAGGTCCAAGCCGAGCTCCAAGAGATTCGAACCAACGAGCGGCGCCGAAGTCACAAGATTAGATGCAGCCGCCATGGTACACCAATTCCAAGGTCACAGTAATGGCTCAAGCTTCCGTAGAGGATCAGGACTATCACATAGTCTGTAGGTTGTATTTTAGGTTTAGTAGTATTATTATTGTCATTTCTCTTTTAGCATTTTTTCTTTTATTTTCCTTAGATTGTTTGGGTTGTAACTATTAGTTATCTCTTGTATAAAAGACATGTATGATATACTATGAGAAGTATTCCTATTTATTTAATGTAATGTTGTTTTAGATATGTAGACTTCTCTTGTATGTGTATTTGGAAGAAACGGTATAAATATGGAAATTTCGTAAGACACTTAACTAACTGTAAATGTAATATAAGGCCGAAAGTTTATAAAATAATAAATTTAGTTAGCGAAGGACGGGCTAAGGTTGTTATGAAATCATGATTCATTATTTATGTTTTTTAAAAATGGAAATGGTGAATGTTATGAAAAATTGCATTAGACTGAAAGAAAAAAGTTAGCATTCAATAATTTTTGGAAATTTTCGTTGAAATGTTTTAAAAGAAAATGGTGTTTAAATGTTTTTGGAAGTTGACTTTTCGAACCATGTGCAAATTTGATTGAAAAAGTGGAAAAGATTTCTATGGGAATTTTTAATTTCAAAGGCTATATGCAAGGCATAGGGAAGAGCATTGGGTCGGTAGATATGATTTTAGCAGTGCATTAAGGCTAAGTTAGGTGCAAAGGATGACAAGGGAAAAGCTGTTTTAACCTTGGAATTTCTATTTTCATATCTTTTCAATGATTTAAGAGAATCTGTTTTTTAATTCAATTCCATTTTAAAGCTTGAAAATAAGCCTCTTTATGGATATTGTACATGGAAATTTGGAGAAAATCTGGGGTAACTAGAAAATTTCCAATGTAGAATGCGATTGATATCCAGTAGGGTGGTAAGAATATAAAATTCTCCATCTAAATTCATTTTTTAGCATAGGAGTGAATATTTAGATTTGACATGTTAGATTTTTGGATGGTGGGAATTGGATGTAAAATTGATTGAACCATACTTATATTCATAGGAGTATAGAAATTGTTGTGTGAAAAAGATTTTTAAAAATCTGCATACATATAAAACTATCGGTATATAATTATATATAGGTTGTTTGTGTCATATTTTCAAAAATATTTTAAAAAAAGGCATTCATATAGGAGGGCCTGATTTAGAATCATTCTACGTACATGTTTTTTATGTTGTGATATACCATGCACTTGTACATGTTTGGCTGCAAAATTGATTGTACACTAATTGGTTAAATAGTTTAGGATTGTTGCATGCAATACCCCATGATTTAATCATTGGAGTAATTTTCAGGATAAAATTCTTTTAAGGGGACATCCTGTAAAATCTACATTAATAATTGATAGTTAACAAGGCCCTAGAATTGGAATTTGAGCAAACAATGGAATTTGGCCATGAAACTTACACCTTTGTTTTTATGATGGGTTTTAAGCAACTTTCATATTTAGAGTTTTGCGATCGAAGTTCGGATGAAGAAGTTACGAGCTTTTAAAGTATTCGGTACGAAAATAATTAGAAAACAAAAATAGTAATAAATATCATTAATAATAGGAACCTCACCAGTCAACCCGTGCTACTCATAGGGTGCATTCGAACAGTCAGTACACTGCGGCCAGGGTTTGAATCTTGGCCAACGGCTCATATTTAATATTTTAATCTAGCGATACGACTGATTTGAGGGTCTATAAATACAGGCCTAACTCCCCTTTTCTCATATTTTCTAATTCAAGTAGCGAAGCTCGGCCATTTTCTCTTCTCCTCTATTCCATCTAACTATAAAGTAATTTGTATTTATACAAATTGGAGAAGAGCAGAAAAAAGAGAAGAAGTAATTAGTGTTTGCATAATAAAGAAGTAATTTCAATATTATATATCTATATTTCCCTTAATCCCAAATCTTTTCTCAATTCTGTAATTCTAATAGTTTTAGCATACCATACTATACATATTTCTTTGAAATAAAAGGGAGATGAAGTTGAATCAAAGGATTGGATTCAAACTTAGGAGATTTGGAAAGCTTTAAAAGGTAACTGGGAAATAATGTATGTTAATGAATTTCTTCATTAACACCCAAAAGGTGTAGGGAAGGGAAACTTAGTTAAATAGAGGCTTGAATGTCCCTTATTGACCTCAACAAGTGTTGGCAAAAAAGTGACACTGCTTGGTTGAGAAAGGGCTTAGGTAAATAGGCTTAATATGATCAAGTCCATGATGAAGTCATAAAGTTATGTTGATGTCATATGATCTTGAAATCAATTTATATAAACAATCTTATGTGAATAGAAATCAAGAATATGAGTGCTTTTGGAATTTGAAGCAAGCTATGATTAAAAATCATAAGTAGTTTGAAACTCGAAAGCAAGCCACGGTTCAAGATGTTTTATTCATATCTCATGTAATAATTGAATGTATAAGGTCCTATATGCAAAGTACAATTGACATTAAAATCCCCAAATCGATTTAGGATTACAAAATTAAAAATGTAAGAGATGGAAAAAGAATGATCGGCCCCTACACAACACCATTAGGTCCATTTTTATAGGGGTAGAGTTGTGGCACAGCAAACTGATTTCGACATTTATGAGCTGCGGCATTAATATTGCATGGCGTTAGCTTCGTTTAATAATGTCCTTTGACATTCTTAGATGAATAGTTGAGCTTTTGCACTGCTCAATTAGAGGTGGTATTCGGTATCAATAAGGAGCGACATTGGTCCAAAGTTATTCCAACATGAATCGACATTGATATGGAGCAGCATTGTTATGGTGCGATAATATCATACGGAGGCATCATTTTGTATGACATCGGCCTTAACAACTCATGTGAATATTGATATCTTTTGGCATCAACATCACATATATGGATGTGCGACATCCGGTTGAAACGATTTTAGTTTGGAGCAATATTGATGAGAAGCGGCATAGAGAATGAGTAGCATTGTAACCTTCATTGTTACAATGGCTTTTGGTATCAATGCCGCATTTATAGATGTACAATGCCTTCTCTTGATTGATGAGATGTAACGTCCATAGGAGCAACATTAATAAGAAGAAGCAGTATTTGAAGGTCAACACCAGCATGGGGCAACATTGAAGAAGTGCGACATTGATGGGAGGCGGCATTGATAAGGAGCTATTTTGATGAGGCGCGACGTCATTTGAAGGATAGCACTAGGATGAGGCAGTATTAGAAAGATACGACATTAATTTTTCTTTATACTTCAGCGTTGGCTCATTTTCATACTATCGGCATTAGTTCATACATTTGACATTAATTTATTCCAATATCTTCGAAATTGGCTTATACCTTCGACACTACTTGTTGGTACAATATCATGACTATGTTGCATATCTTCGGAATCAATAAAAATAGTAATATTAATGTTTATTATCTTCATGCCTCCTTTATATGCTTTATAATGAATGCTATTATAACGGCTTTGAAACTCCTTGTAATGAGGTTCGATATCATCTTTTCGAGGCTTTGAGTTTGACGTCATACTCACTTTAGAAATTACTTGGATAACATTTACCCCCTTCCCCTCCCCTCGGCCCTCAAAGTATAGTAGAATGTAACATCGCAAATTAGGAGGCCCAAAACTAACAGTTATGGATGCTGCAGTCATTCATAGTTATTAATTCTCGGTGACCAAATGTGGTAACGTTAGATGCATTGATATAACAAAAACATATGGACATGAAAAAATTTAAAATCATAAATTGAATTTCTCATTCTACTTCAAATCATATTTCAAATTCATTACATAATCCTAATTTGTAGAACCACGTTTAGAGAAATATAATTATTACAAAATATGCCAACAGCGACATATGAAGATGCCCATTGATTGACCAGAGTCTAAATATCGGCAATTAAACAACTTTGCCATTAAATCCAAAACAAGAGAAATCAAATAAAATGATTCCTACTAGCTAATTTGCCTCCTGCACTTTATCAGAAGCTTATTCGTCTAAAGGAGAACCTGAAAACTTTAACTCTCAAACTACTCAAAATTAATTGAGCACCCAAGAGTTTAAGGGGAAAACATAAACTTCAATTCAGACAAAAAGATGGTATGAATAATAACCTACCATCACGAACCATATAGATATCTAGTGAGACCACACCACTTAGCGGAATAGGTTTTTGCATCACTAGTAACTTAACCTAATTTATAATAACATATATTGTGCACCTGCATCCACAATGGTTAAGATATAACAAAATAAAATGTATCATGATGATGTGCAAACAAGCAATATGTTCTGGATTTCCCATCCACATTCATCTGACTGTCTGTCTTAGGTTATAGTTTCTAAGGTCAGTATTAACCTATTAGCTTTTATAGGCTAACTAATAACATGTTCCAAGCTTACGGACTATCAATCCGATTTTATAGTTTTCATGGGGTCATTAAGAATCTACTGTTATCTACCAATAACATCATCCAACTGTAGTTTTTATGGGTTCAATGTGAACCCATTGGATCTCCAATAACTTATCTTATGTCATAGTTTTCATGGGCTGACTATGAACCTATTGACTCCTGTCAATAACTTCTCTCCTACAATAGTTTTCATGGGTTGATATGAACCTACCGATCTCTATCAATAACTTGTCCGGACATAGTTTTCATTGGATCACAAAGAACCTATTGGCCTCTACCAATAACAATCTCTATACATAGTTTTCATGGGCTTACAATGAGTCTGTCTAAACCAATAATCTTTTATTAGCCATTTGGGCATCCTATGCTCTGGTCTATATGACCTCCTAGATGAAATTCTACTCACATAGGAGTTAATTTAAGGTATATTCACTACTGGGTCAACCTAGCTAGTTATTCTGCCCCTTTCCACCCTAAAATGCGGTTATAGATCAATAATGAAGTTAATATGATTACACTAATATGCATAATAACTGATCAAACAACATATGAATATAAAAATACCGATGGTTTAATTCGTTGTAATCATTTTTCTAATACAATATGGTTAATACTCTTAACCCATTATCCTTAACGAGGAAAATTTCTTCAAAAACTCCAAAGCTTAATGATGTTTCAAAACTATTTCATATTGCTAAGGATTTACTTTTAAAAATAAGATGGGGTTTCTTATTTGAAAACTAAGGCTTTCGAAACCTTAGGCCTTCTCTTTCGAAACCATTAAAAACGAACCTTTCGAAAGTATTCAAACCTTTCTTTCAGAACACTTAAAGATATATCTTTCGAAGCACTCGAAACATTCATTTTGAAAGCATTGAAACCTTCTTTTCAAAAGCATTAAAGTTTTACATTTCAAAATGCTTAAAGCTTATCTTTCGAAGGCACTTAGTTCAAGTAAAATTAATGGAAGCATAACTTTGAAACCATTTAAAAGTATCTCTTTCGAAACCATTAGATTTATCATTAAATATAACATCTGGGTCAAAGAAAAAAAAAGTGAAAGTAGCCCTTTTGAAAGCATTGGTCTTCAAATAAAAGAATTAGGGAAAGGAAAGCTTCGAAACCAACCTTTCAAAACATTGATAAAAGTGGCTATAAGAACCTTTTCGAAAGCATTGGGAAGATGGCTTCAAATTTCTCAAGGATGAGATCTTCCCTTTCGAAAGCATTGGTTTAAAGTTATAAAGAAAGTGACCTTTAACTAATTCGACAGGCATGAATGCGACAGCTAGGTTTCAAATTGGTTCAAAAGTGGATCCTTTTTTGAAAGCTCCGTTTTAAAATTAAACGAGCAGCAACACGTTCAAAAGCTTCCTTTAAAATAACGACACGTTGATCGATTTGAAAGCTATTTGAAAGTAACTTCAATCCCTTTGAAAGCATCTTTAAAAGCAAGGCAGGTAATGTATTTGTAAGCTTATAAGAATGACTTCTACCCCTTCGAAAGCTTGCCTTTGACACAGTCCCTTCTGCCTTTCTCCAATCCACTACGCGTCAATGGCTTGATACCATGTGTATTGGTTTCGAATGGGATTATAAGCAGAACTATGGTGGAGAAAGCTAGCAAATGGAAGTGGCGAAGTGGTAAATCAAAATAAAACTGATTTTATGCCAATTCCTTTTTACCTAACTTACCTAATTTCTCAAAATATGATTGGTTGCCAAATTCTTTATCAAAATCATTTTCTAAAATGGTTGCCGAATTCAGTAATTTATATTTGAAATTATTTTAACAAATAAACCATTCCCTTCAACAAAACATTTAAACATTTATGTCCTTCAACTTAAATAATTTAATAACCATATTAAAGTTCTTAGGAAAAATCCTCAAAAATCATCATAATTCAGTTTTAATACATTTTCTAACATACGAAAATTTCAGACCGAAATCATTATATAATTGTCTTAAATAATTTAAACCCAAAATTGTCTATTTCTTCCATTTAAATATTCATAATAAATTATCGATAACTTGGAATATTATGAAAATTTAAACCCAGCTCCAAAATAATGATTTACATAATATATTCAACCATCATGGCATTTGAAATCAATTTACACGATTTTAACCTTAAAATCAAGATATATCATTACACAAAAATCCTTGTTTACATCAAAACATAGCATATAATCAAAGCATATCATCATTCATCTATCTAAATAGTTTTAAAATTTTAAATCCAAAATTAAAATGTTCAAAAAGACATTATGAGATGGTTTAGATTATTATTCATCTTGTTTAGATAAGGAATTTGAGACTTGTTCTCGCTTTAATCTTCCTAGCTTGAATCTTAGCTTCTAATTGACTTTTAGCTCTTCTTTCCCTTAGGCAACCATAATTCTCCCTTGATTATGTTTTTGTTTTTATGAAAGTATGAATGAGAATAAGGTAAGGTTTAGGGGTTATGGTTATGGTATATGGTTATTCCCATATTACCTTTGCCTTGCTCTCTTAAGTATTTACTTATAAACCATTTCATAAATCCATTTAATTAAGGCATGACCCTAATTGGTTTTCAAATCTCAATTCCCTTATCGTCCCAATCCCTATATTATTCTATTTATTTTCTGTAACGATCCTGAATTTTAATTTATTTTAAATTGATAATTAAATGAATTTTTGAATTAAAATTTGTAAAATTGATTTTTAAATGATGCGAGTTTCCCCGAATCAAATAGAAAATATATTAAGTCGTATGAATTTGAAAATTTGTATATATGTGAATATATATGTATATATTGGATTTGAGATAAAATCTTAAATAAATGGTTTTTAAAATAAATAGAAATAAAAATACAAGACAATAAATATTAAAGTAAGATAACAATAAATATTTAAACTAGAAATAGAAAAATAATATGAGATAAATTTTAATAAAAAAAAATATAGGAAGTAGAACATTTGCTAAATTCTAACAACATAATAAAATAGAAATTCATTTGTATGACAAAACAAGAAGATTTAAAGAAAATAAAATACATTTAAATATGAAAAGAATATGGACGAAAAAATAACAAACAAATACATAAATATTAGCAATAAATGTTTCAAATAAAATTTATCTTAGTAAACAAAATAATAAAGTAACTAGATACAATGTAACATATGAAACAAGTCAATATAACAAAACAAATACATAAATATGCAGGCAAATAGAAAGTAAGTATAAAAACATAAACAAACTGTACAAGTTTATAAAACAAATATAAATAAAGTAAGTAAGGCTGAAATAAAGAAGTACAAAGAAAAGTAATAAAGCTTTCATCTCAACTCAAACAAACACATATATAAACTGTACATACATAATTTAAAACAAAGCAAAAAAATAAAAAAAAAATAAAAAAAAAATATAAAATACAAAGCTGTGAACAAAGACCAGCAAGCATGGAATAAAGTAAGGCAATCAATGCCATCTTCTCAGCATGTATAAAGCAATTAATGCATTACACCTCTAGCAATAAATATAATGCAGCCATAACTTTAGTACAGGGAAGAGATAACATCACCTGTACACTTCCTTCTTTCTTTTTATATTAGCCTTCCCCTCTCATTGTAAGTCTGTTCCACAAAACAAAAGCCTGTAACCAGTTTTTCAAATCTGTAAGAAGAAAGAACAAAAAAAAATACACAGATACAAATTACAAACTGAAATCTGGGAATTAAGCAAGTAAACAAGTGGGATTCCAGCTTGTATTCAAAGCCTGTTTCAAGTAGAAGACCTCTGTTCTTCTTCTCATGACAAGGTGAGTAAACACTTTGTTTTAAAAACAATTTAAATTATGAATGATTCAAATGCCTGGGTTGACCTGATACTTGATATTGATGTTGCATAAAAACTTCTCAGATTTATATAATGGAATTGTTATCTATGCATATTGGGTAAGTATGCATGTATATTATATATTTATATACCTTGTTTTCTTGTGTTTCAGTTCTTGCCTTGCCTTCAAAAAAATTCAAAGCTTCAAATAAAATAAAAAATTAGACTTCGATGTTAAAATGAAAAATGGTTGTTATTGTATGTTGGATATTATAAAAATAGTTTCAAGGTTTAAATTTTAACAAATAGGCTGAAAAAATAGAAATAACAGTAAGGTTATATATATAAGTTGAAAATCAACAAAATCAATTTCTGTTTTGAATTACACATATGTGTTCGTTATCGAAAATCATGATTTTTAATATACATTTTGTAATTTTTAGTGTGATAATCGATTGGGAATTTCAAAATATCTGTTTTGGGCGTTTTTTATGATCGCCGTTGATCGACGTGATGGAGCCGGTCGATGTTTGGGCTGGAGGTGGTCTGAGGCAAGGGGATCTCGGCAAAATTGGTGCGGCAATTTTTTCATAGCCCTGGTGGTCGAGAATGGTGATTGTAGGGTTTAGTGGCGTTCCGGTTCGAGTCGTTGTTTTGGGGTTCGTGGGTCCTCAGGGGATTATCGGAAGGGATCGCTAGTGGGGGATTAGCAGCGAGAAGGGGTGCCGCTGCTTCGGTGAAGGAGGCCGGTGGTTTCGAGAACGAAGGCGATGGGGAGGGGCGAAGTTCTGGCCATGGCTACACTGTTTGGTACAGATTTTATCTCAATTTCGACTCAGTTTGTTTTCATGAAATCAGGGTACGATTTCGTGTTCGAGGGAGATCGTGGGGTCGTGGAGCATCGTCGCGATGATCGCCGGTGGTCGGTGGCGCACGTGCACGTGCACGAGATGTAGTTCTGTGCATCTGGAGTTTTTCGCATTTATGAAGAAGATGGGTTCGAATTTATGAAGGAGGAGAAACTCGAAGCAGGCTGTTGATTTTCTCGGGGGAAAACTTGCGTGTGCGTGTGTGATGATTTAACAGTAGTTTAAAACTTAAACTTGAAAAAAAAAAAAGGAAACAGGAGAAGAAAGAACAGAGGAAGAAGAAAAGGAAGCAGGAGATTGACGCGGGAAAAGGAGGGGAAAAACTCGCGTTTGCTCGAAGTAGATGAGGGGAGGAGCTATGGTAGAATTGTTCAGGTTTTAGACCTGTTACAAGTTTTAACAGTTAAACCAAGTTATTAAACAAAGTCCAATAATGAACTTGAGTTAGTTTTGAAACTATTTTGGAAATAAAATAAAGTTTATAATTTAAATTGATTTAAATAAGTTTAAGTGTAAAAAAAATAAAATAAAAATAAATTAAAAATAAAATCTGTAACATAATTTAAACTAAGTTTAAATTTAAAAGTAAAGTTTAGTTTCCAAATAAACTGTTGAAATCTTAAATGGGTTTAAAATGAAATTTGAATTTAAATTTAAAGTGTAAGTTTAAAATACACTTGAATGATTAATGAAATCATTAATAAAGGAATTGATTATATTAGAGACAATTAAGGCCTTAAGTGATATAATTTATATGATAATTAATTAAGGACTTATTTAATTAACTTATAAATTTATGATTTAGATTTATTTATAACTAGAGATTAATTAATATTTATTAAAGATTTATCAAAGTAAATTAATTTAAATGATAAAGATTAATTTGTAATTAATGATTTATGGTTATGGGATGATTGCTTAATGGTAAGAAACTAAAGATTTAATTTCTTAAAAATGATTTGATTAAGGGGTTAATTAATTATGTAATTTGTTTAAGGGTTGATTAAATTAATACGATTAATTAAAAATAATTTAATTTGTTAAAACATTTGATAAATAAATTGATATCAAATGATTTGTAATTAATTATCAGGATTGGGTAATAAATTCATAAGTAATTAAGTTGCTTGGAAATAAAGTAAATCAATTAGGATTAAGCAGTTAATTAATCTTGCTTATAAATGTTTATTGAATGCTTATGAATGATTGTACTGTATGAAATGCCTTGAATTGATTATCCTATCTGATCTGTGATATTTTGTCCTGTGACTGTGTATAAATTATCCATTCATTTACATTGTTATATTATATGTGAATCTGTGAATGGGCGATAAGCTTTATAGTTATATCGCTTATCAACTATATTTCTGTGTTTGATCTGAAATGATTGAATGATGTTGCGCTATTGTGTTAAAACCCTGGACCACACCATACACACACAAATATGGATTTCACGAGGAAATCGGTTAAGTGACAGATTTTTGAAATAGTTTAAAATTTGAATTATTAAATTCTAATGTTTTGGAATTGGAATTGGAATAGAAGTGAAAAGCTTTTGAAATGGAATTTCAAAGATGGAAATTTATTTTGAATAACTGGATTAAGTGTTGGAATTTAAATACTTTAATTTAAATTTGAATTCAATATTCGAATTGAATTCTGTAATTTGAAACTAGGGATTAATGATATTATACTAGTCATTATGAGTTAAATCATTTTTAAAGTATTATTTTTGGGAATTTGAATTTAACCCAAGGATTTCAACTCGTATAAATGAATCAGATTTCCAAAATGAAAACTGTTGTTTTCAAATGATAAACACTTTTAGATAAGAACTGAGATTCCAGTTAATTAGGGGAATTTCAAGATTGAATAGAGAAATGATTTTCCTAAGTTATGAATGAATTCTTTTTGAAAGCTATGAATTAAATCTGTTTGTTTTAACAGATTTAAATTGATGATTTGTTTAAATCAAATTGAAATGAAATTGTTTTGAAAGCTATAAGTTAAATCTTTGATTTAAAGATTTAACGAGTTGATCAAATTGAAATGAAAATTGATTTGGAAAATCTGTGAATGAATCTTTTATTTAAAAGATTAAAATGTGAAAATTGTTTAAAACCGTTAAAGGTTGTGAAAATGAATCTTTTTGTTTAAAGATTGAAAATGGTAATTTGTTAAACCATTTGAAAGAAAGTTTGAATTATTAAGTTGTGACTTAATTGAAATCCCATTATCCATTTGTTTTTGAAATATCGTGCTCACTATTCGGTTTAGCCGGGAAAGGACCTTTGTGTCGTATAACCCATTCCGAATATGTGATACGTCGTTATGGATAGCATTTGAAGACCGGTGATGAAGACCGGGTATTTGCGAAAGCGATAGGATGACCTATCGATTGTTTCTGCACCGAGTCGCGCCGGTATAGAAACTCCTTAAGTGATGGGAAATTCGATCGGGATTGTGAATATCCGGATTTCAAGGACTTCTTTGTAAGTGCCTTCGGTTCTGTTCGAGCCCGGAACAGACTTGTATGGATAGTATGTCTGACATTACAAATTGAGATATAAAGCCGATTTCTTTCAAATATATTTCTGTTGGTGGCGGAGAATTTATTCTCTTAGCTTAACACCCTTCTCTGAGACGTACGAGCTCAGAGGTTATGTAGTTGAAGGTTATCGGCAATATACTCCCAATTTGGTAATGTGACATACTGAGTGTTGCTGTGAAATGATCATTGTGTTGATTATTTGTGATAGGATCATTTATTTGATCGTCTATCTTGGTGATCATTTCTATGATCATTTGTTGACCCAAAGCATGGCTTTTGTATAAAGTATGTTTTTGTGGACGTGACTTCGTCGAGCCTTACACCCCGGAATGGTCAAAACAGGAAAGATGCGGCAAGGTTATGAGGGGTAGCGCCCTTTAGGATGTGTGCATTTCCTTCTGGAAAAGGGTGGTATCATGGTATGGAGCCCAGATGCTTACTCATGTTGAAAACACTTTGTTATGATTGTGTGAATTGATTACGAGCGCTCGGTTGAAAGGTCCCAAAGGACCGGGGGATGGCATATTCGGTCAGTTGTTACTCAATTAGGGGTAACCCGGCCTTGTGTTGGTAGAGATCCGGTTTGGTTCTCGGGGATGTCCATCCAGAGGCATTCTCATGTGGCAATGAGAAGTTCCTTGGCCTGATCATTCGTTGGAAATCCAAAGAAACAATACGAGACTTGTACAGTATTAGTTGTATAACCTGCCATGGAATGTGGCGGTAACCTGCTATTGAACATGGTTAGCTATAGTAGGCATACGATAATGGTCGTATGTTGGCTAAGATTTATATTCTACTTTCGAAATGAATTTTTCCTACACTATGCACTAGTAATAATATCAAATGTTTCTTTTTAATACGTATCAAGCATCTTTGACTATCATAAGGAGAAATCTCCTCCGATTCTGCGTTTGCATTATGTGTGTGTGCGGGAGGCCTTATGGTAGTCTCATTTTTAAAAGCATTGCGAATTGACTTTGAAAATCTTTTGTTGAATGTTTTAAAAGATAAACTGTTTTGTTGCCCACACCAGTCTTGTTAAGCTTTGGGCTATGTGATGGGGGGTTCTCGCTTCGCGGTTTGGTGGCGAACGGGAGACTCTTACTCCCACACATCCTCTTTTAGGGGGTTGGTTAGGTGTAACCTGAGACAGTCGAGAGGCTGGCCGTAAAAGCAAGGTCTGGGGTATCGGTGTAAGCCACGGTGGGGCTGGGATGGTTGAAAAGCCTACCGGTTGTGACCGCTACTTTCGGGGCGTTACATTTGGTATCAGAGCTAAGGGTTGAACTTTAGCTCAGGAGTGTAACACATTAAGTAGCTCATTAGAGATAGGGTGAAGTAAATCCTAGAATGAGTAATCCTTAAGATATCCGTTTTAATGCCTCAGTAAATTCTCTTACTATCTACTGATAGTAAGTATGAGTGCAAGAAGAGAACGAGATAGAGGACATGGGAATACGACTATAATTAGTCAAAACTCTGTAACAACAGTGGGAACATCTTTCTTATCAATCTTTTTTTGATTCGTTTCCAAATTCTTTTGATTGCTTCGTACCGGTTACAGGAAGAAGTTTCGATGCGGTGATGATCCTACGAATCGTTGTAGAAAATTATTACTTCGTACTTCATCGATTTCTTATCAGCATTTTGATTTAAACCTTAATGGATTTGGAATTAGAAATTTTTAATTGAATTAAATTGATTAATAGAATATGAAGAATGATTAGAATTGTATCGATAAAATGATTTTGTTTAAAACCAAAATTTGAAATTTTATTATAATTTCTTGTATCTATTGTTGATATTCTGATTTGGTGAGCCAAATGCAGAATTGATATCCAGCTTGATCTGAAAAGATATTTCTCTATCTAGCTATCTCTGTGTTGTTTTCGTGCCTGCGAATTTCGAGGACGAAATTCTTTTAAGGGGGAAATCTGTAACAATCCTGAATTTTAATTTATTTTAAATTGATAATTAAATGAATTTTTGAATTAAAATTTGTAAAATTGATTTTTAAATGATGCGAGTTTCCCCGAATCAAATAGAAAATATATTAAGTCGTATGAATTTGAAAATTTGTATATATGTGAATATATATGTATATATTGGATTTGAGATAAAATCTTAAATAAATGGTTTTTAAAATAAATAGAAATAAAAATACAAGACAATAAATATTAAAGTAAGATAACAATAAATATTTAAACTAGAAATAGAAAAATAATATGAGATAAATTTTAATAAAAAAAATATAGGAAGTAGAACATTTGCTAAATTCTAACAACATAATAAAATAGAAATTCATTTGTATGACAAAACAAGAAGATTTAAAGAAAATAAAATACATTTAAATATGAAAAGAATATGGACGAAAAAATAACAAACAAATACATAAGTATTAGCAATAAATGTTTCAAATAAAATTTATCTTAGTAAACAAAATAATAAAGTAACTAGATACAATGTAACATATGAAACAAGTCAATATAACAAAACAAATACATAAATATGCAGGCAAATAGAAAGTAAGTATAAAAACATAAACAAACTGTACAAGTTTATAAAACAAATATAAATAAAGTAAGTAAGGCTGAAATAAAGAAGTACAAAGAAAATTAATAAAGCTTTCATCTCAACTCAAACAAACACATATATAAACTGTACATACATAATTTAAAACAAAGCAAAAAAATAAAAAAAAAATAAAAAAAAATATAAAATACAAAGCTGTGAACAAAGACCAGCAAGCATGGAATAAAGTAAGGCAATCAATGCCATCTTCTCAGCATGTATAAAGCAATTAATGCATTACACCTCTAGCAATAAATATAATGCAGCCATAACTTTAGTACAGGGAAGAGATAACATCACCTGTACACTTCCTTCTTTCTTTTTATATTAGCCTTCCCCCTCTCATTGTAAGTCTGTTCCACAAAACAAAAGCCTGTAACCAGTTTTTCAAATCTGTAAGAAGAAAGGACAAAAAAAAAATACACAGATACAAATTACAAACTGAAATCTGGGAATTAAGCAAGTAAACAAGTGGGATTCCAGCTTGTATTCAAAGCCTGTTTCAAGTAGAAGACCTCTGTTCTTCTTCTCATGACAAGGTGAGTGAACACTTTGTTTTAAAAATAATTTAAATTATGAATGATTCAAATGCCTGGGTTGACCTGATACTTGATATTGATGTTGCATAAAAACTTCTCAGATTTATATAATGGAATTGTTATCTATGCATATTGGGTAAGTATGCATGTATATTATATATTTATATACCTTGTTTTCTTGTGTTTCAGTTCTTGCCTTGCCTTCAAAAAAATTCAAAGCTTCAAATAAAATAAAAAATTAGGCTTCGATGTTAAAATGAAAAATGGTTGTTATTGTATGTTGGATATTATAAAAATAGTTTCAAGGTTTAAATTTTAACAAATAGGCTGAAAAAATAGAAATAACAGTAAGGTTATATATATAAGTTGAAAATCAACAAAATCAATTTCTGTTTTGAATTACACATATGCGTTCGTTATCGAAAATCATGATTTTTAATATACATTTTGTAATTTTTAGTGTGATAATCGATTGGGAATTTCAAAATATCTGTTTTGGGCGTTTTTTATGATCGCCGTTGATCGACGTGATGGAGCCGGTCGATGTTTGGGCTGGAGGTGGTCTGAGGCAAGGGGATCTCGGCAAAATTGGTGCGGCAATTTTTTCATAGCCGTCGTGGTCGAGAATGGTGATTGTAGGGTTTAGTGGCGTTCCGGTTCGAGTCGTTGTTTTGGGGTTCGTGGGTCCTCAGGGGATTATCGGAAGGGATCGCTAGTGGGGGATTAGCAGCGAGAAGGGGTGCCGCTGCTTCGGTGAAGGTGGCCGGTGGTTTCGAGAACGAAGGCGATGGGGAGGGGCGAAGTTCTAGCCATGGCTACACTGTTTGGTACAGATTTTATCTCAATTTCGACTCAGTTTGTTTTTGTGAAATCTGGGTACGATTTCGTGTTCGAGGGAGATCGTGGGGTCGTGGAGCATCGTCGCGATGATCGCCGGTGGTCGGTGGCGCACGTGCACGAGATGAAGTTCTGTGCATCTAGAGTTTTTCGCATTTATGAAGAAGATGGGTTCGAATTTATGAAGGAGGGGAAACTCGAAGCAGGCTGTTGATTTTCTCGGGGGAAAACTTGCGTGTGCGTGTGTGATGATTTAACAGTAGTTTAAAACTTAAACTTGAAAAAAAAAAAAAAAAGGGAAACAGGAGAAGAAAGAACAGAGGAAGAAGAAAAGGAAGCAGGAGATTGACGCGGGAAAAGGAGGGGAAAAACTCGCGTTTGCTCGAAGTAGATGAGGGGAGGAGCTATGGTAGAATTGTTCAGGTTTTAGACCTGTTACAAGTTTTAACAGTTAAACCAAGTTATTAAACAAAGTCCAATAATGAACTTGAGTTAGTTTTGAAACTATTTTGGAAATAAAATAAAGTTTATAATTTAAATTGATTTAAATAAGTTTAAGTGTAAAAAAAATAAAATAAAAATAAATTAAAAATAAAATCTGTAACATAATTTAAACTAAGTTTAAATTTAAAAGTAAAGTTTAGTTTCCAAATAAACTGTTGAAATCTTAAATGGGTTTAAAATGAAATTTGAATTTAAATTTAAAGTGTAAGTTTAAAATACACTTGAATGATTAATGAAATCATTAATAAAGGAATTGATTATATTAGAGACAATTAAGGCCTTAAGTGATATAATTTATATGATAATTAATTAAGGACTTATTTAATTAATTTATAAATTTATGATTTAGATTTATTTATAACTAGAGATTAATTAATATTTATTAAAGATTTATCAAAGTAAATTAATTTAAATGATAAAGATTAATTTGTAATTAATGATTTATGGTTATGGGATGATTGCTTAATGGTAAGAAACTAAAGATTTAATTTCTTAAAAATGATTTGATTAAGGGGTTAATTAATTATGTAATTTGTTTAAGGGTTGATTAAATTAATATGATTAATTAAAAATAATTTAATTTGTTAAAGCATTTGATAAATAAATTGATATCAAATGATTTGTAATTAATTATCAGGATTGGGTAATAAATTCATAAGTAATTAAGTTGCTTGGAAATAAAGTAAATCAATTAGGATTAAGCAGTTAATTAATCTTGCTTATAAATGTTTATTGAATGCTTATGAATGATTGTATTGTATGAAATGCCTTGAATTGATTATCCTATCTGATCTGTGATATTTTGTCCTGTGACTGTGTATAAATTATCCATTCATTTACATTGTTATATTATCTGTGAATCTGTGAATGGGCGATAAGCTTTATAGTTATATCGCTTATCAACTATATTTCTGTGTTTGATCTGAAATGATTGAATAATGTTGCGCTATTGTGTTAAAACCCTGGACCACACCATACACACACAAATATGGATTTCACGAGGAAATCGGTTAAGTCACAGATTTTTGAAATAGTTTAAAATTTGAATTATTAAATTCAAATGTTTTGGAATTGGAATTGGAATAGAAGTGAAAAGCTTTTGAAATGGAATTTCAAAGATGGAAATTTATTTTGAATAACTGGATTAAGTGTTGGAATTTAAATACTTTAATTTAAATTTGAATTCAATATTCGAATTGAATTCTGTAATTTGAAACTAGGGATTAATGATATTATACTAGTCATTATGAGTTAAATCATTTTTAAAGTATTATTTTTGGGAATTTGAATTTAACCTAAGGATTTCAACTCGTATAAATGAATCAGATTTCCAAAATGAAAACTGTTGTTTTCAAATGATAAACACTTTTAGATAAGAACTGAGATTCCAGTTAATTAGGGGAATTTCAAGATTGAATAGAGAAATGATTTTCCTAAGTTATGAATGAATTCTTTTTGAAAGCTATGAATTAAATCTGTTTGTTTTAACAGATTTAAATTGATGATTTGTTTAAATCAAATTGAAATGAAATTGTTTTGAAGGCTATAAGTTAAATCTTTGATTTAAAGATTTAACGAGTTGATCAAATTGAAATGAAAATTGATTTGGAAAATCTGTGAATGAATCTTTTATTTAAAAGATTAAAATGTGAAAATTGTTTAAAACCGTTAAAGGTTGTGAAAATGAATCTTTTTGTTTAAAGATTGAAAATGGTAATTTGTTAAACCATTTGAAAGAAAGTTTGAATTATTAAGTTGTGACTTAATTGAAATCCCATTATCCATTTGTTTTTGAAATATCGTGCTCACTATTCGGTTTAGCCAGGAAAGGACCTTTGTGTCGTATAACCCATTCCGAATATGTGATACGTCGTTATGGATAGCATTTGAAGACCGGTGATGAAGACCGGGTATTTGCGAAAGCGATAGGATGACCTATCATTGTTTCTGCACCGAGTCGCGCCGGTATAGAAACTCCCTAAGTGATGGGAAATCCGATCGGGATTGTGAATATCCAGATTTCAAGGACTATTTTGTAAGTGCCTTCGGTTCTGTTCGAGCCCGGAACAGACTTGTATGGATAGTATGTCTGACATTACAAATTGAGATATAAAGCCGATTTCTTTCAAATATATTTCTGTTGGTGGCGGAGAATTTATTCTCTTAGCTTAACACCCTTCTCTGAGACGTACGAGCTCAGAGGTTATGTAGTTGAAGGTTATCGGCAATATACTCCCAATTTGGTAATGTGACATACTGAATGTTGCTGTGAAATGACCATTGTGTTGATTATTTGTGATAGGATCATTTATTTGATCGTCTATCTTGGTGGTCATTTCTATGATCATTTGTTGACCCAAAGCATGGCTTTTGTATAAAGTATGTTTTTGTGGACGTGACTTCGTCGAGCCTCACACCCCGGAATGGTCAAAACAGGAAAGATGCGGCAAGGTTATGAGGGGTAGCGCCCTTTAGGATGTGTGCATTTCCTTCTGGAAAAGGGTGGTATCATGGTATGGAGCCCAGATGCTTACTCATGTTGAAAACACTTTGTTATGATTGTGTGAATTGATTACGAGCGCATGGTTGAAAGGTCCCAAAGGACCGGGGGATGGCATATTCGGTCAGTTGTTACTCAGTTAGGGGTAACCCGGCCTTGTGTTGGTAGAGATCCGGTTTGGTTCTCGGGGATGTCCATCCAGAGGCATTCTCATGTGGCAATGGGAAGTTCCTTGGCCTGATCATTCGTTGGAAATCCAAAGAAACAATACGAGACTTGTACAGTATTAGTTGTATAACCTGCCATGGAATGTGGCGGTAACCTGCTATTGAACATGGTTAGCTATAGTAGGCATACGATAATGGTCGTATGTTGGCTAAGATTTATATTCTACTTTCGAAATGAATTTTTCCTACACTATGCACTAGTAATAATATCAAATGTTTCTTTTTAATACGTATCAAGCATCTTTGACTATCATAAGGAGAAATCTCCTCCGATTTTGCGTTTGCATTGTGTGTGTGTGCGGGAGGCCTTATGGTAGTCTCAATTTTAAAAGCATTGCGAATTGACTTTGAAAATCTTTTGTTGAATGTTTTAAAAGATAAACTGTTTTGTTGCCCACACCAGTCTTGTTAAGCTTTGGGCTATGTGATGGGGGGTTCTCGCTTCGCGGTTTGGTGGCGAACGGGAGACTCTTACTCCTACACATCCTCTTTTAGGGGGTTAGTTAGGTGTAACCTGAGACAGTCGAGAGGCTGGCCGTAAAAGCAAGGTCTGGGGTACCGGTGTAAGCCACGGTGGGGCTGGGATGGTTGAAAAGCCTACCGGTTGTGACCGCTACTTTCGGGGCGTTACATTTTCTAATTAAATCTCATGAATAATATTATTTAAAATTAGGGGTGTAACAGGCTCTCATCCTTAAAGAATTTAGTCCTCGATATTCAACGAGGACTAAATATTGATCATAGCAATAAGCTATAATATCTCTTAACTACTATACTAGCCTACCTTACTAGAAAATAGTCTATATAAAGCAAATATAGAATATACCTTTATAGAAGATCAGGATAAGCATCTCTAATCATGTTTTCTATCTTTCAAGTATAGTCCTTCTCGTTGTTGCTCTGCTGAACTTTCACCAACTTGACCGTCTTGTTTCTTAACCTCTTCTCATCTCCCGCTACAACCTGAACTGGTTGTCTGCCAAAAGTCAGATTCGGTTATATTATTAAATCTTACAACGTAGTCAGAGGGATAGTAGTCTCTAGATCATGCACATACTTACGAAGATGAGAAACATATAACATATCACGAACACATACCAAATGCTCGGCAACTCTACTATATATGCGAGCTTTCCAATCCTCTCCGTAATTGGGAATTGGTCCCACGTATCTCGGTACCAGTTTCTCTGACTTCCCGAATCGTACCATACCTTTCATCGGTGATAATTTAATGAAAACTCTATCTTCAACTAAGAACTCTAAATCCTTACACCACTTATCTACATAACTCTTTCGTCTAGAATGAGCTTCTCTCATCCTACCTTGGATCAATTCAATCTTCCATGTTGCCTCTCTTACCAAATCTAGACCTAGGACTAATCTGTCCCCAGTTTCTAACCAACACGTTGGTGACTTGCATAGCCTTCCATACAAAGCATCGAAATCTTCCATTCCTATACTAGTCTGATAACTGTTATTATAGGAAAACTCAACTCAGTATAGGTGATCTTCCCAAGATCCTTAGAAGTCTAGCGCACAAGCTCTTAACAAATCCTCAAGTACCTTATTGACTCTCTCGTATGTCCATCTATCTGATGGTGATAAGCAGTATTCATCTTGAGCTTGGTACCTAACACATTCTATAGATTCTTCCAGAACTCACTAGTAAATAAAGTATCTCTATCAGTTTCTATACTAATAGGAATTCCATGCCGTCCAACTATGTTCTTCATGAACAATTTAGCTAAAACAGGTGTCGTTCTGGTTGACTTAACCGGAATAAAATGGGTACCCTTGATCACTCTTGATCAACCTATACACTATGACCCATATATTTTCATTTCTTCAATTCGACCTTGGTAACCTATCTATAAATTCAATGGATATTGAATCCCATTTCCAAACTGGTATTTTTGAAGCAATTCAATCGGCTTCTGATGTTCGGCCTTCACTTGTTAACTGTTCACACACTGCCTTACCCATAAGCCAACAACCTTCTTCATACCTTCCCAGTAGAAAGTCATCTTCATGTCATGGTACATCTTGGTTCTCCCAGGATGAATTGTAAATTTGGACTAATGACATTCCTAAATGACTTCTCTCCCTAAGTCCCCAACATTCGGAACATACAACTATAATAATTGAAAATTTAACCCGTAATAATTAATTTGTGAATTAATTAAATAATAAAATAAAATTTTGAAATTATAAAAATTGAGCCACAGGAGTGGCATCATTGTGCTCGTGGTAATTTGCTGGTCAATTTTCATATATTGAACGTCAGAATCCGATTTAATATGAGCAAAGAATGAAATAATCAATATATATATATATATATATTACAGGTCGACCGCCCGATTGACATGCCTTGCCTTTTGGAAATCGAACGAACATTCCGAATCGGACAATTCAGCAACGATTGAAAACGTATTTTGCATCATTTAAACTGATCTGGTCCTTCCATTCAAGCATATGATGGCCCCTATTCAGCCTATAACTGGTTGCATCCAATTCAATCCCCAAATCCAACGATCTGAGATCCACTTCCTCTTATAAGTAGAACCCTAAGCCTAATAACTTTTCTCATTATAAGATTTTCTCTAGTTAGGTTCACCTATTCAGGAAGGACTCTAAGCGGAATAATTTTCCAAAGAGGGAATCGTTTTAAATAAAAATATTTAATAATCCCAAGTGGATCTATGAAGGCCTAAAGGGAATAGCTAAAGACCAGTAGCTAGTGATTGTAATTATTTTAAGATTCTTTAAGTAATTTAAAATAATAGGGTCTCTAATGGTTGTAGTTTTACTACGATTTTGGAATAGCTTTTTTATCAGTTTTAGATCTATTTTTTAGTTTATTCGCTTTTAGTTATTCTTTTTCAGTTAATTATAATTTATAACTGTTAAGCATAGCTTTTTATTTATTTACATTTTATTTACAGTATTTAAGTTTATTTACTATTTTTATTACTTATTTACATCTTTTTTTATGTTTTGGATTTTATGCAAGCGTTTATTCTCTTCTTCCTCCTTTTCTTCGTGTATGGACTAGAATCAATTAAACGGGAATATGGATTATATAAGTAAGAATATTGAATGAATAAAATAAGATGTAAATTTTAAGGACTGTAATAAATAATGGATTGGACTGTAATATAATAGAATTGGACCAAAATTATGCCTAATTATGACACTAATTGGACTGAATTAAAAAGATTGGCCTAGTTATAACTTAGAATTATAAATAAAAAGAGTAAAAGATGAAAGGGTCTTATTTTCACACTTAGACTTTGGGTTAAATAATAAGCATGATTATAACGTAGGTTATATTAAGAAAAAGAACAGAATAAGGCTTATTTTAAGACTTAGGATAAATTAATAAGCACATATAGTAGATAAAAGTGTAAAGGCTTATATAGATAATTTATCTAAATTAATAATCAGAGATAAAAGTAGGACCTGTAACAAATAGCATTCCCTATTAGACAAAATGGTGGTCTCGCATTAGCCTGAGGAGAGACGAGGGAACGCTTATGCTAAAAATCGTAGTAATTGGTCAATTAGAAGTCCAAATCACATGGGATTTGGATAAGGGGTGCAACTAGATATTGTTTGGATGATGGGCCAGTACCAACAACATTTCCCCTATTTTTTATGGACACGCGATGGTCTAACATTAACCTGAAGTGGGATGAGGGGCACGCTTATGCTGGAGTATGAGGTAAGAAGAAGACCCAATAGGTGGAGCAGAAAGTAGCATGGACATGGTGGAAGTTACGCATGCGACTTTCAGTCTAGTGCTCAGTAATCGCTATGAGTTCCAAGCGCTTAGTATGGGCGTCCTTCGTAGGCACCATTGCCTTCTGTATAGGGAGCTATATATGTTGTCCGGATCCGTAGTGGATGCTTTGTGCATCTTTCGTAGATAGCATTGGCTATTGTGTAGAGAGTTATATAGCATCTAGTCCGTCGTAAGGTTTATGGAGTAGCAGGCCGATCAAAAAGGGTAGAATTAGGGTTACTCCTAATTACAAGATTAGGAATTCAGCCTAATCAAAGCAGAAATCAAGGACAAAAAAGAAATAAAAAATTAATATATCCTATAAATTGAGCAGTATTTAATCGTATTTATTTTCAGTTTATCTCTTTCTTATTTCCTATTGTTTCCCTTATTTATACTAGAACTGTTGTAGAGACTATTACTTTTATCTTGCTTAAAGACTCTAGTAATTACTATCATTCACCAGACTTTTTGTCTGATCCACTCCTCTATTTTTTTTTCCTTTTCCCTCATAGGAAATCAAGAGAGAGGGTAGCAGATTGAAGTTTCTTGGTAGTTTCTTGGAGGAGTTTTCTACCATGTATTTCTTTTCTTTCAGCTTTTATTCTTTCTATGTACTGGCTTATTATGACGGATATTATGTACTCTGATTTTTGAGACTATGAGTTTTTTTTTCATGAGACATATTTGTTTTTAGACATGTATGTGGTATTTGGTATTTGACTTATTTATGAAGCAATTATGAAGTTTTGTTTAATTAAGTTATTATTTTAAGTTTCCACTGTTTTTATCTATTTTTATCTTGTGAATCTTAGTTTCTGTTAGCTTTAGTTATACCTACAATGCACCAAGCCTTTTAATGTATCCTTTTGGGCATACTAAGGGGTATAGAGTATTTCACTTGGTATCAGAGCCTACGGTTACAGGATATTTCATTGATTTGATGAGCCGCATCTTTAGGGATGTCCTAAATAAGTTTGTGGTGGAATTCGTGGATGACATCTTAGTATTACAAGGATATGGAGAAGCATTTTGTTCATTTGGAAGAAGTTCTTTGCACACTTCATAGTCATTATTTGAGAGCTAAGTTTTCGAAGTGTCATTTTTTAAGAGAGGAGGTACATTTCTTAGGACATGTAGTTTCGAAGGAAGGTTTGGTTGTGGATACCGCCAAGGTTTTTGCAGTGCAAGATTGGAAGGCCTCCAACAATGTCACTGAGGTTAGGAACTTCCTAGGATTGACAGGCTACTACAGGAAGTTCATTAGAGACTTTGCCAAGATTTCAGCACTAATCACGCGCTTTACAAGAACAATAAAGCTTTCGTGTCGGGTGTGGATTATGAGGATTCCTTCATGAAGCTTAAGAGAACCTTTACTAGTGTACTAGTGTTAGTTTTACCCGATGGAGCTAAGCCTTCACTGTACACACTGATGCATGCGGGATGCGTCTAGGAGCGGTGTTGATGCAAGAAGGGAGGTAGTGTGTTATGGTAGTAGGCAGTTGAGAACGCATGAGAAGAACTACTCTATCCACGTTTTGGAGTTGGTTGCCATATTTTTTGCACTCAAGTCTTGGGGGTACTATTTGCTTGGAGAGAGGTTTGAGCTTTTTACCGACCACAAGTCATTAAAGTATCTATTCTCGCAGAAAGACTTGAACTTGAGCAACAGAGATGGATGGAGTTTTTAGCCTCGTACGATTTTGAGATTGCATATACTCCTGGCAAGGGTAACATAGTTGCAGATACATTGAGTAGGAATAAAGAAACTGTCAATCCTTTGTTTCTAGAGTGGATGGGCTTGGAGTTTATTTCTACTTTTGATTTTAAGCCCTATATGGACGTTACTCCTTGATTGTTGGCAACATTAGAGGTGAGACCTACCCTTATAGATCAGATTGGCTCAAGGCAGTAAGGAGATTCGAAACTCATTGACATTATGGATAGGATTAGTCGAGGAGAGGTCCCTTGACATCTCCAACATTATTCCATTGATAGCAAAGGGTGGCTTAGAAGAGATGGGAGGCTTTGTGTTCCACGTACTATAGATTTGTTGAGAGAAGTTTTGGAGGAAACTCGCCATTCCCGTATGACTATTCATCCAGGTGGTGACAAAATGTATCGGGATATGAAAAGGATGTTCTATTGGAATGGCATGAAGAAGGACGTGGCAGAGTTCGTAGCTAAGTGTCTAATATGCCAAAGGGTAAATGCAGAGCAGCAGAAACCCAATAGACTACTTCATCCCTTAGATGTGCCAGAGTGAAAGTGGGATAGCATTTCTACAGATTTTGTATATGGTTTGCCCTGTTTTAGGAAGGGGAATACTAGCATTTGGGTGATTGTTGATCGGTTGACCAAGAGTTCCCACTTCATCCTAGTTAAGAGCAAGCGTACAGTATCATATTTGGCATCCCTTTATGTTCCAGAGATAGTCTGACTTGACGGAGTCCCTTCAAGTATAGTGAGTGATAGAGATCCCATTACGTAGTGAGTTTTGGAGGAGCTTACAAGAGGCGCTAGGGACGCAATTAAGTTTGAGTACAGCCTATCACCCCCAAACAGATGGCCAAACATAGAGGACCACAGGGTGCTTGAGGATTTTCTGTGGATGTGCATTTCAGACTTTGGAGGAACTTGGGAGGAGCATCTTCCGTTGGTTGAGTTTGCGTACAATAATAGTTACCGAGCAAGCATAGAGATGGCACCGTTTGAGGCTTTATATGGGAGGCCTTGCAAGTCCCCATCATGTTGGGTTGAGTCTATGGAGAAGTTATTACTTGGGCCTGATATGATCAGTGAGACATCTGAGTGGGTGGATTTGATTCGAAAGAGGATGAAGACAACTCAAGACGGGCAGAAGTCTTATGTGGATAAGCAGAGGAGAGACTTAGAGTTTGAGGTTGGAGACTTAGATTTTATCAAAATATCTCCGCTTAGGAAGGTGGTAAGGTTCAGATCAAATGGAAAGTTAGCCCCTAGATTTGTTGGACCATTTCCTATCATGGAGAGAGTTGGTAAGATGGCTTACTAAGTGAAGTTACCAGATAGGCTCGCAGAGGTGCACGATGTTTTCCATGTTTCGCAGTTGCAAAAGTGTATACATGACTCAGCGGAGGTTGTAGAGCCTAGTTAGCTGGAGGAGGTGGAGGTAGAAAGTGAAGCATCTGTTCGGGTTATCCCCATGAAGATTATTGGAAGAGACATCAAGCAACTAAGGAATAAGGAGGTTCCTCTAGTAAAGGTGCAATGGTGAGATAATGTTGCAGACGCCACTTGGGAAGTAGAAGAGAAGATTCGTACTTCCTATTCTTATCTTTTCGATAGTAAGTTTTTAGAATTTCCTACTTCCAAATTTAGTTTTGAGTATGTTCTTTCCTTTATTATCCTTTGGGAGGGTGGAACTTAGAATTTAACCTATGGATGGTAGGATTTGATGTAAACATGTTATTAGAACGTGTTATGAATGATGTATGCTAGTAGTTGCAAGTGTTTGCTAATGGACGCTAGTGGACGCATATAGGTACACTAGGCACTATTATTCTTTAGGGATCGGCCTACCTAGGACAATAGAGCATATGCATATGGACGTGTGCGAATTTTATTCCATTTTTCATGATTGCTATAAATGGATGTTTATCACAAGATTTTTGCATTTGGATGATATTTGTAGCATGCATATAGAATTATGAGTTATTATTAGGAAATTTTCACATTCATTTGGGTACATGGCACGGACATGATTGCATAAAAGGAAATTAACTAAATCATCGGACCGCCTAATCTTTTGCATTAGTTAGGGACATTTGCACTAACTAATTGTGTAAGTATCATAAATTTCATTAGAAAAATAAAAGGATGATGGATGAGTGGTTGATGATTGAGTAGTTGGTTGTAGAATTGGATGAAAACATTTGGCACATTCTTTAATCCTAAGAGATTTCGGGGACGAAATCCTTTAAGGAGGGGAGAATGTAACTCGTAATAATTAATTTGTTAATTAATTAAATAATAAAATAAATTTGGGAGATTATCAGAATTGAGCAATAGAAGTTGCATCATTGTGTCCGTGGTAATTTTCTGATCAATTTCCATATATAGAACGTCAGAATCCGAGTTAATATGAGCAAAGAACGAAATAATCAAAATCATATATGTGTGTGTGTGTGTGTGTGTATTACAGGTCAACCGTCCGGTCGACCATGGCAAGGGGCGGTATACTGCTCCGTCGACCCACCTTGCATTTTGGCAAACGAAAGAACGTTCGTTCGTTTGAACGATTCGACAATGATTGAACACATATTTTGCATCGTTTAAACTAATTTGGTCCTTCCATTTATGCATCTAATGACCCCTATTTAGCCAATGATGTAGTTGCATCTTATTCAATCCCTAAATCCAACTGTCTGAGATCCACTTCTACCCCTATAAATAAAATCTAGGCCTAACACTTTTTCTCATTCTAAGATTTTCTCCAGTTGGGTTCACCTATTCAGGAAGGACCCTAATCGAAATAATTTTCCAAGGAGGAAATTATTTTAAATAAAAATGTTTAACAATCCCAAGTGGATCCGTGAAGGCTCAAAGGGAAGAGCTAAGGACCAAAGGTGAGTGATTGTGATTATTTTAAGATTTTTTTAAGTAATTTAAAATAATAGGATTTCCAATAGTTGTATTTTTACTACGATTTTGGAATAGCTTTTTTATCAGTTTTAGATCTATTTATCAGTCTATTCCCTTTTAGTTATTCTTTTTCAGTTAATTATAATTTATTGCTGTTAAGCGTAGATTTTTATATATTTACAGTATTTAAGTTTATTTACTGTTATTTACTGCTTATTTACATTTTTCTATGTTTTGGATTTTATGCAAGCGTCTATTCTCTTCTTCCTCCTTTTCTTCGCGTATGGAGTAGAATAAATTAAACGCGAATATGGATTATCTAAGTAAGAAATTGAATGAAAAAAATAAGATGTAAATTATAAAAAATGTAATAAATAATGTAATTGGACTGTAATATAAAAGAAATTAGATTGAAATTATGCCTAATTATGATATTAATTGGACTGAATTAAAAAGATTGGCCTAGTTATAATTTAGAATTATAACTAAAAAGAGTAAAAGATGAAAGAGGATTATTTTCACATTTAGACCTTAGGTTAAGTAATATGCACGATTATAACGTAGGTTATAATATGAAAAAGAACAGAGTAAGGCTTATTTTAAGAGTTAGGATAAATTAATAAGCACAAATAGTAGAAAAAAGTGTAAAGGCTTATTTAAATAATTTATCTAAGTTGATAAGCAAAGATGAAAGTAGGACCTATACCAAATAGCATTCCCTATTAGACAAAACGGTGGTCTCACATTAGCCTGAAGAGAGGCAGGGCACGCTTGTGATAAAAATGGTAGTGATTGGTCAATTAGAAGTCCAAATCATGGAGGATTTGGATAAGGGATGCAACTAGTTATTGTTTGGATGACGGACCAGTACCAACAGTATTTTGCCTATTTTTTATGAACACACGGTGGTCCCACATTAGCCTGAAGCGAGATGAAGGGCACACTTATGCTGGAGTCTGAGGTAATAAGAAGAGTCAATAGGTGGAGCAAAGGGTAGCATGGGAATGGTGGCAGTTACGCATGCGACTTCCAGTCTGGAGCTCAGTAATCGCTATGAGTTCCAAGCGCTTAGTATGGGTGTCTTTCTTAGGCATCATTGCCTTATGTGTAGGGAGTTACATAGGTTGTTCGGATCCACAGTGGGTGCTTTGTGCATCTTTCATAGGTACCATTGGCTGTTGTGTAGGGAGTTATATATTGCTTGTCCGCATTAATATCTATGGAGTAGCAGGTCGATCAAAAAGGGTAGAATTAGGGTTATATCCTGATTACAGGATTAGGAATTCAACCTAATCAAAGCAGAAATCAAGGACAAGTGCAAGCAATCAAAAATTAATCTATCTTATAATTAAGCAATATTTAATTGTATTTATTTCCAATTTTTCTATTTCTTATTTCCTATTGTTTCCCTTATTTATGCTAAAACTATTGTAGAGACTATTACTTTTATCTTGCTTAAAGAATCTAGTAATTACTATCATTCACCAGACTTTTTGTCTGACCTACTTCTCTATTTTCTCCTTTTTCCCCATAGGAAACAAGGGAGAGGGCGGTAGATTGAAGTTGCTTGGTGGTTTCTTGGAGGAGTTTGCTACCATGTATTTCTTTTCTTTTAGCTTTTGTTCTTTCTATGTACTGGCTTATTATGAGGGATATTATGTACTCTAATTTTTGATACTATGAGTTTTTGTTTCATGAGATATATTGGATTTTTAGACATGTATGTGGTATTTGGTATTTGACTTATTTATGAAGCAATTATGAATTTTTGTTTTAATTAAATTATTATTTTAAGTTTTCGATGTTTTTATCTATTTTTGTCTTGTGAATTTTGGTCTCTGTTAGCTTTAGTTATACCAACAATGCACCACGCCTTTTAATGTGTCCTTTTAGGTATATTAAGGGTGTAGGGTGTTTCAACAACCGTCGCTTCTTTCTCAACCGTCCCCTCTGGGCAAGACTGAAGTATTTTAGATCATCAATCTTCGATCCAACCTCGAGCCATTTAATATTTTGGCTAACAATGAATCCTGTCTCTGCTTAGAACAATCCTTTCGATCGGTGCTGGTCAAACTTCCTAGTAGGATAACATGGCAGTGCTTTGAATAAAACTAGCAGTCGATCTAACTGCATATTACAAGTTGTCAAAGCCTCTAGATCCTTCCTTTCTATTAACATAGCTAACATCACATTCTGGTGTTTCATGCTAAGAGCATCCGTTGCTTTATTTCCTTTCCAAATGTGTATTCAATACCAAAATCATAAGCTGCTAAAATCTTCAGCCACCTCTACTGTCTCATATTCAACTCCTTTTGAGAGAATAAATGCCTTAAGTACTTATAATCTATGTATAGCTCAAATATTTCCCCTAAGAGATAATGTCTCCATGATTTTAATGTGAAGATCACCGCTTCCAACTCTAGATCATGAGTTGGATATCTCACTTCATGTGGTCTAAGCTATCGTGAAGTGTAGGCAATAACTTTGCCTTTCTACATCAACACTGCCCCTAATCCGGTTCCACATGCATCGTATATACTGTTAATCCTTGGTTTCCATCTGGAACCACTAACACAGGTGCATTTGTCAATAAATGTTTTAACTTTAGGAATGCTTTCTCACATTTGTTAGACCAAATAAACTTCACATCCTTTTTGGTTAGCTTAGTCAAGGACGCTGTTATCTGCGTGAAATCCTTAATGAATCTCTGGTAATAGCCAGCGAGTCCAAGAAAACTTCTAATTTCAATCACCGTCTTTGGTCTCTTCCAGCTGTTAATAGCTCGGATCTTATCCAGATCAACTGACAAACCCTTCTCTGAAACCACATGATCAAGAAACTTAACTTCCTCCTCCAGAAATGACACTTTGAAAAATTCACTTTCAGTTGATGTTGCCTCAGCATCCCAAGCACACTCTAAGATTAACTTCAGGCTCTCTTTTGACCTTAGAGTATATTCAAATGTCATCTATGAATACCAATACAAACCTATCCAGATGCTCCAGAAAACTCGGTTCATCAAATCTACGAAGAAAGCTGGTGTATTTGTTAACCCAAATGGCATTATTAACCACTCGTACGGATCATACCTAGTCTGAAACACCGTCAATAAAATACTATCCTACCACTCTTAGTTGATGGAAACCTGTCGCCAAATCCAATTGGGAAAATACTCTAGCTCTGCTCAACTTATCAAATAAATTATCGATTCTCGGCAAAGGATATCTATTCTTGATCGTTTTCTCATTTAACTTACGATGATCGATACTTATCCTTAATAACCCATCTAGTTTCTTCACAAACACACGGGCACTTCCCAAAGCGAACTACTTGGTCTAATGAAGTTATTTCTTTCTAAATCCACTAGCTGCACCTTCAATTCCTTCATCTCGGTAGGTGTCATCATGCTAGGTGGTCTACTTATTGGCTCTGCTTCAGCCACAAGATCTATCCGAAACTCAATTGCTTACTTCAGTAGTAGTCCTATAACTGGCTTAAAAACATCTGCAAATTCTCTTGCTACCAAAACTTAATAAACTCTTCTTCTACTTCCATTGCATTCAGCAAAGCACAAGCACTTGAGCCTAAATTCTTCACCGAATATATAATTCGGTTATATTATTGGGGTGTCTTAGCGATACTTCCTTCTCTTGGCAAAATATCCCAGCATTATATTTATCTAACCAATCTACACCCAAAATGATCCCCAAGTCCACGAAATCAAAAACATACAAACTGCATGCAAACTTATGAGCTAACAATTCAAGCTCTAACCGCTCACATCTCATCCCTAGAGTTACGTACCCTCCTATCGAATTCGCAACCCGTAAGAAAGTAATAAGGTATGAGGGTTTTAGATATAACTTAGCTACCAAATTCTTAGATATAAATGAAAACGATGTACCAGTATCGAATAATACCCTAACTGGTATACTATAAATCAAAAGTGTACCTTCCATCATAAGCTTTCCCTTCTCGGCAGCAGTTGGTGTATTAGATGAAGGTCCTAAAGCAAAAAACCTTCCTTATTCACTGTGGCTGGTTCGGGACGCTGATTCTTATAGTGTCCAATCTGGTCACAATTAAAGTGCTTCACACCTTTCTTATCAGCAACCTTCTTCCTTTTTCCAGTTCGACACTCATAAGCATAATGTCCTTTCTTGTTGCACTTACAGCAGAATACATCGGCCATTCCTTTCTTGGAAGCTCCTCATTTTTGAGACCATTTCCTTTTAAAGAATTTTCCTTCTTGCCTCAAGAATCCTGGGTTCCAACCTGCTTCTCCTTCCCATAAGTAGAAAGCATCTCTTCATTTCAGATTGCCATCTCTACTACAACTGTACTTGGATAACGACGATGTGACATAGTCGCCCTGGTAATCTCAAGTCTTAACCCTTGAATGAACTTCTCGTTCCTTTTAATGGCGGTGTGAATGGTAGCATGTCCTTATTTGGACAACTCATCGGACTTTGTAGCATACTCAATCACTGACATTTCACCTTAAACTAAGTCTGTGATAACCCGGAATTTTGAAACAATATCAATTTAATAATCTGAATTTAAAATTAAATTGATTCGATAATCTTTGTAATAAGATTTGAATTAATTTAATAATCCAATAAAATAAATAGTTAATTGATAGATTTTATCTTTTTAAATCTAATAATTGTTTTGTATTTACAATGTATATAGAATATGTATATATTGTTAATAGATCTTATTTTAATCTAATAAATAAATAAACCCTGTTTTCTATAAAAATATATATCTTTAGTAAAAATTGGGAATTTTGATTTTATTTTAAAGTTAAACTTTTAAAGGTTATTTAATAAATAAATATGGTTTTAAATTGATAAGATAAGAATTTAATTTGTTTAAATTGGTTTATTTGATAATAGGCTTTTTAAAAGTATAATAAATAACTTTATGATTTTAAATACACAAGGTAAATATTAAAATGATTTAAAATATGTTTTAACTCAAGTTAAATTTAAATAAAAATAACAATAAAGGTTATTATGACATAATTGGATAAAATAAATAATTTATTAATAAAGAAACAATTTCTTTTATAAGTTTTTTATAGTTATCAAATGTTGTTATTTTAAAAAAAATATAATAATACATTGTTTTAACAAATAGATTTTTAATAAAAATAATTGTTTTTCAAAATTAAATTGCGTAGTTATATATGTATATATATATAACCTGATTTGAATTTGGATTCAAAGTTTTAAAATTTAAAGTATAAATATTTTTAATTTGTTTTGATTTTAAAATATTTGTATAAACTTTATTTTCATAAATTAAATTGGATTTATTCATTTTGAAATTATCGACATGTAAGTAAATACATGTTAACTAATTAATTAAACATGGATTTTCATTTCTTATATTAAACATCTAATTAAAATACAAGTTAACTTAATTATAACTTATAAACATTAAAAACAAATGTAAGCATTTTATAAATTAAATTAACATGTGTTAAAATAATAAACAAGGTGCATGGCAAATGTTATATTTAGGGACAAGTGTTAAAAGTTAATTTAGCTTATTCTTTTGTTTTTATATTCAAATAATTTCAGCTTATGTGAAATCTTCTTTCCTCATTTTTCTTTTCTAAAATCTAAAGCAAAGAAAATCTGGAAGAAAACACACTTCCTTTGAACCAAAATCAAAAACAAGAACAAGCTGAAATCTCATCTTCATTTTTAAAAACCTGAAACATTTAAACCCTGTAATCCACCTCCAAATCAAAGCCTACACATTTTCTAACACGCAAGCAAACCTGTTACCATCTCAAAAATCTGAAACCTGCATTCTTCAACCTGGGATGAACAAATGTCTGCACCTTTTCAAACTAGAGCATGCATGCAGTTTATAAGTCAAAAACAATGAAGCATTCAAGTGCAAAGTTTTTAAAAGGCAAAGGGCATATTCCAGTTTAAAGTTTTCAAAACAAAAAGGGGCTCTGTTTTCAAATTATCGGGTGAGTAACAGCTTTCTTAAAAAGCTTAAGTATAAATGTAGTTGCATGTTAATATCTGAAGCTAAGAATGTCTGTATATGATTGCATTTTCTGTGTGTATATATATGTGGATGTATAAATGCATGCTTGTTGATTGTATCTATTCTTACCTGCTCCTAGTTTTTAAAAGCAAAAATTTTGATCAAAAATCCATTTACATTTAAACTAGTCCCTGTTAGAACTCAGATTTCAAACAAAAATTTGTTTGTTAAATCATAAAGTGAAGTTTAAAATTTTAATTAAATAAATTAAACTTGGAAATTTCTCTGGAATACAAAAACAACAGGGAAGATTGAGATTTGTGAAATTTCAAACCTCTTAATTTATTAATCCAGGGATATAATTTGAATCCCTAAACTAAATGATGAATTTTAAGAGTGGAATTACAATTTTTAATTTTGAATTAAGAGAGCAGTTTGAGTTTTATAAGAAATAGTATTTCTGGCGACTTTTGATGATCTAAAGGGTCGGGGTGGATGCGATCTGGCCGACGATTGGAGGAAAAATGTCAGGTCAGGGTTCATGGCACTGTAGCGGCGGTGATCGATCATCTTTGTTTGTAAACCTAGTTTTGGGATTGATCTGAACTATATTCTTTGCGGCGTCTCTGGTGGACCGAGCTCTACCAGATTTTGGGAAATGGTAGTTTGGGTGACGGTGAAGTTGTGGTCGGAGTTGCAAGGTTTACGATGGTCGGAGGATGGTGGTTTAAGTGTTGACAGGTTTTGGTGGTGATGCCTGTTTTACTGTTCCAGGTTTGGAGTTTGATTCTCGAATTCGATTTCGAGATTGGGTTTGCAATCTGATCGTCGGCGTGAGTTTGAGTGTTGGTCGTCGATGTGGTGAGACCACCGGAGGTGGCTGGTGATGATTGTAGGCACGGTGCATGTGCACCGTGCAATTTTAATCCCTGATAATAGCTGGGTAGAAGCAGAGGAGGGGTCTCGAGATTTTCTATGGGTAGTTCTGAGTATGGCTCGAAGATCTTAGCTAGTGGACTCGAAGCTAAATTTGGGGGCTCGGGTTTAATAATTGTCTCAGGTTTATAACAGAAACCTGTAAGATTGTTATAAATTTTTAAATTGAAATTTAAAATGGAAAGGCAAAGGTTTAAACTAAAATTTAAATCCAAGTTTAAAGTCCGGAATTCAAATTTAAGTTTAAATCTCAGTTTTAAAATAAATTAAGACTCTAAAACTTGAATGGTTAAATACTTTGAAAATGATTAAGTAGTTGAATTTTTAAAATAAAGTTTTAAAATATAAGTAGAGGGTTTAAAATCTAAATTCAAATTTAAATATGTATTCAAATTTTGGAAGTGAAGGGAAGTTTTTAAATTTAAATGATTTAAACAATTTGAAATGTTTAAAGTGTAATTTAAATTAGTTTGAATTTAAATATGAAATTGGTTTTAAATCCTTTTAAAACTTCTTTATTAATGAGTATACCTTAACTTTTCAAATGAAAGGTTTAAAATGTGTTTTAAAAACTTTGTTAAAGATAATTTCAATTCATTTTTAAATCTTAAATTTAAAATGAAATTTGAAGGTAAATTTTGAGTAAATTGTTTTAGTACTTTGAAAATGGTAACTTGATTAATAGCGAAGTTTGATCTTTAAGTAAATTAGAATTTAAAGATTTGTATTCATAAAATTTATAAGGAAATTTAATGGATAATTAATTTATTTTGATTAATTAATCATTTAATTAATTAAATAAGTAATTAAAAGGTTTAAACTAATTAATCAATGGTTAAGATTAATTAATTAGGAATAATTAATTTGAAATTAAGGATTATTAATTGGATTTTAATAAATAATCAGGAATTAATTAATCAAGTAATTTAGAATTAATTAAGTTACAGTTAACACTGAATTAATTTAATTAAAGATTAATTAATAGATAACTAAAGATTAATTAGTTTATAATTAATATTGATTGATGAAAGTTAATTACTTAAGAAAAGTAATTACAAAATTAGTAATAGTTAATTATGATCATTAACTAAGGTTTATTTAGTAATTAATTAATATGTTTAATTTTTAATAGTAATTAATTTGATTAATTAATTAAATGGTAATCAATTGTGAAAATTATTTAAGTCTAATTACTAAATGAAACTAAATAAGACATTAATTACCTAATGTAATTAATGGAGTTTATTGAGTTTGGTTTAAATTAATTAATTAAGTTTAATTAATTTTAAACATTGGATTTGATAATAATTACTTGATGTAATCAATGAAGTAAAATTACTCAGTGAAGTAATTAAAGATAATAACTGGATGTAATTAGTGGATGATGTTGGGATTGTGAAAGTAATTTGGATTAAATTATTTTGTATAATTAATCAAGGGATTAATTAAGAAATTAATTAAGGAGTAATTAATTTGATAAGTAATTAAGGGTAGTAATTACAGAATGAGATTAATTCAAGGTGATTAATAATTATGGTTTGATTGAGATTAATTACTGAATGAAATTAATTTAAATAAGATAATTAATTAAATATAATTAAAGATCATTAATTAATATAATTAATGATGTAATTTAGATTGATTTATTTAGATTAATTAATCGATAATAAATTATTAAGTGTAGTTAATTAACTATAATTAATTAAGATTAAATGTAATTAATTATAGTTAATTAACTAATGAAGTAATTAAAGGTTAATTACTGTATTTGGTTTAGAGTAATTAATTTTGTGAAATTAATTAAAGAATAATTAATCAAGGATGATTAATTATGTTGATTAACTAGAGGTTAATTAATTAATTTGTAATTAATTAATGGTGATGTAAGCAAGATTTATATTGATGTAAGTTATTAATTTAATTCATTTTAAATTAATTAGAGATGATGTAATTAATTTAATTCATTTTAAATTAATTATAGGTGGTATGATTATAGATCATTGCTTATGAATGGATGATATTGGTTACCTTGAATGGTTTGGAATCTCAACTATGAGATTAGTAATGTGGAGTGATATGGATGCACTGGTTGCATTGTGATGATGATATGGAATATCTTTTGATGGTGATAATATGGATTATCTATTGTGATGATAATGATAATTATCTATTGTGAATCTGTGAATTATCTATCTGTGTATATATAGATAATTGTATTGAATTGTTTTAAACTCTAAAACAACTTGGACCTAAAAGACACATTTTGGATTTCGATGAGACCGGGATCGGGTTTCCATATTTGGATATCCGAAAACCACATTGATCCAAATTAACGATAGGTCGTGAATCTTATGTGAAGAGTGAAGACTCGAGGTGTAAGGACTATTAGTCAGTATAACTCTGGGGTGATTCCATGATGAGTTTGACGGAAATAGTACTTACAGGCTCGAGATGGTGATTCAGAGTGCAAGGGTTGTCGTCGTTAACTCTGAGGGTGATTCCAAAACGAGTGTAACGAGATAATGCCTTCGGTTTCGTTCGAACCCGGAACGAACTTGTATGGATTGAATGCTTTCAGAACATTGTCAAGCGGACGATGAGCATTCTAAGAGATGTGTTCTCTAAAGGTAATCAAAGCCTCAAGCCTCATCAACCGGGAATGGCTAAAACAAGGGAGGTGCAGCAAGGCTAAGTGGGTCATGCCCAAGTAGGACGAGATTTTCCCCTGTCTAGAGGTGCCTTTTTATTCGGCTTAGAGGGCGGTTGGATATGCGCACCAACTGCGGGGTTGTCTTGTTCGGAACTGTTCAGTAAGGAATGGTTCCGGACTTGTGTTGTAGGGGAGCGAGCGTACTCCTCGGTACAGTGATCTAGGCCAAGTACTGTGACGGGCGGTACCCCAGTAGCCCTGCCATTGTATGGAATTCAAAATCCAATAAGTGCCAACGGTTTTGATTGTATTACCCACTTTTGTGGCGAGTAGCTGGAATTTAATAAATGTAACAATTTTGGCTATTTCATATTTACTTGAAAACCCTAGACCTATTATAACATCACTGGATTTCCTATCAAATGTTTTGGTTAGCATAAGGTAAAAACTTTTCCATGTTTATGTGTGGGAAGTCTTACGTGATACCTTTCTTTCCAAAAGGTTTTTAAAAGTTAAGCAACTTTGACCTGTTACTCACACCAAACCCATGTCTAACCCGGAGTTGATCTTCTGTTTTCTTAAACTCTTGGGTACTCAAATTTTTATGAGTAGCCAAAGGATTCAGGTTAGCTTTGACGAGTATTGGAGGAGCAATGGAGCAGGAGGCTTTTGCGTTAGATATATAGAATTCCGCTGTGTTTGGTATCTTTGTGTTATCTGTTGTGTTATTTTGAGTAGTAATAACTAGACAGGTGTTTATAAGTGTCTAGTATGTGTTGTATTATCTGTGTACTCTGATAGTTGTTGTAAACTATGTAACATTTTATGTTATTAATATAATTTATTCGTTCCGCTATTTAGATTCTGATGTGTTGTTTCTTCTTTCTTCTCTTCTTTCTCTTTTCTATCCCTTTCTTTCTTATTAATGATGCGTCATTCTGTGAAGACGGATGGCGGGTCATTACAAAGTCCATGAACTTTCTCAACAAAACTGAATTGGCACTTCAGACAAGAACCTTTCTACAAATCTCCTTCGAAATTCTACCTAAATAAACTCCTCCTTGAAAACTCCCATGGTAACACTATTCCACCAATGAAGTGTTACACCCTACAACTGTCTAGAGGAAAGTCTCCTCTTCTGCTCATCGTTTAATCCTAAGTTAGCGAAGGTCCTTTCATAATGCAATAACCAATTTTCCACTTCGATGACATCCTTCGTTCCCAAAAATATTTTCCCACCAAGACTGGTGTTATCCCTGCTCAGCATGGCATAGTTATTGCCAATTGAGGCCACGGGATTAGCTTCTCCATCATTCACAGCATTTCTCTCGGCTACTCCTGCAGCCGCTCTAGATTGCATCAGATTGAAAAAGAACCGATACATCATCCTTATATCTACTAGCGGGGTTCCAACAACTACGTTGACATTTTCTTTTGGATTAGCATTTGCATTTTGACCCGGGTTCTCCTGGTATTGGCTCGAGCATTTCCATTGGTTATGGTGCTTCCTCTACCTAGAATTCGTCTTCCGTTTCCTACCTTCATATTCTCTTTTCTTGTATATTTACATACGAGTCTTAGTAAGATTCAAAAGAACAATCCAAGAGAGATAAGGGAACATGTGCTTATAAATATATATAACAATTACAAGTATGTTACTATAGCATTAACCAAAACCCCGATCTTATTTTCTAATTCATTGGGATATATTTTGAAAATATTTTAGGTTCAAATTTATTATAAACCTATGTTCTGATACCAACTTGTAACATCCCCCATTTGAAGGTCCAAAACTAACCGCTATGGATGTTGCAGTCATCCATAGTTTTTGATTCTTGGTGAGTAAATGCAGTAATGTTAGATGCATTAATACAACAGAAACACATGGATATGAAAATTTTAAAAACATAAAATAAATTTTTCTTTCCACTTCAAATCATGTTTCAAATTCATTACATAATCCCAATTCGTAAACCACGTTCAAAAGAATATAATTATTACAAAATACACCAGGAGCATCATATGAAGATGCCCCTTAGTTGATCAGAGTCTAAATATAGGCAATTAAAACAATTTTCCATTACATCCGAAACACAATGGAATCAAACAGAAAGAACTCCTACTAGCTAGCTTGCCTCCTGCACATCACCAAAAGCTTATTCGTCTAAAGGAGAACATGAAAACCTTAACTCTCAAAATACTCAAAATTAATTAAGAATTCAAGAGTTTAAGGGGAAAACATAAACTACGAGTCAAACAAAAAGTTTGGTATGAATAATAACCTACCATCTCGAACCATATATATATCTAGTGACATCACGCCGCGTAGCGAAACGGGTTTTCCCCTTGCTAGTATCTTAACATAATTTATAATAACCATATATTGTGCACCTACACAAACAATGGTTAAGCCATAACATAATAAAATGTATCATGATGATATGGAAACATGCAATATGTTCTGGATTTTCCATCCTCATTCATCTGACTGTCTGTCTCAGGTTATAGTTTCTAAGGTCACTATTAACCTGTTAGTTTTCGTGGGCTAACTAATAACATGTTCCAAGCTTTCGGACTATCTATCCAGTTTCATAGTTTTCATGGGATCACCAAGAACCTACTGGTATCTACCAATAACATCATCAAAATAGTTTTCATGGTTCACTATGAACCTATTGGATTCTCCAATAACTTTTCTCATAAGATAGTTTTCATGGGTTGACTATGAACCCATTAACCTCTATTAATTACTTTTCTCCTGGGCTGACAATGAACCTACTGATCTCTATCAATAACTTATCCAGATATAGTTTTCATGGGATCACTGAGAACCTATTGACCCCTGCCAATAACAATCTCTAAACATAGTTTTCATGGGCTCACTAAGAAGCTATCTAAACCAATAATCTTTGATTAACTTTTAGGCATCCTATGCTCTGGTCTATTTGACCTCATGGATGTAATTCTATTCACACATGAGTTAATTTAAGGTATATTCACTACTAAATCAACCTAGCTAGTTATTCTGCTCCTTTCTACCCCAAAATGCAGTTATGGATTAATAATGAAATGGATATGATTAACTAACATGCATAATAACTGATCAAACAACATATCAATATAAACATCCATGGTTTAATTCCTTGTGATCATTTTCTAATACAACATGGTTAATACTCTTAACCCACTATCCTCAACAAGGAAAACTTCTTCTAAAACTCCAAAGCTTAATGCCATTTCAAAACTCTTTCATATTTTCATGTATTTACTTCTAAAAATGAGATGGTGTTTCTTGTTTGAAAACTAAGGCTTTCGAAACCTTAGGCCTTCTCTTTCGAAACCACTAACAATGAACCTTTCAAAAGTATTCAAACCTTTCTTTCAAAACACTTAATGATATACCTTTTGTAACATCCCGCCTTTTTGCACGCTTTAAATCGACACACGTACCAATTCAAATCATACGGAAGAGCGGATTGTTATGGGGTAAATAAGGAAAAAAAAACAGGGAAAGAAAAACAAAATAGAATGTCACAGCGGAAGGATAAAATATAATAATAAATGTACAGTTCATAAACTATTTACAAACATTTGATTCTTCTTTATACAATAAATATCAGAGTTCACATACCAATCATAATCAATGCAGCGGAATTAAATAGTGTAGTGGAATATAATTAATAATAACAAAATCTCCGTCTTTGTCCTCCGGAAATAAAATCTTCAAATCCTGAAACGCTCGGACTGACCCGAGCGAATTGAAAAGACAAAACACTCGAGTCAGAACTACAAGATCTTATGTAAGTTAAATTAACAGAAATAAATATGAGTGCAGTAACTCAAGAGATGCTCGGGATTTACATCTCCCAAGGATCCGTTAAACTATTTACTATATAGTATATTGCGCTATTATAATAGTGTCTATTTGTAAAATAAACTTACTTTTTAATAGCGTTAAGGGTTTACCCATATAGCCCTTAACACAAATAATGCCAATAGTCTATACAGTACCGTAATACCTTCTGATCGAGAGGCTACCAGAGGATACTCCATAGGTACGACACAAATAGAAACTCATACAAGGCGCGATAGGGTAGGAGACATGGCACAACGAGGCAATGCCAGGGTAGATATACCAATTACGCTTCCGGGCCGGTGGCAACGCGTAGCGCGCAGCTACCGCCCACCTCGAGCCACACCCCCAAATAAAATCAAAAGTGGCCACCGAATCAATCCAAAGCCAAAGTATAATATCGAAGGATGTGTCCGATCAAAGGTGCTACCTTATTAACCCGTCGATCGCTCCTGTTTTAGCCACCTTATGCCAACTCACGGGAGTCGGGTCCACGTATTTACCTTAAAGGAAACGCCACCACCATCCTAATTCATTCTGGAATCTCCACCGCGTACACGGTTGTTAAAGTGGTTTTTGGGGTTGGCAGAGGGTATGACAACTTCCGATCCCGGTCTCTTCAACAACCAAACGTTATTATAACACCGCGGTCTTAAAAATAGTTTATACTTTAAAACTAGAAAATAATTATCCATTTCAAAACCCATAAATACGATATCATTCCCATTTCGAAAACAACTCATTTCGATATTATTTTTATAATGCCCAAATCAATAATATCATTTTTATTTCAAATATATTTCTTTTTCCAAAATCATACTGCATAAAATTTATAATATCTGGAAACCAAACATTTGGATTATAACTTTCAAAACATAATACTTCGAAATTCATAGCTTTAAAACCATAACTTCTAAAACTTGAATGGTTTTGGATATTCAACAGTATATAGAATAAAATAGTCGATTTTATATTACTTTATAAAATAAAATAATTTCCGCGACTTACCATTTATTTCATTTAAGATTAAGTCAAAGTCCATAAATTTAAAATCGCTTTCAGTTTCAATAAACCACTTCAGTTTCAATATATTTCAAACTTTGAATATTAAACAATTGGAACTAAGGTTGGAAATTTCTATTCAACAATTTAAAGTCCTATTATTTATTTTGAAATATTGGCATAATAAATCCGAAATCATTTTAAATAAAACTCAAATTACTTTTAACTATCAAAATTTCCTCCAATTTATTTATACTAGAAATATTCATTTAATCCATCTTGAATAAAATTTCAGTTATAAATATCATACCTTTTAAAATTCCAAGTTAATAAATTCTACATCAACTTATGAAGTTAAATTCTTAATTAAGCTCGATTCCAAATAAATTTTCAACTTAACTCCCAATATAAATTGATTTAAAACATTAAAAACTCTATATATTCTAAATATCTTAACATGTACTTAACCATATAATATAAATAATTAAACTCCATTATTCATCTTGTTTATTTTATTTAACAAATTTATACACAGCTTAAACTAAATAATTTAACCATATATGTACATAAAATAAGATTTTTTATAAGGTCAAAAATTAATATTTATTAAACCGTATCCGATCCACAACCATAAAATCCTTTCAAAAAAATAATTTTATATATATATACCATGGTGTCTATATATAATTTTCTACCCTATGGTCAAGTGATACGGATATTTACCATTTCAATCCGCAATTTAATAATAAAAATGCGGTTGTATATCATTTCAAACCGCAATCCCGAATGAAATGAAATGCATAATAACTTGCAGTTAATATAAATAAACATTCATTCATCCAAATATCAATCGTCAACCATTTATTACAAATCATCATCCAATTTAAACAAACATCAATATAGAGCATATAAAATATAACAGGTAATAAATACAGGTATTAACTAACAGTTTATATTCAATAATAAATTTAATAACTGTTTAACTAGCAGTTTATATGCAAATAAATAAATTTTAACTGTCAAATTTTTATGCAATAATAAAATTAATTCACAGTTAATTTAAATAAATGTGATTTAACGGAGTTAATGAATAAAACATGCCAAAAAATCATAAATAAATTTCTACTCATATCTAAAATCAATTTAACAAACATAAGAAAACTTAGAAGTTGTGAGTGAGTTAAAACACTCACCTTTTGAATGTAAATTGAATTGAAAATTCAATTTAAATCCAAAAATTTGGCAGCCTTCAAATTCATCCAAACCAGCGTCAAAAGATCCGGAATTTTAATACGAACCTAATGCAAAAAACCGCGTGTGAATTGGAGTCCGTATGAGAAAGTTATGCTTATTAGAACGAATTGAAACAAAATAAAAAAAAAACATCACCGACCAATTAAAGAGCGCTACGTCAGCAGGCTTCTTCTCCTCACCTCCATACGGACGAAACAACATAGCACGAAGCTACTAACCCATCACGACCGCCACTTTCATCCGTGTGCACGCAACTCGAGACATATACAGCTCGATCAGCGACTACCAGGGTGTGCGCCACCTTGAGAGCCACCTATGGACCAAGTTTCACATCACCACTCGCTACCGTTTGCACGCAATCCAAGAAAATACGTCCATGCTTCCAAACCAGATTCTGGCGAATTCATGGTCCAATAGCATAGATCAACCGTATGGATTTGAAGAGCTCGCCGAGATCTACAACTTTGCTTCTGGAATTTTTCGATTTCGTTCGGATTAAAAGATATTGAGGAAAGAAGATAAGCAATTTCTGGCCATTGAATAAGTGACGGTCATGGTATAGAATTAGGATTTCTGAAATAAAATAATAATAAAACTGTCTCGGTTTGCGTGCGTATTTATAGAGTTTAACGTCAAAAACGGGCCAGAGTCCAATTTAAGCGTGCTGATAGGCGATCCTAACATAAAAAGGCCTTCTAAACGCAATAGTACTAGTTTCGAAGCCTAGTTCCATCATTTTCGTAGGTTACTGTTCAAGTCAATTTGTTTGAATGATAAAAATGCCCCTGAAAAGTCCGCTTCGGCTCCGGATGAAAATGAATCATCCCATATATCAAAATAGATGTTTTTAAATATTTTAAACGTGATGGAACAAGTTTCAAGCGCAAATTCCATCGTATGAAGAAGTTATGTTAAAAATAATGTTTTCAAATTGATTTCAATTGCATACATTTCAAGGCGTTTCGAGTCCGTACGATCAAACGACAAGTTCGATCGCTACGAAACTTGAAACACTATTATAATTCACGATTACGGATTCGATGAAACTATTTTCATCGAAATCCGAGTCAGTGGCCAAAATGGCTATTTTATATTAATTTAATAAATTAAAAATTCATTAATTAAATCACTTTTTCAATTTCACTTCCAAATTTTACAAATCTTATCAGTTTTGTTTTCTTAAACAATCTCGATGATTTAAACCAATTTAGATATCAATTAATTGTTGATTCAAACATAAATTTCAGCGTAAATTCAAATTTCGTTATATTTATCAATTATAAATTAAATTTTCAAAAATTCCATTGAATTCACTATTCATTCCTTTTTATTCAATCCATTACAGTCAAATGGATGAAATTAACATTGGTTCAAAGCTATTACATAAATATTTTCCAATTTCAACTTAATTTTCAATTAACGTAAAATTTTATATTTAATTTCATTCATTTGCAATAAATCCAACTATTATAAATTTAATAAATTAACTCACTACTAAAATTAAAATTTTATAATTCATAAATTTTATCATCTTGATTTACTTATAAATTTATAATTCTTTAAACCAATTCTCGTTTCAATTTAAAGTAACTTAATTTACCAATTATAGTATTTATTTCAATTTCTTAAAATAACCTCTTTATTACACTTTGAATCCAATTTATTTTAATAAGTTTCCAATTAAACGGATTAGATTTAATTCCAACCTCTAACTTACACTTACGTTTAAGTTATAATCAATTTATAACGTATTACTTTCTTAGTTATTACTTTACATACTTCTCGTATTAATTTCACAATTAATCATAATTATTAAAGTAACGCTTATAATAAATACGACCTATAATTACTCAACATTTAAACGACGTTATTTCATTTTCCATTAGTGTAACATTCATTCATTTTATTATCACTTATTACAATTTCTAATTCCATTAACAAATAAGCAGGTAATTTATACTATATGTTACAAGAATTGAATTAATCACTATTCATTATTATTGACTTTAATTTAGCATTAATTACCTACGCATTAACATTGTTACTAAAAATCCATATCCAATTGCAATTAATATTCTAATGAATACATTTACTCTTTTCCATTATGTTATTAATTGTCATCAAGGCACATCTAATTATCTTTATTGGTAAATGAGTGAATTTACTAGTAACCAATTGTTATAACCTTTAATATACTTGTATATTTATTCTTCACAACAACTACTACCTATCAATATTATTTCGCCCCTAAGTACAAAATTTGCAATTGTTCTTATTATCACATTCCATTTATTAGGCCATAACATTTGAATTAATTTACCAAATTGAAATGTTCATTCAAGTTTATAAATTATTAACTTGAAATAACGTATCCCTAATTAAAAATCAATTACTGTAACAATGTGTCCTTACACTTACAAATTTAAGCCTACCCTATATTTTCTATATTCACATTATATCCATGTACAATACTTACACCATTTTATTTATTGAAATTTTATTCATATTACAAATAAATAGGCTTAAATTACCATTCATATATTTTATTTTAGCCTTCATTTTGATATTAATTTACCCCCTTTATTATTTCTACTAAAAATTAATTACAAAATCCTATTAAATTAACAAATTAAATTGTCGAAATTTACGGGTCGTTACACTCTCCCCCACTCAAAACTTTTCGTCCCCGAAAAGGAAAAGAAGGGAAACGAAGAACTAAGAAATCAATATACCTTATTCAAATGTTAACTTCATAAACAACTAAATCTACAAAATTAATTATTTTAAATAAAATATACAAATATAACCATTAAACCCTTTATACTCAAGTTAATAAAGTTCGGAAAACACTTTTCAACAATATTCTAAGTCCAAAATTTACAAATTTTTTTGGCAGAGTCTCCTTTGTACGGAGAAGCTCAGGAGAAAATATAATAAGTATAACAATTATATAACATATATTATCCAAAATATTATATCCCAACCCGGGAAAATATATAAAATAGCGCTATAAACCGTAATCCGAAACGTGCCTATTTGTCGGGCAATTTACGCTTAATTTATGAAACCAAAAGCAGTAGCAATTGCTTCCATAACCTGCATTTCACTTATAAAATCTAAAAGGGTTAACAATTTATATAAAGTGAAATATTTAAGTGGTTTCGGTCACTAACAATAAATCAATACAACAACCATCAATTTCACACCCAGCATACATAACAAATACAAAACAACCATTCAATCAAACAAACAAATAGTTGTTCGAGTTCAAAACTTTTACATTGCACGGAATGAAGAATAAACTACTAGCACATCATTTACTCAACAGTCTTAGATAAAACTAAATAGATTATTCATTCACCCAAACCCAAATTTTAAAGTATCTTACCCAAATAACTATAACCAATCAACAATACAAATCAAATTTACTTATTATTAATTTTATTTCATACATAGGTTGTTTGATTTCCTTTCTTTCATTCATTCAGTGATTACCTAAATATTTTCATTTATTACTTACAATATTCAAATTTTTCCATTTTAGCGTCATGTAAGTTTCTTCTTTTTATTCATTTATTTATTTCATTCCTATTCCATCGAATTCTTAGTAGGTAAATTCATTAACCTAAGTTATAGTCAAAAAATTTCTTATTTTATTCAGAATTAACCCCTACCTATTCACTTAAGTTTATAATTGCTTACTTACATTACCTACTTCCCATTATATTTAATTAGTAGCGTTCAATTGTACTTAAGTTTATACAACACACATCAATTCTGATTTATTAAGGAATCTCATTAATTATTTCATTACCTCAAGTTAATTACTTAATTTCATTTATAAATAGCTTCAACTATTTACTTAAGTTCATTTTCATTCATTTATCAATTTAAACTTAAGTTTATAACTCTATACCACCAATTCCAATAAATAAAGCAATTTATTGAACCCTTTCATTACATATTTTTACTGTACAATTTCCATTACATTTCTTATTAAACATTTCAACTTCTAATATTTGGTAAGTTATATATATGCTTTTAAAGAATGTAATTGAAAGTTATACAAGTTTTCTCATTTCCTTTAATTAATTCATTGATCGATAAATTTTTACCTTTTTCTTATAATTTACAATTTCAACTTACTTTTTATTTCCTTTATAACTTAGCCTTAAATCTCTTACTTAAATTAGAGGTTTCAATTATTAATTGCTTACCTTTCATTTCACTACAATAATTGAAACAATTAATCAATGGAAATTCAAGAATTTAACACCGGGTTGATTTCAATTTATTTTAAATAATAGATAAATATATTCTTACAACTTATATATCTCTAATTATATTTAAAACAATTCAAAATTTATATATATATATATATATATATATATATATATATATATATATATATATATTTAAATGAATCTGCAGTTAAACTACTACAGTGACCTTCCCCCTTCGAAACTCGAAAATGAAAGTCAATGATGCGGCCGCCATCACCGAAATTATTTTCCAGCGATGGAGAGGAAAGTACAAAACTTTTTCTTTCCAGAATTTCTTTAAAACCATATTTTCAAATTATATTGAAATGTTTATATAAGAAAATATTACTAAATACTATTATTATATTTCAAAATCCTTTGAAAGCAATTTATCAAAATCCCAAACTTAAGTTCTAAATTTCCAAATTTCATTGATTTTATTTTTCAATCTTATTTCTATTATTATTTATACACTTTATTACCTAACAACCAATCTATCGCAGCCAAATATAGATATCTTTTGAAAAAATTTATTTTATATATAGAAAATATAATAGGCAAAATTATTTCATTCACTTATATTAAAACAAATATTATGTCGGTCTGTCCTATTAAGTGTTTAGAAATCCCTATTGATGTCATAGCGTCCCATGCACCAACCAGAATTTATAAATACAAAACGGAACAAATTAACACAATATTAAAACCTTTTATAACACTAACAAATACGCTCTCTCATATATACACTCAGCGACTCCCATAGGGTATTACTACCCTATTAATAAAGAGTCAGACCCCACAAAGCTAAGGTTTATCGCTAAACCAAAGCTCTGATACCAACTGTAACATTCTGACTTTTCGCACGCTTTAAATCGACACACGTACCGATTCAAACCATACGGAAGGACGGATTGTTATGGGGTAAATAAGGAAAAAAAAAGGGAAAGAAAAACAAAATAGAATCTCACAGCGGAAGGATAAAATATAATAATAAATGTACAGTTCATAAACTGTTTACAAACATTTGATTCTTCTTTATACAATAAATATCAGAGTTCACATACCAATCATAATCAATACAGCGGAATTAAATAGTGTAGTGGAATATAATTAATAATAATAAAATCTCCGTCTTCGTCCTCCAGAAATAAAATCTTCAAATCCTGAAACGCTCGGACTGACCCGAGCGAATTGAAAAGACAAAACACTCGAGTCAGAACTAAAAGATCTTATGTGAGTTAAATTAACAGAAATAAATATGAGTGCAGTAACTCAAGAGATGCTCGGGATTTACATCTCCCAAGGATCCATTAAACTATTTACTATGTAGTATATTACGCTATTATAATAGTGTCTATTTGTAAAATAAACTTACTTTTTAATAGCGTTAAGGGTTTACCCATATAGCCCTTGACACAAATAATGCCAATAGTCTATACAGTACCGTAATACCTCCTGATCGGGAGGCTACCAGAGGTAACTCCATAGGTACGACACAAATAGAAACTCATACAAGGCGCGATAGGGTAGGTGACATGGCACAACTAGGCAATGCCAGGGTAGATATACCAATTACGCTTCCGGGTCGGTGGTAACGCGTAGCACGCAGTTACCGCCCACCTCGAGCCACACCCCCAAATAAAATCAAAAGTGGCCACCAAATCAATCCAAGGTCAAAGTATAATGTCGAAGGATGTGTCCGATCAAAGGTGCTACCTTATTAACCCGTCGATCGCTCCTGTTTTAGCCACCTTATGCCAACTCACGGGAGTCGGGTCCACGTATTTACCTTAAAGGAAACGCCACTGCCGTCCTACTTCATTCTGGAATCTCCACCGCGTACACGGTTGTTAAAGTGGTTTTCAGGGTTGGCAGAGAGTATAACAACTTCCGATCCTGGTCTCTTCAACAACCAAACGTTATTATAACACCGCGGTCTTTAAAATAGTTTATACTTTAAAACTAGAAAATAATTATCCATTTCAAAACCCATAAATACGATATCATTCCCATTTCGAAAACAACTCATTTCGATATTATTTATAAAACCCAAATCAATAATATCATTTTTATTTCAAATATATTTCTTTTTCCAAAATCATACTGCTTAAAATTTATAATATCTGGAAACCAAACATTTGGATTATAACTTTCAAAACATAATACTTCGAAATTCATAGCTTTAAAACCATAACTTCTAAATCTTGAATGGTTTTGGATATTAAACGGTATATAGAATAAAATAGTCGATTTTGTATTACTTTATAAAATAAAATAATTTCCGCGACTTACCATTTATTTCATTTAAGATTAAGTCAAAGTCCATAAATTTAAAATCGCTTTCAGTTTCAATAAACCACTTCAGTTTCAATATATTTCAAACTTTGAATATTAAACAATTGGAACTAAGGTTGGAAATTTCTATTCGACAATTTAAAGTCCTATTATTTATTTTGAAATATTGGCATAATAAATCCGAAATCATTTTAAATAAAACTCAAATTACTTTTAACTATCAAAAATTCCTCCGATTTATTTATACTAGAAATATTCATTAATCCATCTTGAATAAAATTTCAGTTATAAATATCATACCTTTTAAAATTCCAAGTTAATAAATTCTACATCAACTTATGAAGTTAAATTCTTAATTAAGCTCGATTCCAAATAAATTTTCAACTTAACTCCCAATATAAATTGATTTAAAACATTAAAAACTCTCTATATATTCTAGATATCTTAACATGTACTTAACCATATAATATAAATAATCAAACTCCATTATTCATCTCGTTTATTTTATTTAACAAATTTATACACACCTTAAATTCAATAATTTAACCATATATGTACATAAAATAAGATTTTTTATAAGGTCAAAATTTAATATTTATTAAACCGTATCCTATCCAAAACCATAAAATCCTTTCAAAAATAATAATTTTATATATATACCACGATGCATGTATATAATTTTCTACCCTATGGTCAAGTGATACGGATATTTATCATTTCAATCCGCAATTTAATAATAAAAATGCGGTTGTATATCATTTCAAACCGCAATCCCGAATGAAATGAAATGCATAATAACTTGCAGTTAATATAAATAAACATTCATTCATCCAAATATCAATCGTCAACCATTTATTACAAATCATCATCCAATTTAAACAAACATCAATATAGAGCGTATAAAACATAACAGGTAATAAATACAGGTATTAACTAACAGTTTATATTCAATAATAAATTTAATAACTGTTTAACTAGCAGTTTATATGCAAATAAATAAATTTTAACTGTCAAATTTTTATGCAATAATAAAATTAATTTACAGTTAATTTAAATAAATGCGATTTAACTGAGATAATGAATAAAACATGCCAAACAATCATAAATAAATTTCTACTCATATCTAAAATCAATTTAACAAACATAAGAAAACTTAGAAGTTGTGAGTGAGTTAAAACACTCACCTTTTGAATGTAAATTGAATTAAAAATTCAATTTAAATCCAAAAATTTGACAGCCTTTAAATTCGTCCAAACCAGCGTCAAAAAATCTGGAATTTTAATACGAACCTAATGCAAAAAACCGCGCGTGAATTGGAGTTCGTATGAGAAAGTTATGCTTATTAGAACGAATTGAAACAAAATAAAAAAAAGAAACAACATCACCGACCAATTAGAGAGCGCCACATCAGCAGGCCTCTTCTTCTCACCTCCATATGCACGAAACAACACAGCACGAAGCTACTAACCCATCACGCCCGCCACTTTCATCCGTGCGCATGCAACTCGAGGCACATAGAGTTCGATCAGCGACTACCAGTGTGTGCGCCACCTTGAGAGCCACCTACGGATCAAGTTTCACATCACCACTTGCTACCGTTTGCACGCAATCCAAGAAAATACGTCCATGCTTCCAAGCTAGATTCTGGCGAATTTGTGGTCAAATAGCATAGGTCAACCGTATGGATTTAAAGAGCTCGCCGAGATCCACAACTTTGCTTTCGGAATTTTTCGATTTCGTTGAACGAATTGAAAGATATTGAGGAAAGAAGATAAGCAATTTCTGGCCATTGAATAAGTGGTGGCCATGGTATAGAATTAGGGTTTCTGAAATAAAATAATAATAAAACTGTCTCGGTTTGCGTGCGTATTTATAGAGTTTAACGTCAAAAACGGGCCAGAGTCCAATTTAAGCGTGCTGACAGGCGATCCTAACATAAAAAGGCCTTCTGAACGCAATGGTACTGGTTTCGAAGCCCAGTTCCATCATTTTCGTAGGTTACTGTTCAAGATAATTTGTTTGAATGACAAAAATGCCCCTGAAAAGTCCGTTTCGGCTCCGGAACAAAAATGAATCATCCCATATATCAAAATAGATGCTTTTAAATATTTTAAAACACGATAGAACAAGTTTCAAGCCCAAATTCCATCGTATGAAGAAGTTATGTTAAAAACAATGTTTTCAAATTGATTTCAAATCGATTTCAATTGCATAAATTTCAAGGCGTTTCGAGTCCGTACGACCAAACGACAAGTCCGATCGCTACGAAACTTGAAACACTATTATAATTCACCATTACGGATTCGATGAAACCGGTTTCATCGAAATCCGAGTCAGTGGCCAACATGGCTATTTTATTTTAATTTAATAAATTAAAAATTCATTAATTAAATCACTTTTTCAATTTCACTTCCAAATTTTACAAATCTTATTAGTTTTGTTTTCTTAAACAATCTCGGTGATTTAAACCAATTTAGATGTCAATTAATTATTGATTCAATCATAAATTTCAGCGTAAATTCAAATTTCGTTATATTTATCAATTATAAATTAACTTTTCAAAAATTCCATTGAATTCACTATTCATTCCTTTTTATTCAATCCATTACAGTCAAATGGATGAAATTAACATTGGTTCAAAGCTATTACATAAATATTTTCCAATTTCAACTTAATTTTCAATTAACGTAAAATTTTGTATTTAATTTCATTCATTTGCAATAAATCCAACTATTATAAATTTAATAAATTAACTCACTATTAAAATTCAAATTTTATAATTCATAAATTTTATCATCTTGATTTACTTATAAATTTATAATTCTTTAAACCAATTCCCGTTTCAATTTAAAGTAACTTAATTTACCAATTATAGTATTTATTTCAATTTCTTAAAATAACCTCTTTATTACACTTTGAATCCAATTTATTTTAATAAGTTTCCAATTAAACGGATTAGATTTAATTCCAACCTCTAACTTACACTTACATTTAGGTTATGATCAATTTATAACGTATTACTTTCTTAGTTATTACTTTACATACTTCTCGTATTAATTTCACAATTAATCATAATTATTAAAGTAACGCTTATAATAAATACGACCTATAATTACTCAACATTTAAACGACGTTATTTCATTTTCCATTTGTGTAACATTCATTCATTTTATTATCACTTATTACAATTTCTAATTCCATTAACAAATAAGCAGGTAATTTATACTATATGTTACAAGAATTGAATTAATCACTATTCATTATTATTGACTTTAATTTAGCATTAGTTACCTTGCATTAACATTGTTGCTAAAAATCCCTATCCAATTGCGATTAATATTCTAATGAATACATTTACTCCTTTCCGTTATGTTATTAATTATCATCAAGGCACATCTAATTATCTTTATTGGTAAATGAGTGAATTTACTAGTAACCCACTATTATAACCTTTAATATACTTGTATATTTATTCTTCACTACAACTACTACCTATCAATATTTTTTCGCCCCTAAATACAAAATTTGCAGTTGTTCTTATTATCATATTCCATTTATTAGGTCATAACATTTGAATTAATTTATCAAATTGAAATGTTCATTCAAGTTTATAAATTATTAACTTGAAATAATGTATCCCTAATTAAAAATCAATTACTGTAACAATGTGGCCTTACACTTACATATTTAATGCCTACCCTATATTTTCCATATTCACATTATATCCATGTACAATACTTACACCATTTTATTTATTGAAATTTTGTTCATATTACAAATAAATAGGCTTAAATTACCATTCATATATTTTATTTTAGCCTTCATTTTGATATTAATTTACCGCCTTTATTATTTCTACTAAAAATTAATTACAAAATCCTATTAAATTAACAAATTAAATTGTCGAAATTTACGGGTCGTTACACCTTTCGAGTCACTCAAAACATTCATTTTGAAAGCATTGAAATCTTCCTTTCAAAACCATTAAATTTTACCTTTCGAAACTCTTAAAGCTTATCTTTCGAAGGCACTTAGTTCAAGTAAAATTAATGGAAGCATAGTTTTAAACCACTTGAAAGTATTTCTTTCGAAACCATTGGGTTTAAAATTAAATATAACTTCCGGGTCGAAGAAAACAAAAGCAAAAATAACCCTTTCGAAAGCATTGGTCTTCGAATAAAAGAATTGGGGAAAGCATGGCTTCGAAACCAACCTTTCGAAACCATTGATAAAAGCGCTACAAGAACCCTTCCGAAAGAATTGGGAAGGTGGCTTCACACTTTTACAAGATCGAAAGCTTCCCTTTCGAAAGCGTTGGTTTAAAGATATTAAGAAAGCGACCTTTAGCTAATTCAAAAGGCACGAATGCAAGAGCTAGGTTTCGAATTGGTTCAAAAGCGGCTCCCCTTTTGAAAGCTCTTTTTTAAAGCAAAACAAGCGACAACACATTCGAAAGCTTCTTTTAAAATAAAGTCACGTCGATCGATTTGAAAGCTATTTGAAAGTAACTTCAGCCCCTTCGAAAGCATCTTTTAAAAGCAAAAGCAAGTAATGTATTCGTAAGCTTATAAGAATGACTTCTACCCCTTCGAAAGCCTGCCTTCGACACGGTCCCTTTTGCCTTTCTCCAATCCACTATGTATCAATGGCTTGATACCATGTGTATTGGATTCAAATGGGTTTATAAGCAGAAGTATGGTGATGAAAGCTAGCAAATGGAAGTGGCGAAGTGGTAAATCAAAACAAAACTAATTTTATGCCTTTAAAAGAAATTCCTTTTTACCGAATTTATCGAATTTGTCAAAATATGATTGGTTGTCAAAATAATGTTTTACATAACATATTCAACAATTATGGCATTCAAAATCAATTTACACGATTTTAACCGTAAGATTGAGATGTATCATTACACAAAAATCCTTGTTTAAATCAAAACATGGCATATAATCAAAGCATGTCATCATTCATCCATCAAAACGGTTTTAAAAACTTGAACCCAAAATTAAAATTTCGAAAAGACATATATGAGATGGTTTAGATTATTATTCACCTTATTTGGATAAGGAATTTGAGATTTGTTCTTTCTTTAATCTTCCTAGCTTGAATCTTAGCTTCTAATTGACTTTAAGCTCATCTTCCCCTATGGTAATGGCCGGCTTTGAATCTTCCTTGCTTATGTTTTTTTATGAAAGTATGAATGAGAAAGGGGTAAGGATTTAGGGGTTATGGGTTATGGTATATAGCTATTTCCATATTACCTTTACCTTACTTCCTTACGTATTTACTTATAAACCATTTTATAAATCCATTTAATAAAGGCATGGCCATAATTGGTTTTCAAATCTCCAATCCCTTGTCACCCTAATCTTTACATTATTCTTTCAATTTATATAATAAAATCTCCTAAACAATGTTATTTAAAATTAGGGGTATTACATAGAATCTTGAATTTTCAAGTCAATAATCTTGAGAATAGTGCTTGCCGGCTATTAATATTCCTTGCAAATCTAACCAACCGTTCAAAATTGATCCAATGGTAGCTGCACATCTTTTCTCCCACTATAAATAGTCAAGTCAATTTCTTCTTTCTCTTTTACCTACGATTAAAAGCTTAAGCAAGCAAACTTAAAAATTCACAAGATCATTTGCAGATTCTAGTTTTTGTTACCAAAGCTGAAATAAATGTACGACTCTCAATTTTATTGATTAGGTTGACGCGTTAACTAAGGGGGTTTTGTATCAAAATTGTTATTAGGGTTTACTTACATGATTTTGATGTTAATATTCATATTATCATTTAGATTGATGATCGATTGTTCTTATAGATTAAATTAGTGATGAATTTCTATGTCACTTTAATGATTTTAGGATTAATTAGTAGTAAGGTAACATTTGACTTTGTAACTCGGTCATTTTTAGTTTAAAGGTGAAATGAATAGTCTATCAAACCTAAAATTCATATCACCATGCTCTATACCGATACTAATGTTTTATGTTATTATCAGGATGTACGATATTGATTAATTTACTCTGTTTTACGATGTCGCTTTGATGTTCGGTATCAATCCAGTTTTTCCTTTTATATATTACTTCAACAATCAATTTTGTAGTTCAGGGTATTAATGGTGCAAGGTCTTTATGCTGCTAATATACAAAGATGTGATAGCTGATTTAAATTATAATGTGGCATTCTTTTATGTTGGCATTAACTAGACGGATTGTCATTCTCGGCGTTATTTTGTCCATTCGACATGGGTTTATTGATGCACATTATAATTAGGATACCTTTACGTTAACTCTTATTTCTTTTATCAAAAGTTTATCATTTACTTATGCACTATTAGTTAGCTTAAAAAAATTATTCTCTTATGAATTTGACATGGTTATTGATTTGTTCTAAAAGGTATGTTAGATTTTAAATTTTTGATATTTAGTGTTAACCTAAAAACGGATCAAAACCTATAAATCAAATGAAAACACTAGTTCATATGAAATAAAAAGAAAAGCAAAAGGTAAGTAGGAATACATAGAATTTTTTTAGTGGTTCAACGTAATCTCCGGCCTACATCCACTTGAATCTATTTTATTAGTTGTTCTTTCTCTAGACTACAACTAGTTTTCTAGGAACTCACCATAATCTAGTGGATCTCAAATTTAAAATGATATTTCTAGAGTGTTCGAGGTAGAGAATAGAAGTGAATGAGGTATCGATGAAGTTCCAAATCTAAGTATTTATCCAACCGAGAGAAGAAGATCCTTTTCTAGTATCAGGTAGGTTGGTATTTATAGAGGAATTGTGGAGATATGGAGTCGGACCCATTAGCAAGGAGAAACATGAGATAGCCCGAAGTCACCCAAGAAAAATAAATCCAACCTATTCAAATTGATAACGCAGGCTAACCTATCCCCTTATAGGTAGGACCCGAGTTAAGGCCTTGGGTGCAAGTTGCATACTTCACTTGCATTCCCCTTCCTTCTTCCAGTTGAGTTGTTTGGGCCACTTTGTGATCATCTCCCAGTTGAATCATGTGATCTCTTAAGTATCCCTCTCCATAATTCTCTATACTCAGTCAATCCTAATAGTAGTCCATCGAATCCTTGCGTAATCACTCGGGTATGAAGTACTGGAGTAGAGTGATCAAAGCATGAAGTCCGAGAGGTCACTAGAGCAATACACATAGGTCGGACCCGACCTATAGGATAACTCAGGGCCAAGTTTAATATACGATACATCGAGGCCGAGTTTAATTGAATGGTCTAAATCACTTAAAATATTTTCTAAGTCCTTCCTTATGCTCTTCTAGGTGCACATGTCAAGTTTCAAGTTATTCTGATTCTTTTTGAATTCTCCAAGTCCAATTAAAGCTGCTTTAGTGATAACTCGCTACCAACCTATGGTGATAACTCGGTACCGATTTATAGACTTAGCATATTTTTGGTTGGAATTTTTCCGAGCTATTTTCTTAGTTCAATCGAGTGCGTAGATTTCAAATTTTAAGTCGTTTCATTCTTATTTGAACCTTATGAATCCAATAGAAATCTGCTTTGCTAAAAAATGGGTTAATACTTTCCCTCCAAAGTATGCTTTTCGAATGTAAGGTGTACTTTTCTCAAGAACAAGTTCCAGTAATCAGTCTTTGATGGTAAGCTCTCCGATTACTTTAATCTTGCTGAATCGTGCAATTCCTTTGAATTCTCTTGCCAATCGTAGATCATTCCAAAGCTATTACAGCTTAAGACTATAGACTCTACCTAAGTGTAGTTTATACATCACAATAATTCCAATTTCATTTGAAGTTTTTACTTCATATATCTCTTATTACATCATATGTCTGATTTCATTCAAAGTTATCATTTCACATATCCAAAATCGTCCCCTATTCATACACGATTTGTCGGTTTTATTCTGATTACAACACGTTCAAATCTTTTTATCAAGTCTATTTCCATTCTAAGTTTCGATCTCTCCAAATCATTTTTTCATTTAATTTAACATGCGATCTCTCTGGATCATTCATCGTTTAATTTAAGAGGATGATCTCTTTGGATCTTTAATGTTTAATTTAAGGGGGAGGATCTCTCTAGATCGTTTTTCGTCCAATCTAGGGTTTTGTCTCTCCAAATCTTTACTGAGTCCGCTTTCTCTCTTACAAAGGAAGTCAATAACCATGCAAGTCCATCCGTTCACTCTTCCATGAGGGACTTACTTTTCGTACAAGCCTATCCACTCACTCTCCGGTAAGGGAGCTTACACCTTACACTCTTGTCCCGTCTCTTTAGATGGGACATATAAAGTGATCAATATCGGTCATCACATTCAATGTGGATTTTTCAAAATTAAAATATTCAAATCAAATCAAAGAAAACAAGCATAAATCCTAAGTTTTCATCCCAGACATCTGACTTAGAGTGTGATTATGAACAAATCTAAGTTTTGTGCACGTCTGAGTGGTTTGGGTTATTGTTGTCCTAAATAGTCATCTCAAGCATCTAACTCAAAACATGCTTAGGGAACATTCGGGTTCCCATACATGTGTATGCCACTTGAGGTTATTATTATCTTTATTACTAAATATGGAAAGGAAAGTGCAAAAAAAGAAACAAAAGGTATAGCATGGGAGTTGGATCTAACTCCTGTCCATCTTGATTGTGGGATTATCAGTCTTAGCCTAGATCCCTAGGCATTCCTTGATGCATTTTCTGTGGATGGTGGGTGTTTTGGCTGCACTATCACAGTTATGTTCCTCCCATACTATGGTAACTGGTTGCTCTGAACTATTCTTCTATCAGATCAAGAAGGTGTTGGCACTCATTCGTTTCATGTCCATTCAGCTCATGGAAAATGCAAAACTTTCAAGATCTTATCTTCGGATCGGAAAGTTCTCTCCTTGTAGGCTTCTGATAAGGGATTTTCCCCATAAGGTCTAGATATATCCTATTTGAGGTCTCATTGAAAATAGTGTAGGAAGAGAATTTCAGCTCCCTTCTTTGTCGTTTTGGTTTTCCAAAGTCATTATCAATTATTCCTTTCCCTTTATTATTTCCAATTCTTGCTTCGGACAGTCCCATGTCTTCCACAATATTAACTTCTGCATTCTTGACTTTAGCTCTTCCTGATGAAAATATCTCTCAACTTTATAGTAGAATTACATAAGGTCCATAGGTGGATCCCAGTGCAGCTTTGAAGTCGATTTTGGTTGCGATTCCAGATATTGCCGCCATTAGGATTAATGACAATTCTGGCTCGTCCACTACAACTGCTACTGCATTGAAACTTATCGAATATCTTCTCAAGGTCTCTCCGGGACTTTGTTTTGCACTTGATAGTGTCATCACATTCTTCGGTCACGAGATGTGAACTCTAAACTGTCTTAACAATCTGCTGACCAATTCAGTCCGTGAGCTAATGGACTCATTCTACATCTATCTGAACCACATCATCGCCAAGTCCATTAGGTACAATGGGAAGCACTACCCCATTACCTCCTCAAAAGCACCCAACACCTCCTTATGTCGGATGTATCTCATCAGGTGAATCTTCATATCTTTATTTTTGTCGTATATGTCCAGAGTCGGAAGCTTAGGATTTCTCGCATTTGGATATTAGAAGTGAATGAATTCCTTATTCACATCCTCTAAATCCTGATCTGGAGGTCCATCTTTAATTATTCTTCTTACCAACTTAGTGACGGTTTTCACCATCCAATAAAGGTCTTCGTCCAAAAGCGATATTATGCCCCTGCTCATGTAGGGGAAGTCCAGTACATACTCTGTAACATACTCCACTGGCTGCAGATTAGCGTTTTGATCCACACCTCTGGTTTCATTTTGTCCTCCGCTCCTATGGGCAAGCTCTAACACACTCTTCCGACTGTTGCATATGCACATTTTGATTTGCATTTCTAGCTCCAGCATTATCTATTCTCGGAATGCCAACGGTCACACCAACATTGCCCCTAGTACAGTTCTCTCGGTATCGAGTAGATTCGGGTCGATATCGAGTTGTAATATTTGTGGGGGAATCGTTCCAATTTTCTTCACTCCAACTCTGAATGTTCTTGCATTAGCTCCTTGTCCTTAGTTTTGAATTCCTATAGCTCTAGCTACTCCTTGTTGTCCTCTCCTTTGGAAGGATCCTTCATGTATTACTTTTTTTCAAGTTATCACCTCGTCATGCATCTCCTTCATCATTCTCTCCATCTCTTCTAGATGGATTGATAGGAATTTGAGGACATCTCCTGGCTACCTCGGCCTCTAGTTAACTTGTTTTGAATTTATATCTAGTATTAGGTCTCTTCATCTTCTTCGAATCTTATATTTAAGCTTCAAGTTTTTAGATCTAGATTTATTCTCAGTGAAAGCACCAAAATATTAATCCATAAAATGGATCAAAATCTAGTAAGATGAAAGCACCGGTTTAGATTAAATAAAAATAAAAGCAGAAAGTATGTAAGAATACATAGAAGTTTTAATAGTGGTTCGACGTAATCTCCAGCTTATGTCCACTTCAATCTATTTGATTAGTTGTTCTCTCTCTGGATTACAACTAACTTCCATGGATCTGACCAAAATCTAGTGGATCTAAGATTTACAATAATATTTCTAAAGTATTTAAGGAAGAGAATAAAAGTAAAGGAGGTGTTGATGAAGTTCCAATTCCAAGTATGTATCTAGCCGAGAGAAAAAGATCCTTTTCTGGTAGTAGGTAGGTTGGTATTTATAGAGAAATTGGATGGAGTCAGAAGCCCATCAACAAGGAGGTCCAAGAGATAGTCGGAATCACCCTAGAAGAATCAAGCCAACTTGAGTCAAATTGAATCGGGGCTGACTTATTCCCTATAGGTCGGACCTGAGTTAAGGCCTTAGGTGCAAGTCACACTACTTCACTTGCATTCCCCTTCCTTCTTCCAGTTGATTTGTTTGGGCCACTTTGCGATCATGTCCAAGTTGAATGTTATGATCTCTTAAGTATCCATCTCCTTAACTCTCCATACTGAGCCAATCCTTAGAGTAGTCCATCGAATCCTTGCATAACCACTTAGGTATGAAGTACTCAATTAGAGTGATCAAAGCATGAAGTAAATGTGGTCATCGGAGCAACACACATAGGTCAGACCCGACCTATAGGGAATTAGGGGATGAGTTTAATATAGGATAACTCGAGGCTAAGTTTAATTGGTTGATCCAAATCATCTGCAATATTTATAAGTCCTTCCTTATGCTCTTGTGGGTGCACATGTCAAGTTTTAAGTCATTCTGATTCTGTTTGTATTCTCTAAGTCCAGTTAAAAATACTTTAGTGATAACTCGGTACCAACCAATGGTGATAACTCGATACCGAATTATAGACATAGCATATTTTGATGGGAATTTTCCCGAGCTATTTCCTTAGTTCATTTGAGTGTGCAAATTTCAGATTTCAAGTCGTTTTGTCCTCGTTTGAACCTTCCGAGTCCACTTGAAATCTACTTTGCTAAAAAGTGGGTTAACATTTAAATAATAGGTAAATCACTTAAATGCTTTTAATTTAGCTCATAATAATCCATTTTTATAATGAACATTCAAATTAGTAATAATATCACCTGATAGGAAAAAAAGAGATCTCAAAGACAAGTAAGAAAGGTTAAAATGGGTTCCAAAATTCCTCCCTCTAGGTCAATTCTTCTTAGGTTGTTGAGGATTTGCTTTTGATATAGAGTCGTTTGTAAACTTCTTAACCAGACTCCCCTATTGTTCGACTTTTTGTTCCTGCCACAGGGTATCAGACAAATTTGTACTTAAATAATTGTTACCTTGAATGTACTATACAGTTTTCTTTCTAGAGCTTTAATTTGATGCACTACCTTGTCCTCTTAGTATAATTCTTGTCTTCAAACCTGAAATCCGCTTTTAAAATAGGTTAGTAATTTAAGAAATCATAAATTCATTTAACAGAAAACTAGAGAATTTCCTAGTGCTAATTTTGAAGAAAAAAATAGAAAACCATATAACAATAAAAAGACTATAACTCCATTTGGTAATAGGAAGACTAGAATTCCATCTACTAAGAAGTCAAGAATACCATCTGATAATAGGAAATCCAGAATACCATTTGATAATAAGAAATCTAGAATATCATCTGGCAATAATAAGAAACCAAGATATCATCCAATAATAAGGAATCCAGAATATCATCTGATGACATGAAATCTGAAATACCATCATTTGATAATAAGAAATCCAAAATACCATCTGGCAATAATAAGAAATCCAGAATATCATCTGATAATAAGGAATCCAGGATACTGTCTAATAATAGAAATCTAAATACCATCTTTCGATAATAAGAAATCCGAAATACGTCTGATAATAAGAAATCCAGAGCTCCATCTTCTAACGATAAGAAATCCATAATACCATCTGATAATAAGAAACCCAGAATGCTATCTAATAATAAAAATCCAGAATACCATCTAAAAATAATAAAAAGACCATAAATCCATCTAGCAATAATAACAGGACTAGAACACCATTTGGCAATAACAATTCGAATAGAAGACTAGAAAATCATCTGATAATAATAAGAAGACTAGAAAATCATCTGGCAACAATAATCTGAACGGAAGACTAGAAATCCATACGATAATCATAAAAGACCAAAAAACCATCTGATAATAATAAGAAGACCAAAATCCATCTGATAATAAGAAGAAGATCAAAAATCCATCTGATAATAATAAGAAGATCAGAAAACCATCTAGTAATAACAATCTGAATAGAAGACCGGAAATCCATCTGATAATAACAAAAAGACAAGAAAACTCTCCCATAACAAGAAAACTAGAAAACCATCTGGTAATAAGAAGACTAGAAATATAACTAGTAATGAGAATCTAAGCAGATTTAAAATAGAAGACTAGAAACTCTATTTGGCGATTCCCGTTTTTTCTAAAGACTAATACTTTGAAGACCAAGGAAGATTCCTATTGTTTAATCGAAGATCTCTTACTAAGAGATATGTGATCTTTAAGGTTATTATCATTATTATTATTTTAGTTTTATATGAGAGAAAAGTAGTTCCGTTCAGCCATTCGGTAAATAGTTTCGTTCAATCATTCAGCCATTTAGCAAAGTAATTCCATTCATTCATTTAGCTTTTCAACCGCTCAGCAGAGTAGCTTCATTCAGCCATTCAGCAAAGTAGTTTCGTTCAGCCGTTTGGCCATTCATCTTGAAGAAGCTCTAATTACTTTATTGATATTCATTACACCTTTGAAGGCATTCCTATCTTTGGGATAGGACCAAACCTATTAGAAGTCTTTTTTGATCTATCCTTTGGATAAAATTATTTTACCCTTCTAGTAAGGATGTATTCTTCGCTTAATTCCCCTTGCTTCATTGGGCTGTGGACTTGTTCGTCTCTTCTATCTTCACACCTTCTTGGGATTTATCTCTCTTTGGGTTTTGGACATCTTAGTCCCTTTTCTCTTTACCTTTCTTTAGGTTTGGCCTCTCTTTGGGCTTTGGACATCTTAGTCCCTTTTCTCTTCGTCCCTTGTAGGCTTTGGACATTTTAGACCTTCTTTTCTTCGCCTTTCCTTGGGCTTTGCCTCTCTTTAGGCTTTGGACATCTTAGTCCACTTTCTCTTTGCCTTTCTTTAGGTTTTGCACTTCTTCGTCCCTTCTTATCTTTTCCTTTCTTTAGGCTTTGGACTTCATCGTCCCTTTAGGAGTCGCTTCGGAAATGCGTTGGAGGCATTTTAGTAAAACGATGTATTTAGAAAACTTATTTATTAAAATGATTTTTGGCCAATCGGTATGTTTGGGAAAACCTACTCTTTTTTGAATAATAAAACTCCAAATTTTCTGACATGAGATTTCACTTTGGAAGAAAGGATTTTTCGAAAAAGAACTTCGTTGGATGATTTTCCCTTGAAATTGGTCTTTATTTTGAAAAGATTTTGGATATTTGAATTCTTTGATGAAGAAGCCTCTTCTTAGCATTGCCATTAAGAAGGGTTTTTGAGCCAGTCTCATAATAGAAATGCAAATCTCAAATAAGAGACTAAGTGGTCATGATTAATGAACCAATAGCCCTTTAATCGAAAATAGGCTCTTTTAATTAGAGTTTTAGCGGCGATAACGGGCCTTAGTAATTTCCAAAAGGTTTCTTTGAAAATATGTGTAAGTTTTTCTTTTTCAATAATTTTCCGAAGCTTTGAAAATGATTTTGTCAGCGCATGTTAAATCAAAACCTTTTATGTGCATTTACTGATGCTAAGTAATATTTTTCAAAGATTTTATAATCTTCCTTGAAATAGATAAATATATGATTCCCCCAATCTATAGGGAAATTGGTAATAATCCTTTTGATTTTTAGATATATTTTTCTCAAAGATGTGTTTAGTAAAACTTTTGTAATATAATTGATTGTTAAAAAATAAGGTTGGTGTATATTATTCCACTTTTGTATGATATGCATAATTGTACTATTTTAGGTTTTGCTTTGCAAAAAGAAATGTCTTGTTCGTAAATCTAAAAGGTTATGATTCATAAATTGATAAACTTTGTAGATAAGAACATGCTTTTCATTAAGATTCCTTCTTTTAGGAAGGTTTTGAGTATTTATCTCTTTTTCGGAGATTGGCTTGTGCCGGCAGATTTATTATGATTCAGAAGACTATAAAGCAAATCCTTTATACTGCATAGATTCAAGCTTTTAGATAGAGAGTTATTTTATCTTGGATATTTGTACTATCCTCTTTATAGAAAACTAGAAATCTGTTATGCTGCAACAAGATATATAGAACCTCTCGTATGTTATAGTATATTGGTCTTCATTTTAACCTGTAAAGAAACTCGAATTTTGTGTTAGAATGATGAATTTCAAGTATAAATCAAATTAGGAATTTTGATGAGTAGAGTTGATCCGTTGAGGGCAACTTCTACAAAATTTCACAATTTGACTAGTATCTGAGTTTGAAGTTGCAAAATCTGCTTCTCTCTTGTAGAGAAAGTTAGGTTTTAGGTGCTTGGACTATTCTCTTATAGCAAGAAAACTTTTAAGTTTCCTTAATGAATTCCTTTAGAAACCCTGATTTGATCATATTTTGAATTATTCCTGCCAAGATACAACATCCGTCGGTCTTATTCCCATTTATTTTATAGCAAGCACAATAATCTCTTCCTATATTTGGTTCAGGATGACTACGTATTTTTTAAGAAGGGGGAAATTTTCAACATCTTTTTCCATGACAAAAATATAGGAGTGGGGTTTGTTTATGTCTATATAATCGGATCCTAAAATCTTCTTTCGACTCTCTCTTCTACTTTGATCCCATTTTGTCCTTTCGTTAGAGTGATTGAGATCAAACTTTTCTTCTTGTCTTGTTGAGATTTCTTCTTATCATGGTACATCTCGTCCATATGGATTAATTTCTCAGCCCGAAATTGAAAGTATTATAGATATTTACATCCATAAATATAAAGTTCCTTCCAAAAAATAATCTACTCAATTAGCCCTGAATGTACTGCTATCAGTTTTCTCTATCAGCCACATTTTCCACTCTTAATGCTTTCGTATTGAATCTCTTTAGGTATTCGCCAAGTAATTCTGCTGGTTTATGTTTGATATTAGCTAACACATTGGAATCTATAATCGGATCTTTATATATGCAAAACTGTACCGAGAATTCATAAGAAAATTATGTTCAAGAGTAGGTGGTTTTTCCTTAGTCGACTGACCGACTATGCCGAAAACCGGATCTTTGTAATTGGGTCTTTAGATATGCACTGTTTTTCACTATTTTTAATATTCGGTAAACTGGTTGTTTTTTCTCAGTCGACTGACCGACTCTAACAGTCATTTTTCTTGAAGAGACGCTTCTATCTACGAAAAATCACGATTCAAATTGAAGAGATATGGTTGTATCTTTTGATTAAAATCTTCGTGAATGGTGGTAATTATTTGTTCATTATATAAACACGTTAAAATCACTTCTCAAATCACTAATTTTTATTTTGATTTCTTTCTATATTCTCTACTATCTATCTCTGCATTCTACAAGCAATCACAATCTATATATTGCTTGAATCTCTGAATTAATTAACATATTCTTCGACTATATGCAATATCTTCCTTTCTAATCTTCACACACACAATACATACTTGAGAAAAAGATTATAGGAAGGGTGTACTATCAAAGGCAAATCAGTATTATCAAGAACACAAAGTGTCAAACAACTTTATTGAATTATAGAAGTCTGTTAGTTTGTATCAAGCGGAAAAGTCCTTTTCGGCTACTAAGGCGGAAAAATCTTGTTTCGCTGTTCAGGTGTTATTTACCTATTCCTCAGGGTTAAGTGAGGGGTTATTGAGTGAAATTCCAAAGGAAAATCTAGGACTGGACGTAGAACGGGAAGTTCGAACTGGTATAAAAACTCCTGATGTGCTTATTCTTATTTAGTTTACTATTATTATCTATTTCCGCATTTAGATTATAATGCATTCCATATTACACGTTCCTAAGTGATAACTAGCCACACGGTAGTCACTTTTATTTGGTATCAGAGCATGGTTATCCTATAACCATAAAATAGTTATTTGATAAAAAAATTGTAATATGGATAGTAACACCAGTTCTAGCGTTAACATTAACTCTAGTTTCACTGAAGGTCAGTCAACTGCTCGACCGCCACTATTTAATGGGGTTGACTGTAATTACTGATCTACTAGAATGAGAATATATATGCAAGCTAATGGTTTTGAAACCTGGAATATTACCCAAAATGAATATACCATGCCAACAGAAGATTATTCAACTTGGACTACAGCACAAAAAACTGATGCTACTTCAAATGCTAATGCTATGAACAAGTTATTATGCGCATTAGATAAAAATGAGTTTAATAGGGTCAGTATATGTACAACTGCTTATGAGATATGGAGAACTCTTAAAGTAACCCATGAAGGAACTAACAAAGTCAAACAAAGCAAAATCTCTATGTTGAAAAATCAGTTCCAAAAATTCAAAATGAAACCAAACGAAACTATAAATGACATGTACTTTAGATTTCAAGATATATATCACTTACTATTGGCACTAGGAGGAAAAATTTATGACTTTAATATAGTATCAAAAATCCTAAACTCTTTAATAGATGAATGGGAAAGAAAGGTCTTAGGTATTGAAGAAGCAAATGAACTTTCCACTATGAAACCAGAAGAGTTAATAGGAAATCTAATGTCACATGAAGTGAATTTGCAGGCAAAGAAAGTTCAAGCGCAAGATAAGAAGAATCTAGCATTTCAACTAGAAAAAGATGATTCTGGTTTAGATGAAGAGGATATGGCACTTATTGCAAAAAAATTCAAAAAGTTTTTGAAATTCAAAAAGAATAACAAGTTTAGGAGTTACAAAAATAACTCTACCAACAACAATAATAGCAATAAACCACCATACTCTGTCATGCAATGTGATGAATGTCATAAAAAGGGTCATACGAAGAAAGATTGTCCAGAGAAAAAGAAAAATAAATTCAAGAAGAAAGCATTTTCAGTAACATGGGATGATTCAGATTCTTCTTCATCGTCAGAAATGACAGTGACAGTGACACGGAGCAAGCAAATGTAAGCTTCATGGCTACAAGTGATGATGTAAGTGAACTAAGTTTAGAAGATTTGGTTGAAATAAATTCAGAACTAGAGGACTTTGTAAAAAAAACTAAAAAGAAAAATAAAGAGTTACAAGGAAAACTAAATAGATCTGAATTAGAATTAGTATGCTAAGAGATGAAAAGAAAATTCTAGAAGAAGAATTTGAAATATCTCGAGAATCTAATTCTAATTTAACACCTCAACTTTCTATGATAACTTAGGAATTCGAAATTCAAAAGAATAAAAATGATGATTTATCAGTAGAAATTAATGATTTAAAATCTAACGCTAAAGTATTAGAGTTAGAAAAATCTAGTCTCAAAACTAAGTTAGAAGATATTAATAAAAATATTTCTAACTTCAATAAAGGACGAGAAAATCTTTCTACAATACTCAAAAATTTTCAGTCTACTTCAAATAAAATGGGACTAGGATATAAGAAAATTGAGAATCCAAGAAATCTAAAAAGTTTAAAAATAAGTTTAAAAAAAATTAAGAAAGATATTAAGAAAATAATTTCTAAAGATCTTAAAACTATTAAGATATGGACTCAAAAAACAAATAACAAATTAATTAGAAATAGATATATCAAAACATTTATGGAAACTATTCATAAAAATAAAAATTATATTTATAAAGGGAATTCTGAACCCGCTTGGGTTTGGTTTTTCCTAGGACCTAACTCTTAGGACCCTAAAAAGAAAAGAGGGTACCAACTTAATCTTTATTTTTTGCAGGTATCACTTAAAAAGAGAGGAAAATGGATTTTAGACAGCGGTTGCTCGAAACATATGACTGGTAATAAGGACATGTTAACTAACATTGTCTACTCAAATGGAGGATCGGTCACTTTTGGAGATAATTCGAAAGGTTATATCATCGGCAAAGGTGATGTGAGCAATAACGGTATCTCTAACTTACCTCTCATTTCTGATGTTATATTAGTTAAAAACTTAAAACATAATTTATTAAGCATAAGTCAATTATGTGATAAAGGTTTTAATATATGTTTTTCAGAAAATAAATGCAACATTTTTGATAAAATTCAAAATTTAATTTTTGAAGGTATAAGAAATAGAAATATTTATGTTTTAAATATGAATATAAATCATAACACAAACATGTGTTTAGTGGGTACAGAAAATGATTCTTGGCTATGGCACAAAAGATTTTGTCATATAAATATTAATACTATTAATAAAATAGCTAAAATAAACTTGTTAAAGGACTACCTCATATGAAATTCAAAATTAATAATATTTATGATGCATGTCAGCTAGGAAAATTAATAAAGTCTTCTTTTATATCTAAGAAAATCATATCTACAACACAACCACTTGAACTACTACATATGGATCTCTTTGGACCTACTCAAGTTCAATCTATTAATCACAATAGATATGTTTTTGTCATTGTAGATGATTTTTCAAGATATACATGGACTATTTTCATGAAACATACTGACACTATTGAGAATTTTAAAATTTTGTAAAAAGAATTCAAAATATAGAGAATTCAAAGGTTAAAAATAATAGAAGTGATTATGGAGGTGAATTTGAAAATGAAGTTTTGAACATTTTTGTAACAAGAAAGGAATTAATCATCACTTTTCTTTTCCTAAAACACCACAACAAAACAGAGTTGTAGAAAGGAAAAACAGAACATTACAAGAATGTGCAAGAGCTTTATTAAATGGAAGCACTCTACCTAAGCATTTCTGGGCAGAAGCTGTTGCAACTGCTTGTTATGTTTTGAATCGTGTTTCCGTTCGATCATTAACAAAACACACTCCATATGAACTTTTAAATGGCATAAAACCTAATATATCCAATTTCAAAGTATTTGGTTCGAAATGTTTTATATTTAACACTAAAGATCAGCTTGGAAAATTTGATCCAAAATCTGATGAAGGATCATTCATAGGATATTCGGAAAGAAGCAAATCTTATCGAGTTTTTAATATAAGAACTAAAGTAATCGAAGAAACTCTTCATGTTTCATTCGACGAAAATGTCAAAATTTCTTTTAATATTACAAACTTGGAAAATGATTCTAATAAAATCATAACAAATAATTCAGAAGATGATGATATTATATTTCAAAATAATTACATTAATAATACTAGAGAAGATGAAAACATTGTTCATAATGAAAATCTTGTAAGATCTCCTCCAAGAATTCATAGAGATCACCTTGTTCAAAATATAATTGGAGAAGTAAATTCAAATGTAAGAACAAGACATCAATTAAATCAAATGTGCCATATAGCTTTTTTCTTGAATATAGAACCTAAAAATATTAAGGAAGCCTCCACTGATGACTATTGGATTCTATAACGATCCCGGATTTAAATTGACTATGAATTGATAATTAATCTCATTTCTGGATAAAATTTGTGAAGTAATTGGTAATTAATATAAATTTTAATATAAATTTTGAATTAATCAAGAATTAAATTGGATATTTGAAAATAAACATGTATATAAAATGGATGGATAATTGAATTTGAATTAGGATTTAAATATAAATATCTTCGGAAATAAAAATTGTACTTGATTTATTGATATGATTAAATTTGATGTTAGATAATTAAACTTTAAAAAAAAGAATTTAAATGAGTGTTTAAATAAATAAATAAATATATATATATAGTAACAATTAGAGTAAAATAGAAAGTAATACATTAAAAATAAACTATAACAACATAATAAAATTTGAACTTTATTATATTTCAAAGTAACAAAGCAAATACATTCAAGCAAGCAAAACAAATATATAAAAGAGGAAGATAAAAGTAAGGAAATAAACAAAGCTGCAGCCACCAAAGTGACAATGCAAATCTCTTTAGTCACCAAAACAAAAACAAAAAAAATCATCCTGAACAAAATAATAAAATAAAATAAAATCTGATGTAATCAACAAGGTAAGTATGGCCAAAGACAACCAAGTAAAGGATAGAAGTTTGGGTAAGTATAACACAAGATAGTAAAATGTATTTGAATATGAAACAAGTATGGAGCTTGCAGCACAACACAAGCTCAATTGATGCCAAATCTTAGTACACAAAATATAATCTAGCCCATGACTAAAATTTGCTTTCAGCCGAAATTATGCTTAATCAAATGGAAAAAATAAAAAGATCCCTGTCTTGTTGTACCAAAAATATAATATCATATTGTATAAAATATGAGATCTCTCAGCCACCAAAATATAAATATACAAATAGAAACAAAGCAAACAAAATGTTAATAAAATTATGCAGTTTTATAAATATAAGCAATATGTACATGAAGTAAAAGCATGGGTAGGCTGCAATAAAATATCTTTGATATTGTACTAAACAAATCTTATCTCCTCCAGCACATAATGCATAGACAAGTACAAAAGAAAGGGTAACAATACCCTGTACAATACCTTATACCCAGATATCATCTTCCCCTGTCAATCTTCAGCCATACCATTTTGTACAAAATAATATATCCTGTAAACTCAATTCCTATATATCACACTCTTCGTCATTTCGTCCATTTTAAAGCAGAAGCAATATCATCTAAATCTTAAACAAAACTCAACACAATCAATTCAACCAGAGAATCAAGGAAAGAAGTTTCAGCAAGCATGTTCAAAGTTGTTTCAAGATAAAAGCTTCTCTGTTCACTTCTTAAACAACTGTGAGTAACTCATATTCTTAAATGTTTAAAGTATATAACTGTTGCTTGTATATAGATATATCTGTGAATAAGTTTGTTTATATATATATATATGGATCCTCTGAGTAAAAATTGAGAGTTGGAAATGTACACACCTGTTTATGTGAAAAACTCCCCTGTTCTTTAGTTTTAGAGCATTTAGTTTGATCAAAAATCAATATCTACTTACTTGATATTTGTTAGGCCTTGGTTTCAAAAGAAAATATGCTTGGTTAAGTATCAGCTATTGCTTAAAAATAGTTCTAAGAAGAATAAGTATATGCAGTACATGAAAAATTGGTTTTTACAGAGAAAATCCAAATGTTGATTAAATTCGAATATAACAATTTACAAATCCAATTATATAACTTGAATACTTACTTAAAAATGGGATTTTTAAGGCCAATGTGATCATTTTTAGTGTTATATTCCCAATGCACTTTTGAAATGAACTGGGAATGGGTTTTAGGCAAGTTCAGGTGGTCGGAGGCACTAGCGAGGCCGGGGTTTGGGTTGAGGCTAGGTGAGTGATCGGCGATGTTAGGAAAAATAGTAGGGAACACTCTCGATCATCGAGGCGACGGCGGCGTAAGGTTTAAGTATGTAAACCTAAATTTTTAGTGAAGGGGGAATTCGACCACCACAGCCTCGTTCGAGTATCGAGTTGCTCGCGCCTTTGGTTGATGGAAGCTGGGGCGTAGACGAAGGTCTGGGCGGAGGTGCGGTGCGTTCTGGTGGTCGGAATTTCGAAGGCGACGTGTTGACAGGCTTTGCATTGTTTTGGGTCTGAGTGTTCCAGGTTTTGAGTTGAACTCGAATTTCGATCTCGAGGCGATGACGAGGTTCAAGGGGTCGGAGTTGGGTCTAGGGAGAATGGTCAACGTGTTCGACAACGCTGCGATGCTGGAAGATCGCCAAAGGCGATGTGCACGTGCACGAGCTCTGTTGCCCGGGTTTTTTCTGTTGCCTGGGAAGAACAGAGAAGGGGGAGCTCAAGAACATGTCGAGTAGCTTGAGCATTTGGCTCGGGGAATCTTCGTTTTGACTCGAAGCAAAGAAGGAAGTCTCGGGTCGAATTCCTGTTTCAGTTTTTAACCTGAAACCTGTTTTTCTGTTTTGAAAATTTTAAAACCGAATTTAAATTTTAAACCAAAGTTTAAAAAAAAACTGAGTTCAAATGAAAATGTAAACATAAATTCAAGTTGAATTAGAATTTAGTTTGGACATGAATAAAGCCTTAAATTCAATTCGTTTAATAATTTAAAAGCAATTGAATGTATGAGAAAAATTTGAATTTAAAATAAATTAAAATTGTAAAGTTAATTTTGTAGCTATTTCAAATTCTTTTTAATTTGAAATGGAATTTAAAAGTGAATTTGAAACAAAATGTTTTCAAATGTGTTTGAGTATGATAATTAAATCATTACTAAAATGATGTTTTATCTTAAAGATAATTAAGGTTAAATGATTATGTAATTAACTTAAGTTAATTAAATTAATTTATTAATTAAAAATAATTAAATTAAAGCGTTTGATAAATTAATTTATATCAAAAGATTTGTAATTAATAAATCGGAATTGGATAATTAATCAAATTTGGTTTGTAATTAATTAATATTAATAAATCCGAAAATCAACTTAAGGTTAATCAATTGTTTGTAACAAATTAAGGGTAATTAATAAAATGGTAATTAATTAATTAATTAAAGATAAATGGTGAAATAAATAATTAAAGATTAGTTATTTAATAATTAAAGGTTGGTGAATTATAATTAAAGGGTTGATTAATTAATTATAAATGGTTAATTAATGATTAAAGAAAGAAGTAATCAAAATGATTTGTAATTAATTAATATTAAATTACCACGATTAAAAATTCATAAGTAATTAATTTGATTTGAATGAATCAAACAATAAACTGATCTTACTTATGGATGTTTGCATTCTATTGGATGATTGTATTGTTTGATACCCCTAATATATGATGCTTTGTTTTGATTTGAGTTGTATGACTTATTTATCTGTGATATATATATATATGTGATCTGTGAATAAAAGATAAGCGTTATGGTTTATGTCGCTTATCAACTATATTTCTGTATTTTAATCTGTGATGATTGAATGATGTCGCGCTATTGTGTTAAACCCTGGACCACACTTATACACACACCAATATGGATTTCATGAGGAAATTGATTAAGTCACAGATTTTGAAATGATTTTTTTAAAGTTGAATATTTAAATTCAAACGTTTTGAAAATGGATTAGGTTTAAAGGTGAAAAGCTTTTGAGATGGCATTTCAAAGATGACATTTATTTTGAATAACTTGATTAAGTTTGGAATTTAAATATTTGATTTAAATTTGAATTCAATACTTGAAATTGAATTCTACGATTTGAAAGTAGGGATTAACGATATTATACTAGCTATATATGAATAAAGCCATCTTTAAAGGTATTGATTTAGGAAATTGAATTTATATTCAAAGGTTTTAACTCGTGTAAATATAATTGGATTTTTCTGAAACGAAAACTGTTTGTTTTTCAAGTAATAAAAGCTTTCACATAAGAAATGAACGTCCAATTTGTGTAATAAAAAAAAAGAATTTCAAGTTTGAAAATGAAAATGACTTCCAAGTTTTGGAAACAGTTTGAAACTATAAATTAAATCTTTTATTTAAAGATTTAATGGGTTAATCCTATCAAAATGAAATTATTTTGGAAATCTATGAATTGATCTTTGTGAAATAAATCTTTTTGTAATTTAAAGATTTGAAATGGTAATTGGTTTAAACCATTTGAAAGAAAGTTTTGGGTTTTAAGTTGTGGCTTAATTGAAATCTCATATCCATATGTTCTTAAATATTACGCTCATTTATTCGGTTTAGCCGGGAGAGGACCTTGTGTCATATATCCCATTCCAAATAATGATATGTCGTTATGGATAGCATTTGAAGACTGGTGGTGAAGACCGGATATTTTTGAAAATGAAAGGGTTTCTTGTCGAATGTCTTTTCATCGACTGGTCCTCGGTATAGAGACTCCATATGTGATGGAAAATCCGGACGTGATTAGGGATTATCTGAATTGCAAGGACTTCTTTGGAAGTGCCTTCGGTTCTGTTCGAACCCAGAACAGACTTGTATGGATTGTGTGTCTGACATTACGTTTTGAGATATAAAGCAGATTTCTTTCAAATACATTTCTGTTGGTGGCGGAGAATTTATTCTCTTAGCATTAACACCCTTCTCTGAGACGTACGAGCTCAGAGGTTGTGTAGTTGAAGGTTATCGGTGATATATTCCCAACTTGGTAATGTGGCATGCTGAGTGTTGCTGATCATTTGTTGATCGAAGCATGGCTTTGTGAAAAGCGTAGCTTTGTGGACGAGACTTCGTCGAACCTCACAAACCGGTAATGGTCGAAACAGGAATGATGCGGCAAGGTTTCAGGGGTAGCTTCCCTAGGGTATGACCATCCCTTCTGGAAAAGGGTAGTATCATGGTATGGAGCCCAGATACTTACTCATGTGGACACACTATATTTATTTCTGTGTGGTTGTTGGTTTAGAGGATCCTCGTATAAAGGTCCCAAAGGACCGAAGGTGGCATATCTGAGGTTTTGTATATTCCCCGGGAAGGGGGGTAGCCGGCCTTGTTTGGCAGAGATCCGGTTTGGTTCTCGGGACGTCCTTCCAGAGGCATTTCCATGTGGCAATGGGAAGTTCCTTGGCCTGACCATTTATTGGAAATCCAAAGAAACAATACGAACCCTTTACGATTGCAAATTGTATAACATGCCTCCTCAGGAGGTAGCTATAGCGGGCATAATATAATGGTACCTATGCTGGCTAAGATTTATATTCTACTATGGAAATGTTTTCTACACTATGCACTAATAATAATATCAAAAATGATTTGATTTTGCGTAGTAAGCATCTTTGATAACATAAGAAGAAATCTCCTCCAAGTCTGCGTTTGCATTGTGTGTGTGACAGGAGGTCTTATGGTAGTTTCATTTTGAAAAGCATTGCAAATTAACTTTAAAATTCTCTTGTTGTTTGTTTTTAAAGATAAAATGTTTTTGTTGCTCATACCAGTCCCATGACTGATCCGGAGTTTATTGTTTCTTTCCTAAACTCTAGATGCTCAAAATTTTCTACACGAGCAATCCAGAGTTGGGTTTTTCAGATAGTTAGATTCAGTAGATTATCTGGAGTTAGTTCAGTCTCTGGATATGGACTGTACTTGCTTAGCTTGGTGCATCTTTATTGGGAGTTCGAGCTATTGCTGGATTGGTTCTTGGAAACGGAGTTGCAGTTTTGGAGTTCTTCCTTGAAGACTATCTTGGAGTTATTTGTTCCGCTGCTGGTGTTATCGTTTTCTTTTCCGCTGCTATTTTCTTTTATCATATCTCTGATGCATATTGATATTCATTGTATCACCTGTTGTATCAGATATTGTATCAGTGTTGTATATCAATGTATTATTCTTTTTCTTCTGCTATGTTATATTTAATTGTGTTATAAGCTCCGGCAAATCGGATTCGAATGGTCGAATCTGCGGCATTCGAGTACGATGTAAAGTATGGATGTCGATTTTCGAGCGCGAAAAAATTCGTTTCGTTACAATAACTATGCAAGAAGAGCTAAACCAATTTGAAAGAAATGAAGTTTGGGAATTAATTCCTAGACCAACTGATCAATCCGTCATTGATACAAAATGGATTTTCAAAAAAAAAGCCAAATAAAGCTACATTAGTATCACAAGGATATAATTAAGAAGAGGGAATAGACTATGAAGAAACTTTTGCACCTGTCGTAAGATTAGAAGCTATATGTATTCTATTGGCTTTTGCATGTTTTCATAGCTTTAAATTATTCAAATGGATGTTAAAAATGTTTTTCTAAATGGATATATAAAAGAAAATATCTATGTTGAACAACCTCCTCTTTTTACTCATGAAAAATTTCTAGATCATGTTTATAAACTTAAGAAAGCATTATACGGTTTAAAACAGGCATCTCGTGCTTGGTACGACCGACTAAAAAGCTATCTAATCGACTCTGGTTTTTAAATTGGAAAAGTTGATCAAACTTTATTTATTAAGAAAACTAAACCAGATATTTCAATTATACAAATATATGTTGACGTTATTATATTTGGTTCAACTAATGAAAAATTATGTCAGGAATTTTCGACTATCATGACAAATGAATTTGAAATGTCACATATGGGAGAACTATCATATTTTCTTGGACTACAAATCAAGCAATTGCAAAATGGGATTTTCATTAATCAAGAAAAGTATTGTAATAATCTAATTAAACGGTTTGGTATGGAAAACACTTCTGTCAAGCCAACTCCTATGAGTACAACTATACATCTCGATAGAGATGAAGATGGTAAGAGTGTCGACCAGAAACTATATCGTAGCAAGATTGGATCATTACTTTACTTAAATGCTAGTCGACCTGGTATAGTGTTTGTTTATGTGCTCGATTTCAAGCAAATCCTAAAGAATCACATATGCGAGCAGTAAAACATATAATTCGTTATCTTAGCAAGACCAACGATTTAGGACTGTTTTATCCAAAAGAATGTCCTTTTGAATTAGTATCATATAGTGATGCTGATTTTGGAGGATGTCGGACAGATAGAAATAGTACAAGTGGAACTTGTCATTTCATCGGACGATCCTTAATATCTTGGTTTAGCAAGAAACAGAACTGCATTCCACTATCGATATGTGAAGCAGAATATATATATGCAGCTTTAGCATGTGCTCAAGTAATCTACATGCAACAAACACTGCAAGATTTTGATATTAAATTAAATAAATCAATAATATACTGTGATAACACCAGTGTAATAAATTTATCTAAAAATCATGTCAATCACTCACGAACAAAACATATTGACATTCGTCATCATTTTCTTCGTGATAGTATTGAGAAGAATATAGTAAATTTAGAATTTGTAAATTCTGAAATTCAGTTAGCTGATATTTTCACTAAACCACTCAATGAAAATTGTTTTATAAAGATGAGAAGAGAAATAGGTATAATTTCTTTAACAGAATTATAATATTTAAATATTTATAATAAATTTAAAAAAAATTGCTGGTACTTGAACTTAGCACCTCTAGCTTGGAAACTCTATGTCTTTACCATTTCATTATTTGTTGTTTCACAACTGATTTTATAATACATTTACTTTACCTATGTTCACTCTTCTCATGGATAATTTTCAACCATAAAAAATTATAATTATTTTCCTCCTCTGATTATATTTTGGTTATCCTTTATTCCATCTTTCTATTAATATTTTTTTCCTTATATATACATGAAGAGTGTCTATTTTTCTCTCCATCTCATTTGCTTTAATCATATATAATTTTTTTCTTACAACAATGCCCTCCAAAAAAACTCCCCTTATGGCTCTGCATAATCCTTTGTTGAGTTCTCCACACCTTCATTTGCAACTTCTAATTTACCTACACCTACTTCATGTCATGAACTAGCCAGGCAATATAATCCAACAATCATACTGGTTATACTCCACAAAAAAAGAAGGCACGCCATTTATTATTCTTTGGTTATCTATTAACAAAACAAAAGATTGATGATTTACATTATTATCAAAGGGAATCGATAGCAATTCAACGAGAAATGTACTATGAACAAAAGCTAAATTCAAAACGACTTAGCTTTCTGGAGCAACTTGGCTGGAAATTTTGCGGCTCGTCTTCATCTAATGTTCATCAACCCACAACGTCTTCTTATCATCAGTCACCTCAACCGCCTCCTATGTCTCCAAATTCATGGGAACGTGGAAATCACTAGTCTCCATTAAAACCATATAAAGAAAACACAAAAGTTGAACCAAAAGGTTGCAAGACTCCACATTCATCCACCTCTTCTTCATCTAAATAAGCTTTATTTTTTTCAATTTATTTTGTATGCTTCATAGATTAATATATTTTAATTCACATACAAAAAGACTGATAATGTTGCAAAAATGCATTCAGTCGACTAAACGAATTAGGTCAGTCGACTGAATCTGGAAATAGAAAGTTTTGGGAACTTACTTCAGTCGACTGACCTAATTCGACCAGTCGACTGAATAGGCTGCCTGGGTCCATTAATCATTGTTTCATCTACTTCTTACCCATTTAACCTACCTTCCTCTTTTTACTCTTCACTTTTACTTTCCCTCATCAGAATTTCAAAACCCTAGTTCTCAAAATTTTCAAATATCTTCACTCGATTATACTTTCAAATGGCTCCAAGACAACCTAAACGGTCTATAAAAGCCTCATCCTCTTCCTCTGAATCTATTGATACCCAATAGCTTAATGGCTTTATGATGCCACTGCTATCAAAAGATGGAACAAGATGAAGGAAGCTCGTTTTATTGAAGGATCTTTTGTTGTGTTTCCAGACTTTGCTGCATATAGAATTCAAGAGCTTGCAAGAAGAAGTCATCTAGAATCTCTTCTGACCACAATCAGAACAATCTCAAAATTAATCATAAATGGTAAAACTCTTTTACCCTAACTTAAATTTGGGTCATCAAAATCCACGAAATCGTGACAATTGCGTATGGAGTTTAGTTTGTGGTCAACAAGTATTCTTGTCATTATATAGAATTAGACACATTCTTTAAACACCAAAAAATGATATTTCGTTAGAAGATTTAAATGTTCCTATAGGAGAACAAGATGAAGTAATTCATAGATTTTTAGAAGATGATATGACTGAATTAAAATCTATCACTTTATGCCCTACAGCTCGAATTATGCATCAAGCCATAATGCGTACAATTCTTCCTCATATTGGTTCTTATGAGCTTGTATATCCGGATAATTATAGGGCTTTATATGCTATTTGGGGAGATGTTCAAATCAATTGACCTAAGCTTATTCTTGACGAATTCTCGTCCTTCAACCAAAGTCGTATGAACAACATCTATTACGGCGAGTATATTATGCGGCTATTTATGAACCTACAAGTTCCTATTCCAAAATCTGATACCTCCATTACTAAAACTCTAAATAACCGCACAATTAGTCTAATGAAATTGCCTCCTAGACCGCTTACTATCATGTCTTTTCAAGATTGGAAATCAGGACCTCGTCAGCTTGCTGCTACTCCACAGCAACAAAGGGATGACATTCATACCACTACCCTATCCTAAAGTACCCGAGAGTCCATTGATCTAATTGCTCGTAATCAAGTCATTTTGGATTCTCGCATCAAGAATCTTGACAAGAAGATCGATAAGAAGTCTGACAAGATAAAAAGATTTTTCGGGATTTTATGGGATGCAAGCTCTTGTTCTTCCTCCACAACTGTGGACACTTCACATCGTGATCCGAACAAACGTCCAGCACCTCGTTTTACTTGGTCTACATCGAAGAACATGCAAGTTCTAACACTAGCGGAAATGGAGGTGGTAGACAATTTGTGGAAAATCCTTCACGAGGCAAAGGACCAATGCAAGTGGAAGAAGAAACAGAGTCTGAATCTGATGAGCGATGATCGATATTTCTTAATTAAGGGTAGTAAGTTATTTTTCATTTTACAAACATTCTACTATTATTTTTTATGAGCTTGTATAAATAGCTCGGTATAATTCGAAATAATATTTTTTGTGATTGTTATGCTGTTAGTTCGAAATGATGAAACTATTGTTTATTTCCTTTTTCCGATGACAAAGGGGGAGAAATTTTGTATAACTAACCAATTTTTAAAGGATTAGATTTGTAGCCAGATATTCAGTGGGAGATATATATATATATATATATATATATATATATATATATAACTTCAGTTATATATTTCTTAAAATATAGTATCATCTAAAACATGTTGTCATCGATCAAAAAAAGGGAGAATGTTGAATTATGAGTTTTGATTCATGACAAAAAGCTTAAACAATCAATGATGAGACTATACGATCAAGCGACAAAAAGAGAATGAGATATGCTATTAAACTACAAAGGAGACGAGACTTCAAATATAAGTATAAAATGTTTATTTATTGAAGTTTTTAGTCTTAGATATAGTTTGAAACTATTAAAATCTATCCTCGAGTAGTTTTCTCAAAATCAAAGTTGTTTTAAAATTCGAATTTCAAAAAAAAAACTATGCACTGACAACCAAGTAAGTCGACTGGCCGAAAATAGCCGATCGACTGATCATGCTCAGTACACAGATATGCACTGTTTTACACTATCTTTGAATATTCAGTAGACTGATTGTTTTTCCTCAGTCGACTGACCGACTCTAGCAGTCATTTTTGCTGTAGAGACACTTCTATCTAGGAAGAATTACGATTCAAATTGAAGAGATATGGTAGCATCTTTTGATTGAAACTCTTCGTGAATATTGTAAAAAAAATTTCACTATATAACACGTTAGAATCACTTCTCAAATCACCAATTTTTATTTTTATTTCTTGCTATATTCTCTACTATATATATCTGCATTCCACAAGCAAGTACAATCTATATATTACTTGAATCTATGAATTAATTAACATATTCTTCGATTCTAGGAAATATCTCCCTTTCTAATCTTCACACACACGATATATACTTGAAGAAAAGATTATAAGAAGGGTGTACTATCAAAGACAAATAAGTGTTATCAAGAACACAAAGTGTCAAACAACTTTATTGAAATTGTAGAAGTCCCATTAGTTTGTATCAGGCAGAAAGTCCTATTCGACTGTTGAGGCGGAAATATCCTGTTTCGCTGTTCAGGTGTTGTTTACCTATTCCCCCGGGTTAAGTGAGGGATTATTGAGTGAAATTCCAGAGGAAAGTCTAGGAATGTACGGAGAACGGGAAGTTCGAACCAGTATAAAAACTCCTGGTGTGCTTATTCTCATTTACTTTACTATTATTATCTATTTCCGCATTTAAATTATAATACATTCCATATTACACGATCCTAAGTGAGAACTAGCCACATAGTAGTCACTTTCAGGTTCATCTTCATATTGTTAGCATTGGTTTATACCTTTGATATTAACCTATTCCAATATCTTCAACATTGGCTTATATCTTTGAAACTACTTATCGTACGGTATCATGACTATGTCACATACCTTCGAGATCAATAATAGTAATAGCAACATTGGCTTTCTTGATGTTGCCTTTATGAGCTTTATAATGATTTATATTATAAAGGCTTTGACACTCCTTCTTGTGATGAGGTTCGAAATCATCTCTTTAAGGTTTTGAGTTGACATCATACTTCCCTTAGAAATTATGTGGATAACAATGTAATTTATTTATAATATTGGAATTTATTTCATTAGATTTTTATTTTATTATTATGCCTAAATAAATATCTAAGAGTTGTAGGCTCGAATTAAACGCATAAAACATTGCCTACATATTCTGCAATTTAGGAAAACTGAATAGGAATATTATTTTCACCAAGATCTGGAAATCAGTCCCCAAGCTATTAAAAGTTTGATACTGATAAGGTGTAGAACTTATTCCGAAACCTATTAAAAGTTTAGTGGAAGTGGGATAGTTAACCCTTAGATGAGTCTTTAAATTATGTTTGTAGTACGGCAGTTAAATTATATGTTATATTATAAAAAGCCGTATATATGAGTCATTTGTCTCTACAGCTAGAACCAATATACAAGCCTTGAAGATGCGAAGGGCCCGCTTCATATTTTAGAAGCATTAAGTGGTCGGGGTTTTGGATAGTAAAATGATAAGATGTATGTATGTACATAGACATATGTACGTACGTACGTACGTACGTACGTATGTATGTATGTATGTATGTATGTATGTATAGCACACCTTGGAGAAGATTAGGTTAGATATATCGTACGTGCATATAGATTTAAATGGATTAGTTGTAAATAACTGACATAACATTTAAATAGAAACCAACGGTACAAGTTTGTCTTAAGGATGAAGTATGAAATTTTCTAGTCACCGGAATGTTGTTCCGACCCCCTTCCTCATTACAACCCATGAGATTGATTAGAGAAATATGTTCTTGAAGCAAGATGGAAACGAATAATGGAGAAGTCTTCTTATTCATTCTCGGCACTGGCAAGGCAATTGGATATCCAAGGAATACCATCGATTCTTAGGTAGTAGTCTCAGTCAGTATTTATGTTTTTTATATTTTCCATTCCACTTTGAGTTTAGATTGATCAATCTTTGATATACTTATGTTTATTAAGGTTACCAAAACAAACAATCCGTGTCCAAATGGACTTGGGTTTTGCTTTAGTCAAAATTCATGGTTATTAAGATGTGGGTTGGTACAAGTCAACTCAAAGTCAAAGTCTCTAGCTAGAGTAATTCGGTTAATAATAATTGTTATTATTGAACACCAAGGACTTGTGTTTCAACTATAAAGTTGAATATGAATTATATTTCAATTTTGACCATTACCAAATTCCATAAGTCCAAAGTAGTATTTGACAAAGTGAATTGATGTAAATAATTTTCACTGCTAGATAACGCTTAATAAAGTAAAACTGGATTTTATCAATACCAACTATGTGTTAAATTTAGCCATAATATTATATCACCTGCTAAATGAAGTATGAATATTAATGTTTGAATTGTTTGATATTAATTATCGATCAAATTTACACCTAAGAGTCACACGTCCAAGATGTTGAATACTCTTTTTACCACCTGATATAATTAATTTGTGACCTTTATAAACTAATTGAATTAATTAATATTTATGATCATTTTATTTTATGTATGCCGAATAATATTAAATAGTGTTTTTATAATAGTTATAAATATATCGATCGATATATGATATCGGTACGCGTTTAAATGGGATTTAAATGCAACAAATATTATTAGGGTTTGAAATATTTTTGAGGCACAAAAGAGGCATGTTTTAGCCGGCTAGAGGCAAGCATATAGGGTCGAATATTTAATGGCTTATAGGGTAGATTTTGAGTGTTTAAGGGGAAAGGAATTAGTAAGAGAAAAAATGGATCTGGATCCACTTTTCACTCTCATGTCTCTCCCTTATATAAACTCTCTTAACCCTCACTTATCCATCTTCCTTTTGGCTCTCCTCTTGCTTCACATATAGGCCGACCACTCCATTCCTTATTCCTTAAAATTCATAAACTAAAACGCATCAAACTAATTCAATTCGGTTGTCGGTGATGAAGCGGTTTGGGAGCTAGCAACTTCAGAATTGGAATTGAATTTAAGGAGTTCATTTATGCTTCAATATGTAGCTATTAGGCATTGATGAAATGTATACTTTTGACTTAATAATGTCTAATTCAATTATTATATCACAATTTCGGTAGTCAATGGTTATTACGAATCCGAATATCAAACGTTGTAACATAGTTTGCATGTTTGTTTATACGTGTGTGTGTGTATAAAAAAATCATAATACTTAATATGCCCACGGCCTAGTAATTAAAAAAACTATTTTCATTTTCGAAATTAACATCATATGTATATTTAATCAATTTCTAATTTAGCTAAACCATTTTTACGTAATATAATACTTTAATATACATATACATATATATATATATATATATATATATATGATTTATAATTTATAAAATTTTAATGACATTCATATGCTCACGATTTAAAAAAAAATATGTATACAATTTAAATACATATACTTAATTAAAACTATTTTATGTAATTAATGAATAAGTGTATGTAAATTATAAATAATATAAAGTACAAATATAAAATTTTATGCAAATTTAATTCTAATTTTAATTGATTTTCCGTCTGGAGAATTCGAAAGAAAATAAATGATTTGTTTAATTGTTTTAAAACCGAAACCAAAAAAATATTATTTTATTTCTAGGTCGAGAGCAACATACATAAATTTTAATTATTATTATATATTTTTTAGTATTTTAAAAGTATTTAGTCATATATTTGTGTATGTGTGTAATATATGCATACATTGTTTAATTTAAAAATACAAAAATTATTACATCTTTCGAAATGTGTGTGTGTACTATTTAATATCATTAAACAAGTATTATTTTATAATATAAATAAGCATATATATATATATATATATATTATATTTTCATATATACACATATATACATTTGATAACATATTTGTATATGAGAGGGGCTAAAATGTTCGCTGTGATGTAAATCTCAACATCTACACAAGGGCATGTCAAACCATATACACATTAGCATGTACACATATATGTGTATAACACATATGTAATATGATAAAATTATTTAAATAAAAATTTATTTTTCAATTTAAACAAAGTATTGATTTTAATTAAAAAGAAAATTTAGAAAGTTCTAACTGGATTTGAACTAATAATCCCATTAAAGATCCAATAATGGAAATTTTTTGAATATTACCCATTTATCCTGCTGCGTGCTAGCCCAGTTCCAACAAATGCTTCCACTATGACAGAGTTACAACACTTAGCAACAAACTATAAACAAACTGAAGAGAAAGGCTTCACACTATGACAAATAAGATCTGATCTGAAAGTTACACGAGGCAACAACAAAAACATTGAGTAAAATGACTAGGAAACAAATGCTCCAAGCTAGGAGACTCACTAACCACCAAACACTTGCATAGACGGAGCTAAAAACATCATGATATAAGCTCAAAGTGCTAGAGGGTGGAACAACTGGAAGTAAGAAGCATTGAAATACCATAAGCAAAACCAAAGGGGCCAAACCAAAGGGACCACCTCTGTTGTGAAGCAACCGCTAAGAATCCATTAAAATTGAGGAAGAATGACTGGATTGAAGCTTTGAAAACAAATTCACAACACTAACAACAGAAAGCCTTTATCATAGACGAAACTGACTCTAAGCACACCAGGACTCCTGGCGACCAAGCAGAAGCAAGACCATGCAAACAAACACATTTCTCGACATTGATATAGATGAAACATCGAAGACCGATTTTCCTCTTCACGGCTATAACGACAAAACAACCAAAAGGGTTTTAGATTGTCTGAGCGAAAATATGGACTGATATAAAGCCAGCTACGTTTGACTAAGCAGGCCGAGGTAGGAGTTGATTGGGATAGAATTTGAATAAGGAAAGAAGAGGCATGGAGACGCATAATTTAGAAAAGTAAACTTGCAACAAACGAAGAAAGCTAGGGTTGATTAGAAGCGATGAAGTGAGAAATGAGGCAAAAGGAGTGAAGAGGTTATAATAGCTAAGAGGGGGAAAATGAAAAGGTGGCGATTGAAGAAAAAAGAAGGATAACAATCCTAGACCCCATTGTTGCAAATCTTTGACTTAGATTTGTGTTGTGCCACTTTTTACTTCTTCTCGTTTGCAATTCAAAGTTAAACTCACTCTATATTCAAAAAAGTCTGAATTCAACCACTCATCTCAACTTTTGAATGTGTGTGTGTATGTACGTACGTACATGTATATATATGTATGTTTGTATGTATTTTGTTAGTCCTGTTTTTTGAAATTATAAGCTTTATTGGCAAAAAGAATATCATATTTTTTAAACACAGTTGTTAGTAGTAGTAGCAGTAGTAATAATAATAATAATGTGAAAAATTAAAATTGATAAGTAAGTTCCAAAATGGATAAGAAAAATCAATAATACCAAAATATATTGATCAATAAATCTATATACTTTTTCAATTGGAGAGCTTTATTTTTATTTTAAACTCATTTGTTAATTCGCTTTTTCTTTAATAAATAACCAAATTCAGTCGCTGATTGTAATATATAAGATATGAAATAGAGTCACTCATTTTATATCTCTTCAAACCTTGATATGACTTTATTTTTCGTTATTATTCTAAATAAGCAGACATGGTCTGTGTGGAAACGTTATTGTTTTAAATTATTTACATTATTGACAAAAAAACATACTAGCTGATACTTACAAAAATATTCTAAGAATGTAAAATATAAAATTAATAATTAAATTATAACATAAAAAACAAAAAATATTAATACCAAAATATAATGACCAAGGAATCTATACTCACTTAGTTTGAAACCTATAACTTGCATTTAAATTCTTAACTCATTCTATATTCTAGAAATTATAAATTTAAACACTCATCTCAACTTTTAAAAATATAGGATACAAAGCGGATTCACTCGTTTTAACCTTGAACTTTAATCTTCATTTATAACTCTCAAATGTAAATAAATATTAATTTCAATAAACTAATATAACACTATACATCAATAAAGTTAGATGTATCATAATTTATTTATTTTTCTTATAGTTTACAAAATAAAATAATCATGGTTCTTTACTTCGAATAATAAGGTTCGCGTATGATAACTTAAGAACCACAAAATTCATTTATTTCTATCGATGATTAATTTCTCCACGATCATTCTCTTCTTATTTACTCTAAACTTTTTTATCTCAATTCTCCTTACATCGGTCTTTTTTTTCATCCCTGCTTTTTCTTTAGGAAAATTGCAAGAAAATTTGAGTGTGTACATCCAAAATAAAATTAATATCTCAACATCGATCCATTATCTTCCTCCATTGTAAATAACTTGTGATTCTTGTTCCCCTTTCATTTTAACCTTTTGAGTGATAGTTATACTTTGTTTCCTTTGCTTTTTAAATTTAAAACAGAGATACGCGGTTTTCTATCGTTTTATTAATCAAAAGAAACACTTTCCTTTCAACTTCATTTTCATACTCTCACTAACCTCTTTTAGATCATTTTGTACTCATTATTTCTAATTTTGATATATTTCCTTCTTTTTAGTTTCCCCTTCGAGGATAGATGTCTTTGGCTAAAAACAAATTTGTACATATACCTAATGTATCAATGTAAATAGCGGAGAGAGAACTCAAATTTTGTAGCAGGATTATCACAATTATAAATATTAGAACCTCTACGTATATTTTAGTTATAGTATTCAAATTGTCTTTTTCTCATTTTTTTTTTCCTTATTTCTTTAGAGATTCTCAAAATGATGATTATAATAAATGAAGAGTAGGCGAATCTTTCTATATCAATGGTATGACACTACTAATAATGCCTATGAACATAATTACAACATCTTCCCTTTAGGTATAAAATTTATGCTTATTATTTAATGTAGACCATATATTCTTTTCAAAATGTACTAAGTTCAAATGTGTACACACAAGCAGCTAACAGCCATCCTTCACTAAATTTATGATTATCAATTCAGATTAGGAATTTATTAAATAAACATTGTAAATGCTCTATAATAGCTAAAATAATTTAACTATTTTTAGCTAATTTACGGTGTTGGACATTGTTAAAACAAAGTAATTTTTGAAGTTGGAGGTATTGAAAATAGCGTTGAAATATATTTTGGGAAGAAACCCATAAATTTCGAAAATATTTCAGAAACATAAATTTCATAGACTCGCTACTAAATTACCGATGGAAATACTTAAGTACTTTTAGTCTTCTAAGCAAGACAACTACCTTTCCTAGAAGTGAAATTTGATTACAAATCTTTGAAAAGTGCTTCAGAATTTCGTAATTATGGTTCACCAAATGAAACGTTTAGGGTACCTATTAGTAGCTAGCATGTTGTTGCAAATGCTTATTATTATTAGAATTACATGATTTGTTAAAAATTAATATATTTTATTATGTGATGCTCCGAAAGACATTTGCTTTTCTCCTCTATGCTTATATATTCTTTAGATTTTTTTTATTTCATTCCTATAGCAAAATAACCGTATAGAAAAATTGGATGTCGCATGCGTAGTTTAATCGTATCTCAAAATAATAATTTTAAAGTTCACTCCATGTTACATTTTCAATACGACGTACATGTTGTATATTTTTGATTATTTGACATTTTACTAATTTTATTTGTATCCACCACGGCTACACAATGATCCTTTGTTAAATGATTTTGAACTGCCATTCACATAGCCTGTGTTCGCAATAGTATTATATTATTAGATAAAATGATGTATGACAATAAACAATATAAATTATTAAATTTCCGACCATCTAACTTCTTATAGAGTTTGTGAATTTCTACAAAGTTGCACTTTTACAATGTAAACTGTTGTAAACTTTTGAATATATTTATTATTGCAATATTGCAATATGTAATTAATAACACATTAAAAGAAGAAAAATGCTAAACCAATATTCATAAACAATAAGTAATTATAATTGTCTTTAGTATATGCTGATTCTTTGTAACACGAACTATATATCACTCAAGTTCACAGTGTTATCTTACAGTGAAATAATTTTAAATTTGTTTGCTTTTGCTAAAATAACTTGAAGTGTGTTTATAGAAATGACATATTTCACATAATTAAATGAAAACACACGAGATGTTTAAATACCATCAATCGTGCTATTTTATGCATTCCCCCTTACATTTTGAACGAAACAAGCAATCTAAAACGTTTTGCTTGAAAATTTGAATTTATGTTTTAGATTAATACTTTTGCACGGTGATGAATTTTTACGTTATTTTAAGAGTTTAATATACAAAAGAAACTTTGCACAGAAGGTCAATATTTATGATGTTAGAAAAACAGTTATGTAAGGATGAGCACGTAACTTAGACCTCTGTAGTTTTTACAAAATCAAAAAATTGCAAACTAATTTACGCTTTCTGATAAAAAGCGGAATTTAACTTGGCATCTTGAGTTTTTAATTTTCGCAAATATCAGCTAAATTTACATATTCATTCATGTAAGGACTTCTTATAACATCATACAAAATAAAATGTAATACCAAAATTTCACCCGTTCCAACGGCTAAAAAGGACTCTTCAAAAAACACTCTCGTTAAAGTTATTCAATTTGCCATTACTGGTAACTGCAGCGTACATAAGACAGCAACTGCTTTAGGGTCACACCTCACACAGTATAACATGTGCATACTCTTATTCACAGTTTCCGCATCAATCATCTGGCAACGTTTTATTCGAATGAAGCCTTTGGATAAAAGTAAAAGAAACCACGTAAAAAGTAACACCACCAAACACAATCCATTACATGCTACAATTGCCTGGGCAAAGCAAGATGAACAATGAAATACAAAAGGCATATATTGTGCAAAAATAAAATACATGGGAAGCAAAGGTTCTCGTTCTTTAATTTCCTGCTATCAAACTATAAAATAACATATGAAAATTACATTTAACTCTAAATGATATTAATTTAATTTCAAGGCCATCTGATAATTCCAATGCTTCTAGCAGCATGCAGGACAAGCTAGCAGAACCTGCTTAACATGTAGAAAAAGAAGACTTGTTCAGCGCAATTTTTTTTTACAATAATTTGCAGCAACCAGCCTTAACTGATTCAATTGCATAACAGGGTTTCTTTGGATGATTAGGTACGGTAGAAAAAGGAAAAAGAAAATCTTACACCACTAGTTAATGGTAGAATACTTTTAAACAAGATTCAGCAAATGTTTGTTGTAGTCATGAATAACTTACTGCACCGAGGATATCCAAAATACACATTACCCATGTAGAATCAAGTTTCAAATTAGATGGTATATAGGAACTCTTCTTAGCATTTGAACAACATGATTTGAAACGGTATTTGCAAACAGTAACCTTGACTGTATTTACAAATCTTTGGTTTGAGGTTCCGGTCAAAATATAATGTGTAGATCTGTAAATTCTGGATGTCTCATATCGAGTTCAATGGACATCTACTTGCAGTTTGTGAATAACTGTAAATTCAAGGTTTAATATCCCAACTAAGACTCAAAAACTCAGAGTTTCAATGCATTTCAATTTTCAATGACAATACCACGAATTATTATGGTGTAGATCTGTAAACAATAAGTACGGTCAAGGTTTAGGTTTCATCTGGAACTTTAAATCCGAGTCATCTAAGGTGTTAGTTTCAAATTTTTGAAGGACCTAGGTTCAAGAACAATACCAAAATTGAGTTATCAAATGCTAAGCTAAATACATCGTTGTCCATACACTCAGAGGCACTTCTTGATACAAACCAAAATCTAATAAATGAGATTTCAGTATGGATAATTGGTAAGAAAATCAAATAGAAATGACCAAAGCATTAATCATCCAATAGTGTCAAACATATGTGATTTTCCTTGCCATTGTCATCAAATCAGTATTTCTCAGTGCTAGTTTCAAAAGCTTGACCATTGCAAAAAATGTCGATATTCTAAGTTTCTTCAAATATATTGTGCTGAAACTAGGCTTCATTTCTCCAATTTTATAAGATAAGATACCTTTTAGATTTGTGGCTAAACACAAACTACCTAACAAAAGTTATACTGGTAAAGCCATCTTTTACTTGGTCAAAATACACTATTGGTAAGTCTACACTCTTGCTTAGCAGTGGTTTTGTTCAAACACTAACAGATACAATTTGTTTATAGAATATTAATCTCGGGTCCCTATTTCATAATTGAATTGTAAAGTTGGTCTCTTAAATTAGGTCCCTGCTTTTCTAAAATCACACCCGACAATTATTAGCATTCGCCTAACTCATTTATTTTCAATCTTTGAAATGTCATAACTTTTTGTAGATTAATCGGATTTAAGAATTGATTTCACCATTAAATCACAAATTCAATACACTTTCCAACGATATCCATTGTTGATATATAAAAATAAAATTTTGAAAAACATACTTTTGCATAGTAGTTTTTAACTGTATTTTAATAGTGCAGTTAAAAACAGCATTTTTAGTAGTGCAGTTTTTAACTGCATTTTTAATACACCATTAAAATGCAGTTTTTAACTGCATTTTAGTAATGCAGTTAATGTAATTTAGTTGGGAAAGTGCTGGTAGATTGGAAGCAACGAGGGAAAGGAGACCCACAAAATTTGGAATATTGAAGCTATATATGGATGGGACACAAAGCTAAAGAACATAAGCTTTCAACAATTTAAGAATGCAGGCACTTGCATGTGTGAGATGTGACTGCATGAATAAGCAGCTTGCAATTCAAGTTGATCAATGATTGATGTAGATGTTCATAGATATATCGAGTGTAACATTTGTTTTCATTTATTACTTGATGAGGCATGTCAATCTATCTATGTTGTAACATAAGAAACCAAAAATGTTGTACAAATATAAACATAAATATACACCTAGTTTCTGACTGAAACGCGTCAAGGACCTCAAGTATTTTTGGTACTTCAATGTGTAATAATCTACACAGCTGATTTCATGCCTAATAATCTACACTGCATTTCTAAAATGCATTTCAAAACCTCACCAACTAAATGCAGTTTTTAACTGCATAATGCAGTTAAAAACTGCATCTAATTGGTGCGGTTTCTAACTGCATTTCTAGAATGCAGTTAACTAGTGTTGCAGTTTTTAACTGCATTTTAGAAATGCAGTTAAAAACTGCATGACTAAAATCTCATAATTTTCGAAATTTTATGCTTTGAAATTTTAAAAAATTATTAAGAAATGCAGTTAAAACTATGATTATGTTATGATATTTTGAAATGCAGTTAAAAAATATGATTGTGTTTCAAAAGTTTCAAAAATTAAAATGTGAAAAAAATGAGTTTCGAAATTTTGATTTTTACATATTCATAATAACTATCATTAGAAAGATACTAAAATTTGTGATTTAACGGTGAAAATGGTTTGTTAATTTAATGTTTCTAGAATAAGTTATTGCGTTTTGAAGATTAATAACTAATAAGGTGCAGATTCTAAATAAGATTGTGAGAATAACAGCCACATGTGAAAGAAATGCATGCGCATATATCTAATTTACATAAATTATCACATAGTGGTGTTTTGTTCTTTTTATTAAAAAATAGGGACTTGTCGTACAAACCCCCGTTTGTTTAAACTCGAGCATACTTCGAACAGGTTAATTATGATAGACTGGTAAACATATTCTTTTCGGATACTAAAATTCCTCATCTTAGTTTAAGTTTTTGGTCTTTCGCACATTATCATCATAACTTAGGATTTCAAACTTCTGATAGGAATATGACCTTTCAAGAAATAGTGGACTTAAAAGGATGGAGTTTAAGATAGTTTCTCAAACAGGATTCAAAGTTCCAAAATTTGTTGGTTTCCATTCTTTTTAAGATTTTGTTATATATGTTACTAAATAATGATGATTTTTTCTTTTTTTTCTTTTTACTTTTTTTTTTCAATTTTGTTAACCAATGCATGCAAAACAAAAATAGAAAAATGTTATTTATTGCTTTGTAAATATTCACTTCTTGCATTTAATTTCAAATTTAAATCATTTTATATATTTTTTTAAAAAAATTACCTATGCAATATACACTGCTTCTCCTCTATCTATAGTTTCATAAAAAAGATAACATTAATTATATATGTTTATCCAAATGGCATGAATAATGACCTATTATTATTAACTTGTAGCATGAGTGAACGTTATATGGTATATTGGATTGATATCAGATGGCAACATGCAAAGTTAATCACTTACAAAAGAAGGGTCAACAGTTTTACCTTTGGTCAGATTTTTTCTTCTCGTCTGGTAGTGGGCACAAAATTTCCTAGTGATGGGGGGCAAGAACTGTAAGATCACAAAACTACTTGGTTAAAAGATATGAAAACAAGCAAAAAAGGAAGGAAAAAGGTAATTAATTTCGAAGTAATAACCATTTGTTTGATTATTGCTTCACATAGGCATTTAAGTCTAAAAATGAATAACTAGAGTACAAGCAAATCAAATTGAAGTTCAGAAACTAACTTAGGAGTATACATATATATAGTATACCTATTAGGTTTTCCAACGTAAGTTGTATGCAGTATAAGTTGGTATATGCAAGTCAATGTGCACAACTACTAAAAATCTAACGATTGAGAAGCTAGCAAATGCATTGAAATAAAAGATCTACTAGAATTTGAAGTGTTTAGATTTAAACAATGGTTAATAGAAATGATCATACAGGAAAAATAATGACTAATTATTATCATGTCATCAAAACTAACCATCAACTAAAATCAAATGGGATACATTTTTGTGCAAACGAGGGAATGAGTTTCAGGAAAGTCGTTGAGATATGTACATATAACATGAAAATTTAAGAGCCGTGTTCAAGTATGAAAGAAGTTGACGAGCATTTTTTATATAAAAAAACATAAAAGCATGATAAAATAGTCCGTTGAATTGATTCAGTTATGGTTAATAGTGATGCACAAATAGCTACATAGCTACATGACTTTGGTTAACGTTATAGTCAAACAGATCAATTTTGGCATAAAGGAACTATCGAATTTTTGGGATCTCTCTGAGATATGTACATATCCAACATGAAAGTTCAAGGAATGCATGTATCAAATGTATTAAGGAGTACCAGTACTTTGGCGTGCATATAAAATGAAAATTAATCCTCAATGGGAAAGAAAATATGATTCAGACATTAGTTTTTAATGGATGTGAATTTAGTGTGAAATGATAATGAAAAAATATTGGACAGAAAGTAAAACATATAAGAGTAAGAATAGGATCCAAATATTTTCCCAAAAAAGTAGGGATTTAATTATCGTGTGTGTGTGTGTGTGTGGGTGTGGGTGTACAACTCTGTATAGCTATACTTAAATCACTAACTTATCTTAATTAGTTTATCTTATAGTCTAACAAAATGATAGTTTGAAATTTACTGAATCAAATATTTTGTTTTATTTTTTATTGGCACCACTTGAAAATCCTAAGTTTAATATGTTCCAATAGATTTAAACATTTATCTATTTCTCTACTTTATACAGCCTATATTTGTCATAATCATAATCTTATATAACATTAACATTAACAACAACTACTACTACTTGCCATGTTTTTGGTACACCCAAATTATGATGATTAAAATAATTGTTTTAATGGTTGATATTCACTTGACATTTTGACATGTTAGAAGTTTACAAGCGATCTCAATTTTTGTGGACATAGTGCTCATAGTGTGGATTGAACATCCCAAAAGTTTCAGTTGATTTGGAATAGTGTAGCACTAAAAAGGGTAGGGGTATAGAATGGGTTGTAGCAAAGTGGGGGGTTGCGTATCTTTATTGATGATGCTGATATGGTAATAATTACTGATAGGAACCAATGATGTTCATTGGTCAAATGAATCCAATGAACTATATTATGATGCAAAAAAGAAGTATTATGCTTTGAGGAGCTATGTGTGTATACATATGTGCATGCATACACACACTGACATGCACACGCGCAGAAATTGGTAATTAGTTTCATAGATAATATCATTTACCAGATTTGGCCCATTGACATTTCGGTTGTTTTCTTTGCAATAAATGGCATTTTAAGACTTGCAAACCAATTACCACGAAATATAAAAGGTTCAATCTTACGTTTTCTCATTTTCTTTGGTTTGGGTAAGTGTTGATAGCAAACCAAGGATAAGAAATAAATGTTTAAGCTTGGTCGACAATAATAAAACACTTAGGTAGCGTTTGGCTTGAAAACAAATTTAGTATTTTGTGTTTTCAATGTACATGTCAAATGGTGTGAAAAAGAAGAAGCTAGAAAATCCTAGTCGGTTTACAAATCATATTTGATATTTCTTAAAAGGTGGAAAATAAGAAGCGAAATATTCAGAATATGGTAAAACCATTTTCTAAATCAATCGTTTTTCATCCTCTTCTTCTCTTCCATGCATTTTAAAGTACTCGTTAAAAATGCAAAACAAAAAACTCGTTTTCAAACCAAGTGTTGCTTTATTATTTCTGCTCTTATATAAAATGTTCTTATTCCTTCCTGTAATTCTCAGATTACTACCAAACCCAACATGAACCTTCTGCTATTTCAGCTCCTAAAATACAAGTTCTAGAGTAAAATCCCGGTATTAGTGATAATTTCCTAACAGAATATGTATTTATGATGGTATGTGTTATTTCACACCAGCGAAATGCTTAATATTGGGAGATCATTTTAGTACCATGATAACCTCCCTGCTTTAAGGAGCTGAAATATCAACTTTAATGTTTAGTTGCATAAACATGTAAAACGAGATTGCAATTAACTGGCAATAGCATGTGTATCTATGAGAAATATAAGTGTTTTGTTTACCCTTGATCAAGTCTTACATCCATTCCATATCCTCAACAATTTTCATTGATAATGTGTGATTTTAATTTCAGTTATATTGTTATACACCTAAAAAATGTCTACGCTGTACATTCATTAAAATAAAATTAAATAAATAGACTTCAGGCATACATAAGATAGAAATTATGGGATTTAAAAAAATCTTGATATTTATCTCATCCGTGAACAGATTCACACACACTGTATTAGAATTATTCTAATTAAGTAATGTATATTATATGAAGTAGACCGTTTTCAAGTATTAAGGGGACTTGACTGAATGAATGAAGGTAATAAAATGTCTTCAATAAATTACAAAATAAGTTGGAGAAAAAAAGATGGATTTTCATAGTTGGCTAACCAATAGTTGCCTTAGGCTGGGGGAATTCCTTCATTATTCGTACCATACTCTTCTTCACCATTGTTTCCATTGACAAGTACATCGCCATCTGTAGAGTCATCAACTTCAACTTCAACAGCTTCTTCCTCTTGACCTTCATGTTCTTCAGTAACCTGAAAGTACAAGATGTGTCGATTCAGATTGGTTTTGTAAAGAAGAATGCTAGCAACACTCTAACTTAAGGAGGAGAGTGTTGTTACACTCTCCCCTTATTGGTTAAAAGTGCCAGCCCATCTTTTGTTAAAAACAAATTAACTATAATTGCCTACACTATCCACCCCAATATGGTGGAAGTATACCAACATTCTCGTCAGGGGAGAGCGTTGATAGCATTCCTCTTTTGTAATAACAGTTACGCAATCGACATAACTGAAAAGGGTAAGCCGGTTAGATTATATTCATACCCCAGTGCCTACTTCACCATTTTCAATAGTTGTAGCTTCTTCATTTATCTGCATAGCTTTAAATTCTTCCACAAGATTCACCTTCAACTTTTCAAATTGGTTCAAATAATCTTCAGCAGGTAGAAAGTTATTCCTGGAGGAAAAAGAAGAAGATGTCAAATACTTTATCGACAAATCAGCTTCAGATGGTATTTCTTTTTCAAATTGATAGTTTATTCTCAGAAATTATGTCAATTAAGGTTAATAGCAGAGCCCATGAGTACAATTGATGGTATAAATGCCATGATGTTTGCCAACACACGGCCAAATATCCAACATCAGTAGTTCCAACTAAGGTTTCGTCGGTCTCGGTTTCTGTCTCAGTTTCGGACAACTAAAATTTCTGAATCTCAATCAGTTTCATAAATTTAGAAAATTTTGGTTTTGGTTGCGGTATCTTTCTAATGAAATGCATTAATAAACGTTGGATACAATAATGAATTATATATTCGTTAAACATATATAATGTTATTACATCAAAAAAGTGTTTCTTGGAGCAATTGCTGTCATAGTTTTTGTAGCACTATAACTAAACTATAAATCAAATATCATGATCCTTGACCTTAAACTAAAATAAAACTAAAATAATCCTAACATAAATGTTTTTCTCCTAAGTTACATCAAACATAGCCAAATCCAATCCAAATATAATTAATAACACGATATTTCATTCCAATACATTTCATTCAACAATGCAGCAAGGCAAAAACAACTAGGGTTAGGCAAATATGCACTCAAGTCTCTATCATCGAACTAATTTTGAATTGCTCCTCAAGGTTGACTCAGCTGGCCAATTCAAATTTAAGAAATAGCATCTCAATGGAAAATTGATTTGGAGTCTGAGTTGAGTTAAGTTATTCTACTTTCGATTTGTTGATTCAACGCAGCATGAGTTCTGCTAATTTCGATTTGTTTCTCTGATTTGGTAAGTTCTGTTCCAAGAAATGATGTTAAACCTTTCGTTTTCTTTTGCTGACCAGAATAGCTTTTTGCCGGCTTTCGTCTCGGTTCTCCTCGGAACCAAAACAGGATGGCTAAAATCAGGGGTGAATTCAGAAAAAATTTCCATAGGGGTCACATAATAGAAAAGCAAAGTTAAAATAAACAAAATTCAAAAATCGTTAAATTAGTTTATCAATTTCACTTGTAATCAAATTTTCTAACATTTAACTGATGAATATATATTCAAAAGGAGATTAGTGTGTCTCTGGAAAGAAGAAAATTGGATAATTGCTGAAAGCAACTTGAACTTTAGATATTTGAAGAGGGGTCAATATATAAATATTTGGTAGTTCTACCAAAATTTGGAAACTTGAGGGTGGTCAGCTGACCCCCTTCAGCTACACATAGGTTCGCCCCTGGCTAAAATCCCGGGGTTCAGACCGGAAACTCATGCCTTGGTTCCCACTCATAAAGTCAATGAGAACTTATACTATAGATACTTACAGCTATCGGTCTAAAAAACATAATATGCAACAACTTCAGCCATCGAACTATAGATATTAATTGGAAAATTTCGGACAAAAAAATAATGATGCAGGAACAAAATCAAGTGGAAAATTGTTTGCATATGAGCACCTCTGCTGGGCCATATTAGCCTCGATTGCAAGAGCAACCTGCCAATCCTCAAACAAATTTGAGTATTCTTCAGGATCAGCTAAGGACTCTGCAGCTTTTGGGTTTACCTACCCGGAATAAAAGACAAAAAGTAAGCATACTGTGCAACTGAACATGGTTCATTTTAGTAAATGGTAATACAAATCACATGATATTGATATTGTTTAATTTTTTGATGTGTAAATGGATGAACAGTATAATTATAAAAAATATCAATAAACAATTTTTTGAACCTTAGCAAGATCTTTCTTCCAAATTGCAACAATTTCTGGGACTTTGCTTGGAAGATATGAACGTGCCAACAAAGCAGCTTCTGGTATACGATTGCTAAATAAGGAAAAGAATGTTTTAAGAAACAAATTAACCCTCGTTTAAAAAAAAAATGAATAATAATCCGACTAAATCGTATAGTACCTCTCCACTAACAGCTGAAGGCAATCCTCCAATTTACCTAACAAAAATAAACAAAGAAATGCAACATTGTTTTTTCCTTGATCTCTAGCAAGAGATGAAAGTCTACTGATTCCTTCAGCATCGCCAAGAGCTGAGTAAATAAGCAATAACCCACTCAGATCCATAGCTTGTGACAAACATTCCTCAGCCATATCTAACTGCAGAAGTAAAGAGTTTACATTAGAAGAAGATTTGTTTCCAGAGCTCATTTGTACTATTAATCACATCAGAACAATCAAAAAGCTTGCATTTATAAACAAAAAAAGAAAGATTTGACATTGAAGGACCAATATTCTAGTTTAGGAGTATCCCATAAACTATATTTCACATCATATTTTAACTAGTTTTAATCAAAAAGCTTGCATTTATAAACAAAGAAAGAAAGATTTGACATTGAAGGACCAATATTCTAGTTTAGGAGTATCCCATAAACTATATTTAACATCGTATTTTAACTAGTTTTGTAGAACCCACAAACTACTTCAAACCAAAGTTGAAAAAATCGCTAGGCAGACGCTACACGGTAAGTATGGATTAGGTATCAATTGTTTAGGTGTGGATCAATTGAGGATTAACCAAAGCTATGTGTTTTTGATTACTTATGTATTTTGGATAAAATTTTATTATTTGGTTTAACATTATCTGATCCAAATTGAAATTTTGAGGTTTTGGATGGGCTTATGAGCAGCCAAAGAGGCAAGGCCACCTAAAATTAGCACATAGATGTTTATATGTAGCATCGAGCCATAAATAATGCCTAAGCAGTGCCTAAATATCCGTTTAGATTTTTAGATGAGGCGGTAAGCCTAGACGGTTCGTTAGGCGGTAAGCCTCACTTAGCGCCTAGGCGGAGGCCTAGAATGATTTTTACAACAGAGCTTCAAACTGAACAAAGGCCACAAACATTCCTGACTTCCAAAATGTAAGAAATCAACTCACGTTCAAGAACACAAGATTGATACAGCTGATGGTGCATTCATTGGCAGAAATATTAAAATGCAGTGTGGTTAGGGAAAGATTTTGCTATAACACCGTGTTTTCATAGTGTATAACATAATAACACACATAAATATACAATAAGTACAACTAGCAAGATATTGTGATAACATTGTAAACTTGAAATAGCAGGCGAAAACAGCATTCTTCTTCAATTTAACGTCATACAAACATGATTAAGATATGCTTAACTATTTTAATATTTATTGCTGTAAATGGAATCTTACAGAATGAGACGTGTTTCACTTATTTAGACCAGAATTTGTTAATAACTCCAGTGAAAATTCAATTTAACTTCCCTATTTAAATAACTTAATTTAGACAATCATGTTGATAAAAGCATGAGCCTCGAGGAAGAGACACTGTACCTTTCCAGTAGACATTGCAAGTTTTCCTAGCTGCTTCCATTTGGATTCACTCTGAACCTCCATAGCAATTGCCTGCAGAGCAAAACTATTGTGTTATATTAAGAACAGTTGAAAGTACAAAATAACCTTTGTAAATGAAAAACCGTTGACGTTGATCTGTCAGCATATTGATTCTAATGATTATGTCCATCAATAGTTTGATACATGTAAAATACCTGAGCAATATCTAATCGCTCAAGCTGTACAGCCAGATCAAATCTGTAGTTAGGATCTGTAGCCACTTCCAATGCATCCTCTGGCATACCTCGAGATTCCAAGAAATGAGCCACGCTGGAAGAAAATAAAACTATAAAGTGATTAACATGTACACCAGACCATAGAGTTGCAGATTACTGCTAGTAACAATTGCTGTCAAACAAGGTAGTTTGCAGAAATAAGAACCAGTATATTTTATTTTATTCCAAACTTCAAGCAACACGTAAGTAACAAAGAATGCTCACAAATATTAATTCAATGCATAATGGTAAATTGATATAATACATATGGTAAATTGATATAATACATACTTTTTCATACTGTACTTGTCCAATTTTAAACTAATAGCTTTTAGTGGAAGGAAATTGATCGTTTACCAATGGATTAATAATCAAATTTACCTGTTGTGATGCTCCTTAGGGATTGTTTGCAAAATTTCATTTGCACGGTCAAAATCTCCACGCATCACCAGAGTTTTATATTCGATCAAACTTAAAAGTAGCGTGTACCCCATCACACTGCATAAACAGAAATTCTCTATAAGTCAAGTTGACAAGGTGGTTCTCAAGGAAATATTTACCCAGTGAACTCACTTGAATTCCTTGTCGATAAGATACACACGACTTTGACTAGCAAGATACCCCAGTAGATACATAGGTCGGTCTAAGTGAAACATAGTTGTGACCTACAATCAAAAGAATTGCTAGTACCAAATTTATATGAAAAGTCACGGTCTGCTAAGTGCAATTTTGTCTGGAATCATACCTCTCCACCAACACAATAATTCAATCTTCCAGAAGAGTTGTTGTAAATAAAACAATCACCAACCCAAATTCCAGTTCGCACCCGTTCATTTACTTCGTGAAGTATGTCAAAAGCATCCTCAACTCCCTCATCTCCAGAATTTCCACTTTCCAGATAAGAAGAAACAGCATCCGCCTGGAACAGGATTTAAGTCTTTCAACTTTCCATACACAACTCAATGCAAAAACTCCCAAAACATAAAAGTAAAACAAACCAAAAGGCAATGAAACTAGAAGAGAACACCAATTGGAATATAGCGAGACACTTACATTATACTTTAAAATGTAAAATGACGCATCACTTGCAATAGTAAGAAGGTCGCCACTATCAGCCCAATAAAGATTCTGCAATAAAGCAAGAACTAATAAATATATGCATCTTTCCAGATTAGATGACATGTATATATAGATGCTTACCTTCACGTTAACATCGATGCGACGTATCAATCTGCATTCAGTCCAATCGTAGAAACAGATGAAGTCATTGGAGCACATTGCAAGCAAGGTTCCACCAAAAATACGCTCAGCGGAAAAAGTGGGTCTAATACTTTTCCTCTCCTAAAAATAGCACATTAACAGAAGGTGGTAAAGAAGAATAAAGTCTTGAGAATTTGATTCGGTGCAATAAGCATATCCAAATAAAGCATAACAGCATTGCAATTGTTACTGTTTTTTAGTTAATGAATGATAAGGTACTCATAACAGATAAGCAGGGAATAAATAAATATTCGCCATCGACCCAAACGGATCTAAGTTGTAAACAGCACCTACAAGACCAAAAGGCCAATTTGTTGGTTTATGTGTCCTTGTAGAGCCAAAGGTCAACATTGTAAGGGTTATTTTCATTGTCACAAACCCTGTATTGATTAGGATCCTAATTCAACTCCATGTATAGGCATTATAGGTATAATAAGTTTATAGCCCAAATATATAAAACTAAAGAAAAAACCCAAATGATAATCTGTGGATTCTATTTGTGTATTTATTTTTCCTGTCATTTCTGTTACTCTGTAAGATTGTTCCAATCAGCAACAAGGTGAAAATGTAGTGAAGATGTGACCAAGAAAACAAGAATTGTAATAAAGGCACCAAGTAAACTACACAAATGAGATTATATTCCATGACCTATTCTATATAACAGTCTAAACATGTACTATTGAAATGGTGTTAAGATACACAGGGATGGCAGAACCTTAACATTGCTGCCTAAATAAGATTGTCATAAAAGTAAAACACTGTGTTAGCTTTTCTGAAAGAAGAAAAGCGTGGAGAGCAAGCTAGAGCATAGTAATACCTGGAAATTCTTACTGAAAATTTTCACTCTTGATGTGCTCTCCCTAATTGCATATTCACCATCAGACGACCAAACAAACTCAAGGGCAGATCCAAACGATCTGTTCCTCCATGCCAGCGCAGTGTATATGATATATTCACCATCACCACAAACAACCACAAATCTACCATTGCGGTTATGCTTCAAGTACTGAAAGAAGAAAAATAGTAAAAAAAAAATGATGATAGTTATATGTGTGTGTGTGTGTGTGTGTGTGTGTGTGTGTGAGAGAGAGAGAGAGAGAGAGAGAGAGATTGAATTACTCAGTTGATCTTCAAATGGTGAATATAGACATTGTGGGAGTAGATATTAGAGCTTTAGGAAGAACAAGTGAAATTTTGGACAGAAAAGAGAACTTGTTGTTTGATAAATAAGCTGATGTACTATTGTTGCCGAAGGGGAAATGCTAGTGTACTCTCGGTCCTTAGTAAATTTGGAAATAGAAATAAAGACTGGTAGCAATGTAAAAAACAGACTGGTAGCAATTGTCTGGCAAGTGGTTAAGAGACACACTTGTGGTTCAACAAAATCAAATTTACTTCCTCACACATAGAATAATAAAAATTTTAGAATGAAGACATTATGATGTTGCATCATTTGTGCCTGCAGACTGACAAACTCATCTCAAAACTTTTTAAACACTTCCCATCAGTTAATAAAGGTTAACAGACTAGTTATGTAATTGTACATAGATGTATCTATTCACACGATTTTAGAAGCACGGAATGGTTCATAAAATTATGTTGAGCACCAGTACAGACACTGCAAAAGAGGTGTATGCATTGACTTCCAGATTTCCAGTGACCTCGTAATGCTTACTGGGTAAACCTCAGACTTCAGACTGCTTACCATGAAAAGGCCGGATTAAAAAAGAAATGGTCGAAGAAGAAAAAAAGGTTGACACAATAAAATAAGTAACATAACCCTTCTCATTCTTCAGCAACAAAGAGGATTAACTGATGATGTTGTGAAGCATTTTAAAAATAAAATGAATAAACAAAACTTGCCTGTGGATAAAGATCACAGCTTCCCAGCTCCTTCACAGCCAAAGGCAACCTCTCTCCATCAGTTACCTGATAAATACATGGTTCATAATTTTCAAAATTAACTAAGGATTGGCTTTTCTGTTATGTAACTACTTACCTCGTAATCTGCACCAACCGCCTTTATGTTGACGGTTTGAACTTCATTGTGTTTTGCCCATATTATCTTTCCACTGCTGTCCATACTAGCAACAGGCACCTCACGACCGAGTTTTATCATTATGGTTCCTTCATCGTATCCAATGACCACTCTACATAATTTAACAAGTAATATGTGATGTAAGACAAGTATAACAACTGAATGCAGTATATATTCAAGAAGCTCTCGGCTTTCAGTAGGAACATCCTGACAAACCAGTAATACCAAATAAAGGCAGTTTGATAAATGTCTGTAAGTTTAAGGCAATCCAAAATACCAAATAAAGGAAATAATGCACTAAGTTCTGAGAATAACAAGAAGAAGAAAAGTTTAACTGAGGCATTAATGTAGAACAATTTACCTCCTTGACCCTTTCAAGTACCCAACAGCCCAAACTCGTTCCAGACCATAATTTAGTGTGTTTTCAAGTCTGTAAAGAGAGAGTACGCAGCATTAGATGTTAGACAAAAGACCAAATTTTAATACATACATGCATTTATATATACATACGTACGTAGGTACGTGCGTAGTACTTATGTGCGTAGGTACGTGCGTGCGTGCACGCGTGCGTGTATGTATATTCTTGATACATCCATTATAAGGGATATTTGAGAAAGAATTGCAGCAGAATAATGAAAAGAGCTTGCAGCTTTATAACTATCATGACAAACAAATAGCATTACTTCACTGGCAAAATAAAAGGTTGGATGAGTACAGTATAATGAGAATAGGGAAACAATTACATAAACAGGTCGTTGCCGACTAATAATGAGAATAGGGAAACAATTACATAAACAGGTAAAATTACATAAACAATTACATAAACAGGTCGTTGCCGACTAATAAATGGATTTCACATTTATCATAAAGCTTCCCAAACACATACTTTTGAACCGCACAAGGTCTACACAATTCCACCCAGCCCACGTAAACCTCACTCCCGCTAACCAATTTTATCAATACCCCCAACTAATTTAATCCCAGGTATGGTGTATAATGTTTTCTTGGAAGGTGGAGCAAAAACATGCGGCAGCAGAATATAAAGGTACTGCATTTTACGACCATGTTAAGAATTTTACACTATCATAAAAGAAAATGAATACGAATGTGAAATGAAACAAGGGAGGCAGGCATCCCAACATAGCTGTAGATTGGGAGAGAGTTCTAATATTGTTTGACATGAGAAAAAAAGGAAGAAAGAGACATAAAACATGTTAAAAAAGGGCTTGAAGGTTGAACCCCCAAGACATCAATATTAGTGCTCTGATTGAATAAAATACCACTCTTATTCTCAAAACATGTTAAAAATAATAAGCATGGAACAATGGCAAGTAAACCTACCCATTCAGCAAACTTTGCTTAGACGTTTTAGAGCTAGTAGTTATAGGAAATATACCTATACGTAGTTGAATGCCATATTCTAACAGTTCCATCTTCTGATCCAGTGATTATTATAGGAAGTTCGGGATGAAAACAAACAGTTGAAACATTGTGTGTATGGCCCTCTAGAGTTTGGACACAGCTTTTGGTTTGGTAATCCCATACCTGATTCCTCAGAAAACAAAATGAAGTTAGAAAAAACTGTCATGGAACATATTTAGCTAGAGAAAAATTAATTAAAAACCTTCGCGGTATGGTCATCAGAACCAGTTATTAAGTATGGCCTATCACCGCCAGTAAAGTAATCAACACAATTCACTCCCTTGAAATGTGCATCTAATGTAAAATTTGGATCCGGAGAACCCAGATTCCAGATCTGTGATTTTAAACAAATATAGCAAATCGGTATAAATGTACAAGTGTTAATAAAACAATCATTGCCCATAATGAATAAATTAAGCAACACCTTAATTGTGCGATCCAGGGAAGCACTTGCAAAAGTATTAGTGTCTTTTGGGTTAAATGTGACTTGCATAACATAGTGAGTGTGCCCTTCAAATATTTGAGTACAAATCCAGCCCTTCTCCCAATCCCAAAGCTTAATCAACATATCATCGGATGATGATAACACATATGGAAGTGTTGGGTGGACCGCCACACACCTTATGTAATCTGTGTGCGCCTCATAAACTTTGACCTTGTCCATTGTATTATAGTTGTAAACACGAATGAACATATCATCAGCTCCAGCTACGACCCACTGTTTGCGAGCGATAAACTTTGCAGACCGCACTAAAATTTGTAAATGTAAGCACATTAAGAGGAAAAAATGCATTCATTTCTACTTTTTTTTTTCAAATACAACTGAAATTAGCATACCTGGTAGTTCGGTAACTTCAAATGATTTAGCCATAACCTGGACGTGTTAACAAAATAAGTACAATAACTAGAAATATAAAGTCATCAATGAACATTTTTAAGAATGACCATCTGCATGAAGCCTTGTTGTTCTGAATGGGGTACACCTGGCACTCATTAATATCATTGCCATATATGAAATATTGTGTTTTATTGGGTTATTTGCTCCAAATTAAAACTGTTACATTTGTATACCGCATCATTACCAAGCTCTCATTGACCCTCTCTGAAGTTTGACCCTCCCTCCCTCCCTCATGAAGAATGGTTTAAACTAAGAAAACTTATACCACTATATTACTATATTAAGGCTGTATCAAGACTCTTCGGGACCCTCGTTAAAATCTTCTAACGTTTGTGAAGAAACTTTAAAGAACACACAAATCCAAATATTCATTAGTAGCAGGTGATAAATCTCAATAAATTTTCCACGTCACTTCAATCATTTACAAATAATGTGGATGCTGAAATATAAATAGAAGAAAATCTTATTTACTTTGTACATTGAAGCTTAACCAATACTATGAATCACTCTTTCAACAGTATACGTGGTCGACGATGAATCTATGATAACTCAAATGAAATCACATGTCAGTGTGTCACAAAAGATGGCGTTCCCTTAGATTGAAATGCACTACAAAAACGAAAGCACCTCCAACAAAATGAGAACATGCCCTCTTGAATCAGATTAAGATTCAGCAGCAGCTACAGATTTCAAATCACGGACAACTAAAAATTTGTCAGACTTAACTTGCCAAGAAAAATCAATATAACAAATAGGTGTTCTTAAAGGTGAAGTGAAAAAGGGCATTTTGGACAATGTCAATTCATAGGCACTTAGGACCGAGTCGATTTAAAGGCATGTAGGACCATGGGATGTTGCCAAAAAATTGTAAAAATATTATTTAAAACTTATGAGTAACTTGATTAAATTTTAACTCATAAGCAGAGTTTTGAATCTCATCCATCTCGCCCAAGATCTCTTCTTTGCACTTGGACGAGATGGACCATCATATCTCATTTATATTTTGTTCACTCATCTCAAATAAGATATTAAAATCTCATCCAAAATCTGGACTATGATCTCAAACCAATATCGCGTCCAAAATTGTATGTTGTTTTCTATATAACATTTTTACTTTTCCTATGACCCAAATGAAATTGTCTCTTTTACTAAACAAAAATTCCCTCTAATCCTAATTTTTAGTTTTATCTCGGTAACTCGTAATAATTGCCTTCTTATTTTTTTATCGATGTTTAAATGAAAAGAAGTTCTTCAACTGCTACCAAATCAATCAAACTGCCATGCTCCTTCAGAAAAAAAAAAAACTCTTTCCAGTGCAACATACACACACACACACACACACACACACACAAATTAAGTTTGTTAATATTATTGTTTTTGATAACAACCATTAAACATATCTATAAAATGTCAAATTGATAAATTACTCCAAGATAGTGTCGAGATGTATTTTACGATCTGAAGTGTCACTCTAGGATGTACACCCGATACATACATACATACATACATACATACATACATATATATATATATATATGTTTATCTCGTCTAAGATCTCATCCGATGTGAGATATCATGCGAGAAAATTCTATCATGTGACATGATCGAAATTCGAAATTGGGAACCTTATATATAAGTCAAAAGCAACAAATAGATGTTACACAGTTTAACTAAAAAAATTGACCTACAAATCAAAATATAAAAGGAGTTCAACGCTTATTTCAAGAAGTTGGTTCTAAGCTATGTAGGTGATATAAGTTGTTGCTGGACATGCCCTTAAGACAAACTAAAGTTCTAAAAGAATTGTAAACTCCTGTAGCCTATGTATACAATTTGGGCTAGGTTGAACGTTGAAGGGCCTAGAGATCTGTTTCCAGATACCATTATAAAACACACCATGATCAATAAATTAAAACACCAACAAATTAGAGTCCCAGTCAAATCAGAGGACCTAGACCCCTGCCTAGCTGGTTACCCACTAGACCGGTCATATATATACATGCACACATATTTAGGGCTAGGATCGGATACACCTCAAATCTCCTTGATTTATGTGGCAAAAAATGAGGTGTAGCCGATCCTGCAACACACACCTACACATACACATAGTGTTACATGTGATTCTTAATTATTGTTCGCAGACCCAATATATCTGAAGTAAGATTTCTTGCCTGTGCCTGGTAATCCCAGATGCAGACACTCCCAGAATATAAGCTTGCAAGAATCCTACAGTAATTACATACGTTCAGAAATGGTTGAAAATACATATATAAATAATTAACTCTTCAGTGTCCTGAATAGATCAAATTAGCAATGAAATTACCATGGCTCGGTTGGATGCAGGTCCACTGATTTCACTCTCTCGGATCTTTGCGCAAGTTTCCTCTAAAAAATAGAGAACGATGTTTTCAGAATGATCGTAGTAATTCAAGATCTATCACAAATACAATCGTAAAAATACATATAAGCACCTTGATCTCAAGTCTGAGAGGCTGCGAAACCCCAATCACCGAAGCAAAAAACAAAATAAAACATAAAATCAGTTAAGGAAGCTCAGATCTCAAACCTAAAGACAGTAAAGACGTAAAATGCAACAGCTTATGCACAATCAAACATTTGAAACACTAATTTTCATCAGATCTAAGAATATAAGAATCAAATCCGGCATCTACATAAACCAATCAAATGGACTAATTAAACGTACCATTTTCGAAATAGAGTTTTTTGGATCGAACGAGAAAAGAGAGCTTCAAATCTCGTGAAAAGAAAGTGGAAATTTATCTTATACGAGTGCTGTGAAATACAAGCGTAAGAGAGGGATGTGGTTTTACAATTAGATCCTTTGAGCTTTCTTGTTACGAATCTTTGTATGGATTTCATTTTTGGTACTTGGAAAATAGGCATAATGACAAACTTTGAATGAATTGTAGGTTGAAGGACGAAAAATTATATTTTTAGACTGAAGTACAAATTTTGAAAGAAAAAAATGGAGGACAACAAGTTTCATTTTTAGACTAAAGACTAATTTAAAAAAAGAAAAATTAGACTGAAAGACAACAAGTTTCGTTTTTAGACTGAAAGACAAACTTTGAAAGCTAAACGACAGTGTTAAATATTACTAGCATTTTGTACAATGTAAAAAGTGAATATAATGCTGGTTATAATTAGCATTTTGTATAGTATAAAAACTGAAAATAATGCTAGTTAGAAATAGCATTGTATTTCAGTCTAATTTTCTTTTAAAATTTGTCGTTCAGCCCAAAAATAAAACTTGGTGTCCTTGCCTAAATTTCTTTTAAGATTTGTCCTTATGCCTAATTCGCTCTTTTCAATATTTTTTCAACTGTTTACTATTCCCATAAAGAATAAAACACAACTCCATTAATCTAGTTTTAATGATTTACGATTAAAATGACATATATAGTTTGAATGATATACGGCTAAAATGACATATCTGTATCGTTTGCATTTTCGATGAACCACTTTCATTTTGTTGTTTTTCTTTCAATCAAGGCCCTCAAATTATTTTTTTGTTAATTTCCGGTATCTTCTACCGTTTAATATTAGTCTTTCCATGCAACTCCATCAAATATAATATACCAATTACTTGTTAGCAAACCGAGTACAAAATTGATTCACAATGACTATCTATCATTTTATTTTTAACCCTCGATGAGGTGTTGAATTCGTTCTCAGATGATGGTAAAACAATGAATTGCTTGATTTTGTTCTTCTTGTTGTGTCTCTCTTAAAAACAATGAATTATTTGATTCGATTCCTTTTGTCATGTCCCTCTTATAAAAAATGATTTTATAATTAATTCCAATGAAATTATACCTCTCTTATTTAAAATTAGAGTCTATTTAATAGTCTCCTGTTCAAATTCAAAAAGGATTTTCATGCTACAAAATGGAACCCAATTTTGCTTATTCACGTTCATAAGAACTAAAACAAAGCAATGTAACCGATTGATAATATATTGTTGGTCGAAATAGTAACAACAGTAATATATTGTTTAAAAGACAACACATTCGATCGAGATCATAGAACAAAAAGGTAAAATATCATTGAACCATTTTGGTACCGCTTATATATTATTTCCTCGTTTATTCTTAATGCAATCACAATTCCTTTTAAATCTGCAGAATCATTTAAGTCTTTTCCCTTATATATATATATATATATATATATATATATATATATATATAAATTTATCCATTCATTTCAAATTTTTTTCTACATGCTTGGCATTTTTATGACAATTTGTTTTCATTCCTCTCTTCTTTAATAATTGCATTATTTCCCAGTTTCATTCTCTAATACTCAATATCGAAGAACATTAATTTGTTATCTCTATTCAATCAAAGTTATTTTAAAACTCAGATTTTTTGTTATCACAATCAAATTTAATGTTTCGATGTTGAAATATGAATTAGGATGTGCCGAGGATATCAATCATCAAGGTCAAATTCAGGTACAAAAATTTAAAGTTATTTTTGATTGTTTCGTTTATGTTTAATTCTAGATTAATAAAGGTATGTTTATGAATCTAAGGATCCGTTTTCAAATTCATAGGCATGGTTATGATCGGTTTCATTTTCAGTTAAACCAGATAAATGGTTCTCAATTCTCATACAAATCTAAATGTTACTTCGGTAAATCCAAATATTTCTATGGGTTATGACATGAGAGTTTTACGTTTAATAATTTAATATCGAAGCCTATTATCGAATTTGCTGGGCAATTGTATGTCTTTTCCTATCATCTGCTTAATTGTGTTACTGACTTTGTTATTTGTTTCACGTTAAATTTCAACTGTTTTGCATTTATTTTAAATTTGATTAGTTATAACAATTTTTAGATCTTATGTAACAACCGCCATATACCTCCGACACTCAATATGATATATAGAGTGCACCGCCACGGTGCCCAACTGATATAGGACGATTGTCAAATGGTAAGATAAGCCAACTCCAATTCGGATCGTTAATCTCACATTTGTATCAAATAAAATATGATACCGGATACAAATATAAAATACGCAAGATGGTAAACTTTTCTAAATGAATCAAAACCATATCAGAGTGCAGATATCCATTAAAGTTATATAGCATAAGCGATAGAGTTATACATTAAATAATAAATTGTCTCTAAGTAAATAAAAGCACCAATGAGCTCCACAGTGCTACACAGTGGAATAATAAGCAGTAATAAGTCCAAATATAGTATATGGAAAGCGTAGCTTCCTGGTCATCATCTGTATCACTCCACGTGTTCACCATACCTACTATCACTAGTCTAATCGTTTAAGAGTACCTCTAATAATAAGAAGCAAATCGTAAAATCATAAGTCAAGCAACAGTTTGGTGTGAGTGGTAGAAAATCTTAAAATACTATAAAAGTGAATATAGTGTGACCCATGGTATGAAGAATCATACTTGACCTATCGTACATCCAAAGAGTTAGCACATAGTATAAAATGCATGCTACTCTACATCGTCATTGTCATCGTCATCATGATTGTACTATATAACAAAGTACATATGAGGTGTCTAGATACCACATTAATGATACCTACGTCACGTGGCATACCTAGCAAACATAGTAACCATCGCCCGTTCTCATATCACTCACATGGTGCATTGGATATATGATAGTTTGTATGACTGCATCCTAAGTCAGGGACTACTCAACGTCTCGGTCTCTTGGTACTTGAATCTATGTCACTCAATGGGCTAGGAACTAAACCGTGTGTCCTGACAGTCCAGGGTAAGATGGATCCTAATGTTAAGAGGTCCAAGGCATATCCTAACCTAAGTGAGTGTCCTCATATACCCTGCTTCACGAGTACACATCAAAACCTCTGAGTATAAACGATCCCTTTCCACGCGTAATGTCCATAGTATAGCGCATCGTAGCTTAATTTCCCAAGTCCACATTCTAGAACTTCTCCTTATGGCTTTTTATATAACTCATATCATTCGTCGTTTAGCTCGGAACAGCTCTAGACATTCATCATAAGCCATAGGTATCGTCATATTGTCTTGAAGTATCCTCGGAAATTTACTAGATATGGCCCAGAGCAAACTCTAGAAAATCCTATGTCTGACTCCAAGTGATTTCAAGAACTTCCATATGTCATCGATCTTCCATCCGTCATATCTCAACATCTAACCATTGGATTGCCACTAAATTTCATTTGTATCTTCCTCAGATCTGGGAGAGGTAAGGGTATGCCGTATGGGCAATTACATAATTTGTTATATAAATCTAGCTCGATAACCAATCTTGTTCGAAACAAAGATGTTTTCTTTCTATTATATAGATGATATAATATGTTATGTTAATTAATTTAATTAAAAGTATATTTAATTAAAAATCCATAAATGGTATGTTTTATGATAGCAGTTACAAAGTATCGTAACGGTAAGTAATTTATCACAATGAAAAATAAATGTACCATTTTAAATATTCCTAATCAAGAAGTATCGGGACTGAATATCGATGCATCCATTGAGAAAAGAATACGTAATGTTCTCTAAATGTTAGACAATATACTACTCATGGTCGTTATGGGCATCAAGGGTGTTACGTACTGATAGTTATTTGAAAACCATAGAATGACTCACTCGATAGTTTTCTGTTGGTTAATATAATTATGGTCAAATAGAAAATATTGATGTAACTAATTTACACAGTTCTCTCGACTTGAGAACACTATGAGTCTTCCATATGAGAGCTCTACTTTGATTATAGTCAATTCATGACACGATCTCTATCGAGTGACTATAGTTGGGTCGAATAGAAGTATTGGAAATGAAGCATTATTCAACGGAGGATTCGTTTCCTCAATTGTATAGTATCACGGTCAACTCAAAGTCTATAGCCAGAGCATTTCGGTCAATAATAATATAATTATTGAACCAAGGACATTGTATTTGGACTATAGAGTTAAATACGGATGATTTTGGAATTTTTGACTATTACAAAATTACATAAGTTCAAAGTGATATAGTTTTCACGAAGAGAATTGATGTAAATAAAAGTGACAGCTGGGTAATGCTTAATTGAAGTAAAATTGCATCTTACCGAAACCAACTAAGCGATAAATTTGGCTAAAATATCATGTCACCTACTAAGTAACATATGAATGTTAATATTTGAATAGTTTGATATTAAATGCTGACCGAATTTATATCTAACGAGACACACAACCGAAACGATGAATTTTCCTTTGACCAAACAATTTAATTAATTTATGATTATTATAAACTAATGATATTCATGAAATATTAATTGTAAAATTCATTTGTTATTTGGTGAATAAATATTATTAGATATATTTATATTTATATTTGTAATAGTTATAAATATATCAAATGATATACAATATCGATAAGCGATTAAATTGCATGTCACCTACTAAGTAACATATGAATGTTAATATTTGAATAGTTTGATATTAAATGCTGACCGAATTTATATCTAACGAGACACACAACCGAAACGATGAATTTTCCTTTGACCAAACAATTTAATTAATTTATGATTATTATAAACTAATGATATTCATGAAATATTAATTGTAAAATTCATTTGTTATTTGGTGAATAAATATTATTAGATATATTTATATTTATATTTGTAATAGTTATAAATATATCAAATGATATACAATATCGATAAGCGATTAAATTGGATCTAATTGTATGATATTTTATTTAGACTCTAAATGAGTTTAAAAGCCCATCAGGTGGGATGGAAAATTCGGCCATAACGAAGGGTTAATATGGCCATATGGTGTTGCAACACAAACTTTGAGACAAAGGGCTAAGATGAAAGAAATTTGGTAAGAGATGGTGTAGGATCTTGATCCTAAAATATCTCTTAGTACTTCTCCATATAAACATCTCTGTCCTCAACATTTAGAGGACATTTGGAAGTCTCCAACCTGATCTATTATTAGCTGAATTTCTCTATTCCAACTCCCTGATTTCTTAAGCGCAAATCAAGTCAATTATTATCCAATAGTTAGTGGTCAATGGTTCAAGGACTAGCAATTTGCTAAATTGGGAAAAGTTTCAAGAGGAGAGTTTATCTTTTCAAGGTGTAAGGCTTTGAGATTAAGGTATGAAATTATAGCTGATAATTATTAGTACAATATTTTATCATATATGTATATATATAGTATATTGTTAGTTATATGACGATTCTGATACGCAATTAATATTGTTACAAATTAGTTTGGTTATATGCATACATATACTTAATAATGAAAAGGGGTTTATTTTATTATATATGTCAAATCGGTGCAGCCGTATGAAAAATAATATAAGTTTTACATTTTATTAAATTAATATATATTATTTAATTACATATATATATGTATATTATAGTTAGTTATAACATCGTATCATGATTAAAATTAGTCATGTAATTTCATTTATAATATATTATAGTAATATTATTTTTTGGTAATTTTTTTTTTTATTTAGTACTATTTAAATCAATTTACTTTATTAATATTATTGTACTAACTTGAAAATGTTATGAAATTATATTAGCAATAAATAAGCTCTCAAAAAAATAAAAATAAAGTATTTTTACAATTTTAAAAATTAATTATTTAAAACGATTGAAAATAAATAAATTATTATAAAATAAATTTAAGCCGAGAAAAATGTGAAAAGTTCTCCAGGCCATAAAATATCAGTTGGGATTTTCTGGGATTCAAAATTTGAAATAAAAGTTTTGAAATGATTTTTATTAATTCAAAATAAATAAATAATTGAAAATGAATTTTAAATAATAATAATAATAAAAAATTGTTGTGCATATGACCTGGAAATTAAAAAATTATCTCGAATAATTTTATTAATTATTGTTGTATATATATATATATATTATAAATATGTTTATGTGTGCATATATGATATATATATATATATATATATATATGTGTGTGTTAGGAACTGGAGATAGTGGTTTTGCTGACAACATTCTTTGTAACTTATTTTATTATAACTTATATACTAACACTATTATCTAGATATATATGAATGTTATTATGCAGGATATATATAAGGCAGGTACTAATTATCAAAGACTGTACGGTATAAAGATCAAGAATGAAGAAATCAAGTTTGAAGACTCATGAGTATCAAGATCAAGATTTCAAGATAAGTGTCTAGTTTTCAATTAAAACTTACAAACCCACGACAAGTAGCTTACAAACCTACGACAAGTGGCTTACAAACCCACGAACATCCTGGTTTTGCACAAGTTCTCGAGTCCTGATGTGATGAGATATTCTACGGGAAGAAGCTTGCAAAACTACTTCAAAATAATTTTTCAAAATGATTTTAAAAATGATTTTTCAAAATGTTTTAGCCTTCAAAATTATCTTTTCAAATGAATTTCAAAAAGATGTTTTAGCCTTAAAATATTCTTTGTTTTTGTTTTAAATAAACTCTTGTTTTAAACTTCGTTTTTACTCCAACATCATTTTATCTTGTTTCCCCTTCAATACCATTTTCAAAACAAATTTTATATTGTTTTAAACATAGGGATGTCGACATCATGGGATACTCCATTTCGACATGGTGGTCGTTGAACTCAGAAGTTTCAATTTTCAAAAGAAGTGTCAATTCATTTAAATCTCTTCACGAATGGTTATGACCGTTGGTGCTCTATAAATAGCCTTCATAAACGATTTTTTTAACTAACTATTTTCTTATTTTCTTCACTCCTTCTTCTCCACAAATCTATATTCTAAAATTTTCATATTTTTAAGATCGTGCTGAAATTCTGCCTAATTCTCAAGCGAATCAAATTAGAATCTCATTCTTGTTTGATTATCTGCCCTCTCTCGAAGATCAAAGTGCTATTCATAGTTATATGATCAATTTGTAATCAAAAGTTTATCCTCCCTCTTCTCCTATTCCTCCTCCTCCCTCTTCTCTGCCTCCCTCTTCTCCTCCTCCCTCTTATCCTCCTCCTACATCACTGACTACTCCTCCTCCTCCCACATCATCGTTACCTCCTCCTTCATCTTCCTCGTTACTTCCTCCTTCCTCTTCCCTGATTCCTCCCCCTCCCTCATCTCTGTCTCCTCCACCTTCTTCATCTCTGTTTCCTCCTTCTACCTCATCTCTGATATCATTTTGGTTTCCTTCTCTTTCTCCTTCTTTTCCTTATTAATGTCTAAGCTCTGTGAATCAATCCTCATTGTTATCAGATACAAATTTTCCTTCTCTATCTAATAATATGAATCAAAAGCTGATTGATAATTCTATTCAATCCACAAAGATTTCTGAAATTGACAATAATTGATCGTCGCTTTTCAAGAAAAAGACAAGAAATGTTGGAGTGTTTGTGCCTAAACAGTTTGATATTAAAAAAGATGGTAAACCGAAACCTTTACCTGAAGAAGTAAAAAGAGGAATAAAATACTGGAGTGATCATTTGGTTGGTTTTTTCTTGGATGGTTCTCTTTCTTATCTGACTGTTGCAAAACATTTAAGAAGTGTTTGGAGATTGAATGGAGAAGTTGATATTAAATCTGACAATGAAAATTTTTACTTTAGCTTTTCGAATGATCAAGACGGAATGAAGATTTTACAATCTGATCCTATCTTTATTAAAGGTAAAATGTTCATCATAACTACATGGAATCCATCTTATGGTTATGTTCAAGAGCAAATCAAAATAGTACCAATTTGGGTTCATTTTTATAGAATTCTTCTGATTGCTTGGACTTTAATTGGAACTAATTGGTTATCTTGTCATATTGGAAAATTGATTTGTCTTGATGAAAGTACTGAAAAATTAACAAGATTCAAGTACGCTAAAGCTTTGGCTGAGATAACTCCTGATCAAGAACTTCTTGAGTATACTGCAATAGATGATTTAGGTGATAGCTGCCCACATGTTATAAGGTTGTATATGATTGGAAACCAAAAATATATTATAAATGCAAAGTTTTTGGGCATGAAACTAAGAACTGTGCTGGAAATTATAAGGTTGAGAGATCTGGAATGCATTTTGATAGTGATAATGGAGTAGCTGCTTGCAGCGAATACATTGATTAGAATATTTCACAAGATAAGGTAATGAAGTCTCACAATTCTAGAAAATTAAATTTGTGGACTATGAAAGTCTTGAGAAAGAAGGAGAAAGATCAAGAAATCCTTAATGATTGTAATAATGGGAATGAGGAATCTAATAGTTTTTTACCTGATATTGGGAAGAAGAATTTGGATCAAAATTATAAAGTTCAAAAGAAAACAAAGACTTATATTCACAATAGTATTTCAGGTTTAAGTAAAGAGCTAATGAAATTGGATGGTATGGGATATGAGGAGAATATTACTACATCAAATTCTTTTATGGTATTATCAGACATTTGTGAAGTTTCTTTTAATAATGAGATAATAAAAGGAAATGAGGCTACTACTTCTCTATCTGGAAATACTCAGGAAATTGCTACTTCATCTGTAAATCATGGCTCTGTTGCAGTTAACATGTTTAGTAATAGTTCTGATGCAAAGGATTCAACAACTACAGCTGAGATTCTAGAACATAAAGAGATTTTAGGGGAGAATTCAAATGTAAATGAGGAATGTCAATATTATAAGGAAACAGAAAATTCACAGAATGACAAGGCTTTGGAATCTCCTAATGTGTTAGAGCAAGGAAATTATGATAATGATATTAATTCTGTGCCTTTGAAAAAGAATAATGATGTTAACTCTCAAGAATCTTCTCTATATACCAATATAGCTCCTCCTGCTCACTTAATTCTACCATCACCTTGTAATTCAAAGGAGGATTTTGTGGAACAGGTTATATCAGTTAGTAAAAAAGGAAAAAGAAGTAAAAAGAAAGTTTCTTTTAATGAATCTGTTGATGATCTTAATAATGGTAATAGCTATAATATTGAAATTCAGCCAAGAAATAATAAAGAGTCTACAATATCTTGTAAAGAATCATCAATTCAATCAAGTGGAAATAGACATACAAGGAAACATCCTACAATTCTCCTATCACCTAAACTGTTATGATGATGAACAACAATATTGCATATTGGAATATCAGAGGAGGCCATTTATTATCAAAGCAATTTGAAGTAAAGAAATTGATTAAAGATGAAAAAATACAACTTATTGCTATCAGTGAAACAAAGTTAAACAAGACAAAGGCTGGAATATATTGCAAGAATATTGCTCCAAATTGGTTACATGAAGATAATTTGCAAAGTGCTCCCTGTGGAAGAATTTTAGTGCTCTGGAATTCAACTATATTCAAAATGACAAAGTTAATGGAAAATGATCAAATTATTCACTTCAATGCTATATCCTTATCTTCAAATTCATCTTTTCTGATTTCTTTTGTTTATGCTCAAAATAGTTTAGACAGAAGACTTTCTTTTCTCTCCAATCTCTCATCTCTTGTCCAACCTAATCTTCCATGGATAGTTCTAGGAAATTTTAATTGCATGTTTTCTTATGAACAAAAATCTGGTGGTATTCCTCTTTCTATAAAAGAAATAACTCCATTGAAACAAGCTCTAATCAATTCATCTCTTAGTCATATTACTTATGTTGGAGCTGAATTCACTAGGAACAATAAAAGCAAAATTGGTCCTAGAACCTTTTGTAAGCTTGATCATGTATTTCAAAACATTCATTCTATAAATCTCTGGCCTAATCTTTTATGCAAATTTCTGAGTCCTTCAATATCTGATCATTCACCAATCATATTAACATGGGAGATGTTTCTTTAAGAAGGAACCCTTCTTTTAAATATTACAAATCCTGGACTAATCATAAAGATTTCCATAGCACTGTTTTACAGGTATGGCAGGAATTAAAATTTGGAAATCCTTTGTATATACTCAAAGCAAAGCTTCAAAGGTTAAAATTCATACTAAAAGTTTGGGCTAAAGAAAATTTTGGTGATGGTACATGAATTTCTGATGGAATAAGAGAGCATCTTATTCACAAGCAATAACAACTACAGCAAAATCCAATGAGCACAATATTAGCTTGCTAAGAATCTGAATTATCAAAGCATTGCATGAGGCACTAGAAGTTGAAGCTTTAATGAGGAAAGAAGTTCTGCATGAAATTTATGAAAAGCATAAAGATAGGAATACAAGATATTTTCATGATTCAATTAAAGTTAAACAGGAAAAAGGAAGAATTTTGTATATAACTGATTTGAATGGATCTTTGCAGGATAATGAAGATTCTATTATTAAGGCCTTCATAGATTACTTCTCATCTATACTGACAAATCCTAATCCACTGATTCCAAATCTTCTACCTCTATATAAATTACAAACTCCATTCTTGGATAATCATCAAGCTAATAAACTGATTCAGGAAGTATCATCTGAGAAAATTGAAAGAGCAGATTTTTCTCTTAAGCACGATAGTAGTGGTGTCCCTGATGGCTATAATGCATTTTTCTTTCAGCATTGATGGAAAATAATTAAAATAGATGTTATCAAAGCTATCCAGTATTTCTTCTCTCATAATAAATTACCTTTCGGTGTCAATGCAACAAATATAGCTCTAGTGCCAAAGAATAACAATCCAGTCAATGTTGCAGATTTTAGACCAATATCATGTTGCAATGTATTATATAAAATTATAGCCAAGATAATTGCAAGTAGACTACAAATTATTATGCCTTCTATCATATCAAGAAATCAAGTTGCTTTCATGCCATAGATGAACACGATCGTGAGACATTTAATCACATTTTCGATTGTAAGAATTCTGAAATGGATCTTTCTAACTTTAAAAGCGATGAACATGATCGTGAGACATTTAATCGCATTTTCGAAAGAGATGATGATTTTGAATTTAAAAATAGAAATTTTCGACCAAAACAAAAAATTGTCAATCTTCTTTTGCAACATACTTTGACCCCAAGATCGAGGAATTTTAACAATTCTACTTGAAAAGTTTGCAAATCTCTTTTTGCTATTTTTGGAAATTATGACATAAATTGGGCACAAGTTATTTTGGTTGAACTTCGTCCTAAAAATATTGAAATGGGTGAGTATACTTTATACCATGGAATTTATCTCACTCGGATTTTTAACTATTTTGGAGTGATTTCAAAGGCGTAGAATTTGTTTCTAAAATGGTTTTCAATCATTCCAACATTTCGCTTATGAAAATTCCATTTGTTTTTCAACCTTATGAGACCCTTACCGAAAAGGAAGAGCGTTTGGCTCATGAGGAAATGGAAGAAGAGGAAGAAGAAGAAGAAGAAGGTGAAACCTCTTTGGAAAGCATTGACTATCCTCCAAATCCGTCCACCAAAACCCTTCTCAAAAATCAAAAGACTATTGTTGAAAATCAACGGATTCTTAAACGATCCATTATAAAAAGTTGGATAATATTTCTTCGAAGATGAACAAGTTCATTTCAAAAGTCAGCAAGAAACTTGGACTATCTTCATCATCTTCATCCTCTAACTAGTTTTATCTTCTCGTATCGTGTTGTATTTGTTTTAGTTTGCTTTATTTCGAATATTCATGTAGTTTGTTGTGTGCTTAATCGTTGTATTATCGTAGTATGCAATGAAATGAAATTTATTTTCTGTTATCTATCTTATCTTATCTCCAGAATAAATGTTAGTATAGTATATAAATATATATATACACACACACAGTTATTCACAAAATCAAATTAGTCATAATTTTTCACTGACCTATGTCGACATCCCCTATATGACCATGTCGACATGTATTGGTCAGAAATGACAATTGATTTTGAATTTGAAATTTGAATAACTACCAAATATTTATTCATTTCAAACGAATTTCTACACCTATAAATACCTGTTTCTTCCAGAATTCTTCACTGGAATTCATTTCTTAACATCTATATCTTTTATTTCTTTCATAAATTCAACTATGGCTAATCCTATTCACAATCTATCCGAAAATCTTGAAGAAACTCTTAATTCGTTCAAGAATATTCTCTCGTTTATTCTATGAAACCGGCGTCGCTTAGAATTGAGTCAAATGTAGATGATCAAGGAACAAGAAAGGCACTTCAATGCGATACGATGTATGATCTCCTCTCTGCACAAGGATGATAATGAAGCACATCCTCCTGTCTCTCTCACCAATGATAATGATAATTGGGATGCTATTAAGGCAGACCCAATCTTTGGAGAAGAAGGATGGGTGGAAGTTCCACGTAACGTTTGATTTTTATTTGTTTGTGTTGATTGATTTGTTTGAATTGATTTGGTTGGATTGATACTCTGTGTGGATTGATTTCTTGATAATGGTTTGAAATTTGTTGTATAAAACATATATATACATTGATATGTATATAGACTTTGATTAGTTATCATGTTCATATGTATAATTATTTCTTAATCTATATATTCAGTTGTATAGTTTATCAATGCAGGTACTGAAGAATGAGGGGGAGTGAATTATTGTTGACGACAAAGGGGGAGAAATATAAAATAGGGTAGTTAGGCATAGGTTAAGGAGGAGTTATTAGTTTTAGGGGGAGTTATTAGGATAGAAGTAAAATTTTATAAACAAAGGTTGTCATCATCAAAAAGGGGGAGATTATAGTCCGTAAGATGATGGTTTTGATGACAACAACCTTATAATATATTATAAAATATAAACAGTAACATTATAAGTTTAGATATATATGTATATGCAGGATTTAACCATGCAGGTACTAAGAAAGAAGACTGTACAGTATGGAGATTCAAGATATCGAGATAGAAGACTCATGAGTATCAAGATTATCAAAAGCTCAAGATTTCAAGCATAAGTATTTTTATTAGAAATTTTTGTCAAAACTCGTAGAAAAGCACTGGCATCTTAAAATCCAATTTATTTGTGGAATGGAATCCACTTCGAGCCTGTTAAAGGGATGGCACCCTAAGTAGGATGGAACCTACGAAAATCTAGTGGAACATTGTTTTGTATCCACTGATTTTAATTCAAATGATTTTACAAAATTATCTTGTTTTCAAAATGATTTCAAAACTTTCATTTTAAAAGATTCAAAACCCTCTATCTTGATTTTAAATAATTTTAGTCTCAAAATTATCTTTAATTTCAAAGACAAATTACTCCTGATTTTAAACTATCTTTTAATATAATATATTTAACTTTTAAATATTTATACTTAGATTTAAAATATAAAATTAGAGTTAAATTCTATATATATTATTCCCTATATTTACTTACAAATTTTAACTATATTCGAGTATATTAATAAAGTTAAATTAGTTTTTATATAAGTAAACGTTATTTTCAAAGAAAATCAAAACATCAAAAAATGCTTTAGGATGTCGACATGCCTATATACCCCATGTCGACATAGTGTCAGTTGAGTTCAAAATTTAAATTTCAAAAGAAGTGTCTATTCGCCATAACTCTTCACGAATGGACATGGCTGTTGTTCTTCTATAAATAGGGGTTAGTTTCAACGATTTTATATCAGATTTTTTGTTTTTTCACTCCTCTTCTTCTTCCACTTTTCTTAATACACATTCTTATCATTACTCTGCCGAAATCAACATTGGATCGAACTCGATTACTTCTAGTTTTATTCTCCATCACTCTCTCTACAAGATTCTCGGTGCTATTCAGAGTTATAGACTTCTTTGTAATCAATTAAGCGAGAAAAGGTGTGATTGTAGCCTTGAAAATCAATCAAGAAAGAAAAGGTGTGATTATAGCCTTGGTAAATCAATTGGGTAAACTTGTGGCCCGGAAATCAAGTATCTCTACTCAGAGGATCGAAATTCTAGAGGTTGTACCTCGTAGCCTTGAAACGAGGGTGTAATTGTACAATTGCTTTTGAAAGGAAATCTGTACCTGTGTTGCGGGACTGGATGTAGGGTAACTCCGAACCAGTATAAAATCCGGTGTGTTCTTTCCTTTACTGCTTTTATTTTATTTCTGCATCTGTGTTTGTTTCTATGGTCATATCTGTGTCTGTATATTGCATACATTGGTGTCTAAGTTAACACAGGTCAAAAAGATTTAGTAATTCTTTATTAACACTATTCACCCCCCTCTAGTGTTAATCCTAGCCTTGAGATCCGTAATCTGCATTTCTCACATATATTTGTTACATATATTTGGACAACATATACTTGCATGGTGAATGAGCTAACTTGTATGTTGTGATGTAAACCCTAACATTTATGTGCATGCATAATATACCTTGCATGGGTCGATATGTTACATGTGCACTTATGTATGTGTGTCTAAATACATAAATTAAATAAAACTATATAATTTATAATTTCAAAAAAAATTAAAAGATTTTATTTAAATAATATTAGAAATGTTTTGAATGATTTATACTTCATAAGCCCAATAAAGATCCAATAATGGCTTTTTTGAATTTCACTCGTAACTTCCATTATGATCTGGCCCAGTTCCAACAATAATATCAAAGCACAATGGCCTATACGGTCTAAATTAGTCATGTCTGGGTTATCTATTAAGCTCACAACCAAATGAATCAAGGATTGTCCCTAAAAGAAAAGGCCCAATTTAAATTAAGCATTGGGCCAATTTTCAAAATTATTTGAAAATTAAAAATATAAGACTTTAAATTTAAAAGTTAAATTTAAAATAAGATATACATATATTATAAAATTTATAATATAATAAAAAATCTCAATATGTTTGAAAAACAATATACATTAATTCCGAAAATTTAAATTTATTAATAATATTAACAAATTAATTATTAATTAAGTTAATTAATGAAAAATATATGCATGTATTATATATGTTTGATATATGTTATGATATTTTAAAATATTTAAGATATCATAAGTATACATGTATATATATTATATGATTTTTCAAAATTAATATAAATTAATTAAAATTGTTCGATTAAATAAGTAAATTAAAAGTTAATTAATTAAATAAAGGTGTAATTAAATTAATTAATTAAAGGTTAATTAGTGGAATCTAAAATGTTATTGTATATAATAAATATTTAATATAAAAGTTATATCAAGTTAGTATAAAATTAATTGAAATGTTAATTTATTAAAATTAATTAAATAATATTTAATTAATATAATATTATACACAAGACTATTATACAACTTATATGAAATATAAAAGTTATATAGTAATAAAATTTATATCATATGGATGTACAAATTGAAGGTAGAACATTATGAAACTCTAAAAGGACTTAAGGAATAAATACATGCGTAAATGCACGTATACCATGATTTCTGATGTGTTTGACACTTGAATCATGAGGGTATTTCAAAAGAGATGCATTATTCTATAAGTCGGTATCACTCAATATAATATATATTGAAGATTATGAATCTTCAGTATTATACTATCCACTATCATATATATGTTGATAAATTACCTGCGTACTCCTTAGTTGTTGATCAAACTCAAGTTAGGGATGTTGTATGTAGTATGATTAATATATTAAATAGACGAGTTAAGATAACTATGTGTATTTATTGAGCAAACCCAAGGTACATATACTATACTTAGGCCATTGCGATATGCTAGGTTTGAGTGAATAATTCTGTTTCGATTTGTTGAGCAAACTCAAGGTTGAAGTGAAATCAGGATAAGGTAACAATTGGCCCGGAGTTGTATATGATACAATCGATAAAGAGTTATCCATCGTCCATGTAGTCATGACTTTTTGAAAAAGCTCAAGGTCGGAATTCCAGAACGGATGAGTCTTGCCACCTACTCGTGATGTCGAAAGACTTCTATATTTCGACTTAGGGTTTGGTAAGCATTATTAAAAAACGAAATGATAAATTTAATCATCCTAATATTGTTAGAACATATAATATATAATGTTATAATAATCTACATTGATAAATCTTTGCATTTGATACAATTGAAAAAACATTTATTAATTAAGATATACAAATGAACTGAATTGAAGATTCATAAATAAAAATATTATATATATATATATTCACAATTAAATACTTCTTGCATGTTAATGTTTTTTTATACCCATGCAAGTACCTGATTTTACAACTACTTAATACGTTCGTAATTTGGTTGTTTACATGTTTATTTGGTCAAGATTGCATATTGCATCCTATGAGTTTCAAACATTAAAAGTAATACAAGACTATGGTTTGATCTGTATACTATTGCATATAAATGTTATGTAGGGAATGGTCACAGTTCGCAATATGCGATACTTCGATGAAGTTAGTTCATTCGAAACAAACAAATAAACCATACTATGATATCGAGTATTCAATTTGATTGATTACGATAAAGATAACATTGTGTTAAATGTAACACAAAACCAAAACTACAATATAGATCTTAGGACTCGATCGTTGATATGTTAGCTTAATCAGTTTACGCAAAGTGCATCATATTTATTGTCCTTAAATGTTAAGGATGTTCGAATGCGATTTTTCAGAAAGTTCGTTACGATGTTGTAGTAAGGATATTCTTTTGAATGGTTTGACCATTTAGAAAGAAAAATAAGTGTACAAAAAGAGATGCGATTTAAGGTATAAATGGGATGAAAAGAGTGAATTGTCGTTTTTACTATCTAAGGAAACATCAAAAATGAGAATTGTAATAATAATATTTAATATATAGCATTGGAATAAAAAATACGATTTCTATTCCGAAATGTATTTTCATATAGAAATTTATTTTCTATGAGAATTGTTTCCTTGAGTTTAGGATATTTGATCAAAGAACTCTTCATTGTAAACTAGTTGTAGTATATGAAACAAATAATTTATATTAAGTGAATGATGGACCATCGGATTCAGTATGCTATTATAACACGGTGGAAATGGTAGGAGCATGTCATATAGCACTTATTGATTGCATCAAGTTACAAAAATTGTTTTCATAAAACATACCGAACTTTATTTATTTATGAAATAATAACTATTTTTCAGTATCGACAAAAAAAAGACATAATTACATTTCAGTGTGAATATTCGTTATGAGATAAAACTACAGTATGGTATTTGTTTTCATAACAAAAGTGATGCATTATATTGAGGTATCTAACAGCATTTACAATTATTTTTGAATTATAGAGTAAGCCATAATTTTGAGAAATAAATTTTATTAGGATTATGAATCTTATGACACCGGTTAATTAATTGTAATATCTCCAATTTTCGATAGCATTATTTAAAAGATTAAACAAGGTCGTGCTTGTTAAGGGAATTGAGGTTTAAATAAATTAAATATATATGGTCGTGCTTATCAACTAGATAAATGGGTTTTAAATTGGTTTATTGATTAGTTAAACTACATATGGGCATATTAGTAAATTAACCAATTTATTATACACAGCATAACTTCTCATTTTTATCCATTTACATTTCATTTCTCATAATCACAAACACAAATCTAAAACCTAAACCAAAGCTGGCCATTACCCCGGAAGAAAGAAAGAAATTTATCAATAACTAAAGATCAAAATCTAGTGAAGATTAATCAACAAAAATATCAAATTTCTTATCGAGTTTAAGATGAATAATAATCTCCTACCATCTCTATTTTATTTATGATTATATGATTTCAGATTTATGATTTAAATTCGCTTTTGTGATAAAATGGATGATAATATGCTTGAGCTATATTATGTTGATTTATTTTATTTCATACGTCATATGAATTTGCACGGTTTTGACGTAAAACCGAGAATATATACGATTTCAGATTTCCATAGAAAATTTTTGTGTTAAGTAAAAATGATTTTGGAGATGGGTTTTAATTTTCAAAATTTTTCATGCTATGGAAATTTTATTATGAATTTTTAATGAAAAATACGATATAACTGGGTTTAATATTTATTTCAATAATTTCAGGAAGAAATTGGATCTAAAATTTTAATAAGTTTGATTTCACGATGATATTGAATTTCTGCGATTTTTGAGGATTTTTGAGGATTTTTTCTAATTGATTTACTAAAAAATAAATTATTTTAAAAGGACTTTTATGAAATAATTGGTTTTAGTATATGGAATGGCTTAAACGTCGCATTTTTAATGGTTTTACCTGATAAAAATGTGGCAGTTTCAAATGTAAAGTATTGAAAAAAATTTACGACAGGCAATCAATTATTTATAAATATGAAAGTTTTTAGAAAGTAATTACTAAAAGTTGCTATTTTTCAGCCTTTAAATCGGAAAAAGATGTTCTGCCTCTATTTGCAAGGACATTTTGACTCCATTGATTCCGCCTCATCCCAATCGAAAGCAATAAATTGAAACCTATGTAGTCGAAACTAATATACAAGATATCGCTTAGATGGTATGTAGTGGATTGGAAGGAAGGCGGAAGCCTTGGTATTGGAAGGGTAGCTTCCGAAGGGGTTGAAACACTGCATTGTTTTCATAAATTAAAGTTCTTGCCTTGTTTTACCTAAAGCTTTCGATACAATTGAAATATATGTTTTCTAAAGGGTTTTATAAGTAGATTTCGAAGAATGTTTCTATATTATGTAAGAAGTTAGCTTTCGAAGGGGGTACCTTTTTCTTAAAAATCAGAGCTTTAGACTGGATTTGTTTCGACCAAGTCGAAAACCAAGCCACTCATTTCCCTTTCGACTGCATTGAAGTAATTTATGTTGTCGAAGGGGTTACTTCTATTTTAACCTAAGCCTTTTTCTTGAATGCTTTCGAAGGGGTTGAGTGTTTCGAAAGTGATGGAATCGAAAGGAGCTTTCGAATCTGTCCTTTGAAGTTTTAATTTCAAAGATCTTTGCTTTCGACTAAGATGGTTCCAACACCATCAACTTTTTCCCAAATTTATTTTTGTTGGTTTCGAAAGAGATACTTTCGTATATATCCATTTTGACCCAAATGATTTTTAAAGAGTAAATCCAATGTTTTCGAAAGGGTACTTTATGTGTTTTGAAGCTATGTTTTAAAGATTATTTCTTGATATCATCGAAAGGTTTCATTAGTTTCGAAAGGTATATGCTTAGAGATTCGAAAAGAGATTTTTCATGCTTTCGAAGGAGGTCGTCTAGGGGTTTCGAAAGTGATGTTTTAAGGTTTCAAAACAAATAACCCATTCTCAATTATAAGGAAAAACCATGACATAAATAAAGATTTTGGAAATGTCATTCATATTATCATTAACCCATAACTATATTTTAGGGAAAGGACGAAATAACTAGTTAGGCTGACCCAGTAGTGAATATAACTTAACATATGTTAAATTCTTAATGAAAGATATTGATAGGGGCAAATAGGTTTACAGTAAGCCCATGAAAACTGTATGATATTGGCAGTGGCCAATAGGTCCATAGTTAGCCCATGAAAACTATCATTTGATACTGATAGGGGTCAGTAGGTTTGTAGTTAGCCCATGAAAACTATATCTAGATTAAGATATTGACAGTCAGCCAATAGATTCCTAGTTAGCCTATGTAAACTAGGATAAGAAATAAGATGTTGGAATTACTAATAGATTCTTAGTGATCCTACGAAAGTCAAGTAATTGGCCAAATAGTCCTTAACATTTAACTAAGTAATCGGGATGGGTGATCGTGAATTGATTTATTTGTTTTGCACATCATCAAAATGTTTTGAAATACTATGCTTTAATCACTGTGGATGCAGGAGCACAATTGTGATTAGCAAGTAACATTATTCAAACCCAAATCCATAACTGGTGGAATAATGTTTTGAAATACTATGATTTAACCATTGTGATCAGCAAGTAACATTATTCAGACCCAAATCCATAAATATTCTCTCACAATGCAACAACCAATTATGTACCTCTTCGGAGATGTCACTTATCATGACACATGTCCGAGATCCTTGCAAATAGTGGCGGAGATGGTCATTCGACATAAAGAGTTACTTGCTGATTTAGCTAAAGAGAAGTTGGTGGAAACTCAAGGTCGTCAGGGGAAGAAGAGGAAGTTCTTTTAGAAGAAGGAAATCAATAAGGGAGATACAGTTAAGAAGTCAAAGGCTGAGGTAGTTTGTTATAAGTATGATAAGAAGGGTCACTTTGCGAATGAATGCTGGTTAGGAAATGGGAAGAAAGCCGCAAGTAAGAAGAATGTGAAATGTTTCAACTATGATCAAGTTGGGCATTGCAAGAATCAGTGTCCAAAGCTAGTTAGGGAGGACACAGGATTTTTTTTTGCTGTAGGACCAGCTAGGTCTACTATAACAGATAAAGTAAAGACTATGATGGAAGTTACGCTTTTGATTCAGAGTATTTCAGTTAGAGTACTTTTTGATACCGGTGCATCACATTCATTTATATCTCAGTGTTTAGTTGATAGATTATGTTTAGAACCTACCTATCTTATTACCTCCTTAAGGGTTGGGAATCCAATAGGAGGGTGTGCAACTCTAGGGTTAAGATGTGACCAGTTAGAACTTGATTTGTTGGGTCATAAGTTTGCATGTAGTTTATATGTCATTGATTCCGTAGATTTCGGGATCATTTTGGGTATGGATTGGGTTGAGTAGGTATGATGCTAGAATATTTTATCAAGATAGGGAAATATCACCGAGACACCCTGATAGTCATAACCGAGTGATATTCTTAATAGTGAATACCAATCAGAGTATTAGTGCTATGCTTAATGCTATGGAGGTAGGAAATGAGTTAAGTCAGGCTTGGGTAGCAAGAGAGTTTGTAGATGTTTTTGAACCAGTCACTGGACTGTCCTCAAAAAGAGTTGCCGAGTTTAGAATAAATCTTATGCCAGGAGCTGAACCTGTAAGTAGACCACCTAGTAGGATGGCACAAACCGAGATGAAGGAATTGAAGGTGCAGCTTGTGGATCTAGAAGGAAGGAATTTTATTAGACCAAGATGTTTGCCTTGGAGAGCAGCCGCGATGTTCGTAAAGAAACCAGATGGGTCGTTGAGGATGTACATTGACTATCATAAGTTAAACGAAAGGAGAGTTAAAAATAAGTATCATTTGCCGAGAATAGATGATCCATTTGATCAGTTGAGTGGAGCCAATGGATTTGGCAATAGGATTCCATCAGTTGAGAGTGGTAGATGATGGTATTCCTTTAACAGCATTTAAGACTAGATATGGTTCATATGAGTGGTTGGTGGTGCCATTTTGATTGACGAATGCATCTGTTTTCTTCTTAGATTTGACGAATCAAGTTTTCCGAGAGTACTAGGATATGTTTGTACTAGTGTTTATAGATGACATTCTAGTATATGTAAAGATAAGATAGAGCATGAAGTTCATCTTAGAGTGGTGCTAAAGATGCTGAGGCAGAATCAGCTAAATACGAAGTTTACCATGTGTCATTTCTAGAAGAAAGATGTGTTTCTTGGTCGAATGGTTTCAGAGAAAGGTTTATCAGTTGATCCATATAAGATCGAAGCGGTAAATAATTGAAAGAGACTAGAGACTGTGACTAAGATCAGGAGTTTTCTTAGGCTTGCTGGCTACTACCGGAGATTCATTAAGGATTTCTCGTGGATAGCAGCACCCTTAACTAAGCTAATCAGGAAGGAAGTGAGATTTGTTTGGTCCGAAAAATGTGAGGAGACATTCCTTAAGTTAAAGCATTTGTTGACCAAAGCACCCATGTTAGTAGTTCCAGACGGAAACCAAGGATTGGTGGTGTATATTGATGCATGTGGAACTGGATTAGAAGTGGTGTTGATGCGGAGTGGTAAAGTCATTGCCTACGCATCTAGGCAGCTTAAACCGCATGAAGTTAAATATCCTACTTATGATTTGGAGTTGGCAGCTGTGATCTTCGCATTGAATATTTGGAGACATTATCTCTTAAGGGAGAGATTTCAGTTATATACCGATCATAAGTCTTTATAGTATTTATTTTCTCAAAAGGAGTTGAATATGAGACAACAGAGGTGGTTGGAGTTTTTGGCTGCATATGATTTTGGTATAGAATATACACCAGGAAAAAGTAATAAAGTGGTTGATGCTCTTAACAGAAAACATCAGAGTGTGGTGTTAGCTATGTTAGTGGAGTGGAAAGATTTGTAAGTTTAACTAGTTACGGTGTGCAGTTAAGATCAACTGTTGGTTCTAGTCAAAGTTCCGCCAAATTATTTTGTTTAGAGGTTCGACCATTATTGATTAAGAAAATTGCTTTTAAGTAGAAGGGGGTCCAGTTTTAGCTAAAAGGATCAGAAGACTTGAGGTTGGAACAAAGATCGATGATTTAAAGGATTTTAGCCTTGATCGGAGAGGGTGGCTAAGAAAGAAGGGATGATTATGTGTTCCAAATGTGTAGGACTTGTGGAAAAAAATTCTTGGAGAATGTCATCGATCTAAGTTTACGATTCATTCTGGAGGAACCAAGATGTATCAAGATATGAAAAGAAGCTTCTACTGGGAAGACATGAAAAGGGATGTTGGCTTGTGGGTTAGACAATGTGCAAACTATCAACAAGTGAAAGCTGAACATCAGAAGCCTAGTGTATTGCTTCAACCTTTAGAGATTCCAGTTTGGAAATGAGATTCGATATCTTTGGATTTTATAGACGGGTTTCCAAGGTCAAAAGAGGTGGTGAAAGTATATGAGATATCGTGGACAGATTGACCGAGCGTGCCCATTTCATTCTAGTTAAGTGAACCAATACGAAACTTGTTTTAGCTAGTTGTTCCTGAAGAACATAGTTAGTGTGCATGGAGTTCTAAGTAATGTAGTCAGTGACAGTGATGCATTGTTCACTAGTGAATTCTAGAAGAGTCTATAGGAATTAATGGGTACCAAGCTTAATACGATTACTACATATCACCCTCAGATGGATGGGCAAACAGGGAGAGTCAATAAGGCACTCAAAGATTTATTGAGAGCTTGTGTATTAGACTTTGGTGGATCTTGGTAGGATCACTTACATTTTGTTGAGTTTTCCTATAATAATAGTTATCAGATAATATAGCAATGGCGCCGTTTGAAGCTTTGTATGGAAGATCATGTAAATCTCAAGCATGTTGGTTGGAGACTGGAGATAGATTAGTCTTAGGTCCAAAATTGGTTAGAGAGGTGTTAGAGAAGACTGAGTTAATCCGGGGAAGGATGGGGGAAGCTCAGTCCAGACCGAAGGGTTACGCAGATAAGAGGCATAAAGACTTAGAATTCTCAGTTGGAGATAAGGTTTTCGTTAAGGTATCATCTATGAAGGGTGTGGTACGATTTGGAAATCAGAGAAGTTAACCCCAACATATATAGATCCATTCCAGATTAAAGAGAGGGTTGGAAAGCTCGCATACAGAATAGAGTTGCCAAGTAGTTTGGCAGGTGTCCATAATGCATTTCATGTGTCTCATCTTCGCAAGTATGTGCATAATCTAGAGACAACTATTTCTCCAACATGGTTGGATGACGTAGTGTTAGAACCTAATTTGACTTTTGTTAGACAATCAGTTCGGCTTGTAGCTAGAGATAAGAAAAGATTAAGTAACGAGACAGTCAGATTGGTGAAAGTTCAGTTGCGCGACAATAAGAAGGACTATACTTGGGAGGTAGATGATAAGATTAGAGGTACTTATCCTAATCTGCTTTGAGGGTATGTCTATATTAGATTTATATAAATAGTTGCTAGTCAGTTAGACTAGTATGATTATTAGGTATTGTTACAGATGATTGCTATGTTTAATATTTAGTCCTTACAGAATTTCGAGGATGGATTTTTTTAAGGAAGGGAGCTTGTAACATCCCTAATTTTTTATAACATATTTAGAAGATTTAATTAGATAAATTAAATAGAATAACGATAATAAGAGAATTGAGATTTGAATAAATTATAAATACATGGTCGTGTTTATTAACTAGATAAATGGGCTTTAAATTAGTTTATTGATTAATTAAACTACACATGGACATATTAGTGCATTAGCAAATTTATTATGCATGGCTATAACTTCTTATTTTTGTCCATTCACGTTTCATTTCTCACAACCACAAACAAAAACCTAAATCATACAGCAAAGCCAACCATTACCAAGGAAAAAAGGAAGAAATTTATCAAAAACTAAAGATCAAAAGCAAGAGAGGATTAATCAACAACAAATCTCAAATTTCTTATCAAGTTTAAGGTGAATAATAATCTCCAACCATCTCTATTTTATTTAATGATTATATGGTTTCGAATTTATGGTTTAAATTCGCTTTTGTGATAAAATGGATGATGATATGCTTGAGCTATATTATGTTGATTTATTTTAATTCGTATGGATATGAATTTGCACGGTTTTGATGTAAAACCAAGAATATATGATTTTAGATTGCAATGGAAATTTTTTATGTTAAGTAAAAGCATGATTTTGAAGACGTGTTTTAATTTTTAGAATTTTCCAAGCTATGGAAATTTGATTATGAATTCTTAATGAAAAATATGATATAATTGATTTTGAAATTTATTTCGAAAATTTCAAGAAGAAATTAGATCTAAAATTTTAATATGTTTGATTACATGATGAAATTGAATTTCTATGATTTTAGAGGATTTTTCCTAATTGATTTACTAGAGAAAATAAATAATTTTAAAAGAAAGGCTTTTCTAAAACACTTAGTTTTAGTATATGGAAAGGTTTAGACTTTACATTTTTAATGGTTTCAGCCTGATGTAAATGAGGCAGTTTCAAATGTAAAGTTGAGTGAAGTTGAGGTAATTTCTTTTTATAAGGTCGTGTACTGATGTGCACACAAAAGTGCATATTTTTACTTTTTATTTAATTAATGAGCATATTAGGCAATTTTACATATTTAAACCAAAATTTAAATCGTTTTCATATCATCATTTATCCACCTTTATTTGGGGGTTAAAATAGTAATTTTTTGTCTGATTTAATTCGAGAAAATTTATTTGCATATTTTTATTTTTATTTGTAGGTAATTAAGTGCAAATATGAAGAGATTTTGTGGTTAATGCATGCACATATGTTGAAGACAAATGGAAAATGGAAATAAATGAACTCGTATAACATGGAGGAGCCCACATACCCACTACTATATGGTCCGTAATTAAAAGCACATGCACATGTTAATGAAGGTTTAAAGGCATGTTAGTGAAGATTAATTATTTTCTTAATGATTACTTGGAGGTTACACTTTCTCAAGAACATTTTAGGTAGTCCCCTAAAATATAATAGAGTTTTAAGCATGTATAAATACCTATTTTGTTTCATGTAACCATCTTCTTCTTTTATACATTATTGCAGCCACAAGTTAAAGTTAAATAAAAATTTCTTTCATGGCTTCTTAGTCTCGTTTTTACTTTCATGCAATTTTTATTTTATTCTCCCTTTTCATGCTATTTTTATTTCGTGCTCTCCTAATTAGTTTATGCTTCTCTTATTTCATGTTAGTAGCATGGCTTTAATTATTGTAATTAGTTTAGTTTTATTTTATGCAAGTAGTTAGCTCTTTTTCCTTTCAATAAGCTCTCACTTTCCTTGTTTTCAACGTTGAAATCATTTTATGTTAATATGTTTTCAAACATGAGTAGCTAAAGCCCTTGAATTTAGGGGTAATGAAACTCTCGTGAAACATATTAAATTAACGTTATGAATTCATTTGTGATTTCTGTTATACCCTTAATGGAATTATGAATGATGGTAGTTTATGTTTGTTTTTTATTGAATTTTGATAGCCTACGTTGACGTCTCAAATAGGCTATGCTTAACTCCATTTAAAATATAAACTATTTGATCATTTGCTTGAGTGATTTTGATAATGAAAATCAAACTAGATTCAAAATTTAATGGCATATATTACTAATTCATAGTATATAGATCATACTTAAAATAGGTTTTATTTTTAGTTTCATATCATTTTTGTGAATGTTGATAAGTGGGTTGAATGGCGTGTTAGAGTTTGATGATTTAAGTTGTGTTAATTAACTGCACAAATAGATCATACTTATAATAAGAACATCAATAATTTCTACTTAATATTTTAATGAGAGATTATAAATGAATTTTTTGTTGATTTATATGAATGACTGAAAGTGGATTTGCCTCTAAATTGTTCCTTGATCACATAGTTTTCTTCTCCTTTGCTCTAGTTAATTTTGTACAATCTTTCTTAGTTTAGAACCGCTTCAAAATTTTAGGCTAATTTGATTGAGTATAATTAGAATTTAATTCATTTCCTACGGATCGATTTGTACTTACATAATACTAAAATTGTACGCCGGGCACTTGCGATTTTTAACGATGATATTTTTAACGACCGTTTTCTAATTGATAGAAATTTCCGTCGTTATTTAAGAAGGTTTTTGGTGCCGTTGCCGGGGAATAACAATTTAATTTTAATTTTACTCTTCGAATTAATTTTTGTATTTTCTTTTGTTTTACTTTTATTTTTTGTGTTATTAAAAAAAATATTGATGTGCATTTGTTCACTCATGATGTCTGTGATTTTCTTTTTGTTCTTCGTTCTTTGTTCACTTGTGATTTTCCTTTCCTTTTAATTAAATATATATATTAAATTTTTTGTTATTGTTCACTTGTTAGTTCAGTATGCATTTTCTCTTTCGTAGCTCTTTTAGTTCACTAGTTGTTATCTATTAGTGTGTTGATTGCATTTGTTCTTTGTGTTGATCTTCATTCACTATGTTTAGCATTTGGCTGATCTCTGTTCTGTGTTGTACTGCATAACAAAAGAAAATTGACAAATTTTTATTCAAAGTTATTCACTGCTGTTCTACAATTCAATTTTGTTATATTTTTCCTTTGTTTACACTTCAATGTAACAATATCACCATTCCTAACCAAGATTTTTTTTATTCCTCTCAGTTGTTGCCCTCACTACCTCCTCTCCTCCTCAACACACTGCCCTCTGCCATGACCTGAACCCACTTATGCACATCAGACTTCATCCACTTCTGCCTACTTGCCCAAGCCACACCCTACTGCACATCACCAACCCACAACTCCTATTTAAACAAGCATAAATAGTACTTCCATCATCATACTTCAACCATCATCAGCTTCTGTTGCGGTCACAACAACAATCAAACTTCAACTTCATTAAGCTACCACCATTCACTTCTAGCTCACCTTAAACAACCACCACCATCACCATCATCCTTCAACTCACTGTCAATACAACCATCATCAATACACTATCCACTTCATACATTGCAGCTATCACTTTCCTGCTACTTCTCCATTCCAAAACAACCTCCTAAAACGCTCCCTGTCAGTACAACCAGAAACAATCCACTGCCTTGATCACTGCCTATCCAACCATCCACCCTCCTCCCAACAACCAGAACACCATCACCTTTTCCTACAACCATTATTCACTACCCTCCTTGCTTCATTGCCTCCTCACACTAACAGCAATTCCTCATCCCAACATATAGCAACTTACACTTCCTTCTCCATTCAAATCACTGCCTTCCACTTCGATCATACTTCCTCCTCCTACAGAAAACTGCCGCCACCATCGCCTGCTGCCACGTCAAATATACATCACCCGCAATCGAACCAAACTCCGCCAACTTCATCAACCATCGTTTAACAAAACACTGTCAAAGTCTCCTCCCTAACCCAAACCGCTTACATCACTTACTCCATTTCCACTGTACCACCCACAACATCGAACCGCAACTCCAATCAAGCACCTTTTTCGCGACCACAACCTCCCTCACCAGAATAACCGCAACTACAACTTACAGAGCCCCTTCATCATCTTCCATATAAATCCACATCCATCTCCAATTCCAAATCCCGATTTGACATCCAGAACCACCACCGCGACTCCAATCCACAACGCAAATCAGCCTATACGCCACTGCAACCAACCTGTCAAGTCACGAACCGCCAAAGCAACCTCAATTCCAGCAAATCTAAATCAGCTTGTGTTATATTGATTTGATTCTGGAATTTAGCGTTGGGAATTTTTTTTTGGTTGTTTTGCAATAATGGAATGTTTTGTTTGACCAGTGATTAGCTTGGTAAAGTGTTTTATTTTAGGATATCTACTTACTGTGAATTTGGTTTTGTTTTGTCTAGGGTCAGGCTTTCACTTTTTTTTCTTGTCTAAAAAATAAACAAAACGAGTTGTTTTTTGTTTGGCCTTGGTTAATTTGGCTGCAGTGGGCTTCTTGTTTTGTTTTGTTTTGTAAAGTCCTTTGTTTACAAAAATGAGGGGGTTGTTTGGTTTAACCAATTAGATTGAGTTAAATTATTTGTTTTAAGTTTTATTTTGTTTTAAGTTCATATTCGACTCTCCTAAAAAGGAATTTTTACTATAAATTACTCTGCTCTGCTTGCTAAAAAAATTATGTTAAAAGAAATTTTCACTACTTAAAATAAATTGCTAATAATTATGTCCTCTCTGTTATCAGGCTCTTATCATTTTTTTTATTTTCATTGCCTTGTTGGTTGTTTTCATTTTAAAAATAAAACAAAAAAAAAATATCCAAAAACAAAATAAATTTTCATCCGTAGTTGCAATGTTAAATCACGTTTAATTTTTTGTTTTGCATTCATATCATCTTATATTCTTTTCAAAGGGCAACACCCAAATCCACATAAGGTAGGAGATTTCATCACCCCCTCCTTAGCCCACAAATTGCATTTCATTCTAGAAATTGATTAATAATAACGGTTAGACGTTGGACTTAAGGGTGTTGCGAGCTCACTTAGGGCTTAATTGTATCTTGATAGGTTGTCTTCTTTTGACGATCTAACTTTTTGGTGTCTAGGCTACGACAGAGCAATAATTATATATAAATATTACGGTGATTCGTAAATACTATAATGATTGTTTCTTTAATGGTACTTAAACCTTCGTCCACATTACTACGGTGAATCGTGGTGCACCGATAACTCATGTCCGTCACATGACTAAGAACTATTTTGTTTGATTGAGTCAAAGTGTGCTTATACAATTTTGGGTTAGGAGCTACTAAGGACAGATAATTTGTGATTAAGTATTGCATTCATTTGGTTGCATTAGTTCATGCATATATATATAAAAAAAAGAAATCCAAAAGTAAAAAATTTATGCATTTCACTTAACTTAGTTTTTTTTAAAATCCAATCCAAAAAAATAAATCCTTTCAAATATTTTCCTTTGAAAAAAAAGAAAAGAAATCAAACAAAATCAGAAATCCAAAAACAAATATTTTTCTTAAGTTATTCTAGAAATAACAAAAATAAAAAATCTTTTCAAAAATAAAAGCTAAAAAAAACAAAAACATATTAAAAAAGAATTTTTTTTGAAAATCCAAAAAAAAACAAGAAGCAAATCTCGCTTTTGAAAAATACATACTTTTTGGTGAATATTTTTCCTTTGAATAAAAATATATAAAAAACAAATTTTCACTTCGTTTCATCTTCTAAACCTTATTTCATTCTCTAAACTTGATTCTCACTTCTTTCTCTACTTGACCTTTTCACTTATGCATGAGTATCTGGACTCGTGACACACAAATGAATCGTTTAACACGGACAAACGATCCTCCAACGATAGTAAATGAAAATGTCCCTCGCACTCTCAGGGATAGAATCTTTTTCAATAGAGTTTCTATTCCTTCTTGTATTACATTACCCACCCCAACGGGTAACTATTTCGAAATCCATACCAATCATATTGTCATGTTCCTAAAATTTGGCAATTTTGAAAATGATGACCCATACATCTTCTTAACGAAATTCGAATAAGTATGTGCAACCATTGAATTCCAACAATTATGTGATGATGGAATCAAACTTTGGTTAATTCCATTCGCCCTTACCGATTACACTGAAAAATGGTTGTATAGCTCACCATCAAACTCAATCAATACTTGGGAAGAATTTGTTAAAGTTTTCTTAAAAAAAAATTCACCCCTTGGAAAAAACAACTATAATCTGAAACAAAATTATCGATTTCCATCAATTCAGGGGTGCACCTTTCAGAAAATATTTTGAAAGATTTATAGAGCTTTCGATAAAATGTCCATACGATAATTTTAAAAAATAAACTCTTTGCCAAATCTTATATGATGGACTTGAAAATAGTTCACGAATCATGCTTGAATTGATGTGCCAAGGAAATTTTCTCACTCAACATCACGACAATGATTGACAATTCCTTGAAAATTTAGCCAAAGAGTCATCCCAATTGGAGAATTCTAACGAAAATCTACTTACTCACGATCGAATACATACTCGATAGGATCATCGCTGGCTTTAGAAGCTAAAATCGATGTAATGATCAATAAATTGAACAATGTTTTCTTCTCCAACCAAATGTACCAAGCTTCCCAGCCAACGTGTTATAAATGCAACGATCCGAATCACATAGCCGATTAGTGTCCTCACTCGATAGAACAATTCAATGCTTTTAATAAGTTTAAAATGATCTGTTATCTCCAATGTATAATTCTGGTTAAAGAAACCATCCTAACTTTGCATGGAACCAAATTAATTCTAACATGAATTTGGTTCGTCCCAATTTTCAAGCATTTCGAACAATGCTTTAAATCCTCCCTTTCAACTCAATCATTTTCAACAAAATTTTATGCCTCCGTCTCAAAATCAATCGCAACAATCTTTTTCTCCTCAAGATGATAAACGGTTGACTTCCCTTGAGAAAAGTCTTGAAAATTTGGCTAGAGAAACCACCTAAAGCCTCCAACCAAACAACAATTTGCAAAATTTGTTAACTTATACATGTAGAATATAAGTCAGTCGACTGCGAAATTTAAAATGAAAATGAGTCAATTAGCCACCTCTGTGAGTGAACATGAACAAGGCACATTCCCAAGTCAGCCAGTTCCGAATCCCACAAATGAAAACATGAATTTGAATCAAGCCCTTGTCTTTTAAGACAGCAACATAAACCAAATGAATGCTATCACGACTTTGCGTTCAGGTAAACAAATCGATAACCAAGTTATTAATCCAAATGATTTACTGAATGATCCTTTAGAAACTTCAAAAAGGACAAGCGATTCAAAAGAAAACGTTGAGCCAAATTGAATCAAATGCCAATTCGAATTCTTCTTCTACTCAAGTAGATCGACCTACCAAGTATCGTGTTTCATTTCCACATCGTCTTTGACCTAAGAAATATTCCGATTAAATGGAAAAGGTGTTGAAATTTTTTAAACAAGTGAAAGTGAGCATTTCGCTCTTTAATATCGTTCAACAAGTCCCAACTTACGTTGAGTTTCTCAAGGACTTATGTACTCAAAAAGGACACATTCGTGTACCCAAGAAAGGTTTCTTAGCTGTCGGGCTTAGCAAAGTCTTATCCCAATCAATTCCTATTAAATATAAAGATCCTGGATGTCCGACAATCTCATGCACATTAGGAGATAAAATGATTTTCAAAATGCTTACTAGACTTGAGTGCGAGTGGCAATTTGATCCTTATTCAGTTTACCAATAACTTGGCTTAGGTGAATCGAAACCAACAAAAGCAACTCTTCAATTTGATGATCGTTCTATTAAGAAACCCGTGGGAGAAACTAAGGAAGTACTTATCAAAATTGGTTAATTTATATCCCCATCGATTTCATTGTTTTTGAGACACTACCCATGAACAATTCGATGAGTAAAATTCCATTGATTGTCGAAATGGTTCGGTGAATATTTCTTTTGGAAACATGATTACGGATCTTATCATCTTCAATCTTGAAAACAGTCGAACGGATCATTTAACCAATTGTTGGAAGTTAGCTCCATTCAATAAAATTTTGACTATGAAACTGTTGACCTAAATCGCGAACACGAGACTGAATATGAACAACCATTTCGAGACTTTCCTAACGAAATTGAAAATGCGCTTCCTTTTAAACTCTTTACTGTTGAATCAAAACTTTAATCGAATTCTTTGATTGAGCAACCCCAAGGTTGGAAGTCAAAACCTTTCCCGAACACCTTAAGTATGCATACTTTGGTAACAATGAAATGTTTCCAGTCACAACATCTACAACTCTCTCTCTCTCTCTCTCTCTTGACCAAGAAGCTTCCCTTTTTTCAATTCTGTAGAAAAACAAAGAAGCAACTGGATGGTCAATTACTGATATAAAGGGAATTAGTCCTGCTCTTGTTCAACATCGCATCCTTTTAGTTGACGATACCAAGCCTGCTCGTGACGCGCAACGAAGGCTTAACCCAAAAATGAAGGATGCAGTTCGTGATGAAATTCTTAAACTCCTTGATAACGGAATCATATATCACATCTCTGATAGTTCATGGATTAGCCTAATTCATGCCCGCCTAAAATGTTTAGACTTATTATTATCAAGAATGAGTCAAACGAACTCATTCCAACTCGTACTCAAACGGGTTGGGATGTTTACGTTGATTATCGAAAATTAAATGCTACAACACGTAAAGATCGGTTTCCTCTTCCTTTTATCGAGCAAATGCTTAAATGATCAGCCGACCATAAATTCTATTGCTTTCTTGATTGTTATTCCAGTTATAACCAAATTCCAATCGCTCCCGAATATCAAGAGAAAACGATTTTCACGAGTCTCTTTTGCACCTTTGAATCAATGTATGCCTTTTGGCCTTTGCAGCGCTCTTACTACGTTTCAAAGATGCATGGTCGGCATCTTTTCCTATATGATTGAATGCTTTTTAGAAGTATTTATGAATGATTTTTCCATCTTTGGAAACTCTTTTTCTGAATGCTTACACCATCGGTTCTTAATTGATGAAAGGACGAATACTTAACGTTGAATTGGGGAAAATGTCATTTTATGGTCAAACACAACATTGTTCTTGGGCATGTCATTTCAAACAAAGGTATTAGGTAGATAAAGTAAAAGTTGACGTAATTTTAAGTCTACCCATTTCCAAATCTATCAAGGACATTCGTTCATTTCTTGGGCACGTTGGTTTTTATCGATGCTTTGTGAAGGAATTTAGTAAAATTGCTCAACCTTTGACGACTCTTCTTGGGAAAGACGTTCCATCTGACTTTAATTTTGATTGTGTTTCTACTTTCGAACGTCTCACAAATGAACTCATTTCCGCTTCCGTCATCTGCTCACCCAATTGAGATATTCCTTTTGAATTAATGTGTGATGCTTCTAACTTTGCAGCTGTTGCTATCTTAGGAAAACGCCTCAAAAAAATTCTTTATGTCATCTACTACACTAGTATGACTCTAAAAAATACTCAACTCAACACAACCATTGAAAAAAGGTTTCTAGCCTTAGTCTTTGCACTCGAAAAATTCTGACCTTATTTGATTAGCTCACACATTACTGTTTACAACGACCATTCCACACTTAGATACCTTTTCACTAAAAAGGGTGCTAGGTCTCATTTGATCTGTTGGAACCTATTACTCCAAGAGTTTGACCTTACGATCAAAGATAACAAAGGATTTGACAATGTCATTGCCAATCATCTATCATGTCTTCCAAATGCATCATCTTCATTACAGATCAACGAGAACTTTCCTAATGAATAACTCATTTCCGTTTCCGTCGATCCATGGTATGTCGACGTAGTAAACTATTTAGTCACTAAGGAACTCCTTCATTTTGGTCGAAATAAGAAAATTTTAAATTTCTTTCCCAAGACAAGTACTTTTATTAGGATGATCCATACTTGTTTAAGTACTATCTCGACCAAATCATTCAACGTTGCATTCCAGATTGTGAAATCAAAAGTATTCTTTCATTTTGTCATGACCAAGCTTTTGGTGGTCACCTCAGTCCGAAGAAAACTACGGAAAAGGTGCTTCAATGTGGTTTTTACCAACCTACCCTTTTCAAAGATGCATTCGATTTTTGCAAAACTTGCAATTGCTGCCAAATGACCTAAAGGATCTTTGACAAAACATGATGCCTTTGAACCTTATGCTTACGATCGAAATCTTTAACATTTGGGGTATTGACATTATGGGATCATTTCTCAATTCTTTCAGAAATTTGTACATTCTTCTTGCTGTTGATTATGTCTCTAAATGGGTTGAAGCCATTCTGTGTAAACAAATGACCACAAAGTTGTTGTGAAATTCATGAAAGGAAGCATCCTTTGGAGGTTTGGAACACCTCGCACAATAATAAGCGAAAATGGAACCCATTTCTGTAATCGTTCATTTGAAACTCTAATGAAGAAATATATGATAACCCACAAATTATTCACTCCTTATTATCCTCAAACTTGTGATCAAGTTGAAGTTTCAAATATCTAAATCAAAGAAATTTTGGAGAAAACTGTGAATTAAAATCGAAAAGATTGGTCCTAAAAATTGACATATGCGCTTTGGGCTTACAAAACTGCTTATAAAACCAATCTTGGGATATCTTCTTTTAGGCTTGTATATGGTAAAGCATGCCACTTATTCGTTGAATTTGAACCGTTGTGGGCGGTTAAGAATATAAATTTTGATCTGAAAATGCTAGCGAAAATAGGAAATTGCAAATCAATGAATCAGAGGAGACTAGAAATGACAAGTATGAAAATGAGAAAATTTACAAAGAAATAACAAAAGTATTTCATGATAAGTTAATCCTAAGGAAAACATTTTCGTCAAATCAAAAAGTTCTTTTGTATGACTCTCGACTTCATTTGTTCTTTGGGAAATTAAAATAAAGGTGGACATGACCATAAGTCGTACGTACTGTTTTTCCACACGATGCCATAGAAATGGAAAACTCTAGGGATGGTTCGATTTTTAAAGTCAATGGTGTTGGAACAGGACCAACCCATAGCGGTAGTGGTGGGTATATTTCAATTTTTTTTACCCTATTGGATCTTTTATTGGGCGTATGAAGTCTAACTAAATTAGAACGTTTTTAAATTTTATCTAAATAAAATCATTTATTTTACTTACATTCAAATATATTAAGATATGAAATTAATTTTATTTGATTTAGTTTATACATGAATGTACCATATACGTATACATGTGAGTGCATGTGTGACACAATAATTCGTGAAAGGTATAATATGCCCATTTACAGATATTGGAATTTACATCGCAACAGACATATTAGCTCATTTTGTATGTCATGTATGTTGCCAAAACATGTGCATGTATATGTATTACAATACAAAAACATGTATGTATAAATATATCATATATAATATATGAACATAAAACATTTATATATAGGTAATTATATATGTAAAAAGAGAGAGAAAAATTATTAAAAATTATTTATAATTCAAAATTAACTTACTTTTGCAAACATTATAATTTTAATATTTTAATTTGTATATATTATGAATAAAACAATGTTTTTGTCCATAAATAATTAACATAAAATAATCTATCGATAAAAATTCAAATTTTATAACTTTCTAAAATTTAAGATCATATTGCAAAAATCTGAAGATTTTTCAAAGTTGAAATATTATTTTTAAAAACAAATATATTGATTTCGACAATAATTATTTAATATAAAATAATATATTATTAAAAATTCAAAATTTTAGAAATTCTAGGATCATGATGAAGGGTTAAAAAAAAATTAATTTTTTTTCAATTAAATTATTATTTTTAATAAATCTTAAACAGTTTTTTTGAAATAATAATAATTATCGAAAATAATAAAATTTATTGAAAAATTCCTAAATTTTTTCTATATGTTTTGAAATGATATGATATTAAAAAAAATATATAATTAAATTTTTAATGTAATAATTATTTATATATAATAAACAATTCAAAAATACAATAATGTTAATTTAAAAATATGAATATATGTATGTTAATCAATTTTCCAATTTGTAAATTCATATTATCTATAAATAAGTTTCCTAATTTTTTTAAATCATATATATATATATATATATATATATCTTCTGCATGCATATATGTAATGAGAGAGAATAGAATAACAAATTGATTTTGTACAATAAATAACATTGTCTATACATAAATCAAATAGAATAATAAATAAATTATGCATATAACCAAACTAATTTATGACAACTACACCTACTTACAAAATCTCATTTAATCAAACATATAGCAGCAATATATTTAAACAGATATGAAATTGTTCATTATAGGATCTTAGAATATAATTTAATTACTGTAATATGAATTAAAATTACCAATTTAATGATGGATTTGAATCCACGTTGAAGCAATGACTTTCCTTCCTTTTACTGTTCTTGATTATTCAGATTGCAAACCAACCCCTAACTATAGAAAAGTATTATATTAATTTGAAATATATTTGAGAATTTTGAAGTGGACTGAGAGTTATGTTTTAACTAGCAATGCAGAAGGTAACAACAACTAAAAGGTTGGTTGTTATTTTTAAAGATACATACATACATACATACATACATATGGTTGTATTAGAGAGAAACGAGGAAAACATCTTTACCCATTGTCACTTTATCTCAACCCATTATCTCCAAGCCAATTCCCTATGTTTAAGCCACCCCTAGACCTTCCCAAAATCGAAATTTTGCAGCCTGATGGGTCTTAAATCCATCTAATCCCAAGCCAAAATACTATGAATTAAATCTAATTTTAATCGCTTGTCGATATTGTATATCGATCGATATATTTATAACTTTTATAAATATATATAACATTATTTATTTCTCCAATCATATTCAAATTTTATAACTAATACTTCATAATATTAATTAATTTATAACAATTAGTTATAATTAAATCGTTCGGTCTTAAGGGAATTATTTATTTCGGGTATGTAACTCTTAGGTGTAAATTTGGTCAGCGATTAACATCGAACTATTCTAATGTTAACATTCACATGTCACTTAGTAGGTGGTGTGACATTATGACCAAATTTATCGCTTACTCATTTTCGATAAAATCCAATTTTAATTTAATAAGCATTACCCGGTTGTGACATTTGTTTACACCAATTCTCTTCGTCAAAACTATATCACTTTGGACTTATGGAATTCGTAATGGTCAAAATTCCAACCTCATCCACATTCAACTTTATAGTCTAAATACAAAGTCCTTGGTTCAATAATAAAAATTATTATTAAATGAAATACTCTGGCCATGACTTTGACTTTGAGTTGACTTGAATTAAATGTGATACTAACCGCATATAACCGAGAACATGAATCCTCTCTTGAATAGTGCTTCGCTTCCAATACTTCCACTCGATCCAACTATAGTCATTCGATGGACTCCATGCCATGATTTGGCTATAATCAAAGAGGAGCTTTTATGTTAAAGATCTATAGTATTCTCAAGTCAAGAAACTGTGTAAATCAATCACATCGATATTTACCATTTGACCTTAGTTACATTAACCAATATAAAACTATCGAGTGGGTCGTTTCATAGTTATCCAATAACTCTTAGTATGTAACCCCTAGGTGCCCCCCAACAGTCATGAATACACTGCCTAATATTTGGAGAGCGTTACGTACTCCAGTCTCAACGGATTCATCGATATCCAATCTCAATGCATCTTAAATAGGAACATTTAAAAAGGTACATTTGTTTCGTTGTGATTAATTACTCACGGTTACAACACTTTGTAACTATTATAACAAAATATACAATTTATAGATTTTTCTATTAAATATTCTTTTAGTTCAGTTAATTAATTAATATAATCACATTATATCAAATATATAATAGGAAGAAAAAATACCTTTTATTTCGAACAGGATTGGCCAATGAGTTAGATATATGTAACAAATTATATAATTGCCATTGGGCATATTCCTAACTCTATCAATCTTCCACTTGCACTTGGGGTCAAATATGGAATCTGATTTCAACTTCTCCAATCAATTTTCTCAAAACCAACTAGGTCAGTTCCTTAGTAAATGTGTATGCTATTATGTTTTAATTATCTACTTTGTCGATTTACTCTCTTTAACACTGATAAACTACCTTTATCATGTGGAACGATTCGAAGTATGTCTTTCACCTTTTAGTGAGCTTTAAGTTCTATCATGACCATTCATGACATTATTATCTTATAACAACATTATGTAATTCTCAGCATTGAAATCATATTTGGCTCAATTATAAATTTGTGCATTTATATCTATATACATTGGTTTATTGTAGCGCTACTCAAGTTAATGTTCTCAACATTTCGTTGAATCGACCAAAATCACTTTTATTTTGAAACATCTTCAAATTAAACATTTTAACTTGAATTTTATCATTGACATGTTATACTCAATATCACTTTTAAAAGTTTGTGTCCAAACGTTCCATCATAATGAGTTCATTGTTTCTATAAACAATTCTCTAGTACTTCGTAAATACGCTAGAATACCTCAAACAACCATTTAGTGATATTAATTTGAATTTTTTGTTTGCTCCATGTATCAAATATATAAACAAAACACAATATCATACACAATATAACATGTATGATAATTTCTATCGCTAGTGCATAAGGAATCCAACTTACATGTTCTCCTTTTAATAGGGTGCTCTTGTATATCGTTTTGGGACAATCCTTGTATCTTTTATACTCACCATAAAAGACGTCATTTACAATCCAAAATTGAGTATTAAAACAAATAAAGTTGATTTTAATACATGCATATTGTTAAAATCAATAATGTGTTGTTTACTTATAGTTTAGAAATATCAATGTACCTTTTAACGTTCTTTCTTATGAACACATGCTTCCTCTGCACTTTGATTGAAAATCAAACTATCTGATATTTTTATCAAAATATTTATTTAATCTTGATGCTTATAAAATGATGCATTCATATCATATCTTGGATCAAATCTAAAGACTCACAAACCCAATATCTCTCCCACTAACTTCGATGCATTTTTGGTTAATATGTGAAAACGGCTTACTCTAAATCATTATTTAGAATTTTCTGTTTTAATACATAAGTACTAAACACTAAGTCTTATCGAGCGATAATTTTGTGAGTAAACCTGAATTAACTTGATCATGTTGAATACCGAATCTGTTATGCTAATTTCAACAATTGAAATTTACGATATTATTCTTATCAACATTGCTTATTTAATTCCAACCACATTAGCCTTTCCAATAACGACACAACCTCGACCAATAGATCACATCTCTTTGGTTACGACTACTAAAATCATGTTTCGATAGTGTACTTGAAATTCTTTTAGATCTACTCATCATACCATATAGAGTAACAATCTTAATTGTTTAATTGAACAACCAAGGGTAATGTAAATTTTCGACATTGATAAGAAACTCATAGTTTCTCTTCGATGTGCAAGAATACTTATTAGACATTCTAATGCTATGTGTTTATTTGTGTTAGTTAATTTCACTTCATCTTATATAATCAGTTCTATCTATGAATTAGACCTAATTCCATTTAACTACCAAAAGTTTCACAAAGAAATTCCTTCACAATGAAGCTGATATATCTTGAAACAACAGTTGTTTCTTAGCGCAAATAGAATAGGGATTCATAAAAGATTTATGAACCTTTTTATTTGTAAAACTGATTTTAGTTTACAAAAATTATGTTCAAAATATAAATATGTCATTTGATGATAGACCTTTCCAAAAACTTTTAGAGATTCATATAAGATCCCTCATGAACAATTATTACGTGCAATCTGTCGACTCGCATAACCTGCCAACTGCTTTGGCCTAGGATGTGTTGGGATTTCTTACAAACCATTATCTTGTATGATTTTGTAAACTGTTGTTTAGATGAAATAATATCAACCTTGTGTACTAATCTTAAGTACATGACCTTATAGAAAGAAACTAACTCAACTTCACTCATAATTAATCGTAAATTGTCCAATAATGTTTGATTACTCCTTATTGATGCATCATTATGTATCACATGGAAAAGTGATTTTGAGATTGAAACTATATTCATTTTTGGGTACACTTGGAACTCTTTCCAACGTACTTACTTATTCGACCAAATCAAATCATTTTATTCTATTGCATGTTATTTTATTTGCTTTTCTTTTATATTCTATGATTTTATCATAAACTTACTACATGTGCATCTAATACACATGTTCATGTTGGTAATAAATCATAGATGAGTATAACAAAGTATGTGGAACACTTTTGGTATTAATAGACTTGTGATTGCATATATCAACATGTATTAATTCAAAGAGTTCATCAAATTTTATGATGCTCCCACTAAATGGGTGCATAGCCATTAATTGTTTGAGATATAATTAACCTGTATCATATGATTCATAATCATATAGTAAAATTATTTCTCAAAACTACGGCTTAATCTATAATTCCAAAACAACTGTAAATAATATTAGATACATATGTATTTTGTTGCATCACTTTTACTATGAAAACATATTCCATATATAGTTCTATTTCATAATGAATGTTCATAATACTCATATTGAATATAGTTATATCTATTTTTTAGTCAATACTACAAAATAAACATTATTTCACAAATAATGTTCGGTACATTTTACGAAAGCAATTTTTTTTAATTTGATGCAATCTTCAGGTGTTGTATGGCATGCTCCCACTATTTCCGCCATTACTATAATAGTGTACTAAATTTAGAGGTCCACCATTCACTTAATATTGTTAATATTGTTTACTTATTTCATATGCTGCAACTAGTTTACGGAGGAGAGTTCTTTGATTAAATATCTTGAACTCGAAGAAATAAATGTTATAGAAAACAATTTTCTATATGAAAATACATTTTGGAATAAAAATCATATTTCATATTCCAATATTAAGTATCAGTCATTATTACAATTCTTATTTCCAATGTTTCTCTATGAAGCAGAAGTGACTATTCATTCTCTTCATCCAAACTTTACCTTAAATTACATCTATTTTTATACATATATTTTTCTTTCAAATGGTCACACTATTCAAAAGAAAACCTTACTACAATATCATAATAAACCTTTTACAAAAGAGCATTCGATTATTCTTAACATTTAAGACATTAAATATGTTGCATTTTATGTAAACCGATCAACATATGTAACAACCCAAAAATTTGAGCTAAAATAATTAATTAACGAATTAGTTAAATAATTAAATAAGTTTGTGAAATTTTTAGAATTGAGCTACGGGAGTTGCACCATTGGATCCGTGGTAATTTTTTGATTAATTTCCATATATAACTTGTCGAAATCCGAGCTAATATGAAGAAGTTACGGAAAAAAACCAAGAAATCAGAATTTTATAAAAAGAAAACAAAAAAGAATATAAAAAAAATAATACACATTCATAGGTCGACTCGCATTAGGGTCAGGTCAACCAATGGGTCGACCCCCAAAGGGTTCAGGTCGATTCGTGTTTCCGCCTGGACGTGAAAAGTTCTAGGTACGATCAGATAACCATATTTTGCTTTTTTTTGTCAAATCTCGTGTGTCCATAGCTGCATCCGACAGTTCCTAGAGAGCCTATGACGTGGTTGCACCAGATTTAATCTTCAAATCCAGCGGTTTGAGATCCCTAAGTCACACTATAAATAGAACCTTAGGCGTAGCTATTTTTCTCATTCAGATTTTCTCCCATTTGGGTTTACTACCATAGGCTGAACCCTAAACAGAAGATATTTTTAGGGAGTAAATCTTTTTGATTAAAAATATTCTACGCCCTAGAAGTGGGTCCGGGAAGGCCAAGGACTAGAGCTAAGGACCACATGTGAGTGTTTTGTAATTATTTTAGATTTTTAAGTAATTTAAAATAATAGGGTTCTTAATAGTTGTAGTTTTTCTACAATTTTGAGACAGTTTTTATATAAGTTATTTACAGTTAGTTTTTAAGTAATTTTTAAAAGTTCTTTTCAGTCTATTTTATTCAGCTATTTTACAGTTATTTACAGTTATTTATATTTATTTACATCTGTTTTAAAGTTAGAATTTAGCATGTAAATGATTGTTTCTTTTTATAGAGATTTAATCCTTTTTGACACAAATAAATAATAAAAAGAGGAGAATTCGCTAATATGGATTAAAATGAAAAAAAAATTTTTTTATAGAAATCAGGTGTAAAAATAAGAAGAAATAAAAATAGACTAAAATAGGCAAATTTAAGATAAAGCATAATTATAATAAGTGGTTATAACTAAAAAGAGAAAATAGAATAGGCTTATTTTAAAACTTAGATTAAGTTATTAAGCAAATTATAACATATACTTTATAACTAGAAAAGAATAAAATAACATAAGAGGCTTATTTTAAAACTTAGATCTTGGATTAAGTTAATAAGCAAATATAGAAGTAGTGGTCTGTACCGGCAGCATTCCCTTTCAGATCTAGGATTGATGGTCTCATAATAGTAGGTCGGGCTAGGACACGCTTATACTGATTATGGTAAATAAGTGGCCAATAGATAGAGGCTCAAATCTAGGGATTTGGGCAAGGGGCACAAAACTAGAAGAATGTTTGTTAGGACCAGTACCGGTAGCATTCCCTTTCAGGTCTAGGACTGATAGTCTCACAATAGTTAGGCGAGCCTGGACAGTTTTTCCTTTCAGGTCTAGGACTAATGATCTCAAAATAGTTAGGTGAGGCTGGGCACACTTATGCTGATTAAGGTAAATAAAGGATCAAATAGGGGGTGAAAGTTAGTGTGCATCGGCGATGACCGAGTCTACGACATCAATTATGGTAAATAATTCGCTACTACATCTTAATCACTAAAGAGGCGTCTTTTGCTGTGACCAACAGGATTGGTTCACAGTGGCACAACAGAGATAGGAAAGGCCGATCAATGGGTAGGATTAGGATTCCTTCCTATTCAAGGTTTGCATTTGAGATATGATTAGGGTTTTAGCCTAATCACAACAGTTTAAGACAAGTGCAAACAATTAAAGCAAACAGTCAAACAACATTCTATGTGAGTTTTATCTTTCTTTTTATTTCCTTTTAAACTAGAACTATTTCTTAGTCTATTATCTTTATCTTGCTTAAAAATACTAGTAATTATTTGCACTCACCATACTTATTGTCTGACCCACTCCTCTATTTCCCCTTTTCCCCCATAGGCCAGTAGAGTCAAGGACGGTAGATTCAGATTGCTTGAAGATTCATTCCCGGAGTTTTCTCATTTTAGACGTATTCTCCTGCTTTTCATCCTTTTTCATTTGGCTTATGATGGATTGGCACTTATGTGAAGGATTATTATTGCTATCTTTGTACTCTGATTATGTGAGACTGAGATGTATTTTCATGAGATACGAGATATTTTGAGTTTTTGAGACATGTTATGTTTTATGACTTATTTCCAAATGAAGTTTAATTTTGAACAATAAGTTATTATTTAAATGTTTTCCGCTGTTTTTAATTATTTTTCTTGTAAATCTTAGTCTCTGTGATGCTTTAGCTATACCTATAATGCACCACATCCTTTGGTGTGCCCTTTTTAGAAATACTAATGGGTATAGGGTGTTTTAAGATGACATTTCAAGGATCGAGTTCTTAGATGTATCTCGTAGTTTATGTTCTTGTGTTACATTAACACAATATGATCCTTTTGAAATCATTCAAGTTGAATACATGATCTTAAAATACTGTTTATTGGCTTATTTCGAATGAACTAACTTCATCGAAATATTGTTCCTCATAAACTGACTGTTCACCACATAACATTTATATGTGAAAATACATGGATCAAATATCCATATTCTTGAATTGCATTTAGAGTTCAAAAACTCATACAATGCAATACATGATCTACACAAAATAAACATATAAGTGACCAACTTACGAATGTATTAAGTAGTTGAAATTGGGCACTTGCATGGATATAGAAACATTATATAACATGAAATTATAATTATTAGTAAGTATAATTTATATTTCTAATTGTCAACTTTCAACTTAGTTTGTTTATATATGTTAATTGAATTTTTTATTATCAATTGTATTAAATGCACAAATTTATCATTGTAGATAATTATATCATTATATAGCATTTTTTCTTATAATATTAGAAAGGTTAAATGTTACCATTTCATTTTGTTAATAATGCTCCCACTAGTCTTTTATATTTCTCCAAACCCTAAGAAGAAACTTAGAAGGCTTACAACTTCACCAGTGGGTGTTAATTTGTTTTGGTATTCTGACCTTGAGTCTGCTTAACAAATCATAGCCCCACAAACGATGGATAACTCCTTACCAGTTGTATCATATACAATTCCTAACCCATTTTTCCTTATTCTATCTCATTTCGACCTTGAGTTTTCTCAACAAATCGAAAGATATTATTCACTCATACTTACCATATCATGATGGACTAAGCATAATATATGTACCTTGAGTTTGCTTAACAAATACATATAGTTATCTTACTTCGTCTATTCAATAACATCCCTAGCCTGAGTTTGCTCAACAACTAAGGAGTATGTAAGTAATTATTAATATATATATATATATATATATATATATATGGTAGAGGACAACATTATATTGAAGATTCATAATCTTCAATATATATATTGAGTGATATCAACTTATATAATAATATATTTCTTATGAAGTACCCCGGTGATTCAAGTGTCAGACACATCAGAAATCACGGTATATGTACATTTACATATGTATTTATTTCTCAAGTCTATTTGGGTTTCTTTAATGTTCCACATTTAGTTTATACACATATCATATAAGTTTTATTGTTATATAACTTTTATATTTCATATTACTTATATGATAGTCTTACGTAAAATATATTATTAATTAAATCTTATCTAATTAATTTTAATCAATGAACTCTTTATTTAATTTTAAATTAGTATTCCAATATAAGTATAACATTGGACATATCTACTATAACATTATAATATATACTATAACCTTTATAGTGTAACACACGTATATCATATATATGTATATGTTATTTAATTAGTTGACCTTTAATTAATTTATTCAATTAAATAATTTTTATTAAAATTTATCTTGTATACATACATGTATACTTAAGTTATCTTAAACATTTTAAAATAACTTAACATATATCAACATATGAATACGTGCATATATGCATTAACTAAATAACATATTTAATTTATTTATTTTATTAATCTTATTAATAAATTTAAAATTTAAAATTGTTATATAAATATTTTCAAAATTTTGAAAATATCATCATCCTTTCAAACATTTTGAAAAGTGGAAATTAGCCACAAGTGCCTCTTTAGCAAATGCAATTAGTTTCTAGGACACACAATTGAAATAATTACTTTTAAGGACAAATGCAAAATGATTAGTTTTTAAGGCCTAAAAACCTTTGAAATTATGCCCTTGAAAGCAATTGGACAGCTAACTTTGTCCTTTGAAGTAATTATTCTTTTGACTTTGGCCTTGAAATTAATTTCTGTGAATGTGTGTCCTAGAAACTAATTAGATCGCAAAATTTGTCTTTGTAGTGAAATGCCCATTTTGAAAACTTATGTATTATTATAATTTTTATAGTAAACATGTTTTATTTTAAATTTAACTATTAAATTTAAAATCTTTAGCGTTGATTTTCGAAACAATTTTGAAAATTAGCCCAAAACGTAAATTAAGTTGGGATTTTTCTATTAGGAGCAACATTTAGGCTCACTTCACTTTTAGTCCAGGCCGATAACCAGGTAGGACAGGGTACTTGATTACACAATTTCAATCCTAAACATTACCTTTCTAGACACCGTACTAAGTGGGAAAGCTTAATTAGTTAGCCCTGATATGACTAATTTAGACCGCATAGGCTAATGGGCTTCGATACTATTGTTGGAACTCGGTTAGCCTACAACGATAGCGGTGGGCGTATTTCAAAATTTTTGCCATGTTGGATCTTTTATTAGGCCTATAAAGTCTAATTGAATTAGAACATTTCTAAATTTTATTTAAATAAAGTCATTTATTTTATTTTAGTTCAAATATATTAAGATATGAAATTAATTTTATTTGATTTAGTTTATACCTAAATGTATCATATACATATATGTATGAATGCATGTGTAACATAGTGATCCATGAAAGCTATAATATGCCCATATGTAGATGTTGGGATTTACATCACAACAGACATATTAGCTCATTTCGTATGTCATATGTGTTGTCCAAATATGTGCATGTACACGTGTTACAACACGCATGCATGTATAATTATATTATATATAATATGAACATAAAACATTTATATATAGATAAATATATATATATGAAAGATAAAGAACAATGATTAAAAATTATTTATAATTCAAAATTAACTTAGTTTTGCAAACATAATAATTTTAGTATTTTAATTTGCATATATTATGAATAAAATAATGTTTCACCTATATATAATTAACATAAAATAATATATTGATGAAAATTCAAAATTTATAATTTTTCAAAAATTTAGGATCATAAAATAGAGCTTAGAAAAAATCTGGAGATTTTTCAAAGTTGGAATATTATTTTTAAAACAAATACATTGATTTTAAAAATAATTATTTAGTATAAAATAATATATGATTAAAAATTCAAAATTCAAAATTCCAGAAATTATAGGATCATGAATGAAAGTTTATGAAAATTTTTAAAGAATTTTTCAATTAAATTGTTATTTTTTATAAATCATAAACAGTTTTTTCAAAATAATATCAATTACTAAAAATAATAAAATTTATTGGAAATATTCATAAATTTTTCTATATGTTTTTGAAATTATATAATATTTTTTTTAAATATAAAATTGAATTTTTAATGTAATGATTATTTTATATATAATAAACAATTCAAAAATTCAATAAATGTTAATTTAAAAATATTAATATATGTATGATAATTAATTTTAGAATTTTTAAATTCATGCTATATATAAATTTGTGTACTAAATTTTTTAAATCACACATATGTATCTTATATATGCTATTATGAGAGAGAAATATACACTAATATATATATATGAATTTACTAATAAATAAATATATAAAACAATTATTAATGACTAAAATTTATTTTGTACAATAAACAACATTTTTTATACATAAATCAAATAGTACGATAAACAAATTATGCACATAACCAAACTGATTTGTGATAACTACGTCTACTTACAATATCTCAGCTAACTAAACATATAGTAGCAATATATTTAAATAGATATGAAATTGCTCAATAGAATATAATTTAATTACTGTAATATGAATTAAAATTATTACTTTAATATTGCCTTTGAATCCAATTTGAAGCAATGACTTCCCTTCCTTTTACCGTTCATGATTCGTCAGATTACAAGTCTGGAATCACCGACCTTTAACTATCGAATAGTATTATTTTGATTTGAATATATTTGAGAATTTTGAAGTGGATTGAGAGCTATGTTTTAACCAGCAATGTAGAAGGTAATGGCGACCAAAAAGGTTAGTTATTATTTTTAGAGATACATACATACATATACATACATATATATATATAAATATATATAATATTATATAGGGTTGTATTAGAGAGAAACAAGGAAAAACACTTTACCCATTCTCAATTTATCTCAACCCATTATCTCCAAGCCAATTCCCTATGTTTTAGCCACCCCTAGATCTTCCCAAAACCAAAATTTTGCATCCCTAATGAGGGCCTTAAACCCATCTAAGCCAAGCCAAAATACTATGCAATTAAATTAAATTTAATCGCTTGTTGATACTGTATATCGATCGATATATTATAACTGTTATAAATATATATAACATTATTTATTCCTCAAGTCATATTCAAATTTTATAATTAATATTTCATAAATTGCAACGTTCCGTAAATTTTAATGATTTTAATAACTTATTTAACTGAATTTTAATGAAATTTTAAATAATTAATTTAGAAATGAAAACTTGATATTTGAAATACGTCTATTTAAACATAGCAAATGGTAAATTTTCATCTGATAATGTGGAAGTTTATTTTATTGTGTGATTTTATTTCAATTTATAATGAGTTAATATTGATGATAATAAAATATATTTCAAATCTGAATAATTTTACATAATAAATTTGCAAACCTTCTTTTGAGTCAGACGTCATATTTCGTTTCTTCAAATTTGGATTGCTATTGCTTAGTTTATCTTATTTTCGGCATTTTAGCAGCATTTTCTATATTGATTATCAACTTTTGATAAGATGATCGTACCACTGATATCTATATACCGTTTTGAATGTTGCGTTGTACTGATCTCAACAGTGTATTCATTTGTGTATTTCGGAATCCGGTATGCGTCGAAACCGCTAAACGGTTAACCGTATCGATATTTATTAGCCTTTTGGATTTCTTCATGCCTTTTCATGTATCCATCCGTTGAAAATAAATCGCCACTGACCCTTGTGATTCCCAGAATTTACTTTTGGTTTTTGTTATTCCAACGTTTCAAATATTTCTGGTTCCAACATATTTTCTTCGTTCTGAAATTTATATTTTAACATTTAAGGCTTTCTTCATTTTTGTGCTCTGCCGATCTACTTTTGCAAACTGTCCTCCTCCTCTACCCTCATTTTTCTTTAAGCTCATCCCTCTGCACTATTGTCTCAACCGAACTCACCAGCCTCCTCCACACCTTCCAACCCGCCGCTTCCCCCTCCACTTCGTCTGCCACCTTAGCTTCAAACCATCTCGGCCTTGTGTGCCTCTAACCCGAAACCTTTGGCCTCCTTCCTCTTCTCCACCCTGGAGCCACCGTACACCCTAACCCAGCCACATGGCCTTCCATCTTTCCTCCGCAGCCACTTGAAGCTTGCAGCCCTGTCTTCTTTTTAGTTGTTTGTATATAAAGGTCTGTGTGTATATATATACTTGAAGTGTTAAAGAACTTATTTTAATATAATATGTTTAAATAAGTATTATATGTGTAGTTATGTATAATATAATATATAGTAGTTCTCGCACATATACTGGAAATATGTTATAGCCGTTGCCTGGTTCATTTATCATATATATATATATATAGTATGGATTTCATATTTTATATAATATAAACTATATTAGAAGTTTACTGTTTCCACTTTGATATTATGTCCATATTTGATTTTTGAATTATGTATTTTGTCTGCATATACATACATACATACATACATATATATGTGTATATATATATATATCTTGAAATATATATTTGATTTTAAATGTTAAAATATAACATACAACTATGTTATTAGTGATGATTTTGTGATATATTATATATATATATTATATATATATATATATGAGTTAGTTTATATATTAATTAAACATACATAGGTTGTATATATTGTTGTTATTAAATACAGGTTATGTGGTTATATATCTGATTTATGTATATGTTTATAACGGATTTGCAATCTGTTCGATTTTCCATATGAATTTATATAAGTTATATATGTGTGTGTGTGTATATATATATATATATATATTATCATTTTGATCTTAAATTACAAATCGTTTATATATATTAGTACTATAAATTGTTCTTGTAGTTAGTATGTAACTTAGTACATGATTTTATCTATATATAATAGAAATACCCTATTTTGAATCTTTTGAAAAGTCCATAACACCCTCTAAAATTTGTACTACGTGGAAAGGATATTTTGGTCATTACAATTTTCTCACGTTTTTGCCTCCTTGCTTGCTCCAAATGGAATAAGCACGTTTCCGCTCCTAACCGCACCATTTAATAAAATCCTCTTTCTTTCACATTGCGCATGACACAACCGATCCCACTCCTCCATCACCACCTCAATCGGCTTCTTCTGTCAAATTAATCCTCTTTCTTTCACATTGCGTATGACACAACCGATCCCACTCCTCCATCACCACCTCAATCGGCTTCTTCTGTCCTTAGCATCAAAGGCGTAAAACCAACAAACTCTAAATTGTATGAAGCCGAGAAGAAACATTTCAACCTCATCCTCAATTCGTATAACCTTCCCCAAATGATTTGAAGATCCTCAATCGTCACTATCGTTACGACGGAGCATTTTACTCATCTTAATTAAGAGATCAATTATTGCAGAATCGAACTGATCTAGAGAAAAGGAACAAACGAGAATCTACGTCGACAAAATTATGCATCACCATGAAGTTCATCAACAGAGAATAACCAACCAACAAAGCCTTGAATGAACGGAAGCCCTAAATGCTTAACGCAGGTTCCTCATTTTATTTCGATTTTAGATTAATCTGCCAATTTTAGCTAATGTGGGTTGTACTTTTTCAGTTAATTTAATTTTATAAGCTTAATGTATAAACAGACTACACTGATTTTGTTAGATTTATCACTTTAATTTTATTTCTAATTTATTCACATTTCGAAAATTATGAAAGTAATATAAAATTGGTAATATAGCTTTTATGTCTTTCAAATTATTTGGTATTTGTAGAAAATGCATAAGCCTGATGCAATGAATGGATAATTCAACTATAGTCTTATTGGAACATTGCTTTCTCTCAATCTCTAGAAAATATGGTATTTCCTTTTACTTAGTCATGCATAATGCACCCAAGACATATTATCTTGTGTTGAATCTTTACAAGAGTGCTAGACATATGAGGCCACTTAAATATCATGTCACTAAACAGTACTGGGTGTAGTCACCATTGACGCTATAATTTGTTCAGCTAACATGTTAAGATTGATTGTCTGATTCACATGGGATAATTTGTTGTTCAAAGTTAACTGAATGGATTTTTACAGAATGGTTTCTTTAACAATTGATGGAGTGATGTACGTGTAATTTATACAGATTGTAATATTGGATTTTGGTGCGGTGGTGCAGACAAAAACAAACAAATAACGGTAGGCACAATGCTCGACAAGCAATTCATGCAATGATGAGAGGCGGGATGAAGAAAATATTTGGATTATGCCATTAGCTAACTTTCTGGAACATCAATACTAAGTCAAGTAAATGTCTATTTTCTTGCAATTCATGTAATTTCATGCTTATTTTTATTTATCTACAAATACTTGATAAAATCTGTTTGCATAGGTGGTTGCGAATACATAGTGAGTTTTAGTACTATATTTTTGTTCAATCAAATATATCTTCATTATGCTTCTTACAAATGACTTTAAAGGAAAATTTCCTATTTATATTTTGTAAAGAGTATCCAAAAATATACGTGTTTAACTTCTAGATATCACTCTTTAACGATTAAACTTTATTAATTAGTTCTTCTTCATGTAAAATTATCAATTACTATTTTGTTTAACATTTTTCAAGGGAATCATGACTTAATATCATCTACTTAAATGCAATCATTTATTCCTACTTTATTATATGAGAAAAATTTACCCTTATTCATTGTTGTTATCTAAGATTTTATTTGGGGACTTTGTGGAAATATAACTATAGTATTGGTACATATTAAGATCAAAGAAGAGAGATTATATAAATAAACATAATAAGACCTTTAGCAGCTGCGTAAATTTTTGTTACATATTTGTTGTTGCTTAAGTATCATATTTCATTACTTAATCTTATGTTATTTGTTGTTTTAAAAAATAAAATAAAAGTTGCATTCTTCTCAATCGCTGGACAATCGATTGTTACCCACTATCTCCTGCTATTGGAAATGTTTCCTCCCACTCCTATTGCATAGTCAAAATAAATATTCCAAATGAAGCTTTTGAATTTACTAAAATGTCCATTATACAAACGAAGGAAAACTAACTAGCATGAGTACAAATTTGTCATATCTCATTGCCACGTTTTCATAATTTCTCACGTTATACAACATTGGCCCACACTGTTATTCTTGCCGCAAAAGCGGTTTTTATTTTCATCTTCTTTTACTCGTAGTAAGACCCAGAACTCAATCAGGGCTGCAAAATAGTATATTAGGGCTAGGATTCAAATTGTCAAAAGTAACTAATAGAAACACTAGCTTTTCTACTCATCTTTCTTTCACTACAAGATTCAAGCTTAAATGAATTGGGTTCAACTGAATTAAGATATTTTAGTTTCAGATGAAAAGGAGAGTAACATCTAAATCCACCAACGATCAACTCTAGATTGCTAACAATGATGCCATCGAACATTGTTATTTGGTACATGCATACTTCAACTCACACATCATCTTCATAACACTGCATCGGTTGAGTCATGGCTACCATAGGTGTTCCTACAGAGAACAAAATCTGAACAAAGAAAATGGGTATGTTTTACTTTCCTTTTTCCCCCTATCCACTTGGAAAATGGGTATGTATGGTTATATTTTTACGTTGTGATGTGAATGCAACCAAATGAAGCTTTTGACATGGTTAAATTACCCTCTCAACTATTTATATTATAATGGTATTTATATCATTTATGATTCTCACGTTCTTATCCAACATTAAGATATTTCCCCCTTCATCATGCCACGCTCTTTTAATATTTAAGGAACCTTCTTCCATACTAGAAGATCAAAATCTTATGTAAATCATCAACAACCAGAAAAAATGCACAATCTCTGCAATCACTCAAATCAAAAGGTATCCCGATGAAAATAATAGGCTTTCCTAAATTTTGGAATAGCCGCTAAAATGATGTGATTCAGATCATTTAAAGGATGTGGTAGTTAGTTCTAAGCTTGATTTCTACAATTTAGTTAACATATACTTTAATATCTTTGTACTTTTTATGTAGTCCTTCACAAAAATACATTGTGAAGGGAAGCTAGTTAGTTGATCTTCATCTTTTAAGTAAATCCATGGTAATTATTTTAAAGGTTGTCGAACATCCATACTATATTAATTAATATCACTTTGTGGGCAACAATGTCTTCCTAAAAAGGTGAATAAACTAAATTTTCATGTCCCTCAACTTATTAATTCTTGGTAAATTCTGAAATTAACTTTGTATATAAGTCCATTAAATTAAAATTGCCAGAGCATAAATTTTATTGACAGAATAGCAGGCTTAGGAGACCATGATATGCAAAGCTATTTTAAATCCATCACTTCACCGTATGTGAGGATGTTGTTGAATGTATTATATATTTTTCCATGATTTTAGGATATCGTCTATGCAATGTAAGAAGGAAAAATTGGTACCCACCGTAAAGGAATGCTAGAGTTGACAAATGTGGAAGGTTATTTTATGCCCAGCTAGAAAGTTGATTTTACCTACTATTTTTTTTGGAGACTAAAATTTTGTTGTTAAATGAAATAAAGAAATAAAATAATCAGATATTATTTAGTCAGGTATTAAATCAAATCATTTTTACTATGAGCGTTATCTGATTAATATAGTACTATATCTCTCTTGCTAAATTAAATAATATAGTGTAGTGTAATGGAATCAGTGTTATATTGAAATGGAATATAGCAATGTTATTTATCGCATGCATAACCTCTATACTGCATTTTTTTACACGTACAAAACAATAGCATATGTAGGTAATGGGATGGTCTTCATTAGTTTATATGTCAATGTAGTTAATAAAATGGTCTTCATCAGTTTTGAAACTGTTGTAAGAAGGTAAACTGCCTATATTAACTTTGAATTTCACTTTGTATACATAGCATCATCACATGTTTCAAATTATATGGATTAATCTACATTATAATGCGAATCTTTTAAATGAAGTTTTTATACTAAAACATGAAGCTCTTGAAATTACTAAAGTGCATATTTTCAGTAATAAATGACATTTTCTTTGTATACCCCAAAATTGTTCAAGATAACCTCAGTAATTAATTACTGCTTAGAATTATCTCTCCTACTGATTCACAAACCTCTTACTACTGATTCACAAACCTCTTACCAAAGTAAAAAAACTACTATTTTTCATCTTTCAGTTAATCATCTATTTCATCAAATGCATGTTCAGGTTTGAGTTTTCAATTTATTTTATAGGAAACCATGGATTATGTACAAGCTTTGGAAGTACTGTAATCCATGGCCAAACCTAAATTTATAATCACTTCTTTGGCGTATAAGGTAAGAATAAATTATATAATTCCTAAATTCTATTTTTGTAAACGACTTTGTATTATTCATAATATGGTTTTAAGACCTAGCTGAAGATCGGTCTCATTGCATAAGTCAAAATAGGCATGTAATTATTTGACAGTTCTCTGGGTCTAATATTGTTATAGTAGCAGTTTCTATAGTTGGTTAAGTTGACATATATTTTTGAATTTATACATACACATTATCCCACTTCATTTTGTTTAGTTTCTTTGTATTCACATGTTTTACTTAACATAATTCTAGACCCAACAACAACATTCTGATTTTATATATAATTCAAACTTTATACATGCGTTTTTGACTTTGGCAAGTTATAATCAAGAAACTGGAATACACTGATATGTTTTCAATTCTTAACATACTAATGTGATTTGCTTTTATTTATTTTTTCAGTTTTTGGAACCATTGAAAATGGCTTCTGTCTCAAAAAAAGGCTAGACGATGCTTTCACTTTAGAAGCTGTTAAGAAGAAGAGAAGAACCTGAATTTGCTTCAGAATTGTTGATTGTACTTATAGCTAATGCCAATAAGGCTATAGGTTGAGTACTTTATTGGTTGTTTTGTTTTATAATATTCTCAATATAGGTGCACATATTTATTCTTTTTATTTGTAGAATGCTTATTCAATTTTACTTATTGACTTATATAATATGTTGCAGATGATATATATAGTTTTCAAATTATAATGTTATCAAAGGGAAGGATTAACGTCTATTTGTACTTGAAGCTTTTGAATTACTAAAATAGACCATCAAATATTCTATTAAACCAAGGATGTGAAATAGTTGAACATAATGCCACTTTGTTATTCTCTACATGCTAAGAATACTATTTTTTCAAAATGAAGCTTACCAGTTTTTAATGCGCATGATAATTATATTTATATGCCAACTAAGTAATTTTGAGTTTCTTCAGTTCTTTGACGCATCAAAATATAAAATAGTTTCTATTTTTACGTGTTGTTATAATTATCCAATGGAAAAAAAGAATTTCGATCATGTATTTCTTAGCACTAAATATAAGTGGTTCAGTAGAGATCTGAAAATCTGAAAATTAAGAGAACAGATGACGTGAATCATAGTAATTATATACATGCAACTTATAAAAGCATTCTATGTTTGAAAATCGCCGACGGCAGTTGAAGTCTATCCTTTTCATCTTCAATAATCAAAGTTGGTCTAAATTCTGAAAACTACAATGAAATAGAATCAAAATACGGTCATGAATTCACTTGGAATGGATTGCACGTTTACATACTAGCCATCATGCCGACTGTCAAACATAGCAGGTCCACAAGCTTCTACCTATTAGCCTACTATATATAGCATACTATATTTAAATGGTACCACAAACTTCTATGTGCAGCAGCCTATCACATTCAAACACAGCAAAATGTATGTATTCAAGGTGCTCTACTATCTAGGCATGTAAGTGGGAAACCTTTCGTAAAATATATCAAATGGCCCATTATTTTTGCCGATTTTACTGTCCACTTTTACGTTACAAACTTCCACTTTCTATACTTTAATTACCTACGTCTATATAAAGCAACCACTATCTCTTCTCCACTGTACACAAATTATTAAGCTATATAGTTTTCATTTGTTATCATGCCTAAGGTAATTGATAATTATTTTATTTTTGTTCGTTATAACGCTTTTCTCTCTTTTTAAATTTAGTTATTATATGTTGTACTATACGGTAAATATACAGGTAACAAAACTGATAATTCAATATGCACTCGAAAGCAGCAGCTAAAGCGAGCTGGAAAGCAACACTGTGAAGAGTTGGTACAACATTCAAATGCCTTCTTGGTTAAAATAGAACCATTCAATCAATCATCAAAAACTTCCCTGCCTGCTGCAGTTAAAGTGGAAAACGAAGACAGAGCTTTTAGTGAAACTACTGTTGTGCAAGAACCAGAAGGAACCATGAATGTTCAAGAATCCAAATTAATTATGAACCAATCATCCATTGTCGATGACTGGGATGAACCATTCGCAAATGCTGTGGTAAATAAAAAACTCACATTTTAACTTAATTATCCATATAACATACATTTATTTCATGATTCTATCTTTTACAGATTGAATGTTGCAAGAAATTTGGCAAGTGAAGATCGATGTTATAACATAGCTTTCAACGATTTATGCTGGATGTTTTTGTTTTCATGCATTTTTATTTATTTATGTACTACAATCCCTTAGGCATTATTGCACAATAAAGTTAGCTTTGTAAGTTTTCTTGTTTTCATTTCATATGACTTTTTCATTGTTAACCTTTGTAATAAAACAAAAGCTTTGTCCATAAGCCCTAATGGTATAATGGAGGGTATGCAGAAAAAAATTGTAAACGCAAGATGAAAGTAAAACATAAAGATATTAAACAGCCAAATATATGTATTTTCAGCTGATAAAATAACAACATTTCGTTATAAAACCAACACACGATTCAAGCCGCACATTATACTTATACCACACTTATATTGATAACCACTTCATAAATCATGATAAAAATCACTTAGAATGAAATCACCACTTACGCTTCCTTGAAAAATACTACAGTCAGACAAATAATCCAAACTTAATATGTTTTGTTTCATTTAAATTTCATATATTTCAATTATTGTTAAATAATGGTTATATGCAAAGATAGTTCTTAACACAAATAAATGTGTGGTCTAACTTCTTACTATTGTGAAATAGTATGTACAAATACACACAAAACACGTTGCTATATTTTCCAGTATCAATATGGTTTTTGTGTAAATACCGCATGTGCAGATTACATTCATGACTTGACATAAAAGCATGAACAAAAGTTGTTTGACTCATATCAAATTTTATGGATATTTGTAGACATATACAAACCTATTTTTACAGGAGTTCTCAAACTCATTCTTTTATTTACTTCATATTAATTTATTCGTATTATGGGTAGCATAAATGATAATATCAAATATGAGCAAGGCTTTTTTTAAGATAATGAAAATATCATCATTGGGTGAACAAGTTGTCTGTTATACATTACTCATACTCTACGCATACCATGGCTTTTAATACAGCCCGTGTTATTCAGCTTGCCTAATATTCATTCAATTTCTGCTATAGTTATATTTAAATTAAACAACACTTTACGTTGATGCACATAAGCCATCACATGATAGGAGATCAGAATTGAGTGGGAAATAAACTACAGCCAGTTCAGGCCATATACATCTTTTTTCATGTATTGCATATCCATGACCGAGGAACAGTAACAAACACTGTCATACAAACACTGCATACAAACACTGCACACAAACACCGACTGCCAACCCACCCTCCTTATTGTCACTAATCCACCTCCTCTATCATTACACGTACACACTTCACAACAGTGTACAACTTGCCGCGTGCCATATTACCCCCGCTTCATTATAGAACTTCAACATACAAGCTTCCTCAACAAACATCATCACCCCTGCACATTCAGTTCATTTCACTGTTGCCACAAACTATCCTCATTGCCAGTACTTTAGGTTGACTGAAAGTGAGGCTAAAATGTAATCTATTTTCATAACAAAAAATTGTAGCCTTTTTTTTACACATTAAAACATCTTATATTTATTCACCAATTCACTTCAGTCTGCAAAATTGTAACCTTTTTTAGCACATAGAAACATCTTAGTTTTATTCAGCAGTTGACGTCAAGCTGTAACAGTATATATTGCATAAGTGTACCCACACAATAACTGGGGTACACATATTTCTAAATGTTATTTATTTACAAATTAACTCATAGTCAAATACTTGCATTTTATTACTGTGAACATATCGTCTTTGATGGATATTGACATGACTAATATGTGATTGTTCTACACGTTGTACATATAGATGAAAATGTCAACCATACGTACATTAATACAACTAGGCTGCTGTGTACAACCTTACCCTTGAATTGAAATGGTCGATGTGATCCAGTACTAACGGTACGAAGCATATTTCCGAAGGACTCCAATAATACCTGCTATAGTTTCTATCTCTTACCCATTCAAAGCATATGTTACTGTTACTCACACGTTGTCTTTCTATATATAAGTAAATTGTTCAGTTTTATATTTTCACAATACAATTATTTTCTAAGCTAACCAAACAACCTCATATTGAACTTTACTGAATTACTTTCATACTGTTGTATTTATTACTATGGCTGAAATACAAAGAGAAAGACGATGTGAGAACCAACGGTCTAGACGTGAACATGCAAGAGAGCGAACTATTTCAAATAGAAGGTCCCAATCAACTAAAAGCTCTCATTTGAGTTAACCAGGTATTTATTTTATTATTACAATTTTACCTACAGCGAAATCCAAACGTGTTACACACTTGAATTTTATGGCCATTCCACGATCAATCACTACCATTTTCGCAACTACTCTTTCTGCTAGAGTTAAACATTCAACCCTTATTTGATTACTGCTGTATGTTTTCTGTATAAGAAAACAACAGTTTTAGATGGATGTAAAGTATAAAAAATTAATCAGAAGAAGAAAATTTCACATCTTGAAAATATTGATTTTAATTTACGGTTTACACCTGACATATAAAAGATGTATTAACTCATAATATTGCATACGAAAACTTCTCACAAAAAACAAGATCAAATTGCTTATTATTAATGTGGCTGGCGGTGATCATATAACTGAGAGTTTCTGATTTATAGGCTTTTTCTCCATAATGTTTGTATAATGAAAACATATAGATGGAATCCAAATTTTATTTTCATATCCAAATTTAGATCCACATCTACAATACTGTGCAAATTTGAATGTTACATAAAATCCATTTATCATCGTTAAGGCAAGTATACGAACATAGTAATGGAGATGAGCAATCATGCATGCACAATATATGGGAGCACGAGATTACCAAATAGTATCCACAACATAGATATCATCATTTCTCTCCAATATAAAAGTATAAAAATTTCTAAAATTCAGACGACTAAAATTGGACCTGCACGAGTAGATGACCAGTCACACAACAAGAAAGAAGTTACACTTATAGCAAGGTGTATAACTAATGGCATGTCGACACAAGTTAGAAGGTGAAAATTGAGTAAAATTGGTGTGACTTGAGGCAGACAAGAAAATAACAAGTGCTACAATTTTAAGACACTAGTTCACTAGATATTTACTGTTATGAGCAAGGTAGATAAGGCCACATATAACAGTAACACGAGCCTTCTCATTGATTTTTAGGAGTGAAAATTGTCCAAACAGATCATTTTTAACATAGAATAACAAAACACCTGTTTCAAATCTAATTACACAAACAGATCTGTTTCTGTCACGCTGGCATAGTGTTGTTTTTCTAAACTGATGCTATTTCAAATTATGTCGGTGTAATAAAAAATTCTCGGAGTACAGTAGAGCAAGGATAGCGCCAGCCTATTTTTTTTTCTTTCAAAATTTACAATTGAAGAGATTTAAGATGGTGACAATGCCAAAAAAAAGAGAGAGAAAAAAAATTCAAACTTTACACTTATGCAATATGAAATTACGCCAGTGTAAAAAGCTGATTTCACACCAGCATGGCAGAAATAGGTATGTTTCTATCATTATCTTTGACACAGATTTGTTTTTATTATACTTTGTTTAAGTGAGCTAAATGGCTAAATTTTCCTTCTTAGGAGGACAACCGAGGACGGTCCAACATGGCCACTTGACTGGCCATATTGTTGAGACATTGTAATAGCTATAATATAGATTACATGCTGGGTGTTTTAGCAATGGAATAAGTATAGTTTTTTACAAGTAATCATGCAAGTGTTTTACTTAACCACAGAGGTATTAAATTTGCAAAAAACATTATGGTGTACACCACCCAAAAAAGTTGGAATCAGCTTTCCAGAATAAACATGTGTTCTATATTTTATGTATGTTGATGTTCAGTAAATATTCTATTTTGCAGCTCATTGAAAGTATAATAACCCTACTGCATATTGTTAAAGACTATAAAATAATAAAATAGCAAAAGTTGTTCGAAGTCTAATGTTTAAGGTGAAGGGATATGTGTACAGTTTTGTTAAATAAATAACCAGGCAAGTTTATTGGATAGTGTATACAGTATTATTTACTTTTCTCCTGTCATGAGACACATGAGTAATTCAATGGAGTTACGACTTTGAGACTCGGTCTCCATTCCCATGTCATACTACCTGCATTAGAAAGCTGAAGAACATTTTTACTGAAATTTTATCTTATAATTGTGCCAATAAATGCTATCATAATCAATATGTCATATTCAACGATGAAAAATCATCACACATGATTATATAAGATTGATTGTGACATGAAATATTATGAGACATATATCAAGCTTATATGTATTTCAAGCTTATGGACATTTCTATGAAAATTTATACATTATAAAATTTAGCTCATATTTTCTTATTTAAAATTCATACGAAAACCAAATTGATATCAAAAACCGTAACATCGAGTTTTGTGCTTATTTGTTCATACTATTAACGATACAAAAAACTTAGATCGCAAAATTATTTGTATCGGGTACTATCTATGCATATGACCTTTACTACATAATAAAATGTATTTGCGTTCAATTTTCTTTGCACATGTCCATTGAATGTGCCTAACATATTGTATATGTAAAGCATATACCCGATCAATTTGGTCAAAGTGAAGCATTTTTAGCATTTTCAAAAGTATCCCCTTCCATTTACTGATTCAACTGCATATTATATAACAAAACATGATTTAAACTATATACAACATCTATAATTTCTTTTAGGATAATCAACCATAGAAGAAAGATGACAATCAACTCAAACACGTAGAAGGCCAAGGATTCTACCATCTGATTTTCCCGATAATTTTTTTAACTTAACTAGTCGCGTTTTCATTTACATTGTATTTTTGTCATTCTAATCATTCCAACGATGGTAACCATTTAGGCTCATCCGAACATGAAGAACACATGATTACTAGATCTGCTTTCATGATAAGCTATAATTGTGGTCGAAATTTTATTGCTACATAGTATTTTTACAACCACATGCTACCTGCTCCTACCTACGGCCCATTTTGTGGCTCAAAGAAATTCTTTCATGAGACATTGGAGATTTGCTGTAAGAATGGTAAAATTACCATTCAAAGACCAACAACACCTCAACAGCCACTAGATTTGTATATTGATCAAACCGAAGTTGGTACGCATTTAGAAGTAACATAAGCTTATAACAATGCTTTTTCTTTTACATCGATGGGTGCTAACATTAATCATAGCTTAGCAAATGCAACAAATGGAGTTTATTCATATCATGCATAAGGCTCCATATATCATAGCATCGGTAATTCTTTACCTATGGATGGAATGAGACCAAGATATTTGCAGTTATATATTTATGATACTGACCACGAGATTGAAAATAGACAACACGATAATGCAACAATGAGGCAAAACCTACTTTTGATATTAAAACATATTTTAGATATCCACAATCCTTCTGTACAAGTATTTCGACATTTGACCCAACGGGATGATATACAAAATTGTAGAATAAGAATAAAAGAGCTTGCCGTAAATAGACACATTCATGAGTTACGAACCGCGTCACAAGTAGCAGGTATCATTGTAGGAGATGAAGAAGATTCCAATTTGAATAATAGGGACATTATAGTTCAAACAAGAAGTGGAAATTTACAAAGGGTTCAGGATACTGCAGGGTTTTATGATCCATTACAATATCCACTTTTATTACCATATGGTGAACATGGATGGGATCTACACAAACATGACAATGGAGCCACAACAACAAGTTGTAGAGCTTATTATTCTCATCTTTTGCAGGTGAATAACATAACATTTACCTTAACTTACTTTTATTTTTATAATCATTACTGGTTAGTTTATGTGTTTAGATACGACCAACGGAGATGTCACTAATTTTGCATGGCGGTCGCCTATTGCAGCAGTATGTGGTTGAAAATTATGTTAAAACAGAAACTATGAGACTAAGGTACCTCCGTAACAATCAAGATACTATTAGAGCTGAATTATATCTAGGTTTACAGGATGCTCTAACTTCTGGACAGACGACCGCCGGTTAGTAATACTTCATAAGCAACTTATTTATTATGTTGTTTTTAAACTTCATATGCAAAAATTATATATTGTAATTTTTTTTCATTTTACTATAAACTTTAGAAAATGTTGGTGTTCGAAAAATTCTTCCATCATCTCGCACCGGCAGTCCTTGAGATATGCATAATCGATATCAAGATGCAATGGCAATAGTGCGAAGGTATGGAAAACCTGATTTATTTATTACTATCACATGTAATGTTAAGTGGTTGGAGATTACACAAGAACTACTACCCGGTCAAGAAGCACAAGATAGACCTGATTTAACAACAAGGATATTTTGTGCAAAATTAGAACTACTAAAACATGACTTATATGAAAAAGGAGTATTAGGTAAAGTCATTGCGCATGTGCATGTCATTGAGTTTCAAAAGAGAGGTCTACCTCATTCACATATATTAATTATTCTACATGAAAATGATAAGATTAACAACCTTGATGATTATGACGCTTTAGTGAGGGCTGAAATCGCAGATAAAGATTTAGAACCAGAATTACATGCTGCAGTTGTAAAACAAATGGTTCATACTCCGTGCGGTCGTTTCAACGCTAATGCCACGTGCATGAAAAATAATCAGTGTAAGAAAGGATTTCCAAAGTCTTTTGCACCTATAACTTTACAAGATAGTGATTCATATCCGATTTATATAAGACGTGATAATGGAATAAAAGTATAAAGAGGTGGACAAATAATTGACAATCGTTGGGTTCCTTATAAATTGTCATATAAATATTGAAATATGCTCAAGTATTAGATCTGTGAAATATTTATATAAACATGTTTACAAAGGTTCAGATCGTGTTTCTTTAAATGTATCTTCTAACACTAATGATGAGGACGAAATTTCTCATTTGTTAACGCTAGATGGATTTGTGCACCTGAGTCAATATGGAGAATATTTAAATTTCCACTAACTTCTATTTCTCCTTCTGTTATAGGACTACAAATACATCTTCCAAATTCACAACAAGTAAAATTTAGTGCAAACGAAGACCTAGAAACTACTTTGAGTGATGAACATAGATCTAAAACAATGTTTACTGAATTTTTCACTAAGAATATTAACGATGTAAATGCACGTCAATACTTATACTGCGAATTTCCTGAAAAATATTGGTGGGAATATAAACATAAAGAATGGATACGTAGACGAAACAATCGTAAGGTAATTGGTCGAATTTACACAGTATCTCCTACAGAAGGAGATCGATTTTATTTACGATTACTTTTAAACCATGTTAGAGGTCCTACATCTTTTACGCACCTACTAACCGTTAATCAAACTCAGTATAACACCTTTAAAGAAGCCGCAGAACATAGAGGTTTGCTCGAAAATGATAATAGTGTGAAGGAATGTTTACAATACGCTTCAAACACACACATGCCCACCGCTTTAAGAAGATTGTTCGTCATAATTTTAGTGTATTATGCGCCTTCCATGGCGCGAGAACTATGGGCTGAGTTTTTACCATATTTAATTGAAGATTATCCTTCTACGCATACCATTAACCAAAATAATATACACTTAATAAACCGATGTCCTTTTGACCTCAATAACCTCCTAAAACAATATAACAAAACTATTTTCGACTATGACATCCCTCATAACAATTTAGATTTTTCCGGCCACTACAATAGTTCAACCATTATTTTAGAAGAACAGTCTATAGAGATACCATAAACTGATATAGAGTCTATAAATAACTTAAACACATAACAAAATGCAGCATTTCAACTGATCATGCATTCAGTTAAAGAAAAAAACTAACTCAATATATTTCATAGAAGGACCAGGAGGTACAGGAAAAACGTATCTTATAAAGCGATTTTAGCCCATATACGAATGCAAGGCCTTATTGCTATTGCGTTTGCTACCTCTGGAATTGCTTCTCTAGCGTTGCCTAGAGGTCGAACTGCGCACTCTAGATTTAAAATTCCTATCAAATTGGATTCTTCGTCAACATGTCACATTCCTAAACAATCTGATAATGCAAAACTATTGTGTTTGTCCACTGTTATACTATGGGATGAAGCAACAATGGCTCATCGTTACGCATTTGAAGCTTTAGACAGAACGTTAAGGGACCTAACAGGTATAAATACACCATTTGGTGGGAAGATTATTATATTAGGTGGTAATTTTCGACAAGTACTACCCATTGTCGTATAATGTATTAGAGCTCAAATAGTCGATTCATGTATAGTCCGATCATATTTGTGGACAAGTGTACATGTAATTCATTTAACACAAAATATGCGAGCGACAAACGATCAATCATATGCCGAATTACTTTTACGTATCGGAAATGGAACAGAACCTTATATACAAGATGATCTTATTAAACTCGCAGATGACATTGTTATACCCAACACTAATGCAAGTTCTCTATGTCATTTAGTTGAGGAAGCCTTCCCTACACTCCATGAAAATTTATGTAACACTGATTATATAATGAATAGAGCAATATTAACACCAAGAAATGAAACAACGGATGAGATAAATAATACAATCATACATATGTTTCCAGGAGATGAACATGTTTATTATTCTTTTGATAGAGTATAGATGATACTACTAATTTGTATCAGTCGGAATTTCTAAACTCGATTGCTTTAAGTGGCTTGCCACCGCACAAACTAACACTTAAAGTAGGATCACCAATAATGTTACTTAGAAACATAGACCCAAAAATTGGATTATGTAATGGAACAAGATTAATATGTCGTATCTTCCATAGAAATCTCATTGATGCAGAAATTACAGTTGGTAATCATCGTGGTACAAGGGTATTTATTCCATGTATCCCCCTAAAGCCTTCTGAAAATATTACCATGCCTTTTAAATTTAATTCGCAAACAAATCCCAATTAAATTATCATTTGCTTTAACAATTAATAAATCACAAGGACAAACCATTTCTCATGTTGGAATTTATCTTCCAGACCATGTTTTTAGTCACGGTCAACTATATGTGGCGTTGTCCAGAGGAGTAGCAGGAAACTCAACAATAGTTTAGTACACAAAGGCAAAATTCCACATAATAGGGGAACTCACACTAGAAATGTTGTCTACAAAGATGTTTTATTATCCTGTAATCAAAACTTAAACTAATTATAATTAAAAATATATTTTCTGCCAAACTTTTTAAACATACATTGTTCATCTTCATAATATCATGACTAATGTCATTCTACAATTACCAAATGGACTTCATTATTTCATTTATATTTCAGTTACTTTTCTGAACCATGTATTAACTTATGCTCAACTTTGAAACTTTCATTTACATCACAATATATAACAACAATAACTCTAAATTTTAAAAATCAGTATACGAACATTTATTACATAGAATGATCCCTACAACAAAAGTTTTTAACTCCGCCATCACCTATTACTTACTGATGCCGGTCTCGAGGCCGGATAAAGGAGGAGAGAAAACATTTTACGAACAAATGGTGACATTTTTCTTCGTTCACTTCATCGGACTGCAACAATATAGTCATATTTTGTATGTTACATTAAACCAAATTTAAATCACTGTTTTCTTTGCACACGTCCAACGGACGTGCCATACATACTGGTATTAGTCTATTTATATAATTACATATGAGTCTGGGTTTTGGATAAACATATAGTGATTTTATTGTATAGGCGTTTAATTTAGTATTTATTTAAAAATATGGTTACTATTTTAAATACGAGTTCAAAATTTTATATTAATTATTAGAGAAAGATATATATGGATATAATATTTATTTTGTTTCAGTTTACGTTAAACTAATTTTGATTTGCTCTCTTCATTTTTTGTTATTAGCTCTATCCATCGAATTCGTGCCAATTTTGCTTTGCTTTGGAATTCATGCTTGGATTCATAACTCATTTCATTGTCAAATTCCTCTAGCCTCGAAAGGTGAGCAATAACTTACGATTAACATTCTTGTATTTATTAAATTTGATTTCATTTGAAACGACAATTGAAATATGCTGTTGCTAGTTATTATTTAACTGATATATATGATATGCCGTTATCTGTAACAGTTCACCTGTTACATCTGACACCATGATATGTTATTTATATTTTATTTATTATTGATGATGTATATCTGTTTTGATATGTTATATTATTATCATATATGTTCTCACTCTACAAGTTCCTTATTAGTTTAGAATTCCCTATGGGTTGAAATAATACGTACCCGAACGATCTTGTAGAATAGGATAAAATCGTTATGCGTTGAAATGATAAACCCAAGCGATTTTCATTTAATTATATTTTAGGATTGCAGGTAGAAATGATTTATGCCCGTAGATACTTAAATTGCGAATTGAAATGATAAATATCCGTACCACTTGATCATAGTATAGCAAATTATATACAGACACCGTTGGCCTATATATATATATATATTGAAAATGATTTCCAGGGTTTGAAAGGAAATATATAATTTTAATAAATATTGATTTTAAAGATTATATATATATATATATGATATTTTATAAAAAGTTTAAAATTTAGATTTTTAAAATTTTATGTTTGGGAATTTTAAAGTTATAAGTTAGTTTGAAATTTGAAATTTTAAAATTTTGCTTATAATTTTACTATTTTAAAAATATATATAATAAGTTTTGAATATAAAATAAAATCTAATAATAAAATTTAATTAATAAATTTTGATTTAAATAGTATATTAATGTTTAAGTATTTATTAAAAATTATATTTTTAAAATAGATTTTTATAATAATTTTAATAAATTAAGGTTGGAAGATAAAAATTTAAATTGATTTGAAAATATTCTTTTAAGAATTATATTTAAATAAACTCGATTTGAAACTGATTTAATTTAAGATTTTAAATATATGATTTTATAACTTGACTTTGATTTATGGTGATTAAATGAATATTTCAAGTTTTAAATAAATTGAAGGGAATATTTAGTTCATTTAAATTGTAATTTAAGGTTTTATTTAAATGATATTGGATTGGTGAAGTGAATATTTAAATATTAAATAATCGTAAAGTTGAATTTGAAATATAAATGAATTCATAAAATTGAATTATTGTAAATGTTTGAATATTTAAGCTTTAAAACCTATTGAAGTTGAGATGGTTTAAGTTGTAGTTCAAATTTGTATTTGTAATCAATATAAATTGAATATGGTTTATTAAAACTAAAATTGAATTGAAATTGATGAATTGAGAATGATTTAAATTGAATTTTTGAATTCAAATTGTTTTGTGAACTTTGAGGAAACTATTTTTATAAAGCATTTTAATATACACACATATATAAACACTTTGTTGTATAAATTATTTTAATATATATACTATTTTTAATATAAAACTATTTAATATACTAGTTATTTCAATATAATTATTTAACTTATATAAACTATTTTATTATATAAACTTTTTTGTTGCATGAACTATTTTAATATACACTAATTTCTATACCTAAACTGTTTAAGTGGAAGTGTTACGAATTTCAGAGTATTATAATTTCAAAGTTATGTTTTCAAAGTATTATGATTTCAAAGTTATGTTTCAAAGTGTTATGATTTCCAAAGTATTATGTTTTCAAAATGGTATGATTTCCAAAGTGTTATAATTTCTAAGTTTCATAATTTCGAAAGTGTTATAACTTTGAAAGTACCATGATTTTGGAAATGGATATATATTAAGCGAGTAATGATATCGAATTGATATGATTTTGAAATGATATGATATTTTGATTTTGAAGTATGAACTATTTGAAATGAAATGACCACAGTGTTATAATAACGTTTGGTTGTTAAAGAGGCCGGGATCGGTTATTGTCATACTCTCTGCCAATACCGAAAAACAACTTAACAACTGTGTACGCGGTAGAGATTCTAGAATGAACTAGGATGGTTGGCGACGATCTTATATGAGGTATATACGTGGACCTAACTCCTGTGAGTTAACTTAAGGTGGCTGAAACATGAGCAATTGACGGTCCAAGTAAGGTAGCTCCTCCGATCGGACACACATCTTCGACACCATTCTATTACTTTATGATCGATTGGGTGCACCTTCGGATTTATGGGAGTGTTGGACGAGTTGGGCGGTAGCTGCGGCTATGCGTTACCAACAGCCCAAAAGTGTAATTGGTATATCTACCCTGCCATTGCCTAGTTGTGCCGCGTCACCTACCATATCAAGCCCACTACGAGTTTGTATTGTACCATACCTATGGAGTGCCCTGTGACAGCCTCTAGTTTACGGAGGGAGATTACGGTGCTGTATAGACTATGAGAATATATAAAATGCGTTGAGGGGGATATATTTAAGTCTTAATGCTATTTTAATACTTTTACTTTACTATAGACATATTATAATAGCGTATGATACTACATAGTAGATAGTTCCACGGATCCTTAGAGGATGGGTATCCCAAACAACCTTTGAGTAACTTGTATTTTAGTTGATATTTCACTTGAGTTGGATTTATTGATATAAAAATGTTAATCTTGACTCAATTGTTTTGTGCTTTTCTTTATGCGCGGGTCAGACTGAGTGTCACAACATTTGAGACTCACCTTTGGAGTTTGGAGCTTCACTTGGAGATCCATCTATATCTATTCAACTTTCAGTTATTCAGTTGACTCTAGTGATATATTCAGATTTTGTTATTTGACTATGTATTGAGACTTCTATGTATCTTGATTTCCGCTGTATTTTGTTTCATATTCTGTTATATATACCGTAGCTTCATGAACCACTATTCATCTGTTTCCGCTGCTTATTGTTATATTACTCTATGACTGTGATTCTGTAATTGATTTATTTATCGTATATGTTGAGTTTTTCCAAATACAAATTAACAATCTGATATTTTGAGCAATTCAAGTCCGACATGTGTGGATGCAAATGACACGAAATATAGGGATGCTACATGTGGTATCAGAGCTCTGGTTTTAGGCAAAACTTAGCATATGTAATAGAATTTAATTAGAGAACTACTTTTGTTTGAGCTTGAATCTCTTCCTCTTTGATTCAGATGTCCTTTAAATTTTAGAACTTTTCCCTTTATACCAAAATTCATTCTTTTTTCTTCTTTTTCGCGTTCTTCTTAATTCCGGAGTATCCCATAACTCCATTTCAGTTGATCTCTATAATAAATCGGCAGTCCCGCCAATCTAAAAATGATTTGTAAAGGGGTGAAACTCCTTTACAACAGGCATTGATTCACCGAAGATTTTTGTATCCTCGGTTTAGATGCTGTTATCTCTTGTTATGCCCGAAAGTTTCTCTAGTAGACAATCAGGGTAATTGTCTTGTGATCAATCTTATTATGCATCGATCTTAGTCTTGAAGCCATGGTTGACCCGGTTAAGGTCGCCTGTGATTTATATATGTTTATCCATTTTTTCCCTTTATTATTTAGTCATCTTATCTTCATTTCGAGCTTATCTCTAGTTAAAATTCTCTTGATTAAGGTTCCTCTAATCTGAATCTCTATCCTTGATTTGTAACCCATTCTTGAATCATCGAGTGAGGCGGTGTATTTGTAATTAATATAAAATGTTTTATAGTGTGTTATTTGAGTTTTTTAAGTTTGAATTTTGGATTTCTATCAATTCATCTGATTAATGCTATCGATAGAAATTGCAAAACACTTGAACAGAGCAAACTGACACAATATAAACAAATGAAATTATAAAACATGGTTTATGAATTGATTTGGAATTGAAATGAATTTAAATTAAGAATTTGAGAATTTAATTTTTGGTATTTTAAAAAATTTAGTTTTTTTAATTCTAAGGTATATTATTTTAAAAGCATTTTCAAATAGAAATCATTCTAAAGAATTTTAAAAGTTTTAAATCAACACTCCCCTCTTTAGGCGCTGGAAAATAATTTCGGTGATGGCTGCAACATCGTCGACATCCATTTTCGAGTTTTAGAGTGGAAAGATCACTTAGTATATTTGCTACACTTTTGTTTTTGAAAATAAATTTGATTTGAATTTCTTAAGGATGACTTGTTGTATTATATATATGGGTATATGTTTATAGATTAGATTTGATATATATAACACACACACACATTTATCTCTAAATGGTTTGAAGTAAACTGAAAATTTAACTCTTAAAATTTTGTTAAGGGATGATTTCGATTATAAAATGAAGACAAATTTTTTGAATATTTAAACTTGAAATAATTAAATAGGGAAAATTTACCTGTATAACACTTAAATGCATTCCAATAAATATAAGTTACCTAAATTATTCAGAAATTGGCTATGTAATTGAACAGTATACAATACAAAATGATGTTAAAGGAATTTATAAATCAATTTAAGTAGTTACAATAATTGTCAATATACTTAATCTGTGTGATAAGATATGTTAAGTGGAATAGATTTAATTATAATTTGGGAGAAAGAAAGAATTAATTTGTTGAATAAAATATGATTATAATAAATGTTTATACGCTTAATTTATAATTATAGAAATGTAAATTAGATAAAATTAATAATAAGATAATGAACAAATAAATATGAATTTAAGAATAGTTAAGACTGAATTATAAGGGAACTTAACTTAAGTGAAATAAATGGATTAAATAAATAAGATAAATAAAATAAATTTTATTTAAATCAAATTTTGTAACAAAGGTCAATAATTTAAAATTTAATCAACTGAATGGAAATATCTTGAATTTAAAATCAATTAGTTGAATATAAACCAATATAAAAAAATGAAATTTATATGGTTAAATAAATCGTCTTATTTTATATTTCAAATCTATTTTTCTTTCTGGTTGTTTCTATTCTCCTACCTCCTTCCTTTTTGGGGACGAAAAGCTTTGAGTGGGGGAGAGTGTAACGACTCGTAAATTTTAATGATTTTAATAACGTATTTGACTGAATTTTTGTGAAATTTTAAATAATTAATTTAGAAATGAAAAATTGATATTTGGAATACATCTATTTAAACATAGCAAATGGTAAACTTTCATCTGATCGTATGGAAGTTTATTTTATTGTATAATTTTATTTCAATTTGTAATCAGTTAATATTGATGATAATAAAATATTTTTCAAACCTGAATACTTTTACACAATAAATTTGTAAATCAACTTCTGAGTGAGACGTCATATTTCGTTTCGTCAAATTTGGACTGCTATTGCTCAGTTTATCTTATTTTCGGCGTTTTAACAAAATTTTCGGTACCGACTATCGACTTTTGATAGGATGATCGTACGACTGATATCTGTATACCGTTTTGAACGTCGCATCGTACTGATCTCAACAGTGTATTCATTTGTGTATTTCAAAATCTGGTACGCGTTGAAACCGTGAAACGGTTAACCGTATCGATATTTGTTAGCCTTTTGAGTTTCTTCGTGCCCTTCCATATATCCAACTACTGAAAATAAATGGCCACTAACCCTTGTGATTCCCAGAATTTACTTTTGGTCTTTTGTTATTCCAAAGTTTCAAATATTTCTAGTTCCAACGTATTTTCTTCGTTCTGAAATTTATATTTTAACATTTAAGCCTTTCTTCATTTTCGTTGCTCTGCCTATCTCCTTTTGCAAACTATCCGCCTCCTCTACCCTCATTTTTCTTTCAGTTCCTTCCCCTGCACTATTGTCTCAGCCGAACTCACCAGCCTCCTCCACACCTTCCAACCCGCCGCTTCCCCCTCCACTTCGTCCGCCACCTTAGCTTCGAACCATCTCGGCCTTGTGCGCCTCCAACCCGAAACACACGCAGTCCTCGGCCACCCGAGTCTCCTTCTCTAGCCTCCTTCCTCTTCTCCACCCTGGCACCGCCGTACACCCCAACCCAGCCACATGGCCTTCCACCTTTCCTCCCCAGCCACTTGAAGCTAGCATCCCTGTCTTCTCTTTGGTTGTTCGTATATAAAGGTCTGTGAATATATATACTTGAAGTGTTGAAGAACTTATTTTAATATAATATGTTTAAAGAACTATTATATGTATTTAATTTATATTTATGCATAATATAATATATAGTAGTTTTCACATATATATTGGAAACATGCTACAGCCGTTGCCTTGTTCATTTATCATATATATATATATATATATATATATATATATATATATATGGTATGGCTTTCATATTTTATATAATATAAATTGTATTAGAAGTTTACTTTTTGCACTTTGATATTATGTCCATATTTTATTTTTGAATTATGTATTGTGTCTGCATATATATATATATATATATATATATATATATATATATCTTGCAATATATGTTTGATTTTAAATGTTAAAATATAACATACAACTATGTTATTAATGATGATTTTGTGATATATTATATATATATATGAGTTAGTTTATATATTAATTAAATATACATAGGTTGTATATGTTGTTGTTACAAAATACAGGTTATGTGGTTATATGTCTGATTTATTTATATGTTTGTAATAGATTTGCAATCTGTTTGACTTTTCATATGAATTTATATAAGTTATATATATATATGTATATATATTGATCTTAAATTACATATCGTTTATATATATATTAGTACTTTAAATTATTCCTGTAGTTAGTATGTAACTTAGTACATGATTTTATATTAGTCCATTTATACAAGTATATATGAGTTAGAGTTTTGGATAAACATATGTAGTGATTTTATTATATAGGCGTTTAAATTTAGTATTTATTTAAAAATATATATACTATTTTAAATATGAGTTTAAAATTTTACATTAATTATTAGAGAAAGATGTATATAGATATAATATTTATTTTGTTTCAGTTTATGTTAAACTAATTTTGATTTGTTCTCATCATTTTTTGTTATCAGCTCCATCCTTTGAATTCTTGCCAATCTTGCTTTGCTTTGGAATTCATGCTTGGATACATAACTCACTTCATTGTCAAATTTCTCTAGCCTCGAAAGGTGAGCAATCACTCACAATTAACATTTTTACATTATTAAATTTTATTTCATTTGAAACGACAATTAAAATATGCTGTTGCTAATTATTATTTAACCGCTATATATACATATATATGATATGCCATTACCTGTAACTGTTCACCTGTTACATCTAACACCATGATATGTTATTTATATTTATTTATTATTAATGATGTATATCTGTTTTTGATATGTTATATTATTATCATATATGTTCACACTCTACAAGTTCCCTGTTTGTTTAAAATTCCTTATAGGTTGAGATGTTACATACACGAACGATCTTGTAGAATATGAGAAAATCGTTATGGGTTGAAATGATAAACCCAAGCGGTTTTCATATAATTAAATTTTGGAATTGTGGGTTGAAATGATATATACTCGTATATATTTAAATTCCGGATTGAAATAATCCATATCACTTAATTATAGGATAGAAAATTATATACAGACATCGTTGGCTTATATATATATTGAAAATAATTTCCAAGTTTTGAAAGAAAATATATGGCATTAATAAATATTTATTTAAAGATATTATATATATATATATATATAAATGTTATTTTATAAAAGCTTAAATTTTAGATTTTAAAGTTATAAGTTAGTTTGAAATTTGAAATTTTAAGATTTTACTATTTTAAAAATATATATAATAATTTTTGAATATAAAATAAAATTTAATAATAAGATTTAATTTAATAAATTTTGATTTAGTTAGTATATAATATGTTTAAGTATTTATTAGAATTATATTTTAAAAATAGATTTTTATGATAATTTTAATAAATTAAGGTTGGAAGATAAAAGTTTAAATTGATTTGAAATCGTATTCTTTAAAGAATCGTATTTAAATAAAATCAATTTGATACTTATTGAATTTGAGATTTTAAAAATATGATTTTACAACTTGACTTTAATTTAAGGCGATTAAATGAAATTTTCAGTTTTAAATAAATTGAAGGGAATATTTAGTTTATTTAAATTGTAATTTAAGGTTTTATTTAAATGATATTGGATTGACCAAGTAAATATTTCAGTATTAAATAATGGTAAAGTTGAACTTGAAATATAAATGGATTCATAAAAATTAAATTATTGTAAATGTTTGAATATTTAAGCTTTTAAACATATTGAAGTTGAGATGGTTTATATTGCAGTTCAAATTTGTATTTGTAATCGATATAAACTAAATATTGTTTATTGAAACTTGAATTGAATTGAAATTGATGAATTGAGAATGATTTAAATTAAATTTTTGAATTCGAATTGATTTGAATTGATTTGTGAAATTTAAGGAAAATATTTTTATAAAGCATTTTAATATATATAAACTATTTTGTTATATAAATTATTTTTATATATATATATATACACACACACTATTTTAATATAAAACTATTTAATATACTAATTATTTCAATATAAATTATTTAACTTATATAAACTATTTTATTATATAAATTGTTTTGTTATATAAACTATTTTAATATATATACTATTTTCTATATCTAAACAGTTTAAGTGGAAGTATTATGAATTTTAAAGTATTAAAATTTCAAAGTTATGTTTTCAAAGTATTATGATTTCATAGTTATGTTTTCAAAGTGTTATGATTTCCAAAGTATTAGGTTTTCGAAGTGGTATGATTTCCAAAGTGTTATAATTTCTAAGTTTTAATATTTCGAAAGTGTTATAACTTTGAAAGTACTATGATTTTGGAAATGGATATATTTTAAGTGAGTAATGATATCGAATTGATATGGTTTTGAAATGATATGATATTTTGGTTTTGAAGTATGAACTATTTGAAATGAAATGACCACGGTGTTATAATAACGTTTGAGTGTTAAAGAGGCCGGGATCGGTTATTGTCATACTCTGTGCCAATACCGAAAACCACTTTAATAACTGTGTATGCGGTGGAGATTCCACAATGAAGTAGGATGGTTGGCGACGATCCTATATGAGGTATATACGTGGACCTGACTCCCGTGAGTTAGCTTAAGGTGGCTAAAACATGAGCAATTGACGGGCCAAGTGAGGTAGCTCCTTTGATCGGACACACTTCTTCGATACCATTCTATTACTTTGTGATTGATTGGGTGCACCCTCGAATTTATAGGAGTGTTGGACGAGTTGGGCGGTAGCTGCGGCTATGCGTTGCTAACAGCCTGGAAGTGTAATTGGTATGTCGACCCTGGCATTGCCTAGTTGTTCCGTGTCACCCATCATATCGAGCCCACTACGAGTTTGTTTTGTACCATACCTATGGAGTGCCCTCTGACAGTCTCCAGTTTACGGAAGGAGATTACAGTACTGTATAGACTATGGGAATATATAAATTGTGTTAAGGGGGATATGGGTAATGCCTTAACGTTTTTTTAATACTTTTACTTTACTATAGGCATATTGTAATAGCGTGTTGTACTACATAGTAGATAGTTCCATGGATCCTTAGCGGACGGTATCCCAAACATCCAGCTGCTTGTATTTCAGTTGATATTTCAATTGAGTTGGATTTATTGATATAAAAATGTTAATCTTGACTCAAGTGTTTTGTGTTTTGCTTTATGCTCGGGTCAGACTGAGTGCCACAACATTTGAGACTCATCTTTGGAGTTTGGAGCTTCACTTGGAGATCCATTTATATATATTCAACGTTTAGTTATTCAGTTGACACTACTGATATATTTAGATTTTGTTTTTTGCCTATGTATTGAGACTTCTATGTATCTTGATTTCCACTGTATTTTGTTTCATACTCTGTTATACATATAGTAGCTTCATAAACTACTATTCATCTGTTTCCGCTGCTTATTGTTATATTACTCTATGTCTGTGATTCTGTGATCGATTTATTTACCATACATGCTGAGTTCTGCCAAATATAAATTATAATCTGATATTTTGAGCAATTCAAGTCCGACATGTGTGGATGCGAATGGCACGAAATATAGGGTTGTTGCATAAATACTGATTAATTTAATTAATTCATAACAATTATAAACTAATTAAATATTTCGGTCTTAAGGGAATCATCATTTCGGCTGTGTAACTCTTGAATGTAAACTTGATCAGTGATTAACATCGAACTATTCTAATATTAATGTTCAGACGCAACTTAGCAGGTAGTATGATATTATGGCCAAATTTATCGCTTACTCAGTTTCGATAAAATTCAATTTTAGTTTAATAAGCGTTAGCCGGTTGTGACATTTGTTTACACCAACTCTCTTCATCAAAACTATGTCACTTTGGACTTATGAAAGGTAATGGTCAAAATTCCAACCTCATCCACATCTAACTTTATAGTCTAAATACAAAGTCCTTAGTTCAATGATAACAATTATTATTAACCAAAATGCTCTGGCCAAAGACTTCGACTTTGAGTTGATTGTGATACTAACTACGTAGTAACTAAGGAGACGTATCCTCTTTTGAATAGTGCTTCACTTCAAATACTTCCACTAGACCCAATTATAGTCACTCGATGGACTCCATGCCATGATTTAGCTATAATCAAAGTGGAGCTTTCATATTGAAGATCCATAGTATTCTCAAGTCGAGAGAACTGTGTAAACATCGATATTTTCTGTTTGACCTTAGTTATATTAACTAACAGAAAACTATCGAGTGAATGTTTCCATAGTTACCCAACAACTATTAGCACGTAACCCTTAGGTGCCCCCAACATTCATAAGTAATACACCATCAACATTTGGAGAGAATTATGTACTCCATTCTCAACGGATACATCGATATCCAGTCTTGATGCACTTGACTAGGAACATTTAAAATGGTATATTTGTTTCATTGTGATAAATTACTCACGGTTACAATACTTTGTAACTACTATTACAAATTATACCATTTATGAATTTTTCTATTAAATATATTTTTAATTAAGTTAATTAATTAATATAATCATATTATATGAAGTATATAATAGGAAGAAAATACATTTTATTTCAAACAAGATTGGTCAATGAGTTAGATATACGTAACAAATTACATAATTGCCCCTAGGGCATACCCTAACTCTGTCAAATGGTCATCATTTAAAACCTTACTTGGAGTTGGCGAGTGATCGAGAGGAAGAGCTCATGACTCTTCATAAGCTATACTACGTCTAGTAAGAAATTTCTTTAACCCTCTCTTGTAAATATGTACATATTTTTCTCCGTTTCGCTCAGTATATCATGTATTGACCGCGATGACATACTCAAAATCAAGTGTGGGGAGGAGTCCCATATTTATTTTGATTTTTTATGGTTTACTTTTTTGCATTTTCTTTCCAAAACCAAAAAACAAAAAAAATTCCAAAACATTTTTTTCTTTTTAGCATATTGATTTACTTTCGAAAATTTTGATATTCTAAGTTAAGTAGTGCTAAGATGATTTTGCAAAACTCTCTCTTTATGGAAAAAGATTTTATAAAAATATGAAACACCTAAAGTAAGGTGTTCACAGGTAAGTGTGTACACCAGCCATGCTCTGTACCCTTCTCACGTAAGCCCAAAAGGCAGTGCATGATCGGTATACCTGGCCTCAGTTTATCTGAGTTAGGTATATGTAAATTAAATTAATAAAAATAACCGCCTAGAGCCATGTATTCCTATGCAAGTGTGGCGCTCCTCACACTCTGTACTCTTCTCACATAAGACCGAAAGGCAATGCATGATAGTATATTTGACTTCAGTTCATCTGAGTTAGGTGTATAAATAATAATAATGTTAATATTTTTCAAAATAGAGGGAGCAACAAGTGAAATCCAAGTACCATCTTCACTTATTTGATTTGACTTGTTATTCAAAAGAAATAAAAATACGACTTTGCAAAACCTTGATATTCAACTAAGGATTCATTTTATAGTTGCACTATATTTTCAACTTAAACACTAGCCAAATTAGAATCTAATTGTGATGATAACTTAATTTTTATTGGAAGTAAAAGGACTAAAATTTCTTGATAATGACCAAAACTTATATTTAACTTACTATGTCAATTTAAAAGTAAATTATTCATTCATAAATATTTTTGAAAACTTTCACGATATAGTCGCATTAGAATTTACATATCGCATTTGGATTTTGTGCGTAGTATCCGTCGAAAACTCTCACGAGACAACACTCATCCTGCTAGGGACACCTAGAGGTTTAACGGCTTGTTGCATATGCCAAACGCAATCATGCTTCCTATGAAAATAGATTTATCTTAATTTCAGTTTATTTGAGGACGAATAAAAAGATAAGCGTAGGGGTATTTGATGTGTACGTAAATATGCATATTTTTATTTTCATATGTAATCTACTTTTATTTAATAAATGAGCATATTAGGATATTTTACATGTTTAAACCACAAATGTAAATTGTTTTCAAATCATCATTTATTTATCTTCATTGGGGGGGGGGGGTAAATGGTAATTTTATGTATGATTTAATTAGAGAAAATTTATTTGCATATTTTTATTTTTGGGAAATGAAGTGCAAATATTAAAAGATTTCATGGATGTATGCATACACATATGTTGAAGACAAATGGAAAATAGAAATAAATGAATTCATGCAACATGGAGGAGCCTACATACCCACAACTATATGGTCCACAATTAAAAGCACACACACATGTTAATGGAGGCTTAAAGGCATGTCAGCGGGGATTAATTATTTTCCTAATGATTAACTGAGGTTACACTTTCTCAAAAGCATTTTAGGTAGTCCCCTAAAACATGAATTAGGATTTTAAAAAAGTATAATATGCATTATGTTTCATGTAACTATCTTCTTCTTTTATGCAATATTGTAGCCACAAATCAAAGCTAAATAAAAAAATCATGACTTCGTAGCATTGTTTTTACTTTCATGCAATTTTTATTTTATGCTCTCTTTTCAGGCTATTTTTATTTCATACTCTCCTACATAGTTTATGCTTCTCTTATTTCATGTTAGTGGCATAGTTTTAGTTCTTATATTCAGTTTAGTTTTATTTATTGCAAGTAGTTGGCTCTCTTTTCTTTTAATAAAGCTATCATTTTCCTTGTTTTAATGTTGAAATCCTTTTATGTTAAAATATTTTCAAATATAGATAGCTAAACCTCTTTAATTTAGAGGCAATGAAGCTCTCATGAAACATATTAATTTAACATAATGATTTCATTTGTGATCTCTCTTATGTGCTTAATGAAATTATGAATGATGGTGATTTATGTTTCTTTGTTATTGCATTTTGATAGTCTATGTTGACATCTCAAATAAGCTATGCTTAATTCCATTTAAAACATAAACTATTTGATCATTTGTGTAAGTGAGTTTGATAATGAAAGTCAAATTAGGATCAAAATTTGATTGTCTATGTTACTAATTCATAGTAAATAGATCATACTTAAAATAGATTTTATTTTTAATTTCATGCCATTTTAATGAATGCTACTAAGTGGGTTGAATGGTGTATTAGAGTTTGACGATTTAAGGTGTGCTAATTACTAGCATAAATAAATCATACTTATAATAAGCATATCACTCATTTCTACTTAATGTTTTAATGAGATATTATAAATGAATTTTGTGTTGATTTATATGAATGATTGGAAGTGGATTTGCCTCTAAATTGTTCCTTAATCACATAGTTTTCTTCTCCTTTGCTCTAGTTTATTTTCTATAATTTTTCTTAGTTTAAAACCACTTCAAAAATTTAGGCTAATTTGATTGAGTATAATTAGAATTCAATTCGCATATCGACTCGTACTTGCATATGTACTACGATTATAGTTGTATGCTTTTGGTTTTTAACGATAATATTTTTAACGACGGTTTTCTAATTGATAGTAATTCCATCGTTATTCAACAAGTACTTAAGAGTAGTGCGCATGGTAATTATTATTTCATCTAAATAATAGTTTACAAAATCATACAAGATACGAGTTTATAAGAAAGCCAAACATATCCTAGATTAAGAAGTTGGCAGGTTATGCAAAACACATAATAATTGCTCATAAGGGATCCCTTATAAATCTTTTAAAAGGATTTTGGAAAAGACTATCATTAGATGACATATTTATATTTTGAACATAAGTCTTGTATTCCAAAACCAAATCAGTTCTTTATATATAGAAATTCATAAAATGTTTGTGAATACCTATTCCATTGTACCGATGAACCATTGTTTTTTCAAGAAAAACCAATCTCATAGTAAAAGAATCTCTTTGAGAAATTATTATTAGTAAAATGAAATTGGATACGAACCGGAGATAAACTAATTTCCTAAGATGAAATGAAATTAGCTAACTTAAATGAACACATCACATTAGAGTGTTTAATAAGTATTCACACACATTTAAGAGAAACCATGAGTTTCTTGTCAATGTCAAAAATATGTAGTCCTCTATTGTTTGACTAAACTATTAAGAGTGTTAACTCTATGATATAGTATGATGCGCAGATCTAAAATAGATTCTAAATATAATATAAAAATATGGTTTTGAAAAAAAGATATGATCCACTGGTCGCAAATGTATCTTTAAAAGAAAGACAAATGCAGTTAATATATAGTGTGCAACATTGATAAAAAATAATACCATGAATTTTAATTTTTGAAATTAATGTAACAGATTCACCATTTGATATGCTCAAGTGATATCGAATTTTACTCACAAAATTATTACATGTTTGTATATGTTGAAATAAAGAATTTAAAATAATGATCTAGAGTAAAATATTTACACATAATAACCCAAGTGTCTCAAAGTTAGTGGGAGCAATATTGAGTTTGTGAGTTATTGGATATGATACGAGAACATGTACAATAGTTTCATTCAAAAAAGCGTCAAAATTGAACAAGTGTTTTGATGGAGATATCAAATAGTTTGACTTACAATCAAAATGCAGAGAAAATGTGTGTTAATAAGAAAGAACGTTAAAAGCTACATCGATATTTCTAAACTATAAGTAAACAACATATAACTGGTTTTTAATAGTGTACTCATGTTAAAATCAACCTTAGTTGTTTTAATACTCGATGTTGGATTTGTAAACGATATTTTTTGTACTAAGATATTGGGAATGTCCCACAACGATATGCAATGACGCCTTATTAAAATGTTTAATATGCGATATATAGAATGGATTCCTTATGCATTGATAATAGAAATTATCATACTTATTATATTGTCCACAATATTGTGATTTGTTTACGCATTTGTTACATGAAGCAAATATCAAATCCAAATTGATATCACTAAATGATTATTTGAATTGTTCTCATGTGTTTATGAAATACTAGAGAATTGTTTACGGAAACAACGAAATCCTTATAAAGGAGCGTTCGGGCTCAAATTTTCATAAGTGATATTGAGTATATTATTTCAATAATAAATTCAAGTTAAGAATATATAAACTGAAAATGTTCCAAATGAAAGGTTGTGGTTGATTAAATGAAAAGTCTAAGTACATTGACTTGAATAGCGCCACAATAAAAGCAACGAATATATATAATTAGGGGTGGGTACGGAAAATTTCCGTACCATCCAAAGCATTTCCTATTCCTTCCGACTGTTGATGGAATGATGCGGCCTATTCCATATTCCATTCCATCAACATTGGAATTCCTATTGACGGAAATTGAAAAACTCGGAACGGAACATGGAATTCCTTTTTTCCGATCAAAGAATTTTGTAAAATGAAATTTTCATAAAATTTTAACTGCAAATCACACATTATAGGAATTCATAGTTACGATACTGCAAACTAAACATGGCATCAAATTTTCATCATAAGATAGTGATCCAATTCAGTCTTACACTACAGATCGACGAAAATTGTAGATATATTACATGAATTTGAGATCATTACATCAAAGTTTCAAGATAAAAGCTACACATTATAGGATGGCATCTTGAAGATGACCATCTAAGAGCAGCAGCACAGTAAAATGACATTAAATAAGTGCACTGCAAGCAGAAATAAGAGGAATATCAGAGACTAAAATAATACTAGATGAATCAATGTATGGATGATGATGGTAAATATAGTGAATTGGAAGGTAAAATACATACCTGCTCTGATCACTTATGCCCTCTATGCATCTATTTTTCCATATTATATGATGATGATGTTGCTAATGACATGAAAGAAGTCCCTGTTGTAATTGAAATGGTTATTAGACATCCATAAGACACTTCCAGTACCCAGTTTTAACAAATGCAACAAAATATTTGCATTAGATATGTAACTAAGACCGATTCTTGTCTCTACAATGAAATTACTCCTTCACATCAATCCCAAGCTTCTGATTTGATCGAATACATTGAGTTCAAGGATATTAAGCTTTTTGCATAACCTGAGACTAAGCTAAGGGTAAGCTTTCTCTACATATAAATTGCAGAACCCGAGACTAAGCTGTAGTAAAGCATAATTATTGGCTATTTATTAAAATCCAATTTTCTAATATATATCAGTAGTCACTCCATTGCTATGTTGATAAGAAACTGCATGCAATTTGACATAGAACATGTGCTAACTACTAACATCTATACTCTAATAGTTGTTGAGTCTGATCATAATATTAAATGATAAATATTGTTTGATGGTATGAATATGCACATATTTATACCGACAAGAAAGATATTTGAACTATGTGTATATCTAACTTAGTACATACAGTAATCATTCACAGATTTTTTACTATTAGCTCTAGCCCATCTGACATGCACAACAAATGTGGACCGAATTGTTGGAGGACAAACAAATCTTTATATATTATACACACAACCTAATTCACTGAAAAAACCATACGCTTTGTTGAAGGATCGAATTTCCATACCTCTGCTTTTTATTCTCCTCTTAAACAGTCTGATATGTTAGCCTCATTCATAGTATAACAAAATGCATGCTTGGTACTTGCATCATTCATGGTATAACATGTGAAATAAACATGTTATAGGAAAAGAATTACATTTGATGACAATATAACAATTATAAGTAATAGTTGAATTTTTTACCTTCACAAATCACCTCCGTGTCCATAAATGATTCGACATCCTCTTCAAATTGCATATTAGGAGCCAACGAAGACATACCAATGGTTCGACCATATTAGGAGCCAACGAAGCCCTAAATGGATTAACAACTCTTCGACTAAGACTAAATGCATTTTCGCTAGCAATGGTTGAACTAGGAATGGCTAAGATATCTTTAGCGATTTTTGAAAGTATTAGATACTTTGCTTGATTGCCTTTCCACCAATCTTGCCAATGAAAATCTCTACTCGTAAGGTTTTCAAATGGATCATTTAGATACCGATCAACCTCATTAGTTATCTCAAGGGATTGTTCTTCCCTTCTTGTTTGTTGAAGTCTTTTTAACTTTTAACATTTAAGACTATCATCAAATTGCTCATCAATCTCTTCATTTCTTACAATAACATTAGATCCAATTACATTTGGTATATTCATGCTCTTTCTATATTCTTCATATAGCTCATTTAAAGCATGTTTTATAACATCAAGAAACTCATTTATTTTACCACTATTCCAACCTATATCGAGAAAGCTAATCTTTAAAGATTGAAATTTGTATCTTGGATCTAAGATATGAGCTATAAAGATCACTTTGTTAATTACTTCAATGCTACCCCATTATTTATCAAATTTAACTTTCATCATTTTGGCTACATTTTTCAAATTAGAATCATGAATATTGTTACTAGCTTGCTCAATTGCATCTTGAACCAATATAACCTCATCGAAAATTAACGACGAAGTGACACTCTTAGTTGCACTAAGTTTTAATGTAGTTTCATAAAATCCCTTCAAAAACTCAATCAAAACTCGACCACTTTTCCAATCTTCTTCTATTGGAGGCCCTGTTCTTTTTACTATAATTTTCCTCTTATCTTTGATCATCTTATTGAAGTAAACTTTAATTGGTTCATCTTCCGTACACATTGTATCAAATACTTTTCGAAATTTGTAAGCAATATCAAGCATTTTAAACGTTGCGTTCCATCTTATAGGGCAATCAATTGGAACAATAGCCATTTTATCATTTTTCATCAAGTTAGAGTAATATCTAAACCTATCCAATCTCGAAGGAGAGGAGTGGATATACTTTACTAAATTCCTAATGCCTTCAACAGCTTTGCAATAATACTTTAGTCCATCTTTAACAATTAGGTTTAAAACATGACACGCACATCTCAAATGTATATACTTTCCACTAAGCAATAAAGAATCAGAATATTCTAATCTTCTCTTTATATAACCAATTGTTGTATCATTAGCACTAGCATTATCAACCGTGATGGTAAATTTTTTATCTATGCCCCATTCTTTCAAACAATTCTCTAACCCCTTCCTATTTCATCTCCTTTATGACTACTAATCTTTGTAAATGCTATAATTCTCTTATATAATTTCCAGTCACCATCCATAAAATGCACGGTGACGACCATATAATTAATGTTCTGAATGGAAGTCCAAGTATCAGTGGTTATACTAACCCTTTGATCTCCAATTACATTGTTTAATTTATCTTTTTCCACTATAAAAAAAACCCATATAGTTGATGCGCATTTTTTTTCTATCGTGTACTATAAATCTTGGTTGAAGTTCGGCTAATAGTTCTTTGAAACCTTCACTTTCTACCAGCCTAAATGATATATCATTCTTAACAATGAATTTTTCCAAAGCTAACGTAGATCTATTTTGATTAAAAGAATGTGGAACCAAAGATCCTGCCAACCCATCTTGAGGTTGACTGTTGTCCACATCTTTTTTTATATATGGGAGATTTTGGACATAAATAAAAAAGGTGATACCGTAAGCCAGTTGTTCCTTGCTTCGAATCGGCCGTGCACTCCATTTTGCAGTACTTACATATTGCAATCGCCTCCATTTCCCCATTGTCCTTCTTCCTAAAAACCTCTGTCATGTGGTCCCAAACTATCGATTTTGTTGGTCTTGATGGTTTTTTACATTGAATTTCTGTTCGACTTTGCATGTCAGGCTAAATTTGTCCCGCTTCGTTCGCTGCACTTAATTCACTAGATTCCATAGAAAACCTGCAAAATTTCAGTTCTAAGAATAAGAAAACTTTATTGTTTGCTGAAATTACTAATTGGAATTAATTATTTCAACCAAGATGGAATATGATAGCATGTTAACTATTGTAGTTTTGTACTAACTGTTGTTCATGAACGTATGACCTGCATTGTTGTATTAGATATTAGACAATGTATACACATCAGATCATACAAAGATATCTATAAGCATATTTACAATAGTTCTATGTAATTACCTATGTAATTCACTTAATGTTGACGTATAATACTGAATATTAACAACATAATTATCACAAACAAGTTCTGTCTCCACTGAAACAAAACTTAAGTATATCTTACTTCTCCCTTTAATCTTTGATCAAAAGTACTATTATATAAAATGTCAGTAACAAATTTTCTTCTTCTTTCGATGGTTCATCCTTATTTAAATCACCTGTAGCAGTTTGCAGAGAGGATAATTCATAACATTATTAATCTCTTGCTGTTTCCCTTTAACTCCCTTCCAAATTATTGAACTTATACTTCACCCCTCTTAAGTATTTATTACCTGCTGTGAACAATTTACATCTTTGATGACTTAGGTAATACTTGTTTGGAGATTTTAATTATAACACACAATACTATGTAATGATATATTTAAACTCAAATGAGACATATAACCACATATATGTATATACTGACATATACATGTAAGTGTATACACGGTTTTTTTTCTAGGCAGCTCGGACGTGGCACAATTATCCAAAGCAAATTCAACTTCTTTTCAGAGCATAATTTTGGCTTCTTTCTCATTATATTTTTTGCCCAGCTTAACGTCAATCATTTTTTTATTCCTTTCATATTATGAGAGTTCATCTTCAACTAGACCTCATCTTGGTTGCCAAACGAGAAACCATTGGTTACTTAACAAAATTTCACAAGTCTCTAGCTGCAGATCTTTTAACATTGCTCAATAAAAATTTCAGTTCGCCTAATGCTTTTATGTTAAAATTTGGAAGTGGGTTTTGTTGTATTAAAATAATGCAAGAAAGCAGACCCATTGGTTACTTACCAAAAGTTTGGCTTACAGCAAGAAATATAAATTAATAACAACATATATCTAACCCTACTGTAATTTCTTAAATTAATCAAAATTAAAAATAAAATTCTAAGCATTAGGTTTTTCATGCAAGAAATCTAATCATTTTCAGTTTAGCATCATCAAATCAACAAATCTTAAACATAAAAGATAAATAAATAATAAATAATTGAAATTGAAGTGATTTAAATACCTGCAAGTAAATTTCCTAGTCAAGAAATGAATCGACCAAGGTACTTAGTGGTTTTTTGAAGAATTGTGGATGGAGGAAAGGGAATTAGGGTTAGGTTTCTTCTATAGCACGTTCGATGAAATGTTTTTTCGGAGTGTTGAAGTATTAGATGCAACGAATGGCTTAGGGGCCGGTCCAGTTAAGAAATTTATGAAATGATTCGGAAGGAATGAAATTTCCACGAAAAACATTGGAAATTTCCGTTTTCTTCCATTAGAAACCAGAAGGAATTCCTTCCGAACTATTTTTAATGGAAAAACACGGAAATGGAAAATTGGAAAATTTTCGAGCCCTATATATAATAATGCACAAATTAATAATTGAGTCGAGGGTGATTCTAAATGTTAAGAATTCCATAACATTGATATATGATAACAATACCACGATATAATTCATAACGAAACTTAGAGCTCACTGGAAGTCGAAAATCATACTCTGAATTGTTCTACACAATAAAGGTAGTTTATTAGAGTTGAAGAGAGTTGATTAACAGTGCAAATAATTGAAATGTAATAGCATACCCGTTCACTGAGGGACTGACCCGATTGATTTTGAAAAGTTCATTGGCGAAGTTGGAATAATATTCCATAATCTACCCTAAGTACAAAAGAGAGATTAATAGAGTTAAGGGTATGCCATAAGGGCAACTATGTAATTTGTTACATATATCCAACTCGATAACCAATCTTGCTCGAAATAAAAGGCTATTTTTTTCTATTATATACTTGATATATTATATTATATTAAATAATTTAATATATATTTAATAGAAAAGCCATAAATGGTATAATTTGTGACAGTAGTTGCAAAGTGTTGTAACCATGAGTAATTTATCATAATATAAATAAATATACTATTTTAAATATTCCTATTCAAGATGTATCGAGACTGGATATCGATATATACATCAAGACAAGAGTGCATAACGCTTTCCAAATGTTAAACAGTGTATTATTCATTGCTGTTGGGGGGCACGAAGAGGTTACATACTGATAGTTATTAGATAGCTACCGTATGACTCAGTCGATAGTCTGTTGGTTAACATAACCAAGGTCAAACAGAAAATATCAATATGACTAATTTATACAGTTCTCTTGACTTGAGAATACAGTCAATCATTAATATGAAAGCTCCGCTTTTATTATAGTCAAATCGTGGCATGATGTCTCTCGAGTGGCTATAGCTGGGTCCAGTAGAAGTATTAAGAGTGAAGCACTTTTCAAGGGAGGATTTGTCTCTTTAGTTTACGAGGTTAGTATCAGGTCAACTCAAGTCAATTCAAAGTCTGTAACGACCTGGAATTTTTCATGACATTTTAAATAGGAGTATTTAATTTATTTAAATGGTCAAATTTGGTTCAAATGTAATAAATAATAAGAAAATCAGTTTTTGATAAAATGACTTAATTTTAATATGGTATTTTCAAATGAATTTAAGGATTTTTCCATAATTTTTAATTTGGCAATTATTTAAATTTTCGTTTGATATATTTTATGGCAAAAGTTGATATTTTGAAATTTAATAAAATTTGATAACCGATGTACTTTATAATTGTTTTGGGATCATGTTGCATTTCGGTGCGTGATCGTATTTTTATTTCTGTCGTTCGCAGTCTGTAGCGAATGGGATATTGTGAAGCAGAATACTGCAAATCTTCTTTCCAAAAAAGAATGTCAAATCAAATTAAAATTCCAAAATTTTCAACTTGCCTTAATGTGGGTTGATTGAGATAATACGGGTAACTTGAAATGCGAAGTTTTGTTAGCTGTAGTAAGAAGTAACATGGTTGGTTTTGTTATAAGTGTGTATACCTTCACTCACTTCACTCATTTCTTGTCACTCCATCTCATTTCTATTTTCTCCTTTTTCTTCTTTAAATATTTCCATTTCTCTGTAAGCAAAAACAACCTCCACTTTCAAAATTCTAAAATCAATATCTCAAAATCCATTCACTTTCAATAAGATCTTTCAGCATGGAAGTTGTTCGTTATCATCTCTAATATTTTTGAAAATAACCACTCGTTGTTTCGTCGAGAGAGGTGGTCGGAATTGGTCGAAAACAATAGTGGATGAATATTGATCATTTTTTGATAATGAAATGGTGAATATAGGGTATAGTCGTGTTCGTCTCAATAAGACATGATTTTTGGAGTTGGTCTTGTGATTTTTGGTGGTCGGAATCGTCGTAGAGAGTTAAATGAGCGGATTATGTTCATCTTGCAAATTCTGGCATTATGAAAGGTTAAGGAGGTTGGGCTGTGTCTGGATAAGGCTTGGGTGATGGTGGAGCTGTGGGTGGTGGTTGCAGAGACTCCGGTGGTCAGAGTTGCTCAAACAAGGCCGAACTAGGGTTTAGCGGTATGGGGTTCTTGAGTTCGAAAATGCAGCTGCAGGCGTGGGCATTGAGTTCAACAGGGCTGGGTTTGAAGGTGCAGCAGTGAGTGGCGGTCGCGATGGCATGGGCAACGATGGTCGAAGTGGTGTGATGCAGTGGCGGTTGGTGTTTAAACGCAATAGGCATGCATTTTCAATTTTTGGGTGAATGAATGAAATTTGACTGGGTCAACCGGTGGTGGTAAGAAGAGGGGCAGTTAGATGAGGGCATAAGGTGGAGTTCACGGATGGTGGAAGTTGCGACGACCCGCCCTTCTCGACTCTCGAATGTCGACACAAACACAAATACGTCACTGTATAATACGCCGACGATCGAGTTTCGAGAAAGACAGATTGCCGAGGGTAAGAAAGAAGGAGGTAGAAGAAGAGAAAACAAAACAACATCAGAATCTCACATTCGTAGTGGAACAAAATATAATAGATAGTAACAGATCTTTATACAGAAAGAAACTATATCTGTTTATACATTACATCATCAGAGTACATAAATCAAAACAATTACTGGACAATTATATTAAATCATCCTCACAAAAGCTGACTATACAGCTTATATCGCACAACGGAATATACTTCAAGTATGTGTGATACGTCTTGCCATCCAGCTCGTCTCCTGAGCTTCACAGCATTCTATCCTCTATATAATACTCGGTCTGACCCAAACATCATAATAAAATAACACCCGAGTTAGTCTGGAAAACCAGCATGAGAAAAATAAGCTCAATTTAATTATTAAAGTTTCAAAATCCTTTGAAAATCAAAGGTATCTTGTAAGACCACGCCACAAATAAACATATCGGGTTTTTTTACCTTACGATAACCAAAACATTTCTTATAAAATCCTCTGATATTATAATAGAGTCTAAGCACAAATACTTATTCAAATAGCCGAAATTGTTACATTCATTAAATTCCAGCAATTACTAGGCTCTACAATCAAAATCGTGAAAGGCACGTAGGGAGAACAGATTTTCAACTAATGACTAGGCACTGTGGTACCACCTGTCATGGTATCTAGTCTAGATCAGCATACCGAGGATCCACCCTGATCCTCTACAACACAAGACCGAGCTACCCCTTACTGGATAGCCCGAATAAGATAACCCCGTGGTTGGGATCAGCAACCGCCCACACAACTGAATAAAAGGGACATCTAGACAGGGATGTCCTTATCCTAATTGGTTGCTAGCCACTTAGTCTTGCTGCATAACCCCTGATTTTCAGTCATTCCCGGTTGATGAGGTTCGAGGCTCAGCGTTACCTTTTTAGAACACATCTCACTTAGAATGCTCATCGTCCTCCTGACGATGTTCTGAAAGCATTCATCCATACAAGTCCATTCTGGGTCCAAACGGAACCGAATGCACTATTCTTACTACATCCATTTTAGAATCACCCTCGGGATTAGTAGCGATTAGCCCTTGCACTTCACTGCTCCATCATGGACTCCAAGCTCTTGTCTTCATCACGAAAACTTATTCGTTCGATCGAAGTGGTTTTTAGATCTCAAATCTGATCCCGGTCTCTTTGGAACAACTTTCACTATTTCCCGGTAAACTCAACCCCGGTTCTTTAGGAATACTCAGAGAGAATAAGATCAAAGTTCACCTCCTAACCGTTTGTGGACGAATTTCCTTATAAACATCCTAGAAGAACGAACGAGTTTATACGTACAGTATAGCACCATGAACGGTAACTGTATCATATAATTCTCATACCTCTTCTAGATATTCCAAAGTTATATTTGGGTCAAGATTTGATAGTCGGTTATTTAACTATCAAATAAACAATCAATTTAACCAATTATTATATTTCCACTAAAAAGTACAAATCTTATTGAATTAGATTTTTAATCATTTAAATCAGTTTACCAAAAAATATATACTTAAAACATTTTTTTAAAAATAAAACTTCTTAAAATCACTTTACTAAACTAATAGTTATGAAATTCTAAAATAGATTTCCAAGTAAAACTTAAGCCACAACCATTTTAAAAATAAAAGTTTTATATAAAGTATGAATATTAGAAAATTTCTTCTAAAAACATAATACTAATTTAACTTTTAAAATAATTACTACTAAAATAAATTTGAATAATATTTACCTAAAATCCTAAAACAATTATAAATAATAAATTTCTCTAGAACATTATTTTTTTAAAACAATCTTAAAACCTTACTTATATATAAAAATCTCCTTTGTTAAAATATACTTGGCTTCTTAATGAAATATACCTTCCATTCCAATATGACCCATATAATCCTTTATAAATCCTGCTCGATTTATTCCAATTAAATTTACGTCCCAATCCCGTAAATTCTTTCAACACTTTAAGAATAAAATCACTTTTTATCTTTAAAACACATTTCCCGTCTCCTTATCATCACTTTCAAATATATATATATATATATATACATACACACACCCTTAAATTATTTAAAATAAAGCCATTGAATTATTTATTCAAAATAATACTTATGAAATTCTATAAGAGTTTCCTGAGTAAAACTTAAACCAAATTACCTTTTTAAAATAAAGTTGTTATATCAAATATTTATGTTAAAATTTCTTTAAAGATCATAATACTAATTTACCAAAAATAATAATTAAATACCATAATTAACTTAAATAAATATTTATTTTTCACTTAAAAAAATAATTAAAATAATAAATTTCCTAAAATCATTCTTAAAAACATTTTAAAACTTCTGGATTATGCTTTGAAATCTTTTCTTTAAAAATATACTTAGTTTTCCAGGAAAAATATACTTTCCAACTTTTAAAAATAAAATCACCTTTTTATTTTTGAAATGAATTGCACCTTTCTTATAAATTCCACCAGAATCTATACTTCCAAATTTATCCACTGATAAATATTCCACTTCATTTATAACCCAGTTTGCAAATTTCCATTCCTCATTTTCTTTTAAATCATAGTTTCCAAAACACTTAATCAATTCAACTGATATCCTAATTTATATTCCCTTTAAATTTATTACTCGATTTATCCAAATTCCTAATAATTATTTACTTAGAAATTTTCTTTTCATTTCCTTTAAAACCCAATTTATTCTATTCTATATTTTAAAATATGAAATTATTTATTCATCCAAACCATAGCATCAAATTATTTAATTCAAATATAATATATCACGGGATATCACATAACATATCATAGATATGAAAAATAATTACAATATTTTGAGAAATCTAGTTGGATCGCTCCAACCTGTCTTCCTGCATCCACAATTGTTAGCACAATATAAAAATACCAATTCCACTTCGAGGTGGAATACCATGGTATATGGGGTCGTTCGCTATTATACGGGGAATATAGGGTCTCATCCGCTATACAACGTGGGAATATCAATCACTCCAATATATATATATATATATATACTACTATATATAATATCACATCCAAGCAATTCAAACACCCAACCAATAATTTGAATTTAACTATTTAAATTAATTATGGATATCTAGATGTGAGTGAGATTAACTCACCTAGAATTCGTCGAGCGTTCCAATTTTTAAATTAAATCGAACCCATTCAATTTAATCTAAAATTCTTGCTTGCTCCAAACAGCTCCGGATCTACTGCAGCGTGTAGATCGCGTCGTTGCGATTCCGGCGCTTCCTGTTTCGTCGGAATCTGACCATGCATGCAAAAATTATAAATTTTTAAACATTTGAGTAAAATTAATACAATTAAATTTACTTTATTTTTATTTTAATACCCAAAAATCCATCACAGCTGTAGGAAACTGGAATGAGATCAAGGCCGTAGCCTTTGTCTTCCACAATGCATGCTCCAGGCCGATACAACATAAACGAAACCCATCATCCCTAACTAGGGTTACAAACCGCACCTCCTACAATCGCCGAGAACGAGATTAACCTAGCCCACGTCAAAGCCCATTGCGCCACCTACCCATGGTCCAAATACGGCGAAGCTCGATGCCATGAGTCCCTCAAAAACTACACACGAACGGTCTCCCTTTCTCGATGAATTGCCGCTCCATCGAAGCACTAAATACGATCTCGACCGTTGGATAGGTCAAGCTCAGTGGGCTTTACCTTTTTCTCATAGGAAGTTTCTGATAAAGATGAACGGATAGGAAGAAAATCAATGGGGAAAAAGGAAGCATTTCTGCTATTGGTTTCTAATAAATGGCGGCCGTGCAAACGAACTAGGGTTTTGTGAAGTAACGAGTTTATATATATACGTTTTACCAATTATTTTAATATTATCCTCCCAAACTACCAGCTTCTCCAAACGAACTCCAAACAACATGTGTCTCCATGTGTTATAAGGTTTTACCCACACTTCGAACACAATGGAACGTGTTTCGGAGGCTATTTCAATCATATGTGGAAGATAGCTTTTTTAAATCGAGTTTAAATATTCAATTTTCGATTTAAATTTCAACGCGTTTCTCAACCGTACGAACAAATGGTGATTTCAAACACTATGAAAACTGATATCCTATAATAACACACTATTACGGATCCAATGGAATTGGTTTTGTCGAATTCCGAGACTGTGCCGCGGAAGGCTATTTTAACTCGTCGATTTGAATCGAGCGATTTGCGAAATCGTCGAAATCATTTAAAACTTTACTTTCAAAACTTTACTAACTTAGATCATACAGACTTTATATTCACATTAGAAATCATCCTAATTCAATTTAAATCAGAATCTGATTATTTACATTATTACTATATATTAAATTCCATTATTAAATTAATATAAAATTTTCAAATTTAACTTACTGACTTTTGATTCCATCCAAAAGTCAAATACCTATAATTCAAATCCAATAATACTTTAAATAAAATTTAGAAATTGTTTCCTTATCTATTTATTCCCAGATTTTACAAATTATCTCAATTTCAAATATCAAATTACTATTTATCCAAATGCAATTAAATTTCCATATTTGAAATAAAAATCCAATTTAATGAATACAACCAAACCTCCATATTACAAAATCAATTAACAACCCACACTCAACATTTAAAATGAATTAAATGTTCAAAACTAACGACCAAATTTCCGACTCGTTACATTTCTTCCCCTTTATAAAAATTTCATCCTCGAAATTTGCTAAAGTAGGAAAAATGCTCCTAAACCATTAACTTACCCAAAACCCACTTAATTAAAGATTACATTCACCTCTTAAAAACATTTTAGTTTAATCCCAAGACTATTAGCTTTCATTTTTAACTAAAAATCTTCGATTCTAACATTGTCTCAGACAAATCAATTTCTGTTTAACCAAAAATTTCAAAATTTTCTAAGACCCAAAAGTTTCGAATTTTTTTTGAGAGCATCTCCTTTGTACGAAGAGCGTTTTACAATATCATAAGAGATATAAATATATATACATCGACTCATACGGTCGGAAAACAAAGCATATAGCAATATATTATCATTTCTTAAATTATATTGCGTAGGCGTACCTCACATTAGCGTTTTTAAGTGAGCGGCTAATTTATTATGCATTCACGCGCTCCAAACTCTATCTGATTGCCTCCTAAACGCGTACTTACTCAAACAAGCACATAAGTTTCCAACAATATGAAAATTTAACAACATTCCATTCATTTAACTAGCCAAACACATCAATTACATAGCCCAAACAAATAAACTTCAACATCCTACATGTTAACCATATATTATAAGAAATCATTAGCTTTCACCACTATTTTTAATTCCCTTCATAAACCCATATATCATTTTACTCCACTGAGATGATTTACTACCAAGTTCTCTATATTCAATTAATCTTTGCACCAACTAATCTCATATTCATATCAAATTGGTTATATGTCTTACTTTACGTAATTTTGCCTTTCCCGATTCCAAATTAATTAATCTGTATCACATATATAATTCACTTTCATTTATATGCAAATCCATTTTATCAACATTTCAATCCATTCTAATTGATTTAAAAACCAATTTTATTTACTTCTTTTTAATTCATTTACTTAGTTTACGTCAAAATGACAAATTTCTATGCAAGTTTGCTGTTATTCAAGCAAATAACAATTTCTTAAGCTTATAACCATTTTAAATTAATTTCAACTTAATCTATATTAATTTCATTCCATTCTTAATTACTCACAACCCATACATTCTTATTTCCATTACATTATTAATTTAAATCCCTACTCTTGCATTTCAGTTTCATTATCCAAACAAGTTTTATTCAATATCATTTCAATTTTATTAAATTTCCTTTCGGTTCAATTCTATTTCAATTTAATTCAAGTTCAACTAAATTTTACTTAACCAACTCAAATCCACTCCATTTCTTATACTAAATTAAATGAGAATTTAATTCCATTCAATATTATTTATAGCTCATCTGAATTTCGATTTCAATTCAATCCAAATTGAACTCAAATTCATTTAATTTAAGTTAAATTCAATTCAGCCCAATTTAAATTTTTATTTCCCAATTTATAAGTTCAAAAACTTATGTACTTACTTAACCCCATTCACATTTTATATTTTACTTTATCTTATTTCAATTCACATTTCATTTAGAATTAAAATTTTAAACTTTCCATTTTCCTATTCATAAGTTAACAACTTATTTACTTAAAATCTTATATTACTCACTTGAGTCTATTTACGTCTTATAATCATAACTCTAGATTATATGTATAACACTTAATAACTTAAGGGTATAAATTTCATTACATAATTATACAATTATAAAATTATTTTACATTTCAAATTTATATCCAATTTAATTCAATTCCAATTTCACTTTTATTTAACTTATCTTAAGTTAATTCCAATATATCTTATTCACTTTGATTTACTCAAGTTAAATTTTAATTCCAGAATTAAAATTTCCATTTTCCTTCTTACTTGGATCAACTTCATATTATAAATTAAACACCGATTCCTTTTGGCTTTTCACATCACTTAAATAAAATTCCCAGAATTCAATTACCCGGTTTTATTTCAAAACCATTTTGAAATCATAAATAACACATATCCACTTGGTATATCAAATTATACCTCCAGATTTTCAAAACAACTTGGTTTTACTAAAATAATTTCCCTTTGGAATTTCAAAACAAACTTGTTCATCAAACAAGTCCAAACAATTAATCATCCCAAACCATCTGGTGGCAATCCATCACTCAGAAACTCAAAAATGAACACTGATGATGTGTCCATCATCATCGGGATTATTTTCCAACGACTGAAGTGAGTTCAGTGCTTCCTTATTTCCAAGAAAATCATTTTTAAACAATTTCTATTTAAAAATATTTCCAATATAATACCCCATTATTTCCAACAAACACTTTGGAAAACCTTTCAAAAAATTTCAAGATTTAAAAAAAATTCCACACTTGGTTCAAACTCATTTTAGTTATTTTTCAAAATTTTCGAGATTTAAATTCTGGTTTAAATCATATTTTGGTTATGTTCCATTATATTATTTCATACTTATACAATTCTATTTGGTTATGAATATAGATCATTTAAAATTTTAGATGCTTATTTGATTATAATATTAACAACCAAACATCTAAATATATAACAATAATTTCATAATTATTTCTTTTATATCAAAATATAATTTTGGGTAAAATTATTTCATTTACCACTGTGATGACCCGCCTTTCTCGACCCTTGAAAATCGACACAAATACGTCACTGTATAATATGCCAACGATCGAGTGACGGAAAAGACAGATTGCTGAGGGTAAGAAAGAAGGAGGTAGAAGAAGAGAAAACAAAACAACATTAGAATCTCACATTCATAGCGGAACAAAATATAATAGATAGTAACTGATCTTTATGCAAAAAGAAACTATATCTATTTTATACATTACATCATCAGAGTACATCATAATCAAAATAATTACTGGACAATTATATTAATTTGTCCTCACAAAAGCTGACTATACAGCTTATACTGCACATCGGAATATACTTCAAGTACGTGTGATACGTCTCACCATCCAACTCGTCTCCTGAGCTCCACAGCATCCTATCCTGTATATAACACTCGGTCTAACCCAAGCATTATAATAAAATAACCCGAGTCAGCCTGAAAACTAGCGTGAGAAAAATACACTCAATTTAATTGTTTTTAGTTTCAAAATCCTTTGAAAATCAAAGGTATCTCGTAAGACCACGCCATAAATAAATATGTCGGGTTTTTACCTTACGATAACCAAAACATTTCTTATAAAATCCTTTGATATTATAATAGTGTCTAAGTACAAATACTTATTCAAATAGCCGAAATTGTCACATTCATTAAATTCCATCAATTACTAAGCTCTATAATCAAAACCGTAAAAGACACGTAGGGAGAATTGATTTCCAACTAATGACTAGGCACTAGGGTACCACCTGTCACGGTATCTAGTCTAGATCAGCATACCGAGGATCCACCCTGATCCGCTGCAACATAAGACCGGACTACCCCTTACTGGATAGCCCGAATAAGATCACCCTGCGATTGGGATCAACAACCCCCCACACAGTCGAATAAAAGTGACATCTAGATAGGGATGACCTTACCCTAATTGGTTGCTAACCGCTTAGCGTTGCTGCATAACCCCTGGTTTTCAGTCATTGCAGGTTGATGAGGTTCGAGGCTTAGCCTTACCTTTTTAGAACACATCTCACTTAGAATGATCATCGTCCTCCTGACGATGTTTTGAAAGCATACGTCCATACAAGTCCGTTCCGGGTCCGAACGGAACTGAGGGCATTACTCCTACTACATCCGTTTTGGAATCACCCTCAGGATTAATAGCGATTAGCCCTTGCACTTTACTGCTCCATCTTCGATTCCAAGCTCTTGTCTTCATCACGAAAACGTGCTCGTTGGATCGAAGCATTTTTCAGATCTCAAATCCGATCGTGGTCTCTTTGAAACAACGTTCGCTATTTCTCGGTAAACTCAACCCAGGTTCTTTAGGAACACTTAGACGAGAATAAGATTGGAGTTCACCTCCTGACCGTTTGTGGACGGATTTCCTTATAAACGTCCTAGAAGAATGAACGAGTTTATACTTACAGTATAGCACCATGAACGGTGACTGTACCATATAATTCTCATACTTCTTCTAGATATTTCAAAGTTATATTTGGGTCCAGATTAGATAATCAGTTATTTAACTATCAAATAAACAATCAATTTAACCAATTATTTTATTTCCACTGAAAAACTCCAAATCTTATTAAATTTGTTTTTTAATAATTCAAATCACTTTACCCAAAAATATATACTTAAAAACATTTAAAAAAAATAAAACTTCTTAAATCACTTTACTCAAAACAATAGTTATGAAATTCTGAAATAGATTTCGAAGTAAAAATTAAGCCACAACCATTTTAAAAATAAAAGTTTTATATTAAGTATGAATATTAGAAAATTTCTTTTAAAAACATAATACTAATTTAACTTTTAAAATAATTACTACTAAAATAAATTTGAATAATATTTAGCTAAAATCCTAAAACAATTATAAATAATAAATTTCTCTAAAACATTCTTTTAAAACAATCTTAAAACCTTATACTTATACATAAAAATCTCCTTTATTAAAATATACTTGGCTTTTTAGTGAAATACACTTTCCATTCCAATATAACCCATATAATCCTCTATAAATCCTACTCGATTTATCTCAATTAAATTTACGTCCAAATCCCATAAATATTTTCAACACTTTAGAAATAAAATCACTTTTTATTTTTAAAACATATTTCTCATCTCCTTATAATCACTTTAAAAAAAATACTTAAATTATTTAAAATAAAGCCACTAAATTCTTTATTCAAAATAATTCTTATGAAATTCTATAAGAGTTTCCTGAGTAAAACACAAACCAAATTGCCTTTTTTAAAAAAGTTACTATATCAAATATTTATGTCAAAATTTCTTTAAAAATCATAATACTAATTTACCAAAAAAATAATTAAATACCCCAATTAACTTAAATAAATATTACTTTTCACTTAAAAAAATAATTAAAATAATAAATTTCCTAAAAACATTCTTTAAAACATTTTAAAACTTCTAGTTTATACTTAGAAATCTTTTATTTAAAAATATACTTAGTTTTCCAAGAAAAATAAACTTTCCAACATTTAAAAGTAAAATCACCTTTTTATTTTTAAAATGAATTGCACCTTTCTTATAAATTCCACCAGAATCTATACTTCCAAATTTATCCACCGATATATATTCCACTTCATTTATAACCCATTTTGCAAATTTCCATTCCTCATTTCCTTTTAAATCACATTTTCCAAAACACTTAATCAATTCAAACCGATATCCTAATTTAAATTCCCTTTAAATTTATTACTCGATTTATCAAAATTCCCAGTAGTTATTTACTTAAAAAATTTCATTTCATTTCCTTAAAACCCAATTTTTTCTATTCTATATTTTAAAATATCAAATTATTTATTCATCCAAACCATAGCATCGAATAATTTAATTCCAATATAATCTATCACAGGATATCACATAGCATATTATAGATATGAAAAATAATTACAATATTTTGAGGAATCCAGTTGGAACCCTCCAACATATCTTCCTGCATCCACAGATGTTAGCACAATATAAAATATAAATTCCACTTCGACGTGGAATATCGCGGTATATGGGGTCATCCGCTATTATGCGGGGTGCATAGGGTCTCATCCGCTATATAATGCCGGAATATCAATCACTCCAATATATATACACTACTACTATATATAATATCACATCCAGGCAATTCAAACATCCAACTAATAATTTAAATTTAACTATTTAAATTAATTATGGAAATCCAGATGTGAGTGGGATTAACTCACCTAGAATTCGTCGAGTGTTCCAAATTTTAAATTAAATCGAACCCATTCGATTTAATCTAATATTCTCACTTACTCCAAACACATTTGGATCTACTGCAGCGCGTAGATCGCGGCGCTGCGATTCCGTCGTTTCTTATTTCATCGGAATCTAACCATGCATGCAAAAGTTATAAATTTTTAAACGTTTGAGTAGAATTAATACAATTAAATTTACTTTCTTTTTATTTTGGTACCCAAAAATCCATCACGACCGTAGGAAATCTAAATGAGATCAAGGCCGTAGCCTTTGTCATCCACAACACATGCTCCTGGCTGATACAACATAAAATGAAACCCATCATCCCCAACTAGGGTTACAAACCACAGCTCCTACAATCGCCGAGTATGAGATCTACCTTGCCCACGTCAGATCCCATTGTGCCACCTACCTATGGTCCAAATACGGCGAAGCTCGGTGCCATGAGTCCCTCAAAAACTATGAATGAACGGCCTTCCTTTCTCGACGAATTGTCGCTTCCTCGAAGCACTAAAAACGATCTCAACCGTTGGATAGGTCGAGCTCAATGGACTCTACCTTTTTCTCGTAAGAAGTTTCTGATAAAGATGAATGGATAGGAAGAAAATAAATGGGGAAAGAGGAAGCATTTCGACCTTTGGTTTCTAATAAATGGAGGTCGTGCAAACGAACTAGGGTTTTGTGAAGTAACGAGTTTACGTTTTACCAATTATTTTAATATTATATTCCCAAAGTACCAGCTTTTCCAAACAGACTCCAAACAACATGTCTCGCCAGGCGTTTATAAGGTTTTACCCACATTCCAAACACAATGGAACGAGTTTCGGAGGGTAATTCAATCATATGTGGAAGATAGCTTTTTTTGAAACGAGTTTAAATATTCAATTTTTGATTTAAATTTCAGCGCGTTTTTCACCCGTATGAACAAACGGTAACTCCACACACTACGGGAATTGAAATATGATAATAATATACTATTACAGATCCAATGGAATTGTTTTCGTCGTATTCCGAGACTATGCCCCGAAAGGCTATTTTAACTCTTCGATTTGTATCGAGCGATTTGCGAAATCGTCGAAATCATTTAAAACTTTACTTTTTAAACTTTATTAAATTAATTATAGATCATGCAGACTTTATATTCACATTAGAAATCATCCTGATTCAATTTAAATCAAAATTTGATTATTTACATTATTACTATATATATTGAATTCCATTATTAAATTGATATAAAATTTTCAAATTTAACTTATCGACCTCTGATTCCATCCAAAAGTCAAATATCTATAATTCAAATCCAACTAGACTTTAAATAAATTTTAGAAATTTTTTCCATATCCATTTATTCCCAAATTTTACAAATTATCTCAATTCCAAATATCAAATTACTATTTATCCAAATGTAATTAAATTTTCATATTTGAAATAAAAATCCAATTTCATTAATCCAACCGAAACCTCCATATTACAAAATCAATTAACAACCCACACTCAACATTTAAAATGAATTAAATATTAAAAATTAACGACCAAATTTTTGGGTCGTTACAGAAGTTCGACGATTCGGTGGTTGGATTTTGGCATGCACGTGCACGTATCCGTGCATTTTTTAGCTACAGGAATTGAATCAGGGAAAATCGATTTTGGAAAGAGAAGTCTTCTATGCATTCAGGTTTGGGTGTGGAACTATAATATAGTTTATTTAATTGTTTTATTTATATTATTTAAGCATGTTGAGTTTAAATAGCCATATTGTGCTCGTTTAAAATTCGATTAACCCATGGATTTTTTGCGTTAGAAATGTATTTACAAGTACAACATTTTGTCATAATTTGTTGATAGGTTGTATGAAGTATAACTTTATGATATTATAATAGTGATTGGATTTAATTATGATGTCTAAATAATAACGTAGTTAAGTTAAGCATACTTTATTGCTGCTATCTATTTGGCCACATAAAATACTGTTCTGCTATTATAAATGGAATAGATTATTTTGGACATCTATTTTGTAAAATAAAATACCATTCTACTATTATAATTGGAATAGATTATTTTGAACATCTATTTAACAGAATAAAATACCGTTCTGTTATAATTAAATTGAATAGATTATTGATGACATATGTTTAGTAGAATAAGTTCATGTTCTATTATTATATTAGTTTAGACATTTATTCATATGCTAATTAATTAATATGTAGATTAAGAATACTGGATAAGGATGGATTAGCATGATTGTGAATTGTTGATTTTATTCATATACATGCTTGCTTATGTAAATACTAGTGATATGACTTGGAAAGTGAACTAAATATAAATGGTAGTTTGTTTAAGTACCATAATCTCTAATAAGCCTCCTTCAAAATTTAAAAGGCTAGGGATTTGAATTAACTTAAATTTTATAATAATTTGAGGTTAAGTGTTATATTAATTATTTTATTTTTGATGTTTTGAAGTTTATTAACGGTGTTTTAAAGTTAATCAATTATTTTATTAACGATGTTTTAAAGTTAATCTATTATTTTATTAATGATGTTTAAAGGCAACTAATTAATTTAATAAAAGTTTTTGTAAATAATAAATTGTTTTATAAAGGAAGTTTACTTAAAAATAAATGATTTATTTAAATGAGATTTACAAACGATATTTTGTAAAGGAGATTTATAAACGATATTTTGTAAAGGACTTTTATAGGTGATATCTTGTAAGAGAGGTTTATAAATAAAAGGGAGATATATAAATAAAAGAATGGATTTATAAGTGATTTCAAAAATAACGAAAATTCGTGTTAAATATATAAGATTTATAAAAATGAGTTTTGAATTTATAAAAGGGTTTTTGTAAAATATTTTATAAAAGATTTTTATAAAGGAGTTTACAAAGGACGAGTTATAAAAGATTTTATAAATAGAAAAGAGTTTTATTAAAAGAAAGAGTTTAATAATTATAAAGGAATTTTATAAATTAATTTTGAGATTTATAAAAGAATTTGTTGGTATGCAATAGGTTTATAAAAAGGGAATTTTACAAAAAGAATGATGTTTGATTTTGATAAATAATCCTTATTAATTATGGTGGTGTGGAAGCGTTCTTTTTATACTTAACGCCAAAGGAAAAGGGGTTTAGGTTTACAGTAAGTAATGTTTTAAATGGTATTTGTTTTTGTCCTGTTTAAATATAAATTAGGAAAGTGGAAATCTACCTTAAGTTTTGTTAATATACTTATACCATTGAGATAAGTATATGGATATATTTTCTCAGTATCAGAAGTATAATGTTTTGGTAATATACTTACAAGCATATGAATGTTTTTTCCAAGTATTGAAAGGAGTATAAGGGATTTGTGAAAAAATCTTTTGAGAAGGTTCTTTGAATCAAATAACTGAAATAGATTTAATTAATGAAAGACTAATTAATAAAGGCTTAGCAGATCCCACATGAAATTAAATGTATGTTTGATTGTTTGTTTATTTGATAGTTAAATTACCGACTATCAAACCTTGACCAAATATAACTTTGGAAATATCTAGGAGAAATACGGGGGTTATATAACATGGTTATCTTCGATGAGGTTATACTGTGCGTATAAATCTCCTTTTGTTCTCCTAGGATAAATGATAAGGAAATCCATTTTCTTCAATGGTAAGGAGGTGATCTCCACTCTTACGTATTATCTAATTATTTCTAAAAGAATCGGAGTTGAGTTTACCAGAACTATCAATTTGGTTTTAGAGCAACAGATAAACGAGGGAATGTGTTTATATGAGCTGATTCGAACCCGTAACCTCTCTAAAACCATATGCACATTCTTGGAAGAGGTTCGAGATGATGGAATCATAGATGGGATTCTTTGAAGTGCAAGTGTTACTTACTACTAATCTTGAGGATGATTCCAAAATGGATGTAGTAGAAGTACTGTCTTCGGTTTGTTCATATTCTGAACAACATATTGGATGAGTGTTGGCATTGCATTATTACATGGAGGGTGGTGTTAGCATTCAAAGTGAGAATTGCTGGAAGGAAAAGGTAAAATATGACCTTACAAGCCTCACAACCGAGTAATGGCTAAAATAGGGTAGATGCGGTAGTGCTATGTGGTTCACTACCACTAGGAGCATCAATCTCAATCTAGATCGGGATTTATGGATTTGGTATGTGCGCATGAGGCGATTATGGACAATGTTTGCTGCCTCGATGCTCGAGGGATGATATAATCTGACATGCCATGCTAAAGAGGTAACCGACTCTATGTTGGCAGAGGTGCAAGGTATGCAGCCTCTGTACATTTTATCTAGACGTGTACTATATAGAAGGTAGTCCCTTACCTTGTCATAGTTGGAATCCACTCTTCAATACATGCCATTCCAGATTTACTTTTATGCCTATTATGCTGGAATGTAATTAATGTAACTATTACGGATATGATTATTATTTATTTTAAACCCTAGATATTATTATAATATCATAAGATTTCTTAGAAAATGTTTGGTTATCATAAGATAAAATCCCGTCCACGTTTAGTGCGCCATGGTTTTATGAGATACATTTATTTTTGAATGGTTTTATAATAAAAATCCATATGATTGTGTTTCTCATGTTGGTTTTACCAGACTGATTCAGGTGTTATTTTCTTATAATGCTCGGGTCAGACCGAGCATACTTCTAGATTAAGAGATGGATGTTTTGGAGCTTCAGGAGAAAAGATGATGATTCTAAGACGTATTCACATATCTTTATTTCCATTGTATTAGCCATATTGTATTTATCAACATATTTAAGAACAAGCTATTATAACTATCCAGGCCGAAGAAAGATTACTTTACTATGATTGATGAATGCATATTACAATTTTCTTTTGCAAAGATCATTTTTATATTATATATTAATTGTCAAGATGTGAGGTTCTATCCTATCTTTCTTTCTTTGACCCAACAATCTTTCTTTTCGGCACTCGGATGTTTGGCACGTGAATACCGTGGATGAATTAGTGTCAATTATTAAGGATCGAAAATGAGCGTCGTTAGAGTATGGTATCGGAGCTTAAGTTGCGCGAACATTCAGGTTTTGTGGGTTAAACTCATTAGAGATAGGATAAATGGCACCTTTGAATGAATCTGAGTGTATTATATATGTGAGCGTATTTGTTAGTACTATAAAATCGTTTTATATTGTGTTTGATTGGTTTGTTGAGTGGCTTATGAATTTCAGTCGATGCGCATGATCAACGTTATTGATAGGGTTTCTAAACACATAAACAAGACAAACCAACATAGTATTATTTTGAAATTGGTAAAAGAAAGAATTTTACCTAGAATTATATTTTAGGGGCTTTTAGGCTAAAGGAAAAAGTCAGAGAAAAATTTAGTTTCAGGGACAAGAAGTTTGTTTTTTAGGCCGAAGGACACTTTTTAGTGTAAATCACAGAATGATAGTTGTAACTATCATTTTCAGTTTACACTAAAAAGCGTCCTTCAGGCTAAAAAAAAACTTGTTGTCGCTGAGACTAATTTTTTTTACAACTTCTTCCTTGTGCCTATTTACCTGTATATTTTATATATAAAAGAATAGTTTTTACAAATTAATACAGATTTGTGATATATCTGTTTACTAGGAAATGATAATATTCAGTTATTATCATATATTATTTGATTAGTTGTATTCGGCCAATTTATGAGCGGTTTTATCTTTTCGCCACATGAGTTGGGTAGATAGTATTTATGAGAACTTTAAATATGCACATTATGTGAATTAAGTTTTACAGTTTGACTATAAGGCACTCGATGATAATGTTAGGTTAATTTTAATAACAGTTGTTCATTTTTAATCTAAACAACGATATATAATTATGAAATAATTTTTTATAAGAAATTGAAATTATATAAGTATGATTTATAAATATGATATAAATAAAAAGGATTTGCAGTTGAGAATTTGAGAACTTAAATCTCGGTGATTTAGAATTTTTTTTCATGTTTAAGTGAAAGTAATTATAGTATTTTTTGAAAATATTTATGAGAATGCGCTTAACTCACTTCAGTTGTTGGAAAGTAATTCTGGTGATGATTATAGGAGCATCGACATTTATTTTCGCGTTCTAAGTGAGGGATGCTACTATAGTAGTTTTGCTTTATATATTTTTTGGTAAAACAAATTTGATTTTAAATTCCGAAAGCTATGATTTGATATACAAAAAAGATACGTAAATATTATTTCAAAAATGATTTAAAATAAAATCCGTATGTTTAATTCTTAAGTTTTTTATTAATTTATTTTATGGATGCATGTATCCTATGCATTATGATAGTTTGCTTTGTATATATTATTAAATTATATTGTTTGGTAGTTCCCATTTGTTGAAATAAAATGGAATTTTCGATGATTTTGGATAGCCGAAAGCTTCCAAATTGATGTAGGAATTGAAGCTAAGTGTTTTTGTTAAAAATATATAAGTAGTTGTAACTTTAGAATGGAAAGTAGTAAGTTAAACTAGTTTTTTAAATTTGTTAACATCCTGCTTAAGTAAAACAAATCTGGTATTATATATATATACACTCTCAGGATATAGTAGGGTATTATACAACTTAAAACTTAAGTTGAGATTTTATGAAATATTTTCATAAATGATTTTTTTAAAGTAAAAGGAAAAAAAAAGAAATTGGTATAAGTAAGAACCAACAAGAATAAGTACATAACTTGTTCGTGGATCATTTCTTTGTACAGTTCTAGAATCAAGGTCCAATTACATGATTTTGAGGTAAACTCATGCGAACCTAAATAATGATTTGTCTTTCGATTCTTAATGGCGAACACTTGGTGCGGATTCTTGATATACTGTTAATGTTTTCTGTCATAGTATATGGATATGTAAGAAGAACGAAAGTTTCTAATCAAGAAGTTGATCGGAGTCCGCACTAGGGATTCAGATGAGCGATACTTGTTCGAAAGAGAAGTTTATGTATTTGAGTAAGTAATTGAATCAGATATTACATATGGATGATTACATCATACGGGCTTATGGAGAATATTAAATATTTGTGCGGACTTATTTTTTTCCTGAATTTGATAGTGATGGAATTTTGAGAACAAAATTCTTTTAAGAGGGGAAGAATGTATTGACCCGGAATTTTTATTAACGTTTTAAATGAGAATATTTAATTTATGTAAATATTAAAATTTGATTCAGATATAATAAATACTAATAAAAATAAATTTTTGATAAAACGACTTAATTTTAAATAAGGTATTTGTAAACGAATTCATAGGATTTTCCACAATTTTTAATTTGGAATTTATTTAAATTTGCGTTTGATATATTTTACGATAAAAGTTGGTATTTTTTAAATTTAATAGAATTTTATAACCTATGTATTTTATAATCGTTTTGAGATCGTGTCACATTTCTGTGTGTGACCGTATTTTTATACCCGACGTTCGTGCTTTGTACGTGAATGAGATATTGTGTAGCGGAGCACCACAAATCTTCCTTTCAAAAAAATTTCAAATCAAATCAAAATTAATTTTTTTTCAACTTTCCTTAATATGATTTGATTGAGGTAAGATGGATAACTTGAAGTGTGAAGGTTAGTTAGCTTAAGTAAGAAGTATTATGGTTGGTTTTGTTATTAGTGTGTATATCTTCACTCACTTCACTCATTTCTTATCACTCTATCTCATTTATGTTTTCTCCTTCCTTTTCTTTTGACATCTCCACTTCCCTGTAAAAAACAACTTCACTTTCAAACTTCTAAAATCAATATCTCAAAATCTATTCACTTTCAACAAATTCTTCCAACATGGAAGTTGTTCATTATCATCTCTGATATTTTCAAAAATATCCTCTCTTCATTTAGTCGAGCGAGAAAGTCGAAATTGGTAAAAAAATAGTAGCTAATTTCATATTACTTATCAAAATAATTCTCAATTTATATAACTAATACAATAATGAATCATTAAATCATATGTATATTTACATGTCCATATCTTTCTATCTTAAAACTTTACAATGTTTACACATCATATATATGAATCATTATTATATACATACACACACACACACACACACACATATTCATAAACTCTTAAATACAATAAAATAAAGTGATATTGTCTCACCATGTATTATGGTGATTGCTAATATCAATTTGCTGCAATATTGACCACATAATCAGTACTGCCTCGTCAACGACCACAACTGTGCACTAATATCCAACGACTGCAATTGTCACCAAAAATTCATACTGTTTTATAAAATATATCCTTTACAAATCTAAATCTCTAATATCACTTTATTCAAAAATAATTTACTTGCTTAATTTTTCCATTTAAATTTTTTAACTATATGCCCAAATATTTTAATTTTATTCGCAATATCATTATATTTTCCTAAATCATTATGTCCAAATGCACCATTAAGCATTTAAGAATTTCTATCGACTACGTGTGCACCCGCTTCGACGGAAATCCTAAACACACTCAAGGGACAAGTAAACACTATATTTCATTTCCAAAAACGTCTAAAGATATTACTTTCGCAAATTTATTTAACTTATTAGTTTATAAATAATTTCAAACCTCCATTTAATACTTACTTACAATACATGTATACTTTCTAAATATTTCTAACTAAAACATTAGCTTTACTACTAAAGTTGTTAACAAAATTAACCAATATCATAGATGTCTATATGTACACCACTCACCAAACCATTTCAAAAAGAAACTTATAATGATAGACGAACACCATTTATACTTATTTTCAATAAGTACAATCAAATAATTAAATTTATTTCATAACTTTGAAAATTATACATAAATCTCAAAACCAAAGTCAATTCCTACAACTTCAAATTATATAGTAAACATAAGAAACTCAACATGGGTACTCAGCAGAAACTAATAATTCCGCTGCGTGCTCTGATAAAACAAATCAAAATTTGATTACGCAATAACAAAACAACCATAATATTATATCAAATCGTCCAAAATTATAAATACAAATGCTACTGGTTAGACTAACTCCTTTCGTCCTTGCTGCTCGAACCATCTTATCACAAACTCAAAAGAAATAATTGGAGATTAACCATAGAATTTCAAAATATTAAATATGTCCATTGATGATTACTCCCCAGCAATCATCCTATACATATAGCATACTATTTCTTATTATAAAAAATTTAACCAACATATCCAAGGGTCAGGAACTCCTAAGTCACATCTAAGGTTAATGACTTGTGTCTCATTTATACAACGTATTGTTCTAAACATGCTCCGATGTTATTTTGTGACACCCTACCTCTATACTTAAACTATCCAAGAGTATTACAGAGTAATACTGTCGGATAATATAGAGAATGAGGCTATATGGGGTGCACACATGAATATTCTTTTAGAATAACACTGGTACGTTTCAAAAATATATGAAAATAAATATTCTATATGTGCACAATATCAGTACAAAGGAATAGACACGTGTGCATCCAGGATAGAACAATATATAATATACAGTGCAGTACAGGGAACACAACGTCAATCACAGTGATAACATATAATATAAATACGTTAATGTTATACAATACAATTCATATGTCAATTATATATATACATATATATAATGAAAATATCATGTAATAATCTTAATACAGAACTCATACATATATAATCGCTGTCTAATCCAAAATTATCAATAGTGAGACATCCTCAAGTGAAGCTAGGCAAAAATAAAACTACACCCACCATTTTTCTCAATCTCATATTATAAAAAACCAATATCAAATCAATAGACTTAATATGGAAGGTTTGAGCCAGCTTATAACTATATCCAAATATAATCAGTAATAAGTAGGCCGTCTACCTGTAAAAGATAAGCCGTCTGCCTAAGAAAGGTATAAGGTTGCCCATACTCTACACATAGTCTCAAGTATAATCTCATCTATGCATAACATATGTCTACCTACTACTCATATACATACACATACATACACATATTCCAGAACCAGACGAGAGACTGATGGTTGCCTATTGCAAGCTTACTCTAGGAACCCAGGACTACTCGCCTTCCACAGAGTAACCGTCTATTCCTACAATCTTCAGTTGCCTCGATGGACATCGTGACCCCATCCACCAGTGGCTCATCTACGCGTAGCCCGGTCATGATCCTGCTTTGCCCCTAATGGTAACAAACTGCTGGCCTTAGCGACACATGGGCGACCAACTACTAATCTCATGATGCGCATCAAATAAATAATAACGGTGTTGTAGATTTTGGGTGCGACCCCATGATCAGGCCGTCAGGGTGGATACTAGCCAATCTGATTCGCTCTTGAAATATAAAGGGAGTCGGTCTAAGGTAGACAGACATATAATGTACACAACTATGTGACTAACAAGTAGTCTCCATACGTACTCAACGCAGTGAGCAACAAACAACATACCCCGTATTGAGTGTCATCCACGAGCAAAAGAATAACTAAATAAATAACACAATGACGTCCCATACCATCATATGTTACCAGTCCATTTATTCAATGCTCATATATCATATTCATCCTTCTTTATTTTATACAACGAGTCCAAAAAATAACCAAAAAAGTTTACCGAAAGTCTCATACCAGACAGTTCAGCCGTTATTCTAATTTCTTGTTACACATAAATTAAACATCGTAATATCACATAGGAGGATGTCATCACCGTGTCATGTCAAATCATCAATCAAAACCATATCAACGGTAAGTCATTCATATGATCCAATTCAAAATACAAGGAAAGAATACATAGAAAAACTTTATACAATAAATTACTTAAATAAGTATTAATAAATGAAACAATGTTTAATAATACAAGGAAAGTGAAACCTTTTTCGCATTGACCAAAATACCCACTTTGACACTTAACTCGAATTTTTTTTTCTAGGGTTAGTTTTAGCATTATCACACTCTCGGCAGTTACTTCGACATGAGCATTCGTATTTCTCGGCCTCCCATATATGCATACACTATCACTTCATAACCATGGTTACTTTCTCTTAAGCCCCCTCATCTTCTCCTACAACTCATCCACCGATTCTCAATCAAAACAGACCATTACCTCCCAAAACCATGACCGATGCCTGTCGATCTGTGGTTTCGACCGCCACCGATTGACTTTCGCATTTACTTTATTCTTTCAATTTTGTTTTCCCCTTTTTTATTTGCAATTTTGTTCACTGGTTTTGGAACTGTACAAATGCAGTCTTATCTCGCGTATTATCTTCTCTGCCCAACTTAGAGATTAGGCTTCCCAATGGAGGTTGGACTTCTCTCTACCAATTCCAGACATGTTCAGTAGTAGATGGATCGTTGACAAAGAGGCACGATGACGGAAATAGGCGATGGCTATTGATCTACGGTTCGACCGCACGGATAGACTTTCCAGTTTATGGTATTCTTCTAATTTTTATTTAATGAAAAATAGTATAATAAAAGCTATGTATTTTCTGTATTTGTTTTATTTTTCTGCAACGTTAACAAATAAAACTAGAGAGATCAAACAAATTAAAAAGAAGTAGAAACTATAATAGGTTTATCCATTTGATATATGTCTGATTGTTTTGTGTTCTAAATTGAAAGGTTAAGCTTTCTGTAGAGGCACAAATTTAAAATTGACAAATGAAGTGGTTGAGAGATGAACAAGAAATCAATAGGTTTATTCCCTGCTGTTTTCAATCATGAAAATGCTAAAAATTGCATATATATTACACCGAAACTTTAGTGAAATACCTTTTGCTTTAGTGTTAAACCAATTGTTACATGCATTTAGGATGTACTGAAATTTAACATCTTTTGCTTTAGTTATCATGCTCCAACTGTTTGATGAAATGATTACTAAGTACCGGACAACCATTGTTGCACAAAAAATGATTGGATGATTCAGGTATGTATTAAATCACCCTTTGACTGAATTCTTATATTACACCTTATATTATTGATTTGATAAATATTAATGTTATAGGTTACTCATCTGAGAAAGATATTGTATTAACATAAGAAAATTAGTCCTTCATTTACATACGCTTTATTGCAACATTATATACTACCTATCAATTGAACTTACTAAAACTCATTTTTTTTTCCAGATTCATAAGTTAGTAGAAGAAAATGAAAAATTACGATCACATGTTTTTGTGATATTCTCTACATTATTAACTGAAAGATTAACTCATCCATATTTGGCCTTACTATACTTAATTTGATATAAGAAATTAGTAGATTATCGCTACTCAGAAGAACTACTTAGTTTTTTTGTATTATGAGATCAAACTATCATGTACTTTATTATTTATGACTAAATTATTCTATATTGTGGATGAATGATTTCTTTCAATTATGAGCTATCAAGCTGATCATGATCTAATGTTTTTTAGACCATGCATTGACCTTTTGATGTAAAAAGATTATATTTAAACTGAAATGCTAATTTTTTGGACTATTCTACGTGTGTTACATTATGATCATTATTCTCCATTGTTATTTACCCATAATACGCTTTACATCATCTATTTGACGAATAATCTTATAACTTCTGTATATATTGAGATCTTGAAGTTAACAGTTCATTGCAATGAAAATCTTTCACGTTATATGAATAATCTACAAGGACTACATATGTTTCTGGAATGGTTTCTTAGTATATTCAAACGTCATATATATCTTATCATTATAGGGAAATAATTCCATCAAAGAACTAGTAAGATCAATATTTGATATTAAGGTGTTCTTTGTGATTATAACTTCATACTGAAATTGATGAATAAGAATCATATACACATCAACTACAAAATCATTGCGAACTCTACTAATAACTACATTAGATTTCGATTCTTTTATTTTAGAAAAATGATATTCATTATATTTGAGAATTGCTGTTACATATGAATGTATCTAGATTCAATTTTTTTTTTTTGAAAACTTAGAGTTTGCTTTGATTATTTTATAGTTAGTTGAGTTTTCAAAGTTTGTGTTTAAATAAAAAATTGTTATGGAAATTTAGTTATGTAAATAAATATTTTTTGATTTTATACAAATTTTGTTATACAGATTTACATCCACTTTATTGGAACAGAATCATTTCAGCTTTGATTTTTTATCTTAATTGATTTTTATAGGTTCATAAATCACTTTCTACAATTTAGCCACTAATTTGCTCATTTATTTGGTATAATTATGAATTTTGTAACCGAGCATTAAAGTGAATTCCTTTTTATTATGGGTTTCCATATTTGAACAAGCAATGAAATGCAAAATTGTGATTATAGTGTAAAATGGTTATTTAAATGGCATTCACTTTCATAAACTGTAAATTGACTGGACTATCATAGTAAGTATTTTTTGCACCAAAATACACGGTGTTGTTTTGTTATAAAACTTGATTATTGGTTTCCATCTACAGGATAAAGTAAAACGAATTCATACGTTACTGAAATGGTTTCTCAGCATACTCAATGAGTCATAAGTTTGATCATTACAGGAAAATAATTTCTTCTAAGAACTAACATGACCAATATTTGATATTAAAGGTGTTCTTTGTGATTTTAGGAGATTTTAGGCTCAAGGAAAAAGTTAAAGAAAAATTTCGTTTCAGGGACAAAAAGTTTTGTTTTTAGTCTGAAAGACACTTTTTAGTGCAAATCACAGAATGATAGTTGTAACTATCATTTTCAGTTTACACTAAAAAGTGTCCTTCAGACTAAAAAGCAAACTTGTTGTCCCTGAGACTGAATTTTTTTGCAACTTCTTCCTTGTATCTATTTACCTGTTATTAACTTCATATTAAAATCAGTGAATAAAAATCATACACATATCAAATACAAAATCAGTGCCCAACTCTACTAATAACTACAGTCAGACTTCGATTTTTTTCTTGCTGGAAATGAAATTCATAATGTTTGAGAATTGCTATTACATATAGATGTGTCTATAAGCCATTTTTTTTAAACTTAAAGTTTGTTTTGATTATTTTACAGTTAGTTAGTTTTTAAAGTTCGTGTTTAAATACAAAATTGTTATGGAAAATTAGTTAAGTAATCAATTGAATTTTTACATAAATTTTGTTACATAGATTTTCATTTACTCTGTTGGAATAGAATCATTTCAACTTTAATTTTTATCTTAATTAATTTTTATAGATTCGCAAATCAGTTTCTGCAATTTTGTTACTAATTTTCTCGATTATTTGATATAATTATGGATATTGTAACGGAGCATTAAAGTGAATTCCTTTTATGTGGATTTCTATATTTGCATAAGCAATTAAATGCAAATTTGTGATTATAGCGTAAAATGGTTATTTAAATGGCATTCACTTTCATAAATCGTAATTTTGACCACACTATCACAGTAAAGTAATTTTTGCACCAAAATACAAGGGTTGTTTTGTAATAAAACTTGATTATTGGTTTGCATCTATAGGATAAAGTAAAACGACATCATATGTTACTGGAATGGTTTCTCAACATACTCAAATAGTCATATATGTTTGATCAATATAGAAAAATAATTTCATCAAAAAACTAACAAGATCAGTATTTGATATTAAAGGTGTTCTTTGTGATTATAACTTCATACTGAAATTGATGAATAAGAATCATATACACATCAAATACAAAATCAGTGCCCAGCTCTACAATAACAATAGCCAGATTTCTTTTAAAATTTTGACTTAAATTACCGATTACTTTTTTAGATGAGACCATATTAAAATGTGCCCGAAACCATATTAAAATGTGTCCACATACTGTAAATTAATTGCCAGGTTTTTTCCAATCTCAAATATATCATCTAAGCATGCGTTTTTTAACCTTAAATTAAATTTAGTGGTTAGGCTAAACCCATGTAAATTAGGTCCCAGTTTTGTTATTTTTTACCAAATTTTTCCCTTCTAGAAAATCAGCACAGCATTGAAATCAGGGGTAAAAGTAACATAAATTAGTCAAAAAGTAAAAATGGGGACCAAATTTTCATAACCTTTTCCGGAGAGACTTTTCTTGCATCATCTTTTAATTCTAGAGACTTGGCAGCCTGACTGGTGGATCTGTCTACCTAGTCTCCTTCTTGACCATCTTCCCCTCCCCTCTTTTTATTATCTCATTACGGGACTATTGCTTTCAGGATATGTCATTCAGGGGTGTTCTAGTTTCTCCGTCCTATATCTGTTTGGAGCTTGCTTAGAGGAATTCAGCTGCTCCTTTCCGGCTTTCGGCCAAACAGTTGCTGGGAGGTTGGCCGTTTCTTTCTTCTGTTATCTTGGAGGGTCTTCTGTTGGGCTTGATCTCTACTTGCAAGGTTGATTCTCAACATCGTTTTCGGACGGTGGCCTTGCCGGAGCTCGATTACGATGTTGGATGGGCGGTGGGTTCCTGGTGCTTATCGGGTGTACTGTGTGCCTGCTGGCAGAGGTCCTTTACATTCGCTTCTTGTTAGAGTTTTTTGGTTCCTCTTTTTTTGGTTATCTTTGTGTCCTTCTTACGAGTGTTCTCGTTTTTGTATTTCTATTTTTGGGGTTCGGTTACCTGTCAGGCTTGTTGACAGCTTTGAGCTTTTATATCATTTTCTTCTTTAAAAAAAAAAAAGGAAAAAAAAAAGAGACTTGGCACAATAATATCACTTACCAAGTTCAATGCAAGCATGTATTTAATCATGTGGTAGCTTTACAACCAGACCATCAAAAATTACATTATTCATTAAGATAGCCCTTAAATGTAGCTTATCCTGATGTTAACATCATTACTGAAAGCCAATCCTTACATAAGTCAGTTGAGAATGTTTCGGTTACGATCAATCATTTGTCGAAAACCTTGCAATAAATGATCAATGCCGACACTTTCTCCTCACATTGCATGCTATTTTTAGAATTGCATATGGGTAACAGGACCCACTAAGACAATACTACTTTACGACATTAAATTATCCTCAAATAAGTTACAAAAATTAGACATTGCCTTAGTGATACTGTGTTCTTTTCAAGCAGTTACTATAGAAGTCACTGTTTATTAATGGTGACTCAATGTTTAAGAAGCGAAAAATATTCAATTCTAATATGAGTCAGGTTGATAGTGTATAAATGTAATTTAAAATTGTTATTGCAAGCATTTTTCCTAACTATGCAAGCACTCTAAGAATATTAACTCCAGATGTTCACTCACAACCACTTTGTAAATCTCCAATTCTTCTTAATCATACTTATGATTGCACTAGAAGAGTAGTCATTATATTAGTAAATAAAAATCAAAATCCATACAAATGTTTGATAAGATTAAATGTTTACAATTACGCGAGATCATCACTTGGATGATCAGTGAAATGAAGCTGAACAAAACAAATGACAAGTAACTGTAAAATCATTTTAATTGACAAAAATAACAGTATATGTAATATTAAAACTAGCAAATAAGCTTATTGATGTTGCTGCTGCATGTTGTTATAGTGGTGCCGCTGCATGTTGTGGAGAGACAAATGTTCGGGAGAATTTGAAGCACTTCAGACTTGCGACTAGATCATGAAGCACTTTAGACTTTCGAATGGATGTGAAAAAGGATTGCATGAAGGCCTGATGATGCAAACCGGTGATGCTTGGACTACAACGTATATGTGCATGAAGGTGTTGTTTTGGAGATGCTTTGAGCTACTTAAATGCAGAAAAGGTGCCCGATGAGGCCATGATGCTGCTTTGGTGCTAAAGTATGAAGGTGCTAAGTAGGCGAGAAGACGCACCGTCAGGAGAATGGCATAGGCTAGAAGATGCACAGACAAGAAGTATGAAGGTGCATAGGTTTTTAGGAAATGCAAAGGCACCGGGCCCAACAGGCACCAATAAGCCTCACTTCTTTTACAAACTTGCAGTTCTAAATATTTGTTTTAGGCCTCACACAATAGCAGCAAATTTTGAACCATTCAAAGCTAGATAAAACTGCAGCAAGAATTAATTGCATAAAAAAAGAACGCAAGAAACTAACCAAAGTTGCCTTGACTAAAGGGAATGGGTGCTGCATAGGCAGAAATGCACGGCCAAGTGAGAAAGCAGGAGATAAACAGCAATGCAAGGTGCTGCAAAAAGTGAAACATAAGTGCTACATCGGTGCTATGAAGGTGCAAGCGTGTGCATGATGACATGTAAATATAGGCTGTGTTGTTTTTCCCCTCAGCTAACAGAGGTGCACAGAAAACTGTATTTATTTTTAGTTATACATATTAATATTTACTTCCAAAAATATGAACCAATCTACTATAAGAGGTGTGGCCGATACGTGCAAATTGATAAATTGTATATTATGGAAGGTCATATGAATTCGGCAGTTATAAGGAACTATGATATCAATGTGAAACTGATGTTTTTTAGCATTTGATTGCCATGTTCTCCCTTCTAATGAGCATGTGCATAGATACTTTTATATTGTTACTTGAGTATTGCTTTCACTATACGTTAATTTCTCTGTACATTGATTTTAGCTTCTGCAAGCTTAAGGATACTATATTCATATGTTTCTATGGATAGTAATATTAATATAATAATGCGGTATAAAAATATTTATTTGTCTCTTTCATGAATACTCTACCATGTTCTTTGTTCCTGCTTCTATAAAGTTTGCTATAGACTAGCCTTTATCTTCCCTCAAGTTATCTTTCCAAACATGTTTTCAGTCATGGTCAGCTATACGTTGCTTTATCTAGAGGAGCTGCTCGAAAAACAATAAAGGTTTTGATAAAAAATGGAAAGATTCGAAATAGAAAGGGTACATATACTATAAATGTAGAATACAAAGACATATTATTAGCATGTAATCATGAATTAGTTAACCGTGCTTCACAATTTCCATTTCATATGCCTTATTCTCATAGTAAATATTATACTTCAATATGCATACTCATATGTATTCCATACCTATTATATTACTCCATTTACATAAGGGGTTTTTATACGACTATAAACGAGTAAGCGCCGTAGCTAACACCATTTTTTCCATTTTATTTTCACATATTTTCAAGCAATGCTTTTAGAAATTACATCATTGAGTTAATTTCATTATATACTTATGAATTAATTTTTTTCCAATTTTATTACTAAAATAAGATAATAATTTACATAACAAAATCTCTTATCCAATATTTTTAACTCCGCATGATGTCGGTTTCAAGCTGGGGGCAATGGAGAGAGAAAACGATTGCTACAACTGATTTTAATTATTATAAGCTACTGCCATTGACATCAACTTTGAAAAAAGGTTCTAAAAAAATTATTACATAACTTAAGTCTAATTTTTTTTTATTACGATGTTAATAAAAAGAAAAATTCAAAATTTACACGCTAGCACCAAGTAGTTTTATACATTAGCGATTACTGAAGGTTTACGAGAAAAGAGTATCTTGAGAAGTCCAATCTTTTTTGTTGACAAGAAATATTCTCTATATATTAACACGGTGGTTTGATACTTTTTAAAAAAGAGATGATATGTTTTTAAGTTCCAAATTACTGGAAGTGTTTAATATTTGTTACATTTCTCTTAATATTCATGAATTAGTTGATTATTTTGTTTACCTATTTGATAGTTTCTTAAAATAACTTTGTCTCATTCACAATTTGCTAAATGATTGATTTATGCATGTACACGCATAAACATGCAATATCACATATACGTTAAAGTCATTTTGTAAAATAAAAAAACCTTACATGTGGCATTTTTTAATACCAATTTCTTATGTGCACGTGCATTGCACGTGCCAGCCAAAGTAATATGTGTGTGTAACCCCTACACACACTAACACACCTAGTATCTCGTGACACAGAAGAATTAGGAGACAACAAATATACCTGCATACTCAACGCACACTAAACTAATGATATACATGCAAAACTCTTAGATCTAGAACAAACTTACACACACACACGAAAACACAACACACATACAATAGCACACTTATATCAGGTTATTCACTCGTTCACATGACCTGCCCAAACACACACAACTAGAAATGGGTACGATAAACAAATGGCACACAAAACTCATTACCCTAAAAGTTGATTGCCTGTTATGGTAATTCATCTCCTGCTTCAATTGAATCATACGTATACATATACATACATACATATATATGTATATATATGTGTGTATGTGTGTGTGTATATATATAGATACACACAGTGAATTCACTCAAATACAGAACAAGAATTCACATATAACACGATTTCGATGACTAAGACATAGATTATGTGAGAGTTTTATTCACTTGTACGCAATTAATATCCATCTTCCCTTTTATGTGTGCACGCACGCACACCTCAATCGCCACGCCGCACCCCACAAAATCTATAGCATAGTTGTGAACCAATGTATATAGCTGTATATTTGAATTTGATAGTTTTTCCTAATTTATACTAATTAAATTGTAATTAAGAAGGTAAAGAAGAAGGTATGTTGAACGCTTCAGGAAAAAGGATAGGGGAATGCATTGGATAAATGTGAGGATGAATTTGTGTAGAAGGAAGAAAGTTGATTGGCTAAAGGAAAATTTTGCATGTGATTATTTTTACTGAAAGAAGAAAGCTCTCGAAAATAGAGAAATCTGGAAGTGGATTTGGACCATAAAACTTGGCTTGGGCCTCTATAAAATAGGTAATTGAAAATATATAGATTTTATTTCCTTTTTCTTTTAAAAACTAAATTTGATTCACTTTAAATAAATACAAAACTCTATTAAAAATTACTTTTTCATCAAGTCAATAATATATAAGGTCGATAATACACACACACAATAGACACATCGCTTATATAAAATTTATTTATTCATTTTTAACTTTATTTTAATTCAGTTATCTTATTATTATTATTTATTATTATTTTTACAATTTTAAACCTTTTTATAAATGATTTCTAAACCAATTCATCTAAAATCTCTAAATTCCAATTTATTTAATTAAATTATAATTATTAACTTAAATTAATTACTACTTAAAAAAGGGGTTGTTACATAGGATCCCTCTTTTATCCAATAAGTTATGCTAGGTAAATTACTTTATTCATTTAATGTCCGGAAATATGACCTCAAAGTATTTGGCATTTCAGATCCTCGATATCACGTTCCCATTAGGTTTACTTAATCAATATGTTCCTAGCAGGATTACTTTATGAATGACCAATGGTCCTTCCCACTTTGGTCCGAGGGGATCGTCTGCATAATTTTTTATGTTTGCCATTATTTTCCTCAAGACTAAGTTTCCTTTCTTAAACACTTTTTCATTTACCTTTGAATTATAATACTTTGTGATTCTACGTTGATATTCCATGGTTGAATTGTGGCTTGATCTCTTAATTTGTTAAGCAAGTCGAGTGATTCTTTTTTTAACTCCCGATTCGTCTCATGGGTATAATCTATTATTTGACAGAGGGAACTTTGACTTCAATGGGTAGCATCACTTCAAATCTAAACGTTAAAGAGTGTGGAGTATGCCCAGTAGCAGTCTTTGCAGATGTTCGATATGCCCACAAAACGAGAGAAAGTTTGTCCACCCAATTTTCTTTGGATTTTCACAATCGCTTCTTTAAAATGTTCATTATAGTTTAAGTTATGCTTATTGTTACACCATTGGTTTTTGTTTAACATTATTCAAGACATTTAATTGGATAAATAAAATAAAATAATGTAGATGGCTTAGGAGAATGAGTGCAACGACTTGTAAATTTTAGCGGTTTTATTTATTTAAGTAATTGAATTTTCTAAAATTTTAAATAATAAAATTTTGAATTGAAAATTTAATATTTGGAATACATCTATTTTAACATAGTAAACGCAAATTCTCATCTGATAATATTGAAGTTTATTTTCTTGTATAATTTTATTTAAATTTGAATCAGTTAGAATTGATAATAAAATATTTTCCAAACCTGAATACTTTTATATAATAAATGTGTAAATCATCTTCTCGAGACGTCATATTTCGTTTCTCCAAATTTTGATTGAAATGACTTCGTTTATCTTATTTCTGACATTTTAGCAGCATTTTCGGTAACGATTATCGACTTTTGATCGGATGATTGTACCACTGATATATGTGTATCATGTTGATCACCTAGTCGTGCTGATCTCTGCGGTATATTCAATTGTGTTTTGAAGTCTGGAAAGTGACGAAATCTATGGAATGATTTTCGTATCAGTTCCACAATTTGGCTTTTAATTTTTGTGACCATTCAACTTTCCTCTGCATAAACCCAACAACCATCAACAATTATTATCTCAGTTTTTTGACCTTTTCTGTTCCCTGTTCTCATTTATTATTTTATAGTCCGTTCACAGTTTTTCTGGTCCATTTTGTAAACTTGGAATTTTTTTCATATAACTAATACAAAGGCTATTCATTTTCATTCTCGTATTCACCCTCTCTCCTTATTGTCCACGCAAGCCGTAGATCCACCCTTCCCTTCACTTTTCAGCCTCGCATCCATGCTCGACTTCTCCTTTCACCCTTAAATTCATGCCATAGCCACACGTGCAGCACTGCCGAAACCACCCTCCGCTTCTTTCCCTCATCTCCACCATGCAACCGAACCATCTTGGCCACAAGCTTACCACCAGCTCCCGCCTTCCACTCCTCCCCTAGCCTGATTGGCCTCCAAACCGAGCTTCGGCTCCTTCGCATGACCACAGCCTGATCTCAGCCGTGAACCACTCCTCGCCTCTTAGTTAAGGTATTATATATGTATATGTTATAGTTTATATTTATATATTGTTAGTTATGCATGTTTAAGTAGGCTGCTGTATACATATAATACTGGTTATATATTAGTTAAATTATGTTATAAATTTCTAACCAAAACTGATATCTATTTATAGTCCACATATGTGTGAAATGTTTGGGGTTTTGTATATAATTTTATAAAATCTATATGTATATTGTTATCTAAATTTATACCAGATCTGTTGTTTAAGGTATACATTATGTTGTATGTAAATGATACAGTACGTGTGGTAATCAGGAAGTATATAAGTGACTCTACATGAAGTATGGGTTGTTACAAAATCCGTTTTACTGTATATATATAATTGGATTTTGAAATGTACACATATTTTTTTCGTATAAAGTCTGACATGTTTATTTATAACGAAAGTTATATATGAGTTATCTATTTTACAATGGTTATTGATTTCAATAAAGTATTGATTTTATAATAAAATAACTTCTTTATATTTTCGGTTGTTTATATATATTACAGTGAAGTAAGTGTGTCTTGAATGTCTATAGATTTCTATTGATATTTTAATTAGATTTAGCCACAACCGATGTATTTGTTAGTTGTATATAATATACCGTTGAAGGTAATTTTGTAGCGTATATATTATAAATTCATAAGTGATATAAATATGAGTGTCTATTACTCTATTTTTTGTTTTCTTTGGAAACTAGTACTTATATGTTGTATATTTTGGATTTTGCATATGTATGTTTCAATAAGCAGTTACTTTTATACTTTTCTGAAACCTATATATACATTTATATATGTAAAGATGGTAATTGTCACTACAAAAAACGCTTCGTATAGCGTCGGACAGAGACAACGGCTCGCGACGGCTAAAAAAAGCGGCCGTCGCTAGCCGTTGCTCGACCTGTATATCTGCCAAACCCGAGCTTTTTTCTTCCCCATTCTGCAAAACGAAAAAAATAAATAAAACACCCTACCCGTCGCCCCCCGTCGCCCCGCCGATTCGGTACTCAAAAATTTGCTCTCTACCTCCCAAATTGATCCGGTATGTGTTCTAACCCTATTTTGTATTCAATTAGGGTTTAATTTGGGTTTATTCGCATGTTTATTGGGTTTAAAAATTGGTTGTTAATGGCATGTTTATGGGTTTGAGATTGGTAGTTATGTGGTATATGTATGGTGATAGTAGTATTGTAGGTTGATTTGAGAATAAAATCATTTTATTTCGAAGTTGAAAACGATGATTAACACATACTATTATGATGTTGGTTATTGTAGAATTAATGATTGGTGATGTGATTTGGATTAAGATGGTGATAACATGTTTAAGATGCTTATTGATAAGTTTATGCAATGTTGGTTGTCGATTAGGTGAAAATTTAATTATTTAGCATGCGTTAGTTATAAGTGTAAGTACACTACAACTATGTATTTTGTTCAAATATATCATTTATGCTCACTTGCAATGGCCATGCTAAAGTACTCATAGCCTAAAAGAATTACAATGATTCACTTTTATCTCATTGTGGAATTTCCAATTAAACGTATATAGTTTAAAATAAAAATAATTCAATTTATTATAAGTGCTAACTTCTAATTTGATTTAAAAAAATTCGTTATTTAAAATTTGACTTAGTTAGCCAAATTTTAAAGTACGTGTTAAAATGTGAAATTTACTTGACAAATATTTATTGAACGTATTATTAAAATTTTTATAGTTGTTAAAATATAAATTAGAAAATTTGTTTTATTTGTGTGAACCCCTTAGACAATTTTTGACCCCGTCTGACAAGTGTTGTATATGATCGTTATATGGATGTTCGTTTTTACACAGAACGGACATCTGTATTCATCTGATACAATATTTGTTGGATTTGTCCCAGTATTGGACAAGTTACAAACACAATAACGTAATCGTAGTTTATAAATCATTTCTGTTTAAACGGTTAACGAAATTTCGATGGCACTTCCTTTTTTCCCTGTGTACATGCATTTGTGTACGATACAGGGAATAAAGGGAAGTGCTGTCGAAATTTTGTTGAATCCTTTAATCTGAAATGATTTATAAAATATGATTACGTTATTGTGTTTGTAATGGGAAGTAGGATGACCGGCCGTTAAACAAGTATTAACAAGTGTTGTATATGATCTGTATTTTATAAAACAATCAAATAATGTATTAAGTGCAATTTACTAAAGTAATAAAATTTAAAAGTTAGTTTGAAACTAATAAATTTGTTCAGTCTAATTTATTAAAGTTAGTTTAGAATTTACTAAAGTTAGTTTAAAATTTACCAAATTAATAAAGTTAGTCTAATTTACCAAATTAATAAATTTACTAAAGTTCAGTCTAATTTGTCAAATTAATAAAGTTGCTAAATTAATAAAATTTACTAAAGTCCAGTCTAATTTGTTTCAGTGAAGTGTTTGTTTGAATTTTCTACTATAATTTTTGCAAATCAGGAGATATGTTCGATTATTTTCTCGATCGTAGTTGGATGTATGAATCCCGAAAAGGTATGAAAGGATCAATAAAGGAACATTTTGTTAACGGTGTACACGAGTTTATTAGATTTGCTAAATCTAATAATGGAAATAACGTAGACATTCGTTGTCCGTGTGCTAAGTGCAAACATCTGAAGCATTGGAAGGCAGATGTAGTAGAAGTTCATTTGTATAAATTTGGTTTTGTACCGAATTATTATTTATGGGATCGTCACGGAGAATTTGTTCAATATACACCTAATCCTGTAGTGAAAGATGATGATAATATAGCGACAAATCCAATAGAAAATATGGTGCAAGATGCAACCCGATCAATGTTTCCATCCATTGATCAAGACGACATTGAAAATGAAAATGGTGAAGAACCGACTATGGAAGCTAATTTTTTTTATGATTTATTGGATTCCGCTAAGAGACCACTGTGGGATGGATGTGAAAGTGGAACCGAATTATCTGTAACCGCTGAATACATCACGATGAAATCAAAATTCAATCTTACAGAAGCAACGTACAGCAATTGTACAAACTGCTAAACGACACATGCCACCCAATAATTTGATGTGCGATAGTCATTATAAAGTTGAAAAACTTATGTCTGCTTTTGGATTGCCATACCATAAGATAGATACATGTGTTAAAGGTTGCATGTTATTTTGGAAAGACGACGCTCACCTTAGAAAATGTAGAATATGTAACGAGGAAAGATACAAACCAAGGAAAAAGAAAGGAAAAGAAATCCCTTATAAAAGAATGCATTATTTACCCATCACTCTCAGACTTCAACGGCTATATGCTTCTTCTGCTACAGCATGTCATATGCGATGGCACAACGTGAGAACACCAGTAGAAGGAAAATTGATACATCCATCTGATGGAGAAGCATGAAAAAATTTCGATAGGACGTATCCCGAATTTGCTCGAGAGAGCCGTAATTCAAAATAAATTCAATATGCAGGCTGTTGTATGAGTGGAGCCGCATGATTTAGATGTTTTTAGCAATAATTGGAACCAAAAAATACGGAAGAATTATAGAGAGACAATATCAAGGGCGAAGAAGGCTGGCAAAAAGCCAGGTTGGATGAGCGATGAAGTCTGGAACGGATTTCTCACATATTGGGAGTCAGAAGCAGCTAAAGTAAGCTATGATCAGAATGCTTACAATTATGTTAGTTGCATTATTTTAATCGTGTATCTAAATTAATAGGAAGTAGCAGCGAGAAACCAAGCCAATAGGAATAAGAATCCTGGTTTACATCGAGATGGCTCTAAATCTTTCCCACAGCATAGGAGAGAATTGGTAAATATAAAATATATTTAGCATATGGTGATGCATATCTTCATGTATAACATTTATGCTTATTTTCAATATATCTTATTCGTGTATATCTTCAGTTTGCAAAGTACGGAAGGGAGCCTACAATGGCTGAGGTTTTTAGAGCCACACACGCAGTTGAGTCTGTTGATGATGAGAGGAATGCGACCTATGATTGGACCGACAGCAAAGCTGAAGCAGCGATGGTAAATATGCTAACTCGTGATTCAAATTGTATATATATAAATTGTATAACAATTGTTTCAAAATTATGTTTGTAATTGCAGGGGCGATATGAGGCAAAGGCATCGGCATTGACACAGGCGAGTGGAAGAGCAGAGCTTACAGTTGAGGAGTCCAACAGGATTTGGGATTCCGTTATTGCACCGCCTACTCGAAATAGGCGTTATGGTTTCGGCAATCAGGAGGTAAACCATTTCACCAACTTCATATTAAAAGATCCACATTATTCTCACATCGATACAAATTTTCCTCCAATGTTGTGAAGTAATAGCTTATTTTAGCCCAATCAAGTACATTTATTTAAATATGATACAATTGCATATATAGATCTCATATCGATCAATAAATTTATAATAATTATGAAATACAATATCATTAATTTTTCAAAACATAGTCAAATTTTATACTTCATATTTCATAAATATTAAATAAATGTAAACTAATTAAATTATTTGGCTTCAAAAGAATTCTCCGTTTCAACTGTGAAAATTTTGAATGTAAATTCGATCAATAATTAGTGTCAAACTATCCAAACGCTAACGTTCAAATATCACTTAGCACATCGTGTGACATCGTGCCTAAATTTGTCACTTACATATGTATAGTAAATTCTTATTTTAATTTAATTGCCATTAGTAAGTTGTGACATTTATATACATCAATTCTTTTCGTCTAAATGATATCATTTTGCACTTATGGAATATGATAATGATCTAATTTCAAAATTGCTCACATTCAACTTTATAGTGCAATTACACATACTTTGGCATAATAATTATTATTGTTATTGACACGTACTTTATAGTCCAAATACACATAATAATTATTATTGTTATAATTTGACAACAATCAAAGCATATAACTTCATATTAAAAGATCCACATTATTCTCACATCAAAAGAATTATTTATATACTATCCAATTCATTCAAAATTCATGTAAAATGCCATCGTATTAACTTCAGTTATTTCACAGGCTGTTAATTTCCAAAGAGCTTATAGCAAATCGATGGAGGAGGAGCGTATTGCTCAGATGCAGAGGCAGCTGGATGAGCTCAACGATTGGCGAAAGGGCCAATTGGCACATCAGATAAATGAGCGCATTGCAGCATTTTATCAGGAGCACGGCTCTAAAACTGGGGAGCAGGGAGATGGATCTGATGATGCCGAGGATGATGAGGAGGAAGCTGAAGATGAGGAGGATGATGATGCATAGTTTTACTATTCTTGTGGGTATGTATTTATGTACATATTTAGACTAGATTGGATACTTGGGCTTGGATACATGGTATTTTGGATGATGTTTGGGTTTGGTTATATTTGGATTTGATCCTTGTACCTTGATACTTGGTTTGGTTTTGTATATTATGTTGGTTTGGTTGGTTTTTGTGTTTTTTTGTTATATTGTTGAATATTGATGTTGTGGGTATTGTTGAGATGTGTTATTGTTGATATTATTGAGGTTTGAGGTTTGAGATGAGGTTTGAGGTTTGGGATGAGGTTTGATGGAAGAATAGCTGCTGTGTGCACAGCAGGTTTTGCCTAGAAAAGCGACGGCTAGCAACGACTAGTAACGGCTTTCTGGGCAAAGATAGCGACGGCCAGCGACGGCTAGTAACGGCCAGTCCAGGAAACAAACTAATTGCCACGTGGCGTTGAGACGTGTACGTTGCCGTCGCTTGCCGTCACTTTTTTAGCGATGGAGCCGTCGCTATTGCCGTTGCTTTTCATAGTGGCAACGGATTGAATAGCGACGGCTAGCGACGACTTCCGACGGCCGCCGACGCATTTTTGCCGTCGCTATACGCTGCCTTTGTTATAATGTGTACATACTTTAGTTCAGTGAAGCATGGTGATGATTTTTGCTGCCCTGTTATATACATGTTTGATTTTAAAATATGTGTGTTTTGATAAGTGCAAATGAACATACTTTATATATATGTAAATATTTTGCATTTTATTAAGTATATATATGTATTTATTTCAAGTTTTATTATGTAAATATGTTTGTTTTATGTGTTTATTTAAAACAATGATTTTGAATTATATATATATATATATATATATATATATATATATATATATATGTAAATTTAAAATGTGTTTGAATTGAGAATATGAATTTTATATATAAATAGTTATATATAGTTGTATATACGGATCCACTTATACCAATTATCTTCATCGACCTTGTTCTGATTTGTTCCATCAATTTCTTTCATCAGCTTTGATCATTGAATTCATGCCGATTTTGCTTGGATTCGTAATACAATTTCAGTGTCCGTATCAGTGTGCATGTCCATGTCATCTTCTGTATTCTCTAGCCTCGGAAGGTGAGCAATCACTCACGATTAACGTTCTTATATCTATTAAATTTGATTTCAATTGAAACGACAATTGAAATATGCTGCTATTAGTTATTTACACTATTATATATATATATGTTATTATCTGTATCTGTTCACCTATGACATCTGACACCATTATCTATTATTTACATTGATGATATATGCCTGTATTATTATTATATTTGTTATCACTCTGTAAGTTTCCTATTAGTATAGAATTCCCTATGTGTTGAAATGGTACCTACCCGAACGATCTGTAGAATAGGAGAAAATCGTTATGGGTTGAAATAATAAACCCAAGCGATTTTCGTTGAATTGAATTTGGGATTGCGGGTTGAAATGATATATACCCGTATATATTTAAATTGCGGATTGAAATGTTAAATATCCATATCACTTGACCATAGGATAGAAAATTATATACATACACCGATGGTCTATATATTTATTTTGAAATGATTTCCAAGGTTTTGAAATGAATATTTTGGTTTTAATAAATATTGATTTTAAGATATATATATATATATATATATATATATATATATATATATATATATGTTATTTTTATAAAGGTTTTAAATTTTGATTTTTAAAATTATATGTTTGAAAATTTTAAATTTATAAGTTAATTTTGGATTTATAAATTTTAAGATTTTACTTTTAATTTTACTATTTTGAAAATATATATAAAATAAGTTTAATAATAAGATTTGATTTATTAAAGTTGATTTAATAAAGTTGATTTAATAAAGTTGATTTAATTAATATATAATATGTTTAAGTATTTATTTAAAAGTTATATTTTCAAATATAGAGTTTATAATAATTTTAATAAAATTCAGGTTGGAAAGAGAAATAGAAATAGAGTTGAAATTGTATTTTTTAAGAATTATAATCAAATAAGTTGATTTGAAATTTATTAACTTTGGAGTTTAAAGATATGATTTTCTAACTTGATCTTGATTAAAAGTGATTTAAATGGACATTTCAAATTTATATAAATTGAAATAGTATATTTAGTTTTATTTAAATTTGAAATTTGAAGTTTTATTTAAATGTTATTTGAATGATAAAGTAAATATCTCAAAAATAAATAATAGTAAAGTGAATTTGATATATATGTGTGTATATATATATTTATGTATGAAATTGCCAAATTTAGTTTTGAAATGTTGAATGTTTGAAGCTTTGAAATATATTAAAATCGAAACGGTTTATTTTGTGGTTCAAATCTGTTGTTTTAAATCGTTCGAATTTGAAATGGTTTATTGAGAAACTGAGACAAATTGAAGTTGATGATTTGAGATTGGATTTAATTTGAATTTTGGAATTCGAGTTGATTTGGAATCAATTTGTGAAATTTGAGGAAGCTATTTTGTTATATAAAGTATTTTAAATCATATTTAAAACTATTTATATATTTTACATTATAAATTGTTTTCATATAAACTATTTTAATATAAATCATTTTAATATAAACTATTTTAATATGTTCAACTTTTTTATTTTAAACTATTTTAACCTATAACTACTTTATATAAACTGTAACGATCCCTGATTTTTACTAAGTTTAAATTGATAATTAATTTAATTTTTGAATAAAAATTGTGAAATTCATTGGTAAATTGATTTGAGTTTCTCCAAATTCAAATATGAAACAAGAGAAAAAAATACATATGAATGTACTTCCAAGAAGAATATAAATTCTGCACATAGAAAATTAAAGAAAGAAAATATAAATATCTATGAAGCTTGCAAAAGAAGACACTAATGTGTATATTCAAATATTAACAATATATAAAGATAAGTATGTAGGCTTGGACAATAAGACAAAGAAAATTAATAGAAGTATCTTTAGCCACCAAAGCAAGATTTTCGGCCACCAAAGTTAAGAGAAATATCAGCTTAGTCAAACAAGCAAAGAAATATCTCTGATCTGATATTGTACAAAACAATATAATCACCTATACAAATTATATCATCCTGTAACTTGTGTTCTATATATCAATCATCTTCATTTCAGTTCGACCATTCCAAGATGAGAAAATCTAAAGTAATATCATCTCATAACTTAAAAACCAATTCAACATAAACTACAATACATATCAATACAACTCAGAGATTAAAAGAAGATCTTCAGCTAGCAAAATTCAAGCCTGTTCCAAAAAGAAGAACTCTGTTTCAACATAGCAAGCTTTGTTCTGCCTTCCCAAGTCTGTGAGTAACATCAACTGTTTTTTTTTAATTTTTTTTAAAGCTTGACTTTGTTGCATCTACATCTGAGAATAAGTATGTTTTTATATATATTTGAATGCTCTGTGTATATTTAAAAGTTAGATATGTTGCGTGTAGGCTGTGTCTTCATATGCCTTTGCCTTAGAATTTTAAACCCAGATTTTCGAGTCAAAAATCATTTCCTTCCGATTTATTTGATGTTTGGACTTAGTGTTAAAACAAAAGTTGTTTGTTTGATCACGAAATAAGTTTTAAAAATCAATTTAAGTCAAAACAACTTGTCAATGTCTCTGAAAATCAAAAGATCTGAGCAAACTTCAAATAAATCAAAAATACAAATTTCTTAATTGATGGTTTCAAGCATATAAACTAAATTCGTATACCAAAACATGATTTTTAACGAAAAAAATCATAATTTTTAGATTGAGGGTGGAAGAGTAGTTTGGGCTTGTAGTATTTTCTTTGTTTTGGTGATTGCTGGTGATTCTCTGATGTGTTGGGGTCGGGGTTTTGACTGGTGATGGAGGGATGAACGGTGGTTGTAGGAAAAACATTGGGATGGTGATCTGATGGACGTGGCGGCGGCAACGAGCTTTTGTAATATGTAAACCTAGTTTTGTTGAGGTGAAGAATTTTGTTTCGTTCATTGTCGATAATGGATCGAGTGCATCGTGGTTCTGGGGGATGGTAGAGGGGATGTCGACGAAGAGTTGACCGGAGTTTCAGGAGTTCTGATGGACGAGGTTTCGAGAACGACGATGATTCCCAGGTTGGATGTTGAAGCCAGTGATGTTTTCCAGTTTTGGCTATGATGCTCGATTTCGAATTCGAGAAGATGGCGATGTTCTGATGGTCGGGGAATGGTGCGTGGGTGATCATCGAGTTGCTCGAGGTAGTGCGACGACTGGAGAAGATCGTCGGCGTCGTGCAAGTGCACCGTGCATTGTTCTGGAATCTGGAAATTTTGCTTAGCATTGGTTTTATGCAGGTATTGTTCATGAGATTGACTCGAGTACTGCTCGAAGCAAATTTATGTTGGGCTCGAAGTTTTAAGTGGTTGGACTCGAAGCAGGAATTGACAGGGCTCGGGAAAATGTTTGTACAGGTTTTCAAACCTGTCCAGTTTTCCAAATTTAAAATTCAAAATTTAAATTATGAAGCAAGTTTTAATTAAGTTAAAACAAAAGTTCAACCATGAATTCAAGTTTAGTTCGAAGCCTAGTTTGAGAATAAAGTTTGTAAATTTAAATTGTTTTAATAGCTAAAAGTGTTTAAGTTTAAGTGTATTTAGAAAGAGTTTGAAATTTAAAATGGAACTTGAAATTGTAAAGGAAGCATTTAAAATAATGTTTAAATCAAATTTTGAAACGTGGACTTAAATCTAAATTTGAAATCTAGATTTTGAAATGAAATTAAGTTTTATAAGTATAAATGTTTAGATAAATTATAAAATGTAAGGTATATTCCAAATATGTGGATTTAAAAGGAATTTGATTTTAAACACTTTTAAATTTCTTTCATAACAAAAATGTTACTTTAACATGCAAATTTAAAGTTTTGTTTTAAAAATTAGTTTTAAACTTTATGTAAGATAAACTGGTATTCATTTTAAAACTTGAAATTAAAATGAAATTTAAGCAGTAAATTTGAAATAAATGTTTTCAAACATATTTGTGAGTGATAAGGGAAATCATTAATAAGAATAAGCTTTCTTTAAAGTTGATGAAACTTATTGATTTGTAATTCATAAATCATTGAGTTAATTAAAATGGATAATTAATGTTTTGTATCAATTTAATTAGTAAATATAAGGTTTAAATTTATTGATTAAGGTTTAAGTTAATTAATGATTAGAAATTAATTGAACTAATTAAGTTAAAATTAACATTTAATTAATTAAATAATTAGGATTAATTAATGAGTTATTAATGGTTAATCAATTTTAATTAATGATGATTAATGTAAGTAATTTCTTTAGCAAAGTAATTAAAGACTTGTTATTAGTTAATGAAGGTCATTAACTAAGGTTATTTAAATGATTAATTAACGTGATTAATTTTAACAATTAATTAGATTAATTAATTAATAATAATCATTTATGAAATTGTGTAAGTGTAATTACCATATGAAAGTAATTAAAAAAATTAATTGCTCATTGTAATTAATTGAGTTTAATTTGATTAATATAAGTTAATTATCAAATATTATGTACTGGATTGATATTTCTGATATGTGATTGTGATGCTATGTAATGTGAATTGCTTTGTGCTAAACTGTAATTTATGATTTGTTTCTATGTGTATGTGAAAACCATTTTTGCCCGTAAAACGGCAATTGAATTTCGATGCGACAGGGAGTCGGATTCCAGTTGGTTACCCGAAACCCACATCGAATAGTAATGGTAAATCTTTGTGTTTGATAAATTTACTTTATTTGTGAATGATGATAAGCATTATAGATTATACCGCTTATCAATATCGATGTGCTTAAATATGTGATGTGATGATTTATGATGTTGCATTATTGTGTAAAACCCCTTGACTACACCATACACACACAAATATGGATTGCATGAGGAAATCGGCTAAGTCACAGATTTTTAGCAATTTTAAAGATTGAATTCTTGAATCCAAAATAGTTTTGAAATTGGAATTGAAAGTTTTTGAAAATGAGTTTTCAAAAATAAAAGTTATTTAAATAATTTAATAAAACTTGAAATTTAAATAATTTGATTTAAATTTGAATTCAATATTTGAATTCAAATTCAATGATTTGGAAATTATGGTCTAAAAAGATTATACGAGTTATAAAGGTGTTTATATGGGTTTTTAACCATTTAAAAAGTATGGTTTTGGAAATTTAAATTTAAACCCAAGTTTTGTACTTGAATAGCTTTAACTTATGTAAATTGTAATCAGTTTTTCCCTAAACGAAAACTATTTGTTTCAAATAATATAGCTTCCATAAAAAGAAAAGATTTCCAATTTGTATCGAAAGATTTCTAGTTTGAAGTGAAATTGTAAATAGTTTGGAAAAACTATGAATTAACCTTTGTGAAGATGATTAAATCTTGTTTTGAAACCGAAGAGAATTTTAAATGGTGTATCTTTTATATAAAAGATTTGAATTTAAAAGGGCTTAAAAGTTATGAATTAAATCTTAAACTGAAAGATTGGATGAGTTAATCCAATTTGAAATGGAAATTGTTTTGAAATTCATGAATGGATCTTTGTGAAACTGGGTGAACTTTGTGAAATGAATCTTTTATTTAAAAGATTTAAAATGGTAATTTGTTTAAACCATTTGAAAGAAAAGTTTTGGATAATAAGTTGTGACTTAACTGAAATCTCATATCCATATGTTTTTAAATATTGCGCTCATTATTCGGTTTAGCCGGGAGAGGACCTTGTGTCATATAAGCCATTCCAAATAATGATACATCGATATGGATAGCATTTGAAGACCGGTGGTGAAGACCGGGTATTTTCGAGAACGAAAGGATAACCCGTCGATTGTCTCTAAACTAAGTCGCGCCAGTATAGGGATTCCCTAAGTGATGGGAAGTCCGATAGGGATTGTGAATAACCAGATTGCAAGGGCTTCTTTGAAAATTCCTTCGGTTCTGTTCGAACCCGAAACAGACTTGTATGGTTGTGTGTCTGACATTACACTTTGAGATGTAAAGCTGATTTCTATCAAATACATTTCTGTTGGTGGCGGAGATATATTCTCTTAGCTTAACACCCTTCGCTGAGATGTACGAGCTCAGAGGTTATGTAGTTGATGGTTACTAGTGATACATTCCCAATTTGGTAATGTGGCATGCTAAGTGCTGATGTGTGTTAATGATCATTTGTTGATCATTTGCGGTCAAAGCATGACTTTGTGAGAAAAAAACGTAGCTTTGTGGACGTGACTTTGTCGAGCCTCACAACCCGGTAATGGTCGAAACAGGAATCGTGGCAGCTAGGTTATTTGGGGGTAGCTCCCCCTGAGGGTATGACCATTTCCTTATGGATAAAAAGCGATATCATGGTATGGAGCCCAGATATTTACTTATGTTGATTTTTGAAAGTGGTATCATGGTATGGATCCCAAATACTTTACTGTTTAGTTGTTGGATTGAGGGCCCTTGGATAAAGGTCGGTAACGACCGGGGGATGGTATACTCATGTCAGTTTTTACCTAGTTACAGAGGTAACCCGGCCTTGTGTAGCAGAGATCCGGTTAGGTTCTCGGGGACGTCCCTCCAAGAGCGTTCCATTTTATGTGGGAAGTTCCTTTGCCTGACCATTTGTTGGAAATCCAAACAAAATAATACGAACCCAGTACGGTTTTAGTTGTAGAACCTGCCATTTAAAATGGTAGCTATAGCAGGCATAGTATAATGGTACCTCTGCTGGCTAAGACTAATATTATATTTTCGAAAGGTTTTCTGCACTATGCACTAATAATAATATCAAATGGTTTCCGCGTATCAAGCATTTTTGACTGTCATAAGGAGAAATCCCTTCCAAGTTTGCGCTTGCATTGTGTGTGTGGCGGAAGGCCTTATGGTAGTTTAATTTTCCAAAAAACATTGCGGATTTCAATTTAAATTCTTTTGTTTGTTTTTAAAGATAAAAAATGTTTTTTTTTGCTCATACCAGTCCCATCACTGGCCTGGAGTTTATTGTTCCTTTCCTAAACTCTGGGTGCCCACAATTTTCCACACGGACAGTCTAGAGTTGGGTTTTCTTGATAGTCGAATTGTAGGAATTGATTCGTTAGCCTTCGAAGCCTTTTGGATTTGTGGATAGCATTTTCTACATTTTATCTTTCATAGCTGACCTTGCTTAGCTTGGCGCAACTTGATGGTTGTTCGAGCTATCTTTAGTTTGGAGATGGTGTTGCAGTCGCATTTTGGAGACGTATTCCATTGAAGATATTCTTTTCCGCTGCTATTTGTTATACCTCTGATGTATGTTGATATCCAGTTTTATCATTATATTGTATCATCATTATATCAGATATTGTATCAAATGTTGTATATGTATTATTCATTTTCTTCCTGTGTGTTGTACTTGATGTGTTATAAGCTCCAGCGAACCAGATTCGACGTTTGAATCTGCGGCATTTGAATATGAGTATCGTATTCGGTGCTGATTTTCGAAGGTTGAGTCAGGGCCGCTACATAAACTATTTTATTTTATACACTATTTTAATATCTAAACTGGTTAAGTGGGAAATGTTGTGGTTTTCCAAAGTATTATGATTTCTAAATTATGATTTCCAAAGTGTTATGATTTCCAAAATATTATGATGTCTAATTATGATTTCCAAAGTATTATGACTTCCAAAGTAGTATGATTTCTAAATTATGACTTCCAAAGTATTATGATTTCTAAATTAAGACTTCCAAAGTATTATGATTTCTAAATTATGATTTCCAAAGTGTTATGATTTCCAAAGTATTATGATTTCTAATTATGATTTCCAAAGTATTATGACTTCCAAAGTATTATGATTTCTAAATTATGACTTCAAGTATTATGATTTCTAAATTATGATTTTCAAAGTTTCATGATTTCCAAAGTATTATGATTTCTAATTATGATTTTCAAAGTGTTATGATTTCCAAAGTATTATGATTTCTAAGTTATTATTTCTAAAGTGTTATGGTTTTGAAAGCTTTATAATTTCAAAATTGTTATAACTTTGAAGTGTTATGATTTTTGGAAACGGATACATTTGAAATGGAAATGATATCGTATTTGGTTTTGAAATGAAAATGATATCGTATTGATATGGTTTTGAAATAGATATGATATTTTGATTTTGAAGTATAAACTATTTTGAAATGACGGCGGTGTTATAATAACGCTTGATTGTTCAAGAGACTGGGATCAGTTAGTATCATACTCTCTGCCAATGTCGAAAACCACTTTAACAACCGTGTACGCGGTGGAGATTCCAGAATAAAGTAGGATTGTGGCGATGATCCTATATGAGGTATATATGTGGACCTAGATCTCATGAGTTAGCATAAGGTGGCTAAACCAGAAGCAATTGACGGGCCAAGTGATGTAGCTCCTTCGATCGGACACATTTCATCGTACGCCATTCTATTACTTTGTGATTGATTTGGTGGGTACCTTTGATTCGGGAGTATGGCTCGAGGCGGGCGATTGTTGTTGCTCTGTGTTACCACCAGCCGGAAGTGTAATTGGTACATCTACCCTGGCATTGCCTAGTTGTGTTGTGTCACCTACCCTATCGAGACCATTACGAGTTTGTTTTGTGTCGTACCTATGTAGTGCCCTCTGATAGCTCCTGTTTACGGGGTATCATGGTATTTTATAGACTATGGCACTATAAAACGTGTTAACGGGGATATAGGTAATGCCTTAACGCTATTTCAATAGTTTACTTTACTTTAGACATTATTATTATAGCGTATATTTTATACATAGTAGATAGTTTAATGGATCCTTAGAGGATGGTTATCCCAAACATCCGTTGAGTTACTTTTATTTCAGTTGTTATTTCACTTGAGTGGGATTTATTGATATAAGAATGTTAATCCTGACTTGAGTGTTTTGTGTTTTGCTTTACGCTCGAGTTAGACTGAGTGTCACAACATTCGAGACTCACCTTTGGAGTTTGGAGCTTCGTTTGGAGATCCATTTATGTATTCAGCTTTCAAATATTCAGTTGATTCTAGTGACATATTCAAGTCTAGTATTTGACTGTCATATTGAGACTTCCATGTATTTGAGACTTCTATTGTATCTTGTTTTAACTCTATTATATATTTATATAGCAGCTTCATGAACAACTATTCTTTTGTTTCCGCTGCTTATTGTTATATTGTGTCTGCGATTCTGTGATTATTTTATTTACTGTATATGCTGGGTTTTTCCAAATATAAATTAACAATATGATATTTCAATCAATTCAAGTCAGACATGTGCAGATGTGAATGGTTGAAAATATCAGGCTGTTACATGTGGTATCAGAGCTCTAGTTTTTCGCAAAACTCAGCATATATAGTAGATTTAATTACCGAACCACTTTCGTTCGAGCTTGAGTTCTTCCTCTTTGACTTGGGTTTTCTTTGAACTTTGGAACTTCCCCATTCATTCTGAAATCCATTCTTTCCTCTCCCTATTCGTGCTTCCTTGATTCTAGAGTATCCCATAGCTCCACTGTATGATTTGTAAAGGGGTGAAACTCCTTTACAACATGCATCGATTCACCGAAGGTTTCTGTACCCTCGGTTCAGATGCTGCTATCTCTTGCGATCGAATGTCGATTTGTTTTAGAATTCTACATCGATCTTATTCTTGAAGTCACAAAGTTGACCGGTTAAGGCCACCCGCGATTTATATAAGTCTATCCATCTTTTCTTTTTTGTTATTTAATCATCATACCTCCCTATCAAGCATATCTTCTGGTTAGAATTCTTTTTGATTAGAGTTCCTCTAATTTGAATCTTTATCCTTGCTGTGAAATCTATTTTTGTATTATCGAGTGAGGGAATGTATTTGTATTAATATAAATATGTTTTATATATTGTGTTGTTTGAGTTGTTAATGTTGATTTGGGGTTTCAATCGATTCGTCTAATCAACGTTATCGATAGGAATTCCAAAACAGTTGAACAGAGAAAACTGACACAATATTATTTTCAAATTGATAAAAGAAATTTATATATATGATTATTATATATATAAGTATAATTTTCTAGAATTTAATAGTTAAATGAAATTATAACATGGTTCATAAATTGATTTGGAACTGAAATAAATTCAAATCAAGAATTTAAGAGTTTAAATTTCCGGTGATTCCAAACTTTGGTTTTAAATTTTTAAAGGGTTTATCATTTAAAAGTATTTTCGAATATAAATTGTTTTCAAAGAATTTTCAAGTTTTAAATCAGTGCTCTCCTTTTTTATCGTTGGAAAATAATTTTGGTGATGGCTGTCGCATCATCGACATTCATTTTTGAGTTTCAGAGTGAAGAGACCATTCTGTAGCTTTGCTACGCTTTTGTTTGAAAAATAAATTTGATTTTAATTTCTTAAATATGACTTGATTTATAATATATATAGGTATGTATTTATAAATTTGATTTGATATGTATAGTCTATATATATATTTATCTCTAAATGGTTTGAAGTGAACTGGAAATTTAATTCTTAAATTTTATGTTAATGGTGATTTCAATTATAAAATAAAGCCAACAATTTTGAATAAATATTTAAACTTGAAGTAATTTAATTGGTAAAATTTTACTTGCATAATACTAAATTGCATTACAACACAACTAACCTTAATCATCCAGAAGTTAAATATGCAATTGAATAATTTACAACGTAAAATGATGTTAAAAGAATTTTAAATAATTGAGTGATTATAATAAATGCTTAAACACTTAATTTATAATTTGTAGAAATGATAGTTGAGATAAAATTGAACAATAAGATAATGAATAAATAAGATAAATGAAATAAATTTTGTTTTGAAGGGATTAATAAATTGAAATTAAGTCAACTTAATGAAATACCTTGAATTAAAAATTAATTTTTGAATATTAATTTAAATTGAAATTTAATTGGTTTAAATTAATTGTTTTTTTTTCAAAATATTTTCTTTCTGGTTGTTTCTATTCTCCTACCTCCTTTCTTTTCAAGGATGAAAATTTTGAGTGGGGGAGAGTGTAACGACCCGTAAATTTTAGTGTTTTTATTTATTTAATTAATTGAATTTTGTGAAATTTTAAATAATAAAATTTCGAATTGAAAATTTAATATTTGGAATACATCTATTTTAACGTAGTAAATGGAAAATTCTCATCTGATAATATTAAAGTTTATTTTCTTGTGTAATTTAATTTAAATTTGAATCAGTCAGAATTGATGATAATAAAATATTTCCAAACCTGAATACTTTTATATAATAAATTTGTAAATAATCTTCTGAGTGAGACGCCATATTTCGTTTCTCCAAATTTTGACTGCTATTGCTTCGTCTATCTTATTTTTGACATTTTAGCAGCATTTTCAGTACTGATTATCGACTTTTGATTGGATGATCGTACCATTGTTATCTGTATGCCATTTTGATCGCCTCATCGTACCGATCTCTATGGTATATTCAGTTCTGTGTTTTGAAGTTCGGAAAGTCGCGAAATCTATGGAACAATTTCCATATCAGTTCCGCAATTTGGCTTTTGATTTTTGTGACCATTCAAGTTTCCTCTGTATAAAACCAACGGCCATCAACAACTTTATCTCAACTTTTTGACCTTTTCTATTCTCTATTCTCATTTATTACTTTGTATTCTGTTCATACTTTTTTGGTTCGTTCTGTAAACTTGGAATTTTTTTATATAACTAATACAAAGGCTGTTCATTTTCATTCTTGTATTCACCTTCTCTCCTTATTGTCCACGCAAGCCGTAGATCCACCCTTCCCTTTACTCTTCAGCCTCGCTTCCACGCTCGACTTCTCCTTTCACCCTCAAATTCATGCCATAGCCACACGTGCAGCACTGCCGAAGCCACCCTCCGCTTCTTTCCCTCATCTCCACCTTGCAACCGAACCATCTCGGCCACAAGCTTAACACAAGCTCCTGCCATCCACTCCTTCCCTAGCCTGATTCGCCTCTAACCCAAGCTTCGGCTCCTTCACATGACCACAACCTGACCTCCATCGTGAACCACTCCTCGCCTCTTTGTTAAGGTATTATATATATATATATGTTATAGTTTATATGTATATATTGTTAGTTATGCATGTTTAAGTAGGCTGCTATATACATGTAATACAGGTTATATATATTAGTTATATCGTGTTATAAATTTCTAACCAAAACTGATATCTGCTTATAGTCTACATATGTGTGAAATGTTTGAGGTTTTGCATATAATTTTATAAAGGCTATATGTATATTGTTATCTAAATTTATACCAACCAATCTGTTATTTAAGGTATGCATTATGTTGTACGTAAATGATATAGTACGTGCGGTAACTAAGAAGTATATAAGTGGCTCTACATAAAGTAAGGGTTGTTATAAAATCTGTTTTATTGCATATATATTATTGGATTTTGAAATGTATATATATTTTTTCTAATAAATTCTGACATATTTATTCATAACAAAAGTTATATATGAGTTATCTATTTTACAATGGTTATATATATATATATATATATATTGATTTCAATAAAGCATTGATTTTATAATAAAATAACTTTTTTATATCTTTGGTTGTTTATATATATATATATATTACAGTGAAGTAAGTATGTTTTGAATGTCTATAGATTTCTATTAATATTTTAATTAGATTTAGCCAAAACCGATATATTTGTTAGTTGTATATAATATATCGTTGAAGGTAATTTTGTAGTATATATGTACGTATAAATTCATAAGAGATGTAAATATAAGTTTCTATTAATCTATATTTTGTTTTCTTTGGAAATCAGTACTTATATGTTATACATTTGGATTTTGCATATGTATGTTTCAATAAGCAGTTACTTTTATATTTTTTGAAACCTATATATATATATATATGTAAACCTGGTAATTGTACATACTTTAGTTCAGTGAACCATGGTGATGATTTTTGTTGTCCTGTTATATACATGTTTGATTTTAAAATATATATATTTAGATAAGTGCAAATGAACATACTTTATATATGTAAGTATTTTGCATTTTATTAAGTATATATATATGTATTTATTTCAAATTATATTTTGTAAATATGTTTGTTTTATGTGTTTATTTAAAACAATGATTTTGAATTACATATATATTTAAATTTAGAATGTGTTTGAATCGAGAATATGATTTACATATATAAATAGTTATATATAACTGTACATATGGATCCACTTATACCGATTATCTTCATCAATGCTGTTCTGATTTGTTCCATCAATTCCTATTATCAGCTTTGATTGTTGAATTCGTGCCGATTTTGCTTGGATTCGAAATTTAAGTTCAGTGTCCATACCAGTGTGCGTATCTGTGTCATCTTCTGTATTCTTTAGCCTTGAAAGGTGAGCAATCACTCACAATTAACGTTCTTATATCTATTAAATTTGATTTCAATTGAAACGACAATTGAAATATGATGTTGTTAGTTATTTACACTGTTATATATATGTATTATTATCTATGTCTGTTCACCTGTGACATCTGACACCATTATCTGTTATTTTCATTGATGATATATGCCTATAATATTATTATTATATCTGTTATCACTCTACAAGTTCCCTGTTAGTATAGAATTCCCCATGAGTTGATATTATACATACTCGAACGATATGTAGAATAGAAGAAAATCGTTATGGGTTGAAATGATAAACCTAAGTGATTTTCATTGAATTGAATTTGGGATTGCGGGTTGAAATGATATATACCCGTATATAATTAAATTGCGGATTGAAATGATAAATATCTGTATCACTTGACCATAGGATAGAAAATTATATACAGACACCGATGGTCTATATATTTATTTTGTAATGATTTCCAAGGTTTTTAAATGAATATTTTGATTTTAATAAATATTGATTTTAAGATATATATATATATATATATAAATGTTATTTTTATAAATGTTTTAAATTTTGATTTTTGAAATTATATGTTTGAAAATTTTAAATTTATAAGTTAGCTTTGGAATTATAAATTTTAAGATTTTACTTACAATTTTACTATTTTAAAAATGTACATAATAAGTCTAATAATAAGATTTGATTTATTAAAGTTGATTTAATAAAGTTGATTTAATTAATATATAATATGTTTAAGTATTTATTCAAAATTTATATTTTCAAATATAGAGTTTATAATAATTTTAATAAATTCAGGTTGGAAAGAGAAAAAGAAATTGGTTTGAAATTGTATTTGTAAGTTGATTTGAAATTTATTAACTTTGGATTTTAAAGATATGATTTTATAACTTGACCTTGATTAAAAGTGATTTAAATGAACATTTCAAATTTACATAAATTGAAATAGTATATTTAGTTTTATTTAAATTTGAAATTTGAAGTTTGAAGTTTTATATAAATGTTATTTGAATGATTAAGTAAATGTTTCAAAAATAGATAATAGTAAAGTAAATTTGATATATATATATATATATGAAATTGTCAAATTTAGTTTTGAAATGTTGAATATTTAAAGCTTTGAAATATATTAAAATTGAAATGTTTTATTTTATGGTTCAAATCTATTTTTTTGAAATCGATATAATTTGAAATGGTTTATTGAGAAACTGAAATAAATTGAAGTTGATGATTTGAGATTGGATTAAATTTGAATTTTGGAATTTGATTTGATTTGGAATCGATTTGTAAAATTTGATAAAGCTATTTTATTATATAAAGCATTTTAAAATTATATTTAAAACTATTTATATATCTTACTTTATAAATTATTTCATATAAACTATTTTATATAAATCTTTTTTAATACAAACTATTTTTAATATAAAGTATTTTAATATACTAATATTTTATTTTAAACTATTTTAACCTATAACTACTTTATATGAACTATTTTATTTTATAAACTTTACACATTATTTTAATATATAAACCGTTTAAGTAGGAAGTGCTATGTTTTACAAAGTATTATGATTTCTAAATTATGATTTCCCAAGTGTTACGATTTTCGAAATATTATGATTTCTAATTATGATTTTCAATGTATTATGATTTCCAAAGTATTATGATTTCTGAATTATGACTTCTGAAGGATTATGATTTCTAAATTACGACTTCCAAAGTATTATGATTTCTAGATTATGACTTCCAAAGTATTATGATTTCTAAATTATTATTATTTCTAATTATGATTTCCAAAGTATTATGACTTTAAAGTATTATGATTTCTAAATTATGACTTCCAAAATATTATGATTTGTAAATTATGATTTCCAAAGTGTTATGATTTCTAAATTATTATGATTTCCAATGTGTTATGATTTCCAAAGCATTATGATTTCTAAGTTATGATTTCTAAAGTGTTATGGTTTTAGAAGCTTTATAATTTCATAACTTTGAAGTGCTATGATTTTTGGAAATGGATATATTTGAAATGAAAATGATATCGTATTTAGTTTTGAAATGAAAATGATATCGTATTGATAAGGTTTTGAAATGGGTATGATATTTTGGTTTTGAAGTATAAACTATTTTGAAATAACCGCGATGTTATAATACGTTTTGTTATTAAAGAGACCATGATCAGTTATTGTCATACTCTCTCCCAATGCCCAAAACCACTTTAACAACTGTGTACGCGGTGGAGATTCTACCATGAAGTAGGATGGTGGTGACGATCCTATATAAGGTATAAACGTGGACCTAACTCCCGTGAGTTAGCATAAGGTGGCTAAAACATGAGTAATTGATGGGCCAAGTGAGGTAGCTCCTCCGATCGGACACACTCCATCGTATGCCATTCTTTTACTTTGTGATTGATTTGGTGCGCACCTTTGATTCGGGAGTGTGGCTCGAGGTGGGCGATTGCTGTGGCTCTACGCTACCACCGGCCCGGAAGTGTAATTGGTATATCTACCCTGGCATTGCTTAGTTGTGCCATGCCACCTACCTTATTGAGACCATTACAAGTTCATTTTGTGTCGTACCTATGGAGTGCCCTCTGATAGTTCCAATTTATGGGGTATCATGGTATTGTATAGACTATAGCACTATAAAATGTGTTAAAGAGTATATGGGTAATGCCTTAACGCTGTTTTAATAGTTTACTTTACTTTAGACATTATCATAATAGCGTATATTACAACATAGTAGATAATTTAACGGATCCTTAGAGGATGGTTATACCAAACATCCTTTGAGTTACTTGTATTTCAGTTGTTATTTCACTTGAGTTGGATTTATTAATATAAGAATGTTAATCCCGACTCAAGTGTTTTGTGTTTTGCTTTACGCTCGGATCAGACTGAGTGTCACAGCATTTGAGACTCACCTTTCGAGTTTGGAGCTTCGTTTTGAGATCCATTTATCTATTCAGCTTTCAAATATTCAGTTGATTCGAGTGTTGTATTCTAGTCTTGTATTTGACTATCGTACTGAGACTTCCATGTATTTGAGAATTCTGTTGTATCTTGTTTTAACTCTGTTATATATTTATATGGCAGCTTCATAAACTACTATTCTTTTGTTTCCGTTGCTTATTATTATATTACTCTATTTTCGCGATTCTGTGATTATTTTATTTACTGTATATGCTGAGTTTTGCCAAATATAAATTAACAATCTGATATTTTGAGCAATTCAAATCCGACATGTATGGACGTGAATGGTTGAAAATACCAGGATGTTACAATGAGTTTTGATAACTTAATAGGTCGAGCCATTATAAACGAATTAAGTAAGATTGTTTTAAAAGTTAAATATACAAAAGAATATATGAGAGGGGCAATATAGGAAAGATGCTTCCTTTGCCTTAACCCTCTCCCTCTCATTATGTTCTCAATTTCCACTAATATAAACAATCAAAGAGGAAGAGTAGAGGTCCACCATTAACCAACCTAGAAAGATCATGAAATCTAAGGGAGATTCAAGGGCAAAGTAGGAAAACCAAAGCAAAAAATCAAATCTCAATTCCTACAAGAAATTTAAGGTGAATAATACAACTAACTATCTCTTTTAATCTTTGCTAGATTCGGCTATAGGTACTACCCGAATCATGTTTGTTTGATTGGTTAAGATATTGCTAAATAATCATTATTCGGATAGAATAACGATTGATGGATATTTTATGAAATTGTTTTGATAGGTTTTGGAGTAAAAAAACCTAATTTTTATTCCTTAAATGATTTGAAATCTTAATATGAGATGTAAATGATGATTTAGAGATGGATTTTTAATTTCATAATTTTTTGAATTTATTTGAATATTTTAGGAATTTCCTAAAGAGGAAAAGGGCTTTTTCAGGTTTTAAATATTTAAAATAATAAAATATAGCTTTTAGCCCCAAAATTTTATATGGTAAAGAGAATGACATTCTTTAATTTCTGTGAATTTTTGGGAATTTTACCAAGTGATTTCGATTTATTATGAATTTATCATGCTAAATAAGCATATAAAAGCCAATTGATTTAGGGTATTAATTAATTATTTTAATTATGTTTTGCAACTTGAAAATATAGGGTGGTAGCAAATTTCTAAAAGGGATTGTAAAAAATATATTGTTTATCTAATAGAAATTAGACAATAATATTGATTTGGTGAAATTTTTTTAACATTAAGAAGAAATAGAATAGTTTTCAACCAAATTATGATAATGCCATATCCCTTTAACGTCGTCGAGCCTAAGGTCTGGTCGTTCCCATGAGTATCGACATCGCATTGAAAGGAAGCATAAGATAGATATTTTGGTAACTATGTATTGTTTCCAAATAGATCGATGTCGATCCCATTGATGACATAAAATAGGCGGCAATGGCACTTCATAATTCACTTAAACATTTAAAAACAAAAGTCAGCATCGACGACGTCGCATGTCTTTATTATTGTTTTTAATGATGTCGCACCCATCACTTCGAATGTTTTCATGCATTTTATATCTTCGAATGTGTGTGTGTGTGTGTGTGTGTGTGTGTGTGTGTGTATTAGGCGATATAATAGCTGAAGAGTGTTTACTAAACTAATTTTATAATGGGTAAAGAGGTCCTTGTCGCCTCTATTCAATAAAGTCATTGACCTTGTATTATTTGGCAACGATGTTGCAATTCTTTCTTTAGTGTCAAAGAGACACACTTTGGTGACAATCTTATTTTCAGTGCTGAAACAAAACAACAAAATAGTACGAGAATCAAATTTCGAAATTAAGGAAATACATTGAAAAATGGATTTTTCAATATATATATATATTATATGTATCGGAAAAGAAGTTTGCATCCTCTGTCTTACCACGGCTGCTGGCACAAAGTTAGCTGATGCTTATTCCTTATATACCGTCATTGCTTTTTCTTTGAGAAAATAAGTTCATGACCCAAAAATATTTTAAAAGAAACGAAGTAGCATATGTTTAAGAGGGTCGAAGACCTTATGTTTTGGTGGATAGCCACTTGTTTTCATAGACATCGACATCGTCAACTTCGACTTCATTTAAAACCCAAGTGTGAATATTTTATTAAATTTACAGAGCCTTATGTTTTTCTATTTCGATGACGTCCTTGGGGATGCCAATGTCGTTTAAAAATATGAACTTCGATGTGGTTCTATACTAAAGTAATGAATAGCGAGGAGCCACATGCTGTATGTTTTTACTTTAAATTCTTAGGGATACCAATGTTAATTTAATTATGATTTTGACACTTTTATTGGGGATATCAATGGGCATAAACTTCAACATGGAAAATTATGGATATCAATGTTTGCCACTTTGAAATGTAAAATCATAAGGGGAAATAACCTAATTGGGAACACCAATAGATAAGGGTTAAATATGTAGGTAACATGGATTAAAGAGAAATGTGTGGGTAACATGAGTTGAATAGACACATGTGGGTAATATGAATTAAAAGGCCAAATTAAGGGTTCATAGCCATCCTAGGAAACTATGGGTGTGAGATAGATATTCGACATCATTCTGGAGATGGATAGTCCCTATGAGAACAATGAAAGGTTCGTAGTCATCCTAAGAAAAATATGGAATGTGCGATGGATAGTTCATATCATTTTAAGTCAAATGGAATATATGTGATGGAATGTCCATAAAATTTTGAACTATTGAACCATATATATGATGAGTAGTCAATATGGTAGGGGATGAGTAATCTAAGTACTAAGTACTTGTGAGATGGATAGTTCACATAATTCTGAATATGTTTAAAATGTGAGATGGGTAGTCCATATAATTATAAGATGGATAGTTAGATTAAAATAAGATGGATAATCAGTTTAAATTATGATGGATAGTCATTTGAAATTCAAACGGATAATTTAATGAATTGGGATGGGCATACCAATATGTATTTCATGATTATAATTTCTATTTTCTATGTTCTAACCATGGTGGTTGCAGGAGCACGTTATATGCTTGTTATGTTTTGATAAGACACTAGTGAGGGTAAAACCCATTCCACTCAGTGGCATGGTCTTACCAGATATCTATCTTACTAGATATCTATTTGGTTCGAGATGATAGGTTATTATTTATAGACTGTTGTCTGACCCAAAGTTTTTGTTTTCCCCCTTAAATTCTTGCCACTCATCTAAGTAGGTCGAGAGTAAAGGCTTTCAGGTTCTAGTTAGATGAATAAACTTCCGAAGACGTGCAGGAGGCAATCTAGCTATTAGGAACTTTATCTATATCCACTATGTAGTTTGGTTTTGTCTATTTGGATGTAATGGAAAAGTTGTATAATTGCGAAGTATTTGCTCGGCCAAGGGGACATCTTCATATGTTGCTCTTGGAGTATTTTATAATAATTATATTTTCTCCAGATATGGGATTACTAATGAGATTATGTGATGAATATGAAATATCAATTGTGAAAAGAGATGAGAAAATTGTTATTAAATCATGTTTAATTTTTTTCATATTCGTGTGCTTTTGATATTGATATTATTAACATAGCCGCATTTTATCATCGAGAATTAATAGTTATGGATGACTGTAATATCCGTAGCCATTAGTTTTGGGCCTCAAAATGAGGGATGTCACACTTATATTGCTCCGTTAGCTCTTGGCACTATGGGAAAAACCGCATCAGACGGCAGATATGGTCCATTGTCTAATTGCGTATTTATCTGTCATTAAATCCCATGCTGTCTCATTTCACATTAGATCACAAATGTCCCCCATCGTCTTATATGCACTAACATAACAAAAAACCATATGTTGTCTAATATTGTAGTATCATTTCTAGAATTTCCTATTATACAACATATATACACATATATATATTGATCGATATGCATACCGATTACACTTATGTTATATTTGCAAAATGATATAAATGAATCACTTTTATTTAAACGAATATTTAATTTCAAATCAAATTCAAATGCAATACAACTTTCACAATCACTCTCATATATACAACTTTTCTCTACACTCTCATGTGTAACCTTTTTTTACTCACTCTCATTCATACTCACTTGAGTTTATTTTTGATGTGTTGATCTTGATTTGCTTGCTTTAGCTTGTATTCAGCCATCTCCTATACTTGTCAAATAAACAACGTTGTAACATGGAGAAGAGACAAATCTAAATTGCATAATTAAATTAAATTTAAATCTTAATATTGCCTCGGTTCATGGGTTTGTTTTCTCTTTATATTTTAGACAGAGATAAATATATATATGCGTGGACAAATTATGATATGCACAGTGTATCACTGTGAATATCACAAGACCGGACATATATTAAATCACACGGACCGTTGCACAAACAAGTAAAGGAATAAACACATGAAAGTGCACAAACCAGATTAACCACCAACATTCACTTTATATACATACATACATACATATGTATATACATGGAAATTCAATGCAAAAACAAGTTTCAATAATTCAACATGGACCATCAAAGATCAAAAAGTGCCAGTATGCACTGCCTTGAACAGGGCAGTGGCAGTGCACCATCAAACCAAAGCAAAGCCCCATCAAAGCACCATTAAACACAACATTAAAGTCACAAAACAAAATTGATAGCATATAAAAGAGTTAAACCGGACCCATAGGTTCAAATATGTCAGTAATTGAACAAGCGCCACAAATTGAATGATAATAACTCATATCACTAACAATTCATATCACTGCCTTGAACAAGTGCTAAAAATTGAACAAGGCACGAATTAAACAAGTGCCACAAAACTGAAAAAGACACAAACACTAACCAAAAATTCGAACCACCAACATTCACACATATATACATACATATGTATGCATATATATACATGGATGATACTGGAATCAAAGTGCACAACTTTACCGTGATCGATAGTTGAACATACTACAAAGTACTAATCCAAGTTAAAACAAAATGAAGAGAATAATGCAACATGTGAACAAGTATCAGTTTTAGACTAAACCACAGAATAAGGCTAAACCGTGGAACACATACATGTATGCATGTATATACATGGATGAACCAAGATAGCATAACTAATATACACATATGTATATACATGTATATGTGTACATAGTGAGTAATAGGCAATCCAACCATCGAATTAGTAAACAAAACATAAAGTAAAGGCACAAGCACATGAAAATGCATATGAAAATGTATATAAGAAACCAAAGCACATGAAATTAATCAAACAGAACAAATGTAAGTAAATGCACAAGCACATGAAAGTGCATGAACAAATAAAGGAATTAGCATATGAAAGCGGACAAACAAGTAAAGGCACAAGCACATTAAAGTGCACAAGCACATCAGTTCAAGTATAAGTATAATGAGAAACACACACACATACATGTATCCATGTATATATGCAACACATGTTCAGTGTTGAAGTGCACTACCTTGAACAAGGCAGATTCAGTCAACACTGCCTTGGACAACAAGGTCCAACATAGCAATCCACTAACCCGGACATGAAATCAAGAGCACATGGTCAGGCAACATAGTGAAAAAAAAGGTCCAACATAGCAATCAAATTAGCAAAGGAAACCAAAGAAGAAATTCAAGAATCAGAAAATCATTAAGAGTGTTCAAAATAAATCGACAACCAAGAAAAATAATTTGAAAAATTCAAAACGAATCATATATTCGCATATTTAGGAAATAAATTCCTATATAAGAAACCCAAATCATTATAGGCCATAGATTATAAGTCGAGAAAAACATAAATTGAAAGGGGCATAAAATCATACAAATATCAATCGAAGAACACTCGACAAGGAGGAGCCACAACCATCAATAGTCAATAAATCAAAGTACGCAATCTACATTGAAAGAAGGGAGCAAGGTGATTCAAAGCTTAACTTTCAAGCAACGGGTTTCATGGAACCTTAATTTCAGAACGAAGATGAAAGAGGCAGCTCTGGTTAGGAAACCCTAAGTTTATCGAAGAACATCAATGGGGTGGCAGAAGGCTAGGGTCGGTAGTAAGCGATGGCTAGGAGAATGGATAGTGAAGGTGGTGAGGAAAATAATCGAAGGAACGAACGCCATATTTTATCTCTCTAAATGAAAGAGAGAGGTATAATTGAAAGAACGTGACCATGGAATAATCTAGGCAACATTTTGAGGAAAAACCAAATTTTGATAAGGAGCCAAAATGAAATTTTTGATAATTTCAATCAGACTACAGACAAAATGTTATTTGAATGACATGGATGAAATAGAATAAAGATTTCACAAGCTATAACACACAATAGATGGTTTTTCCATGTTTTATGTGAAATAATGGTAAATATTGATATAATAGCAAATCTACCTTATGTTGTATGATGGTTGTTGTTTGATTCACTTTGTAGCATAGTGTGGGTCAGCTATTGATGAAAAGCTTTTTATGATCCGTTCTTTTCATAAAAGCGAGTGTTCGCTCTCGAATTAGGCCCATTGTCTAAGATGATCATATTTTAGAGTCCAAATCTTGTTAATATATTCTTAATAACAAACTTTAGAACCTTTTTGGAAGTTATGTAAGGTACGGGTTCGGCTTCCACCCACTTGGTAAAATAATTGATTGCTACAGAAAATTCCGCTCCTTGGAAGAGGACCAATCAAACAAATTCCCCATACGTCAAAGGGCAACAGACTGGGTAGCCTAATTCTTCTTTCTCTTCTTCAATACTTGGGTTTGGTCGGAATCCAACATGTATGATTTTGACCTCCAGTGCATTTTGTGACTTGCTAGCTTTGCTAAAGAATCTGCTTGCACATTCTTTTCCTTTAGCATCCGATGTATGGAGAAATCCTCCAATTGAACTAACTTCTCATGGATTCTTTTAATGTATTGGACTAATCGAGTGTCTTTAGTTTGGAATGTCTAGTTTAACTGGTTTACCATTAAGTTTGAGTCACTAAATATTTCTATTCTACGAATTTTAAGCTATCACACCAAGGTTAATCCTGCAACCATTGACTCATATTCCGCTAAGATGTTGGTTGCTAAAATGTAAAACTTCATAGCATATTGAATTTTGTGCCCATTAGAGGTAATTACAACATATCCTGCTCCCGCGCCCTATTCGTTTAAGCTCCATTAACTTATAACAACCATTTTGATTCGAGTTACTTTTCTTTCTCTAACCGATTCCTCGATGAATCATGTGCACTTTGACAAAGTCTACCAAAGCTTGTCCTTTAAATGATGTCATGGGTTGTACTCAATATCATACTGGCTTAGCTCCATTGCCTATTTTGTCAACCTCCCTAATACTTCTGGTTTAATTAGAATTTGCATCAATGGATAGCTAGTTAGGACCTTTATTGGATAAGCTTGGAAATAAGACCTTAGCTTCCGTGTTGACAACAATAAACATTATGCTAACTTTCTCTAATTGGATATCTTGTTTCTACATATTTTAATCTTCTACTCGTATGGTAAACTGATAATTGGATTCCATCTTCCTCCCTTACCAAAAGTGAACTAGTGACATGTTCTAATACAACCATGTATAGAAATAAGTCTTCTCCTTCTATAGACTCGAAAGTATCGATGACGATTCTAAATAAATTTTCAACTCCTAAAAAGCCTTCTGACGTTCCTTCATCCATTCAAGGTCCTCTTTTCTTAATTATATCAAAAAAGGGATAAACCTATCCATTGCTTTCGACAAAAACCGATTAAGGGCTGCAACCCGTTCATTTAATCCCATCACTTCCTTGCACGTTTTAGGTGGTGCCAAATCTATGTTAGCTTTTATCTTGTCTGGGTTGATTTCGATTCCTCCGACACTTGCAATATATCCTAAGAATTTTCTGAATTAGATCCTGAAGGAGCACTTTTGTGTTTTAATTTCATCTTATACTTCCTTAATACCTTAAACATCTTGCTCAAATCTTCTATATGGTTCTCCACTTTCTTAAACATATCATCAACACAAACTTCCATGTTTCTCCCAATTTGACCTTTGAACATTCTATTCATAAGTCATTGATATATTGCCCTTGAATTTTTAGCCCAAATGACATTACTTTGCAGTAGTACATTCCTCAGCCTATGACAAAGCTTGTATGTTCCTCATCCGGCTTAAACATTGGAATTTGGTTGCATTTAGAATAGGCATCCGTAAATGACAATATCTTATGATTGCTAGTTGCATCCACCATTTAGTCAATTATAGGTGGTGGATAATAATCTTCCAGGCATGCTTTATTATCTTATAGGCATCCATATTTGACATAAATCATCCACTTCCTATAGGATTTTTTTCACCAATATTGGATTTTCCAGCTATTTCAGGTAAAACACTTCTCTTATAAATTCGCTTTCCAGCAACTTATTAACCTCTTCCTTTAATGTTGCAGTATGGATTTTGTCAAATTAACATTTATTTTGCCTTATTAGAATAAATTTTGGGTCGATGCTAAGTGCGTGGCACACTACAGATGGATAAATTCCTTCAATGTCCGCGTGGGTCCACACAAATACATCTATACTTGACTGGAAAACGAGGTCAATTTCTCTTTGGTTCCCTTACTCATTCCATTACCTATTTTTAAAATTTTGGTAGAGTTTTGAGAATCTAATTTTACTTCTTCTAAGTTTTCAATCCATCGTGTGTTCCCTAGATCATTTCTCGAATCTATATTGGTGCCATTTCCTCCAAAACCTCAATCTCGTTACTACTTACTTGTTCAATTCAACAAACTTCCTATTTCTCATTTTGAAACCACTTTCTTTGTTGATTACCTGGCATACCACTGAAGGAAAATTTTGGTTATTTACCTTAGATACCAGTTCTCGCGGATTAATATGTAAGGGCTTTTGTTTTGATTACATTTACTTGACTCGGGTCCATAATAAGATCTCCTTATTTTTTAAACTACTCGAATGAAGCAAAATACATTTCACAAGAATTAAACTGCTAACCAAAAATATTTCCCCATCCCATTTTGAAAAGATATTTGATTAATAGATGTTTTAGCGATAAGAAAGCATCAATCTTGTCAAGAACCAGCATTCCAAAGAAAGTATTATAGTAGGAAGTTTGTCTTATGATCATAAATAATGTCTTAAACATTTTTAAATGTAGAGGAGTGCCGATCTATACACACACTTTTAATCTAACACACTAGAGTTAAGCCTTTATTATTAAATCCAAAGATTGGGTCTAAGCTGGGTTCAAGCTTTTCCTTCGGAATTTCCATTTGCTCCAAAGAACTTTTTAATATAACGTTTACTACCCTGTCTATATCTATTAAAAACTTGGATATAAGTGAAAGTCCTATCTAAGTAGTTATCATTAAAGGGTCATTATGGGGGTGTCAAACCCCTCTCGCTTCTTGAGGCGTTATCGCTAGATCCAGCATTTTGATTGCATTTTTGGAAAGATTTCAATGGAGGCTGATTAATTATTGAGTAGATCCACTCTTTAGCCTCCTTCACAATTGTTATCCTGCCTTTTGACTAGGCAGAATCCGGACAGACAGGACATATATGACTTGGTGTTATCAAGGTAAAAATCCCGAAGAGATAGCCCAGTATTCTAGAAACAAAGCACAAACATAGTCACAAAGTCAAAGCCAAAACCATCAGAAATAACAAGGCGATGGGATCCCCCAAGTTGGGGATCGGTACCAACTATCACTTGGGGATCGATACTGATTCCCAAATAAGATTTGGGGTGGACCCCATTTTCTGCCTACTTGCTTATCTTGGCGCTAGTGGCCTATTTTAAAGCCGGTTTTCTGATTTATTACAATTTTCCATCGCTCTCCATGAACATGTGAAACTACAACTTTGTTCTCTTTCAACTTTATCATTTGGACTTAGAAGCAAGCTAATATTGGTGGAAACAACTATGAAATCATGAAGCTAACTACAAGATGATCAGAAGCAAGAAGTCGAAGATAGAAAAAATGATGAACTTGGAAGTTGATACCGACTCCCAAATATTGCAGAGATGGCGCCTATCATTTAAGGAGACTTGGTCAAATTCATGCACAACGGCTTGGAGACATTTTAGATGAGATTTTAGGCTCCTTACCTTCGTAAATAGGGGGCTAAGGCTCATTTTTCAAGATCTTTTGGCTCCAGCTCTGTTATTTCTTATATTCTTGTAATTTTGAAATTTTAAATGTTGAAGTTATATCGAGTCCTAGGAACATCTACCTCTAAGTCAGAAATCAGCAATAAAAATTAAAGTGGATGTGGCCCAAGCTTTGCCAAACCACTATAAAAGATTGTGCCTTATTATTCCATCGTTTTCATTTATATTTCTTTACATTTTATTCTCTTCTATTACTTCCGAGTGTTTTTTTTCCATTTTTAGTTCAAACGTTTTGGTGCATTCACTAAGAATATACGATATTCTTAGGCCATCTGGATCCATCATCTACTATTGGATTTTTCATATCTAAAAGATAGATCTAATTTCTCAACATTTGAATTCTATAAATTAGATTTCCAACAAATTTGCTAAAAAGATTTCTACCATGGCACCATCAAGAAGAGATCGTTCTACCAATTCCAGAGCTACTACTGAAGTTAGGATTAAGAATTATCAATAAGGATATTGAGTTGTCCAACCAACTGAACGGGGATCTAGATTCCAAATAATCATAACCAGAATGGAGATGGATATGACAATGAAGCAGATGGAAGATAGATAAGATGCAATAGAGCTTGAGGCTGCTGAATAAGCTAACTCAAAATAGCCACAGACGAAATAGATAGGATTCCAACTCGGAATAGAGTGTTCTTCTTCATTCGAGCAAAGACGGAGGGAAGGAAGGCAAAAGAAAGCTTAATACACTACTTGAACATCTGTATGAGGAAGAGGGAAAGCGCCATGCTCAAATTCAGGGATTGGTACTGACTCACACTTGGGACTCGGTACTGACCCCAAAATGGTGGGCCCATCCTCTAGAAGGCGTTGTTGATGTCATCCTTGGACGTGCCGTTGAAGGTTTGAATTCGAAAAATCATAATACTATTAACGATGATGCTCACAGGAATCGAATGGGGTAATGTTCGATGAATAGATCCCCTAGTGTTTGGGAAGCCTAGGTATCGAGCATCTTCTGAGAGTGTTCGCTAGGCCGAACACTTGGGGATAGGACCCAATTACCACCATTTGGTTGAACCTATTGATTTAGACTATTTGGAGGATATGATTAGAGGTTGGTTAGTAAAAAATGATCTAGGACTAATAATGTTGGGGAACTTATGCTAGTCCGAACCCGTTTACAGAGGACATCCTTCACACGAGATACCCTCGTAGTTTCAACATGCCAACGGTGTCGTTGTATGGAGGAACAATAGATTTTAGGCAACACTTATTAAGATATGAATGACATATGGATTCAACCTAGGCTTCAAATGTTGTGTAGTGCCGCTGTTTCCCAATTTTTTTCGAAGGGTTGGCTACGATGTGGTTCTGTTGGCTTCCACCGAGGTCCATATCATCTTTTGCTAAATTGTTATGGAAATTCATTGAGCAACTCTGTTTGCATACCTCATGTCCAAAACACGTAATGTCATTGTCTAATGTTTATCAAGTTGAAGGAGAGTCATTGAGGGACTATTTGAATCAGTTCCATATAGCTAAAATGGAGATAACAGATTGAAAGGAAGATATAGTACCGATGGCGCTTTAGAGAGTTCACCTCGACTCATATTTTGGGATCTTGATAGATGAAAGTAACCATTGACAATGGAAGCTTTTTGTAGAAAAGATAATGATTTTTGCGTTGGGAGGATGCGCGTAAGCATCCATGGAGGACTGATGCTAGAAGTTCGAATGAGCCTATTCAAAGTAATATTTATCTAAAGCAATCTAGAGTAAGCTCTGGGAATGTTGATGTGAAAGTTGGTAATCAGAATAAAGGAGGAAAACAAAATAATGATATGGAAAAGAAGGGAAAGCAAGGCAACTGAGTTCGTTTTAGAGGTCCCAAGTATGGCAATTACATTAAATTGAACAACTAAATAGAGAACATCTAACTGGCTACTTAGAATACCAAACCGTATAGGAAGTTGACTCCTAGAGTAAGAAGGAGAGGAAGTCGGGAAAATTCTACAGATTCCATAGGACTCACAATCATAATACTAATGAGTGCAGGTGTAACACCACATATTTTTATAATATTATTTAGGATATTTAATTAGCTAAAAATTAAATAAAATAATGTGAAGATTAATGGGTTGACATTTGATTAAACTAAGGGTAGCCGTGCCATGTTAATGTGCAAATTAAAATGAGATAACATAAACTAATGTGTTAGGAAATAAGTAATGGCAACATGGGAAATAGGAGAGGCTTATACCCTAAAACCCTTAGGAATGTAACACACATTCACTTTCACTTTTCTCAAACTAAAATTATGCCAAGACCGACTGCCATTATTGTTCTCAAAAGAAGATAAAAGTTAGGTTTCAGGAGAAGGAAGTTAATCAACCAATTCAACATCAAATCTCACCCCTTTTAAACTTAAAGCTAAGGTACTGCATCCCATTTTATTATGATCTTTGGCTTTAAGATTAGATTCGAAATGTTTTTGCAAGTATATGCCATGTTTTGATGATTAAAGTTATATATGTGTGTTGGTGAATTATACATGTTCATATTAGTTTTTATGCTATATTTGATATGAAAATCCTGTTAAATGATACCCAAATGCCTTAAAAATTTAAATATAGGCCAGAAACGATATTTTAGTGATAGATTTCAATTTTCATAATTTTCTGAATTTATGTGGATTTTATATTAATTTCTAGTGAAGAAAATGATTTATTGGGTTATAAATTATTTACGGCTAAAAAGATAATTATTTGGGTTTGAAATTTTTATATGTTGGAAAAAATATTAAAATAGATTTTTAAGAATTTTTTCTATATTTTTCCTAAGTGATTTGATGAATATATAAAATTATTAAAGGTATGAGATTTAAATGTTTTATATATTTAATTAAGAAAAAAAGGGCATTTTACAAAATGGAATCATTATTAAATTCTGAAATTAAGGGTAGCGTTTTTTCTGAAAAGTAATTGTTAACCAATGAGAATATGAGAAATAAGGCAGGTTAGTTGATAAGTTATCTCTTTTAAGTTAAAAACAAGAAAATCTTCTTTTAGCGTATTCCAACCATTTTAGGCATCAAATCTTCTAGCCCAGACCTTTCAAAAAGTCGAAAGGTTATAGCTTTCGAAAAGATCAAAGTCCAATGTGTATGGTATAAGTATCTTGGTACATAATGAATTGGACAAGGTTGATGGGTACTTAGTTGAAAGCTTAGTTGTCAAAGTGGTTGTAGTATGTTTGTTTTATAAACCAAAAGAATCGCTTAATTTGCTTTCGAATAAGAGCTTTCGACTTGGTTGCTTTCAACCAAGTCAAATATTTAAAATAAGGTTTTAAACCTTCCGACAAGGTCGATAGGTAACTGCTTTCCTAAAGACATTGCTTTCAACAAAGTCGAAAGGTTTTGCTTGTTTTTTAAACTAGCCGTTTCTCCATGTTTTCGAGAGGTATCAAAACTTTCGACTTAAATGATTTACCCTTGTTTCATAATTGAAGTATAACCCAAAGTTTTCAAAGATGGTATTTTAGAGGCTGAATCTGATTGTTTTAAAGAGATGTTTTAAAGCTTTCGAAGCAGACCTTTCGACAAGATCGAAAGGTAGCTTCTAATGAAGTCAAAAGGTTTTAAAGTAGATTCGCCACATGTTTTAAATTGAATCCAGTAAGTTTTCAAAAGATTTGTGTTTTAAAAGGTTTAATGCTTTCAAGAAGGGTTTGTTTATTAAACGGTTTTGAAGGGGTTGAAAGCCAAGCTTTCAAAGGGTTGAGAACAAAACTTTCGATGGAGTCAAAAGTTAGCTTTTGAAGGGGTCGAAAGGTAACTTCCGACAAGGCCAAAAGGTTAATTTTTTGTATGGTTTTGGAAGGTTTTAAATGGAAGGTTTTTGAAAGGTTTTCTAAGGCAATGTTTTGAAGCATTTTTAAAGTAGGATGTCTAAAGTTTTATTGCTTTTGAAAAGTTCGAAAGCAAAGCTTTCGAAGGGGATATTTTTGAAGGGATTGGGAATTTGTTTTCTTTTAACCTTATAAAATAAATGTTGTTTAACCTTGAGGATATCAAGGTGGGCTTAATAAGTTCAAAAATAGTTGGAGACCAATACTTACATGTTTTGACAATCGTTAGCGAATAACAATGTAAATTATAATGAATATGACCTGAATTAGGGATACTAATGGAAATAGGTCAACCATGTAGATAGCAGGGATAAATGGGATATAATCTAAATTAGGGATACTAATGGAAATAGCTTAACCATGTGGATAGCATGAGATAAGTATATTTATGGGATGTTTAATGGATAGTCAACATTAAGTTGGAGATGGATAGTCTCCATATGATTGAAGAAGGGTTCATAGTCATCCTGGAAAAACTATAGGATGTTAGATGGATAATCAACATCGTGTGGGGGATGGATAATCTTTATATATTTAATGAAGGGTTTATAGTTATCTTAAGAAAACTTTGTGATGTGGGATGGATAGTCTGCATCCGCTTAAGTTAAATGAATGTGGGATGGATAGTACCTCTTTGAGGCAATTAAAATCTAATAGAGGATGGGGAAATCCTAATTGTTTTCAAGTTTGCATGTCATTATAATGTTTTAAAAATATATAATTTAACCACTATGGATGCAGGAGCACAGAATATGGTTTTAAAAAGGTTTTGGAAGGATGTTAGTGAGGGAAACTCGTTTTGCTAAGCGGCATGATCTCACTTAACATATTAAACCGGTATGTATAGTATTATTCAAATCAGGATTTATGTCTGACTCGATGTTTATGTTTTACCCTGGGAGCTCAAAATTAATTTGAGTAGGCTGAGGGGTTTGGGTCTTTTTAGGTTTTAGTAGAATGATGAAAAAGGCTACCGGAGGCATGCGGGAGGCAAACTGATAGCTATTTAGGAGTTGTAGTTCTTATTATGCTTTGTTGTATCTCTATTACGTTCATACTAAGTTAGTTATGACTATATGAGTCTGATAATCCAAGGTGGTATCTTCATATACCATTCTTCGCGTATTTTATAATATGTATATCTTATGTGTACATGGGAACGTATTGGGATTATGTATTGAGAATGTGAAACATCTAGTTTTGAAATGTAATGAAGTAAAAGTTGTATTGAAATCTATGTTTTATTTCATATTTAAGTGCTTCTGATATTGTAGATACCATTAACATAGCCGTATTTAATCACTGGAGGCTAATACTATAGATGACTGCAGAATCTATAACGCTTAGTTTTAGGCCTCTAGAACGGGGATATTACAGCTTGGTATCATAGCATGGTTTATGAAATACTTTAACTAATAAAATGGTTTTTGAAAACATAATCCTTAGTAATTAGAGTTAAGATCGAGGTATGAGATAACGCTATAGTAACATACTTGTATTTGTTATATATCAGTATACGCTAGATCGTTAGACTCCTGTCTTAGTTAGGCTATTCGTTTGTATCTCATGAAGCTTGAACACAGACATGGAAGGAAGAAAAGGCAGAGTTAATCTTAGGGGAGAGCACCACCACGATTGGAAATGCCCGACCAAATACTAAAAGAGGTCCAGGTTAGGCTCAAGCTGCAAAAGTAAGTGTAGGAAATCCACCAGTAGATGAGGGGATGGTGTATTAGTTGTAGGCAAATCATTTACAAGTGGGGGATGCTGGAAATGTTGGTGGAGCTAATCTTGTAGTTCAAGTTGGATATAACTATGCTAAGCTGAGTAGAGACTATATCAGTCTGGGTGGAAAACCGTTTCTTGGAACAGAGGATACTATTGAAGTTGAGAACTAGCTTTTGAACCATGAAAGGATCTTCATAGATTTAGGCTTGAATGATGGAGAGAAGAGAAGGCTAGCCTCTAGACAGTTGAAAGGGTTAGTGCTTCATTGGTGGAACAATGTGACAATCGGTGTACCGAAAGAAGAACTGACATGGGCTGATTTTAGAAGGAGGTTTGAGCAGAGGTTCTTGACGAAGGTAGCCAAGTTGGTGTTGATGAGGAAGTTTATGGATCTTTTCTAAGGATATATGTCTATGATCGAGTATGCTGCTAAGTTTGATGAGCTATCTCGATATAGTTATGCTTTGGTTGACACTGATGTTAGAAGGAATGAGAGATTCATTAGAGGATTGAAGCTAGAGCTAGGTAGAATGACTATGGTCTATATCAAAGATCCTTCAAATGTGGTGGTCGAAATGGCTATTCGCCATGAGGAGATGCTAGCTATTTCAGCTAAAGAGACGACGGTTGAATCCCAAGGTCCTTAGGTGAGAAAGAGGAAGTTCTTTAAGAGGAAGGGTGCTTAGAAAGGAGGAGCAGCCAAGAATGTGAAAGCAAATATAGTTTGCTACAAGGTGATAAGAAGGGGCACTATGCTGATAAGTCCCATTCGGGTGATGGAAGGTTGTTATGGGGAAGCAGAATGTGCAATGCTATAATTGCAACCAAATGGAGGCATTACAAGCATAAGTGTCCTGAAGCTGCCAAGGCAGGAAAGAAAAGGTCTTTGCTTTGGAGCCAATGTCCTCTAAACCAATTGTTGCTGAGAAAGGGAAGTCTATGCCGGAAGGTACACTTTTTATTCATAACACACCAGTTAGGGTATTGTTGGATACCGAAGCATCGCATTCATTTATATCATAGTATTTGGTTGATATGTTATGTGATGATCCGGAATTCTAAGCAATATCAATTTAATAATCTGAATTAAAAATTAAATTGATTGATAATCTTTGTTAATAAGATTGGAATTAATTTAATAATCCAATTAAAATAAATATTTAATTGATAGATTTTATCTTTTAAAATTTAATAAATTGTTTTCTATTTGTAATGTATATAGAATATGTATATATCGTAAATAGATAAGCCTTGTTTTAAATTTAATAAATAAATAAATCTTGCTTTCTAAATATATATATCTTTGGTAAAAATTGGAAATTATGATTTTTTTCAAAGTTAAACTTTTAAAAGCCATTGAATAAATAATATATGGTTTTAAATTGATAAGATAAAAGTTTATTTTGCTTAAATTGATTTCGAGTTTAAATTTAAATAAACTAATAATAAAGTTTATTTTGATTTTTTTAAATATAGTTGGATAAAATAAGTAATTTATTAATAAAGAAACAATTTCTTTTATAAAAAATTTATCAAATTTGTTATTTTCAAAATATAATAATGTATTGTTTTAACAAATGGATTTTAATAAAAAAAATAGTTTGTTGTTTCAAATTGAATTTTAGCATTTGATTTGAATTTAAATGTAGAGTTTTTGAACTTCAAAGTATAGATACTTAAATTGTTTTGGATTTTATAATATTTGTATAATTTTTATTTATATAAATAGTTGTTTTATTCCTTTTAAATTTAACTATACACATATATATCCTTATATACTAATTACTTAAGCATATCCTTATATTAAAACTTTAATTATATATGACTAATTAATTAAGCATAACCTATGTTAATATATTAACTAAATACTAATTAACATTTAAATTATAACTAATTTATCTTAAAGACATCTGTTAACTAATTAACATATCTAAAGACAAATGTAAACATTTTAGAATTTAATTTAACATGTGTTAAGATAATAAACAAGGTAAGTGACAAATGTTAGTTTCTTTTACAAGTGACATTTATTTTAGTTTTTATTTTATTTCAATAAAATCAAATTTCAGCCTTTATAAATACATATGTTTCTTATCTTCTTCCTTTCTTTCTATTTTATTTTTCAAAAGCAAATATGAATCAATATCTCACAAAACCAGAAACAAGGGCAAAGCTTGAAAATTTCATCTTCATTTTTAAACCTGTAATCCACTTCCAATATCAACCTGCACATCTTTAAGCATGCAAACCATCTACATTTTTCATAAGCCCGTAATTTCATTTCCATATCAAACTCCTCAAGCTAGAAACCAAATCATTTTCCTGTAAATCATCAAAACCCTGTAAATCTGTAGCATGCAAAGCAAGTTCAAATCAAAAATCTGAACTCATCTTCAAAAATGCATAGCAAACCTGTAACTTTTGCAAACATGCAAGCAAACCTATCACCATCTTAAAATCTGAAGCCTGCATTTCATAGAATCTGGAATTTCAAAGCATGCATGCAGTTTTAAATCAGAGTAGCAAGCATTCCAACATTTCTGTGCAAAGTTTTCAAAGCAATTCAAGTTTTTAAAAGGCTACTGCATATTCCAGTTTTCAAAAATCAAAACAGCTTTTCATAATGGAGGCTCTGTCTTCCTTCTTCAAATCGGTGAGTAACATTTCTTTTAACAAGTTTAAGTATATAATTTAGTTGCATGCTAGATTGTCTGAAATATGTATGTATATGGTTGTATTTTCTGGATGTATGATGTATATAAGTCTGTTTTTTTAACAGAACCTACTCTGTTATAGTTTCCAGTTCTTGATTTGTTTAAGTTCAAATCTTTTAATTTAATTCCTTTTAAACCTGAGTTTCAAAACAAACCTGTTAGTTTCATTTCAAACTTTAGTTTAAAACTATACTTAAGTTAAAAATAATATTGAAATTCCTTTGGAAATCCTAAAATATTGATCAAACTTTGAAATAGTGAAAATTCAAACCTTGCAATTTATTGTTTCAGGCTTAGGATCTGAAACATCATCCTAAAACATGATTTTAAAAGCTAAAATTATAATTTTTGGTTTAGAAATAAGTATGCAGTTTTGGGTTGAACTGAAAAGAGGATATTGGGATTTTTGGGTGATCTCTGCAATTTGGAGGGTCGGGTTTCTTCCAGTGGATGGAGGAGTGATCAGTGAAGCTTGGAAAAATATTGGATGGCAATGCATTTAATCGAGGAGGCAGCGGTGGCGAAATTCCTTCTGGAACCCTAGTTTAACTAGGTTAGGTTGATTGATCATCCACGTCTTCTATAGTGGATCGAGTGTATTGTAATTTTGGGAAATGGAAGTGTGGTTTAGATGAGACTGTGGCCGGTGTTGTAGAATTACTGGTGATCGGAGATGCGTGGAAGAGGCGATGACAGGTTTGGGGTAGAAAGCTTCTGTTGTTTCCAGGTTTGAGATGAAGACTCGAATTCAATTTCGAGCTGTGGAAGGGTGACCTGTTGGTCGTGTTGGGACGTGGGGTTGGTCGCCGATGTGGGAAGACCACAGGAGGTGGCTGGAGTTGATCGGAGCGCATGGTGCATGTGCGCCATGCACTTTTGATTCCCAATGTTTTCCTGGGTGGAAGCAGTGTAATGGACTCGAGATTCACTCGAGTAGTTGCTGTGTGTTGCTCGAAGTTGTTGGCTTGTTGACTCGAAGCAAGAATATGGTAACTCGGGTTTAAATATGGTAACAGGTTTTAAACAAAAACCTGTTGTTCTGTTTTAAATTTTAAAATAAATTTAAAAGCTGAGTTTAAATGAAAGTAAAGTTTTTAAATAAGGTTTAAATCTAGTTTTCAATCTGAGTTTAAATTAAATCTAAGTCTAAAATAGATTCAAGTTTAATTTGAATCTTAGTTTGGAAATAAATGAGTTTTTAAATTCAAATTGTCTTAATAACATAAAAGTGTTTAAGAAGTTAAAGTGTATTTAAAGAATTTGAATTTAAATGGAGTTTGAAATGTAAGGAAGGATTTAAACAAAGTTAAATCAGAATTTTAAATTTGAATTCAAATTGAATTTGAATCTTAGGTTTTAGAAATAAGATAAAGTTTATAAATTTAAATATTGTAAATAAGTTTAAAAGTTAAAGTATACTTTAATGATTTGAAATTAAAAGGAATTTAGCTTAAATTCTTTAAATTTCTTTTATGTAAGTACTCTTTAACATGTGAATTTCAAAGTTTTAAATTGGTTAAAGATAAATTGGTTTCTATTTCAAAACTTGAATTTAAAATGTTGAAATGAATGTTTTCAAATGTATTTATGAATAATAATTTAACCATAGATAAGAAAAGGTTTTATCTTAAAGTAAATTTAGAATTTAATGATTTGTAATTTCATTAAATTATTAAGGTAATTAAATGGATAATTTATTTATTTATTTAATTAATGGAATGGATAATTAATTAAGGTGATTAAGGGTTTTAAATTATTAATTAAGGTTTAAGTTAATTGATAATTAACTTGTAATTTAAGAATTGTTAATTAAATAAAAATTAGATTTTAATTATTGATTACTAATTAATTAATCAAGTAATTTAGAATTAATTAAGTTACAATTAACACATAATTAATTTAATAATTAAAGGTTAAATAATTGATTATTCAAGATTAATTAGTTTATAATTAATATTGATTGATGAAACTTAATTGCTTAAGAAAGTAATTAAAGAATGGCTAATAGTTAATGATGGTCATTAACTTAAGATTATTTAATAATTAATTAATGTGATTAATTTTAATAGATAATTAGATTAACTAATTAAATGATAATCAATTGTGAAATTTATTTAAGTTTAATTACTTAATGGAAGCAATTAAGAAATTAATTACTTAATGTAATTAATGGAGTTTATTGTGATTGGTTTAAATTAATTAATTAAGTTTAATTAACTTTAATCACTTGATGATTTGATAATAATTACTTTATATAATTAATGGAATGTAATTACTCAGTGAAGTAATTAATGATAATTACCAGATGTAATGAATGGAAGATGGTTTAATAATGAAAGTATTTTGGATTGAATTACTTTGTATAATTAATCATGGGATTAATTAAAGAAATTAATTAAGGAGAAATTTATTTATTTAATGAGATTAAGGGAAGTTAATTACTGAATGCGATTAATCAAAGGTGATTAATAATTATGGTTTAATTAAGATTAATTTATTAATGTAATTATTTTAAATAAGTAATTAAATTTAATTTAATTGAGAACCATTAATTAATAATTAATGATGTAATTAAGGATTGATTAATTAAGATTAATTAATCAATAATAAGTAATTAAAGGTAATTAATTAATTAATGTAATTAATTAAGGATTAATGTAATCAATTATATTTAATTAATTAATGAAGTAATTAAAGGTTAATTACTGTATTTGGTTTAGAATAATTAATTTGTGAAATTAATTAAAGGATAATTACTTGAATGTAATTAAAGAATAATTAATCAAGCGTGATTAATTAAGGTGATTATATAGAGGATGATTAATTAATTGATTTGTAATCAAGTAATGATTATGTAAGCAAGATTTATATTGATGTAAGTAATTAATTTAATTCACTTTAAATTAATTAAAGATAGAAGTAATTAATTTAATTCATTTTAAATTAATTATAGATGTGTGTTTATAGATCATTGCTTATATGTGAATGGATGATATTGGTTGCTTTGAATGGTTTAAAATCTCAGATATGAGACAAGTAATGTTGTATGATATGGATGCATTGGTTGCATTGTGATGATAATATGGATTAGCTTTGATAATGATAATATGGATTATCTGTGGTGATAATAAGGTTGATTATCTATGGTGTTATATGAATTATCTATCTGTGTGTATATAGATAATAGAATAGAATTGTTTTAAACTTTAAAACAACTTGGCCTTAAAAGATACGTCTTGGATTTCGATGAGGCCTAGATCGAGTTTCCAGATTTGGATATCCGAAAACCACATCGATCCAAATTAACGATAGGTCGTGAATCTCAAGTGAAGAATGAAGACTCGAGGTGTAAGGACTATTCGTCGTTAGAACTATGAGGGTGATTCCAATACAAGTTTAACGGGGTAGTACTTTCAGATTCAAGATAAAGATTCAGAGTGCAAGGGTTATTGTCGTTAAATCTTAGGGTCATTCCAAAATGAGTGTAACGAGATAATGCCTTCGGTTTCGTTCGAACCCGAAACGAACTTGTATGGATTGAATGCTTTCAGAACATCGTCAGGTGGACGATGAGCATTCTAAGATAGATGTGTTCTATAAAGGTAATTGTAGTCTCAAGCCTCATCAACCAGGAATGGCTAGAACAGGGGAGGTGCAGCAAGGCTAAGTTGGTCATGCCCAAGTAGGACGAGATTTTCCCCTGTCTAGAGGTTCCTTTTTATTTCGGCTTAGTGGGAAGTTGGAATCGCGCGCCAACTGCAGGGTTGTCTTGTTCGGAACTGTTCAGTAAGGAATGGTTCCGGCCTTGCGTTGCAGGGGAGTTAGGTTGGCTCCTCGGTACGGTGATCTAGGCCATGTACTGTGACAGGCGACACCCCAGTAGCCCTGCCATTGTATCGAATCCAAAATCCAATAAGTGCCAATGGTTTTGATTGTATCACCCACTTTTGGGGCTAGTAGCTGGAATTTAATAGATTTAACAATTTTGGCTATTTCATATTTACTTGAAAACCCTAGACCTATTATAATATCACCGGATTTCCTATCGAATGTTTTGGTCAACGTAAGGTAAAAACTTTTTCATGTTTATGTGTGGGAAGTCTTGCGTGATACCTTTCTTTTCAAAAGATTTTCAAAGTTAAGCAACTTTAACCTGTTACTCACACCAGACCCATGTCTGACCCGGAGTTTATTTCTGTTTTTCTTAAACTCTTGGTTACTTAAATTTTTACGAGTAGCCAAGGGATTCAGGTTAGCTTTGACGAATTATGGAGGAGCAATGGAGCAGGAGGCTTCTGCGTGTAGATATGTATAGTGTTCCGCTAAGTTTGGTATCTCTGTATTTTCTTTGAGTGGTATTGAGTTGTAATATCTAGACAGGTGTTTATAACTGTCTAGTATGTGATGTTTAATCTGTGTAACTCTGATAGATGTTGTAAATGATACTATGTAATATCTTATGTTATTAATATGATTTATTCATTTTCGCTGTTGAGATTCTGATGTGTTGTTTCTTCTTTCTTCTCTTTCTTTATCTTTTCTACCTCTTTCTTTCTTATTAATGATGCGTCATTCTGTGGAGATGAATGGCGGGTCGTTACAGTGGTATCAGAGCGCTAGGTTGAGTAAATACCTAGGCTTTGGAGTGTTTTCTTCTTGAGAGAGCGTATTTGTAATTTTGATATATATAAATATATTTATTTATTTCTACCTATCTGTTGGTTTACCTGTTCGGGTTTTTCAATATAAGTTATAAAGGTAGGTGGGGTAGTGGTGTGTGTAACACGACTACCATTGGTTGGAGTTTGTATGTCTGAGGTTGGAAGTGTATTTGTCGAGACTGTAGACCTAATACCGTCTCGAGTGAGTTATGCAGAGTGTAGAGATTTCATCGATCTCTGAAGGAAACCTTTAAAAGGTTCGGAGTCATCTTTGAAGTGCGGAGTTTGGATGAGTTGAGTTTGAATCCGTCGATTGGGCAGAAGCAAGTGATGGTATCTTGATACCTCAGGAAGTAGTAGCTGCATGATGAGATGCAGTGACCATGGATTGTCTCCAAAGATGTTTTCTTTGGAACAAGTTTTGGGAAGTGTGTCTGCTTCGGTGTTGTGGCTGAGTTCAGCAGGGTGTTTCTGTTTGGTTTGAAGTTTGAGTTTCTCGAAGAGCTTTGGATTAGGAAGTCTTTGGCATCTGTGTCGGCGATGCAGCTCGGAGTATTCTGTGTCGGCAGGAAGTTTTCTGGCTGAGCATTTTTTCTGGAGGTGAATTCAGAAGTAGCAGAGTGGATCCGTTTCTTCAATGGATTGGCTAGATCAGCGTAAGCTGTTCTGATTGGTAAAGGGAGAACAGTTTTCTTTAGAAATTAATCTGGGTTGATCGCAAAAGTGACTTGCGATAGTTGAGTGTTCGCTTGGGTTATCAGATTTTTTCGGATGTTTTCAGGGAAGTCAGAAGCTGTCCGAATCTGGAGATTGAGTTTTCTTACCGACTTGGATTCCAAGAGTGGAACCGATGGTTCAGTTTAGTAGAAGATGGATTCTAGAGTTAGAGTTTGGTGAAGCAACTCAGGTTTCGGAGGAATTTCTGAGTTTTTCTTTTTATGGATCTATTGAACCATATTTCTGGAATGTGTTGTCTAGTTTGTGCTCGTGTTCATCATCAGCATTCTCTTCTACTTTGGATCGGAGTTGTGCAGCAGAAGTAGTTTGGGATTGTTTCTGATTGTCTTTCCGGATAAGGAGAAGTAAGTTCAGTCTTCTGCTGTTTATGGAGTAAAGTTGTGTTCTTGGTTGTTGGTTGATCTTGAGAGGATCATTTTGTTGATTTGATTGGTTTTGTTTGTTTCTAGAAGAATCAACATAAGGTTGAGATGATCAGGAAGGATGTAGGAAGCCCAGGATCGTCCAAAGATTTTTATGGATAAGAGACGAAAGAATTTGGATTCTGGAGTCGGAGATTTGGTTTGGGTTAAGTTTTCTCCGATCCAAAGAGCTATAAGTTTTGGGTATGACTGGAAAGCTAGCTCTAAGATGTTTTGGATCTTTATCTGTATTCTTGTAAGGAGAAGTGTTTGGTCTCCAGGATTGAATTGTCAGTTTGGATAACTTGGATTCGATGTGTTTCAAGTATCTCCGAGGGAGTACGTGTATGATCTCTCTTTGGTTTTGAAACCAGCAGTTCAGGAGGTTTGTTTGTTGAGTCAGACTCGTTTGTAGACTGATATCCTGTTTAGTTTTGTAGATCTAGATATGTAGAAGCTCTATAACTTAGTAGTATTGATTGTTTGGATTCTGTAGAGCGAGTATCCCGGCATATATATACCTAGGAAACTCGAGGAAATTGTATCCAGAATTTTGTGTGGATAGTTAGATTTGTTTGATTGGGTGAATTGGTTTCTATGGTTGTTAGCATATGATTGATATATGCATGTGTTTTAAAATTAAATCTTTAAATAGATTATTAAATTATCTTTGTTTTAAATTTCGGGGACGAAATTCTTTTAAGGGGGAGGAATGTGATGACCCGGAATTTTAAGCAATATCAATTTAATAATCTGAATTAAAAATTAAATTGATTGATAATCTTTGTTAATAAGATTGGAATTAATTTAATAATCCAATTAAAATAAATGTTTAATTGATAGATTTTATCTTTTAAAATTTAATAAATTGTTTTCTATTTATAATGTATATAGAATATGTATATAGTATAAATAGATAAGCCTTGTTTTAAATTTAATAAATAAATAAATCTTGCTTTCTAAATATATATCTATGGTAAAAATTGGGAATTATGATTTTATTCAAAGTTAAACTTTTAAAAGCTATTGAATAAATAATATATGGTTTTAAATTGATAAGATAAAAGTTTATTTTGTTTAAATTGATTTCGAGTTTAAATTTAAATAAACTAATAATAAAGTTTATTTTGATTTTTTTTAAGTATAGGTGGATAAAATAAGTAATTTATTGATAAAGAAACAATTTCTTTTATGAATTATTTAAAATTATCAAATTTTTTATTTTCAAAATATAATAATGTATTGTTTTAACAAATGGATTTTAATAAAAAAAATAGTTTGTTGTTTCAAATTGAATTTTAGCATTTGATTTGAATTTAAATTTAGAGTTTTTGAACTTCAAAGTATAGATACTTAAATTGTTTTGGATTTTATAATATTTGTATAATTTTCATTTATATAAATAGTTGTTTTATTCCTTTTAAATTTATCTATACACACACACACACACACAAATATATATCCTTATATACTAATTCCTTAAGCATATTATACTAATTCCTTAAGCATATTCTTATATTAAAACTTTAATTATATATGACTAATTAATTAAGCATAACCTATGTTAACATATTAACTAAATACTAATTAACATTTAAATTATAACTAATTTATCTTAAAGACATGTGTTAACTAATTAACATGTCTAAAGACAAATGTAAACATTTTAGAATTTAATTTAACATGTGTTAAGATATAAACAAGGTAAGTGACAAATGTTAGTTTCTTTTACAAGTGGCATTTATTTAGTTTTTCTTTTATTTTAATAAAATCAAATTTCAGCCTTTATAAATACATATGTTTCTTATCTTCTTCTTTTCTTTCTATTTTCATTTTCAAAAGCAAATATGGATCAATACCTCACAAAACCAGAAACAAGAGCAAAGCTTGAAAATTTCATCTTCATTTTTAAACCTGTAATCCACTTCCAATATCAACCTGCACATCTTTAAGCATGCAAACCATCTACATTTTTCATAAGCCTGTAATTTCATTTCCATATCAAACTCCTCAAGCTAGAAACCAAATCATTTTCCTGTAAATCTTCGAAACCCTGTAAATCTGTAGCATGCAAAGCAAGTTCAAATCAAAAATCCGAACTCATCTTCAAAAATGCATAGCAAACCTGTAACTTTTGCAAACATGCAAGCAAACCTGTCACCATCTTAAATCTTAAGCCTGCATTTCTTAGAATCTGGAATTTCAAAGCATGCATGCAGTTTTAAATCAGAGTAGCAAGCATTCTAGCATTTTTATGCAAAGTTTTCAAAGAAATTCAAGTTTTTAAAAGGCTACTGCATATTCCAGTTTTCAAAAATCAAAACAGCTTTTCATAATGGAGGCTCTGTCTTCCTTCTTCAAATCGGGGAGTAACATTTCTTTTAACAAGTTTAAGTATGTAATTTAGTTGCATGCTAGATTGTTTGAAATATGTATGTTTACGTATGTATATGGTTGTATTTTCTGGATGTATAATGTATATAAGTTTCTTTTTTTTTAACAGAACCAACTCTGTTATAATTTCCAGTTCTTGATTTGTTTAGGTTCAAATCTTTTAATTTAATTCCTTTTAAACCTGAGTTTCAAAACAAACCTGTTAGTTTCATTTCAAACTTTAGTTTAAAATTATACTTAAGTTAAAAATAATATTGAAAGGCCTCTGGAAATCATAAAAAATTGATCAAACTTTGAAATAGTGAAAATTCAAACCTTGCAATTTATCGTTTCAGGCTTAGGATCTGAAACATCATCCTAAAACACGATTTTAAAAACTAAAACTATAATTTTTAGTATAGAAATAAGTATGCAGTTCTGGGTTGAACTGAAAAGAGGATATTGGGATTTTTGGGTGATCTCTACAACTTGGAGGGTCGGGTTTCATCCAGTGGATGGAGGAGTGATCGGTGAAGCTTGGAAAAATATTGGATGGCGATGCATTTAATCGAGGAGGCAGCAGTGGCGAAATTCCTTCTGGAACCCTAGTTTAACTAGGTGAGGTTGATCGATCATCCACATCTTCTACAGTGGATCGAGTGTATTGGAATTTTGGGAGATGGAAGTGTGGTAGTAGACGAGACTGTGGCCGGTGTTGCAGAATTACTGGTGATCGGAGATGTGTGGATGAGGCGATGACAGGTCTGGGGTAGAAAGCTTCTGTTGTTTCTAGGTTTGAGATGAAGACTCGAATTCAATTTCGAGCTGTGGAAGGGTGATCTGTTGGTCGTGTTGGACGTGGGGTTGGTCGCCGATGTGGGAAGACCACCGGAGGTGGCTGGAGTTGATCGGAGCGCACGGTGCATGTGCACCATGCACTTTTGATTCTTGATGTTTTCCTGGGTGGAAGCAGTGTAATGGACTCGAGAATCACTCGAGTAGTTGCTGTGCGTTGCTCGAAGTTGTTGGCTTGTTGACTCGAAGCATGAATAGGGTAACTCAGGTTTAAATATGGTAACAGGTTTTAAACAGAAACCTGTTGTTCTGTTTTAAATTTTAAAATAAAAGCTGAGTTTAAATGAAAGTAAAGCTTTTAAATTAGATTTAAATCTAGTTTTCAATCTGAGTTTAAGTTAAATCTAAGCTTAAAATAGATTCAAGTTTAATTTGAATCTTAGTTTGGAAATAAATGAGTTTTTAAATTCAAATTGTCTTAATAACATAAAAGTGTTTAAGAAGTTAAAGTGTATTTAAAGAATTTGAATTTAAATGGAGTTTGAAATGTAAGGAAGGAGTTAAACAAAGTTAAATCAGAATTTTAAATTTGAATTCAAATTGAATTTGAATCTTAGGTTTTGGAAATAAGATAAAGTTTATAAATTTAAATATTGTAAATAATTTTAAAAGTTAAAGTATACTTTAATGATTTGAAATTAAAAGGAATTTAGTTTAAAATCTTTAAATTTCTTTTATATAAGTACTCTTTAACATGTGAATTTCAAAGTTTTAAATTGGTTAAAGATAAATTAGTTTCCATTTTAAAATTTGAATTTAAAATTAAATTTGAAATTAAATTTGAAATAAATGTTTCCAAATGTATTTATGAATGATAATTTAACCATAGATAAGAAAAGGTTTTATCTTAAAGTAAATTTAGAATTTAATGATTTGTAATTTCATTAAATTATTAAGGTAATTAAATGGATAATTTAATTAATTAATTAATGAAATGGATAATTAAAGGTTTTAAATTATTAATTAAGGTTTAAGTTAATTGATAATTAACTTGTAATTTAAGAATTGTTAATTAAATAAAAATTAGGTTTTAATTATTGATTACTAGTTAATTAATCAAGTAATTTAGAACTAATTAAGTTAGAGTTTACACTTAATTAATTTAATAATTAAAGGTTAAATAATTGATTATTCAAGATTAATTAGTTTATAATTAATATTGATTGATGAAAATTAATTACTTAAGAAAAGTAATTAAAGAATGGCTAATAGTTAATGATGGTCATTAACTTAAGATTATTTAATAATTAATTAATGTAATTAATTTTAATAATTAATTAGATTAATTAAATGATAATCAATCGTGAAATTTATTTAAGTTTAATTACTTAATGGAAGTAATTAAGAAATTAATTACTTAATGTAATTAATGGAGTTTATTGTGATTGGTTTAAATTAATTAATTAAGTTTAATTAATTTTAATCACTTGATGATTTGATATAACTACTTTATATAATTAATGGAATGTAATCACTCAGTGAAGTAATTAATGATAATTACCAGATGTAATTAATGGAAAAAGGTTTAATAGTGAAAGTAATTTGGATTGAATTACTTTGTATAATTAATCAAGGGATTAATTAAAGAATTGAATTAAAGAGAAATTAATTTATTTAATGAGATTAAGGGAAGTCAATTACTGAATGTGATTAATCAAAGGTGATTAATAATTATGGTTTAATTAAGATTAATTTATTAATGTAATTATTTAAATAAGTATTTAAATTAAATTTAATTGAGAATCATTAATTAATAATTAATGATGTAATTAAGGATTGATTAATTAAGATTAATTAATCAATAATAAGTAATTAAAGGTAATTAATTAATGTAATTAATTAAGGATAAATGTAATTAATTATATTTAATTAATTAATGAAGTAACTAAAGGTTAATTACTGTATTTGGTTTAGAATAATTAATTTGTGAAATTAATTAAAGGATAATTACTTAAATGTAATTAAAGAATAATTAATCAAGGGTGATTAATTAAGGTGATTAATTAGAGGATGATTAATTAATTGATTTGTAATTAAGTAATGATTATGTAAGCAAGATTTATATTGATGTAAGTAATTAATTTAATTCACTTTAATTATAATTTAAAATCCCACAACTTCATTTATCTTGGTTTCATTTATCCCAAAGTTTTTCATGTGATCTGCACGCTAATGGTGGTGTCCGTCTCCCTCTTCTTGGTTGTTTCTTCTTCGTTCCTTTCCAACGCCTTTCTCTCCCGCCGCTCTTTCCTTTCCTATGCATAGCCTTTCCCTTCGTCTTCCTAACCGCCCCGATGCTCCACTCTCTTCGCTCTCAGCAACTAGATCTGGAAGAGTTTTCAAGCATTCTGTGCCGTTGCCTCCTTTGCTTACTGATGACGAGTATCCTCCTCTGCCTTTGATGAAGACTACGCTACTTGCTCCTGTTGTTTGCCCTGGCTTGCAACCTGTCGTTAGCCCTGGTGTGCATCCTGTGTTGGGGTCTGTTGATGTTCATGTTTCATGCGATTCTGTGCCTTTGGGTGCGAATGTTGACGTTGCAGTTTGTGGTGATAATGATGTTGACTTAGGAATTGTTTCTGTTGCTAATGGTGGTGTCTCTGTGGTGATGGGTGGTGAGTCAATGCATAATACTTCTGATGATATTTTTTGTAGTACTCGATGCACCTCTGTTGTTCGACAGAATGCACATGAGAAAGATGTTCCCAGTATTGCTGTGTTGAGTTCTGGTGGAACTATGAATGCAGCCTCTCCCCCTCTTGCAACCTCTGCTGGTCTAGTGGGTTGTTCTGCTGCCCCTTCCTCTATTACTTCCAAACCTTGGTCTTCACTTTTTACATCGTTACCTCGTAATGCGGGTGTTTACGAACCAGTCGAGTTTGATATCGTTGAGGAAAATGGAGTGATGATCCCTCCTCCAATTGTAATGCAAGCTGGTATCGACTTTTGGTCAGAATATTTGGTTGGTTTCTTCTTGGACCCTAAACAACGCCTTCTTGACGCGTCCGCTGTTTGTCGTAAGGCCTGGCGGCTGCGTGGTAACTTACGCGTTAAGTTGGTTGACTCCATGTACTTCTTATTGTTCTCCTCCCCTGAGGATCGCAGTCGTGTACTTGAAGCTGAGCCTTCCTTTTTCGATGGGAAACCATTTATTATTACTCCCTGGTCTCCAACTGTTGCAAGTGCCCGTGAGCAAGTTCTCTCTATCCCTGTTTGGGTATATTTTTCTCATATTCCATCTGCTCTCCAATCGCTGCTTGGTTTGAACTGGATCGCTTGCAATGTTGGTAAATTAAAATGTTTTGATTCTAATACTGTTGCGCGTGATAAGCTTGTGTACGCTAAAGCTCTGATAGAGATATCTCCTTTTAAGCCTCTTCCATCCTCCATTCCTGTCCAACTTGCTGTGGGCCACGTGGTGGATGTCCGTGTTCGATATGGATGGGTCCCTGACATTTGTACCATCTGTCACTCTTTTGGCCATTTGGATACTTCATGCTTGCATTCAGCTGTTTCCCCTGCACCACCTAAGATCCCTCTTCCACGGCCTCCGCTCAGGATATGGGTACCCAAAGTCCCGGTTCCCCCACCTGATCCTTTTTCTGACCCTGATCCGCCGCCTACTCATGCTCGCCCTTCAGCTTCTGTTCCTGGTGATTTTACTTCTGATGCCCTTGTTGTGCCTGATCCTTCTCTGCCTCATGTTGTTTGGGCTGAGACTGAGAGTTGTTGGGTTGATCTTCGATCTGACATGCGATTCAACCCGGTGGATAAATCTTATTTTAGATATGTTTCTGACAATCCATTGGACGATCGATGCCTTTATTATAGTCCTTCTGGTGACTCCTTGGTTCTTGACTTGGACGGTTCGTATGCTGGGGTTAATTCCGTCGTGTTAGCTGATTCATCTTGGGATCGATCTTTTATTTACTCTTCTGATGCTGTGATTTATGATCCTTCTCTTGCAGTTCTGTTTCGCCCTTACTTTGGTCTACTTGGGAATGTTTCTTCCCAGGTCGATGATGTTGCTGGTGTCTCTTACTCTTCGGAGCAGTCGTAGTCTAGTTAGTTACTTTAGTAGTTGTGACTGGCTGTCACACTCCTGTGCTGTATTTTATTCTTTCTTTTTCTAGTAGTTAAGGTGCCTCTACCTTACTCCTGTACTTCAAATTTTATTACGTTCGTAATAAAAGTGGACGGCCCACTATAAAACCGGCTGGCCTTGCCAACAAAAAAAAAAAAAAAAATTAATTCACTTTAAATTAATTAGAGATAGAAGTAATTAATTTAATTCATTTTAAATTAATTATAGATGTGTGATTGTAGATCATTACTTATATATGAATGGATGATATTGGTTGCTTTGAATGGTTTGAAATCTCAGATATGAGATAAGTAATGTTGTATGATATGGATGCATTGGTTGCATTGTGATGATAATATGGATTACCTTTGATAATGATAATATGGATTATCTGTTGTGATAATAAGGTTGATTATCGATGGTGTTATATGAATTATCTATCTGTGTGTATATAGATAATAGAATTGAATTGTTTTAAACTTTAAAACAACTTGGCCTTAAAAGATACGTTTTGGATTTCGACTTGGATTGGGTTTTTAGATTTGGATATCCGAAAACCACATCGATCCAAATTAACGATAGGTCGTGAATCTCAAGTGAAGAGTGAAGACTTGAGGTGTAAGGACTATTCGTCATTAAAACTATGAGGGTGATTCCAATACGAGTTTAATGGGGTAGTACTTTCAGATTTGAGATAAAGATTGAGAGTGCAAGGGTTATTGTCGTTAACTCTACGGGTGATTCCAAAATGAGTGTAACGAGATAATGCCTTTGGTTTTGTTCGAACCCGGAACGAACTTGTATGGATTGAATGCTTTCAGAACATCGTCAGGTGGACGATGAGCATTCTAAGATAGTTGTGTTCTGTAAAGGTAATCGTAGTCTCAAGCCTTATCAACGGGGAATGGATAGAACAGGGAGGTGCAGCAAGGCTAAGTGGGTCATGCCCAAGTAAGACGAGATTTTTCCCTGTCTAGAGGTCCCTTTTTATTTTGGCTTAGTGGGCAGTTGGAATCGCGCGCCAACTACGGGGTTGTCTTGTTCGGAATTGTTCAGTAAGGAATGGTTCCGGTCCTTGTGTTGCAGGGGAGTTAGGGTGGCTCCTCGGTACGGTGATCTAGGCTACGTACTGTGACAGGCGGTACCCCAGTAGCCATGCCATTGTATGGAATCCAAAATCCAATAAGTTCCAACGGTTTTGATTGTATTACCCACTTTTGTGGCTAGTAGCTAGAATTTAGTAAATGTAACAATTTCGGCTATTTCATATTTACTTGAAAATTCTAGACCTATTATAATATCATTGGATTTCCTATCAAATGTTTTGGTTAACGTAAGGTAATTTTTTTCCATGTTTATGTGTGGGAAGTCTTACGTGATACCTTTCTTTTCAAAAGATTTTCAAAGTTAAGCAACTTTAACCTGTTACTTATACTAGACCCATGTATGACCCGGAGTTTATTTCTGTTTTTCTTAAACTCTTAGGTACTCAAATTTTTACGAGTAGCCAAGGGATTCAGGTTAGCTTTGATGAATTATGGAGGAGCAATGGAGCAGGAGGCTTCTGCGTGTAGATATGTATAGTGTTCCGTTGAGTTTGGTATCTCTGTGTTTTCTTGAGTTGTAATATCTAGACAGGTGTTTATAACTGTCTAGTATGTGATGTTTAATCTGTGTAACTCTGGTAGATGTTGTATATGATACTATGTAATATCTTATGTTATTAATATAATCTATTCGTTTCGCTGTTGAGATTCTGATGTGTTGTTTCTTCTTTCTTCTCTTTCTTTCGCTTTTCTACCTCTTTCTTTCTTATTAATGATGCGTCATTCTATGGAGATGAATGGCGGGTCGTTACAGTGGTATCAGAACGCTAGGTTGAGTGAATACCTAGGCTTTGGAGTGTTTTCTTCTTGAGTAAGCGTATTTGTAATTTAGATACATGTAAATATATTTATTTATTTCTACCTATCTGTTGGGTTACCTTTCGGGTTTTCCAATATAGGTTATAAAGGTAGGTGGGGTAGTAGTGTGTGTAACACGACTACCATTGGTTGGAGTTTGCATGTCTAAGGTTGGAAGTGTATTTGTCGAGACTTTAGACCTAATACCATCTCGAGTGAGTTGTGCAGAGTGTAGAGATTTCATCGATCTCTGAAGGAAACCTTTAAAAGGTTCGGAGTCATCTTTGAAGTGCAGAGCTTGGACGAGTTGAGTTTGAATCCGTCGATTGGGCAGAAGCAAGTGATGGTATCTTGATACCTCAGGAAGTTGTAGCACTATGATGAGATGCAATGACCATGGATTGTCTCCGAAGATGTTTTCTTTGGAACAAGTTTTGGGAAGTGTGTCTGCTTCAGCGTTGTGGCCGAGTTCAGCAGAGTGTTTCTGTTTGGTTTGAAGTCCGAGTTGCTCGAAGAGTTTTGGATTAGGAAGTCTTTGGCATCTATGTCAGCGATGTAGCTCGGAGTATTCTGTGTCGGCAGGAAGTTTTCTGGCTGAGCATTTTCCTGAAGGTGGAATTCAGAAGCAGCTGAGTGGATCCGTTTCTTCAGTGGATTGGCTAGATTAGTGTAAGCTGTTCTGATTGGTAAAGGGAGAACAGTTTTCTTTGGAAATTAATCCGGGTTGATCGCAAAAGTGACTTGCGATAGTTGAGTGTTCTCTTGGGTTATCAGATTTTTCCGGATGTTTTCAGGGAAGTTAGAAGCTGTCCCATCTGGAGATTGAGTTTTCTTACCGACTAGGATGCCAAGAGTGAAACCAGTGGTTCAGTTTAGTAGAAGATGGTTTATAGAGTTAGAGGTTGGTGAAGCAACTCAGGTTTCGGAGGAATTTATGAGTTTTTCTTTTTATGGATCTGTTGAACCATATTTCTGGAATGTGTTGTCTAGTTTGTGCTCGTGTTCATCATCAGCATTCTCTTCTACTTTGGATCAGAGTTGTGCAGCATAAGCAGCTTGGGATTGTTTCTGATTGTCTTTTTCGGATAAGGAGAAGTAAGTTCAGTCTTCTGCTGTTTATGGAGTAGAGTTGTGTTCTTGGTTGCTGGTTAATCTTGAGAGGATCATTTTGTTGAGTTGATTGGTTTTGTTTGTTTCTAGAAGAATCAGCGTAGGGTTGAGCTGATCAGGAAGGATGTAGGAAGCCCAGGATCGTCCGAAGATTTTTGTGGATAAGAGACGAAAGAATTTGGATTCTGGAGTCGGAGATTTGGTTTTGGTTAAGTTTTCTCCAATCCAAGGAGCTATAAGTTTTGGGTATGACTGGAAAGCTAGCTCCGAGATGTTTTGGATCTTTATCTGTATTCTTGCAAGGAGAAGTGTTTGGTCTTCAGGATTGAATTGTCAGTTTGGATAACTAGGATTCGATGTGTTTCAAGTATCTCCGAGGGAGTATGTGTATGATCTATCTTTGGTTTTGGAACCAGCAGTTCAGGAGGTTTGTTTGTTGAGTCAGACTCGTCTGTAGACTGATATCCTATTTAGTTTTGTAGATCTAGATAAGTAGGAGCTCTATAACTTAGTAGTATTGATTGTTTGGATTCTGTAGAGCGAGTGTCCCGATATATATATACTTGGGAAACTCGAGGAAATTCTATCCAGAATTTTGTCTGGATAGTTAGATTTGTTTGATTGGGTGAATTGGTTGCTATGGTTGTTAGCATATGATTGATATATGCATGTGTTTTAAAATTAAATCTTTAAATAGATTATTAAATTACCTTTGTTTTAAATTTCGGGGACGAAATTCTTTTAAGGGGGGAGGAATGTGATGACCCGGAATTTTAAGAAATATTAATTTAATAATATGAAATAAAATTAAATTGATTGATAATCTTTGTTAATAAGATTGGAATTAATTTAATAATCCAATTAAAAAATATATTTAATTGATAGATTTTATCTTTTAAAATTTAATAAATTGTTTTCTATTTATAATGTATATAGAATATGCATATATATTGTAAATAGATAAGCCTTGTTTTAAATTTAATAAATAAATAAATCTCTCTTTCTAAATATATATATCTTTGGTAAAAATTGGAATTTATGATTTTATTTAAAGTTAAACTTTTAAAAGCTATTGAAAAAATAATATATGGTTTTAAATTGATTAGATAAAAGTTTATTTTGTTTAAATTGATTTTGAGTTTAAATTTAAATAAGCTAATAATAAAGTTTATTTTGATTTTTTTTAAATATAGTTGGATAAAATAAGTAATTTATTAATAAAGAAACAATTTCTTTTATAATTTATTTAAAATTATCAAATTTGTTATTTTCAAAATATAATAACGTATTGTTTTAACAAATGTATTTTAATAAAAAAAATAGTTCGTTGTTTCAAATTGAATTTTAGCATTTGATTTGAATTTAAATTTAGAGTTTTTGAACTTCAAAGTATAGATACTTAAATTGTTTTGGATTTTATAATATTTGTATAATTTTTATTTATATAAATAGTTGTTTTATTCCTTTTAAATTTATCTATACACATATATATATATCCTTATGTACTAATTACTTAAGCATATTCTTATATTAAAATTTTAATTATATATGACTAATCAATTAAGCATAACCTATGTTAACATATTAACTAAATACTAATTAACATTTAAATTATAACTAATTCATCTTAAAGACATGTGTTAACTAATTAACATGTCTAAAGACAAATGTAAACATTTTAGAATTTAATTTAACTTGTTTTAAGATAATAAACAAGGTAAGTAACGAATATTAGTTTCTTTTACAAGTGGCATTTATTTTAGTTTTTCTTTTATTTTAAGAAAATCAAATTTCAGCCTTTATAAATACATATGTTTCTTATCTTCTTCTTTTCTTTCTATTTTCATTTTCAAAAGCAAATATGAATCAATACCTCACAAAACCCGAAACAAGAGCAAAGCTTGAAAATTTCATCTTCATTTTTAAACCTGTAATCCACTTCCAATATCAACCTGCACATCTTTAAGCATGCAAACCATCTACATTTTTCATAAGCCTGTAATTTCATTTCCATATCAAACTCCTTAAGATAGAAACCAAATCATTTTCCTGTAAATCTTCAAAACCCTGTAAATCTGTAGCATGCAAAGCAAGTTCAAATCAAAAATCTGAACTCATCTTCAAAAATGCATAGCAAACCTGTAACTTTTGCAAACATGCAAGCAAACCTGTCACCATCTTAAAATCTGAAGCCTGCATTTCTTAGAATCTGGAATTTCAAAGCATGCATGCAGTTTTAAATCAGAGTAGCAAGCATTCCAATATTTCTGTGCAAAGTTTTCAAAGCAATTCAAGTTTTTAAAAGGCTACTGCATATTCCAGTTTTCAAAAATCAAAACAGCTTTTCATAATGGAGGCTCTGTCTTCCTTCTTCAAATCGGTGAGTAACATTTCTTTTAACAAGTTTAAGTATATAATTTAGTTGCATGCTAGATTGTCTGAAATATGTATGTATATGGTTGTATTTTCTGGATGTATGATGTATATAAGTTTTTTTTTAACAGAACCTACTTTGTTATAATTTCCAGTTCTTGATTTGTTTAAGTTCAAATCTTTTAATTTAATTCTTTTTAAACCTGAGTTTCAAAACAAACCTGTTAGTTTCATTTCAAATTTAGTTTAAAATAATACTTAAGTTAAAAATAATATTGAAATGCCTCTGGAGATCATAAAAGGTTGATCAAACTTTGAAATAGTGAAAATTCAAACCTTGCAATTTATTGTTTCAGGCTTAGGATCTGAAACATCATCCTAAAACATGATTTTAAAAACTAAAATTATAATTTTTAGTTTAGAAATAAGTATGCAGTTCTGGGTTGAACTGAAAAGAGGATATTAGGATTTTTTTGGTGATCTCTGCAATTTGGAGGGTCGGGTTTCTTCCAATGGATGGAGGAGTGATCAGTGAAGCTTGGAAAAATATTGGATGGCGATGCATTTAATCGAGGAGGCAGCGGTGGTGAAATTCCTTTTGGAACCCTAGTTTAACTAGGTTAGGTTGATCGATCATCCACGTCTTCTACAGTGGATCGAGTGTATTGGAATTTTGGGAGATGGAAGTGTGGTCGCAGACGATACTGTGGCCGGTGTTGCAGAATTACTGGTGATCGAAGATGCGTGGATGAGGCGATGACAGGTCTGGGGTAGAAAGCTTCTATTGTTTCCAGGTTTGAGATGAAGACTCGAATTCAATTTCGAGCCGTGGAAGGGTGATCTGTTGGTCGTGTTGGACGTGGGCTTGGTCGCCGATGTGGGAAGACCACCAGAGGTGGCTGGAGTTGATCGGAGTGCACGGTGCATTTGCACCGTGCACTTTTGGTTCCTGATGTTTGCCTGGGTCGAAGCAGTGTAATGGACTCGAGAATCACTCGAGTAGTTGTTGTGTGTTGCTCGAAGTTGTTGGCTTGTTGACTCGAAGCAAGAGTAGGGTAACTCGGGTTTAAATATGGTAACAGGTTTTAAACAGAAACCTGTTGTTCTATTTTAAATTTTAAAATAAATTTAAAAGCCGAGTTTAAATGAAAGTAAAGTTTTTAAATAAGGTTTGGATCTAGTTTTCAATCGAGTTTAAGTTAAATCTAAATCTAAAATAGATTCAAGTTTAATTTGAATCTTAGTTTGGAAATAAATGAGTTTTTAAATTCACATTGTCTTAATAACATAAAAGTGTTTAAGAAGTTAAAGTGTATTTAAAGAATTTGAATTTAAATAGAGTTTGAAATGTGAAGAAGGATTTAAACAAAGTTAAATCATATTTTTAAATTTGAATTCAAATTAAATTTGAATCTAAGGTTTTGGAAATAAGATAAAGTATATAAATTTAAATATTGTAAATAAGTTTAAAAATTAAAGTATACTTTAATGATTTGAAATTAAAAGGATTTTAGTTTAAATTCTTTAAACTTCTTTTATGTAAGTACTCTTTAACATGTGAATTTCAATGTTTTAAATTGGTTAAAGATAAATTGGTTTCCATTTTAAAACTTGAATTTAAAATGAAATTTGAAATGAAATTTGAAATAAATGTTATCAAATGTTTTTATGAATGATAATTTAACCATAGATAAGAAAAGGTTTTATCTTAAAGTAAATTTAGAATGTAATGATTTGTAATTTCAATAAATTATTAAGGTAATTAAATGGATAATTTATTTAATTAATTAATGGAAAGGATAATTAATTAAGGTAATTAAGGGTTTTAAATTATTAATTAAGGTTTAAGTTAATTGATAATTAACTTGTAATTTAAGAATTGTCAATTAAATAAAAATTAGGTTTTAATTATTGATTACTAATTAATTAATCAAGTAATTTAGAATTAATTAAGCTACAGTTAACACTTAATTAATTTAATAATTAAAGGTCAAATAATTGATTATTCAAGATTAATTAGTTTATAATTAATATTGATTGATGAAAATTAATTACTTAAGAAAAGTAATTAGAGAATGGCTAATAGTTAATTATGGTCATTAACTTAAGATTATTTAATAATTAATTAACGTGATTAATTTTAATAATTAATTAGATTAATTAATTAAATGATAATCAATTGTGAAATTTATTTAAGTTTAATTACTTAATGGAAGTAATTAAGAAATTAATTACTTAATGTAATTAATGGAGTTTATTGTGATTGGTTTTAATTAATTAATTAAGTTTAATTAATTTTAATCATTTGATGATTTGATAATAATTACTTTATGTTATTAATGGAATGTAATTACCCAGTGAAGTAATTAATGATAATTACCGGATGTAATTAATGGAAGATGGTTTAATAGTGAAAGTAATTTGGATTGAATTACTTTGTATAATTAATCAAGGGATTAATTAAAGAAATTAACTAAGGAGAAATTAATTTATTTAATGAGATTAAGGGAAGTTAATTACTGAATGTGATTAATCAAAGGTGATTAATAATTATGCTTTAATTAAGATTAATTTATTAATGTAATTATTTTAAATAAGTAATTAAATTTAATTTAATTGAGAATCATTAATTAATAATTAATGATGTAATTAAGGATGTTTAATTAAGATTAATTAATCAATAATAAGTAATTAAAGGTAATTAATTAATATAATAAATTAAGGATTAATGTATTAATTAATTAATGAACTAATTAAAGGTTAATTACTGTATTTGGTTTAGAATAATTAATTTGTGAAATTAATTAAAGGATAATTACTTGAATGTAATTAAAGAATAATTAATCAAGGGTGATTAATTAAGGTGATTAATTAGAGGATAATTAATTAATTGATTTGTAATTAAGTAATGATTATGTAAGCAAGATTTATATTGATGTAAGTAATTAATTTAATTCACTTTAAATTAATTAGAGATAGAAGTAATTAATTTAATTCATTTTAAATTAATTATAGATGTGTGATTATAGATCATTGCTTATATATGAATGGATGATATTGGTTGCTTTGAAAGGTTTGAAATCTCAGATATGAGACAAGTAATGTTGTATGATATGGATGCATTGGTTGCATTGTGATGATAATATGGATTATCTTTGATAATGATAATATGGATTATCTGTTGTGATAATAAGGTTGATTATCTATGGTGTTATATGAATTATCTATCTGTGTGTATATGGATAATAGAATTGAATTGTTTTAAACTTTAAAACAACTTGGCCTTAAAAGATACGTTTTGGATTTCGATGAGATCGTGATCGGGTTTCCAGATTTGGATATCTAAAAACCACATCGATCCAAATTAACGATAGGTCGTGAATCTCAAGTGAAGAGTGAAGACTCGAGGTGTAAGGACTATTCGTCGTTAAAACTATGAGGGTGATTCCAATATGAGTTTAACAGGGTAGTACTTTCAGATTCGAGATGAAGATTCAGAGTGCAAGGATTATTGTCGTTAACTCTGAGGGTGATTCCAAAATGAGGGTAACGAGATAATGCCTTCGGTTTCGTTCGAACCTGGAGCGAACTTGTATGGATTGAATGCTTTCAGAACATCGTCAGGTGGACGATGAGCATTCTAAGATAGTTGTGTTCTGTAAAGGTAATCGTAGTCTCAAACCTCATCAACCAGGAATGGCTAGAAAAGGGGATGTGCAGCAAGGCTAAGTGGGTCATGCACAAGTAGGACGAGATTTTCCCCTGTCTAGAGGTCCCTTTTATTTCGGCTTAGTGGGAAGTTGGAATCGCGTGCCAACTGTGGGGTTGTCTTGTTCGGAACTGTTCAGTAAGGAATGGTTCCGGCCTTGTGTTGCAGGGGAGTTAGGGTGGCTCCTCAGCACGGTGATCTTGGCCACGTACTGTGATGGGCGGTACCCCAGTAGCCCTGCCATTGTATGGAATCAAAAATCCAATAAGTGCCAACGGTTTTTATTGCATTACCCACTTTTGTGGCTAGTAGATGGAATTTAATAGATGTAACAATTTCGGCTATTTCATATTTACTTGAAAACCCTAGACCTATTATAATATCACTGGATTTCTTATCAAATGTTTTGGTTTGCGTAAGGTAAAAACTTTTCCATGTTTATGTGTGGGAAGTCTTACGTGATACCTTCCTTTTCAAAGGATTTTCAAAGTTAAGCAACTTTAACCTGCTACTCACACCAGACCCATGTCTGACACGCAGTTTATTTCTGTTTTTCTTAAACTCTTGGGTACTCAAATTTTGTACGAGTAGCCAAGGGATTTAGGTTAGCTTTGACGAATTATGGCGGAGCAATGGAGCATGAGGCTTCTGCATGTAGATATGTATAGTGTTCCGTTGAGTTTGGTATCTCTGTGTTTTCTCTGAGTGGTATTGAGTTGTAATATCTAGACAGGTGTTTATAACTGTCTAGTATGTGATGTTTAATCTGTGTAACTCTGATAGATGATGTATATGATACTATGTAATATCTTATGTTATTAATATAGTTCATTCGTTCCGCTATTGAGATTCTGATGTGTTGTTTCTTCTTTCTTCTCTTTCTTTGTCTTTTCTACCTCTTTCTTTCTTATTAGTGATGCTCATTCTATGGAGATGAATGGCGGGTCATTACAGGTTATGTATTGAACCTACATACCTTGTTACTTCCTTAAGGGTTGCGAATTCAATATGAGGATATGCAACTCTTGAAATAAGATGTAACCAATTAGAACTTGATTTGTTAGGTCATAAGTTTGCATGCACTTTGTATGTTTTTGATAACATGGATTTCAGGATCATTTTGAGTATGGATTGGGTGGGTAAGTATGAGGCTAGGATATTTTGCCAGGATCGGGAGATATCATTGAGGCACCCGGATAGTCATAAACAAATTATTTTCTTAGTGGAGAATTCCAGTAAGAGTGTTGGTGCTCTGTTGAATACCATGGAGGTTGGAGATGAGTTTAGTCAGGTTCGGGTAGCAAGAGAATTTGCAGATGTTTTTGAGCCGATTACTGGATTAACCTCGAAAATAGCTTTTGAGTTATGGATAGATCTTGTACCAGGGGCAGAACCTGTCAGTAGACCACATAGTAGGATGACACCGAAAGAGATGAAGGAGTTGAAGGAGTAGCTAGTGGATCTGAAGGGAAGGAATTTTATCAAGCCAAGCAGTTTGCCTTGGGGAGTAGCTGTAGTGTTTGTGAAGAAAGCAGATGGGTCGTTAAGGATGCGTATCAATTATCGTAAGTTAAATGAAAGGACGATCAAGCATAGGTACCCTCTGACGCAGATAGATGATCTATTTGATCAGTTTAGTGGAGCCAGAATATTTTCCCAATTGGATTTGACAATGGGGTTCCATCAGTTTAGAGTGGCGGAGGATAGCGTTCCTTTGACGACATTTTGAACTAGGTATGGTTCGTTTGATTGGTTGGTGATGCCATTTTGACTGACCAATGCGCCTGCTTTCTTCATTGATTTGATGAACCGGGTTTTTGGAAAGCACTTGGATAGGTTAGTGTTGGTATTTATAGATGACATTTTGGTGTACTCTAAAGATGAAAGGAGCATGAGATTCATCTTAGAGCGATGTTGGAGATGTTGAGGCAGAATTATCTGAAGGCGAAGTTTTTGAAGTGTCATTTTTGGAAGAAGGAAGTGAAGTTCCTTAATCAATTAGTCTAAGAGAACGGGTTGTCTATAGATCCGATTAAGATTGAGGCAGTGAATAATTAGAAGAGACTCGAGACGGTGACTGAGATAAAGAGTTTTCTTGGATTGGTTAGATATTATCAAAGGTTTATAAATGATTTTTCGTCGATAACTGCACCAATGACCAAGCTTACACGGAAAATGTGAAGTTTGTATGGACTGATAAGTGTGAGGAAGAACTCTAGAGCTTGAAACACTTATTGACCCATGCACTAGTGTTGGTGGTTCTAGAAGGGAATCAAGATTTAGATGTTTTACTAATGCGTGTGGAACTGGATTGGGTGCCGTGCTGATGCAAAGAGGTAAGATGATTGCTTATGCTTCTAGACAGCTTAGATCACATGAATTTAGGTATCCAACGCATGATTTGGAGTTAGCTTTCGTTATATTTGTTTTGAAGGTGTGGAGGCATTATCTTTTAGCAGAGCGATTTGAGCTTTATACAGATCATAAGTCGCTGAAGTACTTGTTCTCTCAGAAGGAGCTGAACATGAGACAGCAGAGATGGTCGAAGTTTATTGCTGCTTATGATTTTGGAATTGAGCACACACCCGGGAAAGGAAATAAGTTAGCAGATGCACTTAGCAGGAAACATCAGAATGCAGCATTGGCTATGATTGCTTAGTGGAAAGATTTGGAAGCACTGTCACCTTGTAGAGTGCAGTATAGATCTGAGGTAGGTTCTAGTGAAAGAAGTGTTGTATTGTCTTGTTGGTAGTTCGACCGATAACGATTGATAAAGTAGTTTCTAAACATAAGGAGGAGGATCCATTTTTGGCTAAATGGATCAAGAAATTAAGAGAAGAAACAGAGAGCAATGACATAAAGGATTTCAGTTTTGACCAGAAAGGGCAGTTGAGAAAGAAAGTAAGGTTGCATGTTCCAAATATAGGAGACATGAGAAAAAAAGTTTTGGAACAATGCCATCGTTCAAAGTTCACTATCCATCCAGAAGGAACGAAGATGAATCAGGATATGAAGAGAAGTTCATTCTGGGAAGGTATAAAATGGGACATTGGTTTATTAGTTAAGAGGTGCTTGAATTGCCAACAGGCAAAGGCTAAAACTAGATGCCAAGTGGATTGCTTCAACCAATGGAAGTTCCGTTGTGGAAGTGGGATTCTATCTCTATGGATTTTATAGATAGGTTGCCATGGTCTATTAGAGGAAATGAAAATATACGGGTCATAGTGGATAGACTGAATATTAGTGCCCATTTCATTCCAGTAAAGTGAACTAGGACGACACATATTTTGGCAAAGTTATTTATGAAGAATATGGTTAGACTGCATGGAATTCCTAGTAGTATTGTCATTGATAGAGATTCTTTTTACTAGTGAGTTTTAGAAGAGTCTACAGGTAGCATTAGGAACCAAGCTCAACATGAGTACTACTTACCATCCACAGACTGATGGGCAAACAGGAAGAGTTAACAAAGTCTTGGAGGATTTGTTAAGAACTTATGTATTGGATTTCGGAGGATCATGGGAAGACCATCTTCACTTAGTCGTATAACAGTAGTTATCAGACTAGCGCTGGGATGACATTGTTTGAAGCTTTGTATGGAAGACCATGCAAATCTTCCATATGCTGGTTAGAGACAAGGGGTATGTTGGTTCTTGGTCTGGATTTGGTAAAAGAAGCTACAGAGAAGATTGAGTTGATCCGAGCTAGGATGAATGAAGCTCAGTCTAGACAGAAAAGTTATGCAGATAGAAGAAGGAAGGATTTGGAATTCTCTGTTGGAGACTATGCTTTTGTTAAGGTTTCATCGATGAAATGATGGTTAAATCACCTTTTAAATTCCACGAATAGGACGAGTTCCCTATTCAGACTTTAATACCAAGTATAACAATATTATTTCTTTGCAATCCAAGTTATAGTTGATTCATTTTGGAGATTAACCTTTTTATACTTAAATTGCTAATTTTTGTAAAATACTATCTATTTTATTATGAAAAACTTAACATGATCTTTTAGAGCATCCGGGCTTTCCCTTCGGTCTGTTCCACCCCTCGTTTAAAAGATAAAAGGAAGACCAGGTAAGTTCAGGGCACTGGTTACTTCATTCCAAACCTTGGTTACACATCTTGTTTTATCGTTTAGCTCTCATAGGTGGGACAAATGTACTAGTCATTTCCACATACTCAGTGATTAACTTTTATTTTAGAATCAATTATAATGTTCCCAATACAACATTAAAAATACTTAATTACCTTTATAAAAATGATTATAAAAGATTCTAAAAAGAACTGCCAAGTTAAAATGTCTATTTATATGTTAGACAAAACTTCCACAAAAAGCATTGCAAATAGTGTTTAAAGCTATATTGATCAAATTGACTTTCCTATCATTTAAAATCCCTTTTTTGACTTAGATCACTTTTAAAAAAATTTAAACGATTTCCAAAGATTTTTCTATATTTTTAAAATATTGAAAATATCCATTTCTAGCTTTGATCACTTTACTACAAAAGCATGATTTTTATGAAAATTTGTTTTAGACATATTTCATAATATACAAGATGAGATCTTGATTTTCTTTCCTCACTTAAAAACTGTGGATATAATTGTTTGGACATTTCTTGTTTTGAAGAAATTCGAGCTATTTTTTATTCTATATATTCATTTAAACTTTCCGGCGTGGAATCACGAATTACCATTACATGACGCGCCTAGTTTTAATTTGATTTTCAAAACTTGAAATAAATTCTCCAAATTTAACTTAATTACTTCTAAAAACATTGTAAATCATTTTAAATCAATATTTTCACTTATTAAATTATTTTAGTATATTTTCACTATTCTCTGTAGGATTTAGATTAACCCTAAAGGGGGGGGGTGAATAGGGTTATAGCAAATTTTCTCGATTTAAACACAGAAATAAACTGTAGAAATAAATCTGCTAAAAAATAAATCACACACAAAATTTACCCAGCTTCGGCAACCCCTGCCTACTGCATTCACAGATTTCTATTAGAATTAAACAGTATCACACTTACAAACACTCTACTAGACTCGCAGACATTTGCTCCCACTCACAAACACTCTACTAGACTCGCACACCCTGCTCGCAAACATTTGCTCCCGCTCACAAACACTCTACTAGACTCGCACACCCTGCTCCCGCCTATAGAGTTTCGTTTACTCGCAAACTTTGCTTCCCGCCTATAGAGCTTCGTTTACTCGCAAACTCTGCTCCCGCCTACAATAGAACTTTGCAAACTCGCACACCCTGCTCACTGAACTAATTCTAACTAGACAATCTGACACGACCTAAACCCTAGGTGGTGATTTACAACTCCTTTGACTTGAAAAGAAAAACAGAACAATAAAACCAGGAGCAAAAATTAAAGTATAAACTTGACTCCACAATTTTGCTCAAAATAAAACTAAAATATAATCCCCCTTTTATAAATAAGGCCGGCCCCTTATTTTTCAACTCGATCCCTTTTAAAAAAAGAATGCGGCCTCTCCTTTTTCTTTTGCTTGGCCCGTTCCTTTTTGTCAAATTAGGGCTTCGGTCCTTTTCTCTTCCTTCTGAAACATTGCAGCCGATCCCTTTGTCAAATTAGGGCTTTGTGCTATCGATCCAAATTGAGACTTTCGGCTCTGGCTTGTGCTTGATTTCTGATGATCGACTGTCGCTCGTTTGCAGCTGCTTGATCGAGTTTGTTGTTTGTGATTTCGGTATGTACTTTTTCTTTTTGCTTTACTGGGTTGATGCTTGAACTCGATAATTAATTTGCCGATGATGATTGGGCTTATATAAGATTTGAAATCCTATTTTTGCGTTCGTATTCGTTCATTTGAATTTTTCTTCGTTCGTTCGATCTTGTATTGATGCACGAGATTTCACTGACTTGTTCATATTACTTGAATAACACGGTTTTGATTATTAACTTGGTCAATTATGATTGCTGATACGGTGATCTCTTGTTTGACTTGTTCAACTCTGGTTTATACAGCAGAAATCTTTCTTCTTTTATTTGTGACTTTTTCAAAGATACGAACGCTTGATTTCTGACTTTTTTTTTTACACGGTAACAACTTGTTGATTACATGTAGTTGCTGCTATATTACTTCGAATTGCATTTTTGGCTACCTGAATCTCAATTTAGCATTGCATGATGTTGTCTGATTATTTGTTCATTTGAAGTCGTAGCATTCATGTTTGACATATATGCAGTGTGTGGTCTTGAGCATTTGCACATTTGTTCACCTGCACTGTTGCCTTGTTGACTGCATCACCATACTCTCTGTTTTGATTTGCATTGATGCAGTTTCCATTCATGTTGCCTCTGTGTTTGACATGGTCTTTGTAGTACTGCATGATCTCATATGCATTAAACTCTGGTTTTTCATCTTGACCATTTGGTCGTGCTGTAGTTCAGATGCACTTGGTCATTTTGTATCTGCTAATGATTGTTGCAATCACTTTGTTGTTCCATGGTCTATTTGGTGTTTTGTTTATTGGAGATATCTTAGCCATGTTGCATTCATGCTGGTTTATTCTTGCACTTGTGGTTGCCTCTGGTTAATTGCCTGGTGGTCTTGTGGTTGGTCACTGATTCATACATGAACTGTTGCACGTGTGTACTTTGTATTCATATGTGCCTGTCGAGTTCCTGACCCTTCCATATACTCTCTGATAACTGTTTGGACTGGTGCATACTGTTGCGGCCTGTACTTGTGTGATATTTGAACTTCTGGTATGTTGTTTGCAACTGTGTTGCACTTGTATCACTTGTATTTGAACTAAACTTGTGTATCTTGTAGCTTTCATCACTGGTGCATGTACATTGCTTCATGTATGCTCGACATTGTGACTTGAGCTTTGTATATGAACTGTGTTGTCTTATGCTCGAGCTCTTTGCATACTTCATGACTGTACTGTTGCAGTCGAGTTGTATTCATGTACACTTGTGGCACTTTGTGCATGCTGTACTACTTTGGTTTGATCAGTTGCATTGATCAGTTATGTTGTTCATGTGCATGCTTTGTACTTCATTTGAGGATGTTGGACTTGTTGTACATTGCATAGTGCATTGCCTTGTTTGTTGTGAAGTTGTGCTTGCACACTTGCTATTGTTGGCTGCGCACACGAGTTGGCGAGGCAGTGCACACGTGTATGAATGTATACGTGTGTATTGCAGCCACTTATGGTTACATGTCCCTGTAATATCTATATGCACGACTTTGTGATGAAAACAAGTGTGAATGATGACGAACAACCCAAATAACTGAGGCAAATCATATTTTCAAAAATCGTATTTCATTTTATATTGCAAAAAATATTTCTTTTTCAATTTTACTGCGTTAGTGAATATTTTTGCAGATTGCTCAGATGCTGGATTCAAACTGGAATGCAGTTGAAGACAAAATACGAGTGTGAGTGATATGTAGTGAAGTTATTAATGTAAAAATATTTGTGATGTAATCGTGATGTAATCAAAAATGTATATGTATAGCGAGAGCATGAATTTGTACTATTCAAGATTGTAATAAATATTTGTTTGAATAAAATTTCTGTTTGAATTCAAAATCTGTTTAACATGTTCTGTTTGAATTCAAATTCAAATTCTGTGTAATTTATTTTATTCAACAAATATTTATTTAATCTAAAAAAAATAGTACATTACCAAATACATTTAAATGAATATATATGTTTATTATCATCAAACAAAAACATATAAGCACATATTCAACAATCTCCCCCTTTTGATGATAACAAACATATATTTAAGATTTTGAATGTATTAAATGTATTTGATCGTTCAATTTGCTCCCCCTATTTGAATGCTCCCTCTCTACACAATACTCCCCCTACATATATGCATACAAATAGAAATATATAAATGAGCCTATATGAAAATTATTTGACCTTTGCTTGATTCTATTCGACAAAATCTTAACTTTTCTCTCCCCCTTTTGTTATCAGCAAAAGAATAATAGTGTTATAAAATAGGGATGAAGTGATAGACATGAATCAAGATGAAGTGATAGACATGAATCAAACATTTAACTCAATTAAATATAAATATCAAATTTCAATAAAACTCAAACAAAAATCATAATTACCCTTGTCAAGCGCATATTCCACTTTCAGAAGTGATGGGGATAAAATCATCAAAAATCATACAATTCTGTCTATTTGTGGTATATTTATTTCAGGAAATTTGAATATCTACTAACCATGCATAACCGTTAGGACTTTTAAATGAGATTAGTAGTATTCACAATTTTTATTTAAAAAATGAAATCAAGTATCTTCTAATCACGCATGACCGTGAGGACTTTTAAATGGGATTAGAATCAACTTGTCTATTTGAATCAATTAATTTTGATATGCGTTCCATACATGCATAACCGTGAGGACTTTTAAATGAGCATGGAAGCACATAATCAAAAATCCAAGTAATTCACCCATGCATAACCGTGAGGACTTTTAAATGAGAGTGAATACTTTGGATATTTATTTTTATTGCTAAATATAATAAGTTGAAGCACAAATAATTTCCTTCACAGATTTAAAGATATTGAAGAACAAATGATTTCCTTTGTAAAGTACCACAAATTTACATACTAAATATGATCTTGATGAGTGATGGTCGATAGAAAGATGATAAAAATAGAAATGATCATGGAATTTTTACCCAACAAAAAGTTTTTATAATTCTTGTTATGAAATTCTAAAGAAATTTTCTAATTATACTTTCTCGAGTTATAAATATGATAAATATCAACACTCATCTCTTTTTCAATCACTATTCATCTTTTCGATAATCAAAGGGAGTCAGATTAGTCAAAATTTGTCATTTAAAATCAAATTAAAAATTATAAAATCAATTTTTCAAAGATGATTAATCTGTAAATATGGTCAAACATGATTTTCTCGAGGGGGTTTTATAAGAAAATTTTCTGCTATTTGAAAATTATTTCAAATGAAAAATATGCAGATATTTTCTTTGAAAAAAAATGATGCAGCAAATGAATGTTTCAAAAATTAATCACGTTCCACTAGTAATTTTTCTATCAACTATATTACCAGTGTAATCTGCATCTGAATTTAAATTTCACTCAATATTCACTTGTTGAATCAAACCATGAAATGTGCACCAAAAATTTCAAAACATCATTCTTTTGAATTTGAATTTAAGCCGTGTTAACACTCAAACAAATATCATGATGTTAATTTCAGAAACCATAGGATAAACAATTATATTCATGAGTAATCAACAGTCAATCATCATCATAATTATTTCAAAAACAGTTTCTTGAAGTTTCAACAATTTCATAAAGTTTCAACAATTTCAAAAAATCCTTTTTAACAGCTTTCACATGAAATTTGAAATCGTGCAAATTAACAAGTAGTGACCAAAATATATCTACATGTAGCATGAGTAATCAAATACCATCATTTGACCGAACAAATTTATATGGATTAGTTCAAAGTTGAAAATCTGATTGGTCATCAATTAAGCACAAATCAATGTCATAAATAAGAACAAGTCAAAAAATCATATCAATTAAGTTCGAATCAGTCAACCATCATAATTACTCCAAGTAATTCTATTTAAAGATGGTTGGTCAATATTTTGAAAAAAATCATAGCATCAAAATCATCATCTTTTGTTTATCTCAATATTGGCTGATTTTAATTTAGAGTATGGTGCAGATAATCACATTTAAAAACAATTACCTGTTTTACCTTTACGATAATTTTTCGTGATTGCCCATTGTGATTCTGTCACCTTTATACTAGGCTAAGGAACTTCGCTTTGACGCCCGTTGTGTTTCTGGAACAGCCGAAATCCAGAGAACACTGTTGTTGTTCCTTAGCCTGCCACCACACCTACACGATGAATGATTTATGTGATCTATTTGTTTTTATAGGTCCATTGTTGTTAGTGGTAGAATATGAAAAATATGTTTTTGGAGACCCAAAACTATTTATATATGTTCCTTTTGGCACCCAAATTTGTTTGACTTTCAAAGATTTTATATTTGTGCCTTTTGGAACCCAAATCGGTATAGTTTTTACATGCTTGGGTCTATACCAACAATTATTTTGATTATGTCCAAATTTTCTGCAAATAGAGCACATTAAATTGACTTGATTAGATTTTGTGTTCCTATGACTATGATGTCCAATTATTTCAGATCGAGCAACACTTTTACCTTTATCATCATCTTGTGATTTTCCAACACCTAGTCCTTTTCTAGCAAAAATTTGATTTCTCAATAACATTTTGAATGATTTTTCTCCTTTTGAAAAGTTATTCAGGGATTTCTCAAGATTTTGGACTTTGGTTTTTAATGTTGAGTTTTCAGTGACCAGTGAGGTGCATCGATTTATAAAATCCTTTTTCCTAGTGTCGATTGTTTCCTTAAAATTCAAGTTTTCTTTTTCAAGGCTCTCAAAGTTATTCCTAATTTTTGATAGTTCCGAATCTAAAATTTTACATTGGTTACATTCTAGGTTTTGAATATTTTCAAGTTCAGTTTCTAACCTAGAATTTTCATGGGCGAGTTTCCTCCTTTCAGATTTCAGTTTTTCAATTTTAGATTCAAGCGTATCAACTACTTTAGTAAGATCAGAACACATAAAAACAAGTTCTTTATAAGAAAACTCACCTGCCTCACTAGATTCGTCGGAGCTTGCTTCTGAATTTGATTTTGCCATAAGACACAAATTAGCCTCCTCCGAGCTGCTATCCGAAACTTCCTCTCCTTCTTCATCATCCCAAGTTGCTGCAAAAGCCTTCTTTTTCTTTTTCTTTCCTTTGTTGTCTTTGAGAAGTGGGCATTTTGGTTTGATGTGGCCAAGCTTGTTGCAGTTATAACACGTCAGTTCATTATCGGAGTTTTCGGAATCTTTTGACCTATTGCCCTTTGTTTTCTTCTTGCGTGGCTTGAATCTAGACCATCTTCTAAGATTATTGACAGCCATTTCAAGCTCTTCAATTGGATCTTCTTCATCGCTTTCTTCTTTGCTCTTTAAGGCAATCGTCTTCTTCTTTGGTTCGGAGTTGTTGCGTTCTTCCTTTGCTTTTAGCTCAAGCTCATATGTCATCAAGTTTCCAATCAACTCCTCCATGCTTAGCTTACTCAGATCTTTCGATTCTTGGATTGCCGTGACTTTTGCCTCAAAGTTCATTGGTAAGACTCGTAGTATCTTCCTCACAAGCTCTACCTCAGTGAATACCTTCCCAAGTGCTCTAGCGTTGTATACCAAGGTTGAAAAACGTCCAAACATGTCTTTTATGCTCTCGCCTTTGTCCATCACAAAGTTTTCGTATTCGTTGCTGAATAGGGCTAGACGAGACTCCTTGACTTGAGAAATTCCTTCGTGTGTCACCTCCAAAGTATGTCAGATTTCCTGTGCTGTTGTACAATGAGAAATTCTATTAAATTCATTTTTATCAAGAGCACATATCAAAGCATTCATGGCTTTAGCATTTGTCGTTTTCAATTTATTATCGTTAGCATCCCACCTATCCTTAGGTTTAGAAATCTCAGTATCACCAACGATTATAGTGGGAGGTTTATAGCCAGTTTCAATGATATCCCAAACATCATAATCAACAGAACTAAGATAGATACCCATCCTAACTTTCCAATAAGCATAATCGTTCCCGTTAAACATGGGTGGCCTAGCAATAGATTGCCCCTCAGAAAAAGCATTATTCGGTGAATTCATGACTCTAGAGTTAAAAACAAAAATACCGGGCTCTGATACCACTTGTAGGATCTAGATTAACCCTAGAGGGGGGGTGAATAGGGTTATAGCAAATTTTCTCGATTTAAACACAGAAATAAACTGCAGAAATAAATATGCTGAAAAATAAATCACACACAAAATTTACCCAGCTTCGGCAACCCCTGCCTACTGCTGCATTCACAGATTTCTATTAGAATTAAACAGTATCACGCTTACAAACACTCTACTAGACTCGCAGACATTTGCTCCCGCTCACAAACACTCTACTAGACTCGCACACCCTGCTCGCAAACATTTGCTCCCGCTCACAAACACTCTACTAGACTCGCACACCCTGCTCCCGCCTATAGAGTTTCGTTTACTCGCAAACTTTGCTTCCCGCCTATAGAGCTTCGTTTACTCGCAAACTCTGCTCCCGTCTACAATAGAACTTTGCAAACTCGCACACCCTGCTCACTGAACTAATTCTAACTAGACAATCTGACACGACCTAAACCCTAGGTGGTGATTTACAACTCCTTTGACTTGAAAAGAAAAACAGAACAATAAAACCAGGAGCAAAAATTAAAGTATAAACTTGACTCCACAATTTTGCTCAAAATAAAACTAAAAAATAATCCCCCTTTTATAAATAAGGCCGGCCCCTTATTTTTCAACTCGATCCCTTTTAAAAAAAGAATGCGGCCTCTCCTTTTTCTTTTGCTTGGCCCGTTCCTTTTTGTCAAATTAGGGCTTCGGTCCTTTTCTCTTCCTTTTGAAACATTGCATCCGATCCCTTTGTCAAATTAGGGCTTTGTGCTATCGATCCAAATTGAGACTTTCGGCCCTGGCTTGTGCTTGATTTCTGATGATCGACTGTCGCTCGTTTACAGCTGCTTGATCGAGTTTGTTGTTTGTGATTTCGGTATGTACTTTTTCTTTTTGCTTTACTGGGTTGATGCTTGAACTCGATAATTAATTTGCCGATGATGATTGGGCTTATATAGGATTTGAAATCCTATTTTCGCGTTCGTATCCGTTCATTTGAATTTTTCTTCGTTCGTTCGATCTTGTATTGATGCACGAGATTTCACTGACTTGTTCATATTACTTGAATAACACGGTTTTGATTATTAACTTGGTCAATTATGATTGCTGATACGGTGATCTCTTGTTTGACTTGTTCAACTCTGGTTTATACAGCAGAAATCTTTCTTCTTTTATTTGTGACTTTTTCAAAGATACGAACGCTTGATTTCTGACTTTTTTTTTACACGGTAACAACTTGTTGATTACATGTAGTTGCTGCTATATTACTTCGAATTGCATTTTTGGCTACCTGAATCTCAATTTAGCATTGCATGATGTTGTCTGATTATTTGTTCATTTGAAGTCGTAGCATTCATGTTTGACATATATGCAGTGTGTGGTCTTGAGCATTTGCACATTTGTTCACCTGCACTGTTGCCTTGTTGACTGCATCACCATACTCTCTGTTTTGATTTGCATTGATGCAGTTTCCATTCATGTTGCCTCTGTGTTTGACATGGTCTTTGTAGTACTGCATGATCTCATATGCATTAAACTCTGGTTTTTCATCTTGACCATTTGGTCGTGCTGTAGTTCAGATGCACTTGGTCATTTTGTATCTGCTGATGTTTGTTGCAATCACTTTGCTGTTCCATGGTCTATTTGGTGTTTTGTTTATTTGAGATATCTTAGCCATGTTGCATTCATGCTGGTTTATTCTTGCACTTGTGGTTGCCTCTGGTTAATTGCCTGGTGGTCTTGTGGTTGGTCACTGATTCATACATGAACTGTTGCACGTGTGTACTTTGTATTCATATGTGCCTGTCGAGTTCCTGACCCTTCCATATACTCTCTGATAACTGTTTGGACTGGTGCATACTGTTGCGGCCTGTACTTGTGTGATATTTGAACTTCTGGTATGTTGTTTGCAACTGTGTTGCACTTGTATCACTTGTATTTGAACTAAACTTGTGTATCTTGTAGCTTTCATCACTGGTGCATGTACATTGCTTCATGTATGCTCGACATTGTGACTTGAGCTTTGTATATGAACTGTGTTGTCTTATGCTCGAGCTCTTTGCATACTTCATGACTGTACTGTTGCAGTCGAGTTGTATTCATGTACACTTGTGGCACTTTGTGCATGCTGTACTACTTTGGTTTGATCAGTTGCATTGATCAGTTATGTTGTTCATGTGCATGCTTTGTACTTCATTTGAGGATGTTGGACTTGTTGTACATTGCATAGTGCATTGCCTTGTTTGTTGTGAAGTTGTGCTTGCACACTTGCTATTGTTGGCTACGCACACGAGTTGGCGAGGCAGTGCACACGTGTATGAATGTACACGTGTGTATTGCAGCCACTTATGGTTACATGTCCCTGTAATATCTATATGCACGACTTTGTGATGAAAACAAGTGTGAATGATGACGAACAACCCAAATAACTGAGGCAAATCATATTTTCAAAAATCGTATTTCATTTTATATTGCAAAAAATATTTCTTTTTCAATTTTACTGCGTTAGTGAATATTTTTGCAGATTGCTCAGATGCTGGATTCAAACTGGAATGCAGTTGAAGACAAAATACGAGTGTGAGTCATATGTAGTGAAGTTATCAATGTAAAAATATTTGTGATGTAATCGTGATGTAATCAAAAATGTATATGTATAGTGAGAGCATGAATTTGTACTATTCAAGATTGTAATAAATATTTGTTTGAATAAAATTTCTGTTTGAATTCAAAATCTGTTTAACTTGTTCTGTTTGAATTCAAATTCAAATTCTGTGTAATTTATTTTATTCAACAAATATTTATTTAATCTAAAAAAAATAGTACATTACCAAATACATTTAAATGAATATATATGTTTATTATCATCAAGCAAAAACATATAAGCGCATATTCAACATTCTCGTATTATAATATTCCTAATATTTTAATATTAAAATTTTAAAGTCAATTTCTATTCAATTTCAATTCTAACTTCAAACTAACTTTATTAAAACTTAGATTTCAAATCTAATTTCAATTCTAATTTAAATTTCAACCTTAATCTCAATTTCAATTTTTTTCAAATCGATTTCAATTTCAATTTCACTATTCATCTCAATTTTTCATTTCAAAATCAGTTTCACTTACAATTTCAAAATCGATTTCAAATCCGGTTTCAAATTCAATTATACTTCAATTTTAATTTGAATTTCATTTTCATTTTCAAATTAAATTCCAAATTCAAAATGAGGCTTACTAATTCCAACACATACCATATTAGTAAAATTGGTCATATTTAATAAAGAGATTACTTAATCCAAAATGAGCATAATTACTTTCAATATTTATCGTTAACATAACATCCATTCTCATATCATAGTGATTATCAATAAGTGAGTATATTATCATAACTTAACTATTCAACCAACATATTCAAACATTCGTTCAAATGTCCAAATTATCAATTGGTGATAATTAACATAACCTGATAATAATGATTATTATAATATAACAAAACACACCTTCATTTCCACTCCGTCAATCTTTATACAAACTAGCATGCTTTCGTCTTATGAACTAACACGTACTTTTATTGAACTGCCGCTTTGAACTTCTTTTTTAAATAGCCTTAGGTATATGGAGGGAGTGTAGGATCAGGCAAGGTGATGGAGGCATGTAGGCTGGGTGGGTGGAGGGTATAGGGTGTACGACTTGGGTACGGGTGTGTATGGGTGTATATGGTGGTTTAGATGGAGGGTGTGGGGTGTAGGAGGTAGGTATGGTGATTAGGAGCTTGGGTGAAATGATGGCCGAGAGTATGGATGTGAGTGAGGTGCTTGGGGGGGCGTGTAGTGGGTTGGTGCTCTCGAGTTTTATGTTTGGGTGGTGATGGAGGTTGGGTGCTTGAGTTTAAAATGGTGTAGGGAGGAGTTTGGCTCGGATATGGGTGGTGTAAGGATGTGCTGATGCTTGGTGAAGATAGTGGAAGAGAAATGGAGGAAGAACTTAAGGAAATGAAGAGAATGATTTGTGAAAAATGAAGTGAATGTTGTATGGCTATTTATAGTTGAGCTTTGGATGGAAAATGACTTAAATGTCCTTGACTAATTTTTGACTTTGTTTAACCATGATGTTAAGTGCATTAATGATGGAAAGGATGGTAAGACGTGATTGGTACTTAAGTAATGATTTTTGCCTTTTTTCTTCTTAATTTCTAAATTACTTAATAACCGTTTTGTTCCTTTTCCATACTTGATAAGACTAGAGTATTAATAGTGAGAAGATGTGTTAGGATTTCTTAGTAATGATTATATTTAGTAATCTTATTTAATATGTAAAATAGTCAAATCATGTTACTTTTGAATTATTTGTTTACTTTGCCTTTTCAAAGTGAATTTGCATTTACATGAAATATGAAGTGCGCATGGTTTGTTATAATTTGTAAAGATGAAATATATATGTTATAAAGTGGATGTGTTCATATAACGTCGCGACGACTTGTTACAGTTGAAAACAACATTGTTATTGACAAATTTTACAGTCAAAATTTGACGATTTTGTTTAACTATTCATTGCTATAAACCAACTTAGAAATTGAACTTTCTACTACATTTAATAAATTAAAACATGTCTATTTAGGTTAAAAATCCATACCATTAAGGTTAATATCAATTTATTGAATTACGGCGTTGCATTGACAAAATGTGACAAAATTAGAATATTTTTGTAAAACGATTATAAATATATTTTTGAAACCTACATTATACTTCTATTATCTTTATTAAGTGATTTCTATATAGTTTGATTTTTAAACTAAATATTTAAACAGGAAAATAGGCACAAGGACAAACTTATAAAAAAATTAGACTGAATAAAAAATTTAGGCCAAAGGACAAAGGTTTGTTTTTTAGGCTGAAGAACAATGCTAGTTATAACTAGCATTTTGTATAGTGTAAAATAGAATATATTGCTAGATATAACTAGCATTTTGTATGGTGGAAAAGTTGAATATATTGCTAGTTATAACTAGCATTTGTCCTTCAATCTAAAAATAAAACTTGGTGTCCTTCAGCCTATTTTTTTTCCAAAGTTCATCCTTTTCCTTAATTCCCTCATATTTAAAAATGTTTATTTTAAGCATTTACTTATTTTTAATAAAACTTAACTTTTGTTGATTTGTGATAAAACTCAAAAATTTAATTTTCCTAAATAAAATCTTTAAAATTGATTTTACAATTCTTACTTATCATATATAAGCATGTTTATTTGGTTTTGAAACTCTTTATATTTTGAAATAATTAAAATATCGTATTTTTCAAAGTGGTAAAACTACGGTTTGTTACATTTCCCCTACTTAAAAGAATTTCGTCCTCGAAATTATACTGAACTTAAACTCAGTAGAGTTTCCATAATGGATTAATTTTAAAATTAATTTGTATGATATATATAGATCATCTATATATGATATCTGATTCGATCTTTTATTCGAATCCACAACTTTTACTTTCGACCTAGTATCGATCCAACGATCCTCTAGCGCAAACTCTGATCATGCTTCTTGATCACAAAACCCTTTCTTTCCTTGCATAGCTCTTAACTATGATAGAAAAATCGAGTATATAAGCACAAACCCTCATTAATGTTCGCCATCAAGAATCGAGTGATAAATCCTTTCTTGGACTGGTTTAAACACCTCAAAGTTTTGTACTTGAATCTTAGATCAAAATTTGTATGCTGAAATGATATTAAGTATTTATTCATTTTCACCTAATATATTTTCTTTGATATTGATCCATTTCATAAAATTTTCCTTAAGTTTATAAACACCTATAAATCCATTTTTTGATCAATACTTAACTTAAATATATACGTTTTTACAATCATTCACTTCATACTAAATCCATTTTTCTTTTAATTTTCAACAGCATTGCTTAAGTATATAATTAATTCATAATTTTAAATCTATATTTAGATAATACACCTTTACATCCTAAGGGTAAAAATTCCCAAACTTCAAACTGTTTTTCTTCAATTAGGGTGTTTAACAAATGTGGAATTTTACTATTATCTCAAATTAATAAGTTATAAAACATTTTCCTTAGTTTTATTTACCTAAGGTCTTAATTTAGCTGACATTATTAATCTTATCCATATATCGATAAGACAACTTTACTAAGTGTACATTCTTCCTTACTAATTCCATTATTATCTACTTAATTTAGAATTTTATTTACCTATCCCTTTTTCTAATCAAATTTCTCAACCTTAAATCCATCAATTACCTTATAGTAAAGTTATGAACCTTAATTCATATGGTATTTGCTATTTTTTTATCCAATAATCAACCTACTAACCATATTATTCCATTTTTTCCTTTTAAAGACTTTTTTCTAACATATCAACTTTTAATCTTTTCATTAAAATACTCTTCTATAAGTTTGTGAAATTCTAATCACAAAATGATTACATCTATATTTACTAATCTTGATTCCAATAATTCCTTAATTTTTTTTGGAACATCTTATGGTCAAATTGTGCAATTCTAATCACAAGACGTTCATATTTTACTAATCTATATTCCAAACAATCATTTATTTCCAACTATATAAAGATAATTTTTTTTATAAAATATAAACCTAGGTAAATTATTTCATTTACCATCTTTTTAAAATAAAACCATTTTTATAAAATTAACAAATACGCGCTCATATATAATATTCTCAACTCATTCGAGGGTGTTACTAACCCTATCTCTAATTAGTTACTTATCCTAGGATTTTACTAATCCTATCTCTAATGAGATTTACCCCTATCAGGCTTTATGTTCGCTCAAACAAAAGATTTGATACGAAATGTGATGGCCCGAAAATCCATACCCTTTGAATTGACAATAAACCACACATGTCTAACCCAAAGTGAACAGAAAGTCGGATCATCAAGGGTAAAATAAAGAAAATAAAAGAACAAAACAGAATCTCACTCGAAGAGAATACCATTTAATACTTAACAAATATCTTTATAGAAAAAACTTTTAAAACACATATATTATAGTCAAACCTAATTTCAGCATGGACAGTTATAACATTCGTTCTTACAAATGCTGACAGTCATCAATCAATGCAGAATAAGAAAAGTGAGCTTTCCTCTATAAACTCCAACCGTCTTCAACTAAACCTGAAACTACTCAAATCTGACTCGAGTATTGAAAATACTCGGATCAGGCTTGATAAACCAGCATGAGAAAAATTCAATAATAAATGACAATGTCATATATTAGCTCCTGCATAAAATCCTTTGAAAAGAAAGAGTATCTCATAAGACCACGTCCACACATAAACATGAAGGGGGAGAGGTTCTTACCTTATGATAACAAAATCGCTTTTATATATCAAAATATTTGATATCATTTCTAATGACATTTCTTTCAAAACATTTGTAAATAAAGTTATTAATCTTAGCCGAAATTCTTACCCATATAGCATATAGGGGCTATTCATTATGCCAGACAAACAAACCCCAAGTTCTTATCAAAGAATGGATTTCCATACAAATGACCAGGTGAAGGGACTACCTTCCTAGGTACACCTCTAGATGGATGTCCCAAGGGCCACAACATAGGCATCTCTACCAACACAAGACCGGCCTATCTCCTAAAAATAGTATCAAATATGTCATCCCTATTATTACCGACCTTTATCCGAGCGCGCTCTGGCATACAAACCACGTTAATTAGTACCTAGGCACCATAAGGGGTAAAATTATATCTAGAAGGGGATGATCATACCCTAATTGATTGCGAATCACTTAGCCCTGCTGCATCTAACCCTGTTTTGGTCATTTCTTGGTTAATGAGGTTTGAGGTAACGATTATCTTTACACATAGCACATCTCTTTCTACTTTGAATGCAGCATTTCCATTCCATAGTCACATGACTGATTTCTACAAATGTATAACTTCCTGAACTCGAATGTCTCAGAAAAGGGTGTCAAGCTAAGATAAGGTGTCTTCTCCGCCACCGACTGATATACATTATATAAAGACCACTCATTGTGATTTAGAATGCAAGGTCAAACACTTGTCCATACAAGTTGTCCAGGAATAGGACAAACCAAAGGCACTTTCCTACCACATCTTAAGATTGGTAGCTTATAGTCCTTGTGTTCCTTATATTTTTCATAATAAAGAGACCACTGCTACTATAAGTATTTCAATAATTATCCCTAATCAAATCAATAAGCAGTCATTTGTCACTATTCGTCTCAATATCTTCAACTTCTGACCTTTTACTTCTAATACGTAGATTGGTTCGAAGTGGTCTTCGAAAAGGAATCACCAAATTGGATACCGGTTCCTTCAAAATCTAATTATCGATAAACATTGAATATGAGTACACATGATTTATTATGCCTCTATAATATCTAATCCTCTCGATTAGTTACAGAAATCCATTATTAATCTTAGAGTAATTCTAAGTAAATTCACTTTCTCTTAGGAAAATATTTTCAATTTTCTTACTTTACATTCGCTCCAAATTTATTCAACCTCTAAGAGGGTCAAAAACAAGGTTATTTAAGACATCGTTTACTGTAAATCCAAAAATCAATCTTAGAAAACATTATTGAGTAAATTGGATCAAGGAAACTATTCAAATTTTCCTCAATATCAATTTACGTATTCAACAAGTGCTATGAGCGGAATAACGATGAAATTACCTTTTAAGTTCCACAAATAGGATGAGTTCCCTCTTCGGACTTTAATACCAAGTATACCAAGATTGTTTTTGTGCAATCTAGGTTATAGTTTATTCACTTTGGAGATTAACCCTTTTTATACTTAAATTGCTTAATTTCTGGAAAATACTAATTCTCTTTTATTATGGAAAAACTTAATATGATCTTTTAGAGCATGTGGGCTTTCCCATTGATCTGTTCCACCCGTCATCTAAAAGATAAAGCGAAGGTCAGGTAAGTGCAGGGCACTGTTTGCTCCATTCCTAACCTTGGTTACACAACTTGTTTTATCGTTTAGCTCTTACATGTGGGACAAATGTACTAGTTGTTACAGCATACTCAGTGGTTAACTTTTATTTTAGAATCGATTATAAAGTTCCCAATTCATTATTAAAAACACTTAATTATCTTTTTAAAAATGATTATAAAAGATTCTAAAAAGAATCGGCAAGTTAAAATGTCTATCTCATATGTTACACAAAGTTGCCACAAAAAGCGTTGCACATAGTGTTTAAAGCTCTATTGACCAAATTGACTTTTCTATCGCTTAAAATCCCATTTTTTGACTTAGATCGCTTTTAAAGCATTCTAAAGGATATTTAGAGATTTTTTTCCTATTTTTAAATAATAAAATATCAATATCTAATTTTGGTCACTTAACTACAAAAGCGTGATTTTTCTGAAAATTTGTTTTGGACATATTTTAAAATATACAAGATGAAATCTTGGTTTTCTTTATTCACTTAAAAAATATGAATATAATAGTCCAGAATTTCTTGTTTCGAAGAAATCCAAGCTATATTTCATTCTCTACATTCATTTAAACTTTTCGGCGTGAAATCGCGAACTACCCTTGCACGACGCGCCTAGTTTTAACTTGATTTTCAAAACTTGAAATAAATTCTCCAAATTGAGCTTAATTACTTATAAAAACATTATAAATCATTTTAAATCAATATTTTCACTTATTAAAGTATTTAAATTATATTTTTACTGTTCTCATACTAAAATATTATTATATTCCCAATATTTTAATATTAAAATTTTAAAATCAATTTCTATTCAATTTCAACTCTAACTTCAAGTTAAACTTAATTAAAACTTATATTTGAAATCTAATTTCGATTCTAATTTAAATTTCAACTTTAATCTCATTTTTTCGAATTGATTTCAGTTTCATTATTCATTATTCATCTCAATTTTTGATTTCAAAATCAATTTCACTTACAATTTCAAATTCGATTTCAAATCCAATTCCGATATCAAATTTAATTATACTTCAATTTCAATTCGAATTCATTTTCAATTTCAAATTGATGTCCACTATTTAAAAGGAGGCTTATTAATTCCAGCACATACCATATTAATAAAATTGATCATATTTAACAAAGGGATTACATAATCCAAATTAAGCATAATTGCTCTCAATATTCATCATTAACATAACATTCATTCTCATAGCATAGTGATTATCAATAAGTGAGTATATTATCATAACTTAATTATTCAACCAACATATTCAATCATTCATTCAAGTGCCTATATTATCAATTGGTGATAATTATCATAACATGATAATCATGATTATTATAATTAACAAAACATGAATTTAAATAGCGATAAGAATTTCACATCTTCATTTCTACTTCGTCAATCTTTATACAAACTGGCGTGCTTTCGTCTTATGAACTAACGCGTATTTTTCTTGAACTTGCACCTTTGATTTTTTTTTAAATGGTCGTAGGTATATGGAGGGGGTGTAGGCTCGGATAGAGTGATGGAGGCATTTATGGTTGAGTGGGTGGAGGGTATAGGGGTGTACGGCTTGGGTATGGGTGTGTACGAGTGTATAGGGTGGTTTAGATGGAGGGTGTAGGGTGTAAAAGGCGGGTATGGTGATTAGGAGTTTCAGTGAGGTGATAACCGAGAGTGTGGAGGTGAGTGGGATGAATGGGGGAGCATAGAGGATTCGTGCTCTCGGGTTTGGGGTTTGGGCGGTGATGGAGGTTGGGTGCATGTGTTTAGGATAGTGTAGGGTGGAGTTTGGCTCGGGTGTGGATGGTGTAAGGATGTGGTGATGCTTGGTGAAGATGGTGGAAGAGAAATGGAGGAAAAAATCAAGGAAATAAAGAGAATGATTCGTGAAAAATGAAGTGAATGCTGTAGGCTATTTATACTTGAGCTTTGGATGAAAAATGAATTAAATGCCTTGGCTACCTTTTGACTTTGTTTAGGCATGATGTGAAGTGCATTAATGGTGGAAAGAATGTTAAGATGTGATTGGTACTTAAGTAATGATGTTTTCCACTATTTCTTAATTCTAAATTACTTAAAAACCCTTTTCTTCCTTTTCCCTACTTGATAAGACTTGATTATTGATGATGAGAGGATGTGTTAGGATTTTCTTAGTAATGATTATGTTTAGAAATCATTTTTAATATGAAAAATAGTCAAATCATGTTACTTTTGAATTATTTGTTTACTTTGACTTTTCAAAGTGAATTTGCATTTACATGAAAATCTAAAGTGTGCATAGTTTGTTATAGTCAGATGAAATATATAGGTTATCAAGTGGATGTGTTCATATAACGTTGCCACAACTTGTTACGCTTGAAAACAGCATTGTTATCGATAAATTTTACAATCAAAATTTTACATTTTTGTTCAACTATTCATTGATGTAGACCAACTTAGAAATTGAACTTCCTAATACATTTAATTTAAAACAAGTTTATTAGGTTAAAAATCCATATCATTAGGGTTAATATCAATTTATTGAATTACGACGTTGCGTTGACAAAATGTGACAAAATTAGAATATTTTTGTTAAATGATTATAAATATATTTTTCAAACCTATATTATACTTCTATTATCTTTATTATGTGATTCTAATATAGTTTGATTTTTAACTAAATATTCAAAACTGTTTATATAAGTATTTACGTATTTTTAACAAAACTTAACTTTTGTTGATTTGTGATAAAAACTCAAAAATATAAATTTCCTAAATCAAATCTTTAAAATTGATTTTACCATTCTTACTTATCATATATAAGCATGTTTATTTGGTTTTGAAACTCTTTATATTTTGAAATAATTAAAATATCATATTTTTCGAAGTGGCGAAATTACGGGTCGTTACATCCTGGATGAGGATGTGCGAACTACGATTCTATGCAGTTGACTTAAACTTACACCCAGAGTTTGGTGCGATTAGAACTAATCATCCAGGAAAAGGATACTCGGGCCACTATTTTAAGTGTATTATCTTAAGGATTGCTTTACATTTACTAAAACGATGTTAGTCGGCAAATCACAAAATGGATTAAGGAATTGATCCGAAAATGATCACTAAATGAAATAAATTGCGAATACATTGAATGAAAAGCGTATTTCTTAAGTACTGAGACAAATTTAAACAAAGATTTTACAAAGCAAAAAGTCTTTGTTATTAACATTAAACTTGGAAAGCTAAGTATAAATGGTTCACACCAAAAAAAGCAACAACGGGGTCCAAATCCATACAAATCCAGCCAACAAATAAAAGGAGTTTATCTATGGAGAAACAAACCCGCAACTATTTCTTCTTTGACTTCTTCTTCTTCTGGGAACCAGGGAAGACTCCACTTGAGCTCTCTCCTTGCCTCTTTTCACCTCTTCCTCTATCGCCTTGGACTTTAGGAGGAATGCTTTGCGAAGACCCTGCAGACGCACTCTGGCCGCTCCCAGGCGGAGAAATGGAGGCTGAAAAGCTTTGTGAAAATACCTTGATGTACTTTGAGCGCTCCTGAGCATATGAATGTAAAAATGGAGAGAAAATGGTTTGCTTGGGCAAAGCGATTGATAATGAAGGAGAGAAAACTTCTATTTGCTCCGGCTTAATTTGACAGGCAAGGAGGATGTCCATATCAAGTTTTTGTTTAACCTCATGCAAGGAGGGACTCGATAGGGACTGGGAGACCCCAGTAATAATAGCATCCTCATCGATTAAATCCCTTGATTCTCATCGTTTTCTTCTTCCAACAAAGCATCTACCATGCGATCGTCAGGGCTCGCGATCTCCTCAACCGGTAGTTGGGAATTATTATCAAAGTCATGATGATTACGGACTCCATCATCAATATTTATAGCCTCAGTCGAGAGTCCTTAGGAGGAAGTGGATCATTTGTGGGATGAACTATTGCTAAAGAACTACAAAGAGAGAGATTATTGGAGTTGATCAATGATACGTCAACTCTCTGGAAAAAAGAAGAAGTCAACGAGATACCTTCTTCAGTTTGAACTTCCGCATGAGTTGGAGTGGTGCCGGGAGTTCCCTCGGGAATAGGGATAGAATAGTGGATTTCTGGAGCTATGGCTTCTCTGGGTCTTAACTAGCATCGATAGTGGAATCAATGGTGGAAATAGGAGCAACTTGGGTCCCTAGAGTTTGATCAGTTGTAACATCATGATGCGTAGATTCCATCCTTCGCCTAATTCTTTTTGAGCGGTTGCATCACGTTTCGAATGAGTAAGATGCCGGTTATCATGAAGGATTTTGGGCTCATTTCCATTCAAAATCTCATTTTCCAACTTCTCAATGTAAATACTATCACTTTTAAGAAATTCTTTCTCTTCATCAATGACCCGTTTCTAGGCACGAGTAAGCATCAAAGTGCAATCTTCGCGTAACTACTCCAGATTCTGAAATTTGAGTACATAGCATTGTATTGAGTGATCAGTGGCTTAAATCTCTACATCATCTGCTCTTCTACCCCACTATTCCACAGCTTTAACTTCACTTTTAACTATGGCTTTAACCTCTATTTAACAAGGGTATCCACATCTCTGGCTTTCTCAAGCACTTCATTCGCCTCCATTCTAACGGTTACGAGCTCATTGCATGCATCCTAAGCAATTTTCTACACTTCATTTCTTCCTTGGTCTCACGCTCAAGCTTGATCTCTAATTCAGCTGCATTCCTCCTGGCAGCATCCCTTTCCATACAAGCGCGTGGTTTTGGTGACGGGCTTGCTCATCAAATGCTTGGATCTCTCGGCTTTGAGTGCTTTAATTTCCTCCTCGGCCTTCTTCTTCGCTTCAGCTTGGGATTTTCTTGAGTTCTCAGACTTAGTGTCCAAAGTGGCTACGATTTTTATATTCTTGGGCTCAATGCGTTTCTAGTTCAATGTCTCCTGCAGCCTGTCTCTTGGAACTTTTGAAATCTTTTTTGCCAGCTTCGCTAGTTCATTATATTGATTTTGGACATCGATCGTGCAATCGATGGTCCTTTGCTGGACTTTAGTAGGAATTCTCTTTAAGTTTAGAAAAAACATAACTCCATTAAAGTAAATGTTTGGGAATTCATTTTAAAGCTCAACCATCTGACCCATAGTGTCTACCTATTGCTCCTCTGTATTGGTTGGAGCAACAACACTTCCTTTACCAGACCTTTGATGGATAGTATTGGAGTTGCTTTTATGATGCTTGCGCTCGAAAGACTGGCTGGAATGGGATATTTTTTTTAGGAAATACAGAATTAGAAGAACGAGGAGGAGCTCTAGAAATGTTGGCCGACAAATTTTCCCCATGGCAGTCAAGCTGCCAGTTCTGACCTCGAGAAGGAGGTGATCTAGATCAAGGTTGGCGGTTAGAAGCAAAATCATGAGAAAAACAGTCCTTATCATAACTACTCATGTTCTAGTTGTTTCTATCATGATTGGAGTGGTAACTTGAATCATAGTCTCGATCACTCCCTTGGTGGTATGAACCCGACCGGGGCCTTTGAGCATGGTATGCTTTCTCCTCCAAGGATCGATATGAATGCTTCTTCTTATCCATAGAACCTACAAAGAAAATAGGAATGAGTTAGATCAAATGAAAAAAGACGTAGGTAAAATGCGAATGTTGTGAAGTGCACGTGTGTGTGAGTTTCCTATTGTCCCCCAACGTACCATGAGTTGGAGCCTTACTCAAGGGAGTGATCTCTCTCCCACTAGTGTGAATGACGCCGTCGTTGAAATGGAGGAAAGAACCCTCAATAGTCATGTTCCCTATATCGAAGGACCCAAAGTCAGTAGGAATTTCCCCTAGGCTAGCGAATGTGCCTATGGAGGGGATCGAATATGTTTTTCGTGGCTATAGCTAACAGAGACTGTATGAAAGTTAGTGCCTTAAAAAATTTCACAATCAATCTCTTTTTAATGAAAGGCTAGTGATCATCCCTGGGATGTTTGATCTGAGACCCGTAGCCCACTTCAATGTTACCTTGGCCGACCTTTCTCTCCAATAATTTCTCCTTTCTAGATGCCTTCATGTTCTTATTCTTGTTTTATGTTTTCTGCAACTCTAGCCCTATGACTTGGGACTAAGAGCAAATCTTATTGATTTTGCCTCTTATGGGTGGATTATTATCAGTATTATCATCATCGTTATCAATTTCAATAATTGGAACTATGCCGGTGTTGCGGCCTTCCTCTCATGAACCATGGGTGAGAAAATTCTCGTCTATCAAAAGAGTTCTTATATACCTATCTCTAGCTGAAACCGCTATAAGAGTATCAATAATATCCAAAAGTGATCTGCTGGGTCTCTTGGAACATCTGTATAACAGAGAATGCAAATTAAATATGCAGATTATAAGACAAATGCACGAATGGCGTTTGAAATAAAACTTATGTCAGATATCCATCTACGAGAAAACTCGGCTAGATAGCATACATAAAACCATTCGGCCTTAAAATAAATAAGCATATTCCAAGCCCTAGTAACTATTTTGCAACCCAATATCGGCTCCAAGTAAATAAGAGACGAGTTTTCTTTAAAGCTCTTAAAGCTATAGATTTATCAGATTTCCTCATCGCTAGGCACTCAATTCAAATGCTCGAAGAAGACCATATAAGTGCCCAAAAGAAGAGCGTAGCTGTTTGGATGTAGCTATGTGGGAGCTAATCTCATAAAATTCAGGACTCAATGGACGAATTGATTAAATGGCAGGACGCAACCCACTAGGCACATATATCCGTTGCAAGCTATATATCCTTTTTGAGGATCGTGAGCTCTTAGGTCATGATACAGTGCCAGAGCGTCGTCAAATTGAATTCCTCGCTTAATGCATATCCTCCAAAGAGATCCTTTGTCCATTTTTAAGGGAACAGAATCGACTGGGTCATTCGGTATTACTACATCCTCAAGAGTATCGGGTGCTGGATCTATTTGAGGCTCATCTACAAGTTCAACCAGATTTTCAGGTATATGTTTCTCTACTACAGGATTCTCAATATCTTGTTGATCAACATGTGGAATTTCTAGATACTGCCCTTGCTGAATAGGAGTTTATTGTGCCTGTGAAGTTGTGGCTGAGCTTGACTCTACATCAAGTTCGATTATTTGGAAGCTGATGTACCTGTGGTCTGAGCAACCAAACCTTTGAAATTTCTTTGGTCCATTTCTATTAAAAAATCGATCGACAATTAACATTAAAAGATTAATTGTAAGTCATACCCCAAGTTAACGTGGATTCTGCTTTGTTGTCGTGCAATATCGTGCAGTTCATATTTTGGTTATTATTTAATTGTTAATCTTAGAAGTTCATTTTAAGGTCTGGATGAAACTCGAAATGTCTATCATTGTTGATCGTCCTAGCAAGCTTAATGTCGTTAGCCACACTTTGCAGATGTTCGAGGTGAAGGAGGTTTTCGGCGTGAATCCCCAAGGCAAGGTTTTGTTGCAAATCTTGGAGTGGGAAAAAATTAGCCTAAGTATGGGAGTCTTACCGACCCCATAATCAAGGAAAATTCTACCTTCCTCCTTCATCCTTATCAATTGTGAAACTTCAGCCATCAACGTTACCACTTATCCACGCCCATCATAAATCCCATTCTTCTCCATCGCCAAAGTCATTATGTGCCTACCTTTAGATACAAGTTCAAAATTCAAAAGGGAATTAGTTTATTTGGAAATGTTTCCGGAAGCTAGGGTTTAGATCCATGGGGAAAAATCCGGCCGAAATGGTGGATGGTGATGTGGGTGACGTCAGGAAATGGCAGAGGTAAGTGGCGGCGGCCTTTGGTTCAGGTGAAGATAGGAGCCTGTATTGGAATTGAAGGTTTTAATAGCGAGCATGAGACTGAATACAAATGAGAGGAAAGAAGGAAAGAAGTGACTTATATAACCTCTTTAGTCTAAATTTTAAATTGTAGAAAAACTTAGAGAAATTTCCCAAGTATGGAGTCGGTACCGAGTCCCAAAAAGACGAAAACAAAAAACTTGCTATATATATATATCTGTATGTGTGTTCTATATTTTTGGAGTTGAGTTAAGGCATGTATGTGTGATTGAACATGTACATGTATTCTCCTTAACTAAACGTGCACATGGGCACGTGTATGTGTAAATATCCGATGCTTGACGATTAAAATTAAAGGAAAGTCAGATTTATACTTGAAGAATTTATAGAAGGGATCACTTTAAAATCTTAGACTTAGAATAGCAGATCATGAGATCAAATTCCAAATTTATAATCCTACACGTTGACAAAAGTTCATGGCGGATCACTACGGACACGATAATTCACGGAATCGATTTGCGAAAGGATAGTGACCATTCAGAGCACAAAGTGGAATCCTTTAAAGGAATCCAAACTTGTCTCGATTCAATGCATATCATGTTGGAAATGAGATGTACTTTCATGGGCAACTGTTACCAGGCAGAATCTGGATAGACTGGACAGATATAACTTGGATTTATTAAGGCAGAAAGCCCGGAGAGCTAGCCCAAAGTGCAGAAGCCAAGCATTGACAGGGTCATAAAGTCAAAGCCAAAACCATCTGAAACAACAAGGCAATGGGATCCCGAAGTTGGGGATTGGCACCGAATCTCACCCAAGGATCGGTGATAATTCCTAAATAAGACTTGTGTGGACCCCATCTTCTGCTTACATGCTTAGCTTGGTGCCAACAGCCTATTTTCGAAGTTGGTTTTTTGATTCAATGTAATTTTCCATTGATTTCCATGAACATGTGATACTGCAACTTTGTTCTCCTTCAACTCTAACATTTGGAATCGGAAGCAATCTAATATTGGTGAAAACAATTATGGAACCACGAAGCTAAAAACAAGATGGTCCGAAGCAAGAAATCAAAGACACCAAATATGGTGAACTTGGGGTAGATACCGACTTTCAAATATTGCTGAGGTGGCGCCTATTATTTTGGGAGAATTGGTCGAGTTCGTACACAATAGTTTGAAGATATTTTAAATGAGATTTTAGGCTTCCGACTCAATAAATAAGAAGCATGAATCATTTTTAAGACCTTTTGGCTCCAGCTCTATTATTTCTTATATTCTTGTAATTCTAAAATTCTAAATGTTGAAGTTGTACCGAGTCCTAAGAACTTTTGCCTCCAAGTCAGAAATCGGCATTAAAATATTAAAGTGGACGTAGGCCAAGCTTTTTCAAACCACTATAAAATATCATGTCTTGTTATTCCCTCGTTTTCATTCATATTTCTTCATATTTTATTCTCTTCTATTACATCTGGGTGTTTGTGCCATTTTTGATTCAAAAACATATCCGCTTCTCGATCTCCTAATCAAACCTCCAATGTGTGGTCCTCCATGGATCACATTAATATGGTTCGTTGGTTGTAGTAACCCTTGCGAAAGCTTGTTTTCCATGATATTAGTGCTATCGACTTTTGGCTTTACATCATGAATAGGATTTTGTTCGACTTTCGTATATTCTTTGAGGACCTCATTCATGATCATATTCTGGATAATTCCTGCCAAGACTTTGCATTCATATGTTTTATGGTTATTTACCTTTTGAAAGGCATTAATTTCCTCCCCCATTTGGCTTTGGTTTTGTCTTTGCCTTAATAGGGGTAATCAAGCTCTTCTTTTGAAACATCATATATATAGAAGACGGGGTAGTTTAGCTCTACAACAATTTCCTTAGAAAAATCTTCCAATTTTTTTTATGGTTAGTGCCGAATGGTTCCTCTTCTCCCTTTAATTTCTCCTACTATGAACTATTTTATCCCTTCGCATGAATTTGTTAGCTTGGAAGTGAAAATATTGCAAATTCCTGCATCCATGAATATATAGCTCCTTTATGAAAGAGTATTTTCGACTAAACTAGATTTTTCCACCATTAACTTCTCCCTATCATTTACTCTTTCTTCTTCATTTACTGTCACATTAAATTGCTTTAGATAGTCTCTTAGTAATTCCCCTAGTCTTTGTTTATGTTATCTAGTATGCTAGCATCAATCATAGGCTTCTTCGATGTACATAATTGGGCTGTAAACCCATATGAGAATTGTTCCCATGAATAAACTGTCTTCTCTCTATAGCGTTGATACCACTTGGATGATGCCCGTGCCAAGATTAAAGTCACTAAGGATCGAGTAATACGAATATTTACTTAAGTTATAGTTTACGTGTAATAAAGTTAAATATAAAAATACTAGATAGCAAAGTGCACCCGATATTTTTATACTGTTTCGGACTTCCTGTTATACGTCCAGTCCCAGATTCCTTCTGGATTTAAGCAACACCCTCTCTTAATCTGAAGGAATAGGTATTACGACTGCCTGAGCTATTGAACAGGGTTTCTTACCTGATGATATCCAATAGGACTACGACTATAATGAATAGTTAAGTTTATGACTTTACGTGCTCTTCAATAGCACGAATGAGTCAACACATTCAACTTTCCTATAATCTTTCTTAAAGTGGTAAACTTGTATATTCATGAAGAATTGGAAGTAATTTGATCATAATAGAGGTAGATTTGAATAAGAAAGTAATCAAATAGAATGCAAATGAATATTTAAACGCTTAGTGAATTCAAACAAAAGATTGTGAATATAAAATAGTAGATTCAATGATTTGAATCTAAAGATATGATTTCTGTTTATGGTGGCTAAGTGGTTGCAGGTTTTTCATGAGGAGTAGTGATCATTAGAAGTGTTGAAACCATTCGTTAGGGGAAGTGTCTCTTCGCCAAGGAAAAAGAAATATTGAAAATATGAAGTTACAGGTAACCAGTCGACTGGTTGAGTACCAGTTATTCGACTGATTAGGTCGAGTAAATAAAATTTCAAACGGAAAAGAAATACTTAAATTTTTCCTCTTTTTAGCCATCTAATTCTATAAAATCAGTCGAATAACATATGTTTATTCGATTGTTTGTTAAGTTTTAGTCAATTGCTTTAGTTATGTGGATAAAAAATGTACAGTGTACATGATACCAGTTAACGGAAATATGACTATCAGCCGACTGATTCAGCGTAACTATGTTTTTAATGTACAAACTTGAATATTGATGATTTGTATGTGCGCATACCACTTTGAAGAGATTTTAACATATGTATACTCTAGCCATCTACGACTAATAGTACGTTGATAACCACCTTTGTCTTCGTCTCCATTGTATAGATTTCTTTAAATATTTTATACAATATCTTGCAGAAGTTTATTGTATATACAATATAACCTCGTATAGTTGTCACTACAAAAATATTTAATAAAGAGGTTCCAGCATTCTCTCCTTTTTCGATGATGACAGCTATACAAATAAAAGTTAATTCTCCCCTTAAGTTAAAGTCCCCCTATAGATATGGTTGTAAAGTTTTTTCCCCTTTGGCATCGAAAAATTGGAAATATATATCAAATTGGGTATACATAGGGACAAAAGAAACCGGTATATTAGTTTACACAAACATGGAACAATATAATCACTTCATAACACAAATAGTTTGACAACTCAAAGTAACGTGTCAAAATTACCACAAAGTCACTAACATTACGAATCAATAAAGTCACAAAGACATAGCTACAAAGTCACAATGTAATACAGGTTTAAAAAACATAAAACGTGTTCACAACATATTGACTAACCAAACTACGCATATACATGAACTTACTTACCACAACCTTGATGCTCATCACTTTCTTCTTCTATTATAGAATCTCGGTTGTACAGATTAGCAGTAGGAGCTTTATCTTTGGAAGGAGGAGGAATTTCTAAGGTAGATGAACATGTGCATGATATTTTCTGCCAAATTTTACCCAAAAAGTCCATCATTTATCCATTTTGCTTTCTGCTCTAGTTAGTCGAGCATATAACTTCCTTTGGTTTTAAGAGAGGACAATAAAAGAATTTCTCATAGACGAATCGATGGGCACTTCAATGATTTCTTCATTTTATTCCGACTCCTCTAGGTTCATGCTCCAAAACCAAAGAAGGTGGATTTGAATATGAATTAGGTGCAAATCCCATTTTTGCTTGATGTTCTAACCACTTGACATAAGTGATATGCCTTTTATTTCTTATGGAAAGCTTCAACAATTTCAAAGTTTTTGCACCAATTTACTTTGTGGTTATAAATTCTGATTCGATCACATTAATGCAAAAACTGAAAAAGATTATCATGATATATTTAGCATAGTGGATCGTTTTTCTTTTTCAGTTATAAAAATTATATATTTCATCCAAATGTATTTTATCAATTGATTTTCTTTCTGACGTATATTCCATATAATGCCCGATAATTATTCTCATACATTTCGTCATAGCTCCCTTTAGGTGGCATGATAGAATGAGTTAAAATTCAATGTATAAGTATTGCCTTAGGTCATAGAGAAATCGCTTTAAAGCTCTTATAATCATCCATTATGAAGTTATGACTGATCTCATCCCTTGCATAATTTTTGTAATCAATTTCATTTAAATCTTCTTCCTCAGAAGAAAATTTTAAAATGTGTCCTAGTCTAGGCACTTAGATAACAAGTTTTTTTCAAAAAATCCGATTCCACATGTTATCTTCGGTAAATGAGTTCTGTGAAAGTCTAGATTTAAATTTGCATATAATAATTTAACCATCAAAGGAACTATTTTTACATTATTAGGGTTAAAATCAATTAAACTTGTTATACCTTGTTATTGACTGAATTCTCTAATGGTATAGGTAGAGAAATCTTCTAACCTTGCAAAAGATCCTTCAAACATGCGACAATTCTTCATTTCTTCAATAATGCTTGACCATAGTTTCATTATAGAGCCATTTCCTAATCTAGGCCTCAATTGGCTCGTTAGAAGATGTAGAGGGACTACCTTACATTTTTGGTGCCATTGAAAGTTTTTAGGTTTTTAGAAAGTTTGGATTTTGATATTTGATAAAGAAGCAGATGGATAGCTAAGGTTTAAAGATAGTGAAGAGATGTTAGTTGAGAACTTAATGGTGCGTTAGAGCGAGTGAATTTGACCACCAGTATTGGTTTGGTCCTTTTAAAAAAAATCTATGTTAAACCAATCGATTGGAAGTGTGGAGTTAGTCGACTGTTTATTCGCCTTGAGTATGATGTTATATAGTTTTTCATTAATGATTTTATTGATTTATTTTCATTATTTATCACAACAATTTTATATATACATATAAGTATATAAATACTAAATGAAATAAAATTTGGCGGCGATAGTTTATTCGTTTTTAGATGGTTCCGATTCTTCATTCAATGGCCTTAGTTTCCATGAGTTTCTTTGTTTTGAGTCATAGATTTTTACTAGAGTTTTTGTTATTTGAGGTGAGCTTTTACTTATACTATTCTTCGCTGGTAATCATCCAAACAAAGCCATAACATAACTTTCAATAAAATAAAGATGTGCTCCTTGTCTTTGTCGTTTCCAATACATTTGTTTTTGAAGTACCATCATTCCTTGTTGATAATGATGTAACTCATCAATGCCCAAGTCATTGTAAGGCGATGACACAACATTAAAGTTAATTAATTGCTTGACTTTCTTTCCTTTTGGAGAGAAACCAATGTGATAGGTTGGTGATGGAATTATTTTTAGAGAAGATGAACTAATAGAAGAAATTGTTTCTGAAGAAGACGAACATGTGCTTTTAGAAGATCATATGCTATAATCGATTGAGGAAAAGTTCGAATCGTTGCCAGATGCCATTTGTAATTTAGTTGAGAATTTTATAGAAAGGTTTACAAAAAAAATTATGTTTTGAAATATGGTTTTCCCAATTTTAACATGAAAGCTATGAATAGTGTCGAATCTACGGCTTTTATTTATTGTACCATTAATTCTCAAAGATTTTATTTACATCAATGATTTATATAATATACCAAAAATAGATTATTTTTTTGTTGGAATAGTTTTTATTTAATAAAATGTGAATATTAATAATTATTTTATCAATTAAAGTATGTACTGAAGTGACACAATACCTAGTTCACATCTAAGCTTGATAAATGTATTTCATTTAGTGGTTTTATAAAAATATACGTAATTTATTTTTCAAAAGATACAAACTCTATTTTAATTACTTATTTTCAATGTTATCTCGTAGAAAATAATATCATATATCTATTTATTTTGTTCTTGAATGATTTATCAGATTTTTAGATAGATTTATAGCGCATGTATTATCAAAATAAATTGACGATTGTTGTAAATGTACTTTAAAATCTTTAACTGTCTATTGCATGTATATGACTTGAGTACATGCCAGAGCAATAAAAATGTATTCGGCTTTACATGTTGATAGTGAAACACAATTTTGTTTCTTACCAAACCATGATACTAAAAACTGTTCAATAAAGTAACATGTACTGCTCGTATCTTTATGTCCATTCGACATCCTTCAAAGTCAGCATCGCTATAAGTTACTATTTCAAAAGGACATTCTTTTGGATAAAAGAGTCTATAATCTCCAGTATTGTCTAAGTATCTCAAAATTCATTTCATAGCACGCAAATGTGATTCTTTGGGATTTTTCTGAAACCATGCACATAGGCAGACACTTCATAATGTCGGAGCACCTAGTGTTTAAATATAATAAAGATCCAATCATACCTCTATAAAAAATTTGATACATAACCTTTCCATTTTCATCTTTGTCGAGATGAACCGTAGTGCTCGTAGGTGTCGGTTTACTTGATGTATTTTCCATTCCGAATCATTTTAGTAATTTATCATAATATTTTTCCTGATTGATAAAAATACCATTACTTAATTTTTTTAATTTGTAAACCAAAAAAATATGAGAGTTCTCTTATATGAGACATCTCGAATTCACTTTTCGTTATTTTTGAAAATTCATTGCACAAATTTTCATTTGTAGATCTGAATATGATACTGTCTACATAAATTTGTATAATTAATATATCTTTCTTAGCTCGTTTAATAAAATGATCAGTTTGATCAACATTTCCAATTTCTAACCAATATCTATAAGATTGCTTTTTAGTCGTTCATACCGAGCTGTTTCAAACCGTAAAGAGCTTTCTTAAGTTTGTAGACATGATCATGAAATTTTTCTTATTTAAAAAGAGATGGTTGTTCTATAAAAATATTTTCTTCAATAAAACTATTGGAGAATGCATTTTTAACATAAATTGATAAAGTTTAAAGTTATGGTGACAAGAGAAGGCTATTAAGATACGTATTGCTTTTCATGCGATAGGACCAAATGTTTCTCTATAGCCTATCCCCTCTTCTTGATTATAACCTTGTGTAACCAATCTGGCCTTATTTCGAGTTATATTACCATTTTTATCTTCTTTATTTTTATAAATCCACTTTGTACCAATGACTATTCGATCATTTAGCCTTGGAACCAATTCCCAAATGTCATTTCATTTAAATTGATTTAGCTCCTCCTATATAATTAAAATCCAATAATTGTCGGTTGAAGCTTCTTTAGGATTCTTAGGTTCTATATTAGAGATAAAATCTACATGACCCATTTGATTTAATTGAAGTCTATTTTTAACATTAGTCTTAACTTCTCAATTATATTTCCTACTGGATGATGTCTTAAAATACGTGGAGGAGTTTTGAGTTCACTTTCAATTAGATAATCAGCAACTTGTTATTTTTCATTTTGAATTATAGTATCTTAGGGTGGAATTTCAATAGTCGGTTGTTTAGTAATTTCTTCTTCATCAACTTTGTTTTTGAAATATTTATCAAATGAAAAATGTAGAGTTTCTTCTATTATTTTTGGACATTTATTGTATATTCTATAAGCTTTGCTTTGTTCTGAATATCCAATAAATATTCCTTTATTGGACTTTGGATTGAATTTTCCTAGTTGATCTTTTATGTTTAATAAATAATATTTTAATCCAAAAATTCTTAGATAAGATATTTTATGTTTTTTAATGTTAAAAAGCTCGTATGGAGTATGTTTAGTTAAAGGCCGAATAGTGACTCGATTTAAGATGTAACATGCAATAGACATGGCATCTATACAAAATATTTTGATAGTTGGCTAACACTAAATAGAGTTCAAGCACATTCCAATAACATCTGCGTGACGCCCCACCTCTATACCCACGCTAGCCAAGGACACTACGGAGTAATGCCGTCAACTAGCGCGGAGAATAAGGCTGTTGAGGAGCGACCATCTGTATAATTGCTTTATGCAAGTACCGATATGCCAGATAAAAATACAACTTTTCATCACAGGAGGAAATCCGACATACCCATGCAAACTCAAGCCTACTACACAGTGGCTATAATATCTTCGGAAACAAATATAGAAATAAGTATAACACAAATCAGTCACATATATCCATATCACAAAGGCGGAAAAAGATATGAATATATAACACTTAAAAGTGTACATCAGAGTAGTGGTCAAACAAGATCCACAATATCACAAAAGAATAGTTACAAGAGCTTCACAAAAGAATAAGTATACATCATGGTGTCTATGTCTCAAATGTATACAACATAATCAACTAATAATCTAAGTAGTTAGCCAAAGTCAGAATAATAATCCCTGGTGAGGAGTTAAGTAGAAGCACCTGTAACACCTCGGTCTGACCCGAGTATTATTTAATAAGAAAATAATAAACGGATCAGTCTAACTATAACTATCAGATGAAATGATATAGAATAAGATATATGACAAAAACGTATAATAACCAAAATGCCATACTGTGATAAGTATGTAATTGAAAATCAACAAGAGATTAATCAATATCACAAGAATCTTCTCAAAGATAAAAAGGATTGTCGTACTCTTTATTTCATTTACCAAACCATAAATATTGATAATTATATCAATGCCAATAACAAAAGTTAATGACACACAAATTCACCAATGCACAAATATTGATAGAACTTATCAATGAAACCACAAAAATTGGTGAAACACAAATTCTAGAAATCGTCAATAGGAATCCAGAAATCATAAAAAAGGGGGAGGCCTATCACAAAACGGGAGCATGAAAACTCGCCAACACGTGTATCACAAAATGGAACGCTATTACATGGTTGCTAACCATTAATTTTGAGCCGCGTAGGATCGATTTCACCCTAGAGGGAGGGTGAATAGGGTGATGGTATAAATTATAGAAATTAATTGAGGAATCTTAGAAAATAATTTTAACACAGATCACAGAATAATAGCAGCACAGAAAAATAGCAGAATAATAAAATGCAAAAATAGAACGACACAGAATTTACCCAGCTTCGGCAAAACCCTTCCTACGTGCTGCCCCCAAGGTTTCTACTAGAAATTAGATAGTCAGACGCTTACACACGTAAACTTGCGACACCCGCTATCGACTAAACCTAACTCTACGCTCAAAACCCTGCCACAACTCAGCCACTGAGTTGCGAATTCTCAAACTACGCCACGTAGTTTGTCCCCTAGTCACACGACTAGAAATTTAAACGGTTGAAAAATGAATTACAAATTAAAAACAATTTAAATTAAAATAACACTAATTTAAAATAAAAATCCCTTCTATAAAAAGAAGAATAAGGCCGGCCCATTTTGTAATTTATCTCGACCGTCTCCTTTTATTTCTTCGGCACAATTCTTTTTGATAATGGCGGCTCTGTTGTTTCCTTTATTCGATCTAAATTAGGGCTTTTAAATTTCAACGATGCTGACTTTGGATGCTCGATCGAATGGAAGATTTATCACGTCTTTTGCCTTGTCGATCGCTTGTTTCTCTGAATTGCTCACGGCTCTTTGAAATTGATCGAGTTCGTTTATGATTTCGGTATGTACTTTTCTCCTTTTGCTTTGCTGGTTTGATGCTTACTTGAACTCGATACATTTTGGCCAATGATGTTAATTTCAATTTATAGGGTTTGATCCCTTGAAATCTCGTCGTATATACTTTATTTGAATTTGTCAACTGATATAGCTTGGTTGTTGATTTTCGTATGGATGTTTGAGATGATTTATGACTTGTTCATATTTGTATATATTTTCGTTGCTTGATGGTCACGGCTTTGATTCATTTCGTGATGACCACGGCTTAAATTTGGCTTTAATTTGTGAAATTTGACTTTGTCACATTCGTATATTTCACGGCTTGATTCTGGTCTCTAACCTTGACTTGTTCAACTGACATGTACACCTCATGCAAGCTATCTTTTTCGGCTTGTACTTTAGTGTAGTTGTTGTTGCCTCTGGTTACTTTGGTTACTGGTCATTCATTGTTGTAGCTCTTCACAGAGTTTGTGTGTTCATGAATGTGTGCATCGATGTACATGCATTTTCCACTGTTTATTTTGGTTTTGCTGTCACTTGAAACTGAGTTGTCAATGTTGGTTTCATTTTTGCTGTGCCATTTACTTGGTGAGTTTTTGAGCATTGTTATGAGTAGTTTGTAGTTGCTGTGTTGTCATTTGGGCTTGTAAGTTGTATCATTGTGATGTCTGGTTGACACTTGATGATCTTCATGTTGTTTACTACATATGGCTTCTCTTGTATACTTCACTTGATCTGTCCATTCAACTCTGCACTTTGCATATTTGTAGCCTTGGTCTTTGTTGTTGTAGCATGCACTCTGTTTATGGCCACTGGTTCATTGTGAAGCTTGGTTACTGGTGCATACATGTTGCTTGATTTTGTTCATTGATGGTTTTTTGGTACTGTGTCACTGTGTTGGGCTTGTAGTACTTGGATATTTGCAGTTTGAGTTGCTAACTTCATGTCGCCTTGACTTTGGTTGTTGCATTCAGTTGAGTCATGATTGCAGTGATTTGACCTTTGCATTTTGTTTATTTTTCGAAATTTCACCTGAATTGAATCCAGCTTAAGCTCGGATATGACCTTGTGCTGAGAGCTGTGACATTTATTTTATTGCACTTGAGTTAAATCCGATAATTTGGGTTTACCTGTGCTTACCTATCCCTGTAACATTATCAAGTGTATATCGGTGTGCACGGCCTTGTGGCATGTACAGTGATACACTGTGCATGTCACATTGTTCGTGTGTGATGAATTCAAATGTAAATGATGACGAACAACCTAAATAACTGAGGCAAATAATATTTTCAAAATTCATATTTTATTTTATATTGCAAAATTATTTCTTTTTCAATTTTACTACGTTAGTGAATATTTTTGCAGATTGCTCAGATGCTGGATTCTAACTGGAATGAAGTTGAAGATAAAATACGAATTGAGTGAATGAGTGATGTGTAGTGAGGTTAAATGTAAATATGAAATTGTGATGTAATTAGAAATTGTATTGTAATTGAAATGGTATATGTGTATAGTGAGAGCTTGAATTTGTACTATTCAAAAATTGTAATAAATATTTGTTTGAATAAAATTTCTGTTTGAATTCAAATTCTGTGTTATTTAATTTTATTCAGCAAATATTTATTTAATCTATGAAAAATAAAATAGTACATTAACAAATACATTTAAACGAATATATATATATATATATGTTTATTATCATCAAACAAAAATCATATAAGTACATATTCAACAATCTCCCCCTTTTGATGATAACAAACATATATTTAAGATTTTGAATATGTTAAATGTATTTGATTATAGATATATCCTAATTGCTCCCCCAATTTAAATGCTTCCTCTCTACACAAAGCTTCACCTACATATATGCATACAAATATACACAAAGCCATACTGCAACATAAACCAAGCTACAACCATCAAGTACATATGAACCCAAATCAAGCATGAAGTATACATATGCATAACAACCAGATCAGAACTTCAACCAGTACACAAGTAGAGGCAACCAGACTATATGCAAGCAAGGTTACGGATTCAAGTACGAATGCACATCAACACTTGTAACATGTATATGAATGTAAGTGATAATGTGTACACATGAATGCCATCAGGTCAGAGACACAATATATGCAGTAACAATATGAATGAATCAATGATAATATGGTTGAAGTGAGACTACAAAGCCTTTAATAGTTATAACAAATTCAAGTTGAAGCCGTACAAGTCCAGGATGTGACAAATACAGACAGTGAAGAATCAAAGTCGAAGCCGACCAGAAATTCACGAAACAAATACCAAGTCAAAGCCGTGTTTTTAATCAAACAAGTGGTATCAGAGCTAGGAACAAAAGCCGTTTTTGTTTTAAAATTTTGATTTTACAAAAACCAATTTTTGTTTTTAAAAAGTTGAATTTTTAAAATGGCTTCTTTTAATACTGCTTTTGCTAAGGGTCAGTCCATAGTTAGACCACCAATGTTCAATGGTGAATATGCTTATTGGAAAAATAGAATAGAAATTTTTCTGAAAACCATTAACGCTTGGAATATTGTTGAGACAGGTTATAGAGCACCAACTATAATTGCAGATAATTAGGAAATAGAGAAACCAAAGGATCAATGGACATAACTAGAAAATAAATTACAAAATGCTAATGCTAAAGCTATGAATTCTATTATCTGTTCATTAGATCAATTTGAATTTAATCGTGTCTCACATTGTCTAACTGCACAGGAAATATGGCACACACACTAGAAGTGACTCACGAAGGAACATCTCAAGTGAAAGAATCTCGCCTTGCCATGCTAAGCAGCGAATACGAGAACTTCACAATGGTGAATGAAGAAAATGTCAAAGAGATGCATGGACGACTTTCCAATATCGTTTACAAATCAAAAGCTCTTAGAAAATCATACACAGAGTTGGAGATAGTCCGAAAAATCCTCAGAGTCCTTCCATGAAATTTGAAGCAAAGGTGACTGCCATTCAAGAATCGAAAGATTTAAAAAAAATGAAAGTTGAAGAACTCATCGAAAATCTCACCACTTATGAGCTAGAAATGAAATTCAAGGAAGAGCGTGAAGGAGGAGATACTTGAAAGAAATCAATAGCTCTCAAAGGAACAACTGAAAGTGATGACGATGACGATGATGACGGAGCAGCAGAATTGGAGTTGATAATAAAGAAAGTCAAAAGGTGGAATTACAAATACGGAAATCCAGCTCTAAATCGAAAATTGAAAAGCAGAATAAATAAAATATTGGACAATCTAGAAGAACAGAAGATCATCTGTCATAAGTGCAACCAACCCGGACACATCAAGCCCAATTATCCTCAAAATCAATGTGACTTTAAAAAGAATTCAAAAAGGAAAAGTTTTGCAGCCATGTGGAATACAAGTGATGAAGATATTCAAAGTTCTTGCAGTAAGAGTGAGAAAGCAGATATGTGCCTTCAAGGGAATATAACTGATAGCGACGATGACGAGCCAAGCGAGGTATCAAAACTTACTCACTCTGTTACTTATTTATTTCCACGAAGTAAATGGCTGTTTTGAACGACTTAGGGAAAAATATGCTAAACTTGAATCACAAAAAGACACTTTGATAGAATCAAATGAACAACTTGACCAATTAGTTGAAACCTATCAAAGTAGGATCCCTAAGTGTGATAAGTGTCCAACATATGAAGAAGAAATTAAAAAATCAGAAATGAATATAAAATCACTTGAAAATGAAATTCTGGTTTTGAAAGAAAATGAAAATACTTGGAGAGAAAATTCTATTAAAAAGTGCACACTATTATTGAACGAAAATGAATCTCTCAAAACACAAGTCCAACAATTATCAACGACTTTAGATAAATTTTCAAGAAGTGAAAAATCGTTGAATATGCTATTAGGAAAGCACACTGTTAATATGGTTAGAAAAGAACTTGGATATAATCAGTCTAAAATTGTTGAAAACAAGATTAATCAAGAAAATTCAATGTGCACAATTTGTAGAAAATATGGACACAATCATAATAATTGTTGGTATAGATCCAAACATGTGAAAACTATACCGATTTGGGTTCCAAAAGGCACAAATATAAAATCTCTCAAAGTTAAACAAATTTGAGTGCCGAAGGGAACAATTATAAATAGTTTTGGGTATCCACAAAATTATTTTTCTAAATATTCTGCCACTAACAACCATGGACCTATAAAAACAAATAGGTCACATAAATCTTTTTCCGTGTAGGTGTGGTGGCAGGCTAAGGAACAACAATAGTGCTACTTGGATTCTGGCTATTCCAAGAGCACACCGAGCGACAAAGCAAAGTTCCTTAGCCTAGTATAAAGGTGACAGAATCACAACAGACAACAACGAGAAATATCGTAAAGGTAAAACAGGTAATGGTATATTTTGAACGATATATTACATGTGATAATCTGCACCGTATTCTGAATTAAATCAGCCAATAATGTGATGATGAAAAGATGATGATTCTGACTTATTCAAAATAGTTGGACAATTATATTCTTATGCCAAAAACACTATAAAAATCTCTAGATTCTTTGAATTACTTCATATATATCAGTTTGGATTAATAATAGTGTTTTTTTTGTTGAATGATAATCGATTTGCTTATAATACGGCTAACTCTATATTCACGGTTATTGATTGTTTACACGGCTTCAATTCAAATTCAAAAGAATGTCATTTAAATTGCTGTTAAAATTGAGTTTGAAATTTTTGGTGCACATGGTTTGGTCGATCAAATTCAATTAATGATAATTTTGAGTGAAAAAGAAATTCAGATGCAGATTACACTGGTAATCTAGTTGATAGAAAAATTACCGGTTGAACGTGATTTTTGAGACATTTAGTAACCGCATCATTTTTCAAAGAAAATATCTGCATATTTTTCATTTCAAACAATTTTCAAATAGCAGAAAATTTTCTTATAAAACCCCCTCGAGAAAATCATTTTTGACCATATTTTCAGATTAGTCATTTTGAAAAATTGATTTCGTAATTATTTTTGAATTTGATTTTAAATGACTATTCTGACTCTCTAATAATTATCGAAAAGAAAAATAGTGATTGAAAAGTGATGAGTGTTGATATTTATCATATATCATGACTCGAGATGGTATAATTAGTAAATTTCTTTAGAAATTTAAACAAGAGTTATAAAACTTTTGTTGGTAAAAATTCCATGACCATCTCTGTTTCTATCATATTTTTAACAACCATCACTCATCAAAATTCTATATAGTTTGTCGATATGTGGTACTTTAAACAGGAATCGTTCGTTTTTCTTTTTTTCATTTTTCATTTTTTAAAATAATAGAAAAAATTTATATAGTAAAAATAATAATAATAATAATAAATAAATACCAAAGTATTCACTCTCATTTAAAAGTCCTCGCAGTTATACATGGGTGAATTACTTGGAATTCGTTATGTGCTTCCATGCTCATTTAAAAGTCCTCACAGTTATGCATGTATGGAACGCATATCAAAAGTTGATTTTTTAAAATAAACAAATTGATTCTAATCCCATTTAAAAGTCCTCACGGTTATGCGTGGTTAGAAGATACTTGAATTCATTTCTAAAAAAAATTGGAATACTACTAATCTCATTTAAAAGTCCTGACGGTTATGCATGGTTAGTAGATATTCAAATTCCTGATATAAATATACCACAAATAGATACAACTGTGTGGTTTTATATGATGACATAATTCCCATCATTCTAAAAGTGGAATATGCGCCTAACAAAATATCTATGATATTTATTTGATTTTTTATTGAAATTTAATATTTATATTCAATTGAGGTTTAATGTTGAATTAATATCGATCACCTTATCTCTATTTTCTCTAACACTATTACTCTTTTGCTGATAACAAAAGGGGGAGAGAAAAGTTAAGATTTTGTCAAATAAAATCAAGAAAAGGTCAAATAATTTTCCATTTGCATCTAGGCACATTTGCATATTTTTATTTGTATGCATATATGTAGGGGGAGCTTTGTGTAGAAAGGAAGCATTTAAATAGGGGGAGCAATTAGGATATATCTATAATCAAGTACATTTAACATATTCAAAATCTTAAATATATGTTTGTTATCATCAAAATGGGGAGATTGTTGAATATGTACTTATATGATTTTTGTTTGATGATAATAAACATATATATATATATATATATATATATTCGTTTAAATGTATTTGTTAATGTACTATTTTATTTTTCATAGATTAAATAAATATTTGCTGAATAAAATTTCTGTTTGAATTTAAATTCTGTGTTATTTAATTTTATTCAGCAAATATTTATTTAATCTATGAAAAATAAAATTGTACATTAACAAATACAATTAAACGAATATATATATGCTTATTATCATCAAACAAAAATCATATAAGTACATATTCAACAAGCCGAAGCTCCACAAAACGGCCCGAAGACCATGGGTCGCTACCCCACCAAATTGAGCCGAAGCTCCACAGAAACGGGGTTTAGTCTCCCTCGCAGACAAAGAGACATCGCACATTGCTAGTCTAAATCACAAAAAAGATCATCATCGATCATCAAGAAGTGTCAATTACACTAAGCTAGTAAATATATGAGTTTAGCCTCATGTCCCATAACCACTAGCTTAACTTAAATATTTACAAACAAACTGTAAATCTCCACTAGAAAATTACCACAAGAGATTCAATCGAACAAGTCCAAGAGTTAACCGACGAAGTAAACGCAAGCGTTTCATACCACTTGTTTACTAAGTCGTTTAATTAGATTTCTCATACGAGTGAGGTAAAGGTTTGTATATAGTAGTAGTTTGGAAAACGGTTTGAGAAAACGAGCTTTGTAATAAAATAGTGTTGAAATCTTTTTGAAGAAAGAGTTTTTGATATTTACTACAAGTATTAAAACCTTTATATTTTTAAAGTGACAAATCACAAACATGATTGTAGGAGCAATCAATCATCAAAATTCACATACGAAGACGTGAATCAAATCCAAAGAAACCGATATCGAATCCATCAAAGTGGATATACCCAAAAATTCCTAAAATAGAAGTTATCAAAGTCGACAAAGGTGATAACAACTAATCGGAGAAGAAGAATCGATTAAAGATTGGAAAACAAAGCAAGTTGAGCATAAATAGGCAAACAAGCAAAACCGGAGCAGGTCAGTCGACTAAACTCCCTGAGTCGGTCGACTGAACACAGACCTGAAAAATTCTCAGGCTTCAGCTCAGTCGACTGACTCGGAGAATTTAGTCGACTGAACCTGATTTCCTGCATTTCCTATCCCATTTTAAATGAAGTGCAAACTCTCTCAATTTGCAATCGAACAAGCATGGACGATAGGGGTTTATGACTATCAGCTACCCGGTCCTATAAGCTCTTCGATTCATCACCAAAAACATGATCAAACAACAAAGTTAGGATTTTTAAAGAATTGAATTCAAAACACCAAAAATTGGAATATTCTCCAATTCAATCCAAACCAAAAGCAAATGCACATGAATAAATGTTAGGAATTCATATCCAACAATCAAAGATAGATATAGGCATAGATGTGAGATAAAAATATCACCTTTAAACCCAAAACAAATGAAGAAGAAGCTATAGAGCAATGTCAAGGACAATCACTCTTCAATTCCAACCCAAAGAGCTTGAATCTAAGCTTAAAAGAGAAACATTTCCTAAATTAGGTTTAGGAATTTATGAAATTGGTAAGAGAATGAGTTGGAGAAGAAGAAGAGGAGGCTTACCAAATCTTCTTCTATAAATTTGGAGCTAGAACTTGATTTGCAAATGGAAACTAGGGCTTGGAGTTTTAATTTTCCATTCCTCTCTCCATTGTTGCTAAAGCTTGAGTATTAGGAAATAGAAGTAAAGTAATGAAGAGAAGAGGGGTGAAGGGGTCTAATGAGCTGAAACAAAACCAAAGCCCTAAGTGAAAAATTAGCAAAATTTTACTATCTCCAAACAAATCGAAGTTTATACTCAAAAAGATCGTAAACGTCATTTTGAACTCAATGGGGGTGGTCCGAGTCCTAATTTGACTGTTTGCAAAAAGTAGCTTTTCGGACTAAAATCCGACTAACGATGAAATATTTAAATTAAATATTTAAATACCCAGTCGTAAAATATATGCGTTGTTACAATCTGATTCTTCCTTTCTACAATTCTATTTTATTGTGGATTTTTAGGAAAGGAGAAGTTATGGCCAATACCCTTTTTGTTACAAAAGTTGTTAAATAGTTTGTTTTCAAATTCGCCACTATGATCACTTCTAATATTCTTAATTTTTAAAATTTGAATTCTTTTAGAATTTTTTTTAAGTGCTTCAAAATTATCACTTATGTTTTTCAAAAATAATGTCCATGTGTATCTATAGAAATTATATAGGATTAAAACACATACTTGTTATGGTTTATAGGTTTGAACCTAAGTTAAACTAAACAGATCCAATTGAAACAGTTCAAGAGGTTGTAATATAGAAATGATTTTCTTAGATTTGAAAGATTATTTATTTAATTTTCCTAATTTGCATGCATTGTAAATATTATTTACTTTATAATTCATCTTTGGCAGAAATTTTACTAGTTATTTTTAGATAGTTTGCTAATAGCATTAAAATTTATGCGACAAAACCTTTTGTGCTATAGCCAAGGATCATTATCTTTGGCTATTAAACATATGTCTATGTTGATTTATTTTTAGATTTAAAAAGTAAATATTTCTTTCTCAAATTCTTTCGAAAATTAGATTCTTATTTTGATCGAAAATATTATTCTTATCTTTTAAGAAAGATATACTAAAACCGTTGTTGCATAATTGACTCATACTTAGTAAATTGTATTTTAAATTTTTAAGTAATAGAACATACGTGATAAGAGGTGAATTTGATATACCATTGAAGTCTCCTTTTCCAATGACGTATCATTTAAGTTATCTCCAAAAGTAACAGATCATCCATCTAAGTAGATAATATTCGTTAGCATTTATTTATTGCCCGTCATATACTGGGAGCAACCACTGTTGAGTATCTATTTTCCTCTTTTCTTATTTGGCAGCTACAAAAATATCAAATAGTATTGGTACCCACTTCCTCCGTTAGGTCCTAAGAGTTAAGTCTTAGGAAGCCATACCTAAGAGGGTTCAGTGTTCCTTTTGAAACTAAAATTAGAATTCTTATGTGCACCAGATATAAAGTCTATATATATTTATTTCTTATGCGATGGTTTTTAGTCTTCATAAACCATATATTTATATTTTTTTGGCTTGTTTATTGATTACTTTTGACTATCGTCCTTCTTTTTGAAATTTGTGTATAATGAACTATTTTTCTTGGGACTAGATTTACTTTCTTACAAGTTTTATTATAACCCAAACCTTTCTTATTGAAGGAAGATTGTGAATTCCTAATAATTCTAGATAATTTTCTCTACCTTTATTAAAATTTGAAATTTTTTTGGAAAAAAGTTTCTAATTACCTTTGAGATCTTTTACTTCTATGCCCAATGTATTAATATTAGTATTTAAATCATAATTTTATTTTGTTAATCTAACATTGTCATTCTTCTGAGTTTCTATTTCACTATTTAATATAGTGATATTAGACGTTAATTCTATACCAATTTCTTGAGATTTCACTAATTTTTCTCCTAATATTTTCTTTTCATCTTTCTACATGTCGACTTCTAATTCGCTTCTATTTAACTTCTTGAGTGTCTTTATATTTTTTTATAAATCTTTTAGCCTATCTATTAATTTGGAATTTATTTCTACTAGATCATCAAAACAGAATTCACATACATTCTCATTATTAGGCATGAAGCACGCATTTGCCTATTCAGTGTCACTATCACCATCTGACAAAGAAGACGAGTCTTAATCATCCCATATTAATGCAAAGGCTTGCTTCTTATTCTTGTAAAATTTCTCATTCTTGTTCTTGAAGCTATTTTTCTCCTTCTTAAAGTCCGAATAATCTTTCTTTATGTGACCTATCTTGTCACATTCATAGCACTTGAACGAGGAAGTTGACGTATTATTATTACTAAACCTATTTTTGCCAAACTTCTTATTCTTTTAACTTCAGAAATTGTTCTAAAATTCTTTGCTAGGAATGTAATGTCATCATCATCTTCGTCAAATTCTTCATTTTATGCTTGAAATGAAATTGTTTTCCTATCTTGGGCTTGTACTCGTTTTGCTTGCAAATTTACTTCATAAGAATTGAGAATTCTTATTAAATCTTCTGGTTTTATGGTCAGAATGTCATTATCTTCTTTGATAGCTAAGCCGTTTCATTTCCAATCATCCATTAAAGTTTAGGATTTTTGAAACAATATGAGAATCGGTATACTTTTCTCCTAATGCTTGAAGTGAATGATATATATCTTGAAATCTAGAGTACATCTCATTTATACTCTCATCTTGCTTCATTCTAAAAATAATAATTGATTTTTAAGCATATAAATCTTGCTTTGTTTGATCTTGTTTTTAACTTCATCAGCTATTTTAAGAGTACGCCAAATTTTATATGCGGATGTTCACATACTAAATCTATTAAACACATTTTTTATAGAGAGCAAAAAAGCATGTTTATTGCCTTAGCATTACTAGCAGCATCAATTTTCTAAGTGTTTGACCATTCTGCATAGTCAGTGGTGGGTACAATGTATTGTTGTTACGTGATATTCCAAGTGTCGTAACAATCAGCTTGCATAATATATTCTCATCCTAGTTGGTCAATAATTATAATTTAGTCCATTAAATAGAGGTGGTCGTGCAATAGATTGACCTTTAGCAAAAGTTGGAGTAGTGTTGTCTATATCACTTGAACTATCAAAAAATTTGTTACGGTTATATGATAATCTTACTTTGATACCAAATGAATGTCCCTAGGGATCGAGTAATATGAATATTTATCTAAGCTATAGCTTGCAGAATAAAGTTAAATATAAAAATACTAAATAGTAAAGTGCACCAGATATTTTATACTAGTTCGAACTTCTCGTTCTACGTCCACTCCTAAACTCCTTCTGGATTCAAAAAACACCCATACTTAACCCGAAGAAATATGTATTACAACTGCCTGAGTTACCGAACATGACTTCTCACTTGAAGACTCCAACAAAACATTGGCTACAATGAATAGTTAAGTTATTGCCTTTCTTTGCTCTCATATAGCATGAATGATCCAATCCGTATAACCTTCCTAGAATCTTTCTTAAAGTGGTATATTTGTATATTCGTGAAGAACTGGAAGTAATTTAATCACAATAGAAACATACTTGAGCAAGTAAGTAATCAAATAGAATGCAAATAAATATTTGAATGCTCGGTGAATTCAAACAAGAGATTGAGAATAGAAAGTAGTAGATTGTATGATTTAAAGCCTAAGGTATGATTGCTATTTCTAGTGGTTGAGTAGTTGCGGATTTTATAAGGAGTAATGGCCATTAGAAGAGTTGCAACCATTCCTAGGGGAAGTGTCTCTTCGCTAAGGTAGAAGAACTATTGAAAATATGAAAATTGCAACTAAACAGTCAACTGGTATATTACCAATCAACCAACTGGTTAAGGACGGGTAAATAAAATTTCAAACAGAAAAGAATTAGTTAACATTTTGCCTCTTTTTAGTTGACTAATTCTATACAATTAGTCGGCTTGCTTATATTTAATCTTCTAGTTGTTTAGTTTTAGTCGACTACTTTAGTTGTAAGGATCAAAAATATAGTGTACATGATAATAATCAACTAAACTATGACTACCAGTCAACTGATTTAGTGTAACTATGTTTTTAATGTATAAACTCGAATGTTGATGATTTGTGTGTGTGCGCATACCACTTTGAAGAGATTTTAACATATATATACTCTAGACATGATACTCTATAAATAATGTTACATTGATCGTCACCTGTCTTTGTCTCCATCATGCATATTTCTTCAAATAGTTGATATAATATCCTACAAAATTTAGTTGTATATACAATATGTTCTTGTGCAGTTGTCACTATCAAATATCAAATAAAGAGGTTCTAATAGAGAATTGTATATGTCTATCTGACTTTCAAATGCCATTAAATTATCATCTGGATTAGTGGTAACATCGTATCTTATTGACGAAATTTTGATACAAGAGGGCAATGGAATAGTATAATTCTTTCAGTAAACGATGCTCCCCTAAAGTTCTTATTGGCTTTATGATCCATTATTCTCTTTCCTTTTAATTTAGCCATGTCTTTAGTCACATTGTCTACTAAATCTTTGAAATAAGGTTTTCCATCTTCATAACTCTCACGATTCGACTTGTAATTCTTTTGCAAAGTGGAACTTGTAGACTGCAATATTGATCTTTTATTTGGCTTTTGGGCTGAGTGACTTTCTTCCTTTCTTGTCGATCCCAAATTTCTTTTCCCAGCATTTTTACTTTTTAAGTTTGAATTAATTACGTTGTCGGGTAGAGATTCAACTTCCTTCCCCTCTGTTTCTTTTACTCTCTTTGAAGATGATTTTTGTGTAACCAACGCTTTATTAAGTTCATGCATACCCTCTAATTTCCTTTTATTGCTTGAAGGTTATACTTCTCTTTCAACATCTCCTTAGTTGTAGATGGTTGTTCTGTTTCTGTGTTTCCTATATCAAAGTAAAGGGTTACGTTGTCTTCGAGATAAACGTGGTGCACGACCACGTCTTGTGGTTGAACTCCACCTTCCTTAATTGACTTTCCCATCATATAATTGCCATTGTTAATTGATCTTCAAGGCCTTGGGTTGAGCTCTCAATGAAAGCACCACTTAGTATTAGTGCTAAAATTAGGTCAAGATGATTTGGAATACTTAAGTAGTATTATACACCTAGTTAAGTATGTTGATCACAAGTCGATGGAAGTTAGGTTTACATTCTTGAAATGTCATTATGCAACTTCTTTATTGTCTAAGTCTTTTCGTATAAAATTACAAATCATGGACGACATTGACAGCCATTAAAACTCTCTACACAAGTTTTCTTTCTACAAAATAGAAAAAATGAGAATGAAGAAGAAGGTCAAATCAGAATTTCATTCCTTTTTAAAGAGTACCCCTATATTAAGAGGATTCCAACTACTGGATTGGCGCCATGTGTCCCTAAGAGTGAACAAATGGTGGATTATGATCTTTATAAGGAAAAGCTATCATCGTAGGGATATTGACAAGCAATGGCTCCAATGAACTTTTGGCGAAGGCTCTATTATATTTCTTCATGATAGCTCTAGCTGCTTTTCATCATGAAGGCTTTATAGGACTTCCCATGATGACACTTTTACTTCATCAAATGGCTGCTTACATAAATATCTACTTTATTTCTTATGTCTAAAGTTACCACATAGAAACTCCAAACAAATTCCTTATAAATTCTTCATGGTGGCTTAGAAAGAAAACTCTTAGCGATAGCTCTATGAAGGACACTTAACGAGGGATTTGTCTTTAAGGATAGCATGCGATAGATTTATCATATCATCTCTTGATAGCTAGCAATGCTTTTTATCAATATGGTCTTCTTGAAACATCTGTTGATGACTCTTCGCAATGTCTTACCATTTGAAGATTGCAGAGGATATCTATATTTGGCTCTTCATGATAGCTCCATCACTTTGCCTTACACAACTCTTTGTGAAAGCTTCATAAGACTTAACACAATAGCTTTTTGGAACTCTTAATGGACCTACTAACTCTTTATGAGGGTTTTAAGGTAACTTCCTAGTGCTTTTTGGAGATTTTTCGCAATGACCCTATCAACTTCCCTTGATAACATTCATTTGTGCTATTAATTTGTGTCGAATCATTTGCATGCAACAACTTAATTACTTTACTTGAAGATCGATTATGAGGGTCTTGTAGGGTTACTTACCATGACTCCGAATGTTTACGATGGCTTCAATTATACATAATGGCTTGGATTGGGCATGATGGATTATATTAACTTGTTCTTTGAATTTTGGGTGTAATAAAGTGAGACGCCACACAAGCGGGAATTCATCTCCTTTATTGTAGAAGGTCTCCATAAATTGGTAGTCAAGTAAAAGTCAAAATCTTTGGCTAAAGTAAACTAGTCAACCGATAAGCGCTACTGGACTGAACCAAGGACTTTAAAGTGTCTATGTAATTAAATAAGGATATTCGTATTTTTTTAACCATAGACCAAACTCTAAATATCTTAATGATATAGTGACAATGAAAAGAATAAATGTACAAAATATCGTTTTTAGGTGAGCTTAAAATAGAATGGAAATTGTTTCTCCTAAATGACATATTAGAGTGGAAATTGAAATTGTACTTCACTAAAGTCCATATACACTTCAATATTGTAACTGTTGAATATTGATTGATGATGTAACACTCTACCTCTTTACTCATACTATCCAAGAGTATTATAAGGTAATACTGTTGGATAATAAAGAGAACGAGGCTATATGGATTACACATGTGAATATTTCCTTAGGATAACATTGGTGCGTATTTAAACTTCAAATATAATACTCACCTATACATACACAGTATCGATGCAAAACAATTAAACATGTATGCCTCCAGGATAGAGCAATACATAAAATATAGTAAGTGACAGAGAATAAAGTGTCAATACCATAGCGATAATATATAAGATAAAAATGTACAGTGTATATGTAACATACATCACATGAATATACATAAAAGAGACAATGAAATACAAGATGATATCTACAATAATGAATACTAGGCTCCTCCATTCCCAAAACACAAGTTGGTTGCTCTATCCCTAGACTTGAAATGTCTTAGACTAACCAGAGTATTACATAATAACACGTGGGTTAGATTATGTCTAAATCAAAGATCTATGACATAGATAACACAGTATGAACAAAGAATAATATATAATAACACCACCAAAGATGCTCAAATTTATTAGATAATATATCAATATATATATATATATAAAGATGTCATTATCCATATAAAAGCACACCGAATCAAGCACAGAATCAAAAATAAAGGGGTAAATCATCCATATCCTGGAATCATCATCAGAATCAAGAAATCAATAAAAGGTTTATGCTAGTACGTGTCAATGCCTAAATAAAATTGTAACTTCCCCTATCTTGATGCCAAAAGCTAACCGCTACATATATTGCAATCATCCATAGTATTAACTTCTACGACAAAATGTGGTAATGTTAGATACATTGATATTATAGATACATATGGATATGAAAATTTTTAAAATCAACAACTTTCTCATTTCATTTCAAAATATTTCAAATTCAATACATAATCCCAATACGAGCACCACGTTCAGGGAAAATATATTTAATACAACATACGCCAAGAGCAATATATGAAGATGGCCCCTTGGTTGATCAGAGTATATAATAAGGCAGTAAAACAAATTTGCCTTTACAACCAAAACATAGCGGAATAAAAAGAACCCTATTTAACTAGCTTGCCTCTTGTACATCTCCCAAAGCTCTATTCATCCAAAAGGAGAACCAGAAAAACTTAACCCTCAAACTACTCAAAATCACTCAGTACCCAATAGCTTAAGTAAAAAACAAAACTTCGAGTCAGACAAAAAGCCTGGTATGAATAATAATTTACCATCTCAAACCATTTAGATATCTAGTGAGACCATGCCGCTTAGCGATGAAGGTCTACAGGGTGGATCATGTAGTGTATATGCATGTATATGTGACAAAATCTATGATGCAACTAAATAATATTAATCTAAGTAAATATAGAATAAGCATACCAGAATTTTATACTATTTTGGACCTTTCGTCCTATGTCCAGTCCCGAAGCCCCCCTTCGGAATTCGCCTATCAAAAACCCTCACTTCGTCCATAGGAATAGGCTTGGTTACAATAAGTTCCTCTTGTCAAATGTGTGTTCTAGTATAATATGGATGTTGACTAATTAGTACAATTGCTTCCAATATATATCTAAAGAGTATTGTCTATAAAGAACAAAATATATGGAAGAGTGAATACAAGTAAAGATTGCTAGATTGCAGAGATCAAGAATATAGTATAGAATATGCAATTAGAAAGCATAAGTAAGTAAGATGATTGTTCTCTTGATTCTTGATGCTGTATATAGTTATGATAGGTATCATGAGTAGTTGCATCCATTAATGAGTGCTCTTTAGTTGCTTCTATTGATGATAAAGAGTTGCAGCGAAGAGAAGCGAAGATGTCCATTCGTATGTGGCGGTCGAAGTTCATATCTGAAATTCGAGTTTGAATTCAGACGTCTGGTATTCGTATCAGACGTATGATACTATATTTTTTTTGTACATAATAGATTTTTAGACGTCTAAGTGTTATTACTAGACGTCTGGTTTAGCCTATTTGTTGTCATAGAGGACTTTTCCAGATGTCTGGCTTGTGCACCCAGACGTTTTATACTTGTGCATGTCTGTTTTGTACATCTTTTCTTTTGCTTCTTTGTACCTATTGACTTGCAGTCACTTGTAGTGTCCTTTGAACTTTTTCTTGTGTTTCTAGTGATGTTGTTCTAGCAAGTACCTGTATATATAAATATGTATATATTTATGTGGTTTCCATTGTATAGTTGTTGCCATCGAAACCGTATATTGGATTTCCTAACATTCTCCTCATTATTTATGATGACAACTATACAACGTACTTAGATATAATTTTATAAATCTCCCCTTGAATATATGCTTCCCATTATTTCTCCCCCTTTGGCATTATCAAAAAGAATTAATAATTTTTTAAGTCAGACATCATGTTCATACCATTTAATATTTACCAATCACAGAAATAACAATCCAAAAAGAACTTTTTATTAAACATATTGATTGATTGCATGCATAGATTGATGATTATAATACAAAAATGGAATTTTAAAAAAAATCTAAGGATCTTTTGGGGAAGTTTTAGCATGAGCATCTCCTTCATCTTCATCCTTGGAAGAACTAGCTTGTTTTCTAGGAGATGTTGTAGTGTGTTTGAGTGGTTCCTTTACTTCTTCACAAAGTTTAGAGTGTTTTGAAGCAAGATGAGAAGGAACTGGAGTTGGCCAATCTTCTGAAGGTGGTGTAGGAACACGAGCTCGTTGAAGAACCACTTTTAGAACGGATAATGTTGTTGAAAGTGATTCTTCAACTATGGCTAGGTGTGAAGTAAATGTTATTTCAAAACTATCAATACGTTTAGCTAATAATTTTTGATTTCATGATAGAATAAGTTGATTTTGAAGAGTTAAGCCGCGAATACTCTCGGTTGGATTTGTCTCAATGCAAGTCTCCAAAATATCGTCTTGGCACGAATAGTCAGAAGGTATAGAGGGAGGAGTATTCCCGCAATGTTGTTCTACTTCTTGTGATGGTTCAGGTTGTAGTTGAGGTTGAGGCGTAGCTTGTCCGGTTTGTTGACGACGTTGCGTCCACTCTTCAAATGGTAAGTGCATAAGAGAGAAATTTTTTATGGAAGCATATTTGGGAGATATCTCTTCAAAAGTTGATAAATAAGAAGGAATGTTGTGAGCTCGCAGAAAATGCATGATGTAAGTAGGGTAGATGATGGATGGGTGTGATCGAGTCCAATAATGTTTGAGCTCGTCAAATATAAATTTTGCCTAATTAACCCTTGTTCCACTGAAGATAGCATATAGAGCCTTGTACTTTACTCTGTGATTTTCTCATGGCTACCAAGGCGAGGAATGATAGTGTTGATAATCATTCTAGTGAGAAGTATCGCCTTAGGTCTTAAGTATTTTGATGCAAATCTAGGCATTTCATCTTTCCATGTCTGATGAGTAATATTATCTCTAGGTTTAAGGCGCATATCTGGGATGTCATATAAATATTCTCCGGAGTCGAAGCAACCTAGAGTTCGGCCTATTATTGCTGGAGTTAAACGAATAGTGTTGCCGTAAACACTTGACCAAAGCCAATTATCGTCATTATCGGTGTTCCAGACTGCTGTGCTATAGAGGTTAGCATAGAAAAGGAATATAGAGAGCTGATAGATTTGGATATTTGGATTGAAGAAAATCAATGTTTCTAACCCAGCATTTTCGCACATTTCATCCAAATCGTATATTGGGAACTTACACAAAATATAAAAAGGACATGTATGTAGCTTTTTCTTTTGAATGTCTTCATATCTTTTGGTCGAATAAGTTGCTCGATTCATTCATCTCTCAATTTGATCATCAAAGCACACTTGCTGGTTAGATGAAGTAGCTTGGTCTTGCTTGCGTTTAGAGATTTTAGGTTTTTTTTTGGTTGCCATGAGATTCGAGCGATTTAGAGGAGAAAGCGATCTGGAGAATTAGGGTAATGAATTTGAAATAGAAACGAAACGAAATGAAAATGTGAAAGGTTGAAAAAATAGTCGTTATAAGGTGACTTAAGAGTGTCGATTGAATTTCAGACGTCTGGAAGGTGAATCAGACGTCTGATTTAACCTAATATGAAGATAGTAAATATGTTCAGACGTCTGGTTGTTGGTGGTAGATGTCTGGAATAGATAGAGCTATAAATTTCGTAAGATAAAGACTTTTGCCAAACGTTTGGATGTAGAATCAGATGTTTGAAACTGGCCTTATTGTTATATTAAGAAGGCAGATTCTTTGTTCAGACGTCTGGTCATTATTTCAGACGTCTAAAATAGTTTGTTTTGTAATTTTTATTAGGCAGAGACAATTTTTAAACGTCTGAAAGTTTATATCAGATGTTTAATACATGCACAATAGTAAAAAATAATGTGTCACCAAGATGTCAGACGTCTGAGTGCAATCTTCAGCTATCTGAAATGTGCAGCATCTCTAAAAATAGGTATATTTTGAAAGATGTTGTTTTTTTTGAGAGATTGTTTTTGGTGAAACATAATAATATTATTTTTTTAAAAACAAATACAAATATATGTAGATGAAAGTATAAGGAGAATAAATAAATTTATTTAGATGAAGATGGAGCATTGCGATCTTCAGAAGTGCTATCCTTCCATGGTTTGAGTGGAGACCAAATATTTCCACGTTCGTTGGTTCTTGGGGAATCAGAGAATTGCCTAGGTAGAAGATCCCAATGTTTATGATATGAGGAAGAAGGATCCAGGGGATTACAAGGAACCAAAAGTGGTTTATGTACATCCTTTTTCCATGAATTGCAAAATTCGATCGCTACTTGCTCTAGAAAACTTAGTCGTCGCGTAGTGACTTTTTGTTCAAAGTATAATTCTCGTTGTAAATCTATTTGTTGCTTTTGGTAATGATGTATCTCATCGATTTTCTCCTGGGTGTTAGAAGGGACAATTGGAGATCGTTTGGACCTCTTTTTATCGGGAGTGAATCCCGTATAGTAGGAGGATCACTTATAGGTTGACTCTTAACTTGGTGTAGGAGTAGGAAGTCGATGAGGGGCATCTGCTGAGCTATCCGATGTTGGTGTTGAGAAGGAGAGATGAGAGTTTTCGGAAGACATGCTTTTGTTTTCTTTTGTAAAAGGAATATGAAATCTATATTAATTTTACCTTTTGTTTAGTAAAAAGAAAGGCTATTTGTACATGATTTAAAGGTTATACATAGTTAATTTCAGAAAACAAATTTCTAAAAAATTGTTGGTTACTGTTAAAATTTTTGATTTGTGGACAATTTTCTAACCAAAATTAGACTGAATGAAATGTAGAATTAACTTAGAAGATAACTAAATGAACATACTCCTAAATCACGTCGTAGTTTAACAAATGTTTGTTCATTTAGTGGTTTTGTGGAAATATCTGCTATTTGATTCTCTGTATTTACGTATTCTAACGTAGTAATTCCTTTGTCGACATTGTCGCATAAAAACGATGTCGTATATATATTGGTTTAGTACGTGATTGATTTACATGGTTTTTTTGGTAAATTTATTGCACTTGTATTATCATAATATATTGGTGATTTATTGGTAACTTTGCTGAAATCCTTAAGCGTTTGTTGCATGTATATCACTTGTGCACATGCTAAAGCCGCTGAAACATATTCAGCTTCGCAAGTGGATAAAGAGACACAATTTTGCTTTTTGCTAAACTATGAAACTAATGATTGTCCGATAAAGTGACACGTTCCGCTAGTACTCTTACGATCTGTTTTACATCCACCGAAATCCACATGACTATATGAAACTAGTTCAAATGATGATCTCTTAGGATGAAACAAACCGTAATCTCTAGTACTAGATAAATAACGTAAATACATTTAACAACTCTTTGGTGAGACTCTTTTGGTTTTGCTTGAAATCAGGCACAAAGACATACGCTCATCATAATGTCGGGTCGACTAGCCGTCAAATAAAGTAAGGAGCTAATCATACTACGATATAATTTCTCATCATAAACTTTTCCGTTATCATCTTTTTCCAAGTGAACACTAATACTCATTGGTGTTGGTTTGCTTGAAGTTTTATCCATTTCAAAATAACGTGATAGATCGTTATAATATTTTTCTTGAGGAATAAAAATACCATTTTCAAGTTATTATTTTGTAAACCTAAAAGAAATTCAATTCACTCGTGTGAGACATTTCAAATTCCTTTGTCATAATATTTGAAAATTGAGTACAAAGGTTTTCGTTAGTTGAACCAAAAATAATATCATATACGTAAATTTGTACAACTAAGATATCATTATTTTCTCGTTTAATAAATAAAGTCGTATCTATTTGACCTATTGGAAAACTAGATGTAATTAAATAATTCTTAAGACGTTCGTACCAGGCACGGGGGGATTGCTTTAAACCATATAGGGCTCTGTGCAATTTAAAACCATGATCGGGATATTTTTCATGAACAAATAATGAAGGTTGTTCAACATATACATTTTAAAATAGCACTTTTGACATCCATTTTAAATAATTTAAAATGGTGATGACTTGCAAAAGCAAGTAATGTACGTATGTCCTCGAGTCTTGCTACTGGAGCAAAAGTTTCGTCGTAATCGATACCTTCTTCTTAATTATACCCTTGAGTGACTAAACGTACTTTATTCCTAACTATATTTCCGTTTTTATCTGCTTTGTCTTTAAATGCCCATTTTGTTCCAATAACCGATTGGTCTTCTGGTCTTGGTACTAATTCTCAAACATTATTACGTTCAAATGGATTTAATTCCTCTTGCATGGCTATTATCCAAAAATTATCATTTGAAGCTTCTTTATAATTTTTTGGTTCAAAATTTGACATAAATGAAATATGATTTATTTGATTAAGTTGATTTCTAGTTACCCTGGAATTAAGACCTCCAATGATATTATCTTTTGGATGATCTTTTAGAATTCTAGGGGTGATACTAAAGTATTATTTGTCTCGTTATTAGATGAGTTTGTTGTATTTGGAATAATTTCTTCATCGTCGTCATTAGTACGATGTTTAAGAAATTTTTTATCAAATGAAACACGTAAACTTTCTTCAAATGTGTTAGTACGTTTATTAAAAATTCTATATGCCTTGCTACGATCCGAATATCCAACAAATATTCCTTCATCGACCGTTGGGTCGAATTTTCTCAAATTATCTTTTGTATTTAATATAAAACATTTTGATCCGAAAATTTTAAAGTATGATACTTTAAGTTTTCTTTCAAAAAATATTTCAAAACAAGTATGTTTAGTCAAAGGTCGTACGCTTACTCGATTCAAAACATTACAAGCCGTAGCAATAGCTTCAGCCCAAAAATGCTTTGGTAAATCACTACTATTTAATAGTATTCATGCATATTCTTTTAACGTATGATTTTTTCTTTCTATTGCACCATTCTGTTGAGATGTGCGGGGAAAAGAAAAATTACGACTTATGCCCTTTTTATTATGAAGATTAGTAAAAATATCATTTTCGAATTCTTCATCATGATCACTTCGAAAATTCTTATTTTCAAATCCATTTGATTTTTAATTCTTTTAGCAAAAATATTAAACATACCAAAAGTGTCACTTTTACGTTTTAAAAATAAGGTCCATGTATATCTTGAAAAATCATCAACTATTACGAAAACATATTTGTTGTGAGTTATAGATCGTACTTGAGTTGGACTAAATTAATCTAAATGTAATAATTCTAATGGTTTTTCTGTAGAAATATTATTTTTAGACTTAAAAGAGCTTTTCTTTAGTTTTCTGATTTGACAATCATCACATAAATTTTCTACTTTATAATTTATTTTAGGTAAACCTCCAACTAGCTCATATTTTGTTTATTTATTAATATATTTAAAATTAATATGACAAAATCATTTATGCCATAACCATGGATCGTCATGTTTGGCGGTTAAGCATAAGTTTGAATTTTGATTTATATTTATATTTAAGACATAAATAGTTTTTGTTTCTAAAACCCTCAAAGATAAGTTGTTTGTTATTATCAAAAATATTACATCTATCTTTTTCAAAATTAATTTGAAAATATTTAATGCATAATTGACTAATGCTAAGTAGGTTGTGTTTTAAATTTTCCACTAGCAATTTTTTTTAATTATAGGAGAGTTAGAAATACGATAATTGATGACTTTTTCGCTATCAACGACGTATCCTTTAGAGTTATCTCCAAAAGTTATCGTTCCACCATCGATGTATGTTATATTTGATAACATTTTTAAGTTTTCGGTCATATACTTGGAGCATCCACTATCAAGTATCCCTTTCTCCTTATTTTTATTTTGGGTACCTGCAAAATAAAAAATGATTTAATTGATACCCATATACTTTGTTAGGGTCCAAGATGTTAGGAGGAGCAGGTAGCCACACCCAAGAAGGTTTGGTACCTTTATGAACATAATTTTTATTATAGACTACGTTATCTAGAAAATTATAAATATGTTTTTGTCTAATCAAATTATTATTTGTCTTAGGAATCCGAATTTTTATATTTTTTTGTATTTGTATTTGTATTAGACTAAGGTGATCTTTTAGTCTTTTGATAAATAAAACTATATTTCTTAATATTATTCCCTTTTGGTTTAGGAATATTTTTAATCCTATTCCATTTCTATTACTTGGCAGTTTTGAAGTTATGACAAGATTTTCCAAATCTTGTTTTCCTTTATCAAACTTCGAAATATTATTTGTAATTTTATTTAATTTTTCTTTTAATTCAAAATTTTCATTTTTCAATGTTTATATATTATTTTTCAAGTTAATATTTTCTTTTAACAAATTATCCTTTTCTAGTTTAACTTTTCCAAAGTCAATAGATATATTCTCATTTTCAACTAAATTACTTTTAATTTTTTCTTGAGATAATTGTATTTCTTCTAAAATAATTTTTCCATCTTTTAACATTCCTATTTCAAGTTCTAGTCTATTTATTTTGACTATGTGATCTTTATTCAATTTTTTAATTTGTCTAAATTTATCATCTAATTCCATGCTAAGCTCTAATAATTCATCATAGCTAAGTTCGGGACATACCTCATCAGTTCGTGCCATAAAACATATATTAGCATGTTCTCCGTCACTATCGCTGTCACTGTCTGATGATGATGAAGAGTCCGAATCATCTCATGTTACTTTAAAAGCTTTCTTCCTTTTGAATTTATCAAATTTGTTCTTCTTTTTATCATTGTTGAGCTTGGGAAAATCTTTCTTCATATGTCTAAATTGATCACATTCATAGCATTTGATTGACGTTTGATTTGTTGAGCTTGACTTTCCTCCTTTCTGAAATCTGGTCATTTTTTAAACTTCTTGAATTTGTTGTAGTTTTCGGCAATAAATACGATTTCTTCTTCGTCTAAGTTGGAGTCTTCATTTGTTGCTGGAAATGCTATGTTTTTCTTCTTCGAATTTTATTCTTTTCTTGCCAGCAGATTAGCTTCATAGGACGTTAATTTGCTATCAATTTTTCAACTTAGAGTGTTGAGAGGTCATTAGCTTCTTCGATAGCTGATACTTTTCTTTCCCACTCTGGAGTTAAAGAATTGAGTATTCTGGATACTAAATTAAAATTTGTCAATTTAACTCCAAGTGCCATTAAATCGCGTTGAATAGTTTGGAATCTAGCGTACATGTCCACTATAGATTCATTTTGTTTCATTTTAAATGATGAAAATTTATTATATAAAATTGAAATTTTAGTTTGTTTAACTTTTTTGTGCCTTCGTGTGTAAATTGTAAGGTACGGCAAATATCATATGTAGTGCTACATAACATGACACGTGAAAATTCATTCTTACCTAATGAACAAAATAAAACATTCATAGCTTTGGCATTATTAAAAGCTGTGGTTTTTTGTGCATCATTCCATGTATTCATAGCAGTGTATGGTGCTTCATATTTGTTTTGAGTTGCTGACCAAATTTATAATCCATTAGCTTCCATAAAAATCCTTATACGTGTTGACCAATATGCATAATTAGAAACATTAAAAAGAGGGGGACATGTTGTGGATTGTCCTTCTTGAAAAATACTTGTCATATTAAAGTGGTTCAAATACGTGTTACTGTACTCTGATCAAACCTTGCTCTGGTACCAATTGAAAGTCAACGGTTGGATCGTGTAGTGTATATGCAAGTATATGTGACAAAATCTATGATGCAACTAAATAATATTAATCTAAGTAAATATAGAATAAGCACACCATAATTTTATACTGGTTCAGACCTCTCATCCTACGTCCAGTCCCAAGCTCCCCTGCGGAATTCGACTATCAAAAACCCTCGCTTTGCCCGGAGGAATAGGCTTGGTTACAATAAGATTCTCTTGTCAAATGTGTGTTCTAGTATAACACGGATGTTGACTAATTAGTACAATTGCTTCCAATATATATCTAAAGAGTATTGTCTATGAAGAACTAAATATATATGGAAGAGTGACTACAAGTAAAGATTACTAGAGTGCAGAGATCAAGAATATATTATATAATTTGGAATTAGAAAGCGTAAGTAAGTAAGATGATTTTTCTCTTGATTCTTGATGCTATATATAGTTGTAGAAAGGTATCCTGAGTAGTTGCATCCATTAATGAGTGCTCTATAGTTTCTTCTGTTGACGATGAAGAGTTGCAGCGAAGAGAAGCGAAGATGTCCATTCGTATGTGGCAGTTGAAATTCATATCTGAAATTTGAGTTTGAATTCAGACGTTTGGTATTTGTATCAGATGTCTGATACTACATTTTTTTTATACATAGTAGATTTTCAGACGTATGAGTGCTATTACCAGATGTCTGGTTTAGCCTATTTATTGTTATAGAGGACTTTTCCAGACGTCTGGCTTGTGCAACCAGACGTCTGAACTTGTGCATGTCTGTTTTGTGCATCTTTTCTTTTGCTTCTTTGTACCTATTGACTTGTAGTCTACTGTAGTGTCCTTTGAGCCTTGTTCTTGTGTTTCTAGTGACGTTGTTCTAGCAAGTACTTGTATATATAAATATGTATATATATTTGATTTCCATTGTATAGTTGTTGTCATCAAAACCGTATATTGGATTTTCTAACAAGTGGAACGGGTTCTCCCCTCACTAGTATCCTAAAAACTTTATAGAACCATATACTATGCTTCTGCATCCACAGTGATTAAGACATTTCCAAAAAAAATGATGATATGCAAACAAATAAATTCATTTTGGATTATCCATCCTCATTCACTCTGACCGTTTGTCTTATTTATTTCTAGGGTCACTATTAACCTATTAGTTTGATGGGCTTACTAGTAACATAATTAATGTATATGGACTCCCTGCCAGATTTCAAAGTTTTCATGGTATCAATAAGAACCAAATGGCCTCTGCAAATATCTTTATTGTTTCATGAGTTCTCCATGAACCTATTGGTAACTCCAATATCTTTCATCTTATCCTAGTTTTCGTGGGTTGACTAGGAATCTTTTGACTTCTGTCAGTATCTTAATCTGGATATAGCTTTTATGGGCTAACTACAAACCTATTGGCCCCTGCCAATATCAAATCATAGTTTTCATGGGCTAATTATGAACCTATCTTCCTGACATCTTCATTTATACATAGTTTTCGTGGGCTTACTATAAACCTATTGGCCCATGTCAATATCTTTTTCTATACACAGTTTTCATGGGCTTATTATGAACTTATTAACCCCTGCCAATATCTTTAATTAATATTTTAGCATCCTTGCTTTATATTCACTACTGGGTCAGCCTAGCTAGTTATTCTGCCCTTCCCTAGAGTATCGTTATGGGTTTATTATAATGTGCATAAATATACGAAGAAGCAATCATAACAACATAATAATATCAACACCTGTGGGTTTTATATCCTTTAAATCATTTTATATAAAACTCAGTTAATCCCTTAAACCTGTTAATCTAGGAAATCTTCTTCAAAACTCCATCTCAAACTCTTTATTTATGTCATGGTTTTTCCTTTAAGATGAGATTACATTATTTGTTTTAAAACCTTAAAACATCACTTTCAAAACTCCTAAATAACCTCCTTCGGAAGCATAGGTAACTTCTTTTCAAGACACTAAGTTTATACCTTTTGAAGCTCTTTAAATCATCTCTTTCAAAACCAAAATATACCTTTCGAAAGTAATAAAGTATTACTTAAAAACCTTAGAAACATAGCTTAAAACCAATGAAAGAAACTCTTTCAAAACCATTGGGTTTTTCTTTGAAAACATCATTTGGATCAAAGTGGCTATATACGAAAGTATCTCTTTCAAAACCTTTAATAAAATTATTTATGGAAAATTTGATGGCGTTGAAACCATCTATTCGAACGGTTCAAAACCTTTAAGTAAAATTTTGAAGATTAATCTCGAAATACTTTTTCGAAGCCATTGCCTTTGAAACCCATGAACCCATTCGAAAGCGTTTAGGACCCAAATTCCTCATGGAATAATCGTAATAAATTTTTAACCCAATTTCATCATATTTTCCTTTGAAAATTCATATTAAATTTTCCATTGCTTGGAAAATTACAAATATTTAATCCCATCTCCAAAATCATATTTTACATAATATATAATTTTTCCATGGCATTCAAAAATCATTTTCGATTGATTTTGCCCTAAAACCACATAAATCCGCATTTAAACAATTTTATTTAAATCAAACAAATTACAATTCAAGCATATCATCATCCAAATCGTCATAAAATTGAATTTAATCTTAAATCCGAAAACATATAAACATAGAACTAAATAGAGATGGTATAAATTATTATTCACCTTGAATATGATAAGGACTTTAGGATTAGGTGCAAATTAATTTTCCCTAGCTTTAATCCTTAGCTTTAGATTGAATTTCTATTCCTTTCTCCCCTGCAATGGTCAGCCTTGCTTAGACTTACGTTTGTTATGTTTTTGAGAAATGAAAAATGAATGTGCATATGAAAGGATGCGTGGGTTATAAGAGGCTGTTATTCCTAATAAGCCTTTCATATAAATTAATCAACATGTAAAACCATTATAAGCCCATTTAATTGGTTAAGCACAGCCTTCTTATCATTTGTTCAAATCTCAATCTCCTTATCATTCTATTTCTTACGTTATCTTATTTAATTCATCTAATTAGATCTCCTGAATAATGTTACTAAAAATTAGAGATGTTACAAAAATCAATAATGAGTAGGTCATCTGCATGAAGAGAATAGGCCGTCTGCCTAGAACGGATAGGCCATCTGCCCATCAATCATATAAAGATAAGATACATGGATTTACTAAATTTTGGACATAGTCTCGGAGTAAGAATATAAATAGTATATATCTATCTACTATACACACCGAAACCAGACGAGAGACTGACATGACGTCTACCTACTTTAAGAACCTCACATGTGCCTGTCTAACACTGCTCCTACAGTCATCGGTTATCTTCCCTTTAGTATCGTGATTATATCCAATACATGTCATAAATACACTGCAGGACTATGCTTTGCATCAATCATATCCGACACATTACCCCTATAGGCAACTAACCGCTGGCCTTGGTGATAGAGGGGCAAATGCATACAACTAAGGCACACAACAATATATGTTGATACATGACCAAATATACAAAATGGTGTCATAGATCCAGGGCACGACCACCACGATCAGGTCGCCAGAGGTGGATGCTGGCCAATATGATTCATTCTCGAAACAAAAGAAAGCTGGACAAGATAGATGGACGCATAGTATCTATATTCAATAACTAACACATAGCTGCTCATAAATGCCAACACGTGGCTCTCTATATTGTTGCCACGCAGCTTGATGCTATTGTCGGCATACAGCTTGATATACATGACTCAACATAGCGAGTCTCCTCAAATCCCCATCACGAAAGTGTCATCTACTTATAATGAATAACCAAATAAATATCACAACAGCATTCCATACCACCGTATGATACTCAAATGTTTATTCACTGCTTATAATCCACTCAATCACTATAATATTCTATATAATGAGTCCAAAGAATAACCAAAGAAATATTACCGAATGCCTCATCCTAAACGATATAACTCAATTTATTCTGATTTCTCGCTACACATAATAAAAACCATCATAAAATCATATATAAGAATATCATCACCGTAGCATATCAAATCACTAAACAAAATCAACATCAACGGTGAATCATTCATATAATCCAATTTAATAAACAAGAAAAAAAAACTATCAAAATAGTGACATAGAAATAATTTATTCAAATAAATACGTGTATATAACACAAATAAATATATAATAATGAATTATTCATAACATATAACCTTTAGAAGTTTGCTTAAGTACATTTGATAGTCTATAGTTAAGAATTTACTAATTTATTTAGTTTCCTATTTAATTACACTATTAGATTCACTTTATTGATTTACTAAACTTTACATTATAATGACATTCATATATAAGATAAGTGTATATTAGACTTTAAATATATTTATTGTGTATACTTATTTTGATCTATTTTTCATTTTAATATATATAAATGTACATTTGTATATTAGTAACTAATGTTTGCACACAATAAATAAGAAACGTATGGCATATATAAACACATATAGCACATACAAACACAAGACTACACAAGGCACTCACATGATCCCAAGCACATGTCTAAGTATATATGTAATCAATACATGCCCACTCATGCATAGGATTTCACAGCCTAGATTTATAAATTGCAAAATATAAGAGTGCCACACTTTTATCATTCTCAGTTCCAGATTTCCTCACCTACACACGCATAGATTTAACACACATATGCTCAAACTTACATAATACATGCAAATAGGTTCATATACACACATACGTACAGAATAACACTTAGGCACGATATTACACATATACAGGCATACCGAATCACATACACACAAAACTACACACACAAAGCTGCACACAAGCACAAAACACACACAGTTGCACACACACACCCACACACACTCTCTCTTTCTTGCTCTCTCACACACACGATTGCTTCTCAAAACACAGGATTGCTGCTCAAAACACACACACTCACGCACAACACAGCCACACACACACTCATGCACAAACACAGCCACACATACACATTCATATATAAACATACACGCATGCATAACATAGTTTCATGCAACATATGCTCAGATTTACAACAATACACATAGCCCACATCAACTTACACACCCATACAACACACACTGCCTAGCTTGCACACTTTCATGCATGGGGTTTACACTAACACAAATGCATAGACCTATGTAGTGCCCAATACAAAAGTGCCATAATTCTTATCATCTTCAGTTTCCAAAATAATCATATATATGTTTGTTGCAAAAGCAGCTTATACTTTATTATGTATTTTCAACCTGCTTATATACATGCACACAGAAACTCTTGGCTGCACAAACATATAGGCACAAACTTATGCAAACATAAGCAGGAGCTTAGGAATACAAAGTCATTTGGTTAACTGTTATACTAACTAAATAAAGTACCAAACAGTGCTAATGTATGGTTTATAGTGTGCTTCCCAAATGGACTATATAAACAGAATTTACATGTATGGTTTATAGTGTGCTAATGCATGCAAAACTGTAATGCTTCAGTTTCAACTTACCACTATTTGAACAATTTTAGACATAGTTGTGAATGTCAAAGCACTCACCTAAAATGAAGAAACACACTAACACTTTTTGCTCCTCTCTTCTTCACTATAAACCACTTCTTCCTCAAATTAATAACTTCAAACTTGATTTCATGATTGCAATATAGTGTAGAGCTATCTAGAAATTTGATTTTAAGGCATTATAAATTGTAGAACTTATTTTGAATTTCATTTGAATTTGTGAGAAATTGAGTTTGGGGGTAAAGTAGATTTCCTAAAGTCTGTAAAATCCTCAAGCGAAGGAAGGCTCTAGAGACGAAATAATCAGGAGATGATGGAAACTTAGATTGTTGGGCAAAGTCATGTTAGGCTTCATTTTAATTTTTCTTCTTATTTTCTTTGCATGAAATTATTTATATTCAAGCCCGTTACAAAATTACTTCTATTACCAAACTACTTTCGAGTAAATTACAAATTGTATTTATTCTACAATATTATTTACCCGTCATCATAAAATTGACTAGAATTTATTTCTATATTTATTCATTTAAATTTAAATACTCAAAAATTCATATTCTAATCAATATTAAACAACTTACAAATTAGTCTATTCACCCTTTTTAAATCATCCCTTTATTCTAAAAAATATTCAATTCCGTCACTATTTACCTTGTTGTAAAATTTCAATATTTTGAAATAAATTCAAATTATTTATTTTAAATTCCAAAAAATACATTTTTAATTAATTAAACATTTATCATTAATCATTCATAAAAATCGGGTTGTTATACAGGATCAATAACAACCCATACTTCCAAATATATCGATTTATTGCCTAACAGTGATATTCGAACTCCTAGCGTGCAAAGAAGAACGAATCATTAGCTTGAGATAATCGGTACGGTCCAGAGACAAACATAAACTTTTAAAAAAAATCCGCACTTCCAAATCTCATAGCGAAAAAATAAAATATAAATAACTAAAACAAACCGAAAGTATCTCTATTTAAACAATAATGACCAATACAAGGAAATAAACTAGGGAAAGTTCCTAACAACCAAGTGGAAATATAAATAAGTATCTAGTTGACTAGTATAATAAGACACATATAAAAAAACTATAATAAAGTAACTCTACAGCGCATGTTCACCTCCTCCATGCAATTTACTCTCGTCACACCATCGTATTATCCTATCAACATGTAAGTAGGTACAAAGAAGGAACATAAAGGGGGTCGGACATAGTCCGTTGAGGAAGAAATATCATTATTGTAAGATATTAATAGGCAGATAAATTACCATTTATAATCTACATAATTCGATGGCCTTTATCTACGAATGTACGCCTACGTTTGACAAATTAGCCAACTGATGGAATACAGGGTAATAACCTATAATGCTTCTAAAATCTAATAATAGCCATATGGACTACACCAAAAGGTTTTGAACACCCGTAACTGGGTAAACCTAATAATACATCGAGTATACAGTCTTGACGATATACCATATATACGATACAATACATCGAGTATACAACCCCAATGGTACACCACCTAACGGTACATCGAGTAAACAATCTTGATGGTAAACCATCCAAGGCACACATTGTGTGTACAATATTGATAGTAAACCGCCTAATGAAACATCGAATATACAGTATCAATAGTACATGTCATAATCTCCATATCATTCAACTGATAACATATAAGGATCGAAGAACAAATCAATTCCCCATAGGTACATCGATTGAATTGCGTAAATCCTACCAATATGGATATCTCCATTCTCCCAGTGATTTATGTACTAAAATGTGCATCGGTGGCACTAACCATAATAAAAAGAGCAAACTAATTGCAATATAATCGCATGCCATGTTGAGAGCCATGTTATACAACATCAAAATGCTATGTGAACTCTGAAACATAAACAAAATAGAAAACAAATCCCCAAAGATATGCCTCATGTCTTGGAATAGTCCCAAGTTTAGCCCGTGCAACCTAAAGGTGGCAAGTCGATTGTTGAACAATAACTAGTTGACTATTCTCCTATTAGTATTTTTCTACTAACGATACATCGGTCGATTAAGTAAACATCATCAATCACCTCCTTGTGTATAGTCGATCGATGAATCCTAATTAGTCCACTATTTACCTAAATAAATGTTTTAATGTAGCAGACATTAGTTGAATGATTAAACGTCATCAATCGACTAATTAAACGTCATCAGTCGGCTGTATGACCATTTAGTCGACCAATGACTTAAGTCACTCGACTGTTTGGCATAGGAAACACATTAATTGTCCTTGGGTTGGACTTTCATTCAGTGTTTTCTCAAAGGCAACCAACCGACCATTTAAATATGTTCAGTTGACTATTTGTGGGGGTTTCAATATTTTAACTTGCTATTTTAAGCATCTATCAATAAATCTTCTTCTGGACTTCAAACATAAACTACAATTCAGTAAAACTGCAGTTTTAACATTTATTCACATCTCACAACATCTTTTAGTATGTTCAACTGATTGTCTATTTATTTAGTCTAATTATAACACATTTTTGGTTTAATTTACCAACTTGACCACATAAAATATCAGATGATCAATACATGTAACAACCCATACTTACGGACACATTGTTTCAAAGCCTAAAATAACCTTCAGACTCTCGTTATGCCAAGAAGTACGAGTCGTTGGATTTTTAAAACATTTCATGATAAAAAGACTAAATAAAAATTAAATCATTTTATACTTATAGAACTCATAGCAGAAGAAAATAAAATATAAATACTAAAACTAATCCAGATCGAATGATATTCTTAATAAAGTGGTATATACAATAATATCTCTAAATAGTAGTACATAGACTCTGATAAATAGCAACAACATTATACATGAAGAGTACAAATTAAATAGATATAACTCTAGGCGCCTAGTCTTCTCCCTCATGCATTGTATATAGGTCGAATCACCTGCTGGCATGTCCTCCTGTAGTGGGTATAAAAGGGGAAGAAAAGGAGTGGATCAGACACGGTCTGGTGAACGAATTGCATTACTAGTGCATGGTATTCACAAGTAGTTAACTCCATTTATAACCTACATAATCTAACAAGTCTATTTATGTTTGATTACTACATATTAAGAATTGGTTATTTTACAAATCAAGGGTATAACTCTAATTACACCCACATTCATAAGCAACTTACAAAGGCATCCAATCGGAGGGTTAAACAACCAACTTCTAACAATTCTAGGTCAGTTCCTAATATATGAATCCTGATTATCAACTTTCTCATGAACATTGGGTTAACATTCTAAATGGGTAACAACACATATCACGCTTACACATTAAGCAAACAATAATGCTTGGGCTCACATCGAGTATACTACCTCGACGATTTATGGCTTATATAAGAATTTGTGTCAACATCTCAATGGTAAACTTGTTCTAGACTCTTTATTGTTTAACCTATAGTATTAAGAAAAATCACTGTAGCGGTTTCCCTATAGGCCTAGATGTTGCCCAGTCATGTAGCCCTGTTATTACGGATTCCTTCGTCTCCCTTCCTCGGTCCCTACATGTTTAGCACTTGACTAGACATACTTCAGCACTGCTAGTGCCTGCTCTATCGAGTTCCACATTACGCCCACTATGAAGTGATATCACTTGCACCTACTCCATGAAGCTACGCAAGCACCTAATTGTTGACACGATAGGATATAAGTCCTTGCTTCGCCCAACTTGGCCAGTACCAAGTCTACGCACAACCTATGCTTTTTGAAAAAAAATTCAGAAAGGTAGTCCTATATTACAGATGTCTGATCTTCGCTTTATAAAAAAACTTTTTCCAGATATTCGGACGTCAAACTCCACTTCTCAGACGTTTGACTTTGATTCTAGATGTCTAAAAAAGGATGTAGTTATCCAACTTGAGTCATTTTCGAACAAGTTACTCTTAGGTTGGAATCTCCTAAAGTCCATACATTTGGTTTGAAATTTATAGACATATGAATGACTTTTCAAACATATGGTTCATAGTTCTCCATATTTTAAAGTTTATTTATTTTTGTTGTTTTCATTCATCTTCTTTATGATTTCGAATGTAGGTTTACGGACTTTTTTAAACTAGATTTTGTGTATAGTTCATACCTTTATATACACGAATTTAACTTGTTAATTACATGGTTAAAAACATATATTTACATTATTTTTATTTAAAACTACTATATTCTTCCAATGAAAATTCTATGTATGTTTCAAATTACAAAATCAATTCTTGGTGAAATAAAATGGTATTTGATTTCTTCATTTATCCAAAATATTAGAGATAAAGATTTGTCTTCATAGAATTTGATATGAATTTCGTTGGTATAACCTCATTTTCTTTTTCAACAATCACTTCATCAAACTAACAATGGATTTTCAATTATCACCATTCATTTTAATTCATAACTAAGATTGTAATTCAAAAATATATTCTTCTTGGAGTTATTATTCAATTTCAAAATCTTTGTTTTCAAATTATATACAATTATACAATTGCTTATAATCAATTCATTAACTTTTTGAAGCTGCTCTTCACCTGACCCTTGATTTAAATCTCCCTTCCAGATTCCCAAATTCGAATGATTCACTTTTCCTCTTTGATTTCTCCTTTGAATGGATATGCTTTATTTTGAATTTAAATTTGTTTTAATTTATTTTCAATGGAGAAATTTTAAAGAACATAATAAAATTTGTTTTGATAGAGCTTTTGTAGAGAGGAGGATGAATTGTACATCAGGCGATGAATAAGCTTTTGATGAGAAACAATAATGTTTAGGATTTAATTTTAGCTGAAAATTTGGGTCGTTTAACTCGACCATGAAATCTATATTTATGAAAATGCCATTTGTCATGTATTCTTCTATTTTCAACTCTTTTCATCAATTTTAAGAAGGTATATATATTTCCTAACTTTGAACTACATTTTAAATGCAACTGGATAGGTCATGTTTTCTAATTCGAACATTTGTGAAAAAAATTACATTTCTACCCTTTGCTATAAGTTTACATATTTTCCGTATTTTTTATGTTAGTTTATTTATTAATATTTCTGAGATGTTACGTCTCCTTTCTTAAAAGGATTATGTCCCCAAAATCTCTAAGGACGGAAAAATTTAACACACTCATACAACCAATATCTACAACTATTTACTCAACCATCAACCACTTGCAATCATTATACTCAAATTCAATTTCTAATGCAATATGTAAATATAAGAATGGAATGCATATGAATATGTAAGTAATGAAAAATTAGGTGGTCTACTGAAATAGTTGACCTTCTAAAGTGCAAGTGCTTCTGCCATGTGTGCAAAATGTTTGCAATGTCATACTTGCAATTTTATATGAGTAAGAAATTATTCAATATATATCTAACAACCATTATGCATATAACCAATAAAGTAAATGACTAAGGTGGCGTGTGTTGTAGGATAATCGAAAATTCGGCCTAAATATGCAATATCAAGTAATAAAAGGCATACGTTAGCAACCATCATCCACAATAGGTCCTAATGACACGTTTACCACCATGCCTAACATCCAATAGTTCTACCTATGGAATATACCAAGAAAAATACTATGCATACAAATAACTATACTAACTAAATGTAAACATAATCGAAAAGAGTTTTGGTTGGAAAGCTCTAATATTCTCCTCGGACTCCCTTGTACTCTCAGCTAGATCGTCTCTTTACTGGACTCTAACCAGTTTAATTACTTAGTTGTGGAGTCGCCTTGTTCCATGCTCAATAATATGGGAAGGCGCATGGTGAACAAGTGACTCTCTCTACTTCAATTTCATCCAACTAACAAGGCATGACCATAGCGGGTTGAATCATGTAGGCACTTCTGCAAGTACGACACATGGAAGATATTGTGAGCCGCCACCAAATTTCAGAAAGCTCCACTCTGTAAGCTAACTTCCCTACTCTATCCTTGTTCATAAAAGGCCATATAGACCTTTTTGCTAACATAACCGAACTACCTATCCTCATACTGTGTCAAAATGGTTAGACCTTTACAAAGATCATGTCATCCTCTACAATGCCTTTGTTTAAAATGACATGCCCAAGGACAATGCTGCACTTGACCAAAAAATGGCAGTTTCCTAATTTAACATTAAGTGTTTGTCCTTGCAATGACTAAGAACTAACTCAAGACGTATAAGCACTTAGAAAAGGAGTTTCCAAAGATGGAAAAACCGTTCATAAACACTTCACGAAAGCGTTCGATCATATCAAAAAAGATGTTGACCATGCATCTTTGAAAATTAGTAGGAGATGCAAAGGCCAAATGGCATATGCCGATACGCAAATGTGCCTAAGGGACACGTGAAAGTCGGTTTTCTTGATCTTTTGAGATATCAAAATTTGTTTATAATCAGAATAACCATCATGAAAGCAATCAACTTCATGGCTGGCTAAACGTCCATGTATTTGGTTAATGAAAGGAAGAGGGAAGTGATTCTTATGTATTGTAGCATTTAATTTCCAATAATCAATGCAAACATGCCGACCCGTTTGAGTACGAGTTAGAATGAGTTCGTTAAAGTCGTTCTTAATAATGGTAAGTCAAACTTTTTAGGCACAAAATGAATTGGGCTAACCCACCAACTATCAGACATGGGGTAAATGATTTCGTTATCGAGGAGCTTAAGAATTTCATCACCAACAACATCCTTCATTTTTGGGTTAAGCCTTTGTTGTGCATCATGAACAGGCTTAGCATCGTCAACTTAATGGATACAATGTTGAACAAGAGTGGGACTAATTCCTTTTATATCGGTGGTTGACCATCCAATTTCTTCTTTATTGTTCGATAAAATTGAAAGTAAAGAAGCTTCTTGATCAAGATATAGAGAGTTGAGGAGAATATGGTGGAAAATATTTCGTGGTCACCTAAGTATGCGTACTTAAGGGATCGCGAAGGGGTTTAAGGTCCAACCTTAGGGGGTTTTCAATCAAAGAATTTGGTTGAAGATCTGACTGAACCGTAAGGGGTTCAAACGAAAGCGCATTTTCAATCTCGTTAGGATCGTCTTGAAACAGTTGTTCCTATTCAGTCTCGCATTCGTGGTAAAGGTCAACTATTTCATTATCAAAATTTACTTGAATGGAGCTAACTTCCAACGTTTGGTCATGTGGTTCGTTCGGTTGATTTAAGTTTGAAAATGTTAAGATCCAAAGTCATGTTTTCAAAATAAGTTTTGATCGAACCATTTCAAAAATTGATTAGAGCATTTGAAGTGTCCAAGAAAGGCCGGTCTAAAATCATTGGAATTTGGCTCATCGGATTGTTCACGGGTTATGTTTCAAGGATGACGAAATCGATGGGGAAGATAAATTGACCAATTTTGATGAGTACATCCTTGATTTTACCTATGGGTTTCTTTATCAAACGATCAAAAAATTGAAGAAATACTTTCGTCGGTTTAATTTCACGTCGGCCAACTTGTTGGTAAACTGAATAAGGAATCAAATTGATACTCGTACCCAAATCAGGTAAGCACTTGTTAATCATTTTGTCTCCTATCGTGCACGAGATTGTTGGACATATAGGATCTTTGCATTTAATGGGAATTGATTGGGACAAGACTTTGCTAAGTTCGACAGCTAAGAAAACTTTCATGGGTACTTGAGTGTGTTGGTTTTGAGTGCACAAGTCCTTGAGAAACTTTGTGTAATTTGGGACTTGTTAAATGATATTAAGGAGCAGGATGTTAAATTTTAGTTGTTTGAAAATTTCAAATATATTTTCCATTTGGTCATAATGTTTCTTAGGTCGAAGGTAATGTGGAAATGGAACACGATACTCATTAGGTCGGTCTATTTGAGTAGAAGAAAAATTTGGATTGGAATTTGATTCGATGTTTGACTTAATATTTTGTTCAGATTCACTAGTCATTTTTGAAGTGTCAAGAGGAGCTTTTGGTAAATCGTTTGGGTCAACAATTTGATTATTGACTTGTTTATTAGAATGCAAAGTCGTGATAACTTTCATTTGGGTTATGTTGCTATTATGAACAACATGGGCTTGATTCAAATTTGTGTTTTGATTTCTAGGTTTGGAACTGGCTGACTTGGGAATGTGCCTCATTTACATTCACTCATGGAAGTAGCTAACTGACTCATTTGCATTTCAAGTTTCACAATCGACCGACTCGTGTTCTATATGTATGAGGCTAACAAAAATTGTAAATTGTTATTTGATTGGAGGCTTTGAGTGGTTTTTCAGCCAAAGTTTCAAGACTCTTCTTTAATGAAGTCAATCGTTATCGTCTTGGGGAACAAAAGGTTGTTGGTTGATTTTAAGATGGATCTGTAAAATTTTGTTGAAAATAATTAGGTTGAAAGGGAGAATTCGAAGCATTATCTGAAAATGATTGAAAATTGAAATGAACCAAATTCATGTTGGAATTATTTTGGTTCCATGCAAAGTTAGGATGATTTCCCCAACCAGGATTATACGTTGGAGAAAACAGATCATTTTTAACTTTGTTGAAAGCACTGAGTCGTTCTATCGAATTAGGCAGTGATTGGCGATATTATTCGGATCGTTGCATTTGTAACAAATTGGTTGGGAAGCTTGGTTCATTTGGTTGGATGAGAAAATGTTGTAGAATTTATTGACCATTGCATCGGTTTTAGCTTCCAAAGCCAAATATGACCCTATCGAACGTGCACTCTATCGTGAGTAAATGGATTTTCGTTTGAATGTTACCATTGGGATGACTTCTAGGCCAAGTTTTTAAAAAATTTCCAAGCATCATCGTGATGTTGAGCAAGAAAATTGCCATGGCACATTAATTCAAGCATGGATCGTGTGTTGTTTCTAAGTCCATGTATAAGATTTGGCAAAGTGTCCATTTTTTGACATTATGGTGTGGACATTTTGTAACAATCCCCTTTTTAGGCTAAATTTAATTTGGAAAGTAATAGTAAATTTTGGATTTATTTGTGAATTAATTGTTAAATTAATTTGAAATTTTCTAAGAACCAATCAAATGTGTTATACATACGAAAGTAGATTTTTAATAGATTTGGATTTGAAATTTAAGAATAAAATATATTATAAATAGAATTCTGGTTTTTGAAATTTGAGAATAAATATTTTAGAAAATAAATTGAATTTAAATACTCAATATATTAAGATTAATAAAACTTGTTTTCTAATTTTAATATGTGTATATATATACATACACACATTGTGATTTGAAAGTGGTATTCTGAATTTGTATAGATATTTTTTTTTCAAAAGCTATTTAAAAGAGTTAAATTCAAATATATTTGTATTATATATTAGTGTTTAATTATTATTAAATTATATTCTTTAAAGTTATAAACATGTATAAATAGTATAAAAGGGAATACAAATAGAAAATTACATGAAAATATATTTAAAACATTAATATATAAATAAAGACATTTGTAAGATTTACAATAAAGGATATTAACTTTTGTAAGCAATTTAAACAAAGAGATAAACAAGTGTAAACCTTTTAGCACACATTTAAACATTTGTAGCTAAATAACCATATGTATTAACAAGTGTTAACAATGTTGCCATGCAAATAATACGAGTGCCAAGATGAATTATTTTTATAACTTTTGAATATATATAGCAAAAGTTTTTTTTCTTCATTTGAAATACAAAGCCAAACTAAAGAAAATTAAAAACTAGCAATAAAAATCAAAACAGAGACGAAAAGTAAAATCAAATAATAATGCAAAGATAAAGTTTCAAAAAGAAAATCAAGTTCTAAATTCAAACCTGAGCAAAGTAAAGCAAATCAGATTCAAATTTGAACAACAGTTTTCAAATCTTTAACCTGATCTGGAGAAGTTCAAACAAATTCAGAGATCAACTCAACAATCAAATAAAGATCAAATTCAAAAGCATCAAATCAAAGTTTCCAGTTCAAAAACAATTCCAGTTTCCTCTGTTCTTCTTCCCAAGGTGAGCAAACATCACCTTTTAAACCTTAATATGTTTATATTTTGATGGAATGTGATGAGTGATTAAAGTGATGTTATAGATATATTTGCATGAATGAAAAATATGTCTGTATACATATGCAAATATTGGTGTGTAAGTCTGTAAATAAACAAAAGAAGGCATCCGTCTTTGTTTACAGGTTTTCAAAACCTGTTCAAAGAAAAAAAATCAAATCCCTGGAATAAAATTCAATATGTCGTCTTACAATCAATGTTGGGTTAAGATCTTTAGAGATGAATTGTGTGTACAAGTGTAACATGATATTTCAAAAATAATTTCAAGTTTATTTATTAAGCAAATATTTTAAAAAAATGGAATTGCAGTAAAATATGTTCAAAAACAGGAAAATCAATTGTTACGAATTCAAGTTTGGATTTCATAAATTGATTCATAGAAAGGAATAATTATTTTAGGTAATAAGTTAATGATTTTTAAGCTTGGAAACGATGAGATAATTCGAGTTGACTAGAATTGGAAGTTTCGTCGATTTCTGAAGAATGGTGACTAGTGGTTGGTCGAGCTTGGGCCTAGAGGTGGCTCGTGAGTCGGGGTTCAAGGGAAAAATGGCTGGAGGATTTTAAGTGGCCGTGGCAGTGGTATGATGTCGAACTAGGGTTAGACGACCAGTTTTAGTCGATATTATTCTCAGGAAAATTTCGTCATCGTGGGTGGACTAACGGTGATCGGACCAAGGGGGATAGGAGCATAGGGTCGTGGCGAAGCTTCGATCGTGATTGCGAGTCCTCTTGTGGACGTAGGCGGCGTTGCAAAGCATTTTTTGATGATCATTTTAGTTCCAGTTGGATATTGTTATGCTCGATTTTGTCTTACGGCGAAATTAATCGACCTGGGTGATCGAGAGGCTCAGGGAGAACATCAGCGATGTATGGGCGGTCATGGCTCTGGTCGAAGGTGACCAGAATTGGTGTACACGTGCACGCGTATCATTTACGTGTCTGGGTTTGTTTGATCATCGGGAAAGAAGGAGAAACACGGGTCAGGCTCGAGGAAGTCGCGTGTGTGACTCGGGGCAAAGTGGGTTCGTTTGATTGCTCGCGAGTATCTCGGGGATTTTGTGTTTTTACTCGGGTCTGGGTGTTTGAGGGTATAGACAGTTTTTAACTTTTAAAAAAACAAAACCAAGTTTTATTTAAAACAATTTTTGTAAATAATAAATGTTTATCCAAGTTTTGAATTGGTTAAAAGGTTTTTAAATAAATGTATTTTCAATTAACTAAGTTTAAAATGTTTTTAATATATATATATGTATGTATGTATGTACATACGTATCCTTTATTTTAAAGTTTATTTTAAATAAATTTAATATTGTAAATTATACAGTTAGTTAGGGAAATGAAATGATTTCAATTTTTGATTAACTTAAATGTCTTTAGTTAATCCATGTGTTAATAATAATTAATTTTAAAAAAAATTATCAAATAAACTTAAATGTGATTATGTGATTAATTGAGATAAATGGGTTATTTTAATTTGAGATTCAATGATAATTACTTAATTAAAGGATAATTAATAATTAATTAAGGATTAATTAATTATGTGTTAGGTAATTAATGATGAGTAATTTAAGGATAATTACTTAATGAGATTAATTAAGTATAATTATTTAATGTGATTAATAAAAGATTATTACTTAATGTAATTAAGGTATAATTACTTTGTGTGATTACAATAAAGGATAATTAATTAATTAAGATTAATTAATGTAAGTAATTAAAGGTAATTAATTACTTAAAGATAATTACTAATTAAAAGTAATTAATTAATGATTAAAGTTGATTTATCAAGTGATAAAAGGGTAATTACTCAATATAATTAATTTTTGATTTATTAATATAAGTGATTAGGGATAATCACTTATTGTAATTAATTAAGGATAATTAATTAAATGGTAATTAATTAAGAGTTAATTAATTAATGTAATTAATTAAGGTAATTAATTAAGGTAATTAATTAAAGATAATTAAATAATTAAAGGTTAATTATTTAATGATTAAAGGTTAATTGATTTATTAATTAAGGTTGATTAATTGATAATTAAAGGTTAGTTAATTTATTAAAGGATAATTAATTAAAATGGTTTGTAATTAATTAATGTTAATTAACCAGGATTTGTAATTTATTCATAAGTAATTGATCTGGTTTAAATTAATTATAATCAAATGTTAATTGATCTTACTTATGAATGTTTGGATTCTGTTGAATGTTGAATTGTTTGATATCCCTGATGTGTGATGTTCTGTGTTATGATTGAGCTGTGAACTGTGATTTCTTTATCAGTGATAAATTTACATATTTATCTATGAATCTATGAATAAGATAAGCGTTATAAGATTATACCGCTTATTGATATTATTGTGCTTGAATTGATGATGGTTGTGATATGTTATTGTTGCGTGTAAAACCCTTGGACTACACCACACACACAAAAATATGGATTTCACGGGGGATCGGTTAAGTCATGGGTTTTTGAATTTAAAATGATTTAAAAGTCGAATTTTGAATCCAAAATGGTTTGGAGGTGGTTTGGGTTAAACTTTTGAAAGGGGAATTTTGGAATTTAAATTATTTTAGATAAAATATAGTTTATTAAAGTAATTTGAATTTGATTTCAAAATTTTAAAGTTGATACACACACACACACACACACATGCTTATTTGAAAACTATAATTTAAAGGGATTATACAAGTTATATGGATTTTAAACCGTTTTAAAGGAATTGTTTTGGGAATTTAAATTTAACCCACGTTTATATTTTAAAGGCTATAACTTAAGCATGTTTGATCAGATTTTTCCTAAACGAAAACCCTTGTTTTTCAAATAATAATAGCTTTTAGATAAAGGAAAGAATTCCAAGTTTTATTGAAAGGGTTTCAAGTTTGAAATAGTATTGTTTTGAAAGCTATGAATGAATCTTTGTGAAAGATTGGTGAACTTTGTTTTCAGAGTGAAGTGAATCTTTTTGTTTAAAAGTGGAAAATTTGTTTAAACCATTCAAAAGAAAGGTTTTGGGCTTAAGATTGTGACTTAACTAAGATCCCACTATATCCATATGGTTTTAAAATAAGCGCTCATTATTCGGTTTAGCCGGGAGAGGACTATATGCCATATAACCCATTCTGAATAATGATACGATGGAATGGATAGCAAATGAAGACCGGTGGTGAAGCCCGGGTATTTTCGAAAGCGAAAGGATTACCTATCGAATGTCTCTGCATCGAATAGCCCCGGTATAGAGATTTGATCACCCTTTATGATGGGGAGTCTAGACGTGATTAGGGATTATCCGGATTTGCAAGGGCTTCTTTTGAAGTGCCTTCGGTTCTGTTCGGACCGGAACAGACTTGTATGGACGTATGTCTGACGTTACACTTTGAGATATAAAGCTGGTTTCTACAAAATACATTTATGTTTGGTGGCGGAGAATTTATTCTCTTAGCTTAACACCCTTCTCTGAGACATACGAGCTTAGAGGTTATATAGTTGATGGTTACTAGTGAAATATTCCTAATTTGGTAATGTGGCATACTAAGTGCTACTGATCATTTGTTGATCGAAGCATGGCTTTTGTGAAAAGTGCAGCTTTATGGGATGAGACTTCATCGGAACCTCACAACCCAGAAATTGTCGAAACAGGAAGGATGCAGCAAGGTTATCAGGGGTCGTGCCCCTTAGGGTATGTCCATTTCCTTCTGGATAAAATGTGGTATCATGGTATGAAGCCAGATACTTAACTTAAGTGGTTGCTGCAAATTTATGTTTTTTGGTTGTTGGTGTTGAGAGCTCTCGGATAAAGGTCGATGACAACCGAGGGGTGGCATACTCGTGATAGTTAGTTACCAAGTTACAGAGGTAACCCGGCCTTGTGTTGGCAGAGAGATGGTTAAGTTCTCGGGTCATCCCTCCAGAGGCGTACCCCTGTGGCATAGGAAGTTCCTTAGCCTGACCATTTGTTGGAAATCCAAAGAAGCAATACGAGCCCTGTACGGTTTTAGTTGTATGACCTGCCATTTCCTTATGGTGGTGATCTGTCGTTTGAGTGGTAGCTATGGTAGGCATACCACGAAATGTGTATGCTGGCTAAGATTAATATTATACTTTCGAAATATTTTCGTCACTATGCACTAATAATAATATCAAAAGGATTTCACATATCAAGCATGTTTGACTATCATAAGGAGAAATCTCCTCCAATTGTGCTCTTGCATTGTGTGTGTGCAGGGAGGGCTTATGGTAGTTTCATTTTCCAAAAGCAAAGCGAATTTCTTTTTATTTCTTTTTGTTTGTTTTGTTTAAACAGTTTTCGTTTGCTCACACCAGTCCCATGACTGACATGTAGTTTATTGTTCCCTTTCTAAACTCTAGGCGCCCACAATTTTCCATGCGGGCAGCCTAGAGTCATATTTTCAAATAGTCGCTAGTAGGTGTAGCTTTTGGCAATCTTCGAAATCTTTGGTTTGGCGATCGCATTTCAGACCCGACCTTGCTTAAGTTAACGTGATGGTGGTTCGAGCTAGTGGTTTGGATCTTTGGCTATGGAGTTGCAGTATTTTCGGATTTTCTTTCTCTCTTGCTTGGCATTGAAGATAATATCTTTCCGCTGTTGTTGTTTCCGCTATTGTATCTATATCCGATATGTTGATATTCACTTGTATCAGATGTTGTATCTATCGTGTATCAATAAATTTATTCATTTCTGCTTCCGCTGCGTTGTTTACTTAATGTGTTATAAGCTCCGGTGGATCAGATTCGATGTTTGAATCTGCGGCAATCGAATACGAGAGAAGTATTTGGATGCCGATTTTCAAAGGTCGAGTAAGGATCGTTACAGTGGTATTAGAGCTAAAGGTTGAGTAAGAAATTTAGCTCAGGAATATAACACATTAGGTGACTCATTAGAGATAGGGATTGAAATGCCCTAGAATGAGTATCCCTAAGATATCTGTCCGTATGCCTTATTCACTGATAGTAAGTATGAGTGCAAGAAGAGGACGAGGTAGGGGACAGGGGAATACCACTACAAATGCCCAATACCTGCAACAACGGAAACAACTTTTTCTATTAATCTTCTTTGTTCATTATCCGATATCAATTCTTAGATGGCTTTGTGGAAGCTACAAGAAGAAGCTTTGGTGTGATGGTAGCCCTGCAAATCATTGTAGATAAGTTCCTAATTCGTATTCTTTTCATCAGTTCCCCTCAGCTTTTCGTTTTAACTTTGAAATTTAAATTGAAATGAACTGATTAATAAAAGTATGAAGTCAAATTGGATTGTATCCATTTGTCTATTCTTTAGGGGTCCCGATTCATTCTACGAATGGTTAGTTACCCCTTCGAACTAACCAATGCCCCTACATATCTTGTAGATTTGACGACTCGAATATTACGTAAAATTCAATCTTATATTTGCTGATGATATTTTGATTTGGTAAGCCAAATGTAGAATAAATATTCAGTTTGATCTGGTGAGTCTTTTCTCTATCTTTTGGTGTGTTCATCTGATCTTTGGTTGTCTCCCTGTCAAGCAAATTTCACGGATGAAATTTTCTTAAGGGGAGAATATGTAACGATCATATTTTTAAGCTAAATTTAATTTGGAAATTAATAGTAAAATTTGGATTTATTAGTGAATTAATTGGTAAATTAATTTGAAATTTTCCAGGAACAAATAAAATGTGTATTTGTTATACATATGAAAGTAGATTTCTAATAGATTTGGGTTTGAAATTTAAGAATAAAATATATTATAAATAGAATTTTGGTTTTTGAAATTTGAGAATAAATATTTTAGAAAATAAATTGAATTTAAATACTCTGTATCTTAAGATTATTAAAATTTGTTTTGTAATTTTAATAAGTATATATATACTCATTGTGATTTGAAAGTGATATTTTGAATTTGATATAGATAATTTTTTTTCAAAAGCTATTTAAAAGAGTTAAATTCAAATACATATGTATTTATATATATTAGTGTTTAATTAATTATTAAATTATATTCTTTAAAGTTATAAACATGTATAAATAGTATAAAAGGGAATACAAATAGAAAATTACATGAAAATATATTTAAAACATTAATATATAAATAAAGACATTTTTAAGACTTATAATAAAAGATATTAACATTTGTAAGCAATTTAAACAAAGGGATAAACAAGTGTAAACCTTTTAACACACATTTAAACATTTGTAGCTAAATAACCATATGTATTAACAAGTGTTAACAATGTTGCCATGCAAATAATACAAGTGTCAAGATGAATTATTTTTATAACTTTTGAATATATATAGCAAAAGTTTTTCTTCTCTTCATTTGAAATACAAAGCCAAACTAAAGAAAATTACAAACCAGCAATTTAAAATCAAAACAGAAAAGAAAATTAAAATCAAATGATAATGCAAATATCAAGTTTCAAAAAGAAAATCAAGTTCTCAATTCAAACCCGAGCAAAGTAAAGCAATTCAGATTCAAATTTGAACAACAGTTTTTAAATCTTCAAATTGATCTGGAGAAGTTCAAACAAATTCAGAGATCATCTCAATAATCAAATAAAGATCAAACTCAAAGCATCAAAACAAAGTTTCTAGTTCAAAAACAATTCCAGTTTCCTCTGTTCTTCTTTCCAAGGTAAGCAAACATCACCTTTTAAACCTTAATTAATATGTTTATATTTTGATGGAATGTGATGAATGATTAAAGTGATGTTATAGATATGTTTGCATGAATGAAAAATATGTCTGTACACATATGCAAATATTGGTGTGCAAGTCTGTAAATAGGCAAAAGAAGGCCTCTGTTGTTTACAGGTTTTCAAAACCTGTTCAAAGAAAAAAAATCAAATCCCTGGAATAAAATTCAATATGTCATCATACAATCAATGTTGGGCTAAGATCTTTAAAGATGAATTATTTGTACAAGTGTAATATGACTTTTTAAAAATAATTTTAAGTTATTTATTAAGAAAATATTAAAAAAATGGAATTACAGTAAAATATGTTCAAAAACAGGAAAATCAATTGTCACGAATTCAAGTTTGGATTTCATAAATTGATTCTTAGTAGGGAATGATGATTTTAGGTAATAAATTCATGATTTTTAAGCTTGGGAATGGTGAGATAATACGAGTTGATCAGAATTGGAAGTTTCATTGATTTCTGATGAACGGTGACTAGTGGTTGGTCGAGCTTGGGCCTAGAGGTGGTTAATGAGTTAGGGTTCAAGGGAAAAATGGCTAGAGGGTTTTTAAGTGGCCGTAGCGGCGGTATGACGTCGAACTAGGGTTCGACGACCAGTTTTAGTCGATATTGTTCTCAGGAATATTTCTTCATCGTGGGTGGACTAACGGCGATCGGACCAAGGGGGATAGGAGCATAGGGTCGTGGCGAAGCTTCGGTCATGATTGTGAATCCTCTGGTGGACGTAGGCGGCGTTGCAAAGCATTTTTTTGATGATCATTTTAGTTTTAGTTGGATACTGTTATGCTCGATTTTGTCTTACGGCGAAATTAATCGACCTGGGTGATCGAGAGGCTTAGGGAGATCATCAGCGATGTGTGGGTGGTCGTGGCTCTGGTCGGAGGTGACCTAAATTGGTATACACGTGCATGCGTATCATTTATGCATCTGGGTTTGTTTGATCATCGGGGAATAAGGAGGAACATGGGTCAGGCTCGAGGAAGTCGCGTGTATGACTAGAAGCAAAGTGGGTTCGCGTGATTGCTCGCGAGTGTCTCGGGGATTTTGTGTCTTACTTGGGTCTGGGTGTTTGAGGGTAAAGACAGTTTTTAACTTTAAAAAAACAAAACCAAGTTTTATTTAAAACAATTTTTGTAAATAATAAATGCTTATCCAAGTTTTGAATTGGTTAAAAGGTTTTTAAATAAAATTATTTTCAATTAACTAAGTTTAAAATGTTTTTAATATATATATATATATATATATCCTTTATTTTAAAGTTTATTTTAAATAAATTTAATATTGTAAATTATATAGTTAGTTAGGGAAATGAAATGATTTCAATTTTTGATTAACTTAAATGTCTTTAGTTAATCCATGTGTTAAGATAATTAATTTTAAAATGTTTTTATCAAATAAGCTGAATGTAATTAAGTGACTAACTGAGATAAATGGGTTATTTTAATTTGATATTCAATGATAATTACTTAATTAAAGGATAATTAAGGATTAATTAATTATGAGTTAAGTAATTAATGATGAATAATTTAAGGATAATTACTTAATGAGATTAATTAAGTATAATTACTTAATGTAATTAATAAAAGATTATTACTTAATGTAATTAAGGTATAATTACTTTGTGTAATTATAATAACGGATAATTAATTAATTAAGATTAATTAATATAAGTAATTAAAGGTAATTAATTATTTAAAGACAATTACTTAATTAAAAGTATAATGATTAAAGTTGATTAATCAAGTGATAAAAGGGTAATTACTCAATGTAATTAATTTGCGATTTATAAATATAAGTGATTAGGGATAATCACTTATTGTAATTAAATAAGGATAATTAATTAAATGGTAATTAATTAAGAGTTAATTAATTAATGTAAGTAATTACGGGTAATCAATTAATGATAATTAAATAATTAAAGGTTAAGTATTTAATGATTAAAGGTTAATTGTTTTATTAATTAAGGTTGATTAATTAATAATTAAAGGTTAGTTAATTTATTGAAGGATAATTAATTAAAATGGTTTGTAATTAATTAATGTTAATTAACCAGGGTTTGTAATTTATTCATAAGTAATTAATCCAGTTTAAATTAATTATAATCAAATGCTAATTGATCTTACTTATGAATGTTGGGATTCTATTGAATGTTGAATTTCTTAATATCCTTGATGTGTGATGTTTTGTGTTACGATTGAGCTGTGAACTGTGATTTATTTATCTGTGATAAATTTACATATTTATCTGTGTATCTGTGAATGAAAGATAAGCGTTATAAGATTATACCGCTTATTGATATCATTGTGCTTGAATTGATGATGGTTGTGGTACGTTATTATTGTGCGTAAAACCCCTGGACTATACCATACACACGCAAATATGGATTTCACGGGAAATCGGTTAAGTCATGGGTTTTGAATTTAAAATGATTTAAAAGTCGAATTTTGAATCAAAAATGGTTTGGAGGTGGTTTGGGCTAAACTTTTGAAAGGGGAATTTTGGAATTTAAATTATTTTAGATAAATATGGTTTATTAAAGTTATCTGAATTTGATTTCAAGATTTTAAAGTTGATATATATATATAGTGTGCGTGTGTGCGTGTGTTTATTTGAAAACTATGATTTAAAGGGATTATACAAGTTATATGGATTTTAAACCATTTTAAAGGAATTATTTTGGGAATTTAAGTTTAACCTAAGTTTATATTTTAAAGGCTATAACTTGTGCATATTTGATCAGATTTTTCCTTACCGAAAACCCTTGTTTTTCAAATAATAATAGCTTTTAGATAAAGGAAAGAATTCCCAATTTTATTGAAAGGGTTTCAAGTTTGAAATAGAATTGTTTTGAAAGCTATGAATGAATCTTTGTAAAAGATTGGTGAACTTTGTTTTCAAAGTGAAGTGAATCTTTTTGTTTAAAAGATTAAAAGTGGAAAATTTGTTTAAACCATTCAAAAGAAAGGTTTTGGGCTTAAGATTGTGACTTAACTAAGATCCCACTATATCCATATGGTTTTAAAATAAGCGCTCATTATTCGGTTTAGCCGGGAGGACTATATGTCATATAACCCATTCCGAACAATGATACGACGAAATGGATAGCAATTGACGACCGGTGGTGAAGACAGGGTATTTTCGAAAGCAAAAAGATTACCTGTCGAATGTCTCTGCACCGAATGGCCCCGCTATAGAGATTTGATCACCCTTTGTGATGGGGAGTCCGGACGTGATTAGGGATTATCCGGATTTGCAAGGGCTTCTTTTGAAGTGCCTTAGGTTCTGTTCGGACCTAGAACAGATTTGAATGGACGTATGTCTGACGTTACACTTTGAGATATAAAGCTGGTTTCTATCAAATACATTTCTGTTTGGCGGCGGAGAATTTATTCTTTTAGCTTAACACCATTCTCTGAAACATACGAGCTTAGAGGTTATGTAGTTGATGGTTACTAGTGATATATTCCCCATTTGGTAATGTGGCATACTAAGTGCTGTTGATCATTTGTTGATCGAAGCACAGGTTTTGTGAAAAGCGTAGCTTTGTGAGACGTGACTTCATCAGAACCTCACAACCCCGTAAATGGTCGAAACAGGAAGGATGCAGCAAGGTTATCGGGGGTCACTCCCCTTAGGGTATGTCCATTTCCTTCTGGATAAAAAGTGGTGTCATGGTATGGAGCCAGATACTTAACTTATGTGGTTGCTGCAAATTTATGCTTTGTGGTTGTTGGTGTTGAGAGCTCTTGGATAAAAGTCGGTGACGACCGGGGGGTGGCATACTTGTGACAGTTAGTTACCTAGTTACAGAGGTAACCCGGCCTTGTGTTGGTAGAGAGCTGGTTAAGTTCTTGGTGTCCCTCCAAAGGCGTACCCATGTGGCATAGGAAGTTCCTTAGCCTGACCATTTGTTGGAAATCCAAAGAAACAATACGAGACCTGTACGGTTTTAGTTGTATAACTTGCCATTTACTTATGGTGGTGACCTGCCGTTTAAGTGGTAGTTATAGTAGGCATACCACGAAATGTATATGCTGGCTAAGATTAATTTATACTTTCGAAATGTTTTCTGCACTATCACTAATAATAATATCAAAAAGATTTCGCGTATCAAGCATGTTTAACTATCATATGGAGAAATCTCCTCTGATTGTGCGCTTGCATTGTGTGTGTGCAGGGAGACCTTATGGTAGTTTCATTTTTCAAAAAGCGTAGCGCATTTCTTTTTATTTATTTTTGTTTGTTTTGTTTAAATAACTGTTTTCGTTTGCTCAAACCAGTCCCATGACTAACCTGGAGTTTATTGTTCCCTTTCTAAACTCTAGGTGCCCACAATTTTCCACACGGGCAGCCTAGAGTCATATTTTCAGATAGTCGGTTAGTAGGTGTAGCTTTTGGCAATCTTTGGAATCTTTGGTTTGGTGATCGCATTTCAAACTTGACCTTGCTTAAGTTAATGTGATGGTGGTTCGAGCGAGTTGTTTGGAGCTTTGGCTATGGAATTGCAGTATTGTCGGATTTTCTTTCTCTCTTGCTTGGCATTGAAGATATTATCTTTCCGCTGTTGTTGTTTCCGCTGTTGTATCTATCTCTGATATGTTGATATTCAATTGTATCAGATGTTGTATCTATTATGTATCAATAAAGTTATTTATTTCTTCTTCCGCTGTGTTGTTTACTTAATGTGTTATAAGCTCCGGTGAGCTAGATTTGACGTTTGAATCTGCGGCATTCGAATACGGGTGAAGTATTTGAATGTCGATTTTCGAAGGTCGAGTCAGGATCGTTACACTTTTTACCAAAAGTTTTTTAAACCTTTCAAAATATTTTTCAAAAGCTTCACCCTTGAATTGATGAAAATTGACAATTTCATTTCGGATTTTAGTTTTTTTTTCCAATAGGTATGACTTTTTTAAGAAAACTATAATAAATTCTTCCTAAGTTTTAATCTAGTTCGATGGTAAGTTATACAACCCTTTTTTCAGCGTAATCGTTAGAGAGCAAATGGAATTAACCGAAGTTTGATTCCATCATGGCAAAGTTGTTAAAGTATAATGGTCGGACATACTTGTATGAATTTCGTTAAGAAGATGTATGGGTCATCCTGATTCAAAATTGCTAAATTTTGGGAGCATGACCATATATTTGGAATGAATTTCGAAACGACTACCCGTTGGGGCGGGTAATATGATATAAGAAGGAAGAGAAACTCTATAGGGAAAGATTCTATCCGTGAGAGTTTAAGGAGCATTTTTGCTCGCCATCGTTAGAGGGTCGTTTATCCGAGTTACATGATTTGTTGTTGTGTTACGAGTCCAAGTACTCATGCATAAGAAAAAGTTAAGGAGAGAAAGAAGTGAGAATTGAGCTAAGAGAATGAAACAAGCTTTAAAAGGTGAAATGATGTGAGAAATTGTTTATATATACATATATATATTTAAAGGAAAAATATTTACCAAATAATTTATTTTTTCAAAGGGAGATATGATTTTGTTTGTTTTTTTGGATTTTCAAAATTTTCTTCTTTTTTACATGTTTTAGCTTTTTTTTTCTTTTGATTTTTGTTTTTCTAAAGAAAAAAAATAACTTAAGAAAAATGCTTGTTAAATTTTTTTTTGGGGGGATTTTTGTTGTTTTTTAAAAAATAACTTAAGTTAAATGTTTTTTTTTTTAGATTTTTGATTTTGATTGAATTTTTTTCTTTTTTTCAAAGGAAAAGATTTAAAAGGTTTTTCCTTTTGGATTAAAAAAGAACTAAGTTAAGTAAAATGTATAATTTTTTTATAATTTTGGATTTTGTTGTTTTTTTTATATGTGCATGAACTAATGCAACTAAATGAATGCAAGTACTTAAATACAAAAATTTTGTTCTTAATGGCTCTTAATCCAAAATTGTATAATCATATTTTGTTTTAATCCAACAAGATAGTTCTTAGCCAAGTAACGGACAAAAGTTATCACTGCACAACGAATCACCGTAGCAATGCATCCGAAGATTTAAGTATCTTTAGAGAAACAATCACTATTATATTTACGAATCATCATAATATTTGCGTATGATTATTGCTCTGCCATAGCTTAGACACCCAGAAGTTAAATTGTCGAAATAAGACAACTTGTCATGATACCAATAAGCCCTAGGTGAGCTCGCAACTCCCTCAAGTCCAAAGTCTGACCGCTATTATTAGCAAATTCTACGATGATATGCAATTTGTGGGCCAAGAAAGGGGTGATGAAATCCCCCATGGATTCAGATATTGACCTTAGAAAAGAAAATAAGATTGTATGAATGCAAAAAAAAAATGAAAGGTGTATTAACAATGTAACTACCTATGAAATTTGTTTTTGAAATTTTAAAATGCAAACAACCAACAATGCAAGGGAAAAAGTAAGAGCTAAAAGTACGATACCAAAGCGTGCAAAATCATTAGCAATTTATTTTTTATTTTTCAAAGCATCGATTTTTTTTATAAGAAAGCTAAGCAGAGTAGTATTTTAGCAAGCTAACCCTCTCCTTTTGATTTTTTTGCTTTTGCAACTTGAAAACGAGAATAAAAACAAACACAAATGAAAGCAATTTTTTTTATATGACTAATGGCGAATGAAAATGAAAACAAATTCTTTTTTTTTTAATGAAAGTAGAAAGAAAGAACTTGTTTAAAACAAAACTTAAATAAATAATTAAATCAATCAACCTAAACCCACAAACGAAAAGCCCACAAGCCCATATCCATAGCAATTTTTTATTATCATTTGCATACAAGTAAGACCGAACCAGTTCGCGTTTACTCACTATAATGAAAACTCAAAATTCAGAGCAAGACAAAACACACTACAATGGAAACTCAAAATTCAAAAATTCCATCTTTTACTCAGAAATTCCTAAACTTTGCTTATGAAAGGGAACAGAACCGGTTCGCGTTTAGGATTATGGGTGGAGGATGATAAGATTTAGTCGATCGTGATTTTGAGGATGATTTCGGATTTGGTTATTATCGTGATGGAATTATAGAGGTGAATTGTTGATGACCGAGGTGATTCGGTGATTGGAAGGGTGGATTGCTCAGGCGATTGGGAATTTGGAATTGCATATTTGGGTTTGGGCGATGTTGTTGTGGTAGGTCAAAGACGGCGGAGGGTGATGATGCTTTGGGTGAACTTGAGGTAGTTGGGTTGTGATTGTTAGTTGCAAAGACTCAGGGGTGATGACTGAAATGGTAGTGACGATGTTTGTTGAGGTAGTAGACACTTGTTGGTGCAGTAATGGTAATGTGATGCAACTTGTATTATTGCTGAAGGCAATATGAGTTGTGTTGAGCAGTTTGTTGCTGATAGGCAGGGGAAAGAAGTGGAGCAAGCAGCAGTTTTATGGTGATGTTGCGAAGAATAGGGGTGGTTGGTAGGAATGGATGTAGTGGAGTTGAGGGATGCTCTAGCGGTGGAGCAGTGGAAGGTGATAGATGTAAGAATGCTTGCAGAGGGGAGGTTGGTATGTGCTTGGTGATTGGTTGATCTGCAGGAAGTTTTGGATGAAATGGCAGAAGTGGATGGTGAGTGGCAGAGTTGTGGTTTAATGATATGTTGAATTTGGAAGTTGGTTTAATGTATGGAAGTTTAAGCAGGAGAATTGCAGTGGTGGTTTGGAGGTAGGCGATGATGGAAATTGATGGAGGAAGCATGGTGATTGTCTTGATGAATGTAGTTGGTGTTCAGTGGAGTTGCTGGTTACAGTAGATGGCAGGAGCATAGCAAGGCAGAGGCAATTGATTGTTGCTGTTTGGGTTGGTGGAGAAAGGAGAGGCAATGTGGCAGTAATGGGAGGATGGTGGTGATATTCAATTTTGTACGTTTGTATGAAGTGGATGGTTGGTGAAGTGTAATGATGTTATGGCAATGGCAGTCAGGTGAACCGTTTCAGCAGAGAAATGATGGTAGCAGTGGATGTAGGAAACAATGATTATCTTCGGCTGAGTCGTGTACTACGTCACTTTCTTGAAGACGTTTCGGGGATCTGCTCTAGGGTGCAAGCAGTTCGTATCAATCACCTCCGTCTTTAGGATAAAACAGTCTCTCGAAGTTTGTGGTATCGATTCGTTTGCACGGACGAAGCGGTTCTGTTTGCACTCAAAAAAAAATAGTGCTCGAATTTTCGGGAAAGACGAAAATGAGATATGTTGTTCTTTCTGTTTCGTTTTCTTATCAGTTAAGAAGGCTGAGCAGTAAAAAGAACGTTGCTAGTTGGGGGAAACGTGGTTTTAAAAAACGGATCTGAGAAATAACCGGTCAAATCAATGAACGTTATGTAACATTCCTCAATGCGGGTCAGCCCAGTCAAAAAACGGTTAATAAATTTGTACCAAAAATATAAGTGTTACACCACTACAAGCCCGAAGCCGAGCCTGGCCCGGCCCGGCCCGGGTCCAGTCGAGTTGGTCGGCGCGCGCGTGTGTGGTGGTCAAGCATGATCACCCTCCTCACAAAAGAGCATCATTTGATGTCCAAATGGTCCAACTTAGCCTCTAAGAATCAAGTATAAATACTTGATTCTTGCATATAATGCTACAATGTGTGACTATTCACAAATATGAGCCAATTTCCACACTTGGTCAATTTTTTAATAATTCACTTATTTTTCATAATAATTTCCAACAGTGGAGGATGACAGTGGTGTGGAAACGGAGTTTGTATGGAGGAGCTTGCATGTAGTGAATGGGTAATGACGTGTAGCAGTTATGGAGTTGTGGCAAATTGAATATGGATGGGAAAAGGAGGAAATAGATGGGATGTAGGGAAATGGGTTATCTTTAGTGTTTATTACTATTGAGACCACTGTTTTGCACATGATTCCACTAATAACAGGAGCAAAGCCTTTTTATTTATAAATTTCGCTATATAAGTTGATAAATTCGGTAGATTGTTTGTAAAATCAAATCCAGAAGCTGGCTGACCATATTACATCGGTACGGAAACCCGCATCGAATCTTCTAACATAAACAAATATCCCAAACCAGACCAACTCACATCCATATGATTCGATTGTGGTTTGAATGATTGAACTGATCATATTTAATCGGTATGAATCGAATATTTACACTAGTCATCTTATGATAAAAATATAAGCAAGTAGCTTACCTCTACTACTTATAAAGAAAATTCGTTGAATTAATTTGCTCGGCGTCTTTTTGAAATTTCGAAAATGCCCTTTCTTTCCGTTTACAATAATATAAAGAGCCGGTGTGCGAAGCATGGGCCAATTCTAGTATTAATAATAATCGTTGTCGTGATATTTTTCGTCTCATTTTTTTGGATAAACTGTAATTATAACTTTATTATAGTCATTTTACTTAATGATTATGCATTGATTAACGTTGACGATTGGTTAATTTACTAGAAAAATCTCACTTTTATCTAAATGCCAAATTGAAATGTTCTTACAATCAATAACTAATCTTTGATTTCATTATAGCATTGTGTGTTTTAACCTTTAAGTGTAAAACCTTCACACGGTTGCCTTTGTAAATTGATTGTTCATGAAAGTAATTCTCTTATTTTATATTTAATATTGGGTTCAAACCGGACCATACCGTAGCGTATTATATTAAACCAAAGTGAAACCGAACCGTTTAAAAAATTAGTATAATTGTTTGTATTTTTGATTAACCGTTTGATATAGAAATAAGATATCGACTCAGATTAGAACTCAGTTTTCAGGTTATTGGTTATTGGATACGGATGGATTAGAACTCGGTTTTGGGGTTCGGATGGATGTGGAATTGGATAAGGATTTGGTTACTGGATCGGAATCAGATATCGACTCAGAGCAATCATGGATTTGGGTAAGAATATGGCAATGACACTTGGATAAAATGAATTGGATTATGGATCGGATGACATGGCTATGGATGACGTACAGACTTTAGACGATGGATTAAAAGCTATTCAAAATACGCTTTCCTATCGTAAGGCATGTTTTGGGGGTCAAAATATTAACCCTTCTTTTGTCAAGACCATAAACAGACGAATTCAACCTAACCAATTTTACGATTTTCGAGGCTATAATATGATGGATTCGGTCTAAATGGATGAAGCTCGCTTGGATGGGCCGCTCGGAGTTGAGGTTCATCAGGGTCGCTCGGCATTGTGGTGAGGACAGGGAGGCTCGGCATTGTGGTTCGGTCATGGTCGCTCGACATTGAGGTTTGTCAGAGTCGCTCGGCATTAAGGCTCGTCAGGGTCGCTTGGCAATGTGGTGAGTACAGGGTGGCTTGACATTGTGGTTCGGTCAGGATCACTCAGCATTGGAGGTGACTCGGTATGGTTTGGGATGTGGGTCGGCTTTAATCTGGACTTCATGGTTCGGCGTGCTGGAGTTCACGGGTGGGTCGACATAAGGTAGTGGTTCGACATGAAGGTCGTTCGGTCATAGTGGAGTGCATCGGGATCGACACTCATCTAACTCTGAGTTGGCAAGCAAGTGGCTTCGAGTCGCTAAGAACTTTACTTCGAATCGAGGTTAGGGACACTTCGGGACAGTACCCTAGCTACTTCGGGTTGGCTTATTGAGGAATGGGGATCGGTGGATGCAGCTCTGCCTACCTAGCTCGGTTGTAGTGTTGAGCCTGGATCGGCAATGGCTTTGATGGGCCCAGATTACTCAGGAGGCCCAACTGCCTGGATTTTCCTATAAATACAGCATGTGGGGTTCCATTAAAGGGACCTTCTCTCGGCTCTCTTATCTTCTCTTTTCTAAGGCTAAGGCTATTCTGCCATTAGACAACTCTGGGTTGTAACTATAATCAATTATTACAGTAATAAAAAGAAAATTTCTGGAGTGGACGTAGGTCGAAGTTAGCCGAACCACTATAAAATCTGTTGTTCTTTGCTGCTTCTATTTTATTTTTTGTTATTCTTCATATTAATATCCTCCACATAAATTCTATCTGTGAACTGCGACTGCTATTTGGTGCTTTCACTCGGATCTGGGTATTAATGACCAATTTTGGCGCTAACAAATGGTTAGGTTGAAAAGGAGGATTCGAAGCATTATTTGGAAATGCTTGAAAATTAGAATGAATCAAATTCGTGTTGGAATTATTTTGGTTCCATGCAAAGTTAGGATGATTTCTCTAACTAGGATTATATGTTGGAGAAAACGTGTCATTTTTAACCTTGTTAAAAGCATTGAATCGTTCTATCGAATTACAGCACTGATCGGCTATATGATTCGGATCGTTGCATTTATAACACATTGGTTGGGAAGCATGGTTCATTTAGTTGGATAAGAAAAAGTTGTCGAATTTATTGATCATTGGATCGATTTTAGCTTCCAAAGCCAAAGATGATCCTATCGTGTGTGTGCTCGATCGTGAGTAAATGGATTTTCGTTTGAACATTCCCATTGGGATGACTTTTAGGCAAATTTTTCAAGAAATTACCAAGCATCGTCGTGATGTTGAGTGAGAAAATTGCCTTGGTACATTGATTCAAGCATGGTTCGTGTGGTGTTTCTAAGTCCATCGTATAAGATTTGGCAAAGATTCCATTTTTTGAAATTATGGTTTGAACATTTTATCAAAAGCTCTTCAAATATTTCAAACTATTTTTCGAAAGGTTCACCCCTGAATTGATGAAAATTGACAATTTCGTTTTGGATTTTAGTTGTTTTTTTTCCAATGGGTAGAACTTTATTAGGAAAACTATGACAAATTCTTCCAAAGTTTTAAACTTCGATGGTAAGTTATACAACCATTTTTCAGCGTAATCGGTAAGAGAAAATGGAACTAACAAATGTTTGATTCCGTCACGAAAAAGTTGTAAAAGTTTAATGGTCGGACATACTTGTTCGAATTTCGCTAAGAAGATGCATGGTCATCCTGATTCAAAATTGCCAAATTTTGGAAGTGTGGCAATATGTTTGGAATGAATTTTGAAATTTTTACCCGTTGGGGCGGGTAGTGAGATACAAGAGGGAATAGAAATTCTATAGGGAAAGATTCTATCCATGAGAGTTCAAGGAGCATTTTTGCTCACCATCGTTGGAGGGTCGTTTATCCGAGTTTCACGATTTGCTATTGTGTCACGAGTCCAAGTACTCATGCACTAGAAAAAATCAACGAGGGAAAGAAGTGAGAATTGAGTTAAGAGAATGAAACAAGCTTTAGAAGGCGAAATGAAGTGAGAAATTATATATATATGTGTATATATATATGTCTATATATATGTTTATTTAAAGGAAAAATATTTACCAAAAATAATTTATTTTTTCAAAAGGAAGATTTGATTTTTGTTTGTTTTTTTTGGATTTTGGATCTTCAAAAGAAAAAATTAACTTAAGAAAAATGCCCATTAAATTTTTTTGTGGATTTTTGTTATTTAAAAAAAAACTTAAGTTAAATGTTTGTTTTTTTAGATTTCTGATTTTGTTTGAAATTTTTATCATTTTTTTCAAAGGAAAAGATTTAAAAGGTTTTTTTCTTATGAATAAGAACTAAGTTAAGTAAAACGTATAATTTTTTTATAGTTTTAGATTTTGTTGTTTTCTTATATGTGCATGAACTAATGCAACTAAATGAATGCAAGAACTTAAATACAAATTTTTTTGTCCTTAATGGCTCCTAATCCAAAATTGCATAATCATACTTTGTCCTGATCCAACAAGAAAGTTCTTAGTCAGGTAACAGACAGAAGTTATCACTGCACCGCGAATCACCATAGCAATGAAGCTGAAGGTTTAAGTACCTACAGAGAAACAATCACTATAATATTTACGAATCACCATAATATTTGTATATGATTATTGCTCTATCGTAGCCTAGACACCTAGAAATTAAATTGTTGAAAGAAGGCAACTTGTCATGATACAATTAAGCCCTATGTGAGCTCGTGACTCCCTTAAGTATAAAGTCTAACCACTATTATTAGCAAATTCTATGGTGATATGCAATTTGTGGGCCAATGAAGGGGTGATGAAATCTCCCACCTTAGATGGATTTGGGTATTGCCCTTAGAAAAGAAAATAAGATGATATGAATGCAAAATAAAAATTAAACGTGTATTAATAATGCAACTACCTATGAAATTTGTTTTTGATTTTGTTTTTGAAAATTTTAAAATGCAAACAACCAAAAATACAAGAGAAAAAGTAAGAGATAAGAGTACGATACCAAAGCATGCAGGATCATTAGCAATTTAATTTTAATTTTTCAAAGCAGCGATTTTTTTATAAGCTAGCTAAGCAGAGCAGTATTTTAGCAAGCTAATCCTCTCCTTTTGGTTTTTTTGCTTTTGCAACTTGAAAACGAGAATAAAAACAAACACAATAATAGCAAATTTTTATTTTTTTATATAACTAATACCAAATGAAAATGAAAACAAGTTCTCTTTATTTAATGAAAGTAGAAATAATTAAATCAATCAAACTAAACCCAAACCAATAAGCCCACAAGCCCAAATCCATAGCAAAACAATTTTTATTATTATCGTTTGCATACAAATAAGACCGAACCAGTTCGCGTTTACTCACTACAATGAGAGCTCAAAATTCAGAACAAGACAAAAAACACTACAATGTGAACTCAAAATTCAAAAATTCCATCTTTTACTCAAAATTCAAAAATTCCATCTTTTACTTAGAATTGCATATTTAGGTTTGGGTGATATTGTTGTGGTAGGTCAAAGACGATGGAGGGTGATGATGCTTTGGGTGAACTTGATGGAGTTAGGCTGTGATAGTTGCGGAGACTCAGGGGTGATACTAAAGTGGTAGTGAAGGTGTCTGTTGAGGTAGTAGACACTTGTTGGTGCGGTGAGGGTAATGTGATGCAACTTGTATTATTGCTGAAGGCAATATGAGTTGTGTTGAGTAGTTTTTTGCTGATAGACAGGGGAAAGAAGTGGAGCAAGCAGCAGTTTTATGGTGATGTTGCGAAGAATAGGGGTGGTTGGTAGGAATGAATGTAGTGGAGTTGAGGAATGCTCTAGCGGTGGAGCAGTGGAAGCTGGTAGATGTAAGAAATGTTTGTAGATGGGAGGTTGGTATGTGCTTGGTGATTGGTTGATCTATAGGAAGTTTTGGATGAAATGACAGAAGTGGATAATGAGTGGTAGAATTGTGGTTTAATGATATGTTGAATTTGAAAGTTGGTTTAATGTATGGAAGTGTATGCAGGAGAATTGCAGTGGTGGTTTGGGGGTAGGCAATGATGGAAATTGATGAAGGGAGCGTGGTGATTGTCCTGATGAATGTAGTTGGTGTTCAGTGGAGTTGCTGGTTACAGTAGATGGCAGGAGTGTAGCAAGGTAGTAGCAGTTGATTGTTGCTGTTTGGGTTGGTGGAGAAAGGAGAGGTAATGTGGCAGTAATGGGAGGATGGTGGTGATATTCAATTTTGTACGTTTGTATAAAATGGACGATTGGTGAAGTGTGATGATGTTATAGCAGTGGCAATCAAGTGAACTGTTTCAGCAAAGAAAGGATGGTAGCAGTGGAGGACGACAGTGGTATAGAAACGGAGTTTGTATGGAGGAGCATGTATGCAGTGAATGGTTAATAACGTGTAGCAGTGATGGAGTTATGGCAAATTGAATATGGATGGGAAAAGGAGGAAATAAAGGGGATGTAGGGAAATTGTAAGACGGTTATATGCAGTGACTGATTGTGGTAAAGTGTGGGAAGTGAAGTGAAGGCAGTGAAGTAGATGAAGGCTTGTAGCAGTTTGAGGTGTTGTGAGTAGAGGGGTGGTGGTAGGAGATTGGTGAATTGGGTTTGGGTTTGTTTGTTGTAGAGGAATGAAGGCAGTGTGAGTGGAAGGTGGTTAGTGGTGGTAGGTAGTATGTATTGTGATGACAAAATTGAATGGAAGTTTTAGGTTGCTTACATTGTAGGTAACTTCCTCTCCACAAACTTCACAGAATAAAATTGATTGGAGATGCTGGTTTGTTTGTAGAATGTTGCGATGAAAAAATTGGATGATTGTTGAATTTTTAAGAGGTTGATGTGACTAGCAGTAAGGAGAAGGTAGTGTAGTGTAAAGAGGAAGGAGCAATTGCTGGAATGGATAGAGTGTTTGGTTTTGCTTGACAGTTGTAGATGGCAGGTGATGGTGGAGTTTGGTTTGAAGTTGCAGTTTTGTAAAGGAGACGAAGGTGGACTGAGTTTGATGAGGCAATGGGTTTGGTAGGTTAGAGTTGGAAGTGTGCAATGCAAAAAAAAAAATAAACAGAGAAATGCACAGAGAAATGGGGGTTGTGCAGTGATATTTATGAAGTTATCAGGATATACAAATGTAATTGTAAATTATTTTGAAAATGTAAATATAAATGAAGTGAACTATATTTGTTCTGAAATGAAATTGTGTATGTTGTTTTTTAAAATTCAATATAAATAAAACAAACACAACTAAGTCAAAACAAATGAAAACAATGCAAAACAAAGTGAACAAAACAAATGCTTAACAATATTTTTTTCTCTTTTTTTAAGAAAAATAAAACGCAAAACGAAAATAGACAACAAAAATAATTCGAAGATTAAAATTAAAATCAAATTGCAATTCCTGAGCAACTGCGCCAAAATAATGGTCAAAATTTCTATTATTAGAAAATCACAATTAAAAATATTATTGTTATAAACCGCAAATGCATGGCATACAATTGTAATACATATGCGAGTATGGGTCGATCAGCAGGAATAAATTAAATTTCAATACCGCTGAATCAAATTAACCCAAAGTTTTGAAGTGATTTTAAACTAAGAAAAACTACAAAATTAAACCAGTGCAAAGGTGAATAAACTATGATAATAAGAAAAATTTAGAGGCAAATTCACTTTCAATAATTCACATAAATCAACACAAATTCACTTGTAACCTCTCTTTAGAAATATTAAGTAGAAAATGATTAATGTGCTTATTATAAGTATGGTTTATTTGGGCTATTAATTAGCACAACTTAAACCATCGAACTCAACGCACATTCAAAACTACTTATCAACTCTCACGATCATGGCATGAAATTAAAAATTAAACTAGTTTAAGTATGATATGTTTACTATTGATTCGTAAACATAGACCATCAAAATTTTTCTCTAGCTTAACTTTCACATCAAAACCACTTAGGAAAATAAAAAAATTACTTATGTTTTAATGGTGTCAAGCATAGCCTATTTGAGATGTCAATATAGGCTATCAAAATTCAATAGAAGGAAATATAAACCACCATCATTCATAGTTTCCATCAAGCACATAAGAGAGATTATAAATGAAATCATTATGTTAATTTAATATACTTCATGAGAGCTTCATTACTCATAAATTTAAGGGGTTTAACTACTTATATTTGAAAGCATGATAACATAGAATTATTTCAACATGAAAAGAAATGGAAAACGAGAGCTATTAAAATAAAAGAGAGCTAACTATTAACATGAAATAAAAGGAGAATAAGAGAATTAAAAGAGCATAAAAGAAAGCATAAATGTAAATTGCATGAAAGTAAAAAACAAGGCTAAAAAGCGATGAAAGAAATTTTTATTTATTTTTGATTTTGTGGCTACAAGTTGCATGGAAGCTAAGAAGATAACTACATGAGACATAAGGGGTATTTATACATGCTTAAAACCCTAATTAATGTTTTAGGGGACTATCTAAAATGCCCCATGGGAAGGGTAACCTCCAAGTAATCATTAGGAAAGTAATTAATCCCTACTAACATACCTTTAAACCTGCATTAATATGTGCATGTTCTTTTAATTGTGGACCATATGGCAGTGGGTTAATGGACTCCTCCATATTGCATGAATTCGTTTATATCCTTTCTTCATTTGCCTTCAACATATTTGCATATATTCATCTATGAATCCTCTTCATATTTGCACTTCATTTCCAACAAATAAAAATAAAAATGTGCAAATAAATTTTCTCAAATTAAATCACAGAAAAAATTACAATTTTATCCCCCAAATGAAGATGAATAAATGGTGATTTGAAAAAAATTTAAATTTTCGTTTAAACATGTAAAATACCCTTATCTGCTCATTTAGTTAAATAAAAGTAGATTAAATACGAAAGTAAAAATATGCACTTTTACGTGCACATCATTCATCCTAGAATGATGGGACTTGGCTAGTACCATGTTAATCAACTCAATTAATAAAGGAATGCACAACCTAGCATCTCTCTGCAACCACCTTTTTGAACCAATGGAATAGAAGTCCAACTGACTTGAATGCTCTCCCAGTTCACCTTCTCAAAGATATCTAACAACTTCTTGTCTTGCCTTTGACTCGAACCAATACGGTCCATAAGTGAAGGCTGAACAAGCTTCCAATAATCCCAATGTAACATCCGATGAAGTTCGAAAATCAAATGTAGAAATGAACTCCAATAATTTCCATTCCAAGAACATAGGGCTTAACAAATCATGTTTTCCACTCAAGGCATCAACTACGACACTGATTTTGCTTGGAATATATGAGATACTAAAATAATACAGACACCAGGAACTCCATCCACCCGTACTATCTCAAATTCAAACTTTTATGGAACAATAAGTACTTCATAGACTTATGAGCCATGAATAGATAGACTACTCCCCTAAAAGGTAATGCCTCCTTGATTTGAACGTAAATACGATTGCTGCAAACTCAAGATTATGGGTTGGGTAGTTTCTCTCATAAACTTTCAATTGTTGACTAGCATAACAAAAATTCACCCTCCTACGTCAAGCCTGTTCCCAACCTATACCACAAGCATTGGTATATGCTGCGAACACCTTTGTACCATTAAGAAGTACTAAAACAGGTTCACTATTCAACGACTCCTTCAGCTTAATAAAAACATCTTTGCATTTTGAGCTCTACGAGAAAACTAAATTCTCCTTGGTAAGGCATGTCAATGGTGAAAAAATTTAAGCTAAGTCCTTAATGAACTTCCTACAGTAACCCATCAAACCAAGGAAACTTCTTACCACTATGACAGTCATTGGTACATGACAATCCTATATGCAGCAACTTTACTAGGATCGGCTGCTAGTCCATGCTCGGAGATAACATATCCTAGAAAGCTAAACTCCTTGCGCCAAAAGTAAAATTTGGAAAAAATTTCCTTTAGCTTATGCCTATAGATAGTATAAAGCAATTCTCCAAAATGCAACACTTGCTCTTCCTCGCTTCACGAATAGATAAGTATGTCATCATCAAATACCTCTATAAACTTATTCAACAATCTTATAAAGACTCATCTCATGAGATAGACAAAATATTCTGATGCATTGTTCAGTCCAAATAGCATAATTAACCACTCAAAAGTCCGTCAGGTGTACAAAAGGCAGTTTTTAAATACTATCCCAGCTACACGCAATTGATGGAATTTGTAACACCGCGAAAATTTAATAAGAAAATTAAGTATACATAAAATAAGGACTAAAATAAATTTTTACAAACATCTGAATTTGGCTACAAAACTTGCACCATTGTGTTCGTAGCGATTTTCTAGACTATTTTTATATTTAATACTTTGAAATTGGAGTCCGTACGGAAAAGTTACGGGTATTGGAAGAATTGGAAATAGAATAAGAAAGAAATAAATAATAGTACATAGATTAACACGGTGACCAGTTGACCCAAGAGGGTCAAAGGTCCACTGGTAGCGGCCGACCCAGAAGGGCAAGTGGTCAAACGTAGCCTGTTTAAAATCGATGGTAATTATCTACCATGTGACATGTTCAAAAGGTCGCGATCACTTGTTTCATTACCAAGTATCAAATGAGAGTGCATGATCAGTGAGAAATTCTATAACCTAAATCCAATGGCCTAAACAAATCGCTAGACCCTCTTCATGCCTAATTTGATCTAAAATTCACATAACTATTGACTATAACAAAACCATGTCAAATTCCAACCTCTCCTCTAACCCTAAATTTCTTTAAAAATCAAATAAAAGAATGCAAGCAATTAGATCAAAGCGTATCAAGCGGAGCTAGCATTCAAAGGAGCAATTCTTAGGCAGCAAATAGTAAGAGCTTAGGCTTGAGTGGAGTGGGAACAATTTTGATTAGATGATTATTATGATTAGGTTTAAACTATTCTAATTGATTTAGGGTGTTAGTAAATTATAATTTAAATTGTAAAACCCTAATTTAAAACCTATAATTCAGGGTAGAATTGAAATAACTATAAATGGTTAATTCTAACGCTAATGCTAGTACACTCTTTTTGTTGATTTAACTGTAAACCCCTAAAACCAGTAAACCCTAAATCTTAAATTAAAATTGACATTGAAATCAAAAGCATGGACTGGTCGAATGAGTAATTAGGGCTTAGGAGCATTGCATGGTTGGCCATATAATGCCTTAAATGGTGCCATACCGATGCTGAACCGATAACTATTATTGTATGCGAACTTTATTAAATGCAAATGATCGTTCTATGAGCTGCCAAAAATCAAGAATGCAAGCCCGTAAGAGATTCTCTAGGATACGATTCACACTCATGCCTATCCATCATTTTATGGATGGTAAGCTATACTGAGATGCAGTTCTGTACCCAATGCCTTTTGTAAGCTCTTTCAATACCTGCTAGTGAACAAGGGTCTCGTTTGCTCACAATATTGCTTTGGCACACCATGGAATCGCACAACCCATATAACTCGTCCAATTTGGATGTCGTTCCACTTGACTTGACGGGTATGAATCCGACACTCTTTGTCAATCTATCGACTATGACCTAGATGCTACCATACCTTCCTCTAGTCCTCGACAATTCATCGGCGGAGTCCATTGAAATTTGTTTCCATCTCTACTCGAGAATCTTGAGCGGTTGTAGAAAACCACCCGACTTCTTCTACTCTGCCTTTTCCAATTGACAGTTCATGTGCTTCAAGATGAATGTCCCAACATCCTTCTTCATCCCTTCCCAATAAAATGTCTACCTCATATCATGGTACATTTTATTGCCATGGGGATGTATAGTCAATCTCGAATGATGGCACTTGCATAGCATCTCATCCCTCAACCCATCGATGTCAGAAACAAGCAACCCCCATCCTTATAGAGCCAACCATCATGGTTGAGCCCATACTGCTTCATTTCCTCATGATATACTCCTTCCTCTATCTTCATCGTGATCTCTGCCAGTCTAACATATTGCCTTTGACTAATATCGATCCGCTCGATTAAGGTAGGTCTAATCGTCAGGCTAGCCAACACTTCCGGCTCTATCTCATATCAAGGTCTAAAATCATAGCCAGTTATAAAATCCAACCATTTCCACTCTAGGAACATCGCTCCCAAGCTAGCATGTCTTCTACTCAATGCATCAACGATCGCATTTCCTTATCAGGTGTATAGGAAATGTTAAAGTCATAGGAGGTCGAGAACTCTAACCGTCATTGCTAGCAAAGGTTAAGATCCTTCTGGTAAACATATACTTCAATGACTTGTGGTTTGTATACAACTCAAACCTCTCCCCAATAATTCCTACATATTTTCGGAGAGAATACTTTCGCTACCAACTCTAAATCATGAGTCGGATACTACCTCTCGTGTAGTTTCAATTGTCGAGTAGCATGGGCGACAAACATTCCCGTTTGCATCATCACTGCACCAAGTCCAGTACTATAAGCGTCTGCGTATACTATTAGCTTATCATTCCTGCTCGTAATGACTAACATCGATGCACTCATTAACCTCTACATCAGACTCATGAATGCATGCTCACACCTCCTATCCCAAATAAAAGTTTGATTCTTCTTCATCAAGTTGGTTAACGGTGATGCTTCCTTGGAGAAGTCCTGGACGAAATGTCTATAACATCCTGCCAAGAAAAGAAACTTCTCATGTCTATAGCATTTTTGGGTCAATCCCAATCCTACACTGCAACCACCTTTGTAGAATCTATAGCAATACGCTGCTCAGAAACAACATGATCCAAAAATCACACATCCCTTTCCCAAAAATGACCACTTCAAATTTTTTACCTTCAATTGGTGCTTCCTTAACACCTCGAGCACAATCCTTAAATGATCCTTGTGTTCTTTCTTCGTCCTTAAATAAGCAAGGATATCATCTGCAAACATAAGTACAAACTTATTTAGCTGGTCCCTGAAAACACGGTACATAAGATCAACAAAGTATGCTGGGGCATTGGTTAGCCCGAACGACACAACCAATCACTCATGAAATCCAGATGGTGTACAGAACGCTGCAATCAGCACACTCTCCTTCGCCAACTCTTAATTGATAAAACCCTGTTGCAAGGTCCAATCGAGAGAACACCCTAGCACCATGGAGCTGATTAAACAAGTCATCAATATGTAGAAGTAGATGCTTGTTCTTCTTCATCACCTTATTCTACTCATGGTAATCCACACACAACCAAAGAGAGCCATCCACCTTAGCGACGAATACTGCAGGTGCATGCCACTACGACATGATCCTAAGAATGAACCATCGCCTTAATAGCTCATTCACTTGCCCTCTAACTCCTTCTACTCTCTGGGTGCCATACGCCTCAAAAGCATAAAAATTGGTCTTGTGTCCTTCACCAAATCTATACAGAACTCTATCTCCCTATGTGGTGGTAATCCGATTACCTCCTCGAACATGTTTGGGTACTCTCTCGCTCTTGGCATAGATGTCAACTCATCATGTAGGACCTAAAGCGAGTACATAAAGCTAACCATCACCTTATCACTAGGCATGCAACCTTTCTCCAACCTACATGATCATCCTTCCCTATCGTCACTAACGGCCTCTCACAATCCACCACCACTACATACCTCTGCAGCCAGTCCGTCCCTAGTATAATACTGAATCCTATAAAAACCAAAAAAGGTAATCACAATCAAGCAAACATCCATAAGTTGATAAGGCTAGGTCTGGACAGCAATATGGTTTAAGCGATATATCATCTCAAAAAAATACTATAAAAATCATATATAGTAAATATAGTCATAGGGTATTTAGAACCATACCTGAACTTCCTTACATCCAAAGAGTTAGCACATAACAATCGATATATGCTAATCTACTATCAAAGCCATATAAGTGTACTACAATTGAAGTACAATGTCCAATGCTTAGGTATACGATAGAAATACCTAGATTGTATGACGCCCTAGAGTGATAAACAACCATGACAAACATATCATCCATCAAACATTAATCACCATCACTTATTTACATTGGATATATGACAACTCACATGGCAGAATTTCAAACCAGGGACCCAATGGCAATCCTGGCTTCATTGGTGCTCGAGTCCATGCCACTTCGAAAGGCTAGGAATAAAACCCACAATCGCAAAGCCCAAGGTAATCTATTATTGCAAGATCCGTACACTATCACAAATACAAGCGGGAGCTTCCCACATACCTTTTTTTTATGAGAACATTAGAAATGTCCGAGTTATCAACGATCCCTTTGCACTCGTCTCCATAATGGAACTCAATCGTTATTCCATCATGGCTCTCTCTACAGTAGGATACGGTCATAAATCCCACTTGTAAGCCCTCATCGTTAACTTGCCCTTATAGATTGCCATCACGACTTCCACCATTCACTCCCCTTCTTCAAAATGCCTTTATACACCTATCGTAAGTCGTAGAACTATAATACCACAGTTACAAAGCCATCACCGTCGTCATCGACATCATCATGTTGAAGCATCATGACATCACCCCACTAATCACCACACAAGATCCAAGGTCATCCTGAGTCATTTGGAGTTGCTCACTCCACTCCACACTACCCTTGAGAATCCTGGAATCTTGAAGAAATTCTCGAAGTACCGCTGAGCCACGATGAAAATCCATTTTGTTTTCGGTTCGGATATACAGGAGTCAAGTCCCAAACAACCTTCCTACAACTCCAAGCAGCACTGTCCTTACTAGATGCCAAGCTGAATCACAAAACTACGGAGCATTATTCCAAGCATCGGTCAGGAAATCTGGCTCAGATGTCAATCCAAACGAACTCACAAAATCTTCAAGGGCGACTCCAAGCAACCATCGACCTATGATACCTGGTCGGCAGCCAACCCGATACCAAGCAGACCTACAAAATCTCCCTCTAAGCAACCACTGGTCCATAAAACCTAGTCGGCTACCGACCCGATACCAAGCTGACCCATAAAATTTCCATACACGACTCCAAGCAACTACCGATCCATGAAACCTGGTCGGCTAGCACACCGATACCAAGCCGACTAACAAAATTTCTACACATAACTCCAAGCAACTACCAATCCATAAATCTGGCCAGCTATCGATACGACACCAAGCCGACCTATAAAATTTCCATACAAGACTCAAAGCAACTACCGACTCAAAATTCCATGATTTCCCTTAACTCTAATTTTGCTCCGATTTCATTGCCATGTTTTGTTCTTCGACCCATGTGCCTTCCGTATGCATCAATACAACTTCTAAAAATCTCGAGTCTATCTGTCGAAGTCCGCTTTCACGGTTTCAAACTCTAAGTCACTCCGATGAGCATTTCAACTATATAAGCATTGACACAAACAAAACACCCACAACGTCACATCCAAACATCTAAACACACATCAAACCAGAGAAAGTCATCATATAATTACATTTGAATGTACCCTATCGCATAGAAACACAATGTACTTCAAAGCAATATGATTTAAGTGCTTTAAACATCTTAAAATTCGTTTTGTTATATGTTTGACAATGAAAATAGTAAAAATATCTTACTTTGACTTCAAAAATGAGTTTAAAACATATCAGAACCTATTGATACATATGTAGCAAGTGAGAGATGATAAATGACACACCAAAACACCAAAAATTCAAGTTTTGCACTCAAATTGGTGTAAATCCAAAAATGAATAGCAAATCTGAGATTTTTGTTCCCTGAAACGTAGATATGAAGATCTCAAATGAATCTCCTTGTCAATCTAATCCTAATCTATAATTTAGACTTGATTTGGAGGAGAAAAAAGAAGGTTCTGGGTGGAGGAAGGATTAATGGAGGCTTAGATCTAAGGAAGAAGGTGTAAAAGTAATTTGAGGATGATGATTTAGCCCTATATACTCTCAAAATTTGAAATGGGTTAGTAGGTTTGCCCTAAAATTCACTAATTCACACTAAGCTGCTCCAAAAACCACCAATCTTCAAATAAACATATTTTTTATCTAGGAAGTCCAAATCATTATTATGACCTCTCTACGGAAAGGGAAAACATCATCTCTTTCCAATGGAAGCAGTCTCGAGCGGCTTCTATCAAAAGCTATAGGCGATACAAATTTTCCAGGATAAAATCATTAAGAAATTTTTTAAATATAGGAAATGTCTTTAATAGACATTTTTCAAAATTATAGAGTCATACGATCTCATATGAATTTAGAAATAATAATTTACGATCTTTCGATACTTATATGGGTCATTACAATAACTCGGTACCGATTTACATTACTTGGTACAGACTTGTTTGAACAAGTCGTAGTACTCTGCAATTTCTCACGCGACCTTGTGCCGATGTCCGGACTCTACTACAAGCGGGTTTCTGACTCCATACCTCTATTTCTTTATAAATACTAGCCAGCCTGCAACCAAAAGGGGATATGATCACTTTGCCATTGGATACTTCTTCTTCCTCTTCACCCCTATCCTCTACCTCAAAAACAATCTAAAAAATCCATTGTAAATTTGAGGTCCATGAGAAATTTTTCAGATTTGATATAATTAGTTGTAATCCAGAGAGAGAACAACCAATAACAGAGATTAAAGTAGACGTGGGCTGAAGATTACGCCAAACTGGTATAAAAATTCTTGTGTCTCTTTTAATTTTCTACCTTTTCTTTTATTTTGAATAGAACTAATACTTTCATTTGATTTCTGGGTGTTTATCCATTTTCTAGGTTAACAGCTAGGATCATAGCTTATGAACCATATGCCAAGGCGAATAGTGAGTGTATGCCTTGTCCAGTTAGCCCTTAGTGCGAGTGGAAGCTCATCAACCCAACTGCCTTTAGCTCTAGTCAGCTATTCCTTATGGTGGATATGATGATTTCATTTACTGCTTTCACTTTCCGTTTATATGTAGCGAAGCTCTTCTCGATTTGGTATGGCCTAAAGAAATCTTTGAACTCAGCACTCTCAAATTGAGTTTTGTTGCCCGTGATAATCTTCCAAGGCACTCCAAACATGCAAATAATACTTTTCGTTACAAAATTAATTACCTTTTTAGTAGTGATCGTGATAAGTGGTTCCACTTCGGTCCATTTTGTAAAGTAATCAACTACAGCAGTAATGTATTTGGCTCCTTCTTTTGCTATTGGTAGCACGCCAATAATATCGATTCCTCAGATTGAGGATGGCCAAGGACTGACCTTCTACGTAAATTATGTCGATGAGGCTCTTGAGATCTTTGAAAATCTATGGCACCTATCATATCGCTTCGTATAATCAGCTGCATTCCTCTTCAGCGTCGGTTAGAAGTATCCGCAACGAAGCACTTTCTTTGCTAACGTCTATCCCCTGATGTATTCCCCACAACTGCTTCATGGATTTTCATGAGAATTTTCCTGGCTTCATCTTCCATTACACACTTAAGCAAGAGGGAAGAAAATCCTCTCATGTATAGCACTTTGTCTTGCATTATGAATCGTGGTGCCTTTCGGGGGAGCTTCTTTCACTTTTTTTATCTTTGGGGAGTATTCCCTTTAGAAAATAGTCCTTGATCGGCATCATCATTGACTCTACCTCCTCTATAGTCTTCATAAAACAATAAGTATCCATTTGATTTATGATATGAGCAGTCAACATTTCTACCGAAACCAACCCCATCAGTCGTGTTTCTTCAAAACCAAAAAGCTTGGCTAAGGAATCGGCCTTCATATCCTCCTTTTTGAGTATCTTATTTAGAAAAAAACCAAAATATCATAATTTACGATCTATTCATTTAATTTTTCCTTTTTTAGAGGACAAATTATTGCATTTAAATTATGTTTTAGATATACTAATACCTTATCCCATCCATATGTAAATCTTGGTTAAATATGAGATATCGTGTAGTGTTTTATTACATCGAGCAACCCCCAACTTTTGACATGTAAGGGGCAAGTTTCATGCACTTAGCTTGATATTCCCTTTTAACCAGGCAGACGACCAGTTGGGAATTGTTGTAGATATGTTGAGTTTTTATTCCCAGTTCCTTTGCGATCGTCAATTCTATTACCAATGCCTTGTATTATGCCTTATTGTTAGTGGAAGGAAATTCCAGCTTCATAAAATAGCAAATTGATCATCCTTTGGTAGTTTCAATCACAACTCCTGCTCCTGAACAAAACTCACTCGATGCACCGTCGGCGAACAATTTCCATTGGGACACTGCGGCTAATTGGTATAAGAAATCATCTAAAGTAATTCTAAATTGAAGTCAGCAGTTCCTGTTCATTAATCGCTCTTTGGGGATGGTAACCAACATTATACTAGCTCAACTCGATATTCCACTTTAAAAGCTGCCATGAGGTGTCGAATTGGTACAATACATGTTTCAAAGGTTGATCTGTCAGCACCTTGATCGGATGAGCCTAAAAATATGGTTGCAACTTCCTTGATACTATTAGTAAACAATATGCCAGCTTTTCCAACTTTGTATAGTTCTACTCAGCTCTGGTAAATCACTTTCTTGACAACTATTAAACCCTATCTTCCTTATGCACAAGTGTTGCACTTAATGCATGGGCAGACATCGCTAGGTAAATGAATAAGCCCTTCACCAGTTTACACAGAACCAGTGATGTCTCCATGTATCACAATAATTCTTAGAAAGCGCTTTGGCAGCCTTGATTCCACTCAAAGTTCTTTGTACCCTTCTTTAGCGCATTAAAGAACGATGTGCACTTATCCGTCGCTCTAGAGATATACCGACTCAATATTGCAATCTTTCCATTTAAGCTTTGTAACTCTTTCTTCATCATTAGGGATCTAACGTTCCGTAAGGTGTCAACTTGCTCCGAATTGGCCTTAATGCCCCTTATATTTACAAAAAACCAGGAAATTTCCTAAAAGCAACTCCAAACAAACATTTGAGCAGTTTTAATTTTATTTTGTACTACTAAAGGGTCTCAAACATCTCCAAGAGTCATTCAAATAGTTTCAAGACACTCATCATTTTACCAGCATGTCATCCACATACATTTCCACCGTTCGACCGATCTGGTTCTTGAACATTGTATTTACCAGTTTTTGGTAAGTAGCTCCAACGTTCTTCAAACCGAACGGCAATACATGATAGCAATATAGTTTCAAGTCTATGATGAAGCCGATATTCTCCTAATCTGATCATGCATAATAATCCAATTGTTCCCTGAGTAAGCGTCCAAATATGAGAGTAGTTCATGCCCCATTGTTTAATCAGCATACTAAGCTAATCACCTGTTACCGTTCAATTTTTGGACCAACAAAGTGTTGGATCATAAGGTTTTGAATGCTTACAAGACGTGAATGATCTTCACAAATCTACGAGTATATCAAATCCGAGCTCATCAACTCAAATATGGTTCATATTAATTGAGTCTATATGTAAATAGTCTAGTATAAAATTTTGTTAAAATCTATCCTCAAAGCTCATCACTCACAAATTCATTTTACCACACGTTTTATAAATTTTTGTGTATGCACTGAAAAATAGTATTCATTCGACTAAATACTATATCTCAGTCGACTGGTACTGTGTGAATTTTTTTAATATGCACTGCATTCAGTCGACTGAATCGCTTAGGTTAGTCGACTGAAACTGTACATATTTTTTTGTGCACGTTTGAAATTCAGTCGACTGCCCAAGCAAGTTCAGTCGACTGAATATACAACTGTTATTTTCTTCAAAAGACACTTATTTTGGTCAAAGGGTTTCTTCTTCCTGGAAGGTCACAACTCTTAGATTCGAATAGATGTCGATTTCCAAAGGTCATATCTCATCATACACTATATATACACTCAAGATTCATAGATCCAATCATTTAATTCTCTATTCTCTTTTGATCTATAGCACTTAACGTTCTTGAGTTCAATATATACAACCTTTCATACAATCATTGCTTACGTATTCATTTCCATACTTTTTAAGAAATATTATACTTCCTATTCTTCGTAAACACACAAATATACACATCTACTTTGAGGATAAGATTATAGGAAGGGTGTACCACAAGTGACAAATCCGTGTTATTTAGAGCACACAAAGTCAAGTTAAATCCAGTTTGTAAGAAAGTCCTGTTCGGTTGCTCAGGCGGTCAAAGTCCTGTTCTGTTGCTCAGGCGGTCAAAGTCCTATTTAGTTTCTTAGGCGGTATAAGTCCTGTTCGGCTGCTCAAGCGGTGTAATACCTGTTCCTCCAGGTTAAGTGAGGGTTGCTAGCTATAATTCCAGAAGGAGTCTGGAACTAGATTTAGAACGGGAGTTCGAACTAGTATAAAAATCTCTGGTGTCTTTTACTTTACTGCATTAATTTTTTACTTACTTAGTTATTATTCCACATAGGTAAATCATCCATATTATATGATCCTTTAGTGCAGTCACTTTCATTTGGTATCAGAGCAAGGCCATCATTTAACTGTAACATAGTTATCTGATATTTTTTTAATTTGGAAAATAATACAAGCACTGTAATTAACAATACTTCTCTTGAAGGTCAATCTACTGCACGGCCAGCTCTATTTAATGGAATGAACTATAACTATTGGGCAAGTAGAATGAAAATCTATATACAAGCAATTAGTTATGAAACCTGGAACAGTATGCAATCTGAATATATTATTCCTACTACTGAATATTCAACATGGTCAACACATAAAAATTAGATGCTACTGCAAATTCTAAAGCTATAAATATGTTATATTATGCATTAGACAAAAGCATGTGTAAAAAATGCTCATGAAATTTGGCGTACACTTAAAGTTACACATGAATGTACTAACAAAGTCAAACAAAGTAAAATTTCTATGCTCAAAAATCAGGTCTAGAACTTAAGTAAAGCAAGACGAAACTATAAATGAAATGTACTCTATATTTTAAGATATATATCATTCTTTGATAGCATTAGGAGAAACTTATACAGATTTTGATATTGTTTCAAAAATCCTCAACTCACTTACGGATGAGTGGGAATGAAAAGTCTTAGCAATCGAAGAAGCTAACGACATTTCGACCATAAAACTACAAGATTTGATTGAAAATATAACGTCTTATGAAGTTAATCTCCAGGAAAAATGAGTACAGGCTCAAGATTAGAAGAACATAACATTCCAAGCAGAAAAAGTTGAATCATATTCAGATGAAGAAGATATGGCGTTTATTGCTAAAAAAATTCAAAAAGTTTTTGAAATTTAGAAATAACAACAAATTTAGAAATAATAAGAACAGCTCCAACAATAATAACAACACCAACAGACCATCATCATCTACTTCAGAATGTTATGAATGTCCCAAGAAAGGTCACCTCAAGAAAGATTGTCCTGAAAAAAGGATAAATATAAGCACAAAAAGGACAGATTCAAGAAGAAAGCATTCTCTGTCACATGGGACGATACTTAATCATTTTCATCATCAGATAGTGATGCAGAACATGCAAACGTATATTTTATGGCCACAAAAGATGAGGCGAGCGATCTAACTTTTGATGATCTATTGGAAATAAACTCAGAATTACTTAACAAGCTAAAAGACATCAAAAGAAAATAGAAAGAATCTCTTGAAAAACTGAATAGAACTGAAATCGAAATAAATATGGTAAGAGACGAGAAACAAATCTTAGAAGAAGAACTTGAAGTTACTCAAGAATCTTGTTCTAATATGACATCTCAACCCTCTGCATTAAGTCAAGAGATAGAAACTCAGAAAGAAAGAAATGATGCTCTACTAATTAAGAATCATGATCTTAAAGCTAATATCAAGATTTTAGAATTAGATAACTAGCCTTAAAACAAAGTTAGACGATATTACTAAAAATGTCTCTAATTTTAATAAAGGTAAGGAAAATCTTTCTAAAATCATAGAAAATTCTCAAAATACTTCAAATAAAAGAGGACTAGGACATAAGCAATCATATAAAGTAATTCTAAAGAAAAAAAAATTTCATATAAAATAATAATATTAAAATTGAAAAACCTAGGTCGAAAGTTTTAAATTTTTCTAAAGCTATTAAAATTTGGGTACCTAAGACAAATAATTCTTTAATTAAAAATAAGTATATAGAATCTTTTATAAAACTGTTCATAAAAAAAGATTTTGTTTTCAAAAGGAATACTGAACCCTTTTGGGTTTGGCTTCCTAAGACCTATGTTTTAGGAACCAAAATAAAAGGGTGGGCACCAATGTTATCTTTATAATTTGCAGGTACCATCCAAAAAGAGAGGAAAATGAATACTAGACAGTGGTTTCTCAAAACACATGATAGGAAATAAAAGGATGCTAACAAACATTAATTACCCAGATGGAGGTTTTGTCACATTTGGAGATAATTCCAAAGAATATGTCATCGGCAAAGGCGATGTGAGAAATAATGGTATGTCTAATTTACCTCTTATTACAGATGTTTTATTAGTTAAAAATTCGAAGCATAATCTACTTAGTATCAGCCAATTGTGTGACAAAGGATTTAATATTTCCTTTTCTGAAAACAAATGTAGCATTTTTGATCAAAATAAAAATATTATTTTGAAGGTTTTAGAGATAAAAATATTTATTTTTTAAATGTGAACGTAAATTATAATGCAAATAGATGTTTAATAGCCAAATAAAATGATCCTTGGTTATGGCACAAAAGGTTTTGTCATATTAATTTCAAAGCTATAAATATATTATCTAAAAATAATTTAGTAAACGGCTTACCAAAAATAAACTTTAAAGTAAACAATATTTGTGATGATTGTCAATTAGGAAAAGTATCAAAATCATCCTTTAAATCTAAGAAAAATATCTCTACTATACAACCACTAGAACTATTACATTTAGATCTCTTTGGTCCAACTCAAATTGAATCTATGAATCATAGTAAATGTGTGTTTGTTACAGTAGATGGTTTCTCAAAATATACTTGGACTATATTCTTAAAAATAAGAGTAATACATTTTAAAATTTCAAGATTTTTGCAAAGAGAATTCAAAATCTAAAAAAATTGAAAATTAAAAATATTAGAAGTGGTTATGGAGGTGAATTTGAAAACGAAGCTTTTTGAACATTTTTGTAACAAAAATGGAATTTATCATAATTTTTCTTTTCCTAGAACACCCCATCAAAATGGAGTTGTAGAATGGGAAAATAGAACGTTACAAGAATGTGAAAGAACTTTATTAAATGGAAGCACATTACCAAACATTTCTGTCAGAAGCTGTAGCAACTACTTGCTATGTTCTAAATCGTGTTTCCATCTGACCTTTTAAAAAACATACTTTGTATGAACTTTTTCATCAAAGAAAACCAAACATCTCATATTTTAGAACTTTTTGGTTCAAAATGTTTTATCTTAAACACAAAAGATCAGCTAGGAAAATTCGATCCAACATCCGATGAAGGAATTTTCGTGGGATGTTCAGAACGAAGCAAAGCTTATCGAATTTTCAATAAAAGAACAAAAATAATCGAAGAAACACTTTATGCTTCATTCGATGAAAATTTCAAATTTAATACAAATTTAAGGATGATGAAAATATATCTAAGACAGTCGCAAATACTGTTACTCAAAATTTTGAAGAAGATGAAAACATTGTTTATAATTTTGAAGAGAATGAAAATATTGTTCATAATGAAAATGAATTAAGATCCCCTCCTAGAATATTACGAGATCATCAAGTAAAAAATGTCATAGGAGATATTGACTCACATGTTAGAACTAGAAATCAACTTAATCGGATGGGCCATGTAGCATTTCTTTCGAACTTTGAACCTAAAATATAAAAGAAGCCTCTACTGATGAGTATCAGATTATAGCTATGCAAGAAGATCTAAACCAATTCGAACGAAATGAAGTTTGGGAAATAGTTCCTAGACCAAGTGATCAAACAATTATCGGTACTAAATGGGTTTTCAAAAATAAAACAGTTGAAGAAGGAAATATAACTAGGAATAAGGCTAGGTTAGTTGCATAAGTATGTAACCCAAAAAAAGGAATTGACTACGAAGAAACTTTTGCTCCAGCTGCACGACTTGAAGCCATATGAATCTTATTGGCCTTTGCATGTTTTCATAATTTCAAACTTTATCAAATGGATGTTAAAAATGCCTTTTTAAATGGTTTTATAAAAGAAAATGTTTATGTTGAACAACCTCCTCTATTCACACATGAAATTTTTTGACCTCGGCTTTAAACTTAAAAAAGCCTTATATGGTCTAAAACAAGCACCCCGTGCTTGGTATGAACGTCTTAAGAGCTATCTAATAGATTCTGGTTTTGAAATTAGGAAAATTGATCATACTCTTTTTATTAAAAGATCTAAAAAGGATATTTTGATTTTCCAAATTTATGTAGATGGTATTATTTTTTGTTCTACAATTGAAAAGTTATGTCAGGATTTCTCAAAAATAACGACCAAAGAATTTGAAATGTCACATATGGCAGAATTATCTTATTTTCTTGGATTACAGATTAAACAAATAGAAAATGAAATTTTTATTAATCAAGAAAAATATGGCAATAATCTAATTAAACGCTTTAATATGGAAAGTACTTATGCTAGACTAACTCCAATGAGTACAACAGTTCATCACGATAGAGATGAAGATGGCAAAAGTGTTGATCAAAAATTATATCGAAGCATAATTGGATCATTATTTTATCTTATTGCTAGTAGACCTGACATAATGATGAGTGTTTATGTGCTAGATTTTAAGAAAATCCTAAGGAATCACATATGCGAGCAGCAAAACGCCTATTGCATTATCTTAGAAAAACCAATGATTTTGGACTATTCTATTCAAAAGAATGCCCTTTCGAGTTAGTTTCTTATAATGATGCTGACTTTGGAGGTTGTCAGACGGATCGGAAAAGTACTAGTGGGACTTGTCATTTCGTTGGACAATCCTTAGTCTCTTGGTTTAGCAAGAAATAAAATTGTGTTTCACTTTCAACTTTTGAGGCATAATATATTTCTGCTGCCTTAGCTTGTGCTCAAGTCATTTAAATGCAACAAACACTATAAGATTTTAGTGTTAATTTATCTAAATCAACAATTTTTTGTGATAGTACTAGTGCTATAAACTTATCCAAAATCCTGTCAATACTCACGAACTAAACAAAATGACATACGTCATCATTTTCTTTGTGATAATATTGGAAAGGATCTACTCAAACTGGAATTTGTATCCTCTGAAAAACAATTGGCAAATATGTTTACAAAACCTCTGAATAAAAATATCTTCATAAAATTAAGAAGAGAATTAGAAATTATATCCATGTAGGATCTATAATTTTTAATAGTAATTTTTTTCAAAGACTTGAACTCGAGATCTCTTACTTGTAAACTTGGTACTCTACCACTTCACCACTCTTCTCTTTACAACTAAACTTGGTTTACTTTCTATTTTTATTGCTTACCTTATATTTTTTAACTATTTGACAACCAATTTTTTCTTAGGTTCTTATCAACCTAACCATCAATTCTGTTTCTATTTATATAAAACTCCTTCATATAAATACATTTCTTTTCATTAAAAGCAAAAAATTATATAACTTCATTTCATTTAATCAAAATGTCTTCCCAGCTCAATTCTGAATCCTCTGCCCTATCATATTCTTCTCTTAGTTCAGGATCGGTAAATTTACTTACTCCAACACTGATTTACGAACCTGTTCCTATTGTTCCACCATTTAATATCCACACTGGTTATGCCCCTCATGTCAAAAGAGCTAAACGCTCTCTATTTTTTGGCTCGCCGTCAACAAAAGAAAAAAATAGACGACGGTCATCACTATCAACGATAGACTCTTAATTACAATGGGAACTATACTACGAGCAGAAGGTAAATGCGAAGCGGCTAAGCTTCCTTGAACAAGTGGCTCTTAAATTCTGTGGTTTGTCTTCACACAACACAGTTCATCAACCAACAACTCCTTCACGTTGTAATCCATGAGAACGATCACCTAAACGTCCACCGTTATCTCCGAATTCTTGGGAACGTGGACAAGACTGGTCACCATTACGACCTTTGCATGAAAATACAAAAGTGGAACCAGAAGACTATCACACTCCTTCCTCTTCATCCAAATCATATTGATTTCTTATATATATATATATATATATATATATGTATATATATATATATTGTACTGGTGTATAAATTATGTGCATTAATTCATGTTATTCAAAAAATTTCATTTACATACTGTTCTATTCATTTTTTTAAAAGGGGTTCACTCTAAAAATTCAACAATGCCAGTCGACTGAATCAAATAATCAGTCGACCGAAACTATCTTCCAATATAAATTTTCCTCTGCAGTAAGTCGACTGAATCTCCAAAATAGTCGACTGAATTCAGTGTTTTCCTATTATAAAATCTCGGGATGGAATCAGTCGACTGAACCTAGCTTTTCAATCGACTGACCTCAGAAAATTAAGTTTTTAACCACAGTACCAGTCGACTGCCTATGAATATTCAGTCGACTGATACTGGGTACCTGACTTTTAACCCTCATTCAGCCTCTACTTATTTACTTTTACCGTTACCAAAATCATTTTTTGCCTTCAATCTTTTCAACTTACTGCCATTAAACTCTTTTCAACTTCAAAATTCAACTAGAATTTCATCATCTTTCTTCTGATTTTGTCCAATTCTTATCATTTCAAACTTCCACTTTATCGCCAAAACCCTAGCAATTCAAATGGCTCCTAAAAGACCTCGACATTCTTAATCTTCAACAACTTCTTTAGATTCACAAATAAGTGCATGGCTTCACAATGGCAAGGCAGTACAATGCTTTGAAAAGATGTAAAAATCCAGGATTTTCGAAGGTTCTTTTATAAAATTCCCTAGTTTTTCTTCTATGCTATTCAAGACTTAGATCGTCGTTGCGGATTGGAACATATCATTGATTTTGTGGCAAATAATAATAAGATTAATCACCTTCTTGTTAAACTTTCCTACGCCAACTTAAATCTAGATCAGCACACAATTACATATCCGGATGACTGCATTTGGACGGTCGTATGTAGTAAAAAAATTCTTCCACTATAGCGACTTGCACGGATTTTAAAACGTCCCGATGAAGGTGACAAGCTATCTGAGATTGCTGTAAACATGGATACCCATGATCGAGTTAGTCATTTTTTCCTTTCGGATGACTTAACGGAGTTAAAAGCGGTAGCACTAAGGCCAAAAGCTAGTATTATGCATAGAGTTCTTACCCACACCATCAATCCCCGCACCGAAAGCTATGAGAAAGTCTATCGGCGTGATTTCCAATCCTTATACGCCATTTGGGGAAATAGACAAGTAAACTGGGCAAAGGTCATTCTAAATAAGTTACAAACTTTTAACCAGGATGAATGAGGATGATCCACTATGGTGCTTACATCTTGCACATTCTCAAACATTTTGATGTTCCTTTTGTTGATTCTGAATGTTCAAACAAAGGTTCTTTTAATACTAAAACCTTTAATCTCATGAACCTACCAAAGCAATATCTTGACCAAACCATAATTACTTATGAACATTGGCTTGAAAACCAAGCCATAGGTCAACCTCAACCTTCCACCCATCCAGCTCGTCAACAAACTTCACGTATGCAAGCCTCTTCATCATCCCAACCACCTTGACCTACTCGAGAAATTTATGAGATTCAAGAAATAAATCCTCAATTATGGCTTTACGAGGCCGTTACTACCATTGCTCGTAATCAAAGACTTCTCGATAATCGTCAAACTCGTGTTGAATCAACTGTCTCTAGAGTTGATAAAAATATTTCAAAAGTCAATAAGAAGCTTAATTGTATTAAGTCCTTCCTCAACAATATTTGGGAAGCTATTACATGCTCTCAACAATCTTCTACTTCCGCCCACATCCCAACATCTCAAGGGAAATGACTGGTAGAACATTTTACTTGGTCTACATCAAATGAGGAGCAGGAGGAAGCAGCTGAAGAGGTAGTGATGATTCAGATGATGAAGAAACCGAAGGTGACGAACAAAATTCAAATAACGAAATTCAAGGTGATGAATAACCCTTTTTATCTTTTTCTAATTTGTTGTTAGTCTTTGTTTTTAAGTTCTTGTGCTATTATGTAATTTTCTAAAACTGTATGTTTTTTATATGTATGCATGTCATGTTGTTTTATTATTCTCAGGGGATATGACTGTTCTGTTTCTATGTTATGTCTAAGTTTTAGTTTCATATGTATGTGTGTTCCTGTACAATATTACTTGTTTTTTCACTACCTTACACCTTGAATTGTCTCCTTTTTGTCGATGACAAAGGGGGAGAAAAATATAAATTGTTGTTTGCAGGAAATATATCATAGATTCATGGGGAGAATAGAATATAAGTTGCAAGCACATTACTCAGAAGAAGAAATATTTTAACAAAATCATGTCAAAGACTCACTCGTAGCAAATGGAATTGTCATCATCAAAAAGCGGAAGAATATTGGATCATAAGGTTTTGAATGCTGACAAGAGGCGAATGATCTTCACAAATCTACGGCTATCGCAAATCCGAACTCATCAACTCAGATATGGTTTGTATTGATTGAGTCTATATGTAAACAATCTAGTATAGAATTTTGTTAAAATTATCCTCAAAGCTCATCAATCACAAATTCATTTTACCACACGTTTTATAAAATTTTTGTGTATGCAAAGAAAAACAGTATTCAAGCGACTGAATACTATATCTCAGTCGACTGGTACTGTGAGATTTTTTTTAATATATACTGCATTCAATCAACTGAATCGCTTAGGTCAGTCGACTGAAACTGTACATGTTTTTTTGTGCACATTTGAAATTAAATCGACGACCTAAGCAAGTTCAGTCGACTGAATATGCAACTGTCATTTTTCTCCAAAAGACACTTATTTTGATCAAAGGGTTTCTTTTTCCCGGAAGGTCACAACTCTTAGATTCTAATAGATCTCGATTTCCAGAATTCATATCTCATCATACACTATATACACACTCAAGATTCGTAGATCCAATCATCTAATTCTCTATTCTTTTTTGATCTATAGCACTTAATGTTCTTGAGCTAAATATATACAAGCTTTCATACAATTATTACTTACGTATTCATTTCCATACTTTTCAAGCAATATTATACTTTCTATTCTTCATAAACGCACAAATATACATATTTACTTTTATGATAAGATTATAGAAAGGGTGTACTACAAGTGATAAATCCGTGTTATTCAGAGCACACAAAGTCAAGTTAAATACAGTTTGTAAGAAAGTCATGTTCGGTTGCTCAGGCGGTCAAAGTCCTGTTCTGTTGCTCAGGCGGTTAAAGTCCTATTCGGTTGCTTAGGCAGTATAAGTCCTGTTCGGCTGCTCAGGCGGTGTAATACATATTTCTTTGGGTTAAGTGAGGGTTGCTAGTTATAATTCCAAAAGGAGTCTGGGACTGGACGTAGAACAGGAGTTTGAACCGGTATAAAAATCTCTGGTGTCTTTTACTTTACTGCATTAATTTTTTACTTACTTATTTATTAGTTCGTATAAGTAAATTATCCATATTATACGATCCTTTAGTGCAGTCACTTTCACAAAGGATTTGGCACCCACTCAAGATATGTAGCATCACAGAAAAGTCATCCGCCAGTAGTTTATCCACTTCTTCCTTCAATGCAATATATCGCTCCGGATCCAAGCTGCATCTCATCTTTCTCACTTGCATGACTTGGGATCAATATTAAGTGCATGACATGCTATCTCCGACAATATCTAGTACATATCAGAATGCATTTAGTGAATACGTCCAGATTTTTTAAAGAATGTTAATAAATTCCTTTTGCAATTTGATTCCTACTTGAGAACCAATCTTGAAGACCTGAGTTGGGTTGTCCATGTCAGTAGCGATAGCCACCGTAATCTCTATGGGTGCTACCCGTATCTCCTCTAACTTCTTCCTAGGGTCTGTCGCCTTATCGAAGTGACTATGTTCCTCGAGACATGGGCTATTTTGTAATTGCTAACTTGCAGTTTTTGAATATGAAGAGTCTTCCTCACATCCTTTGCCTTTTCACAGTGTTTAGCTTCAGGTAATTTAGCAACATTGCATTTCATCATAGCATTTTGGTCTCCTCTTACTACTTCAATCCCATTCTCCATTTGGAATTTCATTTGTAACGACCCTCCATTCATCTCCATAGAATGACGCATCATTAATAAGAAAGAAAGGGATAGAAAAGAGAAAGAAAGAGAAGAAAGAAGAAACAACACATCAGAATCTAAACAGCGGAACAAATAAATTATATTAATAACATAAGTATTACGCATTATCAGACAACAATCAGAGTTACATAGATTTTACATCACATACTATACAGTTATAAACACCTGTCTAGTTATACAACTCAATACAACTCAGAAAAAACACAGAGATACCATAATCAGCGGAACACTATACATATCTACACACAGAAGCCTCCTGCTCTATTGCTCCTCCACAATTCGTCAAAGCTAACCTGAATCCCTTGGCTACTCATAAAAATTTGAGTACCTAAGAGTTTAAGAAAATAGAAATAAAATCTGAGTCAGACATGGATCTGGTGTGAGTAACAGGTTAAGGTTGCTTAACTTTAAAATACTTTGGAAAGAAAAGGTATCACGTAAGACTTCCCACACACAAACGTGGAAAAGTTTTTACCTTACGCTAACCAAAACATTTGATAGGAAATCCAGTGATATTATAATAGGTCTAGGGTTTTCAAGTAAATATGAAATACCGAAATTGTTACATCTATTAAATTCTAGCTACTAGCCATAAAAGTGGGTAATACAATCAAAACCGTTGGCACTTATTGGATTTTGGATTCCATACAATGGCAGGGCTACTGGGGTACCGCCCGTCACAGTACGTGGCCTAGATCACCGTACCGAGGATCACTCCCAATCCCCTACAACACAAAGCCGGAACCATTCCTTACTGAACAGTTTTGAACAAGACAACCTCGCAGTTGGTGCACGATTCAACTGCCCACTAAGTCGAAATAAAAAGGGACCTCTAGACAGGGGAAAATCTTGTCCTACTTGGGCATGACCCACTTAGCCTTGCTACACCTCCCCTGTTTGAGCCATTCCCGGTTGACAAGGCTTGAGGCTACAATTACCTTTATATGACACATTTATCTTAGAATGCTCATCGTCCACCTGACGATGTTCTGAAAGCATTCAATCCATACAAGTTCGTTCCGGGTTCGAACGAAACCGAAGGCATTATCTCGTTACACTCATTTTGGAATCACCCTAAGAGTTAACGACAATAACCCTTGCACTCTGAATCTTCATCTCGAATCTGAAAGTACTATCTCCTTCAAACTCATCTCGAAATCACCCTCAAAGTTATACTGACGAATAGTTCTTACACCTCGAGTCTTCACACCTCACTTGAGATTCACGACCTATCGTTAATTTGGATCGATGTGGTTTTCGGATATCCAAATCTGGAAACTCGATCCCGGTCTCATCGAAATCCAAAGCGTGTCTTTTAAGGCCAAGTTGTTTTAAAGTTTAAAACAATTCAATACAATTATCTATATACACGTAGATAGATAATTCACAAATTCACAATAGATAATCATCACCACAGATAATCCATATTATCGTTATCAGAAGATAATCCAAATCATCATCCTAATGCAACCAATGCATCCATATAACACAACATTACTTATCTCATAGTTGAGATTTCAAACCATTCAAGGCAAATAATATCATCCATTCATAAGCAATGATTAATAATCACACCAAATATAATTAATTTAAAATGAATTAAATTAATTACATCACCTCTAATTAATTTAAAGTGAATTAAATTAATTACTTACATCAATATAAATCTTGCTTACTTCACCTTTAATAATTACAATTTAATTAATTAATTATCCTCTAATTAATCACCTTAATTAATCACCCTTGATTAATTATCCTTTAATCACATTCAAGTGATTATCTTCTAATTAATTTCATAAATTAATTACTCTTAACCAAAAACAGTAATTAACCCTTAATTACTTCATTAATTAATTAAATATAATTAATTACATTAATCCTTAATTAATTACATTTAATTAATTACCCTTAAACATTTATCATTCATTAATTAATCTTAATTAATCAATCTTAATTACATCATTAATTATATTAATTAGTGATCCTTAATTAAATTTAAATTAATTACTAATTTAAATTAATTAAGCAATTATTCTCAATTAAACCATAATTATGAATCATCTTTGATTAATCACATTCGGTAATTAACTACCCTTAATTACTTATCAAACTAATTACTCCTTAATTCATTTCTTTAATTAATCCCTTGATTAATTATAAAGTAATTTAATCTAAATTACTTCCACAATTAAACCATCTTCCACTAATTACATCCAGTAATTATCATTAGTTACTTCACTGAGTAATTACATTCCATTAATTACATTAAGTAATTATTATCAAACCATCAAGTGATTTAAATTAATTAAACTTAATTAATTAATTAATTTAAACCAATCACAATAAACTCCATTAATTACATTAAGTAATTAATTTCTTAATTACTTCCATTCAGTAATTAAACTGAAATAATTTTCACAATTGATTATCATAAATTAATTAATTTAATTAATTATTAAAAATTAATCATATCAATTAATTACTAAATAATCCTTAGTTAATGACCTTCATTCACTATTTAAAATTCTTTAATTACTTTTCTTAAATAATTAACTTTCATCAATCAATATTAATTATAAACTAATTAATCTTGAAAAAATCAATTAATTAACCTTTAATTATTAAATTAATTAAGTGTTAACTGTAACTTAATTAATTCAAAATTACTTGATTAATTAGTTACTAATCATTGATTAAAATCTAATTTTATTTAATTAACAATTCTTAAATTACAAGTTAATTATCAATTAACTTAAACCATAATTAATAATTTAAAACCCTTAATTACCTTAATTAATTATCCATTCCATTAATTAATTAAATAAATTATCCATTTAATTACCTTAATAATTAAATGAAATTACAAATTATTAAATTCTAAATTTACTTTAAGATAAAGCCTTTTCTTATCTATGGTTAAATTATCATTCATAAATACATTCGAAAACATTTATTTCAAATTTAATTTCAAATTTCATTTTAAATTCATGTTTTAAAATGGAAACCAATTTATCTTTAACCAATTTAAAACTCTGAAATTCACATGTTAAAGAGTACTTATATAAAAGAAATTTAAAGATTTTAAACTAAATTCCTTTTTAATTTCAAATCATTAAAGTATACTTTATTTACAATATTTAAATTTATAAACTTTATTTTATTTCCAAAACCTATGATTCAAATCCAATTTGAATTCAAATTTAAAATTCTGATTTAGCTTTGTTTAAATCCTTCCTTACATTTCAAACTCCATTTAAATTCAAATTCTTTAATTACACTTTAAATTCTTAAACACGTTTATGTTATGAAGACAAATTGAATTTAAAAACTCATTCATTTCCAAACTAAGATTCAAATTAAACTTGAATCTATTTTAGAGTTAGATTTAACTTAAACTCATATTGAAAACTAGATTTAAACCTTATTTAAAAACTTTACTTTCATTTAAACTCAGCTTTTAAATTTATTTTAATTTTTTTTTAAACAGAACAGCAGGTTTCTGTTCAAAACCTGCCACCATACTTTAAACCCGAGTTACCCTATTCCTGCTTCGAGTCAACAAGCCAACAATTTCGAGCAATACACAGCAACTACTCGAGTGATTCTCGAGTCCATTACCCTGCTTAATCCCAGGCAAACGTCAGGAATCAAAAATGCATTCCTCATCATACATGTCTTTTACATATCCACACATCCACACATCAGGATTTAAATGTTAATTAGTATTTAGTTAATAGATTAATATAAGATAAATGTAAACTTATGTTTAATTAATTAGTTATTTAAATGTTAATTAGTATTTAGTTAATAGATTAATATAAGATAAATGTAAACTTATGTTTAATTAATTAGTTATTATGTACTTATTTACATGTAGGAAATTTTGAAATGAATAAATCCAATTATATTTATAAATTAAAAGTTTATACAAATATTTTAAAATCCAAAACAATTAAAAATATTTATACTTTAAATTTCAAGGCTTTAAACTCAATTTCAAATCAAATTCTAAAATTAAATTTTGGAATCAAGTTATATATATATACATATATAACTACATAATTCAATTTTGAAAAAAAAACTATTTTTATTAAAATCTATTTGTTAAAAACAATACATTATTATATTTTGAAAATATCAAATTTGATAACTCTAAATAATTTATAAAAGAAATTGTTTCTTTATTAATAAATTACTTATTTTATCACATTATATCAAAATAAACCTTATTGTTAATTTTATTTAAATTTAAACTTAAGTTAAAACATATTTTAAACCATTTAAATATTTACCTTATGTATTAAAATCATATAGTTATTTATTATATACTTTAAAAAAATTTAATATCAAATAAATTAATTTAAACAAATTAAATTTTTATCTTAACAATTTAAAAACCATATTTTATTTATTCAGTAGCTTTTTAAAAGTTTAACATTAAAATTATACCCAATTTTACCAAAAATATATATTATTTAGAAAACAAGATTTATTTATTTATTAAATTTAAAACAAGGCTTATCTATTTACAATATATACATATTCTATATACATTATAAATAGAAAACAATTATTAGCTTTTAAAAGATAAAATTTATCAATTAAATATTTATTTTAATTGGATTATTAAATTAATTCAAATCTTATTACAAAGATTATCAAATCAATTTAATTTTTAACTCAGATTATTAAATTGATATTGCCTAAAATTCCGGGTCATCACATTCCTCCCCCCTTAAAAGAATTTCGTCCCCGAAATTTAAAACAAAGGTAATTTAATAATCTCATTAAAGATTTAATTTTAAAACACAAGCATATGTCAATCATATGCTAACAACCATAGCAATTAATTCATCCAATCAAACAAATCTAATTATCCACACAAAATTCTGGATAGAGTTTCCTCGAGTTTTCCAGGTATAAATACCGGAATACTCGCTCTATAGTTCCCAAATAATCAATACTACTAAGCTATCGAGCTCCTACTCATCTAGATCTACAAAACTAAACGGCATATCAGACTACAGACGAGTCTGACTCAACAACCAAACCTTCTGAATTGCTGGTTCCAAAATTAGAGATAGACCATACACGTACTCCCTCAGAGATGCGTGAAACACACCGAATCCCAGTTATCCAAACTGGCAATTCAGTCATGCAGACCAACACTTATCCTCACAAGAACACAGAAAAGATCCAAGATATCTCGGGGCTAGCTTCCCAGAATGACCAAAACTTATAGCTCCTTAAGATCGGAGAAAAACTTATCCAAAACAGATCTCCGACTCCGGAATCTAAATTCCTCCGTCTCTTATCCACAAAAGTCTTCGGACGATCCTTGGCTGTTTACATCCTTCCTGATTAGCTCAACCCTTGCTGATGCCTCTTGAAACAAACAAAACCAAAAACAACCCAACCCAATGATCTTCTCAAGATCAATCCAAAACCAAGAACACAACTCTACTCCATAAACATCAGTAAACAACAAGCCTCTCCTATCCGAAAAAGAGAAAACAAAAGCACTCCCAAACTGCTTCCGCTGCACAACTCTGATCCGAAGTAGATAAGAAAATGCTAATGAAGAACACGAGCATAAACTGGACAACACATCTCATAAATATAGTTCAACAGATCCATACAAGAAAACTCTGAAGTTCCTCCAAAAATCTGAGCTGCTTCATCAAACTCTATCTCTAGGAATCATCCTTCTACTAAACTGAACCACCGGTTCCACTTCTGGAATTCTAGTCGATAAGAAAACTCAAACTCCAGATGCGGACAGCCTCTGACTATTCTGAAGTCATCCAGAAAATCTCTGACAATCCAAAAGAACACTCAACTATCGCAAGTCACTTTTGCAATCAACCTAGACCAATTTCCAAAGAAAACCGTCTTCTCTTTACCCAACAGAACAGCTTACACTGGTCTTGTCAATCCATCGAAGAAACGGATCCACTCTGCTGCTTCTGAATTCCACCTCCTGTCATCACAGAACACTCCGAGCTGCATTGCTGACACAGATGCCAAAAACTTCCTTATTCAAAGCTCTTCGAGAAACTCGGATCTCAAACCAAACAGAAACACCCTGCTGGATCCAGCCACAACACCGAAGCAGACACACTTCCTTAGCCTTGTTCCAAAGAATACATCTTCGGAAACATCCATAGATACTGCATCTCACCACGCAGCTACAACTTCGTGAGGTATTAAAATATCATTACTCGCTTCTACTCAGCCGATAGATCCAAACTCTACTCATCCAACCTAGCACTTCAAAGATGAACTCCGAACCTTTTAAAGTTTCCTTCAGAGATTGATGAAATCTCTACACCTTTGTACAACTCACTCAAGATAGTATTAGGTCTACAGTCTCGACAGATACACTTCCAACCTCAAACATACAAACTCCAACCAATGGTAGTCGTGTTACAAACGCCACTACCTTATCTACCTTTATAACTTATATTGGAAAACCCGAACAGGTAACCCAACAGATAGGTAGAAATAGATAAATATATATAAATATACTTAAAATTACAAATACGCTCTCTCAAGAAAGAAATCACTCCAAAGCCTAGGTATTCACTCAACCTAGCGCTCTGATACCACTGTAACGACCCGCCAATCATCTCCACAGAATGACGCATCATTAATAAGAAAGAAAGGGATAGAAAAGAGAAAGAAAGAGAAGAAAGAAGAAATAACACATCAGAATCTAAACAGCGGAACGAATAAATTATATTAATAATATAAGTATTACATAGTATACAACAACTATCAGAGTTAACAGATTTTACATCACATACTAGACATTTATAAACACCTGTCTAGTTATACAACTCAATACAACTCAGAGAAAACACAGAGATACCAAACTCAGCGGAACACTATACATATCTACACGCAGAAGCCTCTTACTCCATTGCTCCTCCACAATTCGTCAAAGCTAACCTGAATCCCTTGGCTACTCATAAAAATTTGAGTATCCAAGAGTTTAAGAAAACAAAAATAAACTCCGGGTCAGACATGGGTCTGGGTTGAGTAATATGTTAAGGTTGCTTAACTTTAAAAAACTTTGGAAAGAAAAGGTATCACGTAAGACTTCCCACACATAAACATGGAAAAGTTTTTACCTTACGCTAACCAAAACATTTGATAGGAAATCCAGTGATATTATAATAGGTCTAGGGTTTTCAAGTAAATATGAAATAGCCGAAATTGTTACATCTATTAAATTGCAGCTACTAGCCACAAAAGTGGGTAATACAATCAAAACCGTTGGCACTTATTGGATTTTGGATTCCATACAATGGCAGGGCAACTGGGGTACCGCCCGTCACAGTACGTAGCCTAGATCACCGTACCGAGGATCACTCCTAATCCCCTGCAACACAAAGCCGAAACCATTCCTTACTGAACAGTTCCAAACAAGACAACCCCGCAGTTGGCGCGCGATTCCAACTGCCCACTAAGCCGAAATAAAAAGGGACCTCTAAACAGGGGAAAATCTCGTCCTACTTGGGCATGACCCACTTAGCCTTGCTGTACCTCCCCTGTTTTAGCCATACCTGGTTGATGAGGCTTGAGGCTACAATTACCTTTATAGGACACATTTATCTTAGAATTCTCATCGTCCACCTGACGATGTTCTGAAAGCATTCAATCCATACAAGTTCGTTCCGGGTTCGAACGAAACCGAAGGCATTATCTCGTTATACTCATTTTGGAATCACCCGTAGAGTTAACGACAATAACCCTTGCACTCTGAATCTTCATCTCGAATCTGAAAGTACTATCTCCGTCAAACTCATCTCGGAATCACCCTCAGAGTTATACTGATGAATAGTTCTTACACCTTGAGTCTTCACTTTTACTTAAGATTCACGACCTATCGTTAATTTGGATCGATGTGGTTTATGGATATCCAAATCTGGAAACCCGATCCCGGTCTCATCGAAATTCAAAGCGTGTCTTTTAAGGCCAAGTTGTTTTAAAGTTTAAAATAATTCAATACAATTATCTATATACACGCAGATAGATAATTCACAGATTCACAATAGATAATCATCACCACAGATAATCCATATTATCGTTATCAGAAGATAATCCAAATCATCATCATAATGCAACCAATGCATCCATATAACACAACATTACTTATCTCATAGTTGAGATTCAAACCATTCAAGGCAAACAATATCATCCATTCATAAGCAATGATTAATAATCACACCAAATATAATTAATTGAAAATGAATTAAATTAACTACATCATCTCTAATTAATTTAAAGTGAATTAAATTAATTACTTACATCAATATAAATCTTGCTTACTTCACTATTAATTAATTACAATTTAATTAATTAATTATCCTCTAATTAATCACCTTAATTAATCACCCTTGATTAATTATCCTTTAATTACATTCAAGTAATTATCTTTTAATTAATTTCACAAATTAATTACTCTTAACCAAAAACAGTAATTAACCATTAATTACTTCATTAATTAATTAAATATAATTAATTACATTAATTCTTAATTAATTACATTTAATTAATTAACCTTAAACATTTATCATTGATTAATTAATCATAATTAATAAATCTTAATTACATCATTAATTATATTAATTAATGATCCTTAATTAAATTTAAATTAATTACTTATTTAAATTAATTACTTATTTAAATTAATTACTTATTTAAATTAATTAAGTAATTATTCTCAATTAAACCATAATTATTAATTATCTTTGATTAATCACATTCGGTAATTAACTACCCTTAATTACTTATCAAATTAATTACTCCTTAATTCATTTCTTTAATTAATCCCTTGATTAATTATAAAGTAATTTAATCTAAATTACTTCCACAACTAAACCATCTTCCACTAATTACATCCAGTAATTATCATTAATTACTTCACTGAGTAATTACATTCCATTAATTACATTAAGTAATTATTATCAAACCATCTAGTGATTTAAATTAATTAAACTTAATTAATTAATTAATTTAAACCAATCACAATAAACTCCATTAATTACATTAAGTAATTAATTTCTTAATTACTTCCATTCAGCAATTAAACTGAAATAATTTTCACAATTGATTATCATAAATTAATTAATTAAATTAATTATTAAAAATTAATCATATCAATTAATTACTAAATAATCCTTAGTTAATGACCTTCATTGACTATTTAAAATTCTTTAATTACTTTTCTTAAGTAATTAACTTTCATCAATCAATATTAATTATAAACTAATTAATCTTGAAAAAATCAATTAATTAACCTTTAATTATTAAATTAATTAAGTGTTAACTGTAACTTAATTAATTCTAAATTACTTGATTAATTAATTACTAATCATGAATTAAAATCTAATTTTATTTAATTAACAATTCTTAAATTACAAGTTAATTATCAGTTAACTTAAACCTTAATTAATAATTTAAAACCCTTAATTACCTTAATTAATGACCATTCCATTAATTAATTAAATAAATTATCCATTTAATTACCTTAATAATTAAATGAAATTACAAATTATTAAATTCTAAATTTACTTTAAGATAAAGCCTTTTCTTATCTATGGTTATATTATCATTCATAAATACATTTGAAAACATTTATTTCAAATTTAATTTCAAATTTCATTTTAAATTCAAGTTTTAAAATGGAAACCAATTTATCTTTAACCAATTTAAAACTTTGAAATTCACATGTTAAAGAGTATTATATAAAAGAAATTTAAAGATTTTAAACTAAATTCCTTTTTAATTTCAAATCATTAAAGTATACTTTAACTCTTAAACTTATTTACAATATTTAAATTTATAAACTTTATTTTATTTCTATAACCTAAAATTCAAATCCAATTTGAATTCAAATTTAAAATTCTGATTTAGCTTTGTTTAAATCCTTCCTTACATTTCAAACTCCATTTAAATTCAAATTCTTTAATTACACTTTAACTTCTTAAACACTTTTATGTTATTAAGACAATTTGAATTTAAAAACTTATTCATTTCCAAACTAAGATTCAAATTAAACTTGAATCTATTTTAAACTTAGATTTAACTCAAACTCAGATCGAAAACTAGATTTAAACCTTATTTAAAAACTTTACTTTCATTTAAACTCAGCTTTTAAATTTATTTTAATTTTTTTTTAAACAGAACAGCAGGTTTCTGTTTAAAACCTGCTACCATCTTTAAACCCGAGTTACCCTATTCCTGCTTCAAGTCAACAAGCCAACAACTTCGAGCAATACACAGCAACTACTCGAGTGATTCTCAAGTCCATTACCCTGCTTACATCCAAGCAAACATCAGGAATAAAAAATTCTCAGTGCACATGCACCGTGCCTCCGATCAACTCCAGCCACCTCCAGTGGTCTCCCCACATCGGCGACAAACCCCACGTCCCAACACGACCAACAAATCACCCTTCCACAGCTCGAAATTGAATTCGAGTTCAAATCCTAAAACCTGGAACAGAAAGAACGTCCACTACCAAACCTCTCAACGCTTCATCCACGGCGCCCCGACCACTAATAATTCTGCAACGCCGGCCATAGTCTCGTCTACGACTAAGCTTTCAACTCCTAAAACCTAGTTGAACTCGATCCCCCTACAGGCCGTGTCGATCCTATCAAGTTGCCTAGTTAAAACTAGGGTTACAGGAGATAATCCACTACCACTGCTTCCACAGTGATTCACCTCCGCGTCTACCATTTTTCCTCCACTCACTGATCACCCATCCATCACCAGAAGAAAGCCCAACCTCCAAAATCAAATAGACCACCAGAAACCACCAATTTTCCATTTTCTGTTCAACCTAGACTCACACACTCAAAACATAATTAAAAATTATGATTTCTCTTCCAAAAATCATGATTTTGGACAATGTTTCAGTTCATATACCTGTAACAAGAAATTAGGGTGTTTAGATTTTAAATCAAAACTCAAAACTCCTATTCATTTGGGTTTTTTTTCCAGAGCAATTTAAAGTTGTTTTATCTTAATTAAAATTTTAAACTTTATTTTATGATAAAACAAACAATCTTTGGTTAAGACTTGAACATTATCAAGAATCAAATTAAGAGACAAAAATTTTGAATTAATCTTTAGCTTGAAAGACTGGTAACGGAGATTATACAGGAACTAAACATACACATATCCACACATCCATATATCTATATGCAGTAACCTCATCAAATATATAAATTCACACAAACACTTATGCATTCCTGAACTTAATATGCAACCAGAATTCAATTAAGCTTTTAAAGTGTGATGTTACTCACAATTATTCAGAAGAACAGAGCAGGTTTATGTTGAAAGCAATTTTGAATTTGCAGGCTGCAAACTTGAGACTGAAATGCTCTTGAAAACTTGAGTTGTTGAAGCTTTAAAACTTGATCTTTAAAAAGGACTATATGCATGCAGCTGCTTTGAATCCCAAATTTGAAATGATGCAGTTGCCTTGATTGAATATGTAGGCTTTAAAACAGTTTTGCCTTGAAACTGTACAGGGTATAGATTTACAGGAAATTGATTTCAAGATGTAGATGGTTTGCATGCTTGAAGAGGTGCAGGTTGATTTTGATTTGCATGTTTTGATTTCATGATTTTGGTTTTAGAGGAAGTGTTTTTTTTCTTTTCAAATTTGCTTTGCTCTTTTGATTTGGAAAAAAGAATAAGGAATGAAAGAAGATTTGTTTATGTATAAAAACTGAAATACTTATTAATAAAAATAAAAGAAAAGGCTAATTTTAAAATGCCACTTGTCTTAAATTTTAACATTTGTCATGTAGGTATGTTAATTAGTTAACACATGTCTTTTAAGGTAATTTAGTCATAATTAAATGTTAATTAGTATTTAGTTAATAGATTATTATAAGATAAATGTAAACTTCTGTTTAATTAATTAGTTATTATGTACTTATTTACATATAGGAAATTTTGAAATGAATAAATCCAATTATATTTATAAAATAAAAGTTTATACAAATATTTTAAAATCCAAAACAATTAAAAATATTTATACATTAAATTTCAAGGCTTTAAACTCAGATTCAAATCAAATTCTAAAATTAAATTTTGAAATCAAGTTATATATATACATATATAACTACATAATTCAATTTTGAAAAACAAACTATTTTTATTAAAATCTATTTGTTAAAAACAATACATTATTATATTTTGAAAATAACAAATTTGATAACTCTAAATAATTTATAAAAGAAATTGTTTCTTTATTAATAAATTACTTATTTTATCACACTATATCAAAATAAACCTTTTTGGTAATTTTATTTAATTTTAAACTTAAGTTAAAACATATTTTAAACCATTTAAATATTTACCTTATGTATTAAAATCATATGGTTATTTATTATATACTTTTAAAAAACTTAATATCAAATAAATTAATTTAAACGAATTAAATTTTTATCTCAACAATTTAAAAACCATATTTTATTTATTCAATAGCTTTTTAAAAGTTTAAGATTAAAATTATACCCAATTTTACCAAAAATATATATTATTTAGAAAACAAGATTTACTTATTTATTAAATTTAAAACAAGGCATATCAATTTACTATATATACATATTCTATATACATTATAAATAGAAAACAATTATTAGCTTTTTAAAGATAAAATTTATCAATTAAATATCTATTTTAATCGGTTTATTAAATTAATTCAAATCTTATTACAAAGATTATTAAATCAATTTAATTTTTAATTCAGATTATTAAATTGATATCGCCTAAAATTCTGGGTCATCACATCATTGCTCTACACCATGGAGCCAAAACGACTCTAAAATCGGTTAGGGCCGATCGGTCCAAAAAGCATTATAAGCAGAATACTCATCGACAATCATAAAGGTCCGAATGTGAATCACCCATTCTTCTCCTTCTCCAAGTTCTACAGGGAGGTCAGTCATTCCAATTGGCTATTTAGCTTCACCTGTAAATCCCTGAATCTTTATTTATAGGCGGCCACATCCTTTATGCTAATCTTCATTTGGGCAAACATCTTCCGGAATAGGATGTTGATCGAACTTCCATTATTAACCAATACTTAATGCACAACTACTGGTCCAATCCAGACCATTATCACAATTGGGTCGAGAGTCGATGCTTCTATGCATTCAGTGTCTCGATTTCCAAACACAATGTCATTTGTAATCATTGTTTATTGCTTAGTCGAAGCTCTGTCTTCGATGTGTAGCAATGCTCCTATGGTACATGCTTCAAAGAACTAGCATATTTCTCCTTTTCACACCAACTCTTCTACACTGGGTGAGGTCCTCCTATAATGCTGTTTATGACGAGTTTTCCATCTATTCGCCTGGGCCCTTCTCTGTTGGGTCCATGTGGTTCCTCTAGCGCATCCGACCTTTTGGGTCCGACGGGTTGAACAGTGTTTTATGGTTTCTTCATGTATTGCTGAAGCCAGTTGTTACTTATCAATTACTCAATTAAGTCCTTCAGATGTCGGCATTCGTTTGTATTATTCCTATGAGTTTCATGGAAGCAGCAATACGTCCCCAACCTTTACTATTGTTGGCCACTTCCACCTTGGGTGTGTTAACCCGCCTTTTAGCAAGACAGCATACATGCGGATTTAACCCAATAGACTGCACGGTTATCGAGGCTATAATATTATGGATTTGGTTCAAATAGGTGGGGGATAATCAATTAGGAATATGAAGCCAGGGTTAAGCATAGTCAATGGATAAACGACGCAAGACTTAGTGAACTACGTAGCTCGAGTTCTACTTCGGGTGGGCATGATGTTGCTACGGGTTAGCATTGTTGCTCCGAGTCAGTATAGAGTTGCTTCGGGTTCTACTTCGGGTCAGCGTAGGGTTTGCTTCGGGGTTGGCATGGTGTTTCTCAAGGTCAACATTATCACTTCGGGTCGGCATAGAGTTGCTTAGGGTTCTACATTGAGTCGGCATAAGGTTTGCTTTGGGTTCTACTTCGAGTCGGCACTGTGTTGCTCCAGGTCGGCATTGTTACTCCGAGTCGGCATAGAGTTGCTTTAGGTTCTACTTTGGGTTGGCATAGGGTTCACTTCGGGTTCTACTTTGGGTCGACATGATGTTGCTTCGGGTTGGCATTGTTACTTCGGGTCGGCATAGAATTGTTTCGGGTTCTACTTCGGGTCGGTAGAGGGTACACTTTGGGTTCTACTTCGGGTCGGCATGGTTTTGCTCCGGGTCGGCGTGCGATGGACGAGTTCGGCTCGACGATCGTTGTGGTGGGCCTATGTTGGTGAGAAGCCCTGTAACCGAGATTTCACCTATAAATATAATAGGCTTGGCTTCCAAAAAAGGGGATTCATTTTACTTCTCTTCATCTTCTACCTAGAGGCTAATCTGCCATTTTTATTTTGGAATTCTGGATTGTAACTGTAATCAAATTTCAGTATAATAAAAATGATTATTTTGGAGTGGACGAAGGCTGGAGTTAGCCAAATCACTATAAACCTTATCTCTCTTTTGTTGCTTTCATTTTAATTTTAGCGATTCTTCATATTATATTCTCTACATATATTTTATCTGTGATCCATGACTTGATATTGGTGCTTTCATTTATAATTTGGTGTTGGCGGTTAATTTTGACGACAACATTTTGGCGCTTTCACTTAGAAAGCTAGCACTTAGGGATTTAGAAATTTGGATCTTGGATTCGAAATCTTGGGAACTTGGATTTAGGAAGCAATGGCTAGGCAGTCAACAAGGAGACAGAGAACAGAGAGGAGCCATCATGAAGGAAGTTAAGAGGCTTCCTCAGGAGCTAATCAGACCTTAATCTTCATCACCAGAGACAAGATGGGAATAATGATGGATGCTAAGCAGGAAAGGATGCTAAAGAGAAAAGAGGAAATCTAAGATCAGAATCAAAGAAAAGAAGCAAGAAGGATGATGGATGGAGTGCAATTGTTGGGAGCACCCTAGGTCAACCAGGTCGATTGGCAAAACCATAGCCGATCGTTATATAACAACTGATGCCGACCCTTCCCCACCCGAGGGCATGCCCCTGGGTTATGTTAACTCAATTCTTGGCTGGACAATTGATGGTGCTATGGATTTTGGCATGGATCAGAACTTGGATGCACGTTTGGAAGAGGATAATCTCGGATTCCCTCGCGGGCTTGGGGGCAGGATGGAAATGATAATTGGAGACCACTTATGGTTGCTGGAACAGTTGGAAAATGGAATCCATGACTTGTAGCAGAAATTAGCAGGCTTAGATATGGATTGGATCAACCAAGTGCAAACCCCGACCAAGGAGAATGGATCAGCATAGCTCCCCATGGAATCGAGGGCATGGATTCGGAAGGCTTTGTTTGAAAATGGATAGCGGTGATGGAACATGAGCAGCCAACATCTGCCACAAATCGAATCTAGCCCGACTTAAGAGCATAGGTCGTCATCTCTTGATAGCATGAACTAAATAACTAATAATAAATACTTCACTAAAACGGCTAAGTCACTACGCATGTATGAGATCACGAACGGTCCTTGGGCATGCTCTGATATGGCGATGGACCACCATAATAAGTGATTTTGAAACTCACTCGAACGTGAAATCTAACATTTATAATTCTGAGTCTCATCCAGACACTCACATTTTGCCTCGAATAGCACTAGATCTCGAACGATCACATATCGCCTCGAGCGGCACTCGATCTCAAATGATCATAACACGCCTCAAACGGCACACGATCTCAAACGATCGCATTTCAGCTCGAATAACACACAATCTCGAATAATCACATCTCACCTCGAATAGCTTACAATCTCGAACAATCGCATTTTGCCTGGAATGGCATACGATCTCGAACGATTACATTTTGCCTCGAACAGCACACGATCCGAACGATCGCGTTTCACCTCGAACGACACACGATCTCGAATGATCACAAGTCACCTCGAATGGCAGACGATCTCGAATGATTGCACTTCACCTCGAATGACACATGATCTCAAACAATCACATTTTGGCTTGAATGGCACATGATCTTGAACGATCGCATTTCGCCTCGAGCGGCACATGATTTTGAATGATTGCATTTTGCCTCAAGTGGCAACCAATTTCGAACGATCATATTTCACCTAAACGGACGCTTGATCCCATGTAATCATCATCATCTTGGGATGGCTACAAATTTTAACAACGGTCCCGAATCATTATTTCTGACAATCAGGCAGGATCACTGATTTCTTCATAGGTCATCCACAGGTTTCGAACATCGGGTTTATGGCAATACTGAACATGCCTTCCTATTTAAGGCATGTTTTGGAGGGAAAAGTGTTCACTCGTCTTTTGGCAAGGCAATATGCAGGTGGATTTAACCTAATGGACTACACGGTTATCGAGGCTGGAATATTATGGGTTTGATTGAAATAGATGGATGGATAATCAATTATGGATATGAAGCCAGGGTTAAGCATATTCGATAGATAAATGACATAGGACTTGGAGAAAGGCATAGCTCGGGTTCTACTTTGGGTCGGCATAGGGTTCGCTTTGGGTTCTACTTCAGGCGGCACGATGTTGCTTCGGGTCAACATTGTTACTCTGGGTCGGCATAGATTTGCTTCGGGTTCTCCTTCGGGTCGGCATAGGGTTCGGTTCGTGTTCTACTTCGGGTCCGCATGGTGTTTGCCCTTGCTCGGTGTTGTTACTCTAGGTCGGCATAAAGTTGCTTCGGGTTCTACTTCGGGTCGGCATAGGGTTTGCTTCGGGTTCTACTTCGGGTCGGCATAGGGTTTGCTTTGGGTTCTACTTTGGGTCGGCATGATGTTGCTCCGGGTCGACATTGTTACTCCAGGTTAGCATAGAGTTGCTTCGGGTTTTACTTCGGGTCATAATAGGGTCCGCTTCGGGTTCTACTTCGGGTCGGCATGATGTTGTTCCAGGTCGACATGGTGTTGCTCCGGGTCGGCATAGGATCGACGAGTTGGCCTCGACGGTCATTGTGTTAGGCCCATGTAGGTGAGAAGGCCCTATAGCCAAGATTTCACCTATAAATACAGTAGGCTTGGCTTCGAAAAAAGTGGATTCATTTTGCTCCTCTTCATTTTCTACCTAGAGGCTACTCTGCCATTTTTATTCTAGAATTTGAGATTATAACTGTAATCATATTTAAGTATAATAAAAAGGATTATTCTGGAGTGGATGTAGGCTGGAGTTAGCCGAACCACTATAAATCTTGTCTCTCTTTTATTGCTTTTATTTTAATTTTGATGATTCTTCATATTATATTCTCTACATATATTCTATCTGTGATCCGTGACTTGATATTGGTGCTTTCACTTAAAATTGGATGTTGGTGGTCAATTTTGATGCCAACAACCAGTTTATTCTACAGTTCAATTTCCTAAGTGATAAGATAGATATTCTCCAAATTTCCATTCAACAGCGTCTAGTACTTGGTCTTAGATTCCTTTGATGCTTTCTATCCCCATTATGCCTACCAACACCTTGACTCCTCTTCTTCCGATTTACATCTTTCCCTGCACTTCCTGCTATAGTTCTAAAGCTATATCCATCTTGATTGACTACAAGTTACTCTGAATCATCTCTTTCGATTTCTCATTACCAGGCTTATCTTCAATTCATGATTGCTTCTTCCAACCTCGGAAATTGGTTTTCCTTTCAATGGAATTCCTCCATAGTAGCGGGTTGCTTCACCTTAATCCACCTACCAAATTTGTGTCTAGGTGAATGCGCCGGACATGTACCATGAATACAAAATCTTCCTTCGAATTGCTAATTTCCGTAATAGAGATGTTAAATCGATTCAAGAAAGCTTTTAGTGGCTCCTTTGGTCCTTGTAACAAGACAGACAATGACATAATATCCTTCGGATATGTAGCATAGTGCTTGAACTGCTCTAGAAACTGTTTGCGTCAAAATTGGTCACAAACCCCAAATACCGTGAAAACACCAGTGTATGAGTACAAATCAACAATATTCAAACACAAATAACAGATCTCAGCAAATAACAAGCGACAAATCAGAAATAATGAACAGAGACACAAGTTTTATAGTGGTTCGGCTAACTCCAGCCTACATCCACTCTAAAGTTTTATCCTTTTATTAATTATCCTTGCTGGTTACGAGTGATTACAGCAGTTACAAAGTCCAAATTCGAAATCAATGACAGTAATGAAGATATGGAGTGGACCTGGCAGTGTCCGGGCGTGCTTCTTCTTTCCAAATTCTCCGACCCCTTTTCTGAATGACCAGGGGCTCTATTTATAGGCGTAGGAGGCTGATATCTCTCCTAAAAATCCGGTAGACCGCTTCTGGCACGTGAGGGGGCCCATACGCCCGGATTCTGGAAATCCAGGCCCACTTTGGGACCGATTCGAACTAGGGTTCGAATTGATCAAGAAAGCATCCAATCGAAGTGAAATTTGGTGCAGTCATTCTTCCACATGCATGCAAGCTCCTGTAAAAATTTCATTGCATTTGGATCAACGGTTTGGAAGATATGATCGATTCGAGTTTGGGTTGTCCGCTGCCTGTCGTCTTCGAATCCAGTGCTTCGAATCCATCCAAAGCGCGTGTGCATCGATGACGTGTCACGAATTCTCTGGGTCGATCCACCTTTTTCGCCGCGTTGAGCGTTTCTTCCCTTGTTTGTATCGATCGCTTCGAATAGATACGAGCATTGTCTCTAAGTCCTTCGAATCCATGAAGTCGACTCCCCGCATATCCTTCTCGAACGCCCTCTTCGTATCGATAGGTACGAATCCAAAATCAAAACTACTACTTCCTTTTCGTATCGACCAGCGCTGATCGATACGAAGGACTTCTGCGCATCCATCCCACTGTTCTACAACGATGCGAAGCGCATCGATTCGAAGTAAACTCCTACATTTCCTTTTGATCGATACGAACTGTATCGATTCGAATCAACATCTTCCTGATCGATGCGAAGCGCATCGATACGAACCAACCCTTATACACCTATGGATACGAAGGAGACCTATGCCATCATCGAGTCGAAATCCACCTAACCTTTTCTTCCGATCGGTACGAAGTAACCGAGTCGAACCCATGCCGATCGATACGAAATGTATCGATTCGAAGTGGTATCGATACGAACCGTATCGATACGAACGCAACCCCTGATCGATTCGAACCATCCTTGCGTGCCGATGGGTTCGAACAACATGCCCTTCCTACCTTGAATCGATCATATCTCCTTCATACAAACTCCGATTAACCTAAAATTTGAAACATAGCCTTTCCTAGTCCTTATCATCGTCTCCAACCAATTTTGTCCCGATCGGAGCTCAACCAAATTTTGACGTTATCGATTGTAGTCTTGTTTCCAATCGATCTCCAATCCCGATATCCATCATTCCATACCTATTTGTTGATATTCCAGTTTTGACCAAAAAGTGGGATAACACTTTGCCCCCCAAAACATGCCTTTTGATAAGAAGGCGTGTTTTGAATAGTTCCGATTCCAATATCCAAAGTCCATAGCCATATCGCCAAAGTATGTCATCCTTGACTGCTTCGAGTCGATGCCCAATTCCAAATCCAATAACCAAAGTCTTAGCCAATTCCATATCCATTCGAACTCGACAACCGAGTCCAAATCCATCCTAATCCCATAGCCAATAACCAAATCCAGGACCTCTCCGGGTCGATATCCGAATCCATAACCTCTCCGGGCTCTTGCCAAGCGCAATCCACACCTGACGACCGTGGTCCAGTGTCCCTGGACGTTGAGCTAACCTCTTCGGGTTCTTGCCAAGTGCGATCCACACCTGACGACCGTGGTCCAGTGTCCCTGGACGTTGTTCAAAGCCATGGCTTAAGTCCTAAGCCGAATCCTGGTCTCTCCGGACCCTTGTTGAGCATAGTCCGTACTCAACGACCTGAAAATAACAATTGATAATACAGGCCCTAAGTCTTAGGCCGAATCCTGGTCACTCCGGACCCTTGCCAAGCATAGTCCATACTTGACGACCTGAATGAGCCAATTTACCACGTTCGGGCTAAAGCGACTCACCCCTTGCTAGGCATAATCCATACCCGACGACCGTTTATCAAAAACCAGATAAAAATCCAATCCAGAATCCAAATCCCAAAATCCAAATCAAAATCAAAGAATCAGAAATCCAAACGAGCATCCAAAACCGAAAACAATCACCCAAAGGAAAATCCAAATCAAAAAGCAAGCAAAACCAAGAGTTCAATCCAAACTCCAAAACCAAATCCAAAAAGAAAAGCAGTGTCCAATCAAAAAGCAAAAGATAAATTTCACAAATCACAACATCGCAGTTTATCATCATTCAGAGCATGCCTAGGGGCTATCTCTGTCCCCGTAGATGTGTAAATGACTAGATTGCTCGCCAGTAGTTCGCTACTTATTTCATATTATCCTGATTAGTGGATGATCAATCGACCATCATCTCGGGGCCTCACATCATCACGGTGTGAGGTAGTTGGTGGTTGCTCCTGCTCCACCGTCGCATTCCGAGTTCCGACATATTGTCGTAATTGTCCATTCCTTACATGCTCCTCGATTATATCCTTTAAGTGCCTGCAGCTGTTGGTATCATGTCCATCTAAATCATGGAAGAGGCAGTGCCCTCTTGATCTCCTCTCCTGTTCTGATGGTTCTCTCCTAGCTGGCCTCAGGTAGGGAAGGCGATCCCGAGTATCCAGGTATATCCGCTCCAGCGTCTCGTTCAATCCTGTGTATGTGGAAAACTTTGGATCCTTCCATCGCTTCCTAGCGTTTCCAGAATCATCATCCAACTTCCTTTTCCCTTTGTCTTTATCTAAGACTTTGCTGAATGATCCTCCACCCTCAGTTGCATTAACCTTTTTCACCTTTAAATCCGTACTTGCATCTTCTTGCCGAAGGAACCTTTCTGCCTCGTGAAAGAATTCGTCAAGATCCTGTGGGGGATCTCGTATCAGAGATACCTTGAAATCCGAGTCCTCCCTGACTCCTGATACTGCTGCCATTAAAACCATTGATGGATCAGGCCGATCCACCGAAGCGACCGCCGCACTGAATCGAGTTAGAAAAGCTCTAAGCGATTCATCCATCCTTTGCTTCACCGATGTCAATGTCATCACATTCTTCGGCCTCTAGACGTGAACCCGAAACTGTCCCAAAAATCTTTCCACCAATTCCCTCCAGGTCCTGATAGATCCTTCTCCCAGCTGCCAAAACCACATTGCAGCTAAGTCCATCAAATACAAAGGGAAGCATCGGGCCATCACTTCCTCAGATGCCCCCAGCACCTCCATGTGTCTAGTGTACCTCATCAAATGATCAGTTGGGTCTGCCTTGCCATCATAGACCTCCACGCTAGGTAGCTTGAACTTAGGTGGATTCTGAGCCATCCTTATTTCCCGAGCGAATGGACTCCTATTCACTCCTTCCAAGTCTCTGTTGATCAAACCACCTCGCACAGTTTTCCTGATGATCTCCATTAATCCAGTATTGTCTGTTGGGGGTTGCCCCCCATGCCCCCGAGGGAACTCCGGCACATATTCCTCGTGTGGCTCACTAGCAGCAACGTTAGCTCTAGCCTGTTGAACTCCTTCCAAAGGTCCTCCTGTGTTGGATCCTGTGGGCCTGCCCCCAAGCCCTTGTTGATTACCCACTAGCTCCACATCCCGTCCTCCATTGGGTTCCACAACCCTAATTCCTTGTTCTGCATCCACCGTGGCTGTACCTGTTCCTAAGTTCTGCATCTCTGCAGCTCTCATTTGCTCAAAGAAAGTCTGCATCATTTCCTGTTGGCCCTTCAATAATCTCTCTTGCAAAGAATTTGCCATGGCTTCCATCTCATTCCGGGTTATGTAGATTGAAGCCTGTCCTTCCCCAGCTCCGAAGGATGCTTGTTGACTTCCTTCCTGTTGGCTTCTCTCAGCCCTTTGCCTTCTACTATTTTGCCTAGTCATTATCTTCAAACCCTAAAAACTCCTTAAAATCTCCAAATCTGAACTTCAAATCCGATGCAGCGGGTGCTAGTCGTTCTCGGTGAAAGCACCAAAGTGTTTGCGCCAAAATTAGTCATAAACCCCAAATACCGTGAAAACACCAGTGTATGAGTACAAATCAACAATATTCAAACACAAATAACAGATCTCCTTAAATAACAAGCGACAAATCAGAAATAATGAACAGAGACACAAGTTTTATAGTGGTTCGGCTATCTTCGGCCTACGTCCACTCGAAAGTTTTATCCTTTTATTAATTATCCTTGCTGGTTACGAGTGATTACAGCAGTTACAAAGTCCAAATTCGAAATCAATGACAGTAATGAAGATATGGAATGATCCTGGCAGCGTCCGGGCGTGCTTCTTCTTTCCAAATTCTCCGACCCCTTTTCTGAATGACTAGGGGCTCTATTTATAGGCGTAGGAGGCTGATATCTGTCCTAAAAATCCGGTAGACCGCATCTGGCACGTGAGGGGGCCCATACGCCCGGATTCTGGAAATCCGGGCCCACTTTAGGACCGATTCGAACTCGGGTTCGAATCGATCAAGAAAGCATCCAATCGAAGTGAAATTTATTGTCATTCTTCCACATGCATGCAAGCTCCTGTAAAAATTTCATTGCATTTGGATCAACGGTTTGGAAGATATGATCGATTCGAGTTTGGGTTGTCCGCTGCCTATCGTCTTCGAATCCAGTGCTTCGAATCCATCTTGTTCGAATCCATCCAAAGCGCGTGCGCATCGATGTCGTGTCACGAATTCTCCGGGTCGATCCACCTTTGTCGCCGCATTGAGCGTTTCTTTCCTTGTTCATATCGATCGCTTCGAATAGATACGAGCATTGTCTCTAAGTCCTTCGAATCCATGAAGTCGACTCCCCGCGTATCCTTCTCGAACGCCCTCTTCGTATCGATAGGTACGAATCCAAAATCAAAACTGCTACTTCCTTTTCGTATCGACCAGCGCTGATCGATACGAAGGACTTCTGTGCATCCATCCCACTGTTCTACAACGATGCGAAGCGCATCGATTCGAAGTAAACTCCTACATTTCGTTTTGATTGATACGAACTGTATCGATTCGAATCAACATCTTCCTGATCGATGCGAAGCGCATCGATACGAACCAACCCTTATACACCTATGGATACAAAGGAGACCTATGCCATCATCGAGTCGAAATCCACCTAACCTTTTCTTTCGATCGATACGAAGTAACCGAGTCGAACCCATGCCGATCGATTCGAAATGTATCGATTCGAAGTGGTATCGATACGAACCGTATCGATACGAACGCAACCCCTGATCGCGTTGAACCATCCTTGCGTGCCGATGGGTTCAAACAGCATGTCCTTCCTACCTTGAATCGATCATATCTCCTTCATACGAACTCCGATTAACCTAAAATTTGAAACATAGCCTTTCCTAGTCCTTATCATCGTCTCCAACCAATTTTGTCCCGATCGGAGATCAACCAAATTTTGACGTTATCGATTGTAGTCTTGTTTCCAATCGATCTCCAATCCCGATATCCATCATTCCATACCTATTTGTTGATGTTCCAGTTTTGACCAAAAAGTGGGATAACAGAAACTTCTTAGCAAATTCATCAAACATAGATATGGATTTAGGCGTGAGCGTAGTGAACCACATTGAAGATCTTCCTTCTAAGAAGATAGGGAAACACTGACAATGAATAGCGTCTGTTGCTCTAGCTCCATCCATATGTGATTCATATTTAAGTAAGTGTTATCTGGGATTAGAAGTTCCATTGTAGGATGGTATTGTTGGCATGGTGAACTTTCTAGGGTATTCTTCTTTTAAGATATTTTCATTGAATGGAGTTTGGCTTAGTGTAGAACCCCAATCAACGTTCTTCATCTCCCTACTTTCTTTTACCAATCATTTGACCATATCAGCGATGCACTCCTTGCTAGTACGATAATCTAAAGGTCAACTATCATGGGCTGCACCAAGTGTACAACTCGTCAAATGGTCTCGGCTTACAGGATGACATCTAGGTGCTTCTATCTTTAGGAGTACCACACCTTCGGTATTTGGCGGACATACGGTTGTGTAAAACCCCATATTTTGATAATATTTTTTAGGATATTTAATTAGATAAAATAAATAAAATAATGCATTATTTAGGGGACTAAGATTTGATTTTATTAAAGGGGTAGTCGTGCTACTTAACAACGAATTAATGAAGGGTTAAAATGAAATATAGGAGGGGTAAAGTAGGAAAAAGACAATTCCTAGATCCCTTAAACTTAGCCGTGTATACTCTAATAAAAGTTCACTTCTCATTTTCATTTTCTTTAAAATTTTCAATCTAAGGCCGACCACCATTAACAAGGAAAAAGAGGAAAAAATATAGAGAAAAGCTAGAAAGAAGCTTAAGCAAATCAAATATGTTCATATCTCAATCTCTTTGATCACAAAAGCTAAGCTAAATATTGTTTACATCTCTAATATGTTTTTTTTGTTTTAAGGAGGAATCCATAATATTTTGCAATGTTTTTCCATGTTTTCGAATAATGGAATGTTTATATATACTTGTTGATGATTTATACATGTTCATATTGATTTTATGATATGTTTTAAGGTAAAAACCTATTAAATTACATCTAAATGGTTTGTAAATTGTTATGAAGATTGGAAATAATATTTTGGAGATGGGTATCAATTTCTGGAATTTTTGGAATTTATGTGGATTCAATATGAATTTTCTAGTAAAGAAAATGTTATTTTGGGTTATAAATTATTTATGGAAAAATTATAAAAGATTTGGGTCAGAAGTTTTTATATGTTAGAAAACATATTGAAAGAGATTTTCTGAATTTTTTCTAGATTTTTCCTTAGTGTTTTGATGGGTATATAAAATTATTTAAGGTATGAGACTTAGTTGTTTTATATATTTTAAAAGGAGAAAGGGGCTTTTTGTAAATAATTTGAAATTGTTATTCTAGAAATCGACAACACTTTTGAAAAAGTAAAATGGCAACCAATCAGATCTAGACAAATAAGCCAAGTTAGGTACAAAAGAAGTAGTTTAAAAGTACAAATAAATAGGTTTTTCGTTGTTTCGATGCTTTCGGCACCAGGTTCCGCCTTAATTCCTTCGCCCCTGACATAGTCGAAACAAATGCACATGATATCAGAGAACATGCACGTAGTGAATTGGATGTGGTAAAAGGTATAGGGTCAAAACCATGGTTTCCGAAGGGATTGAGGCTTTACTTTTAAATGAAATTACACCTGCTTGCTTTCGACTAAGATGCTTTCGACTTGGTTGGGTTTCGACCAGGTTAAATGGTTTAAAAGGAAATGTTTTCGATTGGGTTGGGCATTTGTTTTAAATGATTGCTTTCGACTAAGTCAAAAAACCTAGCTGCTGCCTTTTTACCTTTCGGCCCAAAGGATTTTGAAGGGATTGCATTGTTTTAAAATCCTGCCCTCTTCAATGCTTTCGAATGGATGGTTATCGATGGCATCACTTCTTACTTAGGAAATGCTTTCGAAACAATGGCTTTCGACTTAAATGGTTTAGTGGCCCTTTTGTTTAATTGAAGTATAACCCAAATCGGTTTCGGAGAGAGATCAGCTAAATGATTTCGAAAGGTGCTTTTCCACATGTTTTAAATTGAACCTAAGTGCTTTCGAAAGGTTTAGATTTAATTTTTTTTGAAATGTTTTAAAATAGGTTTCGAAGGGATGGTTCCCAATGGTTTCAAAGGAGTTGAAAAGTATAGTTTTTCTAATGGTTTCGAATAGTTTCAAAATGAAAGATTTTGCAAGGGTTTCGAAAGGCAAGGTTTAAAGGTTTAAGTAGAAAGATGTCTAAGGTTTTAAAGCTTTCGAAAGGAAAGATTTTCCAAAGGTTTTGAAAGCATTTGAGAATAGTTTCGAAAGGAAGGTTTTGGCCTTTCGGCCTAGATAAAAGAATGGGTTTCACTTGGTTTCGAAAGGGGTACTTTCAATAGTTTTGGAAAAGTTACTTTCAATGGTTTCGAAAGAGGTACTTTCAATAGATTTGAAGGGGGGCTTTTAAAGGTATAAGTGTTTTCATCAACTAAGATTTGTAAAGTGTATATATATAACATGGAAAGATGATTTTGAGTAAAGCATAGAGATTATATATTTTCCTTGTTTGAGTATGATTTAAAGGTTAAAATCATTTTGAAATGGTTTTCAAGGAAATTTTTGGATAAATATCCCTAAGTAAAAAGGAATCAGATATTAGACTACCAGATGGGCTGGTATAGGGTTGCGCCTATACATTAGCTATTAGTCCCAACTAATTTAGTCCAAAATTCTAGTGTGTAGGGCTTTGTCACAGGTAAGACTAAAATTATGGATACACACAGAAAGGAATATATGTTTGTATACAGATAGGTTATTGGTGAGCCCACTAAACAATTAGGATCAGGTGACCCAAAGATGATAAATTAATGACAAACCGTCTAGAAGAGAAGAATTAATAGATAATTACGGACCGAATGTCCAGAAGAAGAGCATATGCAAGATAAATTTTGATATGTTTTCTAGTAGGCCCTAGTCAACCAGTGGTTATAGTTAGCTAAAAAAAGTGCATGAACAAATAGTTCATTTATTACCTGATATGTATTTATGTTTACATAATGGTGCTTTACAGATTTTAACCAGTTTTGGTTGTAGGAAAAGATTTGCGAAAAGATATGTTTTAAAGAAATGTTCGTGAGGGGAAACTGTTTCCGCTATGCGGTGTGGTCTCACTTAACATAAATAATAGAGACAAGCTGTATTATTCACACTAGGCTTTATGTCTGACTCGAATTTTTTGTTTCCTCTTAAACTCTCGAGTGCTCAGAAATTGATTTGAGTAGGCAGAGGCTTCAAGTTTTCAGATTTTCGTAGTTTTGGTGAATAAAGCTTCTAGAGATGAGCAGGTGGCCGATGATTAGCTATTTAGGAACTACATATTATTTTATTTTGGTTCCGCTGTGTATTAAGTCAAATATGACTATATTGCTTTGATTATCCCAAGGGGCATTGTCATATGTCGCTCTTGGCATATTATTGTAAATTATATTTGATCGTTAGTTGGGAAACATTTTAGGGATTTTTGTAACTTGGATATGATATTGTTTTGAAATCTAATCAACAAAATCTTTTTTTTAAAATGTGTGATTTTGTTTATATTAAGTGATTTTGATATTATGGATACTATTAACATCGCCGTATTTTGTCAACATAAGTTAATACTATAGTTGACTGTAGCATCTTTAGCGCCTGGCTTTTGGCCTTTAGATACGGATGTTACAGCTTGGTATCAGTGCATAGGTTTATGAAATTTTTTAACTTAAAATGGTTCTTTCAAAACAAAATCCTAAGGAATTAGAGTAAGATTGGGTTTTAGGATAACGCTATGGTAACGTACTTATATTTGCTATATATAAGCATGTGCTTTATCTCTAGTCTCCTATCTTTGATTAGGTTATCTATCTGTATCTCATGAGATTTGAATACAGATATGGATGGTAGAAGAGGAAGAGTTAGCCCAGGAGGCGAAGGTACCAATGGGAATGCCAAACCTAGTACACTAAGAACCCAAGGTCGAGTAGAAGCAGAGAATGTGGGTGTTGGAGTCCCGTATGTTGGAAAAGAAGCTATGTATCAGTTCTTCGTGAATATGGTGCAAGCAGAAGTTGCTACTGGAGAGTGAGAGGTGCAGTTCTGAAGGTCCCAGTTGTTCATGACTATGCTAAGTTGAGTGGAGATCACACTAAGCTTGGAGGGAAGCCATTTATTGGAATGGAAGATTCCATTGAGGTAGAGAATTGGTTGTTTCATTGGGATAGGATTTTTATATAATTGAGGCTCAATGATGAGCTGAAGAGGAGGTTGGCATCCAGCAGCTTCAAGGAGCTGGTTTATTTTGGTGGAATAGTGTGACAATGGCAGTGGATGAGAAGACCATGACATATGCAGAGTTCAAAAGGAGGTTTCGGGAAAGGTACATGTCGATAATGGCGCAATCTGTCTTGATTAAGAAGTTTGCTGAGCTAGAACATGGAGAGATGACTTTTCTGGAGTGCGCTTAGGTTCGAGGAGTAAGCTCGATATGGTTATGCTGCTGTTGATACAGTGATGAAGAAGAATGAGAAGTTCATTAGGGGATTGAAGCTTGAGTTGGCTAGAGCTACTTTATTGCATATCGGAGATCCTTGTGATATGGTTGTGAAAATGCCTTTGAGGCACGAGGAGATGCTTGCTTGTCAGGAGAAGAATAAGGCTTAGGAGGTCCAGATTGGCTCGGGCCAGAATTATAAGTTTTTCCATAAGAAGGGTGCTCAGAAGGGTGGAGTAATCAAGAGATGGAAGTCTGAGGTGGTATGTTTTAAGTGCGACAAAAAGGGGCATTTTGCCAATGAGCGTCGTTCTAGGAAGGCTAAGGAAGTGATTAGGAAGAAGAATGTCCGGTGCTTCAAGTGCAATCAGATAGGCCATTATAAAAACCTGTGCAAGGAGCCTACCAAGGATGGAAAGGACAAAGTGTATGCATTGGAGCCTGCAGCTTCTAAGCTGATAGATCAGGAGAAAGGAAAGGCAGTTTTAGGAGGTATGCTTCAGATTCATGGTATGTTTGTTAGTTTTCTATTTAATACTGGTGCATCGCATTCTTTTATATCTAAATGTTTGATAGATAAGCTTAATCTTGAGCAGATATATTTAGTTACTTCCTTACGGGTTGCGAATCTAATAGGAGGTTATGCAACTCTAGGGTTAAGATGTGACTAGTTAGAGTTGGAGCTATTAGGTCATACTTTTTTTTTGCAGTTTGCATGTATTTTATTTTTTGGGATTCAGAATTATTCTTGGGATGAATTGGTTAAGTTAGTATGATTTTAGGATATTTTTCCAGGATATGGAGATATCTCTTAGACAACCTGATTGTAGCGATAGGACAGCTTAGACCATATAAGGTTCTTGCAATGAAGTAAATGCTTTATTGGGTGTCATGGAGTCGGAGATGAATTGAGTCGAGTTTTCATGGTTAGAGAATTCGTAGTTGTTTTTGAGCCTATTGTTGGATTGCCACCAAAACAAGCCATTGATTTTCACATAGATTTGGTTTCGAAAGCCGAACCAGTGAGAAGGCCACCAAACAAGATGACCCCTTTAGAGATGAGGGAGATGAAGGTGCAGTTGGTGGAATTAGAAGGCAAGAGCTTTGTCGGGCCGGGTAGTTCACCTTGGAGTGCAGCATTAGTGTTGCTAAGAAGCCGGAGGGATCGTTGAGGCTATGTATCAATTATCATAAATGAGAGGACGATAAAGAATCGGTATCCACTGCCTAGAACTGACGATTTGTTCGACTAGTTGAGTGGAGCCAAGGTATTTTCTCCATTGGATTTGGCAACAGGTTTCCATCAGCTCAGGGTAGCAGAGGATTGTATATTGTTGATGGCGTTAAGGACTAGATATGGGTCGTACAAATGGTTAGTTATGTTGTTAAGACTGACGAATGCACCAGCTTTCTTTGTGGGTTTGATGAACTGAATTTTTTAAGAAAACATGGATAGGTTTTTATTGGTTTTCATAAATTATATTTTGATTAAGCCTAAGGTTGAAAGAGAAAATGAAGTTTAACTTAGATTGGTGCTTGAGACGCTGAGGTAGCATTAGCTATAGGCGAAGTTCTCAAAGTGTCACTTTTGGAAGAAGAAAGTGAAGTTTCTTGGTCATGTAGTCTCAGAGAGAGGGTTATCAATGGATCCGACTATGATTGAAGTAGTGAATAGTTGGAAGAGACCGAAACAGTGACTGAGAGAAAGAGTTTCTTTGGGTTGGTTGGTTATTATCAAAGGTACATTAAGGATTTTTCACGGATAGCAGCACCGATGACCAAGCTAACGAGGAAAGATGTGAAGTTTATGTGGATCGATAAGTGTGAGGAAGCATTCTAGAGTTTGAATTACTTATTGACCCATGCACCTGTGTTGGTTGTTTTGGAAGGGAATCGGGATCTAGTAGTTTATACCAATGCAAGTCGAACGGGATTAGGGGCTGTGTTGAAACAGAGGGGTAAAGTGATTGCCTATGCTTCTAGACAGCTTAGACCGCATAAGGTTAGGTATTCGACGCATGATTTGGAATTGGCTGCAGTGATTTTCGCATTGAAGGTGTGGAGACATTACCTTTTGGGAGAGAGGCTTAAGTTATACACAGATCATAAGTCGTGAAGTATTTGTTCTCTTAGAAGGTGCTGAATATGAGAAAGCAAAGCTTCTTAGAGGTTTATTGCCGCTTATGATTTTGGGATTGAGTACACACCAAGGAAAGGCTATATGGTTGCAGATGCGCTTAGTAGGAAACATCAAAATGCAGTGTTAGCCATTATAGCTGAGTGGAAAGATTTAGAAGCATTATCAGATTGCAGAGTATAGTGGAGATCCGAGGCTAGGTCTAGCAGAGATACCATAGTGTTATTTTAGTTGGAAGTTTGACCAGTATTTATCGAAAGAATTAATTCGAAATAGGAAGAGGATCCGGTATTAGTAGAATGGATCGGCAAGCTTAGAGATTGAACTGAGAGCGATGACTTAAAGGAATTTTTTCTTGACCAGAATGGGTGGTTGAGAAAGAAAGATTATGTGTTCTGAGTGTAGGAAATATAAGGAAAGAAGTCTTAGAGGAATGCCATCATTCAAAGTTCTCTATTCATCTAGGAGGTGCTAAGATGTATCGGGATATGAAGAGGAGTTCTTTTGGGAAGGTATGAAGCGAGATATTGGTTTATGTGTAAAGCAATGCTTGATTTGCCAACAGACAAAGGCCGAACACCAGAAGCCAAGTAAGTTTCTTCAGCCATTAGATATTCTAGTATGTAAATGGCATTCTTTTCTATGGATTTTATTGACGGGTTTTCCAAGTCGAACAGAGGAAATGATAACACATGGGTCATAATGGACAGGTTAACTAAGAGTGCCCATTTCATTCCAGTTAAGTCAACTAGGACGGCACCTGTTTTAGCGAATTTGTTTATAAGGAATGTAGTTAGACTGCATGGAATTCCTAGTAGCGTAGTTAGTGATAGAGATTCCTTATTCACTAGAGAGTTCCAGAAGAGTCTGCAGGAAGTTTTGGGAACTAAGCTTAAGATGAGTACCGCTTATCATCCATAGACAGATAGACAAATGGAAAGAGTTAACAAGATCTTGGAGGATTTGTTAAGAGCTTGTGTTCTAGATTTTGGGGTATCATGGGAAGACCATCTACATCTAGTCGAGTTTTCATATAACAACATTTATCAGACTAGTATTGGGATGGCACCGTTTTAAGCTTTGTATGAAAGGCCATGCAAATCCCCTGTATGTTGGTTAGAGACCGGGGATAGGTTGGATGTTGTCTGGATTTGGCTAGAGAAGCTATAGAAAAGATTGAGGTCATTCGAGCTAGAATGAATGAGGCTCAATTTGGGCAGAAGAGTTATGTAGAAGATGGAAAGACTTAGGGTTCTCAGTTGGAGATCATGTTTTTATCAAGGTGTCATCGATGAAGCGTGTGATTGGATTCAAAGGATCATGGAAATTGCTATCAAGGTTCATTGGACCTTTTTCTATTGTTGAGAGAATTGGGAAACTCGCATATAGAGGTGATTTACCGAGTAGTTTAGCAGAAGTCCACGATGTTTTTCATATTTCTCATCTTAGAAAGTGTGTTAGAGACCCGAAGACTGCTATTGCACCGACTGTGCTAGATGACATAGTAGTAGAACCAACCTTGACTATAGTTAGAAAGCCCGTTGGTATAGTTGCGAGAGATGAGAAGAGACTTAAAACCAAGACGATTAGATTAGTCAAGGTATAGTAGAGCGACGATGACAGGGACTGTACTTGGGAGGATAAGAGCAGGATTAAAGATGCTTATCCTGACTTGTTTATTGGTAGGTTATACTTTCTTGTTTGATTGTTATGTACCTTATCGTAGTTTCAAGGACGAAATTCTTTAAGGAGGGGAGTCCGTAAAACATCATATTTTGATAACATTATTTAGGATATTTAATTAGATAATTAAATTAAATAATGTGTTGATTAGGCGATTAAGATTTGATTTTATTAAAGGGGTAGTCGTGCCACTTAATAATGAATTAAAGAAGAGTTTAAAATGAAATATAGGACGGTAAAGTAGGAAAGAGATCATTCCTACATCCCATAGACTTAGCCATGTATACTCCAATGCAAGTTCACTTTTCATTTTCATTTTCATTCAAAATTTTGAAGCCAAGGTCGGCCACTATTAACAAGGAAAAAGGGGAAAAGATAGAAAAAAAGCTAGGAAGAGCTTAAGCAAATCAAATCTATTCATATCTCAACCTCTTGAATCACAAAATCTAAGGTGAATAACGTTTACATCTCTAATATGTTTTTTTTTCGGTTTTAAGGAGGAATCCGTAATATTTTGCAATATTTTACCATGTTTTTGAATGATGGAATGTTTATATGCACTTGTTGATGATTTATACATGTTCATATTGATTTTATGATATGTTTTAAGGTAAAAACCCTATTAAATGACATCTAAATGGCTTGTGAATTTTTATGAAGGCCAGCAATAATATTTTGGAGAAGGGTTTCAATTTTCAGAAATTTTGAAATTAATGTGGATCTAATATGAATTTTCTAGTAAAGAAAATGTTATTTTAGATTATAACTTATTTAGGGGTAAATAATAAAATATTTGGGTTTTTTTATATGTTATAAAACACATTAAAAGAGGTTTTTTTGGAATTTTTATAGATTTTCCTAAGTATTTTGATAGGCATTTAAAATTATTTAAGGTATGGGACTTAAATGTTTTATATATTTTAAAAGGAGAAAGGGGCTTTTTGTAAATAATTTGAAATTGTTATTTCTGGAAAGCAGCACTTTTGAAAAAGTGAAATGGAAAGCAATTAGATTTAGATAAACAAGGAAGTTTTGGGTAGAAAAGAAATAGTTTAAAGCACAAATAAATAGGTTTCTCACTATTTTGATGCTATCGGCACCAGGTTCAGCCTTAATTCCTTCGCCTCTAACACAGTTAAAACCAGTGCATATGGTATTAGAGAATTGGTACGTAGTGAATTGGATGTGGGCGAAAGGTAGTGGGTCAAAACCATGGGTTCCGAAGGGGTTGAGGCTTTACTTTGTTTTTAAATGAAATTGCGCCTGCTTGCTTTCGACTAAGATGCTTTCGACTTGGTTGGGTTTCGACCAGGTCAAATTGTTTAAAAGGAAATGGTTTCGATTGGGTTAGGCCTTTGTTTTAAATAATTGCTTTCGCTAAGTCGAAACACCTAGTTGCCGCTTTTTTACCTTTGGCCCAAAGGTTTTCAAAGGGATTGCTTTGTTTTAAAATCCTTCCCATTTCTCCAACGCTTTCGAAGTGATGGTTTTGACACCGTCACTTCTTTACTTAGGGAATGCTTTCGAAAGAATGGCTTTCAACTTAAATGGTTTAGTGACCTTTTGTTTAATTGAAGTATAACAAAAATTGGTTTCGGAAGAGATGAGCTATTTCGAAAGGTGTTTTTCCACGTGTTGTAAATTGAACCCAAGTGCTTTCGAAAGGTTTAGATTTAATGTTTTCGAAAGGTTTCAAAAGGCGTTTCAAAAGGGTGGTTCTCCAATGGTTTTGAAAGAGTCAAAAAGTATAGTTTTCTGATGGTTTCGAAAGGAAAGGTTTTTGAAATGCAAGGTTTAAAGGTTTTAAAAGAAAGATGTCTAAGGTTTTAAAGCTTTCGGAAGGAAGATTTCCAAAGATTTCGAAAGGGTTTGAGAATGGTTTCGAAAGGAAGGTTTTGGCCTTTCGGCCTAGATAAAAGAAAGGGTTTTACTTGGTTTCGAAAGGTGTAATTTCAATGGTTTCGAAAGGGGTACTTTCAACGGTTTCGAAAGAGGTACTTCTAATGATTTCGAAAGGGGTGCTTTCAAGATTTAAAGGGGGGACTTTCAAAGGTTTAAGTGTTTTCATCAACTAAGATTTGTAAAGTATATACATATATATAACATGGAAACTTGATTTTTAGTAAAGCATAGAGATTATATATTCTCCTTGTTTGAGTTTGATTTAAAAGTTTAAATCATTTTGAAAAGGTTTTCAAGGAAAATTTTAGGAAGATATCCCCAAGTAAAAATGACTCGGATATTAGAATACCAAATGAGATTGGTATAGGGTCGCGCCCAATACATTAGGTATTAGCCTCAGCTAATTTAGTCCAAAATTCCAGTGTGTAAGGCTTTGTCACAAGTAAGACTAAAATTATGGATATATACAGAAATGAATATATGTTTGTATACAGATAGGTTATTGGTGAGCCTGCAAAATCATTAGGATCAGGTGATCCTGGAAGATGATAAATTAAGGATAGACTGTCAAGAAGATAAGAATTTAACAGATAGTTAAGGATAGAACGTCCGAAGAAGGGGAGTGTCTAACAGATCTTAGATAAATTTTGATATGTTGTCTGGTAGGCCCGAGTCAGCCAATGGTTAATAGTTAGCCAAAAAAACTAAAGTGCATGAGCAGATAGTTCAATTATTACCTGATATATATGTATGTTTGCATAATAATGCTTTACAGATTTTAACTATTTTTGGTTATAGGAAAAGATTTGCAAAAAGATATGTTTTGAAGGAATGGTATTGAGTGGAAACCGGTTCCGCTAAGCGGCATGGTCACACTTAACATAAATAACAGGGATGAACAATATTATTTACTCCGGGCTTTATGTCTGACTCGAAGTTTTTATTTCCCCTTAAATTCTCGGGTGCTCAAAATTGATTTGAGTAGGCCGAGGGTTGAGTTTTTCAAGTTTTCGTAGTTTTGACGAATTAAGCTTCCTGAAATGAGTAGATAGCTGACGGATAGTTATTTAGGACCTACAGATTATTTTGTTATGATTCCATTGTGTATTAGGTCAGATATGACTATATTGCTTTGATCACCAAGGAGTATCGTCATATGTCACTCGTGGCGTATTATTGTAAATTATATTTGATCATTGCCTGGGAAACGTTTTGAGCATTTTTGTAACTTGAATATGATATTGTTTTGAAATGTAATCAGCAAAATGTTTTTTGAAATGTATGATTTTGTTCATATTCATGTGCTTCTGATATTATGGATACCATTAACATTGCCATATTTCGTCACCAGAAGTTAATACTATAGATGACTGCTGCATTTGTTGCGCTTAGCTTTTGTCCTCTAGATACAGGATGTTACAGCTTGATATCAGATATAGTTGTCTAAACTCCTCCTTCATCAGCATCAACATCAAACTCCAAATCATCATCGTCAAGCTACACGTCCATATCCTCATCAGAGATAACCACGGCATCACCTTCTCGAGCATCCTCCACACGGGCATTCCTCTCGGTACCAAGTGAAATTCTCTTAGTATCGGCCTGTTTTCTTAAGGGTGGACCACTCCTACTTCCTTCTGCAAGTCCTCCTGCAAATCCACCAACTACTTCCTTCTTCTTTTATTCCCCATCTCTCTTATTTTTTCCAAAAACAAAAGAATTCTCTTTTTATATAACAGTGACGTTTCCTTTCAGGTTCTACTGGTAGTTCGAGGTTATAGATTGAGCAAAGCGTCCATCTTGTCCATTCAAGATTTTTGCCTATTGTTACCTGGAGATTTGACCAGGCAACTAAGCATTCGACATTAGCATACTGTTCGACATTTATGAGTCGTTCGGCATCTAGATCGTTCGGCATTAGAGAACGCTCGGCATTCAGGAACGCTCGGCATTTAGGAGCGTTCATCATTAGAAAGCGCTCGGCTTCTAGAGTCGTCCGGCATATATGATTCGTTCGGCACTCAAGCTCGGTCTGCATCTATGGGAAGTTCGGCATGCGAGAGCGGTCGACATTGAGAGACGTTCGGTATTGTATATCGTTCGGCATCTATGGACTTTCGGCATGGCAGAATCATTCGGCATTGCATACTGCTCAGCATCCAAACCTCGTTCGGCACATCACTTCGTTCGGCATAAATCTCGTTCGGCATTCGGGATCGACCGGCATCCGGAGTCATTCGGCACAACATACTGGGTTGGCTTCTAGTGTCATTCGGCATAAATACTTCGTTCGGCATTCAGAGTGTTCAACATCACTACGTTCGGCATGAAGATATCATTCGGTATCACTTCGTTTGGCATGAGGATATCATTCGGCATTCATGCCTTGTTCGACATTTTGTCGTTCGACATCTATTGGTCGGCACATAGAGATCACTCTTTTTGGGCCAAGCTACTTGGCTACCTGGCCCACCAGGGAAGTCTAACCCATCTTCGTCTATAAATAGAGAGGCAGAGGCACAGTGAAAAAGACGTTTTTTGGAGAACACCGGGGAGACTCTGCCACAATCAAGACTCATTCAAGACTTGTATTTTTTGCTTAGCAATTGTATTCAACATAATTGGTATACTGATTATATCTGTAATCGATTATCGAGAAAAGCAATAAAGATTAACCTCAAAGTGGACGTAGGCAATTACACCAAACCACAATAAATCTGGTGTTCGTATTTTCTGCATTTAAATTTACGTACTGTTCTCTGTTTAACTTTTTTCTTTATTAATCTCTCTACACAACTCTACTCAAGGGTGTTAGTGACCAATTCTGGTGCTAACATTTTGGTTCTTTCATTAAGAATCGAATTCTCAGGACAATAGGATCTACTTTGTAGCTACTGGATTGAAAAATCCCCCAAAGGAGATCCAAATCATTCGAAAGACATCTGTTGATTCTACTCAGAGTTACAACCGACAACTCTATCATGGGAAGACCACGAACTAGATCGGCCTCTCACATATGTCAATGAAACTGCTAGTGTACAACAGATAGGACCTAGCAACCAACCAGCAATTCAAGGCGCAGAAACCTCCACCCAGAACCAAACGGAGGTCGTTTCCCGAATAAAGTTCAACGACTTGATAAGAGAACTCAGGGAAAGTAGAAGGCAACTTGCTGAGCAGATCCAAGCCAATACTAATCTCATGACTCAGCTTGCCCAGCAGCAGCATCAGAATGATGGAAGTAGTCCCGCTCCTTATTCTTCATCTGATAGTTCGAGCTCGGCTGACAAACCTCCTAGGCGTAGACGCTGCAAGACAGAGGTTACACAGGTAGGTGCCCCTGATCGATCCGCCAGGGATCAGGCACGTGAAGATACCGGACGCCCGGCTCATCAAGACCCAAATTACGCTGGCCTTCAGGACGTACGTTTGACCGACCGTCAACAGGTGGGACATTAACCCGCACGGTCTTGTGTAGCGGAACCTAACCTCCCACCTTCAATAAAAACTCCAGATTTATTAGCCATGGTCAGGCAGTTGATGAGAGAGAACCAAGGCCTAACCAACGAAGATTGGGGAGTGTCCAGGAGTCAAACTCCCTTCACAGATGTTATCCTACAGGCTGAGTACCCCAAGAAATTCAATACGCCGACTATCCCAGCCTATGTAGGGAACCCTAGACAGCATGTGTTGAGGTACGAATGGATGATGGATTCGGCATGGGCAAATGACGCGACTAAGTGTAGGTGTTTCCCAATCACTCTGTCCGGAATCGCCACTATGTGGTTTACTTGGCTCCCTCCGCGATCTATATCCAGCTTCGACGAGTTAGCGATGAATTTTTTTGAACAATTCAAGATACATGCTACCCATCCAAAGGACGTTATGTCATTATCAAGCGTAACCCAAGCTCCAGGAGAGTCATTGAAAGCATACTTACAGAGGTTTCATGTTGCCGCCACTAAAGTTAGCAATCCTAACGACTACGCAATTTTGATGGCAGTAATGCAAGGTGTAGATCCAGACTCGGAGTTTGGAGATTGGTTGGCGGGAAAGCCCCCAGCTACATTGGAACGATTCTATGCCAAAGCTCATCAGTTCATATGGAGGGAGGAGGCTCGATGGACGAGACGAGATAAGGAACTAGGGCCTGTTCAGGAGACTGTGAGAAGTAACATCGCCGTGAAGCAGTCCGGCGATAGTTCGGGAAAAGTTCTAGTCAACATCCAGAACAAGCCTAGGCAGTCCAAAGGATCCGAAGGTGGGAATCTCGGAAAGAAAAGAGAAGCAGGGAAATGGAAGCTAAGGATTCCGACCTACAATGGATACACCCCGATGAATACATCTCTTGAAAACATTTATCTATCTACCTGTAACACCTTTCAATACAGAAAGTCACACCAAAGGAGTCCATTAAAGAACAGAAATAGACAGGGAAGTACTGTCGATTCCATGAGACCCATGGGCACAATACTGAGGAGTGTAGACACCTCCATGACGCCATAGAAAAGTCGATCAGACAGAAAAAATTGCAGGAATTTGTCAAAAACCGCAAGATGGAAGGTATGGAACGTCAGACCCCGAATGCAGGCCAGCTCCACGCCAACCAGAACAACCTGCTCGGATTGTGGGTAGATTGATCATAAACACTATTGTCAGAGGACCTCATCCTGCAGACAAGAATTGGCAGGAGATGAAACTATATGCTACCTCCTTGAGGCATGCAGATTATGAATGTTGTTCGAATGTGGAAGATGGAACCCCCGCAAAACAACAACGCATGATGACTGACGATATAGTGTTTAGGAGTCGAGACGTGGACAAGGTGGAGGCCCCTGCTATCGACCCGATGGTTATATCTGCAACAATTGGGCCGGCTTACGTGAAAAGAATCTTGATTGATTGTGGAAGCTCTGTCAAGATCATCTTCAAGAAGGCTTATGACCAAATGAAGATGGAAACGAAAGATTTGAAACCATGCAAAGCCCATATCCACGGCTTTAACAGTGCTGCAACTGACGCGATGGGGTATATAGAACTACTAGTTGAACTTGGGAAAGGTGAGCGTAGGAGAGTGCGAGTCCTACCGTTCATAGTAATGGATGTTGACTCTCCGTACAATGTCTTTTTGGGTCGTCCAGCCTTGGCAGAATTCAAGGCTGCTTTGGCCCCATGGTGTTTGACATTAAAATTTCTAAGAGACAAAGGAGTCGGTGTTGTACACGGCGATCAGACGACCGGTCGCACATGTTATGTGGCGAAACTGAGAGAAGCTCAGCGAAGAGAGAAGGGAAAGGTTGCGGACAACTCCGTCTGCATCCTAAAGACTGATGATTGACAAGTAGTGCCCGAGCCCTGGCTCGGGCAGCATTCTCGGATCCTTAGAGACATAGATCCTAGAGATGATGATGTGGAACCCAGGGAAACGAATGCAGCAGCGGCTGAGCTGACGATCGACATCCCAGTCAGCCGGGATGACCCATCATGAGTTCTTAAGATTGGATCGCAACTCGACCCTTCAGTAGCCGAGGATCTTACTGATTTCCTCTGGGCGAATCTGAACGTTTTCGCTTGGGCACACTCTGATATGTGTGGGATTTCTCCAACAATTGCGAGTCATATGTTGAACATAGACCCGAAACACGTTCCGGTACAACAGAAAAGGAGAGGTATGGACCCGGAGAGGTCCGCGGCTCTCAAAGAGGAGGTGGACAAACTCAAAGCCAACGGGTTCATCCGCGACGCCCTCTACCCTGAATGGGTATCTAACCCAGTGCTAGTGAAGAAACAAATGGGAAGTGGAGAACTTGTGTTGATTACTTCGATCTGAATAAAGCATGCCCGAAGGATAGTTTCCCTTTACCTAGAATCGACCAACTCATCAACTCTACCGCCGGACACGAATTACTGTCATTTATGGATGCGTACTCAGGATACAATCAGATCCTGATGCACATTCCAGACCAAGAGCAACCAGTTTTGTCACATATATGTAGCTATATTGCTATGTAGTAATGCCCTTTGGATTGAAAAACGTGGGAGCAACTTATCAGTGTCTGGCAAAGCGAATGTTTAAGGACCAGATTGGTAAGACGATGGAAGTCTATGTGGATGACATGCTCGTGAAGTCACGGCAGTCAAACGACCACATCCGAGACTTAGCAAAAATGTTTGATATACTCAGACAATACAGTATGAAGATCAACCCCCTGAAGTGCTCTTTTAGCGTGGCATCAGGAAAGTTCTTGGGTTTCATTATGAATGCACGTGGAATTGAAGCTAACCCGGAAAAGATTCAGGCTATTCGGGACATACAAGTGCCCAAAACTATAAAACAAGGACAAAGCTTGAACGGAAAGGTGGCAGCGCTGAGCCGATTCATATCCAGAGCCACGGATAAGTGCATTCCTTTCTTTGATGTGATAAAGAAGGGAAAAAGGAATTCGAGTGGACATCCGACTGCGAGGAAGCATTCCGAGCTCTGGTAAGGCATTTGGAGAGCCCCCCAGTGCTATCGAAACAAATAGACCATGAAATGTTGTATGTGTACTTGGCTGTATCCCAACATGCTATCAGTACGGCTTTGGTCCGTGAAGAGGACCGAGTTCAAAAGCCAGTTTACTATGTTAGTAAACGTCTGACGGGGGAAGAAAGAAACTATCCCAAGATCGGGAAATTAGCCTATTGCTTGGTGATTGCATCACGCAATCTTCACCCATATTTTCAGGCACACCCAATCAGTGTTTACACTGATCAACCCTTGCGTCAGATATTCCAACGACCGGAAATTTCTAGAAGAATGTTAAAATGGAATATCGAGCTCAGTCAGTTCGATATTACTTACCTACCGTGAGAGGCCATACAGGGACAAGCGCTAGCGGATTTCACCGTTGAATTCACCATGACAGACGAATCAAACGGCCTCAATGTCATACCTCCCGTCCAATGGAAGACGTACACCAATGGGGCATCTAATGATCGTTGTTCGGGGGTTGACATAGTTCTTGTAACCCCTGAAAACCGATCGGTTTGCTATGCTTTGAAGCTCGAATTCACGACAATGAATAACGAAGCCGAGTATGAAGCATTGATTGCCGGCTAAGACTCGTTAAAGAACTGGGAATAAGATTGGTTGAAATTTTTTGTGACTCGCAACTGGTGGTGTATCAAGTGCGTTGAGACTACCAAGCAAGGGGGCAGGGACTTGCCCCGTATTTGGCCCAAGTTCAGGAGCTGCTAGCGAATCTCGAGTATTATGATATTTCATATGTTCCGCATGAACAAAATAGATTAGCTGATTCATTGGCAAAATTTGCAAGCATTGGCGATGCGTAGTAGATGGGATTGTTTCCTGTTGAAACCTTACATGCTCTGAGCATAAATATGATGGAGGTAGATTTTATGTTAGAAATAGAAATCGAGAAGGAGTCATGGATGACCCCATTCAAGCAGTACTTGTCACACGGGGCCGTTCCCGAAAGAAGGAGCGAGAGACGACAAGTCATTCGTAAGGCTTCTCGTTATGTAATGCAGGATGAAATAATGTACCGGAGGGGATTCTCGACCCCATTTGCTCAGGTGCATTGCCCATGATGGGATAAAACGAGTCCTGATTGAAGTCCATGAAGGTGAATGTGGCGACCATACCGGGAGGCAGACGTTAGAAAAGAAAGTCCTCCGCTGTGGATATTATTGGCTAACTGTAAAACGGGGTGCCACAGACTACGTAAGATGTTGTGACAAATGCCAGAAGTATGCGAAAATCCCAAGAGCTCTGCCGACAGAACTCATACAAATGGTTAGTCCTTGGCCATTTGCAATGTGGGGGATCGATATAGTCGGTTCCTTACCCCTATCCAAAGGTGGTACAAAATACGCGATTGTTGCGATCGATTACTTTACCTAGTGGGCAGAAGCAGAGCCTTTGGCCACTATCACTACCAAGAATGTCATTAATTTCGTTGTACGAAATATCATATGCCGTTTTGGCCTGCCATGAACCATTGTTACAGACAATGGAACTCAATTTGAAAGCAAAGAGTTTAGGGAATTTTGCCAAAAATATGGTATTGAGAAAAGCTTTGCAGCAATTGCTCATCCGAAAGATAATGGACAAGTGGAGGCCATAAACAAGATAATCGAATCCATATTGAAAAAACATTTGGAAAATGCTAGAGGCAAGTGGGTGGATGAGCTTCCGAAAGAACTTTGGGCTTACAGAACCACCCACAAGTCCGCGACTGGCCACACTCCATTTGCATTAGCATATGGCATGGAAGCTGTCATACCCGTGGAACTTGAAGTCCCATCACATTGGGTAACTTATTATGACCCTATGTCAAATCAAGATCTCTTGCTGGAATTGTTGGACTTCATTGATAAAAACACGAAGAAGCTAATTTAAGAGCGGCCACGTACAGGCACCGAGTTGCTCGATATTATAATGAAAAAGACTGATCGAGGATCTTTGGCATGGGTGATCTTGTTTTGAAATGAGTTTTCCACGTTCCATCACACATGAGCCCTGCATGGGAAGGTCCATACGTCATTGAACGGAAGCTTGGAGAAGGAACTTTCAAGCTAGCGACCGTCGATGGTGCGACACTCCCCCAAGCATGGAATGGTGAACATTTGCAGCATTATTACACTTAGTTCATTTTTATCATATTTTAGTTGCATTTATTTCCAGCAAGTTTTTATTCCTAGTTTACGGCATGTAAAAAGATAATTTAGTTTATCTGCATTAATAAAGGCTTGAAGCCATTTCTTTTTCCCATGAATTGTCAATGTTTTTGTGTATGATAACGCTATAATAAGTGACTAAGAGATACATTTCTCTGTCTGACGTACGAACGAGTATAAACGACTCAAAATCTCCAAGTCCCCAGAGTGCGGACTGGAGTACTCTAAGTCCCCAGAGTATGGACTCGAGTATAAACGACTCAAAATATCCAAGTCCCCGAAGTGCGGATAGGAGTACTCTAAGTCCCCAGAGTGCAGACTCGAATATAAAATGACTCAAAATCTCCAAGTCCTCGGAGTGCGGACTGGAGTACTCTAAGTCTCCAGAGTGCCGACTCGAGTATAAATGATTCGAAATCTCCAAGTCCCCGGACTGCGGACTGGAGTACTCTAAGTCCCCATAGTGTGGACTTGAGTATAAACGACTCAAAATCTCTAAGTCCCCGGAGTATGGAATGGAGAACTCTAAGTCCTCAGAGTGTGGACTCGAGTATAAGCGACTCAAAATCTCCAAGTCCCCAGAGTGCGGACTGGAGTACTCTAAGTCTCCAGAGTGTTGACTCGAGTATAAATGACTCAAAATCTCCAAGTCCCTAGAGTGCGGACTGGAGTAATCTAAGTCCCCAGAGTGTGGACTCGAGTATAAACGACTCAAAATCTCCAAGTCCCCAGAGTGCGGACTAGAGTACTCTAAGTCCCCAGAGTATGGACTCGAGTATAAACGATTCAAAATCTCCAAGTCCCCGGAGTGCGGACTGGAGTACTCTAAGTCCCCAAAGTGTGGACTCGAGTATAAACGACTCAAAATCTCCAAGTCCCCGGAGTGCGGACTGAAGTACTCTAAGTCCCCAGAGTGCGGACTCGAGTATAAACGACTAAAAATCTCCAAGTCCCCAGAGTGCGGACTGGAGTACCCTGAGTCCCTGGAGTGCGGACCAAAGTATAAACAACTAAAAACCTCCAAGTCCGGGGAGTGCGGACTGGAGTACTCTAAGTCCCCGGAGTGTGGACCAGAGTATAAACGATTTAAATGTCCAAGTCCCCTGAGGGCGGACTGGATATAAATGACTTGAAGTCATCGAGCCCTTGGCATACGGATTGGAAAATATTCTAAGTCCCTAGAACGTGGGATAAAAGAATGTGCAAATACCAAGAAAGTTGTCAACTTGTTTGAAGATGAATCGAGAAGTTCATGCAACTCGCAGTAGCTCGGGTTTTGACCACAGTTATACAAAAAACCAAACAATAACAGTCCTCTGAGAGGGAAAAGAACTAAGTTTTATTCATCACAAATAATTTTATTTACATGAACTACGAAAACAAAAATAATCACATAACCTAAACTAGCTCTTGTTGAACGAGAGCGAAGACTACTTCGTTGACTTCTTCGACTTTTTGCCAGATGACTCCTCCCCAGTACGTTTACCCTTGATAGCTTTCTTTGACGGGGGAGTGACAGCTGAAGAAGTACGAGGAACATCCATGGGTTTGGACCCACCTAGGAGTATGACCTTCAACGGCTTGTTCAAAGGATCGTCCAGGTCCACAGCTTGAGGTTCGACCTTGATCTTGACCGTCTTTTCCTTCTCTTTCTCAAGCAGTTCCTTCATGCTCAGTTCGGATGTTTGCTCAGAGATGCCTGCAATTTCAACTTCATAACTCCCATCGATGGGGGAGGAAGTCTCACATTTGTCCTCATCAAGCGCTCCGATCACTTGAGCATCTAGACCGGGAGCCTCTCCTGCGTGAGTGGTTTCACTCGTTTTTTCCCTCACCTCCTTGGCGACATCGCTCCTCGGAGTGGGTTCAAGATTAGAATGGTCTGAACAAAATCATGAAAAGCAAGTATTAGAATGCGATAGCTTCTGATGAAAAACAAAAACTCTTGGAATGTTGCCTACCAGGTTCCGGCTGGCTCTCAGCCGTCAAGGGGGTCTCGCCCTCTGGAATAGGGGACAAAACATGAACGCCAAGGCCGGGGTCCTCCGGGTCATAGCCGACGTGCTGTTCAAAAGGATCGAGTATCGGCCGACCGGCCGGCTGGGTAGGCACATGAGTTGGAGACTCAATCCCGAATGGACCGGCAATAACTTCTTTCCCTTTTGTTGACGACGAGCCTTTGCAACAAAGGGCTTTAGCTGCTGACAGGTCCGAAGGCTCGTTTTCCTTAAGGAATTCTTTTATCAAGGCCCCCTCATCAACCTCCTCGATACCGTGTTCGGCCTTCTTGATTCCAATTAAAGTCTCCCACGCCTCGGCCAAAGATTCGAGATAACCCTCGCCCAGAAAAGTTAAGTCCCGGTGCATGAGAATGCGGACATTGAATTCCACAATAAGCGGGTCAAACATGCTTTTGACCTCTTCCCTACCTTCTTCCTTGGCCGCCTCAAGACGGGAGTCGATCTCCGCAGATGCTATCTTTTTTCCCTCTTCACGGGCCTCATCCTTTAGCACCTCAACTTTTGAAAGCTCGCCCTCAAGTTTTGCCTTTAGGAGTCGCGTTGCAACGATCTCGTCGCAATACCGTTGCGACTCCTCTTGGGCAACATTCTTCTCTTCTTGCTCTTTGCGGAGTCGCTCCTCAAGTTCTTTGACTCGGAGGCGGAATGCATCCCTCTCTTTTTGCACCGAGTCTTTCTCTAAAGCTAAAGCCCTACAGCGTTGTACTGCCTCGTCGATTTATTTTTTGTGAGATGATTCCAAACAAGTTACGGCTTCGGCTGTATCTTTGGCGCTCTGCTGGGCCGCCTCAAGTTGAGATTTGTAAGCCGCAATTTCCTCATCTTGAGCTTTGATTACGTCTTTGTCATGAATAGCCTCAAGCTTCAGGCGATCAATCTCATGTTGGCATTCTATAGAGACTTCTGACACTTTCTCAGCAAGATGAACGAACGCGTCATGCTGACATAAACATCATTGGTGCAGGTGATAGCGCTCTGCTTGACATCTCCATGAATATGATGGATCGCCGGGAGAAACTTCAGACCATCAAAGCATATTTTTGGGAATTTAACTTTAAGCTCGGCAAATCTCTCCGATACTAATGGATCTGTAGCAGGAGGAGGAGGAGACGACTTTAAAAGTTCAACTCTTCTGTGAGGATCCCTTGACTGTCAGTTGGAGGAGGAATCAGAGTGTTGATCACGGGGAACATCGGATTGCAAACCCTTATATCCGTGCTTATCTTTGCTTTTCCCCGAGTGAGAAGAGGGATGTTGGTGGTATTTGGGCTGATAATATGTTTTCTTCTGAGACGATGAATCACGGGAATGATAATCCCTATCGCCACCATCGTCTCTATCCCGACGTTTTCCGGAACCTGAGACCCATCCAGAATGATGGAAGATGGACGACCCGCGGAGATGATCAATTCTGTGTGTACGCCCCATGTCATCTACACAGAATTTAAATAACAACGAATTAGAAAGAGTAGTGCGACGACTGAAATTTAAGTGCAAGGTGAAGTGCATGTGTTTGTGTCCTAGTGTTTCCCCCCGATGGACCAGTTTCTTTACTAATGGGAGTTTTTTCTCCTTGAGTTTGGGCTTGAATGCTTGCATCGCCTCTGATGGATGAGTGAAGTTTAAGTGACTCTGGATCGTCAAAATCATAATTAAGTAGATCGTCAGGTATGGAGAGGTTCGAGAGGCCTTTTAAAGAACTTTCTAAACGTTGTGGGGAAGCCTCTTTCTCTATCAGAATAAGAGTAACTTTAGAGGTTGCACCAACTTTTTCCCTCCTTATCTTGTACGTCAGTCTCTTTTTCATCTTCGAAGGGGAAGATGACGTTTCGATGTCGTGAACTTCGACTATCGAGTCCTGAGTAGGACCAACGTTTTCATCTTGTGCTTCGGGTGTTTTAGTTTCCTTGATCTCTCCTTCTTCCAGTACTCCAGCGGCGTTACGTGCTGAAGACTCAGCTTGTTTTTCCCTTTGCTAGAGGCAGGCTTGGGTATGGTAACACCCCGAGGAATGCTTATCCGATGGCCTTCTGCCAATAGTCCAAACGTTGTAAGTGACTCATTCGAAATGAGAGTTCGGATGTCCCGTTTTTCGGCAGGAAGGGCTCTAATAGCTTCGACGACTTCAGAATGTCTGTGGCCGTCAGGACGTGGATTGATATCTGAAAAGATGGAAAAAGAGTTAGAAAAGGCACGACTTTGACCAAGTATGAATATTGATCTAGAGAAAAAACTTACTTCCTTCCACCCATCTCCTCGTGAAACCTGGAGGGCACCGCACATAAAACCACTCCTCTTTGTACAGGGCAAACTTACTACATGCCCCAGTCAAGATCTGGCATTTATGGTGCGGCTCAAGAAACATATAAGATGGGCTATCTCTCCGCTTCTTGATTTTATATATATATATATATATATATATATATATATATATATATATATATCTGGTGTCACCCGGGGTTGGAGGCCTGGATAGGACATTCATGAAGAGGATGTAGGTACAGTAGATGAAGGCATGACAGTTCGGGTGCAGTTGTGACGGGGCAATTTCAATGTATTACAGCACGTTCCGAAGAAATGAGTTGAACGGTGGCACACTGCCAACCCAGCACATAAACTTATTACAAGCCGTGTATCCAATTGGGGCAAGTGTGGACGATCATGCCTTGATGGAACTAATACGTCGTCGAAGGGAATTCCATGGACGGAGCATACCTGACGGAGTGCACTTTCATTAATCTTCGAAGCTTGTGAATCGACCGGGTTGTCCAAAAAAATTTATGTCTCCAGGGCGTCGGGAGCTAAGTTATGAGCAGGGGAAGTCGATGGGTTTGAAGTATTTGCGACTCCTTGTTTAGAAGACGACCCAAGTCTATCTGAGATCGTGGCGGAGCTAGATTTCCTAGACATCTTTGATAGAAATTGAATCTAGTAGAGTACCTGTTTGAACTATACTTGAAAAAACAATCGACGTTAGACATAACAACATAAATATTCCCCCCAATGTGATGTGTGAACCAGTGTAATAATTCAAATATAAGTGCTGAGAAATTAAAAGTCACAGAGTTGATGGTATAACGTTGAGCTTTGAATTGTCGTCTTCGAAGACCGTCATCGCTGATCGTCTCCAAAAGCCTGCCCTACGATGCTTTCAATTTCGGGCTCGGACATTGGCGCTATATGTGAAAGGAAATTATCTGTTTTTGTCGATTTAAGTTCAGGCTTGTGATTACTGAAATTAGGAAGTTATCAGTCCAGATTAGTTCGATACGCTAGTCTGCATAGGTCCTTGTCCTTGTTTTTGTCATAAGATTAGGAAAAGTGAATACTGGTCGGCCTACATATCGTTCGCCAAAATGTTGTTCGACCTAAGTATCGTTCGATCAAAATACTGGTCGGCCTAAATATCGTTCGGCCAAAATGTTGTTCGGCCTAAGTATCGTTCGGGCAAGATGCTGTTCGGCCAGAATATTGTTCGGCCTAACTATCGATCGGCATTCATGACCTTTCGGCCTACGCGCTGTTCGGCCGAAATATCGATCGGCATCCTATCGAATTCATACTTCCTTCCTATTTTTCCACTTCGCTACTCGGCATGTGGCGTATCATGCCGAGCCGAAGTTATGCCGAACCCCAACGCTTGGCACTCCATCCAGCACTCCGTCCTTAACAATGGTTTTATCTTTCTCTCCCGTCCATGCCGAACGACGTGGCCAAGTCGTTCGGCAAGTCACACCGAACCATGTTATTCGGCACTCTAGCCAATTCTTGTTCCTCCTCTACTATTCCCTTCAATCTCGTTTGGCATGAGAAAACTATACCGAACCACAGTACACCTTCCAATAACTCCCTCATGTGCTTGCCTCTGACCACTTCCCCTTTTCTCTACGTCATCTAGCCCTAGAACATACCATAATCGCAGTTCGATCCTTTCATCCACGAAGTACCTATGGGTTACGGTTCTAATTTACGAACTTAACCCTCGTATTAAAACTCTTTAGTCAAGGAAAGCATTTAAATAGAAAGGGTCGATACCTAGCAAACAGATTGAAGCTCGGGAGAATTATAGAGTTAAGTGCACGGTTTTAATTAATTCCGAATGACTCAGGAAAGGAGTGATGCAGGGTATGATGCTAGAGAAAGGAAGGGCAGTTAAATCCTTGGAGTTTGTTAAAAGGCGAGGTTCATAAGTACAAGATAGCTGTGGAGAAAGTGAAGAAGAAAGGAAGAAGGAAAGTGCCGAACTTTATAGGGAAACAAAGGGAGCCGAAGGGACAATGATTGGCAGAACCGGTCAAAACGACATCGTTCGGCATCGGCATTCAAGAGCGCTCGGCATCCAGGATGCTCGGCTTCGGCTATGTTGATCGACATTTCCATAACGTTCGGCATGCATTGCCTCATCCAGTATTCATGAGAAAATACCACCATCGAGTAAACTAAGCCACAACTTGAAGCAAAGAACAGTGGACACGTGTTTCAAAGCGCACCACGTTCGACCACGTGATGCACTTTGGGGGGCAAGTGTTACCTGGAGATTTGACCAGGCAACTAAGCACTCGACATTAGCATATTGTTCGGCATTTATGAGTCGTTCGACATCCAGATCGTTCGGCATTAAAGAACGCTCGGCATTCAGGAACGCTCGGCATTTAGGAGCGTCCGTCATTAGAAAGCGCTCGGCTTCCAAAGTCGTCCGGCATATATGATTCGTTCGGCATTCAAGTTTGGTGGCATCTATGGGACGTTCGGCATGCGAGAGCGGCCGGCATTGAGAGACGTTCGATATCGTATATCGTTCGGCATCTATGGACGTTCGGCATGGCAGAATCATTCGGCATTCCATACTGCTCGGCATCCAAATCTCGTTCGGCACATCACTTCGTTCGGCATAAATCTTGCTCGGCATTCGGTATCGATCGGCATCCGGAGTCGTCCGGCACAACACGCTGGGTCGGCTTCCAGTGTCGTTCGGCACAAATACTTCGTTCGGCATTCAGAGTCTACGTTTGGCATGAAGATATCATTCGGCATCACTTCGTTTGGCATGAGGATATCGTTCGGCATTCATGCCTTGTTCGGCATTTTGCCGTTCGACATCTATGGGTCGGCACACAGAGATCACTCTTTTTGGGCCAAGCTACTTGGCTACCAGGCCCACCAGGGAAGTCCAACCCATCTACGTCTATAAATAGAGAGGCAGGGGCACAGTGAAAGGCACCTTTTTTGGAGAACACTGGGGAGACTCTACCGCATTCAAGACTCATTCAAGACTTATCTTTTTTGTTTAGCAATTGTATTCAACATAATTGGTATACGGATTGTATCTGTAATCGATTCTCGAGAAAAGCAATAAAGATTAACCTCAAAGTGGACGTAGGCAATTACGCCGAACCGCTATAAATCTGGTGTTCGTATTTTGCATTTAAATTTGCGTACTGTTCTCTGTTTAACTTTACTTTCTTCATTAATCTCTCTACATAGCTCTACTCATGGGTGTTAGTGACCAATTCTGGTGCTAACGCCTATCTTCCATCTTCTGGATAAGTTCATAAATCATCTTATCAAACTCTCCTCTAGTTACTGCTTCATGTTGAGCAAAAGATTTTAGTATTGTGTTTTCATTATTAACTTATATTTAGTGAGTGTTTGCTTCATCACCACGAGCTATCGCTCCTACTGATCTTCTAGATATAAACTTTCATTTTCTAGGTGCCATATATTTCCAATAGCAAACCCTTAAATTCTTCAATCAGGTTTTCTGGATTTTACTTCTGGATCATTCCAACTTAACGTAGAGAGATAAACCTAAGTCTGAATTCAATTTTCTCAGTCAAAATATTAATCAAAAAAATAGATCAACTCCCAAGAATGACAGGGAACCTATAGGACCTATATCTACTAGATAGTACTAAAAATAAAAGAAAATTATATAGGGAGACACAAGATTTTTATAATGGTTTGGCAATCTCCAGCCTACATCCATTTATGGTTTTTATTGATTGTTGTTTACAGAGAATTTGAGATTACAAGTACTAGTATAAGGGCATACAGGCTTTATAGCCTAGGATTACCAAGGTTAGTTAACTAAATGTCTAATGTATGGTGGGTAGAAAACGAAGAAATGGCAGAGTTTATGCCAACAGATGATCAGCTCCCTTGGTAGTTGTAGTATGGTTTGTATTTATATGGAAATAGAGGTATAGGGTCAGAAGCCTGCTTGCACTGAAGTCCAGAAGACAACCCAATGTTGTACAAGTGAGCAGGAGGCCCATGAGCAGGAAAAACAACCCGGTACCGAGTTAAATGACTTAGTACCGACCTATTTTACTCGGTGGAAAGTGAAATTCTTCACTTGTTTAGCTCTTCCTTCTTCTTCTTGATGCATTCCAAGCTCACTTTTCATGATTTTGAGTTGATTCTGGTGAACTTCCTGATAGTACCAGAATTATTCTGTTGTCATCACTTTCTTTTCATCAATCCTTGGAATTGCTCATCCGAAATTTAGGAAAACCACTTGATCATGAGTAGTTGAAGGAGTATGTGAAGTATTTGTAGTATATGGAGCTTAAGAAGGTAGAAAAATAACTCATCACCGACCTATATAACTCGGTACTGAGTTAAGCCCTTTGTTCCATTTGCATTGCATCAAGTTGCTTCTCTTTCTCTTCTAAATGTACTTCCAAGATTTCAAGTCATTTCATCTTCGTCTTGACATTTCAACTTCTATTGACTTCTGCTTGGTTAAATACCTAGTTATAATGTCAGCTGATATCAGTCTAATCCCAAAGAGAAGCATAGGATGATAATAAAATGTATTCTTAAGTATTTGAGAAATACTAAGGACTTATTCCTAACACATGGTAATGATGACCTCTTTATGAAGGGTATATAAATTCAAGCTTCCAAAGCAACATCGATGGTAGTGAATCAGTGTCTGGTAATATATTTACATTGAACGGTAGAGTGGTTGGTTGGGAAAGTTCCAAAAAAGACAATTGTTGATCCAGTAATGGAGGTCGAATACATTTCTCTCAATGAAGCAAACAAAGAAGCGGTCTAGATGTGCAAATTTATGGCTGAGCTAGTGATTGTTTCCAAATGTTGTGAAACCCATAACATTTTTATGTGATAACAATGCAATGATGTAGATTGCAAAGGATCCTAGATCTCACAATAAATCAGGACACATTCTTTGAAAGATCCACCTTATTAGGGACTAAACATGAAGGACACTATAGTGGATCCATTATGAAGGGACTATCTCAACCGGTTCTAAGCAAAATGATAGAAGGGATATGATTTAGATTCCATAATTAGGCCCTAAGTAAAAGTGAGAGATTGATAGAGCTAAGGGTATGCCCTAGGGGCAATTCTATAATTTTATATAAATTATTAACTTCGCACTATAATCTCATCCAAAATAAATGTGTTTTTTCTGCTATATACGTGTTATATTATGATATAATAATTAAATAATTAACTTAAATAAATATATTTAACATAAAATCCTTAAATAATATGTTATATGATATTAATTATAAAATTTTGTAACCATGGGAAATATATCACATTATAAAATAACAAATTGTTTTAAATATTCCCGGTCAAGAATTTCGAGAAACGATATCGATTCATTCGTTTGAGATTGGAGTATGTAAAGCTATTCAAAAGTGGACAGTTTATTACTCATAGCTGCTGTGGGAAATAAGAGGTTACTGTTGGCAGTTATTAGATAACTACGCAGTAAGTCACTTGATAGTCTATTATGGGTTAATATAACTAAAACCAAACAAAAGACCTTGAAGTGACAATGTTATATAGTTCTCTCGAATTGAGAATATTGTTAAACTTCAATATGGACACTCCACTTTGACAATTGACAATCAAATTGCTGGCGACCAATGAACAAATATAGCTTGGTTTGAGTTGAAGTAATGGGAGTGAAACACTATTCAATTGACAATTTGCCTCCTTGGTTATATGCGCTTAGTATCACGGTCAATTATTGTCAACTAAAAGTCGAATTCTTTGGCTAAAGAAGTATAGTTAATAATAAGTACTATTATATAACTAAGGACTTTGTGTTTGGACAAACCAAATTGTGTACGGAAGATATTGGAATTTTAACCAAAACCAAAATTTATAACTCCTAAAGTGATATAATTTTGATAAAGTGAATTAGTGTAAATAATTGTTACTAAAAGGTATAGCTAAAAGTAGTAAAACATGATTTCACCTATAAAGATATATAAGTGATAAATATAGCCAAACTGTCAGACCATTAATTAAGGTGACGTGTTAGCATTGATATTTGAGTTGTTCAATATTAATCTATGACTAAATTTACACATTGAACAACAAAGTAAGTGGATTTTTCAAAATACCACATGATTAAATTGGTTTATAATTTTTTTAAATTAATTAAATTAATTAATATTTAAGAAATATTAATTAATTATTTATTTGATGTACTGGTGCTATTGGTATTTTCTGGTTGTCATTAGTAATTAAACGGGTGCGTTTATAAAAGTCATATATGTATGAATCGATATTCAATATCGATATTAATTTCTAAATGGGTTTGGACAATCTTTAAGGACTATTTGGCCCTATCTATGGTTGACTATAAGGGAGGTAAGGGAGGGGTTCAAAGTTCAATTGTTACATTTGAAATTGATAAGGAGAGATTTAGTAATCTAAGGAGAAAAGATTCTCTTTACTCTCTCTACAAAAGCCACACCGCCCCTCGTTATTTTAGATTTTTTTGCCGTCTCTCTTCTTTCTTCTAGCCGCCATCACCATTACCTTGGCCTGAAAATACTTCGACACAAACGACATCAAAATAAATTTAAAGGTGGTTCTTCAAACCATTGTAAAGTAAGATCTAGGATTGGGATCAAACCTAAGATTATCTACCAATCAAGATGCAAATCTAAGGCCACATTTATGAGGTAAACTCCTAATATTTACAATTCCACGTTACCATGATAATGTAGATCTAGATCATTATTGATTGAATATATATATATATATATATATATATATATATATATTGTCCTTTATATATATATTCATAATTATGCAAATATTTATAAATATATCTCTATTATGATTCATTGTTTATATCCAATCTTAATTTTAATTTAAAAAGGAATTTTTTAAATATTTGTGTGGAAGTTTATAATTATTTTTTCAATTCATTAAATGTTAAAATTAACTTCAACTTATTTAAACTTGTTTTAAATGCATATATTAATATATAAATAAGAATTTATATATTTACAAATACTTTTAAATTAAATTTTATATTATGTCACTTCCGGTAGCAAAAAAAAATATTTTCAAAACATTTATTGCTTTTATTCATAAACATAAATTTGTATTTTACTAAAAAATAATATATGTATATAAATACTTTTTTAAATGTAAATACATTTATAAATTAATATTTCTAATTTTATAAAATTATATTTCAGTTTATTACATACGGACTAAAAATATTGGCTGGAAGGCAATTTTATTACGTGTGTATATATATCATATTTAATTTGCTAATTGATTTAGTGTAAAATTATATATATATATATATATATATATATATATATATATATATATATATAGACACACACACACACATACACACACGCGCGCGTGCGCGCACACACACACAAAAATTGTAAATTATATCATTTTAAAAATATTATAACAATTTTATTTTAATTTTCATATATCGTTCTAAATTTATAGATTCTAATCCATTTTAAATTGCTTTTATTCAGTAAACAAACAGATATTTTTGAAATGGCATTTTAAATTTCCAAATTATCGACTTCATCAACATAGTTTAATTTTATTAATAAAAACTGAAATTATTATATTTATATAAAAATTTAAATAATGATTTGGACGACCAACGCTTACACGAATGGCTAATGTGTCTGTTGTGGTGTAAATTGCAACATGTATACATGTACACATTAACTACATACACACTATATTATGTTGCACGAGCATAATACACACATGGGTAATTTGTAACATGCCATAAATTTACGTTAATAACTTTATAATAAATTAGGCTCCAAAAATGAAATTTAAGCAAACAATGAGATTTTGCCGTGAAAATTGTACTAGTGCTCGTGGCTAAGCAACTTTCATATTTGAAGTTTCGCAATTAGAGTTCAAACGAAGAAGTTACAGACGTTTAAAGAAATTGAAACGAAAATAATTAAAAAACAAAACTGTAATAAATATATAATTAAACCAAGACATCCAAGTTGACCCTTTCCGTGGGGCTGTCAACAACTAGTTGTGTACTGCACATAGGAGAACGGTCGACTGGTCGAGGCATTTCGGTTGTGGTTTGAACATTAGGCAATGACTTGGATTTAATAATTTTAATCTAATGGATATGATTGATTAAGTGCCTATAAACATAGGCTTAACCCCTCCCTTCTCTTCTCATATTTTCTGAAATAGGGCAGCGAAGCTCAGCCATTTCCTCTTCTCCACTAGTCCTCCTAATTTAAAATAAGTGGAAGTTAGGTTGAAGGGCTTCTGTTTGCAGGGTAATAAGTTTTAAGGACAACACTTCTGAATAATTAGTTTTAAGGACAATTTATAGCATAATGATAAATTCGTTTATCTTTTTAAGTTATATAAAAAAATGATAAATCTTTTTATCATTATTTTGTATAACTAAAAATGATAAATTCTTTTATCTTTTTCCTGTAAAATGTCCTTAAAACTAATTTCTCAGAAGTAGTGTCCTTAAAACTTATTACCCTGCACAAATAAGCCCTTGAAGTGAAAATCCCCTTAAAGTAATTTGTATTTTACAATTGGAGAAGAGTATAAAACAAATAGAATAAAAGAAAGAGCGGATCAGTATTGCACAAATAAAAGGTAAATTTCAATATTATAAATATATATTCCCCACTTTCCTAAGTCTCTTCTCGAAAATATAATTTAATGGCGTGTCTACACACTTTTATAAATATTTCTTGAGATTAGAAAGGAAATGGAGTTCTACTTAAATCTAATATATTTGGAGATTTATTGAAGATAAAGTTTTCGAATGTAATGACACCGCTGTTTAGTAGGTACGACAAACAACTCTCTTTTAATCTTGTCTACAGGAAGTTAGATGTTTAAAACCAGGGTCCTTTCTTTCCTTGGCATAACAAGGTTTGGACCAGTAAATCCAAACCTAAAGATAACATATTACTCTGGAAAACTATACTTAAAGCTAATCATACTCAGGATAATCTAAAATAGAGAGGAATTTTGTTGACCTCTATCTGTGTTTTATGTAGTAAAGCTTGTAAAAACAATTATCGCTTGTTTTTAGTTTTCCTTCTCTTTCAAAATACGAAGAGTCATTTTAACAGGTCATAATATTCATCATCTTATCATTTAATCCTCTGTTGAATGGTACTGTATCTTTAAGGCTATAAGATGTAAAAGTGGAAATGGCGAAAAATTTATTTGCTTCTTAAAGAAATTAATAACAATAATATGAAAGGAGAGGAATAATAGGATTGTCAATAATTTAAAATCTATTGAGGAGGATCTGATTGCTATTTTGTTGAGATAGTTGCTTTTTTGTATTTGCTTAGGGTTTCTGTTGGTTCGTACTTTTTGGTTTTTTTATTATGCATTGTTTGCTTTGTATCATAATGGGATATTCCTCAACATAAGATAAGTGTTCCTATGGCCTCATTCTTCTTAATCTAATCCTAGTAGGGGACCGTTAACCCCATTAGCTTTACTAAAAATGAAAGGAAATAGAATTGACTAAAAAGATTCAGATCTAGATATTTGGAAAGCTTTTAAAGATGAGTGAGAAATTATGTAATTTACTTATAATATTGTAATTTATTTTGCTAGAATTTTATTCCATGTTTATGCTTAAATAAAGATCTAAAGGGTTGTAGGCTTGAATTAAGTGCATAAAACACCACTACATATTCTATACTTGTTAGGATATTGTTTACACCTAGATCTGGAAATCAATCCCCAAGTTATTAAAGGTTGAACATTGGTAAAGATGTAGAATTCATTTCGGATCTATAATTGGATTGTAAAAATATTAGTATAATTTAGCTTTGATCTGATTCTATTTAGAATGTGAGTTTTTATTTTATTTTGTTGGAAGTGCTATCTGTTTAACCTCTAAGAGTTTGTCTAATATCTTAATTTCATAGAAAAAGTGCAACATTTGATTTGATAAGGAATATAAATAAAAAGAAGAAAGTGATGTCTAAAGTATGAATTTCGTCTCTATAGTTTATACTGTCTATTTCAATAAAGGTAAATAAATTATTTCATGTAATTTCAAACTAAGCAAATATCTTAATTTAGGATAATTTATGGAAGGTTACAACGGGAAACCATATTGAAAGGATTATTCTACAGATTAAAATATAGAATGAAATATATCCTAGTTAAAGGGTTATTAATTGAAAACGTAATAATAAATTTATAAACATACCCAACCATGCCTGAAAATTCCAAACAAAAATATAATTAGTATAGCGAAATATAATTAATGTTCGCATTAAAGGTAAATTGAATGTTAGAATAGATCGTGTAATAAAAAGTAGAAGAGGAAAATAAAGATGGAAGGATTGTAACTCCAAAAATGAATAGGCAATAAATGTGCAATAAATTGGGAGTTACAATAATTTAAATAAGTTATAAATGGATGGAGTGGGTTGATTAATGAAATTGGTAGGTTAACCATGGAAAATATAAGGAGGTTTGAATAAGTAAATAAATGCCTTTGAAAATATCCGTCAATATAATAATCATTTAGCACGGGACATTCATGAGATAATAAATAAAAAATGCTGGGTAGCAACTAAACATTATAAGTCAGCATAATTAGCATTCAAATAAATTATAAACGTAAATATGCAAATAGAGATTAATGGGATTTTGTCCAATAATAATGCCTAGAATAATTAATTAGACTATTAGGTTGGGATGTGAGGTTAGTAGAGTTATACAACAGAAGTCTGCCCTTTACTTAGAGCCTACCATCATTTGTGTACACTTATTACTGATGTGAATCATCTCCAACCATAGGAACCAAAGGAAAGGAATATGCTTAAAACATAGGACCTGCTTCTGGGATTGAAGGTGTTAAGTGATTGTTTGCGGGCCTGCCTCTTTCCCTTATGTTAGAACCAAAAATGGCATAAACACCCAATATATTGAGTAGAGAATAATAAGTGAAGAAAAGTAAATTAAAAGGAGAAAGAAAATTACACACATTTATAGTGGTTTGGCTAATCTTGGCATACGTCCACTTAACTTTATTGATGGTTTATGGTGCTATTTACACTTTTGTTCTTATGGATCGGTATAAATTGGTTATGGATCTGTATAAATCCATGAGAGTACAAGATAATTATAGAAAAGTTGTAAAGAAGTGAAAAGGATCCTTTAAAAATAGCCCATGCCCTCCTACTTATAGCAGTAAGTTGCCTAAAAAATTGCCTCCATAATCTCCACCTTGTTCTCGACTTCTAAGACCGGCTCTACAAAAATGGTTGCCACCTCATTAATCGTTATGATTTGGTATCGATCCATACGATAGACTTATGGATCACTTTGAATATTTTGGATAGGTGCGTCTTATTGTTAGTTTCATAATTCCAAACTTGTTTGCATCATTATCAGCTTGTTTCTGAGGGTAAATGATGGATTCATTGATGATATATTTCGAGATCTAATGGAGATCAATAGAGAATTGAATGGAATAAAAAAAAACACTTGAAGCAGGCTTGTGGCATCAAGTGGTGTAGATAAAAGAAGTGGGGGCAAGTTTTGGTGAAGTTTCTTGGATCGGTACCGATCTATCACTTTTGTTGTAGTGGTTTGGCTTTCGTCTCGTGATTCTGTTTATGTTTAATTTCTAGACTCGAAAGCTATCTCACTCGGCTTCCTACCTTGATAGCTTTCAAGTTTGACTCATACATCCATATACCGCCTGGTCTAAAGATTGGATAACACCTTATATAAAGTATTAAATGGTCAGGGTTAAAGGTTAGGCACGATAAAGGACAATTCGAAAAAGTGGGCTTCAATAGAAATTATTAAGTAGCGAAGAGATTTCCGTGCAATGTCAGCTAGATAGGTTTCGATGAGCAGTCCGCATTGGAATTAGGTATTAAATGATGTGGACCTTCCTAAAATAAGGCATTAAAGGTTAGAGTCTGCCTAACTTCATTAAAAGATATTAAGTGCCTTGGGTACTAACTCTGACCTGGCTAGGACATTATTAGCGATGGATGCAGAAATTATATATAATAAAGTCGCATATAGAACTCATCGGTCTCTATTAGCTAGAACCGATAGACTTACGTTGACGATGCAAAGGTCAAACATCAAGGAATAAGGTACTAAATAGTCGTTGGGTCTGCCTCCTCCCTACTCAAGAAGTATTAAGTGGCTGGGTTTTGGGTAACATATGCACAATAGGCATATGCTAGTATTATATGTTGGAGAAGGTTAGGTAGACATATCGTACGTGCATTAAAAAATTTAAGCATAAATAATAAGACATAACATTTAAATGGAAATCAATTGGTATAAGTTTGTATTATGGATAAAGTATGCAATTTTCCAATCACCAGAACGTTGTTCTGACCTCTTCCTCATTACAACCCACAAGAATGATTTAGAGGAACCAGTCACTGGAGCAAGACAAAATGGTTGATAGAGAAGTCTTCTTATTCATGCTTGGTACTGACAAGGCGGTTGGATGTCTAAGGAATACCATTGATTTTGAGGTAGTGGCCTCGTTTAGTATGTATATCCTACTATATTTTCTTTTCTATTGTGAGTTTTTTTTATTGATCTCTGATATACTCATGTTTATTGCAGGTTACCGAAACCAAAGATTTTACCCTAATGGACTTAGGTTTCAATTTTGTTGAAATTCTGACCCTTTAAGGTGCAGGCTGTTACATTTGGTAGTAGAGGATAGGCTAGTTGATCATAGGGATAAGGATGTACCGAGGGTACGAATTTGTATTTTGCTATCTAAATCTATGTTGAGCTCTGTAAGTCCAACCATAGAATACTTGTGACTATATTTCGAAAGGATGAGTGAGGAGGTGACTATGAGTTGGATAGATTTATAGAGTTAAAGATTACATGCCTACCCGATTACTCCATGGAGCACTGGTTATATGTACGGTGTCAATTTGAAGAACATGAGTACGACATATGGAAGGATCCTGGAGACTGGATGGTGTTTGACTTGATTGTTGAGATTTAGCTACTTGCGATTGTGGATTTAGATGGATTATGGATTAAAGATGCACATTTTATCCAAACAAGCGAGAATTAAGATTCTATATGTCACTAACATCTGGAGTAAGTTCTCGCAAGAAAATGTTCACAATCACCTCAAGCCGATGAACTAGAATTTTTTTGAAGAGAAGTAAATCTCATTTCTTAGCCCAACCCCATATGAGAGTACCTTGAAATATTTAAATGAGTTTTTCAAAAAGGAAAAATATATAAAAAAATAGTATATAATGTTTTTCCACTGGTCCAATTGAAAACCGTTGCTTTGAATGTAAAAGTGTTCTAAAATTTTATTTTAAGAAATATATACAACAATGAATTTGGTTGTGTTGAAAAGATTTATTTAGAAAGACAGTTTTGAAATTCTTAAATATATAACAAAATAAGAGTTTGAACTTTTGTTTAAAAAGTTTTTGGGTGAAAAGGAGTTTTCCATTTTGGCAACAAAGTGAAAGTAGGTGTATATATAGTTCGATGATTTTTCATGTTTAAAGAATTGAAAAGGTTTTGAAAATTCTCTCTTAAAGAGGCGAATGAAATAGAATTTAATTCAGTTGGGATATGTTTTAGAAAGTGTACAGTATCCCATTAGCAAATAGGAGGAATATTCTCGTATAAAATTTTATGGAGAATAGTAGCTAGAATATTGTTAAGTTCTTGTAATTGTTGATGACACTAGTAGTATAAGTTAGGAATACTGCAAATAATTGAGGAAAGGGTTCGAAAAGCTAAACGATAAGCTAGGGAACAGTCGTGAAGAGGACAAGAGTTATTTGGATCGTGTCGGATCAAAAAAAGGCATGAAATGATAATTATTATAATTATCATTAATTAACCTAATCCAGATAGGGTTCAAGTTCAACCTACGTCCAAAATTCCACAATGTGGTCTACTGGTTATAGTCGACCGATTGCCGTAGGAGCGGTCGACCGGTTGCCGTAGGAGCAGTCGACCGGCTCACGAGTTTAGGGCATGACGAACTTGGAATGCAACTTTATAAGTCACGTCCATCTAGCCACCTTCCCCATCGTTTCTCTCCTCTTCCTCGCAGCCAAACCTAATCCCCTCCTCCCCAAATCAAAGCCATCGCTCCTTCTCTTCCTCTACCACTTACTACGAGCGATGCTACCTCCCTCTCCACTACTTTAGACTCCACTCCAGCAACTGCTTCCCCTCCTATGCATCAATTTTTGCATGCGAGTTCTAGCCCTGCCACCTCTCCAAGTTTGAACATAATATCCCCTCTTTGACCTCCGCACAGTCCATGGCACCACCTCGAAGCTCCGATTCTTCCTCTTGTCATCCAAGTCTCACCCATTAAGAGATCACTTGGCTTGACCAGAGCAACCAAAAACTCCGTTTACTTGGCCTCGGCAAATTTCAACTTTCTTCAAAGACGACCCATCAAATATGGAGAATTTTCCACTTTTGGACTCGAGGAATTGTTCATGGTGGTAGAATTATCGACGATTCTCCACCATGGCACTTTAGAGTGGGTATGCTACCCACATTGCTTGTGTCTATTTGATGTGAATCTACCATACAAGATGAAGGCGTCAACAATATCCAGTCGGAAGTGAAGGGATGGTTTGTCCAATGATGATTTCAGCAGTTTTTGGGGATAGCTATAGAGGGAGTGGATTTTGATGATGTGATGATGATTCATCTAGAGAATTTATTGCATATTTTTCTAGAAATATCGATGCCCGAAGGTTAGACAATTTGCGACCTACAGCCTGGCTCGTGTTTTTCATAGTTTAGTAGAACATTATTCCTAAGACGAGGGTTTCGATCATATTTATCCATTGATATTGAAGGCCACATATGCCATGTTGGGTGGTATTGCTGTCTGTTGGGCTCGTGCTATTATGAGCCACTATATTAGTCATGGAGTTGGTACTACCTAGAACTACTTTCCATATTGTCATCTCTTAACTTGTATTTTTAGGCAATATATAGTGAACCTCCCTAGAGAGCCGATCTAGATGAAGGTCCGTCCTGCATTTGAGAGAGCCTCTCTTAAGAAGATGGGAATGCTGAGCCACCAGTTGGAGTAGCAATGCCAGTAGCCGCAGTAAGAGGCAGAGTAAGGACTAAGCATTGGAGGATAATAAAACCCCAAGCTAGCTATCCGGTAGGTCCAGGCCGAGATCTAAGAGATTCAAACTAAGCAGCAACATCCGAGCCTCGAGATGGGGTGCATAACCGCTATGCTCTCTCCATTCGAGGGTTGAGACAATGGATCGAGAGCTTAGGATCATCCCATGGTATGTAGGCAGTGTTTTGGGTATGGTATTATTGTGTTGTGATTTCCCTTCCAACATTTGTCATTTTCTTTCTTTAGGTTGTTATGTTGTAATCGTTGGTTGTCTCTTATATAAAAGATATATATGTTACATTCTGAGATGTGTTCCTATTTATTTACCGTACACTTATTTCTGGAGATGTAAACTGCTCTTATATGTATTATGGAAAGAAATAGTATAAATATGAAAAATCTAATAAAGACACTTAAGTAGTGGTAGATGCAATATAAGACTGGAAGTTTATAAAATTATGAATTTTAAATAGAAAAGGACAGACAAATGTTGTGGAATCATAGATTATTGTTCATATTACTTGAAAAGCTAAAATTGACAAATTGATTATCATAATAAAATAATAGAATGAGTTTAAACATCTTGAATTAATTATGGAAGGCTGGGATTGAAAATATACGTTAACTCATAACTGATTTTCAACTATATTGAAATGTGGCTTGACTCGTTTAAATAGGAATGTTGAATGTTTTGAAAAATTGCATTCAAAGAGAGAGAGAGAGAGAGAGAGAGAGAGAGAGACTGTAGCATTTAAGTTATTTATGGCATTCAAATTATTTTTGGACATTTTTGTCCAAATGTTTTAAAAGAAAATGGTGCTTAATTGTTTTGGAAGTTTAACTTTTCCAACCATGTGCAAATTTGATTGGGAAGTGAAAAGATTCTTACGGAAAATTTTCGGTTTCCAAATGCTACATACTAAGGAAAGGAAAGATAAATGGGTTAATAAACATGAATTTAGCAGCGCAATAAGGTTGACATTAGGATAAACATGCACGAGAATAAGAGAAAAGCCATCTTAGCTTTGGAATTTCTATTTCTATACCTTTTCAACGACTTATGAGAATATTTTCTGGATTCAATTCCATTTTAGAGCTTAAAAACAAACCTCCTTATGAATATTGTACATGGAAGAATTGGGAGTAAATCTAGGGAACAAAGAAATTTCCAATGTTCAATGGGATTTGTACCCAATAGAGTGGTAATAATGTAAAATTCTTCACCTAAGTTTCTTATTTTGGCATAGTAGTAAAAGTCTAGGATACGAAAATACGATGCGTCAGATTTTTAGATGATAGGAATTGGATGCAAAATCAGTTGAACCATGCTTTTATTCGTAGGAGTATGGAATTTATGAACCTTTAATACCTGCATACATATAGAACTACCAGTATATATGAGATGTTTGCATCATATTTTTGAAAATATTTTTAAAAGAATACACTCATACAATAGGACCTGATTTAAAATCATTCTGCATCCATGTCTTCAATATTGTGATATACTATACACTTATGTACAGGTGGCTATAAAATTGGTTGTACACTAATAGTTTGGGTATTATAGGGTGGTTACTGCATTACCTTATGATTTAATCATAGGAGTAATTTTGAAAACGAAACTTTTTTATGGGGGGAAGAATGTAACACCTCATAAATTTTATTATGATAATTTAATAATTAATTAGACTCTAAAAATGGAAATTAAGAAATAGTGGAATTTGGCTAAGAAACTTGCAGCATTGTGTTTATGGCGATTTTCTATGCAACTTTCATATTTGGAGTTTCGCGATCGGAATTCAAACAAAGAAGTTATGGTCGTTTAAAGAAATCGAAATGAAAATAATTAAATAACAAAACTGGTAATTAATATATAATTAAACCGAGACCCCACTGGTCGACCCCTGCTATGGGATGATTGACCGCTCATAGGGGATTGGTCGACTGGTCGAGCCATTTTGATTGTGGTTTGAACCTTAGCCGATGGCCCAAATTTAATAATTTTAATTTAATAGATACAACTAATTTGCGACACTGCAAATACATGCCTAACCCCTCCCTTTTCTTCTTATATTTTTTGATCTAGAACAGCCAAGCTCTTCCATTTTCTCTCCTCTATTATTCTTTCTAACTTTGAAATAATTGGTATTTATATAAATTGGAGAAGAGCAGAAAATAAATAGTAGAAGAGAAGGAGAAGATCAACATTGCACAAATAAGAAGGTAAATTCCAATATTATAAATCTATACTCCCCTCTTTTTAAATCTCTTCTCAGATCTGTAAGTTTAATGATATAAGTATACACTTTTATACATATTTCTTGGAATTATAAAGGAAATGGAGTTGATTCAAGAAATCAGATTCGGATCTAGAGATTTAGAAAGCTTTTAAAGGCGAGTGTCATGTAATTTACCTATAACATTGGAGTTCATTTCGTTGGATTTTTTGAAGTTTATGCTTAAATAAAGATCTACAGAGCTATAAGCTTGAATTAAGAGCATTAAACACCACCTACGTATTCTGTAATTGAATAGGAAAATTGTTTACACCTAGACTTCGAAATCGGTCCCAAATTTATTAAAGGTTGAATATGGATAAAGATGTAGAATTTGTTCCATCTCTACAATTGGATTGTAAAAACATTAGTGTAATTTAGATTTGATCTGATTCTATTTTGAATGCGAGTTTCGAATTTTAATTTATTAGAAGTACTATCCATTTAACCTTCATGAATTTTTCTAATATCTTAGTTTAATAGATTAAGGCAAAGTTTTATTTAATAAGGAATATGCATCAAAAGAAGAAAGAGATGTGCAAAGTATGGATCTCCTTTTCATTCTATTTCAATAAAGAGATAATAAATATTTTCTTATAATTTCAAACTAAGCAAATATCTTAATTTAGATTAATTTATGGAAGGTTATAATGGAAAACCTTCTTGGAAGGATAATTCTAATAGATTAAAATATAGAATGAAATATATCCTAGTCAAAGAACTGGAAACGTAATAATAAATTTATAAACATATACAACATGCTAAAACATTCAAAACAAATATATAATTAATATAGCGTATTATTTGTTGATGTTTGCAATAAATGTAAATTAAACGTTGGAATAGATCATGTAATAAAGTGTAGAATTGGAAAATAAAGATGAAAGGATTATAACTCCGAAAATGAATAAGTAATAAATGTGCAATAAATTGCGTTTTACAATTAGTTAAACAAGTTATAAAAGAATGGAATGGTACTTTAATGAAATTAGTTTGTTAACCATGAAAAAGACAAGGAGGCTTGAATAAGTAAATAAATGCCTTTGGAAACGTCCGTTAAGATAATAATTATTTACTATGGACAAAAGAGACATTTATAAGAATAATAAATAAAACATGCCAGGTAGCAATTAAACATTATATGACAGGTATAATTAGATTAAATTATATCCTTACACATGCAAATACAGATTAGCGGGCTTTGTCCAATAATAAAGCTAAGAATAATTAATTGGACTTAGTAGGTTGGGATGCGAGGTCCATAGAGTTACACAACAGAAGTCTTCCCTTCACTCAGAGGTTACCAGTAGTTGTGTACGTTTATTATTGATGTGAGACATCTCCAACCATAGGACCCATGGGAAAGGAATACACGTAAAACATAGAACTTGCTACGAGGATTGAAGGTATTTAATGGTTGTTTGTGGTCCTGCCTCTTTTCCTTATATGAAGTATTGAAAGTTTAGAGTTAGCAGTTAGTGTAACGGCCCACCTCTTTGGATGGTTTAAATTGACAATAAACCACGCATATCGACTCAAACCATTCAGAAGGGAGGATTGTTAATGGGATAAATAAGAAAATAAGAGAAAAGAAAGGGAAAAAAAATATAGAGTCTCACAGCGGAATGACAAAATATAATAATCAGATAAATAGTTCATGAAGCTGTTTTACAATTAACATTTGATTACACTTTTACAATACATATTAGAGTTATAGGTACAACAGGAATTAATAAATAATGCAGTGGAACAACATAATGCAGTGGAATAAATATAATAAGTAGTATACAAATCCTTTTCCTCGTCCTCCATAGTAAGATGGTCTTTAATACTGAAATGCTCAGGCTGATACGAGCGTAATGAAAAGACAAAACACTCGAGTCAGAACTAAAAGTTCTTACGTAAGTCATGTCAACAATAAATAAATATGAATGCAATAGCATCAGAGATGTTTATAAGATTTTACATCTCCTATCCAGTGTCTAACGTGTGTGCAACAACTTAAGACATGTTTGGGATTCCATCTCCTAAGGATCCATAAAATTATCTACATACATAGTACAATACGTTATTATAATATGTCTACAGTAAAGTAAAGTATTAAAATAGCATTAAGGCATTAACCATATCCCCCTTAACATATTTTATAAACGCTGTAGTCTATACAGTACCGTAATTCCTCCATAAACTGGAGGGCTATCAGATGGCACTCCATAGTGTACGACACAAACCAAACTCGTAGTGGGCTCGATAAGGCATACGACAAGGCACGCTAGGCAATGCTAGGATAGGATTCTACCATTTGCAGAACCAGGATGGTGGTAATGCATAGCAGCTACTACCTCCCACCTCGAAACACACTCCCATAATCAAATCGAAGGATGGCCACCAATCAATCATAAAGTAACAGATATGGTATCGAAGAAGCATGTTTTATCGGAGGAGCGACCTCACTTGTCCTAGGTATAGCTCCTATTTTAGTCATATCAAGCTGACCCGAGGGGGTGAAGGCTACGTTCATACCTCATACAGTAGCGTTCGCCAAACCATTCTACTTCGTCCTGGATTCTCCACCACATGCACAGTTTTTAAAGTGATTTTCGTTATAGGAGGAGAGTATGACAATATTTGATCCCGGTCTCTTTAGAAACCAAATGCTTATTTCACACTAGTTGTTTTTTTACATTTCCATAACCCATTCATTATTGATATCAAAATATCATATTCACTTCAAAATCATATCACTTTCAAAATCATATTCACTTTCGAAATCATTATTCACTTTAGACCATGTTCGTTTTCAAAATCATAACCCCAAAATAGGTTAAACCATCATATAAAATTATTCGCATTTAAATCAATTAAATAAAAATCATAGCAGTTCCAACTTTGAACAAATTGAATATTAAACGTAGTTTATATATTGGAATAGTTATACATTAAAAATAGTTTATATTTTTTAGAAATAGGTTATAGATTAAAATAGTTTATATATTAGAAATAGTTTATATATCAAAATAGGTTATATATTAAAATATATATTTATATATATATATATAAAGTTGTTTATACATTTAAAATAATATATATTAAAGTCGTTTATGATTTTAAAATAGGTTATAGATTAAAATAGTTTATATGACAGAAATAGTTAATATATTAAAAATAGGTTATATACTAATATAATTAATGTATTAAAAATTATTAATATATTAAAATGGTTTATATGAGAAAAATAATTTACTAGTTAAAAGAGTTTTTATATTAAAAGAGTTTATATCAAAAATAATTTCAAATTGAAATTGTTTCTCACAATTTCATAAATTAATTCAAATCAACTTTAGTTTCAAAAATTCAATTTAAATCAGTCTCGGTTCAACGATTTCAATCCAAAAGGCTATAAAGGTTTCAATTCGAATTCTCATTAAAACCATTTCAATTTATATTGATTTCAAATCCATGTTTGAACTACAAATTTAAAACGTTTCGAATTCAAAATGTGTCAAAGTCTAAATATTCAAACATTTACAATATCTTAATTTTAATAAATTCCATTTTTATTTCAAAATTCAATTTTAAGATTTAAGTTTAGATTCTTTAAACAATTCATTTAAACCAATTTCAATTTCAACATTTTAAAGCTAGAATTTTGGAAATAATTCGGTTCATATAAATCTAATTTTATTTCATTATATCATTTAACTGGATTAAAAAATTAAGGATTTAAAATCATTTAATTTAACCAGCCTGGTAACTGCATTAATTTTCTACCCTATGGTCAAATGATATGGATATATATCATTTTCAACACGTAATAATTTAAATTTACCAGTATACATCATTTCAACCTGCAATCCAGAGTAAAATTCAAAATCCATAAAATTGCTCAAGTTTATCATTTCAACCCATAATGATTTTCCCTAATCTATAGGTCCATTCGGGTATGTAGCATTTCAACCCATAGTGATTTTTCCAAACAACAAATTAAGGGAACTTGCAGTGTGATAACAACATACAAATAAACATAACATCAAATCATCTAAACTTTCAACAATTATGCATCCATCACAATCATCATTCAAATCAACCAATCATTCACAACAATTAACTGGTTATCAATCAGGTATTTAACAAACAATTTAAATTCCAATATTAATTTAAAATGGCAATAAAATTCAATATAAATTCAAATTAAATTTAAACGATAATTTAAATACCAAACAACAATCAATAAATTTCTAATCACATCATAAATTCAATTTAACTAACATAAGATAGATTAGTATTTGTGAGTGGATTAAATCGCCTACCTTTGATTTTTTAGTCGATTTAAAGCCCAAAGATCTAACAGTCTCATAATGGTCAAACCTGTTCTATACTGTCCGAAATTTCGATGCGATCGCAATGGAGAAAAACTGGGCGTGAATCCGAGCTCGTATGGAAAAGTTATTGATGTCAGGATACATGAAAATTTAAATTTAAATAATAAAAAAACAAAGGGCAAAATGTAATCTCACCATCGCAAACCCTAGATGCACAAATGCACACGAACCAATAGCCACAGCGTGCCATCGTCCACTGGTGAACGCACTCCACCACAGCCAGCTATGCTTCGATCTAAACACGTCAGTGTGCTCGCCTTCCAAAAATGCCCCACCTGGAGTCGTGCGAACGCCTCCAACCCACCACAACCGCTAGCACCACCGCCACGTTCTCGCCCATTTCTAACGATTACTGGCAACCTCCAACATGAATGAAATGTATAGATTGACTTCGCTCGACACCCTCTATGATGTAGTGCATTTCGATCGTCGATCAGACGACGATCCACCTTCGAATAACAAACCCTAACAACGGACATCCTAAACTTCTTTTCAGATTTCTAGCTAAATGATGCACCAAATCTAAAAATGAATTACTGCCGTAGATTGCGCTCATCGAGAGCTTTCCAACGATATATAATTTGCTAGGGTTTGGAGAGCTCGAATTTTTTGATTTTGAATTTGGGAATTTGGGGTTTAATGTTCTGCAATTGAGGAAGAGGAAAGTAATAGACAGATAGAATTGTATTCACATGAATAAAAGTATAAAAGGTTGCTAGGGTTAAAAAATCTATTTATATAGGAAGAGATGGATAGGAACGAATGGACAGATCGAATTGGATCGAAGTGATAACAACAACCTGAAAAATCCCGCTCCGCTTTCAAAACGAAAGTAGATCATCCCATATATCAAAACATATGTTTCAAATCCAAATTCCACCGTATACAGAAGTTAGATTTCAAAATCAGATTATATTCAATTAAATTCTATAAATCTATTTCTACGCCTTTCGAGCTCGTACGATCAAATGATAAGTCCGATCAAATTCTATAAATTGATTTCTACACGTTTCAAGCTCGCGCAATAATTCAGTGTTACGGATCCAATGCAACTAGTTCCGTCGAAATCTAAGACAGTGGCCAAAATGGCTAATTTCACGTTAATTAAATAAATTACTATTAAATTAGTTTAATCATATTTAAATTCAAATTTAATAGTTAACCATTTCATCATTCTAGATTACATAGAAATTAATAATTTATCAAAATAAATTTTCAATGTTAATCCACTATTAAAATATTTCATTAAATTCAACATTCAGTTACACTGTGATAACATCCTAGTTAACTATATTTTAAATCCAAATAAATTCTTTTATTTTGATTTCTGCTCGTATTATTAAATCAACTATCACCTTATGGATATAATTATCGTTGGTTTACATTTAATTACATCAATACTCTATAGTTATCATCTTATTTCATATTAACTGCAATATTTAATTAAACTAATTTAAATTGATTTAAAATTAATTTCAAACGGATTAAATATCAAGGGATAATGAATCAATTATTATACGTTAATAATTTACCTCAATAAACCTATTATTTACCAACGAAGGTTGATAAATTTCTTACCAAATATTGATTTTATTCTATAATAACCTATTTCAATTAACTACATATAATTTCTCTTTTTAATAAAACATTGAAGTTATTCCTTATTTACGATTATAACCAATTTAGCTTTATAATTATTTCAATAAATTGAAATTACATTAAAATTGTTACAAATTACATTAAACCAAATTTATTAACTTACAATCTAATTATTTTTCTCATTAATAAATCATAAATTTTAATTTCTCACAATATTTAATTTCAAAATCTTATATAATTTAATAATTTTAATGATCGAAATATACAGGTCATTACAGTTAGCCATGGTAAAAGATATCTCAAAAAGGTCCGCTACAATAGGTAGTATTGAGTGGCCGAAGAAATTTCCATGAAATGTTAACTAGATAGGTACCGATGAGGAATTTGTTGGAATTAGGTATTAAATGACAGGGATCAGCCTTAAATAAGGTTTTAAATGGTTAGAGTTTGCCTAACTCCATTAAAAGGTATTAAGTGATTTGTGTACTATCTTTGACATGGCTGGGACATTATTAGCAACAGATGCGACAATTATGTATTATAAAGCCATATATAGAAGTCATCGATCTCTGTAGTTAGGACCGATAAACTGACATTGATAATGCGATGAGCGTGCTTCGAGGAATAAGGTATTAAATGGTCATTAGGTCTATCTCCTTCCTATTCAAGAAGTATTACGTGGGTTTTTGGTAGTGTATGAACAATAGACATATGTTAGTATTATACCTTAGAGAAGGTTAGGTACACATATCGTACAAGCATTTAGCAGATTAATCGTAAATAATAAGATATAACATTTAAATGGAAACCGATTGGTATGTGTTTGTGTTATAGATAAAGTATTCAATTGTCTAATCATGAGAATGTTGTTTTTGACCCCATCCTCATTACAATCCACATGATAGATTTTGAGGAATATGTCTTTGTAGCAAGAAGGAGCAGTTGATGGAGAAGCCTTTTTATTCATGATCGGTACTGACGAGGTGATTGGACGTACAAGGAATACCATTAATTCTGAGGTAGTGGCCTCAAACATTATTTATATCCTGCTATATTTTCTTTTCCACTGTGAGTTTAGTTTGATCGATTTTTGATATACTTATATTTATTACAAGTTACCAAAACCAACGATCTACTCCCCAATAGACTTGGGTTTCAATTTTTATCTAAATTCTGGCCCTTTAAGGTGCGGGATTTTACATGTATATATAGACGTGCTCAAATTAAATTCAAATTTGAATTCAAAATAAATCCATTGTTTATTAAATCAATGAAGTAAACAAACGGTTTTTAAATAAAATTATAGATCAGATCTAAAACTAGTTTAGATTTCATAGGCCTAATAAGATCTAATTTAGGAAAAAAATAAAATCCACCTTATTTACCCGCTTTCGACTAGTCCATATCTAAAATGATATAGTTTCGTTGACACCTGGATAAAAGGTTTTTCGTGCCATTATAACCACTTTAACCCAACACAATCCTTCTCGCCTAAAAATTTAAAGCTATAGAACCTTAACCGCTATCTCTATTATCATTTTTCAGCTCTGATTCATAAATTTCCCCAATCTCTTTCTAATGGTGGATCAACCAATTAATTTAAAGGCATTAAAAGTAAATGTTTGCTCCTTACCTTATAATATATTGATTTGAAGCTCTCGATGAGTAAAGGAAGCAAATGATCAATTTTAGAGATGCTACTTAAGGTGGGTAGAAATTGGTTAATAATTTTAGTAGTTCATTCTAAGGTTTTCCGAATGACTGTGAAATGAGGGCAATTGAATATTATATGGGAAAACACTTAGAGGAGGTCAAGAAATGGTAGGATCGACAATGTGGCAATGGGTTGCCTAGAAATCAATGGGGAATACTTGATCTTATCTGCGGTGGTGGATGAATAGAACATTAAATTGATGAGCATGGGAAGGATGGGTTCGACCAAATATGGACGGTGCGGCGTGGGTGTCGTATCTGTCTAAAAGTGAATGAGGCGGCGACATTTTGGTCATGAAGGTGGCGATTGGCAACGAGGAGGGTTACCGAGGGTCAATTGGTCCTATAGCGTACAGAAATAATATTAATTTAATTCAATTATTAAATTACAAATTTGACCCTATATCTTTTGCGCACGAACTTTGATTCAAGAGAGATTTTTCCATTGGACTCATGGAAAAATTCTAAATGATTCAGCTCTTGATTTACTGAGTTATGGAGTTGTTGTGCATTTGTAAGATTACTTGGATCTTAATTAATCGAGTTTTAAAATATTGTAACAACCCTTATTTTAAAGACTAGATATTTAAATAATTAATTTAAATGTTGGTTGTTTAATTATCTGAAGGTCCAAATCTAACTTTTTTCATATATGGTCGAATTAGGACTCTAAATAGTTTTCGTTGAGTCACGATTGACGTTGCAAATTAAAATGAGGATACATATTGTTATATTTGGAGTCATGGTATTTTTACGATTTACTTACTATTATGTGTATATTATAAAAAATAGACGCATAATCAGTTCCAGCGGGATCTCAATTGACGGCTTATGTTTTTGAGATGAGGACTTCATTATGAAAAGTTTGTTTAACGAATTTTTGACATCGGGCGGACCGATAGCCGGAGAAAACCTCGAAATGTGTGAAATTATCATTGTAGAGCCCCATCTCAAATAGCGACGAAATTTATACTAACAGGACCGAAAAAATGAGGAGATGTGCATCGTCAATTTTTTTGATGATCTGATATGTTGTATGATCATACGAGCTCAAAAATGTAGCAATTTATTTGAGAAATAAAATAAAATAAATTGTATACACACACACAAACCCAGATATTTCCCTCTTTGATGATTTCAACCTTCCCCTCTAATAGCTATCTCCTACTCCTTTCTCTAAGTCATGGTCGCTTCATTCTTTTAATTAAATCGTTATCTACAATGATCAGGTGGATAAATCAAGAGTGGCACAGAGTTCTACTAGGCGAGGTACCCAATGTGATGCCCGTATCGTTTGACGCGGTGGAAATTTTTATGGAGGAAGTATATCAGGGTTTTAGATAGGAGGAGCTAGAGGCAGTGTTTGGTGAGACACAAGGTGGTGTTGTGTTCCTCTTACTATGCCAAGTTGATGGAGGGTCATCTGATGATGTGCGGCACTTAGTTAAAGTTATAACTTTGACTTGATGTGAGGAGTAGCTGTTTTCATAATTAAATGTAAGGAATCAAAGGCCTTTGTTATGGTGTGGCTGTGCTTGGCTCGTGAAAGGGAAGTCAATGGTGGTGGTTAGATGCCCCTCGGTGGTCCATGGCGATGATGATGTGGTGAGATAGTGAACTGTTTTGGGTTGAGCGAGAATTTGAATATAATTGGGGAAGAAGAAGGATTAGGGGGTAATGTGATTAATTAATTAATTAAAATTGATTAATTTAAGTTTATATTCAAATTCCTGTCAAATTCATATCTTTTGCGTATGTGGTCCAATCGAGATGCGATCTTTGCCATTGCACTCATGTGGAGATTATCCACGACTTGGTATAGGTCTGGACTAGATCACGACACTTAATAAATTACGGTTCAGGTAAGTTGAATTATAACTCTGAATTTATATTTCATTATAAATCCTCGAAGTTATATATATTGAAAAAAAATTACCTAGAAGAAATAGGATAATGTATATATGTAATTATTCCCATTAGATTGGGTTAGTTTAAGCAGGTATTTAGGGTATTGATTGAGATCCCATATATATAAATATTGTGTTATATTCATATTGAATAGAATTAGATGGAGTTTATATTAATTTATAACATGGTTATAAATTAATTAAACTCCATTTTGTATTCATATTAGTGGTAGTAATATTATTATATATTTTATTACAAATATTTGGGATAATTGGTTAAGATCCTGTATATAAATATTGCATTCTATTCATATTGAATAGACTTAGATGGAGTTGATATTAATTTATAGCATGGTTATAAATTAATTAAACTCAAATTTTTTTATATTAGAGATAGAAATATTATTATTTATTTTACTACTAATTAGGAGTTAAAAATATGGTCTTTAAAATAAGTCGTATAGGCTAAAATAATTGCTTAGGTAGCTTAAACTTATATTAAAATGACTTTGAAGTTTATCTAGCCTTGTTAATAATTTATTATGGTGTAATTCAATAATTTACTAAATGGTGAATTTTTATAAAGGTGTTTTAAGAAGTTAGATATTTTAAACAAAGTATTGTATTACTAGTAGTTTTGAATATGGTTATAAAATGATATATTTAATTTCAGACCCTAAGAAATGGTTGGTGATATGTGTGTGTAGCTGTGTATATGTACACATATACACATTATGTACACGAGCTATATAATATTTTAAGACCTTATCTTTAGCTTAAATTGATTTTAATAGAAGAATTAAGCGATATTAAGCTATAATAGGATTGATTCAGCGAGAATATTATTTTATAAAATAAGTTGGAAACTTTTGTAAAATAAGAAGAAGAATACACATTGATAGATTGATTACTTAAGTAATATGCATTTTTGTTGAATTATTATATGATTGTATGTGTGAATTATTATTGATATTGGGATAATAGATATGTTACTTTGGTTGTGTGTTGCCGTCATGTATATAAGTGTGCACTATATGTGTTTATTGTTCCATAAATTTGGAATATATATATATATATATATATATATATATATATATATATAGCTGCATACAATTTATGTGATATATATATATATATATATATATATATATATATATATATATGTATGTATGTATAGATATAGTTCTGGTATGTCTGACTTGGGGTTACTAGGAGACGCATGGAATATTATATATATATATATATATATATTGATATGGGATTAAAGCATTTTATATATATTTTTAGTATGTTCGACTTAGGCTATCGATTGGTTCAAGGAACCCACTGTATCACTGAAGCATACGACCCGTGGAAGCAGTTCCGAAGCAGTGATGCAGAGAGTTTGGGACGCTAATTTAAAGTAGATCATATACTACTGCATTGTACAGATGGGTTTTGTGATAAGACCTACAAGCCAACTTCTTTTGAGATGTTGGTTTTTAGGGGATTTTGCAAGTTAGTTGTGGCTCTCGATAGGTCTCTTTGGTAGTTAATGACAATTCGACATGATTTATCGATACACAATTTAACCTTATGTATAGTTTGGTACGACCAACTTAGGGTTACCGAATAGTGGACAAAATATTATACAGATGCATAAATATTAACTCAAGTGATATATATATGCATATATAATTACAAATGCATAATTTGGGCAATTTATATAACTGGTTTGGGTATGCCTGATTCAGTGCAACTAGATAGTACAAGGCACTTCAAGAATGAATTACAATCCCCACGTAGACGATAATACTTCGGGGTTATGTATCCATATAGGAAGGCTGTACGTAGGATAGCTTGAATTTGTATTTTCTATCTATAGACCATTGGATAATATTGGTTTTGTAAAAGGAATCCATTGTACCATTGAGATGGATGACCTACAAATGCAGTTCTATAGTAGTGGCGAAGAGAGAATGGGATGATAATCAAGAGTAGGTCATATACTGCTACATTGTACGAACGGGTACTACGATAAGAGCTGTAGGCCAACTTCTTTTGATGTGTTGGTTTTCAAGGGAGTCCAAAAGTTAGTATGGTTCTCAATAGGTCTTTATAGTAGCTAATGGCAATTCAAGATGTGTATCAACAATAGGTATCCCTATTTTGATTTTGGATATGGAGATGCTATGTTAATAACATTATTATATCATTGAATTTTTTTCATTTCAGATGCTTCGATAGGGACCACTGAATCGATTGGTTTCCATAGCGGACTCTACACATCAGTGATGATGGGCATCGATTTATTCTCTATTTATTATTTAACTCTATGATTGCGTGTAGCTTATTAGTATTATTGTGATATCTATGTCACCTTTGTTTTTGTATATTGGATTACCTTTATAACAGTATACTATTACATATCAATCACTAGCGGCTAAAGTATCTTCTTATTACATATCCATTTTATGTACAATTGAAAACTTTTCAGACAAAAGGTATCACGTAAGACCACATCGTACATAAAAATGGATGGGTTTTTAATCTTACGATAACCAAAACATTTTATATCAAAATCCAGTGATATTATCATAATGTATAGGTTTAACATAAATAGATAAAATACCTAAAATGCTTGCACCTCACATTCCAAAATACTAGGCTCTATAATCGAAAATGTAAAGCACGTATTGGAGTTGGATTCCAACTAATGACCGGGCTACTGGGGTACCGTCCGCCACAGTGTACCTCTAGGAAAATGTATCGAGGTCGTACCTAACGACCCCGGCCAACACAGAATCGGCCTACCCCTTGCTAGATAGTAACGAATATATCATCACTGCGGTTGCTTTGCAACCTTTAACCAAGCGCTCGCACGTACACGAATTCATTGATGATTGTGTATATATCTAAAAGGGGATGAAATACACTAATGGGTGCGACACACATAGCCTGCTGCATATCCCCCATTTTAGTCATCTCTGGTTGATGAGGTTTGAGGCTATGTTTTACATTTCTAAATAGAAATCCATCTTGGAATGCTAACACTACCTGTCAGGCATCAATGCAATGCCAGCATTCATCCATGCAAGTTCATTCTGGGTCTCAACGAAACTGAAGGCATTAACTCTACTACATCCATTTTGGAATCACCCATAGGATTAGTAGCAGTGTCCCTTGAACTTCAAAGAGCACCATCTTCAATCATCATCAAGAGGTCTTCCACTCGAATGTACATTTGGGTTCGGAGTGGTTTCTAGTTATAGATATGATCTCGGTCTCTCCGTATCAACAACCGATAATTTCCAGTTGACTCATTCTTAATTATTTTGGAAATAAGTTTTCGAGTCTTCATCTGGGAACTCGAATTTACATTTATACTTCCTGAGTAAAATTAGGTTAATTTGATAGTCGGTTATTTAACTATCAAATAAGAACAACAAATCTAGAGATTTAATTACCCAAAGCAATCACTAGCCTCAAACTATTTTCAATTATAAATCTCCTTTCCTAAACAATTATAAACATTCATATATTTATCTCCTTTACATAAGTATATTCACAAAAAATTTATAAGATTTCCCATTTTCAAATCTCTTAAATGAATTTAACTAAATTATTTAAATTGGAGAAAAGGATAACTCTAAACACTATTCCTTTGGTGTTAAGTGTGGAATGGATGTTTCTTACCACCATTTTTTAAATGGTCAACCTCGAGAAATCCAAACCTCTAATTCCTGATGTAATTATCTTCAGTAAATCCTTTTATAAATTTTCCTTACCTATGAAATCCTTTTTGCTTTAGCCCAAACCCATTTAAAAAAACATTTATCAACCTCTATACTTATTTGTGAGACTCTTTATAAATATTCAAACCCGATTATACAAACTTCTTTATAAACTTTTAAAACTTGTATGAAACTTCCCTTTATAGACATCCAAACCCATTTATATAATCTTTTTATAAACATTCAAAACTATTTCTAAAACTTCTTTTATGAATACCCAAAAATTATTCATAAACTTCTTTATATAATATTCAAAGAATTGTCAAATCATTCTTCAAATATCTTGTTCAAAATAGAATAACCTTAAAGACCATTTTAAAAGAAAATGAAATATTAACTTTCCAAAACCAAAAACAGGAATAATGACTGCAATGAATCATTAAATTTGGGTTTACTTATCCAAATTATATCATGGGTATTGCATAACATTAGATATGTAAGAGATTCACACATAATATACAATCAATCATAGGTAGATGTTCAAGTTACAAATATACTAATATAGATACATCCATTATCGATGAAGAATGTACATATATAATTATACTTTATATGCTTAAGTTACCATGACCCGTTTATTGAAATTAACTTCCTTGTGTATATCATGTTATAGATATTCGGCTTTTGTGTTAAACACGGGCCACTTACTTCTCATAAAATATGTCAATGTTTTATAATCACTACTTTAATTCATTTAGCTACTTAATGGTCCAGACAAAAGATCCTTAATTTAAAATCGACTAATCTTAGAAAGAAAATTGATTTAAAATATAACCGATTAGGTTTAAAACAACTTTGAAAATATTAAAGTATATTTAGCTCGCTTAACCCTAATTATTTCATAATTTATTATAATTAAATCAAGATTATATCATAATTAACCTTTAATTAACTTAATGAACTTAGTTAAGTCCTAATTAACTTCTTAATGCATATTAGTTAAGGTGTAAACAATTCATTATTAGTTAAACCTCTAATTAATTAAAAATTAATTTAATAACCACTTAATTAAATAATAATTAATTAACCTACTCTACTTGATTAAATAATAATTAACCATTTAATTGCTTCTTATCTTCATTAGTCACTAATAACCTTACTAGTCAATAATTAGTCATTATTCTTCCTTAAGTGTTATTTGACCTCTAGCCACTTACTTAATTACTAATTAATTGCTAACTACCTTTAATTATTTTATAAAATAAATAAATTATTAAATAATCTAAACTTAATCTCTTTTTATGTTACTAATTAAGTTGGGAAAACTGTTGCAAAACAATTCTAAAATGAATCACTTAAAGATGGAAATTGTGAATTATTTTGTCGAACTACATCCATAACGACTATCGTTTTCAACGCATTTTGCTTTATCTTATTTTAAGTAAAATTACTTCACTTAAATTCTTGCTCCTACATGTTTTGAAATAATATATGGAAAGTTTTTGAAGTCTTAAACTAAGATAAAACTTGAAACCATTTCCAAACTTTGGAACTATAAATCATAATTTTGATTTCAAATCGGATCTCACGTCCTTCGCAACACACAAAGTTATTAACTTTGTTTCAGCTCAACATACTTGATTCTTAAATCACAACCAAACATCCAAACTACCAAAATCTAAACATCACTAACTCGACAACATCACATTCAAATCTCAAATTCAATACCAAACGTAACATCCATCAAATCACCATCAACCTACATAAAAACCATTCAATTTTCTCATCATATTATCACTACGATGACCCATAATAAAAAGGTCAAAAACCTTACCACAACAATGTAGTTTTACTCGTCAAAAATCTTTGAAACCTAAAATGCCTTAGATGCACCATAATAACCCCAAAAATATATCATCTTCCACTCTATTTCTGGATATATTACTCTCAGATTTTGAAAAAGAGGTCAATAGAAAAATTTTAAAAAATTCTTTTCTCTATGATTTAAAAAAAAAGAATCAATCAAATTAGATTCTTTTTGACGTAGATATGGTCAAAAGTAGGAGAGCTATTTTCGGACCTGAATTTCTGAGTTTAAAACTACATTGCAAAGAAATGAGATTTTGAAAAACCTATGCTTGAAAATAGAAAAGTAGTAAAAAGAATGTTGTAGGTAGTAAAATTTTATAAGATTTGAAAAAAATAAAATCTTGATATGGTGTAAAATAGAGGAGGTTATGGCCGAATAAAATGCAGGAAAAATGGAGAAGAAAGAGTTTAAAAACAATTTGCATCTTTAAAACAATCTAAATTTTTTGATTTTAAAAAAACTTAAAACTAACATAAGGAGCTATGAAATTTTAGTGGAGGAAGTTAGAGAAGCTGAAGATGAGAGTTTAAATGAATTTGTGTGAGTATAGACATATAGTTATAGGCAAAGAATTAGAGAATTTACTAAATTACTTTTAGATTTAACTATACATAATATGTCATAAAGTATAAGGTCACATTACCTACCTACCCTCCCTCGCTTATCACATCCCCCTACCTGCCCCCTAGGCTTTAATGATTATGGTGATGGAAACGAAAATATAAGAGGTAATGGGTATGTACATTGTATATGTATAAGTGTAGAGGAATTACTAAGGCATGTGGAAACTTGACCGATTCTATCTAAAACTTTAGATAGGGAGGATTTGTTCATCTATTTAGCAGTGTCTGCTCATGCACTAAGCGCATCATCGGTACATAAGGAGGAAAGGATTCAGAGACTAGTTTACTGTATTAGCAAGTGATTTACCGTAGTTGAAAAGAACTATTCGAAGTTGAAGAAACTCGCTTATTGCTTACTGATTGCATCTAGGAAGCTTGACCGTATTTTCAAGCTCACCCGATTAAGGTGCTAACTGATCAACCTTTGAAGCAGGTGATGTACCAGCCCAAGGCTTCAGAAAGTTTACCGAAGTAGAACATTAAATTAAGACAGTATGATATCACTTACTATCCTAGGAGGAGATAAATGGATAGGCATTGGTGGATTTCATCACTCAATTTATCGTATGGGATGGTGATGAGGAAGGCAATATGGTTATGCTTTTTAAATGGAAACTATTTGTGGATGGAGCTTCTAATAAGCGCAGTTTAGGGTAGGTATGGTACTTATGACTCCAGAAGGATGATCAGTTTGCTATGCATTGAAGCTAGAGTTCCCCATGACAGACAACAAGGCTGAGTACGATGCACTGATTGAAAGACTTAGGATAGCAAGGGAACCAGAGCTAAGAATGCTGCATGTATTCAGTGACTCCCTATTAGTGGTTTTCCAAGTGAAGAAGAAATTCCATGATAAGGATGCGAGACTTTCCCCTTACTCGACAAAGGCATTGGCTGAACGATATAGAACATTACATGATTACACATATCCCCATAGAGGAGAGTGCAAGGGCTAACTCGTAAGCTCTAGAGATGTACATCTATTGTTTTGATTCTGGTGGAGGTTTTATCGGCTTTGTAAAGAATAACATTATCTGCAATTATGGAGTACCTGAAAATTATAACAGATAATGGAACTCAGTTAAATGTACCAAGTTCAAGGATTTCTGCAACGGGAAAGAATTGAGAAAAGCTTTTCGTCATTAACACACCCTCGATCAAATGGAAAAGAGGAGAAGCTGGATAAAAAATCATCTAGTCCATCTTGAAGAAATGGTTAACCAAAGCCAACGGAAACAAGGTCAATGAGCTATTTTCTTAAGGTTGATGAGCTATCATCTTGAAGAGGAAAATGAGTCATGGATGACTCCGATTAAGGACTATTTTCTTAACAGAATTCTCCTGGGAGGATGCATAGAACGATGGAGATTCCTTCATGAAGTATCATGGTTCATAGTGCAAGGAGGAATGTCATACAAGAGGAGTTTCTCGACCCTCTGCTTCGGTGTGTAACCAAGGATGAGGCTAGAAAAATCCTCATGGACGTCCATGCGGGTACTTGTTGTAATCACAATGGGGATAGATATTAGCGAAGAAGATACTTCTCCATAGATACTTTTGTTTAACATTAAACCTTGATGCCGATGAATACACCAAATAGAGTGAATACCAGAGTTCTGCTTCCAAGAGCCGCATCCATAGAGCTTACGCAAATGGTAAACCCGTGGTTGTTTACAGTTTGGGGAATTAATATAATTGGTGTGCCACCGATGATGAAAGGAGAAGCTAAATATGCTATTTTTGCAGGTGATTACTTCACAAAGTGGACTGAAATAGAACCGCTTGCTACGATCATGATGAAGAAAGTAATCAACTTTTAGAAGAAAAGCATTATCTGCAAATATGGAGTACCTCAAAAAATTATAACAGATAATGGAACTCAGTTAAATGTACCAAGTCAAGGATTTCTACAACCGAAAAGAATTGAGAAAAGCTTTTCATCATTAACACATCCTTGATTGAATGGAAAAGTGGAGAAGCTGAATAAAATCATCTAGTACATCTTGAAGAAATGGTTAACCAAAGTCAATGGAAACAAGGTCAATGAGCTATTTTCTTAACGTCAATGAGCTATCATCTTAAAGTGGAAAATGAGTCATGGACGACCTCAATTAAGGACTATTTTCTTAAGGGAATTCTCCTAGGAGGAAGTATAGAAGATAGAGATTCCTTCGTGAGTCGCGGTTCATAGTGCAAGAAGGAATGTCATATAAAAGGAGTTTCTCGACCCTCTACTTCGGTGTGTAACCAAGGATGAGGCTAGGAAAATCCTCATGGATGTCCAGTTGTAGTGATCACAATGGGGATGAACATTAGCGAAGAAGATACTTTGCCATGGATACTTTTGGCTGACATTAAACCGTGATGCCGATGAATACACCAAACGGAGTGAATACCAGAGTTCCGCTTCCAAGAGCCTCATCCATAGAGCCTACGCAAATGGTAAGCCCGTGGCTATTTATAGTTTGGGGAATTAATATAATCGGTGTGCTATCGATGTTGAAAGAAGAAGCTAAATATGTTATTGTTGCAGTGGATTACTTCATAAAGTGGATTGAAATAGAACCGCTTGCTACGATCATGATGAAGAAAGTAATCAACTTTGTGATGAATAATATTATCTGCAAATATGAAGTACCTCAAAAAATTGTAATAGATAGTGGAACTTAGTTAAATGTGCCAAGTTCAAGGATTTCTACAACCAAAAATAATTGAGAAAATATTTTCGTCATTAACACATCCTCAATCGAATGGAAAAATGGAGAAGCTGAATAAAATCATCTAGTCCATCTTAAAGATATGGTTAACCAAAGCCAATGGAGACAAGGTCAATGAGCTATTTTATTAAGGTCAATGAGCTATTACCTTGAAGAGGAAAATGAGTCATGAACAACTTTGATTAAGTACTATTTTCTTAAGGGAATTCTTCCGGAAAGAAGCATAGAACGATGGAGATTCCTTCGTGAAGTGTCGCGGTTCATAGTGCAAGGAGTAATATCGTACAAGAGGAGTTTCTCGACCCTCTGCTTTGGTGTGTAACCAAGGATGAGGCTAGGAAAATCCTCATGGAATTCCATGCGGGTAGTTGTGGTGATCACAATGGGGACATACGTTATTGAAGAAGATATTTTGCCATTGATACTTTTGGATGACATTAAACTATGATCCTGATGAATACACCAAACAGAGTGAATACTAGAGTTCTTCTTCCAAGAGACTCATCCATAGAGCCTATGCAAATGGTAGGCCCATGGCTATTTACAGTTTGGCGAATTAATATAATCGGTGTGCTATACCGTTGTTGAAAGGAGAAGCTAAATACACTATTGTTGTAGTGGATTATCTCACAAAGTGGATTGAAATAGAGCCGCTTGCTATGATCATAATAAAGAAAGTAATCAACTTTGTGATGAATAACATTATCTGCAAATATGGAGTACCTCAAAAAATTGTAACAGATAATGGAACTCAGTTAAAAAGTTCAACGATTTCTACAAACGAAAATAATTGAGAAAAGCTTTTCATCACTAACACACCCTCGATCGAATGGAAAAGTGGAGAAGCTGAATAAAATCATCTAGTCAATCTTGAAGAAATTGTTAACCAAAGCCAACGAAAACAAGGTCAATGAGCTATTTTCTTAAGGTCAATGAGCTATCATATTGAAGAGAAAAATGAGTCATGGATGACTCCAGTTAAGGACTATTTTCTTAAGGGAATTCTCCCGGGAGGTAGTATAGAACAATGGAGATTCCTACATAAAGTGTCGCGGTTCATAGTTCAAGGAGGAATGTCGTACAAGAGGAGTTTCTCGACCCTCTACTTTGGTGTGTAACCAAGGATGAGGCTAGGAAAATCCTCATGGATGTCCATGCGGGTAGTTGTGGTGATCACAATGGGGATAGAAATTAGCGAAGAAGATACTTCGCCATGAATACTTTTAGCTGACATTAAACCGTGATGCCGATGAATACACCAAATGGAGTGAATACCAGAGTTCTACTTCCAATAGCCTCATCCATAGTGCCTACGCAAATGGTAAGCCTATGGCTGTTTACAGTTTGGGAAATTAATATAATCAGTGTGCTACCGATGTTGAAAGAAGAAGCTAAATACTATATTGTTGCAATGGATTACTTCACAAAGTGGATTGAAACAGAACCTCTTGCTATGATCATGATGAAGAAAGTAATCAACTTTGTGATGAATAACATTATCTACAAATGTGGAGTACCTCAAAAAATTATAACAGATAACGAAACACAGTTAAATGTACCAAGTTCAAGCATTTCTGCAATCGAAAATAATTGAGAAAAGCTTTTCGTCATTAACACGCCCTTAATCGAATGGAAAAGTGGAGAAGCTGAATAAAATCATCTAGTCCGTCTTGAAGAAATGGTTAACCAAAGCCAATGGAAATAAGGTCAATGAGCTTCCACTTACATTATGGCTTATAGGATGACTCACAAGTCCATGACTGAGCATATATAATTCGCTTTGGCCTATTGATCAAACACCATGATTCGGATTGAATTGGAAGTCCCTTCTCTTCAAAAAAGCATTTTCGTCCTAAGGTTGATGAAGAGCTCTTGCTTGAGTCCATCAATTGGATTGATGAAAAGCGAGAAGAGGTTGAATTAAGGGTAGCTGCTTACCAGAAAACAGTAGCATGGCATTGCAACACTGTAACAACCCGAATTTTATATAATCGTTAATTAAAATTAATAATAGTAATTTAGTAGATTAAATATAACTTTGGAAATTTATTTGTGAAATTATTTAATAAAAGGATTTAAATTGTCAAAATATGATCTTTAGAATTCATATGAGTTAAAATGTGAAAATAATAATATTGATTTTGAAAAGAAGTAATTTTTAAATGGAGATTTGTGTTTATTTAAATTAAATAGAAAGTAGATTAGAAAAAAATGTATAATAAGAAAATAATATATATTTATATAACTTAGCCCAATTTCTTTAATCCCATGCCCAAGTTTTAAATTTAGACTATTCTTTATCCAGACTTTTCTTCATTTACTTGTTACCATTTACACTACTTCCTCAGTTCTCTTTTATCATCCTCAATTAATTAACCAAACCCTCTTCTCTTTGAAAAGTTGGAATTAAATCAAATAAATTATTTAAAATCATCAAATTTGAATATGTGTATCTCAATACTTGTATGCATCTATGGGAAGAAAGACATCCAGTTGTGTTTCTATGGTGATATGTTGTGTGCATACATTCGAGAGGGAAGAGGAAAAGAGTGGAGCAGTGTTACAAGTGAGTTTGAATCTTACAAAATCTATGTTTGATCAATAATCCTATGTGTATACATATGAATTAAACAAAATATATGTTGATATGGATGTTAAGTGTTGTGTGATTCGAGAGTAATGAAATAGGTGAGTTGAAGGTGGTGGAGACACTGGAATTCAGTTGAAGAAGAAGTGATTATGCACCAACACATTCGACCCTTAACTTCTACTGGTCGACTATGACTGGTGGTCGACTTATAGTCGACCGTGGGTTGGGTTATTTTAAAAAAATTAATTTAAAATTTAAAAATCAAGAATAAAAATCCATGATTATATAACAAATAAAGATACAACTAAAAAATAATAAAAATAAATATTTAAAATGGATTTGTGGAATTTATTTAGAAATGTATAAATGTGATATTTATTAATTTTAGGAAATAGACTAAAAAAAGAATAAACTAGATATATTTCTAATAAATTTATAGAAATTGTATAAAATTCTAGAAAAAATATTGTTTCTTACGTTGTTTTATAATTTTAGGAATACTTTATGCAATTTTGAATTTAATAAAGGATATGGAAAATATAATATATGGGTTTGGAGTATATTAAATTGATTTGCATGAAATTAATTAAAGTTAGTGTTTAAATATAGAAAAATTATTAAATAGTCATTATGAGTAATATTTATTTTTATAAACTATTTTGGGATTTCAAAAGGAAGACATGAGATTTCTAATGTTATTGATAAATGTTTAATTAATTTTTAATTTTATAAAGAATTGAAAATTTGGTAATTTATTGTAAAGAATATAGATAACTTAGGTTTAGACAGTTATCTAGTTAATTCTAGATAATATGGAAAATATTATCACTGTGTTCTGACTTTATGTTCTTTGTTATTTACTATATATTATGTATTGTTCTATCCTAGAGCCGCACGTGTTTATTGCTTTGTACCTATACTATGTACGTGAAGGTAAGTTATTTTTTGATGTTTTAATGCATATCAGTATTAATCCAAGGGAATATTACTGTTTATACACCATATAGCCTCAATCTTCGTATTATTTGACAGTATTACAACAATACTCTTGGATAGTATGGGTATAAAGGAGGGGTGTTTCAAACACCAAGGTCCAAAATTATACCTTCGAGGTAGGGGATTTCACATAGAAATGAGTTATCCTGGGTACGAGGGCACTTGGTCTGCATTAAGGAGGTCTTTATGCGATCGAACAGAAGCTTGGAGATGGAACATCAAGCTGGATACCGTTGATGGGATCCCAATTCCATGAGTATGAAATAGCACGTATTGCGATGCTATTTCACTTCGATTTAGTTAATTTTTTACAAATAAGCTATCATAGAACATTAGGTGCAATGTAAAAAGGAAGGATTTTCCACATTTTCATTTATAAATAAAGTTAGCTTCTTGAGCCAATGGAACCATGTTCTTATAAGCAAAACCTTGTGCTGCATGATTAGGAGTACATGCAGGTACAAGATAGGTACCGACTCCTTTGATCCATGATCAATATAAAGGAGTATAATCATAAGGGTCGATCAGATAATTCGACCCTATCTCATTGGTATTGACTAATTCCTAGAGGTAGTCAAAGTCCATGAGGAATGCTAAGAACTAGGCAGCTAAAGCACCAGCCTTTGAAGATATAAACCGGTGCTTTGTTGAAATTTTAATCACCATGCTTGCGTCTGCCATGATACACTAGACCGAGGATAAGTGAGGAAAGTCAATATATACATTCAGTCAACATTCGAAGATAGGTGAGACTAAGACCGAATGCCTAGAGATAGGCGTCTAGTGCATCGGTTTTGTGACGACACAGAATTTGTAAGCCTTTAAAATTGGAATATTTAATTGATTTTAAATATTTAAAAGTTTAATTTTTAACTTGAATTCAAATATCACTATTTATTTGATAATTAGATTTTTGAATTCAATAATTTGAAGTTGAATAAAATATGAATCTAGAGTTTTAAGCCGGTTAAAATGATTTGAAGGCTTGTAAAATTTATATTCATAATACTGAAGATAACAGAAATATTGGAATCAAATTTAAAAATGGTTTGTTAGTTTGAAATTTATATCGTTTAAATTGAATTTAAAAATAGCCTTCCGAGACACAGCCTCGGAATTTGACGAAACTAGTTCCATTGGATCCGTAATATTGTATAATTATTGGATTTCAAATTTCGTAGCGTTTGGAGTTGTTGTGTGAACGTGCGATATATAAATGCGCTGAGATTTATATCGAAAATTTAATATTTTAATTAGATTCAAAAAGTTATCTTCTCCATATGATCGAATTTGGACTCGAAACCTTTTCCATTGCGTTCGAAATAGGGATATAACAATAAAAACGTCGGGTGGCACGTCTCGTTTGGAATTCGTTTGAATAAGCTTGAAATTTTGGGAAAATAATATTATAGTAATTCTTTATACATGTATTTACACGTGAACATATGCCAAACCCTAGTATCTTATAGCCACTTCTCTTAACTCGATCAATGGCCGATGTGAGGGCGATTTTCTTCGACAATTTCAACCGACCCTTCCACTTTGATCCAAATCTTCCAACTATACACTCGTAGGACTCGATGAGTACTTCCTATCCCTACGGTCGTGATGGCCTATCGTTCACTGATGACGATGGAATCGAGCTGCGTTCATTATGAATTGGCACGCGTTTTCCTAGAGATAAAGGCAGCCGAGCTTCTTGTGCTTACGGCTGCAGGCGAAGTGAAGCTTGAGCTTTCGTGTGTCATCGCCTGATCTTGGATACGGCAATCATAGGGGAGTGTGGCGGCTAGGGTTTAGGGGGCCGAGCTCGGTTACGTGAGCTTGTAGCCAAGTGGGGGCAGCAGTAGATTGATTGTGCGACGATTTGTGGTGGCAGCAGTAGATTGGTGGTGCGACGATTTGTTTTGGATGCTTTCGTTGAGGAGTGTTCGTAGTAATGTCGAACAACGTGGAGGCTAGGGTTAGCGAGTTTGTAGGAGGAGAATATGATGGCATTCGTGTATTTCTCCGCTCGGGGTCATGTGCGACAGTAAGGTATATACTTTTTTTTAAAAAAATTCTGTAAATATATATATGTAGCTATATAGATGTTAGGAATTTTAATAGCAGTAAACTATAAGTTCAGTTTAAAATTAAATATATACGTATGGATAGTAATAGAAAAATAGAAAAAAAGAGAAAATGTTTACTGTTTAGTTTAATTTTTTTTCCAGAAGTTAAACTTATATATATATATATATACTATAAATTTATATGAGACTTTGAAAGACAATTTTATAAGGTATTGGTGATAAAATTGTACAATTGTTATTTAATTTATTTGGTTACTAAAAAAAAGAGAAGAATTAGTTTAAAACTAATTAATAGTCAAGTTAAATAAATAAATTATTTGACTAATCCAAATATTAATAAATAATATAATGATTGTACAAGGTCTGAATCGTGAAGAAAACAAGCTGGTTGGTTTGCACTGCAAATTTAAGGACGAAGGTGAGTTAATCTCACTCAACTGAATTTAGAATTTAAATTTAAATGATTAAATTTAAATAATTATTTGAATGGTTGAATTGATTGCCGTGCTATAGTATGGTATAATTTGGAGTTGGTATTTATGATGTGCTAACATCTGCGGATACAAGGAAAACAGGTTGGAGGGATCCAACTGGATCCCTCAACATTTATTTACATTATTTAATTCCCTCTGTTGTGATTATTTGATATTCTATGATGAATTATATTGGAATATTGAATGTTATGCTTTGATTGGATATAATTGGGTATAATGAATTACCAAAAATATATAAATTGGATTTTGGAAAGAAAATGAAAGAAGTGAATTTGTAAGTAAAATAATTATAGAATAAATTTAAGAATGAATTGGAAAAGAAATAAAGTGACTTTAAAATTCTGATAGATAAATCTTGAGTATGGAAAGGAAAATTTGAATAAATAGATAGTTAATGAAAAGTGTTATTATTTAAAAAGAACAAAATTTAAGATTTAAATTATTGAAAAGAATAAAGAAGAAATTGAGAATAACCTGAAATTTGTATATTTCAGTTAAAAAGGTTTGAAATCAAATGGAAATAATAATAATAAAGTCCATAACTAATGAATTTTGAAATGAACTGATAAGTAAAGAAATTTATTTCAAATGGAATAAATTGGGAATCAATTTGGAAAATTGATTTAAGTCATTGAGATTGGAAATTCTCCCTGAATAACCAAGTACGTTTTCAAGTAAATTTTTTGAATATAAGTTAAAGGTTTTAAAGTTGTTTTAAAAAGCAAGTTTTGAAAAATTTATTATTTCTAATATTTAAATTCTAAAGTAAGTAGTTTCTCAAATCTATTATAGTAATAATTACTTAAAAAGTGACTTAGTATTTTGTTTTTAAAAGTGAAAATTTAGTTTTATATTTTATTAAGTAACCTTACTTTCAAATATTCATATAGCATATATTTTTAACAAATTCTTGAAATAGTTTTAACTTAAATGTTTTAAAGTATATCTCAAAGTAAAGTGTTTTAAATTATTTTAAAAATCTAGTTTTGTGCTTGGTGATTTCAGTGGAGATAGAAAATATTTGGGAAAGTTTATTCTAAAAAGAGAGATGGTTTGGAACTGTTTTTCAAAGGGTTAAAAATAGAAATATATCTTGTGGAGATATTTTTGAGGTTAATAAATAATTTGGAAAATTATTTATTGTGTGATGGATGTTGTGAATATTAATTGATAGCTAAATCATCGACTATCAATATTAGACAAATACGTTGATCGTTTCGAAGAGACCGGGATCGAGATTTATTTCTCGAAAACCACTTCGATCCGGTTTGTACATTTCATGTGAAACACATTATGATTCGAAGATGGAGCAGTGAATGCAAGGGCTAATCGCTACTAATCCTGAGGATATTTTCAAAATGGATGTAGTAGGAATAGTGCCTTCGGTTCTGTTCGAAACCGGGACGGACTTGTATGGATGAATGCTTTCAGAACATCGTCAGGTGGATGATGGGCATTTTAAGGGATATGTTCTAAAAAGGTAACGCTTAGCCTCAAGCCACATCAAATGGGAATGATTGAAAATCAAGGGTTATGCAGCAAGGCTAGGTGGGTAGCACCCAAGTAGGGTGAGGTCATCCCTGTCTAGATGTCCCTTTTGTTTCGGCTTAGTGGGCGGTTGCTGATCCCAACTGCGGGGTGATCTCACTCGGGATTATCCAGTAAGGGGTAGTCCTGGTCTTGTGTTGCAGGGGAGCGGGCGTACTCCTCGGTACTGTGATCTACGCCACGTACTGTGACAGGTGTTACCCCGGTGCCTAGTCAATAGTTGGAAATCCATTCTCCCTACGAGCCTTGTACGAATTTTGTTTGTATTACCCACTCTGTGGCTAGTAGCTAGAATTTAATGAATGTAACAATTTTGGCTATTTTATAAGTATTTGTGTATAGACCTTATTATAATATCAGAGGATTTCTTTAAAAATCATTTTAGCTATCGTAAGGTAAAAACCCGACATGTTTATTTGTGGCGTGGTCTTACGAGATGCTTTTGTTTTCAAAGAATTTTGAAACTTTAATAATCAATTGGGTGTGATTTTCTCACGCTGGTATTCCAGACTGACTCGGGTGTTATTTAACTGTAATGCTCGGGTTAAACCGAATATTATAAGATACAGGATATGATGATGTGGAGCTCAAGAGACGAGGTGGATGACGATATGTACTTCCATTCTTGTTTATATATATATTCCGCTGTGTTGAGTTGCTGTGTATCCATTTGTATGTTGTTGTTTAACTGTGATTGATGTACTCTGATGATGTAATATATAAACAGAGACATTTGATTTTTGAGTAAAGATTATTTATTATCTATTATATTTTATTCCGCTGCGATGGTTAGATTCTGTTGTTGTTTTCTATTTTCTTCTTCTACCTCTTTTTCTTTAACCCAAATTGTTCGTATTTCTGTACAACTTGAGTTGATTTAGGTAGAATAGTGTCGACTCAAGGGCTACGGATTTGTGGGTTGTTACAGTTGGTATCAGAGCTTAGGTTGGTGATAACCTTGGCTCTGGTGGGAAATTACTCAATTAGAGTCCATAGTACTCTAGAATGAGTTTGAGCGTATTAATAAATATGAGCGCGTATTTGTTAGTGAATATAAATTGTTTTATTATTGTGTTGATTGGTGTGTTGAGTGGCATATGAACCTTCGTTGGCACAGTCTGGACAACTGTATCGAAGGGGTTTCTAAACACTTGAATAGAACAGTTTGACACGGTATTGTTTTAAATGTGGGTGAATGAAATAATTTTACCCAAAAATATATTTTGATATAAATAAAAGTTTTTGTAAACTATTTTAGCTAATATATGGTTGCTTGGATGTTAGAAATGATAATATTAAATTATTGTCATCGTTGTGTAAAAATTTAACTAGAAATTAAAAATATAACCAAAGTTAAAGGGAATAAATTCATTATAAAATGAAATTTATAAATGTGAATTATGAATGTAATTTATAAATTGAAATATAATCAAATGAGGATTTGTATGAGCATAAACTATGCAAATGGATTATAGTTAAATTTGATTTAAGCAGGATTTGGAAATTTAAAATCCCGGAGATTTTGGAAGTGTTTATCGAAGTATTTGAAGATAAATAATAGCATTTTTGTTTTAAAGGTATTTCTGAAAGGAAATTGTTTTAAATGAATTTTGAAAGTGATATAGCATTGAAATCACTTGGATTATTGGGAAATAATTCTGATGATGACGGTCGCATCATCAGTACTCATTTTCGAATTTCTAAGTGACGGATTGCTACCAAATTGATTTGTTCAGAAAAGCTAGTTGTTTTTGGAAATTTCGAAGGAAATTTGTTGGAGGATAAAACTAGGATTGGTTTGACTTTTGAGAAATGTGATTTTTGATGCTGGAGATTTCAAAATGATTTGAAACCAAAGCTGGGTGTTTAAAAATCCTGATGACATAGGTTGTAAGCTTATAAATTAAGATGATTTTTAAATCAGGAAGGAAATATAAGCCTTGAATGTTGGAAATTTAAATTTAAAGTGAAAAGTTAAAATGGAATTAACTTGGATTGGGGATAAAAATTTAAATGGATTGAAATTAATTAGATAGGTTAAAAATTATATCCAGTTGTATTCGAATTAAGTTGAAATCGAATTGAGTTAAATAAATCCGAGTTAAAATAAAATTGAATTGGAATAAGAATTCAATTGAATTAATGAATGGAATTAGATTCTTACCTGAATAAATGGAAAATAAGTTAGATAAGGATTGGAATTGGAATAAATAAATAAGAATAACTTATAAAAGAATCAGAATTAAAAATCCATAGAATAAAATATGCTTGGATTTTAAATAAATGTAAAACTCAAGTTAAAAATAAAAGAAGAATATATTCAAGCCTAGAATGAATGAGATTGTGTAAATAATAAGTTGTGACTTATAAAATTTGAAAGTGGAATAGAAAATCCAAAATAAATTTGTTTGATGTTTTGGATAATGAAACGAAACCCGAACTTGAATTATAAAATAAATCAAACGTAAGGAAATTAAGTTAAGTGATATTTGGAATTAAAAATCAAGTATTAAATGTTGACCAGGGGAAGAACCAATCAGATAATAAATTAGTTAATGAAATATGTAATGGAAACCTAATGTAGTTAAATAGAAGCTGAATTGTGAGTTTACGATGAAGTTGGAAAATAAAACTCAAGTTATAAATCAAATTCGACTTGAATCATTGGTGAAAAAAATATAATTGAAAGTGGTCTTGCAATTAATTAAATGAATAGAGAATGAAATTGAATTGTGAGTTAATAAAATTTGATGGTAAATTAAAAGTGAATGGTGGAATCAGAACTTGAATTATTAATTAAAATTTGACTTAAAGTGTTAACAAAATAAACATAGTTGAAAATGTGTCGAATAAAGGAAAATGAAAATGGATTAAAATAGCAATGGTTTGAATTGCAAATATAGTCCAAATAAGTAGAAATAAATTGGAAATGGCCTTGCAATCAATTGAATGAGTCAAATCTGAAAGTTAAATTTTATAATAACTAATCAAAAGAAATTGTAGATCGAAATGAGATTTGATTGTGATAGAGTTAAGTTGAATAGAAAAGAGAAAAATTTACTTGTAAAATGAGAATGAGCTTAAGTATAAAATTGAATAAATTAAAGTAAATTTGACTTAAGTTAAATAGATGGGGGGAGTTGAATTGAATTCAACTTAAACTAAGTTTAATGATATTAGATTGAATTTAAATCAAGTAAAAATAAATTTTAATTGAAATAAAATTCGGTGAGTTGTCGATAATATTTAATGGAATGAAAATTCTTAAATAAATAATTGTAAACCGTTTAAATTGTTAAGGAATTGAAATAACTTGGAGAAGATAAGAAAATAGAACGTTTCAAGTTTACTAGAATGGTTTTAAATGAATGCGGATAAGAAATGAAACGCAAATGAATGGGTTGTGAATAAAATTGAAATGGAATGTGTCGAGCCAAATAAAATGGTTGTGAATGAATTCTAAATAGAAAGAATTAACTAATAAATTGAGTTGGAATCAATATAAAATGATCATCGGCTTAAGTGGTTATTTACTTGAATGAACATTACCAATTTGCATGAGAAAAATTGGTCGTAGGACGAAAATAGAAGAAAATAAAATTCTATGAGTCATTGCAAGTAAATAAAATTGATTTTTAAATCAATTGGAATAATATGGGTTTGTTAAAGGTTAAAAATAGATTAAATGTAAGTGATTGAGTTTTAAACCATTCAAATTGGTGAAGTTGTGTACGAATGAATTGAAAACCATTCAGATTGAATGAAAATGGTTATAATTAATTGGAACAGTGGAATTAGTATGAAAACTGTATAAGTTGCTTACGGAAAAATGTTTGGTGTGAATTTCTTTTAGAATTCATGTGTTCAACTATTGTAAATAAGTGAAATGTTGTTAAACTTCATATATATGGCACTTACATGTTTAAATTGAGTAGGTACAGGTACCCGGGAGCCGTATGGCTAGATTTGGTTGCGCTAGTTGCTAAAAATTATAAGCCGCTTGCTTAAAAATGCTAAATAAGGTACGCCTACCTAATAAAAATAGAAAATATGAACTGTTTTTGGTTTTTCCGACCGTGTGGGTCGATGTATATATATTTATATCTTTTTTCAAATTGCAAAAGCTCCTCCGTACAAAGGAGACTCTGCCAAAAATTTTTTGAAATTTTGGGAGTTAGAAAATTTTTGTTAACGACAAAATGATTTCAAATTTTGAGATTAAAATAAATTAAGGAATGAAACTAATTTAAAATAATGACATGAATTAGTTATAAATAGAAAATGAAATTTAATATTTAGAGTTAAAGATAAACTGAATTCATATGGAAATGAAAGAATCAATTTGAATAGAAATAGATATAAACTAAAGTGGTAAGGTGAAAATAAATATAAGGAACATATTTAATGCTTATATTAACTTAAGAGGGAATGGTGAATTCTTAAATGAAACTTTGATGCCACTAATATAATCTACGTTAATATTTGAATGAATAGATATTGACATTTTGTGAGGAAGTCGATAAAATGTTTTTGGAATATTGTGATTGGATATTAGTGCTAAGCAGGATATGCAGGCAATATAAAGGAAAGAGATAGAAAAAATTGGTTTTGATTTCAGAAAGATAAATTTGAAATGCTCGACAAAAAGGTATGTGTTTAAATTTCTGTGAAATTTGATTGGGTTTTTGGATCTAGCCACTTGGCTTTTTATTTTCTTTTGGAATTTGGAAGCCTGTAGAGGCCTTTTGTAGTTGTACCGAGCTAGCCGCACAAAGGAGACGCGGGTGAAATTTTTCGGAAATTTAGAGAGCTAGAAAATTTTTGAGAAATTTTTTATAATTTAAATTTGAATTTGAAGGGTTGAATAAGTAATAATATTTGGAAACTATGGGAGAATTGAGAAGTTAATAAGAATGATAATGGTACTTTTTAAAAAGATAGTTGGTAAGATATTGAATTGTTGGTTTTAAGGAAAAGTAAACGGTATTGGACCATTCTTCCTAACTACTAATTCGGGGACGAAATTCTTTTAAGGGGGGAGGAATGTGACGACCCGGAATTTTTAAGCCTTTAAAATTGGAATATTTAATTGATTTTAAATATTTAAAAGTTTAATTTTTAACTTGAATTCAAATATCACTATTTATTTGATAATTAGATTTTTGAATTCAATAATTTGAAGTTGAATAAAATATGAATCTGGAGTTTTAAGCCGGTTAAAAATGATTTGAAGGCTTATAAAATTTATATTGATAAACTGAAGATAATAGAAATATTGGAATCAAATTTAAAAATGGTTTGTTAAGTTTGAAATTTATATCGTTTAAATTGAATTTAAAAATAGTCTTCCGAGACACAGCCTCGGAATTTGACGAAACTAGTTCCATTGGATCCGTAATATTGTATTATTATCGGATTTTAAATTTCGTAGCGTTTGGAGTTGTTGTGTGAATGTGCGATATATAAACGTGCTGAGATTTATATCGAAAATTTAATATTTTAATTAGATTCAAAAAGTTATCTTCTCCATACAATCGAATTTGGACTTGAAACCTTTTCCATTGCGTTCAAAATAGGGATATAATACTAGAAACGCCGGGGCGCACGTCTAGTTTGGAATTCGTTTGAATAAGCTTGAAATTTTGGGAAAATAATATTATAGTAATTCTTTATACATATATTTACACGTGAACATATGCCAAACCCTAGTATCTTACAGCCGCTTCTCTTAACTCGATCAATGTCCAATGTGAGGCGATTTTCTTCGACAATTTCAACCTGATCCTTCCACTTTGATCCAAATCTTCCAACTATACAATCATAGGACTCGACGAGTACTTCCTATCCCTACGGTCGTGATGGCCTATCGTTCACCGATGACGATGGAATCGAGCCGTATTCATGACGAATTGGCACGCGTTTCCCTAGAGATAGAGGCAGCCGAGCTTCTTGTGCTTGCGGCCGTAGGCAAAGCGGAGCTTGAGCTTTCGTGTGTCATCGCCTGATCTTCGATACGGCAATCATAGGGGAGTGTGGCGGCTAGGGTTTAGGGGGCCGATCTCGGTTGCGTGAGCTTGTAACCAAGTGGGGCAGCAGTAGATTGATGGTGCGATGATTTGTGGTGGCAACAGTAGATTGATGGTGCGACGATTTGTTTTGGATGCTTTCGCTGAGGAGTGTTCGAAGTAATGTCGAACAACGCGGAGGCTAGGGTTAGCGAGTTTGTAGGAGGAGAACGTGATGGCATTCGCGTATTTCTCAGCTCGGGGTCATGTGCGACAGTAAGGTATAGACTCTCTTTTTTTAAAAAAAATTCTGTAAATATATATATGTAGTTATATAGATGTTAGGAATTTTAATAGCAAACTATATGTTCAGTTTAAAATTAAATATATATGTATGGATAGTAATAGAAAAATAGAAAAAAAAAGAGAAAATGTTTACTGTTTAAATTTTTAAATTTTTTTCCAGAAGTTAAACTTATATATATACATATATACTAGAAATTTATATGAGACTTTGGAAGACAATTTTATAAGGTATTGGTGATAAAACTGTACAACCGACTTATTTAATTTATTTGGTTACTAAAAAAAGAAGAAGAGAAGAATTAGTTTAAAACTAATTAATAGTTAAGTTAAATAAATAAATTATTTGACTAATTCAAATATTAATAAATTATATAATGATTGTACAAGGTCTGAATCGTGAAGAAAACAAGCTGGTTGGTTTGACTGCAAATTTAAGGACGAAGGTGAGTTAATCTCACCCAGCTGAATTTAAAATTTAAATTTAAACGATTAAATTTAAATAATGGTTTGAATGATTGAATTGGTTGCTGTGCTATAGTATGGTATAATTTGGAATTGGTATTTATGATGTGCTAATGTCTGCGGATACAGGGAAAACAGGTTGGAGGGATCCAACTGGATCCCTCAACATTTATTTACATTATTTAATTCCCTATGTTGTGATTATTTGATATTCTATGATGAATTATATTGGAATATTGAATGCTATGGTTTGATGGATATAATTGGGTATAATGAATTATCAAAAATATATAAATTGGATTTTGGAAAGAAAATAAAAGAAGTGAATTTGTAAGTAAAATAATTATAGAATAAATTTAAGAATGAATTGGAAAAGAAATAAAGTGACTTTAAAATTCTGATAGATAAATCTTGAGTATGGAAAGGAAAATTTGAATAAACAGAATGTTAATGAATTTTGAAATTCAGTGTTATTATTTAAAAAGAACAAAGCATTTATTTAAAATTTAAGATTTAAATTATTGAAAAGAATAAAGAAGAAATTGGGAATAACCTAAAATTCTTATATTTCAGTTAAAAAGTTTTGAAATCAAATGGAAATAATAATAACAAATTCCATAACTAATGAATTTTGAAATGAACTGATAAGTAAAGAAATTTATTTCAAATGGAATAAATTGGGAATCAATTTGGAAAATGATTTTAGTGATTGAGATTGGAAATTCTCCCTGAATATCCAAGTACGTTTTCAAGTAATTTTTTTGAATATAAGTTAAAGGTTTGAAAGTTGTTTTAAAAAGCAAGTTTTAGAAAATTTATTATTTCTAATATTTAAATTCTAAAGTAAGTATTTTCTCAAATCTATTATAGTAGTAATTACTTAAAAAGTGACTTAGTATTTTGTTTTTAAAAGTGAAAATCTAGTTTTATATTTTATTAAGTAACTTACTTTCAAATATTCATATAGTATATATTTTTAACAAATTCTTGAAATAGTTTTAACTTAAATGTTTTAAAGTATATCTCAAAGTAAAGTGTTTTAAATTATTTTAAAAATCTATTTTTATGCTTGGTGATTTCAGTGGAGATAGAAAATTGTAGCGACCCGACTTTCTATCACCAGAAAATCGCATCACTAATTAAGAAAGAAAGAGATAGAAGAAGAAAAGAAAGAGAAGAAAGAACAACAACACATCAGAATCTCACAGCAGAACGAAATGAAATATAGTATATAACATATACATAGTATCATATACATCAGAGTGCACAACTATACATCTCAATTTAGACAGTTATAACATTTGTGTCTAATACAATACAAAACATCATACAGAATAACACACAGCGGAAACTCTAACTATATCTATACGCTGAAGCCTCCTGCTCCAAAGCGCCTCCAGAATTCGTCAAGGATAACCTGAATCACTTGACTACTCATACAAAGTATGAGTACCCAAGAGTTTAATAATAAAAAATAAACACTCGGGGTCAGACAGGGGTCTGGTGTGAGTAAACGGTTTAAGATTGCGTAACTTTAGAAAATCCTTTGAAAGAAAGGGTATCACATAAGACTTCCCACACATAAACATGGAAAAGTTTTTACCTTACGCTAACCAAAACATTTGATAGGAAATCCAGTGATATTATAATAGTGTCTAGGGTTTTCAAATAAATATGAAATAACCGAAATTGTTACATTTGTTAAATTCCAGCTACTAGCCACAAAAGTGGGTAATACAAACAAAACCGTAGGGTCTCGTAGGGAAAATGGGTTTCCATCAATGGCAGGGCTACTGGGGTATCGCCCGTCACAGTACGTGGCCTAGATCACCGTACCGAGGAGTACGCCTGCTCCTCTGCAACACAAGGCCGGGACCATTCCTTACTGAACAGTCCCGAACAAGACCACCCCGTAGTTAGCTGCAAATCCAACTGCCCACAAAGCCGAAATGAAAAGGGACATCCAGACAGGGATGTATCTCGCTCTCCAGTGGGAGCTACCCACGAAGCCTTGCTGCACCTCCCCTGTTTTAGCCATTCCCAGTTGATGAGGCTTGAGGCTGCGATTACCTTTATTGAACACATCTATCTTAGAATGCACATCGTCCACCTGACGATGTGCTGAAAGCATTCAATCCATACAAGTTCGTTCCGGGTTCGAACGAAATCGAAGGCACTATCTCGTTGCACTCATTTTGGAATACCCTCAGAGTCAACGACCATAGGCCTTGCACTCTGAATCACCATCTCGAACCTATAAGTACTATTCCGTCAACTCATCACGGAATCACCCATAGAGTTATACTGACGTATAGTTCTTACACCTCGAGTCTTCACTTGCACTCCACTTGGATTTACGACCTAATGTTTATTTTGGATCGATGTGGTTTTCGGATATCCAAATATGGAAACCCGATCCCGGTCTCACCGAATCCAAACGCCATTTTAAATGTCCAAGTTGTACTTAAGGGATTTAAACAATAGATATTCCGAAATATCATTTAAACATAAATGGATGATTCACAACACAGATAGATAATCTATTATTATTCCATTCATCCATACATATCACAAAGCAGCATATATATCATACCTCAGATATATCACATTCATATCATCACATATCAACCAAAGACATACAATAACATCTAATATCATTAACTCATCCAATGATACTTATCAACCAATCAATAAACACCCATACACAAGGTTGATCCAACTTAAACAATTTAATTAATTCTTAATTAAATTGATTTACTTAATCACTGGATTATCATCAATCCATTTTACTATTCATTAATTAATTACAAATTAATTAGTATACATCACTTAATTATTCACTTTTATTAATCAACCTTGATTAATTATTACTTAATTACTTTAAGTAATTATTCCTTAATTACAATTTTAATTAATCATCTTGATTAATTACTTCTTAATTATACCAAGTAATTGTCTCTTAATTACCCTTTTTAAATTAATCACATTTGATTAATTATTATTTAATTACCTTGATAATTATTTCATAATTATCCTTTAATTACACCTGATTAATCACTTTTAATTAATCACACTTGATTAATTACTTTTAATTAAACACTCTTGATTAATTACTTTTAATTAATCACATTTAATTAATTACTTTTAATTAATCACCTTTGATTAATTACTTTTAATTACATTTAGTAATTAAAACTTAATTATAAATTAATTATCCTTAAATTATTAATTAACAATTAATTAATTAATTCCATTAATTAATGATTACTTCATTAATTAAAATTTCTTTTTAATTAATTACTTTAACAAGTAATTAATCACTTAATTAAATACTCTTAATCCTTTTATTAATTAACCATTAATTAAGTAATTTAAACCCTTAATTAATTTTATTAATTAATTCTTTAATTAATAACATAAGTGATTTACCCTTAATCACATCCACTTAATTACTTCCATAAAGTAATTATCTTTTACTTAATTGCCTCTAGTAATTAATCACTTAATTACTTCACCCAGTAATTATACTTAATTTAACTCTAAGTGATTATTTTTAATTAATTACAAATTAATTATTTAACTTAATCATTCAAATTTAATTAAATGATTCTTAACTTACTATATTAAAAAAAGATTCTTAATTAAGTAAACCATTACCTTAATTAAATCATTTTAACCAATAACTCTTTAATTATTTATAATAATTGAATTATTCCAATTATCTTCATATATTTGTTTATCTTTAATTAAAACAAAATTCTAAATTACTTAAGATAATCTTTATTTTTATTGATCTCTAAATCTTTATTATTCAACTTACTTAAAATAAAACACTTTAGAAATCAATTTTAATTAAAACAATTTAAACATTCAAATTAACCTTTAAAATCCTTAAACTTTACTAAGTTAATTAATAAAATTTAATACAAACCATATTATTAAAAATCCACTTATTTCATTTTAAAAACTTTTATATTTCAAATTATAAAACTTGTTTAAGACTTAATCATGAAACAAATTAGTTTCATAGGTACAAACTTGTTTCACCTTTGTTTAAAATTCTATAAATATTCTAAAATCAAATTCACTTTGCTAAAGTCTTCTTTTAAAATATTTGCTGTAAAATTTTAAAACTTTAGTACTAAAAGCCTAAACTACTTCGAGCAAAATTCCTAAATACGCCGAGTAAACTACACTTCAAACACGAGACCGACCCTCCTTCTTCCTACTTCGAGGAAAAACACTGCATACCCGAAAGAACTCAAGATCCCACCTATCTTTAAAAACGCAAAATTCTCCTGACATACCCTTGTACGTGTGCATCATGCACCGTGCCCCCTTCCACCAACGACCATCGCCGCAGCTTCGACGAGTCACCCTTGACCCCAACGTCCAAATGCGAAACCTAGGAAACAAGTTAAAATCGAGAATCGAAATTTCGATCATCAGACTCAACTGCCTGAACCTCACACCATCGAAATTCGTTCACCTCCAGAGATCCTTGAATCGATAAGCCACGTGATCCTTCCCGAAGCTCCACCTCACTTCCCAGTACCTCCGGCACCAAGTGCGATCATCCCCTGAAGCCTCTCGACGCCGCAAAACCCATCAGAACAACGTCGGCATAAACTAGGTGTAAGACCCTATTCGAACGAATATCGGCCACCACAATCAATAATAAAATTCCTAAGCAATTTTCCTATGATCAACGACACCTCTTCCACTTTCGTGTTCAACCACGAAACTCCGTTCGTCGTCAATCGCCATAAATTGGCCAAAATGCCAAAATAGTTAAACCACAAATTCACCACTAAATACTAATCTAAAATTTGTGATTTAACCCTTAAAAATCATGATTTTCTTTCATTATTCCAATCATGCAATCAAAACTACAAATTGAATTCATAAATTTTTTGACCCAATTTGATTTATACTGTAAATTTGAAAATTTTGAGCCAACCACTCATTTTAAAAGGCTATAACCAATTTTAGATGAAAGATCACTTGATTACAAACAACCTTTGTTTACAAATCACAAGCTAATTTGGATTCAACATGGAGTTATTGATTTTAATATGGAAATGCTCCCTGTTAATATCACACAGTAACTATTTAACAATACAGGCATCAAACATTTTCAATTCAAACATGCATAAGTTTAAATCCAAAAATCCAAACAAACCACCATGATTTCATATACAAGAACAAGATGAAATTTAAGATTTAAAACTGTTTTTAAATTTGCATTTACTCACCTTTTTATTGCAGAGGACATAAACTGTTCTTGACTTCCAGGTTTTAGAATTTATCTGCATGTTGAAATATATTCTGCTGCAGTTGATTTCCAGCTTTGCATGTTGATGTTTACATCTTGTTGCTTGATTAAACTTGCTTTGATGTTGAGCTTTCTTTTGCCTTTGATTTAAATTATCTAGGTTTCTTCATTTTGTTTCAGATTTCTACAGATTTTTTTATAGATTTTATTTCTTCGTTTTTGTATTGTAATTTTGTTGAAATGAAGAAAGAATCTTAGCTGAAAGAAAAACTTTGGTTCTTATTTTGCATTCAATTTGTTGAAATGAGATAATGTTCAGCTGAAAGTAAAACTTATTTTGTATTTTTCAATTAAATTTTAAATTTAGTTATTAAGAGAACAATACCATTTGTCTATCCTATGTTCCCATTATCTTACACCCATGCACATGATTCACAAGTGTCTTTAATATTTACTAAATGTTTTACAAGTGTTATTATGTTTAATTCATATTTACAAAAGTTATTTCTAATGTTTTATTAATGTTTTTAAATATTATTTTATTTTTAATAATTTATTAAGCCTTATACACATGTTATGTAATATTCATATAAATTCAAGTAACTTATATTTTTGATTCAATACTATATAACACATGTCTATAAATTTGAGAAATTGAGTTTAACTCCTTATATAAAAATTTTAAAACAATTTACCTTATGATAAAAATTAAAATGAAAGGATATTAAAACAAAAGCTAAAATATATGTTTAAAATAAATAATAAATTATACTTGTTATTTAAATTTCAAATATCATTTCCAAAGTATTAAGTCAAATTAAAATTACAAATTACAAATTATATATTAAAGTTCGAAAATATTTTATTAAATTCAAACCAATACATTTTTCCATTTCTATTATATACAAATATATACATATTTCAAATGGAAAAACATTTTAACATTGTATTTGAAAATTACTGTATTATATTTTAAAACAAATCTCAAATCACAATATATACATTCATATATATTACAATTTGAATATAAAGTTTTTATTACATTAAAAACTTCCTATTTACAAGATATATCAATACATATATATTATAAATAGAAATTATTTTGATTAACCTTTGAAAAATAATACTTACTAATTTTAAATTATCAAAATAAATATTTCCAAATCAAAATATTATAAACTTTCAAAAAAATTAAAGTTGCCTATTTATATTGTTAAGAAAAATGTTGATAGATATTAACAAATTATTATTATCTACCTTTAAAAGAATTTTAACTAATCGATTTATAATGTTAAAATGATCAAATCAATTAATTATTATCAAAGATCATTAAATTGATATTGCTCAAAATTCCGAGTCGTCACAAAAATATTTGGGGAAGTTTATTCTGAAAAGAGAGATGGTTTGAAACTGTTTTTCAAAAGGTTGAAAAAAGAAATATATCTTGTGGAGATATTTTTGAGGTTAATAAATAATTTGGAAAATTATTTATTATGTGATGGATATTGTGAATATTAATTGATAGTTAAATCACCGACTATCAATATTGGACAAATACGTTGGTCGTTTCGAAGAGACCGGGATCGAGATTTATTTGTTGAAAACCACTTCGATCCGGTTTGTGCGTTTAGTGTGAAACGCATTTGGATTCGAAGATGGAGCAGTGAAGTGCAAGGGCTAGTCGCTACTAATCCTGAGGATATTTCCAAAATGGATGTAGTAGGAATAGTGCCTTCGGTTCCGTTCGAACCTGGGACGGACTTTTATGGATGAATGCTTTCGGAACATCGTCAGGTGGACGATGGGCATTCTAAAGGATATGTTCTAAAAATGTAATGCTGGCCTCAAGCCTCATCAAATGGAAATGACTAAAAATCAGGGGTTATGCAGCAAGGCTAGGTGGGTAGCACCCAAGCAGGGTAAGGTCATCCCTGTCTAGATGTCACTTTTATTTCGGCTTAGTGGGCGGTTGTTGATCCCAACCGCGGGGTGATCTCACTCTGGATTATCCAGTAAGGGGTAGTCCCGGTCTTGTGTTGCAGGGGAGCGGGCGTACTCCTCGGTACTGTGATCTAGGCCACGTACTGTGACAGGTGGTACCCCAGTGCCTAGTCATTAGTTGGAAATCCATTCTCCCTACGAGCCTTGTACGAGTTTTGTTTCTATTACCCACTCTGTGGCTAATAGCTGGAATTTAATGAATGTAACAATTTCGGCTATTTTATAAGTATTTGTATATAGACCCTATTATAATATTAGAGGATTTCTATAAAAATGGTTTTAACTATCGTAAGGTAAAAACCAGACATGTTTATTTGTGGCGCTTTTGTTTTCAAAGAATTTTGAAACTTTAATAATCAACTGGGTGTGATTTTCTCACGCTGGTATTCTAGACTGACTCGGGTGTTATTTAACAGTGATGCTCGGGTCTGACCGAGTATTATAGGATACAGGATATGATGATGTGGAGCTCAAGAGACGAGCTAGATGATGATACATACTTCTGTACTTGTTTATATATATATATATATATATATATATATATATATATATATATATATATATATATATATATTCCACTGTGTTGAGTTGCTGTGTATCCATTTGTATGTTGTTGTTGTTGAACTGTGATTGATGTACTCTGATGATGTAATATATAAACAGAGATATTTGATTTTTGATTAAAGATTATTTATTATCTATTATATTTTATTCCGCTGCGATGGTAAGATTCTGTTGTTGTTTTCTATTTTCTTCTTCTACCTCTTTTTCTTTAACCCAAATGGTTCATATTTCTGTACAACTTGAGTTGATTTAGGTAGAATAATGTCGACTCAAGGGGTACGGATTTGTGGGTCGTTACAGGTTTTTAGAGATAGAACTAATGTACTTCTAGGGCACTCAAGACCGTGCTTGCGACCTAGTAGGGCATGCTTCACCAAGGATAAGCAAAGATGGTCATTACGTTCTTTTGATCAACGCCCAATGACAGGTGAAAGTAAACATGGCTACTAAAAAAGGTACTGTCGGATCCTTTGGTCCAGGATCAGAACTGGGAGAGCATAATCGGACTGGGAGCAATTGGATAAGTTACCCCTTATTATTAAACTTCAACCGATGCTCGAAGGCAGGCTATGTCAAGGAATGATGCTTGAATTCTGGCATCTTGAATCCTAGAGATAGGAGTCGGTATGCATTATAATTATGAAAAATTATGATCTCACTCACGACTTAGCAAGACATGCTTGGTCGAGGTTGAATAGTGGAAATCAATGGAAGATATCAATCATGCCCAGTTATTAGCCAGATCTATGACATTAGGATATAAACGTCTAAACCATATTTTCCCAGAGCTAGAAATGATATGAAACTCGGTATATTTATAACGTTAGTTTTGTTTAGCCAAAAGGAACCCCATTGGAAATAGTAAATATAGCTAAATAATAGTTAAACTAATTGCAGGAATTTAATTTATATGTATAGAATTACAGTAAATAAAAATGTTGCACAGACATAAGCATGTTTAATATGAATAAACTATAACACAAGCAGTTATATTTTACATATAGGCAGTTGTATATAGGCAGGAATAAAATATAAAGTGTGGAAGTGTAAATGGAACATAGACTGAAATAGAAAAAAAATCATGCATCACATTCAACCTTTATATAAAATGGATGAGTGGTCAGTCCTACACAGACATGGAGTATGATCAAAAGGAAAACAAAACATACAATCAATAAGAGACAAAATGAAATTGTCTCGTCATCACTAAAGGCTAATCAAGGAGCCTACTTCATGTATGTCTTCTTCTTCTTACTGCCCTTACTATCGAGTCAGTTAACTGGGGCTCAGATTCCTTCATAGTGGTGCTGAGCTGCTGCCTACGAAGGCTTGACGGTAATATGAAGTATTCTTGAAGAAGACTTTGGTTCATCAGTACCATCAGGCTTTTTAAGTCCAGGTTCGGACTTGATTTTCACTTTGGAAATATCAGTCTTTATTTTCTTCGCTATAGAAATGGAACCGGTTGCGCTGAGGTGTTTCTAATGGTAAAGTCTTCCCCCGAGACCAAAAAGTGTCATGCAATCTCTCCAGAGCTGCTACTTTTTGCAAATCTGGACCAGGATTGGTGCTGGAGAGAAGGCTTGGACTGATCAGCCCCATGGTTACGGTGGTTGACTTGGTTGTAGTTATAACGAGACCCAAACTTTGTGTGATTGGCAGTGAAGGAGGAGGAAGCGATGAGTGACCTATGAGTTTACAAATGGAGAAGTAGAGATTAGTAACAGTCTCGGGTGAGAACTGAAGGATATTGAATACTGGAGAGACAAGAGAAATACCTTCACGGGTCTAGATTATGGACATGAGATTTAATAATTCCCCCTTCTTCAATTGCAGGCTACAGTGGCTGTGTGGTAAAGTAAGGAATATAACGTTTGACGGATGTATCTACTATATAAGTTGGAATAATCTTGTTGGCCTTGAGGTTGGCCCCGTTAGACTTTGGAATCTTCACCGCAGCTCATGGATCTTAGGAGATGATGATTGTATGTGACCCGATGCGCTTAGACCAGTAAGAGCTCTAGTGAAAGCTTCAGCAACAATGACTTCTATGGCTAGGATAGCTTTTCCCTCTTTAAGTTTTTTCAATGTTATTGGCATCAAGGTACTTAGCTTTCAATTCATCATCAGTGAAGTCTTCACTTACCGCTTTTTCACAACATAGTATCTCTTTCTAAGCATCAACAAGAGTGATAGCATAAGTGCTTCCTAGCCACTTCAAGTTCTTATATTGGATAACCTTTGCAAAGACTGTTGAAGTGTGGAATTCAAGTCTTTTTTCATTTGGCCATCTTAGATCATTCATGTTTGTAACATACTCGACCTGGGCCTCCAGTTTCTCTATTTTTCTTAAGAGCAAGGCAAATTCAAGATTCTTCTTATCAGTACGAAGTTCCTGGATCTCAGCTTGCTTGTCCTTGAGAGCCTTGTCTTTCTCTAAGAAGGTCAGATCCTTGGTTGCGAGCTGCGATTTGAGCATGGCATTATCTTCATGAGCAGTTTTTACAAGGTTTTCCATCAGAATCTTAGTCTGGTTATGAGCATTTTTCTTTTTGACCAAGTATGTCCGAGCCGCATATGTTTCTTCTTTAGCCTTGGCCAAATCCATTTTATATTCATCTATGATTTTATCACAGCTTTTCTTCCTTGACTCAAACAATCGAATATTGGTTTGATGAATTCGATTTATGTTAAAAGGATGAAGCAATTTTTTTTTTTCATTCCCCTTGTCTATAAGTTCTTGGATCCCTTTGACCCAATGGCTTGCATCCAAATTGACAGGGCTATATGAGGAGCTAGATGAATAGAAACCCCTTTGGATTGTGGTAGTAAAAGAACTGTGGTAGTCATAGAAAGTAATGCTGAATTTTTTTGCTATGGTGGGAGCTATGGTTGAGATCGTGGTGGGGATGATTGGATTAGGAACCATGGAGGTCAAGCGGATCTTTGTGTCTTTTTCCATGGCCTTAAGATTCTCTTCCATTAGCTTGCCTTTTCTTTCTATCCTTTTTTGCTTATCGATCACTTTCCGCCTCATGTTCTCTTTTCTTTCTCTAGGATCTTTCTAAATATGTCTCTCATTCTATATAAGAGCTAGAGAAAGCAAGATATGGCTTAAGAGTTAGCTTTCCCTAGTGGAAAATGCCATGGTAAAGATAGGCTAATCGGTCTCATGTCTATTGAACTTGAAATAAAAGAGAGGATTGTCTTAGTTTTGTAACATTGGAAGGCGAATGAATATAAGGAATGTGTAATTATGATCATAGATATATATGGAGTGTTGGTGTCCCCTTAAGTACCCTATGGACCATGTTTGGCTGGTGGTAAAGATAGAGTCTCGCCTCCTTTAGCTATGATGCCTTTAGATGGGAAGCTGAAACTATAAGAGAACTCCTTCAGAAGATTATCGATAGGAATATCGAGATCACCCAGCATGTCGAAGATGTTTCTTAGTGATTGGCAAGTGGAATTTCCTCGGTTATTGGCATCGTTGGTTCTGTGGATGCTAAGAGCTCTTGATAACAATTCACTTTAGACGAGGTGTGACAGGAATTTCAATTCCCTATGGATATATCTCTTTATACGACTCATCTCCTTCTTGATCGAAGTCGTCGTTTCCTTCTTTGTAATTTTCTTCTTATTCTTCTTCTTTGTTTCGTACTTCTTCTTCTCTCCTTTCTCCTCTCTCATGGATCATTTTTATTTCAAATCTGTCTTCCCCTTGCACTTGCACTTCAATGGAAACATTTACTTCAGCTGCTCTATTGACGGATTCATGAATGTTTCCCATGCTGAATAGCCTCCGTCACCACCTTGGATATCTTCGCTGGAGCTACGAATGGGGATAGAAGACCTAAATAGTATCCTATAACTTCTTGATGGAACTTTGGCAAGAACGGTAAAGTGTTCAAGATGAAGAAGATTACAACGATGAATATTCTCATTTTTGAAACGTAGGCAGTGGTATGAAATCATGTATTGATAATATTAAGGGTTTGTAGAGTCTTGCAGTGATCTTCACTCATGTCTCGAGCAGGAATATCTATTAAGAGAGTGGGTAAAAAGTTAAACATTTGAAGACCGAATATCCAAGTTTGGGGAAGAACAGAAAGAAAGAAGTCTTACTTAAAGAAAGCCAAAGCCTATTGAAGCCATAGGGGCATGAAACAAAGAAGTACTTTTTCTTGAAGTATGAATATTTGTTATGGAGTGTTTGATGACCTTGCACCGACCCTAGGCCTCAATGATCACAAAAGAAGGTGACTCACTCCGTCGTTTGAACTTTAGGATATGTGTGAGTTCCCTAATAGTTGGAGGTCGCTGAAATTGGTTCATGAATGGAATGTACAAGGAGCTCAGTAAGCCATAATCTTTGGTGTAGACATGAGTGGGAGCGAGCCAAAACTTATGGAGGAACATACGAAGGAATAGATTGAAGGGCGGTACCACGTAGCCTAGGCACATGTACTCATTGCAAGCTATATAATACTCCGCAGAAATTGATAATAAATTAACTAATTAAAATAAAGCTAAAAATGTAAATTTTGCAGATGCCAGAATTTGGAAATGAAATTTAAACCATTGTTTTCATGCACTTTTTTGATCAACTTTCATAAATAAAGTTGTTTAATCAGAGCTCAAATGAAAAATTTATTGACGTTTGAAGTTTTTAAATTTAAAATAATTCAACAAATTCGAATTTTATTAGCGTGAAAATTAAAATGGTAATAAATAGTTTAACATTCGGAAAAATTAAAATTAGGGGAAAACGTCAACGTTATTAGTTAAAAGAGAAAAGAAATAAAAAAATGGAAAACAATATTTCACCGTCGAAATAGAAGACCGGTCAACCCCTTTCGACCAGTGGATAGATGGTGGCTAGGGTTAGGTTGGGCCCAGAACAGTCAAGATTTTACTATTTTAAACCGACTTAAATCCTACGGTCCATTCGTGTAACAACCTGTGAAATTTCATAGAAATTTAATAATTAACATAAGGTTAAAAACAGATATTTCATATATGTTTGAATTTGACCATGGGAGTTACACCATTGCATCCATGGCGATATTCTGATTAATTTAATATATAATATGTTAAAATCGAGGATGAAATAGAGAAGTCATGTGTATTTGAAGTTTTTGAATTTTAAATAATTTTAATAATTTTAAATTTTAAATTTAAATATTTAAATTTGGAAAATTTGAATTTTGAACTTAAATAATTAACATTAAAGGTTACTTAAAGCCTAATTAAGCATTAGAGTTAACGTTAATTCATAATTAAATTAAGGTAATAAATATCCATTAATGGAAGGAAATAAATCGTTCCCGGAATAAGGCATCAATCGGCCGTCTTAATTGGGCCAGTCGGCTGCTAGCGGTTGATCGCTCATAAAGAAGCGGTCGACCAGTGCAGAGTTACGAGTCTGAAAACCTAGGCCAGAATCGCGCGAATTTGTTCGGTTGCTCTCATTCCTTTCTATCTCTATAAATAGACTCCTCCCCACTTTTCCTTATAAAATTCGGTAGCAATGGTGAAGCTCTATCAAAATCTTTCTTCTTACGTTTTCAAAAACAATAAAATTTCTGGTAAGTTATTCTAATCTCTAATTTAAATTAAATTCACAATCCTTCTTCTCTCTATCTTTTGATTTCTGAAATCTAATATATACACACACAATCTATTTGCTGTATATTCTACGGGGCAAAAGATCAAAGAGATAACTAGGAGAGGTATAATGTAACAACCCTGTATTTTGTGATTATTTTAATTGTATATTTAAATTATTCTAAATCAAATTCCTGATTTAAAAGCTTTATTTATTTATTAAAATGAATAATTTTGTTATTTTAAATATAAAATTTGATTTTTATGTAAATTAGAATTTCAAACATGAATGGATATTTCCAAAAAATGTGTATTTTGGTCAATCGGGTCAAACTTTGACTTATAAATTTAAAATTTAAATATTTGAAAATTTTAATTTTATCTTTTATTATGAAAATAAATAAAATTTCAAGAAACTGCTTTTTGTTTCATTGAAATCTGATTTATATTGTGAAAGTTATGCTTTTTACAATATTGTATGTAAATTGATTTGTTTAACAAAATTGTTTATTTTAATTTATATAAATAATAGTTTTATTTGTGAAAACATGTTCTAATATGTGTAATATGGCATGTTATGTATTTATTTTATTTTTAAAATATTTTTAAAGTGATGTTATAATTTTCCAAAGCCTATTGTATTTTACAATTTTTAAATGCCAGTTTCAATATATTAGCTATTTTCTTAATTATTTTCTATTTTTCCTTAAATTATATTTTCTTTTTCATTTTATTTTTTTTAGTTTTTATTTTTATTTTTATTTTACTGAAATTTATTTAGTTATTTTTAATTTAAAAGAAATAAAAAACAAAGAGACACAAACCTTTCACTTTCTAGCCTTTTCATCTCCTTGTCTCTTTATTTTCTTTTTGCCTTTTCAATTCACCTTATGGCCGTCCATTTTTTTGTATTGCCATGAATTTTATTTCTCATTCACGTGAGAAATCTTCCTCTCCTCAAAAACTCACGGCCACCTAAATTTTTGAAATTATTTTCAAGTTTCTCCAATGGCTTCTTTCCACTTTCTCTCCTCTTTTTCAATGATTTTGCTTGATCTCTTCACATGGTTGCTCGGCCTAGCCTCTACCACCACCACCACCACCATCCTCTCCACTATCATCTACCACAGCTCCAACCCCATCTCCTCTGACCATGTCAAGCCATGCCATCCAATTGAAGCCATCGCCACAATATCAATGCAAAACTTCACCAATCATTGCCTAGCCGAACTATATCATCACCTACCCTTCCATTGTCACTTTGGCCACCCCTTTAGCCGCCACCACCAGCCACTCCACCACCTCTAGCCGTTGCTCCAGACATGTCCAGACCTGTACAAGCATGAGCCAAGCCCAATTGACCCATAGGCCGAGCCAAAATGTGCATCTAAGTTGCCTTTTGTGTCTTGTTTCTTTTGTATGCTCCATGTTTCACCCTACCACTTCACATATACACTTGTAGCCGCACTATTTTGATGCCATACCTGACCTATAGCACCTTCATAGCTGAGCATATGAACCCTATGGCCAAGCATTGGAGTGGTTGAAGAAAGGTCTAATCTGTCTTCTTCATTATTGCTTCGTATTTCAATTTGTTTCTATATCGTTTTGTGTTAAACATATTCATATGTTATATTGCATTGTCTTGTTTTGGTTGTTGTGACAAGATGATATCTTGGCTCACTCCACTCATCTGAATCCCTAGTCGTGTTGTACCATGCTTGTCGTGCCTTTGGAATCGTTTTGTGTGTCGTAGTGGTCTTCAGCTTGAAAAGGCGAGTCTTTCTCACTCTGACATATTTACTTATGAAATAGTAAATTGATGGCAAGTGTATAGTAATATAAAATGTTTATGCAATCTAATAATGATCATATGATATGCTATGCCATGTTATTACCATTTTAAAACTGATAATTATCATCTGACCTCTGATATATGGTATTATATTGTGACATTGACATTGTTTATATTGTTTATGCATATGTTCACGCTGCAAGTTCCCTGTTAGAATAGAATCACTATGGGTTGTAATGATACATACCGAACGGACTTTAAATAGGGAAAAATTGTTATGGGCTGAAATGATAGGCCTGAGCGATTTTTATTTATTTTTATTTACTTGGGATTGCGGGTTTGAAATGATAGAACCCGGGTTTTCTTTTTTAACTGCAGATTGAAATGATATATATCTGTATCACTTGACCTAGGTTAGAAAATTATATACAGACCCCGTGGTATATTTTAAATGATTTTATTAAGATATGTATTTTTAAAAGTATGAAATTTTGATTAAATATATATATATATATATTATGGTTTTTAGAAAGCTAAATATTTAGTTTGAATTTGTGAATTTAAGTATGTAAATTTAAAGTGATTGTGATTTTGACTTTAAATTTTATTTTTTTAAAAATGTAAGTAAATAATGGAAATTTAATTTGAAGTTTCGAAATGATATTTAAAGTAAAATGGTAAGTTTTATTTAATTTATAAGTTAATAAACAGTGAAATTTTGACTTAATAAATGAATTGAGTTTTAAAAATTAAATATTTGATTTTAATTTTTTTATGATAAATCATATTGTTAAAAATGATTTAAATATGAAATTTTGAAGTCTAGAAATATGATTTATAAATTTAAATAACAAGAATTGAAGTTTTATTGTTTTTTAAAGGTTAAAATAAAATCTGAATTTTTATTATCAGCATTTCCTAAAAATGTTATAGTCTTATGACAACATTCTAAATGTTGTTGTTTTTGAATGTAGCAATGTTAGAAATAAATAAATATCTACTACGGCATTTTATAAATGCCATTATTCTTGAACTAAACTATTTTGGAAACTATAAGCCGCGATAGCACTTTATAAATGCCGTCGTTGCTATATTTTGTCAATGTTTTGAAATGTTATAGATTTTAACACTGTTTGTGTTATATTTCAAAGTGTTAAATGATTTAACTATTGGAATTGGTTATTTGTGAAATATAAGGAGTTTTGAATATAATTTAATATTTAAATTTGAATTTTAAGGAATTTACACTGAATTTGAATTTAAATAAGGTTTACTTGGTTATGTTAAATTGAATGAAATCAAATGAGATAAATGAATTTTTGAATGGAATTTTGAAATGTATTTTTGTAATGATATTTGAAATAATAATGAATGACATATTTGATTTTTAAATGATATTTAAATTTGTATATTTTAAATTGAATTCAAATAATGATTTGATAATGAGGTTTTGAAGGATATGATATTTTAATGATTTCAAAATGGTTTTTAATGATATAATCTTTATTTGATAAAGAATGCTAATTTGGAATGATATTTGATTTTGATAAATGAATATTTGAAGTTTATATTTGAATGAAAAGATATTTGGTTTAATTGTAATTTAAGTTATTTAAAAAATATTGGATTTATGAAATGAATATTTCAAAACTAAATAATAATGAAATTAGATTTGAGATATGAATTTATGAAATTATAAAGTTTAGTTTTGAAATGTGGGATATTAAAGTTTGGAAATATATTAAAATTGGATGGTTTATTTTGTAGATCAAATCTATATATGAAATTTATAAGATTGAAAAGTTTTGTTGGAAAACTGATTTAAATTGAAACTGATGGTTTGAATTGAATTAAATTAGAAATTTGAAAATTGAGTTTAATTGAATAAATTTGAAAATTTCAAATGTATGATTTCTAAATATTATGATTTTCAAAGTGTAATGATTTCAAGTATTTTGGTTTCGAAAGAGTTATAACTTTGAAGTATTATGATTTTTGAAAGGTGAATATATGTTTGAAATGGAAATGATATCGTATTGACTTGAACATAGTTTTGGGATAAAAATGGTTTTGGTTTCGAAGTATAAACTATTTTGATTTGAATATAGTTTTGAAGTAAAAATGGTTTTGGTTTCTAAGTATAAACTATTTTGATTTGAATATAGTTTTGAAGTAAAAATGGTTTGGGTTTCGAAGTATAAACTATTTTGATTTGAATATAGTTTTGAAGTAAAAATGGTTTTGGTTTCAAAGTACAAACTAATTTGATTTGAATATAGTTTTGAAGTAAAAATGGTTTTGGTTTCGAAGTATAAACTATCTTGAAAGGAATATAGTTTTGAAATGAAATGATTTGATTTTTGAAGTATTATGATTTTTGAAATGACCACGGCGTTATAATAGCGTTTGGTTATTAAAGAGACCGGATCGAAAGTTGTCATACTCTTTGCCAACTCCGAAAACCACTTTAACAACTGTGTACATGGTGGAGTTTCCAGAATGAAGTAGGATGGTGGCGACGTTCTTGAGGTATATTACGTGGACCCGACTCCCGTGAGTTGGCTTAAGGTGGCTAAAACAGGAGCGATCTCGGGCAAAAGGGGTATCTCCTCTGGTCGGACACATTCCTTCGATACTATACTCTTGCTTGTGATTGATTAGATGGCCATCCTCCGATTTTGATTGGGAGTGTGTTTCGAGGTAGGCGTAGTGGCTGCTACGTTACCACCAGCCCGTATGCGTAATTGGTATATCTACCCTGACATTGCCTTATGTGCCGTGTCACCTACCATATCGAGCCTTACTACGAGTTTGGTTTTCTCCCGTGGCCCGTGGAGTATTTAGGGTAGTCTCCCGATCTGGAGATATGCTGATACTGGATGGACTACTGGGACTATTATGTGTGAAGGGCTATATGGGTAATCCGAAACGCTATTTAAAAGTATGTTTATTTTACTATAGACATTATTATAATAGCGCAATATTACTACATAGTAAATAGTTTAACGAATCCTTAAAGGATGGGCGATCCCAAGCATCCTTTAAGTTACTGATGCATTTTGTTACTGTTCACTTGAGTTGATTTACAGTTCATAAGTATTTATGTCTTGACTTGAGTGTTTTGTGTTTTGCTTTACGCTCGAGTCAGATTGAGTGATTTAGCATCCAAGACTCACCTTCGGAGTTGAAGCTTTGCTTGAAGATCCAGCCATATATTCTGCCTTTAGTATTCAGTGATTTCAGTGATCTATTCTGATTTGTACCTGATGTATCTTGTTAGTCTTATGTTGTATCTTTTTTAACTCTGATGTATCTTATTTTTTTATATAGCAGCTTCATGAACTACTATCTCTTTTAGTTCCGCTGCATTTTTATATACTCTGTGTTAGTGATTTGTGATTATTTATTTACTGTATATGCTGAGATTTGCCAAATTTTATTTACAACGCGGTATTTTGAGCAATTCAAGTCCGACATGTGCGGATGCGAATGGTTGAAAATATTGGGTTGTTACATATAAATCAGATCTCATCATATTCTTCTTTATCTTTCGATTACAGAATAAGTGGGATTAAGTAAGAGGTTTAAATGTTTAATTTTTTTGATTTCTAATTCTATTCCTCTCTAGCTTCTGATTCTGAAATTTATATACATATGCACTGTCTAATTCTATTCCACTCTGCTTTCTATATACAAAACACTTTGCTATATGTTACAAAAGGGGGAGATCGGAAGAGAAGTAGACGTAGTGGAATTAAATCCAATTAGGATGCAAAAAAATTCTGTGAGTATAAACATTAAGTTTTCACATTTTTGTAATTGAATAATACTTATTTGGTTTTGATGTATGCCTTGGAAATTTTAGTAAATGAAAACGTACATCTAAAACCCTTAAAATTTCCTAAATAAATGTAAATCCATGAATATGTCAGAATTTCAACTGTCTATATTAACATGGTAGGACCATATCTGTACTTGAGATTTAGATAAGTGAAAGTAAGTGACATATCCCTAAAATCAAACTTAATACACGAAATATCCTCCTAAAAGAAGATATAAATTACACCCCTATTTTCAAATACTACAATTTTCTTCCTTACAATAGCCATCTCTTCCATTGCAGTAATGTTGATTCTCCATATGTGAAAGTTATTCTCACATCCAAAATTAAAATTTGCACCCCATTAATTATCAATTTTTAAAACGTAATAACTTTTGTAGAAATGATGGATTAACAAACCGCCTTCACTACTAAATCACAAATTTTATTATCATTCTAAGGAGTGGCATTATGCATATTCAAAAACAATGACCAAACAAGTTCTAATGAGTAGCATTGCATTTTTCTATGATTACTTGAAATAATTGCAAAGTTTTATGCAATTATTCGATACAATTGCATAAAAGCATGCACTTATATAGAATAATCGCATCAAAGTTTACAAATATTGCATATAATGCATAAAAGTCTGCAATTATATGGAACAATTGCTGACATTTGAACAAAAATCGATATGTTCAAAAAATGCGTAATTCTCTGAAAATATATGGAATAATTACAGCCTTACTTCAAATATGATGTTTTTTTGTTATCAATAATGGATCTCATTTTAAAGATCACAATTTTTTTGATTTTTTGGTGAAAACAGTATGTTGATCCGATGTTTCTATAGAAAGCTATACGCATTTAAATGTTAAAAACGTAAAGGGTATTTGGAACTTTTTACGCAGGCGAATTTGAAAACAGGGACTGGAAATGTAAGTTTAGTTTGTGGAGGATGTTTTCTCTATTTTAAAACTTAACAGGGATGTGAGACAAACTAACCCTTCAAATAATTCATACTCTATTGTACATTATTTCTTTTGATTTCGCTTGAAGTATAAAAAGGGTTCCAAAAGAAAATAAATTAGAAATAGTGCGAAGCGTACGATTTTTTTGTAGTTTGCACTGCCTATTTTTGTAAAGTAACGTATGGGCCTTTTTTGGCTTCAAAAGTGCTTTTTGTACAATTTGAATAGAATATGAAAGACCTAAGACTAGTTTTACTTCAAATAGAAGAGGTAAATTCTACTATGTTAATATAAGATAAGACGAGTTTGGTATTATTCTTTTTTGTCGACATGTCAGTTGTTGGCTAAGGATATTAGCTATATATTTTGTTGGAATTTGGGACTTACATAAGTTTGACATTTAAATTAATAAGCGTTTTGTTTATGTATGACCGAAAAAAATTTATTTGTATCTCGTGTGTGCGTGCGTGTGTACATAATATTAACATATTGATTATTAAAGTTAATAATAACATAATAATTATAGCATATTAAATGTATTGCTTATAATTAATAGGGTGGTAAATAACATTAGTTTCTTAGGAAGATAGTTAATGTAACTTGGGGAACTAATCCCTGACTAGTGGCATCATAAGAGGAGATCCTATATGGCCTCAATTATCAACAGTGTACGATGGTATATGTATATAATTAGCATACATATAAAGTATGACTAAGTTTTAGGAATGCGAGGTCAATCCAAAGTTAAATAGAAGTTTTCTTAGTTAAATCTGGCTACCAGCGCTGTGGCTTTACGGACTGATGTGAGACATCGTTTATAATAAATAACCCTAGTGGACATGAGGTTAGTCCTAATTCTATAGGATAAATCTGCCCAGCTAATCTGGCTATCAGTGCATACAAATAGTCAAACTAATGTGAGACATCACAGTTTGGGTTATGGATCCTAATTACACTATTGATACGATATGAGAAATCTTTAGCAGGGGTCCGCTTCGGGTTAGAGGTATCAAGTGGCTGTGGGAGGGTCAGCCTCTTTCTTAGGAGAAGTATTAAGTAACATAATGGGGTTTCTTACGATGTCATTTAGGGAGAATCATGTAGAGACCCTATCTAGGGTGCTACTGACCCTATCTATACTGAGTACACATCAAAGCCTAGGGTATACTAAACCTAAGCTTTGATACCGCCTGTGATGACCCGCAAATCCGCACCTTTTGAACCAATAATAAACCACACATGTTGACCCAAAGCGAATAGACTTGCAGATAATCATGAGAAAGAAAACAGAGGGTGAGAAGATAGAGAGAAGAAAGAAAAAGAGAAGAGAAGTGAAGAGAGAAGCACAATCAAAACAATACAGAATCTCACATCGCAGTGGAATAACATATAATATAGATGAATAATCTTTACAAAGAGAGGTTGTAATATACATAAATCAATATCAAAGTACACAATATGTAATCGTCAACTTGGATAGTAATAATAATCGGCCTTTACAAATGCTGATAAATTATCAACAACAATGCAAAGCAGCGAAAAAATAAACAAATCATGTATATGACATGAAGATCTACAGCTCGCCTGTTGAAGCTCCAAAAGCACCAAATCTGAACCTTTAAATATACTCGGTCTGAACCGAGCATTAAAAGGAAAGAACGCCCGTATCAGTCAGGTATACCACCGTGAGAAAAATACGCCCCAATTGAATTTATAAAGTTAACAAAACTTTTCCTTTATCAAAACAATGGGTATCTCGTAAGACCATGTCCACACATAAACATAGATGAGATTTTCCCTTACGATGACCAAAACCTTTTCATATCAAATTATGTTATATTATAATAGTGTCTATTACACAAATAATAATCAACATAGCTTAAATTGTTACCATTATTAAATCCAGCAATACTAGGCTCTACAACGAAATGGCAGGCACGTAGTGGATTTTGGATTCCAGACAAATGACTAGGTGAAGGGACTACCTTTTTCGAAACTCGTACACCTCTAAAGGGATGTACCTACTGTCTAGATACTGGGCGCCTAAACCAACATAAGATCGGCCTAGCTCTCGCTGGAGAGTACCGAATATGTCATCACTTCGGTCGTTACCGACTTAAAATCCGTGGCCACAAGCATACATCAACAATAATCAAATACACGATGTCATATCGTGTAATGATTTATCTAGAAGAGTGATGGCATCTCCTGATGGGAGCAACCCACTTAGCCTTGCTACTTCTATCCATGTTTCAGTCATTTTATAGAGAGTGAGGCAAAAAGAGGTATCGATTACCTTTCACATATCACATCATCATCATCTTTGAATGCCACATAGCCATTCCCATTGACTACTAATTGCCTTCCACAAATATACAACCCTTGAGCTCATACGTCTCAAAGAAAGTGTTAAGTAAGAGAAGTTTCCTTCTCCGCCACCATAGACGTATGTTTGTAAAAACCAATGTACATAATCTCAGAAATGCAATGTCAGACACGCATCCATACAAGTTATCCAGGAACAGGACAAACCGAAGATACTCTCCTACCACATCCTATAGGATTAGTAGCAACAACTCTTGCACTGGATATTTCATAACGAAGTGACTACTGCTACTATATGTATATTGGGATTTTAACCCCAAATGATCAACAATCAGTCCTCTACTATGAAAATCCTAAATATCAATATCATCGACCAATGTACACAATCATTGCATACATGTTGATATGAAGTGCTATTCAAATAAATCCAATCCTGGTCTCTTCGCACCAACTACGTAAAAGCATTTCTCAACCTCATACATAAATCAAGTCTCGTAGAATTATCACGTATCCAACTTTCAACTTGCTATCCTACGGCCAAGAAGGAAGCTCGATAGATTGGAGTAATCACTCCGCACTACACGAATCAACATTCTCAACACAAATGATAATCAAGCCTATACAGTCAATTACATACTAAGTGTATGACTAATTAGTTTCTACATCAAGTTGAGAAACCAAAATGGCCAAATTTGATAGTCGGTTATTTAACAATCAAAGCAACAAACAAAATTTAGCACATAAGTAGTCATTGGGCCTGGTTTATTAATCTTTCATTAATTAAATCGCTTTTTCAAATCATTTAATTCAAATTATCTTTAAAAGGATATAATTTCAAAACCATTTCAATATTTGGAACATTTCATTACTTATTTTAATAATAAGTGAATTCGCGATTTATTTTATTTTCAAACCATTTAAACTCCATTTTATAATATCACTTTCCAAAACATTCATTTAAAGAATCATTTTCCTTAAAAACATGGATATATTTCCTTGTATAAAAATCCATATTTAGCTTATCAAATTTAATTGACTTCACATTTGTAAAACAATGTTTATAATTCACATTTCTTTTTACTAAAAACTTCCATTTATGAAATTCCATTATCGACCATTTTCCTATTTATCTCATTTATATGTCAAAATCCCATTATAAGTTTATTTACTTATAAATCTCTTCATTTACAAATTCATTCTTTTGTAATCTCATTATTTATAAAGTCCATTATAAATTCATTTCTAAATTTTAATTACAAATCCATATACAAATTTTATTACAATTCGATTTCTAATATTTATAAAATACGATTTATAAATCTCATTTACTAATATGGTTTCCACTATAACTTCATTTAATACTTACAAAACTCATTTATAATGTGATTATTTTTATTTATAAAGTATCAATTTTATAAATCTTATATATAAACCAATTATAATAAGTTCAAACTTCTCAATTTAACTTATTTTATAAAATAGTCCACTTCATATTTCAAAAATCACATTTTGTTTCCATTTAATTAAACTTCTTCTTTTAATAATTTACAAATCATTATTAAAACTTATATAACTTCAAAAACCATTTAAGCATCATTTTACTTTAAGTATGCAACGACCTGGATTTTTCGATGATTAATTTGGAATATTTAAATGATCTTAAATATTGGATTTGGAATTTTAATTTAGTTAGTAAGATTTTAAAACTGGAAATTCACGTGATTTCGTTAATTTTCGAAATCGTCAATTTAATCGATGCGTTAAAATAGAGATTCGGGGCAAAGTCTCGGAATTCGACGAAAACAGTCCCATTGGATCCTTAATATTGTATTATTATCGAATTTCAAATTTCATAGCGTTTGGATTTAACGTTTGGTCGTATGATCTGTAAACGCATGGAAATAATCTAATCGGATTTAATTTAATATAATAATTGGGTCCAAAAAGCTTTTTTCTCCATATGATCGAATTAGGACTCGGAACTTGTTCTATTGCGTTCAAAATAGGGGTATAACATTATAAACACTAGGTGGCATGCCTCGATAGGTTATCAATATTTTAAGTTACATTAAGGGAGATATTTATAATCAAATAATATTATAATCTGTTAAAGACAAGACCCTGCCTTCTACAACACGCCGCTTCCCTCAATCTTAAATCATGTCTTTCTCCTTTCAGTTCGAAATCTAATCGAGTCATCCTTTTCATTTAAGTTCAAATTCACAGAAGGAAAAAAATTGTTCGGGATCAATTCGAACGAATAAAAAAAAGGTATCATCATCGCAAATCGCCAAAGGAAGGCTCGAAGTCGAGGCGCCTCTGGGAAATGGTGGACTCGAGTGCAGCAACGTGGGAAAGGGGAGGCATGGTCAAGGAGTCATGATTAGGGTTTTGGGAATCGTGATGTATCACTTGACGCGCATGCAAGCACAAAGGCGAACGGCAGAAATGGTCGCGACGTAGAGGAGGCGACGTGATTAAGGTCTTCGATGAGGAAGGGTTTTTACAGGGCGGTGGCAGTCTTGGGCGAAGGAGTGGTTGAGCAGTAGTGGGACAAGGGATGCACATGAGTTCATTCGTCGATTTAGGGCTCGTGTGTGTAGCCGGCGTTCGGGGCTTAGACTGGATGTGAGGCAGTGGGGTCCGAGCGACTCCAGGCAGAGCGGCGACGAGATCGTGGTTTAAGCATGAGGATGTTTGAGCGTGATTGAGGAAGATATACGGTTGAATTTAATAATTATTATTAGTTTGGATGTTATAATATATAGTAGTATATATATTAGTGTTTGCGCCAACATTGATCACAAACACCCAATTGCTGATGAAAGCATCCGTTTACAATTTCAGATCATAGATATCAGAAATGTGGAGAAAATAAATGGGAACAACACTCAAAATTTAAAAAGAAGCACATAGATTTAGAGCGGTTCGGCATATGGCCTACGTCCACTATGAAATGGTTGATTCCATTGATCTTTGCTCACTAGTTACTGTTATCCCAACTTTTGGCAAAGTTGAGATACCCAAAATTTACTAAAAATCGATGATTATTATTCTTGAATGTCGACCATGCATTGCAGGATAACCATGGATATCGATGAATTCTGTCCGAGTCCGGATCGGGCCACAATTGATAGGACACGACAAGAGAGATCATAGAAGTCCGCACCTCAAATTTCAAGTCAATCCGAGGTCGTATGCTCAAGTTATGATGGATTCGAGTTAAGCGGAATGGACGTTGCCCAGTTTGAACCCATCACAAAGGTCCAGTTCGAACCCATCACGAAGTCCAGTTCGAACCCATCACAGAGGTCCAGTTCGAACCCATCACGAAGTCCAGTTCGAACCCATCACAGAGGTCCAGTTCGAACCCATCACGAAGTCCAGTTCGAACCCATCACGAAGTCCAGTTTGAATCCATCACAGAGGTCCAGTTCGAACCCATTACGAAGTCCAGTTCGAACCCATCACGAAGTCCAGTTCGAACCTACTAGGTCAACCAACCATGATGACGTGTCTTCCATCGGTTCGAATGCGCCGAGATATATGGAGTCGAAGCATTCAACTCGGAGCGAAACCCGGATCGAAGCGAAGTGTGCGCTCCACGTCGACACGAAGACACGTGCCACCATGGATTCGAAACCATCGGTTCGAAAGCATGGTTTCGAACCAAACAACAATGCAATAAACCCCATTTTGAACCCATCATATCTTCCAATCTACTGATCCAAATGCAACGAAATTTTCACAGTAGTTTATAAACAAGATAAAGATTGCTCCTGCCAAGTTTCAGCTCGATTGGACCATTTCTTGATGGTGTGACGACCCGACATTTTTAACAACTTAAAATTGGAATAATTAATTGATTTTAAAATATTTAAAAGTTAATTTTAACTTGAATTTAAGATATCAATATTTACTTGGTAATTAAATCATTGAATTGTACAATTTAAATACTGAATTTAATAATTGAAATTGGGTAAAATGCTGAATCTGAAATTTTTAAGCCTATTAAAATAATTTGAAGGCCTATAAAATTTAAAATGATGATACTGAAGATAATAGAATGGTTGAAATTCGATTTAAAGGTAATTTGTTCAATTTTGAAATTATATGGTTTAAATTGAATTTAGAAATAGCCTTCCGAGGCACAGTCTCGGAATTAGACGAAACCAATTCCATTGGATCCGTAATAGTTAGTTATTATCGGATTTCAATTTTCGTAGCAATCGGAGTTGTCGTTTGACCCTCGCAGCTCAAAACGCTTAGAACCATTTTAATCGATTTAATTTAAAATCGATCATTTTCTTCAGTAACTAGCGTATATGATTAAATTAGCCTTCGAAACACATTCCATTGTGTTCGAAATGCGGGTAAAACTTTATAGACGTCTGTCGGCCTGATTGATTCGGAGTTAGAAATTTCGCGTTATGTTAACAAGATATTTTGGACATATAATAATATTAAAATATAATGGTCATCTCAGCCACCTTGTAGCTTTTACTCGAAGCCTCTTTAGGAAATATCTCTTTGTAGCTTCTAGAGAAATCAAACCGATCATTTATTTCTATCTTGCTCTCGAATCTTAAAATCGAAAAAAAAGGGGAAGGGAAATGGAAATCAAACGAACGAGATTTGCAAGCTTCCTTTTTCCCTTACCACAATTTAATTTCTTGAATCCACCTTCCTAAATCCTCAAATCACTTTCGTTTCAGCAGATTAAAAAAAAATGGCCGAAGTGGCGACCTCGGTTCTCAATCAAATCAAAGTCGATTCAACTCCTAATCGAGTTGGCCCCTGCTAGTTTCATCATGTTTTCGATTCACGATCGAATGGCCTTGTGTGAGACAGGGGTTCGTGAGGCAAGGCGTGAGTGATTAGGGGAGTCGCGACGAAGAGGGAAGCTATCGCGTGCGCGAGGGAGGAATTGAAGGCGGATTTGAGTGGTGCGTCGCATTGGCTACTGGTGGATCGCGAGCTGGGATTCTCGAAGTGGAAGGCGAGGTCGCGTTTGCGCGTGTTCGAGATCGAGAGTGGTGAAGACAGCAGCTAGGGCTCGATTTTGGGGGCTATGGTCGCAAGCATGACGAGGCTGATGATCGGGCAGAGCGTGCAATTTGGGTCCGAAAGGTTACAAGTCGAGAGTAGACTTGGATTGCTTCAATAAAGTCAAAGGTGAGTAAATTCCTTATACTCGTTATTCTTTTCAGAGTTTGGCAGTTTGGTATTTCTTGGATTCATCTGAATAACTTGGTTCATCTGAGTTTGGAAGTGGAAGGCACTTTGTTTAAACCTAAACGATATATGTATAGTCAGGGAATTCGGGTTTGCCATAGTATAGCGATGATTATAAAAAAAAAAGAGAAGTTTTAGCAATGTGTATAATATTTAACCCACTGAATGTTTTCCTTAAGTATAATTAAGAATTGATAAATTATAAAATAAGTTAAAGATTAATTAAGTAATTGGGATTGTAATTAGTGTTTGAGTAATTAGTAATTAGTGATTTACAAATGAGTAATTAGGTTTATAAATCAACAAAGAAGGTAAATAATTAACAGGTAGGGAGTAATGAGTTAATAAATTATGTGGGAAAGGACTAAATTAATAATCACCGATGAAATTAGTTGGATGAAGTGGATTGCAAAATTTTAGAGGGCTAAGATGAGTAAATCTCACACCGATAGATTTTATTAAAATTTCAATGATTAAATTTAAATAATTGGTTGGACGAATAAATTATTTGGATGTTTTACTGATGATGACGTGACCTTGGTTTTGGATGGTTCTCGAGTTAAACGTGATTTGACTCGAAGATTTGGGGTTTTAGCTTGTTTTTAAACTTAAGTTCTAAATAAGGAAAAATATTTTCATTTTAATGTTGATAAGGACTTGGTGATTTGTGATTCATCAAATTAGTAGAATAATTAAATGGATAATTAATTCAATTAAATGAAAATAATCATTGGACGGCTTAATGAGTAATTACTTAAAGTAATAAATAAAATATAACTACCCGCGGAATAAATGCAAGAGATTAATTAATATCACTGATTAAGGAGTAATTAAATTATTAATGAAGTAAATAAAAAGGTAGTTAATTATAGAATGAGATTAATCGAGAATGATTAATATTAAGGTTGAATTTGTGTAATTAATTTAGATTAGATAAATTAAAATATTACTGGAAATCATTAATCTTTATAATTGACGATATAATTAAAGATTGAATAAAGAAGATGAATTAAATTGATAATAAGCGACTTATGAGAAGTAAATTAATATAAGTAATCAAGGATTATTGTAATTAAAATGGTTAATTAATTCACGAAGTAATTAAGATTACTGATTGATTTTGGTTAAGGAAAATTAATATCGTGAAATTAATTGAAGTTAATTACTTGAATGTAATGGGAAGACAATTGATCCCAGGATAATTAATTAAGATGAATAACGAAGGATTGAATAATTAATGGATTTGTAACCAATTAATATGGAATGAAGAAATCTAAGTGGATGAGGTTAGTAATTCAGCCAGGATTAATTCAATTAATTTGGAAATGATTAAATTTTGTTTATGAGTGATTGAATGGTATTGGATGCTTGAATGTGTTGATATCTCTGATATGAAACGTTGTAAATTTTATTTGAATAGCTTGGTTTAGGATAACATGATTTTCGAAGAGACCGGGGACGAGTATCAGGAAATACCCGAATCCACTTCGAATAAAAATTTAAATTTATGTGTGAAATCAATAGGCTGGAATAAACCGATGTAAATGAATTGGATTATTTTAATCTAAGTTTGGTACTTCGGAATTTATATGTGAAATAAGTGTTGCATATAGCAAATTGTGAATTGGATAAATTGTTATAAATTACCCGGGTTTATATAAGTTGATTGTTTGGTATTCCATGTTGGATGGGTTTACTCACGCTGGTTTCCAGCCTGACCCGGGTGTTACTTTGATGTAATGCTCGGGTCAGACCGAGTATTACAGATTTTCAGGTTAGGACGTTCAGGAGCTCAGGAGGCGAGCTGGTGGCGATATCGTATGGAGTTTATTCGCTGTATTTATATTATTGTTTATTTGAGTCATGGCAATTGTATAGATATCCAGTGACTGTATATATGTGAAACTCTGATGTATATTAATGTAATCAACAGATATATTATTCTTCTGTAAACTATTATTTATTATTATATTTTATCCGCTGCGAATGTGAGCTGTTGATGTTTCTTTTCTTCTTCTTCTATCTCTTTCTTCTTTTTCATAACTATCTGAAATTTTCGGGTTAGAAAATTTCGGGTCGTTACATTTGGTATCAGAGCTGAAAGGTTAAGCGAGAACCTTGGCTCTGGTGGGGATTACTCATTGTATAGAGTCCATAGTACTCTAGAATGAGTTGAGTGTGTCTATATATATATATATATATATATATATATGAGCGCGTACTTGTTATTTGCTTATAAAGATTTTAAATGGTTTTATACAAAGGTATATTTTGATATATATATAGCAATATTTCCTTTTAATAAATATTAGGTGATTGGTTGTAAATTATTGGAATTAAGTTAAGAAGGACTATAATACAACCAAATTAAAATTTAATTAATTAAAAATGAAATTCTAGAATTAGAACTCAGAAATTAGAATTGTTTTAAACTCTAAATGAACAAAGTAAATTTGGTTTAAAAAGGTTAAACCAATCTTTGAGAATTTGGCTCGAATTATATAATTCGAGATGGTTTAAATGTGAAGTTGGAATTGAACTTATTCAAATTGAATCCGATTTGAATTAATTGGATTTGGATGGAAGATGTATAAGTTCAAGAATTTAATGGAAGGTGGGAATTGGTTTAACATCGAAAAGGAATTTGAAATATAGATTGTAAATGTAATTTATAAATTGAAATAAACTTCATAAATAAATGAGATTATAATTTGAAATAGAATTCCAGAGAATATTTGAAATAGAGTAAGATGAAAATTCCAGAGTAATGTTTAAATATGAATTTGATGGATTGGGAGTTTGGAATTTTGGGAAAAATTAAAATTCCTTTGGGTTTGAAAGTGGTTTCCAAGGGTTTTGAAGAAAGAATAGTATTATTTCAAAAATATCTTTGTGTTTGAAATCTGGGAGATTTGAAATTAAAAAAAAATATTTGGAAATGTTTTAATGTGATAAAAGCATTGAACTCTTTCGGTCACTGGAAAATAACGTAGGCGATGACTGCAGCATTATCGATGTTTATTTTCGAGTTTCTAGAAGAGAAATTGCTACCAAATTGTTTTAAATTGGAATTGGTTGTGAATTGAGTTTGGTTTTGAAATTCAAAGGGATAATAGAATCTGTCAAAGAATTTGGATATAGATAAATTCTAAGGTGATGTTTAAGTTTTGGAAAATTGTTTAAACTCTAGAATCTGGATTCAAAATGTTTATGGAATAATAAAATATATGGGCTAAATAAAATATATAAACTCCAAGTTAAAAGCAAATGTGAATGCAATTGATTTGAAATAGAAGTTGAAAAATGTAAAATTGAAATTATACTTAAAGTTGTACAAGTTTAAAGATCAAAATGGAATTTGATTTGAAGTTGGAAGGAAATTGAGAATCGATTTAATTTAAATTGGGGATGAACCAAGTCCAATGGAAATTGGAGTTAATTAAATTGGGATTGGGTCAATTTAAATGGAGTGGAAATTTAAATTGAATTGTTGGGGAAGTGAACAGTTTTGACTCTAGACCATTTTCAATGTAAATTGTTTTAATATAAGTAGTTTTAAATCTATTATCTTATCTATTTACTATAAAACTTTCTTTTTAAAACCTAAACTGGTTTTGCCACTACTTTTGGGACTCTTTAACTATTGTACAACTGTTTTATACACTAATTACTAATTTTCAACTAAGTTACGAATTAATTTCTATTTTACAACTACTTCGCAATTATTTAAAATTTCTATAACTATTTAACTATTTTCCAACTATTTTATAATTAGTTAACTATTTTATAACTATTTTGCAAATTATTGATTATTTTTCAACTACTTATCTATTTTCAAAATTTTCAAGCTATTTTTCTAAACTGGTCGGAGTTCAAACTGTTATTGATTAAAATACCCAACTGAGATAAGGGTTGAAGTAATAATCCAAATGGGGATTAATGTAAAGGTGAATAGGGAATGTGAAATGGTTCTTTTGAACTGAAAGAATATTTTAAGAAGTATGAAATGAATAAAGATGGAAATTGGATATTTCTATGGCTTCTGAGAGTGTTTGGAGTATGAAAGGTGTTTTATACAAGAAGGTAAGGATCCAAAGTTTTAAAAATTTATATATATATATATATATATATATATATATATATATATATCTGAATATATATAAAGGATCCTATGTGGATTTTGGAAAAAATTCTGGGAACCTTTGGATTTGAAAAGACTTTTGATTTTTGGGTAAAATCAATATTGAATTTGGAAAGCCTAATTTGAGAATTATCGATTTTGGATAATAGATTTTGTGTAAAGGAGCTTTGTATAATATCATACTAGGTGTATGATTTGAAGATACTATATGTATAGTATAAAATGTTTTGATGATGACTCTGGGGAAAAAGGCGCTCCCTTGAAATGGACTTCTCAGGAGTGCCACCAGGTGGTGCTGCCTTGAGCCCCAAGGGGGGTTCTAAAGTTGATCCTGTGAGGAGTCCGGACAAAACTAGTTCCTGAGGATTATGAGTTGAGTTACCATAGCGTAAGTCGTGTGTGCCGCGGAGAGCCAACAGTTACATGGACTTTTGTTGTGACTGCAACGTAACCCAGGATGTAACTGCGACCTATGGTAACATTACGAAAGTCGTGTGTGCCGCTGAGAGCCAACAGTCTGCGTTTGAGTTTATCTCGGTAGACTGCGACCTATGTAGGAGTGGAGAAGTTTCATTTCGACAGCGAAATCAGAGGCCGCGGAGAGCCTGCAGTTATATGGACTTTTGCTGCGACGGCAACGTAACCCTGGATGTAACTGTGATCTGTTGTGTGGGATCCATGGCGTAATCGATAGGCCGCGGAGAGCCTGCAGTTACATGGACTTTTGTTGTGACTGCAACGTAACCCTGGTATGTAACCGTGACCATGGATGGGGGTGATGATTTTCAGAGCATTGTCACCAAAGATATTTCCTCTATTTCAAAATGCTTTCAATATTTTCAATAAAATTATTTTCCAAATATTTTCACTGGGTGTTGAAAACGGGTTTACCAAGTACTTATAGATTTTCGTTCCTACGCCTGATCAACGTATGACTGAATTTCTGTGAGAACAAGGATGGACTGGTTGAGACATCGAGTTATAAGAAATATTTTATATATATATAAAAAAAAACTATTTTAATTGTATTATCTGAATTTAAAGCATTTCTAAATTGTTAAAATAAAGTGTTGGAATTTTTGGGAAAATAAGGGAAATCCAAATTGAAATTTTAATGAAGTGAGTTTGTAAATATAATCGAATATTGATTTTGAAATTGGAAATAAGTTAATTGGTTAAATAATCGTGTGATTGAGTATGTTAATAAACTTTAACTCGGTTACATAAAATGAGTTGTAAGTTGATAATGGAGTTTGGAAATGAATTCGAATTATGAATAGAACTCGACTTGGATTTAATAATGAAATAAATTAGAAGAAATGTTGAAAAAAATAAAATAAAGTTGGATTGCAAATGTGATGGTTTGAATTATAATTCAGGGACGGTTTGAGTAATATTTAATGAAATTTGCATGTAAATTGGGTATAAGAGAAGTGATGTTATACGAAATGGAAGTGATTATGATAAGTTGCAAAACATAACCTAAGTGAATAGAAATAAATTGAGAATAGCCTTGTATTAATAAAATAAATTCGAAATAAACAAGTAAATTAAAAAGTTTAATGGGATCACTGGAATTATATAATAAATGGATGAAGCCTGATGAAAAAAAAAATTTGAATCAAACTTTAATTGGAATTGGATTATCAAACTGGACTTAAGTTCGGTGGCATATGCGCCTGGATATTGTTTTGATAAATTGAAAAGGTGGATTAAATTTACAATGAAGGAGATGGGCTAACTGAATTAAATGGAATTTGATTTAATGAGAATCAAATTTAATAGAAGTACACTTAAGTTGATGTTGGAATAAATTAAAGTAATTAACTTAAGTTTAAAATGCATGGAAGCTTGGCTTCGAATAAGAATGAAAGCCCATTAATAAAAGCTTGGATTGAAGTAATTTGGGAATGACTAGTATACAAGAATGGAATGTGGCGAACTAAATGAATGGGTGTGAATAGGTTGGAATGGAATTGAATGAAATAAAATTAAGTTGGGATCAATTCTAGTTGGTTATAAAACCTAAGCAATTATTTATTCACATGGATATTATCTAATTGCGTAGAAATGATTGTCATTTAACGTAAACGAGATTTAATTAAATTCTATGAAGTAGTGGAAGCAAATATAATTGATTTTTGAATCAATTGATATGACTATGAGTTTGTTTTGCTTAAAAATGAAATGAATGTGAACAATTGCTTTGTAAACCATTAGAATTGAATGTAATGACATATAAATTTGGTTAAAAGCAATTGGATTAGCTTTAAATTATATAAATCGCTTGTGGTAAGCGTTTGGTGTTTATTGTTTTTGGAAATGCTTGTGAAATGCTAATAAAATTTCATATATATGGCACTTACATATTTAAATTGAGATAGTACAGGTACCTGAAGGCTGTTTGGTGGTTTGGATTTGCGCTAACTGCTTAATTAAATAAGCTGCTTGCTTAAAATGCTAAATAAGGTACGCCTACGCAATAAAAATAGGAAATATGAACTGTTTTTGCTTTTTCCGACCGGGTGGGTCGATGTATACATATTTATATCTCTTGTCAAATTGCAAAAGCTCCTCCGTACAAAGGAGACTCTGCCAAATTTTTTTGAAAATTTTGGGAGTTAGAAAATTTTTGGAAAATTTTGGTTAACGGCAAAACAATTTCTAATGGGAAACTTAAAATAAACTAGTAAGTGAAACTAATATGAATCAGTTTAAATGAAAGATATAACTCCATATTAGAAATCGAAAATAAATTGAATTCATATGAAACGGTGGAAACTAAGTTGAATAGAAGTAATGTGAAAGCTTCTGTAAGAAAATGTATACAATGATTTGAAAGATTACAATTGGATATTGTTGTTAAATAGAATATGCAGGTGTTATAAAGGAAAAAGGAAATTGGATTTGGTTCTAAAAGATAAATTTGTATTGCCCGACAAAAAGGTATGTATTTTAATTTCTGGATGAAATTGGATTGGGTTTTTGATGTAGCCACTTGGCTTTTGTTTTCTTTTGGTATTTGGGAGCCCGTAGAGGCCTTTTGTAGTTGTACCGAGCTAACCGCGCAAAGGAAACGCTGGCAAAATTTTTCGGAAATTTAGGGAGTTAGAAAAATTTCGAGAAAATTTTGATAGTTCAAATCTTGAATTTAAATTGAAATTTAAAAGTATTGAGCAAAAGGGTGTTGCGTGAAAACTATAGAAGGTTTTGGCAAGTAGTTAAGGATTGTGGGTCTTTAATAAAAGATTGTTGATAAGATGTTGAACTGTTGGTTTTGGGAGAAAATGTAAACGGGTATTGGACCATTCTTCCTAACTAGTAATTTCGGGGACGAAATTCTTTTAAGGGGGGAGGAATGTGACGACCCGACATTTTTAACAACTTAAAATTGGAATAATTAATTGATTTTAAAATATTTAAAAGTTAATTTTAACTTGAATTTAAGATATCAATATTTACTTGGTAATTAAATCATTGAATTGTACAGTTTAAATATTGAATTTAATAATTGAAATTGGGTAAAATGCTGAATCTGAAATTTTTAAGCCTATTAAAATAATTTGAAGGCCTATAAAATTTAAAATGATGATACTGAAGATAATAGAATGGTTGAAATTCGATTTAAAGGTAATTTGTTCAATTTTGAAATTATATGGTTTAAATTGAATTTAGAAATAGCCTTCCGAGGCACAGTCCCGGAATTAGACGAAACCAGTTCCATTGGATCCGTAATAGTTAGTTATTATCGGATTTCAATTTTCGTAGCAATCGGAGTTGTCATTTGACCCTCACAGCTCAAAACGCTTAGAACCATTTTAATCGATTTAATTTAAAATCGATCGTTTTCTTCAGTAACTAGCGTATATGATTAAATTAGCCTCCGAAACACATTCCATTGTGTTCGGAATGCGGGTAAAACTTTATACACGTCTGTCGGCCTGATTGATTCGGAGTTAGAAATTTCGCGTTATGTTAACAAGATATTTTGGACATATAATAATATTAAAATATAATGGTCATCTCAGCCACCTTGTAGCTTTTACTCGAAGCCTCTTTAGGAAATATCTCTTTGTAGCTTCCAGAGAAATCAAACCGATCATTTATTTCTATCTTCCTCTCGAATCTTAAAATCGAAAAAAAAGGGGAAGGGAAATGGAAATCAAACGAACGAGATTTGCAAGCTTCCTTTTTCCCTTACCACAATTTAATTTCTTGAATCCACCTTCCTAAATCCTCAAATCACTTTCGTTTCAGCAGATTAAAAAAAAAAATGGCCGAAGTGGCGACCTCGGTTCTCAATCAAATCAAAATCGATTCAACTCCTAATCGAGTTGGCCCCTGCTAGTTTCATCATGTTTTCGATTCACGATCGAATGGCCTTGTGTGAGACAGGGGTTCGTGAGGCAAGGCGTGAGTGATTAGGGGAGTCGCAACGAAGAGGGAAGCTATCGCGTGCGCGAGGGAGGAATTGAAGGCGGATTTGAGTGGTGCGTCGCATTGGCTACTGATGGATCGCGAGCTGGGATTCTCGAAGTGGAAGGCGAGGTCGCGTTTGCGCGTGTTCGAGATCGAGAGTGGTGAAGACAGCAGCTAGGGCTCGATTTTGGGGGCTATGGTCGCAAGCATGACGAGGCTGATGATCGGGCAGAGCGCGCAATTTGGGTCCGAAAGGTTACAAGTCGAGAGTGGACTTGGATTGCTTCAATAAAGTCAAAGGTGAGTAAATTCCTTATACTCGTTATTCTTTTCAGAGTTTGGCAGTTTGGTATTTCTTGGATTCATCTGAATAACTTGGTTCATCTGAGTTTGGAAGTGGAAGGCACTTTGTTTAAACCTAAACGATATATGTATAGTCAGGGAATTCGGGTTTGCCATAGTATAGCGATGATTATAAAAAAAAAGAGAAGTTTTAGCAATGTGTATAATATTTAACCCACTGAATGTTTTCCTTAAGTATAATTAAGAATTGATAAATTATAAAATAAGTTAAAGATTAATTAAGTAATTGGGATTGTAATTAGTGTTTGAGTAATTAGTAATTAGTGATTTACAAATGAGTAATTAGGTTTATAAATCAACAAAGAAGGTAAATAATTAACAGGTAGGGAGTAATGAGTTAATAAATTATGTGGGAAAGGACTAAATTAATAATCACCGATGAAATTAGTTGGATGAAGTGGATTCCAAAATTTTAGAGGGCTAAGATGAGTAAATCTCACACCGATAGATTTTATTAAAATTTCAATGATTAAATTTAAATAATTGGTTGGACGAATAAATTATTTGGATGTTTTACTGATGATGACGTGACCTTGGTTTTGGATGGTTCTCGAGTTAAACGTGATTTGACTCGAAGATTTGGGGTTTTAGCTTGTTTTTAAACTTAAGTTCTAAATAAGGAAAAATATTTTCATTTTAATGTTGATAAGGACTTGGTGATTTGTGATTCATCAAATTAGTAGAATAATTAAATGGATAATTAATTCAATTAAATGAAAATAATCATTGGACGGCTTAATGAGTAATTACTTAAAGTAATAAATAAAATATAACTACCCGCGGAATAAATGCAAGAGATTAATTAATATCACTGATTAAGGAGTAATTAAATTATTAATGAAGTAAATAAAAAGGTAGTTAATTATAGAATGAGATTAATCGAGAATGATTAATATTGTGGTTGAATTTGTGTAATTAATTTAGATTAGATAAATTAAAATATTACTGGAAATCATTAATCTTTATAATTGACGATATAATTAAAGATTGAATAAAGAAGATGAATTAAATTGATAATAAGCGACTTATGAGAAGTAAATTAATATAAGTAATCAAGGATTATTGTAATTAAAATGGTTAATTAATTCACGAAGTAATTAAGATTACTGATTGATTTTGGTTAAGGAAAATTAATATCGTGAAATTAATTGAAGTTAATTACTTGAATGTAATGGGAAGACAATTGATCCCAGGATAATTAATTAAGATGAATAACGAAGGATTGAATAAGTAATGGATTTGTAACCAATTAATATGGAATGAAGAAATCTAAGTGGATGAGGTTAGTAATTCAGCCAGGATTAATTCAATTAATTTGGAAATGATTAAATTTTGTTTATGAGTGATTGAATGGTATTGGATGCTTGAATGTGTTGATATCTCTGATATGAAACGTTGTAAATTTTATTTGAATAGCTTGGTTTAGGATAACATGATTTTCGAAGAGACCGGGGACGAGTATCAGGAAATACCCGAATCCACTTCGAATAAAAATTTAAATTTATGTGTGAAATCAATAGGCTGGAATAAACCGATGTAAATGAATTGGATTATTTTAATCTAAGTTTGGTACTTCGGAATTTATATGTGAAATAAGTGTTGCATATAGCAAATTGTGAATTGGATAAATTGTTATAAATTACCCGGGTTTATATAAGTTGATTGTTTGGTATTCCATGTTGGATGGGTTTACTCACGCTGGTTTCCAGCCTGACCCGGGTGTTACTTTGACGTAATGCTCGGGTCAGACCGAGTATTACAGATTTTCAGGTTAGGACGTTCAGGAGCTCAGGAGGCGAGCTGGTGGCGATATCGTATGGAGTTTATCCGCTGTATTTATATTATTGTTTATTTGAGTCATGGCAATTGTATAGATATCCAGTGACTGTATATATGTGAAACTCTGATGTATATTAATGTAATCAACAGATATATTATTCTTCTGCAAACTATTATTTATTATTATATTTTATCCGCTGCGAATGTGAGCTGTTGATGTTTCTTTTCTTCTTCTTCTATCTCTTTCTTCTTTTTCATAACTATCTGAAATTTTCGGGTTAGAAAATTTCGGGTCGTTACAGATGGGTTCGAAATCACTTCGAAACGATGTCAGATCGAGACGAAACTTGGTGGGGTCGGTCGCGTGGGCCCACTCACGTGCCAGAAGAAGTCTCCCAAAGTTTGAGCGAGATCTGGGCCTCCAACGCCTATAAATAGAGCCCCAGAGCCAACAGAAAAAGGATCTTTCGGAGCTTCCGCCATTGAACGTCCATACTCTGCCGGATTTGATTCTACTCGCAACCATCACTGTTCTAAACGATTTACTTCACTATAATCGCTGTAATTGATTGTAATCAGCAAGGATAATCAATAAAAAGGAAAACCTTTGAAGTGGACGTAGGCCGGAGATAGCCGAACCACTATAAATCGTGTGTTCTTGTTTATAATTCCTGTTTTGCTGCTTAGATCTGTGATTTGTGTTTGAGTATTGCTGATTTATATTCATACACTGGTGCTTTCACAATCCTTGGGGTTTATGACCAATTTTGGCGCAAACACTTTGGTGCATTCACTGAGAAGGACTAGCACCCGCTACATCAGATTCAGAGTTCAGATTTAAGAGTTTGAAGACTTCCTATTCAAAAACAATGACTCGACAAACAAGACAAAGAGTTGATAGAAGCCAACAGGGAGGAAGCCAAGAAGCATCCTCAAGATCAGGAGAAGGACAAGCTTCCGTCTACATCATTAGAGACGAGATGGAAGCTATGGCTAATTCATTACGTGAAAGCATGATGAAGAGTCAACAGGAGATGCTGCAGAATTTCCTCGAACAGATGAGGGCGACGAACATGCAAAACCTTGGACCAACTACAACAGCTACGAGTGCGGGACAAGGAATCAGGATTACAGAAGCTAATGAAGGTCAGGCTCAAGACCAGAATACAGGAGTTGAAGGTGGTCAACAAGGCCTTGGGGGCAGACCCTCAGGGTCCGATACTGGGAGACCAACAGACGGAGCTCAACAAGTTGGAGCCAATGCATATGCCAACGAGCCACCAGAAGAGTACGTACCGGAATTCCCCTCAAGGCTCGGGGGGCAGGATTGGAACTTGACAAAGGGCCAACCCCTAGACGAAGACGAGAGAATGATTGGCCTGATGCGAAGAATCATGAGAGGAGGATTGCCTAGTGGAGGGCTGGAAGAAGTCAGTCGGAGTCCATTCACTCCGAACATCCGAAACGCAAGGAACCCTCCAAAATTCAAATTACCAACGCTAGAACCTTATGACGGGAGATCAGACCCGACCATGCATATTACCAGATATATCAGGCACATGGAAGTACTGGGGGCATCCGAGGAAGTGATGGCACGATGCTTCCCTCTATATTTATCAGATTTAGCTGCACTATGGTTCAGATAACTGGAGACTGGATCGATAGGAACATGGAGCGAGCTTGTTGACTGCTTCATGAGACAGTTCAGGGTCCATGTGACGCGACCCAAGAGTGTAATGATTTTAGCCTCGATCAAGCAAAGGACCGAAGAGTCCATAAAAGATTTTCTATTAAGATTCAATGTGACCGTGACCTCTGTAGATCGCCCGGATCCATCAATGATTTTAATGGCGGCGGTGGCAGGAGTCGCGGAAGGTACCAAATTTAAAGATTCTCTAACTAAAGATCCACCGCAAGATCTTGGAGAATTCTTTCATAAAGCTGAAAAGTTCATCCGATTAGAAGAATCACGAGTCGAGAGTCGTGAAATAAATACCGCACAAAGCATAGGAACCTCCAGAGAACGGTCCGGAATGGACAAGGGAAAAAGAAAACAGGATGACATATATGATGGCCCTGATAAACGGAAGAAATTCCGTGAACCAAGATTCAGGCAGTACACCGATCTGACTGCAGGCCTAGAAAGAATCTACACTGAAACTAGGGGGCAACTCCCCTATCGATAGCCACCAATAAGGGATCCCACCGAGCGGGAGCGCAGTACTGGAAAATACTGCCTATTCCATGAGCTGGATGGGCACACCACAGATGAGTGCCGCCACCTAAAGGATGAGGTGGAAGAACATGCCAGGGGTGGTAGATTGCCGCAATTTGTCAGAGAACGAACAACGGCAGCAAGACCTGAACGACTACCGCCTCCACCTAACAGGAACGATCCTGGATCGGGATCACGACTCGTCATCAACTGATCGAAGATGGCAAGGGCCAAGTCCAGGGTTTGGACTTTGGTCAAATTATTTTATTTAGATTTGTTTTCAGAATAAAACGGTTACTCCACTTACACATGTACGGGAACCGGAGAGATCCCTAGGCATGCTCTGAGATGGAGATAAACCGATATGCCCGGAGAGGCAATGTTTAGCTTTTTTCTGATGTTTGAGATTGAACATCTATAACTCGAATTTTAATAAATAAATTAGAATTTCTTGCAATAAACCTTTTGACCGGAGAGTCAAAGGATGAACATTAAATTTCAATATAAACGTGATCGCTTTATGACCCTACCCGGAGAGGCGGGGTCCGGAGTGCAAGAAGTGAGTTGCTTCGCCGGAGAGCGACAGGATCAACTCGTTTAAGCGTTGTTTCCCCTTCACCGGAGAGTGACAGGATGGGATCCAGCAAGAGCCCGGAGAGGCTATGATCGGTCTCGAACGACCAAGACATCGCTTAATATTCAGATACACTGAACCGGAGTGCAAGGAGTGAGTTGCTTCGCTGGAGAGTGACAGGATCAACTCACTTAAGCGCTGTTTCCCCTTCACCAGAGAGTGACAGGATGGGATCCAGCAAGAGCCCGGAGAGGTTATGATCGGTCCAGAATGACCATGACATTGCTATATGTCCTAACCGGGACAAGAGTGCAAGGGATAGAAGGCAACGCCAGAGTGCAATAGGATCTTTCTATTCAATCACTAAGTCTAGCATGGACTTAGTAAGGGTTCAGAGTAGCCAGTAATAGTCCAGAGAGACTATGAAACTTCATCCTCAACTTCTAAGGAAAGAACGGATGCTGATTTGGCTTCGAACAGCCATAAACTTGATTGATAACACCACAGCTATGGATGAAACATGAATTTATTACACTTGATATAAGACCGTTCAAAACATACCTTTTACAAAAAGGCATGTTTTGGGGGGCAAAATGTTATCCCAACTTTTGGCAAAGTTGAGATACCCAAAATTTACTAAAAATCGATGATTATTATTCTTGAATGTCGACCATGCATTGCAGGATAACCATGGATATCAATGAACTTTGTCCGAGTCCGGATCGGGCCACAATTGATAGGACACGACAAGAGAGATCATAGAAGTCCGCACCTCAAATTTCAAGTCAATCCGAGGTCGTATGCTCAAGTTATGATGGATTCGAGTTAAGAGGAATGGACGTTGCCCAGTTCGAACCCATCACAGAGGTCCAGTTCGAACCCATTACGAAGTCCAGTTCGAACCCATCACAGAGGTCCAATTCGAACCAATCATGAAGTCCAGTTCGAACCCATCACAGAGGTCCAGTTCGAACCCATCACGAAGTCCAGTTCGAACCCATCACGAAGTCCAGTTCGAACCCATCACCGAGGTCCAGTTCGAACCCATCACGAAGTCCAGTTCGAACCCACTGGGTCAACCAACCATGATGACGTGTCTTCCATCGGTTCGAATGCGCCGAGATATATGGAGTCGAAGCATTCAACTCGGAGCGAAACCCGGATCGAAGCGAAGTGCGCGCTCCACGTCGACACGAAGACACGTGCCACCATGGATTCGAAACCATCGGTTTGAAAGCATGGTTTCGAACCAAACAGCCATGCAATAAACCCCATTTTGAACCCATCATATCTTCCAATCTACTGATCCAAATGCAACGAAATTTTCACAGTAGTTTACATACAAGATAAAGATTGCTCCTGCCAAGTTTCAGCTCGATTGGACCATTTCTTGATGGGTTCGAAATCACTTCGAAACGATGTCAGATCGAGACGAAACTTGGTGGGGTCGGTCGCGTGGGCCCACTCACGTGCCAGAAGAAGTCTCCCGAAGTTTGAGCGAGATCTGGGCCTCCAACGCCTATAAATAGAGCCCCAGAGCCAACAGAAAAAGGATCTTTCGGAGCTTCCGCCATTGAACGTCCATACTCTGCCGGATTTGATTCTACTCGCAACCATCACTGTTCTAAATGATTTACTTCACTATAATCGCTGTAATTGATTGTAATCAGCAAGGATAATCAATAAAAAGGAAAACCTTTGAAGTGGACGTAGGCCGAAGATAGCCGAACCACTATAAATCGTGTGTTCTTGTTTATAATTCCTGTTTTGCTGCTTAGATCTGTGATTTGTGTTTGAGTATTGCTGATTTATATTCATACACTGGTGCTTTCACAATCCTTGGGGTTTGTGACCAATTTTGGCGCAAACAGTTACAATGAATTACAATAGTAGAATTGAAGTACAAAAGTAGTTTTGGTAGAGTCTAGATGTAGAAGATCCCAAAAGATCCCATTTATGATGCTCTTGGACTGCTATTTATAGGTGCAGGCTGCAAATATCCCGTCCAGATCTCGGAAGACTCCATCTCTCACATAGGTGGGACCATGTGATCGATCCCGAGCGATTTCGACTCGATCCATGATCGATATGAATAGAATTCTTAACGATCAAGATCTTGTCCAATCGAGTCGAGATCGAGCGTGGACATTCTTGGGGTTTTACGCAAACTCCTGTGAAAATTTGGTGGCATTTGGACTTGTAGATTTTGAGATATGATCAATGCAAGTTTGGATTTTCAATGGGCTGCCGAATTCGTATCGATCCCAATCGCATCTCCCCTAGGCATGTGCTTGCTTGGTAACATGGCGCTAAATTTCTAGATCGATCCACTTTTTATACCGCTTGATTGCTTCCTTTGCATCCTTCGTATCTATCAATCGCTAATTGCTTCGTATCGATCCAGGTTTCTTCCTTCGTATCAATCCATGACTATTATCTCGTATCGATCATCTGATAGACCGATACAAAGTACACAGAGATAGGATTAATACAAAGCCAGTGTATTTTCGCACCGATGCCCTGGGAGTCATTTTTTATCGTTTATTGGGCTTCGTATCGATTGTTGACCGATCGATACGAATTGTTTAAATGAATTGATACATGGGATCGATACGAAATGTTCTTAGGTTATGGGTACGAACTGAAGTTGATGTGACGAACACGAAGTGGTGCTTACTGGATGGATACGAAGCAACATACACTGGATGAATACGAAAAGGAGTGGCATCTGATGGATGTGAACGGATTGATTTGATCGATAAGAACTTAAGGGATACGAACAAGTTCGGCCTTGATCGATACGAAGGAGGCTGCTTGTGGATGGATACAAATGAAGTGGACATGATCTTAATGGATACGAATAAGAGCATTGCTTGATTTGCATTGGTCATATCTTGAGCATATGAACTCCAATTGACTTGAAATTTGAAACTTGGTATTTCATATTCTTGTTCATTATTCCCCATTAATCCCACCTTGATTGGAGCTTGTTTAAATTTTGAAGACATCGATCATAGCATTGTTTTCAATCGGTCTCTAATGCTGGTTTTCATCCTTTTTAGCCTACTTGTTGATATCCCGGCCTTGACCAAAAGGCGGGATAACAATTAGTAGTTGGATATATACTCGTTGGTTGGAGCGAACGAGACTCTATGCTCCCCGCATAATAACGGATGACCCTATATGTCGTGATATCTCCCTCAAAGCGGGATTGGTATTTTTATGTTGTAGTAACATCTGCGTATGCAGGGAAACAGGTTTGAGGGATCCAATTGGATTACTCGAATTTATATTGATTTTTTTCCATATATATAATAATATATGACGTTTTAGAATAATCTGTTATTGATTATTGTTGTGATGTGAATTAGATGCTATTGTAGCACTGGCCTAACATTTGGTATTTCAAATACCATAATATTATTTTTGGAAATTGGAAGGATTTAAAATGAGATTTTGAATATAAAAATATATATCAAAATTTGGATTATTTTTAAGAAATTGATTTGGATAAAAACAATAATCGATTTTGGGTTGTATTTATATATTCTTAAAAACATTTTAAATAGATATTTTAAAATAAATTGTATAAAGGATTTTTAAACGAAGGATTTTTAAAAGATATTTCTGGAAAATATGGAAAGAAGTTGAAATCGATATATAAAAATAGATTGGCAGAAATGAAAGAATTTACAAGGAATTGAATTTATAAAATGAAATTTCATAAACGAGATTTTTTTGTAAAATAAAGTGAAACTCAGAGAAGTTATAAATTTATAAACAATGTTTATAAATAATGGAAATTGATAACAGATGAAAATTTGGGAACATAAAATTCATAGTGTGAATTTATATTAGAATATGGAAATAGGGTTGGGGGAAAAAATAGTGGATACAATTTTGAAAAGTGGAAATGGAGAGTATCCGAGAAAGGAATCGATGGGTTTTAAATCGAGAAGATTTATAAATCGAATGTGTCATTGGAATTTTAAAAATATATCTTTAATATTAAGAATTTAGGTTTGTTTTTGAAATTTTTTATTTATTTATTGAACTATGCAACTTTAAACTAGTTAGGATTGAAATACATCGAAAAGTGACTATTTTCAAATACTTAATATTTATTTTAGTAAATCCCAATTTTTAAAATCAACTTTGAAAATTAATTCGTTTATCTAAAAAATTGAGTTATTGATGTTTATAAAAAGAGTTTCGATATTTTAAAAATTACTTGAACTTGTTTTAAAAATAAATTATTATTCTTTAAATACTTATTATATATATATATATATATATATATATAGTTTCGTAATGATTTAAATTTATTTATAAATCTTCTCAAGGTTGGAAACAGGGTAGATTAGATTTATAAGAGAATTCTCAAAAATGGAATTTGAAGAAAAAAAATGTAAGAAAATTTTCCAAAGTAGTTAAATAAGATTGGCCTTCGAACAAATGAGATAGGATTCATAAAAGAAGTAGAAAGGGGAAATTGAAATTATAGACAAGGGTATTTGACTTTGGAAAATATTAAAGGAAATTAATTAAAGAACCATAACTTACAGAATTCATTCTAAACGAGTAAAAAATTTACAAATAAATTTGTAAATGATTTTGAGAAAATAGGAAATAAATGGAATATTTCCTAAGTGTTGAACACAAAAATGGAGTTGGAAAGAATATTCTAAGTATTGGAAAGGTTTGGGAATGTTCCGTTAAAGATATAAGGATTTGAAATCGTTTCAAATTTTGGAAATTTTGGATGGGGTTTGAATATATATCTTATAAAGATATTTTGAAATAAATTTTTTGGAAACTTTATAATAAGGCGCGATGTCTGCTTACGGATGTTTATTGATAGTTAAATAACATATATCAATATCAGCCAATATTGTTAATCGTTCCAAAGAGACAAGGATTGGATTTAATTATCCAAAAACCATTTTGGTCCGACTTGAGCGTTACAAATGAATATCGTGAAGATAGTGAAGACGGTGATTCGGTTTATCTAGACCCAAGACATCTTGTATGGACGAATGCTATCAGAACATCATCACTAGAGGGCGATGAGCATTCTAAGCGAAATTGTTCTTGAAAGGTAATCGTAGCCTCAAGCCTCATCAACCAGAATGACTGAAAATCAAGGGAGAAGGAGCAAGGCTAAGTGGATCGCACCCAATTAAGGTATGTTATCACCTTTATAGATAACCTCGGATACATTATTAATTACAGATATGGTGATGCATGGAAAAAGAGCTCTTGATAAGGGTGGGAACCCCAGGGTGATAACATATTCAGTTCTATCCAGATTAGGGATAGGGCCGGTCTTATGTTGTAGGGGATCCCGGCGAGGGCCTCGGTAATTTTTTTTGGATAAGTACCGTGATAGGTGGTACCCCAGTGCCTATTCATTGTATGGAATCCATTATCCAACAAGCGTCGTACGATTTTGATTGTGCCCAACTATGCTAGATCGTGAGATGCAAACATTTCAGCTATTTTCTATTTACTTCGTTTAAACATTATTATAATATCAGACAATTTTGATGAAAAAGATCATGGTTATCGTAAGGGAAAAACCCGTCGTGTTTATGTGTGGCGTGGTCTAACGAGATACCTTTGTTTTCGAAGGATTTTAATAAATGTTAATAATTCAAATTGAGTGTGTTTTCTTAAGATGGTTTTCCAGACTGACTCGGGTGTTATTTTGTTATAATGCTCAGGTCAGACCGAGTATTACATATTTCGGACAAGATGTTATGAAGCCCAGGAGACGAGCTGGATGACAAAGACGTATTTTTGTACTTGATTTGTATTTCCGCTGTGTGAGGACAAGTTATTAAACTGTCCAGATTGATTGTTGTTTATTGTACTCCGATAACGGCATGTATATTAACAGTACAGTTTTTATATTTGAAATCTGTTATTATATATTATATTTTGTTCCGCTGCGATTGTGAGATGTATATTAACAGTACAGTTCTTATATTTGAAATTTGTATTATATATTATATTTTGTTCCGCTACGATTGTGAGATTCTATGTTGTTTTCTATTTTTTTTCTTCTACCTTTTTCTTCTTCATCCCTAATGAATCGATATTTCTGGCACTCCATTGCTCGGCATTCTATACAGTGGACATATTGATGTCGATTTTCGATGATCAAAAATTTGGTTCGTCATGGTTGGTATCAGAGCTGAATGTTAATTGAGAACCTTGTCTTTGGTGGGGATTACTCATTAGAAATAGAGTCAGTAATGCTCTAAAATGAGTTGAGAGTATTAATAGATATGAGCGCGTTTTTGTTAGTGACTATACAATGTTTTATATTATGTTGATTTATCTGTTGAATGACATATAAATCCTGATCGAGCAATGGGACGCCACTAAATCGATAGGAGTTTCTAAACACTTGAACATGATAAACTGACACAGTATGGTTTTTAAGCAAGTAAATAAAATAATTTTACCCAAATTATATTTTGATATAAAAGAAATAATTTTCTGAAATTATTAACGTGTTTGGATGTTATAATCATAATAAGATTATAAAATTTGAAATGGTTTATATAACCAAATAGAAATTGTATAAATATGATTATACAAATGAGTTAAAAACTAAAAATGGATTCAAAACAGAATTAGGAAAAATTAAATCCCGGAGATTTTTGGAAAGGTTTTCCAGGTCTTTTTGAAATAAATAATGGTGATATTATTTTTCGATTAGAAAATGCTTTAAATTGGATTTAAAAATGGATTTTGGAAGTGACGAAGCACTGAACTCACTTCAGTCGCTGGAAAATAATTCTGGTGACGATGGCCGCATCATTAGTATTCATTTTTGAGTTTTTAAGTGACGGATTACTACTAGGGTGGTTTGATTGGGGATTTTTTTTGGTGAAAATGAGTGTTGTTTTGGAAATTTCGAAGGGAATTGTTTTGGAAATTTCGAAGGGAAATTGTTTTGGAATGGTACTAAGTGAATTTTGAAAAATTCCAAAGAATGGTTTGTTAAAACCAAGAAAGGGTTATATATTTGATTTCAAAATGATTTGAATTAAAACCAGTGTTTGAACTCTGGAATTCTGAATTTTTGAATTTAAATTTTATATTGAGTAGGTTTAAATGGATCGAACAAATTGAAAATTTACTCAAGCTAAGTTAAATAAGATAGAAAATTTCACTATGAAATTAAAATTTAACTTATGCCAGTTAAGTAAATAAAATTGTAAGAGAATTGTATGGATTATAATTTAACTTAAGTTAAATTAAATAAAAATTGAATTGGAATTGGAATTATATCAAATTGAATTGAATATAAATTTTGGGTTGTAAAATGATGATATAACTATAAGATATAAAATTTGAATGGAATAAACCCGAATATTGAATTTACATAATTATGAAAAACAGGTTGTATAACTTATAAAATTGAAAAAAAATGAAATGATAAAACCAAAATAAAGATAGTTTGATACCTTGGTTACGAAATAAAAATCAGATGTTGAATTATAAATTAGAAGAGAACTAATCAGATAAATTAATTAGTTAATTAATATACTAATGGAGTTTAACTTGGTTAAGTAAATTGGATTGTGGATTAAAAGTGGATATTGGAAATGGAACTTGAGTTATAAACGAGAGTTCGACTTAGATTGTAACAGAATTACATATAAATTGATTGGAATCAATTTAAAATAGCTACAAACTGAAATGGTTATGAATATCACCGAATTTGCATAGAAAATTTGTCGAGAAGAAATTAAAGAATCAAACCATAATATATTCTGTTGTATACAATTATAATGTCAAATCGACTATCAATGATCATCCAATTAGGTAAAAATTAAGCAAGCATAGTGTGGAAATGTTTTGAACTCTTATAGGAGTAATTTTGAATTTTATTAAAGATGGAATATGAGTGGTGACCGTTTTACAGAAGTTATCACCTGAAACCTATTGTAGAATAGAGGAGTGATTATAGACGACATTAGATCATCACGGAATTCGTTACTATACTTAAGTGATATTTAGGGCTATATAAATCATATGAATGATAAATTTTCATGCATACCTTGATGAAATCAGCAGCCTTTAGTCCACCATCAACATCAAAACTGGAAAGTGGACAAATAAAGTTTCTAAACGATAGAGTATGTATAGTATAAGTTGGGTGCTTATGATCATATGAAGCCCTATAGCTGAAAGGAAAATTTAGCCTGCTAATCATGCAAATATTATAAAGGGCAAATTATAAAGTGATCCCTATTAACAGCAATAACATGATTTATAAAGGCAAGACGCCAGATCATAGATGAAGGTGATCAAATACCTGATATCAAATGCTGTTCCACTCTTCCTTTCTATAAACTTTATTATTGGAACTTGGGCTTTAGCTATAACCTTGGGTTACAAAAGTAAATTAATATCAATGACACGTGATTGTAACTAAATTTTGGTGGGAGGATCCAGTGTTAAAATGCTGACCTGTGCCTTTTTGGAAACGTTTCTTTGATTTAATGCTTTAGCAAGAACATACAAGCCTTTTTGTGGAATATCCACCTTTGACTCCAAAATCACAACCTGCAAAATTCAAGACAAAATTAGCGGTGAAAAAAAAAAAATCAGACAAAGTTTTGGTTTCTTTAAATGCCAAATCGAACAAGGTAGGTCGATTCCAGAAATTAATTTCTCAAAGCATTTTGCTGAAGGTCTAGCATGAAACATTTTTGAAAGCAAATGTTCAGTTTTCAGTCTTTGAATGGATCCTTCTAATTGATTATCAGGTGACTGACCAAGTAAAACACCGTTTTACTCCATGATGAGAAACAAAGAAAATCAAGCGGATTTTAAAATTTCCACATGAATACTCAAATGGGTTACAGCTGTTAGAGATGGTGAATATGACCTAAACGGAAATAAATAATTTCTAACCAATTTGGAATTGAATATGAATTTGTTAGGTATAAGTGTGAATTGAATGCAAGTAAATTTGATTGTAAATCATTTCGAATTGAATGAAAGAATATATGAATGGATTGAAAAGTAATTAAATTAGTATCGAAACCATATGGTCGCTTTCAAATATATGTTAACATGTTTGGCTATGAAATATTGTGTTTAGCTAGTGAAATAAGTGAATGTTATTCATTTTTCATGTTTTGATACTTACACGTTTAAAATTGAGTAAGTACAGGTACCCGGAAGCTATTGGGCTAAATTTGGGTTGCGTAATTGCATATAAAATAGGCCGTTCGCTTAAAAACGCTAAATTAAGATACGTTTCCGGATTAAATACCGCAAATGATATAAATATTGTTATATATTGTGTTTTCCGAACATGTGGATCGATGTATATATTTTTATCTCTTTTTTCATATTGCAAAAGACCCTTCGTATGAAGGAGACTATCAAAAAATTTCAAAAATTTATGGAGTTAGAAAATTTTTGAAATTTTTTTAAACGAAAAATTTGATTTTGAATTGTAATTGGAAAAAAGGATCTTGGGAGGTAATGGAAACTAGATGTTTGTATGAAACTAAAGGGGTTTAGAAAAGTGAATGTGAATTTTTAACTACGTAAGTTTTGAGAAGTAATGAGTTTGAATGTCATACTTTAGCAATTTCAGGGACGAAATGTTAGGGATGGGGATTAAGGATCTTAAGACAGAAATAACACTAGAGGGGGGGGGGGGGTGAATAGTGTTTTAAAGAATATATGAACTATATGACTAAATTAAAACTTTCAACACAAATCTAAACAGAATTCTAACACAGAATGATCACAGAACATATAACAAATGCAAATAGTAAAGTAAAGCAAGTAAAAGAAAAAAACACACCGGATTTTATACTGGTTCGGAATCCTCCTACATCCAGTCCTGCACCAAGGCAATATCCTTGTACAGATTTTTATAAGCCAATATTCAAATTACAACCCTCAATTTCTAAGGCCTTGAGGAACCCTCCTATCTCCGAGTCTGGGGTAAACTCTCTTGATTTACGGGACACAAGATCACCCTAATACTTCTTAATAACAATCCTTTTGAATGGATAGACTCTATGGACTTTTTGAATACAAATTAAACCTATAACTCTGAATAGCACTTTGATCTTTAGTAGAATGATGGAGAATCAAATAGAGAGAGTATCTAAATGATTTCCTATTGAGAATTTGGCAGAATGATGGCACGATCTTGAAAATATGAAGTTTTATGGATATGGAATGGTGGAGAAGAAAGAGTGAAGAAAATAAGAAAGTAGTTGTTAAAAAAATTCGTTTTGGAAGCCTTTATATAGATGCACAACAGTCATAACCATTGGCGAAAGGTTTTCGAACGAATGGACACTTCTTTTGAAAATTGAATTTTGAATCCAACTGTCACCATGTCGACATGGGGTATCCCCTTATGTCGACATCCCTTAGTTCAAAATTATAGAGATGTTTTGTAAAGACAATTGAATTTAAAACAAGTTGAAACTTCTCTGAAGCAAAGTAAAGTGTTTAAACAATATTTTGAGATAGAGAATGAATATAAAACATTATTTTAAATATATATATATATATAATTGATATAGACCGTCAATTATATAAGTAATATTTAAAATCAGGATAAGTTTTGATGTTTTAAAAATAGAAGTTTTTAAAATCAGAATAGAGGAATATTTCAAGGCTAAAACAAAGTTTGAAAATATTTTTGAAAACATGATTTTGAAAGCTAAAACTTTTTAAAAACAGATTTTAAAAACATTTTGAAAAATCTATTCAAACTGAAATTGCAAGAACCTTCCTACAGAGCTCCTCCATAGGACTCGAGAACTTGTACAAAGTAGTTTAAATGATTTTGATTTCTGTGGGTTTGTAAGCCACTTGTCGTAAGTTTGTAAGCTACTTGTCGTGGGTTTGTAAGCCACTGGTTTCGATAGAAATTGGGTTCCATCCCAAAAGAAAATTGGAAGAAATATGAGAGTGCTATTATGAAGTTTTAATAAAATACTAGACACTTATCTTGAGATCTTGAAATCTTGATTCTCTAGAGTCTTGAATCTTGAATCTCTAATCTTCATCTTGATGCTTGAGTCTTTATACTGATCAGTCTTCGATGATACCTGCATATACTTCCTATATACATACATACATACATAGATATATATATATATATATGGAAATGTTAGTATATATTTTATAAAGTAAAGTATAATAACTATATAAGGTTGTTGTCATCAAAACATCATCAACTCAGTTCCTAACAATCTTCCCCTTTTTGATGATGAAAACCTTTATTTATAAAATATTCTTACCATACCATAATTCCCCCTTACTCCGTGATTTCTTCTTAAAACTACAACTCCCCCTTACTCCATGGCTCCCTCTTACACCAAGCACACATATTTTTATAACTTTCTCCCCCTTTGTCATCAACAAAAACTATTAACTACTTAAGAATTCAAGAATGATTAGTATGAATAAATAATATGTATAGAACAAGCATGAAACAATGAGTATAAGTGAACACATTGTAGTTATTACAACATATATAAGAACATACATAAACACGAACAAACAAAACAATTTAAAACAAAGAATAAAGTGAAAGTACGCTTTAATGACGATCCTTAACTATAGGAGACTTATGAATCGAACAATTGAGGTAGTGGAGACAAAAGTTTCCACGTTGTTCAATTATGTTTCCATTAGTATCAACAAGGATCTCACCAACGCAAATAACGTCTCGTCCTTATTCATAGGGACTTCGGGTTGAGGTAAAGGTTGTTCTTCCTCTTGTTCTTCTTGTGGTTCTTTCATAGGTTCTTCTTCCTCTGATTCCATGGCTTGTGAAGAGTCTTCAATATTAATAGGATTTGTACGGTTATCCATAAGGAATTTTTGTACATTTCTAATAATATTCCCTTGCCTTTGTTATTCTCTAGCCATCCTAAGTTGACTTACTTGAATTTCAGTCATCAATTGAAGGATATCTTTCATCTTCTCTTGCAATTTGATCACTCGAGCGTGCGTAGTTCGTTGAAATGGACCAGAATGAGGAGATGTGGATGAAGTGGGTTCATTGTAGAAGAAGAGGCCATTATTTTATTGTTTCAGAAGTTATTTACAGAGAATATAGTGAAGAAAGAGGAGAGAAAACGAAATAAATAGATAAATAACCAAATAACTAACTTTGGAGGGAAATTCAATTTTCAAATTTTTGTTGGGTATGTCGACATCATGAGATGGGGCATGTCGACATGTTCTTCAAAAAAAATGTAATTTTTATTTTGAATTTTTATTGATTATTATATTATATTATTTTATATTTCAGATTTTGAACAAATACATAATTCTCTTCTAAATTTAGTAAAATTCTGTTCGGTTAATGGTTTAGTTAATACATCAGCAATTTGTTTTTCAGTATTTATATAATCTAGAGTTATTATCTCTTTAGTTATATTATCTCTAAGAAAATGATGTCTTATATCAATATGTTTAGTTCTAGCATGATGAGTTGGATTTTTAGATAGATTTATTGCACTAGTATTATCACAATATGTTGGTGATTTACTTATGTTAATTCCAAAATCTTTTAAAGTTTGTTGCATATATATGACTTGTGAACAGGCCAGAGTAGCAGATATATACTCTACTTCAGTTGTTGACAAGGAAACAGTATTTTGTTTCTTGCTGAAACAGGAAACCAGTGAATGTCTTAGAAAGTGACAAGTTCCATTTGTACTCTTTCGGTCTGATTTACAACCAGCATAATCAGCATCACAATATGATATTAAATCAAAAGTATTATTTTTAGAATAAAATAAACCATAATCTAAAGTGTATTTTACATATCTTAAAATTCTTTTAACAGCTTTTAAGTGGGTTTCTTTAGGTTGTGATTGGTATCTTGCACAGAGACAAACACTATGCATAATATCAGGACGACTCGCTGTTATATAGAGTAGTGAACCAATCATTCCCCTATATAACGTTTGATCAATATCTTTTGATTTGTCTTCTTTACTTAAACCTACATTTGTTGACATTGGAGTTGGTTTCCCACTAGAGGTGCTTAAACCAAATTTATTGATTAAGTCTTTAGCATATTTTTCTTGACTTATGAAGATTCCATTTTCTAGTTGTTTAATTTGAAGGCCTAAGAAGAAACTTAATTCTCCCATGTGACCCATTTCAAATTCTTTAGTCATTATATCTGAAAATTCTTTATTCATTATGTTATTAGTTGATCCAAAGATTATATCATCTACATATATTTGAACCAGTTAAATATCTTGATTATTTCTTTTAATAAAAAGTGTTGTATCTACTTTACCAATTTCAAAACCAGATTGAAGTAAATAAGATCTTAGTCTTTCATACCAGGCTCTAGGAGCTTGCTTTAGACCACATAGAGCTTTCTTTAACTTGTATACATGGTTTGGAAATTTATTATCTTCAAAAAGTGGCGGTTTTTCAACATAAACATCTTCTTTTACAAAACCATTTCGAAAAGCACTTTTAACATCCATTTGATATAATTTGAAATTATTATAATTAGCGAAAGCAAGTAGAATTCTTATAGCTTCTAATCTTACTACAGGGGCAAAGGTTTCATCATAGTCAATTCCTTCTTCTTGACAATAACCTTGCACGACTAAATGAGCTTTATTTCTTACGACCTCACCGAGTTCATTCATTTTATTTTTATAAACCCATTTAGTTCCAATTATACTTTTATCCTCAGGTTTAGGAACAAGTTCCCATACATCATTTCTGGTAAATTGATTCAATTCTTCTTGCATAGCAAGAATCCATGAATCATCAGACGATGCTTCCTTTGGATTTTTAGGTTCAATTGTTGATATAAAGGCTACATTACTCATACTACTTAATTGATTTCTAGTTCTTACTACAGATTCAATATTTCCTAAAACATTTTCTATAGGATGATCTTTTGATAATTTAAATCTCTTATTAGGTTGATTTATTTCGCTAATAGTTTCATTAGATTGATTTAAATTTATAAAATCTTCTTCATCATCTATTTGTACAATATCTTTAAGATTTTCATCAAAAGATACATGCATAGTTTCTTCAATAGTATTAGTTTTTAAATTAAAAACTCTAAATGCTTTGCTTCTATTAGAATAACCAATAAAGAATCATTTATCAGCTTTTGGTTCAAATTTATCTAAATTATCTTTTGTATTAAGTATAAAACATTTACTCCCAAAGACTTTAAAATAAGCAACTATAGGTTTCTTATTATAAAGTAATCCATATGGAGTTTTATTTGTTAATGGTCTAACTAAAATTCTATTTAATATATAACAAGCTGTAGCAACTGCTTCAGCCCAAAAATGTTTAGATAAATTACTATCAGAAAGCATTGTACGAGCACACTCTTGAATTGTTCTATTCTTACGTTCTACTACTCCGTTTTGTTGTGGAGTTCTTGGAAATGAAAAGTTGTGAGTAATTCCCTTTTGAGTACAGAAATTCTCAAAATTTTCATTTTCAAATTCACCACCGTGATTGCTTCGAATAGTTTTAATTTTGAAAGAATGTTGTTTTTGAATTCTTTTAGAAAAGTTTTTAAATATTTCAAAAGCATCACTTTTTATGTTTTAAAAAGATTGTCCAAGTATATCTTGAATAATCATCTACTATAACAAAAACATATTTACTATGGTTAATTGATTGAACTTGAGATGGACCAAATAAATCTAAATGAAGTAATTCTAGAGGACTAGAGGTAGAAATAGCATCTTTTAATTTAAATGAACTTTTCTTAAGTTTTCCTAATTGACAAGCATCACAAATACTATCTACTTTAAAGTTTAGCTTGGGTAGACCTCTAACTAAGCCAAATTTTGATATCCTAGATAATAATTTGAAATTCAAATGGCCAAATCTTTTATGCTAAATCCAAGGGTCACTTGTATTAGCCAAAAGACATAGATTATCATTTAAAATTTTCATACTAAGGATATAAATATTTTTCTTCCTAATACCTTCAAAAATTATATTAGACTTATCATCTTCAATGTGACATTTATCTTTTCCAAATTTAATTTAAAAACCTTTATCGTAAAGTTGACTTATACTAAGCAGATTATGTTTTAAGTTCCTAACTAATAAAACATCAGAAATAAGTAAAGTTTTAGAGTTACCGACATTGCCGACGCCAATCACATATCCTTTAGAGTTGTCAACAAAATTGACTAATCCACCATCTTGATAAGTAATGTCCTTGAGTATCTCGGGATTTCCAGTCATGTGCCTCGAACAGCCACTATCAAGTATCCATTTATCTTTCTCAATTTGCACAGTTTGTCCATTGGGTGTTGATTCGTCAAAAGCCATATAACATGTCTGTCCCTGCATAACACACCAATTCGGTAGATAACTTGATTTTTCAAAATAACTATATGCAGACTTATGATACTTTGATGAAATGCATAGATTCAAAACAGTTTTAACACAATTTTCCAAAAATGCCATTTTATATTTTTTAAGTTTCAGATTATGAAAACAATGAAAACCAATGCTCTGATACCGATTGTTAGGGATGCGGATTAAGGATCTTAAGGCAGAAATAACACTAGAGGGGAGGTGAATAGTGTTCTAAAGAATATATGAACTATATGACTAAATTAAATCTTTCAACACAAATCTAAACAGAATTCTAACACAGAATGATCACAGAACATATAACAAATGCAAATAGTAAAGTAAAGCAAGTAAAAGAAAAGAACACACCGGATTTTATACTGGTTCGGAATCCTCCTACATCCAGTCCTGCACCAAGGCAATATCCTTGTACAGATTTTTATAAGCCAATATCGAAATTACAACCCTCAATTTCTAAGGCCTTGAGGAACCCTCCTATCTCCGAGTCTGGGGTAAACTCTCTTGATTTACGGGACACAAGATCACCCTAATACTTCTTAATAATAATCCTTTTGAATGGATAGACTCTATGGACATTTTGAATACAAATTAATCCTATAACTCTGAATAGCACTTTGATCTTTAGTAGAATGATGGAGAATCAAATAGAGAGAGTATCTAAATGATTTCCTATTGAGAATTTGGCAGAATGATGGCACGATCTTGAAAATATGAAGTTTTATGGATATGGAATGGTGGAGAAGAAAGAGTGAAGAAAATAAGAAAGTAGTTGTTAAAAAAAATTCGTTTTGGAAGCCTTTATATAAATGCACAACAGTCATAACCATTGGCGAAAGGTTTTCGAACGAATGGACACTTCTTTTGGAAATTGAATTTTGAATCCAACTGTCACCATGTCGACATGGGGTATCCCCTTATGTCGACATCCCTTAGTTCAAAATTATAGAGATGTTGTTTTGTAAAGACAATTGAATTTAAAACAAGTTGAAACTTCTCCGAAGCAAAGTAAAGTGTTTAAACAATATTTTGAGATAGAGAATGAATATAAAACATTATTTTAAATATATATATATATATAGTTGATATAGACCTTCAATTATATAAGTAATATTTAAAATCAGAATAAGTTTTGATGTTTTAAAATTAGAAGTTTTTAAAATCAGAATAGAGGAATATTTCAAGGCTAAAACAAAGTTTGAAAATATTTTTGAAAACATGATTTTGAAAGATAAAACATTTTGAAAACAGATTTAAAAAACATTTTGAAAAATCTATTCAAACTGAAATTGCAAGAACCTTCCTACAGAGCTCCTCCATAGGACTCGAGAACTTGTACAAAGTAGTTTAAATGATTTTGATTTCCGTGGGTTTGTAAGCCACTTGTCGTAGGTTTGTAAGCTACTTATCGTGGGTTTGTAAGCCACTGGTTTCGATAGAAATTGGGTTCCATCCCAAAAGAAAATTGGAAGAAAGATGAGAGTTCTATTATGAAGTTTTAACAAAATACTAGACACTTATCTTGAGATCTTGAAATCTTGATTATCTAGAGTCTTGAATCTTGAATCTCTAATCTTCATCTTGATGCTTGAGTCTTTATACCGATCTGTCTTCGATGATACCTGCAAATACTTCCTATATATATATATAAATGGAAATGTTAGTATATATTTTATAAAGTAAAGTATAATAACTATGTAAGGTTGTTGTCATCAAAACATCATCAACTCAGTTCCTAACACAAAATCATTTTAAAGGGGAAAAAATGTAGTGACGCAGATTTTTTGATGATTAATTTGGAATATTTAAATGATCTTAAGTATTGAATTTGGAATTTTAATTTAGTTAACAAGATTTTAAAACCGAAAATTCAAGTGATTTCTTTAATTTTTGAAATCGTCAATTTAACCGACGCTTTAAAATAACGATCCGAGACATAGTCTCGAAATTCGACAATAGTTCCATTGGATCCATAATATTGTATTATTATCGATTTTCAAATTTCGTACCATTTGGATTTACCGTTTGGTCGTGCGATCTGTAAACACATAGAAATAATTTAATTGAATTTAATTTAATATAATAATTGGATCCAAAAAGCTATCTTCTCCATACGATCGAATTAGGACTCGAAACGTGTTCCATTGCGTTCGGAATAGGGGTATAACATTACAAATGCTAGGCGGCACGCCTCGATAGGATATTGAAATTTTAAATTACATTAAGTGAGATAGTTATAATTAAATAATATTATGATCCGTTAAAGGCAAGACCCAGCCTTTTACAACACGCCGCTTCCCTCAACCTTAAATCACGTCTTTCTCCTCTTAGTTCGAAATCTAATCGAGCCATCCTCTTTATTTCAATTCAAATTCATAGAAAAAAATCGTTTGGAATCAATTCGAACGAATCGAAAAAAAGAAGGTACCATCATCGCAAATCGGAAAAGGAAGGCTCAAAGTCGTAGCGACTTTGGGAAATGGTGGACTCGAGCGCAGCAACGTGGGAAGGAGAAGGCGTGGTCGAGGAGTCGTGATTAGGGTTTTGGGAATCGCGATGTATCACCGGACGTGCGCACGAGCATAGTGAGGCGAACGACAATAATGGTCGCGATTTGGAGGCGGCGACACGATTAAGGTCTTCGATGAGGGAGGGTTTTGACAGGGCGGTGGCAGTCTTGGGTGAAGGAGTGGTCGAGTGGCAGTGGGACATGAGATGATGCTTGAGTTCATTCATCAATTTAGGGCTCGCGTGGGTATCTAGCATTCGGGGCTTAGACTGGACGTGAGGCAGTGGGGTCCGACGACTCCTGGCAGAGCAGCGATGAGATCGTGGTTTGAGCATGAGGATGTTCGAGCATGATTGAGGAAGGTACACTATGATTATGTGTTAATTATGAAATTAGTGATAATTGATATTAATTTAATATCGAAATCTTATATTTCTGATAACTTTTAAATGCGAGGTCGGAATTTCGCAATAAAACTTGGAACAGACTACAAAAAAAGAAATAAAAAAAATCAAGGTAGGAAATTTTCACTCATTTGGACTATCGAATTAATTTTTAAATAGTTAAATTTGATTATTGGATGTCTGGTTGAATTTAATAATTATTATCACTTTGGATGTTATAATATATATAGTAGTATATATATATATTAATAGTTGGATATATACCCGCCAGTAGGAGCAGATGGAACCCTATGCGTCTCGCATAATAGCGGGTGACCCTATATACAGCGATATTCCTCTCGAAGTGAGATTGGTATTTTTATGTTGTAGTAACATCTATAGATGTAGGGAAACATACTGAAGGGATCCAACTGAATTCCTCGAATTTATATTGATTGTTTTTCATATATATAATAATATATGATGTGTTAGAATAATCTGTTATAGACTATTGCTGTGATGTGAATTATTGAATGCTATAGTAGCACTGGCCTAACTTTTGGTATTTTAAATACCATAAGTATTATTTTTGGAATTTGGAAGGATTTAAAAGGAGATTTTGAATATAAGAATTTTTATATCGAAATTTGGATTATTTTTAAGAAATTGATTTGGGTAAAAGCAATAATTGATTTTGGGTTGTATTTAACTATTCATAAAAATATTTTAAATAGAAATTTTAAAATAAATTATATAAAGGATTTCTGAACGATGGATTTTTAAAAGATATTTTTGGAAAATATGGAAAAAAGTTGAAATCGACATTAAAAAATAGATTGGCAGAAATGAATAGAATTTGTATGGAGTTGAATTTATAAAATGGTATTTCATAAATGAGTTATTTTATAAAGGTGAAACTCAGAAAAGTTATAAATTTATGAATGATGTTTATAAATAAAGGAAATTGCTAATAGATGAAAATTTGGGAATATAAAATTCATAGTGAGAATTTATATTAGAATATGGAAATAGGGTTGGAAAAAAATAGTGGATACTATTTTTGAGAAGTGGAAATGGATAGGATGCTGGAATGGAATCGATGGGTTGTAAATCGAGAAGATTTATAAATCGAATTGGTTATTGGAATTTTAAAAATATATCTTTAATTTTAAGAATTTAGGATTGTTTTTAAAAGGAAAATTTTATTTATTGAACTATATAATTTTAAAGTAGTTAGGATTGAAATACATTGAAAAGTGATTTTATTCAAATACTTAATATTTATTTTAATAAATCCTAATTTTTAAAATTAGCTTTGAAAATTGATTCGTTTATCTAAAAAAAATGAATTATTGATGTTTATAAAAAGAGTTTCGATATTTTAAATAATTACCTGAAGATGTTTTAAAAATAAATTATTATTCTTTAAATACTTATTATATATATACATATTGTTTTGTAATGATTTAAATTTATTTATAAATCTTCTCGAACTTGGAAATGGGGTTTATTCAGTAGACGAGATTTATTAGAGAATTCCCAAAAATGGAATTTGAAAAAAAATGCAAGAAAATTTCCAAATAGTTAAATAAGAGTGGACTTCGATAAAATTAGATGGGATTCATAAAATAAGTAGAACGGGGAAATTGAAACTATAGACAATGATATTTAACTTTGGAAAATATTTAAGGAAATTAATTGTGGAAACCCAAATTTATAGAATTCCTTCTAAACGAGTAAAGAATTTACAAATAAATTTGTAAATGATTTTGAGAAAATAGGAAATAAATGGAATACTTCCTAAGTGTTGAACATATAAATGGAGTTGGAAAAAATATTCTAAGTATTGGAAAGGTTTCGGAATATTCCGTTGAAGATATAAGGATTTGAAATCGTTTCAAATGTTGGAAATTTTGGAAGGGATTTGAATATATATCTTATAAAGTTATTTTGAAATAATTTTTCCGGAAAATTTATATTAAGGTCTAATGTCTACTTACGGATGATTTATTGATTGTTAAATAACCGAATATCAATATTAACCGATTTCGTTAATCGTTTCGAAGAGATTGAAATCGAATTTAATTATTAGAAAACCACTTCGATCCGATTTGACGGTTACGAATGGATATCCTAAAGATAGTGAAGACGGTGATTCATTTTTTCCAGACCCAGGACTACTTGTATGGACGAATGCTATCAGAACATCGTCATTGGAGGACGATGAGCATTCTAAGTGAAATTATTCTTAAAATGTGACCGTTGCCTCAAGCCTCATCAACCAGAATGACTGAAAATCAAGGGAGATGCAGCAAGGCTAAGTGGGTCGCACCCAATTAGGGTATGTTATCATCTTTCTAGATAACCTTGGATACATTATTAGTTATGGATAGGGTGGTGCATTGAAAAAAGCTCTCGATAAAGGTGGAAACACCCAGGGTGATAACATATTCGATTCTATCTAGGTTAGGGATATGGTCGGTCTTGTGTTGTAGGGGATCCCGGCGTGGTCCACGGTACATTTTTCTGGATGTGTACCATGACAGGTGGTATCCCAGTGCCTGTTCATTGTATGGAACCCATTCTCTAATAAACGCCGTATGATTTTGATTGTGACCAACTATGCTGGAACGTGAGATGCAAGCATTTTAGCTATTTTCTATTTACTTAGACACTATTATAATACCAAACAATTTTGATAAAAAATCTTTTGTTTATCGTAACGTATAAACTTGTCATGTTTATGTGTGACATGGACTTACGAGATACCTTAGTTTTCAAAGGATTTTGATAAAAGTTAATAATTCAAATTGAGTGTGTTTTCTCACGTTGGTTTTCCAAACCGACTTGGGTGTTATTTTATTATAATGCTCGGATTAGACCGAGTATTACATATTCAGGATAGGATGCTATGGAGCTCAGGAGACAAGCTGGATGACAAAGACGTATTTCCATACTTGATTTGTATTTCTGCTATGTAAGGACAAGTTATTAAACTGTCCAGATTGATTGTTGTCTATTGTACTCTGATAATGGCATGCATATTAACAGTACATTTCTTGTATTTGAAATCTGTTATTATATATTATACTTTGTTCTGCTCGATTTTGAGATTCTGTGTTATTGTTTTCAATTTTCTTCTTCTACCTTTTTCTTCTTCACCCCTAATGAACTGATGTTTCCAGCACTCGATTGCTTAGCATTCTATATAGTGGATGTACTGATGTCGATTTTCGAGGATCAAAAATCCGATTCATCACCAAACTCATTTTATAGTATTTCAAAATAGGGCCCAATGTTACTACAACACTAAATAAGGGATTCACATCAATTATATCAATCATGGCATCCAAACATAATATATCAACGATAACACATATAAAATAATATTTGTAAATAAAAATCAACAATGGTGAGGAATCCAATTAGATCCCTCCAACCTGTAACCTGCAATAAATATACATATGAGAAAAATATGTATAATGTCTGCTTCGAGACAGATATGTGTACAAAGGGTCGTCCGCTTATACATGGGAACGTATAGGGTCTCATCCACTAGAATATGCAGAATATATCCAACCAACCAATGTATATGTGTATATAGAATATACATCCAAACAGTCATTAAAACATCAAAATAAAAATATTCCCACTTATATAAAAATAAAAGTGGTTCAGAAAGAGCGAGTTTTACTCATTTTGCTTGTAGCTATCATTGCAACATTTTTTTTGGAATAAAATTAAACGAGCATTTAATTTTAACCAAAATTCCTACTTGTTCCAAGTCACTCCAAACCAGTTCTAGTATGTAGTGCTCCTCAATACGAACCCAACGCCGCGTGTTCGTGCGAAACGAACCTCGTATGAGAAAGTTATGCATTTTATAAGTTCGTATGATTTTAAAAAAAATTAATTTTTTTTATATAACCATAGATTTAATCCTAGCCATCCATTCCTTTATTGATCAGATTCAGGCCACTCCCCGTTTTCTCTTATTCCCTCTCTTTCAGTTTTGAAAAACCAACACACGCATCACCCTTCAATCCTTGTAGCGCCACACCCGAGCAGCCGGAGATTGATCAGAGGATGCCAAATGAAGCGCCTACACCCCTTCGACCTTCGTGCTAAGTGCAGCCAGATCCATGACAATCCACCATGTAATTTTCGATCATCGCCGTTAGATGGATAGATCTCGTCGCTCTCTACATTATTTTAGTTGAACATATTTGCTAATTGTTTGTGGATTGAGAGAAAATGGAGAAAGAAAAGTCGAGCCCTCTTGGCTGTTCCAAATTTAATGGCGATTGGTGAATTATTAGGGTTAGGGTTTAGCAATTAAAGGTCCTTATATAGACAACGTTTTAAAACACTATTCGCGCGAAATATTTTCAAACTTCAAACGAAGCATGCTGCCTAGCGTTCATAATGTTTTACCTCTATTTCGAACACAATGGAATATATATCCGAGGCGAATTCAATCATATTTAGAAGATAGGTTTTCAAATCAAGTTATTTTAAATAAATTTCATTTAAATTAATTTTTCTGTGTTTTAGTTTCGCACGACCAAACCATAAGTCCGATAGACATGAAATTTGAAATTCTATAACAACTCACTATTATGGATCCAATGAAACCGGTTTCGTTGAAATATGAGAAATTGTCAAAAATGACTATTTTTACATGTTAATTAAATATTACAATTTCAAATTTCTGCCAAATCACTTTTAATTCAATTTTAAAACTTCAGTAACTTCATTCAAATTCAGATTGCATTTGAAACAACGTTAGAAATTATTTTTATTCACATTAGATTCCAAATTCAATTATTTAACCAATCCAACCTATAATATTCATTTTTTCAATATTTAAATTAAATTAAATTAAATATTCTAAATTTTGATGATTGAAAAACTGGGTGGTTACAGTACCCCTTTCAAAATCATTGAAAGTACCCCTTTTGAAACCATTGAAAGTTCTCCTTTCGAAACCAAGTAAAATCCTTTCTTTTATCTAGGAAAAAAACCAAAACCTTCCTTTCGAAACCATTCTCTAACCCTTTCGAAAACTCTGAAAAACCTTCCTTTCGAAAGATTTAAAATCTTAGAATCTTTCTGTTAAAACCTTTAAATCTTGCCTTTCAAATTCCTTAGAAAACCTTTCCTTTCGAAACCATTCGAAATCATCAGAAAAACTATACCTTTAGACTCCTTCGAAACCATTGGGGAACTACCCCTTCGAAAACTCTTTTAAACCTTTGAAAGAATTAAATCTAAACCTTTCGAAAACTCTTGGGTTCAATTTAAAACATATGGAAAAACACCTTTCGAAATCATTTAACTCATCTCTTTCGAAACCAATTTGGGTTACACTTCAATTGAACAAAAGGGTCATTAAACCATTTAAGTTGAAAGCCATTCTTTTGCAATCATTTCCTAAGTAAAGAAGTGATGGTGTCGAAACCATCCCTTTGAAAAGCATTGGAGAAATGAGCAGTTTTTAAAACAAAGCAATCCCTTCGAAACCTTTTGGGGTGAAAGCTAAGAAGGTGGCAGTTAAAGGCTTCGACTCAGTTGAAAGCAATCATTTTAAAAATAAAGGTGCAACCCAATTGAAACCATTTCCTTTTTAACCATTTGACCCGGTCGAAACCCAATCGAGTCGAATGCATCTTAGTCGAAAGCAAGTAGGCGCATTTTCATTTAAAACAATGTACCGCCTCAACATCTTCGAAACCCCAGGTTTCGACTCCGTACCTTTCGCCCATGTCCAATTCACTACATACCAGTTCCCTGATACTATGTGCATTGGTTTCGACTATGTCAGAGGTGAAGGAATGAAGGTGGAACCTAGTTCCGAAAGCATCGAAACAGTGAAAAACCAATATATTTGTACTTTTAAACTCTTTCTTTTATACCTAACCTACTTTGTTTGTCTAAATCTGATTGGTTGCCATTTTACATTTTCAAGTGCTGCCAATTTCCAAAAATAACAATTTCAAACTATTTACAAAAATCCCCTTTCTCCTTTTAAAATATATAAACATTTAAGTCTCATACCTTAAATAATTTTATTTGTCCATCAAAACACTTAGGAAAAATCTATAAAAATTTCAGAAAATCTCTTTTAATATGTTTTCTATCATATAAAATTCCAGACCCAAACCTTTTATTATTTATCCGTAAATAATTTATAACCCAAAATAACATTTTCTTTACTAGAAAGTTCATATTAAATCCTTATAAATTCCAAAAATTCTAAAAATTAGAATCCATCTCCAAAATATTATTTCTGATCTACATAAAAATTCATAGGGCTTTTAGATGTCATTTAATACGGTTTTTACCTTATAACATATCATAAAATCAATATGAACATGTATAAATCATCAACAACTATATATAAACATTTCATCATTCAAAAACATGGCAAAACATTGCAAAATATTTCGGATTTCTCCTTAAAACCAAAAATACATATTAGAGATGTAATCATTATTCACCTTAGCTTCTGTGATCAAAGAGATTGAGATATGAATAGATTTGATTTGCTTAAGAGTCTTTCTAGCTTTTCTCTATCTTTTTCTCCTTTTTCCTTGTTAATGGTGGTCGGCCTTTAGTTTTCAAATTTTGGAAATGAAATGAACATGTTTAACTTACATGATCATGGGTAATAGATATAGGAAAGGCCTCTTTTCTATTTCACCCCTCCTATATTTTATTTTAAACTCTTCTTTAATTCATTGTTATGTGGCACGGCTGCCCCTTTAATAAAATCAAATCTCAATCCCCTAATCAACATATTCTTTCATTTAATTTATCTAATTAAATATCCTATATAATGTTATCAAAAATATAGGGTATTACATTTTCATTTCACTAGACATTTGTTGTTCTGACCCACTCCTCATTACAATATACGGGTTAGAGGAGACGATGCTGATTTTGGGGACATTGATGGAGATGAAGACTTGTGTCAGTTATCCATCTATTTATGCTTTTAAAATGTTTCTACTATATCCAAATCAGACAATATATTATTTTGAACATTGTGCTATGAAGTTATATGTAAAAATGTAGTAATATTTAACATATCATGTTTCTAAGATGGTTTTCTATATGAAATACGAGTATGTATGCACGGCCAGGTGGGCCTGCATCTAATCACAATGTGCATGTTTTAAGTCATGTATAATGTTTCGTTTACAAATATAGTACACATTCTCCATTCATGCCATAGTGTCTATTAATTTCGGTTTATTTTTTAGGCATGGACCACGTCTAGGAATTAGCATTGATGAGTAGAAGGCTATATAGTAGTCTTATCAAAATTTGGCAGGGAATATTGTCATTGTTCTGACTTATGCAGTATGTTCGAATACTTGTATCCGTGGGAATGAAAGTAGGTGTGATACGTTGTTGTAATGTACAAGTTATTTAAACTGACTTTGTCCATAAATATTGTAAAGACTTCTGTACTGTAATGAAACAAAGTTACTGTTTTGGGGTTGGTTTATGGAGTAGGAGGGAGCCATTTTGTTTATCAGAAACCGACAGCACAGTAATGTTTAAAAGCAAAACTGGAGTGAAATGATAGTGCGGAAAGAAGAATGTTCAGTAATAGAATTGAATATGCTGTATTGCATAATGAACTTGTATATACTGTATATAATGTATGACGAAGTTGTATATACTGTTCACAGTTGAATATAAAATGGTAGCACAACATTGTATAACGAACGTGTATATACAATTGAATATGAAATGATAACACAGCATTGTATAACGAACTTGCATATACTGTCTTCTTATGTTTTGCATATGCCGTGTAAAACTGTTGGTAATCCCGCTTTACGGGAGCAAATGTTGATGAGATAATACAGTACAATATGCATGTGTAAGGCATGGAATAGTGCAGTAGTATAGTAAGGTACAAAGTGTTGTTACAGGAACAAAGCAATTAAATCTGGATAGATAGTTAATGCATAATTCAGTGCACAGTCCGCAGTGTAGAAGCAAGAAGGTAGAACGAATAAAAGAACTACAGGAGTGTAATATGAGTTAATACTAACTGAATATAGTACATATAACCTCATTTGCTTGGATACGTGCTGAGATGTAGAATATTATTTCCCTTTGTAGTATCAAGTCAGCCGACGTTTCACTCTGTTGTACTTCAAGTTCAATACTAGTAGCTAGGTCGTCAAATGGGGGAGTCCAAAGTTGAAAGGTTATACTTAGATGTTGAGCCCTGCACAATGATGCAGTAAAGTGAAATACCAACTAAAAGTAGGAGCATGGAAAAAGAAAGCAGTAGTAAAAAAAGCTCGTGGGGGAACAAAAATTTGAAAACCGTACCCATTTACTCTATTCATGTCAACAAAATCATGCTAAAGTTCCAATGATACTCCAGAGTATAACTGTTAACAGTTTCACCTGTAAAGAAGTTGGTGGATCTTGATCGAGAGCTTACAGTTTGTTATTTGTGTAGAAAATAAAAAGAGAAAAATACAGAATTAAAAGAAGGTGTTGCCACACAAATAGTTTGCAAAAAAATCTTCTTTTATTTGAAATTCAAATGGAACATATAATTTTGAACATAATGGCCTCCAAAATGGAGCATGGTTTGAACAAATTCACATCAAAGTTGAGAAAATTTTGAGCATGCTCATATTCATAATGGAAAAAGGTATAGGTCTGTTTACCATGAAATTTCACTTTGAGCGCCAGTAGAATACAACAACCACTTTCAATACAAAAAGCAACATCAGTTCTGATAACATCCCTGCACAAAAAGCATATTTAAATGCACGAATAAAATCATATATTCGGTTACAGAAAACAAATTTCAATGATTACCTTTACAATTCCCTTTCTCAGGAAACACAATCAGGTTACCTCTCTCGAAACTCAAGCTAAAATAATCATATCAGTTCAATCGCAGCTTGGGTAAAAAACAAAACGATGTTTCTGTAACAAAACCAACTTCAACTTGCCTAGCATTAGGTCCAATTATGCTTCCATGTTTGAAAGAGGTGAACCCGGGAAGCGAATAATTAATCTGAGAATTAATATTGGAACAATGACATTAAATAAAAGCAGTAAATCCAGTATTAATAAATCTAACCTTATCATTTCATTTCAAAGCGAACAAAGAAGTAATAATAAACAAATGAGTTTTCAAATTAATAGTTAATGAAAAAAACTTTCCAATCAAATTCAATCAGCAAATATAAGAGTCAAATAGTAGTGTATTTGTCAAATACCACTTATAAGGAGCTACCAGGCTGCTAATATATCAACAAATTAAACTATTTCTCAGAGAATGGTGGACACATTTCAGACATGGTAACCAATGTTTGAAGCATGCAAATTTTTGACATGAGACATTTATAGAAGCCATCTTCAGCATTCACTGTCTAGCATTTGAAGATGAAGCAATCTGCAATCGTGCTAGCTGTTCCATCGCGTCTTTAGCTCTCATCTTAACTACATTGATTGCCTGTAGAGCAGGAAACAATTGATGAAATGGTTATTCTTTTTTGAGGTATAGAAAAACTAATTTGTACTAACATCACACACTCGAGGCAATATAATTAGTACAATAAACATTTGTATTACATGTGAAATTAAACGGTTCTATGTTGAATCAAAATTAATTTATCAATTTAAAATTTTATTTTCAAGTAATCATACCAAATAACAATAAAACGATCCTTATAACTAAATGTAAACAACTATTCAATTAATTTATCAATTTAATCGTACCAACTTTGGATCTCAAGGCATTATATTTTTCTTGCAGTACCGTGAAAATTAGACAGTATCAACTATAATATCCAAATCTCTAATTTCATATTCATCCTTTTGCTTTCTTGGTCATTCAACTTTTTGCGAGCCTCTCCTCTAATACATCTGCTACTTCATGTTTGATGGGTGAGGACTCACATCATCACACATCATGATTGAACCGAACAATCCGAAAGGCTATATATGCATATACATATATATATGTATATATATGTATATATAATTAGCAATGAACGCCATGCACCTAGACATTTTAGATATTGGAGTAAACGTCAATAATGGTAGTAGCCATTCCAATATTGAGCAGAACAATTGTAATGTACAAAAGACAACCTGAATATTAATGTAAATTCACCAATCAATTTATTTATAAAAGAAAACTCGAATGTAAAAGGCACTTTATAAATTTATCAGGAAGGATTCATAGACATCAATTTGAACCCACGTAATATTGAAAACACAAATACGAACTAAGAGCATAAGTGGCTGCAAAGTTCAATCATGAAATGGATAGAAGGATAAGACATAAAGGCCAGAAAATTCCAGCAATGTAAACTCCATTTAGTACAAACAGGTCACAGTTGTAACATTATTTATGAAATTAAACGGCAATGATTAAAAAACAAAGTTGTTTTAAAGTTGGAATGCAAAATCTAAGATGTTCAATAGCAGTATAATTAAATTTCAAAGGAGTGAACAAATGCAGCAGCTGGATAAAATAATATCCACATTAGAAAGCAAGTCAGTTAGTAAAGGGTAAATAGATGAGAAACGTCTCCCAAAAACAACAAATCCAAACTCTAGTTTCAGTTAGTTGCCATCATTTCATTCCTGCAACTGAGTTCAGCATTGCATGGCAAAAAAAAGGCATGAAGTATAGGATGTTGTAGGGAAAAATACGTAAAGCTTTTGTTTAGCTAAAAACCTTACCACACAGAGCTGTATAAAAGGATGAAGCTTTACATAATGGAGCATTGCCTTGGTAAGGAATGAAGCATTGTTTCCATGTAAACTGAGACGGTTGCCTAAGTTGGTACCAAAGCAATTGCTACGGTCAGTTGATTCAGTATGGACTGAGGTTATTGTGCTAGTTCAACTATGGCCATGGTGAAATATTATGGAGCAGCCAAATGACAGTGTAACATGAATTGTTCATAAAAAAAAAATCTTTTTTTTTCCAAAATGCAGTAGGTTCATCTTTTCCCACTCAATCTCATTTCGCACTAAGTTCATATCCACACTGAAATACTGAATGCTAGTTATATTTAGGATTGTCCTTCGATCAAAAAAAAATTGATGTCCTTAGACCAAGATTTTTTCTTCCAAATTTTATCCTCTGCCTATTTTCCTCTATGTATAATTAACATCAGAAATATTTTTCCTTAATAACAATCTGGAATCAATAATTTTCCTACGATTTTAAAAAAACATAATGAAAATAAATACGTTCTGAACTTTAAGCTGGTTTTATCAATAATTTTCCTACGAAACGATATTTTCCTGGTTTGATTGGGAAAAGGAAAAGAAAAGAGAAGTTAATAATAATAGGAGATATGGCATACTTTTCATGGCTGAAACAAAAAATTCTTGCCAAGATGATATGTTGCCTGAAATAAGAAATATTTACTTATGGATATGACAACAAATTTTTAATGTGATATGTAGCCATTTTCATATGTTTTTTGTGATGGTTCAAACATATTTTATGAAACATCTAAAAAAAATAAACATTTGATGACTATTTTAAACCAATACAAAATACAATACCACGTCATGAAAATAGTAAATCGATCAAACCTAACAAAAATGCAGGTAAATGCAGAAACTAACCATAAGCAAGTTGGTGACAACAAACATATAATGAACGGATGCCTCATTTGCTTATCATCACCATTTCTTATCCCTTTAGTCAACTGTTTGGTACTTACCCTGATCAAAATACATGAAATGAAAGAGCTCCTTCTGTATCATATCACCACATCTAAGTTAGTTTAATCATATGAAGATGTAAATATATTAAAATAAATAACATGCTTCATTTAAAAAAACTATTAAAAATCTCAGACTATACCATCCAGTTGAGCAAATATATAATATTTAGAACTTCATAAAACTGAAACAGTATAACAGAGCTAGCATATACATCCGAATACATGTACCATGAAAATACTTAACCTGCATAGAGAGCACTGTCGATATTGTATAAGCTATGGACCAATGTTTCGTAACTAAAAAGTCCTCTTGACCCCCTTAATATCTTCTTTTTCAGCCTTCCTTAATCCATGACAAAAAAATGAATTCAAAAGGAAGTCAATCAGATTATAGTTCATTTGGTTTCACAGTTCTCCTTATCCTTAAATTTTAACCATAATCCTTAAATTTTAATCATAAAAAAACCATCCAAAATGCAATAAAAATCTTTAACCATTGTTATGAATATATAGGGTATTACGGGAATTTCAAAAAAACGCGATTGATTTATGGTCATTGAAGTATTATTATTAGTAGTAGAGATGATGACTACTTGAACGTTACATCTGATCTGGTTTTAGGAAAAATAAATTATTGGCTTATTATTCAAACAGTACGACCTGAAATACATTGGCAATTTAAACAAATTCAAGTGTATTATCCTGTCAACTTTGCTATTTTGAATGCATGAGACGAATTGCACACAAAGTTCATAAAATGTACTAAGTTCATAGCATAAGAGGTTAAAAGGAATATTGCTGACTTAATCAAATATGGCATAGCATAGAAAGACATTAAACACTATATCAAAATGAGGTGAGACCTGCTCCATAGGAGTGAACTGTAAGTCAAGTCAAGGTAACAGGAAAATTATACTTCGGCATTGAAATAACATTCATTTCAGTTTTCTATTTACGAAGTCGACCATAGAAACAATGGGATGAATCCGGAATAAAGATAACAACTCAAAATCCTGTCAATATAAAAAAAAGTATAAATACCTGTTGCTGTTGATCGGTGTTGGTAAAAATAGGGCGAAGCTCAGGCGGCGCTGGTGATGGAGGCAGTTGAAGAGAGCGGCGATAGCGGTTGTTTTTTTAAATCAGGTGCGGTGGTGGAAGATCGTTGAGTCAGGCTGGGGAGAAGGGATTTAGAAACTGATTTTGGGGAAGAAAATTTCAAATATATGAGAGAAGGACGGAGTTTGGATCTGATAATGATTTAGGGTTTCGTGGGACAAATGTGAAACGGAGGGTATTTTCGGTAACTCAAGAAGACACGGTTGAAATAAGTTCAGGGAGTTTTCATTATTAGTAGTAAAGATATATGTACTTGTTTCTGATATTATAATTTATCCATTCCATTATGAGATTTTGAAAGTTTAGATAGATAGCTTTGTGTATTCTATGTTGTTTAAATTTTATCAACTTAATAGCTTGCTTTGAGATGGACTTAAGGTTCGATGAGCTTTTGTTTGGCTGAAATTAGGTCCGTTTCGGGACGGGTTGTTACACTTGGTATCTAAACTTAGGTTACCCGATCAATCGGGATATTATATGTACGAGTGGTATACTTGTTATTTTTCAAAGTATTTTTCAAAAATCTACTATATGAATAAATATATATAGTTAATTTGAGTTTACTTTATAATTTTTTTATTATAGAAGTTGTTGCAACTATACTTCAAAAGGATGGGAGAGGCGACTAAAGGTTGGAAAGATAAATAGATAAGGAATGTAAATGGATAAGATTGTAACTCTAATATTAATACAGCAATAAGTGTGCAATAAATAAGAAGTTACAATAATCTAATTAAGATACAAATAGACTAATTGGAGAGGTAAGAAGTTTTTAATAGGAAAAGCTGGATGAATAAATAAATGTCTTTAGAAATGGTCCGGTTAGAATAATAATCATTTATTTCAAACAATCGACATCTATAGAAACAACGAATAAGCATGTTAGGTAGTAACTAAATACTACAAGATAGTATAATTGTAAACATCTGGAAGTAAGGAGTGATAAAAGAAGAAAATGCAATTGAGAAGACAAGTAAAGTCAGTTTCTAAAATCTAACCCTATATGAATTTGTCAAAAAGGTATTTTTTGAAACTTCATTGAAACGTTTTGAATAAGTTTTTCAAAAGATTTATCGAGAAGTTGTTATTTTGAAAAGTAAGGAAATTTGGAAGATCATAACTTAAAAAGAAGTTATGGAGTCAAAAGTTCTAATTAAAAGGTTTTTGGTGAAAGGGATTTTCATTTTCGAAATGCTTAGTTTAAAAAGTTTTTGGTTTCAAGGCGTTCAGTAATGTGATTTCCTATTTCAGAAATTCTTTAAAATTTTTCTTTTTAAAATAAAACTAGAACTTGATTAAAATGATGTAGAAGCAATTTAAGTAGGTAAAATATAAAAAGAGGTAATATTAGAATATTTGAATAGGAATAGCGCTAAGAACTTATAGAATAGGAACAATAATCTAGTTAGAGATAATGTAGGAGAGAAATGATGAAAATAGAAAAGGAAAATAACAGGATGGAAGTTATCATTGTCTACTCCACTTTTCAATATTTAAAGTTGTAAAAGATTTATTTGAATATATCAAATAAAAAGATCAACGTTAAAGGAATAAATCTTTAATGTAGAAATTTTTTGAAGGGGGGAAATTATTTTACTTCTTTTTAGGATTAAGCAATTCATTTTAAAATTTTGATAAGGTTTAATAATTGAGTTTTTGAAGATTTAAGGGTTAAGACCTACTTTTAAAGAAGTAAGCCTTTAAAGTAAAAAATATTAAGGAAGCAAAATTATTTTATTAAGCAATTTTAAAATCTTTTGAATTTGGGGTTAACGATAAAGTGGCAAATGTTTTCAAAATTTTGAAAAGTTGGTTTCCAATATTTTTGGAAGGTTGTGTTCAAATGTTGAATAAAATGGAATAGATATTTGGAAATAAATAAAATATGATGTTTAGATGCTTTTGGGAATTCAGTTCTCTAAATAGTTTCTACAAGTTGGAAATTCTTTTACAAAGTATGCTTAAAAGTTTTCTTCTGAGATGTGGAGATTCTTTTGCAAGTTTGAATTTCAAACGTCACATATTAGCGTAATGTGGATTTCTAAGTTTATATTTTATGGTGAGATAAGGATCATCATCCAGGAAAGAAAGTTAATTGTTTCAAGCTATAAAAACAAATAATATGTACAACCTTATATGGAAATTTGAAATCAGTCGTAGACATTTATTTGTAGAATGTTCGAATGTTGTAAAGGTATTCTAGATCTATAATTGGGTTGTAAGTTAGGTTGCTCTTGGAATGTGAACTTCTATATTTTATTTTATTAAGTGCAGGTTTCATGTAATTTTCATACATTATCTTATTCCTTAAATGTATGAAAGAGTGGTGTTTGAAGGTTATGTCAAAAAGGAAAGAGATATGTAAAATATGGATACTCTTTTTTGTAATTTGCACTGTCTTTTTCAATAAAAGAAAACGAAATAATCCACTGTAATCTCAAACAAAGAAAAAATATCACTTATGGTTAATTTATAGAAAATTATAACAGTGATCCTAATTGGATGGATCGCTTTGATAAAATAAAATATGGAAATGAATGTTATAGTTTAGAAATTAATAATTAGAAATAATAAATACAGAAATAACATAATTTACTACGGTATTCGTAGTAATTATAAACAAAGCAATTATAGACCACGATTTACGGACATTAATTACAGATTTAATGGGCAATAAATTTTGTAATTAATAGAGAAAAAAGCGAATCAAATAAGGGACTGATTAAGGAAGCTAATATGATATTTATGGAGGAATTGAATGTTCATAATAAAAAAATCTTGAAACTGAAAATAGGTTGAAATGGATTTAAAAACGATTGGTTAGAGATTGTCAATTTCGACATTAATGACTATTTATTATGGGTAGTGGATTTTTATTAGAACTAAGAAGGAAAATTAAGAAGGTGGATAATAGTGGAATGACATTCTAGGAATGTACATCTTAAAAAGAGCTTTAGGACCCCAACATCATTAGCACCAGTTAATGATTAAGGGCAGCTTTTAGTAAAAAAATTCTTTAGAGTTTTTGGATTGAAATCGCTAGTTGTCTCTTTTAGGAAAAGTGTTTGATATGGTATAAGGCATGTTACTATTTTATCACTGTGTCGGTTTTAGGGATAGAGTTAGATCGCTAAATAAATATTTATATTGAGGAACATCGTAAGCAAGGAAATTCCATATGGACGCTTAACTAGCAATAAACCGAGAGTAAGACTGGAAGTTAGTAAGAAAATTAGGTTAGAATACTTTAAACCCAAAACTTATGGACTATCACCGTTCACCCCGAATGTGATAAGGTGTGTGGGGATATGAAGAGAATTTTCAATTGGTCAAGAATGAAAAGAGATTCCCTGTATTTGTTTCTAGCTATTTCATATGCCAATGGATGAGGCTAAGCAAGGAAAGCCCAAAAGGTTGTTGTGTTACCATTGGAGATTCCAACTTGGAATTAAGAGCATACAATAATGGACTTTATAGGTAGATTTCCTAGAGGTAATGTTATTGTTTAGGTTATAGTGAATTGGCTCATTTTATTCCCGTTAGAGGTAGTAGGATTGCGGCATTTCTAGCACAGTTTTTGTCAAGAAAGTGGTGCGACTACATATAGTTCCAGTTAGTATTGTTAGTGATAAAGACCCATGTTCACTAGTGAATTTGGAGGAGTTTGCAATCGGTTGTAGGACCGACTTTGAATTTAGGATATTTCTTGAGAGCTTGCATCATGTATCTTGTAGGACCTTGGAAAAAGTAAAAGTTTTATAGGCAGTGAGTGAAGACTGCACAGGACCATTAGAAGTCCTATGTAGATAGGCGAAGGAAAGGATTTAAGTTTTTAGTTGGAGACATGATATTCGTTAAGGTTTCCCCTCTTAGAAAGGTTATAAGGTTTAGTATATCTACGAAGTTGGCATCTGGGTTGGCTAGCCCTTTCCTGATATTAGAAAGGGTGTGGAAATTTGCTTATTGGTTGGAGCTTCCGGACTATTTAGTGGGAGTCCATGACGTCTCTTATGCTCCACACTTAAGGAAATGTCCGCATGACATTGCCTCTGTACTCGATCATGATCAATCAATTTAGGTTGAAATGGAGCCTATCGCCACCCACACACTCCTACCCTTGTAGTGGAGCATGGTACTATGAGGCTTCATAACAAAGGTATTAAGTTGGTTTGAGTTCAACAGGGAGATAACCCAGTGTAAAGCATATGGGAAACCGAAGAAAAGATGAATGTTTCTCATCCCGAGCTTTCCTCTGGTAGATTTTTCTTTCTAAAAATATATGTATTTGGTGTATGGTGGTTGCTAGATTGGATGGTAGGAGATGATTGCCATACTTTTTACTGTTATTTCTGCACTTATATAGAATTTGTTGTATATTTAGGATGTTTGCATACATGCCTATATGTCACGATCTTGCATTCACGCTAGGATTAAGCTCATTATACTATATTTTCTTACATAATCACATTGCATTTTTGGTTGAGTAGATGGTGTAGATTGTTGTAGATAAATTGGTTGTATAACTTGGTTGTTGAGTGTGCGTTACACTACCTTTCTTTTGTGATTTTGGGGACCAAATCCATTTTAAGTAAGGAAGAACATAAAACCTCATGAAATTGAATAATTAAAATAAGGTAAAAATGAAAAATTTATACACTTTGGAATTTGACTATGAGAGTTGCACCATTGTGTCTGTGGCAATTTTTTGATCAATTTTTATATATAATATGTTGAAATCGGAGATCAAATGGAGAAGTTATGGATGTTTGAAGTTTCTATATTTAAAATAATTCAAACAAGTTTAATTTATAATCTAAATATTTGAATTTAGAAAATTTTAAAACTTGAATTAAATAATTAAAGTTAAGGGTTACTTAATGTTTAGTTAAGTATTAGAGTTAACGTTAACTAATAATTAACTTAGGGTAACAAATATATATTAACATAAGGATATAAATCGTTCTCGTAATAAGGCACCGGTCAACAAGTGAGGGAGTTATGGGTGTGAAAACCCTACGCCAGAATGGCCCGGATTTGTTTATTTTAAATCTGACAGCTCTTGTTCCCTTCTACTTCTATAAATAGACTCTTATACCCTTGTCGTTCCTCATAAATTCGGTAGTAATGGCGAAGCTCTGTCAAAATCTTCCACCCTTAGGTTTCAAGAAATAGTAAACATTCCGACAATTTATTCTAATCTCCAATCTGTAGTTTAAATTAAATTCTAAATCCTTCTTCTCTCAATCTTCTTCTGAGGTTTAATCTATATGTACACTATCTGTTTGTTCTATATTAAAAAAGGGAAAAGATCTAACAGAGAATTAGGAGCCGTATAAATAAGATCTCATCGTTTTCTTTTTCTTTGAATTTCGGAATTAGATATTTAATTATTTTGATTTCTAATTCTATTCCTCTCTAGTTTCTAATTCTAGATCTATATATACAATCCACTTTGTTGTATATTCCAAAAGTGGGAGACCTGAAAGATAATTAGATGTGGTAGAATCAAATCCAATTAAGAAGCATACAATTCTTTGTTAGTGGAGATATTAAGTTTTTCACATTTTTGTAATTGAATAGTATTTATTTGGATTTGATGTATGCCCTGGAAAATTTTGGTAAACAAAAACATAACATGTAAAACAACCAAAATTTACCTAAATAAATGTAAATCTATGAGTGTGTTGGAATTTCAATTGTCTGTATTAACATAGTAGGATCGGATCTGTACCTGAGATGTAGATAATTCATAACTTTATTTTTTTTGCTTGAAGTATGAAAGAAAATAAATTAGAAATGGTGTGCAAAGTATGAATTTTATTTCAGTTTGCACCGCCTATTTCTGTAAAGTAAACATGTATAGGCCCTTTTTTCGCTTCAGTGCTTTATGTAAAAGTTGATTAAAATATAAAAGATCTAAATTATAAGACTTGTTTTGCTTCAAATAGAAGAGGCAAATTATACTATGTTAATATTAGATGAGTTTGGTATTATTCCTTTTTGTATACAAGTCAATTGTTTGCTTAAGGATATTAATTGTATATTTTGTTGGAATTTAGGACTTGAATAATTTGACATTTAAATTAATAAGCATTTTTTTTGCATGTGACTAAAAATATTTTAATCAAATCTCATGCATATATATAATGTTAATGTATTGATTATTAAAGTTAATAATAACATAATAACTATAGCATATTAACTGTATTGATTAGAATTAATAGGGTAGTAAATAGCATTAATTTCTTAGGATAGTTAACGTAAATTGGGGAATTAATCCATAATTAAAGGCGTAATAAGGGGATACCTTATGGCCTCAATTATTAATCGTGTAGGGATGTATATGTATATAGTTAGTACATATAAAGTATAACTGAGTTATCGGGATGCAAGTTCAGTCCCAAATTACATAGAAGTTTGCCAAGTTTAATCTTACTACCAACATTGTGGCTTTGCGGACTGATGTGGGACATCATCTATAATAAATAACCCTAGTGGACATGTAGTTAATCCAAATTCTATAGGGTCCAGCTAATCTAGCTACCAATACCTACGAATAGTCGGACTAGTATGAGATGTCATGGTTTGAGTATGGGTTATAATTAAACTATTCATACGATAAGAGAAATTTTAGCAGGGGTCTGCTTCCGGTTAGTGGCTATGGTAGTGTCCGCCTCTTTCTTAGGAGAAGCATTAACTGCCCAAATGATATTTCTTAAGTCAGTTAGCAAGGATCATGTTGAGACCCATCATAGGTTAACTCTTAAATGATGGGGACCTTCCTATTTTATAGTTCTTAATGGTCAAAGTTTGCCTAAATTCCTAGAGAAGAGGTACAAAGTGGTCTGGAGGTTCTTTTTCTTGCATCATTAATGATAATTGTGTTAGAAAATGATAATCGGTTAGGTATTAAATGATGGGAACCTGCCTACTTTATAGGTATTAAATGGTTAGAGTCAGCCTAATCCTCGATAAAAGGTATTTATTGGTTTTGGTGCTTTCTCTTACATCATTGATATTAGTTGCATTAGATTTTTGGAATTGGACTGGAAAGGTCTTTATGATTACAGTTAAAGTTATTAATATGGTATAGTTTTAAATACGTATGATATATTTGTAAGGCTTGAGATTTTCACTTCAAGAGACATTTGTTATTTTGACCCACTCCTCGTTACAACACACAGTTAGAGGGCAAAATGATGATTTAAGGGATGAAGGTGGAGAGAAGAATTGTGGTAGTTATCTATCAAATTATTATTTTTAAATGTTTTATTATACGTATTTTAGGCAGTTATGTTATTTTCAGTATTGTATAACATGTTATGTTTCGAAATGGTTTTCTTTATAAAATGGGTACTTGTTTCTAATGTTATATTTTGTGCACTCCCCTAGGAGATTCTGAAATTATAGATAGATAGCTTTGTGTACCATGTATTTTTAAATTTTATCAACTTAACCGCTCTCCTTGAGATGGACCTAAGTTTGGACGGGCTTTTATTTAGTCGAAATTAGGTCCATTTCGAGTTGTGTTGTTATAATACACCTTCTAACCACTATAAATAAAAAGGTTAGCCCCCCTCGCTTTTATTCCCAAAATATTTGGAGCACTGTCAAAACTCCGTTAGTCTTCCTCCTTGATTAGTTTCATGAATTCAAATCCATGGGAAAAAGATAATAGGTCTATATGTTTTTTATTATATTTATCAATCCCTAATCTCTGAATTTTGAGTCTAATTTATATACAATTGAATGGTTGTATATTCCAAAAAGAAGAAATCTAAAGGAGCAGTTAGGTAAGGGAATGAATCAAATCCGTGGGAACAAGAAATTATCCATGAATGGTTAGTTTTTCACGTTTTTGTAATTTGTATAGTAGAAGTTTGGATTTGTTTTCTGCCTTGGGGAATTTTGTACACAAAAACCCTAAACTATAAAACTCCAAAATTCAGCCAAATAAAATGTCAATTCTAGGATTTATTTGAATTTTGGTTACTTTATGTTAATATTTTAATATAATAGAATTTAATTTTTCTGTTTGCAATTTGAATTATTTATTTTTTATTCAACTTCCACTTTAATTTATATTGCTGCGATAAAAGGGTTCAAAAAGAAAATTATTAGTAATTGGTGTGCAAAGTATGGTTTTTTTAATTTGTAGTTTGCACCGCTTATTTCTATAATATAAATAAGTATGAATCTCTTTTTAAGCTTCAAGGTTTTTTTGTGTGTGCGTATAGACACATACATAAGTCTTCTTTTTCTAGCAAAGGATATTAAATTATTGTATGGAATTTAGGCTTACATAAATATGGAAATCTTCACATTTTAACAATTAGTATAGGAAGAGTTAATCTTAGAATACGAACATTTCTATGCACACTTGGGAATATTTATTTAATTAAAGTATTATGTATGTATAAATATAGTTAAAGGAATATAAATGGGTAAGTAATTAGTATTAAATCCTATAGGAAGGAAATTAAGGATAATTATGGAAATTAATCCATAAATTAATGGTGAAATAAGGAGTTTTCTTTATATGGCTTAAGTCATAAATGCAATGAGATATTAAACACATATATGTATGTATGTATGTATGTATGTATGTGTGTGTGTGTGTGTGTGTGTGTATTTATATCTGTGTGCCGCGCGTGCATGTGTTATATGGTAGTATGTTGGGAGAGCGGAAATATGACTAAGTTATAGGGATGCAAGGATTATCAAAAAAACATAGAAGCCTAACCAGTTAATCTGGCTACTAGTAGTGTGAATTTGGGGCTGATGTGAGACGTCGCCTATAATAAGTACCCAATGTGGATGTGAGGTTAATCTCCATTCTGTAGGGTAAGTCTACCTTGTTAATTTGGCGAACGACACAAATGAATATTCGGACAAATGTTATATGTCACTGTTTAGGTTACGGGTCATGTGACAGATGTCCACGTAAGGGCATCCTTCTGGGTTGGGGTAAGTGGCTGTTATAGTGTCCGCCTCCTTCCCACTTAAGAGTATTAAATGGTTGGCATTATCTTTTAAGCACCGTAGTGAGAGATCTTTGGTAGGGGTTTGCTTTGGGGTTGAGGTATTAAGTGAATATTATAGGGTTTGCCACTTCTCATAAAAGAAGTATTAAGTGGCCTGGTGAGATTTCTTTTGACGTTAGTTAGGGAGTACCAGAGAGGTGTATGCCTTGGGTTTAAGTATTGAATGATGAGGATCTGCTTATGGTATAGGTATTTATGGTCAGAGTCTTCCTAATTCCCATAAAATAATTATTAAGTGGCTCGGGTGCTTCCACTCATATTGTTAAGGCTTGATTGATGGTAATTGTGTTGACACCCATGATAGAGTTATGGAGTTGGATTGGAAGAACCTTTGGGCTTACAGTTGGAAATATACTTGGTAGGATATAGTATAGGACGCGTAAGACATATTGTTTATCTAAATGATACTATCCAAATCCTATCATGGTAAAGCTTGAGATTTTTATTCATCAGACATTGTTGTTTTGACTTCCTCCTCATTACAACTCACAAGTTAAGGGGAAATGGATGCCGATAGAGAAGATAAAGGCGACAGCGAAGCTTTATTGTAGTTTATCTATTTATCTATGTTTTTGATATATTTTGATGTATCCGGTTTTAGACATGTTGATATTATTCTAAGATATTGTATTACATGTATTTTGGGATGATATGCTGTATTTTATAGATTTGAATTTTTATGAAATGAGTACTTATTTCTGTTATTATATTTTATCCCTTCCACTGTGAGATTCCAAAAGCATAGATAGATGGATTTGTATATTGTTCATTGCATCAATTTTACCAACCAACAACCAGCTTTGAATGGGCCTAAAGTCTGATGGGCTTTTAACAGGTCGATAATTAGGCCCATTCTGGAGAGGGTTATTACAATTGGTATCAGAGCTTAGGTTTCCCGATCAATAGCAATGGGCATACGTAAGAGTGTGTATTTGTAATTTTTGAAAGTATTTTCAATACCCTACTATATATGCACATACATTTACGAACATACGCAAATAAACCGGACAAATCTTTATACCGAGAAATAATACTATCTTAGGAAGTTATAATTAAAAGCTCAAACCTACAGATAGTTTATTATGGTTGAAAGCAATTTCTCGGAGGCCGGGAACCCCTCCACTTAAGAAATACCCACCATATATGGTAGAATGGTTCAAGCAATATCTCAGGCATATGAGGCAAGTTCTTATTCCTTAAAAAGCTGCATTGGCGACACCAGGTACTCTGCTTGCTGAACCAGTGAAACACCCACTAGACTTTCCTAAAATGTGTGAAGACTTCCAAAACATAGGAGAACGGGTGTACATAGGAGCTGAAGATTTTATCAAAACAGAGGCTTGGATTAACGAATGTGAACATATATTTCAAGAGCTTGGATGAGAAAATCAGATCAGGAGGAGGATGGCTGAATGACACTAAAAGGAGGAGACTTGGATTGGTGGAGCATTGTAGTTGAAGAGAATGCGGAGGATGGAATTACTTAGGCTGAAATCTGGGCTCGCTTCAAGTCGTGATTCATGTCCAATGATGATATAAGTTTGCAGGTTGAGAACTTTGTGCTATTAAGGCAAGGAGACTCTACGTTAAAGGAGTATATCACTAAATTCATGGAATTAGCAAAGTTTGGATTGAGTCTGATTAACACCCCTACAAAGAAGTCTATAAAGTTTGTTAAAGGCTTAAATTCTCCACTTAGGGAGCTGCTTTTGACCCAAATTTCTATAGGCGCCACTTATTAGATGATAGTTAAAATGGCCTTGCTTCAAATAGTTAGTATTAAGGAAAAGTAGAAGGTAAGGCAGTCGCAAAGTCAAGGTGGAGCTAAGAAAGGAGAATATTGGACATACAAGAAGACCAAGGGAAAGATCAAGATAGGAGGAATGGCATGTTGTTGATGTTAGAAGAAGAGATGCATTGCTAAGGACTGTAAGGTAAGTTTGATGAAGGAGGAGTTTAAGGGGAGATGATAGCACCGCCATGAGGAGCAACACTACAAGAGTTGGTGTCCAAAGCTAGCAAAAGAGGGATAAAGTGTGCAATCTTATGCCAATGAGGCTATACCTTTCTCAAGTAGACCTCCTCCTAGAGATCAAGGAAAAGCTGCAATAGAAGGTACAACTATTATCTTCAGGAACAGTATCAGTACCTTATTTATCTCAAGAGCATCACATCAGTTCATAGTTAGAATTGTAGTCAAATCCTTGAGTCTAAAAAACCAATTTTTCACAACCCAATAGCCATGTCAAATCCAAATAGGGGATCGACACATCTTTCTTTAGCTTGTAAAGGTCGAATTGTGGAAATATGGAATGTTAATTTTAGATGTAATGCGTATGTTTTTAGTTTTGAAGGGAATGGACTTATCATAGGGATGGATTGGTTATCTTACTATGGGCTGTCTAAGATTGTGATAGGCAAATCATTTGATTTAGGAGTTTTAAGGGCGAGATATTAATGTTCGTTGCGCACCTCAAAACTCAGTCGACTTAAGCTATTTATATTCTCTTAGCCAATCGCAAGATAAACTTTCATCTGTACCCATAGTCCAAGACTTTCCAGACATTTTTGAAGAAGTCTCTAATCTCCCACGTCAAAGGGATATTGAGTTTAAGGTTGATTTAGAGAAGGACGTTAGACTTGTCATGCTTCCATTAAGGCATATGGCCCCTAAAGAAAAGCGAGAGTTGGATAAGCAGGTTTCATAGCTATTGTAGAAAGGATTTATTCTTCGCAGTGCTTCAAAATATGGAGCACTGATTGTTTTCATTGCTAAGGTAGACGAATCTTTAAGGACATGCCTTGACTATCAAGTTCTTAACAATCTATTCTAGAAAAATAGCTATCACCGATCTAGAATTGATGACTTATTGACCAGCCTATTGGAGCCAAAATCTTATCTGGGTTGGACTTAGCCATTGGATTCCACCAATCGAGAATAGCCTAGGATAGCAAAGAGAAGGCCTCTTTTTGCACTCTAGAAGTGTTGTATGAATGGAAGATAATGCCTTTTGGGTTAACTAATGCTCATGTATACACTATACACGAGTAGAGTCTCTAGAGAGCGGCTAAACAATTTCGTCCCGGTATTTGTAGACTATATTCTAGTATTCTTTAAAATAGGAGGTAAGCATGAGAATCACTTAAGCTGGTGCTAGGGATCTTGATAAGGAATAAACTAAAAATCAATTTCTTAGAGTGTCATTTTGGAAGAAGGTGGTGAAATTTCTTGGTCATATTATTTTCGAAAAAGGATTGTCTATTGATCGTACAAAGGTGGAAACTATCAAGTCGGGAAGATTTAGAGAATGCCATGAAAGTTAGGAGTTTTCTTGGGTTGATAGGATATTAAAAGAAGTTCATTAAGAAATTTACAAAGATAGTGGTTCCACTGACTTGTTTAACTAAGAAAAATTTAGTTTTTGTATGAGAGAGAAATACATCGAAGCATTTGAGAAGCTGAAGGAACTATTGACTAGTGCATCAGTACTTATCGTTTGCGATAGGACGAACACGGTTTACACCGACGCATGTGGTATGTGCTAGGAGCTGTTCTTATGCAAGAAGGTAAGGTGATATCCTATGAAAGCGGGCAGTTGAAGGACCGTGAGAAGGGATACCCAACTTGTTGAATATGCGATTATATGATTTTTGTTTGATGATAATAAACAAATATATATATATATATATATATATATATTCATTTAAATGTATTTGTTAATATACTATTTTATTTTTCATAGATTAAATAAATATTTGCTGAATAAAATAAATAACACAGAATTTGAATTCAAACAGAAATTTTATTCAAACAAATATTTATTACAATTTTTGTATAGTGCAAATTTCATTCTCTTACTATATATATACAACTTCAATTACAATACAATTTTGATTACATCACAATTTCACATTTACATTGCACCTCACTACATATCACTCATTCACTCAACTCGTACTGATCTTCAACTTCATTCCAATGTGAATCTAGCATCTGAGGAATCTGCAAAAATATACATTGACGCGGTAAAATTGAAAATGAAATATTTTTGCAGTATAAAATAAAATGTGGATTTTGAAAATAATATTTGCCTCAGTTTTTTGGGTTGTTCGTCATCATTTAAATTCGAATTCATCATACACGAACAGCTTGTGACATACACAGTGTATCACTGTATATGCCACAAGGTCGTGCACACCGATATATATACTTGATAAAATTACAAGGACAGGTGAGCACATGTCAAACCCAAAATGCCGGGTTCAACTCAAGTGCAGTAAAAATAATGTCACCATATCAGCACAAGGTCAAACCCGAGCTTTAAGCTGGATTCAACTCAGGTGTGATTTCAAAAATCAACATGAAGTTCAATGTGAATCAAACTCAAAGAAGCAAAAATCCTAACCAAGTACAAGATCAATGCACATGGAGCAACCAAACCTAACTGGCAGACATGAACCATAAAAATATGATATGCCTCAAAGTTCAACAGTGATGATGCAAGGCACAACTTAGTACACACCAATATAATACAAGAGAGGTTAGGGAATGCACACACAAAGATAATTCACTTAAATAAATCCAACCCGGGCAAGTCTACGCAGAAGTGCAACACACTACAAGCTAGAACAGTGCACATAGGAGTGCAAGAGCAAATAAAACAAGTGACAATGCAAGCACAGCCTCAACAATGAAATGACTATAAACAACCATACATGAACACTGCAACAGGTCAAGCATGTGCACCAAACAAGAGCATAACACAAATACTCAAAGCAACTCAAGTCAGTGCACAAGTAATGTTAACAAGCCTCGACCAAAATCAAAATGTACAAATGCAACATGAAACTGAACAAGTGCAGCCTCTACATGAAGGTCTGAAACAAATGAAACCAGAGGCAACTGGCAACAAATACTACAATGAACCAGCAGTATAAAAAAGGCTCCAACTCAAGTCAGTGCACAACAACCCAAATCAAACTACAATGAACAAGTGGACAGAACAAGTGTTATTAGGAATGAACACAAATGGCCAGAGGGATTAATATGCCATAGAAAAGAATATCACATTTGAACAAAGCATCAAGAAACAACAAGTATACATGTACATGAAGACAACAAAAATACAACTGAAATGCAAACAATGTCAAACATGATACAGTGACAATATGGAGGCAAGCAAATACATCTGATTCAAGTAAATGACAAGATTAAAGTCAAGACCGATGTCAACAGTTAATGGCCAAAGTCAAGCACATAAACGAAGTCAACATCATCGTCAAAGACTTCAACATATGATCAGTGGCAAGCATGCAAATACACAGTGGAAAAGATGAATGCATATATAGATGCAGACATGCCAAAATTTTTATGAAGCTGAAAATGAACAAAGTGCCAGAAACCAAAACAGTCTCAAGTTGAACAAGTTAATGCCGAAGTTCAGTGATGTCAAAGCCGAAGTAGAAGCAGCGTCAAGGCCGAAGTCATCAGAAAAATGGAAGTAAAATTCTCATCTCAATATAGTTTTTCACAAAATCAAGTTTGCACTCGAAGACAACTGCAGGTCAAATCAAAACCGAAATCAACATTAGCAAAATCAATTCGAAACCGTGGCGGCCAAGTAAATTGACCAAGTCAAGAATCAACATCGTGAGTATCAAGCAATGAAACTATATGAAATGAAGAAGTCAGATAAATCACCATCGTTCAAGAATAATCAAATGGCCAAAGACAAATTCAAATAGATACATACAAATGAAAATCAAGGATCTCGAATCCTATATAAATAAGTAACATCATCGACAAATTGAAAGCATCGAGTTCAAGTAAGCAAAACCAGAAAAGAAAAAAGAAAATTACATACCAATTTTGATTTGAACTCGATGCAAATTGAAGGAACGATGAGCAAAGTGAAGAGACGGTCAATTGCTGACGCAAATCAGAAGATCAATTGTTATCGATCAACAATCAATCAGGTTCTTCGATAGAACGAGCCCTAATTTCAGAGCTAAAAGGATCGACAAAAGAAGGAATCGAGGCCGACATTTTTTCTTAGAGAAAAATAAATAAAGGAGATAACAGGGCCATATTTTTAATATAATTTGGGCCGGCCCTTCTATCTTTAGTATTGGTTAATTAGGGTTTTCTTTTTTAATTGTTTTTAAATGGATGTCTTTTGAATTTTCTTTTGTACATTGTGTAATTACTAGTCGTGTGACTAGGGGACAAACTACGTGGCGTAGTTTGAGAATTCGCAACTCAGTGGCTGAGTTGTGGCATTGTTTTAGCGTAGAGTTAGGTTAGTCAGTAGTGGGTGTCACGAATTTTCGTGTGTAAGCGTGTGACTACTTAATTTCTAGTAGAAACCTTGGGGGCAGCACGTAGGCAGGGTTTTGCCGAAGCTGGGTAAATTCCGTGTCGTTCTATTTCTGCATTAATCGTTCTGCTATTATCTATACTGCTATAATTTTGATTTATCTGTGTTGAAATAATTTTATAAGCTTCCGCAATAATTTTTATAATTAACACATCACCCTATTCACCCCCCCTCTAGGGTGAAATCGATCCTACACCACTCATGACTTCGAGTTAGCGGCTGTTCTTTTCATTTTGAAGATATGGAGGCACTATCTTTTGGGAGAAATGTTTGAGTTATTTACCGACTACAAATCTCTTAAACACTTGTTTTTTCAAAAAAAATAAATCTTAGGCAACAAAGGTTGGATGAAGTTTGTAACACCATATGACTTCGAGACACGCCCAAAAAAAGGAATATTGTTGCCCTCTCCCTTAACAGAAGGCATGCCACTGTTGGTGCTATATATGAGAGGAGGCAATTGGAGTTCCTTTTAAATTTCAATTTCCAACTACCATCAAAATCCACTCTAGGCTATTTGGCAGCAACCTAGATAAAACCAACATTGATGAACCACATCAGGAAAGAATTGAAGAAAGATGTGACGATAGTAGATATTCTAGGTAAGGTATGTAGAGGAGGACATTTTCCACATGTAGATCGATACGCAATAGACAAAAGGGGATGGATGAGAAGAGATGGACACTTATGTGTTCCAATGGTGGAGGAAGTGCTAACGAAATATTATTGTTCGAGGATGACTATTCACCTCAGTGGAGATAACATGTATAGGGATATGAAGTGAGTTTCCTATTTGTCGGGGATGAAGAAAAAGGTTGTAGCAACCATGTTGTTAACTATTTGATTAATTAAATTCAATTAAGGAAAATTAATGCTAAACTTTGATCTTTGAAATTTAATTGTGAAATTAAATTTAGTTCTGAGAATAATTGATTTGATTTATTTAAGAAATGAGTTTCACTTCTCAAAAAGGATTTCAATTTAAATTTGAAATATTACTAAATGAATTATTTAATTTGGTAGTTAGAGTAAAATGTCTATATTGTGATTCATTGTTAAAATGAGGATTTTTAATTTGAGATTTTTGAGAAAAATATGCGATCCTCTTCAAGAGATGAGAGCACACATGTACATACATACATATATATATATATATAACAACAATAGTAAAGGAGCTGCCAACAAGCTTGATAGGTAGCAAAAGAGCCCTCGTACAAAAGAAAAAAATCATACCCTCCCAAATGCCTATGAAACAAAAGACTAACCCTAAACTAACAACACTATCCAGAAGCCAATGCCTGAAGTGACACCAAAAGGTAAGTAACCATCTGAAACAACCTCCGCAACTGCGACCTCAACAACCAACCCAAAAAACCATAATAACTTGTATCTACACAAACCAAGAACAAACTCCAAAACAACATTTATCAAAATAAATCCCCAAAATATCAACAACCCTCAAGCAAAAGACTTAAAAGCTTTACGATTTAAACGAGGACTTCTCCTAATATTACCCGTTGAATAATTCTTACTATTCCTTCTACCGGATTTGGATGCATGAGTCAATTAAACGACAAGGATAGGAGAAAGAGTAAATTTACAAATAGATGCAAGACAACAATACATAAAAAATCTGAAACCCTCTGTCCAATAATAAATAGCTTGTTCAGAACCAACATCTCCAGTCAAAGAAGAACACACGTCATTTAAAACAAAACCCAAACACTCCTCGTCCAAATCATTATGAGCCAAATCATCATCCCAATAATCGGACTTCTCCTCAAATCCAGTTCTATGTTTACCATCAACCATCACTGTGGTAGATATGTTATTCAAAGGAACCCTGTCTAAAACCCTACCAGCAACATGAGCAAGCAGAACAACATTTTCAACCGAGAAATAGATCTCAAAATAGGTCTAAACAAGACCCAGTGGTTTAAATAAAATTTAGAAATCAAATTTTATTTTGGTCTAGTATGATATAGAGTTAAAAGTAATAAAACATAATTGGATTAGTAATACTTTTATCATAGAAGAATTTGCAACATCTTGCTTAATGGATCCTAACCAAACCATATTTGCCCCAAATAGAAGCTAGTGCAAGAAGCAAAAAAACTTACATTCATTTTCTTCTCATTCTATTCTCAGCTCGAGAACCAAAAAACTTAAATATTCTAAATATCAAACCCTAACTCTTAAATCATCCCAAATCTAATGTAAATCATAGGGTTTTTTCAATAAATATAGAAATCAACCTCAGGTAATCTTCTCTATCCTCTAGTGAAGTTAATTCATTGATTAATTCCAATTTTGGTCTAGGTTGTGATCTTTTCTCTTTCAATTTCTGAGTTTAACCTAGGTCTAATTAATGAGTGATGCTAATATAAGAGAATTGGATTTATAGCATTAATTCACCTATCTCTAAATTTCTGGTTTGCATGTATTTGTTGTGTGATGAATGATTGTGAATTTGGATGATTGTTTGGTTATTGCTTGCTGAAAATTATTTATGAAAATTGCTATAGTAAAACAGTGATATACTACTTTAAAATCATCCAAATTGGCTCAATCTATATGTGACAGAAAGTTCTTTCAATTAGCTACAATTTTTGTTTTAATCCTGTTTTGAAATATTGTTGTTAAATGGGTTGAAATTGATTTTGAAACTAATTGTGTACCTCTGCTCCATGCAATTTTCTTAGTTGAAATCTGATGTTAAAATTACCATAACTTTTGATTGGTAGATAAAACTTAAGTAAGTTTTTTTTGGTTGAAAGGTATTTTTATAGGGAATAACTTTTGTGTCTATCACTTCTTATAAATCTGTAGTTTACTAAGAGTTATAAGGGTTTGAAGAAGATGTAACCTCTCTGTCCTGTGTTTTAATCTTAGCTTTAAAACACAGAAATTGTTTTAGGCAAAACTTTTTTGTTACTTACTAGAATTTGATAATACTTGAAGTTTTGGAAAGCATAGGCTTTGTGCTACATTGATTTTTGCATAATTTTGAAGTTTAAATGGTCAAAAATTCATTTCTTTGTCCCTATCCTATCAATGAAAGACAGAGTTATAAATTTAAGTCCAAAAGTTATTTTGCTCATAACTTTGAACCTTAAATCTGAATTGAGTGATCTTTTTCTTATTTGATAGCTTAGAATTTTATCCAAAACTTTTATGTTTCTAGTTTTGTAATTTTTTGGGGTTTATATAAATCATATTTCTTTGTCGCTACCCTGAGAGTAATCAACGGCGAAAATGAATTTAGAATCTGAGAATTAGTTTGGCCATAACTTTTGAACTGTATGTATAAATTTGATGGACTTTTCTTGTTTGAAAGCACAGACTTTTATCTACAGCTTTCATGTTTTGAGTTTTGTAAAATTATGAGATTTATATGGTCATAACGACAAATATTTAGACCCTAAATTTGAGTAATTTTACAAAAGAGAATTATTTATTTATTTATAAATATTAGAATTGTTTCTAAATTAAGTTAATAAATTTTTGCACCAAAAATTGGTTACGAACACCCTATGAAAGCACTAGTTCATAATCATAGATCACAGATAACAAGTATGTAGAGGATTAAAAATGAAGAATACTCAGAAAATTTAGATGAAAGTAGTAAAGAACACAGTATTTATAGTGGTTCCACAATCTGGCCTACGACCACTTTGAAGTTGATATGAAGTTTGCTTGCTGATTACAACCAGTTACAACTGATTACAACAGCAAAATCCGAGTACAATAATGAATCCGGCAGAGTATAGGCGTAGAAGAGCCAAAAGTCCTCTTTTTATGCAGGCTCTGGGACTCTATTTATAGTTGTCTCGCTCAGATCTCGGGAGACCTATTCTGGCATGTGAGTGGGCCCACATGATCGATCCCAAGCGATTTCGACTCAATTCATGATCGATACGAATGAATTTCTTATCGATCAAGATTCGATCCAATCGAGTTGAAATTTGGCATGAACATTCCTTAGGTCATGTGTAAGCTCCAGCGAGAATTTCATAGCATTTGGACTTCTAGATTGTGAGATACGATCGATGCAAGTTTGGATCTTTCGATGGCTGATTGGTTCGCATCGACCATTCTTCGTATCGCTCTCTTCGTATAGATCGAGCATGTGCCTACTAGTTGACATGGCGCTAACCCCTCGGCTCGATCCATGTTTTATGCCGAATCGACCAAGTCTTTCCTTGCTTGTATCGATCGGCTTTTGCTGGACATTTCGTATCGATCTCGTGTTGTTCTTTGCATCGTATGCTGTAACTTACTTTGAATCGAACCTTGAAACTATTTCGCATCGATCACTCAATGCTCACTTCGTATTGGTCGATGGATGGTCACTTCGTATCATGCGGCAGCTGATTTCGCATCGGTGGGAGGTCTCTGGATCGATACGAAATGGACCTCCGTTTTGCTGCCGATGGATTCGATGGGGACAGTCTTTGATGGATACGAAGAAAGGCTTGTTCCTGGATGGATACGAAATGGAGCTTGTTCACTGATGGATACGAAATGAGATCGGTGCAAAGATGGCCGATTGATGGATACGAACAAGTCAACCCTCTTGGATTGCATAGATCATATCTTGAGCATATGAACTCGGATTGATCTGAAATTTTGAATGTCATCTTTCATCTCTTTACTTGTAGTGTCATATCAATTGTAGCCCGATCCGGACTCGGACAAAATTCATCGATATTTATAGTGAATCTGTGTATAATTGACAATCGAGGAGGACTTTCTTTGGTTTTCAGTCAATCTTTTGGTATCACGGCCTTGTTAAAAGGCGGGATAACACTTTCCCCCCAAAACATGCCTTGCGGTAGGAAGGTGTGTTTTGTAATACTATGAGCTGGATGTTCGTAACCTGTTGACACCCTATAAAAGAGATTGATAGTCTTACCTGACTGCTAACGACGATCGTTCGCGATCATATGCCATTTGAGGTGGTATGTGATCGTTTGCGGTCCAAAGCCGTTCGTGGCGAATGGTGACTATTCGCGGTCTGGATGCCGTTCGAAGAGATTTGTGATTGTTCGCGATTGGCTGCCATTCAAGGCGAGTTGTGACCGTTTGACGTTGGGTGCCGTTCGAGGCGAAGTGTGACCATTCGGGGTCGGGTGCCGTTCGAGGCGAATTGTGACCGTTCGAGGTCGGGTGCCGTTCAAAGCGAATTATGACCGTTCGAGGTCGGGTGCCGTTCGAGGCGAATTGTGTGTGTGCCTAGGAGGGACTTAGTATTATTAATGTCAGATTTCACATTGGGGTGAATTTTTGACTTGTTTGTTATGGCTGTTTATCGCTATCTCAGAGCAAGCCTGAGGGCCATTTGCGATCCCGTATATGTGTAAGTGGCTTAGTCGTTATGGAATCACAAATAGAAGATTTACATCCAGAATAAGTTTTTCAATAGAAATGTCCAACAAAATCAAGTCCGAACATAAGAAATGGAAAACAAAAACAATACAGAGACGTCAAAGTGCAAATACCTACGCCGATGTATTTGCAGTCGTATCAGAGCATGCCCGAGGATCCTTCGCGGTCTTGTTTATGTGTAAATGACTTAATCGCGTTGATGTAGAGTTTGCCACTTATACGTCATTATTTCAATCAATTGATAACAATCTGACGCCCCGATCCTGAGCCATTCTCGGTTGATGTAGATGGTGACCTGATGTGCATGTAAATGTGCATATTTTAACCACCATTTTTATTCTTTTTAAATTAAATAAATGATCATATTGGGTATTTTAACTAGTTTAAACCACAATGCATATTATTTGAAATTGTCACATATTCATCTTCATCGAGGGGCAAAATGATCATTTTTGTGCATATATTAATTTGAGAACATTTAATTGGAAATTTTTATATTAGTTTGTAGGAAATTACACTCAATTACAAGTGGGTTCATGAAGGAATATGCATGCACAAAATGAATAGAAAGGAATGAAGATGGAAATAATTCAAAGTGAAGAACATGGAGGACCCCACCTACCCACTACCTAATGTACAAATTAAAGGCTAATGCACATGCTAAAAGACATTTAAAGCTTCATGTACATTTAAGTGGGGGATTATTAAAGCTAATGATAACTTGGCCACCACACTTCCTCCAAGGGCATTTTGGGTACTCCCCAAAAATATGCATTAGGGTTTCTAACTTGTATAAATACCCCTTATGTTTCATATAGCCACCTTGCTCTTAGTTAGTTAGTTTTAGTTTAGAAAATAAATCGAATCTCTCTTTCTTTCCATGGCAACTTAGCCATTTCTTCTCTTATGTAATTCTTTTTTTATGCAATGTTAATTATTGTTTCTTTTTAATTACATGTTCATTTCCTTTTATGCAAGTAGTGTAGATTTTCCTTTATGCAATTAGAATAGCCGTCTTTTCCATTAGCTTTCATTTTCCTTTCTTTTTGCTTTCATGTTGCTTTCTACATTTGTTGATTTGATAACAAATATGAGAGCTTAATCCCTACAATTTAGGGGTAATGAAGCTCTCTAGTATGTAGATGCAACATTTTGATGTTTATACTCTCTTTTTGTGCTTTAATGGAAACACTTGAAGTGGTTTAATGATGTTGTTTAGCTTTGAATTTGATAGTCTATGTTGTTCATAACAAATAGGCTATGCTTAAACAAACATAACACAAAATGCCTCTTCATCTAAATATGATTATGGTAAAGAAGTGAATGTTGAAATTGAAATTTGATAGCCTATATTTCTAAACAATAGTTAATAGGCTATGCTTAAAATAGATTTTTATTTCAACTTTGTTGTCATATTTCATGAGAGTTAAATGTGTATTAGTGGTTGTGTTATAGTTTGATGGTTTAAATTGGGCTAATTAATAGCACAAATATATCATACTTATGATAAACACATCAACTAATTACACTAATGAAAAGAAAGGAGAGATCATAACTTCATTTTGTTGATTTATATGATCTAGAGAGTGGATTTATCTCTAAATTGTTCTTTGAACTCTCATATTTTTATCATTTTCTTTTGCTAGTTTTTGTTAGTTTCTTACATTTCTAACTATTCACTCTCGACTTCGGTATAATTTGATTGAATAGAATTTTAAAATCATCAATTCCCTGTGGATCGACCCGTATTCGCCACGTGCTACATTCGTACACCGTGCGCTTGCGGTAAATTTTATTTCAACATTCGTTCGATGGTTTTCTAAACCGATAGAATTTCCGTCGACGAACAAGTTTTTGAATACCCCCACACTTATCTTTTTATTCGTACTCGAATAAACTAAAATTAAGGTAAATCCGTTTTTGTAGGGAGCACGACTGCATTGAGCGTATGCAATAAGCCGTTAAATCTCTGGGTGTTCCCAGTTGGACGAGTGTTGTCTCGTGAGGGTTTTCAGCGGATACTACCCACAAAATCCAAATGCATGATGAAAATATTTACAAAATGCAAGATTTATTTACAAAGAGATGAATGCAAAATTTTGAAAATATTTACAAATGAAGGATTTATTTTTAAATTGACACGAATAAGTTAAATATAGGTTTTGGTCATTATCTTGAAAATTTATGTCATTTACTCGTCAAAATTTTCAACAAAAATCAAGTTATCATAACAAATAGACTATAGTTTAACTTGTTGTTTCGGTAGATAACAAAGCGTAATTATAAAATGAATCCTTAGTTGATTATCAAAGTTTATCAAGTGGTATTTTCATTTCGTTTCATAACAAATCAAATCAAATAAGTAAAAATACTGCTAGGATTTCAATTGCTTGCTCTCTCATTATTTGCAAGAAAAATTACACACCTAGCTCAGGTAAACTGAGGCCAGATATACCACCCATGCACTGCCTTTTGGGCTTATGTGAGGGGAGTACAAAGCATGGCGAGTGTACACACTTTCGTGCATACACCTATCGACCGTAGGTGGTTTTTATTAAGTCTTTATTTAACATGTGTTCCATACATGCATAACCGTGAGGACTTTTAAATGAGTATGAAAGCACGTAATCAAAGATTTCAAATAATTCACCCATGCATAACCATGAGGACTTTTAAATGAGAGTGAATACTTGGATGTTATTATTATTTTTTATTATTTTTTAATTTTTTTAAGACAGAGAGAGAGAGAGAGTTTTGCAAAATCATCTTAGCACCATTTAACTAAGAAGACAAAAAAGATGTTACATCCTTTACTTTAAATCAACCACTTTTTAAAACAAAGATTTTCAATTAGGATATACTTCATAATTAACACGTATGAATCTTCCTATATACTAGTTAAACCATTATTATTTGTAATCAAATTTTATTTTTATTTTTGTTTAGACAAATAAATTTTCAAAAATTTCAATTTAATAAACCAAAGCCATATATTTATCTTATAGTGTTTCTTTTAAAAATAAATCAAAAGAAAATTCGTTTTTGGGATTTTTTTTAAATTTTTGTTTTTTTTTGTGATTTTAAAGCAAAAATAAACCATGAAAAAAAAAATGAAGATGAGTCTCCCCCCCACACTTGATTTTGACTGTGTCCCTACAGTCAACCCAAGTGGAAGGAGAAAAACAAAAATAAAAACATGACCTTTACTTAAATGAAAATGAAAAGGTTATTATTTACAAGAGATCGGAAAATATACAGTTAAAGAGTAAATGAAACGGTCTTCCAAAGATCGATTCATTTGTCTTGTCAAATATGTGAGACACAGCTTAAGCACGAAAATCAAAATCGTAAAAGATTTCAAAGTTGAACATTGATTTGGAAAAACAAATGTTGTTTTATTAAAAATCGTACGAGTTGTTTTGTTTTCGATGATTTTTGGGGTCGATAAAAGAATTGATTGAAGTTCAAGTTTATTTTCACCAATTTGAAATTCAAGCTTATCATTGAAAACATTTTCAGGGTTATTGATTTCAAAATCAAAATGGTGACTTTCATCTTCCCCATTGGAATTTAACAACTCGTCATTCAAAAGTCCAAAAAATTCGTGCTCGTTAAATTCATCTTCCTTAATTGGAAAATCCAAAGTTGTTGTATTCGAATTTTCGAAATCAAGAAAAGGAAGATCGAATTTTAAATTTGGTTTCACACCCTTAAAAGAATTGAAATCCAACTCAATTACCGTGTTTTCAACAACTTCATTAAGATCATCATTTTCAGTTTCAAAAGTTGTTATTTGAAAATCGTCAATTGTGGTAAAAGATGGATTATCACTTGACTCGTCACACGTTGAAATTTGATTTTGTTTTTCACGTTGTTTCATATATGTTTCAAACAAAAAAATCCGTGTGATCATCGTAAATTTCGTTCATTTGTTCAACAAAATCCAATTTGTAGTTATTAACTTGAGAATTTTCGATTTGGATTTGTTGAGGACAAATTTTTTCAATCGCATCGTAGTCGAGATTATTCCCATTGCCAAAATTATTTGAAAAGTGGATCTCATTTTGATTTTGAAATTCATTTTGAAGCTCGAAATTGAATTGGCATGGGTTACACTTGAAATCATTTGAATTTTGAAGTGAATTCAAATTTTGATTATTTTGAAAACTTTGATTCGAGTTATAGCACAAACGTGAATTACACAACTCATTTATCTCTTGATTTTGTTGCGTAGAGAGTTCAAGTAATAAAGAAATGCAATTTTCAAGAGTTGAGGGTTGACCATTACTTTGGAAATTTTGTTGTTCAAAATTCGAATTGTCTAAACAAAAGTTGTTGTTAAAATATCCATACGAATTTGGAGTGAACTCATATGGATTATATTTATTTTCATAACTAAATTCAAGTGAGTGAGGAAAAGGAAACTCGGACATTTTCAAGAATTTTTTTTGGGTTTTTTTTTATAAACGGAAAATATTTACAAAGAAAATTTATTTTTAAAAAGGAAAATCGATTTTTGTTTTGTTTTTATTTTTCAATTTTTTTTTTGTTGAATTTTGGTTTTTCTAAATTTTTTTGGATTTTTTTTGAAATTTCAAACAAAAGGATTAAAAATTTCAAAGAACAAGGAATATTTACAATTTTTTTAGTTTTGGATTTTGAATTTTTTTTTTTAAAATATGCATGAACTAATGCAACTAAATGAATGCAAGAGTTAATTACAAATGATTTATCCTAAGTTAACACAAAATTGTATAGTCACACACTGTCTTAAATCAACAAAAATATTTCTTAGCCAGGTAACGGGCAGGGTTTATCGGTGCACCACGAATCACCGTAGCAACGCAGCCGAAGGTTTAAGTACTTTCAGAGGAACAACCACTATAGTATTTACGAATCACCGTAATATTTATAAATGGTTATTACTCTGCCGTGGCCTAGACACTAAGAAATTAAATTGTTCAAAGAAGACAACTGTCAATATACAATTAAGTGAGTTATTATTTAATCAAATTCTAAGATGAAATGCAAAGCTGAAATAAAACGTGTATTAACAATGCAACTAGAATGAAATTTTGTTTTTGCTTTTGCTTTTGATTTTTTTTTTAAATTTTTTTTCTTAAAATGCAAGCAAACAACAATGCAAGACAACTAAAACATAAAATTTTATACGCAAGCAAGCAGTTATTTTTTTGGGCAAGCACTTCAAATCAAGCAATTTATTTAACAAGCACTTCTGCTCTTTCTGTAATTCTGCTTGGGCAACCTGAAATAAAGCAAGATATATACAACTTTTTTTTTAAAAGGAAACTTAAAAGTAGGGTTTTACTTAAAAAAAGAAAAATTTGTTATCAAGAAGAAATCCAATCAAAACAGGACAAACAAGTCAAAACGAAACAAACAAAACAAATTAAAAACTAAACAAATTGAAACTTTTTTTTTGAAGTTAGGATGGAGCTAAAAAAAAAGTAAAACAAAACTAATTTTTTTCTCTCCGAAGGATTAAACAACAAAACAAAACGAAAAGCTACCTCTTTTTTTTAAAAAGGAGAAGAAAAACTACTTGAAACTTAAAACTAATAAAAAAGAAATAAAGAAAAAAAGAATGAAAACCAATCACTCAAGTTTTCGCCCGGCCCACTAAACAAAAAAATTAACACACCTCCAACTTCTTAATCATCAGATAAAACGACACAACTCTGATAAAAAAAAGAAAAATCCTCCAATGTCTAAAATCTTACACCTAAATTAAGTCGAGTTCTGCAAAATCGAAAGCCTTAAAAAAAAAATTCGAATCGAATTCGCGAGAAGGCTTGGTGTTCAAATACGAAATCGAGCTGCTGTGTATCGCGGATCTGGTTGTTCAAGCGTTTGATTTCGGTGACTGGTATGAACGGCTGAGGAGATGGAGTTAGGTCGAAGGGGGCTCGAGTTCGTGGTAGTAGAGGAATGGTCGTGACGGTCGAAGTGGCGGTCGAGGCTGTATGGGTGGTTCGAATTGGGAAGTTTAGGTGAAGTGATGTGGATTTGAGGAGTGCAGATGGTTGCGGTGGTGAAGGGAAGACGTGGTTGAGGGTGTGATGAAGTTAGGTTGGTTGTACTGGGTTTGTTTTTCTGCAGTTCTAGGTGGAAATTCGGGTTATTTGGGTGGTAATGGTGATTGCAGGTTTGAGGAGTTTAAGGGTGAGTTGCTACCTTGGTTGTTGAAGGTTAGTTGTGGTTGACGGGTGAGGTTGGAGGCAGGAGGATGTGGAGGAGCTTTTGTGGCAGTTTGGCAGAATCTGTTATGTGACTGCAGTTTTAATCAGAAGGCGGAGGGGAAGTAGTCTGGTGAATGTATGGCAGTAGATGGCGATGATGGAAAATTGATGAGGAGATGAACTGTGAGGCTTGTGATGTTGAAGGCAGGAGGTTTGAGAAGTATGGAGATGTCGGTAGAAGTTGCTTGTGAAGGCACTGTTTGTATTGAAGTGGCTGTTGAAGAATGGTGGTAAGGGTGCAGTCAGTTGGTATGGTAGGGGATATGCGAATTGACAGCAGAAGTGGGAGCTGTGGTTGTTCGAGTTGTGGATGCTCGCCAATTTGGTCACGGATGTGGTCTGGTGGGAATTGGTTGCAGAGGGAGATGATGGAAGTTGTGTGGAACAGGGAGAGGGGAGTTGATGTACGTGCACGGTGATGTGAACAAAGGGTTTGCACGGCGATGGTGGAGGATGTTAGTGCACTGTTTTGTCAATGGGGAAGTGGGTATTGCAGTGTAACAGTGGGATGCTGGTGTATTGTTTGGATTTTTGTATTGGTTTTTTTTATTGTTGTGAACTAGTGATGGTGGAGGTGCTGTAGGGTTACGGGGAAGAGGATGGAGGTAGTCTGTGTGAAGTGGTGTTTGGTGATGGGGGTTTGAATGCTGCAGTGTTGAACTGGTGATAGGGGCAGTGGATGTAGAAGTTATGTGGAGTTGTGGTTGGTAGGTAGTGGAGTATGTAAATATTATGGCAGCTTGTTTGTTTGTCAGGGAGGATGGTGAGTGGATTGTTGTGTTCAGTTGAATGGTAGTGATGTTTTGTATGGAGAATGTGTGTTGATGGAGTTGTTGGAGTGTTGTTTGTGATTTGAGGGATCTAGAAGGCAAGCAGTAGAGTTTGTGACAGGGTTAATGAAAACAGAGAGTGAAAAGAGAGTGAAAACAGAGAGTGAAAATAGTTTTGTAAACAGTGAAGAGAAATGCAATGCAACAGTTATTATTTTTAATTAAAAATTGTAAATGCAATGTAGATTGTAAAAATGAAATGCAAATTGAAAGGATAATAAAATATTTTTGTTTTTGTTTTGAAATTGTGATGTTCCCTTTTTTTTGACTAATATGCAAATGCAAAAGGAAAATAGAAAACAAGCACACAAACAATTGCACACAAAAATCAAATAAACACACAATAATCAAAAGAAAATAATTCGAAAAATAGAAAATCAAAATCAAAGCAAATCCCCGGCAACGGCGCCAAAAATTTGTTCGTCGACAGAAATTCTATCGGTTTAGAAAACCGTCGAACGAATTTTGAAATAAAATTTACCGCAAGCGCACGGTGTACGAATGTAGCACGTGGCGAATACGGGTCGATCCACAGGGAATTGATGATTTTAAAATTCTATTCAATCAAGTTATACCGAAGTCGAGAGTGAATAGTTAGAAATGTAAGAAACTAACAAAAACTAGCAAAAGAAAATGATAAAAATATGAGAGTTCAAAGAACAATTTAGAGATAAATCCACTCTCTAGATCATATAAATCAACAAAATGAAGTTATGATCTCTCTTTTCTTTTCATTAGTGTAATTAGTTGACGTGTTTATCATAAGCATGATATATTTGTGCTATTAATTAGCCCAATATAAACCATCAAACTATAACACAACCACTAATACACATTTAACTCTCATGAAATATGACAACAAAGTTGAAATAAAAATCTATTTTAAGCATAGCCTATTAACTATTGTTTAGAAATATAGGCTATCAAATTTCAATTTCAACATTCACTTCTTTGCCACAATCATATTTAAATGAAGCGGCATTTTGTGTTATGTTTGTTTAAGCATAGCCTATTTGTTATGAACAACACAGACTATCAAATTCAAAGCTAAACAACATCATTAAACCACTTCAAGTGTTTCCATTAAATCACAAAAAGAGATTATAAACATCAAAATGTTGCATCTACATACTAGAGAGCTTCATTACCCCTAAATTGTATGGATTAAGCTCTCATATTTGTTATCAAATCAACAAATGTAGAAAGCAACATGAAAGCAAAAAGAAAGGAAAATGAAAGCTAATGGAAAAGACAACTATTCTAATTGCATAAAGGAAAATCTACACTACTTGCATAAAAGGAAATGAACATGTAATTAAAAAGAAACAATAATTAACATTGCATAAAAAAAGAATTACATAAGAGAAGAAATGGCTAAGTAGCGATGGAAAGAAAGAGAGATTTGATTTATTTTCTAAACTAAAACTAACTAACTAAGAGCAAGGTGGCTATATGAAACATAAGGGGTATTTATACAAGTTAGAAACCCTAATGCATATTTTTGGGGAGTACCCAAAATGCCCTTGGAGGAAGTGTGGTGGCCAAGTTATCATTAGCTTTAATAATCCCCCACTTAAATGTACATGAAGCTTTAAATGTCTTTTAGCATGTGCATTAGCCTTTAATTTGTACATTAGGTAGTGGGTAGGTGGGGTCCTCCATGTTCTTCACTTTGAATTATTTCCATCTTCATTCCTTTGTATTCATTTTGTGCATGCATATTCCTTCATGAACCCACTTGTAATTGAGTGTAATTTCTTACAAAATAATATAAACATTTCCAATTAAATTTTCTCAAATTAATATATGCACAAAAATGACCATTTTGCCCCTGGATGAAGATGAATATGTGACAATTTAAAATAATATGAATTTTGGTTTAAACAAGTTAAAATACCCAATATGATCATTTATTTAATTTAAAAAGAATAAATATGGTGGTTAAAATATGCACATTTACATGCACATCATGACCGCTCTCGTTCCACCCTCATTCCCTTTCTCATATACTGCGATAGCAGATCATTCCGGGTATGCCCTTCAAGCTCATCCTTCAAGTGCCCGCAATCATTTGTGCTATGAACATTTAGTTCATGGATTAAGCAATACTTGTCGGATATTCTTTCATTGCTAGTCGGATCCCTTCTTATTGGCTTTCAATAGGGAATCTGCCCCCTAATATCCTGGTAGATCCGCTCCAAAGTCTCATTCAACTCCGTATAAGAGGTGAATCTTAGTTCCTTTCATGGTCGCTTTGGCCCATCACCATTATCCTTGGCCTTCCGTTTCCCTTTATCAGTTCCTGAATCTTTTTCAGGAGGATTTCCGCCCTTGACTGCATAAACATCCACTTCTTCTCATTCCTCTCTTTCAGCGTTTGCATCCCCCAATCGTAGAAATCCTTCAGTCTCATGATAAAATTCTCCTAGATCCATAGAGGGATCCCTTGTCAATGAATTCTTGAATTCTATGCCATCGGCTATGCCAGATATAGTTGCCATCGAAACAGTGGATGTGTCTGGTCGATCAATCGATACTGCCGCTACATTGAATCGTGTTAGAAAGCTCCTCAAAATTCCTCGGTTCTTTACTTTAATGTTGCCAAACTCATCACATTCTTGGGTCTCGAAATGTGAACTCTGAATTGCCTCATAAACTTCTCAGTCAAATCGGTCTATGTTCCAATGGAGCTGCTCTCCAGTTGTCTGAACTATAGCGCTGCAACGTCTGTCAAATACAATGGGAAGCACTGGGCCATGACCTCCTCTGATGCCCCCAGTACTTCCATGTGCCTCATATACCTTGTCAGATGAACGGCAGGGTCTGTCCTTCCATCGTACATCTCCAATGTCGGTAGCTTGGATTCTGGTGGATTCCTGACCTGTGTAATTGCAGGAGAGAAGGGGCTCATGTTCACGTCTTCCAAATCTCTATTCACTAGTCCGCCTCTCATGGCTTGCCTAATCATCTCTGCCAGTCTATCATTGTTTCCAAGCAATGTTCCTTGTCCATTATCTTTGATCTGCCCCCCATTTCACACGAGAATCCTGGAATCTAGTTTCATAGACGGGTTTCCATCCCTCTATTAATGTCATGTTGAACAGCTCCACCTGGTATTCGACCTAAGGTTGGATCAACACATTCTTGGTGAGTGCCCCTTAGCTCTGGGGTTACTCCAGATGATCCAGCTCTATTCTGGGTCATGTTTGCTCCATGCTCCTGACTCCTATCTCAAGCATCTCCTGCAGTTGTGTTAGCTTGATTCTGCACTCTAGTTTGTCTAGCTTGTCGAAGCAGATTCTGCATCATCTCTTCTTGGCTTCTTTAGAAGCTCTTCATGCATGGCTCCCATCATCATCTCCATCTCGTCCCGGGTGATGAAGACTAAGGTCTGATTCGCCCTTGAGAAAGCCTCCTGACTCCCTTCGTGCTGACTTCTTTCAATCCTTTGTTTTCTGGCTGATTGTCTTGCCATAAATTTTCAAATCCGAGCATCTAAGCAATCAGATTTGAAGTCTAAGTTGTAGAATCCCGAGTTCAGATTTCTCAGTGAAAGCGCCAAAATGTTTGCGCCAAAATTGGTCACAAACACCCAATTGCCAATGAAAGCACTAGTTCACAATCACAGATCATAGATCACAGATAATAAGTATGTAAAGGATTAATAATCAAGAACACTCAAAAAGTTTAGGTGAAAGTAGTAAAGAACATAGAGTTTATAGTGGTTCCGCAATTTGGCCTACGTCCACTTTGAAGTTGATAATTTTGTTGAAGTTTGCTTGTAGATTACAATGAGTTACAAACGATTACAACAGCAAAATTCGAGTACAATAATGAATCCGGCAGAGTCTGGATGTAGAAGAGCCAAAAGTCACCTTTTTCTACAGGCCCTAGGGCTCTATTTATAGGCGTAGGAGACAAATATCTTGCTTAGATCTCGGGAGACCACTTCTGGCACGTGAGTGGGCCCATATGATCGATCCCAAGCGATTTTGACTTGATCCGTGATTAATACGAATGAATTTCATATCGATCAAGATTCGATCCAATGGAGTCGAATGAATATTCCTTAGGTCGTGCGTAGCACCTGTGAAAATTTCATAGCATTTGGACTTGTAGATGGTGAGATATGATCGATGCAAGTTCAGATCTTTTGACGGTTGTTTGGTTCGCATCGACCATTCTTCGTATCGCTCTCTTTGTATCGATCGAGCACGTGCCTGCTAGTTGATGTGGCGCTAACCCCTCGGCTTAATCCACGTTTTATGCTGAATCGACCAAGTCTTTCCTTGCTTGTATCGATCGGCTTTTGTTGGACATTTCGTATTGATCTTGTGTTGTTCTTCGCATCGGTATGCTGTAATTTACTTTGAATCGAACCTTGAAACTATTTTGTATCGGTCACTCAGTGCCCATTTCGTATCGATCGACGGATGGTCTCTTCATATCGATCATACGACAGCAGATTTCGCATTGATGGGAGGTCTCTGGATCGATATGAAACGGACCTCCATGTTGCTGCCGATGGATTCATTTGGGACAGTTGTTGATGGATACGAAGAAAGGCTTGTTCACCAATGGATACGAAATAGAGCTTGTTCACAGATGGATACGAAATGAGATCCATGTGAAGATGGCCGATTGGTGGATATGAACATGTCAACCCTCTTGGCTTGTATTGATCATATCTTGAGCATATGAACTCGAATTGACCTGAAATTTGGAACGTCAGCTTTCATGGCTTTAGTTGTTGTATCATATCAATTGTAGCCCAATCTAGACTCGGAAAAAATTCGTCGATATCGATAGTGAACCTATGTATAACTGGCAATCGAGAAGGATTGTCATTAGTTTCTAGTCAATCTTTTGGTATCACGGCCTTGTTAAAAGGCGGGATAACAATAAATATTAAAAATCTTTCAGAAATTTAAAGCATGGTTAGTAAAATAATTAAAGATTTGGAAATATGACTTTGGAAATACAAATATAATCTATTTTTACATAAAAGTGATTATGAATTTGGAATATAAGTATTATGGTTTTATTAAATAAGTAATACAAGATTCGTGGAATTTGGAAATGTGATTCTGAAAAGTGTAAACTTAGTTTATTTTTAAATAAAATAGTTATATTTTAATATGGATTTAGAAGAGTAATTAAATATGGTTTTAGAATATGGTTTAATGAATAATACAACTATATGGAAATTTGAGACAACTTTGTATGTATAAGTGGAATCTTGGAACAATTCGGGGTTGTAGAATATTTTATTATATAAGTGAACACTTATTTAAAGTTAAATAATAAGTGGATTTGTGGAAAATTATAAAACATGCTTTTTAATAAATAATAAAAATTAGAGAGGAAAATTATTTTGAAAACCTTAATTCTATAATTTAGCAAGTACAATCATTTGACTTAATGTTATCGTTTGTTTTATATGCTTTCGAATAACGCTTCATTGAATCTGGTATGACACATTAAATAAAAATTTTGAGTGGAATTTACTAACCTATTAGCGAATACTTGAATTCCACCGGGTAGTAGGGATATCTTGGTGAAATTCTTGTGATCGTATTTGGGAATAACATTTTAGAGTTGTATTCTCTTCTAATGTATGACAAGTGGTTGCTAGATCCTTAAGAGAATGTGGCTCAAGTTTTCCAATAGTGTCTGCAATAGTGATATTTACTAGCTTTTAATAAAAACTTGGATCTCACCATACGATATGAGAAGTATTAGTTAAATCATAGTAATTACTGAAGGTGGTAGTATTTAGCACTTTAAGGTTACTCTCTTTTGGTGTGTGGCAAGTGGCTGCTAGATCCTTAAGAAGTTACTCCTAGGTTTATTTTCTAGTGTAATAATCTAAAATAAATCTAAAAGATTCCGACCATGGATGCTATCATTGAGAGCATCCTATGATTCTCGTCCTGTCTATGATCCCTGGTATTGAATCGGTTCGTGTGATACCAAATTGTATGTTTATTTTCTATAGTTCTATGTACGATCATTACAATCGTTTTGAGTAAGATCTTTTGGATTTTGGATATTTGGATTCTACGACTACTTTTTGTTCATGAAATATATATACGTATTCTTTGGTCTTGTATTCGTGAAATATATATATATATATATATATATATATATATATATATATTATTGTGTCTTGTATTAGTGAAATAAACATATATTCTTGTGTCTTATGTTCATGAAATAAATATATATTCTTGTTTCTTGTGTTCATAAAATAAATATATATTCTTGTGTCATATGATGGATGCGAAATTAAGTTAATTCTATTTTTCTGTGTTTAATAACTAGTTCGTGTCGGGGAGTTAAACCTATAACCCTATTCTGAGGTAAATTAATTCTATAACTCGTTATATCCTGGATATATGTAACTATTTATATGTTGTTTATTCTTGTTTTGTGTTCTGTTCTCACCCTATTGGATATTTATAGATAGTATGACTCGGGTGTTATTTTGCTCGGGTTGCGCCGAGACTTTTCAGGTTACAGGAAAAGTTGACCTTTGGATGTTTGGGCTAGCAAGGAGATAAACACTTTTGACTTTTTAGTTTATCTCACTTAGGAAATTTGTTAATATGCTTCTAAGATGTTCAAGTGAGATTAGAGAATTGTAAAACTTGTATAATAATCTAGTTTAGTATCGCATTTTGTAAACACAAAATTTATATATGTATAAGTTAAGATTTATTCCTATGTGATCTGTGACTGTTATTTATATGATATATTGTTCTTATTTTTAGAAATCAATGTGTCTATTAGTTTGTATTAATTTTGTACATGTCAAATTCAGTTCAGATATTAAGTGAAAATATATAAATGACGTGTTAATGTTAGTATAAATATATATATTCACATTTGATCACTCTTAACAAGCAGTATTCTCTGGATTAGCAAACGATATTACTTGTAATGTTCTTTGCTAATCTGGCATCATGGTGGGGTCGTTATACCTTGATATTAGAGCCGTTTCAGAATATTATAACATATAATAGTACAGATCCGAGATCTAGATAGCTTAGAGTCCTGTCCCCTGGGGTGTGTGGTAGATAGTCACATTATTTATCTACTAAGGGATAGCAATATAAAATGATTATTGGGAGAATCATTTGGGGCATAAATTGATTTAAAAAAAAATTAGTTGATAAATTGGTATTTATTACATTAAAACCTTTGGAGAATATTGAGCAAAATCTTTTAGAGTTAAGAAAATTTTGGAATTAAATTGGAATGAATTAAATTAAAGTGAAATATTTTCTTTTAATAGAAATTTAGGAAATTTGAGTGAATAATTTTAAAATTTAAATTATCTAGGAATAATCAAAGTTGCGCAGCGGAATGTCAAATATTGAATTATTGTGCTAATAGTGGTTATGTATGTTTTGGTTGATTGGTTGATAGAATTTGATTGTTTGATTGCATTTATTTCAAATAAGATGCATGGATATTAGTGATAATAAAATTAATGCATCCAAACTTGAGATTATCTATTGTGTTGACTAATTCGGACATTATTTAAGGATTCTAGTCGATATGTGGAATGCCATGTTATAGATAGGGGTTCCTAAACATCGAACGTGACTGTTTGACAGAAGTAATAATTAAAATTTGGAAATTGAAGTATGGATTTCTTTCATTATGGAATATTATGAAGTCAATCTAATTGAACTGTAATCATGAATTGTTAATATCTCCTATATGATATGAATTTGATATTAAATACTAATATGAATTTTGAGATAGGTGCATATATATGAAGTTAAATAGATATTATTTAAAAGATTATAAATTATTTGCTTAAGGAATATTAGCGGACCCTTTAATATTTCAAATATAACGTACGCTCGGATTACATATCGCATTTTTGTGTTTTTCCCTACGTGATGTATCATCCTTGAGATGAGATGTGTATTATGTAATTATATTCATATTGTAAATTTTCGAAGTGCTAGTTTAAGGAGACACTGGTGAATTTTTTTGCGAATTTAAGACATTAGAAAATTTTGATAACTAAAAATTTGATTTTTAGTATTGCAATTTAAAGTGGTATTAATCGAATATTTGGAAATGAAATCATAAAATAGTTAACACATAATTGTTTTAAGAAGAATTCATATTTTGAATTTCTTTCATTACATAAATTGCGGGGACAAAATTTTCTTAAAAGGGAAGTCTGTAACAACTCTATTATTAGCTACTTAATTAATTGAATTCAATTAGGGAAACTTAATGCTAAATTGTGATCAGTGAAATTTAATTATGAAATTAAATTTAGTTTTGAGAATAATTCACTTGATTTATTTAAGAAATGAGTTTCATTTAAAAAGGATTTCAATTTAAATTTGAAATATCACTAAATGAATTATTTAATTTTGATAGTTAGAGTAAAATGTTGATATTGTGATTCATTGTTAAAAATGAGCTTTTTTAATTGAGATTTGGTTTAAATAAAATTTAGAAATCAATTTATATTTTGGTTTAGTGTATTGTAGTGTTAAAAGAAGTAATAAAACATAATAGGGTTAGTAACACTTTTCTTATAGAAGAATTTGCAACACCTAGCTTATTTGATCCTAACCAAACCCTATTTGGCCCAAATAGATGCTAGTGTAAGAAGAAAACAAAACATGTTCATTTTCTTCTCATTTTTTCTTGGCTCAAGAACTAGAAAACTAAATTATTTTAATTATCAAACCCTAGCTCTTAAATCATTCCAAATATAATGTAAATTATTGGGATTCTGTTCAATAAATATAGAAATCAATCTCAGGTAATTTTCTATATCCTCTAATGGGTTTAATTCATCGATTAATTCCCTTTTTTGGTCTAGGATTGTGATCTTTTCTCTTTCAATTTCTAAATTTAACCTAGGTCTAATTGATGAAAGATGCTAGGATATGAAAATTTGGGTTTCTTACATCAATTCAGGCATATAAAAGTTAGTTGACCCTCACAAACCTATCTCTAAATTTTTGGTTTGCATATATTTATTGTGTGATGAATGATTGTGAACTTGAATGATTTTTTGGTTGCTATTTGCTGAAAATTATCTGTGAAAATTGCTGCAATAAAATAGCGATATGCTTGTGAAAATTAATCAGAATTGGCTATATTTGCGGTAGAAAGTTCTTTCAATTAATTCCCTAACTCGTTATATCAAGAACATCTGTAATTACTTATATGTTTTTTATTCTTGTGTTATATTCTGCTCTTGCCCTATTGGATATTTAGAGATAGTCTGACCCAGGTTTTTTTTGCTCGAGTCAAACCGAGATTTTTTAGGTTACAAGACAAGTTGACCTATGGATGTTTGGGCTAGTAAGGAGATAAACTCTTTTGAATGTTTAGTTTATCTCATTTAGGAAATTTATAAATGTGTTTATAATATGCATAATTGAGATTAGAGAATTGTGAAACTTATATAACAACCGAGCAAAGTGTTTCATTTTGTAAACACAAAATTTGCATATGTATAAGTGAGACTTATTCCGCTGCGATCTGTGACTGATATTTATATGATATATTGTTCTGATTCTAAAAAAATTCCATGTTTATTACTTTGTACTAATATTGTACACATCTAATTCAGTTTAGATATTAAGTGAAAAGTATAAATAACATGTGAGTGTTAGTATAAAGATATATTCACATTTGATTTCCCTTAACAAGCCGTATTCTCCGGATTAGCAGACGAGGTTGCTTGTAATGTTATTTGCTAATCTAAGCATTGCGGTGGGGTTGTTATGGCTTGGTATCATCATTGTGTCAGAAAATTATAGCATATAGTATTACGGATCCATGACCTAGATGACTTAGAGTCTCGTCCCCTGGGGTGTGCGGTTGATAGTTATATTAATTATCGAATTAGGGATGGGGATATAAAACGATTATCGGGATAATTATTGGAGCGTAAATTGATTTTTAAAAAATTTAAATTGATAAACTAAAATTTGTGACATTGAAACCTTTGGAGAATATTGAGTAAATCTTTTACAGTTCAGAAAATTTCAGAATTATATTGGATTCAATTAAATAAAAGTGAACTATTTTATTTTAACAGAAAATTTAGGAAATTTGAGTGAATAAGTTTAATATTTGATTGATCTTGGAATAGTCAGAGTTGCGTAGTGGAATTTCAGACATTGCATTATTCCACTGCAAGTGATTATGTATGTTTTGGTTGATGGTTGCTAGGAACTGATTGTTTGTTTGCGTATTTAAAATTGGATGCATGGATATTAGTGATATTAAAATTAATGCATCTAAACTTGAGATTATTTATTGTGTTGACTTATTCGAACGTTGTTTAAGGATTCTAATCAATATGTTGGACGCCATGTTATCGAAAGAGGTTCCTGAACATTGAACATGACATTTTGGCATAAGTAATAATAAAACTTGAAAATTTAAGTATGGATTTCTTTTAATATGGAATAATATTGTATCAATCTAATTAAACTGTAATCATGAATTGTTAATATCTCCTACATGATATGAATTTTATATTAAATACTAACATGATTTTTTGAGATAGGTGCAGGTATCTGAAGTTAAATAGATATCATTGAAAAGATTTTAAATTGTTTGCTTACAAAATATTAGCGAGCTCGATAATATTTCAAATATAAGGTTCATCTCGAATTACGGATCACATTTTTGTGTTTTTCCCTCCGGGATGCCTCATCCTTGAGATGAGTTGTATAATACGTAATTATATTCATATTGTAAAATTTTGAAATGCTAGCCATGAGACAATGGAGAATTTTTTTTGTAAAGTTAAGACGTTTGCAAAATTTTAAGAACTAAAAATTTGATTTTTAGCATTGTAATTTAAAGTAGCATTAATCGAATGTTTGGAAATGAAATGAGAAAATAGTTAACAAATAATTATTTTTTAAAAGGAACTTATATTATGAATTTCTTACGTTAAGTAAATTGCAGGGACGTAATTTTCTTAAGGGGGAAGTCTTTAATAACCCTATTGTTAACTACTTAATTAACTAAATTTTATTAGGGAAAATTAATGCTAAATTGTGATTTGTGAAATTTAATTTAGTTTTAAGAATAACTGATTTGATCTATTTAAGAAATGATTTTGATTTCTTAAAAAAGATTTCAATTTAAATTTGAAATATTATTGAATGAATTATTTAATTTTGGTAGTTAGTGTAAAATTTCGATATTGTGATTCATTGTTAAAATGAAGATTTTTAGTTTGATATTTGGTTTAAATAAAATTCAGAAATCAATTTTTATTTTGGTTTAGTGTAATATAGTGTTAAAAGAAGTAATAAAACATAATAGGATTAGTAACACTTTTCTCATAGAAGAATTTACACCACCTTGCGTATTGGATCCTAATCGTATCCTATTTGGCCCAAATAGAAGTTAGTCTAAGAATAAAATAAATTTTACGTTCATTTTCTTCTCATTCTATTCTCTTCTCAAGAACCAGAAAACTAAAATATTCTAATTTTCAAACCCTAGCTCCTAAATCATCCCAATTTAATGCAAATCTTAGGGCTTTTGTTCAATAAATATAGAAATCAATCTTAGGTAATCTTCTCTATCCTATAATGGGTTTAATTGATTGATTAATTCTAGTTATGGTCTAGGGTTGTGATCTTTTCTCTTTCGATTTCTCGGTTTAACCTAGGTCTAATTGACGAGAGATGCTAGCATAGGAGAATTTGGGTTTCAAAGCATCAATTCAAGCTTATAAAGGTAAGTTAAACCTCACATGCCTATCTCTAAATTTTTGGTTTGCATGTACTTGCTGTGTGATGAATGATTGTGAATTTGGATGATTGTTTGGTTGTTGTTTGCTAAAAATTATTTGTGAAAATTTCTATGGTAAAACAACGATATACTAGTATAAAATGATCCAAATTGGCTCGATCGTTTGTGGTAGAAAGTCCATTCAATTAGCTATAAGTTGTCTTTCAGCCACATTTTGAAATTTTGTTGTTTAGTGGGTCGAACTTGAGTTTGAAACTAATGGTGTAGCACTGCTCTGTGCAATTTTCTTAGTTGAAACCCGATGTTAAAATTTCCATTTAATTGGTAGATTGAAATTGGGTGAGGTTTTTTAAGTTGTAAGGTATTTTTATAAGTAACAATTTTTATATTAATCACCTTTTATAAATCTATAGTTTACTAAGAGTGGTATAGGTTTGAAGAAGATGTAACCTCTCTGCCTTGTGTTTAATCCTATCTTTAAAACACAGAAATTGTTTTAGGCATAAATTTTTCACTAATTATCAAAATTTGATAATTCTAGAAGTACTGGAAAAACATAGACTTTTTGCTACAACATTTAAGTTTTGAGTTTTGCATAATTTTGGAGATTAAATGGTAAAAAAATTAATTTTTTTGTCCCTGCCTTGTCAACGAAAGACAGAGTTAATAAATTTAAATCTAAAAATTATTTCGGCCTTAACTTTTGAAACTTAAATTAAATTGAATGATATTTTCCTTATTGTAAACGTTAGATATCTAAAACTTTCATATTTTGAGTTTTGCAAAATTCTGAGTTTATAAATTCAAAATTATAATTCTTTGTCGCTGCCTTGAGAGTAAACAACAGCGACAATGAATTTAAAATTTGAGAATTATTTTGGCCATAACTTTTGCACCATAACTCTTAATTTGATGATCTTTTATTGTTTGAAAGCATATAGTCTTATCTACAACTTTCATGTTTCAATTTTTACAAAATTATGAGACTCAAGTGGTCATAACTATAGATATTTGAACTCTAAATTTGACTTAAATGAAATAAGTTGATAAGATTCGTATATAAATTATTTTATGAAAGAGAATTATTTTTATTTATAAATCTTATAATTGTTTCTAAATTAAGCTAGTAAATATTAAAAATGAATTTTTAGCAGTTACTTTGTATTTAAGCGTGGTTAGTAAAATATTTATGGATTTGGAAATATGACTTTGGAAATACAAATCTCATCTATTTTTACATAAAAATGATTATGAATTTGGAATATAAGTATTATGGTTTTATTAAATAAATAATATAGGATTCATGGAATTTGGAAATGCGATTTTAAAAAGTACAAAGTTAGTTTATTTCTAAATAAAATGGTTATATTTTAATATGGATTAAGAAGAATAATTAAATATGGTTCTAAAGTATAGTTTTGTGAATAATACTACTATATGGAAATTTAAGACAACTTTGTCTATATAAGTTTTGAGAACCTTAATTCTATAATTTGGGAAGTACTATTGTTCGACTTAATTTTATCATTTTTTAAATGCTTTCAAATAATGCTTCATTGAATAAAATATAACTCATTGAATAAAATGTTTGAGTGGAATTTACTAACCCATTAGCGAATATTCGAATTCCACCGGATAGTATAGGATGCCTTGGTTAAATCCTTGTGATCGTATTTGAGAAGTACTTAACACTTCAGAGTTGCATTCTCTTCTAGCGTGCGACACATGGCTACTAAATCCTTAAGAGAATGTAGTTTGGGTTTTCCAGTGGCATCCGTAATAAGTGATATTGACTAGCTTTAATTAAATACTTGGATTTCACTATACGGTATGGGACTTATTGGTTAAATCGTCATAATTGCTAAAGGTGATAGTATTTGGCACTTTAGAGTTTACATCTTTTGGCCTGCAATAAGTGGCTGTTAGATTCTTAAGAAGTTACTCTTGGATTTCTTTTCAAGTGTAATAATCTAAAATAAAGCGGAAAGGTTCAATCATGGCTGCTATCCTTGAGATCATCTTACGATCCAGTGATTCTCGTCCTGTGTACGATCCCTGGTATCAGATTGGTTATGTGATACCAAATTATTTGTTCGTTTATTACGGTTCTGTGTACGATCATTACGATCATTTTGAGTAAGATCTATTGGATTATGGATATTTGGATTCTATGACTATTCTATGTTAGTAAATAAATATATATTCATGGATCTTGTGTTTTTGAAATAAATATATATTCTTATGTCTTGTATTAGTGAAATAAACATATATTCTTTTATCTTGTGTTCGTGAAAATAAACATATATTCTTGTGTCTTGTGTTCGTGAAATAAATATAGATTCTTGTGTCTTGTGATGGGTGCTGAATTAAGCTAATTCCATTATTTTGTGTTTAGAGACTAGTTCATGCCTATGAGTTAAACTTATAACCATATTTTGAGTTAAATTAGTTCCCTAACTCTTTATATCCTGGACATTTGTGATTACTTATATGTTGTTTATTCTTACGTTATATTCTGTTTTCATCCCATTGGATATTTAGAGATAGTTTGACTTGGGTGTTATTTTGCTCGAGTCAGGCCGAGACTTTTCAGGTTACAGGACAAGTTGACCTTTGGATGTTTCATCTAGCAAGGAAATAAACAATTTTAACTTTTTAGTTTAACTCATTTAGGAAATTTTTGAACATGTTTATAAGATAAACAATTGAGATTAGAAAATTGTAAAACTTGTATAACAATCGAGTTTAGTATTTTATTTTGTAATCACAAAATTCAAATTGAGATTTATTCCGCTATGATCTGTGACAGTTATTTATATGATATACTATTCTAATTCTAAGAAATCGGTGGGTCTATTACTTTGTATTAATGTTGTACACATTAAATTCAGTTCAAATATTAAGTGAAAAGGTATAAATGACATGTCAGTGTTAGTGTAATGATATATTCAAATTTGATTGCCCTTTACAAGCCATATTCTCCAGATTAGTAGACGACTTTACTCGTAATGTTCTTTCTAAATTTGGGCATCATGGTAGGGTAGTTACAAAGGTGGCAGAGTATGTCTTTAGATGTTTGACATGCCAAAAGGTAAAAGTGGAACAAAGGAAGCCTAGATGATTATTATTGTCATTAGAGGCGCTGACTTGGAAGTGAGAGCATATATCGATGGACATTATAGATGGGTTGCATAGGAGTAAAAGATGCAGTGAGGATATTTGGATTATAGTAGATAGACATGTTGAAAGTGCGTAATTTATCCCTGTAAGGAGTAATAGGACTTCAACATCTGGTGCAAATCTATGTCAAAGTAGTGGTATGACTGCATGGGATTTGGGTGAGCATTCTTAGTGATAGAGACCTCTTATTTACTAGTGAATTTTGCAAAGTTTGCAGTCAGCCACAAGAATGATATTGAATCTTAGCATCGCCTACTACCTGCAAATCGTCGGTCTGATGGAAAGTGTGAATAGGATTTTGGGAGGTTTGTTGAGGGCTTGCACTATGGATTTTAGAGGACATGGGTGTAGCATTTACCCTTAATAGAGTTCGCGTACAATAATGGTTACCAACGGACCATTGGCACGACACCGTTTGAAGCCTTATACGACAGGCCATGCAAATTGCTAAATTGTTGGTGGGCCATATACAAAATTCTACATAGACAAGATTTTATCAACGAGGCCTCGGATTAGGTATATATAATTAAACAGCGAATGAAGGCCATACATGACAATGAAAAGTCTAATGCTGACGGGATAAGGAAGGAACTGGAGTTTTCGGTTGGAGATGTGGTGTTTGTCAAGGTTTTCCCTCTAGGATTATGAGGTTCGGCACATCGAAGAAGTTGGCGACAAGGTGGGCCTTTCCTTATTTTGGAAATGGTGAGGAAACTTGCATATTGAATAAAGCTTTTGGATAAGTTAGCGGGAGTCCATGATGTCTTTCATGTTTCACACTTGAGGAAAAGTCTACACGACACTACCACTATCGTAGAGCCTGATTAGTTAGCGGATGTTGAGACGGAACAGATAACACCCGATGCCACTGCACATAGTAGGCACGGAACTAGAAAGCTTAGTAATAAAGAAATTATGATGATCCGTGTGCAGTAGAGAGATAATCCAGTACAAAGCACAAGGAAACAGAAGAGAAGATGAAGGCCTCTCATCCTGAGCCTTTTTTTGGTAAACTTTCTCTCTCCAAAATTTATTATTGCATGGGTTTTGGTTGCATCGTGGTTGCTAGATTAGATGGTTGGGGATGCTTTCCATGCATTCTACTGTTTTTTGCACTAGTATTGAATCTTATGCATATCTAGGTTGTTTGCGTACATGTCTATATTTCATGATCGTTCATTCACACTAGGATTGAGCTCACTTATTGTATGCTGCATACATAATCACAATGTATTTTTGTTTGAGTTAATGGTTGTGTAGATAACTGGTTATATAATATGGTTGTAGAGTATGTGTTATATTATTTGTCCCTTATGGATTTCGGGTACGACGTCCTTTTTAAGGGTGGGAGAATGTAACAGCCTGTAAAAATTAATAAAAAATTAATTAATTAAAATAAAGCTAAAATGAAAAAAAATTAAATGTCAGAATTTGGCAATAGAAGCTACACCATTATGTCCTTGGTGATTTTGTGATCAATTTTCATATATAAAGTTTTGTAATTGGAGATCCAATGGAAACTTATCGATGTTCGAAGCTTTCGACTTTAAACTAATTCAAACGAATTCAAATTTTATATTTAAATAACTTTAATGTGGAAATTGAAACGGGTAATAAATAGTTTAACATTAAGGAAAATTAACGTTGGGGAAAAACGTTAACATTAATGGTTAAAAGTGGAAAGAAATAAAAAGAAACGGTAGGTAATATTTCATGGTAAAAAATTGGAGACCGGTCGATCCTCTTTCTAGGTAGGTCGACTGCTAGCGGTAGATTGCTTAAGGTAGCACGGTCAACCGATGGATAGATAGCTGCTAGGGTTAGGTTAAGCCAAGAATGATCAGGATTTTATTATTATAAACCGACTTGAATCTTACGGTCCAGACACCTTCTAACCACTATAAATAAGAGCTAACCCCCTCGCTTTTATTCACAAAATATTTGGAGCGCTAGTGAAACTTTGTTAGTCTTCTTTCGTGATTAGTTTTAAGAATGCATATCCAAGGGTAGGTTTATACATATAAAACTTTTTTATTTTTATTCCTCCCTAATCTCGAATCTAATTTTTATATAATTGAATGGTTGTCTATTCCAGAAAGAAGAAACCTGAAGGAGCAGTTAGGCAAGGACGTGGATCAAATTCAAAGGAAGCCAGAAACTATATATGAGTGGAAATCTTAGTTTTTCACATTTTAGTAATTTATGCAGTAGAAATTTGGATTTTTTATGCTTCGGATAATTTTGTATATAGAAACCCTAAGCTATAAAACCCTAAAATTCGACCTAATAAAATGTAATTCTTGGATTTATTAGAATTTATGTTATGTTATGTTAATATAGTAGAATTAAATTTTCTATTTTCAATTTGAATAATTTATGTCTTATTGAACTTTCAATTTTAAAATCTGTTGTTGCGATAAAGTAGTTCAAAAAGAAAATTATTAGCAAAGTATGGGTTTTCTTATTTGTAGTTTGCACGGGCTATTTCCATGCAAAATGAATCTCTTTTTAGCTTCATCATTGTATGTATAAAAGTTCAATAGAATACAAAAAGTTTAAATTGTATGTATTTTTTTCTTGAAATTGATGTGGTAATTCTATTATAGTAATGTAAAATTAGTTTTGTATGATTTCATTTTTTTTTTGAATACACACACATACACACAAAAAACGTTTTATCTCGCTTAGGATATTAGCTATCTTGTAAATTACTACATAGAACTTAGGCTTGTATAAATATGGAAGATTTGACATTTTAACAATCAATATAGGAAGCATTAATGTTGGAATAGGAACATTTCTACGCATGCTTAGGAATATTATTTAGTCAAATATCAATATGATTAAAAGAATATAAATAGTAATGTATATTCTGTATCGTACAGAATAAATTGGTAAGTAATTAGCATTAAGTCATATAGGAAGCAAATTAAGGATAATTATGGAAATTAATCCCTAATTAAAGGTGAAATAAGGAGTTTTCCTTGTATGGCCTTGATTCGTAAACGCAATGAGATATTATATACATATGTGTGTGTGTATTATATATATATATATATATATATATATATATATATATATATATATATATATATATATGGTAGTATGTTGAAAGAGCAGAAATATAACTAATTTCTAAGGATGCAAGAATAGTCAAAGCACACAGAAGTCTACCCAATTAGAAGCGTCCGCCTTGGTTCAGTATTAACTGATGTAGAGCCGCCTAAGATATAGCTATTAAATGGTCAAGTCTGCTTAATTCCCATAAAAAGAGATATTAAATGGCTTAAGTGCTTCCTCTTCCATCATTAGAGCTTGATTGATGGTACTTGAGTTGCGCCTACATTAGAGTCATAGAGTTGGACTGGAAGAGCCTTTGGGCTTATAATTGAAAGTATACTTGGTAGGATATAGTACAGGATGCATATGACGTATTACTTATCTATATGATACTGCCCAAATATTATCATGGTAAGGACTGAGATTTTCAATCACCAGACATTGTTGTTCTAGCTCCCATCTCGTAACAATCCACATGCTAGGGGAAATGGACGCTGATGTAGAAGATAAAGGCGATGGCGATGATTTGTGCAGTTTTTTCATTTATCTATGTTTTTGATATATTCTGATGTACCTAGTTTCAAACACATTGGTATTATTTTGAGATATTGTATTAAGGATATTTTGGGATGATATGTTGTATTTTGAAAATTTGAATTGTTATGAAATGAGTACTTATTTCTATTATTATATTTTATCCCTTACAGTGTGAGATTCTAAGAACATATATCGATAGCTCTATATATTGTTCATTGTATCAATTTTATCAACTGACAATCAGCTTTGGAATGAGCCTAAGATTCAATGAGCTTTTATTAGGTCAAAAATTAAGCCTATTCCGAAGAGGATTGATGTAGGCTATATAGCCCATTGGAGGAATGTGTGCTTACTGTTCGCTTGTGGTGAGCTAAAAGTAACACCCCTAATTTTAGGTTAACATTATCTAGGAATAGATTAAATATAATATTATAGTGGGACATGAGGATGAGATTTGATAATTAATAAGGTTGAGCCATAATTAATCAACTAAGTAAGATGTTTTAAACTTAACATAAGGAGGAATAGATGAGAAGGGCCAAATACGAATAGATCCACCTTTTATCCCTTAAACCCTTACCTTCTTATACATTCTCGCTTACACTCATAAACGATCAAAAGAAAAACCTAGAAGCCGACCATTTCTAAAGGGAAGAAGGGAACAAAATCAAAGCGAAAACCAAGAGATTCAAAAGCTTCATCAAATCTCAAATCAATCATTCATTTTAAGGTGAATAATAAGTTAAACATCTCTTTTATCTTTGGGTTGTATTCGGCTATGGGTAATACTTGAATTTATCTTGATTGTTTTGCCTTGTTATGGATGTATGATCATTGTTTAGAGTGAATAATGATTTATGGAAGTTTCATGAAATTATTTGAATGGGTTTTAAAGATAAAACCTAAGTTTATAATCTCTAATCGATTTGATTTTCTAATATGTTGATTAAGATGTTATTTTGGTGATGTGCTTTTAATTTCATAATTTTCCAAGTCAAAATAAATATTTTATAACTTTCATAATGAGGAAATTGTGTTTATTTCAGGTTTAATTATTAAAAATAATTAAATACTAATTTTGTCTCCAAAAATTTTATACGGAAAGAATATGAATTTTGAATTTTTGTAATATTTGGGGATTTTTCTCAAGAGTTTATTAATTATTATGAATCTGTTATGCTAGAAAAGCATTTAAATCAGTAATTAATTAAGGATATTAATTAACTAAATGGGTAAATGATTTTGGGAAGATAAACATGGTTTCAATAAATTATGAAAAGAAATTGTAAAGTATTAGTCCCAACCAATCATAGTTTGACTAATAAATAGTAGTGGGAAAAATGAATTTGCTTTTAAAAGGAAGAAATCGGTTTTTATGATAACTACGATTATTCCATTAGTATGCGGCATCCCCATATCCCTCCACTACTGATAATAGGTGGTATTGCAATGAAGGGCAGAAATTGTATGAAAAATGCATAAGATACTTATGCTGTTTGTATGTGATGCATTGGATCATGCATGCGATATCGTCGCTATAGGAATAACACATCTCATGGCAATGGGAATCATTAATGGTGCAAGTTAATAATTTTGACATTATATGTTTTGCGGTATAATAGCCGAAGTACAATGCTTTCATCATTGGTTTATCAATGCTGCAAGTTTTCACCACTGTTTTAAATAATGCCTCATTTTTTCTATATCGACGTTATAGCTTAAGGCAGGGAAGCCGCAAGCCTTATTTTTTATATTCACCATTTTATGGCGATGATGCCACTATTACTTAATTTTGATATAAAGGAAATTTATATCGTAGGTTTTTAAAGTCGACACTTAAGTTTTATGGCATAGAGCTGAAGTACTATAGTTTCAACATTATAGCATTAACATCGTAAGTAATTGATTTCAACGATAATGCCAAGCAGGATTGATGCTGCATCTCCTTATTTCAATATCGGTGAGGCTTTGTTTTATGCAAACTAAAAGTACATTTTAAAGAGGCGAGATAGCCTACGTTTAAGAAGGTTGATAACCTTATGATTTTGGCAGTTAGCCATAAGACTTATAAAATTAAAAAATTTGTTTTTCAACCGTAGATAGAGGTTCGATATTGTTATTGCGGCATGAATGATGTGTGTTCTTTATATTACTATGTAAATGGTGGGGAATCATATGTATGATGATTTCAACATTTTTTATTGGAGATACTAATGTATTTTATTTTATAATTTTAACATTAACCGTTGAGGATACTAATTTATTTTATTTTCAAATTTTGACATTGATCATTGAAGATACCAATGCACACCATTTTGAGATGTCATAAGTTTGAGGGGTGTACAACCTAATTGGTGACATCAATAGACATAGGTTGAACATTTGGGTAAAATATGAATTAAATTAATAAGCGAGTGGTTCATAATTATCTTAGGAAAACTGTGGGATGTGTGATGGATAGTCCGTGTTATGTCAGAGATTGATAGTCTCTATATGGTTAATGAGCAGTTCATGGTCATCTTAAGAAAACTATAGGATGTGAGGTGATTAGTCCACAAATATGTGAGATGGATAGTTTACATCACTTTGATGGTGAAACAATGCATGATGGGTAGTCTGCATGGGAGGGGCTAGATGATCTATAAAAATGTTTACATGTGAGATGGCCAGTCCACGTAAGTAGCAGACGAGTAGTCAATGAGAATTAAGATGGATAGTATAATAAATTAGGATGAGTAGTCTGGTATATGTTGCATGGGTGCAAATGCTTATTTTCTATGTTATAACCATTGTGGATGCAGGAGCACATAATATAGTTAATGTGTTTAGGTTAAGATACCAGTGAAGAGAAAACCCATTTCGCTTAGCAGCATGGTCTCACTAAATATTTATTTTTGGTTTGAGATGGTAGGTTATTATTCACATAAAACTATTTGTCTAACCCAAAGTTTTAGTTTTTTCCCCTTACACTCTCACGTACTCATTTGAGTAGGTCCAGAGTATGGGTTCTTAGGTTTTCCAGTTAGACAGATATGCTTTCGAAGAAGTGCAGAGGCAGATAGGTATATTGGGAGTTTCAATTTATCTCCTGTGTTGTTTTGTGTTATCCACATTTTGACCCAACTATACCCGACCTGGTTGGACAAGTTAGACTCGATTGTCATCAATGCCAAAAACCAAGAGTGATGATTGTGGGTTCGAGAAATCAAGTACAGATCATACTATGAAGCCGTGGTCAAAAGAAATATGAAGATATGCTATACAGAACGTTCTACCTATGGAATATATTCAATCTAGAAAAGGGTCGGGCATGATCGCTCTCTAGTAAAGGGTTCAGATTATTTCAGCCAAACAAGTGTAACTTAATGGAAAACAATTGATATCTCGAGATCTAGAAGTCTAAAACACATAAAACTTTGGGAACAAGAAGAGGGGACCCTAGGGAGTCCACCTTAGGGATTGCACCCCTAAAGGAATAAGTGATAGGGATCGACCCTCTTCCCTTCACAGGGACTGGCCATAATCAAACTATACAACAGATTGCAGCAATGGTCGATTAATAGCTCAACATCTACAAGTGCAGTTGACATGAAACTTGGAGACTAAGCATAATACAACCTAGATAAGCTCCCATAATTATCGCACCCTCAAAATACCAATCATAGGGATCGACCCTGATCCCTATTTCTTAGGATTTGGGCCATGTGATCCCTCCTAAGGGCCCCTATGGCTCTAGAGATCCTTTAGCCCGAACTTTTATGGAGATATTTCACTTCCTTTATCTACAAATACAGTCTTGATTGCTAATTTTCAGGATATTTATGCTACTTGCTGCTTTATACTCTTTTGTAACTAAGAAATCCCTATTGTACTAAGTTTACAAAGTGATTAATAAAGCTATCTCTTGAAAGTGGACGTAGATAAACGACGCCGAACTACTATAAATTATTATCTCTTTTATTTGCTCATTTCTTATTGCTTTATTGTTATATTCTCTCTATTTACAATCATTATTCTTCATTTATTTCTCTACGCAATCTCTATTGGGTGCATGCCAATTTTTGGTGCAAATATTTTGGTACTTTCACTAACAATCAAGATTCTTAGCTTCATTTGGATCCCTTCATAGCTGTTGGATTGCATGAATTCAAGGAAGAGATCCAGAACTATCCTTTAATAGTTTGTCCATTCTATTTAGATTTGCAGAAATCTAAGGAAAACTATCAACAATGGTTAGGAGCACCAGGTCTACTTCTCAAAATGCAAAAGGAAACGAGAATGCCAACATCCGGCAAGGAGGCCAGAGCAATATACCAGTAGTTGTTAATGTTACCAATCCAGCTGATGTCCAAAATCCAATTAATTCCATCACAAGAACTAATTTTCGAAATCTAATGAGAGAGCTCATGGATATCCGTCGACAATTGAACCAGCGGATTTAAGCCAATATTGATCTAATGAATCAACTTAGGGATCAACAACGTAGGAAAAATAAGAGGACGCTAACTCCCTATTCTTCATTGGAGAGCTAAAATTCCTTAGATGACCATCACAGGCGGAGACATCACAAAACTGACAAACATTATGCTAAAGCATCTATACATCAACGGGCAACAATACCTAGCTACCAGGACCGATCAGACCTGATCCCTCTAAAAGGATTTGGGCTGATCCCTCCTCTAAGGGAGGAGCCTTACTTTTTTCTAATGGAGTTGAACTGGAGCCGTCGTGGTTAATCCGAATGTTGGAGTTCAAGTTAATGTAGATTAGTTACCTCTCTGAAATGATGATGTGAATGCACACCAAAAGGATGTTGAGCCAAGAAGGCATGGAACGGCCCACAAATATCAACCAGACCATTCATCTGAGGTGGATCAGGACCACCACTTGGCTCTAACTATCCAACGCCAGAATTGATGGCTATGATCAAACAGCTAGTAAGAAAGATCCAACGCTTGACCAATGATGATCGGGGGATCTTGAGAAGCCGTACCCCATTCATAGACAATATTTTTCATGTGAATATCCAAGGAGATTTAGCATACTGTCGATGCCTGCCTACGAGGGAAAAACTGACCCTAAGCAGTGCATCATGAGATATGAATTGCTGATGGACTCTGCATAAGCTGATGATGCCATAAAATGTAGATGTTTTCCCATCACTCTTTCTAGCATAGTAACGATTTGGTTCACGGGATTGCCCCCAAGGTTACTCTCTATATTTGATAATTTAGCAACAAAATTTGTGGAGCAGTTTCGTATGCAAGAAGCTCGCCCCAAAGATGTAATATTCCTATCAAATATGATCAAGGCTCTAGTAAATCCCCTGAATGACTGTTTAGAGAAATTTCATATAACTTTCATGAAAGTCACTAATCCGAATGTCCATTTAATATTAATCACGATAACAAGAGGGATTGACCCAGAATATTAGTTTGACGATTGGTTAGCTGGTAAACCACCCGCGACGTTGGAGCGTTTCTATGCAAAAATAGCTTAGTATTTAATGAAATAAAAAGCTAGATGCTCTAGGAAGAAAAATGTTGTAGGACCGAGTGGAGAGGGAATGCAGAGCAATGAAACAGTCCGGGGAGAGTTCCGTAAAAGTTCAAGTAAATGTCCAAGATAAATATAATCAGCTAGAGAAAGGTGGTGATAGGAATCGTGAACGATAGAAGGATTCTGGAAAAAGAAAATCTGGGATAACGATGTATTATAACTACACACCACTGAATACATCTCTAGAGAATGTCTACTTGTCTACATACAATACCAAGTAGTATTAGAAGCCACCTCCGAAAGAACTGACGGAGAAACAAAAGCAGACTGTAAAATATTACCGGTTCCACGAACGTTATAGTCACAACATGAATGAATTTAGGCATCTCCAGTATGTTATTGAGAAACTAATTCAGAAAAAAAAACTACATTATTTTGTTAAAGCCCTATAGGATGGTAGGCAGGGGACATTCGAACCCAACCGACGACAAGCGTCGCACAGGGCTAAGGAGCTTACACGGATTAGTGGAAGTTTAGTGATTAATACAATAGTTGGAGGACCATATCCAATTGATAAGAGCTGACAAGAGATGAAACGCTATGCTAACGCAATCGAGCATATGAATTCTGAGTATTGTTCAAAATATAGAAGATAGGGCTCTTGCCAAACAGCAGCGTACAATGGCAGATGACATTGTTTTTAGAAATAGAGATGCAGATAAAGTGGAGGCACCGACAATCGACCTAATGTCATTTTGGCCATGATCGGCCCTACCTTAGTGGGGAAGATCTTGATTAACTATGGTAGCTAGGTAAATATTATATTCAAAAAGGCATACGACCAAATGAGGATGGAAGCCAAAGATCTGAAACTGTGTAAATCCCACATTCATGGCTTTAGTGGTGTTGCAATAGAAGATGTAGGCTATGTCAAGCTAACGATGGAATTAGGAGATGGTGACCGTAGGTGAGTATGGATGTGGCCGTTCGTTATGTTAGATATGGACTCTCCATATAATGTTTTTTAAGCCGACAGGACCTTGCTGAACTCCGAGCAGCCTTTTCCCCTTGCTATCTTACCTTAAAATTTCTAACTAATAATAATATGGGAGTAATGCATGGAGATCAGGCGACCAGACGTGCCTGCTAGGTGGCTGAGTTGAGGGACACTCAATGGAAGGAGAAAGGTAAGGATGTGGATAAGTTTATTTGCATCCAAGCCATCGAAGATTGACAACCAATGCCTAGGCCTTGGCTTCGGCGTCGCGTCTATTATATAAAGACATAGATACGAGGGATAATGGGGTGGAGCCTAAAGAAATCGAGGTTACACCAGCTGAGTTGACAACTAACATCATAGCTAGCCACAATGACATGTTGCGAGTCCTAAAGATAAGATCACAGCTTAGTCCCTCTATGATGAAAGAACTTGCTGGTTTTCTTTGAGAATCTTGATGCTTTCTCTTGGACTCATTCTGACATGTGTGGGATCTCACCTTCCATTACGAGCCATACATTAAATATCGACCCGAGGCATGTTCCGGTGAAATAGAAAAGGCATGCTTGGATCTGGAGAGATCTGCGGCCTTAAAGAGGAGGTGGATAAGCTCAAATGCAATGGATTTATTTGCGATTCCCTCTACCCGGAATGGGTATCAAATCCTGCACCTGGGAGAAAGGTGAATGGAAAGTGGCGAACGTGTGTTGACTATTCGAACTTAAATAAGGTGTGTCCAAAAGACTATTTCCCCCTTCCAATGATCGGCAAACTAGTGGACTCAACCGTAAAACACAAGTCATTATATTTCATGGATGCGTACTTCGGATATAATTAAATCCCAATGCACATCCCCGACCATGAGCATGCCAGCTTTATTACCGATGTGGAATTGTATTGCTATGTGGTAATGCCATTTAAATTGAAGAATGCTGGAGCAACTTATCAGCACTTGGTCAACCAAATAATTAAATACCATATTGGAATAACGATGGATGTATACGTGGATGATATATTCGTGAAGTCATGATGATCAATCGACCACATTAGAGACTTAGCAGAAATGTTCGATATCATATAATATTACAAAATGAAGATCAATCCTCTAAAACGTTCTTTTGGCATTGCATCAGGAAAACTCTTGAGTTTCATTGTCAAAGCTCGTTGAATCGAAGCTTATCCTTTGAAGATTCAAGCAATTGGCAAAATACAAGCACGAAAAACTATCAAATAAGTACAGATCCTAAATGGAAAGGTTGCCGCTCTAAGCTAGTTAATTTTCAAAGCCACTGATAAATGTGTTCCTTTCTTCTACCTATTAAGAAGAGGGAAGAGGAACTTTGAATGGAAACATGAGTGTGAAGGTGCATTACAAGCTTTGGGGAACCATTAGAGAGACCTTCCATCATGTCAATGCCAGTGAATTATGAAGACTTATATATCTACTTGGCCATATCGGTACACTATAAGTGCCGCACTGCTTCACGTGGAGAATAAAATCCATAGATTGGTATATTATGTTAGCAAGAAATTAAAAGGTGCTAAAAGGAACTATCCGAAGATAGAGACATTGGCGTACTGCTTGTTGATATCTTCAGGAAAGCTTCGCCCTAATTTCAGGTTCAACCCATCAACGTTTACACTGACCGGTGGTTACATGTCTTATGGAGACCTGAGACGATGAAAAGGTTACTCTAGTGGAACATCGAGCTGAGCCAACTTGACATTACGGTCTCCCTTAAAGAGCCATCCAAGGGTAGGCACTGGCGGACTTTATAGCTGAATCAACTACACAGGACGATCTCCCAGAGAGCAATGAAGCCCCTACAATCTAATAGAAAACATATACGGATGGGCCTCCAATGATCATTGTTCTATACCCGAAGTCATATTAATAACTCTGGAGGATCAATCAATTTGCTACGCTTTGAGGTTTGACTTCCCTGTGACGAATAATAAAACCAAATATGAAGCTATGATTGTTGGACTCAAACTTGCTAGAGAACTGGGAATAAAATCTCTTAAAATCTTTTGCGAGTCCCAAATGGTGGCATACCAAATCAGGGGATATTACCAGGCTAAAGGATAATGACTTGCTCCATATCTTATCCGAGTCCAAGAGCTATTGATTGACTTTAAGTATTATGACATCACACACATTCCCAAGGATCAAAACAAAGAGGTCGACTCGTTGGCAATGTTTGTTAGCACCAAGGATGCACAACAAATGGGCTTGGTTCCAATCGAAGTACTAGATGCTCTGAGCATAAATCAAATGAAAATCGACTGGGTAATAGAGATGAAGCCTAAGAAGAAGTCATGGATGAATTCGATTAAAGATTATTTGCTCCAAGGAGTCCTTTTTGGACAGACGAATGAAAGATGAAAAATCCTCTACAAAGCTCATGATATATTACTTAGGAAGGAGTCATGTATAGGAAGGGTTTTTCCATTCCCATTCTCCGGTGTATCGCTCACGATGAAATAAAATGAGTCTTAAAGGAAGTTCATGAAGCAGAATGTGGTGATCACATTGGAGTACAAACCCTAACAAAGAAAATACACCGTTATGGCTATTACTGGCCAACTGTCAACCAAGATACTGATGATTATGCTAAGTGATGCGACAAATTCCAAATGCATGCAAAAGTTCCAAGAAGTCCACAAACAGAAATTACATAAAATGATTAGTCAATAGCTGTTTGCCACATGGGGCATAGATATTGTTGGTTCCTTACCGATCTCTAAAGTTGGTGCGTGATACGTCATCATAGCAGTTGACTACTGTTAGTCCGTGAGATGATGTTTTTGATGACAAAAACCTTAGAATAGATTGTAAAATATAAATACTAACATTATAAGTTTAGATATATATGTATATGCAGGATTTAACCATGCAGGTACTAAGAATGAAGACTGTACATTATAGAGATTCAAGATATCAAGATAAAATATCAAGATAGAAGACTCATGATTATCGAGACTATCAAGAGTTCAAGATTTCAAGGATAAGTATTTTTATTATTATTAGGAATTTTTGTTAAAACTCGTAGAAAAGCACTTGCATCTTAAAATCCAATTTATTCATGGAATGGAATCCACTTCGAGCCCGTTAAAGGGATGGAACCCTAAGTAGGATGGAACCTACGAAAATCTAGTGAGACATTATTTTGTATCCACTAATTTTAATTCAAATGATTTTACAAAATTATCTTGTTTTCAAAATGATTTCAAAACTTTCCTTTTAAAAGATTCAAAACCCTCGATCCTGATTAATTTTAGCCTCAAAAACATCTTTATTTTCAAAGTCAAATTACTCCTGATTTTAAACTATCTTTTTAATAATATATTTAACTTTTAAATATTTATACTTAGATTTAAATATAAAATTATGGTTAAATTCTATATATATTATTCTTTATATTTACTTATGAATTTCAACTATAGTCAAGTATATTTATAAAGTTTAAATTAGTTTTTATATAAGATAAAGGTTATTTTCAAAGAAATTCAAAACATCATAAAATGCTTTGGGATGTCGACATACCTGTGGGTACCATGTCGACATGGTGACAGTTTGGTTCAAAAATTCAAATTTCAAAAGAAGTGTCTATTCGCCATAACTCTTCATGAATGGTCATGGCTATTATTCTTCTATAAATAGGGGTCAGTTTCAACGAATTTTTAATCACTTTTTTTCTGGTTTTCACTCCTCTTCTTCTTCCTCATTTCTTAATACATATTCTTATCATTACTCTGCCGAAATCAACGTTGAATCATACTCGATTACTTCTAGTTTGATTCTCTATCACTATCTCTACAAGATTCTCAGTTCTATTCAAAGTTATAGACTTCTTTGTAATCTATTAAGCGAGAAAAGGTGTGATTGTAGCCTTGGAAATCAATCAAATGGGAAAAAGTGTGATTGTAGCCTTGGTAAATCAATTTGGTGAACTTGTTGCCTGGAAATCAACTATCTCTACCCAGAAGATCGAAATTCTGGAGGGTGTACCTCGTAGCCTTAAAACCGAGGATGTAATTGTACGATTGCTTTTGAAAGGAAATTCGTACTTGTGTTGCGGGACTGGATGTAGGGTAACTCCGAACCAGTATAAAATCCGGTATGTTCTTTCCTTTACTGCTTTTATTTTATCTCTGAATCTGTGATTGTTTCTGTGATCATACCTGTGTCTGTATATTGCATACTTTTGTGTCTAAATTAACATAAATTAAAAAGATTTAGTAATTCTTTATTAACACTATTCACCCCCCTTTAGTATTAATCTTAGCCTTAAGATCCGTAATCCGCATTTCTCACAATTGGTATCGGAGCAAGGTTTTCAAAGTTTCATAATCTGATTTTTGAAAAGTTTTCAAAATGGCTACCAACACTGGTACTGTTATTAACACTAGTATCCCTGTCACTAGTTCATTTGTAGAGGGTCAATCTATTGTCAGACCACCACTTTTTAATGGCAGTAACTATGCATATTGGGCATGTAGGATGAAAATATATTTACAATCAATAGGATTAGACACTTGGAATATCACACAAACTAAATATTCTGAACCCACAATTGATTTTACACAGTGGACTGCTGAGCAAAATACTGTTGCACAAAATAATTCTAAGGCAATGAATATTCTGTTTTGTTCACTAGATAGAAATGAATTCAATAGAGTGTCAGTTTGTAAGTCTGCCTATGAAATCTGGAAAACTTTGCAAGTTACTCACAAAGGAACAAGCAAAGTTAAACAGACCAAAATTTCCATGCTCACAAATCAGTTTCAATTATTTAAAATGAATGCTAATGAGTCTATTTCAGATATGTATAGTAGATTTCAGGATATTGTGCATTCTCTACTATTTTTGGGAAAGGAATTTTTTGAAGAAGATCAAGTCAGAAATTTTTTAAATTCTCTAACTCCAGAATGGGATCAAAAGACACTTGCGATCGAAGAGGCAAAAGACATCAGTATTTTGAAGATAGAAGAATTAATTGGAAATCTAATGTCGTATGAAGTTCAAATGATCGGGAGAAGAGAAAGTAAAACATCTTAAAAGAAATCAATGGCATTTAATGCATTAACCGATGGATCAGACTCAAACAACGATTATGATTAAGAGATAGCCTTTATGACCATAAATTTTAGAAGATTCCTAAAATACAGAAAGATGAATAATCTCAAGAGAAACAACTATAAAAATTCTGAAAATCAGAATATAGTGCCAAATAATGACAAGTATTACAACTGTGATAAGCCATGCCACTTCAAAAGAGACTGTCCGTATCCAGAAAGGCAGAATCCTCCTATGAACAATGAACCAGCAAAGAAACGGAAGCGTGCATTTACTGCTACTCTAGATGACTCAGACTCGTCCTCAAGTGATGATGATCAGAAGACGGATAATTCGAATTTGTGTTACACAGCTGTTCAAGACTCCGACGAATTCAGAGAAACGGACTCATAAAAATGTACACGTTTACAATACAATTGGTTGAAATTGCTTGCTTAAGATTAGTTGCTTGATTGTTTGATTGATTGATTTTGAATTGGTGTGTTATTTGAATTTTAAAATTTATTTTCTATTTTCTATTTTTTTTATTTTTTTATTTTATTATTATTTTTAATACTTTCTGAAATATATTATAAGTATAATAATATTTCATAAATATATAATAGACATTAATAATAATATATATATATATATAGATTAGAGATCTTAAGAAAAATCAATTCATGAAAATTCAAAAGCACATGTCGACATGGTCCCTACCATGACGTCGACATGGCTACCAGAATTTGAATTCAAATGTTTAATTTTCCCTCCACCTTTTCACTTCATTCAATTCTCTGAAAAGATACCTTTTGACCAGAGAATATGTCCTTTAAGAATCTATTTATTCACTATCTTTTATCATATCTTTTCACTTTCATTTTCAAATTCAAACTCTCTCTTCATAACTTCAAGCTCTCTAATGGCTTCTTCAAGCAACCCCTCAACCATGAGAATTTTCAGAAAAATCAAAGAGCAATTATTCAATGATCCGGAGGCAATTAAAGCATACATCAGTTATGCTAACTATGCCAAAGTCCATCCCGGAAAATTTGCTATTTTTCAAGATTTTTCTTCTTATGAAATTGATTCTCCTTTTGCAAACAATGGTGTTCTTAGTCTTATTGATGCTTCTCAAAATGATTTTGTTTGCTATCCTAATCTTGTCAAAATTTTCTATGCGAATTTAAATCGCAGATTTTATGTTGGAAACGAAGATGAAATTTGGAGTAGTGTCAAAGACACTCAAATTATTTTGAATTGTGATCTTTCGGGTACCATTCTCAATTGCAACAGTTCCGGAATGGATGTTTCTAACTTTCAAATCGATGAACATGATCGTGAGACACTTCATCACATTTTCGAAAGAGATGATGATTTTGATTTTAAAAATAGAAATTTTCGACCAAAAGCAAGAATTGTTAATCTTCTTTTGCAACATACTTTGACCCCAAGATCAGGAAATTTTAACAATCCTACTTCAAAAGTTTGCAAAGTCTTTTTGCTATTTTCGAAAACCATGACATAAATTAGGCGCAAGTTATTTTGGATGAACTTCGTCCTAAAAATCTTGAAATGGGTAAGAATACTTTATACCACGTAATTTATCTCACTCGGATTTTTAACTATTTTGGAGTGGATTTCAAAGGCGAAGAATTTGTTTCTAGAAAAGTTTTCAATCATTCCAACGTTTCGCTTATGAAAATTCCATTTGTTTTTCAACCTCATGAGACAATTACCGAAAAGGAAGAGCGTTTGGCTCATGAGGAAATGGAAGAAGAGGAAGTTGAAGAAGAACAAGGGGATGAAATGGAAATTGAAGAAGAAGAAGGTGAAACGTCTTTGGAAAGCATTGAATATCCTTCCAATCCATCCAACAAAACCTTCCCAAAAACCAAAAGATAATTGTGGAGAATCAACGGATTCTAAAACGATCCGTTAGTAAAAAGTTGGATAACATTTCTTCGAAGATGAACAAGTTATTTTCAAAAGTCAGTAAAAAACTTGGACTATCTTCATCATCTTCATCCTTTAACTAGTTTTATCTTTTCGTATCTTGTTGTATTTGTTTTAGTTTTGCTTTATTTTGAATGTTCATGTAGTTTGTTGTGTGCTTAATCATTGTATTATCATAGTATGCAATGAAATGAAATTTCCTTTCTGTTATCTACCTTATCTTATCTCTAGAATAAATGTTAGTATATTATATATATATATATATATACACACACACAGAATTATTCATAAAATCAAATTAGTCATAACATTTCACTAACCCATGTCGACATCCCCTATGTGACCATGTCGACATGTACTGGTCAGAAATGGCAATTGATTTTGATTTGAAATTTGAATAACTACCACATGTCTATTCAATTCAAACGAATTTCTACACCTATATATACCTGTTTCTTCCAGAATTCTTCACTGAAATTTATTTCTTATCATCTATATCCTCCATTTCTTTCACAAATTCAACTATGGATAATCTTATTCACAATTTATCTGAAAATCTTGAAGAAACTCTTAATTCGTTTAAGAATATTCTCTCATTTATTCTACGAAACCAGCGTCATTTAGAATTAAGTCAAATGCAGATGATAAAGGAACAAGAAAGGCACTTCGATGCGATACGATGGATGATTTCCTCTCTGCACAAGGATGATAACGAAGCACATCCTCCTATCTCTCTCACTAATGACAATGCTAATTGGGATGCTATTAAGGCAGACCCAATCTTTGGAGAACAAGGATGGGTGGAAGTTCCTCGTAACGTTTGATTTTTTTTACTTTGTTTGAGTTGATTTGGTTTGAATTGATACTTTGTGTGGATTGATTTGAAGATTGGTGTGTAAAACATATATATATATATATATATACATTGAAATGTATATAATCTTTAGATTAGTTATCATGCTTAGAAGTATAATTATTTCCTACTCTATATATTTCGTTGTATAGTTTATCAATGCAGGCACTGAAGTCCAAGAATGAGGGGGAGTAAGTTTTTGTTGATGACAAAGGGGAGAAATATAAAATAGGGTAGTTAGGTATAGATTATGGGGGAGTTGTTAGTTTTAAAGGGACTTATTAGAATAGAAATGATATTTTATGAACAAAAGGTTGTCATCATCAAAAAGGGGGAGATTATTAGTCCGTGAGATGATGGTTTTGATGGCAAAAACCTTAGAATAGATTACAAAATATAAATACTAACATTATAAGTTTAGATATATATGTATATGCAGGATTTAACCATGCAGGTACTAAGAATGAAGATCGTACAGTATAAAGATTCAAGATATTAAGATAGAAGACTCATGAGTATCGAGACTATCAAGAGTTCAAGATTTAACGGATAAGTATTTCTATTATTATTAGGAATTTTTGTTAAAACTCATAGAAAAGCACCGGCATCTTAAAGTCCAATTTATTCGTGGAATGGAATCCACTTCAAGCCCGTTAAAGGGATGGAACCCTAAGTAGGATGGAACCTACAAAAATCTAGTGGGACATTGTTTTGTAGCCACTAATTTTAATTCAAATGATTTTAAAAAAATATATTGTTTTCAAAATGATTTCAAAACTTTCCTTTTAAAAGATTCAAAACCCTCGATCCTGATTTTAAATAATTTTAGCCTCAAAAACATCTTTATTTTCAAAGTCAAATTACTCTTGATTTTAAACTATCTTTTTTAATAATATATTTAACTTTTAAATATTTATACTTAGATTTAAATATAAAATTATGGTTAAATTATATATATATTATTCTTTATATTTACTTATGAATTTAAACTATAGTCAAGTATATTTATAAAGTTTAAATTAGTTTTTATATAAGAAAAAGGTTATTTTCAAAGAAATTCAAAACATCATAAAATGCTTTGGGATGTCGACATGCCTATGGGTAACATGTCGACATGGTGACAGTTTGGTTCAAAAATTCAAATTTCAAAAGAAGTGTCTATTCGCCATAACTCTTCATGAATGGTCATGGCTGTTGTTCTTCTATAAATAGGGGTCAGTTTCAACGAATTTTTAATCACTTTTTTCTGGTTTTCACTCCTCTTCTTCTTCCTCATTTCTTAATACATATTCTTATCATTACTCTGCCGAAATCAACATTGAATCATGCTCGATTACTTCTAGTTTGTCTCTCTATCACTATCTATACAAGATTTTCAGTGCTATTCAGAGTTATAGACTTCTTTGTAATCTATTAAGCGAGAAAAGGTGTGATTGTAGCCTTGGAAATCAATCAAAAGGGAAAAGTTGTGATTGTAGCCTTGGTAAATCAATTGGATAACTTATGGCCCGGAAATCAAGCATCTCAACCCATAGGATCGAAATTCTGGAGGGTGTACTCATAGCCTTGAAACCGAAGGTGTAATTGTACGATTGCTTTTGAAAGGAAATCCGTACTTGTGTTGCGGGACTGGATGTAGGGTAACTCCAAACCAGTATAAAATCCAGTGTGTTCTTTCCTTTACCGCTTTTATTTTATTTCTGAATCTGTGATTGTTTATGTGATCATATCTGTGCCTGTATATTGCATATTTTTGTGTCTAAATTAACATAAATTAAAAAGATTTAGTAATTCTCTATTAACACTATTCACCCCCCTCTAGTGTTAATCTTAGCCTTAAGATCCGTAATCCGCATTTCTCACAACTACTTCACCAAATGGGTTGAAGCAAAACCTCTTACCATGATCACGACGAGAAAGTAATCAACTTCATTGTCTAAAAGATCATTTGTCATTTTTTTCCTTCCACGAACCATTGGAACCGATAATGGAACCCAATTCGACATCATTGAATTCAAAGAAATCTGCCATCGGCATCATATCGAAAAGAGTTATGTGGCAGTTTCTTACCATCAACCAAGTGAATAAGTTGAAGCTATGAAAAAAATCAAAAACCATTCTAACGAAGCCTTTGGAAAAAGGCTTGAGGTAAGTGGGTGAAGGAACTCCCAACAACATTACGGGATTATAGAACCACCTACAAGTTCACGACTGGCCATACTCCATTCGTCCGTACTTACGACTTTGAAGCCATCATTCCTGTTGAGCCCGAAGTTCCTTCTCATATATTGACCTACTATGACCCTAGAATGAATTGAGATCTCCTCTTAGATTCCCTAGACTTGGTAGATGAGAATCGTGAGAAGCTGATTTGAGGGAAGCTACATGTCGATTCCGAGTCGTCCAGTGCTACAACACTAAAGCTCGACCTAGAACTTTAGAAATCGACGACCTCATCTTGAAACAGGGTTTTCCTATCCTTTCAAGCATAGATCCTACTTGGGAAGGACTATACGTCATTGAACAGAGGCTTGGAGAAGGAACATTCAAGCTAGTGATTGTTGATGGCATCACACCAAGGGCATGGAATAGCAAGCATTTACGATGTTATTTCACTTAATTTATTCTTTTTCATCCAGTTGTTTTTAATTTTCGAATTTTCTCTAGCATTTGGTTTTTTTAGATATGTAATAAGACAAATTATTTTATTTCTTTTCATTTGCAAAATAATGTTTGAAATTTTCTTTACATTTATGATTGCTATAGCATTACATATTAGTTATGATACTGAACTAACTAATATTGACATGTCCAAGCAGGTTCCCAGAGTTTGGAGCCACCTGATTACATAAGTTCACATTGGACTATACAAAATGAATGTGGTTCGACTGTTTATTCGGCAATTCTCGCTCATAACCCAATAGGCAGAGTACCTAACAAGAATTTATGTGACTTGACCATCCGATAATCAAATTAATCCCACCAAGCAATGGGACAGTTATGAATTGAAAAGCGATTGTAACATGATCGATCGCTCGCCAAGTTAAACCCCGAGCTTGAAAGCAAATCATGGTCCCACCATTTTCTGAAATAATTTTTAAGTCCTCAGAGTGTAGATTAGAGTGTAAACAAAAATTTAGTGTGATTCAACTGCCCGCCAACCAACTCTTATCCTCAGAGTGTAGATATGAGTATAACAAATAGACGAGTGTGGTTCGACCACTCATTATTCCATAAACTCCGACCTGAAATCGACAGGAGGAGTATAAATTCGCTAAGGTTGGAATCCTACCATCCATTACCTAACTCCTCTGACTCGAGACTAAGGGCAGGAATATAATCATTTAAGCCACTAAATACGACTGTGTAGCACTAGGGCTCAAGCCCAGTGTTTGGTATGACTTAAGGCCATGACCGCATGGAGGCCTTGGGATAGAACTAATGGATTATCATCCAAATCAATGAGCAACGAATTACAAGTATGTTGAATGGAAAAGTAGTAGCTCAGCTACTCAAACAAATTTCACATAAGACTTCAATAGAAAATAAAGAACTTTATCTAAACATTGAACCTGGTAATCGCGGTATAAATTTATCTAAAAGAAGGGGCCTTACCCACCCAAACACAGTCGTCAAAAAGAAAAAATAGTTGCATAAGTTTATATACAAACTGAGATGACGTGATGACTACTTCTTTTGCTTCTTCTCCCTTTTAAGTTTCTTGGGAGTGGACCCACCCGAACCTCCGCATATTCCTCTCTTTGATCCTTTACCACTACCCTTACCACCTTTGGTAGGAGAGCTTTCAGATGTAGGAGGGAGTCCTCCAAGAACCGACCTGCCGGGTGGAATAACTTGTAGCGAGAGGAGGTTTGGATCATCGATGTCAATATCAACGGGTTTAATTTTGGCTTTCCTCTTCAATAACTGGTCCCTCTTAATATGCTCCATTAAGATGAGCTCAATAGTGTGTTCGGAGGTATCCATGATTATAACATTATCAGATTCATCAGGTAGCGGTTGATCATTGGCCTTTTTCAGCAAGAGCTCTAATAACTTAGGCATCGGCCCCTAGAATGTCAGTAGCCATTGGAATTTTAGTAAATTTATATTGTTGCTTCGCAGCGGCACCGCTTCTCGAAGTTTGAATGGGAGCCAAATGACCTATAGATTCATAAGAACAACCAAAGAAGCCTAGAGCTATTGGACATGAATTGTCGGAGTGCTCCCTTCTTGGATAAGAGTCCGTTCCTTTGATTTGTAACCAATTCCATCTGGATCATAGCTTGGGTCTTATCCCAAGCTAAGCGAAACCGATGCGCCGGCTAGCTAAAGTGAAGAGGAACCTTCGGGATCAAACTCTAAAGATTTAGAGGTGTCTTTTCTTTTGCCAGAAGGTGCCAAAATATCAAAGTATTGGAGCCTTGTAGTGGCAAGATTTAAAGGTTCGTTCCCATGAAGGATCTCTCACACTAGTTTCTCCTCATCCAAATTGGCTTCACCATAGGATTTCTTCCTTATTTCAAGATATATTTTCCAAGCCTTGGCAAGCAATTCAAGGTATCCCTCTCAAGAAAACTCAAGACACGGTGGATTAGGACCTTGTTGTATTCAACAATAAAAGAATCAAACATGTCCTTAATCTCATTCCTGCCAACCTCTTTAGCATCCTCCAACTGGGCATCAATTTGCCCTCTAACTTCATTACGACTAGCTTCTCTTACCTCTTGTTAAGGGCTTCGATTTGAGAGAGATGCTCGTCAAGTTAATTTTCAGCTCCCGAGCCTTGATGACCTCTTCACAATACTTTTGTGACTCCTCTTCAGCCTCAAGTTTTTATTCCTCCTTCTTAAGAAGCTCTTAGAGTTCCCTAATGTAGCAGGCTAGAGTATCTTCTCCTTTTGTATTGTATCCTTCTCCAGAACAAGCACACCGTTGTGGCTCAGGCAGCATCCAGCTCCTTTTTGTGAGCCGTTTTTAGACAATTAACCGCTTTAGATGTTTCTTTAGCACTTCTCTCTTTCGCAGCTAACTTCATGTTCAACTCTGTGATCTTGATTATGTCTTTATCATGGTTGCCTCTTGCTTAAGACGATCGATTTCATGTTGCCTTTCAATATACACCTCAAAGATTTTCTCAGCTAATTGCTGAAATGATTCATGCTGCACAATATTTTTGGAAATTTATGCCCATCAAAGTAGATTTTTGGAAATTTGACCCTAATTTTGGCTAGTTAATCTATTGTAGAGGCCTCAGAAGCTGTAGTGGTCAAAACTGGATCAGAAGTAACAATAGGACATTTGTTCAACCAGCAATCGCAAGGCTATTGACAATCAGATGAACCCGAATGATGCTCTGGTAGCATAGCAGTTTGAGGAACATGAGAAGAGGTCTGATCGACATTATATACATGAGGATTGGGCTCAACTTCCTGATGAGATGATTGGGATTTGGAGTTGTGCTTAAAGGATAAAGACTCCCTTGAACGATGGCTTCTTTCCCTACGGTCACCCCTTTCTTAACGCCTGCCCGAGTATCATCACGACTGGGTCCACAATGTGTTGAGGAGCCCCTCAAGTGATCAAAGGCACGAGAATGAGACATAGCACTTGTAAACCAAACAGAAGAATATAAGTGATAACCAAATAAAAGGTAGACAAAAATCATGTTGTAAAATGTGCATGATTATGAGTGTCTTAGTGTCCCCCCTCCCCCGATGGACCAGTTATTGTGGCCTTGCTTATAGGAGTGATTTCCCCTTTGTTGGTGGGAAAAATGTCACCATAGTCCTGGTCGGAGAATTGAGCCCCATCACTAATGTTGGGAAAGTGAAAAGTACCTATGTTATTGGAATTGGTAGACTTGAGAATTCTCTATCAAGCTTTCTAAAGGCTTGGAGGAAGACTCTTCTTCAATAGAGGTGGTGGTGAACTTAGGTTTGTTAGCAGCCTTTCTCCTACGGAGTTTGTACGTGAGCTTTTTCCGCTTTCTTGTCTACATATGAGATTGCTTGCCTTATGATGATTCGACCACGAGTGCTTTGACCGGACCTACATTATCATTGCTAGGCTCATTAGCATATCACCTCTAATCGATCCATATCTGACATTGTCCCGAGCATCCCCGACTGGGGCACGATAGGGCTATTGGTGTCGCCTTCCTGCTTGACCATATTTCTTTGCAACACAAAGCTTCCTGGAAGCCCGATGTTGTGACCTTCTTCTAGCAACCCACAAAGAGATAACCACTCTTTAGTTACAAGTGATCTAATGTCCCAGTCTTCGACTGGGTAGCATGGATCGTAGAAAGCATCCTTGAATAATTATCTCCTTCAGATCGTGGATGCATTTGTTAGTTTAAGATACGACTTGGATATAAGAATTTGTATCTAAATTAAAGGCAACACTAACGTCCTTCTAACCGTCGCCTCACGAACCCGAGTGAACAACGAAAGTTAAACCATTTGAGCATAAAGATACTGAGCTTGTTCTAAGCACCAGTTAGAACTTCACAGTTGGGTGCGGGCTTGAAGGCAGTATAAGAAGGGATTTATGTGCGTTGCTTAAGATTGTAGATGAACCTGATGTCTTCAGGAGATGGCGGGCGAAACAGGATAAACATAAATAGCAGGAAATTGCCATGAAGAAAAGAATAGCTATTCGGATGCAGTTGAGTAGGAGCTACTTCCAGATAATTTAGCATCTCTCGGATAAATTATTTAAAAGGCAACACATATTCTTCCCAGCACATTAATTTATTACAAGCCATATACCCCTCTGGGGGCAAGTGGGCCTGTCAATTTCTGAAGGGACTAGACCATCTCCAAACGGGTTCTCGTGTTTAGAGCACGACCGACAAAGAGCAGCCTCATCAATTCTAGAGATCTAAGAATCCACCGAGTTATCCATAAATATAGCACCCTCTAAAGTTTCAGGGGCAGGTTTTATCTCTTCCACTGGAAGGATGGGAACATCAAATAAAATGTCAGCCAATGAATCAGAGCTCTTCGGTTGCTCAGTTTGGTGTACCAAAGAAGTTTACTGGATATAGTCGCAGAACTCGACTCAGCACCTAGATTGATGTACTATGAAAGTTGTCCAAAAGAAATTACGGTTAAACACCCTGAACGTTTGGAGCATATATCAACTAAACTCAGTAGATAATCAAGATTAGAAAAATTAATCTATCCCCCCATGCTAAGTTTAAACTAGTGCAGTGCAGTGTTGTGCAATGCAGAGATAAATAATTCAAAATTATAAGCAAAAGTAGCAACGAGATTTCAAAATTCAACTATAGTGACCATCATTGACCTTCTCAACTGGTGTTTACATTGATAGATTGTGTAAGCTTTGGCATAGACCATCGACTTCTTGAAGTATAAAGTTCATTACTCAAATACCTATGCTAAGTAGCAGTCCATATCTAAGTCCCAGAAGTTTAATCGTTCAGTTTCCAGTTCGATATTGGATATGAAGTTCTTGTTTTACGTTATAGTTATATGTTCAAGTTCATTAAGACGGGATTGGTTCTGATTGTTCATACAAGTCTACATGGATTGGTTTATTTAAGTGTTTAAGCTCGGTCCAAGGGCCTGAAATCGGCTAAGTCCCCATAGTCGATCCCTCTCATAAAGCAAACAACCAATCCAATATGACTGGTCCCTATTCATAGAAAATCCCTATGCTAAAGCCAACAACTCTGATCCATATGTCATGAATAAAAATGACCAATCCTTCTCCATGTCGGTATACAACTGATCCCTTCCTACACCTAACTATGACTGATCCCTCTTATGGCCATTATTACGATCCATATACTTAGCCATTTTCACACTTTCCTCAAACTTTTGCTCTGATCCCTTAGGCATTATGCAAGACCGATCCCTCTTTCCCACATACATCAACGACCGATACCCCCATGCTTCACAGATAACCAATCCCTTTCTTCCCCCTTTAAACCATTATTACAATCCCTCACTCCTTTCCTTCTCCTATTCTATAACCTCACCGAACCCAACACCGCCACAGTTTTCCTCTTCTTTACCTAGTTCAACTTATGGCACGACTGAACCCATCATCTCATCACAAATAAAAATCATATAGAAATCAAAATCTACCTATATATGTATGAGTATGGATTGTCATGTGTGAGGTGGGATGAATTTCAATTGAAGTTGAGGGCTAGGTGATGTTCTCGAATTTGAGGGGTAGCAGATTGACTGATGGAGATGGTGGTAGGTTCGAAGGGAGTAATAAAGGGTTCGACTCTAAGGCATGGAAAAAGGGTTCAGTATCGAAGGAAATAAAAGAAAATGGAACTAAAGTGAATAAGTGAAGAGATGGAAGGGTGGAGTATCATTTTAAATATGAGGGCTCATAGGATCGGCTTGCTTTAGCTTCTTTGTGAAGCTGAAAATATTAAGTCCCCAATGTTGAAAGAATAAGGTATGATCCCTATCCAAGAGGGATCCATTCGATGCCTATAAACATTAAAATAAAGAAGGAAGGGATTAGGTACAATCCCTAAATAAAAAGAAAATTCTGACCTCTATGTGTATGCGACCATATATATTAAAAAAAATAATGTATAGTGTGTGTGTGTAAATGTAATGAACTTGCATCTAATTCAATAAAAATTAGCGATGACCCATGAACATGCGAACGCGTCCGAGAACCAAAGACAAAAGTGTGTACCTGAAAGGGCAATATTCGAAAAATTCAAAATTTGAAATTGTCAGAAATTGAATTCTCATATAAAGCTTTCGAAGATGAAATTGGATCATATAGTCAAAGCCTACTACCTCTGTAGTACTAGGCATAGATAAAAAACTGTTGGAATACAACCCAGGCTTTATACTATTGGAAATCGACCAAGCGTCATGATGACCAAAGAGAGATATGATGCTTTGAGAAAATAATCCAATGGAAGGATAGCATTTATTTAGAAAACTTGATGGATTTCTTTCCAAAAATACTAACTTGCTTCGATTCAAAGCACATCATGTTCAACACAAGACATACTTTGGAAGGAAAATGTTATCTGACATTTTGACCCAGCTATATCTGAACTGGTTGGACAAGTTAGACTTGACTTTCATCAAGGCCAAAAACCCAGAGTGATGATTGTGTGGTCCAATAATCAAATAAATATTATAATATGAAGCAATGGTCAAACGGAATTGAAAGATATGTTATACAAAACGTTCTAAATATGGAATATATTCTAATCTAGAAAAAGGATTGGGTATGTTCCCTCTTGTAAACTAGGATTTTAACCCATCAAAATTCTAAAGGAGTTAGTGCATTCAAACTGAGTCGGAATGACTAGAAACTTGACCGGAAGACCTAAAAGTACATGACAAAGAACCCCGGGAGTTTGAACCAAAAATACGCCAAGTAATTGGATATGCACCGATCAGATCCAAGTGGATCGATACCGATCCAAACAATTGACTTGTGGATTCTTCAATCCACATGAATTTTGTTCCTACATCTCTCCTAAACTTATCCACCAAGTTTGATAACATTCTGAGCATCCGAATTGAAGAAGTCAAGACTTATTAGATTTGGATTATTGTTTAATCTAATTTATAGGTGAACCATCGTCAAAGCAAGTCAACAAGCTATGAAATCACATAGAAAACCTCATGCAAGAAAGGAAGCCAACGAAGTAGGAGTTGTGCAAAAATTATACAACCTTTTGGATCGGTACCGATCCAATCCAATTGGATCGGAACTGATCCGAAAGGTTTGTTCAAAACCATAACAATTTTTACGTACCTCCTCTTATGGATAACTATAGCTTTTGGAACTTTAGTTCTGATCCAAATGCTATCTAGATCCGACAAATACCATCCTATCTTCAACAAAACATAGGCTGGCTGTTCTAATCACTAGAGAAACTCTATTGCTAAGATTCTTCAACCTCCTTCCTCCTCATAATGGTTGCCATGAGACAATTGAACTTCTTCCTCCTCACAATGGCTGCCATGAGACAATTGAGATCGTTCCTTTTGTCTCCATCAATGGTGGTCTGATTTTTCTTTGTTCAATAATTAGAACTGTAAATAACTTGTACTTGTGATCAACAGTCAATCCATCAATAAAATATATAAAGTGGACGTAGGCTTTGTTAACAGACGAACCGCTAAAAAAATCTTGTGTTTCTTTGCTTTATTTTGTCTTTTTTGCAATTTGGAGAGTGTTCTACTCTACTTTATTTATCCTGATAAGTAGGTTTGGTGCTTTTACAATCATATCTGGGCATTGATCCATTTTTTGGGTAAACATTTTGATGCTTTCATTAAGAACATTGAATCCATGCTTAGATCTAGTTATCCACTTTGAATCAGATAGGTTCAAAAGTTTGATCCTTAATATCTACTTAGAAGATATGCTGTTGAGAATCAATGGCACTAGGAAGAAGGAGAAATGCTTTCAGAAGATCCATAGGAGCTGTAATTGCTGAAGAAGAGATAAATCCTCAGCAAATTGAAGTCAATGGCGGTAAAATAGGAGATTAGGTGCTGGGATCCTCTATTCAGCATGAAGTTGTCACTAGAGATGAATTAAATAAAATGATTGATGAAGTTAATCAGAAGATGGAAAACAATCAAAGAGCTCTTATGGAAAAATTGAATGCCCTATTGACCTTATAGTTACACGCCGCTTCAAGAACCATGGAAGAGCCCACGGCTGCTATAAAATAAGAAATTTTTTCCGTCTTTGGCCTAAATAGGAGAAACAAAAAGTAGAAGCTAAAAGAAGTGATAGATGCAACCGTAGGAATTAATATGGAAGGAAATGCAAGCATTCAACCAACTTTGAGGCAACTAGTTAAAACTTGAATCTAGGGGCGAAAATCCGACGGGAAGATATTGCAATGGATCTCTCCGACCCAGAAGATGGTGAGCGACTTGACGGTGACAAGTTGGAAGGAAATACCAATGTATTCAATAATGCTAGGAAGATCTAATCTGCCTCTACCCTACCAACCGCAAGCCAACGGAACTCTGGGGGGGTGGCTCTCCCGAAGATAGGAGAGCCTAGGCTTCAGTCCACTTGCCTAGATCGTTTACAAAATCAAATGCTTGATTTAGTTACTGACAGCCAACCCCTAGACTACCAAACATCTGACGCGTATATCGTGAACATAGTCAATCAACTAATGGATGAAAGCAAGGGTAGAAGGGATAATGAATGGGGATCCATTCCAAGTTAGACTCCTTTCGCCGATGACATTTTGAATGACCAGTACCCTGAAAAGTACACTATGCCAACTATTCCATCTTACGATGGAAGGACTGACAAAAAAATACCACTTATATAAGTACGGTTGGTACATGGACGGAGCAAATGATTCGAATGCCATTCGATATAGATGCTTTCTAATTTTCTTGGAGGGAATTGCTTTTATGTGGTTCACCAAACTTCCGCCGAGATCCATTTCCACCTTCAATCAACTAGCAACAAGATTCCTTGATCAACTTAGGCTTCGCATAGCACAACCAAAATATGTGATTTCCTTATCAAGCCTATTCTAGGGACGGAATGAATCTCTGAAGTGCTTCATAAATCGTTTCAACACCATGGTGACTAAAGTAAGTAATCCAAATGAGGATATGGTTTTCATGGCCTCGCTCCGCACTATCCGCACTATCCACCTCGAACTGAATTAAAAATGGATCAAAATGAAACAACCTACCACTAGGATGACTTCAGTCGAAAGGCGAGCTAGTATTTGAGATTGAAAGAGGCACATCTACTAACTTACAACCAACCAACATTAGGAGGAATGGTATGGAGAAAAACCAAGAAATAAACACCTCTAGGAACGCTGAACGAAACGTAGGAAAAGATGGAAATCAGAAAAGGAAGAACCAGAATTCTAATAAGCATAATGGAAGTAATAAGTGACTTAAAGGTTTGAGTCCCAAGAATATAACCTGCTCAGTGATACTCCAAAAAACATCTATCTCATGGCGCAGAGGATAGAAAAGTACAAGAAGCCACCTAAAAAGGAAGAAATTGAACAAAAAAGTTTTTCGAAAAGTACCTCCACTTCCGTGAAACACATGACATGACATCAATGAGTGTCGACACATAAAGAACTCGATTGCGGAGCTGATTCGAGAAAACAAGCTTTAGCAATTTGTGAGGAAACCATAGAATCCTGACCAACCCGTAGTGTCCCAAGCTCTTAGAGATCGAAGGAATCAAGCTGGAACCAGTGAAGAGGGACCTAGACGGATTGACCAGAGACTCATCATTGGAAAAATATTTGGGGAACGCCATCCCATGTAGAAGAGTTGAGGAGAAATGGAGCGGTATGCAAGCTCACTAAAGAACGCTCCGAAAAATTCGTGCCTTGTGATCAAAAATGGAACCCTGCCAAGCAGCTGAGAACCCTGAACGATGACATAGTATTACGAAGTCGAGACATTAAAGGGATAGAACTCCAACTCTCAACCCCATGATCGTGATAGTAGGAATCAGACCCTTCACATCCCGATGAGTATTGGTAGATAGTGGAAGTTCTATGAATATCCTTTTTAAACGCACCTTTGATCAAATGAAGATCAGTGTAAAAGAGATATCTGCTTGCCAAACAAAGATCCAAGGATTCACCGGTGAACTCAAACAACCTGTCGGAACAATTGTTTTACCTATAGAAATTGGGGAAGGCAACCGAAGGGTCACCCCCATCCAAACCATGTGATTGTAGATGAAAATTCCGCCTATAATGCCTTTCTAGGGTAGCCCGCTGTGGTAGATTTTAGAATTGCTTTAGCTCAATGGCATCCAACTATGAAATTTTCGATAGAGAATGGAGTCGGGGTCATCAAAGGAGACAAAAGTGCCGGTAGAGAATTCTATATCGTCTAACTTTGTGAGTTTAAAAGAAGGGAAAAGGGGAAGAATATCGGGAGAAATCTCCACATCTGTGAACCTAATGAATAGCGACTACAGAGCCCCCTAACTTAGAGACCTTAGCCAATTTGATAAGGCTTTGGATCCTAGGAAGAAGAGTTTAGAGGAGCATTGGGCAGTATTGGCAGAATTGACATTTTCTGTCCCTATCAATATGGATGATCCGATGTAGGTCGCATCTTGGAAATAAGACGTGATTGGAAGTCATTGAACTTCTTCATACCAACCTAGATGAATTCTCTTAAATGCATCCCGATAAATGTGGGGTGTTGCCAGCGATTGCATGCCATTCACTCAACATCGATCCCAAGTATATACCAGTAAAGTGGAAAAGGGCCAGCCTAGGACCCGAACGGTCCAAAGCGCTAAGAGATGAAGTAGACAAGCTAATGGCAAATGGTTTTATCCACGATGCAACCTACCCTGATTGGGATCTAACCCGGTCTTGGTCAAGAAGTCTAGTAGGAAATGGTGAACCTATATCGTCTATTCGGATCTAAACATAGCTTGCTTGAAAGACATCTTTCCACTGCCAAGAATCGATCAGCTCATGGATGGGACAACTAGACATGAATTGCTATCGTTTATGGACGCATACTCAAGATACAACTAGATCATGATGCATAAACCTAATCAAGAAAACACCAGTTTATTTCCTGACAAGGGTTATACTGTTATCAATTGATGCCATTCGGCTTAAAGAATGCTGGGGCAACCAACTAAGGACTAGTGAACGCCATGCCTAAGCATCAGATCGAGAAAACTATGGAATCTATGTGGATGACATGTTGGTTAAATCATGTATAGCTGCAAATAACTTGGATAATCTCATTGAAATGTTTGAAATATTCCGCAAAGATGGAATCAAAATCATACACTTAAATGTCACTTCGGAGTAGCCTTTGAAAAGTTCTTAGGATTCATTATAAGCGGTAGAGGCATCAAAGAAAATCCAGAATAAATTACCGCTCTATGATAAATCGAGGCCCCAAAGAGCAAGGAGTTACAAAGCTTAAACGGAAAAGTTGCAGCACTAAGCCGGTTCATCTTAAAAGGTACCGATAAAGGTATACCTTACTTTGAAGCACTAAAGAAGGGAAAGAAGAATTTCAAATGGAATCAAGGTTGTCAAGCTCCGTTCGAAGGGTTACTACAGCATATGAAAACCCCACCAATCCTATCTAAGTAGGTGGACAAAGAAGACTTTCATCAAACTTAGTAGTTTCACCTCACACATTAAGTGTCGCACTTGTATGTAAAGAAGCAAGAATCTAGCGACTCGTATACTATATCAGTAAATGGTTCATAGAGCCGAGAAGAACTATCCAAAATTGGAAAAGCTAGAATATTACTTCTTGATCGCCTCCAGAAAGTTATGACCATATTTCTTGGTGCACCCGATCAAAGTACCAATAAATCAACCCTTGAAGCAAGTGCTGTACTGCCCCAAGACCTCCGGGAAGCTTATCAAATGGAACATCGAATTGAGTCAATATGAAATCACTTACCATCCTCAAAGGGTGATCAATAGGAAGGCATTGGCAGATTTCATTGTCGAATTCACTATACGGGAAAATGAAGAATATATTACTATGGAAATGGAAACACGCTAGAAGCTGTTCATCATTGGTGCATCTAATAATTTCTACTCGGGAGTAGGGGTAATGCTTAACACTCCCGAAGGATGATCCATTTGCTATGCCTTACACTTGGAATTCCCTACAACAAATAATGAAGTAGAATATGAAACATTGATAGTCGGACTAAAAATTGTGAAGGAACTTGAGATAAAATCCACACACATCTATAGCGACTCTGAGCTGGTTCTTTGTTAGGTGAAAGGAGAATACCATGCTCGGGGGAGGGGGAACCTTGCCTCATACCTATCTAAAATGCAGAACTGCTAAACGACATTTAGCATTACATCATAACTCATATCCCGAGGGAATATAACACGAAGGCAGATTATCCAACCATATTGGCCAGTTCTGGAGAAGCTCAGTCATTGGGGCTAGTCCCATTAAAACACTGACCACTCCAAGCATAAGTGAAATGGATATTGACTTAATTTTTGAGACAACCAAAGAATCAGAAATATGGATGATGCCAATCAAGGACTACCTATTCACGAGAACTCTCCCCGCGGACAGAAAGCAAAGGAAAAAGCTTCTTTGAATGGCACCACGATTCGCAATATAAGATGGGATACCCTACCGAAGGGGATTCTATACCCTTTTGCTCAGATGTGTGGCAACGACGAAGTTTGAAGGATCCTAAGAGAAGTTCATGAAGGCGATTGCGGAGATCATACTGGGGTCAAACCCTTGTAAAGAAAGTTCTTCGATATAAGACTTTACTTTTATTGAACTTCCCCAAATCAAATCCCCATTTAGGGCTACAGAATCACGATCAAGAAGTTATAAAAAAAATTTGAATAAAAGTTCCCCCAAGCTGGACCCTTTGGGTCCTATTTATAGATGCGGGTGGCATCCCATCAGCCTTATGCCTTCATCCGGTATGGAAGGTTGCTTTTGGTATGCGGTTGTAAACCTTTCGTTCTTGCCTAAAGATAGTTTCTTGTACACGGTTGTAGGCCATTCATTATTGTTGGAAGGTTCGTTGATTGTGTATCATCATAGTCCGCCGAACGCCGTCGAAAGGTTTTTCCTTCACTTATTTTCAAGAAGTCGTTGCCTTTACTGGAAGGTTAGTTATATGCATAGCACGTGAACTTTTCGATCCCACTGGAAGGTTTATAGCCTTTGTGAACCCTTTGGCCTTAGCGAAAGGTCGCTTTTTCCTTCCCGACTACTACCGAAAGTTGTATCTTCCCTGTGTAACAACCCGTAATATCGCTACTACGAAAATGAGAGATTTCGTTTGTTTTAAATTTAAAAAGGTTTAAAACTTAAATAAATAAGTTATATACAATAGATAATAATAAATAAATTAGATAATTTAAAAAGTATAAATTTGGATTTTAGGACAAATCAACAAAAGTTAAGTTTTGTTAAAAATAAATAAATGCTTAAATAAATAGGTTTAAATATTTATTTAAAAAGATAAATCTTATTGAAAACATTTAATAAAGATAATAAAAGTATATTAAAATATTGAAAAGTATGTTAATAATCGTCTTACAAAAATAATCAAATTTTGTTGCATTTTGTCACTTTTACGTACACTGTAAAATTAAAGATTTTGACATTATTTAAATATGCTTTTAAAATATAAAGAGACATGTATTAATTTATTTAAATAAGTAAGAATTTCATTTATAATTTTTTTTTACATAAATAAATAGTCTAACTAAAACTTCACAATGTGATCGTAAAATATTTTGTCGAAAATCAACGTTTTGTTGATTAAAAGTTGTCGCAACGTCGTTGCACCTTTATTTTTGTATATAGAAACATATATTCAAATAGTATAAGTATTAATTAATTTACTAATCATGTTTACTTTTACTAAACATACTTAGAAAATTCTATAATATAATTAACAAAAAATAAGCATAATAAGACAAAAAAAGTATAAAAGTCAGAAAGTAAGACATCAAATCAAAGAAACATAATTATTACTTTCTTTACTTAGTACCTAAGTGAAAATGACATAAAGTAATGATTTGAAATGTAATGTTAAGTGTTGAAAAAATATATGATTACTTTATAAGTAAGTAAGGGTATTTTGGTCTTTTTATAAAATATTATTTTAATCCAAAACTTTTCTATAAATAAGACCACCATTCTTCCACTTTCTTTTACACATTTTTACATCTTCTTCTTCCTTTCTCAAGCTTTCGAAAAGCTTCTCTAATGGCTTTTTCTCTTCCATTTCCTTACTAACTTTTTCAAATCCATATCAAATCAATTCCAAAAACCCCCAAACTTTGCCAAAGACCATAGAATACCATTAAAACATTGTGTATTATCTAAGAAGTGAAGAAATGATGGAGAAGGGAAAGATCAAGGTGAGCCCGAACCATTTGGAAGGAGGAAAGAAAGCTGTGAAGCTCCATAAAAAGAAAAAGAGAAGGAAGTACCGACGATTTCATTCAAAAGAGCTTGGAGCAAATTCAAGGTGCTGCGGAAGCTCTACCGGATTTTTGGGAGTTTGAAAGAAGTGGTCAATATCATAAAGCTAAAGAAATTAAGTAAAAGCTGATTAGTTGAAGTCTAAGTAAAGTGTTGGTAGGAAGTTAAACGATTTGGTTAAAGGTGAGTACTCATATTTCAAGTTACTAATTCCTAAAACTATTTCCAGTTAATTATATAAAAAGTTTGGTATATGTTAAATGATTAAATGTTTGATAACTTGGTTGCGAAATTGGTTGATTATAGATTATTTATGTGGTTGATAACTTGTTTAATAAATGATAAAAAAATGATTAGAAATTAACCATAGTTAATTAAATGGAAATTAAATCCATATAAACGTGTGTTTGGAAATTATTTAGCCTCTTAATGATTTCAAAATATCTAAAAAGATAGAAAATGATATTATAGTAATATAATATTGTAATATGAAATGAAATGAAAAATAAGTTTGAAATGATGAAAGTATTGTTTTAAATAAGTGAAAATAGTTTAAATATGGTTTAAAATAAATTTGAAGTGTTTCGGACAAGTTCTGAAGCAATTCAAAAAATTAGTCAAAATCAGTCAAAATCAAGCTCGTCGTGTAGCGACAGTTCGTAAATTTCGACTTGTAAATTCAAATTAACGTAGAAAATGATTTATAAGTAGGATTTCTTCGAAATGAAAATTCTTCAGTCCACAATGATAATAGTTTTCCAACAAAGAAAGAAAATCAAGATTTCATCAAGTAGATTTTGAAATATATCCAAAATAATTTTCTTAAAACATCACGGTTTTGTAGTTCGGAATTCAGAAAAGGATTTCTTTTAAAAATAAAACTTTTAATTGATTAAAAATATGAAATAAATTTTGTAAATCTATTAAAATGGTTTGAAAGAGATTTGGAATAGAAAATATGAATTTTCGAATATTAAAAAGTTGTTTAAATAAAATTAGCTTGTATAGCACTTTCCGCGGCACTTTTATACTGCGAATTCTATAACCTTTTAAATACAGTTTTAAACTTAACAATTCTTTCCTAAATATTTTGTGAATGATTTTTAAAGGAATAATTAAGTAATGTAAAGATGATTTGGAAGTTTTAATAAGAGTTTGAATAAATAGTTACGTTGAATTTTTTTATAACACTTAAACAATAATTGAAGAATGCTGAATGTAATAACAAACTGAGTATGCGGAAATAACTAGTACATTTGTCCCACCTTTGAGATATGAAAAGATAAAACAAGGTGTTTAACTAAGGTTAGGGATGGAGCAACCAGTGCTCTGAACTTACCTGGCTTATGTTTTCTCTTTTTAGACGAGGGGTGGAATAGATCGAAAGGAAAACCTGAATGCTCTAAAAAATCATATTTAAGTTTCCAAGATAAGAGAAAAGAAATTAATTATTTGAATGTTAATTAACCACTTAACATCTTTTATTCGATGATTGGTATGAAGGAACCATTGGGTGATTCCTATTCGAAAAATTGGGTATCGGATTTGTTTGATTATGTTCAGCATGATAGGGGGTTCTCGCTTTGTGAATAATGACGAATCTTAGACTCTTACCCCTACATGTCCCTAGTGTGAAAGGGTTGGTTGATAGGTGAGAGGCTTGCCGTAAAAGCAGATTCGAGGTACCACTTGTAGTCACCTCCATGTTGAAAAGCAGAAGTGCCCCTATGTTGAAAAGAAAGAGGGTAGCGGGATGGTTGAAAAGCCTACAGGGACGGGTCCAAAAAATTCCGTTTATTACATTTGGTATCAGGGCTGAAGGTTAAGCAAGAACCTTGTCTTTGTTGGGGTAAAGACTCATAAGAGATAGGGTTAGTAACACCCTAGGATGAGTAATTCATTAGAGATAGTGTTAGTAACACCCTAAAATAAGTTTGATCGTACTATATATGAGCATGTATTTGTTAGTGACTAATAAATTGTTTTGCGTTGATATATCTGTTGAGTGATTTATGGATCTGATCGACGCGTCTGATCATCGTTATCGATGAGGGTTCCTAAACAAGGCGAATCGACACACTGATTTTGAAAAATTGGAAAATGAAATAATTTACCTAGGATTAATTTTGAATATAAAGTATACATTTTTAAAAGTTGTATAGTTAGAAATCAGGATTAGTGAAATTTAAATATGAACATCTTGTGATTAAAATTTCACAGTTTGACTATAAGATGTTTCATAAAGATAATCGATAATTAATAAATCTAATAAGGTAATTAAAATCTTTAATACTTATTCCAAAATAATAAATTATGAAATGATAATGTTAAGTTATTATCATAAATTGATCAGTTGCTTGATTTAAAAGTTTAAGTACAATACCCTATGAATTAAGTTTCACGATTTGGCTATAAGGTGTTTGATAATAAAATTTATTTAAGGAATGAACATATAAGATAAAAATGTAATAAAAAAAAATCATGTAAAAAGAAATAAAAATATAAAAGGAATGAGTGTTTAAATTCGAGTAAAAGAATTGTGGAAATTTAAAGGAAGTTAATTAATATAAGATAAATTTATTAAAAGAATTTATAAGATAGGCTTTATAAACAAAAGTAATCTCTAAAGGATTTTGAAAATGGTATTATTTCAAATAAAAAGAGGTATTTTATGATAACTAATTCGATTGGGTCAAAAATAAACTAAAAATGGGCAAGTGATGTGTTCGGATGGTAAACACTTCCCTTAAATATTACTCTTCTTATTAAGAGGATATATGATACTATTGGTAGTACCCAGTTCCTTGGATTGTTTTGGAGTTACTCGATCTATATAATTTTCTTAAGTAAAATAAATAATTTGAATCATTGATTAGTAATCTTTATAAAATTATTTAAACTAAAGATAAATTAAGATTGTTAATTGATAAGATAAAGCGAAATTCTCGACGTTTTGGACGTCGAAAATTTTCGAATCAAACATAACTCAGAGCTAAGAAATTTGTGAAAACTTTTGCTAAAAGATTGTGAAATACTTTGTGTAAATGAAATAAGACAAGTATAATATGTAAATATGATTTATAAAAATATCAAGAGTTATGAGGTTAAGGATTTAAATATGGGTGGTTTTAAAATTTGTTTTTTTTCAAAGCTAGAAAATTATTAATTGTATTAAATAAGAAATAAGTTTTATAACTTATGAATTTGATATAATAGTAAATTACAACAAATTTAAAATTTGTTTGATGGATGTATTTAAGTAAAACTAATTTGAAATTTAGGATTTGTATATACTCTTAGGATGTAAAGATATATCATACAAATATATATTTAAGTCATGAATTGTTAAGTAAAATAATGACTTTTTAAAAAGGTAATTATAACCTGGAAAATGTTTTATTAATGAATTCCAGTATTAATTTAGGATTTGGACTTAAGTTTTTAAAAGTGATTGATTTGCATAAGTTATAAAATGTAATAAACTTAAGTGATAGTTTTACAAAATGATTCATAAATAATATCAGTGTTAAAGGAAATATGTTAAGTTAGAGGAATGTGGAAAAAAGAAATTTAAAGATAAATCATCTTTTGAGTGAAAAATAGTTTCTTTAGAATATTTTCCTTTTTTAAAAATATTTGAAAATAAATAATTAAAGGTATTATATAAAGAAGCACCTTTATCAAATGTTTAAACTTAAGATAAAGGTTTATGAAATTTTTTTGAACGATAATAAATACATATGTTATATGTACATCATCTCATCACACAATTTTGATTTGAGATTCGAGTTTGGAACTTTGAGATGTTTACATTTGTCCGAAAAAGGATTTATCACTCAATTCTTGATGACGGATATTGATGAGGGTTTGTGGTTAGGTACTTTAGTTTTCTAAGTAGTTGAGCACTATGCAAGGAAAGCAAAGGTATCTGAACAAAGAGCCTGATCAAAGTACGCACTAAAGGACCGGGGGATCGATACTAGTTGGAAAATAAAGTTGCGTATTCGAATAGGAGATCAAATAAGAGGTTTCATATGGATGATCTGTGAATATTATATGAAATTAATTTTGAAGAAATTTTTTTGGGCAAACTTTTGTTTGGGTAATTTCGAGGATGAAATTCTTTTAAGTAGAGGAGAATGTAACGACCCGTAATTTCGCTACTTCGAAAATAAGAGATTTCGTTTGTTTTAAATTTGAAAAGGTTTAAAAATTAAATAAATAAGTTATATGTAATAGATAATAATAGAGAAATTAATTATTCTTATAGTTAATAATTTAAAAAGTATAAATTTGGATTTTACAACAAATCAACAAAAGTTGAGTTTTGTTAAACATAAATAAATGCTTAAATAGATAGGTTTAAATATTTATTTAAAAAGATAAATCTTATTGAAAACATTTAATAAAGACAATAGAAGTATATTAAAATATTGAAAAATATGTTAATAATCGTTTTACAAAAATAACCAAATTTTGTCGCATTTTGTCATTTTTACATACACTGTAAAATTAGAGTTTTTGATATTATTTAAATATAATTTTAAAATATAAAGAGACATGTTTTAATTTATTTAAAGAAGTAAAAAGTTCATTTTTAAATTTGGTTTACATAAATAAATAACTTAACTAAAATGTTAAAATGGGACCGTAAAACATTTTTTCGAAAATCAATGTTTTGTTGATTAAAAGTTGTCGTGCCTTTATTTTCTTTTATAGAAACATATTTTCAAATGGTATAAGTATTAATTGATTCACTAATCAAGTTTACTTTTACCAAACATACTTAGAAAATTCTAGAATATAATTAACAAAAAGTAAGCATAAAAGACAAAAAGTACAAAAGTCAAAAAGTAAAACATCAAATTAAAGAAACATAATTATTACTTTCTTTATAATATTTAAGTGAAAATGACATAAAGTAATGATTTGAAATGTGATGTTAAGTGTTGAAAAAAATAAGATTACTTTATATGTAAGTAATGGTATTTTTGTCTTTTTACAAAATATTATTTTAATCCAAAACTTTTTTATAAATAAGACCACCATTCTTCCACTTTCTTTTACACATTTTTACATTTTCTTCTTCCTTTCTCAAGCTTTCTAAAAGCTTCTCTAATGGCTTCTTCTCTTCTATTTTCTTACTAACTTTTTCAAAACCATATTAAATCAACTCAAAACACCACCAAACGTTACCAAAGACCGTAGTATACCATTAAAACATGGTGTAGTATCTAAGAAGTGAAGAAAGTGAAGAAATGATGGAAGAAGTGAAAGATAAGGGTGAGGCTGAACCATTTGGAAGGAGAAAAGCATGTCGTGAAGCTCCGGAGCAAGAAAAAGAGAAGGAAGTGCCGCCGATTTCATTCCAAGGAGCTTGGAGAAAATTCAAGGTGCTTTCGAAGCTCTACTGGATTTTCAAGAGTTTGAAAGAAGTAGTCGATATCATAAATCAAAAGAAATGAAGTAAAAGTTGATTAGTTGAAGTTTAAGTGAAGCGTTGTTAGTGAGAATGTTGGTAGGAAGTTAAACGATTTGGTTAAAAGTGAGTACTCATATTTCAAGTTACTAATTCCAAAAACTATTTCAAGTTAATTACATAAAAAGTTTGGTATATATTGAATGACTAAATGTTTGATAACTTTGTTGCAAAATTGGTTGATTATATGATTATTTATGTGTTGATATCTTGTTTGATAAATGATAAGAGAAATGATTAGAAAATAACCATAGTTAATTCAATGGAAATTAAATCCATATAAATGTGTGTATGGAAATTATTTAGCCTCTTAATGATTTCAAAATATCTAAAAAGATTGAAAATGATGCTATAGTAATATAATATTATAATATGAAATGAAATGAAAAATGAGTTTGAAATGATGAAAGTATTATTTTAAATTAGTGAAAATAATTTGAATATGGTTTAAAACAAATTTGAAGTGTTTCGGACAAGTTCCGAAGCAATTACAAATTTGGTCAAAATCGAGCCCGTCGCTAGCGGTAGTTCGTAAATTTCGACCCGTAACTTCAAATTAACGTAGAAAATGATTTATAAGTCAGATTTCTTCGAAATAAAAATTATTTGTCCACAATGATAATAGTTTTTCAATGAAGAAAGAAAATCAAGATTTCATCAAGTAGATTTTAAAATATATCCAAAACAATTTTTTAAAAACATTGCGGTTTTGCAGTTCGGAATCCAAAAAAGGATTTCTTTTGAAAATGATATTTTTAAATAATTAAAAATAATATATAAATTTTATAAATCTATTAAAATGGTTTAAAAAAGATTTGGAATGGAAAATATGAATTTTCAAATATTAAAAAAATGTTTAAATCAAATAAGCTTGTATAGCACTTTCCGCAACACTTTTATGCTGCGAATTCTATAACCTTTTGAAATACAGTTTTAAACTTAACAATACCTTTATAAATATTTTGTGAATGATTTTTGAAGGAATAATTAAGTAATGTAAAGATGATTTGGAAGTTTTAATAAGAGTTTGAACAAATGCTTAAGAGGAATTATTTATAACACTCAAACAATAATTGAAGAATATTGAATGTAATAATAAACTGAGTATGCGGAATCGACTAGTTCATTTGTCCCACCTATGAGATCTAAAAAGATAAAACAAGGTGTTTAACTAAAGTTAGGGATGAAGCAACCAGTGCCCTGAACTTACCCGATCTATGTTTTCTCCTTTTAGGCGAAGGGTGGAATAGATCGAAAGGAAAGCCCAAATGCTCTAAAAAATCATATTTAAGTTTTTCCAAGATAAGAGAAAAGAAATAAATTCTTTGAATGTTAATTAACCACTTAACATCTTTTATTCGATGATTGGTACGAAGGAACCAGAATCCGATTTGGGTGATTCCTATTCGAAAAACTGGGATCGGATTTGGGTGATTCCTATCCGAAAACCCCTTCAAACTAATTTTTGAAATAAAACATATTGAAGACAAGGATCAGTGAAGACAAAGATATTCATGATGTAGGATTACTTGCCATTAGTCCCTGGAGGTGAAATTTACCATATCTGAGATGGAATAGTGCAATGTTATGAAATTCTTCGATTTGCAAGAATATGATTTAAATGTAAGAAAGAAAATCTTTGACTAAGATTTAATGAATGATTTGGGAATATTTTCACTAAGTTAAAAGTTATAGCTTGAATATAAGAAATCTTTGATTAGGATTTATTGAATGATTTGTAAATGTTTTCCTAGGTAAAATAGAAAATGATTTGGAATTATTCCAAGATTTAAGAAAGGTTTAAATAAATAAAATGATTTAATAAATGAGGCTTAATGATTCCATATACTCTGGGAACGAAAATGGAATAAATTGAAGAGAATATATCTAAGAAATATATTTGATTTAAATAAAATATGAAGTAATTGATTGATATCCACATATGAACTTAACATCTTTTAAAGAGATGATTGGTTTCGAAGGAACTGGAGTCAGATTTGGGTGATATCCGAAGACCACTTCAAACCAGTTTGCGTGTTCGAAAAATGAAGATGTTTGAAGATGGAGATATTGAGAAGAATAATAATAAAGGACTACTTGTTGATTAATTAAGGATAAACTCCCGATTCGTTATAATGTAGCAGTGGTCTCTTTGTTATGAAAAACCTTAAAAAAACCACAAGGGCTTCTCGCCTAGTAATGGCCGAGGAAAGTTCCTTCAGTTTCGTTCGATCCCAGAATGAACTTGTATGGATGAATGTCTGACATTGCATTCTAAGACACAACGTTTGAATTTTACAAATGTACATCTACTTAGTGGCGGAGAAGGCAACTTCCCTTAGCTTAACACCCTTCTCTGAGACATACGAGCTCAGAGGTTATATGCATATGAGAGTCAAATAGTAATCAAAGGAATGGAAGTGTGGCATTTAAAGTGAAAGAAGACGTGTTATGTGAAAAGGTAATCGTAGCCTCGAACCTCATCAACCGAAAATGGCCGAAACAGGGTTAGATGCAGCAAGGCTAAGTCGGTCATTCCCGATTAGGGTATGATCATCCCCTTCTAGATATCGTTCTTCCCGCTATGACATTCGGGATGTAAATTAATGTGTCTTGTATGCTAGAGCGCACTCGGTTAAAGGTCGGTAATGACCGGGGATGACATATTCGGTACTACCTAGTTACAAAGATAGGCCGGTCCTGTGTTGGTAGAGGGCAGATGTTCTGTGCCTCGGGACATCCATCTAGAGGTGTACCCATCAGAAGGTAGTCCCTTCACCTGGTCGTTTGTATGAAAATCCGTTCTCCAATAAGAACCTTCGGTTTTGTTTGTATTGACGTAATGAATAGCCTCTAAATGCTATGTGGGTAATCATTTCAGATAAGATTAATAAGCTTATTTGCAAATGTTTTCAAAGGAATGTCATTAGAAATAGTATCAAAGATTTTGATATAAAAATGTTTTAGTTATCATAAGGTAAAAACCCATCCGTGTTTATGTGTGGGCGTGGTCTTAGGAGATACTCTTTCTTTCAAAAGATTTTATTCGAAGGCTGATATATGACACTACCATTTATATTTGAGTTTCTCACGTTGGTTTGTCAAGCCTGATCCGGGTATTTTCAATACTCGAGTCAGATTCGAGTAGTTTTAGGTTTAGTCGAAGACGGTTGGAGTTATCAGAGGAGAGTTGGAGGCCTTTATCATCCTACGGATATATTATATTATCCGTCATGGTTTTTTAGTTATGTTTGATGTTTGTCAGCATTTGTAAGAGTAGGTGTTATAACTGTCCAGGCTGAATCTAGGCTGGACTCTGATATTGTATTTTAAAATTTTCCACTGTAAAGATTATTATTGAAATAATATATATTATTCCATTCTTGTGAGATTCTGTTCTGTCTTCATTTTCTTTCTACACTTAATGATTCGTCTTTTCATGTAATTTGAGTTGGACATGTATGGTTTATTGTCAATTCAAAGGGTACGGGATTATGGGTCGTTACACCTTGGGTGATGGCGGAAGCTTGTTATCTGTGGACTTATGAACGTTGTTTTTATCTAAACCTTTCGGTAACATCGGAAAGTGCCTTACAGGTGTATTATCTGGCCTAAAAATATCATTGAGTTTTCGGAAGGGTTGGCGTGGGGCCACGTCTTTGCTTCCTCTTGTTTGCTTTCTCCGAAGGGTAAGCGCCTCCTGAACATTGTAAAATGACACCTTACTTCTTCCATAAAAGGTCTTGAGCAGCTTCATATTATTGACTGCATCCCTTCGATCTCTTCGGAAGGTCTGATCCTACTCTTTTCCTTTCTTTCCTCTGTTTATGTCCTCATGGCTTAAGCGGAAGGTGAATTTTTCGAGTACATGCACATACACGTATAACCACGCTTACCGATTAAAAAAAATATAGCATAATATGTGATGTTCTTCATATTAGTTGTAATTAGGATGACTAGTTATCAATAGTGTAGTAAATTATAAGACTAAGGTGTAACTGAAAAAGAGATTGTAACTCCAAAATTAGTAAGTGTTATCCCACCTTTTGGAGAAGCTGTGACATTATTGATTCGATTAGGAACAGATAGATGATAGCTTGAAGAGCCAGCTATATATTGTACTATAGATGATAGTTGAACCGATTCGAACCAGAACCAAATCGAAGTATAACTAGCATGAAGTCACCAGCCTGATCACGTGAAGTTATATCTCAAGTTTGGGATTGATTAAAGTTCGTGTATAGTGATTTGTTTGGATCGACCAGAGAACAATCAATAAAAATAGTTCAAGTCATCAAAGAATATTCAATATCTTAACAACCATGAAGCCAATCCACGTAAGCCTTTCGAGACATCAACAGAGGGGCAAATGAAGCATACCATGACAATTGCTCATCCAAAATGGAGATGTGAGGAAGGCCGAATGATGTATAACGATCGTTATTGGAGTTTAATATAATGATCGGTGTATTTCAGTGTATGATCTATCATCAACCATGGATGGCCCATAACTTTCTTTCTACATCTCAGAATGGTCCCATATTTTAGTAGCAACTTCTAAAAGAACGTGGGATCCTCCAACATCGATCCCACGCTGATTGGAGTAAATAAAATGGATCGGCCTTGAGTATGCCGATCGTTCTTGATCAGTGAATTATTGAGGCTGCTTGATATGATGGGTTCTACTAGACCTAGGGAAACTTCTTGCAATGTTTCAGCCCGATCTGTGTGTGTCTTCTATGGTAAATACAGTAGGCCTAACTTCAGAAAAAAGGACTTCATCTACTTTTTCTTGCTTCGAAGTCCCTGCCATTTTTGTTTCTTGAAAACTTGTATCAATGGATTCTGGCTGATCCAAGTGTTCTTGTAATTATAATCTAGTGAAAGATTAATGAAAGTATGAAGTGGATATAGTCCAAGATTGCCAAACCACTATAAAATCTACATGTTTATTTAATTTTATGCTTTGTTCTTTTGATTTCAATCATTGCTTGATATCTATAAGATTCTATTAGTGTTGATGCCCATTTTTGGCATTAGCATTTTGGTGCTTTCATTGAGAAATGAGTTCTTAGCTCGATTGGATCTCATTTTCTATTAGTGAATCTCCCAATTCGCTAGATAGATCCATCTTTTGATTGATAAGTTTCCCACTCTACTTAGATTTGAAAGAAGTCTAGATAGAAACTACTTTCCACGGCCGTGAAACCATATCTACTACGCATTCCAAAGAAGGAAATAATGAGATCACTGTCCAAATAGCCATATGATCCATGAATGTCTATGAATTTTCAAGTTTTAGTGCAAGGAGTATGATCGGCAATTGGCTAAGTCTCCCCACTGATTGATTCTATACCTTCATTCCTTGTATGATCATCCCGGCTTCATCTTTGGGAAATGATCATTTTGATTCGTGTACGACTGGCCATACCACATTAACACTTCTGCTTACTAAAGACCATTCATCATCCTTATATGATCATTCCAAATAGATCCCCTAATATTTGATTATATACGAAAGTTCTAATATGATCATTTTAGTACGATTGTTCCAATAGCCCACCTAGTATGATCATTCCACTCTCGTCCTTATAACCAATCATTTCTGATCACCTCTCCACCAATCTATAATGGAACTATTGTCACTTCTATATGATCGATCTAGTACGATCGTTCCGAGGCCACTGAGTTCGACCTATCATTTTTATTTACACACCCATCAGCAAATAATCAACAATCCATTTCTGCTTCTAGTTGAAGTCTAGAAAAGATTAAGGGGAAAGTTCCTCGAAGTTAAGATCCTGCATTCTTGCAGAGAAATGAGAGAAAATGACATATAAAATTTATTCAAGCTTGAAGTGGTACGTGAATTTTGACAAGTACAAAAACGGGCATCATTTTAGAACCCCTTCGTTGACCCAAAGTAGGACTCGAGTAAGACAAGGTTTTTCCTAAAGCAAATACCAGAGAAACCCCAAGCACCAATTATCAGGCCATGGAATTTACTGGACCCAAGTGATCCGATGGCTAACCACAAGCGATCCAACAATTGACCATAAGCGATTATCAGTTTTCCTCGGGTGTGACCCTAAGTGATTTACCACTACCCATTAATTATGGTCTATTTAGCTTTGCATGCATCTTGGACATGCATATGTTATTGACGGTCGTAACAAGTAGTTGTAGCCTAAGAACAAACTGGACCGACGATGACTGAAACGTCTGAACCTTACCAATAAAGAACTCCGATTATCATCTGGACTGTTGGCAGTCAGGGTCCCGCTGGGAGGAGATATGGATAAAGTGGCATAGCGAGTGAACAACGATGATTTACTTACCAATGAGACTTATTCTAATATCTTTTTAATTAATTTATCTTAATTTCAGTTTCAATTATGTTGTGAACTATGATCGACATAAATTATCCAAGTGCTTAGAGTTGGGCATCGACCAATCTCCATAGATCGTGATAGAACCTATGGAGGTTTTTATCTAGAAAAATCTGATTCAACCATTTATCAGCTACTATGTGTCCTTGATTTGGGATGCAGAAGCACAGAATAAAGAACCCGATAAGTTCGAAATCCAATAGAAAGTAGATATGACCGACTATCCACTCAACAACCTTTATGTTAAGCGCGAAGTAGCCATGACTGGCTGCCTATTGATCAACCCTACCTTTAAACAAATGGACATGATTGCAGCCTGAAATGGATGTAACTTAATTGCCCGCTTGATGACTCATTATCTCCACTTGCTAGAAAGAATACGAATCAAATTATTCAAGACTTGATCATCTGACACTAGCGTGGATGTGATCCAATCATCCATCACCTATTTCCTTCCTCCACTTGATAGGAAGAGCTACAATTACCAAGTGTAAACAATTGATTGTCCGTTTGCCAAGTTTCGTCTTGGATGCTAGGGGTAGGATCCCATACCATAGATGAACATGATTTGACCATCTATTCGACAATTCTTGCCTCGACATGGTAAATGAGGTACAAATCACATGGGCAGAAGTACGACTATCCATGAAAAAAATCTCTAAGTCCCTAACTATGGACTAGAGTATAAACCATTCGACAAAATCTCTAAGTCCCCCGACTACAGACTAGAGTACTCTACGTCCTTGATTGTAGACTAAAGTATAAACCATTCGACAAAATCTCTAAGTCCCCGACTGCGGACTAGAGTACTCTATATCCCCGACTGTTGACTAGAGTATAAACCATTCCATAAAATCTCTAAGTCCCTGACTATGGACTGGAGTACTCTACATCCGCGACTAAGGAATAGAGTATAAACCATTCGATTAAATCTCTAAGTCCTCAACTGCGGACAAGAGTACTCTACGTCCTTAACTGCGGAATAGAGTATAAACCATTCACCAAAATCTCTAAGTTCCCGACTGCGGACTAGAGTATAAACCATCTGACAAAATTTCTAAGTCCTTGACTGCGAAATAGAGTACTCTACGTCCCAGACCATGGACTAGAGTATAAACCGTTCGATAAAATCTCTAAGTCCCCGACTGCCGGCTAGAGTACTCTACGTCCCCGACTACAAACTAGAGTATAAACCATTTGACAATATCACTAAGTCCCCGACTGCGGACTAGAGTATAAATCATTCGACAAAAATTCTGAGTCCCATAGTGCGGACTGGAGTATAAGTAATTCGGTAGAAACATGACTGCCCATGGAAGAATCTAAGACCCCAGAGTGCGGACCGAAATATGAACATAGATCTAGCGCCAATCGTCCACTTGCAGAATAACTCTAAGCCCCTAAGTGTGAAATAATATGCAAATTCCATGAATAGATTAATGCATTTCGATCGTTCTCTATTCCAGTAATTTCGACCTAAAATCGATAGAAGGGATACAAACTGCTAAAGACCAGAATACGCACAACTCAGTTTTCTATCAACTAGCTCGGTCCAACTATTTGGGAGGAAAGAGTGTAAAGCTAAAGCAAGCATAACATGCCTTCTTACTTATTAATGTACGCTACAGACTTAGGGGTACGAAAGAAAAACACGATGGATGCGAATCGACCATTCATTGATTTTCTTTAAATCTTTAGGAAACGATGTGGGAGTATAAACACGACTGGGGCAAGACTCGACCGTCCATGCAGTACACTTATCGACCCAAATATCAGGGATAAAAGTGTGATTGTCCAAGAAATAGCTATGATAACTTAACTTTACGGCCCATATCCCATGTTTACAATGACTTAAGACCAAGATCATTGAGAGGCCTTGAGATGGATTAATCAAATTAGCATTCAATTCGACAACCAACAAGTTACATGTACATAAATGAAAAAAGCTATAGTTTGTACATTTAAACAAGTAAATGAAGAAGTCATATGCAAGAACAAAATAGTTTTTATTCACAACAGACCCAGTTGTGCAAGATATAAGAAAATCGAAAGGCCATGCCACAACGAATACAATCAACAGAAAATAAATGATTATTTAGATTATTTGCATGTCCGGAGGTCACTCTTTGGATTTCTTATCCCTTTTTCGCTTCTTCGGAGTGGCTCCTTCTGAACTACTGGTAGCCACCCTCTTCGATCCCTAGCCACCATTGCTTTTCTTGGAAGGAGTTTCCCCGCTGTATAAACAGAGGCGGTATCGTCTTTAGAAGTAGGAGGGATGTGAGCATCTTCAGCATCGAAAGTATGAGGAACGTCATTCGAAGGAGTCGTCCCTTCAGGAGGGATCATCTGAAGAGGGGAAGGTATCGGCTCATTTGGGACCTGTTCAACTAGCTCGGCCTTCACTTTCCTTTTTTCGAGCATCTCTCACTTAATCCTCTCTTTCATACTAGGCCCACCCGTGGGAACGAAGTAGCCTGTGCTCACCACTTCAGTGTCGAAATGGATTTCGTTGTGCGGGTCGCCTCCCTCCTTGAATAATGACTCCATAAGTTGATCATAAAAAACAAAGGCCTCTTCATGAGCACTCTAAGTGGTGGCCAAAGTGTTAACTGTAATACACTCTGTCATTTCTATTTGCGACTCAAGCTGAGGTTCTCGAAAAGGAGAGAAGAAATATTTGACGGGTCCAAGGCTGAGAAAGAGAAAGGAGAAAAGGTTAGAAAGGCTGATTAAAAACATCCCATTTTTATGAGAGAAGGGAAAAATTGATGGTCTGCCTCTTTCAATGTTGGTTTCAGTTAGGCAAAAGCATTTTCAGAACCACATTCAAGGATAGGAGATGGTCGCGGCTTGTTTGGATTGTACGTGGGAATGGTCGATGAGCTCATCGCAGAACTACTCATGACTTCAGACGCCAGGGGCACTTCAGTTACAATGTCAGAATGTGGTAGTCCAAACCCTACACCCGCCTAAATAGTCACGAACTCTTTCTGAAGAGAAATATGAATGTCATTTAATATTTTGGGTTCATCGCCTAACTGCTCTGCGCCTTCGAGTTTACTTACATCGACACTCTCTGAGCCATGAAGTCTTTGCTCTTCCGCGATAAGAAATTCCCAGATACGAAGAAGTTGGTAGTAGTCTTCGCCAAGCCATGCTAAATTTCTATAATTAAGAATGTTGGCATTGTAGAGAATGAGAAGCGGGTCGAGCTTATTCATCACATCTTCTCTCACCTTGTTTGTGACCGTTTTTGTCTCATGTTGAATTAGCGTTTTGACATCTTTAGCTTTTTCAATGGTCGCATCTCTCTCAATCCAAACACAAACAAGCTCTTCAAAGTAATCTTAAGCGATCTTTTGAGTTCCATCTTTGTCTTTAATCGCATCTTCATGCTTGGCCTTGAGTTCGGCTATTTCCTTCAAGGCTGCAGACTCATTGTTTCGAGCCGCATCTCACTCAAGTGTTATCTCTTGGTTCCGATGATGCAATACTTAAACCATAATGAGACGACTAACTTTCATCTCCTCTAAATATTTTAAGGCGGCATAAGCTTTTTCGTTAGCTTCGTTTAAGGCAGTTCTAGAGACCTCCAGTTCATTTAGTCAGAGCTTCGATAATTCTTTTGTCCCAGGCCTTTTGTGGTTTTAATTTCTCGATCTCTGCCGCATGCTTGAAGGAAACTTTTGATATTTTTTCTGCAGCCTTCAACCATTCCCGATATTGCATGTGGTTGTCGGTGATGCAACTAATGGTCATTCTTTGAACATCATCTGAAACCTTTTTCGGATTAGGAGGAAAATAGAATCCATCAAAGCATAAGCTTGGGAATTCCTCTCGAAGTTTTGCCATATGAACATTTGGATTAATTAGGAAATCTTTAGACATACTTTTGACCCCAATACTTTCCTTGCCAGGCTTGTGAACTGCAGTAAGTTTGCCATGGCGGCGGTGATCACTTGGCCACTGAGATTGAGATGGGACTATGGATCTTGAAGGCATTAGAGCTATAAGAGGGCTGCAAGGGGGATTGGTGGGCAAGTCCCTGCATCCAGGTGGCCTTTCAAGACCTCTTTGAGGAGGGGATCTTGATCTATGAATGTCTTAAGCAAGCCTGTCCCTATCATCTCTCTTTTGATAACCGCGATCGCGATTGGGGCGATAACTAGTGTCATAATGTTTGCGATTGCCACGGTAAGAGCTGGATCATAATCCATATGATTGATGTTATATGTTCCGCAGGGAATCAAACATGCTCCTTTTCCTCACTATCGTTTCTACAAAGAAAAGCAGATATTAATCAACTTTGAGTACAAGAAAGTATGAGCTAAGTACAATGCAGTGTTGAACAGACGAGTGTGTATAAGTGTCCTAGTGCAACTGCACTACAGACCAAGTGCAGGAGCTTTACTCATCGGTGTAATTTCCCCAATGCTCACATCGATGAAATGATAAGCATCGAGATCAAGTGGAATTGATAGATCGGACATAGGATCTAATGGTAGATTCATAGGCAGCTTAGTTTGGTTGGAAAGGCGACTTCTTGGAGGCTTGTGTGCAATCGTTTTCTTTTTTCTTTTAACTGCAGCTAGGGATTGAGAAACTTGTGAGGGTTCGACACCAACCTCAGGATCAGGTCTATCATCGTGGCGAACAGGTGCCTCTTCACTACGTCCTCCAACACTGATGTGAACATACTCTTGGGTTCATGTGACGAAGGGAACGATTGGGCCGGATTGACTGTCTCTTTGACCAGCTTCTGCCCATGATCTAATCCTAGATGACTAGGCAGTCTTCGTGAGCCCCACGCTAAGGCCCTCATCTATCAAGCCAAAAGCAATGAGACATTCTTGCTTGAGCAAGAATTCAATATTTCTATCTTCGGGTGGAGCACTTTTCAGAATTGAGACCGCCTCTTCATAAACATCGCCACTAGGTTGGGTAATGACACCTAAAAATGAATAACATCGTCAGAATGTAGCCTGGATATTTTTTCCTATCTTATTATGAAATTAGTGAGAAATATTTATGTCTCTCTAGCCATAGTCGAGCGAAGCCGGATGAACAGTGAACAAAGAACCACTCGATCTTGAAGGCACTTAATTATTCATGTGCTGGTTAAAATCTGGAAACTGTTCGCGACTCAAGAAAAGTGAATGATAGGCTCCTTATCCACCAATTAAAAGTAAAAAGAAATCAAATGTCTTCGATAGTGGGCGGATGGTGCAAAAAATCCATGAATACCATATATGTACGGTTGAGGAGCGCATAGCCATTTGGTGGATTGTGTAGGAGAAATCCTTAGTGTAAAATCCATCAGATATATGAATTGAATGGCGGGATGCATCTGGCCCAGTACATAAATTTGTTACTTGTTTTGTACCCTTCGTGAGGTCTGTGAGCCTTGTGATCTCGTGATGAAACTAACACGTCGCTAAAAGGAATCACGTGCCTTGTGCAAATCCTATAGAGAGCATCCTTTAATCTTTAAAGCTACCGAATCAGGAGGATTATCGAGAATGATTGCATCTTTTAAAGTATCGGGCGTCAGTTCAATAAATTCTGGTGGGAAGATGGGAAAAATCTCTGGAGGAATAAGCTGGGAACCCAAGCCTTTGGGTTGTCTTGAATTATGACTAAGCGGTAAGCTATCAGATTCAGTCACTGATCTAGATTCAATGTCTAAATTAGTCCCATGAGAAGAAGATCCAACTGGCATGATTGCGGAGTGTCCGAAAAACCTAGTTTCCATTGCTATCAAACTTAGTAAAAATCATAATTAGAGAAAACAACTTGTGCCCGCTAGTGCATAGTGAGTGTAAGTGTAGAGTGATAAAGTGCTGATTAGTATAATAATGGGTTATGCAAAGATGAAGACAAGAAGAGATAACAAGACATAGAAATTTGTTCAAAGAGATGCAGCTTGAGTTACATTGACAGTTGTTAACTAACAGAAATCAAGTTATTGTCTAAGTTATGGATAAGTTTTGACATGATAATTAAAGTTCTTCATTCATAGCACTTGTTCTAAGGCAACATGCTATTGGTCATGGAGGTCATGTCGCATGTTAGTCATGCTCATGTTTAAGTGTGTACGAGAAACTAAAGCTAGTCATGCAGTTCAAGTTCATATTCATGCTATAGTCGTGTTCTCATGCATTGGTAAGTACACTAAGTTCAAGTATAGAACGAACATTCTAGTGATGGCTGTAGTTCGATCGTTTTAAGTTCCCTAAGGGCCGAACATTCTGGTATCGTGTATCTGCCAAATGTTTCATAAAGCGACCATAGCCGATCGTCCTACCCACCGAACGTTCCCCAAGTTATCATGTCCGATAGTTTCTAACAATCCTCTAACTCCAATGGTGCAGAACTCCACCAATCGTCCATGATCTGTCGTAAGACTCGTTCAACTCCACCACTTCAACCCTTTTGTCTTCATGTCTTCATCTCCCTCCAAGTACGATCGGCCTAATGTTGATAGCTTGCACACCTCTTCCAGGCGATCCGCCTCGCCTCCATAGAGCAGAATCACAAAAGTAGAGAAAGAACAAAAAAGTTATAATCCATGTCAACAGTTATAGATACGAAATCATTCTTAGATTTATGCAGAAAAATTAAGGAAATGGTTTACCTATGATTGATATCTAAAAAAGGGAAGGATTCAAAGTCGATTAAAAGTCCAGATATGGAGGAAGATGAGGGTAGTTATGAGAATCAGCAATGGAAAGAGAAGAGCGCTCGTCTCGTCTCTTGGCTTAGGGATAAAAGTGTGGAGAGCAAAGTGAAGAAAATGATGTGGATAGCAAAGTGAAGAAAATGACTAAGTGTCAAGCCCTATATTGGGTATAAGTTTGGCAGATCATTTTTTCCTTTTAGGGTCTAACCGATCGTTTCAGCTTCGAAGGGTTAGACTGATCGTTTAACACCCCAGAGGCTATGCCAATCAATCTTCAAGAATTATGTTTGCCACCCATTTATTGAAAATCTACCAACCATCCTATCATGTACCGATCCATCCCAGTTTTTTTGTCGATCGATTCTCTTTGTCGCTTATTTATGCTTAAAGACGATCGTTTCACTACCTGACCTACGATAATCCATGATTGCAAGTGGCTTGGAAAATAATAATAATGATGATGATAAAATAAAATAAAGGGGAGAAGGAAAGAGAGAGAGATGAATGGATGGAAGGATGATGGATAGCCATGAGAATTCGGTTACATACGTGAACATTCAGAATATCATAAAAGTTCGCACTGACCCACGGACATGAACACAACCTGGAGCCAACGACATGAACATGTGTATGAATATGCCTGAAAACAGATTAAAAGTTCAACCTTTTGAATTAATAAAACACTACAGTCAAACCTGGAACAGTCAAGTTTGATATGGACCAAATAAAAAAGAGTATGTAGGTCCCGTGTGACCAAAATTGTATATGCAAATAGAATACTGTTGAATATGCGCTCATATGATTTTTGTTTGATGATAATAAACATATATACATTCATTTAAATGTATTTGATAATATACTATTTTATTTTTCACAGATTAAATAAATATTTGCTGAATAAAATAAATAACACGGAATTTGAATTCAAACGAATATTTTATTCAAATAAATATTTATTACAACTTTGAATAGTACAATTTCAAGCTCTCACTATAACTATACAACTTTGATTACATCGCATTTTTTTCATATTTACATCAGCACCTCACTACATATCACTCACACTTATATTTTATCTTCATCTTCATTCCAGTTTGAATCCAACATCTGAGCAATCTGCAAAAATATTCACTAACGCAGTAAAATTGAAAAAGAAATATTTTTGCAATAAAATATTAATTTTGAAAATATTTTTTTTGCCTCAGTTATTTGGGTTGTTCGTCATCATTTATATTTGAATTCATCATACACGAACAACTTGTGGCATACACAGTGTATTACTGTATATGCCACAAGGCCGTGCACGCCGATATATACACTTGATTGATTTACAGGGACAGGTGAGCACAGGTCAAACCCAAATGAAAAACCGGGTTCAACTCACATGCAATATATCACAACACGAGCACAAGGTCAAACCCGAGTTTTTGAAACTGGATTCAACACAAGGCAGTTAACATGTCAAAAACAATTGCAACATGGATATCACAAGAAATGAAACACCAATCAGTAGCATGCTAATGAAGACTGCATCAAAATGCAAGCACAAAAGTGCACAGCAACCATTAACTGCAACAAGTTGATATGCAAACTAAGAAATGCTTAGTATACAGCATACACATGAACTAAGCACAACAGGTCAAGACTGTGTACCCAGCAAATGCAAGGACCAAAATCATCAATGAACAAAGACTCCAAGCCTACAAAACTGCATGCACACGGCAGCTACAAACTGCAAAGGACGAAGCCAACATGCAGCAGTTCAATATCCAAGAACAACAATGCAAACAATGTAAACAGTGAAGAACATGGACTGCAACATTCAAGTGAATATAGAGAACATGCTGCATGAATACAACATGAAGCACAGCGACTCAAGGAGATAGTCGACCAACAGTATCAAACTCATGTATGCACAGCAAGTACATGAATGCGAGCTACAGGAATGCATTGAAGACCAAAATCAGGCAGCAATGATGAAAGTGTGCAAGTGCAGACGATAGCTACTCAATGTAACTCAGTGATACAAGGCAAACTGACAACATCAAATGTGAATACAACTCGAATGAATGCAAGTTCATATGTACAACAACCCAACAACAAAGACAACAACCAGTTCAATGAACAAAGATGAAGACAACTCAAGTTCAGTGCCACTGCAATCATGACAACAGCAATAATATACACAAGTGCAGAATGAAGCAGATATTGATATTGACAATATAGATGCAAATGAATATCAAGCGATACCAACTGCAAAAATCTACGACAGCAAGTACATGCATGAAACAGTGGAATCAACCAGGCTACAGAGATAAACCGAATAAGGCACAAGATTTCAAGTTCACATATGTGACTACAATGCAGACTCGAGCACACAAACAAAAGACTACAAGTTCGCGTCCAGACACAACAAAGAAAATGTCAAGTCACGTTCATGTTAAATTTGACCAGAGAAGATGGCCAGAGACGAAGACTACGAGATGGACGAAATCAATTTCAAAAATCAAGTGCATATCATTATTCTTTGAAATAGTCAAAGTCAGAAACAATCAAGTCGTGGTCATCACGAAAATGAATTAAAGCCGTGACCACCAAGCAATGAATATACAGGAATTGAAAAGGTCAGAAAACATCTCAATCATTGAAACAAAATCAAGTGGCCGAGGTGAAGAATTTGACAAATTCAAATTTTATTATAAGAACGAAAACTCAGGGGATCGAACCCTATAAAAACCAAACTATCATCATCGGCATAGATCAAGGAGTTCGCAATACAGAAATCAAGCAATTGCAAGCAATAAAAAGAACATACCAATTCGAACACGTACTCCATCGAAGCAGCCGCAGTAAGATACAAGGAAACAATCGAGCGAAGCAACTCACGATTATCCACGCGATTGAACAACAGTAGGCGCTTCGCAAAGCCCTAATTTTGGATCAGAGAAAGGAACGAAGTCCCCAATTTTTCAAGCCCTAATCTCAGAAAGAAGAAAACAACGGCCGCCATTTTCTTTTACTGAAGAATTATAAAAAGGGATCGGGTCTACAAAGAGATAGAAGGGCCAGCCGGATTTGTTAAGGAGAAAAGGGTTAAGGGTGTTAAAAAATAAAAAGGGGTTTAGTTTATTTTTAAGGGCTTTGTTTAAATTTATTTTTAAATTTTTTTTAATTTGTATCTTTATTTTTAAAACGTTTATTTTTCTAGTCGTGTGACTAGGGGACAAACTACGGTGTGTAGTTTGGGAATTCGCAACTCGGTGGTTGAGTTGTGGCCAGGGTTTTGAGCGTAGAGTTAGGATAGTCAATAGCGGGTATAGCGAGTTTACGTGTGTAAGCGAGGGACTTTCTAATTTCTAGTAGAAACCTTGGGGGCAGCATGTAGGCAGGGTTTTGCCGAAGCTGGGTAAATTCTGTGTTGTTCTGTTCTGCATTTTATTATTCTGCTATTTATTTCTGTGCTGGTAATATTCTGTGATTTGTGTTAATATTAGTTTATAAGCTTCCGTAATTAATTTTTATAATTAACACTATCACCCTATTCACCCCCCCTCTAGGGTGAAATCGATCCTACAAATACGACTCCGAATTTATACTATCGATAGAAGATAGAGGAATAAAAATCAATCAGGAAGCTGAATGGACTTCTTCATAACGATTCAAACATTGTTAGATTCAAAGCAAGTCATGTTATTCACAAGATGTACTTTGTGCGGTAAATGTTATCCCACCTTTTGGCAAAGCCATGATATCATCGATTCGACAAGGAACGGTTAGACGATAGCATGAAGAGCCAGATATATATAGTACTATAGATGATATTCGAATAGTTTTGAACCGGGACCAAATTGAAGTATAACTAGCATAAAGTCACCAGCCTGACCATGTCATGTTATATCTCAATTTTGGGATTGATTGAGTTCATGTATACAAGCTGTGGATGAGATGATGGTTTGTTTGGATCGACCGGAGAATGATCAAGGAAAAAAGTTCAAGTCATCAAAGAATATTCAATATCTTGGCAACCATGAAGCCAATCCATGTAAGACTTTTGGGAAATCAATAGAGGGGGAAGTGAAGCATACTATGATGATTGCACATCCCCGAAATGGAGATGGGAGGAAGGCCAAATGATATATGCTGATCGTTACCGGATTTCAACAGAGTGATCGGTGTATTTAAGTGTATGATCCATCCTCGACCAAGAATGGCCCATAGCTTGATTTCTATATCTCAGAATTGTCCCATATTTTAGGAGCAACTTTAAGAAGCACGTTGGACCCCGCAACATCGATCGCATAGTGATCGGAGCAAATAAAAAGGATCAGCCTTAATTATGCTGATCGTTCTTGACCAGTGAATTATTAGGGTCGTTCGATATGGTGGGCTGTATTGGACCTAGGGAGCTTTCTTGCAAAGTTTCAGCCCTATCTGTGTGCATCTTCAATTATAAATACAGCAGGCATAGCTTCAGAAAAGGGATTTCATCTTCTTCTTCCTGCTTCGGAGGCTATGCCATTTTTATTTATTGAAAATTTGTATCAATGAATTCTGGCTGATCCAGATGTTCTTGTAATTGTAATCTAGTGAAAGATTAATAAAAGTATGAAATGGATATAGGCTAAGATTGATGAACCACTATAAAATCTACGTGTTCATTTACTTTTATGCTTTGTTCTTTTGATTTCATTCATTGCTTGATATCCATAAGATTCAACGGGTGTTTATGCCCATTTCTAGCGTCCATGGTGAGGCAATAAATGTGCAGTTAATATGGAGTTACATGAATTAAATGTCTACAAGGAATGAATGCGTTTAATGGGATTGGTTAAAGAATTTAATATGGAAATTATAGGAAAATGAAATTGGCATAGTAGGTTGAATTAGAACGAGTAAATAAATGCCATTAGTGATTGTCTAATTAGAATAATAATGACCCTTTATTATAGACAATTGACATTTATGGGACGCAAGAGGGAAATAGAGAATATACGTAATAAGCATGTACTATAAGAATTAAATACTAGGAGTTCAAAGTAGGAAATTATATAGCCTCAATAATACGTTTAGGATGGACATGAATTAGTGGGCATAGCCCTTAATTTAGGCCGAGGATAATTAGTTTGGTTTAGAATGGGTCGGGAGGCGAGGTAGGTAGAGTTACACAATAGAAGTCCGCCCTTTACCTAGAGGCTACTAACAATTGTGTATAATTACTACTGATATGAGACATCTCCAAACAAAGGATCCATGGGGAAAGGATACGTGTTTGCGTATGTTATGAAAAATATACTAAGGGTTCACCTCGGAATTGAAGAATTAAATAGCTCAGTACCTTTAGATGTCAATGGGTTTTCCTTAGAGTCAAAGGTAATAAATGGTCGCTGGGTCAGCCACTTCCCTATATAAGGAATCTTAAATAACCTACGATGGGTCCTAATAATGAAATAAAGTCACTTTAATTTCTAACAAGAGGTATTAAGTAAGTGTGATGGGTATTTTTCATTGACTTACATTAGGTTAGTCTAAACGGGATTTTGATAGTAGGAGGTCGACGGGCTATGTCAATGTTGTTGTTGGACTGGTATTTAAGTAGTAGGGCTGAAATATAGGCTATGACCACCAGCAGTCCCAAGTGATCATTAGTAAAGACCTAGTTATGCCTTTACGGATTTTGCTTCATGCCAGTGCAGAATCTGTATTGCGATACGCAAAGATCTCAAAGTTTAATTAGTTAGTTGTTTGTTTGTCAGAAGTGAGATAGTTAACCCTTGGATGAGTCTTTGAAATGTGTTAGTGATACACTGACTATATTATAAAGCCGTACCTAGAAGTCATTAGTCTCTATATCTAGAGCCAATAGACTGAAAATTACACTATGGAGAGCCTGCTTTGGGGTTAAGGTATTAAACGGTCTTTGGATCTGTCTCCTCCATATTTAAGCAGTATTAATGGCCAAAATTTTCTTTTGTAAGTACAACGTTTAGATGTATATGTATATAGGTATGTATATATATGCACACATAGTTATACCTCGGAGAATGTTAGATATATCGTATGCGTGGACGGAATTACATGGAATAGCCATGAATAATGGACATTACAATTAAATAGAAATCAATCGGCATAAATTATGCATGTAACTTTCCAGTCACGGAGCATTGTTCTGATGCACTCCCTATTACAACCCATACGATAGATTTAGAGGGACATGCTACTGGTGTAAGATGGAAATGCAGACAATGAAGTCTTCTCATTTGTGCTCGGCGCGGATAAGAAATTCAGATGCTGAAGGAGTAATATTGATTCCAAGGTAGTGGACTTGGTTAGCATATATGTTCTCTTATATTTTTCTATTCCGCTATAATTTTATGTAGGTAGCTCTCTGATATACTTAAGTTTATTACAAGTTATCAAAACGAATGCTTTGTATGCTAATGGACTTGGGTTTTTATTTAGTCGAATTCGGGCCCATTAAAGTGCAGGTAGTTACAACCAGGGTTCCCTTGCTTCATATTTATAGGCGAGAAGGGTTTATGAAGTCCCGATAAACCCATTTTCCTAATGTCAATGAAACCATATCACACCATACCGAAATACATGTTTCCAGTATTTCTAAACACAATGAAAGCATCAAAATCCCCAAAAGACACCTTTTTAAAAAACTATCTTTTAGCACCTACTAAATTTAAATAGCGTTTTAAAATTAATCAATATTAAAGTGTCAGATTTGCAGGTCATTACATTCCTCCTAAAATACTACGCCCACAAAATTCCCCAAATACATCCCTCATCCAATAAAAAGCTTCATCAAGGATTTAATTACAAAATATAGGGAAGTATATCAACTATAAACTAACTAGATATAAAGTGGTATATGACAACCGTATAACATAATCATTCATGACTGAATAAATAGAATAACAGATTCAACCTCATACGCACTTACTGCACTGACACATAAATTCTCTCAATATCGTAATCTAAATTATAGAATGTAAAAATAACACTCCGTCAACTAAGAGTGAAACAATTTCAATTACATTACAACTCTATCCACTAGTCATATCATGCATTTCACCAATCCAACCATAATTTCCATAATAAAAATATATAATAAAACTCCGGTTAGTCCGAACATGCATACACAAATAGAAATATCAACAATCGACATAGATTATCAGAACAAAGCAAATACACCCCCAAAAATGAAAATTATCGCATCAACATACCAATAAATAACACACGTATTGATCTATATGTTGAGTACATATACATCATAATATGTATATCCTCAAAACTATCAACAAACCTCCTTATAGTCTCATCCTCAAATAACCAATGTACCGTCCATACGTACACGTTTCCAAAACAATATGTATGCCTATCCTGACCATATCTTCAAGATAACATTATGGTTGAGTCAATCCTCGATTTCCACACCCATACACATGGTCGGGGAGTATAAACCATCACCAAGTTTCTTATCAAGCACAATTGGATATATAATAACTCATGTGATCATCACTATGGTTAGTAACTACTTAACATCATAGCTACACCAAAGCTTGAAATAGCTCCTTTTTCTCACTAAGGAGAACTATACTATTACTGAAGTTCCATAGAAAACACTTGTAACCACCATTGAGGCAAACTAGACCACCACTAAAGTCTTGCATTGAATACCTCACACCACCTCTAAGGTGAACTAAACCATCACTAAGGTCTTTTAACAAACACTTCTCGCCACGTTAAGGCAAGCTAGACCACCACAAGGTCTACCTCACCCATTAAGATGTCATTGGATATAGAATAACTCGAATAAACACCGCAAAGGTCAGTGAAACGCTATGCTGTGATCAGATTAGTGCTCAATCACATACTATTACTATAGCACTACCATCACTAAGGCCCAGGATGTATACGTGAACATTATCACACTCCCCTGCTCCGTGAGCACCTACCAAATATCCGAGTTATTTAAGTTCCTATGGTATTCAATAATATCAGAACCCATTTTGTTTCATTCTTCAGATCGCATCGAATATCTGATTCCAAAATCATTTTTTAGTAACTTCTACTTTTGATGACTGGGAACACTCACACAAGTACCAAAGACAGATTACTAATTAGTTCAGGTGATGGGAAACTATTACATCTTTAAATCAAAACTTTTACCTAAATATTTTTTATTTCAAATCAAAGCTTTCATGCTCCTTTCAGACCATTATCCTTTCTCAAAATATCATAATCATTTTATATATAATTTTCAAAATATATCATCTATAAATATTTTATCAAAATCAATTGAAAATAATTATTAACAAAACACCATTTTATAAAAATTTAAAACCATATAAATTCCATTAAAAATTGAAATAAGTGTCCTTATTGAAGTTCAAACAATTATGGAAGCTGTAATTACTCTTATGAAAACAGATTTTTGAAATCTATATTTGTTAAAACTCCAAATTTTAGTAAAGATGTAATGAACTCTATGACGACCGATCTCCTCGAACCTCAGAAACCGACACTAATACATCATCGGTATTCATGTGTTGCAAATCCAAGTGCCAAAGAGACGGATTATCAAGGGTTTTGAAAGAATTAAAGATATAAGATAGAACAAAACAGAATCTCATATCGCATTTAATAACTTGTAATTATACATATAGATAATACATACAATCACTCTAAAAATAAGATATCAGAGTCATAGCAAGTATTAAACCAGCTAGGCACAGTTATAACTGCCTATCCCTACAGGTGCTAGAAGATACTTATACACAATATAGTGGAAAAAGAAATAGATAACTATCTATATAGGACCCTCCAGCTTCATGCTCCATGCTCCTTCCAAATGCTACAAGTTACCTAATTACTTGGCTGCCAAGAAAAATAGGGCACCCAAAGTTTAAGAGAAAAGAAAATAAATTTCGGATCAATCATGGGACTGGTGCGAGAAACTCAAAAGTACGAGAATTGGAAAACAAAGGGTATCTCATAAGACCACGACACATATAAACATAGAATAGTTTTTTACCTTATGATAAGCAAAATATTTAAGAAAAATCAGGGATATAATCTTTAATGACATTCTTTGAAAATCCTTTCAAATAACATATTAATCATAGCTGGAATTGTAACATTTGTTAAATTTGATAGCGTAATAGGTTTACAACTAAAACTGTAAAGGCTTGTATTATAGAATGGATTCCATACAATGACAAGTTAAAGAATTACCTTTTGATAGCATATCTCTAGAGGGATGCACCTGAGGCTCCAACCTCTATCAACATAGAACTTGCCTACCTTTACTATAGATAGTACCAAATATGACATCGCCCAGTCGTTATCGACCTTTATCGGGATCCCAAATCATACTCAACATACCCAAAATATAGAGGGTACTCTAAAAAGAGGATGACTATATCCTAATGGGAGCTACCCACTTAGCCCTACCACATCTAACCTATTTTTGTCATTCCCAATGTGCGAGGGCTAAGGTAATGTTTTGTCTTTCACAGAACAAATCCCTTTTTGAATGAAAAATTGCCATTTCCATCACACACCATTGATATCCACAAATGTACAACCTCTGAGCTCATATGTGTCAAAGAAGGGTGTTAAGTATAGGAGAGTTACCTCCTACACCACGAAACAGATGTACTTTGTAAAAATCAATGTATGTGCATTTTAGAAATGGAATGTCAGACATTCGCCCATACAAGTTATAAAAGAATAAGACAAACTGAAGAAACTCTCTTACTACATCTTATTGGGAATCAACCCCAGGATAAGTAGCGATCAGCCCTTACATCGAAGATCAAATGAAGATACAACTACCACATACACAATATATATATGGGAAATTTTCCTTGAGCGTCAGTGACAAGTAGCCCTACATTCCATCTTCTAATTTATTATCATTTCATGTCTTTACTTCGAATGCATATTTTGGTTCAAAGTGGTTTTTGGATAGAAATCACCAAAATGTGATCTCGGTTCCTTCGAACCAATCATTGATAAAGGATGTTAAGTTTGAGGGTGATTATCCGTTCATTAATTAATATCTTTTATCAAATAAAATATCTTAGAGATATAAATCTTTAAATCATAATCTTTTTTAGTATATATAAGATCATTAAACCTCTCTTTAATTTTGGAAATACCAAACCAAAATCATCTCTTAAATCACATTGCAAAACCTTATGGATTAAAAATAGTCGAAAGAAATTACACTAATTCTACTCAATATCAAATTCTGCATTCAATCTTTACTATCCATCGAATAACAGTGAAATTGCCTTTTAAATTTACATGGATAGTAAAGATTCCCTCCTCGGAATTTAATTCCAAGTATAAGAAGATTATTTCGATACAATCCAAGTTGTATTAAATTTGGAAAAATTAAATCTTTTATACTTACCTCATTTTTGACATTTTGACCTTATACATCCCTTGCACAGGGAAGAGGGCAATGAGCCAGGGCATTGATTGCTCTTGAAAATTTTATTAGTTTAAGCACCTCACATTCGGATCTAACAAATAGAAAAATCCAGCTTACTTATTGGCTTTTAGAGCCAAGATCAAATCACTTAATTATAATTGCTTTTCTTTAAATTATTTATTTAAACTCTTTAAAATAAATTATAAAACCTTCATACATTCTTTAAAATGATTAATTATTTATTTGAAAACATCTATAAAAGATTAGGAAAATTATACTTTAGTTTATAACCATATTTCAGAATTTATTAAAAACCGCTGTAAAAAGTGTTGTGCTCTTAAGGCTTATTTGACTAAAACAACTTTTGTATCATTTAGAAATCCATTTATATAACTCAAATATCTATTAAAACATTTTAATATATTTCTAGAATTTATTCCATATTTTTAGAGAATTAAAAATATCCATTTAAAGAATTTATCGCTTTGGTTTCCAAACTGCCGAAACACGACTATTTTGAAAACTTGTTTTTCTCATTTTCAAGATTAACTAAATGAAATCTTAATCATTTTCTTTTATTTGAAAAATATGATTATAGTAGTCTAGAAAATTCTTATTCCAAACAATTCTGACTCTGATTCCATTGTATAAATGGATTTAAACTATTATGGTGCGAAACCGCGAACTACCATTACACGACGCGCCTATTTTTAACTCAATTTCATATCCTTTCCAAACTTTGTAAAAACACTTTTAAATGTTTGTAAAACATTTCTAAATCATTATAAACCATTTTAAAGAGTGTGATGATCTTAATACACTATTTCATTTGTTAAAGGAAAATGATTTCCTTTGTGATATGCGATGTGTATTAAACGTGAATTGTTTACACATCCAAACAATCATATCCAAAAATGGTTTACAATCATCACAAACAAGCATAGCCAAACATATACATCATCCAAATATACCATATTATAATTAGATTTTCTTATCTTAAATTCAATTGAACTGACTTTAAAATGACTATAGCTTCACTATTTGAAAATTTTAGCTTGCTAAGCTTGTAGTAGAGCTCTTAGATGAGCTCGGAGATGTGACGACCCGAAATTTTTGGATGTTTGAAATTGGAATATTTAATTGATTTTAAATATTTAAATGTTAATTTTTTACTTGATCCAAATATTACCATTTATTGGGTAATTTAATTATTAAATTAAATAAACTGAAATTGGGTAAATTATTGAATCTTCAGTTTTAAGCCTGTTAAAAATAATTTGAAGGCTTGTAAAATTTATATTGACAATACTGAAGATAGTAAAAGTGTTAAAATTGAATTTAAAGGTGATTGTTCAGTTTTAAAAATATATCGTTTAAATTGATATTTAAAAATAGCCTTCCGAGGCGCAGTCTCGGAATTCGACGAAACCGGTTCTATTGGATCCGTAATTGTGTATTATTATCGAATTTCAAATCTCGTACCGTTTGATCGTACGATCTGAATATGCCTAGAAATAATTTAATTTAATTTAATTTATATAGTCGGTTTATAAAGCTATCTTCCTCATGCGATCGAATTGGGGCTCGAGGCTTGTTCTATTGAGTTTGGAATAGAGGTATAACATTAGGAATGTCAGGCGGCACGACTCGTTTGGGGTTTGGAATTTCTAGTTATCTTAATTGAGATATTTGAATATATATTATTATAAAAACTTAAAAGGTCAAACCCTATACGTTACAGATGCCATACCCTCTGATCGAGCCACTCTACCTAGATTTGTACTCATCCCTTACCAGTTAAATCACGTACGCTTTCCACTTTGCTTCTTCGAGACGAAATTGTTTCAGTAAATTAAAATAAGCAAAACAGCATGCGATAAAATCCGAGTGCTTCTTCTTCAAGCCGATCAAGATGATGCTTCTTCTTCTTCAGCATCACGATTGAAGTTGCGCGTGTATGAGAAGTTTTGAATCGCTTGATTTCATCTGGTGACTTTGGGGTTTACTAACAAGATGATGTGGTATTCGCTCGACCTTGGACCAATTCAATTCGCGATGGCATTTCATTGCAGGCGGTGATGGTCTCGACCGAAGATGTGGGAAGCAGGGGCGTTGGGGTTTGGTTGCTCGTCGTAAGCGGCGCCATGGGATGTCGAGGCCAAGGTGGTGGCCCGCTGGGAAGCTCACGATAGGGATCGAGTCGAGCTAGGGTTTCGTGAGGCAGCAAGGTATTTTCGTCAATTTAATTTTATATATATATGCAGTTTTTTCTTCTTCAATTTATATAGTAATAATGATAAATATTGTATAGTTTACTGTAATAAGATAATTTCATTTTAATATATATGTTAAAACAAAATTGTGTTTATATTAGACTTTGTAGATATATATATATATATATATATATATATATATATATATATATATATAAGATAAGGTTCAAGCAGAAATATATACACACACATAAGATTTTGAAATATAAAAGTTAGATTTTATTTAATAATAAGTTTGGAAGAAATTATATATATAATATAATAAAATAGATATACATATACATTTTTAAATTTACCGGTTATTTAAAATAATGTATTATGAAGATGAATTTGTTTAATAAACTTCTTTAATTATTTTTGGTCGCTAAAAACATTTTATGGAAAGGAAATTGGTTTAAATTAAATTGTTAGTATAAAACCAAATTGTTAGTTAAATTAAATAAATAAATAAATAAATAGTAATTAATTGTTCAATTAGCTAAATTATTAATAAATCATATAATTATTTATACAAGGTTGAAAATCGTGGAATCAAATCGAGAATGAAGTGGATTGCAAATTTAAGGGGCAAAGGTGAGTTAATCTCACTCATCTAGGTTTAATTTAAATTTAAATGGTTAAATTTAAATAATTGGTTGAATGTTTGAATTGATTTGATGTACTACATTATATATAGTAGTATATAGTATATATTTGAATGATTGATTTCCCGCATTTATATAGTGGATGAGACCCTATGCGCTGCATAATAGCGGATGATATTATATAAATCTCATATACCGTGATATTTCACCTCGAAGTGGAATTGGTATTATTGTATTATGCTAACATCTGTGAATGCAGGGAAACAGGTTGGAGGGATTCAACTGAATTCCTCAACATTTATTTAGATTATTTAATATTCTCTGTTACAATTATTTGATATCCTGGGATGAATTATATTGATAATTGGAAATGATGGATGCTACGGGTTGATCGAATATATTTGGGTGTACTGAGTTATCAAAATCTATAAAAATGGATTTTTTGAAAAGAAAATAAAGGAGTGGATTTTTAAGTAGAATAATTATAGAACATATGAATAAATTTAAGAATGAATTGTAAAAGAATAAAAGTGATTTTAAATCTTAAATAATAAATTCCGAGTATGGAAAAAGGGGATTTTGAATAAACAGAGAGAGAGAGTGAATTTTAAACTTAAAGTGATATTATTTAAAGTAATAAAAGAATTTATTTTACAATTCAAGGATTAAATTTATTCTAAAGGATAAAAAAGGAATTTAGAAAAGTATGAAAGTAATATTTCAGTTAAATAAGATTTTTAAACCATATTTGAAAGGTAAGAGTGAAGTTGATGGGTTTTGGAGTTAAATTGAGAAAGTAAAGGAATCTATTTCAAATTTGAAATAAAATATGAAATCGATTTGGAAATTGATTTAGAATTTGAAATTATGTTTTTAAAAGAAGACGAGACGTTAGAATTTATAAACTGGGTTTATAAAAATGAAGTGATATATCAGTGGATATTTGGAAGGATAAATTCACGATGGGAATTTATTAAAGAAATGGGAAAATTTATTTAAAAATAAATAGTGATTTATTTTTAAAGGATGTGAAGAGAAGTATATTTCCCTGGATAGCCAAGTGCGTTTTCAAAGTAATTTTTTTTAAATATAAGTTGAAAGTTTTAATGTTGTTTTAAAAGGCATGTTTTAGAAAATTTATTATTTCTAATTGTTTAAATTCTAAAGTAAATATATTTTTCAAATCTATTATCGTAGTAATTAATTAAAGGAGACTTGATATTTTGTTGTAAAAAGAGAAAATCTAGTTTAATATTTTATAAAGTAACCTCATTTTCAAATATTCCTAAAGTATATATTTTTAATTAAGTACTGAAGTAGTTCTCAATTTAAATGTTTTAAAGTATATTTTATAATAAAGTGTTTTTAAATTATTTCCGAAATCTAAAGTTTTTGTGCTTGGTGTTTTCAGTGGAAATAAATATTTGGGAATTCATTCCATGAGAAGAATAGGGTGGGAAAACTGTTTTCAAAAAGGTTTGAAAATGGAAATATATCTTGCGAAGATATTTTGAGGTTAATAAATAATTCGGTGAAATTATTTATCATGGATGGTTGTTGTGAATGTTAATTGATAGTTAAATAACCGACTATCAATATTGGACAATGCGCTGGTCATTTCGAAGAGATCGGGATCGGGATTAATTCTCGAAAACCACTTCGATCCGGTTTGTATGTTTTCGTGAGGAAGACGAGTTTGGATTCGAAGATGGAGTAGTGAAGTGCAAGGGCTAGTCGCTACTAATCCTGAGGATGATTTCCAAAATGGATGTAGTAGGAGTAGTGCCTTCGGTTCCGTTCGAACCTGGGACGGACTTGTATGAATGAATGCTTTCGGAAGATCGTCAGGTGGACGATGGGCATTCTAAGTGAAACGTTCTAAAAGGTAACGCTTAGCCTCAAGCCTCATCAACCGGGAATGAATGAAAATCAGGGGTTATGCAGCAAGGCTAGGTAGGTAGCTCCCATTAGGGTAAGGTCATTCCTGTCTAGGTGCCCCTTTTATTCGGTTTAGTGGTGCGGTTGCTGATCCCAACTGTGGGGTGATCTTACTAGGTATTATCTAGTAAGGGGTAGCCTCGGTCTTGTGTTGCAGGGATTGAGAGTAATCCTCGGTATGGTGATCTAGGCCACGTACTATGACAGGTGGTACCGTAGTGCCTAGTTATTAGTTGGAAATCCATTCTCCCTACACGCCTATACGGTTTTGATTGTGCCTAACTATTGCTGAAACGCGAGATGCAAGAATTTCAGCTATATTCTATTTTACTTTCTGTAGACACTATATAATATCAGAGGATTTTAATAGAAAGTGTTTTGGCTATCGTAAGGTAAAAACCCGACATGTTTATTTATGGTGTGGTCTTACGAGATGCTTTTGTTTTCAAAAGAATTTTGAAACTTCAATAATCAATTTGAGTATGGTTTTCTAACGCTGGTATTCCAAACTGACTCGGGAGTTATTTAACCGTAATGCTCGGGTCAAACCGAGCATTATAGATTACAGGAAGGGATGTTGTGGAGCTCAGGAGACGAGTTGGATGGCGATACGTGCTTCCGTACTTGTTTAAAATATTAAGCTGTGTTGATTAACTGTGTATTCAGGCTTGTGAGGACATGTTATGATTACTATTTAGTTGGGTGTGATGTGTACTCTGATGGTGTAATGTATAAACAGATTTGCTTTTGTGTAATGATCAGTTATTATCTATTATATTTTATTCCGCTGCGATGGTTAGATTCTGATGTTGTTTTGTTTTCTCTTCTTCTACCTCTTCTTCTTTAACCCAAATGGTTCATATTTTCGTTCATCTTGAGTTGAATGATGGAGAATAGTGTCGACTCAAGGGGTACGGATTTGCAGGTCATCACAGGAGACCTTCTGATGGTGGATGATGTGGCCATGGGTTTAGAGAGGGAGAAGGAGGAGATTTGCTTTGGTTTGGGGGTGTTTGTATAATATATATATTATATAATTTTAATTACTTTTTGCCATAATTTTCTTCATCAATTTCCTAAGGTAGGAAGCCATCAAATGGAGAGGAGAAGTGAAGAAAGCTTTGGAATTTATGAGCAAATGTAGTGAAGTTGGATGGTGGTATTTATAGGCAAAGAAGTGAACTAAAATATCATGATTTTTATGTTCACATACGTCATCATTTCCTCATCACTACTCCCTCCTACCTCATCACTCACGGTCGAGTAACCCTCCATATGTATACCTATGTGCTTGTATTTTGAGTGTAAGAGGTTGACTTTGGGATGCTTAAGGATGAAGTTTTAGGAAAATATCTTAGATATTTTGAAACATATATATATATATATATATATATATATATATGTTTATATATTATATGTATGTATATGTGTAAATGTGACATTATGTGCATGTATATGTATGTGCACACGTATATATTCAAATGTATATCTCAAATGATTCATTGCATAACTTTTCTACGTTGAATCGTTGCGGATTTCGATCTCGATTTCCGATCATATTTTCGCTTCTTATTTAATATATATATATATATATATATATATATTTGTAAACAAGGTTTGATAATAATATTTCTATCATTATTATATAATTAAAAGAGCTTATTTAAGAATTAAAATAATTATTAAATCATTTACTCAATTTAAATTCAAAGATCAATTATACAAAAATAGCCATATCAATGATGATATAATAAAGGAATTTAAATTTAAAAAGTAAAATAAATTATTTTATTATATATTCTCACTTGTATAGATAATGAGTGTTGTATCCATCTTCATGCAGTGTTTTGGATGGCCAAAGAGATGTTTATCGATAAAACATTTTTGGTTCTTTTATCGATGTTTTCCAAAGTAAATATTTTTTTAATATTTACTAAAAGTAAAATTACAATATTATTTATCGTTCAAAACACCATTATAGATGTTAAGAATCTTATATTTGAATGTTGCTGAATTTAAATGTTTTCTTACAAAATGATAAATTCACGGGTTGTTAAAGACTTCCCTCCTTAAAAGAATTTCATCCTCGAAATTATGATAAGAAGATAACTCAAAAAGGAATATATACACGATGAAATGTATACAAAAACACGATAAGTGACTACACTGCATGTGGTAGTACATTTTGATGATACAATACATACATATAGGCTACACATCTATCCTAAACTTAGGATAAGCCTTTTTCATTCTATCTTCTGTTTCCCGTATGCAATCGTTAGCATCACCACTCCATTGAACTTTAACCAACCTTACAACCTTCCTTCTTGATTTCTTCTAATCATGATTCATGATTCTAACTGGTACTCTGATAACTGCCAAATTTTGTTCTATTTCTAAGTCTTCCTAAGCAGCTTTTTCTATAATCTATTCTGAATCATGCACATATTTCCATGGATTGGATATATGAAAGACGTTGCTCACACCAAAAAACCTTTCGGGTAATTCCACATGATAGGGAAAGGTCCAATAAATCGAGATGTTAACTTCTCTGTCCGTCTAGATCTTATCAATCCTCTCATTGAAAAGACTTTCAAGAATACAAAATATCCAACGAAGAATTCCAAATTCGTGCGCCTTCTGCTCACCGTAACTTTTTTGCTTGCTTTGGACTTCTTTCATCTTCTTTTTTATAATATCAACCTTTTCTGAGGCTTCTCGGAACATATTAGGGTCAAGTACTAATCGATTTCCTGTTTTGATCCAACATACTGGGGATCTACACGGATGACCATATAAGGCATCATATGGTGCCATATTAGTGCTTACCTGATAGTTGTCATTGTAGGAGAATTTCACAAGATGACGATGATTTTCCCATGAACCTCCAAAATCTATGACATAAGCTTGTAGAAGATCTTCTAATACTCATTGTACCCTTTCAGTCTGCCCATTATTTTGAGGATGGTATGCGGTGCTTAAATCCAGCTTTGTTCCAAAGCTGTCTACGATGCCTTCCTAGAATAAAGTATGCGCTCTTGGTCAATCAGTTTACAATAACCCAAACGCCTTCATTTTCCATCCTTATTCGACGTAAGCCTTCGATGAAATCCATCGATATCTAGTCCCACATCCAAGTTGGAATCTCCAGAGGTTATGGTAGTTCAGTAATATTTTGGTGATCGTTATTGATTTCCTGACAATTTGCACATCTACTAACATGAATAGAAATCTGTTTTTATGCCTTCTCACTAGAAAGTCTTTTCATGTCCTGGTACATTTTAGTAACCCCGGGATGTATTGAAAATTGAGAATTGTGGCACTCGATTAGGACTTCCTGTTAAATCTTATCAATATTTGAACACAAATCCTCCCCTGCACTCTTAAGATTCCTTGATCGTCCACATTAAATCCTATCTGTCTTCTTGATAAAATGTTTTCCTCCACTTCCTTGGCTATTCTTGCAATGAACGAATCCCTAAGCCGATTCTCCTTTGTACAATCAATCAAGGTTGGATGTACCACTAAATAAACTATACGACATGTCTTCTGCTTAGTGCATCTGCCACTACATTGGCTTTCCCGGGTGTGTATACGATGTCAAGATCGCATGATGCGAAAAATTCGAATCAACACTGCTGTCACTATTTAAGTCCTTCTAAGTGAAAAGATAATTCAAAGATTTGTGATAGGGGAAGAGATCGTACTTTTAACCTATTTAAAGAAGGAATATTATTTACTAAGATCAACTGAAGTTTATTAAAATAAACCATAAGGAATTCTTACCCAGTAAGTAATGCCTCCATATTTTTAATGCTAACACAACAGCTAATAATTCTAAGTCGTCTGTTCCATAATTACTTTCACAAGTCTTTAGTTGTCCGCTTGTATAAGAGATAAATTTTCCATGTCGCATTAGCGTTGCACATACTGCTTCTCAAGCATCAGTATATACAGTTAAACTACCGCTTTCATCAGTAATAGCTAGGACTAGAGCGGTAGTTTACCTTTTATTGAGTTTCTGGAACACTTCTTCATTTTTTAGTGTCCATTCAAATTTAACATCCTTTATAGTAAACTTTGTTAGATAGGAGGAAATTTTGGAAAAGTCTTGAATGAAACTCTGGTAATATCCTGCCAATCCTAAGAAGCTGCAGATGTCCTTCGAAGTATGTGGTGTAGGATCGATTTCACCCTAGAGGGGGGTGAATAGGGTGATTGTGTAAATTATTAAAATTAATCGCGGAAGCTTATGAATTAATTTCAATTCAGATCACAGAATAGCAGCACAGATATTACAGAATATAAATAACAGAACAACACAGAATTTACCCAGCTTCGGCAAAACCCTGCCTACGTGCTGCCCCCAAGATTTCTACTAGAAATTAGATAGTCCCTCGCTTACACACGTAAACTCGCTATACCCGCTATTGACTAATCTAACTCTACGCTCAAAACCCTGACCACAACTCAACCACCGAGTTGCGAATTCCCAAACTACACACCGTAGTTTGTCCCCTAGTCACACGACTAGAAAATTAAAAACGGTTTAAAAGAAAAATACAAATTAAAAACAATTTAAATACCAAACCCTATTTAATAAAACTAAGCCCAAATTAATAAAACAAAGGCCGGCCCCTTATTCACTTCTTCAACCCGTTCCTTTTATTTTTTCGTTCGTGAAAAAATGGCCGCTCCTCTTGCAGATTTTAGGGCTTCGTCCCTTTGGTGTCGTGCTCTTAAATTAGGGTTTCAAATTTGAAGTCGCTGTCTTTGTTGGTTGATTGCAATCACTGTTTCTCTGATTTGCTTCAATTGTTTGCGGCTTCTCCTCCTTAATCGAGTTCGATTGCTTCGGTATGTAATTTATCCTTTTGCTTTTCTGATTTTGGCTTGCTCGAACTCAATACACTTGCCGATGATGTGAATTTGATTTATATAGGGTTTGTAAATCCTATTCTTGCGTTCGTATAAAATCATTTGAATTTGTCAAATTCTTTTGATCGGCCGTTTAATTATGCTTGAACGATTGATGATCGAACTGACTTTGTCGACTTCGTATCTTTTGCGTTCCTTGGTTGACACAGTTTTGAATTTATTTTCGTGATAACCACGGCTTTGATTTCTGGCATTTTTTCATTGTTGACTTGTTCTTGTATATTTGCCTGAGTCACCCTGTTTCACTGTGTACTGCCTGTTCATGTATGTTTGCATCGACTTTGTTGATGTTTGGATCATTATGCTGTCTGCATTGATCTTTGAGTTGTAGTTTTGAGCTCTGTCTTCATGTAGTTTGCTATGTGCATTTATATTGGTCGTTTAATTGATGCTGCAGTCTTCAAGCATTGTAGATGTTTGAAAATACTTGTGCACTTTTGGTTTGAGCCTTGTTTTATTGTATACTTGGGCATTGTGTTCTGTGATCTGCACATGTTCATGTTTGTACTGGTTTGGATACTTCGTAGTTGCTGTGCCTCTCTTGTAGCTTTCATCACTGATGCATGTACATTGCTTCATGTTGGTTTGGTTGTTTGATTTTTACTGTCCACATGTTACTGGTCTTGATCAATGCTCGGTCATGTTGCATTCATGTTGCTTGCAGTGTTGGTCTGACTTGAACTCGATTCACTTGAACTGTCACTGCTAGGTGGTCATGTGCCACTGACTGCTGAGTCTTTGGTGCTGTCTTGAATTTGAATTGTTGCATTTGTTTACCTCTGCACTTTGTTTGAGTTTCACTGCCATAAGTCGTGCATGTTTATCTGGGTTGCATTGAGTACATCCATACTTCTATGTTGTTTGTGTACTACTTTGGCTTCACTGTACACTATACTTGGCTTTGGTTCTGCACCATGTTGTAGCTGTACTGTCTTGAGCTCGACATTGTTGTTTATTTGCTTTGATCCATTCACATGATGCCATACTTGTTCATGCTGCTGGACTTGATGCAGTTTGATTGTTTTGTAGTTGTTGATGTTCTTTGTAGTTTGTATCTGCATTTTTCATTGGCCATGCTTTGGTCATTGAAGTATGTTATCACTTGTTGACTGCATGTTCATCATTTCATATTGAACTGTTTCTTGTCATGTTCACTTGTGTTGAATCCAGTTTCAAAAACTCGGATTTGACCTTGTGCTCGTGTCGTATTTTTGAATTTATTGCACCTGAGTTGAACCTGTCCGTATATTTGGGTTTGACCTTGTGCTCACCTGTCCCTGTAGCATTATCAAGTGTATATATCGGCGTGCACGGCCTTGTGGCATATACAGTAATACACTGTGTATGTCACAAGTTGTTCGTGTATGATGAATTCAAATTTAAATTATGACGAACAACCCAAATAACTGAGGCAAATCATATGTTCAAAAATTATCTTTTATTTTTGAATTGCAAAAATATTTCTTTTTCAATTTTACTGCGTTAGTTTATATTTTTGCAGATTGCTCAGATGCTGGATTCAAACTGGAATGCAGTTGAAGATAAATACGAGTGTGAGTGATATGTAGTGAGGTGCTGATGTAAAATAGTGATGTAATTACGTTTGTATCACAGTTGTATAGTGAATAGTGAGAGCTTGAATTTGTATACTATTCAAAATTGTAATAAATATTTGTTTGAATAAAATATTCGTTTGAATTCAAATTCTGTGTTATTTATTTTATTCAGCAAATATTTATTTAATCTGTGAAAAAATAAAATAGTATATTATCAAATACATTTAAACGAATGTATATATGTTTATTATCATCAAACAAAAATCATATAAGCGCATATTCAACAATCTACCCCTTTTGATGATAAAAACATATATTTAAGGTTTTGAATATGTTAAATGTATTTGATCATTGATATATCATAATTGCTCCCCCTATTTAAATGCTTCCTCTCTACACAATACTCCCCCTACATATATGCATACAAATAAAAATATGCAAATGAGTCTAGATGCAAATAGAAAATTATTTGACCTTTGCTTGAATTTATTTGACAAAATCTTAACTTTTCTCTCCCCCTTTTGTTATCAGCAAAAGAATAATAGTGTTAGAGAAAATAGAGATAAAGTTATCGATATTAACCAACATTAAAACTCAATTGAATATAAATATTAAATTTCAATAATAAATCAAACAAAAATCATAAATATTTTGTTAGGCGCATATTCCACTTTTAGAATGATATGAATAATACATCATATAAAACCATACAGTTGTGTCTATTTGTGGTATATTTATATCAGGAATTTGAATATCTACTAACCATGCATAACCGTTATGACTTTTAAATGAGATTAGTAGCATTCCAATTTTATTTAAAAAAATGAATTCAAGTATCTTCTAACCACGCATAACCGTGAGGACTTTTAAATGGGATTAGAATCAACTTGTTTATTTAAAAAAAAAATCAACTTTTGATATGCGTTCCATACATGCATAACCGCGAGGACTTTTAAATGAGTATGGAATCACATAACAAATTCCAAGTAATTCACCCATGCATAACCGTGAGGACTTTTAAATGAGAGTGAATACTTTGGTATTTATTTATTATTATTATTAATTAATTTTTTTTAAATGTGAAAATGAAAAACGAACGATTCCTGTTTAAAGTACCACATATTGACAAACTATATAGAATTTTGATGAGTGATGGTCGTTAGAAATATGATAGAAATAGAGATGGTCATGAAATTTTTACCAACAAACAGTTTTATAACTCTTGTTTAAATTTCTAAAGAAATTTATTAATTATACTGTCTCGAGTTATAATATATAATCAATATCAACACTCATCACTTTTTCAATCACTATTTTTCTTTTCGATAATCATTTGGGAGTCAGATTAGTCATAATAGTCATTTAAAATCAAATTCAAAAATAATTATGAAATTAATTTTTCAAAAATGAATAATCTGAAAAGATGGTCAAAAATGATTTTCTCCAGGGGATTTTTAAAAGAAAATTTTCTGCTATTTGAAAATTATTTGAAATGAAGAATATGCAGATATTTTCTTTGAAAAAAAAACGATGCAGTTATTAAATGTCTCAACAAAAATCACGTTTCACTAGTAATTTTTCTATCAACTAGATTACCAGTGTAATCTGCATCTGAATTTCTCTTTCACTCAAAATGATCATCAATTGAATTTTATAGACCAAAACATGAAGTGTGCACCAAAAATTTCAAACTCAATTTTAACAACAATTTAAATGACATTCTTTTGAATTTGAAATGAAGCCGTGTAAATAATCAGAAAACCGTGAATAAAGAGTTAGCCATATTATAACCAATTGTAATATCCAACAAAACACTATTTTTAATCCAAACTGATATATATGAAGTAATTCAAAGAATCTAGAGATTTTTATAGTGTTTTTGGCATAAGAATATAATTGGCCAACTATTTTGAATAAGTCAGAATAAAAATCATCATCTTTTCATCAATCTCAATATTGGCTGATTTTAGTTCAGAATATGGTGCAGATTATCACATTTAATATATCGTTTAAAACATACCATTACCTGTTTTACCTTTACAATATTTTTCGTCGTTGTCCATTGTGATTCTGTCACCTTTATACTAGGCTAAGGAACTTTGTTTTGTCGCCCGTTGCATTTCTGGAACAGCCAAAATCCAGAGAACACTATTGTTGTTCCTTAGCCTGCCACCACACCTACACGAGAAAAAATTTATGTGACCTATTTGTTTTTATAGGTCCATGATTGTTAGTGGCAGAATATTTCAAAAAACAATTTTGTAAAGACCCAAAACTATTTATAATTGTTCCCTTTTGCACCCAAATTTGTTTAACTTTGAGAGATTTTATATTTGTGCCTTTTGGAACCCAAATCGGTATAGTTTTCACATGTTTGGGTCTATACCAACAATTATTGTGATTGTGTCCATATTTTCTACAAATCGTGCACATTGAATTTTCTTGATTAATCTTGTTTTCAACAATTTTCGAACTATTATATCCAAGTCCTTGTCTAACCGAATTAACAGTTTGCTTTCCTAATAGCATATTCAATGATTTTTCACTTTTTGAAAATTTATCCAAAGTCGTTGACAATTGTTGGACTTGTGTTTTGAGAGATTCATTTTCGTTTAACAATTGTGTGCACCTTTTAATATAATTCTCTCTCCTAGTATTTTCATTCTCTTTTAAAATCAGAATTTTATTTTCAAGTGATTTTATATTGATTTCTGATTTTTTAATTTCTTCTTCGAATGTTGGACACTTATCACACTTAGGGATTCTACGTTGATAGGTTTTAACTAATTGATCAAGTTGTTTATTACATTCTATCAAAGTATCTTTTTGAGATTCAAGTTTGGCGTATTTTTCCCTAAGTCGTTCAAAACAACCGTTTACTTCATGAAAATATATAAGCAACTCAGAATGGGTAAGTTTTGATACCTCACTTGGCTCGTCATCGTCACTGTCGGTTGTATCACCTCGAAGACATAATTCTGCCTTTTCGCTTTCACTGCCAGTGCTTTGATCATTCTCGTCTATTTCATCCCAAGTGGCTGCAAAACTTTTCTTTTTCTGTTTCTTTCCATGGCTGGATTTAATTTGTGGACAATCGGGCTTGATATGGCCGGGTTTGTTACAATTATAACAAATAAACTTTTGTTCTTCTGAGTAGTCTAGTGCTTTGGCTATTCTGCTTTTTGTTTTTTGATTTCGAGCTGAATTTCCATGTTTTTGATTCCATTTTTTGAATTTTCTTATTAACAGCTCCAATTCTGCTGCTCCATCATCTTCATCGTTATCATCATCACTTTCGGTTGTTCCTTTGAGAGCTATTGATTTCTTTTGAGTGTCACCTCCTTCACGCTCTTCTTTGAATTTCATTTCTAGCTCATAAGTGGTGAGATTTCCGATGAGTTCCTCAACTTTAAGTTGTTTTAAATCTTTCGATTCTTGTATGGCAGTTACTTTTGCTTCAAAGCTTCGTGGAAGGACTCTGAGGATTTTCCGGACTATTTCTAATTCGGTGTATGTTTCTCCGAGAGCTTTTGATTTGTATACGATATTGGAGAGTCGTCCGTACATCTCTTTGACATTTTCTTCCTTCGCCATTTTGAAGTTCTCATATTCGCTGCTTAGCATTGCAAGGCGAGATTCTTTGACTTGAGATGTTCCTTCGTGAGTCACTTCTAGTATGTGCCATATTTCCTGCGCAGTTAGACAATGTGAGACACGATTAAATTCAAATTGATCCAATGAACAGATAATAGAATTCATAGCTTTGGCATTAGTATTTTGTAATTTATTTTCTAGTTCTGTCCATTGTTCCTTTGGTTTCTCTATTTCCTGATTATCTACAGTTATAGTTGGTATTCTATAACCTGTCTCAACAATATTCCAAGCGTCAATGGTTTTCAGAAAAATTTGCATTCTATTTTTCCAATAAGCATATTCACCATTGAACATTGGTGGTCTAACTATGGATTGACCTTCTGCAAAAGCATTATTAAAAGAAGCCATTTTAAAAATTCAAATTTTTAAAACAAAAACCGATTTTTTTGAAACACGAATTTTTTTAAAAAAATTGATTTTTGAAACACGAAATTTTAAAACAAAAATTGGTTTTTGTAAAATCAAATTTTTAAAACAAAAACGGCTTTTGTTCCTAGCTCTGATACCACTTGTAGGATCGATTTCACCCTAGAGGGGGGGTGAATAGGGTGATTGTGTAAATTATTAAAATTAATCGCGGAAGCTTATGAATTAATTTCAATTCAGATCACAGAATAGCAGCACAGATATTGCAGAATATAAATAACAGAACAACACAGAATTTACCCAGCTTCGGCAAAACCCTGCCTACGTGCTGCCCCCAAGGTTTCTACTAGAAATTAAATAGTCCCTCGCTTACACACGTAAACTCGCTATACCCGCTATTGACTAATCTAACTCTACGCTCAAAACCCTGACCACAACTCAACCACCGAGTTGCGAATTCCCAAACTACACACCGTAGTTTGTCCCATAGTCACACGACTAGAAAATTAAAAACGGTTTAAAAGAAAAATACAAATTAAAAACAATTTAAATACCAAACCCTATTTAATAAAACTAAGCCCAAATTAATAAAACAAAGGCCGGCCCCTTATTCACTTCTTCAACCCGTTCCTTTTATTTTTTCGTTCGTGAAAAAATGGCCGCTCCTCTTGCAGATTTTAGGGCTTCGTCCCTTTGGTGCCGTGCTCTTAAATTAGGGTTTCAAATTTGAAGTCGCTGTCTTTGTTGGTTGATTGCAATCACTGTTTCTCTGATTTGCTTCAATTGTTTGCGGCTTCTCCTCCTTGATCGAGTTTGATTGCTTCGGTATGTAATTTATCCTTTTGCTTTTCTGATTTTGGCTTGCTCGAACTCAATACACTTGCCGATGATGTGAATTTGATTTATATAGGGTTTGTAAATCCTATTCTTGCGTTCGTATAAAATCATTTGAATTTGTCAAATTCTTTTGATCGGCCGTTTAATTATGCTTGAACGATTGATGATTGAACTGACTTTGTCAACTTCGTATCTTTTGCGTTCCTTGGTTGACATGGTTTTGAATTTATTTTTGTGATAACCACGGCTTTGATTTCTGGCATTTTTACATTGTTGACTTGTTCTTGTATATTTTCCTGAGTCACCCTGTTTCACTGTGTACTGCCTGTTCATGTATGTTTGCATCGACTTTGTTGATGTTTGGATCATTATGCTGTCTGCATTGATCTTTGAGTTGTAGTTTTGAGCTCTGTCTTCATGTAGTTTGCTATGTGCATTTATATTGGTCGTTTAATTGATGCTGCAGTCTTCAAGCATTGTTGATGTTTGAAAATACTTGTGCACTTTTGGTTTGAGCCTTGTTTTATTGTATACTTGGGCATTGTGTTCTGTGATCTGCACATGTTCATGTTTGTACTGGTTTGGATACTTTGTAGTTGTTGTGCATCTCTTGTAGCTTTCATCACTGATGCATGTACATTGCTTCATGTTGGTTTGGTTGTTTGATTTTTACTGTCCACATGTTACTGGTCTTGATCAATGCTCGGCCATGTTGCATTCATGTTGCTTGCAGTGTTGGTCTGACTTGAACTTGATTCACTTGAACTATCACTGCTAGGTGGTCACGTGCCACTGACTGCTGAGTCTTTGGTGCTGTCTTGAATTTGAATTGTTGCATTTGTTTACCTCTGCACTTTGTTTGAGTTTCACTTCCATAAGTCGTGCATGTTTATCTGGGTTGCATTGAGTACATCCATACTTCTATGTTGTTTGTGTACTACTTTGGCTTCACTGTACACTATACTTGGCTTTGGTTCTGCACCATGTTGTAGTTGTACTGTCTTGAGCTCGACATTGTTGTTTACTTGCTTTGATGCATTCACATGATGCCATACTTGTTCATGCTGCTGGACTTGATGCAGTTTGATTGTTTTGTAGTTGTTGATGTTCTTTGTAGTTTGTATCTGCATTTTGCATTGGCCATGCTTTGGTCATTGAAGTATGTTGTCACTTGTTGACTGCATGTTCATCATTTCATATTGAACTGTTTCTTGTCATGTTCACTTGTGTTGAATCCAGTTTCAAAAACTCGGATTTGACCTTGTGCTCGTGTCGTATTTTTGAATTTATTGCACCTGAGTTGAACCTGTCCGTATATTTGGGTTTGACCTTGTGCTCACCTGTCCCTGTAGCATTATCAAGTGTATATACCGGCGTGCACGGCCTTGTGGCATATACAGTAATACACTGTGTATGTCACAAGTTGTTCGTGTATGATGAATTCAAATTTAAATTATGACGAACAACCCAAATTACTGAGGCAAATCATATATTCAAAAATTATCTTTTATTTTTGAATTGCAAAAATATTTCTTTTTCAATTTTACTGCGTTAGTTTATATTTTTGCAGATTGCTCAGATGCTGGATTCAAACTGGAATGCAGTTGAAGATAAATACGAGTGTGAGTGATATGTAGTGAGGTGCTGATGTAAAATAGTGATGTAATTAAGTTTGTATCACAGTTGTATAGTGAATAGTGAGAGCTTGAATTTGTATACTATTCAAAATTGTAATAAATATTTGTTTGAATAAAATATTCATTTGAATTCAAATTCCGTGTTATTTATTTTATTCAGCAAATATTTATTTAATCTGTGAAAAAATAAAAAGTATATTATCAAATACATTTAAACGAATGTATATATGTTTATTATCATCAAACAAAAATCATATAAGCGCATATTCAACATGTGGTTGCTTCCAATCTTGCACAGCCGAAATCTTTCCTGGATCTACTATGATCCCTTCCTTGACACAATATGCCAAAGGAATCTTACTTCTTTCTCTCAAAAGTGACATTTTGAGAATTTAGCTTTAAGTACATTTCTTCTCAAGATATCCAACATAATCTCCAGATGCCTTGCCTGTTCTTCCTTGGTTTTGAAATAGATAATGGTATAATCTATATAAACCAACATGAATTTGTTTAGCACATCTTTGAATACTCTATTCATAAAGTCGATAAAATAAGTGGGAACATTGGTCAACCCAAAAGGCATAACTAACCATTCGTAAAAGCAATCTGAACCCTTGAATGCAGTTAATGGAATGCAATCCTCAGCTATTCTTAGTTGATGGAATCATGTGGCTAAATCCATTTGCGAGAATACCCGAACACCATGAAGTTAATATTAAATACTTCGTTTATGCAGGGTAGAGAATACTTGTTTTTAATCATTTGCTTGTTTAGGTCTTGATGTCCATACGAAGCCTTAGGGAGCCATCTGACTTTACAACAAAAACCACCATTGCACACCAACTCGAGCAACTTTGTCTAGTTAGTCCTTTTTTAACAACTCGCTTGTTTGGTTTACAAACTCAATCTTTTCCTTCGGGGCCATTCTTCGAAATAGGGTGAATAATGGGTCTTGCACTAGGAATTAATTCGATACGGAACTTAGTTTTCCAATGCAGGGGCGAACTTTTAATTTCCTCAAAAATGTCTTAAAATTCCATGACCATTGGTATTGTCTCCAAAAAATTTTTAGATGAGTCGATTGCGTACAAGAAACTGTCCCTTATTGGAATAGGTTCCTCATAAAATTTTCCTATAAATTTTCCAAATTTGGGCCATAAATATAGCATTTTTATAACGCAATCAAGAACAGCTTTATTTTTGGATAACCAATCCACACTGAGTAAAACCTTTAACCCAATAAAGTCAAGACCAACTAGGTTACATGAAAAATTATGGGAAACGTGGGTAACTCGAACGTCTTTACAAATCATACAAAGGTTAGTTGTACCACCTATGGGATTTGACACACAAATAGGGGTATCTACTATTTTTGTGATCGATTTTAATCTATCAACCAATCCTTTAGCAACTAAACTATAGGAAGCCCCAGTATTAAACAATACTTTAACTAAATTCTCTTTAATATAGATGTTACCTTCCAGAATTCCCTTATCCTTCACATCTTTAGAGATTGAAGGCTCGCCTTTAGTTGCATAAACCTTAACCCGCTCTCCCTTCTTCTTTAGCAACCATTTATTTTTCTAGTGCCCGGTTTGATGGCAGCTGTGGCAGAGACCATTCTAAACCGTAGGAGAGATGATTCCTTACTACCATCATTGAACATTGGGATTCCTATAGTACTTTGAATAATGTCTTTCTTTCCATAGTTAAAACATTCAACATCTTCAAAACGTTTTTCCTGAGATCCTCCTCTAGGCTTGCTTTACTAAAGCTTTTTTCCATTATTAATGAACTTCCTCTTGTTGTTGTCATTTCGGGTTGGGACCAGATTCTTCTTATCCAAAGCTTCATAACGGGAACCTATATCTATTAAATCCATAAAAGTTCTTTTACATGAGCGGTCATCCTATCTTGATAGTGCTTCTTCATCCCAGAAATGAACATCTCATTTTTCTTTAGAGGCATGTCTATCGATCCAAGCACAAAGCGAGATAATTCATTGAATTTGTGCAAATATTCTTCCACAGACATCTCTTCTTGTTTTACTCCATGAAACTTCTATAAAGGCATGATTTCCAAGTGGCAGGAACCAACTGTTCTTCAAAATCTTCTTTAAACATTGCCCAAGAGAAATTATCTTCATATTCATTAAGAGTAATGAACCGTCACTAAGCTAGAGCCCCATCTTTCAGTTGCCTGGAGGCTAAGAACCTCTTTTGATTATCTTCGATGTCTAATCCTTTAAAGATTTTCTCATAGGATCGGAGCCAAGCTTCAACTTCAATAATAGACTTTATGCCTTTTAATGACTTTCCTTCTAAGCGGGTATAATCTTTGCAAAGAGCGAAAAAGTTAACTTGAGGTTGCACAGGAGCCATAACTTCTTTAATTACCGCAACATCTAGAGTTCGACCATTGGTGGCCGTTGTGCTACTGCACCCCTTCTACTTACTCTTCGATTACTCATTTCTTACTACATGGATATAGAAAAGAGAAAATTTAGAATATCGATGAGACTAACTTAGGGAATGTGCATAAAATTTGCATATACTTATGTGGATAAAAAAATTAAATACGCGTTCTCATCGATGAAACTCAATCTAGGGCATTACTAACCCTATGTTAAATGAGTTGACTCTAACCTAAGCTCTGATGACCCACCTTCCCAATCCTCGAAAATTAACACTAATACATCCTCGGTATTCATGTGCCACAATGTGTTGAAGAGGAAAATTATCAAGGGTTTTAAAAGAAATAAAGATTGAACAAAATAGAATCTCACATCGCATTTAACAGCTTGTAATTATACATATAGATAGTACATACAATCACTCTCAAAATAAAATATCAGAGTCATAACAAATACTAACCTAATGTTGACCCCCAAAAAATGGACCAACACCTTGGTTTGAGTTGGAAAGCACCGGCCTGGTCTGAAAGAGCAATATCAGAGATAACAAATATAGAAATCAAACAGTATAAGAAAGGAGACAAGGAATTTTTATAGTGGTTCGGTTGTTAATGAAGCCTACTTCCACTTTATGGTTTTACTATTGACTGATTGTTGCTACAAGATTTGTTTGATTACAATGCTTTAATTGTTTCCAAGTTAGATTGAATTTTCAAAGTAGGGATCCACTGGAGATCACAGTGTATTCCTTTGGAGATCATTATGAGGAGGGTAGAGACCGAAGAATAGTACTAGTCAAGCTTCAGCAACCAGTTCGGAGAAGATCCTCTTTATGTTAATGGTCGGATGCTATTTATAGAGATCAGTGAGCTTCTAGGCTGGGCCTATCTTCATCAGCTCATAGGTAGGTGTTAGGCAACCTAGAGACATTGGCTCGCAAAACAAGCCAAAGCCATGGGTCGCCAGTGACCCATTGACTTGGTTCGTTTTGCGGACCAAATTATTACCTCTTCTTGGCAGTGTTCCCTATCTGATTTGTTTGATTGTTTGAGTTAAGCACTTTGGATTTCCCTACAGTCTGGACTCAGAGATGTACCCATTGCCTTTTATCATTGCTCTTATGTTTTGACGACAATTCACTAGCTATTTATGTTCGGCTACTGATTGGACTAAAGGAAGGCTAGTCTCTCATCCCCATTGATCCCAGTTGTTGCCTTAGTCATATAGCTTGGCTCATGTCGATCACTTGTCCTAGATTTTCTGATTAAGTTTTCAACCATCTTGTCTACACATGGTTGTTTCATTTCCTCTAGGTTCCTACTAGGTTTAAAACCTGGATAACATTTGCAAGGCGATTTAAAACCTTAAGCCTAAATTGGTCAAGGAATTTCGTTGCAAGTTGGTCAAAGGTAGAGATAGATCTTGGGGGATGTCTGGTGAACCACATGGATGCAACTACTTCTAGAAAAATGGGGAAACATCAACAGTGAATGGCTTCTGGAGCATTGGCTCTGTCCATGTACTAGCTGTACTTGTACAGATGGGGTTTCAGGTCCTTTGTTCCGTTGAAGGAAGGAATAGTCGACATAGTAAATTTTTTTGGGTACCTTTCATTTAAGATCTCGTCGATAAAAGGGGTTCAACTTGGGGCAGATCCCTACTCATCATCATTTCGTATTTTACTTTCATCCATCAGCCATTTGATTGTGTCTTTTATGTAGGCGTCTGATGTTTGGTAGTCCTAGAGGCGGCAATCAAACACTGCACTAAGTTTTTGGTTTTACAAACGGTCTTGGCATATGGGTTGATGTGTAGACTCTTCTGTCTTTAGGAGTCGTTCCCACAGGACCACGTCGGCTTGCATTTGGCCTAACTGGGGCAGTTCGGATGTTATTAGCATTATTGAATGCGTCGGCACCCTCTTCCACCTAATTACCCTTCTCTCCATCTTTCGAATCAAAGAGATTCACAACTATGTCCTCCTGTGGGTTTTTGGCCCCTTGATTTAAATTCAAATTCTTTTTCCTGGCGTCAGGTGGAGTGTTCTTATTTTCCTCCAAGTTACACCCTATTGTTCCTCTCCTTAGTGGCTGCTTTTCGTTTCTTCTATGCAGACCGAAAACAGAGGAATTTTCTTGTTCTATAGCAGTTACCGTCTTAGGTATAACCCTTAGAGCAGGGTTTGATTATAGAGTTAGAAAAGCTTTGAGCTTATCCATTAGAGCCTTTTGACTATTCTCTATTGTCTGGTTGATCTCCTCAACCATCTTGTTCAGCTCGTCTCTAGGGATGACTTTATACTAGTTTGAGGACCCAGGTTCTTGATTTCCTAAGTTAGCATCATTTACTTCAGCCCGCTGGAGACTAACACCTTCTTCGGCTAAAGCTATCCCTATGGATCTCCTAGAGGCAGTTCTTCTTCTTCTAGGAGTCATTGAGTTTAAAACAGCGAATCTCCCAAGCAAGGACTAGGGATCTAACTTCTGTATGGGATCCAAAGTAGATAGCTAGATCTGGATCCTGAGTTGGACTTCTTAGTGAAAGCACCAAAATATTGAACCAAAAAATCGACCAACGCCCTAGTTTGAGTTTGAAAGCACCAACCCTATTCTCATAGAGCAATACCACATATAACAAATATAGAAATCAAACAGAAAAAGAAAGGAGACAAGGAATTTTTATAGTGGTTTGGCTGTTAATGAAGTCTACATCCACTTTATGGTTTTACGATTGACTGATTGTTGTTACAAGAGTTGTTTGATTACAAGGCTTTGATTGTCTTCTAGCTAGATTGAATCTCCAAAGGATCTATTGGAGAATCATAGTGTATACATTTAGGGATTGTTGTGAGGAGGGTGGAGAGTGAAGAATAGTTCCAACAAAGCTTCAACAACCAGTTCGGAGAAGATCCTCTTTATGTTGTAGGTCAGAGGCTATTTATAGAGATCAGAGAGCTTCTGGCCGGGCCTTTCTTCATCAGTTCGCAAGTAGGTGTCAGGAAACCTAGGGGGACTTTGGCTTGCAAAACGAGTCAAAGCCATGGGTTGCTGATGACCTATAGCCTATGGGTCGCTAGCGACCCATAGACTTGGTCCATTTTGCGGACCAAAGTCTTGCCTCTTCTTTTGTAGTTTTCCCTATCCAGTTTGTTTGAGCCAAGCATTTAGGATTTTTCTAAAGTCTGGACTTGAAGATTTTACCATAGCCTTTTATCATTGCTCTTACATTTGGACGGTAATTCACTAGCTGTTTACATTCAGCTATTGATTGGACTAAAGGAAGGCTGGTCTCTCGTCCCCGTTGATCCCAATTATTACCTTCGTCATATAGCTTGACTCCTGTTGATTTCTTGTCCTAGCTTTTCTGGTTAAGTCTTTAACCATCTTGTCTACACAAGATTGTTCTTTTTCCTCTTGGTTCATGCTGGGTTAAAAATCTAGATAACACACAACTAGGGACATTTATTACTTCTTATCCCCACAGTTGTTGGTGATACTTACACATAATACATTGGAAATAGAAATAGATGACTATCTACATAGGACCCTCCAGCTTCATGCTCCATGCTCCATCCAAAATGCTCCAAATTACCTAACTACTTGGCTGGTCAGAAAAATAGTGTACCAAAAGTTTAAGGAAAAGAATATAAACTACGGATCAGTCATAACTGGTGCAAGAAAATCAAAATACGGGTATTGGAAATAAAAAGGTATCTCATAAGATTATGCCACACATAAACTCGGAATGGGATTTTACCTTATGATAACCAAAACATTTGCTATGTAAAATTAGGGATGTTATCTTTAATGATATTCTTTGAAAATCTTATCAAATAACATATTAATCATAAATGGAATTGTTACATTTGTTAAGTTTGACAAAGTAATAGGTTTACAACTAAAACCATAAAAGCTCATATTGGAGAATGAATTCCATATAATGACAAGGTAAGAGACTACCCTCCGATAGTACATCTCTAGAGGGATGCATCTGAGGCTCCAACCTCTACCAACGCAGAACCGACCTACCTTTACCATAGAATGTACCGAATACGACATCACCCCGGTCGTTACTGATCTTTATCGGGATCCTGAAGCATACACAACATACTCGAAATATAGAGGGTAATCTAGAAATATGATGACCATATCTTAATGGAAGTGACCGGCTTAGCCCTACATCATACCCTATTTTTATCACTCCCAGTGTGCGAGGCTTAAGGTAACGTTTTAGCTTACATAGAAAAAATCCATTTTTGAATGCCAAATTGCCATTTCCATCATATACCATTGATTACTACAAATGTACAATCCTTGAGCTCGTATGTCTTAGAAAAGGGCGTTAAGTATAGGAGAGTTAGCTTTCACATAACCAAACAGATGTACGTTTGTAAGAATCAACATACGTGCATTTTAGAAATGCAATGTCACGCATTCATCTATACAAGATGTCTAGGAATAGGACAAACCGACGGAACTCTCCTATTGCATCCTGTCGAAAACCAACCCTAAAATTGGTTGCGAGCAGCCCCTGCATCGAAGATCAAATGAAGACACTACTGCCACACACACACGTTATATGGGAAATTTTCCTCAGAATTCAATGACAAGTGACCCTACATTCCATCTTTTAATTTATTATTATTTCATGTCTTCACTTGGAACACGTATATTGGTTCGAAGTGGTTTTTAGATAGGATGATCTTGGTTCCTTCGAACCAATCATCAATAAAAGGTGTTAAGTTTGAGGGTAATCATCCTTTCATTTATCAATATCTTTTATCAAATAAAATATCTCTTTAGGAGATATAAATCTTTAATCGTAATCTTTTCCAGTATATATGGAATCACTAAACCTCTCTATAATTTTTGATATACCAAATCAAAATCATCTCTTATAAATCACATTGCCAAACCATATCAAGTAAAAAGGGTAAATAGAAATCATACTAGTTCTACTCAATATCAAATTCCATATTCAACCTCAAATATCCGTCGAATAACTATGAAATCGCCTTTTAAATTCACATGGACAGTACAGATTCCCTCCCAGGAATTTAATACTAAGTATAAGATGATTATTTTTGTACAGTCCAAGTTGTAACTCTTTAAATATCTCGCCAGGAAAGAGGCCAGGTGAGACAGGGCACTGGTTGCCCATGAACATCTTCTTAGTTTAAGCACCTCACATCTAGATCTCACAAATAGGAAAATCTAGTCTACTCATCGTGTGATGACCTACCTTTCTGATCCATGGGAATGACATTTAATATATCCTCGTTATTCGTGTGTCATTGCCCAAGCATCTGAAAGATAAGTTGTCTTGTGGTAAAGTAAAGAACAGAAGAAGACAGAATAGATAAACCTCACAGTGGAATGGTTACATATAATATAAATTGATATAGTACAAAAGATTACTCCTTATAATGAGTTATCAAAGTTATAAAAAGAAGTATTGCATCTAACAAACTTGCATCTATACATTCTGACCTTACATTTTTAAGATATAAACTACACTTACATAATCATACAGTGGGAATAAATAACTAGATAATCAAAGAGGCACCTGCTCGATTACCGTCTTCGAAGAGCTCCAAAGAAAACCTGCAACTACCCAAATATAATTGAGTACCTGAGAGTTTTGGGAAAATAAACAGCGGGTCAGACAAAGTGTCTGGTATGAGTAAAACTATGAAACAAATGTAATGCATTTAAACAATAATCTATGGAACCCAATCGCTAACGCGGAATGGGGTTTCTCCCACACAAATAACAACCAAACATAACAAAAATGGAAATGGACAATAAGGAACAAATCAAAACATAAATGATGGGTACAATTAGTATAACATTCAGACTTAAAAGTGAAAATAATCTGAATAAAAATCCAAATTTGATTGAATGGATAAAATAAGACAACAGTCCAAACTCGACAGAATGGACTAAACAAGATAATTATCCGAACTCGATAGAATGGACAAAACCAATAATTATGCACCGCGAAGAGTAGTTGACTCTTCTCATTGTAATTAAAGGAAATAGGTTCAAATCAAATAAGAAAAGGAAAATTTTCAACAATGACAAGGAGTGTGCACCCCCTTACCGAAAGTATGTCGCTAGAAATGTACTTGAGAACTCTGATGACTCTCCGAAACCTCCAAGCCAAACCCTGCCAACTGTTACCGAGTATCCGAGTATTTTACATCTCAATGTTCAACACCGAATCCAATCTAGAGTGGATGTGAAAATATCCTAATGGAAGCAATGCCACTTAGCATGGCCCCACTTTCTATTTGGGTTTAGTCATTTCCAACAAAGGATATCAAAACTCAATAGAGCAACACATCATCTTAGAACGATGATAATAAAGAAGCTAAAGTAATTGATAGTTGAGAAACCAACTATCAAGGATATAAAATGATTGTATACGGAAATTAAGTCTTGTATACTTATCACCACTTATCGAATTCCAACTCGTACTATTTCTTGGTTAACAATAATATCGGAAAAGTCAAGGAAGTGTTACCTCAAAGTCATGTCTCACTATTATTCTTAACTTTCGAAATAGTGAACAGTATACTTCTTTGATGTTTAATGCTAAGCATACAAATAAATCGTTCCCATATAAGTGAATCGCTTTATGGAAGTTAATTCGTTTCCATAAACGAATCAAACTTTTTTCTTTTAAAAACCCGAAATCGTGTTTGGCCTCACATTACAAGTATTATTTTTAAAATACTTTATTAAAAGAGTTCATTAACTTCAGAACATCAGTTTAAAAAATGATTTAATAACTTAAAACATCTTTATTGCATTGATTAATTAACTTTAAAACTTCGTCGCACGATTTGATTTTTGAACTTCAAATGACTTTAAATAATAAAGGGGTAAACTACTTTAAACCTTATTAATTAAATCAATTAATAAAATATAATTAATTAAATTAACAATTAATTACTTATCATTGTTTAAATGAATAGAAAAATCAAAACATCCTTGTTACTTTGATAAATTCACATGAAAACTTCATAAATTAAGTTGATTAATTAATTCCAATAACCTTTAATTAAAAAGGGTAAATCACCTTTAAAACATCAATAATTCGATTAATTAATAATATTTAAATATAATTAATAAAATTAGTCTATTAATAATTAACTATCATTATTTTGAAATGATTAATCAATTTAAACCATCATTAAGAAAAGATTAATTAAAGTTAAAACAAGTTGACTTCCTTTCAAAAGACATTAATTAAAAAGATTAATTAATTTTAAAATATCATTAATTAATTGATTAATTAACTTTAATCCATCATTTTAAAGAGATTAACTAGCCTTAAAAATCATTAAATAAAATGATTAATTAAATTTAAAACATTATTTACTAAGTAATTAGTTAAATTTAAAACACATCATTAATAAGTTAATTAGCTAACCTTAATCCTTATTAATTAAATAATTAATTAAATTAAATAATCATTACTAATAAAATTAATTATTTTTGAAAACATCATTAGTCAAAATCTTGCTTAACTTGTAAAACAATTCCAAGCACGAAGATGAAACCAAATGGTTTGATAAGAAGTGATTTTTCAAAAGTGCCGATACAGCGACTATCGCTATATGGGCAATTCAACAAACGTATTTATAATATTATTAACACAATCAAACGTCGCACAACAATGGTTTAAGCATATATACAACAAGCATTCCTAAGCAATAAATATGGACATGGATATAGTTTTAAAGCTTTGGTTTTTGAGGGTAAAATTTTGCTTATTAACTAGTTTGCTAACTAACATTTACTTAGCATGTTTGCATCCATCACACATATACATTTCCAAACTAAAATGAACAACCTCACATCATATCAAAACCAACCAAGCAATATATATCATAATGTAATAAAAGTAAAATATTTCCCAAAATAAAATTTAAGAGCTTTACTCTCCAAATCATTTTAGAAACTTGAAATAGACTTTAAACTTGTAGAACTTGGAAACCAACAAAAATCAACTCGGGAAGGGTAATCTTGTCCTTGATTTATAGACATGTTGCACTCGAAATCTGATAAAATGGTTAAAATGAAAGTTTTAGTAAATTTTTTCCTTTATGGTTTAAATAAAATAAACACTCAATTATGATTTATTTTAAAGAAGATATGATCGAAATAAGAATGACAATTTTAGGACTTGGAATTCTGGGTCCAAAAATACTTTGTAAATAACTGATATTTTTACATAGCAATTCCTAAATTTATGGAAGTGGTCAACATAAAAGTTGTAGCCACTGAAATTTTATATGGTTTTAAAAAAAATTGGATTTGGTGTAATATGGTGGAAGTTAAGGCCGAATGAAATGTGAGTAAAAAATGAATGAAGTGGAGTATTGAAATGAAAGAATGAGATATCCAAAACAAGTTTTTGAAAGTGATTTTAAAGTAGAAAGCTATAGTTTTTAATACTTAGAAAATAGTTAGGAAGCCATTATAGAGCTTATGAAGGTTGGAAACATGAATGAGGAAGTTTTGAAAGATGAAATGATAAAATGAAAAAGAGAAAATGTAGAGAAAGTTTTAGATAAAATGAAAAGGCACAATTACTAATCTACCCTTAATACTTTGCCATCCACTCCTTGAATGCCACTTTACCATGTCTCCTCCCCATTATGTACCACATGCAACCCTTAGCCTCCCCCCTTTCAAGTCATAGCCAACATGAAATAATGACTATGTTGCCAAAGTGTCAAATCTTGTCTCCCCTGATGTGACTGTTTTCTATTTATTTTTTTATTCAGTTGCCAAAGTGTCATATCATCATTATCTTAAGTTAATTAACTTAACTAAACCTAATTATACTATCTTAAACCATATTATACAATTAGTCTATGTGTGCAAATATACATAAGAAAGTGTGCATAACATTTAAAATAACTTTTATACGATGAAACGCCGAAAATTCAAAAAACAGTTTTCGGTCACATTTCCTATTTTCATCGAACTAAATATTTTCGTAAAATAAATTTGAAAACTATTTTATCTTCAATATTTATTATTTAAAAGTATTTTATTTATAAAACCTACTATTTGAATATTTAAAATTAATTAAATATTCAGAAATTAATGTCGTGAAATTCTGGATCGTTATGCTCCCTTCCCAATAGAATTTCATCCTCGAAATTACCACAATCCTATCCCAAAAAAAACTACCCTAGAAGTACTAACACGTTAATCATATGTAAATTATCTAGTAAAAACTAGTATGATATAAATCTATATGCAATCAAATTCAAAGGATACCCTGAAATAAAATAATGCGCATATAATCATATCACAAGGTAAATTTAGAACTAAATGCCCGGGATCTTATTTTCAAATTTTTTTTTTCAAATTTACTCAAAAAAATATTAAAACCAAAACTAAAAAATAACTATGAAGGGGTCCTCGTAACAAAACATGTAAAACTCTAGAAACAAAATAATATGGAGCATCCAATGGTATTCTGGTTCCTCCAAATACAACAACTAGAGTGAATTATTATTATCTTTTTTCCAAAAAAAATCACATTTTCCAAAGCACCGGTACTTAAGTCCTAATAAACAATAATTCAAAAACAATGGTTTATAAAAAAAAATTAACTTTATTAACTTTGGTACATTGGACCGTACAATCAATCGATCAAAACTCAATTAAATCAAATCAACCAAATTTCGTAAAGGAATACGCTAACACTATAAATCATTCAAATTCCATAAGGAAAAATCTAACACTCAACGTTATTCAAAACGTCAAAAGATTAACAACAAACTCCCAACTTAGATTCAAAACTTTCTTGATTGCCCAAAATATAGATAATTATCTAAGCGTACCATTTTTTGCTCATTAGCCTCTGGTTATTGCTTAGAAGATTATCCAAACTTACTTGGACAAAATTGAAACTTATACTCTAAAATTATTGGTTCCTTGACTACACTAATCTTTCTAATCACATAAATTTTCATTTAATATTTTATTCAATACTAAAATTGTTTATGAATTATTTCATAAATTTTTATCTTAGTTTAAAAATATTATATATAGTCATTTCTTTATAAAACACCAAATAATAACTTATTCCACTTTATTTACTTGTATAATATCCTTCTAAATCCTAAGAGTATATACGAAACACAAAATTTATTTTGCTTTTCACAATTTAGGTGAAGATCAAATCAAAATTTGGGTCTTTTAAAATTGAATCAACTTCTTGACCTCTTTAGCGTAGAGTGTTAAGATGGACAATATTTATAGGTTGACTAATCATAACAAATAGTTTATACTACTTACATGTTTTAAACAAAGGCTATTGTTTCAATAAAATGATGCTATTAAAACCTTTCTACCTTTTCACGTTAAGGTGTTATCATGTTTATGGACTTATCCAATAACACTAATTAGTTTACACTGTTTAGATACTTAAATAATATCTATGGTTTTGATAAAACAATGTTATCAAAACTTATCAAAACCTTCATATCCCATCTAACCCATTTAAATCAGTGTTAATTTACCTCATATGTTGTTTAAGGGTAAAATTCATTTACTAAAATAGTCTCTTATCAATAATACTTTTTATTTCGGAAATCAATTCTCTTTTAGGGAACTTAAAAATTGAATACCCGATTTTGAGTTTCAAAAATCATCGTTGAAAGTATACTCCTTATCTTTTCTTTATAAAGCAACTTCAAACAACTTATTTATTAAAGCTCACTTTGGGTTCGTTCGGATTTGAATTTATTTCGATCGCACAATGATAAAGTGGATAATTTACTAAGTACTCCACAATATTCGCCTAAGCAACATCTGATCGTCCCTTAGAAGATTATTCAGATTACCACTAAACTAACAAAATGTTTTTCCTTGAATTACCCCAAAGAAATTTATTAGAATATTTATACTTAGAAATATTTTCAAATAGTATCGCCGTTACTTATTCTCAAATCTTTTGAAATCATTTTAAATAACTATGGAATTTAAAGTTTCCACAAAGTCTTTAAATGTTATTTGGAAAGACAATTTATAATACTAAGTGTATTAAAACAAGGGAAAAACCAATGTCATATTAAACATCATTTACTAAAATACGAAAACAATTTATACTTAGCTTTAGTTATAAACAATTCCTTTTAAAGGATTTTCTCATTTACAAACATCATTTATAAATTTAAAATAATATTAATCATTCTAGAAGATGATTTTAAAAATTATTTAAAAACCTTTAAACCATATAAATTTTCCAAAGAAAATAAATCTTTTAAGTTCTTTTATTAAATCTAAAATAACATTAATTATCCTAAAAGATAATAAATCACATTTATAATCTCTTTTATAAATCTAAAACAATATTAACTATCTCAAAAGATAATTAATCAAATTTAAAATTTCCTTTAATAAACAAATCAATTATCTTTAATAAAATAATTAATTACTTTCAAAACACGTTCATCAAATTTATTTATTTATTTATTTTAAACTCACTTATTAAATCAATTAACCAATTAAAAATATTATATATCGAACGATTTATTAAATTAAAATAATCATTCATTGAATAATTAATTTTAAATATCATTAATTAAATTGATTATAAATTTTAAGAAAATATTAATTCAAATAATGAATTAAATTCAAATATCATTACTTAAAATGATTAATTAAATCCAAATCTCATTAATCAAAAAAGGTCAATTAATTTTAAACATCATTGGTTAGAATGTTTAATTAATTTTAAATATCATTAATTGAAATGATTTATGAATTTTAAACATCCACTTTTGGGAAAACATAAGCTCAAGTTCAAACACACACAAGGGTTTAGGGGATGATATTTCATAAATGACGGTATAACGAAAATTGCTATAACGACCCTTAAATAGTTTAAATGGAATATCAAGATTAATTTCAATTAATCAATCAAACAAATCTAACTATCATCTACGAAATCAAAAATAGTTTATAGCATCACATATATGATATAGAAAATTTGGATATGAGTTAAACTTACATTTAAATGATTCTCCTTTATTATAATTAAATTTTATCAAATAATTATCCTCTAAATTTTTATTTTTTTATTTGTTTATTTATTTTAATTTTGTCATTATTATTATTATTATTTATGCTGCCATTTAGATTATATTAAACAACTTTTTATTATAAGTTTACCTTTAGGTTAACATTATTAGAAGATGACTTTTAACTCAACCCTTTTGTTGAACACCTTATAGTCAAACTGTGAAACTTAAGTCATAAGGGGTTTGTTCTCAAGATTCCCTAATTCTTATTTAGCTAACCTATACCTTATCAGGGGAAAAAATGTACTTGTTCAACAATAGTTCATGCTCAAACCTCATGAGCGTGTAACTAAACAAATCCTAAATGATAATAGTAAAATATTATCATTTCTAAACAATCAACTCAACTATACACCTATATTAATTTTGAAAATCATTCTTATATATATAAAATATATTCATAGGTACAATTATTTCATTTACCATTTTAAAACAATACTATATTGGTAGATCAGTTCAAGTGTTTAGGAATGCCTATCGATAACACTGATAAGACGCATCAACCAGAATTCGTATGCCACTTAATGGATCAAACAACACAATATAAATCATTATTATAACACTAACAAATATGCACTAAAAATATATCTATACTCTCAGACTTACCCTAAGATATTACTAATCCTACCCTTACAGAGTTTAACCCACCAGGACTTAGGGGTTCGCTAAACCTAAGCTCTAATACCATCTATGATGACCCACTTTTCAGATCCCTAGGAATGACGCTTAATACATCCTCGATATTCATGTGCCATTGCCCAACAATCCGAAAGATAAGTTGCCTTGGGGTAGAATAAAGAACAGAACAAGACAAAATAGATAAACCTCACAGCAGAAGGGTTACATATAATATAAAATTATATAGTACAAAAATTTACTCCTTATAAGGAGTTATCAAAGTTATAAAAAAAAGTACTACATCTAACAAATTTGCAACTATACATTAAGACTTTACATTTTAATGATACAAAATATACATACATAATCATACAACAGGAATAAGTAACTAAATAACTAAGGAGCCACATGCTCGATCACTGTCTTCAAAGAGCTCCAAAGAAAATCTGCTATTCTTGAACTACCCAAATATAATTGAGCACCCAAGAGTTTAGGAAAAATAAACAAACATGGTCAGACGAAATGTCTCGTATGAGTAAAACTATAAAACAAATAAGATGCATTTAAACAATAATATGTGGCACCACGCTGCTAAGGTAAAATGAGTTTTCTTCCACATAAACAACAACCAAGCATAACAAAAATGGAAATGAACAATAAGGAAAAAATCCAGACCTAATGATGGGTATAATTAGTATAACATTCAGACGTGAAAGAATGGACATAGTCCAAATAAAAATTCAAATTGGATTGAAAGGATGAAATAAGACAACAGTCCAAACTTGATAGAATGAACTAAACAAGATAACTATCCAAACTCGAAAGAATTGACAAAACCAATAATTGAGCACTACGAAGAGCAGTTGACTCTTCCCATTGTAATTAAAGGAAACAGATTCAAAGGTTCGAATCATATAAGAAAATGAAATTTTCCAACAATGACTAGGAGAATGCGCCCCCTTACCGAAAGTGTACCTTTAGAAAAATACTTGAGAATTCCGATGGCTCTCAGAAACCTCCAAGTCGGACCTTGCCAACTGTTACCGAGTATTCGAGTATTTCACATCTCAATGCGCAACATCGCATCCAATATAGAGTGGATGTGAAAATACCCTAATGAGAGCAACCCCACATAGCTTGGCCCCACCCGCTCTTTGGATTTAAGCATTTCCTATCAAGGATATCAAAGCTCAATAGAGCAACACATTGTCTTAGAATGACGATAATAAAGAAGCCGAAGTAACCGATAGCTGAGAAGCCAACTATCAAGGATATGAAACGATCGTATATGGAAACTAAGTGTTGTATACTTATCACCACTTATCGAATTCTAACTTGTACTATTTATTGGTTAACAATAATATCGAACAAGTCAAGATAGTGTTACCTCAATGTCATGTCTCATGACTATTCTTAACTTTCAAAATAGCAAAAAGCCTACTTCTTCGACGATTAGTACTAAGAAAACAAATAAATCATTCCCATATAAGTGAAAATCTTTATAGAAATTAATTCATTTTCATAAACGAATCAAACTTTTTTCTTTTAAAAACCAGTACTCGTGTTTGGCCTCACGTTGCACGTATTAGTTTTAAAACACTTTGTTAAAAGAGTTCGCTAACTTTAAAATATAAATTAAAAAAAGGATTTAATAACTTAAAACATCTTTATTACATTGATTAATTAACTTTAAAACTTCATCACACAATTTGATTTTTGAACTTCAAATGACTTTAAATGATAAAAAGGGTAAACCACTTTAAACCTTTCCGATCAATTAGTTAAATATAATTATTAAATTAACAATTAATTAGTTATCATTTTTTAAATGAATAACAAAGTCAAAACATCCTTGTTACTTTGATAAATTCACTTGAAAACTTCATAAATTAAGTTGATTAATTAATTCCAATAACTTTAATTAAAAAGGGTAAATCACCTTTAAAACATCATTAATATAATTAATTAATAATATTTAAATAGAATTAATAAAATTAGTTAAATATAATTAAATATCATTATTTTTAAATGATTAATTAATTTGGACCATCATTAAGGAAAGATTAATTAAAGTTAAAACAAGTTGATTTCCTTTTAAAAGTCATTAATTAAAAAAATTAATTAATTTTACAACATCATTAATTAATTGATTGATAACTTTAATCCATAAATTTCAAAAGATTAACTAGCTTTAAAAATCATTAAATAAGATGATTAATTAAACTTAAAACATCAATACTAAGTAATTAGTTAAATTTAAAACACATCATTAATAAGTTAATTAGTAAACCTTAATCCTTATTACTTAAATAATAAATTAAATTAAGTAATCATTATTAAAATGATTGGATTATTTTTGAAAACATGATTAAAATCTTGCTTAACTTGTAAAACAATTCTAAGCACGAAGATGAAACCAAATGGTTTGATAAGTAGTTATTTTCTTAAAGTGCCGATACAGCGACTATCGCTATACAGGCAGTTCAGCAAACGAGTTTACAATGTTATCAACACAACCAAACATTACATAGTAATGGTTTAAGCATACATACAACAAAAAAATTTAGGCAATAATTGTGAACGTGAATGTTGTTTTAAAACTATGGACTTTGAGGGTAAAATTCTACTTACTAACTAGTTTGCTAACTAACATTTACTTAACATGTTTGCATTCATCACACATATACATTTCCAAACCAAACATGAATAACTTCACATCATATCCAAACTAAGAAAGTGATATATATCACAATATAACTAAAGAAAAATATTTTCCAAAAAAAGTTAAGAGTATTACTCACAAAATCTTTTTAGAAACTCGAAATAAACTTTAAACTTGTAGAGCTTGGAAACCACCAAAAATAAACTCAATAAGGGTCAACTTGTCCTTGGTTTTTAGACATGTTGCACTCGAAATTTGGCAATATGGTTAAAATATAAGTTTTAGGAAATTCTTTCTTATACAATTTGAAAAAAAGAAACTCTCAATTATGATTAATTTTGATGAAGATATGATCGAAATAAGAATGTCCATTTTCGGACTTGGAATTCTGGTTCCAAAACACTGTAAACAATTGATATTTTGATAATGATGGTGTAAGAAGTTAACTTTTGGACGCCTAAGGATGAAGCTTTAGGAAACTATTTTAGATATTTTGAAATTACACACACACACATGTGTGTGTATGTGTATGTATACATATTTTGTATGTATGCATATGTGTGCATGTGACATGTATGTGCATGTATATGTATGTGCACATGTATATGTGCATATGTATATCTCAAATGATTCACACGTTGCACAACTTTTCTACGTTGAACGTTACAGATTTCAATTTCGCTTTTCGATCATATTTTCACTTCTTATTTAAAGTATATATGTGTGTGTGTGTGTGTAAACAAAGCTTGATAATGATATTTCTATTATTATATTTAAACGAGCTTATTTAATAATTAAAATAATTATTAAATTGTTTAAACTCAATTTAGATTCAAAAATTAATTATTCAACAATTATATCATAAAGGGATTCAAATTTCAAAAATTCAAAAATTAATTATTCAAAAATATTTATATCGTTAATGAGGTCGTAAAGGGATTTCAATTTCAAAAATAGAGATACTCACTAAGTCCTTAGTTACCATAATTTTTTTGGTGCTATTACTCATTTTCAAGGAACATCATGACATCTCTTATTCAATCTGAATGTCTGGTCTTTTTCTTTTTGGGCAATATTGGCATCCTAGTGTAACTAAATCAATTGTCCCTTAACATCTTGCTAGTTTCTCCAATGTACATCCCACCAGAAATCAACATTGGATAACTATCTCATTATAAAATTATTAATAATAACAAATAATGTAATCTAACATACAATACAATTGATCATAACAAGGCAATAAATAAACAACCGAATAATAAACAAGTAAATAAAAATACAAGTTAGCGAAAAACCATCTCATATTTACGAAAAACCAAAATCCTTTATCCCTAAATGTTTTCCTTCCAACCATCATTATCAAAAAGTATCCTTTAAATAATAATACTTACAACCAAAATCAACTTTCAAACTAAAGTTTCCCGACTTAAAGTTGTTCTTATTTTCTGAACAAAACCTTTTTCACACTTGAAAATGTTTGTTACATACTTTACTCAACATGTCATTTCTCAAATCAAAATATTTCTAAAAATATCTTTAAATATTCCTTTAATGAAATATTTCTTCAAAATATTCTTCCAGTTGAAATCAAGTGATTTCTATTATAATTGTTTTCCCACAAACATCTTTTAAATAGATACACTACAAATCTTATAGAATTTATTAAAAATGCTTCAATATTTCTATGTCATAATACTGTTATAAAAAATACATTTCACAACATACTTTTTTTTTCAAAGAATGTGCAACAACCCTGGTTTGAGATGTAACTAAAAATAAAATTAAAATAAATCTAAATTGATTTTTCTTATTAATATAAAGAATTAGGATTTTAATTCTTTTTAATTCATTTTAATTCTCTATTTTTGGAGATTTTCTGTTTTTAGAAAATGAATGAAATGTATTAAAATGCATAAATCAAATAATTTCATATTTTAAATCGAAAACAAAATATTTATTGGCTAAATTTTTTATTTTAAATAAAAGAAAGTTTTGTAATTTAATAAACTTTAATTGAAACATCTTTGTTGGGTTTAAATGCAATTTAGTAAGTGATTTAGTTAATTGGGCTACGATGTATTTTAGAATACAAAGATTTTTTGAATAGATTCATTTAATTGTAAATAAACAATTAAATTCCTTTTGGGCTAAATTAATCTTTAAAGTCCATAAACTAAACCGAAGTGGAAAAAACAATGAGAAAGAATGCTAAGTAAACTGTTGTATAATTTCACATCTTAGCTCATTTACTTACAATAAAATAAAATCCACTTATTTCCCATTTTCAACCTTAGAAAATAAAGTTTTTATTTTCTTTTATTTCCAGCAAGTATTTACTTCTAAGAAGTTAATAAACTCCGGTAAAACATTCAAACTAGTTTACATCATATTAGTTCTTTGAATTTCTGTTTACAGTAAGCAATTAGGGTTATGTGCTATTTTGGATAATTTGTTTTAGGGCTGCTGATTCTTCGTTTTTTATACTTCTTTGAATTCTGAATTTCTTAATTACAGTAATCATCGCTCATCTATATCTCTAGGTTCTGATGTATTTTAAATGATGTATTATTTTGGATAAATTCCTAAATTGATTAGTTAAAAGGAATCAGTATAATTTCAACCTTTACAAATGGGTACCTTTAATTCTTGTTCAAGCATAAATACACACTGTATGCACATAGATCAATATTTATTGCATTTGAATGATAAGTAGGACCTGATATGATCTCTACTAGGTTTTGAACTTGTTAGATTCAATGATCACCTAGGCAATCAATTGCCCAGGAATCATGACGATCAATCGACCGGTCAATCATTATCGATCGACGGGTGGGTCTAAAAACTGGGCAGTAAACCCAGTTTCTAATAATATTTGTTTCTTTGTTTATTTGCTTCGTTTTGTGAATCTAAGAGCTAATTATTAATTATATTATCTTTTGATTATGAGCAGCTTTTGATTGTTAAAACTTGCAAATTCTTTTGATGTTTAATTTAAAGAAAATATATTTATTTCATGTATAAAAAGCTTTATTTTAAAAGTATTAACAACAAGATTTTAAAGTTGATATGTCTTATGAAAAATAAACATATATCTAAATAGATTTTAAAAATAAAGTAATTTATTATTTATGAAAAATATTGGTTTGATTCCTAATTTTAGTAAAGAAATTTGTTTTTAAAATAAAAATATTTTAACTCTTTTCTTTTTTAAATAGGAGTGAATAAGTTTTGATGTAAATTTCTATTGGATATCGTGCTTTTATACGAAACAATGAATTTAATAAACGACTGAGTTATTGGATTGGTATGGGACATTTCGTACAATCCTTTCATTTATTACTATAATTTGTTAAGTAGAGTTTGATTGGAATTTACTAGCTTTTAGTAAACAATGGAATTTCACCTTATGGTACGATTAATTATTTTAGAAATTTCTAAAGCAAAAGTGGTTTACACTTTAGAGTTTTATTATCTTAGGGTATTTGAATTTCAGATCGATACATCTCTGAGAGAAGATGACTTATTTTTTATCAACTTGATAATTGACACCATTCTTCGTTGGGTAGGCATGCCTATTTTAGGATAGTTAGGTTTGTTATGGTGTATGTAACATCCCTCATTTTAAGGCCTGAAACTAAGCGCAACAGATACACCAGTCATCTATAGTATTAACATCCGGTGATAAAATGCGAGTATGTTAATGATATCCATAATACCAAAAGCACAAGAATATGAAATAATATTAAAAACAATTTCAAACCAAACATTAACATTTCATTTCAGAGCCATAATTTCATATTCGGTATATAATCCCAAACGTTGACCGGGTTCAGATAAAATATAATTATTACAAAATACTTTAAGAGAGATATGAAAATGCTCTCTTGGTCGATCAGAGTTACTAAATACACAGATACATCTACCGTCAATGCATTCATATGACAACTAACATAACACAGTAGGTAATAGTAATAGATAGAATCTTGCATAGCTAGCTTTGCCTCAGGCACATCTTTAAAAGTTTTATTTGCCAAAACCTACTTAACCTGTAACACCCTTACTGTAGGCCTACTCAAATCAAATTTTGAGAACCCAAGAGTTTAATGGTAAAACATAAACTTCGAATCGGACAAAAAGCCCGGTAAGAATAATAGTATGCCATCACGGTTTATAGATATTAAGTGAGACTAAGCCATTGAGCGGAATGGGTTTCCCCATCACTACTATTCCTTTAAAAATATATCGTTGAAAAATCAAAGTCCTGTAACCAAACTGGTTACAATAAACAATATAAACAATAATGACCAAGCATGCTACATAGGTAATCATGATTATCTATCAAATTAGGGGACTATCCATCTCGATGTTTAGTTTTCACCGGGTAACTACCAATCTACATGGCTGACTCAGGCCTGCCAGATATACCAAATTTTTTAATTGACGATTAAAAGAAGACTGGACATTCTGTTCAAATACACTTACCCTAGTGTTTGTCCAACTATCTATCAAACTCATAGCTCTGCTAGGCTAACTATAAACCTAAAAGTTTTGTAGGCCAATCTATAACCTACCTTGCCTTTTGATATCCCTTTCTATACATAAACCTACTTTTTTCATCCCTTGACAATGCCTTACGCTTTGGGATTTTGGACTCAATCAGCTAGGGGCTAACAACTAAAGCACAAGGAGCTACCCTAGACTAGTCCCATCTAGTTTTCTAATCTTTGAGTCAATCCATCCTACCGAAATATATCCACAAGCGATAAGAGTAATAATTCTTTAGTAAATTCTAGGCTAAATACCCTTTTCTATTTCCTTGAAAATACTTTCTTAATATATGATTTAATCCTTGAAATCATACTTTAAAAACTAGAAAAATATTGCCCTTTACTATATCCAAAATAATTATGCCATGACATATGCTTTTATAAAAATTTATTGATGAAGTAAGAAGTCAATGGGGGTCTTTGTTCCCTAAACATAGGCCATAAGGCCAAAACTATAAATCTTGTATAGGGATAAAGCTCGGCGACCTCTTCGCTATTAAGGGTCTTTGCTCTTCTTTAATACAAAAGTAAGTTAATGTCTTTAACTTATAAAACATAAGGCCATTGGGCCGCTAATATGAACATTGCACTCTATAGAGTGTTGACGTCGTAGGATATAAAACATAGTTTGCATAGTTTAAGGTCTTAAAGCTTAATATTGACATAGTTAAATCTCAGCATCAAATGCCTTAAAGAAAAATAGGCGACATCGCTAGGGTCAAAGTCAATATAAGATGCATTATAACCCTCTTCGAAAACAGGTTACTATGACTAAAGCGGAAACCCTTAAATTCGAACTTATAATGCATGACACTATATTGCCGAAGTCATTAATAGCGGCATAGGTACATATAGAGTCGAAGTCGATATGTTTAAAACATATGGCATCGTTATTATCAGCGCTATAAACTACTTCGACACTAATAGAGTCGGTGCCCTTAGTGAAAATAAGCGGCATTGCATTTGTCGATGTCGATAAGGATAAAAGTGGCATATTTAAAGTGTTTAAGGGAAACAAGTGACGTTATTCTCTTTGAAGCTCATGATGTCGATGGTATTTGTGCCGACGTCGACTCCAAACTTCCTGAATTCATTCCTTATCATCTTGAATGATATCCTATGTATTCATTAAGACCTACAACATTTGGCAGCAGCATCATGGACTTCGGGAACCATGACTTCAAAGTGGTTATGTCATAAATAACCTAAAAATTGTAATTGTGTTATTCATAGTAAGTTCTTTTCACCAATTCCTTGTATATGTCAAAATACTATTAGATAACAAACTTTTTTATCGAAATGTTTTCCAGAAACTGCTATAGAGCAAAATTTTAGTTTATAATATATTTTGCAAATATACATTTATATTTAACATTTTAATATCATATCAAGCTTTTATAACTCAATTAATTCATATTAAATCATAAACACTACGAAAAAATCCCCAAAATTCATAATAAATCCAGTTTATTATATCCTTTGACATATAAAATTTCATGATAAAAATCATAATTTAATTATTTTATATAATTAAACCCGAAATAAACAATTTTTCAACCTTAGAAAATTCACCAAATATTCTTATTAAATTAGAAAATTAAAAAATCATTTCTAAAATAATGTTTTCCACATCATAGCAAAATTCAAGTCATTTGGGTATCATATGATAGGTTTTCTAACTCAAACATATCACTTAGTTTTATAAATAAATTCCATAAATTCACCAATAAGCATATAATCACTCAAACTATCGTAGCATAGCATAATAAGAGCAAAAGAGTCAGAATTATACTTAAAACCAAAAATAAGAATTAAAACATGAGACGCATAACTATTATTTACCTTGAATGTTTAAGAAGGTTGTGATTTGAATTTGATTTGATTTCCCTAAGCTTTCTATTTGTTTTCATATCTTTTCTTCCTTTTGAATCCTATAGCAATGGGCCAGCCTAAGCTTTAATTTAGTTTGTATTAGTGTAAAATGAATGAATGAGAAAGGAGGCGGGTTTTTGTATTATGAAATATAACCCTTTTCCTATTTTGTCCTTCTCATGAATTCTTGCTTCCTATTAGTGTTCTAATTAATTTCATTAGTTCATTAAGGATCGACCCACACTAATTATCAAATATTACCCTCCTTAATCTTTTACATTATTTTATATAATTTGTCCAATTAAGTGTCCTAAATAATGTTAATTAGAATTATGATTGTTATAGTCTCTCCTCCTTAAAGAATTTCGTTCTTGAAATTACGATAAGGTTCATACATCAAACATAAAAGCATAGATGTAAAACATACCATCAAACAAGTCAGGATAAGTATCCCTAATCATGTTGTTCATTTCCCAAGTACAGTCTCTCTTATCATCACTCCACTGGACCTTGACTAACTTGATTACCTTCTCCTTAGTTTCTTCTCATCTCTAGCCATAATAGGAATTGGTTGCCTAACAGTGGTCATGTCCGATTTCACTAATCTTCCAATGCAGTCAGAGTAACAGTAGTCTCTAGATCCCAAACACACTTCATGAGATCTGAAGCATGGAAAACATTATGAACTCTTACCAAACTATTTGGTAACTCTATCTTGTAAGTGAGTTTCTCAATTCTTTTGGTGATAGAAAATGGTCCAGCGAACCTAGGTGCATATTTCCCTGATTTCCCAAATCTTTCTACACCCTTAATCAGTGATGCTTTGATGAAAAGATAATATCCAACTTAGAACTCTAAGTCCTTTCGTCTCTTATCTGCATAACTTTTCTACCTAGACTGAGCTTCCTTCATTCTAGCTTGAATTAACTCAATCTTTTCTACAGCCTCTCTTATTAAATCTAGACCAAGAATTATGCTATCTTTGGTCTCTAAACAACATAAGGGTGATTTATACCACCTTTCATATAAAGCTTCAAATAGTGTCATTCCTACATTAGTCTGATAACTATTATTATAGGAAAATTCAACCAAGTACAAATGGTCTTCCTATGACCCTCTAAAGTTTAATATACAAGCTCTCGATAAATCTTTGAGCACCTTATTAACTCTCTCTAACTGTTCATCCGTTTGTGTGTGAGAAGCGGCACTTATCTTAAGCCTGGTATCTAAAACCTCTTGTAGACTCTTCCAGAATTCACCGGTGAACATGACATCTATATCACAGACTATACTAATAGGAACTCCATGCAGTCTAACAATGTTCTTCATAAACAACTTAGCCTAAACAAAGTGGGTTGGCTTTTCTCCCTCACTAATATCCCTTTAAAAATATATCTTTTGCAAATCAAAGTTTTGCAACCAAACCAGTTATAATAAACTATATGAACAATAATTACATGCATGCTACATAGGTAATTATGACTATCCGTTAATTTGGTGGACTATCCATCCCAATGTTTAGTTTTCACAAGGTAACTACCAACCTACATGCTGACTCGGGCCTACTAAATATACCAAATTTTCTAGCCGACCGATAAAAGGAAACTGGATGGTATATTTATGATACACTAACCCTATTGTTTACCTGACAATTGTCAAACTCAATGTTTTGCTAGGAAAACTATGAATCTAAACGTTTTGTACGCCAACCTATAACTGACTTTGACTTAATGTAATCCTTTATGTGCGTAAACCTACTTTTTTGTATTCCCTTGACAAAACCTTACACTTTGGAATTTTGGACTCACACGATAGGGGCTAACAGCTGAAGTATAGGATGTTATCCTACACTAGTTCTATTTGATTATCTAATCTCTGAGTCAATTCATCCTATCATAATCTATCCAAGAGTGATAAGAGTAATAATTCTTTAGTAAAATCCTAGGCTAAATACCCTTTTCTATTTCCTTAAAAACACTTTCCTTATAAATGATTTAACCCTTGAAATCATACTTTCAAAATAAGGGAAATATAGCCCTTTACTATATCCAAAATAATTACGCCATGATATATGCTTTTATAAAATTTATTGATGAATTTTGAAGTCATTGGGGTCCTTTAATATAAAAGTAAGTTGAAGTCTTTAACTTATAATCCATAAAGCCATAGGGTCACTAATATGAACATCGCTATATATATTCAAAGAATGTTGACGTCGTAGGATATAAAACATAGTTTTCATAGCTTAAGGTCTTAAAGCTTAATGTCGACATAGTTATATCTCGAGATCAAATGCCTTGAAAAAAACAGGCAGCATCATTCGACATTATAGCCCTCTTCAAAAACAGGTTACTAGCATTAAAAGCAGCAACCCTTAAAGTCAAAGTTATAACGCATGGCATTATATTGCTGATGTCATTAATAGCGGCATAGTTATCTATAGAGTCGAAGTCAGTATGTTCAAAACACGCGGCGTCATTACTATCAGCGATATAAAATACTTTAAAACTAATGGAGTTGGTGTCCTTAATAAAAATAAGCGACAATACTTTCATCGATGTCGACAAGGATAAAAGCGGCATAGTTAAAGTTTTTAAGGGAAACAAGCAACGTCATCCTCTTCGAAACTCATGATGTCGATGGTATCTATGCCGACGTCGACTTCAACCTTCTTGAATTCATTCCATATCATTTAGAATGATATCCAATGTATTCATTAAGGTTGGCAACATATGGCAGTGGCATCATGGTCTTCGGCAACCATGACTTCAAATTGGTAATGTTGTAAATAACCTAAAAGCTACAGTTTTGCTATTTAAAGTATTACCTTTTCACCAACTCCTTATATTTTCAAAATATAATAGGATAACAAACTTCTTTGTCAAAATATTTTCCAGATAACTGCTATAGAGAAAAAATTTCATTTCCAAAATATTTTGCAAGCCATATACTTGTATTAATATTTTAATACAATTATTAAGGTTTTCTAGATCAATTAATTTGTATTAAATCAAAAAAACTTGGGAAAAATCCTCAAAAACCATTACAGATGCAATTTATTATATCTTTTAACATATAAAAATTTCGCGATCAAAAACTCAATTTAATTATTATAAATAATTAAAGTCAAAATAAACCATTTTTCAACCTTAAAAAATTCATCAAATATTCTCATTAATTTAGAAAATTAAAAATCCATTTCTAAATAATGTTTCCTACATTATATCAAAATCTCAAGGCATCTGGGTCTCATATGATAGGTTTTCTAACTCAAACATTTCACTTGATTCCATAAATAAATTCCATAAATTCACCAATAAGCATATAATCATTTAAACTATCACATTATGACATGACATGAGCAAAAGAATCGGATTTATACCTCAAACCAAAAATTGCTATTAAAACATGAGGTGCATAACTATTATTTACCTTAAATAGTTTAAGAAGGTTGAGGTTAAATTTGATTTTATTTCCTTAAGCTTCCTACTTGTTTTCCTAGCTTTTATTGCTCTTGAATCCTCTAGTGATGGTCGACCTGAGCTTTAATTTAGTTTTTATAAGTGTAAAACGAATGAGTAAAAAGGAGGTTCGCGTTTGTATTATGAAATGTAACCCTATTTCCTATTTCACCCTTCTTATGAACTCTTCCTTTCTATTAATGTTCTAGTTAATTTCATTTGTTCATTAATTAAGGCTTGACCCATACTATTTATCAAATATAACTATCCTTAAACATTTACTTTATTTTATTTAATTTATCCAATTAAACAAGCTAAATAATGTTTAACAGAATTAGGGTTGTTACAGGCTCCCCTTCTTCAAAAATTTCATCCTTGAAATTACTATAGGGTTCATACATCAAAACTAAAAGTGTTGATGTATAACATACCATCAAATAAATCAGGATATGTATCCCTAATCCTGCTTTTTGTTTCCTAAGTACAGTCTCTCTCATCGTCACTTCATTGGACCTTGACTAACTTGACTTTCTTGTTCCTTAGATTCTTCTCATCCCTAGCCACAATACCAACTTGTTGCCTAATAATGGTCTTGTTCGATTGCACTACTAAATCTTCCAATGCAGTCGGTGTAACTGTAGTCTCTAGATCTCAAACACACTTCTTGAGATGTGAAACATGGAAAACATTGTGGACTCCAACCAAACTGCTCAGAAACTCTATCTTATATGCGAGTTCTCGATTGTTTCGGTGATAGGAAATGGTCCAACGAATCTAGGTGCTAATTCCCCTAATCACCCGAATCATACTTATGACAACCTGCAAATCTGTACCCTTTGAATCGACAACAAACCACACATGTCCAACCGAAAAAGCACAGACAGATGGAAAGGAAAAGAAGAGAGAAGAAGAGAAGAGGAGAAAGAGAGAAAACAAAACAGAACAATACGGAATCTTACATCGCAGCGGAAAACATATAATATCATGTCAATGATCTTTACAAAACAGAAACTGTATATACCTACATCAATCAAAGTTCAACAATTAATCACTAGTTATCAGCCTGGACAGTTATAATAACCCGTGCTCACAACTGTTGGTAATATAAACGACTAAGAAATGCAGCGGATAATCAATAATCAAAACCGATACGTGTATACACAAATGAAGATCTCCATCTCCCCTGCTGCAGCTCCAAAAGCACCAAATCTAAACTTGTAAATATAGTCGGTCTGACCCAAGCATTGAAAGGGAAGAATGCCCGTGTTAATATGGTAAACCAACATGAGAAACACACTTAACTGAATTTATTAAATCACCAAACTTTTCCTTTATCAAAACAAAAGTATCTTGTAAGACAAGTCCACACATAAACACGGACATGTTTTTACATATGACAACTAAAACATTTCATATCATGTGATATTAAACTAGTGTCTATTACACAAATAATATTAATCATAGCCGAAATTGTTACATTGATTAAATTCCAGCATATAGCCCAAAATGGATAATACAATCAAAATGGCAGGTACACGGTGGAGTTTGGATCTCCATAAAAATGACCAGGCGAAGGGACTATCTTCTGAATGAATACAATTCTAGATGGATGTCCCGAGGCACTGAACATCTGCCCTCTACCAACATAAGACCGGCCAACATCTATAACTAGATGGTACCGAATATGTCACCCTCTAGTCGTTACTGACCTTTACCGAGGGCCCTCATAGCATACAAACACAATAATCAAACACACGACGTCATAGCGTGTAAAGATATATCTTGAAGAGGATGATCATACCTTACTTGAGAGCAACCTACTTAGCCCTGCTGCATCTAACGATGTTTTGGTCATTTTCAGTTGATAAGGCTTAAGGTAACAATTACCCTTCACAAATCACAACCACATCTCTTTGAATGCCACATGTCCATTTCCATTGACTACTAATTGCCTTCCACAAAATACAGACCTTGAGCTCATACGTCTCAAGGAGGGTGTTAAGCTAAGAGAAGTTGCCTTCTCCACCACCACTGATGTACGTTTGTAAAAACCAATGTACGTTATCTTTAGAAATGCAATGTTAGACAAACATCTTTACGAGTTGTCCACAAACATCCCTAGGATTAGCAACAAATAGTCCTTGCATTGGATATTTTATAATGAAGAGACCACTGCTACTATAAGTATATTGGGATTTTAACCCCAAACGATCAACAAGCAGTCCCCCACTATTAAAATCCGGAATATCAATATCATTATAAGCAACCTGCACATTCGTCGCATATACGTTGCTCAGAAGTGGTTTTCGGATAAACCGATCCCAGTTTCTTCGCACCAATAACGCAAAATTGTTTCTCAACCTCACACAGAAACTATGTCTCATAGAATTATCACGTCTCCAACTTTCAACTTACTATCCTTTGGGGCAAGAAGGAAGCTTGATAGATTGGAGTAATACTCCGCACTACACAAATCAACATCCTCAACATAAAGGATAATCAAGCCTATACAGAAGGCTGCATACTAAGTGTATGACTAAATAGTTCCCACATCAAGTCCAGGAACTAAAATGGCCAAATTTGATAGTCGGTTATTTAACTATCAAAGCAAACAAAAAAATATTTAGCACCATAAGCAATCTCTAGGCCCTTTTAATTAATCTTTTATTAATTAAATCACTTGCCAAATATTCACTTCAAACTATCTTTAAAAAGTCATAATCTCAAAACCATTTTAACATTTCAATATTGGAAAACATTTCCATATACTTATTTAATAATAAGTAATTCACAATTCATTTTATTTTGAACACTTAGGAAATATTACATATACTTAAATCAGGATTAAGTATATATTTCTCATTCTGCAAGGAAAACATTCTCTTTAACATATTTATTCGGGTCAAAACGAATGTTGCGTAAAACATTGTTACAACAACCCAAAATCATTAGTATAGGGATTCGAAATTAGATAAATATATAAATCCCATATACAATACAAAACATTTCCTTTCGAAAATCATTTACTGTAACAACAGTGTAATAGTCCATCATTTCCTATACTTCTCAAAAACGACTATTTCAATAATGAATGTTGAAATCTATGGTTTCGATACTTAACACTCTTTAAAATGTCTTCAAATCATTTAACTTCATTTAAAAGATCACTTTCCAAAAATATCCATTTTATTAATAGATTATTCACTTTCCCAAATCGTGAATATAGTTCATTTACCAAATCCAACATTTCTACACATTTATTTTAGGGATTATCCACTGTCCAAAATCGTTGATATAATTTCAACCAAATACATTGCTTTTACACCTTTAATTTAAAGGATTATCCACTGTCCAAGTCGTGGATATAATTCCAACCAAATAAATTGCCTTTGCACATTAAATTTAAAGGATTATCCACTGTCCAAAATCGTGGATATAGTACCTTAATAAACTTCCATATTTTAACTTATCAAATTTAACTATTTTCAGATTTATAAGACAATGTTTATAAATTCACATGTATTATTTTGTAAAAACTTCCATTTATAGAATCCCTTAATTAACCGATTCCATTTATCCCTTATTTATGTGCCAAAATCCTAATTATAAGTTAATTCACTTATAATCATTTATTTACAAATTCATTCATTTATAACTTCACGAATTATAAATCTTATTTACTTATTAGATTCACTTACAACTTCATTTTAACATTTATAAAACTCCTTTACAATCCCATTATTTTGATTTATAAAACATCCATTTTATAATTCTTATATACATACCATTTATAATAATTCAAAAATCTCGATTTAAATAAACTTATTCTTTTAATAATTTACATATCGTTATTAAAACTTATATAACTCAAAAAATCATACTTAAATATATTTCACAAAAATCATAATTTTTATAACATAAAAATTATAACATTTATTTATTTAAAATAAATCCATTTCTTTAACAAATTCAAAAATCAATAAAACGTCTATTTTCAAAATCACTTGAAAATCCTTTTCAATTTGAAATCATCACTATAATATTTTTAAATTACCAAAAATAGGCCCAATGCTGCAACAACACTAAATACATCAATCACGCCATCTAAAATCATCATATATCACATGATAACAGCATATATGTTAATATCTGTTAATAAATCAACAGTTGTGAAGAATCCAGTTGGATCCTTCTAACCTATCACCTGCAAAAAATATACATATTAGAAATATGTGTACAATGTCCGCTTCGTGACAGATGTGTGTACAAAGGGTAATCTGCTCATACACCAGAGCATATAAGGTCTCATTTGCTCCAAAAATATCAGTGAGTCAGAAAGAGTCAGTTGTACTCACATTGATTCCAAAAGCAGTCGCGGTATTTTATTCTAAATAAAAACAGACGTTTAATTTTACCCAAAATTTACACTAGCTCCAATCAACTCCAAACCGTCTCAAAAATGTAGTGCTCGTCAATACGGACCCAAAGCAACATGTTTCGTCAAAAACGGACCTCGTATGAAGAAGTTATGACGTTACAAAGTTTATATGAATTACAAGATAATTAATTTAATAATTTTATTTATTTATTTTTAAACCTTTGTTCATCAAAGCCGTATATTTTCAAAACCAAAATCCAGGCTGTTCGCATCTTTCTTCCTCCCATTGTTTCTTTCTCGTGAATGAAGAACCCAACATCACACGCGACTGATGATCGTCGCTCACCCCTCCCCTCCCCTTCCCTACGCCACCATTAATTGATCGGCCTTCACCATCACGAAGCCCTTGCCACCACGCCCCTTCACCATGTACGCCTTTGCACTCGTCCGCCCCCTTGCCTCAGAAATCGTGAATGAACGCCGGTCGTTCAAACGAAGATTGACATCGATCCATGCCTCCAAAATCGAACACAACGGTTGAAGTTGTAGATCTTGATACGCTCTTCAACTTTGTAGTTGAAGATTTTTGGCAATTGTTTGTGGATTGAGAGAAAATCGAGAGAGAATAAGATAAAATTCTGGCCACTGAACGAATAAGTGGCGGCTAGGGTTCAAAACCCTAATGCTTTGCAAATGTAAAAAAGTTAGGTCCTTATATACAAAATTCCGTGACACTATTCACCCGAAATTTTTTCGATCTCCAATCGAAACGTGCCGCCTTGCATTTATAATATTTTGCCCTTATTCTGAACATAATGGAGTATATATAAGAAGCTAATTCAATCATATTTGAAAGATAGGTTTTCGAATCGACTATTTTAAATTTAAAATTTACTTAAAAGAATTTCTACACGTTTTATCTTCCCCTGGACAAACCGTAAATCCGATTGACACGAAATTTGAAATCTTACAATAATATAACATTATGGACCAATGAAACGGGTTTCGTCGAAATCCAAAACTATTAGTAATAACCCACCTTTTTTGTGCGTTTTAAGCAGACACACGTAGCAACTCAAACCATACGGAAGAGCGGATTGTTATTGGGGTAAATAAGAAAAAGCAGAGAGAAAAAACAGAATCTTGCAATGGAATGTCAAAATATAATAATCAAATAACAGTTCATGAAGCTGTTTACAAAACATTTGATTATACTTATACAACACAGAATCAGAGTTACAGATATCATAGATAAATAAATAACAATGTAGCGGAACAGTGTGATGCAGTGGAATAATATAGTAAATAATAGTAATACAATCTTCATCTTCGTCCTCTAGAAATAAGGTCTTCAAATCTTGAAATTCTCAGGCTGAACCGACACACTTGAGTAAGAACTATAAGATCTTATGCGAGTTAAATGAACGGTAAATAAATGTGAGTGGAACGGCGTTAGAGATGTTTACGGGGTTTGACATCTCTTATCTAGTGTCTAACGTGAGTGCAGTAACTTAAGAGATGTTCGGGATTCCCATCTCCTAAGGATTCGTTAAACTATGTACTACGTAGTGTAATACGCTATTATAATAATGTCTATAGTAAAGTAAACTATTAAAATAGCATTAAGGCTTTACATTTTACACCTTAACGCATTTATATGTTCCCATAGTCTATCCAGTACCATAATCCTGCCCGTAGTGGACGTCGTCAAAGGACACTCCATAGGTATGGTACAAAACAAACTCGTAGAAGGCGCACTAGGGTAGGTGACACGGCACAACAAGGCAACGCCAGGGTAGATCTACCAATTACACTTCCGGACTGGTGGTAACGCATAGCAGCTACTACCACCCACCTCGGAACACATTCCCTAGTAAAAATCGATGGGTGGCCACCAAATAAATCAGATGTTAGAATATAGTATCGATGGAGTGTGCCCGATCGGAGGAATGAACTCACTTGGCCCATCGATTGCTCCTATTTTAGCCACCTTAAGCAAACTTATGGGAGTTTGGTCCCCTCATATAGGATCGTCGCCACCATCCTACTTCATTCTAGAATCTCACCGCATACACTGTTGTCAAAATGGTTTTCGGTATTGGTAAAGAGTATGACAATATCCAATCCCGGTCTCTTTAACAACCAATCACTTATTACACATCGGGTGGTTCTTTTATACTTCAAAAGTCAATTCATCAATTTATATCAAAATATCACGTTCTCAAAACCATCACTTTCGAAATTATATTCACCTTTAAATCATATCCACTTTCAAATCATATCGTTTCCAAAAAATCATAATTTCTTCCAAAAATCATATTTCCAAAATAAGTTCAATCCTTATTCCAAAATCTTCACTTAGTATATTATAAAATTCAAAATTCCAACTTAAGTTATAACATCATTTAACCTTATTCTCTTTTAAACCAATAAATTAAATTCGAACAGCTCCACTTTACTTGTCTGGAAATTTAGAAATAGTTTAAATAATTATAACTAGTTAAAATAGTTATAAATAGTTAAAATACACTAGAATAATTTAAATTAGATTAAAAATAGTTTTAACTTGATTTAAGACAGTTGAATAGAATTAAAATAGATTAAAATATAATTAAAATAGATTAAATAGCTTAAAATATATTAACTAGATTTAAATTAAATTAAATGGTTACCTTAGTTTAAAAGAAGTTAAATTGGTTTAAAAATAGGTTAAAGTAATTTATATAGTTAACATAGGCTAAAATAGTTTAAAATTTTGAAATCTTAATAATTTAAAATTTCAGAATAATATATTTTTAAAACAGTTTATATTAAATATGAATTTCTCAATAAACTATTAAATTATATCTTGTTTCCAAATCCATGTTTGGAAATTTCAATTCAAATTGCTCCAATTTCAAAATATTTCAAAGTTATGTTACAAACAATTACAGAAATTCAATTTCAATAAACTTCACTTATACTTCAGTTTCAACTTTAAAATTTCAATTAATTCCATTAAACAATTTCTTTAAATCAACTCCAATCCCAACTTAAACTTGAATTTAAATAAAATTTCAATTTATAAAAATCAAATCCTTATTTCAAAATATCATTTACTGAAATTCAAAGACTAAGAATTTAAAAATCATTTTATTTAACCAATCCGGCATCCCTATGTAATTCTCTACCCTAGGCTCAAGTGATACGGATATTTATCACTTCAATCCACAATTTAAAATTTTACGGTTATATATCATTTCAAACCGCAATCATGAAATAAATAACATCTATAAAATCGCTCGAGTCTATCATTTCAACCCATAGCGATTTTTCCTTAATCTATTGATCATTCCGGTATGTATCATTTCAACCCATGTGAACTTGCAGTTTATAACGGTATAAAATACAACATCCATTCATCCAATATCAACAATCAACATCCATTACAAACATCATCCAAATCAATTAATAAATATCAATATAAAACTGATAATCAATAACAGGTATTTAATTGGCAATTTATATTCAATAATAAATTAAATAACGATTTAATTCAAATAAATTCAAATTAATTGAGATGATTCAAAATGTACCAAATAGTCATAAATAAATTTCTAATCACATCGTAAGTTTAATTTAAGGAACATAAGAAATTTTAGAAGTTGTGAGTGAGTTAAAACACTCGTCTTTTGAATTTAAATCGAATTTAAATCCAATTTAAACCCAAAATTCAAACAGTCTCTAAATTCGTCCATACAAGCATAAAATGCCTTGATACGATCCCAAAAAAAAGAAACTGCCCATGAATTGGACCTCGTATGCAAAAGTTATCGATATAAGAAGTAATACGTTTTAAACTAGAATTAATAAAATAAAATAAACATTACCTATCACAAGCGGCCACGTCTGCACACGTTCATGAACCCTCACGCATATCTTCGCACGAAAAACCCTACCAGAGATGCACAGCCGCCGTGAATTTGCCTCGCCTCCTCACCGACGCCGGCCACACGACCACCCAGAACCGTCGCCATCGACCTCCGCTATTTGCCCCGACCTCACGTGACACCTCCGTTCGACGAACGACGATCAGAAACACCCCAACAGTCGAAAACCATACAAGGCCTAATTGAATTTTTATGGCAGATCCAGCCGTCAATTCGACAAACTACTCGTTCCAACGAACTGTGCTCTCCGCAACCTGGTATTCTTGTTTCACCGATCGGTTGTAGTCGATCGCGATGAATTTAACGGTCGAGAATTGCTCTACGGTTTCTGGACAAATGGCGGTTCAAATTGGGGAACGAATTACAGATCTGAGATGCGCGCATCGAGTGCTTCAAATCGACATAAAATTTGATATAGTTTGAGGAGTTTGAATTTTTGATTTGGTTTTGAAATTGAATTTGAGATTTGGGAATTAGGTTTTGTCTGCCATTGGAATGAGGAGCTGAGGAGAAGAGGTCGGTACAGAAAATAGAAATAAGAAATGACCTAGGGTTTATAACGAGGTATTTATAGACAAGGCTGGAAACAGAAAGAGTGGACCAGATTGATTGAACGACACATGATCCGAAAAGCCTGTTTCGAGTCCGGAACGAAAATGAATCAACCCATATATAAAAATAGATGTTTTCAAATGTTTTAAACTCAATGGAATAGGTTTAAAATCCTAATTCCATCATATAAAGAAGTTACGTTAAAATCAGCTTATTCCAAATTGTTTTCAATTGATTTCAATTAAATTGATTTTTAGACGCTTCGAGCCCGTACAATCAAACGACAAGTCCAATCGTTACGAAACTTGAAATCCTATAATAGTTCATCGTTACGGATCTGATGAAACTGGTTTCATCGAAATCTGATCAGTGACCAAAATGGCTATTTTCACATTATTAGATTAAATGAATATTAGATCAATTAATCGCTTTTTCAATTCAAATTTAATTATTTATCGTTTCTATCATTTTAGATTACCTAGAAATTTTTAATCCTTATAACAAGTTTTTATGTTAATTTATTATTGAATATTCCACCAATTTCAATGTTTAATTTCAATTTCAATAAATCCAGTAATTATAAATTAAATTTCCAATAATCCCATTTAATTGAACTTTCATCCCATTATCCTGTAAGGATTGAAATTTTCGACTTTCGAAAATCGACATTTATACGTCCACTGTATCAACTGCCGAACAATCAAATGCCGGAAAAACGAACCCTTAGGGTTTAAGAAGAAGAAAAGATAGAAGAAGTAAGAAAGAAGGAGCAACAAAACAATATCAGAATCTCACTATCGCAGTGGAACAACATATAATAGATAAATGAATAATCTTTAAATCAAAAGAACTGTATCAGTTATTGCATTACATCACATTACGTTACATTATCAGAGTTTACAACAACAAACAGCGGAAAAGAAATACCATATACTAGTTGATACGCATGCCATCCAGCTTGCCTCCAGATCTCTACAGCAACTCCTGAATTCCAGAATGACCTGATAACCTGACTCTAGACTGCCCGTGTGGAAAATGATGGGCACCCTGAGTTTAGGAAGAGAACAATAAAATCCAGGTTAGTCATGGGACTGGTGTGAGAACTTAAAACATTTATTCTTTAAAAACAAACAAAGAAATATTTTAAAATAGATCCGCAATGCTTTTGAAAATGAAACTACCATAAGGCCTCCCGCCACACACACAATGCAAACGCAGAATTGGGGGAGATTTCTCCTTATGATAGTCAAAGATGCTTACTATGCAGAATCATTTGATTATTATTATTATTAGCGCATAGTGTAGAAAGCATTTCGAAAGTATAATATTAATCTTAGCCAGCATAGGTACCATTATAGTATGCCTACTATAGCTACCATATTAAATGGCAGGTTCTACAACTAAAACCGTACAGGGCTCGTATTATTTCTTTGGATTTCCAACAAATGGTCAGGCCAAGGTACTTCCCATTGCCACATGGGTACGCCTCTGGAAGGACGCCTCAAGAACCTAACCGGATCTCTGCCAACACAAGGCCGGGTCACCTATAGCTAGGTAACTACTGACACGAGTATGCCATCCCCCGGTCGTAACCAACCTTTATCCCGGGATTCACCAACAACCACAAAGAAACTAATTTGCAGCAACCACATAGGTTAAGTATCTGGGCTCCATACCATAATACCACATCTATCCAGAAGGAAATGAACATACCCTATGGGGGCGTGATCCCAAAATAACCTTGCCGCATTCTTTCTGTTTTGACCATTTCCAGGTGTGAGGTCCGACGAAGTCTCGTCCACAAAGCTACGCTTTTCATAAAAGCCACGCTTTAATCAACAAATGATCAGAAGCACTCAGCATGCCACGTTACCAAATTGGGAATATATCACTAGTAACCATCAACTACATAACCTCTGAGCCCGTACGTCTCAGAGAAGGGTGTTAAGCTAAAATAATAAATTCTCCGCCAGCAACAGAAATGTATTTGATAGAAACCAGCTTTACATCTCAAATTGTAATGTCAGACAAACATCCATACAAGTCCGTTTGGAAATCGAACGAAACCGGAGGCACTTCCAAAGAAGCCCTTGCAAATTCGGATATTCACTAATCACGTCCGGAATTCCCATAACAAAGGGTGATAAAATCTCTATATCGGGGATCAGCCGATGTAGAGACATTCGACGGTAATCCTTCCGTTTTCAAAAATATCCGATCTTCAACACCGGTCTTCAAATGCTATCCATTACGATGTATCACTATTCGGAATGGGATTTATGACCCAAAGGTCCTCTCCCGGCTAAACCTTATAAGGAGCGCTTATTTTTAAAATGAGTGTAGCATTCAAATTTAAGCAAATCACAACAAATACCCATTTAAAGGTAAATATTGATAGTCGGTTATTTAACTGTCAAAGCAAACCAACAAATATTCAGCACCATAACAATCACTAGCCCCTTTTATTGATCTTCCATAAATTAAATAACTTGCCAAATATTCACATCAATTTATCTTTAAAAATATATATTCTCTAAACCATTTCAATTTCTACATTGGAAAACATTTCCAAATACCTATTTAACAATAAGTAATTCACAAATCTATTTATTTTCAACACTTAGAAAATATTCAATATACTTAAAACACGATTAAGTATATATTTTATTCTTTTAAGGAAAATGTTCTCATTAAACACATTTATTTGGATCCAAACGAATGTTGCGTAAGACATCGTTACGATGACCCAAAATCAATAGCGTAGGGATTTAAAAATACGATAGATATATAAATCCCAATACTATACAGAAACATTTCCTTTCGAAAATCATTTACTATAACAACAGTGTTATAGTCCATCTTTTCCTTATTTCTCGACAACGTCTATTTCAATAATGAATGTTGGAATCTATGGTTTCGATCCTTAACACAATTTTAAAACAACTTCAAATCGTTTTAACTCTATTTAAAAGATCACTTCCTAAAACATTTCTTTAATATATTATTCACTGTCCAAAATCGTGAATATATCTCCTTCAATAAGCTTTCATATTTACTTATCAAATTCAATTGGTTTCGGATTTATAAAACAACGTTTATAAATTCAATTTATATATATATATATATATATATTATAAAATTTCAACTTATAAAATCCCTTAATTAACAAATACTATTTATATCCCATTTAAATGCCAAAATCCAATTTATAAGTTAATTACTTATAAATCTTTTATTTTACAAAATCTATTCATTTTATAACTTCACAATTTATAAATCTATAAATTTCATTCACTTATGAGATCCATTTATACTTCATTTTAACACTTATAAAAACTCGTTTTAAAATTCCAATATTTTAATTTATTAATATCAATTTTATAAATCTTTTATATAAACCGTTTATAATGCTTCAAAAATCCCAATTTAAACCATCTTACAAATAAATCGACTAATTATTTCAAAAATCACATTTCGGTTATATTTCACAAAAATCATAATTTTTTTAACATAAAAATTATATTGTTTATTTATTTAAAATGAATCAATTCCAAAATTCAATAAAATGTATACTTTCAAAAATCACTTAAAAATCCTTTTAAATTCAAAATCGTTACTTTAACATTTTTAAAACTCTAAAAATAGGTCCAATGCTGCAACAGCACCAATACATCAACCACGGCATCCAAACATCATATATCCATATGATAACAGAATATATCTCAAATACCTGTAAATAAATCAATACTGTTGAGGAATTCAGTTGGATCCCTCCAACCTGTTTCCCTCCATCCACAGATGTTAGCACAATACCAATCCCTTTTCATGACGGAATATCACGGTATGTGGGTTTATATAAAATATTATCCGCTATTATGCGGCGCAATAGGGTCCCATCCGCTATATAATGCGGGATATATAATACCAATTCGACTTTAAGGTGGAATATCGTGGTATATAGGTTTAATATAATAACCTCCGCTTAATGTGCGACGTATAAAGTCTATTCAATACAACAGATAGCAATCTATCATTCAAGTATACAATCAACACAATCAAACAATTTTAAGTCTAACTATTTAAAATTTAAATCGAAACAAATTCGATTGAGTGAGAAATTCTCACCTTACTTCCAATATAGTTTCAGCATTTTATTCCGAATAAAATTAAACACGCATTTAATTTTACCCAAAATTTCACTAGCTCAAATAAATCCCAATCCAGCTCCATTGCGTATTGCTCGTCAATACGGATCCAATGCAATTTGTTTCGTCAGTTTTCGACCTCGTATGAACAAGTTATAGCTTTTTAAGTTTTACACAATAAAAAAATATAATTTGTTTACAAAATTTATTTATTTTCACACCCTAATTGTTTCTGGCCGTTCGATTTTGAGATTTCAGATCTAGGCCGACCAATCTCATCTCCTTCTTCCCCAGGCTAATACGCACGAAACAAACCCATGCCACCGCTACAACGTTGAATGTTGCTCCACCTACGATCGTCGAGATGCTGATCAGCGACCGGCGCCACGTGCCCCTATGCGTGCTCCATCACTGGCCAAAGACCAACCATACTCGGTCGTTTATATGCTTTGAACGACTTACATGAACGTCGCGACTTCACGATCGAATCGCCGTCGATTGGCTCCTCCTTTTCCGATCATCACCGTTGATCTTGAAGATCTCGTCACGCTTTTTAATTTTGTAGTTGGATGTTTCTTGAATTGATTAGTGGATTTGAAGAAAAATTAGGAAGAAGGAGAATAATTTCCGGCCATTAGAATATAGGGTGGCGGCTGAAGCTTGAAGATTAGGGTTTTGTGAAAAATGGATGAATATAAGTCCTTTTATAGAAAATTTACGCAACACTATTCATCCCGAATTTTTCCGAACTCCAAACTAAGCGTGCCGCCTGGAGTTTATAATGTTTTACCCCTATTCCAAACGCAATGGAATATATATCGGGAGCCAATTTGATCTTATTTGAAAGTTAAGTTTTCAAATCGACCATTTAAATTTAAAATTCACTTAAACCGATTTCAGTGCGTTTTAGCTTGCCCCGGACAAAATGTAAATCCGATTGACACGAAATTTGAAATCTTACAATAATTTAACATTACGGATCTAATGAAATTGGTTTCGTCGAAATCCAAGAATGTTTGAAAAATGACTATTTTTACTCGTCAATTAAATATTAAAATATTCAATTTCTACAAATTAACTTTTAATTCAATTTTAAAAGTTCTATAACATCATTCTAACTCCAATATGCTTTAATAAAACTTTACAAATAAATTTTAATCACATTAAACCGAATTTTCAATTATTTCGGTAATTTCAAATATTAAATTATCGATTTAGTTATCCAATTAAATCTAGATATTCGAAATAAAATTTATTCAACTTACAAATTTTACTTGTTAATATTTAAAATCAATTAAATATACGAATTTCAAATGACAGAAATTCTGGGTCGTTAAAACTTCCCCCTTAAAAGAATTTCGTCCTCGAAATTACCAAGTAAGAAAAAATTACAGAATCTATTAATTTTTCAAAACCATTTGTTCAAATTAAATTTCAAATTCATTTAAACATTTTAACTTTTCCAAAATCCATAGTTAAACTTCTTATAATAAATTTACTAAGTTTTCAAATCCTACATTTTCATTTCAATTTAGAAATTGACTTTTCGTTAACAATTTTTTTTTAAATTTTCAAAATTTTTCTTACTCCCAAAATTCACGGAAAATTTTGGCGGAGTCTCCCTTGTATGGAGGAGCTTTTGCAATATCACAATAGATATAAATATGTATACATCGACCCACACGGTCGAAAAAAAAGAAAACAGTTCATATTTCCTATTTTTTATTGTATAGGCGTACCTTTTTAGCATTTTTAAGCAAATCGGTTATTTATCGGCATTTTAGCGTGACCAAATCCAGCCAACTACAGACCCGGTACCTGTGTTTACTCAATTTAAACATGTAAGTGACATTTATAGGAAATTTATTTATAAAACACATAGTTTTCATAAGCAATGCAATCAAAATAATTTCCATAAGCATTTTATAAGTTTTCGATACAAATTTTAATTGCTTACAACCAATTCACATTAGTTCACTTTCAATTCAAATTCAATTACATAGCTTTCAATTTATCAATTCAATTTCATTAACACTTAATGAATTATACACAATCAACTAACAATCATATAACAACCAAATCATAACCAACACAACCAAATTTATTAAATTTACATTCAACAATTCATATTCACTTTGTCTAACTTCAATTTGGTTTAACACTTTTAATCTCCAATTGGTTTCATATCTAATTGTTTCCTTTCAATTATTCAATTTTTTTTTCAACTTCGTTAGCTTCTAATGAATTAACACTTACATTCATTATTCTATATCAATTCATCTACATTCGATTGATTAATATTAAATTCATTAGTTCAATTCAATTGCTAATTCATTTAACCACAAAAGTTGAATTTCATTACATGACTCAAGTTCATATTCATCACTTCACTTTATTAATTACTTCGATACCAAAATCAACTTCATTCAACATTACTTAAGTTATATTCCATTTCAAACGTCATTTGTTTAACTTAACTTAAATTTCTACTTATAAATCCAATTCAGATTCCAATTCTAAAGTAAATTCTATTTACTTTTACCAAAGTCAAATTTCATCACTTATTCAAAATCATATCTCGTTTTGTTTAACAAATTTTTTTTAACCATTTTATCATTTGGTTTCACTTACATTTTCACATTTAATAAGTTATACAGCTTATATATTTAAACTCCCAAATCATATTAAATAATCAACTATCTAATCTAATTCAATTTATTTAACTTCCCTTTAGTTAAATTTCACATCATATATTTACTATGCTAACCCAAATTTTTTAACTTTACCAAAGCTAAAATCTATTATCTAATATTATAAGTTCAAAACTCGTTTCACTTATATTCAACAATTTCAATTCATAGTTCAAATTCATTTTTATTTACAACTCATATTTATAAATATATTCATATAGTTTCACTTCTTATATATAAGATTATTTCACAATTGTAAATCACATTAATTATAATTCCATACTAAATAATTCATTTGCTTATACAATTTATTCTTTTAATTAACTTATATATATATTCTTACATTTTCAACAACGATACAATCAATTTATATACACTTTAATAATTATGAAAAATTATTTCTTTATATATAAAATATAATTTTGGGTAAAATTATTTCATTTGCCCAATTTAAAATGATACTTTGTCGGTTTATCTCGTTTTAAGAGTTTAGAAACCCCTATCGATATGGTTGTACTTCAAGCACCGACCAGAATTCATAAACAGCTCAACGGATAAGCAAACACAATATAAAACATTTTTCTATTCACTAACAATTACGCGCTCGTATCTATGATTACACTCACACTCATTCTAGAGTGCTACTGACTCTATCTCTAATGAGTTATTCCTAACAGAGCCGAGGTTGTCGCTTAACCAAATGCTCTGATACCAACTGTAAGGATTGAAATTTTCGACTTCCGAAAATCGACATTTATACGTCCACTGTATCAACTGCCGAAAAGTCGAATTCCGGAAAACCGAACCCTTAGTGTTTAAGACGAAGAAAAAGATAGAAGAAGTAAGAAAGAAGAAGCAACTGAACAATATTAGAATCTCACTATCGCAGCGGAACAACATATAATAGATAAATGAATATTCTTTAAATCAAAAGAACCGTATCAGTTATTACATTACATCACATTACATTACATTATCAGAGTTTACAACAACAAACAGCGGAAAAGAAATACTATATACTAGTTGATATGCCATGCCATCCAGCTTGCCTCCAGATCTCTACAGCAACTCCTGAATTCCAGAATGACCTGATAACCTGACTCTAGACTGCCCGTGTGGAAAATGATGGGCACCCAGAGTTTAGGAAGGGAACAATAAACTCCAGGTCAGTCATGGGACTGGTGTGAGAACTTAAAACAGTTATTCTTTAAAAACAAACAAAGAAATATTTTAAAATAGATCCGCAATGCTTTTGAAAATGAAACTACCATAAGGCCTCCCGCCACACACACAATGCAAACGCAGAATTGAGGGAGATTTCTCCTTATGATAGTCAAAGATGCTTACTACGCAGAATCATTTGATTATTATTATTATTAACGCATAGTATAGAAAGCATTTCGAAAGTATAATATTTATCTTAGCCAGCATAGGTACCATTATAGTATGCCTACTATAGCTACCATATTAAATGGCAGGTTCTACAACTAAAGCCGTACATGGCTCGTATTATTTCTTTGGATTTCCAACAAATGGTCAGGCCAAGGAACTTCCCATTGCTACATGGGTACACCTCTGGAAGGACTCCCCGAGAACCTAACCGGATCTTGGCCAACATAAGGCCGGGTTACCTCTAGCTAGGTAACTACTGACATGAGTATGACATCCCTCGGTCCAACCTTTATCCCGAGATTCACCAACAACCACAAAGAAATAAATTTACAGCAACCACATAGGTTAAGTATCTGGGCTCCATACCATAATACCACCTCTATCCAGAAGGAAATGAACATACCCTATGGGGGCGTGATCCCCAAATAACCTTGCTACATTCTTCCTGTTTTGACCATTTCCGGGGTGTAAGGTCCGACGAAGTCTCGTCCATAAAGCTACACTTATCATAAAAGCCACGCTTTGATCAACAAATGATCAGCAGCACTCAACATGCCACATTACCAAATTAGGGATATATCACTAGTAACCATCAACTACATAACCTCTGAGCTCGTAGGTCTCAGAGAAGGGTGTTAAGCTAAGAGAATAAATTCTCCGCCACTAATAGAAATGTATTTGATAGAAACCAGCTTTACATCTCAAATTGTAATGTCAGACACACATCCATACAAGTCCGTTCCGGAATCGAACGGAACCGAAGGCACTTCCAAAGAAGCCCTTGCAAATCCAGATATTCACTAATCACGTCCGGAATTCCCATCACAAAGGGTGATAAAATCTCTATATCGAGGATCTACCGATGCAGAGACAATCGACGGTAATCCTTCCATTTTCAAAAATATCTGGTCTTCAACACCGGTCTTCAAATGCTATCCATTACGACGTATCACTATTCGGAATGGGATTTATGACCCAAAGGTCCTCTCCCGGCTAAACTGAATAACGAGCGCTTATTTTTAAAATAAGTGTAGCATTCAAATTCAAGCAAATCACAACAAATACCCATTTAAAGGTAAATATCGATAGTCGGTTATTTAACTATCAAAGCAGACCAACAAATATTCAGCACCATAACAATCACTACCCCTTTTATTAATCTTCCATAAATTAAATAACTTGTCAAATATTCACTTCAATTTATCTTTAAAAATATATATTCTCTAAACCATTTCAATTTCTACATTGGAAAACATTTCCAAATACTTATTTAACAATTAGTAATTCACAAATCTATTTATTTTCAATACTTACAAAATATTCAATATACTTAAAACACGATTAAGTATATATTTTATTCTTTTAAGGAAAACGTTCTCTTTAAACACATTTATTTGGGTCTAAACGAATGTTGCGTAAAACATCGTTATGTCGACCCAAAATCAATAGCATAGGGATTCAAAAATACGATAGATATATAAATCCCAATACTATACAAAAACATTTCCTTTCGAAAATCATTTACTATAACAATAGTGTTATAGTCCATCTTTTCCTTATTTCTCGAAAACGTCTATTTCAACAATGAATGTTGAAATCTATGGTTTCGATCCTTAACACAATTTTAAAACAACTTCAAATCGTTTTAACTCTATTTAAAAGATCACTTCCTAAAACATTTCTTTAATATATTATTCACTGTCCAAAATCGTGAATATATCTCCTTCAATAAGCTTTCATATTTACTTATCAAATTCAATTGGCTTCGGATTTATAAAGCAACGTTTATAAATTCATATATATATATATATATATATATATATATTATAAAAACTTCAACTTATAAAATCCATTAATTAACAAATTCTATTTACATCCCATTTAAATGCCAAAATCCAATTTATAAGTTAATTACTTATAAATCTTTTATTTTACAAAATCTATTCAATTTATAACTTCACAATTTATAAATCTATGAATTTCATTCACTTATGAAATCCATGTATACTTCATTTTAACACTTATAAAAACTCGTTTTAAAATTCCAATATTTTAATTTATTAATATCAATTTTATAAATCTTTTATATAAACCGTTTATAATACTTCAAAAATCCCAATTTAAACCATTTTACAAATAAATCAACTACTTATTTCAAAAATCACATTTTGGTTATATTTCACAAAAATCATAATTTTTATAACATAAAAATTATAACGTTTATTTATTTAAAATGAATCAATTCCAAAATTCAATAAAATGTATACTTTCAAAAATCACTTAAAAATCCTTTTAAATTCGAAATCGTTACTTTAACATTTTTAGAACTCTAAAAATAGGCCCAATGCTGCAACAGAACCAATACATCAACCACGACATCCAAACATCATATATTCGTATGATAACAGAACATATCTCAAATATCTGTAAATAAATCAATACTGTTGAGGAATCCAGTTGGATCCCTCCAACCTATTTCCCTACATCCACAGATGTTAGCACAATACCAATCCCGTTTCCAGATGGGATATCACGGTATATGGGTTTTTATAAAATATTATCCGCTATTATGCGGCGCAATAGGGTCTCATCCACTATATAATGCGGGAAATCAACTCCAAGTACATATATAATACCAATTCCACTTCAAGGTGGAATATCGTGGTATATGGGTTTAGTATAATAACCTCCGCTTAATATGCGGCATATATGGTCTATTTCAATACAACAGATAGCAATCTATCATCCAAGCATACAATGAACATAATCAAACAATTTTAAATCTAACTATTTAAAATTTAAATCGAAACAAATTCGATTGAGTGAGAAGTTCTCACCTTACTTCCAATACAGTTTCAACGCTTTATTCTGAATAAAATTAAACATGCGTTTAATTTTACTTAAAATTTCACTAGCTCGAATAAATTCCAATCCAGCTCCATTGCGTAGTGCTCGTCAATACGGATCCAACGCAATTTGTTTCGTCAGTTTTCGACCTCGTATGATCAAGTTATAGCTTTTTAAGTTTTACACAATAAAAAAAAAAAAATTATTTACAAAATTTATTTATTTTCACAACCTAATTGTTTCTGGCCGTTCGATTTTGAGATTTCAGATCCAGGCTGACCGATCTCATCTCCTTCTTCCCCAGGCTAATACGCACGAAACAAACCCATGCCACCGCTACAACGTTGAATGTTGCTCCACCTACGATCGTCGAGATGCTGATCAGCGACTGGCGCCACGAGCGCCTATGCGTGCTCCATCACTGGCCAAAGACCGACCATACTCGGTCGTCTATATGCTTTGAACGACATACATGAACGTCGCGACTTCACGAACGAATCACCGTCAATTGGCTCCTCCTTTTCCGATCATCACCGTTGATCTTGAAGATCTCGTCGTGCTCTTTAATTTTGTAGTTGGATGTTTCTTAAATTAATTGGTGGATTTGAAGAAAAATGAGGAAGAAGGAGAATAATTTTCGGCCATTAGAATATAGGGTGGCGGCTGAAGCTTGAAGATTAAGGTTTTGTGAAAAATGGATGAATATAAGTCCTTTTATAGAAAATTTACGCGACACTATTCATCCCGAATTTTTCCGAACTCCAAACGAAGCGTGCTGCCTGGTGTTTATAATGTTTTACCCCTATTCCAAACGCAAAGGTATATATATCGGGAGCCAATTCGATCATGTTTGAAAGATAAGTTTTCAAATTGACTATTTAAATTTAAAATTCACTTAAACCGATTTCAATGCGTTTTAGCTTGCCCCAGACAAACCGTAAATCCGATTGACACGAAATTTGAAATCTTATAATAATTTAACATTACGGATCCAATGAAACTAGTTTCGCTGAAATCCGAGACTGTTTGAAAAATGACTATTTTTACTCGTCAATTAAATATTAAAATATTCAATTTCTACAAATTAACTTTTAATTCAATTTTAAAAGTTCTATAACATCATTCTAACTCCAATATGATTTAATAAAACTTTACAAATCAATTTTAATCACATTAAAACCAATTTCCAATTATTTCTGTAATTTCAAATATTAAATTATCGATTTAATTATCCAATTAAATCTAGATATTCAAAATAAAATTTATTCAACTTACAAATTTTACTTACAAATTTCCAATTTTGGCTAACTATTAGCTTAGTAGTTTTTGCATTTATATATTCGAGATAGAGACTTCTTGATGTATACATATTCTTTCGTCTAACACTTGTATCTATTCTTTTTTGATGTAGTGGATCTTGTATGACCACTACTTTGATGTACACTTTTATGTGATATATTCATATCTGTTTCCACCTTTAGTGATATGAATTCCTGTGACTGATTTGTGTTATGCTTATTTTATATTTGTTTTCGACGACCACAAAGACTGTGTAGTAGCTTTGAGTTTGTATCGGTATGTCGGATTCCCTCTTGAAATGAAAGTGATATTTTATCTGGCATATCGGTACTCGCATAAAGCAATTACACAGATGGTCGCTCCTCAACGGCCTTATTCTTCATACTAGTCGATGGCATTACTCTGTAGTGTCCTTGGCTAGTGTGAGTATAGAGATGGGGTGTCACAGCTTGGTATCAGAGCCAAACTTTGGAGTAATATAGAATAATTTAGCAAGGATCATTGTCCTAAGTCTTTCTAAGGAATCGTGCCTTAGGATTTATCCGAGTCTTAGGTCTCGTTCTATCCTAATTTATTTTATGATGCCTTGTTTTATCAATCATGATTGTTTGATATTCATTTTGAGAATAACCTTTTCCTCTTTTCTTTTTCTTAAAGAAGAGAAACGGTTAGACCTGGCCGTCCCAACACCGGTCAATCCAGTGCTACTCCTCAGGATGGAGTATTCATGTCTGCCCAACATCTTCTGGATCTTGTAAAGAATGCTCTAGCTGTTGGACCTATTCCTCAGCTTACTCATCCTAAATCCGGTTTTGCACGCTTGTGTAGTGATTATACCAATTTGGATGGAAAGCCATTTAAGGGTTCCGAAAGCGTTATAGAAGTCCAAGCTTGGTTTAGAACATGCGATCGCATCTTTTCTCGCATGAATCTTATTGATCTACATTGTGTCCAAGTGGCTTCTAGTATGCTCCAAGAGAGAGCATTAGATTGGTATGAGCTTTTGGCTTCTGAGATTATCGAAGCGGATCTAACTTGTGAGCAATTCCGAGAAAGATTCGAGTTAAAGTTTGTGCTGGAGGCTGAAAAAGTAACTTCAGCTCGGCACTTTATTGACCTTGCTCAAGGTGAATCTTCTACGATGGACTATGTTGCATCTTTTGAATCTCTCTCTAAATACGAGATCGAGTGTATTAATACCCCATTGAAGAAAAATAAAAGGTTTGTCTATGGATTGAATAAGAACCTCAAAAAGCCTTTACTTCTGAAACTAGAAGTTTCTTTTGATCAGCTTGTTGATATCGCTCTTTGACTTGAAGAGGCCAGTAAAGAAAGCAATGTTGAAGTTGTGGGTACCAAACAGAACTTCAACATGAACAGGAAGAGTTCTATTAAGTTCAAGCCTAATCCCAACAAGAAAGGGTAACAAGAAACTTCGGTAGCAAAATATCCTATCATTAGTCGTGGGCAACTCTACAATTGTGGCTCTAAGGACCATTATGCGAATAGGTGTCTGAAACCCTTTATTATCGTTATTGCAAAAGTTCAGGTCATCTTTTATCATTGTGTCTCAAACTTCCAAGCAAGAAAGAGGGAAAGCTATATGTTGTGCAAGCTCCTAGTAACACTTCTCTTGGTTAAGGTATTTCTCATTCTATCCTTGATGGCAATATTATGTTTCGTGATCATCCTATTCGAGTTCTTTTTTACACAGGGCATCCCACACTTTTATATCAAAAGAATTTGTTGATACTTTTTCTTTAAATATTATGGCTTTGATGACTTCACTGAGAATTACGAATCCGGTTGGTGGATCCACAACACTCAGTTTGCTTTGTAAAGATGTCGAGACTATTTTATGTGATTATGCTTTACATGCCGATTTGCATGTTATGCGTTACGTAGGCTTCGAAAAGATTCTGGGAATGGATTGGCTTAATTGTTATGAAGCCCATATCCTATATCCTGAGAGGACTATTCATCTTCAACATCCTCAATCTATTAAGCAGATTTTTATTATTCTTAAAGATTCAGATTCAGATTCCAATTCGGTGGCATCCTTATATTCTCTAAATCCACATGATGAAGATAATGATGATGAGGAAGATGTTATTTCCCTTATTCACGTTGTTCGTGAATTTCCCAATATGTTTGAGCCCGTTTTAGGATTACCGCCTAAGCGAGCAATCGAGTTCAGAATTAATCTAATTCCTAGATCTCTACCTATAACTCGTCCTCCTTATCGTATCTCCAATAAGGAAAATGAGGAGATGCGTAAACAATTATCCGAATTAGAAGTGAAACAATTTATTCGTTTTAGTTCCTCTCCTTCGGGAGCTTCAGCTATCTTTGTGAAGAATCCAAAGGTACACTTAGGCTTTGCGTTGACTACAACAAGCTTAATGATCTTACCATTAAAAATAAATATCCCCTTCCTCGGACTAATGATATATTCGATCAACTTTGTGGTGCTAGAGTCTTTTCACAGTTAGACTTACCAACCGGTTTTCATCAGCTTCGTATTGCAGAGGATAGCATTCCTTTGACATCGTTCCGTACTCGTTATGGATCTTATGAATGGCTTGTTATGCCATTTGGTTTAACGAATGCTCCAGCTTATTTCGTTGACCTTATGAATCAAGTTTTCAAATACTTCCTCGATCGATTTGCCCTCATCATTATAGATGATATTCTAGTTTATTCTAAAATTGAGGAAGAGCATGAAAACCATCTTCGGATTGTATTGGAAACTCTTAGGAAAAATCAATTGAAAGCAAAATTTTCTAAGTTCCACTTTCGACAATCCCGTGTGAAATTTTTAAGACATATTATTTCTGAATCCGGAATTTTCGTGGATCCTTCAAAGATCGAAGCGATTCAAGATTGGAAGAGACCGGAGAGTGTGACGGAAATCCGTAGTTTCCTTGGATTGGTGGGCTATTACTATCGGTTCAAAAAAGACTTCTCTAAAATTTCCGTGCCTCTTACTAGTTTGACATAGAAGGGATTTAAGTACATTTGGTCAGACAAATATGAAGCTGCTTTTCAGAAATTAAAAGAACTCCTTTCCGATGCTCTTACTCTTGTGATTCCCGAAGGGAACCAAGACTTTTTTGTTTATACCGATGTTAGTCATGTTGGTTTGGGAGCCATTCTAATGCAAGGGGAACATGTTATCGCTCATGCTTCTAGGCAATCAAAGCTTGCCGAGACCAGATATGCCACTTACGATTTAGAGCTCGCGACTATTGTTTTCGCCCTTAGATTTTGGGGTCATTATCTTTTGGGAGAGAAAGAGATCATAAATCTTTGAAGTATTTATTTTCTCGAAAGAAACTTAATTTGGGTCCACAACGTTGGCTCAAGTTCCTTACATCTTATGATCTTGGTATTCTTTATACTCCCGGATAGGGAAATCGTGTTGCCGATGCCCTTAGTCGTAAGCAACAAGCGGTTGTTTCCATGATGATATCCGAATGGAATGATCCCGAGACATTATCCACTTATGAGATTCAAGATCGTGAATCCGATTCATGTTTATCTCCTGTTCTATGTAGCCTTGAGGCTCATCCATCACTTTTAGACCGCATTCTTGATGCTCAAAAGCATGATCCCGAGTTGGCTCATCTTAGCCAAAGTTGTAGGGGTAGAAATACTGATGGTTTGAAAGACTTTGAAATTGATGCTCGTGGCGGCATTCGAAAATTTGGTAGACTTATCGTGCCAAATATTAGTATCTTCGCAAAGATATTTTGGAATATTCTCATCGTTCTAAATTTACCATTCATCCAGGTAGTAGTAAAATGTACGCTTGATATAAAACAACTTTATTATTGGGATGGAATGTAATATGATATTGCTAACTTTATTAAGAGTTGCATGACTTGCCATCTCATTAAAGCCGAGCATCAAAGGCCAGGTGGGTTATTGCAAACTTTAGACATTTCCGTTTGGAAGTGGGATAAAGTCTCCAAGGACTTTATTGACGGTCTTCCTCGATCTCATTCGGATCATGACAGTTTATGGGTGATTGTAGATAGACTAAAGAAATCCGTCCATTTTATTCCCGTTCGGTCCAATCGGATCGTACCTATTTTGCCAAACTTTATGTTAAAGAATTGTTAAATTACATGAAGTTCCTACTTCTATTGTTAGCGATCGTGATCCATTATTTACTAGTGGATTTTGAAGGAGTCTCCAAAAAGCTTTGAGAACGAAGCTTAATTTTAGCACCGCTTGTCACCCTCAGTCCGATGGACAAACAGAGCATGTGAATCAAACTCTTGAAGATCTCCTTCGTGCATGTGTTCTTGATTTTGGTGGAAGTTGGGAAGATCGTATTTCCCTTGTTGAGTTTTCTTACAATAATAGCTTCCAATCTAGTATTAGTATGGCACCTTTCGAGGCACTTTCCGAAAAGCCATGCCGATCTCCTTCTTGTTTGCTTGAGGCTGGTGAGAAGCTGGTTTTAGGTCCATATTTTATTTGTGATTCCATAGAAAAGATTGACCTTATTCCTCATAGGATGAAAGAATCTCAAAGTAGACAAAATCCAATGTCGATAACCGAAGAAGTAATTTAGAATTTTCTGTGGGAGTTTGGTGTTCATTCGTGTTTCACCGATGAAGGGTGTTGTGCATTTCAGTCGACCGGGAAAATTAGCATCTCGATATATTGGCCCATTTTCCATCACCAAATGCATTGGTTCCATGGCTTATCGCCTTTTATTACCAGCTCAATTTTCTGTTATTCATGATGTTTTCCATGTCCCTCGATTACGGAAATGCCTTAGGGACTCCAATTTTATTATTGAGCCAAGTGTTATTGAAGAAATTTAAGTTTCACCTAATTTGACTTATGAGCAACCCCCTATTCATGTCATTGCTACGGAGGTTAAACGCCTTCGTAATAAAGATGTTCCACTTGTGAAGGTTCAATGGTCCTCAAATCCCAAGGATTGTTCTTGGGAATCAAGAGAATTCATCGAGCGAACACATTTGGACTTACTCTCCCGTGCTCCTTAACGTGAACTTCTCACTTCAAAATTTTCTTCTGTGCTGATATGATTTATGGTTGTTACTCATTATTTTCTTCTTAAATATTGCGAGGACGCAATTTCTTTAAGGTGGGGAGTCTGTAACAACCCGCATATTTTACGATTATATATTTAAATGATTTATTTAAACATAGCATCATTTGTCAGATTAAAGCCTGAAATGCCACCTTTTGTAAACAGTCGAATTAAGACTCGAGACCACTTCCATTGAGTCCAAAAGGATATTTGCAACCTTTTTGAGTGTAAATATCGATATGTTTAGAGTTGACTAGAATTTTTCCTATTTTTCTATTGGGTTTTGGGTTTGGGTTTCAGCCCATTAAGCCAACATAATACCCTAACTCCACCCCCTCTCCTCTTCATTCATTTTCATTTTCTAACACTTTCGAGCTATAGTAAAAATGGAGGAGAGAAAGGAAAATCAAAATTCCAAAGGCCTAATTTACTAGGAAATTCAAATTCAAGCTCCAAAATCAAAGAGAAGCTTAGGTAAGCATCCTCTTCTCTTCTCCATCTCAATCTCTCTTCAAATTTTAGAAATTCCTAAACCCTAACTTAGGAAATATTTGCTTATGATCTTAGATTGGAGCTTCTTGACTCGAAGTTGAAGAGTGGTTGATCTTGCCATGTCTTAAAGCTTCTCATTTGTTGTTTTTGGGTTTAAAGGTGAGTTCTTGAACTCACATCTACGCCTATAGCTTTCATTGTTGTTAGGTATGAATTGCTAACATCTATTTCATGTTCAGTTGCTTTTGATTTGAATTGATTTAGTGAATTTTCAAATTTGGTGCTTTGAAGTCAAAATCTTTAAAGATCCTATCATGGATGTTTGGCTATGATTTTGGTGGTGTATCGAAGAGCCTATTGTGCTGGATTGTCGATTGGTATAAATCCCTAGCATCCATCGCTCATTCGATTTCATTTTGGTTTGGATTTTCCCTTTTTGGCTTGGCTGGATTATTTTGCCTTGTAGAAAAATCCAGGCATCTGGAACAAAAGTCAGACGTCTAGAACAAAATCCAAACATCTAGTTATAAAATCTAGACGATTGAAAAGGGTCTCTGGAAAGGGAAAAAGGTCAGAGCTAAAATCCAGACGTTTGGAACAAAAATCCAGACATCGGGAAATAAATCCAGACGTCTAGTTGAAAAATCTAGACGTCTGAAATGATTCTGAAATTAAAAAGAGAAAGGAGAAAAAGCATATATTTTTCCAGAACCTAGGGCCAGACGTCTGGAAATACCTACCAGATATCTGGAACTGTCAATTTTGCCTATTTTCACTGTTTTTGAGTGAATTTTCAATTTTTATCGATTTTTTTTATCCGATTGGTTGTTATCATTTATTATCGACTTTGATGACTTCTTTTATGGATTTTGGGAATATCCAATTGATTGGAATTGATATCGACTTTTGGGATTTTAATTCACGTCGCCGAATGTGAATTTTTGGAGTCGATTGGTTTTACAATCGTTTTCTGTGATTTGTCACTTTAAAATACAAAGGTTTCTATAATAGTAGTAAATATCCGAACTCTTACACAAAAATGATTTCAACATTACTTTTAATACAAAGCTCGTTTTTAAAACCATTTTCCAATCTATTAGTATATGCAAACCTTTACCTCATTCGTTCGAGAAATCCAGTTAAACAACTTAGCAAAACAAGTGGTATAAAACACTTGCGTTTACTTCATCAGTTAATTCTTAGACTTGTTTGTTTTAAACCTTGTGACAATTTTCGAGTGGAAATCTACCATTTGTTTGTAAATACTTAAGTTAAGCCAGTGGTTATGGGACATGAAGCTAAACTCATTTTTTTACTAGCTTAGTGTAATTCACACTTCTTATAGATCAATGATGATCATTTTATTGTTTAAACTAGCGATATGCGATGTCTCTTTGTCTACATGGGGGACTGTACCTCATTTTGTTGAGCTCGTCTCATTTCTTTTATGGGCCAGCGACCCATGTTCTTTTATGGAGTTTGGCTCATTGGACGTACCGTTGTTGCACTACGTCGTTGTTCCGGCTTATCAAGTTCATCGGGCGTACCATTATTTTACTACGTCGTTGTTCCGAATTATTAAAATTTCAGGTCCCTCGGGCGTACCGTTATTATACTACGTCGTTGCACTGGCTCTATGGTTGGCAACCATGGGATAGCGACCCATTTATGATACACGTGTTGGTATGTTTTCATGCTCCTATTTTTGATAGGCCTCCCCCTTTGTGATTTCTGGATTTCTAATTGAAGATTTCTAGAATTTTTGTTTTACCAATTTTTGTGATCTACATTGATAAGTTTTATCAATATTTGTGGTTTGGTGAATATGTTAAAGAATATGAAATTCTTTTTTGTGTTTGAGAATATTCGAGATATTGTATGATTTTTGTTGTTATCTAATGTATACTTGTCTCAGTATGGCATTATTGTTATCGTACGTTTTTGTCATATCTCTTATCCTATCTCATTTTATATGATATTTACAGCTAAACTGATCCGTTTATTATTTTCTTCTTAAATAATACTCGGGTCAGACGGAGGTGTTACATGTGCTTCCACTTGACTTCTTAGCTGGAACTAGCTTTTGACTTTTGGCTAACTACTTAGCTTAGCTGTGACGCCCCACCTCTGTACTCACACTAGCCAAGGACATTACGGAGTAATGACATCGACTAGTACGAAGAATAAGGCTGTTGAGGAGCGACCATATGTGTAATTTCTTTGTACGAGTACCGATATGCCAAATAAAGTATCATTTTCATTTCAAAAGGGAATCCGACATAACGTTACAAACTTATGACTTCTACACAGTGGCTATGTGGTCTTCGAAAACAAATATAAAATAAGCATAACACAAATCAGTCACAGATATTCATATCACTAAGACGGAAACAGATATGAATATATCTCATAAAAGTGTATATCAAAGTAGTGGTCATACAAGATCCACTACACCACAAAATAATTGGTACAAGTGCTAGACAAAAGAATATGTATACATCAAAGGGTCTGTATCTCGAATGTATAAAAGCAAAAACTACTAAGCTAAGTAGTTAGCCAAAAGTCAAAAGCTAGTCCCAGCTAAGAAGTCAAGTGGAAGCACTTGTAACACCTCGGTCTCATCCGAGTATTATTTAAGAAGAAAATATTAAATGGATCAGTCTAGCTATAAATATCATATAAAATGAGATAAGATAAGAGATATGACAAAAACGTATGATAACAATATTGCCATACGGTGACAAATATATATTAGATAACAACAAAAATCATACAATATCTCGAATATTCTAAAACACCAAAAAGAATGTCATATTCTTTAACATATTCACCAAACCACAAATATTGATAAAACTTATTAATGTAAATCATAAAAATTGGTGAAACGCAAATTCTAGGAATCATCAGTCGGAAATCCAAAAATCACAAAGGGGGAGGCCTATCTTGAACGGGAGCATGAAAACTCACCAACACGTGCATAACAAACGGAACGCTATCCCATGGTCGCTAACCATCAATTTTGAGCCAAGGCTCCACAAATGGCCAAAAGAACATGGGTTGCTACCCCACCAATTTTGAGCCGAAACTCCACAAATGGGATTTAATCCCCCCACACAAACAAAGAGACATCGCACACCACTAGTCTAAATCACAAAATGTTCATCACGAATCGATAAGTGTAAATTAGACCAAGCTAGTAAATAAATAAGTTTAGCTTCATGTCCCATAACCACTGGCTTAACTAAAGTATTTACAAACAAATTGTAGATTTCCACTCAAAAATTGTCCCAAGGTTTCAATCGAACAATTCTAAGAATTAACCGATGAAGTAAACATAAGCATTTCATACCACTTATTTTGCTAAGTCGTTTAATTGGATTTCTCGAACAAATAAGGTGGTGGTTTGCATATGCTAATAGATTGGAAAATGGTTTTAAAAACGAGCTTTGTATTAAAAGTAACGTTGAAATCATTTTTTGTGAAAGAGCTTAGATATTTACTACCAAGATAGAAACCTTTGTATTTTAAAGTGACCAAATCATAGAAAACGATTGTAGAAACAATCGATCATCAAAAATTCACATTCGACGACACGAATTAAAACCCCAAAAATCGATATCAAATCCAATCAAATGGATATTCCCAAGAAAATCCAGAAAAGAAGTCATCAATGTCGATAATATTGACAACAACATATCGGATCAAAAAAAATCGATAAAAATTGGAAATCCACTCAAAAACGGCCAAAATAGGCAAAATTGACAGTTTCAGACGTCTGGTTGGTATTTCCAAATGTCTGGCCCTAGGTTCTGGAAAAATATATGCTTTTTCACATTTTCTTTTTTTAATTCCAGAACCATTTTAGACGTTTGGATTTTTCAATCACACGTCTGGATTTGGTTCCAGACGTCTGGGTTTTTGTTCCAGACATTTGGATTTTAGCTCCGCCTTTTTTTATTTATTTCCAGAACCCTTTCAGACGTATGGATTTTTCAACTAGACGTCTGAATTTAGTTCCAAACGCCTGAATTTTTCTGCTAGCAAAAAAACAGCCTAGCCCAAAAGGGCAAATCCAAACCGAAATGTGATCGTACGAGCGATGGATGCTAGAGATTTATGCCAATCGACAACTCATCCCTGTAGGCTCTTCGATACACCACCAAAAACATGGCCAAACATCTAAGATAGGATCTTTAAAGATTTTGACTTCAAAACACCAAAATTGGAAAATTCACCAAATTAATTCAAATCAAAAGAAAATGAACATGAAATAGATGTTAGGAATTCATGCCTAACAACAATGAAAGCTATAGACAAGATGTGAGTTCAAGAACTCACCTTTAAACCCAAATATAGAAATGAGAAGCTCTAAAACAAGCAAAGATTGATTTCTCTTTAATAACGCCTCTAGAATCTTCAATCTATTATCAAATGAAATGAATTTCCTAAGTTAAGTTATAGGAATTTTTGAAAATTGAAGAGAGACTGAGAAGGAGAAGATGAAGAGGATTCTTACCTAAGCTTCTCTTTGATTTATAACTTGAATTTGAATTCGTAAGAGAAACTAGGGCTTAGGAATTTTAATTTCCTCTTCCTACCATTCTTTCTAGGGCTTGAGAGTCTTAGGAAATGTTATGAATGAATGAAGAGGGGTGGAATGGGAGTTTTAAGGTAGAGGAATTGGGTTCTCTTGTTAGATTATTGGGCTGAAACGCAAACCCAAAGCCCAATAGAAAAATAGAAAAATTCTACTTAACTCCAAACTTGTCGATGCTTATACTCAAAAAGGTCGCAACGCCATTTTGTACTCAATGGAAGTGGTCACAAGTCCTAATCTGACTGTTTACAAAAAGTAGTATTTCAGATTTTAATCCGACTAACGATGCTATATTTAAATAAATCGTTTAAATATACAATCGTAAAATATGCAGGTTGTTACAGACTCCCCTCCTTAAAGAAATTGCGGCCTCGCAGTACTTAAGAAGGAAATAAAGAGTAACAACCATAAAAGCATCTCAACATAAAAGAAAATTTTGAAATGAGAAGTTCACCTTAAAAAGAACGAGAGAGTAAGTCCGGATATGTTCGCTCAATGAATTCTTTGGATTCCCAAGAACAGTCCTTAAGATTTGAGGACCACTGAACTTTCACAAGTGGAACAACTTTATTTCGAAGGCGTTTAACCTCCGTAGCAATGATACGAATAGGATGGTGCTCATAAGTTAAATTAGGTGAAACTTCAATTTCTTCAATGACACCGGGCTCAATAATAGAATCAGAATCCCTAAGGCATTTTCGTAGTTGACAGAATGGAAAACGACATGAATAGAAGAAAATTGAGCCGGTAATAAAAGGCGATAAGCCACAGAACCAATGCATTCGGTGATGGGAAATGGACCAATATATCGAGTTGCTAATTTTACCGATCAACTAAAACGCACAACACCCTTCATAGGAGAAACACGAACGAACACCAAATCTTCCATAGAAAATTCTAGTTTCCTTCTTCGGTTATCAGCATAGGATTTTGTCTACATTGATCTTCTTTCATCCTATGACGAATAAGTTCAATCTTATCTGTGCAATCACGAATAAAATCTGGACCTAAAACCAGCTTCTCACAGGCCTCTAGCCAACAAGAAGGAGATCGGCATGGCCTTCCGTAGAGTGCCTCGAAAGATGTCATATTAATACTAGATTGAAATCTATTATTATAGGAAAAATCAACAAGATAAATATGATCTTCCCAACTTCCATCAAAATCAATAACATATGCAAGAAGGAAACCTTCATGAGTTTGATTCACACACTCTATTTGTCCATCGGACTGAGGATGATAAGCGGTGCTAAAATTAAGCTTCGTTCCCAAAGCTTTTTGGAGGCTCTTCCAAAATCCACTAGTAAATAATGGATCAGGATCACTAACAATAGAAGTAGGAACTCCATGCAATTTAACAATTTCTTTGACATAGAGTTTGGCCAAAAGAGGTACGGTCCGATTAGACGAATGAGAATAAAATGGGTGGATTTTGTTAGTCTATCTACAATCACCCATAAATTGTCATGACCCAAAAAAGATCGAGAAAGACTGTCAATAAAGTCCATGGAGACTTGATCCCACTTTCAAATGGGAATGTTTAAAGGTTGCAATAACCCACCGGACCTTTTATGCTCGGGCTTAATGAGTTGGCAAGTCATGCAATGCTTAATAAAGTTAGTGATATCAGGTTTCATTCCATCCTAATAATAAAGTCGCTTCATATCTGCGTACATTTTACTACTATAGGGATGAAAGGTAAATTTAGCACAATGAGAATCTTCCAAAATGTCTTTACGAAGATTGTTGGGTGCGTTCCCACCCTTCACCGGACCAAGTCCCACCGTACCAACCGACCTACCGAAGCCGAACTAATCCACTCTCCACCTACTGCCGAACCAACCCACTTCCCTTGTCCCTGCCGAACCAATCCACTCTCCACCTACTGCCGAACTAACCCACTTCCCATGCCTGCCGAACCAACCCACTTCCCATGCCTGCCGAACCAACCCACTTCCCATGTCCCTGCCGAACCAATACACTCTCCACCTACTGCCGAACCAATCAACGCTCCACCCACTACCAACCCATCGTCGGACCAAGCACCGCCGAACCAAAGCCACTCCAACCAATACCGGACCGAAGGCCACTCCTACCTTCCCCGGACCAAGGCATCACCGAACCAACATTGCCAGGCCAGATTACATCAGCCCAGGCCCACCAGCAGATATATACATCCAAGACTCCTACCCCCAGCCTCACTCTATAAATAAAGAGGTAGGGGTACAACAATGGTAGACAAGTTTGAGAGCTCAAGCACGGATAGAACTTTCAAACAACTTTCATATACTTGTGATTAAAGCTTTGTACTTGTAATCTGATCAGTAAAGGAGAATAATATATAAAGTGGACGTAGGCACATTCTGGCCGAACCACTATAAATATGTGTACCTTTTACAGTTTAGTCCCTGCTCTTTACATATTTGCGTAAATCACCCAAATCGCTAAGAACAACATAAAATCGACTAAATTATACGACTTGGAGGTGTTTGCCCAATTTTTGTGCAAACATTTTTGGTGCTTTCAGTGAGAACTCGAGCTAGAAGCTTCAGCTTCTCTCACTCAACCTTCTTCCCGACAGCATCGCTTATTGCTTGGAAAACATGGCCCCCGGGCAGAGGAAAGATGCTAGCAAAGGAAATAATATCGCAACTAGCAGTATCCCAGATCCAGTGATCAGAGATCAAGAGAATCGTCATGTTCCAACAGCAAATGGAAATCAGGCAAATTCGACAGCCCCTGCTACGGAACAATCATTTACTAGGGCAGATCTGGACAGGGTTGTGGCTGAAGTAACTAATCGCTTCACATCTCAACAAGAAGCCTTGGTGGACCAACTCATGTCAAGCTTAAGGGATGCTGAATAATCCAACCGCAACACCGAATCATGGGGTGAGTCCTAGTCTGGAGGATCTGGGAGGCGACAAAGATCTTTCTCCTTCGAAGAGGCTAACAACAGAAACAGCGATGGTAGGAGCCAAGCCCAGACTCAGCCCGAATTTCGACCCGAGGAAACACTTGGAACCGAACCCAACGGGGGAGGTACCAGGAAGGGGTCGGATATGGCTGAGCCTGCCATGCTATCTAACCATGGGAACACCAATGGACGAGGCCGAGCTGGAGTCCAGCCCGAAGTTGGACCCGAGGGAATGCTTAGGACAGAGCCCAACAAGGGAAGATCGAGGCAAGGGCCAACTGTGGCTGACCCCAGCATGATCCCAAAATACCGAAGACAGCCACCAGGAAATGTGAGGAGTAATAGACGATACCATCCCTATAGGTCATCTGGATGGAATCAATCCCGTAGAGAAGAACCAAACTCATTTCTATCCACTCCAAGTTCTGATGAAAGGATGGCGCGATTGTTCAGAGAGTGCGTCCAACGGGACCAAAGGGATCGGGGGATAGGCGCTAGGGTAACCAGCCCCTTCACCCACAATATCGAAACTGGCATCACCCCCCGGGAATGGAAAATGCCAACAATGGAACCTTGCAAGGGAACCTCTGATCCCGTAGTACACTTGCAGAGATACACACAACATATGCTCATGAGCAGCGGAGCAACAGAGGGAGTGTTGTGTAAATGCTTCCCACTATTCTTGGCAGATCTAGCTATCTCCTGGTTCTGCCATCTACCCCAAGGAACAGCTCATGGGAAATGTTGAAAGAAAAGTTCATCAGCCAGTTCCGCATTCATGTGGAACAACCCAAGGACGCTTATTCCCTATCTAATATCAAACAGAAGCCCGGAGAGACAGTGCAACAATATCTAACCCAATTCAATGCCGCAGCGGCCGCAGTCCAAGATGCCGATGAGAAACTTATCCTAATGGCTCTTTGTAGTCACGTAGATCTGGATACCAAGTTTGCTAGAAGATTAACGAAAGAAAAACCAGCTACCTTATCCGATTTCTTCCATGAAGCCGGAAAGTATATGAGACTTGAAGACGCTGCCACCGAAAGGCAGACAGGGCAGCAAGCCAAGGCAGCTCATGGCAACGCACCCGCTGCAGCAAAGGACGTCGGAAGAAATGACTCTCGAGATAATGCTGGGGGGAGGAAGGGAGAAAAACGCCTATATCGGCCAGGACCAAGATTTGACACTTACACTGCTTTGAATGAAACAGTTGAAAACATCTTCCTGGCCACCCAAGACGAGCTTAAATACAAATGCCCCCCATACAAGAAGGAATCAAATCACACAATCAAGTCTAGAAAGTTCTGCCGTTTCCACGAATCCCATGGTCATGATACCAATGAATGCCGTCATCTCCGGGACCTGATTGAAGAACACATCAGAAGGAAGAGATTGGAACACTATGTAAAGGGTCAGGACAGGACTCCAGCTCCTGCCAAGGAGAACCCAGGGCAACTCCACCCAGAGACAGGCGGAAGAAATCACAACACCAGCGGTTCCAGTCAAGAGAAGATAGTGGTCCATACAATATCGGGAGGACCACACATCGTTGACAGAAACTGGGCAGAAATGGAAAGATATGGAAAGTCACTTAGAAACAATGAAGACTGCATCAATTCCGTCATGGAAGAACGGCGCCCGAAGCGGAAAGAGGATAATGACATCACATTCAGTAGGCGAGACCTAGAAGGAAGACAGTACCCTCACATGGATCCTATGGTTATCTCTGCCTGGTTCGGCCCAGCCGAAGTTTTTCGAATTCTGGTACATACTGGAAACTCCGTAAACATTCTATTCAAGCATGCTTTCGACAAATTGAAGCTGTCAATGAAGGATGTGTACCACTACACGGTTTCACTAGAGATGCGAAGATGCCCCTCAGGCAATTGGACCTATTTGTCGAAATAGGAAGTCATCCCCGCTCTGTTGTGCGGAAACAAACATTTGTGCTGATAGATAACCACTCGGCCTACAGCGCCTTTTTAGGAAGACCAGCCTTGTCTGACTTCCAGATTGTCCTGGCCACTTGGTGCCTGAAGATGAAATTTCCAACAGATGATGGGATAGGTGAAGTAAAAGGAAATCAAGACGCTGCTCGAGATTGCTATATAACTAAACTTCGCAATAACCATGGGAAGGATAAAGGGAAGGATGCAGAAACTACTCTCTGCAAGAAAAACATGGAAGCATAGGAACTAAAGAAACCCCTCCTCTTTGATATACCAGTGATCCCTTCAATGAATTAGACCCCAGGGACAAAGAGGAGGAGGCCACCGCCGAGTGTGCAGAGGCTATGGAATTTGTATCTGTAGACAAACGTGACCTAAGTATACTGTTGAGAATCAGGTCTCAGTTAAGAGCAGAGTTGAAGGATCAACTCGTCGATTTTCTTCGCCACAACTTGGATGTATTTGCATGGACGCACACCGACATGACTGGAATCTCCCCAGACGTAGCATGCCACGTACTGAACATCGATCCCACCAAGGTGCCAGTAAAGCAGAAAAAGAGAAGTATGGGGGCAGAACGATCAGCAACCCTCGAGGAAGAAGTAAAGAACCTACTTGCCAATAACTTCATACGTGAAGCCATCTATCCAGAATGGATCGCCAACCCGGTACTGTTAAAGAAGGCTAATGGGAAGTGGCGAACATGCATTGACTTCTCCAACTTAAATGACGCTTGCCCGAAGGATTGCTTCCCACTCCCTCTAATCGATCAACTCGTGGACAGCACAACCAGGCACGAACTCTTATCTTTTATGGATGCATACTCAGGATATAACCAGATTCCTATGCACGCCCCCGATCAAGACCATACTAGTTTCATCACTAACCGGGGATTGTACTGCTACAGGGTAATGCCTTTTGGACTTAAAAACGCCGGAGCTACTTATCAGCGCCTCGTCAACAAGATGTTTGCGGAACTAATAGGACGAACTATGAAAGTTTATGTGGACGACATGCTCGTAAAATCGAGGAAAGCCAACGATCATGTAAGCCACCTGGACGAGATGTTTCAAGTACTTCGCCAATATGGAATGAAGCTGAATCCTCTAAAGTACTTCTTCGGAGTATCGTCGGGAAAGTTCTTGGGATTCATCGTCCATGCCAGGGGGATTGAAGAAAACCCCGAACAAGTCCGGGCTTTGCAAGCTATCAAGATACCATCCACTCGAAGAGAGATGCAAAGCCTAAATGGGAAGGTGGCCGCCCTAAGCAGATTCATCTCTAAAGCAACCGACAAATGCATCCCTTTGTTCGTATCCCTAAAGAAAGACAAAGGAAAGTTCGAATGGACTGACGAATGCTCGATAGCCTTCCGTAACCTCATCGAACACCTCCAGAGACCACCAGTACTCTCAACTCCAAATGAAGGCGAAGAACTATACCTGTACCTTGCTGTATCGTCCCATGCTCTAAGCGCCGCTTTGGTGAGAGAAGACAACCGCGCGCAGCGGCCCGTATACTTTGTAAGCAAGAGATTTACAGGGGCAGAAGCCTGATACCCTAAACTTGAGAAGCTAGCATACTGTTTGCTAATCACATCACGGAAACTGCGGCACTATTTCCAATCTTATTCCATTAGAGTTTTAACCGCTCAACCGCTAAGGCAGGTACTCCATCGCCCCGACACTTCTGGACGACTACTTAAATGGTGCATTGAACTGAGTCAATATGATATCACCTACCATCCTCACACCGCCATCAAGGGACAAGCTATGGCCGATTTCATTGTCGAATTCACTACCAACGAAGGTAAGGATCAATCTGAAATAACAAAAGATATCAAGTGGAATCTCTTTGTAGATGGAGCATCAAACGAACAAGGCTCGGGGTCAGGTATTGTGATAATCACCCCCAGGGGAAGGAAGCTGCATTATGCCCTAAGGTTGGAATTCACTGCCACCAACAACGATGCAGAATATGAAGCAGTAATAGCAGGATTAGAACTTGCCTTAGAAATTGGAGTCAGTTCTTTATGTCTTCATAGTGATTCTCAACTTATCGTAAACCAAGTACTAGGAGAGTTTCAGACTCGAGGAGAACGACTCACAGGATATCTAAAGAACACCAAGCTGCTGCTCGATCAATTGGATCACTATTTAATCAAACACATTCCTCGAGAAGAGAATCGAGAGGCCGACGAACTGGCAAAGCAAGCTAGCATGATGAACAGCACCATTTCTGGAACAGTAGCCATCTCGAAACAACTAGCCCCAAGTTTCGAACAAGAAGATCTGATAGCTGCAATCGAAGAAGAAACTTGGATGACTCCTATCCGGAAATACTTACAAAATGGCACACTACCCAACGAGCGTAACGAAGTCAGGAACATCTTGAGGGGAGCTTCCCGCTACACAATACAAGAAGGCATCCTCTATCGACGCGGCTTCTCTAACCCCTTATTAAGGTGTGTTGCTGGAAGGGAAGCCAAGAAAATCTTATCCAACATCCATCAAGGGAGCTGCGGAGATCACACTGGTGGGCAGACTCTGGCAAAGAAGACGCTCCGATATGGATATTACTGGCCCACTTTAAACTAAGACGCCTTAGACTTCGTCAAAAGATGCGACAGATGCCAGAAATTTGCTAAGATTCCTCGACTACCAACAAATGAGATTACTCAAATGACCAGCCCTTGGCCCTTTGTAGTATGGGGAATTGACTTGATTGGCGAACTGCCGATGGGCCGAGGCGGAGCCAAATATGCTATAGTGGCAGTCGACTATTTCACCAAATAGGTGGAAGTGGAACCTCTAAATAAAATATCTTCGGCAAAAGTTATTAACTTCTTGATCAAAAATGTTCTATGCAGGTACGGGGTTCCACTCAAAATCATATCGGACAATGGACTTCAGTTTGACAGCGAGGAGTCCACCGACTGGTGCCAAGAGCACGGAATTCACAAAAGCTTCTCACCTGTGGCTTATCCCCAGGAAAATGGACAAGTCGAAGCTGTCAACAAAATTCTTAAAACTCTGATTAAGAAGAAGCTTGAAAAGTCATAACATGCTTGGGTAGATGAACTTCCTACGGCACTTTGGGCCTACCGCACGTCTTTCAGAACATCAACAGGGCATACTCCTTTCTCTTTGGCATACGGATCGGAGGCCATGCTCCCAGTTGAAACTGTAGTGCCATCCCACTGTAGGATCCACTACAACCCAGAAGAGAACGAAGAACTCCTCCACATGTCTTTGGATCTAATCGAAGAAAGAAAAAATGATGCAGCACTCAAAGCAGCAGCTCACAAGCAAAAAGTGGCAGCACAATACAACTCCAAAGTCAAGCATCGCAGCTTACAAGAAGGAGATCTTGTCCTCAAGCGAATCTTCCCGCACCCCGGAGCGCTGGATCCCATCTGGGACGGACCATATGTAATTCATAAAGATCTCCACAACGGAGCTTATATTTTGTCAACAGTGGACGGAGAGGTGTTCCAGAGGGCATGGAACATCCAACTCCTTCGTCGATACTTTTCTTAACTTGTACTACCCATATAAAGTGAATTAACAAAGAGAATCAGTGGACGTAGGCATTTTCGTGCCGAACCACTTTAAAAACTTGTCTCCTTTTTAACTTGATCCTTTATATCTTGGCTACTTGTTGAGCTTTATCCTTTTCTGTTGAACAAAATCCTGTGTAGACGGCATCTCCATTCAGGGCATCGCAGCACAACTTCACCTGGACAAAGCCTAACAGGTATTATACGAATCTATGCCCTCGTCAATGAGACACTTTTGCTCCAGCATCCCTCTGCTGTGGGTTAACTCATTGCTCATGACGGCCCTTAAATCCAACTGTAATGAGCCGATTATAAGCCGCCGAGAAGGCCAACCATAGCCTAGTCAGCTCATTACGGCGTTCGGCTCGCCGGCAACCGTGAACCGATATAAGCCCCAACATAAGGTGTGGCCAGCCAGGGGCAGTTCACAGTTGACGATCGGCACCCGCGTTAGCCGGCCACGGTAAATCGAATAATAACCACGATTACGGGCCATAACGGCCCGCGTAGTTACCGTGCGCGATCCCAGCTCCGATGTGTCTTAAGTACGGCTGTGGTAAAAAAGAAAACTCCCCGCGGAGGCGTAAGATGGGTGACAAATGTTTCCAAGACCCACAGCTAGGGAAAGTGACTAAAAGCCCGTTTGCCACGAACTTAAGCGTGTCGAAGGCCTTCTGTGATTGGAAGTTTTACTATTTCTTATATTTCCATTTTATTTATAAAAACTTTCTTCCTATCCTCTATAACGATCACTAAAGTACAGGACACAAAATAGGAGACACTCGCTAAGGGGAATAAGAACTCACAGCTGGATGGCAGGTCACTCAGCTGCATTCCATATTCGATTACACAAGGCATTCAAAGCTACCGTCTACAGCTAAAACTTGAAGGGCGGTACTTTCTTCTCTTGTACATAAATATGTAACTATAATTTATTCGCACATCACACTAACATTGCAAGACGTGAAACTATATTTTAAGCAAGAACTTAGCGTCAAACACAATTGAATCACTAACACATGCACAGCTATATTTTATGCAACACATCAAAATAACGACAGCATTCAAACATGGCAAAATCAGCATATGTTATAAAGTTATATGCCAAAAATCAAGTTGTTCGTTACATAATTACAGCCTGAAAATTGCATTAATGTTTTAAGACTAACATAGACATCGATGTCAAGTAAACTGAAAAATGTCCAGATCAAGCCAAGGAGCCGACTGCATCGGGGCTTCGCCTCTATCCTGCTGGCCCTCCGAGGTCTACTTAACCGCCGGATCAGAACTCCCAGCGTGCTGACCAGAGGTAGTTGGCGCTTCAGAGGTCCCGCCTGTCCAATTCAGGAGAAGAATTCATTGAATAAAAATAAGCAACCAAGTTATGAAAAGGCTAAAAGGGAAGACTTACCAGCATCTGTTCCTTGATCATCATCCCCCAACTACACACCTACCTCCTCAGCAGCGAGCAGCCGCATGCCCTCCTTTACCGCCACTTTCTCCTCCTTAGTGAATTGGGCCGTAACCACATCCATTCTGAAGTCCATGCCACCCTCCTTATCCGCATCGGCCTTGGCCTCCTCCAAAGCCCGGAGATAAATCCTGGCCATGATCCAGGGATAATCATCCATCCAGGATAAATTGCCCTGCTTCCAAGTACGAAAATACATATCCTGGAGCATCTCATCCATCATCCCCTCGTTCTCCTCAAACTCCCTCATTCGGACCTCAGAAGCCAACAGCTTTGCAACGGCAGCATCCCTCTCCGATCGGTATCACGAGCGGTCAGCCTGAAGGGATTTCCTCATCGCCTCCATCTCCTACTTCAGCTTGGCTTGAGCAAGCTCCGCGGCTTCAAGCTTCCCAGATAACTCCTCCACCCGCTCGAGATCCGCTTTTCGAACCTTATCCACCGATGCAATGGCCATATCGATCCGTTCCTTGCAGATAGCCTCCATTTTCCACAGCTTGGCTCTGCTAGCCTCTTCCATGGTTTTCTTTAGCCGTTTGGAGGCAGCCTCGTGCTGAGAGATTTGGATGGCCTGATCGGCGAGTTGCTTGGCCTGGTCAAAAACCACTAACCGCAATCTTATGTTGGCACTCCCAATTTCCTCCCCGGCCTTGACCAGTCGGGCATGATGCCCCATCAACTTCCTAGTCTCATCACCAACCCGGTCGATATTTTCCTTGGCTTCATCCCCCATGGTTACAATCCGAGTAGTAAGCAAATCAAGGTCCAAGGATTTGGCCTCATCAAGCACCCTTACCATAGGATTGCGAGGAAGAAGGTGCTCACCAGTAACCTCGTCAAAGGAAATATCATGAGAACCCGGATCCAGATCTGGATGACCCGCAAATGGATTACGAGCCAAGCCGGGACGATCAATCTGAGTAACGGTAGGATTCTCAGACGGATGCGGAGAGGGTATGAACTCAGTATCCTCCCCCGTGATATCATGAATAGGCTGGGTTGGGGGTTGAGGACCAGGTGAAGGTTCGAATAAGGAGCAACTCCTCTTTTTCTTTTGAATATCCTCTTCAATAACTCCGAGAAGAGGACGGTAGCCGACTACGTCCCCGGAACGGTTGGTCGGAGGTTTTGGTTTAGCGGAAGCTTTGAGGAGTTTGAATTGTTCAAGACGGTGCCGAATGTCTGATGTCTTGGCCACCTTACCCGTTCTTGGGATAAAAACCAAGTGTTACAAGCATGCATGGGACTATAATCCAAGAAACATGTGAAGTTAAAAGAGGAGTCAAAAATTCACCTTGAATCGCCGGAGTTGCCCTAGCTGAAATGCTCCGGGAAGATGAATCGTCACCAGTCCCGGCCTTATCAGTTTTCTTTGGCTTCTCCACCAAGGCCGATCCTTCCTCCAACCCCTCAAAAGCCTGGCGGAAAGCATCATCTGTCCACTCTTGGATCTCCCCTGCTTGCCCAGAAGACAAAGCCCCGGCGCCATCACCGCTCTGTCCTTCGCCACCATCACCTTCTCCATCACCTCCGCTCTCCTCCTCGTCTCTTTCCCCTTCCACATTTTCCTCCTCCGAAACATCTGGCATGTGCTAGGGGAGGGTCCATCGGATTTCTTGAGCTTCTTCCCCCCGGCGACTAGAGGTATCGAGAAGGGTTTCCTCTTGCTGCTCTTCGTCATGGCCCCTCCTTTAGCTTTGACAGCCCTCTCCTCAGCTGTGTCTCTCTGCTTGACCACTGACTGACGTGGTAGAATCAAGTTGTGCTGCAGAAGAGTAGCATTCCTGATCAGGTAAGAAGCTGACCTCTCCCTTCCCGAAATGGCTTCTATCTCTGCAGCCATCTGAACCAGGCGATCGTTCTCCACGACCGCAAAGCCATCGCTAGCAAGAAATAAAAACACATAAGAAGAAGCATTGCAGTCAGAACGGAAATTATAAATTAGCTTCAACTTACATCCGGAGGTGAAGCGAAGGATAGAAACAGAGTCATCCTTGACGAAAAACCATTCTTTCTCGAACATGCTGAACTTCGAATATAAGTTCAGGACCGGCTTGAAGGACACGGCCGATTCCAAGCTGATGTATGGAGACCCCTTCTTATAGCCCCTCAAGTTGTACAAATACTGGATCTCCCAGTTGGAAGGGGACGCCCGTATTTTCTCTGGAAAATGATGAATAGACTCACCAAGATAGCATAAGAATTGGGCTGAAGCTGGAAAGGGGCCACCTTCAAATAGGTAATGAAGCTGACTATCCAAGCATTGATCGGGGGAATGGCCCCGCACATGCAATGGTACCTACTATAAGCGAAATATCCTTCAGGGGGGTCATACGGCATAACTCCATTCCCTGGCAGCACCATGTGTGCTCTGTCAATCCCGCAAGATCGAGATATAACATCAAGCTTCTCCTCTTTAAGGGAGCTAGGAAAGCAGTCAGGTGGCGAGTTCAGGAGCTTCTGAGGGCCGTACCTATCTACTAGTGATCTCGGGGGAGGGGGGGTCCATGACGTCTCGATCCTGACTGAGCTGGGGCACTGTGGAGGACTCTTCTCTGTCCGTGGATTTCTTCTTATCTGATCGAGTTTCTACTTTGTGAGACATTTATCTGCAAACACAAAAAGTGCATCGTTAGAACGAGGGAAGTAGACAAGCAAGTACATACAGTCTGGAATCTCATTCGCAATTCGAAGCATAAAAATGTCATTCGGTAGTTTAGGGTTAAAAATTCATTCGGCACTCAAGCCCATTCGGTAGTTCAAGGCTCGAAAGCCATTCAGCACTCGTGCTTCTCAGATTCATCCGATAGCTCACGGCTCGAAGGTTCATTCGGCACGCGCACTCCACGATTCATTCGGCAGTTCAAAACATAAAATACATTCTGCAATCACCTGATTCGGTAGTCAAGTTGATTCGGCAATACGATTGATTCGGCAGGAAAATCTGGTTCGGCTATCTCACTTGGTAGGGAATAACGAAGGCTTAATGCCCATACTTATAGGCAAATAGAAGCGACCGGACCAACTGGTTCGGCGCTCAGGACCGAATAAGAATTCCCCAAGCTAAAACAAAGCGCGACATATGCTGACATATGCCCCACTTTGGGGGGCAAATGTTGGGTGCGTTCCCACCCTTCATCGGACCAAGTCCTACCGAACCAACCGACCTACCGAAGCCGAACCAATCCACTCTCCACCTACCGTCGAACCAACCCACTTCCCTTGTCCCTGCAGAACCAATCCACTCTCTACCTACTGTCGAACCAACCCACTTCCCATGCCTGCCGAACCAACCCACTTCCCATGCCTGCCGAACCAACCCACTTCCCATGTCCCTGCCGAACCAATACACTCTCCACCTACTGCCGAACCAATCAACGCTCCACCCACTACCAACCCATCGCCGGACCAAGCACCGCCGAACCAAAGCCACTCCAACCAATACCGGACCGAAGGCCACTCCTACCTTCCCCGGACCAAGGCATCACCGAACCAACATTGTCAGGCCTGATTACATCAGCCCAGGCCCACCAGCAGCTATATACATCCAAGACCCCTAACCCCAGCCTCACTCTATAAATAGAGGGGAAGGGGTACAACAATGGTAGAAAAGTTTGAGAGCTCAAGCACGGATAGAACTTTCAAACAACTTTCATATACTTGTGATCAAAGCTTTGTACTTGTAATCTGATCAGTAAAGGAGAATAACATATAAAGTGGACGTAGGCACATTCTGGCCGAACCACTATAAATCTGTGTGTCTTTTACAGTTTAGTCCCTACTTTCTACATATTTGCGTAAATCACCCAAATCGCTAAGAACAACATAAAATCGACTAAATTATACGACTTGGAGGTGTTTGCCCAATTTTTGTGCAAACAAAGATCACTAATATTTGACACGATAAGTCTACCAAATTTTCAAATGCTGCCACGAGCAACGATTTTAAAGTCTTTCAAACCATTAATATTTATATCCCTACAACTTTGGCTAAGATGAGCCAATTCGGGATCATGCTTTTCAGCATCAAGAATGCGGTTTAAAAGAAATGGATGAGCCTCAAGGATACATGGAACTAGAGATGAACATGAATCAGATTCATGATCTCGAATCTCACAAGTGGATAAAGCTCGAGATTATTCCATTTGAATATCATCATGGAAACAACTGCTTGTTGCTTACGACTAAAGGCATCGGCCAGATGATTTCCCTTTCCAAGAGTATAAAGAATATCAAGATCACAAGATGCAAGGAATTCGAGCCAACGTTGTTGACGCAAATTAAGTTCCTTTTGAGAAAATAAAATTTTTAAAGATTTATGATCAGTCTAGAGAAAAAATTTCTCTCCCAAAAGATAATGACTTCAAATTTTAAGGGTAAAAATAATAGCCACGAGCTCTAAATCATGAGTGGCATATCTAGTCTCGATAGGCTTTAATTGCCTAGAAGCATAAGTGATAACACGTTCACTTTGCATGAGAACGGCTCCCAAACCACCACGACTAGCATCAGTATAAACAATAAAGTCCAGGTTCCCTTCGGGAATCACAAGAATAGGAGCATCAGAAAGGAGTTCTTTTAATTTCTGAAAAGAAGCTTCACATTTGTATGACCAAATGTACTTAACTCCTTTCTTTGAAAAACTAGTAAGAGGCACGATAATTTTTGAGAATCCTTTTATGAACCGACGGTAATAGCCCGCCAATCCAAGATAACTACGAATTTCCATCACACTCTCTGGTCTTTTCCAATTTTGAATCACTTCAATCTTTGAAGGATCTATGGAAATTCCAGATTCAGAAATAATATGTTCTAGAAATTTCACACGAGATTGCCAAAAGTGGCACATAAAAAAATTTTCTTTCAATTTATTGCTCCTAAGAGTTTCCAACACAATCCGAAGATGTTTTTCATGCTCTTCCTCAATTTTAAAATAAAACAGAATATCATCTATAAAGATGAGAACGAATCGATCAAGGAAGTCTTTGAAAATTCGATTCATATGGTCAACGAAATAAGCTGGAGAATTCTTAAACCAAATGGCATAACAAGCCATTCATAAGATCCTTAATGAGTACGGAACGATGTCAAAGGAATGCTATCCTCTGCAATACGAAGCTGATGAAAACAGGTTGCTAAGTCTAACTGTGAAATGACTCTAGCACCACTAAGTTGATCAATAGATCACCAATCCGAGGTAAGGGATATTTATTCTTGATGGTGAGATCATTAAGCTTGTGGTAGTCAATGCAAATCCTAAGTGTATCGTCGGATTTCTTCACAAAAATAGCTAAAGCTCCCCAAGGAGATGAAGTAGAACGAATAAATTGCTTCGCTTCCAATTCGGATAATTGTTTACGCATCTCCTCATTTTCCTTATTGGACACACGATAAGGAGGACGAGTGATAGGTAGAGCTCCAGGAATTAGATTAATTCTGAACTCGATTGGTCGCTTAGGTGGTAATCCTAAAAAGGGCTCAAATATATCAGGAAATTCATGAACAACGTGAATGAGGGAAATAACATCTTCCTCATCATCATTATCCTCATTATGTAGATTTAGAGAATATAAGGATGCCACCGAGTTGGAATCTGAATCTTTAAGAACAATAGAAATCTGCAAAACTGATTGAGAATGTCGAAGATATATAGACCTCTCGGGACATAGGATGTGGGCTTCATAACAGTTAAGCCAATCCATTCCTAAATTATTCCGAAGCCTAAGTAATGCATAACAATAAAATCGGCTCGAAAAGCGTAATCACATAAAATAATCTCAACATCTTTACAAAATAACCGAGTGTTGTTGATCCACCAACCGGATTTGCAATTTTCAGCGAAGTCATCAAGCACATAACATTTAGAGACAAAGCATCAATAAGTTCTTTTGATATAAAAGAGTAAGATGCACCCGTATCAAAAAGTACTCGAATAGGATGATTATGAAATATAATAATGCCACCAAGGATAAAATGAGAAATACCTTGACTAAGAGAAGTGTTGCTATGAGCTTGCACAACATTTAGCTTTCCCTTGTTCTTGCTTTGAAGTTTGGGACATGAAGATATATAATGACCCGAACTTTTGCAATAGCTACAAGCAAGGGGCTTTAAACACTTATTTGCATAATGGTTCTTAGAACCACAATTGTGGCATTGCCCACGACTAGAGCTAGGAGTCTTTGCTACCAAAGTTGATTGCTACCCTTTCTTGTTGGGATTAGAGCCTTTGAACTTAATAGGCCTCTTCTTATTGATGTTGAAGTTTTGTTTGGCACCCACAACTTCAAAATCACTTTCTTTATCGGCTTCTTCAAGTCGAAGAGCGATATCAACAAGATGATTAGAAGAAACTTCTAATTTCAAAAGTTATGGCCTTTTTGAGATTCTTATTCAACCCATGAATAAACCTATGGTTTTTCTTCAATGGGGTATTAATATACTCGACCCCATTTTTGGAGAGAGATTCAAAAGATGCGACGTAATCCGTCGCAGAAGATTCATCTTGAACAAGGTAATTAAAGCGTCGGGCTAAAGTTACATTTTCAGCCTCCGGCACAAACTTTAACTCGTATCTTTCCCGCAATTGCTCCTAGTTAAGATCCGCATCAATAATCTCAGAAATCAAAAGCTCATACCAATCTAATGCTCTTTCTTGGAGCATGCTAGAAGCCACTTGGACTCGATGTTGATCGACAAGATTCATGCGAGAAAAGATGCTGTCACATGTTCTAAGCCAAGCTTGGAATTCTATAACGCTTTCGGAACCCTTGAATGGCTTTCCACCCAAATTGGTATAATAACTGCACAAGCATTCAAACCCAGATTTAGGGTGAGTAGGCTTTGGAATGGCTCTGACAGCTTAAGCATTCTTTACAAGATCTAAAAGCTGTTGAGCAGACATAAATACTCCATCCTGAGGAGTAGCACTCGATTGACCGACGCTGGGATGGCCTGGTCTAACCATTTCTCTTCTTTAAGAAAGAAAGAAAGAAAGAAAGAAAGAAAGAAAGAAAGAAGAGGAAAATGTTATTCCCAGATTGAATATCAAACAAACTTGATTGATAAAACAAGGCATCATAAAAGAAAATAGGATAGAATGGGTCCCAAGACTCAAACTAAATCCTAAGGCATGATTCCTAAGAGAGACTTAGGACAATGATCCCTGTCATAATATTCTATATTGTTCCAAAGTTTGGTTCTAATACCAAGCCGTGACACCCCACCTCTATACTAACACTAGCCAAGGACACTATGGAGTAATGTCGTCGACTAGTACAAAGAATAAGGCTGTTGAGGAGCGACCATCTGTGTAATTGCTTTGTGCGAGTATCGATATGCCAGAAAAAATATCACTTTCATTTCAAGAGGGAATCCGACATACCGGTACAAACTCAAAGCTACTACACAGTGGCTATGTGGTCTTCGAAAATAAATATAAAATAAACATAACACAAATTAGTCACAGATATTCATATCACTAAGGCAAATATATATATATATATATATATCACATAAAAGTGTTCATCAAAGTAGTGGTCATACAAGATCCACTACATTCCAAAATAATAGGTGTAAGTGCTAGACAAAAGAATATGTATACATCAATGAGTCTCTATCTCGAATGTACAAAAGCAAAAACTACTAAGCTAAGTAGTTATCCAAAAGTCAAAAGCTAGTCCCAACTAAGAAGTCAAATGAAAGCACCTGTAATACCTCGATCTGACCCGAGAATTATTAAGAAGAAAATGATAAACGGATCAGTCTAGCTATAAATATCATATAAAACGATATAGGATAAGAGATATGACAAAAACGTATGATAACAATACTGCCATATTATGACAAGTATAGATTAAATAACAAAATCATATAATATGTCGAATATTCTCATACAAAAAAAGAATGTCATATTCTTTAATATATTCACCAAACCACAAATATTAGTAAAACTTATCAATGTAAACCAAAAAAATTGGTGAAACACAAAATTCTAGAAATCATCAATTGGAAATCCAGAAATCACAAAGGGGGAGGTCTAACACAAACGGGAGCATGAAAACTCACCAACACATGCATAACAAACGGAACGCTATCCCATGGTTGCTAACCATCAATTTTAAGCGGAGGCTCCACAAAAGGCCCGAAGATCATGGGTCGCTACCCCACCAATTTTGAGCTGAAACTCCAAAAATAGGGTTTAGTCCCCTACATAAACAAAGAGACATCGCACATCGCTGGTCTAAATCACAAAATGATCATCATTGATCGATAAGTGTAAATTACACTAAGCTATTAAATAAATGAGTTTAGTTTCATGTCCCACAACCACTGGCTTAACTTAAGTATTTATGAACAAATTGTAGATTTCCACCTGAAAATTGTCGTAAGGTTTCAATTGAACAAGTTGACGAATTAACCGACGAAGTAAATGCAAGCGTTTCATACCACTTGTTTTGCTAAGTCGTTTAATTGGATTTCTTGAACGAATGAGGTAAAGGTTTGCACATACTAATAGATTGAAAAACGGTTTTAAAAACGAGCTTTGTATTAAAAGTTACGTTGAAATCATTTTTTGTGAAAAGTTTGGATAATTAATACTAGTATAGAAACCTTTGTACTTTAAAGTGACAAATCATAGAAAACGATTGTAGGAACAATCTATCACCAAAAATTCTCATTTGACGACGTGAATTAAAACCCTAAAAATCGGTATCAAATCTAATCAAATGGATATTCCCAAAAAAATCCAGAAAAGAAGCCATCAAAGTCGATAATAAATGACAACAACCAACCGGATCAACAAAAATTGATTAAAATTGAAAATCCACTCAAAAATAGGCAAAATTAACAGTTCCAGACGTCTGGTAGGTATTTCCAGACGTTTGGCCCTAGGTTCTGTAAAAATATATGCTTGTTCTCCTTTCTTTTTTTAATTCCAGAACCATTTCAGACTTTTGGATTTTTCAACTAGATGTCTGGATTTGGTTCCAAACGTATGGGTTTTTGTTCCAAACGTCTGGATTTTAGCTCTGACCTTTTTCATTTACCTCCAGAACCCTTTCACACGTCTGGATCTTTCAATCAGACGTCTGGATTTGGTTCGAGAAGTTTGGATTTTTGTTCTAGACATTTGGATTTTTGTTCTAGACGTTTGGATTTTTGTTCTAAACGTTTGGATTTTTTGCTAGGCAAAAAAACAGCCTAGCCCAAAAAGGGCAAATCCAAACCGAAATGAGATCGAACGAGCGATGGTGCTAGGGATTTATGCCAATCGACAATCCAACACTATAGGCTCTTCGATACACCACCAAAAACATGACCAAACATCCAAGATAGGATCTTTAAAGATTTTGACTTCAAAACCCGAAAATTGGAAAATTCACCAAATTAATTAAATCAAAGGCAAATGAACATGAAATAGATATTCGAAATTCATACCTCATAACAATGAAAGCTATAGACATAGATGTGAGTTCAGAAACTCACCTTTAAACCCAAATATAGAAATGAGAAGCTCTAAAACAAGCAAAGATTGATTTGTCTTCAACAACACCTCTAGAATCTTCAATCTATTATCAAATGAAATGAATTTCCTAAGTTAAGTTATAAAAATTTCTGAAAATTGAAGAGAGATTGAGATGGAGAAGATGAAGAGGACTCTTATCGAAGCTTCTCTTTGATTTATAACTTGAATTTGAATTCCTAAGAGAAACTAGGGCTTAGGAATTTTAATTTCCTCTTCCTACCATTCTTTCTAGGGCTTGAGAGTTTTAGGAAATATTATGAATGAATGAAGAGGAGTGTAATGGGAGTTTTAGGGTAGAGGAGTTGGGTTCTCTCGTTAGGTTACTGGGCCGAAACCCAAACCCAAAGCCCAATAGAAAAATAGCAAAATTCTACTCAACTCCAAACATATCGATGCTTATACTCAAAAAGGTCGCAAACGCTATTTTAGACTCAATGGAAGTGGTCTCGAGTCCTAATTCGACTGTTTACAAAACGTAGCATTTCAGACTTTAATCCGATTAAAGATGCTATATTTAAATAAATCATTTAAATATACAATCGTAAAATATGCAGTTGTTACATTAGTAGTTTTTGCTTCTATACATTCGAGATAGAGACTCCTTGATGTATACATATTCTTTTGTCTAGCACTTGTACCTATTCTTTTGTGATGTAGATCTTGTTTGACCACTACTTTGATAACTTTTATGTGATATGTTCATATTTGTTTCCGCCTTAGTGATATGAATATCTGCAACTGATTTGTGTTATGCTTATTTTATATTTGTTTCTGAAGATCACATAGCCACTGTGTAATAGCTTTGAGTTTGTACCGGTATGTCGGATTCCCTCTTGAAATGAAAATGATATTTTATCTGGCATATCGGTACCCGCACAAAGTAATTACATAGATGGTCGCTCCTCAACAGCCTTATTCTTTATTTTAGTCGATGGCATTACTCCGTAGTGTCCTTGGCTAGTGTGAGTATAGAGGTGGAGCGTCACAGCCGCTAATGTGAACATCGCTCTTCATAAAGTGTCCAGCTAGCGTGAGTATAGGGGTGGGGCGTCATAGCTGCTGATATGAACTTTGCTCTTCATAAAGTGTCAACGTCGTAGTATATAAAATATAGTTCGCATAGTTTAAGGTCTTAATGCTTAATGGCAATATAGTTAAATCTCATCATCAAATGCCTTTAAAAAAACAGGCGGCATCATTAGGGCCGAAGTCCATATAAGTGGCATTGTAGGCCACTTTTTGAAAATAGATTACTAGGATTAAAAGTGGTAACCCTTAAAGTCAAATTTATAACATATGGCACTATATTGCCGATATCATTAATAGCGGCATAGTTGCTTACAGAGTCAAAGTCGATATGTTTAAAACATGCGACGTCGTTATTATCACCGCTATAAACTATTTCAAAACTAATGGAGTCGGTGTCCTTAACAAATATAAGCGACATTGCTTTCACCGATGTCGACAAGGATAAAAGTGGCATAGTTAAAGTGTTTAAGTGAAACAAGCTACATTATTCTCCTTGAAGCTCATGATGTCGATGTATCCATGCCGACATTGACTCCAACCTTCCTGAATTCATTACATATTATCTAAAATAATATCTAATGTATTCATTACGGTTGGCAACGCATGGAAGCGACATCATGGACTTAGGCAACCAAGACTTTGAAGTGGCAATGCCATAAATAAACTCAAAACTATAGTTTTGCTATTTGAAGTAATTTCTTCTCACCAACTCCTTATATCTGTCAAAATATTATTTGATAACAAACTTTTTATTAAAATCTTTTCCACAAAACTGCTATAGAGAAGATTTTTCATTTCCAAAATATTTTGCAAACCATGCTTTTTATTAATATTTTAATATAATAATTAAGCTTTTCTAGCTCAATTAATTCATATTAAATCATAAACACATGGGAAATCCCTAAAATCATAATAAATCCAATTATTATATCCCTTAACATTTAAAAATTTCAGGACCAAAAACATAACTTAATTATTTTAAATAATTAAATTCGAAATAAACCATTTTCCAACCTTATGAAATCTATCTAATATTCTCATTAAATTAGAAAAGTAAAAACCCAATTCTAAAATGGTGTTTCCCACATCATATCAAAACCTCAAGTCATTTAGGTGTCATATGATAGGTTTTCTAACTCAAACATGTCACTTAATTTCATAAATAAATTCCATTACCGATAAGCACATAATCATTCAAGCTATCATAACATGGCATACTATGAGCAAAAGAGCTGGATTTATAGTTAAAAACCAAATATAACGATTAAAACATGAGATGCATAATTATTATTCACCTAGAATGGTTTAAGAAGGTTAAGATTTGAATTAGATTTGATTATCCTAACTTGTTTTCCTAGCTTTTCTTCCTCTTGAACCACCTCCTAAGCTTTAATTTAGTTTGTATAAGTATAAAATGAAATAGTGAGAAAGAAGCGGGGGTCTGTATTAGGAAAAATAACCCTTTTCCAATTTTACCCTTCCCATGAATTCCTCCTTCCTATTAATGTTCTAGTTAATTCCATTAGTTCATTAATTAAGGCTCGATCCATACTAATTATCAAATATACCTCTCCATAACCTTGTACATTATTTTATTTAATTTATCTAATTAAATATCCTAAATAATGTTAATTAGAATTAATGTAGTTATAGTGTAACATAGCCACCCTTTCATTTTTGAACAAGTGTTACATGCATGATTAATCTATAGATCGGATAACTAATACCTATCTGTTTGTTTTGGTATACAATTAGATAATGTTTACCTATTTTGTTTAGTTAGGGAAATTCTCATGGTTAGTATATTCTGTTTTTTAGACTACTCATTATGTAGAGGGGTATATTTTGTTTAGTTAGGCTCCATGTTGATGTATTAAACTGATAATTGATTACCATTATTATCCATTAGTGATGATTGTTTCTTCAGAGATTTTGGGATGGATATTTAGTATCTTTGGGCTCTGGAGAATTTTGAATTGTTATCACCATGTTTTTAGATAATAGTCCATTATGACTTGATATAGTTCTATAAAATGGTGATTTTGACTGATACGTCTTATTATGGTAATTTTGTGTCAAACATAATTTATTATGGCCTATTTCATTGTTAAGTCATATATTTAGAATATCACCATCTCATCTCCTTATTAGATATAGTCTGACCCATTTACTTTTAAAATATTCGGGTCAGGCCGAGAATCTACAAGTACAGTGACTCGTTTGCTTTTGGGTTTTGTGCTAGCATTGAAGTAAACTATTTTTACTTTTGAGTTTACTTCATGATTGCATATATAGATACTTGAGACAACATGTCATGTATATTATTTTACAGCTATCCTATATTAGGTATGATATCATGTGTGCGATGTAGATATTTATGTGGGTCTAGTACTGATATTTTGTAGACTCATATTTTATTATATATACGATGTATATTATGCTATGATCTTTGGCTCTGCTTTTGATTTATTTATATAATTAGCGTTCTAAAATTTTTTGATTTGTGTGGCTATTACTTTGTATTTATACTGTACACATTAAAAATTATTAGTTCAGATCCTCCAAAAGGTAATAAAGATGTATTGGTGTTAATCTAAAGATAGAGTCATATTGGGTCGCCTTTACCTTGCCATATTTTTAGATGACATTACTTGTAATGTTCTTTAATAATATGGGTATAGCGGTGGGGTCATTACAGGATGTTTTAAAACAAACATATTTTTCATTCAAAATATTTTCTCAAAAAAATACTTCTTCAAATGCTTTAAACCAAATCCAAGTATTTTTCACTAAATATATTTTAACAAAAATACTTTTTAGATAGAATATTCTTATAGTAATCGTTTTTCTTTATGAAAAATATTCATAAAATTACTTTATCTCTTAAAATAAGTGCATTATCTTGCCCTTGTAAAGTTTCCAACAAATCACTTTAAGCACAAAAACATACAGTTTTCATTTTTACCATAATATCTCTAAAACAAAAATGCGAGTTTTTCAATTAAAACTTCGTGGAAATAAGATCATTTATTAAAGTTGGGTTTTAGTATAATTTAACATTTTTTGTGTGCCACTTGGGTTATAACAATGTTTAATCCCATCTATAAGTATTCTTCGTACTTCACTTCTACTTAATTTATCTTCCATACAAAGGCCATCATAAATAAACATTGTTTTAGGGTGAGGTAATGGTGGTTACTCAAACAACCCATACACACAAGCATATAATCAACAATCAAAATGCTCTCTCATTCTATATTCTAACCCAGCATAATATATAAGATATCCTACTCTACATAGTCAAACCTACTCAAGGCACGAGAATCACTAAGCTTAAGTTCATATAGCAAGTGTGACGACCTACTTTTTTGACACCTAAAATTAGTTGCAAACACTGTCATAAGTTAATTTTAGATATTTAAAACAGCGCACTATTTTATAGAATAAAAAAATCCATGAGAAACCTCGTAGCAGAATTAAAATTAAAATATACATAAATCTTAACAATGCACACAAATCCCAATAGACCACACGAGGCTCAACGAAAAATTAAATAACTTTATCTTTCTATACATCAATCTTTCAATTAATTTATAAGGAATACAATAGTAACATGTGGGTGTATAGTTTAAGTAAACCATATATATATATATCCCGCATTTAAACCTCTTTCCTCTTCTTTTTTCTCAAACCTATAAATCTCACAAATGCATGGAAAAAACTTTCAACTATGTTTGGACTGTGCCAATTATGTTAAACTTTGACCACAAGGGAACCGAGAGCTATTACTTGCTCTTCTCCTTTATGGGTCAAGCCTACGTAATTCTGTTTCCTTCTCCTCTCCTACATCCAAATACTTGTTAGCACATAGCAACCATAACATCCATGCAACTAATACAAGCAAGAAACACTACTCCACTACGCCATCACAATCAGTCATCATAAATATGGGTAACAAAAATAATAGCAACATAGCCATTGAAACGTCAACAAACATCAAGCCCATATATTAGTTAAGCTTGCAATAAAAATTATACTCATATACTTACTAATTATCAACAATTAGTGACACGTCGTCGGTGTAAGTATAAATCAAACAAATTGTTTGTTCCTGAGATGATGGTTTTGATGAAAACAACCTTAGGACCTATTATAAAATATAAATACTAATATTGTTGCCAAGATATATATGCATGCATGCATGTATGTATGTATGTATGTATATGCAGGATATATATGCAGGTACTGAAGAATGAAGACTATATAGTACAGCGATTCAAGACTGACAAATTCAAGATTGAAGAAACCAAGACTGAAGACTCATGAGTATAAAGAGTTCAAGATATCAAGATAAGTAATAATGTCTAGATTTATGTAAAAACTTCATAATAGCACTTAAATCTTTACACGGATTTTAATTGTGGAATGGAATCCACCTTCTCGCTTTAATAGTAGGATGAAACCCACGACCTCTTTAGTGGGATGGAACCCACGACCTTCTCTAGTGGAATGGAATCCACAAAATTTTCAAAATGATTTATTTTAAATATTTTCAAAAAACTTTTTAAAGTCATCTCTCTCAGTTTAAATATTTAGCCTCAAATTATTTTTATTATCTTTTATATTTTGATTTCAAAATCATCTCTTGTTTTTAAACTATCTCCTGGTTTTAATATTATAGCCTTTAAATCTCGAAAATATATTCTATACTTAGTTTTCAATATTACTTTTATATTATGGATTATACATATTCCTTTTAAGATTACCTTTTAATCTCTTTTATTAGTTTAAACTATATTCAAAATGGTTTATAAACTTTAGAAATTGTTTCGACAAGTTTTAGAAATAAAATCTCTTTAAAAAAAATCAATTTTCAAAATTAACTAGGGCATGTCGAATGATAGCCGTAGAAATTTAAATTTCAAATTTTCAAATGACGTGTCTATTCATCATAACCTTCCACGAATGGCATGATTGTTGTTCTTCTATAAATACCAGTTATTTTCAACGAATTTTAAGTTGGTTTTTCTTCATTTCTTCACTCCTTCTTCCCTACTCAAATATTTTCTTATATTTTAACAAAACCCTACCGAAATCATAAGTGAATCAAACTCGATTATCTCTAGTTTGATTCTTTATCACTCCCTCTCAAAGATCTCAGTGCTATTAAGAGTTATAGAATCATTTGTAATCAAAGAAGCGTACCGAGTCTCTCTATTTATCAAAGTGACATTGGAAACAGTATGATTTCAGCCTATAAATCAATTAGGTGCGATTGTAGCCTGTAAATCAATTAGGTGATCTTATAGCCTGGTTAAATCAAGAGAGTCTGCCCTGGACTCAAAGACAGGAGGGTGTATATGTGGCCTTGAAATCGATGCTGTAATATCGACATTATATTTGAAAAGATATTTGCATAAGAAATTGTGTGGGAATGGATGTAGGGTAACTCCAAACCAGAATAAAATTCCGACGTGTTCTTTCCTTTACTGCTTTTATTTACTATTTGCATCTATTTCTGATTCTGTGATTGTTTCTGTATTTCAAATTGCATATATCTATGTTTAATTTCAAAAGATTTCAAAAATTCCATAAAACACTATTCACACCCCCTCTAGTGTTAATCTAGCCTTAAGATATGTAATCCGTATTTTCAACATTTGGTATCAGAGCATTGATTTTCAAAGTTTTCATAATATGATTTTTGTAAATTTTTCAAATGGTAGTAATGCATATTGGGCATGTAGGATGAAAATCCATTTACAAACAATAGGATTAGACACTTGGAATATCACACAAACTGAGTACATTGAACCCACAACAATGTTGCACAGTGGATCACTGAGCAAAAGACTGTTGCACAAAACGATTCCAAAACCATGAGTATTCTATTCTGCTCAGTTGATAGGAATGAATTTAATAAATTATATGTCTGTAAGTCTGCATATAAAATCTAGAAAACCTTGCAAGTTACTCAAGAAGGAACAAGCAAACTTAAAAAGACCAAAATATCTATGTTGACCAATTAGTTTCAATTATTCAAGATGAATCCATATGAGTCCATTTCAGACATGTACGATAGGTTTCAAGACATTGTGCACTCATTAATTGCATTAGGAAATAAATTTTTCAAAGAAGATCAAGTTAGAAAAATCCTGAATTCACTCACTCCGGAATGGGATCAAAAGACTCTAGCACTTGAAGAGGCTAATGATATTAATACTCGGAAAATTAAAGAATTAATTAGGAATTTGATGTTGTTTGAAGCACAAATGCAAGGGAAAAGAGAAAGCAAGGCCTCAGAAAAGAAGTCAATAGCGTTCAATGCAATAACATATGGTTCGGACTCAAATAATGACGATGAAGAAATAGCCTTGATGACAAGAAATTTTTGAAAGTTTCTAAAATAAAAAAAGATGAACAACTACAAGAGAAATAATTACAAGAATTATAGAAATAATAATGAAACTCTCAACAACGTTAGAGGCTATAACTATGATGAGCCAGGCCACTTAAAAAGAGACTATCCGCATCCGAATAAGCAGAAATTTCCTCCAAGTAATATTTCGTCAAAGAAAAGGAAGAGAGTATATACTGCTACACTAGACGATTCAGACTCATCCTCAAGTGATGAAGAATATAAGACGAAAAATTCAAATATGTGTGTTACAGCTATTCACAAATCTGATGATCTCAGGAATGTGGATCTAAAAATAGGTATGCGTTTAAATTATATTGGTTGAAATTGTTTGCTTGAATGTTTGATTGTTTGCATGTTTTGAAACTGCCTACTGTTTGAATTTAAAATTTTGATTTTCAAAACAATATTATTTTAATAATATTTTTAATAGTAAAATATTAATATTAAAGTGTTATTATATTTATATTATTTCATATAAAATATAAATTAGATTATAGGATATATATATATATATATTAAACAAAATAAAAAATTAGTCACATATATTATAGGACCCATGTCAACATGGCCCACCCCCTATGTCGATATCCCTACCAGAATTTTGAAATTCAAACTTGAATTCAAAACTTTGAATTTCCCTCCACCTTTTCACCAACTACAAAGCTCTGAAAAGGCATCACTTGACCAGAGAACTTGACTATTGAATATCTATTTATCTCCTTAACTTTATCCTATCTTTCACTTTCATTTCAAAATTCAAACTCTCTTTCAAGCTCTCTACTCTCTTCAAAAATGGCTTCCTTAAGCACTTCCTCCACCATTAGGCTGTCCAAAGCCATCAAAGAATTCCTCTACAATGACCTAAAAGCTATCAAAGCTTACATAAGCTATGTAAACTTCGAAAAGTCCACACGGGAAAATTTGTTATCTTTAATGATTTTCCCTCATATGAACTCAATGTTCTTTTCAAAGAAAATTAAATTCTTAGTTTAATTAATCATTCTCAAAATGATTTTGTTTGTTATCCAAATCTTGTTAAAATGTTTTATGCAAATTTGAATCGGGATTTTATGATGGTAATGAAGGGGAAGTTTAGAGTGGTGTTTAAGAAACACAAATTGTTTTAAATAGTGAGATTTTGGAAAATATTTTGGGTTGTAAGTATACGGGAATGAATCTTTCGGATTTTCAAATTGATGAACATGATCGTGAGACATTTCGCCACACTTTTGAAGGAGATAATAACTTCGAATTTATAAATCGAAATTTCCATCCTAAAGCAAGAATTGTTAACCTTCTTTTGCAACATACCATAACTCTAAGATCGAGAAATTTCAATCACCCGACCTTAAAAGTTTGTAAGGCTCCATTTGCTATTTATGGGCATTGTGACATTAATTTGGATCAAGTAATTTTGGATGAACTTCGTCCCACAATTTTACTTTAGGAGAAAACACTTTATATAATGGAATTAACTTACTCAAATTTTTAACTATTTTGGAGTTGATTACAAAAGCAAGGAGTTTGTTTCTCGAAAAGTGTTTAACCATGCAAATATCTCTCTTATGAAAATTCCACTTGTGTTACAACTATATAAAACACTTACCGTAAAAGACGAAAGGCTGGCTCATGAAGAAATGGAGGAAGAAGAAGAAGAAGGGGAGAAGTTGGAGATTGAAGAAGAAGGAGAGGAGGAGGAAGAGACATCATTGGAAAGTATTGACTATCCTATCACTCCTAACATTCCATCTAATAAGACACTTCTCAAAAACCAAAAGATAATAGTGGAAAACCAACGGATTCTCAAAAGACCCGTTAGTAAAAAGTTGGACAAAATTCCACCACAATGAACAAGTTCTTTGGGAAAGTGAGTCACAAACTTGGAATATCATCATCTTCAGCATCCTCTATCGAATTCTACTTTTCATTTCAAGTTGTATTAGTTTGTATCTTTCGATTAGTTAATGTTATGTATTATTTATGTAATGTTAACTAAAATTTATCAAGGAAAATATTTTATTTCTGCTTATTAGCTTTAAATTATCTTTGGAATGCTTTCTTTTATATTATATAAGTTTATATATATAGACTTGTACATTATAAAGAAACAAAGCATATTGCCAAAATCAACAGGGGCATGTCGACACCCCCAACCCCATGTCGACATGTAATGGCCAAAAAGTAATTATTGTTTTGAATTTTAAATTGACATAGCTATCTTGTGTCTTTTCATTTCAAATGACTTTCTAACCCTATAAATAGCCGTCTCTTCCAGAAAAATGCACATTTTCAGTTCTCCTTTTTTTTATTGAATATCTTCATATTTTATCAAATAATTGCTTCTCCTATTTATAATTTAAGTGAGAATCTTGAAGAAACTCTTAATTCCTTCAAGAACATTGTTATTTTTATCCTTCGCAATCAACGTCACTTAGAATTAAGCCAAATGCAGATGATGAAGGAACAAGAAAGCACTTCGATGCCATTCGATGGATGATTTCAGCCCTCAACATAGAAGAACTTGAAGCGAATCCAGAAGGAACTCTAAATAAGGATAATGAAGAATGGGATGCTATAAAGTCCGATCCTATCTTCGGTGAAGAAGGATGGGTTGAAGTTCTAAGAAATATTTGGTTTGACTTGTATGGTTTGATTTGCTTTGATTTGATGTTGTTTGAATTGTTTGGTTCGATTTGACTTGATTTGAATTGTCTGAATTAATTTTAACATGGTATGGTTGAAATGGTGTGGTTTGATAAATATACCGATTGATTACGTTTGAAATTTTATATCTCCCATATTTACCTTACTATATTTTACTCATATTATTATCTGTCTCATTTATATTCTACTTGCTATATTATTATCCTATATAGTGCTACAGTATTAGATTAAGGGGGATTTGTGTAGTTTAGAATTAGTTTTTGTTGATGGCAAAGCGGGAGATTTATAAAATAGGTTAGATAGGCTTAGATTAAGGGGGGTCAGTTGACTATAGGGGAGTCGTTGGAATAAAGGGGAATCGGAATAGAATCAAAGTTAGGTGGAGTATAGTTTATAAACATAGGTCATCATCATTAAAAAGGGGGAGATTGTTAATTCCTAAGATGATGGTTTTGATGACAACAACCTTAAGACTTGTTATAAAATATAAATACAAATATTCTTGTCTAGATATATATATGTATATGTAGGATATATATGTAGGTACTAAAGAATGAAGACTGTAAAGTATAGAGATTCAAGACTGACAAATTCAAGATTGAAGAAACCAAGATTGAAGAATCATGAGTGTCAAGAGTTCAAGATTTCAAGAGTACAAGAGTTCAAGATATCAAGATAAGTAATAGTGTCTGGATTTATGTTAAAACTTCATAATAACACTAAAATCTTTATTCGGATTTTAATTGTGGAATGGAATCCAACTTCTTGCTTTAATAGTGGGATGGAACCCATGACCTATTTAGTGGGATGGAGCCCATGGCCTTCTCTAATGGAATGGAATCCACAAAATTTTCAAAATGATTTATTTTAAATATATTTCCAAAAACCTTTTAAAGTCTTCTCTCTCAATTTAAATATTTTAGCCTTAAACTATTTTTATTATCTTTTATATTTTGATTTCAAAATCATCTCTTGTTTTTAAACTATCTCTTGGTTTTAATATTATAGCCTTTAAATCTCAAAAATATATTCTTTAATTAGTTTTTAATATTACTTTTATACTCTAGATTATATAAATTTCTTTTAAGACTACTTTTTAATCTCTTTTATAAGTTTAAACAATATTCAAAATGGTTATAAACTTCAGAATTGTTTTGACAAGTTTTAGAAAGAAAATCGCTTTTAAAAACAAAAATCAATTTTCAAAATTAAATAGGGCATGTCGAAATACCCCATCCCCCCATGTCGACATGATAGCCATAGAAATTCAAATTTCAAATTTTCAAATGAAGTGTCTACTTATCATAATCTTTCACAAATGGACATGACTGTTGTTCTTTGATAAATACTAGTTATTTTCAACGAATTTAAGGTTAGTTTTTCTTCATTTATTCATTCGTTCTTCTCTACTCAAATATTCTCTTATATTTTAACAAAACTCTACCGAAATCCTAAGTGAATCAAACTCGATTATCTTTAGTTTGATTCTCTGTCACTCTCTTTCAAAGATATCGGTGCTATTCAGATTAATAGGATCATTTGTAATCAAAGAAGTGTATTGAGTATCTCTGTCTATCAAACTGATATTGGAAATGGTGTGATTGTAGCCTTTAAATCAATTAGGTGATCTTTTAGTCTGGTTAAATTAAGAGAGTTTTCCCTGGACTCGAAGATAGGAGGGTGTATCTCGTGGCCTTGAAATCGAGGTTGTAATATCCATATTATGTTTGAAAAGAAATCTACATAAGAAATTGTGTGGGACTGGATGTAGGGTAACTCGAACCAGTATAAAATTCCGGTGTGCTCTTTCCTTTACTGCTTTTATTTACTATTTGCATCTGCGTTTGATTCTGTGATTGTTTTTGTGTTTGTGAATTGCATATGTCTGTGTTTAATTTTAAAAGATTTTAAAAATTCTATAAAATCCATTAAAAAATATTCACACCCCCTCTAGTGTTAATCCAGCCTTAAGATCCATGATCCGCATTTCGAACACAAATGCATGCTAACTAATCAACATTAATGATATAAACATCAATTCATCATATGCGTACTAACACCCTATATTAGTAACACAAACATCAACACAACAAAACCATAACTAACAAAAAACTATGTAGTAATAATGAAAAAATATCGCATACACATCTAAATGTGATTCCATCGTTATAAAACAACATATGGATAACTCAAATCAACAACCGATTGCATATATTTTTTTATAAAAAAAAAACCTTACTCCGAAGAGTAGAGCTAGGGGATACAGCTGTCCGCCACACTGACCCCCTTTTTAGCCAGCCTAGCCAAGAGCATTAATCCTCTACCATGTTCGTCTTTTTTGAGGATAGACCGCTCAAGGCCTTAAGGGAAACAAATCTCAGCTGTGGGACTCGAGCCCGCAACCTCCAGGAACTTTGTTCCATAGTTGCAAGGTAGTCCTCAACCAGCTGAGCTATGCTCGCGGACAACCGATTGCATATTACATCCACCCAAACATTATATTTGCAACCATTGTTTTCTCTTAAGTATAAAAATCATTCTAGTACTGTTGATTATAAAAAAACCTTATTTATTCCACCTCAAAAATTTAATAATTCTTTAAAAACGATAATACAGTTTAAAATCTTTTATTATGCTTTTATTTCTTTAAGTACCTTAAAACATCGCGTTTTAATCAAAAAGGGTAATATTCATACAATTTCTTTTTAAAACAATAATATTATTATTTAAATCAAAATAATGACATATACTAATATTATTTTGACATTTTCCAAAACCAATTTATTGCTATCTACTCAAAATAACAACATTCTATATTAAACTTCAAAAGTCCATTTATTGCTATTAGTTCTAAAAAGTAATAATTTAATCAAAAAAGTTTTGGAAAAATAACTTTACCATTATTATTATTCCAAGGATATATATTATTTATCATCCAACAACTATAATAACAATATTTTCTTCTATAAAATCCAAAAACTAGTTATACAATCATTTATTCCAAATGGTAAAAAATCCACATTTTTTTCAGGAAATCTCATTTTATTTTATAAATAGTAATAAACTCCCCAACTTCAATTAAAAATAGATTATTTGTAACTATCTATGAATTTCCATAGAAAACTATAACTAGTAACCTTATTAATCTATCATATTAGTTAACATTTAATTTAGTAAATCGTTGTTGTTTACAAATACCACTTAAAATTTGTAAATAACCTTATTTTCTTTTATTTATCAAATTTCCCTAAAATTGCACATTTTCGTCCTTTTATTTTAATTAAAAAAATTCCATCCCAAATCCAAGATTAATTATAATTAAACAACCAATAATACAGCAATCAAATATACAAACAATCCAACCGAAGCACACCACATCCAAAATGTCATAATAATTAAAAATTCATTAAATATACAAATACATGGGTAAAATAAATGTCAAAATAATACTAACAACCAACCAATAAGCTACTCACAATCATAATAGTAAATGACAAATAGAGAATAAATTGATACCCCATCATTACTGATGAGTAGAGTTCGCTACGAACACCAAGTGATCTAATGATCACTATCGAAGCACTTGAAATGCAAAACAAATACAACGATAGAATAATGCAATTAGCGTAGCATCTCTATATCCAAAACAGGAATACAAAAACCTATAACTGATACCCATCCCGAATTACCATCAACTGCTAAAGAGACCTATCAAGAGCCATAGCTAACTTGTGGACTCCTATGAAAACTAACACCTCAAAAGAAGTTGGCCCTGAAATTCCTAGGACTATGAAAAATCAACTTGACAGACAAAAAGCTCCAAAGCACAAAACATACATTCTAACCCTTAAGATTTAAAAACTCCTCTTATTTCGAAACAAATTGCCAGCACCTCAAGCTATCTCCAAAAAAGTCCATTTACACCGTATATATATGTATGTATGTATATCTCATATATGAGGCATCCCATATTTATGACATCTCATTTCTAGGGACATACAAAAATAACGCATTTAATATAACCTTTAGGTCCTGTCGCATCACCCGATCATATAATGCAATAGTATATGATCTACTCTATTGGCATCCCAATCTCTCTCCACCCCTGCTTCCTAACCGCTTCTACAGGTGGTGCGTATTAATATTACAATGGATTCCTTTTAAAAACTGATATCATCCAATTGTTCATTGATAGATAATGCAAATTCAACCCCACATACTCTCTTCCTACACGTATACACAACATCAAAGTATTGTCATCCACATGGGGTGATTCGTTCTTGAAGTGCCTTGCACTACTTAATTGTCTAATCGTACCAAAATCAACATATATAAATCGTCCAAATTGTGCATTTATAGTTATAACATACATACATACATACATACATACACATATATAGATCACTAGAGTCGTATATTTATGCATTTGTACAATATTTCATCCACTATTTGGTAACCCCAAGTCAGGAAATCGAACTATACATATGCTTAAACTGTGTGTCGATATATCATGCCGAATTGTCATTAGCTATCAATGAGACATGTCGTAAGCTATAAATAACTCGTTGACTCTCTCGAAAACCAACACCTCAAAAAAAGTTGATCTATAGGTCATGTCACTGCATCTGTCCATAAAATGCAATAGTATATTACCTACTCTATATTGATGTCCCATTCTGTCTCCACCCCTGCTCCAGAACTGCGTCTACAGTTCATGCACCTTAGTGGTACAATGGATTCCTTGGGCCAATCTGTAGCCCTTAGCAGAACATACTGAAACTATATATAAATGTTTTAAATCACATATTAATAAATATATATCATATTCCATGCACCTACCAGTAGCTCTAAGTCGAACATACTCTAAATCAACATAAAATTATAACCTCTAACTCCCAAATATCACAAAAGATATTTTGTCGAGGTAAAATAAAAAAACAACAAACCAAGGCGTAGCGATAGAATATCACAATGGAATAATAATCTATAATATAATATACTAAATATACATGAACATAACATGATAAAATATATAAGAAACTGTACTTATGGAAGTAATTAATAAATAAATATCATAAAACAACTCTCATATATAAATAGTATATATGTCATGTACTACTACAATATGAAGTATATATCCAAAGTATCATATTAGCCTCCAAAGTGCTCCATCTATCCTGAGAGCGTATTCCTAAAAACACCTAACTCCTAAACTACTCAACTGAGTACCCGAAAGTTGTCATGACATAAATAAACAAAGATAAATCATAGATAAACACAAAGCCTGGTGAAAGTTGGACCTATCATAAGATATTGTATATCAAATCATATACAAAACAAAGAGGAAACCGCTGAAATTTAATTGGTCCTCTCCACAAATGTAGCTTAGGGATTATTCGAACTACCCATAAACAAGTAAAGTAAACCCAACTCAAAGATAGGTAATCATACCATAACCTGCACTTCTTTTGTCATCAGTGAGTTGACGCTACTAATATAGTGTGACTAATGCGTAACAGTATATCATGATAAAGGTGACCAAATATACAAATACGTGGGTAAAATAGATATCAAAATAATACCAACAACCAACCAATAAGCTACACACAATCATAATGGTAAATGACAAATAGAGAATAAATTGATACACATCATTACTGATGAGTAGAGTCCGCTACGAATACCAAGTGATACAATGATCCCTATCGAATCATCTGAAATGCAAAACCAATACAATGAGAGTATAATGCAATTAACATAGCATCTATGTATCCAAAAATGGAATACGGATACCTATAACTGATACCCATCTTAAATTAGCATTAACTACTAAAGAGACCTATCGAGAGTCACAGCTAACTTGTGGACTCCCCTAAACACTAACACCTCAAAAAAAGTTGGCCCTGAAATTCTTAGGACTATGACAAAGCAACCTGACAGACCAAAAATTCCAAAGCACAAAACATACATTCTAACCCTTAGAATTTAAAAATCCTCTTATTTCAAAAAAAAAAAGGCCAGCACCTCCGGCTAGCTCCAAAAAAAATCCCTTAACAACATATATATACGTCTCATATATGAGGCATCCTATATTTGTGGAATCTCATTTTTTGGGACATACAAGCATATATATTCACAATAAGAGCATGCCATTTTGATTCGATTCCGAACGAATAAGCATCCCAATAGTGCATAACTGCTTCCATATACTTAATTATGTACTCAATAAAGAGGATTGAACATAATTGCGATAGTAAACCATGGATTTAAGCATGCTAAACATCTATATTACAAATCTTACATACCTCTTTCACAATAAAAGCATGCCATTTACATGCGAATCCAGATGAATAAGCATCCCAAAAGCTCATAACTGCTTCCATGTACTCAATCATGTACTCCACAAAGAGGATTAAACATAATTGCAACAGTAAACCATGGATTTAAGCATGCTAAATCATGCATAACAATCATTTCAAATAAACATTTTATATCAAATCATGCTATAAACATCTCAAAAATATATGTTATAACTAACGGTGCAAGAAACACATTTAATGCAACAAGAATCTCCAGTGTAACAAACATACAAATAAACATGTTATAATAGACTGTGCAACAGGCATTTCTAATGCAATAAAAATATCTAATGCAACAGGCATCTCTAATAAACATATTACCATTGAAAATAATGAGCACACTTTTCAAATACAAACAATAACAAAGTAGGCTTTACGCTATGCTTTCTTACTTATCAATAAACAAATGAAAAGGGCAACATAAATTCCATTAGGTAAATGGAGATATACCAATGCAAAGCTCCATTGAACACGGACAACCTTAACCTCATCCGTCTAAAGCCACATATCCCTATTTTTAAAAATATGAATAGGCCTTTAAGTTCTAAAGCCGCTTCCAGTTCGCATCTACTTTCCCTAGTTGATTCATCAGGATGACGTCACTAGAATTTATCACTTATATAAATAGAAATCATGAAATAAACTATGCAGTCCTTCTATGGAAAAGAAAAGTTAGTATAATATGCTAGCAGTAACAATCAACAACGAGCAATCAAGAAGCAATAAAAATCAATCAACAAAAAGAAATAATCAATCAATAATTAGGCAACAACAAGCAATCAAGAAGCAACAAAATAAATCAACAAAACAAATTAATAAATCAATAATCAAGCAACAATATGCATTCAAAAAGCAATAAAAAAATTAATCAACAAAAATAAACAATCAATCAATAATCAGGTAACAATGAGCAATCAAGAAGCAATAAAAAAATCAATCAATAAAAATAAACAATTAATAAAAAACCAAGCAACATCAAGTAATCAAGAAGCAACAAAATCAATCAACAAAAATAAATAATCAATCATTTCAAAGTAGTCTATAACAACATGCAAGGTAACCAGTAATAGTCATAGCATGCTTGTCAAGCTGTAGACTTCCCTAAATTTGTTCGAATTCTATGATGGCTCAAATGCCTAAGTGGTACCACTCCTTTCATGAATACAATACATGAAAGAATATCACACCTCCTATTCAGAAAGGGAAAACTAATGTGATATGTTGGACCAGCAATCCTCAAGACTCTCGAATAAACCTAGAAATCTAAGTCTCGACTTTTCTTTCCTTCTGGACATAGATTATTCTTTAAAGGATAAAACTTTACTAATTGAATCATTATCAAATGGAAATCTATAAATGATTGGGCTCACCCAGGTTCAAAATCAACTCAACCGCACAATGATAATAAGGATAATATACCAAGTGTATTACGATGCTCGCCCCAACAAGTTCATACCACTTAGAAGATTATCCGAATCATCAAAAAACCAGTTGAGAAGTCCTTTCCTGAATTATCACAAGCTATCTTAACTATAATATAATAAATAAATTTATAATCAATAAAGATCATCTTAAATAATATATAATGACCAATCTATTCCTTTGTTCGCTTGTAAGATCTCTATGTTAAACTAGGGTCGGTCGCCAGATTCCTCTTGTGCGAATTTTGATCTGACTCCTTGATTCGACAAACAAAACATCCTCTAATGACTAGAGTCATGATTCAAAAATTTCCAAGTCACCTCAAGAATCCAACTCAAGCGCCCATCTTTAAGAATGGAGTGAAAAATCTTTGCTTAAATGGTGCTAATCACCTAGAAACCCCATGTTCATACTTGGGATTAAGAATGGATACATGAGTGGATTGATCTAGAAAACGCAATTGCAACACATGGGACGTAACGACGCGCAAATCTATCACTTGGATAAATTATATTTATTTTTAAAATATTTAAATATGGATTTAAAAGTAAGAAATAATCAGGTTTTAATTGGTAAATAATAATAGTTATTTTATTTGAGAAAAATATTTGCGGACAAATTACTGAGGTAAAATATTGATAATTAGTAAATATCGTCCTAGGTAAAATATCGATAAAACAGCCAGAAATTATTTTATCATTAAAACTACTTTTAAACAATAAGAATCGCGCATGGATTTGGATTCATACGGTAATATATGTATTCAAACAAGATTGTGAAATAAAATAATTTATTTTATTTTTTAAAATAAAATGTATTTATGACATCGACCGTTGATATCATCGGTTTTATATATTTCTTCGGGAATTCAAGTAAAGTTTAAATAATAAATAAGTGGATTTTTATTAACAAATAAAACAATTGTAGTTATTTAATAATTATGGTAAAATCATTTTTAAAATTTGTTTACCAAAATAGATAGCTTGTATAAAAATAGAAAATGTGACCGAAGAACGTTTTCTGGAATTTTGACTTTTCGACACGGGAAAGTTATCTAGAACGTTATTCACCTTTATGCACTATATATAAACATAAATAGTAGATAAGTAATCATATAATAATACACTTTGTAGTATATTACCCTATGTTAATTATGTTTAGTAAGTGATGTGACAAGTCACGGTTTTAAAAATAATAACATATATATACATACGAAGGCATCCTGATTTTCTTTCGTCCATTAAAAATTTCATTTTCTTTTTTTGAGAACATTGAAGAACGATATACACTTATTAGTCTCCTTTGAGATGAATTGACTCAACCCGTGTGTTATCCCGCCCTTTGGCAAGGCCGAGATATCAAGGAACTAGTTGAAAACCAAGGATTGTTCGTCCTGGGTATCGAGCAAGCACAGGTTCACTATGGATGTCGATAAATTTTGTTCGAGTCCAGATCAAGCTACAATCAGCAAGACATGACAATCGAAGCCATCAAAGCCAGCGTTCCAAATTTGAGGTCAATCCGAGTTCGTATGTTCAAGTTAGGATCGATGCAAGTAGGAAGAAATAACCTTGGTTTCGTATCCATCAGTGCACTTTGGTTCGTATCGATGTTGTCGTATCCATCAACTTCGCACAGATCGGTCTCGTATCCATTAGACCGTCTCGCTTTGCATCGATCGTCCATCACCCACTTCGTATCCATTGGTTGGAGACATGTTCGAATCCCTTGGTTATACCTAGTTTGTATCCATAAGGTGGCCATACTCCGTACCCATTGATTAATCATTACTCGTATCCATCGAACCAAGCCACATTGTCATCTATTCGAATCCATCATAATGCCGCTTGTTCGTATCCATCAAGTTGTGGTAACCTTGATCGGTACGAACAAGGACCGAGTCAATGGATGCGAACAAAGTTACCTGAATCGGTACGAGCTAGAGTAACTCCATCGATGCAATACATACAACGGTCATCGATGCAAACGAGGCGAGAATCAGGGATGCGACACGGTTAACTTGGAGCCAAGAGTGTATCGATGCGAGGAATGTGCCCCACGTCACCGCGTCATCAAGTGCACGATCGATTTGAAGCTAATTGATTCGAAGACATGGATTCGAACCAGACAGCCATCCGAGAAACTTGAACTCGTATCGATCATAACTCAAGATCCACCGATCTAAATGCTATAAAATTTTCACAGGAGGTTAAGTACAAGCCAAAGATTGCTCCCACTAAGTTTCAGCTCCATTGGACACGATCTTGGTCGATACGAATTGATTTCATATCGATCAAAAATCGAGTCGAAACTCTCCGAGATCGATCACGTGGGCCCACTTACGTGCCAGAAGGAGTCTCCCGAAGTTTGAGCGAAATATCAGCCTCCTACGTCTATAAATAGAGCCCCAGAGCCTACATAAAATGGATCTTTTGATTTTGAAGCGCCCACACTCTGCCGGATCGAGTTTTGCATTAATCTTGCTATTGGATTCGAATTCTAAGCTATAATCTATTGTTGTTCGCTGTAATCACATGTAATCATTGAAAGAGAATCAGTAAAGCCATAAAAACTTCATAGTGGACGTAGGCAACACGCCGAACCACTCTAGATTTCTTGTATATGCATTTACCTTTCTGTTTATTGGAGTTTTTGTTAGATAATCTTCATTTTAAATTTATATTCTTCACTGTTATCTTCAAAAACTTCCAAAGAGTGTTGTGCCCATTTTTGGTACAAACACTTTGATGCTTTCATTGAGAGTTCAACCTAGATATTCTCCTGCTCTTTGGATCTATCGTCGATACCGGATTGCATCAATCTAAGATGTGGATCCAGATCTCTAATCCAGATTCCTTCCATCCTATTCAGATTTGCATAAAGTCTAGGAAAGGAGTTCACCCCTCAAGATGGTTAGCACAAGGACCACCTCTCATGATGTCGATCAAGAAGGCCGGGATAGACAAAATCCCACGCAGCTACCTCCATCCAGCCAAGACGCTGCCGGACCCTCAGATCTGGCGGGTCCCGGTTACCAGCAAGAGTTATAGTTAATGCTAAAGGAATTGACATAGAGTCGTCAACAGCTAACAGAACAGCTGCGCGCAAATGCTGAGCTGACCAACTAGCTAAACCGCTAGAAGCGCAGAAGATCTAGAAGAGATCAAGTTTCTCACTCCTCCACAAAAAGTTTTGCCTCGTCGGGCTACAAACACAGATCCATTCGTCCTCGACCGGACGAAGGCTACGCACAGGCCGTCGAACATTAGCCCGCATTGACCATTGGGCAGTTGAGAGTTGGTCAATCGGCCAGCTTCCATATTGGACCCTCCTCCCGAGGAGGAACTATTCCATAATACACCGCGGATAACCGTGCCACCACCGCCGCGGTTGAAATAGGGATTGATGCCTGAAATCAGTATGGATGTACTCCTGAGCCTTACGTCCCAGAAGATGTTGAGCCAAGGAGGCAAGACGTGGACCGTGGACAGCGCCCGGTCCAACCTCACAATGTGGAACCCGACCACACGTTGGCTCCACATGCACAGAACGATCAAATGCCAGACCTTCTAGCTATGATACGTCAAATGATCCGTGAAAGTCAGGGTCTTACCAACGATGACTGGGGAATCTTCCGTAGTAACACCCCCTTTACGGATAACATACTCTATGTCAAACCTCCTCGGCGGTTCAGAATGCCCACTTTACCCATTTATGAAGGGAAATCAGACCCAAACCAGCACATCTTAAAGTATGAGTGGTTGATGAACGCTGCAAGAGCGGATGACGCGGTAAAGTGCCGTAGCTTTAATATCTCTTTGGAGGGCATTACCACCATGTGGTTTACGCGATTGCCGCCCTGATCCATTTCTTATTTTGATCAAATGGCCACAAAGTTTATAGAACAGTTTCATATGCACATTGCTGGGCCTAAGGATGTTAACACCTTATCTAGCGTCACTCAGGCTCCCGAGGAGATGCTTAGACGCTACTTGGGGAGGTTCCATGCTGCATGTGCAGAGATAAGTAATCCCAATGACAATTCGATAATAATGGCACTGACTAAGGGAATTGACCCCGACTTCGAGTTTGGAAATTGGTTAGCTTGGAAGCCTCCCACGTCGTTGGACCGTTTCTACTCCAAAGCCGTCCAATTCTTAAGGCGAAGGACGTGAAACAGTCTAGGAAGCAGGACGATGTGGGGCCCAGCAGTAAAGGGATTCAAAGCAATGTGGCAGTTAAACAGTCGGGTGAAAGTTTTGGGAAAGTACAGCTGAATATACAGAACAAGCAATCTCAGCCGAGAAGTAGTGATGATCGAAATAAGAAATGGGATCAACACCGTGGCCTGCAACGTAGGGCACCAATGTTTGACAATTACACCTCCTGAATACGTTGCTGGAGAATGTGTATCTACAAACCTGCAATGCCATGCAGTATAAGAAGCTTGCCCCGAAGCCATCGTCGGAGAGGTAGATTCAGACGGGAAAATTTTGTAGGTTCCATGAGAGTTATGGCCACAATACCAATGAGTGTAGAAATTTGCAGGACCTCATTGAGAAGTTGATCAGGGAGAGAAAATTAGATCAGTTCGTGCGGGAGCCGCAGTCTAAAGGTGCAGGCCCATCAAACCAAAGTAGTGCTCAGAATCAGGAAAGACAGGAGGAACCCGCTCGTACGGGCGGAAGGTTGGTGATAAACACAGTTAGTGGTGGTCCCCATCCAGCAGACGAAGCTGGAGGGAAATGGAGTTGTATGCCAGCTCTATCAGGCATGCGGACTCCAAGTGTTGCAGTAGTTTTGATGAAGGGGCACCGGCCAAACAGCAAAGGACAATGACTGATGACATCGTGTTCAGAAGCTGGGATGCTGACAGGGTGGAATCCCCCACTATTGACCCACTAGTCATATCTGCCCAGGTTGGTCGTGCTTGGATAAAGAGGATCCTGGTTGACAGTGGGAGTTCAGTAAATATATTTTTTAAGAGAGCTTACGATCTGATGAAAATGGAAGCCAAGGATTTAAAACCTTGCTAATCTAGAATCCACGGCTTCGATGGAAGTGCCAATATACCCACTGGAGTAGTGGAGCTGCCAGGAGCTAGGAGTTGGAGAGTGCCGGAGAGTCTAGATGCTGCAATTTTTTGTGTTAGACATTCACTCCCCCTACAATGCTTTTTTGGGCCGACCGGCCCTTGCCGAATTCAGGGCAGCAATTGCCCCATGGTGTTTAACTCTGAAATTCCCCACCAATCGTGGGATCAGAGTCATTCAAGGAGATCAGGCTGCTGGGAGAGCCTGTTATGTTGTTGAGCTACGCGAGGCACAGCGAAGAGAGAAGGGAAAGGGCGTAGAGGAATCTCTCTGCGTCCATTTCGCCAACAATTGACAATTGGTGCCTGGGCCCAGGCCTAGGCACCCAAACCAATTTCCGAGAGGGATCTTGATCCAAGAGACACTGACTGTAGAGATAAACCTGTAGAAAATCAAGCTTCCTCGGCCGAACTGACGATCGATGTTCCGATCGACGATGATGATGAGTCAAGGATGTTAAAGATTGGGTCTCAGTTAAGCCAACAGACACAACACGAATTGGTGGAATTTCTCTGGGCGAACCTCGACGTATTCGCCTGGACGCACTCTGATATGTGCAGGATCTCGCCAGACATCATGAGCCACACTCTTAATGTTGACCCGCGGTGTATCCCGGTCAAACGGAAAAGGCACGATATGGATCCAAAGAGATCTGCCGCCCTTAAAGAAAAAGTTGATAAGCTGAAAACAAATGGGTCCATTCAAGATGCTCTATACCCGGAGTGGGTATCCAATCCCGTACTTGTTCGAAAGCCGAATGGGAAATGGAGGACTTGTATTGATTATTCTGATTTAAACAAAGCTTGCCCAATGGAAAATTTTCCACTTCCCCGAATCGACCAACTTATTGATTCAACGGTTGGACATGAATTGCTATCTTTTATGGATGCTTATTCTGGTTACAATCAAATACCCATGCATTTACCTGACCAAGAACACACTAGCTTCGTGACCGATCTGTGACTCTACTGCTACAGAGTCATGCCTTTTGGGCTCAAGAATGCCGGAGCAACGTATCAACGCCTAGTCAATCGGACGTTTGCCAACCAGATCAGGAAGACCATGGAAGTATATGCAGACGACATGCTGGAGAAATCGCGATTATCCACTGATCATGTTAGAGACCTGAAGTCAATGTTCAACATTCTCCGAGAATATAGGATGAAGCTTAATCCACTGAAGTGTCATTTTGGAGTCGCACCTAGAAAGTTCCTTGGGTTTATTGTTAACGCTCGAGGAATAGAAGCAAACCCCGAAAAGATATGGGCAATTAGAAATTTACAAACTCCAAGAACAATAAAGCAGGTCCAGAGTCTCAACGGGAAGGTAGCAGCCCAAAGCAGGTTCATTTTAAAATCCACCGACAAATGCATCCCCTTCTTCGATCTGATCCGAAAAGGAAAGCGGAACTTTGAATGGACCACTGAATGTGAAGACGCATTCAAAGCACTGGTTTAACATCTCTCCACGCCACCAATTTTTTCAAAGCTCCTCGACCACGAGCAGTTATATCTTTACCTGGCGGTATCAGGGAACACTATCAGTGCTGCCTTAGTTCGAGAGGAAGACCGAGTGCAGAAACCGGTTTACTATGTTAGCAAACGGCTAACCAGAGCTGAGAGAAACTATCCGAAGCTAGAGAAATTGGCCTACTCCCTAGTCATCGCCTCGAGAAATCCCCATCCATATTTCCAAGCTCATCCTATTACGGTGTACACCGATCAACCGTTACGACAGGTCCTTACGTGGCCTGAGACGTCTGGTAGGTTACTCAAGTGGAATATCGAACTGTCAGTTTGACATCACTTATACTCAAGGACAAGTCTTAGCATATTTCGTAGCTGAATTTACCATCCCAGAGGACTTGCCCGAAACCAGTAAATCTCCCAAATACATCTGGAAGCTGCATACCGATGGTGCATCCAACGATCGGTGCTCGGGTGCTGGAGTAGTACTTGAAACCCCCGAGGGTCGATCCATATGCTATGCTTTGAAGTTTGAGTTTCGTGCGACCAATAATGAAGCTGAATATGAAGCTCTGCTTGCTGGATTGAAGTTAGCTCGTGATCTAAGAATTATTACCGCGGAAGTTTACTGCGATTCTCAATTAGTCATATGCCAGGTTCGGGGTGAATATCAGGCCAAGGATCGAAGACTAGCTGCTTACCTAACTCGAGTCCAGGAAGTGCTTGACCAATTTGATTATTATGCCATCTTCTATATAGCCTGCGAGCACAATCAGAAGGCTAATTCTTTGGCAAAATTAGCAAGTACGGGTGAAGCGCAGCAGACGGGGCTCGTTCCTTTTGAAACTTTATCCTCACCAAGCATTGATCAGATGGAGACCAACTCCGTATTTGAGGCTACTTCCGGAAGGGAATCATGGATGACTCCGTACCAGAATCACATCGAGCATGGAACACTGCCTGAGCGTAGGAGTGAAAGAAGACAGATTCTTCGAAAAGCCTCACGGTTCACAATCCAGAATGGTGACATGTATAGAAGTGGATATTCTGTTCCTCTCCTCTGATGTATCACACACGATGAGATTAAACGAGTGTTACAGGACGTACACGAAGGGGAATGTGGAGATCACATCGGGAGGCAGGCACTCGCTAAGAAAGTACTCCGATACGGGTACTACTATCCCACCGTGAACCGTGATGCAACAGACTATGCCAGGAAATGCGATAAATGCTGGAGACACGCTCGAATTCCTAGAGCCGCACCTACCGAGATAACCCAAATGGTCAGCCCGTGGCCGTTTGCAGTATGGGGTATCGATATTATTGGAACTTTACCCCTGGCCAAAGGCGGAGTGAAGTATACCATCGTCGCAGTTGACTATTTTACCAAGTGGGCTGAAGCTGAACCTCTTGCAACAATCACGACGAAGAAAGTAATCAACTTCGTAGTCCATAACATTATCTGTCGATTTGGTCTCCCGCATACCATTGTCACTGATAACGGAGCCCGGTTCGACAGTGTTGAATTCAAGATTTTCTGTCAACGATTCCATATCCACAAGAAATTCTCTGTAATGCTCACCCTCAAGCGAATGGCCAAGTTGAAGCAGTTAACAAGTTTATCAAATCTATTCTGAAAAAACGACTAGAAAAGGCCGGGGGGAAGTGGGTTGATGAACTTCCTATAGCCTTATAGGCTTATCGAACGACTCACAAGTCCGCTACCTAACAAACTCCATTTTCTCTATCTTAGGGCTCAGAAGCCCTTATTCCAGTCGATATGGAAGTACCTCCTTATCGCATGACTTATTATGACCCAAAAAACTAATGCCATATTACTTGCTGAATCTTTGGATTTACTGGATGAGAAGCGTGAAGAGGCTGATTTGAGGGCGATTGCATATCGAAGTCGAGTCGCCCGATTGTACAATGCCAAGGTTCGGCTATGGACCTTTGAACTTGGCGATCTCGTTCTGAAAAGGGTCTATCCGTTTCCTTCACACATGAAGCCAAATTGGGAAGGAACGTATGTGATCGCCCAAAAACTCATAGATGGCACGTTCAAGTTATCAACCGTTAACGATCTTACTTTGCCTAGAGCCTGGAATAGTGAAAGCCTCCATCGCTACTACATATGACAGGCTTTATTTATTTGATTCATTCTTTTATTTACAATTTGTTTCTGCATTTCAAAATGTGAATTTGTAATAAGACAACTGACTTTTCCATATTTTCTCATTTCAGTAATAAAATGCCATCTTTTCGAGCCAGAGCTATGATTTATTGAACATGACGTACGATATCATGATGCATAGAGAGCTAAGTTCCATCATGCGGTGGAATTTACTCAAATAGCGAGTGACTGTGATACGACCGGTCACTCACTAAATGAAACCCGAGATCGGGGGCAAGTCACTACGCTAAAGTCAAGAAGGATTGATAGACGACAATCCCTAAAACCACTCCAAACTCCCAGAGTGCTAGTTGGAACATAAAAATCATAAATACGATTTTGGAGAGGGCAGAACCGTTTGCCTAACGACTTCGACCGTATCCTAAACAAGTTAGAGGATAATGGACCCGTCCATCTAAGGACCTCGCTTGTTAGCTCGGGGTGGACGTGATCCGACCATCCACGATCCCGATAAATCCAAGTTTCCAGAGTGTGAACGGCCTCCTAAAAAGTCCAAACAGATGTGACTGGCCATCTGTCAACTAACACCAAATTTCCCGAGTGCGAATTGGAGTACAAACGACAAATCTAGGCTCCCGAAGCACGAACCGGAGTATAAACACTAGCTCTAAATTGCCAGAGCGTGAATTGGAGTATAAACATCAACTCGAAATTCCCGGAGTGCGAATTGGAGTATAAACACTAACTCCAAATTCTCGGAGTGTGAGTTGGAGTATAAACATCAACTCTAGGTTCCCAGAGTGAAAACCGGAGTTTAAACGCTAACTCCAAGTTCCCAGAACGTGAATTGGAGCATAAATACTAAGTCAAAGTTTCAGGACTGCGAACTGTGTTACAAACATCGATAGTTTCCGGATTCCCAAAATGCAAACCAGATTATCGATTACAAATAACACTGATCCCCAGAGAGTGGACAGAGTATAAATATAACTTGGGTGCGGATGACCACTCAAAAAATTAATCTAAGTCCCCAAAGTGTGGACATGCGCTTAAAAATTGTATAGGTGCGATTGACCGTCGAAATACAAATACTGATCCCCGGAGTGTGGATGTGAATATTACAAGTGAACATGCGCAATTCAACCGCTCACCCTTCACTTGTTTCTACATCAATTTGACGATGTGAAGCTCGAAAAGTAGAGACAAACTGCGATCGCTAGACGATCATTGCAACTGGTTCCCCAAACTAGGGGCAGGGCTTAAGTGTAAATCACTGACTAGAGCAATGCGACATCGAAAGTCTGACCTAATCTCCAGTCATGGCTTGTGTTCACGATTTTAAAACTTGGTGTATGGAACAAATTCAACTCCAGAACTGATACTCCACAAGCGTACCGAACTTAGATTCAAACGTTACAACACTTAAGCATAAGAGATAGGAAGAACAGTTGAAGCGAAGAAAATATAAAGTTTCATTTCAACTAACTGAAAGTAAAGATTCATGCATAAGTTCTTCTAGCAAGGGTCGAATCCGCTTCTATACACGACCCATAAAAGCAAAAGTAAACTCCTATCTACCCAAAAAATATGCCTAAGGAGCCTATTTATTCCTTCTTCTTCCTCGGCTTCTTCTTCGGCGTGGAACCGCCAGCACCACTAACGATCCTTCGTTTCGAGCTTTTCCCTTTAGGCGGGGAGTCCCCAGACGGAGGCATAATATCAATTTCCTCCTCTGAACTTGAGTCTAAAGGGATGCTCCCTGCAGGAGGAGTCGAAGGAACTGGATCTACGACCGGAGAATAGATGCACTAGTATCAACAAGTGTACCCCGGGTGATATCATTCTAAGTGGAGTTAGGCCAAGTGCCGTCAATCCACCCTCAGAACTACCGCCACGAGCCGCTGCCTCCATCTCGGCGTTGATTTCAGCCAGTATCTCTGCTTCACGAGCTGTACGGGCTTCATTGGGGATAGCGGTGGTCTTTGTGGAAGCACTAGAGGCAGCGGAAATCCATTAAGCACAAACGGTAAGTCCGCAAAGGGGTCGCTCTGCCGGCCTAGGAGCTCATTCATCATCTTCTCATCAAAAGAAAGTGAGCTCCCTTGTGTTTCTTCAATAGGCACAGCCGTGGTCGTTTGGTTGCCTCGATGATAATGGCCTCCTACATTTGTTGTGATTCCTGGATCGCAGGAGGCGATGCTGATGTAGCTTTAGTCACTGGACAAGGAAAAAGAAGATAGGTTGTTAGTACACACTTCAAATACAAGTCCTTCATTTCGAATGCACATGAGATTTGTTCAGAATAACTTCCTTAGTTTGACCCGCAGCTGGCTGAACAACTTCGTGAGAATTCTCCTTTATAGGAGATAAGCATAGCTGTTCTGGGTCGTAAGCTGGAACGGGTTGAGGCTCAATCACCGGAGAAGACTCGGATCAAGATGAAGTAATAATCTTAGAGCTTGTAGCAAGATGCTCAACGCCTGAGCCTTCGCCAACTTCTAAGTGCTTAGGGCCAAGCTTCTCCCTCGCGTGAGAAATCATAGAGTCATGAAGAACCTTCTTTTCATCATCGATCAGTGTGCGGTTCTCCAGCTCAAACTCATCAAAGGCTCTGCCCGACTGCCCAGCCTTCTCCTCCTCAACCAGTAGGTTCCAGGCATTGTAAAGGTGTGTTGGGTATTCATCGAACCGGGCCAGATCTCTATGCCTCAACACGTTGGCATTGTAAGTGACAAGGAGCTCCTCTACGTCAGCCTCAAGCCTAGTTTCCGCCAGCTGGACTTTTTCATCAACTTCGGCCTCTACCTCACGGACTTTTTCCATAGCCACATCTCTCTCCCTTTGAATCACCACTACTTGATTGCATGCTTCTTGTGTAGAAACATTAGCAGCATCTCTCTCTTTCATGATTTTCGAGACTTTGGCCTTAAGCTCATTCAGCTCTTTCAGGGCTGCATCCCGCTCAGCGGTCACGATAGTGTTCCTGTGGCCTATGTCCTCCACCGTGGCGTAGTGCTCCCATTTCATTCTATCCATCGTCGCATGGGCCTCGTCGGCCTTCTTAAGAGCTTCAATCTCAGATTTACGAGAAGACTCGGCCTCATTATTGAGCGCTTGAATGATCCGGCCTTTCTGGCCGAGTTCTTTCTCCAGTCTTTCAATCGTGACTGCCCAGTCGAAGGCCACCTTTGATGCCTTTTTCGCAATTTTCGGCCACTCCTGATACTGGAAGAATATATCCGTGACATAATCGTGCACTTCGTGTTCGGCCGACGCCGGAATCCTTTTCCAGCGTGGAGGAAAGACAACCCATCAAAACAAATATCAGGAAAATCCTTTCTCGGCTAAGCGAGCCTAATCGCTCTTTCCCCAGTGGGCTCGATGACGGCCTGTGCAGTAGTTGAGGGGTCTGCAACTTCAATTCTACATTGATATTCAGGCCTAGACGATTGGGAAGATGGTTCGTGCCGTGGGGCTTCCGAAGGTCGTGAAACATGAACTGGCGGTGGTGCAGGAGCTCTGGGAGGTGGCGTACGAGATCGAGACTGACGCTTGTACCCCTTATCTCTGTCAGACCGTTCCTAGCTAGAATAACCATGATCGTAGTCCTTGTCTGCTTCTCTCCGGCGTGATTCATAATATGACGAGGAACGGTGGGTATTTCGTAGGCTGCCAAGCATGGAACCGCGGCCAGACATCGTGTCTGCGTAGCAAAACAAGAATGGAGTTAGTAATCTTTCGAAAAAGGCAACTTACGGCCAGAAATCGTGTAGTGTCGTGAAGTGTAAATGTATGTGCAACCCCCTGACCAGCCGGATATTTCGACCGCTTTAGTGGTAAGAGACTCGCTTAAAACTAAGGCATGTTGGAATTCATCCAATCCGACATCATATTGCATGGACAAGTCATCCGAAATTAGGAGATCGGTGAGCCCTTCGTAGAGATCTTCCATTCGTGGGGGAGTCGCCTCCGAAATTCTAACTCCGTAGGCGGATCGGGACGTGACTACAGATTTCCATCTCCCCGATTTGGATTGCTTAAAGACAGCTGCCTTGCCTTTTCTCTATTCTTCAGAATCTTGGATCGCATCCGCAGGCCTGGCCAAAGGTTCGTCATCGGTGTGGGTTCTTTCGGCATCAGCTTCCTCAACTATGACAACTCTGGGCTTCCTGCGCTTAACTCGTTCCCTTGAGATAGTCCTCGGTGCACCGTTGAGCCTTATACTTTGTCTTCGCTCAATCAGCCCAAGAATCCTAAGGTTCCTATCCGTCAAGACCAAGTCGATGTTCCTCTCTTTGCTTGGGACCCCTTGGAGAACACGAACTATCTCCTTATAACAAGCACCTTCGGGACGCTGAATTATGGCTATAAAGAAAAAAAGATTTGAGTTTGACTTCAACTATAACTATCTTATCAGCTTTTCAAAAAGGTAACAATACTCACGTCTGAATAGCATCGACTGGCAAATCCTGGGGGGAATCTAACATAGAACCACTCCGTCTTGAAGTAGCTCATCCTAGTCTAAGATCCCGTGACTACTTGGCAGTTTCTTACTGCTTCTAGGAATGTAAAGGATGGGCTATCTGTTCGACTCTTGAAGTTGAACAAGTATCTTATCTCGGTTGGAAGAGGTGGTTGATAGAGATACTCCATGAATACAATGAACAAGCTATTCAACAAAGCGTATCCGTTAGGATGTAGCTGAGACGGGGCGATCCCTAGAAAAAACCGCACTTCTCTTATATACTGATTGAACGGGAGGAGTGTCTACGCTGCACATGCATAGCGATTTAATGCAGTATACCCTTCTGGTGGATTGTGAGGTCTGTCGTTTGGTCCTAGCAATAGTACATCATCCATCGACAGACCGTGTCTTAGGCATATTCTCCCTAGCATGTCTTAAGAAATATTGGACGGAACCGAGTCTGGTGGACTATTGATGAGAGATGCGTTTGGAGCTTCGTCCGGGGCAGGGCCAATGATTTCGGCCTCAATGTCCAGTATTTCGATTGCTAGAGGAGCTAAACTCTGAATTTCTTGTGGCTGCAAGCTCGAAGTTTCCATAACTAACTAACTCACGAAAAATCACCATTAGATGATAGAGAGCCTGTGCATCCCCCAATGTGAAGTTTGTGAACGTGTCGTGCAGTGCGGTGATGTGCATTACTTGAAAAGATTCTACAGAGTTAAAAGAAGTATGTAAATGACCAGATTTCGAAATCCAGCTGGAGTGACCATCATCGCTGACCGTCACCAGCATACCATGCAGATGTTAGCGATCGATCCAAGTTAAAGTCTGTTTTCATCATGTTAAGTTATAGTTCCATTGACGAGCTTCGGAAGGCAGTCAAATATGCAGTTCTACGGTCAAGTCCGTTTATGCAAGGCTAAAGCTCGTCAGAATCATGTTATCGATTGTTCACAGTTTTGAATCCATCAGAGTTTGAGTTAGTATCGATCGAGAGGGATCTATTTCGCATCGATCAGTAATGGTTGTCTTCGAATCGATCAAGGCCAGTGGCTTCGAATCGATCATTGATGTCCAGGTTCGAATCGATCGGGTTTGCCTTGGTTTCGTATCGATTGTGCGTGTGCATTTCGTATCGATTGTGCGTGTGCGTTTCGAATCGATTTAAAACCCTTCGCTTTGCATCGATCAATAGTTTGGGCTTCATATCGATTCTATGGTTATCGCTTCGATCGTATAGAGCATGCCCACACATCGGTCGTTGCAGATCAATACGATATCTCACTGCCTTCGATCGCTGCGAACTGCGTCATCTACACAACGCTTCTAGAATCGATACGAAATCCAAAACAACACTTTGTCATTTACATCGATTCAAGTGAAGCCGCTTATGATCGAGGCGAAGCGAGGATTAAACCTTTCTTCTTCGCACTCCTTCTTCCTCAAACGGCCCCATTTCCATGGCCATCCTCCATCCTCGACCTCGCTCTGGCCCAACTCCGGCCCTAATTCCATCAGGACCGATCTCAAAAGCGAATAAGATAGCGAGGATTTCGAGTATCAATGTATAGATGTCAGATATGTTCGCAACATTACCTATTTGCAGTGGAATGTTCAACAGATTGAAGATTTGGTTCGGTTCGAAAGGCAGGCGATGCTTCTTTTCTCGAGTTTGTGGATCGACATAGAAAGCAACAGTAAAAAGTGAAAAGTGAAAAGTGAAAAACGGCCGAAGTCCAAAGTATTTATATGGATCCTGGAGAGAAAGAGGGGCGATTCGCCTCCTAGTCAACATGACCGGTCACTACAGGTCAACCTTCAGATCGAGTCGAACGGCGAGTTCAAATCCATCAGCCCAAGCTCCTATCGATTCGAAATGGTTAGTAGATCCATCGACGCGAACTGCGCGATGAAGATAGCTCTGGAGATAATTGAGTTCCATCAATTCGAAATCTTTATTCGCATCGATGAGTTCACAGTCACGGTCCATCGTTGCGGACTGTTCTGTTCGAATCCATTGGTTCCATTAATATGAACGTCAATGTCGAATCCATCAAAGCACATACACATCGATGCGAAGTATTCATATCACATCCACCAAGGCAAAGTCCATCGATGCGAGAGCAACCTTTCAAACTTCTATATCGATTCAAAAGAGGATCGATAGAAGGAACGCCCAAAGACGACCATCAAGCGTTGTTGCGACTCGAGTTTCACATTGATTCAGGAGAGGATCGATAGGGAATTCGATACGAGGAAACTGACAACGACTCGTAAACATGCAACGTTAACGAGAGTCGGGTTAACATGTATATGTGCACGACAGACTAATATTCAATCTTCAGCATTCATAGGAATTGGATGTTTATCTAATAGTGATTACGGCGACAAACGGCTAAGCATTATCGTACAGCAACTCAAGGTTACAACTCTCAACGAAAAAGCAATAACTGTTCAGAGTGAAGATTGCAACATTTCAAAGCACGTCATGTTTCCATAAAACGTACTTTAGGGGGCAAATGTTACCCGCCTTAGCAAGGCCGAGATATCAAGGAACTGGTTGAAAACCAAGGATCGTTCGTCTTGGGTATCGAGCATGCACAGGTTCGCTATGGATGTGGATAAGTTTTGACCGAGTCCGGATCAGGCTACAATCAGCAAGACACGACAAGCGAAGCCATGAAGGCTTCCATTCCAAATTTCAGGTCAATCCAAGTTCGTATGTTCAAGTTAGGATCGATGCAAGTAGGAAGAAATAACCTTGGTTTCGTATCCATCAGTGCAATTTGGTTCGTATCGATGTTGTTCGTATCCATCAACTTCGCACCGATCGGTCTCGTATCCATCAGACCGTCTCGCTTCACATCGATCGTCCATCACCCACTTCGTATCCATCGGCTGGAGACATGTTCAAATCCCTTAGTTATACCTAGTTCGTATCCATAAGGTAGCCATACTCCGTACCCATTGATTAATCATTGCTCGTATCCATCGAACCAAGCCACAATGTCATCTATTCGAATCCATCATAATGCTGCTTGTTCATATCCATCAAGTTGTGGTAACCGTGATCGGTACGAACAAGAACTGAGTCAATAGATACGAACAAAGTTACCTGAAATGGTACGAACTAGAGTAACTCCATTGATGCAATACATACATCGGTCATCGATGCAAACGAGGCGAGAATCAAGGATGCGACACGGTCAACTCGGAGCCAAGAGTCGATCGATGCGAGGAATGTGCCCCACGTCATCACGTGCACGATCGATTCGAAGCTAGTCGATTCGAAGACATGGATTCGACCCAGACAGCCATCCGAGAAACTTGAACTCGTATCGATCATAACTCAAGATCCACCGATCCAAATGCTATGAAATTTTCACAGGAGATTACGTACAAGCCAAAGATTGCTCCCACCAAGTTTTAGCTCCATTGGACACGATCTTGATCGATACGAGTTGATTTCGTATCGATTATAGATCGAGTCGAAACTCTCCGGGATCGATCGTGTGGGCCCACTCACATGCCAGAAGGAGTCTCCCGAAGTTTGAGCGAAATATCAGCCTCCTACACCTATAAATAGAGCCCCAAAGCCTATAGAAAATGGATCTTTTGATTATGAAGCGCCCAGACTCTGTCGGATCGATTTTTGCATTTTAGTCTTGCTGTTGGATTCGAATTCCAAGCTGTAATCTACTGTTGTTCGCTGTAATTACGTGTAATCGTTGAAGGAGAATCAATAAAGCCATAAAAACTTCATAGTGGACGTAGGCAACACGCCGAACCACTCTAGATTGCTTGTCTGTGCATTTGCCTTTATGTTTGTTGGAGTTTTTGTTAGATAATCTTCATTTTAAATTTATATTCTTCACTGTTATCTCTTCAAAAACTTCTGAAGAGTGTTGTGCCCATTTTTGGTACAAACATAGTGATCTTCTTATTCAAGCTTTGCAACTTCTTCTTCGTGGCTGGGGTAGTTTCGATCCTCAAAGTGTTAATTTGCTCTGGATTAGCCTCAATGCCCCTCGAGTTCATGATAAATCCTAAAACCTTCCCAAAAGCAACTTCAAAAGAATATTTCAACTTATTTAACTTCATTACATACTTCCGCAGCACTTCAAACATCTCCAAATGGTAATCCATGTGGTTCCTTGGTAGCTGTGACTTCATGATCATACCATCCACATATTCCATCATCCACCTGATCTGTTTCCTAAACATGGAATTCACCAACTTTTGGTAAGTAGCTCCTACGTTATTCAGATCGAATGGCATCACTCTATAATAGTATAATCCTGAATTCATTACAAAACTTGTGTGTTCTTGATCTAGAACATGTATCAGTATTTGATTAAAATCAAGATAGGCATCCATAAAAAAGAGTAATTGATATCCAAAGGTCCCATCTACCAGCTGGTTAATCATGGGCAAAGGGAAGCTATCCTTTAGGCATGCTTTATTCAAGTCCAAATAATCAATACACGTCCGTCACTTTCCATTTGCTTTCTTGACCAACATGGAGTTTGATACCCATTTAGGGTACATAGCATCATAGATAAAGTCTTTAACCATCAGCTTATCCACTTCTTCGTTCAACAGAGCGGATCACTCCAGACCCAAACCATATCTCTTATGTTTTACCGGTGGATATTTCGAGCACATATTAGTGTGTGGCACACTATCTTAGGCGATACTGCACACATATTTGAATGTGTCCAAGCAAATATATCCATGTTTGCTAGGAGAAAACTGACCAATCCCTTTCCTAATTCTACGCTGAGTTAAGATCCAATCTTGAGGACCCGAGTAGGATTGTTCATATCGATTAGAATGTTGACCGTCAGCTTAGCTCAAGTTGGCCTCACTATAACAACCTACCTAAAAAGAGGCCTAATTTTCTACCCAATAAAGCCCATCAGACCTTAGGCTCATTTCAAAGCTGGCTATTGGTTGGTAAAATTGGTACAATAAAAAAATACATAGCTTATCTATCCTATAATAATCTTACAATGGAAATGATAATATAATATCAAAAATAAGTACCTATTTCATCACAAAATCGAAATCTCAAAAACACAACATATCATCTCAAATATCAAAAATACAATATCTCAAAAACACAATAATATGTCTGAAACTGGGTATATCAAAATACATCAAAAACATAAATTGATAGATAACTACCACAAGACTTTGCCTCCACCTTTATCTTCTAAATCAACATCATCTCTCCTAACCTGTGTGTTTCAATAAGGAGGTGGTCAGAACAACAATGTATGATGAATGAAAATCTTAACTCTCACCATAATAGTGTATGGGCGGTATTATTTTGATAAGTAAAATGTCTTATGCATCATATACTATATCTTACATAAGTTACCTCCAACTCTAGGCCCAAAGGCTCTTCCAGTCCGACTCTATAACTTACACTCTTCCAATCCAACTCTACAACTTACCTTTAACTGTAAGCCAAAGGCCCTTCCTATCCAATGCAACTACCATTAATCATGTCTAACAATGTAAGAAAAAGTAGTTGAGCCACTTAATACCTCTTTAATTGGAATTAGGTAGACTCTGACATTTAATACCTATAACCTAGGCAGATCATCATCATTTAATACCTAACCTAAGGCGGACCTCTCTTTGGTACTCCCTAATTGATATCGCATGTACTCTCATCAGACCACTTAATACTTCTTTATGGGAAGAGGAGGACCCCATAATAACTACTTAATACTTTGACCCAAAAGCAGATCCCTCCTGAGATTCCCTAGTACTGCACCTAAATGATAATCTCGATTATTTAATACTTCTTAAGTGAGAAGGAGGGGGACAATACAACAGCCACTTAATACCCCCGATCGAGAAGCAGGTCCTACACATTATAACCCTACCTAAATTGTGATGTCTCACGTTATTTTGACTATTCATCGTGTTGGAAGCCAGATTAACTTGGCAGACTAACCCTACAGAATCAGGACTAACCATGCACCTATCATGGGTACTTAGTATAGGCATTTCTCACATCAGTTCCAAAGTGACACTTCTGGTAGCCAGATTAGCTGGGCAGTCTTTTGTGTGCTTTTGACTAACCTCGCATCCCTATAACTTAGTTATAATTCCACTCCTATAGCATACTACCATACACACACATAAACACTTCACTGCATTTCTCATTAAGGCCATATATGGAAAACTCCTTGTTTCGCCTTTAATTATGGATTAAATTCCATAATTATCCTTAACAATTTTGTTATGTATTTTAATACTATTTACTAACATATCTATTTAACGTGATTAATATTTTATTAATTATACGTTAATAATATATTTACACACTAAATTGTTTTAATTATACGTAAGTAATATAGGCTAACTAGATATTTCTAAGCATGTAAAGATTTCTGCTTCCTATACTAATTGTTAAAATGTCAAAACATCCAGATTTATACAAGTGTAACTTCATAGAGTAACTTATAAATTAGTTAACATACTTAAAACCAAACAACGAACTTGCATTAATGAAATAGTATCAATTACCTAACTTATTTTATATTAATATAGTAGAATCAACATCTCTATTTCAAGAAATAAAACTTATGATTTAAACCCTTTATATTCTATTAAACTTTTACATACATGAACTAAATGTGAAAAAAGGATTCATTTAAATTATGGAAATAGGTAATGCAAGCTACGAATAAGAGAACTTGTACCTTATACGTAATTTCCTAACTTATTCTCATTTTAAAATCCTTTAAAACTTCAATAGAGAAAAGTTGGAAGTGAAATATGATATAATATTCAAATTGCAATAACAAGACAAATTCTACTATTTTAATATAAAATAATCAAGATTCTAATAAACATAAGAATTGACATTTTATTTTAGGGGAATTTTAGGAGTTTAGGGATTTCATGAACGAAATTCCCTAAGGCATAAAAGAAATTCAAACTTCTACCATACAAATACTAAAATGTGAACAACTAAGGTTTCCACTCACAAATAATTAGTTTGCCTTCCTATGGATTCGATTCACGCCAGCTCCTAATTTCTCCTTCAAGTTTCTTTCTATTGAAATATTAAATAATAGGATTGTATATAAATTAAATTTAGAATTCATAGATTAGGGAAGAATGGAATAAATGAAAGAATACATATAAACCTATTAGCTTGTTCCCTTATATTTGAATTCTTGAATTTAATAGAGGAAGAAGATTAATAGAGTTTCACTAGTGTTCCCAAATAATTTGCAACTAAAGTAAGAGGGCTATTCTCTTATTTATAATGGTTAGAAAGCACCAGATCAGTTGGATTTAAATCGGTTAAAATAATAAAATTCAAGCCATTGTGCCTAATAAAATCCTAACTGCCAGCACAACACTGGTCGACCGCTCACCATCAAGCGGTCGACCGCTAACGGTCGACCAACCATGGTGAGGGGGTCGACCGGTCCTTATTTCATGATGTTAATTTATTTTGTTACGTTTCCTTTTATATAATTCCTGTTCAAAACTAATATTAACATTTTATTAAATGTTAAGTATTCCCTAACGTTAAAAATGTTTATTACCTTTTTTATTTCCTTTTACGTTAATGTTACTTAAATTCAAATTTTGAATTAGTTTGAATTATTTTAAATTCAAGAACTTCAAAGGTCAGGAACTTTTCCGTTTGAGCTAGAATTATAAAAATTTATATCTGAAAGTTGATTAGAAAATCACCACGGACGCAATCGTGTAACTTTCACGGCCAAAATTAAACATTAACAAAAAATTATTTTTTAGCCTCATTTTAATTAATTAATTTTTACTAGTTGTTACATGCACTTCCTCTGAGTTCTTCATAGGATCCATAGACTTATAGAACCTTCTATGGTTCTCGAGCCAGGGCTTGGCGCTAATTGATATGCATCAACATTCTTAAAGGAGAAAGCTTTCTCTATATTCTTCCATTTCTTCAGTCGCTTTGCTTCTCTAAGCTCGACGGCATAACATTCTCAACTGGTGCTTTAGTAACCTCGAATCGATCCAACCCTATTCTCTATGGGGAACTTCATCATTAAACAACAAGAAATTAGTGCTATCCAAAAATCATCAAGGGTCGTTCCGCCCTAAAAGGCATTGTACGTCGACCACTCATCCACAATTAAAAACTTTTGAACCAGCACAATCTTGCAGTCTCTATCTCCCAATTCCACGGACAAATCAATACTCCTATTGGGTTGCTTTGACTCACCAGTAAATCCTTAAATCTGGACTCACTAAGGCATAACATCCTTCATACTTATCTTTGTTTGAACGTCCTTTGAATAGAATATTGACCAAGCTTCCCCAATCAACCAGCACCGTAGCATGGCCTACAACAGTCCTTATGACCATGGGATCGAAAGTAGGCTCTTTAATCCCTTTAGAATCCCTATTCCAAAAGACGATATCGTTAGTACCCTTCAATCCTCAATGGCGAAGAAGCTATAACAAAATACATGCCTCAATGAACACATGTACCGTTCCATTTCATTCAATGTTTATAATAATCATTCCATTCGGTCACCTGGGGACCCTCTCCACTGGGTCTAGGTTGGTTCCCTTAGGCATTTGGGCCTTGGGATCTAGCATATTGTTCGCTATCATGTGGTTCTCTAACGCACTGCTACAATTTCTTCTTTTGTATCAACTCCTTAATAAAAAATCCAAGACGCCTGCACTCATTCGTATTGTGCCCATGAATTTCATGGAAACAATAATACTAGCTAGAGCGCCTTTCTTCTTCGGTGCCTCTTTCTTAGGTCATTTCTTATACCTTTTGTGCCTTGTGTGGTAAGGTACATATTTTTGGGAGTATCATTCATAGGTTTGTACTCCTTTGGTCTAATATTTCACGGATGCTTTTTGGCATCATTCCTCCCACCCCTAATGTTCTGATTCCTCTTCCTTTAGTTACTAGAAGTCCAACCATTCATGGCCACGTTTACAAAGCACTCTTTGGTCTGTTTGATAGCTATATTACTCTGAATTACTACCGTCGAACGTCCACTACCAGTCTTCCTTGCAACCTAACTTGCTTCTTCCAAACGCAAGAACTGATTTCCTTTTTGGTGTAACTCCTCCATAGTCATTGGCTGTTTCATCCTTGGCCATTTTCCAAAGTCCATATCCGGATGTATACCCTGGACCAACGCCAATAACACTGTATTCTTACTTGGATTGCTAATCTTAGTAGTTGCAATGTTGAATCTATTTAGGAATACCTTCAATGACTCCTGAGGTCCCTAAGAAAAGCTCGACAAGGACATAATGTCTTTAGACCTAGTAATGTGGAGCTAGAACTACTCTAAACATTTCTTTGCTAAAGTCAAGATAGATTTAAACATGAGCTAAGTAAACCACACCAATGCAACCCTATCTAAAATGATAGGAAAACACCTGCATCGAACTGCATCAGTTGCCCTGACACCATCCATGTGCCATTCATACTTGAAAAAATATTGCTTGGGGTTAGTAGTACTATTGTACGATGACATTGCAGGCATCGAATCGTCCCTTCAAATGTTCTCCATGAACGGAGTTCTACTAGGGCAGAATCTCGTTCTTTACTATTCTCCATTTATTTTCCTTCAACCGCTTAAACATGTCCCGTATATGCTTCTCACTAGTCTGGTACTTTAAAGGATGACTATTAAGAGTTGCACCAAGTGTTTGACTCCACAAATGGTCTCAGTTTTATCGTTAATGCTAGTTTTCCAGTCTCTAGGAGAACCACTCCTTCAGTTCCTCTTTAACATCTGATTAGCTTCGTAAAAGTTGTTTGAAAACCAACATTAGGAGCTTCAACGTCAAATATATCCACATCACCAACACGTTGCAAATCATCCTCGGAATCAGATAAGTTGACAGCCACGACTCCCTGCCCCTCTAAGGACCGAAATTCAGGTCGATACAGACCTGATTCTGGTCCATACCCGATTTGAATTTCCTTAGCAAGAGCTCGTCCTGTCTCACCAACGCTCGTCCCAGCTGCTCCAGCAGTATTTTCCTTCTTCTTTCTCTTTCCATCCCTTCTGTTCTGATCAGAAGTGGATGAGTTCACTTCTTTAGATCTAGCAAGTGATGCCACTCTCCTGCTCCTCCTAATTCTTTATGACTACTAGATAAGCAAGGCTATGGAAGCATCCATTTTGTCAAGTATAGCCTTCTTATTATCTGCCATCTTTTAATTTAACTCGGCTGTTATCTTATTGTATTCCGCTCTTGTAACCTTCTTCTGAAGGGAAGATGGTCCTAGCAACATTGATGTCTGTTTATAAGTCACTTCATCAAGCTTTAGATGGAAAACCTTCTAGATGTAACCTCTGGGAACTCTAGTCCATGATAGATAGAAAGATATATGCTTGAGAATTGACTTTCTCCGTGAAACCACCAAAAATGTTAGGTCAAGATTTTTGGTTACTCGTAATCTTTTATTTGGAATAATTCCAACTTAAGCCTCCTTAACTAAGATTGATCATAAATTTGGGATTGACATAATATATTTGATATCACTTAAGAAGTTCATGTCTGAATACTCATGCATTAGGGGTTTGTACTTTATATAAATAGTTCTCTAATATTTCGTAAATCCTCAAGAACACTCAAAATTATCATTTAATGATCTTTATTTGAATTTGATGCTTGCTTTATGTATCTAATAATCAAGCAAAATGCGATATTGTAGGCGACGTAACATATATTCATATTACTAACGCATAAGGAATGCATCTTACATGCTCCATATTAAACATTTTGGTATGGTACATATGTACATCACTTGGGACATTCCTAAAATCCTTTTATACCGATTTTAAAGAAGTCCTTTCAAATCCAATATCGAGAACTAAACAACCAAACTATAATTATTTTAACATTAATATATTATTAACAATCATAAGTTTGTCATTTTATTATATTTTTTTAAAATAGTTATTTTATAGTTATTTTTTAAACATACACTTTTTTGCATTTCGATTGAAACTTAAAATATTTGTTTTCTATCAAAATGTTTGCTCAACTCTAACGCATGTTGAACGATACTTTCGTATTAGTTTTTGAATCCTATTCTAAACCTACAAACTGAGTTTCGCTCCCACTGACCTGAAGACATTTTGGATGTTATGTGCAAACATATTAAGTCACTATTTGAAACTTCTGTTTCGACATATATGTATCAAAACTCAAAATCATATTGAGCTATAATTTTGTGAGTAAAGTTTGAATTAATTTAAGCATGTTGAATAATGAATCTGTTATGTTAATTTCAATAATTGAAATTTACGTTGTTATTCTTGTCAGTATAGCTCGCTATTTTCCAACTGCATTGGTCTTTTTCTCAAAAACACTTTTGTGGTCGATGGATTATTTCCTTCTGGAGAACACTAATAAAAACAGATATTGATATTGTACAAGGTATCTTTTTCAGATCTACACAATCTTCCATATAGCAGAGTCAATACCCTTAGTAGGTTATTTGACAATTAAGGAAATTCTTTTGTCGATGCTTTATGAAAGTGTAATTTCTCTTTAGTGTGTAGAGGTTCTTATTAGAAATTCTAATGAGTCTTGTCTATTTTGGCTTAGTCAATTTTATTTCATTCTTTGTAATCAGTTTTATCTTTGGATCATTTCCAAATCCATTTTACTACTATAATCTCTAAAAGAAATTTCTTCATCATGAAGTTGGCTATTCCTGAGACTACAGTTTTTTCTCAACATAACGGAATAGGCATTTAGAAACATTTCATGAACTGCTTTTGTATACACATAAAATTGATTCGGTTCTTGTGAAAACCCACTAATTTTAACATCTAAAAATAATTATAAATGCCAAAAAAATATGCTTACAATTAATTTCAAATGTTAAAGATGGTGAACAATAGGTGTATAAAATTAAAAAGAGTCTACAATAGTTAACATAGAAAAAACATCTCACAACGAAATAAAATAAATAATGTACGCATCACTATAGGACAAACAATGTATGTTAAATAAATAATCATCTCAATTTTTCTATACATTTAGCATTTATAAATTAATACACTGGTGATACATAAGAAATAATCTTGGATAAACAACCTATGGATGCAATATACAACTTAAGCACCATTCTTTACCTTTTCCTTTTTCTTTCTTTCACAGGTCAACGTCACAAATATGTACAAGAAGAAAAAGGCTTCAATTATGTTTGAACTGCACCTAACCCTATACAACCTAGCCCATTCTAAGGGATCTGATGGCTATTGCATAGGAAAAAACTGCCTACATGCCCCTCTTGCGGGATCAAGCCCACATAATTCTATTTTCTACTCTTCTCCTACATCCAAATATTTATTAGTACATTGAAACCATCACAATTAATGCAATCAATGGAACTAATGCAACCATTGTGACTGTCACAACCAATGCAAAGAGTAAAAGTAGAAAATAATATTCCTACTCATGCATCTTAACAATTCATCATATAAGGAAACCATAATACTAACAGTACACAGCCATCAAACATAAAAAAATATTCAATGTCAACCCCAATCCATCAATTAAAGAAATCACAGCAATCCAAATATTTTACGCTCATAGTAATCATCTGTTATAGTAGCGCATCGCCAATGTAAGTATATATCAACAAACATGTATTAATCACCACATATAGTAACACAACATCCATCATTAAATGTGCACTAACCAAATCAATGTTAGTAACACAGCATACATCATCAATTAACCATAATTAACAACCCATTAACTAGTAGCAATAATGGTAAAATATTGCACACTGATAAAGTGTGATACCATCATCAAACATCCATCTTATGTGATAATTATAGCAACAGCCATTTCTACATTCAACAACCAACAAAATAATATATTTACATTCATTTTTCTCTTAAATAATTCTATTACTGTTTGTTTTAAATCCACCTTTATTTATTTATTTTTGAAAAAAATAATTCTTCCAAACTAGTAATTGTAACGATCGTAAATTTTGAACAATTTAAATTGTGAATATTTAATTAATTTTGAATATTTGAATGATAATTTAAACTGAATTTCCAATATAACAATGAATTTTGCGATCAAATTTGAGAATTTAATCTAGAAAAAGTTGAATAAAATTTATATTTGACTTTGGAGTTGAAATTGAATATTGAATTTGTATTTTTAATTCAAACTAATGACTTAAGAAAATAATTTGGATACAAGAATTTTTATTTATGTAAATTTATAAATGGATGGTTAGTTTTAAATAACATTTTTCTTTTCTTTAAAATAAAAAGGAATAAAATTTTATTCAATACAAAATAGATAAGTAAATATACATAGTTAAAATTTAAAACAACATATTTGTAAACTTCGTAAAATATGAAGTGACTACATTGGAAAAGTTATAACAACATAATTCAACAAAACAAAGCAAAGAAATAACAAAATTTATTGAAATTCAAAATGAAAAAAAATATATAATAAAATTTGGTTAAGTGTTGTTGGGCTTTGAAATTGTGAATCTCGGTCCATTTACCTTTGAATGCCGTTTCCTTTTTACCTCAATTCGACCCGTTTCCTCCATTATCCATTTTCACAAACCCTAAGCAAAATCACGAAAGAAAAAGAAAATAAAAATGATGGCAGCCGTTCCTCTTTGTAAATTAGGGCTAGCAATCTAATCTAGGGTTTTGCTTCTTGCGATTCAAAACAAGGGTTTGCGATCTAATCTGGGCTTCGACCTTCGTTCAAATTGGCTTATTTCCCTTCGGCTGCTTCGACTTTGTTATGGTGAGTTTTCTGCTCACGATTAATTTTTAATTCAGGTGTTTGAATTTGTTTGAAGTGAATTCCTTGGTTGCATGCTATGTTTTTGGGGCGATTTGATTATCTTTGGCTCGGCTAATTTAATTTTTAAAACTGATATGCTCAGATTTGTGACTGCATGTTGAATTTTTGTGCTAGTTGCTGTTATTTGCTCGATTTACTTGGATTTTAAATTGGTAGAAACAGATGCTAGTAATTATTTTAAACTATAAGAACAGATTCTACCCATTTGATTTAGTTTTTGAACTGTTAGGAGCAAATGTTTTTTTGATTTCTTTTAAAATTTAAATTTGTAAGAACAGATGCTGCCCAGTCTTAATTTTTAAATTGATTAGAACAAATGCTACCTGACTATTTGTGTTTGTTTTAAAATTGATAGGAACATGTGCTATTTGTGTTTGTTTTAAAATTGATAGGAACATGTGCTATTTGTGTTTGTTTTAAAATTGATAGGAACATGTGCTATTGGTGTTTGTTTTAAAAATTGATAAGAACAGATGCTATATTTATTTTGTTATTAAATTGATAAGTACAGATGCTACTAAATATCTTGTTTGAAAACTGTTTGCAAACAATTGCATTATGAATTTAAACTTGCATGTTTGTCCCATGCCTGGTAACCATTAGACCATTTATTATTTTGCACTTGAGTCTTTTGGTACTGTTGTTGTATTGGTGTTGCATTTGGTCTGCATTGTAGTTGTATTCATATATACTTGCTACTGTTGCATTACTTGCTTCACTTGAGTTTTTTTTTGTAACAGTAGTCTACTGTGTTCATGCACTTTGGTTTGTGGCAGTTTGCATGTCAAGTTGCATCCATGCTGTTGCACTTGTAGTTGTACCCCATGCTGTTGCACTTGGGTCTGGTCACTGTTCTCTTGGTTGTTCTAGTCTTCATTTCCATTGTTGTTTGCATCCTGATATATGTTGCATTGCAGTTGATTCATTTGGTCATTTGGTGTCTGCATCCTTATCTGTTGCATACATAAGTTTGGCCACTGTTGTATAATTGCATTTGATCTGCACTTGTGTATATTCTCAGGTGGCACACTGCAACTGCACTTGCATTTGTGACCTTTATTTGCCTGTTGTTTGAATTGTGCATTATTCATGTGTAGCTTGGTCATTTTGATGCACTGCCTTGATTTATTTTGCCTCTATCTTTATAGTTACAGGTTTTAAACTTGATTTAAAAATTCAAACTATCCACCTAAGTGTTTTTTTTTAGTTTTTAATCCTTAAACAAAATATGTTGTATGTGAGTAACATTTTATATTAAATAAACTTAAGTAGAAATTATTTGCCTGTTTTACTCTAGAAACAAGTGTGTTTGCATGAAAACACAATTTCATACTGGTAGATACATGAATATATTTAGTTGAGCAAGCTGCTGTGAGTTTATTTCTTTCAGTGTGAAGATTTAAGGTTTAACAAAATGTGGTTATGAACATTTGTCAAAGTTTAAAGTTCTATTTAATATGAAAGTTCTGTATTGTCTCTGTGAATTTAGAAAATAAACAAAACAAATCTTATGGGTTGTCTCTGTGAACATTGGAACAAATCTTGATCATTTTGCTGTGTCAATTTGTGTATTCCCTGTTGTTAACTCTGTCTGGTTGATGGGCATGTCACTGACTTGCTGTCTTATTCATCTTGGTTTTAGTTGTTGTAAATCCTATGTGATGTTTGCCTAGTTGTGGTCTTGTTTCATGTTTAATGCAGTGCTTGGTCATCGCACTGGTCATTGCTTGTGAAGTTTGGTATTGCATTGTTATGTACGTGATATGTTGACACATTCACCTATGCTTGCACTACTTCATTCCAATGTATACTCTTGTCTGCAATTGTTCATCCTGAAGCTTGATCATTGTTTCACTTGTCTTCACTTCTGTTTTCTCCTAGTTGCTGTGGCATTGTGCCTTTGGTCTGCATATTGACTGTTGCAGTCCAACTTGTTGTTGGTCTTACTTATAATTTGTAGCCAGTTGGTCTTCAGTTTCATCTTCAATTGTAGCTTGTTATATGGAACTGGTAGTTGTTGCTGAGCTTGCATACTTCATGCTTGTTGTTGTATACCTGTCCACTGTAGTTGTGTCTTGCCACTGCTGCCCCTGTGCACTATTGATCTGTGCACTGTCCATACTTGTAGTTGTATGCCCTGTTGCATTTGGGGCTGCTGAAACTGTTGTGCATTTCGGCCTGTACTTGTGCTCGCTGCCTTGACCTGCTGTGTTGTTTCTGTTCGGGCTTGTTATTGTATCTTTGTGGTCTTTGTGATTACACTCGCACACGTGTTGGCGAGGCAGTGCACACGTGTGTTTGTCAGAACTTAAAAATTTGAAATTGTTAATGTGAAAAATCCGTAATAGATTTTAAATTGATTTATCTGTTTTACCATATCTGTAACCATATTATTCAGTTCATTTCAAATTTATTTACTTGAATAAAGATTAATCCTGACTCGAGTGTTTTTGTGTTTTGCAATTAACGCTCGGGTCAGACCGAGTATTTTTACAGCTTGGAGTTTTGCGCGCAGCGAAGTTAGAGAGAGAGGGGAAAGCACAACTAAAGCTTTTCAGAAAATTATTTTTCTTGTACTTAATAAAATTTGTTTTCCGCTGTATAAAATGTAACTTATTGTATTAACTCTGATATTTGTATATAAAAGAAAAGTTGTTTATAAAATATGATTACTATTCTGTGATTCTGTAGCTGATTCTGTTTAAATGTTATAAACTAAATAACAATCCGTCATTTTGAACGTTTCTAGTTGGTTTAATTACCGACTAGAGGCGGTCAAGGCGGCGGGTCGTTACAAAGTGGTATCAGAGCTTTGGTACACAAAGCTTAGTTTATGGCGTTTAATATGAATAGTTACTAGAATCACTTTAAAGGGAGTGTTTTCAAATCTAAAGAAGTTTAAAATTGTTTTCTTTAAAATAAAAGGTATTTGAAAATTAGAATTATTTTTGGAAATTCCCCTCTCTAAATTTAGGTTTGCGACTGTTTCTCTTCGGTGAGGTCTCGTTAGACTTGAGTTTCGATCGTTCAGAAACTCATTATCGAATTTTTGAGAGTCATGGAAAATGAAATGTAAGTCAAGTGGATTAATGAATTGGTTTAAATTGACTTAAATCAAATATTTTGAATATCTCCAAAGTAGTAATTGGAAAATAAAATGATATGTCAATTTGATTATAACCAAGCGGATTATTGAACTATAACTTGGAAATTTAATTTTGAATTCTTTTGAAAAATTGATTTCAAATGTTGTGAAGAACGATTTAGTGAATAAATGGATTATAAGTATTTAACTTATAATATGAAATTTTGGGTATATAACTAAGTTATATGAGCCGAATTGAATCAAATTAATAAAGGAGATTATAAAACGAAGTTTTATAAATAGAAATGGAATTTCTAAAGATGTTTATAAAATCCGCAAATGACTTATTTTGATAAGTAAATTGTTGTAACTTATTAAAGGAGTTATATCTATGGTTTTGGACAATAAATAAGATATAAAAAGAGATATGAATCTAATGAAAATTTATAAGAGATTTAAATAGATGCAATGAAGAATTTGAATTTGTATGGCATGAAATTAAGTTAAGTGGAAAACTTAATATTGGAAATTTGAAGTTGATTTAAAACCAATATTTTGAAATGTATGCAGAATTCAAACTATGAATTAAGTTGAAGTTGAAACTTAAATGGGAATGTTTTTGGGAAGCAACACTATGAAATGAAGTAAATCCATTTTAAGTTGTTTTGAAATGTGTTAAGTATCGAAAGCATAGATTTCAACATTCATTGTTGAAATAGACGTTTTCGAGGAAAAGAAAGGAAATGTTTTATATAGTATTGGGATTTATACATCTATATTAAATTCGAATCCCTATACTAATGATTTTTGGGTCGTCGTAACGATGTTTTACGCAACATTCGTTTTGACTCAAATAAATGTGTTTAAAGAATGATTTCTTTTAAGAATGAAATATATACTTGATTTTGGTTTAAGTATATCGAATATTTTCAAAGTGTTGAAAATAAATGGATTTGTGAATTACTTATTATTGAATAAGTATGAAAATATTTTCCAATATGAAATGAAAAGTTTGAAACTTTATCTTTTAAAGATAAAGTGAGAAGTGAATGTTTGAAATTTTATCTTTTGAAGATAAATTGAAAATGAATTTGTGAAATCGATTTGAAAATCGTATATTCATAGATACTTTGGAAATGTAAATTCACTATGGAATTTATAAAAGAAAGGGGAATTTGTTAAAAATAAATATTGATTTATTTTTGAAATGTGGAAATAAATTTACGGATTTGGAACGTAAGTTTAAAATAAATCGGTAAGGATTTATTTGATTAATTTAAGTGAACCATTTGAAGTTTAAAATGGATAAATATTTGGAAATGTTTCCATTTAAGGAAATTGCTTTGAAATTTGTTTTCAAAGATTAAAAGGTGCAAAATGATTTGAATTTGTTTCAAATGGTTAAGTGTGAAAATTTTTATATCTTGTAAAGATATTATTTTTGGGAAATTTGAACAATTAGTTCAATTTGGAAATTTTCAAAGTGATTGAATTTTGAGTTAAATTGAGTTTAACTTTGACGCCCAAAAACAATTTAAGTTGAACATTGAATTTTAAATGGATGATTTGGATTGTATGTCTAACGTCGTGAATTGACGACATATCAATTGATCTCTATTAAATATATATCTGTTGGTGGCGGAGAATTTATTCTCTTAGCTTAACACCCTTCTCTGAGACGTACGAGCTCAGAGGTTATATATCGATAGACATCAATTATGTGTTGAGGATTGACGATGTAACGTGAAATCCAAATCGAGTGTGAAGTCGATAATAAATTGGATTATGAATGTGAATTAGGTTTGAGATAACCTTAAAATTCCAAATCGGCTTAGAGGAAAATTTTAAATGGATAATGAAATGGAAAAATTTGTGAATCCTCTATTTGTTATGGGTATGAAATATTGTGGTTTTCATAACGTATATGTGTGAATACGATTAATTCGAAAACCAATTAGTTTGGAAAAGTAATTGTTATGGAAAACTTATGTAAGTACATGAGTATGATATGTACTAAATGTGAAATGAAATATTATATATGTATGTATAATATTATGTTTTCCAAATTGAGGATATGGAAAGGTACCTTCCATTTATACTGTGTGACTGTGTGATGGTGATGGAACTCGAGATGAGTATCCATTTAAAAATCGTAGCTACGTAGTATTTCCATTAGTTGGATGACCATTTATATTTCCATTAGTTGGATGACCATTTATATTTCCATTAGTTGGATGACCTTTTGTATTTCCATTAGTTGGAATGTCCTTTTGGACTGGTATAGTGTGCTAGCGTAATTCGAGGGGCGAGAGGCCTATGGTTACAAGCGATTCCACTGGGATAGTGGCGTAACCGCCGAGTATACCGCGATCTAGTTACACTCGGGTGGTAGCGTAATTTGAGGGGCGTGATGCCTACAGTTACAAGCGATTCCACTGGGATAGTGGCGTAACCGCTGTGTAAACTGCAATCTACAAACCAAAGCGTAATTCGAGGGGCGAGATGCCTACGGTCACGAGCGATTCTACTGGGATAGTAGCGTAACCGCCGTGTGAACCGCGATCTTTGGCAACAACCATGGCGAAATTCAAGGGATGAGATATCCACAGTTACAAGCGACTCTACTGGGATAGTAGCGGAACCGCCGAGTAAACTGTGATCCATGGGGGAATGTGCTTTCCATATCCATTTTTAAAAGAATTTTTAAAGTATTTTCACTGGGAATTGAAGCAAGTATATTTAGTACTTGGAGATTGTTAGACTTGCGCCTGGCCAGCGTATGCCTAATGTCTTTAAGAACGACAGTAGACTTGTTAAATTTCGAGTTAGCAAGTATTTTCAAACTTTAAATAGCAAATCAATTATCTGAAATTAAAGTGATGTAAATTCCAACCTAATGAATTAAGGAAGAGGATTTTTGAAATGTTTTGAAAAATCCACAGCTTTGGAAAAGTTATAATATGTAAAATTTCTTAAATGTAGTGTTTCAAATTTAAAATTTGGGTTTTGTAAGTTGAAAATTTTAGTAAAGATTTTTTTTTGTGTCTTGATTGTAGAAAATAATAAACAAAAGAGTTAATTAGCAAAGCTAGCGAGATAAAACAAATAGAATGAATCCTATATTCATTCATCTTTAATAAGTGTTGAACTTGATAAAATTGAGTAAAATATAAATATCGGTGAAATTTTAACAATCATTTTTCCTTACTTGTAATTTCGGGACGAAATTCTTTTAAGGAGGGGAGATTGTAACGATCGTAAATTTTGAACAATTTAAATTGTGAATATTTAATTAATTTTGAATATTTGAATGATAATTTAAACTGAATTTCCAATATAACAATGAATTTTGCGATCAAATTTGAGAATTTAATCTAGAAAAAGTTGAATAAAATTTATATTTGACTTTGGAGTTGAAATTGAATATTGAATTTGTATTTTTAATTCAAACTAATGACTTAAGAAAATAATTTGGATACAAGAATTTTTATTTATGTAAATTTATAAATGGATGGTTAGTTTTAAATAACATTTTTCTTTTCTTTAAAATAAAAAGGAATAAAATTTTATTCAATACAAAATAGATAAGTAAATATACATAGTTAAAATTTAAAACAACATATTTGTAAACTTCGTAAAATATGAAGTGACTACATTGGAAAAGTTATAACAACATAATTCAACAAAACAAAGCAAAGAAATAACAAAATTTATTGAAATTCAAAATGAAAAAAAATATATAATAAAATTTGGTTAAGTGTTGTTGGGCTTTGAAATTGTGAATCTCGGTCCATTTACCTTTGAATGCCGTTTCCTTTTTACCTCAATTCGACCCGTTTCCTCCATTATCCATTTTCACAAACCCTAAGCAAAATCACGAAAGAAAAAGAAAATAAAAATGATGGCAGCCGTTCCTCTTTGTAAATTAGGGCTAGCAATCTAATCTAGGGTTTTGCTTCTTGCGATTCAAAACAAGGGTTTGCGATCTAATCTGGGCTTCGACCTTCGTTCAAATTGGCTTATTTCCCTTCGGCTGCTTCGACTTTGTTATGGTGAGTTTTCTGCTCACGATTAATTTTTAATTCAGGTGTTTAAATTTGTTTGGATTGAATGTTGGTTGCATGCTATGATTTGGTGATTATTAGCTTTCAGTTGCTCGGTTAAATTTGAATTTTAAACTAATAAGAACAGATAACTCACTGCATGTTGGATTGTTGGTTGCTATTCGTTATCACTTGCTCTGATGTTGTGTTTTTGAACTGTTAAGATCAGATTCTACTCAATTTTTGATTTTAAACTAATAAGAATAAATGCTATTTGATATTTGTTTTAAATTGGTAAGAACAGACACTATTTAAATTTTAATTTAAACTGATAAAAACAAATGCTATGAATAACCTGATGAGAACAGGTGCTTCCAAATGTTTGATTTCAGATTGTTGTTTTGAAAATTTGTTTTTCTTAAAAACTGATTTGAACAGATGCTATAAATTTAAATTTTTTTTTTTTACTGTTGAGAACAGATGCTATCATTTTAAGAATCTGATGAGAATAGAGGCTATTAAATCTTGACTTGCTTTGTGTTGCTGCATGTGTTGGATCTTGCTTTGTTAATGAATATTTATATGGAAACCTCTGAACCCAAACCTTCTTCTTTGTTTATCCGTGAATCAATCACTTAAGCCTATAATATGTTGTGATGTTTTGGTACCTGAAATTGTTTTTGTTAAGTGATAATGTGTTTGCATGCTTGTTTATGTTGACTGTCCCTCTGTTTTGAAATGCATGTGAGTTTTCTAAGCTCACGATAATCTTCATGCAAGTTTTTGAATTTGTTTGAAGTGAATTCCTTGGTTGCATGCTATGTTTTTGGGGCGATTTGATTATCTTTGGCTCGGCTAATTTAATTTTTAAAACTGATATGCTCAGATTTGTGACTGCATGTTGAATTTTTGTGCTAGTTGCTGTTATTTGCTCGATTTACTTGGATTTTAAATTGGTAGAAACAGATGCTAGTAATTATTTTAAACTATAAGAACAGATTCTACCCATTTGATTTAGTTTTTGAACTGTTAGGAGCAAATGTTTTTTTGATTTCTTTTAAAATTTAAATTTGTAAGAACAGATGCTGCCCAGTCTTAATTTTTAAATTGATTAGAACAAATGCTACCTGACTATTTGTGTTTGTTTTAAAATTGATAGGAACATGTGCTATTTGTGTTTGTTTTAAAATTGATAGGAACATGTGCTATTTGTGTTTGTTTTAAAATTGATAGGAACATGTGCTATTGGTGTTTGTTTTAAAAATTGATAAGAACAGATGCTATATTTATTTTGTTATTAAATTGATAAGTACAGATGCTACTAAATATCTTGTTTGAAAACTGTTTGCAAACAATTGCATTATGAATTTAAACTTGCATGTTTGTCCCATGCCTGGTAACCATTAGACCATTTATTATTTTGCACTTGAGTCTTTTGGTACTGTTGTTGTATTGGTGTTGCATTTGGTCTGCATTGTAGTTGTATTCATATATACTTGCTACTGTTGCATTACTTGCTTCACTTGAGTTTTTTTTTGTAACAGTAGTCTACTGTGTTCATGCACTTTGGTTTGTGGCAGTTTGCATGTCAAGTTGCATCCATGCTGTTGCACTTGTAGTTGTACCCCATGCTGTTGCACTTGGGTCTGGTCACTGTTCTCTTGGTTGTTCTAGTCTTCATTTCCATTGTTGTTTGCATCCTGATATATGTTGCATTGCAGTTGATTCATTTGGTCATTTGGTGTCTGCATCCTTATCTGTTGCATACATAAGTTTGGCCACTGTTGTATAATTGCATTTGATCTGCACTTGTGTATATTCTCAGGTGGCACACTGCAACTGCACTTGCATTTGTGACCTTTATTTGCCTGTTGTTTGAATTGTGCATTATTCATGTGTAGCTTGGTCATTTTGATGCACTGCCTTGATTTATTTTGCCTCTATCTTTATAGTTACAGGTTTTAAACTTGATTTAAAAATTCAAACTATCCACCTAAGTGTTTTTTTTTAGTTTTTAATCCTTAAACAAAATATGTTGTATGTGAGTAACATTTTATATTAAATAAACTTAAGTAGAAATTATTTGCCTGTTTTACTCTAGAAACAAGTGTGTTTGCATGAAAACACAATTTCATACTGGTAGATACATGAATATATTTAGTTGAGCAAGCTGCTGTGAGTTTATTTCTTTCAGTGTGAAGATTTAAGGTTTAACAAAATGTGGTTATGAACATTTGTCAAAGTTTAAAGTTCTATTTAATATGAAAGTTCTGTATTGTCTCTGTGAATTTAGAAAATAAACAAAACAAATCTTATGGGTTGTCTCTGTGAACATTGGAACAAATCTTGATCATTTTGCTGTGTCAATTTGTGTATTCCCTGTTGTTAACTCTGTCTGGTTGATGGGCATGTCACTGACTTGCTGTCTTATTCATCTTGGTTTTAGTTGTTGTAAATCCTATGTGATGTTTGCCTAGTTGTGGTCTTGTTTCATGTTTAATGCAGTGCTTGGTCATCGCACTGGTCATTGCTTGTGAAGTTTGGTATTGCATTGTTATGTACGTGATATGTTGACACATTCACCTATGCTTGCACTACTTCATTCCAATGTATACTCTTGTCTGCAATTGTTCATCCTGAAGCTTGATCATTGTTTCACTTGTCTTCACTTCTGTTTTCTCCTAGTTGCTGTGGCATTGTGCCTTTGGTCTGCATATTGACTGTTGCAGTCCAACTTGTTGTTGGTCTTACTTATAATTTGTAGCCAGTTGGTCTTCAGTTTCATCTTCAATTGTAGCTTGTTATATGGAACTGGTAGTTGTTGCTGAGCTTGCATACTTCATGCTTGTTGTTGTATACCTGTCCACTGTAGTTGTGTCTTGCCACTGCTGCCCCTGTGCACTATTGATCTGTGCACTGTCCATACTTGTAGTTGTATGCCCTGTTGCATTTGGGGCTGCTGAAACTGTTGTGCATTTCGGCCTGTACTTGTGCTCGCTGCCTTGACCTGCTGTGTTGTTTCTGTTCGGGCTTGTTATTGTATCTTTGTGGTCTTTGTGATTACACTCGCACACGTGTTGGCGAGGCAGTGCACACGTGTGTTTGTCAGAACTTAAAAATTTGAAATTGTTAATGTGAAAAATCCGTAATAGATTTTAAATTGATTTATCTGTTTTACCATATCTGTAACCATATTATTCAGTTCATTTCAAATTTATTTACTTGAATAAAGATTAATCCTGACTCGAGTGTTTTTGTGTTTTGCAATTAACGCTCGGGTCAGACCGAGTATTTTTACAGCTTGGAGTTTTGCGCGCAGCGAAGTTAGAGAGAGAGGGGAAAGCACAACTAAAGCTTTTCAGAAAATTATTTTTCTTGTACTTAATAAAATTTGTTTTCCGCTGTATAAAATGTAACTTATTGTATTAACTCTGATATTTGTATATAAAAGAAAAGTTGTTTATAAAATATGATTACTATTCTGTGATTCTGTAGCTGATTCTGTTTAAATGTTATAAACTAAATAACAATCCGTCATTTTGAACGTTTCTAGTTGGTTTAATTACCGACTAGAGGCGGTCAAGGCGGCGGGTCGTTACAGTAATATACTTCAAGATATTTTATTGTAATCTCATTGCTTTAAATCTCTCCAAACATCGTATTTTATCTCAAAAATAGTAGTTTTCACAAAAATTATGTTATTATTTACAAAATATCATTTTACTAAATAATAGTAAACTTCCCAATCATAATTTAAAAATATATTTTATGTTATTATTTATGAATTTCCCCATAAATCGATAAATAATAATCTTACTAAATCTATCAAATTAATCTTATTCTATTTCATTAAAATATTATTATTTACAAACATTTCACGCAAACCGTAAACAATTAAGTTTATTATTTATTTATTTCCTTCCTACCTTATTGCAAAACTCTACCAACCTAATTTCAATTAATTATATTTAAACATCCATAATATGACAATCAACAATAATTATCCAATTAAGGCACAACGTATATAAGATAGCCACAATTATCAAACAGTCACAACACATTCCAATAATTATAATTTTCCATCAATAAATATCTATTTTCTAATTAAGAATTCAATCAATTAAATTAAATAAATCATACAATGTATTTTTTCAATAGTCTCCAAATGCAGCAAACCCAATGCTATATTACGTAGGATTTCACTATGAATCCAACATAAAGAACTGTGCATGAATTAGAGTTGTATGTGAAAGTTATTAACGTTATATGATTTGGACTTTAAAACACTAAATAAACAAAATAAATCAATAAGAGTATCGTAATTACTTATTTATCTTTCACGTTCCAGCCACCATGCATTGGAACCCATACCTAACCAATTTTGACCACCTACCGTTGCCAACTCCGACCATCATACCCCGACCACAACACAACGTCTCCCTCTCCAGCATGAGCTAATAACCGAACTCTGGCCGCCTATGGTCATATCGATCTAAGATGATCGGTCACTATGGATGCATCCCATTGATTTCCCTTTATGCAACGGCTATTTCGATTGTCGATTGGTCGTTGTTTTCCCATTGAATCAAAAACTTTAGATTCAACGGTTGAGAATTGTTCATCGATTTTAGGTTGACTCGATCGCTTCTTTGAAAAACGAACACCAACCATTAATTTCATTCATCGATAGCTTTGCAACGATATATAATATGTAAGGGTGTGGGCATTATGTTTTTGAATTAATTTGTAATTAGCAAAAATCATCGGCCATTAAAATGCAATTAAGGGAAATTTCGAGATTAAGAAAGAAACTGAAGATAGAGGTGACTATTAGGGTTTCATAGCCTCACTTCATTAGGCTGTGTTATGGGATGTGTATTCGATTTGGCCCAAAACAGCTACGTATGTTGTTTAAACACTCTAATGCCTCTATTTCGCAAATCGAAGTCCAAATGCATCAAAACTATATATCAGACCAATCGTCTTGGAAAGACATTCGCACTTTCCATTCTTCGATTAATAATTCATTTTTAATTACTTTAATATCAAAAGTGTAAAATTTGCGGGTGGTTACATTCTCTCCCTTTAAAAAAATTGCACCAATCACAATTCCCCAATTACTACTCTCAGTCAAAATCAATAAATTGTTGGTATAGTTACAGGATATGGAAAGTAAACTAATCATAAGTTAATTGCCTATAAAGTAGTACATAACGACCATATAACATTAACTATGCTATATTCAGATTCATCTATAAACTAAATTTACCCACACATACTATAGTATAGTAACACATACACTTTCTCAACCACACAATCCAAACTATCATACGTAAAATAACACTTCATTAATAAGGGTAAACAATATCTATCATGGATTAATTCATCTAATGTAATTCAATAATTCAACCATAATTAAATACAACAAAACATATATTTAACCAAACATGCATGTACAATGAATGTAAATCAACAGTCATAATTTTATCATGATTTCAATCATTCCTACATGGGTAAAATATAATAAAAAATAAATAGTAGTATCGTGTCTGACTTATAAAGATTTCGACACTAAAACTTAACCAATTATAAAATCTAGTTTTACACCGGCGGAATAAAACAATTTCTATTAGCTACAAGCCTCCTACCTCGTCTTCATCTTCTTTGTTCATCTTTCCAAAAAAAATGCATTTAAGCCCACAAACTCATCATACTCAAATGAGTACTCATGATTTTATAGAAAATAATAAAAGCATGGATCAAACATAAAGTCTAGTACGAGTAAAACTTACCGTTAACAAATAGCAAGACATGCCGCTAAAGCATGGAACAGGTTTCCCTCACTCATACACCACAATAGTTATATTATATCATGTTATAGTCATCATATCATGAGCACATATATCATATCACTTTCAAATCACAAGTATACCATATACTCAACACCCATTTATGTCATGGATGTTAGCTTTTTCATTTGTTAATTTTTATCAGTGAATAGGCTTGGAAGTTACCTTTTTTATTTGCTATTTGTATGCATGTATGATGTGTGATGATTGTTTATGCTTGAATATGGTTGTTAAGTGTGTTGAATAACCTTATTGATTTTGTTTGGGATTTCAGGGGTGAAATTTCTAAAGGAAGAGAGAATGTAACAATCTAAATTTTACATATTAAAGGATCGTAAATTATCGATATTATTTTTATATAGGATCGTATGATTCCATATCTTTGCAAAATGGCAACAAAATACATTTCCCATTGATAGATTTTTTATCGGATGATTTTGAATCAGAAAATCTAGTATGACTTATAACTTTTGATAGAAGCCGAACTGGGGTTTGAAGCCATTGACATTAGATTGGGATGATGGCTTCTCTTTCCATAAGGTGGTCAAATAGGCAAACCGATTTACTATTAAGGGGATATGGTTGTTTTGAAGTTTCATTTGATTTTGAACAGCTAAGTGATAATTAAGGGGAATAATGGCTAAGCCCAGGGCCCATTTTGGGACCATCACCTAAAGGAGGTTAATGATACTTCTGCTTGTCATATCACACTATCTAAAATAGTTAGAGAATCTACCATTGACATTATATACCCTTAAAACACTCTAAATCTTACTTTAATTGGCCAAATCTTATCATTATAAGGAGATTAGCACTTAGATTTAGGGGATTTGCTATTGTAGACACTTAAGAGCTTTTGTTTATTTTTGGATTCCATGCTCTTTTGGATTGATTAGGTTTTTGGTGAGTGGTTAGGACCTCTCACTTGCTAATTAGTCATTATACACTTTAAAATGATGTTATAAAATGATTTTTGGATCCTAAAACATGTTTAAACCTTACTAATCACATATGTTAATTTGAAATGATTTGACAAAGTTTAGTGAACTTGTGTTCTTATGGATCTCCCTTGTTCTTATAGTCTACATATTCTTCTACCCTTAGATTTAGGCTCTAATTTGATATGTATGAATGACTGCTTGCTTGAATATAGTCTGTAGGCTAATTGTTTGGATGGTTGATATTTGTATGGTTAAAAATGCCAATCGACAGACGACTTAGAATTAGGTACAATTCATCGAATCGGTGATGATCCAAGAATTAAATTTCATCCAAATTTGATGCGATCTATGTGGGGCAACAAGGAAGGCCTCATAAATTTATGATTCAAGTATCAAGTCATTTGGAGTTTGTTTACTCGAGTTATGGCAAAAGAAGTTGGGCCGATGGTGGTGTGCATATCTTGGATCAATGCAGGAGTGTTTTGAGTCATGCTCATGTTATATAAAGGTTTTCTTCGAGTCATGTAGAGGAGTGCTTCGAGTCGCATAAGGGTCACTTGGAGTTTTCACTTGGAGAGTAAAAAATTGCTTAAATGTCTTGGATCGTTGGCTTGGAACAGTGTGCTTGGATTAGTGGAGAGGATGGCTCATGTTCTACTTTGAATTGCTTGTGTTTTTATGTGGGACCACACTTTAGGAAAGCAAAATTTTTTAAGTGTGGGATCGATACCCATGGATCTGTATCGATCCATGGGTTATCTTGGTCGGTAGTATCGTGATTTAGTGATGGTGCTTCGATCGGGGTGGTTCATGGGTCAACGGTGTAGGACAGATCGATGGTGGTAGATCGGGGAACAAGGAATGGAGTGCTTTGTGTTCTTCATGCATGTGCTTCAGGCTAGAGTATTGGTTGCTTTGACTCACAATGGCATTTACTTCAAGCCTCTACACTTATGCTTGCTTCAAGCTTTAACGTTTCTATTTTGGGTTAAGTCATAGTTTGGTGCAAAGTTGTGAACTCGGTGATGAACTTCTGATGACGACGTGCACGATTCGATGATAACGATTTAGTAATGGAAAGTGACGGATTCGATGTTGGGATGTATGTACTTCGAGACGCAAAGTATAGAATGGTGATTCCAATTGAAGGGACTATTGGAGGAAGGTTATGAAATAACTGATGATATTCTATGACTGAAGATGATTGTCGAGAATCATCCCAAAGTGCAACAATTTTAGAAGGCGGTTATAAGAACAGATTTAGGACGTGCTCTGCTATAGATGATGTTGTGATACTCAAAGTTTTTGAGGTGTACTGGTAAACCAGGGTATGTGAGGATGCTCACTTGGGCATATAGGGAGCCTCAGATCACATGATGTTTCAATCCATTTACCTTGGGCTATTTATGGGTATGCATCTAGTTCCTAACCTATTGAGATGCATGGATTTTAGTACACAAAGAAATTAGGATGTTGAGTGGTCCTTGACTATGAGGAGGTCATACAAGTGTTATATATACAACCCATCCAGTGAGAGAATATGAGGATGGATGTTATGGTTGCTTGGTTATTTATCACCCTAAGGATGGCACATGATGTGGATATCATCGATGTAGATTCTTAGACATCTATTAGTATTTTGATGTATAGTATGCCTATGATGACTATGATATATGGTAGTATGTACCATGTGTTATGTGCTAACTCTGTGGATGCAGATATAGGTCTTGCATATTTCTCCATCCACGTGTCCTAACATATTGACTTATAGCATTTGATAATTTATATCGCTCACACCATACTGTTCTCTGACTCAAGATTTCATGTTTTGATTCTTATTATTCCGACTACTCTTAAATGAGTAGATTATGGATATTAGGTCTGGTGAGTACGTGGACCTGGACAGGTGGAGAGTAGGAGGCAACGTTCTCACATATTATATTTAGCTGTTATTGCTTATTATTCTAATGTGCAACACTATAGAGCTTACTAGTGCAAAATCAAACTTTGATTCCTATAGTTCATTCAGTTGTTATTGTCTCGCTCATTCTATATATGTGTGATTGTTATATTTTATTCAATGCTTTACGAGATATATGATAGGTTCCATGATTGATTTACTCTACCTTATAACCTTAGCTGCCATCTAGCATTGATCGGGCATCGATATAGCGCACTATATAGGTTAGTATCATTATTGGGTGCCGATGGTATAGGACGGTCGTCACATACTTAATGGTAGCTGGTCGTTTTTCTAATTGAACCAAATGGTGAAGAAAGAAGTTGCAAGATAAAAACTTAAGTGTCAACTTGGTACCGAGTGGAACATCCCAACTCGGTACCAAGTCGAACCTCCTACTCGGTACCGAGTCATAAAATCAATTTAACACTATTACTTCAGAGAGATTGAAGACTAAACCAACATGAAGTGAAACATTAAAAGAATGCAGATGGACCAAGTAATTTTGTTCTAAAGAATAGAGAAACAAAGCTAGAAAACCTAGTAATGGAAGAATTCACACCTCAGCACCAAGTTATGAGGCACAACTCTGTACGGATTTAACTACTAGGATGCTGATGTGGCCATTGTCTTCCCCCTGAGCCTCCTCATAAATGTGGATAAGGTGGATAGAAAATATCCGAGCTTATTTCATCGATTTACGTCTACAAATAGGAGGAGAGGAGCACAGAAAGGGGAACTTCTTTCTACATTCTGAATCATTTAATTTTTCACTGTTACTCTGTTGAATTCTCACCGACTCATGAGCACCAAGCTATAAAATCATAGTTTGTAATAACTCTTAGAAATCATCGGCAAAGTTAAAGTGGACATAGCCTAGAGTATTTTCTAAATCACTATAAATCTTGTATTTTATTTACTTCATTTAATTTCTTCTTATAATCTGATTGGGTATTTGTCTAACTTTTCGTGCAAACAAATTTAGTTAAGAAGTCATAAATTGTAATAAAGTAACTTACTACATTGAAAGTAAAGTAATAACATTTATTGTGGGTTATTGTTCATTTGATTCTATGTTTATTGTTAGCCAATAGAAGGACGATTACCATTTGTTAGTATTTGGATGGGTAATCGCTATTTATCAGTGTTTATTTGATAATGGTATACATATGACTCTGAGTTTTACCATTTATTGGCATGTACCGTTGTGAGCATCCCCAAATGTTGTTATCATTGATGGATGTGTGACTACAATAATTATTTTTTGTAAATTTGTGCAGTTGCTTGTATGATTTTATGATCGTGTTTGATTAGCTCTTAAGTGAATATCGATTTATAGCTTTGTATGTGTATACGTACTAGAATATTATCATCTATTCTATATGGCCATGTTGTGAATAATATAACCGTTGAACAGACATGAGTGTATTGATATGTTAACGATATTATTATATGTTAACATTTATGGTTGTAGGAGAAGAACAGGTTCGGGTATGAAAAATAAAACTATGTGCCCTTGTTTTCGAAGGGTACATGGGCATTCTTTTCCTATGTAATAGCCCACGGATCCCTTGGGGCTTGGGTATATAAGGTTAGCCGCAGTCGCAAAATAATTGACATCATTTTTTGCCTTTAGTTTATATTTCCACATGTTTTCAATTTTAAAAGTCTAATAGAAGAAAATAGAACATAAGTCTACATGGAATGTTGTATTGAAAGGTTTATCATTTAACACATTCCTTTATATTTCATCTACAAATGGTGTAATACCTGTTATATTTTAATGTATGGCTGATTTAAGTTATTTTACTTGTATACTATTTTTTATGTTGTGTATTGTTAAAGTAGTACAATTTTTGGTTTGTTTTCATTGTGAGGTTAAATTTAGTACTTTAAATTTATTCAACCAACGACCTGAGATTTTAACGTTTGAGGTTGGTGGTTGAATTTATTCTTTTAGAGTTTGACATTATTTTTGTTCGTTAAAAATTTAGGGTTGTTACATTAGATTTCTCCTAAATGATCTATAAGTGTTGAACTTGTGCTCGATATTGTGCTTCAGCAAATCTTGTACATGCTTCAGTGTTAAAATTGTTTGAATATCGACTAAAGACCAAGTTCACACCAAAAGGTCATCACAGCCGCATTGTTTATTATGAATTCGAGCAATATAAAATTAGTTTATAATTTTCATAAATTTATAGTAAAATTAATACAATTATCGTATTAAATTTTTTGGCATTTTCAATTATTTATTTGAAGCTAAATATTAATTCAAATGATGTATTAAAGTTATATGTCGATATAATTGAAGAACGGACTTAAATAGTCTAATTAAACGATTGATTCAAAGTTAGGATTAGCAGTGGATATTCGAAAAATATGAAATATGTTCGCATCTATATTCGAAAAGCGAATAAATATGTGATATTCGCAAAGTGGATGCAGACACAGATAGAAAGGCATCCGCATCCAAAAATTATCCAACTGGTTTTTGCCAAGATTATAGTTCATTTTGTGTGTATTTTTCGTACAACGATAGATATGTATATATTGTTTTATTAAGTTAATATTTTATATTATTGCATTCAATGAATGTTAACTGCTCAAAAGTATTTATGATCATCATATTGTTGATTTCGAATATTTTTATAATCAATGAAACATAATTGAGTTAAACCAAAGTTTTCTATGTAGATTCCTTGATTTATCGATCATTAGCGAATAAGATAATTATTCAATATCCGTTCGTATTCATGGATATTGGATATCCAAAAATGGTTTCGGATGCAGATGCAAATATTCCACTATCCATATCCGAAATTATTCATTTACAAGCCTATTCAAAGTAAGTCAAATTGGCATTTTGATCAATCATAGCAAATAGGGGTCGTTCATAGCATGAAGTGGGAAATGAGGACTTAGTCTTCTAAGGTTTGGGAGAAAAGAGATGGATATTTGATACATGTTTGGTCATAATTAGGTAGCTCAATTCTCATTCTCTCTACACTTAAACAGTCAAAGCTTAGCCTCCAACTAACATTGGTGAAGCCAAGGTGACACAACCTGTAACCGAGAAGACGAATGAGAGAACTAAATAACCGACGTGTTCGGCAATTGGTAGGATCGTTAGAAGGAGAAAACTTATATATATGTGTGTGTAGACACACACACATACTCACACACACACACACACACACACATATATATATATATATATATATATATATATATATGCATGTATATGTATGTATGTATGTATGTGTATCCAATTATATACATGTACATACATCTACTAACAACCATTAAATATTATTCGACTGTGTTTCTTAGACCAAACCGAAATTAAATTTTATTTTAACGATTAATTAATGAATAAAATATTTTTAAATATATATTATATAGTTAAAAAAAAATTTTGGCCTAAAAAGGTTAATTGTGGATCTCATATTATACATATCTAGCTTCAATTAAACATATTATATTTCTAAATTATTACATTATTTTTGGCTTTAAATATTATTTTATTAATTTTTTTGTTAAGATTCTATTTTCGATAAAAAAACTAAATTAAACGTATACATACACACATGCCTGTTTTTCTTACGAAAAATTTTAATTAGAAAAAGATATTTATTTTTTAAAATCTTCTAGCTTTGATAATAAAAAAATTATTTTGTTTAAAAAGTCAAATAAGTTTTAAAATTTGACAATTTTAAACATAAAATCCAATCGGATTATTAAAGAAAAAATTTAATACATATTTGTTGGTGTCGAAAAATAATCTATATACTCATATATATTACTAGATATTAATTTTGAAAGGGTCAAACTTATTTAAATTCGAATTTTAAAATTATTAAATGTACCTTTTATAAAATCCAAATAAATAAATATTGGAATATAAATTTTTATGCATATGTATAAATTAAACATTTATATGTATAACAATAAATCGTATTGTAAATGATAATATACTATATGTTAAAATAAAATGGCCAAGAAATATTTAATATAAGTGCACATATAATCTTAATTATTTTATGCATATGTATATCTCTTGGACATTATTATTGACATATCACATAACCTATACCTTTATTAGTTGTAAGTCACAACGGTTAATTATACACATGTTCTTATATTACCCTTAAGTTAGATTTTGCTTTTAATATAGTCAAGATGTTTATATTATGATTACGGACATGCTCAAATATGTAAAACTAAACATTAAAGTTAAATTAATTAACTAGAAATTAAATTAACAATCAAATATTATTATTAAAAAATAACAAATAAATAAAGATTTTGAATAAAATTATATAAGTTGTAATATTTCACATGCTTGTTTTACTAATAAATACTAAATTTGATTTATTATAAGCAAACATTGTTCACATAATCATAAAATAAGAACTTATACAAAGTATAGGATTTCTTTTGAAACCAGCCATTTTTTTACTCTACTATCAATGCACCTAATACAATAGCTTATATGAGGGTTCAAAAGTTATAATACTATATATAATGCTACCTAAGTTTGCTCTTATAAGCGCAAGTCTATCTCCTATAGCCAAAGTAAATCAATGGTTAATAGTTACTCATAATCATATTGCTTTGGCTATGGGGTGGTATCTCCTTGTATTTATCAAGACTCTCTGCTCCTAAGCTATCGTAGGAAAGAGAAAAGATATTTCCAAATAGAGAAAGTCAAAACCATTTTGGACTTTCCATGATCGTCATTAGGTTCTTGTCCTAAGTCTCTTAGAATTAATTTAAATAGTAATAGGTAATAAACTTCTGAACTTAGAAAATTATGTATTATTTTGTTTATTTTAGTTATTTCTCTATGTAATTTCAACTTATCAGTAGGAGTCTCGTTTTTTATTTCTAATACCCTTCTTATCTTGTATATTTCAGTTTACAAAAAATCGATATTGTTAAAAGCATAAGCAAACACATATCCGTAAAAGAAACATATAACTATTACATCAAGCACTAAAAGCTAGTAGAGAAATTAAACACATAACTACAAGTAGAAATAATTAGCTTCGAATAATCCTAAATCCAAGAAATATAATGATATGTAGTTGATAAAGAAAAATGTTGAGCTGTGAGGATCACTTCAAAACTTATAAGATCAAATCATTTCATACCGCGAGGGTGTTCCCGTAACTGAATTATCCTCGGCACAACTCACTTCTGAATCACTAAATACTAACATATTTCTACAAAGTGAGTGTTAGCGCCAAAATTGGTCACTAACACCCAAATCCAGATGAAAGCACCAAATCACTGTCACAGCTCACAGATAGGATGTATGTGGATTGTCATTATATGAAGAACAAACAAAATTAAAATAAAAGCAGTAAAGAACAACAGATCTATAGTGGTTCAGCTAACTCCGGCCTACGTCCATTCCAGAAGTTTTCTTTTTATTAATGTGAGAATCGGTTACAGTTACAAAGTGGGAGACAAGCCTTAGTCTTAGGAAAAAAGTCAGAGAACAGAAGAGAAGAAGAAGAGGATCCCCTTTTCTGGAGTCCTACATGCTCTATTTATAGACATATCCAGCTAGTTGTTGGGCTTTCTAAGTAACCTGAGCCGATCAGAGCCGAACGTCTCATGCCGAACCAAAATGCCTTGCCAAACGCACTTGTATGCCAAATGAGGTAGTCATGCCAAACACACTCATATGTCGAGCGGTCCTTCCAATGCCGAACGATACCTGATACCGAACAATCCATCCGATGCCGAACGCTCCCTGATGTCGAACGATCCATCCGATGCCAAACGCTCCCTGATGCCGAACGATCCATCCAATACCGAACGATCCTTAATGCCGAACCTCCATCATGCCGAACCATGTCTAATGCCGAACCATGTTTGATGCCGGACAGTTTCTAATGCCGAGCGCCCATCATGCCGAACGATCTTCTAATGCCGAGCGCTCCTGGATGCCGAGCGCTACTGTATGCCAAGTCCTCCTGGAATGCCGAACCACCAACGAGTGTCGAATGACACGAATGCCGAACCACCAATGTGTGCCGAACGACCTTAGTCCACTGCCGAGTGAACCTCTTCTCACTCCAATGCCGAACGGCTTCTAACTTCCAGACCGAACCACATTTCCTTAACCCAAATCATAGTCGATCCATCTCTGTCCAATCCAATTTTCATCTTTCAAGTGCGTTGCATCATCCATCCATCCAGTGGGCTGAATCCAACGTACACCAGTCTTGACGAACGTGCAGTCGATTAAGTTAAACCTGCTTGCCCGTAGCCTTGTAAAAAGGCGGGTTAATAGTGAACTTGATAAAACACAAGAACTATCGGCAATTAAATATTAGAAATGAATGGTAAAGCTAAGGCCTAGGGTGTAACTGTGGTTGTCATCCACAAGACTGTAGGATAATTTTCACCCTAAAGGGACGGTGGACAGGGTGACACTAAAAATTAATGTAGAAATAAAAATAATGACAGAAAGTAATGCAATAAAGATCACACAAGGTTTTACCCAGCTTCGGCAATAACCTGCGTACGTGCCGCCTCCAAGGTTTCTACTAGAAATTAAGTAATCAAACGCTTACAAAACACCTAAACTTCTGATACCCTCTAACTTGATTAACCTAACTCTAAGCTCAAAACCCTATCATAACTCACCCACTGAGTTGCGAATTCTCCGAACTAGCTACATAGTTCGTAATTTAGTTAAAACTAGAGTTTGACTCAAATAAAAAATAAAAACAAGCAAAAGTACTCAAAATAAATACAAATCCCTGACATACTATTCGGCCCAAATAAATAACATAAATAATGCGGCCCAAAAAAGATAACTGATGTTTCCTCTTTTATTTTGCTTCCTGCTTCATTCATGCCGTCACATTTCATTTAGCGATCTGAATTAGGGCTTTGTTCCAACTGAAGGCGCCGCTTGAAATTGATCGATTGAAATGAAGATTTCGCTGATTTGCTTTGACAATTGACTCCCTGGCTTTGATTGCTCACGGTCGCTTCAATTGTGTCGAGCACTTTTTTGGTTATGGCTTTGGTATGATTTAAATTTGATGTTTTAATTGATTTGCTAGTAACTCAACTTCATGATTACCGATGATGAATTGGTTCAATTTATAGGGATCGAAACCCTATAATCTCGTTCATATATTTTGGTTTGAATTTGTCAATGAGTATGGTGCTTGCATTGATATCTGATGGAACGATTGTGTGATTTTTTTGACTTGTTCATTGATCGAATTTACTTGAGTTGATTGAGTCAATTCCGTTCTTTGCTGCCTTGACTTGTACATCGTTGTCTTCCAGCTTATCATTTGAATTTGAGATAAATTTGACTTCCTGATGTATTGGTATATTTTTGAACCGAATTATGACTTGTTCATTATGATATCAACTACGAATTTACTCAAACCGCTTCCTGAATAATTTTTTATTTCTTTTGTTGCATGCGTGTGCTTTTCTTATGTACCTTGCTTTGACCATATGAGCGTATGCATTTCCATAATCAACTTTACCATATGAGCATATATGCATTATCATATGAGCATATGTTTTTCTTGTGTACCTTTTCAACTTTATTCAAATTTTATTCAAACTGTACCTTGCTCTGACCATCCATGTTGGTGTTTATACCCTTGTACTTGAACTTGCTTTCATTTTCTGAAACATGTCTCCTCTGATTGAATTTTCTTGAAATGTTTGTTGGTCATCTCCATGTGTATGTATGTATGTATGTATGTATGTATGTATGTATGTATGTATGTGTGTGTGTGTGTGTATGTGTGATTGGTATTGCTATTTTCTTTGTCCACTGTGCCAGTTGCTTCAAGTTCCATGTCCAGTTACTTTGAGTTCCACTTGTACTCTCTGTCCTTGTGCACTTGTGCCCTCTGAACTGTTGAAACTGCTTGCTCCTAACCATGTTTGCTTCATTCTTATGTTAACTTGCATATACAACTTGTTCGTATTTATATACATGTTTGTCTCTCGTATCCCTGACCATATGCATTGCTCTGGTCTTGTTGCATGTGAACTTGTAACTATGCTTGTGTGCTTCCATTTGAAGTCTTGTTGCATTATGTTCATATAAGCATGTTTGAAGCTTTGTGACTTTGTTCTGGTTGGAGTCTTCATGTGTACGTTTCTGAAATGCTTGCATATCCATGTACCATTTGTTATTTTAGTCTGGTTACATATGAGCTGGTCATTGAACTTGTATTCATGAAGTCTGGTTGAATGTTGCGTGTGCATTCATGTTGACTCATTTATGTCTGAAGCTTTTACTTGGTTCATACACATCCATGTTGTTGTTTTGAGCCTGGTCTGTGTGGCATAGTTTTCACATGGATCTTCGAATTAAATTTCCCCAATGTCATGTGCCTACTTGTTGTCATGTTGCACTTGAGTTGAATCCAGTCTAGGCTTGGGTTTGACATTATGATCACATGTCCCTTCAATTTTAATACGCAAGTGTATATCGATGTGTACAACCTTGTGCCATGTATAGTGATACACTATGCATATCACAAGTTGTTCATGTAAGATGAATTAAAAAAATGATGACAAACAACCAAAATAGCTGAGATAAATAATATTTTCAAACACACGCTTCATTGTGAATTGCAAAATATTTCTTTTTCAATTTGAATGCGTCGGTGTTTATTTTGCAGATTGGTCAGATGTTGGATATAGGCTGGAACAGAGTTGAAGATCAAATACGAGTGACGAGTGAACATGTAGTGAGGTGAAATATGTATGTAAAACTATAAATTGAAAATTGTGTCGTAATTGAATCTTGTATTTGAACTTGTGCAAATATAGTGAGAGCTTGAATTTGTACTATTTGAACCTGTAATCAAATATTTGTTTGAATATGAATTCTGAGTTATTTATTTTATTCAACATATATTTATTTAATTATGTGGAAAAATAAAATAGTACAATAACAAATACATTTAAACGAATATATGTATATATATTATCATTAAACAAAAATCATACACTGGTATATTCTATAAAGACCACCTGGACCACATCATACCGAGGCCTTGGGTGTAACTGTAATTGAGGCTAAGGAAGAGGCCGAAGCAGGGGTTCCATTTCACTCATGCCTAGAACCACATCATACCCTAACTCAACCCATTGTCCAAAGTAGGTCTCCTCCTTCGTGTAATGTGTTGAATAGTCCAAGGTGTCTTGAATGTTTTAGTACTAAATAGAGAAGGAAAAATTATACATTTCAAAAAAATACAAGGAAGAATGGGAATTCTAAAAATGTGTCCAGCTTGAAAGTAATGGATTGGAAATTTTGCCAACTTCAAAGCAAGAGCCAAGCCGCAAGTTAATCAAATCATAAATTGTCTCCTAAGCATAGAAGGTTCCTATGAGTATGTTCTTGAAGCTTTAATTGCATATGACGTTTGATTGGGTCTTTCATTCATATAAAAGAGGGCAAACTCAACTATATCTTCTTAGTCTCATCGAAGCATCGACTTTATATTGCTTCACACAGTACATACGATAACTGTTCCCCTTTAGCCACATGGTTTACAATCCAAGATATGTGAGCACTATAAGCTTCCACGAGTTCGCATTACCAGCGTAGAAAAGAAGTAAAGAGAAGAGACAAGGAAATAATATAAGGATAATGATGCCCTTACGATTATATTAGTTTGTATGAAGCTCATATTGTAACATAGCATTTGTAACTTGTAATATAAGTATTTTTATCATATTTTCATAAATAGTATTTCTTCAAATAATAGTTTTTATTTGGAGTTCAATGAATGAAAATTGTCATAGCTATTGTAAAATTCTTAATATTAATCTTGTTCGGCAATAGCCATAACCTTGAAAGTACTAAAATATTTTTTGCATGAATATTCTTGAAAATACTATTTTCATATGAACAATTATCTCAAAAGTAATTGATCTTGAAAATAGTTGTAAACATCTTTTGAAATACTTGTGACAATACCTAAATTATCGAACCATAATAGAATATATGATTGAAACTGCAATAGATCATTGGAAAATAGTTGCATAATGCATTTTGAAAATATCTGAGATTTTGAGCTTCGAAAAACCCTTTATGGAAGTAAGGTACCCTGTATAATTTATTCCTTTGGAAGCCTCGTTAGATTAGTTTGCTTGATTTTTGTTCAGATTGATTGTAGAGCATCTTGGGGACGTCTATTTTATCTTTGATTTATTTATGCAGGCTTGATTATTGTACCAGATGTAGCATGATTTTCTATAGTGAGGGGTGCATTGCTATCGTAAAGAAGGGAAAAGGTTATGGCACATCGGGATATCAATCCATATCGGTTGTGGGAGTTTATTTTCTATCTAAGAGGGCCCTCCATCCACTTTCCTTTGAAGCTATTAACCAAACTTGCTTTTGTAACCTGGTTAACGCTTGAAAATGTATTTACTACTTAATATATATATATATATATAGAAAAGTCTATTTAGATACAAAATATAGACACAGTTGATTTTCACCGTTAAATTACCCCCTGATTTCCACCTTCCATATAAGGACAAAAATATCTAACGGCTGAGATGTTTTGTATCTCCAATTTATGTCTAATTTTATGTCTAAATAGTTGCCTATATATATATATATATATGTATATATATATATATATTAATAATAATGATGATGAATCTCATCTACTTGTGGCAGAAAAGAACCATTGAAGCATTTTTATGTACACATAGTAGACCGGGAGTAACTACATTATTGTGATACCACAGACAACCATAAAACATTTTTCCTAAAACTCAAAATGCATTTGGTGGTGAATACATATTTGGTGCTTTCATTTCCTTTCTGAAAATCATTTTTAGAAATTCAATAGTTCTCATAAACAAAACCATTTTGAATTTTCAAAAACATTTGAAAACTTGTGGGGATAGGCCATTGAACCTCCCCGAGTATACAAATACCGTAAAAAGAGTGAGCAATTATACGTGATGTTTGCGCGAAAAATGGGCAAACACCTCCAAGTCGTGAGATTTAATGGGTTTTATGTGATTCTTAATGATTTAGATGAGTTATGTAAATATGAAAAAAGCAGGGACTGAAATGTAAAAGACACACAGATTTATAGTGGTTCGGCCAGAACGTGCCTACGTCCACTTTATATGTTATTATCTTCTTTCTTTCGGATTACAAGTACAATGCTTTGTGTACAAGTATATGAAAGTAGTTTGAAAGTTCCTTCCGTGCTTGAGCTCTCAAACTTGTCTGCCATTGTTGTACCCATGCCCCTCTATTTATAGAGTGAGGTAGGGGGCAGGGGTCTTGGATGTATATAGCTGCTGGTGGGCCCGGGCTGGAGCAATCTGGACTGGCAATCATCTGGTTCGGCGAGGCTTCATTCGGCTGTGCTTAGAGAAGTTGGAGTTTGGTTCGGTCATGGTGGTCCGGTGATAGGCGTGGTCCGGTGGTGGTCTGGTCCGGTCGTGTAGGGGAGGAGTGTTGGCTCGGTGATGGCCTTGGTCCGGTTGTAGGTTGGTCCGGTAGGGTGTTGGAGAGGTGGTTCGGTGGTGCCCTTGGTCCGGTATGCCGAATGGGAATGACCGAATGTCCTTATGCCGAATGAGCTTGTGCATGGAGAATGCCGGATGGACTTCGAGCCTTGTGTTTGCTGAACGAAGTGGAGGTTGCGAGCCCGGGTAAAACTTGTGACTTCTTGGTCTCGAGATCTTCTGTGTGAGAATTCGCCCAACATTTTCCCCCCAAAGTGGGGCACGTGCTTGCATGTGTCGCGCTTTGTTTCCCTGTGGTAGGAAGGCTTGTTTCGTAGTGTCATGGGTTAGATGCTCATATCCTGTTGGTGTCCTGCAAAGGAATTTACAGTTTTAGTGTGATTTCAGGTAACGATCGTTCGGGATTGACATATTCGAGATGAAGTAAATTGTGTCGTTCAGGACGAGAGAGTGTGCCCCGAGGGGGCTTAGCATTATCGATGCCAGGTTCACGTTAGAGTGGGCCCCTGGATCGTTTGCCAAGGTGGTTTATCGCCAGCTCAGAGCATGCCTAAGGATCGTTCGCGACCCTGTACATGTGTAAGTGGCTTAGCCATTTCCTAATTATCAGAATCAAATATCCATTTAACCGATGAGCTTAAAAAGGAATGTCAAAGTGTAAATTCTCACGATTACAGGGTTAATAGCCATTCAGAGCGTGCCTATGGACCGTTCGTGGTTGCGTACACGTGTAAATGATTAACCCATGTTAGTGAGAGATTTACGACTCATTCATTGTTATCATATTCTTTATTTTATTAGTAATCTCTGGAGTTCGGTACTTATCTGAGTGAGGCGCCCTGCGTGCCCCCTGCTTCTGGTTTCTGCTGGTAGAGACAGTTTCATTCGGCTTCGAGTAGGTATAGGTTTTCATTCGGTTGGAGGTTGGTCTGGTATGCCGAACCATCTGGTCCGGTGGTGTTCCTCCAGTCTATATATAGGGGCTGCACCCCCTTAGGTTTTCTTCACCGAATCAACAAGCGCCGAACCAATACTATACCGAATCAACAATCTTGCCGAATCAAACGAAAGCCGAACCATTTCGTGCCGAACCAACTTGCTTGCCGAATCAGGTATACACTTATTGCCGAATGGACTTACTACCGAATGTGTCTAATTTGCCGAATACATACGAAGGTCCTCGTTTTACCGAATGGGCCTTAGGCCTTAGTGCCGAATGGATGTATACCGAATGAACTCTTAGTGCCGAATGACACGTATACCGAATGAACTCTTGTATTTGGACTTTGAGTGGAACTCTGGACTTATGCATTCTTTTTCGCTTACATCTATGTACTCCTTGTTCGAACAACTTGTCTTTTCGCTTTTGTGTATGCAGATAAATGTCTCGCAAGGCGGAAACACGATCAGACAGACGGAAATCCAAAGATAGAGGCGAGTCTTCCTCCGTGCCCCCAGCCCAACCAGGATCTGGGCAGCATCGACCTGTTCCGAGGTCGTTAGTGGACGGATATGGTCCACAGGAACTTCTGGTCTCCCCTCCCGATTGCATTCCTAGCTCCCTAAAGGAGGAGCAACTTGATGTCATCTCTCGTTCATTTGGGATAGACAGGGCTCTTATGCTGCTGCCGGGAGATGGAGTGATGCCGTATAATCCCCCCGAAGGTTACTTCGCTTACAGCAGGTACCATTGCATGTGTGGTGCTATCCCTTCTATCAATGCCTGGATAGTCAGCTTTACCACATATTTGAAAGTGGCTCCATTCCAGCTTCAGCCGAACTCTTATGCCATTCTGGTAAGCCTTTTCGTCATCTTCCAGAGGAGATACGGGCGCCCTCCTTCTAACCGGGAAATTCGGTATTTGTATAACCTGAGGGGCTACAAGAAGGGGTCTCCGTATATTAGTCTGGAAGCGGCCGTGCCCTTCAAACCGGTCTTGGACTTATATTCAAAGTTCACCATGTTCAAGAAGGAATGATTCTTTATCAAGGACGATTCTGTTTCTTTCCGCCTTTTCACTTCCGGCTGTAAGATGAATTTCATTTATATTTTCCATGTTCTAACTGTTGTGCTTCTTCTGACACGCTTCTGTTTCTTGCTAGCGACAGGTGGTATTGCAGCCGTGGAAGATGATTCTTTGACGCGGATGGCTGCTGAAATAAAGGCCATTCCGGCATGGGACAGGTCGGCTTCTTTCCTGATCAGGAACGCTACCCTCCTGGAATACAACTTGATCCTACCGCACCAGTCCGTGGTTAAGCAGAGGGACACGGTTGAGGAGAAGGCCGCTAAAGCTAAGGAGGGGGCCACTGTGAAGAGTGGCAAGAGGAAGCCCTTTGCACAACACCCAGTCGTGGGGGGTAAGAAGCTCAAGGAGTCTGATGGCCCCTCTCCTAGTACTCGCCCGATCATCCCGGAGGGGGAAGGTGTGGAAGAGGGCGAAGGAGGCGATGTGGGAGGAGAGTCAGGAGGCGGAGGAGATGGCGATGGAGATGGTGATGGTGATGCTGGTGCCTTAACCTCTGGGAAAGATCCTGAACTGGATGAGGCCCTCCGTCAGGCCTTTGGGGAATCGGAGGAAGAATCGGAAGCGGAAAAGGCAAAGGAGGCGGGCAAGGCTGTGGCTGGTGCCGATCCATCCCCTAAAGGCTCCTCAGCTAGGGTAACTTCAGCGGTGCAAGGTGAACTTTTGTCCTCTGTCGATTCCCTTTTCGATAAGGACTTAGAAATATTTTATGGTTCACTTCCGTCCTGGAATGAGATTCAGGACTCATTGCAGTACCCCACTCCTCCGCAGGGTTTGTATAATAGACGTGCCTTCACACTTTTCTTTCTTTTTACTTAGCATGTTTCCTGAATTGGGGACCATTGTATGTTCGTAACACTTGTTCTTTATTCCAGGGGAAGGCCAGGCGGTTAAAACGTCAGACGTTCGACACCGCCTCGAACAGTTCAAGTTGATGAGAGCTTCTGCGAAGCCTCCCACTGGTCGTACTGGGGACGTGGTCAAATACCATCCTCTTCTTGGGGTCATCGAAGAGAGCATTCAGAAAAAGAAGAGGAGTCGTTCTTTATTTGAGCCTTCCCCTGGTCCGCAGCTCCCTGTTCAGCCTCCTCGTGATGCCACGGAGGAGAGCACGGAGTTTATCCCCCCTCCACCTCCTTCCAAGAATCCCACGGTTATCCGTATAAGGCGTCCTGACGTGCCTCGTGACCCCTTTGCCGGTCATCCTGATTTAGATCCAAGCTCTCGGGATATTTCATTTGATGAGGCCACGGGTGAACACCTCCTTCCCCGCAACCCCATGGTACGAGTGTTAGACGAGGCTAAGTCCCTAGATCTTGATCTGCTTACCACTCGGGTAGTTACCATGGGAAACGAGGCCAAGGCTAATATCGATCGGGTGGCTGAAGAGACCATGAAGTTAATGAAGTATCATGCTCAATTGGTCAAGGCCAGGGAGGAGATTGGGAGCGCTAATATTCGGTTGCGGCTGAAGGTTGCTGATCAGGCCGAACAGCTTGCCGGTCAAGCCGTTCAGATTTCTCGGCACGAGGAAGCCTCCAGGCGTCTGAAAGAGACCATGGAAAAGGCTAGTAGGGCGGAATTACGGAAGATGGAGGCCGCCTGTAAGGAGCGGATCGACATGGCCATTGCGACTGTGAATGAGGTTCGGAATGCGGATCTCGAGCAGGTAGAGGAGTTGTCTGGAAGGCTTGAGGGCGCGGAGATGGCTCAAGTCAAGTTAAAGGAGGAGATGGAGGAGATGAGGAGGTCTCTCCAGGCTGACTGCTCGAGATACCGATCAGAGAGGGATGTTGCTGTCGCCAAGTTGCAGGCTTCCGAGGCCCGGGTGAGGGAGTTCGAGGAGAATGAGGGGATGATGGACGAGATGCTGCAGGACATGTACTTTCGCACTTGGAAGGAGGGCAGCTTGTCTTGGATGGATGACTATCCCCGGGTCATGGCCAAGATATACCTTCGGGCTTTAGAGGAGGCCAGGGTTGATGCGGGAGCGGCTTTTAGTCTGGACGTGGTCACTGCTCAGTTCTCGAAAGAGGAGTAAGCGGCGGTGAAGGAGGGGATGCGGTTGCTTGCTGCGGAGGAAGCGGGTGTGCAACTGGAGGATGAGGATCAAGCGGCGGACGCTGGTGAGTTATTCTTCTCTTTTCCTTTTCTTTCCGGGTTTCCATAACTTGATCGTTTATCGTTTGTTTGATGGATTCCTCTTCTGAATTGGACAGGTGGAACTTCCGATCAACATGCTGGGGGTTCCGGCCCTACGGCCAAATAGGCTTGGGAAGTTGGTGATGGAGTGCGGACGCAGCTGGTTACTTGTCCGGATTCAGCCGCTTTTTATTTCTTTTTACTGTTGTTTACGTTAGTCCAAAACATTGATGTGACTGTAATAATATTATTTGCAGAGAGTAACTTTGTGTGATTTTATAATATAAGCTGATTTTGTTATGTTTAAATGTTGTTGTCATTTTGATGTGCTGCGTGAGAAGTATAACCATGTATATGCCTGTGATTTTAGTTGTGTTTGATGTTAAGCCTTTGCTTGAAATATAATTTCATGTTTTGCAATGTTGGTGTGACGTATGAATAAGCTATAGTTATGTATTTATGTACAAGAGAAGAGAGTACCGCCCTTCATGTTTTATTTGCAGGCGGTAGCTTCGAGCTTCTTGTGTAACTGATCATGGATATCTCTGAGTACCTTGCCACCCAGTACGCAGGCTTAGATTCTCATGACTGGATGCTCCCTATTTGGTTTCCTGTACTTTAGAGTTTGTATACAGGATAGGAGAAAAGTATTTAAATGAAATGGAAATATAGAAAAAGTAAAACTTCCAGTCACGGAAGGCCGTCGATATGCTTAAGTTCGTGGCAAACGGGTTTTGTAGTCACTTTCCCTAGCTGTGGGTCTTGGAGACATTTGTCACCCATCTTACGCCTCCGCGGGGAGTTTTCTTTTTTACCACAGCCGCACTTAAGACACATCGGAGCCGAGATCGCGCACGGTAACTACCCGAACCATTATGGTCCGTAATCGTGGGTATTATTCGATTTACCGTGGCCGGCTAGCGTGGGTGCCGTTGGCCGTGAACTACCCCTGGCTGGCCACACCTTATGTTGGGGCTTAAAGTAGGTTCACGGTTGCCGGCGAGCCGAACGCCGTAGTGAGCTGCCATCGGCTATAGTCGGCCTTTATGATGACTTATAATCGGCTCATTACAGTTGGCTTTGAGGGCAGGCGCGAGCAATGAGTTAACCCGCAGCAGAGGGATGCTGGAGCAAAAAAGTCTCATTGGCGAGTGCATAGAATCGTAGCGTACCTGTTAGGCCTTGTCCAGATGAGGCCGTGGTGCGTCTTGAGTGGAGATGCCATAAGATTTTGTTCAACAGAAAAGGATAAAGCTTAACAAGCAGCCAAGATATAAAGGAACAAGTTAAAAAAGAGACAAGATTTTTTAAAGTGGTTCGGCATGAAAATGCCTACGTCCACTGATTCTCTTTGTTAATTCACTTCATATGGGCAGTACAAGTTAAGAAAAGTATCGACGGAGGTGTCGGATGTTCCATGCCCTCTGGAACACCTCTCCGTCCACTGTTGACAAAATATAAGCTCCGTTGTGGAGATCTTTATGAATTACATATGGTCCGTCCCAGATGGGGTCCAGTGCCCCGGGGCGCGGAAAGATTCGCCTGAGAACAAGATCTCCTTCTTGTAAGACGCGATGCTTGACTTTGGAGTTGTATAGTGCTGCCACTTTTTGTTTGTGAGCTGCTGCTTTGAGTGCTGCATCGTTTCTCCTTTCCTCAATCAGATCCAAAGACATGAGGAGTAGTTCTTCGTTTTCTTCTGGATTGTAGTGGATCCTACGGTGGGAAGGAACAATAGTTTCAACAGGGAGCATTGCCTCCGATCCGTATGCCAAAGAGAAAGGAGTATGTCCCGTTGATGTTCTGAAAGAGGTGCGGTAGGCCCAAAGTGCCGTAGGAAGTTCGTCCACCCAAGCGCCTTTTGACTTTTCAAGTTTCTTCTTGATTAGGGTTTTGAGAATTTTGTTGACAGCTTCGACTTGTCTGTTTGCCTGAGGATAAGCTACCGATGAGAAGCTTTTATGAATTCCATGCTCTTGGCACCAGTCGGCGAATTCTTCGCTGTCAAGTTGGAGTCCGTTGTCTGATATGATCTTGAGTGGTACTCCGTACCTGCACAGAATATTTTTGATCAAGAAGTTGATAACTTTTGCTGAAGATATTTTATTTAGGGGTTCCGCTTCCACCCATTTGGTGAAATAATCGACTGCCACTATAGCATATTTGGCCCCGCCCCTGCCCGTTGGCAGTTCGCCAATTAAATCAATTCCCCATACAGCAAAGGGCCAAGGGCTGGTCATTTGAGTAATCTCATTTGTGGGTAGTCGAGGAATCTTGGCAAATTTCTGACATCTGTCGCATCTCTTGACGAAGTCTAAGGCGTCTTTGTTTAGTGTGGGCCAGTAATATCCATATCGGAGTATCTTTTTCGCCAGAGTCTGCCCTCCAGTGTGATCTCCGCAACTTCCTTGATGGATGTTGAATAAGATTTCCTTGGCTTCCCTTCCAGTGACGCATCTGAATAAGGGGCTAGAGAAGCCACGCCGATAGAGGATGCCTTCTTGTATTGTGTAGTGGGGAGCTTTCCTCAAAATTCTCCTGACTTCATCACGTTTGTCTGGTAGTGTGCCGTTCTGTAAATATTTCCGGATAGGAGTCATCCAAGTTGCTTCTTCAATTGCAGTTATCAGATTCACTTGTTCAAAGCTTGGGGCTAGCTGCCTTGAGATGGCTAGTGCTCCGGAAATGGTGCTATTCTTCATACTAGCTTGCTTTGCTAGTTCATCGGCCTCTTGGTTATCTTCTCGAGGAATGTGTTTGATTAGATAATGGTCCAATTGGTCGAGCAGCAGTTTGGTTTTCTTTAGATATGCTGTGAGTCGTTCTGCTCGTGTCTGGAATTCTCCTAGTACTTGGTTTACGATAAGTTGAGAATCACTATGAAGACATAAAGAATTGACTCCAATTTCTAAGGCAAGCTCCAATTCCGCTATTACTGCCTCATACTCCGCATCGTTGTTAGTGGCCGCGAATTCCAACCTTAATGCATAGTACAGCTTTCTTCCCCTGGGGGTGATTATCACAATACCTGCCCCCGAGCCTTGTTCGTTTGATGCTCCATCTACAAAGAGGTTCCACTTGATGTTTTTTGCTATTTCGAACTGATCCTTGCCTTCGTTGGTAGTGAATTCGGCAATGAAATCGGCCAGGGCTTGCCCCTTGATAGCAGTGCGAGGATGGTAGGTGACGTCATACTGACTTAGTTCAATGCACCATTTGAGGAGTCGTCCAGAAGTGTCGGGACGATGGAGCATCTGTCTTAGTGGCTGATCGGTTAGAACTCTGATGGAGTGAGATTGGAAGTAGTGTCGTAGTTTTCGTGACGCGATCAATAAACAATATGCCAATTTCTCAAGTTTAGGATATCTGGCTTCTGCCCCCGTAAATCTCTTACTTATAAAGTACACCGGGCGTTGTGTGCGGTCTTCTTCTCTTACTAGGGCAGCGCTTAAAGCATGAGATGATACAGCGAGGTATAGGTATAGCTCTTCGCCTTCGTTCGGAGTTGAGAGTACTGATGGTTTCTGAAGGTGTTCGATCAGGTTAAGGAAGGCTTTTAAGCATTCATCGGTCCACTCGAACCTTCCTTTGTCTTTCTTGAGAGCTTCGAAGAAAGGGACGCACTTGTCAGTTGCTTTGGAAATGAATCTGCTTAGGGCGGCCACCTTTCCGTTTAAGCTCTGCATTTCTTTTCGGGTGGAAGGTATCCTTATTTCTTTTAGAGCCCGGATTTGTTCAGGGTTTGCTTCAATTCCTCTGGAATGGACAATGAATCCTAAGAATTTTCCCGATGACACTCCGAAGGAGCACTTTAGAAGATTCAGCTTCATTCCATATCGGCGAAGTACCTGAAACATCTCGCTCAGGTGGCTTACATGATCGTCGGCTTTCCTGGACTTTACCAACATGTCATCCACATATACTTCCATAGTTTGTCCTATTAATTCCGCGAACATCTTGTTGACGAGGCGTTGATAGGTAGCTCCGGCATTTTTGAGTCCAAAAGGCATGACTTTGTAACAATATAATCCCCGGTCAGTGATGAAGCTAGTGTGGTCTTGATCGGGAGCGTGCATGGGAATCTGGTTGTATCCGGAGTATGCGTCCATAAAAGATAAAAGTTCGTGCCCGGCAGTGCTGTCCACAAGTTGATCGATTCGGGGGAGCGGGAAGCAGTCTTTCGGGCAAGCGTCATTTAAGTTGGAGAAATCAATGCATGTTCGCCACTTCCCATTAGCTTTCTTTACTAGTACCCGGGTTAGCTATCCATTCTGGGTAGATGGCTTCTCGTATGAAGTCATTAGCAAGTAGCTTCTTTACTTCCTCATCGAGGGCTGCTGATCGTTCTGCTCCCATGCTTCTCTTTTTCTGCTTTATCGGTACCTTGGTGGGATCGATGTTCAGCATGTGGCATGCTATGTCTGGGGAGATTCCTGTCATATCGGCATGTGTCCACGCAAATACATCTAAGTTGTGGCGGAGAAAGTCAATGAGTTGATCCTTCAATTCTGTTTTTAGCTGAGATCCTATTTTTAATAGTCTGCTTGAATCATGTTTGTCTACAGATACGAATTCCATGGCCTCTGCAGGCTCAGCGGTAGCCTCCTCCTCCTTATCCCTGGGGTCTAGTTCATTGAAAGGATCGCTGGTGTATCGAAGAGGAGGGGCTTTCTTTAGTTGCTATGCTTCCAAGCTTTTCATGCAGAGAGTGGTCTCTGCATCTTTCCCTTTATTCTTTCTATGGTTATTGCGAAGTTCAGTTACATAGCAATCTCGAGCGGCGTCTTGATCTCCTTCAACTTCTCCTATTCCGTTATCTGTTGGGAATTTCATCTTTAGGCACCACGGGGCTAGGACAATTTGGAAGTCAGATAAGGCTGGTCTTCCCAAGAAGGCGTTGTAGGCCGAGTGGTTTTCTATTAGTACGAACGTTTGTTTTCGCACAACGGAGCGGGGATGACTTCCTATTTCGACGAAGAGGTCAAGTTGCCCAAGGGGAATTTTCGCATCTCCAGTGAAACCGTGCAGGGGTTTGTTGCAGGGAGACACATCCTTCATTGACAGTTTCATTTTGTCGAAAGCATGCTTGAACAGGATATTTACGGAGCTTCCTGTGTCTATTAGAATTCGGAAAACTTTAGCTGGACCGAACCAGGCAGAGATGACCATGGGATCCATATGCGGATATTGTCTTCCTTCTAAATCACGCCTACTGAATATGATGTCGTCGCTCTCTTTCCGTTTCGGGTGGCGTTCTTCCATAATGGAGTTAACATAGCCTTCAGCATTTCTAAGTGACTTGCCATATCTTTCCATCTCTGCCCAGCTTCTGTCGGCGATGTGTGGTCCTCCCGAGATGGTATGGACCATTATCTTCTCTTGACTAGAGCCACTGGTGTTGCGATTCCCTCCGCCTACTTCTGGGAGGGGTCGCTTTGAGTTCTCATTGGCAGGGGTTGGAGTCCTGTTCTGACCTTTCACATAGCGTTCCAGCCTTCTTCTTCTGATGTGTTCTTCGATCAAGTCCCGGAGATGGTGGCATTCATTGGTGTCATGTCCGTGGGATTCATGGAAGCGGCTGAACTTTCCAGACTTGAGAGCGTTATCAGATTCTTTCTTGTGCGGGGGGCGCTTGTATCCGAGTTCGCCCTGAGTGGCTAGAAAGATGTTTTCGATTGTTTCATTCAAAGGAGTGTAGGAGTCAAATCTTGGTCCTGGTCTATATTGGCATTTTTCAACCTTCCTGCCCCCAGCATTATCTCTAGATTCATTTCTTCGAGTGTCCTTAGCTGCAGCGGGAATCTTGTCCGAAGTCGTCTTACCTTGTTGCCCTGACTGCCTCTCAGTGGCGGCGTCTTCAAGTCTCATATACTTTCCAGCTTCATGGAAGAAATCAGGTAAAGTAGCTGGTTTTTCCTTAGTTAGTCTTCTAGCGAACTTGGTATCTGGGTGTACACCACTACAGAGGGCCATTAGGGTGAGCTTTTCATCGGCATCTTGGACTGCGGCTGCTGTGGCGTTGAACCGGGTTAGATATTGTTGCAGTGTCTCTCCGGATTTCTGTTTGACATTGGATAGAGAATAAGCATCCTTGGGTTGCTCTACATGGATGCGGAACTGGCTAATGAACCTTTCTTTCAACATCTCCCATGAGCTGATAGATCCTTGGGGTAGATGGCAGAACCAGGAGGTAGCTAGATCTGCTAGGAATAGCGGAAAACATTTACACAGCACCCCTTCTATTGCTCCGCTCATGAGCATATGCTGGGTGTACCTCTGTAAGTGTACGATGGGGTCGGAAGTTCCCTTGTAAGGTTCCATGGTTGGCATTTTCCACTCCCGGGGGGTGATGGCAGTTTCGATATTGCGGGTGAAGGGGCTGGTGACCCTAGCGCCTATTCCTCGGTCCCTTTGCTCCCGTTGGACGCATTCTCTGAATAATCGTGTCATTCTTTCATCAGAATTTGGAGCGGATAGAAATGAACTTGGTTCTTCCCTGCGGGATCGATCTCGTCCAGACGACCTGTAGGGATGGTATAGTCAATCACTTCTGACGTTATCCAGTGGTTGCCTCTGGCTGCTCGGATGCATGCTAGGACCAGCTACAGTTGCCCCCTGCCTTGATCTTCCCCTGTGGGGTTCTGTTTCGGGCATTTCCATGGGGTCAACTTCGGGCTGGGTTCTAGCTCGGCTCCGTTCAGCGGGGTTTCTATGATTAGGTGGCATGACTGGCTCAGCTACATCCGACCCTCGCCTGGCGCCTCCCCCACTGGGTTTGGTTCCAAGTGCTTCCTCGAGTCGGAGTTCGGGCTGAGTCCGGGCGCGGCCCCTATCATTGTTGTTCCTGTTGATGGCTTCCTCGAAGAGGGAAGACCTTTGCTGTCTCCGAGATCCTCCAGATTGAGATTCATCCCATGATTCAGTGTTGCGGTTGGATTCTTCGACATCCCTCAAGCGTGACATGAGTTGGTTCACCAAAGGTTCTTGTTGGGATGCGAAGCGGTTAGTCACTTCCACCACAACTCTGTCTAGGTCCGCTCTAGTGATTACTGCCGGTTGTTCCGCGGCAGGGGCTGTTGGAATTGCCTGATCTACATGTGGCACTGCTGCCGTAGTGGGATGGTTCTCTTAATCTGGATCCACTGGATTTGGAGCGCTGCTAGTTGTAGCGTTCTTTCCCTTGTTGGCGTCTTTTCTTGGTCTGGAAGTCATGTTTCCTAGGCAATGAAGAATGCTATTGGGAAAGAAGGTTGGATGAGGGAAGCTGGAGCTTCGAGTTCGAAGCTCTCAGTGAAAGCACCAAAAATGTTTGCGCGAAAAATGGGCAAACACCTCCAAATCGTGAGATTTAATGGGTTTTATGTGATTCTTAATGATTTAGATGAGTTATGTAAATATGAAAAAAGCAGGGACTGCAATGTAAAAGACACACAGATTTATAGTGGTTCGGTCAGAACGTGCCTACGTCCACTTTATATGTTATTATCTTCTTTCTTTCGGATTACAAGTACAATGCTTTGTGTACAAGTATATAAAAGTAGTTTGAAAGTTCCTTCCGTGCTTGAGCTATCAAACTTGTCTGCCATTGTTGTACCCCTGCCCCTCTATTTATAGAGTGAGGTAGGGGGCAGGGGTCTTGGATGTATATAGCTGCTGGTGGGCCCGGGCTGGAGCAATCTGGACTGGCAATCATCTGGTTCGGCGAGGCTTCATTCGGCTGTGCTTAGAGAAGTTGGAGTTTGGTTCGGTCATGGTGGTCCGGTGATAGGCGTGGTCCGGTGGTGGTCCGGTCCGGTCGTGTAGGGGAGGAGTGTTGGCTCGGTGATGGCCTTGGTCCGGTTGTAGGTTGGTCCGGTAGGGTGTTGGAGAGGTGGTTCGGTGGTGCCCTTGGTCCGGTATGCCGAATGGGGATGGCCGAATGTCCTTATGCCGAATGAGCTTGTGCATGGAGAATGCCGGATGGACTTCGAGCCTTGTGTTTGCTGAACGAAGTGGAGGTTGCGAGCCCGGGTAAAACTTGTGACTTCTTGGTCTCGAGATCTTCTGTGTGAGAATTCGCCCAACACGTGACACAAATTCCTTCTGGATACGTACTATAGAGCTTGATTTAATATCTAGTTTTCTAAGTTGACTTTGTAGAAGAAGCACTTGAAAATAACCAAAAATCCAATTATAAGACCAAGAAATCCATGACTAATATTAATCCCAATGTCTCAATTCCAGAAGTCGAAAAACCAGAAGTTTAGAAAACCAGAAGTCCAATGAACCAGTGATGAAATGAGTAGCCTCATATATCCAAGGAGAACTAATACTAATAGAAATTCATTAAAAATTCCATATAGCACAGAAGTATAATGTCGAAATAATATAAATCAAGAAACCAAAACGAGAATACAAAACGCAAAGTGATCCACATAATACAGAAGTCTGTCATGTTAATACCGTAAAGAATCCCAAAGAAAACCAAAAAACCTTTAGTTCCACTATAATAATCGAAGAGGGAAGCCCAGAAAACCAAATATAATATAATAACCCAGAGTCTGAAAGCTGCGCAAAAAATTCAATAAGGTATCCTCCCTACGTCATGATAGAAAACTAGATAGAGATGAGATATAATATTAATTGACACTTATTCATATCTTCAAAACAACAAGTGGTTCCCAGATATAATGTTGAAACCAAATTTTATTTACATGAAAAAAAATCTAGGTATAAAGAAAAGTAATGTATTAAGGTTAATTCCCAACAAACTCAAAAAGTAAATTTTTATAAATAAATCTTTTCAAAAATATTTTAAATTTGTCAGCTATCATCAGTGTCATGTCCATTCTTCTGATGAAATGAGTAAACAAGAAACATGCCCTAATTTATCTCGAATGTTTGTGAAGGATGGCATGGATAGAATATAGTCTCTTGTGTTTTAGGGCAATGTGGAAAATGAAATCGTTTAGATGAGTGTAAGGAAGAGGTTTCTTCCTTTTTGAGACTTTTTAACTTTTTCATTAGATCTTTTTTAGCTTCTCGGTTTTTGAAATATGACCCAGTAGCAGAGTAGATAACTATTTTACCTCTTGATTCATACGATGGACCGTTTTTCTAAATTGTGCATTTCCTGAATCTTTGATATACTCCAAGATATGCTTAATGTGGAGAAACATAAGAGCTTAAACCAGGTAATATGGTTCATTTTTATCTTCATTTGCTAAAACTAGGACAGCTCATCGTTGATTATTGTCTTCGCGCATGAGCCGAATTCAAATATTTAGTGGTAGATGTGAGAAGTATGCTTCTTATGAGGGAGATTATTCGACATCTTCCATGTCAAGCTGTGTAGGAGTAAAGAGGAGAGATAATGTGGCTAAGGAAGAACAAGATCGCAGCAACTATTTCTTATGAGGGATAGTAGCAACTACTAGTACTAAATGACAACGAGATGGTAGTAACTAGCAGCAATTAGAGTTAAACTGAGATTGTAGCAACTAGTAGCAGTAAATGATGAAGAGAAGTGAATGTTGATAGTTGACGCAATAAAGAAACACGAAGATACGGTGGTTCAGGAAAATACCCTGAATTCATTGCTGGTACTTCTATAATTTAGAGTATTTTCCGAAAATACATAAATTATTGTCGACGGCATTATTGGGTATTACAAATTGGTCTAATCTAGAACGGTACTCTTTAGTCTTAAAAATCTTGCTTATCCATTTGTCGTGGTAACCACGTCTATTTATAGTAGTATTATTGCCCAGCCATTAATAGGTTTGAAGGGTCGCTTATCTACTGTTTACTTTCAGTTACTAGATATTTAAAATTATGGAATACCCTATGTCAGTCCTTAATAATTAATTAATTAAAAAAATTAATTCTTGAAATGAAAAATTAAATGAGTAAGGTTGTAGAAATAAATAAGAAATATGGTAAAGTATTTAGGTGCACACTTACCATATGAGGCCGGCCATACGATAAATAAAATAAGATAAGGGCAATGAATAAGTGGAAAATGTTAAGAGGGTCACGGTCCAAATTATTGTGGGATAATAGACATAACTCTTTCTTCCTTTCTTCATTTCACTCTACTCAAAAATAAAATAAAAGATCGAGAAACACATTTTTGATGGCGGTTTAAGAAGAGCAAATAAGAAGACTCAAGCTAAAAGAAATTAAGAATAATCAAAGATCTATGTGAGTAATACTAAACTAACATACCGTTTTCATGGTGTTTGAATTTGGCATTGATTTTTTATCTTAATGTTCATTTGAGTTAGTGCTTAAATGAGATATATGATGATTATATAATAGCCTGCACCTTAATGGATCTGAATTTCGACTAAATCGAAACCCAATTCCATTAGAATATAGATCGTTACCAGACATAGGCAGTCAGAGAATGATCTCACAACGGAATAGTAAAATATAATAGAATATATCTACTGACTAAGGATGCTACCTTGGAATCAATACTATTCTTCTAATATCTGATTATCTTGTTTGTGTCGAGCATGAATGAGAGGACTTCTTCATCTACCATTCCCGCTTGTCCCTTTTAATCTATCATGTGGATTGTAATAAGGAGAGGGTCGGATTAACATTCTAGTGACTGAAAAATTACATATTTTATCGATAATACTAAGTTATGACATTTGATTTGTATTTAAGTGTTATGTATATTATTCACAACTTACCCGTTCCCTATGCACATATGATATATTTAACCTTCTCCGAGGTATAACTATAAATATATATATATATATATATATAAGCATTGTACTACCAAAAGAATACTCCGACCTCTTAATACTTTTCAGATAGAGAGGAGCATGCCCAATGACTATTTAATATCTCGAACTCGAAGCAGGCCCTCCGTAGTGTAATCGCTAGTCAATCGTTCCTTAGCTACAAAGGTCGATGAGCCCTAGATACAGGTCAATATTTATCGTATTACTGACGACCTCAAAGACTTATCTAAGTGTTAATTAGTCTGCCTCTGATAAACAAATAACTAATTAAGCTTTGTGATTTTTGCATATCCCATACGGATTCTACACTAGTGGAAAGCGAAATTCATTAGGGCATAACCCAAGTATTTTTGCTAACGGCTGCACGGGACCGTGGTGGTCATAGCCATATGACAGCCTTACTACTAAATATTGGTCTAACAACAACACCGACGAAACCCACTGACCTCCCACGACCGAAATCTCGTTTAGACTATCTTGATGTAAGTCAAGGAAAAATACTCATCCAAGTTACTTAATACCTCCTAGTTAAAAAGGAAGCAGACCTCATTTCGCTATTAGATACCGTCGTAGGTTATTTAAGACTTCTTATATAAAGAGTGGGCAGATCTTATGGTCATTTAATAATTTCCACCCTAAAGTAAACCTCTTAACATCACTAAAGGTACTAAGTCATTTAATACTTCAAATCAGAGGCAAACCCTTAGTATATTTTTCCACATCTATACGCAAAGTATATCTCTTCCCCATAGGTTCTATGCTTGAAGATGTCTCATATCAGTAGTACGTATACACAATTGTTGTTGGCCTCTAGGTGAATGACAGACTTTTGTTTTGTTTCTCTACCGACCTTGCATCCTAACTCATTCTAAACCAAACCAAATATTCCAGGCCTAAATATTGAGCTAGGCTCACTAATCCATGCTCATTATAAATGTATTATTGAGGCTATATAATTGCCTACTATGAAAGCTATATCGTCTCTTAGTATTTAATTCACCTATTTGCTATGAACATATTCTAATCTTATACGCTTATTACATATATTCTCAATTTCCCTCTTATATCCCATAAATGTAAATTGTCCATAATAAAGGATCATTATTACTCAAATTGGACAATCATTAGTGGCATTTATTTACTCATTCTAATTCCACCTATCATCTCTATTTAATTTCTCCATAAATGTCATATTAATTCTTTAATCGGTCGCATTCATTTCCCTTAACTCCATATTAACTACACATTTATTATCGACTAAATTTGTAAACATTGTCATAAATTTTGGGGTTACTATTTCTTTTCCATCTCCACCTCATAGTCCTATAATTTACTACGTTATAAATAATTAGTCGTTCTAATTATAATTAAGATGAATATCGACGTATACGCTTTATTTATTACGTTATATATATATATATATATATATATATATATATATATATAATCAGTAGGCGTGGTTGTATGTGTGTGTATTTCTATTTCTAACTCACTAATTTTTAGGCTTGGAAATTAAAGAATATACATATGTACATTCTGCAACGAATATTTATTTTCACATTTTAATATATTAGAGCAATAATTTCCAAAAAGGATTACCGTTACAACTTTCCATTTTCAAATTGAGATTCTTGTGCCAATTGAAATTACAAAAAGTTATCTTTTTTATTTTATTGAAATGGATGATGTGAACTTTAGAGAGCATCAGTACATTACACATCACTTTCCTTTTCAGTATATTCTTTATTATTTCAAAAGACGTACTCTTTTTTATACAGAGTAGTGGAATTAGATAATATATCGAAATTACATGGAAATAAATACAACTAAATTGTACATACGATGCTCACAATAAATTAAAACATAGAAATTCACATTTCAAATCAAATTAAGGCAATCTAAATAAATGCTAACAATTTACAATCCAATTATCATAAATCTAGAATAATTCTTGCAATCTTACCAACTTTTTACCTTAACAAATTTAGGGACTGATTTTTAAATTTTCAAATTATGGTGTAAAATCATTTCATTCCAATTACCTAACTTACATAATATGTAGGCGAGATTTCAATTGAATACGTTCTTTCTAAGCCTACAACTCAGCAGACCTTGTATAAGCATAATAATTAAATAAAACTAATTATGATATAAATTTCAATGTTATGTATAAACTCATCTTTCTAGTTTTCCAAATCTTTCAAATCCAAATTCTTCCCTTTTAGTTAACTCCTTTTCCTTTCTAATCCAAAATTTGTATAATTAGATATATACATACCCATTCGATTTACAGATCTAAAAGGAGATTTGAACTAAGTGGACTACAGATTTAAAAGTATAAATTTTAACTTTTTACGTAGTATTATTTTGCTCTTTATTTTTTTCCCTTCTCCAATTATATATATATATACATATAATATTTTATAATTAATAGAAATAGTGAAGAAGGGAAAATGAGAGAGCTCCGCTGATTTGGTCAGGAAATATGCGAAGAAAAGTGAGGGGTTATGCCTGTATTTATAGGCGATCGAACCAATCTTATATGCAAGATTTAAAATAATTAAATCCAGACTATTCGGGTAAGGTTCAACCCTAGTCACCACTGTTCAACCATTTGACCGCTCTATCCTAGGCAACTGGCCCAAGGAGGGCGTCAAACGGTGGGGGTCCATGCATTTAATATGCTTTATTTCCTTTTAAATTCCAATTTAATTACTTTCGCTTTGCAAACTTTAAATGTTAATAACTTCTTCGTTTGAACTCCTGTAACAACCCGAATTTTTCAACCATTTAAAAACATTATATTTAATACAATTTTTGAATAAGAATTGTTGAAAACTAAAATTTAAGATGTTCAAAAACAAATAAAAACGAGCGAATGTGTAATAGGATAAGAGATGATGGTAATAGAAACAGGGTAATAAACGTTTACATCTAATACGAAATTTATCGAGTGTATTTGTTGAAGTGAAATAAATGTATCAATGAAAGTAAAAGAATATGTTGAGAAGAATAAAATGTATGTTTCCATCCTACAGGTAAGCATAATTTTTTTTAAATTTTTTTTTTTGAATTCGGCGATAATATTTTACGGTCGTTGAAAATAGTCGTAATTCGATATAGAATTTATTTTAACAAGTAAACTCAAAATTTCAATAAATTGAAGTTGCATAATTAAAATGTGTTTTTAGTAAGTCTAATCTATGAATTCATATTTTAAATTTTTCGAAAATTTATGTCATTCAAATTTAAGTAGAACCCGGTTAATAAATTTAAGGGCAAAATATCATTTTTCAACATGCAATACTGCCTAAATATATTTATGTATATAAATCTAGGAACTGAAGATAAAAAACTATTTTTATAAATACACTCGCCTATTTTATTATATGTATATGAATACACTCGTACCTATTTAAAAATTTAATGTATACATACACATATACAGATTTTAAAATATAGGAAACTATAAATAAACAGTAAATACATATATATATATAAGATTTTTGAAATTAAGTATGAATTTTAAAATATTTGAAAGTCTGTATAAAATTAGATTTTTGAAATCTATCATTTTATTCTCATAAATATATATATATGTAGTTTGAAAAAAATATACATATTTTAAACTTAATAGTTTATTTTAAAAATGGATTTAGGTGATTAATTTGTTGATAAACTTCTTTAATTATTTTAGTTACTAAAGATTATTTAAAAGGAAAATTAGTTTAAAATCAAATTATTAGTTTAGAACCAAATGATTAGTTTAAATTAAATTATTGGTCAATTTAATTTATTTATCGGTAAATTATTGGTAGATTATCTCAAATGTTAATAAATCATATAATGTTGTATAAGGTTTAAAACTATGAAGAAAACAAATCGAGATTGGATTGGGATCGCAAATTAAAAATCAAAAATGAGTTAATCTCACTCATCTGGATTGTTATTTAAATTTAAATAGTTAAATTTAAATATTTGGTTGAATGATTAAATTGATTGGATGTGGTATATTATATAGTAGTATATATAGTGTGTGTGTGTGTGTGTGTGTGTGTGTGTGTATTGAAGTGATTGATTTTCCACACTTATATAGCGGATGAGATTACATAACCCCATATACCACGATATTCCACCTCGAAGTGGAATTGGTATTTTATATTGTGCTAACATCTGTGGACGGAGGGAAATAGGTTGGAGGGATCCAACTGGATTCCTCAAAATGATTGTTAATATTCTGTGATATGATTTAATTAATGATCTGGGATAGATTATACTGGTGATTGAAAATATTGAATGTCATGGTTTGACTGGATATATTTGGGCATGCTAAGATATAGAAGTTAACGATCGAATTTTTAAAGGAAATAAAATAGGAAATTTTTAAGTAAAATAAATTTTAGAGAATTTTGATAAATTAAAGAATGAATTGGAAAGGATTTAAGTTGATTTTTATATTCCAAAAAATAAAGTATGGGAAAGGAAATTGTAACATCCCGGAATTTTTAACAATGTCAATTTAATAATCTGTAGTTAAAATTAAATTGATATTGATAATCTGTTAATAATTATTCAGATAAATTTAATAATCTTCTTCAATAAATATTTAAATTGATTATTTTATCTTTTAAAAATATAAATTGATTTCTATATTTGGTTTATATTTTAAATAGATGGGTATTGTTTTAATTTTAATTAGTATTGAGTTTTAATAATTATTTCATAAATAAATATATGATTTTAAATTTGATAGAAAAATATTTAAATGTTTTAAATTAAATTGGATTTAGTTTTAAATTTAGAATAAATTCAACAAATTGGTTTTATGGCTTAATAAAATGAATATTTTGTAAAATGATTTTTTAATTTAATAAAAGAGATTTATAAAAATAATATTAATATTGTATTGACTTTATAAATAAATTTTGAATAAGATTTGTAATGTTTATTTCAAATTGAATTTATATGTATAACTTGATTTGAAAAATATTTGATTTTGAATTTAGTTGAATTTAAATTTAAAAAGTATAAAATTTTATATTGTTTGATTGTCTTAATTTTTAATATGTATAAATTAATTTGTAAAACATTGTTGTTCTTATTTCTTTATAAATTCATACACATATTAATATAAACTAACATATTAACTTAGGATTACACACACATACACTAGTTTGTAAATTAAAAACTAATTATTTTTAAAAAGAGGAAACATGTGTTGCATTTTTAAAAGAGTAAATAGATAAATGTTGTTAAGTTTGACAAGTGTTAAAATTTTAGTTTTTCTTTTTCTTTTCTTTCATTAAATCTGAAAATACATTAGTTTGCATCATTCATACATAATGCATTTTCATTTCTTAAATCAAATGAAGATCAAAATTCATTTTAAAGATCTGCACAATCAAAATCTGCATCCACAAATCTGTATATCCAAAAATAAATCCAAATATGCATTCACAAATGCATATGAAAGTCCAATGCAAATCTGCATATCTTATTTCTGCATATCCTTAAATCTAAATATTTGCATGTTCCTCTTTAGTATAAATCAACCTGCATTTCCTCAAAAAAATTCAGAAACCCTGTACAAATTTCACCTCTTCAAAACATCAATCTACACTTCATTTCAAAATCAAAATGAAGCCTGCATGTTCCTGCATTCTGTTTAAATCCTGGAATGGATTTGAAGACATGAAGTCTCTGCCTTCATGTGAAGATTTAGCAACTTTATCTATTTGCATGCATGTGAGAATCTAGCAACTGCATCATCTACATCTATTTTCTGCATTCAAGTAACTAGAGTATGAATCATGAGCAACAGAGAGGAGCATACCTGCATATCATATCTCTGCAAATTCCAAATAATCAACGGCAGCTCTACATTGTTAATAGGTGAGTAACTTAAATTTTTAAATTTTAAAAAAGAAGGTTGCATGTTAATGTTAGATATAATTTAGTAATTTTTGTGTTTATAAAATCCTGGAATATGTTTGAGAATGCTTGTTGGATATGCTCTGCTGTGACTTTGAATTCATCTTCCTATTTAAAGGAATCCACCAAAATCTGTTAAAAATTTTGTTAGTATCTGTCTTTAAGTAATTAAAATTTGTTTGCTTACTTTAGATTAGAATCATAATATTTATTTGATAAAATGTTTGTCTGTTTGAAGTTAGCTAAACTTAAGTAAGTATAAATAGGAACAGTTTGTTCTTAAACCAAAATTGAATATAAGCAAATTTCTTGCAAATTGTAGTTTAAGATAACTCAAAATTCTTTCTGAGTTATAGGATAAGGATTATAGAACCTTAGAAAAATCAGAGATAGGGATTTTATTGTTTAGGGAAGATACAGTTTTGGTTTTCAGAGTATGAACCTTAGTTTTTGAATTGGGTTGAGCTTGAATCAGTTTGAGTTGTAGAGTTGACCGAGTATTCTGGTACTTGGGGATTATGAAGTGGGTATGTGGAGGAGTTCGAGGTTGGAATGGATGGACTGCAGGTAGTCGAAGCAACTCGAAATGGCCGTTGACAGGTTTGAATAGAAACCTGTAATATTTTTTCCAGGTTTGTGAATTTGGGGGTTTCAGAGCTACAATTTGAATGCTTGAATTTTTGTTCAACCTGGTGTTGTAGTTAGGGTATTGAGGGGTTTCTGGAGGTTGTTGGATCATCACTGATGATCACCAGAGGTGGTGCGACATGATTTCTGGTTAACTGTTTTGGTTTGGATGTATTCTAGGGGTAGGTCTGTGTTTTCCTCGAAGTGGATAGGGAAATGACTCGGGGAAATCAAGTGTGAAACCCGAAGCAAAATCTTGATCTCTCGGGTTACTCTGTAATTCCAGGTTACAGAGGATACTGTGTTTTGTTTTTATAAAATATGGATTTTAAACTTTTTAAATCTGGGTTTTAAACTTTTTAAAATATGTAGTTATAGGTTTTAAATAAGGTTTAGGTTTAAAACTTAATTTTTAAACTTAATTCAAGTTTGAATTACTTTGAATTTAAATTCCAGGTTTGAGTTGAAACCTGTTTTTTCTGTTTTCTGCAAATCTGGATTTAAACCTTTTTAAATCTGCAATTTATGGTTTGAGAAAAATTTAAGTTCAAATTTAAATGCAAGTTTAATTTCTCATTTGAATTTAAAATTTCAGTTTTTAAAATAGAAACTTTAGTTTAAAATTTTAACTTTATTAACTATATCATGTTGATAAGATAGTTTAAACATTATTAATAATAAGATTTTAAAAATGTGAGTAGATTTAAAGTTATTTAAAATCTGGGAATTCAAAGGTTTAATTTGAATTTCAGTATTAAATTTTAAAGAAGGTTTAAATTGAAATTTTAAATTAAAATGGAAATTTAAGTTATCAAAGGTTTTGAAATGAATTTAACTTTAAAATTTTTATATAACATTTGTTTGATTTGCAACTTTAAAAGTTTTAAATTATTTGGAACTTTGATAAGTTTAAATTATTCTATTTTAAACTTGAAATTTAAATTGAAATTTAAAGGTAATTTCAAAAGTACTTTGTTTTGAATAATATTGTTTTTAAACATAATCAAGTTATGTTTTATTTTGAAAATTTAATTAAGGTTTATGTTTTAGAATTTAATTAACAAGGTGATTAAGATTAATTAATTAATTAAATTAATTAATTAAATTTAGAATCAATAATTGATTAATGATTAATCAATTTGGAATTAAGATCATTAATTAAGTTATTAATTAATGATAAATGAATATTAATTATGTAATTAAGTTTTTAAATTAAGGTAAGTTAATTTAATAATTAACTTTAATTAATGAATGAATAAAGATAATTTAAATGGTAATTAATTTAAGTTAATTATTTTATAAAATAATTTGAGGATGGTTAATGAAGGTCATTAACCATGATTATTTAACAATTAATTAATGTAGTTAATTTCTATAATTAATTAGATTAATTAATTTAATAATAATCAATTGTAAATGGTTTGAGTTAATTACTAAAAGTAATTAAGAAATTAATTACTTAATATAATTAATTAATTTTAATGTGATTGTTTATTTTTAATTAATTAAGTTTAATTAATTATAAACACTTGAGTTTTTTTAAAATAATTACTTTATGTAATTAATGAATTGGGTAATTACTTAGTTAAGTAATTGTTTAATAATTACAGATTGTAATTAAGGAGATGTTTAAGTATGAGATAATTTGGATTAATTATTTAGTAATTAATCAAATAATTAATTAAGAAATAAAATTAAGGATAATTAATTTGGTTTAATATAGTAATTAAGTTAGTTAATTACTTAGAGTAATTAATTTAAGAAATAATTAAAGATCATTAATTATTTTAATTAATGATGTAATTAAGGATGATTAATTATGATTCATTAATCAATAATAGGTAATTAATTAATGTAATTAATTAAGGATTGGGATAATTAATTATGATTAATTAATTAATTGAAGTAATTAAGGTTAATTACTGTTGGTTGAGAATAATTAATTTTGTGAAATTAATTAAGGATAATTACATGAATGTAATTAAGTATAATTAATCAGGAGTGATTAATTAAAGTAATTTATGATTGATTAATTGATTGTAATCAATTAAATGTTTGAGTAAGCAAGATTTATATTGGTGAAGTAATTAATTTAATTTACTAAAGATGAAATGATTAATTTATTTCTTTTTAAATTAATTAGAGTTAAAGATAATTAATTTAATTCATTTTAAATTAATTATATAGAGATGAATAAATCCTTGCTTATGAATGAATGGATGTTATTGATTGTCTTGGATGCTTTGTGATCTCAGTAATGAGATAAATGATATTGTGTGGTATGGATGTTTGATTTGTATTGTGATGATAACATAGGTTATCTATTGCGATGGTGATATATGGTATATCTATTGGATATTGATGATATGAATTACCTGTTATGTGATAATGTTGATTATCAGTTATGATTTATGAATTATCTATCTGTGTGTATATAGATACTGTAATTGAATTGTTTTAAACCTTTAAAAAACAACTTGGACCTTAAAAGACACGCTTTGGTTTTCGATGAGACCGGGATCGGGTTTTCATATTTGGATATCCGAAAACCACATCGATTCCAAATAACGTTAGGTCGTGAATCAAAATGGAGCTTTGTGAAGACTCGAGGTGTAAGGACTATGAGTCAGTATAACTCTATGGGTGATTTCGTAATGAGTTGACGGAATTAGTTCTTATAGATTCGAGATGGTGAATCAGAGTGCAAGGGTTATTGTCGTTAACTCTGAGGGTGATTCCAATATGAGTGTAACGAGATAATGCCTTCGGTTTCGTTCAAACCCGGAACGAACTTGTATGGATTGAATTCTTTCAGAACATCGTCAGGTGGACGATGAGCATTCTAAGTGATATGTCCTATAAAGGTAATCGTAACCTCAAGCCTCATCAACCGGGAATGGCTAAAACAGGGGAGGTGCAGCAAAGCTTCGTGGGTCGCACCCACTGGAGAGCAAGATTGATCCCTGTCTAGAAGTCCCTTTATATTCGGTTGTGTGGGTGGTTGCTAGCTACAACCACGGGGTTGTCTTGTTCGGAACTATTCAGTAAGGAATGGGTCCGGCTTTGTGTTGCAGGGGGTCGGGAGTGATCCTCGGTACGTTGATCTAGGCCACGTACTGTGACGGGCGGTACCCCAGTAGCCCTGCCATTGTATAGAATCCAAAATCCAATAAGTGCCAACGGTTTTGATTGTATTACCCACTTTTGTGGCTAGTAGCTTGAATTTAATAGATGTAACAATTTCGTCTATTTCTTATTTATTTGAAAACCCTAGACACTATTATAATATCATCGGATTTCCTATCAAATGTTTTGGTTAGCGTAAAGTAAAAACTTTTCCATGTTTATGTGTGGGAAGTCTTACGTGATACCTTTCTTTTCAAAAGGTTTTTGAAAGTTAAGCAACTTTAACCTGTTACTCACACCAGACCCATTTCTGACCCGGAGTTTATTTTTGTTTTTCATAAACTCTTGGGTACTCAAATTTTTATGAGTAGTCAAGGGAATTCTGGTTAGGATTCAGGATTAGCTTTGACGATTTATGGAGGAGCAATGGAGCAGGAGGCTTCTGCGCGTAGATATATATAGAGTTTTCCGCTGTGTGTTCTCTGAGTTGTTGTCTTTGAGTTGTATTGAGTTGTATAACTAGACAGGAGGTTACAACTGTCCAGTATGTGTTGTATATCTGTGTACTCTGATATGGTTGTAACTATGTAATATTTATGTTATTATTATAAATTATTCGTTCCGCTGTTAGATTCTGATGTGTTGTTTCTTTCTTCTCTTCTCTTCTTTCTATTCTCTTTTCTATCCCTTTCTTTCTTAATTCATGACGCGATTTTCTGGGAGTGGAAAGCCGGGTCGTGACAGTTGGTATCAGAGCATTAGGCTGAGTGAATACCTAAGCTCTGTAGTGGTGTCTTTCTTGAGAGAGCGTATTTGTAATTTTTGTATATAACTATATATATATATATATATATATATATTTCTATCTATCTGTTGGGCTACCTGTTCAGGTTTTCCAATATAAGTTATAAAGGTAGATGGGGTAGTGGTGTGTGTAACACAACTACCATTGGTTGGAGTTTGAATGTCTGGGGTTGAAAGTGTATTTGTCGAGACTGTAGACCTAATACCGTCTCGAGTGAGTTCTGTAGTGATGAAGAACTTCATTGTTCTCTGAAGGAAACCTGTTAAGGTTCGGAGTTTATTTTTAAGATTGGATGAGTAGTGTTTGGATCTGTTGGCTTGGCAGAAGCAAGTGATGGTATTTTAGTACCTCAGGAAGTAATAGCTGCGTGATGAGATGCAGTGACTATGGATGTTCCCGAAGATGTTTTCTTTGGAACAAGTTAAGGAAGTGAGTCTGCTTCAGTGTTGTGGTTGTGGTCAGCTTGAGTTTCTGTTTGCTTTGAAGTCCGAGTTTCTCAGAGAGCTTTGTTTTGGAATTCTTTGGCATCTGTGGCAGCAGTGCAGCTTGGAATGTTCTCGGTGTTGGCAAGAGATCTTTTGGCTTAGCAGTTTTCTGAAGTAGAGTTCAAAAGCAGTTGAGTGAACCCGTTTCTTCGATGGGTTGGCTGGTAAAGTTTAAGCTATTCTATTTGGTTAAGGAGAACAGTTTTCCTTGGATTTGGTTTGAGTGGTTCGCAAAAGTGACTTGCGATTGTTTGAGTGTTCTCTTGGGTTATCTGAGTTTTTCTGGATGTCTTCAGGAAGTCAGAGTTTAGTTCGCATCTGGAGATTAAGCTTTCTTATCGACTGGAATTCCAGGAGTGTTACTGGTGATTCAGCTTTATAGTAGAATGGTTCCAAGAGAATTGAGTTGGTGTAGCATCTCGGAGTTTTGGAGGAACTTTTGAAGTTTCTTATGGATTTGTTGAATCATATCTCTGGGGTGTGTTGTCCTGTTTGTGCTAGTGTTCTTCTTCAGCATTCTCTTCTACTTTGGATCAGAGTTGAGCAGCGGAAGCAGTTTGGAAGTGTATCTGCTTTTCTTTTCTGGACAGAAGAAGTTATTGTCTTCTGATGTTGAGGAGTTGAGTTTGAGTTCTTGGTTTTGGTTGATCTTGAGGAGATCATATTGTTTGGTCTAAGTTTGTTTCTAGAAGCATCAGCGAAGGTTGAGCTGATCAGTAAGGCTGTGGACAGCCCAGGAATTGTCTGAAGAGATTTTGTGGATAAGAGTCGAAGGAATTTGGATTCTGCAGTCGGAGATTCAATTTTTGGATAAGTTTTCTCTGATCATAAGTGAGCTTTAAGTTTGGGTAAGTTTGAGAAGTTAGCTCTGAAGTGTTTGGATCTTTTCTGTATCTTGGAGTAAGTGATTGATCTATAGGATTGAATTGCCAGTTGGATAACTCGGATTCGATGAGTTTCACGTATCTCTGAGGGAGTACGTGTATGATCTATCTCTGGTTGTAGAACCAGCAGTTCTGGAGTTTTGGTTGTTGAGTCAGACTCGTTTATAGTCTGATATCTTGTCTAGTGGTATAGATATAGTTGTATAGGCGCTTTTGTAGCTTCATCGTATTGTTTGTTTGGATTTTCTAGAGCGAGTATCCCGGTGGATATATATATACACCTGGGGGAAACTCGATAAAATTTTACCCAGAATTTGTCTGGATAATTAGATTTGTTTGATTGGTTGAAATGGTTGTTGGTTGTTAGCATATGTTTGATATATGCTTGTGCTTTTAAATTAAAATTTAATAAGATTATTAAATTACCTTTGTTTTAAATTTCGAGGACTAAATTCTTTTAAGGGGGGAGGATTGTAACATCCCGGAATTTTTAACAATATCAATTTAATAATCTGTAGTTGAAACTAAATTGATATTGATAATCTGTTAATAATTATTCAGATAAATTTAATAATCTTCTTCAATAAATATTTAAATTGGTTATTTTATCTTTTAAAAATATAAATTGATTTCTATATTTGGTTTATATTTTAAATAGATGGGTATTGTTTTAATTTTAATTAGTATTGAGTTTTAATAACTATTTCATAAATAAATATATGATTTTAAATTTGATAGAAAAATATTTAAATGTTTTAAATTAAATTGGATTTAGTTTTAAATTTAGAATAAATTCAACAAATTGGTTTTATGGCTTAATAAAATGAATATTTTGTAAAATGATTTTTTAATTTAATAAAAGAGATTTATAAAAATAATATTAATATTGTATTGACTTTATAAATAAATTTTGAATAAGATTTGTAATGTTTATTTCAAATTGAATTTATATGTATAACTTGATTTGAAAAATATTTGATTTTGAATTTAGTTGAATTCAAATTTAAAAAGTATAAAATTTTATATTGTTTGATTGTCTTAATTTTTAATATGTATAAATTAATTTGTAAAACATTGTTGTTCTTATTTCTTTATAAATTCATACACATATTAATATAAACTAACATATTAACTTAGGATTACACACACATACACTAGTTTGTAAATTAAAAACTAATTATTTTTAAAAAGAGGAAACATGTGTTGCATTTTTAAAAGAGTACATAGACAAATGTTGTTAAGTTTGACAAGTGTTAAAATTTTAGTTTTTATTTTTCTTTTCTTTCATTAAATCTGAAAATACATTAGTTCGCATCATTCATACATAATGCATTTTCATTTCTTAAATCAAATGAAGATCAAAATTCATTTTAAATACCTGCACAATCAAAATCTGCATCCACAAATCTGTATATCCAAAACTAAAATCCAAATATGCATTCATAAATGCATATGAAAGTCCAATGCAAATCTGCATATCTTATTTCTGCATATCCTTAAATCTAAATATTTGCATGTTCCTCTTTAGTAAAAATCAACCTGCATTTCCTCAAAAAAATTCAGAAACCCTGTACAAATTTCACCTCTTCAAAACATCAATCTACACTTCATTTCAAAATCAAAATGAAGCGTGCATGTTCCTGCATTCTGTTTAAATCCTGGAATGGATTTGAAGACATGAAGTCTCTTCCTTCATGTGAAGATTTAGCAACTTAATCTATTTGCATGCATGTGAGAATCTAGCAACTGCATCATCTACATCTATTTTCTGCATACAAGTAACTAGAGTATGGATCATGAGCAACAGAGAGGAGCATACCTGCATATCATATCTCTGCAAATTCCAAATAATCAACAGCAGCTCTGCATTGTTAATAGGTGAGTAACTTAAATTTTTAAATTTAAAAAAAAGAAGGTTGCATGTTAATGTTAGATATAATTTAGTAATTTTTGTGTTTATAAAAGCCTGGAATATGTTTGAGAATGCTTGTTGGATATGCTCTGCTGTGACTTTGAATTCATCTTCCTAGCTAAAGGAATCCACCAAAATCTGTTAAAATTTTTGTTAGTATCTGTCTTTAAGTAATTAAAATTTGTTTGCTTACTTTAGATTAGAATCATAATATTTATTTGATAAAATGTTTGTCTGTTTGAAGTTAGCTAAACTTAAGTAAGTATAAATAGGAACAGTTTGTTCTTAAACCAAAATTGAATATAAGCAAATTTCTTGCAAATTGTAGTTTAAGATAACTCAAATTCTTTCTGAGTAATAGGATAAGATTATAGAACCTTAGAAAAATCAGAGATAGGGATTTTATTGTTTAGGGAAGATATAGTTTTGGTTTTCAGAGTATGAACCCTAGATTTTGAATTGGGTTGAGCTTGAATCAGTTTGAGTTGTAGAGTTGACCGAGTATTCTGGTACTTGGGGATTATGAAGTGGGTATGTGGAGGAGTTCGAGGTTGGAATGGATGGACTGCAGGTGGTCGGAGCAACTCGAAATGGCCGTTGACAGGTTTGAATAGAAAACTGTAATATTTTTTCCAGGTTTGTGAATTTGGGGGTTTCAGAGCTACAATTTGAATGCTTGAATTTTTGTTCGACCTAGTGTTGTAGTTAGGGTATTGAGGGGTTTCTGGAGGTTGTTGGATCATCACTGATGATCACCAGAGGTGGTGCGACATGATTTCTGGTTAACTGTTTTGGTTTGGATGTGTTCTAGGGGTAGGTCTGTGTTTTCCTCGAAGTGGATAGGGAAATGACTCGGGGAAATCAAGTGTGAAACCCGAAGCAAAATCTTGATCTCTCTGGTTACTCTGTAATTCCAGGTTACAGAGGATACTATGTTTTATTTTTATAAAATATGGATTTTAAACTTTTTAAATCTGGGTTTTAAACTTTTTAAAATCTGTAGTTATAGGTTTTAAATAAGGTTTAGGTTTAAAACTTAATTTTTAAACTTAATTCAAGTTTGAATTACTTTGAATTTAAATTCCAGGTTTGAGTTGAAACCTGTTTTTTCTGTTTTCTGCAAATCTAGATTTAAACCTTTTTAAATCTGCAATTTATGGTTTGAGAAAAATTTAAGTTCAAATTTAAATGCTAGTTTAATTTCTCATTTGAATTTAAAATTTCAGTTTCTAAAACAGAAACTTAAGTTTAAAAATTTAACTTTATTAACTATATCATGTTGATAAGATAGTTTAAACATTATTAATAATAAGATTTTAAAAATGCGAGTAGATTTAAAGTTATTTAAAATCTGGGAATTCAAAGGTTTAATTTGAATTTCAGTATTAAATTTTAAAGAAGGTTTAAACTGAAATTTTAAATTAAAATGGAAATTTAAGTTATCAAAGGTTTTGAAATGAATTTAATTTTAAAATTTTTATATAACATTTGTTTGATTTGCAACTTTAAAAGTTTTAAATTATTTGGAACTTTGATAAGTTTAAATTATTCTATTTTAAACTTGAAATTTAAAGGTAATTTCAAAAGTACTTTGTTTTGAATAATATTGTTTTTAAACATAATCAAGTTATGTTTTATTTTGAAAATTTGATTAAGGTTTATGTTTTAGAATTTAATTAACAAGGTGATTAAGATTAATTAATTAATTTAATTAATTAAATTTGGAATTAATAATTGATTAATGATTAATCAATTTGGAATTAAGATCATTAATTAAGTTGTTAATTGATGATAAATGAATATTAATTATGTAATTAAGTTTTTAAATTAAGGTTAATTAATTTAATAATTAACTTTAATTAATGAATGAATAAAGATAATTTAAATGGTAATTAATTTAAGTTAATTATTTTATGAAATAATTTGAGGATGGTTAATGAAGGTCATTAACCATGATTATTTAACAATTAATTAATGTAATTAATTTCTATAATTAATTAGATTAATTAATTTAATAATAATCAATTGTAAATGGTTTGAGTTAATTACTAAAAGTAATTAAGAAATTGATTACTTAATATAATTAATTTATTTTAATGTGATTGTTTATTTTTAATTAATTAAGTTTAATTAATTATAAACACTTGAGTTTTTTTTTAAATAATTACTTTATGTAATTAATGAATTGGGTAATTACTTAGTTAAGTAATTGTTTAATAATTACAGATTGTAATTAAGGAGATGTTTAAGTATGAGATAATTTGGATTAATTATTTAGTAATTAATCAAATAATTAATTAAGAAATAAAATTAAGGATAATTAATTTGGTTTAATATAGTAATTAAGTTAGTTAATTACTTAGAGTAATTAATTTAAGAAATAATTAAAGATCATTAATTATTTTAATTAATGATGTAATTAAGGATGATTAATTATGATTAATTAATCAATAATAGGTAATTAATTAATGTAATTAATTAAGGATTGGGATAATTAATTATGATTAATTAATTAATTGAAGTAATTAAGGTTAATTACTGTTGGTTGAGAATAATTAATTTTGTGAAATTAATTAAGGATAATTACATGAATGTAATTAAGTATAATTAATCAGGAGTGATTAATTAAAGTAATTTATGATTGATTAATTGATTGTAATCAATTAAATGATTGAGTAAGGAAGATTTATATTGGTGAAGTAATTAATTTAATTTATTAAAGATGAAATGATTAATTTAATTCTTTTTAAATTAATTAGAGTTGAAGATAATTAATTTAATTCATTTAAATTAATTATATAGAGATGAATAAATCCTTGCTTATGAATGAATGGATGTTATTGATTGTCTTGGATGCTTTGTGATCTCAGCAATGAGATAAATGATATTGTGTGGTATGGATGTTTGATTTGTATTGTGATGATAACATAGGTTATCTATTGCGATGGTGATATATGGTATATCTATTGGATATTGATGATATGAATTACCTGTTATGTGATAATGTTGATTATCAGTTATGATTTATGAATTATCTATCTGTGTGTATATAGATACTGTAATTGAATTGTTTTAAACCTTTAAAAAAACAACTTGGACCTTAAAAGACACGCTTTGGTTTTCGATGAGACCGGGATCGGGTTTCCATATTCGGATATCTGAAAACCACATCGATTCCAAATAACGTTAGGTCGTGAATCAAAATGGAGCTTTGTGAAGACTCGAGGTGTAAGGACTATGAGTCAGTATAACTCTGTGGGTGATTCCGTAATGAGTTGACGGAATTAGTTCTTATAGATACGAGATGGTGAATCAGAGTGCAAGGGTTATTGTCGTTAACTCTGAGGGTGATTCCAATATGAGTGTAACGAGATAATGCCTTCGGTTTCGTTCGAACCCGGAACGAACTTGTATGGATTGAATGCTTTCAGAACATCATCGGGTGGACGATGAGCATTCTAAATGATATGTCCTATAAAGGTAATCGTAACCTCAAGCCTCATCAAACGGGAATGGCTAAAACAGGGGAGGTGCAGCAAAGCTTCGTGGGTCGCACCCACTGGAGAGCAAGATTGATCCCTGTCCAGAAGTCCCTTTATATTCAGCTGTGTGGGTGGTTGCTAGCTACAACCACGAGGTTGTCTTGTTCGGAACTATTCAGTAAGGAATGGGTCCGGCTTTGTGTTGCAGGGGTCGGGAGTGATCCTCGGTACGTTGATCTAGGCCACGTACTGTGACGGGCGGTACCCCAGTAGCCCTGCCATTGTATGGAATTCAAAATCCAATAAGTGCCAGCGGTTTTGATTGTATTACCCACTTTTGTGGCTAGTAGCTGGAATTTAATAGATGTAACAATTTCGTCTATTTCTTATTTATTTTAAAACTCTAGACACTATTATAATATCATCGGATTTCCTATCAAATGTTTTGGTTAGCGTAAGGTAAAAACTTTTCCATGTTTATGTTGGGAAGTCTTACGTGATACCTTTCTTTTCAAAAGGTTTTTGAAAGTTAAGCAAGTTTAACCTGTTATTCACACCAGACCCATGTCTGACCCGGAGTTTATTTTTGTTTTTCATAAACTCTTGGGTACTCAAATTTTTATGAGTAGTCAAGAGAATTCAGGTTAGAATTCAGGATTAGCTTTGACGATTTATGGCGGAGCAATGGAGCAGGAGGCTTCCGCGTGTAGATATATATAGAGTTTTCCGCTGTGTGTTCTCTGAGTTGTTGTCTTTGAGTTGTATTGAGTTGTATAACTAGACAGGAGTTTACAACTGCCCAGTATGTGTTGTATATGTGTATACTCTGATATGGTTGTAAACTATGTAATATTTATGTTATTATTATAAATTATTCGTTCCGCTGTTAGATTCTGATGTGTTGTTTCTTTCTTCTCTTCTTTCTATTCTCTTTTCTATCCCTTTCTTTCTTAATTCATGACGCGATTTTCTGGGAGTGGAAAGCCGGGTCGTGACAGAAATTTTTGAACAAATAGGAATAAATGGATTTTTTTTAAACTTAAGTGATATTAATTAAAGGAATAAAATATTATTTTTAAAATTCAAGATTTAAATGGTTTAGGAAGAAATAAAGAAAGAATTTTGAAATAAATATGAAATCGGTATTTTCAGTTTAAATAAAATTTTAATAAAGTTATAAATCTGAAATTAGTGGGTTTTGAAATAAATTTGGATAAGAAAAGAAATTTATTTATAAATGGAGTTAATTTTGAAAAATCAACTTGAAATTGATTTAGTATTTGAAACTGTGTTTTGAAATAATGATGAGACTATGAGATTTATAAACTGGATTTATAAGGTGAAACAAGATATCAATGGATATTTGAAAGTATAAATTCACGATGGTAAGATTTCGTTGTGTCGTTTTCTCTTCTTCTACCTCCTTCTTCTTTTAACCATAATGGTTCGTATTTTCCATTCATTTTGAGTTGATATGTTGGAAAATAGTGTCGACTCAAGGGGATCGGGTTTGCGGGCCGTTCTAAAAAATTCTCTGGTTTGAATGGCAAAGTTTGTTCGTCCAATTTTGATCTTTCTAGCTTCATTTATCAAGAATTGTCGTTGTCGTCCAATTTCGAAGTCGTAAAGTTGATTTTGCTAGGAACATCATAGCACAGATTTGAATACATCGCATACACGCACGCTTCCTAAACTAAATTCACGTAAAACCCCTCTTCTATTTTCTTCTTTCCCTTGCAACTGAAGCCTTCCCCTGTACGCAATTCCACTTTCATATCCCCTGTATACTCCATGTGTCCCCACCCTCCCTACTGGGCCAAGACCAAACGCATGCAACACATCTGATTCCGCAATACCACTCCGCCACCCAGCGTCCTTCACCCTTAGCCACGCAACCACCAGCTTGCATCCCCTCAGCCGAAACCCGTACCCACCAGTCATCCCTCGGCCTCTCCACCCAACACACCACTTCACCGAAACCACCTCACCCAGCCTAGTCACTCCACGACTAGTAGAAGATCCAGCGCCACCCGAAGTTGTTCCTTACGCGGCGCATTCCGCTAAGGTAGCAGTCTTCATCCTCACTGTTCGGATTCGTCTCTGAGTTCGCAGCAGCATATCGTAGCTGCTAGTGCATGTGCGCGTCTCCGTATCTGTATCGCCATTCTTGTTCTTCCAATCTGCAAAGGTGAGTGTACAACTCATGACATTTATTTTCATGCAAGTTAAAGTAGTTAAGTTATAAATTAGTTAATTTTAAATAGTTTAGTTTATTATATGTCTCATTTTCCTTTGCTGCATAAAAATGAACACAGAGAGCATGAGGACATTTCTTCATATTTGCACCTTTCTCTGAACAAAACATGGAGCTCACACAAAGGGGAAATTCACATTTTCTTCTTCTATTACAAATTTACATAGAAACTCTTTCTTTTTCTCTTCTCTTTCCTTTTCCATTCAATTGTGTAAGTGAGATTTGCATACATTTATGCAGTTCTAGTTATATATATAAGTGGGCTGTTCATGTAAGAGCATGCATAACCTTCCACTTTTATTTTGCATGCTAGTAAACAGATTTGTTCATTTTTCATGCACACATTTTTTTCTATGCTTCATTCTTCCTCCTTTATGAACCAAACCATACGCGCATAATAAAAAGGGACACTTTCACATTTCTTTTTTGGTAAAATGAGATGTGTTTCCACTTTCATTTAACTGTTATAATAACTCTCTCCACAATCACTTTTAGCCAATAATGTAATTATGAAACTTGTTAAGGATAGAGAGATCAACAACTTTCGTTCACATCGTACATGAGAAGTCGAGCGGAGAAGAAGATGTGGTGGAGGAGCATGAAAACGTGCATGGCTTGTGACCATGTAGACGGCATGGTCGTGAGTTGTTTGTGAATGCATGTTGGGGCTTGCATGAAAGTAGTAGTTGGGTAAATGACAATGGAAGTAGGCAAGATATGCATGCATGGTCGTGATTATTAGCATGTGCAGCCATGCAGGTAGTTTTATTTTAGTTCCAGGCGCGTGTGGAGGGGGAAGTGCATGTTTGGGCCTTGAGCTTTGTGGAGTTTGGGTTGGATGAGGAATTATTTAAATAATTTAGTTAGTTAATTAGAGATCTAAACTTTGAAAATGAGGATTTGGATTACTGTACTTGCATGCTGGCTGCGTACATCCATGCGCAAGCGTGCCTTAGGCCTTGATAGAAGTAGGTGAGAGTATTAGTGTTGGTTATTTTATTAAGTCAAGTAATTTAATTAAATAATTAAATTTAAAAGTTTAAACTTTAAAAGGAATAACTCCTTCATACGAAGTTCGTTTAACTCGCGGTCTTCGACGTTAGATATATATTAATGAATAAAACACATTACTGTAGTTTATTGACATATTTAGAAAAGTGTAAAATGTGATGACATTTTATTAGCAGAACAAATTCTCATTCTACTAGTATAAACTGAGTAGATTTGTTATTATTCGGTAGTTGAATGAAAATTGAACATTTGGTCGAAGAGATTATTTTCGAAAATAAGTATATTACTTATAAGTTTAATATGAATTCGTAAATCGAACCGTGGAAACTGAATTCAAACTTGAATTTGATTGTTCATACGAAGTCGACGCATCTGGTTTGGTCTCTTAAATTACTATACCTATATTATTTGATTTGAATTTATTTGCATAAGAATATATAGTCCTGACTCGAGTGTTTTGTTTTTAATAACGCTCGGGTCAGACCGAGTTGTTTCAGTTCTTGAAGACGAAGATGGGGATTGCAAAACCGTATTTATTACTATTGTTCTGTTGCACTACATAGACATGTTCAGTTAAATGTATAAATCCGATAGTATTGAAATGGAATCAAATGTATATTGATAAACAACTTTGTAATTATGTTATTATTATATTTTTTATATATCCTTCCACTGTAAGATTCTACATATTGTTCTTTCTCCTTTTCTTTTCTTCTCTTGATAATTCGTCTTTTTGAACGATTCTGGTCGGACATAAGAGGTTTAATGTCGACTTGAGTTGACCAAAAAGGCAGGTCATCACAACTCCAATCGCAAAACTTCATATATGAAAGTTGCTCAGAAAATCATCACGAATACAATGGTCCATTTTTCATGGCCAAATTATGACATTTTCTTAAATTCCATTTTTGAGCCTTAATAATTATTTATTAATTACCATTAATTCTATGGGATGTTACATTCTTTACCCTTAAAAGGATTTCATCTCTGAAAACCTCATGGGGTAAATCACGTAACATAGCGGGCAACCATTCTAAACAATCCAACCAATTAGTGTACAACTAATTTTGCAGCCAAATGTGTACAAGTGCACGGTATATCACAACATATACTATACACACGCTGAATAATTCTAAATTGGTGCCTCATATATGAATGCATTTTTTTAAGTGAATGTTAGGATCAAGTCCTTAAAATTAAACTTAATATGCAAAAACTCCTCCCAAAAAATGATTGTAATTTAAGTCTCTAGAATTAAGTTACTGAATAATTGCATATATTTATGAAATTATTCAGTGAATAATTGCAGAATTTTATGCAATTATATCCAAAAATTGCATAAATGTCCGCAATTATTCAATGAATAATTGTGGAAATTTCCGTATTTTTTTGGTGAATAATTACGGAAATGTCTGTTTGCGCCAAAATTGATCACAAACTCCGAAAGCCGTGAAAGCACAAGTGTTTGCACACAGATCCACAATATTCAAACACAGATCTAGATCTAGATAAAGTAGAGAATAAAAATGAAGAAATAGCAAAATTAAAATGAGTAAGCAAAGAACATAAGGTTTATAGTGGTTCGGCTATCTCCGGCTTATGTCCACTTTGAATCAATCATTTTATTCCTTTTATAATGTAATTACAGTTACAAGCCTTTGAAATCTGTAAACAAAATGACAGAGTTTCGCCTAAAAAAGCCAAAGAAGATCCAAAAGTCCCTTTTTAGTTGTCATAGAGTTACTATTTATAAGAGTAGATCTAGAAATATCCGACCTTTTCTCATGTGCAGGTGGGCCCACCAGATCGATCCAGGGTCAATTGGGATCGATCCAAGTACAATTCATATCGATCCAAAAATGGTCCAATCAAGCTGAGATCGATCATGAACATTCTTGAGTGCATAAGGAAGCTTTTGTGAAAATTTCATAACATTTGGATTCATGCTTTGTGTAACAACCCGAAATTTTCAGATAGTTAGGAAAAAGAAGAAAGAGATAGAAGAAGAAGAAGAAACATAACAAAGATTCTCACATTCGCAGCGGATCAAAATATAATATCAAATAATAACAGTTTACAAAAGAATTCTGTATCTGTCAAATACATTTATAATACATCAGAGTTACACATATATACAGACACTGAATATACACAATCGTCCTGTCTCGGATATACAACAATATAATACAGCGGAAACACTCCATACATTCTTGCCATCCAGTTCGCCTCCTGAGCTCCAAAACGTCCTTACTTGAAAATTTGTAATACTCGGTCTGACCCGAGCATTATATCAAAGTAACACCCGGGTCAGGCTGGAAACCAACGTGAGTGAACCCATCTAACATCGAATACAAAGCATACAACTTACATAAAACCTGGGGTACTCGTAACAATTTACAAATTCACAATTTGTTATAGACATCACTTATTTCACACATCAATTTTCTAAGTACCAAAATTTGGATTAAATAGTTCAATTCACTTAAATCATTCCAGCCTATATATTTCACATATCAATCTATAAAAATTCAAAGTGGTTTCGGGTATTTTCTAATACCCGACCTCGGACTCTTCAAGGCATCAAATACCATTCAGTCATCCATAAGCAAACTTGATCACTTCCAAAATTAATTTAAGTTAATTAATTTTTATTGAATTACTAACCTCAATCACTTAGATTCCTTCATTTAACATTGATTTAGTTCAAATCAATTAACTAATCATCCCTTAATTATCCATCTTAATTAATCACCCTGGATTAATTATCCTTCAATTACATTCAAGTAATTATCTTTAATTAATTTCACAAATTAATTATTCTTAACCAAAATCAATAATTAATCTTTAATTACTTCACAAATTAATTAACTATATTAGTTACATTTATCCTTAATTACTTAATAATTAATTTCTCATAAATCACTTAGTATTGATTAATTTATCTTAATTAATCAACCTTTATTTACATCATTAATCATATAAATTAATTATTTCTAATTACATTTTAATTTATCCTAATCTAAATTAATTACATTAAGAAATTAATCATTAATTAAACCACAAATATTAATCACTATTGATTTATCTTAACCTGCAATAATCTACCTTTTTATTTACTTCATTTAATAAATTAATTACTCCTTAATTAATTATCTTAATTAATCTCTTGATTAATTGCATAAAGTAATTATACCAATTTACTTCTATTAACAAATCATCATTCAACTAATTACACCTAGTAATTGTTTATTAATTACTTCCCTACATAATTATATTTTATTAATTACATTAAGTAATTACCTAACAAACCTCCCAATTTATTTTATATATATTTTAGAATCCCAAATTATACTTATCCAATCATACACAGCACAATTTAATTCCCAAATTTATCTTTCACGGTATATAAATAAAATGCATCATCAATTATGAAAATAATGTGAGGAATCTAGTTGGATCCCCCCAACCCTTTCCCTGCATCCACAGGTGTTAGCAAAATACCAATTCCACTTCGAGGTGGAATATCGCGGTATATGGGATTTATATAATATCATCCGCTATTATACGGCGTATAGGGTCTAATCCGCTATAAAATGCGGGAAATCAATCACTCCAATATATACTATGTATATATATATATACTACTATATATAATATAGCACATCAATTCAATTCAACCATTCAATCAATCATTTAAATTTAACCATTTAAATTTAAATAAAAACCTAATTGAAAGAGATTAACTCGCCTTTGATTTTGGTTTTGCAATCCATTTCCATCACGATTAATTCTCCACAATTGGACCTTGTAAAAGCATTAGATGATTTTATTAATATTCTAATTGGTCGAACAATCAATTATTATTTATTTTAATCCAAACCAAAAATTTAGTTTTAAATTAATTTTCCTTTTTATAAATTATTTTTATCAACTAAATACTAAATAAGCTTATTAAATAAATCAATAACCCTAAATACATTTTTAAAATACCTAGTCGGTTAAAAATGTGAATTTGTATTTTTATTTTCCTTTGAAATTATTTATATATATAAATATACTTATAAAAATATTCTTTATAGATTTTCAAAAATCTAATTATATAAATGCCCTTTTTGTAACTAAAATAAATTAATTAATATTCCAAAAATCAAACAATTTATTCACAATTCTTTTATCTTACTGTAAAATTATTAATGTTATATATTTATAGAAACAGAACTTCACCTTATTGTAAATATATATATTTTTCTCTTCTGCAACTAAACAAAACAGAATTATATATATATATATATATATATATATATATATATATATATATTAAGTTTTTTTTCTCGAAATTAATCTGAAATATCCGCTAATAACCTTAAATCGACTTATAAATAAAACAGAGGTTACCTTACTGCTCGAACAACGCTGTATCCTTCACAAGATTGAACTCGCGAGCGACCCTCAGCCCCACTTGCTCGCCGCCGAACCCACAGCCGTGTCATCACCACCGCGACCCTCAATCTCTCCTCGCGAACGATGCGATTTCAACGAGGTCGAACCCTCCAACTGCTAGCCTCGCGCGTGCGTGCTCCCCTCTCGCGGTCGCCGCCTCGCCTCATTCGCATCGCGAACGCCAACCCTAGCTGCTCCAAGACATGCCATCGAGATGCCTGATCCTCAGTACTCGGATTGTTCGAGAATAAGGAACACGATTTGAAGATGATTTTCTTTTATTAAATCTGAGGACGAGAGGGACGATAGAGAGACCGGCAGCCATTTTTTTTTTCCAATTCGATTTTGGGTGAAACATATTTGATTTCTTTAATTTGGATCAAGTGAAAAAGAGCTCGGCTTGATGAATTTAAAAAGGAACTGCGGCCATTGATTTAAAGTTTCTTCTTTTTTTCAGAAGGAGGGTTGAGCGTGATTTAAACGAGAAGGGAGAAAGTAGATCTGCATGTTACAGATGCTAGGGTGGCTCGAGTAAGATTATAGGGTGGCTGGATTTGACTTTTCAATTTTATTAATATTATTAAATTTCCACAATATCTCGTTTAGCATAACTCGAAATCTCGAACTCCGAATCAGACATGCCGCCAGGCATTTATAAGGTTTTACCCGTATTCCGAACAAAATGGAACGTGTTTCGGATCCTAGTTCAGTCATATGTAGAAGATAGCTTTTTGAATCGAGTTATTATATTAAATTTTCGATATAGATTTAAGCGCGTTTGTATATCGTAAGATCACACGAAAATTCCAAAGATTATAAAATTTGAAATCCGATAATAACCAACTATTACGGATCCAATGGAGATGGTTTCGTCGAAATCCGAGACTGTGCCCCGGAAGGCTATTTTTAAATTCAATAAATTCAATCGCCAAATTCAAAGTGATATTGGAAATTCAAGTTAAACTATCTTGCAAATATTTAAAATTAATTAAATATTCCAATTTCAAATGCCTAAAAATTTCGGGTCGTCACATTCCTCCCCCCTTAAAAGAATTTCGTCCCCGAAATTGCAAGTTAAGAAGAATGGTCTAATACTCATTTACTTTTTTCCCAAAACCAAACAATTCCAAACAATTCTCAAAACAATCTGTTTATTTAAGACACGCTAACCCTTTTTCTAGCTTTCCAAACTTATCCATAAGTCCCGATAATATTATTTACTTAACAATTCAAATTTGAATTTAAATCCAAATTTAAATTATCAGAACTTTCTCGAAAAAATTCTAACTTTCTAAATTTTCGAAAAATTTCGTCAGCGACTCCTTTGCGTGGCTAGCTCAGTACAACTACAAAATGCCTTTATGGGCTCCCAAATTCCAAAAGAAAACAAAAGCCAAGTGGCTAGATCAAAAACCAATCAAATTTCACACAGAAATTTAAACACATACCTTTTTGTCGAGCAATTCAAATTTATCTTCTGAAATCAAAACAAATTTTCCTTTCCCTTTATAATACCTGCATATCCTACTAAGCAATAATATCCAATCACAGCTTTTAAAATCATTATATACATTTCCTTACAGAAGTTTTCATATCTATTCTTATTCAAATTAGTTCTCCCATTTCCATATGAATTCAATTTACCTTCAACTCTGAATATTGAATTTTATCTTACATTTATAACTGATTCATACCATTATTTTAAATTAGTTTCATCCACTAATTTAATTTAATTTCAAATTTGAATTCGTCTTGTCGCTAACAAAAATTTTCTCAAAAATTTTCTAACTACCAAAATTTTCGGAAAATTTTGGCAGAGTTTCCTTTGTGCGGAGAAGCGTTTGCAATTTGACAAGAGATATAAATACATATACATCGACCCACATGGTCGGAAAAACAAAAACAGTTCATATTTCCTATTTTTATTGCATAGGCGTACCTTTATTTAGCATTTTTAAGCAAGCGGCTTATTATTTTAGCATTTATCGCGTCCAAATCCAGCCAAACGGCTTCCTGGTACCTGTACTTACTCAATTCAAACATGTAAGTACTATATATACGAAGTTTATAACATTTCTCTTACTTAAACAACTACAACACATCAACTCTAAAAGAAATGCATTCTAAATAACTTCCACGAGCAATTTATATGATTTCAAAACTAATTCAATTGCTTTCAACCAATTCATATACCATTTCGTTCAATTTTATTGGTTTACAACTCAATTGCTTACATTCAATTTATTTTAACCCAACAGCTCACATTCACTTCAAATGATTCAAAAAATTCAATTTTATTTTCTTCTATTAATTCATAGAATTTAATTAAATCTCGTTTATGTCAAACGACAATCATTTCTACGCAAATTGATGATATCCATGTGAATAAATAACTACTTAAGTTTTATAACCAATTTAAATTGATTCCGACTCAATTTTATTTAATTCAATTCAATTTTAATTTATTCACAACCATTTTATTTAGCTCGACACATTCCATGCTTGTGTACTACTAGCCATTCCAAATTAATTCAACCCAAGCTTTTATTTAATAGGCTTTCACCCTTATTCGAAGCCAAGCTTCCATAAATTTTAAACTTAAGTTAATTTACGTTAATTTACTCCAACATCAAACTTAAGTTCACTTCTATTTGATGCTCATTTAATCAAATTCCATTTAATTCAGTTAGCCCATCCATTTTAATTTTAATTCACATTCTCAATTTCTAAAAATAATATCCAAGCACATATTTAACTCATTTATACTCGAATTGGATTTTATTTGTAACTCAAATCATTTCTATTATAATTCAATTCTATTTTACTTTTACAACATCTCCACTTATTTTAATTCATTATCAATCCAAATCGAACTCTGTTTTAATTCGAGTTTATTCCTGAACTTCATTATTAACTTAAAATCTGTTTTATTTAACCGAGTTAAATTTTATTAACATACTCTATCAAATAATTATTAAGCTAATTAGCTTACTTCCAACTTTGAAATCAATATTCGATTTTATTACAAAAAATCACTTTATTAAATTTTCCTGAGTTCAATTTTTTTTTCATAATTCCAGTTTGGATTTTCTTTCATTTTCCAAAATTCCAACACTTTCATTCTAAAATTTTAGAAATAGTTTTAAATTCACTTAATACTATTAAAATAGCTTTTTATGAAAATACTTCTCATAACTCGATGTCTCAACCAGTCCATCCTTGTTCTCATAGAAATTCGGTCATACATTGATCAAGCGCAGGACTAAAAATCTATAAGTACTTGGTAAACCCGTTTTCAACATCCAGTGAAAATACTTGGAAAATAATTTTATTGAAAATATCGAAAACAGTTTTTGAACATAGAGGAAATATCTTTGGTGAGAATGCTCTGGAAATCATCACCCCCTTCCATGGTCGCAGTTACATCCTAGGTTACGTTGCCATCGCAGCAAAAGTCCATGTAACTGTAGGCACTCCACGCCCCTCGATTACGCCATGGAACCCACAACGAATTGCAGTTGCATACCAGGGTTACGTTGCCATCGCAGCAAAAGTCCATGTAACTGTAGGCATCAGCGCCCTCGATTTTCGCTGTCAAAAATGAAACTTCTCCACTCCCACATAGGTCGTAATCTACCGATGTAAAATCAAACGCAGACTGTTGGCTCTCAGTGGCTCACACGACTTTCGCTATGTTACCATAGGGCGCAGTCTACCGATATAAAATCAAACACAGACTGTTGGCTCTCAGCAGCACAAACGACTTTCGCTATGGTCTGCAGTAGATCGCAGTGACATCGACTTACACTGTCGTCACAGCATAACCCAAATATCTCTATAGGCATCAGCTCCCCTCGACTTTCGCTACACACTACTCATAATCCTCAGGAACTAGTTTTGTCAGGACTCCTCACAGGATCAACTTTAGAACCCCTCTTAGGGTTCAAGGCAGTACCAACCTACGACACTCCTGAGAAGTTCATTTCAAAGGTGCGCCTTTTCCCCAGAGCCGTTTTTAAAACACTTTATACTATAAATATATAGTATCTTCCAATTCATACACCTAGTATGAATCTCAAATAAATCTCCTTTTCTCAAAATCGATTATCCCAAAATCGATAATTCTCAAACTAGACTTTCCAAATTCCAATATTGATTTTACCCAAAAATCAAAAGCCTTTCCAAATCCAAAGGTTTCCAAAATCTTTTTCCAAAATCCTCATAAGACCCTTTATATATATGGATATATATAATTTTTAAAAACTTTGGATCATTTCAAACTTGTATAAACTCCTTTTATACTTCAAACACTTTCAAAATCCTTTCCATCCAGCAATAGATTCAACAAGGGAAGATTTATCTTATATAACAAAGATATATCACTTTGTTAATTCAAAATCAAATATTCAAATTTGATTACTCTTTTTTTTATAAAGTTGTTTTTATCTTACTTATCATCACAAATATATCTAACTTTCACTTTCATCCATTGTATATTTCACAAAATATACGTTCATTTCAAAAGAAATCATTTGACCTTTTTTTTTATTCACAAATTTCCAATATTAATTTCATTCAAATTCGTACAATGTACACATATCATCCGCATGCTATACCAATCTGATCGCTCACTCGATCACACAATTTCACTTCCAAACTAGTATCGTCCACCCGACTTCCTAGTGCAGAGACAGATTTGGTTTCTTGATCAGAAACTGTCATTCTCTTTGCATAGCCATAACTATGATAGAGAATCTAGAACCAATCAACAATCCATATCCATGTTCTCCGTCGAAAATCGAGTGAAAAATCCCAACTCGGATCGATATAATTATCTTGAAATTCTGTGTTCGAATCTGGATCAAATCACTATGCGAATAGAATAATATACGTGCATCCTACGTATTTATCTTCATTGATTATCAACTAAATCAATTTCTCTTTCTATTCACATTTCCTTTAATTTCTATCCACATAATCACAATTGCTTCAATTCCATTGGATTATCACTTTAATCCTTATTCCAAATGAATATTCAATTATAAATAGTTTGAACTCTGTCCAGCTTAAATTCAGAAAATAGTTTGAAAAGTTTTAAAAAAATAGATAAGTAGTTGAAAAATAATTATTAGTTTGCAAAATAGCTGCAAAATAGTTAACTAATTGTAAAATAGTGGGAAAATAGTTAAATAGTTTCAGAGATTTTTTTATAATTACAAAATAGTTGTAAATAGTAATTAATTGTAAAATAGTTGAAAAATAGTAATTAGTTTACAAAACAGTTGAAAAATTGTTAAATAGTTCCAAAATAATTGTAGAATAAATATAAAATAATTTAGCTTTGAAAAAGAAAGGCTGTATATATTAAATAGCTTGGAAAATAAGTTTATATTACAACAATTTATGTTGAAAATAGTCCAGAGTCAAAACTGTTCACTTTCCCATCAATTCAATTTAAATTTCCACTTCCATTTAACTTGACTCAATTCCAATTTGAATAACTTCAATTTCTATTGAAATTGATTTAACCCCAATTCAAGTTGAATTAATCTTGATTTAAAACCTTTTCAACTTTTAATTACAATTCTGAATTATTCCAATCAATTTGGACTAATATCAATTGAACCCACTTCAATTTCAAATCAGATTCAATTCAATCCAACTCAAAATTTCCATTTGAATTTTTTTTTAAACTTATCCATCTTCAATCACAAATCCAATTAATTTAAATCAGATTCAGTTTGAACGAATTTAGTTCAAAATTCAAATTTAAACCATCCCGAATTATATAATTTCGAGTTAAATTATTAAATGTTGATTTAATCCTTTAAATCAAATCAACTTATCTCTTTAAACCATTTAATTCTGAATCCATTTCAAACTTATCTTCATTAAATTTTAATTTGGTTGTATTTCTATTACCACTTAATTCTCATTATTAAAATTTTCAAATAATATAACAACCAATTATATTAATATTTATTAGAAAGAAATATTGCTTTATATATCAAAATATATTCTTATATGAAATCATTTAAAACCTTTATATAAGAAAATAACAAGTACGCGCTTATACACACACACACACACACACACACACACACACACAACTCATTCTAGGGTACCATTGACCCTATCCTTAGTGAGTAATCCCAACAGGGCCAAGGTTCTCGCTTAACCTTCGGCTCTGAAACCAACTGTAACAACCCAAAATTTTTGATCCCGAAAATCGCAGATAGTTAGAAAAAAGAAGAGAGAAATAGAAGAAGAAGAACAAGAAACACGACAAAGATTCTCACATTCGCAGTGGATCAAATTATAATATCAAATAATAACAGTTTACAAAAGAATTATGTATCTGTCAAATACATTTATAATACATCAGAGTTACACATATATACAGACACCGAATATACACAATCGTCCTGTCTCGGATATACAACAATATAATACAGCGGAAACACTCCATACATTCTTGCCATCCAGTTGGCCTCCTGAGCTCCAAAACGTCCTTACTTGAAAATCTGTAATACTCGGTCTGACCCGAGCATTATATCAAAGTAACACCCGGGTCAGGCTGGAAACCAGCGTGAGTGAACCCATCTAACATGGAATACAAAGCATACAACTTACATAAAACCTGGGGTACTCGTAACAATTTACAAATTCCCAATTTGTTATAGACATCACTTATTTCACACATCAATTTTCTAAGTACCAAAATTTGGATTAAATAGTTCAATTCACTTAAATCATTCCAGCCTATAGATTTCACATATCAATCTATAAAAATTCGAAGTGGTTTTGGGTATTTTCTAATACCCGACCCCGGTCTCTTCAAGTCTCATTCAAGGCATCAAATACCATTCAGTCATCCATAAGCAAACTTGATCACTTCCAAAATTAATTTAATTTAATTAATTTTTATTGAATTACTAACCTCAATCACTTAGATTCCTTCATTTAACATTGATTTATTTCAAATCAATTAATTAATCATCCCTTAATTATCCATCTTAATTAATCACCCTGGATTAATTATCCTTCAATCACATTCAAGTAATTATCTTTAATTAATTTCAAAAATTAATTATTCTTAACCAAAATCAATAATTAATCTTTAATTACTTCACAAATTAATTAACTATATTAATTACATTTATCCTTAATTACTATTAATTAATTTCTCATAAATCACTTATTATTGATTAATTTATCTTAATTAATCAACCTTTATTTACATCATTAATTATATAAATTAATTATTTCTAATTATATTTTAATTTATCCTAATTTAAATTAATTACATTAAGAAATTAATCATTAATTAATCCACAAATATTAATCACTATTGATTTATCTTAACCTATAATTATCTACCTTTTTATTTACTTCATTTAATAAATTAATTACTCCTTAATTAATTATCTTAATTAATCTCTTTATTAATTGCATAAAGTATACTTCTATTAACAAATCATAATTCAACTAATTACACCCGGTAATTGTTTATTAATTACTTCCCTACGTAATTATATTTTATTAATTACATTAAGTAATTACCAATCAAACCTCCCAATTTATTTTATTTATATTTTAGAATCCCAAATTATATTTATCCAATCATATATAGCACAATTTAATTCCCAAATTTATCTTTCACAGTATATAAATAAAATGCATCATCAATTATGAAAATAATTTCTATATTGTAAGGAATCCAATTGGATCCCTCCAACCCGTTTCCCTGCATCTACATGTGTTAGCACAATACCAGTACCAATTCCACTTCGAGATGGAATATCGTGGTATATGGATTTATATAATATCATCTGCTATTATGCAGCGTATAGGGTCTCATCCGCTATAAAATGTGGGAAATCAATCACTCCAATATATACTATATATACTACTATATATAATATAGCACATCAATTCAATTCAACCATTCAATCAATCATTTAAATTTAACCATTTAAATTTTAATAAAAACCCAGTTGAGTGAGATTGACTCACCTTTGATTTTGGTTTTGCAATTCATTTCCATCACGATTAATTTCTCCACAATTGGACCTTGTAAAAGCATTAGATGATTTGATTAATATTCTAATTGGTCGAACAATCAATTATTATTTATTTTAATCCAAACCAAAAATTTAGTTTTAAATTAATTATCCTTTTGATAAATTATTTTATCAACTAAACAGCTAAATAAGCTTATTAAATAAATCAATAGCCCTAAATACATATTTTTAAAATACCTAGTCGGTTAAAAATGTGAATTTGTATTTTTATTTTCCTTTGAAATTATTTATATATATAAATATACTTATAAAAATATTCTTTATAGATTTTCAAAAATCTAATTATATAAATGCCCTTTTTGCAACTAAAATAAATTAATTAACATTCCAAAAATCAAACAATTTATTCGCAATTCTTTTATCTTACTGTAAAATTATTAATGTTATATATTTATAGAAACAGAACTTCACCTTATTGTATATATATATTTTTCTCTTCTGTAACTAAACAAAACAGAATTCTATCTATATATATTAAGTTTTTTTCTCGAAATTAATCTGAAATATCCGCTAATAACCTTAAATTGACTTGTAAATAAAAAAGAGATTATCTTACTGCTCGAACGACGCGGTATCCTTCACAAGATCGAACTCGCGAGCGACCCTCAGCCCCACTTGCTCGCCACCGAACCCACAGCCGCGTCATCACCACCACGGCCCTCTATCTCTCCACGCGAACAACGCGATTTCAACGAGGCCGAACCCTCCAACTGCTAGCCTGACGCGCACGTGCTCCCCTCTCGCGGTCGCCGCCTCACCTCATTCGCATCGCGAACGCCAACCCTAGCTGCTCCAAGACTTGCCATCGAGATGCCACTGATCCTCCGTACTCGGATCGTTCGAGAATAAGGAACTTGATTTGAAGATGGTTTTCATTTATTAAATTTGAGGACGAGAGGGACGATAGAGAGACCGCGGCCATTTTTTTCCAATTCGATTTTGGGTGAAACGTATTTGATTTCTTTAATTTGGATCGATTGAAAAAGAACTCGGCTTGATGAATTTAAAAAGGAACTGCAACCATTGATTTAAAGTTTCTTCTTTTTTTCAGAAGAAGGGTTGAGCGTGATTTAAACGAGAAGGGGGAAAGTAGATCTGCGCATTACAGATGGTAGGGTGGCTCGAGTATGATTATAGGGTGGCTGGATTTGACTTTTCAATTTTATTAATATTATTAAATTTTCAAAATATTTCATTTAGCATAACTCAAAATCTCGAACTCCGAATCAGACAGGCCGCCAGGCATTTATAAGGTTTTACCCGTATTCCGAACAAAATGGAACGTGTTTCGCATACTAATTCAGTCATATGTAGAAGATAGCTTTTTGAATCGAGTTATTATAACAAATTTTCGATATAGATTTAAGCGCGTTTGTATATCGTACGATCACACGACAATTCCAAAGACTACAAAATTTGAAACCCGATAATAACTAACTATTACAGATCTAATGGAGCTAGTTTCATCGAAATCCGAGACTGTGCCCTGGAAGGCTATTTTTAAATTCAATAAATTCAATCGTCAAATTCAAACTGATATTGGAAATCCAAGTTAAACGATCTTGCAAATATTTAAAATTAATTAAATATTCCAATTTCAAATGCCTAAAAATTTATGGTCGTCGCAGTTTGAGAGTTATGGTCGATCCAAGTTGGGTTTGCAAGCTGGCTGAAAGCTTCGGATCCATTAAACAATTCATAGCCATCATTTTGGCTCCATCCATTCATGTCCATCGGTCTCTGTATCCATAGCCATCGAATCGATCCGAGTCTCATGCACAAATCCATGTTAAGGCGCTTCTTCCCTTGATCGGTTTGTATCGATCGATACGAAGTGTGCCTTGGGATCCATCCAATGTAGCTACCCTTCGTATCCATCGTTTTGTTGCTCTCTTCATATCGATGCCTCCATCTCGCCTTCCTTCATATCGATCCCTAAATGCTTCCTTTCATGTCGATTAACAAGCAATCGATACGAAATGCTTTTCCTTGTAACCACTGCCTCTTAGCCATCCTTTCTGTATGTCCTTCGTATCGATCGATACGAGGTGCTCATCCAAACCCCTTGTGACCATTGCTTCATTCTTTGTATCAAGCCCAGCCTTGATCGATACGAAATATGCTGCCATACTCTTGCCGTGTCTAACCAAATCGATGCACATTGCATCAATCCGAAGTCCATGTCCATTTTGATCGATATGAAACTATTGATACGAACCAGTTTTCCATGAACCTTGATACATCCATAACTCGAACATAAGAACTCCGTTTGACCTTAAATTTGAAACGTACCTTTTCCAAGCCTTGTTCATCATTCCTAATCGATCCCATCTTGATTGGAGCATGGTTAAATTTTTATGGTATCAATCATAGTCTAGTTTTCAATCGGTTTTCAGTTCTGATATCCATTCTTTTTAGCTAATTTTTTGATATCCAAGCCTTGACCAAAAGGCGGGGTAACAATGTCCTCAATTTTTTGCTGAATAATTACGAAAATTTTCACACTTTATCAATGGATAATTATAAAAATGCCTACAATTTTTGGATATAACTGTATAAATGTTTGCAATTATTCATTGAAAAATGACATAAATATATATGTATATATATAATTATTCAGCAACTTAATTCTAAAGACCTAATTCACATACTTTTTGGCAAGGATGTTTGGTATATTTTAAATCTTAATATGAACTTTAGTCAAACTGTCTCTTCTTTTAAAAACATCTTGAAAATATGATGCAAACAAACTATATATACAGACAGTTCAATATATATACAAGTTTTCAAAAATCAAATTTTTTGTTTTCACATAACAATTTCCACACTCCTACAAGTAAGAGTATGGTTCAATCAATTTTGCATCCAATCTCTACATCCAATACCTAACACAATTCTAACATCCAAAATTTTCAAAATCCAATTTCCAAAATTTATACTTCCGTGTTGGAAAAGGAATTTAGATGAAATTTTTTACATTTCCACTCTTCTTTTGGATACATATTCCATTGTACCTTGCAATCTTCTCTTTTGCTACCAAATTTTCCAAATACAATTTACACATGGAGGTTTACTTTTGATGTTAAAATGAAAATATTTTAAATGTAGGTTTCGTTTACTGTTAACAAGGTATGGAATAGAAATTCCAAAGTTAAAACAGTTTTTTCCCTTGTTATTCTCTATGTTTTGTATACCATCACCCCTTGCCGGACAGTAAAATCCATATTTACTAACACGTTGACCCTCCCTTCGCTAAGCATACGGCTTTTTAAAATCAAAAATTATTTCTTTTCCCATTAATAACCATTTCCTCCATCCAATCAAACTTGTAAAATAGTTTGAAAAAACAATTTTTCAAAAGCATTTAAACACTATTTTTTTCGAAGAATTTGCAGTCAACTTTTCGAAAGCATTTGCCTTTACTCCTTTTTGAAACAAAAAAGCCACATCTTAATTTAATTGAAATTCGTTCAATGTATTAATGCATATGATTGACCATAGTTTACACGACAAATCTTAGATTTTGAAAATTTTCCCTTTTATTCAAAACAACGAGACATGCCTATTTTTAAATTTTAGCTCTTAAAGGTATATTTACTAACATGTTGACCCTCCTTTCGCTAAGCATACGACTTTTGAAAATCAAAAATTATTTCATTTCCCATTAAAACCATTTCCCCCATCCAATCAAACTTGAAAAATAGTTGAAAAAACAAATTTTTCAAAAGCATTTAAACACCATTTTTTTTCCAAAGCATTTGCAGTCAACTTTTCAAAAGAATTTATACTCCTTTTTGAAACAAAACAAGCCACGTCTTAATTAAATCAAGATTCGGTCAATGTATTAATGCATTTGATTGACCATAGTTTGCACGAAAAATCCTAAATTTTGAAACTTTCCCTTTTATTCGAAACAACAACACGTGTCTATTTATAAACATTAGCTTTTAAAGGTATATATATAATGACAAATGATTTCGCAACAAACCTTCCTTGTCCCTCCACTTGCAAAAAAAAATTCAAAATTTCAAAGCTTTTGGGTTTCAAATATTTTGTATTTCTATTTTTTAACTAATTTTCCTAATTTATTTTACAAACTTCCATCCTTAATAACATTTATCACTGGTTAAGTGTTCTTATGAGATTTTTCTTATTTACACTGTTTTGTAAAGCGATCAAAGCTCCTTCCGAAAATCAATATAGTTATAAAATAGGAACATATCTCATATCATATCGTATGCATTTTCAATATCCGAATGGAGACAACTAGTAAGTATAACCCAAATGACCTAAAGAAAAAATTGCTGGAAGCTTCCCTTTAACATCAGCTAGTACCATGATGTTGTGGCCTTATCGCTTCTTACTTAATTAAGATGGACATTTATAATATGTCATTCTACTATAACCCATATATTTTAACTTAACTTCTTGACTTCTAATAAATAAGATACATCCATTACTTTAGTTGTTGCACCCAATTATGGAATAAACTGTGTAGTCTAACACTGTAGTGTGTAAGAAATATAAAGTATGTACATTTAGAATAACTCATCAAAAATTTAGCTTGATGGAATAACTTTCCTACCACCTATCTTTCCTTCTTTAACCTTAAGTCAACCAATATTATTTATGTGTGTTTGCTCACTCATTACCCTCTTCTCTAATCATATTACTATCTTATTTCAATCAAAACCTCTTGATACTATTCTCAAACTTTGATATTCACTTTCTTTATATTTTTTCCATGTGAGCATACCCAAGAACTCGCAAAATGTTCTTTAATATCATTCCTTAATCCTTTGATGGTTCTTCTTATGGCTTTCACATATGTCTAATCAAACATTCGTAGGTTCATATAGATACTCCTTGTATTCAATGGGGATTCCTTGTTGCTACACTACAAGCATTTATAGCTATTTTATTCATAGCCTTGACCTTTAGTCTGTCTTACCAAGGCAGCCATCTTTATCTACTCCATATACAAAATTGGTTTGGTTTTCACCATTCTTTAAAATTAAAACTTCACAGTCATAAAACACTTAATTTAAAACTTTTATCTTTGAAAATATAAACTTAGAAACCTTTTTATTAAATTCAAAAACTGCTTGGTCCAAAAGGAGCCATAAGCAATTTCTCATTCTAACCAACTTTCCTTTTTCAAAGATTTTCCATGACATAGACTTACCTCTTCAAAATTAGATTTTTAACTCAAAACGTTTATTTACATTTAAAAACTCAATTATCATACCAAACCACTTTTCAAAAACACCTTCTAAAAAAATAAAAACTGTAGTAGACAAGGATAATTTTCATCCTAATATTTTCTCACTATCCTTGTTATTTCCACTTTTAAACTTTAGCAAAGATTATAATAGCATATAGGAAACTTATAAAAGATATGCACAATTATTGCACATATTTATGAAAATTATCCATTTTCCCTTTGCATTATTCGTAATTTCCTACATAGTTCCAACTATATCATGAACACTATTTTAATATAGACTCTACCGTCATTCCAATTTAAATTTTCTAATATTGCTACTATTAAATTTTTCCTACCTAAATTGTTTTCAAGCAGTTTTTCCTTACATAGCACTTTTCCTCTTTTATTGTTTTCCCTATTAACTCATTGTAGTGTGTTCGTCGACTGTTTTAGTCACTAGGTTTTTTTCCATTAATTAGAAAAGAGATATATATATCAACTGTTTTTTCTGTATTTTCCTTATACGAGAATATTCATCATATCTTCCTTACCGAGCATTCTTACCCTTCTATTCTCTTTATCCAATTTTAATCAAGTACCATTTCCGTTAACCCGCTCCTTAAAAAGTATTTTAAAAAGGAACTTTAAAATTTACAAAAATAGATCATCGAGCCAAACATATGCTCTCTTTTCCGTTCATTTCAAAAATGAAAAACTTCTTTACAAGAAATCATTAAGTCGAAAAATTTTGACCCACCAAATTTTAAACTTCACTAAGAATATAAAATAGCTACTTAAAATTTTCTCATTTTTACGAAACAAAAAATTTACAATAGCACGTCCCTCTTTCTGCAATAAATCCTGTGAAAAACCATTCAAAACATTTCAATGAATTTTCACTTCTCGTTGTCAAATTCTTTCGCATGGGATCGGACTAAATTTTCCTTTCTTTTGGACTTTCCTTCCTTCTTACTCATTCTTAGCATTTCGTCATAAAAATCTGATTATTATCTTATGGTTGTTAATGCATACCTTCTTATGGGCACTTGCTTAATCTTTTTTCAATTTGACTTCTAGATGCTTGCAACATATATCTTATTTCCCACTTGTCTAGATGAAATGTACATCTTTAACCGGCAATCCATGGAAATCCACGATCGTAAGGAAGCCTAGGACGAAAAAGGAGTCAAGTACCATCCAACCTCCAGAATCCTTCTATATATTGTGTTCATGCTCTTCTCAGTCCACTCTTTATAGTACAGCCTCCACTCTATGGGGTAATTAGAGTAAGCACATCAATTTAACTCTATTTACTGTTCCAATTCATAGTTGCCTCATCTACATCTTCAGAATGTGTTTGCAAGCACGTCAATAGTCAAAATTTATAGAGTTTGACATATAATAATATACATAATTATAGATAAAAATATAAACACGTTCTCTCAGGGTACCTTAATTCCTAGGATCGACTAATCTCGCTCTGATACCAAATGTAACAACTCACACCTCAATAGGTCCAAGTTTTGACTAAATCAAAATCCAAGTCCATTGGAATATGGATCGTTGATTTTAAAAACCCATAATAAACATAGGTAAATTAGAGAACGAACTCATAGCGGAATAGTAAAATATAACAGAACATATATACTGACTATGTATACTACATTGGAATTAATATTATTTCCTTAGTGTGTGATTGTCTTGTTAGTGTCAAGCATGAATGAGAAAACTTCTTCATATACTGTTACCATCTTATATCGGTAGTTTGTCCCTCTTAATCTATCATGTGGATTATAATGAGGAAGGGGTCAGAACAATGCTCTGGTGATTGAAAAAATTACATACTTTATGCATAACACTAATTTATGCCGATTGATTTATATATAAGTGTTATGTCTACTATTTATGACTTATCCCTATACGCGTCGGTATATTTAATCTTCTCCAAGGTATAATTATATATATAAATGTTGTACTACCCAAAAGAAAACCTTGACTGTGACGACCCAGAATTTTGGACAATTTAAATTAGAATATTTAATTGATTTTAAATATTTAAAAGTTAAATTTTAACTTGAATTCAAATATTTTTATTATTTAGCAATTAAGTAATTGGATTTAATAAACTGAAATTGGGTAAATTATTGAATCTTCAGTTCTAAGCTTGTTAAATATAATTTAAAGGCTCGTAAGAGTTATATTGATAATACTGAAGATAGTAAAAGTTAGAATTGAATTTGGAAGTGTTTTGTTCAGTTTTAAAAATTTATCGTTTAAATTGGATTTTAAAAAATAGCCTTCCGAGGCACAGTCTCGGAATTCGACGAAACAAGTTCCATTAGATTCATAATAGTTAGTTATTATCGGATTTTAATTTTCGTAGCAATCAGAGTTGTCGTTTGACCCTGGCATCTCAAAACGCATAGAAACTATTTTAATCGATTTAATTTAAAGTTGGTCGTTTATTTCCGTAACTTGCGCATATGATCGAATTAGCCTTCGAAACGCGTTTTATTTTGTTCGGAATACGGGTAAAACCTTATAAACGCCTGGCGGCATGTCCGATTCGGAGTTCGAGATTTCCCTATATATAATACGAGATATTTTGAATAAAAAAATAAAAATAAAATAATAAGTCAAACCCTATATCAGCCGACCTACCCTTCTTGAGCCAACCTACAACTAATCGCGCCGCTTCCCTTCGTTAAAAATCACGACATCTCTTTTATATATTCTTCCTCTGTGTCGTGTAGAATAAATTAAACAAATCGATAAAAAAAAATGGCCGAACAATCTCCTCTCCAAATCAAATCGCCTCTCCCCTGCTCGTTGTCAAATGGAAGCAGAGATCATCGCGTGGCCCTCGATTCGGCGATGATCGCGGTGGGAGAGGAAGTCGTTCAGCTCGAGCTTGCGTAGAAGAGGAGGGGCGACCGGCTGTGTAGTGAGTGGACGCGAGGTCGCTCAGCAGGGAGGCTGTATCGCGATCGATGAGCGCGACTTCATCAACGAAGACATCAGAGGGGGATAAGCTGTCGACATGTGCTAGGTAGCAGGTCAAGCTAACTAGGGTTTTGACAAATTTGGATTTTGAAGTTTTGGGGCCGAAGTTGCTTGAAGAGTAGGGCATCATTTCGGTCAAAATTTGTAAAGAGCGAACCGAAATGGAAGTGGACTGCAAAATAAAGCAAAGGTGAGTAATCTTCGATCTGTATATGTACATGCATATCGGTTTTGGGTCTTAATTTTTAGAGGTAAACTCTAAATATTTATTTTATTACTGAAGAATTGTGTTCAATTTGAATCTTAATTTGAAATGAAATTTAAAAGTGAATTTGAAAGTAAACATTTTTAAAAGTGTTTGAGAATGATAATTAAATCAATTATAAAAATGATGTTTTTATCTTAAAGTTAATTAAAATTTAATGATTTATAGTTCATTAAATTTTTAAGGTAAATAAAGGGGTTAAATTAATAAGTTGATAAATTAATGATTTGGATTAATTAATTAAGTTATTAAGGTTTTTAAATTAATGATTTGGATCAAGATTATTAATTTAGGGCTAAACTAAATTGAAATTAAGAATCGTTAATTAAATAAGTTGGATTGTTAATTTATGATTAGGAATTAATTAATCGAGCAATGAAAGATTAATTTAGCTAAAATTTAGAAATTAATTATGTAATTAGAAATTAATTAATTTGCAATTAAGAATTAATTAATTTGTAATTAAAAAATGATTAATTAAAGTTAATTATTTTATTAATTAATTAAAGGAATGGTAAATGAATATAGCTAGTGAAAGATCATTGATTAAGGGTTATCAAATGATTAATTAATGCTATTAATTTAAGGTAATTAATTTTATTTATTAATTGAGGATAATCAATTGTGAAATTTGGTAAATATAATTACTTAATGTAATTTATAAAAGTATGATTACTTGGTGAAGTAAGTAGTGATAACTACTGGATGTAATAAATTAATGGATGGTTAATAAATGGTAGTAATCTGGATTTAAATTACTTGGTGAAATTGATAAGAAGGATAATTACTTAGTAGAAGTAATTGAAGGTTAATTTATCAGGGGATTAATTAGAGATAATTATCTATCCTTTAAAAACAATTACACTAAGTGATAAATTTAAGATGGATAATTATGGAATGATAAATTAATGGATTGTAACTAATTATTGTTAAGTAAGCAAGATTAAAATGATTAAAGTAATTAATTTGATTTATTAGAAATGGGTGACTAATTAATCTTGGTTATGAATGATGGGTTGATATTGTTGATATGAAATGTTTATTTAATATGATGAGTTGGGTTTAGTGATAATGTGGTCATTTATCGAGATTCATTGCTGTGTAAAGTGGCATCCTGTATTTTAAAAAGTTTGAATTGTTTCTCATTTGAATAACTTGGGTTTAGATGACATTTGATTCAAAGAGACCGGTGTCGGGTATTAGAAAATACCCGAAACCACTTCGAAATTTATAGATTGATATGTTAAATCTATAGGCTAGAATGAAATGATTTAAGTGAATTGGACTATTTAATCTAAATTTTGGTAACTAGAAAATTGATGGTGAAATAAGTTATGTCTATAACAAATTGTGGATTTGTGAATTGAAATGAGTTACCTCGGGTTTTACATAAGTTGTATGCTTTGTATACCATGTTAGATGGGTTTACTCTCGCTAGTTTCCAGCTTGACCCGGGTGTTACTTTGATGTAATGCTCGGGTCAGACCGAGTATTGCAGATTTTCAGGTAAGGACGTTCTGGAGCTCAGGAGGCGAGCTGGATGGCAAGAACGAATGGAGTGTTTCCGCTATATTATATTGTTGTATATCTATGATATGATAATTGTGTATATTCAGTGTCTGTATATATGTATAACTCTAATGTATTATAAAGGTATTTTGATAGATACAGAATTCTTTTGTAAACTGTTATTATTTATTACTATATTTTATCCGCTGCGAATGTGAGATGTTGATGTTTATGAACTTATTCTTCTATCTTTTTCTTCTTTTTCCTAACTATCTGGAATTTTCGGGATCGAAAATTTCAGGTCATTACATTGACCACTTAATACTTATTAATAAAGAGGAGGCGGTTCCAAAGACAATTTAATATCTCAAACCCAAAGCGGGTTCTTCGTAATGTAATCGAGAGTCAATCGGCCCTTAGCTACAAATGCCGATGACCCCAAGAAACAGCTCTATAATGTAATTTACCATATCACTAACACATCTAACAGACTTATCTAAAGGTTAACTAGCCCACCTTCGATAAAGAAATAACTAATAAACTTTGTGGTCTTTACGTGTCTCATAAGGATTCTATGCTCATGGGAAGCGAAATCCGTCGGTGCATAACTCAGGTCTTTGATAACAAACACTCGGTACCATTGGTCGTCGGAGCCTTTATGTCAGCCTTATAGGATCGATTTCACCCTATAGGGGGTGAATAGGGTGATACTATCAATTATAAAAATTATTTCTTGCGGAAGCTTATATAAAATATTTTCAACGCGGATATATTAGAATAATAGCAGCACAGATAATAGCAGAATAATAAATGCAGAAATAGAACGATGCAGAATTTACCCATCTTTGGCAAAACCCTGCCTACATGCTGCCCCCAAGGTTTCTACTAGAAATCAAGCAGTCAGACGTTTACACACGTAAACTCGCGACCGCCTCTATGACTAGCCTTAACTCTACGCTCAGAACCCTGTCACGACTTAGCCACTAAGGTGCAAATTCTCGAACTACACCATCATACTTCGTCCCCTAGTCACACGACTAGACAAGTTTAAAAAAGGAAAATAAAATTTTAAAACAATTTAAATAAAAAAAAAACCCTAATTAAATATTAGTCCCAAATATAACTTATAGAAGCCGGCCCACATTTTTGTTAAGTGAACATATTATCCCTTTATTCTTTTATCGGCCCGCTTCTTTGTATCCTTTTCCTTTGTCGTTCATTCCTCTGTGCGAAATTAGGGCTTGTGGATGAAGTCGTCGCTTTGTCAAAATGATTGCGATTATGCTTCGAATCCTTTCTTCAGTTGATTATATGTTCGCGGCTTCTTCAATTAGGTCGAGTCCGATTGTCAAAAACGGTATGCAATTTTTTCCCTTTTTCGATATGATACCGCTCGACCTTTGATTCGAGTTACTGAATAGATTCTTCTCTGTTATTCTTTAACTCGAATGCTTTATTTGCCGATAATGTCCATCGTTTGTATAGGGTTCGAACCCCTGTATTTTCGTTCATATACAATCATTAGAATTTGTCTATTGATTTATCTCGACCACTTGATTTAAGGATGAACGTGATGATTTCTGACCTTTTCCAAATTCGTATATATTTTGATTTCTTGGCTCTCACGGCTTGTTTGATTTCGTGGCTTCCATGGCTTGATTTTCAGTTGACTTCGTATTCTCTGATTTTTTGAATACCACGGCTTTGGGTTTCTGCATTTGAACTTGACATTGTTTATTCATGTTGACATAACTTGACTTGTTCGATTCTTTGCCTTTGACTCGGCCACGACTTTGTTTTTGGTTCGAACTTCTGCATCACTGTATATGTGCTGTGTTGATTGAACTGCAGCTTGATTTATAATAATTTGAAAACTCCTGCGACACTTTTTATAATTGTTGTTTCATGATATATGTATATTCATATTTACTTTGTAGACTTGGGCCTTGTGATCTTCATTGCATATTGATATTGAGTTGTTGCTTTATATGCGGTCAGTGATCATGTAGCTTGTGTGCACTTGCGTTGACTCTGATCTTTTGGCACTTCTTACTGGTCCAGTTTCATTTGAACTTGTTGTACTGACATGAGCTCGAGTTGGTTCAATGTTTCTTTGCACTTGCAGTCTGGTCTGCATGGAGTCTGGTCTTTGTTTCATTGGTGCACGCACTTATGACTTCATCATGTGTACACATGCATATGTATGTGTGTGTGTGTGTGTATGTGTTAGCTTTGGTTTTCATTTTGAGACCCGGTGAACTGTCTTGATGCAAGTCTGTACTTTTGTACTCTGATCTTTGCATACAGTCTTCATTTCTATTTCGTTTGTATCAAGTCATTTGTGTTCCTAGATTTAATTCTTGCCCTGGCTTCGTGTGTACACTTTCAGTTGCCAGTTGAGCTCTGGTAGTAGGTGAGTCTTGTTTCACTTCATTTGAGTAAGTTCACCATATGTGTACTTGTGTTTGTATTAATGTTGAGGCTGATTTGAGTTTTGCTGCCTTCATATACATGCCGAGTCTCATTGACATGGTCTGATATGCATTTTCTTGATAGTCTGAATGGACTGTCTAGCCTTTCACTTGAGACTGTATGTAGCTTGCATGGCCTTTGTTTCACTCGAGAATTATTTGCACTTTGAATTTCACCTGTGTTGAATCCAGCTACTAGCTCAGGTTTGACCTTGTGATAATATCATGATTTTATATTTATTTCACTTGTGTTGAACCCGACTTTTTGATTTGGGTTTGACCTTATGCTCACCTATCCCTGTAACTTTATCAAGTGTATATCGGTGTGCATGGCCTTGTGGCATGTGCAGTGATACACTGTGCATGTCACAAATTGTTCGTGTTTGATGAACTAAAATTTAATGATGACGTACAACCAAAAAATCGAGGCAAATAATATTTTCAAAATTACATTTTATTTTACACTGCAAAAATATTTCTTTTTCAATTTTACTGCGTCGGTGAATATTTTGCAGATTGCACATATGCTGGATTCAATCTGGAATGGAGTTGAAGATAAATACGAGTAAATGAGTGATTTGTAGTGAGGTATACTTTTAAATGATAAATTGTGATTGAAATTGTATATATATAGTGAGAGATTGAATTTGTACTATTCAAAATTGTAATAAATATTTGTTTGAATAAAATATTTGTTTGAATTTAAATTTTGTGTTATTTATTTTATTCAGCAAATATTTATTTATTTATATGAAAATAAAATAGTACATTGACAAATACATTTAAATGAATATATATATATATATATATATATATGTTTATTATCATCAAACAAAAATCATATGCTTGCATATTCAAAAATCTCCCTCTTTTGATGATAACAAACATATATTTAAGATTGTTAAATGTATTTGATCATTCAATTTGTTCCCTCTATTTGATGCTCCCTCTCTATACAAAGCCCCCCTTCATAAATGCATGTAAGTAAAAATATGCAAATAAGCCTAGATGCAAATAGAAAATATTTGACCTTTATTTGTCAAAGTCTTAACTTTTCTCTCCCTCTTTTGTTATCAGCAAAAGAGTAACGGTGTTAGAAAAATAGAGATAAAGTGATAGACATTAATACAACATTAAAGCTCAATCGAATATAAATATTAAATTTCAATAAAAAAATCAAACAAAAATCATAAATACTCTTTTAGGAGCATATTCCACTTTTAGAATGATTGGAATGATATCATCATATAAAACCATATAGTTGTGTCTAGTGTGGTATATTTATATCAGGAATTTGAATATCTACTAACCATGCATAACCGTTAGGACTTTTAAATGAGATTAGTAGTATTCCCAAATTAAAAAAAATGAATTCAAGTATCTTCTAACTACGCGTAGCTGTGAGGATTTTTAAATGGGATTAGAATCAACTTGTCTATTAAATAAATCAATTTTGATATGCGTTCCATACATGCATAACCATAAGGACTTTTAAATGAGCATGGAAGCACATAATCAAAAATTCCAAGTAATTCACCCATGCATAACCGTGAGGACCTTTAAATGAGAGTGAATACTTTGGATCTTTTTTGAAAAAAATATAAAAAGTAAAAGAATGATTTTCTGTTTAAAATACCACATATTGACAAACTACATAGAATTTTGATGAGTGATTGTCGTTAGAAATATGATAGGAATAAAGATGGTCTTGGAATTTTTACCAACAAAAAGTTTTTATAACTCTTGTTCAAATTTATAAAGAAATTTGCTAAATATACCGTCTCAAGTTATAATATATGATTAATATCAACACTCATCACTTTTTCAATCATTGTTTATCTTTTCGATAATCATTAGGGAGTCAGATTAGTCAATGTAGTCATTTGAAATCAAATCCAAAAATAATTATAAAATCAATTTTTCTAAAAAATGACTAATCTGAAAATAAGGTCAACTATTCTCTGAAGGGGTTTTATGAGAAAAATGTCTGTTGTTTGAAAATTATTTGAAGTGAAAAATGTGCAGATATTTTCTTTGAAAAAGATGCAGTTACTAAATGTCTCAACATAAATCACGTTCCACTAGTAATTTTTCTACCAACTAAATTGCCTGTGTAATCTGCATCTGAATTTTTCTTTCACTCGAGATTATCATTAATTGAATGGCATAGACCAGACCGTGAAATTTGCAACAATTTCTTGAAATTCTTTTTTCAACTTTTTAAATGAAATTCTTTTAGCTTTTAACTGAAGCCATGCCAATAAATAAAATCGTGAATATAGTATCAGCCGTAAATAACTAAATGTATTATCATACATCATCATTAATCATTAAAACATCATCAATAGTCCACACAAATTGTTCAAAGATGATTGTTAACAATTTTGAATAAGTCAGATTAATCATCAACATTCATTTATTTATCACATAACTGGCTGATTTAATTCAAATCAGATATGGTGCAGATTATCACATTAATATATTGTTTAAGATGAATATATCATTACCTCTTTTACCTTTATGATATTTTTTCATTGTTGTTCATTGTGATTCTGTCACCTTTGTACTAGGCTAAGGGACTTTGATTTGTCGCTTGTTGTGTTTCTGGAACAGCCAGAATCCAGATAACACTGTTGTTGTTCCTTAGCTTGCCGCCACACCTACACGAGAGAATATTTTTGTGATATATTTGTTTTTATAAGCCCATGGTTGTTAGTGGCAATTGATTTTGAAAAAATAATTTTGTGGAGGCCCAAAACTATTTATATATGTTCCTTTCGGCACCCGGATTTGTTTAACTTTGAGAGATTTTATATCTGTGCCTGTTGGAATCCAAATTGGTATAGTTTTCACGTGTTTGGGTCTATACCAGTAATTATTTTGATTGTGTCCAAATTTTCTACAAATTGTGCACATTGAATTGACTTGATTAATTTCATTTCTAACATTTTCAGATTGATTATATCAAAGTCCTCGTCTAACTGTATTAACAGTTTGTTTCCCTAATAGCATATTCAACGATCTTTCACTTTTGGAAAACTTTTCTAAAGTCGTGGACAATTTTTGGACTTGTGTTTTGAGATATTCATTTTCGTTTAATAATTATGTGCACTTTTTAATAGAATTTTCTCTCCAGGTATTTTCACTCTCTTTCAAAATCAGAATTTCATTTTCAAGTGATTTAATTTTAATTTCTGATTTTTTAATTTCATCTTCAAATGTTGGACACTTTTCACACTTAGGGCTCCTGCTTTGATAGTTTATAACTAATTGATCAAGTTGTTTGTTTAAATCTATCAAAGTATCTTTTTGTGATTCAATTTTAGCGTATCTTTCCCTAAGTCGTTCAAAATAGTCATTTACTCCGTGGAAATATATAAGTAATTGCGCGTGAGAAAGTTTTGATACCTTACTTGGCTCATCATCGTCGCTATCAGTTATATTACCTCGAAGGCACATGCTCTTCCACTCTTACTTCTTGTGCTTTTATTGTCATCATCACTTTTATTCCACGTAGCTGCAAAATTTCTCCTTTTTAATTTCTTTTCTTCGCCGTGTTGATTTCGAGGATAATTGGGCTTGATATGACTGGGTTTGTTGTACTTGTGACAAATGATCCCGTGTACTTCTGAGTTGTCTAGTGCTTTGATTATTCTGCTTTTCAATTGTTGATTTGGAGCTGGATTTCCGTATTTGTGGTTCCACTTTTTGAATTTCTTTATTAGTAGCGCCAGCTCAGCTGCTTCATCATCATCATCCTCATCACTGCTGCTTTTTACCAATCCTATCAAGCTCTTTTCTTTAACTAAGTTGATTGAGGAGGATTTCTCACTGCGGTTGACTTTTGCACCATATATTGCATTAAAAGTATTCCAAATTCCTGTGCATTTTCACAATGAGAGATTAAGTTAAAATTATCTTGATTAGTATGAGAATATATTATATGCATAGCCAGAGCATTAATCGAGATAATTTTCTCGTCTGTTATATCACACCCATTTTCAATAATATCCCAACATTTAATATTAACAGATTTTACATAAAATTCCATTTTTAATTTCCAATTCAAAAAATCTGTCCCGTGAAAAATAGGAGGGATAATACCAGACCGACCCTCAGCAAAAGTAGCCATTTTAAAAAATCAAATTTGTAAAAAAATTGGTCTTTGAAAAATCAAAAAAAATTAAAACGATCGATTTCACCCTAGAGGGGGGGTGAATAGGGTGATACTATCAATTATAAAAATATTTATTGCGGAAGCTTATATAAAATATTTTCAACGCGGATATATCAGAATAATAGCAGCACAGATAATAGAAGAATAATAAATGCAGAAATAGAACGACACAGAATTTACCCAACTTCGGCAAAACCCTGCCTACGTGCTGCCCCTAAGGTATCTATTAGAAATTAAGCAGTAAGACGCTTACACACGTAAACTCGCGACACCCGCTATCGACTAGCCTTAACTCTATGCTCAAAACCCTGCCACAACTCAGCCACTGAGTTGCGAATTCTCGAACTACACCACCGTAGTTCGTCCCCTAGTCACACGACTAGAGAATACACAAGTTTAAAAAAGGAAAATACATTTTTAAAAAAATTTAAATAATAAAAAACCTAATTGAATATTGATCCCAAATATAACTTATAGAAGCCGACCCAAATTTTTGTTAAGTGAAAATATTATCCCTTTATTCTTTTATCCACCCGCTTCCTTGTATCCTTTTCCTATGTCGTTCGTTCCTCTATGCGAAATTAGGGCATGTGGATGAAGTCGTTGCTTTGTCAAAATGATTGTGATGATGCATCGAATCCTTTCTTCGGTTGATTATATGGCTTCTTCAATTGGGTCGAATTCGATTGTCAAAAATGGTATGCGATTTTTTTCCCTTTTTCGATATGATTCTGCTCGACCTTTGATTCGAGTTACTGAATTGATTCTTCTTTGTTGTTCTTCAACTCGAATGCTTTATTTTCCGATGATGTTCATTGTTTATATAGGGTTCGGACCCCTGTATTTTCGTCGTATATAATCATTTGAATTCGTCTATTGATTTATCTCGGCCACATGATTTTGCATGGATGAACATGATGATTTCTGACCTTTTCAAATTCGTATATATTTTGATTTCTTGGCTCTCACAGCTTGTTGATTTCATGTCCACCAGGGCTTGATTTGCAGTTGACTTCGTATTCTCTGATTTTCTGAATACCATGGCTTTGGGTTTCTGCATTTGAACTTGACATTGTTTATTCATGTTAACATAACCTGACTTATTCGATTCTTTGCCTTTGACTCGGCCATGACTTTGTTTTTGGTTCGAACTTCTGCATCACTATATATGTGCTGTGTTAATTGAACTGCAGCTTGATTTCTAATAATTTGAAAACTCCTGCGGCACTTTTTATAATTGATGTTTCATGATATATGTGTATTCATATTTACTTTGTAGACTTGAGCCTTGTGATCTTCATTGCATATTGATATTGAGTTGTTGCTTTATATGCGGTCAGTGATCAAGTAGCTTGTCCGCACTTGCATTGACTCTGATCTTTTGGCAATGCTTACTGGTCCAATTTCATTTGAACTAGTTGTACTGACTTGAGCTCGAGTTGCTTCAATGTTGCTTTGCACTTGCAGTCAGGTCTGCATGGAGTCGGTCTTTGTTTCATTGGTGCATGCGCTTATGTCTTCATCATGTGTACACATGCATATGTATGTGTTAGCTTTGGTTTTCATTTTGAGACCTGGTGAATTGTTTTGATGTAAGTCCGTACTTTTGTACTCTGATCTTTGCATACAGTCTTCATTTCTATTTGGTTTGTATCAAGTCAGTTGTGTTCCTAAATTTAATTCTTGCATATGGCTTCATGTGTACACTTTCAGTTGCCAGTTGAGCTTTGGTAGTAGTTGAGACTTGTTTCACTTCAGTTGAGTAAGTTCACCATATGTGAACTTGTGTTTGTATTAATGTTGAGGCTGATTTGAGTTTTGCTGCCTTAATATACATGCCGAGTCTCGTTGACATCATCTGATATGAATTTACTTGATGGCCTGAATGGACTATCTAGCCTTTCACTTGAGATTGTATGTATCTTGCATGGCCTTTGTTTCACTTGAGAATTATTTGCATTTTGAATTTCACCTGTGTTGATTCCAACACTTGCTCGGGTTTGACCATGTGATAATGTCGTGACTTTATATTTATTGCACTTGTGTTGAACCCAGCTTTTTGATTTGGGTTTGACCTTGTGCTTACCTATCCTTGTAACTTTATCAAGTGTATATCGGTGTGCATGGCCTTATGGCATGTACAGTGATACACTGTGCATGTCACAAGTTATTTGTGTTTGATGAATTCAAATTTAAATAATGATGAACAACCTAAATAACCGAGGCAAACAATATTTTCAAAATTACATTTTATTTTACACTGCAAAAATATTTCTTTTTCAATTTTACTGCATCAGTTTATATTTTTGCAGATTTCTCAGATGCTGGATTCAATCTGGAATGGAGTTGAAGATAAATACGAGTGAATGAGTGAATTGTAGTAAGGTGTATTTGTAAATGATAAATTATGACTGAAATTGTATATATATTGTGAGAGATTGAATTTGTACTATTTAAAATTGTAATATTTGTTTGAATAAAATATCTGCTTGAATTTAAATTCCGTGTTATTTATTTTATTCAGCAAATATTTATTTATGTGAAAATAAAATAGTACATTAACAAATACATTTAAATGAATATTTATATATATGTTTATTATCATCAAACAAAAATCATATGCTTGCATATTCAATAAGCCTTACTACTAAATAATGGTCCAACAACAACACAGACATAACCTACTGACCTTCCATAGCCGAAATCTCGTTTAGACTATCCTAACATATGTCAGGGAAAATACTCATCCTAAGTACTTAACACCTCTTTGTTAGAAAGAAAGCAGGCAACATTTCTCTATTAGATACTGTTGTAGGTTATTTAAGACTTCTTATGTAGAAAGGAGGCAGTCCCAACGACCATTTAATACATTCCACCTAAAAGTAAACCCATTTACATCCCTAAATGTATCGAGCCATTTAATACTTCAAACGCAAGGCAAACCTTTGGTATATATTCCAACATTAATACACAAATGTATATTCCTTCCGCAGGTTTTATGGCTGGAGATGTCTCACACCAGTAATACATATACGCAACTTTTGGTAGCCTTTAAGTGAAGGACAGACTTCTATTGTGTAGCTCTACTGACCTGGCATCCCAACCCATTCGAAATCAAACCAATTATCCTAGGCCCAAACATTGGGCTAGGCCTACTAAATCATGCTCATCATAAACGTGTTATTGAAGCTATATAAGTTCCTATTATGAAAATTATACTAGCTCTTTGTATTTAATTCACATATTCCTATCTTATACCTTATTAAGTATATTCTATATTTCCCTGATACATCCCATAAATATCGATTATCCACAATATAAGGTCATTATTATTCAAATTAGACAATCATTAATGGCATTTATTTGTTCGTTCTAATTATACCTATTGTGCCTATTTCATTTCCCCATAAATGTCATACTAAATTCTTTAGTTAGCCCTATTTAATTCTTATAACTTTCTATTGACTACACATTTATTGCCCACTAAATTTGTAGTCATTGTTCATAAATTTTAGGGTTATTATCTTTTTTCCAACTCCACCTTGTAGTCATACAATTTGCTACGCTATTAATAACTAGTTGTCCTATTTATAACCAATATGAATATTGATGTATATTATGCTATATGTGTATATATATATAATCGGTAGGCACGGTTGTACGTGTGTATTTTTATTTCTAACTCATTAGTTTCTATGCTTAGGAATACCGGATAAACACTTATATTCACATTCTGTAAAGAACATATATTTTCATATTTTAATATATTAGAGCTGTAACGTCCCGCCTTTTCGCACGCTTTAAATCGACACACGTGCCAATTCAAACCATACGGAAGGGAGGATTGTTATGGGGTAAATAAGATAAACATAGAGAAGATGAAGAAAGAAGAAAAAACAAAATAGAATCTTGCAACAGAACGATAAAATATAATAATAAATATACAGTTCATAAAACTGTTTACAAACATTTGATTTTTCTTTATACAATAAATATCAGAGTTCACATACCAATAAATATCAATGCAGCGGAATCAAATGGTGTAGTGGAATAATATAATAGATAGTAATACTACAAATCTTCGTCTTCGTCCTCTAGAATAAAATCTTCAAATACTGAAACGCTCGGACTGACCCGAGCGAATTGAAAAGAAAAAACACTCGAGTCAGAACTAAAAGATCTTATGTAAGTTAAATCAACAGAGATAAAAATGAGTGCAGTAACTTAAGAGATGCTCGGGATTTACATCTCCTAAGGATCCATTAAACTACCTACTATGTAGTACATTTCGCTATTATACTAGTGGCTAATTGTAAAATAAACTTACTTTTAAATAGCGTTAAGGCTTTACATTTTCCACTTTAACACAGTTATATATTCCCATAGTCTATACAGTACCGTAATCTCCCCCGTACTGGGCGTTGTCAGAGGGCACTCCATAGGTATGGTACAAAACCAAAATCGTATAAGGCGCGCTAGGTTAGGTGATACGGCACAACTAGGCAATGCCAGGGTAGATATACCAATTGCTATCCGGACTGGTGGTAACGCATAGCCGCAGCTATCGCCCACCTCGAACAAACACCCCCAAAATTAGAAAAAATAAAGGTGGCCACCGAATCAATCCAAAGTCAGAGTATAGTATCGAAGGGATGTGTCCGATAAAGGGCGCTAACCCCCTTGGCCCGAGAATCGCTCCTATTTTAGCCACCGTATGCCAACTCACGGGAGTCGGGTCCACGTATTTACCTCGAAGGAAACGCCGCCGCCACCTTCCTACTTCATTCTGGAATCTCCACCGCGTACACGGTTGTTAAAGTGGTTTTCGGAGTTGGCAGAGAGTATGACAACTTCCGATCCCGGTCTCCTCAACAACCAAACGTTATTATAACACCGCGGTCTTATCAAGATAGTTTTACTTTCAAAACCAGAATATGTACCCATTTCAAAACCATATAATACGATACCATTTTTCGTTTTAAAAACCAAATAAATTTGATATCATTTATAAACCCTATCAGTATAATATCATCTTTATTTCACATATATCTTTTCCAAAATCATACTGCTTTAAAATTTATAATATCTCAAACCCAAATATTTGAATTATAACTTTCAAAACATAATACTTTGAAATTCATAGCTTTAAAACCATAACTTCCAAAACTTAAATGGTTTGGATATTCAACAGTATATAAAATAAAACAGTTGAATTTAAAATTTCTTTATAAAGTAAATAATTTCCACGCCTTTACAATTTTATTTACTTTAAATTCAGTCTAAACCCATAACCTTTAGATTCACTTTCAGTTTGAATAAAAACACTTTGATTTCAATATTTTCAAACTTTGAGTATTTAATAAATTTCAAAACTAAGGTTGGGAATTTATATTCAACAATTCATTGTCCTATTATTTAGTTTTGAAACGTTTACATAATAGATCCATAACCATTTAAAAAAACCAATTTATTAACACTATATGATTCCTTCCATTTATTTATACTAAAATTATTCATTTAATTTATCTTGAATAAAAATCCAGTTATAAATATCATACCTTTAAAATTTCCAAGATTAATAAGTTTACACCAACTTGTGGAGTTTAACTTTTAAATAAGCCCAATTCCAAATAAATTTCCAATTTAATTTCCAATCTTAATTGATTTGAACCATTTAAAACTCTATATATATATATATATATATATATATATATATAATATCTTAAACCTGTACTTAATCATAAATATAAATTATCAAACTCCATTTTTCAACTTATTTATTTCCATTTAATAAATTCATACATAGCTTAAATTCAATAATTTAACTATATATGTATATATAAATTAAGATTTTATATAAGATCAAAATTAATATTTATTAAACCGCATCCTATCCAAACCATAGAAATCATTTCAAAAATAATTTTATATACATACCGCGGTGCCTGTATATAATTTTCTATCCTATGGCCAAGTGATACGGATATTTATCATTTCAATCCGCAAATTTCAAAATAAAAAAAATGTGGTTGTATATCATTTCAAACCGCAATCCCGAATGAAATGAGAATGCATAATACCTTGCAGTTTATATAATATAGAACACACCATCCATTCACCCAATATCAATCATCAACCAATTTTATTTCAATCATCATCAATTTAAACAAAGATCAATAGAGCATATAAAATATAACAGGTATCAACGAACAGTTTATATTCAAAATAAATAAATAAATAACTGTTTACCTAGCACTTTTTATACAAAATAAATAAATTTTAACTGTCAATTTATATGCAATAATAAAATTAATTAACAGTTAAATTAAATAAATGCGATTTAACTGAGATGATGAAAAAAAAATGCAAAACAGTCATAAATAAATTCCTGCTCATATCTTAAATCAATTTAACAAACATAAAAAAAACTTAGAAGTTGTGAGTGGGTTAAAACACTCACATTTTGAATTTAAATTGAATTAAAATTCAATTTAAACCCAAAAATTGGAAAGTCTTCAAATTCATCCAAACCAGCGTCAAAAGATCCGGAATTTTATTACGATCCTAACAAAAAAAATCACGTGTGAAACGGAGTTTGTATGAGAAAGTTACATGCGTTAAATCGCTTGAAAACAAAATTAATTTAAACAAACAAATAAACATACCTAACAAAAATATAAGCCACGTCAGCAAAATCTTTAGCACGCTACAGGACCTCGTTCTTCTCCAGTACGAAAAATGAAAAAAAAATCATTTTGATAAAAGAATGCTTTTGGAGTTGCAAGAATAAGAGCTTTTGAATATGAGGTGTTCGAAGAAACGAAATGTAGAAGAAGAAATAAGATGTAGGTTATTTATAATTAGGAAATGAATATGGATGGACAAAAATAAATGTCACGTTTTATTATTAAAGCTTTAGGCATTAATAATAGATAAGGGAATGTACGTAGGAATGGAAAAGTTTGCAAACGAAAGTAGAATTTTGTACGCATTTAGGTTTTTATCTACGCAAAATAAAATATTTATAGTTACCTTAAAAATGAGAAGTTCAATTTTGTTTTCTTAAAATGATATTTTATTTCCATTAAAACACCCTTTTTGTTTAACACAAAACGTGCGTTTCTTTTATTAAATCTATTAATTGCAATCAACGTTTCCTTTCTTTTTAATTGAAACATTTGAATTACATTAATTGCAGTTACTTACAAAGTTAGATTTTAAAACAGACAACTAAGATGGATAAAGAAATAGAACAATTGTTTATTTAAACATGTTTATAAATTTATTGCTTATACATAAGCGTAATAAATAGATTATTTTCCTATACTTGTAATCAGTCTGCAAGCTAAAACACAGTTCGAACAAACATATATTTCTTTCTTTAAAATCAATCTTTCTGTTCTTATTTTAATGAAATTAAACGTACATTCACAGATGAAACATTCATTTTATTTGATGTAAAATTTTCTTTTTATTAAATCAAACTTTCCCTATATTTTCACAAAACATATGCTGCTTTTATTTACACCTATTAATTTACAATTAGTATTCTCTCTCCTATTAATTGGAAATTTTCAATTACATTGATTTCAGTTGATTAAGTTTCAAAATGGACTAAATGAATGTAATGAAACAATTATTTCCTATCTAATAGTAATTTAAACATATTAATACACTATTCGCTACAAACAGTAATTATATATATTTCTTACTAAATAATAGTTTCTCATCTCTACAATCAATCTTTCAGTTGCCAAACATTTTTACTAAATGAATGTTTACTCTTTTACTAAACTTATTCATTCTTATTCTTTATTAACATTTATTATTATAATCACCGTTATTAATTACATTCAAACATTGTCATTAAATACACCTGACGTATGTTATCGTTTTTTTTATCTTACTGTAATACATGTTATTAGTAGAAGTTCAAATTAAGATCATAAACATATCTCTTAACATATGTTAACAAAAATAAAGTCATAAATTGTTATTATTCTACCACTTATATTCCTTACTACAATTAGCCTTTGGTATTCCTATCCATTAATTACACAAATAACATAGTTAATATTTGTTTGTCTTTCACTACATTAATACTTCTATATACATCTTAGATTTGTATCAATGGTTATTTTTTTTAAAATGTGAATCTTGTTAATTACGCAAATTAATTAAGGTTTTAAACTCAATTAACAAAGTTTCCTAAGTCCAATCCCTTTTTACCAAATTTGACAATCCCTAACCATTCGTACTACATTTCCTATAAATGTAATATTTAATAGATTTTATTTCAAATTAATGTACAACTTAATTTCCCTTAATTGAGATCTGATTCCCAAATTTTTATTTAACATACTAAATGAATAAATAAACTAAATAAAGGGTCGCCTACTCGCTTTCTTTCATTTATAAGTTTACTACTTGCCCACCCAGGTATAAATCTCATATATAACACTAATTAATTTCCAATAACACTGCATTATCTAATTAACATAAATTTGTTCAATATATACTCCTTTTTACTTATAAATAATTTATGTTCTTTGTAAATTCTCATTCACTCTTCCGTTACTAAAATTAAAAATCATTAAGTAACGTTTCCTCCATAATAGTATTAAAATTACTTAACATTCAAGAGGACTTTATTTCAACTAAATTGATTGACAATAAATTAGGTAATATATAATAATTGTTATTATACCCTTCTTCTATTTGGTTTATAGCCTAAGATAATATAACCAATCTAACTCCATAAATAAACTTATTTTATTACCCAAATTATACATAAATTTATTACCTTTTACATCCCACTATAAATCAGTGTAACCATTAATACCATCCATATTATCATTCCTTACACAATGCTGGCCTTATTTAATTACTATTAACTATATATTTTGTACAATAACTAAATGTTTACATTTGTTACTTATATTTAGTTTTATAACCAAACGTATCATGCTTAAATATAATGAATTGGAGTTTCATTTAGATTGTTGACAATTGACTTGTATTAACATTGTTTCAGTCTAAATTTAGTTATCATTCCATTATAAAATTGCAATATTTTATTTCTTTCAATATTAACTCATAAAATATTATTAAAATAACAAAAATTTAACACCGAAAATTTATGGGTCGTTACATTCTCCCCCACTCAAAACATTTCGTCCCCGAAAAGGAAAAAAAGGGAAAAAGAAGAAATAAAAACAATACATCTTATCAAAACATTAACTTTATAAACAATTAAATTTGCACATTAATTACTTTAAATATGATATCCTAATTTATAACTATTTAATCTTTTATATTTAAATTATTAAAGTTTGGAAGAAGAAGAAAATTCTAGGTCCGAAATTTTCGGAAAATTTCGGCAGAGTCTCCTTTGTACGGAGAGGCTCGGAAGAAAAATAAAATATTAATTATAACATATATATCATATATTTTCAAAATAATATATATCCCAACACGGGAAAAAAACAAAATAATAACGCTAAAACCCGTAATCCAAAAACGTACCTATTTGTCGGGCAATAACGCTTATTTTATGGAACCAAAAGTAGTGGCATTTGCTTCCATAACCTGCATTTTACTTATATAATCCAAAGGGTTAACAATTTATAAAAAATGAAAAATTAAGGTGGTTTCAATCACTAACAACAAATCAATACAACAACCATTAATTTCAACAAACAGCATGCACAATACAAAACAACCATTCAATCGAATAAACAAATAGTTGTTCGGGTTCAAAACTTTTAAATTGCACGGAATGAAGAATAAACTACTAGCGCATCATTTACTCAGCAGCCTTAGATAAAACTAAATAGATTATTCATTCATCCAAATCCAAATTTAAAGTATCTTACCCTAAACAACCATAAACCAAAGAAGCAACAATTCCCAATAATAAATCAAGCTCATTCTTATAAATTTCATTTATTACTTTACATTTATTTCTTACAACTTTTATCTCCATTCATTAATTTAGTGTTTATTACACTTGTTTGCACTTATACTTATATATATATATATATATAATTCATTTTTCTCTTTTCATTTCATATTGCATAACTTCATTTGTTTATAATATTCATGTGCAAATCAATTTCTTAGCACATTAATACATTAATTAAAGTCTACACTTATATATTTACTGCATTCATCTTTTCTTCTTATTTTATTAATAAATAGCTTCAATCCTTTACTTAAGTTTATTATCTTCCATATATACTACTTATTTTTATTTATTTTCTTCTATTTATAATGCTTACCTTTCTATTTCAATTAGTAGTCTTTTCAATTACACTTAAGATTATAATATTACAACATCAAATTCCTATTTATTAAGGAATTTCATTAATTACTTTCATTACCTCAAATTTATTACTTGTATAATATCCATTATATTTTCTTATTAACATTTCAACTTTTAATATTTGGTAAGTTATATATATGCTTTTAAAGAATGTAATTGAAAGTTATACAAGTTTTCTCATTTCTTTTAATTAATTCATTGTTCAATAAATTTTTACCTTTTCCTTATAAGTTACAATTTCAACTTCCTTTTTATTTCCTTTATAACTTAGCCTTAAATCTCTTACCTAAATTAGAGGTTTCAATTATTAATTACTTATCTTTCATTTCACTACAATAACTGAAACAATTAATTAATGGAAATTTAAGAATTTAATACCGGGTTAAATTTTCAATTTATTTTAAAACAATAGATAAATATATTCTTACAACTTATATATCTCTAATTATATTTAACACAATTCAAAATTTATATATTTTTCAAAAATGAATCTACAGTTGAACTACTACAGTGGCCTTCCCCCTACGAAACTCGAAAATGAAAGTCGATGATGCAGCCGCCATCACCGAAATTATTTTCCAGCGACATAGAGGAAAGTACAAAACTTATTTTCTCCAAAATCTTCTTTGAAACAATTCTTCCGAATTATAATAAATATTTATATCAGAAAGTAATTATAGAAAATATTATTATATTCCAAAATTTATTCGAAAGAAATTTCAAAACCCCGGATCTTAAGTTCTAAATTTCCCAAATTTCATTTATTTTATTTTTCAATCTTGTTTCTATTATTATTTATACAAATTATTACCTAACAACCAATCTATTGCAACCAAATACAAATATCATCTGAAATTTTTTATTTTATATAGAAAATATAATAGGAAAAATTATTCCATTCACCTATATTAAAAACAAATATTATGTCGGTGTGTCCTATTAAGTGTTTAGAAATCCCTATTGATGTCATAGCGTCCCATGCACCAACCAGAATTTATAAATACAAAATGAAACAGATTAACACAATATTAAAACCTTTTTATAACACAAACAAATACGCTCTCTCATATATATACTCTCAGCGACTCCCATAGGGTATTACTACCCTATTAGTAAAGAGTCAAACCCCACAAAGCTAAGGTTTATCGCTAAACCAAAGCTCTGATACCAGATGTAATGTCCCGCCTTTTCGCATGCTTTAAATCGACACACGTGCCAATTCAAACCATACGGAAGGGCGGATTGTTATGGGGTAAATAAGATAAACACAGAGAAGATGAAGAAAGAACAAAAAAAATAGAATCTTGCAGCGGAACGATAAAATATAATAACAAATATACAGTTCATAAAACTGTTTACAAAACATTTGATTTTTCTTTATACAATAAATATCAGAGTTCACATACCAATAAATATCAATGCAACGGAATCAAATGGTGTAGTGGAATAGTATAATAGATAGTAATACTACAAGTTTTCGTCTTCGTCCTCCAGAATAAAATCTTCAAATCCTGAAATGCTCGGACTGACCCGATCGAATTGAAAAGACAAAACACTCGAGTCAGAACTAAAAAATCTTATATAAATTAAATCAACAGAGATAAATATGAGTGCAGTAACTTAAGAGATGCTTGGGATTTACATCTCCTAAGGATCCGTTAAACTATCTACTATGTAGTATATTTCGTTATTATACTAGTGTCTAATTTTAAAATAAACTTACTTTTAAATAGCGTTAAGCTTTACATTTTCCACCTTAACACAGTTATATATTCCCATAGTCTATACAGTACCGTAATCTCCCCCGTACTGGGGGTCGTCAGAGGGCACTCCATAGTTATGGTACAAAACCAAAATCGTATAAGGCGCGCCAGGGTATGTGACACGGCACAACTAGGCAATGCCGGGGTAGATATACCAATTGCTATCCGGACTGGTGGTAACGCATAGCCGCAGCTACCGCCCACCTCGAACAAACACCCCCAAAATCAAAAAAAAAATAAAGGTGGCCACCGAATCAATCCAAAGTCAGAGTATAGTATCGAAGGGATGTGTCCGATAAAGGGCGCTAACCCCCTTGGCCCGAGAATCGCTCCTGTTTTAGCCATCTTATGCCAACTCACGGGAGCTGAGTCGACGTATTTACCGCAAAGGAAACGCCGCCGACATCCTACTTCATTCTGGAATCTCCACCGCGTACACGGTTGTTAAAGTGGTTTTCGGAGTTGGCAGAGAGTATGACAACTTCCGATCCCGGTCTCTTCAATAACCAAACGTTATTATAACACCGCGGTCTTATCAAAATAGTTTTACTTTCAAAACCAGAATATATACCCATTTCAAAACCATATAATACGATACCATTTTTCTTTTTAAAAACCAAATAAATTTGGCATCATTTATAAACCCAAATCAGTATAATATCATCTTTATTTCACATATATCTTTTCCAAAATCATACTGCTTTAAAATTTATAATATCTGAAACCCAAACATTTGAATTATAACTTTCAAAGCATAATACTTCAAAATTCATAGCTTTAAAACCATAACTTTCAAAACTTAAATGGTTTGGATATTCAACAGTATATAAAATAAAACAGTTGAATTTAAAATTTCTTTATGAAGTAAATAATTTCCACGCCTTTACAATTTTATTTACTTTAAATTCAGTCTAAACCCATAACCTTTAGATTCACTTTCAGTTTGAATAAAAACACTTTGATTTTATTATTTTCAAACTTTGAGTATTTAATAAATTTCAAAACTATAGTTGGGAATTTCTATTCAACAATTCATTGTCCTATTATTTAGTTTCGAAACGTTTACATAATAGATCCATAACCATTTTAAAAAAACTAATTTATTAACACTAAATATTTCCTTCCATTTATTTATACTAGAATTATTCATTTAGTTTATCTTAAATAAAAATCCAATTATAAATATCATACCTATAAAATTTTCAAGATTAATTAGTTTACACCAACTTGTGTGGTTTAATTTTTTAATAAGCCCAATTCCAAATAAATTTCCAATCTTAATTGATTTGAACTATTTAAAACTATATATATATATATACACACACACACACACAATATCTTAAATCTGTACTTAATCATAAATGTAAATTATCAAACTCCTTTTTTCAACTTATTTATTTCCATTTAATAAATTCATACATAGCTTAAATTCAATAATTTAACTATATATGTATATATAAATTAAGATTTTATATAAGATCAAAATTAACATTTATTAAACCGCATCCTATCCAAACCATAGAAATCATTTCAAAAATAATTTTATATACATACTGCGGTGCCTGTATATAATTTTCTATCCTATGGCCAAGTGATACGGATATTTATCATTTCAATCCGCAAATTTAAAAATAAAAAATGCGGTTGTATATCATTTCAAACCGCAATCCCGAATGAAATGAGAATGCATAATACCTTGTAGTTTATATAATATAGAACACACCATCCATTCACCCAATATCAATCATCAACCAATTTTATTTCAATCATCATCAATTTAAACAAACATCAATAGAGCATATAAAATATAATAGGTATCAACGAACAGTTTATATTCAAAATAAATAAATAAATAACTGTTTAACTAGCAGTTTATATGCAAAATAAATAAATTTTAACTGTCAATTTATATGCAATAATAAAATTAATTAACAGTTAAATTAAATAAATGCGATTTAACAGAGATGATGAAAAAAAATATGCAAAACAGTCATAAATAAATTTCTACTCATATCTTAAACCAATTTAAAAAACATAAAAAATCTTAGAAGTTGTGAGTGGGTTAAAACACTTACCTTTTGAATTCAAATTGAATTAAAATTCAATTTAAACCCAAAAATTGGACAATCTCTAAATTCGTCCAAACTAGCGTCAAAAGATCCGGAATTTTATTACGATCCTAACAAAAAAAATCGCGTGTGAAACGGAGTTCATATGAGAAAGTTACACGCGTTAAATCGCTTGAAAACAAAATTAATTTAAACAAACAAATAAACATACCTAACAAAAATATAAGCAACGTCAGCAAAAGCTTTAGCACGCTACAGGACCTCGTTCTTCTCCAGTACGAAAAATGAAAAAAAAATCATTTTTGTAAAAGAATGCTTTTGGAGTTGCAAGAATAAGAGCTTTTGAATATGAGGTGTTGGAAGAAAGAAAATGTAGAAGAAGAAATAAGATGTAGGTTATTTATAATTAGGAAATGAATGTGGAGGGACAAAAATAAATGTCACGTTTTATTATTAAAGCTTCAGGCATTAATAATAGATAAGGGAATCTACGTAGGAATGGAAAAGTTTGCAAACGAAAGTAGAATTTTGTACGCATTTAGGTTTTTATCTACGCAAAATAAAATATTTATAGTTACCTTAAAAATGAGAACGTTCAATTTTGTTTTCTCAAAATGATCTTTTATTTCCATTAAAACACCCTTTTTGTTTAACACAAAACGTGCGTTTCTTTTATTAAATCTATTAATTGCAATCAACGTTTCTTTTCTTTTTAATTGAAACATTTGAATTACATTAATTGCAGTTACTTACAAAGTTAGATTTAAAACAGACAACTAAAATGGATAAAGAAATAGAACAGTTGTTTATTTAAACACGCTTATAAATTTATTTTTATACACAAGCATAATAAATAAATTATTTTCCTATTCTTGTAATCAGTCTGTAAGCTAAAACACAGTTCAAATAAACATATATTCTTTCTTTAAAATCAATCTTTCTGTTCTTATTTTAATGAAATTAAATGTACATTCACAAATGAAACATTCATTTTATTTGATGTAAAATTTTCTTTTTATTAAATCAAACTTTCCCTATATTTTCACAAAACATATGCTGCTTTTATTTACACGTATTAATTTACAATTAGTATTCTCTCTCCTATTAATTGGAAATTTTCAATTACATTAATTTCAGTTGATTAAGTTTAAAAATAGACTAAATGAATGTAATGAGAAGTATAACAATTATTTCCTATCTAATAGTAATTTAAACATATTAATACACTATTCGCTACAAACAGTAATAATATATATTTCTTACTAAATAATAGTTTCCCATCTCTACAATCAATCTTTCAGTTGCCAAACATTTTACTAAATGAATGTTTACTCTTTAATAAACTTATTCATTCTTATTCTTTATTAACATTTATTATTATAATCATCGTTATTAATTACATTCAAACAATGTCATTAAATACACCTGACGTATGTTTTCATTTTTTTATCTTACTGTAATACATGTTATTAGTAGAAGTTCAAATTAAGATCATAAACATATCTCTTAACATATGTTAACAAAAATAAAATCATAAATTTTTATTATTCTACCACTTACATTCCTTATTACAATTAGCCTTTGGTATTCCTATCCATTAATTACACAAATAACATAGTTAATATTTGTTTGTCTTTCACTACATTAATAATTCTATATACATCTTAGATTTGTATCAACGGTTATTTTTTTTTAAATGTGAACCTTGTCAATTACGCGTATTAATTAAGGTTTTAAACTCAACTAACAAAGTTTCTAAGTCCAATCCCTTTTTACCAAATTTGACAATCCCTAACCATTCGTACTACATTCCCTATAAATGTAATATTTAATAGATTTTATTTCAAATTAACGTACAACTTAATTTCCCTTAATTGAGATCTGATTCCCAAATTTTTATTTAACATACTAAATGAATAGATAACCTAAATAAAGGATCACCTACTCACTTTCTTTCATTTATAAGTTTACTACTTTCCCACCCAGGTATAAATCTCATATATAACACTAATTAATTTCCAATAACACTGCATTATCCAATTATCATAAATTTGTTCAATATATACTCCTTTTTACTTATAAATAATTTATGTTCTCTGTAAATTTTCATTCACTCTTCCGTTACTAAAATTAAAAATCATTAAGTAACGTTTCCTCCATAACAGTATTAAAATTACTTAACATTCAAGAGGACTTTATTTCAAATAAATTGATTGGCCAATAAATTAGGTAATATATAATAATTGTTATTATACCCTTAAGATTTACGCTTGTTCTCTTCTATTTGGTTTATAGCCTAAGATAATATAACCAATCTAACTCCATAAATAAACTTATTTTATTACCCAAATTATACATAAATTTATTACCTTTTATGTCCCGCTATAAATCAGTGTAACCATTTATACCACCCGTATTATCATTCCTTACACAATACTGATCTTATTTAATTACCATTAACTATATATTTTGTACAATAACTAAATGTTTACATTTGTTACTTATATTTAGTTTTATAACCAAACGTATCATGCTTAAATAAAATGAATTGGAGTTCCATTTAGATTGTTACAATTGACTTGTATTAACATTGTTTCAGTCTAAATTTAGTTATCATTCCATTATAAAATTGCAATATTTTATTTCTTTCAATATTAACTCATAAAATATTATTAAAATAACAAAAATTTAACATCGAAAATTTATGGGTCGTTACAAGAGCCATCCTTTCCAAAAAGAATTAACGCTATAACTTTCCATACACCCAAAAGTGTGACTTTTGCTTCACTTGAAATTACAAAAAATTATCTCTTTTCTTTTATTGAAATGGATGGTGCAAACTACGGAGGGGAATATCCGTACTTTACATATCTCTTTTGGTATATTTTCAAATGACATACCTCTTTTATACATAGTCGTGAAATTGGATAATTTATGGAAATAACACGAAAATGGATACAACTAAATTGTACCCATAAATGCGTCCAATAAATTAAAACATAGAAATTCATATTCAAAGTCAAATTAGGAAAATCTAAATTAATACTAACAATTTACATGACCCAATTATCTTAATCTGGAATAAATCTTGCGATCTTACCAACTTTCTACCTCAACAAATTTAAGGACTGATTTCCAGATTTCTAAATTAGGGTATAAATACCATTTTATTCCAATTACCTAACTTAAAGAATATTTATGTGATATTTCAATTGAATACATTCTTTCAATGCCTACAACTATATAGATTTTGTATAGGCATAATAATTAAATAAAACTCAAAGATATAAATTACAAAGTTATATATAAATCATATAATGTCACACTCACCTTTATACCTTTCATAATCTCTAGAATCTGAATTCATCCCTTAATTAACTCTTTTCTTTTCTAATCCAAATATATGTATAACTATATATATACACATACTCATTAGAATTATAGATCTGATAGGAGATCTGAATTAAGTGGAATATAGATTTGTAATTATAAATTTTACCTTTTTTATATCGATTCACTCCTTCTCTTCTTCTCTTCTTCTCTTTTATTTTCTTCCCTTCCCCAATTACGTACATATGTATGTATGTATTATAATTAATAGAAATAGTGGAGAAGAGAAAATGGTAGAGTTATGCTACTTTGACCAGAAAATATGAGAAGAAAAATGAGGGGCTACACTAGTGTTTATAGCTGCTCGAATCAATCATAACCGTTAAATTCAAAATAATTAAATTCAAATCGTTCGACCAAGGTTCAACCTCAGCCCATCACTGTTCAATCGGTCGACCATTCGCAGTCGATATGCCCAAGGAGGGGGTTGACTAGTGGGATCCACGCGGTTAATATTATTTATTTCCTTTTAAATTCCAATTTCATTATTTTCATTCCGAAAACTTCAAACGCTAATTTATTCTTCGTTTGAACTCCGATCGCAAAACTCCATATATGAAAATTGCTCAAAAACGACACAAGCACAATGGTGCAAGTGTCATGGCCAAATTCCAACATTTTCTCAAATTTAACTTTGAGCCTTAATAATTATTTATTAATTATCGTTAAGTCTACTTGGTATTACAGTTTCAATGAGTGTTTTTAGGAAAAATAGTTAAATATGGAATGTTTTAATGTGTTGCTCTACTCAAATGATTTTGAAATGCTTGAAAATTTAATATAATGTTTCAATAATAATCTTAGAAATGAGTTTTAAATTAGAGAATTTCCCAAGTTTAAATAATTAGTTACGATTTTTTGAAGGAAAATACCTAGTGAATAAATAAGAGAAAACGAATTTAAAAGATTGGAACACAATCAAAATGTGTTAAGGTAACCGTTTAGATCTTTTTGTAAATTTATAAGTTTTTTCTGGCTAAATTTCACCATCACCGAAGTCAAAACTGCGTAGACTAAAGGCAAATGTGTAAAGGAACAACATTTTATGTACATAAACATGCTAAAATTATTGTTAAACGATTGGAGGACAAGGTCCAATATAAATGATTAAAATTATAAATAGAGGACACTATCACTAACTAAAAGTAAAGATTGAACTACTAGATGACGACATGTATAATGGAGGGAACCGATGTGTTAGACTTTGTTAGTTTTGGAACTACAATGGAAGACTAGCATAACATTAAGAAAGTAAACTAAGTGCTCAGGGCCGAAGGTAGTGAATTGCCTATAGAAATCTATTGACTTTCGAGGAGAGTCAATACTGCGTATAAGAAAGTTGTGCTAGAAGACAAAATGTTGGTAAAAGCCGAAAGGTCCTTCCGGAGAGTAGCGTTATAAAAAGAGTGAGGGGCATAAAGGAATTATGTTGCAATACAAGTAATGGTGTATAAGTTCAAAAGTCGAAAGATATAGGAAGGAACTTTACCGCAATACGAGTAAAGGCAGGGTTGTTCTGCATTGAATTGAAAGATACATATTGTGTTGCAATACGAGTGAGGAACAGGGTTATATTACCCCAAAATATGAGTAAGGACAGAATTGTATCGCATCAAAACCGAAAGAGGCATGCTGCACTGAAATACGAGTAAGGGTAGGGTTGTACTGTGATGAAACCGAAAGAGGCATATTGTGCCCCAATATAAGTAAGCGCAGGATTCTACATTGTCAAAAAAATAGTATATAACTAAAGCCCAATAATAAATAATCAAGTAAAGCTCAAGGTGCTAAAGATAACTTAAAGAAAGAAGTAAAAACCTGTAAAAGAATGTGGGTTTGGAAAGGCTTTTGTCGCTGAGTGGGGACGCTCGCTCGAACGCAATTCCTTTCGAAGGCAAGGGAAGCGCATTCGTCTTCCACAGAGACGTTGGACATCCAGACGGGTTATATGCTTTCACACGTATGGATGTAATTTCTTATAAGGTTCAAACTTAAGAAACAAAACGAAATTGCTTAGGCTTGTACTTTATAGTATAAACTAAAGAAATGAAACTTCTTAGAGTTATACTTTGTAGTATAAACTAAAGAAACAAAACTGCTTGGGGTTGTACTTTCCAGTATAAACTAAGGAATCCAAGACTACTTAAGGCTGTACTTTGTAGTATAAACTAAAGAAACAAAACTGCTTGGGGTTGTACTTTCCAGTATAAACTAAGGAAACTAAGACTACTTAAGGCTGTACTTTGTGGTGTAAATAAAAGAACCTAACTATATAGGGATGTGTTGCGCTACAAGAAAATACATGCCAAAACTGCATGTGACTTTCCTTGGGGGAAAATGATATGAGTTGAAACTGTGCGCGATCGAACTATGTTGTGGCCAAGACTAAAGGAAAACATAATTCATTGAGATATCATCCGTAGATCCATGGGGGTTTCGGGAATAATCTAGACATGGTTTGTAATCTGAATATGGCAATTTGTTCTTGTGTTCTTCAATTGAATAGTGGGAGGAAATCCCGCTCCATGCTTTAGCGGTGTGATCTCATTATATGATATGTTTAGGGTAATGTATTAGTCACACCAAGCTTTATGTATGAACTGCGATTTTATTATTCTTTTCCCCATAAACTCATGGGTACCCGATTTAGTTGGCTGAGTTTATAAACGCAGACAAGAAGCTATGGAAAGGACGAATAAAGCTAATTGAAGATTGAAGCAGGAAGCATAATTACAAATAACGGTTGCCTTAATTTCCATTGTTTATGCGACCATGTCGACATCTCCATATGTCGAATATAGCACTTTATTTATGTTATGTTACATTTGACCCCTGCATGGGCTTGTTTTGAGATGTATTAAAAAAGCAAAGACTCTTAAGATTATTATGTGTAATGAAACACACTATGCATCAAACTACCGGAGAAGACCATGCCCAAACTTGTTACCATAACCACAAGGAGGGGGATGCCAAGAATGAAGTCCTAACAAGGTCGCCGTAATGAAAGGTGCAGCTGGATCACCTCTTTTTAAGGGAGAGCTAATGTTTATACTTTTTGGGTATTTTAGTTGACACTACTTCACATCCAAAAAGAAGCAAGATACATCTAAGCTAATCTTGGATATTGAAGTCTTCTTTCATTTCCCTATGGTGTAGTAAGACCAAGATTTGTAGTTGCTATGTTACTTAAACGGTTTTATATATACGGAACTTACTTTTGCTGCTTGAAAAAAAAATTATGGTGATGATTGCAGTATCATTGGCATTAATTTTCAGGTCTTAAAGTGGGGAAATTTGCAGTAGATATCAGAGCTTAGGTTAAGGGACAACTAAGTAAAATAGAGTTGGAAAATAACTATAATAAAATGGACACCTTGGGGAGGTTACCGTTCTATTATTGTTTCACTCTCTTTATTTTTGTTATGAAGACATAGCAGAAAAAACAAGATGGAAATGAGAGGGGGATGAGTTATGATAGGTGCGGCAAATGCTAGGAAGGAGACTGAAAGCACCCAAAAAAATAGGTGAAATGAATGTGAAAGACAAAGAGTAGTTGAAGCTGCATCACCACCTAAATGTAGCCGGCATAGATGCGATGCCTTAGTTAGGCAGTTTGTGGTGCAAATTATGAGGAATAATAGGCCAAAGGTTGTTGAGCCAAGACATGCTATAGTAAGAGAAAACTTCTCAAAGATGAACCAAGACTACCTAAACTCGAGAGGGAAGATGTCCATAAAAAAGGAACTTGCACTTGAAGTACTAAATTAGCTAAGTGTTTGCAAACATATATTTGGAAATTTGGGGTTAAATGATGTGCAAAGGTGAAGGTTGGCATCGAGGCAGTTGCATGAAGATGCTCTAGATTGGTGAGAGACACTGATTGCTGATACCTTAAAGGAGGAGATTACATGAGTGCTGTTTAAGGAAAGGTACGAGGCTCAATTCATTTCCGAGTCACAACAGCGTATGTTACTGTAAGAATTTATAAACTTTAATCAAGGTGACTTTATGTTTGAGAGGTAGATCCAGAAGTTCAACTCTAGCTAAATGTTGCAGGAAGACCATTAACACCCCATTGAAAAAGAAAGAAAAGTTCATCAGAGGTTTGAAGCAAGGTCTTAATCATAAGCTGATAACGCAATTGGCGTCTCCTTTTGAATTTGTTGTGGATATAGCCCGAAAGTATGATGGGATGTATCAGGAACATAAAAGAGTGGAGACGAGGCCTAAGGTAGTACAATAAAAGAAGTTTACTCCATATACCAAGGATATGAAGGCTGCACAAAAAGGAAGGGGTGGAGAAATTACTACTGTGGATGCTGCTTATTTTAATTATGGGTAGAAGGGACACTTTGCATCTAAATGTCCAATACTAAAGAATCTTAGAAGGATAAAGTGCTTCAGTTGTGATAAGTTAGCATATCTGAAGAGGGACTACCTAGAACTTAATGCGTGGGTTTATGCTTTGAAGGGACCAAGAGAAAGATGATCTACCAAAGAGAAAGGCAAGGGCAAAATTTTAAAAGGTATGACTATGATTCCTAATATTTCGGTTAGAATATTATTTGATACCTAAGTTGCACATTCTTTTATAGCTCAAGACTCGGTTGATAGATTGAGGTCAGAAGTTACATATTAAGTCACTTTCATATGTGTAGTACATCCGATAGGGGGATATGCTACTTGGATTGAGATGCACTAACTTGGAAATTGAGTTAAGTGAGTGTAAGTTTTTGTGTGATCCTTACGTATTTTACTTCAGAGGCTTGATAGCTATTTTAGAGATGGAATAATTAGAGATTTACTATGTTAGAATATACTACGTCGAAAGGATAATAATCTTGAGTCATTGGGGCTAAAACAAAAGAGTATTTGTGGTTATGGAAGAGCTGAAAACTAGATGTAAAGTTGTTTCGTTTGCTTTGGCTTTGGATGAGGAATATCTCAATGCAGTACATGTGTTGAGGGAATTTCCTAATATGTTTGAACCGGTTTAGAGGTTGCGACCCCCCGAGAGTGATATAGTTTCGTATAGAGTTGATATAAGGAGTGGAGCCATTTAGCCTAGTAGAATGTCACCGAAAGAGATGGAGGAATGGAAGAAGCGACTGGTGGAGTTGAAAGGCATGGGCTTCGTAACGCCAAGAAGCTCATAATGGGAATTGAGGCGGTATTTGTGAAGCAGTCCAGTGGGTCTTTAAGGTTGTACATTGACTATCGGAAGTTGAATGAAAAATAGATATCCCATACCGAGAATAGATAACATATTTGATCGATTCAATGGAGCTAAAGTGTTCTCATAGTCAGATTTGGTTTCGAGTTCCATCAACTGAAGATTGTAGAGGAAAGTGTTCAACCGTCTACATTCAGGATGAGGTAGTCCATATGAATGGGTAGCAATGTCTTTTGAACCAATCAATGCACTTGCTATTACCGGAAAATTTTCATAATCCCCTAACCAACTCGAACAAATAAACTGGACTAAGAAATGATAGAGAAATTTATACAAACATCATCGAGTAACAAAGTAGAGAAATCTGGAAAAAAAATAGTAGAAATTGATAAGGTTTCACAAATCGACCATCTTGGATCCCTACCGAGTTGAAAATGACGAGTCAAGAATGATGAGTTGTGAATCATGAGTAAACAAATATTAGCTAAGGAATGGAGTCAACAAGCAAGCCAAAGGCAAAAGACAAGGAGTTCAAGGATTAACTCGATCATGGGTCGGACCCAAGTTGAGAATGGTGGAACATAAATGAACATTGCACAAAGATGGAACGCCAAAAAGATGAATCCAAAAGGAGGCCCATTCACCACAACTTGATGTCGAGTTGTGGGCCCATGATTCAGTACTGAGTTAAGATTGTAGTAAGTGACTTGGACCGTGATTTTTAAAGGAATGAATGTCATGACATGAAGAACGTATCAGAGATTTTTCAGGTGATTTTGATGGCCAGATTCATCTATAAATGGAGGAGGAGATACACATAAACGAGAGCTTCTTTCTAGACTCTAAATTACTATGAGTCGAAAATACATTTCTGAATTAAATTTGTACAACTCATACCCGAGTTGAGTGATACTGACTTGTAAAATATACAAGTATAACAAATAAAAATGGAGAAAGTTGATGTAGGCCAGAGTATTCGCCGAACCACTATAAAAAAATGTATGTTTTTCTTTTATTCTCTTTTTTATATCTGATAATTGATTGAGTGTTTATGTCATTTTTGATCCAAACATTTTGGTACTTCAATTGAGAAAACTGTGATTTATAGACTTGAAACATGACTCGAAGAAGACGAAGATACCTAAGACAAGATCTATTGTTGGAGGAGCTAGCAAGAACAAGAGGGAGCCAAAGGTATCCTCGGGATCAAATCACTCATCCATCTATGTAACTAGAGAAGAGATGGAGAGAATGATGAAGAAATGCAAAATAGGATGGTGGCTCGACAAGAGAAATTGCTTAATGGGTTCTTTAAAAGAATGGAGCAACAAATGACAGCCAAACAGCTAGAAACCAGAATTGAAGACCAAAAGGTGGAATGAGTGCACTTGGAAATGAAGTGGGACAAATTGGAGAAAACCCTTTGGATACACCTCAACTCGATACCAACTTGATAAGTCAACTCATTACCGATCCAAGAGGCCTAAGGGGATATTGGAACCAAGAATCAAGCAAGATGGAAAGCATCCACAGAATGGAATTGGACCATGGTCAGAACGCAAACTTAAAATAGCAAGGAGCTGAACCAGAAATTCTTCATAGCAACTGGGTCGGGCTGAAAGGGTCAAGCTGAAGATTTGGACCGAGGATGTACAGATCCCCAGAGACTCCTGATGGGTGACAAACAGAATCACGGAGATGGTAAGACAAGTATTAAGAGGTAGGCCCCCATACCAAAGCTTGAAAGATGTGAATAGAAATCCATTCACCCCCAAACATTCGGTATGTAAGGACTCCACCCAATTTCACGCTATCGACCCAATTTCAAGCTATCAATGATGGAGATATATGATGGAATGACAAATCCAATTATTCATTTGATGAGATATTTTTGACATATGAAAGTGTTGGGTACTTTAGAGAAAGCGATGGGATAGTGTTTCCCACTGTACTTGATGAATTTAGCTGTGATGTGGTTTTATCGGTTGAAAAATGGATCCATTGGCACATGGACCAAATTAGTGGAGAAGTTCGTGAGGTAATTTAGAGTTCATATAGCACGACCGAAAAAAGTAATGATGCTTTCAAGCGAGAATAAGAGGGCTAGTGAGACCATATAGAACTATTTGATCAGGTTCAATGCGGAAGCCACTGCAGTCCATAAGCCGGATCCAGTAATAAATTTGATAGTGGTGGTTTTAAGATTCACGAGTAAGACTGATTTCAAGATTTCATTAAAAAGAGATCCATCACTGGATCTAGCAGATTTTTGTCGTCAATCTGAGAGATATTTACATTAGGAGGACGCAGAAGCTGAAGGTGCCGATGTGAGTATTGTGAATGATGGAGGAACGTCCAAAATAGGATATGGAAAGGAAAGCGGAAAGCTGATGATGGATTTGGAGGACTGTAGCGGATAAAGAGGGAATCGAAAATTTTCTCTTATACTGAATTGACTGAAACCCCGAAGGGGATTTACATGGATAAAAAGGGGGAAATTCTCTATAGAAACCAAGCAAATGAGAGCCTGTAGATTGAAAGAAAAGATCCGGAGAGTTTTTCCTATTCCATGAGCTAGATGAGCATGAAACAAATGAGCGCAGACTGTGAGATTTGATTGAGTAGTAAGGTCAAAGCAGCCAGCTATAGTAGTATGTCAAGAATCCGCTTGCTATAGTATAAATTGCAGTAGTACCGCAGAAGCGACCACGATCTACAGTGGATCTATCTAGATGCGGTCGCGGATTAGGACCGGGGATGACGATCCCATAATCGTGATGGATTGGAATCAGGTTTGATTTACACTCTTTTCTTTTGTTTTAAATAATGATATAGTATTACTTCCAGGCCACTTACACGTGAAAGGGATCTTAACTGATCCCAAGGCATGTTCTAGGTTGGAAGTCTAGAAGTAATCCTTGATAGGACTTGATGCTTTGATGTTTGCTTGATGTGTTGATTTGAACTTTGTGAATGAATGATAGATGGATATTTAAACCTAGAAATCATCAGAACATGATAACTGGTGTTGATATTATTACGGAACGCCGATGGAAATTGGTTATTCCATAAAACTAATATATAAATTGATAGGACATGGTTCCCCTAATCAGAGAAACGGGGCGTTGAACCATGAAGTATAAGTTCCTTTACCAAAGAATGAGTGGATGGACTTTTGCGAATTAGCAAGTACCCTCACCGAAGAGTGACCGGATGCATTTTCTCGGATATTGGGTCCCTCGTAAAAGAGTGAGCAGATTGGGCTCAATCTAGATATATGATTATTCGATCTAGGAAGATCAGAATTTAAGCCAGATATATGGTTAGTGATCAAGAGAGATCAAAAATTAAATAAGATATGTGATTATACGATGTTAAGAGATCAGAAACCAAACTTCGAGGATTAAAGGCCTCTTGATTTTAGAACTATTTGATAATGATTTCTAGATTAGGTCATTTCCTCGATTCGGTTGGCTTTTTTATGAAGGGATGTTGTACGATACTAGACGACTCATAAATAATACTCCAATCGATGGCAGTGAACATCGACGACTATCGATTTATTATTACTTGATATATGATATAAAACTGATAATTCTTTGAGAACACATACTAATAATGATTTATGACTAACGTTTAAGTTAGGACATGAGTCCTTAGCTGTGATGGGCGTAGAATGACCTTTGACTTGCAGGTAAATCTGAATAAATCGAATGATTCACCACAGTTGGTCCAATAGATAGCCAGATAGCTCAAGTGTTGATCATCTGTCATCTTCGATATTTATTCTTGAGTAAAGTCACCTTATATTCACAACAGATACTTCAGGCGCAAAATGCTATCGTCGAATTTCCAGTTTCCAAATAGACTTGAACGATTAAAGCTGACTAGGGAATGATAGAGAAATGGATACGAAAATCAGTGAATAACAAAGTAGGGAAGTGTGAAACAAATAGCAAAAAATGACAAGGTTTCACAACTCGACCATCTTGGATCCCTACTGAGTTGACTTCTAGATCTATACCGAATTGAGAACGACGAGTCATGAATGATAAGTCAACAAAGAGTAGCTAAGGAATGGAATCAACAACAAGCAAAAGGTAAGGACTTTAAGGGTTCTTGGCCCCGCTTGGGTGAGACTTGAGTTGAAAATGGTAGCACATGAATGAATATTGCACAAAAATTGAAGGTCAAATGGATGAAGCCAAAACGTGGCCATGTTACCTCAACTCGGTACCAAATTATCGGTCCATGACTCGGCACCGAGTTGAGATTGAAATGGTGAGTTGGAATGGATTTTTCAAGGGACAAACATGGATGATGGGGAGAATGCATTAGAGAGTTTTCAAATGATTTTGATGAAAGGGTCCATCTATAAATAGAGGAAAAGACGCATATAAATGGGATCTTCGTTTTAAACTCTAAATCACGGCGAGTTAAGAAATATACTTCTGAGTTAAACTCTGTACAGCTCATACTCGAGTTGAGTAATACTCACTTGTAAAATATATTTTGTAGAAGCAAAGTAAAATCAATAAAAAAGGACAAAAAGTGGACGTAAGTTAGAGTATTCACTGAATTACTATAAAAATTGTGTGTTCTTTTTTTTGCATCTGGTACTCGATTGGGTGTTCATTTCATTTTTGATCCAAACACCCGCTTTCTTTGTGGACCTGATAAATAATATTTTCCAAAACCAACTGGATATATACGCGTTGATGTTTATAGATGGCATCTTAGTACACTCAAAAGAGAAGAAGGAACACGCGGTTCACGCAAGGCTTGTGTTAGAGACAATAAGACAACATAGGTTAAAGGTGAAAAATTTTAGGTGTCATTTTTAAAGAAGTAAAGCGAAGTTCTTAGGTTATGTGGTTCTAGAAAAGGGTTTGTCAGTAGACACTTCGAAGGTTGATGTAGTAAATGGGTGGAAGAGACCTAAGACTGTGATTGAGGTGCACGGTTTCTTAGGTTTGGTTGGCTATTATCAAAGGTTAATTAAGGACTTCTCTTGTATAGCAGTACCGATGAAGAAATTTACTCAAAAGAATGACAAATATGCTTAGATGCAGGACTATGAGGCACCATTTTAAGGGTTGAAGCTTCGGTTGACTAATGCATGCGTGCTAGTGACACCTAAAGGGAATAATGACATAACTATGTATTGAGATGCGTCAGGTTTGAGGTTAGGAGCAATGTTGATGCAAAAGTGTGAAGTAATAGCCTATGCATCTAGGTAGCCGTGACCCCATGAAGTTCGATACCCTACTCATAATTAGAATTGACGGCTATTGTTTTCGCATTTAAGATTTAAAGGCAATATCTCCTAGGAAAAACGTTCAAGCTATTGACTAACCATATTTCCTTGAGATATTTATTCTCGCAAAAGAAGTTGAACATAAGGATGCAAAAGTGGTTAGATTTTTTATCATCTTATGATTTTGGAATAGAGTACACCCTGGAGAAGGGTAATAAAGTAGATGATGCCTTGAGCCGAATGTAGCGAAGTTATGTTTTGGCTATAGTCGAAGAATGGAACATCTTAGAGACATTATTGACATGTATTGTGCAATTTTGATCTTAAGCGGGTCCCATGTAGTACTAATGAAACGCTAGCATACTTGGCAGTTTGGCCTGCTGTAACGACCCGGTATTTTAAACCATTTGCATCAGCACATGTCGGACTTGAATTGCTCAAAACAACAGATTGTTAATTATATATTAGGCAAAACGCAGCATATACAGTAAATAAATCAATCACAGAATCACAGACACAGAGTATTACAACAATAAGCAACGAAATAGATAAATAGTAGTTTATGAAGCTACCATATAAATATCAGCCTAAAACAACAAATGCAATGGTTATCTCAAATATAGAGTAGTCTCAATACAAATCAAATGACAAAATCTGAATATAAACAACTGGAGACAACTGAATAACTGAAAGCTGAATGGATATAGATGGATCTCCAAGCAAAGCTCCAAACTTCAAAGATGAGTCGAAATGCTATGACACTCAGTTTGACCCGAACATAAAGCAAAACACAAAACACTCGAGTCGGGATTAACATTCTTATATCAATAAATTCAACTCAAGTGAAATGTCAACTGAAATACAAGTAACTTAAAGGATGGTTGGAATTTTCATCCTCTAAGGATCCGTGGAACTATCTACTATGTAGTAAAATACGCTATTATAATATGTCGATAGTAAAGTAAACTATCAAAATAGCATTAAGACGTTACCCATATCCACCTTAACACATTTTTATATATTCTCATAGTCTATACAGTACGTAATTCCTCCGTAAACTAGAGGGCACCCCATAGGTATGGTACAAACCAAACTCGTAAAAGATGTGATAAGGCATCTGACAAGGCACGCGAGGCAATGCCAGGGTAGATATATCATTTGCACTCTCGGATTGATGGTAACGCATAGCAGCTACTACCGCCCACCTCGAGACACGCTCTTAAATCAAAGGTGCACCGAATCGAAGGTGCGATCTCACTTGGCCGGGTATAGCTCATGTTCTAGCCACATCAAGCAGACTCACGGGAGACAGGGTTGCGCTAAAACCTCATATAGAATCATCGTCAACCATCCTACTTCGTTCTGGAATCTCCACCACGTACACAGTTGGTAAAGTGGTTTTCGGTATTAGCAGAGAGTATGACAATATCTGATCCCGGTCTCTTTAACAACCAAACGCTTATTTCACACCGTGGTCATTTCATTTCAAATAGTTCAAAATATCTTATTCATTTCAAAACCATATCAATTCGATATCATTATTCACTTTAAATAATATTCATTTCCAGAATCGTAACACTTCCAAAATTTATAGCACTTTCGAAATCATAACACTTTTGAAATCAGTATATGTATTAAATAGTTATAAATTAAAATAGTTTATATATATATTAAAATAATTTATATATTAAAATAATTTTTATATATTAAAAATAGTTTACATAATAAAAATTGTTTCCTCCAATTTCACAAAATCGATTCGAATCCGCTTAAATTCCAAAATTCAATATAAATCAATCTATGTTCAACGCTTTCAATTTAAAAGGTTAAAGATTCAATTCAAATTATTAATAAACCATTTCAATCTTTATCAATTTCAAATCGAGGTTTGAACTATCATTTCAATTCTAATAAGATTCAAGGTTTAAATATTAAAATAAATTCAATATAAGTTGCATTTATATTTCAACATTTAACTTTAATTTTATTCAAATTGAAAAATATTCATTTAATCATTTTAATAACAATTAAATAAAATCTCAATTTATAAATTTAAATCAATATTAATTATTCAGTCTTAATTTTATTTAAAGTTGAGAATATTCATTTAATCACCTTTAATCAAATCAAATTATAAATCATATCTTTCAAAACCTCAAAATCAATAAGTTCAAATCAATTCTTATTTAAATTCAATTTTAAATCAATTTAAATTCCAAGTCAACATTAATTTATCTTCGCAACCTTTATTATTAAAGTTATAAAAATCTATTTTTAAAATATTAATATAAATTTGAATGAATACATAAACATATTATAAACCAATTAAATTAAATCTTATTGTTAAATGTATTTTGTATTAAATCTTATTTTATATATTTTGAAATAATAAAATTATAAGGAAAATCTTAAAGATTATATTTTCAAAACTGACTTATAATTTAAAATTTCCAGAACATATTATTTTAACAATCTAAATTTTTCACATATATTAAAATAAATTCTTTATATAATCAATTTAAAAATCAATATTTAATAAAATCCATATATTTCCTTCCAAACTTTGGCAATCATTTTTCAAAATAGACCAACGGTGTCCCTATATAATTTTCTATCTTATGGTCAAGTGATACAGATATTTATCATTTCAATCCGCAAATTTAATATTTACGTTTATATATCATTCAACCCACAATCTGAAATTTCAAATCAATGAAAATCGCTTGGATTTATCATTTCAACCCATAATGATTTTTCCCTAATACATAATATCGTTTGGGTATGTATCATTTCAATCCACAGGGATTTCTAAACTAACAGGAAACTTGTAGAGGGAGAACAAATATGACATATCAGCAACAGGCATATATCATCAGTAAAAAATTTAATTATAATATAAATAAAAGATTAAGGTGTCATATGTCACAGGTGAATAATTACAGATAATGGCATATTATATATAACAATTAAATAATTTACAGTTCGAATTTAACAGCATGTTTCAATTATCATTTCAATGTGCATTAAATTTATTAAATATAAGAATGTTAATCGTGAGTGAGCGCTCACCTTCGAAGCTAGAGAAATTAAACACACAACAAGTTACGAATCCAAGCACAAGTTTCAAAGCACAGCACGATGAATACGAATTCGACGATCAAACTAGAGCTGGTAGCTAGGTATCGATGGAAGAACAAATCAAAACTAGTTTGATGGGGACAAAATATATAAATTTTAAAATCTAAAATTTCCTCATATAGAAATCTTTATATTATATATATTTCTTTAAAAATCAATATTTTAATTTAAGATATATATTAAAAATAACATATATGTATATATATAATTAAAATCATTATTCTTAAAACATATATATTTAAAAATCCATATTAAATTTAAAACACATAAAACTTAGAATATATATATATATATATATATATATATATATGAACGGATATTTAAACAAATGTTAAAATAAGATCTTTATATATCCATTTTCAAAATCACTAGTTTTCTTAAAACACATCTAGTAAAATCGAATATCTACATTTTATATTGTTAATATCAATATTTCTCAAAAATAAATATTCTTTTATATATATAAACAAGATGACTTACATATATATTAAGTTATTTAAATATCATATATGCACAATATCAACAAAATACATATGCGCTACCAAAATCATCCACAAATTTTATGTACATGAAAATAAACATATGCAGGCTTCTTTCACATAAACACATGCTGACCATTAATACGTAAACAATTACACTTTATATTATATACTTTAGAAATTTATATTATTAAAATATATCAACATTAACATACTACATTACTATAAACAACAGATTATATATGTAGACTATTACAAACTTACATATTAACCTAACAGATCATACATACATACATACATGCATATATATAAACAAATATACATATACAAACATTATATATATTATAACACTTTAAACATATTATAAATATACTTCACATTTGTATATGTATGTATAACAAAATTTTCGTATGCTTGAATATGTATAGAAATGCGGATATATAAACGTATATATACAACAAAAGAATCATAACTTACATTTTACACAATAGGAAGGTGAAGGTGAGTTGAGGTGGAGCAATGCGCATAGAGGTGGTGGTCGGTTGATGGATGAGGCGGAGCACGGTCCAGCGTGCGTGGCGGTGCGAAGATGGACCAGGCTGTTGACTCGGTGGGAAGTGGGGTCGGGTTGCTTAGGTTTGGTGATGGGCGGACCCATGGTTGTAGGCGGAGGAGCGGGTGGTCGTGGCTTGGTGACGTGAGTGTTAGGCGATAGGAAATGGAGGGGTCGAGTTTTTTGGCCATGCTCGACTAGGAGAGGCGTTCGGAGGGAAAACGTGGTGGAAAAGAAGGAGTTCGAGGGGTTGTGTACTTTGGAGAGGGAGAGAGGATAGGTGGAGAGTTTGCAGGCTTCGGCAATGGTGGCCTCAGGGGGAAGGGAGGCTTGTGTGGAACGGTGGTGAAGGAGAGTGGAAGGAGAAGGAAAATGGTGGACAAGGCGAATGGAGAAAGAAGATAACATGGCTCTAGGAAAATATAAAGTGATTATCTTTTAATTTATAATAATTATATACATTGTTTCATTTATCAAATAAGAGAACGGACGGAAGGGAGAAAAGGAACGAACGAGAATTATATTGAAACTAGGGAAAAGAAAAAGTCAGCCATTAAATCCTAGGAATTATAAAAGGTTGTGACCATTCATTATCTCACGTCTAGATAATTGAAAGGACATAGAACATCAAAAGGCTCAAAACGGGTACCGATATGGTTAACTGTTCCACCGATTCTGCCGTGCACCAGATTCCAAAACTCATAAACGAATATACCTTAGAGATCAGCGCAACAAGACGAACAAAATGGTACACTGATATCAGCAATACGACTAAGTTGTAAAAACTTGATTTTTCGCTGTTGAAAATGCTACTAAAACGCTGAAAATAAGATAAAAGGGGCTATGACAGTCCAAATTTGGCAAAACAAATTATGACTTCTCACTTAGAAAATGATTTACATTTTTATTTTTTTGAAAATAATCAAATTTCGAAACAAATTTCGGAAACATTTTATTTTCATCAATATTAACCTATTTTAAATTGAAATTGAAAATTACATGATAGAATTAACTTCCATATTTTCCAATGAGAATTTACCATTTTCTATATCAAAATAGACACATACCAAATATCAAATTTTTATTTCCAAATTCAATTATTTAATTTCAAGAAAAAATTTCAGTTAATTACGTTATAAAAATCATTAAAATTACTGGGTCGTTACACCTGCATTGGTGGAAAAGATTTTTGAACTGCAAATAAAAGACTGAATCTACGCCAAAAGAGTAAGAAGCCTGGGGTCAAAAATCGAGGAAGCTAAGCTAAATGGGTTCGGTGTTGATGGGGAAGGCAAGCCACGAAAGAATGGAAGGTTGTACGTTTCGAGTATAAAAGGCCTTTGGAAAGAAGTATTGGACGAATGTCATTATTCAAAGTTCACTATTCACCTCGATAATACTAAGATGTACCGAGATATAGAGAGGAGTTTCTTCTGGAAAGGAACGAAGAAGGATATGCGAGAATACGTAAGATGATGTCTTACATGCCAACAAGTGAAGGAAGAGCATCAGAAGTCAAGTGGGCTTTTGTAGCCTTGTTTTAAAATGGGATTCGGTGTCTATGGATTTCGTTGATGGACTACCAACGTCTAGAGCAGGGAATGAAAGTATATGAGTCATAGCCGATAGACTAAATAAATGTGCTCATTTCATTCCATTAAAGGTCATAAAAATGGAGCTGAAGTTACCTAGATGTATATTAAGGCAGTAGTGAGACTGCATGGAGTGTCAAGCAATATTATCAGCGACCGAGGCCCACTATTCATCAGTAAGTGTTGGTGTCGTTTGCAGAACACTTTGCGTTCAGAGTTACACATGAGTACTACATACCATCCACAGACCGATGGGTGGACCGAGAGGGTCAATGGAGTCTTTGAAGACTTAACGAGAGCCTATATTTTAGATTTTGAAGGACCTTGAGAAGATTAGTTGCATTAAGTAGAGTTTTTCATACAACAACTACAAGAGCAGTATTAGAATGCAACCATTTGAGCCGTTGTATGGAAGACCGTGCAAGTCACCAGTATGTTAGAGGAAGACAGGAGATGGGCTCATGTATAGGCCAGATGTGGTGGAGGACTCTATTGAGAAAGTAGAGCTGATACTGACTAAAATAAAGGTAGTTCGGTCTAGACAAAAAGGTTATACTGACATAAGGAAATAACTAGAGTTCAAAAATAGACGATCATCCGTTTGTAAAGGTTTCACCAATGCGAAGATTGGTGCACTTTGGAAAGGCGAAGAAGTTAGCACCTATATATGTATGTCCATTTCCAATTATAGAGATGCTCGGAAAAGGTGCATACCGAGTAAAGCAGCTAAGAGCTATTGCAAGAACCTGTATTGTGATCCATATATCATATTTAAGGAAATGTATTAGGGATCTGGAAGTAGTAATGAGTCCAAGGGTTGTGGAGGACATGGTCATAGAACTGAACATGACCTATATGAAGAAACTAGTTCAAATAGTAGAACGAGATGTGAAAAAGCTTCGAAATAAAGAGGTGAAGCTAGCAGTGTCCAATAGAGTGAGGACCAAGAAGATTGTACATTACAAACAGAGGATAAGATCAAGAGGAATTGCCCAGAGTTTGTAGAGTCAGCTTAGCATATATGTTAGTTATGTATTGTTGTGGCTGATTTTATATATGTATGTATATATATACATAAAATTGCTGATTATTTTGTGAATCAGTTGATGCACTATTACATTTTTATGACATATGGGTGGGGAACTCATGTGAGTATGCTAAGGTAGGAATAGATTGGCAATCATTGTAGTATGTTAATTAAATTTTGAGGCAAAGTTCTTTTGGGAGGGAAGCATTTAACACTTCTTAATTAATAAATAATTAATTAAAGAATTAATTCACAAAATGAGAAATTAGATGGGTAGAGTTATAGAAATACATAAGAAGTGAAGCATTAGGGTATAAACTTGCTTACCATGTGAAGCCGGTCATATGATAAATAAAATTAAAAAAAGGGCAATGAATACGTGGGGAAAAGGTTAGGAGGTCCATAGTCCAAACTATCATAGGATAATAAACATAACTCTTTCCTCATTCATTTCAATCTACTCAAAAATAAATTCAAAGCTTAAGAAACACATTAATGGAGTCAGTATAAGAAGAGAAAATAAGAAGAAAAAGGAAACACGAGCTAAAAGAAATTAAGAAGACTAAAACAATATCCAAAGATCCTGGTGGATGATACTAAACCCATATGATAATTTCATGGTGTTTGAATTGGTCTTCGATTTTATATGATATTGTTCATATGAGTTAGTGTTTAAATGAGATAAATGATAATTTGGGAAAAAATAGTTAAACATGGGATGTTTAGATGTGTTTACTTACTCTAATGATTTCGAAATGCTACGAAATTAAGTATGATGTTTTAATCATGATTTTAGAAATGGTTTTAAATTAGAGAATTTTCCCACGTTGAAATAATTAGCTATAGGGTTTTGAGGAAAATACCTGGTGAATAAATAATAGAAAATGGTTTTGAAAATGAAACACAAGTAAAATGTGTTAAGGCGATCGTTCAGAATTTTTCTGTAAATTTATAAGTATTTTCTAGCCAAAATTCACCATCCTTAAGGTTAGAACTGCGCAAACCAAAGGAAAATTTGTAAAGGATCAAAACATTTTATGTTCATAAACATGTTCAAATTAATGTTAAATGATTATGGAACAAGATCCTATACAAATGCTGAAAAATATAAACGAAGGACACTTTCACTAATTAAAAGTGGAGTTGGAACTACTAGATGACGACACGTTTAAAGGTGAGAATAAACATGTCAGACTTTAGATGGTGGCCTAATGTTAAGAAAGTAAACTAAGTACCCAGGGCCGAAGGTAGTGAATTGTCTATAGGAACTTGTTGACTTTCGTAGAGAGTCGGTTAAGAGTATTGTGATAAAAGATGAAATGTCGGTAAAAGCCGGAAGCCAAAAGGTCCTTTGAGAAAATTGCGCCGTAAAACAAGTGAAGGGCATGAAGGAACTACGATGCAATATGAATAATGGTGTAAAAGGCCAAAAGTCAAAAGATATGAGTAGGAACTACGTCGCAATATGAGTAAGGACGGTGTTGTACTACGCCGAAACAGAAAATGACATACCGCGCCATAATATGAGTGAGAGACATGGTTGTGTTGGGCCGAAACATGAGTAAGGGTATGGTTGTACCATGCTGAAACCCAAGGAGGCATATTGCGATGCAATACAAGGAAAGGTAGAGTTGTACTGTACCAAACCCAAAGAGGCATACTACGTCGCAATACGAGCAAGGAGCAGGGTTGTACTTCATTGAAAAAAGTGTATATAACTGAAGCCTGATAAATAATTGGGTATAGCTTGGGAAGCTAAAGATAATTAAAAGGAAGAAGTAAGAATCTACAAAAGAATACGGGTTCGCAAGGGCTATTATCGTCCAGTGGGACGCTCATTCGAATGCACTACCTTGGGAAGGCAGGAGAGAGGCATTTGTCTTTCGAATGGGAGCAGAACGTTCGGGTGGGTTGTACATTTTCGTGAGAGTGGATGTTACCTCTATGGAGTCCAAATTTAGGAAAAAGAAACAAAACTGCTTGTACTTTGCGGTATAAACTAAAAAAAAGACTACTTAAGGCTATCCTTTGTAGTAAAAAATAAAAGAACTGAACTACACATGGATGTACTACGCAACACGAAAAGATAAGCCTATTATGCATAGGACGCATTTCGAGAGAAAATGATACGATTTGAAACTGTCCACGATTGAACTTCGCAATGGCCGAGATGAAGGAAAGTGTAATTCACGAGTTACCATGCGAAGAGCCATAGGGGGTTTCGGGAATAGCCTAGACTTGGTTTATAATTTGCATAGGGCGGTTTGTAATTGTGTGCTTTTGTTGAATAATGAACGAAGACCTGCTCCATGCTTTAGCGGCGTGGTCTCTGATAGAGTAAGGGTCATGTCCTAAGGGCAATTATGTAATTTGTTACATAAGTCTAACTTGATAACCAATCTTATTCGAAATAGAAGGTGTTTTTCCTTTATTTTATATACTTGTTGTAAAATATTCTAAATAATTAATTGGTTAATTTAAGTATATATATCAAAAATTCCATAAATGATGTGTTTGCAATAGCAGTTACAAATAGTTGTAACCATGAGTATTATATCATAATATGATAAATACATCATTTTAAATATTTCTAGTCAAGATGTATCGAAGCAACTAATTTACACAGTTCTCCTGACTTGAGAATACTATCGACCTTCGATATAAAAGCTCATCTTTGATTATAGTTAAATCATGGCACGACAACCAGTGTCGTGCGACTATAGCTGGGTGGAGTGGAAGTATTGAAAGTGAAACACTATTTAAGAGAGTATTCGTCTTCTTGGTTGTATGGGGTTAGTATCACGGTCAATTGAAGTAACTCAAAGTCAAAATCTCTAATCAGAGCAGTTCGATCAATAATGATTGTCATTATTGAACCAAGGGCTTTGTTTTGGATTATAAAGTTGAATATTGACAATATTGGAATTTTAACCATTATCAAATTTCATAGGTCCAAAGTGATACGTTTTTCACGAGGATAATTTGTCAAAATCTCTAACCAGAGCAGTTTGCTCAATAATAATTGTCATTATTGATCCAAGAACTTTGTGTTGGATTATAAAGTTGAACATGAACGATATTGGAATTTTAACCATTGCCAGATTTTATAGGTCCAAAGTGAAATAGTTTTAACGACGAGAATTTGTGTAAAACATCGTTACTATCAAGTACCACCTATAAATAAATTTGGATTTTAGCAAAAGATGTGTAAGAAATAAATTCGTCCAAAATTTCACAGCTAAGGTGACGTGTGAATGCTGATATTCAAATTATTCAATATTAATAACTGATTTAATTTATTCCTTTGAGTCGCACAACCGAAACGTTGAATACTCTGAATGAACACACGTTTTAATTAATTTATAAATGTTGTAAGTCAATTAAATGAAGTAATATTTATGAAATATTAATTACTAAATTTTATTTGATTTGTTTAAATAACATTAACATTTAATAAAGTGTATATAAAAATTATAAACGTGCGCATCGATATACGATGTCGGTAGAATATTTTGGATTTAAATAGAATAAATACTAACTGTATTTTTAAATTCATTAAATTAATTAACATTTATGAAATATTAAGATTTTATTCGATTTGAATACCATTAGAATTTAATAAAGTTCGTAAATAAAAGTTATATACATGCACATCGATCTACTATATCGACGTTTAAATTGGATTTAAATGGTATACATGTTAAGTGGGTTTTGGATCTATTGTGGCCCAAGTGGTATCTATGTTTGGAAAGCCAAATAAAGGGACGGGAAAGGGTTCAAATTGGATTTGTAAGGGTAAGGGAGTAAATGAAGGAATGAAAATGATTTCTATCCTTAACTAAAAAATTGACTACCTTCGTTATTTATTTTATTCCTTCTGTAAAAAAAATCGTCCTCTCTCTAAAAGATGGTCGAAATTAATACGGGAACCATGGCTAAAAAACTTCCAAAAAAAATTAAAATCAAATTAACTAACAATTGATCTTATTAATGAGAGAGAGAAATGAAAGGTTTTTTTCTTCTCTAAATTCATTTACATATTTTTTTCATTTACACACATGCACACTTATATGTTGTTGTTACACAATATACATTGTTAGTATATTTGGATTTATTAACATTTCATGCTATATTTAAATTGATAACCAATGATTTTTGACGAATCATTTAATTAAAGAGACGGAAATGAAAGATTTCTCATTCCATATAAAGCAAAACATGATCTTCATTGTTTGCATAAGTTTTAAAGAAAGAAACGAAAGATTTTCTTCTCTAAATTAACTCTTAATAAACTATTTCACATATGAGTGTATTTGATACACATACATTTAAATTTATATCAAATTCAAATCTTTTAAAATTAATTAAATAAAATAAGGATTTCATTTAAAACAAATTTTAGATTGGATCTAAAATCTTTTTAGACTTCATAGATCTAGTAGATCCAAAATAGTGTCGGTCTACTTCCAACAATGATATCAGAGTCCAATAGCTTATGTGGTCTAAATTAGTCATTTTAAGGCTAATTAATTAAGCTTGCCCACTTAATACGGTGGCTGAAAAGGTAGCGTCTAGGATTGGAATCAGGTAATCAAGTATTATGTCCTACTTGGTTACCGGCTTAGCCTGAAAGGTGTAGTGAGCCCAAAGTTTGCCCTTAACAGATATGCACAATTTGAAATTAAGCATTGGGTTAATTTTCAAAGTTGTTTTAAAAATTAAAGTAAAGATTTTAAATTAAAGGGTTGAATTTAAAATGAATATGTTTATATAATAATAAGTTTTCAAAATGTTTGTAAATATAATAAAAGTTTCAAAGTGTTTGAAAATTTAAACTTTGAAAATTTAAAATTTAAACAGTAATTTCGAAAACTAATTTATTAACAAGATTAATTAATTAATTAATTAATTAATTAAGTTAACTGATTATACATATCTATATGCAGGTATTATATATATTGATATATGTAATATTATCTTAAAATGTTTAAGATGATATAAATATAAACGTATATATATCAAATGACTTTCCAAATTAATGTAATTTAATTAAAAGTGTCTAATTAAATGAATTAATTAAAGGTTAATTAACTAAACTAAAATGCATACGTGTACTACTAGAAGTGTATATATATTCAATATAATATGTTAAAATTGAATAATAAACAAATAAGTAAAGAGTTAATTACTTAAATATGATTTGATTAATGTAATGTTCCACATAAGATTATTATATAAGCTAATTAATATATAATAGTTATACAATAATAAAATTTATACAAGAGGAATGTATAAACTAAAGGTGGGATATTATAAAAACCCTAAATAGACTTTAGAAATAAAAACATACTTACATGTAAGTATACTGTGATTCTTGATGTGTCCAACACTTGAATCACTGAAGTATTTCATAAGAAATACATTATTTCATAAGTCGATATAACTCGATATAATATATTAAAAATTATGAACCTTTAATATAAAGTTGCAACTGCCATACATATAGTAATATATTACTTGCATACTTCCTAGTTGTTGAGCTTTCCTCAAGCTAGTGATATTATGTCTAGTGCTATTAATACATTGAATAGACGAGGTAAGATAACTACATGTATTTGTTGAACTTTCCTCAAAATATATGCACTATACCTACACCGTCTCGAAATAGTGCGTATGAGTGAATAATCTCTTTATCTGTTGAGTTTGTTCTCAAGGTAAAGATGAGATTAGAATAAAGAACTATGAGTTAGGAGTTGTATATGATACAACCGACAAGGAGTTATTCGGCGTATGTGGGCCTATGATTTGTTGAGCTTTCCTCAGAGTCAAAATCCCAAGGCATGTGAATCCTAACACTTACTATATAAATCGAATGATTTCTATGTTTTAGGGTTTTGAGAAATAAAAATCAAATGGAACCCTTATTTGAAAAATGAAATAGTAACGTTTAACCTTTCTAATATTGTAAGAATATTTAATATATAATGTTATAATAATCTACATTGATATATGATTGATAAAAATTTATCAGTTAACATATATAAATGAACTGAATTAAAAACTAACAAATAGAAATGTAATATATATTTGCTAATTAATACTTCTTCCATGTTAATAATTCAATATCCATACAAGTGCCTAATTTTAAAACTACTAAATACGTTCGTGATTTGGTCGTTTACATGTTTATTTGGCCGAGACCATGTATTCCATATGAGTTTTAAACTCTAAAGCAATACAAATCTATGTATGTTTGATCTATATACGGTCACATACAAGTGTTATATGTTAAATGGTCATAGATCGTAATGTACGGTACTTCGATGAATTTAGTTCATTCGAAATAAGCGAATAAATCGTACTATAAGATTGAGTAATCAATTCGATTGATTACAACAAAGATCATATTGTGTTAGATGTAACACTAGACCAAAACTAAGTAAATGATCTAAAAAATCGATCGCTAAAATATCAATTTTGGTCATTATATAAAGTGCAACATAATTGATGTCCTTACAAGTTAAGAATGATCGAATACGCTTCTGTAAGAGTTCGTTATGATAATGCAGTAAGGTTTTCTTTTGAATGGTTCGACCATTTAAAAGAAAAACAAATGTACAAGAGTAAATGTGATTTAAGGCATGGTTGGGATGAAAAGAGTGAATTGTCACTTTTGCTTCATAAACATCGAAAACGAAAATTGTAAAATGATAATGGACACTTAACATTGGAGAAAGAAAATTGATTTCTATTCTGAAATGTATTTTCATATAGAAAATTGTTTTCTATGAAATCTATTTTTTTGAACTCAAGATAATTGATCAAATAACTCCACATTGTAAACTAGTTACAGTATATGAAAGAAATAGTCTATATTAAGTGGATAATGGACCTTCGTATTCAGTACGCTATTAAAGTAATGTTGGAGATAGTGGCAGCATGCCACATAACACTTGTTAACTGCATCAAGTTACGAAAATTGTTTTTGTAAAATGCACCGCAAATTATTTATAAAATAATATATGTTCTTCGGTGACGACTGAAGAATGGACATAATTTTATTTCAATGAGAATTTATGAATATTCTTTATGAAATAAAACAATAATGTCTATTTGTTTTCATAACAAAAGTGATGCATTTGAAAGTACCGAAGTATTTGAAGTTATTTACAATTATTTTGAAATTATAGACTGAGACATGGTTTTGAGAAGTAATTCTTCAATCATATGATTATGAATAGTATGACACTAGTGAATTATACATCAGATAACTAAAGGCAAAGCACTCATTCATTGAGAGCGTCATAAAAGTTGATGAACTCTTCGGCTTGATACATATGGATATATGCAAGAACAAGTCTTATAATACCAAGATGGTTTCACATACTTCGTTGTATTCGTCGATGAATTATCGCAAGCATGAATATACGTATTTGATACATATGGGGCATGTCTAAGATAAGTTCATAAAATATAAAACGGAAGTAAAATAAAATAACATGCGAAAGAAATGATTCGATTTGATTGAATGTCAATGTGTGGGTATATTGGAAAGAATTCCAAATGTACCTAAAATGAATTAAGATTCATTCTAAAGAGTCACTCTTCCTTATAATACACAATGATGTGTTGATAAGGAATGATCAAACTCTTTTGGACAAAGGACGATTAAATGATGAGTGAAGTTGAGTTAAATTCTTTCTATAAGGTGTATACCGAAGAGTAGCAAACAAGGTTAAGATTAATATCATCTGAAGAATAGTTTACAAAATTATAAAAGATACGGGTTTATAAGTAACCTCATCACATCCTAGGCCAAAGAGTTGGCAGATTGTGTGAGTCGAAGGACTGCACATAATATTTGTACATAAGAAATCTTATATAAATCGCCTCAAAGGAGCTTGAAGATGATAGTCATTAGATGGTTGATTTATGTTATAAACATAAATAATGTGAACTAATATCAAATCGGTTTTATTTATTGCAATTCATAATGTTTATAAATGCTCATTCCACCGTAATAAGAAACAATCATTGTTTCAAGAAATATCAACTTCTTTAGGAAGGAATTTCTTTTAGAAATTATTGGTAGTAAAGTGGATTTGGATATGATCTAAGGATAAAACCGACTACAAAGGATGAAATGAAATTAATTAAATCTAAAATGAACACAACACATTAGAAAGTCTAATAAATATTCTCGCATATTTAAGAGAAACTACGAGTTCCTTATCAATTCGAAAAAGATAATCCTCATCTGCCAATTAAACCATTAAGAGTATTGACCCTATGATATGGTATGATGCATAAATCCGAAGTGGATTCCAAATATGTTATCAAAATATGATTTTGGTAGTTGTAACCGAATGGATATCCATCGACCGTGAATGTATCTTCAAAAACAAGGCTAATGTAGTTGGAATATAACGAGCAACATTGATAAAAATAACACCATAAATTTCAATTGTTGAAATTAACGTGAAAGATTCGTTATTCAACGTATTCAAGTTAAATCGGATTTACTCACAAAATTATCATTTTGGTGCGACTTTGTGTTTGGTACATATGTATTGAAATAGAAATGTTAACTTAAGATTTAGACTAGGCTGTTTGCGCATAACAATCAAAGTGTCGACAAGCACCATTGTCCAAGTGGTTAATTGATTCGGCTTTGGTGCAAGAGGTCACAAGTTCGAAACTTGCTTTCGAACATTTATTGACATGGGATATGTTGTCCCAATGATTTGTTGTATATAAAGTACCATTTCAAAAAAAAACAATCAAAGTGTCTCGAAGTCAGTGGGAGCGATATTAAGTTTGTGGGTTTTAAATATGATCCAAGAACTGATATGAAGAATCATTCGACAAGCATCAAAATTGAACAGGTATTTTGATAGAAATATCGAATAGTTTGATTTCAATCAAAATACAAAGGAAACGTGTCCATAAGAAAGAAAGATGAAGGTGCATTAAAGATGTACTTGCATTAAAATCGGCTTTTAGTTGTTTTAATACTCGACGTTGGATTTGCAAATAATGTCTTTTATAATGAGTATAAAGGACATTGGAAATGTCCTAGACTATATGCAAAAACATCTTATAAAATGTTTAATAAGAAACATATAAGATGGATTCCTTGTACATTGATAATGAGAATTATCATACATGTTATTTTTTCTTGCTTATGTATTTGATACATGAAACAAATATCAAATTCAAATTAAGGTCACTAAAAGATAGTTTAGTGTGTTCTGGTTTATTTACGAAATACATGAGAATTGTTAGAAACAACGAACTCCTTATAAAAGTATAAGGACTCAGACTTCATATGTGATATTGAGTATGGTATATCAATATAAAATTCATGTTCAAAACTTGGTAAAGAAGCTTTTATGTTGAAAATGTTCCAAATGAGAGATTGTGGATGACTCAACAAAAGGCTATGTTCATCCCTTCAATAGCGGCACAAAAAAATAATGTATATATATATATATATATATATATATATATACACACTAAATGCTCAAATTTATAATTGAGCTTAGGGTGATTTCAAATGCTGAGAATCCCATAACATTATTATATGATAACAATATTGTGATATAGTTCGTAACAGAAATTAGAGCTTACTGGAAGTCGAGAGACATACTCTGAATTATTCCACATAATAAAGGCAGTTTATTGGCATCGAAAAGAGTTGATTGATATGGTAGATAATTAAAACATAGTAGCATACGCATTCGCTGAGGGACTGATCCGGTTAGTTTTGAAGAAACTGATTGGAGAAGTTGGAATAAGATTACATAATTGAACCCAAGTGCAAATGGAAGATCAATAGAGTTAGGTGTATGCTCTAAGGGCAATTATGTAAATTGTTACATAAATCTAACTGATAATCAATCTTATTTGAAATAAATGGTGATTCATTTCTATTATATACTTGCTATAAAATGTTATAAATAATTAATTAGTTAATTTAAATATATGTCAGAAAGTCCATAAATGATGCGTTTGTGATAGCAGTTACAAATAATCGTAAGTTACAAATAATCGTAACTATGAGTATTATATCATACTATGCTAAGTACATCATTTTAAGTATTCTATCGAGACTGGACATCGATGCATCCGTTGAGACACTAGAGTACGTAACGCTCTTTAAATGTTGGGCAACGCATTACTCATGGCTGCTGGGGGCACCAAGGGGTTACGTACTGATAGTTATTGAATAACTATGGAATGACTCGTTTGATAGTTTCCCGTTAGTTAATACAAGTAAGTTCAAAAAAAAATATCAAAGTGACCAATTTACACAGTACTTCTGACTTGAGAATACCATCGATCTTCGATATAAAAGCTCCACTTTGAGTTAAATCATGGCACGACGACCATCGAACGATTATAGTTGGATCGAGTGAAGGTATTGGAAGTTGAACACTAATCAAGAAAGGATTCGTCTCATCAGTTATACAGGTTTAGTATCATGGTCAACTCAAAGTTGAAACCTATGACCAGAATAATTCGGTTAATAACAATTGTTATTGTTGAACCAAGGACTTTGTGTTTGGATTATAAATTTGAATCTGGACGATATTGGAATTTTGAACATTTAACCAAATTCCATAAATTCAAAGTGGTACAATTTTGATGAAAAGAATTTGTGTAAATAATCGTTACAATCAGGTACAGCTTATAAATAAAATTTGATTCAACCGAAAGATGTATAAGCGATAAATTCAACCAAAATGTCACATCACTAGCTATGATGACATGTGAACATTAATATTCAAATTGTTCGATAATAACAGTGACTAAATTTACACATTTTAGTTGCACAATCGAAATGATGAATACTCCGAATGAACCACACGATTTAATTAATTTATAATTGTTGTAAATTAATTAAATTAATTAACATTCATGAAATATTAATTACTATTAGTATTTAATAAAGTGTATATATAAAAATTATAAGCGTATGTATTGATATACGATGTCGGTAGAATACTTAAATTGGATTTAAATTGAATAAACACTAAGTATATTTTCAAATCAAACAAATAAATTAATATTTATGAAAGTTAAATTTTATTTGATTTGAATACCATAGGCATTTAATAAAGTGCGTAAATAAAAGTTATAAATGCGCGCAACGATTACGATATCGATAGATTGTTTAAATTGAATTTAAATCGTATAAATGCAGAGTGGTTTGGGATCTTTTGTGGCCCACGTGGCATCTATGCTTGCCAACCAAATGAAGGGAAAGAAAAGGGTTCAAATTTGATTTCTAAGGGCAAGGGAGTAAATGAAGGAATGAAAATGATTTATATCCTTAATTAAAAAAATTGATTACCTTCATTATTCATTTTATTCAGCGATTCTCTCTTCCTCTCTCCCAAGATGAGTCATGGTCGAAATTAACATGTAAACCATGGCTAAAAAATTTCCAAAACAAATTAAAATCAACTTACTTTATAAAAGGTTGTATCCCTCTTCATCTTTGCAAAATCTGAAGATTGCTTTCTGAATTTTGGAGCTATTGATTCATCATTTAAGGTGTGATCTTTTGGCATCATCAAATGGTAATTTTCAATTCCTTTTAATTTATATAAAAACACGTTTGAATGGCTTACATCCCCTTCTTTATGACCATAGGTCACATCTTATTAATTTATTTTGGATCTCAAATTTCTTTTACAATAAATTTATATGTGTTTGTGTTGTCCGATTTTGTTTATTATTGTTTTAGAAACTAAAATTCAAAATAAAACTTTCAAACCTAGATCTAATTTTTATTAATTGAAATATTTTAATGTGTGTGTATGTGTATGTCTTTATAGGGTAAGTATCAGCTACACCTCAAATCCCTTCCGATATCAGTCATAAGTTGTGAATTAAATAATAGAGGTGAGTGGAAAGATATCGGGAGGATCTGAGGCGTAGCATATATAAGTGAAGTGAAACACAAGCATATTTGTTTGAAATCATTTATGAAATTGACTATAAGTTTCATGTGCAATCTTGTCATTTTGATTACCGTATATTTTGTTGTTATTTACTATTTCAATTAAAATTATGAAAGGTCTTCAAAAGGAAAATTATAGATCAAATGTGTCATTCATTCCATAACTAAAATTTGACTTTTAGTTTTTATTTTAAGTTGTAAAACATACAAGATTATAAGTTTCATTTTGTATGTTATTTCAAATTAAATATGGTTTGTTATTATTTACATAAGCATACAAACATATACTTGTATTATTTTAATTAGAATCATAGAAGCACATTAATGGAAAAATTATAAATCTAATGTTGAATTCTTTTACAAGTCAAAACAATCTTTCAAGTCGTTGATTTTAAATGGTAAACATATAAGATTCCATGTGTACATAAGTATACAAACACAAGTATGTAATCTTGAATTTAAAGTATATTTCACCATTAATTACATATGCTTGTATGTGTGTCTTTGTATTTATACATATGTATATTTCTAAATTCATTTAAACATTTATTTACACACATGCACATTTTTTACATGTTGCACTTGCACAATATACACTACTAGTATATTTGGATTTATTCACATTTCATGTTGTTTAAACTGATAATCAATGATTTTTAATGAACCATTCAATTTAATTAAAGAAATAAAAATGAAAGTTTTCTCTCTTCTATAAAGCAAAATATACTCTCCATTAATTGCATAAATTGTAAAGAAAGAAACAAAAAATTTCTTTCTTTAAATTAACTTTTAATAAACTATTTCATACATGAGTGTATTTGATACACTCATGCATTTAAATTATATCAAATTTAAACCTTTTTAAACTAATTAAATAAAATAAGAAGACTATTTAACACATTTTAGATTGGACATAAAATTTCTTTAGAATCCATACGCTCAATAGGTCCAAAATAGAGATTTTTTGAAATTTACTATTTAGCTTCATTGTGGGCAGACCCGGTTCCAACAGTATCATTATATGATGTATTCATGATATTGTATTACTCATATAAGATGTCTCATCCGTGTTTTATTATTTTCTTCCTCATCAACTCATGGATACTCGATTGAGTAGTCTGGATTTATGGACGTAGCCAGGAAGCTTTGGAAAGGATGAAAAAAGCTAACCGAAGTCGGAAGCAGGAGGCTTGCTTGCAAATAATAGTTGCTTTGATTTCCCATGTTTATGTGTCCATGTCGACATCTCCATATGTATGCATGTATGTATATATGTATGTGTATGCATGTATGTATATATGCATGTGTATGTATATGTATGTGTACTAAACTCACTTTTGTCGCTTGAAGGAAAAAGTATTGATGGTGACTGCAACATCATTGGTATTCATTTTCGAATCTCAAAATGGAAGATATTACACCTAATGTATAGTTCATCGTATTACGTCATCTTTATCGGTACATTAGTTATGTGTAAAGACCATTTACGTACTAAGATTGTTAGTTGTTATGATATGTAAGTTTGTAGTTTCTTTCATAGTATCGCATGTATTATGTTGATCATGTTTCTATACATATGTTTGTTATATTATAACTTCCACTTCCGCTGTGAGTTATGATGTGTGTGTATACGATGGCTAGTCCAACAAGTCTTACCCATGACACTCGTCGTTTTGGGCATTTAGGATTAAATGTAGCATAGTTTGGTATCAATTTCAAATGTTAGGAATGATGGGGGCGTCAAAGCATTATACATTGGCAACTAAAGGATGACACGTCGACATGCCAAGAAGAGATGATCAAGGTAGGAAGGCTCAAGGTCTACACTCGAAATCACCTTGACAGATCTCAAATCACCTCACCTAAACTTCGACTCGTGATCCAAATACAATGTCGTATTTTTCGATATTCCACTAATAAAAACTTTCTCCTACTCCAAAATAGCTTCATTCCAAATCTACCTCCCCTCTACTACGACAAGGCTTCTCCAACAATCAATCTTTAAACCCTTCTCCAGCCATTCTCCATGAGAATCTCTTCATGCCCTAATCAAGTCATAATCTCTCAGCTCTCTTTACAAATTCATCACATATCTCAATGTCCTCGGGATAAATTCTCAACATTTACAACCTTTCATCTCGCTTGACATATCTACATAACACTCCGCATAAGCAACGCCTCAACCTAAACCATGTGGCAACCATTCAACTCCTCCATCCGGCCCTCAAACAATTCTGCATTGTAGCTTATGCAAACCATTGCACGACACCGATTGACGTCACGTAGCTCGTGCACATTTATGCCCAATTGACAAAATATGTCAAGGTTTGCATAAAAGATTGTTCCATGTTTGCCTAACTAGCAATAATAACTCACAATGCAACAATCTACTCCTACAACATGGCAATCACCCTTGCCACTATGAAGCACAACATGCCATGTCGCCCCGACTACCAATTCACTTCCTTAAGCACGGCTATAGATACATTGGGCCATACACCTGTCCAATGGATAGTATCTTTTTGATTTGTTCATTCAAGATAGAAATGCGACTGTAATAGCTACTATTAATGGTGATTGGATGCATAATTGTAGTATCTTATCAATAAAATTAGAAGTATTGTTTCCAAACCACATAAAATTCTCGTGTTCCCTTCGCTTCAACCTTATAGTTGGGGCTTATCACCGATAATGAATGTCATCCATTACAGTTAATCACCAGCTTATAGGCAACCTTTAAACAGACTCTTGGCTGACAATAGTAATGTTATAGATAATTTTCCTTAAACTGATGAATTTCACACTTCCGCAACTTTCCATACAGACGAGATTGTTAATACACTCATCGGTTATACTTTCTATGTTGCTTCTCAGTGCAGTGCTTCTTTCCTCGCTACTTTTTAACAATTTTTGTGGCTTTCTTCTCATGCGTTCCTTGTTTTGAAATTATGGATTTTTGATTTATTTGACATTGACTGAGTTTCAGTTTACACTGATAGCTTGAAGGAAAACTTACGCCATTTAAAACAAAATGTACCAACTGAATGCAGACTACAGTTCAACATCTCATCCATTACACCATTATTACCAATGGAATAGAGTGATAAAACGTCACATTTTCCACCGATTAATAATATGGCATGACATACTAAATATCATACAGAAAATAAACCCGAAGCACATGCGTGATCCGTGCAAAGAAACACATGTATAATGTGAATATCATCCAGATGGATTTGCAATATGGACGGAAACTGATCGCGTTAATTTACTTGGCCCAGCGTCTGAACTCCTATCAGAATTCTGCTTACAGGAAAAAGGATCACAAAAAGGATTGTCGAAATGATTATCGGTTACGTCTACGTTAGGCTCGGAACTCTTCTTCTTTCTTCTTGTTATTTTCTTCAATTTACTGAACCATCCTTTCTTTTTCGACCCATTCATTTGATAATAAGGTGTGTTCCCATTATCATTTTCGTTACTGCATCGATTACCAAACCCAGTGCTCATGCTTCTGTTGTTAAGCCAGTTGTTTATACCATTAGATTGGATTGCACATGATCTCTGCCTTCTAAGATTTGGAACCCAGTCTTCCATTTCTGATTATTATTTATCTTCTTCTTGCTACTATTTGAAATGTGGTTCAAAATATAAGGGAGAAAAGAAATAAAAAAATAAAAAAATATGCAGTAGTTAGGTGTTGGGGTTAAGAATGAGAAGATGAAACTAAAAAGTCTAATTTTTAGTTTGGAATATGTTTTTATTATTATATATATGTGTTTGGATAAATTTCAACCAAACATAGTTGCTGAAATCAATATATGCCACAACTGTTTTGGTTTATTTTTGGCCATGTTTTAACTCAAGATGCATCTACAGTATTAAAGAATTAACCATAAAAGTTGCCAATTGAAAAACTAGCTTTGCTGTTTCGTATACTAGAATATTACCTCAAAAGGGCATAGCAAAATTTTAATACACTGGTCTGATAAATACATACATGAAGATACCTGTTTTTCAATAGTCATAGGACAAGTAAGCCTTTTCATGCTTCAACCAATTAATCAACCACTGGCATCCAAAGTGCTTTATCTTAACTTTAAACCCTCAATCAACATCCTTTGCTTGAAGTTCAGAAAATGAATAACGCGCACCGGAAGACGAAAAGTGAACGGCACAACATATTATGAAATGATTAAGAAATACTATCTAGCAACCCTCTTAACCTACAAATTAAAACAAGACATATTTGACCATTGGATAGTTCTCATAGTAGGTAATTCTCAAATTTCATTACCCTAAGTAGTATAATTATTTTCGAAATATTGTATTCATTTTCACAAATAATGCGATGAATAATCATGTGATTTATACTACAATACCAAGTAATAAAATATTGGACGACATTGAATTCAATAATCAACGAGGCATTAATTAAATCATCTTTTGGCTTTAAAGCATACTAGAAAGTCTAGTTGGTATATTTGAGTTCTTCAGTTCCTAGCCATTTAATGTTTTCCTCTAATATTCAGAAAAAAACAAGCTTAAACTAGCATAACTAACATCCGTCCTCCAGTTGTAGAAAATGTTTGCCGGAGGATTTTAGGAAAATAAGTCGCACAAGCAAATTCATGGGAAGTTTATCCCTACGAAATTGTTCTTCAGCACGATTATTTTACCATGGTAGACTAACAAATATAATAGTAAATAAATAGAATTTACCAATCATAGTACAACTTGGTATTTATTATCTTACCTAGGCTTTTACACTTGCTTGAACAAAAATTTCCACACCTCACGGACATTTGAGGAACCATCAGTAACTTCAGCAACCAAATGGGCTTCCATGATGCCTGCATATTTTCCTTTCTCAATAATGAAGATCTTAAGAAATAACAGAAGACTGTTTATAGTGCATAGTTATCTCTACATTACAAACTAATCTCACCATCATCTTCTACTACATGTATAAATTGCCGCGTCCCTCCTCCAACCCCAAAATAGTGCTTCTTTCCAGCCATGTAGACAACCCCAGAAGGTTTGCATAGGCACTGCAGCATAAATTTGACAAACTTAGTAACATTTATAATTGTTCAATGTGCAAATCCTCCTGCGTAGTTAAAAAATTCGAGTGGTTTGGATTTAAATTGCTCTTCCATCCATTTAGTACAACAAACTGTTTCCAAACCTTCTTAGACATCATAATGAATAGGATAAACATTATTTGTCGCTAAACATTACCTCCTGCAGCAAAATGTCGTTGATATGCCAAAATATTACTCTACTCTTACTAACAAAAGGTTAGTCAAATTCCACATAAAACGGGAAAAATTTATGTATGGAACCAACAATCCATACGCTCTTGATATTCATACCAGAAACACATATACCAAAACAGCTAACTAGTGAATATTATGCCACTTACTTAGCCTAAATATCATAATATTTCATTTTGCAGCTAAGAAAATGATCTGCATAGTCACATAATGAGCTAAAAAGATTTTATTTCATGGTCGTTTCACAAGATTATGGTCAATGCACACCAGATTTTAATTTCTTACAAGTGTATTTTTGAGTTATTGGCTATTTAAGCATTACCACCTGATGCCTATATGGTGAAAAAAAAGGCACTATGCATACTGCATATCAATGGTGATGCAAATAAGACCAAGTTAAACAACATTAAAGCTGAAAAGTGACAACAATGCTACAAATTAAAGATATTGTAACAAAGATTAAAATCTGTATCCTTGAATAATGTACAAAGTCGTAAATCATAGCAAGGGAAATTGCAAACAAACCTTCTTGATAAGACCATACAGGCTTTGTAGAGAGGACAATGCATAAACTGTCTCTGCCATTAATATGACATCATAACCTTCAGGTAATAAAAGCTGATCAACCTCACTCCAATCACCAGAAAAAAACCGGATATCATGAGATTTTTCTGTCTCTCTGTTTTCCGATTCTTTTGCAGTATTTACTTTTACATTGGGTATGGTTAGAAACTCAAGAACCTCTTTATTGAAATCTTGAAAGTGGACGGTTCTCGCATCCTGTTTTAAAACATTGAGATTATAAGAACTAACATGACTAAGTAAAGTTTAAAAAAGACATGGCAGTTAAATTAGCCAGAAAATTTACTGCCTCTGTAATCGTGTAGATTCCAGGAAGCCCATGACCACATCCAATCTGTCAAAAGAAATAGATCAGCACAGCATAAATTAAGTCTGGAAAAATTAATTCACAGTATATGTTAAGAACTTGAGATGTTAGGAGACAAAAAGATTCACATAAGCTAATCTCACAACTCACAAGGTAATATCAATTTAAGCTATGCAAGTGACTTCTCATCAATATACTAATATGGATAAAACTGGAATAACAGAAAATTTCTGAGGGCAAATAACGGGAAGAACCAAAAAATTTGGAGCCACAGGTGGAATTCACATGGAGGCCCAAATTTTGTCTCTCGTTGTAGTTTTTCGGCTTTTCCGAATTAATTTTCACATTCTACTCTACTGTTTTATGCCTGGCACAAACCATATTAGCATCAGTTCAAAATTTGTGTCAAATGATTTTCATGAAACTAACATATATATTTACAAGGTTAACGCGTGGTAAAAAGTGATCTATACTGATAAAAACTTATATATCAAGCCTACAATGATTTCCTTTTTTTTATTTTTTTGGTAATCATGTACAGAAAATTTGTCCCTTTCTTAAGAATGAAGATGGTACTTCAGAACAATGTTATATGCAAAATTTCAAACTGATCATGTCGGAATGGTGACAAAATATGGATTAATTCTGAAAGCTATAGAATCAATTTGTCTCTGATAGTGGATGCATCTGTCCTCATTCTGTCAAATATTACTTCCTAGAACAGATGTTTGTTAGTACGAAATTGAACGTGCAAAGAATTGTGAATCACAGGCATCAGTTCTTGGTATGTAGCGTTTTACATGTGTGTTCCAAATTAATGGTGTCTCGGTGTGCCCAACAATGAAAATTAAGAGAAATTTTGCAAAGAAGTCAGCTTGACTTTCGTGTCTGGATCTCTTTGCAAAACTTTCTAAACTCCCATTGGTTGGAGACATCAAAACACCATAAATTGAGAATGGGTGCTTTGCACCTGGTCAGTACACCTGATTTTTATTTTATTTTTGAATATAGTTATTAAACCATCTCCAACAGAGAGATCACAACCTAATAGAAGTAAAATCACATTTCGTCATTTTCAACTGTTAAAATTACACTGAAAATTCATGTAACTAGTTCTGGGTTCAGGAAACAAAACCTGGAGAGATGACCATTTTGTAGCCATCTCTTTTCAGGTGGTTACAACACAGATGTCACAAACCAAGCGTTATTTTGAAGCCGCCTGAATACTGGCGGCTACTGCCTACTTCACAACGGCTATAAATGGCTACTTTAGTCTCGTTTTGTATATAAATAACCACTCAACACGCTTCGTCACATTTTACACCTCACATGCTCCAAACACTCTACATTTCACCAATTTCACAATATATATATATATATATATATATATATATATATATATGTATATATATATATATGTATATATATATATACACACATATATATATACACATATATATATATACACATATATATATACACACATATATATATACACACATATATATATACACATATGTTTTATCAAGCACTCAACAATCCAATAATGGAAATATTGTTTTCGGTGCCATCGAAGAAAAGTGCAGCCTGAATGTACGAGCATACGAGCATCCAATTACGTCCCAAAGAAGACCGATTAATGCTAAATTTGGTTGTGCTTCTTGGAAGATTCAGAACGCAAAATTGGTAAAAGCAGTGACATTTTCTGAAAGAGAATAATGGTAAGTTACCACAAAATGCATCCTGAGAGAACATTTTTTTGCATCGCTAAAAAGGAGTTTTGGAAAAATCAAACGTCAAATTAGGTTTACGTATCACAAATATATAATCAAGCAAGCAAGCCTCAGTGACATGGGAGTAGAATTGCATTTGGTATGTTTTTTATGTTTCACTTTCAAGTTTATTTTTTAAGTTCTTATTTACTAGTTTTATTCTCACATAGACAAAAAACATACAATAAGTAGTTAAAGTTTCACGTACCAAAAAATTATGTTTTCCCTCATAAATATTAATTTAGCAACACTCAAGGTTTTCAAAACAGAATTCAAATCATACATCGTAAAGTTCAAACTTTAAATCAAAACGGAATTTTAACCGCAAATTGTAGATTCAAAATGTCCATATTTTAAAGTTTGTAAAAAATTTGAAATTGATTATGATGTTTGAACTTGTACATCTAAAGCATAAAACTCAGTCTCACTTGCTCCATTTTTATTTTATTTACAAACACCGAACTGAAATTGTGAATCCAGATATGCATATGGAATATATAAGTATGAATCAAATGATTTTTCTCAACTGCGATTCTGATTGAATTTGAATTGGAATGTATAGTGAAACAAAACGAGCAAGATCCGATCCAAAACTAGATTTAGATCATAAGGTTATAAGATTTCTTATAACAACGGCTACATTTGTGATCTTCTTACCAAACACCTAAAATAAATTTTTACTACGATCAATTCAAAGAAAATACATCCTGATGCAAAAACCAATATTTAGTTCCAGACAAGGGATTGATGATGATGGAGGTATTTCCGTTAATGATCCATGAAGATTTTAGCAAATGGGGTTAAAACAACGAAGATGAAAAATAATGCAATAACAATTTTGAATACTCGCTTAGCAGACTCAAACAAAAAATATGTGAAATGCAAAGATCAAAAGAGGTTGCAACTTAAGCAGGCAAAACAACTGCAAGAACATGAGAGGTTGCAACTTGAGCATCAAAGTCAAGAGGATCGGATAATGGAAAAGGATATAACCTACATGGATTAAGAGGTGACATTGAATTGCGTTGATAAGCAAAGTTAAATTATTAAGCATAAGCTTGGTACATCGCATTTTATTTTATTGTGGAATGTTGTATCTTTATTTCATTTCTTTTTAGAATTAAAAATGTTGCGTCTTCATTCAAACTTCAAGAAATATTTTGTATACAGTAGAATTAATAGCTTACATGGTCTGCTCCCAATTTATGGTGCCTTGGTATGCCCAACAAATGAGAAAAGAATTTTGTAAAGAAGTTCATTTGTCTTTTATGTTTGGATCTTTTGCAAAATTCTCCAAACTCTTATTGATTGGACACATCAGACCATCATAAATTGAGGCTAGATGTTTTACGCCTGGTCAGTGCACCCTTTTTTTAACATAGTTATTAAAAAGGTTGAGATTAGAATTCAATATTCTACAAAATTATATTTTGTGATCTCCAACTGTTAAGGTTACACTGAAAATTCAACGTAATCATTAGCTTTTCATCGGGAAACCGAACCCGAAGAGGTTAAGAAGCTACAAAATAGATGCCCAAAATTGAGTGCTATTTTGTAGCTGTCTAAATAGGGGCAACGTCGCAACAAGAACAAATCCACCTACTTCACAACAGCTATAAACAACTACTTCAGTCTCATTTTGTTCGTAAACAAATCACTCAACATATATGACTTCGTCAAACTCCACACCTCTCCCACACTCCAGATGCTCTATGTTTTCTCGAGCACTCGACAATTCAATATTAGGAATTTTGTTTTCGATATCATCGAAAAGGATAATGCAACCTTAACGAATGAGCGTATGAGCGTTCGATGGCAACCCAAAGAAGATAATGACTATGCTGCATTTGAGTGCACTTTTCAAAAATATACAATGCAAAGAAGCAACCAAAATGGTAGCACTTTCTAGAAGAAGATAATGGTAAATTACCACAAAATATATCCTAAGAGATAACATTCATCTGCGTCACTAAAATAACGTCTTAGAAAAATCAGACATCAAAATGAGATTTAGAACCATACATAAATAATCAAGCAAGCAAACCTAGTGACGTGAGGAGAATTGCATTTGGTATGTTTGTTGTTTATATCACATATTTATATCATATATGGAACCCAGTACACGAGTCTCCTGCACGATAGCGGACTCTGTGGAGGTCGATAACGTATGCAGTATTTCTCTCACATCGCGAAGAGATTGTTTTCGGACTCGAACCAAGACGCACCATGCAGGTGACCTAACCATTGCAACAAGGCTCCACCTCATTTTATTATCACATACTAAGATAAAAAATCATATAATGAGTCTTAAAGTTTCATGTAGCATAAAATAATGTTCGGCTTCATAACTACCAATATAGATACAGATATGATCTTCTTACCAAACACCCAAAATAGAATTGCATTATGATCAATTCAAAAAAAAGACAAAGGGAAAACAAGGAGCAAAAGGCAGCATTTAGTTTTAGTAAAGGTGAAAAGACTAACGATGATGATAGTAGTATGCCGTTAATGATCGATGAAGGTTTTACACGATTCAGAATAGACATGTGAAAAGAAAATTAATATTAATAATGTTACGACAATTTTGAATACCTGCTTAGCATGTTAGATTTTGGTGGTACAACATTTCCATATTAAAAAAATTGGAAGATATTTGAGTCGATATGGAATTGTGACTCAAATTTATTGTCTCTTTTAATATATAAAAGAAGGCAAGCAATTATCCAAATGAAAATGGATTATTTTGAAAGATTTAAGTAAACAATCAATTCTCTAATCAGCTGGTTAAAGAGGATATTTTATCAGGCGTATACACATTGGAGAAAACTGAAAAAAATTAAACAGATAAGCGTTTCACATATGAATAAAAGAATTGATGTGGTATTGATTTATTATCATAAATCAATTACTTCAACCTCAGATAATAATCTATATATAAAGGCAATCATCCTTTAGAGATTTATATGTGTAGAATCATCTAAAGTTGTATTTATGTATGATTTTTCTTCTTAGCCTCTATTATCAATCTTGTAATTTTATTTTCTCAAAAAATAATAAATCTTCTCTCCTCAAAGTGTATGTACACTATGTCGCGATGGCAAAACCACTATATATTCTGTATGTGGAATTTAGTTTTCTGCTTGTTCTATCTCATCATCAACACTATTATGTTATTTACATTGTATATAGGGTGTTAATTCAAATTTTCCCCAACAGTCTGACATTAGCATAGTTAGGAAAGACACGTTAAGGCGTTTGCGCTTTTTTTTCTTTATGGCACGACGCACATGGAATGATGTCTCAAATGGTGCAAATGGCTCTTACGACACAAACGGCACGCGGTGCAAAAATGAAACACGTCTTTTTGTTATTTTATTGTTTTTTATTTATTTTATTTTTTTTCATTTTCACAATCCAAACTGATCTCCAACAATGGTTAAATGTATTATATTATTTCCATGCATTAATACGATCACACTTCGAACTAATCTCCGACAAACTTTGAACTGTTTATATTATTGTTGCACCGAACTACGATGGGCAATTCGAACTGAGATCCACAAATCAAAACCAACTAGATCCGATTCCAATTTAAGCCCGATAGATCTAGGCTGGGTCTAGTTGATGAAAAATAACACGAAGGACCGAAACGATCGGAAAGATTATACAAAAATGAGAAAATATATGCATTTTCAGTGTTATTATCCAATCAGATTCGAACCGCCCCGATCTGAATCGAACATTAGATCAGATGAATAATTTAAAATATACAGGTTAGACTCCATAAAATCCACCTAACTAAAATCGAGACCCGACGGGCCGGGTCTAATTACCTTCTCTGCACCGAACAAATAATCTTGAATGTCGCATTCTCCAAATTAATCTTGAATGAACTTCGAACAATCTGCTCTAATTATGTTGCATTGAACAAATGGATGTTTTTTTCAAAGTAATCTCCAACAAATTTCGAACTATCCGTTCATATTCCTGTGGATTCGAATAACCTGTCAATCGATAAAAGACAGATGAGGAAGATGTTGATGCTTATGAATGTGATGATACAGATATCGATTTAGAAAATATGATTGCTGAATCAGATTTAAATTTCTAGTTTGTTGGTAATATATACCATTTATCTTGGATTTTGGCTTTTGAAGACTGTTATGCTTGAAATTTTATGCTTATGGTATTATGTTTAATGATGTTTTTTGTAAAATATTTTAAAACATCGCATATGTTTTATTAAAAAAAATATAAATTATATTGTAAATTTTAAATTAATCGTTACATATGTTAAAATTATAAAAATAAAATCCTAAACGTGCACAGTATACTAAAAAAGCAAGCGCCATTTGTCGCACCGTGCGTCAAAACCCCGAGCAAACTTTGTCTTTTGCGTTGTGTGCCATTAATAACTATGGGTATCAGAGCCATTTGGTTGCTGAAGAAAGATGTTAAGCAGTATAGCAGGAGATGAAGATACCCCAGTTAAAGCAAGACCATATGTTAAAGGTTCTTATTTGGCGTCAAGATCTCGGTTGATGATAAAGAAGTGCAATGAGGAAAATGACTTCGAGAAGTGGCAATGGAGAATGAAGACTGCTCTAAGAAGGTATATGGTTCATCAGATGGCGTTTGATACTAAGAAACCGTCCGCTGATATTTCAACCGCGAAGAAGGAAATAAAAGAATGGGCTTTTACTACTCTCCAGTTGGCCATGGAAGATAATGTTATCTCGGACATTAGCAGTGAAACAACTGCTAGAGGAATTTGGACCAAGCTATAGAATCTAGAAGTTACTCACAAACAGTCTGATTTTACCAAAGACATTTTTCACCGTGAAAATGAGATATGCTACTTCAATGAAGGTGCATCTTAGTTTCTTCCAAGGTTTGAGATACCGGACGATACATTAGAATTCTAGTGATATCGGATTGATACCATTCAGTGATGATTCGAAACTGAAGTGAAATTCTAGTTCCGGATTATTTAAACCAAAAAAACCAAATTCGAATCTAACAGTAATCAAATACTTTTCTCTATTAAATCGAAGCATCTTTCTACAAATTTTTTTCAAATTCGAGCTTCCGTCAGTCACGAGCTTCATCCAAGCCTTATTCGAGCATCAGGCAGCATACTTCGAGCATCGGACTGCTTACTTTGAATCAAGCAGCTTATATCGAGCATCATTCAAGCTTCATCTAGTAGCGACGAGCTTTATTCAAGCAGATGGCTTTATTTGTGTTGTTATTTTTTGCCCTAGTTGGCCTTTAGGAAGCGGAGACTAATATATAGAGGCGGGAGAAGAAATAAAAGTTGGGTCTGGTAAACTTTGTTGCGCAACTTTATTTGTGTTCAAACAATGAAATGTTATTTTTATATATGAGTTGGGTTGGGTTATTTGTGTTGCATCAGATTCATGGAGTAACTTTACAAAAATTATTTTTTATGTAAGTGTCGTGTAATGTTATTTTATATCTTTAAAGTATGTCTTATGTTTTGTAATTTATTTACAGTGCTTATTGTTATATTTTCATTATAAAATTTGAAACCAAAACTGAAATCAAAAATTTTGAAATTTTTGAAACCAAACGAAACTAAGAAAATTTCAACTGACCAAAACCGAATTCTCAAACCTTAGTTTTTTCAATGAACTTTTGAAGAAGGTGAAGACTGTTGATTTGAAGGTGGATGAAAAGCAACAGACAATGGTTCTTTTGTGTTTCCTTCCAGAGCATTACACATGTTTCGCTAACAGTCTAATATATGGAAGAGCCACGTTGACAGTAGAAGATGTGAAATCGGATCTTCCGTTGAAGACTTGAAAGGTCAAATGAAGAAGATGAGTGAAGGTTGTAGTCAGGGTTTATTCGTTGAGAGAGGAGAGAAGAAGAGTTGGAATACTATGGGGCATTCCAAGTCTAAAAAGCCTATAAATAGTTGGAGCAGAAAGTCCAGAGAATGAAAGTGTCACCACTGTAAGAAATCAGGTTATTGAAAGAGAGATTGTCTGGAATTGAAAAGGAAGACTGAGGACGGATCTTCATCGATTACGGTGGAAAAGACAATATTGGACGATGTGTTGACTGTAGCAGCACCGGATGTATCAGACTATTGGGTGCTTGATTCAGAAGCATCGTTCCACGTGACACCAAATAGGGATTACTTCGGTTTTTTTGTTGGAAAGGTGGAAAGTGCAATTCTTATGGAAAATAATGCTTGTTATAAAGTCATGGAAGGGGGTACAGTATGGATTCGTATGTTTGACGGAGTAATTCGTAATTTAATAGATATTCGCTATGTTTCAGGTCTTCGAAAGTCGTTAATCTCTTTGGGGCAGTTGGCATCCGTGGGATGCAAGGTGACTATAGAGAATGATAATTTGAAAGTTTCCAGGAGTGCGCTATGATGAAGGATGATCTAGTCCGGAATCTGTATCTATGAAAGCAACCATTGTGCTTGAAGAGTCTTGTGTTGGAGTAGATAGTTCTCGTGTTTTGGAGTCCGCTAGACTTTGGCCTCTTAGATTATGCCATATTTCGAAGAAGAGCTTGGAATTGCTTCACAAATGGAAGATGATCAAAGAAGAAAGCTTTGACAAGTTAGATTTCTGCCAGAAATGTGTTAGAAAAGCAGATGAATGTATTTTTTAGAGTTGGACTTCATAAATCGAAGAGAGTACTTACGTATGTACATACAGACGTATGAGAACCAGTAATTACCGCTTCCATTGAGGGGAACAAAGTATTTTATTTTCTTCAATGATGACTTTTCACAGAAAGTTTGAGTGTATGTGACGAATACCAAATCAAAAGATTTTAAGAAATTTAAAGCTTGAAAGACGCTAGTTGAGAACCAGTCTGGTTGCAAGTTAAAGGTGCTTATGTCGGATAATGGCGACGAGTTTGTCTCTAGGGAATTACTCGATTTCTGTAAGCAGCATGGTATTCAAAGACATTTCACTGCACCTAGTGATCCGCAATCCAATGCAGTTGCTGAGGGGATAAATCAAACTCTACTTGAGAAACACGTTGCTTGAGATGGACTGCGGGCTTATCCATAAGCTTTTGGGCTAAAGCTTTGTTGACTACGGCGCATATTATAAATCGAATTTTGTGCTCAACCATAAATGGAAAGATTCCAGAAGAAAAGTGGAAAGGTAAAGCTGTGTATCTTGTTGTTTTCGTATTTTTGATTGTCATGTGTTTGTGCACCATTCAGTTGATGAAAAGTTGAAGGCCAAAGGATATAAGGGCATATTTATGGGATACACGAATAGAGAAAAGGTATCGCATTTGAAACCATGTTGATAGAAAGATTGTACATTCCAGACATGTTACATTTGATGAGTTTGCAATATTGAAAGAGTTATTTACCATTCTGTTAATTTTTAAAGGCCTAAGAAGATGGAAGTAGCTTCCACATTTCAGTCTAGTAGTAGAGTTGTAACTATTGATGATAGAAGTAAAAACGCAATTGATGAGACATCACAAAATAGTTCACATGTACCATCTAAAAGTGTGACTGATATGCATGAAGCTGGAGAAAGTTCAGTTCAAAGTGCAGCTGAAAGAAGCTTAGGTGACATGCCTACTCAATTCAGTCGTAGAATTATTAGGTCGTTTGAGAGGTATGGAGAGTGGCAATTTGCAAAGCTCAGCCTTGATGATCAGTTTGACTATGCCCTACATGCGGTTCATGATAAGTCAAACGAAACCATGAAGTTCGGTGATAGATCGTAGTGGATTTGCGATATGAAAGAAGAATTAGAGTCGCTGAAGAAGAACAAGACATGAAATTTGGTACACCTCAGGAAAGTCGAGTCATAGGTTGTAAGTGGATGTTCAAGGTAAAGGACGATGAGAGATGTAAGGCTAGACTAGTTGCAAATGGGTTTTCATAGAGGAATGGGATGGAGTATGATGAGGTGTTTGCTCATGTAGTGAGACATACCTCATTTTGTTATCATAGTTGCTACTTATGACTTGGGGTTGGGCCAACTTGATGTGAGGCTACTTTATCGCATGGAGACTCGAAGGAGACTATCTATATGAAGCAGACAGAAGGATTTGTAGAGGATGGAAAGAAGGATTGGATTTGTAAGCTGAAAAGTCTCTATATGGTTTAAAGTAGTTGCCTAGGCAATGGTACAAGAGGTTTGACTCTTTTATACTTATTCTTGGTTTTGATAGAAACGTTAAAAATGTGTGTTTATTTTAAGCACATGGACGATGGTAGCTAGATATATTTACTCTTGTATGTGGACAATATGTTAATTGCTTTCTAGGATAAAGCTGAAATTGACATGTTAAAATTGAAGATAAATGCGAAACTCGAGATGAAAGACCTTGAAGAAGCAAAAAAGATTTTAAGGATGGAAATACAAAAAGAGAAAGATGAAGGTGTTGAGATTGATACGAGACTGATACAGAAAGAATATATTCAGAAAATACTTGTTCGGTTCAGCATGTAGAACGCAAAAGCAATCAGTACTCACATGCCTTTGCACGTTCAGCTTTCAGAGAAAGGCTCCCCAATCTCAGACAAAGACAAAGCTTTATATGAACAAGGTATCTTATGTTAGTGCAGTTGAAAGCTTGATGTATATTATAGTCTACACGAGATCATCTCGGATGTTACATAAGTGGTTGGTTTGATTAATCGTTATATGGCTAATCCGGAGAAACCGCATTGAGAAGCAGTGAAGTATATTTTAAGGCATCTTAGAAGAACATCAGATTATGAGCTTGTTTTTTGCGACAGATATGGAGATTCCAGCTTAGTTGGATTTTGTGATTCTAACTATACTGAAAATAGAAATCGAAAGAAGTCAACTTCAAGTTATGTGTTTACCCTTAGAGGGACGACTATTAGTTGGAGAGCAAGGTCGTGGACAATAGTTGTTTTGTCTACTGCAAAGGCAGAGCTGATAGCTGTTGTTGAAGCCACTAAGGAGACACTCAACTTGAAATAGTTAATGTGTGATTTGGGCTTCGTATATGTTGGTGGTGAATTGTGATAATCAAAGTGTAATTCACTTAACTTAAAATCTAGCTTTCGGCTCAAGGACGAATATCAACGTGAGAGAGTTCTTTCTTGTCTCGGTAAATGAAGAGAAGCTAGTTCGTCTGCAGAAGCTTCGCATAGAGAAGAATGCAACAGATATGTCTACCAAGTCCTTGTCTCTTGCAAAGTTCGAGCATTGTTCGAACTTGATTCGTTTATTGAGATGTTAAGTGCCACATGGTGGCATAGGAAGGAATGAGTTGGTAGATGGAAACATTTGTTTTCATTATGGAGATTGATAGGTCCTACATGAAAATAGTATTTTCAACACTTTGTTGGTAGACGGTGACCTTGCTGGACTTTGTTGATAAAATACAATGGGTAATGACCATGCCAAAGCTCATTGAAAAGTATCAATTGTGTCTTATTCGAGAATTGCTTGGAGTATAAGGATGTAGGCGGAGTTGACAGGTTTGCATGAAAATATAATATCAATGTGGAGATTATTAGATTTCGATGATACGATATTTCCGCATTAATGAAAATTTAGGAGATATTTGAGTCAAGATGGAGTTACAACTCAAATTTATTGCCTCTTTTAATACATTAAAGAATGTAAGAAATTATCTAAATGAGTTATTTTGAGAGATTGAAATAATCGATCACCTAATCAACTGATTAAAGAAAGCATTTTATTAGGCGTATGCTATTCAAGAAAACTGGAAAAAAAATTAAGTAGATAAATGTTTCCCATATGAATAGGAGAATTGATGAGAAACTGATTTATTACCATAAATCAATTACATCAACCCTAAATAATAAATCAACGCATCATCAATTCTCATATTCATATGAGCAACGTTTAAACATAAGATTAGTAGATGGTAAGTTATTCCACTATGAAATGTTGTATTTTTATTTCATTTCTCTTTACATGTTGAATGGTTGTATCTTCATTCAAACTTCAAGAAATATTGTATCTATATTTATGTAAAAAATATTGATCATTTTAGAAATTTAAGGAATTTGATAGCTAAAAACATAAACGTTTTAGAAAATGTTAAATTAACTAAACATGGACTTAAACAACGACATAATGTGGTACAAAAACAGAAAGAACAAAAAACGATAACAAACAAAAACATAGACGTTCATTCCAAACATGACCCATTAAGTCATTTTAGTCTATCAATCTATGAATGATCAACGTAAATGTTGTAATCTTTTCCAGAAATAAGTACATCGTCCTTAAATATATATATATATATATATATATATAAGTATAATGTAAACCTTCACCCAAATCTCCTATGACTTCAATGATCATGTTGTACAGAATTATACATGTATGCATGAACAAGTTCATTTTTGAACGCGTTCATGGTCTACATGGATAACTAGTCATCACAAATCACAAATCTAAATCGAAGCACTTTGAATACTCTTTTTGCATCATTCATTTCCCCTTCTTGCATCGCAAGACACTTTATCTGATTCAACATCAGTGGATTTAAAAAAGGTCTTTATAATGGTGCTTTATTTCAAATATAAGCCATCTTCAAGATGGTGTATATGTTAATGGTTATCATGTCCCAAGGTAAAATTCACGAAAATTGATTTGCCAAGCGTAAGGTCGTTAAATAAACGTGAACATTCAGTCACATGAATATTTTTATTAAAACCTATGTGAATATTATTATTAAAACCTGATATGGCAAAAAAACATGTAAAAATCACAAATCGTTTGGTATAATAGTTGTTTCATTTCCTTATCGTTGTAAGCTCTGTGATAAATTTTACGAAAGATTTTCCACTCCCAATGCATATAGTTTAAACTTGATCATCCTCTATTCCTGTGCAATTTCAATGTTCTTGCAACATCAGCTTGTTTCAGGGACCTTAAATATTTTATATCATAGATATCCTCTCCGACATAAGCGAGTTGGCCTAAAATTCCCAATACAACGCTCTCCGCGATTCGTAGAGTCTCATCGATGGAATCTGCAGATTTACCATATGCTAACATCTTTAAGTAATGATCATTTTGTGATGATCTATCAACCCTTTGGTTTTAGAAGCATTAACTTTGAAAATCAAGCATGCCGGCAGCTTGGATACTTGCCAATATTATGATTTCGCCTCATTCTGAATCTCCTTTGAAACATATCTTGCTCTTAAGTGTAACCTTGCATGAGATTTCATGAAATGTGGAACAGTGACAACTGACAAATGCCCAACCAACAATTGATCCTACAAGCTTCCTTGGTGAAGATTCCATATGTTTCTTATAGGGTATTATCGTCTCTTGCTTATGTTAAAAATGTGCTTCATTCGTGATTCATTGCTACATCGTCAAAATCACTATCTACAAATAGAACAGTTTTTGTAGGTACATACTATTAATTATTTGGTTATTAGAAGGAGGAAAGTATATAAAAAATTGTTCTTCAAATGAAGAAATATATTGTACTCCATCTATAGGTGAAGTTTGTTTGTTAAATATGAAGTATGCTTGTTTAATATGAAATGTGTATGCTGAATATCACCAAATGAACGCCATGTGTTGTCGTTAAACGGTCGAGGATGAGAACATGTGGATTGTGTTTGTTAAATATGAACTGTGTTTGGTAACCGACATTAAATAATCGCCAAGTGGTGTGAAATACAATTAAGAACAACAGCACGCGGATTAGAAGAAAAAAAATGATGTTTTTCCTTTTTTGGTTGAAGGAAGCAACTATTTTGTAGCCATCTTCTTTCAGGCAGTTAAAAGAATAATTGTCCAATATCAAACTGTTATTTTTCAACCATCTAAACGCATGAACCTCAAAAATAACTATATGTCTATTGGTGATTCCATCCACATTAAACTGGATGAAGATAGCCTTATGTATGATTAGGCAATTGAACCAAAAACCTCTGACAACTCAACCTAGACGTCTTACCACTTAGAAAATAGTTGTTGACAGTATGCCTAAATATCTCAAACTGTTGCTAGGAGAAATCATTAAGATAACTTATTGTTATTAACTTATTGCATAAAAGACGATTGAATATAAATACGAATAAGAAAATGTTAAACACGCTTCAAATAATACTCTTGCAATAGACTTTCTGGGAGGAATTTATTGGCTGCTTTAAGTCATTAGACAGACTATTTATGTCCTAGAATACAAAATGGCAATGATGGATTTGGACCAAATATTAAAATTCAGATATTCAACGGCCTTACAGTGTTTATAGAACATGGACAACAAAAACAATCAATGATCATATTTACATACCTCCAAAACTCTCTTTCCATTGAGTAACAGCTTGCCATCTCGAACCTCAGAACAAAGTGCCTTCACAAGGTCAAGTGACCCTTCCCACAACTTCAATCCTCCTGATCAAGTAACAGCAAATAAAACTCTCGCTTTAAGTTTTGTTATCTGTAATGATCCTCCGAACCTTAAGAATATCAATCCTGAATTCAATTTTCCTCGGCTAAGATAATATACTAACCTTCATACTTCCCAGCAACTAAATCAGAATTAGATACTCCAAATACGTCATAAGTGTTGACTTTACCCTTGAAATTACAACGAATTACATTTAATTCAACACATGCAGATAATATTGTTATACAACAACCAATATAAACAAGATTTTACCTTAAATAAAGTCAGCTCATTTGCTATAACAATAGGCTCTGCATACCATTTAGGACCCAGTTTTCCCTGTTAATCAATGAATTATGGTATACCAATTTTAGGGACCAGCTGCAATCAACAAAACAAAAGAAGGTATTTATTAGTAAGTACTTACAGCCGAAATGAGAATTTCTTTAGGAGAAGGAGGTGGGTCTTTGGATCTGGTTTGAGAGTCGAAAAATCCAAATCCTGAGCTGAAATTGTTGAAAATTGATTGGGAGAAGAGAGAGGATGATTCCTGCTTTCACAAATTGGAAAATAAACAAGTCAGGTAAATCTGTAAAACGAAAAAAAATTAAAGTTAAATTTCAAATTTTCTTTTGAAACTGAATGAACCTCTGGTTTCTCCTGTTTCTTGTCATTCATGGCGACAGGAGTCAAGGATTCAGGGTTTATGGGTTGCAACTCGTAATTCTTGATGGCACATTACACTGCAAAAAAAAATACTTACCCATGAGCCAGCGTTGATGCCATAAAAAGGCATTCTTACTGCGGGAAAATATTGGCATCCCAAAATTCCTCCTTCTTTTAGCCTCAAGACCGGTCTTCGATACGGGTAAAGGACAACTTTTGAATTTCAGCTCGAAGGCAGAACAAGAAATTAACGATCATGACAAGCACGCAAATGAATCTAAAGATGCGTCCAGTTTAGGCGGCGTTATCAACGAGGCCGGTTACTGCGATAGCGTTGGCTCCGAGGATTATTGGTTCACGGCGAATTACAACGACTAAGATTTTAAAGTAGCTTATTTTGAATTATGGAAAATTGATGGCTTGAATGGCAGGGATGCCGTGGTTAAGTAGTGGTTTAGAAGAAACAACAATTCGAAGAAGAGCAAGTCGAGGAAGAAGAAGAGTAAGCCATAAAAGAGTTAGTGGAGAAAAAGTGGTACAACTGTCAGGTATCAGTTTACCAATTCGTAGCTATCATTTTCGAAAATATTTATATTTTTGAGTTTGTGATTTTTTTTGTATAACAAAATTATTATACTGTAATAAATTCACATTTTGAAGCAAACATTTTTTTTATAGTTATTTTGTTTTTTTTCCATTCATATTGCTTTAATTAATAATGTATTGCTGCATTGAATTTAGTGAGAATCGTTTTTAGGTATCATATTTATTTTTTCTGAGTATCATTTTTTAAAATAATGCAGTGTGGAAGTTATTTACTGTTTTGCTTATTTGACTATATAAAAAAATGAAGTTGTCACGTAGTAAATATGATGACCATTGAGTTGAATTAGTTTTGTTAGTATCAAATATTAAATATATTTTGTTTGAATATTGGTTTTACTGTTAATTTGAGAATCGGTTTTTACGTATCAGTTTTAGTGGCAGTGGGTATAATTATTTTAAAAACTGCTTTATTTTTTATCTAGAGATGAACCACTGTCGTGCTACCATTGTGCACATTATCTTGGTTGAATGAAATCCATACTTATGTTGGAGTGGAGCCACTCGATATGGCTTGGATCAGAGAATGGAGATGCTTAAGTCAAAGCATCATTATATGAGATAACGATGCAATTTCATGAGCTTGATAGATGTTGATTATGGGTGGTTTATTTGTGCTTTAAATATAATAATGAACTGATTTTCTATAACTATGATTGTTAAATACTTGTTCAAGAATGAACTGTAAACTTAGATAATGGTGATCGAATTTGATAAATTTGAGAACTTAGGAGATTATGAGTGGTTTATTTGAGCATTAGATGTTAGGTATAGGTGTTTATTGTTGGTGGCGGTTTTTAGGTATCAGTTTTTACTTAGTTTTTAGGTATTAGTATTTAAGTTAAAAGTTTTCGATAGCATGTGATGGCGGCAGGTGGTGTTGGGGGCGACGGCGAAGCTGGTGATGCGGGTGATGGTGGTACGATGAGTGGTGGTTGATAATTTTGCTTGTTTGTCCTTATGACTAATTTTGAAAAAAATGTTTGTCCTTATCACTAATTTTGTGAGGATGTTTGTCCTTGTGGATAAAATATCGAGGTTATATCTTTGAGGCTAAAAAAATACAAACTTTTGTCCTTTATACAAAAAACCATGTGACGAGCAGGATTTATCGCGTTCGAAAATCGACATCCATACTTTACATCGTACTCGAGTGCCGCAGATTCGACCGTTCAAATCCGAGTCACCAGAGCTTATAACACAATTAAGTACAACAACACAGCGGAAGGAAAAGAATAATACATTGATATACAACATTGATACAATATCTGATACAACAGATGATACAATAGATATCAATATACTTCAGAGATATGATACAAGAAAATAGCAGTAGAAAGGAAAATAGATAACATCAGCAGCGGAACAAATAACTCTAAGATGGTCTTCAAGAGAGAACTCCGGCAGCAGCTCGAACCAACATTACGATGCACAAAGATAAGTAAGTCTCGTCCACATTCAAAGACTGAACTAGCTCCAAATAATCTACTAAACCTAGCTATCTGAAAAACCCAACTCTAGACTGCCCGTGTGGAAAAAATTTGAGCACCCAGAGTTTATGAAAGAAACAATAAACTCCAGGTCAGTCATGAGACTGGTATGAGTAACAAAAACAGTTTATCTTTAAAAACAAACAAAGGAATATTTTAAATTAGATTCGCAATGCTTTTAGAAAATGAGACTACCATAAGGCCTCCCGCACACACACAGAATGCAAACGCAGAATCGGAGAAGATTTCTCCTTATGATAGTCAAACATGCTTCATACGCAAATTTCTTTGATATTATTACTATAAGTGCAAAGTGTAGGAAAACATTTCGAAAGTATAATATAAATCTTAGCCAACATACGACCATTATCGTATGCCTACTATAACTACCATGTTCAATAGCAGGTTACCGCCACATTCCATGGCAGGTTATACAACTAAAACCGTACAGGGCTCGTATTGTTTCTTTAGATTTTCCAACAAATGGTCAGGCCAAGGAACTTCCCATTGCCACATGGGTACGCCTCTGGAAGGATGCCTCGAGAACCTAACTGGATCTCTTCCAACACAAGGCCGGGTTACCCCTAACTGGGTAACTACTGACACGAGTATATCATCCCCCGGTCGTAACCAACCTTTATCCGGGGCCCCAGCAACAATCACAAAGTAATATATATATATATATATATATATATATATATATATATATCTGCGATATCCACATAAGTTAAGTATCTGGGCACCATACCATGATACCACTTCTATCCAGAAGAGAATGCACATACCCTAAGGGGCGCTACCTCCAATAACCTTGCTGCATGTTTCCTGTTTCGACCATTTCGGGATGTGAGGTTCGACGAAGTCTCGTCCACAAAGCTACGCTTTTTACAAAAACCACGCTTTGATCAACAAATGACCAGCAACACTCAGCATGTCACATTACCAAATTGGGAATATATCACTGATAACCTTCAGCTACATAACCTCCGAGCTCGTACGTCTCAGAGAAGGGTGTTAAGCTAAGAGAATAAATTCTCCGCCACCAACAGAAATGTATTTGAAACAAATCTGCTTTATATCTCAATTTGTAATGTTAGACATACAATCCATTCAAGTCTATTCTGGGTTCGAACAGAACCGAAGGCACTTCCAAAGAAGTCCTTGCAAATCCGGATAATCCCTAATCACGTCCGGACTTCCCATCACATATGGAGTCCCTATACCGGGGATTAGTCGATGCAAAGACATTCGACGAGTTATCCTTTCGCTTTTGAAAATATCCGGTCTTCACCACCGGTCTTCAAATGCTATCCATAACGTCGTGTCACATATTCGGAATGGGCTATATGACACAAAAGTCCTCTCCCGGCTAAACCGAATAGTGAGCGTAATATTTACAAGAAACATATGGATATTGGGGTCTCAGTTTAGTCACAACTTTTTACCCAAAACTTTTCTTCCAAATGGTTTAAAACAAATTACCATTTCAAATCTTTTAAACAAAAAGATTCATTTCACTAAGTTCACCTAGTTTTACAAAGATCCAGTTACGGATTTCAAAACAATTCTCATTTTAATTGGATTAACTCGTTAAATCTTTAAATTAAAGATTTAACTTATAGCTTTCAAACCGTTTCCATAACTTGGAAAATCATTTTCATTTTTAACTTGAAATCCCTTTTAACACAATTTGGAAGTTCACTTCTTATATGAAAGCTTTTATTATTTGAAAACGAACAGCTTTCGTTTTAGAAAAATCCGATTATATTTGCACGAGTTAAAGCCTTTGAATTTAAATTCAAATTCCTGAATCAATACTTTTAAAATAGTTTAACCCCTATATAACTGGTATAACATTTTTAATCCCTAGTTTCAAATCATAGGATTCAGTTTCAAATTTTGAATTTTAAATTTAAATCAAATTATTTAAATTCCAAAACTTAATCAAGTTATTCAAAATAAATTTCATCTTTGAAATTCCATTTCAAAAGTTTTTCACTTTAAACCCAATCCATTTCCAAAACATTTGAATTCAATTGGTCTATTTAAAAATCACTTCAAAAATTGTGACTTAATCGATTTCCTCGTGAAATCCATATTTGTGTGTGTTAAGTGTGGTCCAGGGGTTTAACACAATGGTGCAACATCACTCAATCATCACAGATTAAAATACAGAAATATAGCTGATAAGCGGTATAAACGATAACGCTTATCGTTCATTCACATAACACAGATATGTATATCACCGATAATAAATTACATCACAGATAATTAATTACATTACAGATCACAATGTAAATCAGGATATATCACAAAGCATCACATATCACGGATATCAAACAATTCAACATCCATTAAAATCTAAACATCCATAAATAGGGTCAATTTAATTATCTGATGGGTTTAAATCAGATTAATTTCTATGAATAAATTTGCTGGTCATGGCAAATCAAAATCAATTAATTACCACGTAATTTATTACACTGAATAATAAAATCCTTAATTATTTCCATTAAGTAATTACACTTACACAATTTCATAAATGATTATCATTAATTAATTAATCTAATTGATTGTTACAATTTATCATGTTAATTAATTATTTGAAAAAAATCTTAGTTAATGTCCTTCATTAATGATTTAAAATTTTCTTTAATTACTTTGTTAAAGAAATTTTACTTATATTAATCATTTTTGGTTATAAATTGATTAACCATTAAGAACTCATTAGTTAATCCTGATTATTTAATTAATTTAGTGTCAATTGTAACTTAATTAGTTCTTAATCACAATTTAATTGTTCCTTAATTAAATTAACTTAACTTCACTTAATAAATTTCAACTTGAAATTACTAAGTTAATTGATACAAAAGATCAACTATCAATTCTACTTAATTTAATAGTTAATGAATTTCAAATCATTCAATCTTTGTTTACTTAACATAAAATTCATATTTATTGATAATTTAGTTAACACTCATAAATATATTGAAAAAATTGATTTTTCAAACTTTCTTTTAAATCCACGTGTCTTTAAAATTTACATTTTAAAATTATACTCTAACATTTAAACTTATTTTAACATTTCAAGTTATAAACTTGATTTCATTTCAAAATATGGGATTCAACTTCAATTTTCAATCCAGGTTTAAAAATTTTATCTTTGTTTAAATCCTTCCTTTACAAATTTCAAATTTCATTTTAAAATTTAAATCTCTTTTAAAAACACTTAGATGCTTAAGCACCCTTTAAGTTATAAAACAATTTAAATCCAAAACCTGTTTATTCCAAAACTAAGTTCCAAATTGACTTGAAGTTATATTTAAAACTTGACTTTTAAACTCAGTTTAAAACTGTTTTAAAATTTAAAACTAAACTTTAAATTCAAAAAAAAACAGAACAAGTTTTGCTTTGAAACCTAGACAATTGTTCCTACCCGAGCCTCACGAAAATTTCTTCGAGCAAAATACCAACTTCCTCGAGCAAAACATCTACCTACTTCGAGACAAACATCATCAACTCGAAAACAATCAAAACCCACAGAATTTTCAGCACACAGTGCACGTGCACGGTGCAGCCGCGCGCCTCCAGTCAACACCACCCCATCGAGCAAGTCGTCGATTGACTCCAGACCATCCTCCGACCACTCCAACTTCGCCATCACCTCGAATTCGAAATCGAGCAAGAAGAATCGAAACCTGGAAACGCAAAATCTCCCACAACCCAAAACCTGTCATCCCCTCGTTCACGAAGCTCCGGCCACCTGAAAATCCACTACTCCGGCCACGACTTCAACACACCCCGCTATCCTCCCAGAAGTTCGTGCAACTCGATACACGATCGAAGCCACCCCGATCAAATTTCTGATCACAGCCCAAACTAGGTTTACAAATTTCAAAAGGTCGCCGCTGCCACCACGTCCATCTTCCGACCATCGCGCTATTTTTCTCCGACACCCCGTAGGCTCCTCCACATCCTCGAGAAACTTCGGCATCCCCAATCCAGTAGATCACAAGAAAATTTCAAAAGACCAATTTCTGGTTAAACCAGAAATACACACATTCCCCACTTCTAAAAATCATGATTTAAGTTTTAAAAATCATGTTTTGGTTTTAGTATTAAATTTATATTCCTGAATCTTGAAATCAGGATAATTAAATTTTCATTTATATTTATCTTGCCCTGTAGTTTTTGATTTCCAGAGCCTATTCAAGTTTGTATTTACTTAATTAAAATTTTAAAACTTACTTTATAACTAAACAAACAATTTTTATTTAAATCCTAAGTTATATCGGTAATTAAATCAAGAGGATATAAATTTTTGAATTAACACTTGGGTCTGGGAACAAAATAGAAAATAATGATACACAACAGTATATACATACTTATATAAATTCATTGAAAATGCCAGAAATTCATATAAACATATTTGTCCAGAGGATATCATGCAACCAAATTTACTTTAAGATTTAAAAAGTGAAGTTACTCACAGATTTCCAGAAATAAACAGAGCCTCGTGTTTGAATAGACTGTGACATTGCAAGCTGAAACTCCCTTTCCCTTTGATTTTCTGGTTGTATGGATTTGTATTATAGTTTAAAGTTGGATTTTGTTTAAGTTTTATTTGATAATACTTCAGGTCGGCTTAGCTTGGAATGAACGAAACTGGAAGGAGGTAAAAATATAGAAAAGAAGAAGTGTTTACAGGGTGTTATTATTTTTTGTGTAAGGTGATAAAATATTGTTTGTACAATACTAGGCATGGCTGAAGATAACTCGACTGATATCTTGCTTTTACATACTTGTATACATATTACTTTTGCCTTACTTCATTTCATACCTACTTGTCCTTGTTCATATGCTAACATATTTGTTTGTACAGATTGAATACATTTTATTTCTTTTTGCTTGCATACCAAACTTCTTTACAGGCTACATACTTTATGTCAATAGATTTTCCTTTTACTTTGTTTATTTTCTTACTTACCTGGCAGCTTTTATACTTTATGTTGATAGATTTTTCTAAGTACATATATATACTCTTGTTTTAGTTATGTTTTGTTTGTACTTATATTTTCATTTGTTTGCTTTGTACATTGCTTTACAATATAAATAAATTTCTATAGTTCATATGTTATTTGGAATTTGTCTAATTTTATTTACTTTAAAATTTATAATTCATCATCATATATATATATATATACATATACATATACATACATATATATATATATATTCATTTCTATTTCTAATATAAATGTTTATTTTTAACTTTAATACTTATTATCTTATATCTCTTTATATATATATATATATATATATATATATATATTTTATTATTTTTATAGTATATTTCATTCTTTAAATTATTTGTAAATCCCAATTCAAATTAAATTTAAATACATTTTTCCAGTAATTCATAATTTAACGGATATTTTATGTCAATTACCAATTAATTTCACAAATTTTTATTCAAAAATGAAATTAATTATCAATTTAAAATTAATTAAAATTCGGGATCGTTACAAACCCCTTCTTATTAACCCTTTCCTTTTGAACATGAGGAGAATATTTAAAAAAAAGAAAAAACAAAACAAATTTTTTTACTAGGTGCTAATAAAAATAACTCTTTCATAAAATAAAATTGTAAGACGATCAATGTACTCCTTTAATTTTTTTTAATTTAATCCTCATAATCTTCACTGATCTCCTTCTTTAATCCATAATTTAAATCAATAATCAATGGAGTAATCAAACATTGTTTAAATTCCTTCAAACGATAAAAAAACAAGATTAATTCTTACTAAAAAATGTATATGTATTGTAAATTTTGTTCAACAAATCAATCAGACTTTTTTATTTTTTTTTATTTTTAGGGCATAGGGTTTTATGTGTTTAACGACATAAGAAAACTACTTATGTTGATATTCGAATCTAAAATTGACGGGCAAAGTCGAAATAAAACGATGAAAACGACATAACCTTGTCGTTTTAAATTAGTAATTTTGGGAGGGACCTAACGAATTAATTGGTTTAGTACGGTTATCCCCTACCGAATTTTATAATAAGCAAGTAAAGATAGATCTGTGTGGTTTGAATATGTAGAAGTGATGTGCAAGTAAATGTGCATATATTTACATCCATATTTTATCTATTTTTATTTAAATAAATATCATATTTGGGCATTTTAACATGTTTAAAACCAAAATTCAATTATTTTCAAATCATCATATATTCATCTTCGTTCAGGGTAAAATGGTCATTTTTGGTGCATGTGCTAATTTGAGACTTTTAACTTGGAAATTTTTATTATTTTTATAGGAAATTTTGGTGCATACAGAAGAGGGTTTCATGAAGAAATATGCATGTACAAGGGAATACAAATGAATGAAGAAAAATTAATTCAAGTTCGTGATCATGGAGGACACCACCTACTTACCTAGATCTATAATTAGAAGCTAATAGATAACTAAGTGTAGGTTAATGCTTCATGCACATTTAATGATGGACTAATTAGTGGCTAATGATTACTTGGTGACCACACTTCCTAAAGGGCATTTTGGGAAGCACCATAAAAATGGAATTAGGGTTTTATCCATGTATCGATAGCCCTCTTATGTACATGTAAATATCTTCTACTCTCTTAAATTAGTTAGGAAATCAAAAAAGGTTATAAGCTCTATGTTTCATGAAATAAAAATGGCTTCCTAGCCTCTTTCTCTTCTCTTTTCTACTTATATTTATGTTCTTTTATGCTTATGCTTATCTCTGTGCTCTTCTCTTTTTTTTGTTAGTAGATTTAATTTACATTCATGCAAGTAGTGTGGCTTTGTTTTTTTTTTTGCAAGAGTTAGCAGTTAATATCTCTTTCTTTCTTATCTTAGTTTCCATTTCTTTGCTTTTTAATGTTGAAATTTATGTGTGTTGATTTAATAACACAAATGAGTAGCTAAACCCCTTCAATTTAGAGGTAATGAAGCTCTCTAACTTTATGTAATTTCAATATTTTTATGATTTACGATCTCTTTTACTTTGTGCTTCATGAAAGTGAATTTTGATGTTAGTTTATACAAGTGGGTTTGATAGCTTATATTGCTTTTACAAATGAGCTATTTGTAACATCCTGATATTTTCATCCATTCGCATCTGCACATGTCGGACTTGAATTGCTCAAAATATCAGATTATTAATTTATATTTGGCAAAACTCAGCATATACAGTAAATAAAATAATCACAGAATCACAGGCATAGATAATATAACAATAATGCAACAGAAACAAAAGAATAGTACTTCATGAAGCTGTTATATATATAACAGAGTTAAATAAGATACAATAGAAGTCTCGAATACATAGATGTCTCGATACAATAAGCAAATACAAGATCAGAATATATCACTGGAATCAACTGAATGACTGTAAGATGAAAAGATGTAGATGGATCTTCCAAGCGAAACTCCTGCTCCAAAGGTGAGTCTCTAATACTGGTACACTCAGTCTGACCCGAGCGTAAAGCAAAACACAAAACACTCGAGTCAGGATTAACATTCTTATATCAATAAATCCAAATCAAGTGAAATATCAACTGAAATACAAGTAACTCAAAGGATGTTTGAGATAATCATCCTCTAAGGATCCGTTAAACTATCTACTATATAGTAATATACACTATAATAATAATGTCTATAGTAAAGTAAACTATTAAAATAGCGTTAAGGCTTTACATTTCCCAGTTTAACACATTTTATATATTCTCATAATGCGTCGTCAGAGGGCACTCCATAGGTATGGTACAAAACAAACTCGTAGTGGTCTCGCTAAAGTAGGTGACACAACACAACTAGGCAATGCCAGGGTAGATATACCAATTACACTTCTGGGCTGGTGGTAACGCATAACAGCCACTACCGCCCACCTCGAAATACACTCCCAAATAAAAAAAATCAAATGTGCCCACCAAATCAACCACAAAGTCAGAATTGAGTATCGAAGGAATGTGTCCTATCGGAGGAGCTACCTCACTTGGTCCGTCAATCGCTCCCGTTTTAGCCATCTTATGCCAACTCATGGAAGTTGGGTCTACATATATACCTCATATAGGGTTGTCGCTACCATCCTACTTGATTCTGAAATCTCCACCGCGTACATAGTTGTTAAAGTGGTTTTCGGAGTTGGCAGAGAATATGACAACTTCTGATCCCGGCCTCTTAACAACCAAACGTTATTATAACACTGCGGTCATGTCAAAATAGTTTACACTTCAAAACCAAAATATCATTTCCATTTCAAAAACCAAATCAATGTGATATCATTTCCACTTCAAATATATCCATTTTCAAAAATCATAACACTTAAAATTTATAACACTTTCGAAATTATAAAGCTTCTAAAACCATCGCTTTAGAAATCATAACTTAGAAATCATAATACTTCCCACTTAACCGGTTTAGATATTAAAATAGTATATATAATAAAATAGTTTATAAAGTAAAATAGTTTATATAAAAAGTTATAAGTTAAAATAGTTTATATTAAAAATAATTTATATGAAAATAATTTATAAAGTAAGATATATAAATAGTTTTAAATATAATTTAAAAATATTTTATATAATAAAATAGCTTCCTCAAATTTCACAAATCAATTCCAAATCAACTTGAATTCCAAAATTCAAATTTAATCAAATCCTAAATCATCAATTTCAATTCAATTCAGTTTCTCAATAAACCATTCCAAATAATATCAATTTCAATAACCGATTTGAACCACAAAATAAACCATTTCAATTTCGATATATTTCAAAGCCTTAAGTATTCAACAATTTCAAAACTAAATTTGATAATTTCATATATATATATATATATATATATATATATATATTAAATTCAATTTACCATTATTTGGTTTTGAAATATTTACTTAATAAATCCAATATCATTTAAATAAAACTTCAAATTTCAAATAACTGAATATTCCTTCAATTTATTTAAACTTGATATATTCATTTAATCACCTTAAACCAAAATCAAGTTATAAAAATCATATCCTTTAAAATCTCAAATTCAATAAGTTCCAAATCGATTTAATTAAATAAATTTACAAATTTCAAATAAATTCAAATTTATCTTCCCAACCTTAACCTATAAAAACCATTATAAAAATCTATTTTAAAATAAGATTTTAAATAAATACTTAAACATATTATATATTAATTAAATAAAACTTTATTAAATTAAATCTTATTATCAAACTTATTATGTATGTATTTCAAAATAGTAAAATTATAAGTAAATCTGAAAATTTATAATTTCAAAACTAACTTATAACTTTTAAATTTATCAAACATATAATTTTAAAAATAAAGAATTTAACTATATATAAATGTTTTTAAATATAGTATTTAAAAATCGATATTTATATAAAACCATATATATATATGTATCTTTAAACTTTGGAAAATCATTTCAAATATATATATATATATATACACACCAACGGTGTCTTTCTATCCTATGGTCAAGTAATGCAGATATTTATCATATCAATCTGCAATTTACATATATATACGGGTATATATCATTTCAACCCGCAATCCCAAATTCAATTCAAATGAAATCGCTTGGGTTTATCATTTCAACTCATAATGATTTTCTCCTATTCTACAGATCGTTCGAGTATGTATCATTTCAACCCATAGGAAATTCTATACTAATATGGAACTTATAAAGTGATAACAGATATGATAATAATAATAACAGGCATATATCATTAATATAAATAAAAAATAACGGTGTCAGATGTCATAGATGAACAGGTACAGATGATAGCTTATAAAGCAATGTAACTAAGTAACAACAGCGTATTTCAATTGTCGTTTCAATTGAAATCAAATTAATAAATATAAGAACGTTAATCATGAGTGATTCCTCACCTTTCGAGGCTAGAGAGATAGATAAACAAAGTTTTGTTACAAAATCCAGGCATGAAATCTCAAAACAAGGCAAGATTGAACGTGAATCCGACGGACAAGCTGATAGATAAGGAATCGATGAAACAAACTAGAATCAGTTTGATACAAATAGCAACTATATATATTTATTATTATTACTATGAAATATATATTTAATTTTAAAACAAATATTAAAATAATATATATAATTAAAAATCATTGGTTTAAATATTATATTTGAGATAAATACTCATATAGATATAAACATGTCACATGTATATATAACATAAAACGACAATCTTATATAAACCATATATATATAACTTATATGTATACATGTGCAAATTAAAAATTATAGGAATAGCATAAACAACATATATAACTAATATGTATAACAACTTTCATAATATACCCTTAGACAAAACAGAAAATATAACAGAACATATTTTATTTAAAAACAATTATATAACAGCAATTTAAACAGAACTATAATATATAATATATGCATTTATATACAACGATAACATATCTTTAATAATAGTTGTAATAGCTTTGGTGTCACGCTTTTTTGGTATCAACGTGAACTGCCAAAAATGCCCCTCTATACGTTAGCAAACCTTAATAACTTAAAAATAGAATCTAATTTTAAACTTCTTTTACAAATTCAAGCGCCCCTAAAAATAGGATCTAATAATGAATATGAATTTAAAACACTTCTAAAAATAGTATCTAAAATTAAACTTCCTTCATAAATTTAGAATACTTCTTTACAAATACACAATTCTTAATATCACTTGAAAATAAAAAAAATCATTTTTTACCGATTTACACATATACAATTTATCTTTAATAATAGTTGTAATAGCTTTGGTGTCACACTTTTTTGGTATCAACGTGAACTACCAAAAATGTCCCTCTATATGTTAGCAAATCTTAATAACTTAAAAATAGAATCTAATTTTAAACTTCTTTTACAAATCCAAACGCCTTAAGATCTAGCAATGAATATGAATTCAAAACAAACTGTGTACTTGTATACACAATATACTTTACAGTAACATATATAGTCACATATATACAAGTCACCTTCATAACAACTAACAGACTATATACTTTTTATTTTAGAAAATCCACATATTATAAACAACTAGTATGCTTGGATATTAACTTTTATATATACACGTAGAAGCACCAATATATATAAATCGAAAATATGAAACAAAATAGCTTTCAAACAATTTATAAGCATCGAAAAAATCATGGAAACAAGAACAACTAACTGTATAAATATTTATAAACTATATGTATACACATTATAAAATCTAAAAATATAATTTACGTGTATATATAACAGCCATAAGATATATGTAGCTGTATAACATATATAGAGTATATCCATATATATATTCTATATCAAATCAAATATATAAATATATACCTTAACAAAGAGGCTCGACATGCACTAGCTCGGGCTGGAGATGTGGCGATGGCCGACAGGAAGAAGCCTCGGCCATGATGAAGGGGATGATGGACGCGAGTCTGGGCTGTTGGTTGTCGGCACGGCGATGTGAAATGGGGAGGCGCACGACGGGTTGAAGCTGAGGAAGGTCGATGGATTCCTGCGCGTGATGGCCGAGGTCGTGAGTCGATTCGCGGGTGGATGAGGATGGAGATGGTGGATGGGTCAAAAATATGAGATGTTGTATTAAGTTTAAATTATTTTTTCTCTTTTCAAATGGAAGAAGAATAGGCCGAACGAATTGACAGGAGAAGAGATGAATGGTTGGCTACATGAGAAAATGAAGCTTTGCTTGTTTTTTTAAATGAAGAATATGCGCCAGAAGAAGAGAACAGAAATGAGAAAGTTGGATAAGAAAAGGACGTGAACATTGGGAATAGTAATTTACAGTTTGGATTTCTGGGAAAGATAAAAGTTGTGACCATTGGATTTCCAACGGGTGAGTAAATGAATGATCGTTGAAATCCAAAAGGCACATTACGGAACCGATACGGAATTTGTTCCGTAGATTTAATTGTTTCCCGAACACCGAAACACAAAAGTGAATATACCGTAGAGATCAGCACGACGGGACGATCAAAACAGTATACAAATATCAATGGTACGATCATCCGATCAAAAGTCGATAATCGGTACCGAAAATGTTGCAAATTTGCCAAAAAATAAGATAAACAGAGCAATAACAGTCCAAATTTGACGAAACGAAATGTGACGTCTCACTCAGAAGATGATTTACAAATTTATTGTATAATAACATTCAATTTTAGAAATATTTTATTATCATCAAATATTAACTGATTTGAATTGAGATAGAATTATATAATAAAAATAAACTTCCACATTATCAGATGAAAATTTATTATTTGCTATGTTTAATTAGACGTATTCAAAATATTAAATTTTATTTCAAAATTTTTTATCATTTCAACTTTCACAAAATTTCAATTAATTAAATAAATAAAACCACTAAAATTTATGGATCGTTACACTCTCCCCTACTCAAACTTTTCGTGCCCGAAAAGAAAAGAGGTAAGAGAATAGAAACTACCAGAAAGAAAATAGATTGAAAACAAACAAAAAAATTAACTTAAAACCATATAAATTTCAATTCATATAAATTAATGTTTAACAATTAATTTAAATTCAAGGTATTTCATTGAGTTGGTTAAATTTTAATTTATAAATTCCTTCAAACAAATTTTATTTTACTTATCTCATTTATTCATTAACTTATTATTCAAAATTTATCCAAATTTACATTTCCATAAATTATAAATTAAGAGTTTAAACATTTATTATCATCAATCAAAAAAAAATTATTTTTTATTTTTATACAAATTCATTTTATATGTACTAATTCAATTACATAGAAACTTCTAAATAATTTAGGTAAGTTATATTAAAATGTAATTGGGTATTATACAAGTAAATTTCTAATTCAAATTTCTTTCAATTTTAGATATTTATTCAAAATTTTGACTACATTTTAATAATTGAAATCATCCTTAAATTAAAAAAAATTAAGAATTAAATTTCCGATTCATTCACACCATTTAGAGATAAATATATCAAATCAAATCAGTAATCATTTACTTTAGAAATTCAAATCAGTATAATTATCCAAACAAAAGTGTAGCAAGGGTACAAAATGGTCTCTCCATTCTGAAACTCGAAAATGAGTGTCGATGATACGGCCGTCATCACCGAAATTATTTTCCAGCGACAATGGAGAGAGTATTGATTTAAAGTTTAAAATTCTTAAAAAAATTAAGAATTAAATTTCTGATTCACTCACACCATTTAGAGATAAATATACCAAATCAAATCAATAATCATGTACTTTAGAAATTCAAATCAGTATAATTATCCAAACAAAAGTGTAGCAAGGGTACAAGATGATCTCTCCATTCTGAAACTCGAAAATGAGTGTCGATGACGCGGCCGTCATCATCGAAATTATCCAACGACAATGGAGAGAGTATTGATTTAAAGTTTAAAATTCTTTGGAATGGTTCCTATTTGAAATACTTTAAATAATATACATTTAAAGCTTTAAAACCAAAGTTTGAAATCATTGGAAACATAACTTTCAAATTCTTGATTTAAATTCTAGATCAAATATAAACCATGTTTATAATTCCATTTATTTATATGATGGGATAATCAATGGTTTACAAAACGATAAATGAAATCAAATATTATCATTTTGTTAACTGGTTTTTTTAACAGTTATCTTTCAGAAAGTTTACTTATATATATATATATATAATATAATCATATAAAAAATTTAAATTTTGAAAATAATTGTGTCAGTTTGCTCAGTTCAAGTGTTTTGGAAATCCTATCGATAGCGTTAAACAGACAAATCGATCGAAAACTCTAATCAACATCAACAACTCAAACAACACAATATATAAAACATTTTTAATATATATTTACAAATACACTTCCTCGCTCGAAGATACAAGAATGGATTTCAAAGCAAGGATAGAGATTCAAATTAGACAGACCCTAATCAAGAAGGATTCTAGCTAAGAAGGTAGGCTTGAATGGGAGATAAATAGATTATAAAGAGAGAAAAGAATAGATAGACTAATATAAATCGCGGGCGACCTTAACCAGGTCAACCGTGACTTCAAGAATAAGATTAGTGCAGAATTCTGAGGCAAATCGACATTCGATCACAAGAGAAATTACCCTGATCGTCTACTAGAGAACGGTTCAGGTATAGCAAGAGGTAGCATCATCTAAACCGACGATACAAAATTTTTGGCGAATAAATGCCAATTGTAAAGGAGTTTCACTCCATTACAAATCGTCCTACGATTGGTGGGACTGCCTATTCATTATAGATATTAACCGAAGTGGAGTTATGGGATACTCCAGAATCAAGAAAACACAAATAGGGAGAGACAAGAATGGATTTCAGAATGAATGGGAGATTTCCAAAGTTCAAAGGAAGTTAAGTCAAAGTGGAAGAAATTCAAGCTCGAAAGAAGGCGATTCTATAATTAAGTCTACTCTATATACTAAGTTTTGCCTAAAAACAAAGCTCTGATACCAACTGTAACGTCCTGATATTTTCATCCATTCGCATCCGCACATGTCGGACTTGAATTGCTCAAAATATCAGATTGTTAATTTATAATTGGCAAAACTCGGCATATACAGTAAATAAAATAATCACAGAATCACAAACATAGAGTAATATAACAATAATGCAGCAGAAACAAAAGAACAGTAGTTCATGAAACTACTATATATATAACAGAGTTAAATAAGATACAACAGAAGTCTCGAATATATAGATGTCTCAATACAATAGTCAAATACAAGATCAGAATACACCATTGGAATCATCTGAATGATTGTAAGCTGAAAAGATGTAGATGGATCTTCCAAGCGAAGCTCCAACTCCAAAGGCGAGTCTCGAATATTGGTATGCTCAGTCCGACCCGAGCGTAAAGCAAAAGACAAAACACTCGAGTCGGGATTAACATTCTTATATCAATAAATCCAACTCAAGTGAAGTATCAAATGAAATACAACTCAAAGGATGTTTAGGATAACCATCCTCTAAGGATCCGTTAAACTATCTATTATGTAGTAATATATGCTATTATAATAATGTCTATACTAAGGTAACTATTAAATTAGCATTAAGGCTTTACATTTTCCACCTTAACACATTTTATATACTCCCATAGTCTATACAGTACGGTAATCTTCCCGTACTGGGCGTCGTCAGGGAGGCACTCCATAGGTATGGTACAAAACAAACTCGTAGTGGTATCGCTAAAGTAGGTGACACGGCACAACTAGGCAATGACAGGGTAGATATACCAATTACACTTCCGGGCTGGTGCTAAAGCATAGCAACCACTACCACCCACCTTGGAACACACTCCCAAATGAAAAAATCAAGTGTGGCCACCAAATCAATCACAAAGTCAGAATATAGTATCGAAGGAATGTGTCCGATCGGAGGAGCTACCTCACTTGGACCGTCAATTACTCCTGTTTTAGCCACCTTATGCCAACTCACGGGAATTGGGACTACGTATATACCTCATATAAGATCGTCGGCACCATCCTACTTCATTCTGGAATTTCCACCGCGTACACAGTTGTTAAAGTGGTTTTTGGAGTTGGCAGAGAGTATGACAACTTCCAATTATGGCCTCTTTAACAAACAAACGTTATTATAACACTGCGGTCATTTCAAAATAGTTTATACTTCAAAACCAAAATATCATTTCCATTTCAAAAACCATATAAATATGATATCATTTCCATTTCAAAAACCGTATAAATATGATATCATTTCCATTTCAAAAACCAAATCAATATGATGTGAATTTCATTTCAAATATATCCATTTCCAAAAATCATAGCACTTCAAAGTTATAACACTTTCGAAATTACAAAGCTTCTAAAACCATCACTTTAGAAATCATAACTTAGAAATCATAATACTTCCCACTTAACCGATTTAGATATTAAAATAGTATATATAATAAAATAGTTTATAAAGTAAAATAGTTTATATAAAATAGTTATAAATTAAAATAGTTTATATTAAAAACATTTTATATGAGAACAATTTACAAAGTAAAATATATAAATAGTTTTAAATATAATTTAAAAATACATTATATAATAAAATAGCTTCCTCAAATTTCACAAATCAATTCCAAATCAACTCGAATTCCAAAATTCAAACTTAATCAAATCTCAAATCATCAGTTTCAATTCAATTCAGTTTCTCAATAAACCATTCCAAATAATATCAATTTCAAAAACAAATTTGAAGCACAAAATAAACCATTTCAATATATTTCAAAGCTTTAAGTATTCAATAATTTCAAAATAAATTTGATAATTTCATATATATATATATATCATATTCAATTTACCATTATTTAGTTTTGAAATATTTAATAAATCAAATATCATTTAAGTAAAACTTCAAATTTCAAATAATTGAATATCCCTTCAATTTATTGAAATTTGATATATTCATTTAATCACCTTAAACCAAAATCAGGTTAAAAAAAGCATATCCTTTAAAATCTCAAATTCAGTAAGCCCCAAATCGATTTAATTAAATAAATTTACAAATTTCAAATAAATTCAAATTTATCTTCCCAACCTTAACTTATAAAAATCATTATAAAAATCTATTTTAAAATAAGATTTTAAATAAATACTTAAACATATTGTATATTAATTAAATCAAACTTTATTATATTAAATCTTATTATTAAACTCATTATATATATATATATATATATTTCAAAATTGTGAAATTATAAGTAAATCTTAAAATTAATAATTTCAAAACTAACTTTTAACTTTTAAAATTTTCAGACATTTAATTTTAAAAATAAGAAACTTAATTATATTTAAGATAATATTTATATATAGTATTTAAAAATCAATATTTATACAAAACCGTATATATATAAATATACTTTAAACTTTAGAAAATCATTTCAAATATATATACACACACCAACGGTGTATGTATATAATTTTCTATCCTATGGTCAAGTGATACGGATATTTATCATTTCAATCCACAATTTAAATATATATACGGGTATATATCATTTCAACCTGCAATCCCAAATTCAATTCAAATGAAATCGCTTGGGTTTATCATTTCAACCCATAACGATTTTCTCCTTTTCTACAGATCGTTCGGGTATGTATCATTTCAACCCACAAGGAATTCTATACTAACAGGGAACTTGCAATGTGATTGATTGCTCACCTTTTGCGGCTAGAGAGATAGACAATGAATTTAAGTTACTAAATCCAGGCATGAAATCTTAAAAAAAGGCAAGATTGAACGTGAATCCGATGGACAAGCTGATAGATAAGGAATCGATGAAACAAATTAGAATCAGTTTGATAAAAATAGCAACTATATATATTTATTATTATTACCATGAAATCAATATTTAATTTTAAAACAAATATTAAAATTACATATATAATTAAAAATCATTGGTTTAAATAATGTATTTGAGATAAATACTTATACGGATATAAACATATCACATGTATATATAACATAAAACAACAATCTTATATAAACCATATATATATAAAACTGATATATATATATATATACACGAGAAAATTCAAAATTATAGGAATAGAATAAACAACATACGTAACTAATATGTATAACAACTTTCATAATATGCCCTTAGACAAAACAGAAAATATAACAGAACATATTTTACTTAAAAACAACTATATAACAGCAATCTAAATAGAACTATAATATATAATATATGCATTTATATACAAACAGTAACATATTATATATAATATACCTATACCATAAACAGGCAAAATAAAGCTTATATACTAGTATGTATAACGACTTATATACAGTAACCCATATGTAAACAACAACTTATATAAATATAAACTTAATATCTATACATAGCTATACAATTTAAATATATTGTATGTAAACAAAATAGCTTACGTACATTATTAATAAACATAATATATAAAGATATCAAAATAAACTGTGTACTTGTATACACAATATACTTTACAGTAACCTATATAAACACACATATATATATATATATAAGTCACCTTCATAACAACTAACAGACTATATACTTTTTATATAAAAAAATCCACATAATATAAACAACTAGCTTGCTTGGATATAAACTTTTATATATACACGTAGAAGCACCAATATATATAAATCAAAAATGTGAAACAAAATTGCTTTCAAACAATTTATAAGCATCAGAAAAACCATGGAAACTAGAACAACTCGCTGTATAGATATTTATAAACTACATGTGTACACTTTATAAAATCAACAAATACAATTTACGTGTATATATAAACAGCCGTAATATATATGTAGCTGTATAACATATATAGAGTATATACACACATATATATTCTATATCAAATCAAATATATAAATATATACCTTAACAAAGAGGCTCGGAAGGCACTAGCTCGGGCTGGAGATGTGGTGATGGCCAATGGGAAGAAGCCTCGGCCATGATGAAGGGGATGATGGATGCGACTCTGGGCTGTTGGTTGTCGGCATGGCGATGTGAAGTGGGGAGGCGCACGACAGGTTGAGGCCTGGGAAGGTCGATGGGTTCCTACGCGTGATGGCCGAGGTCGTAAGTCGATTCGTGGGCGGATGAGGATGGAGGTGTGGTCAATGGGTCTAAAATATGAGCTGCTGTGTTAAGTTTAATTTTTTTTCTTTTCAAATGGAAGAAGAATATGTTGATACGCTATATTTTGATCAATGACAATGTGCTTCAACAAAAAGGAAGAGAAATGTGCAAAGCTAAAGGTAGGACTATGAAGACCAAGGATATCATGAGTAATTATTATATATAGGTCTTAATCTTAGTTTTATTGTTAAAATCTATCCTCAAGAAACTTGCACAAACCCAAAAAAACACATAACACAACTTCATATTTCAGTTAAGTGTTCATTGTGCATAATCTACCAGTTCGGTCGACTGAACATGATATTTCAGTCGACTGAACCTGTTACACATTTTACAACATGCACAGTTCCAATCGACTGAGATCCCCGTTCAGTCGACCGAATTTGAACCTGCGAATTTTTCCTGAAGAGAAACCTTCTTCTTCCCAAGAGTTGCAGCCATTCTCCAATGGAAATGGATGCATCTCTTGTCTGCGCCTTTTACAAATGGTTACACCTCTTCTACACATATAAAAACATGTTTCTATCATTTGCAAAATCACCAATTCTAATTGCTTTAATCTCTCTATTATATTTTCAGATTACTCAAGTTTCAAAAGCATTCACAAACCACTTCAATTGCTTGAATCTCTGATTTATTTTTAATACTCTTTTGATTCATAGCTATTTATATTTCCTAAGTCTTCATAATCACATTTCATATTCTTGAGGATTAAATTATAGGAAAGTTGTACTCAATTAGAATCATTAGTATTATCAAGAACACAACAAGTCAAAAATACTCTTTGTACCTAGTTGAAGTCCTCTTCGGTAGTTGAGGCAAGAAATCCCGTTCGGTTGTTCGGGTAAGTTATAAACCTATTCCTCTGGGTTAAGTGAGGGTTGTTAGTTAGAATTCCTAAGAGGAGCTTAGGGACTGGACGTAGGACAAGTGGTCCGAACCAGTATAAAGTCTTGGTGTCCACTTTACTTATTGCTTACTGCTATTTACTTATACCATTCCACTATTCCATATTATATGATCCTACCGCGTAGCTTCTTTCAATTGGTATCAGAGCCAGGTTGTCCTATAACCACAACACCGTTATTTGACATATTGATAATATGGAAAATAACACAAGCACAAGCACAATAACTTCCTATAGCTCTACATTTGCAGAAGGACAATCCACCCAAAGACCTCCTCTATTTAATGGATTAAACTATAATTATTGGGCTACAAGAATGAGGATTTATATGCAAGTAATAAGTTTTGAAGCCTGGAATGCAACTCAAACAGAGTTCGTTGTACCCACACCTGATTATCCTACATGGACACAAACTTAGAAGAATGAAGCCAGTGCAAATGCCAAAGCTATGAATATGCTATTTTGTTCTTTGAATAGAAATGAGTTCAATCGTGTTAGCATTTTTACTACTGCACATCAGATATGGGATACACTTAGAACCATACACGAAGGCACAAACAAGGTCAAACAAACAAAGATTTCCATGTTAAAGAACCAGTTCCAAAACTTTAGAATGCGACAAAATGAATCTGTCAATGACATGTACTCGAGATTTCAAGACATTCATCATGCCTTAATAGGATTAGGAGAAAAATTTACGGATTTTGATATTGTATCTAAGGTCCTAAATTCACTCACTGATGAATGGGAGAGAAAAGTGTTAGCAATCGAGGAAGCAAATGATCTGTCTATAATGAAACCAGAAGAATTAATTGGAAACCTTATATCTTATGAAGTTAACATGCAAGCTAAGAAAGATCAAGCACATGAAAGAAAAAATGTGGCTTTTCACGTAGAAAAGGAAGAATCGGAGTCTGAAGATGAGGATTTAGCATTTATTGCCAAAAATTTCGAGAAATTCTTAAAATATAGAAAAAGAAATAAAAACGGTTTCAAAAAGAATTTCTTGAACAAACCTTCAACTTAAAATATAGAATGCTTCAATTGTTATAAGAAAGGACACATGCACAAGGATTGTCCAGAACAAAAGAAGGAAAATCAAAAAATCTTCAACAACAAAAATAAGAAGGATAAATTCAAAAAGAAGTAGGAAGACTCGGATTCATCTTCATCCGAAAGTGATAGTGATAGCGACAATGAACAAGCAAATGTATGCTTTATAGCTCAAGAATCTGAGGTTTGTGATTTATCTTATGATGATTTAATAGAAGTAAACACTGAATTTTTAAATACTATAAAAATTCTCAAAAAGAAACTTAAAGGGATACGTGAAAATCAGAACAAAGCTGAATTTGAAAGAGTTATGTTAAAAGACGAGAGAAAAAAATATTGGAAGAAGAACTTGAAAAAATTCAAGAATCTCTCTCAAACTCAGACAGTCAACTTTTACTTTTGAGCCAAGAAATTGAAACTCAAAAGACAAAGAATGATAAAATTATTTATGAAAATCACAATTTAAAAAATAAAATAAAACAAGTTGAATTAGAAAATACTAGTCTTCAAATTAAATTAGACAAAAAATGTTTCTAATTTTAACAAAGGAAGAGAAAATTTGTCTAAGATTTTAGAAATTCTCAATCTTCCTCAAATAAACATGGATTAGGATATAAAAAGGAGGCAAAAATTTCTCAAAAGAAAAACACTAATCTTAAGAAGAATAATGATTCAAAACATAATATATCATTAAGAGCACCTACTAAAACAAAAGTAGAAACTAAGATAATTAAAATTTGGGTTCCAAAGACTAACAATAATTTAATTAGGAACAAATACGTTAAAACATTTATTAATACTGTTCATAACAATAAAAATTATATTTATAAAAGGGATACTAAACCCACTTGGGTTTGGCTTCCTACGATCTAACTCTTAGGACCCTATTAAAAGGTGGGTACCAATGTATTTATTAATATTTTTTACAGGTCCCACTCAAGAAAAGAAATGGATTTTGGATAGTTGTTGCTCAAAACACATGACCGGAGACAAAGAAATGCTTACAAATATTTCATACTTTGATGGTGGCTCTGTTACCTTCGGAGATGACTCAAAAGGCTTCATCATTGGCAAAGGAGATGTGTGCAACTACGGTATATCAAATTTACCCATTATTACAAATGTTTCTTTAGTTAAAAACTTAAAACATAACTTATTAAGCATAAGTCAACTATGCGACAAAGGTTTTAAAATAACTTTTTTTGAAAATAAATATTGTATATTTGATCAAAATCAAAATCTTATTTTTGAAGGAAAGAGAGATAGAAATATTTATGTTTTAAACGTGAAAATTAATAATAACAAAGATATGTGTTTAATGGTCAAAGATAATGATCTTTGGTAATGGCACAAAAGATTTTGTCATATTAATTTTAAGACTATTCAAAAACTTTCAAAAAATGAATTAGTCAAAGGCTTACCAAAAATAAATTTTAAATTAAATAATATTTGCGATGATTGTCAACTAGGTAAATTAACTAAATCATCTTTTAAATCGAAGAAAGTCATTTCAACTTTACAACCATTAGAATTATTACATATGGATTTATTCAGACCAACCAGGTTCAATCTATTAACCATAATCGATATGTTTTTGTAATAGTTGATGATTTCTCAAGATATACATGGACGATAGTTATGAAAAATAAAAGTGATACATTTAAATATTTCAAAATTTTTGTCAAAATATTAAGAATTTAAAAGTCAAAAATATAAGGAGTGATCATGGAGGCGAATTTGAAAATGAATCATTTGAATTATTTTGTAAAAAGAAAGGAATAAATCATAATTTTTCATTTTCTAGAACTCCATAACAAAATGGAGTTGTAGAAAGGAAAAATAGAACTCTTCAAGAATGCGCAAGAACGTTATTAAATGGAAGTACATTACCAAAGCATTTTTGGGCAGAAGCTGTAGCAACTGCGTGTTATGTATTAAATCGTATTTCCATAAGACCTTTAACTAAAAACACGTCATATGAACTTTTTAATGGAAGAAAACCTAATATTTCATACTTAAAAATCTTTGGATCAAAATGTTTTATTCTAACACAATAGACCAACTTAGAAAATTCGATTCAAAAGCTGACCATGGTATTTTTGTAGCTTACTCAGAACGAAGTAAGGCATATCGTGTTTTTAATAAACGAACAAATGTATAGAAGAAACTTTACATGTATCTTTCGATGAAAACTTTAATAAACATACAATCATCAAAGATGATGAAGAAATTATATCTAACACAGAAAATATAAGTTTTGAAAATAATGAAAATATTAATCAAATCGATAATAATCAAATTAGATCTCCTCCTAGAACTCTACGAGATCATCCTACACAAAATATAATTGGAGAAATTGACTCACAAGTTCAAACAAGAAGTCAACTAAACCAAATGGGACATGTTGCCTTTATTTCAACAATAGAACCTAAAAATCCTAAAGAAGCATCAACAGATGACTACTGGATTGTTGCTATGCAAGAAGAATTAAATCAATTTGAACGTAACGATGTTTGGGAATTAGTTCCCCGACGTACTAATCAATCAGTTATAGGAACTAAATGGGTTTACAAAAATAAAGTAGATGAACAAGGAAATATAACTAGAAATAAAGCTAGACTAGTAGCACAAGGATATAATCAAGAGGAAGGTATCGACTTTGAAGAAACATTTGCTCCTATTGCAAGATTAGAAGCAATACGTATTCTATTAGCTTACGCTTGTTTTCACAATTTTAAACTTTATCAAATGGATGTTAAAAGTGCTTTTTTAAATGGTTTTATAAAAGAAAATGTATATGTAGAACAACCCCCTTTATTCACTCATGAAAAATATCCGGGTCATGTATATAAATTAAAGAAAGCCTTATATGGTCTCAAACAAGCACCTCGTGCTTGGTATGAGAGACTTAAGAGCTATCTACTAGATTCAGGATTTCAAATTGGAAAAGTAGATCAAACTTTATTCATTAAAAACACTACTAAAGATATTTTAATAATTCAAATATATATAGATAACATTATATTTGGTTCAAATAATGAAAAATTGTGTAAAGAATTTTCAAATATAATGACTAAAGAGTTCGAAATGTCACATATGGGAGAATTATCTTACTTTCTCGGTAATTAAATAATTAACAAACGGAATTTTCTTAAACCAAGAAAAATATTGCGCTAATCTAATTAAACGCTTTAGAATGGAAAACACTTCTGGTAAACCTACTCCTATGAGTACCATAACTCATCTCGATCGAGATGAAAATGGCAAGAGTGTAGACCAAAAATTGTTTAGAAGTATGATAGGCTCTTTACTTTACTTAACCGCTAGTAGACCAGACATAATGATGAGTGTATGTTTATGTGCACTTTTTCAAGCTAATCCAAAAGAATCATATTTAAGAGCCGTAAAACGAATTATGCGATATCTTAATAATACTAAAGATTTTGGTCTTTTCTATCCAAAAGATTGTCCATTCGAGTTAGTTTCACCGTAAAACGAATTATGCGATATCTTAATAATACTAAAGATTTTGGTCTTTTCTATCGAAAAGATTGTCCATTCGAGTTAGTTTCATTTAGTGATGCTGATTTTGGTGGATCTCGAATAGATAGAAAAAGTACAAGAGGTATGTGCCATTTCATTGGAAAATCACTTGTATCTTGGTTTAGTAAGAAACAAAATTGTGTCTCGCTTTCAACCTGTGAAGCGGAATATATATCTGCCCCATTAGCTAGTACCCAAGTCATATATATGCGACAAAAACTTAAAGATTTTAATATAAATTTAACAAACTCTACAATATATTGTGATAATTCAAGTACAATAAATTTATCTAAATATCCAGTAAATCACTCTCGTACAAAACATATTGATATTCGTCACCATTTTCTACGTGATAATATCGAAAAAGGAATTATCAATTTAGAATATATTTCTACCAAAAATCAAATTGCCGATATATTTACTAAACCATTACTAGTAAACTCATTCATAAAATTACGACGAGAATTAGGAATAATTTCTTTCAAGGATATTTAATAACAAGAATTATAATGGCAAGGAACCTAATACATGAGTAACATATCTCTTACTTTAATTCACTTAATTTAAAAGGCAGACATTATTTTTTACATAACTATAGGTTTGAAAAACTTAATCATTTATACATTTGAATTAGCTAATATTTCATACACTAAAACATAACCATCCATTTCAAAGCAAATTATTCACCTTAATTTAATTTCTGGTTCTAAATCCTTAATGATTTTACACCACATTTTGTTTATATAACTCCAAACCTATATATACATGTTAAAATTTTAAACAAAATACAAATTCTTTTTCAAAACGATCAATCTCTGTAGAAAAATGTCTTCCAACAAATCAAACTCTCCCATCATCATAACTTTTTTAACCGATAGCTCAGCTGATTCACCTCAACTTCCTACGCCAACACCAACACACGAGCCTGTGTATAAATGGGAAAATTACCGAACCGGGTATACACCGGATTCCAAGAAGGCCAAACGTTCGCTATTTATTTCTCCCGACACGAAGAAAAAGGTCGATGAAATTCATCATTATCAACATCAACAACTAGACCTTCAACGAGAATTGTATTTTGAACAGAAAGTAACGGCTAAACGCCTAAGCTTTCTTGAACAAATTGGTTTGAATTTTTATAGCTCGAAGAAAAAGGATGTGAGTGAACCTTTACCACGACCAGTTAGTCCGTATGATCCATCTTTGTTGTATCGTACATCAAACGACCCAATACATCCTTGGGTCTCGCCTCAAAGACATCACTATAGTTCAAATTCATGGGACAAAAACTATATGGCGAATGAAAGATATATAACACAAAAGAAGAAGACTCCATCCCCCAAGACTCCAACTCCCAAGAAATGATATTTTTTAAAGGTTAAAATAATGATGTTGTATTGTAATATTGTTATACAATTGGAAAATTTTCATTAAATAAAACATTTACATATATTTTCAACATAAAACTAAAAAATGCAAAATTCAGTCAACTGAATTTTTCTGCTCAGTCAACTGAAATTAACACAGAAACTTTCAGCCAAAAGTTCAGTCGACTACAAATTTCTGCTTAATCAACTGAACTTTACAGAAACTCCTCATTCACGAATTCAGTCGACTAAAAACTCTATTCAGTCGATTGAATCTTACCCAAAAAAATTTCGGTTACCTTTTCAGTCGACTGAACAGACAATTCAGTCGACTGAACGTCGTTTCCCAGATTACTTTTCTCTTTTTACCCATCAGTTTTGTCACTTTACCTTTTACTTTTACCATTCTCCAAGCTTCAACACCATTTCTCCTAAAACCCTACCTCCCAATCTTAACTTTTTATTTCAATTTCTCCTCCACACTTCACAAAAATGCCTCCCAAACGATCAAGAGCTTCTACTTCAACATCCTTCGAGCCAATTGATGCTCAAATTGCTCAATGGCTTTATGATGGAGTGGCCGTCACTTGATGGAATAAAATGAAGAATTCAAGGATTTTCGAACACTCATTCGTCGATTTCCAGAGTCTTCAAACTTACAACATTCAAGCCTTGACCGATCCAGCAGGTTTTGACATCCCTACTAGATATTAAACGCAATGATGTTTCCATTAATCATATTATGGTAAAATTGTTATACGCTAATCTAAATCTTGGACACCAAACTCCAAGAAATCCAAATGATAGTGTTTGGAGTATGGTGTGCGGTAAAAAGGTATGGTTTTCTCTAGACCGCATTGCACATATTCTAGGATCTTCTAACATTGGTAGAAAGGTTGAGGAAATAGAATTTAATCCTCATATTCGGGACTACATCAATCATCAATTTTTGGATTATAACATTAATATCCGGGATATCAAATCAACTTCTTTACGACCAAGAGCTAGGCTTCTACACAAAGCTCTTATGCGTACCATCACTCCTCGCACGGGTTCATATGAAATCGTATACCCAAATAACTATCGGGCACTTTATTCCATTTGGGGTAATATTAAAGTTAATTGGGTTCAATTAATTCTTGATGAATTTCTTACATTCAATAATGGAAAAATGAGAACAATATACTATGGCGAGTATATCATGCGACTACTCCTCAACGTTGATTCGCCACTACCAGAGTCCGAATCTACAACGGTTCACCAAATCAACCAACGGACTATAAGCCTCATGCAACTCCCGGCAAGACCTCCTCGCATCATGTCTCTAGCCGAATGGGAAGCACGTAATCAACAACCTCACCAATCTCCTCAGGCCCAACAAGAAGAACCTCATATTCAAGATGATGATATTCTTCTTGTTCAACCGGATTATACTACAAATCAGTCATTAGGAATTCTATCAAGAAATCAACAAATTCTTGATAATAGCCTCAAAAAGGTTGATCACAAACTTGATAGAATAAAAGGTTTCTTCAACAAGCTGTGAGATGCCATCTCATGCACAAGCTCCACTTCTGCTTCGACCTCACGCGGCAAGCGTCCGACTCCAACATTCACATGGACATCTTCCGAAGAAAATCCAAGCAGCAGCACTAGTGGTAACAGTGGTGGTCAAGGAAGTAGAGCTTTTCAACAACCAATCGGTGGCCCGATTATTCGAGAACCAGAGGGAGGACGTTCAGGATCTTATGATTGGGACAAGGATCAGTGATTATTTTTATTGGTTTGATTTCCAGAAACTTTATTTATTCTCAAACATTTCTGATAAGGCTTGTATGAATAGCCTTCTTTTATGAAACTCTGTGGTTTGTTTAATTCATACTATGGTTATGCCTGTATGAGATTATTTTTTCTTGACAATTATATATATATTACTTCCTTTTTGTCGATGACAAAGGGGGAGAAAGGTCACTAACTTTGTTTTATAGGAAAAATAGTGCATATATTCAGGGGGAGGAAACATAAATTACATCTCTATAAACATAGGTTTTGTCATCAATCAAAAAGGGGGAGAATGTTGATACGCTATATTTTGATCAATGACAATGTGCTTCAACAAAAAGGAAGAGAAATGTGCAAAGCTAAAGGAAGGACTATGAAGACCAAGGATATCATGAGTAATTATTATATATAGGTCTTAGTCTTAGTTTTATTGTTAAAATCTATCCTCAAGAAACTTGCACAAACACAAAAAACACATAACACAACTTCATATTTCAGTTAAGTGTTCATTGTGCATAATCTACCAGTTCAGTCGACTGAACAGGATATTTCAATCGATTGAACCTGTTACACATTTTACAACATGCACAGTTCCAGTCGACTGAAATCCATGTTCAGTCGACTGAATTTGAACCTGTGAATTTTTCCTGAAGAGAAACCTTCTTCTTCCCAAGAGTTGCAGCCATTCTCCAATGGAAATGAATGCATCTCTTGTCTGCACCTTTTACAAATGGTTACACCTCTTCTACACATATAAAAACATGCTTCTATCATTTGCAAAATCACCAATTCTAATTGCTTTAGTCTCTCTATTATATTTTTAGATTACTCAAGTTTTCAAAAGCATTCATAAACCACTTCAATTGCTTGAATCTCTGATTTATTTTTAATACTCTTTTGATTCATAGTTATTTATATTTTCCAAATCTTCATAATCACATTTCATATTCTTGGGGATTAGATTATAGGAAAGTTGTACTCAATTAGACTCATTAGTGTTATCAAGAACACAACAAGTCAAAAATACTCTTTGTACCTAGTTGAAGTCCTCTTCGGTAGTTGATGCAAGAAATCCTGTTCGGTTGTTCAAGTAAGTTGTAAACCTATTCCTTCGGGTTAAGTGAGGGTTGTTAGTTAGAATTCCTAAGAGGAGCTTAGGGACTGGACGTAGGCCAAGAGGTCCGAACCAGTATAAAGTTTTGGTGTCCACTTTACTTATTGCTTACTGCTATTTACCTATACCATTCCACTATTCCATATTATACGATCCTACCACATAGCTTCTTTCAGAATAGGCCGAATGAATTGATAGGAGAAGAGATGAATAGTTAGCTACAGGAGAAAATGAAGCTTTGCTTGTTTTTTTTGCAAATGAAGAATATGAACCAAAAGAAGAGAAGAGAAATGAGCAAGTTGGATAAGAAAAGGACGCGAACAGTGGGAATAGTAATAATCATAGTTTGGATTTCTGGGAAAGATAAAAGGTTGTGACCATTAGATTTCCAACGGGTGAGTAAATGAAAATCCAAAAGGCAAATTGCGGAACCGATACGAAAATTATTTCGTAGATTTCGTTGTTTCTCGGACTCTGAAACACAAAAGTGAATATACCGCAGAGATCAACACGACGAGACGATCAAAATGGTATATAGATATTAATGGTACGATCATCCTATCAAAAGTCGATAATCGGTACCGAAAATGCTGCTAATTTGCCAGAAAATAAGGTAAACAAAGCGACAGTAGTCCAAATTTGACGAAATGAAATGTGACGTCTCACTTAGAAGATGATTTACAAATTTATTGCATAACAATATTCAATTTTAGAAAATATTTTATTATCATCAAATATTAACTGATTTGAATTGAGATAGAATTACACAATAAAAATAAACTTCCACATTATCAGATGAAAATTTACCATTTGCTATGTTTAATTAGACGTATTCCAAGTATTAAATTTTATTTCAAAAAAATTTGTCATTTAAAATTCCATAAAATGTCAGTTAATTAAATAAATAAAATCACTAAAATTTACGGGTCGTTACACTATTCTTATTCAACATAAACACAATTTACATCATAATTTGCTAATTGATTTTTGATTTTGAAAAGAAAGTAAAAACAAAATTTGATGATCTATCTTACTAATTACAATAGTAAATATATCATATTTAAAATTGCTTTTGCTTTTCCTTTATTTTTATGAGAATTTGTAAGTGGTATAATTGTTGTATTATAGTTCGATGGTTTAAGTTATGTTAATTAATAACATAAATAAACAATACTTATGATCAATGCAACAATTATTTCAGTTAATATCATAACTAGAGATCATAAATTATTTGTTTGTTGATTTACAAAAATAGAAGAGTGGATTTGCCTCTAAATTGTTCTCTAATCTCATAGTTGATAATCTCATTTTCCTTCTAATTTTAGCTTCATTTTGTTTACAAATTGTAGTTAACAATCTTCTCTCCACTTTGATCTAATTTGATTGATTAGAAAATTCTAAAATCTAAACTCTGCGGATCGACCCGCACTCGCCACGTACTAAAATTGTATGCCGCGGGCTTGCGGTAATTTTTATTTTAAAATTTTTCAGTGATTTTCTAACTCGATAGAAAATTTATTGTTAAACAAGTTTTTGGGGCTGTTGCCGGGGAATAGTTTTGATTTTTATTTTCTATTCTTCGAATTATTTGTTGTTTGATTTTTGTGTGTTTTTATTTTGTGTGTTTGCATTTAAAACAAAATTGTTGTGTGTTTGTTTGATTTTTGTGTGCATTTGTGTGCTTGTTTTCTTTTTGTTTCCATTTGCATTTGGTGATACTTGTATATAACACATCACAATTTCAAAACAAAATATTTTATTTCTTCTTCATTTACAAATTTAATTTTGTTTACAATTTTTTTTCTCTCTGCCTTGCTGTTCACTGTGCACTGTGCACAGAGAACCTACACATACCCTTCTATACAACTATTACCACAACTCAAACTCCCCTGCCTTCTACAACTTGTTCTGTCTTCAACAAACTTCATACCACCGGACTATTCTACCTTGCAACTGCAAACCACCTGATCTTCAACTACATTTCCCTACCTGCTACTACCATGCGCAAGAATCACTTCAATCACATACAACCTCTCAAACTCACTTCACTGACCATATACATACCCCAACTTCTTCCCCAATATCACTGCTTACTGCTACATTCTGCAACTAAATACCTATCACCACAAAACTGTGCCACAACACAGTGCATTACCCATCAACAACTTCACATCAGTTGCACACTGCCTCAACCACCTTTGAACTGCCGCATCAAACAAACTACATTTCAACACAGCATTCTCTTCAACCACAACTCCTCGACATCAAACTACATTACTGCCTTGCCTAACCATAGTTCATTGTTAATTCATCACCAATATCCATACATCAGTGCCAAACCATCAGTGCCTTCATTAACAACAATCATACATCGCAGCCTTCACCGCATAACCCACTCCAATGTCGCCTATCCCCAAACTCCACTGTAACAACCAGGTATTTTCAACCATTCGCATCCATTATAAGTGTATAGGTAGACACTCATGCCGGAATTGAATTGCTCAAAATACCGCGTTGTAAATAAAAATTTGGCAAATCTCAGAATATACAGTAAATAAAAATCACAGATCACAGACACAGAGTAATAATAATGCAGCGGAAATAAAAGAGATAGTAGTTCATGAAGCTACTATATAAATATATCAGAGTTACATAAGATACAATAGAAGAAATAAAGTATAACAGAAGTTTAAATATGATAACCAAGTACAAGTTGAATAGAACAACCGAACTGAAAAGATGAAACTTGACAAGTAGATAATCTCCAGCGATTCCAATCTCCAGAAAGTGGAAATCCAAATCTGTGAATAACTCAGGCCGACCCGAGCGTAAATAAAAATACAAACACTCGAGTCAGGACATACATACTTATAAAATGTAAACCAACTCAAGTGAACTGTAGAAAAGATACAAGTAACTTAGAAGATGCTTGGGACCGCCCATCCTCTAAGGATCCGTTAAACTATTTACTATGTAGTAATATACATTATATACAGTAGTGTCTAATCAGTAAAGTATAATCATATAGAAAATAGCGTTAAGGGGATGGTGAACCTTAACGCGGTCGGATCTTTAAAACCAAAATCGTAGTGGGCTCGCTATAAGGAGATGACACGGCATGCGAGGCAATGCCAGGGTGGATACACCGTTTGCACTCCCGGACCGGTGGTGACGGCAAGCCAGCAGCTTCCGCCCACCTCGAACAATACCCCCGAATCAAAGTGGCGCCACATATCGAATCACAAAGCAATAGAATGGTTCTGATGGAGCATGCTCGATGAAAGGGTGCGACCCTTTGTGTAGCCCGGTATAGCTCCTGTTTTAGTTATTTATGCCAACTCACGGGAGTTGGGTCCACGTAATATACCTCGAGAACGTCGTCACCATCCTACTTCATTCTGGAATTTCCACCGCGTACACAGTTGTTAAAGTGGTTTTCGGTATTGGCCGGCTATAAGACAATATCCGATCCCGGTCTCTTTAACAACCAATCGTTATTATAACCAGTAGTTATAACTTTAAAATAATATTTTATACTTCAAAAATAAAATGTCATTTCAACCCAAATCTTTATCAAAATAAAGATTAAATCATTTCCATACCATTTCAATATATCATCATACCTTATCTTTCAATTCAAATATTTATCAAAATAAATATCAAGTCATTTCTAACCATTTCAATATATTAAATTATCATATCCTTTCAAAACTTCCTTTCAAATCATTTTAATATATTAAAATATCATAACCTTTCAAAGCTTCATTTCCAAAATATCATATCCTTCATAACTTCCTTTCAAATCATTTTAATATCAAAATGTCATATCTTTCAAAACTCCTTTTTTTCAAATCATTTAATATCAAAATATTATATCTTTCAAAACTTCGTTTCAAATCATTTTAATATATCAAAATATCATATCTTTTCAAAACCGCATTTCAAATCATTTCAATACACCAAAATATCATATCTTTCAGTATCACATTTCAATCATTTTAATATATCAAATAGTTATATTTCAAACAAATTACTTCATTATAAATCATAAAAAATGGATTTATTACATTTAATAATTAAATTATTAAATTCCAAGATTTTAAACTTTTCAATGTTCATTTATGCACTTAAATTTATTAAAAAAAATGAAAATTCAACTTTTGTGGCATTTGGAAAATGCTACAGAAAGTTACATTCAAAATAATTCAATTTAACAAAAGACAGCATTTAAAATGTTGTTAATTAACTTCAATTATTCAATAGAATTTCACAAACACTTATATTTTTATTTAAATCATTTTTAACTTATAACATCATACATTTTCACATTTATAAGCATCATTTAATTTTTCTTAAATTCATGATTTTATAAAGTTAAGTTTCCTTTCAAAAATCAATATTTATTAATAATTCACTTATTAAATTTCAACATTCAAGTTTAAATGCATTATATTAAATTTTAACTTAACACTTAAGTTCAAATTCTCAAATATAACTTAGTTTTATTTTTATTTACTTAACTAAAAATTCACTTTTAAGTCAATTTCATAAATTTCCAATTTTAGTTATATTTCAAAATTTCAACTTAAATATTCATTCATTTCACATTTCAACTTTATCAAAAATCATTAATATGATATAAAATCACTTTAAATTCATTTAAATTCAAATTATCATAAATTTATTATAATTTCATATTCAATTTGATTTCCAATTATAATTGAATCAAATTTTCCAAAATAACTTACATTCAAAATTTTCTAACTTTTCATTAATTCATTTCACTTACAATTATTCAGAAAATCACTAATATTTTACAAAAATCCTTTTTAATTAGATTTAAATAAAAATATTTTAATATTTACATTTCTAAAATAATTTTAAAGTTTTTAGAAAAACATATATTAACTACGGGTCTGTATATAATTTTCTACACTAGGAAAAGTGATACGGGTAATATATCATTTCAACCCGTAATTTACAAAGAAAATCCGGGTTTTATCATTTCAAACCCGCAGTCCCAAGTAAATGAAATAAATTGAAAATCATTCAGGCCTATCATTTCAGCCCATAACAATTTTCCCTTATTTTAAAGTCCGTTCGGGTATGTATCATTTCAACCCATAGTGATTTCTAATTTACAGGGAACTTGCAGTGTGATAAACTGATAAAATATACAGAATAGCATGAAATAACAATAACATATGATATAACAGGTGTAATAACAGGTGTGAACATCATATGATAATAATATAAGCAGTTATAACATGTTAATATAGTTCTACAGATTCACAGGGTGTCAATTTACTATTATATAAGTACATAATGTCTGGTGAGAAATACTCACTTTTTTTTATGCTGGAGATATTAATTTGAATGACACAACGGATCCAGAAGGCACGACCTTTGATTTGAGTGGAGAGAAGTAGCCAAGATATCATCTTGTAAACAACCCCAAAACAAGACAATATAACTTATGAATATTCAACCAAAATATATTGAAATAAATTGAAATTGAAAGGCAACAAAGACAAGATAACTTGACCTTGCTACAACCATTCAAAATCTCGACTATGGGGTTCGTTTTCTCAGCCATGATGATGATATGAGTGTGGGAGAGACAAGGCTAATAGCCTTGCAAACATTCAAACAAAACAAACAAATAACATAAGTTTTCAAACCCAAATTCAATAAAACAATGTTAGAATTAAACGCATAAAACAAAGCCAAAGTTTTTGCACTTGCTTTCTACCGCCTATGCTTCAGCTATAGATCTGAAATACATGTCTAAGGAGTGGGTTAGGAACATGTCTTGGGCTCATAAGGGTCAGCCATAGCTTGGAAGTAGTGGTGCAAAGGTGGATGGACATAGGTGCAACAAAACAACAACTATAAGGCAAATTCATCACTTCTATGCTATAAATGGGTTCGGCCATAGGCTCTAGGGGCATGGCCAGTGAGTACAAGTGGTGGTGGGTGATGTGGCAGAGGGTGGAAGTCAGGTCAGAGGTGGTGGAAGTGGCGGCAAAAGGTGGATGAAGGTGATGGTACCAAAACTAGGTCAGCTTGAGTGCATAGGTGATGGATTTGTGGATTTTGGTGGTGGTGTTTGCCTTGGGGTTGCTTGGCCTGCCATGGTGGTGATCTAGGGTGGATGATGATCAGAGAATAAAGTGGTGGAGGTTGGCCTAGATCTGGTTGAGGAGGAGTGGATCCATGAAGTTGAGAACAAGTTGCAAAATCACATAGAAAAACTAGAAAACAAGAGAAGAGAAGAAGATTTTACTAAATTTTTGCAAGATGGAGGCCATGATTTTTTTTTAGGGTTGAGAAGCTTTGAAAATACGTGAAAAAGATGAGAGAATGCAACTGAAAAGAATAGAGAAAGGTATGGCCAAAATAAATGGTGTATTGATTGAAAAAGAAACGGTAAAAGAACGGTGAAACGGCTTTACGTTTCTTAGCTTTTAAAACCTTCCATACTTCCTTTTCTTTTAAATGAAGTAAAAAAAAAATAAACTTCAGCAAGTACATCTAAAACTGAAACAAAGTGGAAAAAAATAAAAATATATAATTAAATTTAAAGAAAATATAAAAAGAATTAAGGAAATTGCTTAAAAATTGAAAACAGGGTTCAAAAATTACAATTAAAACATCAATGGCTTTGGAAAAATATCTACTTCATTTTAAAAATATTCTAAAGCAAAAATTTTGAAATAAAATAATTTATTTATCATTTCTAAAATAAAGTAAATAATTAAATTGGAGAAAAATAGAAAAGAACTAAAGAAAATGTTTAAAAATTGAAAACATGGCATGGAAATTACAAGAAAAATACTACTAGCTCTAGAAAAATTCCTACCTCACTTCAAAGATATTAAAAGAAAAAAACATACATAAAATAACATATCAATACATATTACAATAAAATATGACAAAGAAAAAATAAAATTTATACTATTTAAAATAACAAAATTGCAGAATAAACAAATTGCACTCAATATTGAAATATACATAACTTTCACAATTTAAATCTGTCTCCAACGAAACAAAAAGCAGTGTTCCTAAAATTTTATGTACTTTCAAATAAAAGAAAAAATTTAAATTTTCAAACTTTTAAAATTTTAAAATAAAATTCAAAGATTGACTATTTTGACTAAAAATTCACTTTTTGGAAAATATTCTTTTGGACATGCTTTGTAATGATAATTCATATCAAAACTAAAGTTTATCATTCCAAATAAATAAAATAAGTTTTTAAATCAAAAATTCAATTGAAATAATTAAAATATACAAAAAAAAATAAATCACAAAATACAGGGTTGTTACACTCTCCCCCACTCAAAACTTTTCGTCCCCGAAAGGGAATGAGGTACGGGAAAGCACAGAAAAAGATAGAGTGAAACAAGATTAAGACAAGATGACAAGGAGATTGAAATTATACATGATGGCTATTGTTATAGGTAAGTTTTACAAGGTGGAGATGATCTTTCCAAGATTCTCCAAAATTAAGAACACAAACACGAAAAGGTGGATTCAAAATGATTACCAAAGATCTATCAAAGATTATAGAAAGGTGCCTATACCAATCTATAGCAAGATGAGGATGATATGGACAACCAAAAGATAGTTTGAAAAACAAAATAAGGAAATAAATTTGAAAGCATGGAAATTTCAACTTAAATAGAGAATAAATCTTTTCACAAGTTAAATAAATCTTAACTATCCCAAATTTCGTTATCTTATTATCCAATCATCTTAAATTAACAAATTTTAAAACTATGGGTTTGAAAAATAATCATTTATTACACTCACAATGTACTTAATAAATTTTATTATTCTTTATTCCTAATTAAAATTAAATTTATTCCTCTCAATATATTTATCACTTATGTTAAACATACTTACACTTATTATAACTGCTTTCTTTTATTCTTAGTTCTTTTAACATTATTTTGTTGTAAGTTATTCAATTACCCTTTATTATATTTACCTCTGTTAATCATTTTATAATTAAAATTTAAGTATATAACATTTATTATAACCACTCAATTTTTATTTATAAAATCTTTTTATATTGTATATTGTCCAAGTACATTGTTAACTTTTGAAAAATTAAGGTAAGTTATATTCGAATGCAATTGAGTATTATACAAATAAAACTTTCCAATTCAATCATTTCAAGCTTAAATCATTTATTCAAAATTTTTGATTTTCTTTTTATAATTGAAATTATTCTTTAAAATAAAATTTAAGAATTAAATTTTCGATTTCTTCAACCCATTTAGAGATAAATAAATGTATGTACATAATTTATCGAATCAAATTTAAATTATATGTCTATATATATTATAGATCAAGTCATATTTTAGAAATTCAAATCAAATTGATTTCCAAAACAAAGCTGTAGCAAGACTACAGAGCGGTCTCTTCACTTCAAAACTCGAAAATGAATGTCGATGATGCTGCAGTCATCACCAAAGTTATTTCCCAGCGACAATGAGAAGAGCGCTAATTTTAAACTTAAAATTCTTTGGAAACATATTCTTATTCGAAAGTACTTTAAATAATATACTTTAAAACTTAAACATAAGGTTTGAAACCATCGAAAATTAAATTCTCAAATTTCTTGTTTTAAATTCATTCCAGTTCCCAAATAAATTTATAAACAGCTATCTATAAATTCATTTATAGAACAATAAATGATAAATCAAGTATTATCATTTCAAATGATCAATTTTAAATCAATTTATTAAGTTCCATAAATTTACTTATATATCAAAATTTATTTCATTAACCAAATTTTAAAATAATATTGTGTCGGTTTGTTCTGTCAAAGTGTTTTAGAAATCCTATCCATAACGCTGATCAGACGAATCGATCGAAAACCCAAATCAGCATCAACAACCCAAACAACACAATATATAAAACAAAACATAAATATACAAGTATAATTCAAAATGTTTGGAAGAATAGATTGGAAACAAAAGACAAGACGATTTAATAACATAGTAGGGAGGTGGGTAAGCTTAAATAAATCGCGGGTAACCTTAACCGGGTCAACCGTGACTTAAAGAATAAGATCAATGTTGATTTTTCTGGGGTAAATCTACATTCGATCTCAAGAGTTAGAGTTCGGGATAACAAAAGATATTAGCATCTAAACAAAGGATAGATATAAATCTCTGGTGAATCCATGCTAATTGTAAAGGAGTTTTCCCCCTTTTTCAATTCAATTTGAAAATGGCGTGACCGCCGACTCACTAAAAAGATCATTCGACGCGGAGTTATGGAATACTCCAGAGTCAAAAGAAGATGAATAGTGAGGGATACGAATGGATTTTGGAACCGTAGGGAACGTTCCAAAATTCAAAGGAATCGAGTCAAAAAGGAAGAGATTCAAACTCGAATGAAAGTGATTCTGTAAATACATTCACTCCATATGCTAAGTTTTGCCTAGAGCTACCAAAGCTCTGATACCAACTGTAACAACCAGGTATTTTCAGCCATTGGCATCCATTATAAGTGTATAGGTAGACACTCATGCCGGAATTGAATTGCTCAAAATACCGCGTTGTAAATAAAAATTTGGCAAATCTCAGAATATACAGTAAATAAAAATCACAGATCACAGGCACAGAGTAATAATAATGCAGCGGAAGTAAAAGAGATAGTATTTCATGAAGCTACTATATAAATATATCAGAGTTACATAAGATACAATAGAAGAAATAAAGTATAACAGAAGTTTAAATATGATAACCAAGTACAAGCTGAATAGAACAACCGAACTGAAAAGATGAAACTTGACAAGTAGATAATCTCCAGCGATTCCAATCTCCAGAAAGTGGAAATCCAAATCTGTGAATAACTCAGGCTGACCCGAGCGTAAATAAAAATACAAACACTCGAGTCAGGACATACATACTTATACAATGTAAACCAACTCAAGTGAACTGTAGCAAAGATACAAGTAACTTAGAAGATGCTTGGGACCGCCCATCCTCTAAGGATCCGTTAAACTATTTACTATGTAGTAATATACGCTATATACAGTAGTGTCTAATCAGTAAAGTATAATCATATAGAAAATAGCGTTAAGGGGATGGTGAACCTTAACGCAGTCGGATCTTTAAAACCAAAATCGTAGTGGGCTCGCTATAAGGAGATGACACGGCACGCGAGGTAATGCTAGGGTGGATACACCGTTTGCACTCCCAGACCGGTGGTGACGGCAAGCCAGCAGCTTCCGCCCACCTCGAACAATACCCCCGAATCAAAGTGGCGCCACATATCGAATCACAAAGTAATAGAATGGTTTCCGATGGAGCATGCTCGATGAAAGGGTGCGACCCTTTGTGTAGCCCGGTATAGCTCCTGTTTTAGTCATTTATGCCAACTCACGGGAGTTGGGCCCATGTAATATACCTCGAGAACGTCGCCACCATCCTACTTCATTTTGGAATCTCCACCGCGTACACAATTGTTAAAGTGGTTTTCGGTTTGGCCGGCTATAAGACAATATCCGATCGCGGTCTCTTTAACAACCAATCGTTATTATAACCAGTAGTTATAACTTTAAAACAATATTTTATACTTCAAAAATAAAATGTCATTTCAACCCAAATCTTTATCAAAATAAATATTAAATCATTTCCATACCATTTCAATATATCATCATACCATATCTTTCAATTCAAATATTTATCAAAATAAATATCAAGTCATTTCTAACCATTTCAATATATTAAATTATCATATCCTTTCAAAACTTCCTTTCAAATCATTTTAATATATTAAAATATCATAACCTTTCAAAGCTTCATTTCCAAAATATCATATCCTTCATAACTTCCTTTCAAATCATTTTAATATCAAAATGTCATATCTTTCAAAACTCCTTTTTTTCAAATCATTTAATATCAAAATATCATATCTTTCAAAACTTCGTTTCAAATCATTTTAATATATCAAAATATCATATCTTTTCAAAACCGCATTTCAAATCATTTCAATACACCAAAATATCATATCTTTCAGTATCACATTTCAATCATTTTAATATATCAAATAGTTGTATTTCAAACAAATTACTTCATTTTAAATCATAAAAATGGAGTTATTACATTTAATAATTAAATTATTAAATTCCAAGATTTTAAACTTTTCAATGTTCATTTATGCACTTAAATTTATTAAAACAATGAAAATTCAAGTTTCGCAGCATTTGGAAAATGCTACAGAAAGTTACATTCAAAACAATTCAATTTAACAAAAGACAGCATTTAAAATGCTGTTAATTAACTTCAATTATTCAATAGAATTTCACAAACACTTATATTTTTATTTAAATCATTTTTAACTTATAACATCATGCATTTTCACATTTATAAGCATCATTTAATTTTTCTTAAATTCATGATTTTATAAAGTTAAGTTTCCTTTCAAAAATCAATATTATTAATAATTCACTTATTAAATTTCAACATTCAAGTTTAAATGCATTATATTAAATTTCAACTTAACACTTAAGTTCAAATTCTCAAATATAACTTAGTTTTATTTTTATTTACTTAACTAAAAATTCAATTTTAAGTCAATTTCATAAATTTCCAATTTTAGTTATATTTCAAAATTTCAACTTAAATATTCATTCATTTCACATTTCAACTTTATAAAAAATCATTAATATGATATAAAATCACTTTAAATTCATTTAAATTCAAATTATCATAAATTTATTATAATTTCATGTTCAATTTGATTTCCAATTATAATTAAATCAAATTTTCCAAAATAACTTACATTCAAAATTTTCTAACTTTTCATTAATTCATTTCACTTACAATTATTCAGAAAATCACTAATATTTTACAAAAATCCTTTTTAATTAGATTTAAATCAAAATATTTTAATATTTACATTTCTAAAATAATTTTAAATTTTTTAGAAAAACATATATTAACTACGGGTCTGTATATAATTTTCTACACTAGGAAAAGTGATACGGGCAATATATCATTTCAACCCGTAATTTACAAAGAAAATCCGGGTTTTATCATTTCAAATCCGCAGTCCCAAGTAAATGAAATAAATTGAAAATCATTCAGGCCTATCATTTCATCCCATAACAATTTTCCCTTATTTTAAAGTCCGTTCGGGTATGTATCATTTCAACCCATAGTGATTTCTAATTTACAGGGAACTTGCAGTGTGATAAACTGATAATATATACAGAATAGCATGAAATAACAGTAACATATGATATAACAGGTGTGAACATCATATGATAATAATATAAGCAGTTATAACATGTTAATATAGTTCTACAGATTCACAGGGTGTCAATTTACAACTTATATAAGTACATAATGTCTGGTGAGAAATACTCACTTTTTTTTATGCTGGAGATATTAATTTGAATGACACAACGGATCCAGAAGGCACGACCTTTGATTTGAGTGGAGAGAAATAGCCAAGATATCATCTTGTAAACAACCCCAAAACAAGACAATATAACTTATGAATATTCAACCAAAATATATTGAAATAAATTGAAATTGAAAGGCAACAAAGACAAGATAACTTGACCTTGCTACAACCATTGAAAAGCTCGACTAAGGGGTTCGTTTTCTCAGCCATGATGATGATATGAGTGTGGGAGAGACAAGGCTAATAGCCTTGCAAACATTCAAACAAAACAAACAAATAACATAAGTTTTCAAACCCAAATTCAATAAAACAATGTTAGAATTAAATGCATAAAACAAAGCCAAAGTTTTTGCACTTGCTTTCTACCGCCTATGCTTCAGCTATAGATCCGAAATACATGTCTAAGGAGTGGGTTAGGAACATGTCTTGGGATCATAAGGGTCAGCCATAGCTTGGAAGTAATGGTGCAAAGGTGGATGGACATAGGTGCGACAAAACAACAACTACAAGGCAAATTCATCACTTCTATGCTATAAATGGGTCCGGCCATAGGATCTAGAGGCATGGCCAGTAGGTCCAGGTGGTGGTGGGTGATGTGGAAGAGGGTGGAGGTCAGGTCATAGGTGGTGGTGGTGGTGGAAGTGGCGGCAAAAGGTGGATGAAGGTGATGGTACCAAAACTAGGTCAGCTTGAGTGCATAGGTGATGGATTTGTGGATTTTGATGGTGTTGTTTGCCTTGGGGTTGGTTGGTCTGCCATGGTGGTGATCTAGGGTGGATGATGATCAGAGAATAAAGTGGTGGAGGTTGGCCTAGATCTGGTTGAGGAGGAGTGGAGCCATGAAGTTGAGAACAAGTTGCAAAATCACATAGAAAAACTAGAAAACAAGATAAGAGAATAAGATTTTACCAAATTTTTGCAAGATGGAGGCCATGATTTTTTTTTAGGGTTGAGAAGCTTTGAAAAAACATGAAAAAGATGAGAGAATGCAGCTGAAAAGAATAGAGAAAGGTACGGCCAAAATAAATGGTGTATTGATTGAAAAAGAAACGGTAAAAGAAACGGTGAAACGACTTTACGTTTTTTAGCTTTTAAAACCTTCCATACTTCCTTTTCTTTTAAATCAAGTAAAAAAAATAAACTTCAGCAAGTACATTTAAAACCGAAACAAAGTGGAAAAAAATAAAAATATATAATTAAATTTAAAGAAAATGTAAAAAGAATTAAGGAAATTGCTTAAAAATTGAAAACAGGGTTCAAAAATTACAATTAAAACATCAATGGCTTTGGAAAAATATCTACTTATTTTTAAAAATATTATAAAGCAAAATTTTTGAAATAAAATAATTTATTTATCATTTCTAAAATAAAGTAAATAATTAAATTGGACAAAAATAGAAAAGATCTAAAGAAAATGTTTAAAAATTGAAAACAGGGCATGAAAATTACAAGAAAAATACTACTAGCTCTAGAAAAATTCCTACCTCACTTCAAAAATATTGAAAGACAAAACATACATAAACTAAAATTTCAATACATATTACAATAAAATATGACAAAGAAAAATAAAATTTATACTATTGAAAATAACAAAACTGCAGAATAAACAAATTGCACTCAATATTGAAATATACATAACTTTAACAATTTAAATCCGTTTCCAACGAAATAAAAAGCAGTGTTCCTAAAACTTTATGTACTTTCAAATAAAAGAAAAAATTTAAATTTTCAAACTTTTAAATTTTCAAAATAAAATTCAAAGTTTGACTATTTTGACCAAAAATTCACTATTTGGAAAATATTCTTTTTAGTCATGCTTTGGAATGATAATTCATATCAAAACTAAAGTTTGTCATTCCAAATAAATAAAATAAGTTTTTAAATCAAAAATTCAATTAAAATATACATAAAAATCACAAAATACAGGGTTGTTACATCCACACTCACTAAACTCCACCACACGCATCAAACACTACCTTAACCACTACAAACCCATCACTGACCTCTTACAACACTTAATAATACCCCTACACTTCCCTTCTAACATCATCTCCTCCATTGACATCCCACTGCCTCTTTTCCTCTCCTGCCATTTCAAACTCCACAAACAACCCTTGTCTACCAGACTTACATATTGACATACTACCCTGTTTCTTCTTGCATTTCACCACAGTACACAATCTCCATACAATAACCACCAAATCACAACGATCCCATCAATTGTTCTACCCGACCGCCAGTACAAAACTGACCTCACTGACAACACCGCAAATACCCACTCTTCCACCAAATTTCCTCCGCCTCGCTGTAGTGCAATCCATCACAGTCCTCTTCCTGCACCACAAAAGTTACCACCCACATCCGCTACACTACAAAAGTCACAATGGCACATCAGGAAATAAAAATCATCAAAAGCCACTTCTTGCTTAACAAACGATCATTCGTGAACCCGCAACCCACAACACTGCAATTGAATTCCTCCACTTAAAAGTGCCACCAAAATCGCCACAGCCAACACTCCACCACTAAGCCTCCTGTTCCAGACCATCAACCACCATACCACAACAAAGTCTAGAACAAAATCAAACTCCTCCAATCGATCTCTGCAACTACCATCAAGTCATCACTTGAAATCGCCTCCAACGAGCAATCAAGAAACCCAATCGCCAGCGATCGAATTACGACCCAGACTTCACCGCAACCCCCAAATTCGCTTGCATCACCTTCCTATTTCCAAAAAACCTCGCCGAACCAAACAACAGCCAGCGATCCTGCATCCCTCACCCAATTCGACAATCGAACCACCCAAATCCAATTCAAAGCAACCCAAACCCAACTTCGAACTCGACACCAAGTCGCCTTACCACGCCTTTAATTGACGCACTGCAATTCCAATTGAGACGCATTGAATCCATGATTTTCCTTGAGTCGCCTTTCTTTGAAGCTGCGATTTCTTTTCTTTTCTCTTTTAGTTTGCATCTGTTTGAGTTCGTTCGTTTAATTTGTTTAACTTATTTAATTGTTTAATATGTTTATTGGGTCCGGCCCGTGCATTTTTTTTTAAAAAAAAGGTTTTTGTTTTTTTACGGTAATTGTTCTAGTGGGCCGGGTGATTTTAACCTTTTTTTTAGTTTTGGTTCCTTTACAAATTTGTTTTGTTTAAATGAATAGTTTTCCTTTTTTTTCCTTCCATCTCATAAAAAAACATTAAATAAAAATAGAGTTTTCCTTGTTTGTTTTTGTTTAATTTGTTTTTAGTCTAGTTTTGTCTAGTTCTCTTAAAAAAAGTTTGTTTTCTTTTAGTGTTGTCTTGTTTTATTCTTAAAAAAAATTACAATTGTATATATCTTGTTTATAGTTTCAGGTTTCCAAAGCAGAAGATTAAAAAAAAAGGCCCGCTTGCTAAAAATAATCGCTTGCTTGCTTGCTAAAAAAGATTACTGCTAAAAAAATTTAAAAAAATTTGCCGCTAAAAAAATATAAAAATTGCCAATAATTCTGCATGTTTTAATGTTTGCGCCAAAATTGGTCACAAACATCCAATATCACGAAAGCACCCGTTTACGTACTCAACTCGATAATAATCAACTCAGAACTCAGCAACAATCAATATGGAATTCAGCTCTAAGTAACAAATCACAGTAATTCACAAACAACAATCACAAACACAGGATTTATAGTGGTTCGGCGTTCGTGCCTACGTCCACTTTGAAGGTTTTCTCTTTATTGCTTTGCTTGATTAAATCGATTACAACGGATTACAGTTGATAATAGCTTTGAAATCTGAATACAACAGTGATTCTGATGAATAGATTTGAATCCGACAGAGTCTTGGTGTTCAATGACAGAAGTTCTCGGAAGATCCCCTTTTCTGAAGGCTTCAGGGTGCTATTTATAGGCGTTGGAGGCCCAGATCTTGCTGAAACTTCGGGAGACCTCTTCTAGCACATGAGTGGGCCCACGCGACCGACCCCACCAAGTTTCGTCTCGATCTGACGAAACTTGGTGGAGTCGGTCGCGTGGGCCCACTCACGTGCCAGAAGAGGTCTCCCGAAGTTTCAGCAAGATCTGGGCCTCCAACGCCTATAAATAGCACCCTGAAGCCTTCAGAAAAGGGGATCTTCCGAAAACTTCTGCCATTGAACACCAAGACTCTGCCGGATTCAAATCTATTCATCAGAATCACTGTTGTATTCAGATTTCAAAGCTATTATCAACTGTAATCCGTTGTAATCGATTTAATCAAGCAAAGCAATAAAGAGAAAACCTTCAAAGTGGACGTAGGCACGAACGTCGAACCACTATAAATCCTGTGTTTGTGATTGTTGTTTGTGAATTACTGTGATTTGTTACTTAGAGCTGAATTCCATATTGATTGTTGCTGAGTTCTGAGTTGATTATTATCGAGTTGAGTACGTAAACGGGTGCTTTCGTGATATTGGGTTTTTGTGACCAATTTTGGCGCAAACATTTTGGTGCTTTCACTGAGAAGGCTAACTCGGAAGTTCTACCAATTGATAGCAAATTCAAAGAGAGTTTGAAAGTTCAAATTTGAGAAATTATGACGAGACAATCAAGCCGAAGGCCAAGGTCAGAGAGAAGTGAACAACAAGGAAGTCAGGAGGCTTCCTCAGGAGCGAATCAACCATCAATCTACATCACTAGGGACGAGATGGAGACGATGATGAAGAAGCAAGAGGAGTTGATCCAGAGTTTATTTCAACAGATAGGACAGCTTGGAGCACAGAATAGAGAAGCCAATGGAGTCCAGAACGGAGCAGGACCATCCGACATAGCACCCGAGCTAGGAGGCACGCATATGGAAAATGTTGACCCAATCTTGGAATGAGAGAGAGAAGGATCTGCGCAACCTAGGAGTAGTAGAGGAGTGAACGCTCAGTCAAGGGGGCAGATTCCAGAGTTCCCTCACGAACTCGGGGGGCAGGATGAAAGTAACGAACGAAGGTTACATCTTGGAGACACCGACAAGTTGGCAGAGATGGTTAGGCGAGCAATGAGAGGCGGTTTGGTGAACAAAGACCTAGAGGATGTTAATAGGAGTCCTTTCACTCCGGCAATCAGACGAGCTAGAAACCCACCGAATTTCAAATTACCATCGTTGGATATGTATGACGGGAGAACCGACCCCACGGTCCATCTGACGAAATATATGAGACATATGGAGGTGCTGGGGGCATCAGAGGAGGTTATGGCCCGGTGCTTCCCATTGTATTTAACGGATATTGCGGCATTATGGTTCAGGCAACTAGATAGTGGGTCCATCGGAACATGGAACGATTTAACTGAGAGATTTATGAGGCAATTCAGGGTTCACATTACAAGAACCAAGAATGTGATGACGTTGGCAACTTTAAAACAGAAGGCTGGAGAAACATTGAGAAGTTTCCTGACACGGTTCAATGCGGTAGCAGCTTCGGTGGATCGACCGGATCCATCCATGGTTATGATGGCGGCTGTGTCCGGAATAGCAGACGGAACGGAGTTCAAAAATTCATTAACTAAGGATCCACCTGTAGATCTGGGAGAATTCTATCATGAGGCAGAAAAGTTTTTACGATTAGAGGATGCAAATGCGGAAAGAGAAGAAGGAGATGGGATAGAAGTTTATGCACTCAAAGACGAAAAGCCCCCTAGAAGGGACTCGGACAAGGATAAAGGTAAAAGAAGGATTGAGAATGACGGAGACAGATCAAAGCGGAAACGGAGGGAGCCGCGATTCACCACCTACACTGAGCTGAATGAGAGCCTGGAACGAATTTATCAGGATACCAAAGAACAGATTCCGTATCGTAGACCAATGCGAAGGGATCCAACCTCTGACGAAAGGAAATCAGATAAGTTCTGCGTATTCCATGAATTAAATGGTCATAACACTAATGATTGTAGGCACCTGAAGGACGAGGTGGAAGGGCATATCAGGAACGGTATACTCCTTCAATATGTACGGAGGCGAGCTCCTGTGGCAGAACCAGAACGGCCACCGTCCACATCAGCTAGAGGCGACCCTGAATCAAGGCACCGTTTGGTTATCAATTGAGTGAAATAACGATGAACAAGTTGTAAGCTCCCACTAACGCAATTGAATCATTTACACATGTGCGAGATCGCGAACGATCTCCAGGCATGCTCTGAGTGATCATTAACCGTTTCGTAGTGGGAACTTACACTTTGACATCCATGCTTTGCTTTCGTTTCATTTTGATTTGAACATTTAGACTTTGCTTATTTGGACATTTCTGTTTTAAAAACTCATCCGTTTAATAGATATTTGATTCTGATAACTCTGGAATGGCTAAGCTACTTACACATGTATGGGGTCGCGAACGATCCTTAGGCATGCTCTGAGATGGCGATGAACCGCCCTGACAAACGATCCAGGATCTCACCCGAACGTGCCCCTGGCATCGATAACATCAAGCCCTCCCGGGCACACTTTATCGCCTCGAACGGCACTCGACTTCGAACAGTCACAACTCACCTCACCTCAAATGGCTTGATCGCGAACGGTCGTCACTTGAGGTCCAACACCCGACCGCGAACGGTCACAAATTCGCCTCGAACGGCACACGATCGCGAACGATCACTTTCTGCCTTGAATGGCACCGACCGCGAACGGTCATGGTTCACTAATTATAAAATCCGACCTCGAACGGTCACCAATCGCCTTGAACGGCACTTGGTCGCGAACGATCATCATTTGCCACGAACAGCGGTCGACCGCGAACGATCATATCTCATCATTTGCCGCGAACGGCATCGACCGCGAACGGTCCTATTCCATCCTATGCCACGAACAGCACGGACCGCGAACGGTCCCGATTCACCTCAAACAGCATACGATCCCGAACGATCGACGCATGGATTTATACGCTCGACCGCGCACGGTCGCACTTCACCTCGAATGACTCGATCACGAACGATCGTCATTTGAAGTTGAGCGCTTGACCACGAACGGCCGCGCTTCATCCCAAATAGCTCGATCCCGAACGATCGTCATTTGAGGCCATATGAAACTATCAAGTTCTTTGCAGGTTGATGATCGGATACGAACGTCCAACTCGAAGCATTACAAAACACAACTTCCTACCGCAAGGCATGTTTTGGGGGGCAAAATGTTATCCCGCTTTTTGGCAAAGCCGTGATACCAAAAGATTGATCGAAAACAAAAGACAGTTCGTCTCAGAGATTGGTTATACTTCACTTTGCTATGGATATCGATGAATTTTGTCCGAGTCCAGAACGGGCCAAAATTGATAGGACATGACAAGAAAGGTCGAAGGAGTCGTCATTTCAAATTTCAAGTCAATCCGAGTTCGTATGCTCAAGATATGATGGATTCAATTTGAGAGAGGTAGTCATTGTCTGGTTCGAGACCATCACCTTCGAACCCATCCAATGTCCTTGCCACGAAACCCATCCAATACCCCTACCTCGAAACCATCCAGTTCGAACCCATCCACTGTCTTTGCTTCGAACCCATCTAGTTCGAACCCATCTGGTTCGAAACCATCCCAAAGCCTTCCTTCGTACCCGTCGGTCCTTCGAATCCATGACGTCACCCAGCTTCGCATCCATCCAACTAAAGCCCCTTCGTATCCTTGCTTCGAATCCAAGCAAGCCCTTACTTCGAATCCATCCTCACCAGTATGTCCGAGTCCATAGAAAACCCTCTAGCTTTGAGTCCATGTCACTTCGAACCGACCCTGTTCGAATCGATCGAGTTCGAACCCATAGGGACTCCCTAATTCGAATCGGTCGCGTTCGAAGCCAGGGATACTCCTTTGTTCGAATCCACCGAGTCAGCTGGTTTGAATGACGTGTCATTCCATCGATACGAAGTCGCCATAGTTCACGGAGTCGAAGCGGTCCATTCGGAGATAAATTAGGATCGATTCGAGAGATACGCGCCACGTCATTGCAGACCCACGTGCACTCATGGATTCGAACTCAAGGGTTCGAGACTATCGGTTCGAACCACACAGCCAACCGAGAATCCTCATTTCGAACCGATCATATCTCTTAAACCACTGATCCAAATGCAACCAAATTTTCATAGTAGCTTCCATACAAGATAAAGATTGTTCCTGCCAAGTTTCAGCTCGATTGGACCATTTCTTGATGGGTTCGAAATGACTTCGAATCGATGTCAGATCGAGACGAAACTTGGTGGGGTCGGTCGCGTGGGCCCACTCACGTGCCAGAAGAGGTCTCCCGAAGTTTCAGCAAGATCTGGGCCTCCAACGCCTATAAATAGCACCCTGAAGCCTTCAGAAAAGGGGATCTTCCGAGAACTTCTGCCATTGAACACCAAGACTCTGCCGGATTCAAATCTATTCATCAGAATCACTGTTGTATTCAGATTTCAAAGCTATTATCAACTGTAATCCGTTGTAATCGATTTAATCAAGCAAAGCAATAAAGAGAAAACCTTCAAAGTGGACGTAGGCACGAACGCCGAACCACTATAAATCCTGTGTTTGTGATTGTTGTTTGTGAATTACTGTGATTTGTTACTTAGAGCTGAATTACATATTGATTGTTGCTGAGTTCTGAGTCGATTATTATCAAGTTGAGTACGTAAACGGGTGCTTTCGTGATATTGGGTGTTTGTGACCAATTTTGGCGCAAACATTTAGTATCGTGCCTTTCCTTTTGTTTTTATTTGAATTGCATTGTTGGTTGCTTACATTTGCATTTATATATGAAAAAATTCAAAACCAAAAACAAAAACAAAATTCATTTGTAGTTGCATTTTAATTTAACATTTAATTTCTGCTTTGCATTCATCTCACATAATTTTCTTTTCTAAGGGCAATACCCCAATTCACATAAGGTAAGAGATTTCATCACCCTTTTCTTAGCCCAAAAATGCATTTCATCGTAGAATTTGACTAATAATAGAGGTTAGACATTCGACTTGAGGGTGTCGTGAGCTCATATAGGGCTTAATTGTATCTTCATAATTGCTTTCTTTGAACAATTTTATTTTTTAGTGTCTAGGCTATGGCAGAGTAATAATGAGTTGTAAAAATTACGGTGATTTGTAAATATTATATTGGTTGTTCCTCTGAAGGTACTTAAATCTTTGGTTGCATTGCTACGGTGATTCATTGTGCACCAATAACCCCTGCTCGTTACCTGATTGAGAAATATTTTTGTTGATTTAAGACAAAGTGTGATTATACAATTTTGAGTTAGGAGCTACCGAGGACAGAAGACTATAATTAAGTCCTTTACATTCATTTAGTTGCATTAGTTCATGCATATTCAAAAAAAAAATCCAAAATCCAAAATCCAATTTTTTTTTTAAATTTTACTTAACTTAGTTTTTAATCTAAAAAATATAAATTCATTTTCCTTTCCTTTGAAAATTTTCAATCAAAAAAAAAACATAAAATCTTTTCAAAAACAAAAAAAATCAAAATCAAATTCCCATTTTGAAAAAAAAATCCTTTTGGTAAATATTTGGAATCTGAGAACTAAAAAAAATACAAAAACAAAAACACATAAAAAAAATTTGAAAAGCCAAAAAAAATCAACTTCTCTTTTGAAAATAAATTTCACTTCGTAAATAGTTTTCTTCCTTGTAAAAAAACAAAAATAAATTTTCCCTTCTTTTTCCAAATCTTGTTTCAATCTCTAAACTCATTTCTAACTCCTTTCTCTTATCGACTTTCACTTGTGCATGAGTACTTGGACTCATGACACAACAGCAAATCATTGGACTTGCAACAACTAACCGTTTAACTCAAACAGACGATCCTTCTGAAATGACAAACAAGAATGCCCCTCGAACTCTTATGGATAGAATCTTTCCCGATGGAGTTTGTATTCCATCTTGCATCACGTTACCCGCCTCTATAGGTAACCATTTCAAAATTCACTCGAACCATATTGCTACGCTCCCAAAATTTGGCAATTTTAAACACGATGATCCATACATTTTCTTGACGAAATTCGAGCAAGTTTGTGCAACCATTAAACTCCAAGAACTTTCCGATAACGAAGTCAAACTTTGATTAATTCCGTTCGCTCTTACGGATTACGCTAAAAAATGGTTGTACAACTTATCGTCAAACTTAATTAAAACTTGGGAAGAATTTGTAAAAGCTTTCTTGAAAAAGTTCTACCCTTGGTGAAAAGGAGTAGAATCCGAAACAAAATTGTAAATTTTCATCAATTCAAGTGAGAACCATTCAGAAAATATTTAAAAGACTCAAAGAGATTTTGATAAAATTTTAGCACCATAACTTCGAAAAATGGACAATTTGCTAAATCATATACGATGGACTCGAAAAAAGCTCACGAACCAGGCTCGAATCAATGTGCAAATGCGACTTTCTTGACCAACATCACGACGATGCTTTGCAATTTCTTGAAAATTTCCCCGAAAAGTCGTTCTAATGGAACGTTCAAACGAAAATCAATTTACTCACGATCGAGTGCACATACGACAAGGTCTTCTTTTGCTTTGGAAGCTAAGATCGATGCAATGATTAAAAAATTCGATAACGTTTTCTCACCGAATCAAATGTACCAAGCTTTCCAACCCATGTGTTATAAATGTAGATCGTAATCATATAGTCGATCAGTGTCCCAATTCTGTCGAACAAATCATTGCTTTCAATAATGCCAAAAAACTACCCGTTTTCTCCAACATACAACCCTGGTTGGAGAAATAATCCAAATTTTGCTTGGAACCAAAACAATCCCAACACGAATACGGTTCTTCCCAATTTTCAGGCAATTCAGAATAATGCTTTGAATCCTCCATTTCAGCCCAACCATTTTCAACCAAACTTTGTGGGTCCAACTCATAATCAACCGCAACAATCAAAATTTCAACCAAATTCTGCTCCTCCCCAAGACAATAAACGTTTAAGTTCACTTGAGAAAACTATTGAAAAGTTGGCTAAAGCAACTACTCAAAGCTTTCAATCAAACAAAAATTTGCAAAATTTATTGACCTTATATATGCAAAACACAAACCAATCAATTACAAAACTTGAAATGCAAATGAGTCAATTAGCCACGTCTGTTAGTGAACGAAAACGAGGAACATTCCCAAGCCAGCCATTCCAAATCCCAGAAATCAAAGTGCAAACTCAAATCAAGTCCATGCTGTTCAAGATAGCAATGTCATCCAATTGAATGCTATCACAACTCTACGTTTCGGTAAATAAATCGATAATCAAGTTGTTAATCCAAATGATTTACCGAAAACCTCTCTCGATGTTTCAAACGAATCAGAACAGAACGTGGAGCCAAACGTTGAATCGAATACCAATCAAAATTCTTCTTCTTCTTCTACTCGAGTAGACCCGCCTACCGAGTATCGTGTTCCATTTCCACATCTTCATTGACCAAAGAAACACTCGGACCAAAATGAAAAAGATGTTGAAATTTTTTAAACAAGTCAAAGTTAACATTCCGCTTCTTGCAATCATTCAGCAAGTCCCAACGTACGCGAAATTTCTTAAGGACTTGTGTACCCAAAAGCGACACACTCAAGCGTCCAAAAAAGTCTTCTTAGCTGCCAGTCTGAGCGAAGTCTTCTCCCAATCCATGCTCGTCAAATACAAAGATCCTGGCTGCCCTACGATTTCGTGTACAATTGGAGTTAAGACGATTAACAAATGCTTTATAGGCTTAGATGTGAGTGTCAACTTGATTCCATACTCCATGTACGAACAATTAGGCTTAGAAGAGCTCAAACCCACAAAAATTATGCTTCAATTCGCTAATCGTTCCATTAAGAAGCTTTTGGAAGAAAACTAAGGCGTTCTCATTCGAGTAGGAAAATTCATATTCCTGTTGATTTTATCGTTCTCGAAACACAACCCGTAACAAATCCCATGAGTCAAATTCCATTAATTTTAGGCTGCCATTCTTAGCCACCTTAAATGCCTTAATCTATTGTCATAATGGTTTGATGAAAATCTCTTTTGGAAACATGACTTTAGATCTCAACATTTTCAATCTTGAAAGCCATTCGAACGAACATCATGACCAAACGTTGGAAGTTAGTGTCATTCACGAAAACGAGATACTTGACCTTAAAATGAATGCGAAGCTGAATACAATTTTTTTTCATGAAATCCCCAATGAGATTGAATACTCTCTTTTTTTGAATTGCTTCCAGTTGAGTCCGAATCTCAACCCAATTATTTGATCGAAAAACTCCTAAAGTTGGACCTCAAACCATTTCTCGATCACCTTAAATACGCATACTTAGGTGAAAACAAAACTTGTCTTGTCATAATTTTTAACGATCTTTCTCTTGATTAAGAAACTTCTCTTCTCTGTATTCTTTCGAAAAACAACGAAGCAATTGGATGGTCGATTACCGATATTAAGGGAATTAGTCCCGCTATTGTTCAACATCGCATCCATTTAATCGACGATGCCAAGCCTGTCGTGACGCGCAACGAAGGCTTAATCCGAAAATAAAAGATGCGATGCGTGATGAAATTCTTGAACTTCTCAACAACGAAATCATTTACCCAGTCTCTGATAGTTCGTGGGTTAGCCCAATTCACGTTGTACCAAAAAAGTCTAGGCTAACCGTTGTCAAGAATGATTCAAACGAACTTATTCCAACTCGTACTCAAACGGGTTGACGTGTTTGCATTGACTATCGAAAAATAAATGCCGCAACACGAAAAGATCACTTCCCTTTTCCTTTCATTGGCCAAATGCTCAAACATTTAGCCGACCTTGAATTCTACTACTTCCTTGATGATTATTCCGGCTATAACCAAATTTCACTCACTCCCGAAGTTTAAGAGAAAACGACTTTCACATGGCCATTCGGTACCTTTCCTTATCGACGTAGGCCATTCGGACTTTATAACGCTCCCGCGACTTTCCAACGATGCATAGTTGGCATCTTTTTTGACATGATTGAACGCTTTCTAGAAGATTTTATGGATGATTTCTCAATCTTTGACGATTCTTTTTCCCCATTTTTAGATCATCTCGAGTGGGTTCTAAATCGATGCAAAGAAAAACATTTGACTTTGAATTGGAAAAATGTCACTTTATGGTCAAACAAGGCATAATCCTTGGACATATCATCTCAAATAAAGGCATCGAGGTAGATAAAGCGAAAATTGACGTAATTGCAAACCTACCCATTTCCAAATCTATTATGGATATTCGATCATTTCTAGGACATGCTGTTTACCGATGTTTTGCGAAAGACTTTAGCAAAATCGCTCATCCTTTGACGACTCTCCTTGAAAAAAACATTCCATTTGATTTCAACTCCAAGTGTATCCCTTCTTTTGAACGTCTTAAAAAAGAATTCATTTCTGCTCCAATCATTTATGCACCCAATTGGGATCTCCCATTTGAAATAATGTGTGACGCTTCGAACTTCGCAGTTGGTGTTGTCTTAGGACAATGCATCAACCAAATCCTTTATGTCATTTACTAGACGAGTATGACGATGTTCAACTCAACTACACAACAACCGAAAAGAGCTTCTAGCCGTCTTTTTTACGCTCAAAAAGTTTCGACCTTTCTTGATAGTTCACACATTACTGTGTACACAGACCACTCTACGCTTCGATATCTCTTCGCTAGAAAGGATGCTAAATCCCGTTTGATTCGTTGGATCCTTTTACTTAAATAATCTTACCTTACAATCAAAGACAAAAAAGATCTGATAATGTCATAGCCGATCATTTATCTCGTCTTCTGAACGCACCATCTTCTTTGCCGACCAATGAAAACTTTCCCGATGAACAACTTCTTTCAATTTTTTTCGATCCATGGTACGCTGATATAGTGAACAACTTAGTCACTAAAGAAACTCACTCATCTTGGTTCAAACAGGACAAATGAAAATTCATGTCCTAAGTGAAATATTTCTGGGACGGTCCATACTTGTTCAAATATTTTCCCAACCAAATCATCCGAAGTTGCATTCCGAATAATGAGATCAGAAGCCTTCTTTCGTTTTGCCACGATCAAACGTGCGGTGGACATTTCGGTCCTCGAAAAACTGGGAAAAAGTGCTTCAGTGTGGTTTCTATTGGCCTTCTCTTTTTAAAACTCATTCGAATTTTGCAAAACTTGCGATCGATGTCAAATGCTTGGATGAATTTCTCGACAAGATATGATGCCTCTAAACCCTATCCTTATGATCGAAGTCTTTGATGTTTGGGATATCGACTTTATGGGACCTTTTCCCAATTCTTTTGAAAAATTGTGTAGTGTAACGACCCATAATTTCGCTACTTCGAAAATGAGAGATTTCATTTATTTTTAAATTTAAAAAGAATTTAAAACTTAAATAAATATGTTATATATAATAAATAATTATCTATTCTTATAGTTATTAAATTAAAAAGTATAAATTTGGATTTTAGAACAAATTGACAAAAGTTAAGTTTTGTTAAAAATAAATAAAGGCTTAAATAAATTGGTTTGAATATTTATTTGAAAAGTTAAAATATTATTCAAAACATCTAATAAAGATAATAAAAGTATATTAATATATTTAAAAATATGTTAATAATCGTTTTACAAAAATAACCAAAATTTGTCGTATTTTGTCAGTTTTGCATACACCATAAACCCAGAAAATTTGATATTAATTAAATATGATTTCATAATATAAAGAGACATGTTTTAATTTATTTAAATAAGTAAAAGTTTCATTTTAAAGTTTGATTTAAATCAATATATAGCTTAACAAAAAGGTCAAATTTTGACTGTAAAATTTGTCGATAAAACCACCATTTTCAACCAAAACAAGTTGTCATCAAGTTGTAGCAACTTTATACATTTTCTAACATATAAATACAAGTTTAAAAACTATTTAAACACTTTACATTTAGCACTATAGGTAAAAAGAGTTTACTTTTGAAAAGTCTAAATAATAAAAAAGTGTAAAAGTTATGATTTGACAAATTTAAATTTAATTAAAGCTTTTATAAAACAACATAGTTACCTTACTTTTCATCTAATTAATGAGATGTTATACTTATGCATAGAAAATTATCAAAAATATATGATTTAACAACTACAAACCATAAGAAAGTGACACATCTTCACCTCTTAACACACTTTTCCATAACCATCATTTCATACATTAAATGCAACTCAAATCAAAACTAATCAAGTTCAAAAGTAAACAAGGTTATTTGTGTCATTTACCACCAAAATCTTCACTTATAAATGCAACCTCAAACCTCTCCATTTTCACTGCACTTTCCTTTCACAAAATTTCCAAAATGCTTCTCTAGTTTCTCCATTTCTCTTCTACCTTTAGGCTACCACCTCGACATCACCACACCATCACCTTACACCACCAAACCCGAGCCTAGCTTCCACCTACGCACCTCCTACACCCACCTACCCTCGGCCATACCACCAAACCCGAGCATACCCAAGGCCATGCCCCTCCTACACACCAAGGCCGAGCCCTACCCACTTAAACACGAGCCCAAACTCCCTATACCCGACGTGTGCAAGCCCTACCCGAGCCCAAAGCTACCTATCCAAGCCAATACTCCACATACCTAAGGCCTACAACCGTTTCCCTCTAAAAACTCACGGCCAAACATATAAAAAAAAAGAGAAAGAAGAAAAAGAAAAGAAAACGAGAAGGAAAATAAATTAAGGCGAATATTCAAGACGTTCGGGAAAAGCGCATTTGTTCGAAAAGTACGTTAGCCGATAAAAAAGTTTGATGGAGTGGATATGAAGGTGAGAAATTCTCATCGTTTTTAAAATTATATTTTGGTTAAGATAAAACAATCACATTTGTATCCTTATGATATATGGATGTTTATACTAATTTGATTGTTAATATGGATGTTTGATTATTGGTTAGATAATTGAATTGTGATAATGTATTCCTTTATGGTATTAATAGTGAATGTTGGATTTGAAATCATATGTTATTTTTTTGGTTGAATGGATGTTATGATAGTGATGAATATGGACATTGGTTATGGTCATTTTGATTTAATAATCCCTTTGTTAATAAGATCATATTTTAGTAATATGAGATATTTTGGAAAAATAAGTCTCTTTTCATTTAGATGTGAAATTAAAGTAAAAATAAAAGAGAATTTGAAATTTGAAATGAAACGGATTTTAAAAGGATAGTTAAATTGAAATTGAAATTGAGATGGATGGTGAAATTGAAATCGATTTTGAAAAATTGAAGTTGAGATTAAGGTTGAATTTAAGTTAAATTGAAATTAAATTTTAAATTTAAGTTTTAAATGAGTTTAATTCGAAGTTAGAATTGAAGTTGGTTTGAAATTGGAATTTAAAATTTAATATTAAAATAATAGTAATATAATAATATTATAATATGGAAATAGTGAAATAGTGAAAATATATTTAAAATATTTTAAAAAGTGAAAATATTGATTTAAAATGCTTTGTAATGATTGTATAAGTGTTAAAATTCAATTTGAATAGGTTATTTCAAATATTGAAAAATAAGTTAAAACTAGGTGCATCGCGCAACGGTAGTTCGCGATTTCGTGCCCAAAAGTTCAAATGAAAGTGTAGAGTGGAATATAGCTCGGAATTCTCCAAGATAAGAAAATTCTGGACTATTACATCAATATCTTCGAAACAAAGAAAGAAAATCAAAATTTCATTGAGTATATTTTGAATTAAGACCAAATCAATTTTCTAGAAAAATCGCGCTAGTGTATTTAAAGTGACCATAACAGGAAATTTGTTTAAATGTGAATTTTTAATTATGGAAAAATATAGAATAAATTTTTTAAATCTATTTAAATGATTCGAAAGAGATTTAGATTGAAAAATATGAATTATTGAATGTTTAAAAGTTTATTTAATCAAATAAGCTTATATGGCACTTTCCGTAGCACTTTTATGCTGCAAATTGTATAGTTTTTCGAAGAGTTTAAACGTAACGATTTTTCTTAGAATCAATTGTAAATGTTTTAAAAAGAATAATTAAGAGTTTTGAAAGATAATTTGGAATGCTTATAAGTAATTCCAAAATAAAATTGAAAATCTGAGTATGCGAAAACGACTAGTACATTTGTCCCGCCTGTAAGATCTGGAGATAAAACAAGGTGTTTAACTAAGGTTAGGGATGGAGCAACCAGTGCCATAAACTTACCCGGCCTATATTTTTTTCTTAGGCGAGGGGTGGAACAGATCGAAAGGAAAGCCTGGATGCTCTAAAATAAAAAGATTCTGTTAAGTTTTCCAAAATAAATGAAGATTGGTATTATCCAAAATTTAAGCAATCTCCAAATATGAATGATCTCTATGATTCTATTTACTCAAAAATGATTTGGTAAAATTGATTTAGGGTTTATCGTAAACGATATCTTGAATAACATTGTTTCTGACCTGCCTAAAAGATAAGGAATTTGGATCGAGAGTTAAGTATGTAAATTTGAGATATTTGCCGAAACAAAAGAATGAATTACTGGGAATTATTCTAAGTCAAAATAAAGAGATTTCAAAATCATCTGAATAGAATTAAAGTGAAAACGACAAAATAAATCCTGTATACTCATATTCGCTTTTTATCGATAATTGGATTTCGAAGGAACCGGTGTCGGATTTGGGCGATTCCTGTTCGAAAACCACTTCGAACCTATGTATACATTTGAATGTGAAACTTGTTAAAGATGATGATTATTGAAGGCCGTGGATCTTCATAGCGTGAAGACTGCTTTTTGAACATGCTTTGGGTATCTCCCATTATAGAGTTATTAATAACAGTGGTTTCCTCGTGATGGAGATTTTTCGGATTGCAAGGACTACTCGCTACTAGTGGTAGTAGGAGAGTGCCTTCGGTTTGTCTTGTTCCTGGACAACTTGTATGGATGTTTGTTTGACATTGCATTTCTAATAATTACGTACATTGGTTTTTACAAACGTACATCAGTAGTGGCAGAGAAGGCAACTTCTCTCAGCTTAACACCCTCCTTGAGACGTACGAGCTCAAGGGTTGTATTTTTTTGGAAGGTAATTAACAGTTAACGGAAATGGTAATGTGGCATTCAAAGATGTAATATGTGCTATGTGAAAAGGTAATCATTACCTCAAGCCTCATCAAACCGAAAATGACTGAAACAGGATTAGATGCAGCAAGGCTAAGTGGGTCATTCCCAAGTAGGGTAGTAGGGTATGGTCATCCCCTTCTAGATATATTTCTTCCCGCTATGACATTCGGTACGTAAATTAATGTGGTTTATATGCTATGAGGGCCCTCGGATAAAGGTCGGTAACGACCGAGGGATGACATATTCAGTACTATCTAGTTATAGAGGTAGACCGGTCTTGTGTTGGTAGAGATTCCTTTGTGCTGTTCCTCGGGGCATCCATCTAGAGGTGTACCCACTTGGAAGGTAGATCCTTCACCTGGTCATTTTATGAAAATCCATTCTTCAATAAGAACCTACGGTTTTGTTTGTATTTGCATAATGAATAGCCTCGAAATGCTATATGGGTAACCATTTCGCATAAGATTAATAAGTTTATTTGCAAATGTTTTCAATGAGATGTCATTAGAAATAATATTAAAGGTTTTGATATAAAAGTGTTTTAGTTATCATAAGGTAAAAACCCGTTCTTATTTATGTGTGGGCGTGGTCTTATGAGATACTTTTTATTTTTAAAGGATTTTATCCAAAGGCTGATATATGACACTGTCATCTATTATTGAGTTTTTCTCACACTGATTTATCAAGCCTGATCCGGGTATTTTCAATACTCGGGTCAGATCCGAGTAGTCTCAGGCTTTGTCGAAGATGGTTGGAGTTTCCAGAGGAGAGCTGGTGATATTCATCTACGTATGGACATATTCTATTATCCGCTGTATTTAATGTGTTTTGGTTTGATGTTTGTCAGCAATTGTAAGGACAGATGTTTATAACTGTCCAAGCTGAATTTAGGTTAGACTCTGATATTGTATTTTGAAATTTTCCACGGTAAAGATTATTATTAAAATAATATATGTTATTCCATTCGCGTGAGATTCTATTATGTCTTTATTTTCTTTCTAACCTTAATGATCCGCTTATTCGTGCAATTTGAGTTGTACATGTGTGGTCGATTGTCGATTCAAAGGGTATGGAAAAGTGGGTCATTACATATATCCTTCTCGCCGTCGATTACATCTCAAAATGGGTCGATGCCATTCCTTGCAAAACCAGTGACCATAGAATTGTTGTGAAATTTCTCAAAGAAATCATCTTTTCGAGGTTTGACACACCTCGCACAATAATCAGTGATAGTGGAACCCATTTTCGCTATCGATCTTTTGAAAAATTAAGGAAGAAATGTCGATAACCCACAAGTTATCCACTCCATATCATCCTTAAACTTGTGGGAAAGTTGAAGTTCCAAATCGTCAAATAAAACAAATATGGAGAAAACTGTCAATAAAAAAAAAGATTGGTCTTAGAACTTGACCGATGTGCTTTGGGCATACCATACCGCTTTTAAAACTAATCTTGGGATGTCCCCGTTTCGTTTAGTTTATTGTAAAACTGGCCATTTATCCGTTGAAATCGAACACAAAGCGTTGTTGGCAATAAAGAACTTCTATCTTGACGTTGAAACATGTAACGACCCGTAAATTTTGAAAACTAAAGTAGTTAAATTTATAGGATTTTGTAATTAAATTTAGGAAGAAAGAAAGAAAAAAGAAAAAAATGTGAATTAATTTAATGAATTGATAATATTAAATAGTAAATTGAATTAAATCAATGCTCTGTAATATTTGAAATATTGTTTGGGAATGAAAATTTATAAAGGCAAGCATTTAATTATCCAATGCAATAATTTATTTATTAAAAGTAACTGCATGTAAATTTAGGCAATAAAGTTACTCAAAGCTGAATTTGTATAAGTTGAATGAAATGGGTTAATGTAAATGTTATATTAGGCTATAAATCAAATGGAAGAAAACGAGCGTAGAATTTGAATTAATTTATGAAATGAAATAAATTGAATATAACATAAACTTAAGTGTAAATTTTAAGGGTACGATAATAAGTATTATAAATTACCTAATTAAGTGGTTAATGAATTTATTGGAAATCAATCATGGTTAAATGAACCTTAATGTTATATAAATAAGAATTAATGCAGTAACTAACTTAGTGCAAATAAGTTTATGGAACAAATGTTAAGATCTTAACTGATGGTAAATAATAATTGGAGATAACGTAAATTCCATTTATAATATGACTATTGGTTAATGTAAAAATTTTAAATCAAGATTTGTTAATTTATTTGAATATAAAGAATTAAGGTAATTTAGTTTACTGCAATTAAGTAGAATTAAACTTTTATTATTACGTAAATAGAAAATTAAGTGAAATTGGAGAATATTAATGCAATAGTTTTGTATCCAATGTTAAATCCATCTATTTGATAATAAAGATTTGGTAAAATAGAAATTTTGGAAATTAAATAGATAATTTCTGTATTGGAATGGAATTGAGGAAAATACTAGAATCGATAAGTTAATCAAAATTTAAATTGACTTTTAAATTGTTTAAAACATTGTAATTGATGGAGAAATATAAAAGTGGTAAAATTGGTCAATTTTAGAATTTAAATAAAAAATTGGATTTTATTAATTAATTATTAATTTATTTAATTAATAGAAAAATAGCCATTTTGGCCACTGACTCGAATTTCAACGAAACTAGTTTCATCGGATCCGTAACGGTGAATTTTTATAGTACTTCAAGTTTCGCAGCGATCAGACTTTTCGTTTGATCGTGCGGACTGGAAATGCCTTGAAATATATGCAATTGAAATCAATTGAAATTAATTTGGAAAATATTGTTTTTAGCATAACTTCTTTGTACGATGGAATTTGGACTTGAAACATTTCCCATTGGGTTTAAAATATTTAAAAACATCTGTTTTGATATATGGGTTGACCTAATTTCGTTCCATAGTCAGAACGGACTTTTTGGGCCACTTTGTCGTCATCGCGTATATCTATCAACTCGATCCATCTATTTTATTTCAATTTTGCCTATAAATATCCTGCTATAAACCCTAGCCTCCCTATTTCTCATTTGTCTGTACGTATATTTCAACTATCTCTCCTCCTTAATGGCAGACAAACAAATCCTAGATCCAAATACAGTTCCAAACCAAATCAAAAGCTAAAATTTCAGACTCCACAGTATATAGCAAATTATATATCAATTCGAAACTCTTGAAGAGCGCAGTCCAGATCCACTGTTTGTTTTTCGATTGGAATTTCTGTGCATCCGAAATCAGTGGAAAGATTCACGGCCGTTCATCACGCGTCGATGAACGTTGTCAGATCGTCAATTTCTTTCTGAGTATTGTAGAGGTGACCGAGGGGAGTCGATCGGTATGGTTTGTTTCGAGAATCAACGGCTAGATCGTGCTATAAAATTCAATTATGGTTCTAAAAAGAAAGGCGGCGGCTGTAAATTTTGTTGGTCGCGAGGAGGTGGGGGAGTTCCGAGGTGGAGTAGCTGTGAAGGAGTGGCCGCGTTGGCCTAGCAGTGGCCGTCGTCGTTAAAGTTGCAGTGTAAAATCGGCTAGGTTTTCGAACGCGTTCTGATTGCGTGCGTGACCTGTAGGAGAAGGTGCGCGGTCTCCTGTAGCAGTGCGTTGAGTTAAAGAGGTGATGACATGGCTAAATCTTTAATGTGTTCTTTTTTGTTATTTTTTTATAATTGAAATTAAAACGCATTTATCGTTATATCTTTCACATACGAACTCCAATTCACACGCGGTTTTTTTGTTAGGATCATATTGAAATTACGGACTTGATGACGCTCGTTTGGATGAATTCCGAGATGGTCAAATTTTTGGGTTTAAATTGAATTTAAATTCAATTTAAATTCAAAAAGGTGAGTGTTTTAACCCACTCACAATTTCTAAAATTTCTTATGTTTGTTAAATTAAATTTGGATGCGATTAGAAATTTATTTATGACTGTTTGACATATTTTTAATCATCATCTCAGCTAAATTGCATTTATTTAATTAAATTGTCATTTACTTATTCATTGCATATAGACTGCCAGTTAAATTGTTATTTATTTATTATTGCATATAAACTGCCAGTTAAACAGTTATTAATTTATCATTGAATATAACTGCTAGTTAATTCCTGATGATTATTATCCGTTCTATATTGATGTTATTGTTTGAATTGGATGATGATTGTGATAAATGGTTGATGGTTGATATTGGATGAATGGATGCTGTATTTTATATTGTTATAAACTGCAAGTTATCATGCATTTTCATTTCATTCGGGATTGCGGTTTGAAATGATATATAACCGTAAATTTTATTTTTAAATTGCGGATTGAAATGATAAATATCTGTATCACTTGACCAGAGGATAGAAAATTTTATACAGACACCGCGGTATATATATAAAAAATATTTTGAAATGATTTTCTATGTTTTGTAAAGAAATATATATGGTTTATGTGATATTGATTTCTGATATTTGATAAAGGTTATTTTATATATAGTTAAATTCTTGGGTTTAAGCTATGTATAAAATTGTTTAAAGTATGAAGTAAGTTAAATAATAAAGTTGATTTTATTAAAATATATTATGGAGAAGTATTTGCTTGAATTATATTCCAATATAGAGTTTATATTGATTTTCATAAATCAAAGTTGAGAAGATAGTTTTGAAATTGATTCGAGATTTTATTTAATTAAGATCTTATTGAAATTTTGATTTAAAAAGAATATGGTGTTATAACTAAAATTCAGGTTTAAGATCATTTAAGTAAATATATAGTCCAAATAAATTGAGGAATATTCAATTATTGAATTTGAAAGTTTTATTTAAAGGATACTGGATTTATTAAGTAAGTATTTCAAAAACTAAATAATAGCAAAGTGAATTTGGCATATATATATAAATTAAAAATTTAGTTTGAAATGGTGGAATATTTAGAACTTTGAAATATATGGAAATTTAAATGGCTTGTTTGGGAATTCAAACCTGTATTTGGAATTGATTTGAGAAATTAAAAAGCTAATTTACTTTATAAAGTAATTTATTATTAAACCATTTAAGTATTGGAAATTTTGTTTCGAAGCTATTGGTTTAAGGTATATATATTTGAAAGTACTATGATTTTTGGAAAAAGATATAATTGAAATAAAAATGATATCATATTGATTTGGGTTTTAAAATAGAAATGATATCATATTTATATGGTTTTGAAATGGATATTTTATCCTGGTTTTAAAGTATAAACTATTTTTAAAGGACCGCGGTGTTATAATAACGTTTGGTTGTTGAAGAGACCGGGATCGGAAGTTGTCATACTCTGTGCCAACTCCGAAAACCATTTTCACAACTGAGTACGCGGTGGAGATTCCAGAATGAAGTAGGATGGTCGTGGCATTTCCTTTAAGGTAAATACGTGGACCCAACTTCCGTGAGTTGGCATAAGGTGGCTAAAACATGAGCGATTGACGGGTTAATTGAGGTAGCACCTTTGATCGGGCACATCTCTTCGATATTATACTTTGACTTTTGGGTTTATTCGGTGGCCACTTTTGATTTTTTTATTTGGAGGTGTGGCTCGAGGTGGGCGGTAGCTGCGGCTACGCGTTACCACCGACCCGGAAGCGTAATTGGTATATCTACCCTGGCATTGCCTTGTTGTGCCGTGTCACCTACCCTATCGCGCCTTGTACGAGTTTGGTTTTCTCCCATAGCCCATGGAATATTTAGGGTAGTCTCCCGTTCTGGAGATGCGCTGATATTGGATGGACTACTGGGACTATTACGTGTTAAGGGCTATATGGGTAACCCCTTAATGCTAAGAAAAAAGTAAGTTTATTTTACAATTAGACACTATTATAATAGCGAAATATACTACATAGTAAATAGTTTAACGGATCCTTAAGAGATATGAATCCCGAGCATCTTTTGAGTTACTGCACTCATGTTTATTTCTGTTGATTTAACTTACATAAGATCTTTTAGTTCTGGCTCGAGTGTTTTGTCTTTCAATTCGCTCGGGTCAGTCCAAGCGTTTCAGGATCGAAGACTTTAGCTCTGGAGGACGAAGACAGAGATTTCTATTGTTATTATTTATTATATTCCTCTACACTCATATTGCTCCGCTGCATTGTTATATGGTATGTGTAACTCTGAGTATGTTGTATAAGTATAATCGAATATTTTAAAACAGCTTTATAAACTGTATATTTGGTTATTATATTTTATCCTTTCGCTGTGAGATTCTGTTTTGTTTTATTTCTTTCTCATTTTTCTTATTTACCCCATAACAATCCGCCCTTCCGAACGGTTTGAATCGGCACATGTGTCGATTTAAAGCATGCGAAAAGGCGGGAAGTTACAAAACAGCTAGAGAAAACCGAAAACTACAACTCAACGAACTAGAAGAACTTAGGAATGATGCATATGAAAATGAGAAAATTTACAAAGAAATAACCAAAGTTTTTCATGACAATTCAATCCTATGTAAAACGTTTTCGCCTAACTTGAAAGTTCTTTTATATGACTCAAGACTTCATTTATTCCCTGGGAAACTTAAATCAAGATGGGCCAGACCATTTGTGGTACGAACTGTTTTTCCACATGGTGCCGTAGAAATAGAAAACCCCAAGGATGGATCGATTTTCAAAGTTAACAGTCATCGTTTGAAACCTTTCTTGGAATTGCCCTGCAACCAAGAGGAGGACCTCATGATTTTTCATGATCCACGTTACGTCTAGTAAGAATGTTAACCCTCTTTTGTAAATATGTACATATTTTTCTCCGTTACACTCATTATATCGTGCACTGACTGTGGGGATACATTTAAATATTAAGTGTGGAGGTGTATCATTTTCATTTTTTTAATTTTCGTGGCATTTTTGATTTTTCATTTTCTTTTAACAAAAAAATCTCAAAATTTCTAAATCACAAAAACATTTTCTTTTTATCATTTTTATTTACTTTTGAAGAAACGCTATAGGATAAGTATAAGTTTTGGTTAATAAATTGAAATTTTTGAAAATTTAGTTGTCTTAACAAAAATATAAATGATGATTACAAATAACAATGGTTTAACTAGTATATAGGAAGATTCATGTGTGTTAATTATGAAATATATTCTAAATTAAAAATTTTGTTTAGAAAAGTGGTAAATTTAAAGTAAAGGATAAAACATTTTTATCTTCTAAGTTAAATGGTGATGAATTTGCAAAACTCTCTCTTTTCAAAAAAAAATATAGAAAAAAATTGTATATATGTATATATTTTTAACACCTAGAGTCATTTGTTCACACTCGTGTATTCACTCGCCATGCTCTGTACCCTTCTCGCATAGACCGAAAGGCAGTGCACGATCGGTATATCTAGCCTTAGTTTATCTAAGTTAGGTGTATGTATATAAAAATTCTTTTTAATAATGTCTACAATCGAAAGTGTTCATACTTGTTTATTCACTCGCCACGCTCTGTATTCCCCTCACATCAGTCCGCAAGGCAGTGCATGGGTAATGTATTGGCCTTAGTTTACCTGAGTTAGGCATATGTAAATATTGTTAATATCAATAAAATTTTGAAATAATAGAGAGTAAGCAATTGAAATCCAAGCACCATTATAACTTGTTTGATTTGACTTGTTATTGAAAAGAAATGAAAATACCACTTTGATAAACTTTGATAATCAACTAAAGATATATTTCATAGTTACACTATATTATCGACTGAAATAACTAGTTAAAATATTGTATATTTGTTATGATAACTTAATTTTTGTTGGAAATTTTGACAAGTAAAAGGACTTAAATTTCTTGTAACATTCCTGAAATTTATCAAGTTTAATTTAGCAATTGAATTGATTTTTTTTGAAAAAAAACCGTGAATTAATTTGAAATTTCTAGGATAAATAAATAGATTTTTGATTATAAATTGAGATTTAATTAGAAATTTAAGCATAAGTATCTTATAAATAAAAATTTAATTTTAAATATAAGAATAAGTGTTTTATAAACAAATATTGGGTTTCAAAATAAAATGTATTAAAAATAAAATAGAAATTAAAAGCTTTAAAAAGTTAATAATAGTTTGCTTTCTAAAATATTAAATATATTTGGAAGATATAATAAATTTCAAAAAGATTTATTTTTAGGATTTAGTCCTCTTATATAAATAAATGTAACTATTGTTAATATGAAATCAAAGTATTTAAATTCATTCTTTTCTTTTTATAAAGTTGTACAAAAAAATAAAAAAAAATGAAAATGTATGAATGTATGTAAATAGATATAAATAAATTTTAATTCAAATAAATTGGGAATTTGAATCTACATTTGAAATAAACGTTTTTAAAATAAACATTTGGCTTTTAAAACCATTGAGGTGAAATTTATATAATGTAAATGTTGGCTAGAAATAATTCTTTTAATGTTGTATATATATACACAAAAGAATAAAGAAGTATATTTATTTATAATTTTTTTCTTTTGTCTTTATAAAATTATAAATATTAGATATACATATGTAAAGTATAAAATTGTATAAGTTAGATCTCATAATCATTTCTTCCTACACATGGCATTCAAGATATTTAAATTGAATAAAAAAATGAAATTTAAAATTATAAAAACTTTCCATCTCCCCATGTACAATCATAAAACAACTCAGCCAAATCTGAAAAATCAGTAATCAAAGATTTGGCATCTCATATCTCAACTCCCAAAGTAGAAAGAAAATGTGAAAACTAAGTTATCTTCAGTTCAAATTTTCAAGATAAACGAAATCAAAACCCGATTCATCAACAATTCAAAGATACAAGCAAATTCTTCTCAGATCTGAAAAAAATCAAAAAAAAACAGACAATCAAATTTTTGTGGAACATTATCATCAACCTGGGAACTACAAATGAAGATCTGGAAAACATAAGGAAGAAATGGCAGTTTAAAATTCAAGAATGCAAAGGTTTTCAATCTGAAAGCAAATCAATTCAAAGGCAAGTAAATTTCCTTTAAAAAAAAATTGAGTTTAATGTTGTTAATCAGTGATAAGGCATAAGATTAAAGCAACTGAAACAAAATCAAAAGCAGATTAACAAGTGAAGCAAAGAGCCAGTTTCCAGTTGAAAGAAAATCAAAAAAACAAATTACTGTCTTTGTTCAGCTAAATTAAGTGACCTAAATCAAAATCCCAGAATTTTCAAAACTGTCTCTGCTTTCAAACTTCAGGTGGGCAACTTCAATTTTTTTTAAAAAACCAGTTTTGTTTATTCAATGCTGTGAATCTGTGAGCAAACTACTTTGCTAAAGCTTAAAGTCTGATTTGATCTTGCAAGTGTGCTGTGAAAATTTTCTATTATGAATAGGAATGTGTTTGCTTGAATACAAATTTAGGGTGTGCATGTTTGACTTATAGGCTATGCTGACCTTTGTTGGACTACAGGCTTTCAAACCCTGTTCTTAAACCAAAATCTCCTTCTCAAATTTATCTTAGACTTTAGGATTTAAATGAAATTGTTTATACAATCCAGATTTAAGTTTTAAAAATAGTTTGAGTATGTTTTGTTTCTAAACTACCTGGAAGTATTAATATACAGTAAAAAAAGATTCTTGTTTTAATTTAAATTCAAAAAACTCTTGATTTAATCTCTGTTTAAACTTAAGTTATAAACAAAACTTGTTTGTTTCATCTCAAAATTTAGATTTAAATTATACTTAAGTTAAGAAAATATTGAGGTGTCTCTGGAATTACCTGGGAATCAAATGATTGAGCAAACATAAAAAATAGTCAAAACCCAAACTTTGTAATTCATAAATCCAGGATTATAATTTGAATTCATATACTTAAACATGATTTTTAAGACTAAAATCATAGTTTTTAATTTGGGATTGAGTGAGCATTTCTGGTTTAACCAGAAATGGGTTTTGGAGAGTTTTCTGGTCATCTCTGCGATTTGGGGTGTCGTGGTGCTTTTCGAAGGTAATAGAGTGATCAAAGATGATTGGAAAATTGTTAGGAAGATGATTAATTCATTGAGGAATTCGCGGTAGTTGATTCTTGTTTGGAACCCTAGTTTCAACTAGGTTCGGTATTTCAATTCGTCCATCCTCCCTTGTTGATCGAGTGCTGCGTGTTTTTAGGAGCTGGTAGAGGAGGCGTTGACGAAGTGATGACCGGAGTTTCGAGTACTCCGATGATCTCGACGTCGAGAACGATGAGTTTTCCAGGTTTTGGTAGAGGAGGCTCCTGTTCTGTTCCAGGTTTGTGGGTTTTTGAACTCGAATTCAATGTTGAGCCTTGGAAGGATGATGTTGTGATCGTGCTTGGATGTGGAGTTGGTCGTCGATAGGGGAAGACCATCGGAGATGGTCGGAGTTGATTAGAGTCACCGTGCATGTGCACGGTGCACTTTAGTCTCTGGTGAAATTTTGGTAAGCAGAGGGAAGGAACTCGGGTTTCCTCTTGAGAGGTTCGAGCATTTGCTCGAAGTTTTTAGTTTGTGGCTCGAAGTAGATTAAGTTGCCTCGGGTAAAAAAAATGATGTTACAGGTTTTTGACAGAAACCTGTAGTGTTTGTTTTAAAAATTTAAACTGAAGTTTAAAAATGAAAAAGAAGTTTTAAACTAAACCTAAGTTTGAATCTGAATTCAAGTAAGTTGAACTTTAGTCTTGTAATAATTTAAGTTTCTAAAATTTAAATTTGTTTTAACACCTTTAAGTATTTAAAGTGAATTTGGCAGGAATTTAAAACTGAAAGTCAAATTGTAAGTAAAGGGTTAAATACGTTTAAATGTAAGTTTTAAAATCTGGAATGTGAGCTTGAATCTCAGTTTTTAAAATAAAATAAAAGTTTTAAATTTAAATTGTTTTAACTACTTAAAAAAAATGGTTAAATGATTTGAAATTTAAAATAAAGTTTAAATGTAAGTAAGTTTTTGAATCTAAGTAATATGGAATCAAAAACTTAATATGCATTCCAGTTTTGAAATAAATGAAAGTTTTTAAATTTAAAAATGATTTAAACAATTTTGTTTGTTAAAGTGTATTTTTAAATTGATTTGAATTTAAAAATGCATTTGGTTTAAAATTCTTTTAAACTTCTCTTATAAAATGAATATTTCTTTAACTTGTGAGATAAAAAGGTTTTTGGAATTGTTTTTAAAACTTTGCTTAAGTTAAATTTGTATTCATTTTAAATCTTAAATTTAAAATAAATTTGAGAGCAAATTTTTTTAAATGCTTTGTTTAAGTGAGAGATGTTTTATCTTAAAGATAAATAGAATTTAATGATTTGGATTCATTAAATTATTAAGTTAATAAATCAAATAATTTATAAATGATTAATTAAAAATAGTAATTACTTAGTGAAAGTAATTAGGAGAAGATCATTAAAGGTTAAAGATTGATAAATCAAATATTAAGGGTTAATTACTTTAAAGAATAATTAATTAATATGGTTAATTAATTAAGATAATTAAATCAAGAATAACTAATTAAGGTTAATTAACTTAAAGTGATTAGGAAATCATTATTAATTAAGGAGTAATTAATTTTTATAATTAATTAAGGAGTAATAAATCTATTAATTAATAAATTAAGGATAATCAATTATAATTAAGATTTAATTAATAATTAGGGGTTTATTAAATAAAGTAATTAATAAAGGAATAATTAATTAATAAAAATAATTAAGGGCTAACTAATTAACGATTAAGGATTTATTAATTAAAGAAATTAATTAAGAAATGATTAATCAATGAAGGTGGTGAAGATTTAATCAATTGTAGTCAATGATAATTAATCATTGATTAAAGATTACTAATGAAAGTAATTATGTGGGTGATAAATTTGAAACCACACGATTTATTCACCTAAATCGAAGATGTTTGATTGTTATTGTATGTTATGTGATGGATTGATATATTTGATATGTGATGTGGTGCTATGTAATGCTTTGTGCTAAGCTGTTATATATATGATGTATATATTGTTATATGAATATGCAACCCCTTGACCCGTAAAATGACATTTGAATTTCGATGCGATAGGGAGTCGGGTTCCAGTTGGTTATCCGAAACCCACATCGAATCGTATTAGTGAATCTTTGTGATTGATTTACTTTATCTATGAATCTGTGAATGAAGATAAGCGTTATGAGTTATACCGCTTATCGATATTGATATATCTGTGCCGATTGATGATGTGGCACTTTTATTGTGTAAAACCCTGGACCACACTTATACACAGACAAATATGGATTGCACGTGGAAATGGGTTAAGTCTAGGGGTGGGCATAAACCACACCGCTATACGAAAACCGCCCGCACCGGACCGCAAAAGCGGTGCAGAAATCCGCACCAAATCTTCTTCCCAAAGCTGATACCCCAAACCGGACCGACCCACATTGATACGGTTCGGTTGCGGTTTGGATGATTGAACCAACCATATTAAACCGGTCTGAAAATTTATACTAGTAATCTTATGATAAAATTATAAGCAACTCCTATCTTATTTTAGATTCTAACGATGTACATTCTATTTTCATTGTATGTTGTTATATTATTAATAATCACTGACATAAAGGAAGAAGTTATAATTTTGGTATAATATTTTTCATCTCATTTTTTTGTGAGTAAATGCTAATTATAATCTTATTCTATTCATTTTCCTTAATGATATGCATTGATTAATATTGATGTTTGGTAAATCTACCAAAAAAATCTCACTTGTAGGTAAATGTCAAAATGAAATATTCATAAAATTAAGAACTAATGCTTCATTTCAGTATAACATTGTGTGTTTTAACCTTTAAATCTAAAGTTTCACATAGTTTCCTTTGCAAATTGATTGTTGATAGTAGTAATTCTTTTATTTCATATTTAATATGGGTTCAAACCGGACTGGACCGAAACCGAACCGTATTACATTCAAACCGGACCGAAACCGAACCGTTTAAAGATTGATATAATGGTTTGTATTTTTGATTAACCGTTTGATGCGGTGCGGAAGCGGTTTGGACTTTAAACCGCACCAAACCGACCCGCGCCCACCCTTAGTTAAGTCACAGATTTTGAAATAGTTTTTAAAGATTGAATTTTTGAATCCAAAATAGTTTTGGAATTAGAATTGAAAGCTTTTGATAATGAATTTCAAAAATAAAAGTTATTTTGAATAACTTGATCGAGTTTTGAAATCTAAATAATTTGACTTAATTTTGAATTCAATATTTGAAATTGAATTCTATGATTCGGAAACTAGAGTTCAAAAAGGTTACTCAACTTATAAATGGGCTTATATGGGTTTTTAAAACCATTTTAAAAGTGATGTTTTGGAATTTAAGTTTAACCCAAGCTTTCAACTTGTATAAATTGGATTTTTCTGAAACGAAACTATTTGTTTCAAATAATAAAAGCTTTCACATAAGAAATGAACTTCCAATTTGTGTTTCAAGTCTAAAATGAAAGAAGTTTTCCAAGTTATAGATAAATCCTTGGAAACGTGTTTTGAAAGCTATAAATTAAATCTTTAGTTTAAAGATTTAAGGAATTACTCCAATTGAAATGGAAATTGTTTTGAAATCTATGAATAGATCTTTGTGAAACTGGGTGAAACTTTGTGAAATAAATCTTTTTGTTTAAAGATTTAGAATGGTAATTTGTTTAACCATTTGAAAGAAAGCTTTGGATTTTTAAGTTGTCACCTAACTGAAATCCCATATCCATATATTTTTAAATATTGCGCTCACTATTCGGATTAGCCGGGAGAGGACCTTGTGTCATATAACCCATTTCGAATAGTGATACGTCGTTATGGATTGCATTTGAAGACCGGTGTTGAAGACCGGGTGTCTTCGAGAACGATAGGATAACCCGTCGATTGACTCTGCATTGAGTTGCTCCGGTATAGAGTTCTCCCTAAGTGATGGGAAGTCCGATCGGGATTGTGGATACCCGGATTTGCAAGGGCTTCTTCGAAAGTGCCTTCAGTTCTGTTCGAACCCGGAACAGACTTGTATGGTTGTATGTCTAACACTACACTTTGAGATATTAAACTGATCTCTATCAAATACATTTCTGCTTGGTGGCGAAGAATTTATTCTCTTAGCTTAACACCCTTCTCTGAGACGTACAATCTCAGAGGTTATGTAGTTGATATTTATCAGTGATATACTCCCAAATTTGGTAGTGTGGCATGCTAAGTGCTGCTGTGTGTTGATGATCATTTGTGATCAAAGCATGGCTTTTGTATAAAGCGTAGCTTTGTCGACGAGACTGCATCAGGACCTCACACCTCGAAAATGGTCGAAACAGGAAAGATGCAGCAAGGTTATGAGGGTCGCGCCCTTTAGGGTTTGTCATTCCCTTCTGGAAAAGGGTGGCATCATGGTATGGAGCCCAGATACTTACTCATGTGGATACTGCAGATCTATTACTTTGTGATTGCTTTGTGGTTGTTGGTGTCGAGCGCTTGAATAAAGGTCCCAAAGGACCGGGGGATGGCACGCTCGTGTAGTAGTTACCTAGTTACAGAGGTAACCCGGCCTTGTATTGGCAGAGAGCCGGTTAAGCTCTCGGGACGTCCCGCCAGAGGCGTACCCATGGACAGTAGGAAGTTCCTTAGCCTGATCATTTGTTGGAAATCCAATCAAAACAATACGCGCCCTGTACGGTTTTAGTTGTATAACCTGCCATGGAATGTGGTGGTAACCTGCTATTGAACATGGTAGCTATAGTAGGCATAAGTGCGAAATGCCTATGCTAGATAGGATTAATATTATACTTTTGAAAGATTTTCCACTATGCACTAGTAATAATATCAAATAATTTTTCTCGTATTAAGCATATTTGACTATCATAAGGAGAAATCTCCTCCAAGTCTGCGTTTGCATTGTGTGTGTGGCGGGAGGCCTTATGGTAGTTTCATTTTCTAAAAAGCATTGCGAATTTATTTTAAATTCTCTTGTTGTTTGTTTAAAAGACCAAATGTTTTTGTTTGCTCATACCAGTCCCACGACTGACTTGGAGTTTATTGTTCCTTTCCTAAACTCTGGGTGTCCACTATTTTCCCACACGGGCAGTCTAGAGTTGGGTTTTTCAGATAATCGAATAGTAGGTCTAGATTCGATATCTTCCAGCCTTAGGTTTTGGCAATCGCATTTGGATCGAGTTGCTTCTCTTCATCTTGATTGGGAGTTCGAGCTATTTTGGGATTGGTGCCTTGGAGATGGAGATTTCCGATGCTGGAGTTCTTCCTTGAAGACTATCTTGGAGTTATTGTTCCGCTGTTGGTGTTACCTTTTCTTTTCCGCTGCTGTTTTCTTGTATCATATCTCTGATGTATATTGATATCCATTGTATCATTTTGTTGTATCATATTGCATCAGTTATTGTATCAAATGTTGTATATCGATATATTCTTTTTCTTCCGCTGTGTTGTTATACTTAATGTGTTATAAGCTCCGGCGAACCAAATTCGACGTTTGGATCTGCGGCATTTGAATACGAGTGTCATATTCGATGCCGATTTTCGAAGGTCGAGTCAAGGTCGTTAGAATTCTTGATAATGACCAAAATTTATATTTAACTTATTCATGTTAATTTGAAAGCAAATTCTTCATTTGTGAATATTCTCAAAAACTTGCATTCATCTAATTGTAAATAAATCTTACATTTTGTAAATATTTTCACTTTGCATTTGGATTTTATGGGTAGTATCCACCGAAAACCCTCACGAGACAACACTTGTCCTACTGGGGACACCTAGAGGTTTAACGGCTTATTTTATACGCTCAATTCAATCGTGCTCCCTACAAAAACAGATTTATCGTAGTTTTCCTTTATTCGAGGACGAATAAAAAGGTAAGTGTGGGAGTATTTGATGTGCACATAAATGTTATGTTAACCCGCCTTTTGTCAAGACTATAAAAAGGTGGATTCAACCTAACCAACTTTACGACTATCGAGGCTAGAATATGATGGATTAGGTTTAAATGGATGAAGCTCGCTTGGATGGGCCGCTCGACATTGAGGTTTGTCGTTGTGGCTCGGCATTGTGGTGGCATGGCTTGGCATTGATGGGGTGGTTCGGCATTGGAGGTGGCTTGGTATGGTTTGGGTTGGCTAGATGATATAGGTCGGCTTCGATCTGGACTTCGTGACTCGTTCGGCACGGGAGGCTCAGTGTGAAGGTGTGGTCGGGAAGATGTGGCCCGGTGTGGTGGTGTGGTTCAGCCAGGAGAGGTCGTTGGCTTCGGTGGTACGGTTCGGTCGGGAAGGGTCGGCACATTCGGTTCGACATTTCTGGATCGGCGAGGATGAGAACTTCGAGTCGGCACAAATGTATGGTTCGGTTACTTCGAGTCTTGAGGTATGTGAATTTGGGAGATCACTCGGGTAGCTTGGTGGAGAATCACGTGGGTCGCCATGGTGGCTTGGAGTGTCGCTCAGTGAAGGTTGGAAGTTTGTGCATGACTTGGCATTGATGGGGTGGTTTGGCATAGGCCGGTCAACACGATAGTGTGGGTCGGTCGTGATGGAGGATGTTGGCTTGGCTATGGTTCGGATGGGCCCGGACAACTCAGGAAGCTCAATAACTCAGGATTTTCCTATAAATACAGCATGTGAAGCTTTAGAAAAGGGATCTTTATTCTGTTTCCCTTCGCCTTCTACACAAAGGCTGCTCTGCCGTTGTTGTTCTTAAAATTCTGGATTGTAATTGTAATTGATTCTAACATCAATAAAAAAGAAATTTCTGGAGTGGACGTAGGCCGGAGTCAACCGAACCACTATAATTCTATGTCTTTACCGCTTTCTTTTTAATTGTGACTGTTCTTCATATTTACACTCTCTACATACATCCTATCTGTAATCTGAGACTGTGATTTGGTGTTTTCATCTGGATTTGGGTGTTAGTGACCAATTTTGGCGCTAACATTTTATTGCTTTCGCTGAGAAGGCAAGCATTCGGGAATTTGGAGTTAGGAATTTGGATTCTAGGGAGCAATGGCTAGGCCATTAGCAAGGAGGCAAGTGACAGAAAGGAGCAATTAAGAGGGAAGTCAAGAGGCCTCCTTTGGAGTTGGAGCTGGTCGAGCATCTGCCTACATCACTAGAGATGAGATTGAAGCGATGCTAAAAAGAAAAAAGGATATGATATAGACTCTTCTCAGACAATTTGGACAAGCAGGAGCTGCAAGAGTTCAGATCCATGGAGCTGGAACAGAAGCACCCCACCAACAAGCAGATGGAGTGGTTCATCAGGGTGCAGCCCCCAATCAGCGTATAGCTATCAACCTGGATGGACTTAGACTCAGGGGCACACCATCAGGAAATGCTGGACCAATACATGGAAGGATACCAGATAATGCTGTGCATCCCGACACAAACATGAATACTGGAGTACGTGACGAGGAGTATGTGCCAACATTCCCTTGTGAGCTCGGAGGACAGATCGGAGGTAGCGGACAAGGATTACAGCTTGGCAACAATGAAAGATTAGCAAAGATGGTCAGACGAGCTGTGAGAGGTGGATTGGTAAATAAAAACTTGGAGGATGTAAATAGGAGTCCCTTTACTCCTATTATCAAGTAAGCTAGGAATCCACCGAATTTTAAGCTACCAGTGTTGGAGATGTATGACGGGAGAACGGATCCTGCCGTTCACTTGACGAGGTACATGAGGCATATAGAGGTACTAGGGGCAACGGATGTGGTCATGGCTTGATGCTTCCCTTTGTATTTGATGGATATCACAACTATGTGGTTTAGACAGCTAGAGAGTGGTTCTTTTGACATTTGGACAGAACTAATTGAAAGATTTATGAGGCAGTTTCAAATCCATATTGTTAGACCCAAGAACGTAATGACCTTGACATTGGTGAAACAATGGAAGGAAGAGTTGCTTAGGAATTTCTTTACCAGATTCAATGCGACAGTGGCTTCGGTGGATCGGCCCGATCCATCGATGGTTTTGATGGCGGCAGTTTCAGGAATTGCAGATAATTCGAATTTTAAGATATTGTTGGAACGGGACCCATCGAGGGATCTTGGGGAGTTCTACCATGAGGCGAAAAGGTTCCCGAGGCAGGAAGATGCGAAGGCTGAGAGAATAGGGAGAGAAGCTGAAGCTTATGCAGCAAGGGGTGAAGGTCCACCCAGTGAGGATCCAAATAGAGATGATAAAGGAAAAAAGGAAACCGAATAGCAACGGTATCACTTTGAAGAGGCCTTGAAGGGAGTCAATGTTTTCTTCTTACACAGATTTGAATGAGGCTCTAGAAAGGATTTACTTGGACACTCGAGGGCGCCTCCATTATCAAAGGCCGGTAAGGAGGGAACCTTCTGAATACGAGCGGGTATCGGGAAAGCATTGCCTATACCATGAGCTAGATGGGCACAACACAAGAAATTGTAGGCATTTGAAATATATCATGGAGGAACATGTAAGGTATGGTACCTACAACAGTACATAAGGAATCGAACTGTAACCGTGGAATGGGAGCGGCCACCGCCTACCTCAAACGAAGGTGGCACTAGATTTAGTCACCGCCGACTTATTATCAACTGAATGGTTTTATGGTTCTGAATAAGTAATAGAACTCAAAGTAATATGGCTAGGTCACTTACACACGTACGGGATCGACGATGGTCCCTAGGCGTGCTCTGAGATGACAAAAAACCGTACTGCTTGGGTCTATGAAATCATGGTTTCTTTCTGTTTTTCTACAAACTCTGGTTTCTTCTCTGGTACTTTGGACATTTAATTCCATTTGTTGTACAAAATTTTGCTTTAATAACTGAATTCTGTAATGATCGGATTTGGATCAATGTAATAAATGGTACAGGTCTCGCGATCACGGTCCCGATCGGAGAGATAGGGAAGTAATAGCAAGTTACGAGTCTCTTCGTCGAAGAGTGATGGAATTGACTCGAACACAACATAAAAAGTCCTTGGCCGGAGAGCCAAGGCCAGAGAATATAAAAAGTCCTTGGCCAGAGAGATCAGGCCGGAGAATATAAAAAGTCCTTGGCCGGAGAGCCGAGGTCGGAAAATATAAGAAGTCCTTGACCAGAGAGTCGAGGCTGGAGAACATACAAGCCCCTGACCAGAGAGTCGAGGCTGGAATGGGATAACATGACCCGACGAGGTCTACAGATTCAATGAGTAAATCCGGAGTGGTAAGGGATTTGGATTTCGGCTTAGGATAAATGGACCCAGTGAGGTCTTGGATTTGGCAAAGGGCCCGGAGCGGGCTCGAATTTGGATAACGACCCAGAAAGGTCATAAATTTGACTATTGGTTATTGACGGATTAAAACTTGGTGACGGATATGATGGCTTGGTATTGGATCAGATTATGGGTCGAATGGTATGGTTATGAATGAAACATAGACTTGGGATATTGGATTTGAGGCTATTCAAAACACACCTTCCAATAAGCAAGGCATGTTTTGGAGGGTAAATGTTAAACCACCTTTTGTCAAGGCCATAAACAGGCGGATTCAACCTAACAAACTTTATGATTATCGAGGCTATAATATGATGGATTCGATGGAGCTCGCTTGGATGGGCTGCTCGGTATTGAGGTTCCTTGTTATGGCTTGGCATTGTGGTGGCATGGTTCGACATTGATGGGGTGGTTCGGCATTGGAGGTGGCTTGGTATGGTTTGGGTTGGCTAGATGATATAGGTCGGCTTCGATCTGGACTTTGTGACTCGATCGACATGGGCGGCTCGGTGTGATGGTACGGTCAGGAAGATATGGCCCGGTGTGGTGGTATGGTTCGGCCAGGAGAGGTTGTTCGGCTTTGGTGGTACGGTTTGATCGGGAAGGGTCGGCACATGCGGTTCGACATTTTTAGATCGGCCAAGATGAGAACTTCAAGTCGGCATGAATGTATGGTTTTGTTACTTCGAGTCTTGAGGTATGTGACTTTGGGATGTCACTTGGGTAGCTCGGTGGAGTATCAGGTGAGTCAGCGTGGTGGCTTAGAGTGCCGCTCGGTGAAGGTAGGAAGTTTGTGCATGGATCGGCATTGATGGGGTGGTTGGGAATAGGCCGGTCGGCACGGCAGTGTGGGTCGGTCGTGATGGAGGATGTTGGCTTGGCTATGGTCCTGATGGACCCGGACAACTCAGGAAGCCCGGTAACTCGAGATTTGCATATAAATACAGCATGTGAGGCTTAAGAAAAGGGATCTTCATTCTGTTTCCCTTCATCTTCTACACAAAGCCTACTCTGCCATTATTGTTCTAAAAACTCTGGATTGTAACCGTAGTTGATTCTAACATCAGTAAAAAGGAAATTTCTGGAGTAGATGTAGGCCGGAGTCAGCCAAACCACTATAAATTTTGCGTCTTTACTGCTTTCTTTTTAATTTTGACTGTTCTTCGTATTTACACTCTCTACATACATCCTATCTGTAATCTGAGACTGTGATTTGGTGCTTTCATTTGGATTTGGATGTTAGTGACCAATTTTGACGCTAACATCTGCATATATTTACATCCATATTTTATCTATTTTTATTTAAATAAAAATAATATTTGGGTATTTAACATGTTTAAAACCAAAATTCAATTATTTTCAAATCATCATATATTCATCTTCATTCAAATATAAAATGGTCATTTTTGGTGCATGTGTTAACCTAAGAATTTTTACTTGAAAATTTTTATGATTTTTAGAGGAAATTTTGATGCATATGAAAGAGGGTTTCATGAAGAAATATGCATACACAAGGGAATACAAAGGAATGAGGAGGAAATAATTTAAGTTAATGATCATGGAGGATCCCGCCCACTTACCTAAATCTACAATTAGAAGCTAATGGACAACTTAGTGGAGGTTAAAGCTTCATGCACATTTAGTAATGGATTAACTAGAGGCTAATGGTTACTTGATGACCACACTTCCTAAAGGGCATTTTGAGAAACACCCTAAAAATGGAATTAAGGTTTTATACACGTATAAATAGCCCTCTTATGTACATGTAAATATCTTCTATTCTCTTAAATTAGTTAGGAAATCAAAATGAAAGTTGTAAGCTCCGTGTTTTATGAAATAAAAATGGCTTTCTGTCCTCTTTCACTTCTCTTTTCTAGTTGTTTTTATTTACTTTTATGCTTATGCTTATTTCTATGCTTTTCTCTTTTCTTTGTTAGTAGATTAAATTTACATTCATGCAAGTAGTGTAGCTTTGTTTTTTATGCAAATAGTTAGTAGTTAATCTTTCTTTCTTCCTTTGCTTAGTTTCCATTTCTTTGCTTTTTAATGTTGAAATTTACAAGTGTTAATTTGATAACACAAATGAGTAGCCAAAACCCTTCTATTTTTGGGTAATAAAGCTCTCTAATTTTATTTAATTTCAATATTTTTATGATTTATGATCTCTTTTGGTTTGTGCTTCATGAAATTGAATTTTGATGTAAGTTTATACAAGTGGGTTTGATAGCTTATCTTTATTTTGCAAATGAGCTATTCTTATTGAACATAAACACAATTTACATCATCATTTGCTAATTGATTTTTGATTTTAAAAAGAAAGTAAAAACAAAATTTAATAATCTATCTTACTAATTACAATAGTTAATAGATCATATATAAAATAGCTTTTGTTTTGGATTCATTTTCATGAGAATTATAACTGGTATATTTGTTGTATTATAGTTTGATGGTTTAAGTTATGTTAATTAATAACATATATAAACCACACTTATGATCAATGCAACAATTATTTCACTTAATATCATAACTAGAGAGCATAAATTATTTGTTTGTTGATTTACAAAAATAAAAGAGTGGATTTGCCTCTAAATTGTTCTCTAATCTCATAGTTTATAGTCTCATTTTCCTTCCAATTTTAGCTTCATTTTGTTTACAAATTGTAGTAAACAATTTTCTCTTCACTTTGGTCTAATTTGATTGATTAAAAAATTCTAAAAAATTCCCTGCGGATCCCACGTACTAAAATTGTACATTGTGCACTTGTAGTAATTTTATTTCAAAATTTTTCGATGACTTTCTAACTCGATAGAAAATTTGTCGTTAAATAAGAAGACATGTTGTACTTTGATGCAATTGATATTCTGAGGTACAATGGCACAAATTCAAAGTAATTTCGGCATAGCCATGTCTAGCATATTCAAGTAATTCGATGTTTGGCTACCAAAATTAGATTATCAAAGGAGTTTGGCTTGTATTCGATGGCATGGCGTCGACTGTAAATTTTCCTTGACAAACAATACCATTCCCGAAAGTTTTCTTAGTATTCGGTGTATTGGCACGTGGTGTTTTTAGTTCGAAGCATGGTTAGCTGAAGCTAACTAAGATGAAGGAGGAATAAAGATAAAAGGTAAAATGGGGTTAAAAAAATTATGGACAAAATAGGTAATAGTAAATATTTTTAATATGGTGTGTGTATCCCCTCATAGTAGTTTTATTTTTAGTGGAGTGAAAATAAAAATGACGCCCTCATATCTAAAAGTAGAGCGTCGGTAACAATACCCTTATAAAATTAGTTTTTGACCTTTTAATTGTAAAATTAAAATTTATTATGCAACATATGATAAATTCATTGAATTAAACAAAAAATAATTAAATTTGTTTTTATTTTTTATCTAATTATTTCTGGTATATAGTTTATATATTAAACCCGATAATATTGTTCATGTTTATTATTTATGTTATGTGATTTATATATATCTTTATATTAGAATGTAACAATAACTTAAAAACTTTTGTTGATAAAGGTGTGGTATATATATCGAAACGTCGTATTATGGGATTTATTAGATGAAATTATGAATAATTGTTAATTGAATTTATTGAAATAGTTTAAATACAAGATTACAAAATTAGTGTATATATATTAACTTAAGTGTACAATATTAGATGACATTAAAGAGGGATTGGTAAATAATCATAGGAATTTTAAAATACAGGTACTTGAAATTAAAAAAACGAATACATGGTAAATATATTGGTTTAAATGAATATATATTATGTATATATATAATATTAAGATACAAGATTTATTTATCTATTTAAATGTTTGAATTGTTTTTCTTTTACCGTTTTTGTTAATAGAATATGGTATGCATATTGAAATTTTGACATTTTCATGATTTATTTGATGAATCAATGAATAATAGTGTATTGTATTTATTTAGAAGATTATATATAATATAATGATAATATTTTTTTGGATTTTTTTTGAACTGGTACTTTATATACAACAAATCATTGGGACAACATATCCCATGTCAAATAAACGTTCGAAAGCAAGTTTCGAACTTGTGACATCCTGCACCAAAGCCGAATCAATTATCTACTTGGACAAAGGTGCTTGTCTTTTTTTTTTGGATTTATTAGAAGAACAAACTAACTATTAATTGAGTTTATCAAGATAATTTAATTTGAGATCTTATAAGTAGTTAAACTATATAGAAATGAATATAAAATATTAAGAAAGAATTGAGGAGGATTTGTAAATAATCATAGAAAATTTAAACTGTAGATGCTAAATATAGAATTTCATGGTGCGATGATATATTTATTAGGAAGGAAGCATTATAAATTAAACCTATTAATACTGTTTATGTGTATTAGATGATATTGCGGAAGGTTTTATAAAAATATATAGAAATTTCAAAATGTAAGTACCTAAAGTTATATATAAAAAAAGTTCTACAATGCAATATATGTTTAATATATTGATATAATTGTACTATAAATTAAATTTATTATTATTATTATTTATGTATAATTTAACTTATTTATGCGATTCATGTATTTGAATGATTCTTTTAACAGTTTTTTTGTTAACATAAATTGGTGTAAATACCGAAATTTCAAATTTTTATGATTTATTTAACAAAGTAATGAATAAAAGTTTAACTCAGTTTATTCAAATAGTCTTAAAATTACATAACTAGTTAAAATTTATGAACCCGGATGTAACATATTGAGAAGTCCAGGGTTTTTTTAAATGATTATAGTGATTTTAAAATGTATGAATTTGAAGTAAAAAAACATTGTTTTGTAATGCAACGTATTGTAAATTAATTGAGGAAAACGACTTGTAAAGTGAATTTTTTTATTGTTTATGTATATACTTTATGTGAGTTATATATCTTTACTTTGATGAGAAAACAATTTTATTATTTTTATTAATATGTATACGGTTTTATTTTTGTGTACACATTAAAATTTTCATATTTTCATAACATAATAGATAAATTAATGTATATTAGTTAATTGAATTTATCAAACTAGTTTAAATTTAAGGTCGCTTAGTTAGTTTAAATATATGCACTGAAATGTAAAATACTAAAAGAAAAGCGAGTTGAGTTTTGTAAGCAGTCATGGTAACTTTAAGCGTAGGTGTTTGAAACTAAAAGTAAAATTTTACAATGTGAAATGCGATAAGTGTATTAAGATAATTGAATTATAAATTAATTTTGTTGTTCTTGTTTTATGTAATTTATGTATCTTTAGTTGAATGAGAAACTAATTTTACTATTTTGGTTGGTTAAATAATTTTATACATATTGAAATTGTTGATCTTTATTATTTCCTTGAAATACTAGTAAATATTAATTAACCGAATATATTTACATAGTTCAAATTTTGATTATTTAATTAAAGAGGAAAACAGTTGCCAGAATTTATAAGAGAGGTAGAACCTCTTCTATGTTACTATTATTTAATAGATAGATTTACTAACTAATGTATTTAATTTCTAACATATACATTACCACGATGAATCATATTTTCATATTTCTTTAAATTAATCTCCAAATATAATGTCTGAAGTCATCTTCCAACTACTGTCTTTGAACTCTAACCATTACTATTGACCTGTCAACCTATTCTCAATAAATAGTAACAAATTAAAGAGGATGAAAATGGAAAAGTCAAAATTCAAAGGGGAACATATTTAAAATTTGGAACTGAAATGAAAATCCGATAAAGGCAGTGAAATGAAATAGTGGTTGGACTAGGATTTTTTGTTATGTATTATTATTACTTATACCTTCTGATGTGTGGGCAAATTGGTTTGACTCTTTAAACCATATTTCTTATTTTCTAAAATATATATTGTACAAATATGATAAATCATTTACTAAAAGTTATTGCTTTAGAGCATCTTCAGCAGGACCAAAACAAAAAAGGGAAAATCCAAGCTTACTTTCCATTCTCCATGCTACAATAGTGGTCGAGCGTGGAATCGAAAGAAATTGGATTTTCTCGATTTTTTTAAGCAACGATCCATAAACGATAATCAGAAAACCGTCTATGGTATAAATGGTTTAGTGAAAATTGTTTATACCTTAAACAATTTTCATATTACTATATAAACAAAAGGATAAAATGTTTTACGTGGTTATTAAACACCTAGGGTCAGTAAATGGGTATTTGAAAACCTTTTGTACCTATAAATGATTTTCTAAAATTGTTTATATATATTTAAAAAAGAATAAACAAACCTACTTTCCTCTTACTGGACTACTAGAGAAGTGGGAGGAATCAATGTTTTTAAAATATTTCCTCACCCTAATTTCCTCTTCTCTACTGAAGATGCTCTTAGAATGGATGGTATATGGTGTCTTTGACTTTGGATTTATATCTAAAATATAGTAATGTGTATCTAGTACAAAATTTAGGAGGTCCTTGAGATTTGAGTTGTGCTATCTAGGAGATCAAAAATAACTAGGAAATGTGCTTCGAGGTACAAATCCCAACATTATTTCTTACCCAAATTTACTTCAGGCTTTATAGAATTTTCCCTTAGGCTTTAGATGCCTTTAGTAAGTTACTTAATTTGTATTCTATTTAGCCCGGCCATGACAATAGGCATTGTGGTTATTTTCATAATTTATATGTTTTTGGTGTGTTTTCAAACCCTCTCTTATTTATAGATTTCGATGATACAATATTTTCATATTAAAGAAGATTTGGAAGATATTGTTGATTTAGATGATATAATATTTTCAATTAGGGAAGATCTGGAAGGTATTTGAGTTAATGTGAAATAATAACTCAAATATATTATCCTTTTTATTACACTAAAGAAGGTACTAAATTATCTACATGAGAAAAATAATTACTTTTGAGAGAATGAAGTAATTAGTTAATTCCATAATCGGTTGATTAAGGAAGGTATTTTTATCAGGCACGTAATTATTGAAGGAAACTGAAAAAATCAAATAGATGCTATTTCTCATATGAATAGGAGAATTGATGAGGCATAGACTTATAACCATAAATCAATTACTTAAACCTAATTAATAATTTCCATATACATAGTATTCTTTACAAATTACGAGAATCCACTCAAGTAGTATTTTCTTCATATTCTTTTTCTTAACGTCCATTATCAATCTTGTAATTCTTTTCTTTTCTCGAAAAGTACTAAAATCTTCTTTCACCAAAGTGGATGTACACTATCTCATGATAGTGGAACAACTATAATTCCTATCTGTGATCTTCTTTTCTATTTGTGCATCTGTGATCTTGCTTATTTGTTAGATAACTATTATTTTATTATCACATTACAACACAATCTTAATTATTGCTTCCTTGCGCCTTTGATTAATTTACAATCATTTATGTGAATTTACCATATAGTCTAATGCTAGAGCATTGAAGGTTGTTGTTGGAGCCTATGGCTATAAGGTGTTCGATGAAATGGCAGGATATGGAGAAGGAAATGAAGAGGTTAGACCTACCTCAGAGTATGCACCATACACTAGGGATTCATATGCAACATCCGATTCACAGTTGGCTGTAGAGAATTGGAGCGGAGATAATGATTCTGATAAGTGGCAGAGAAAGACGAAGGCGACATTGAAAGAAATTGTGTTCTTTAGGTTTTGTTTAATATAGAACCATTGCCAATGGATATCTTAGAATTGGAAAGATAAGAGATGGAAGAATGAACCTAGACTACCCCCAAATTAGCCATGGATGAGAAGTCGTCCTAGAGATTAGCAGTGAAACTACCACTAGAGGCTTGTTGAAGAAATTGAAGGACCACTACATGAAGAAGTCACTCACTAATGGGCTGATTTTATTGAAGACTTCCTTTACTTATAAGATGCAGGAAGTTACATCATTAAAAGAGCATCTTAACTTCTTCGATAACTTGATGATGAAGATGAAAGTTCTTGATCTGAATGTGGACGAAGAGTAAGAAGCTATAGTGGTACTCTACTCTCTTCCAGAGTGATACATGGTATTCGCTAATAGCTTGATCTATTTCAGAAGCATGCTAACCTTAGAATATGTGAAGATGAGACTTATGAGCAAAGAGATGAGGGATTGGATGGAACATATGAGTGAAAGTGAAGTAATAGTCTGGGTTGTTCGTAAAGGGAGGAAGAACCGAGAAAAGGTAGAATAATTTCAAAGGGCCTTCCAAGTTGAGAAGACTTGAAGTGGTTGGAGAGGAAAGTCTAGAGATAATATATGTCATCATTGTAAGAAGAATGTCCATTAGAAGAAAGATTGTGTGGATTTGAGTAAGAGAAACAAAGTAGACGGGTCTTCATCTATTGCCATGGAGAAGGTGTTTCTGATGATGTGTTGACCGTATCTATTTCCAATGTATCATACCATTGGGTGTTGGATTCAAAGGCGCCTTTCTACATGATGCTTAAGAAGGAGTATTTCTATTCTTATGCAGGTAAAGTAGGAAGTGCCATATTGATGAGGGATGGTGCGAATGCAAGTCATTAGGAGAAGCATTAGCGTATATTCGCATGTGCAATAGTGTGGTGTGCACTATGACCAAAGTTCACTATGTTCCAGGTTTAAGGAAATATCTTTTATCATTAGATCAAGTAGCATCATTGGGTTGTAGGATTATGATAGATTCAAATAGCTTGAAGGTGACATATGGTGCTACTGTATTGATGAAAGGAGTGATGGTCTGGAATTTTTATCTAATAAAAGGATCTACAGTTCTTGGAGAGTCATATGTTGGAGTTGATAGATTATGAGCTTTGGATGCCACCAGACCTTGGCATCTCAAATTGGGTCACGTTTCCGAGAAGATCTTTGAGTTTCTTCATTAAAGGAAGATGATCAATGGTGAAAGCTTCGACCGTTTGGAATTTTGCTATGGGTGTATATTGGGGAAGCAGATAATGGTATCTTTTGGTGTTAGTAGACATGAGTCCAAAGAAGTACTAGAGTATGTCCATGCGGATGTGTGGGACCAGCCTATAGCTTCTACTAGAGGAGCTAATTATTTTACCTCTTTTATTGATAACTACTCTTAGAAGGTTTGGGTATTCATGATGAAATCTAAGTCAGAGTCATTTGAGAAGTTTAGAATTTGGAAAGCACTGGTAGAGAATAAAGTAGTGCCGAGATCCAATAATGGGTGTGAGTTTGTTTCGAAGGAGCTTAAAGATTTCCATAAGCAGCATGGAACTCGAAGATAGTTCATTACATCGAAAGATCCATAATCAAACGAAGTTGTTTAAAGGATGAATAAGACTCTATTGGAGAAAGCTCATTGTTTGAGATTGATAGTGGGTTCTTTAGAGGCTTTTGAGTTGAAGTTTATCGACTGCGACGTATATTGAGTTCTATGCTCGGCCATTTATGGGAAGTTCTGGAGGAAATGTGGAATGGTGCATAGTGCATATCAGTTATTTTTGTATATTTGGTTGTTCTGTTTATGTTCACCATATAGGAAATGACAAGTTGGAGGCTAGAGCCTATCAAGGAATATTTCTGGGCTATACAAAAGGCATCAAAGGGTATTACATATAGAACCATGTTTATAGGATTGTAGTGCACTCGAGACATGTCACATTTGATAAGTCCGCTTCAACCCAAAGGATAATCCACCTAGTTTGGTAAATTTAGAAGCTAAAATGCATAAGGAGAAGGAAACTATTCCCACATATCAGCCTAGTATTAGAATCGAAGCTATAATGAAAATAGAATAATTATAGCTGTTGATACATCATAAGAAGGTCCATAAAATTTCTATAGCAATGATGGTTATGGTCATGAAGATAAAGATGATTCAACTCAAGGTGGAATTGATTGAAGCTTGGGAAAAGTTACACCTATACGGGCTAGCTATAGAATTAGAAGGCTACCAAATAGGTATGGAGACTGGAATTATGCAAATCTTAGTCTTGATGATCAATCAAACTATGTACTACAGGCAGTGCAAGATGAGTCTTTCAACCTTGAAGAAGCTATGAGTTCGAGTGTCGGCTAGAAATGGATGCACGCTATGGAGGAGGAGATGGATTCGTTGAAGAAGAATCAAACTTGAGAATTGGTATCACCTCCTCAAGATTGTCGAGCCATAAAATGGAAATTGGTATATAAGGTGAAGGATGATAGGAAAGACTAGACTTATCGCGAAGGGTTTTTTAGAGAGGAACGGGATGGATTAGGGTAAGGCATTTGCTCCAGTTGTTAGACATATTTCTATTTGGATATTGCTAGATATAATTGCAACTCATGACACAAAGTTGGAACGATTAGACGTAAAGATGGTTTTTTTGCATGGAGATTTAGAGGAGATCATTTATATAAAGCATCCAAACGGATTTGTAAAGGATGGGAACAAGGAATGAATTTGCAAGCTGAAGAAGTCTCTAAAAGCTTTGAAGCAGCCATCTAGGTAATGATACAAGAGGTTTGACTCTTCATGCTTACTCTTGGTTTGATAGAAGCGTTAAAGATGCTTCTGTTATTTTAAGCTTATAGATGATGGTAACTGGAAGTATTTACTTTTGTACGTATACGATTTGCTAATTGCTTTTAAGGACAAAGTAGAAATTGACTGGTTAAAATTAAAGCCAAAGGTGGAATTCGAGATGAAAGACCTTGGAGAAGCAAAGAATATTTTACAGATGGAAATCCAGTGAGAGAAAGCTGAAGGTGTTGAGATTAACACAGAAAGAATATATCAAGAAAGTGCTTGCTTAGTTCGACATGGAGAAGGCAAAAGCAATCAACACTCACATGACTTTTCACGTTCAGCTTTTGGAGAAGGGCTCTCCAATCTTAGATGAAGATAAAGCTTATATGAAGAATGTACCCTATGTTAGTGTAGTTAGAAGTCTGATGTATGCTATAGTTTGCATAAGACCATATATTACATAGGCAGTTGGTTTGATTAGTCATTGTGTGGCTAATCAGAGGTGAACACATTGGGAAGCATTGATGTACAATTTGAGGTATCTTAGAGGAACAAAAGATTATGGGACTTTTTTCATGATAGGGAGAAAGATTTCAACTTGGTTAGATTTTGTAATTCCGATTATGCTAGAGACAGAGATCAAAGAAGGTCGACCTCGGGTTACATCTTTATACTTTGAAATATAACTGTTAGTTGGAGAGCGAGATTATAGACTATAGTCGCCTTGTCTACTATTGGGGCAGAATTGATAACAATGTTGTGGCTGCTAAGGAGAGACTTTACTTGAAGCAGTTGTTATGTGATTTAGTCTTTGTTCATGGAAGTATAATAGTGAATTAGGACAGCGGAATACACCTGACTGAGAATCAGGCATTTAGTTTGAAGGCAAAACATATATAGGTAAGAGAGTCTTTCCTTGTCTCTATGAATGAGGAAAACTAGGTACATCTTCAGGAGAATATAGCAGACATGTTCACTAAGTCCTTGCCTGTTGCAAAGTTCGAGCGTTCCTCGAACTTGATTCGCTTGCTAAAGTGCTAGGTGCCTCTTGGTGGCATAATGGGAGAGAGAGAGACAAGATGGTTAGCTTGGAAATTGAGTAGCTCTACCTTGTTGGATTTGAATACTTACTACACTTCAATGGCGGGCGTTGGCTTTGCCAGAGTGTGCTAATGGAGTGAAAGAAGTGATGATCATGCTAAAGCTCATAAGGAAATACTCATGGTGTCTTGTCTGATAGTTGCTTGGAGTAAGAGAACGCAGGTGATATTGGTAAGCTTGCATGGAAATATAGTATTAAGTCGGAGATTGTTAGATTTTAATGATACAATATTTCCATACTAAAGAAGATTTGGAAGATATTGTTGATTTCAATGGTACAATATTTCCAATTACAGAAGGTTTGGAAGATATTCAAGTGAATGTGAAATAATGACTCAAATATATTACCTCTTTCATTGCATTAAAAATGCAATAAATTATCTATATAAGAAGGAAAATTATTTTTTAGGAGAATGAAGCAATCGATCAATTCCCTAATGAGCCGATAAAAGAAGGCATTTTATCAGGAGCATGCATATTGAATAAAAATTGAAAAATCAAATGGATAATTGTTTCCCATATAAATAGGAGAATCAATGAGGAATTGATTTATAACTATAAATAAATTACTTCAATCCTACGTAATAATATCTATAAAGATGGTCATTTTTTTAGAGATTAGGAGAATCCACTCAAGTACTTTTTCTTCATATTCTTCTTCTTAACCTCTATTATCAATCTTGTAAATTCTTTCTTTCCTTTTCTTGATGTTCTTCTTCTTGTGTTTCCAAAGTAGACGTGAACTGTTTTAGGGTAGTGGAACCACTATAAATCCTATGTGTGGCCTTTTCTATTTGTGCATTTGTGGTATGTTTTTGTCTATTTTCTGGGTTTTTGTTGCTACTTGTTTTATTGCACTATAATACAGTTTTATCCTTCCACGTGCATTTGGGTTGATTTGTAATTGTTTGTATGAATTTTCCCTATAAGTTTTACATTAATGATATTAACTAAATGTAATCTACCAATCACATCCATATATCCAAAATTTAAAAAATCTAAGCTAATTCATCATCATAGAAGTGTTTTTTTGCAAAAGACTACCCTTATATACCCAACCACTCTGAAGGATACTGTTTCAAAACGATCCGATTCCAAATATAACATGTCATACATTTTTTTTCAAAAAGGTTAAGTGATCAGTATGTAGTATATAAAGAGCTGTTATGCATTTTACGCATATGAAATGTCTTGTGAAAAGTCATTATCCTTCTGTATAATATTTCAAAGTTAAAGCATGCAAATATATACCACGATGGTTTATTAAAGAAAGTGCATTTTAAGTTACATTTTTTAAAATTCAAATACTTTGATGAGCATTATATTTTTGACATGTGATATTTATGAGAACTGGTTGCATTGTAAAGAAAGAGAGATTGATACCAAATACATGAGAAAATCTTCCGACAACTCAAGCTTAAGTGCCCTATGTTTTTGAAGTTATATTAGACATTTCCACAATGTACTCCATTATATATCATTTTCTTTGATACTTCATAGAAATCAAGTGTTGTAGAAGTAAGCTTATTTCCACCTTATCATTTTTAGCAAAATTCTTTTCAATCTCAGTAAGGAACTCATTAGCGTTGATATATTTTCAGATACCATGCTCCTAAATGCCTCTGAAGTGCTATGCTTTATGATTATTAAACTCATGCGGTTCGAATGATCCTATGTCTTAAATTTTTTTATAACATCATAGAACTTTCATCCATAAGAGGGACGGATGCATCCATCCAAAGTTCAAGGTCAAGATCCATGTAGCCAAGAACAAGCAATATGTTCTCTTTCCAATCCTTATAGTTCATTCCAATCAGAATAGGAATGCTATTAAGATTGGCAGATACCGTACTTAAATTGGCTGCAAGTTTAACATAAGCATCAATCAAATATGCTCACATTATAAATCAACCATAATAAATTCAAATAATTTGTAGGTCTCTTCTCAAGATATCTAGCACAACATTAATATGAAGTCTTTGTACATTAATATTAACTAGTAGCGGTATTCTTGTTGTAATGATCAATCACTAATAATAAATTTAAGTGAAATAATAATCTTTCTTTGGGTCAATTAGTTATTTACTTGTAAAAACTTATACCATCACACGTTTATCATCACAGTGTAATTAACTCGACCAAATATTAACATTCCTTTAGGTTGACCAATATTCAAATTAATGAATACACATAAATAACAAACAACTTCACAAACAATTAAAATAATAAAGGTCACGTTGGTGGCATGTTGCTTTAATTAATTCATTTAGAGTGTAAGATATTTATAACTAATTTACAAAAGAGACACCATAAGTAAGATTTATCTATAATTAAACTGTAACTTTTTAACATTTAGACATGATGTGTTCCACTTTGGATTGCATATATTAGCATACATTCACTAGACTATTTACATGATGAATATTAACTAAGATATATGCGAAATAATAAGTTTTGGTATAGCAACTATCACTATAAATGATATGCAAAATACATGTTGAATCATCGTAAGTGAAACTGTTTAACATACCATTCACAAGACATTCAGTGCATTCAAACGTAGTTGGAAACAAATAAAAAAATAGTCCATTATGTATATAAATAGGTTGTGTAAATATTGAAGTGTATATAATTCATCATGACATTTACTACTATAAGTGAGGGCACATGATTAGTTTTAGGTGGAAGCTAATTTGAATAAGTCTATATGGATGCATGTTATATTATACCAAGTCTAAAAGCTTCAATGTATATCTATATTAAAGGACAACATGATGCAAGCATATGTGATGTGTGAGATAGGCATTTGAATCCACCAAATCATTGTGCACACTAGCATCAAGATGTACAGTACCAATCACCCATGTAAATATCTTAAAAAATAAAAGCAACATTTCATAGGTGGTTGAAAATTCAAATTTAAAATATATATTTTCAATCGAATCCAATGCCACATGTTAAGTCATTTTAATTTGATGTTGAATCAATTAAAGCATGGAGGAAGAATAAGTATTTCATCGCATCATTTCTATTCTCATCTATGTATGTATGTGTGTATTTGTACAACATGATATAAAAAACCTTTTTTTAATAACATTATTAATGAGTTTACCTTGAATTTTTTGATTCAATTGTGCTATTATCTTCCAGGAAGAAATATCTCTTTATTTAATCAAGATTAGTACCCAAATCATGCACATCATCATGTTCTTCCTTGAGATATATAATAATAACAACAACAACAGTAGCAAATAGAAGCCATCGTCTCAATTGGATAATTACTTATTTATAGGAAACATATAACATATATGTGTATGTTAAAAGTATGTAATGTCAGGTTCAAAGCCATAGACTGTAATATCAAATTGTACCAAAACCAATAAAAAAATTGCTTTTAAATTATTGGAAGAATCACGGTAGCTTAAAGTATTGTACAAGTCAGAATGAAATAAAGAAACTAGATTGATACAGTGAATCCGTAGATCTTTATAACCTTAATTCCATATTTTCCTTACGTCTTAAAATTAAAATTTTCTCAACAAGATCAATGATGAGTGCTATAGTACCACTTGTTGTAGATTAATATGCTTTAGATCTAAATAGATAACCCATATTGATTCAATCGAGAAGCAACCATATGAAATTAAACAGATCAGTAGAAGTCATACCTGAATCCATTGATGCTTATTGAGAGGAGATTAACTTTGTTAGTTGATACAAGTTTATATCTGTGAATATCTTTATAGAAAAGGGTAGAGATAATATGCTAAGGCTTGCGCAATTTGAGGATCATAACCCCATATATACAGTAATGTGATTTTTTTAGTTGGGTCCTTCAAAAAATCAACATTGTCAGTCAAGTGTCTACATATTATAAGTTACATGACGATTATACCCCTTAAGTATGAATATATATTTCAAATTTGATCATCTGTTTAGACTTAGTCAAAGGATAGTCCATACATTTAGATATTAAAATAAATGCATCGTTATGTTGAATTATTTCAACAATATCCCCTGGGCTACATATGTAACTTTATAAAATGTATTTAAATTTGTGAGCTTGCAAATAACTATCTTGACGAAAAGATATATCCAAAACAATCCTGTCCATTGATTTTGTTAAATTAGGATCAAAGCGGATTTTGTTACTATTGTTGTAATTAAACCCATCAATGGTCAAATATACCAATACAATCAAGCAACATGGATCAATCATGCATGCGTAGCGTAAAGGTTGCATTTAAATATGATCTTTGCATGTCTATTTCCAACTGGTCCTACATTACTTTAGGACTAAAATTTTTTTTTATATATATATATATATATATGAACAAATGGAGTGCAAAAGAAAAACTTTATTTCTTTCTTTCCAATCGGAAAAACCAAAGCATTTCCATAAACAAAATAAAGAGCGATGTCATAAAAATAACGTAGTAAATTTCCCGCTAAACCAAAATATTTGCTAATACCTCAGTTATTGATCTTGATGACAACAACCATATAAAACGTAGATATTAATGTTTTTCCAAGTTACATAGTATATAGTGTAGAATATTGCATAAGCACCGAATCGAAGACTATACAGTATTAAGAGTAATGATAAAGATATGAAGAATCATGGGTTCTAAGACAAAGAAATGAAGATCTCAAGGTTATAATTTAGTGCATAAAGTCATTAGTAAATATTATTAAAATCCCTGATAGCAATTTCTGGTCACTATCTGCAATTTCTGATCTTTGATATTTTTAAATTATTTTAAATTCAAAAATATATTTTAAATACTTCATGAATATTTTAAAGTTCAAAAGTATTTAAAAATATATGTTTAAAATATTTTAAAGTATAAGAATTTTCAAAATATTTTAAAGAAAACAATTTCCATTTTTAACTAGCACATGTTGACATACACATACATGCCGCCAAATCATTTTCAAATTTTGAATGGAACTGTCTATTCGAGATAACTTTTCACGAATGGAAATGTCTCTTAATTTACAAAATAAAGGGGAGTGTAAATGAATCTTTTGATAACTAATTACTTACTTTCTTCCCACTCCTTACTCTCTTGAAAATTCTTTTGAAAAATACACTCTATTCTCTTCAAAATCGTATAGAATCAATTCATACTTCATTATATTGCTTCAATACTACTTTCTTACTATTTTGGAAACATCTCCCTCTCATTTCGAAGATTAAAGTGCTACCCAAGAGGCTTTAGGATCAATTGTATCCAAAGTATAGGAATTTGTCTTTAGAAAAACTATCAACTCTATTTGTGTTTGCTTGGGTGTGCTTGATTCAAATCAAGTGGATGTGCTTAGTAGCTCGTTCAAGTCTAGTGGGCGTGCTTGTAGCCCGTTCAAATCAAGCGAGTTTACCCCAGACTCAGAATACAAAAGGGTGTGTCTTGTATTTGGGTTTGCCTTCTACCTGGCTAAAGATTGGCATTTGAAAATAAATATGTATAAGTAATTATACGGGACTAGATGTAGGAGAAATATGAACCAATAAAAATTCTCTGAGTCATACTCTTACTTTACTTTACTGCTTTTATTCTAATCTATTATTGCATCTATGACTAATTATTAGTATAATTTTGTGTTGTTAGTCAGTGATTACACTTATTGGTAATGCAGGATGAATATTTATTACAGTCTAATGACTTATGTATTGGAGATAGTACACTGAAAGAGTACGCTGAACTCAGATTGACTTTTCAACTTGAACTATTGACCAAAGACACAAACACTTAATAATTCCAAGGCAATGGGTATTTTATTTTGCTCATTAGATAAAATTGAATGTAATAGAGTCTCTATTTGCAAGTCTGCATATCCTAATTAAAGAAAATTGCATGTTACTTATGAGGGCATTAGTAAAGTTAAACAGACTAAATTTCTTTGCTAACTAATCGGTTTCCACTATTTAAAATGAATCAGAAAGGGTCTATTTTTGACATGTATTGTAGATTTCAAGATATAGTACATTCTTTAGTATCATTGGTTGAAAACTTTTTTGGAGTGGACCAAGTTAGAAAAATCCTCAATTCATTCTCTTCAAAGTGGGATCAAAAGGCATTAGCAATTGAAGATGCTAATGACGTTAGCACTCTAAAAATTAAAGAGCTAATAGGTAATTTGATGTCCAACGACGCACAATTAAAGGGTAGAAGAGAAAGCAGGGCAGAAGAGAAAATAAAGCAATAGAAAAAATCCATTGCCTTCAATGCTGTCACGTCTCGAAAATTTTCAACTTTCGAAAATTCAACATCGATACTCACTATTCGACTGTCGAGAAATCGAAAGCGAAAACCGAAATGTTATGGGTTTTAAGAAAGAAGGAAAGAAAAAAGAAGAAAGAAGGAAGGAAAGAAAAAGAAAAGAAGAAAAGAAAGAAGAGAGAAAATAGAAAACAGAAAATAGAACGGAACAGAAAATAACAGAACAACATCAGAATCTCACAATTCGCAGCGGAACAACATATAATAGATAAATGAATAATCTTTAAACAAAGAACTATATCACTTATTACATTACATTTCATTACATCATATCATCAGAGTGTACAACATCAAACAAACAACGGAAAAGAAAGTACTATATACTAGTAATACGCCAATGCCATCCATCTTGCTTCCAGCAACTCCTGAATTCCAGAATATCCTGATAAACCTTAACTCTTGACTGCCTGTGTGGAAATTGGTGGGCACCCAGAGTTTAGGAAGGAAAACAATAAACTCCAAGTCAGTCATGTGACTGGTGCGAGAACTCAAAACAGTTTATTTTTCTTTAAAATTAAAATAGAGGAATATTTTTAAAAATCAATTCGCAATGCTTTTAAAAATGGGACTACCATAAGACCTCCCGCCACACACACAATGCAAACGCAGACTTGGGGAAGATTTCTTCTTATGTTAGTCAAAGATGCTTGATACGCATTAAAAAGAACATTTGATATTATTACTAGTGCATAGTGTAGGAAACAATTTCGAAAGTAGAATATAAATCTTAGCCAGCATAGGTACCATTATATTATGCTTACTATAGCTACCATATTAGATGGCAGGTTCTACAACTAAAACCGTACAAGTCTCGTATTGTTTCTTTGGATTTCCAACGAATGATCAGGCCAAGGAACTTCCCATTGCCACATGAGAATGCCTCTGGATGGACATCCCCGAGAACCAAACCGGATCTCTGCCAACACAAGGCCGGGTTACCCCTAACTGGGTAACTACTGACACGAGCATGCCATCCCCCGGTCCTTTGGGACCTTTATCCGAGAGCTCTCTAATCAACATCACACCATAATAAAAAGTGTTTCAAATGAGTAAGCATCTGGGCTCCATACCATGACACCACCCTTTTCCAGAAGGAAATGCACACACCCTAAAGGAAGCTACCCCTCATAACCTTGCCGCATCTTTCCTGTTTTGACCATTCCGGGGTGTGAGGCTCGACGAAGTCACGTCCACAAAAACATACTTTATACAAAAGCCATGCTTTGGGTCAAACAAATGATCATAGAAATGATCACTAGGATAGACGATCCAATAAAAGATCCTATCACAAATAATCAACACAATGATCATTTTACAGCAACACTCAGCATGTCACATTACCAAATTGGGAATATATCGCTGATAACTTCAACTATATAACCTCTGAGCTCGTACGTCTCAGAGAAGGGTGTTAAGCTAAGAGAATAAATTCTCCGCCACCAACAGAAATATATTTGAAAGAAATCGGCTTTACATCTCAATTTGTAATGTCAGACACACAATCCATACAAGTCTGTTCCGGGCTCGAACAGAACCGAAGGCACTTACAAAGAAGTCCTTGCAATCCGAATAATCTCTAATCACGTTCGGATTTCCCATCACATATGGAGATCTCAATATCGGGGATCAACCAGTGCAGAGACAATCAACAAGAAACCCTTTCGCTTTCGAAAATATCCGGTCTTCAACACCGGTCTTCGAATGCAATTCATAACGACGTATCACATATTCGGAATGGGTTATACGACCCCAAGGTCCTTTCCCGGTTAACCCGAATAGTGAGCGCTTATTTTTAAAAAAATAAGTGTGGCATTCAAATTCAAGCAATTCACAACAAATACCTATTTAAAGGTAAATATTGATAGTCGGTTATTGAACTATCAATAGATATGCCAACATCACCAGATTCCAAATAATTTTCCAAATTATTTATTTCCCAAAAATATCTTTATAAGATATACATTCTCCATTCTTTAAAAATAAATCAATATTTATTTTTAAACTCATTTTCCAAATTTCATTCATAAATTCCATATTGAATTTACATTCCAAAATATTTATGAATATACGATTTCCATTCGATTTCTAATATTCATTTTCAATTTATCTTTAAAAAGATAAATTCCAAATATTCAATTAATATTGGAAAAGCATTTCTATACCTATTAAAAATAAGTAATTCACAGATCTTTTTATTTTCTATACTCAGAAAATATTTAATATACCCTAATCGAAATTAAGTATATATTTCATTCTTTAAGGAAATCATTCACTTAACCATATTTATTTGGGCCAAAACGAATGTTGCGTAAAACATCGTTACGACAACCCAAAATCACTAGTATAGGGATTCGAAATTAAAATAGATATATAAATCCCAATACTGTACAAAACATTTCCTTTCGGAAATCATTTATTATAACAACAGTGTTATAATCTACCATTCCTTTTATTTCTCGAAAACATCTATTTCAACAATAAATGTTGAAATCTATGGTTTCGAATCTCAACACCTTTTAAAACATCTTTAGATCGTTTTAATTCTATTTAAAACATCACATCCAAAATAATTTCTTTAACATAATATTCACTATTCAAAAACGTGAATATACTTGTTAATAAATTTTATCACTTCTATTCATTCTATTTTAAAGGATTATTCACTGTCTAAACATGAATATAATTCCATTAACAAATTACAACAATTTTACTTATCAAAATAAGTCGTTGCGAATTTATAAGACAATGTTTATAAATTCCATTTCTATTTTTTTTTTTACAACAACTTCCTTTTATAAATTTCCTTTATAAATCTATTCAATTTCATATCTCAATGATATACTAAAATTTCATATTATAAGTTAAATACTTATAATTTATTTGTTTACAAAATCGTTCCTTTAAACTTCGTAATTATAAATCTTATAACTTATAAGATTCATCTATTTATCCAAAATCTATTCTTTTAACTTTATAAATTTTATAAACCTACTGCTTATAAAATCTCATTTATAACTTCACCGTTATAATTCTATAATTTCAATTTATGAAATTCATTTACAATTCATTCTAATACTTGTAAAAGCTTGTTTTATAATTCCAATATTTTTAATTTATAAATATCAATTTATAAATCTTTTTAATATAAAACAATTTATATTAAAATTTTTAAAACGCCTTTCAACTCCTTTATAATTTATCATTTTGATTTATAAAATAATCAAATTTGATAAATTCTATAGATTTCATTCCTTTATGAAATCCATTTACAAATCATCCTATCATTTGTAAAAGCTCGTTTTATAATTCAAGATATTCTAAATTTATAAATATCAATTTATAAATCTTTTAATATAAATCAATTTATATTATTACTTTAAACATCTTTAAATTCTTTTATAATTTCATCATTCTGATTTATAAAATAAAAATCTTATAAATCCTATTTTAAACTTCTTATAATAAATTCAGAAATCTCAGTTCAAACTATTTTATAAAATCACTAATCCCATATTTTCAAAAATCAACTTTTAACTGTATTTCTCAAAAATCATAATTTTTTTTTATAATATTAAAATTATAACGTTTATTTGTTTAAGATGAATCAATTCCAAAAATATTTTATAACGTATATTTCCAAAAATCACTTTAGAAATCAAAATCGTTATTTTTAAATTTCAAAATTGGATCCGATGATGCAACACATCAATAGTCAATCACGACTTTCAAACATCATATATCATCCATGATAACAATCAAATATCACAATATATGAAATCAAATAAATATTTGTGAGGAATCCAGTTGGATCCCTCCAACCTGTTTCCCTGCATCCACAGACATTAGCACAATACCATTCCACTTCGAGGTGGAATATCGCGGTATATGAGATTTTATAAAAATATATCCGCTTACTAACGGCGCATAGGGTCTCATCCGCTATACAAATGCGGGAAATCAATCAACTGCAATATATACATATGCCAATATATATATATTGCTATATATAATATAATACCAATTCCACTTCGAGGTGGAATATCGCGGTATATGTGTGTAATAAATAACCTCCGCTTACTAACGGCGTATATGGTCTATTCACATCCAATATATATATCAATCATCATTCAATCATTCAATCATTCAATCAACACAGTCAAGCAAATTTTAAATCTAACTATTTAAAATTTAAATAAACAATAAAATTCCTTTTGAGTGAGAAGTTCTCACCTTTGCTTTTATTTTGCAATCCATTTCCATCTTGTCTCGATTTCCTTGATTTATACCTTGTATAAATATTATACACAATTTATTAATATTCGAATCAATCGAATAAATTAAATTTTCATTAGATAATTTCGATTCATCGGCGATTTCATTTTTTTTAATAGTTAACTAATGGTTTTATTTAAATCAGTTTCTTCTTAAATAAATTTATTTAAAAAAAAAATTAATTTAAGAACTAAATTTTCTTTGATACTTTCTTTTAACCCAATTTTCTCCTTAAATAAATTTATTTATCCAATAAATCAAACTCCTAACAAATCTTCTTAAATAAAATATTTAACTAAAAATTTTCTTTTTATTTTTAAACAGATTTCTCTTAACAAAATTGTCTAATAAAATTTAAATCTCAACTAAATTTACTTAAATAAATTTATTTAACTATACTTTAATTTTAAAACTAAATTCTCTTTAAATAAAATTTATTTTTAACCACTAAAAATTAAATAAGTTAATTTAAACTAATTTGTAAATCCTCACTGACTTATTTAAATTTACTTCTCCTTTAAAAATTTTACTTAACAAAATATAAATTCTAAAAATACATATCCTTTAAATAAATCATTTCACTTAATAATTTGAATTTCTATCAAATTTTCATTTAAATAACTTTATAAAATTTCAAACAAATTCCTTTTATAAAGCAAGTTTTCCTTTTTATAATTTATTTAACAAAAATTTAATTTAAACAATTAAACTTCTTTTTACAAATAAATTAAACTAATCAGTGATTTTAAAATGTATATATATATATATATATATATATCTACAGAACTGCTTTTATAAATTTTAATTTAACATCTATAAACTAATACTTTACTTTATTCATAATTCCTGTTCAACAAAAATTTAGTTTTAAACTAAATTTTCTTCAAGTTTAAAAATTCTTATTATTATTTATTTCAAATCTATATACATTTATAAAAATTCGAACTGCATTTTCTTTATTCATACCGATTTAAATTATTTACACATAATCTATACACACACACACACATATATATATATATATATATATATATATATATATATATGATAAATAAAATTATACCTCACAGCCACTCAGTCGAACTTGCAATCGACTCCAACCACTCCACTGACGAACTCGCGAACGCCACTGCTAGCGATATGTCCCACCAACCTATCGGCCTGCTCCACTGTCTCGACGTCCTCATATGTGAACACCACCAGTCACCCCGAGCTCGACGCCGCCACACGCGCGCCACCACTGCATCGCGACCTCATCACGAACGCGGCCCCCCTGATTCGAATCGCACCACACGCGAACCCACTACCCTGACTTCGGCCTACGCGCCGCCTTCAGATGCTCGCGAGCGCCTTAGCCTCGTGCCGACACCACGAATCGCGACTTCCCCCATTCTGAATCGCGGCCACCATTTTTTTTATTTTTTTCTTTCGTTTCTGCGTTCGAATGAATTTAGGGCTTCGGCCATTTTATTAATTTCGAACGAAAATTGAAGAGAGGAAGGGGGAGAAGGCTCGGCCATTTATTTGTTTGATTTTGTTCTTCTTTGATTTGAAAAATTGGAGAGGGAGAGGGATGTCTTTAATGTTGAACGAACATGCTCAGCACGATTTTTTAGCCGTGATTTTTTTGCGTGACTTAAGGCATGGTTTTAGGCGTGGAGTTAGGGGAGATAACGTGGTGTGTTTGACTAATATTTAAATTTAAATTTCAAATTAAAACTCGATTTAATTTCAATGCGTTTACACACCGTACGCTCACATAATAACTCCAAAAAATACGAAATTTGAAATCCGACAATAATTCAATATTACGGACCCAATGGAACTGGTTTCGTCGAATTCCGAGACTGTGCCTCGGACGGCTATTTTAAATATTGATTCAAACGATTAAATTTCAAAACTGAACAATTCACTTTAAATTTCAATTCTGAAGCTTCTGTTATCTTTAATATTATCAATATGAATTTTACAACCCTTTGAAATATTTTTAATCGGCTTAAAATTGAAGATTCAAATTTTTATTCAACTCCCAATAGATTAAATCCTAAAATCCAATCGCCAAATTCATTCTGATAATTTGAAATTCAATTCAAACCATCATTCAAATATTTAAAATTAATTAAATATTCCCAGATTAAATTGTTTAAAATTCTGGGTCGTTACAATCTTCCCTCCTTAAAAGAATTTCGTCCCGAAATTACAAGTTAAGAAGAATGCCCTTATCCCATTAACTACTTTTCACAATCCAAATTGTTTTATCAACTTACTAACCTAAATCTTTTTACTAGAGATTCACTATCATTTCAACTAGCTTTCCAATTCCAATCATAGGTTTCAAACAACATTGTTTTCCTTACAATTTAAATTTAAATTCAAATTCAAATTCAAATTTCAAACTTTCAAATTTTTCTCAAAATTTTTTCTAACACCCTAAATTTTCGAAAAATTTCGCCAGCGTCTCCTTTGCGCGGCTAGCTCGGTACGACTACAAAATGGTACCACGGCCCCTCAGAATCAAAAAGAAAAGAGAAAAGCCAAGTGGCTAGAGAAAAAAGTCATCAAATCTCATACTGAAATTGAAATACGTACCTTTTTGTCGAGCAATTCTATTTTATCTTTGAAATCAAAATCTCAATCCCATTTCTTTTTATACACCTGTATAACCTGCTAGTAGTAGCATCCAAATCCAAATACAATATTCAAACCAATTTGCCAATTCTATTGCAAAATTTCGATATATGTTTCTTATACATTTTTACTTCACTATTTGAAGTTACATATCCAATTCATTCAATTTTACATTTCAATTCAATTCACAATTTAAATTCTATTTGAATTCAATTCACAATTTCAAATCTATTTGAATTAAATTCTCAATTCTAAATATTGAATTCTAACGATTAACTTTCATTTAGTAATTCATATTACTACTCTAAATTAGTTTCATTTACTAATTCATTTGAAATTTCAATTTATTTCCTTTACTTACTTGAATTTATATACAAATTCAAATTTATTTTCAAATTTAGCTCACGACTAAACTTTAATTTAACCAATTCAAATTCAAATTCATCAGTCCATGAATTTATCAAGTTAGTTTACTTGAATTCAATCCATTTTATTTAATTTAATTTCATATAATAATGATAATAATTCTATATTATCACTTCCTAACAATCATGCAACCATATACTATAATAATTCATAGAAAATCATTCCTTTTCATACAAAATAGTTTTGGGCAAAATTATCTTATTTACCCGATCCAAAATCAATTTTATATTCACCAACAAATACGCGCTCATATCTATTATTACACTCAAACTCATTCTAGAGTACTGCTGACTCTATCTCTAACGAGTAATACCTAACAAAACCATGGTTGTCGCTTAGCCATAAGCTCTGATACCAAATGGCACGTCTCGAAAATTTTCAACTTTCGAAAATTCAACATCGATACTCACTATTCGACTGTCGAGAAATCGAAAGCGAAAACCGAAATGTTATGGGTTTTAAGAAAGAAGGAAAGAAAAAAGAAGAAAGAAGGAAGGAAAGAAAAAGAAAAGAAGAAAGAAAGAAGAGAGAAAATAGAAAACAGAAAATAGAACGGAACAGAAAATAACAGAACAACATCAGAATCTCACAATTCGCAGCGGAACAACATATAATAGATAAATGAATAATCTTTAAACAAAGAACTATATCAGTTATTACATTACATTTCATTACATCATATCATCAGAGTGTACAACATCAAACAAACAGCGGAAAAGAAAGTACTATATACTAGTAATACGCCAATGCCATCCATCTTGCTTCCAGCAACTCCTGAATTCCAGAATATCCTGATAAACCTTAACTCTTGACTGCCCGTGTGGAAATTGGTGGGCACCCAGAGTTTAGGAAGGAAAACAATAAACTCCAAGTCAGTCATGTGACTGGTGCGAGAACTCAAAACAGTTTATTTTTCTTTAAAATTAAAATAGAGGAATATTTTTAAAAATCAATTCGCAATGCTTTTAAAAATGGGACTACCATAAGACCTCCCGCCACACACACAATGCAAACGCGGACTTGGGGAAGATTTCTTCTTATGTTAGTCAAAGATGCTTGATACGCATTAAAAAGAACATTTGATATTATTACTAGTGCATAGTGTAGGAAACAATTTCGAAAGTAGAATATAAATCTTAGCCAGCATAGGTACCATTATATTATGCTTACTATAGCTACCATATTAGATGGCAGGTTCTACAACTAAAACCGTACAAGTCTCGTATTGTTTCTTTGGATTTCCAACGAATGATCAGGCCAAGGAACTTCCCATTGCCACATGAGAATGCCTCTGGATGGACATCCCCGAGAACCAAACCGGATCTCTGCCAACACAAGGCCGGGTTACCCCTAACTGGGTAACTACTGACACGAGCATGCCATCCCCCGGTCCTTTGGGACCTTTATCCGAGAGCTCTCTAATCAACATCACACCATAATAAAAAGTGTTTCAACATGAGTAAGCATCTGGGCTCCATACCATGACACCACCCTTTTCCAGAAGGAAATGCACACACCCTAAAGGGAGCTACCCCTCATAACCTTGCCGCATCTTTCCTGTTTTGACCATTCCGGGGTGTGAGGCTCGACGAAGTCACGTCCACAAAAACATACTTTATACAGAAGCCATGCTTTGGGTCAAACAAATGATCATAGAAATGATCACTAGGATAGACGATCCAATAAAAGATTCTATCACAAATAATCAACACAATGATCATTTTACAGCAACACTCAGCATGTCACATTACCAAATTGGGAATATATCGCTGATAACTTCAACTATATAACCTCTGAGCTCGTACGTCTCAGAGAAGGGTGTTAAGCTAAGAGAATAAATTCTCCGCCACCAACAGAAATATATTTGAAAGAAATCGGCTTTACATCTCAATTTGTAATGTCAGACACACAATCCATACAAGTCTGTTCCGGGCTCGAACAGAACCGAAGGCACTTACAAAGAAGTCCTTGCAATCCGAATAATCTCTAATCACGTTCGGATTTCCCATCACATATGGAGATCTCAATACCGGGGATCAGCCAGTGCAGAGACAATCAACAAGAAACCCTTTCGCTTTCGAAAATATCCGGTCTTCAACACCGGTCTTCGAATGCAATTCATAACGACGTATCACATATCCAGAATGGGTTATACGACCCCAAGGTCCTTTCCCGGTTAACCCGAATAGTGAGCGCTTATTTTTAAAAAAATAAGTGTGGCATTCAAATTCAAGCAATTCACAACAAATACCTATTTAAAGGTAAATATTGATAGTCGGTTATTGAACTATCAATAGATATGCCAACATCACCAGATTCCAAATAATTTTCCAAATTATTTATTTCCCAAAAATATCTTTATAAGATATACATTCTCCATTCTTTAAAAATAAATCAATATTTATTTTTAAACTCATTTTCCAAATTTCATTCATAAATTCCATATTGAATTTACATTCCAAAATATTTATGAATATACGATTTCCATTCGATTTCTAATATTCATTTTCAATTTATCTTTAAAAAGATAAATTCCAAATATTCACTTAATATTGGAAAAGCATTTCTATAACTATTAAAAATAAGTAATTCACAGATCTTTTTATTTTCTATACTCAGAAAATATTTAATATACCCTAATCGAAATTAAGTATATATTTCATTCTTTAAGGAAATCATTCACTTAACCATATTTATTTGGGCCAAAACAAATGTTGCGTAAAACATCGTTACGACAACCCAAAATCACTAGTATAGGGATTCGAAATTAAAATAGATATATAAATCCCAATACTATACAAAACATTTCCTTTCGGAAATCATTTATTATAACAACAGTGTTATAATCTACCATTCCTTTTATTTCTCGAAAACATCTATTTCAACAATAAATGTTGAAATCTATGGTTTCGAATCTCAACACCTTTTAAAACATATTTAGATCGTTTTAATTCTATTTAAAACATCACATCCAAAATAATTTCTTTAACATAATATTCACTATTCAAAAACGTGAATATACTTGTTAATAAATTTTATCACTTCTATTCATTCTATTTTAAAGGATTATTCACTGTCTAAACATGAATATAATTCCATTAACAAATTACAACAATTTTACTTATCAAAATAAGTCGTTGCGAATTTATAAGACAATGTTTATAAATTCCATTTCTAATTTTTTTTTACAACAACTTCCTTTTATAAATTTCCTTTATAAATCTATTCAATTTCATATCTCAATGATATACTAAAATTTCATATTATAAGTTAAATACTTATAATTTATTTGTTTACAAAATCGTTCCTTTAAACTTCATAATTATAAATCTTATAACTTATAAGATTCATCTATTTATCCAAAATCTATTCTTTTAACTTTATAAATTTTATAAACCTACTGCTTATAAAATCTCATTTATAACTTCACCGTTATAATTCTATAATTTCAATTTATGAAATTCATTTACAATTCATTCTAATACTTGTAAAAGCTTGTTTTATAATTCCAATATTTTTAATTTATAAATATCAATTTATAAATCTTTTTAATATAAAACAATTTATATTACTATTTTAAAACGTCTTTCAACTCCTTTATAATTTATCATTTTGATTTATAAAATAATCAAATTTGATAAATTCTATAGATTTCATTCCTTTATGAAATCCATTTACAAATCATCCTATCATTTATAAAAGCTCGTTTTATAATTCAAGATATTCTAAATTTATAAATATCAATTTATAAATCTTTTAATATAAATCAATTTATATTATTACTTTAAACATCTTTAAATTCTTTTATAATTTCATCATTCTGATTTATAAAATAAAAATCTTATAAATCCTATTTTAAACTTCTTATAATAAATTCGGAAATCCCAGTTCAAACTATTTTATAAAATCACTAATCCCATATTTTCAAAAATCAACTTTTAACTGTATTTCTCAAAATCATATTTTTTTTTATAATATTAAAATTATAACGTTTATTTGTTTAAGATGAATCAATTCCAAAAATATTTTATAACGTATATTTCCAAAAATCACTTTAGAAATCAAAATCGTTATTTTTAAATTTCAAAATTGGATCCGATGATGCAACACATCAATAGTCAATCACGACTTTCAAACATCATATATCATCCATGATAACAATCAAATATCACAATATATGAAATCAAATAAATATTTGTGAGGAATCCAGTTGGATCCCTCCAACCTGTTTCCCTGCATCCACAGACATTAGCACAATACCATTCCACTTCGAGGTGGAATATCGCGGTATATGGGATTTTATAAAAATATATCCGCTTACTAACGGCGCATAGGGTCTCATCCGCTATACAAATGCGGGAAATCAATCAACTGCAATATATACATATGCCAATATATATATATTGCTATATATAATATAATACCAATTCCACTTCGAGGTGGAATATCGCGGTATATGTGTGTAATAAATAACCTCCGCTTACTAACGGCGTATAGGGTCTATTCACATCCAATATATATATATCAATCATCATTCAATCATTCAATCATTCAATCAACACAGTCAAGCAAATTTTAAATCTAACTATTTAAAATTTAAATAAACAATAAAATTCCTTTTGAGTGAGAAGTTCTCACCTTTGCTTTTATTTTGCAATCCATTTCCATCTTGTCTCGATTTCCTTGATTTATACCTTGTATAAATATTATACACAATTTATTAATATTCGAATCAATCGAATAAATTAAATTTTCATTAGATAATTTCGATTCATCGGCGATTTCATTTTTTTTTAACAGTTAACTAATGGTTTTATTTAAATCAGTTTCTTCTTAAATAAATTTATTTAAAAATTTAATTTAATTTAAGAACTAAATTTTCTTTGATACTTTCTTTTAACCCAATTTTCTCCTTAAATAAATTTATTTATCCAATAAATCAAACTCCTAACAAATCTTCTTAAATAAAATATTTAACTAAAAATTTTCTTTTTATTTTTAAACAGATTTCTCTTAACAAAATTGTCTAATAAAATTTAAATCTCAACTAAATTTACTTAAATAAATTTATTTAACTATACTTTAATTTTAAAACTAAATTCTCTTTAAATAAAATTTATTTTTAACCACTAAAAATTAAATAAGTTAATTTAAACTAATTTGTAAATCCTCACTGACTTATTTAAATTTACTTCTCCTTTAAAAATTTTACTTAACAAAATATAAATTCTAAAAATACATATCCTTTAAATAAATCATTTCACTTAATAATTTGAATTTCTATCAAATTTTCATTTAAATAACTTTATAAAATTTCAAACAAATTCCTTTTATAAAGCAAGTTTTCCTTTTTATAATTTATTTAACAAAAATTTAATTTAAACAATTAAACTTCTTTTTACAAATAAATTAAACTAATCAGTGATTTTAAAATGTATATATATATATATATATATATCTACAGAACTGCTTTTATAAATTTTAATTTAACATCTATAAACTAATACTTTACTTTATTCATAATTCCTGTTCAACAAAAATTTAGTTTTAAACTAAATTTTCTTCAAGTTTAAAAATTCTTATTATTATTTATTTCAAATCTATATACATTTATAAAAATTCGAACTGCATTTTCTTTATTCATACCGATTTAAATTATTTACACATAATCTATACATATATATATGATAAATAAAATTATACCTCACAGCCACTCAGTCGAACTTGCAATCGACTCCAACCACTCCACTGACGAACTCACGAACGCCACTGCTCGCGATATGTCCCACCAACCTATCGGCCTGCTCCACTGTGTCGACGTCCTCATATGTGAACACCACCAGTCACCCCGAGCTCGACGCCGCCACACGCGCGCCACCACTACATCGCGACCTCATCACGAACGCGGCCCCCTTGATTCGAATCGCACCACACGCAAACCCACTACCCTGACTTCGGCCTACGCGCCGCCTTCAGATGCTCGCGAGCGCCTTAGCCTCGTGCCGACACCACGAATCGCGACTTCCCCCATTCTGAATCGCGGCCACCATTTTTTTTATTTTTTTTCTTTCGTTTCTGCGTTCGAATGAATTTGGGGCTTCGGCCATTTTATTAATTTCGAACGAAAATTGAAGAGAGGAAGGGGGAGAAGGCTCGGCCATTTATTTGTTTGATTTTGTTCTTCTTTGATTTGAAAAATTGGAGAGGGAGAGGGATGTCTTTAATGTTGAACGAACATGCTCAGCACGATTTTTTAGCCGTGATTTTTTTGCGTGACTTAAGGCATGGTTTTAGGCGTGGAGTTAGGGGAGATAACGTGGTGTGTTTGACTAATATTTAAATTTAAATTTCAAATTAAAACTCGATTTAATTTCAATGCGTTTACACACCGTACGCTCACATAATAACTCCAAAAAATACGAAATTTGAAATCCGACAATAATTCAATATTACGGACCCAATGGAACTGGTTTCGTCGAATTCCGAGACTGTGCCTCGGACGGCTATTTTAAATATTGATTCAAACGATTAAATTTCAAAACTGAACAATTCACTTTAAATTTCAATTCTGAAGCTTCTGTTATCTTCAATATTATCAATATGAATTTTACAACCCTTTGAAATATTTTTAATCGGCTTAAAATTGAAGATTCAAATTTTTATTCAACTCCCAATAGATTAAATCCTAAAATTCAATCGCCAAATTCATTCTGATAATTTGAAATTCAATTCAAACCATCATTCAAATATTTAAAATTAATTAAATATTCCCAAATTAAATTGTTTAAAATTCTGGGTTGTTACAAATGCAATAACTAATGATTAGGATTTAGACGATGAAAATTATAAGGAGATTTCTTTCATGACCGTAAATTTCAAAAAGTTCCTGAAGTAAAGAAAGATGAACAACTTTTTAAGACCTGAAAACAAGACTCTTGGAATTGGAACCGTAGTTAGATGTTTCAACATATATGAACCTAGTCATCTGTGAAGAGATTGTCAACATCAGAATAAATCAAGGATCTCCTCATTTACGGATTCATCCAAAAAAAGTGTGATAACTTATACAACAACATTAGATGATTCAAATACCACTTCAAGTGATAATGAATCAGATACCGAGGATGCAAACATATGTTAAGGTAATAGTAGATTTATCAGAACAGATTAAAGGAATGGGGAAAAAAGTAGTACTTTTTACATTTAATTTTTATTTTTTAATTTAGGAATAAAATATATATTAATAATAGTACTAGATGCATACAAGTATATAGACATATATATATATATATATATATAAGAATATTTTATGTTACTTTTAATTTTGGACTTTATGGCCTACATGTAAAAATAATATAGTCCAAATGTCGACATACATGCCAAAATTTTGAAATTTCATTTCAAATTTCAAATTTTAAATTCCTCTCTTTTGCGTTAATTACTATAACTAAAAAGGCATCTTTTCAAAACTGAGTTATATCTCCATTAAATCATCCTATCTCTATCCATTCATTCGCTCACTTCATTTCAAAATTCAAATTATTCTTTATTCTCTTATCTCTTTAATAACTCACTAGTAGCCTCCTTAAGCCAACCACTAAAAACCATAAGTCTCTCAAAAAGAATCCGGGCTTTATTTTCAATGATAAATTAGCTATAAATACTTATATTGAATATGCTACTTTCAAAAAAAGTTTTTCCTAAAGATTTGCAAAGTTTGGTGATTTTTCTTCTTATGTCTTGAAGATTTTTGTTTTTAAAATGGTATTCTTGGTTTAGTCGACTCTTTGCAAAATGATTTTGTGTGTTATCCAAATTTAGTTAAAATGTTTTATGCAAATATGAATGGAAACTTTTTAAGGAGAAGAGGGAAAATTTGGAGTAGTGTGATAGAAACTACAGTTGTCTTAGATTATGAAATTTTGGGTCAAATACTTGGTTGCAAATTTAGTGGACTTGACCTCTCCATGCAACGACTCGAAATTTCAGACACTTCGTATTTAAATATCTGAATTAATTAAATATTTTAATCTTGGATTAAATGTTATTAAAATGATTTAATGAGCTTTTTAATCCCCTTTTAAGTCATAAGCAATGATGGTAAAATTGTTTTGAAATTTTTGTACAAAAATAAATACTTTGAAAAAATATCAATAATGTGACTAAAAATCGGTTTATCGGCAAGCAACTTTTCAATCGATATAACTTGTTTGAACTCTTATGCACTTGTCTAATGATCAAATGAACGTATTAACAACTAATTAACGCAAACTCTTTTCATAATGCATGGAAAATTATGGAACATTCCATTAGGATAAGCGATATTGTCATGGTGAGGGTATAAGTGTAATTTGCATGTTGGAGAAGTAATGAGAAGTAAGGCTTCCAAGGCATGGTTTGGGGGGGGGGGGGGGGGCGAACGCAAGCTTATGAAACACCATTTTGAACCTATATAAGGAGGGGCACATCCTTAGGAATTAACTAAAAATACGCAAATAAAAACTAAGTTTTTTAACGGCTTCCTTCTCCTTCTTTTCCTCTCCAACTTTTTAAAATCTTATTCAAACCAACTTCAATCACAACCAAAATTTTCCAAAGACATTAGAATATCATTAAAACATGGTTTAGCGTCTAAAAGATTGAATAATGATGGAGTATAGGGGGAACCTATCTTGGCTGTGAGCGATGTGGTGGAAAGGCATGGTTTGGAGATTTTGGAGGCAAAGGTGGTTGCTTTGGTGATGAGGTGATGGTAGGAAGGGTTGCCTTATTTTTGTGCTTTGGTTTGGTTGTTAACTTATATCTACATAAGCTATCTCACTATCTTATTTCTATATATTGTGTGTATATATGCCATGTTTGAATTATAAAGTTAAAGTTAAATTAACAAAGTAAAGTTATTAACTTTAAAACACTCTTACTTTTGAAAGCAAATGATAAGTTTATATTATCTAAACATAACTAGTATTACCCTCTTAAACATGAGGAATGACCTTAAACTGATGTTTAAATGGTTATTTAACTTGTCTGTTAAATTGATAAGTTTGAAAGTGTTTGAAGCAAGAATAGTTGTTATAAGTGCACTTTCAAATTCCTTGTTTTCGGGGATTTTTATAAATAAATAGAAGACATTTTTAGGGGTTCCTTTCCATGGTTTTTAAATACCCTAATGGTAGTGCTCATTATAAATTTTTCAAGTACTAAATCATTTGTTTAAGTGGTTAAAACTAGTCGCAAAGATGGTTCTTTCCAATGTTATTTTAACAAGGACTTTTGACTGCATTTATAAATGCGTAGTTGGTCGCTTATGGTTTTATGTGTTCAAAATGCAACGTTTTGACATGTTTTTCATGATTTAAATGGTTTCTAAATATATTTTTCATAAAATATTTTGTTGGAAGTTCTAATTAAATGTATTAAAATATGAAAAAAAAGATTAAAATTTTAGATATAATTTTAATGATTATTTAAGAATTTTAGAAGTAAAGTGCTATAAAATGTAAAATATATTTTGTTGATTTTTCATCAAATTACAAACTAGTTATTTTCAAGCAATATTTTACATAGATATTTGAAACCTATTTACAAGTATTTTTAATCCACATATAAGTTTTGGAAATGGTAATTGACTAGGCTCAACATTAAAAGCCGATGAGGTAAACCTCTCTAATTTTTTAAAGTTAAGATGATGTCGAGTAAGGGTGGAGTAAAAGAACTCTAACTTTCCGGGGTTCCCTCTAAAATGAGGAATAGTTAAGTTTGAATGTTGAAAGCATGTTAATCTTGTTGTTTGTACCTGTTTAAGGTAATTAACTTTTCTTAACTCTAAAAGCCGACAAAGTGGGCTTATCTATTTCCGGGAGTTAAGATTGATGTCGAGTAGGGATGGAGCAATAAAGCTTTGACCTACCAGACTTTCCCCTTGAATGCGGAATAGTTAAGTTGGGAATGTTGGGAATGGGTTAATTATGTTGTTTGTTACTTGTTTATGAAAATCATTAATACTATACTTAACACTCAAAGTCGATAAGTATGCTTATCTATTTGTGAGATTCAAGAATGAAGTGTCTAGGCAAGGCATAGTACAACTAATGCTCTAACTTACCTAGCTTCACTCTTGAACGAGGAATGGTTAAGTTAAAATGTCAAAAATGAGTTAAATCTACGAACATTGATTTATATAAGCATTTGTTTTATCCAATGGTCGATTAATCGGCTATCGAACTTAATCGAATATTACCTTAGATCTTTGAAAATAACATTTTAAAGAAAAGTATAAGTGAAATATTTTTGGGTTTGTTGTGACGAAGTGTTAATAACGTTCGTCTTTAACCCTTTTTGATTATACTATCGGATGTGAAAAGATCATTAAAATAATGTTTTAAAGATAAGCATAAGTGAAATGGTTTTGAGTTTGCAGTGACATAGTTTAAGTAACATTAATATTAAACCTTTTGAATAGATTTGTGAAATCGCTTAGATCTTTAAAATGGATATTTTAAAGGAAATTATAAGTATGGAATCTTTGTAAAAGGATAAAAAGAAAAGGTTTAAAGTATCTTGTTAATGATCTATGAATATACTTATACCATTTAGATAAGTATATGAATAATATTCGAAGTATAGAAAAAGCAATGGTTTAAAGTATGAAATCTTGTTAATGATTTGTGAATATACTTATACCATTTAAGATAAGTACATGAATACTTTTTGAAGCATTGTAAAGAGTATAAATGAATAGTAGAAATTGATAAACAATGTTTTATTAAATAAAAGAATTTTTACTATTAAAAAGGGATTTTAATTAATAAAAGATTAATTAAACCAAAAGAGGATTAGGAGTCGTTTATGTGACTTGATCGTGCATTATGTGACTTGATCATGCTTTATATGTTTACTCTTTTATGAAAAACATTTAGGCATATACTTAGCACTATAAGCTGATGAAGTAGGCTTGTCTATAGGAATTAAGACCGATGTTCGTGTAAGGATAAGAGCAATAGAGCTCTAACCTACTGGCTTCACTCTTGATTGTGGGATAGTGTAAGAGCAAGATATCAAAAATGTGATAAGTATACGAGACTTGGTTTCCATATGTGATCGCCCTCATTATCATTGAGTGGCAAAATTCATCGATTCATTCTTTAAGAGAAGGGATCGGTAAGTGTTTTACTTGTCGAAAACCACTTCAAGACCGAGATATGTGTTTTATCTCTTGGAAGTGGATATGTTTGAGATGCTGGAATACATTGTGGTTTCAAGGTCTATTTGAGAAGTGGGGATCCAAATGGGGATTCTTGTTCTGTTTGAGTGATGAAGACTCATGTGAAAGATGCCAAACATGACCTCGACATCAGATATGATAAAGAACATAGTAGGGGCATAGCTCGGGGTTTGGCTGACCTACGACGGGATATTATCACTCCGTATCTAAAGTATATTTATTATTTGAGCCAGGAGGTGATGGTATTTGGGATCATGTATTCAAATGTGGACTGGCTATGTTTTCCTTGATAGTATATTTCATCTAGTGATATACGGCGCATGTAGGTAGTTTCTTATCCTTGTGCGGGAGATTAGATCCAGCTCCACCAGAGAGATCTCCATGAAAAATCCATTATGCGGATTTTCCTTATCGATTTTGGTTGTACCCTCTAATATGTTGTTGAATTAATGAGTGTAACCATTCGGACTATGTTATATATTATATTCTTGCCCAAGACATTATCTAATATGTCACCTTATGCATTTATTAGATGAGTGGTTCTTTTGATGGGATAACCATTATGCATTCCATACGGTCTCAAAAGTACCGTTGTATGTTGTACACGTATTTCTTGAGTTTCTCATACCATACTTATATCTGACACTTGGTTTTTTCCCCTAAATTCCTCACGTGCTCTTTTGAGTAGTTTGAGAAATGCAATTTTTCGTTGATGTTCATTAGAGCTTGAGGAGACAAGCTGAATGTTTTACTTACTGTAGTATTCTTATTTCCACAACATTACTATATTGTACATATTACAGTTTGTAAGGACGGGTTGTTGTAACTGCCCAGACTAATGATAGTACTTAGGTATTGTAACTCCGAAATTTTTGTATCGGGATAACCCTTTGTACTATTATTTGATATTACATATTACCGTTCTACTAGTGAGATTTTGATATTGAGTTCCTTCTTACTTCTTCTGTTTCCTTTTTTTATTTCACCCTAACAATTTGTCCTTTCGGCATTTGGATGCTTGGCACACGAATACCCGATGTATTAGTGTAGACTCATTGGAGATAGGGTAAGTAATACCCTAGAATGAGTTGAGTGTATTACACATATGTGGGTATAGTTGTATTTGTTATAAACGCATATCTTAATGGTAATTATAACTGCAGAAATTAGAGATCTCGTATAAGGTAACTTATATAAGTGTGAATTGTTAAAGTATATTTCAATTAATATAAGGGTTAATGATGTTTACCTATTATCCCTCGCTGGTTGTTTAGTTATGCTCGGCCAGTTTATGGGCATTAGCTATCATTTGTTGATTATTGACTTGTGCTCAACCAATTTATTAGCAGTTTTACCTTTTCATTGCATGAGTTGGGTATACAATATTTGTAGATGCATTGAAGCGAATATCTTGTGGATTTAGTTTCACGGTTTGACTATAAGGCTTTCAGTGGCAATGTTGGGTTAAAATTTAACTGTTGTAAAAGTTGAATTTAGGTAAAGATGTTTAATTTAATTTGAGAAAGATAAGATATTTAGTAAATGAACATTTGTGAAAAGATTTTATATAAGAAAGTGATTTTATATAAGTATGTTTTATAAAATATGGTTTATAAACAAGAAGGATTTATTTGATATTTTGAGAACCTAAATCCGTGTGTCTTTGAAAATGTTATTCAAGATTTATGAGAAAATAATAGTAGTATTATTTGAGAGTAAATATTTAGAAAATTGGTTTGTGAAATTAAGTTCAATGTACTTAGTAAAATCTACGAAGTATTTGATATAGTTTTGAAATGATTTTGGTTGAGTTCGAAAGGCATGAATCTGACGTATTGAACTCATTCCAGTCGCTTGAAAATAATTCTAATGATCACTTTAACATCATCGACATTCATTTGGGTTTCTAAATGGGGAATGTTGTACGGTTGTTTTAGTGAAACAGATTTCTATTTTTTTCCGAAAGTATGATTTGTTACAGAAAAGATATATGTGTATATATTATTTCAAAATGATTTGAAATAAAGCCCGATGTTTAGTTCTAAAGTTTTCTCTATGGAAAAGGAGTTTGGCATAAACTTTTTTCTATGTAGAATTTTTTTATATGCATACTATGTAGGGTGCCCAAGTGGTAGTCGCATCGCCTGGAATAAATGTTGGGACCTTTTCATGTTTTCCCTTTTTAGGTAAAGTGTGTTAAATAAACTATGTTAAGATATTCTATGGACACATATAGCCTATGCATTAGAATTATATGGCATGTGCATCATGTTGTGGTAAGTTGTTTGGTGGTTTTCTTTTGTTAAAAAATGAAATGGGATTTTTTTATTTTGGATAGTCGGAAACTTTTGAATTGTCATAAGACTCGAAGCTAAGTGTTTTTGGGAAAATATAAAATTTGAGTTTATATAACACTTGAATTTGAGAAGTTAGTAATTAAAAATAAGTTTTGAATTGATTAAACATGCTTGCTAAGTAAAAAAAATCTAATGTTTGTATATGCTCTTAAGATGTCATGGAGTATTATACGAATATGAAAATAAGTTATAATTGTTTCCAAACTCGAAGTTATGATTCTAAAATGATTAGTAAATGAGTTTAGCATTGAGGTATACTATTTGGATATAAGCATGTGATTTAAAGATATTGGTGTAGTTATAAAACTAATAGGATAAGTGAGTAAGTTGTACGTAGATCATTTTATTTGCACGCCTACTCTTGATCCACTGTTCGAGTACATGATTTCAAGATGGTTTACACCAATCCGTACCAGGATTTTTCACTCGATTCTTAACGGTGGAAACTTGATACAGATTCTTGATAAGATCCTAAAGTTTTCTATCATATAAGGAGAACAGAGTTTTCTAATCATGGAACCTGATTGAAGTCCACACTAAAGTGGTCAAGCGATCTGTGCTAGTTGGGAAGTGAAACTTATGTGATTGAGCAAGTGATAGGAATTGATATTGCGTATGAATAGTCTATGTGCATCGCATGGGTTTTAATATTTGCATGCTAAGTTTTGTTCGCTTATGGGAAGTTTGGGTGATGAATCGATGTAGCATGAATAATTGACTAAGTAACAACCTAATGATGTTAAGAAACGCTTAGTAGATTGTATATCGTTCTTGTGCGATGAGAGGATTTCTAAACTTGAGCAAACCATGGTATTTGTGTGCTAATGTATTGAATACTGTTAAGTATTTTTATATAATTGTTTCTTTGGTCGCTCATGTTGGAATTTCGAGGACGAAATATTCTAAGTGTGGGAAAATGTAACGATCCAGAATTTCGAACACTTCGTATTTAAATACTTGAATTATTTAAAGATTTTAATCTTGGATTATATGTTATTAATATGAATTAATGAGATTTTTAATCCATTTAAATCATAAGTAATGATGGTAAACTTGTTTTGAAAAAATATTTTCAAAAATATATATAATGAAAAAATATCGGTAATATGACCAAAAATCAGTTTATCGGTAAACATCTTTTCAATCAATAAGTTATTCGAACTCATGTGCACTTGTTTAATGATCAAATGAACACATTAAAAACTTATTAACACACACTTCTCTTATGAAACATGTAACATTCTAGAACCTTCCTTTAAGACAAGAGATGTTATCATGGTAAGGGTATAAGTGTAATTTGCATAAAGGAGAAGTGATGAGAAGTAAGGCCTCTATGGCATGGTGGGTGGGAGGTGAATGCAAGCTTATGCAATACTATTTTGATCCTATATAAGGGGCATACCCTTAGGAATTAATCACAAACTCACAAATGAAAACTATATTTTTAACGGCTTCCTTCTCATTCTTTTCCTCCCCAACTTTCTTAAATCTTATTCAAACCAACTCCAATTACAATTAAAATTTTCCAAAGTCCTTAGAATATCATTAAAACATGGTTTAGCATTTAAAAGGTTAAAGAATGATGGAGTAAATGTGGAACCTATCTTGGCCATGAGTAATGATGCGGTGGAAAGGCACGGTTTTGAGATTTTGGAGGCAAATGTGGTTGCTTTGGTGATAAGGTGATGGTAGGAAGGGTTGCCTTGGTTTGTGTGCTTTGGTTCGATTGTTTACTTAGATCTACGTAGGTTACTTCACTATCTTATTTGTATATATTGTGTATATATTTCTGTGTTTGAATTATAAAGTTAAAGTTACATTAACTAAGTAAAGTTATGAACTTTAAACCTTTCTTGCTTTTGAAAGCAAATGATAACTTTATATTGTATAAACATTACTTGTATTACTCTCTTAACATGTGACATGACCTTAAATTGATGTTTAAATGGTTGTATAACTTGTCTGTTAAATTGAAATAAGTTTGAAAGTATTTGAAGCGAGAATAGTTGTTATAAGTGCACTTTCGGATCCCTTATTCTCGGGAAGTTTTATAAATAAACGAAAAGATATTATTAGGGGTTTCTTTCCATGGTTTTTAATTTCCTTAATAGTCGTAGTCGTCATAAAAATTTCAAGTGCTAAATCATTGGTTTAAGTGATTAAAACTAGTCGCAAAGACGTCGCTTTTCAACGTTGTTTTGACAAGAACTTTTGACAGCATTTACAAATGCTATAGCTAGTCGCTTATGGTTTTAAGTGTTCAAAATGCGATGTTTTAACTTGTTTTCATGATTTAAATGGTTTCTAAATTATTTTATTTGTAAAATATTTTTATTGAAGTTCTAATAAAATGTATATATGTAAGAAAAAAGATTAGAAGTTTAAATATAATTTTAATGATTATTTATGAATTTTGAAAGTAAAGTGCTTCAAAATGTAAAATATGTTTTGTTGATTTTTCATCAAGTTACAAATTTGTGATTTTCAATTAATATTCTACATAAATTTTAAGATCTATTTATAATTATTTTTTATTTATATGTAAGTTTTAAAAAGGTAACTGTCTGGCTTAACACTAAAAGCCAACGAGGTAGACTTCTCTAATTTCTAGGTGTTTAGATTGATGTCAAGCTGGGATGGAGCGATAGAGCTCTAACCTAGTAAGATTCTCTTTATAATGAGAAATAGTTAAGTTTGAATGTCAAAAACGTGTTAATCTTGTTGTTCACTTAATTGTTTAAAAGTTAATTAACTTTTCTTAATGCTAAAATCCAACGAAGTAGGCTTATCTATTTCAGGGAGTTAAGATTTATGTCAAAGAGGGATGGAGCAATAGAGCTCTAATCTATCAGGCTTCCCTTGAACGTGGAATAGTTAAGTCAATAATGTCAGAAATAGGTTAATCATTTTGTTTGTTACTTGTTTATGGAGATCATAAATACTATACTTATACTAAAAGCTGATGAGTATGCTTATCAATTTGTGAGATTCAAAAATGAAGTGTTTAGGCAAGGCTTTGATGCACCTTGTGCTCTAAATTACCTGGCTTCAATTTTGAAGAAGGAATGCTTAAGTTGAAATGTTGGGAACAAGTTAAGTATATGAACATTTACTTGTATAAGAAATTGTTTTGTCTAGATAGTCGATTAATCGACTATTGTACTTAACCAAATGTTATATTAGATCTTTAAAAAAATGTCTTAAAGATAAGTACAAGTAAAATGGTTTTGGGTTTCTTATGACAATGTATTAATAATATTTGTCTTTAACCCTTTTCGAATGTAAATAGATCGTTAAAAGAATGTTATAAAGATAAACATAAGTGAAATGGTTTTGGGTTTGTAGTGACATGGTTTAAGTAACATTTGTCTTAAATCTTTTGAACAAATTTGTGAAAGACTTAGATCTTTAAAATGGATACCTTAAAGGAAATTATAAATATGGAATCTTTTAGAAAAAGATATAAAAAGAACAGGTTTAAAGTAAGAAATCTTGTTAATGATTTGTAAATATACTTATACCATTTGAGATAAGTATATGAATATTTTTTGAAGTATAGAAAAAGAAAAGGTTTAAAGTAAGAAATCTTGTTAATGATTTATGAATATACTTATAACATTGGAGATAAGTATATGAATACTTTTTAAAGTGTTAGAAAGAGTACAGTTGAATAGTAGAAATTGATAAACAATGTTTTATTTGATAAAGAAGTTTTGCCAATAAAAATGGATTTTGATTAATAAAAGATTAATTAAGCAAAAAGGGGATTAGGGGTCGCTTATGGTACTTGATCATGTTTTCTGTGACTTTATCATGCTTTGTATGTTTACTCGTTTGTGGAAAACATTCAGTCGTATACTCGGTACTAAAGGCCGATGAAATAGGCTTGTCTATCTATGAGAATTAAGTGTAGGGATATGAGCAAAAGAGCTCTAACCTATTGGCTTCACTCTTGATCAAGTGATGGTGTGAGAAGAAAATAATGGGAATGTGATACAAGACTTGGTTTCCATATGCGATCACTCTCATTATCATTGGATGACTAAATTCATCGATTCAGCCTTAAAGAGACCGAATCAATAAGTGTTTTACTTATCGAAAAGCACTTCAAGGCCGAGATACATGTTCTATCTGTTAGAAGTGGATATTTTTGAGATGTTGGAATCCATGCGTGGTTTCGAGATCTGGTCGAGAAGTTGGGATACAATTGGGGATTCGTGTTCTGTTCAAGTGATGAAGACTCATGTGAAAGATGCCGAACGTGATCTCATCATCGAAAATGACAGAAAACATAGTTGGGGCATAGCTTGGGTTTGGCCTACCCTCGACAGGATATTATCACTTTATATCTTGAGTATGCTTATCGATGTTGCACATAGAGGCGATGGTATTTGGGATAATGTATTCAGATGTGGACTGACTATGTTTTCCTTAATGGTATATTTTATCTAGAGATATACGATGCTCGGAGGTAGTTTCTAACCCTTGTGTAAGAGATTGGATCCGGCTCTGCCAGAGAGATCACCATGGAAAATCCAATATGTGGATGTTCCTTATCGGTTTTAATTATACCCTCTAATATATTATTGAATATAATGAATGTAACCATTTCGGCTATGTTACTTATTTATATTCTTCATCCAAGACATTATTTAGTATATCACCTTATATACTTATTAGATGAGTGGTACTTTTGAGGGGGAAACCGCTATGGTATTCCATACGGTTTCAAAAGTACTGTTATATGTTTTGCACATATTTCTTAAGTTTCTCATACCAGAGGTATGTCTGACACTTGGTTTTGTTTTCCCTAAATTCCTTACATGATCTTTCAAGTAGTTTGGGAAAGATAGGTTTTCATTGACATTTATTAAAGCTCAAGGAAATGAGGTAGATGTTTTATTTATAGTTGTATTCTTATTTCGACAGCATTACTACATTGTACATATTAGAATTTGTAAGGACTGGTTGTTATATTTGTCCAGGCTAATGATAGTACATTGGTTTTGTAAAATTTCTATACCGGAGTAACCCTTTGTACAATTCTTTTTATATTACATATTACCGTTCCACTAATGAGATTCTGATATTATGTTACATCTTTCTTGTTCTATTTATTTTTTAATTTTACCCTAACAATTCATCCTTTCGGAACTTGGATGCTTGGCACATGAATACCATGGATGTGCTTTGGTTTGGTTGCTAACTTGGATTTATATATGGTATCTCATTATCTTATTTGTATATATTGTGTATATACATGTTGTGTTTGAATTATAAAATTAAGAAGAAAAAGGAAGCCATTAAAAAGCTTAGTTTTCATTTGTGATTAATTCCTAAGGGTACGCCTCTCCCCTTATAGGATCAAAATGGTGTTGCATAGGCTTTCATTTACCCCCCTTCCCCCAGCCATGCCGTGGAAGTCTTACCTCCCAACACTTCTCCTTTAACCACTTCTCCTTTATGAAAATTACACTTATACCCTTACCATGATAATATCTCTTATTCTAAAATAATATTCTAGAATGTTTCATGCTTTATGAAGAGGAATGTGTGTCAATTAGTTGCTAATGTGTTCATTTGATCATTAGACAAGTGCACAAGAGTTCGAATAAATTATATCAATCGAAAAGCTGTTTACCGATAAGCCGATTTTCAGTGACATTATCGATATATTTTTTCAAAGTATTTGTTTTTATAAAGAATTTCCCAGAACAAGTTTATAGCATTACTTATAATTTAAAAGAAGGTTAAAAGGCTCACTAAATCATTTTAATAATATTTAATCCAAGATTCAAATATTTAAATAATTCAGATATTTAAATATAGACGTGTCTGAAATTCCAGGTCGTTACACTCCACCTTTAAAATTGATGAATAAATTCGTGAAGTTTTTCATGATATTTTTTAAAGTCCTGAAGAATTTTGTTTCAAACACAAAAATATTAGACCCAAATCGATACCTTTGAGTCTAATTTTACAACAAAGCATCACTTCGAGGACCATAAATTGTAATTACCTAACTTAAAAAGTTTTTAAAGCTCCTTTTGCCATCTATAGAAACTATAACATCAATTGGACACAAGTAATTTTAGAGTATTTTTTTTCGAAAGAATATTTCTAAACATAAGAACACACTTAACCATCGTACATAACTTACTATGGTGTTTGAACATTTGAGTTTTGATTTACGAGAAGAACCCACTTTGCCTCGAAAAGTTTTCGACAATGTCAACATCTTTCTTATGCATATTCCTTCCTATTTTGAACCTTATGAAACTATTGTTGAAAAATAAGAAAGATTGGCATGGGTAGAGGTGTGGAAAATTCAGCAAGAAGAAGAAGAAGAAGACGAATTGAAATTGAATAAGAGGGTAATTAAGAAGAGGAAAAGGAAAAAAATGGATATATCCTTAGAAAGCTTCAATAAACCTTCTCACCCTTCCAATAAAGAGAATCTAAAGAACCAAGAGAAGCTTCGCAAACAACCAAAAGATGCCTAAAAGTTCCTTAGTAAAAAGTTCACTTCACTCTTTAACAATGTGGATAACTACTTTTGGAAAATCATTAGGAAGCTTGGTGGAAGCTCTTCATCTTCATCGTTATCCTTTTAGATCTAGTACTTTATCTTTGTAGCCTTGTTATGTGTTTATCTATTTTTATTCAATGTCATTTTTATGTATTTCTTTTAATCCACTTATTTCTTCATCATTAAATAATGAAATCTATTCTTCCTGTTCTATATAGTTTCATTAATCTCTGGCATACATATAAAATACAATGGTATTAAGTAAAAACAAAAACTATATCAAAATCTAAATGTTACCATTTTAGGCATATATATCGACATACATATATGAGATATGTGGACATATCCTAGCCGTTTGGAAAAATTTTGAATTTTAAAAATGTTATAACTACCATCTATTCAAACATTCCAAATGACTTTTCATTCCTATTTAAGCTTATTTCTTCAAGAAAGTTCACTCATTATGTCATTCTCCATTCCTTTTTCATTCTCAAACATTTTTTTAATAAAAATGTCTTCTTCGCACCAAAATTTTATGAAAACCTTAAAGAAACTCTCCAATCATTCAATGATATTCTCTCTTTTATTCTAAGAAATCAACGCCATTTAGAATCAAGCTAAATGCAAATTATAAAGAGCGAGGGAAGCACGTTGATTCTCTTCAATGGTTAATTTCTTCCTTAATCAAAGATGATCAAACCAACTACCCAAAATGCTCAAACACCAAGGATAATGAAGAGTGCGATGTTATTAAAGCAAATCCAATGTTTGTATCTGAAGGTTGGGTTGAATCTTGTAGGAATGTATAGATTTCTATTTTTTTTTAAAGTTTGTATATTAAACTTATTTAATTTAATGATAATATTTAAATAATTTGGTTGGATCGATTACACTAAGATTTAATTATATAGTATGGATTATAAATAAGTATGGCTTTTAGTTTGATTTGGTTTGTTTAGAATTGTATGCTTGTATTGTTTAATTTAAATAAATAAAGATTATCATTTTTATTCAAAGTCTCCATGTATTAATCACCATATAATACTGCATCATAATCATATTATTATACTTTAGTCCGAAATTATTTATTTTAACCTTATAGTTTCTAAATATTTCATTTGGGGTAAGTTCTATTTTTCCACCCATTTTTGTTGATGACATAGGGGAGAAAAATATAAAATATAAACATGCATATATTCAGGGGGAGTTATATCATGTACGAGAATAATGGTTGTCATCTTCAAAAAGGAAGAGATTATTAATACCTCGACTATTGATTTCAATGACAACAGCCATATACAACCATATAAAATATAAATACGAATGTTTTGCCAAGTTATATAATATATGGCGTAAAATATTACACAGCTGTCGAACCAAAAACTGTACAGTATAAAGACTCAATATAAATATATAAAGACCTATGAATTCAAAGACAAAGAAACAAAGATCTCAAGGTTATAACTCAGTGTATAGAGTCACTAGTAAATATGGTTAAGGTCCTTGTTAACAATTTCTAATCTCTATCTTGAATTTCTGATCTTTAGTTTTTAAATTATTTCAAATTCAAAAATATATTTTAAATACTTTATAAATGTTTTTTAGTTTAAAAATATTTAAAAATATACGTTCAAAATATTTTAAAGTATAAGAATTTTAAAAACATTTTGAAGAAAACAATTTTCATTTTTAAGTAGCATATGTCTACATACATATATGGATACGTCGACATACATGCCGCAAATTGGTTTTTCAAATTTTGAAAGGAAGTGTTTATTCGACACAAATCTTCACGAATGGACACATCTGTTAATTTACTACATAAAGGCGAGTGCAAATGAATTTTTTGATAATTAATTACTCACTTCCGTTCTACTCCTTACTCTTTTTAAAAATATACTCTATTCTCTTCAAAATCATGCAAAGTCAATTCATACTTCATCAAATTGTTTCAATACTACTTTCTATTATTTTGGGAACATCTCTCTTACTTCAAAGATCAAAGTGCTATCCAAGAGGCTATAGGATCAATCATATCCAAAGTAAAAGAATTTATCTTTAGAAAACTATCAACTTTATTTGTGTTCGCTTGGGTGTGCTTGTATCCCATTCAAATCAAGTGGACGTGCTTAGTAGCCCACTCAAATCTAGTGGGTATTTTTGTAGCCTGCTCAAATCAAGTGAATTTACCCTAGACTCAAAATACAGGAGGATGTGTCTTGTAGCTCGAAATCGAGATTTATTTGGGTTTGCCTTCTATCGGGTCAAGGATTAGCATTTGCAAAGAAATTTGTACAAGCAATTATACGGGATTCGATATAGGAGAAATTTGAATCTGTATAAAATCATTGATATCATCTCTCTATCTCTTACTTTACTTTACTACTTTTAATTTTATATATGATTACATCTATGACTAATTATTAGTATAGTTCTATGTTTTTAATAATTGATTTAATATTAATCTTGAAAGAAAATTTAAAAGATTTACATAATTTCGAAAACACCATGTATCCCACTCTAGTGTTAAATTAGCCTTAAGATCCATAATTCCACAACCCATAATATTCTCACATAATATATACACTTATTTTTGCAACAAGTTCATGAAAGACCTTGGGTGGTAGTCTTTTTGTAAGCGGATTCGCTAACATAAAATTTGTCCCAATATGCTCTATGGATATTAACCACTTCTGCACTCTCTTACGAATAACCCGCAATCCCACCCAATTCGAGCTGACAATAAACCACACATGTCCAACCCAAATTGAATGGAAAGATGGATAGTCATGAGAAAGAAAGAATAAAGAAGAAGGGAAGAGAAGGAGAAGAAAAAGAAACTAAAATAATCATAGAATCTCACATACGCAGTGGAACAACATATAATATAATATCAATGATCTTTACAAAAAGAGAAACTATAATATACATACATCCATCAAAGTACGACAATAAAATCACAATCATCGGCCTGGACAGTTGTAATAACTTGTTCTTACAAATGCTAATAAATTAAACAACAAGACAGCGAAAAATGAACAAATACGTGAATACGACCTGAAGCCCTCCAGCTCGTCTGCTGAAGCTCCAAAGCATCCAAATCTAAATCTATAAACATGCTCTTTCTGACCCGAGCATTGAAAGGAAAGAACGACCAAATCAGTCTAGTAAACCAGTGTAAGAATACACATCTAACCTGAATTTTTAAAGTTATAAAAAACCATTCAAAACAAAGGTATCTCGTAAGACCACGTCACATATAAACATGGTGGGTTTTTACCTTACGATAACCAAAGCATTTCATATCAAATTCTGTTATATTATATTAGTGTCTAGTACACAAATAATATTAAAATAGATGAAATTGTTACCATTATTAAATTCCAGCATACTAGGTTCTATAAACAAAATGGCAGGCACGTAGTGGAGAATGGATTTCCATGTAAATGACCAGATGAAGGGACTATCTTTCGGCAGTACATCTTTAGAGGAATGTGCCAATGCTACACAACATCTGCACCTTTACCAACTAAGACCGGCCTATCTCTTTCTAAATATTACCGAATATGTCATTACTCCGGTTGTTACCATCCAATCCGAGGGTCCTCTTAGCATACACCACAACAATTTAAAACCCAAACTTCATAACAGGAATAAATATATCTAGAAGGAGATGATCATATCCTAATGGATGCGAATCACATAGCCTTGCTGCTTCTACCCTGTTTCGGTCATTTCTAGGCCTGAGGTCACGATTATCTTTTACATAACACATCACCATTCTTCTTTGAATGTCACATTGCCATTCTATAATCACACAATTGATTTTTACAAACGTAAAACTTCTGAGCTCGTATGTTTAAAGTAAGGGTGTTAAGCTAAGAGAAGTCGCCTTCTCCGCCACCAAACAGATGATACGTTTATAGAGATCCATTAATGTGAATTTGAAATGCAATGTCAGGCATTCGTCCATACAAGTTGTCCAAGAACAGGTCAAACTGAAGTTAATTCTCTTACCATATCCTGTTTTGGGAATCACCCCTTGGATCGATAACGACTAATCTTTGCATTGGATACTTCATAACGAAGAGACCACTGCTACTATATGTATATTAGGAGTTTATCCCCAAATGATCAACAAGCAGTCCTTCATTATGAAATCCCAAATATCAATTTATTTTAACAACTTTACATTTGAACACATATACGTTGGTCCGAGGTAGTTTTCAGATAAATTTGATCCCATTCTCTCCGAATCAACAATGATAAAGAGGCCAAATTTAATAGTCAATTACTTAACTACCAAAGTAACGATAAAATCTAGCAAATAAGCAATCACTAAGCCCATTTAATAATCATTTATTACTTAAATCACTTTATAAATATTTACTTCAAATTATCTTTAAAAGGATATATTCACAAAACCATTTCAAATTATAGATAATGGAAAACGTTTTCATATACTGATATTAATGATATTATATTCACAAATCATTTCATCTGTCAACACTTAGAATACTATTTCCATATATTTAAAATGGAATATAAGTATATAATTTTTTTTAAGGAAAGTATTCTTCAAAATGCACTTCATTGGGTCAAAACAAATGTTGCGTAAACCATTGTACTGCTTAGCTCTACATGTGACCATAGCCATCTTCTTATACATTTCCACAATGACACAAATAATACAAAAGGAAAACTATTTAGATATGCAAATCATCGAATAATGATGGAAGGATACAATGAGGTAGTTGACTTCAATGTTATAGCAATTCCTCATGGAACTCAGTGTATAAGTTTTATCATGGTGGTTATAATAATAAAGAACATACTAAAGGAATGAAATCACAAAAGACCAAAGCATAATGATGAAGTGCTTAAAATCCAAAATCAACTTGAAGAGATTCAAACAAAACTGGATGAGGATCCAATGCACAAAGGTTTAAATGCAGATTTTTATTCACTTAAAAAAAGACTGAAAACTCAAAAAACATGCTGCAAAACTCAAACAAAAAGCGAAAGAGAAATGGCTTACCTAGGGAGATGAATGCAATAAATTTTTTTACACTAAAATGTCACAAAGATCTCATAATAATAATTTACTCAATTGTTTGAATGAACTGGGCAATGCAACTGATAATTTAAGAGATGTAGAAGAAAAGGCAATATCTTACTTCTCTGACCTATATAATGGGGAAACAGAACAAAACTTACCAGTAATTCATTGCAGAAGAAGAGTCTCTAAGGAAGGCTACCATGTTGACAGCCGGGGTTCATAAAAGGAAAATGAGGAGAGCCACCTTCTCCATTCATGATGATTCCAGCCCGAGCCAGGATGGAATGGGGGAAACATTCTTCAAAATGCATTGGGCATAACTGAAAGAACACATGCTTAAAGCTTATCAGGAAGCCTTTAATAATGGTGAGTTTATACAAGAAATAATCACACTTTTATTTCCTTGATTTCTAAGGCCAAGAAACCTGAGTGAATTGAGGCATACAGACTAATAACATATTGTAATGTCACTTATAAAATCCTAAGCAAAATCATATGCATGAGGTTAAATAAAGTTCTACCAGACCTTATCTCTCAATGTTAAAGTGCTTTTATAAAGGGGAGATTCATTTCAAAAAATTCGTTAACGGCTCATGAATTAATCAGAGACTTCAATAAACATAGTGCTGACAAAATGTGTTTAAAGGTTGACTTACACAAAGCTTATGATATGGTGAATAGAAAATTTATAATTCACATGCTGAGGTCAATGGGAATACCATAAAAACTCCTGAAGTTAATCGATCATTGTCTATCTACCCGTACTTTTTCTATCCTCGTCAATGGAGTTCCTAAAGGCTATATTCAGAGTAATAAAGGGAGTAGGCAAGGATACCCTCTATCACCCTATTTGTTTGCATTAGTTATGGAATGATTCACATTGTAGATGGAAATAACATGCTTCCACAATAAGATCAATCCAGTATACAAAATTGAACCTAAAGTAACACATTTAATATATGAAGATGATGTAATTATTGTTACTAAGGCAACCTCAACTGCTGTGGATACTCTTAAAGAATTTTCCATCTTTTGGAAACAACAGTGGGTTTGAAACTCAATGCAGGAAAGACTATATGCTACTTTAATAAGTACCGTAGAGAGAAATAAAATTTATTAAGGGGTATTGGAGTCTCAGAAGGATCTCTCTTAGTCAATTATCTTGGAGTTCCCTTATTTAATAACACCATAACTGATAACGAATGTGTGAAACTTATTGATAATATCAGAGAAAAACTACAAGGCTGGAGTTAAAATTTCTGTCATTTGTAGGAAGAATTGAACTTATGCACATAGTAATCACATCAAAGGTCAAATTTTGGTTGCAAACATTCCAAATTCCAGATTGTTCAATTGTAAAAATAAATGCCATATGAACCAATTTTTTATAGAGGGGAAAAATGCATAAAGTCGGCTACAAAGAACTTTGCGAACCCAAAAAGGAAGGAGGAGTAGGGCTAAAAAAGTTATTTGAGCTAATTTTTTTATGGAATGAAGATAGCCTAGAAAATCTTGATGTGAGACAATCTATGGCCTAGGTGGATGCAGGAAAGATATCCAATGGATAATTTTTGGACAACTAAAATAGATAATAATGCATCAGTTACTTGGAACATTTTAAATATAGAAATGATTTAAAACCTTTAATTGAAAGACAAATTGTCAATGGCACAAAAAATGACCTATGGAAAGACCCATGGCTTAATAGCAAAAGTTTCACAGATAGGGTGGGTTGGGAAGGATATTCGGCCTATGGAAATCCTAAATGTAATGTCTCTAGCATAATTGAAGACGCAAATTGGAAATGTGAAAATCAACTTATAACTAAGAATTTTAGAGATGAAATCCAAAGTATTCCTATACACAATGAAAGAAAAGAGGATACATAAATTTTGAAAAATTCACCCAAGGGGCATTTTATAATGCAAAATGTCTGGGACAATAATGGAGAACAATACCCTACTGTAGCCTGACATTAAACTGTCTGGAGTAGATCTAACGACCCAAAGATGGTTCACACTCTATACAAAGCCTTTCTAGGTGTTAACCGGTATCTTGGCCCGGCTATAAAACGACAGTTGAAGATATTATTATTAACACTAGACAAGGTTCTGACCAAGAGGATCCTGGTAGCATACGGGTTTGATGCGGTCAACATGTTTAGCATTTAGGCATGGTTCGGCGAGAATGGTTCGGCACACGTCGCTCGGTCCAGATGGCTCGACAAGTTTCGTTCGGCACAAGCCTCGTTCGGCAAGAGCGCATCGCTCGGCATCATAAGATCGTTCGGCATTGAATAGCGCTTGACACCTAGGAGCGTACGACATTGAGAAGCATACGGTGTTGAATACCGTTCGGCCAAATAAGAGCACTCGGCATTGAATAGCGCTCGGCACCTAGGAGCGTCCGGCATTGAGAAACGTTCGGTGTTGAATACCGTTCAGCCAAATAAGAGCACTCGGCATTGAATAGCGCTCGGCGTCAAGCATCTCCTTCGGCATCCGATAGACGTTCAACATGGCCTCCCAAGACGTCCGGCGATCAAAGATGGTTCGACATTCTCCTCAGCACGATCGGCTTCAATTGTGGCTCGACCTACTCTTCCCACACAACGAACGTGTCGTTCGGCGTAAAGAGGATGGTTCGGCATTCGACCGTTTGGCCTGTTCAGCTCGGCACACAGGGCTTGTCCCATTTGGACTAAGATATTCAGATACCTGGCCCACCAGGGAAGTCCAACCCACCTTCGCCTATAAATAGAGGGGCAGGGGCACAGAAAAAAGGAGAGATTTTAGAGAACACTGGGGAGACTGCCATTTTCAAGACTCATTCCAGACTTATTTCTTTTACTTTGCAATTGTATTCTAGTAACTAAAAACGGATTGTATCTGTAATCATCCATCAAGGAAATCAATGGAAATCTACTTCAAAGTGGACGTAGGAAGTTACGTCGAACCACTATAAATTTGGTGTTCTTGTTCTCTGCATTTAAATTTACACTCTATTCTCTGTTTTAATTTACTTTCTTCATTAATCTCTCTACACAATCTTTCTAAGAGTGTTGGTGACCAATTTTGGTGCTAACATTTTGGTGCTTTCACTGAGAATTGAATTCTCAACTTGATTGGATCTCATCATCTACTAGTGGATTTCCATATTCGCGAGATAGATCCAGTTGTTTACTAGAAAACTTCCTATTCTACTCAGATTTGAAAAAAATTCTAAAGGAAGCTGATAGCCGTAAGTGTGTTCATGTTCATGTGAAAAGATTGTATTCACTGATGTACGCAAGATCTAAGGATTGGACGTTGAAGTTTGCACTCAAGTTGAATGAAGGCCGACCCTCCTCTGAAGGCAATTCAGCCGATCGCTTCAGAAAAGGAGTATGCCAACCGCTTCAAAAAGAAGTCTATGCGGACCACTGCAGAAAAGGTGTATGCCGACCCGCCTTGGCCGAGCCACTTTAGCCGATCCATCTTGGCCGACCACTCTTGGCCAGTCAACCTTGGCCGAGCCACTCTTGGCCAATCCATCTTAGCCGACCTACCTTGGCCGAGCCACTTTGGCTGATCCATCTTAGCCGACCAACCTTGGCCGACCAACCTTGGCCGATCCACCTTGGCCGATCCACCTTGGCCGAACAACCTTGGTCGATCCAACTTGACCGAGCAACTTTGGCCGATCCATCTTGGTCGATCCACCTTGGCCGACCCAACTAGACCGAGCCACTCTTGGCCGATCAACCTTAGCCCATCCATCTTGGTCGACCTACCTTGGCCGAGCCACTCTTGGCCGATCCATCTTGGCCGACCCACCTTGGCCGATCCATTTTGGCCGATCCACCTTGGCCGAACAATCTTGTTTGACGGGCAACTTTGTCATGCCGATCGAAACTTAAGTTACAACGGATAGTGAATTCAAAACTCAACTTAATAAAGGAACATTCTTTCTACTTCCCTTACATCCCCTAATCGACCAGGGCATAAAGGATCTAGCGACAGCTTCTGAACGACAACAAGGGAACGAACAAACAACCGCAACTCAAACGATACTCTCAAAGGGATATCATACTGATCACCCTTGAGGAGAATCGACCTCTATATATATTTTGGAAGCCAGTTAGCTGGAGAGCCTCCTACGACCATGGATCGTCTCTAAGACAAAAATGAATCTAAAACAAAGTGTGGAGGAGCGGAAAAGACTAAGAAAAATAATAATGAAGGCCCGTTGGCTAAGGATGTAGATCCCAGTAGCCGAAAACAAGACCTCAAAATTCGGCTCATATGCTCTTTGAAGGATTTAATTGACAGCCTGTACTTGAAGACTCACGACTCGGAATGGTACTGAAACCAACCTCGAGAGAGTACATCAAAGTCTAAAGAAAATTGGAGGAATGTTGTATATTCCCGGATGCTCACTGATCCTAACACGGGCGATTACAAACACCTCCGAGGTGTGATCGAAAAGCTGATCTAGAAAGGAAAGCTTCAATTGTATGTACAAGTCCTGAAGAATGGCGGGCATCGAATATCCGATGCCATTTAATAAAGGGCTATGATTATCAATTGGACTGCTGACGACCGACATCCCTTTGAAAGGAGCCAGGGGCAAAGTCGAATAGCAAGCACACGATGCTGCTTCACTTATCAATGAGATTTATCCTAATCTTCTTTGAATTATTTCCAAATCTATTTCTATTTTAATTGTTCTATGAACTACAGATAACTTGAACTAAACTACTTTCAAAACGATGCAGGTGACCAGGTACTCAGATTTGGTCGCCAACCAATCCACGCAGACCATGATTGGACGTGTGAAGTTACATCTAGATGAGCATAATTCAATCGCTCATCATAAATCATGTGCCTTTAATTTGGGGCCAAGAACTAAAGATTGAAAAGCTCATCACGATTAGAGCCTAAATACAAAGTCAACATGACTGACCATCCATTCATTGACCTCCACGTTTGACTTGGAGACCTGAACAAGGCTTGGAATGAGTATGGCCCGATCGTCCACTCAAATCAAGTCATAGAACAAAGTTCGACAAAATACAGAGGCCTCTGTTGAAGCTCAGTAACGCGAAGACCTGTCTAGAGTGGACGTGATTTGATCATCTACACATCAAATCCTACCTTCAACATAAAAGGTTATTCGAAAGCCCGACTTGAAGTAGTCGTGGTGGACTGCCTACTCATTAACCATCGCTATCAATGCATAGGCATGACTGCATCTTGGAACATATGCAACTTACTTTGTCTACTCTATTATCCTTATTTTCTAGAAGGAGATATGGAGCAAATTGTAAGAGATTTTGCTATCTAACCCAACATGGATGCGATCCAACCATCTGTCATATATCTCCTTCCTTGACTTGATTGGAAGAGCTATAATCACCAAGCGGACGAGAATCGATCGTCCATTTTTCAAATTTCGTCCCTCATGCTGGGGGAAGAATCCCTTTCCACGAGCAAACGTGGTTCGATTGTTTATTCGACAACATTAGCCTTGATACGGTATATGAATACAAATTAAAGAGCGGAAATACGACTGCTCTTGACTTAAACCTCCAAGTCCCCAGAGTGCGTACTGGAGTACTCTAAGTCCCCAGAGTGCGGACTCGAGTATAAACGACTTAAACCTCCAAGTCCACAGAGTGCGGACTGGAGTACTCTAAGTCCCTGGAGTGTGGACTCGAGTATAAATGACTTAAACCTCCAAGTCCCCAGAGTGCGGACTGGAGTACTCTAAGTCCCCAGAGTGTGGACTCGAGTATAAATGACTTAAACCTCCAAGTCCCTAGAGTGCGGACTGGAGTACTCTAAGTTCCCAGAGTGCGGACTCGAGTATAACGACTTAAACCTCCAAATTCCCGGAGCACGGACTGGAGTACTCTAAGTCCCCGGAGCGCGGACTCGAGTATAAACGATTCAAACCACCAAGTCCCCGGAGCACGGACTCGAGTATAAACGACTCAAACCTCCAAGTCCCCAGAGTGCGGACTGGAGTACTCTATGTCCCCAGAGTGCGGACTCAAGTATAAACGAATCAAACCTCCAAGTCCCCAGAGTGTGGACTGGAGTACTCTATGTCCCCAGAGTGCGGACTTAAGTATAAACGATTCAAACCTCCAAGTCCCCAGAGTGCGGAGTGGAGTACTTTATGTCCCCAGAGTGCGGACTCGAGTACAAACGATTAAAATCTCCAAGTCTCCTGAGTGCGGACTGGAATACTCTAAGTCCCCAGAATGCGGATTTGAGTATAAGTGGTTCAAATCCCTAAGTTCCATGAGGATGAGCTAGGACACTAATGACTTGAACTCACCAAATCCCTGATGTACATACTACAAGATATTCCAAGTGCTTGAAGCCTGAAGTGAAAAAATGAACAACTCCCAAAGAATTTCCGAGCTATATGAAGATGAACCGAGAGGTCTATGTTATTCACAACAGCTTGGATTTAAATCACAATCACAAAGAAAATTGAACGATAAGAGTCTTTTGTAAGACAGAAAAAGGAACTAAACTTTATTCAGAAATAAGTTTCTACTACAACCCCTTCAAAGTTCGGAGTCGACAATCTATTTACAAGAACTACGGAAGTAGATGAAAATAATTACATAACTTAAACTAACTCTCGTTGAATGAGAGAAATGATTACTTCTTGTGCTTCTTCGACTTCTTCACCTCCGTTGTCTTCTCAAATGACTCATCTCCTCCGCGTTTACCCTTGGTACCCTTCTTTGATGGAGGAGTGACAACCGAAGAAGTATGAGGAACATCCATGGGTTTGGACCTGACAGGTCCGAAGGCTCGTTTCCTTTAAGAAATTCTTTTATCAAAACCTCTTCATTAACCTCCTCGGAACCATGCTCGGCCTTCCTGATTTCTATCAAGGCCTCCCACGCCTCGGCTAAAGATTCAAGATAGCCCTCGCCCAAAAAAGTCAAGTCTCGATGCGTGAGAACGCGGGCATTGAATTCAGCAATTAGCGGGTCAAATATGCTTTTGACCTCCTCCCTACCTTCTTCTCTAGCCGCCTAAAAATGGGAGTCGATGTCCGTGGATGCTATCTTGGGGACTCAGAGTATAAACTACCCAAAATCTCCAAGTTCCCGGAGTGCGGACTGGAGTACTCTGAGTCCCCAAAGTGCGGACCAGAGTATAAACAACTCAAAATCTCCCAGTCCCCGGAGTGCGGACTGGAGTACTCTGAGTCCCCAGAGTGCGGACTAGAGTATAAACAACTCAAAATCTCCAAGTCCCCGGAGTGCAGACTGGAGTACTCTGAGTCACCAGAGTGCGGACCAGAGTATAAACAACTCAAAGTCTCCAAGTCATCGGAGTGCGGTCTGGAGTACTCTGAGTCCCCAAAGTGCGGACCGGAGTATAAACAACTCAAAATCTCCCAGTCCTCGGAGTGCGGACTGGAGTACTCCGAGTCCCCAGAGTGCGGACCAGAGTATAAACAACTCAAAATATCCAAGTCCCCGTAGTGCGGACTGGAGTACTATGAGTCCCCAGAGTGCGGACCAGGGTATAAACAATTCAAAATCTCCAAGTCCTTGGAGTGCGGACTGGAGTACTCTGAGTCCCCAGAGTGCGGACCAGAGTATAAAAAACTCAAAATCTCCAAGTCCCCGGAGTGCGGACTGGAGTACTCTAAGTCCCCGGAGTGCGGATTGGAGTACTCTGAGTCCCTAGAGTGCGGACCAGAGTATAAACAACTCAAAATCTCCAAGTTCCCGGAGTGCGGACTGGAGTACTCTGAGTCCCCAGAGTGCGGACCAGAGTATAAATAACTCAAGATCTCCAAGTCCCCGGAGTGCGGACTGGAGTACTCTCAGTCCTCAGAGTGCGGACCAGAGTATAAAAAACTCAACATCTCCAAGTCCCCGGAGTGCGGATTGGAGTACTCTGAGTCTCCATAGTGTGGATAAGAGTATAAAAGACTTAAATCTACAAGTCCCCTAAGTGCGGACTGGTCTACTCTCAGTCCCCAGAGTGCGGACTAGAGTATAAGCAACTTAAATCTCCAAGTTCCCTGAAGCGGACTAGAGTACTCTCAGTAACCTGAGCATGGACTAGAGTATAAACGGCTTAAAAACTTCTACGTCCCCTGAGTGAGGACCAAAGTACTCTTAGTCCGTGGAATGCGGACTAGAGCATAAATGAATTGACGAAAATCTCTGCATCCCGAACTGCGGACTAAAGTATAAACCGTTCGACAAATCTCTAAGTCCCTAGAGCATGGACCGAAAGATGAACACAAAATGGGCGCGAGTCGAACGAGGGGAGAATAACACTAAGTCACCAGAATACAGAGTGGTGTATAAACATCGATAAATAAACGAGTGGATTCCGACCAATCTCTATTTCGCAAACTTCGGCCTGGAATCGACAGGAGGATTATTAACCCACTAAGGATGGAGTTTGACCATCCAACTAGTGGCCTGGCCAAATCAATGCTGGGAGCAGAGGTACAAATCACTAAAAAGCTGAATACGACAGCTTACCATAGCTTTAGCGTGGCGTTCTTTATAACTTGAGGTAACGACTGCAGGGAGGCCGCAATACAGAACCAATCGAAATAGCATCCAAAGCTACGAGCAACCAACTATATCATACCTCAGATCGAGGGTCAATAATGATCCGCACTAAGCACATACGAATGTGACTGGGATGTTCCTTGAAAATCTATAACCTCCAGAGTGTGGAAAGGAGAGTAAACCATGAAGATTTTGTCAAAAATTATCCAGCACCCTCCTTTGATTCATTAGGAGGAGTATGAAACTGGATGGTCATGACCCGACTGTATTTGTAGCCAACTTTACCTCGAGATCTGATTACAAAACATGAACCAAAGTGGACGTGGATGACCGTCCAGTGTTCGAATTACGCCCTAAAACTGATGAGACATCGAAGTATTCCTCTTGGAATGAAAAACCACGGTAAAATCCAAGATAGGCGAGGCCCCATCTCCCAACGACTGACCTGATCCCCGATCCAACTGGAAAGAGAGTAATGTTAAAATAGGCATGGCTGACCTTCCTACTTATTGGTATATGCGCCCCAGACCCGGGGGCATGAGCTAGAAGCAACATGAATGTGAACCGACTATTCATCGATCAACTCTATGTTTTTGAAGTTTAGGTGGGAACATAAACATAGCTAGGACGAGACTCAACCATCCTTGCAGAACATTTATCAACCCGAGACTGGGAGCATATGCATGGTCATCCAAAGACCGGCTGCGATAACTCAATATTGAAATTTGTATATAATGATTACAGCTACTCAAGGCTACGACCGAAAGGATGCCTAGAGATAGAATCATTAAATCGATACCTTAGCTCATGGGCAATTGAGTTTCACTCCAACCCGAAGGACGGGTAAAGGATCATGAATACATTGAATAGAAAGTGCGTTACTCGAATATACAAGCAAATTCAAACTCATAGCAAGATCTAGCTATACGGTTGCACGCAACTCAACGCTGACCCCTACTCGACATTTCCCTCAATGCGCTTTTAAGCCTGATCTTTGGCCATTTGTTGATAATCTATTAGAGCATTCAGAGCCCTTCACTATTAGACTTAATAACTTATGACAATACTCTAAGATTCGACCAGAGTAACCATCAACATTGGCCGTCCCAACCGTATTTCACATTGAATGTTATGCAAAATAGTTACATCTGAATTCAAAGAATCTGGGATGGCATCTGCTGAGTTGACGATTGACATACCAGTCAGCCGGGATAACCCATCAAGAGTCCTTAAGATTGGATCGCAACTCGATCCATCATTGGCCGAAGTTCTTGCTAATTTCCTCCGAGCGAACCTAGACGTTTTCGCTTGGACACATTCTGATATATGCGGATTTCTCCCGCTATTGCGAGTCATATGTTGAAAATAGACCCAAAATACGTCCCTTTAAAACAAAAAGGGAGAGGCATGGACCCGGAGAGGTCCGCTGCTCTCAGAGAGGAGGTGGACAAACTCGAAGCCAATGGGTTCATCCGCGATGCCCTCTACCCCGAATGGGTTTCTAACACTGCGCTTGTGAGGAAAGCAAATGGAAACTGGAGAACTTGTGTTGGTTACTCTGATCTGAATAAAGCATGCCCGAAGGATAGTTTCCCTTTATCTAGAATCGACCAGCTCGTCGACTCTACGGCCGGACACGAATTATTGTCTTTTATGGGTGCGTATTCAAGATAGAATCACATCCCGATGCACATTCTAGACCAAGAACACACAAGTTTTGTCAGAGATGTGGGGCTATATTACTATGAAGTAATGCCTTTTGGATTGAAAAATGCGGGAGCAGCTTATCTGCGTCTTGTGAATCGAATGTTTAAAGACCAGAATGGTAGAACGATGGAAGTCTATGTGGATGATATGCTCATGAAGACATGGCAGTCAAACGACCACATCCGAGACCTAGCAGAGATGTTTGATATACTCAGGCATTGTGAAATGAAAATCAATCCTTTGAAGTATTCATTTGGCGTAGCGTAGGGAAAGTTTTGGGTTTCATTGTGAATGTGCGGGGAATCGAAGCTAACCCGGAGAAGATTCAAGCTATCCGAGACATACAAGTGCCCAGAACTATGAAGCTAGTACAAAGCTTGAATGGAAAGGTGGCTGCGCCGAGTCGATTCATATCTAGAGCTATAGACAAGTGTATTCCTTTCTTCGATATGATAAAGAAAGGAAAGAGGATTTTCGAGTGGACATCCGATTGTGAGGAAGCATTCCGAGCTCTGGTAAGGCATTTGGAAAGTCCCCCGGTGCTATCGAAACCAACAGACCACGAAATGTTGTATGTGCACTTGGCAGTATCCCAGCATGCTATCAGTACGGCTTTGGTCCGCGAAGAGGACCGAGTTCATAAGCCAGTTTACTATGTTAGTAAACGTCTGACGGGGGCAGAAAGAAATTAGCCCAAGATCGAGAAATTAGCCTATTGCTTGGTGATTGCATCACGCAAGCTTTGCCCATATTTTCAGGAACACTCAATCAGTGTTTACACTGATCAACCCTTGCGACAGGTACTCCAACGGCCGGAAACTTCTAGAAGGATGTTAAAATGGAATATCGAGTTGAGTCAGCTCGATATTACCTACCTGCCACGAAGGGCCATATAGGGGCAAACACTAGCAGACTTCATTGCCAAATTCACTGTGTTAGATGACTCAAACGGCCACAATGTCATACCTCCCATTCGATGGAAGATGTACACCGATGGGGCATCTAACGACCATTGTTTGGGGGCTGGCGTAGTTCTTGTGACTCCTGAAAGCCGATCAGTTTGTTATGCTTTGAAGTTTGAATTCCCAGCAACAAATAACAAAGCCAAGTATGAAACAATGATTGTCGGCTTAAGACTCATCAAAGAACTGGGAGTAAGATCGGTTGAAATCTTTTGCGACTCGCAATGGGTGGTATACCAAGTGCGGGGAGACTACCAAGCAAGGGGACAAAGACTTGCCCCGTATTTGGTCCAAGTTCTGGAGCTGCTAGCGAATCTCGAGTATTATGATATTTCACATGTCCCGTGTGAGCAAAACAGAGCAGCCGATTCATTGGCAAAATTTGCAAGCAATGGCGATGCGCAGCAGATGGGATTGTTTCCCGTTGAAACCTTACATTCTCCGAGTATAAATATGATGGAGGTAGATTTCGTGTTAGAAACTGATATCGATAAGGAATCATGGATGACCCCATTTAAGCAATATTTACTACATGGGGTCTTATCCGAAAGAAGGAGCAAAAGACAACAAGTCATTCGTAAGGCTTTGCGATACGTAATGGAGAGTGGAATAACGTATCAAAGGGGATTCTCGACCCCCTTACTCCGGTACATAGCCCATAATGAGATAAAACAAGTTCTGAAGGAATTCTATGAAAAAGAATGCGGCGATAACATCAAAGGGAAAACCATGATAAAGAAAATACTCTGCTACAAGTGTTACTGGCCAACTATCAATCCAGATGCGGTTGATCATGCTAGACAAATGCGACGAGTGCAAGATGTTTGCAAGAAATCCAAGAACCCCGCCGATGGAAATTACTCAAATGGCTAGTCTATAGCCGTTTGCCACTTTGGGGCATTGAAATCATCTTCTTGGTACGAAATAGACCATCATAGCAGTTGTTTACTTCACCAAATAGGCAGACAAATAACTTTTAGCCACAACCAAAAAAAAAAAAAAAAAAATCAACCTCACTGTGTAACGTCATCTGTCCTTATGACCTTCTATGATCTATTATTATTGCAAATGGACAGGTTGAAGATGTGAACAAAATCATAAAGCCTGTTCTGAAGAGAAGTTTGGAAAAGGCTAGAGGCAAGTGGGTGGATGAACTCCCAACAACACTATGGGCTTATAGAACTACCCATGGGTCCATGACTGGCCATACTCCATTCACCCTTGCTTACTGCTTTGAGAAAATACAAACAAGCAATCACAATTGAATTGCAATTAAACTAGATGGAATTGGCAATGACTTATGAGCATATAAAATGCATCCGACAGCCAATGGCAAGAACATGTACCCGAACATGCATGTGTACATCCGAAAAAAGTTCGACTTCTTGAAATCAATAGGGAATTGAATTCTCACTTAAGGCTATTAAGAAAAGACTAGATCAAATTGCTGAAGCTTACTGGCCCTGTAGGACCAGACACGGATGGCCACTGATGAACTACAACCCTGGATTTATAATATTAGGAATCGACCAAGCGTCATGACGACCAAAGAAGGATACAACACCTTGGAAGGATAAAATTGAAGGATAATGACTATTCAAGAAACATGATGGATTTATTTCTGGAGACAAGGAATGCTCGCCGATTCAAAGCGTGTCGTGTTGCTTCACACGACACACTTTGGGGGGCAAGTGTTAACCGGCACCTTGGCCCGGCTACAAAACGACAGTTGAAGATATTATTATTAGCACTAGACAAGGTTCTGACCAAGAGGAGCCTGGTAGCATATGGGTTTGATGCGGTCAACATGTTTGGTATTTAGGCATGGTTCGACAAGAATGGTTCGGCACACGTCGCTCGGTCCAGATGGCTCGGCAAGCCTTGTTCGGCACAAGCCTCGTTCGGCAAGAGCGCATCACTCGGCATCATAAGATCGTTCGGCATTGAATAGCGCTCGGCACCTTGGAGCATCTGGCATTGAGAAACGTTCGGTGTTGAATACCGTTCGGTCAAATAAGAGCACTCGGCATTGAATAGCGCTCGGCACCTAGGAGCGTCCGACATTGAGAAACGTTCGGTGTTGAATACCGTTCGGCCAAACAAGAGCACTCGGCATTGAATAGCGCTCAGCACCTAGGAGCGTCCGGCATTGAGAAACATTCGGTGTTGAATACCGTTCGGCCAAATAAGAGCACTCGGCATTGAAGAGCGCTCGGCGTCAAGTGTCTCGTTCGGCATCTGATAGACATTCAACATGAGTCTCGTTCGGCCTCCCGAGACATCCGGCGATCAAAGATGGTTCGACATTCTCCTCAGAACGATCGGCTTCAATTGTGGCTTGGCCCACTCTTCCCATACAACGAACGTGTCGTTCGGCGTAAAGAGGATGGTTCGGCATTCGACTGTTCGGCCCGTTCAGCTCGGCACACAGGGCTTGTCCCATTTGGACCAAGATATTCAGATACCTGGCCCACCAGGGAAGTCCAACCCACCTTCGCCTATAAATAGAGGGGCAGGGGCACAGAAAAAAGGAGAGATTTTAGAGAACACTGGGGAGACTCTACCATTTTCAAGACTCATTCCAGACTTATTTCTTTTACTTTGCAATTGTATTCTAGTAACTAAAAATGGATTGTATCAGTAATCATCCATCAAGGAAATCAATGGAAATCAACTTCAAAGTGGACGTAGGCAGTTACGTCGAACCACTATAAATTTGGTGTTCTTGTTCTCTGCATTTAAATTTACACTCTATTCTCTGTTTTAATTTACTTTCTTCATTAATCTCTCTACACAATCTTTCTAAGGGTGTTGGTGACCAATTTTGGTGCTAACATTTTATAATATTAGGAATCGATCAAGCGTCATGACGACCAAAGAAGGATACAACACCTTGGGAGGACAAAATTGAAGGATAATGACTATTCAAGAAACATGATGGATTTATTTCCGGAGACATGGAATGCTCGCCGATTCAAAGCGTGTCGCGTTGCTTCACACGACACACTTTGGGGGGGCAAGTGTTAACCGACACCTTGGCCCGGCTACAAAATGACAGTTGAAGATATTATTATTAGCACTAGACTAGGTTCTGGGCAAGAGGAGCCTGGTAGCATACGGGTTTGATGCAGTCAACATGTTTGGCACTTAGGCATGGTTCGGCAAGAATGGTTCGGCACACGTCGCTCGATCCAGATGGCTCGGCAAGTCTCGTTCGGCAATCCTCGTTCGGCAAGCCTCGTTCGGCACAAGCCTCGTTCGGCAAGAGCGCATCGCTCGGCATCATAAGATCGTTTGGCATTGAATAGCGCTCGACACCTAGGAGCGTCCGGCACTGAGAAACGTTTGGTTTTGAATACCGTTCGGCCAAATAAGAGCACTCGACATTGAATAGCGCTCGGCACCTAGGAGCGTCCGGCATTGAGAAACGTTCGGTGTTGAATACCCTTCGACCAAATAAGAGCACTCGACATTGAATAGCGCTCGGCGTCAAGCGTCTCGTTTGGCATCCGATAGACGTTCAACATGAGTCTCGTTCGGCCTCCCGAGACGTCCGGCGATCAAAGATGGTTTGACATTCTCCTCAGCACGGTCGGCTTCAATTGTGGCTCGGCCTACTCTTCCCACACAACGAACGTGTCGTTCGACGTAAAGAGGATGGTTCGGCATTCGACCGTTCGGCCTGTTCAGCTCGACACACAGGGCTTGTCCCATTTGGACCAAGATATTCAGATACCTGGCCCACCAGGGAAGTCCAATCCACCTTCGCCTATAAATAGAGGGGTAGCGGCACAGAAAAAGGAGAGATTTTAGAGAACACTGGGGAGACTTTGCCATTTTCAAGACTCATTCCAGATTTATTTCTTTTGCTTTGCAATTGTATCCTAGTAACTAAAGTCGGATTGTATCTGTAATCATCCATCAAGGAAATCAATGGAAATCAACTTCAAAGTGGACGTAGGCAGTTACGCCGAACCACTATAAATTTGGTGTTCTTGTTCTCTGCATTTAAATTTACACTCTATTCTCTGTTTTAATTTACTTCCTTCATTAATCTCTCTACACAATCTTTCTAAGGGTGTTGGTGACCAATTTTGGTGCTAACACTAGGCAAAGTTCCTACAAAGGATAGACTTCACAATTGGGGGATACTAGAAGAAACAACATGCAATTTATGTAATGCAAAAATCGAAAGCCATGACCATATGTTTTTCAAATGCCTGTACAGCAAGAAAATATGGAGCCTCCAAAAGCTTAAATGTGTGCTAACAGACGAAGTGAAAATACTGAAGGAAGAAGTAGATTACCTGAACTAGAGGGGTAACATGTCAAACTTGGTGCAGGAGCTGCCCAAAATTTGCCTCGCAATTTCCATCAGGCATCTCTGGCATGAGAGAAACAACCGGGTTTTCAATAATAAAAAAGGAGATCTTGTTACTAACTGGCCAAATTAACAGAGATGCAAGTATATTTATAGACCGAATTGCAAAGAAGAAGCTCACCAACTTAGTGGAACAAGAAAAACGAGCACTGGTGAGGATGAGCTGGATGGCTAAGCACGTTATAGATCGAATGGTGAAATGGGAGCCTCCATGATACCTCTTCCCTAAAAGAGGATAATGTCCAATTAAAAGTAAATCTACGATATAAAGTACGTATTTGTATCTTTTGCGGTTGGAACCACAGATGTTTGTATTTAGGATTTAGCCCATTTAAGGTTTTTAATAAAATTAATCATATTTCAATATATATATATATATATCATATACTATATAAAACATTTCCTTTCGGAAATCATTTATATAAGAACAGTGTTATAGTTCATGCCTTTCTTACTTCCTCGAAAACGTCTATTACAACAATAAATGTTGAAATCTATGTTTTCAACACTCATCACATTTTAAATCATTTTTCAAAACCATATAAACCCTATTTTAAAATATCGCTTCCAAAATGTTCCTTCAAAGGTTTATTCACTTTAAAATATGAATACGCTCCCTTTATAAAAATCCATATTTTACTTATCAAAATATACCAATTTCACGTTTATAAAACAATTTTTATAAATCTCATTTTATTTTATAACACTTCTATTTATAAAAATCCATTTATAAGTCTATTTACCATATCTCAATTTTAAATCCATTTTTATATATTTATAAAGTATCATTTATAAATACATTCATTATTTATAAAATATCACCTTTTCAAATCCTTTAGATACTATTTCACCTTCTTTAAACTGTATTCTTTTATTATAAAAGGTTGAACATATTTCTTAGGTTTTTAAAATCTTTGTTTATACTTCAAAAATCTCTATTTAACATATTCCCAAAAATCAAGCTTTTATTTTATTTCAAATAAATTTCTTCTTTTAATAATTCAAAAACTATCAAAACATATTTATGCTTCGAAACTTCTTTGAAATCTTTTTTAAATCAAAACCATCATTTTAGTATTTCAAAATACTAAAAATAAGGCCCAGTAGTACTATAGTACTAAATGCGTCAATTCATATCACAATCGATAATATGACATCCAACACATCATATATCGGCATATATATGAAAAGTGAAATCAACAATAGTGAGGAATCCTGTTGGATCCCTCCAACCTGTCCCCTGCATCATATATAGAATATAATCATAAAAATATAAATCAACTGCTTTGAGGCGGTATTCGTATACAAATGATCATCCGCTCTTACATGGGAACGTAATAAGGTCTCATTCACTCCAATAGGCGGGAATATATCCAAACTAACTAATAAATATAGTAGATCATCCAAATAAGCAACAATAGCATAAATAAAATTATTCCCACTTATATAAAAATTTAAGCAGGCCAGAGAGGTGAGTTTACTCACAAAAATTCCAAAAATCGCAAAAGCGCACTGGTTTGAATTAAATTTGAACGGTCGCCCAATTTAACTCAAAATTCCTACTAGCTCCGAATTTATCCAGTCTAACTCCATAGCATAGTACCCACTGATATGATCGCAATGCAACTTGTCGCACACAAAACCGACCTCATATGAACAAGTTATGAATTAATTAACATTTGAAATAATTAAATTAATTAAAGTTTTAAATCAACTTCCCTCTTCATCTTCCTCTCGCCCTCGCTTCTACCAGGCTATTATATTTCATTAATGATCAATCGCGCAACACCCGCCGCTATAACACCCCTAATTATAAATAACATTATTTGGGAGATTTAATCAAATAAATTAAATAGAATAATGTAGAGTCTAAAGTGATAAGGGGATTGAGATTTGAAAACTAATTAAGACCGTGCCTTAATTAAATGGATTTATGAAATAGCCAATATGTAACTTCGTAAAAATGGTTTATGAGATGTAAACTAAGTTATGTAAGGCAGCGGTAACAGGGGAAATAGTCGTAAACCATAACCCATAACCCCTAAACCTTACCTCATTTTTCATTTATACGTTCATAAACCAAAAGCAAAAAACTAAGGAGAACTAAGGCCAGCAAAACCCTAGGATAAATGGGAATAAAAGTCAATTAGAAGTTAAGGATTCAAGCAAGGAAGAATTAAGCAAGATCAAATCTCAAGTTCCTTATCCAAACAAGATGAATAATAATCTAAACTTTCTCATATATGTTTTAACGAACATCTTAATTTCAGGTTTAAGGTTTTAAAACTATTTGGATGATTTGAATGATGACGTGCTTTGATTATATGCCATATTTGATTTAAATAAGTATCTTAGTAAAAGGTTTGATTCGATTGTAAGGTTAAAATCATGTAACATGGGTTTGAATGCCATGAGGATTTATGTTATGTAAAACATTATTTTGGAGATGGGTTTAAATTTTCATAATATTCCAAGTTATGGATAATTTGTTATGAAGCTTCGAATGGAAGAAATAGACAAAATTAGGTTTAAATTATTTACGACAATTATATATTGATTTTGGATCTGAAATTTCAATACGTTAGAAAACATATTAAAAGCGAATTGTTTTGATTTTTAGAGAGTTTTCCTAAGTGATTTACTATCGAAATTAAATTAGTTAAATTTTAGGATTTAAACATTTTAATTATTTTATTACGGAGAATTGGTTCTTTGCTAAAATATTTTCAATTATTAATTGATGAACTCGGAAGTCTTTATAGAAAAAGATTTTAGATATATAATTTGGAAACCAATCATATTATGACAAATAAGGCATGTTAGAGGAAGAGAAGGCATAAAATCAGTATTGATATAATTTATCACTTCGCCACTTCCATTTTCTCGCTTCCGAGACCATGCCTAGTAGGCCTTTCGAACCTATTCGAAACCAATATACATGGTACCAAGTAATTGGTACGTAGTGTATTGGAGAAAGGTAGAAAAGATGGTGTCAAAGGCTTGCTTTCGAAGGGGTTGAAATTATTCTTATAAGCTTTCAATGAGGTAGAAGCTATCCTTATTAACTTTGAATTACTTTCATTTATAAATGATGCCTTCGGGGGGGGGGGGGGGGGGGGGTTGCTGCCTTTCTATTTTAAGGAAATCTTTCAAATGAGTTGCCACTTAATTATTTTCGAAAAGAATCTTTCGAAAGGGTAATTGCTTTTAAACCTAGTCGAAACCTAGCTACTGTTTTAATACCGTTCAAATTGGTTATATGCCGCTTTTCTTTATAGCCTTAAAATAATGAGTTCGAAAGGGAAGCTTTTGTTTTATTAATAATGAAGCCACTTCCTAATGCTTTTGAAAGAGTCCCTATAGCTTCATATACTAAACGTTTTAAAATCAATGGTTTTGAAAGGTCAATTTCGAAGCTATCGTTTTCCCCAATTCTTTTATTTGAAGATCAATACTTTCAAAATGGTTACTTTCGCAACGATTACTTTCGCTATTGTTTTCTTTGACCCAGAAGTTATATTTAATGCTAAACCCAATGGTTTCGAAGGAGATACTTTCAAATGGTTTCAAAGCTATGCTTTTGTTAATTTTCTTTGAACTAAGTGCTTTTTAAAGATAAACTTTAATGCTTTCGAAATGTATATCTTTAATGGTTTCGAAAGGAAGGTTTCTATGCTTTTGAAAGGAATGTTTTGAGTATGTCGAAAGGTATAATTTTTATGTTTCTAAAGGAAGGTTTGGATACTTTCGAAAGTTATGGCTTAGTGGTTTTGAAAGAGAAGGCCTAAGGTTTCGAAAGCCTTAGTTTTCAAACAAGTAACCCAATCTCAATTTAAGAAAAAGTAAACCTATGGCAATATGAAAGAATTTTGAAATGAAATTTAACTTTTGTGTTTTTGAAGAAGCTTTCCTTGTTAAAGAAAATAGGTTAAATGTAATAACCATATTTCATTTGGAAAATGATTACAAGAGAATTAAACAATAGATGTTTATATTATTGTGTTATGATCAGTTACGATTCTTGCTTCTTCTGTAAACATATTCACATTATAGTTAACACATAACTATATTTTAAGAGTATTAAGGGTAGAATAACCAGCTAGGTTAACTTGGTAGTGAATATATATTGATTTAACTCCTGTGTGAGTAGGATTGCATCCAGGAGGTCAAGTAGACCAGAAATATGATGCCCAAAGACTGATCCAATAATTATTAGTTTAGGCAGGTTCAAAGCAAGCCCATGAAAATAATGTATGGAAATAGTTATCGGCAGGGGCTAATAGGTTTCTAGTGATCCAATGAAAACTATGTCCGGATTAATTTATTGACAGAGATCAATAGGTTCATAGTCAATCCATGAAAAGTCTGACATAAGAGAAGTTATTGGAGTACCCAATAGGTTCATAGTGAGCCCATGAAAACTATAATTGGACGAAATTATTGGTAGATATCAGTAGATTCTTAGTAAACCCATGAAAACTGTTAATTGGAAAAATAGTCCATAAGCTTTAAACAAGTTATTAGTCAGCCTATGAAAACTAATAAGTTATAGTGACCTTATAAACTATAACTTGAGACAGATAGGTAAATGAATGGGGATGAGAAATCCAACATATAATGCATATTTGCATATCATTATAATATATTTTATTATGTTATGTTTTAACCATTGTGGATGCAGGTGCACAATATATGGTTATTATAAATTGAGTTTCGATACCAGTGAAGGGAAAAACTCATTCCGCAAACCGGCATGGTCTTACTAGATATCTATATGGTTCGAGATGGTAAGTTATTATTCACACCAGGATTTTTGTGTGACTCGATGTTTATGTTTTCCCTTTAAACTCTTGGTTGCTCAATTAATTTTGAGTAGTTTGAGAGTTAAGGTTTTGAGGTTCTCCTTCATACGAATAAGCTTCCGGAGACATGCAGGAGGCAAGCTAACTATTAGGAGTTCTTTCTATTTGATTTCGCTATGTTTTGGATGTAATGGAAAAGTTGTTTAATTACCTATGTTTAGACTCTGATCAACCAAGGGATCATCTCATATGTCGCTCTTGGTGTATTTTGTAAAAGTTATATTTCTCCGAACGTGGTTTAAGAATTGGGATTATGTGATAAATTTGAAACACGATTTGGATCTGAATGATAAATCTCTTTTATAATTTAAATTTTTTTCATATTCATGTGCTTCTATTATATCAGTGTATCTAACTTTACCGCATTTGGTCATCGAGAACTAATAACTATGGATGACTACAGAATCCGTAGCAGTTTGTTTTGGGCCTTCAAGTGCGGATGTTACAGCTGCCGTCGACCTGTCACTACTCAGCCTTGCCACGCTACGTACTCGCTCCCTGCCGCCTGTCTCGCCACCGTCGTGCGCACAAAACCCAAAAATGCTGCTCTCGAATGCAACCGTATAGCCACTGCGTCAAGCCTCGATCTGATGATCCAAGGATATGGCCGGGCTCTCCAACTTTCATGTTGGACGTTCCTTCTAACTTGGCCCTAATCGACGAGGTGATTCTTGGCCGTTGATTTGGGTATTGGAAATGGCGGCTAGATTATATCGTTTAGGGTTTACAAATGAAAACGTTGAGGCACTTTATATAGAAAATAAACTCAGGACTATTCACACTTAAAAATTTCGAACTCCAAACGAAGCATGCTGTCTGACATTCTATATGTTATATCCCTATTCTGAACATAATGGAATATATATCGGAAGTCAATTTCACCAAAACAGCGAAACCAAAAAACTATTTGTCACGTTAAACGATTTATTTTCAAAATCAGTTTAATTGCTTTTCATTCAAATTTAAAAGTTTACCATCTTTCTTCTTATTCAAATAGGATTTAAAATCAACTTTTGAAATCATTTTCATTCATATTAAATTCAATATTCAATTATCTAAACGATTTTAAATATTAAATTTAATAATCTAATTATCAAATAAATCTCTATATTTGAATATAGGTTATTTAACTTATAAAATTAACTTTCCAATATTTAAAATCAATTAACGTTTCAAATTTCAATGACTGAAATTCTATTTCGTTACATTCCCCCCCCCCCTTAAATGAGTTTCGTTTTCGAAATTTCCAAGGTAAGAAAAATGCGACAAACCCATTAACTTTTGAAAAACAATTAGTGGAAACTTTGTTATCACATTTTCTCAAACTTTAAATTCATAATTAAATTTTCAAAACCAACGAATACCACCCAAGTTATAACTCAAAAAATCAAATTTTAGTTATAGTTTTTTTTCCTTAAATTCTTAAAAAATTTCCAATGCGTTAAATATATGAAAATTTTCGCCAGTGTTTGCCTTGCGCGGTTTGATCAAAAAATATACAATACATATATAATCACAAATATATATCTTATCTTCAAGGATACGACATCTCATAGGGAGAAAATATAGAAGTACGATATGTAATAGGAGATGTGTACCTTTTATTATATTAGCAAGCAAATACAATCAACTAACTGTGAAAGCGAGCTCCAAATGCGAAGCATACACCATCCACACCTACTAAACACTCAACAACAAATGAGAACAAGTATACGGAAAGTAGTACCAATATATAACATGTACTAATATAATAACTGAATGCAAATGTTGCAAAGGTAATAAAAAACCATCAAACAATTAATGTTCATCTAATTAATTCATAACCATATCAATTTACATTTTCAAATGTCGACATTTAATGTATTAAAGCCCATATAATATGCATATATCATCTAGACGCAAAACTTTACCTATTCGCTTGCTCGATCATACAATTTATATTTCGAACTAGTATTATTCACATGATTACTCTAGTGCATGAGTCAGATTTGGTTTCTTGATTAGAAACTATCATTCTCCTAGCATAGCCATATACTATGATAGAGAATATCAGAATCAATGAAAAATCCATATCCATTGTTGGCCGTCAAGAAATCGAGTGAAAAATCCTAACTCGATCAGTGTAAATCACCTCGAAATCGTATATTCAAATCTGGATCAAACAGTTATGCCAATGAAATAATACACGTAAAACTTCCATATTTATTTCAATCGGTTTCTTATTATATCCCTTTCTTTTTATTTCTTCCTAACTCTTTTATTTATATTCAATTCCCTTTACATTCATTTGATCCGCTTCAATTTAAATCAAATTCAATTATTCATTTTTACTTCACTTACATTCAATCCATTAACATTCACTTATTAATATCCACTTCAAATTCAATTTATGTTTGATAACATTCATTCTATTTTCAGTTTACTTAGTATATTTCCTTTAATATTACTACCATTTATAAACCATTACTTAAGTTTATTATAAACATTTTTATTTAACACTTCTTATGTTTATTTCACTTCAACACTTAAGTTCATATTCAATTCTATTGAACAACATTCTAAACCATACTCAATTCGTTTTACAACTCAAATAGAATTTCATTCTGTAACTCAAGTTCATATCCATTTCATTACTTTATTTCATTAGTTCATTGCATTAATTCCTTACAAATCAAATTCAATTTCATTTAACTTTGCTTAAATTAAATTCCATTTCAAAATTCATTTTGTTTAACTTAACTTAAGTTAAATTTCACTTCTAATTGAATTTCCAAAATTTTCTTTTGTTTACTTAACCAAAAAGTTCAACCATTTTAAATTTTGGTTTTACTTTCTTATTCAATTTCATAAGTTGTAAACTTATTTCTTATCCATACTAATTTCAAATTATAAGTTCAAAACTTGTTATTATTTTTTATAATCAAAACTTTTTTTATAAAAACAAAACTTCAACAGTAAATTGTTAAGATAGCAACTCATTACGTAGAGCTTGAAAATGAATACTGATGATGCTGCAGTCATCACTTGAATTATTTTCCAGCGACTAATGGGAGTTTAGTGATTTTTTATTTCTTTTAAATTCTTTTTATTTACAAATCAAATTTATAAATTTATATATATATATATATATAATTTCACTTTGGTTATATAAAACCATTTATTATTATTTATCTTTATTTCCATTTATAATAATAACAACTTTTATTAGAATACAAACAAGAAATGATAATAAACAAATATTACCATTCACTAACAACCAAACACACCATATATAACTATAATAATTTCTTAAAAATTATTTCTTTATATATATAAAATATAATTTAGGTAAAAAAATTTCATTACCTAATTTAAAACAATTCAGTATCGATTTGCCTTATTTAGGCGTTTAGAAACCCCGATCGATAACATGGTATCCCACATATCGACTAGAATTCATAAGCCATTCAACAGATAAATTAACACAATATTAAACATTTTTATATCACTAACAAATACGCTCTGATATATATAATACATTCAAACTTAATATAGGGCATTACTAACCCTATCTACAATGAGTACACAACCAAAGCTTAGGTGTTCGCATAACCTAAGCTCTGATACCATGCCGTGACGACCCATAATCCCACCTAATTTGAGTTGATAATAAAGCACACATGTATAATCCAAATTGAACGGAGATACGGATAGTCATGAGAAAGAAAGAAGAAAGAAGAAGAGAAGAGAAGAAGAAGAAAAGGAAACTAAAACAATCACAAAATCTCACATACGCAGTGGAACAACATATAATATTATATCAATAATCTTTTCAAAAAGAGAAACTATAATGTACCTACATTCATCAAAGTACAACAATAAAATCACAATCATTAGCCTGGCTAGTTATAATAACATGTCCTTACAAATGCTGATAAATTAAACAACAATTCAGCTGAAAATAAACAAATACATGAATACGACCCGAAGCTCTCCAGCTCGTATGTTGAAGCTCCAAAGCATCCAAATCTAAATTCGTAAACATGCTTGGTCTGACTCGAGCTTTGAAAGGAAAGAATTCCTGCATCAGTCTGGTAAACTAGCATGAGAAAATACATCTCAACTGAATTTCTAAAGTTATAAAAAAACATTTCGAAACAAAGGTATCTCGTAAGACCACACCGAACATAAAAACGGACGGTTTTTTACCTTACGACAACCAAAACATTTCATATCAAATTATTTTATATTACGCCAGTGTCTAGTATACAAATAAAATTAAATAGCCGATATTATTACCATTATTAAATTCCAGCATACTAGGCTCTACAAACAACATGGCAGACACGTATTGGAGAATGGACTTCCATAACAAATACCAGGTGAAGGGACTACCTTCTGATAGTACGACTCTAGAGGAATGTACCGAGGCTACAGAACATTTGCACCTCTACCAACACAAGGCCGACCTACCTCTTCCTAAATGTACCGAATATGTCATCGCCCTAGTCGTTACCAACCTATCTGAGGGCCTTCTTAGCATACACCACAATAATTTAAAACCAGACGTCATAGTGGGAATTAATATATCAAGAAAAGGATGATCATATCCTAAAGGTTGCAAACCATATAGCCTCACTGCATCTACCTTGTTTCGGTCATTTCGAGTGTGAGGCCTGAGGTCACGATTACCTTTCACATAGCACATCATCTTACTTCTTTGAATGCCATATTGTCATTCCAAAATCACACAACTAATTTCTGCAAACATATAACTCCTGAGCTCGTACATCTCAGGAAAGGTGTTAAGCTAAGAGAATTTGCTTCCCTACCACCAAGAAGATGAAACATTTATAGAGACCAATCAATGTGATTATAAAATGCAATATTGGACATTCGTCCATAAAAGTTGTCCAGAAATGGGACAAACCGAAGGCACTTCTCTTACCATATCCTGTATTGGGAATAATCCCTAGGATCAATAGCGATTAGTCCTTGCATATGATATTTTATAACGAAGAAACCACGGCTACTATATGTATATTGGGATTTTATCCTCAAATGATCAATAAGAAGTCCTTCATTATGAAAAGCCCAAATATCATTGTCTTCCAAAACCTATACATTTGAACACATATACGTTGGTTCGAAGCGGTTTTCAAATAAAAGAGGTCAAATTTTTGATAGTTGGTTATTTAACTATCGAAACAACTATAAAATCTAGCACATAAGCAATCGCTAGACCCATTTAATAATCTTTTATTACTTAAATCACTTTCCAGATATTTACTTCAAATTGTCTTTAAAATGATATATTCACAAAACCATTTCAAATTATCGATATTGAAAACATTCCCATATAATTATATTAACAATATCATATTCACAAATCATTTCATTTTTCAACACTTTGAAAAATATTTTCATGTACTTAAAATAGAATATAAGTATATATACAAATCTTAAGGAAAGTATTCTTCAAAATGCACTTCATTTGGATCAAAACGAATCTTGCATAAAATATCATTACGACAACCCAAAACAGTAGTATAGGTTCGATTATATATATATATATATATAACATTTCCTATCTGAAATCATTTACCATGACAACAGTGTTATAGTCCACGCCTTTCTTACTTCCCTAAAAACGTCTATTACAACAATAAACGTTGAAATCTATGTTTTCGACACTCATCACATTTTAAATCATTTTTCAAAACCATTTTAAAATCAATTTAAAAATATCACTTCCAAAATGTTCCTTTAAAGGATTATTTACTTTAAAATGTGAATACGTTCCCTTTATAAAAATCCATATTTTACTTTTCAAAATATACCAATTTCACGTTTTTAAACAATGTTTATAAATCTCATTTTTATTTTATAAAAATTCTATTTATAAAAATCCATTTATAAGTCTATTTATCATATCTCAACTTAAAATCCATTTTTATATATTTATAAAACATCGTTTATAAATACATTCACTATTTGTAAAATATCACCTTTTCAAATCCTTTATATAATCAATCTTGAAAATATTTCAAAACTATTTCGCCATCTTTAAATTGTATCCTTTTATTATAAAAGGTTGAACTTATTTCTTAAGTTTTTAAAATCTTTATTTATACTTCAAAAATATCTATTTAACATATTTCACAAAATAGTTAATTTAATGTTCCTGAAATCAAGCTTTTATTTTTCAAATAAATTTCTTCTTTTAATAATTCAAAAAATACTAAAATATATTTACGCTTCAAAATTTCTTCGAAATCCTTTTTAAATATAAATCATTATTTTGGTATTTTAAAATACAAAAAATAAGGCCCAATGCTACCATAACACTAAATAAGTCAAATCATTCACTATCAATAATATGACATCCAACACATCATATATCAGCACATATATGAAAAGTAAAATCAACAGTGGTAGGAATCCTGTTGGATCCCTCCAACCTGTCTCCCTGCATTATATACATAATAAAATCATAAAAATATAAAAATATAAATCAATCGCTTCGAGGCGGGATTCGTATACAAAGGGTCATCCACTCTTTCATGGGAACGTAATAGGGTCTCATCCACTTCAATAGGCAGGAGTATATCCAGACCAACTAAAAAATATAGTAAATCATCCAAACAAGCAACAACAGCATAAATAAAATTATTTCCAGTTATATGAAAATATAAGCAGGTTAGAAAGGTGAGTTTACTCATAGAAATTCTAGAAATCGCAAAAGCTCTTTGATTTGAATTAATATTGAACGGTCGTTTGATTTTACCTAAAATTTCTACTAGCTTCAAATCTATCCATTCCAACTCCATAGCGTAGTACTCGCCGATATGATCGCAGTGCAACTTGTCATGCTCAAAATTGACATCGTGTGAACAAGTTATGAATTAAGTAACATTTGAAATAATTAAATTATTAATCAATTAATTAAATTTTAAATCAGCTTCCCTCTTCTTCTCCCTCTCGCGCTCGTTTCCACCAGGCCAAACATTTTTTTATTTCATCAATGATCAATCGCGCAACACCTGTCGCCTCGGACCTGCCATTGCTCCGTCTCGCCACGCGCTCGATCCCTGCTGCCTGCCTTATTGCCGTTGCGTGTGTAGAACCCAAAAATGATGCTTGCAAACGCAACCCCATAGCCACTGCGTCGAGCCTCGATTTAATAATCCATGGATATGGATTGGTTCGTGGAGTCAAGCTCTCCAACTTTCATGTTGGACGTTCCTTATTTGGCCTCGATCGATAAGATGATTCTAGGCTGTTGATTTAGGTTTGGGAAACGACAGCTAAGTTATATCGTTTAGGGTTTACAAATGAAAACATTAAGGCCCTTTATATAGAAATAAACTCAGCATCATTCACACTTAAAAATTTCAAACTCCAAACAAAGCATGTCACCTGGCATCCTATATGCTGTACCCTATTCCAAGCATAATGGAATATATATCCCAATTCCATTGTATACAGAAGTTAGCTTCTCAAAATCAAACTATATCGATTTAAATTCCTTTAATAAATTCTATGCATTTCGAACTCGCATGACCAAACGATATGTCCGATCACCACGAAATATGACGGCATATAATAATTCACTATTATGGATCTAATGAAATTGGTTTAGTCAAAATCCGAGACAATGCCCTAAAAGACTATTTTTACACATTAATTAAAACAAATTATTTCCAAAATCAATTTAATCAGTTATTATTCAAATTTAAAAATTTACTGTCTTCCTTCTTATTCAAATAGAATTTAAAATAAAATTTCAAAATCATTTTCATTCATATTAAATTCAAGATTTAATTATTTAAAAAATTCCAAATATTAAATTTAACAATTTAATTATCAAATAAATCGCTATATTTTAAATATAGGTTGTTTAACTTATAAAATAAACTATTCAATATTTAAAATCAATTAAATATTCCAATTTAAATGACTGAAATTCTAGATCGTTCCATCTATTCTTCATAACTAGAAACTTGATGTTAATGTAATTTGACTTACTTGAGCTTCAATTATTATTAGAATATAAAAGTGTCATTTATTACCGCAATAAAACTTTAATGGTCTTTCAATATTATTAACAACGTGGAGCTAGTGACAAAATTCCACAACCATTTCCCATGGTTAGATGCCTCATAACAAGCCACAAACTCTGCTTCTATGGTGGAAGAAGCTATGAGTGATTGCTTAAAACTCTTCAATGATACAACCCTTCCACTTAATAGAAATACACATCCTGAAGTGGATTTTCGCTATCTGGGCATCTAACAAAGTCAGAATCAGAGCACACAATGATCCCCAATCGATCTAATCTTCTATATGTAAGCATATTGTCTTTTATTCTTTGAAGATATCTCATAACTCCTTTTGCTGCTTTCCAATGATCTATTTTTGGGTTACTAAGATACCTACCTAACACTCCTATAATGTATGCTATATCCAGACATGTACGCACTCGAGCATACATTAGACTTTATATAAGGGATTTTATACATTTCTTTGGCATTAAGGATGTTATTAAGATAAAATTTACCTCAATTAGCGATAGAGGTATCACCTGGTTTACAATCTTGCACGCCTAAACTTTTAAGCACCTTTTCTATATATTTCTTTTGTGAAATCCAAGAATACCCTATGAACGATCACGTTGTATTTGGATTTCCAATACAAAAGGAGCATTTCATCGAGATTTTTCAATTCAAGATTATTTGAAAAAAATCTCTTGGTTTTTTGCAACATATGTAATGCATTGCTGGCAAGCTGTATATCATCAACATATAAATAAAAGTATAAATTTACTCTCACTGAACTTGTGATACACATGGTTATCAATGATGCTTTCTTCGAAACCAAATGACGTAATTACATAATGAAATTTATGGTATCATTGAAGAGATGCTTGTTTGAGTCTATAAATGGATTTCTTCAATTTGCAGACCATATTCTTTAGATCTTCGACCATAAAATTTTCTGGTTGCACTATATAATATGTTTGCTCCATGTCTCTATTAAGAAACATAACTTTAACTTGATATAACTCAATGTTAAAATATGTAACAAGTGCCAAAATTATTATAAATGAGTCCTTCAATGAAATTGAAGAGAAAGTCTCTTTGAAATTAATGACTTCCTTTTGACTAAAACCTTTAGCTACAAGAGGAGTCTTACATTTTCCCACGTTACCTTTTGCATCCTTCTTTGTTTTAAATATCCATTTACAACCAATGGTTTTCTTACCTTCGGTTAAGGGGACAAGGTCCCAAACTTTATTTTTTGGAATGGATTTATACTCTTCGTTCATAGCTTCAATCCATTTATGAGAACAATATCTTGCATGGCTTGGTGAAAGCTGATAGGATCATCTTCCATCTATCCATTAGTATCCTCTATCTCTTGAAGAAATACCACATAATCATTCGAAATAACACTTCTTCTTTATCCAGTAGATCTCCTGAGCGGTAATGCATTTTGCGGCCGTTGAGTTTGTTTTTGTGGAACATTAATCTCAACTTGAGGGTTTGCTTCAACATATTCTTGTTGGGGTTCTAGATTCACTTCTTGATCAATAATAGGAATGATAATCTACACTATCGGACGAAGCAACTATAGTGGGAATCATAGATGATGATTCCACCTCAAAAACAATATTCCTTACTTTATTTCTCTCCTCTAACTCAACATCCTCAAAAAGTATTGCCGTTCCTGTCTCGATTTTTTTTCCTTAACGTGGGTTTATAAACTTATAGCCCCTAGATCGTTTACAATAACCAATAAAGTAGCCACTCATTATTTTATTGTCTATTTTTTTCATTTCGCCTATATGGTCTTTCCTCGGCTAGACGTCCCCAAATATGAAAATTCTTTGAAGTGGGCTTTTGGCCCATCCAATGCTCATAAGGTGTTTTGGCAGCTGCTTTAATGGGTACCCTATTAAGGATATAAACTAGTGTCTTTAATACCTCTCCATATTATGATTTTGGTAAGTAGAATAACTAATCATGCTCCTTACCATGTCGATAAGTGTTTGGATTCATCTTTCAACAACATTATTTATGCTAGGTGAACCCAACATAGTGTATTTTGGGACTATTCCGCATTCGCCTTGGAATTTAGCAAATGGTCCAAGACATTGTTTACCTGATCTGTTAGATTTCCAGTAATATTCACCACTACGGTCAGATCTAATAATTATAATGTCTTTACCGGGTTGGTTCCCATTTCTACCTTAAATTTTTTGAACGTGTCGAAGAACTCTGATTTATCAGAAATAAGATATAGGCAGTCATATCTTGAGTAGCTGTCTACGAAATTTATAAAACATTATTGACTATTCCACGATGCTTCATGGAATGGCCCATAAATATCTATATGAATTAATTCTAAAACATTAGTTACTCTATTGGCACCGTTTTTTTCTTCTTATTTTTGAACTTTCTTCCATTGATATATTCTATACAGACATCAAAGTTTATAAAATCAACGGATTCCAAAATGCCATCTGGTACAAACCTTTGAATTCTAGCTTTAGATATATCACCTAAGCACTTATGCCCCAATGTGCTGATTTTTCTTTGCTAGCTCTTCTTTTTGTACCACATGATTCCACATGCAAAGCTTTATCATAAGATGCATTAACATCAAGCATATATAAGTTATGATAAATATTAAGAGAACTAGTTCAACAAGAGTTGAATTTATTGATAAATTAAATATAATATTTTCAAATGAATAAGAATAACCAGTTTTATCCAACTTAGAAATAGAAACCAAATTTCGTCTAAATGACGGTGTAGTAAAAGTATCAAATAATTCCAAATAAAATTGAGTTCTTACAAATTAAAATGCCTAATAGCGTCTACTTTCACTAATTTTTCATCACCCATATAGATGTATCTTACAGCATCTGTTGGATTTCAGTAGCTCAAGCAAACCTTACATAGAAACACTTATCAGTTGGATTATGTTTTAAAAACCATTTTTAGTTTAAAGTTTTTCATAAATCATGCTCTGATACCAATTTTTAACATCCCGTATCTGGAGGCCAAAAGCTAACCGCTACAGATGCTGCAGTCATCCATCATATTAAATTATTGTGGCAAAATACGACAATGTTAATGGTACCCATATTATCAGAAGCACATGAATATGAACAAAATCATAGATTTCAAAAATAAAAATATACTGCTAATTACATTTCGAAAAAATAATTCATATCCATGTTATATAATCCCTGAACGTTTCCTAGGAAATAATTAAATATATCATTACTAAATACACCAAGAGCGGTATGTGATGATGCCCCATTAGTTAATCAAAGAAATAAAGTCATATCTGATTTATATACACAGCGGAATCAAAACAAAACGAAATGAAAAATCCTAATTAGCTATCAATCAGCCACCTGCTCGTCTTCGGATGCTTTATTCACTAAAAGACAAAAACTTGAAAAGCTCAACCCTCAGCCCACTCAAATCAATTTTGAGTACCCGAGAGTTTAAGGGGAAATAAAAACTTTGAGTCAGACATAAAGCATGATGTGAATAATTTTGTTACATCTCATTTTACAGATATTAAAGGAGACCACGCCGCTTAAGGGAACGGGTTTCCCCGCACTTATATCCCTTTTCAAAACATATATTTTGCAATCCTTTCCTGCAACCAAACTGGTTAATCAAACTGATTATATCAAAATAGCAATATCCTTTATGCTAATAAATGGACTATCTGTCCGTAAAACAAGTAATATATGAGCAATCAGCCCACACATAATAGCAAGGTCCGTTATGCTCCAAATGGATATTTGTCCATACAACTGGGCTGACTGCCCGCAAACTGGACTAACTGTCCGAAATCTAGGCTAATTGCTTGCAAAATGGACTATTTGTCCGAATTATTTTTTTGGGTTAACTACCCTTTAAATTTTCCTTGAAAACCATTTCAAAACGATTTAATCCTTCAAATCTTATATACATATATACATAAGGAAAATATTTCTTTAGCTTTACTCTAAGCCATTTTGCCATGTTATATACACTTTGCTCAAAATAATGTTGATGAGATTTAATAAGGATTAACTACCCTTTCAAAACAAGTCAAAACCCTTTTTAACTTGAAAATACTTAGGCTACGTTGCCTATCTATTTCATTCGAAACCTTTGTTTAAAACCTTTAAACAATCCTTTTGAAACCCTTGAAGGTAACCCTTCAAAACCATTGAAAGATCCCTTTGAAACCATTAAATGTAGCCTTTCGAAAACATTGGTAAGATATTTTCTTTCTTTTCTTCAAAAGCTTCAAAATATTAGACATCCCTTTTTTTAAGCCTTTTAAATATTGTCTTTTGAAAATCATAGGAAAACTTTCCTTTTAATTCTTTCGAAACCTTGGGGAACCACCCCTTTCGAAACCATTCATTAAAACCTTTCGAAGCAGCCAAAACTTAATCCTTTCAAAAGCACTTTGGATTTAATTTAAAGCATGAAGAAACCTTTCTAAACCATTCAAAACATGTTCGTCGAAACCATTTGGGTTCTACCTTCAAGTAGAAAAAAAGGATCAGAAACCCATTAAAGTCGAATGCAACTGTTTCGAAACCTTTTAAACCATCTTTTTCGAAACCATTTAAATTTACTTTACTTATGGAAAAAGGGTCATAAAACATTTAAGTCGAAAGCAACTACTTCGAAACCATTTTCTAAGTAATAAAGTGATGGTGTTAAGACCATCCCTTCGAAAGCATTGGAGAAGTGGTCGGGTTTTAGAAAACAAAGCAGCCCTTTTGAAACCATCCAGGTCGAAAGGAAAAAGGCGGTAGTAAGAAGGTTTCAACTTGGGTCAAAATCAATCATTTAAAAATAGAGGCCCAACCCAATTGAAACCATTTCGCTTAAATCGTTTGACTTGGTCGAAAGCTAAAGCTACATACTCGAAAGCCATTTAGTCGAAAGCAAGCAGGCATATTTATTTAATTTAAAATAAAGGACTGCCTTATCCCCGTCGAAACCCCTTGTTTCGACTCCCTACCTTCCGCCTATGTCCATTAAAATGATACTAAGTGCATTAGTTTTGACTGCGTTGGAAGCGAAGATGAGGAGGCGGAACTTTGTGCCGACGGTGTCGAAATAGTGAAAAATATAGCAAATAGTTCTTTTCACCAAACCTGCTTACGTGTCTAATTATGTTTGGTTGCCTCTTTCTTTACCAATAAAAAGTATTGCACTTTATCAAAAGAGCTGTCGATTTTCCAGATTTTATGATTCAAATTATTATACAATATGCCCCTTCCCTCTTTTAATTATATAAAATATTTAAGTCTCATACCTTAATTAATTATATATAACCCTTAAAACACTTATGAAAAATCTACAAAAATTCCAAAATAAATTTATTTTAATATGTTTTCCAACATAAAAAAATTCTAGCCCCAATCTTTTATTATTTTACCGAAAATAATTATAAACCCAAATTAGCGTTTTCTTTACCACAAAATTCATATAAATTCCACATAATTTCAGAAAATTCCAAAATTTGAAACCCATCTCTAAAATATTATTCACAATCTTCATAAAAATTCTCAAGACATTTGGATGTCATTTTGTAGGGTTTTCACCTTAAAACATGTCATAAAATCCATATGTACATACTAAATTATCAACATGTATATATATCCATTCCGTCATTCAAATCTTGGAAAATCAATGCAAAATGTTCGGCAATCGTCTTAAAACCGAAAATACAATCAAAAATGAGATGGAAATATTATTCACCTTAGCTTTTAGTGATTATGGAGTTTGAGATGTGAATAGATTTGATTTGAATTAGCTCTTCCTAGCTTTTCTTCTTCTCTTCCTTGTTAATGGTGGCTGACTCTTTTTAAACTTTTGAAAATGAAATGAACGTGTAAAATTTTACATGGCCAATGTTTGGAGGATATAGGAATGGCCTCTTTCCTATTCTACTCCTCCTTTATTTCAATTTAAACACTTCTTTATTTCATTATTAATTGGCACGACTATCCTTAATTAAAAATTAAATCTCAATCCCCTAATCAACACATTACTTTATTTAATACAACTAATTACATCTCCTAAATAATGTTACAAAAATCTAGGGTGTTACAAACCGAGTCTTCCGAAAGCATATGGATAGGTTTGTACTGGTGTGTATAGATGACATTCTAGTCTACTCTAAGGATAAGAGAGAGCATGAAGTTCATCTCAGAGTTGTATTTAAGACGCTGAAGAAGATTCAACTAAAGGCGAAGTATACCAAGTGTCAGTTCTGCTAGAAAGAGGTTAAATTTCTTGGTCACGTAGTTTTAGAGAAAGGATTGTTAGCCGATCCAGATAAGATTGAAGCCATAAATAATTGGAAAAGACCAAAGATTATGACCGAGATTAGGAGTTTTCTTGAATTTGTTGACTACTACCGAAGATTCATTAAGGATTTCTAGCGGATAGCAACAACCTTAACCAAGCTAACTAAAAAGGATGTGAAATTTGTTTGGTCTAACAAATGTAAAGAATCATTCCTTAAGTTAAGGCATTTATTGACCAATGCACACGTGTTAGTAGTTCCGGACGAAAACCAAGGGTTGGTTGCGTATACTGATGCATGTGGAATTGGAAAAGGAGTAGTGTCGATGCAGAATGGTCTAGTAATTGTCTATGCATCTAGGCAGCTTAGACCACATAGAGTTGGATATCCTACTCGCTATTTGGAGTTGGCAACTGTGATCTTCACATTGAAGATTTGGAGACATTATCTCCTAAGGGAGAGGTTTGAGCTTTATACCGATCATAAGTCTTTATGGTGTTTATTTTCTTAGAAGGAGTTGAATATGAGACAGCAGAGGTAGTTGGAGTTTTTGGCTACATATGTTTTTTGTATATAGTATACACTAGGAAAAAGGTAACAAGGCGGCAGATGCTCTTAGAAGAAAACATCAAAATGTTGTGTTAGCTATGTTGGCAGAGTGGAAAGATTTAAAAGCTTTAGTTAGTTGTGATGTTTAGTTAAAATTGACTACTGGTTCTAGTCAAAGTTCCGCTAGGCTGTCTTGATTGGAAGTTCAACTAGTATTGATTGAGAAATGCTTTTAAGCAGAAGGAGGATCCAGTGGTTGCTGAGAGAATTAGAAGGCTTGAGGTTGGAACCGAGATCGATGATGTAAAGGATTTTAGCCTTGACTAGAGAGGATGATTGAGAATGAAGGAACGATTGTGTGTTCCGAATACTAAGGACTTAAGGAAAGAATTTCTAGGAGAATGTCATCGATCCAAGTTTACAATTCATCCTGAAGGAACCAAGATGTATCAGGATATGAAGAGGAGCTTGTATTGAAAGGTATGAAGATGGATGTTGGCTTGTAGATTAGGCAATGTGCAAATTGTCAACAAGCGAAAGCTGAACAATAAAACTGAGTGGGTTGCTTCAGCCTTTAGAGATTCTAGTTTGCAAATGAGATTTAATATCTATGAATTTTGTAGACAGGTTGCGAAGGTTAAATAGAGATAATGAAAGTATATGGGTTATAATGGACAGATTGACCAAGAGTTCCCATTTCATTCCAGCTAAGTCAACCAGGATGGCACCTTTTTTAGCTAAGTTGTTTCCGAAGAACATAGTTAGATTGCATGGAGTTCTTAGTAGTATAGTCAATGACAGAGATGCTTTGTTCACTAGTGAATTCTGAAAGAGTCTACAAGAAGTGATGAGTACCAAGCTTAATATGATACTGCGTATCACACTTAGACAGATGGGCAGACAGAGAGAGTCAACAAAGTACTCGAGGATCTAGTGAGAGCTTGTGTATTGGACTTTTTTGGATCTTGGAAGGATTGCCTACATTTGGTTGAGTTTTCCTATAATAATAGTTATCGGACTAGTATAGGAATGACGACTTTTGAGGCTTTGTATGGAAGACCTTATAGATCATCGACATGTTGGTTGGAGAGTGGAGACATATTAATATTAGGTCCAGACTTAGATGGGGAGGCATCAGAGAAGACTGAGTTAATCCGAGGAAAGATGAGTGAATCTCAGTCTAGACAAAATAGTTACACAGAAAAGAGGCGTAAGGATTTAGAATTCTCAGTTGGAGATAAGATTTTCATTAAGGTATTAACATTGAAGGGTGTGATACAATTTGAAAATATAGGGAAGTCAGCACAATGATATGTAGGTCCATTCCAGATTATAGAGAGGATTGGAAAGCTTGCATACAGAGTAGAGTTGCCAAGCAGTATGGCAGGTCTCCATAATGTATTTCATGTGTCTCGCCCTCACATGTATGTGCATGATCCATAGATTACTATTTCTCCAACAGGGTTGGAAGACTTAGTAGTAGAGCCTAATTTGACTTTTATTAGACAACCAGTTCAGGTTTGTAAGTAGAGATGAGAAAAGATTAAGGAATAAGACAGTCAGGTTGGTGATAGTTCAGTGAAGCGACAACAATAAGGACTGTACGTGGGAGACAGAGGATAGGATTAGAAATATTTGTCCTGATCTGATTTGAGGGTATGTCTATATTAGATTTAAATAGATAGTTTCTAGTCAGTTAGACTTGTATGGTTATTAGGAGTTATTACTGATGATTGCTCTGTTCAGTGTTTAGTCCTTACTAAATTTCGAGGATGAAATTCTTTAAGGGGGGAACCTGTAACATCACTAATTTTTGATAACATTATTCAGGAAGTTTAATTAGATAAATTAAATAGAATAATAATGATAAGGGGATTGAGATTTGAATAAACTATATATAGGGCCGTGCTTATTAATAAAGTAAATGAGCTTAATTGGGTTAGTAAACTAATTAAATTACACATGGGCTTGGTAAAATAACCTTTTCATTTTACATGGCTATGACCTTTTGTAACTGTCCATTCATGTTCATTTTTCTCAAAATAAAAAATAAATGCAAAAACCCTAAGAGCCAGCCATTAACAAGAAGGAAAAGAGGAGGATTACAATCTTAAACTAAGTATCAAAGCTAGGGAGGATTAAGCAACAACAAATCTCAAAGTCCTTATCAAATCTAAGGTGAATAATAATTTTATACCATCTCTATTTTATTCTATGATTATATGTTTTCGAATTTATTATTAAATTCGTTTTCATAATGATATGGATGATGATATGCTTGAATTATGTTATGTTCGAATTATTTTAATTCATACATACCTTGAATTTGCTCGGTTTTAAGGGAAAACCAAGGGTTTATGATTTTCGAATGCCATGGAAAAAAAATTATGTTAAGAAAAACATGATTTTGGAGATGGGTTTTAATTTTTAGAATTTCTCAAGCTATAGAAAATTTGTTATGAATTTCTGAAGGAATATAAGATATGTTTGGGTTTAAAATTTATTCAAAGTATTTCAGGAAGAAATTGGGTCTGAAATTTTAATATATTTTATTGCATGATAATTTTTATTTTTTGTGACTTTTTGTGATTTTCGCAATTAATTTACAAAGGGAAATAAATTATTTCAGGAGAAGGACTTATCTGCAAATACTGGATTTTTAAATGGAAAGGCTCCACCGTTTAAATCTATTCAAATTTATATTTGATAAATGTGGCGGTTTAATGGTAAAGCATTTGAAAAGTTTTAAAGTAGCCAATCAAGGAGTTGCAACTGGCCGGTTAGTTATAAAGTAATGGCCATATTTAATTATAAATCAGCATTTTCAAAAAATGGAAATTTCTCCTCTTTCGGAAGTACCCTTCGACTCCTTTACCTCCGCTTTATCTCACCATCCCTGTCGAAAACAATGCACATGGTATCAAGGGTATTTGTACGAAGTGAATTAGTAAGTAGCGGAAGGTAAGGTGTCGAAAGCAATGCTTTCGTCAGGGTCGAAAGCAAGTTTCACTTTTAAAAAGATAAGCAACTCCGTAGTTTTTCAAGGACTTTCGACTGAGTCAATACCCTATAAAGTTGAAACCCTAGTTTGTTTTCTAAAGTTAAATTCTTGCCTTGTTTTACTTAAAGCTTTCAACATAGTCAAAAGTAATGCTTTTGAAAGGGACTTTGTAAATAACTTCTGAATAGGTATCTTTCTCCCTAAATAAGAGCTATTGAAAGATTGGTTTCGACCAGGTTGAAACCCGGTCGCAAATTTTCCCTCCCGACTGTATTGAAGCCATCTATACTGCTGAAGGGTTCAAATTGTTTTAATTTAAAACTAAGCCTTTTTTCTGAATGCTTTCGAAGGGTTAAAGGTTTCAAAGGTAATGGAGTCAAAAGGATTTTTGACTCTATCCTTCGATGTCTTAAATTAAAAGGTTGTTGCTCTCGACTAGATGCTTCCGAAAATGTGAATTTTTTCCTCAAAACAATTTTATAATTGGTTTCGAAAGAGGTATTTTCATATATAATCATTTTGACCCAAAGATTGTTTTTAAAGAGTAAATCCAATGCTTTCGAAAAGGTACTCTACTTGTTTCAAAGAAATATTTTAAAGAAAATTTTGATACCATTAAAAGGTACCATTGGTTTCGAAAGTGAACATTTGACAAGGGCTTCGAAAGGTATGTTTATTATGTTTTGAAAAGAAGTTTATGCTTTCGAAGGAGGTTATCAAAAGGTTTCGAAGGTGATGTTTTAAAGCTTCAAAATAAATAACCCACTCTCACTTTTAAAAAGGAAATACCATGGCATGACTAAAGATTTTAGAAGTATTACTTTTTCATATACTTATTCATATTTTTCAGTTAGGTTGACCCAGTAGTGAATTTAACTTAAGAAATTTTGAAATCTTAACTAAAGATATTGGCAAGGGCCAATAGGTTCGCAGTAAGCCCATGAAAACTATGTATAAAAAGATATTGGTATGGGCCAATAGATTCATAGTTAGCCCATGAAAACTATGATTTGATACTGATAGGGGCCAGTAGGTTTGTAGTTAGCCCATGAAAACTATATCCAGATTAAGATATTGACAGTCAGTCAATAGGTTCCTAGTTAGCCTATGAAAACTAGGATAATAGAAAATATATTGGAGTTACCAATAGGTTCTTAGTGATCCCATCAAAACTATGAAATTGGACAGATAGTCCATAAACATTTAATGGGTTAATAGTAACCCTAGAAACTATAAATGAGATAGATTGTCGGAATGAATAGGGATGGGTAATCCAGTTTTGATTTACTTTTTTTGCATATCATCATTATTTTTATGAAATACTAGGTTTTAACCATTGTGGATGTAGGAGCACAGTACAGGATTTTATAAATGTTTTCGGATATTAGTAAAGGGAAAACGCATTCCACTAAACAGCATGGTCTCACTGGATATCTAAATGGTTTGAGATAGTAAATTATTATTCATACCAGGCTTTATGTCCGACTCAAAGTTTATGTTTTCCCCTTAAACTCTTAGGTACTCAATTGATTTTTAGTAGGTTGAGAGTTAAGGTTTCTAGGTATTCTTTTGGATGAATAAAGCTTCCGAGGATGTGTAGGAGGCAAGCTTGTTATTAGAGTTCTTTTATTTCCGATGTGTGTTTGACTGTAAAGGCAAAACTATTTTAGTGTCTTATTATATACTCTGATCAACCAAGGAGGCATCTTCATATGCCGCTCTTAGCTTATTTTGTAATAATTATATGTTATCTGAATGTGGTGTGCTAACTGGGATTATGCAATCAATTTGGAATATTTTGAAATGGAATGTAGAATTTGTTTGTTGTTTAATTTTCTTCTTCATATTCTTGTGTTTCTATGTAACAATGTATCTAATATCGCCGTATTCGGTCACCAAGGATTAATAACTATGGATGACTGCAGTATCCGTAGCTGTTAGTTTTGGGCCTTCAAGTAGAGGGATGTTACAATATTCTCTGTTAAAGAGAGAAAAAATAATATATGCCAAACTATGAGTCTTTGCGTAAATTTGCTAATATTTTTGATTAACCATTTAGTATATGCCTATATTTTTATGTGTTTGTGTATGTGGTAGAATAATATGATGAGCTTGTAGAAAAAACTAACGATATATCATGTATGATATAACAGGGCAATATGCCTTCTAGTATAGACAAACAGTGGATGAAAGAATCCAATCAAAGAACTGCATGATATGTGGAAGGAGTACATAAGTGTAGTGGATTCATTGTAGAAAATGGAGGCAAGAAGGAAATCTACTCGTGTCCTTACACATAGTGAAAATATATGAAAATGAAGATTAAATTAGATGAAATTCATTATCATCTGCTTAGATGGAGAATTGTCCAATCATGTACCGTTTGGGATTTTCATAGGGAAGATTCGATAGAAAAGCAAAAAAACCTATTAGTTAGGCCATAAATACCGATGAGTCCGAACATCCTAGGATGGAAGATCTTGTCAATGATGCGGATAGATTTCATCATTTCGAGCCTACAAGTCCGTTGCTCGATAATATTAGGGAATCATCTACGCTTGATATCGATTGGCCGGTCAATCAAAGTTAGAAGTACAAATCACTTTTGGTAATGCAAAAGAGCCATTATATCCTTCATATCCTAAAGGGATAACAAAATTGTATTCCATTGTGAAACTAAATAGCTTCAAAACTTAGTATAGCTTTTCGACAATGGTGTGATTGCATTCCTCAGATTTATAAAGAGTTACTCCCTAAAGCTAACACACTACAAAGTACCCCATCGTAAAGAAGTTGATTAAAAAAAATTAGGATGGATCACAAAACTTATGATGCATGCATTATTGACTGCATTTTATACTGAAAAGATAATGCAAACAGAGTTTCTTGTACAATTTGGAACGAAACAATATATAAGACAACATTCAACGAAGAGAAAAGAGCAACCAAAGTACCTTAAAAGATGTTGAGACATTTCACTTTAATTTCTAGATCGAGAAGAATGTAACTATACCGTTGATAGCAGATGCTATGACTTCGCATGGTCATGCCAAGTTTGATCCAACTGTAATGCGTCACCCATGCGACACTTGTCAATGGCAAGCTATAGATTCTTTTGATCAAACATTTGCCGTTGAACCATGAAATGTCATAATTAGAATAATAAAATATGGTTTTAATCCACATGCTTCTTTAGCAAACCGTTACAGTTGTTGGCCAGTAATTATCTTCCTCTGTCCATGTGCATGAACAGGGAGTTCTTAATGTTAACGTTGTTGATTTCTAGGCCAAAACAACCAAGGAAGGATATTGATATTTTATTTACAACCGTTGATAGATGAGTTAAAGTAGTTATGGGAAGAAGTTATTACATTTGACTCATTTAATAAATCCGAGTTCATAATGAGAGTTAGGATGTTGTGGGAAATTTATGATCATCCTGCACTCGAGACTTTATCAGAGTGCATAACTCACGGCTATTTCGCATGTCATATTTATGGAGAAGACACTTGTTCTTATTATCTTTCCGAAAGTATGAAGATGCATTATATGAGACACCAAAGATTTCTTCCTTCCGAACATAAATTTCGAGATGATAAGAAAAATTCAATAAGGAACAAGAATATCGTCATCTTTCATAGCCATTGAATAGTTATCAAGTTGAAGAGAAGATAGCTAATATCAAGATGAAAGTTGGTAAAAACAATAAGAAATCGGTTGAAAACCGACGAAGTAAAGCTTGAGAATGTTCCTACATAGTATAGGAAGACCATCCTCTTTGATTTGCTATATTGGAAAGCAAATTTGGTCCGATATAACGTTGATGCTATGCATAAGAAGAAGAATATCATTCATCTCATCAGCACAATTATCGATTATAAAGACAAGTTAAAAGATGGCATAAATGCATGCAAGGAATTGAAAACAATGGTATAACACAAAAATTAAGGATAAGGGAAGATCTTAAAACAAATAAAATAACTATACTAGAGGGAACTTTCACTTTAATCAAAGAAAAGATACAGTTTCACACCATTTTGAAAAACCTAAAAGTGCCTAGCAATTTCTCTTCAAACTTCCACAAAAATGTGAGCATCAATCTTCTTGAACTAACGAATATGAAATCGCATGATTACCACCTCATAATGCAATAATTACTTCATGGTATTGCTTCATCATTCTTATCCACAATATAAGGATCTACGTAATGATGTACATCATATAAGTCTACTCTTTAACATTTTATACTCAAAAGTGATAAATAGGGAACTTCTTTTAAAAGAAAAGGTTGGTTTGGTAAAAGTAACGTGTGTGTTTGAAAAACATTTTCCACCTACATTTTTTGATATTAGTATCCACCTTATGGTTCATTTAGCCGATGAAGCATTGATTTGTGGCCCTATTAGATATAGGTGGATTTATCCTTTAGAACAACAAATTACTAATTTCAGTTTTGTTCATCATCATTTGATTTGAATAGATACTGGTTATTTACAAATGATTACCTATATAGGTTGATGAAAATATATAAACGATATATGCACGACAAAAGATATATTGAAAGGTGTATTGCAGAAGGATATATTGTACAAGAGGCAAGTCTTTACCGCATGGAGCATATGCCAAAAAGAGGCGATAACACTTGTAAACATACTCATGAAGTAGTTTTAGATAAGGATGGTGATTTTTCTGGTAAGATGCCTCTAGATAGTGGTAAAGATATAACCTTAACCTAAGTACAGTTTGAACAAGTTCATAGATGGATCTTTAATAAGTACGATATATTGGATGAACGGGAGAACTAAGTTCAACAATTTATCCTGAATTCCTATTACTGTAAATGAACTCATATTGTACATTTTGAAATGTGTTTATCGCAGGAGGTATAACATTTATGTGAAAAGTACAAACTCTCAACCTCGAAGTGGGGTTACATCCATTGAAGCTTGTCAAAGTTTTACTCCATGGTTACGTGATGAGATAGTAGATCTTCTTAAGTATTCCATGTATATTTAGCTGGATCATACACCATCATGATCATGCTTTTCACTTATTGTATTTTCTTAGTTGGTGAAGACCAATGATATTGATTCAACTCTTTGGTGGTTAGTGAACGGGCTGAAGTTTAACGCGCTTAGTTATATAAAGTACCAAGTACATTTTCCATGAAAAGTTACGAAGTGGGATTGGTAAGACAAGACAGTGGTGTATGTACGATAGCAATTACAAAACTTAGAGTGAGTGGGAAGGATGAAAATTACAAGAAAGCCTAAACAATGTATTACATGTTACAAAATAAAGAGAATAGACACCATTAGAGAGAGAACAATTTTATTTAACCAAGATAGATTTTACAATACAATCAAACTCCATATTTGTAGACTCTATATGTAGTGCAGACTAGAACAATGCCCTTTCTTATTTAGAATATTCATCCCTATTATTAATAAATATTACAACACTCCCCCTTGAATATGCATATGTAAAGATGATAAGAGTAATTGCCTCATTAAAAACCTTGTTATAAAAAACTCAATGGGAAAAAATCATAAACAAGGAAAAGAATGCAACTTGATTTCATCTTTAAGTAACATATATTTTATAATGTTACTACGAGGGTTAATACTTCTGGATCAAGATAATGCCTCATTAAAACCTTACTAATAAAAACCCAGTGGGAAAAATATTAGTGAAGGAAAAAGAGTACATTATAGCGTATTTCGTACGCTCCCCCTAAATTATAACGCATTATTCAATTAGTCTATTGATGTAGCCGACGCATACCAATTTTGTACACCATCTTATGAAATGTTGATTTTGGAAGCGCCTTTGTGAATAGGTCCGTCGGATTTTCTTGGGATCGAATTTGTTTCACTTCTATCTTATTATCCTTTTGTAGCTCATGTGTGAAGAAAAATTTAGGAGAAATGTGTTTCATCCTATCACCCTTAATGTAACCCTCTTGAATTTGAGCTATACAAACTGCATTGTCTTCATAAATAATGGTTGACCCTTCTGTTACTGATGGGAGTTGACAGCTTTTTCGAATATGCTCAATTAGTGATCTCAGCCAAATACATTCTTTACTTGCTTCATGTAGTGCTAGTATTTCAGAGTGATTGGATGATGTTGCTACTAATGTTTGTTTTGTAAATGGCCATGAAATTGCTGCATTGCTGTTATTAAACACATCCAGTTTATGATCTTGCTTTATGTGGGTCAAAAAGATAACCTGCATCAGCATAGCCAATTAGATTTGGATTATTGCCTGTATTAGAGTAAAACAAGCCCAAATTTGTCGTTCCACGAAGATATCTCATGATATGTTTTATACCATTCCAGTGTCTTCTTGTTGGTTCTGAACTGTACCTTGCTAGAAGATTTACTAATAATGCAATATCTGGTCTTGTGCATTAGGCCAAATATAATAATGCACCAATGACACTAAGATATGACACTTCCGAGCCAATCACATTCTCATCTTTTTCTTTTGGACGGTAAGGGTCCTTTTTAATATCTAAAGATCTAACAACCATCAGCGTACTAAGTGGACATGCTTTATCCATTTGAAAACTCTTTAGAATTTTCTCGATGTTGTTTGATTGATGGATTAGTATGCCATTAGCACTATGCTCAATCTGTAGAACGAGACAGTGCTTAGATTTGCCAAGATCTTTTATTTCAAATTCCTTCTTTAAATAATTTATTATTTCACCAATCACTTCTGGAATCCCAATCAAATTTGTGTCATCAACATAAACTGCTAAAGTAGCAAATTCCTTTACCGATTTCTTTATAAAGACACATGGACAAATAAGATTGTTTTCGTATCCTTCTTTTACCAAATATTTACTAAGACGGTTATACCACATCCTTCCAGATTGTTTCAAGCCATATAGTGATCGTCTTAGTTTTAATGAGTACATGGACTTTGATTTTGCTTCAGGCAATTTATATCCATCTGCAATTTTCATGTAAATATTGGTATCTAATTCACCGTAAAGATAAGCTGTCACAACATCAGTTAATCTTATATCGAGTTTTTTAGAAACTACAAGGCTTATCAAATATCGGAATGTTATGACATCCATAACAGGGGGGGTAAGTTTCCTTAATGTCAAAACCTGGTCTCTGCAGGAAACCTTGTGCGACAAGTCGTGCCTTGTACCTCACGACTTCATTTTTATCATTTCGTTTTCTAACGAATATCCATTTATAACCTACCAGTTTAACATTTTCTGGTGTTTTCTCAGTTGGTCTAAATACACCATGTTTTTGAAGTGAATCTAGTTCCACTTGGATAGCATCTTTCCATTTTGGCCAATAGTGTCTTTTTCGACATTCATTTATGCTATTTGGTTCATTATCGTCATTCTCATTATGGTCATGACATTTAATTATTGCAGTGGCTATTGCGAATGAGAATACATCATCAATTATTATTTTACTTCGATCGCTTATTTCTCCATAGTTCGTATAAAATATTGAGATCTCATTATTATTAGGTACCATTTTATCGATGGAATCTTCTTTTATCTTTTTTGGGATAATATTTCCTTCGCACTTCTAGGAGAATCGAGATTTTCATTTGAGTGATCCTTTTGATCATTTATAACCTCTTCAAGAGGTTCCTTAATTGATGATTTTTCATTAGACTTTCTTTTTCTAGGCGCCAAGTCTTTTGAACCAATTGATCTTTCACGTTTTTGTCTTGCTTTAGATTCATTTGCTGCTATATTTGCTTTTGATCCTTCAGGGACATCAATTTTTGCTAGTGCATTTGCTGCTGGAATGTGAGATTTGGTTATTTTTGCAGTGTCACTAAATGCATATGGCAGTTGATTTTCAATATTTTGAATATGCAAAATTCTTTGTATCTCATATTGGCATTGTTTGGTACGTGGATACAAATAAGACATAGATGGATTATTCCATGATATTTCACACCGTTCTCTTGGAATGGTCTTTCCTCCTCCTAACGGTAGGAAAATTGTCTCATCAAATTTACAATCTGAAAATCTTGCAGCGAAGACATCACCTGTAAGAGCTTCAAGGTAACGAATTATCGATGGAGAATCAAATCCCACATAAATTCCCAATCGTCGTTGAGGACCCATTTTAGTACGAAGTGGGGGATTAATATGTATATGCATAGCACAACCAAATTTTCGTAAATGTGAAATATTTGGTTGAGATCCAGTTAAGAGCTGTGATGGTGAAAGCCGATGAGGTACAAGGCACATATATCACCTTGAATTCTTTGTAGAAATGTTGGAGATTCAGAAGTGATTTTACTATATGAAGGTCGAATGATTAATTTTCCTTGTGCACATAGGGCACATGAGTAATCACTTGGTAATTTCACTTGGTTTGATAAATCATGCCCCTTTGAGTTTTTGGCAATTTTACTAGTTGATCCAGGATGACCCAAGCGATCATGCCAAAGAATCAATGTCTTTGTATTTGTGAGCTTCTGGCTCATGTTTATAGAGTGAGATTCAACTATGCCAATTTTTGTAAAATATAAACCAGTTGAAATTGTACCAAATTTTTCTAGGATAAGCTTCTGGCTTTCAATTCTAGAAGTAACACAAAGATATTCTTTGTTGTTTTCATTTATAGTTTCAATATGGTATCCATTCACTCTTATATCTTTGAAACTCAGCAAATTTCTTTTAGAGTTGCTTGAGTATAATGCATTCTGAATAAAGAATGCATGCCATTTGGTAATATTATATGGGCTCTTCTAGACCCGTCAATTATATTAGCAGATCCAGTTATAGTGGAGACTTTAGGTGAGAAATTTTCACATAGTTCGGAGAAAAACTTCTGGTTTTTCAAAATTGTATAAGTAGTTGCATTATCTAGTAAGTATATATCATCACCCAAATGGCGTCCCATACCTTAAGAATTAAAGACAATAATTAGTCAATCATTAAAAATTTGTATGCATAAATAAATGTAATGTAAACAAACAAAGTAATATGATTAAAATAGGCTACTAATTAAGAACAACATCCACATTACACATTATTTTTAACTAGTTCTGCAAAGGGAAATACAAACGAACACAAACTTCAATCTGATTTATTAATGCAAGCTAATGAAATAAAAATAAAACCACATAACAAACTTCAAGTTATTTCTATTTGATCAACTTGGTTATATCATTGATCATTGCACTTAGATTTTCATCATTAATGAAATTTCCATTGTCATCTTCGAAGAAATCATCTAACTTCAGGTTAGTGTTTTCAGGTAACTCTTCAGCATTATTTGCCTCAATATTCTTCGAGCGATGTTATTCTTCAACTGTTTTCTTTGAGATCTACATGTACGAGACCTGTGACCAGATCGTCCACATCTATAACAAACTTCCTCATGATGCCTTTTATTTTCTGAAGCTGAATCATTGTTCTCTACAGGCTCAATTTTCTTTTGTTGCTTTTTAAAGTTGGTGGTTTTGTTACCTTTAAAACCACCATAACCGCCTCTGCTGGAGTTATATCCACGTCCACGACCATGTCCTTTACCTCGACCTCGACCCCTACCTCTTTCAGAGTGGGCAATATTAGCATTAACTTCAGGCAATGCAGTTGAACCAGTTGGTCTTAAGGAGTGATTTTTTATAAGCAATTCATTATTTTGTTCAGCAATTAGTAAGCATTCTATGAGTTCAGAATATTTTGTAAAATGACGCTCTCGATATTGCTGCTGCAGGAGTATATTCGAGGCATGAAATGTTGAGAAAGTATTTTTAAGCATTTGTGCGTCATCCACCTTTTCTCAACGTAATTTCAGTTTAGAAGTGATTCGAAACATTGCATAATTATATTCTCTTACAAACTTAAATCCTGAAACCTCAGGTTCAACCACTCTTGCCTAGTGTTTGGAAGTATGACCGTCTTTTGGTGGTCATAACACTCCTTCAGGGAGTTCCATAAGTGGAGAGGGTCTTTTTCAGTCAAATATTCTGTTTTTAGATCGTCGTGGATATGACATCTTAAGAATATTAGAGCCTTTGCTTTGTCTTGCTGGGACATAGTATTGCCATTTTAATGGCATTTTCTAAGCATTGAGGTTGCAAATGAATCTCAGCATCCAGTATCCATGATAAGTAGTTTTCTCCAGTTATATCCAAAGTTTTAAATTCAAGCTTGGCGATGTTTACCATTTTGTGAACTGTACATAAAATAAATTGCGTAAGGTGAAAATATTCGCCACATCAGCATTCACTTATTTGTTTGTACATAATACAAGGTCCGAAATGTTTTATATGTAGAACCATAGAGTTAATCAGTAATCCGCAAAACCAAGGACCACAGAGGCGTAATAACAGATGAATAAATTACAATTAATAGCTCCTTTATAGTTAACCAGACCAATGGACAAATGACAGAGATTATAAGCAAAAATTAAAGATGACCATTGTTAACATACATACGATTAAATTGGCACAATGTCAGGGACAGTACAACTTGACGAGATAAGAAAACAAGGCCAACTAAAAGTAAACATACTATTACATCTCTAGCATTTATAATTTGTTTAGTTGGTTAATATCTTTCATTTCATGTTTGAAAATTTATTAGGCACTAACAAGAAATATCAAAATAGTCATCTCATATTCTTAGCACTGTTCGTTTCCAGTTAAAAATTAAAAAAAGGGAAAAGTCTTCATTCAAGGTATCAAACAACTATACCCCAAAAAAATGTATCAACAAAACCAAACATTTGGATTTTGCAACTTTCATGTATTTATCATGCAAGAAAGGAAAGTCAGCTTTTGCGTATGTTCCATTCCAAACTTTTGAATTTTATTTGGCAACAGATCAGCAAAAAAAAATTTAGAAGCCAAAGGATTAAAATAAGAGTGATACAAGAAAAGATATTAAAAAAATTATAGAAGCAAACCCCAAACTAGCATGTGCTGACTTGACAGCTTTATCAAAAAACATGATATTGACAATTACCTTCTTGCAGAGAGGAAAAGTAAAGAGTTTATAAAGAAATGCAAGAACAATTCCTTTACATGCTTGCTGTTTTAAAGGAAATAAGAAATAGAACGAATGTAGATATATTATAAAAGACTCATCTGCACTAATATATAATAGGATTTTGAATATGAATAGCCTAAGAATTGGAATGGTCAGAAGTGGAATAGTCAGTGTAATTAATATCTAATTACTTGCTGAGAAGTTGGAAAGTTTGAAGGTGAAGAGGTTGAGAACAATAATTAATTCGCATTACTGTGCAGAATATTGAAAATGCAGTATACAGAAAGTTTGTGCTACTCAAAGAAATATCCCTAGTTGAGCAGCAAGAAAATAAAAGAAGAAACACCTTCTTGCTGATAACGTGTTACAAAATAAAGAGAATAGAGACCATTAGAGAGAGAACAATTTTATTGAACCGAGATAGATTTTACAATACAATCAAACTCCATATTTATAGACTCCATATGCAGTGCAGATTATAACAACGCCCTTTCTTATTTAGCATATTCATCCCTATTATTAATATATATTACAACATTACAGAGTTATTCAGTAGATAATTGAGTTGGATTACATTGATTTCAAATAAACATGTTTTATTGTGATTGGGTAAATGTCGTAGATAAGGTCAATGTTACAAGATAGATCCTTTTTCAAACTTGATTACAGTTAATTAACTCAGGGAAATTAAAGACCAAAGATGGAGTGAATGATGAGATATTTATTCTTGCATTGAAAGCGAATCAAGTGTTCCACTCAAATGATTTAAAAAATAAGGGATGGTTTGTGGTATTTCACGCACCAAAATGTTTGACTACATACGTTGATGACATCGAGTTTCTTACTGCCTATCAATCAGCTTTTGAAGACAATAAACAATTAGAAGTCTTTACCTAATGCATATGTCAATATAAGATGCATTTCTTAATTGAATTGAGTTGAATTTCAAGCGTGGCTGAATTTAGAATTTCCTTACTATGCTTATTCAACATTTGTAATGTTTATTGTGTATAGACGTTATTTTTGCTAATTAATGTTAATCTTGACATATATACAAGTTAGAATTTAATCCAATATTCATAACTGTTTGATATATTGAATAAACATGTTCCATTCTATTTGTAATATATACATAAAATATTTTTAATTGACAAGTTGAATATATATTTTTATTTTTGGAAAATTCTTATTTACATGATTTTCTATCTCCACTTTTGTTTTAAAATAAGGATTAACTGCTATCTTTATAAATGAATATCAGAAATATGTAATTATCATTGTTTAATTCTTTACATTTAAAATTATTGGAAGGTTATTACTATTATAAGGTTGTGAATTGATGAGAGAATCAAAGTGCTCAATAACAAGTGTTTTCTATTGATAATACATGAGTAAGAGCAAGAACATTTTTTCCTAAAGAATATTTGATGCCTAATAAGTTCATTGCTCAAGTTTTACAACTAGATTTCGGATTGACTGATTAGAATTAAATTAATATAATAATTTGTTTCTAAAATTAGTTTTCATATTTATGACACTTTATCAATATGGCTGTAGTAAATTTAAACAAATATTTTTTAAATAAGAGCTATCATCATGTGTTTATCGATTGACTGTTAGTTGCAAACTTTTGTTTGATTACAAATGAAAGAACAACATTGTAAGTCTATATATACTCATGATATTTGCAATTGAATGGCAAAAAATTTGCACTGTAATATTTCATATCCTTTATCTTCTCTCTTTCGTAAATGCAGTACATCTGCTTTTAATAATTGATGTTACATATGTTTTTAAACTAATACTTGTGTCCATAAATTCATAGTCGGTTATGGATCATGTAACGACCTCATTTAGATCAGAATGTCCATGGCAAAAGAAGCCAAAGCCCAAAATTTGATTATCGTTTTTCTTATTAATAGACACATGGATGCCTCCTGACGTAATTAAATGAAAAAAAAATAGGTTGCCTATATATGAAAGGAGAAAACTATGGATGATCTTTTCAGGTTTCATGGTTAGCTTTTTAGTTGTAGATCAAAATTATACACATTCAAACACAGATTTTCCCAACATATATTCTTATCATATAAACTTCATGCACAACAACTTATCCTTTAATTCCAAACTATTATAGATATTATAAACTATTATTTATTCATGTCTGTGAAGGAAAACCTTTTAGTTTAACCTGATTTGGCTCACTTTTGGGGTACTATAATACTACTGTCTAATTTATCAATCGTCCACTTTTTAGTGCCACCTTGATTTGTTATTGAAATATATATTAATAGCTTCTTGTTGAAATCTTCATATACGTATACATATACATAAGCAGACATACATACATGGGTATATGTACGTATATGTATGTGTATGTGTATTTCCATGTATATAAAAGAATTAATACAAACTATTTTTTGATAACAACAATGTCCTTTAGCCAATAATTAGAAAGTTGTTGAACTATGCATCAATTTAATTTATTGTTGTGTGTTCTCTTATGTTAAGCTGGCTAAATTGGTTGACTGTGTATGTTTGTTTGATATGATATAACGCATGTTACACTTATGTATATTACTTTCATTCATGTAAGTTATCTTGTTTTTTTCAAAAATATTTCTTGTTGACATCTTATTATTTAGATCTTTATTTACTGGTTGTGATGCATATTTGGATTTGGTAAAGGTTTTAAAAACGGATGTACGCATCTGAGCCATCAACATGTTTTGAAACTATATTTGTGAGTTTATTTAAAACCAATTTTTTTCCCCACATTGCTTTTGATAAATTAGTCTGTTTTCATATAATATGTCTTACCATTCATACATAGCTTGGGCTTCCTAATTAATCTTTTATTGGCTTTCTATTCAAATTATTTACATTGCATTTAACATATTTCCCTTGTTTGGAATATTTTTGGTTAATGACTAATGGTTTTAATCGTATATTATGCACTGAACTATTTTCCCTTTTGGGTTATTACTAGAAATATTGATCACCGTGACAGTAATGTATGAGAAGAAATGAAGGTGAGTTTATTTCCAACTTATATTTTATTTTGCACCGAATCTATCCACTATTTGAATCGTTGCTCCATAAATCTTAAATGGACTATTTTTTCTCCTTTTTTCTCTCACGACTCTATCTTCTTCATGTAATTTAAATTACATGCATGCCTTTCGTTACTTTTTCCTTATTATATATTTTAAAAATTAGTTTGTTTCAAACTTATAATTTATTTGCTTTCATGACCCATCTACACATAATATGGGATGAATTATGTCAATATTTAATAACATCATTTCTGTGTAATTGTCATATTAGCAAATATTTCCTAGCTAAATTACTTCATACAATCACTTATTGATTTTAATATTTTTATGAACATATTAGATTCCATGTTCAATAACTGTTAGACAAAATTTGCCCAATATACTATAATAATTAATTAAGCTTGTTGTTTTAATACACGATGGAGAGAAAATAGTACGGTTGATATACAATGAAACTTGTACTCAGTTAAAATAAATATGTAAAACTGAGAAAACATTAAAATGCAGCGAGGGTCCCATTTAGTACATATTCGAACATTTTTGTTTAATTCTTCTATTGCATAATTATGTTCGATTTTCCAATGATTTAGGGGAAGATTCCTTTTGGTCTTCACTGAGTCGATGTATTGCATTTACAAATTGAAAATGTTAGTCACATTTCTACATTCCAATTGAGCTAAGTTAATAAGTTATATATATATATATATATATATATATATATATATATATATTTGGACATTATTAGCATGACTAAAAGCTACGTTAACAAGTTTTATTCTACATTTTTTTATACACATGTATTGAAAGTTGAAAGTAGTAACGAGAACATTGATGATTCAAAGCCTGAAGCACAGTTCAAAGATGAAACAATAACACAAAATATGCCTGTTGCATTGTCTCATTTGCTTCGTTGTATAAGCAACTAAAACAAATAGTATCATCTGCTTCGTTTCTCCGTAACAATCAAATCAGTTAGTGCATGGAAAGAAATAATGTTATTTACTTCGGTTGTCAACAAGCAAAACAAATTCATCGAAACAAATAGTGTTGTTTGTTTTGGTTGTCGTTACAACCGAAACAGCTACTATTATTTGCATCAGTTCCTTGTCAACCGAAGTAACAATGAATTTTAATATAAGCAAATGCGCATTATTAAACTCTCGCTTCCTTTTTACCACTTCCCAGTTCCTAGCTTCCTTTTCATCAATTACCGCTTCCTTTCCACCAGTTATTTCCATTCCCTTTTTTATTTTAGAAAAAACCTAACGTTCGCCAGTTTTGATTTCCATTTATTCTTTCTGACTCTAGAAATCGATTTAGGTAATTGGACTCGATATCATGCGGGAAGAACTCCATGGTCGAGAACTTTGCGGAGTGCAGCAATTCCACTTCCAATGCAGGGATCCGGATGATGGACACTGTATGACCTATGGATTGTGCGCACGCGGCATGCACGAGGTGGACGAAGATGGATGGGACCCGAAACTTGGTGTACCCGCACTTGGCGTTGAACAGTGTGAAGGAGGCGATGTTGGATTTGTCAGTAGCTATGTAACCATAACCAGCCCTGTTTTGTTTGAAGCAGGCCTCCAGTATCGTCATCAGTTTCAGCCCAATGCCACGCCACCTGTTAAGTTATAAGAAAGCGTTAGAACGAAAAAATCATGGTTTAAAACGATGGCGTATGCATAGGTGGATTTGGTGTAGACTGGAGAAAGGGTGTATTTTTGGTTGACTTTGGAAGGTCCTTGAAGCTTTTTACCACATGGGACGGTTTTAATGGTTCGATGGATTAGGCCCACTAGCTCTTCCTTTTCGATAACAGTTTCTACAGCTACCTGCATAAATGATAAAGAAAGATAAGAATGTGATAATCATTGGCGACATTGAAAAGATATGAAAACAAAGAGTAGCTACCAGCATTAGGGAAGAAGAAGAATGGCGGACATGGCAGATGGGGTCGCCGAGGAGGTCGGTGTGAAGAGACATGTAGCTGTAGAAATCCAATTCTTCTGTTCAACAAGTCGCATAATAGTTTACTTGATCGCTGTAAATAATTGTTTTGAGATGCATTTGCCTAAAGCTTGCTTAAAGTCAGATGTTTGATATGCGATTTATTTAGAAAAATAGACTTGTTACAACTTCAATGATGATTAATATGCTTGGAATTTTCAGTCGTCGCTGATGGTTGTTAAAGATCGCAAGATGGAGTCAAGGTTGATTGGCCATGCTATGTTATACGTATCGAGATGGAAGACATACAAAAATTGAGCTTAATAATGCATTAGCAGATCTCGGATTGCATCATGGTAAATGGAAAACATGGAAAGCAATGCATCATTCAGATTTGAATGGAAACAAATGGATAGATTGAGAACTAGAGATTGCACAGGTAGTGAAATATGCTTGTACTCATTGTTATTAAAATATCATGTACTTATTCTTTATATTATAGAAAACTCTACACTAAGTGGTTCAGGTTAAAGACGGAGTTGCTTCTGCCAATTGGCTTGAATTAATATTTTATCTTGCGTAGTGTGTTTTTGGTTATTTATGCAGCAACAAGTAAACTCAAGCGTATTTGCTCTTAATACTTTATTAACTTGCCGTGGTAAGGCCCCAGTATAAATAGTGAAGCACAACTACAGATCTGGTATCGATTTTCATTCCTTTGGTTCTTCTGTTATTGTTTATTTTTAATTTTTTAAGTCCACCATGTATTGTATTATAGATGTCTTCTTACACCAAACATGTTTCTTCCAATTATAATAAAATGTAAAAGACGAAACTGATTGTTGAGATAAATTCATTTTATTAACGCTAAAGACAATCTATACATATTTGTAAGCTTTTGTACTTCATTTGTCCACAATAGCATCTCAGATGCAATGAATTTTTCGGTCTGTTACTTGATTATTGCCACATCATACTTTTATTGTTTTACTGCAACACACAAGAGTCGGATATCCAGTCTTCCGGGTTAGCCAAAAAGCCAGACTGTTTCGCAGTTCTCAGGCTATTTAACAGTAAATAAAGAAAAAGGAAGATTGTTGTTTTATTGGTTCTTTAAGGCGCAAAATGAGCCTTCTAAGATACCTCTCCCACTGTTGCTCAATGGAGGTTATAATAACATCCTATGTAAATTTTAAATTTTTGCTACGATGCCATTCTCATATCAGTTGAATTTTTGTAAGTCCTGGTTGTTCATTTATAGGCTCCGGAACAGCGGTTGAACTTGGTCCTCTTCGAGTGAAGAATTATGGAACTAGACTTGAGTTTAACAATGCTTGGAATAGAGGTATTGCACTTACAAACAAAAAAACTAGTCTATATCAATCGTGTATGTACCTTCAAAACTGGATTATAGCATCACTGTCTTGTAGCTTTCAGTCCATTTATTTAGCTTTCGATTTCAAACATATGGATTGCACTAGCATTACTGTCCATTAGCTTATGTTCTATAAGAAGTCAACATGTTTATTCACTTATTATTGTCTTGTAGCATTACCGTCCATTAGCTAATGTTCTATAAGAAATCAACTGTAAAACAAGTTGGCTTATTATTGATAACTCAATGCTTTAGCTGAAACAAAGGTTAGCATGCTATTGACATGCTTGACTGTAAAATAGGCTGTTGTTGAAACCTCCATGAAATCTGTGTTGAATTTGGATGATTCAAATATCTGTTAAAGAGGAAAGAAATTGATTAATTGATTCAATCAAATCAATTAATTTGGCTGATATATGGAAGGATATTTAGAAGTAAACTAATTAATTAGTCAATCAATTAACTAGTCAATGTATATTTGCTATATGAAGAAATAAATGATTATGTATGGAGAATAAAGAAAAGACATGAAAACGAAGATTACGCCATCTATTTGTACTAAAATCAAATCATGCAAATTGGAAAGATATCTGGATAATCGGGAAATTGATTTGCTTAATCTCCAAGCAACCCTTCATTATCAAGTCTATTTAAATGAAGCAATTTCATCTTCATATGTAACAAGCAAGTGTAGTATCCATCATTATTCTTTCATCTGTTTTGTACTCTTTATTTAGTGAAATAAAAAGTTGTTGGGTCTCCGTGAACGTAGAATATTCATATCCGAACCACGTTAAATTTTTTGTGTCTCTTATTTCTGTTATTTTTCTGTGAGACTGCATAATCCTTCTTAAGTGTCATTGATATCTAAATAGGCAATACTAGATCCTAAACAAATAAACCGCTTCCGCTCAAATTAAAACAAAAATCCACTACAGTTTGGTATCGTAGCTAATGTTTTTGTTCCTATTTGGATATTAATTGCTACTTTTAGTAAGTCTGTTGGTAGATCTGGTGTCAATTATGGGGTAATACATTTTGGCGGAAAAGGAGATTTTGGTGTTTGGAAGATGAAGATGGAGGCTGTATTGAAGAAGGAAAAGACTTACAAGGTTGTTTCTGTGCCTGAGAAATTGAAAGGTATTGATGTAGCTGATTTGTAAGAGATGGAAGATGAAGCTCTCACAACAATTCAGTTGAGCCTTTCAGATGAAGTTCTTAGAGAATTCTCTCAAAAGAAGACGGCGAAAGAACTTTGGGATGCATTATCGGATGCATATCAAGACAAGTCTCTCATTAATCGGATTATTCTTCAGCAACAACTCTATTCGTTCAAGATGAAGCCTGGAGCTGATCTCATGGAGCATGTAGATGCTATGAAGACTTTGATTATGAACCCGAAGGCAGCGGAAGTTGATATTACCGATGAGGCTTAAGCTGTGATCCTCTTATGTTCCTTGCCTAAGGAGTATACTGCTTCTGTTAATTCCATGATTTATGGCCGCAGTAACATTAGCCTGTCTGATGTAAAGGCTGGTCTTCATAATAAAGTATTAAGAGGTAGATTGGCGAGCACTAGCTTGGATAGTGATACCAAAGGATTATCTGTTCAGAGAGGTAGAGGCCAAAGCAGGTCAAAGAAAGGTGAGGACGGAATTCTTCACTGTCACAGTCTAGGGGGTCTAAGAATTTGACTTGTCATTATTGTAATAAATCATGACACTTCATAGCATAATGTCCCAAGCTGGAAGGTAAAAAAAAAGATCCAAAGCAAACCTCAGCTTCTACAGCAGAGAAATCAGATACAGAAAGTGACACCGATGTATTTACAGCTTCTGACTCTTCTGGGAAGAGCAACTTATGGCTGATTGATTCTGGCGCATCCTATTATATGACACCTGATAGGGACTTCTTTTCCACTTACCGTGAAATTGGTGGAGGAGAAGTTCTGATGGGTAATGATGCTTCTTGCCGTATGGTGGGTGTTGGTAGCATGATTATTAGGATGTTCGATGGTATTATTCGTACGATCACCGATGTTAGACATGTACCTGATTTGAGGAGGAGCTTGATCTCCATTGGGGCATTGAGTAGACTTGGCTTGAAGATTGTAGTGGAAGGAGAGAAAATGAAGATATCGAAGGGTTCCATGATTGTTATGAGAGGTGTGAGGGCAGGAAATCTTTATCTATTAAAGGACACTACTGTAATTGGTGAATCAGCTTCTGTTACATCGGTTGATTCAGATTCTTCCAGATTATGGCACTTACGGATGGGTCACATTGCTGAGTGCAGCATGGATGTGTTGAGAAAACGAGGATTAATTGATGGAGTTCATCATTCAAAACTTGGTTTTTGTGAAGAGTGTGTTCTTGGAAAGCAGACGAAGATTTCTTTTGGTATAGGAGAACATAAAGGAAAAGCTGTCTTGAAGTATGTTCATACAAATGTCTGGGGTCCCTTCCCTTGTCAGTCTTTAGGTGGAGCCAGATATTTCGTCTCATTTATAGATGATTTCTCTCGTAAAGTATGAGTATACTTTCTTCAGTCAAAGAGTGAAACCTTTGCCCAATTTCGAAAGTGGAAATCTATGGCTGAGAAGCAGTCAGGAAAGAAATTAAAAGTTCTCCGTTCAGATAATGACGATGAATTTGTATCACAGGAATTCATCGATTATTGTGAGTCTGAAGGCATTAAGAGGCATTACACGACACGACCCCTAGTCTAATAGAGTTGCAGAAAGGATGAATCAGACATTATTGAAGAGAACAAGATGCCTTAGACTATCTGCTAAATTGAAGAAGGGATTTTGGGCTGAAGCTTTATCTATGGCGGCTTTCCTCATCAACCGCACACCTTCTACTGCCATAGATACGAAGATACCTGAAGAAGTATGGAAAGGAGAGTCTGTTAGCTATTCATTTCTCAGAGTATTTGGTTGCGCAGCTTATGTTCATGAGAGCAAAGGGAAGCTGGAACCTAGAGCTCGCAAGTGTATTTTTCTAGATTACAGGAGAGGAGTGAAGGGATATAGGTTGTGGTGTCCTATTAGCAAGAAGATCGTTATGAGCAGGCATGTGACTTTTGATGAGAATGCTATGTTTAAGGTGGAGCCTTCCTTATCGGATGACAATGAGAGGACATGTGAAGAATACCAGACACAAAGCAAGTCATCTGTTGATTCTTTTCATAGACATTCAAATGGTGTTTCCGATGACACAAAGCAATCTATCATAGCTTTATCGACAACTGAAGCAGAGTTGATATCGATTGTGGAAGCAACAAAGGAAGGATTATACTTACTTCAGTTGTTGGATGATCTTTCAATGGTGCAGCGGACAATAGAGCTATTTTTAGGCAGTCAGAGTGCAATTCATCTCGTAGAAAATCAAGCTTACACTACTACAAAACAGGCCATTTGCATCGGTTGTTTATCCCCCTTTTGCATCAGTTCAACAGCCGATGCATATGCAACCGATGCAACAGGCTTAACACTTTTGCATCAGTTCTGAAATCGATGCAAAAAGGTCCTTTTTGCATCGGTTGTTACTAACAACTGATGCAAAATATCATGGTTGGTTGCTTGAACACAACCCCGATGTTGCATCGGTTGTAATGAAAACCGATGCAACAAAAGAACTTGTTGCATAGGTTGTTGTTGAAAACCGATGCAAACTAATCTCTATATTGCATCGGTTTTTTATAACAACCGATGCAAACTAATCCCTCTATCGTATCAGCTATTTATACCTGATGCAAAAAAACCATTCTCAGAAACCACTATTACAGTACTCAAATAGACTATATATATATTGATTATAACAAACAATTATTGCATGCAATATTACAATCATTCAAAATTAAATTTGATGGCAAATACAAACTGAATAACATAATACCAAAATAAACATATGTCAACTAAAGTGTTAATAATCTATACAAAATAATGGTCATACATTCATTTTTGCAGCATAATTCAGATCTTTAGTGCAATCATTAAGTGATATAGTCTTAATTCAGATCTTTAATTAGTACAACGATTAAGAAATAGTATAGTAAAAACCTTAAAAACTTCATGGAATCTTGAAAACCCAAATTTTTGGACTTCAGCTCAAAACTATATGCTGCATTTCTTTTTTTGCAATGTCAACTTGAACCTGGAAAAATAAGAAATAAACATGTGAATTAGTTATTAATTTATCATCTATCAGTATTAGTGCAGAAAAGTAGTGGCAGGGAAGTGAGGTGCATGTTGGTGGTGAAGTATTGCTGTATTGATGTGCAACAAGTGTGGTTGTAGTAGAGCGGAAGGGGTATAGAAGTTTGCTATTGGTAGGTAGGTGAAGTTATGGTTCAAAGTGGTGGATGATGTAGCCGTGATAGGAGAAGGAGGCAACATAAGATGATGTAGTTGGGTGGATGTATTATGGCAGAGAAGAGTGTTGATGGAGTTTAGAAAAAAAGTAATTTCACTTATCATTTTGATGCAAACTACTTGTTCCAAGCTGCTGTGCATTTAGCCTAATTTTTATACGTGTCATGCCTTAATCAGCACTTGTGCCAACCAGAAACCAATGAGTCATTTACATATTGGGTTGACATTTCTTAAAAACTACGAATCCAGTTTAGAACTCAAACTCCAGTATGCACAATTATTGATTATGCTGTAACTCAGTAACTGTTACCTCTCTTTGTTAACTTTAGATTTCTCCAGTAGTTCCATTAGCACCGTAGATGACTTGAATTTTGTGTCAAGGTCTGCATATCTTTTCTGATTTTCATCTGCAATAAATTTCTGTTAAATCAACTCTCATCAACTCCTTTCAGATCCTTCATGATACAAATTAACAAAAAAATAATACAAGGATTAAAATGAACAAAGGCATACCATTCCATTTGTTGAGGAAGTCGATCTTTGGTAGTTCAGGGCCAGGAACCGACTCCAAGCCTTTTTACCCAGAAAGAAATCCAGCATTTGCTGCATACAAACCATAAATCTTGCTCGGTATACATTCTCATTTTCTGTAACCACACTTTTATAACTACAAGCAGAACACTCATTATGATACCTTAGGAGCTCGAATGGATATGACCTATAGAAGCTTTGTTTAAAACGTCGTACCTCTAACCACTTGAGATAGAGATACTTGACCATTTTCTATAACCACACTTAACTAACTATATAGCAAAATCATGTAAATTCAGTAAATATAACTAAAAATGGTGAATAATATACCTGGGTTAGACCAAAGAACAATAGATAGAGAGGCAGACAGAGGCAAAGCAGACTCAATTATTTTCAGAGGAGAAGAATTAGATATGAGCTTTATTGATGCAAAATCCAAACTTGGTATTTTACACAAAACATTTCTCAAGCTATTGTTTTTGGAAGACGTATTAAAGCTGCTTATTGAGAGTGTGGTTGTTGACATAGATACAGCCATAGATGAAGAAGATATCATGAATATTTACTAAAAAGAAATTGCGGTTTTTTTCTCCTCCTGTTTTTGTAGCTCAGGAGAAAGAACTGAGCTTAAAGAAAGAAAAATATGCACTGCAAATTTTATAATAAAAAGGATATGACAAGTATAGAACTAGAGGGGGAGACTAAGCTGGATAACAAGAAACCAAAAGTCACATTTTTCCGTAATTATATGGTTATAAACTTTAGTAAGGAATAAATAGTAGCCACTCAAACTCTATCATGTATAGAAACCTTACCCAAAACCTCAAACAACACTTAAGTTTTACCTCCAGCTAAAGATGCAAAACCTGGTGTTACATCATCCTAAGCTATTTTTGCTACAGAATGCTCAAAGAAGTAGAAAAAGTCAGTTCAAGCATATATATGCAAAGAAATCAAATTATGGTGAAAATTCTAGAACAAAAGGCTTTAGTAAGTTTTACAGTTTATTAAGTTGATTAAACCTTCACTATATAAATCTTGCAGGGTACAAGTCGCCCTACTCATTACCATGTACTAGCAGCGGTACCAACGTCTGAATCAGCATCAACGTATAACCTTGCATGTGATGCAACAAGATGCGCATAATATGCTGGTGGCACTGCACAAAGGAAAAAACATCACATTTGTTCAAAAAGGTCGGATGAGAAAGCAAAAAAGCACGTTTAACAAATTTAATACTAATAATTTAAGTGGATTGCTAAGGACACTTCATTTTTCACTTCCTAATACCATTGTTAAAAAATAACATAAAATTTTACATTATGCTTTTCCTGATAAGAGACTTTTTAAGATGCTGTCAAAGGCATTATTTTCGACTCTTTTATGCACGACGAACAAACGCCGATCGACACCATTTTTCATGATGATCAAGCATCGAACAATGTAGTTTGGTGGTTGATAATCGTGGAAAATGGTCTTGGTCGGTGGTTGTTCTCTATGAAAAACGACCTTACATGGTGGCTGATTTCTGTGTCAAATGACTTCGGCACTAGTAAGCAAACAAATTTTATTACGTTTATTATTTTTTCCATGATATTAGAAAGAGAGAAACTGGATGTTCATAGCAACAAGCTAACTTCAAAGGGTATTGCAAAGTTTGATCAGGTTAACATTTTTGTACCCGCTAGGAAGAGAGAATAAAATTGAATGACACCGAAAATGGGTCAGTGGTACAGTTCATTTTAGCCGGATGAGTAAACTAGTTTATTTTGAAATAAACTGAGTAGATAAACCAATTTAGTTATACATTCAATGGTACATAAACACTATGTTGTTAATGTCTTCTGAAAAATAAAAATAAATGACACTTAGGACTGTGTAGCAGAATATGTTAAACAGGCCGTTCATTTTACATGGTTTACAGAATTTGCTAAGCATGCTAGGTCCGATTTACAGGTATGGCCTAAGCAAATTACCAAATAAAATCAAATTACAAACAAAATTGAACTGAACTTACCAACAGAAATAGAACGAGTACATCTAGCATATCTGCAATTTTTATATGCAAGATTTAGCAATAGAAATATAAACATTATGTAAATAAAACCAAGTTGCACATATAATAATAATGAATGCTTACGTATAACATAAGCTGTTGGTTAACATTTGTAGGCCATCAGAAGAAAAATTATTTTCATCCCAAAGCATATGGTAATGAGTAGGGCGACTTGTACCCCGGAAGATTTATACAGTGAAGGTTTAATCAACTTAATAAACCGTAAAACTTACCAAAGCAATAGGTTGTTGTTTTACCTTGATGCCTGCATACATTGTCTAGTGCAAAGAAATCAAATTCTGGTGAAATATTAAAGGTTGCAGCATACATTGTCTTTCCACTGTGTCTTTTGCTTGCAGCTTCCATTTCTGTCTCTGATGAAAGTTAAGCATGTATACTGGAGTATCCATGTATAATCATATTTGTGAATATTGCACTTGGAGGGTAAATGTTTGTACACTTTTGAATATGATCATGAAAGCTTAAAACCATTGGCTCACCGAACATATTCAGAAGGCAATGATAATTTTGGTTGTAATTTGAGATTGTTTGGAGAGGACTTGATCAAAGCACAGATATTTTCAGTTTTTCTTGATTTTAGATTTAAATCACGAGAAACAAATGTCAACTGCTACAATATGTGTGGACACCAGTGAAAATGTCTAATTAGGAGGATTTGTTAAAGAGATGGCTAAAGTGTCAATCAAACCTGAAGTTTGAGTACTTGAGCTTGGTGAGTGAATGTTTTCTATCTAAGCAAGTATTTAATATTTATGTACTATTAGCACATTTAGAGAAGTGAACTAAACACAAAATCAAACAACAAATAAACAACAATTTTTTTAAATAACACAAAATAAAATAAGACAATTGTAAAAATAATCTGAAGAACCGATCAGTTTTTAATATGAATATTCAATTCTTACAACTTGCGATCAGTTTTTTACACTATAATAAAATCTGTATCATTACTGCACAGTTATTAACTTTGAAATCAGTAGGCCACGACCAACGTGCTGGTGCAAAAAAGGGAAGGCAGGACGAAGTTCTCTAAAGGTAAATATAAGAACTTTACCGAATCATAATCTTATTCTTCCTTTAAATGTGTTTATTAAATTAGTTTCTATTTTTTTTTACTCATTGTAGGTTGAATTATGGTGCCTACTAATAAGATTTTAAGACTATATATTTGCATATAATAAGTGATGAACTTCCTATTAAGAAAATAAGAAGACTATTAGGGAGCAATTTATGATTAGTAATTTTTTTTAGGTTCACATGTGTAATGGAAGAACTCTTAGGATGGTTATTTAGGATATGCATACTCCAATAAATGTTCAGTCTTGATATTAATAAATCAACATTGGAGTAGAAGATAAAAGGTAGCCAAAAAGGTTTAAAGCTATATTTGCACATTCTGTACTTTCATTTGCACATACTGAACAGTTTACAAGTTTTAGCTTATCTTCCAATCTCATAGCCTATGTGTTTGTATTTTAGTCGAAGTTATGAACCAATTTGTGACAATATCAAAAACATAAATAGTGTTGTTTTTGACATTATTCTTTTACACTGTGAAAGACGGTTGTGTAATCTTAGAAACCATAAGAGGTGATTTGAAGACCACTTAGAAAGCATAAAGTGATGTACCTTTCCGCTTGCATTTGAATTATTAACTATAACATAGAAAGCACCAATTTTTATGTAATGTAATTTCATCAATTTTTTCCATTAAGCATAACATTGTGTTCCAGATAAAAATTTGTGCCTTAGCAACAATTATATTTTAGTATATACTTTAAAGAAAAATACTACTCCGAAGTGATAAAAAATATATAATCCACCAATGAAGTCAAATTTAAAAACTAAATCTTTTTAACAATACAATCACAAACAAGTTGTTTTACAATAGACCGTATGCGAATCATGGGTTCACATTATGTTAGTAAGGAAAGATACTATGTTATAGAACTTTTTGATTTTATTTGTATTGCAAATTCCATATCAAATCGCCTTTCTTAGTTGTTAAAAGAATGAATTCGTATCAATTCATGGATATATAATAAAACATGATGGGTCATGAATGGTTAACATATAATAAATGACCTGTAATGTAATTAAATACAAGATTATACTGGTCATCGATTAGGAGAGATCTATTATAAAAGTAAGAGCAGACTAAAATAATGCCATCCGCATATTATTATGGTTTATTTTTTAATAGTCACTCTCAATTAGCTGTAACCTGTAACGTGATGAATATAAAAAGAAAATGTGTATCAATTTCAAATAAACAAAAAATAAAATAAAATTTGCATGCAGTGAACCAAAGGTAATAAGAAAATGTGTATCAATTTCAAAGTAAGGGCAGGGACGCATTTAATTCAATGCTACAAAATCTTCAAACAACACACACAATTTAACAATCAAGTCCAAGCAATTACAGTAAGAATTCACCTAGAAACCATATTCACAAATTTAGAGATAGATTTGTGAGAAATTACTCACCTTAAATCCTTAATTAAATAGCAGCGTTAAATGATTGCATCACCACCGGACGCCTAGCCTAGCCCGCCATCACCTAAATGCAGCCACCACCAACGCCCACACCTTCGGCCACGCAGCTCGACCTCCGCCATATTACTACTCTAATCTGCGATGGCTCCAATAGCTTTAGGTTTGAATGAATTTGCAATTTGAGATTTACCAGTTTCTTGTTTTGTTTAGATTTCCAGAATTTGTTAACCCTCTCTTTTAGTTGTTGTCCTTTGTTTAAACAATGAGGAGAAGAATTTTGTTTTTGGAGTGGGTTATTGAGGAGGACGAGTACTTTTATCCAAAGTAGTAACTTTGGAGCCAATTTTTCATTATTTCCCACCTAAATTTCATATCTTTGCCATCAACATGTAGTTGCATCGGTTGACTTTAAAACTGACGCGACTAAAACTATTTGCATCGGTTCTATCTTAATAACCGATGCAAATTTAATTTTTTTATTACCTATTGCTTTCCACGTCCCATTGCATCGGTTATTAAGATAGAACTGATGCAAATAGTTCTATTTGCATCAGTTTTTACTTCAACTGATGCAAATGAGGCGAAGCAATATGCACTTTTTGTACTAGTGTTATAGTTCATGGACGAAGCACATTGATGTTGGAGGTTTCTTTCTTATGCTTGAGAAAGAACGAAGCAAGATCAAATTGTTGAAGGTGAGTACTTTGGATAATCCTTCAGACATGATGACTAAGTTACTTCCAAAGGACAAGTTTGGGCATTGCCCAAACTTGATCAGTTTGATACGTGCTACTTGAGCGCCATGGGGCGCTAGACCCAACAACTTATATGTCGATTGCTTGATGATAAGATGATGAAGAGAGATTGTTATATTTGAATCAAGGTGGAGTGTTGAATTTGGATGATTCAAATATCTGTTAAAGAGGAAAGAAATTGATTAATTGATTCAATCAAATCAATTAATTTGGCTGGTGTATGGAAGGATATTTTGAAGGAAACTAATTAATTAGTCAATCAATTAATTAGTCAACGTATATTTGCTATATAAAGAAATAAATGATTAGGCATGGAGAATAAAGGAAAGATATGGAAACAAATATTACACCATCTTTTTGTACTAAAATCAAATCATATAAATTGGAAAGATATCTAGGTAATCGAGAAATTGATTTGCTTAATCTCCAAGCAACCCTTCATTATCAACTCTATTTAAATGAAGGAATTTCATCTTCATATGTAACAAGCAAGTGTAGTATCCACCATTATTCTTTCCTCTCTTTTGTACTCTTTTCTTTAGTGAAATAAAAAGTTGTTGGGTCTCCATGGACGTAGGATATTCATATCCGAACCACGTTAAATCTTCTGTGTCTCTTATTTCTGTTATTTTTCTGTGAGACTGCATAATTCTTTTTAAGTGTCATTGGTATCTAAATAGGAAATACTAGATCCTGAACAAATAAACCGCTTCCTCTCAAATTAAAACAAAAATTCACTACAATCTGAAGCAAAGATAGGGTGTACTTCGGGGCAGCGTGAAACAGTTTACATTGCTGGATAAGTGAAATGCAAAGCAATTTGAGGCGGCATATTACTAAAATGAATTCAAGATTGAAACTTTAGTAGTATGCAAGTTGAATAATGCAACTTCATGTAGGAAATCATAGAGACTGAAATTTGCCATTTTGAAGCTGGTGAAAGTAGGTAGCATAAAAGTGTTTGCTACTTTCAAGGAACAAGAAAACTTCATTATAACATTTAAATCTTTTTCCCTACTTATGATGTTATATTTTATGTCTCCATATTGAAGTTTCTGTTGCATACTTGAGGACATACCATTCACGAATCTTCAAATACATCATACACCAAATTTCCATATATTGTCCTTATTTACTAACACCCAAATATTATAATGATTATATACAATTAATAACACGCAAATAAAAAATATATTAAGAAAAAGAAACGAGTACATGTAACATTATCATTTGATAATTGAAAATTATTCGAAGATGATGTTACTCGTTTCAGAAACATTTGATGCAGCTTTGGTGATACCTAGGAAAAATTTCCAAACATTCCACATATATTACTATCAATCATATAATTTTGATTGTAGGCTGTTGTTCATGAGGCTTTTCATGATCAGAAATGTTGTTAAATAATCCTTGAAACATCTTTCTTGGACTATTATTATTAACTTGATGGTGATCATGATTATGAGGTAATAACATCAATTGATAAAAGCTAGGCTCCATTCGTCCACTCTTCCTTTGGCTGCATATATGCAAATACAAAATTAGGAAATTAGTATCTGTGTAAACCAGTTAAGATATATTGTATGACGGCTTATTATTATTACATACACATGATTTACTATTCAGTTACTATATTAAATTAACACTCCAAATTTATAAGTACTACATTCCAAATTTACTATTCAGATGTATTATGTGACAGCTTATTGTTAGAAGGAGCTGCATTGTGAATGGTATCAAATTAAGTATTTTGCAACATATTTGTATGGGTAGATATATGTGATAAACAATGCTTCATTCCTACAATCTTTTTCCTGAAGTTATGACCTTTTAAAATTCATTGAATCATAATATGCAAACTATAAAACCGTTAAATTTGGTCCTTTATCCATCAAACAATACTGTAGGTTTTCCCAACATTCTTACAAAAGGATTAAATTTTGTTTTATTTGATTTTTTTTTAAATTTTTTGTTATTTTTAATGTAGGCACTAGGCTAGTTGTGACGCTAGTAGATGATGAACCCAATGAAGATCTCAATATACTTAACGAAGTTAACGATATCATCATGTTACCACACAACTTGCCATACATTGATTTGTATTCACTTTAGATGCGTTTACATTCACTGCTTTAAGTCTAGAATTGTTTTATTTGCATTTGTACAACCTAAGATGCTCTTGACTTCGACATGTTTGTACTCTGAATTGTTTCTTCTGTTTTCAGCAAATAACAATGTGATGTGTGTATGATATTGCAGTTAGTTTTATTTCACTTTATTATATAAATATGTAGCTTTATTTCACTTTGTTATATAAATACGTAGTTTTACTTCGCTGTGTTATAGTGATATTATAGTATGATCTACTGATGTTGCAATGCTTTCTATTCTGACTTTAAATGCAATTTGATGCCATTTCAGGTTTTGAAACTGTATTTTTTTGGCTTCAACCACTCTTTTGCCTCGGTTGTTTGTAACAATCAAAGCAAAAAGATGGTCATTTGCTTCGGTTGTTACAAGCAACCGAAGCAAAAGACTTACTTTTGCTTCGGTTGTACAACCGATGCAACGACTTTGGGTCTATTGCGTTGTCTGCATTGGTTTCGGTTGTTGAACCGAAGCAACAAGGAGCCCACAACAAAAGAAAATGACTTGTTTTGTAGCAGTAAAAGTTCCTCAAACTCAAACGACAGTGTCCAAGAGGCTTGATGTAGTAATTAAATTGATGAAACTTTTGTGTTGGCATGTATTATTTGATATTTTCTAGCATTTCAACTTAAACATGAAATGTAATATACATGGTTGTATGTAGAACTTCATATAGCTTTATTAATTTCATCATAAATAATAATAACATTTTCGATTATAGTATGCAAACTGCTAGAAAGATATGTTATCTATTTGATCAATAATGTCCGATTGATTTTTCTCATATCCTAATGTTATTGCGTATTCAAGTGTGTATAATTATAATGACTTTCAGTGTGTATATTGATGCAACAATGTATTAGTTTATATTAAGTACATATCTAAATACCCTCATGGAGTATAAAAATCATCTTAGTTGATGTTTCTATTTATTTTAATTTTGTATTTCTTTGAATCCATTACTACTCAAATATTGTTTATTTGCATAAAATTGGAAAAGCACTTTACCTTTGCATAGCATTATAGTTTATAGCTGTAATAATTTTTGCTTTAAATTTTTGCCCAATCTCGAGCTTCTACATAGATTGTAACCAAGAAAATTTACTTTTCACCCAATACTATCAACAATTGTTTGTTACAGGTAGTCTTGATCACTTGGATTGTAACCAAGAAGATAATAACAATGCTAGAACCCATAGAAGCTTCAACCCACTCATTTACGCAATCATCCACCATACAACCAGAGGAAGTTAAGATAAATGCATACGGTGCTCCCATTTCAAAAAAACTTGGTAAAGTAAGCACTTTAATTGGTAAATTAGTATGAATTCATGTGCCGATTTCATATGAAAGTTGGGATAAAGTACCCCAAAAATATAAGGATAACGTTTGGACTTAATTGCCGGTAAGCTAAAATAGATTTGTACCACTTTCTGTTTTCTCTGTAAATATATTTTTCCATATCGCTTCTTTTTTACATAGACAATTCTGAATTTTACATACATTTTTCGAATTAGAATTAGATGCAAATGATTTTTTTGAAAAAAAATTCTAAGTCGATTAGGAGACGCAAGGGCTAATTAAGAATAAACTATTATGATAAATTCGATAATGATGAAGACAGGTTCAAAAATTTTCCATTAACAATTAACCTAGAAGATTGGGATGGGTTTCTGGAAAAATGAAGCAAAACCCGGTACAAGCAAAAAAAAAAGAAATAGGAAAAAAACTGATCACCATACATTATGGTTATCATACTAGAGCTATAAAGCACGATGTAGTGGAACATCAAATAATATGTTTATTTCATCTTTGTTTTAAGTGAAAGAATATGAAAAATTTTCATGTGGCCATCTTAGCACATCATTCAGTTTTATTTCTTTATATGCCAAATCTTCTCGATCTTCCCTATATAGGCAACTGTTGTCATTTCATTAATTTCATCAAGTAAGTTAATCAACTTTTTAGTTTTCGCTTTACTGAACAGTATTTACTTGTAAAGAGCAAGGCTAAATACAGTGAATCCTGAGAAGAAGTTTGATACAACCAACTTTTTATATAGTCATACTATACTATAACATTCCCATGTGTATAACATAATAAATAAATTATATTTAAAGAGAACGCATGTTATATTTAACATATTTAATATTAGCACTATTTTGAATAAAATAAGTCACAGGCTATACTATATAAAACATTCTTGTAGCTTAAGAAAATTAATTAAAGGAATATGTAAGTTACATGTGTTCATATGTTTTGGTGCAGGTCTGGTGGTAAATAGTAATTTGTGTGTACTACAGAAAGCCAAGATACTTATTTTGATACTTTGTTTTAGGTGTCCATTCATACTCATGACGCTAAAAGTTCATCTGAAACAACAATGATCTGCAGGTGGTTGTTCCCTTTTGGATTGAGCATGAACAATAATAACCTCAAACAAACCGTAACGTCCAACTTTAATCAATTCTTACTATTTATCATAATTAAGCATCATTTTCAACTTTAGCATAATCAAACTTTTGTATTGCGCAAGTATGTTATTGTGTTCCTTGTAGCAGTATAGAGAGGCTAGTTTGTAATTGTTTTTTGTCTTTAATGTACAACTATGTTTTTCATCTTCAATGTACGAGTCACGCTGTCATCTTTTTGTTGTAGGCCAATGCAAATCGAACAAAAGAAATCACATGTCTTCAAATATGGGAGAAAACTATAACATCCCCCATTTTGGGGTCCAGAACCAAGCGCTACAGATGCCACACTCATCTATAGTATTAATCTTCGATGACAAAAGGCAAATATGCTAATCGTATTAATAACATCATTGCATAAGAATATGAAAATTTTAAACTCTATTTCAAAACAAACTTTTTCATTTCATTTCAACGACATATTTTCATATTCAGTACATTATCCCAAATATTTCCCAGGTTTAGATAAAATATAGTTATTACAAAATACTCCAAGAGCGTTATATGAAGATGCCCCTTTGGTTAATCAGAGTTACTAAATAGATAGATATATCTACTATCAATACATTCATACAACAAATGACATAACACAGTGGATAGTAGTAATAGGAAGACTCCTACATAGCTAGCTTTGCCTCCAGCATATCTCTGGGAGCTTATTTGCCAATACCTACTTAACCTAAAAAGCCTTTACTCTCGACCTACTCAAGTCAAATTTTGAGGACTTGAGAGTTTAATGGGAAAACATAAACATCGGGTCACACAAAAAGTCTGATGTGAATAATAATATGCCATCTTGGTCTATAGATATTCAGTGAGCCCGCACCGTAAAGTTGAACGAGGTTTTTCACAGTAATATCCCGTTTAAAATATATCTTTTTAAAATCAATTCCTGCAACCAAACTAGTTAAAATAAACAATACAAACAGTAATGAGCATGCATGCTACATGGATAATCATGACTATCCGTCAAATCAGTAGACCATCCGTCCCAACATTTAGTTTTCACAGGGTAATTACCGACCTACATAGCTGATTCGGGCCTACCATGTACACTAAATTTTCTAACTAAATGCCAGAAGAAAACTAGATGATCTTTCCAAATACACTTATCCTAGTGTTCACGTTACTATATGTCAATCTTGTAGTGTTGCTAGACTTACTATGAACCCAAAGGTTTTGCAAGCCGACCTATAACCTATCTTGTCTTTGTGTATTTCTTTCTGTGCGTACACCAACTATTAGTCTTACCCTTGACAAAGCCCTACGCATTGGAATTTTTGACTTAAATCAGCTAAGGGCTAACAGCTGAAGTATAAGCCTCTACCCTATACCAGTCCCATTTGGTTTTCTAATCATTCAGTAAAACTCATCCTATCACAATCTATCCGAAAGTGATAAGAACAATAATTTCTTTAGTAAAATTCTAGGCCAAATACCCTTTTCTATTTCCTTGAAAACATTTTCTTTATATGTATCGACCCGCAAATTTTCGATAATTAAATTTGTTAATTTAATAGGACTTTGGTAATTTAATATTGAAGAAAATAAATATTAGTGAATTGTTAATGGAAATAATAATTAGAATGGATTGTAACAAAATAAATGTAAGTTAATTGTTAATAACTTGAATTAAATTCCAATGAATGAAATGTTATACTTGGAAATTGATATAGGAAGACAAATCTAAACATTGAATTAATAAATGAAGTAGTACAAAATAATTGACCATTGAATAAAATTTGGGTTATGTAAGGAATTGTAACATTTGTGTATAAATAATGAATTCATAAATGTAATTAAAAGTTGTGGTAATGATTGTTATAAGTTACCTGTTTACTTAGTCTACTAAATTTAAATAGGAAATCAATTAGAGTTAAATTAACTTTAATGTTATATTAATGAAAATTAATGCAATAAGTGAAAGTGTGAATGTAATAAAATAAATAGAAATGTAAATTTATTCATAAAGTAATAATTAACATAATAAAAGAATGGAACTAAGATAAAATAATTAATTGGATTAAAATCTTAACTAATGTGTGTAATTGACAAAATTACAAATTTTGAAATATAGTCGTTAATACAAATAAAAGATGGGATTGAGAGTATATTAATGTAACGAAATGTGAAACAAGTGTTAAATGTGTTACAGAGTAATATTGGACTTAATAAAAGATTGGTATTGAATCAAATCAATTTATTGGAATTAATTATAATTAATTGGAATTCAATCTATAACAAATGGATTTATTGTAGATAAATTAAATTAAATACCGTGTTAATTGAAATTAGGATGAAATGGGAAATAATTAATGTATTAGGATATAAACCAATGTTAGCATTACCTTTAAGATGATAAGTTAATAATTGATTTAATAACAAGATTGAGAAATCGAATAAGTGAATTTACTAGAATTTCAATTGATAATTAATGAATTTACTGAAATTGAAATTAGATACTGTAATTGGTGAATTAATTAACTTTAAATTGATATAGAAATTTGTTATAAAGGATTATAAACTTCCCAGAAATTCTAAGTGATAGAAATTGTAAATAATGAAATATTGAATACAAAGGTGTATCGTTCAACATTCCAAACCATTCGAGCCCATTCCTTTCTATTTTGTTCTGCCTATATATATGTCGTTATAAACCCTATGTCACTTCTTATTCCTCAATCTATACATACAATTCCATTTGCTCCATCTCATTCCAATGGCAGACAAAACCTAATTCCCAACTGCAATTTCAAATCAAATTCAAAGCCAAAAATTCTAACTCCTTAAATAATATCGGATTATGTATCAATCCGAAGCTCTCAACGAGCGCATCTCAGATCTGTAATTCGTTTTCCAATTTGAACCACCATTTATCCACAAATTGAAGTACATATTTCGGTCGTTCATCGCGTCGTGATGAACTATGACCGATCGTCAAATCATCTGGGGGGTCTTGTAGAGGGGATTGAGAGGAGTGCATCAACATGCTTCGTTTGGCAATTCGATGGTTTGATCGCCTTCAATAATTTATTTAGGTTTGGCCTTTATGGTGACGGCTGGGTGGTCGTCGCGACTACGTCGCGTGGGTTAGCACCTGGAAACTAAGAGGTGTTGACGGCGAACTTCGGCAGAAGCGGCGGCAAGGCACTGGGTGACGCGTTCGTGAGGAAGTGCGAGATCGAGATGGCGGCTGCGTGAGAGGAATGGGTTCGATCGTGATTTTGGATGTTAGGGTTCTCTAGAAAGAGAGTACGTGGCAGGTGACGTATGGTACAGCCATGCTTTGTTTATTTTAATTTAAATTTAAACCTTTTAAATGATCTAACTCGCATAACTTCTGCGTACGAGGTCCGTTTCATGTGCGGTTTCTTCCACTAGGATCGAAGCGAAATTCCAGACATTTTGACGTGGGTTTGGATAGATTCTGAAACCGTTTGAATTTTGGGTTTAAATTGGATTTAAATTCAATTTAAATTAAATTTAAATTCAAAGGTGAGTGTTTTAACCCACTCACAACTTTTAAAATTTCTTATGTTTGTTAAGTTAATTTATGATGTGATAAGGAAATTATTTATGACTGTTTGATATATATAAATTGCCATCTCTGTTAATTTGTATCCTTTCGGATTAAATTATTATTTAATTTATTTTTAAAATGAAATTTCCATTTGAATACCTATTATTTTAAATTAGTTAATTGCTAATATTCATTCGGTTGATTTGGATGATAATTATGATGGATGTTGATTGTTGATATTGGATGATTGGATGTTATGTTAATTTATATATACACATATATTATTATCACTCTGCAAGTTCCTTTAATTATTATTATTTGAAAATCGTTATGGGTTGAAATGATAGACTCGAGCGATTTTATGAATTTTATATTTATTCGAGATTGCAGTTTGAAATGATATATAACCGTAAAATTTTAAATAACGGATTGAAATGATAAATATCTGTGTCACTTGACCCTAGGGTAGAAAATTATATACAGACATCTAATTGGTCAAATTAAATGATTTTAAAATCCTTAATTTTTGAATGGAATTAAATGATACTTTGAAGTAAAATTTGATTTATATAAATTGAAGTGTTTTTGGAAAATCAAATTTATGTTGAAAAGGGAAATTTGGTTTGTTGATTTGGAAATTGAAATTTGTCTAAATTTGTTGAAATGGAATGAATAGTTTAATTTGATATAAATTCCAAATTTCATATTTAATATAAACTGTTTTAAAAATATATTATTTTAAATTGTTCTAATTATTAATATTTCAAAATTATTAAGCTATTTTAGCCTATATTAACCATATAAATGATTTTAACCTATTTCTAAACCAGTTTAACTTATTTAACCATTTAATTTTAACTTAAATCTAATTAATCTATTTTAGAGCTATTTAATCTATTTTAAATCTATTCAACTATGCTAAATCAAGTTAAAACTATTTTAATCTAATTTAAATTATTTTAGAGTATTTTAGCTATTTATAACTATTTAAAACTATCTATAACGATCTAAACTATCTTGCTAAATTTCGATTAAATAAAGTAGAGGTGTTTATATCTTAATCTATGATTTGAAAGTGAATATGATTTGAAAGTGAATATGATTTGAAAGTGATATGATTTGAAATTGAATATGATATTTGATATCGACTGTAAATTTACTGTTTTGAAATGTAAATGAACCATATGGTGTGTAATAAGCGATTGGTTGCCAAAGAGATTGGGATTGGATATTGTCATACTCTATGCCAATACCGAAAACCACTTTAACAACTGTGTACGTGGTGAAGATTCCAGATATGAAGTAGGATGGTTTAGTGAACGATTACTGTATAAGGTATGACGTGACCCCGACTCCCGTGAGTCAGCTTAAATGTGACTAAAATTAGGAGCCACGCCGGGTCAAGTGAGGTCCTTCCACCTATCGGACACAGTTCTTTGATATTATATTATGATTTGTGATTGCTTGTGTGGCCACCCTATGATTTTGATTTGGGAGTATGTTCTAAGGTGGGCGGTAGTAGCTGCTATGCGTTACCACCAGTCCGGATCCACAAACGGTATATCTACCCTAGCATTTCCTCGTGTGCCGTGTTCACATGCCTTAGCACACCTTTTATGAGTTTGTTTTGTACCGTACCTATGCGATGTTCTCTGAGTAAACCTCCAATTTATAGAGGAGCATACGACATTGTATAAACCACGGGAATATATAAAATATGTTAAGGGGGATATGGGTAATGCCTTAACGCAATTTTAATACTTTAACTTTACTGTAGACATATTATAATAGCTATTTTACTACATAGTAGATAGTTTAACGGAACCTTAGGAGATGTGAATCCTGAACATCTCTTAATTTACGACACTCACGTTAGACACTGGTTAGGAGATGTCAAACCCAGTAAACATCTCTGATGCCATTCCACTCATATTTATTTATCGTTGATTTAACTTAGATAAGATCTTTTAGTTCTGACTCGAGTGTCTTGTCCTTTCAATTCGCTCGGGTTAGCCTAAGCATTTCAAGATTTTGAAGACTTTATTTCTGGAGGGCGAAGACAAAGATTTTACTATTATTATTTACTATAATTAATTCACTGCATCATGTATTCCGCTGCATTATTTATTATTCTCTGGTATGTGTAACTATGATATGTGTTGTATAAATACAATCAAATGTTTTGTAAAATAGCTTCATGAATTGTTTATTTGATTATTATATTTTGTCATTCCGTTGAAAGATTCTGTTTTTTCTTTCTCTGCGTTTTCTTATTCACCCCAATAACAATTCGCCCTTCTGTATGGTTCGAGTCGGCATTTGTGTCTGCTTAAAAAATCCAAAAAGGTGGGATACATTATAAATGATCTAATCCTTGAAATTATATCTTTAAAACGAGGAAAATTTTAACCCTTCACTTTATCCAAAATAATTATGCCATGATATATGCTTTTATAAAGTAATATCATTGAATCTCAAAATCTCTTTGAAGTTATCTCTCTTCGAAACTATAGGCCATAGAGCCAAAATAATATAAAACTTTTATATTGAAAAACGTGACAAAGTACAGCCGATGAGGGTCTTCGCCCCTTTAAATATGATAAAGTCTTATATTTATAAAACATAATGCCATAGGGTAGATAACATGCACTTCGTACCTTATAGGGTGTCCACATCTTTGGACATAAAACTTGGTTTGTATAATAATAAGTATTAAAAGAATAGGGTCGACATGGCTAAATCTCAGTGCCACTGCCTTAAGGAAATAAGCGGCATCACTAGGGTTGAAGCCAATATAAGCAGCACTATAGCCCCCTTCGAAAACATAGGATACCGAATAAAGGCGTATCATATCATCGACGTCGATATAAATAAAAGCGGCATAGTAGCCAAAATTGTTGAAGTTAATTTGTATGAAACATGCGGCATCACTATTGCCACTATAAGTCATTTCGAAACCCATGGAGTCAGTGTCCATAATAAAATAAGCTGCATGGATTTTTTCAACATTGACAAAGATAAAAGCGTCATAGTTAAAGTATTTGAGGGAAACAAGTGACGCCATTCTAATAACATCCCACCCATTTGTACATTTTAAATCGACGATAAACCACACACGTCAGACTCAATCCATACAAAAGAACGGATTGTTATTGGGGTGAATAAGAAAATCAGAGAAAAAAATAATATAAAACAGAATCCCACAGCGGAATGACAAAATATAATAATCAAACAACAGTTCGTGAAGCTGTTTTACAAAACATTTGGTTATACTTATACAACACATATTAGAGTTACACATACCATAGAATAGTAAATAACAATGCAGCGGAACAGTATGAATGTAGTGGACTAATATAATAAATAATAGTAATACAATTTTCATCTTCGTCCGCCAGAAGTAAGGTCTTCAAGTCCTGAAATGCTCAGGCTGACCCGAGCGAATTGAAAAGACAAAACACTCGAGTCAGAACAAAAAGATTTTATGTAAGTTAAATCAAACGTAAAATATGAGTGGAATGGCGTCAGAGATGTTTAAGGGGTTTGACATCTCCTGTCCAGTGTCTAACGTGAGTGTAGTAACTTAAGAGATGTTCGGGATTTACATCTCCTAAGGATCCGTTAAACTATCTACTATGTAGTAATATACGCTACTATAATAATATCTATTAGTAAAATAAACTTACTTTAAAATAGCGTTAAGGAGTGACCCAATATTCCCCTTAACACATAATAGTCCCGTAATCCATCTAGTATCAGCGCATCTTCAGATCAGGAGACTACTCTAAATATTCCATGGGCTACCGGAGAAATCCAAAACCGTACAAGGCGCGCTGGGGTAGGTGACACGGCATAACTAGGCAACGCCAGGGTAGATATACCAATTACGCTTCTGGACTGGTGGTAACGCGTAGCAGCTACTACCGCCCACCTCGAGCCACAGCCCTAAAATCAAAAGGGCCCAATCAATAACAAAGTAATAGAATGGTATCGAAGGAGTGTGTGCGATAAGAGGTGCTACCTCCTTAGCCCGTCGATCGCTTTTTTTTAGCCACCTTATGCCAACTCATGGGAGTCGCTCCACGTATATACCTCAAAGGAACGCCGCCGCCATCCTACTTCATTCTGGAATCTCCACCGCGTACACGATTGTTAAAGTGGTTTTTGGGGTTGGCAGAGAGAATGACAACTTCCGATCCCAGTCTCTTTAACAACCAAACGTTATTATTATATCGCGGTCATTTCAAAATATTTATACTTTAAACGAAATATCATTGCCATTTCAAACCATATAAATATGATTTCATTTCCATTTCAAAACTAAATCAATACGATATCATTTTCATTTCAAATATATCCCTTTCCAAAAATCATAGCACTTTTAAAATTATACACTTCAAAACCAAAACATGAAATTATAACACTTTCAAATCATAATACTTTAAAACTCGTAACTTTGAAACATAACTCTCACCACTTAAATGGTTTAAATGTTAAAATACTTTATATAATAAATAGCTTCTTCAATTTCACAACTCGAATTCCAAAATTTTAGATTTAACCAAATCCCAAATCATAAATTTCAATTCAATTCAGTTTCCAAATAAACCATTTCAAATTATATTGATTTCAAAACAGATTTGAGAAACCATTTCAAATTCAGTATATTTCAAACTTTAAGTATTCAACAACTTCAAAACTAAGTTTGATAATTTCATATATATATATATATATATATATATATCAAATTCAATTTTCTATTATTTAGTTTCGAAACATTTTTTTAGCATCAAAATTGGTCACTAACACCCAAATGTAAATGAAAGCACCAATTAACAGTTACTCATAACAGATAGAGTATGTGTAGAGAGTAATAATATGAAGAACAGTTGAAATTAAAATGAAAGCAGTAAAGAACAACAGATTTTATAGTGGTTCGGCTAACTCTGGCTTACGTCCACTCCAGAAGTTCTATTTCTTATTAATATGAGAATCAATTACAGTTATGAAGTGGTAGACTAGACTTAGCTTTAGAAAATAGAAAGTCAGAAAGCAGAGGAGAAGAAGAAGAAGAAGCCGAAGAAGATCCTCCATCTGGAGACCCACATGCTGTATTTATAGGCAAAACCAGGTTGTTGGGCCTCCTGAGTAGTTTGGGCCCATCAAGGGTACCGAGGTATCGAGGTGTCGAGGTATGGAGCTACCGAGGTGTCGAGGTATGGAGCTACCGAGGTATGAATCTACCGAGGTATGGATCTACCGAGGTATGGAGGTATGGACTTACCGAGGTATGAAGGTATGGATCTACCGAGCTATGGATCTACCGAGGTATGGAGGTATGGATCTACCGAGGGATGGATCTGCCGAGGTATGGATCTACCGAGGTATGCGGGTATGGATCTACCGAGGTATAGAGGTATGGAGGTATGGATCTACCGAGGTATGGAGGTTTGGATCTACCGAGGTATGGATCTACTGAGGTATGCAGGTATGGATCTACCGAGGTATGGAGGTATGGATCTACCGAGGTATGGAGGTATGGATCTACTGAGGTATGGATCTATCGAGGTATAGAGGTATGAATCTACCGAGGTATGGATCTACCGAGGTATGGATATACCAAGGTATGGAGGTATGAATCTACCGAGGTATGGATCTACCGAGGTATGCAGGTATGGATCTACCGAGGTATGGAGGTATGGATCGACCGAGGTATGGAGGTATGGATCTACCGAGGGATGGATCTATCGAGGTATGGATCTACCGAGGTATGCAGGTATGGATCTACCGAGGTATGGATCTACCGAGGTATGGGGGTATGGATCTACCGAGGTATGGATCTACCGAGGTATTCAGGTATGGATCTACCGAGGTACAGAGGTATGGATCTACCGAGGTATGGCGATATGGATCTGCCGAGGTATGGATCTACCGAGGTATGGAGGTGCGAGATGCAATGCCAAGCGAGGTGAGATATGCCGAACGCTCCCTGATGCCGAACGATCCATCCAATGCCAAACGAGATTTAGGCCGAGCAAGGAGTGTAGGCCGAACGAAGTACTTGTGTCGTGCATTCCCTCCATTTCTTGGCCAAATGACATATCCATGTAAACTTCATCCTTCGAAACCAAATCCATCACACTCCAACCACGATAGTCGTGAAGTTAGTTAGGTTGAATCTGCCTACTTATGCCTTTGAAAAAAGGTGGGTTAACACTTTGCCCCCCAAAACATGCCTTGCTAATGGAAGGTGTGTTTTGTAGCTTAATAAGCTGGATGTTCGTATCCTGTTAACGACCTGCAAAGAAATTAATAGCCTTATCTGACCACGAATAACGATCGTTCGGGATCGTATGTCATTCGGGGTGGTATGTGACCATTCGAGGTCGAGTTATGATCGTTCGTGATCCGGTGCCGTTCGAGGCGAGTCGTAACCGTTCCAGGTCGGGTGTCGCTCGAGGCGAGTTGTGATCGTTTCCCATCTAGTGCCGTTCGAGGCGAGTTGTGACCATTCGCGGTCAGGTGCCCTTCGAGGCGAGTTGTGATCGTTCGCGATCTAGTGCCGCTCAAGGAAAATTGTGGCCGTTCGTGGTCGGATGCCGTTTGAGGCGAGTTGTGATCGTTTGCGATCTAGTGCCGTTCGAGGCGAGTCGTGACCGTTCGCGGTCGGGTGCCGTTCGAGGCGAGTTATGATCGTTCACGATCTAGTGCCGTTCGAGGCAAATTGTGACAGTTCGTGGTCGGGTGCTGTTCGAGGCGAGTTGTGATCGTTCGCGATCTAGTGCGTTCGAGGCGAATTGTGACCGTTCGTGGTCGGGTGCCGTTCGAGGCGAGTTGTGATCGTTCGCGATCTAGTGCCGTTCGAGGCGAATTGTGACCGTTCGTGGTCGGGTGCCGTTCGAGGTGAATTGTGACCGTTCGAGGTCGGGTGCCGTTCGAGGCGAATTGTGACCGTTCGAGGTCGGGTGCCGTTCGAGGCGAATTGTGACCGTTCGAGGTCGGGTGCCGTTCGAGGAGAATGATTGTGCCCGGGGGGACTTAGTATTATCGATACCAGGTTTTATGTTCGGGGGAGTTTCTAAATCAATGACTTCGGCGGTTCATCGCCATACAAGAGGTGCTCGTGGACCGTTCGCAATCCAACGGGCATACAAGTAAATTCTTTCACAGGATTGTAGATATCAAAGCAATGATCATACAAATTCTAGAACAAGAATGTTCAAATCAAAATCAAAGCAAGAGCAAGACGAGGATGTCAAAGCGTAAACTCTTACTATGGTGCGGGTAGTAGTCATTCAGAGCATGCCTATGGATCGTGCGCGATCTCTTACATGTGTAAATGATTTAACCGTGTTAGCGAGAGGTATGCGACTTGTTCATCGCTTTCGACCTGCCCCCGAGTTCGCGAGGGAATTTTACCCACCCCCTGGCTGAGTGTTCATTCCTCTACTACCACCAGGTTGCTCAGATACTCTTATCTCTCTCTGGGATTTGATCAACATGCTCCAAGTGTGGTGCCCCTATGCAGGATCGATGTCTGATTCGCTTCTGAAGAAGCCTCTTGACTTCCCTCATGTTCGCTTCTTTCTGGCCTCTGTCTTTTATTTGTTTGTCTTGTCATAGCTTCTTAGATCTTAGTTCTTAAGTCTTCAAAATCAACTTCTCCTGAGTTATCCTCTCGGTGAAAGCACCAAAATATTAGCACCAAAATTGGTCACTAACATCCAAATGTAAATGAAAGCACTAATTAACAGTTACTGATAACAGATAGAGTGTGTGTAGAGAGTAATAATATGAAGAACAGTTGAAATTAAAATGAAAGCAGTAAAGAACAACAGATTTTATAGTGGTTCGGCTAACTCTGGCCTACGTCCACTCCAAAAGTTCTCTTTCTTATTGATATGAGAATTAATTACAGTTACAAAGTGGTGGGCTAGACTTGGCCTTAGAAAATAGAAAGTCAGAAAGCAGAGGAGAAGAAGAAGAAGCCGAAGAAGATCCTCCATTTGGAGACCCACATGCTGTATTTATAGGCAAAATCAGGTTGTTGGGCCTCTTGAGTAATTTGGGCCCATCAAGGGTGCCGAGGTATCGAGGTGTCGAGGTATGGAGCTACCGAGGTGTCGAGGTATGGAGCTAACGAGGTATGGATCTACCGAAGTATGGATCTACCGAGGTATGAAGGTATGGATCTACCGAGGTATGGATCTACCGAGGTATGGAGGTATGGATCTACCGAGGTTTGGATCTACCGAGGTTTGGAGGTATGGATCTACCGAGGTTTGGATCTACCGAGGTATGGACGTATGGATCTACCGAGGTATGAAGGTATGGATCTACCGAGGTATGGAGGTATGGATCTACCGAGGTATGGATCTACCACGATATTGATCTACCGATGTATGGATCTACCGAGGTATGCAGGTATGGATCTACCGAGGTATAGAGGTATGGAGGTATGGATCTACCGAGATATGGAGGTATGGATCTACCGAAGGATGGATCTACCGAGGTATGGATCTACCGATGTATGGATCTACCGAGGTATGCAGGTATGGATCTACCGAGGTATGGAGGTATGGATCTACCGAGGGATGGATCTACCGAGGTATGGATCTACCGAGATATGCAGGTATGGATCTACCGAGGTATGGAGGTATGGATCTACCGAGGGATGGATCTACCGAGGTATGGATCTACCGAGGTATGCAGGTATGGATCTACCGAGGCATGGAGGTATGGATCTACCGAGGCATGGATCTATCGAGGTATGCAGGTATGGATCTACCGAGGTATAGAGGTATGGATCTACCAAGGTATGACGATATGGATCTACCGAGGTATGGATCTACCGAGGTAGGGATCTACCAAGGTATGGAGGTATGGATCTACCGAGGTATGGAGGTGCGAGGTGTAATGCCAAGCGAGGTGATATATGCCGAACGCTCCCTTATGCCGAATGATCCATCCAATGCCGAACGAGATTTAGGCCGATCAAGGAGTGTAGACCGAACGAAGTACTTGTGCCGTGCATTCCCTCCATTTCTTGGCCAAATGACATATCCATGTAAATTTCATCCTCCGAAACCAAATCCATCACACTCCAACCACGATAGTCGTGAAGTTAGTTAGGTTGAATCCGCCTACTTATGGCTTTGACAAAAGGCGAGTTAACACATTTACTTAATAAATCCATTATCATTTAAATAAAACCCAAATTACAAATAACTAAATGTTTCCTTCAATTTATTTATACTTGAAATATTTATTTAATTCACCTTAAACCAAAATCAAGTTATAAATCATATCCTTTACAAATCTCTAATTCCATAAGTTCCAAATCGGTTTCATTTAATAAATTTCTACATTAAATACAATTTAGAATCAATTTCAAATCTATCTTTCCAACCTTAATTTTATTATAATCATTATAAACATTATATAAAAATATAATTTATATAAATACTTAGCCATATTACATTTTAATAAAATCAATCTTTATTTTTAAACTTGTTTTATACCAAACAAATTTATACATAGATAAAAGTCAAGAATTTAACTATATATATAAAGTAACATTTATACAATATCTGAAATCAATATTTATATAAAACCATATATTTCTTTACAAAAACATAGAAATCATTTCAAAATATTTATATATATAGACCACGGTGTGTGTGTATAATTTTCTATCCTATGGTCAAGTGATAAGGATATTTATCATTTCAATCCACAATTTAATATTTTACGGTTGTATATCATTTCAAACCGTAATCCCGAATTAATAATAATCCATAACGAACTTGAAGTTTATAACAATATAAACTAAACATTCATTCAACCAATATCAACAATCAACATCCATCACAATCATCATCCAAAACAATCCATAAATATCAATATAGGAACTGATAATAAATAACAGGTATTTAACTGGCAGTTTATATGTAATAATAAATTAAATAACAATTTAATTCAATTTAACTGAGATGATGATCAAAAATATACCAAACAATCATAAATAAATTCCTAGTCACATCATGAATTAAATTAACAAACATAAGAAATTTTAGAGGTTGTGAGTGGGTTAAAACACACACTTTTTGAATTTAAATTGAATTTAAATCCAATTTAAAATCAAAATTTGAAAAGTCTCAGAATTTACTCAAACAAGTGTCAAAACATCCGGAATTTTGATACGATCCCAGCGGATCAAACCACGCGTGAATTGGAACTCGTATGTGAAAGTTATACACGTTAGAACAATTTAAAGTTTAAAATAAATATAAAAAAACGTTATACGTCATCACCTTGTTTGCACGCTTCATGCACGCAAAGCCCTAGCACCGAAAACAAATGCAATCGAACCAAAACCATGACCTTGACCGACCTTTGACCACCGATACCACGCGTTTCCAGCCACTACATCAACGCCGACCATCAGCTCCACGGTCCGATCACCTAAAACCACTTTCGACCGCCACCATATTCGAACCCTAATCGAATTTTATCGCCAAATCCAGCCGTTGATTCGATGCGTAAACTACATAGAGGAAGCCCCCTCGGTCCAGTCTGCAATACCCACAAATTGATTCGAAGATCGGACAAGTTTGGTCGAGGCGTGATGAACGGCCGTGAATTGTTCGACGTTTACTAAACAAACGATGAACCAAAACGAAAAACGAATTACAGATCTAAGATGCGCTCGTCGAGAGCTTCAAATCGATATGTAATTCGATATAGTTTGAGTAGTTTGAATTTTTGATTTGCAATTTGATTTGGATTTGTAATTTGGGAAGTGGTTTTGTCTGCCATCGGAATGAGGAGTTGAGAAAGGATGTACGTACAGACAAATGAGAATAAGAAGTGGCTAGGGTTTATAACAAGGTATATATAGGTAGTTCAGAAATAGAGATGAATGGACATGATTTAATTGAACGATAAACAACCCGAAAAGCCTGTTCTGCCTCCAGAACAAAAATGGGTCAAACCATATATAAAAATAGATGTTTTAAAATATTTTAGAATCAACGGAATAGGTTTCAGGTCCAAATTCCATCGTATGAAGAAGTCATGCTAAAATCAAGTTATTTCAAATTGATTTCATTTGATTTCAATTAAATTGATTTCTAGGCGTTTCGAGTCTGTACGATCAAACGACAAGTCAGATCGCTACGCAACTTGAAATCCTTCAATAATTCACTATTACCGATCCGATGAAATTGGTTTCGTCGAAATCCGAGTCAATGGCCCAAACGACCATTTTTCAGTTAATCAATAAATTAATATTAAATTAATTAAATCAATTTTCAGTTCCAATTCTATAATTAGCAATCTTTATCATCTTTTATTTCTTGAACAATTTCGATAACTTAAATAAATTTAGATGTCAATTTAAAGTTGATTAATCCATCAATTTTAGTGTTAAATTTCAATTTCATTAAATTCAGAAATTATAAATTAAAATTCCAAAATCCATTTATTAAATTTTAAACCTTATTATTCAAGTCTTTCATCACAATAAGGGTATAACTAACATTGGTTTATCTCTTAGCACATTAATGTTTCCCAATTTCATCTTAATTTCCCATTATCATAATATTTAAATGTTTAATTTCGTTTATTTGCAATAAATCCAATTACTATCTTTTAAATTCGAATAAATTAATAAATTTTTGATTTTCATTCTTTTTATTAAAATTAACATTACTTCCAAATATTAACTTAATTTACATTAACATAATATTTAATTACATTTATTGAAATTTATTTCTTGTTTAAATTAGCAGGTTAAATAGAGGGGTAATATATAATAATTGTTATCGTTAGCTTTAATTTACACTTATAGGTTGTTATTAACAAACAAATGTTACAATTACTTACATAATATTGTTTTTATTCAATTATCGATAATTATATACTAATCCCCCAATTGATTCAATATTTACACTTGTTTTCTTATATTCACTTTATAACCAAGTTGTAACTTTTTAAATTATTTTGTTTAATTGGAATTTCATTCAAGTTCATTAATTGTTAACTTTAATTAACCTCGTTATGTTTCATTTTAGTTATTATTTCATTATTACCTTACTACTCGTTATTTGTTTCAATATTAAATAGAAAGATTCATAAAATTAACAAATTAAATTATTGAAAATTTACGGGTTGTTACACTCTCCCCCACTCAAAACTTTTCGTCCCCGAAAAGGAAAAAGAAGGGAAAAGAAAGATTTAAGTAGTCAATACTTCTTATTCAAAAATATTAATTTTATAAACAAATAAATTTACAAAATTTAATAATTTAAATAAAACATATCAATTTATAACTATTAAATCTTTTTATACTTAAATTAATAAAGTTTGAAAAACATTTCTCAATATTTTTCCAAGCCCAAAATTTATGAATTTTTTTGGCAGAGTCTCCTTTGTACGGAGAGGCTCGGGAGAAATTATAATATCAAATATAACAATATATAACATATATATTTCAAAATAATGTATCCCAACACAGGAAAACAATATAATAACGTAATAAAACCATAATCCGAGAACGTACCTATTTGTCAGGCAAATAACTCTTATTTATGAAACCAAAAGCAGTAGCATTTTGCTTCCATAACTTGTATTTCACTTATATAATATAAAAAGGGTTAATAATTACATGAAATGAAATATTAAAGTGGTTTCATCCACTAACAAACAAAACGATGTCAAACAACAACAATCACTTGCAACTATAGCATACAATCATCCTATAAAACCATTACAAATCAATTATCCATCCATAACAGATAAAACAAATGGTTTGTTTGAGTTTTTAGACATTCTAAATAGCATGGCAAATAAGCTACTAAGCCTATCCTCTACTCAACAGTCTTAGATGAGGCTTAATAGATTATTCATACATCCAAACAATTAGGAATATCATTTCCCAAACAATCCATAAACCAATAAACAACAGATTCTGTAAATACTTAAGTTTGTTCTATTATATTTTTTTTTCATAAGATTTATTGTTCAAAATTTTCTCTCTTCATTCAGTGATTACTTTCTTTAATTTTACATTTATTCCTTATAGAATTCAATTTCTATTCGTTCATTCATTACTTAATTTCATTTATTTGCATTCATTTTAGTACAGATTCATTTTCTTTAATTATTCATATATTGAAAAATTCTTTCCATTTCTTAATCTTCATTTCCTTATGTTACTTACATTTTATTACATATGTTAATTCTTTTCAGTAGTTTATAGTAACTAATGCCTCCATTATCTAAGTATTACACTCATCACTGCAGTTTTAGTTCATCTCTATTAATCTATCCGTTTAATTTCCATTGGACATTAATATTCATTAGTGTATAATTTTATACTTAAATTTCTCACTTTTGATTTACATTAACTTAAATTTAAGGTCCTTTACTTACAATATTCAACTTTCAAACATTTAATTAAGTTATAAGCATTTATCTATAGTATTCAGGTTCAATTCAACTATTTAACATATCAATTCCATAACTTAAGCTTTACAGTTATTTACTTACAATACTTACTTTCTATTATATTTTATATATTACATTTCAATTATAACTTATGTTGTAACAATTATGACATCAAATTCATATTTATAAAAGCAATTCATTGTACATTTTCTTTACATAAGTTTACTTGTAAACTTTCCAATACGTATTCTTTTAACATTTCAACTTTTTAAAATTGGTAAGTTATATATGTCTTTAAGAATGAAACTGAAAGTTACACAAGTTTGATTCACTTCTTTTAATGTTCAATAATCGTATCCTTTTTATTTATAGGCTACAAGCTTCAAATTTCTTATATACTTCATCTATTCCTAAGCATTTAATCTCTTATTTCATTTAGAGGTTCCAGTTGTTAATTAGTTAGATTCCATTTCATTAAGTAAAATCTCTAATTCGTAGAAATTTAAGAGCTAAATGTCGGGTTCCATTTCACATCATTTTAAACATCATAGATAAATGTATACACTTACAACTTATATATCCAATTATGTTTAAAACAATTAAAATTTATATTTGTTCATAAAAATAAATCTGTAGTAAAACTACTACAATGGCCTTCCTACTTTGAAACTCAAAAATGAATATCGATGATGCATGCATTCATCACCAAAATTATTTCCCAATGACATAGAGGGGAGTACATAACTTATTTCTTTCCAAAATTTCTTTAAAACAATTCTTTTAAATCATTTTGAAATATTTATCTCAGAAAATACTTCTAATAATATTATTATTATTATATCCCAAAATTATTTGAAAGAAATTTTCAAAAACCCCAAAACTTAAGTTCTAAATTTCCAAATTTCATTTATTTTATTTTTAAGTCTTATTTCCAACCTATATTCATAAATTTCACTACATAACAACTAATATATTACAACCAAATATATTGGTTATAAATCATTATTTTATACCTAAAATATACGATAGACAAAATTATTTCCTTCACCTATATTCGAAACAAATATTGTGTCAGTCTGTCCTATTAAGTGTATAGAAATCCCTATTGATGTCATAGCATCCTATGCACCAACTAGAATTTTTAAATACAAAACGGAACGAATTAACACAATATCAAAACCCTTTATAACACTAACAAATACGCACTCTCATACATATTTACACTCAAAGACTCATCATAGGGTATTACTACCCTATTAAGAAAGAGTCAGACCCCACAATACTAAGGTTTATCGCAAAACCAAAGCTCTGATACCAAATGTAACATCCACATTTTGCACGTTTTAAATCGATGAATAACCACACACGTCAGACTCAAACCATACAAAAGAACGGATTGTTATTGGGGTGAATAAGAAAAGCAGAGAAAGAAATAATACAAAACAGATTCTGACAGCGGAATGACAAAATATAATAATCAAATAACAGTTCATGACGCTGTTTTACAAAACATTTGATTATACTTATACAACACATATTAGAGTTACACATACCTGAGAATAATAAATAATAATGCAGCAGAATAGCATGAATGTAGTGGACTAATATGATAAATAATAGTAATACAATCTTTGTTTTCGTCCTCCAGAAGTAAGGTCTTCAAATCTTGAAATGCTCAGGCGGACCCGAGCGAATTGAAAAAACAAAACACTCGAGTCAGAACTAAAAAATCTTTTGTAAGTTAAATAAATGGAAAAATATGAGCGAAACGGCGTCAGAGATATTTACGGGGTTTGAGATCCCCTATACAGCGTCTAACGTGAGTGCAGTAATTTAAGAGATGTTCAGGATTTACATCTCCTAAGGATCCGTTAAACTATCAAATATGTAGTTACATACGCTATTATAACAATGTCTATTAGTAAAATAAACTTACTTTAAAATAGCATTAAGGAGTGATCCAATATTTCCTTTAACACATAATAGTCATAGTAGTCCATCCAGTATCAATGCATCTCCAGATCGGAAGACCATTCTAAATACTCCATGGGCTACGGGAGAAATCCAAAATCGTACAAGGCGCGCTAGGGTAGGTGACACGGCACAACTAGTCAATGCTAGGGCAGATATACCAATTACGCTTGTGGACCGGTGGTAATGCATAGCAGCTACTACCACCCACATCGAGCCACACCCCCAAAATAAAAAAGGGCCCTAATCAATCACAAAGTTATAGAATGACATCGAAGGAGTGTGTCCAATAAGAGGTGCTACCTCCTTAGCCCGTCGAATGCTCTTGTTTTAGCCACCTTATGCCAACTCACGGGAGTCGGGTCCACATATATACTTCAAAGGAACGCCGCCGCCATCCTACTTCATTCTGGAATCTCCACCGCGTATACAGTTGTTAAAGTGGTTTTAGGGTTGACAGAGAGTATGAAAACTTCCGATCCCAGTCTCTTTAACAACCAAACGTTATTATTACACCGCGGTCATTTCAAAATATTTATACTTTAAATCGAAATATCATTGCCATTTCAAACCATATAAATATGATATCATTTCCACTTCAAAACTAAATCAATATGATATCATTTTTATTTCAAATATATCCTTTTCCAAAAATCATAGCACTTTCAAATTTATACACTTTGAAACTAAAACACTTGAAATTATAACACTTTCAAATCATAATACTTTGAAACTCGTAACTTTGAAACATAACTCCCACCACTTAAATGGTTTAAATGTTAAAATACTTTATATAATAAATAGCTTCTTCAATTTCGCCAATCAATTCCAAAACAACTCGAATTCCAAATTAGATTTAACCAAATCTCAAATCATAAATTTCAATTCAATTCAGTTTCCAAATAAACCATTCCAAATTATATTGATTTCAAAACAGATTTGATCTACAAAATAAACCATTTCAAATTCAGTATATTTCAAACTTTAAGTATTCAACGATTTCAAAACTAAGTTGATAATTTCATATATATATATATATATATATATATATCAAATTCAATTTTCTATTATTTAGTTTCGAAACATTTACTTAATAAATCCATTATCATTTGAATAAAACCCAAATTATAAATAAATAAATGTTTCCTTCAATTTATTTATACTTGAAATATTTATTTAATTCACCTTAAACCAAAATCAAGTTATAAATCATATCCTTTACAAATCTCCAATTCCATAAGTTCTAAATCGGTTTCATTTAATAAATTTCTACATTAAATACAATTTCGAATCAATTTCAAATCTATCTTCTCAACCTTAATTGTATTAAAATCATTATAAACTCTGTATAAAAATATAATTTTTATAAATACTTAACCATATTACATTTTAATAAAATCAATCTTTATTTTTAAACTTGTTTTATACCACACAAATTTATACATGGCTTAAAATCAAGAATTTGACTATATATACAAAGTAACATTTATATAATATCTAAAATCAATATTTATATAAAACCAAATATTTCCTTACAAAAACGTAGAAATCATTTCAAAATATTTTTATATATAGACCATGGTGTCTGTATATAATTTTTTATCCTATGGTCAAGTGATATGCGTATTTATCATTCCAATCCGCAATTTAATATTTTACGGTTGTATATCATTTCAAACTGCACTCTCGAGTTAGTAATAATCCATAATGGACTTGCAGTTTATAACAATATAAACTAAACATCATTCAACCAATATCAACAATCAACATCCATCACAATCATCATCCAAAACGATCCATAAATATCAATATAGGAACTGATAATGAATAATAGGTATTTAGCTGGCAGTTTATAAGCAATAATAAGTTAAATAACAATTTAATTCAAATAAATTCAATTTAACTGAAATGATGATTACAAATATACCAAACAATTATAAATAAATTCCTAATCACATCAGGAATTAAATTTAACAAACATAAGAAATTTTAGAAGTTGTGAGTGGGTTAAAACACTCACCTTTTGAATTTAAATTGAATTTAAATCCACTTTAAACTCAAAATTTGAAAAGTCTCAGAATTTGTCCAAATTAGCGTCAAAACGTCCGGAATTTTGATACGATCCCAACGGATCAAACCACGCGTGAATTGGACCTCGTATGTGAAAGTTATACGCATTAGAACAATTTAAAGTTTAGAATAAATATAAAAAAAATGTTACACGTCATCACCTTGTATGTACGCTTTAGGCACGCAAAACCCTAGCATCGAAAACAAACGTAATTGAACCCAAAACCGTAACCTTTACTGACCTTTGACCACCGATACCACGAGTTTCTGGCCACTGCATTAACGCCGACCATCACCATCGTGGTTGCCTTGCCACGCCGCACAGAGCTCCCCGGTCCGATCACCTAAAACCACTTCCGGCCGCCACCATATTCGAACCTTAATTGAATTTTATCACCAAATCCAGTCGTTGATTCGACGCATAAACCACATAGATGAAGCCCCCTCGGTCCACTCTACAATACCCACAAATTGATTCGAAGATCGGACAAGTATGGTCGAGGCGCAATGAACGACCGTGGATAGTTCAACGTTAACTAAATAAACCATGAATTAAACGAAAAACGAATTTCAGATTTGAGATGAGCTCGTCGAGAGCTTCAAATCGATATATAATTCGATATAGTTTGAGGAATTTGAATTTTTGATTTGTAATTTGATTTGGATTTGCAATTTGAAAATTGGTTTTGTCTGCCATCGGAATGAGGAGTTGAGAAGGAGATGAACGTACAAACAAATGAGAATAAGGAGTGGCTAGGGTTTATAACGAGGTATATACAGGTAGGTCATAAACAGAGATGAATGGGCACGATTTGATTGAATGATTAGCAACCCGAAAAGCCCGTTCTGCCTCCAAAACAAAAATGGGTCAAACCATATATCAAAATAGATGTTTTAAAATATTTTAAAATCAACGGAACAGGTTTCAAGTCCAAATTCCATCGTATGAAGAAGTTATGTTAAAATCATGTTATTTCACATTGATTTTAATTGATTCCAATTAAATTGATTTCTAGGTGTTTTGAGTCCGTACGATCAAACAACAAGTCCGATCGCTACGCAACTTAAAATCCTACAATAATTCACTGTTACGGATCCGATGAAACTAGTTTCGTCAAAAACCGAGTCAGTGTGTATTAAATTTTAAACGTTGTTATTCAAGTCTTTCATCACAATAAGGGTATAACTAACATTGGTTTATCTCTTAGCACATTAATGTTTCCCAATTTCATCTTAATTTCCCATTATCATAATATTTAAGTATTTAATTTCATTTATTTTCAATAAATCCAATTACTATCTTTTAAATTCGAATAAATTGATAAATTCTCAATTTCCATTCTTTTTATTAAAATTAACATTACTTACAAATATTAACTTAATTTACATTAACATAATATTTACTTGCATTTATTAACATTTATTTCCAGTTTAAATTAACAGGTTGAGTAAAAGGGTAATATACAATAATTGTTATCGTTAGCTTTTAATTACACTTATAAGTTGTTATTAACCAACAAATGTTACAGTTGCTTACATAACATTGTTTTTATTCAATTATCAATAATTATATACTAATCCCCCAATTGATTCAATATTTGCACTTGTTTTATTATATCCACTTTATAACCAAGTTGTAACTTTTGAAATTATTTTGTTTAATTGGAATTTCATTCAAGTTCATTAATTATTAACTTTAATGGACCTTGTTACATTTCATTTTAGTTATTATTTCATTATTACCTTACTACTCTTTATTTCTTCCAATATTAGAGAAAAAGATTCATTAAATTATCGAAAATTTATAGGTTGTTACAATTCTCTTTGAAGCTCATGATGTCGATGGTATATATGCCGATGTCGACTCCGACCTTCCTGAATTCATTCCATATCATATAGAATGATATCCTACGTATTCATTAAGGCCGACAATATATGACAGCGGCATCATAGACTTCGGCGACCATGACTTCATAGTGGAATGTCGTAAATTACCTAAAAACTGTAATTTTGCTATTCAAAGTAATTTCTTTTTATCAATTCCTTGTATTTGTAAAAAATACTATCGGATAACAAACTTCTATATCAAAATATTTTCCAAAAACTGCTCTTAGAGCATATTATTCATTTCCAAAATAATTCTCAGAACATACACTTATATTAGTATTTTAATATAATAATTAAGCTTTTCTAGCTCGATTAATTCATATTAAATGTAAACACTTGAGAAAAATCTCCAAAAATCATAATAAATCCAATTTATTATATCTTTTAACATATAAGAATTTCGGGACCAAAAACATAATTTAATTATTTTAAATAATTAAAACCCAAAATATCACATTTTCCAACCTTAGAAAATTCTCCAAACATTCTTATTAAATCAGAAAATTATGGAATTAAAAACCCACTTAGAAAATAAAGTTTCTAACATTGTATCAAAATATCAAGTCATTTGGGTGTCATATGGTAGGTTTTCTAACTCAAATATATCATTAATTTATAAATAAATTCCATATATTCACCAAATAAGCAGACAATCATTCAAACTATCATAGCATGACATAATATGAGCAACCGAATCAAATTTATACTTAAAACTGAAACTAAAATTTAAAACATGAAATGCATAACGATTATTCACCTTGAATGGTTAAAGAAGGTTGAAATTTGAATTTGATTTGACTCCCTAAGCTTTCTACTTGTTTTCCTAACTTTTCTTCAGCTTGAATCCTCTAGGAATGATTGGCCTAAGCATTTTTTTGGTTTGTATAAGTATAAAATGAATGACTGAGAAAAAAGGTGGCGATTTGTATTTGGAAATGTAACCCTTTTCCTATTTTACACTTTTCATGAATCCCACTTCCTATAAATGTTCTAATTAAGTCCACTAGTTCATTAATTAAGGCTCGACCCATACTAATTATCAAATCTCAATCTCCTTACCATTTTACATTATTTTATTTAATTTATCTAGTTAAATATCCTAAATAATGTTAATCAAAATTAGGGTTGTTGCACACTCCCCTCCTTACAAATTTCATCCTCGAAAACTAAGCTTCACACATCAAACATTCAAATACAGAGGTAAAACATACCATCAAACAAGTTAGGATAGGTGTCTCCAGTCTTGCCTCTTATTTCTCAAGTACAGACTCTTTTATTGTTACTTTACTAGACTTTTACTAGTCTGACTGTCTTCTTCCTTGATTTCTTCTAATTTCTCACTACAACTAGGACCGATTGTCTTATAAAAGTCAGATCTGGTTCTACTATAATCCTTCCACTGCAGTCGGAGCAATAGTAGTCTCTGGGTCATGCACAATTTTCCTTAAATGAGAAATATGGAAAAACATTATGGATTTCTTTAAAACGGCTCGGTAACTATATCCTATAAGTGAGTTTCTCGGTCCTTCATATAATAGGAAATGGTCCAACAAACCTAGCTGCCAATTTCTCTGACTTTCAAATCTTGTTACACCCTTCATCGTTGATACTTTAACGAAAACATGATCTCTAACCGGGAATTTTAAGTCTTTCCATCTCTTATCTTATAACATTTCTACCTAGAAAAAGTTTAATTCATTCTAGCTCGAATCAACTTTATCTTTTCTATGGCTTCTCTTACCATATCCGGACAAAGAACTAACCTATCTCTGATCTTTAACCAACACACGTGTGATTTACATGGCCTTTCGCAGTCATCCCTATACTAGCTGATAACTATTATCGTAAGAAAACTCGACTAAGTGTAGATGGTCATCCCATGATCCTCCAAAATCTAGCATATATGCTTTTAACAAATCCTCCAAGAATTGTGAACACTTTCCATTTAACCATTGGTCTGTGGATGGTAAACGGTACTCATCTTGAGCTTAATACCTAAAATATCTTGTAGGCTCTTTTAAAATTTAGTAGTAAAAAAAGAATCATTATCACTAACTATATTACTAGGAACTCTATGCGGTCTAACTATATTCTTTATGAATAACTTAGCTAAAACATATGTCGTCCTATTTTACTTAACCAGAATGAAATTGGCACTCTTTATCGGATCCATATACTTTCAATTCCCCTGTGTTGACCTTGGCAACCCATTAACAAATCCATGGATATCGAATCTCATTTCCAAACTAGTATATCTAAAGGTTGTAGCAATCCACTCGGCTTCTGAGTTCAGCTTTCACTTGCTGGCAATTTACATATTGCTTCACCTATAAGCCTACATCCCTCTTCATGCCTTCTCAGAAGAAACCTCTCTTCATATCCTGATACATCTTTATCCCTCTAGGATGAACCATAAGGTTCGATCGATGACACTTCTTAAGAAGTTCCCTTCTTTGGTTTGAACATCTGGAACACATAACCACATATTCTTCCTTAACCATCTTCTCTGGTCAAGATTAAAATCTTTTAAATCATCGATCTCAGTTCCACTTTCCAATCTTATAATCTTTTCCTTTTTCTGCCATAGCCACTTCCGAACATTTGTTCTTGTAATGTTCCAGTTGGTCATAGGTAAGGCACTTAATGTTCTTCTTTCCAACGAATTCCTTTCCCATGCTCGTACGATACTCATTAGCATAATAGTCCTTCTTGTAACACACAATCTCATACTTCCTTTTCTTGGCAGCTCCACTCTTTTGAGTTCCCTTCTTTTAGTTAAACTTTTCCTTCTGATTCTTCCCACTCAGAGCTTCTAATTATTATTACCTGTGTAGTTAAAGCGCTCGACATGTTCAATGTGACGACCCGGAATTTTGAGCAATATCAATTTAATAATCCGCATCAATAATTTAACTGGTTTGATAACTTTTCTTTATGATTTTAATTTAAACTGATAAATTCATTCTTTTAAAGGTTAATAAATATTTAATCTGATAATTGTGATCAATATCTTTCTGACAATTTAAAATATAGATAGGATTTATTATTTCAAAAGCTAATGAAATTTTATTCTGTTCATAATATATACATTTGATATATATTGTGAATAGAAGATCTTTTATTTTAAATTTAAAGTTGACTTTTCAATTTGTAAGATATATGTATGTATATGTTATAATTTGATATTGTTTTGAAATTTAATTAAATCCATTGATAATTTATAATGTATTAATATTGTAGATTGAAGCTTTGTTTTAGAATCAATGTTTTCAAAAGTTAATTTAGATTAATTCAATTGTTTTCAAAAATATAAGATAATTGCTTATTTTAAGTGTGATAGTTTATAAAATATTTAATCAAAGTTTTCTTTTTGTTTTCTCTAAAGTACTTAATATAAAATGGTATAAATGTATAAATATAAAAGTTTTAGATATTAAATACACATATAAGAATTATTTGCATTTTTATTAGTATTAGAATATTTCTTTAAAAGGTAAACTTATATTTATTTATAAAGTAAATTAATAATGTAAGTTTATATTACATTTAAATTAAATGAAAATTTATTAAAAAATACTTAAGTAACATTTGTAAATATGTTATCTCATCTCTAAAACACTTGTAAGAAGATTAAATACTTTGGTGACAAATGTTGGCAAAATAAACATGTGGCACTATTTTATTTTTAATTTTTAATAAATGTTTTTAGAAGAAAACAAGTTTCTTTCAAAACATTTTCATTCTTTCAAACATTAATGGCAAAATCAGAAACAAATTTCCAAAATCTGAAAATAAAAGCCAAAAGTAAGATAAAATCAAAACTGCAAGTTGAAATCTGCAAGCAAAGTTCTTCACAGAAAAATTAAAACTGCAACTTTCTAATCTGCAATTCAACAAACCTGCAATTTCAAGTCTTCTCAGCAAGTTTCAACCTTTAAACAACTGAAGTTTCAATCTTTTAAAGCATCAAATTAAACATGCAAGGATTCAGTTTCTTCGGCAAAGCAAATCAAAGGCATGCATTAGGATTTCTACAGCAATCAAAGCATTCTTTTCAGATTAGAATTCAAAAACGTTCTCTGTTTAATAAAATCTGCTCTGCTCTGCATAAAATGTGAGTAAATAATTTTAAAAACAGTTTGATATGTTTTCATTGCCATGCATGTAATGATATTTACTTGTATCAAAGTTCTTTTGCTTGAATTTAAGTAAGTTGGTATGATTATGTTATGAGCTTGTCTGCTTATGTACATTCAATTGTTACCTGTTAGTTTACAGTGAATGGTTCTGCTTAAAAATTTCAATATATATAAATCTAATTCCATATTAGGCTTAAGTATTTGAATTAAAATTGTTTGTAGCTATGTGATGGAGGTTATGAAATAGTTTCAGGATTTTTAAATACCTCAAATCATGTTTAAAATAAAATTTACAGTGAAACTTAAATTTTGGTTAAAAATTTATTATCTTAAATGTGACGCCCCACCTCTATACCCACGTTAGCAAAGAGTATTGCATAGATAATACCGTCTGCTAACACGGAGAATAAGGCTGGATAGGAGCGACCATGTGTAATCTTACCTTAACTATTCACTAAACACGTCGAAAAGTAGAATCACAAACAGTTCGACGTATTCAATAAATATTTAAAGCAAGACTACAATGGCTATAGGATCTATCAGAACAGAATATAACAACTCAAATGTAATATACATCACAGAACAGTAAATCATCACATACACATATATAGATACATAAAAGAGCATACAAAATGATACATATCAAGCGGTATAGCAAACCACAATATACTGACGAGCTCACAAGAATACATATCAGAGTTACAACATATAAGGACTACAAGAAAGCTAAGACAAAAAGAAACTAGCGGAATAGTCCATGCGGAAGCAAAAGAGGCTAAGTCCAAAGCACCTAACCTGAAACATCTCGGTCTGACCCGAGTATAAAATACACGGGTCAGTCTAGATAACAAATCAGTTAGATAAACTGAACAATAATAAACCTGCAAGGTCATACAGTATAACAAATATCTCTAGGGGAGATAACACAATCATCAACAAGAGATGAATCATATAGAACAAGCCTCATATCATCGGCAACATATAGAAACAAAGGATACAAATATCCCAAAAACAGCCAAAAGGCAAATAACAAATACTAATAAGGTATACAAGTTCCACAAGGTAATCGTTATACATCATGCGGTTCAAACAGACCAACACGATGGGCGATACCAAGGGAATATAATATCAATGAAACATATGATTGCTCGAGCTCAGTACTGTACAACAAGGATCCATAAGCCCGAAGGCTCCAAACCCAAGTATCACCCATGCGGCACATAAGGCCAACATCAGAGCGAAACTATATAGGGCGACAAACCCGAAGGCACAAACCCAATATCACCCATGCGGCACATAAGGCCAACATCGGAACGATACTATAGGGCGACAAGCCGTAGTGGTGAAGGTCGAAGACCCAGTACTGGACACCACTAACTGGCGGAATGTGTCACAACTCTCGAAAAGGAATCCGAAAAGTGTTAACGTATGTCCCATAACCACTTGTTCGCACTAAATGGTTTACTATCCGTCAGCCACTTTCACACTCAAAGCAGTACAAATTTACCACATATCATCGGTAAACTAAACCCGAAGGTCAAAACGATCAATTGAATAGGTCGGGGATTAATCGAAAGGATAAACGCACATATTCATGGTCCGTGTTTTGCCCAACCATTTAATCACCCTTCCACTTCGCTCGACGTGCGAAAGTGTGTGTTTTAAATAGAATTTATAAATTGGAGAAACGAGCTTTTAAATGCGATTCGAGAGATTATTTTATAAAAACCCGTGGATGAAGTCAAGAGTAAGTTATCAAAGTCAAAGATGCAATAAGAAACACTAAAAACCAACTTGAATCGATAAAATCTGGAAAATCAATCAAAGATGCAAAATAGGCAAAACAGACAGAATAGAGCAGGTCGGTCGACCGGACTACAGGGCTCGGTCGGCCGGCCAGATGCAGGAAACAAAATATGGCTCGGGGCAGCAGGTCGGTCGACCGGAGCCTGCGCTCGGTCGGCCGAAGGCTGTTTTCCAGCACTTCTTGCCCTATTTCAATGAAATGCAAATTCTTTCTAAATCCAAAGCAATGGCACATGCATACTTGTTAGGAATTCATACCCAACACCCATGAAATCAAGAGAAGTAGATGTGAGTTCAAAACTCACCTTTTTACACAAAACAAAGAAGATGAAGAAGCACAAATGCAAGGAATCAACCAACTACACTCCACTTCAACACTACAAGCTTCAATCTAGAATCAAAGCAAGTATTTCCTAAGTTAAGGTTAGGAAATTACTGAAATTGAAGAGGAGAAGAGATGGAGAAGATGGAGATGAAGCTTACCTATCCTTCTCTTTGAATTTGGAGCAAGAATTTGGATTATCAAGAGCAACTAGGGCTTGGGAGTTTCTATTTCCTCTTCCTACCCCCCATTTCAGTTGGAGCTTGAGTTTAGAAGTGAAGAGGAGTGGGAATGAATGAATGGGAGGAGATGGGCTGAGTTAGAGGGTTAAGTGGGGTTTGGGGCTGAACCCAAAGCTAAAGCCCAACTAGAAAAAGTAGCAAAATTCAACTTACTCCAAACATATCAAAGATTATACTCAAAAAGATCGCAAACGACGTTTCGAACTCAATGGAAATGGTTTCGAGTCCCAATTCGGCCGTTTGTAGAAAGTAGCTTTTCGGACCATAATCCGACAACGACGCTATATTTAAATAAATTATTTAAATACGCAACCGATATATATATGCGGGTTGTTACATTAAATTTAAAATTTAACTACATGCATGTAATCTTGATGTAAAATCATGAATTTAGATACGAAGTTTGTAATTTATAGTTTAGTAATTCATTCGAAATTTAGGTTTGAATGTATTGGGAATTTTTATGAACTGCAGATGATTTAGTTAGTTAATTGATTTGATACTTTGGTCAAAGCTTGCTTATGAATCATAGAAGATGGGAAAAATGCAATTTAATTTTTCCAAAATGTGAATTGTTTGAATTCGAGTGAACTAGGGTTTTAGTTACAGTTTGTTTCGGTCGTACTATAATGGCTTGTGCGACTTGGATAATGAATCGAGTTCGATCGCGTTAGGGAATGTTGGAGCTTGAGGTCTTGGCTTTCGTTGGTGGTGTCGGCGAGGTGTAACGGTGGCGAGGTGATTGGCGTTGAGGGTTTTGGGTGGTGGATCGTTCTGCAGTTTTTTTCGCGCAAATGGGTCGAAATTTGACTCGCGTATTAATTGATGGATCTAGGTTTGGTTTGGGGATCGGGAGCGTTAGTGCGACCATCGCCGATGGTCGCGATGACCAAGTATGGCCGGAGGGTGATGGACATGTGCACGAGTGTACGTTCGTGTGCACTGGGTGATGAGCGTTGGGGAAGACGAGTTTTAACTCGTAGGGAAGCTCGCGTTGTACTCGGGGAAGACTCGAAGATTTGAGGAGTTGGTGGTTTCTCGAGGGAAGAACGGGGGAACTCAAGGTCGAACTCGAGTTTTTAGGTATGGGTTTTGGTTTTTACTGTAAAAGAAGATAAGTTTTAAAAATATTAAACTTGTTATTTTTTTTTATAAATGAAGATAAGCATTGAATTTATAACCCAGTTTATAAAGGAATCAAAGTGCAAAGTTTAAAACTTGTTGTTTAAAATTAAATATTAATCAAACTTTTAAAGTTTAAGTTGAAATTTTATTTATTTTATTTTACTTTAAATTTATTTAAAGTGATTTCATATTGAAAGTAATTTAATTACATTTTGGGGTTCGAGATAAAAGGATATTTTGAATTTAAATATTAAATCAAAGTTTAGGTTAAAATGTTAAGTAATGATTCAAACCTAAGATTTCAAATTTATATTTGAAATAAATAAGATTAATTTAAATGTTTTAAAGTATTGAAAATTTTGAAATTTGTTTCTAAATTTCATATTTTCAAATAAGATTATCATTATGATTTTGTAAACCAAGATTAATAACTTGTCTTTAAATTAATTTAAATAATTCAAATAATTTATTTATAGAAATAAACAAGGTTAAATTATTTGAATAATTAACTTAAGAATGCTTATCTGTTAATAAGTTAAGTTGATTAAGAATTATGGTTTTCTTAGTTTATTAAAAAAATTCTTTAATAATAGAAGTTAGTTAATTAATTGTTTAATTAATTTTAAATAATTAGCTAATGGTTTATTTAAATTTATGCAATCACTTGATTATGGAATTAATTAAGTGTAATTACTTAATAAGTAATTAATGGTTAATTCTTGAATGTAATTAAGAAGGTTAATTACTCATGGAAGTAATTAACGGTAATTACTCATGGAGTAATTAGTTGAAGTGATTATTGGTTAATCACTTGATTATATTAATTAAAGAATTAATTCATATAATTATTTTAAAGTTAATTAATTGAGGATTAATTAATTAATTAAAGAATTATTTAATAATGGAATTAATTATCTGTAAGGTAATTAATTAAGAAAGTAACTAAGATTTATTAATGGAAGTAATTAGAGATAATTACTTATGTAAGTAATTAAGAGTTAATTACTTAATTATTTAGTTAATTAATTAATATGATTAATTAATTAATATGATTAATTAATTAATTAGTGAATTTAATTTAAGATTAGTTACTAAGTGTAATTAATTAAAATTGTAATTAATTAATAAAGTAAGTAATTGAGGATTTATTTATTAATTTAATTGTTTAATAATTACTTAATGAAGTAATTAAAGATTAATTAATTGTATTAATTAATCAAGGATTAATATAATTAATTTAGAACATAATTAATTAAGAAGTTAATTAATTAAGTTAAGTAATTACAAATTGTTAATTACTGATTATGACTAATATAATGATTAATTATAAATTAATTAATTAATTGAAGTAATTATTTATTAATAAGGATCATTAATTAATGTGATTAATGATATTAATCTAGGTTGACTAATATAAGTAATTAATTTAAAGGTAATTAATTATTGTAATTAATTGAGGTATAATGCAATTAATTATAGTTAATTAATAGAAGTAAATGAATGATCATTAATTATTGTAATTAATGATAGTAATTAAAGATTTAATTACTGAATATGGTTAGGACAATTACTTGAATGTAATTAAGATAATTAATCAAGGAAGATTAATTAAGGATGATCATTAGAGATGATTAATTTATTTATTTGGAATAATAATTAATGAAGAAGGATTATGGTAATCAAATTGATTAAGAGATAATCAATTCTGTTTTGGATGTTTGATTAATATGGGTTGATTGGTTAATATTGGTTAATTGATTGATATTGGATGATCAATATTTGGTGATTGATATTGGATGATCAATATTTGGTGATTGACATTGGATGTTTGATATTGGTTGATACTGGATATCTCTGTTATGTGATATGCTGTTGTGAGATGAATGTTGTTATGAATTATCTATTGTGATAATATGATTCATATATCTGTTTATTTCATCCTGAATATGAGTTTAAACTGTTTAAACCCTTAAGTACAACTTGGACATTAAAATGGCGTTTGGTTTCGGTGAGACCGGGATCGGGTTTCCATATTTGGATATCCAAAAACCACATCGATTCCAATTAAATGTTAGGTCGTGTATTCAAGTGGAGCAAGTGAAGACTCGAGGTGTAAGGGCTATACGTCAGTATAAATCTGTGGGTGATTCCGTAATGAGTTTGACGGAATAGTGCTTATAGATCCGACATGGTGATTTAGAGTGCAAGGGCTACGGTCGTTGACTCTGAGGGTGATTCCAAAATGAGTGCAGCGAGATAGTGCCTTCGGTTTCGTTCGAACCCGGAACGAACTTGTATGGATTGAATGCTTTCAGAACATCGTCAGGTGGACGATGAGCATTCTAAGATAGATGTGTCCTAAAGGTAATCGTAACCTCAAGCCTCATCAACCGGGAATGGCTAAAACAGGGGAGGTGCAGCAAAGCTTCGTGGGTATCCCCCACTTGAGAGTAAGATTTACCCCTGTCTAGAGGTCCCTTTCTATTTCGGTTAGTGTGTGATTGGTCGCGCCAACTACGGGGTGGTCTTGTTCGGGACTGTCCAGTAAGGGATGGTTCCGGCCTTGTGTTGCAGAGGAGTGGGCGTACTCCTCGGTACTGTGATCTAGACCACGTACTGTGATGGACGGTACCTCAGTAGCCCTGCCATTGATGGAATCCAAAATCCAATAAGTGCCTATACGGTTTTGATTGTGCCCAACTATGTTGGAACGTGAGATGTAAGCATTCCAGCTATTTCTATATTTTATTTTGAAAACCCTAGACACTATTATAATATCATTGGATTTCCTATCAAATGTTTTGGTTAGCGTAAGGTAAAAACTTTTCCATGTTTATGTGTGGGAAGTCTTACGTGATACCTTTTCCTTTTAAAGGTTTTCTAAAAGTTAAGCAATTTTAACCCATTTACTCACACCAGACCCCTGTCTGACCCGAGTGTTTATTTTCTGTTTTATTAAACTCTTGGGTACTCATATTATGTATGAGTAGTCAGGTGTTTCAGGTTTGCCTGACGGATTTTGGAGGAGATATGGAGCAGGAGGCTTCGACGTGTAGATATATACTGTTTCCGCTGTGTATTGTGAGTTGTATTGTTAGAAAGATGTTTATAACTGTCTAATATCTGTTGTATAAGTTGTGTACTCTGATGTATTAAGACACATGTAATATTTTATGTGATATATTATATTTTATTCGTTCCGCTGTGAGTTCTCTGATGTTGTTCTGTTTTTTCTTTCTCTTTCTTTTCTTCTTCTATCCCTTTCTTTCTTCAAGATGATGCGATTTCCTGGAGATAGGAAGTCGGGTCGTCTCAGTTGGTATCAGAGCATTAGGTTGAGTGAATACCTAGGCTCTGGAGTAGTGTCTTTCTTGAGAGAGCGTACTTGTAATTTTTATATATAACTATATATATATGTATATATATATATCTACCTGATCTGTTGGGTTATCTGTTCGGATTTTCCAACATAAGTTTTTAGAGGTAGATGCAGTAGTGGTGTGTGTGTAACACGACTACCACTGATGGAAGAGGTCCATGTGTTTGAGGTTGGAAGTTTTGTTGATACTGTAGACCAATTACCGTCTCGAGTGAGATTTGTAGTTTGGAGTAAGGATTTCTCTGATATCCGAAGGAAATCTTTTCAAAAGATTCGGAGTTCATCTTTGAAGTGTAAGTTTGGATTTCGCTCAGATGAGCGAATTTTTCTTGAATTTGAATCTTTCAGAAGTGCAGATAAAAGTGATGGTATCTTGATAACTGCATGATGAGATGCAGTATCCTTGGATATTTTCCGGAGAAGTTTTCTCTTGAAGCAGTTTAGAAGTAGTTGTGGAGCAGTCTTTACCTGCCGCAGGGAAGATTCGTCTGTGTAGAAGTTGTCTGAATCTTTAGCATGGAGCTTGGCTGTTTTGGAATATGAGACTATGGTCTATAAGTTATTTGTTTGGCATGGTCTCATTTGTTATTCCCTAAGGAAAGCGAGATATAGATGCTTGGTTTGGAGTCCGAGTTTCTTTTGGGATGTCTTCCATCTCGAAGGTCTGTTGTGTGGGTTGTTGGTGGTTTTGGTTTTGGTGAAGCCTTTGGATTTGAGATTTTTGGTTAGCTGTGGTAGCAGTTTCAGTTCGAAGTGTTCGGTGTGCTGATGAGAAGGTCTTTTAGCTTCACAGTATCATCGAGGTGGAGTTTAGAAGTAGCAATGTTGGTTGTTTCTCCAATGGTTCAGGAATCTTGTGGTTCTCTTTCAGCAGTCCGGGATGAAGGTGGAAGTTTTCTTGGAGGTTAACCTGGTTTGGAAAAGCTTAAGGCTGTTCTAATTGGTAAAGAGAGGACAGTTTCTTTGGAATCCGAATTAAGTTGGATCGCAAAAGTGACTTGCGATTTGTTTGGGATTTTTCTTAGGCTATCTTTTGTTTGAGACTGAGGATTCTCATGAGAGGTAGGAGCTACTGAGGTACTCAGAAGGTTGTCTTCATCTGGAGTTGAGTTCCATTTTGTTTTGGTTCCGGAAGCAATTTTGGTAGTTTGCCTGATAGTTGGATGGTTCTTGGAGAAAGGAGAGATGGTATAGCAGCTTAGAATTATTTTTGGATTTGGATTTGGTCAGATCTTTTTTTGAGTTGGATTCTACTGTAAGGTTGTGACTGAGTCAGATGAGTCACTCAGATTTTTATGGATTTGATGAACAAAGTTTTCCCGGATATATTTGATAAGTTTGTACTCGTGTTCATCAACAGTATTTCCATCTATTTTAGAATCAGAGTTGCGTAGCGGAAGCGAGGTAGCAGCTGTGCAAGGAAGGAAACAAGTTTTGTCTGCTATTGCTTGGGAAGTAGAGCTTGAGTTCTAGATTTCGATGAATCTTGGAAGACTTTTCTGTTGAATAGGATCCAGAAACTGGTTTGCTTTGGTCTAGTTGTTTCTGGGATTATCAGCATAGGTTGAGCTGATCAGGAAAAGATTGGCAGCCCAGGATTGTCTGTTGAGTTATACAGATAAGAGATAAGGAGTTTGGAATTCGAAGTTGGAGACTTCATTGTTGTTAAGATTTCTCTGGTTAAGAGAGTTGAAATTGGATAAGATTAGTTGGTTAATGCTGGGGCATTTGAGATTTCTTATCTGTGTTTTGATAGGATAAGATTGAATTGCCAGTTTGGATAGCTGGAATTCATTTTGTAACACGTGTCTCTGAGAGAGTACGTGTATGATTCATCGATTGGTTGTTGAATCTGTAGTTCAATTGGATTTGGAAGTTAAGCTGGACTTGGGTATAGTCTGATGTTCTGTTCAGATTGATTGATCTGGAGATGAGAGGAGCTCTGGATTTTGGTGGTGTAGTTTGTTAGCTTTTGTAGAGCGAGTCTTTCAGTGATTTATACTTGGGAAACTCGAGATAGTATTAGAGATTTATTCTGATTTGTGTCAGAATAATTAGTTAGGTTTGTTTGTTTGATTGGTTGCTATGGTTGTTAGTTACTGGTTGATAGGAATGCTTTGCTGTTTGGAATTAAAATCTGTACTAGGTTATTAAATTACCTTTGCTTTTAAATTTCGGGGACGAAATTCTTTTAAGGGGGGAGGATTGTAACGACCCGAAATTTTGGGCAATATCAACCTAATGATCCGCATCAATAATTTAACTGGTTTGATAATTTTTCTTTATGATTTTAATTTAAACTGATAAATTCATTCTTTTAAAGGTTAATAAATATTTAATCTGATAATTGTGATCAATATCTTTCTGACAATTTAAAATATTGATAGGATTTATTATTTCAAAAGCTAATGAAATTTTATTCAGTTCATAATATATACATTTGATATATATTGTGAATAGAAGATGTTTTGTTTTAAATTTAAAGTTGACTTTTCAATTTGTAAAATATATGTATGTATATGTTATAATTTGATAATTTTTTGAAATTTAATTAAATCCATTGGTAATTTATAACGTATCAATATTGTAGATTGAAGCTTTGTTTTAGAATCAATGTTTTCAAAAGTTAATTTAGATTAATTCAATTGTTTTCAAAAATATAAGATAATTGCTTATTTTAAGTGTGATAGTTTATAAAAGATTTAATCAAAGTTTTCTTTTTGTTTTCTTTAAAGTACTTAATATAAAATGGTGTAAATGTATAAATATAAAAGTTTTAGATATTAAATACACATATAAGAATTATTTGCATTTTTATTAGTATTTGAATATTTCTTTAAAAGGTAAACTTATATTTATTTATAAAGTAAATTAATAATGTAAGTTTATATTACATTTAAATTAAATGAAAATTTATTAAAAAAATACTTAAGTAACATTTGTAAATATGTTATCTCATCTCTAAAACACTTGTAAGAAGATTAAATACTTTGGTGACAAATGTTGGCAAAATAAACATGTAGCACTATTTTATTTTTAATTTTTAATAAATGTTTTTAGAAGAAAACAATTTCTTTCAAAACATTTTCATTCTTTCAAACATTAATGGCAAAATCAGAAACAAATTTCCAAAATCTGAAAATAAAAGCCAAAAGTAAGATAAAATCAAAACTGCAAATTGAAATCTGCAAGCAAAGTTCTTCACAGAAAAATTAAAACTGCAACTTTCTAATCTGCAATTCAACAAACCTGCAATTTCAAGTCTTCTCAGCAAGTTTCAACCTTTAAACAACTGAAGTTTCAATCTTTTAAAGCATCAAATTAAACATGCAAGGATTCAATTTCTTCGGCAAAGCAAATCAAAGGCATGCATTAGGATTTCTACAGCAATCAAAGCACTCTTTTCAGATTAGAATTCAAAAACCTGCTCTGTTTAATATAATCTGCTCTGCTCTGCATAAAAGGTGAGTAAATAATTTTAAAAACAGTTTGATATGTTTTCATTGCCATGCATGTAATGATATTTACTTGTATCAAAGTTCTTTTGCTTGAATTTAAGTAAGTTGGTATGATTATGTTACGAGCTTGTCTGCTTATATACATTCAATTATTACCTGTTAGTTTACAGTGAATGGTTCTGCTTAAAAATTTCAATATCTATAAATCTAATTCCATATTAGGCTTAAGTATTTGAATGAAAATTGTTTGTAGTTATATGATGGAGGTTATAAAATAGTTTCAGGATTTTTAAATACCTCAAATCATGTTTAAAATAAAATTTACAGTGTAACTTAAATTTTGGTTAAAAATTTATTATCTTAAATTTAAAATTTAACTACATGCATGTAATCTTGATGTAAAATCATGAATTTAGATACGAAGATTATAATTTATAGTTTAGTAATTCATTCGAAATTTGGGTTTGAATGTATTGGGAATTTTTATGAACTGCAGATGATTTAGTTAATAAATTGATTTGATACTTTGGTCAAAGCTTGCTTATGAATCATGGAAGATGGGAAAAATGCAACTTAATTTTTTCGAAGCGTGAATTGTTTGAATTCGAGTGAACTAGGGTTTTAGTTACAGTTTGTTTCGGTCGTACTATAATGGCTTGTGCGACTTGGATAATGAATCGAGTTCGATCGCGTTTGGGAATGTTGGAGCTTGAGGTCTTGGCTTTCGTTGGTGGTGTCGGCGAGGTGTAACGGTGGCGAGGTGATTGGCGTTGAGGGTTTTGGGTGGTGGATCGTTCTGCAGTTTTTTTCGAGCAAATGGGTCGAAATTTGACTCGCTTATTAACTGATGGATCTAGGTTTGGTTTGCGGATCGGGAGCGTTAGTGCGACTGTCGCCGATGGTCGCGACGACCAAGTATGACCGGAGGGTGATGGACATGTGCACGAGTGCACGTTCGTGTGCACTGGGTGATGAGCATTGGGGAAGACGAGTTTTAACTCGGAGGGAAGCTCGCGTTGTACTCGGGGAAGACTCAAAGATTTGAGGAGTTGGTGGTTTCTCGAGGGAAGAACGGGGGAACTCAGGGTCGAACTCGAGTTTTTAGGTTTGGGTTTTGGTTTTTGCTGTAAAAGAAGATAAGTTTTAAAAAGATTTAACTTGTTATTTTTTTTTTATAAATGAAGATAAGCATTGAATTTATAAACCAGTTTATAAAGGAACCAAAGTGCAAAGTTTAAAACTTGTTGTTTAAAATTAAATGTTAATCAAACTTTTAAAGTTTAAGTTGAAATTTTATTTATTTTATTTTACTTTAAATTTATTTAAAGTGATTTCATATTGAAAGTAATTTAATTACATTTTGGGGTTCGAGTTAAAAGGATATTTTGAATTTAAATATTAAATCAAAGTTTAGGTTAAAATGTTAAGTAATGATTCAACCTAAGATTTCAAATTTATATTTGAAATAAATAATTTAAATGTTTTAAAGTATTAAAAATTTTGAAATTTGTTTCTAAATTTCCTATTTTCAAATAAGATTATCATTATGATTTTGTAAACCAAGATTAATAACTTGTCTTTAAATTAATTTAAATAATTCAAATAATTTATTTATAGAAATAAAAAAGGTTAAATTATTTGAATAATTAACTTAAGAATCTTATCTGTTAATAAGTTAAGTTGATTAAGAATTATGGTTTTCTTAGTTTATTAAAAAAATTCTTTAATAATAGAAGTTAATTAATTAATTTTTTAATTAATTTTAAATAATTAGTTAATTGTTTATTTAAATTTATACAATCACTTAATTATGGAATTAATTAATTGTAATTACTTAATAAGTAATTAATGGTTAATTGTTGAATGTAATTAAGAAGGTTAATTACTCATGGAAGTAATTAACGGTAATTACTCATGGAGTAATTAGTTGAAATGATTATTGGTTAATCACTTGATGATATTAATTAAAGAATTGATTAATATAATTATTTTAAAGTTAATTAATTGCGGATTAATTAATTAATCAAAGAATTAAGAATTATTTAATAATGGAATTAATTATTTGTAAGGTAATTAATTAAGAAAGTAACTAAGATTTATTAATGGAAGTAATTAGAGATAATTACTTATGTAAGTAATTAAGAGCTAATTACTTAATTATTTAGTTAATTAATTAATATGATTAATTAATTGATGAATGAATTTAATTTAAGATTAATTACTAAGTGTAATTAATTAAAATTGTAATTAATTAATAAAGTAAGTAATTAAGGATTTATTTATTAATTTAATTGTTTAATAATTACTTAATGAAGTAATTAAAGATTAATTAATTGGATTAATTAATCAAGGATTAATATAATTAATTTAGAAGATAATTAATTAAGAAGTTAATTAATTAAGTTATGTAATTACAGATTGTTAATTACTGATTATGATTAATAGAATGATTAATTATAAGTTAATTAATTAATTTATTGAAGTAATTATTAATTAATAAGGATCATTAATTAATGTGATTAATGATATTAATCAAGGTTGACTAATATAAGTAATTAATCTAAGGGTAATTAATTATTGTAATTAATTGAGGTATAATGCAATTAATTATAGTTAATTAATAGAAGTAAATGAATGATCATTAATTATTGTAATTAATGATAGTAATTAAAGATTTAATTACTGAATATGGTTAGGACAATTACTTGAATGTAATTAAGATAATTAATCAAGGAAGATTAATTAAGGATGATCATTAGAGATGATTTATTTATTTATTTGGAATAATAATTAATGAAGAAGGATTATGGTAATCAAATTGATTAAGAGATAATCAATTCTGTTTTGGATGTTTGATTAATATGGGTTGATTGGTTAATATTGGTTAATTGATTGATATTGGATGATCAATATTTGGCGATTGATATTGGATGATCAATATTTGGTGATTGATATTAGATGTTTGATATTGGTTGATACTGGATATCTCTGTTATGTGATATGCTGTTGTGAGATGAATGTTGTTATGAATTATCTATTGTGATAATATGATTCATATATCTGTTTATTTCATCCTGAATATGAGTTTAAACTGTTTAAACCCTTAAGTACAACTTGGACATTAAAATGGCATTTGGTTTTGGTGAGACCGGGATCGGGTTTCCATATTTGGATATCCGAAAACCACATCGATTCCAACTAAACGTTAGGTCGTGTATTCAAGTGGAGCAAGTGAAGACTCGAGGTGTAAAGGCTATACGTCAGTATAACTCTGTGGGTGATTCCGTAATGAGTTTGACGGAATAGTGCTTATAGATTCGAGATGGTGATTTAGAGTGCAAGGGCTATGGTCGTTGACTCTGAGGGTGATTCCAAAATGAGTGCAGCGAGATAGTGCCTTCGGTTTCGTTCGAACCTGGAACGAACTTGTATGGATTGAATGCTTTCAGAACATCGTCAGGTGGACGATGAGCATTCTAAGATAGATGCGTCCTAAAGGTAATCGTAACCTCAAGCCTCATCAACCGGGAATGGCTAAAACAGGGGAGGTGCAGCAAGGCTTCATGGGTAGCCCCCACTTGAGAGTGAGATTTACCCCTATCTAGAGGTCCCTTTCTATTTCGGCTTAGTGTGTGGTTGGTCGCGCCAACTACGGGGTGGTCTTGTTCGGGACTGTCCAGTAAGGGATGGTTCCGACCTTGTGTTGCAGGGGAGTGGGCGTACTCCTCGGTACTGTGATCTAGACCACGTGCTATGACGGGCGGTACCCCAGTAGCCCTGCCATTGATGGAATCCAAAATCCAATAAGTGCCTGTACGGTTTTGATTGTGCCCAACTATATTGGAACGTGAGATTTAAGCATTCCAGCTATTTCTATATTTTATTTTGAAAACCCTAGACACTATTATAATATCACTGGATTTCTTATCAAATGTTTTGGTTAGCGTAAGGTAAAAACTTTTCCATGTTTATGTGTAGGAAGTCTTACGTGATACCTTTTATTTTTAAAGGTTTTCCAAAAGTTAAGCAATTTTAACCTGTTTACTCACACCAGACCCCTGTCTGACCCGAGTGTTTATTTTCTGTTTTATTAAACTCTTGGGTACTCATATTATGTATGAGTAGTCAAGTGTTTTAGGTTTGCCTGACGGATTTTGGAGGAGATATGGAGCAGGAGGCTTCGACGTGTAGATATATATTGTTTTCGCTGTGTATTGTGAGTTGTATTGTTAGACAGATGTTTATAACTGTCTAATATCTGTTGTATACGTTGTGTACTCTGATGTATTAAGACATTATGTAATATTTTATGTGATATATTATATTTTATTCGTTCCGCTGTGAGTTCTCTGATGTTGTTCTGTTTCTTCTTTCTTTTTCTTTTCTTCTTCTATCCCTTTCTTTCTTCAAGATGATGCGATTTCCTGGAGATAGGAAGTCGGGTCGTCTCATTCAATGCAGCGAAGGTGTAAAAAGTCATAAGGAGGATACAACGAGGATATAGCAGATGACTCTAAAAAAGCATATAAAACTCGTAATTAATTTTTTTACAAATATACAGATGGTAATTAAATGAAAATTTATTATTCAATTGAATTATAATTAATAAATAAATAATTTTAAATAAAAATATGTGCGAATATACTCTAAATAAACGTAAAACTGTTATATAACAAAACTGAATCTAGTAGAATGTTAGAATATTTTAATTTATGAAAATATATGAAAAATTCAATTAAAAAAATTAATTTCATAATTTTTGTAATGTATAAAAGCAATTTTGCAATTTATTTCTTTTAAAGAAGATATAGCGGAAATAGCAGAATATAGCGGGAATAAGGGTATATTGCGGAAATAGCGGGGCCTAAAGCGGAAAGGCTATGATTGAAGCTATATGGAAAAATCATTGCGGTAGAAATCCGCTATGAGATATAGCACAGTTATAGAAGGGTAATAGCGTGGCATTAACTACATGGGTTATTACTGAACAAAGCGGGCATCTCTTTATTTCTCAAAGCCACCCCCACAACTACATCACATGGATCCCTAAGATGTGGTAAAGTTACCTAGAAAGCTCAGGTCTCAGTCCATGGATAAATTTCTCATTCAATTTAATCACTGCATCCACGGTAGCATAATGATATCAGGACAACTCCTTAAATCTGGTTGCGTACTCTAGCACGGTCACATCACCTTGCAGCAACTCACCAAACTTACTTAACATAGTTAACTTAGTGATCTCAGACACAAACCTCTCTTCAAACCTCTTTCTAAACTTTTTTCAAGTCAAAGCTTCCTCTGCTACCCCCAACAGTCACACTATTATGCCAGTATGACACAGCACTTTGCAGTTGTTTGGATGGTGACCACCTCTTTTGCTCATCGTTCAAACTAAGATCGGTGAAGATCCTGTCATAATGAAGTAACCAATTCTTCACTTCAATTGCATCCTCCATTCTAATAAATGGCTTCCCTCTAAGTCTTGCATAGTCTCTACTTATATAGCATAGTTATTGACAACTAGAACTTTATGATTCACTCCTCCAGTATTTCTACCAACTAATCTAGCAGCAGCTCCTGCTTACATCATGTTGGCAAAGAACCAATACATTGCTCCCATACCAACCGGTGGTGTCTCTGCACCCACATTAGTCGCTGTTTGTCGAACCCGGGTTCCTTCTAGTATTGGACCTGACATTTCCATTGGCAATGGTGCTTCCTCTACCGAGATTCACTCTTCCATTTCCTACATCTATATCTTACTTCCTTAAATCTACATTTGAACCTTAGACGTGGAAGAACAGTCTAAGAGAGAGGAAGAATAGAGATAAAGCATATACTTATATATAACAAACACAAGTACTATATTATAGCGTTATCCCATATCCCAATCTTATTCTCCGATTCATTAGGTTTATGTTTTCAAAAAATCTCTTTATAGTTTAAAATTCTTTTGAATTTACATAAACCTAGGCTCGAATGCAATTCAAACATTCTCCATTTTAAGGTCCAAAATTAAGTGTTATAAATGTTGCAATCACCTGTAGTATTAATATCTAGTGACAAAATGCGGATATGTTAATCGTATGAATAATACCAAAGCATAAGAATATGAAATTTTAAACTCCATTTCAAAATAAACTTTCACATTTCATTTCAAAGACATGTTTTCATATTCAGTACATAATCCCAGGTTCAGGTTCAGATAAAATATAGTTATTACAAAATACTCCAAGAGAGATATATGAAGGTGCCCCTTTGGTTGATCAAAGTTACTAAATAGACAGATACATCTACTGTCAAAACATTCATTCAATAATTGGCATAACACAATGAATAATAGTAATAAATACTCCTATATAGCTAGCTCTGCCTTCTGCATGTCTTCGGAAGCTTTTTTCTCCAAAACCTACTTAACCTTAAGAGCCCTTACCCCCGACCTACTCAAATCAAATGCATCCGAGAATTTAAGGGGAAAACATAAACTTGGCATCTTTAAAACAAGGAAAACTATAGCCTTTTACTTTATCCAAAATAATTATGCCATGATATATACTTTTATAAAGTAATATTGATGAATCTCAAAATCTGTTGAAAGTTATCTCACATCAAAACCATAGGCCATAGAGCCAAAACAATATAAAACCTTTATATTGAAAAACACAACAAGGTACGGCCGATGAGGGTCATCACCCCTCTAAATACGTCAAAGAATTATATTTATAAAACATAAGGCTATAGGGCCGATAACATGGACTTCGCAGCTCATAGGGTGTCTACATCTTCTGATATAAAACTTAGTTTGCGTATTAATAAGCCTTAAAAGAATAAGGTCGACATGGCTAAATTTCAACTCCACTGCCTTAAGGAAATAAGCAACATTATTAGTGCGAAAGTCAACATAAGAGGAACTATAGCCGTCTTTAAAATTATAGGACATTGAATAATAGCGGCATCGTTATCATCGATGTCGACATAAACACGTGGCATCATTATTGCTGCTATAAGTCACTTTGAAACCAATGGGCATGGTATCCTTGATTAAAATAAGCAGCATTGCTTTCATCGACTTGACAAGGATAAAAGTGGCAAAGTTAAAGTGTTTAAGGGAAACAAGCAAAGCCATGCTTTTTGAAGCGCTTGATGCCGATGGTATCTATGCCGACGTTAATTTTAACCTCCTGAATTCATTCCATATAATCTAGAATCGTATTCTATGTATTCAGTTAGGTCAGTAATGTGTAACAGCAGCATCATGGACTTCGACGATCATGACTTCAAAGTGGTAATGTCGTAAATAACCTAAAAATTGCAATTTTGCCACTTAAAGTAATTTCTTTTCACCAACTTCTCATACTTATCAAAATACTATTGGATAAAAATTTCTTTTCACCAACTTCTTATACTTATCAAAATACTATTGGATAACAAACTTATTTATCAAAATCTTTTTTAGGAAACTGCTATAGAGCATATTTTTTAATTCCAAAATATTTTTCAATCCATACATTTATATTAATATTTTAATATAATAATCAAGCTTTTCTAGCTCAATTGATTAATATTAAATCATAAATACTGGGAAAAATCTCCAAAAATCACAATGAATCCAATTTATTATATACTTTAGCATATAAAATTTTTAGGACCAAAAACATAATTTAAGTAATTTAAATAACTAAAACCCGAAATATTTGAATTTCCAACCTTAGAAAAATCACTAAATATTCTCAATAAATCATGAAATTAAAAACCCACTTCTAAAATAATGTTTCTAATATCATATCAAAATCTCAAGTTACTTGGGTGTCGTATGGTAGGTTTTCTAACTCAAACATATCACTTAATTTCATAAGTAAATTCCTTAAATTCACCACTAAGCATATAATCATTCAAACTATCATAGTATGACATAATATGAGCAAAAGAATCGGATTTATTCTTAAAAATGGAAATGACAATTAAAACATGAGATGCATAACTATTATTCACCTTGAATGGTTAAAGAAGGTTGAGATTTGAATTTGATTTGATTCCCCTAAGATTTCTACTTGTTTTTCTAGCTTTTCTTCCTCTTGAATCCTTTAGTAATTGCTGGCCTAAGCTTTAATTTCATTGGTATAAGTGTAAAATGAATGAGTGAGAAAGGAGGTGGGGATTTGTATTAGGAAACGTAACCATTTTCCTATTTTACCATTCTCATGGATCCCTCCTTCCTATTAATGTTCTAATTAACTTCATTAGTTCACTAATTTAAGGCTCGACCCATACCAATTATCAAGTCTCAATCTCCTTACCATTTTACATTATTTTATTTATCTAATTAAATATCTTAAATAATGTTAATCCAATTAGGGTTGTTACAAAAAAAATATGAAAAAGATGGTACCATATTAGATATGACTTCTACGTACTTTATAATGTAATATGACCCGATTTGGAGGCCGAAAACTAACACTTACAGATGTCGAAGTCATCCATAAAAATGTGGACTATCCATCACATATATCATATTCATTTAAAATTTATGTGGACTATCGATCAGACATTCTATGGTTTTCCTAGATTAACTACGAACCCTTCATTCACCTCATGGAGACTATCCATCTCCAGAATGATGTGAGCTCACATCCCATAGTTTTCCTAGGATGACTATAAACCCATCATTTAATAATTTAATTCATTTTACCCATATGTTTAACCTACGTCTATTGATGTTCCCAGTTAGGTTATGTATCCCTTAAAATTATAACATCTAAAAGCGACATACATTGGTATCCCCTATGATCTATGTCAAATTCATTAAAAATATACTTTGGTATCACCATGGTTTATATTCAAAATCATACAACATATGGCTTGCCACCATTAAATAGTTTAATATAGATTAATGTCGACGTCCGTAAAAATGTTGACAAAGTGGCTTAGGGCCCTCTGCCTTTATTAAGATAATCAAAAAAGATATAGCTTTAAAACCCTTGTTGACCTCTATCAATGTCTAAGACCAAAATCTTAAAGTTCTTTTAAGTATAAACTTTATGTCAAAAATAGGGTTATTGGCCCTTATATATAGAGGCTATCCACCTCTTAAAACAAAATCTTAGGGTATTATAAAACAAATGGCTAACTGTTGAAAACATTGGGTCACCGACCCTCTCGAACATAGGCCACTTTGCCTCTTTAAAATAGTTTTATTTTACAGAAAAACAAAAAAAACAAAGCCTTGCCGGTATTAAAGAAAGAAGATCGCCGACATTGATGAATGACGATGTCCAACAAGCGGTGTCGTCACAACATCATATTTAAGGACTTTGGCTATTATGCTGCTTAGTATAAGGAATTAAAGTTAAATAAGTATCACTGCCTTTTGTATGGTTGACTTCGAAAGCAATAAAAATAGTAACATGCGACATTGATGAATCACGAGATGTAATGCCACCGAACTTAGGTTAACGCCATTGTTGACTTCGATACGATTGAAAACATTCATAACTACTTAAGTAGTTATCTTATGCTTTCCACCTTATCAACGTCAACACTTAAGGATGCAGTGTTGTTTAGGCTCGATACCACGATAGAAACATGGCATTATCGTAAATTCTATGGAAACTGATTTATTATCAATTAAAGCAAATACTTTTCCCCAAATCCTATCCTTTTGTCCAATTCCTATTGGATAAAACAAAACCTTTTTCAAAGTCTTCATAGAAAATACTGTTGCATAAAATTTCCAAGTTCCAAAAAGGTATGACAACTAATTAATTAATATCGTTAATTAATTCTCTTTTAAATCTTTATCTAGCTAGCATAATAATTTCATAACAAATGATAATCATTTAGGAAAAATCCAAAAAATTACAGAAATTCAGATTTACTATTTTCTTAACCAAATAAAAATTTCGAGTCAAAAAACACTATTTAATTATTTCAAATGATTAAAACCCAAATTATCCCAATTACTTCTTAGAAAATTCATAAAATATTCAATAAAATTTGGAAAATTATGAGATAAAATACACATCTTCGAAATAATGTTATACTCAACATACTAGAAAATCAAAGCTATTGGTGATTTAAAACTTACCTTTTAGCATTAAAACCCACTTAATAATTTCATGAATAATTCCATAAATCATTATTCACAAACAACGATTAAACAATCACAATATTACCCGATTATTTGACCATATAACAAGAGGCTCGGCCTAAGTACACTTGTCGATGAAGGCCTCGTTCGACACACCTCCCCTTCCTTGGCATAGAGTCTCGTTCGGTTTGACGCCTCGCTTGGCATAGAGTCTCGTTTGGCATGATGCCTCATTCGGCATAGAAAGGCCGCTCGGCATGGAAGGGTCGCTCGACATCTTCCCTCGTTTGGCATGAAGCCTCGCTCGGCATGGAAGAGTCGCTCGGCATCTTCCCTCGTTCGGCACGAAGCCTCGCTCGGCATGGAAGAGGCATTCGTCACAAGGCCTCGCGCGACATGGTAGGGTCGTTTGGCATCTTCCCTCATTCGGCATGAAGCCTCGCTCGGCATGGAAGGGTCGCTCGGTATCTTCCCTCGTTCGACATGAAGCATCGCTCGGCACGAAGACTCGCTCGGCATAGAAGAGGCGTTTGGCACAAGGCATCGCTTGGCGTGGTAGGCTCGTTCGGCATCTTCCATTATTCGGCATGAAACCTCGCTCGGCATAAGTGAGTCATTCGGCATCTCCCCTCAACCGGCATAACTCTCATTCGGCACGCCTTCATCGCTCAACATACGAATGTCATTCGGCCTAGATGTGTGGTTCCGCAATTGCCGTTCGGCATTTATGGCTCGGGGCGCAGAAGTCACTTACCACGGGACGAGGTATCTTGCTCCTAGACCCATGAGGGAAGTCCAACCCACCTTCATCTATAAATAGAGGGGTAGGGGCATAGTGAAAGGGGCCTTTTTCGAGAACACTGGGAAGACTCTACTACATTCAAGACTTATTCTATTCTACTTAGCACTTGTATTCAAATCAATATAGTACGGGATGTATCTGTATTCAATCATCTATGAAAGCAATAAAGATCAAAAATTTAAGTGGACATAGGCAGCGTTAAACCACTATAAATTCGGTGTTTTTATTTTTTGCATTTAGTTTAGCATACAATTCTCTGTTTTAATTTACGTTCTTCATTAATCTCTCTACACAATCTTTCTCAAGGGTGTTAATGACCAATTCTGATGCTAACGCTTTGGTGCTTTCATCGAGAATCAAATTCTCAGGTCATTAGGATCTGCTTTATAACTACCGGATTAAATAAATCTCCCGAAGGAGATCTAAGTCATTCACAGGACGTCCGTTGAATCTACTCAGAGTTTCTATCAACAACTCTACTATGGGAAGACCACACACCAGATCTGCCTCTCATAATGCGGACGTCAACGAGACTGCTAGCATACAACAGATAGGACCTAGCAATCAGCAAGTTAATCCTGACATAGGGACTACCGAAACCCATAGCCAGACGGAAGTTGTTACTAGGACGGTGTTCAAACGACCTGATGAGAGAACTCACAAAAAGCAAGAGACAACTTGCTGAACAAATTCAAGCTAACGCTAACCTCATGACTCAGCTTACTCAACAACAGTATTAGAATGCTGGAGGTAGTCCTGTTCCTTATTCTTCATCTGATAGTTTGACCTCGTCCGACGAACCTCCCAGGTGTAGACACCGCAAAATGGAAACTGCATAAGTAGGTGCTACTGATCGATCAACTAGGGATCACTTGCATCTTGGAGACCACACCCAAGCTGGAGCAGGAAACTTAGGAGCAGTAACACGTGTGGAAACTGGCGCCCGGCTCACCAAGACCCTAATGAAGTTGGTCCTCAAGACACACGTTTGTCAGACCGCCAACAGAGGAGACACCAACCCAAGCGGTCCCGAAGAATAGAGTCCAACCTTCCATCCTCCATATAAACCCCGGACCTATCGGCTATGGTCAAAAAGTTGGTGAGAGAGAATCAAGGCTTGACCAATGAAGATTGAAGGATATCCAGGAGTCATACTCCATTTAAGGATACTATTCTACAGGCCGAGTACCCCAGGAACTTTAGCATGCCAACTATCCCGGCCTACAAAGGGAAGACTGATCCTAAATAGCAAGTGATGAGGTATGAATGGATGATGGATTCAACTAGAGAAAATGATGTGACCAAGTGTAGATGCTTTCCAATTACTCTATCCGGAATTGCCACATGTGGTCCACTTGACTTCCCTTATGGTCTATATATAGCTTTGACGAATTGGCGACAAATTTTTTGGAATAGTTCAGGATACATATCACTCGCCCCAAGGATATGATGTCCCTATCTATGTGATCTAGGCTTCGGGGGAGTCATTGAAGGAGTACTTGCAGAGATTTCATGTTGCAGCTACCGAAGTTAGCAACCCTAACAAACATGCAATTCTGATGGCGGTAATGCGAGGTATGGATCCGGATATATTGTTTGGAGATTTGTTGGCAGGAAAGCCTCCAACTACGCTAGAGCGTTTCTATTCAAAGGCTCATCAATTCATAAGAAGAGAGGAAGCTAGATGGACGAGGCGAGATAAGGCACCAAGGCCTGTTCAGGAGATTGTGAAAAGCAACATCGTTGTAAACCAGTCTGGTGACAATTCAGGGAAGGTTCAAGTCAATATAAAGAATAAACCCGGGCAATCTAAAGGGTTCGGAGGAGGAAATCCCAGAAAGAAAAAGGAGACGGGGAAATGAAAGTCAAGAATTCCCACTTACAACGATACACTCCTTTGAATGCATCTCTGGAAAATATTTAACTATTAACTTGTAATAATTTCCAATACATAAAGCCACGTTCGAAGGAGTCAACAGAGGAACAAAAGTGGACTGGGAAGTACTGTCGCTTCCATGAGACTTACAGGCACAATACAGAAGAGTGCAGACACCTCTATGATTCTATAGAAAAATTAATTAGACAGAAAAAGTTGCAGGAGTTTGTCAAGAACCCACAGGAGGGTAGGCAAGGATCATCAGACCCTGGACGCGGGCCGGCTCCACGCAAACCAGAGGAACCTGCCCGAACCACGGGTAGATTCGTCATAAACACGATAGTAGGTGGGCCTCACCCTGCAGATAAGAATTGGAACGAAATAGAGCGGTATGCCAACTCCCTAAGACATGCAGATTTTGAGTATTGTTCAAATACTAAGGACCGGTCCCCAGCTAAGCAGCAGCGGACATTGACGGAAGACATAGTTTTCAGGAGCAGAGATGCTGACCAGGTGGAGGCCCCTACCATTGACCCGGTAGTCATTTCCGCGACAATCGGGCTAGCATTTGTGAAAAGAATTTTGATTGATTGTGGAAGTTTCGTTAACGTCATCTTCGAAAAGGCATACGACCAAATGAAGATGGAGAAGAAGGATTTGAAACCATCTAAAGCCCGAATCCATGGCTTTAATGGTGCAGCGACTGATGCAGTAGGGTAGGTTGAATTGTCATCTGAACTGGGGCAAGGTGAGTGTAGGAGGGTGCGAATCCTACCTTTTATAGTATTGGATGCTGATTCTTCATATAATATGTTTTTGGGTCGGCCGTCCCTAGCGGAGTTTAGGGCAGCTTTGGCCCCGTGGTGTTTGACTTTGAAGTTCTCGACAGACAAAGGTGTTGGTGTGGTGATTGGCGATAAGGCGACCGATCGCGCATGCCATGTGGCTGAGCTGAGAGAGGCCTTGTAGAGAGAGAAAGGAAAGGTTGCGGACAACTCCGTCCACATCCGGAATTTTGACGATTGACAAGTAGTGCTCGATCCCTGGCTCGGGCGACATACTCGGATCTATAGAGACATAGATCCAAGAGATGACGATGGGAAACCCAGGGAAGCAAAAGCAGCACCGGCTGAATTGACGATTGACATTCCAGTCAGCTGAGATGACCCATCACGAGTACTCAAGATTGGATCACAACTCGACCCGTCAGTGGCCGAGGATCTCACTGATTTCCTCCGAGCGAATCTGGATGTTTTCGCTTGGACACATTCTGATATGCATGGGATTTCTCTCGCTATTACAAGTCATATATTGAACATAGACCCGAAATACGTTCTGTAAAAACAGAAAAGGAGAGGCATGGACCCGGAGAGGTCCGCAGCTCTCAGAGAGGAGGTGCAAAAACTCAAATCCAAAGGGTTCGTCCGCGACGCCCTCTACCCTGAATGGGTGTCCAACCCTGTACTATTAAGGAAAGCGAATGAAAAGTGGTGAACTTGCGTTGATTACTCTAATTTGAACAAAGCATGCCCGAAAGGATGGTTTCCCTTTACCCAAAATCAATCAGCTGGTCGACTCAACGGCTGGACACGAGCTACTGTCATTAATTGTTGTGTACTCGGGATATAATCAGATCCCGATGCACATCCCTGACCAAGAACACACCAGTTTTGTCACAGACGTTGGGTTGAATTGCTATGTTCTGATGCCTTTCGGGTTGAAGAACGTGGGAGCGACTTATCAACGTCTGGTGAATCGAATGTTTAAAGACCAGATTGGTAGAACAATGGAAATCTATGTGGATGACATGCTCGTGAAGTCACGGCAGTCAACCGACCACATTCGAGACTTAGCGGAGATGTTTGGTATACTCAGACATTATGGAATGAAAATAAATCCTATGAAGTGTTCCTTTGGCGTTGCTTCAGCGAAGTTTTTGGGTTTCATTGCAAATGCACGGTGAATCAAAGCTAATCCGCAGAAGATTCAAGCTATTCGAGTCAATTCATATCCAGAGCTAAAGATAAGTGCATTCCTTTGTTCGATGTAATAAAGAAAGGAAAGAGAAATTTTGAGTGGACATCTGACTGCGCGGAAGCGTTCCGAGCTCTGGTAAGGCATTTAGAAAGTCCCCCGGTGCTATCGAAATCGGTAGATCATGAGATGTTGTACGTGTACTTGGCTGTATCCCAGCATGCTATTAGTGCGGCTTTGGTTCACGAGGAGGACCAAGTTCAAAAGCCGGTGTACTATGTCAGTAAATGTTTAACGAGGGCAGAAAGAAATAAACCTAAGATTTAGAAACTAGCCTATTGCTTGGTGATTGCATCATGCAAGCTCCAGCCATACTTCAGGCACACTCAATTAGTGTTTATACCGACCAACCCTTGCGACAGGTACTCCAACGACTGAAAACCTCTGGAAGGATGTTAAAATGGAATATCGAGTTGAGTCAATTCGATATTACCTACCTGCCACGAAGGGCCATACAAGGGCAAGCGCTAGCAGACTTCATTGTTGAATTCACCATGTTAGACGAATCAAGCAGTCACAATGTCATACCTCCCGTTTGATGGAAGATGTACACCGTTGGGGCATCTAACGACCGTTGCTCGGGAGCTGGCATAGTTCTTATGACTCCTAAAAAACAATCAGTTTGTTATGCTTTGAAGCTCGAATTCCCAACAACAAATAACGAGGCCGAGTATGAAGAATTGATTACTGGCTTGAAACTCAACAGAGAGATAGGGGTAAAGTCGATTGAAATCTTTTGTGACTCACAATTGGTTGTATACCAGGTGCGGGGGGACTATCAAGCGAAGGGACAGGGACTGGCCCCATACCTTGCAGGGGTTCAAGAGGTGCTAGCAAATCTGGAATATTATGATATTTCGCATGTCCCTCATGATCAAAACAAAGAAGCCGATTCATTGGCAAAATTTGCAAGCACTGGCGATGCGCAGCAAATGTGAATGGTTCCCGTCGAAACCTTACATGCTCCGAGTATAAATATGATGGAGACAGATCTTATGTTACAAACAGAAATCAAGAAGGAGTCATGGATGACCCCATTCAAACAATACTTGCTACATGGGATCTTTGCCCGAAAGAAGCAGCGAAAGATGACAAGTCATTCGTAAGGCTTCACGATATGTAATGCAGGACGGAATAATGTATCGGAAAGGATTCTCGACCCCCCTACTCCAGTGCATTGCCACGATGAGATAAAACGAGTCCTGAAGGAAGTCCATGATGGAGAATGTGGTTACCATACTGGAGGGCAGACATTAGCAAAGAAAATCCCTCGCTATGGATACTATTGGCCAATACTAAATCGAGACGCTGCAAACTATGTAAGGAGATGTGACAAATGACAGAAGTATGCAAAAATCCCGAGAGCTCGGCCAATGAAACTCACACAAATGGTTAGTCCATGGCTGTTTGCGATGTGGGGGATCGATATAATCGGTTCATTACCCATATCTAAAAGTGGTGCGAAATACACGATAGTTGCGGTCGATTATTTTACTAAGTGGGCAGAAGCAGAGCCCTTAGCCATGATCACCACCAAGAAGGTCATTAATTTCGTTGGTACGAAATATTATGTGCCGTTTTGGCCTCCTACGGACTATCATTACAGATAATGGAACTCAATTCGAAAGCAAAGAGTTCAAAAATTTTTGTCAAAATCATGGCACTGAAAAAAGGTTTGCAGCAGTTGCTCATCCAAAAGCCAATGGACAAGTGGAAGCCGTAGACAAAATAATCAAGTCCATATTGAAAAGGTGTTTGGAAAAGGCCAGAGGCAAGTGGATGGATGAACTTTCAGTAGAACTTTGGGCTTATAGAACCACCCATAAGTCCGCAACTGGCCACACACCATTTGCATTGGCATATGGCACGGAAGCTGTTATACCCATAGAACTTGAAGTTCAACCACATCGGGTAACTCATTACGACCCCAAGATGAATCAGGAACTCTTGCTGAAATCATTGGACTTCACTGACGAAAAACGTGAAGAAGCTAATTTAAGAGTGGCTGCATATAGACATCGAGTCGCTCGATATTATAAAGAAAAAGTCCGCCCAAGAGTCTTTGATGTGGGCGACCTCGTTTTGAAACGAGTTTTTCCAGTCTCGTCGCATCTAAATCCCGCATGGAAAGGTCCATACGTCATTGAACGGAGGCTTCGAGAAGGAACTTTCAGGCTATCGACCGTTGATGGCGCAACACTCCCTCGAGCATGGAATAACGTGCATCTACGGCATTACTATATTTAGCGTATTCATTTTCTATCTTTGTTGCAATTATTTTCAGTATGTTTTCATTTCATTGGTTTTTAGTTTTCAGCATGTTATAAGACAATTTAGCTTGTTTTCATTAATAAAGGCTTGAAGTCATCTTTCCCATGAATTATAGATGTTTCTGTGTATGATACTTCCATGGAGAAAAGCTAGAGTTACATTATTCTGTCAAACGTATGAACGCACATAAACGACTTAAAATCTCCAAGTCTCCAAAGTGCGGACTGGAGTACTTTGAGTTCCCTAAGTGCGGATTGGAGTATAAACGACTTAAAATCTCCAAGTCCCCAGTGTGCGGACTGGAGTCCCCTGAGTGCGGACTAAGTATAAACGACTTAAAATCTCCAAGTCCCCAGAGTGTGGACTGGAGTACTCTTAGTCCCTTGAGTACGGACTAAAGTATAAACAACTTAAAATCTCCAAGTCCCCAGAGTGCGGACTGGAGTACTGTGAGTCCCCTGAGTGCGGACTAGAGTACAAACGACTTAAAATCTACAAGTCCCCAGAGTGCGGACTGGAGTACTCTGAGCCTCTAAGTGCGGACTAGAGTATAAACGACTTAAAATCTCTAAGTCCCCAGAGTGCGGATAGGAGTACTCTGAGTCCCTTGAGTGCAGACTAGAGTATATACGACTTAAAATCTCCAAGTCTCCAGAAAGCGGACTGGAGTACTCTGAGTCTCCTGAGTGCGGACTAGAGTATAAGCGACTTAAAATCTCCAAGTCTCCTGAGTGCAGACTGGATTACTTTGAGTACCCTGAGTGCAGATTAGAGTGTAAACGACTTAAAATCTCCAAGTCCTTTGAGTGCGGACTGGAGTCCCCTGAGTGCGGACTGAGATATAAATGACTTAAAAATCTCTATGTCCCTGGAGTGTAGACTAGAGTACAACTGACTGGAAGTCATCATGTCCTCGGCGTACGGACTGAAAAATATTCTAAGTACCCAACGCATGGAATAAAGGATGTACAACTCCAAAGAATTTCTGAGTTATATGAAGATAAATTAGAGGTTTATGTAACTCACAATAGCTCGGGTTTCGACCATAATAATACAGAAAGCTGAACAGTAAAAGTCGTTTGAAAGACAAAAGAACTATATTTTATTTCTTCATCCAAAATGAGATTCTACTACAATTCCTCCAAAACTCGAAGTCAAAAGTCTATTTACATTGACTACGAACATAAATAAAAAAATTACATAATCTAAGCTAGCTCTCGTCGAATGAGTGCAACAGCTACTTCTTTGATTTCTTGGGTTTCTTCTCCTCCTTTATTTGCTAAAATGACTCTTCCCCCATGCATTTTTGTTTGGACGTTTTGCTTGATTGGCAAGTAACATCCAAGGAGGGGAGAGGAACTTCTAGTGGCCTGAACCCACTAGGAAGGACGGCCTTCAAAGGCCTGTTCAAAGGATCGTCAAGATCACAACTTGGGGCTCAAATTTGATTTCGAATTTCTTTTTCTTCTCCTCCGTGAGTTTCTCCTTTATGCTCATTTTTGAAGTGTCTTCAGAGGCGCCTGTAATCTTAACTTCATAACTTTCTTCGATGGGCGACAAAGTCTCGGATTTGTCCTCGTCAAGCGCCTCAATCACTTGAGCATCAGGGCGAGGAGTCTCTCCCGCTTGAATTGCCTCGCTCGCTTTCTCCTTCTTCTCCTTGACGTCACCGCTCCTCGGAGTGGGCTCGGGGTCAGAGCGGCCTACGCAAGACCACAAGAGACAAATGTTAGAATATAATGAACTCACGCCAAAAACGACGGCTCTTTGAACTTTAGGAAGAAGGATTATTTACCGGTTTCTTGCTGGCTTTCAACCGTCCTTAGAGTCTCACCCTCTAGAATAGGAGATAGTACATGAATGTCAAGGCCAGGGGCTTCCGGATCATAGCGAACATGTTGTTCGAAAGAATCAAGTACCAGCTGACCGGTCGATCAAGTAAGGGGAGGAGCTGGAGACTCGGTTCCAAACGGACCGACGATCTCATCTTTTCCTCTTGATGAGAAGGAATCGTTGTTGTAGAGGGCCTTCGCTGCAGACAAGTCCAAGGGCTCATTCTCCCTGAGAAATTCTTTTATCAAAGCCTCCTCATCAACCTCCTTGATGCTTACTCTACTTTCTAATCTTTATTAAAGTTTCCCATGCCTCGGCTAGAGATTCGAGATAGCCCTCGCCAAGAAAAGTTAAGTCTCGATGCATGAGGACACAGCGTTGTATTATGCTATGAGCGGGTCGAACAGGCACTTGATCTCCTCCCTGCCAGCCTCCATAGCCGCATCAAGGCGAGAGTCAATCTCTACGGATGTTATTCTTATGCCCCCTTTACGGGTTTCATCTTTCAGCATCCCGACTTTAGAGAGCTCGTCGTCGAGTTTTTCCTTTAGAAGTCGCATGGCAACAATCTCATCGAAATATCATTGCGAATCTTCCTAGGTAGAAGTTTTTTCCTCTCTCTCTTTACAGAGTAGGTCTTCCAACTCTTTGACTTGCAGCGCGAATGCATCCCTCTCCTTTTGGATTGAATCTTTCTCTAAAGCTAAGGCCCCACAGCGTTGGACCACCTCGTCAATTTCTTTCTTGTGTGACGACTCTAGACGATTAACGGCCTCCGCTGTGTCTTCCATGCTTTTTTTGGCAGCTTCGAGCTGAGACTTGTATGAAGAAAGCTCTTCGTCCTGAGCTTTAATAATGTCTTTATCATGGATAGCCTCGAGCTTTAGATGATCAATCTCGTGTTGACGTTCCATAGAGACTTCCAAGACTTTCTCGGCTAAGTGAACAAACGCATCATGCTAAACATAGACATCGTTAGTACAAGCAACAGCGCTTTGTTTGACATGTCGCAGAATGTGATAAATCGCTGGAAGGAATTTCAAGCCATCAAAGCATATCTTTGGGAACGTGGCTTTAAGCTCAGCAAGCCGTTCTGCTGTCGATGGATCAGATACAGGAACAGGAGGAGTTTTCCTGGAGACAATGGGCCACAGGATGGGACCCCTCATGCATGGAGTCCTCTTTTTTTTGCTCCGATTGAGAAGGAGGATCGTGAGGGTAGGAGGACTGGCTATAGTTTTTTCTTCGGTAGGATGATTTTCGATGACAATAGTCTCGATCGCTGGTGTCATCTCTATCTCGACGTTTGTCGAAACCCGAATCCCGGTCGGAGTGGTAAAATATAGACGACCCACGAAGACGGTCGAGTCCATGAGTGCGTCCCATGTCGCCTGCGTGGAATGTGAATAATGAAAAATTAGTAAAGAATAGAGTGATGGTTAAAATTGAAGTGCAAAGTGAAGGGCACGTGTCCGCGTGTGTCCTAGTGTTTCCCTCCAACGGACCAATTTCTTTATCTCTACTTATGGAAGTTTTTTCTCCCTGAACATGGGCTTGAGCGTCTACATCACCTCTTGCAGGCGAGTGAAGTTAAAGGGCTTCCAGGTCATTGAAGCCATAGTTAAGCAAATCGTCAGGAATAATAAGGTCCGACAGGCCTTTCAATGAACTCACAAAGCATTGAGGAGAAGGTTCTCTCTTCAACGGGGTTATTTGTATTTTAGAGGTTCCACCCATAGTCTTCTTCTTCAGTTTGTAAGTCAATTTTTTCTTTCCCTTTGAAGGGGAGGCGTAACTTCGCTATCTTATACCTCGACTACCGGCTCCTGAGTGAAGCTAACATTATCTCCATGTACTTCGGGCGTTTCAGCTTCTTTAATCTCCCCCTCCCCAGATGCGTCAAGGGCATCACGTGCTAAAGGCCCAGCTTGCTTTTTATCTTTACCCAAGGAAGGCGCTGTTATAATGACACCTTGAGGAAGGCTTATCCAATGGCCTACCGCCAGCAGCCCAAACTTTGAGAGCGATTCATTCGAAATAAGAGACCTAATGCCCCGATCTCCTAAGGGGATAGCTCGAATAGCCTCAATAGCTTCAGAATACCCGGAGCCTTCGGGACGTGGGCTAATACCTGTAAAAGTGGGTAAAGAGTAAGAAAAGGAGAAATTACCACCGAATGCAAGCATTAATCCAGAAAAGAAGCTTACTTCCTTCCACCCATCTCCTTGCGAAGCCAGGGGGACAGCGCACGTAGAACCACTCCTGCTTATACTGGACAAATTTGCTCCACACCCCGTCAGAATTTGACACTTGTTGTGTGGTTTTAGAAAAACAAAAGATGGGCTGTTTGATCGTCTCTTGAAGCGATAAATGTATCGGATATCGCCGGGACTCGGGAGCCTGAAAAGGACATTCATGAAGAGGATGCACGTGCCGTACATGAAGGCGTGACTGTTTGGATGTAATTGCGATGGAGCGATCTCAATATACTGTAGCAGGTCGCGAAGGAAGGAGTTGAATGGCGACATGCTACCAACCCAGCACATAAAATTTTTGCAGGCTGTATATCCAACTGAGGGCAGGTGAGGACGATCTTGTCTTGATGGAATCAACATATCACCGGAAGGAATCCCGTGCATCAAGCATATACAATGAAGGGCGCCTTCGTTAATTCTCAAGGCTTGAGAATCGATCCGATTATCTAGAATGATCGCTACATCCAGGGCGTTAGGAGCCAAGTCGACGGATGCAATCGTGGGACTCAGAATATTTTGAACAGGAATGGTTGTTGGATTTGAAGTTCCAACTACTTCTTGTTGCAAAGTTAACTCGGGTCTGTCTGGGATCATGGTAGAACTAGATTTTCTAGACATCTCTAGTAATTGTTGGATCTGATGAAATACATGTTTGAACTATACTTGAAAAACAATCGACGTTAGACTTAACAATAAAATACGCCCCCCCGGTGATGTGTGAACTAGTGCAACCATTCAAGTATAAAAATCACAGAGTTACAAGTCATAAAGTTGATGAAATAAGGCTTTGATTTATCATCTTCGAAGACCGTCATCGCTGACCGTCTACGAGAGCTTGTCGCATGATGGTTTGTATTTTGAACTCGACATCGACACTATACGTTGAAGGTTATTATCCGTTTTAGTCAAGTTAAATTCAGGTTTATAGTTGTCACAACTGAGGAGTTATCACTCTTGATTGTTCGATATGCCTAATTGCTTAAGTCCTTGAGCTTTTTCACTGTCATATGTTCGGGCATAAAAAGTAAGTTAAGTCGGTAATGCATTATGTTCAAGTTGAGATGGTTCTCACTGTTATAGCCTGCTATCAAACTTAATGCCGAACGATGCTGCAGAGACTCGACAAGCATTGTTGGTGTACACCACTCTCCTTTCTTCCCTATCCATCGTTCGGCATGCGGCAAGTCATGCCGAACCGCAATCATGCTGAGCCGCATCGCTTGGCACTTTGCCCTTAACTCCAGCTTCCCTCCTACCCTCCATCCCTACCGCTCGGCGCAGATGAGTCCTTCGGCAACTCATGTCGAGCCGCATCACTCGGCATTTTTCCCATCTCATACTTTTCTCCTACACTCCCTCTTACCTCGTTCGGCATAAGGGAGTCATGCCGAGTAGTGGTCATACCAAGCCACATCGCTCGGCACGCTAAACCTAATCAACTTCACTTCCACACTCACTATCAATTGTTTGGCATGAGGAAGTCATGCCGAGCCACATCAATACATTTTTCTCCAACTCCTTCCTTCAAACAGACTAAATATCCTCCTAAATGGCCAATCAATCACGACTTCAACTCGCACGCCACCCTCGACCAACAGTATCAACCCTCACCAATTCATACTGGGCCGATACCCTCTTCTTCTTCCACTCCATCTAATCCTAAGGCTCATTCAAACCTCCGGATCCATTTTCCTAATCTATGCGACTTCCATCATTTTTGAGTCATATGAAAGTTGTGGATTCGGATCTTGTATGAATCCTCAAATTGGAGAACGTCAAGCAGGTGAGAGTTTCATACCTAGGAGAAGGGTCGGAATATAGTGAGATACTCGAATTGGAAGTGGAAATCTATTCAGGCTTGTTGTTGAAGGCAGTCGAGAAGTAACCAATAGGACTCGGGGATTAAAGGAGAGGTTGAGTGTTAGCAAGGGTTTGGGAAAAGTTGAGTCCTAGAGAGTGTTAGAGCGGAGGTAAAAAGTAAAAGGGAAAAAGGAATAAAGTATCGACTTTTATAGTAGGAAAGAGGGAAGGGAAATGGACAGTGACTGGAAAAACCGGTCAAGGCACCTCCCTCCTTTGGCATCAACATGTCGTTCGGCATCAGTATGTCATTCGACATTCAATGCCTCATTCGGCATTTAGGAGGTCGAAAGTAAACGCTATCAGGAAGACATAACAAGGGCTTAAAGGAAAACACGGAGTACTCTGATTCAAAGCGCATCATGTTCATCCACATGATACACTTTGGGGGGCTAGTGTTACCCGATTGTTTGACCATGTAACAAGAGGCTCGGCCTAGGTACACCGGTCGGTGTGGGCCTCGTTCGGCATACCTCCCCTCACTCGGCATAGAGCCTCGTTCGACTTGATGCCTCGCTCGGCATAGAGTCTTGTTCGGTATGATGCCTTGTTCAACATAGAAAGGTCGCTTGGCATGAAGCCTCGGTCGACATGGAAGGGTCGCTCGACATCTTTCCTCATTCGGCATGAAGCCTTGCTTAGCATGGAAGGGTCGCTCGGCATCTTCCCTCATTCGGCATGAAGCCTCGCTCGGCACGAAGCCTTGCTCGGCATGGAAGAGGCGTTTGGCACAAGGCCTCGCTCGGCATGGTAGGGTCGCTTGGCATCTTCCCTCGTTCGACATAAAGCCTCGCTTGGCATGGAAGGGTTACTCGACATCTTCCCTCGGACGCCATAAAGCCTCGCTCGGCACGAAGCCTCGCCCGGCATGGAAAAGGCGTTCGGCACAAGGCATTGCTCGGCATGGTAGGGTCGTTCGGCATCTTCCCTAGTTTGGCATGAAACCTCACTCGGCACTAGGCCTCGCTCGGCATAAGTGAGTCATTCGACATCTCCCCTTGACCGGCATAAATTCTCGTTCGGCACGCCTTCATCGCTAGGCATATGAATGTCGTTCGGCCTGGATGTGTGGTTCGACAATTGACATTCGACATTTATGGATCGGCGCACAGAAGTCACTTACCATGGTCTGAGGTATCTTGCTCCTCGGCCCATGAGGGAAGTCCAACCCATCTTCGTCTATAAATAGAGGGGCAGGGGCACAGTGAAAGGGACCTTTTTTCGAGAACGCTGGGGAGACTCTGCTGCATTCAAGACTAATTTTATTCTACTTAGCACTTGTATTCAAATCAATATAGTACGGATTATATCTGTATTCAATCATCTGCGAAAGCAATAAAGATCAAAACTTAGAGTGGACGTAGGCAGTTACGTTGAACCAATATAAATCCGGTGTTCTTGTTTTTTGCATTTAATTTAGCATACAATTCTCTGTTTTAATTTACCTTCTTCATTAATCTCTCTATACAATCTTTCTCAAGGGTGTTAGTGACCAATTCTGGTGCTAACATACAACATGGAAAAAATCATCAAAACCATTCAGATATTATCCATAACCGAATTCAAGAACAAAAATAAAGATGGTTCACGTATTATTCACCTTGGATTAATTGTTGGAGTTGGGATTTGATTAGAATTTTGTGTAACGATCCCGTTTTTAAGCCAAATTTAATGTAGTAATCAATATAAATTTTATTATTAATTTGGATTTTTCCAGAAAAATAAAATATGTGTTTGTTTTATATATATATATATATATATATATATATATATATATATATATATATAGATTGTAAATAGAATTTTGATTTGAAATTCAAAAATAAAAGTCTTAAAAATATATTGCATTTAAAAAAAACTCTATATTTTGAAACTAATAAGTTTTTTCTAATTATAATATATATATATATATATGTATGTATGTATATATTTTGATTTGGAAGTTATATTTTGAATTTGGTATAATAACTTTCAAAAACTATTTAAAGTTAAATTCTATATTTTAAAAACTAATATATATATATATATATATATGTTTATTTAATAATGTATAATTAGATTTAAATCATTTTTCTTTACAGTTATATAAATTGATAAAAGGAAATGTATTTGATTAAAATAAAATGTATAATAGCTTTAGTTAAAATGAAAATTGCTAAAAAGGTTTATATATTTTCTTTTAATTTTTTGACATAAAATAAATATAGTTTGAATATATATAAATATAAAACATATAAAACTATATATAATAAAATGTAAATATATATAAATACAAAACTAAATTGAAAAATATAACATAAACTATATAAAAACATTAATAACATGCAAAAGACAAGGGTAAAAATTATAAAACGCATAATAACAAGTGTAATAATTACAACATAAAATTTGACAAGTGTTTACTTAATTTTATCATTCATAAACAAGTGTCATTAGTTTCTTTTATTTTTAAAATAATAAAAATCAAGGCTTTAAATACATCTCTACTTCTCCTATCTTTCATTTTCAAAATTTTTATTCAAAACCAAAACTTAAGAAAGCAAAAACCTAAAAACTAAAACAAAACCAAAGATAAAATAACAAACCAGAATTTTTTTTTCAAATTCAAACCTGATCCAAAACACGCAAATTCAACTCAACTTAGATCAAGCATTAAGCTTCAGATCAAAGTCTAGACCAATTACCAGATTTTCAAAGTTTAAAACAAATTTCCAGATCAAAAATCATATCCAGGCTTCAAAGCTTCTTTGTTTATCTATACAGGTGAGTAAACTACCCTTTGAAAATCTTAAAATTGTTATATCCTAATTACAAGTAATTATTACTTGAAAGTATGTTGTGAAAATGGATTATGTTGATGTAAAACAAGATTGCATGCCTGTATATATGAAAATTTAGTGTGTGCATGTTTGTATAATGGGCAAACATACCCCTGTTCAAAATTTACAGCTTTGATTAAGTTCAAAATTCAATTCCTCTTCCCCTGATCTCTTTTATCATATGATATTTAAAAGAAATTTGTTTGTATTGATGTAATACAAAATTTTAAAATAAAAACAAGTAGAATTACTAAGTAATTTATATGGAAATTGGGAATTTACAGTAAAAATGTATAAAGCCAGAAAATCGATCATCTTAACTTCATGATTTCATTATATGATCAGAATCGTACTAGAAAATGGTGAATTTTAATAATAATATCATGATTTTTAGATTCGTATTTTTCTGATTTCTTGAGTTGAACTGAAATCGGTTTTCTATCGAATTCTGGTGATTGGAGGATGTTTGGGTCTCGGGATCGTGGGTGAAGTTTGCTAGGAGGACAGAGGGTTCGAGAAAAATGGTGGGTGGATTTATCCACTGCCATAGTGGCCGAAAGATGACGAAATAGGGTTTAAACCCAGTTTTTGGTCGATGTATGATTTTGGGGTACTGCATCATCGTTAGGGCACCGGAATCGTTCGAAGGTAGGTGAATCGGAGCATGGTTCGTCAACAAAGCTCTGGGCGCAGTGGCAAAGGCTCCGATGACCGGAGGTGGCTGCTCGAGGTGATTTCTTGGGTGACAGTTTGGTTCCAATTAGGTGACGTCTTGCTCGACTTTGTTTTCCGGCGCGGTTGATTGACCAGGGTGGTCGGGAGGTTTGGGTAGGTCATCGATGACCTAAAGGTGATGGTGACGATGATTGGAGTGTCTGCGTTCGCTTATGCAGGTGCTCATGTGTCAGTATGTCAGGGTAGTTGTTGTTAGATTTGGAAAGAAAGATGGTCTCGGGGTTTAGCTTGGGGAATTGGGTTGTTGGCTCGAGTCTGGCCTCGGGTATGTTCACGTGAGTATTACAGGTTTTAACAAGTTTAAAAATTTAAACATAAAAAAAAGAGCTTTCTCGATGTTGTCTTGGGGAAAATGAGGGTTTGCTCCGAGTTAGTCTCGGGTATATGAAGTTGCAATTTAACACTTTAAAATAAATCAAGTTTAAATAATTTCTTTATTAATTCTTTTTAAATAATAATTGCTTATTCAAATTTGGGGTTTTAGAATAAATTATTTTAAAGTAATTGAGTTTAAAATGTGTTAATATATATCCTTTATTTTGAATAAATTCTTAAAGTTTATTTAAACAAAATTAAATGGTATAATTAAGTAGTTAATTAAGAAGGTAAAAGGGTTTTCAATTATTAATTAACTTAAAGATTATAGGTTAATTCACATGTTAATGATAATTTATTTCAAAGGTTAATTTAATAAGATTTAAATGTTGTAACTAAGTAATTAATTAAGATAAAGGGTTTATCTTTAATTAATTAGGATCTTGATTAAGTAAAGGATCATTATTTGTTAATTAAGCACGATTTGGAGGTAATTGGTCTAATTTATTGGTGATTAAATTAATTTGATTAGGGATTAAGTAATTGGTTATGATAATGTCTTAAGGTAATTGAGGGACCATCAATTAGTAATTTAATGACAATTACTTAATGTAATTAATTCAAGGATGATTAATTAATGTAGGTAATTAAGGGATAATTACTTAATGAAAATTAATTAAAGGATAATTAAGTAATTAAAGGAAGATTAATTAGTGTGAGTAATTAAAGTATAATTACTTAAAGGATAATTATTTAATGTAATTAATTAAGGATATTCACTTGTTGTAATTAATTAAGGGATAATTAATTACTTAAAGGTTAATTACTTAATGTAAGTAATTAAGGGATAATTAATTACTTAAAGGATAATTACATAATGTAATTAATTAAAGGATGATTAATTAGTATGGTAATTAAAGATAATTACTTAAAGGATAATTACTTAATGTAAATAGTTAAAGGATAATTAATTAATGTAATTAATTAAGGGTTAATTATTAATGCAATTAACTTAAAATTAATTAATTTATGTGATTAATTAAGGGATAATTAATTAATGAAGGTGGTTATGGATAATTAATCAAGATGGATGATCAAGGATGATAAATTAATTTTCATTAATTAATTGAAATATTAACAAGTGATTTGCAATTAATTAATGTAATTAAGCAGGATTTAAAAGTAATTAAAGTAATTAATTTAATTTATTTGGAGAACTAAATTAAATTAATTAGGAATTGAATAACTGATTAATCTTGCTTATGGATGATTGGATTATATTGAATGCCTAGAATTGTTTGGTATCTCTGATTTGTAAATATTCTGTGATATGAATTGTTTTGGAATGAGCTGTGATTATTGTAAATTATTTATCTGTGATGAATTTCTGTGTGAATGTGAACTTTTGAATTGAATTAAACTTGTTTACTAAAACAACTTTGCCTTTAACACAGCATTTGAGATTCAATGAGATCGGGAATCGGATTCCAAATGGTTATCCGAAAACCACATTGAATCTTAAAGATGGATCTTTTATTTAAAAGATTAAAAATGGAAATTTGTATCCACATGTTTTAAAATAAGCACTTATTATTCGGATAAGCCAGGGGAGGACATTAAGTCATAAAACCCATTTCGAATATTGATACAACGAAATGGGATTGCATTTGAAGGCGGTGGTTGAAGACTAGGTATTTTTGAAAACGAAAGGATTACCTGTTGATTGTCTCTACACTGAGTTGCTTCGATATAGAGATTACCCTATGTGATGGGGAGTCTGGACATGATTAGGGGATATCCAGATTTGCAAGGACTTTTTTCTTCATTGGACGAAGTGCCTTCGGTTCTATTCAGACCCAGGATGGACTTGCATGGATGTATGTCTGATGTTACACTTTGAGATATAAAGCTAGTTTCTATCAAATACATTTCTGTTTAGTGGCGGAAAATTTATTCACTTAGCTTAACATCCTTCTCTGAGACGTACATGCTCAGAGGTTATGTAGTTGATGGTTACTAGTGATATATTCCCAATTTGGTAATGTGGCATGCTAAGTGCTAAGCATTGGTTGATCGAAGCATGACTTTTGTGAAAAGCAAAGCTTTGTGGTACGAGACTTCATCGAACCTCACACCCCGAAAATGGTCGAAACAGGAAGGATGCGACAAGGTTATGGGGGTCGCGCCCCTCAGGGTATGTGCATTTCCTTCTGGATAAAATGTGGTATTATGGTATAGAGCCCAAATATTTTACTTATGTGGATTTGTTGGAATTTGTGCAAGAGGCCTCGGTAAAGGTCGGTTACGACGGGGGAAAGGCATACCCGTGACAGTTAGTTACCTAGTTACAGAGGTAACCCAGCCTTGTGTTGGCAGAGATCCGGTTAGGTTCTCGGGGCGTCCCTCCAGAGGCGTACCCATCGGATAAAGGAAGTTCCTTAGCCTTGACCATTTGTTGGAAATCTAAACAATCAATACGAGCCCTTTACGGTTTTAGTTGTAGAACCTTCCTTCTAACATGGTAGTTATAGTAGGCATACTATAATGATACGTACGCTGGCTAAGATTAATATTATAGTTTCGAAATGTTTTTCTACACTATGAACTAATAATAATATCAAAAGGATTTTCGCATATCAATCATGTTTGACTACTATAAGGAGAAACCTCCCTCAAGTGTGCGATTGCATTGTGCGTGTGCCGGGAGACCTTATGGTAATTTCATTTTCCAAAAAGCATAACGGATTTCTTTTTATTTCTTTTTGTTCAAATAACTTTTTTTTTATGTTTGCTCACACTGGTCTCATGACTGACATGGAGTTTATTGTTCCGTTATCTAAACTCTAGGTGACCATAATTTTCCACACGGGCAGCCTAGAGTCAGGTTATTAGTAAGTTCTATTTTGAAGCTAAGTCAGAGCTAAGATATGGATTTGTAAATCTTTGAAGTCTATGGATTTGGAAGCCTTTGATTGCATAGCCTAGATCGTCACATTTTCGGTAGCCTTATTCTTTGGAGCTTTTGGTTTTGAGCTTTTTGCTTTGGAGCTTTGGAATGAAGATGCAGTATTGTTGGAATCTCTCTCTCTGATGGAAGACTTTGTTGTTATCTCTCCGCTGTTATATCTTTCCGTTGTTATATTTCCACTGTTATGTTGTATATTATGGCTTTGATGTTGTTGGACTTTTGTTATATCATGTTGTATCCATTTGGTGTATCAATAAAAATTCATTTTGTTTCCACTGTGTTGTTTTCATCTAATGTGTTATATCTCCAGCGAACCGGACTCCAACGTTTGAATCTTTGGCATTTGAATACGGGTGATGTATTGGATGTCGATTTTCGCAAGTCGGATTTTGGGTCGTCACATTTTTGGTATCAGAGCTAAAGGTTGAGTAAGAACTTTATCTTTGGAGTATAACTCATTAGGTGACTCGTTAGAGATAGGGTTAGAAATGCCCTAGAATGAGTATCCCTAAGATATCTAGTCCGTATGCCTAAGTCAATTAGTGCAAGAAGAGGACGAGGTAGGGGAAGTGGTAATACCACCACAAATGGTCAGACGGTGCAACAACATCAATGAAAGGAGCATCTTTTCACATCCAACCCCAGCCAAATGTAACAGAGTTATATCGAAATTTCTCAAGACTTGGAGAGGAAACCATTCAAAAGTTTGGAGACTATTATAGAAGCGCAAACTTGGATTCGATCTGGTGAGAGGATTTTTAAAGGATTGAAATTGGAGGCCGTTACTTTGATGGTTTCCTAGTAGCTCTAGGTAGAAGCTTTGGTATAGTGGGAAACCATTACATTGGCCGAATCGAAGAATGTGTTTACGTTGGGTAGATTCAAGAAAATATTAGAGCAGCGTTATATGCCTTCCGCTAGTATTTCCAGGATGTAAATAAGAAGTAAGGTAATCTTAAAGGAAATGAGTATTGGAAGGTAATCTTTTTATTTACGATAAAATTGTGAGAGTTCTATTCGACACCAGAGCCACACATAGTTTATTTCCCAGCAAACCGTAGAAGAGCTAAATCTTGAACCCGAATTCGTAGTCGAACCTATTTGTTGAAGAACCTGGTAGGAGGCCCTGCGAATCTTTGTTTATGTTGTAGAAAGATTCCTATTTCATATTCTCATCATCAGTTTCCTATCAGTCTTTTCGTTCTTGACTTTAATGAATTTGAGATTTTACTTGGAATGAATTGGTTAATGAAATATGAAGCTAAATTAGATAGTGTCAATAGAATTATATCGGTCAAAACCAAACTTAGGAATTTTGTTGTGATTTCTTGTGAGGATCCAAGTCCGAAGAGGGACAAGCTAATGTACACCGTAGGATATCCCGACCTTCGTTTGGAACCCATACCTATTGTTCGAGAATTTTTAATGTATTTTAAGAAGTTAAGTCTTTACCTTCGCATAGGGAAATCGAATTTAGAATCAACTTGGTTCCAATGTCATCCAGTTGTGCATGCAATTCGTAGGATAGCACCAAGAGTAGAGCTAGTCAAGCAAACTCAAGATTTACTGAGAAAGGATTTTATGATCTAGTCGTTCCAGTTAGGATTCAGCTATAGTATTTGTAGCTACGTCCGATGGATCTTTGAGATTGTGTGTAGATTATCGTAATCTTAATAAGTTATTTATTATTCTTAAGAATAAATTTCCTTTTCCCCAAATCAAACGACCTGTTCGATTAACTACATGGTGCTCAATTCTTTTCCAAGATGGACCAAGCCTAAGGATTTCATCAGCTGAGAATTGCGGAAGATTGTACCTGGGAAACTCTAGATAGTATTAGGAAAGCCTATCCGGATTTGAGTCAGGATAGTTAGAAAAGTTTGTTTGAATGAATTGTTTGCTTTGGTTGTTAGTATATGGCTGATATGTATGCTTGGGTTATTTGAAATAAGAGCTTTGGGATTATCTTTTGCTTTCAAATTTCTAGGACGAAATTTTTTAACGGGGGAGTTTGTAATGATCCCCTTTTTAAGCCAAATTTAATTTAGCAATTAATATAAATTTTATAAGTAATTAGTGAATTAATTTGGATTTTTCCAAAACGAATAAAATATGTGTTTGTTATATATATATATAAATAGATTGCAAATAGAATTTTGATTTGAAATTCAAAAATAAATATCTTAGAAATAAATTCAATTTAAAAAACTCTATATTTTAAAACTAATAAAAAATGTTTTTCTAATTATAATATATATGTATATTTTGTGATTTGGAAGTTATATTTTGAATTTGGTATAATAACTTTCAAAAATTATTTGAAGTTAAACTATATATTTTAAAAACTAATATATATATATATATGTCTATTTATTAATGTATTATTAGATTTTAATTCATTTTCTTTTAAGTTATATAAATTGATAAAAGGAAATGTATTTAATTGAAATAAAAAGTATAATAGCTTTAGTTAGAATAAAAATTGCTAAAAAGGTTTATATATTTTCTTTTAAATTTTTTACATAAAATAATTATAGTTGAATATATATAAATATAAAACATGTAAAACTAAATATAATAAAATGTAAATATATATAATTACAAAACTAAATTGCGAAATAAAATATAAATTATATAAAAACATTAATAACATGCAAAAGACAAGTGTAAAAATTATAAAATGCATAATAACAAGTGTAACAACTACAACATGAAATTTAACAAGTGTTTACTTAATTTTATCATGCATAAACAAGTGTCATTAGTTTCTTATTATTTTAAAATAATAAATAAAATAAAATCAAGGCTACAAATACATCTTCACTTCTCCTATCTTTCATTTTCAAAAATTTTATTCAAAACCAAAACTTAAGAAAGCAAAAACCTAGAAATTAAAACAAAACCAGAGATAAAATCAAAAACTAGAAATTAAAAACTTTTCCAAATTCAAACTTGAAGCATCTCAAACCTGATCCAAAGCATGCAAATTCAACTCAACTTAAATCAAGCATCAAGCTTCAGATCAAAGTGAAGACCGATTACCAAATTTTCAAGGTTTAAAACAAATTTCCAGATCAAAAATTATCTCCAGGCTTCGAAGCTTCTCTGTTTATCTATACAGGTGAGTAAACTACCCTTTAACAACCTTAAAACTATTATATCTTAATTGCAAGTGATAATTACTTGAAAGTATGTTGTGAAAATGGTTTGTAGGGATGTAAAATAAGATTACATGCCTGTATATATGAAAATTTAGTGTATGCATGTCTGTGTAATAGGCAAACATACCCCTGTTCAAAATCTACAGGCTTTAATTAAGTTCAAAATTCAATTCATCTTCCCCTGATCTCTTTTAGTATATGATGTCTAAAAGAAATTTGTTTTTATTGATGTAAGACAAATTTTAAAATAAAAATAAGTAGAATTATTAAGAAATTTATTTGGAAATTGGGAATTTACAGTAAAAATGTATAAAGTCAGAAAATCGATCATCTTAATTTCATGATTTGATTATATGTTCAGAATCGTACTAGAAAATGGTGAGTTTTAATAATAATATCATGATTTTTAGATTTGTATTTGTTGTGATTTCTCGAGTTGAACTGAAATTGGTTTTCTGTCGAATTTTGGTGATCGAAGGATGTTTGGGTCTCGAGATCGTGAGTGAAGTTTGCTAGGAGGTCAGGGGGTTCGAAAAAATGATGGGTGGATTTATCCACCACCATGGTGGCCGAACGACGACGAAATAGGGTTTAAACCCAGTTTTTGGTTGATGTTAGATTTTGGGCTGTTGCGTCATTGTCAGGGCACTGGAATCCTTCGGAGGTGGGGGGATCAAAGCGTGGTTCGTCAACGAACCTCTGTGCACGGTGGCGAAGGTTCTGACGACCGGAGGTGGCTACTCGAGGCGATTTCTTGGGTGACAATTTGGTTCCAGTTAGGTGCTGTCTTGCTCGATTTTGTTTTCCGACGCGATTGTTCGACCTGGGTGGTCGGGGAGGTTTGGGTAGGTCATCGGTGACCTGAAGGTGACAGTGACGATGATCGGAGCATCTGTTTACGCTTGTGTAGGTGTACATGTGTCAGTGTGTTAGGGTAGTTGTTGTTGGATTTGGGAAGAAAGATGGTCTCGGGGTTTAGCTTGGGGAATTGGGTTGTTGTTTCGAGTCTGGCCTCGGGTATGTTCGCATGAGTATTACAGGTTTTAACAAGTTTAAAATTTTAAACATAACAAAGAAAAAAAGAGTTTTCTCAGTGTTGGCTCGGGGGAAATGAGGGTTTGCTCCGAGTTAGTCTCGGGTATATGAAGTTGCAATTTAAAACCTTAAAATAAATCAAGTTTAAATAATTTCTTTATTAATTCTTTTTAAATAATAATTGCTTATTTAAGTTTGGGGTTTTAGAATAAATTATTTTAAAGTAATTGAGTTTAAAGTGTTTCAATATATATCCTTTATTTCAAATACATTCTTAAATTTTATTTAAATAAAATAAAATGGTATAATTAAGTGATTAATTAAGAAGGTAAAAAGGGTTTTCAATTGTTAATTGACTTAAAGATTATAGGTTAATTCATATCTTAATGGTAATTTATTTCAAAGGTTTGTTTAATAAGTTTTAATTGTTGTAATTAAGTAATTAATTAAGATAACGGGTTTGTCTTTAATTAATTAGGATCTTGATTAATTAAAGGATCATTTATTTGTTAATTAAGCAGGATTTGGAGGTAACTGATTTAATTTGTTGGTGATTAATTTAATTTAATTAGGGACTAAGTAATTGGTTAAGATAAATATCTTAAGATAATTGATGGATCATCAATTAGTAATTTAATGACAATTACTTAATGTAATTAATTCAAGGATGATTAATTAATGTAAGTAATTAAGGGATAATTACTTAATGAAAATTAATTGAAGGATAATTAAGTAATTAAAGGATGATTAATTAGTGTGAGTAATTAAAAGATAATTACTTAAATGATACTTATTTAATGTAATTAATTAAGGATATTCACTTATTGTAACTAATTAAGGAATAATTAATTACTTAAAGGTTAATTACTTAATGTAAGTAATTAAGGGATAATTAATTACTTAAAGGATAATTACATAATGTAATTAATTAAAGGATTATTAATTAGTGTGAGTAATTAAAGGATAATTACTTAAAGGATAATTACTTAATGTAAGTAATTAAAAGATAATTAATTAATGTAATTAATTAAGGGTTAATTAATTAATGTAATTAACTTAAAATTAATTAATTTATGTGATTAACTAAGGGATAATTAATTAATGAAAGTGATTATGAATAATTAATTAAGATGGGTGATTAAGGATGACTAATTAATTTTCATTAATTTATTGAAATAATAACAAGTGGTTTGCAATTAATTAATGTTAATTAAGCAGGATTTAAAAGTAATTAAAGTAATTTATTTAATTTAATTGGAGAATTAAATTATATTAATTAGGAATTGAACAACTGATTAATCTTGCTTATGGATGATTGGATTATATCAAATGTCTTGAATTGTTTGGTGTCTCTGATATGTAACTATTATGCGATATGTATTGTTTTGGATTGAGATGTGATTATTGTAAGCTATTTATCTGTGATGAATTGCTGTATGAATTTGAACTTCTGAATGTAATTAAAATTGTTTACTTAAACAACTTTGCCTTTAACACAAAATTTGAATTTCGTTGAGACCGGGAATTGGATTCCAAATGGTTATCGGAAAAACTCATCAAATCTTAAAGGTGGATGTTTTGTTTAAAAGATTAAAAATGGAAATGTGTATCCACATGTTCTAAAATAAGCTCTCATTAATCGGATAAGTCGGAGGTGGACATTAATTCATAAAACCCATTCCAAATAATGATATGATAAAATAGGATTGCATTTGAAGGCGATGTTTGAAGACCGGGTATTTTCGAAAACGAAAGGATTACATGTTGATTGTCTTTGCACTAAGTTGCTCCGGTATAGAGATTACCCTATGTGATGGGGATTCCGACGTGATTAGCGGATATTCGAATTTGCAAGGACTTATTCCTTAATTGGACGAAGTGCCTTCGGTTCTATTCAGACCCAGGATGGACTTGTATGGATGTATGTCTGACGTTACACTTTGAAATATAAAGCTGGTTTCTATCAAATACATTTCTGTTTGGTGGTGGAGAATTTATTCTTTAAGCTTAACACCCTTCTCTGAGACGTACGAGCTCATAGGTTATGTAGTAGATGGTTACTAGTGATATATTTCCAATTTGGTAATGTGGCATGCTAAGTGCTGAGCATTGATTGATCAAAGCATAACTTTTGTGAAAAGCATAGCTTTGTGGGATGAGACTTCATCGAACCTCACGCCCTGCAAATGGTCGAAACAGGAAGGATGCGGCAAGGTTATAGGGGTCGTGCCCCTCAGGGTATGTGCATTTCCTTCTGGATAAAAAGTGGTATCATGGTATGGAGCCCATATATTTTACTTATGTGGTTTTGTTGGAATTTGTGTGGGAGGCCTTGGTAAAGGTCGGTTACGACCGGGAGATGGTATACTAGTGACAGTTAGTTATCTAGTTACAGAGGTAACCCGGGCTTGTGTTTGCAAAGATCCGGTTAGGTTCTCGGAATGTCCCTCCAGAGGCGTACCCAATCAGATAAAGGAAGTTCCTTAGCCTTGACCATTTGTTGGAAATCCAAACAATCAATACGACCCCTTTACGGTTTTAGTTGTAGAACCTGCCATCTAACATGGTAGTTGTAGTAGGCATACTATAATGGTTCTGGCTAAGATTAATATTTTACTTTCGAAATGTATTTCTACACTATGCACTAATAATAATATCAAAAGGTTACTCGCGTATCAAGCATGTTTGACTGCTATAAGGAGAAACCTCCCCAAGTGTGCGATTGCATTGTGTGTGTGCCGGAAGACCTTATGGTAGTTTCATTTTTCAAAAAGCATAACGAATTTCTTTTTATTTATTTTTGTTCAAATAACTGTTTTTTATGTTTGCTCACACCAGTCCTATGACTTGACTCGAAGTTTATTGTTCCCTTATCTAAACTCTGGGTGCCCATAATTTTCCATACGGACAGCCAAGAGTCAGGTTATCAGTAGGTTCTGTTTTGAAGCTATGTCAGAGCTAAGATATGGATTTTGAAATCTTTGAATTCTGTGGATTTTGAAGCCTTTGGTTGCATAGCCTAGACCGTCACATTTTCGGTAGCCTTATTCTTTGGAGCTTTTGGTTTTGAGCTTTTTGCTTTGGAGCTTTGGAATGAAGATGCAGTATTGTTGGTATCTCTCTCTCTCTCTCTGTCAGAAGATTTTGTTGTTGTTATCTCTCCATTGTTATATCTTTCCGCTGTCATTTTTCTGCTGTTATGTTGTATATTTTGGCTCTGATGTTGTTGAGCTTTTGTTTTAACATGTTGTATCCATTTGGTGTATCAATAAAAATTCATTTTGTTTCCGCTCTGTTGTTTTCATCTAATGTGTTATAGCTCCAGTGAACTGGACTCCAATGTTTGAATCTTTTGCATTTGAACACGGGTGATGTATTGGTTATCGATTTTCGAATGTCGGATTTCGGATCGTCACATTTTGCATCCTTAGCTATTACCCTTGGATCCCTTTTGATTTCATCCTCCCAAGCTAAATTAATGACCAGCCGTACTTTTTCTACTTTTGGTTATTTTGTTTTGTGAAAAATGGGAATGATAAGGGAGAGAGGGTTTAAGGAGTGAAAGATGGATCTTCCTATTTAGCCCCTCTCATGTATTCTTTTATATGATAAATCTCTAAACAATCTTACTTAGTGTATTAGTAATGGATCGACCTTATAAATTTTCAAATCTCATTTTTCATAACCATTTATATTGTTCTATTTAATCATCCAATTAAATATCCTGAATAATATTAAACTAAAATCAGAGGTATTACAGGCTCCCACCTAAAGAATTTCGACCTCGAAATTCAGTAAGGACTACAAACAAGCACATCATCATGCAAATAATGCTAGTATATCCTACAAGCTATAAATTTTATATACAAACATACCATCATAAAATCTTAGGATAAGTATCCCTAATTCTATCATCTGTCTCCCAAGTGCAGTCTTTTTCGTTGTCACTCCACTGGGCTTTCACTAATTTGATCGTCTTATTCTTTAACTTCTAATCATCTCTTGCTACAATTTGAACTGGTTGTCTCACAACAGTTAGATCCGGTTCTACAACTAAGTCTTCCAGTGCATTCGAAGCAATACTTGTCTCTGGATCATGCACATACTTCCTAAGACAAGAAACATGAAACACATTATGGACACCCACCAAACTACTCTATAACTCTACTCGGTACGCGAGTTTCACTATCCTCTATCTAATATGGAATGGTCCAACATATCTCGGTGCTAGTTTTCCTGACTTTCCAAATAATACTACACCCTTAATCAGTGATAACTTAATGAAAACACGATCTCCAACAAAGAACTTTAAATTTTTACGCCTTTTATCTGCGTAACTTTTCTACCTAAACTAAGCATCTCTCATCCTATCTTGGATTTACTCAATCTTCTTTGTGGCTTCTTTTACCATATCTGAATCAAAAACCAATCTATCTTCGGTCTCTAACCAACATGTTGGTGATCTGCATAGCCTTCCATACTAAGCTTCGAAGGGAACCATTCTTATAATAGTCTGATAACTATTATTATAGGAAAATTCGACCTAATGCAACTAGTCTTCACATGATCCACTAAAGTCTAGTACACAAGCCTTCAATAAATCATCAAGCACCTTAAGACCTCTCTATCTGAATTTCACTCATTTGAAATTCATGTATTTAATTAATTTTAAAAATTCACAAGTAAATTTTAAGAGTTGAATAACTTATATTTCAAATATAGTGATTTAATTTGATAATTAAATCATTAATTTAATATTTGAAATTGAGAAATAATTCGAAATTGGATTTAATGTGAACTAAATTAATTTATAAAGTTGAATTAAATTCTATTTGAATTAGAATGATGTTAGAGAACTTTTAAAATTTAATTAAAAGTTAAATTACAAAAATTGAATATTTCAATATTTAGTTAACGTGTAAAAATAGCCATTTGCATACAGTCTCAATTTTTGATGAAACCGGTTTCATTGGATCTGTAATGCTATATTATTGTAGGATTTTAAATTTTGTGTCAATCGGATTTACGGTTTGTCCGGGGAAAGCTAAAACGTATAGAAATTTGTTTAAGTGAATTTTAATTTTAAATAGTCGATTCGAAAATCTATCTTCCAAATACGACCGAATTGGCTCTCGATATATATTGCATTGTATTCGGAGTAGGGGTAAAATGTTATAAACGCCAGGCGGCACACTTCGTTTGAGGTTCAAAATTTTTTCGGGTGAATAGTGTTTTGGAATTTTCTATAAAAGGACGTTATAATCTTCATTTTTGCCAAAACCCTAAAACAACTAGGGCAGGACGCCACTTACATATTCAATGGATGAAAAGCTCCTAAATTCTTCCCTTTTTTTCTCCAAATCCATCAATCAATTTGAGAAACTTCCTAAACAAAAAATGTAGAGAGCATCGAGATCTCTCTATCGAACGGTGGTGATCGCTTTTAGAGCTTTGGATCGACAGCAATTTTCATTCGAATGGCTGAAATTCGTGCACGAATTTCATAGCAAGGGTAGCGTGGAGCTTGAAGAGATCGTCGGTTGGAGTAGAGCTCGGCTTTGGCTTCGAAGTGGAGGTAGTTGATCGAGCTAAAACGTGGTGATGGTGGCGCGTTAATCTAGGGTAGGTCGGCGGCTTTGGGTACGCACGACCATGAGTTCGAACGAAGGAAGAAGCAAATAGGAGCGGACTAGATTGTTTTTTGTAAATCGAACGACCTGGGGGAAGCTAGGGATAAAAAAATAAAAATTAAAATAAGAAATTTGTAAATTATTATATTGTAAATTCATATGAACTTTAAAATGTTATAACTTCTTCATAAGAGGTTCGTTTTTGACGAAACAAGTTGCATTGGATTCGTACTGACGAGCACTACATTTTAGAGCTAGTTTAGAGTTGATTGGAGCTAGTGTAAATTTTGGACAAAATTAAACGGCCGGTTAATTTTATTCGGAATAAAACACTACAACTGCTATTGGAATCAAAGTGAGTATAAATCACTCTTTCTAACTCGCTGATATTTTTATATAAGTGAGAATAAATTTATTTATGCAGATTAATGATTGTTTGGATGATATTATATATATATATATATATTGATTTGTATTTGGATATATTCCTGCCTATTGGAGAAAATAAGACCCTATACGTTCCTATGTATGAGCAATTGACTCTTTTGGACGCACGTCTGCCTCAAAGCGGACATTGTATACATATTCTAATACGTATATTCGTTGCAAGTGACATGTTGGAGGGATCCAACTGGATTCCTCACTAGTATTGGTTTATTTACAGAAATTGTGTTATATATGCTGTTATCATGTGATATGTGATGTTCTGGATGCCGTGATTGATGTATTTAGTGCTATTGCAGCATTGGCCCTATTTTTGGAATTTTAAAAATGTTAAAGTAATGATTTTAAATTAAAAAGGATTTTCTAGTGATTTTGAAAATAGATTTTTATTTAATTTTTGAATTTTTAAGAAATGAATTTATCTTTAATAATTAAATGTTATAATTTTTATGTTATAAAAATTATGATTTTTGTGAAATATAACCAGAATATGATTTTTGAAACATGGGGTTAACTATTTTGTGAAATGATTTAAATTAGGATTTTTGACTTATTATAAGTGGCTTATATATATAAGATTTATAAAATTGAATTTTTATAAATCAAAATGATGAAATTATAAACATGTTTTATAAGTGTTAAAATGAAGTTATAATTGGATTTTATAAGTGAATAAGAATTATAGATTTATAAAATTTGTGAAGTTATAAATGAACGGATTTGGTAAAATAAACGATTTATAAGTAATTAACTTATAATTTGGATTTTGACATGTAAATGGGATATAAATGGAATTGGTTAATAAAAGGATTTTATAAGTGGAAGCTTTTATAAAAATATAAATGAAATTTATAAACATTGTTTTATAATTCCAAAATCAATTGAATTGGATAAGTTAAATATATTCGTTTATTAAAGGAGATATATCCACGATTTTGGACAATGGATAATCCTTTAATGAATATGTAGAAGCAATGTATTATATACATAATTTTGGACAGTGGATTATCTTTAATAAATGTGTAGAAGTTATGAATGTGGTAAATAAAGTATATTCATGATTTTGGACAGTGAATAATCTTTTAAATTAAACAAATGTTTTGAAATGTGATTTTTTTAAACGAAGTTATATGATTTGAAGTTGTTTTAAAATGTGTTAAGTATCGAAACCATAGATTTCAACATTCATTGTTGAAATACACGTTTTCAAGAAGAATGGACATGATGGACTATAACACTGTTGTTATAGTAAATGATTTTCGAAAGGAAATTTTTTGTATAGTATATGAGATTTATATATCAATCTAATTTTCGAATCCCTATACTAGGGATTTTGGGTTGTCGTAACGATGCTTTACGCAACATACGTTTTGACCCAAATAAATGTGTTTATGAAATGTTTCCTTACAGAATAAAGAATGAAATATATACTTAATCGTGATTTAAGTATATGTAATATTTTCTAAGTGTTGAAAATATAATTGATTTGTGAATTACTTATTATTAAATAAGTGTATGAAAATGTTTTCCAAAGTTGAAATGGTTTTGAGATTATATCTATTTAAAGATAATTTGAAGTGAATATTTGGCAAGTGATTTAATTAATAAAAGATTAATTAAAAGGGCCTAGTGATTGCTTATGGTGCTAAATATTTGTTTATTGCTTTAATAGTTAAATAACTGACTATCATATTAGGCTATTTTAGTTCCTCGACTTGATGTGGGAACTATTTAATCGTACACTTAGTACTTAGCCTTCTTTGTAGGCTTGATTATCGTTTGTGTTGAGGATTTTGATTCATGTAGTGCGGAGTATTACTCCAATCTATCGAGCTTCCTTCTTGGCCCGAAGGATAGCAAATTGGAAGTTCGAGACGTGATAAGTCAATGAGACTTAGATTCTGTGTAAGGTTGAGAAACGCTTTTTCATTATTGGTGCGAAGAGACAGGGATCAAATTTATTTGAAAACCACTTCGGACCAACGTATATGCATTCGATTTTGCAGGTTATTGATGATATTGATATTCAAGATTTTCATAGTGGGGGACTGCTTGTTGATCGTTTGGGGCTAAAATCCCAATATACATATAGTAGCAGTGTTCTCTTCATTATGAAATATCCAATACATGGACTATGCGCTATTAATCCTAGGGATTTTCCGATAGGATGTGGTAGGAAAGTACCTTCGATTTGTCCCATTCCTGGACAACTTGTATGGATGTTTGTCTAACATTACATTTCTACAGATTACGTACATTGGTTTTTACAAATGTACATAAGTGGTGGCGGGGAAGACAACTTCTCTTAGCCTAACACCCTCCTTGAGACGTATGAGCTCAAAGGTTGTGTTTTTGTAGAAGGCAATTAGTATTCAACGGAAATGGCCGTGTGGCATTCAAAGTGATGTGATATGTAATTTGTGAAACGTAATCATTACCTCAGGCCTCATCAGCCGGAAATGACCTAAATAGAGTTAGATGCAGCAGGGCTAAGTGGGACATTCCCAAGTAGGATATGATCATCCTCTTCTAGATATATCTTTACACGCTATGACGTTGTGTATTTGATTATTGTGGTTTGTATGCTTAGAGGCCCCTTAAAAAAAGGTCGGTAACGATCGAAGGATGACATATTCGGTACCATCTAGTTATAGAGGTGGCTCGGTCTTGTGTTGGTAGAGGAACTTTGTGATGGTTTCTCGGGACATCCATCTAGAGGTGTACCCATCAGAAGGTAGTCCTTTCACCTTGTCATTTGTATGGAAATCCAAACTCCACTGCGTACCTGCCATTTTATTTGTAGAGCCTAGTATGTTGGAATTTAATAATGGTAACAATTTCGGCTATTTTGAATATTATTTGTATACTAGACACTAGTATAATATAAGAGGATTTGATATGAAATGTTTTAGTTTTCGTAAGGTAAAAACATGTCCATGTTTATGAGTGGGCGTGTCTTATGAGATACTTTTGTTTTGATAAAGGAAAATTGTAGTAATTTAATAATTTCCGTAGAGTGTATTTCTCACGCTGGTTTACTAGACTGATCCGGGCGTTCTTCCCTTTCAATGTTCGGGTCGGACCGAGTATATTTACAAGTTCGGGTTTGGTGCTTTTGGAGCTTCAACAGGGGAGCTGGAGATATTCATTTTCGTACACACGTATCTGTTTTGATTATCCGCTGCATTGTGCTTTGCTTAGTTGTTGTATATTGTCGGCAATTGTGAGGACATGTTATTACAGCTATCCAAGCTGATAGATTGTGATTAATTGTTGGACTCTGACTGTGTATGTATATACAGTTTCTGTTTTGTAAAGATAATTGATATGATACTATATGTTTTCTGCTGCTATGTGAGATTCTGCCTTGTTCTATTTGGTTCTATCTTCTCTTTTTCTTCTCTTCTCTTCTTTTCTGAATTGTTTGAGTTTCGGTTCATCGGATGTATCGTTATTGTACTAGATCGATGTCTCGGCTTTTCGATTCATTGGACGTACCGTTTGTACTGCGTCGATGTTTCGAATTTATGGTTAGCGACCATGGAATAGCATTCCATTTTTGATACACGTGTTGGTGAGTTTATATGCTCCCGTTTATGATAGGCTTCCCCCTTTTTGTGATTTCTGGATTTCTAATTGATGATTTCTAGAATTTGTGTTTCACCACTTTTTATGATTGGCATCGATATGATGTCAATATTTGTGGTTTGGTGAATAGAGTAAAGAATATGACATTCTTTTTGTTGTTATGAGATTTCTTGAGATGTTGTATGATTTTTTTTGTTGTCAAATGTATACTTTTCATAGTATGGCATTATTGTTATCATACGTTTTGTTATATCTCTTATTCCATCTCATTTTATCTGATATTTATAGCTAGACTGATCCGTTTATTATTTTCTTACTAAATAATACTCGAGTCAGACCGAGATGTTACAGGTGCTTCTACTTGACTCCTCATCTAGGAGTATTACCTGACCTTTGGCTAACTACACTATATTGGTAGTTTTTGTTGTTATACATTCGAGATAGAGACTCCTTGATGTATACATATTCTTTTGTTTAGCACTTGTATGTATTCTTTTGTTATTCTATGGATCTTGTTTGACCGCTACTCTGATAAACACTTTTAAGTGTTATATATATTCATATCTATTTCCGCCTTTGTGATATGGATATCTGTGACTGATTGTGTATGCTTATTTCTATATTTGTTTCCAATGATCATATAGCCACTTTTTAGTAGCTTTGGGTTTGTATCGGTATGTTGGACTCGCTATCGAGATGAAAAGATTATATTTTTAATATGGCACATCGGTACGCGCACAAAGCAATTACACGGAGGGTCGCTCCTCAACAGCCTTATTCTTCGCGCTAGTTGACGACATTAATCCGTAGTGTCCTTGGCTATCGTGAGTATAGAGGTGGTGTGGGGGACCGCAATTAACCTTAGCTAGCATAGCACATTTCGTCGTATGCCTACTATAGCTACCATGTTCAATAGCAAGTTACCGCCATATTCCATGGCAGGTTATACAACTAAAACCGTACAGGGAACGTATTGTTTCTTTGGATTTCCAATAAATGGTCAGGCTAAGGAACTTTCAATTGCCACATAAGTACGCCTCTTGAGGGACATCCCGAGAACTTACCCAGCTCTCTGCTAACACAAGGCCGGGTTACCCCTGCCCGAAAGTAATACCTACAAGTATGCCACTCCCGGTCATTTGCGATCTTTATCCGAGGGGCCTCAACGACAAAGCAACAACCACAAAGTAATAAATTTGCAGCAACCACATAGGTTAAATATCCGGGCTCCATACCATAATATAACCTTTTCCGAGAAGAAATGGACTTACCCTAGGGGCGCAACCCCTAACAACCTTGTCGCATCTTTCCTGTTTCGACCATTTCCAGATTGTGAGGTCCGACGAGGTCTCGACCATAAAGCTATGCTTTTCACAAAAGCCATGCTTCGGTCAACAAATGATCAGCAACACTCAGCATGCCACACTACCAAATTGAGAATGTATCAATAGTAACCATCAACTGCATAACCTCTGAGCTTGTACGTCTCAGAGAAGGGTGTTAAGCTAAGAGAATAAATCTCTGCCACCAAACAGAAATGTATTTGATAGAAATCAGCTTTACATCTCAAAGTGTAATGTCAGAAATACATCCATATAAGTCTGTTCCGAATTCGAACAGAACCGTAGGCACTTCTCAAAGAAGCCCTTGCAAATTCAGATAATCCCTAATCATGTCCGAACTCCCCATCACAAAAGGTGATCAAATCTCTATACCGGGGATCAGCCGGTGCAGATACATTCGACGAGTTATCCTTTTGCTTTCGAAAATATCCATCTTCACCACCGGTCTTCAAATGCTATCCATAACGTCATATCATTATTCAGAATGGGTTTTAAGACACAAAATCCTCTTCCGGCCAAACCGAATAATGAGCGCTAAAATTTAAAACCATATGGATATTTGGATCTTAGTTAAGTCACGACTTAAAGCCCAAAACTTTTCTTTTAAATGGTTTAAAAAAATTTCCATTTTAATCTTTTAAACAAAAAGATTTACTTCACAAAGTTCACCAATCTTTCACAAAGATTCATTCATAGCCTTTCTAAACAATTACCTTTTCAAATTGGATTAACTCATCCAATCTTTAAATCAAAGATTCAATTCATAGCTTTCAAAACCATTTCCATTTCAAATCTTTTAAACAAAGGATACACCTTTTAGATCCTCCTCAATTTCAAAACAAAGTTCAACAATCTTTTACAAAGATTTATTCATAGCTTCCAAAATAATTCTATTTCAAACTTGAAATCTTTTCAACATAAATTGGAAATCCTTTCTTTATATGAAAGCTATTATTATTTGAAAAACAATCCTTTTCATTTCGAAATAATCCGATTACATTTGCACAAGTTAATGCCCTTCAAGTATAAACTTGGGTTAAATTCAAATTTCCAAAACAATACTTTTAAAATGGTTTAAAACCCATATTATATAACTTGTATAACCTTTTTAAACCATAATTTCCAAACATAGAATTCAATTTCAAATCTTTAATTTAAATTCAAATCAAACCATTTAAATTTCAAAACTTTATCAAGTTATTCAAAATAACTTTTATCTTTAAAACTCCTTTTTGAAATCTTTTCATATCTAACCCAATTCCATTTCCAAAACCATTTGGGTTCAAAATTCAAATTTTAAATAAAATAATTTTTTAAATTCAAAATATCTATGACTTAACCGAATCCTCGTGCAATCAATATTTGTGTGTGTATGGTGTAGTCCAGGAGTTTCACACAATAGTGCAACAACATCAATCATCACAGATTCAAACACAACAATATCGAATAAGCGGTATAATACTATAACGCTTATCTTCATTCACAGATAAACATAGATAAATAATATAAATTCATCACAAATAAATAAATTACGTTCATCATAGATCGAATCAAAATAATCCATATCACAAAGCATCACACAGCAGAGATATCAAACAATTCAAAATTTAGTAGAATTCAAACATCCATAAGTAAGATCAATTAAATATCCGATTAGTTTAAATCAGATTAATTACTTATGAATAAATTTCTAATCCTGGTTAATTAGTATTAATTAATTACAAATCTTGTTAATTAATTAACCTTAAATAAATTAATTAACCTTAAAACATTAATTAATAAATTTCAATTAATAAATCGGTTAACCTTTAATCATCAAATAATTAACCTTTTAATTATGTAATTATCCTTTAATTAAACATCCTTAATTAATTATGTTAATTAAATTAACTTGAAGTCAATTACATAATTAACTAACCCTTAATTAATTATGATTTAATTAATTATCCTTAATTACCTTAATTAATAAATCTCATTAGATAAATCTTTAAGTAATTAATCCTTTTAATTACATTAGGTATTCATTCTTTTAAATTACTTTCATTAAGCAATTATTATTTAATTACATTCACTAAGTAATTGACTTTAAGTAATTAATTACCTAAAATTACTTATCATTAATGAATCAACCTTTAATTAATTAATCACATTAATTAACCTCAAATTAATCATATTAATTTATTATCACATAAATGTAATTACAGAAATTAAATAGCTTAATTTAATTAACACAAAGTAATTATTCCTCAATTAACTTTTAAAAAATTTAAATCTTTAAACCTTTAATCTTTGAAACCAAATTATTTTTAATCCATCAATTATTATTTTATTTACTTCTTAATTACAACATTAAATTTATTTAACGTAAACTAAATATTTTATTTAAAATAAAGAAGTAAAACACTTGAACTTAATTAATTTAAAACAATTATTTTTAAAGCTATTTAACCAAAAAAAGTATAAATCATTTATTATTAATTAAGAAAAACTTTAAAATTTGATTTAAATTAAAATTTGAAAACCTGGTTTAAATTTTAAAAAGAATCAAAACTATCTACCAAATAACCCGAGCCAAATACGATTTTTCCCGAGCACAAACCCTGGGCAACTTACTCTACCATTTCCTTCGGTCCAATTCGATCGATCTCGAGCTTGTCCCCGAGGCAACAATCCTTCCCTCCCAAACTACAACAAAACCAGATATTCAGTGATACTGGTGCACGTGTACAGCCAATTGGCAACGATCTGATCGTCGCTAAGATCTCCAGCAACTCACCTACGACCACGGCAACAAATTCGACCACCAGATTCCTCAATTTCATCGTTGTTCAAATTTGAACAACTCGATTCAAACTGGAACAATACCGATCGCCAAAAAAATGCTTGTCTCTAATCATTTCAACCACTAGACGCCACGCAACTCTGGCCACACCTTGCCGACCCTCCTTGCTGCCATCGCCCACAATTTCGAGCAACTCGAATCACAAGAGGTGATGCAGTACACCAAAAACCCGACCTCGACATAAACTAGGGTTAAGACCTAGTTCGACCTACTACCACCAACATGGTGTTTTATACACCCTCCTGCCATTTTTGCCAACAACCCCGATGCTCCAGCTATCTTCACCAAGAATCACGACGTTCAGTTCGTCGTGAGTCGGCGAGAATTTACGAAAACCCATTTTCCGTTCAAACCCAAAATCCCACTTTAAATCAAAACTAAAAATCACAATTTTATTTTTAAAATTCAACATTTACAAGCATTAACCAGACTGCACGATCAAAACAAGGAATTAAATCATTTGATTTTTTTTCTTTAAAAGATCATTATTGTGAATTTTTTTCCAGTAACTTATTTGTTAATTCTATATAATTATATTTTTATAAATAATGTTACACTCATATGAACATTTTTCATTTAGCAATCAAAGCCTAAAATGGTTTGTGTTGGGATAATTTAAATTTTCGAATAGGTTTGAATGTGTGCACAGGGGCTAGTTTGCCTGTTTTCAGACATACACACCTACATCTACTCATATATATACATACTTGTATGCATTCAAACAAATTTACATACATCCAAACATTTTCCATAGCTTCAACAAGTTAAATATTAGATTGAGGGGAGTTTACTCACCTGGATATTTTAAAGGCAGAGAAGTATTTAAGCCTGGAAAATTGACCTTGAGCTTAATCTGGTGAAGCTTGATGTTTTGATTCTTGAAACCGTAATTTCTTGATCTTTAGTTGAAATTGAATCTTGGATTTTTATTTGTTTTCAGGCTTTTGAAATTGTTGTTTGGTGTTGAATCTGCTCTTGCTTAAAACTTTGAATTGCTCAGGTTGAAATGCTTTAGGCTTGTAATTGTTTTGTTTTGATTTTGATTTTATTTTGATTTCTAGGTTACACTTGATTTGGATCTTGTTTTTGATTGAACCTGATCTTGTTTTCAGGTTTGAAGAGTTTATTTTTTAGATTTTTATTGTTTGCTTCAGGCTGAAGCTCTTGCTTCCAGGTTTGTGTTTTCTTCTTTTTTCTTTTGTTTCGATTTTTTTTCTTTTGATTTGTAGTTTAGTTTGAGAAGTTTTGAACTGAGAAAAAAATACACATGGTTCTCAAATTACTTATTTGTATATATATTTCAATTCCAAGAGAAAAAATTAACTTTTTTGCCATTTGTCTATATCAAGTCACATTAACTTAACACTTGTAAATGCAATTTATCATTAAGAAACACATGTTAATATATATAATCTTAACCTTACATTTGTTTGAACTATGTGTTGTGATATTAACACTTGTTAAATCCAATTAATTTTATGTTTAAATCCTTTTGTTTTTTTATTTACAAATTATGGTCTAAACCCTCTTGTTTATAAATAATGCTTTAAAACTTTTCTTTTTATAAATAACTAAATTCTTATATTCACATATGTTTATATTTACAACATCATAAGAAATTAAGTTTGAAATCTAATTACACTAAATAAATAAACACATATATAGATTATTTATAAGTCTTTAAAATATAAATTTAACTTTAAATAGCGTTTTAAAATTATTTATATCAAATTAAAATTTAACTTTTAAATATCTTTTAAAAATTTACTATATTGAGTTCCAATACAACTTTCAAAATTTATATTACATACGTATATTATAAATTAGAAAACAATTTTCTATTATTTTTGAAACAGAGCATTTCAAATCCAAATATTATTTATAAGAAATTTACTTTGAATTTCAATTTATATACGTATATATATGAATAAACAAATAAATATTTTATTTAGTTTGGAGAATTCAAATTAATTCACAATTAAATTCTAAAATTTAAATAAATTACCAATTTAAATTTGATTTAAAATCGGGATCGTTACACTTTTTCTCCAAATCAATCAATCAATTAGAGAAACTTCCTAAACGAAAAATGTAGAGAGCATCGAGATCTCTCTATCCAACAGTGGTGATCGCTTTAAGAGCTACGGATCGACGATGATTTTCTTTCAAACGGCCGAATTTCATAGCAAGGTTGTGCCGAGCTTCAAGAGATCGTCGGTGGGAGTAGAGCTCGGCTTTGGCTTTGAAATGGACGTAGTTGATCGAGCTAAAATGTGGTGATGGTGGACGTTAATCTAGGGTAGGTCGGCGGCTTTGGGTACTCATGGCCGTGAGTTCGAACGGAGGAAGAAAAAAATAGGTGCGCCTTAGATCATGTTTTCAAAATTAAACGGCCTCAGGAAAGCTAGGGTAAATGTAACGACTCGATATTTTCAACCATTCGCATCCGCACATGTCGAACATGAATTGCTCAAAATACCGCGTTGTAAATAAAATTTGGCAAATCTCAGAATATACAGTAAATAAATAATCACAGATCACAGACACAGAGTAAATAATAATGCAGCGGAATTAAAAGAGATGGTAGTTCATGAAGCTACTATATAAAAATAAGATACATCAGAGTTAAACAAGATACAACAGAAGAGTAACAAGATACATCGGGTACAAATCAGAATACATCAGTGGAATCACTAGATACTGAAAGCAAAATAGATGGCTGGATCTTCAAGAAAAGCTCCAACTCCGAAGGTGAGTCTTGAATGCTGAATCACTCAGTCTGACTCAAGCATAAAGCAAAACATAAAACACTCGACTCAAGACATAAATACTTATGAACTGTAAATTAACTCAAGTGAACAGTAACAAAATGCATCAGTAACTTAAAGGATGCTTGGGATCGCCCACCCTTCATGGATCCATTAAACTATTCACTATGTAGTAATATTGCGCTATTATAATAATGTCTACAGTAAAATAAACTTACTTTAAAATAGTGTTGAAGGTTACCCATATAGCCCCCAATACGTAGTAGTCCCAGTAGTTCATCCAGTATCAGCATATCTCCAAATTGCAAGACTACCCTAAATACTCCATGGGCTACGGAAGAAAAACAAACTCGTAGTAAGGCTCGCTATGGTAGGTGACATAGGACACAAGGCAATGCCAGGGTTGATATACCAATTATGCACACGAGCTGGTGGTAACGTAGCAGCCACATACGCCCACCTCAGAACACACTCCCAAATCAAAATCGAAGGATGGCCATCAAATCAACCACAAGTAAGAGTATAGTATCGAAGAAATGTGTCTGAACGGAGGAATGACCTCACTTGGCCCAAGATCGCTCCAGTTTTAGCCACCTTATGCCAACTTACGGAAGTTGGGTCCACGTAATATACCACAAGAACGTCGCCACCATCCTACTTCATTCTGGAATCTCCACCGCATACAAAATTGTTAAAGTGGTTTTCGGAGTTGGCAGAGAGTATGACAACTTTCGATCCCGGTCTCTTTAACAACCAATCGTTATTATAACGCCGTGGTCATTTCAAAATAGTTTGTACTTCAAAAATCAATTCATTTCATTTCAAAACTATATTCCTTTCAAAATAGTTTTTACTTCGAAACCAAAACCATTTTTATTACAAAACTATATCCAAATCAATACGATATCATTTCAATTTCAAATAAAATATTCTCCCTTTCAAAAATCATAATACTTTCAAAGTTATAACTCTTTCGAAACTAGAATACTTGAAATCATTACACTTTGAAAATCATAACATTTCGAAATCATGGAACATTCATTTAATTATTTACATTTTACAAATTTATTCAATTAAACCCAAATTTTCAAATTTCCAATTTAATTCAATTCAAACCATCAGTTTCAATTAAACTCAGTTTTCCAACAAACCATTTCAAATCTTATCAAGTTCAAATATAGATTTTATCCACAAAATAAAGTATTCAATTTTTCAATATAATTCAAAGCTATAAAGATATCACATTTCAAAACTAAAATTTAAAATCTCATATATCTCAAATTTAATTTCATTATTACTTAGTCTTGAAATATTCATTTCAAAAATCCAATATTATTTAAATAACTCAAAAATCATTTGCAAACCATTTCAATCATCAAAATATCATGTCCTTTCAAAAATCTCATTATCAAATCATTATTTGAATTCAAATTCAAATATCCAAATTTAAATATCATTTAAAATCAAATATTTCATTCATTTACTATTCCAAATATCATTACAAAATACATTTCAAAAATTTCATTCAAAAATTCATTTATCTCATTACATTTCATTCCATTTAATACATAACCAAGTAAGCCTTATTTAAATTCAAATTCAATTTAAATTCCTTAAAATTCAAATTTAAATATTAAAATATATTCAAAAATCCTTAAATTTAACAAATAACCAATTCTAAAAGTTAAATCATTTAACACCATAAAATTTAACTCAAACAGTGTTAAAATCTATAACATTTCAAAACATCGACAAATTATAGCAACGACAACATTTATAAAGTGCTATCGTAGCTTATAGTTTTCAAAATAGTTTAGTTCAAGAACAACGGCATTTATAAAGTGTCGTAATAGATATTTGGTTATTTCAAACATACTTAGAACAACAGCATTTTAAAGTGTTGTCATAAAACTACAACATTTTAGAAATGCTATAAATAAAATTCCAGATTTTATTATAACTTCTCAAAAACAATAAAATTTCAAAAAATTTCTATTTAAATTTATAAATCATATTTCTAGACTTCAAAATTTCACATTTAAACCATTTTAACATATGATTTATCATAATAAAATTTTGAAATCAAATATCCAATTAAATATTCAATTCATTTGTTAAGTCAAAATTCATTGTTTTCTTAACTTATAAATTTAATAAAACTTATCATTTTACTTTAAATATCATTTCAAACTTTAAATTAAATTTCCATTATTTAGTTACATTTTAAAAATATAATTTAAAGTCAAAAATCACATTTACTTCAAATTTACGTACTTAAATTCACAATTTCAAGTCTTAATATTTAATTTTCTTAAAATCATAAAATATATAATTTTAAATCAAAAATTCATATTTTAAAAATACATATCTATATAAAAATCATTTAAAAATATACCACGGGGTCTGTATATAATTTTCAAACCTAGGTCAAGTGATACAGGTATATATCATTTCAATCTGCAATTTAAAAAGAAAACCCGAGTTCTATCATTTCAAACCTGCAATCCCAAGTAAAATAAAATACAATAAAAATCGCTCAGGCCTATTATTTCAGTCCATAACGATTTTTTCTTATTCTAAAGTCCGTTCGGGTATGTTTCATTTCAACCCATAGTGATTCTATTCTAACAGGGAACTTGCAGTGTGAATATATGCATAAATAATATAAACAGATACACTAACATGTGAATGTCACAATATAATGTCAAATATTAGATGTCAGGTGATAATAGAGTTAACATGGTAATAACATGGTATAGCATATCATATCATCATCATTTACTTGCATAAACATTTTTAATTACTAAATATTTGACATCAATTCACTATTTCATAAGTAGAATGTCAAAATGAGAAAGACTCACCTTTTTAAACTGGAGTTAGCAAATCAAACTACAGGAAAAGATGCCAGAAAGCACGATAGCACGACATTGGATTAAAGTGATTGGAGAGAGCCAAGATATGATCTTGTAAACAACCAATTAACACAAGCAATATAACATATGAATATACAACCAGAACAATATAGAAACAAGTTGAAATACAAGGCAAGTCTTTACCATTCAAATGCTCAACCAAGGTGGAACATGAGCTTAGCCAATGATGTGTTAAGCTCAGATTTGGCATCATATAGGTCAGGTTTAACATCAAATAGGCAAGGCAACAAGTGGATGAAGGTGGTAGGTGATGCAACATGAAGAATATCAAAGACAAGGCAAAAGAGGCAAGTTGTGGTGCATTTTTGGCTCGGCTTGGACATTGCTTGGCTCGGCCATGGGGTTTCAGATCTGAACATAAGTAAAGTGATGGTGCAGCAGCGGCCAAGGTCATGTAGGTGATGGTGGTGGTGGTTCTAGGGGTGGCCGAAGTGATTGATGAAGGGTAGGTGGAGTATAGTGGCTTGGCTAGGCATTTTTGGAAGAGTTTTATGCAAATTTATGGTGTTTTGTTCATATGGAGGTCACGGCCTGAGGTGGTGGTTAAAGGAGGAGGTGGTGGTTGCTATGGCTGGTGATGGTGGAGAGGATGGTGGTGATGATGGGTGGTAGGGCCGAGCAAAGTTGAAGAGAAAACAAGGACAAAATCAATGAAGAAGAAGAGAAAAAGTAGAAGGAAGAATGAAAGCCATTGCTCATTTTTTTTCTTTCTCAGGACTGAAATGGACATGAATAGTGAGGGGATGAGAAAGTTTTCACGTGAATTCTAAGGAGAATACATGGCTAGTAAGAAAATGGAAGGTCAAGCCAATGAAGAGGCACAAGAAAAAGGAAAGGACACGGGCAAATGAAAAGTCACTAGAAATGAAAAGTTTTTGACTCTTTGAATTTCCGTTTTGTTTTATTCAAATTAAACAAAATAAAATCAGTAAATAAAAATAAAAAGCTGAACAAAATAAAGTGGAAATGAAAATAAAATAATATCTTAGGAAAAATAAAAAGTAAATAAAGAAAATAGTTATTAAATTGAAACTAGAAAATTAAAATTTTGTAAACAAAGTACAATAAACATTTGAAAATTTTAACAACATTTTTTAAATGTTTTAAAATAAAATTATATACATAACATATCATATAACACATATATACACAAGATACGATAAACAAAAATATCATTTATTAAAATTAAAATAAACAATTTTGTTAAACAAATCAATTTACACACAATATTATAAAAAGCATAACTTTCACAATATAAATCGGATTTCAACGAAACAAAAAGCAGTATTCTTGAAATTTTATATATTTTCATAATAAAGAATAAAATTAAAAAATTAAAATATTTAAAACTTAAATTTAAAAGTCAAAGTTTGACCATATTGACCAAAATTCACATTTCTGAAAAATATTCTATTTATTCATGTTTGGAATTCTAATTTACATACAATTCAAAATTTATATTTAAAATAACAAAATTTATTAATTTTAATAAATAAAATAAAGTTTTTAAATCAAGAATTCAATTTAAATAATTAAAATACATAATTAAAATAATCACAAAATACAGGGTTGTTACACTCTCCCCCACTCAAAACATTTCGTCCGCGAAAAGGAATGAGGTACGGGAAAGCATAGAAAAAGATAGAATGAAATAGGATTAAGACAAGATGACAAGAAGATTGAAATTTTGCATGATAACTGTTGTTATAGGTAAGTTTAACAAGGTAGAGATGATCTTTCCAAGATCCTCCAGAATTAAAAACACAAGCACGAAAAAGTCTCTAGAATATGACTCACTTTTCCGCTTGACTGACGGTCTGTGGATGGCAAGCAGTGTTTAGATTCAAAAAAATGAGTACCAAAGATTATAGAAAGATTTTTAAACAGACTGGTATAAGCAATAACCTTCCCATTCTATAACAGGATAGGAGAAATAAGGACAACTAAAAGATAGTTTGAAAAACAAAATAAGATAATAAATTTAAAACCATGAAAATTTCAACTTAAATTGAAAATTAATTTACATGAGTTAAATAAATCTTAAAAATCTCTAATTTCAGTATCTTATCATTAAATTATCTTAAATTAACAATCTTAAAAATCATAGATTTGAAAAAAAATCATTTATTATACACATAACGTATTCAATGAAATTAATTCTTCTTTATTCCTGATTAAAATTAAATTTTATTCCTCTCAATATATTTTATCACCAATGTCATATATATTTATACTTATTATAACTGCTTCAATTTATTCTTAGTTTATATATCATCATTTTATATTGTAAATTATTCCATTACCTTTTTCTTCACTATTAATCTTTTTATAACTAAAATTTGAATGTATAACATTTATTATAACCACTCAAATTTTATTTATAAAATCCTTTTTATATTGTATATTATCCAATTACATATTCAACTTCTAAAATTAAGGTAAATTATATTGGAATGAAATTGTGTATTATACAAATAAAACTTTCCAATTAAATCATTTCAAGCTTGAATATTTATCCAAATCTTGAAATTATACTTAAAATTTATCTTTCAAGAAAAAAATTTAGGAATTAAATTTCGATAAATCCCAAACTATTTAGAGATAAATAAATGCACATATACTATATATATATATATATATCCATTCAAATTTTAAATCATATATCAGCATATGTTATAAATCCAGTCTTATTTAGAAATTCAAATCAATTAAATTCCCCATAACAAAACTGTAGCAAGACCGCAGAATGGTCCCTTCACTTCGAAACTCGAAATGAATGTTGATGATGCTGCAGTCATCACCGAAGTTATTTTCCAGCGACAAAGAGAAGAGCACTAGTTTTAAACTTTAAAATTCTTTGGAAACAAATTTCTATTCTAAAATACTTTAAATAGTATATCCTTTAAAACTTTAAACACAAGATTTGAAATCCAACGGAAATTAGATTCTCAAATTCTAGTTTTTTAAATTCATTTTAAAATTTCAAATAAATTTATAACCATGTTTAATAGTTCAATTATTTATATATGAAACAAGAGATAATAATATATAAAATCAATTGCTATTTCTTAACAACCAATTCAATAAAATCCAGAAAAAGATTTATAATATAGTTACAAAATTTATTTCATTACTAAATTTGAAAAAAACTTATTGTGTTAGTTTGCTCTGTTCAAGTGTTATGGAAATCTTATCGATAGCGTTGATCAGACGAATCGATTAGAAACCCAAATCAACATCAACAACTCAAACAACATAATATATAAAACATTTTAAATATTAGTTTACAAATACACTTCAAGAATGATTTGAAGATAAGTTGGAAACAAAGATGAGATGATTAAATAACAGAATAGGAAGATGGATGAGCTTATATAAATCACGGGTAACGTTAATCGGGTCAACCGTCACTTAAAGAAAAAGATCGATGTGGATTTCTGGGGGTAAATCTACATTCGATCTCAAGAGATAGAGTTTGGGATTATAAGAGATACAGCATCTAAACCGAGGATATAAAATCTCTGGTGAATCGATGTTGTTGTAAAGAAGTTTCACCCCTTTACCAATCAAAGTTGAGATTGGCGGGACCGCCGACTCATTATAAAGATCTTTCAAAGTGAGTTATGGGATACTCCAGAATCAAAAGAAGACGAATATTGAGGAACACGAATGGATTTCGGAGCCGTAGGGAATGTTTCAAAATTCAAAAGAATTAAGTCAAAAAGGAAGAGATTCAAACTCCAATGAAAGTGATTCTGTAAATACACCTACCCCATATGCTGAATTTTGCCTAGAGCTAACAAAGCTCTGATACCAAATGTAACGGACCACCCGCTAGTAGGGTAACACCCACCGTAGCATACATTGGTACCTGTGTTCGGCCTTTACGGCCAGCCTCTCGACTGCACCACCAATCCCCACGGGGTCATGTAGGGGTAAGAGTCATCCGCTCGCTTACAAACCAAATGCAAGAACCCCCTATCATGATGCACCCTCCAAGCGCATAGGCACACACACATGTTGGACTCAAATTGCTCAAAATACCACGTTGTAAATAAAATTTGGCAAATCTCAGAATATATAGTAAATAAATAATCACAGATCACAGACATAGAGTAAATAATAATGTAGCAGAATTAAAAGAGATAGTAGTTCATGAAGCTACTATATAAAAATAAGATACATCACAGTTAAACAAGATACAACAGAAGAGTAACAAGATACATCAGGTACAAATCAGAATGCATCGCTGGTATCAATAGATACTGACAGAAAAATAGATGGCTGGATCTTCAAGAAAAGCTTCAATTCCGAAGGTGAGTTTTGAATGCTGAATCACTCAGTCTGACTCGAGCGTAAAGCAAAACACAAAACACTCGAATCAGGACATAAATACTTATGAACTGTAAATCAACTCAAGTGAATAGTAACAAAATGCATCAGTAGCTTAGAGGATGATTGAGATCGCCCATCCTTTAAGGATCCGTTAAACTATTTACTATGTAGTAATATTGCACTATTATAATAATGTCTACAGTAAAATAAACTTACTTTAAAATAGCGTTGAAGAGTTGCCCATATAGCCTCCAACACGTAATAGTCCCAGTAGTACATCCAGTATCAGCATATCTCCAGATTGGGAGACTGCCCTAAATACTCTATGGGCTACGGGAGAAAAACAAACTCGTAGTAAGGCTCGCTATGGTAGGTGACACGGCACACAAGGCAATGTCACGGTAGATATACCAATTACGCACACGGGCTGGTGGTAACGTAGTAGCCACATACGCCCACCTCGGAATACAATCCCAAATCAAAATCGGAGGATGGCCATCAAATCAACCATAAGTAATAGTATAGTATCGAAGAAATGTGTCCGATCAGAGGAATGACCTCACTTGGCCCGAGATCGCTCCTGTTTTAGCCACCTTATGCCAACTCACGGGAGTTGGGTCCACGTAATATACCTCAAGAACGTCGCCACCGTCCTACTTCATTCTGGAATCTCCAAAGCGTATACGGTTGTTAAAGTGGTTTTCGGAGTTGGCAGAGAGTATGACAACTTCCTATCCCGGTCTCTTTAACAACCAATCGTTGTTATAACGCTGTGGTTATTTCAAAATAGTTTATACTTCAAAAATCAAATCATTTCATTTCAAAAATATATTCCTTTCAAAATAGTTTATACTTCGAAACCAAAACCATTTTTATTTCAAAACTATATCCAAATCAATACGATATCATTTCCATTTCAAATCAAATATTCACTCTTTCAAAAATCATAATACTTTCAAAGTTATAACTCTTTCGAAACCAGAATACTTGAAATCATTACACTTTGAAAATTATAACATTTCGAAATCATACATTTGAAATCATGGAACATTCATTCAATCCTTTAAATTTTACAAATTTATTCAATTAAACCCAAATTTCCAATTTAATTCAATTCAAACCATCGGTTTCAATTAAATTTAGTTTTCCAACAAATCATTTCAAATCTTATCAAGTTCAAACATAGATTTTATCCACAAAATAAAATATTCAATTTTTCAGTATAATTCAAAGCTTTAAATATACCACAATTCAAAAATAAATTTTAAAATCTCATATATCTCAAATTTAATTTCATTATTACTTAGTCTTGAAATATTCATTTCAAAAATCCAATATTATTTAAATAACTCAAAAATCATTTCCAAACCATTTCAATCATCAAATATCATGTCCTTTTAAAAATCTCATTATCAAATCATTATTTGAATTCAAATTCAAATATCCAAATTTAAATATCATTTAAAATCAAATATATCATTCATTTATTATTCCAAATATCATTACAAAATACATTTAAAAAATTTCATTCAAAATTTCATTTATCTCATTACATTTCATTCCATTTAACACGTAACCAAGTAAGCCTTATTTAAATTCAATTTAAGTTCCTTAAATTCAAATGTAAGTATTAAAATATATTCAAAAAACCTTAAATTTCACAAATAACCAATTCTAAAAGTTAAATCATTTAACACTTTAAAATTTAACTCAAATAGTGTTAAAATCTATAACATTTCAAAACATTGACAAATTATAGCAACGACAACATTTGTAAAGTGCTATCGTAGCTTATAGTTTTCAAAATAGTTTAGTTCAAAAATAACGGCATTTATAAAGTGCCATAATAGATATTTAGTTATTTTAAACATAGTTAAGTTCAAAACAACAGCATTTTAAAGTGCTGTCATAAAACACAGCATTTTAGAAATGCTATAAATAAAATTCCAGATTTTATTATAACTATTCAAAAACAATAAAACTTCAAAAAAATTCTATTTAAATTTATAAATCATATTTCTAGAATTCAAAATTCCACATTTAAACCATTTTAACATATGATTTATCATAATAAAATTTTAAAATCAAATATCCAATTAAATATTCAGTTCATTTGTTAAGTCAAAATTCATTGTTTTCTTAACTTATAAATTTAATAAAACTGATCATTTTACTTTAAATATCATTTTAAACTTTAAATTAAAGTTCCATTATTTACATTTTAAAAATATAATTTAAAGTCAAAAGTCACATTTACTTCAAATTTACATACTTAAATTCACAATTTCAAGACTTAACATTTAATTTTCTTAAAACCATAAAATATATATTTTTAAATCAAAATTTCATATTTTAAAAATATATATCTATATAAAAATCATTTAAAAATATACCACGGGGTCTGCATATAATTTTCTAACCTTGTCAAGTATACAGATATATATCATTTCAATCCGCAATTTAAAAAGAAAACCCGGGTTCTATAATTTCAAACCCGCAATCCCAAGTCAAATAAAAAACAATAAAAATCGCGCAGGCCTATCATTTCAGTCCATAATGATTTTTCCCTATTCTAAAGTTCGTTCGGTTATGTATCATTTCAACCCATAATGATTCTATTCTAATAGGGAACTTGCAGTGTGAATATATGCATAAACAATATAAACAAATACAGTAACATGTAAATGTCACAATATAATGTCAAATATCAAACGTCAGGTGATAATTAACGGAGTTAACATGGTAATAACATGGTAAAGCATATCATATCATCATTATTTGCTTGCATAAACATTTTTAATTACTAAACACTTGTCATCAATTCACTATTTCATAAGTAGAAATGTCAGAGTGAGAAAGACTCACCTTTTCAAGCTGGAGTTAGCAAATCAAACTACATGAAAAAAATTCCAGAAAGCACGATAGCATGACACATCACGACACTGGATTCAAGTGATTGGAGACAGCCAAGATATGATCTTGTAAACAACCAATTAACACGAACAATATAACATATGAATATACAACCAAAAACAATATAGAAACAAGTTGAAATACAAGGCAATAAAGACAAGACCTTGTCTTTACCATTCAAATGCTCAACCAAGGTGGAACATGAGCTCAGCCAATGATGTGCTATGCTCAGGTATGGCATCATATAGGTCAGGTTTAACATCATATAGGCAAGGCAATAAGCGGATGAAGGTTGTAGGTGATGCAACATGAAGAATATCAAAGACAAGGCAAAAGAGGCAAGTTGTGGTGCATTTTTGGCTCGGCTTGGACATTGCGTGGATCGGCCATGGGGTTTCAGATCTGGATAGAAGTAAAGTGATGGTGCAACAGCGGCCAAAGGTCATGTAGGTGCTGGTGGTGGTGGTTCAAGGGCTGGCCGATGTGATTGATGAAGGGTAGGTGGAGTATAGTGGCTTGGCTAGGCATTTTTGGAAGAGTTTTATGCAAATTTTGGTGTTTTGGTCATATGGTGGTCACGGCCTGAGGTGATGGTCAGAGGAGAAGGTAGTGATTACTGTAGCTGGTGATGGTGGAGAGAATGGTGGTGATGATGGGTGGTAGGGCCGAGCAAAGTTGAAGAGAAAACAAGGACAAAATAATTGAAGAAGAAGAGAAAAGGTAGAAGGAAGAATGAAAGCCATTGCACTTTTTTTTTCTCAGGACTGAAATGGACGTGAATGGTGAGGGGATGAGAAAGTTTTCACGTGAATTTTAAGGAGAATACATGGCTATGTAAGAAAATGGAAGGTCAAGCCAATGAAGAGGCACAAGGAAAAGGAAAGGACACGGGCAAATGATAAGTCACTAGAAATGAAAAGTTTTTGACTCTTTGAATTTCCATTTTGTTTTGTTCAAATTAAACAGAATAAAATCAGTAAATAAAAATAAAAAGCTAAAAAAATAAAGTGGAAATGAAAATAAAAAAATATTTTAGGAAAAATAAAAAGTAAACAAAAAAAATACTTATTAAATTGAAATTAGAAAATTAAAAATTTGTAAACAAAGTACAATAAAAATTTGAAAATTTTAGCAACACTTTTAAAATGTTTTAAAATAAAATTATATACATAACATATCATATAACACATATATACACAAGATATGATAAACAAAAATATTGTTTATAAAAATTAAAATAAACAATTTTGTTACACAAATTTATTTACACACAATATTGTAAAAAGCATAACTTTCACAATATAAATCGGATTTCTACGAAACGAAAAGCAGTATTCTTGAAATTTTATCTATTTTCATAATAAAAGATAAAATTCAAATATTTAAAGTTTAAATTTAAAACTCAAAGTTTGACCATATTGACCAAAATTCACATTTCTGGAAAATATTCTATTTATCATGTTTGGAATTCTAATTTACATACAATTCAAAATTTATATTTAAAATAACAAAATTTATTCATTTTAATAAATAAAATATAGTTTTTAAATCAAGAATTCAATTTAAATAAATAAAATGTACAATTAAAATAATCACAAAATACAGGGTTGTTACAGTAAAAAAATAAAAATAAAATAATAATTTTGTAAATTGTCATATTATAAATTCGTATGAACTTTAAAATGTTATAACTTCTTCATACGAGGTCCGTTTTTGACGAAACAAGTTGCGTTGGGTTCATATTGATGAGCACTACATTTTAGAGCTAGTTTGGAGTTGATTGGAGCTAGTGTAAATTTTGAGCAAAATTAAACGGCTGTTTGATTTTATTCGGAATAAAACACTACAACTGCTATTGGAATCAAAGTGAGTACAACTCACTCTTTCTAACTCACTGATATTTTTATATAAGTGAGAATAAATTTATTTATGCTAATTGATGATTATTTGGATGATATTATATATATATATATATATATATATATATATATATATATATATATATATTGATAGGTATTTGGATATATTCCTACCTATTGGAGCAAATGAGACCCTATACGTTCCCGTATATGAGCGGTTGACCCTTTTGTACATGCATCTACCTTGAAACGGACATTATACACATATTATAATATGTATATTTGTTGCAAGTGACAGGTTAGAGGGATCCAACTAGATTCCTCACCAGTATTGGTTTATTTACAGATATTGTGTTATATATGCTGTTATCATGTGATATATGATGTTTTGGATGCCGCGATTGACGTCTTTAGTGCTGTTGCAGCATTGGGCCTATTTTTGGAATTTTAAAAATGTTAAAGTGATGACTTTAAATTAAAAGGATTTTCAAGTGATTTTGAAAATAGATGTTTTATTTAATTTTTGAATTGTTAAGAAATGAATTTATTTTAAATAAATAAATTTTATATATGTTATAAAAATTATGATTTTTGTCAAATATAACCAGAATATGATTTTTGAAACATCGAGTTAACTATTTTGTGAAATGATTTAAATTGAGATTTTCGACTTATTATAAGTGGCTTATATATATATATATAAGATTCATAAAATTGAATTTTTACAAATCAAAATGATGAAACTATAAACAAGTTTTATAAGTGTTAAAATAAAGTTATAATTGGATTTTATAAGTGAATAAGATTTATAGATTTATAAAATTTGTGAAGTTATAAATGAATGGATTTGGTAAAATAAATGATTTATAAGTAATTAACTTATAATTTGGATTTTGGCATGTAAATGGGATATAAATGGAATTGGTTAATAAAAGAATTTTATAAGTGGAAGTTTTTATTAAAATATAAATGGAATGTATAAACATTGTTTTATAATTTCAAAATCAATTGAATTGGATAAGTTAAATATAGAAGTTTATTAAAGGAGATATATCCATGATTTTGGACAGTGGATAATCCTTTAATGAATATATAGAAGCAATGAATTATATCCACGATTTTGGATAGTGGATTATCTTTAATAAATGTTTAGAAGCTATGAATGTGGTAAATGAAGTATATTCACGATTTTGGATAGTGAATAATTTTTTAAATTAAATAAATGTTTTGAAAAGTGATTTTTTTTAAATGAAGTTAAATGATTCAAAGATGTTTTAAAATGTATTAAGTATCGAAACCAAAGATTTCAACATTCATTGTTGAAATAGAGTTTTCGAGAAGAATGAAAATGATGGACTATAACACTGTTGTTATAGTAAATGATTTTCAAAAGGAAATGTTTTGTATAGTATATGGGATTTATATACCTATCTAATTTTCGAATCCCTATACTAGGGATTTTGGGTTGTCGTAACGATGCTTTACGCAACATACGTTTTGACCAAATAAATATGTTTATGAAATGCTTTCCTTATAGAATAAAGAATGACATATATACTTAATCGTGAATTAAGTATATGTAATATTTTCTAAGTGTTGAAAATATAATTGATTTGTGAATTACTTATTATTAAATAAGTATATGAAAATGTTTTCCAAAGTTGAAATGGTTTTGAGATTATATCTTTTTAAAGATAATTTGAAGTGAATATTTGGCAAGTGATTTAATTAATAAAAGATTAACTAAAGGGCCTAGTGATTGCTTATGGTGCTAAATATTTGTTATTGCTTTGATAGTTAAATAACCGATTATCATATTAGGCCATTTTAGTTCCTCGACTTGATGTGGGAACTATTTAATCGTACACTTAGTACGTAGCCTTCTTTGTAGGCTTGATTATCGTTTGTGTTGAGGATTTTGATTCATGTAGTGCGGAGTATTACTCCAATCTATTGAGCTTCCTTCTTGGCCCGAAGGATAGCAAATTAGAAGTTGGAGACGTGATAAGTCTATGAAACTTAGTTTCTGTGTAAGGTTGAGAAACGCTTTTTCATTATTGGTGCGAAGAGACAGGGATCAAATTTATTTGAAAACCACTTCGGACCAACGTATATGCATTCGATTTTGCAGGTTACTGATGATATTGATATTCAGGATTTTCATAGTGAGGGACTGCTTGTTGATCGTTTGGGGCTTAAATCCCAATATACATATAGTAGCAGTGGTCTCTTCATTATGAAATATCCAATACAAGGACTATTCGCTACTAATCCTAGGGATTTTCCTACAGAATGTGGTAGGAAAGTACCTTCGATTTGTCATATTCCTGGACAACTTGTATGGATGTTTGTCTGACATTGCATTTCTACAGATTACGTATATTGGTTTTTACAAATGTACATAAGTGGTGGCGGGGAAGACAACTTCTCTTAGCCTAACACCCTCCTTGAGATGTATGAGCTCAAAGGTTGTGTTTTTGTAGAAGGCAATTAGTATTCAACGGAAATGGCCGTATGGCATTCAAAGTGATGTGATATGTGATTTGTGAAAGGTAATCATTACCTCAGGCCTCATCAGCCGGAAATGACCAAAACAGAGTTAGATGCAGTAGGGCTAAGTAGGACATTTCCAAGTAGGATATGATCATCCTCTTCTAGATATATCTTTGCATGCTATGACGTCGTGTATTTGATTATTGTGGTTTGTATGCTTAGAGGGCCCTCAAAAAAGGTTGGTAATGACTTGAGGATGACATATTCGGTACCATCTAGTTATATAGATGGGCCGGTCTTGTGTTCGTAGAGGAACTTTGTGATGGTTTCTTAAGACATCCATCTAGTGGTGTACCCATGGGAAGGTAGTCCCTTCACCTGGTCACTTGTATGGAAATCTAAACTCCACTACGTACCTGCCATTTTATTTGTAGAGCCTAGTATGCTGGAATTTAATAATGGTAACAATTTCGGCTATTTTGACTATTATTTATATACTAGACATTAGTATAATATAAAAGGATTAAATATGAAATGTTTTAGTTATCTTAAGGTAAAAACATGTCGTGTTTATGTGTAGGCGTGTATTACGATATACTTTTATTTTGATAAGGAAAAGTTTGGTAATTTAATAAATTCAGTTGAGTGTGTTTGTCACGTTGGTTTACCAGACTGATCTGGTCGTTCTTCCCTTTCAATGCTTGGGTCAGACCGAGTATATTTACAGGTTCAGATTTGATGCTTTTGAAGCTTCACCAGAAGAGCTTGAGATATTCATTTTCATATACACGTATATGTTTTTATTCTCTTCATATCTTGATACATTTGGTTCCCCCATGGAGAATCATGAACTCCGATCAATGGCACTCCCTAAGAACTTCCCTCCTTAGGTTTCCAACATTCGAAACACATAACCGTCCCTTATTCCTTAACCATCCTCTTTGTTCAAGACAAAACTCCTTTAGATTATCGATCTCGGTGCTACCTTCCAATCTTCTAATCCTTTCGACTAGCAATGGATCATCTCTCTACATTGAAGCAATCCTTTCGATTAACACTAGTCGAACTTCTAAGCAAGATAACATGACAGTACTCTGACTAGAACCAGTGGTCAACCTTAACTGCATATTACAAGTAGTCAATGCCTCTAAATCCTATAAAACTCTATTTTCTACTAAGTGCATCTGCAACTTTTATTTCCCCAATGTATATTCAATACCAAAATCATAAGATGCTCAAAACTCCAACCACCCCCGTTGTCTCATATTTAACACTTTTCAAGAGAATAAATATCTCAAAAACTTGTGATTTGTATATAGCTAGAATCATTCTCCTAAGAGATAGTGTCTCCATACTTTCAATACGAAAATCACCACTGCAAATTCCAAATCATGAATTAAGTATCTAATTTCATGTGGGCTGAGATATCAAGAAGCGTAGACAATCACTTTACCCCTCTGCATCAATATAGCTCCTAATCCTGTTCCACACGCATCAGTATCCACCACCAAGTCCTAGTTTCCATCTGAAAACCTAACACGGACATATTGGTCAGTAAATGCTTCAACTCAAGGAATGCTTCCTCACATTTGTCGGACCAAATAAGCTTAAAATCTTTTATGGTTATTTTAGTCAAGGGTGCTCCTATACACAAGAAATTCTTGATAAATCTCTGGTAATAGCCAGACAATTCAAGAAAACTCCTTATCAGTCACCGTCTCGAGCGTCTTACAATTATTTACAGCTTCAATCTTTGTTGGATCCACTGAAAATCCTTTCTATGTAACTACATGACCAAGAAACTTCACTTTTTCCTTCAAAAAATTACACTTTAAAAACTTCACTTTTGGTTGACGTTGCCTCAACGTCACAAGCACTATTCTAAGATGAATCTCATGATCTCTTTCATCCTTAGAATATATCAAAATGTCATCAATGCATACCAACATGAAAACCTATCTAAGTGCTCTTAGGAAATCATGTCCGTCTAATCTATAAAGAAAGCAGGTGCATTAGTTAATCCAAATGGCATTACAAACCACTCGTATGAACCATATCTCATTATAAACACTGCTAAAGGAATATTGTCCTCTGCTACCCTTAATTGGTGAAACCCTATCACCAAATCCAACTGGGAAAATACTTTGGCTCCACTTAACTGAATAAGTAAATCATTAATTCTCGACAAAATGATATCGATTCTTTATCGTATTCTCATTCAGCTTACGATAACTAATGCACAATCTTAACGACAAGACTGGTTTCTTCACAAATACTACGACTGCTCCCCAAGGCAAACAACTTAGTCATATAAAACACTTTCCTTCTAGGTCCACTAGTTGCACCTTTAACTCCTTCTTCTCGGTAGATGTCATGCTGCTAGATGGTCTACTTATGAGTTCATCTCTGGGTACAAGATCTACTCGAAACTCGATAGTTAATTTCAGTGGTAGTCCTGTAATTGGCTCAAAAACATCTGTAAATTCTCTTGCAACCAAAACCCGACTTACTTCATCTTCTACTTCTATTTCTCCCAACAAAGTACAGATATCCACACTTGACCACTGAGTATATAATTCTATCACTATTATCAAAGTGTCTAATCGATATTTTCTATCCCAAAAAAATATCATAGCATCATATTTACTCAACCAATCCATACCTAAAATAATCCCAAAGCCTGCAAAATCAAACACATACAAACTATAGGAAAAAGTATTACCTGGTAACTCAAACTTTAGATGGTCACATCTCATCCGTAGAGTTACGTACCCTCCTATCAGACTAGCTATCCTTAAAGAAGTAACAAGATATGATAGTTCTAAATATAACTTATCTATCAAATATTGAGATATAAATGAATGCGATGCACCGGTATCAAACATAACCCTAATTAGTATGCTATGAATCAATAGTGTACCTTCCACCACATACTTTCCCTTCTCACCTACTGTTGGTCTTGATGCAGATGGTTCCAAAGCAAACACCTTTCCTTTATTAGCCTTGGCCGCTTTTGAACATTTGTTCTTATAATGCCTCATTTAGTCATAATTAAATCACTTCACATTCTGCTTCCTCACAACAGTCTTGCCATCACCTGGTCTATATTCATTTTCATAGTGCCCCTTCTTGTCACACTTATAACAAATGATACCTACCTTCCCTTTCTTAGCAGCTCCAACCTTCTGGGCTCCCTTTCCCTCAAAGAACTTCCACTTCTTATTCTGAAAACTCCAGGTTCCAATTGGCTTCTCCTTTTCGAAAGTAGAAAGCATCTCCTCGTTCCCGATTGCCGTCTACACTACTATATTTAATGGATCCTAGAGATGTGGCACGGTCTCCCTTGCGATCTCCAGTCGTTCCTCTTGATAATGGTATCAATAGTGGCATATCAATATCTGGACAGTTCATCAAACTTAGTAGAGTATTCCAACACTGACATCTCTGCATGCTTTAACTCCTTTAACTTCCTGAGCAAGGCTAATTTGGCTACTTCAGACAAAAACCTTTCTTCGAATCTCCTTCGAAATTCTATCCAAGTCAATTCCTCCTCCGATACCCCTACGATCAACCCGTTCCACCTTAACAAAGCAGCATCTTGAAACTATCTCGAAGCCAACCTCCTTTTCTGCTCATCATTCGAACCCAAATCAATAAAAATCCTTTCATGGTGTAATAATTAGTTCTCCACTTCCATTACATTCTCAGTCCCTAGAAAAGGATTCCCACCTAGACTAGTATAATCTCGACTTAGCTTAGCATAGTTATCACCAATTAACGCTACGGGATTGACTCCTCCCACATTAGTAGCATTTCCTCCATTAACTAATGCAGCTCCTCTAGCTTGCATCAGATTAACGAAGAACTGATATATTGGCATTTCCATTAACTCCTGCAGTTGTTCCACTAGTGGGGTTGCAGAACCTATATTGGCATTTGCATTTTGATTAGCATTTGCATATCGACCTGGATTCCTTTAGGTGTTGGGTTGAGCATTTCCATTGGCTGTGATGCTTCCGCCACCTAGGTTCACTCTTCTGTTTCATGCTTCCATATTTTTCTTTTTCGTAAATTTGCATACATGCTTTAGTAAGATATAGAAGAATGGTCTAAGAGAGAAAGGAGAATACACATTTATATATCAAATACAAGTACGTTACTATAGAGTTATCCCAAACCCCAATCCTATTCTCTGATTCATTAGGATTATGCTTTAAAAAAATCTTTTAATCTTTTAAGTTTTACATAAACATATGCCCTAACACCACCTTGTAACATCCCATCATTCTGAGGCCCAAAATACCGCTACGAATGCTGCAATCATCTATAGTTATTAATTCCCAACAACAAATTGTGGCTACATTAATCATATTAATAATCAGAAGCAAGTGAATATGAAAAAAATTCAATCGCAATAACTTGTACATTCCGTTTTAAAATAAGATTTCGTATTCATTCCATAATCCCGTTTGCAATTCCACATTGGAAGAAAATATAACTATTATGAAATACTCCAAGAGCGACATATGAAGATGCCCCCTTGGTAGATTAGAGTCTAACACTTGGTAATTATATATTTTTCCATTATATCCATACAAACAAAATCGAACAACATAACGGATTAGATAGGTACTCTTAAATAGCAAGATTATCTCCTAAACATCTCCATAAGCTTATTCGTCTAACTGAAAACTTGAAACCCTTACTCCCCTCCTACTCAAATGAGTACCTAAGATCTTAAGGGTAAAAACAAAAACTTCGGATCGGACAACAATTTGGTGTGAATAATAACATACCATCTCTAACCAAATTGACATCTAGTGAGACCACACCATTGAGCGGAATGGGTTTTCCTCTCACTAGTATCTGAACTAAAATATCTCAACCATATATTATGCTCTTGCATCCATAATAGTTATAACACAATAATATATTGATAGGCAACATACAATATACACTGGATTACCCATCCCAAGTTTTTAGACTACCGATCTAAGTTTTCATTGACTATCTATCTTATAGTATGTGAACCGCCCATCGCACATATATAAATTCTTTGGAGTCCCTTACTATATGGACTACCCATCACATACGGTTTAAGTATTTAAATTATGTGGACTATCCATCACACATCTCATGGTTTTCTTAGGTTACTATGAACCCTTCATTTATCCTGTGCGGTTAATGCTCTGCTATTACCCCGCTATAACCCTGCTATATCTCATAGCGGATTTCTACTGCTATAATTTTTCCATAGAGCCCCAAATTTAGCCTTTCCGTTATATCCTGTTATTCCTGCTATATTCCACTATTTCTACTGTATCTTCTTTAAAGAAATGAATTGAAAAATGACATTTATACATTATAAATTATAATAAATTTATTTATTTAATTGAATTTTTAATATATTTTCATAAATGAAAATACTCTAATATTCTACTAAATCAATTATGTTATACAGCAGTTTTACGTTTATTTACAGTATATTCGCACATGTTTTTATTTAAAATTATTTAGTATTAATTATAATTCAATTGAATGTTAATTTTTCATTTAATTACCATTTAAATATTTGTAAAAACATTAAGTACGAGTTTTATATGCTATTTTAGAGGCATCTTGTAACGACCCGTTAAATTCAATGATATTAAATGAATCAATTTGATATGTTTTCTAATCTAATTTAAATTGAAATGGAAGTCTTAGGATTTTTAATGGAGTAAATGTAGGGGTTAGCTAGTAACTGTAATTAAAAGTAAATAATTTAAAATGTTTATATGACATAGATTGAAATAACGAAAATTTGTGTTTGTGGTTATAAGTCATAATTAGTTGATTAAAATGGTATTAATGAAATAATAAGTGAATTTAATTGCAATATATAAACATCAGAAAAATTTAATTGGTGGATTAAATTTGTTAAAGTTCATAAGTTTTGTAATTTAGTTTAGTAGAACTTTAAATTATAAACGAAGATTGAAATAAACGATAAATTTAATTATGTAAATGGTGACTCAAGACCTAGGTTATAGGAATTGGAACATAATCCAATTTGAATTAAGTAGAAGAAGGACTTGGTTAATATGTAAGTTATTGTTCAAGGTATTGAATAAAAACTTGGAATCCAATCATAATTTAATGATAATAACGTTAGTATTAGAGAATAAATATATTTCAATGCAGTACCCGAATGAACGGAATAAAATGAATATATATTGAATAGAAATTTGTTATAGTAATTGGAATTTAAAGTAACAGTAAAATTTATGACAATAGATTTGTATAATGTAAATTGTCACATTTTGTTGAAAGTTAATTTTAAGAAACATACAAATGTTGAATCAGTGAATATTAATAAAAATATTTACTAGAATGGAATTCAATTAATATAAAATAAATAGTGACTAAATAAAAAGTGACCGTTGAATAAACCAATGCAATATGTGAAGGTAAGTAATTTTCATAAATGGTCAATAATAAACGCACTTAAAAGGGTAATAAAAATTTGTCTTGTTTAGGTGATTATGTATCGATAAGCTATAACTAAATTTGCAGTTTGGTAGTAAATGGGATATGAGAAGACAAAGGCATTTAGAAAGTAATAGATGGAATTCATAATAACAAGTAGTAAATTTATGCATATATTTGGGCGTTTGTCATAATTACCAAATTTTACCATTCATATAATTTATCTAATTAAAGTCTACAGCAACATTGTTGTTAATAATGTTGTTAGTGAATTTGAATATAAAAGAATGACAAGTGTAGGTTAACCATTTATTTTATTTTGTTAAGAATGGAAATAGTTTGAAATAGATCTGAATTAATTATTTTGGTTGTTAATGTGTCCAGTTAATAAAGGAGAACTTTAAGGAAATAAAATATAAATGAATGTATTTGGGAATAGAGTTCTTTTATATGTGAATAGTTATAATGTTGTTATTAAGAATGAACGTTACTTTAATTATTAATATAGTAACGGAAGTATGAATAAATTTATAGAAACATAAGACTTACTTTAAGGTAATATTTGAGTGTAGACCTTTTGAAATAGATTTAATAACAATAATTATTGTTCGTTACCTATCTTATTTGTTGTCAAGTTATTTTGAAATCAATCTCAAATTTATTCACAAAAATTATTGCAGTTAGCGTAGTTTTGGTTTTGTAATTGCAGTAGTTAATTCTATAAAGTGAGGTTAATACTAATTTTATTTCAATTGGACCATTTGTTGATATAGGCTTTAGAAAGCAAGATTTATATTTATAATTGGAGTATTAAATTCAACAAAGGGTATTTATTCAAATAAAATGAAATTAAACGTAAATTATTACGTTATTGAATTAAAAAGGAAATTGTAGATTTTAAAGTGAAAACATAGACATGTTAAAGGGCTCTTTGTTTTGGATTTAAGTTGTGAGTATAAAGGTAAAAGATTAAATAATTGGATTTTGAGAATTAAGTTTATAATTCCTTAATATAAGGAAGCGTAGAAATGTATACTGAAATTTGGTAGACTTGTCAATCTTAATTCACAGCCAGGCTTATTAAATCATTTAAATTGACTATAAATTATATAAGCAATAAAATTTGGGCAATTATAGAGCTTTAATATAAAATTGGATTTTTATAATTTATTTAATTTATTTAATGAATATCAAAAATAGCCATTTTGGCCACGGACTCGGATTTCGACGAAACTAGTTTCATCGGATCCGTATCGGTGAATTATTATAAGGTTTCAAGTTTCGTATCGATCGGACCTATCGTTTGATCGTACGGACGCGAAACGCCTTGAAAATCAATTTTATTAAAATCAATTTGAAATCAATTTGGAAATTTTGTTTTCAGCATAACTTCTTCATACGATCGTATTTGGACGTGAAACTTCTTCCATCGCGTTCAGAATATTTTAAATTACCTATTTGGATATATAGATTTACGAAATTTCGTTCCGGAGGCATAGCGGGCTTTTTGGGTCGTAGTTTATTCCGCACGTTCATTCTACGGTCTATCTACGCTACCTCTAACCCTCTATATAAACCTAGCTACAAGCCCTAGCCTCCACCTAATTTCTTTTCATCTGCGCGTATACTTTCTTCAAGCTCCTCTTCTTCTTCAATGGGGGCTAACCCTAGATCCAGTCAGTTCAAAAAAAAAAAATTCAAATTTAAAAAAAAAAAAAAAAAAAATTTTTTGGATCTGCAGCAGCTTCTGGTCGCGCTTCGGGTTTCAGGGGAGAAAACCCTAGAGCAACTTCGGGTCAGGAAGAAAATGACTCGGGTCGCTTCGGGTCGTTTTGGCGAAAACTCCAAGCAAGCACCGGGGAATTGAGGCGGCGTACCGAAGTCGAACCCGAAGTCGACCCAGGACCAGAATTTTTCATTTTTCAAATTTTCATAACTTTTGCATACGAACTCGTTTTCACGCGAAATTTTTTTTGTTAGGATCGTAATTAAATTCCGGACTTGATGACGCTGGTTTGGGCGAATTCCGAGACGGGTGAATTTTTGGGTTTAAATCGAATTTAAATTCGATTTAAATTCAAAAGGTGAGTGTTTTAACTCACTCACAATTACTAGAAGCTTTTATGTTTGTTAAATAAATTTTAGAAAGGAATAGAAATTTATTTATGAGCTTTTGGCATGTTATTTCACCCATATCTGTTGAATTGCATTTTTTTGAATTTAGCTGTTAATTAAATTGATTGATTGCGTATTAATTTGGCTGTTAGAAATTATTGTTTGCATAAGAACTGCTAGTTAACAGTTATGTCAATTATCACTGAAAATAAACTGTTAGATTTATAGTTGATAAATATAATTTGAATTAAACTGCCAATTATTACCTGTTGTATATTCCCAAACATATTTTGTTATTGGTTGATATTGCTTGATGTTTGTGACTGGATGATGGATGTGTTGTTGAATGGATGTTTTATTTGATATCATTAAACTGCAAGTTAGCATACATTTTACATTTCATTCGGGATTGTGGTTTGAAATGATAAAACCGCAAAGTTTTATATTTTTAAATTGCGGATTGAAATGATAAATATCCGTATCACTTGACCATAGGATAGAAAATTATATACAGGCACCGCGGTCTATATATAACTATTTTAATGTGATTTCTATGGTTTGGATTGAATACGGTTTATAAATCTTAAATTTATATTGTATAAATATTTTATTCCATATTTATATACCTATGAAGTTGAAATTTTGAAATTAAAAGGAATATAAATTTCTTTATTGAAAATAGAAGAAATTTAGAAAATGGAGTTTGGTAAATTTATATCCTATGTTTAAATGTAAAGTTGGAAATTTTAAGATATGATATTTGTAATTGGATTTCCCCAAAATAAATAGAAATGGATATTCTAGTATAATTTGAAGTGGAAAAATTCTATATATATATATATATATATATTTTACTAGAAATTGAAGTCTTATTAATTATGGATTTTATGTGAATGGTCAAGATTAATTAATAGAATATTGATTTTGAAAGGATAAAAATCCAACTTTAGTGAAATATTAATGCTCAAAATGGATATAGATATATATAAAATTGAAATGGTTTTGGGACTTGAAGTAATATTTTGGATTTTGGATTAACTTTAAAAGAAGAAATATTTGGAAAGCCATGTAATTTATTTCTTTATAAAGCAACAGTGAAGTTAAACCTTTTTAATTCGCATACCGTTGAATATCCAAACCATTTAGTTTTGAAAATAATGGTTTTGAAATACTATGGATTTTCGAAGAATTATGTTGAAAGTTACAAACAAAATATTGGTTACATGGGATATTAAATAATAAAAAGTGACATAATTTTTGGAAAGGAAAATTTTATTTGGGAAACGATATCATTGATTTGGGCTTTTATAAAATAATATGAAGATAAATTGTTTGTGTTTTTAAAGAAGAAATGATATCGTAATATTATGGTTTTGAAAGGGATTATATTCTGGTTTTAAAGTATAAACTGTTTTTAAATAACCGCGGTGTTATAATAACGATTGGTTGGCAAAGAGACCGGGATCGGATATGGACATACTCTCTGTCGATACCGAAAACCACTTTGACTAACCGTGTACGCGGTGGAGATTCCAGAATGAAGTAGGTGGTGGCGACGTTTCCTGTAAGGTAAATACGTGGACCCAACTCCCGTGAGTTGGCATAAGGTGGCTAAAACAGGAGCGATTCTCAGGCCAATGAGGTCATTCCTCTGATCGGACGCTCCTCTTCGATATTATACTTTGACTTGGATTTGATTCAGTGGCCACTTCTATATTTTGATTTTTGGGGAGTTAGTCCGAGGTGGGCGGTAACTGCGGCTACGCGTTTCCACCAGCCTGGATAGCAATTGGTATATCTACCCTGGCATTGCCTAGTTGTGCCGTGTCACCTACCATACCGAGCCTTTACTACGAGTTTCTATTTGTGTCGTACCTATGGAGTATCCTCTGGTAGCTTCCCGATCAGGAGGTATTACGGTACTGTATAGACTATTGGCATTATTTGTGTTAAGGGCTATATGGGTAACCCCTTAACGCTATTTAAAAGTAAGTTTATTTTATAAATAGACACTATTATAATAGCGCAATATACTACATAGTAAATAGTTTAACGGATCCTTAGGAGATGTAAATCCCGAACATCTCTTGAGTTACTGTACTCATATTTATTTCTGTTAATTTAACTCACATAAGATCTTTTAGTCTGACTCGAGTGTTTTTGTCTTTTCAAATTCGCTCGGGTCAGTCCGAGCGTTTCAGGATCGAAGACTTTAGCTTTGAAGGACGAAGACGAAGGAGTCGTATTATTATTATCTATAGTATTGCACCACACTCTAAATTTCTGCTGCATTGATTGTGTTGGTATGTGTAACTCTGATATTCATTGTATAAGTAAAATAAATATTTTATAAACAGTTATCATGAACTGTATATTGATTATTATATTTTATCCTTCCGCTGTGAGATTCTATTTTGTTTTATTTCTTCTCTGTTTTTCTTATTTACCCCATAACAATCCGCCCTTGCGTATGCTTTGAATTGGCACGTGTGTCGGTTTAAAGTGTGCAAAAAGGCGGGATGTTACATCTGGTATCAAAGCTTTGGTTTAGCGATAAACCTTGGCTTTGTGGGGTTTGACTCTTTGTTAATAGGGTAGAAATATCCTATGGGAGTCGCTGAGTGTATATATACGAGAGAGCGTATTTGTTAGTATTAATAAAAAGATTTTTATATTGTGTTAATCTGTTCCGCTTTGTATTTATAAATTCTGGTTGATGCATGGGACGCTATGTCATCAATAGGGATTTCTAAACACTTAATAGGACAGACCGACATAATATTTGTTTTAATATAGGTGAATGAAAGAATTTTTCCTATTATATTTTCTATATATAAAAATGTTATATAAAGATATATATATATATATATATATATATATATATATATTTTTGGTTGCTATAGATTGGGTGTTAGGAAATAAAATATTTATAATAACTGAAGCTAAGTTGAAATTATAATAAATCAAATGGGAGATTTTAGAACTTAAGTCCGGGATTTTGAAAATCTGCTTTCAAAGGATTTATGAAATATAATGATTTGGTTTATAAGTATTTTCTTATATAAGTATTTAGTATAATTTGGAAGAATTGTTTTAAAGAAGATTTTGGAGAGTATAAATTTTGTACTTTCCTCTCTGTCGCTGGAAAATAATTTCGGTGATGGCGGCCGCATCATCGACTTTCATTTTCGAGTTTCGAAAGGGAAAGGCCACTGTAGTAAATTCTACTGCAGATTTGTTTTGAAATTATTTAAAATTTTAATTGTTTTAAAGGATAATTAGAGATATAAAAGTTGTAAGAAATTAATTATCTATTATTTTAAAAGTAATTTTGAGGTTTGACCCGGTATTTAATTCTTAAATTTCCATTAATTAAATGTTTTAAATTATTTTAGTGAAATAAAAGGTAAGTAATTAATTGAAACCTCTAATGTAGGTAAGAGAATTAATGAAAAGTTATAAAGAGAAATTTGAAATTGTTACAAAGAGTAATATTGATTAACATTAAATTTAATTAAAAGATGAGATAAAGCTTGTATAAGTTTAATTGCATTTTTCTTTGACATAAATAACTTACCAAATATAAAAGTTGAAATGTTAATTAAGAAATTGGATTAGAATATTATACAAGTAGAATTTTTGAAAATAATGAAGTATTCAATAAATTACTGTTATAAATAAGAATTTAATGGTATTAACTTAAGTGATGATTGGAATTTTACTAAAATTAAAGGTTGTATTATTAATAGGTGATTTTAACCTTAAGAAAGTAAAAATGAAATTCCTTAATTTATAAAGTTTGATTGTAGGGTTATTAACTTAAGTATGCTTTAATTCCCCCTATTCTAATATAATAGAAAGTAAGTAATATATAAATGACTGTAAACCCTAAGCAATTAATTAATAAAATTCCTTATTTTTAAGAATGAAGGTTAAAGGGTTAATAATTTAAGTGTAATTAAAAAGGGTTACTGTAATTAAATATTATAGAAAGTGGGTAATTAAACTGTTACTACTATTAAATATAATGGAAACTTCCACATTAAATAAATAAATGAGATTAAAGGTAAGTTGAAATTGTAGGTTATAAAACAAATATATATTAATTAAAGGAATGAAAAGGAACTTGTAAATTTTCACTTACATTCTTAAAACATACATAACTTACCATATAATAAAAAGTTGCAATGTTAGTAGGAAAATGTAAGGGGAAATCTTACAAGTGAAGAGTAAGGTAATAAAGGTATTCTATTAATTTGCTATTGTTAATGAGAATTAATTGTACAAGCGTAAGAAATTGGAAATTTTACTATAAGTAAAAGTAAGAAGTATAAATAGATGATAGAAACTTTAGTAAATAAATTGGAATACAAATATAATGAATTTTGTAATAAATGGAAAATGAAAATTTTTAAGAAATAAAGAAATCCCTCCATAAATGATAGAAAGAAAATCAAACCACTGAAGCATGAAATAAATGTATAATAAGCTAATTTGGTTGTTGGTTGAATTGTTATTGTTGATTTATGTTTGTTGGGTAAGGAATTTTGAAGTTGTTGGATGAATAAATAATCTATCTTTGTTCCATCTAAGACTGTTGAGTAAGGGATGCACTTGATAGTTAGTTTCATTTCATACAAATTTCAAGTTTGAACCCAAACAACTATTTGTTTGATGGATTAAATGGTTGCTTTGTTTTTGTATGTATGTTGTTTGCAAGGTTGATGGTTGTTGAATTGTTTGGTTGATTAATGATTGAATCCACTTGAATAGTTCACTTTAAAATAAATATTTAACCTTTTAGATTATATAAGTGAATACAGGTGATGGAAACAACTGCTACTGCTTTTGGTTCCAAAATAATAAGCGTATATTGCCCAAATAGGTACGTTTTCGGATTACGTTTAAAGCGCTATTTTTCCCGTGTTGGGATATAATATTTTGATAATATTCGTATATATTTGTTATATTTTGATATTATATTTTCTCCAGAGTCTCTCCGTACAAAGGAGACTCTGCCAAAATTTTCCGTAAATTTTGGACTTAGAATTTTGTTGAATATTTTCCAAACTTTAATGATTTAAGTATAAAAGGTTGTAACGATTATAAACGGGTATATTTCATTAAAGGAAGTTAATCCAGTAAATTATTGTTTATAAGTTAATATTTGAAATAAGATGTACTGTTTATTCTTCCTTCTCCCTTCTTTTTCCTTTTCGGGGACGAAAAGTTTTGAGTGAGGGAGAGTGTAACGACCCGTTAAATTCAATGATATTAAATGAATCAATTTGATATGTTTTCTAATCTAATTTAAATTGAAATGGAAGTCTTAGGATTTTTAATGGAGTAAATGTAGGGGTTAGCTAGTAACTGTAATTAAAAGTAAATAATTTAAAATGTTTATATGACATAGATTGAAATAACGAAAATTTGTGTTTGTGGTTATAAGTCATAATTAGTTGATTAAAATGGTATTAATGAAATAATAAGTGAATTTAATTGCAATATATAAACATCAGAAAAATTTAATTGGTGGATTAAATTTGTTAAAGTTCATAAGTTTTGTAATTTAGTTTAGTAGAACTTTAAATTATAAACGAAGATTGAAATAAACGATAAATTTAATTATGTAAATGGTGACTCAAGACCTAGGTTATAGGAATTGGAACATAATCCAATTTGAATTAAGTAGAAGAAGGACTTGGTTAATATGTAAGTTATTGTTCAAGGTATTGAATAAAAACTTGGAATCCAATCATAATTTAATGATAATAACGTTAGTATTAGAGAATAAATATATTTCAATGCAGTACCCGAATGAACGGAATAAAATGAATATATATTGAATAGAAATTTGTTATAGTAATTGGAATTTAAAGTAACAGTAAAATTTATGACAATAGATTTGTATAATGTAAATTGTCACATTTTGTTGAAAGTTAATTTTAAGAAACATACAAATGTTGAATCAGTGAATATTAATAAAAATATTTACTAGAATGGAATTCAATTAATATAAAATAAATAGTGACTAAATAAAAAGTGACCGTTGAATAAACCAATGCAATATGTGAAGGTAAGTAATTTTCATAAATGGTCAATAATAAACGCACTTAAAAGGGTAATAAAAATTTGTCTTGTTTAGGTGATTATGTATCGATAAGCTATAACTAAATTTGCAGTTTGGTAGTAAATGGGATATGAGAAGACAAAGACATTTAGAAAGTAATAGATGGAATTCATAATAACAAGTAGTAAATTTATGCATATATTTGGGCGTTTGTCATAATTACCAAATTTTACCATTCATATAATTTATCTAATTAAAGTCTACAGCAACATTGTTGTTAATAATGTTGTTAGTGAATTTGAATATAAAAGAATGACAAGTGTAGGCTAACCATTTATTTTATTTTGTTAAGAATGGAAATAGTTTGAAATAGATCTGAATTAATTATTTTGGTTGTTAATGTGTCCAGTTAATAAAGGAGAACTTTAAGGAAATAAAATATAAATGAATGTATTTGGGAATAGAGTTCTTTTATATGTGAATAGTTATAATGTTGTTATTAAGAATGAACGTTACTTTAATTATTAATATAGTAACGGAAGTTTGAATAAATTTATAGAAACATAAGACTTACTTTAAGGTAATATTTGAGTGTAGACCTTTTGAAATAGATTTAATAACAATAATTATTGTTCGTTACCTATCTTATTTGTTGTCAAGTTATTTTGAAATCAATCTCAAATTTATTCACAAAAACTATTGCAGTTAGCGTAGTTTTGGTTTTGTAATTGCAGTAGTTAATTCTATAAAGTGAGGTTAATACTAATTTTATTTTAATTGGACCATTTGTTGATATAGGCTTTAGAAAGCAAGATTTATATTTATAATTGGAGTACTAAATTCAACAAAGGGTATTTATTCAAATAAAATGAAATTAAACGTAAATTATTACGTTATTGAATTAAAAAGGAAATTGTAGATTTTAAAGTGAAAACATAGACATGTTAAAGGGCATCTTTGTTTTGGATTTAAGTTGTGAGTATAAAGGTAAAAGATTAAATAATTGGATTTTGAGAATTAAGTTTATAATTCCTTAATATAAGGAAGCGTAGAAATGTATACTGAAATTTGGTAGACTTGTCAATCTTAATTCACAGCCAGGCTTATTAAATCATTTAAATTGACTATAAATTATATAAGCAATAAAATTTGGGCAATTATAGAGCTTTAATATAAAATTGGATTTTTATAATTTATTTAATTTATTTAATGAATATCAAAAATAGCCATTTTGGCCACGGACTCGGATTTCGACGAAACTAGTTTCATCGGATCCGTATCGGTGAATTATTATAGGGTTTCAAGTTTCGTATCGATCGGACCTGTCGTTTGATCGTACGGACGCGAAACGCCTTGAAAATCAATTTTATTAAAATCAATTTGAAATCAATTTGGAAATTTTGTTTTCAGCATAACTTCTTCATACGATCGTATTTGGACGTGAAACTTCTTCCATCGCGTTCATAATATTTTAAATTACCTATTTGGATATATAGATTTACGAAATTTCGTTCCGGAGGCATAGCGGGCTTTTTGGGCCGTAGTTTATTCCGCACGTTCATTCTACGGTCTATCTACGCTACCTCTAACCCTCTATATAAACCTAGCTACAAGCCCTAGCCTCCACCTAATTTCTTTTCATCTGCGCGTATACTTTCTTCAAACTCCTCTTCTTCTTCAATGGGGGCTAACCCTAGATCCAGTCAGTTCAAAAAAAAAAAAAAATTTCAAATTTAAAAAAAAAAAAAAAAAAAAAAATTTTGGATCTGCAGCAGCTTCTGGTCGCGCTTCGGGTTTCAGGGGAGAAAACCCTAGAGCAACTTCGGGTCAGGAAGAAAATGACTCGGGTCGCTTCGGGTCCAAGCAAGCACCGGGGAATTGAGGCGGCGCACCGAAGTCGAACCCGAAGTCGACCCAGGACCAGAATTTTTCATTTTTCAAATTTTCATAACTTTTGCATACGAACTCGTTTTCACGCGAAATTTTTTTTTTGTTAGGATCGTAATTAAATTCCGGACTTGATGACGCTGGTTTGGGCGAATTCCGAGACGGGTGAATTTTTGGGTTTAAATCGAATTTAAATTCGATTTAAATTCAAAAGGTGAGTGTTTTAACTCACTCACAATTACTAGAAGCTTTTATGTTTGTTAAATAAATTTTAGAAAGGAATAGAAATTTATTTATGAGCTTTTGGCATGTTATTTCACCCATATCTGTTGAATTGCATTTTTTTGAATTTAGCTGTTAATTAAATTGATTGATTGCGTATTAATTTGGCTGTTAGAAATTATTGTTTGCATAAGAACTGCTAGTTAACAGTTATGTCAATTATCACTGAAAATAAACTGTTAGATTTATAGTTGATAAATATAATTTGAATTAAACTGCCAATTATTACCTGTTGTATATTCCCAAACATATTTTGTTATTGGTTGATATTGCTTGATGTTTGTGACTGGATGATGGATGTGTTGTTGAATGGATGTTTTATTTGATATCATTAAACTGCAAGTTAGCATACATTTTACATTTCATTCGGGATTGTGGTTTGAAATGATAAAACCGCAAAGTTTTATATTTTTAAATTGCGGATTGAAATGATAAATATCCGTATCACTTGACCATAGGATAGAAAATTATATACAGGCACCGTGGTCTATATATAACTATTTTAATGTGATTTCTATGGTTTGGATTGAATACGGTTTATAAATCTTAAATTTATATTGTATAAATATTTTATTCCATATTTATATACCTATGAAGTTGAAATTTTGAAATTAAAAGGAATATAAATTTCTTTATTGAAAATGGAAGAAATTTAGAAAATGGAGTTTGGTAAATTTATATCCTATGTTTAAATGTAAAGTTGGAAATTTTAAGATATGATATTTGTAATTGGATTTCCCCAAAATAAATAGAAATGGATATTCTAGTATAATTTGAAGTGGAAAAATTCTCTATATATATATATATATATATATATATATTTTACTAGAAATTGAAGTCTTATTAATTATGGATTTTATGTGAATGGTCAAGATTAATTAATAGAATATTGATTTTGAAAGGATAAAAATCCAACTTTAGTGAAATATTAATGCTCAAAATGGATATAGATATATATAAAATTGAAATGGTTTTGGGACTTGAAGTAATATTTTGGATTTTGGATTAACTTTAAAAGAAGAAATATTTGGAAAGCCATGTAATTTATTTCTTTATAAAGCAACAGTAAAGTTAAACCTTTTTAATTCGCATACCGTTGAATATCCAAACCATTTAGTTTTGAAAATAATGGTTTTGAAATACTATGGATTTTCGAAGAATTATGTTGAAAGTTACAAACAAAATATTGGTTACATGGGATATTAAATAATAAAAAGTGACATAATTTTTGGAAAGGAAAATTTTATTTGGGAAACGATATCATTGATTTGGGCTTTTATAAAATAATATGAAGATAAATTGTTTGTGTTTTTAAAGAAGAAATGATATCGTAATATTATGGTTTTGAAAGGGATTATATTCTGGTTTTAAAGTATAAACTGTTTTTAAATAACCGCGGTGTTATAATAACGATTGGTTGGCAAAGAGACCGGGATCGGATATGGACATACTCTCTGTCGATACCGAAAACCACTTTGACTAACCGTGTACGCGGTGGAGATTCCAGAATGAAGTAGGTGGTGGCGACGTTTCCTGTAAGGTAAATACGTGGACCCAACTCCCGTGAGTTGGCATAAGGTGGCTAAAACAGGAGCGATTCTCAGGCCAATGAGGTCATTCCTCCGATCGGACGCTCCTCTTCGATATTATACTTTGACTTGGATTTGATTCAGTGGCCACTTCTATATTTTGATTTTTGGGGAGTTAGTCTGAGGTGGGCGGTAACTGCGGCTACGCGTTTCCACCAGCCTGGATAGCAATTGGTATATCTACCCTGGCATTGCCTAGTTGTGCCGTGTCACCTACCATACCGAGCCTTTACTACGAGTTTCTATTTGTGTCGTACCTATGGAGTATCCTCTGGTAGCTTCCCGATCAGGAGGTATTACGGTACTGTATAGACTATTGGCATTATTTGTGTTAAGGGCTATATGGGTAACCCCTTAATGCTATTTAAAAGTAAGTTTATTTTATAAATAGACACTATTATAATAGCGCAATATACTACATAGTAAATAGTTTAACGGATCCTTAGGAGATGTAAATCCCGAACATCTCTTGAGTTACTGTACTCATATTTATTTCTGTTAATTTAACTCACATAAGATCTTTTAGTCTGACTCGAGTGTTTTTGTCTTTTCAAATTCGCTCGGGTCAGTCCGAGCGTTTCAGGATCGAAGACTTTAGCTTTGAAGGACGAAGACGAAGGAGTCGTATTATTATTATCTATAGTATTGCACCACACTCTAAATTTCCGCTGCATTGATTGTGTTGGTATGTGTAACTCTGATATTCATTGTATAAGTAAAATAAATATTTTGTAAACAGTTATCATGAACTGTATATTGATTATTATATTTTATCCTTCCGCTGTGAGATTCTATTTTGTTTTATTTCTTCTCTGTTTTTCTTATTTACCCCATAACAATCCGCCCTTACGTATGCTTTGAATTGGCACGTGTGTCGGTTTAAAGTGTGCAAAAAGGCGGGATGTTACACATCTGCTATATCCCGCTATATCCTTGCTGTATCCCCGCTATGATTTTTTGCATCTCCATCGCATTGAATCAGCCGAGCGCTTTAACTACACAGCATTCACCTCATAAAGACTATCCATCCTCAATATGATGTGAACTATCTATCACACATTCCATAGTTTTTGTAGGACGATTATGAACCCATCATTTAACAATTTAATTCATGTTATCACATGTCTAGCATGTGTCTAGTGGTATCCCCAATTTGGTTATTTACTCTTCAAACTTATAACATCTCAAAGTAACGTACATTGGTATCCCCAAATGACCTATGTCGAACTCATTAAAAATATACTTTGGTATCCCTAAGGTTAAAGTTAAAATCATATAACATATGCCTTGCTGCCAATAAATAGTTTAATATAGGTCAATGTCGACATCCATAACAATGTCGATAGAGAGGATTAAGGTTTTCTGACTTTATTAAGATAATCACAAACCACATGACATTAAAACCCTTTTCGACCTCTATCAAGGTCGAAGACCAAAAACTTAAAGTTCTTTTAAGTATAAACTTTATGACGACGATAGGGTTATTGACCTTTATATAATATAGGCTATCCACCTCTTAAAACAAAATTTTAGAATATTACAAAATAAATGGCTAACTTCAAAAAACATAGGGTCATCGACTTTCTTTAACATAGGCTACTTCGTTTTTTTAAAATGGTTTTAGTTTACAAAAAACCAAAAATAAAGCCTTGCCAGCGTTAAAGAAAGAAGGCCGCCGACATTGATGAATGGAGACGTCCGAACAAGTGGCATCTTTACAATATCATATTTAAGGACATTAGCTACTATGCCACTTAGTGTATGGAGTCAAAGTTAAATAAACGGCGTCATCGCCTTTTGTATGATTGACTTTGGAACTAATAAAAATAGTAGTATGCGGCATTGATGAACCACGAAGTGCAATGCCGTCGAACTTAGGTTACAACAATTGTCGACTTTGACACGGTTGGTAACATTTTATAATTACTTAAGTAGTTATCATAGGCTTTCCTCCTCATCAACGTCGACAATCAAGGATGCAATGTTATTTAGGCTCGATGACGACGGTAGAGGCATGGCATTATCATAAATTTTATGAAAACTGATTTGTTACCAATTAAAACAATTACTTCTCACCAAATCTTAATCTTTTGTCCAATTTCTATTGGATAGAACGAAACATTTTTCAAATTCTTTTCAGAAAATACGGTCACATAAACTTTCCAAGTTCCAAACAATATAACAACTAACTAACTAATTTCATAACAAATCATAATCACTTAGAAAAAATCCCAAAAACCCATAGAAATTCAGATTTACTATATTCTTTACCATATAATAATTTCGGAGCATAAAACCCTATATAATTATCTTAAATAATTAAAAATCGAATTAACCCAACTTCCTGCTTAGGAATTCATAATATTCAACTAAATTTGAAAAATTATGAAATTAAAATCTCATATCTAAGGTAATATTTTACTCAACATAATAGAAATTAATGCTATTGGAGACTAAAAACTTAGGTTTTACCCTTAAAACCCATGTAAATAATTTCATAAATAATTACACAAATAATTATTCTATCTAAACAATGATTAAACAACCATAACATGACAAAATCATCACAGCCATTTGGATATTATCCATACCCGAATTCATGAACAAAAATAGAGATGGTTCATGTATTATTCACCTTAGATTAATTGTTGGAGTTGAAATTTGGTTAGTGTTTTGCTTCCTTAGCTATTGCCCTTGAATCCCTTTTGATATCGTCCTTCCAAGCTAAATTAATGGCCAGCCTCCTTTTTCTTCTTTTTATTGTTTATGTCTGTGAAAAATGATAATGATATAAGGGGGAAGAGGGTTTAAGGAGTGAAAGTTGGATCTACCTATTTAATCCCTCTCATATATTCTCTTATATGATAAATCTATAAACAATCTTACATTGTTCATTAGTAATGGCTCGACCTTATAAATTTTCAAATCTCGTTTTCCTTAACCATTTACATTATTCTATTTAATCTATCCAATTAAATATCCTGAATATTGTCAAATTAAAATTAGGGGTGTTAGATGTAAGCTAAACAAATAATAACTTGGCTATTCTATAAAGTTTTCATAATACATAACATCTCTAGTATTATCATATTATAGGATAAAATTGCTAAAACAAAGGAATCAATCAATGATAATGATGAAGAAGACTTACCATTGGATGAAGATATCTTATCACAAGTGTTTGACAATGATAAAAGAGGTCGAACTCGAAGTATTGGAGCCAAGATGTCCATGACTCAAGTTAAGGCTTCTACTGTCGTGCGTAAGCAACTCGAAAAAACTCAAGGAAACTCGGAAGACTTGAAAGCTATGATGAAAAATGTGGAGCGTACATTGAAGACGTTGGTCGACTTGTTCAAATGATACATGGGACAAGGAAATCACATACCGAACATATCTTCAAATGAAGGAGAAAGTTGTACATTAGAGGGAAGTGTTGGGAGAATGCTGAATAATGACGTTGCTAATTTATTGAATTCATCAGCTTCGGCCGATTAAAAATATGAAATCCTGAACTATGACCTAGAGGTCATTGCAACAACTTCTGTATGCAAAGATTTGACAGCATCCATTATACATGAGAAACATGTGCCCCTAACACATGAGAAGTTGGTTGTGGACAAAATATTGCTACAAGAAGAGAAAATAACCAAACAAAATCATTCTTTTACTATGACCTATGGTGAAACTGGAATTGGTGGTTATGTGCGACATTCAAAGATTGCTATTTGGTATCTTTAGGCGTACAAACATAAATGTATTATTATTATACTTTGGTAATTTTAACGTTGTGATACACCACAGTTTATATCTTCAGACAATGATATTCCAGATGTTAAACTTAAGAAAAGGAAATGTTATGCGCAATATTATGAAAAATCTAACGGTGTGGAATTAGACCAGTAGTACTTAGCATTCTATGTTGCTACAATCAAGGCAATATAAGTAATGTACTGCTTAGTCCAACTCCATTTTATGTTGGTACAAGGCTGGATTAGACTAGTAGTACTTAGCATTCTCTTGTTATGGTTCATTTAGCATTTTGTGTATTCTAAAAATGTCATTACAAGATAACAAATTGACCTCATATTTGTCACTTATTGCAGGTAACTTCGAATTTGATTATTATAACCAAAAGACACATAAAATTCAAAGTCTGACATCATTAACAACTTGCTTTTACTTGTTTAGTAAATACTTTTATTTTTGAAACTGTATAGCCAGTATAGTTTTAGGATTGCCTATAAAATATAACTAAAGCATCAGTCTCATATTACATTCGTAACTTTAGTAAATACAAAAAATAAATCTGCTATACGCTGATTAGCTTATAGCTAGCTAGTGTAAGGGTTAGCTTATCTGGCCATTTCTTATACAAGCAAATATAGCAGTTTTTCTACAACAAAATATATATTAGGATAGCAGTGGACAACGCTCTGAATAGCCCAATGTTTTTCATTAAGTGTTTATAAGCTGGTGTAAAGTTAGCTTATAAGTTGGTTAATCAAACAAAGATTGGCAAAATAAACCTTTATTTTCTAATGTTTACTATTTATATAACTAAACCTAAGACAGAACAATAAACATGAAGCTTTCTATTTTATTATTATAATCATGTACAAGTATCTGAACTAGAACTAACAAAATGTGCCGTTATTAAACTTTTTTGGACTACATTAATGTTGACAAATAAATATAGGATAAACTGATTCTATTTTGGTTTTATGTGTTGAGGCAGCTTCTGTTATTGCTGCACATCTATTTGGGTTTCATCTTGTTCTATAAAAGGCCTGCCTGAATTTATGTAGTTTTCCTGCACCATGTTGTCTTGTGTATAGTTTACCCAAGAACTTTGTTCGTATATGCAATTATTTAGTACTACCCAAGAAACTATAAAAGACCTGCCAGAATTCAAGTTTTCTGATTATATGCAAGTATTTAGTATTTCTCATGTTCATATACTTTCTCAGTTTGTTACAACCAATATCTTTATGCAAGTTTAATTAACTGGAAAACCTAAGTAACGCATTTTACAATGACTATGGATTCATGATGCAGGAGTTAATTTAATACGTCAAATTGGATTAGAAGGTCAAAGTTGAAGATGAAGCTAAAGTAACCTGCAAAATTTAAGCGTTCTCCAAAGCGTGCTTTTCTTTGCTTTTGTAGTATTAGTACTTCATATGAATTTAATCTATTAAATAATAGTAAAACAGAAAATTTTGAAGCTCTCTTATTAATTCTAAACGTTATCTGTGTTCTCCTTAATTCTCTTCAAGTTGATATTTTATTTTCAAAATTGTATGATTATTACTGTACAATTATTCTACTAAACTTTTCTCACTATTTTTCATTTGAATATCAATTATTAAAAGAATCTACAATTATTTACGAATATTTCACGGTTCTTTCTTAAAATTTTACATTATAATCCACACATTTAAATTAATTACATAATCTAAAATTTAAACTAATCGATAAACTTAATCAACTAATATTTATTAATAAATCTTAAAAGATGAAATTTTCAATATGTATACTATAGGCGCATAACAAATTGGTAAAAAAAAAGTTGATTTAGATGCAAATATGTATAAGTTACAAAATAAAAATCGTACACATTAATAACAATAACAAATATATTCTATAATTTATTTACTAAATAAATTTATCGTACATCGCACTGTAAAATTTTATTAACTTCAAATACCTAATTTTTTTTTTACAATTATTTAGAAATCTTTCTCAATTATCTTTTAATATTTTATTTTATTTTTACAATTACCTAGAAATCTTTCTCAATTATCTTTTAATATTTTACATTTAAGTCTATATATTTAACTAATTATGTAATCTAAAATTTAAACTATTGAAATAAATATAAATATGATTCACTAATATTTATTAATCCATCTAATAGATCCTAAAAATAAGAGGTTTTCAATGTATACAATATTCCTGTATATGAGAAAAATAATAAATTTATTTCTTCTTTATTCGGATATATGAAGATATATAAATCACATAACATAAATGTATACATAATAATAATAACTCTTTTAGTCTAATTCATTTGCCTCAAAAAAATATCATACATTACATAATATAATTTCATTTTAACAACCTTTAAAAGATAAATTTATATTTTACAACATTATGATGTGAACGCACAGATTAAACCGATAACAATTAGATTATACAAACATTCTCACCTTCAACATGTTATCAAAACATATCCAACTCATAACTCAACTAAATGCTACATAACATTATTTTATAACTATCAAAGTTGTAAGCATGACCCTTCTATGAGAACATGAAATTTATGGTTAACTATAAGCATAAAATTGTTTAAAAATGAAAATGTAAAAATGAATAAAAGTTCCCGTCTAATTTAAAAAAAAAGTTCACATGTAGATAACCTAACCATAAGGTCTATGCTCTTCTCAATTACAAATTTGTAAAAAGCTCTTCCCAATTTTAACTTTTTTACATTTAACTCCTTATATTTAATTAGTTATTTCGATCATTAATTCAATTTATTCAAATAAATTCAATTTATTTAATGTTTATTAATCCGTTTATAAATCCTTCAAGAAAAATGATAATTCAATATATATACAACAATCTATATTAAGAAAATAATGAAGTTACGTATTCACTTATATATATCACATAACATAAATTATTTATATATATAGTATTAAAATTTTAATTATAAATTTTCTGAGTTAGAACATTAATTTTTACAAAGATATGTAGTTAGCGAGTACTGAACCATCAACCTTATATATGAATGTCACAATGCGCTTTATTTTATGATTAATATATCACAATAAATTTATCACATATTGCATAATAAAATATATTTTTAGCAATAATTAAAATATAAATAATATTTTTTAGCAATATTACCATGTGCAAGCATAGGTTACACACTAGTATCATATAAATTGCAAAAGCCCTCTTGTGTATTTTGTAAATTTTAAATTGAACAGTCGTACTAATTCCATGCTACCACCATATTAATTCCATCCCTCCTGCCTTCGTCCTAGTACTGTCTGATTCTCCACTAGAAGTTATAAGACAGGTCAAAGTAAAATCCCTTTGTTTTCGTTTCAAGGTTGCCACCTCTTTCAAATTCCAGCTCATTGGAATCTTGACTCATCGTCTACGTTACACAGTAAATCAGTGGTTGTTCTATTTTAAAATGGTAATTAATAACATTCCTTTTATGATTAAATCGCTTGGGACTTGCTGTACGTTACGAAAAGTTGGAACCATATTTTCTTGAACACTAAATTTATCAAAGTAAACTACTAGAAAAAGGCCAAATAGCGACGGGTGGGAGCGAGGGCTTCCGACGGCCGTTTTCCGACGGCTTCCGACGGACCATCGGCGGCCGTCGGAAATTCGCGATATTCTGCAGCTCGGCCGAGCCTTTCTTCCTCATTTTCCAGCCTCTCCATTTCTAAAAAAAGAAACCCAAATCCCCATTATCCACCTTCAATCGCTGATTTCGTGATTTTTTCTCCTTCCCCGCAGTTAATTCAACGTCTCTTGATCTTAATCTCAGATATAATCTCTTATTTTTGTGAAAATTTCAGTTTTTACCCTAATTCTAGATTTGCATAAATTGATAAATTAGGGCGAATTAGTGATTGCAATTGTTTCAAATAGCGTAATAACGGTTTATAGCATCACATGACATAGATATTTCATCTTTTATTGTGAAATTGTGAAAAACACGTATAATTTGTGGTTGTTCATGTATATGTAAATTGTTGTGTATGCCTTGATTCGACGATTGTATACGTTGTTTGGAATAAGATAAAATGATTGAATGAGCTAGTAGTATTATACTGTGCACGTATTTACTTATGAAACAAAAAAATGCATTACTCTAAATTATAATTGTGTGTATTGAAAAATGACAAAAATGTTAAACCAGCCTTAAGATGATGCGTAATACGTCGAATAAATGTGTTAAATTAATATATATTTTTGTAAATGTGAACAGTGAGTAAAACTGTATTTTTTCATAAAATGCGCGCATGTTAATTGACAAATGTCCCTTAGAGAGTTTTTGGCCCCGTCTGACGAGTGTTGTACATGATCGTTGTATAAATAGTCGTTTTTTTTCGAAACGACCATTTATATTCATCTGGTACAATGTTTGTCGGATTTGTCCCTGTATTGGACAAGTTATGAACACAGTAAGAATTTACATTTTGTATACTACTTCGTCTTAAACGGTTCATAAAATTTCGGCCTAACTTTTCTTTTTTGTTTCCTGCGTACACGCATTTGTGTACAATGCAGGGAACAAAAGGGAAATGCTGCCGAAATTTTGTTGAATCGTTTGAGACGAAGTAATATACGAAATGTAAATACTTACTGTGTTTGTAATGGGAAGTAGGATGCCTGACCAATGGAAAAAAATTATATATATTTTTAAATCATTACGTTAAAAAATAAAACGTGCCGTATTTGAAAATATTTTTAAATTTGTGAAGTTGTTCTTTAAATTCAAAATATTATACGACTATAAAAATAATCTTTTTCGAATTTGTATTCTTCAAAATAAATATTAAATTTTGAACTTCTCATTTTGTCAAATAGGAAAAACGATTGATTATTTTGTTGATCGGAGGAGATGGATGTACCAAAGAAAAGGACTGAGGGGCTCAATAAAAGAAGATTTTTATAATGGTATAAACGTGTTTGTTGAATTCACTTTAAATAATAACGGAAACGATCCAGAAATTCGTTGTCCGTGTAGTAGGTGTAGACATTTGAAGTATTTTTTACCAGATATTGTGAAAGTTCATTTGTGCCAACACGGTTTCGCACCCGAATATTATGTTTGGGATCGGCATGAAGAAGTTGTAGCAAATACTTCTGTGGAGTCTGAAAGTGTCGGTAACGAAATAGTTTCAACGACCCGTATAGAAAATATGGTCGAAGATGCAGCACGATCAATATTTCCTATGGTTGAAGTTGACGACGACGATGGAAATGTTGAAGAACCAAATATTGAAGCTAAAAAAATTTATGATTTACTAGATGCAGCTAAGAAACCTATTTGGGATGGTTGTAAAAGCGGCACTCAGCTGTCAGTAATCGCAGAATACATTGCGATGAAGTCAAAATACAACATCACTAAAGCTGGGTTTACGGCTGTTGTACAAGCTGCAAAAAGACATATGCCGCCCGATAATCTAATGTGTGAAAATCACTACGAAGTTAAAAAACTTATGTCGGCTTTTGGTTTACCGTATCAGAAAATAGATGCATGTTTAAAAGGATGCATGTTGTTTTGGAAAGAAGACGCAAACCTTAGAAATTGTAAAGTTTGTAACCAGGAGAGATACAAATCAAGAAAAAAGAAGTGGAAGGAAGTTCCGTACAAGCGTATGCACTACTTACCCATAACTCCAAGACTTCAAAGATTATATGCATCTTCTGTAACTGCGTCTAATATGAGATGGCATAGTGTGAGAACAGAGGAAGAGGGTACGTTGACACATCCGGCCGATGGAGAAGCATGGAAGCATTTCGATAAAACGTATCCAAATTTTGCAGCGGAGATTCGAAATGTTAGATTAGGATTATGTACGGACGGTTTTTCTCCATTTTCTCAATTTGGTTCTAAATATTCATCATGGTCCATTATCGCCACACCGTATAATTTACCTCCATGGATGTGCATGAAAACGCAATATATGTTTCTTACTGTTGTCGTTCCTGGCCCCGACGATCCGACACAAGGAATCGATGTATATTTACAACCGTTGATTGAGGAGTTAAAAATACTCTAGAATGAAGGAGTAGAAACATACGATGTGTCCAAGAAGAAAATTTTTCGTATGTTTGCTTCTTTGTTGTGGACTATAAGTGATTTTCCTGCCTATGCAATGCTTTCATGATGGAGTACTGCCGGTCATCTAGCATGTCCATATTGCATGGATGAAACACGAGCGTTTTCTTTACCTCATGGTAAGAAAATTTCATGGTTTGACTGTCATTGATATTTTCTCCATGTAAATCATCCCTTCAGAGGAGACAAGAAAAACTTTTTAGCTAATAGAGTAGAAACCAGACAACCACCGACGATATGGTCAAGCGAAGACATATATGAACTTGTTAAGGACTATCCAAAGATATATGAAACTGGCGAGCAAACAGAAATTGAAGGAAAATCAGTTGTTCATAACTGGTCCAAACAAACTATTTTTTGGGAGTTGCCGTATTGGAAACATCTTCTGCTTCGCCATAACATAGATGTGATGCACAATGAGAGAAATGTATTTGATAATGTTTTTAACATAATTTTGAATGTGAAAGGGAAGACGAAGGATGATTTGAAATCAAGACGCGATATAGAAGAATTATGCAAACGTCCTGAACTTCATATGAAACCAAATGACAGTAAAAAACCCAAAGCTTGTTACGAATTAGACAATAATCAAGTTAAATGTGTGTTAAAATGGGTGGAAGGGTTAAGATTTCCTGATGGGATATCATCAAATCTTCGTAGATGTGTTGACTTTAAAAATGGTAGATTTAGCGAAATGAAAAGTCACGACTGTCACATAATGATGGAAAATTTATTTCCCGTAATGTTCAAAGAACTACTGCCGTTAAAAGTTTGGAAAGTAGTAACGGAGCTTAGTATGTTTTACAAAGAGCTTTGTTCGACTACTTTAAAAGTGCAACGTTTATGTAAACTTGAAGTGGATATTCCTATATTGCTTTGCAAATTAGAGAAAATATTTCCGCCCGGTTTTTTTAATGTGATGGAACAATTACCTGTTCATCTCCCATCTGAAGCACGACTTCGAGGTCCTGTCCAATATGGATGGATGTATCCATTTGAGAGGTATGTAATATGTTATAACGTAATTTAATTGCATTTGAAAGATAAAGTTAATATAAATTAATTTTTCATAGATATTTGAATCACCTGAAGAAAAAAGTGAGGCAAAAAGCACGGTTTGAAGGTTCGATATATAAATCTTACATCGAAGAAGAAGCTTCGTTCTTTTTCTCTCACTATTTCAGTGACCATGTGGATATTTCATTTCAAAGTGTTCCTCGTAATGACGAAGGCGACGAATAAGAGTCCTCTCAAGCAATGTTATCTATTTTTAGACAACATGGTCGGCCTTTTGGAAAATGTGTAGAAATATGGCTAGACGATAGAGATCTTCATGTAGCACACACTTATATTCTTCTAAATTGTGCCGAGGTTGCACCGTTTGTTAGGTAATCTGAAATAATAATTTATGTTTTATTCTTTTCTATAATGCATGAGTAAAGAATTTTCCGGTTGGTTTTCAAATTACGTTTATGAGCCGAGAAATAGTGTTGTTGACGAAGGGTTGAAACATCTTGTGATGGGACCAAAAAGAGTGGTCAAGACATATCTAATATATTTCGTCAATGGATATAAATTTAACACCAAAGAATACGGTGCAGAAAAATTAACAAATAATACTGGTGTATTTGTTAAAGGTAGTGACGATCCAAAAAATCATTTAAATGATTTTTATGGCGTTCTGACACAAATTTTGCAACTGACATATTTCTCACGACCCGCGGAGGAGGTGTTTCTATTTAGATGCAATTGGTTTAGCAATGTTCCAGGTTCTGGAATTAATGTGCACAAGGATTATAATCTTATCGAAATAAAGCATACATCGCACTATCACAAGTATGATCCTTTTGTACTAGCCAAACAAGCATTGCAAGTTTATTACGCTCCTTATCTGTCTCTAAAAAGAGATAAAGTAGGTCTGCAGTTTTTAAAACAAAGGTCAAATTCACATTCGATGAGAAGAATATTCCGGACGAACAAGCTTATCAGGCAGATCTTGAGCAAAATAACAAAATAATAATTACAGACAATCATACAGATTTTGGTCCCTTGATCGATGAATCAAATGTTTGGGTACAAGCGTTTGACAGTGCAGAGGAAAATATCGTCGAAAACGAGACCGAATCTGAATCAGAAGACGATGATGACTGATACAAATCTGAATATGTTTATTTGCAATTGATGTAGCTATGTTGAATTCTTGATGTATTATGAAATTGATGTAACTATGAAACCAAATCCGTGTACTATTGTTTGCATGTTTTATGTTATTTCCATTTGTCATTTATTTAGCAATTTTTATTAAAAATGCAATGAATCAGGTATACCCATTATGAATCAGGTATAACACACTTCCATTTCTATTTCCATTTCAGTCATTAATTAAGCAATTTATACCGTTGATGTCATTTTCATATGAAATATATTTCATTATCATGTTTTTATTCTCTTATATAGTGATGTGTATATGTCACAGGTTTATCATTATGTCGTATAGAGGTAGGAGCTCTTCCCGATCGTCAGGAGGCGATTGCAGTGGCCCATCACAAGAGCCACAGCGTGCAGTTGTATCGTTAGTCCCTAGAGCAGATGGGTAAGAATTAAATTTTATTCAGCATCTTATTTTTTCTATGATATACGTACGTACTTATCTATATCGTACTTAAAAACAGAGGGTTCGACCTACTTCCCTCTAAGATTGTGTTGGACGTCTCTAGAGCATCTTATCGCAGTAGGATGAGTGCGTGCTGGCCGAGATGGGATACCATCCCTCCTCACATCATAGAGTGCATATGGCAGGATGTCCTAGTATGTATAATTTTTCTGTTTTTTAATTCGTTTTTGTCGTTTTTCTATTGTTTATCGTTTAAAGTGTAATCTTTTTTTTAGTACAGGTTGAGATAGACATCCAGACAGACGATATGATGCTGGCACGAGCATACTGGATGAAGAAGATGCGCAAGAACTATAGGGACACGATATCAGAGATTAAGAAATCTGGTAAGAAACCACGGTGGATGGGAGAGAGCGTGTGACAAGCTTGGTTGAGCTACTGGGAGATGGACGAGGCGAAGGCAAGTATACTTTTTTTTTTTGAATTATTAATTTGACGTGATTGAAAAATAATGTATCAAATTTTGAATGTACATGCAGAGTCGGATAGAAACTCTGCAAATAGAAATAAGAATCCCATCACTCATCGCGGAGGATCGAAGTCGTTTCAGCAGTATCGGCAAGAGTTGGTAAATTTATTGAATAATAAATGTAAATAGTTTATGTTATATGATTTTAAACGTATAATAATTGTATGTAACAATCAACTTCAGGAAGCCGAGACACATGGTCCTGTCAGCTATATGGACGTGTTCACCCGTACGCATGCTGTCGAGCATGTTAATCCAGACGGGTCTGTTTCGTACACATGGCAGCACGATAAATCCAGCAAAAGCCATGTAAGCATATTTCATGTTATTCAGTATTAGTAAATGTTTTAATTGTTAAATTATGATAAAATAAGATATGATATTATTAATTTGTTAATGCAGGAGATATTTATGGAGCAGCGGCAGAAACTCCTTGCTGATACAGGTAGAGAGCAGCTGACGACCGATGAGGAGGACGTTATTTTTGAGTCCGTTATGAGTCCAGCAGAGCATGGTCGATGATACGGATTTGGCAATTTAGCGGTAGATAATTTACTTTTTCTTAAAATACTGAAAATATGATATTTTTACCTTTTCAAAACAATAAACTTGGATTTTATTTATTTTTCAATTATTGCAGTCCAGTAGTCAGAGTAGGGGACGGCGGAGTAGACCTCAGAGCGATTTAGCAGGTATAGAAGAATTGCGGACTAGAGTGTCCCAATTGGAGGAGCAGAACCGCCAACAGGCCTTGCAGACCGCACAGTTGTTAGAGTACATGCAGCAGTTTGGTGGCCGCTTCCCTTCCTCGACTGGCTCTGGATCTGGAGGAGATTGATTCATTGCTTTCTTATTCGTTCGTGCAGGTATGTTTTGTTTTAGTTTAGAATGATTTGGTAGATGGTGCGATTAATTGTTGATTTGTATAATTATGTATGATACACTTGGTTCTGTAGTTGTATGAGGATATGTATGAGAATGTTGATGAATTTGTGTATTAAAAACATTGTAGAACAGTTATTGTTAGGATTATTGTTAATGTTGGAATGGTATGTATATTTTGTATTTTATTTTTATTCTAATTTTATCCATTTGTGTGTTTATTGAATATTTTGTAGTCTAGGTTTGGATATTTGGTTGGATTATTGTTTATTGGATTGTGCAGTATTGATATCGTAGTGTTCGGAAGAGAAATGTGGTTGGAAGGCTCTATTTGCAGCAAATATAAAAAAAACAGCAGATTTCCGACGGGTTCCGACGGCTTCCGACGGCTTACAGGTCAAAACTTTCGACGGCTTCCGACATTTTCCGGCGGCCTGTAGCTGCATATTTCCGACGGCTTCCAACGTCCGTCAGAAGCCGTCGGAAATCGTCGAAAATCGTCGAGAGCCGTCGGAAACGTGTTCGGCAGCATCCGTCGGAAGCCGTCGGAAATACTGCTCCCCGACGCAGTCTTTTCCGACGGCTTTTTTCGACGACCGCCGACGGATTCCGACAACCGCCGACGGATTCTGGCCGTCGGAAAATGCGTTTCCCCTTGTAGTAATTTTTTGCGGTTGGTTGATTAATAAAATTTTCAAGTGAATACAATCCTTTGTAAGTGGGTTTTAATAGTTCTTTTTTCCTTCGATTATTGTTACTATTGCGGAGTTTTAGCTGTATCTAATTGTTTGATTATATCGTAAATGAACGTTCTATGTGGTGCTATTAAAATCGATGTAATAACCATATGTTCAACCGATTGTTTTTTAATTTGATTTGTTATACTTGCACCAAATGTTGCCATAGAAGTTATAAAAATTCATGATATTATTATTCATATTCCACCCTTCCTTATTGATGCATGCTTAATAATTTACTAATAGGGGATTTTCAGTTCAAGGGCTTATTTGTGCAGGGTAATAAGTTTTAAGGACACTACTTCTGAAAAATTAGTTATAAGGCCATTTTACAGAAAAAAGATAAAAGAATTTATCATTTTCATTTATACAGAAATAAAGATAAAATGATTTATCATTTTCATTTATACAGAAATAAAGATAAAATGATTTATCATTATGCTGTATATTGTCCTTAAAACTAATTATTCAGAAGTGTTGTCCTTAAAAACTTATTACCCTACAAATAGAAGCCCTTCAACCTAATTTCCACTTACTAATACTGATTATTTTTACTTCATTTAGCACTTTCATAACTCCATGTTTCAAATTCTCTATGATTATCACTTCATTAAACCGAAATACCTCTATTTTTACTCTAAAAATTATTATACTTAATATAGGATTTGTTATCCAACGATTATTTTATAACTTATTTAATTACAATTTGAGCAAATTTTACCTTTCAGTTTTATTTTCATACCGCCTAACCTTCTGTTTTATCCAGATTAAACATGGTAAACGAGTTGGTACAAACTGCATTTAGTATAGTGGTTTTTTTTGCATTTTTTACTTGGTGGATAAATATGAGCATAACATATTCTTGTAAAGTTAATTAATTCGATGATTTAGAATTAACACATCAATTAGATAACTGTGACGACCTAGAATTTCTAACAAGTTAAATTTGAATAGTTAATTGATTTTAAAATATTTAAAAGTTAAATTAAACTTGAATTCAAGATATCAATATTTACTTGGTAATTAAATCATTGAATTATATAGTTCAAATATTGAATTTAATAATTGAAAATTGGGTAAATTGTTGAATCTGAAATTTCTAAGCCTGTTAAAAAAAATTGAAGGCTTATAAAATTTATAATGATGATACTGAAGATAATATAATGGTTGAAATTCAATTTAAAGGTAATTTGTTCAATTTTAAAAATATATCGTTTAAATTGAATTTAAAAATAGCCTTCTGAGGCACAATCTCGGAATTCGACAAAATCTGTTCCATTGGATCCGTAATACTTAGTTATTATCAGATTTCAATTTTTGTAGCAATCAGAGTTGTCGTTTGACCCTGGCAGCTCGAAACACTAAGAAACTATTTTAATTGATTTAATTTAAAATTGATCGTTTATTTTCGTAACTCGCTTATATGACCGAAATAGGATCTGAAACACGTTCCGTTGTGTTCGGAATACGGGTAAAATCTTATAAACGCCTGGCGGCATGTCCGATTCGGAGTTCGAGATTTCCCTATACATAATACGTGATATTTTGAATTAAAAATAATAATAAAAATAAAATAATTAGTCAAACCCTATTACATCCTATAGCCAACCTAACCTCTCACCTCAGCCACCCTATACCCTGATACAAGCTGCCTTCTTCAACTTTAACTCGCTGTCTTCCCCAAGAAGCCTTATGGCTCATACTTCTATATTTACCACTCTTCCTTTTCAGTTCTTTAAAAAAAAATCAATCAATTCGAGCCGAGAAAATAAATTGAAAATGGCCGAAGCCTGTTCAGATCAAAACCCCTCTTCAATTCAATTCACAAATCCAATTTTGAAAATAAATCGGCCATCACTTTTTATCTGATCGAAGCCCTCAAGTAAATTCTTTCTCTTTTTAATGCGAGTCGCCGTGGGTTGCTTGCGATTTCTATCTTGGATTTCTCGTGCTGCGTGAAACAAGGCGTAGGGCAGTGACAAGGGAAGCGCGGCTGATGGTCGTGTGCGCTCGCGCAGAGGGCGGGGGAGCTAGGGTTGCAAGGACAAGGGGTGTCGTGGCGATGGCCTGAAGTGGATGCGTGGGCGAGGGCTGGGGACAAGGTGGACGTCTTGTTCGGGGTTGCGTGCGCGAGCGTTGGATCGCGATGGCACAAGGCAGCGTAGTGGGGAGATGATGCTTTATGGCCGGGCCTCTTTGGTCTGCAATCGTGGATCTAATTGAGATTGAAGTGGGTGGTAATCAGAAAACTATGGTGAGTAACTTTCGATATGTATAACTGATTTGCTATTATGAAAGCTTTAATTATTTGGTTGTTGTTATCTATCTGTTTTGTTTGAAAGAAAACAATTTTAAGTTTAAAAATGAATTTGAAAGAAAACATTTTAAATGTGTTTGAGAAATGATCAGTAATCAGTTATAAAATGTTTTCTTTTTATCTTAAAGTTAATTAAAAATTAAATGATTTGAAATTCATCAAATTGTTAAGGTAAATAAAGGGTTAAATAAACAAGTTGATTAATTATGATTATTAATTTAGGGTCAGATTAAATGGAAATTAAGAATTGTTAATTAAATAAGTTGGATTGTTAATCGATGATTAGGAATTGGTTAATCGAGTAATTAAAGATAAATTTTGTTAAAATTTAGAAATTAAGTATGTAATTAGAAATTAAATAATTTGTAATTAAGAATTAATTAACTAATTAATTTGTAATTTAAGTTAAGTACCTAGAAAAGTAATTAAAGGATTGGATTATGAATATAGCTAATGAAAGGTCAAAGGTTAAGGGTTATTAAATGATTTATTGATGTGATTAATTTAAGAAATTAATTTTTTTAATTAATTAAGGAAAATCAATTGTGAAATTTGGTAGGTATAATTACTTAATGTAATTTATAAAAGTATAATTACTTGGTGAAGTAGTAGTGATAATTGTTGGATGTAATAAATTAATGGATGGTTAATAACAGGAAGTAACTTGGATTTAAATTACTTGGTAAAATTGACGAGAGGGAAAATTACTCAGTGGACGTAATTGAAGGTTAACTTATCAGGGGATTAATTAGAGATAATTAACTATCCTTTAAACAATTACACTAAGTGATAAGTGTAAGATGAATAATTAGGGAATGGTAAATCAATGGATTGTAACTAATTATTGTTAAGTAAGCAAGATTAAAATGATTTAAAATAATTAATTTAATTTATTAGAAACGGGTGACTAATGAATCTTGCTTATGAATGATTGGTTGATATTACTGATTTGGAATGTTTCTATAATATGAGGTGTTGGATTGACAAGTGATAATGTGGCCATTTATTGAGATGCATTGTTGTGTAAAGAGGCATCCTGTATTTTTAAAAGTTTGAATTGTTTCTCATTTGAATAACTTGGGTTAGATGACATCTGGTTCGAAGAGACCGGGGTCGGGTATTAGGAAATAGCCGAAACCACTTCGAATTCTTATAAATTGTTATGTAGTTGGGATGAAACGATTTACGTGAATCAGACTATTTGATCTAAATTTTGACACTTAGAAAACTTATGTGTGGATTAAGTGATGTCCATAATAAATTGTGGCTTTGTGAATTGAAATGAGTTACCCCAGGTTTTATATAAGTTGTATGCTTGTATTCCATGTTGGATGAGTTTACTCACGCTGGTTTCCAGCCTGACCCGGGTGTTACTTTGGTGTAATGCTCGGGTCAGACCGAGTATTACAGATTTCCAGGTTAGAACGTTCTGGAGCTCAGGAGGCGAGCTGGATGGCAATATCGTATAGAGTATTTCCGCTGTATTTATATTATTGTTAGTCCGAGACATGATAATTGTAAATATTCAGTGACTGTATATAATGTGAAACTCTGATGTATTAGAATGTAATCGACAGATATAGTATTCTTTTGTAAACTGTTATTATTTATTATTATATTTTATCCGCTGCGAATGTGAGATGTTAATGTTTCTATTCTTCTTCTTCTTCTTCTATCTCTTTCTTCTTTTCATAACTATCTGGAATTTTCGGGTGTGAAAATTTTGGGTCGTTACAATAACCAATGTGTTAGTAAAGTTGATTATGAGAATTTAAAAAGGCGAAGTTTATGATAAGTTGTCTTAATGGTCTGATAATAAAGGTTAGAACGGAAATCTTTGAGACAAGTTGATAATTGTAAGAGAGTCCACTTTCCAGTGTGTTTATCCTTGAGCACTTGGTTATATTATGATTTACTGATTAACAGTGTATGTAGAATATTTGACATAAATCCAAAATAATACAAGAACTACTTTTACTATCAGATTGTAGAATGAAGTAATTTTTCCTACATATTTATGTATCGTTGGTTTGTGAAGACACTCTTTGCAACATGGTAACCTATCATATTTATTTTCTATACACAGGCTGGGAAAAGGAAAGATATTCAAGTGATAACGTGGTGGTAAGTTAGGCAACTTCCAAGAGATATAAAGGCATGCTACATTGATACTACTTCTACCTTTTTAAGTGATAGTGGTAAGCTTAATCTAAAATATGTGAATGAAATCAATGAACTTTCTTTTATAACTCTATCGTTGTTCTAAAAACAGCAAGATCGGAAGCAATTTAATAATATATTAGGTATAACTAAGGATACGATGAACGTCTATTCTTATATTCTTATCCTTGTGAAATTATGTAGCTCTAATGCATTCTGAATAATCAATCTAGTGTATTTGATTATTTTTGAATTTTTTTTAAAGTCATTAACTCAATCCTTTTGATCAATCTCTCTTCATTCAGTTTTTTTTCTTTTCACGTTTGATCACTCAACAATCCTCAACTTCAAATCTTCTACTAATGTATTTCTTTATAGTTGAACCATACCTAAAAATACCACCATCCCATAAGCGACATCTAAAACTGCAGTATTATTAGTTCCTATAAAGCTTTATCCTTTATTTATTTTTATTATAAATGATTTTTTTATTACGTTATTTTACATAAACATGTGATATAAATAGCTCCTTGCTTAAATAATAGCCTTGCATTGAAACATAATACAAATTAGGGGTGATTTGCGTATAGTTGCTTTTGCTACTGTGATAGTAAATACTCTTAGTAATGGTAAGGAGTAGGAATATTTCCTTCTTTTTATTAATTCATGGAGGTTCCTCATGGCTGTTCAATGTGCTACAGTTCGCTAATTGCAAGGTAAGTGTTAATAATTTTGGCATTTCTGCTGCCCTGGGTAAAGAATGGTTTTGATATTTATCTAAATTTGGACTAGAAGTACTAATGCTAAGCTTTTTTCATGTGGTTTTTCCTTTTTTATTTAAAAAAAGGATTTTATAGGACCAGCTATCCCTTTAGGTTTGATACGCATTTTTTTTGCCTCACTGAAAATTGCATAACAGCCAAAGGATTCTTCATGTTAATCTCTGATCAAATTACACAATTTATAAAATAACTTCCGTTAGAATAAAAAACACTAATGATATATAAAACTAGATTTTTTTTATTCATTACAAAGTATGAGTATACAAATATTAAGATAACGCATGAGTTAAGGGTTGCATATCCTTGTTTGAGTCCAATATTTATGAGCATCGATTACATTTTTCTCTTTTCTTGGGTGCTAAATTTATATTTTATGGTTTTCAAACTTGCAGAGGCTCTTTTTAGTATGTTCTTATCAAGTCATTCCTTTTATTAAAGAAATGGTTCATATAGGTAATTATTAGTTTTCTCATAATTAGCTTCTTCAATTAATATTGGACTACTTCGAAAAGTAGTTTCATGCATATTAACTAATTTTTTCAAATTATTTTTATTCATATTAGCTTCTTAATTTTCTTTTGTCATGTTATTAGTCCATTTAATTTTGGTGTAGGACTGAAGGAATTAGCTCATTAATGTTCTTAGTTATTCTCCAGCAACATTAAGCATATCATCTTTGGTGGAGCTAACTATAGGAAAAATAATGAAAAAAAGTTAAATTATCATTTTGATTCTTTGTTGATAATAGTGATAAATTTTGTTAAAAAGAAAATCAATTCTTTATTACTATTTTCTTCGCACGTTAGAACAATCAAACAACATATGAACATTATAACACCACACATTAATACAATATGACCAACGCCATATTAAAACCAATTTGGCGTATATGGTAACATTTGATAATTGATAAATGTTGTTTATACGCTTTGAATGATGAGAGCCAATACCAAGGCATTATGTCAGTTCTACAAATGCAGTACAAAAGTCTAAGCTCATTAAAAGCAATTGCTATTGGCATGTGCAATTTGTCCCTATAGAAAGTATATTATATTATGTTATTCATGGAAAGGCAAGGTATCATACTTCGTGTTTACATAAGATATGATCTTTTGATGGAAAGAAATTGATCTTTAATCCTCTATGTCATTGTCAATATGAATACATTAATAATAGTAGTTTGAGTTAAAAAGGTACTAGTTTGAGTTAAAAAGGTACAATCAATTTATTGTTAATAAATGCATTAGTGCTTTAGATTATTTGTTTTGTTCATTTTACTTAAGCAATAGAACGATGGTCCGAATTATTGAATTGGAAGGGATATGCTAGTGATATTTGAAACATACTTGATAACGAAATTTATCCTCTACCATACAAGAAAAGCTTTCTACTTTTGGAAGGATAAGGTTCAGTAAATTGACTTGAACCTACAATTTAATGTTAGCATAAGTACACAAATTTATATTGTCATATGAATTAAAAGATCAACAGTCTTTGCATGTTTAAAAGGACTTCAATTGTGTATTTTCCCATTTGATATAAGTATGTGAGCGCTCATGCACATCAGATCATGAATTATTTATCGGTTTACATGCTTAATACTCAATACATCTTTATACCTGAGTTTGTATTCTAAATAGCTATGTCATTTGTTACACTTACGGTTCTCAAATTGAGAACATGTAGTTCAAAGTTCAAACTCCATGGGAAAGATGATGAACATGGTAGAGGCAATATAATTTCCTATCATTTCTTTCATAGTCTCAGGTTCGAAAATAACATTTTTAAAATAGTCAAAGTATTCATTTTAAAGATGCTCAAAGTTATTAGATGATTTTCCAAAAAATTTCTTATAGAATTATATGGATACGAAGTACACAAATATGCCTTTTTTGGGTATAGTTTTTGAAACTGTTTTGGTTTATTGAACCCAATCATTGTTAAAAATTTCGTTGATGCTCAATATGGATGTGCACAACCACAGTAACGACCCATATTTTTTATAGTTAAAAAATATTAAATTTAACAAGATTTTTGGAATATAATATTGTGAGAAATTAAAATTTATGATTTATAAATGGAGAAATTGAGTAGAATATAATTTAATATTGGTGTTTGAATGCTATTGACAAATATTTTAACGTTATTTCTGTTAATGGGAATAATTGTAAAGTTAATTTGTTTATAATTGTAAATAAGGAATAAATTAAAAATGTAATAATAGTAAAATTGTATGTTATTTTATTTAAGTGGTTTTGATATAGAATGTAAAATTAGCTATTTGGTAAGTAGATTTATAACCCTTGGCTGTAAACAATAAGTTAACAGATATGAATTATCAATGTATAACAATTGTTTTAATTATCATCTTATCATTTAATCGGTTTGAAATTAAATTGAAAATCAATGAAATTTAATGTAATTGCAATAGTGCAGTTAAAATAAGGAAAGATGTTACTGTAGAAAATGAGGATAATAAGATGGAAACTTATGTTAAATAAATTCATAAGGTATTGGTTGAATTTATAATAATAATTTAAATCAAAATAAAAGAATTTATTGGAATTTGAAATATAATAAACTGGGTTTTTATTGCAGTTGTAATTGAACGCTGAAATTTGTAAAGACCCGTAAATCCGTACTCCTTGAATAGACACTAATCTCCATTGATTAACTCAAGATGAACGAAAATACGAACCCTTAGGGTTTTAAGAAAGAGGAAAGAGAGGTAGAAGAAGAGAGAAAGAAAACAGAACAGAAAGAAACAACAGAAACAACATCAGAATCTCACAATTCGCAGCGGAACAACATATAATAATAAATGAATAATCTTTAAACAAAGAACTACATCAGTTATTACATTACATCACATTACAATTCATTACATCAGAGTATACAACAACAAACAGTTTTAAACAGCGGAAAAGAAATACTATATACAGTAATACGCCATGCCATCCAGCTTGCCTCCTGCAACTCCTGGATTCCAGAATATCCTGACAAACCTAACTCTTGACTGCCCGTGTGGAAATTGGTGGGCATCCAGAGTTTAGGAAGGAGAACAATAAACTCCGAGTCAGTCATGTGACTGGTGCGAGAACTTAAAACAGTTTATTTTCTTTAAAATCAAAATAGAGAAATATTTTTAAATTCAATTCGCAATGCTTTTAAAAATGAGACTACCATAAGGCCTCCCGCACACACACACATGCAAACGCAGAATCGGAGGAGATTTCTCCTTATGATAGTCAAAGATGCTTGATACGCATTAAAAAGAAATATTTGATATTATTACTAGTGCATAGTGTAGTAAAAATTTATTTCGAAAATAAAGATATAAATCTTAGCCAGCATAGACATTTCGCACTTATGCCTACTATAGCTACCATGTTCAATAGCAGGTTACCGCCATATTCCATGGCAGGTAATACAACTAAAACCGTACAAGATCGTATTTGAAGAATGGATTTTCCAACAAATGGTCAGGCCAAGGAACTTCCCATTGCCACATGGAAACGCCTCTGGAAGGACGCCCCGAGAACCAAACTGTTCTCTGCCAAACAAAGCCGGGAATCCCTTTTCCCAAGGGATATTACAAAACCCTCAGATATGCCACCCCCGGTCCTTTGGGACCTTCAAACGAGAGCTCTCTAACCAACATCACACCATAATAATAAGTGTTTCAACATGAGTAAGTATCTGGGCTCCATACCATGATACTACCCTTTTCCAGAAGGAATGGTCATACCCTAGGGAAGCGATCCCTGAAAACTTTGCCGCACAATTTCTGTTTCGACCATTTCCGGTTTGTGAGGCTCGACGAATTCACGTCCACAAAAACACACTTTATACAAAAAGCCGTGCTTTGGGTCAACAAATGATCATAGAAATGATCACCAAGATAGACGATCAAATAAATGATCCTACCACAAATAATCAACACGATGATCATTTCACAGCAACACTCAGCATGTCACATTACCAAATAGGGAATATATTGCTGATAACTTCAACTATATAACCTCTGAGCTCGTACGTCTCAGAGAAGGGTGTTAAGCTAAGAGAATAAATTCTCCGCCACCAACAGAAATATATTTGAAAGAAATCGGCTTTATATCTCAACTTGTAATGTCAGACATACAATCCATACAAGTCTGTTCCGGGCTCGAACAGAACCGAAGGCACTTACAAAGAAGTCCTTGCAATCCGAATAATCTCTAATCACGTTCGGATTTCCCATCACATATGGAATTTCTATACCGGGGCCATTCGGTGCAGAAACATTTAACAAGAAACCCTTACGTTTTCAAAAATATTCGGTCTTCAACACCGGTCTTCGAATGCAATTCATAACGACGTATCACATATTCGGAATGGGTTATACGACCCCAAGGTCCTTTCCCGGTTAACCCGAATAGTGAGCGCTTATTTTAAAAAAATAAGTGTGGCATTCAATTTCGAGCAAATCACAACAAATACCATTCAAAGGTAAATATTGATAGTCGGTTATTGAACTATCAATAGATATGCACACATCACCAGATTCCAAATAATTTTCCAAATTATTTATTCCCCCAAAAATATCTTTACTAGATATATAGTTTTCACACTTCAAAAATAAATCAACATTTATTTTTAAACAATTTCCCCTTTTCATTTATAAATTCCATAATGAATTTTTCATTCCAAAATATCTGTGAATATATGATTTCAAATCGTTTTCAAATATTCATTTTCAATTTATCCTCAAAAAGATAAATTCAAAATATTCACTTAATATTGGAAAAACATTTCCATACTTATTAAATAAGTAATTCACAATCTTTTTATTTTCTACACTTGGAAAATATTCTATATACTTTAATCAAAATTAAGTATATATTTCATTCTTTAAGGAAATCATTCTCTTTAACATATTTATTTGGGCCAAAACGAATGTTGCGTAAAACATCGTTACGACAACCCAAAATCACTAGTATAGGGATTTGAAATTAAAATAGATATATAAATCCCAATACTACACAAAACATTTCCTTTCGGAAATCATCTATTATAACAACAGTGTTATAATCTACTATTTCCTTTTATTTCTCGAAAACATCTATTTGAAGTCTATGGCTTCGACTCTTAATACATTTTAAAACATCTTTAGATCGTTTTAATTCTATTTAAAACATCACCTCCCAAAACATTTCTTTAACATATTATTCACTATTCAAAAACGTGAATATATTAGTTAACCAATTTCATCTTTCTATTCATTTTATTTTAAGGAATTATTCACTGTCTAAAACATGAATATAACTCTATTAACAAATTTCAGCAATTTACTTATCAAGATAAGTCTTTGCGGATTTATAAAACAATGTTTATAAATTTCATTTCTATTTATTTTACAACAACTTCCTTTTATAAATTTCCTTTATAAATCTATTCAATTTATAACTCAATTATAAACTAAAGGTTCATATTATAAGTTAAACACTTACAATTTATTTGTTTATAAAATCGTTCCTTTAAACTTCACAAATTTTATGAATCTTATAACTTATAAGATTCATTTATTTATCAAAAATCTATTCTTTCTAATAACTTTACAAATTTTATAAACCTACTGTTTATAAAATTCCATTTATAATTTCACTGTTCATAATTCTATAAATTCCATTCATCTACGAAATTCATTTACAATTCATTCTAACTCTTAACTTCGTTTTATATCTCCAATATTTTAATTTACAAATATCAATTTGTAAATCTTTTATATAAATCAATTTATATCATTCTTTTAAACATCTTTAAACTCCTTTATAATTTCGTCATTCTCTTAGATTTACAAAATAATCAAATTTCATAAATCCAATATTTAAACTTTTTATAATAAATTCCGAAATCCCAGTTTAAACTATTTTATAAAATCACAAATCCCATATTTTCAAAAATCAACTTTTAACTATATTTCTCAAAAATCATAATTTTTATAACATTAAAATTATAACGTTTATTTATTTATAATGGATCAATTCCAAAAATATTTATAAATCGTATACTTTCAAAAATCACTTTAGAAATCTTTTAAAAATCAAAATCGTTATTTTTAAACTTTCAAAATTGGATCCGATGATGCAACGCATCAAATAGTCAAACACGACTTTCCAATATCATATATCATCCATGATAAAAAAATCAAATATCACAATAAATAAATATTTGTGAGGAATCCAGTTGGATCCCTCCAACCTGTTTCCCTGCATCCACAGACATTAGCACAATACCAATTCCGTTTCAAGACGGAATATCGCGGTATATGGGAATTTATAAAATATTATCCGCTTAATAACGGCGCAATAGGGTCTCATCCGCTATACAGTGCGGGAAATCAATCAACTGCAATATATACATATGCCAATATATATATATTGCTATATATATAATATAATACCAATTCCACTTCAAGGTGGAATATCGCGGTATATGTGTGTAATAAATAACCTCCGCTTACTAACGGCGTATAGGGTCTATTCACATCCAATATATATATATATATATATATATATATAACAATCATCATTCAAGCATTCTATCAACACAGTCAAACAATTTTAAATCTAACTATTTAAAATTTAATTAAACAACAAAATTCCGAGTGAGAAGTTCTCACCTTTGCTTTTATTAGCAATCCTTTTCCTTCTTGATTCGATTTTCTTGATTTATACCTTGTATAAATATTTACACAATCTATTAATATTCGAACAGATCGAATAATAAATTTTCGTTCTTGATTGTTAAATAAATTAGTATTTTTATTTAATTCAGTTTCTTCTTTAATATTTTATTTAACTAAAATTTAAATTTCCTTTTATAAATTTCTCCTATTTATTACATCAAACTAACTCCTTTTAATTTCAAACATATTACTCTTAACAATTTGTCTAATTCAAATTTAATTTTAACTAAATTTACTTAAATAAATTAAATTAACAAAATTTTCCCTTTTAAAATAATTCTAACTAGAAATTTCTAATTGAACTAAATTTCCTTTTTATAAATTTAAATCAACTAATTTTTCTTTAATAAAATTATTTTCCTTTCAACCAAATTTCTGTTAACTAATTATTTTATGTTTATAAATTTTATTTAGACTAATGATTAAATTCCCTTTTATAACATTTACTTAAAAAAAATTAAATTTAAAACTAAATTTCCTTTAATAAATCATTTTATCAAATAATTTGAATTCTTAACAAATTTTCTTTTACAAAATATTTTTCTTTGAAACTAAATTTATATTTAAATGATAATTTTGTTTTAACAAATAAATTTAATTTCAACCATATCTTCTTTAATAAATTTCTTTAAAATTCCAAATTCCTTTTCAAATCTGTATTTAAGTTTTAAATTGAATAACAACTGTGATTAACTAAAAATTATATTTTAAACTAAATTTTCATTAATAATTTATTTCTAGTAACTAAACGAATCAAATAAACTTATTAAACAATCCATTAATAAATTCGTTTAACTAAAATTTTGGTTTTAAAAATTAAAATTTTATTTTAATATAACTTACTCGTATTTACTTATAATATGATATATTATTTTTTACTGCAAATATTTTTTTTTCAGATTTTAATCAAATTGAAAATCATAAAAAGCTAATACCTTACTGTCGAACTCTCGAACGAAGCCCTAGCTTCGTTGCCATCGCGACCCCACAGCCCACGCGAGTCCTAATCCACGGCCAAGCCGCCGCTTTCCCATCTCCATCGATCGCCACTTCATGCCGCGCTATGTCGCTCTCCCCCAATCGACTCGAGCTCGATTTCAATTGCCAGCCGATGCCCTAAAATCGAACGACGTCGCCGCCCCATTGCGCCTGACCCCTCGACTTCTCCTACGCACGCGCACCCATCGCGACGCCATTGCCTCGTGCTGCGACCCATCCCACGAATCGCCGTTACCATCGCGAGTCACCCAGATTTGGTCGAGCGCGCGCCCCCATTTCTTTCTTTATTTTTATTTTTTTTCTTCACTCGGCTGCAGCCATTGATTTAAAATTTGAACGAGAATTTATAAAGAGGCTCGGCATTGAAATTGAAGAGAAAGATAAAGACGCGGCCATTATCGTTTGTTTTTGTTCTTCTTTGATTTTGAAACTGAAGGGGGCTTCGGTGTTTTAAAAGAAAGTGGGAGGCATGGGTTACACGATCTTGTTCGTGATTTCAATGGCGTGATTTTAGGCGTGAGGAAAGGGAGAACGTGCTGTGTTTGTTTATAAATTTAAATTTAAACTGAATCCAATTTAAATTTGCAACGCGTTTACTCAACGTACGCTCACATATCAACTCAGAAAAATACGAAATTTGAAATCCGGCAATAATTCAATATTCCGGACCCAATGGAACTGGTTTCGTCGAATTCCGAGACAGTGCCTCGGACGGCTATTTTTTTAAATATCGATTCAAACGATAAATTTTCAAAACTGAACAATTCACTTCCAAATTCAATTCTGAAGCTTCTATTACCTTCAGTATTATCAATATAAATTTTACAAGCCTTTGAAATAATTTTAATCGGCTTAAAATTGAAGATTCAAATTTTTTTATTCAACTTTCAATAGATTAAATTCTATAATTTAATCGCTAAATTCATAGTTATATTGAAAATTCAATCCAAACCATCATTCAAATATTTAAAATTAATTAAATATTTCCAAATTAAATTATTCAAAATTCAGGGTCGTTACAAAATTAATGTAATATTTAAACCTTGAGATCAACATGGAAATTTTTATTCAATTATTATTAACTTCTGTGTAATCAAGAATGATGAAAATTGATAACTTTTAAATATGAACTTAAAAGTAATTAAATTGACTTTTAAATAATAATTCATTTAATTAATGTGGAAATTTGTCTTTTTGGGCACTGCCTTGGATTTCAATGAAACCAGTTTCATCGAATCCATAATAGTGAATTATTATGGGATTTCAAGTTTCATAGCGATCGGACTTATCGTTTGATCGTGCGAGCTCGAAATGCGTAGAAATCAACTAATGGAATTTAAATAAATATAATTTGATTTTAAAAGCTAACTTCTATATGCAATATAATCAAGGTTTGAAATTAGTTTCATTGAGTTTGAAAATATTGAAAACCTATATTTTGATATATTGGATGATCTATTTTTGTTTCGGGAACGAAACTAGCTTTTCGGGCCATTGTTATCGTTCCGACCCATTCAATCCGCTCCATCCATTCTTATCCATCTCTGTCTATATATAAGCTGTTATAAAACCTAACAGTCTTTTATTTCATTTTATGTACATATAATATCTAGCTTATATATTCCATTATCTGTTTCTTCTCAATGGCAGACATTTTAAACCTTAATTGCAATTCCAAATCAAATCGAAAAATCCAAATTGATCAAACCCTATCGAATTATATATCATCGCGAAGCTCTTGACGAACGTAATCTGCATTCGTAGTTCATTTTTCAATCAATTTCAATTTCTCTAGAAATCACCAAATCATTCTCGACCGTCCATATTAGGGTTTCACGATCGACGGTGAATCGTCGACTAATCGACGATCGGGAGGTAAGGGCGCGGAGAGAGGGACGAGCAGACTTCATCCACCAAAGTCATTCATGCTATTGGAGCACAAATTCATCGGAATCGATGATAAAAGATGGCGGCGGTGCTGGCTCTTGAGACGACCGGAGGCGAAGGCGTTGGAGCCTAGGGGAGCGGCTCGAGGAGGCGGAGCTCGTGGTGTGGTCAGATCTTCACGTAGTGGCATGTAGGAAGAGGTGACCGTGGTAGATATGTGGCAGTTGTGGGTTTCTGATGTCGCGTGCGTGTGTACTGTTGAGGGTTAGAGAAGGTAACGTATTAACGAATGTGCTCCTGATTTATTTTTATTTTAATTTTAATTTTCAAATGTTCTAACTATCATAAGTTTTACATACAAACTCGGATTTGGACGCGGTTTATTCCGTTGGGATCACATTGAAATTACGGATAATAAGAATCTGGTTTGGTTGAATTTGAAGACTATTTAAATTTTGGGCTTTCATTGGATTTTAAATCGACTGTAAATCAAAGGAGAGTGATTTAACCTACTTATGCAATACTAGATATTCTTATGTTTGTTGAGTTAAATTTATGAAGTGATTAGAATGTTATTGGTTGTTGTTTGGTAGTTGAAATTGGCATTTTAATCGAAATTGAATTTTATTGATTTAAATTTCCATTTAAATTAATATGAAATTGAACTACTAGTTAAATACCCGATATTGATAACTAGTTAACTATTATAAATTATTAGATGATTTGGATGTTTATTTGTTGACAATTTGGATGATTAGATGTTTACTTATTTTTATACATCTCTATTAACCCTCTGTATATTAAGTGACAGCATATAAACTGTTATCTAACTTATTTTGAATAAATTAAGAAATAAGTTGAAATGATATATGCCTATGACATTTTGATTTGGGTTGAAATGATATATATCCATCCCTATAATTAATATGGAAATAACCGATCACTTGGCCATAGGGTAGAAAATTATGTACGGACACCGGATTGGTTAAATTAAATAGTTTTAAAAATCGTGAATTTTGATTTTTTGACTAAATGATATTGTTTTAAAGGAAATAAATTATGGATTTATATAAATTAAATTATTTTCTAATTCATGCTGTAAAAAGTTGAAATTGAAATCAGGTAAAAGAGATTGTTTAAAAGAATTGAATTATAATCGATATATGACTTTAATCCAGAAAATTGAATTATTTTAATGATTAAGGTCTTAAAATTGAATAATGAGGTTTAATTTGATTTGGGTGTTATAAATCAGTAAACTGAAATTTGACTTGAAATTGATATAATTTGAGATGGTTTAAATAATAATAATTGAGTTGAAATTTAAATCATTGAATTGGATGGTTGAATCAAATTTGAAGTTAAAAATGAACGTTTCGAAAATTGAAGTTAATTCGAATTGAAACTGAAATCAAGTTAATTTGACATTAAATCTGAATTGAGTGAATTGAATTGAAAGATTGGAAATTGAGTTGTTGATTTGAAATTGGACATGGGTCTAGGTTTGTGAAATGGAAGGAAATTTAATACTATTTTCGTAATAAATTATTTCAATATGAATAGTTTAAAATCTATTCTTTTTAATTTTCAAATTATTTACGTTTTCCAAACTATTTTACTATATAAACCATTTTCAATACTCAAACCATTTTTATATCAATCTATTTAAACTATTTTAAACTATTTAAACTATTCAAACTATTTTCTAAACTATCAAACTGTGCAAGGTTGAGATGTATACATCTAAATCGTTGATTTAGAAGCGAACGTGGTTAAATGAAGTTACAACCTAAGTTGGAATTTGAAATGATGTTTTCAAGTGAAAATGACATATTTTGAGTAAATATGACAATTTTGAAATAAAGGATATTTGGAATTGAATATGATATATTGATATCAAATATGAATCGATTTCGAAGTATAAAAGAACCAATCGGTGTGAAAAATAGCGTTTGTTAAAGAGTCCGAGCCTCTTATTGCACTCTCTGTTAATGTTGGAACCGCTTTAACAACTATGTACATGGTGGATGATCCTGAATAAAGTGGTTGAATTGGAGGCGTTTGCTGGATTTGAGGAAAGAGGACGATGATGGATGACCACGGCACTTATGCCAATTTGAAATTACTAAAACAGGAGGGTTTATGAGGGCCAAGTGGTCTACCTACCCCTAGCGGACACACCTCTTCGTATTACTATATTGATGTTGGCTCGATCGGTGCGCCCTGATTTGATTTGATTTTGAGGGTGTTGGACGCGGTATGCGGTCGTAGCTACAATGCGTTACCACCAGCCATGCGACCAAACTGGTAGTATCCTATCTTCAGCATGGCCTCACATGCCTTGTCATACTCTTTATCCTTATTCGCGCCCACTACGATTTTGTTTTAGTATGGTACCGATAGGAAACTCACTAACGACTGACATTACTAGTTGAGTTACAAGACCTGGATAGACCACCTGCTTAAAAATTTGTTAAGGGGGATCAATATAAACCCTTCACACTAAAAAAATATTTACTTTACTGATTAGACGTTACATATATAGCGTATCTTACTGCATATAGATAGTTTAGCGGATGCTTAGGAGATGAAAAATCACGTAATATCTCTTAAGTTATTGCACGCCGTTATACACTGGATAGGAGATGTAAATCCCATAAGCATCTCTGAAGCTATCACACTCATAATTATTTGTTGTTGATTTAACTTACATAAAAACTTTTAGTTCTGACTAGAGTGTTTTGTCTTTTTATTACGCTTGGGTCAGAATGAGCTTTTTAATGTTTGAAGCCATTATTTCTGAAGGATGAAGATGGAGTTGTTATATTATATTATTTGTGTAGGATCGATTTCACCCTAGAGAAGGGGTGAATAGGGTGATACTATCAATTATAAAAATTATTGCGGAAGCTTATAAAATTATTTCAACACACATATATCAAAAACAATAGAAGCACAGAGAATAGCAGAATAAATGCAGAAATAGAGCAACACAGAATTTACCCAGCTTCGGAAAAACCCTGCCTACGTGTTGCCCCAAGGTTTCTACTAGAAATTAGATAGTCGGACACTTACACACGTAAAATTACAACTCCTACTATTGACTGACCTTACTCTATGCTCAAAACCCTGTCACAACTCAGCCACTGAGTTGCGAATTGTCAAACTACGCCACGTAGTTTGTCCCCTAGTCACACGACTAGAAATTACAACGGTTTAAAAGAAAAATACAAATTAAAAAACAATTAAAAACCCTAATTTTATACTAAAGCTTTATAGGCCAGCCCAATAAAAATCAGAAGAGCTCCCCTTTTTCTTTTTATTATATCGGCCGTATTTCTTTGCTCTGTAAAATGGCGACACGTTGCTTTTCCTTGTTCAATAAAAATTAGGGCTTTGGAGAAATTTGAAGATGCCGACTTTAATTAGATCGATTGACTTCGATTTCCTTGATCTGTCGTTTGATCGTCTCTTGAGATGCTTTCGGCTGCTTCTATTTGATTGAGTTTTACTTTGATTCGGGTATGTAATTTTTGCCTTTTGCTCTGGTTTAAATACTTGAACTCGATGATACAATTGCCGATGATGTTGTTTATTTATATAGGCTTCGAGACCCTTGAATTTTGTTCGTATACATTTACTTGAATTCGTCACTTGATTTTTCTCGGTCATTCGATTTTGTTTTAATGCTGATGATAAGTTCTGACTTGTTCATATCGAATACTTTCATTTACTTCATTAACACGGTTTTGATTTCGAACTCGCTCGATTCCTTGATTGTTAGGGCTTCGATTCAGAACCGTTCGATCTTTCCTTGGTTGTTACGGTAGTGAATTTCCTACTTGACTTTGGCTTTGATTTTTGACATTTTCAATTGTATAATTTGCTTGCTTGTCACAGTGTCGATTTCTGACTTGGTCAATTTACTCGGCCACCACGGTTTCGAATTGATTTTGCTGATGTTGCATTCTTTGTTTCTTTTCACTCCGGTCAGTAGCTCACGGTTTTAACTTGATATTGCTTGATGTTGTGCTGTTGAGCTTGATTCGAACTTATACCCTGGTTATTTTGAGACCGCTACCTCGTTTATGTTTAGTTCGTCACTGTTTTCATTTGCCTGTACTTGTGTACTGTCTGGTTCATATTGCGTTGCTTCATCATTTGTGTCCACTGCATTCTTCGTTTGGATTTTTTCTCGGCCTGTACTTGTGCATTACATTTTCCACTGACATGTGCTTCAATATGCGTTGTGCTTGAAGTGTACTACCCCGATGCACTTGCTCATTCGAGCTTGTTCTAATAGTTGCTGTCAATTGCATACATGTGTGTTCATATATGTATGTGTTAGCTTTGGGTTTCACTGTGTATCACTGCATACTGCATGTTGTATTTTTGGTGCTTGGTTTTGTGATATGAAATGCTGGTGGCTTCACCTGATATTGTCACAGACCACTTGGTCACTGTGTGTCACTGCATTGTTTCTGGCTTCAAGTATAGTTGCCTGGTCTTTCATATTTGTTTCACGTGTACTCAGTATCACTTGATGTTGTGGTTTTGTTGCTTCACCATACTTCTGTATTTTCATTTAGTCTTGGTTCCTGTAAGCTTTGTTGCTGCGTTGCCATATTATTCTGGTTGGAGTTTTTCTTGTATCACTTGAGTCTGCACTTGCTTGATCCAGTTTCATAGTTGCATACTTGTATATGCACTCGAGTCTGCATATGCTTGCTTATCTCTTACCAGACCTGTAGCCTTTTTTGCATTGTTGCCATTCCTTTGGTGCACTTGGTTTGTGACTCACTGTTGCAATTGATTTGGTTGTTGCATTTGTTTTGATTGCTGCATTAACTTGATATTGTCATTTGTTCATTGTAGTTTGATTTGTGCGCTGACTTGAGTTCAAGCCTTTTTCCATACCGCTGGTTAATCAAAACTGCCACTTGGTTTGAACTTTTTGCTCTGATGTTGAACTTGATCATTTCATGAACTTGCACCTGTGTAGAATCCAGCTTGGAACTCGGGTTTGACCTTATGCTGATTATTGTGACATTATTATTTTTATTGCACTTGAGTTAAACCCGACGTTTTGGGTTTGACATGTGCTCACCTGTCCCTGTAATTTTATCAAGTGTATATATCGGTGTGCACAGCCTTGTGGCATATACAGTGATACACTGTGTATGTCACAAGTTGTTCGTGTATGATGGATTCAAAATTAAATGATGACGAACAACCCAAATAACTGAGGCAAATATTATTTTCAAAATCCACATTTTATTTTCAATTTTACTGCATCAATATATATTTTTACAGATTTCTCAGATGCTGGATTCACATTGGAATAAAGTTGAAGATCGGTACGAGTTGAGTGAATGAGTGATATGTAGTAAGGTGTAATGTGAATTGTAATTTAATCAAATTTGTATTGTAATTAAAGTTGTATATAGTGAGAGTTTGAAATTTGCACTATTCAAAAAAATTGTAATAAGTATTTGGTTGAATAAAATTTCTGTTTGAATTCAAATTCAGTGTTATTTATTTTATTCAACAAATATTTATTTAATCTATGAAAAATAAAATAGTATATTAACAAATACATTTAAATGTATATATGTTTATTATCATCAAACAAAAATCATATTCTCGCATATTCAACAATCTCCCCCTTTTGATGATAACAAACATATATTTAAGATTTTGAATTTCAATCTGCTTCCCCTATTTGAATGCTTCATCTTTACACAAAACTCCCCCTTCATATATGCATAAAAATATGCAAATGAGTCTAGATGCAACATAAAAATATGCAAATGAGTCTAGATGTAATATTTGACATTTATTTGCCAAAATCTTAACATTTCTCTCCCCCTTTTGTTATCAGCAAAAGAGTAATAGTGTTATGAAAATAGAGATAAGGTGATAGATAGTAATACAAAATTAAAACTCAATTGAATATAAATACAAAATTTCAATAAAAAATCAAACAAAAATCATAACTACTCTTGTTAGGCGCATATTCCACTTTTAGAAATGATGGAAATGATGTCATCATATAAAATCATATAGTTGTGTCTATTTGTGGTATATTTATATCAGGAATTTGAAAATCTACTAACCATGCATAACCGTTAGGACTTTTAAATGAGATTAGTAGTATTCCAATTTTATTTTAAAAAATGAATTCAAGTATCTTCTAATCATGCATAACCGTGAGGACTTTTAAATGGGATTAGAATCAACTTGTTTATTTAATAAATCAATTTATATATGCGTTCCATATATGCATAACCGTAAGGACTTTTAAATGAGCATGGAAGCACATAACAAATTCCAAGTAATTCACCCATGCATAACCGTGGGGACTTTTAAATGAGAGAGAATACTTCAGATTTTATTTTATTTTATACATAAAATGGAAAACGAATGATTCCTGTTTAAAGTACCACATATCGACAAACTATATTGAATTTTGATGAGCGATGGTCGATAGAAATATGATAGAAATAGAAATGGTCATGGAATCTTTACCAAACAAAAAGTTTTTATAACTCTTGTTTGAATTTCTAAAGAAATTTATTAAATATACTGTCTTGAGTAATAATATATGATTAATATCAACCCTCATCATTTTTTCAATCACTATTTACCTTTTTTTTATAATTAGTAGGGAGAAAGAATTGTTAAATAGGAAAAAAGTCAAATTTCTAAAACACCTAAACAGAGACGTAGTTTGCAGAAACTATTTTCAGGTAGGGGTTTTGTAAAGATGTTGCCAATTGAGAATCGGTTGAAAAAAAATTTATGCTGATATTTTCTTTGGAAATATGATCTCTAATAAAATGATGTCTAACATCTATATGTTTTGTTCGTGAATGATGTACAAGATTATTTGTGAGATCAATTGTGCTTTTACTATCACACATTAGTGGTACACGTTTAAAATTTAGACCATAGTCTTGCAAAGTCTCTATCATCCATAAGATTTGAGCAGAGCAAACACTTAGAGCAATATACTCTGCCTCTGTGGTGGATAATGCAATATAATTCTATTTCTGCTTGACCATGCTACTAATGAATGTCCTAACATAAAACATGCTCCACTAGTACTTTTTCTATCAACTAGACTTCTAGCATAATCTGCATCTGAAAAACCTTTTAATTCAAAGTTATCGTTTGTTGGATACCAAAGACCAAACCGTGGGGTGTGCGACAAATATCTTATAATTCTTTTAACAACTTTTAAATGAGAATCTTTTGGGTTAGATTGAAAACGTGCACACAAGCAGACAGAAAACATGATGTCAGGTCTAGAAGTGTTAAGATAAAGGAGTGATCCAATCATACCTCTGTATTGCTTTTGATCAACTGCCTTACCTTTTTCATCCTTGTCAAGTTTAATTGTTGTACTCATGAGGGTTCTTGCTAGTTTAGCATCTTTCAATCCAAATTTGTTGACAAGTTTCCTAATATATTTTGTTTGACAAATGAATGTACCTTTATCACTTTGTTTGATTTGAAATCCTAAAAAGAATTCTAACTCTCCAACCAATCTCATTTCAAACTTTTCCTGCATAACTTTTTCAAATTTCTCATACAACAACTTGTTAGTAGCACCATAAATGATGTCATCAACATATCTTTGAACAATCAAAATATCATCGTTTTCATGCAATAGAAATAGTGTGGTGTCTACACAGCCCTTTTTGAACCCATTTTTAAGGAGATAAGAACTAAGACATTCATACCATGCTCTAGGAGCTTGTTTTAATCCATACAATGCCTTTTTAAGTTTATATACATGGTTTGGATATTCATGACTTTCAAAACCTTCTGGTTGTTCAACAAATACATCTTCTTTTAAACCATTAAGAAAAGCACTTTTAATGTCCATTTGTCTTAGTTTAAATCCTTTGTAGAAAGCAAAAGCTAATAATATTCTAATTGATTCTATTCTAGCTACTGGTGCAAAAGTTTCATCAAAGTCAACTCCTTCAATTTGATTGTATCCTTTAGCGACTAATCTTGCTTTATTTCTAATTACATTTCCAGATTCATCATATTTATTTTTAAAATTCATTTTGTTCCTATGACTGGATAAATCCTTAGGTCTAGGCGCTAGACTCCAAACATTATTTCGTTCAAATTGATTTAGCTCTTCTTGCATGGCCATAAACTAGTTTTCATCACTAAGAGCTGTATCTATGTCATTTGGTTCTATTTCTGAAATAAATCCACTATATAAACACAGATCACATAGATTTCTAAAGGAGGAATGAGTTTGTATACCTACTATAGGGTTTCCTATTACCAATTCTGGAGGATGGTCTTCTTTGAATTTCAGTTTCTCTGGATCCAGATTCCTTCAGACTTCTTGAGTTGTGACGGTTTCTTTTAGTTTTTCATGTTCATCTTTTTCGTTCTCCTCTTCAACATTGCTTTTGGTTGTTTCCTGATCATCAATGCGTTCATCAAATTTCACATTGATTGACTCCATGATTGTTCTAGTCTTTTTGTTGTAGACTCTATAAGCTTTGCTTCCAGAAGAGTATCCCATGAAAATGCCCTCATCAGCTTTTGCTTTAAATTTTCCTAATTGATCACCTGTATTGAGAATATAGCAAGTACACTCAAACACTTTGAAGTAAGCAATGTTTGTTTTGTTTTTGAACCATAGCTCATAGGGTGTTTTGTTAAGAATCGATCTAATCATAACTCTATTCATTATATAACATGCTGTATTTACTACTTCTGCCCAAAAATGCAAAGGTAGTTCATACTCATTTATCATAGACCTAGCCAACTCTTGCAATGTTCGATTCTTTCTCTCAACTACCCCATTTTGTTATGGAGTACGTGGTGCAGAGAATTCATGTTCGAATCCATTTTCATCACAAAAAATTTCAAATTCATAATTTTCAAATTCTCCACCATGATCACTTCTTAGTTAAATAATAGAAACTTATTTTTCATCTTGAACTAATTTTGTGAAATTTTTGAAGTATGAAAATGTTTCTGATTTCTTAGCTAAGAAATATACCCATGTATATCTTGAGTAATCATCAACTATCACAAAACAATATTTCTTACCACCTAAGCTAGCAATGTCGTTAGGTCCAAATAGATCCGTATGAACTAGTTCAAGAACTCTAGAAGTGCTTACATTGTTCTTGGCATGAAACGATGATTTTTTAAGTTTTCCCATAGTATATGCTTTACATAGAAATTTTGTTTCGTAATCATGTGATGGCAGTCCTTTTACCAAATCTTTTCTTTTCAATTTATTTAACATATTAATGCTAGCATGCCCTAATCGTCTATGCCATAAATTTACTTCCATAACCTTGGCTACCAAATATTTCGAAAGGGTGATATCATCGAACGATAGAGAGTATATTACCTTTCCTCTTACCCGAAAATAAGATTTCTTTTGATGATTGGTCAATAATTTTGCACAAGTTAGAGTCAAAAATAACATTCATACCTTTATCACATAGCTGGCTGATTGATATCAAATTGTGGTGCAGATTTTCAACATATAGTACGTCATTTAAGGTAAATGTATTGTTACCTACTTTACCTTTACCGACAATTCTACACTTGTTATTGTTACCCATTGTGACTCTGCCACCTCTATACTTTTCTGGGCTAAGGAACTTTGATTTGTCGCCTGTCATGTGCCTAAAACAGCCAGAATCCAGGTACCATTGTTGTTGTTCGTTAGCCTGCCAGCATACCTACACAAGAAGAGAGTTTAGTGACCTATTCGTTTTTATAGGTCCATGATTGTTAGTGGAGATAAATTTTGAAAGATAGGTTTGTGGAGACCCAAAACTGTTTATATATGTTCCTTTCGACACCCAGATTAGTTTATCTTTAAGATATTTTATATTTGTGCCTTTTGGAACCCAAATTGGTATAGTTTTCACGTGTTTGGATCTATACCAACAATTGTTTTGATTGTGTCCAAATTTTCTACAAATTGTGCACATTGAATCGACTTGATTAATTTTATTTCTAACATTTTGAGATTTATTATATCCAAGTCCTTGTCTAACTGTATTAACGGTTTATTTTCCTAATAGCATATTCAACTGTATTAACGGGAGTTTTGTATAAAGATGAAGCATTCAAATAGGTGGAGCAGACTGGATAATCAAATACATTTAACAAATTCAAAATCTTAAATATATGTTTGTTATCATCAAACAAAAATCATATACTCGCATATTCAACAATTTGTATTATTCTCCTGCATCATTATTGGTATGTTGTTGTTTGTACTCTGATTATGTTGTAAATATTTATGTAATCAAATGTATATTGTAAAACAGCTTCATGAACTGTTTATTTGATTATAATATTTTGTCATTCTGCTGCGAGATTTTATGTTTTGTTTCCCTTCTTTTTCTTACTTTTCTTATTTAAGCCCATTGATAATCCACCCTTTTGAATGGTCTGAGTTAGACATGTGTGGTTTATTATCGATTTAAACCATCCAAAAAGGTGGGTCATCGCAGTTAGTATTAGAGCTTTGGTTTAGAGATACCTTAGCCTAATCTGGGGGTTATCACATTAGAGATAGGGTTAGTAATACCCTAAAATGAGTTGGAGTGTGTGTGTATACGAGGAAGCGTATTTATTAGTGTTATATAAAAAAAATTGTATTATGTTAATTTGTCATGTTAAGTATTTATAAATTTCGGTCGGTGCATAGGATGTTGTGGCATCGATAGGGATTTATAAACACTTAAACAGGGTAATTCGACACAACATTTAATTTTGAAATAGGTAAATGAAATAATTTTACCTGCTATAATATTTTATACATACATACATACATACATATATATATATATATATATATAATTCGTCATGAATTGATTTTGTTATTTTTATTGCGTTGAATGTTAGTAAATGATAATATTTAATTATTGTAATTTATTGTCTGGTTAGTCAAGGTTCTTAAAACTATTGACTATTGTTAGAGAAATTATAGATATGGTTATAAAATATGATTTAGAAATAAAATGAATATAAATTGGAAAAGAACTTAAATTCCATGTTTTGAATTTGTTTTAAAGATTTGGAAAAAATATATTAGTATTATTTGGAAGTATTTACAAATAGAAATATTTTCAAAAGGAACTTGAAAGAAATGTTTTCAAAAGAATAAAAGGAAATAAGTTCTGTACTCCTCTTTCTATTGTGGGAAAATAATTTTGGTGATGATTGCGACATCATCGACTTTCAAAGTGGGAAGACCACTATAATTGCTTTGATCCATAGTTGTTTTGGTGGAACAAATTTTAATTTTAATTTCCTAAGTATGATATGATATATAAAAAACATGAGTATATATTATTTCAAAAGATTTGTAATGAACCTGGTATTTATTTTTTAAGTTCTTGTTAAAGTAATGATTTTCAGTTGTAGATATAAAGTGAAATTTTAATAGTTAGAAACTTCTAAAATGAGAAATAAGAAATTAGAATCTAGCGTTTTAACGGAACTATAAAGAAATAGAATATTTGTCACTTAGAAATTAAAAGATAAAGAAAATTAAAAAGCTATAAATTATTGAACATTTTTGTTAACTGAAATGAATAAGATAAATTTGTATAACTCTCAATTACGTTCTAAAAACATATGTAAAACTTACCATAAATGTTTAGAAAGTTGAAATGTTAAATATGAATATGTAGTAGAATATTATACAATTTAAAAAGCTTAAATAACAAAAATGCTTCAAAACAAACATATGGCTATAAATAAAGGATTATGATGTGCGTGAAATGTTATAAACTTAAGTATTGTTCAGAAATGCTAATAATTAAACTGAATAGTAAAAAGAGAATACTATTTAAGTAAATGATAATTAACTTAAGAAAATGTTGAAATGATTCATAGATGGATTTAATATTAAAAGAAATACTATTGTGAAAATAAACGTGAATTAAAAAGAGAAAAAAACTTAAGTATGTATTGATTCATAAATGAATATTAATAGTAAATGGAAATCAAGTTATATATAATAATAAATGTGAATTAAACTGCAATGAAATTTACGTAATACTTCAATAATGGATTCATTGATGATTTTAGATATTGAATGGGAAATAAATTATGTAAGTAATGAATGTAAATAGAATAAAGAATGACATTGTATGAATGAATTAAAATAAAGGGAAATTAAATCAAGTGTTGAAGAAACAACAAAATAAATATGCGAGTTGTGCGTAGATCATTTTATTCATATAACTGTTTTGATTTAGATTTGAATACATGATTTATGGAGATCCACACCGGTTCGAATTAGGATTTTTCGCTTGATTCTTGAAGGCGAACATTTGATACGAATTTTTGATATGATTTCGAAGTTTTCTATCGTAGTTTATAGCTCTGTAAGGAAAACAGAAATTTCTAATTAAGAAATCGGATTAGAGTCCACACTATAGTGGTTGGTTGACAATACTAGTTCGAAATGAAATATGTGTATTGAAGTAAGCGATTAGAATTGGTATTGTGTATAAAAGATTTATGCACATCATGCAACTTTAAATAATATTAAAATTCTTTGTTGTTTTGGCTTATGGGAAAATTGGGAAATGATACTTCAAATTTTATAAGGTTGTATGAATAATCTATTAAGAATTATCTAAGGTTGTTGTGCGTAAGGTGCACATGGTAGTTTATTTGTCATCCTTGTATGATGAAAAGTGTCAAACCTGAACAAACATTGTTTTGGTTGCTATGGATGTGTGATTGATTCTTTGATTGCATATAATGGTTGTACTGCTTTTGTTTGCATATGATTATTATATATTGCATGTTACTTGTCCTATTAAATGAAACAACTAGTATATTACTCTTTTACATAATTTTAACTGTTTTGGATTATATAAGTAAAATACAGATTATGAAGGCAATAGTTGTTGCTTTTGGTTTCATAAATAGAGTTTGTTTGCCCGACAAATAGGTATGTTTTCGAATTACGGTTTTGGAACGTTATTTTATTGTTTTTCCCATGGTTTGGGATGTTTTATTATTGTAGTATGATATACATACATATATATATATATATAATGTAATTATTGATATTATTATTTTCCTAGACCTATCCGCGCAAAGGAGACTCTGCCGAAATTTTTTGTAAATTTAGGACTTAGAATTTTTTGTAAAAGTTGAATTGTTTTTAAACTTAAATATGTAAGTCAATTTTTTTAATAAACCAATTATTTTGAATAAATCTACATCAAATTTCTTGATTCCTTCTTCTTCCTTTTCGGGGATGAAATTTTTTGAGTAGGGGAGATTATAACGACCCGTATTTTTGATGATTAAAAATATTAAATTTAATAAGATTTTTGGAATATAATACTATGAGAGATTAAAATTCATGATTTATAAATGGATAAAATGATTAGAATATAATTTAATTTTATTGTTTGAATGTTATTGCAAACTATTTTAATGTAATTTCAGTCGATGGAGATAATTGTAAAGTTAATTCAGTTATAATTGTAAATAAGGAATAAATTAAAGGATGTATTAATGGTAAAATTGTATGTTATTAAGTGCTGAACGAGCTTTCAAAGGTTTCTCAATGGCGTTCAATTCCATTCCTTCTTCCTCTCCCCATCCATCTCCTCCTCCTGGCGTTCCTCCTATCTCTTTTGTCCCCAGCAGATACAAAACCCAACCGAACCCCCTGCCGCACGTCCCTTTGGCCCCTCCTCATCCATCATCCATCTCGCTCCCCAAGGCCCCCATTCCCGGTGCTTCGGTCAATAGTCCTCCTCCTCCCCTGCACCAGACACACACCACAACCTAATCCTATGCCCAAGCCTTGTGCTCTAAGCCTCCAACCCTACATATTCCCCCCTGGCTCAGCGTCGTCGCCGGAGGCTACCAGAATTCAAATCTGTTCGTTCTACAATCGAATTCTTGAAACTGAATGGACGCTGTCTCAGATGTGCAGATTTGGGACACGTGGCAAAAGTTTGTAGGGACTCAAAGATTTGCTATTTCTGTAGCTTTTTTGGGCATGCAATCTCGCACTGTCCCAAGAAAACAAAAAGTCGCTTTTCTTTCCAATATACCAACTCTGCCCAATCCACAAATGACAAAACTAAAAACTTTTCAAAACTCGCAGCTGGGACCCCACACTCATCATTCCCTCTTGAAAACCGTAACGCCACTCAGCTGCCTTCACACCCGGAGTCTTCTAGATCCACACCCCTCATCAATCAATTATTGATCCTACTCACCCCATATCCTCTACCACACGAAAATTCTCTATGGAAGACTCCTCCCTCTACCTCACGGCCACGGTGATTGATGGCTTCTGGTCCATCGAATCCCTACACCTCGTGCTATCCAAAACCTTCCACCACGATGAACGGCCACTTTGGATTCTCACTGACAACAGCTTTATCTTCTGCTGCCCCACCTTTGACATCCGTAACCAAGCCCTCCAACTGAAAACCTTAAGGAAACCGGGTGGCTCCATCCTACTGCAAAGATGGTCGGACGCCGAACAGCAAGCTCCCGATCTTGAACCACCAACATGGGAAAGAGTCAGTGGATTTCCAGAGTTCCTCCGTAATAACACGATTGCGGTTAGAAACGCGCTCAGCCCTATTGGTCGATTTGTCGCCTTTGATGATTGTGACTGGGCGAATTTCGATCATAGATTCCTCTTTGTCAGTATGCAATTCTTTAAAGGAGTGGGTAGTCCATGCTCTTTCGTAGTGCACCTCAACAATGCTGACCACTTGCTTACGGTGGAAAAATGGGAACATGCACATCCAGCACTCAGACCAGATAGAATGTTCTTGGGGGCAGATTATGAGATCGATTTCCGAGGAATAGACGAATCCATTACCCCACAGGACTTAGATGAGAACCGTTTCGACGCCATGTTTCTTGACCCTGACATACCCCAGCCTCATCCGGTGCCTGCCCATGGTCCTGATTCATCCCAGGAGGTTGATGGTCCTCGCAGATGGGATCCCTGGCCTGTGGAACCACATGAAGATACTGTTGTGAACCGCAACCCTCCCTTATCTCCCACCTGCTATGTCCATCCAAACCAAAAGGATTCATCCATCCCAGAAGTTGCTCAGGGCTCTCCTCTCAATCAAGGGACCCGCCTGACTCATCCAGGGCCAGATCGAATTGACCATATCACACCTGCCCTCGTTCGTCGGAGTTCCAGAATCAGTCGAGCTGCTTCTCTACCTGGTAGTTTCTATAAAAATATTGTTTTTTCATCCGCTAATAAAAGTCTTAATAAAAAAATGGCACGTTGCATGGGTGTGAGACTTAGTGATAATCAATACTTGGCCATGCAAACACTAGAATCTGAGAGGCTATCCCTTTCCCAATGAAAATAATTTCGTGGAACGTTAGGGGTTTGGGGGACCCGTCTAAAAGACATGCAGTTAGCCTCGTTTTAGCCCCACACAGAGTGGATATTCTCTTCCTACAAGAATCCAAACTATCTGATCCATCACAATCTTTCATCACACACATAGGTGGGCCAACATTAACGGGTTGGGCCCATGTAAACGCAATTGGGTCCAAGGGTGGCCTTATTACTGCTTAGAACGAAACAACATGGTCACACTGTCATACTTCTGCACACACATCTGCTCTTCACGTAACCCTACGTCACATACAAACCGACACAGTCTATTTCTTCTCAAACATCTACGACCCTCAAGGCATCCAAGAGAGAAATGAACTCTGGGCAGAATGTTTCTCTTTTGCCTCTTACCTCAACGGCCCTTGGATCGTCGGGGGTGATTTTAACACTACTAGATCACCTGCAGAGCGTAACTCTGATCGTTATTCGGTGGATTCAGACTCTTTCAACTCCTTTATCAATGCTTGCTCCCTCATCGACCCTCCTATTAGCAACCGTCAATTCACCTGGTCCAACCGTAGATCTGTTCCCGCCTTAGCCAAGCTAGATAGATTCCTCTACAACTCTACTTGGGATGATCTATTCCCTCTTTCTTCGGTCTCTGGTCTTGCCTCAACAGTATCAGATCACTGCCCTCTCATCTTGGATATTGGATCTCAGCCACGCATTTGCCGTCCTTTCAGATTCGAACGCCTTTGGCTTCTGGAACCCTCCTTTGATAGCTTCGTCGAGCAGATATGGTCTCAGCCTCCGCAAGAATAGTGTCCAAACTTCACTCCCTCAGGAAGATCATCAAACCGTGGGCCAGATCCATTTGGGGATCCCTCCGTTCGCGAATCTCATCCACCCAAGACGAAATTTTAGAACTAAATATCACTGAAGAATCTCGACCGCTCTCTGAGTCGGAGCGGACACGTCTTCAAACTCTCGAACTGGATCTAGATAGACTTGTTAAGCAAGAAGAAATTGGGTAGAAACAGAGATCGAAAGACAAACGGTTAAAAGATGGAGACAGAAACACGGCATACTTTCATCGAACGGCCAGCGGGCGCCGTAGATCGCTGCTGATTTCAGAATTGCATCACAACAACTCCTCATATTCAAACCCGTCTGACCACCTGCGTCTGTTCACTGATTACTTCAGAGACATCATTGGCAAGCGTTGCCCTTCCCTCCCGGACATCAATTGGGCCCTCCTATACCCATCCAAGCCAACATTCCCATCGATCACCCGTTTTCAGATGAGGAAATCTGGAATGCTTTGAATGATATGTCAGACGATAAAGCACCTGGTCCTGACGGTTTTGGTCCAATCTTCTTCAAACACTTCTGGAACATAGTTAAGCATGATATAATACATATGTGAAGCGAATTCCAATCCAACCCTTCTGTTATCTCGACATTGAATTATGCAAAAATCATCCTCATTCCTAAGTTCCCTGGTGCTAATACTCTTCCCTCTTTCCGTCCCACCAGCCTCCTCAACACAACTTTCAAAATCATTACCAAAGTTCTAGCCAATCGTCTCCAACAAGTTATCGCCCCTCTAGTCGGGGCTGAGCAGCCGGCCTTTATTCTCGGAAGGAACATCATGGATTGCATCGCCACGACTCAAGAAATCATCTCCTTCTGTCACCACTCTTCCACACCGGGTGCTCTCCTCAAGCTCGATTTTTCCAAAGCTTTTGACACTGTAAATTGGAACTTTATCCTAGAACTCATGACTCATAGAGGTTTACCCTCTAAGTGGTGCAATTGGATCAAACATATTCTTACCTCGAGCATGTCTTCAATTTCTATTAATGGAGCTTCTGGGGGACATATTAAATCCGCTCGGGGTCTGCGACAAGGTGACCCTCTTTCACCTTTCATCTTTGTACTAGGTGCGGACGTCTTTAACAGAATGCTTAAACTGGCCTCGTCCAATGGTTTATTCTCAGGTATTACTCTACCCAACTCATCGTTGTCAGTCTCCAACTTGCAATTCGCTGATGATACTATATTATTCGTCTCGCCCCATGATAAGTACATCCATTGTCTTAAAGTAGCCCTATACACCTTCGAAAGAATATCTAGCCTTTCCATTAACTTTAACAAAAGTTCGATCATTATGTTGGGAAATGCGACGCACCTTGGACCCCACATTTCATCGATTCTCAACTGCAACCTCTCGGACTTCCCACTCTCCTATCTCTGTATCAAAATCAGACCCGCCAAACTCCTAAGATCTGATTGGTTCCCTCTCATCTCCAAGATTGAATCTAGACTCACGGGTTGGAAGGCACACTCTTTGTCCTCCGCCGGCCGACTTGTCCTGGTCAAATCGGTTCTCTCAACCATCCCATCATATTGGATGTCATTCCACAAACTCCCATCCTGGGTCATCAATCGTTTGGATAGAACCAGAAGATCCTTCCTATGGAATGGCGGCGGTGCCAAAAGGCTGGTCAACTGGAATAGTGTCTGCCTGCACCAAAAGCATGGAGGCTTGGGTATCCCCAATCTCAGAGTCTTCAATATCGCTCTTCTAACCAAATGGATTTGGAAATGTCTCTCCCCTGAATACTTCATTTGGAAGGACTGGATTCTCTCCCTGCACTATCATTCTAAAAGCCACCTAATCCTTCACAGTCCACCATACAGGAAAACCTCGCCTTTTTGGTCTGGAGTGATTCAAGTTATCCCCCGAGTTAAATCTTTGTTCCATATGGCCATTGGTGATGGCAACAGTTGTGCCTTTTGGCTCGATACATGGCTTGACCAACTTCCACTTGCCAAAGTTCTGCAACATCTCTTCCTTCACTCGTCCACCCCGTTGAGCACAGTTAGTGAATGTGTAAATCTTGGTCCAGATGCCCTCTGCCCTTCTTCTCTTTTCAGCCCAGACACTTTTTCTGACCTTATAACTGCTTCCAACATTCTTCAATCCCTTCATCTCTCTTCCTTTCCTGACCGTGTTGTTTGGGCGCCAGCTCCTACGAAAGGCTTCACTGTTGCCTCCTGCTATGCCTTTCTGATCAACCCAGGCCGATCCTACTGCTTTCATAGGCTTTGGAAATGTCCCATCCTGCCTCGTATCGCTTTCTTCCAATGGTGTCTAGTTCATAACCGCATCAATACTAAATATCGTCTCAGCCGTCTCCATATTCAGGTGGATCCAGCTTGTGTCTTCTGCTTTGATCAGATGGAAAGCATTTCGCATTTATTCAGAGATTGCGATTTTTCGTACTCGGTTTGGGTTGCTTCTAGTGCCTATGTCCTTGGATACGTTCCGGAACCGCCGGTCATCTATGATCACTGGCAATATAACTCCTAAAACCATAATTTGGACGTCTTCATTGCTATTTTCTGTTGGTGTATATGGAAAGAACGAAATGCACGTGTGTTTGGCAAACCTAAAACTCACCTCGTGGGTATTAGCAGGCATATTTCTTACCTATTCAGCATCTTTACAAGTTGCAGTTTATCAGCTCCTTTTAGACTTCGCATACCTCACCGCAGTTCATCGCCAGTGGATTCCCAAGGTAGCTGTTCTGATCTCCCTCCCGGCCGCAGTTAGTGGTTGGTGGTCCCAAATTCCTCTCTGATTATATTTGCTGATGTATTGGGTCTGTTCTTATTACTAGTTTGTTTTATGATATCAGTTGACACTTGAACTTCATTTTGGCGCTAGCGATCAAGCATGTTGATCGACCTGTATCTTTCTTTATATATAAATATATATGCTATTAACCGGCTGTGTAGTACCACGCTACACACCCGTCTTGCTCTAAAAAAATGTATGTTATTTTATTTAAGTGGTTTTGATATAGAATATGAAATCAGCTATTTGGTAAGTAGATTTATAACCCAATGTTGTAAAAAATAAGTTAACATATATGAATTAGTTAACAGATATGAATTATTAATGTATAACAATTGTTTTAATTATCATCTTATTAATAATCCGTTGGAAATTAAATTGGAAATCGATGAAATTTAATGTAATTGCAATAGTGAAATTAATATGAGGAAAGATGTTAAGTGTAGAAAATGAGAATACTAAGATGAAAACTTATGTTAAATAAATTTATAAGGTATTGGTTGATTTAATAATAAGAATTTAAATCAAAATAGAAGAATTTATTGGAATTTAAAATATAATAAACTAGGGTTTTATTACAGTTGTAATTGAATGCTGAAATTAATGTAATATTTAAACCTTGGGATCAGGATGGCATTTTAATTATAAAGGATTATTAGTTTCTATGTAATCAAGAATGATGAAAATTGATACCTTTTAAATTTGAACTTAAAAGTGATTAAATTAATTTTTAAATAATAATTCATTTAATTAACGTGGAAAATAGACTTTTTAGGCACTCTCTTTGATTCGATGAAACCGGTTTCATCGGATCTGTAATAGTGAATTATTATATGATTTCAAGTTTCGTAGCGATTGGACTTATTATTTGACCGTGCAAGCTCGAAACGTATAGAAATTAATTAATGGAATTTAAATAAGTATAATTTGATTTTAGAAGCCATTCTATATATAATGTAATTTGGGTTTGAAATTAGTTCCATTGAGTTTGAAAATATCGAAACCCTATATTTTGATATATTGGATGACCTATTTTCGTTTTGGGAACGAAACGGGCTTTTTGGACCATTGTTATCATTTCGACCCATTAGATCCGTTCCATCCATTCTTATCCATCTCTGCCTATATATAGGCTTTTATACACCCTAGCATTCTTTTATTCCATTTTTTGTACGTACAATTTCCATCTTACCTGTTCCATTATCTGTTCTAACTCAATGGCAGACATCTCAAACCTTTATTACAATTCCAAATCAAATCGAAAAACCCAAATTGCTCTAACCCTATCAAATTATATATCATCGCGAAGCTCTTGATGAGCCTAATTTGCAAATACAATTCGTTTTTGCAATCGAGTTTCGGTTTGTCTAAAAATCACCAAATCATTTTTGGTCGTCCGTATTAGGGTTTAGCGATCAACGGTGGATCATCGACCAATCGACGATCGGGAGGCGCAGGCACATAGGGGGGACGAGCAGACTTTATCCACCAGAGATGTTCATGCTATTGGTACGTGAATTTGTCGGAATCGATGAATAAAGATGGCGACGACGTAGGGTCTCGAGACAACCGAAGGAGAAGGCGTTGGGCCCTGGGGGAGCGGCTCGAGGAGTCGAAACTCGTGATGTGATCAGATCTTCACGCAGCGACATGTAGGAGGAGGCGGCCATGGTAGAAACGTGGCAGCTATGGGTTTCTGATGTCGTATGTGTGTTACTTTTGAGGGTTAGAGAAGGTAACGTATTTATGAAAATGCTCTGATTTATTTTTATTTTTATTATATTTTCAAACGTTCTAACTATCATTACTTTTGCATAAGTACTCGGATTTGGATGCAGTTTCTTTCATTGGGATTTTATCGAAATTCTGGACAGTAAGAAACTAGTTTGGTCAAATTTGAAGACTGTTAAAATTTTGCGCTATTATTGAATTTTAAATCGATATAAATCAAAGGTGAGTGATTTAACGCACTCATGCAATACTAAATATTCTTATGTTTGTTGAATTAAATTTATGAAGTGATTAGAACGTTATTGGTTGTTGTTTAGTAGTTGAAATTGATATTTTAATCAATATGAATTTTATTGATTTAAATTAATATTGAAGTTGAATTACTAGTTAAATACCTGATATAATAACCAGTTAATTATTGTGAACTATTGGCTGATTGGATGTTGATTATGATGGATGCATATTTGTTGACATTTTAGATGGTTGGATGTTTACTTATTTTTATACATCTCTATTATCACTCTGTATATTAAGCGACAACATATAAACTATTATTTAAATTATTTCGAATTAATTAAGAAATAGGTTGAAATGATATATACCTATGACATTTTGGTTTGGATTGCAACGATATATATATCCTCCCTATAATTAAAATGGAAATAATTGATCACTTGGCCATAGGGTAGAAAATTATATATGGACACTGGATTGGTTAAATTAAATGATTTTAGAAATCTTGAATTTGGATTTTTGAGTAAATGTTATTGTTTTAAAGAAAATAAATTATGGATTTATATAAATTAAATTATTTAAGCTTTCAAAATTTGAAACTGAAATTGGCTAAAAGAGATTGTTATAAAGGACTAAATTCGAAATGTAATATTATAATCGATATAAGAATTTAATCCAGAAAACTAAATTATTTTAATGATTTGGGTCTTAAAATTGAACAATGAGGTTTAATTTGATTTGAGTGTCGTAAATCGGTAAATTGAAATTGGACTTGAAATTGATATAATTTGAAATAGTTTAAATAATAATAATTGGACTAAAAATTAAATCATTGAATAGGATGGTTGAATCAAATTTGAAGTTAAAAATGAACGTTTTGAAAATTGAAGTTAAATTGAATTGAAATTGAAATCAAGTTGATTTTACGTTAAATCTAAACTGAGTCAATTAAATTGAAAAATTGGAAATTGAGTTTTTGATTTGAAATTGGACATGGGTCCAGATTTGTGAAATGGAAGGAAACAATTTGATTTAATACTAATTTCGTAATAATTTATTTTACTATAAATTGTTTAAAATCTATTCTTTTTAATATTTAAATTATTTTGGTTTTCCAAACTATTTTATTATATAAACCATTTTCAACACTCAAACCATTTTTATATCAAACTATTTAAACAAGTTTCTAAAATTCAAGTTGTGCAACGTTGAGATGTTAATATTTAAATCGTTGATTTGAAAGCGAACGTGGTTCAATGATGTTTTAACTGAAGTTGGAAACTAAAATGATACTTTTCAAGTGAAAATGACATATTTTGAGTAAACATGATGATTTTGAAATGAAGGATATTTTGAACTGAATATGATATTTTGATATCAAATATGAACCGGTTTCGAAATGCAAAAGAACCAACCGGTGTGAAAAATGACGTTTGGTTGTTAAAGAGACCGGGGCCTCTTATTGGCATACTCTCTATCAATATTGGAACCACTTTAACAACTGTGTACGTGGTGGATGATCCAGAATGAAGTGGTTGAATTAGAGACATTTGCTTGATTTGAGGAAAGAGAACGATGATGGATGACCCCAACAGTTGTGCAAATTTGAAATGACTAAAACAAGACGGCTTGTAAGGGACAAATGGACTAGCTACCCCTAGTGGACACACTACTTTGTATTACTCTATTGATGTTGGCTTGATCAGTGCACCTTGATTTGATTTGATTTTAGGGGTGTTGGACGCGGTAGGCGGTCGTAGCTACGATGCGTTACCACCAGCCCTACGACCCGAACTGGTAGTATCCAACCTTGGACATTGCCTCACGCTCCTTTTCATACCCTTTATCCTTATTCGCGTCCACTATGATTTTGTTTTAGAATGGTACATATAGGGTACTCACTAGCCACTTACGTTACTATTTGTGTTACAGGACCTGCGTAGACTACCTGCTTAAAAATGTGTTGAAGGGGATCAACGTAAAGCCTTAACGCTAAGAAAAATATTTACTTTACTAATTAGGCATTACATATATAGCGTATCTTACTGCATATAGATAATTTAATGGATCCTTAGGAGATGGAAAGTCCCATAACTTCTATTATGTTATTGCATGCACGTTATACATCAGATAAGAGATGTAAAATCTCGTAAATATATCTGAAGCTATCACACTCATATTTATTTGTTGTTGATTTAACTTACATAAGAAATTTTAGTTCTGACTCGAGTGTTTGTCTTTTCATTGCGCTCAGGTTCGTCCGAGCTATTTAGTGTTTGAAGACATTATTTCTGAAGGACGAAGATGGAGTTGGCATATTATATTATTTGTATTATTCTGCTGCATCATTATTGGTATGTTGTTGTTTGTACTCTGATTATGTTATAAAAATTTGTGTAATCAAACGTATTTTGCAAAACAGCTTCATGAACTGTTTATTTGATTATTGTATTTTGTCATTCCGCTGCGAGATTTGTGTTTTGTTTCCCTTCTTTTCCCTTACTTTTCTATTTAACCCCATTGATAATTCCCCCTTTTGAATGGTCTAAGTTAGACATGTGTGGTTTATTGTAGATTTAAACCATCTAAAAAGGCGGGCCGTTATAACGACTCATATTTTTTATAATTAAATTTTTTTGAATTAAATAAGCTTTTGAAATTTAATATTGTGAGAAATTAAAATTTATGATTTATTGATGAGAAAAATAATTAGAATATGATTTATTAATGTTATTTGAATGTTATTGACAACTTTTTTGATGTAATTTCAATCAATTGAAATAATTGTAAAGTTAATTTGGTTAAAATTTTAAATAAGAAATAAATTAAACGTTGGATTTAATGTTGAAATTATCTGTTACTAACAGAAATAAGTATATAGAATATGAAATAAATTAGTTAGTACATAAATTTTTTAGCTTTTGTTTGTAAACAATAGACTTGGAAATGTGTTTGAATTACTAATGTGTAATAATTGTTCTAATTATTATTTTATTATTAAATCCATCTAAAATTAATTTGAAAAGCAACAAAATTAATATAATTGAAATATTGCAATTAATATGGTAAAAGATGTTAACTATTGAGTGATGAAAATAGTAAGATGGAAACTTATGTTAAATTTATTCATCGAGTAATAGTGATTTAATATAAGAATTTAAATCTAAATAAAAGATTTTATTTGAAATTTAAATTATAATAAATGGACTTATTACAGTTGTAATTAAACGTTGAAATTAATGTAATATTTAATCTTGGATTTAATATGGAAAATTGTAATTTAAAAGATTATAAATTCCTATTTAATCAAAAATGATGAAAATAGTAACTTTTAATTAGAATTTTAAAAGTGATCGAATTTATTTTAAAATAATAATTTATTTAATTAACGTGAAAATTTGCCTTTTTGTACATTGTCTCGGATTTCGACGAAACCAGTTTCATCGAATCTGTAATAGTGAATTATTGTAGGATTTCAAGTTCCGTTATGATCAGACTTATTATTTGATCGTGCGGGATTGAAACACATAGAAATCAATTTAAAAGAATTTAAATGAATATAATTTGATTTTAAAAGCTAACTTCTATATACGATGGAATTAGAGTTTGAAACTAGTTCCGTTGAGTTTAAAAATATTGAAAACCTATATTTCGATATATTGGATGACCCATTTTCATTTTTGGGAACGAAACAGGATTTACACGTCTTTAATTAGCGCTTCAACCCATTCGATCTGCTCTATCCATTCTTATCCATTTCTATTTATATAAATAGATATTTCCTGAAACCCTAATAGTCTATTCCAATTTCTTTACATACTGCTTGTTTCTATCTCCTCTTCCTTCCCAATTGTAGAAAACCATAATTTCAGTCAAACTTTAAAATTCAAACTCCTCAAAACCTACAAATTATAAATCATCGCGAAGCTCTCGGCGAACGCAACCTACATCTGCAACTTTATTTGCAATCGAATCATGATTTGGCCAGTAATCAGTGAAACGGTCATGGTCGTTCGTTCTAGGGTTGTCGATTCAACAGTGAATCTTTGACTTTGGAGCGATCGAAGGGCACTGGAGCGAAGAGGGTGAGAAGATGGGTCCATCCATGTGGTTCGTTGGTGTCAAGGGTGCACGATTTTGCCACAATCGACCTTGAAACATCTCGGCAGAGCTATTGCATTTGAGGTGTCAGAGACAATGGCCTTGTGGCCTTGGGTGGAGGCAGAGTAAGTGAGCGGAACAGTGGCTTTGGATCTGTGATCGGCAGCGTGTAGGGGAGGTTGCAGCTATCAACGCAGGCGGCAGTTGGGTTTGCAAATGGTCTGTTGTTTCGTGCTAGGGTTGGAAGGTGAGCAAATTTATGATTTTGCCCTTGTATTGTTTTTTTAATTTAATTTTGAATTTTAAATCTTTTAACACTCGTAACTCTTGCATACGAACTTGGATCTGGACACGGTTTCTTGCATTGAGTTTGTATCGAAATTTCGGACAACACGAAACTAATTTGGTTGGTTTTAAAGAACTTTCAAATTTTGGGCTTATATTTGGATTTTAGTTGACTATAAATCAAAGGTGGGTGATTTAACCCACTCATGCAATACTAAACCTTCTTATGTTAGTCGAATTAAATTTGTGATGTGATAAGAATATTATTGGTTACTGTTTGATAATTTAATTTAATTATATTGAATTGAATTGGCATTTAAATTAATATTGAATTTAAATTGCTAGTTAAATACCTGATAATGATAGCTAGTTAATTGTTTTGATTTATTCGCTGATTTGGATGTTGATTGTGATGGATGTTTATTTATGGACATTTTGGATGATTGGATGTTTATTTATTTAATAATCTCCGTTATCACTATAGGTTGAAATGATACATAACCGAATGATCTTATAGATTAGGAAAAATCATTATGGGTTGAAATGGTTCATACCCAAGTGATTTTATTGATTTGGAAATTACTGATTCGGGATATGGGTTGAAATGATATATACCTAGAAAATTTAACTATTTTGGGTTGAAATGATACACACCCAATCACTTGACCATAGGGTAGAAAACTATATATGGACACCGTTGATCGATTTTAAATTATTTTCTAAATTGTAAAGTGTGTTTTGATTTAATAAATTTGATTTTAGAATTTTAATTTAAAGATTTTATTTAAAATTTATATTTTAGTTAATACAAGTTTTAAAAATCTAAATTTTAAGATTTTAACTTATAATTTATTTAGTTTTAAAATATATATTTAAACAATGTAATATAATAAAAACACTTTAAAATTTTAATTTAATAAAATATTCAATATAATTTTAATAGATTTATTTAAAAAATTAATTTAAGATAATAAATATAGACTTTTATAATAACTTTAATAGATAAAAAGATTTTGTAAAAGATTCTAGAATTTTGTAAAAGGTTTTGTTAGGAATTTATAAAAGTTTTGAAAGAGATTTTATAATGGATTTTGTAAAAGGGTTTTATAAAATATTTTTATAAAGGGTTTTTATAATGGTTTTATAAAGGAGTTTATAAAAATTTAAAGGATTTATAAAGGGTTCTATAAAAGAACTTGTATAAAGGGATTTGGAAGCATTTTAAAGAAATTGGCATAGAGGTATGTGAAAAGGGGAAGAACTATAAACTGCTTTGGAATTTTTAAATAGCTTTATAAATGGTTCTAAAGCATATAAATAGTTTATAAATGGTATAAGACAGATTTATAAGTTATTTCGAAATTAAATGAAAGAAGTCTTCCTCAGAATTTATGTACTTTTGGAATAAGTATATGGATATCTTGATACGAAGGTATAAATTGTTTTCAAGATTTATTATTTAATATGTTTTATAAGATGACTATGGTGTGAAATAAGCATTTGTTTGTTAAAGAAACCGGGGTCGGGTATTGTCATACTCTCTGCCAATTCTGAAACCACTTTAACAACTGTGCACGTGGTGGAGAATCCAAAATGAAATAGGATGGTTTGGCGAATGCTGCTAGTATGAAATAAGAACACAGCTCTGACCTTCGGGTCAGCTAGATATGACTAACACATGAGCTATACCTGGCCAAGTGAGGTCGCTTCTCCATGAGGCACGCTTCTTCGATACCATATCTGTTACTTTGTGATTGATTAGTGGTCACCCTCGATTTGATTATGGGCATGACTCTCGATGTGGGAGGTAGTAGCTGCTATGCATTACCACCAGTCCGGGAGTGTAAAGTGGTAGAACCCTACTCTGGGCATTGCCTCGTGTGCCTTGTCATATGCCCTATCATGCCTACTACGATTTTGGTTTGTGTCGTACCTATGGGATGCTCTTTGATAAACTACTAGTTTACGGTGGAGATTACATTACTGTATAGACTATGATGCCTATGAAAATGTGTTAAGGGGGATATAGTTAACGCCTTAATGTTATTTTAATACTTTAATTTACTGATAGAAATTACATATATAGAGTATTCTACTACCTATAGATAGTTTAACGGCACCTTAGGAGATGGAAAATCCCGTGACATCTCTTAAGTTATTGCACGCATGTTACACACTAGGTAGGAGATGTAAAATCCCGTAAAAGTCTCCGAAGCCACTGCACTCATATTTACTTGTTGTTGATTTAACTTACATAAGATCTTTTAGTTCTGATTCGAGTGTTTTGTCTTTTCATTATGCTTGCGTCAGCCTGAGCATTTGATTGTTGAAGACTTTAATTCTAGAGGACGAAGTCATAGATTGATAAATTATTATTATTATTAATTTTCCACTGCATCATTTTTGTGTAATCAAATGTATGTTATAAAACAGATTCATGAACTATTGTTTGAGTATTATATTTTTTCATTTCATTGTGAGATTCCGTGTTTTGTTTTTCCTTCTTTTCTATTATTTTCTTATTTACCCCATTGATAATCCTCCCTTTTGAATGGTTTGAGTTGGCTTGTGTGGTTTATTGTCGATTTAAACCATCCAAAAAGGTGGATCGTCACAGTCATCACAACCACCCTTAAGATCTTCTCTAATTTATGAGATGCAACTATAGACGTAGTTAATTTTAGAAGCTAATAATCATGTGTTTGATATACTGATTAATTTTAAATAGCCAAACAACCTTAGTGACACTTTTATCTGGATGATGCTATTATGATTAGACTCGATTTTTTGGCAAAGCCAACAGGGTTCAATAGATCCCTACCAGTTATTTATAACTCGAAATAAGTGACTTACAAGCATAAAATAGGATATAGAGATAACTAGAAAGAAGGAATGAAAATAAAAGAAGGAGAAAAAACACATATAACTGAAATGAAAGCCTAACTCCATTTTCTTTCCACTGCTCAATCAAATGCAATAGTAGAAAGAACCAAAAGTGTTGTAAATTCTCCTACTAATGCATTGAAATAATTCCGTTTGATTTCTTTGATTATGGTTGAATAATCTTTCATTTCTCTCTTTCCATTTTGTTTAACAAAAACCTTTAGCAAGATTAAAAGCTCGTTAGACTAAATTTTGGTATATAGTAAACCATCATGTATAACTTTTAGTAATAGACTCAATCTTTAGGAAACAATGAATATCATAAACTCTTACACGCAGATAATTCAATGCATTTCTTAAATTTGTGGTTAGGTATTTGTATCGTTATCTCAGCAATCAGTTTTTGTAATTGTGACTTTTAAGCCATTTGATTATGCATCATGTTTATACTCTTTCCACCATGCTGCCAAATTTTGTTTGCATCTGTGGTTGACATGAATATGGAAAAAATAATAATGAACGATGATCATATTTGATCGATTTAATCAATGGCGTGGTTCCTGCTTACATTTTATGTCTATATATTTTGTACTGTTGTGACGACCTGGGATTTTCGAGCATTTAAAATCGGAATATTAATTGATTTTAAATATCTAATAGAGAAATTTTAACCTGAATTACGAATATCACAATTTATTTGATAATTGAATTTTTTAAAATTAAATAAGTAAAGTTGGAAAATTGTTGAATCTGGAATTTTAAGCCTGTTAAAAATAATTTGAAGGCTTATAAAAGTTATATTGATAATACTGAAGAGAATAGTAGTGTTGAAATCAAATTTAAGGATGGTTTGTTAAGTTTTGAAATTTAGTATCGTTTAAATTGAATTTAAAAATAGCCTTTCGAGGCACAGTCTCGGAATTCAACGAAATCAGTTCCATTGGATCCGTAATATTGTATTATTACCGGATTTTAATTTTCGTTGTGTTTGGAGTTGTCATGTGAGCGTACGATATATAAACACGCTGAAATTTAATTGGTAATAATTTGATGAAATTTAATTTCGTTAATCAAGCTTCTGGTATACGCCATCTTTCTGTCATTTAATCACATACTTTCCCAATTTTAAGCCGTTCAATCAACAATCTAAATGCCTGAACTAAACTAAACATAAAAATAAAATAATAATAATAATATAATAAATAGATAAATAAAGAAAGAGGCTTCAGGTGGAAGCTGTAAGCCGCGTATAAAAAAAAAGAGGAAAGAGCAACACGATAGGAGCCGAACCCCCTCTCTTCTTTTAAAACCCTAAAACCACTCAGTGATCAAAAAAAAAATATAAGTCAATAATGGCCGAAGTTCCATTCCCCTCTAATCGAAATCGCTTCAATCGATCACTCCTCGCATACGAATCTAACAGAGTCAATTTTGACTCTGACAGAGGGTTCGCGTCTAATTGCGTGCGAAGGCAGACATGAATCGAAATTCTCAGATCGAGTATTATGGTAGCCGAGTTTTACAAATCAAATCGTTCGAATCTGTGCGATGGCGTTCACGGTGGAATGGCCGAAGTTGAGGCTGTGATTTTGCGGTTGTGTGTCACGTCAGCAGGAGGGGTTCGTCATGTCGAAACTAGGGTTTCGCTGTTGAGGTCGGTCGCGATTAGGAGTTGGGTTGCCGCGAAGTCAGGCATGACACGAAGTGGTGAGTCGCGTGAAGTTTAATTTCTTTTTCGTTACTTTTAAACTTGAATAACATATGCATTTATATGCTGGAATTCGAATATATATATAAAGTTAGAAAAAAATGGGGATTACAGAAAGAGGGAAATTTATCTGTAAACGGTTTCTTAAATATTAAGCTAAACTCAATTTAAATTAAGTTATTAATAAATTAAATTTGTTCAAATTTATTTTAGGAATTAGTTTACATACAAATTATTAAATTGAATTAAATTTTATAAAGGAAAATTAGTTTAAATTTTACTACTTCGCTTAAATTAAGTTTAAGGTTAGAATTTAATCATTTGTAATCAAAAAAAAAATGGTTCAAGTTATTTCAAAGTGATAATAAGTCGTAAATGGTTATTCAAGGTTTAAAGAAGAATCAAGGGAACAAACCAGTTTGGAATGGATTGAAAACAGCAAAGCAAAGGTGAGTTAATCTCACTCAGTTTAAATTTAAATTTAAATTTGAATGATTAAATTTAAATAATTGATTGTATGGTTGAATTGAGTGATGTGATATAGTATTGTATAATTTGAAACTGGCATATTATGTGATGCTAACGTGTGTGGATGCAGGGAAAACAGGTTGGAGGGATCCAACTGGACCCCTCAACTTTTATTTAAATTATTTTATATCCTCTGTTCTGATTGTTTGATATTCTATAATGAATTATGTGGAAGTATTGAATGCTATGGCTTGGTTGATATAATTGGGTATAATGAATTGCCAAAAATATAAATTTGATTTTGGAAATGAGAATAAAAGAAGTGAAATTGCAAGTAAAACAATTATAGAATAGATTTAAGAATAACTTGAAAAAGAAATAAAGTAACTTTAAAATTCTAATAAATGAATCCTAAGAATGGAAAGGAAAATTTGCATAAACAGAAAGTTAATGAATTTTAAAATGCAGTATTTTTGATTAAAAAGAACCAACATTTATTTAGAATTTAAGATTTAAATTATTGAAAGAGTAAAGAAGAAATTGAAAAAAATAATAATAAAGTCCATAGCTACTGAATTTGGAAATGAACTGATAAGTAAAAGAATTTATTTCAAATAATATAAATTGGAAATCAATTGGGGAAAATTGATTTAAGTGCTTGAAGTCGGAATTTTCTCTGGATGGCCAAGTACACGTTTTTAAAAGTAAATTTGTAAATATAAATTAAATGTTTTTAAGTTGTTTTTAAAGAAAGCAAGTTTTGTAAAATTTGTTATTTCTAATATTTAAAGTCTAAAGTAAATATTTTCTTTTAATCTATTTTAGCACTAATTATTAAGAAGTAACTTAGTATCTTGTTTAAAAAAAAGGGTAGAAATCTAGTTGTATATTTTATTAAGTAACCTTATTTTCAAATATTCATATAGCATGTATTTTTAACAAATTATTAAAGTAATTTTAACTTGAATGTTTTAAAGTATATTTTTAAAAGTAAAGTGTTTTAAACTGATTTAGAAAATCTAGTTTTGTGCTTGGTTATTCCAGTGGAAATAGAAATATTTGGAATTTATTCTGACAAAGGCAGATAGTTTTGAAAACTGTTTTCAAGGATTTTGAAAAGTGAAATTATATCTTGTGAAGATATTTTTGAGATAAATAAATAATTTGGGAAATTATTTATTGTGTGATGGATGTTGTGAACATTAATTGATAGTTAAATCACCGACTATCAATATTGGACAAATGCGTTGATCGTTTCGAAGAGATCGGGATCGAGATTTATTTCTCGAAAACCACTTCAATCCGGTTTGTACGTTTCGTGGAAACGAGTTTGGATTCGAAGATGGAGCAGTGAAGTGCAAGGGCTAGTCGCTACTAATCCCGAGGATATTTCCAAAATGGATGTAGTAGGAATAGTGCCTTCGGTTCCGTTCGAACCCGGGACGGACTTGTATGGATGAATGCTTGCGAAACATCGTCAGGTGGACGATGGGCATTCTAAGCGATATGTTCTAAAAAGGTAACGCTTAGCCTCAAGCCTCATCAAATGGGAATGACTGAAAATCAGGGGTTATGCAGCAAGGCTAGGTGGGTAGCACCCAAGCAGGGTGAGGTCATTCCAGTCTAGATGTCCCTTATTATTTCGGCTTAGTGGGCGGTTGCTGATCCCAACCGCGGGATGATCTTACTCGGGATTATCCAGTAAGGGATAGTCCCGGCCTTGTGTTACAGGGGAGCGGGCGTACTCCTCGGTACGGTGATCTAGGCCCCGTACTGTGATAGGTGGTACCCCAGTGCCTAGTCATTAGTTGGAAATCCATTCTCACTACGAGCCTTGTACGAGTTTTGTTTGTATTACCCACTCTGTGGCTAGTAGCTGGAATTTACTGAATGTAACAATTTCGGCTATTTTATAAGTATTTGTATATAGACCCTATTATAATATCAGAGGATTTCTATAAAAATTGTTTTAGCTATCGTAAGGTAAAAACCCGACATGTTTATTGGTGGCGTGGTCTTACGAGATGCTTTTGTTTTCAAAGGATTTTTGAAACTTTAATAATCAATTTAGTGTGATTTTCTCACACTGGTATTCCAGACTGACTCGGGTGTTATTTAACTATAATGCTCGGGTCAGACCGAGTATTATAGGATACAGGATATGATGCTATGGAGCTCAGGAGACGAGTTGGATGACGACACGTACTCTCGTATTTGTTTATATATATATATATATATTTTTTTTGAAAATTGGTGAATATATATATATATATATATATATATATATATATATATATATATTCCGCTGTGTTGAGTCGCTGTGTATCCATTTGTATGGTATTGATGTCGAGCTGTGATTGTTGTACTCTGATGATGTAATATATAAACAGAGATATTTGATTTGAGTAAAGATCATTTATTATCTATTATATTTTATTTCGCTGCGATGGTTAGATTCTATTGTTGTTTTCTATTTTCTTCTTCTACCTCTTCTTCTTTAACCCAAATGGTTCGTATTTCTGTACAACTTGAGTTGATTTAGGTAGAATAGTGTTGACTCAAGGGGTACGGATTTGTGGGTCGTTACACTTGGTATCAGAGCATACGTTGGTGATAACCCTGGCTCTGGTGGGAATTACTCATTTAAAATAGAGTCCGTAGTACTCTATAATGAGTTTGAGCGTATTACTAAATATGAGTGCGTATTTGTTAGTGAATATAAATTGTTTTAATATTGTGTTGATTGGTTTATTGAGTGGCATATGAACCTTCGTCGGCACAGTCTGGACAACTGTATCGAAAGGGTTTCTAAACACTTGAATAGAACAATCGACACGGTATTGTTTTTAAATGTGGGTAAATGAAATAATTTTACCCAAAAATATATTTTCGATATAAAGAAAGTTTTTGTAAACTATTTTAGCTAACACATGGTTGCTTGGATGTTAGAAATGATAATATTAAAATGTTATCATTGTTAAGCGAAAATTTAACTAGAAATTAAAAATATAACTAAAGTTTAAGGGGAAAAACTCATTATAAAATGGAATTTATAAATTGAAATATAATCGAATGAGAATTTGAATGAGAATAAGCTGTGCAATTGAATTATAATTAAAATTGGTTTAAGCAGGATTTGGAAATTTAAATCCCGGAAATTTGGAAGTGTTTATTGAAGTATTTGAAGATGAAAGATAGCATTATTGTTTGGGGGTATTTATGAAAGGAATTTTTTTAAAGGGATTTTGAAAGTGAAATAGCATTGAAATCACTTGGATTATTGGAAAATAATTCTGATGATGACGGCCGCATCATCAGTATTCATTTTCGAATTTCTAAGTGACGGATTGCTGCCAAAGATTGATTTGTTCTGAAAAGCTAGTTGTTTTTGAAAATTTCAAAAGGAAATTTGTTGGAAATAAGGCCAGGATTGGTTTAAAATTTTAAGAAATTCTGATTTGAGAAGTTGGAGATTTCAAAATGTTTTGAAACCAAAAACCGGGTGTTTGAAAATATGATGGGATAGGTTGTAAGCTTATGAATTAATATGATTTTTATCAGGAAGGAAATATAAGCTTTGGATGTTAGAATTTAAATTTAAAGTGAAAAGTTAAAATTGAAATTAACTTGGATTGGAGAATAAAATTTAACTGGATTGAAATTAATTGAATAGGTTGAAGATAATATCCAGTTGAATTCGAATTTAGTTGAAATCGAATTGAGATTAAATAAATTTTAGTTAAAATAAAATTGAATTGAAGTAAAAGTTCAGTGAGTTATTGAATGAAATTGGATTCTTATTTTAATGGGTAAGAAATAAGTTGGATAAGAAATAAATTGGTTAACGATTGGATTGAAATAAATAAACCGGAATAACATATAAAAAGATTAAAAATGCATGGAATAAATTATGCTTGGATTATAAATAAGCATAAGGCTTGAGTTAAAAATTAAAAGATGAATATATTCAAGCCTAGAATGCATGGAATTGCGTAAATAGAAGTTGTGACTTATAAAATTTGGAAAGTGGGATAGAAAACCCGAAATAAATATATTTTTGATGAATTGAAAAGTAAAATGAAAGTCAAAACTTGAATTATAAAATAAATTGAACTAAGAAAATTTAATGAAGTGATATTTGGAATTAAAAATCAGGTATTGAACTATAAATAGGAGAGAGCTAATTTTATAATAAATTAGTTAATAAAATATGTAATGGAAACCTAATGTAGCTAAATGGAAGATGAATTGTGAGTTTATGATGAAGTTGAAAAATAAAACTCAAGTTGTAAATCAAGCTCGACTTAAATTGTTGGTGAAGTAAATGAAATTGAACTGTGAGTTCATAAGATTGGGTGGTAAATTGAAAATGGATGGTGGATTCAGAACTTGAGTTATAAATTAAAATTTAACTTGAAGTGTTAACAAATTAAATATAATCGAAAATGTATCAAATAAAATAAATTGGATTAAAAGGGTGATGATATGAATTGCAAATAAAATCCAAATATGTAGAAATAAGTTGGAAATAGCCTTGTAATCAATAGAATGAATTAAATTTGGATAAAATAACTAATCAGATAAAACTGTAGATTTAAAATGAGATTTAATTGAGATAGAATTAAGTTGAATAGAAAAGAAAATTTTACTCGTAAAATGAAAATGAGCTTAAGTATAAAAATTTGAATAAATTAAAGTAAATTGACATAAGCTAAACAGATGGGGAAGTTGAATTGAATTCAACTTAAACTAAGTTTAATGATTTTGGATTGGATTTAAATCAAGTAAAAATAAATTTGAATCGAAATAGAATTTGGTGGGTTATAAATAATATTTAAAGAAATGAAAATGCCTAATGTATTGTGTGGATAAACTAATTATATTGAATAAATAAATGGAAGGGAATTCTTAATTAAATAATTGTAAACCATTTAAAATGTTAAAGAATTGAAATAACTTGGAGACAATAAGAAAAATAGAATGTTTCAAGTTAATAGAATGGTTTTAAATGAATGCGAATATGAACTGAATCGCAAATGAATAGATTGTGAATAAAATTGAAATAAAAAGGAAATTTAATTGGTAATAAAGATGAACCTAAATTGTTAATGGTTTTGAATGAACTGGTTTGGTTAATAAAAATAAAATGCAAGTGAATGGATTCAAATTTTAAATACAATGAAAATGAGAATATATGGATTGTGAATAAATCTAAAAATGGAATAGAAGTAAGTATAAATTGAGTTGAAATCCATTTAAATTGGTTATAAAACATAAATACTTATTTATTCACATGGATCTCGTCAAATTTCATAGAATAAATTGTCATTGGATGTATATGGAAGTAATTAAGATGCTATGAATTGATAGAAGTGAAATAGAATTGATTTTGAAATCAATTGAATTGAATATGAGTTTGGGTGGGGTTAAAATAAATTGAAGGTAAGAAATGGTATTGTAAACCATTAAAATTAAATGAAATGGTGTATGGATTGGTTGAAACAAATGCGTAAGTGTTAGAAACCATATAAGTTGCTTATAAACGTTGTTTAGTTACATTGCTTTTAATATACATGTGTTGTAATTGTTTAAAATGAGTGAAATGTTAATAAACTTCATATATATGGCACTTACATGTTTAAATTGAGTAAGTACAGGTACCTGGAAGCCGTGAGGCTGGATTGGGTTATGCTAATTGTTAAAATTTTAAGCCGCTTGCTTAAAAATGCTAAATAAGGTACGCCTACGCAATAAAAATAGGAAATATGAACTGTTTTTGATTTTTCCGACCGGGTGAGTCGATGTATATATATTTATCTCTATTGTCAAATTGCAAAAGCTCCTCCGTACAAAGGGGACTCTGCCAAAAAATTTCAGAAATTTTGGGAGTTAGAAAATTTTTGAAAATTTTGAAAAATTTTGTTAACGACAAAACGAATTTAAATTGGAAACTAAAATAAATTAGTAAATGAAACTAATTAAAATAATGACAAGAATTAGTTATAAATGAAAAATAAAATTTAAATATTCAGAGTTAAAGATAAATTGAATTCATATGGAAATGAAAGAATCAATTTGAATAAATTAGATATAAACTAAAGGGGTAAGGTGAAAATAAAGAAGCATATAAAATGCTTATACTAACTTAAGAAAGGAATGGTCAATTCTTAATTGGAAATTGAATATTGCAAATATATTCTAAGTTGATATTTGGATGAATATTGGCATTTGGTCAGGGAGTCAATAAAATGTTTTTGAAATGTTGTAATTGGATATTAGTGCTAAGCAGGATATGCAGGTATTATAAAGGGAAAAGAAAATTGATTTTGATTTCAGAAGATAAATTTGAAATGCTCGACAAAAAGGTATGTATTTAAATTTGGTGTGAAATTTGATTGGGATTTGGATTGAGCCACTTGGCCTTTTGTTTTCTTTTTGGATTTGGGAGGCCGTAGAGCCATTTCGTAGTTGTACCGAGTCAGCCGCGCAAAGGAGACGCTGGCGAAATTTTTCGGGAATTTAGGGAGTTAGAAAATTTTTGAGAAATTTTTTGATAATTCAAAATTTGGTTTTAAATTGAAACTCGAATGGTTAAACCAATAGTATAGTTTCAAACTATGAGGGAGTTGAGAAGTTAATCGGAGTGATAATGGATCTTTTATAAAAAGATAGTTAGTTAGATGTTGAATTGTTGGTTTTGGGGGAAATAGGTAAACGGGTATTGGACCATTCTTCCTAATTAGTAATTTCGGGGACGAAATTCTTTTAAGGGGGGAAGAATGTGACGACACGGAATTTCGAGCATTTAAAATCGGAATACTAATTGATTTTAAATATCCAATAGAGCAATTTCAACCTGAATTACGAATATCACAATTTATTTGATAATTGAATTTTTTAAAATTGAATAAGTAAAGTTGGAAAATTGTTGAATCTGGAATTTTAAGCCTGTTAAAAATAATTTGAAGGCTTATAAAAGTTATATTGATAATACTGAAGAGAATAGTAGTGTTGAAATCAAATTTAAGGATGGTTTGTTAAGTTTTGAAATTTAGTATCGTTTAAATTGAATTTAAAAATAGCCTTCCGAGGCACAGTCTCGGAATTCAACGAAATCAGGTCCCTTGGATCCGTAATATTGTATTATTACCGAATTTTAATTTTCGTTGTGTTTGGAGTTGTCATGTGAGCGTACGATATATAAACACGCTGAAATTTAATTGGTAATAATTTGATGAAATTTAATTTAGTTAATCAAGCTTCTGGTATACGCCATCTTTCTGTCATTTAATCACATACTTTCCCAAATTTAAGCCGTTCAATCAACAATCTAAATGCTTGAACTAAACTAAAAATAAAAATAAAATAATAATAATATAATAAATAGATAAATAAAGAAAGAGGCTTCAGGTGGAAGCTGTAAGCCGCGTATAAAAAAAAGGGAAGAGCAACACAATAGGGGCCGAACCCCCTCTCTTCTTTTAAAACCCTAAAACCACTCAGTGATCAAAATAAAAATATAAGTCAATAATGGCCGAAGTTCCATTCCTCTTTAATCGAATTCGCTTCAATCGATCACTCCTCGCATACGAATCTAACAGAGTCGATTTTGACTCTGACAGAGGGTTCGCGTCTAATCGCGTGCGAAGGCAGACATGAATCGAAATTCTCAGATCGAGTATTATGGTAGCCGAGTTTTACAAATCAAATCGTTTGAATCTATGCGATGGCGTTCACGGTGGAATGGCCGAAGTTGAGGCTGTGATTTTGGGGTTGTGTGTCGCGTCAGCAGGAGGGGTTCGTCATGTCGAAACTAGGGTTTCGCTGTTGAGGTCGGTCGCGATTAGGAGTTGGGTTGCCGCGAAGTCAGGCATGACCCGAAGTGGTGAGTCGCATGAGGTTTAATTTCTTTTTCGTTACTTTTAAACTTGAATAACATATGCATTTATATGCTGGAATTCAAATATATATATAAAGTCAAAAAAAAGGGATTACAGAAAGAGGGAAATTTATCTGTAAACGGTTTCTTAAATATTAAGCTAAACTCAATTTAAATTAAGTTATTAATAAATTAAATTTGTTAAAATTTATTTTAGGAATTAGTTTATGTACAAATTATTAAATTGAATTAAATTTTATAAAGGAAAATTAGTTTAAATTTTACTACTTCGCTTAAATTAAGTTTAAGGTTAGAATTTAATCATTTGTAATCAAAAATAAAATAAAAATAAAAAATGGTTCAAGTTATTTCAAAGTGATAATAAGTCGTAAATGGTTATTCAAGGTTTAAAGAAGAATCAAGGGAACAAACCAGTTTGGAATGGATTGAAAACAGCAAAGCAAAGGTGAGTTAATCTCACTCGGTTTAAATTTAAATTTAAATGATTAAATTGAAATAATTGATGTATGGTTGAATTGAGTGATGTGATATAGTATTGTATAATTTGAAACTGGCATATTATGTGATGCTAACGTCTGTGGATGCAGGGAAAACAGGTTGGAGGGATCCAACTGGACCCCTCAACTTTTATTTAAATTATTTTATATCCTCTGTTCTGATTGTTTGATATTCTATAATGAATTATGTGGAAGTATTGAATGCTATGGCTTGGTTGATATAATTGGGTATAATGAACTACCAAAAATATAAATTTGATTTTGGAAATGAGAATAAAAGAAGTGAAATTGCAAGTAAAACAATTATAGAATAAATTTAAGAATAACTTGGAAAAGAAATAAAGTAACTTTAAAATTCTAATAAATGAATCCTGAGAATGGAAAGGAAAATTTGCATAAACAGAAAGTTAATGAATTTTCAAATGCAGTATTTTTGATTAAAAAGAACCAACATTTATTTAGAATTTAAGATTTGAATTATTGAAAGAGTAAAGAAGAAATTGAAAAAAATAAAAATAAAGTTCATAGTACTGAATTTGGAAATGAACTGGTAAGTAAAAGAATTTATTTCAAATAATATAAATTGGAAATCAATTAGGGAAAATTGATTTAAGTGCTTGAAGTCGGAATTTTCTCTGGATGGCCAAGTACACGTTTTTAAAAGTAAATTTGTAAATATAAATTAAATGTTTTTAAGTTGTTTTTAAAGAAAGCAAGTTTTGTAAAATTTGTTATTTCTAATATTTAAAGTCTAAAGTAAATATTTTCTTTTAATCTATTTTAGCAGTAATGATTAAGAAGTAACTTAGTATCTTGTTTTTAAAAAAAGGGTAGAAATCTAGTTGTATATTTTATTAAGTAACCTTATTTTCAAATATTCATATAGCATGTATTTTTAACAAATTATTAAAGTAATTTTAACTTGAATGTTTTAAAGTATATTTTTAAAAGTAAAGTGTTTTAAATTAATTTAGAAAATCTAGTTTGTGCTTGGTTATTCCAGTGGAAATAGAAATACTTGGAATTTATTCTGACAAAGGCAGATAGTTTTGAAAACTGTTTTCAAAGAGTTTGAAAAGTGAAATTATATCTTGTGAAGATATTTTTGAGATAAATAAATAATTTGGGAAATTATTTATTGTGTGATGGATGTTGTGAACATTAATTGATAATTAAATCACCGACTATCAATATTTGACAAATGCGTTGATCGTTTCGAAGAGACCGGGATCGAGATTTATTTCTCGAAAACCACTTCAATCCGGTTTGTACGTTTCATGGAAACGAGTTTGGATTCGAAGATGGAGCAGTGAAGTGCAAGGGCTAGTCGCTACTAATCCTGAGGATATTTCCAAAATGGATGTAGTAGGAATAGTGCCTTCGGTTCCGTTCGAACCCGGGACAGACTTGTATGGATGAATGCTTGCGAAACATCGTCAGGTGGACGATGGGCATTCTAAGGGATATGTTCTAAAAAAGTAACGCTTAGCCTCAAACCTCATCAAATGGAAATGACTGAAAATCAGGGGTTATGCGGCAAGGCTAGGTTGGTAGCACCCAAGCAGGGTGAGGTCATTCCAGTCTAGATGTCCCTTATTATTTCGGCTTAGTGGGCGGTTGCTGATCCCAACCGCGGGATGATCTCACTCGGGATTATCCAGTATGGGGTAGTCCCGGCCTTGTGTTGCAGGGGAGCGGGCGTACTCCTCGGTACGGTGATCTAAGCCCCGTACTGTGACAGGTGGTACCCCAGTGTCTAGTCATTAGTTGGAAATCCATTCTCTCTACGAGCCTTGTACGAGTTTTGTTTGTATTACCCCCTCTGTGGCTAATAGCTGGAATTTAATGAATGTAACAATTTCGGCTATTTTATAAGTATTTGTATATAGACCCTATTATAATATCAGAGGATTTCTACAAAAATTGTTTTAGCTATCGTAAGGTAAAAACCCGACATGTTTATTGGTGGCGTGGTCTTACGAGATGCTTTTGTTTTCAAAGGATTTTTGAAACTTTAATAATCAATTGAGTGTGATTTTCTCACGCTGGTATTCCAGACTGACTCGGGTGTTATTTAACTATAATGCTCGGGTCAGACCGAGTATTATAGGATACAGGATATGATGCTATGGAGCTCAGGAGACGAGTTGGATGACGATACGTACTCTCGTACTTGTTTATATATATATATTCCGCTGTGTTGAGTCGCTGTGTATCCATTTGTATGGTATTGATGTCGAGCTATGATTGTTGTACTCTGATGATGTAATATATAAACAGAGATATTTGATTTGAGTAAAGATCATTTATTATCTATTATATTTTATTTCGCTGCGATGGTTAGATTCTATTGTTGTTTTCTATTTTCTTCTTCTACCTCTTCTTCTTTAACCCAAATGGTTCGTATTTCTGTACAACTTGAGTTGATTTAGGTAGAATAGTGTTGACTCAAGGGGTACGGATTTGCGGGTCGTTACAACTGTACTGGAGTTAGCAATCTTTTGATTTCTAGGTATAGATACATAATATCGAGCTATTATCAATCATGACTTACTTCATATTTTACAAGCAAAAATTAAAAAGTTCATTTCTCTTGACTGTTTATATGTTGTGCATATGTATAATAAGTAAATTTCTTCTTCACCTTGATTATTTTCAGTGTGAAGTTAACAGATATGAATATGTATCTCAATGTCCATTAAATATTTGCTTGCTTCATTTGAACTGCAAATTAAGCTGGTATAATTACAAGAATGAAACCATAAGTACGAAGTTTTGATTTTTCTGTATAAAAAATGGAAAATAAATCACATTGTCGGTGATAATATGGCATGACGAAAAAGGTTAATTATGTAGTACAGTTGGTGTTGTTGAGATGTAATTACAAACGGGTCGCTTATCATAAAATACACTTCACGTGCGAGTGAATTAGCTGTGAAAAATTCAAAGATGCTAGTATATTGGTTTTTTTGATGGCACAGCCGATGCTATATTGGCATGCAAGTGGCCAGTCTTCTATTGTAAATTAAGCCGCTAAAATGTAAATGTGTACTCCGCCTGCCCTACCATGAGTGAAGAGATTCAAACATCTACTTGTTTACAAGTATTTGGCATTATTTAAAAAAATTTATTGGGTGTTTCCTTTTTTTACTGCAATGATCAACACTAAATTATTTCAATCTTAGTATGAAATTGCATTCATGGTAATCAATCAATGTACAAATTTTTACATTTTGCCTTTATAAATAGAACTAGATTAGCATGACAGTGAATTTATTAACAAACAATTTTGTTAATCTTTCATGTTGTTGTTGCTGTATTGGGAAAATATTACCAAAATGTATGGAATACAGCTGATGGCTAGACTTCGTGTGCTTTTTACGCAGCTGCATCACAATTTTTTCTATTGCCATTCAACTCTATTTGATATTTCATTAATAAAAATAACCTATGTAGCTATATTTTATGCATATATTATGCTATTGTATTTGAAGGTTTCTATTTCACAAACTGCTGTTTTGCACCTTTTGTATGTATGTTGAGTTTTCTAATATTCATATTTCATTATACATTCCTATATTGGTAGTTAGATTTATTGGTTCATCAACTGTTATACCGTACTCTCATGTAGTGCTATTATACTAGATATTGTTCCAACATTTGTCCATAATTTATTGCTATTATGTTCACGGGTTGATGAATTGCATAATATCAACTAAATGTAAAAGCCCTCCCATGAGAAAACTTGAGTAAGGCATAAAGTTTCATTATTGTTCCTAACTAATTAATGAAGCACATGTGTCACCTTACTTACAACTACTTAAAAACAGTAGGTGTTTCTTTTACTGCCAATATTCATGATGAGTACTTCTAATGAAGGTAGTGAAATGATGTCATATACCATTCACCGCACACCTTTTTTTGGAAATGGTACTTTATATAAAACATGTTACTAGGACAATATATCACATATCAACAAACGTTCGAATCACACTACGCAAGTTTCAAACTTGTAACCTCACGCACCAAAGCCGAATCACTTAACCACTTGGACAATGATGCTTGTCCTGCAAATCATTTTTAAATATAAATGAATCAACTTATTTAGGGAAAATATACGATCATCAAAACATACTGTAGAAAACAAATAGTACATGTAGGCAGGACTTTGATTTATCAACCCATCTACTCAAAACTATGCAAGCAATTGTGTTGTTATTTGATATGAGAACGTAAATCAAGTTATAAATAGTTTGATATGATTAAAGGTTTGATGTTGTAGTTTTGTAAAAGTTGTCATGTGATGTGGTTAAAGGTTCTCATATATTTATTCTTCTTACTTTTTTTATATATGGAATGATGTATGTGTTTGTACTGAATAGACAAAAGAAAGTTTAGCCCAAAACCATTTTTACAATTGTAATGAACTGTAATTACATTTTTTTATATATGTAAACCAACTTAGTCCAAGCCATGTGCGAAGCACGGGTTTACACTTGTATTATCTAATTATTAAACTATATTTTACTGCTTGAGAAATGTTTGATTGTATTCTCTGGTAAGATTTATCTGGTAACTGGTAAATGTGGGTTTTGAATCTGTATTAGATTCTCAAAAAAGATGTTTTATTTCTTGTATGTTTTAGAAAAATGACCGTTATAGGTATTTGTTACTCATTATTACTGATTATATATAATTTAAGAATATGATTAGGTTGGACTGATGATATTATAATCAGGAAGATAATAGCTGTTCCAGGTATAATTGTGAAAAACCAATCTTATATGACTATACTTCAACGGATAATTTAGCCACAGCTTAGAATCGTAGCAAAATATTAGCCACTTCTCATTTCGCCATGACTTTGGACCATGGCAAATGATTTTTCCATGACCAAAAGCCATGGCAAAATGGCTTCTTTGATGTAGCACGTGCTATTAAATCTGTATGATCGATTCCATCCTAGAGGGGGGAGGTGAATAGAGTGGTACTAATAATAATAAAAGTTAATGCGGAAATATATATAATAATTGCAGCACAGATAATAGCAGAATAATAAAATCATAAATAGAACAATACAGATTTACCCAGCTTTGGCAAAACCCTGCCTACGTGATGCCCCCATGCTGCCCCCAAGGTTTTTACTAGAAATTAAGCACTTAAACGCTTACACAGTAAACTTTCGACACCCGCTATCGACTAATCTAACCCTACGCTTAAAACCCTGCCACAACTCAGCCACTGAGTTGCGAATTCTCAAACTACACCACCGTAGTTCATAACCTAGTCACACGACTAGAATTTTACAAAAGTTTAAAAGAAAATTACAGATACAATAGCCAAGTGTATATGCAGGCTCTAGTGTATTTGAAAGTTTGTGACCTGTTTTTGTATTGCACCTGAGTTGAATCCAGCCTCGACTTGGGTTTGACCTTGTGTTCACCTGTCCCTGCATTTTTATCAAGTCTATATTGTTAGGAACTGAGTTGATGATGTTTTGATGACAACAATCTTATATAGTTATTATACTTTACTTTATAAAATATATACTAACATTTCCATATATATATGTATGTATGTATGTATGTATGTATGTATGTATATAGGAAGTATATGCAGGTATCATCGAAGACTGATCAGTATAAAGACTCAAGCATCAAGATGAAGATTAGAGATTCAAGATTCAAGACTCTAGAGATTCAAGATTTTAAGATCTCAAGATAAGTGTCTAGTATTTTGTTAAAACTTCATAATAGCACTCTCATCTTTCTTCCAATTTTCTTTTGGGCTGGAACCCAATTTCTATCGAAACCAGTGGCTTACAAACCCACGAAAATCAAAATCATTTAAACTACTTTGTACAAGTTCTCGAGTCCTATGGAGGAGCTCTGTAGGAAGGTTCTTGCAATTTTGGTTTGAATAGATTCTTCAAAATGTTTTTTAAATCTGTTTTCAAAATGTTTTAGCTTTCAAAATCATGTTTTCAAAAATGTTTTCAAACTTTGTTTTAGCCTTGAAATATTCCTCCATTCTGATTTTAAAAACTTCTATTTTTAAAACATCAAAACTTATTCTGATTTTAAATATTACTTATATAATTTCCGGTCTATATCAATTATATATATATTTAAAATAATGTTTTATATTCATTCTCTATCTCAAAATATTGTTTACACACTTTATTTTGCTTCAGAGAAATTTCAACTTGTTTTAAATTCAAATGCTTTTACAAAACAACATCTCTACAATTTTGAACTGAGGGATGTCGACATAAGGGGATACCCCATGTCGACATGGTGACAATTGGATTGAAAATTCAATTTTCAAAAGAAGTGTCCATTCGTTCAAAAACCTTTCGCCAATGGTTATGACTGTTGTGCACCTATATAAAGGCTTCCAAAACGAATTTTTTTAATAACTACTTTCTTATTTTCTTCACTCTTTCTTCTCCACCATTCCATATCCATAAAACTTCATATTTTCAAGATCGTGCCATCATTCTGCCAAATTCTCAATAGGAAATCATTTAGATACTCTCTCTATTTGATTCTCCATCATTCTACTAAAGATCAAAGTGCTATTCAGAGTTATAGGATTAATTTGTATTCAAAAAGTCCATAGAGTCTATCCATTCAAAAGGATTGTTATTAAGAAGTATTAGGGTGATCTTGTGTCCCGTAAATCAAGAGAGTTTACCCCAGACTCGGAGATAGGAGGGTTCCGCAAGGCCTTAGAAATTGAGGGTTGTAATTTGGATATTGGCTTATAAAAATTTGTACAAGGATATTGCCTTGGTACAGGACTGGATGTAGGAGGATTCCGAACCAGTATAAAATCCGGTGTGTTCTTTCCTTTTACTTGCTTTACTTTTCTATTTGCATTTGTTATATGTTCTGTGATCATTCTGTGTTAGAATTTTGTTTAGATTTGTGTTGAAAGTTTTAATTTAGTCATATAGTTCATATATTCTTTAAAACACTATTCACCCCCCTCTAGTGTTTTTTCTGCCTTAAGATCCTTAATCTGCATCCCCAACAATTGGTATCAGAGCATTGGTTTTCATTATTTTCATAATCTGAAATTTTGAAAAGTTTTAATGGCACAACACACTAATAATGTCACTCCTGTCACCACTACTTCTATCAACACAAGCACTAACACTAGTTCATTTGTAGAAGGTCAGTCTACTGTCAGACCACCACTTTTTAATGGCAGTAATTATGCATATTGGGCATGTAGGATGAAAATTTATTTACAATCCATAAGTTTAGATACTTGGAATATGACACAAATTGAATATGTTGAGCCAACTACTAATTTTTCCCAGTGGACTACTGAGCAAAAGACAGTTGCACAAAATAATTCTAAGGCTATGAATATACTATTTTGTTCACTAGATAGGAATGAGTTTAATAGAGTCTTTGTTTGTAAGTCTGCATTTGAAATCTGGAAAACTTTGCAAGTAACTCATGAAGGAACAAGCAAAGTTAAACAGACTAAAATTTCCATATTAACTAGCCAGTTTCAATTGTTTGAAATGCATGAAAATGAGTCCATTTCCGACATGTATTGTCGATTTCAAGACATTGTACATTCATTGATTGCTTTAGGAAAGGGTTTCTCAGAAGAAGATCAAGTCAGAAAAATACTCAATTCACTCACTCCAGAATGGGATCAAAAGACACTTACTATTGAAGAGGCAAATGATGTTAGTCAAATGAAGATCGAAGAGTCAATCGGTAATCTAATGTCTTATGAAGTTCAACTACAAGGGAGAAAAGAATCTAAGGCAACGGAAAATAAATCGATCGCATTCAAAGCAACAACTGGAGATTCAGAACAAGATAGTGATGAAAAATTGCTTTCATGACCAGAAATTTCAGAAAGTTTCTGAAGTATAGAAAGATGAATAACTTTAAGAGAAATGATCAAAGGAATTCCAGAAATACTTCGGAGAACAACAACAACAACAACAATGGTGATAAATGCTACAACTGCAACAAAACAGGGCACTACAAGATGGATTGTCCATATCCAGACAAACAGATATTTCAACCAAACAACGAGCAACCAAAGAAAAGAAAGAAGGCATATGCAGCAACTCTTGACGATTCAGATTCATCCAGTGATGACGAGAAGAAAACTGATAATTCAAATATGTGCTTCACGGCTATTCTCGAATCAGAAGACGATCGGAGTTTGGATCTAAAAATAGGTACACATTTATTTTAATTTTATTGGATGCTTGCTTGCTTTGATTTTGTTTGCAATTTCTTGAATTTTTAAATTCAAAATCACCCTTTGAAATTTGAATTTTTAAATTCAAAATAATATTATTTTAATAATATTTTAAATATTAAAATATTTTAATATTTTAATATTTAATATTATTACTGGAATTAAATATAGATATAGAATATAGATTAGTTTTCTTAGGATTTTAGGAATTTATTAGATTTTAGAAATAGACACCTCCTTTTCAAATTCAACATGCACATGTCGACATTCCATGATACCCCATGTCGACATGCCTCTCAGAAATTTGATTTCAAAATTTGAATTCAAACTTTTGAATTTCCCTCCACCTTTTCACTTACTTCAAAATTCTGAAAAGATACCTCTTGACCAGAGAAAATGACTTTAGAGAATCTATTTAATATACTTCTCTTATCATCTCTTTTCACTTTATTCTCATAGTTCAAACTTTCTTCATTATCTTTTACTCCTCTCAAACACTCATCAATGGCTTCCTCAAGTACCCCATCAACTATGAGGCTGACCAAATCCATCAAAAATGATCTTTTTAATGACCCGGAGGCTATCAAAGCTTACATAAATTATGTAAACTATGGTAAAGTCAATAAGGGGAAATTTGCTATTTTTGATGATTTTCCTTCTTATGAAATCGATCAACTTTTTGAAGAAAACTCCATTCTTAGCTTGATTGATAACAAGCAAAATGATTTCGTTTGTTATCCAAACCTTGTCAAAATGTTTTATGCAAATCTAAACCATGAATTTTATAATGGAAATGAAGATCAAATTTGGAGTAGTGTTAAAGGAACACTTATTGTTTTGGATTCCGATATTTTGGGTACTATTTTGGGTTGCAAATCTACCGGTATGAATCTCTCGCAATTTCAAATCAATGAAACCGATCGAGAGACTTTTCATCACATTTTTGAAAGCGACGACCACATGGATTTTAAGAATCGCTTTTTCCGCCCAAAAGCAAGAGTTGTCAACCTTCTTATTCAACACACAATTATTCCTACGTCGGAAAACTACAATAATCCCACCTCAAAAGTGTGTAAAGCTCTTTTTGCTATTTTTGGAAAATATGATATTAATTGGGCACAAACTATTTTGGATGAGTTAAGACCCAAAAAAATTAATATGGGAGAAAACACTCTTTATCATGGAATTTACCTTACTTGGATTTTCAATTATTTTGGTGTGGATGTTAAAAAGGAAGAGTTTGTAAGTAGGAAAGTGTTCAATCATGGGAACATTTCTCTTATGAAAATCCTACTTATGTTTCAACCGTATGAAACACTTACCGAAAAGGAAGAGAGACTTGCTCATGAAGAGATGGAAGAAGAGGGAGAAGAAGTGGAAGGAATGGAAATTGAAGAAGAAGAGGAAGATGAAGAAACCTCTTTGGAAAGTATAGAGTATCCACATACACCCGCCAATCCGTCCAACAAAACCATACTCAAGAACCAAAAGATACTTGCTCAAAACCAAAAGGTTCTTAAGAGATCTATTAGCAAGAAAATGGATAAAATCTCCAGCAAGATCGACAAGTTCTTTGGGAAGATAGGCAGGAAACTTGGCTTGTCTTCATCATCATCTTCATCAAACTAATCCTAGCCATTATCTCTCTAGCTATCGTTTATCTATCTTTGTATTTTCTATTTTTTTAGTTAATATTATGTAATGTTAACTAATATAAGTAATGCTATCTTATTCTCTGTTTTCCAGCTTTATATATCTCTGATAGTTATTTATTTTAAGTTTATATAGGTCCACTAGTATAAAAATAAACTTAGAAATAAAAAATAACTCAACTTGGTCATTCTGTCTAGACCATGTGGACATGCCCCATCCCCCCCATGTCGACATATAACAGTCAGAAAGTAGTTACAATTTCTAACTTCAAATTCTTATAACTACCAAGTGACAATTCATTTTGAACGGCCAATAACTCCTATAAATACCTATTTCTTCCAGAAAAACTTCTCTACCTCCATTTTTATTCATCTCCTCTCATATTTCAACTTATTTCTTAAATTATGGCTTCTCCAATTAAAAATTTAAGTAAAAATCTTGAAGAAACTCTTACTTCTTTCAAGAATATTCTCTCTTTTATACTTAGAAATCAAAGGCACTTAGAATTAAGCCAAATGCAGATGATCAAAGAACAAGAGAAACACTTCGACGCACTTCGTTGGATGATCTCAAGCCTTAGCAAAGACGAACCCGAAGCAAATCCACCAGTCACTCTCGACAAAGATAATTGGGATGTTATCAAAACCGATCCTATCTTTGGAGAAGATGGATGGGTGGAAGTCCCAAGGAATGTCTGATCATTATGTATGTTTGTTTGTTTGTTTGATTTGATTTAGATTTGATTAGGATTTGATTGAATTGTTTACTTAAGTTTGAATTGGATTTGGTTTGTATATAACTTCATATACTATACATGATTGGTTTGCTATGTATGATATTGATTTGATTGTCAAGTTACACTTATATATATGCTCACACACTTGATCACTTACACGTTCACTTTACACTTTTATTCTATATATACTTGATTATCTTAGAACAAGTAAATCTTTTATTCATTTTTGTTGATGACAAAGGGGTAGAATGTTATAAAAATATATGTGCTTGGTGTAAGGGGGAGTCATGGAATAAAGGGAGTTGTAGTTTTAAGAAGAAGTCAAGGAGTAAGGGGAGTTATGGCATGGTAAGAATATTTTATAAATAAAGGTTGTCATCATCAAAAAGGGGGAGATTGTTAGGAACTGAGTTGATGATGTTTTGATGACAACAACCTTATATAGTTATTATACTTTACTTTATAAAATATATACTAACATTTCCATATAGATATATATATATATATGTTTGTATGTATATAGGAAGTATATGCAGGTATCATCGAAGACTGATCAGTATAAAGACTCAAGCATCAAGATGAAGATTAGAGATTCAAGATTCAAGACTCTAGAGAATCAAGATTTCAAGATCTCAAGATAAGTGTCTAGTATTTTGTTAAAACTTCATATAGCACTCTCATCTTTCTTCCAATTTTCTTTTGGGATGGAACCCAATTTCTATCGAAACCAGTGGCTTACAAACCCACGACAAGTAGCTTACAAACCTACGACAAGTGGCTTACAAACCCACGAAAATCAAAATCATTTAAACTACTTTGTACAAGTTCTCGAGTCCTATGGAGGAGCTCTGTAGGAAGGTTCTTGCAATTTCAGTTTGAATAGATTCTTCAGAATGTTTTTTAAATCTGTTTTCAAAATGTTTTAGCTTTCAAAATCATGTTTTCAAAAATGTTTTCAAACTTTGTTTTAGCCTTGAAATATTCCTCCATTCTGATTTTAAAAACTTCTATTTTTAAAACATCAAAACATATTCTGATTTTAAATATTACTTATATAATTGACGGTCTATATCAATTATATATATTTATTTATTTATTTATTTAAAATAATGTTTTATATTCATTCTCTATCTCAAAATATTGTTTACACACTTTATTTTGCTTCAGAGAAGTTTCAACTTGTTTTAAATTCAAATGCTTTTACAAAACAACATCTCTACAATTTTGAACTGAGGGATGTAGACATAAGGGGATACCCCATGTCGACATGGTGACAGTTGGATTCAAAATTCAATTTTCAAAAGAAGTGTCCATTTGTTCAAAAACCTTTCGCCAATGGTTATGACTGTTGTGCACCTATATAAAGGCTTCCAAAATGAATTTTTTAATAACTACTTTCTTATTTTCTTCACTCTTTCTTCTCCACCATTCCATATCCATAAAACTTCATATTTTAAAGATCGTGCCATCATTCTGCCAAATTCTCAATAGGAAATCATTTAGATACTCTCTCTATTTGATTCTCCATCATTCTACTAAAGATCAAAGTGCTATTCAGAGTTATAGGATTAATTTGTATTCAAAAAGTCCATAGAGTCTATCCATTCAAAAGGATTGTTATTAAGAAGTATTAGGGTGATCTTGTGTCCCGTAAATCAAGAGAGTTTACTCCAGACTCGGAGATAGGAGGGTTCCTCAATGCCTTAGAAATTGAGGGTTGTAATTTGGATATTGGCTTATAAAAATCTGTACAAGGATATTGCCTTGGTGCAGGACTGAATGTAGGAGGATTCTGAACCAGTATAAAATCCGGTGTGTTCTTTCCTTTTACTTGCTTTACTTTACTATTTGCATTTGTTATATGTTCTGTGATCATTCTGTGTTAGAATTCTGTTTAGATTTGTGTTGAAAGTTTTAATTTAGTCATATAGTTCATATATTCTTTAAAACACTATTCACCCCCCTCTAGTGTTATTTCTGCCTTAAGATCCTTAATCCGCATCCCCAACATATATGTATGCATGGCCTTGTGACATGTATAGTGATACACTGTGCATTTTACAAGCTGTTCGTGTGGATGAATTCAAAAGAAATAAATGACGAACAACCCAAATAACTGAGGCAAATAACATTTTCAAAAACACACATTTTATTTTACACTGCAAAAATATTTCTTTTTCAATTTTTTGTGTTAGTGTATATTTTGTAAAGTATTTTGATGCTGGATACAGACTGGAACAAAGTTGAAGATAAATACGACCGCTTGAGTGATATGTAGTGAGGTAAAAAATGTAAATTTAAATTTGTGGTGCAATCGAAATTGTAACATAATTGAAATTGAATTGTAATTGAAATTATGTAAATGTAGCGAGAGCTGAAGTTTGTACTATTTAGATTTGTAATAAAATATTTGTTTGAATATGAATTCTATGTTATTTATTTTATTCATTAAATATTTAATTATGTGAAAAATAAAATAGTACAATAAAAAATACATTTAAATGAATATATATATATATATATATTATCAACAAACAAAAATCATATACTGCTATAATCCAAAAGGAGTTAAGAAGCTATTAGAAAAGAGGAGGAAATGTTATTCACACTGATATCAGTTACATAAGATTGATTGATACAATTACATTACATAGGGTCCTTTATATATAGGCCTTGGAGCGTGAGATTGAACATATCCCACGATGTGGGACTAAACAGAAAAACACAAAGCATATTCACTTCTATATTTACATATATTATAACACTCCCACTTGAATATGCATCTCCAAAATCTTGGATGCTCGTATGCTTGCTAGAAATTGTTCCTTTTGAAGCGTCCATGACTTGCTCCCCCTTATTATTATCTTACTTTCATACATCCATTCAGTCGTTATGAATATTGTCTGTTGCCTCATTAAAAACCTCTATTAGGAAAACCTAATGGAAAAATCTTGAACGAGGGAAAAAAGTGCAACTTAAAATCATAGATATCATACAACGATATTCCTTCTATGAGTTTGATACTTCGGGATCAATATAATGCCTTATTAAAACTCTTACTAAGAAAAACCCAATGAGAAAAATCTTAGTGAAGGAAAAAAAAGAGTACAATGACATATCTTATTTTCTTATTTCTTCAAATGAAGTTTTATACTTTTGGATCAAACTAATGCCTCATTAAAACCTTACTAAGAAAACCCTATGGGAAAAATCTTAGTGAAGGAAAAAGAGTACAATATATATGAGATATTTCAATAATTTACAGAATCAAATAGAGTGGCATACTTCTGGATCAATATAATACTTCATTAAAAACCTTACAAAGGAAAACCCGATGGAAAAAACCTTGGTCAAGGATAAAAATACAATTTAACTTAAATAACATATTTGAGATGTTATTTCTTGAAAATACATTTGATTCTTCTAGATCAAGACAATGCCTTCTTAAAACCTTAGTAAGGAAAACCCGGTGGGAAAAATCTTAAATAAGGGAAAAGAGCGCATTGTAACTTATTTTCAAATGTTACTGGAGAGTTCACTACAAGAAAAAGCATTTTTAGTTGCACTTATTAGTAGCGTTTGTTATCTAAGTGCAACCAAAAAGTTATCCAAATGCAACCAAAGTTCTATGGAATAAAAAATTAAAAATGAAACAACAAAGTTAACGCAACCCGCACAAAAACTCTTTCTCCGTTCTCTTTTTTCCTTTTTCAATTGGCGCGACAGTACTTAAATTTTTTTCCCTTTTCCCTCCTTCCCAATCCACTATCTGTATTTTACCAAAAACCCTATCAGTTAATTAAAACACTATCTACTATCCAGATTTGTCCCCCAAACAAAATTAAAGGTGGCTTATGCGAGAACCAGATCGGAGCTAAGTTCTGGGAGTGGTGTGCGCCGAGCATGGAATCGATTCAACTGGGAAATACAACGGTGACTCAGATCTGCAGCTTGAAAGAATCAACGTTTACCACAACAAAGCAAGCTCAAGCAGGTTCGTGCCACTCGCTGTCTTGATAGATCCGAAGCTGGGTACTATGGATGCAATCAGATCGAGACTGTATGGACAGATTTTCAGAACCGATAACTTTGTTTTCGGACAGAGTGGAGCGGGTAATAATTGGGTGAAGGGTCATTATACAGAAGGAGCGGAATCGGTTGATTCGATTTCAGATGTTGTTAGGAAAGAGGCCGAGAGTTGTGATTGTTTGCAAGGTATACTATTTTTGTTAGTAGTTTAGCATCAGATCAATTATTTTAGACCACTCTAAGTAGATCTGGTGTAAATTACAACAAATTATATTCCTTAATTTGTTATATCTGTTGTTTGGGTTGTTGAGTGAGAAATTAGGTTATAGTTAACTTAATAACGACAATATAATAATTAAGGAGGGAGTTTATGTTGCTATTATGCTCGTATGAGACCTTAATATCTGGTTTCTCGAGTTCAGTTTATTTTCATTGATCTAAATTACTACTAAGATAACTAAAACTTGTAGTCCATGAAGATTTGAAAGTATTGTATAAAGCACTAGGTTGCACCATATTGCATGATGTGGATGTTAATGACATGCATCAACATCGTTTATTAAGGAATATGAAATTTGACCATATCATCTTGAAATTTCCTCATGCTGGCTATAATCACTTCTTTGGTGAATCAAGTACAATACTGATAAGGTACTTGAAAAAAAAAACAGTTCTTAGATCTCATAAGCCATTCAGTTTTCACATGCTATATTGCTATTAATTTTTTAGGAGACATAAGGAACTAATGAGGGCTTTCTTTGTAAGTACTGCATGTATTCTTTCTGAAAAGGGTGAGGTCCATGTATCTGACAGAAATAATTATCCCTACAGTGAACAGAAGTTTACAAAATTAGAAATGAAAGCTGGTTTATATTTGATTAGAATGGAGGTGTTCATCAGTGAAAAGGATTATCTGGGTTATCATAATAAGAGGGATGGTAATGTATCTGAAGTTGGTGATCTATCAGAAACTATTAATAATATTTGTATTTGAATGCTCAAAATGTGTTTGTCAGTGTAACCATAGGAAATTATCATTAATAGTGTTATATTCATCATAGTTATGTTCTAACTTTGACACTATGATATGAGCTTTTAGTTTGTCTAGAGAAAAATGTCTGATTTTTTTAAAATTTCAATAATCTTGCTAATGAAGTTCATTGTAGTTATGCTGAAGTGCATGAGCAATCCAAGCTCCCTCAACGTGGGGTATTATTTTTAGGATACTCGCCGATACATTGAGGATTTTTTGTGAATGTACCATGATTTCGATGTAGGTTAATACCACTACTTACAATTATTAGCTACACTGATCTAATCAATTTATCAGACACAAATATAATAATTCAAATTTGATTTTGAAACTTCACTACAGACAAAGGCAGCTTATATTCAATTTGATAGTGTCTAATAATGGCCTAAGGTATCATTAATATGATAGTTTATACTACTTGCTGTTAATTCCCAGACATTATCAAGCAATTTCAAAGGCTGCATAAAAACAAATTTTTGTTTGGCTAAAATATATGTTGCATTACACTTTTGTATGTACAAACTACAGTTACATTATAATCTCTGTGTGTACAATTTTTGCATTGTACTGTAATATACTATCCTTAACCTTTTTAATTGTATAGTAAAAACAATAAAACAGTAAATGAAATCATCTTTGTTACCAGAATAGGAGATAATTGACATAATTGCCTCTTTTTCAAACACAAGATTGCACTTAGTCTGTAACTAATTTGAGCGTGCATTTAGAGTCCTCATCGTCAAGATAATCAGATCTTGCATTGGCAGTGAACAATTGGGAAACAAGACAAAACAAAGCAGCATCAAGAGCCAAAAAATACCACCACCAAATAACCCAGTTTTTTGCTATAGGGCGGTCCATCTCAAGATTACGGTGCACATTATGACTGTGATGGAAACCTTCAGTTATAGTCCCTCATAGCAACATCGCCTCTGCAAAAGACTGAGATAGATTATGAAAATGAAATACTATATCATTCAGTATATGTTATATACAATATAAGACAACAAATCCCCAAACAATAACCCGAGGACCCTATACGTATCCAGCTTTAACATAGAAGGATAGCCTTATGCTTTAAATCCACATCAACCACATCTGTTTTTTCTTCTTATGTGTGCATATGGTTTCTTGGTATGATTTTAAATGGTGGTGTCACAAATATTTCTTTTATATTTTATTTTTGATTTAAACTTGTGCGCTGCAGGTTTCCAAGTATGCCACTCTCTTGAAGGTGGAACATGATCAAGCATGGGAACTCTTCTCATTTTAAAAATCAGAGAGGAATACCCAGACAGAATGATGCTTACATTTTCTGTGTTCCCGTCTCCAAAGGTTTCTGATACTGTTGCTGAGCCCTACAATGCAACTTTATCAGTTCATCAACTTGTGGAAATGCTGATGAGTGCATGGTTCTCAACAATGAAGCTCTTTACGATATCTGCTTCAGGACTCTTAAGCTCGCCACACCAAGCTGTAAGAGCTTGTTATATTCATTGATATTTATTTGAGTATGTCAAATCGTGTTCCATTATTTCTATTGCTATTGTGCAACAAATTACAATTTATTTACTATTGTTATTCTAATTCCTAAGCTCATGCTACATCGTATATTTACACAGTTGGAAACCTGAATCACCTAATATCTGCATTATGAAATTAAAATTTAAAACACGGAACAAAGTCACCTATAGCATAGCATCAACTTTGGCATCAAGTTGTTCTACTTTCTCTGTAAGTTTCAAACTTTTTTCTGAATTATTTTTCTTGTAGTATTTGTTTAGGAAAACATGGTTTTCCTTCTGAAACCGTGTGAATTTAAAAATATATTTGAACTTCTCAAAAGAATATTTCATTTGGATAATATAAATACTAATTTTATTTTCATTTAAATATCAAAATGAATATGCGCAAGTTATTTGAGATATCCAAGTAAATAGTATTTGAATACAAGTTTTAATTTGTTAGCTATGGTTACTTTATTATGAATTATAGTCTAGAGTTCATGTATTTCTACAATAGTGTATACATATAAATACAATAGTTAGTTTTGTTTGGTAGCTATTTTGTTTGTTGATCATACACACATATACACACACACACATATACATACATACATACATATATATATAATTGTATTTTGTGAATGTATAAAGATTGGTTGCCTCAAGAAGCATTTGACTAAGATGCCTTTTATTTGACTTGCAGATGGGTTTGAGATGAGCATTGGGGTTAACCGTCTTGGTCATTTATTGCTCGCTCGCTCGCTTCTTTATAGCTTGAAGGAGTCTGATTATCCTTCTAAGTGCTTTATCATTGTTGGCTCCATTACAGGTATTTATTTCCCTATCAAATTATGTTGCTCATCACTAATATTTTTAGAAGTTTAGTGAAACAGTAATGGTTTAATAGAACAAGTTTTGAGTAAAGAAATATGTTGTTATATGTGTATGTATCCAAACAAACAAAAAATCTACTTTTACATTTGTATATTAAGAACAATAAAAAGGAAACAAGTGCATATATATAAAGTAATTAATATGTTGTATTTAAAAGTAGGTTCCTGTGACAGATCTGGTAAGTGAAAGTGAACAATTATGTGAGAGAATGTATTCAATAACCATACACATATATTTAAAACTGAAATTTATATTTAGTACGTTTATAAAAATTAACTATGTATTTTATAAATTAACAAGTTTATGATAATAATAATAATAACAAATTTATTCAAATTTATAACTGATATATTGTCCATTGAATTTTAACTGATACATTTCCATAGGTCATCCTAATGTGCATGATTTTATAATATACCATTGTGGTTCTCAATTACATGGTGATTAGAATTACTTTAATGTTGGAAAAATTTAACTGTAGCTAATTGGAACGGAGTGATGCTAATTGGAGCATCGAAGTCGAGGCTGGTGAAGTGTTCGTCGTTTTGTGGAAATTTGGTTGTAGCAGCAGAAGTGGTAGGCGGTTTGATAGCTGTGTTTTTCACGAGTGGTTGCTGAAGGGTGGTGTTCGAAGTCAGGTTGCTGATTGAGATGTAGTGGCTGGAGATGGTAATGAAGGGGAACACACTTCGAGTATATGTTTTCAGCAGTTTGATGGAGGTGACAGTTTCTAGTGGTTGTCATATGCAGTGAAGAATGTTAATAAAGGTGGATGGTTAATAGTTGTAGGATAGATGATTAAAAACTTTGTCGACAGGATTGAAAACAGGCAGAGTAGGATTGAAAACTATCAATAGCAAATTGTTTGATTATGTAGTATTGTGTGGATTGGTGATTTGGGATGGTTGCAGTAGTAGGGTACTGACTGGAGTGATGGTGGGGATTCAGTAGGGGTATGAAATGTTGTAGGAAATGATGTATTGTGAAAGAATTGTTTGCAGTAGGAAGTGGTGAAGTCAAGGCAGATGGTGATGAGGGGCTGTGGCAGTGGAGGAAGTCGAAGCAGTGAAGTTTGCAAGAGAGATGGATGATGTTCGAGGGAGAGAAGAATGTAGGGGGTAGTAGGAATTTCTCTGGTTGCAGTTTACTGGTGGAAGGTAATTTTTTTTGTGATGTCGAAGTATGAAGTATAGAAGCGGTTGTGGACTGCTGTGTTTTGATGTGTGACAGTTTGACAGGGAGAGTTTTTGGAAATGGATGTTATGTGTTGGTGGTCAGTTTGATGATTGTATGAATGGTGAAGTTTGCTTATGGAATGAAGAAGCGGTGATAGAGATTGTTGAATGAGTTTGGTACGAGGGAGGCAGCAGTGTTTGGGCTTGTATGCAGAAGCATGTAAAGATGATAGCTGTGAATTTGGTTTTATAACTCTTGATGCATGGTTGAAATTTTTTAAAGCCAGTCTTCTTTTTTACACTAGAACTAAAGATTTTATAACTCTTGTTCATCGACTAATATTGATTCTGCTAGGTCCTCATCACATTACCGGTAATGGCGTGGGATTTAAGCTTGAAATCCTAGACATGGATGTGATGGAAAAAGTGCTTGAGGTATTATTACCTTTCTAAAATTTCATTTTGATATACTAGACTTCTAACCCAGTTTTGATCAGAATATCTGTGTAAATTGAAAATTGTGTATTCATTGGGGAACTATATAGGATGCATATAAAAATAGAACAATTTTTGTTAATATGTGTTAATATAGAATATCGAGTTATAGATTACATGATTTTCATATATACATACATATATACATACATATATACATACATACATACATACATACGTACATACATACATACATACATACATACATACATACATATATATATATATATATATATATATATATATATATATCTATATTGTTGATTGTTAAACTCGTTTGCAGGTAATTAACTATTTCGAAGCGAAGACTGTCGACAACAAAGAACTATTGGTAATCAAGCAACGAACATGAATTTAATTGTTATATATGTTGTCGTATTTTGTTAGTACCATTTGTGGAAACTTGTCTGTGAATGCTTGTAGTATGTGACTTATTTTGTTGAAAAACTACTATCGAATTGATTATGGATATTATATTTGATTGTGAGATTAGCATGTTTTTGCAATTATTTGAATATGATGATCATATGATTGATTGTTTGTATATGCTAATTATGTGATTTAATTGTTTGTATGAATATATGAAAATTATGCGATGAACGTTCGTTTTAATATGAATAGTATATAAGCGATTGCTGGAAATGGTATAAACTATCAACTATAAATAGTAGCATTTTAAATATGCTACCAAACAACCAATAACTTTTAGTAGCATTTCAGAAATGCTACAGAAACAAATGTAAACTAATATAAAAATTATACAGTTGCATTTTAAAAACGCTACTGAAAATAAAAAAAAGCATATAAACAAAAAATGCAACCAAAAATGAAGACTTATGATAGCGTTTTTTTAACCCTACAGAAAAAACCTATAGCTGCATTTAAAAGTGACTTTTGGTAGCGTTTTTTAAATCCTACAGAAAATACCTATAGTTGCATTTAAAAGTGACTTTTGGTAGCGTTTACTACAACGCAATAAAAAGTTTTAGACTTTTAGTTGCATGTCGTATAGCAGCGTTCACTAAAACGCTACCATAAGTTATGGTAGCGTTTTTTCAACGCTACCAAAAGTCTTTTCTGGTGTAGTGGTTGATGCTTCTGGATGAAGATAATGCATCATTAAAACCTTACTAATAAAAACCCAGTGGGAAAAATCTTAGTTAAGGAAGAAGAGTGCATTATAAAATACTTATAGATGCTCCCCTTGATTTAAAATTTTCCTCTGAATTCATATTCGTCTTTCGATAAATCAAATTGGTTATAGATACTTCTGGATCTATAAATATGAATCTCATTAATAATACAATTATTAGTAGTTTCCTTCGACACAATCAAATTTTCTAAGATTGTTTCTTTCAAATATGGTTTGCATTTTATGCATTTTGTATGCTACTTTTATGAAAAACACTTCATGTGCATCCATTTTTGTGCTTCAAATTAGTTTTGTGCATTGCAACTATACATCTTTCATGAATATTAAAAATTTAATTACAACATTACTAGAAAGCAGGAAGTAATCTAATCATCTTGAAGTATATCAAGATTTTCATTACAACAATACTTAGAAGAAATTTGTAATCTACACTACATGTCTTTTGCATTCTTTATAATTATAAAAGTTATATATATTCTTCAGAAATTTGTATACTTTAATAAGTATTTGCATATCGCAATTATCACTTCAATGGATATTAAGAGTTTCATTACAATGATATTTAAAAATAGGAAGTAATCTACTAATCATGAATTATATCAAGATTTTCATTACAATAATATTTAAAAGTAGGTTGTAAACTATGCTCCTTGTTCTTTGCCTTCTTTATAACCACCGAAGTTATTTATATTCTTCAGGAATTTGTATGCTTTCATCATTTAATATGATTTAAACCATATTTATACCTTTGAGGTATAGTAAGCATTTTAAGTACTTTTGCTACTTTACGGATTACATGTCCATATTTCTCTATCAGTAAAGGATTCATGATGGCCAGTCATGTTTTCCTCTAATTAAAGATCCTTAATTTATTTATAAACATAAGCGCTTTATTTTTAACAAATTTATCATCGATGATTATTTCTTGTTAGTCCTAGATATGATTTATTGAGATCTCTTTAATTATCATGTTTTAGGTACCTAAACCACTTCTAGGATAATTTGACAATCATGTCATTAGTCTCTTCAAGAGCACTCTTAAGTGTTTCTTCAAGAACACTCACCTCTTTTATTTGGCATCGTTATTACTTACTCCAAAAATATTTTGAACTGACTTTTAAACAACATTTCAGATGTGGTTTACACATTTTGATCCTTCAGGGATTCAAATCTATATTGGAGAAAGTCTACTGGGGATATTATTGATAATTTATTCAAGTTACTTAATATTTTGCATCATTGTATATTGTAACAAATATTTCACACTGATGATCAAAATGAGCTTGTATCCCTCTATCCCCCCCTCAATGTTGAGGAACATTGTCACATAAATAATAATAATCTTTGGATTCTCATTTTGATCCATTATCATATGGCTACTAGCAATACATCATACATATTAATAATAGGAGGATAATTATTTTATTAATTATTAAGATGCATTCAAGTGATATTTGTGAGCTTCTGGCTCATGTTTAAATATGGGATTCAATTATGCCAAATTTCATGAAATATAATCTAGTTGAAATTGTACCCAATTTTTCTAAAATAAACTTCTGGCTTTCAATTTTAGAAATAATGAAAAGATATTCTTCGACATTTTCATTGTAGTTCCAATATGGTAGCTATTCATTTATATATCTTCAAAACTGAACAAATTTCTTTTAAATTTTCTTTAACATAATGTATTTTGAATTAAGATACATGTACCATTTGGTAATACTATATGGGCACTTCTGGACCCTTCAATTATATTAGCAGATGCTATAGTTGAAATTTTTAGCTAAAATATTTTCAGATAGTTCAGAGAAAAACTTCTGGTTTTTCAAAATCATATGAGTAGTTGCACTATCTAGTAGGCATATATTATCACTCAAATATTGATGGTCCATATCTTAAGAATTAAAGACAATATAGTTAGTCAACTATTAAAATTTGTAAGCATAAATAAATGCTAGTACTTTTCAAAAATTTAAAATTGACTATTGATTAAAGCCAACATTATCGGTACATTATTTCAATTAGTTATGAAAGGAAAAACATACAAGCACCAACTTCCAACTGATTTATTGAACTAAAATAAAATAAAATTCATATTGCAGACTTCAGGCTGCTACTATTGATCAACTCGATCATATCATTTGTTATTGCACTTTGATTTTCATCATTATTGAAGTTTCCGTCATCAACTTCGAAGAAATGATCTAACTTCAGGTTAGTATTACTAGACAATCCTTTAACATAATTTAGTTTAGAAGTAATTCTAAATATAGAGGAATTATATTTCCTAACAGATATAAAGACTTGAAACTTCAAGTTCAACCACTCGTGTCTAGTATTTAGACGTGTGACCATATTTTGGTGGTCATAACCCTCCTTCTGCGAGTTCCATATGTAAAGATGATATTTTTCAGTTAAATGTTTTATTTTAAGTGTAACAACCCGCTATTTTGGACCATTCGCATCCTCACATGTCGGACTTGAATGATTCAAAATACCGAATTGTTAATTTAAATTTGGCAAAACTCAGATATACAGTAAATAAATAATCACAGAATCACAGACACAGAGTAATAATATGCAGCGGAAGTAAAAGAGATGGTAGTTCATGAAGCTACTATATAACGATATATAAGATACATCAGAGTTAAGCCAGATACAACAGATGAGTAACACGATACATCATATACAAATCAGAATACATCACTGGAATCATCGAAGACTGGAAGCAGAATAGATGGCTGGATCTTCAAGCAAAACTCCAACTCCAAAGGTGAGTCCCGAATACTGATACACTCAGTCTGACCCGAGCGTGGAGCAAAACACAAAACACTCGAGTCAGGACTAACATTCTTATATCAATAAATCCAACTCAAGTGAAATAACAATTGAAATACAATAACTCAAAGGACGTTGGAATAACCATCCTTTAAGGATCCGTTAAACTATCTACTATGTAGTAATATACGCTAAATAGATAATGTCTATTAGTAATATAAGATATCAAAACAATGTTAAGGCGTTACCATTATCCCCTTAACACATTTTTATATAAGCGTTATAGACTATACAGCACTGTAAACTCCACCGTAAACTAGTGGGATATCAGGGAGTACTCCATAGGTATAACACAAAACAAATTCGTAGTGGTCGCGTATATAGGGATACAAGTATGACAAGGCACATGAGGCAATACCAAGGTAGTGAAACTACCGTTTGCCTGATCCGGACTGGTGAGAACGCATCGCCGCAACGATCGCAACACCGTGAAACAACACTCCTGAAATTCTGAGGGTGCACCAATAAATAACAAGTAATGAGTAGTTTACGAAGAAGTGTGTTCGCTCGAGGTGGCTAACCCCATTTGGCCCGACACGGCTCCTGTTTTAGTCATTTCCAATTTGACACAAGTGTCAAGGCTATCCATCATCGTTCTCTTTCTTCAGTCATCGCGTACATCATTCCAACCACTTCATTCTGGATCATACTCCGCGTATAGTTATGTACTGTAACCTCTTTGAACCATTATATATAGACAACAAAGAAAACATGTTTTGTTTTCAGGTAGAAAACTAAGCTCCGAGAACAGTACAGAGAGAGTGGCTACCATGAGGTCTTAACTCCAAATATATACAACATGCAATTATGGGAAACATCAGGACATGCTGCCAATTACAAAAAAAAAAGAACACAAACCAAGGATAGGAGATGATGTAAACGATGTGGCTGCGATCAACAAGGCAGAGGGGAGGCTCGAGCTAGCAGAGATGTGCGCGACAAGGTGGTTGAGGCCATGTGGAGGAGTTTGTGCGGCTGTGGTGTTTGGTGGAGCGGTGGTGGGCCGAGCTGAGGCGGAGAGGAGGGTGTGGGGATGGCGGCTATCGGGCTTCGGCCAGAGATAAAGGCAGTCGGTTGAAATGGGCGGTGGAGGTGAGCCTATAGGCCAGCGCATGGAGAGGGAAGCACAGAGTAGGGAAAGGCCTTGCGTGGGCGAGGGCTGGATGTGGCAATGGTCGGTGAGCATGGGTTACGTCCGAGTTTGCGTGTGTGGATTAGAGGGGAAGGATGCGGGAGGAGGAGCTGTTAGGTTGATGACGAGGCCGTCGTAGTGGTTGCTGGAAGGCACGGCTGCTCGGTGAGGAAGATCGGTGAGGAAGAAGGTTGCTATGTGTGAGAGTGGGGAGCACAGGTGAAAGATGAGGTTGGGCATTCTCAAAAAAATAATATCAAATTGATAATATCTAGATTGAGTAAACTACATATGTTTTCCAAGTACAGAGAAAACAAAAGAGAAGAGAGAAAGAAGAAATGGACTCATCAGAAAAAAAGAAGCATTGGGAATAGAAGGTGTTTAGCCACGTTGGTTTCAAAGCATATACTGTTTATTTTTTTTTATTTTTCAACATAATAGTCAGGTCCCAAGAAGGAAACGAACAGTCTAAAAGGAGTAACATACCAGCATAAATGAAAACTATAGAAAATTGTAAAGCCCGCAACCGTTAAATTCAGAGAATATTAACTCAACGGCTATTAGATATTATACAGTGGATAACGAAAGGGTAATGAACAACAAGGCATAAATGGTCACCGGTACACATACATGTTTCGCGGATTCCGCTACGAATCAGACTTCAAAACACGGAAATAAATATACCGTAGAGATCAGCGGGACGAGACGATCAGAATGGTATACAGATATCAGTGGTACGATTGAATTATAAAAATTCGAAATTTTACACTAGCGGAAAATGCATGAAAAAGTAGAAAAATAAGATCGACGGAGCTAAAAAAGTCTGAATTTTGAAAAACGAAAAATAGCGTTTGCTTAGAAGATGGTTTATAATTTTTCTATGTAAAAATATTTAGGTTCCGAAAATATTTTATTTCCATCGCTTTTAACTGATTAAATTGAAGTAAATTTACGCACGAAATGAACTTTCATATTTTCGGACGAAAATTTACCAGTTGCTATGTTTAACTAGACGCATTCCAAATATCAAATTTTTATTTCAAAAGTTTATAGTTTAAAATTCCACAAAATTTCAATTAATAACGTTATTAAAACCGGTTAAATCTGCGGGTTGTTACACTCTCCTCCACTCAAAACTTTTTGTCCTTGAAAGGAAGGAGGTAGGAGAATAGAAACAATCAAAAGAAAATAGACTTGAATTACATTATAAAAAATTAATTTAAACCATATAAATTTCAATTTAAATAAATTTATATTCAACAATTTGTTTTTAAATTCAAGATTTTCATTAAATTGATTTGATTTCTCATTTATAAATGTTAGGTACGAAAGGGTTATTTCAAATGAAATTCAATTTAAATTCAATTAATTCAATATACTCCCTTAAGTTGATTAATTCAATTTATTAACTTTCAAAACAAATTTTTTTCTATTAATTACATCTATTATTTATTTAACATATTATTTTATTTATCTCCATAAACCTTTTATAGTTAAAATTTAAGTGAGTAACATTTATTATACGCACTCACATTTTATTTATAAAGACAATTTGTTGTATATTATCCAATTTTCTTAAATTAACAATTTCAAAGATCATAAATTTGAATAGTCGTTTATTATAGTCATACTTTATTCGACAAATTTAATTGTTCTTTATTCTAAATTATTATTAAATTTATTCTCTTAATATATCTTATCGCATTTATATTGAGTGTATTTTCATTTATTATAACTACTCAAATTTATTTAAAAATTCCTTTGATATCATTTTCTTCTGGTAATAATATTCAATTACATAGTTATTTTTTTTTTGAAAAGTTAGGTAAGTTATATATAATGCAATTGAGCATTATACAAGTAAAATTTTCTAATTTAATTATTCAGGCTTAAATTATATTCAAAATTTCAATTTCATTTTATAATTTAAATTGTTCTTTAACATAAATTTAAGAATTAATTTTTCGAGTAACTTCAAATTTATTTTGAGGTAAATAAATATATATATGATATATCAAATCAGATTTAAATCATATATCAATATATATATATATATATATATATATATATTACAAATCAAATCATACTTTAAGAAATTCAAATCAATTTATTTTTCAAAACAAATCGTAGCAAAGCTACAGAATAGTCTCTCCACTTCGAAACTCGAAAATGAATGTCGCTGATGCGGCCGTCATCACCGAAATTATTTTTCGGCGACAAAGAGAAGAGCGCTGATTTAACTTTTAAATTCTTTGAAATGATTCCTTTTGGAAATATTTAAATACTATACACTTTAAAACTTTCAAATCAAAGTTTGAAATCACCGGAAATTAAATTTTCAAACTCTAATTTAAATCCATTTGAATTCCAAATCAAATTATAAACAAGTTTTATAAATTCATTTATTTATTATTCGAGACAACAAATTAACAATTTAATTTCAGAGGAGTTTATACTTATACAAACTGTTTTATCCACCAAATTCGAAAATACTATTGTGTAAGTTTGTTCTGTTCAAGTGTTATGGAAATCCTATCGATAGCGTTGATCAGACGAATCGATCGAAAACCCAAATCAACATCAACAACTCCAACAACACAATATATATTAAAACATTTTAAATATAAATTTACAAATACACTTCCTCGCTCAACGATACAATAATGGATTTTAAAGCAAGGATTGAGATTCAAATTTGATGGACTCGAATCAAAGAGAATTTTGATTCGAAGATAGGTTCGAAACAAAGATAAGATATTTTAAATAACGAAGTCGGGAGATGGATAACCTTATATAAATCGCGGGCAACCTTAACCGGATCGACTGTGACTTCAAGAATTAGATCGATGCATAATTTCGAGTCAAATCTACATTCAACCTTAAGGAATAGAATTCAGGTATAGCAGGAGATAGATAGCATCTTAAACAGATGATACAGAAATCTCCGGTAAATCAATGCCTATTGTAAAGGAGTTTCACCCCTTTTCAAATAATTTGAAGATTGGCAATACCGCCGATTAATTATAGAGATCATTCGAAGTGGAGTTGTGGGGTGCTCCAGAATTGAAAGAAAACGAATAGTGAGGGACACGAATGAATTTTGGAACGCAGGGAACATTCCAAAATTCAAAGGAATTTAGTCAAAAGGAAGAGATTGAAACTCGAATGAGAAAGATTCTGTAAATACATTTACCCTATATGCTAAGTTTTGCCTAGAGCTACCAAAAGCCCTGAAACCAACTGTAACAACCTGCTATTTTGGACCATTCGCATCCGCACATGTCGGACTTGAATAATTCAAAATTCCGAATTGTTAATCTAAATTTGGCAAAACTCAGATATACAGTAAATAAATAATCACATAATCACAGACACAGAGTAATAATATGCAGCGGAAGTAAAAGAGATAGTAGTTCATGAAGCTACTATATAAATATATAAGATACATCAGAGTTAAACCAGATACAACAGATGAGTAACACGATACATCAGATACAAATCAGAATACATCACTGGAATCATCGAAGACTGGAAGCGGAATAGATGGCTGGATCTTCAAGCAAAACTCCAACTCCAAAGGTGAGTCCCGAATACTGATACACTCAGTCTGACCCGAGCGTGGAGCAAAACACAAAACACTCGAGTCAGGACTAACATTCTTATATCAATAAATCCAACTCAAGTGAAATAACAATTGAAATACAATAACTCAAAGGACGTTGGAATAACCATCCTTTAAGGATCCGTTAAACTATCTACTATGTAGTAATATACGCTAAATAGATAATGTCTATTAGTAATATAAGATATCAAAACAATGTTAAGGCGTTACCATTATCCCCTTAACACATTTTTATATAAGCGTTATAGACTATACAGCACTGTAAACTCCACCGTAAACTAGTGGGATATCAGGGAGTACTCCATAGGTATAACACAAAACAAATTCGTAGTGGTCGCGTATATAGGGATACAAGTATGACAAGGCACATGAGGCAATACCAAGGTAGTGAAACTACCGTTTACCTGATCTAGACTGGTGAGAACGCATCGCCGCAACGATCGCAATACCGTGAAACAACACTCCTAAAATTCCGAGGGTGCACCAATCAATAACAAGTAATGAGTAGTTTACGAAGAAGTGTGTTCGCTCAAGGTGGCTAACCCCATTTGGCCCGGCACGGCTCCTGTTTTAGTCATTTCAATTTGACACAAGTGTCAAGGCTATCCATCATCGTTCTCTTTCTTCAGTCATCACGTACATCATTCCAACCACTTCATTCTGGATCATACTCCGCGTATAGTTATTAAAGTGGTTTTCGGTTTAGACAGAAAGTATGTCCATATCCGATTCCGGTTTCTTTAGTAACTTTCGTAATTATTACACCGATTGGTCGTTTACTATATTTCAAAACCAAATCAAATTAAATTTCAATTAGAATTTGTAAACCAACATTTCATTCGTCTTTTAATATCAATTTTCATAATTTACGTTTCAAAACTTCCAAATTACAATTTCAAAATCTTATAATTCAATTTCAACTTAATTTAAACAATTCAAATATCGATTCAAGTTCGTATATAAATTTCATTCTGAAATCATTTTAATTAATTTAATTTACATTCAAATCAATTTAAATTCATTTATCGATTTCATTCAATATTTGTTACATTAATTTATCAATTCAAAACAATTAACATTAAATCTCCAGTTCATTAATCAATTACTTAAGTCCATATCCATTCTATCAAAACTTACAAATTTAATTAAATTAAATTCGTCAAATCAAATTTTTTAAATTACAAGTCTTACATTTGTTTCAATAAAACGCAATTATCTCTTTTTAAAGAAATTCAGTTACATTTATTTGTTTACTAAGTTACAAATCCCAAAAACTCAATTAATAAAGAACTAAATTTCACATATTCAAGAAGTTCAATTTCACTTATTAGCATACTTAAATAATTTTCCAAAGCTAAATAAATAAAGAAACCCAATTTCATTTATTAACGAAGTTCACATTCACTTATTCATAAGTTCAATTTCTCTTATCAAAGAATTCAATTTTTATTCAATTATCAAATAATTCAATCTTATTCAATTATTAAATAATTTCAATCTTAATTATTAATAATTTCAAAACTTAATAATTAATGATCTCAAAAATTAATTATTAATAATTTCAAAACTTAATTATTCCTAATTTTAAAGCTTAATTATTAATAATTTCAAAACTTAATTATTAATAATTTCAAAACTTAATTCAATAATAATTTCAAAACTTAATTATTAATAATTTCAAAAATTAATTATCAATCAATTAAATTTAAAAAAAAATGTTCTTTCGTCAATTACTACGTTAATATTTATTTCAAATTTCAAATATTCACAATTTCCTTTCATTAAAATCTAAATTCAAATTTTATTTCAAACCTTATTATTGTTCAAATAAACTCTTTATTTTATTTCAAATCAAATTATTTACCAATCGGGTTTAATTTAATTTTCTATCTTAAGTCAAGTTATTTGGGTATTTATCATTTCAACCCGATTCCATTCAATTCAAAAATCAAAACATAGCAAAGGGAACTTGCAGTGTGATAACTGGGATGGTGTCAAAGTAAATAAACAAGCAATAGCAAATATCAATAACAATCCAATAAATTAATTCAAGTAATCCCGAAATAATCGTATTAATTCGCATTGTTATTTGTGCGAATTAATATAATTATTTCTTGAATCCACACTATCATTTTATGTAGATTAAAGATTATTACATTACGGTTCTTCACTTGACATCTATTTACAATTTCATATATCATCAATTTAAGCAACATACATTCAGTGATTCAAGGTGTAATCAACCAAATCCTACATGTCAATTAATTTAACATTTAAAGGTGCCATACTACACAAATGTCATTTAATCAATTTACACATATGTCGTTTCAAATTTTTAACTATTCTACGTCAATTTACATTTCAAATTATTTATCACTTTATACTTAACAATTTAACGTCCAATATAAACATCAACAATCAATCAATTATCAGCCAAATTGTATTATCATTGCATAAATAATTAACAGATAATGGTGTCAGATGTCATAGGTGAACTGATACAGGTAATAATATAAAATAGTGTAAATAACTACAACAGTATATTTCAATTGTTGTTTCAATTGAAATCAAATTAAATAAATAAAAGAATATTAATCGTGAGTGATTGCTCACCTTTCGAGGCTAGAGAGAACAGGAATGACACGGATAGTCATAATGATATTGAAGTACGAATCCAAGGAAAGCTAGATTGGCACGAATTCGACAACCAAGGCTGATAAGAGAAATTGACAAATCAAATCAGGATAGGATCGATGATGATAAATGGTATAAGTGGAGTTATATGTATATAACTATAAATAACTATTTTCATATATAACCCAAACACAAATTAAACTAAATATACATGTAAAATTCCAAATCATCGTTTAACAAAATTCAAATATTAAGGTCAAGCATGCATTTATAATACTTTAAATCGATACATTCAACTTAACAGTTTAACATATATATTTGTTAACTTATAAAATCGACTAACGTATACAAATAATTTATATAGTATTTGTACATGACAATAGATAAAACTTATATGCTTTTATAATTAAAATATATAATTTTCTTCCACTATCCTTTCCAAATACCCACACTGCTAGATATATACAAATTCAATATAATTTTAAAGCAAGCACGTATATATATAAAATATATTGTACGCAGATACTATATAATAAATTATATAAAACACTAATTTGTCAAAACTTACATAACACAAACAAAATGTATTCAACCTATATTCGATACCTATATATATATATATATATATATACACTAGATATAAATATAAACCGATGTAAACATACACACAAAAAAATGTAAATAAACTGAAATATAAGCATTTATGTATTATAACAAAATATACAATATAGAAATAAAATGAAATATTATAACCATAAACAAACTCGCACAAGCCTATATACATATAAACAGCTATTATATAAACCTTATGTACCGTAACCTCTTTGAACCATTATATATAGACAACAAAGAAAACATGTTTTGTTTTCAGGTAGAAAACCAAGCTCTGAAAATAGTACGGAGACAGTGGCTACCATGAGGTCTTAACTCCAAATATATACAACATGCAATTATGGGAAACATCAGGACATGCTGCCAATTACAAAAAAAAAAAAGAACACAAATCAAGGATAGGAGATGATGTAAACGATGTGGCTGCGATCAACAAGGCAAAGGGGAGGCTCGAGCTAGCGGAGATGTGCGTGACAAGGTGGTTGAGGCCATGAGGAGTCTGTGCGGCTGTGGTGTTTGGCGGAGCGGTGGTGGGCCGAGCTGAGGCGGAGAGAAGGGTGTGGGGATGGCGGCTATCGGGCTTCGGCCAGAGATAAAGGCAGTTAGTTGAAATGGGCGGTGGAGGCGAGGCTATAGGCCAGCGCATGGAGGGGGAAGCACAGAGTGGGGAAAGGCCTTGCGTGGGTGAGGGCTGGATGTGGCAGTGGTCGGTGAGCATGGGTTACGGTCGAGTTTGCGTGTGTGGATTAGAGGGGAAGGATGCGAGAGGAGGAGCTATTAGGTTGATGACGAGGCCGGCGTAGTGGTTGCTGGAAGGAACGGCTGCTCGGTGAGGAAGATCGGTGAGGAAGTAGGCTGCTATGTGTGAGAGTGGGGAGCACAGGTGAAAGATGAGGTTGGATATTCTCAAAAAAAATATCAAATTGATAATATCTAGATTGAGTAAACTACATATGTTTTCCAAGTACAGAGAAAAAAAAAGAAAAGAGAGAAAGAAGAAATGGACTCATCAGGGAAAAAAGAAGCATTGGGAATAGAAGGTGTTTAGCCACGTTGGTTTCAAAGCATATACTGTTTATTTTATTTTCTTTTTCAACTTAATAGTCAGTTCCCAAGAAGGAAACGAACGGTCTAAAAGGAGTAACATACCAGCATAAATGAAAACTATGGAAAATTGTAAAGCCCGCAACCGTTAAATTCAGAAAATATTAACTCAACGGCTATTAGATATTATACATTGGATAACGAAAGGGTAATGAACAACAAGGCATAAACGGTCACCGGTACACATACCCGTTTCGCGGATTCCGCTACGAACCAGACTTCAAAACACGGAAATAAATATACCGTATAGATCAGCGCGACGAGATGATCAGAACAGTATACAGATATCAGTGGTACGATTGAATTATGAAAATTCGAAATTTTATACTAGCGGAAAATGCATGAAAAACGTAGAAAAATAAGATCGACGGAGCTAAAGAAGTCCGAATTTTGAAAAATGAAAAATAGCGTTTGCTTAGAAGATGGTTTAGAATTTTTCTATGTAAAAATATCTAGGTTCCGAAAACATTTTATTTTCATCGCTTTTTAACTGATTAAATTGAAGTAAATTTACGCACGAAATAAACTTTCATATTTTCGGACGAAAATTTACCAGTTGCTATGTTTAACTAGACGCATTCCAAATATCAAATTTTTATTTCAAAATTTTATCATTTAAAATTCCACAAAATTTCAATTAATAACATTATTAAAACCGGTTAAATCTGCGGGTTGTTACATTAAGTTTGTCATGGATAAGACACCTTAAAAATATAAGAGTCATTGTTTTATCCTATTGGATTATCATTTTTATGGCATTTTTTAAGCATTGAGATTGTAATTGAATATCATCATCCAATATCCATGACAAAAAGTCACCTCCTAATAAGTCCAAAGTTTTAAATTCAAGCTTGGCTATGTTTATCATATCACCAACTATAAGTGGAAATAAAAATGCACAAGTATCAAAATATTATTCATGGGTATATAATCAATACATTTCATAAAATAAGAACCCATATCTGATGTAGTTATAGTGAAAGAAAAAACATTACTGCAAAATGGTAAAAGACAACCAAATATAGTATAAAAAAGTGACTATAATTTCTTATTTACATCCTTTTGATAGCTCTAGACTCAATCTCATTAATTGCATTCATTAAATTCCTTGAAAATGCAAAACTACCGTTGAAAATATGGAAAGGCCTTCCTATGGATTGATTGGTAGAGAATGGGTGAATCATAATCAAAGGTTGTGTTGACTTTATAATGTTTACTTTCATAATATAAGAAGATTTAAAAATATGAATAGGCAGTATTAAATACCATTTATTAGTTCATAACAACTGGAATAGTGAGAAACACAAATATATACCATGTATATACGTTATGATCATTGTCAACAATAAGTGATATAAAAAGTTAAATGTATGAAGTATTCATACGCATCTTTGTTGGACTATTCTCATTAATCAATTAATTTTATTTAATGATTTATTAATTGCTACTGATTAATATATGAATTAATATATATGGCTATTTATATATTGTAAGCTAAACAGAGAGAGGAAATTTGTACATCACATAGTGTATGAATAATATCATGAAAAACAAAATAGTTTGACTTGGCAACTAAAAAATATGTTGTATGAGTTACAGGTATTGATAACAATCAATAAGTATACTCTTGTAACATGACAATAATATGTAAAAGATTAAGCATATAAAATAGTAAACATTGGAATACCTCTTTGCTAAAAGTGAGAAGATGAATGAGTTTTATATATAATATAAAAGAATTGATGGGTGTATAAATATTAACATTCATTTTATGAAGAATCCAAAATACTTACTTGATGAGCCAAAGAAAGGAAACTTGATCTACTACATATTTTACCTTTTGAAAGGCATGATTGGATGCATGGAAGAAGGAAAATTTTTAGGAAATAAACTTCCTGTTATAATATCTTGTTTTCTATTAAAAAGAAAGAGAGTAGGAGAGTAGATATATTTCTATGTGTTTATTTGGTTTAGTAAAAGCACCAATATATCAACAAATCTCTTCTGGAGATTTTTTTTAATTATCACTACTTCTGGAGTGAACAGATTTCTATATATTTATTTCATTTAGTAGTTAATACTATTGGCAAATATCGTTAGAACTTCAGGTTCCAATTTTACTTTAAAATAAGGTCTTTGTTTAGTACTTTAGATCCAAAATGGTACAATTTGATTTTCATTATCAAACTTCAGATTTGATTGCAAACATGGCTGGAATTTACCATAATCTGAATTAGCTTTTCTAATAATTCAAATCTTCACATCTTAAATTTATATATTTGAGTTTTGATGTATAATCCCCCATAATTATTTTTTTAGGAATGCAAACTTATATGCATAATTTTTATTTGTGAACTTCAGGTCTCCAATATTAAATGAACACAATGAAACAAGAAGACTCTTCATAATTGTATTCGAACATGCGAATCATAATACTATTTCTCTTCGAGGAAATAGTATTTACCACATTTGTAATGTTATTCCAGCATATTGTTTATATGTTATGTCTTCTGGACATATAAACATCTTCTTCTAGTATTGCTCGCTTATTTTCTTCAAGACTTTATTTCCGCTTAAGAAAACTTTAATCTTTCACCTTCGCACATATGAACTTCAGGTTCCTATTCTTTCACATAAACTTAATACGATCTTTTAGATACGTATTATCCTTATATTTGTGTCTCTAAGAAATAATGAAATATTTCTTTTGGAAACATAAATCATGTGGCAAAATCATTTCTATAGTTCTCATTCAAACTGAAATCTAAACAAAAAAAATTCAAAATGAAACCCTTTTTTTGATCAAACAATGGAATGAGATCTAAAAGTTTAGATCTACGATAAAATGAGATCTAAAATGATAAGATTAATAGAGTAAGATCTATGAGATAATCTATGTGGGGGTGTGTATATATATATAATGAAATCTGGAAAATTAGATCTATGGTAGATAAGATATAAAAAGAAAACTAACAAAATAAGGTCTGAAATTACTTTTTAGTGCGAAACAATTTTAGTTTAAGATCAAATTCAGAATTATCACAAAAAATGGGTATATATGAATAAAAATTAAATAAGAGATCCGATGATTAAAATCTACAGATCTAAAAAATATATCATTTGAACATGATAGTAAAATCTACAAGAGATCTGAAAAATTAGAATAATAAAAAAGATCTACAACAAAACAAGATCTGAAATACATAGACAAAAAAATAAGATGTGCAAATAGAATCAATTCTAAATAATTAGATCAATGATATAATGAGATTCAGAAGAAATAAAATTAATAGAATAAGATCTGAAAGATTTGATCAATCAGATCAGAAAAATAGCTTACTGTTTTGATGATTTATAAGAGCTTCGTGCTGATAACGTATTATAAACTAAAAGGAGTTAAGAAGCCGCTAGAAAAGAGGAGAAAATGTTATTCACACTGATATCAGTTACATAAGATTGATTGATACTATTACAATACATACGGTCCTTTATATATAAGCCTTGTAGCATGAGATTGAATATATCCCATGACGTGGGACTAAAGAGAAAAATACAAAGCATATTCACTTCTATATTTACATATATTATAACATATAGTAGCATATTCAACAAAATCTCCATTGATCTATCAAAGTTTTGTATCTACATGTTCCTCTCCTACATTGGATATGTTGAAGAATTTTGGTATTTTCTCTTATGCATTTTGTTTGTTGCTGTGCATACTATCTTTCTTATATTTGGAAAAAAAATTAGGAGCATTGGGCAACAATGCCCCAGTTAGTTCGTACTGCACTTTCACCACATGGCATAGACCCAACAATTTGTTGAGATGTGGGGATGAAGAAAGATTGTTATATTTGAATTAAGGTGAAGTGTTGAATTTATGCAATTCAAATATCTTCCAAAGAAGACAATAAGATAATTAATTGATAACTCAATTCTTCAACTAGGAAATACAAGGAATGAAAGAAAATAGAAAGATATAATAGGATATTTTGTTGGAAGGAAAAAAAATTGATTACAAAATCAATTAATTGGTCGATGGGTTTATGAACTAGGAAAGAAGTTGATTTATGAATTTGCTGATTTTGCAACATGAGGAAATAAATTTTTATACATGGAGATTCAACCAATTGAGGAAAATTATGGAAACCAAGATCACCATTATCAATTTGCATTAAAATCAAATGATGGATGTTTAAAAAGGTTTCAAGACAATCATACAATTAATTTACTTAATCTCCGATTAATTACTTCATTCTTAAGTCTATTAAAATGAAGGAAGTTCATCTTCATATTAGAGTGAGATAGAGCATCCAACATTACCCTCTTCTTCAATAACACTAGTTTCTGTAGTTAAATCAAATTAGAGGTTTTGAGCACAAACAAGTCTTTGGAGAAATTGATTATTCAATTTGTAATTATAGGATAGTCTCTCCACTTTGCTACCTATAATTTTGTAATCTCTCTCTTTTATTCTCTTTGTTCAATAAACAAAGGATAGTTGCTGGATCCATGAATGTAAACAATTTGGTCTAACCATGTTAAATTTTTATGTTCTATACTTTTCTATTTTTCTTTATTTGGTGATTATTATTTATTTAATTGATGGTTGATAATTAGTCGACAAGATAAATCATTTATTTTATTCCTTCCGCGTCTAAGTATTCCGCCACAATTTTGGAATTAGGACAACTTAATTGAAATTTTGGTAGTAGATCATCCCCAAATTATGCACATCGTCTTGTTCATCCTAAACATACATAATAAAACTATTAATAAAAAACAACAAATGGAAACCCTCATCTAAATGGTGAGTTGTTTATAGGCAATAGATAGAGGATACGTGTAGGTAAAATGTATATAATGTCACGTTCCACGCCATAGTCTGTAACATCAAATTGTGTCAAAGCAAAAAAATATGCTTTTAAATCAGCCATGGTATGTAATATCAAACTATACCGAAACTAATAAAAAATGCTGTTAAATATTGGAAGAATCATGGTAGCTTAAAGTATTGTACAAGTTAGAATAGAACTAGATTGATACAGTGAATCAGCAACAAATTATAAACATTAATTAGTACTTTAGAACCTTAATTTCATATTTTCTTTAATTCTTAAAAAATCAAGATTCTCTCAACAAAATCAATGACGGATGGCTCCGGTTCCATTTATTGTAGAATAGTATACTTTAGATTTGAATATATAATCCATATTGATTTAATCGAGAAGAAACTATATGAACATAAAAAAATTACAAAAGTCATACCTGAATCCATTGATGTTTATTAAGAAGAGATTAACTTGGTTTTGACCTTTCAAATCGACACAAGCTTAGATATGTAAATACCTCAATATAAGAAGGTAGAGGGAATATGCTAAGGTTTGTGTAATTTGAGTATCACGGCCCATATATACATGCCCACACATATATTTATCTATGTATGTGTCTGCATAGTAGTGTGACATTTTTCAATTTGGTTTTCAACAAATCAAAATAGCGACTTCGGTATATACACATTATAATTTTAGATGACAATTATATTTATTTCAAAATTGATCACCTCTTTAGATGTAGTCAAAAGATAGTCCATATATTTAGATCTTAAAATATATAGCCCTAAAACAAAAGCTTTTTACATTGTTACAATGTTTGTGTTTGTGCTTACTAATAACAACAACTAAACAGAATACAATTTTTTAGTGTTAATTCAAGACAGTGTTAAACTATAACAATACCTATACAACATTAAGAACATTAAAACTGTTAACATTAAAAACAGTTTTTTTATCGCAGTAGTTAAAAACATAGGGCACTACCACTTGTTTTATTTTTTACTAGTATTTACTCAGTTTTCATATAATCCTTATCAAATATAATCAAAGATAATTTTTTATTCATGTTAATGGCTAAATTTTGTGTTAGTTCCTGACAGATGCTAAACATATTTTAAATGTCACAGGCATCTGATATGTAAAATATCATTCGGTTTTTCCACTAAAAACTGTTATATTAATGGAGTCACAAATTTTCCCGATTCATCTCTCCTATTATCGTATATAATATTAGAGTAATATCGTTAAATCACCAGAGTATTCAATCTTTACTTTATAATAAGGCTAACAATTCAACCAGTTGAGGTAATGTGAACACCATAAAAATAAATTCTAGATATTTAATATTGTAAGCAATTCTTATTATAAAGGATTTGCAAGATAAATTTTTGCTACATTTAGTTGAAATCCTGGATATAATAGAATTTAAGCACATGTTGACGTAATTTGTTAAATTTTATAAAGTATATGCATATAGATAAGATTCCTATACATGTTATATGAATGGGTTCAAAAGGAAAAGTTTGGTGTCCCATCTATGTATATAAATATTTTAAGGGTAGTTTAATATTATAATTCCTTCCCAAATTCTCAAAATTTAAGAGTCTGATTTTATGCACTTAGGGCTTCAATCTAGTAAAAACAACATCCATAATGAACTAATGTGGTTAGTAATGAAATGAGTAGCTGAATATTGAAAATTTTAGTTAATAGTCTGCCAACCCAAAGGTTGTGAAACTACAAGTGATTGAACATGTATTTATCTGGTATGATAAAAATACGACAAGACTAATATGATTTTGCGTAATTATCCAACTACTTTAACCAAGAAAACATGTCGACAATTTAAAAGTTTAAGTCTAGCAAATGAAAAGTTTGAAAATGCATTGAATTCTAATTTTAAAACAAAATTATTCAACATGTGGAACATATATGTAAAGTAAAATGTATTATGTTATTCGAGTAAATTCTAGTCAAAGTGTTGAAATTTTAAAGTTAAGTTGAAAGAGTTAACGATCTAATTGTCATGGACTAATCTGCAAATACTATGGCATTCTAATTGAATGAAAGATCAAATTAGAAAATGACAACACTGTAAGTAAGGGTTTATGCTTTCCAAATTACACAAGCCATACCATATTCTCTATGCCTTCTTTATAGATATTTGTTGAAAATTTTCAAAGAGAGTCTTTGGGGTTTGGGTTTTTTTGTATTTGAAGAGTAGAAGAAAAGAAAGAAGAAGAAAGAAGAGTTTAGTCCCACATTCTAGAGCTTTATACAAGAATCTTGTATAAGTATAGCTCTCTCAAGTGGATGTTGGGGCCTTGGGGCTCCCACATGTTTGCTTTGTTGTGAGGAGAGAAGTCATGCAACACCACACGCGCGCCGCCGCCGTCCGTCCGTCCGACCGAACCGAGTACGGGTCTATTTTTGGATCAAAATATGAACAGTAACGGGCCAGATTTCAGCCCGTTAAGAAACCGGAATTCAGAATTTGAATGATGGCGGGAATTTGTAACGTTTTCTGAACGTTACAAATGCGAATGGACGCGACGTTTGGTTTTTGAATCCATTCGTAACGGTTGCGAACCGTTGCTAACGGTCGCGACGTTTCGCGAATGGACACCTCTTCAACACTATAAATAGCAACGCTCAGAATTCATTTCGCAACAGTTTTAATTCTTCTTCTTCTTCCCAAACGGTTTTGCGACGCCATTAATCCGCTGCTCTGTTTTGTGACGCCTCCAAGGTGTTGCAAATTCAGAAACCGTTGCACAATTGTTCTCTTCTTCCTCTTCATTCTTTTTCTACAAATTGCATCATCAGAAACCGTTCTAAAGTGTTCTTGGTCGGATCAAAGTTGTACAAACTTTGAATTAGATTACGCTGTTATAGGGCTTCATTGAATCCTGAAAGTCGATAGTTCGATAACCCGTTTATACCTGGTGGGTTGAACTATTGTCTGAAAGAATCTATTCCATAGATCCTTGAAGTCGGAAGTACGGCATTGTCTTCATCACTATCGCCATCAAATCCGTCTCGAATCGCAAAATTCCCAACAAAATTTTCAGACAATACTCTTCAACCATGGAAGGTTCGAGCGCTCTAAAAGTTATGAATCAGCATCTAACTCGATTGGAGCATTTTGATGGCGACAATTTCACTCGTTGGCAAGAGACGATGAAATTTTTCCTGGTCACCGTCAAGTTGTTCTACATCTTGGAAGATGACTTGGAAGAAATCCCGGAGGAAACTAATAAGGATGATGCTGCTCTAAAGGCTAAACGTGCAAAGCGCAAAGAGGACGATTTCCTATGCAGATGCCATATTTTGAATGCGCTATCTACCACAGTCTACAATGCTCATAGGACCTTGGAAACAACGAAGGCACTCTGGACTGCTCTGGAGAATAAGTACCGCATATCCGAGGCAAGTAATAAAAAGTTTCTTATTTCTAATTTTATGGATTTCAAAATGGTCACCAATAAGTCCATAATTGGACAAGTAAACGAAATCTTACTGTTGGTGAATCAACTTAAAGATGCTGAAATTGATCTTCCTGAATCTTTTGTTGTTGGAGTTATAATTTCTAGACTTTCGCATAGTTGGAATGATTATAAGAAAAAGATGAAGCATGCGGAAACGGATTATAATTTAGGCGGTTTACAGCGTCATCTTTGTATTGAAGAAGACTCTCGCAAACGCAATCTAGATGATAATCCGCAAACTGAGTTCCATTCTAAGGCAAATAATGTTGAAATTACTGATAAATTAAAGCCAAAGAATGAGACATAGTTTAAGAAAATTCATTCCAAAACTAACAACAAAAAGAAAGGTGCTTGTTATTTTTGTAACAAGCCCGGCCACTATGCCCGAGACTGCCGTCTGCGGAAGAAACAACAAAAAGTGAATGTGGTCGAAGACTCGCTTGTGGCTGTAGTGCAAGAGGCAAATTCCATTAGTGGCAATGATAATGATTGGTGGTTCGATACTGGAGCAACCATTCACATTTTCAAAGAACGTAATCTGTTCAAGAGTTACGAAGAAAATAAAGGAAAATACTAGATATGCATATGTACATCTAATGAAAACTAAAGATGAGGCTTTTGATAAATTCAAAATTTACAAAGCAGAGGTCGAAACACAATTAGGAGTTAAAATTAAAATATTACATTCAGATCGTGGTAGTGAATATTTCTCAAATGAATTCACCTTGTTTTGTAAACAACAAGGTATAATTCACCAATGTACTGCCCCATATACACCACAACAAAATGGTGTTGCTGAAAGGAAGAATAGAACTTTAGTAGAAATGGTTAATTCCATGCTCATAAGTTCTAATTTACCTTATAACCTATGGGGTGATGCTATGTTATCTGCATGTTATATTTTAAATAGAGTACCACTTAAAAAGAATACTATTTCCCCTTATGAATTATGGTTTAATAGGAAACCTAACCTAACTAGACTTAAAGTTTGGGGTTGCTTAGCTTATGTTAGAAAACCAGACCCTAAACGACCAAAGTTAGAAAATAGAGCATTTAAATGTGTTTTCATAGGATATTCACTTAATAGTATAACTTATAGATTTCTTATTCTTGACACCCTAGAAGTTATGGAATCTGTAGATGTAGAATTTTTTGAAAATCAAACTGTTGAGATCCCATTGAGATCATCTAGTCCAGAACGTAGTATGACTAATGATATCAATGACGATGATTATGCTCCTGCTCAAAACAGCAAGGAAGTGTCAGTACCAGATAATAGTACTGAACAACGGAGAAGTAAAAGAGCGAGAATAGAGAAGGACTATGGTCCTGACTTCATTACATATCTTGTAGAAGGCAGTAAGGACGAAGTCCTTAATGTGACTAAATATGTAATGAACGTTGATGATGATCCCAAAACTTACTCTGAAGCTATGAGTTCCAGAGATTCAAATTTCTGGAAAGAAGCTATCAATGATGAAATGAATTCCATAATGTTAAACCAAATTTGGGTTTTAACTGATTTACCTCCTGGTGCTAAACCTATAGGACGTAAATGGATATTCAAGAAAAAGTTGAATACAAATGGATCCATTGATAATTTTAAAGCCAGATTAGTTGCTAAGGGATATAAGCAAAGACATGGAGTAGATTATTTTGATACATATGCTCCAGTTGCTCGCATATCTTCTATACGTGTTTAATTGCACTTGCATCAATTCATAAATTAGTCATACATCAAATGTATGTAAAGATTGCTTTTCTAAATGGAGATTTAGAAGAAGGGATATATATGGAACAACCTGAAGGTTTCAAAGCCCCAGGCCAAGAAAAGAAAGTTTGCAAATTAGTAAAATCTCTTTGTGGCCTGAAGCAAGCTCCCATGCAATGGCATGAGAAGTTTGATAAAGTTGCACTGTCATATGGATTCATTGTTAATGATGCTGATAAATGTATTTAGAGCAAATCGGATAACAACGATATTATTATAATATGTTTATACGTTGATGACATGCTAGTATTTGGTTCCAATATATCATGTGTGAATGAAACTAAAAAGTTTCTGTCTTCTAAATTCGATATGAAAGATCTAGGAGAGGCTGATGCAATTCTGGGAATTAAAATTGTTAGGAAAGAGGGGGAGTTATTACTAACTCAATCCCATTACATAGAGAAATTCCTACAAAAGTATGGTCATTACGATGGCAAACCAGCACCAACTCCTTTAGATCCTAGTATTAAATTAGAAAATAACACTGGACGTACTATCTCTCAACTAGAGTATTCCAGTGTTATTGGGAGTCTTATGTATGCTATGCATTGCACTAGACCAGACATCGCGCATGTTATAAGTATATTGTGTCGATTTACGAGTAATCCAGGTTTCGAACATTGGAAAGCCATTTCCAGAGCTTTAGCTTATTTGAAAGGAACCTTTGAATATGGTTTATCTTATAATGGATATCCTGCTGTAATAGAAGGATATAGTGATGCAACCTGGAACAATGTAGAATCCAAATCCAAGTCTACGACTGGATGGATCTTTACACTAGGAGGCGCTGTTGTGTCTTGGGCTTCCAAGAAGCATACCTGCATTTCTGACTCAACAATGTTGTCAGAATTGATTGCATTAGCAGATGCATGTAAAGAAGCGGAATGGCTTAGAAATTTATTAATGGAAATCCCTTTGTGGAAGAAGCCATCTCCAGCAGTCTTGATTAACTGTGACAATCAAGCAACAATATACAATGTGTCTAATAAGACATATAATGGAAAGTCGAGACATGTGAGTCTAAGACATCAAATGGCGAGACAGTTACTCAAAAGAGGAGTTATAACTGTTGACTACATAGAAACGAAGAAAAACTTGGCTGACCCACTTACAAAAGGTCTTCCAAAGGCAATGGTTTCTATAAAGTCACAAGAAATGGGACTAAGGTCTGTGAATGAAGGTTGATCATCCTTAACAGAAACCCAACTTATGTCTTGAAAAGGATAGACAAAGTTCAATGGGTACCAACAAGTTAAGAGAATGATTATGGAACACTAAATTGATAATCCCATAATATTTAGTGTTGGATTCTGCAAGAACAAAGGATGGATATATATCCTTAATAAGTCTAGAAACCTTAAAAGGTGTATCGCAGAAACACCTTAAGAGACTTACCTATATGAGTATGGAAATCTGGCCGTTTCCTAGGAAAGTAAGACCGCTTTCTAAGTAGACTCATGAACCAGGATTTAAGCACATGGCCATTAACGTGTTGAGCAATACAAACACTTTACCTAAGGAAATCAACATGTGTGATTGTTCTGGTTTTATCATTAGGGATACTTGGTTCAAGATTCGTTCACCATAGAATCTCGATAAGGCTTTGAATGATTTACACTAAGTAAAGGTTCAAATCCAAAATATACCTTTTATTTATGTGTTGGTTTTCACGATGATGCAAAACTTGATCTTAGAACTACATAGGCTCGATCCCACTTGGGTATGTAGGAAGTCACTCTAGTGATTCAGCCGTCCTATTTATTTATCTTCTTATTTTGAAAATTGGGGGAGATTGTTGAAAATTTTCAAAGAGAGACTTTGGGGTTTGGTTTTTTTTTTGTATTTGAAGAGTAGAAGAAAAGAAAGAAGAGTTTAGTCCCATATTCTAGAGATTTATACAAGAATCTTGTATAAGTAAAGCTCTCTCAAGTGGATGTTGGGGCCTTGGGGCTCCCACATGTTTGCTTTGTTGTGAGGAGAGAAGTCATGCAACACCACACGCGCGCCGCAGCCGTCCGTCCGACCGAACCGAACCAGGCCGGGTCGGGTATGGGTTTAGGGTTCGGATCCGAAAATATTTTTGGATCAAAATATGAACAGTAACGGGCCAGATTTCAGCCCGTTAAGGACCCAGAACCGGAATTCAGAATTTGAATGGTGGTGGAAATTTGTAACGTTTTCTGAACGTTACAAATGCGAATGGACGCGACGTTTGGTTTTTGAATCCATTCGTAACGGTTGCGAACCGTTGCTAACGGTCGCGACGTTTCGCGAATGGACACCTCTTCAACACTATAAATAGCAACGCCCAGAGTTCATTTCGCAACAGTTTTAATTCTTCTTCTTCTTCCCAAACGGTTCTGCGATGCCATTAATCCGCTGCTCTGTTTTGTGACGCCTCCGAGGTGTTGCAAATTCAGAAACCGTTGCAGAATTGTTCTCTTCTTCCTCTTCATTCTTTTTCTACAAATTGCATCATCAGAAACCGTTCTAAAGTGTTCTTGGTCGAATCAAAGTTGTACAAACTTTGAATTCGATTACGCTGTTATAGGGCTTCATCGAATCCTAAAAGTCGATAGTTCGATAACCCGTTTGTACCTGGTGGGTTGAACTATTGTCTGAAAGAATCTATTCCATAGATCCTTGAAGTCGAAAGTACAGCATTGTCTTCATCACTATCGCCATCAAATCCGTCTCGAATCGCAAAATTCCCAACAAAATTTTCAGACAATACTCTTCAACCATGGAAGGTTCGAGCGCTCTACAAGTTATGAATCAGCATCTAACTCGATTGGAGCGTTTTGATGGCGACAATTTCACTCATTGGCAAGAGACGATGAAATTTTTCTTAGTCACCGTCAAGTTGTTCTACATCTTGGAAGATGACTTGGAAGAAATCCCGGAGGAAACTGATAAGGATGATGCTGCTCTAATGGCTAAACGTGCAAAGCGCAAAGAGGACGATTTTCTATGCAGAGGCCATATTTGAATGCGTTATCTACCACAGTCTACAATGCTCATAGGTACTTGGAAACAGCGAAAGCACTCTGGACTGCTCTGGAGAATAAGTATCGCATATCCGAGGCAAGTAATAAAAAGTTTCTTATTCCTAATTTTATGGATTTCAAAATGGTCACCAATAAGTCCATAATTGGACAAGTAAGCGAAATTTTACTGTTGGTGAATCAACTTAAAGATGCTGGAATTGATCTCCCTGAATCTTTTGTTGTTGGAGTTATAATTTCTAGACTTTCGCATAGTTGGAATGATTATAAGAAAAAGATGAAGCATGTGGAAATGAATTATAATTTAGACGGTTTACAGCGTCATCTACGTATTGAAGAAGACTCTCGCAAACGCGATCTAGATGACAATCCGCAAACTGAGTCCCATTCTAAGGCAAATAATGTTGAAATTAATGATAAATTAAAGCCAAAGAATGAGACACAGTTTAAGAAAATTCATTCCAAAACTAACAACAAAAAGAAAGGTGCTTGTTATTTTTGTAACAAGCCCGGCCACTATGCCCGAGACTGCCGTCTGCGGAAGAAACAACAAAAAGTGAATGTGGTCTAAAACTCGCTTGTGGCTGTATTGCAAGAGGCAAATTCCGTTAGTGGCAATGATAATGATTGGTGGTTCGATACTGGAGCAACCATTCACATTTGCAAAGATCGTAATCTGTTCAAGAGTTACGAAGAAAATAAAGGAGAAACTGACGAAGTTACTGGAGCAAATAAGGTTCCAAGCAAAGTTCTGAGAAAAGGCACTATAGAACTTCTTCTCACCTCTGGAAAAGTTCTTACATTAGTCAATATATTCTATGTACCCGATATGTGTAAGAATTTGGTCTCTGGATACCTTCTTAACAAAGGAGGATTCAAGATGGTGTATGAGTCTGATAAGCTAGTGTTGTCTAAGAATGGTAAATTCATTGGACATGGATACTCTTGTAACGGCATGATTAAGTTGAATCTAATAAAGAAATCTTCTGTTTATATTGTTGATTCTATTAATTTATGGCATGGTAGATTAGGACATGTTAATTATAATTCCATTAGGAATATGAATAAATTAGGATTAATTTCTGATTGTGATTTCGATACCATCTCTAAATGTGAAATATGCGTTCAAGCAAAAATACACCGGAAATCCTTTAAATCCGTAGAAAGGAAAACTGGTTTGCTTGATTTGGTATATAGTGATGTAGGTGACTTAAAAAGTCATATCACCTATGGTGGTAACCAATACTATATAACATTCATTGATGATTATACTAGATATGCATATGTACATCTAATGAAAACTAAAGATGAGGCTTTTGATAAATTCAAAATTTACAAAGCAGAGGTCGAAACACAATTAGGAGTTAAAATTAAAATATTACATTCAGATCGTGGTAGTGAATATTTCTCAAATGAATTCACCTTGTTTTGTAAACAACAAGGTATAATTCACCAATGTACTGCCCCATATACACGACAACAAAATGGTGTTGCTGAAAGGAAGAATAGAACTTTAGTAGAAATGGTTAATTCCATGCTCATAAGTTCTAATTTACCTTATAACCTATGGGGTGATGCTATGTTATCTGCATGTTATATTTTAAATAGAGTACCACTTAAAAAGAATACTATTTCCCCTTATGAATTATGGTTTAATAGGAAACCTAACCTAACTAGACTTAAAGTTTGGGGTTGCTTAGCTTATGTTAGAAAACCAGACCCTAAACGACCAAAGTTAGAAAATAGAGCATTTAAATGTGTTTTCATAGGATATTCACTTAATAGTATAACTTATAGATTTCTTATTCTTGACACCCTAGAAGTTATGGAATCTGTAGATGTAGAATTTTTTGAAAATCAAACTGTTGAGATCCCATTGAGATCATCTAGTCCAGAACGTAGTATGACTAATGATATCAATGACGATGATTATGCTCCTGCTCAAAACAGCAAGGAAGTGTCAGTACCAGATAATAGTACTGAACAACGGAGAAGTAAAAGAGCGAGAATAGAGAAGGACTATGGTCCTGACTTCATTACCTATCTTGTAGAAGGCAGTAAGGATGAAGTCCTTAATGTGACTAAATATGTAATGAACGTTGATGATGATCCCAAAACTTACTCTGAAGCTATGAGTTCCAGAGATTCAAATTTCTGGAAAGAAGCTATCAATGATGAAATGAATTCCATAATGTTAAACCAAACTTGGGTTTTAACTGATTTACCTCCTGGTGCTAAACCTATAGGATGTAAATGGATATTCAAGAAAAAGTTGAATACAAATGGATCCATTGATAAGTTTAAAGCCAGATTAGTTGCTAAGGGATATAAGCAAAGACATGGGGTAGATTATTTTGATACATATGCTCCAGTTGCTCGCATATCTTCTATACGCTGTTTAATTGCACTTGCATCAATTCATAAATTAGTCATACATCAAATGGATGTAAAGACTGCTTTTCTAAATGGAGATTTAGAAGAAGAGATATATATGGAACAACCTGAAGGTTTCAAAACCCCAGGCCAAGAAAAGAAAGTTTGCAAATTAGTAAAATCTCTTTATGGCCTGAAGCAAGCTCCCATGCAATGGCATGAGAAGTTTGATAAAGTTGCACTGTCATATGGATTCATTGTTAAAGATGCTTATAAATGTATTTATAGCAAATCGGATAACAACGGTATTGTTATAATATGTTTATACGTTGATGACATGCTAATATTTGGTTCCAATATATCCTGTGTGAATGAAACTAAAAAGTTTCTGTCTTCTAAATTCGATATGAAAGATCTAGGAGAGGCTGATGTAATTCTGAGAATTAAAATTGTTAGGAAAAAGGGGGAGTTATTACTAACTCAATCCCATTACATAGAGAAATTCCTACAAAAGTATGGTCATTACGACGACAAACCAGTACCAACTCCTTTAGATGCTAGTATTAAACTAGAAAAGAACACTGGACGTACTATCTCTCAACTAGAGTATTCCAGTGTTATTGGGAGTCTTATGTATGCTATGCATTGCACTAGACCAGGCATCGCGCATGCTATAAGTATATTGTGTCGATTTACGAGTAATCCAGGTTTCGAACATTGGAAATCCATTTCCAGAGTTTTAGCCTATTTGAAAGGAACCATTGAATATGGTTTATCTTATAAAGGATATCCTGCTGTAATAGAAGGATATAGTGATGCAATCTGGAACAATTCAGAATCCAAATCCAAGTCTACGACTGGATGGATCTTTACACTAGGAGGCGCTGCTGTGTCTTGGGCTTCCAAGAAGCAGACCTGTATTTCTGACTCAACAATGTTGTCAGAATTGATTGCATTAGCAGATGCATGTAAAAAAGCGGAATGGCTTAGGAATTTATTAATGGAAATCCTTTTGTGGAAGAAGCCATCTCCAGCAGTCTTGATTAACTGTGACAATCAAGCAACAATAAACAATGTGTCTAATAAGACATATAATGGAAAGTCTAGACATGTGAGTCTAAGACATCAAATGGTGAGACATTTACTCAAAAGAGGAGTTATAACTATTGACTACATAGAAACGAAGAAAAACTTGGCTGACCCACTTACAAAAGGTCTTCCAAAGGCAATGGTTTCTATAAAATCACAAGAAATGGGACTAAGGTCTGTGAATTAAGGTTGATCATCCTTAACAGAAACCCAACTTATGTCTTGAAAAGGATAGACAAAGTTCAATGGGTACCAACAAGTTAAGAGAATGATTATGGAACACTAAATTGATAATCCCATAATATTTAGTGTTGGATTCTGCAAGAACAAAGGATGGATATATATCCTTAATAAGTCTAGAAACCTTAAAAGGTGTATCGCAGAAACACCTTAAGAGTCTTACCTATATGAATATGGAAATCAGGCCGTTTTCTAGGAAAATAAGACCGCTTTCTAAGTAGACTCATGAACCAGGATTTAAGCACATGGCCATTAACGTGCTGAGCAATACACAACACTTTACCTAAGGAAATCAACATGTGTGATTGTTCCGGTTTTATCATTAGGGATACTTGGTTCAAGATTCGTTCACCATAAAATCTCGATAAGGCTTTGAATGGTTTACACTAAGTAAAGGTTCAAATCCAAAAGATACCTTTTATTTATGTGTTGGTTTTCACGATGATGCAAAACTTGATCTTAGAAGTACATAGGCTCGATCCTACTTGGGTATGGAGGAAGTCACTCAAATGATTCAGTCGTCATATTTATTTATCTTCTTATTTTGAAAATTGGGGGAGATTGTTGAAAATTTTCAAAGAGAGTCTTTGGGGTTTGGGTTTTTTTGTATTTGAAGAGTAGAAGAAAAGAAAGAAGAAGAAAGAAGAGTTTAGTCCCACATTCTAGAGCTTTATACAAGAATCTTGTATAAGTATAGCTCTCTCAAGTGGATGTTGGGGCCTTGGGGCTCCCACATGGTTGCTTTGTTGTGAGGAGAGAAGTCATGCAACACCACATGCGCGCCGCCGCCGTTCGTCCGTCCGACCGAACCGAACCGGGTTGGGTACGGGTACGGGTTTTGGGTTTGGATCCGAAAATATTTTTGGATCAAAATATGAACAGTAACGGGCCAGATTTCAGCCCGTTAAGGACCCAGAACCGGAATTCAGAATCTGAATGATGGCGGGAATTTGTAACATTTTCTGAACGTTACAAATGCGAATGGACGCGACGTTTGGTTTTTGAATCCATTCGTAACGGTTGCCAACGGTCGCGACGTTTCGTGAATGGACACCTCTTCAACACTATAAATAGCAACGCCTAGAATTCATTTCGCAACAGTTTTAATTCTTCTTCTTCTTCCCAAACGGTTCTGCGACGCCATTAATCCGCTGTTCTGTTTTGTGACGCCTCCAAGGTGTTGCAAATTCAGAAACCATTGCAGAATTGTTCTCTTCTTCCTCTTCATTCTTCTTCTACAAATTGCATCATCAGAAACCGTTCTAAAGTGTTCTTGGTCGGATCAAAGTTGTACAAATTTGAATTCGATTACGCTGTTATAGGGCTTCATTGAATCCTGAAAGTCGATAGTTCGATAACCCGTTTGTACCTGGTGGGTTGAATTATTGTCTGAAAGAATCTATTCCGTAGATCCTTGAAGTCGGAAGTACAGCATTGTCTTCATCACTATCGCCATCAAATCCGTCTCGAATCGCAAAATTCCCAACAAAATTTTCAGACAATACTCTTCAACCATGGAACGTTCGAGCGCTCTACAAGTTATGAATCAGCATCTAACTCGATTGGAGCGTTTTGATGGCGACAATTTCACTCGTTGGCAAGAGACGATGAAATTTTTCCTGGTCACCGTCAAGTTATTCTACATCTTGGAAGATGACTTGGAAGAAATCCCGGAGGAAACTGATAAGGATGATACTGCTCTAAAGGCTAAACGTGCAAAGCGCAAAGAGGACGATTTCCTATGCAGAGGCCATATTTTGAATGCGCTATCTACCACGGTCTACAATGCTCATAGGACCATGGAAATAGCGAAGGCACTCTGGACTGCTCTAGAGAATAAGTACCGCATATCCAAGGCAAGTAATAAAAAGTTTCTTATTTCTAATTTTATGGATTTCAAAATGGTCACCAATAAGTCCATAATTGGACAAGCAAGCGAAACCTTACTGTTGGTGAATCAACTTAAAGATGCTGGAATTGATCTCCCTGAATCTTTTGTTGTTGGAGTTATAATTTCTAGACTTCCGCATAGTTGGAATGATTATAAGAAAAAGATGAAGCATGCGGAAACGGATTATAATTTAGACGGTTTACAACGTCATCTTCGTATTGAAGAAGACTCTCGCAAACGCGATCTAGATGATAATCCGCAAACTGAGTCCCATTCTAAGGCAAATAATGTTGAAATTACTGATAAATTAAAGCCAAAGAATGAGACACAGTTTAAGAAAATTCATTCCAAAACTAACAACAAAAAGAAAGGTGCTTGTTATTTTTGTAACAAGCCCGGCCACTATGCCCGAGACTGCCGTCTGCGGAAGAAACTACAAAAAGTGAATGTGGTCGAAGACTCGCTTGTGGCTGTAGTGCAAGAGGCAAATTCCATTAATGGCAATGATAATGATTGGTGGTTCGATACTGGAGCAACCATTCACATTTGCAAAGACCGTAATCTGTTCAAGAGTTACTAAGAAAATAAAGGAGAAGCCGACGAAGTTACTGGAGCAAATAAGGTTCCAAGCAAAGTTCTGGGAAAAGGCACTATAGAACTTCTTCTCACCTCTGGAAAAGTTCTTACATTAGTCAATGTATTCTATGTACCCGATATGTGTAAGAATTTGGTCTCTGGATACCTTCTTAACAAAGAAGGATTCAAGATGGTGTATGAGTCTGATAAGCTAGTGCTGTCTAAGAATGGTAAATTCATTAGACAGGGATACTCTTCTAACGGCATGATTAAGTTGAATCTAATAAAGAAATCTTCTGTTTATATTGTTGATTCTATTAATTTATGGCATGGTAGATTAGGACATGTTAATTATAATTCCATTAGGAATATGAATAAATTAGGATTAATTTCTGATTGTGATTTCGATACCATCTCTAAATGTGAAATATGCGTTCAAGCAAAAATACACCGGAAATCCTTTAAATCCGTAGAAAGGAAAACTGGTTTGCTTGATTTGGTATATAGTGATGTAGGTGACTTAAAAAGTCATATCACCTATGGTGGTAACCAATACTATATAACATTCATTGATGATTATACTAGATATGCATATGTATATCTAATGAAAACTAAAGATGAGGCTTTTGATAAATTCAAAATTTACAAAGCAGAGGTCGAAACACAATTAGGAGTTAAAATTAAAATATTACATTCAGATCGTCGTGGTGAATATTTCTCAAAAGAATTCACCTTGTTTTGTAAACAACAAGGTATAATTCACCAATGTACTACTCCATATACACCACAACAAAATGGTGTTGCTGAAAGGAAGAATAGAACTTTAGTAGAAATGGTTAATTTCATGCTCATAAGTTCTAATTTACCTTATAACCTATGGGGTTATGCTATGTTATCTGCATGTTATATTTTAAATAGAGTACCACTTAAAAAGAATAATATTTCCCCTTATGAATTATGGTTTAATAGGAAACCTAACCTAACTAGACTTAAAGTTTGGGGTTGCTTAGCTTATGTTAGAAAACCAGACCCTAAACGACCAAAGTTAGGAAATATAGCATTTAAATGTGTTTTCATAGGATATTCACTTAATAGTATAACTTATAGATTTCTTATTCTTGACACCCTAGAAGTTATAGAATCTGTAGATGTAGAATTCCATAATGTGACTAAATATGTAATGAACTTTGATGATGATCCCAAAACTTATTCTGAAGCTATGAGTTCCAGAGATTCAAATTTCTGGAAAGAAGCTATCAATGATGAAATGAATTCCATAATGTTGAACCAAACTTGGGTTTTAACTGATTTACCTCCTGGTGCTAAACCTATAGGATGTAAATGGATATTCAAGAAAAAGTTAAATACAAATGGATCCATTGATAACTTTAAAGCCATATTAGTTGCTAAGGGATATAAGCAAAGACATGGAGTAGATTATTTTGATACATATGCTCCAGTTGCTCGCATATCTTCTATACGCTGTTTAATTGCACTTGCATCAATTCATAAATTAGTCATACATCAAATGGATGTAAAGACTGCTTTTCTAAATGGAGATTTAGAAGAAGAGATATATATGGAACAACCTGAAGGTTTAAAAACCCCAGGCCAAGAAAAGAAAGTTTGCAAATTAGTAAAATCTCTTTATGGCCTGAAGCAAGCTCCCATGCAATGGCATGAGAAGTTTGATAAAGTTGCACTGTCATATGGATTCATTGTTAATGATGCTGATAAATGTATTTAGAGCAAATCGGATAACAACGGTATTGTTATAATATGTTTATACGTTGATGACATGCTAGTATTTGGTTCCAATATATCATGTGTGAATGAAACTAAAAAGTTTCTGTCTTCTAAATTCGATATGAAAGATCTAGGAGAGGCTGATGCAATTCTGGGAATTAAAATTGTTAGGAAAGAGGGGGAGTTATTACTAACTCAATCCCATTACATAGAGAAATTCCTACAAAAGTATGGTCATTACGATGGCAAACCAGCACCAACTCCTTTAGATCCTAGTATTAAATTAGAAAAGAACACTGGACGTACTATCTCTCAACTAGAGTATTCCAGTGTTATTGGGAGTCTTATGTATGCTATGCATTGCACTAGACCAGACATCGCGCATGCTATAAGTATATTGTGTCGATTTACGAGTGATTCGGGTTTCGAACATTGGAAAGTCATTTCCAGAGTTTTAGCTTATTTGAAAGGAACCATTGAATATGGTTTATCTTATAAAGGATATCCTGCTGTAATAGAAGGATATAGTGATGCAACCTGAAACAATGTAGAATCCAAATCCAAGTCTACGACTGGATGGATCTTTACACTAGGAGGCGCTGTTGTGTCTTGGGCTTCCAAGAAGCATACCTGCATTTCTGACTCAACAATGTTGTCAGAATTGATTGCATTAGCAGATGCATGTAAAGAAGCGGAATGGCTTAGAAATTTATTAATGGAAATCCCTTTGTGGAAGAAGCCATCTCCAGCAGTCTTGATTAACTGTGACAATCAAGCAACAATATACAATGTGTCTAATAAGACATATAATGGAAAGTCGAGACATGTGAGTCTAAGACATCAAATGGCGAGACAGTTACTCAAAAGAGGAGTTATAACTGTTGACTACATAGAAACGAAGAAAAACTTGGCTGACCCACTTACAAAAGGTCTTCCAAAGGCAATGGTTTCTATAAAGTCACAAGAAATGGGACTAAGGTCTGTGAATGAAGGTTGATCATCCTTAACAGAAACCCAACTTATGTCTTGAAAAGGATAGACAAAGTTCAATGGGTACCAACAAGTTAAGAGAATGATTATGGAACACTAAATTGATAATCCCATAATATTTAGTGTTGGATTCTGCAAGAACAAAGGATGGATATATATCCTTAATAAGTCTAGAAACCTTAAAAGGTGTATCGCAGAAACACCTTAAGAGACTTACCTATATGAGTATGGAAATCTGGCCGTTTCCTAGGAAAGTAAGACCGCTTTCTAAGTAGACTCATGAACCAGGATTTAAGCACATGGCCATTAACGTGTTGAGCAATACAAACACTTTACCTAAGGAAATCAACATGTGTGATTGTTCTGGTTTTATCATTAGGGATACTTGGTTCAAGATTCGTTCACCATAGAATCTCGATAAGGCTTTGAATGATTTACACTAAGTAAAGGTTCAAATCCAAAAGATACCTTTTATTTATGTGTTGGTTTTCACGATGATGCAAAACTTGATCTTAGAACTACATAGGTTGATCCCACTTGGGTATGTAGGAAGTCACTCTAGTGATTCAGCCGTCCTATTTATTTATCTTCTTATTTTGAAAATTGGGGGAGATTGTTGAAAATTTTCAAAGAGAGTCTTTGGGGTTCGGGTTTTTTTGTATTTGAAGAGTAGAAGAAAAGAAAGAAGAAGAAAGAAGAGTTTAGTCCCACATTCTAGAGCTTTATACAAGAATCTTATATAAGTATAGCTCTCTCAAGTGGATGTTGGGGCCTTGAGGCTCCCACATGTTTGCTTTGTTGTGAGGAGAGAAGTCGTGCAACACCACACGCGCGCCGCCGCCGTTCGTCCGTCCGACCGAAACGAACCGAACCGAACCGAACCGGGTCGGGTACGGGTACGGGTTTCGGGTTCGGATCCGAAAGTATTTTTGGATCAAAATATGAACAGTAACGGGTCAAATTTCAGCCCGTTAAGGACCCAGAACCGGAATTCAGAATTTGAATAATGGCGGGAATTTGTAACGTTTTCTGAACGTTACAAATGCGAATGGACGCGACGTTTGGTTTTTGAATCCATTCGTAACGGTTGCGAACCGTTGCTAACGGTCGCGACGTTTCGCGAATGGACACCTCTTCAACACTATAAATAGCAACGCCCAGAATTCATTTCGCAACAGTTTTAATTCTTCTTCTTTTTCCCAAACGGTTCTGCGACGCCATTAATCCGCTGCTCTGTTTTGTGACGCCTCCAAGGTGTTGCAAATTTAGAAACCGTTGCAGAATTGTTCTCTTCTTTCTCTTCATTCTTTTTCTACAAATTGCATCATCAGAAACCGTTCTAAAGTGTTCTTGGTCGGATCAAAGTTGTACAAACTTTGAATTCGATTACGCTGTTGAAGTTGGAAGTACAGCATTGTCTTCATCACTATCGCCATCAAATCCGTCTCGAATCGCAAAATTCCCAACAATATTTGCAGATCTAAACTTGTTTCAGGTTGAAAGATCAAATTAAGTTAATCTTCTCTCAATAAGCATTAATTGATTCAGTTGTGACTACCTTTTTCATATAGTTTCTTCTTGATTGAATCAACATGATTATCTATTCAGATCTAAAGTATATCAATTTCTAACAAAGGGTATTAGAGCCACAAATTAGTGATTCATTGAGCAAATTTTACTTTCATTTAAGGAAGATATTAACTAAATTAGGGATTTAAAGATAATTGAAAATAATAATTCTTGAGGGATCCGTGTTCACTAAATTTGACTTTTTCAATGTATTGAATGCTTCGAAATTCATTGTTGTTAAAAGAAAAGGAAATGTGTTTAAGATCCATGAAATTCGTTAAGTTATGTTATTTATTTTTTGTGAATTGGCGTGTTAAGTTCAAAAGAACAATGCAAAGCAGTATAATTTGGATTGGTCAACGAGCTGGTTAAATAAGACACAACTCCCGAATATAAACATATGAAAATTATTCCTACCCTACATCAGATTGAAAAGAAAATGGTAACAGTCTTAAAGTTTGAAAAAATCAAGTTTTTACATGACACAGCAGTAGGTGAACATAATGTAAAAAAAATAATCAAATTTGTGTGATGAAAGACGGAGATTGACATAGGGGGACAGAAAACAAGGGGATAGAAGATTTGATCTGACTTATTTAGTAGTCTACTCAAAAAAACAAATTAATATCATGTCAAACTCAACATCAAATTTCATAAGCTAGAGTGGACCAAGCCTTAATGCAAGAAAGTGTTGAAGTAGTCAGACCTTTACATAACAACGACATAAAAAAAATGATCTAAACAAGAGAACAAAATATATGTTTCCGTTTTTTTTTTATCCAAATCCAATCATGACTATCATTAAACTTCAAACTTTGCATGGATATCATGCACTATAAGCATTACTCTTGCATCGGATCAAATTTTTTGTCCCTTTATTCCATGTTCACAATTATTCTTAAAAATCTCAACCATTCATCACAACAAATTTGAAGAATTAGCGAAGCCTACCATATTTGAAGAATGGCTGGTGATATCAAATGAACGGATGAGATTATTATGAGGGACGGGGAGGAAGGGGATTAAGGAATTAAACTCTGCTCCTCCATTCCTTTTCTTAGCATGCCACGTCACTCCATTTTCTCACTTATAAACGTTTGCTTTCCCCGTAGCAATTATATGAACGTATATTTCAAGCCGCACCTCCACACTACCTGCGCTCGCACCTCCAACCAACACCATATGCACACACCAACACCACCGACTACCTGCACTGCCACTGCCAACATCTCCGACTCTTCCTATACCGCCCTAACATTACCCGCTCTGCTTCTCCATGTGGTCTCCATGATATGTTACTACTACTGCTTTTTTTTAGTTCACTACCTGCACCACCTTAATCACCAACCATGCATTCACCCTCAGATACTTCACCTACACCACCATATGAACCTCCATTGTCACCATCAGCTCCAACCAACCACATCAACACCATGGATCCGCGTAGTCATGTAAAAGTGACTAAAACTCACTTTTTATTCAAAACTTTCCATACAAACTGCCATCACCATGTTCATCTCTAGGCCTTACCGTTTACATTTTCAGACTTTCCAGTATGATATGAATAAACCCATATCATCAAACCTATTTTTGATCTCCTTTGAAAATCACCCTCTTGTCGGATCTGCAATTTTCGGCCACCAAAGTCGGAGTTGGATCGATCTGAGGCCAGCGTTGCATGCCTCTTGGAAAAACAGAAAGACTTGGATTTATTTTGCTTTGGATGGCGTCCATTTGCTTGAGAAAGAGGAGAAGAAAGGAGAATGAAGGGGTGGGTAGCCATGGGAAGAAGAAATAATGTGGAAATGAGAATGCGTCCAGCCAGAGGATTGGGGAATGTTATTTCCAGGAGATACTTAGGATTATGGTATGCGTGTAACGACCCAGAATTTGAACGCTTTAAATATACTATTTAGAGTGATTTTAGATGTAAAATATAAAATGTTTTATGATTTAAATAATATTATATAGGATTTGAAAATAGAAATATACATAAAAATGATAACATTTGGTTATATCCACAAAAGTGACAAAATGCTAATTTCAGAAAAGTAAGTTTCAATAGTTAAACATATTATTTTAATTGATTTATGAGTGTTTATATTCTTAAATAACATTGTACAAATTTATTTTTAAATTTTATTTACACAAATAAATAGTTTAACTGAAATGTCAAAATGTGACCGTAAAACGTTTCGTCGAAATTCAACGTTTGTTCAAAATTAGTTGTCGCAACGTTGTTGCACCTTTGTTAACTTATTTTAACATATATTACACATTTTAATAACTAAACATGTTTTCTTTTACTAATTATGATTAGGAGACTTCTAGAACATCATTAAGAAAAGTAAGTAAGTTTAAGAAAGTCAAATGTAAACATCAAATCCGAATCACATAAAAATCCAACAAAATAATTACTTTTTTACTTAATCTTTAGATCCCTAAGACATAAAGTAAGTAGTGAAAAAATGAAGTTAAGGGTTGAAAAAATATAGCTTACTTTAGTTTGAAGTAAGGGTGTTTTGGTAATTTGATAAGAGGTTAAATTTGTAAAATTCCATTCCTGACTTTTTCTATAAATACCCACCTCCTTCTCTCATTTCATTCACAGTTTTTCTCAAGCTTCTTCACCTTCTTCCTCTCCTCTTTAATGGCTACCATATCATGTAAAAAAATTATAAAAAAATAATGTCAAAATATTTACAAAATATTCCATTCTCTACAAAATCAAACTCTTCTTTTTTCATAATTTACCTCTTCTTCTCACGGCCATAACTTTCTGAACACTCATCCAAATCGAAAAAGTTTCAAACTCAAGAGAATTAAGTTGGCTACAATTATCATTTACATGATTTCTTCAAAATCTAAGAGTTACTATAGCAAAATTTCAATTCTTTCAAAGTCATTTTCGTCCCAGATTTTATGGACAAAAATACCTCTACTTCTTATTATCATAACTTTTACAAAAATGAACCAAATAAAGAAAAAAAATTAGATTATATATAATTCCAGTGTCTACAACTTTTATGTTGAACATTTCTTCCATGTTTGAACTTGACTATGTCAAAATTTCATTTTTTTACAGTGTATTTTTGGGTTTCATGTTTGTCAACCCGAGAATACCCTCTCTTCTTTTGATCATAACTTCCTCATAATTAGTCGAAATCAAGTGTTTATTTTTTCGAATTCAAGAAAAAAGAAATTGAAACAACTTTATAGTAAACCACTTATTCAAATTTTATGAGTGAAAGGGTCAAAAATTAGATAGACAATGACACATTTTTCGGGTCTAATTTTGAGAATTCAAGGTCAAAGCTCCATCACTTCTTCTCTATACTTTCGGCCAACCTCCATCTCAAGCCTTGGCCAAGCGCTAGGAAGGAGAAATTAGGCTTATTTTGATTTGGATTTCAAGCATGGCAGGAAGTATGGATTAGATCTTAATTTCCTTGCCTTAAAGTTTGACGGAGTGGAATCCAAAGTGAGTTATTTCTTCCTTTAAGTTCGTTAAAAGCATTGCTAAGTTGAAGGAACTTTAAGTGTTAAGTGTTGTTTGAAAACCCTTGTTCAATGCTTGTTTGCTTTGTTTGCTAAAAAGATTATTTTATTTCCTTGTTTGATTATTTGAATGGTTAATTAATTATTTTAAAATTTAGAAGTTAATTACTTAATGGGGTACGTGGAAACAACTAGTACACGTGTTTAGTCCATAAGATCCAAGGAGACTTGGATAAGGGATGTAACATGTCGAAGAAAAAGCCCGAATGTTCCAAAATAAATATCAAATCGTTTTAACTCAAGATAAAATAAAACGTGTTACAAATATTTGATAGAATGAAGCGTTGATTTATCATTTATAGTTGTGTTTACTTTGTTAATTGATTGTTTGGTTATTTGGATTGCGCTCGACTAGTTTATGTGCACTGATTATTAGTTATTGATTGTTGACTTTGTTTAAACATTTTATGAGCAATTAATTATCCATATGCATGGGTTGGATATAAAATAATTGTTGCATAACACCTTGTGATTTATTTCACGATTTGACTATAAGGTTTTTAGCGGTAATATTTGGTTTACTTCAATTTAATGAATTGTTTTGAAAATTGGTGTTCAAATAGAAATGTTATGAAATATTTTCCCTTTAAAATAAATAGAAATGTTTGGTAATGAATATTTTGAAGTTATATTATATAAAAGTGATTTATGTAAGAATGGTTTTATAAAAATGTTTTATGAAATGGAAATAATTTCGAGGACTAAACCCGATGGTTTTAAGACGATTTTTTAATGGATTTGGGAAATGAAAATTATTACAGATTTGAAAGTACTTGTGAATATTAGTGCGAAATGATTTATTGCTTCGGGATATAAAATAATTTGTTATGTTACCGATGATATGGGTAACTTGTAACTAAAAAGTGGGTACATGTTTTTGGTATAGTCCGCTCTTAGAATAGGGGGATGTACTTATTTGTCGATTGTATAAAGGTTGGAACCTAGTTGCCTTGTTATTGGGAGAAAGCTCCCAATATAGTTGCATATGGTTTGATATGCTTTTATTACAGTATTTGGGATTTTCAAATAAACTTTTCAAAAGTGATTTGATTTAAGATCCCCAAGTGAAGTATAATTTGAATATAAAAGATATATATATATATATATATATATATATATATTTCAAAAGTTTTGAAATAAGAATTCGAGAATAAAGTCCAAAGAGATAATTTTCATAAAGGTAATTAGATTTGAAAGTCTAAAATTGAAGATTAAGCCTAAGTGGGTAGTTTTGGGAATTGCATATTGTTTGTTGCATTGTAGGCTTCATGAGTCCTATTTGTTGTAGGAGAACTACATTGGCTTGATTTTGTATCTAATTGGCTACCCAATTAGATACGGGTACGTAGGCAGTCACCAGTGGTCGGGATGCAGCCCCTAAAATAATATAGCCCTTTCATATTTATCTGTTATTGGTTGTTGTTTATCTTGTGTTATGGTATCTTTCATGCTTACTATTTTATTTCGCATTTACATTGTTTATTGAGTTCATAAGTAAGGATAATGTTGTCTCTCTCATCAGAGTTGTGCAGTGGTAAATTTATAGTCATTGTGGTTGGTATGTACTAAAGCACACTTTGTAGGATTAATAAATTAATTAATTACTCTGATAAATTGTAAATTGAAATTATTTCCTATGCATTTAGTACTGTTGAATATTTATCAAATATGGTGCATCAAGTTGGTAGTTTTCATTAGTCGTTTTAGAAAGGATGGATTTTTCGATAATTTTAACTGGTCTGAAAATTCGGGTCGTCACAATGCGTGTACTCTTTTCTCCAATTTTCAAAATTTCAACGTTCGGTTTGTGCTCATGCAGCCTTTACGAATGTTCGATCGCGGCGATTCTACGAACGTACAAATCGTCTTATTTTTCTCGTTCCAACGGACAAATTTCATCAAAATCCATGACTGTGCCATAGGACACTATTTTTGATGTTTTTAAGTCGTACAGGCTGCCGGAATGTCCACTTTCTCCTTGACCCCGGACAATTTCTATTCTTCCAAATTCTCTGGGCATATATCGGCATATACGTGTAACTATTGAAAATGCTTGAAATAAATCTGGGTCAAAATCGTTCAATAAAATTTATGGATCAAAAATGTCATACTCGATAGCATCCAAAGTTATAGTGTCATGTGGCCCAATTTGAATTTAAAAATAATATTTTATGATCCTCCGATAAGTAAAATGCAGGTCCTTACAATTTGAGTTCAAGATTTGATTTGAAAACTCTTGATTATAAGTTGGTTACAGTAGCTAGAATAAATAGCCTATATTAAGTGGTTAATGGAGCTCTATGTTTCATTTGCTATTATAGTAACGGCGAAAATAGTGGAAGCATGTCATATAGCACTTATTAGTCATATCAAGTTACAAAATTATTTTCGTAAACATACCAAACATTATTTATGAAATAATAAGTGGCTTTCAGTGTTGACTGGAAAATAAATAGTTTAATTTTGATACGAATATTTTGAATAATCATAAATAAAATGAAATTGGTTTAGTGGTATTTGTTTTCATAACAAAAGTGATGATTATTTTAGAATTATAGACTAAGCCACAATTTTAGAAAATAATTTCTTGATTATATGATTATAAATCATATGTTAATAGTGAATCATATCTCAAACAATAAAGAGAAAAACAGACATTCAATGAAAGCAACACAAGAGTTGATGAACTCTTCGGATTGATACACATAGATATATGCAATGGTAAGTCTAATAATACCAAAACATTTTCATATATTTTGTTAAATTCGCTAATGAATTATCACAAACATGAACTTGTGTATTTAAACACATATAGCATGTCTATGATAAGTTTATAGAATATAAAATAAAAGTAAATGAAATTATGTACAATAGAAATTAAAATGATTTGATTGTTCGATAAGTATATTGGAACGAGTTCTAAACAAACCTAAAATGAATAAATATTCAAATTAAAAGCCATTCCTCCCTATGATACATAATGATGTATCAATCAGGAGTAACTGAACTTCATTGAAAAAAGTACGATTAATGATAAGTGCAGTTGAGTTAACTTCTTTGTACAAGGTATGCATTAAGTAGTATACAAGGTTAAAATTAATTTCATCCGAAGAATAGTTTATAAAATCATACAAGGTAAGGCTTTGTAAGAAACCCTAACATATCCTAAGCCAATGAGTGGCAGGTTGTGCGAATCAAAAGACTACACGTAATAATCGTATGTGAGGGATCTTGTATGAGTCTCCCCAAAAAGATTTTGAAAACGATTGTCATTGGATGAAAAATTTATGTTTTGAACACAAATTTGGTAAACTAAAACCAAATTAGTTTCATATATAAGGCAACTCATTAAGTTTTTATGAATACCTATTCCATTTCACTAAGAATCAATTATTTTTTCAAGAAATACCAATTTTGTAGTGAAGGGATTTCTTTTAGAAATTATTTGGAAAATGGTTTTGGATATAATCCAAAGAAAAAATTTATCACGTGGGATGAAATGAAACTGGTTATATGGGATGAAATGAAACTAACTAAATAAACACAATGCACTAGTGTATCTAATAAGTAGTCTCACACATTGAAGATAAACTATGAGTTTCTTATTGACATCAAGAATAGATAATCCTTAGTTGTTAATTAAACCATTAATAGTATTGACTCTAGTATATGGTACGATGCACAAATTCGAAAGAATTCCAAATATGTTATCAAAACGAGTGTTATGGCACGCTCTTCGCGCATGATGATAGCACATGTTTCATATGTAAATTGATTTTTTTAACAAATTATATGTGTTTGACATATTTAAGAGAAATAATTTTATTAAATATGTTGCTATGTTTTTGCATTGGAATCATATGTAATCGGTTTGAATTTCACTTCTAAGTTGGAACATTTAACTTTTTGTTAGCTTGAATTTTTTGTCATTAATTAATAAAGAGCGAAAATGTATAGGATGTTTGATTGTTAGATCATATATTAAAGTGATACTAAGTTCGGTAATATATATAGGAGAGCGTATTGAATTTGTAAAAAAAAGTATAGTTGCTAGATCCTATTTTTAAGTGATAGTAACATTTGATAATATCTATAGAGATGCATTTGTGGAAGTTTACGCTAATAGTAAAAATAAGAAGAGAAAACCGATAAGATAATAAAATTTAATTATATCATTTTTCAAAATTTTTGAATGATCTATCGCTTACCACTTTATAAGTAAATTTATCATTCCAACCATAATCTTTTTTGAGAGGGATTTTTTTATCATCATTTTTTGATTTCTGGACATATGCACTATCTTTCATTAAAGATGCTTTTAGAGATATATCATCTTTTTGAGTCAAACTTTCCTTGTCAGAGTGTTTAATATCCATTGGTTGGCTGATAAATTGTGTTATATGCTGAAATTAATTTTTTAATATACAAAATAAAGTGATAATAACATGATGACTGACATGTGCTTTTGAACATTTTTTATAAGAAGCGTACTCTTTATGAATATTTAAAAATAAAAAATAACATGAAAAGGAAATAATTTTTTCATCGATCGGTTGATTTTATGTCCGTAAATAACATGCAATCATTATAATTTTTGAGAATGCACAAAGCAATGCACTTAAAAAAAATACAAACAAATTCTGAAAAGTGCAATTTGCTTTGTAGTATAAAATAGAAGTGTAGAAGTTGCAATTGCAGAAATGATTTATTTTTCCTGTAGAATAAGATTGAAATATATTTAAAAAAATTAACAGCAAAAAAGAATAAATTTTCATCGATCAGTTGATTTTATGTCCGTAAATAACATGTAATCATGACATTATTGTGAGAATACACAGAGCAATGCACTTAAATAAACAGTACAAACAAAGTCTAAGCAAATGCAAATTACCTTTTTAATATAAAACAGAAGTGTAGAAGTTACGGTCGCATAAATGATTTTTTCCTATAGAATAAGATTAAAATATATAAATGCAAGTTAGGGCTATAGTGTAAAGCACAATTTTAGTGGTACAATTGCACTAATCTGGAGCTGTGATAACAGAATTAACGATGGCGAACAACTAAATGAAGCGTGTCCAAAAAGAAACAGTGATAATGAAAGATCTGAATGGAGACAGCATGAGAGAGAACTGGAAAAAGAATGGGGTGAAAAGAGATGCAAATATAGATGAATAGAATGAGTGGAATTTATAAGATTTCGTTGATATTTCTAGAATGCTATATTTATGTTAAGAAGTTTGAATATTTCTATTTGGACCGATTAAGGGTTATTGATATGCATGTCACGTCTATTTTAACTCGTCTGCGGTATCTTAACTCATTTATTGATTCAGAATTTTTTGGATCGATGGGGAAAAAAATTATAGTCTAAAGAAATCTTAACTAAATGATATGGTGAATATTATGTAACGTTATACATTGTATATATGCTACCAAGTGATATCTAATAGTCATAAATACTTTTAGGGTTTTTATTAAAAAGTTAACACAACGATATTATTGTTATACGTATAACATGTTATGCATTTCAGTTTATAAACAGAATTGTATAATATAATATGGTTGCAAACCATAATTGTATAACGTTATATGGTTGCTACCCTTAATTTTGCTGTGTGTATTCCCATAATTGTATAATGTTACAGACACTTACGTGATGGTGCAATAAATTGACATAATAACGACATTATTGAATTAATGCTTATTAGTTCCACTTTCCAACATTTTATTCCTCTTCCTTTAAATCTATTTTTGCACTCATTATGTTTCTCATACATATACAATTTGATATTTGTATCATTTAATTGCAGTTAATGCATAACCTTGAAATTCATAAATCTCCAGATATGATATATAATAAATAAAGATATATATTCATTTATTTAAATTAATTAATCAGAATAAACTAATTTAATTATTTCCAATATTGTAAAACCATTTCTGTTTTGATATTTGTGTCATTTTTTCACAATCTAATACATAATCTTGAAATTCATAAATATCTAGATGTGATATACAATAAATCAAAACATATTACATTGTTTAAATTAATTGTACATTAACATATATTTTTTTGATTAACCATATAAGGGCAATTTTGGAAGTTTGTGGTCGAACCAAAAGTTTGTGTTTCCAAGCCATATTATAAAAACAATACAAACAAATCCTAAAAAGTGCAAATTGCATTTTTAATATAAAACAAAAGTGTAGAAGTTGCAGCCGCAGAAATGATTTTTTTTCCTGTAGAATAAGATTGAAATATATCTAAAAATAAAAAATAACATGAAAAAAGAACAAATTTTCATCGATCAGTTGATTTTAAGTTCGTAAAGAACATGTAATCATGATATAATTTTGAGAATACACAGAGCAATGCACTTAAATAAACAATGCAAACAAATTCTAAAAAATTCAAATTACCATTTATTTTAATATAAAATAGAATTTTAGTAGTTACAGTCGTAGAAATGATTTTTTTTCCTGTAGAATAAGATTAAAGTATATAAGTGCAAGATAAGGCTACAGTGTAAAGCACAATTTTAGTAGTATAATTACACTAACCTGAAACTATGATATAGGAGACTAACGATGGCGAAAAACTCAATGAAGCGTGTCTAAAAAGAAATATGTTGGTGGAAGATAAGAATGGAGATGGGAGGAGAGAGAAGTGGAAAAGGAATGGAGTGAAAAGAGATGTGAATATAGATGGATAGAGTGAGTGACATTTATTGGATTTGGTATATATTTCTAGAATGCTATATTTGTGTTATGAAATTCGAATATTTCTATATTGGACCAATTAATGGTTATGGATATGCATGCTACGTCTATTTTAAATCATCTGTAGTATCTTAACTAATTCATTGACTCAGAAATTTTTGGATCATGATGGAGAAAAAAAATTAAAATCTACATAAATCTTAATTGAATGATATGGTCAAATATTATGTAACATTATACATGGTATATATGCTACCAAGTGATATCTAATGGTCATAAATAATCTAATAGGTTTTTATTGAATAGTTAATAGAGCAATATCATTGCTACACATATAACATGTTACATTTTTTCAGTTTATGAGCAGAATTGTATAATGTTATATGGTTCTTACCCATATTTGTATAACGTTATATGGTTGTTATCCTTAATTTTGCAATGTGTTTATTCTCATAATTGTATACATTATATCAGCCACTTGCTTGATGATGCAGTAAATTGATATAATTACAGCATTATTGAAGTGATGCAAATTAATGCTTATTAATTCTACTTTCCAACATTTTATTCCCCTTCCTTTAAATCTAATTTTGCACTTATTAAGTTTCTCATACATATATATATATATATATATATATATATATTTTGATATTTGTATCATTTATTCACAATTTAATGCATAACGTTGAAATTCATAAATCTCCAGATATGGTATACAATAAATAAAGATATATATTTATTTGTTTAAATTAATTATACATTAACATGTATTTTTTCCTTGTTTCATATAAAAAGCAAGTTTAGAAGTTCGCGGTTGAACTAAAAGTTTGCGCTTCCAAGTCAACTATCTATAAAGATATGATTTTGACAGTTGTAGCTGAATGATCCATCGATCAAAAATATGTCTTTAAGGGAAAAATAAATGTGGTTGGAATATAGTGAGAAACATAGATAAGAATAACATCGTAAATTTCATTTGTTGAATTAACGCAACAGATTCGCCATTAAATATGCTTAAGTTGATTCAGACTTTATTTACAAAATTATCGCCAGCTATGACTTTGTGTGTTGATAAGCATGTGTCAAAATTGAAAAATCTAAATGATGATTTAGAATATATAGTTTGCATATAACAATCAAAGTACCTCGAAGTCGGTATAAGCGATATTAAGTTTGTGGAATTTTTATTATGAGCCAAGAACAAATGTAAAAATATCACTCGAAAAGCATTAAAGTTGAACAAGTGTTTTGATAGAAATATCATATAGTTCGATTTTTAATCAAAATGCAGACGAAGCATGTGTCTGCACAATAATTTAAAAGGCACATAGGTTTTCTAAAAGTATAAGTAAACAACATACTGCTAATTGTTAACGATATACTTATTTAATACAATAATAGTTTGGTTAATTAATACTCATTTTTGGAATTATAAATTATATCTTTTATAGTATGAAACGACCCGACTTTCTCACCACAGAAAATCGCATCATTTTTAAGAAAGAAAAGGGATATGAAAGAGAAAAGACAGAGAAGAAAGAAAGAAACAACATCAGAATCTAAACAGCAGAACGAATGAATTATATTAATCACATAATACATTACATAGTATCATATACATCAGAGATACACAGCTATACAACACATACTAGACAGTTAGAAACACCTGTCTAGTTATACAACTGAATACAACTCAAAGACAAACGACTCAGAGAACACACAGCGGAATACTATATTGCTATACGCAGAAGCCTCCTGCTCCATTGCTCCTTCAGAATTCGTCAAGCCAACCTGAATTCCCTGGCTACTCGTAAAAATTTGAGTACCCAAGAATTTAAGAAAAACAGAATAAACTCCGGGTCAGACATGGGTCTGGTGTGAGTAAACGGTTAAAATTGCTTAATTTTAAAAACCTTTTGAAAGAAAAGGTATCACGTAAGACTTCCCACACATAAACATGGAAAAGTTTTTACCTTACGCTAACCAAAACATTTGATAGGAAATCCAGTGATATTATAATAGGGTCTAGGGTTTTCAAATAAATATGAAATAGCCGAAATTGTTACATTATTAAATTCCAACTACTAGCCACAAAAGTGGGTAATACAATCAAATCTGATGGCACCTATTGGATTTTGGATCCCATACAATGGCAGGGCTACTGGGGTACCGCCCGTCATAGTACGTGGCCTAGATCACCGTACCGAGGAGTGCGCCCGCTCCCCTGCAACACAAGGCCGGAACCATTCCTTACTGAACAGTTTCGAATAAGACAACCCCGGCGGTTGTAGCTATTCAACCGCCCACACAGCCGAAATAAAAGGGACTCTAGACAGGGATTAATCTCATCCTACTTGGGCATGACCCACTTAGCCTTGCTGCACCTACCCTGTTTTAGCCATTCCCGGTTGTTGAGGCTTGAGGCTACGATTACCTTTAGTGAACACATCACTTACACTGCTCATCGTCCACCTGACGATGTTCTGAAAGCATTCAATCCATACAAGTTCGGTCCGGGTTCGAACGAAACCGAAGGCATTATCTCGTTACACTCATTTTGGAATCACCCTCGGAGTTAACGACAATAACCCTTGCACTCTGAATCTTCATCTTCACTTGAGATTCACGACCTATCGTTAATTTGGATCGATGTGGTTTTCGAATATCCAAATATGGAAACCCGATCCCGGTCTCATCGAAATCCAAAACGTATCTTTTAGGTAAAAGTTGTTTAAGGTTAAACAATTCAATTCAACTATCTATATACACACAGATAGATAATTCACAAGTCACAATTGATAACCACATTATCAAAATAAACAGATGATCCACAAAAAAATAGGTAATCCATATCATCATCATAATAGATAATCTATATTACCATCACAATGCAACCAAGCATTCATACCACACAACATTACTTATCTCATTTCTGAGATTACATCCATTCAAGACAATCAATGTCACCCATTCATACATAAGCAATGATTTACTTAATCACAACATAATTAATTTAAAATGAATTAAATTAACTATCTCTATCTCTAATTAATTTAAAGTGAATTAAATTAATTACTTCATCTCTTAATTAATTAAAATTAATTAAATTAATTACCTTCATCACAATAAATCTTGCTTACTTATCCATTAATTAAACAAATTAATTAATCATTATCTTAATTAATCAACCTTGATTAATTTACTCTTAATCAAGTAATTAATCCTTAATTATTCTCATTAATCATATTAATTAAGGAACCTTAATTAATTACTTCCATTAATTAATTAACTATAATTAATTACATTATTTCTTAATTTATATTAGTTAATCATGCTTAAACTAATTAAAACAACTTTAAACAGTAATAAATTACTCTTAATTACTTTTAATTATATTTATAAATCCTTTGATTTATTACACCAAGTAATAAACCCTTAATTACTTTACCAAGTAATTATCCACTTAAAATTACTTCCAAATAAGTAATTTCACTTATCTCAATTACCCCTGTAATTTATTCATCAATTGCTTATCTTAAGTAATTTCCCTTGTCAAAACTTATTAAGTAATCATACTTAATCATTTATCAAGTGACTAGCTTTAATTAATTAACTAATTAATTAACTTACTTGATCATACCACCTCATAAATCAAAATCGAGTAATTCATCCCTTAATCACTCTTTAACCAAATTACTCTTTAACCAAATTAATCTTTAATTTATAGATTAATTATCTTCAACTATTAATTAATAAACCTTAATTATTAATCAATCCTTTAATACAAAGTAATCAATCACTAATTACTTTTATAATTAATTAATTAACCTTAATTAACTAATTAATTATCTCTTAATCATTAATTAATAAAACTTAATTATTAATTAACAAACTTAATTACAAATTCATTAATTCATAATTATAATTAATCAATCCTTAATTACAATTAATTAACCTCAATAAAAATAGTTAATTAATTCTTAATTAACTTGCATTATAGATTAATAACCTTTTAATTATTAATTAAGAAAACCCAATTATTAATTAATAAAACCTTTATTAAGTATTAATTAATTACTATTTAATTATCCCTTAATTACTTAATTAATAAGTAATTACAATTTAATTAATCATTAGTCATTAATTAAATCATCATAATTAGTAGTTAATTAAATAAATAATTATACTTAATTAATTACTTAATTAACCCTTTTAAATAATTATTTAAATTAATTAATTAAACTTAAAATTTCTAAAAACTAATTAATTATTATTCATTTAACTTAATTATCCTTAACATAAAACATTATCTTTAAATAACCTTGAAAACTTACTTAACTTAATTCATTAATTAATTTGAAATATAAAGAAATCATTAATTACCTACCTTTAATTATTAATTAACAATCATTAGTTTCAAGTAAATAAATTAATAAAATCTTTAATTGTTAATTATAAATCCTTGTTCATTAACTAATTTAATAAAACATTTCCTTATAAATTCCCTTTTTTATTCCAAAATAAGTTGGAAAATAACAATAAGGTTTTTAACTTAAAACATTTTAAACCATTCATACAAATTCATTCATATAAACAAATCAATTTAAGAAATGAATTACAAGAATTTAATTTAGCTTAAATTATTTAAAGTTTAAAACTTACTTATTTTAAATAAAAATCTGGTTGAACATTTCAATTTGGGTCCAACCCATGTATACATGAATCCAAGAACCAAGTACATCATCCTTTCCTTTTAAAAACAATTTGACTTGAAAATTTAGTAAAAAAAACTGTTTTAGTTAAAAATTTAAAACTGTTAAACTTAACAGTTTAATTCAGGATTTCAAAAGACCCAGAAAATCACTCGAGCCACAACCTAGAATTCACGCGAGTTTTCTCAAGTCATTTACCCTATACCCTGAGCTAATACCCAGCAACCCAAAACAACCACAACCCACTGACACCCAAAACGATACGTGCACCTTCACCAGTGCCGGAACCACCTCCGGTCAATGACGACCTCATCTCCAAGTCACCAAACTTCCCTACAAGCACCTACGATCAACAAAACACCTTTTCATGCCTCGATTCAAAATCGAGTACCCAGGGTGAAATGAAACCCAAACCCAATCATCAGAAAAATTCCCTGAACCCCCGCCTCCGATCAACGATAACCCCTACAACTTCGGCTATGGATTGCCGACCCACCGCGCTTCCTTCTCCCAAAATTTCTTCAAGCTCAATGCATAAATGAAGATGCAGTAGACAAATTCCCAAGTTCGAACAGAACTAGGTTTAAAAACAAAATCTAGCAAATCTAATCTTCACGATGGATTACAAACCCTTCAGAATTTTTGCCACACTCCCCAATCCTGCTTCTAGCTCCATCAAGAATCCCGAGCACCCCAGATGCAAAGATCATCTGATTTTGGCCAAAACCCAAATTGCAGACAAATCCCAAATTCACATTCAATTTAATTTTAAAAATTGTGATTTTCTTTCTAAAATTCAAATTTCCCAGTGACAATCCAGATTACATAATTATTTCATCCATTTTCAACATTTGTTTTCAAACCTTGGTGATTAAGTGTCACTACATTGTTTATTTTCCAGATAATTTTCAAATACCAGAACTTAGTTTTATTTTTAGTTCTTAGTTAATACTTAAACTAACTTATCTTGTTTAAATCTAAGGCTTATCAGTTGTTTAAATAGAATAGCTTGTAGTTCTAACTATTTCCTAAATTTTGCAGTAAGGAAAAATAAACAGAGAAGATCAAGCATGCACAGATTCAAAGCCATACAACACATTGCATATTTATATACACAAAGAACAGAGGCAAACTTATATAATAAACAGAGAAGATCAAGCATGCACAGATTCAAAGCCATACAACACATTGCATATTTATATACACAGAGAACAGAGGCAAACTTATATAAAATAAATATCATCACAAACTCATATGCAACATAAAATATACTACTTAAATTTTTGTAAAATGTTTACTATCCTCTTTTAAAATGAAGTGCAGAGGTTTGAAAAAGAACTGGAAGCCTTCAAACTGAATTTGCTTTCCAGATTTGTATTTTTGAAACTTGCAAACACTTGAACTTGAAAATTCAAATCTGGAGTACTTGCATGCATTGAAAACTGGCAAATGCTTGAACTGTTTTGAAAACATATTGCAGGCTTTTGATCACAGAATGGTTTGAGGAGTGTTTTGTAGGCTTTGCATTTGAAAAGGTTACAGGTTTTCAACTTTATTTCTGGATTGTTTTTTAGTTTGAGGAATTGATGGCAGGCTTGAGAACATTACAGATCTGCATTTGAACTTAAGAGGTTTTACAGGGAACAAATTTGTAGATTTGATTTGCACATTGGTTTGAGGATTTTCTGGATTGTTTGAATTGAGGAATTTCAGATTTGAATCTGCCATTGTTTTCTAATTTTTTTGAGAAGAAGATAAAAAGAAAAATGAGAAGGAGATTGGAAATGTTTATAAGTAAATTTATATTTTATTAAAATTTAAAAGAAAATGCAAAAAAAATGACACATGTCTTTAAGTTACATTAATGTTTTAACACTTGTTATCTAAATGATTATAACTTTAACACTTGTCAAATTTTATTTACATTTATTCTAAAAGAAATTTAAAAGCTTTTTAAATTAATTTCCTAATTAACTAATATGTTTTCTTAATTTAAAAATGCTTTCCTAATCAAATTCCTAATTAACAAATACATTTAATAATTTATAAACACTTTTCTAAATTTATATAAATACAATTTTTAAAAGAAAATAAAATAAAACCAATTATAATTTAAATAAAATTATATATAATATTACAAACTCATTTTAAAATGCTATTTCAAAAAGCCTTGTATTTATTCTTATTAAATAAATACAATTCCAAATTTCTATAGATAAATTTCTATAAAAAGAAAAATATAAAACAAATCTTATTTTCAACTAAAAACATTATCTATATATTTTAAATTCAAACTATATTATCATTTTATTTTAAGATGTATGTATATCCCCTAAATTCAAATTTATATTCAATTCAAAGTAAATTTAAAAATCCAAATCTAAAATCAATTTAAATAACTATAATATCAATTTTTAAATAAGCTCATTACTATTTATAAATATTTTATCCTATTTTAAAATCAATTTAAACACACAAAAATAAATATATTTAAACACACTTATTAACTTTGAAAACAATAAGTCAATTTAGAATTTATTTACACAAACAAAATAATTATTCTTATTTTAAAACCAATCTATAACCATAATTAAGACATTATATTATTATTAATTGGTTATTTATTTTTGAAAATAACAATTTTATCCATTCAAATAATTTAAATTAAGAGATTATCACTTTTTAAATTCCTGGAAATTCCGGGATATTACATAGTAATTATAAAGGATATAGTAATTATATCTTTTATAGTAATTTGGAATATGTAAGATGGATTCCTTACGCATTAGCGATATAAATTATCATACATGTTGTACTGCCTACAATATCATCATTTGTTTATGCATTCGATGCATGAAGCAAATATAAAATCCAAATTAAGATCGCTAAATGGTAGTTTAGATTGTTCTCAAGTATTTGCAAAATATTATAGAATTGTTTACAAAACAACGAACTTCTTATGAAGGGGCGTTCAAACTCAGACTTCAGTAATGATATTGAGTATCATATCTCAATATAAAATTGTGTTCTATCCTCAATTAAGAAGCTTTAAGTTGGAAATATTTCATACGAAACAAAAGGCTGTGGTTGATTCAACAAAAAGGCTAAGGACATCACCTTGAACAATGCAATGATAAAAGTATTATAAATACAATCCATAAATTTATAACTATGTTTAGAGTGATTCCAAATGTTGATAATCCCATGTCATTAGTATATGATAACTATGTCGTGATATAGTTCATAAAAGGATCTAAACCTCTTTGGAAGTCAAGGTACATACTCTGAGTAGTTTCATATAATATAAGCGATTTATCAACTTTAGAGAGATTGACGGAGTAGATAATAAAAAAATAGCATACTCGTCCACTAAGGGACTAACCCGATTAGTTTTGAGAAAACCGATCGACGAAGTTGGAATAAGATTTCATAACTGATCCCAAGTGCAAGTGGGAGATTGGTAGAGTCTGGAGTATGTCCTAGGAGAAGCTATGTAATTTGTCACAAATATCTAACTTGATAACCAATTTTTCAAAATAAAAGTGATTTATCATAATAAAATAAACATGTCATTTTAGATAGTACTAGCCAAGATGTATCAAAAGTGGATATCGATACATCCATTGAGACTAGTGTATATAATGCTCTTTAAATGTTAGGTAGTGTATTACTCGTGGCCACTAGGGGAACCAAGGGGTTACATACTGATAGTTACTAGATAACTAAGGAATGAACTCACCCAATATTTTTCTTTTGGTTAATGTAACTATGGTCAAACAGAAAATATCGATGTGATAATATTGCACAATTCTCTTGACTTAAGAATATTATTGAGCTTCAATATGCAAACTCTACTTTGATTATAGTCAAAAAGCGGCACGGTGTCCATTGAAAGACTGCAGTTGGGTCGAGCGGAAACAGTGGGAGTGAGACACTACTCAATGGAGAATTCATCTTCTCGGTTATACAAGCTTAGTATCATGGTCAATTGAAGCCAATTCAAAGTCAAAGTCCCTGACCTGAGCATTTCGATTGATAATAATTATTCTTATTGAAATAAGACTTTGTGTTTGGATTATAAAGTTGGATATGGACGATATTGGAATTTTGATCATTACCAAATTCCATAAGTCCTAATGTGATATAGTTTTGATGAAGGGAATTAGTTTGAATAATAGTTACTACATATAGCACTTAAAATAAGTAAAGTTGGATTTTACCAAAGCTGTGTAAGTGATAAATTTGGCTATAATGTCACAACACAAAGTAAGGTGAAATGTGAACGTTAATATTCAAATTATTCAATATTAACAGCTGATTGAATTTACACAAAAGAATCACACAACCAAAATGTTGATACTCCAACTACCACCTGATTTAATTAATTAATTGTTATAAATAAATAAATTAATCAATATTTATGATAACTAATTATAAAATTTTATTTGATTTGTGTTGATCAATATAAAAATAGTAGGTATATAAAAAAATTACACATGCATCGATATATTATATCGATGTGCGCTTAATTAGATTTAAATGCATATTTATTTGACTAGGCTTGGAGCAGTTTGGAGGCCCAAATATGGGCTAGATTGGACGATTATGTATGTTATAGAATGGGGTTGAATTGGATTCAAAAAGGTTTGAAATAGCAAGATGAAATAGCTGATCCGGATCCACTTTTAGCTTCTCTAACCCTTTGCTATTTAAAGGACTTTAACCCCACTTTTTGCAACTCTTGATTTTTCCTTCTTCACTTCCATTTTTGGCTGGACCTCCTCTCTTCTCCAAAATTTCAAGCAATTAAAACGTAAGGTTAAATAAGATAAGGACATTGGTGATTAGTGCTTTCAGTTTGGTAGCTCTCTTTGGAAGTTTTGCATACAATTCAAGAGTCGACTGATTCAATGTTTCAATATATTATAGCTAGGACATAGTCATGGAAATAACTTTATTTACTTCATTATATACATTTATCATTTATTATATCATCCATGTGCAATTATATTGTATATATATTATCATGAATCCATATATGTCTGTGCTGTCAACATTATATATATGTATGTATGTATGTATGTATGTATGTATATATGTATGTATGTATGTATGTATGTATATGTATATATATGGAACAGATCAAAAACCCCATATTTTTAGCCTCCAACATAGCCTCTTAATTTCAGACAATCATTTTATTTAAATATTAATTGTTTCTCTCTCTTATCACACCATGCAACTATTTAAATAGAAAGGAGTGGCTGATATTAAAGGGCTTTGTTTGGAGTGGAAACTAGGGGATTGTTGATCCTTCCCTATACATATAATAATTAAAAATAATTATATATATATATATATATATATATTTGTATTTGTATGTGTATAGCTTACAGGTATAAGAGGAAAAATTAATTTTTTTCGAATTCAATAATAATTTTCAAAGGATTTTCAAATAAAATGTCATAAAATGTATAAATAAATATAAAAATTACGTATAAAATTTTGCCAACAATATAAACATAATATTAATCAAAACTAGAACAAAATTGCTTTTCCATATTTTTATTAATAAAATCGTATGTGTAAATATATATTCATATATTACAGAATATGACATATTGTTTGCACCAAAATTGGGCAACACCCTTCGGAAGTTTTTGAAGAGATAATAAATGAAGAAACTAAATTGAAAATGGGGATTATCTAACAAAAACTCCAAATCATAGAAAAGTAAATTGCACGGAAGACAGTAATTTAGAGTGGTTCGGCGTTTTGCCTACGTCCACTATGAAGTTTTGTCACTTTATTGCTTTATACTTGAAGGTTACAAGTGTTTTAAAGCGAAGTACAGCAGATAATAGACTTGAATTCGAAATCAGCCACAATGAAGACGATATGGAGTGATTCTGGCAGCGTTCAGGCGTGTTTTCTCTCTAAGAATTCTCCGATCCCCTTTCTGAATGACCACGGGCTCTATTTATAGGTGTAGGAGGCTGATATTTCGCCTAAAATGATGGGAGAACGCTTCTGGCACGTGAGGGGGCCCGTATGGCCGAATTCTGGAGATCCGGGCCCACTTTGGGATCGATTCGACCCTTGGTTCGAATCGATCAAAAAAGCGTCCAATCGTGATGAAACTTGGCATGGACATTCTTCTATGTATACGCAAGCTCCTATGAAAATTTCATAGCATTTGGACTTGTAGATCTCAAGTTATGATCGATTCAAGATGGTGCTCCTCGTCCTATGGGTTCGTTCGAATCGATATGGTTCGAATCCATAGGGTCGAATCCATGCTCCTGCGCGTGAGAATGACGACGTGGCGCGAATTTCCCGGGTTGATCCTCTTGTTTCTCTGAGTTTACTGGGTCGAACCCTAGGTTTTAGCCGCGTTTACTTGGTGGATTCGAGATGTTGGATTCGAAGATTCGTTACCTTCGAATCGATGGAACCGGTACTTATTCGAATCGAATAAAATATGTTACTGTGGATCGATTCGAAGTTGTCTCAACATGGGGATTCGAAGACAAGCAGGGAATGGAGTCGGAGCTCCCTCAATTGCATGGATTCGAAGGACACTTCCTTGATGGATTCGAAGGTGGAAGATGGATTCATGGATTCGAACTAGGGCATACGAGTATGGATTCGACGCATGGCTATCTAAGGGCTTGCTCGATGGAGTCGAAGTAAAGGTACTCCTCATGGATTCAGAGCAATATACGTCTGATGGATTCGAACTAAATCATACAAGGGTGGATTCGAACCATTGCTATCTTGATGGATTCGAGGCACGGCTACATCTCATGGGTTCGAACCAATGCAAGGATGATGGGTTCGAACCTAAGGCTTGGTCCTGTTGGGTTCGAACCAAGGCTATTCCTTCCACTTTCCACTGGCGATGTCTTGAGCATACGAACTCGGATTGTCTCGAAATTCGAAACGTTGGCTTCTATGGATTTACTTGACGTGCGTTATCAATTATAGCCCGATCCAGACTTGGGCAAAACTCATCGGTATTTGTAGTTATCCGGCAATCATTCAATGTCGAGGACGTGTGATCCTGTTTTTCCAGTCAACTCCTTGGTATCTCGGCCTTGCCAGAAGGCGGGATAACATTTGTTTGCACCAAAATTGGGCAACACTCTTCGGAAGTTTTTGAAGAGATAATAAATGAAGAAACTAAATTGAAAATGGGGATTATTTAACAAAAACTCCAAATCACAGAAAAGTAAATTGCACGGAAGACAGTAATTTAGAGTGGTTCGACGTTTTGCCTACGTCCACTATGAAGTTTTGTCACTTTATTGCCTTATACTTGAAGGTTACAAGTGTTTTAAAGCGAAGTACAGCAGATAATAGACTTGAATTCGAAATCAGCCACAATGAAGACGATATGGAGTGATTCTGGCAGCGTTCAGGCGTGCTTTCTCTCTAAGACTTCTCCGATCCCCTTTCTGAATGACCAGGGGCTCTATTTAAAGGTGTAGGAGGCTGATATTTCGCCTAAAATCAGGGGAGAACGCTTCTGGCACGTGAGGGGGCCCATATGGCCGAATTCTGGAGATCCGGGCCCACTTTGGGATCGATTCGACCCTTGGTTCGAATCGATCAAAAAAGCGTCCAATCGTGATGAAACTTGGCGTGGACATTCTTCTATGTATACGCAAGCTCCTGTGAAAACTTCATAGCATTTGGACTTGTAGATCTCAAGTTATGATCGATTCAAGATTGTGCTCCTCGTCCTATGGATTCGTTCGAATCGATATGGTTCGAATCCATAGGGTCGAATCCATGCTCCTGCGCGTGAGATTGACGACGTGGCGCGAATTTCCCGGGTTGATCCTCTTGTTTCTCCGAGTTTACTGGGTCGAACCCTAGGTTTTAGCCGCGTTTACTTGGTGGATTCGAGATGTTGGATTCGAAGGTTCGTTACCTTCGAATCGATGGAACCGGTACTTATTCGAATCGAATAAAATATGTTACTGTGGATCGATTCGAAGTTGTCTCAACATGGGGATTCGAAGACAAGCAGGGAATGGAGTCGGAGCTCCCTCAATTGCATGGATTCGAAGGACTCTTCCTTGATGGATTCGAAGGTGGAAGATGGTTTCATGGATTCGAACTAGGGAATACAAGTATGGATTCGATGCATGGCTATCTGAGGGCTTGCTCGATGGAGTCGAAGTAAAGGTACTCCTCATGGATTCGAAGCAATATACATCTGATGGATTCGAACTAAATCATACAAGGGTGGATTCGAACCATTGCTATCTTGATGGATTCGAGGCACGGCTACATCTCATGGGTTCGAACCAATGCAAGGATAATGGGTTCGAACCTAAGGCTTGGTCCTGTTGGGTTCGAAGCAAGGCTATTCCTTCCACTTTCCACTGGCGATGTCTTGAGCATACGAATTCGGATTGTCTCAAAATTCAGAACGTTGGCTTCTATGGCTTTGCTTGACGTGCCTTATCAATTATAGCCCGATCCGGACACGGGCAAAACTCATCGGTATTTGTAGTTATCCGGCAATCATTCAATGTCGAGGACGTGTGATCCTGTTTTTCCAGTCAACTCCTTGGTATCTCCGCCTTGCCAGAAGGCGGGATAACATTTGCCCCCCAAAGTACGTCTTGTGTAAACATGACGTGCTTTGAAAAGTCGCAGTCTCACGTTGGACAATCGGGACATTCTCTTCTGAAAGTTGTATTCTTTATTGCTGCAATTAACCGTCGTATGATTGTGATTTGACTGTTAGTCGTTGAAACCAGGACGAGATGAACATTTGATCCCTGTAAATGTTAAAGATCAAGTGTTACTCATACACATGTGCATATATGTGTCACCTTGACTTTGGTCTACGTTGCAATATTGCAAGTCGTTGTTGGTTCGGTTCGTTATCGAATTCCGCATCGGTCCTCTCCTGAACCGATATGAGATTCGAGCCAAAACATTGTTTTTATGATTGTCTATGATCACCCTCTTGTATTGATCCTCTCCTGGATCGGTATAAAAGGTAGACAAGTAATTTTCAAATCGTAGTGATGCATTCATCCTCATCGACAGTTCCTGTGGATTCGAAGCATGTCTGTTCGAATCGGTAGCTTTCGAATCGATGGTGCGATAGAATTAACACTTCGAGTCGATTGGATCTTCGATCCAGCCCTTGTTCAAGTGCTTCTTCAAATCGATGATGCCTTGCATAGATGCAACCTTGCCGGGTTCAAAGTTTACGAAGGAGTCAGAGCCATGAGGGATTCGAAGTCTCTGAAGGATTCAACATTGTGATGGATTTGAAGCTTTGTGGATTCGAAAGTAGTTGTTCGAATCGATGGGGTTGTGACCTGTGGCAAGCGGTCAATATGACCGGGAGACGAAGCGCCACTAACCCATCCTGGAATCCATATAAATACACGAGGCCGGTTTCATTTTCACTTTTTACTTTTTACTATTGCTTTAGCTGCTTCTTCGAATCTGTCTCCCAGAGCCAAATCAAACGTGCTTTTCCACGAATCGATCAAATTCCTTCAAGCTTCCATTTGTAATCGAATCAAATCAGGTACCCAATGGATCGATTCGAGTTAAGAATGATGAAACTGGAATTTTTTGGCATCGATTCGATTTTTTCTTCTAAAAATTTTGAAGAGTTGTGAGATCTGAAATGGGTCGATTCGATGGGTTTGAGACATGAATATTTTTGAATCGTATCGACCCAGAGTGTTGTTTTTGGAGGAGCAGAGCTTTCGAAGGACATTGTCTTTCTCTGCCTCGTATCGATTCATAAGATTGTCATTTGAATCGATTCACATAGCAGGGTTTCGAATCGATGCTTGTGAAGGAGCTTCGTGTTGATCGATTCGAAGTAATAGTCCAATGATCGATTCAAAGGCATGGAACTTTGATCGATGCGAAGTTACCTTGCACCGATGGATTCGAAGTGCTCCTCCATCCCAAAGTTACATTGAGTCGAACCTCATGGATTCGAATCATATCGATTCGATTTGCATCGATTCGACTCGTATCGATTCGAGTCGATCGATTCGAACGTCTTCGCTCCGGAGACTGCTACTCTTCTGATTTGTTCCAACTTCTGAACTACGACCAATTTCAAGTTGAATTTTGATGAAATTAATGAACTTTAGCATACTTGACTCCGACGAGCTTCGGCATTGCACAATCGAACTTGACGGTAAGACTTGACTTCCTTTTTGAAGCTCGTCGATGGAACTGCGACTTAACCAAAACATAACAGATTTATACTTGAATTGGTCAGTAGCATCTGGATGGTGTGGATGTGACGGTCAGTGATGACGGTCATTTCTATTCTCAAATTCCAAAGTTTCGTTATTCAGACATCTTGTTCCAACTTGTAAAATCTGCTTAAGTTATGCACAGCATTGCACTGTACAACATTATCATATACTTCACACCGGGGAATACACGGGCTTCTTTTGTACTTAACGCTGCTTTCTGGTGAGTTAGTTAATTATGGAGTCTTCAAGTTCTCAACAACAAGAGGTACAAAGCTCGCCTCCTCCAGTGCTTGAGATTCCAGAAATCCCTCCTGAAGTGATAGATCCGGCTCCGGACGAATTGCCGGAGGCTTTATTTATCGAGGACCCCGTTGATTCCGTCCAGTCCAACATCTCCAAAGCATTAATGGGTCGGATATGTTCGAAACATAACCTATCTCTGAACGATGTTTTGCTACCGGGCGTTGATGACAGACCTCACAATCTGCCCGAGGGGTATACTGCTTTCTATCGCCATGCCTATGCGGCTGGAACTCTCCCTCCATTTAACCAATATATCAAGGAGATGTTATCGTTCATTGGAATCGCCCCCTCACAACTTCATCCCAATGGACACGCATTGCTGAACAGTGTTTTTGTTTTATTTATGGATCATCTCTTTCGTCCGCCAAGGCCAACTGAGATTAGACACATATTCAACTTCAAGAGCAGGGGCAATAGTCCATCCTTCACCTTTTTGGAAGCAGTTAGAAACTGCCAGATCATGACGGGAAACTAGACCAGACTCAGTTATTTTAAGAATGAATGGTTTTTTGTTCAATGCCCCCCAGGGTTCGCTAGACGATGGCTGTCTAGACGTAAGTGTCGTAAATCGCACAAGCTTTCTTTAATAGTCGTTGACAACACTTGAACTAATATCAGGCGTTTTTCTTGCAGCTATCATCTCAAGGCCTGACGGTGGTCACTACAAAGGTGTTGTCCGATGTTTACAAGGGGTCCCGAGTGATTTGCGGCACATCGACTCGGTGTTAACTGATGATGACTTAAGGACACTGGGTTTAATTGAGACGAACTAGAGTATTATCATCGAGGGGTTGGCGAAATCGGCTTCGAAGACAAAGAAGAAGACGACGAAAAGAAAACCCGGCGTAGTGATAAGAGAAATGAGCGACGACGAGAGGACACCCACTGATACCGAGTTAGCGGCTGTTCTTTCCCAAATAGAGGAAAAGCGAAAAGGCAAGGCTGTTGTCCCTAAACTTAAGAGACGGAAGTCTGTAGTCGTGTCTCGTTTGATCCCCGGAATTACTACCTCTGACGCTGCTCCTTGTCAATCAAGAAACATTTTTATAGGACTGGATGACATTCCCATCCCGGAATACGTATCTCTCCACCATGAGTCCGGGTTGGATGAACTCCGGGAAGCATTAGAAATAAGCGAGGCTTTACCTGTTAGTGCAGTCGACACTTCTGGTTGATCGGGGGTTTTGCACATTTGCATACACTTTCATAACACTACACGGCTTCCACACAAATTGTATTGCTTTCTCCTAGTATTTGACTGAATTGCATCTCTTTTTCAGGTGCTACGACTGGCCGTCACTCTACATTGGACAAACTCCGACGAGTACATCACCCTTCGTCTTATTACGAATCTCGACGTGGAGACTCCGATCGCGATCGTGAACGGAGGCATCATGGCCAGCAATATTATGCCAGGGATTATCATCGCAGTTATTCCAGTCAGGAGCGATCGGATAGAGATCGGAGACACCGCTCCTCCTCTCGTTCTCCTCCGCCACCCCGAAGCCATATTCAGGTGTCCGAGCCTCTGCGATATCAACCATCTTCGCAGGTTTCGAGGCTCGAGCCATACCGTTCTAGAGCTGAGGTTGCTACGACCACGGCTGCGGAGGAGGCCCCTATCGAACCATCTGGTGAAGGGGCCATCAGACTTGCTCAATTGAAGAGGGATTTTCTGGAGATTTGCTTCGACGCTTGTATTTTTCCTCCTAATCTTAAAAGAATCCCCGAAGATGCCGTGACCACTGCACTTAGCTACACCCGCGATTTCTATGCTCAGTACAAAGAATGGTATAAAGCGGCTGTTAAAGCTTCAAAAGCAGCCTTTGATCGGGCCAAAATTATCGAGAAACTGGAAGCCGACTTGGCTCAGAAGAATCGCATTGTTGACATACTCTAATCTGAGGCGGAATCTTCCCGTAAGGCCGAAACTGAGCCGTTAAAAAAGGTTGATGAGACATTAGTTGAGATGGCGAAGATGCAACAGGAACATTGCACTTTGGTTGAAGATCTGGGCCATCGATACAAAAATGTTGAAGCCGAGCAGGATGCGGCAGTCAAAGAACTAGAGGAATTAAAGGCTAAGTTTGCTGATATGAACAATGAAAAAGACGATGCTAATACAGCCGCGCAAGAAGCGTGTGAGCAAGCTGTGTCTCTCCGAACTGAGCGTGATGCGGCAGTTGCAAGGGTTAAGGAGGTTGAAACGGAGGTGGAGGAGAGAGTCCAGGCCGAGAGGTTCAAGATGGAGGCCGAATTTGACGAACTCTTGGACACATATAATGCCAATGTGTTAGAGCATGGAAATCTCTCCTGACTAGGAGATTACTCGATGCCTCTCTACAATGCCTGGAAGAAATTATTGGAGAACAAGAGGATGTCTTGCCCGGATTAGTATTAGATGAGTTTGAGCTCGAGTCACGTTTGCTTAGCGGGGATGAGAGAAAAACTCTTCACGAGGCGATAATTTCTGTTGTGAAAGAAAGACTTGGCATCCATCAAATGGAGATCGGTGAAGGTTCGGGTGTCGCGCATCATAGTGAGAATATCGAAGTCCCTATCCCGACTTCATCCGAAGCTACCGCCGCGGTTGATCCACAAGTTATTCCTGCTTACAACCCGGACCAACCGGAGTTGTCCTCTGGCAAGACTGCCGTCTCCGAGCCTGTTCAAGCTCCAAGGCAAGGTAAAGAAGGTACTTTGATTATTTCCCTCATGTCTTAAAGTATCGATTTTCGAGAGAATTTTCTGGACTGATCACTTTTGTTCTCCTTTGTTCAGTGACTGAGAGTGTCGCATTCGTGCCCCTAGTTCCTCCGGTTCTATATCCTATGCGCGGAGTTATTGTCACCGAGGCGATCTCAACCGCTGCCATGGCCGGTGATATGGGAGAGGGGAGCTCGATGTCATTCGATGTTCAAATGATTGAAGAGTTACTTGGTCACTCTCTCGACCCTATTCCTGATCCTTCATTTGCGACGAGTGGAGCTGCTCCAGTTTTCAGTTCTGTCATAACAACCACCAGCGTATCCAGCGCAGCTCAGTTGACTCGAGAAGAAGAGATTTTAGCTGAGATAAGCGCTGAAATGGCCACGATGGTGACGGTTGGTGGTCCTGGTAGCGACACTGCTCCTTCAAGCTTATCTTCTTTAATGGTGATTTCTCCCGGTGGCACGGTAACTGTCTCGAGCGTTGCTGAACAAACACCTGTCACCGCCCCCATGCCTTCAGCTCGCCCTCACAAGAGGATCTCTATCCCTTCCAGCTCTGAGGAAGACGTTGATATTATGCCAGATCCGGAGGATGTTCCAAAGAAGGACAAGAAATCCCGTAGGAAGCCGGGTAGCGGGTCCAGCGGCTCGACCCCGAAGAAGAAGCCTCGGAAGAAGAAGGAGTGAGCTTCTTGTTTTATCGTGTGGTTGTGAATAGCAATTCTTTTACCTTTCCTTTTGTTCTTCTAGAGCCGTGTATATATGTGGATTCGGCCTCCACTTAATTGAAACCTTTTGACTTGCCATGTAATCGAACCTGTTTTTGTTGGTTGATGGAATGGGAAGTTGCTCTTCTCTTTCACTTAAGTGTTTTGCAGTGTTTGTTTGTTTTCTTATATGCCAAGTATGGAAACATAATTTTGTGTCGTGATTTGTTGAACTCCGGACATAGTATCACTTTGGTTAGTGATTAATGCTTGGCTTTTCTGCCCCTTAGCCTTGGGGAGTAACATTTGTATTTTGGTGGCTGATCGCATTTATTGCAAATATTAAGCATATGTCCACATTCTGGGGACTTAGGATAATTTGCGATCGATAATCCGGTTCGCATTCCGGGAATTTGAGAGTTATCGATACTTGTAACACAGTTCGCGCTCCGGGAACCTGGAATTGATGTTTCTACTCTGTTCACGCTCTGGGAACGAGTTGTTGGACGTTTATACTCCAAATCGCGCTCTGGGAATTTGGAGTCCGTTCGCGCTCCGGGAACGAGTTGTTGAATGTTTATACTCCAATTCGCACTCTGGGAAGTTGGAGTCCGTTCGCACTCCGGGAACGAATTGTTGAATGTTTATACTCCAATTCGCACTTTGGGAATTTGGAGTCCGTTCACACTCCGGGAACGAGTTGTTGGACGTTTATACTCCAATTCGCACTCTGGGAATTTGGAGTCCGTTCGCACTCCGGGAACGAATCGCTGAATGTTTATACTCCAATTCGCACTCTGGGAATTTGGAGTTCGTTTGCACTCCGGGAACGAATCACTGAATGTTTATACTCCAATTCGCACTCTGGGAATTTGGAGTCCGTTCGCACTCCGGGAAAGAATTGCTGAATGTTTATACTCCAATTCGCACTTTGGGAATTTGGAGTCCGTTCGCACTCCGGGAACGAATTGCTGAATGTTTATACTCCAATTCGCACTCTGGGAATTTGGAGTCCGTTCGCACTCCGGGAACGAATTGCTGAATGTTTATACTCCAATTCGCACTCTGGGAATTTGGAGTCCGTTCGCACTCCAGGAACGAGTTCAATTCACGCTCTGGGAAGTTGGAGTCTGTTCGAACTCTAGGAACGAGTTATTGAATGTTTATACTCCAATTCGCACTCTGGGAAGTTCGAGTCCGTTCGCACTCTGGGAATGAGTTATTGAATGTTTATACTCCAATTCACGCTCTGGGAACAAGTTATTGAATGTTTATACTCCAATTAACGCTCTGGGAAGTTGGAGTCCGTTCGCGCTCTGGGAACGAGTTATTGAATTCTTATACTCCAATTCACGCTCTGGGAAGTTGGAGTCTGTTCGTGCTCTGGGAACGAGTTATTGAATGGACTATCGTGTGTTGGTCCAATTCAGCTTTTGATGTGTTGACTTGCCTCCGAGCTGGGGTTTCACTTAGTGAGTGGCCGGTCGTATCACAGTCACTCGCTATTTGAATAAATTCCATTGTTTGATGGAACTTAGCTCTTTGTGTGTCATGATTGTTGAATGTTGTATTTGGTGAATCACAGCTCAAGCTTGAAGAGATAGTATTTTATTGCTGAAATAAGAAAATATGGCAAAGTCAGTGCCTTATTACAAATTCAAATTTCAGAATGTAAAGGAAACTGCAAAGCATTCATAGATCAAATAAAGCCTGTCATGTGTAGCAATGACGAAGGTCCTTGCTTCTCCAGGCTTTTGGCAAAATAGGACCGCCCAATATCGTCAACAAGAACATGTCATCCCCGAATTTCTGTTCAATTACACATGGCCCTTCCCACGTTGGTTTCACGTGCGGTAGTGTTGAGTGTACTCTTCCGTAGACGAAATCACCAGTTTTGAAGGTTTGGGGTTGATCATTGACATCGTGCGACCGGGAAACTCGCTTTCGGAGTATGATGGTCCTTAAGTCGGCCTGGTCTCCCATAACAACACCAACTCCTTTGTCAGTGGGGAATTTTAAGGTTAGGCACCATGGGGAGATAACAGCCCTGAATTCAGCAAGGGCTGGTCGGCCCAAGAAAGCATTGTACGGTGAATCTATGTCCATCACCACGAATCGCAACGTCCGGATTCTGCAGCACTGTCCTGTTCCCAACTCTGTTGGTATTTCTAGTTCTCCGATGGGTATGGCCGTGCTCCCATCAAAGCCGCGAATACTGGATTGGCATGGTTTCAAGTTTTTGGTATTCAGATTCATTTGATCGTAGGCTCGCTTAAATATTATATTCACGGAACTTCCGCTGTCAACCAGAATCCTTTTCATCCACACATGGCCTACCTGAGCTGATATGACTAGTGGATCGGTAGTCGGGACTATGATTCTGTCATTATCACTACACTGAAATACGATGTTGTCGGTCATTGCTTTTTGTCGTTTGATCTGAAATCTATCTCTCAAATGTCTACAGCATGCAGCATCCGCATGCCTAGTAGGGCTGGCATATGACTTCATCTCATCCCAGCTCCGCTTTGTTGGACGAGGGATACCTCCAACAGCATTTACTACCAACCTCCAACCGGTGGGGGTGGAGTCTTCCTGCATCAGATAATTGGTTTCATTACTTTGATTTGATGGGCCCGCTTCTCCCGGCTGTGGCGTCTGAACAAACTGTTCCAGCTTCTTTTCTCTGATCAATTTTTCAACGAGATCTTGTAAGTGACGACACTCGTTTGTATTGTGCCCGTAGCTTTCATGGAACCGACAAAACTTTCCCGTCTGGATTTGCTTCTCTGACGACGGTCTTGGTGCATGTTTTTGATACTGAATTGTATCGCGGGTTTGTAAATATAGGTCCTCTAGTGATGTATTCAGAGGAGTGTAACTGTCAAACATTGGATTCTTGCGCTGCGGGCCAGGATTTTGATCTCGTTTTCTGGTTTGATTCACGCTCTCTCTCCGCCGAGCTTGTTTATTTTTAATGTTCAACTGGACTTTTCCGGAGCTCTCACTGGACTGTCTGATTGCAACATTGCTTTGGATCCCTTCCGTACTTGGTCCTGCATCAGTTTTCTTCCTAGATTGTTTCGCGTCTTCCCGTCTCAGGAATTGAGCTGCTTTGGCATGGAAACGGTCCAACGATGCAGGTGGTTTCCCAGCTAACCAGTTGCCAAACTCAGAATCGGGGTCGATCCCCTTAGTCAACGCCATAAGGATGGAGTTATCGTTTGGATTGCTGATCTCCGCACATGCAGTATGGAATCTTTCTAAGTAGTGTCTGAGTGTCTCTCCTGGGGCTTGAGTGACACTAGATAAAGTATTGACATCTTTTGGCCTTGCGACGTGCATGCGGAATTGCTCAACGAATTTCGTGGCTAACTGGTCGAATGAAGAGATGGATCGAGGTGGCAATCAAGTGAACCACATGATAGCAATTCCCCCCAAGGATATGGGGAAACTACGACACTTCACTGCATCGTCGGCTCTGGAAGCAGTCATTGACCATTCATATTTTAGAATATGTTGGTTGGGGTCGGAGTTTCCTTCATACATAGGTAGAGTTGGCATCCTGAATCGCCGTGGGGGTTCAGCAGTCAGAATATCGTCTGTAAAGGGAGTGTGACTTCGAGAAACTCCCCAATCGTCATTTGTGAATCCCTGGCTCTCACGGATCATCCGACATATCATAGTTGAAAGGCCCGACATCTGCGCGTTTTGTGCGGCCTGCACCGAAGTATGATTACGTTCCATTCTTTGGGGTTGGACCGGATATTGTCGACGGTCCAATTCTTGCCCCCTTGGCTCATAGTCCTCTGGGACGTACGGTTCAGGAGTACGTCCGCTATGACGAAGGTCCAGGTCCGACTGATCTTGAGCGTCGACCCCTGGTTCAGCCGCAACGTTAGTGGTGCGGTATTCTGCGGTGCGGTGAGGAACGGCACCTCCTCGGGAGGAGGGTCCGGTTTGAAAACTGGCTGACGGACCAACTTTCAATTGTCCAACGGTCAGTGCCAGTTGATTTCCAGTGACTGGCATGCGACTCCCATCTAGTCGGGGTCGTGGTGATCGATTGTGCTAATCAGAAGATGAAGAACTCTCGCTGGAGGAGCAAGAAGCGTGGTCTCTCTTGGACCTCTTTCGCTTCTGGCGATCTAGCTTGTTGATTAGCTCAGCGTTAGCGCGTAGCTGTTCTTCTAGTTGTTGCCGACTCTGGGTCAGCTCTTGGAGTAGCAACTGCAACTCTTGTCGGGTAACCGGACCTGACGATTCGGAGTGCCCAGTAGCATCCTGATTAGATGGAGGTGGTGGCACAGGATTCTGTCGATCCTGCTCTTGTTGATTGATGGCATTTGAGGTGGTTCTTGTACTAACCATTTTGAAAGTTAGATTCCTTTCCTAGACTTTATGCATATCTGAATAGACGGGAAGGAACTTATACTTGTTAATCTGGATCTTTCTCTTAGATTTATTCAATCCGGTATCGATGACAGATCCAAAGAGCAGGAGAAAATCTGGGTTCTCTCAGTGAAAGCACCAAAGTGTTTGCACCAAAATTGGGCAACACCCTTCGGAAGTTTTTGAAGAGATAATAAATGAAGAAACTAAATTGAAAATGGGGATTATCTAACAAAAACTCCAAATCACAGAAAAGTAAATTGCACGGAATACAGTAATTTAGAGTGGTTCGGCGTTTTGCCTACGTCCACTATGAAGTTTTGTCACTTTATTGCTTTATACTTGAAGGTTACAAGTGTTTTAAAGCGAAGTACAGCAGATAATAGACTTGAATTCGAAATCAGCCATAATGAAGACGATATGGAGTGATTCTGGCAGCGTTCAGGCATGCTTTCTCTCTAAGAATTCTCCGATCCCCTTTCTGAATGACCAGGGGCTCTATTTATAGGTGTAGGAAGCTGATATTTCGCCTAAAATCAGGGGAGAACGCTTCTAGCATGTGAGGGGGCCCATATGGCCGAATTCTGGAGATCCGGGCCCACTTTGAGATCGATTCGACCCTTGGTTCGAATCGATCAAAAGAGCGTCCAATCGTGATGAAACTTGGCGTGGACATTCTTCTATGTATACGCAAGCTCCTGTGAAAATTTCATAGCATTTGGACTTGTAGATCTCAAGTTATGATCGATTCAAGATGGTGCTCCTCGTCCTATGGATTCGTTCGAATCGATATGGTTCGAATCCATAGGGTCGAATCCATGCTCCTGCGCGTAAGAATGACGACGTGGCGCGAATTTCCCGAGTTGATCCTCTTGTTTCTCCGAGTTTACTGGGTCGAACCCTAGGTTTTAGCCGCGTTTACTTGGTGGATTCGAGATGTTGGATTCGAAGGTTCGTTACCTTCGAATCGATGGAACCGGTACTTATTCGAATCGAATAAAATATGTTACTGTGGATCGATTCGAAGTTGTCTCAACATGGGGATTCGAAGACAAGCAGGGAATGGAGTCGAAGCTCCCTCAATTGCATGGATTCAAAGGACTCTTCCTTGATGGATTCGAAGGTGGAAGATGGTTTCATGGATTCGAACTAGGGCATACGAGTATGGATTCGACGCATGGCTATCTGAGGGCTTGCTCGATGGAGTCGAAGTAAAGGTACTCCTCATGGATTCGGAGCAATATACGTCTGATGGATTCGAACTAAATCATACGAGGGTGGATTCAAACCATTGCTATCTTGATGGATTCGAGGCACAGCTACATCTCATGGGTTCGAACCAATGCAAGGATGATGGGTTCGAACCTAAGGCTTGGTCATGTTGGGTTCGAAGCAGGGCTATTCCTTCCACTTTCCACTGGCGATGTCTTGAGCATACGAATTCGGATTGTCTCGAAATTCGGAACGTTGGCTTCTATGGCTTTGCTTGACGTGCCTTATCAATTATAGCCCGATCCGGACTCGGGCAAAACTCATCGGTATTTGTAGTTATCCAGCAATCATTCAATGTCGAGGACGTGTGATCCTGTTTTCCAGTCGATTCCTTGGTGTCTCGGCCTTGCCAGAAGGCGGGATAACACATATTACACTACAAGAAAACATATTATTCACAGCAATAAGAGGCAGCGTTTTAATAAAACAGCTGCGATTATCTGGTTAGATAATCAAAAAAAGAATAAACAATTCCTAAAACGTTGCTAAAGAATGTACATGAAGCTGTCTACTTGAAACGACAAAACATAAAGCGAGAAAACAAAATTACGTCGCCTCTCTCATAAATCGCTCAACATCGACCCATCTCCCCAACGTGCTCTATCCCAAATTAATTAGTAATCGAACTCTTCTTCCTCTCTCACAAATCCAACGTCGATCTCTAGAATACACACAATGAAACCTTGAGCCATAACTCCACCGTCGATTCAACCTCACACGAGCTTCAATAACCCTCCAGCTTCGTCGGTCTTCAGAAATTCTATAGCACTCCACATCTCCAAAAGCCATTGTTCTTCAACACCCGCTCAATTTACCATTGTCAGTCTTTGAAGGTATGAACCATACTACATCATGGTTCCTACTTATTGAACTATAAATGGCCTTTTTGAAAATTAAATTGTTTAACCATAATACCGGCTATGATGTTTATTTAGTTTTTTTCAAAGCATCTTTGTAATTATACATTTACGTCAGGCATAGGAGGGTATAAAAACAAAATTTTGAACATATTATATTTATATTTACTCCTATATGGAATCATAAATTTGAACACTAAAGTTGGCAAACAATGTTGAACTTCCATTACGAAACCACATTGAGGTCTTTGGAAAAATATTTGTCCCCGTCTTCATAGTGTTGGTTTGATCTATTGAGGTGGAAGTAATTCAGCTGAGTTGAGTACCTGAGTTTAATTTGTGCGCTTGTTTGAAAATAATAAACGTCCTTTTTATAAGCCCTTTGCTGTCAGAATATTTCACACTGATTTGCAATAACTTTCAATGAAGTTAGTTGCTTGTCAGTTTCTAATCAGTAGATCAACTAGTCATCACTAAACATGTTCAATAGAATGCCTAGCTCAATTAAGGATTACTTCTTTCCCCACCCGTTTAAATAAAGGATACTCCGCTGAATATTCTTAGTACTGTTTAACATTTTTCCTTTTACCTAAACAAGTTCCAATGCTGATTACGTCAGATATTAATTATAAACTGCTAATTACTTTAGTTTAAAGTCTGGCACGATTCTTTGTTTTTGTCAAAGTTGCTACAATTTTACATAATTTATTTCGCAACATGAGACTCACATGTTAAGATTTAAACTTGAAAATGACAATTGTGTATAATACTCTTTACTTAAATTTTTAATGCAATTTACTGCATTAAAGACTGTGATTTGGCCAAAAATTTCGCATTCATGCGTACCAAATTCAACCAAACTTCTGTTCTTTATGACAATATGCCTCACACACATGTAAAATATGTGAATTTGTATGCAATTGTTAATATGGAATTCTCCATGCTAGAATTTCAAGTTTTTTTATGGTTATGATCATAATTCACAATATACATATCTTTATTTTTTTTTATTTTTTTTGCAAGGCAAGCGGGGTTAGCTGGTCCCCTACCAGTTTATTGATAAAAAAGGGAAAAGAAAGGAAAAAAAAAACAAAGGCCACAAGACCAAACTCATGACACAAAACACACACAAACAACACAGGACAACAGCACAACATAAAAAAGAAACAAGAAGCAAACAACACAAAATAAAAAAGGAAGAGCTACGTCCAGACAGCAGGGCAGTAATCACTGAAATCAAACTTACTATCACGCATACCATTCCTGAGACTAGCCTTCAATGCATTCCAAAGCTGCAGATTGTTTCTTGAATTATTCTCAAAACATCTCTGATTTCTCTCTTCCCAAACTAATCTCATGTATTTTTTGATCATAAAAAAGTGCACAAATCTATCCTTTTTCTTCCATTTAGTTGCTTTCCCAACAAGATCCCATTGAAGACTGGAATGCCCCAGATTGTGGTTATTATTCATAGAACTATGAAGCCTAGTCCATAATCCCCTAAGTTCACTACAATCAAGAAACAGATGATCCACAGACTCAGGTTGCATCTTGCAAATGACACAGATAGGATCAACTGCCATCCCATAAGACAGTAACTTGTCCTTAGTTAGTAGAGCTTTGTTTATGACTTTCCACAACATGAAGTTGTCTCTGGCACTTGAATTGACAGTCCAAATCACTTTATGCCATTTTATTGCAGGAGGAACAGGAGCTTTATCAAGCAATTTGTATACAGAGGATATAGTGTGTTGCTTGCCATACCATAAAATTTCATCAGAGGCACTTGAAAGGTAAATGTTATCCTGAAAACTGTTCCAAACAGCTCTAATAACCTGGTTACTTGAATATGGCATCTGAAGTTTACCATCATGTATGTAATCAGAAGCTTTAGCATTAGCACTAATACCAGATTGAACAATTTGCTGAGAGGTAAATATGTTCCCAAGTATAAGACCATTGGCCATCCAAGGAACAGACCAAAAATTTGCAGTGCTAGAAGGAGATAACTTGACTCTGATATAAGGGGAAAGATATGGTCTTAAATTCAGCAAAGTCCTCCATGTCCAACTGCAGTTAAGTGGTACTTTCATGGTCCAGAAATGCATATTGCGTAAATTATGAATTTTAGTCCATCTGACCCATAAAGTATCTTTGTCAGCTATCAAATCATTGAGATTTGAGCTAATGGCAGCTCTATTCCAAGTGTGCATATTGAGAATTCCAAGACCACCATTGTGTTTCTGCTGCTCCATGATGGTAAAGGAGCAGGGAATGATTTTCTTAGAGAGGATAGAACCCGTCCAGAAGAATCTTAGCATAGCTTGTCTCACCATATTCACAAGTTTATTTGGAAGAATGAAAACTCTGCTCCAATACACCAACATGGATGTTATAACAGACTTGATAAGGACAAGTCTACCAGCTTGTGAGAGAAATCTATTGGCCCAACAATTCATCTTGCTGCAGATTTTAACATACAAAGGCAGGCAATTGGCATTAGTGATTCTTGAGGAGCAAAGAGGGATACCTAAATAGTTCATATTATTATTCATAGTTTGGATGCCAGAGGATGCAGAGAGAGTAGTTACATGTTCAGCAGCTAAACCAGAGATAAGAATATGAGATTTGTTAAAATTGAGTTGAAGGCCAGTCATTCGGTAGAAACTCTGAAGGGTAGCCTTGATATTGTCCAAAGAACGTATGTCAGGTTTTGTGAATATCATAATATCATCAGCAAAAAGCAGTGAAGATATCCTGAGAGACTTACACTTGGAATGGAACAAAATTTCCTTGTTATCATACTTGCTATTCAACATGACAGTCAGGACCTCCATTACAAGAATAAACAAATACGAGGAGATGGGGTCCCCTTGCCTGATCCCCTGCTTACTTTTGAAAAAACCAGAATTTGAGCCATTGTAGTAGCCTGCAAACCCATACCCATTGAGTCGACACTATTCTCCAACATATCAACTCAAAGTGAACGAAAATACGAACCATTGGAGTTAAAGAAGAAGGAGATAGAAGAAGAGAAAACAAAACAACAACAAAATCTTACCATCGCAGTAGAATAAAATATAATAGATAATAACAGATCTTTACACAAAAGAAAACTATATCTGTTTTATACATACACCATCAGAATACATCATCAGAGTTCAACAATATCAATAACATACAACTGGACAGTCATATAAACTTTTCCTAAAAACTGGATACACAGCGGAATAATAATCAAGTACGGAAGTACGTATCGCCATCCATCTCGTCTCCTGATCTCCACAACATCCTTTCCTGTAATCTATAATACTCGGTCTGACCCGAGCATTATAGTTAAATAACACCTGAGTTAGTCTGGAATACCAGCTTGAGAAATCACACCCAATTGGATTATTAAAGTTTCAAAATCCTTTGAAAATCAAAAGCATCTCGTAAGACAACGCCACAAATAAACATGTCGGGTTTTTACCTTACGATAGCCAAAACATTTCTTATAAAATCCTCTGATATTATAATAGTGTTTATATACAAGAATTTATTCAAATAGCCGAAATTGTTACATGATTAAATTCCAGCATACTAGCCACAAAGTGGGTTATACAAACAAAAATCGTAAAAGGCACGTAGGGAGAATGGATTTCCAACTAATGACTAGGCACTGGGGTACCACTTGTCACAGTACGTGGCCTAAATCACTGTACCGAGGATTACTCCCAATCCCCTGCAACACATGTAACAACCGTGATTTTCGATTACCGTCGAAATAAATATTTAAAATAGAAATTTTGAAATTTGAAATTTGAAAAATAAATTTGAAGTGCAAAATTATTGCAAAGTCAGTTGGAAAACATAGCTAAGCTATGTTGTATTCTCTTTTTGCCTTCACATGTGTGAAGGAGCGGTCCAATTCGAAAGCAAAATGTTGAATACTTTTGCTTGCTGTCAATAATAATTGTAAAGCAAATGGAACACTTTACATTTGCTCTCGCCATTATTTTATATGCTAGTTGTGTCCTTCTTCTACAGTGCATGTTTCTACATTAAATGCTTCAGTACAATTTGCAGCCCATACTTTATTGACTTGTGCACAAATAATAAAAAAATAAAAAAGGAGCTGTATCTTTCATTTTTGCTCATTTCGCCCAGTAGCTCGGTGAGAAACTTTAATGGCGGTTCCAATATTCTTGCTCCACTCCATTCTCAGTTGCTAGTGTTTTTGAGGCAATCTAAAGTGAGTGTTAACTCACATATCTAATTTATTTACCACTTCAATTTGCGTGTAAACTTTATTGCCAGAATAATTTTTGTTGTAAGCATTCTGTACAATAATCATATACTTCGTTTTAATTATTTCATGCATATTGTGTACGTGTATCCTGTGCATATTCCCTTCTTGCATGCGTGAAAATCCATCGCCAGGTTGCAAAGCTTGAAATTATCTTACTCGATCCAACTAAATTTTATTTACATTTTTCGTGCATGCAAGAGTAGGGTAAGCTTCAAATCTAGAAGTATCTCTAGGTAGTTGCAAAGTAGCAGACATGCATAAATCAGTGCATATGTGAATTTAGCATTGCCCAGGTGTATGTATTCAAGTCATTCCATCATTTTTCTTTAGTGGTGCATGCGCATATAGTATGTTGCCAAGTTGAGCATGCATGAAACAAATAAATAAATAAAATGTTGTCAGGCCTTTAAAAATAGGAAGAAATATACGTGCGTGATAATTAAAAAGCTAGTTCTTGTCATACTGGACCGTGTAAATATTATACGTGTTATAATAACTTGTTTTGTTAACGTGCATGAAGCATTGCCACGTCATCCCTTAATGCATTTTGCGTGCATATTGGTGAAGTAACAAAAAAAATGCATTGCCAGGTCATTGATTTATTTATTTGGTGAGTAAAAATTATGGCTCAAAAATCATGTGCAGATTACACATAGGTATTTTGCGTATATATGTATAACTATACCCAGGCCTTGCATTTTAATGAGATGATATTCTATAATAGTTGTTGAGTGCGTTCACGTATATAAGTTGGCAAGACCATATTTCATTTTCATTATAATAGTATAACACGTTAGTGAAGTCCAGGTCAATAAAAATGCTCCATTCTTCCGTGCATGTTAGTATGGTTTCCTAAAGTCACTTGGTTCTTGTCCGCTCATACTAATCAATATTAGTATATGCAGGCTACACAAATGCTCATTTTGGGTATAAACAACAAATGATTGTTAATGTACACTTTGATCAAGTTGTCTTATATTGGTTCTGGGATTGTTCCATTTATACGTAAATGCAACCTACAGATCTTGCAACCAAACTCTACACATCATTTATAAAAGGTATCACAAGAAAAAGAAAAAAAAAGTGTTACGTACATGCATATAATAGTATGTCCAGGCCTCTTTTTTTTATATATTACTTATTCCATTTGTGCAAGTGCATTTCACAAAAAGTTTTGCCATATGCCGTGTTTTTGTGCACGTAAACACTTTGTTCGTGCTTTATATGGTCCCGGTTAATTCAAGTCCTGTGGTCCATTTACATGCATGCATTTCTTTTTTATTATTGCATTAGTCATGTCTTGCAAAGTATACATTAATTTCAAGTTGAGACAGTGCAATATTTTTGGTGAAAATATAGTGGTGCAGTCCATTATTTAATTTACGTTGAACCGGTGTTTGGTTTTAAAGCTTATTTTGTTGTCATTATCTTTATAACAGAAATTTTACACCTGTATTATATTTTTGAAGCGTGCTGTTTTGATGGCATTTTTTTACAAATAAAAATAACTGTTGTTTTGACTTCAGTAACCGTCAATTTTAAAGTGAATTTTTAAGCTGTTATCCCGCAACGCTGATTTGGTATCCGTTTTTACATTGTTTTGTGAAGCACAATTTCTTCGTCGAAATTGCTATAGTTGCTGCTATTTTAATCACATGTTTTAAAAATCGTTTTAAAATAAAATTGTTTTCAAAAATTTTACAGTTTACGCTTTCAAAAGAATGAGGAATTGATTTAAACGCTTCAGCAAAATTGAAGACTATGGACCCTCACTTATACTGATTCGCTTAATTCCAGACTTTTCCGTTTGAGAACGTAAAATGTTATTTATATAAAATACACAATTTCGCACTTTCAAGGAAACGATGAAGAGATTTAAACGATTTAGTAAAAGTGCAGAGTATGGAACCATACTTTTACTATTTCGGTTAATTCCGGACTCGTTAATTGAAATATTTGCTGTTTGATGATTTTGATGATTTTATTTCGCTTTCGAGCCACTCTGCTGGACCTTTGGGTCATATGATGGACCTTCGGGTCAATTACTAGTACTAGACCTTCGGGTCATTTGTTGGGCGTCAAAAATTATAGTACTTGGTTGGCTTCGACCATATGAATGCACGTGCGGCGTAGCTAAAACTCGCCATCTACTGGGATCGATCCATCTTTTATGTTGATTTTCTAGTTATCTTATTTTGATTTCTAAATTCTGCGTATTGTTGTTTTGAATTCAATCGGGAATTTGGAAGTTGATTTTGATGATGTTTAATGGGATTTCTTCCTTTAAACTATGCTGATTACTATGATGTATAGTCTCACCCGAGACTATAACTTTGTGTATATTCTCATCCGAGATTATAATTTTGTGTATAGTCTCATCCGAGATTATAAATTTGCGTATTGCTGTTTTGAATTCAATTGGGAATTTAAAAGATGATTTTGATGGAGTTTAAATTGAGATTTCTTCATTTAAACTATGTTGATTCACTACAAGAAAAGTTAGTTTTGATTGCAAATTTATACAGCGTTTTCCATAGCCGTGCAATCCTTCTATCCGTTAAACAATTAAAAATAATCTAAACACGCTGTCTTTACCATCGCCAATTTTTTTTGCGGGAAAGCCCAAATATTATTTTGGTGGCCGCTCTTTTGCCATTTGTCTATCCCCTCCCAGAGCAAAAGGAAATAAACCTAAAAGAATTTCTCCTCCCTTTTTTCGTCTCTAAACATTCCTTTTCTTCTCGATTTCTCTTTTACATCCATCATCTAACCCTAAAATAGATTATATGTTAATTCGCAGCACTATCGCTTTTACTAAAATGATGGAGAGAGTAGCAACAATCATAGATCTGGTGACAGGATGATCGATTTTAGGTGGTGGCGGTTGATTTGATGGTGGCTGCGATTGATTTGGGAGGCTTCTGTAGATTTTGGGGTCCATCCTTGATTGTATGTATCCCATGAAACTTATCCTATCTTCTTTTCATTATGTGACTTTACTGTGTAGTTTCATTATCCTATCTTCTTTCCATGTCGTTAATTGAAAATCTCGTTCTGGCGTCACGCTCAATCTCCAAGGAGCTGAGCGATTCTCCATTGAAGGGCGTTAGATTTGGTTCCTCCGTTAACGATTCTTCTCTTCCGCTATCACTGAGATAAGCGGAGGTGTGACCAAATTAGACAAAGATAAGTTCCCAACCCTTTATTTCTTCTACTCTAAAGTTTGTATTTTTGAGTAATTGTTTACGCTCGGACTTTATTTGCTCTGACCTGATGTGAATTGGAGTTTCTAATTGTTGAAAAACACTCAAGTTTTGTTCCAGCCAAATGTTCCATACTATTGTTGTAATTACTCTGTCGATCAGTCTATTGCATGATTTGTTGTTGCTTATGCTGGAAACTACGTCGAACACTTCATTTGTTTCGTTGATCCCAGTTCTTGTAATTTGCAGTTTGTTTATATAGATTTCCCATACGTTGTTAGAGTACGAACATTAAAAGAAAAAATGCTTACTTGTTTCTAGTTCCTATTTGCATAGTAGGAAACTCGTATCGATTGAATTATTCCATCTTGAAATTTTGTCTTTCATCTATATTTTGTTTGATTTAGCTAACGATGTACATAGACATTTTAAGTGAGCATGCTGAATTCCCAATACGCTTGCACTAATATACCTCATTGTTCACTTCTCTAACACGATTCTCGCTGATATAAATGTGAATTCCCATATACATAACAAAAACAACTTATTTTCACTACTATCGAATTCTACATCCATCTATGAAGGATGTGTTTTTTCCATCGATGTTGCTTGTAAAGAGAAACTATATTCCCTTCCAAAAACACCGTTTTGGTTTAACATAACACATCATATAACTGATATTTTAAAATTAAATTTCACAAACAATGGCAGAATTCACCCTGTAATGGATCCTTAGCGAACTATCAATCTTGGATCCGGTTTTCAGTTCACCCTGCAATCAAATGCTTGATGCACTTAAGCATTCTCGGTCAGTTCTCTAAATTTGCGATTGCGAGTTGCTGAGTTGGAGCTGCTTTCTGCTTTGCATCCAGGATTCCAAATCTCTAAATTTTTGGTTCGATCTACATCAACTTAGAGATTCCATTACCATAGGTAAGAAATTTTGATTTACTGTTGCTATAATTTGATGCGAAAAACAAACGTATCTATTATGGAAAACCAAATGAGCATAGTTTGACAGTTAAGTTCCAATGAACATTATCTATGCGTACCAGTAAGGATTGTTCATTAGTTACTGGGAATTAAAGCTTAGATTACACTTTCTAGAAGTACCGTCATGTTCAAAGTTGCCCTATTGCAAGTAATAATTATGTGATTTTCATGCATGTATGAAAACTTTATAAATTTCGTGCCTAGTTAATTCAAGATGTTATTTTTTTATTTTTATTTTTTATTTTGCAATGGACCCGAAAATTGATCGCTGCTGCTTAGTCATAGTTTTTTTTTGTTTTGGCAACGTTCCTTTTTCTGTTATATTAATATTGATCAAAGATAAAATTAATATATTTGTGATATTGTGGGATAAGCTGGTAATACAAGGATAATCTACTTGGGATACACAAATACGATGAAGGTTAAGCTTGTATTGGTGATGTTGGAAAATTTGTTGAGCACTTCAATGAATATTTCCCTTCAGCTAGGATGCTTAATGTATTTACATAGGCAATTTATTGCCTTTTTTGTCATATTTATACGACGATTGTGCGGATTAGGTTCTTAGTTTAGTGCCCATTTGAAATTTTGTTGTAATAAAGTTTTTAACTATTGATGAATTTGTTGCAGTTCGTACTAGGTTGCTGAAGAATATTGCTGGAAGAACTCCTGGATTGATTGCTCTGTTTGATGTTGATGGAACCCTTACTATTCCTAGAAATGTATGTTTTATTTTTGTTATGATGCAAGGAGGCGTTTGTTGTATATGTTCTGTATAAATAGCTGATTGCAATGGTAATTTGTTCCTAGTATAGTGTAGGTCCAATACCGGTCATATATTGAGTAGTATTTGATTACTGAAACCGGGAAATCACCTAGAAATTTAACAAGTCTGTATTGTGTTTGTTTTTGTTTAGATTTGTATTAGGAATTTGTTCGTAGTGGTTTAAGAGCTTTGCTAGTTTTCACATATCACCTCTTGAATAGTTTGTTGGGTTAAATTGGGGAGATCATTAGTCCATCAAAAATTCAACTAATCATTATCTAAATAGAAAATTTTGAGTTCAGTAGCTAGTTTGAGACTATATTTCTTTCAAAACTTTGTCTAGAACTTTATATATAGCAATAGCTACACCTAGAACAAGTATTACATCCATGAACGATGCATGTATTCAACACAGTACACTAAAATTGTCATATGTGGCAATTCACTTTGAAAATGTGAAGTAAATTACATTATATTGAAGCTAACAGTTGTTGCCTCATGAATTTATTTTGGATTACCCCACTTCATAAATTCATTTGGTTTTCCGATACTTGAACAATCATTGAATAGAATGATATTTAAATCAGCCTGAGTTTCTGCATACATTTTAAATGCTTTAGAATTTATGCATGCATATAAAAATGGACTATTGTTTGTCAGTTTGATACCAAACGACATGCCTTATCTAATAATCCTTTTCTTTTGCTTTTACTTTAACAGACCAAGGCAGTACTGGTCCATGGGCTAGCAAGTCTGTCAGTGAGATAAGCAGTATGTTTTAACTATATTTAAGTTAATTTTTCTCATAAGTTACTGACCTGTTACAGCGGTACCTCCCTAAACAGTATAACTTAAAAGCTATATACAACCTTTTTTGAAGCAGAGCAAGCTACTGATCCATGGGGTATCTGCAGGGCAGTGGCATCTAGAGGTGATTCATGATATTTTGTGCACCCATCTGTTGTTTTTATCTCTTTTTTAAACTATTGAAATACATCCATGCCTGAAAATAACTTGCAAGTTAATGATAGGAAATTTTTTGATAACACATTAACATTAAGGTTTCTGGATACACTTTGTTAATTGGTAGGGCTACAGATTTTATTGAAAAGGTTTACTTATTGGCCCTTAATAAGTTTAAAACAATCGACATGCAATTATTGAGTAAATATTTTAAAAAAATATAACATTAACAAAGTTATCTAAGTTTTATAAAAATTAAATAAATTTATAAAAATCAACCTAATTTATAAAAATCAACAAATTTCTATAGAAGTTAACTAAGTTTCATACAAATTAAGCAAGTTTAACTAAGTTTATAAACTTTAATTAAGTTTCTAAAATAAATTAAATTTCTAAAAATAACAAGTTAATAAAATTTAACTAATTATTATAAAATTTAACCAAGTTTTATAAACATCCGACTAAATTAATTAAATTTGTAAAATTTAACCAAGTTTGATAAAAACATTATTTGTGCCTTATGAAAATTTAATTAAATTAACAAACTTTTTATAGAATTTATTAGGTATCATAAAGATTTTGCTAAATTAATTAAGGTGCCAAAAATTAAACTAGTATTATAGACATAAATGAAGTTTTAAAAAAACTAAAAGTTTTAAAAAATTAATGGTATCTGTACTCGTTTAAATACAATAGTGGTTTAGAATTGAATAAGTTCATAAATATCAGATATTGTTGTTCAAAAGTGTCACTTTATATGCATAATTTTCATGAATCTTGTCTATTACGACTAATTATTGAACTTTTTCTTTACATGTATCTAATACATTTGGTGCTAGCAAGTAGCAACAAGGTGATTTGAAGTAATATATAGCGTCGTGTGTATCTTTTGTGTTTGAATACTTTTATGTATCGGTTTGGTAAGATTGCTTGTGTATAATATTAGTATTGTTTACTTGCATTTGTAACCTTCATACATAGTTATGAAATATAATAAACACATATTGTTTTGGTGTAATTTTATTTGTTTATATATAATGTATTGGTTATCAAATGTGATCTTACTGACATTTAAATTCGTTATACATATATGCATTGAAACGTCAAAAAGAAGCACAGAAAATCTTATGCAATAAGATGATAGCATTAAAAAATGCTATAAAAGGTAACAATAGCGTTTCTAAAGCGCTATAATATGAAACTTTTTACAGCATTTTATTCTTGCTATCTAATAACCCTTCCTCTTTATACAATGTTTTTTTACAGCGTGTCCGTAAACGCCATTAAAACAATTTACAGCATTTTCCAAACGCTGTTAAACGAACACATTCATAGCATTTTTGGTGTTGCTATCGTAAGTCATAGACTTATAACAACATGTTGATATACAACGTTTATAAAAACGCTGTAAAAGCCTTTAATAGCGTTTTTTAAACGCCATTAAAAGTACAAATTGTTGTAGCGATTATTTATGTTGAATAGTCTCATTCAAGATTATTGATTTGATGGAGTTTAAATTGAGATTTCTTTATTTGAACTCTATTGATTATTTATGTTGTATAATCTCATTCGAGATTATGATTATTTGTTTAAGTGTTGTTTATCATACACTTATTTCTGAAGTTTAAATTAGACTGATCTGTTTATTATTTTCTTTTAGATAATACTCGAGTCAGACCGAGTTATTTCAGGATAATCGCTATCTCTGATTCAGTTGCTGCTTCAGCTTTTGGGATTTCATATCATCTTTTGTCTAGACTTCGAGGTGTTTCTTTTTGGTGTATTGACTATCGCCTCATGTATGTTGATGTCTTTGTATATGTACATTTGGTTCGTATGAACGATCGATTGTTGTAGCATGTATTCCAGACTTGTCTTCTGCTATATATCTGATATTTCTGTTCTGATGTGATAATACTATCTGTGTTGTCATTATTATGAGTTGTTCTGGATTTTTCTTTAGCCACCATAGTTCCGTTTTAAATTTGGATTGATTTATATCTTTGGGAGTAAATTACACAACTCCTATCGATGTAATCAATTTTGATATCCTGGAAATTTTGACAATAACAATTTAATATTCTATGTCAAAATTTAATTGATTTGACAATATTATTAATGATAAATTTGAATATTCTTTGATAAATATTTAAATGGATGATTTTATCTTTTGAAAGCTAATCAAATTGCCTTCTATTTATAATATATATATATATATATATATATATATATATATATATCTGTATATATTGTAAATAGATAATCTTTGTTTTAAATTTAATAAATAAAGGCATGTTTTCTAATTCTAATATTTTTGGTAATTTGAAAATTTGATTTAATTTAATATTAAATAAATAACCATATGATTTTAAAATCCTCAAGATAAAAGTTTAATTGTTTAAAATGATTCTAGCCAAAGTTTAAATTTAAACAAAAAGTTGTTTTGTTCTTTTTAAATATAGCTTGATAAAAATAAGCAATTTATTAATAAAGAGATAGCTTCTTTTAAAAATTATTTTAATTTAAAGATGAGTTATATTTAAACTATATTGATAATGTGATGTCTTTACAAATGATTTTTAAAATACAAATAGAAATTGTCATTTTAAATTTATTTATATATATATATGTGTGTATTTTGATAGAAAGCTATGATTTGAAAATTTAAAATAAAGTTTTTCAATAATATTTAAAATAAAACAAATTTCATAAATATTAACAAAAGTATATAAATAATAAGTAAATTTAGTATTGATAGTTTAAGTATAAAAATAAAAGAAAAATAAAAATGAACACACATGTTAGAAATGGAACTAAATACTTAGGCTAAAATTCATAGCAAAGACCAAAACAACTTTATATATTTGGACATAAGTAAAAACATTACCCAGGAAAGTAAAAGAAATAAATAAATTGCAAAGCTAAGAACAAAGTAAAATAAATATCTATGTATCTAAAGAATGGAAGCAAACCAGGTAAAAGAATCTTGTATGTGAAGCTTGGTTATGCAAGGCAAGTAAAATATATGTATATGAAAGAGATAAGACAAAAAAATAAAGAAAATCAAGCAAAGTAATAAGTATGTTGCCTGCAAAACATATGCAGGAACAAGTAAAAGAGAATATCAACATACATAAAAATAGATATGTGTAAAACACAAAGTACCTTTCCATTTAATTCTAGCACACCATTTAGTCAATTCGAATTGTATAAAATCATTTTAGCCCCCAAAATAAGTATCTTGCCTGGTAACATATGAACAAAAAAAAAATCTCTGAACAAACTAAAATACTTACCCAGTAAACACCTTCCCCTGTAATCTTTTCTTTCTATATATATCTTTCTTTTATTTCAGTTTGTCCTCATAACATAGCTAACCTGAACATAAGCAAGCATATCCATTTTTACAAACTGAAGCATCATTCATTTAAACAAAAACAAGAAGATTAAAGAAAAAATCAAGCCTATAGTTTTTCAAATCTGATGCATTCATCTGCAACCTGGAAATCAAGCATCTTCCCAACAATAATTGGCTTTAAAGTTAAAAGGTTTTTTAGTACAAACTTTCAAGCTTCAAAGCATTTCAATTTTTAAGAAATCAGGTCTTAAAAACATCTCAACAATTCAAGCTCTCAAAAACATTTGCAAGTTCCAGGATCAACATTCAAAATCTGCTCTGTTTATTTTCAGGTGAGTAACATCATAAATTTAAATAGTTTAAGTTATAAATTCTGTTGCATACTCATCTCTGAAAATAATATGTTTGTGATGTATATGAATAAGTATGTCTCTGTGCATATATGTGTGCATGCTGTGTTTATGTTTTGTGCTCTGCCTTGATTCCTAGGTTCATGTTTTTATTTAAAAATCGCTTCCACATGATCCAGTTCTTGTTAGGACCTGCTTGTCAAACTAATATTGTTTGATTAACCCAAATTAATGTTTAAAAATTTAAGTTAGTTAAAATAGTGTTTGTTTGTCTCTGGAAGTATTGGAACAACTGTACATGTTAAATAAATCAAAACTCAAACTTTTTAATTTCTAAATTCAGTATTACAAATCTAATACTTCAACCAAAATATGATTTTTAACACAAGAATTAGGATTTCTAGTTTGGAATTAAAGGTGTGGTTTGGGTTTAAACTGGAAATGTATTTCTGAGTCTTCCTTGTGATCAAGTTGATCAGAGTGCTCGTGGACTTTCCTGGAGATGGAGGAACGATCAGCAATGTTAGGAAAAATTATGGATGGTGATGAAATTCACCAGGGAAGTTGCGACAGTAAAATTCATTTTAGAACCCTAGTTTTTCGCTGTTTTATGTAATCGATCATTATGGTGTGTTTAGTGGATCGAGTGTGTCGAGGCTTGGGGTAATGTTAGCTTGGATGTTGAAGTAGGCATGGCCGAAGTGGCCGAACGTCAGGTGGTCGGAATATGGCAAGCGGCGCGTTGAAAGGATTTCAAATGGTGATGCTTTTGTATTTCTAAGTTTGGGTCGAGGCCTCGATTTTGATTTCGAGAGTGGAGGTTCGACATGATGAGCGGGGTATGTTGCTGAGTTGTTCTCTGACGTGTTTCGATCATCGTCGATGATCAATGGTGGCCGGAGCCACCGTGCATATGCACGGTGTTCATTGGTGGATGCAGTGGGTTTTTGGTTTGAGCGGGAAATGGGACTCGAGTGTTTACTCGATTTGTTGAGAGGTTTGACTCGAAGTACGTTCAAATTTGACTCGAAGCAAATGAGAATTGCCTCGGGTTGATTTCTTGATTACAGGTTTTACAGGAAACATGTTATCCTGTTTTAAAATTTTAAAATAAAATCTAAAAGCAAAGTTCGAATTAAAAGCAAAGATTAAAAATGAGTTTAAATCATCTGTTACAAGTTAGTTTTGGATCTTAATTCAAAAATAAATAATAATTTATTTTATTAAATTTGATGTAACTATTTTAAAAAAAAAGCCTAAGTAGTTTGGATTTTAAAGTGAAGTTTAAATTGTAAGTGGAGTTTAAAATCAAAGATATAAATCTGGATTCAAATATAAATTTGAATCTTAGTCTTGAAATTAAAGAAAGTTTTTAAATTTAAATTTTTTTAACAAATTTGAATGATAAAGTAAATTTTTAAATTGATTTGAATTCAAAATGGAATTGTGTTTTAAATTCTTTTAATCTTCTATTTTAAGATAAATAATTCTTTAACTTGTGAAATAAAAAGGGGTTTGGAATTGTTTTAAACTTGTTAAAGTTAATTTGTTTTCATTTTAAATCTTAAATTTAAAATGAAATTTAAAAGTAAATTAAAATTAAATTGTTTTTAAATACCTTATTAATGATAAACTGATCATTAAATAGAAAAAGGTTTTTATAATTGAAGATTTAAGGATTTGTAATTATTAAGTTAATTAAAATGGATAATTAATGATTTGGATTAATTTAGTAATTAAACGTTTAAATTAGTTAATTAAGGTTTAAGATAATAATTTAGGATAAGTTAATTGGAAATTAAGAATCGTTAATTAAATAAGATTTAATTTTTAATTAATGGTTAGTAATTTATTAATGAATTAATTAAGGATTAATTCAGTTACAGTTGACACTTAATTAATTAAATAATTAAGAATTAATTAATGAGTTATTAAAGAATGATAAATCTATAATTAATAATGAACAAATCTTAGTTAATTACTTTAGAAAAGTAATTAAAGAGTTGTAAATAGTTAATGAAGGTCATTGACTAAGATTATTAAATAATTAATTAATGGGATTAATTTTAATAACTAGTTAAATTAATTAATTTAAGATAATCGATTGTGAATTGTTAAGTATAATTCCTAAATGGAAGTAATTAAGAAATTAATTACTCATTGTAATTAATTAAGTTTAATATGAAATGTTTAGTTAATTAATTAAGTTTAATTAATTTAATTAATTATTTGATGATGAGTATAATTACTTAGGGAAGTAATAAATGATAATTACTGGATGTAATTAATTGAGGATGATTTAATGATGGAAGTAATTTGAGTACAATTACTTTGTATAATTAATCAAGGGATTAATTTAAAGAAAATTAATTAGGGAGTAATTAATTTATTTGATGGAGTAATTGAGGGTAGCTAATTGCTGAATGGTATAATTCAGGGGTGATTAATAAATATGGTTTAATGGAAGATTAATTACTTAAGGTAATTAATTTAAATTGGATAATTAATTAAAATGTAATTAGAAATCATTAATAAATATAATTTAATGATGATCAATTAAGATTAATTAATCAGTAATAAGTGTTTAAAGAGAAATTAATTAGTGTAATTAAAGATTAATGTAATTAATTAAAGATCAATTAATTTATAAAGTAATTAGAGGTTAATTTCTGTGTTTAGTTAAGGATAATTAATTTGTGAAAATAAATTTAAGGATAATTACTGAATGTAATTAAAGTTAATTAATCAAGGGTGATTAATTAAATTGAATAATTGGATGATGATAAATTAATTGATGGACAATTGATATAGCTTTATAAGCAAGATTAACGATGGTGAAGCAATTAGTTTAATTTACTTTAAATTAATTAGAGATGCGTGTAATTAATTTAATTCATTTTAAATTAATTATAGCCGATGTGATTGACTATGTATGGATGGACGATATTGTTTACCTTGAATGGTTTGAGATCTCAAATATGATATTAGTGATGCTGTGTGATATGTATGCTTTGATATAAGTATGATGATAATATGGATTATCTGTTGTGATGATAATATGAATTATCTGTTTATGATGATAATGTTGATTATCTATTGTGATATTGTGAATTATTTATCTGTGTGTATATGGATAACTGAATTAAATTGTTTTAAACTTTAAAACAACTTGGCCCTGAAAGATGGCGTTTGGATTTCGATGAGACCGGGATCGGGTTTCCATATTTGGACATCCGAAAACCACATCGATCCAAATTAAACGTTAGGTCGTGAATTCTCAAGTGAAGATTCAGTGCAAGGGTTATCATCGTTAACTCCGAGGGTGATTCCAAAATGAGTGTAACGAGATAATGCCTTCGGTTTCGTTCGAACCCGGAACGAACTTGTATGGATTGAATGCTTTCAGGACATCGTCAGGTGGGCGATGAGCATTCTAAGAAATGTGTTCTCTAAAGGTAATCGCAGCCTCAAGCCTCATCAACCGGGAATGGCTAAAACATGGGAGGTGCAGCTAGGTTAGGTGGGTCATGCCCAAGCAGGACGAGATATTCCCCTGTCTAGATGTCCCTTTTTATTTCGGCTGTGTGGGCATTTTTGAGCTCCAACTGCTGGGGTTATCTTGTTCAGTAAGGAATGGTTCCGGCCTTGTGTTGCAGGGGGTCGGGAGTGATCCTCGGTACAGTGATCTAGGCCACATACTGTGACGTGCGGTACCCCAATAGCCCTGCCATTGATGGAAACCCATTTTCCCTACGAGACCCTACGGTTTTGATTTGTATTACCCACTTTTGTGGCTAGTAGCTGGAATTTAATAATGTAACAATTTCGGCTATTTTCTATTTACTTGAAAACCCCAGACCCTATTATAATATCACAGAATTTCCTATTAAATGATTTGGTTAGTGTAAGGTAAAAACTTACCATGTTTATTTATAGGAAGTCTTACGTGATACCTTTATTTTCAAAAGGTTTTTTCAAAGTTAAGCAACTTTAACCTGTTACTCATACCAGACCCATGTCTGACCCGGAGTTTATTTTTGTTTTTTCATAAACTCTTGAGTACTCAAATTTTTACGAGTAGCCAAGGGATTCAGGTAAGCTTTGACGAATTCTGGAGGAGCAATGGAGCAGGAGGCATCGGCGGTGTAGATATATATAGTATTCCGCTGTGTTGGTATCTCTGTATTGTATTGTGTATTGAATTGTATAACTAGACAGGTGTTATAACTGTCTAGTATGTGTTGTATTATCTGTATAACTCTGATGGATATTGTATACTATGTAATACTTACGTGATTAATATAATTTATTCGTTCCGCTGTTGAGATTCTGATGTTGTTTCTTCTTTCTTCCCTATCTTTTCTCTTTTCTATCCCCTTCTTTCTTCAAGATGATACGTCTTTCTGGGGCTACAAAGCCGGGTCGTCACAGTTGGTATCAGAGCGCTAGGTTGAGCGAATACCTAGGCACTTGAGCGATTTCTTTCTTGAGAGAGAGTATTTGTAATTTTGATATATATATATATATATATATATATATATATATATATATATTTCTACCTATTTGTTGGGTTACTTGTTCGGGTTTTCCAATATAAGTTATAAAGGTAGACAGGGCAGTGGTATGTGTAACATGACTACCAATAGTTGGAGTTTGAATGTTTGAGGTTGGAAGTGTATATGTCAAGGCTGTAGACCTAGTACCGTCTCGAGTAAGTTTGAGTGGTGTAAGGATTTCATCAATTTCTGAAGGAAACTTGTTAAGGTTCGGAGTTCATCTTTGAAGCGTAAGTTTGGATGAGCTAGAATTTGGATCTGTCGGTTTGGCAGAAGCAAGACATGATATCTTGATACCTCAGGATGTAGTAGCTGTGTGATGAGACACAGTGACTATGGATGTCTCCGAAGATGTTTCTTTGGAACAAGTTAAGGAAGTGTGTCTGCTTCGGTGTTGTGGCTAAGTTCAGTAGGATGTTTCTGTTTGGTTTGTGGTCTGAGTTTCTCGAAGAGTTTTGGATAGGAAGTCTTTGGCATCTGAGTCAACAGGGTAGCTCGGAGTGTTCTGTGTGCCGTCAAGGAGATCTTCTGGCTTAGCAGCTTTCTTATGGTAATTTCAGGAGCAGCAGAGTGGTTCCATTTCTTCGATGGATTGGCTAATTAAGCGTAAGCTGTTTTGATTGGTAAAGAGAGAACCGTTTTTCTTTGGAAATGGGCTGGATTGGTCGCAAAAGTGACTTGCGATAGCTGAATGTTCTCTTGGGTTATCTGATTTTTTTTGGATGTCTTTAGGAGGTCAGAGTTTTGTCCGCATCTGGAGATTGAGTTTTCCTATCGACTGGATTTCAGGAGTGGTACCGGAGGTTCAGCCTAGTAATAGGATGGTTTTTGGAGAGAGAGTTTGGTGAAGCAGCTCAGGTTTTGGTTGAACTTCTGGGTTTCTTTTATGGATTTGTTGAACCATAATTCTAGGATGTGTTGTCCAGTTCGTGCTCGTGATCATCATTAGCATTATCATCTGCTCAGTCAGAGTTGTGCAGTGGAAGCATGGTGGCAGCTGTTTTAGTTTGGAAACAACTAGAATTTGTAGTGTTTGGATTGGAAGGTTTCTTCGGGAAATTTTTTCAGGATCTGAGGCCAGATTGGAATACATCTGTTTTATATTTTCCTAATGGGAGAAGTGAGATCAGTCTGCTGATTTTGGAATTGAGTTGTGTTCTGATTTTTGAGTTGATCTTGGAAGGATCATTTTGTTGGATTGTTTTTGGTTCAGTTGTTTCTGGGGGCATCAATAAGGGTTGAGCTGATCAAGAAGGATGTAGATAGCTCAGGAACGTCAGAAGATTTTTATGGATAAGAGAGGAAGAAATTTGGATTCCGAAGACGGAGAATTTGGAATTCGAAGTTAGAGACCTCGTTGTTGTTGGGGTTTTCTCCGATCCATGGGAGCTATAAGATTGGGAAGCTAGTTCCGAGATATTTGGATCTTTTTCTATTGTTCTTTTTAGGATTAGTGTTTGGTCTTCAGGAGTGAATTGTCAGTTTGGATAACTGAGATTCAGTGTGTTTCACGTATCTCTGAGGGAGTACGTGTAAGATCTATCTCTGGTTGTAGAACCAGCAGTTCAGGGAGTATGGTTGTTAAATCAGACTTGAGTCTGGTCTGATATCTTGATTTGTTTTGTAGATTTAGAAGAGTGGAAGTTCTGTAGCTTATTAGTATAGATTGTTTGGATTCTATAAAGCGAGTATCCCGCTATTTATACTTGGGGAAACTCGAGAAAATTCTATCCAGAATTATGTCTGGATAGTTAGAGTTGTTTGATTGGATGAATTGGTTGCTTTGGTTGTTAGCATATGATTGATATATGCTTGTGTTTTAAAATTAAATCTTTAATTGGATTAATAAATTACCTTTTTTTTAAATTTCGAAGACGAAATTCTTTTAAGGGGGGAGGAATGTGATATCCCGAAAGTTTTGACAATAACAATTTAATAATCTATGTCAAAATTTAATTGATTTGACAATATTATTAATGATAAATTTGAATATTATTTGATAAATATTTAAATGGATGATTTTATCTTTTAAAAGCTAATCAAATTGCCCTCTGTTCATAATATATATATATATATATATATATATATGTATGTATGTATTGTAAATAGATAATCTTTGTTTTAAATTTAATAAATAAAGGCATGTTTTCTAATTCTAATATTTTTAGTAATTTGAAAATTTGATTTAGTTTAATATTAAATAAATAACCATATGATTTTAAGATACTCAAGATAAAAGTTTAATTTTTTAAAATGATTCTAGCCAAAGTTTAAATTTAAACAAAAAGTTGTTTTGTTCCTTTTAAATATAGCTTGATAAAAATAAGCAATTTATTAATAAAGAGATAACTTCTTTTATAAATTATTTTAATTTAAAGATGAGTTATATTTAAACTATATTGATAATGTAATGTCTTTACAGATGATTTTTTTAAGTACAAATAGAAATTGTCATTTTCAATTTATATATATATATATATATATATATATATATCTGTGTATTTCGATAGAAAGCTATGATTTGAAAATTTAAAATAAAGTTTTTCAATAAATTTTAAGATAAAACAAATTTCATAAATATTAACACAAGTATATAAATAATAGGTAAATTTAGTATTGATAGGTTAAGTATAAAAATAAAAGAAAAATAAAAATAAACACACATGTTAGAAATGGAACTAAATACTTAGGCTAAAATTCATAGCAAAGGCTAAAACAACTTTTTATATTTGGACATAAGTAAAAACATTACCCAGGCAAGTAAAAGAAATAAATAAATTGCAAAGCTAAGAACAAAGTAGAATAAATATCTATGTATCTAAAGAATGAAAGCAAACCAGGTAAAAGAATCTTGTATGTGAAGCTTGGTTATGCAAGGCAAGTAAAATATATGTATATGAAAGAGATAAGACAAAAAAATAAAGCAAATCAAGCAAGGTAATAAGTATGTCGCCTGCAAAACATATGCAGGAACAAGTAAAAGAGAATATCAACATACATAAAAATAGATATGTGTAAAACACAAAGTACCTTTGCATTTAATTCTAGCACACCATTTAGTCAATTCGAATTGTATAAAAATCATTTTAGCCCCCAAAATAAATATCTTGCCTGGTAAGATATGAACAAAAAAATCTCTGAACAAACTAAAATACTTACCCAGTAAACACCTTCCCCTGTAATCTTTTATTTCTATATATATATCTTTCTTTTATTTCAGTTTGTCCTCATAACATAGCTAACCTGAACATAAGCAAGCATATCCATTTTTACAAACTGAAGCATCATTCATTTAAACAAAAACAGGAAGATTTAAGAAAAAATCAAGCCTATAGTTTTTCAAATCTGATGCATTCATCTCCACTTAAAATCAAGCATCTTCCCAACAAAAATTGGCTTTAAAGTTAAAAGGATTTTTAGTGCAAACTTTCAAGCTTCAGAGAATTTCAATTTTTAAGAAATCAGGTCTTAAAAACATCTCAACAATTCAAGCTCTCAAAAACATTTGCAAGTTCCAGGATCAACATTCAAAATCTGCTCTGTTTATTTTCAGGTGAGTAACATCACAAATTTAAATAGTTTAAGTTATAAATTTTGTTGCATACTCATCTCTGAAAATAATATGTTTGTGATGTATATGTATAAGTATGTCTCTGTGCATATATGTGTGCATGTTGTGTTTATGTTTTGTGCTCTACCTTGATTCCCAGGATCATGTTTTTATTTAAAAATCCCTTCCACATGATCCAGCTCTTGTTAGGATCTGCTTGTCAAACTAATATTGTTTGATTAACCCAAATTAATGTTTAAAAATCTAAGTTAGTTAAAATAGTGTTTGTTTGTCTCTGTAAGTATTGGAACAACTGTACGTGTTAAATAAATAAAAACTCAAACTTTTAATTTCTAAATTCAGTATTACAAATCTAATACTTCAACCAAAATATGATTTTTAACACAAGAATCGGGATTTCTAGTTTGGAATTAAAGGTGTGGTTTGGGTTTAAACTGGAAATGTATTTCTGAGTCTTCCTTGTGATCAAGTTGATCGGAGTGCTCGTGGACTTTCCTGGAGATGGAGGAATGATCAGTGATGTTAGGAAAAATTGTGGATGGTGATGAAATTCACCAGGGAAGTTACGGCAATAAAATTCATTTTAGAACACTAGTTTTTGGCTGTTTTATGTAATCGATCATTATGGTGCATTTAGTGGATCGAGTGTGTGGAGGCTTGGGGTAATGTTAGCTTGGATGTTGAAGTAGGCATGGCCGAAGTGGCCGAACGTCAGGTGGTCGGAATATGGCAAGCGGCGCGTTGACAGGATTTCAGATGGTGATGCTTTTGTATTTCCACGTTTGCGTCGAGGCCTCGATTTTGATTTCGAGAGTGGAGGTTAGATTGGATGAGCGGGGTGTGTTGCTGAGTTGTTCTCTGACGTGTTTCGATCATCGTCGATGATCAATTGTGGCCGGAGCTACCGTGCTTATGGACGGTGTTCATTGGTGGATGCAGTGGGTTTTTGGTTTGAGCAGGAAATGGGACTCGAGTGTTTACTCGAGTTGTTGAGAGTTTTGACTCGAAGTACGTTCGAATTTGACTCAAAGCAAATGAGAATTGCCTCGGGTTGATTTCTTGATTACAGGTTTTACAAGAAACCTGTTATCCTGTTTTAAAATTTTAAAATAAAATCTAAAAGCAAAGTTCGAATGAAAAGCAAAGATTAAAAATGAGTTTAAATCATCTGTTACAAGTTAGTTTTGGATCTTAATTCAAAAATAAATAAAAATTTATTTTATTAAATTTGATGTAACTATTTCAAAAAAAAAAGGTTAAGTAGTCTGGATTTTAAAGTGAAGTTTAAATTGTAAGTGGAGTTTAAAATCAAAGATTTAAATCTGGATTCAAATATAAATTTGAATCTTAGTCTTGAAATTAAAGAAAGTTTTTAAATTTAAATTGTTTTAACAAATTTGAATGATAAAGTAAATTTTTAAATTGATTTGAATTCAAAATGGAATTGTGTTTTAAATTCTTTTAATCTTCTATTTTAAGATAAATAATTCTTTAACTTGTGAAATAAAAAGGGGTTTGGAATTGTTTTAAAGTTGTTAAAGTTAATTTGTTTTCATTTTAAATCTTAAATTTGAAATGAAATTTAAAAGTAAATTTAAATTAAATTGTTTTTAAATACCTTATTAATGATAAACTGATCATTAAATAGAAAAAGGTTTTTATAATTGAAGATTTAAGGATTTGTAATTATTAAGTTAATTAAAATGGATAATTAATGATTTGGATTAATTTAGTAATTAAAAGTTTAAATTAGTTAATTAAGGTTTAAGCTAATTAATTTAGGATAAATATATTGGAAATTAAGAATCATTAATTAAATAAGATTTAATTTTTAATTAATGGTTAGTAATTAATTAATGAATTAATTAAGGATTAATTCAGTTACAGTTAACACTTAATTAATTAATTAATTAAGGATTAATTAATGAGTTATTAAAGATTGATAAATCTGTAATTAATAATGAATAAATCTGAGTTAATTAATTTAGAAAAGTAATTAAAGAATTGTAAATAGTTAATGAAGGTCATTAACTAAGATTATTAAATAATTAATTAATGGGATTAATTTTAATAACTAGTTAAATTAATTAATTTAAGATAATCAATTGTGAATTGTTAAGTATAATTACTAAATGGAAGTAATTAAGGAATTAATTACTTATTGTAATTAATTAAGTTTAATATGAATTTTTTAAGTTAATTAATTAAGTTTAATTAATTTAATTAATTATTTGATGATGAGTATAATTACTTAGGGAAGTACTTAATGATAATTACTGGATGTAATTAACTAAGGATGATTTAATGATGGAAGTAATTTGAGTATAATTATTTTGTATAATTAATCAAGGGATTAATTTAAAGAAAATTAATTAGGGAGTAATTAATTTATTTGATGGAGTAATTAAGGGTAGCTAATTGCTGAATGGTATAATTCAGGGGTGATTAATAAATATGGTTTAGTGGAAGATTAATTACTTAAGGTAATTAATTTAAATTGGATAATTAATTAAAATTTAATTAGAAATCATTAATAAATATAATTTAATGATGATCAATTAATATTAATTAATCAATAATAAGTGTTTAAAGAGAAATTAATTTGTGTAGTTAAAGATTAATGTAATTAATTAAAGATTAATTAATTTATGAAGTAATTAGAGGTTACTTCTGTGTTTAGTTAAGGATAATTAATTTGTGAAAATAAATTAAAGGATAATTACTTGAATGTAATTAAAGTTAATTAATCAAGGGTGATTAATTAAATTGAATAATTGGATGATGATAAATTAATTGATGGACAATTGATTAATAGTTTTATAAGCAAGATTAACAATGGTGAATCAATTAATTTAATTTACTTTAAATCAATTAGATATGCGTGTAATTAATTTAATTCATTTTAAATTAATTATAGCCGATGTGATTGCTTATGTATGGATGGACGATATTGTTTACCTTGAATGGTTTGAGATCTCGAATATGAGATTAGTGATGTTGTATGATATGTATGCTTTGATTTAAGTATGATGATAATATGGATTATCTGTTGTGATGATAATATAAATTATCTGTTTATGATGATAATGTTGATTATCTATTGTGATATTGTGAATTATCTATCTGTGTGTATATGGATAAGTGAATTAAATTGTTTTAAACTTTAAAACAACTTGGCCTTGAAAGACGGCGTTTGGATTTCGATGAGACCGGGATCGGGTTTCCATATTTGGACATCTGAAAATCACATCGATCCAAATTAAACGTTAGGTCGTGAATTCTTAAGTGAATATTCAAAGTGCAAGGGTTATCGTCGTTAACTCTGAGGGTGATCCCAAAATGAGTGTAACGAGATAATGCCTTCGGTTTCGTTCGAACCCGGAACGAACTTATATGGATTGAATGCTTTCAGAACATCGTCAGGTGGGCGATGAGCATTCTAAGAGATGTGTTCTCTAAAGGTAATCGCAGCCTCAAGCCTCATCAACCGGGAATGGCTAAAACAAGGGAGGTGCAGCTAGGTTAGGTGGGTCATGCCCAAGCAGGACGAGATTTTCCCCTGTCTAGACGTCCCTTTTTATTTCGGCTGTATGGGCAGTTTTGAGCTCCAACTGCCGGGGTTATCTTATTCGGGACTGTTCAGTAAGGAATGGCTCCAGCCTTGTATTGCAAGAGGTCGGGAGTGATCCTCGATACAGTGATCTAGGCCACGTATTGTGACGGGCGGTAACCCAGTAGCCTTGCCATTGATGGAAACTCATTTCCCCTACGAGACCCTACGGTTTTGATTTGTATTACCCACTTTTGTGGCTTGTAGCTGGAGTTTAATAATGTAACAATTTTGGCTATTTTCTATTTACTTGAAAACCCTAAACCCTATTTTAATATCACAGAATTTCCTATTACATGATTTGGTTAGCGTAAGGTAAAAACTTACCATGTTTATTTGTGGGAAGTCTTACGTGATACCTTTATTTTCAAAAGGTTTTTTCAAAGTTAAGAAGCTTTAACCTGTTACTCATACCAGACCCATGTCTGACCCGGAGTTTATTTTTTTTTCATAAACTCTAAGGTACTCAAATTTTTACGAGTAGCCAGGGGATTCAGGTTAGCTTTGACGAATTCTGGAGGAGCAATGGAGCAGGAGGCTTTGGCGGTGTAGATATATATATATATAGTATTCCGCTGTGTTGGTATCTCTGTATTGTATTGTGTATTGAATTGTATAACTAGACAGGTGTTATAACTGTCTAGTATGTGTTGTATTATCTGTATAACTCTAATGGATATTGTATACTATGTAATACTTACGTGATTAATATAATTTATTCGTTCCGCTGTTGAGATTCTGATGTTGTTTCTTCTTTCTTCCCTATCTTTTCTCTTTTCTATCCTCTTCTTTCTTCAAGATGATACGTCTTTCTGGGGCTACAAAGCCAGGTCGTCACATCAATACTCATCTAGGGCATAACTTACGGATGGTCGCTTCTAACAAGCCTTATTCTTCGCGATAGCAGATGTTATTACTTATAATATCCTTTGTTATTGTGAGCATAGAGGTGGGGCGTCACAGCTTGGTATTAGAGCTGAGATTCAGAACAAATTATAATAAACACAGAACAGAAGTAGAATGGAACATGCGTTACAACTATTCGAGGGTTTTATTCGTGCCTTTCTAATCTATTCCTTCGTTGTTCTTAAATTTTTATCCTCTCTAACAAGTTGGAATATGTCTAGGGATAAATCTCATATCCCCATAGTATTCCATTTGTTAAACTCCTTATCAATCTTGAGTTGTTTTAACTGCTCCTAAGGGTTTCAAATCCGAGAAGCTTAATATTGTTAAAGCTTCTGGTGATTCTTCTCATCCCAAGGTATTCTTCCTTCTGTTTTGGAAGCTTTTATTTTAATTCATTGCCGTTTTATTAGAATTCTTTTCGATACGGGTGCATCACATTCATTCGTGTCGAAGGAGCTTGTTGTTGTTATTCCTTTGGATGTTATTAGTCTTTACGACCCTTTGAGGATTGTAAATCCTATTGGTGGATCCGCTACTCTTGGTTTGTTGTGTGTTGATGTTGAGATTATTCTTGGTGGTTTTTCCTTTCATGCGAATCTACATGTTATGGATCATCTTGGTTTTGATATGATTTTGGTAATGGATTGGCTCGTCCGTTATGAAGTTCAATCCCATGTCCCGAAAGAACTTTATATCTCAAGCATCCTGATGCTATCGAGCAGTTATCTATTGTATTTCGAGACATGGACCATACTTTGAATGCTCTTATTTCTTCCTTTGAATCGGAGGATGTCATTGCTAATATTCCAGTTGTTTGTGATTTTTCTGATGTCTTTGAGCCTGTTTCATGTTTGCCTCCGAGGAGGGCAATTGAGTTCTGTATTGATCTTATCTCTGGTGCTCATCCTGTCAGTCATCCTCCCACGAGGATGTCTGCTAAGGAAAATGAGGAACTCAAGCAACAATTATCTGAATTGGAAGCCAAGTGATTTATTCGTTCTAGCTCATCTCCTTAGGGCGCCGCCGTTGTCTTCGTTAAGAAGCCAAATGGTACTCTTAGGCTTTGCATTGATTATCGCCAGCTTAACGAGCTCACTGTCAAAAATAGGTATCCATTACCTAGGATCGACGACATGTTCGATCAATTAAGTGGCGCTAAGCTTTTCTCCCAACTCGACCTTACCACCGGTTTTCCTTTGGCTACGAGTTGCGGGAGTTAGCATTCCACTTACTGCATTTCGCACTCGTTATGATTCTTGTGAATGACTAATATGTCATTCAGTTTGCCCAGGTTATTTCATCCATTTTATGAATCGAGTATTCTACGAATATATCGATGACTCCATATGTGTATTTGTTGATTTTGGATGAAAACAACAATTTAAAATTTTGCAAATCTTTTTCGTAAGATTTATTTACAAGTATAATTGGATTTTTGTTTATCATATAGAAGATGATTTTGTGATTGAATTTCCCATTGAGTACCTTAAGAATTCTGGTCGATGCGCTTGATCAACGTTATCGATAGGAATCTCCTAAACGCTTTGATGAGACAATTTGGCACAATAAATTGACCTATAAAAAGTAAATTTTTCTAGAAAATGATTTCATAAAGAAAGTAGTAATTTTGGAAGTTTTTGCTTTTCAGGAAAGAAGATTATTTGAAAGCACTCTTTTCCGATACTCTTATCCTTGTGGTTCCCGAAGGGAACCAAGACTTCATTATTTGTACCAATACTAGCCGTGTTGGTTTCAGTGATGTTCTCATGCGAAAAGATAAAGTAGTTGCCTATGCTTCTAGACAACTAAAGCCTAACGAGATTCGTTATGCTACCCATGATTTGGGGTTAGCCGCCATAGTCTTTGCTCTAAAGATTTGGCGACATTATTTATTGGGCGAGCGTTTTGTTCTCTTCACTGATCGCAAATCTCTGAAATATCTATTCATTCAGAAAGAACTTAATACGAGGCAACAGCGTTGGCTCGAATTTCTTGCTTCATATGACTTCGATATTCAGTATACCCTGGTAAGGGTAATCGAGTTGTTGATGCACTTAGTCGCAAGCAGCAAGTTGTGGTTTCCATGATGCTAGCAGAGTGGAATATGTTGGAAGCTTTATCTCATTGTGTTATTAGAGGCCGTCCTTCAGTTTTTGATTCTTACATGCTTTTATTTAGCATGGAAGCTCATCCTAGTTTGTTGGATCGTGTTGCCGATGCCTAGAAACAAGATCCAAATCTTTCTTATCTAATTCAGAGTTGTAAATCGGAATCCCTAAGTGATAATCTAAAGGATTTCGATATTGATGTTCATGGTTGTGTTCGGAAGAAGGGTAGGTTGATCGTGCCTAATGTTCCTAATCTTAGAAATGACATTCTTAAGGACTATCATCGCTCTAAGTATACTATCCATTCGGGTAGTAGTAAGATGTATGTTGGTATGAAACGCTTATACTTTTGAGAGGGTATGAAGCATGATGTTGCAAGTTATTTGAGTCGTTGCATGACTTGTCAACTTATTAAAGCGGAACACCAGCGTCTTAGTTGTATTTTACAGCCTCTTGAGATTCCATTATGGAAATGGGATCAAATTTCTATGGACTTCATTGATGGTCAACCCCGTTCGAGGTTGGGCCATACTAGTGTTTGGGTGGTTGTAGACCGATTGGTCAAATCAGCCCATTCCTATCAAGTCCAATCGGACTGCTTCTTGATTTTGGTGGTAGTTGGGAAGGCCACTTATCTCTTGTTGAATTTTCTTATTATAACAGTTTCCAATCCAGTATCGGTATGGCTCCTTTCAAATCCCTTTACGGAAGACCGTGTCGATCACCATCTTGTTGGTATCTGGGTAAAAGTTAGTTCTCAGCCCCGATTATATTCATGAATCTTCTGAGAAGATTGTTATCATTAGACAGAGAATGAAAAAGGCCCAGAATAGGCAGAAATCTTATGCCGATCATCGTAGAAAGCCTTTAGAATTTTCTGTTAGCGATTGCGCATTCATTTGCGTTTCTCCGATGAAGGGTAGGGTGCGTTTTAGTAGCTCCGGAAAATTGGCTCCTAGCTATGTTGGATCATTTCCTATTACAGAATGCATTGGCCCTGTTGCTTATCGTGTATCGCTACCTATTCAGTTTTCGGGAATTCATGACGTATTTCATGTATCCCAGCTTCGTCGATGCCTTCGAGATTCGGATTCTATTATTGATCCCCATATGTTGCAAGATCTTGAGATCTCACCCGACTTGTCTATGGTGAAAGTTCCTATTCGTGTGCTAGCTTCGGAGGTTAAACGCCTTCAGAATAAAGAAGTCCCGCTTGTGAAAATTCAATGGTCCACAAACCCCAAAGATTGCACTTGGGAAACCAAAGAATTCGTCGAGCGTTCTTATCTGGGTTTTCTCTCCTCTTCGGGTGGGGGTGAGCATTCTTATTCATCTTTTCTATTTCAATCTTTGTTGTGATGAATACCTTGTGTTATAAACAACTACTAATATGAAAATTGCGCGGACGCAATTTTTGTAAGGGGGAGTCCGTAACAACGTGATTTTCGATTACCGTCGAAATAAATATTTAAAATTGAAATTTTAAAAATTAAAATTTGAAAAATAAATTTGCAGTGCAAAATTGTTGCAAAATCGGTTGGAAAACATAGTTAAGCTATGTTGAATTCTCTTTTTGCCTTCACGTGTGTGAAGGAGTGGTCCAATTCAAAAGCAAAATGTTGAACACTTTTGCTTGCTGTCAATAATAATTGTAAAGCAAATGGAACACTTTACATTTGCTCTCACCATTATTTTATATGCTAGTGCTGTCCTTCTTCTACAGTGCACGTTTCTACATTAAATGCTTCAGTAAAATTTCCAGCTCATACTTTATTGACTTGTGCACAAATCAAAAAAGAAGAAAAAAAAGGAGCTGCATCTTTCATCTTTTCTCATTTCGTCCAGTAGCTCGGTGAGAAACTTTAATGGCGGTTCCAATATTCTTGCTCCACTCCGTTCTCAGTTGCTTCCAAATCTCAGTTGCTAGTGTTTTTGAGGCAATCTAAAGTGAGTGTTTAACTCACATCTCTAATTTATTTACCAATTCAAGTTGTGTGTAAACTTTATTGCCAGAATAATTTCTGTTGTAAGCATTCTGTACAATCATCATATACTTCATTTTAATTATTTCATGCATATTGCATACGTGTGTCCTGTGCATATTCCCTTCTTGCGTGCGTGAAAATCCATCACCAGGTTGCAAAGCTCGAAATTATCTTACTCGGTCTAACTAAATTTTATTTACATTTTTCGTGCATGCAAGAGTAGGGTAAGCTTCAAATCTAGAAGTATGTCCAGGTAGTTGCAAAGTAGCAGACATGTATAAATCAGTGTATATGTGAATTTAGCATTTCCCAGGTGTATGTATTCAAGTCATTCCATCATTTTTCTTTAGTGGTGCAGGCGCATATAGTATGTTGCCACGTTGAGCACGCATGAAAATAAATAAATAAATAAAATGTTGTCGGGCCTTTAAAAATAGGAAGAAATATACGTGTGTGATAATTAAAATTCTAGTTCTTGTCATACTAGACCGTGTAAATATTGTACTTGTTATAATAACTTGTTTTGTTAACGTGCATGAAGCATTGCACACGTCATCCCTTAATGCATTTTGCGTTCATATTGGTGAAGTAACAAAAAAAATGCATTGCCAGGTCATTGATTTATTTATTTGGTGAGTATAAATTATGGCACAAAAATCATGTGCAGATTACACATAGGTATTTTGCGTATATATGTATAACTATACCCAGGCCGTGCATTTTAATGAGATGCTATTAAGTAATTGTTGTTGAGTGCGTGCACATATATAAGTTGGCTAGACCATATTTCATTTTCATTGTAATAGTATAACACGTTAGTGAAGTCCAGGTCAATAAAAATGCTCCATTCTTCCGTGCACGTTAGTATGGTTTCCTAAAGTCACTTGGTTCTTGTCTGCTCATACTAATCAATATTAGTATATGCAGGCTACACAAATGCTCATTTTGGGCATAAACAACAAAAGTTTGTTCATGTACACTTTGATAAAGTTGTCTTGTAATGGTTCTGGGATTGTTCCATTTATACGTAAATGCAACCTACAGATCTTGCAACCAAACTCTACACATCATTTATAAAAGGCATCACAAGAAAAAGAAAAAAAAAGTGTTATGTGCATGCATATAATAGTATGTCCAGGCCTCTTTTTTTTTATATATTAATTATTCCATTTGTGCAAGTGCATTTCACAAAAAGTTTTGCCATATGCCGTGTTTTTGTGCACGTAAACACTTTGTTCGTGCTTTATATGGTCAGGGTTAATTCAAGTCCTGTGATCCATTTACATGCATGCATTTCTTTTTTATTATTGCATTAGTCATGTCGTGCAAAGTATACATTAATTTCAAGTTGAGACAGTGCAATATTTTTGGTGAAAATATAGTGGTGCAGTCCACTATTTAAATTACGTTGAACCGGTGTTTGGTTTTAAAGCGTATTTTGTTGCCGTTATTTTTATAATGGAAATTTTACACCGGTATTATATTTTTGAAGCGTGCTGTTTTGATGGCTTTTTTTACGAATAAAAATTACTGTTGTTTTGACTTCATTAACCCTCAATTTTAAAGTGAATTTTTAAGCGATTATCCCGCAATGCTGATTTGGTGTCCATTTTTACGGTGCTTTGTGAAGCGCAATTTCCTCGTCGAAATTGCTATAGTTGTTGTTGTTTTAATCACGTGTTTTAAAAATCGTTTTAAATAAAACTGTTTCCAAAAAATTTACAGTTTACGCTTTCAAAAGAATGAGGAATCGATTTAAACGCTTCAGCAAAATTGAAGACTATGAACCCTCACTTTTACTGATTCGCTTAATTCCGGACTTGTCCCTTTGAGAACGTAAAATGTTATTTATATAAAATACACAATTTCGCGCTTTCAAGGAAACGATGAAGAGATTTAAACGATTTAGCAAAGTACGGAGTATGTAACCATACTTTTCTATTTCGTTTAATTCCGGACTCGTTAATTGAAATATTTGCTGTTTGATGATTGTGATGATTTTATTTGGCTTTCGAGCCACTCTGCTGGACCTTTGGGTCATATGATGGACCTTCGGGTCAACTACCAGTACTAGACCTGCGGGTCATTTGTTGGGCGCCAAAAATTATAGTACTTGGTAGGCTTCGGCCATATGAGATGCACGTGCGGCGTAGCTAAAACTCGCTATCTGCTGGGATCGATTCATCTTTTATGTTGATTTTGTAATTATCTTATTTTGATTTCTAGATTCTGCGTATTGTTGTTTTGAATTCAATTGGGAATTTGAAAGTTGATTTTGATGATGTTTAATGGGATTTCTTCCTTTAAACTATGCTGATTACTATGGTGTATAGTCTCACCCGAGACTATAACTTTGTGTATATTCTCATCCGAGATTATAATTTTGTGTATAGTCTCATCCGAGATTATAAATTTGCGTATTGTTGTTCTGAATTCAATCGAGAATTTGAAAGCTGATTTTAATGGAGTTTAAATTGAGATTTCTTCATTTAAACTATGTTGATTATTTATGTTGAATAGTCTCATTCGAGATTATTGATTTGATGGAGTTTAAACTGAGATTTCTTTATTTGAACTATGTTGATTATTTATGTTGTATAATCGCATTTGAGATTATGATTATTTGTTTAAGTGTTGTTTATCATACACCTATTTTTGAAGTTTAAATTAGACTGATCCGTTTATTTTTTTCTTTTAAATAATACTCGGGTCAGACCGAGTTATTTCAGGATAATCGCTATCTCTGATTCAGTTGCTACTTCAGCTTTTGGGATTTCACATCATCCTTTGTCTAGACTTCGAGGTGTTTCTTTTTGGTGTATTGACTATCGCCTCATGTATGTTGATGTCTTTGTATATGTACATTTGGTTCGTATGAACGATCGATTGTTGTAGCATGTATTCCAGACTTGTCTTTCGCTATATATCTGATATTTCTATTCTGATGTGATAATACTATCTGTGTTGTCGTTATTATGAGTTGTTTTGGATTTTTCTTTAGCCACCGTAGTTCTGTTTTAGATTTGGATTGAATTTATATCTTTTGGAGTAAATTACACAACTCCTATCGATGTAATCAATACGCATCTAAGGCATAACTTACGGATGGTCGCTTCTAACAAGCCTTATTCTTCACGATAGCAAACGTTATTCCTTATAATAACCTTTGTTATTGTGAGCATAGAGGTGGGGCTTCACAACACAAGACCGGGACTACCCCTTACTGGATAATCCCAAGTAAGATCGCCCCACGGTTGGGATCAGCAACCGCACCACTTAGCCGAAAAATGGGACATCTAGACAGGGATGACCTCACCCTAATGGGTGCTACCCACTTAGCCTTGCTGCATAACCCTTGATTTTCAGACATTCCCGGTTGATGAGGCTCGAGGCTAAGCGTTACCTTTTAGAACGTTTTACTTAGAATGCCCATCGTCCACCTGACAATGTTCCGAAAGCATTCATCCATACAAGTCCGTCCCGGATTCGAACGGAACCGAAGGCACTACCCCTACCACATCCATCTTGGAATCATCCTTAGGATTAGTAGCGACTAGCCCTTGCACTTCACTGCTCCATCTTCGACTCCGAACTCGTTTTTCCACGAAACGTACAAACCATATCGAAGTGGTTTTCGAGAATATAATCCCGATCCCGGTCTCTTCTAAACGATCAGCGCTTTGGCCAATATTGTTAGTCGGTTATTTAACTATCAATTAACATTAACAAATAACCATCAAACAATAAATAATCTCCCAAATTATTTATTATCCTCAAAATATCTTCGCAAGATATAATTCCATTTTCAACCCTTTTGAAAACAGTTTTCAAACCATACTCTTCTCACGGGATAAATTTCCAACTATTTATTTCCACTGTAAATACCAAGTACAAAGCTTTAGATTTTTTTAAATAATAATTTTAAAAAACAGTTTATTATAAAATATACTTTAACATTTAGATTAAAAACTTCTTCAATACTTTATTAAAAATATATACTTTAGGAATATTTAAAAATGAGGTTACTTTATAAAATATAAAACTAGTTTTTCTCTTTTTAAAACAAAATACCAAGTCACCTTTAAATAATTACTACGATAATAGATTTGAAAAATACTTACTTTAGAATTTAAACATTTAGAAATAATAAATTTTCTAAAACATACCTTTTTAAACAATTTAAAACTTTTAACTTATATTTAAAATTTTACTTTGAAAACGTACTCGACTATTAAGGGAAATACGCTTCTCTTTCACATCTTAAAAAAAAATCAATATTTAATTTTAAACAAATTTACCCATTCCTTTAATAAATTCACACCGTGAATTTATTCTTCCAAATATCCACTGATATATCACTTCGCATTTATAAACCCATTTTATAAATTTCATAGTCACATTCTCCTTTAAATTTCCAATTTCAAACACTTAAATCGATTTCCAAATTGATTTCCAATTTACTCCATTTTGAAATAAATTTCTTTACTTACTCATTTATTTCAAAATCCATTAATTTCAGACTTTATTCCTTAATTATGATTTAAAATCTTTTAACTGAAAATACCAATTTCATATTCCCCAAATTTATTCTTTATCCTTTCACACAAATTTAAACCTTGAATTTCAAAATAAATTCTTTATTTCTTGAAACAATGTCACTTGAGTTTGAAAATAAAATCACTTTTGCCCATTTATTCAAAATCTTATTTCCCGCACTTGGAATTACATTTATTAAAATTCAAAAATCATTTTTTATTCTTTTCCAATTCATTTTTAATTTATTTAAATCTCTATGATTATTTTACAAAAAAATACTCTTTTATTTTCTTTTCAGAAATCCCATTTCTATAGATTTTGATAACTCAGTTCATCGAAATATTTTAAATCAACCATAGTATCCAACATTTCCAATTATCAATATAATTCATCCCAGGATATCTAATAATCATAACAGAGAATATTAAATAATCTAAATAAATGTTGAGAAATCCAGTTGGATCCCTCCAACCCGTTTCCCTGCATCCACAGATGTTAGCACAATACCAATTCCACTTCGAGGTGGATATCGAGGTATATGGGTTTATAAAATCTCATCCGCTATTATGCGGCGCATAGGGTCTCATCCGCTATATAATGCGGGAAATCAATCCCTCCAATATATACTATATATGTACTACTTTATATAATATAGCACATCAAATCAATTTAATCATTCAACCAATTATTTAAATTTAACCATTTAAATTTAAATTAAAACCCAAAAGAGTGAGATTAACTCACCTTTGATTTTTATTGTAGTCCACTTCAATTTTAACTTTGTTTCATGGGTTATAACTTTGTATAAACATTAATAATTTTAATCAATATTCGAGCCAATAGAGCGATTAAATTTTCATTTGATAAATTAATTAACCGGAGATTTCATTTTAAACAAATAAGTTTAATTCTAAACCAATTTCCATTTACAGAATATTTTTGCAACCAAACAATTAAATAAGTTAATTAAATAAATTAATTTCTAAAAATACATTATTCTTATTAAAATTTATAGATTCGAAAATCTAGCTTTTATAAAATTCTTCGGCATTTAAAATCCTTATATACTTTAAAAACCATGTCTATGAATATCCTTCTTTTAGTCAATATATATTTTAAATTAGAATAGGGGTGTGTAAATATATTTCTGACATAATTAACTAAACCAATTTCATAAATTATGTTAAATAAATTACAGCACCAAGTTCTCAGTTTTTAAAAATAACTAAATGTATACTTAATTATCTTTGTTAATTAAAATTTAACAAAACCACACAGATTAAAACTATCTCACCTAAACCCTCACTGCAAATTCAAAGCCACCCAAGCCCTAGCTTGATCGCCAACCCCACCTCCGATCATCACGTCCCTCACGCTCGCAATGCCTGTCACGTCGCTCGAGACAGCCACCAATTTCCTCCCTCGCGCTCGCGTGCGATTTCCTGCCGAGTCTCCAGCTTGTCGCCTTACCCAACGCGGTCGCCACCACTTAGAGCAGATCGCCATCCCTCCCTCTCACGAAATCGAATGACTTTGACTTCGAATCCACCCGTTGTGTGACTTCAAGAATCGCTTGAACTCCTTCAGACATTAACAATCTCCCTCTATTATCAAGCGAAACGATTATTATATTTCTTCATGCCTCGAGAGTTTTGATTTCGATATCTCCTTAGGATGAGAATGATTTCGATTATAAATTTGAAAAGGAGATAGAGAGGAAGGGAACGAGATTAGGGATGAAAAAGGAATGGCAACATCTTATGATAAACGTTCAGCCCTTTGTTTATTTATTTTTAAACCTATTTTCTTTTGACACTTGTCCTTTTAACTTACAAATGTCCAAATTGTATTTATATATATTTTTACATTTTTATTTCTTTTTAACTTGAGTTATTATCACTTTAATCTAATAACTATATATAGTCTCATCTTCAATATTTTTAAAACGTAGAGTTTCATTTTAATTGTCACGATAATGCAATTCAAAATTCTCAAACTCCTGTCGATGCGTGCAGCTATGCGTTTATAATGTAATACGCTTATCCTGAACGCAATGGAAAAGGTTTTGAGTCCTAATTCGATGGTATGAACAAGATAGCTTTTTGAACCAGTTATTAAATTAATTTTTCGATATAATTTCAGCGCGTTTATATATCGTATACTCACACAACAACTCCAATCACTGCGAAACTTAAAATCCGATAATAATACAATATTATGGATCCAATGAAACTGGTTTCATCGAGTTCCGAGACTGTGCCTCGGAAGGCTATTTTTAAATATCGATTTAAATGATAAAATTTCAAAACTTAATAAAGCACTTCCAAATGCAATTTTAACACTTTTTACTATCTTTCGTATTATCAATATAAAATTTACACGCCTTCAAATTATTTTTAACATGCTTTAAACTGAAGATTCAATAATTTACCCAATTTCAGTTTATTAAATCCAATAACTTAATTGCTAAATAATAATAATATTTGAATTCATATTGAAAATTAACTTTTAAATATTTAAAATCAATTAAATATTCCGATTTTAAACATCCAAAAATTTCGAGTCGTCACATTCCTCCCTCTTAAAAGAATTTCGTCCTCGAAATTGCTAGTTAAGAAGAATGATCCAATACCCATTACAATTTTCCAAAACCAAACAGTTTTATCAACTTGGCATAACATATCTTTTATTAAAGACCCACTATTATTTCAACCAACTTTCCAAAACCTTCCATAGTTTCCAACAACATTATTTACTCCACTTTATTCAAATTTAAATTTAAATCCAAATTTAAATTATCAAAACTTTCTCAAAATTTTCTAGCTCTCTAAATTTCCGAAAAAATTCGTTATCATCTCCTTTGCGCGGCTAGCTCGGTACAACTGCAAAATGCCTCTACGGGCCCCCAGATTTCAAAAGAAAACAAAAGCCAAGTGGCTAAACTAGAAAATCATCAAATTTCATACATAAATTCAAATACATACCTTTGCCGAGCAAATTTTAATTTTCTTCTGAAATCAAAAAAATCCCAATTTTCCCACTTGCTTTTCAATACCTGTATATCCAATTTAACCATATCCAACTACAGATTCCAAAATCATTTTATACACTTCTTTACAAAATTTCAATATCTATTTCATTTATGCCCGTACGATGTACCTACATCATTCGTACGCAATACCGAATTTGATCGCTTACTCGATCACACAATTTCACTTCCGAACTAGTATCGTCCACCCGACTTCCTAGTGCGGACTCAGATCTGGTTTCTTGATCAGAAACCGTCATTCTCCTTGCATAGTCATAACTACGATGGAGAATTTCCAGAATCAATCAAAAATTCATATCCAGGGTTCGCCGTCGAAAATCGAGTGAAAAATCCTAACTTGGATCGATATAGCTATCTCGAAACTCTATGCTCGATTCTAGATCAAATTGCTATGCGAATAAAATAATGTACGTACATCCTACATATTTATCTTAATTGATCATCAAATATATCAATTCTCTTTTTATTCACATTCATTTTGATTTTCATTCACTTATCAACGCTTATCATTTACTTCAAAATCCCATATTCACTTTTCTAATCCTTTAGTACCAACTAAACAATTAGTTCCAATTTCCATTTCCAAAATTCCTTATTCAATTCCAATTTGAAATCGTTTTGTCGCTAACAAATCCCAAAAAATTTCAAAAAAACTTCTAACACCCAAAATTTTCGAAAATTTTTGGCAGAGCATCCTTTGTACGGAGGAGCTTTTGCAATTTGACAAGAGATATAAATATATATACGTTGACCCACACGGTCGGAAAAACAAAAACAGTTCATGTTTCCTATTTTCATTCCATAGACGTACCTTTATTTAGCATTTTTAAGCAAGCGGCTTATTATTTTAGCAATTAGCGCGTCCAAATCCAGCCAAACGGCTTCTCGGTACCTGTACTTACTCAATTCAAACGTGTAAGTACTAAATATATGAAATTTATTAACATTTCACTTATTTTCAATAGCTAAACACATGCATTTCATAAGCAACATGCACCAAACACTTTCCATGAGCCATTTATATGATTTCAAAACTAATTCAATTGCTTTCAACCAATTCATGTGCCATTTCATTCAATTTTAATGGTTTACAACTCAGTTGTTTACATTCAATTTATTTTTAATCCAAACAAGCTCATATTCAATTCAATTGATTTAAAATCAATTTTATTTCACTTCCATCAATTCATAGAATTTTATTTAATCTCGTTTTCGTCAAACGACAATTTATTTCTACGCAATTCGACTATATTCATGTGAATAAAATAATTACTTAAGCTTATAACCATTTTAATTCATTCACAATCATTCTATGTTTAATTCCATCCCATTTCTAGTTTATTCACCGACCATACATTTTAAAATCATTTCATTGAGCTAGACAACATTCGATTCTTATATTAATAACCACTTTCCAAATTAATTTAACCCAAACTTTTATTTAATGAACTTTCATTCTTACTCGAAGTTGAGCTTCTAATTATTTTTAACTTAAGTTAATTTACTTCAATTCATTCCAACTTCAAAACTTAAGCTCACTTCATTTGCAAATAAATTTTCTTTTTCACTTTATCTTGATTCTATTTCAATCAAATATCATTTCAATTTACAAATTTATTTGATTAGTTCTTTTGTTTCGTTCATTACAAATTTTAATTTTCAAATTCAATTCATTCACGACTCATTTAATTCAATTAGCCGTTCTCATAATCCATTTAAAATTTTAATTCCATTCTCAGTTCGTTAAAAGAATATCCAAGGCCATATTTAATTCATCCATACTCGAGTTAAACTTATTGCAACTCAAATCATTCTTATTTTAATCCAATTCCATAACAACTTTAATTCATGTTTAATTCACTTACAGTTCCAAGTTGAATTTCTATTTACAACTCGGGTTTCATTTACAAACCCATCATTAACTCAAATTTCAACTTTTATTTTGGCCTACTCCTTCCAATATCCAATTTCAGTTCATTTACTTACATTTATAAATTCATTTGTTCATTCACAATTTATTTTCAACCAATACGTTTTGTTTCCACATATTAATTATTTTTAGTCCGTTTGAGCTAATTCTACACTTCATTTTACACAATTTTAAATCAAGTATCATTCAATATTCAATTTCATGTCATTTGCATACCATTTAAATCAATCAGTTACTTACTAATTTTAATCTCAAAACTTTGTTTTATTTAGTCCAACTTGACTAATTTTCCATTCAAACTTAAGTTCAACATTCAGTTTCAATTCCCCCTTTTTGAAACTCGAAAATGAACGCCGATGATGTCGCGATCATCATCGGAGTTATTTTCCACTGACCGTAAAGAGTTCAATGCTTTTATCACTTTAAAATCCCTTCAAATATTCTCAACTCTCCAAAGTTCAAATCCAGTTCAAAAAAAAATTCCCAAAATTCCAAATTCAAAATCCATCCAATACATTACTCTGGAACTTTCATCACGATTTATTTCCAAATATTTCTCTGGAATTCCATTTCAAATTACAATTCACATTTCAAATTTCATTCTATAAATGAATTTCTTTCCTTAACATTTGGTTATTTTTAATTTCTAGTTAAATTTCCATACAAAAATGATAATAATTATCATTCCTAACATCCAAGCAACCAATAATTTTCAAAAACTTTTTTTTATATCCAAAAATAATTTGGGGTAAAATTATTTTATTTACTCTATTTGAAAACCATATTGTGTCCGTTTATCTCATTCAAGAGTTTAGAAACCCCTATCGATGACATGGCATCCCACATATCGACCAGAATCCATAAACACTCAACCGATAAGTCAACGCAATACAAAAACAATTTTTATATTCACTAACAAATACATGGTCATATCTATTTATACACTCATACTCATCGTAGAGTACTACGAACTCTATTTCAATGAGTAATTCCCAAAGGTTCTCGCTTAACCTTTAGCTCTGATACCACTGTAATAGCCCACAAACCTGTACCCCTTGAGTCGACACTATTCTCCAACATATCAACTCAAAGTGAACGAAAATACGAACCATTGGAGTTAAAGAAGAAGGAGATAGAAGAAGAGAAAATAAGACAACAACAGAATCTTACCATCGCAGCGGAATAAAATATAATAGATAATAACATATCTTTACACAAAATAAAACTATATCTGTTTTATACATACACCATCAGAATATATCATTAGAGTTCAACAACATCAATAACATACAACTGGACAGTCATATAAACTTGTCCTCAAAACTGGATACACAAGGGAATAGTAATCAAGTACGAAAGTACGTATCGCCATCCAGCTCATCTCCTGAGCTCCATAGCATCCTATCCTGTAATCTATAATACTCGGTCTGACCCGGGCATTATAGTTAAATAACACCCGAGTCAGTCTGGAATACCAGCGTGAGAAATCACACCCAATTGGATTATTAAAGTTTCAAAATCCTTTGAAAATCAAAAGCATCTCGTAAGACCACGCCACAAATAAACATGTCGGGTTTTTACCTTAAGATAGCGAAAACATTTCTTATCAAAATCCTCTGATATTATAATAGTGTCTATATACAAGTACTTATTCAAATAGCCAAAATTGTTACATGATTAAATTCCAGCATACTAGCCACAAAGTGGGTTATACAAACAAAAATCGTAAAGTGCACGTAGGGAGAATGGATTTCCAACTAATGACTAGGCACTGGGGTACCACCTGTCACAGTACGTGGCCTAGATCAACGTACCAAGGATTACTCCCAATCCCCTGCAACACAAGACTGGGACTACCCCTTACTGGATAATCCCAAGTAAGATCACCCAACGGTTGGGATCAGCAACCGCACCACTAAGCCAAAAAAAGAGACATCTAGACAGGGATGACCTCACCCTAATGGGTGCTACCCACTTAGCCTTGTTGCATAACCCCTGATTTTCAGTCATTCTCGGTTGATGAGGCTCGAGTCTAGGCGTTACCTTTTAGAACGTTTCACTTAGAATGCCCATCGTCCACCTGACGATGTCCCGAAAGCATTTATCCATACAAGTCCGTCCCGGGTTCGAACGGAACCGAAGGCACTACCCCTACTACATCCATCTTGGAATCATCCTCAGGATTAGGAGCGACTAGACCTTGCACTTCACTGCTCCGTCTTCGACTCTGAACTTGTTTGTCCACTAGAACGTACAAAACGGATCGAAGTGGTTTTCGAGAATTTAATCCCGATCCCGGTCTCTTCGAAACGATCAGCGCATTGGCCAATATTGATAGTCGGTTATTTAACTATCAATTAACGTTCACAAACAATCAAACAATATATAATCTCCCAAATTATTTATTATCCTCAAAATATCTTCGCAAGATATATTTCCATTTTCAACCCTTTTGAAAACAGTTTTCAAACCATACTCTTCTCATGGGATAAATTCCCAACTATCTATTTCCACTGTAAATACCAAGTACAAAGCTTTATATTTTTTAAAAACAATTAAAAAAACACTTTATTATAAAATATTCTTTAACATTTAGATTAAAATCTTCTTCAATACTTTATTAAAAATATATACTTTAGGAATATTTAAAAATGAGGTTACTTTAAAAAATATAAAACTAGATTTTCTCTTTTTAAAACAAAATACCAAGTCACCTTTAAATAATTACTACGATAATAGATTTGAAAAATACTTACTTTAGAATTTAAATATTTAGAAATAATAACTTTTCTAAAACATACCTTTTTAAACAATTAAAACTTTTAACTTATATTTAAAATTTTACTTTGAAAACGTACTTGGCTATTCAGGGAATACGCTTCTCTTTCACATCTTAAAAAAATAAATCACTATTTATTTTTAAACAAATTTACCCATTCCTTTAATAAATTCCCACCATGAATTTATTCTTCCAAATATCCATTGATATATCAATTCGCTTTTATAAACCCAGTTTATAAATTTCATAGTCACATTCTCCTTTAAATTTCCAATTTCAAACACTTAAATCGATTTCCAAATTGATTTCCAATTTACTTCATTTTGAAATAAATTCCTTTGCTTACTCATTTATTTCAAAATCCATTAATTTCAGACTTTATTCCTTAATTATGATTTAAAATCTTTTAACTGAAAATACCAATTTCATACTCCCCAAATGTCTTCTTTATCCTTTCACATAAATTTAAACCTTGAGTTTCAAAATAAATCCTTTATTTCTTGAAATAATATCACTTGAGTTTAAAAATAAAATCACTTATGCCCATTTATTCAAAATCTCATTTCCCGCACTTGGGATTATATTTATTAAAATTCAAAATTCACTTTTTATTCTTTTCCATTTCATTTTTAATTTATTTAAATCTCTATGATTATTTTACAAAAAATTACTCTTTTATTTTCTTTTCAGAAATCTCATTTCTATAGATTTTGATAACTCAGCTCACCGAAATATTTTAAATCAACCATATTATCCAACATGTCCAATTATCAATATAATTCATCCCAGGATATCTAATAATCATCACAGAGAATATCAAATAATCAAAATAAATGTTGAGGAATCCAGTGGGATCCCTCCAATTTGTTTTCCTGCATCCATAGATGTTAGCACAATACCAATTCCACTTCAAGGTAGAATATCGCGGTATATGGGTTTATAAAATATCATCCGCTATTATGCGGCGCATAGGGTCTCATCCGCTATATAATGCGGGAAATCAATCGCTCCAATATATACTATATATATATATACACTACTATATATAATGTAGCACATCAAATCAATTTAATCATTCGACCAATTATTTAAATTTAACCATTTAAATTTAAATTAAAACCCAGAAGAGTGAGATTAACTCACCTTTTATTTTGTTTGCAATCCACTTCAATTTCAACTTGGTTTTGTGGGTTATAATCTTGTATAAACATTAATAATTTTTATCAATATTCGAGCCAATAGAACGATTAAATTTTCATTTGATAATTTAATTAACCGGAGATTTCATTTTAAACAAATAAATTTAATTCTAAACCAATTTCCATTTACAGAATATTTTAGCAACCAAACAATTAAATAAGTTAATTAAATAAATTAATTTCTAAAAATACACTATTCTTATTAAAATTTATAGATTCAAAAATCTAGCTTTTATAAAATTCTTCGGCATTTATAATCCTTATATACTTTAAAAACCATGTCTACGAATATCCTTCTTTTAGTCAATATATATATATATATATATATATATATATATATATATTAAATTAGAATAGGGGTGTGTAAATATATTTTTGATATAATTAACTAAACCAATTTCATAAATTATGTTAAATGAATTACAGCATCAAGTTCTCGGTTTTTAAAAATAACTAACTGTATACTTAATTATCTTTGTTAATTAAAATTTAACAAAACCACATAGATTAAAACTATCTCACCTAAACCCTCACTGCAAATGCAAAGCCACCTAAGCCCTAGCTCGATCGCCAACCCCACCTTCGGTCATCACGTCCCTCACGCTCGCAATGCTTGCCACGCCGCTCGAGACCGCCACCAATTTCCTCCCTCGCACACGCGTGCGATTTCCTGCCGAGTCTCCATCTTGCCGCCTTACCCAACGCACTCGCCACCACTTTAGGGCAGATCGCCATCCCTCCCTCTCATGAAATCGAATGACTTCGACTTCGAATCCACCTGTTGCGTGACTTCGAGAATTGCTTGAACTCCTTCAGACATTAACAATTTCCCTTTATTATCAAGCGAAACGATTATTATATTTCTTCATGCCTCGAGAGTCTTGATTTCGATATCTCCTCAGGCTGAGAATGATTTCGATTATAAATTTGAAAAGGAGATAGAGAGGAAGGGAACGAGATTAGGGATGAAAAAGGAATGGCAACATCTTATGATAAACGTTCAGCCCTTTGTTTATTTATTTTTAAACCTATTTTCTTTTGACAGTTGTCCTTTTAACTTACAAATGTCCAAATTGTATGTATATATATTTTTACATTTTTATTTCTTTTTAACTTGAGTTATTATTACTTTAATCTAATAACTATATATATAGTCATCTTCAATGTTTTTAAAAGGTAGAGTTTCATTTTAATTGTCACGGTAATGCAATTCAAAATTCTCGAACTCCTATCAATGCGTGCAGCTAGGCGTTTATAATGTTATACGCTTATCCTGAACGCTATGGAAAAGGTTTTGAGTTCTAATTCGATCGTATAAACAAGATAGCTTTTTGAACCAGTTACTAAATTAAATTTTCGATTTAATTTCAGCGCGTTTATATATCGTATGCTCACACAACGACTCCAATCACAACAAAACTTAAAATCCGATAATAATACAATATTACGGATCCAATGGAACTGGTTTCATCGAATTCCGAGACTGTACCTCAGAAGGCTATTTTTATATACCGATTTAAACGATAAAATTTCAAAACTTAACAAAGCACTTCCAAATTCAATTTTAACACTTTTTACTATCTTCAGTATTATCAATATAAAATTTACAAGCCTTTAAATTATTTCTAACAAGCTTAAAACTGAAGATTCAGTAATTTACCCAATTTCAGTTTATTAAATCCAATAACTTAACTGCTAAATAATAATAATATTTGAATTCATGTTAAAAATTAACTTTTAAATATTTAAAATCAATTAAATATTCTGATTTCAAACATCTAAAAATTCTGGGTCGTCACATTATACAACTTGATATTTGCCACTTGGTTATTGTTTATATCAATATTTATTATTTTCATTCTAACTTATCCAATTTTGAATGACGAATGATATATTATCAGATGCAAACATAAGAAGTACCAAATTTCATTTTGATATCTATCAATCTGATAGAGTCAATAAAATTCAAAATTGACTAAACGTTTACGTGTAATGAAACATTAACCATCATTGGAAAAAGAAAAGGAAAACATACATTTTGGTTAGGGGAAGACTATGAGTAAAGCTGGTGATATTTAATTGACTAATGTCGGTACCAAAGAAATTAAAATAACAAAATAAGGTACATATTCAACATATCATGATCGAATGAGAAAATAATCGATAATATATTACTAATCGATTATATTTACGGTATCGAATATATTCATGGTTTTAGGAGTGGAAAAAGGTTCGAAAGAACCCAACCTATAAAAAAGTAGGAAAAATAACTAAAGTGCTTCTCTAAAATTATTGTAGATAATTTTTTTATTTCGAAAATCAATTCTAAACTTAATTGTGTGTTTTTATGTACTATGTATGTAAAAAACTGCATATGTTTTCAGTTTGGTTGAAACTGAAAACAAGATGTTTTTTTATCATAGGTTTATGAGAGGAGACACCGATAATTTTGAAACTTAAAAAGGAGTTTTATAAATGTTCCATGTTTTTTTGTTTTATATTTATTATCATTATCTTTGCTAAATATGCTCATGATAGTTTTTAACTTGTTATTACAATTAAGCACATAACATGGAAGAAAGAATCACTCAAAATGAATTTCATTAGTACAGACGACACATTTGTTTTCATCGAGCATATAACTTTGGTAGACAGTAATAGACATCACAATTTACTTTAGTATTATGCGCTAACAGAGTCTGAGGACATATGGCCTTTATATGATTAACCGAGTAATTAACACATGAAACGCAATCTTCAACGCCAATGTAATTTCTGCAGCTTGATGTGCCTTACACTTAAGGAGCGTTCAACTCAATCATGTAGCTACGATCTGGTGCAAATGCAGTTGCAAAGTGAATACTTTCAAGCACAATTAGTTTATTTGCTTCTGAACTGGTTTCGGGTTGACAAATACTTGGACTGCAGGTTAGGTAGCTATATTTGTACCAATCGTTTATGTTACTCTAACGATTCTTCTATTTAATTTCTCTGATTTTCTTCTTCTTATATTTATACTGGTTTGCTATTGATTTTTGTTGCAATTGTTTTCTTATTGTGTCTTTTTCTTAGTATGGGATTGTTATACAACATAACAATATGATAAAAGAGTGACAATGATGAGATGTAGGAGAAAGGCTTTGCAATAGACATGGTATTGGCACTACATTTTGAATATTCAAATACAAACTTTGTGCACACTTTAGTTCAACTTTGATGCTTGTAACATCCCCGCCTTTTTATACACTTTAAATCGACGATAAACCACACACGTCAAAATTAAACCATACAGAAGGCGGATTGTTATGGGGTAAATAAGAAAAGTAGAGAAGAAAAACAAAATAGAATCTTGCAGCGGAACGATAAAATATAATAATCAAATAAACAGTTCATGAAGTTTTTTTACAAAACATTTGATTATAATTATACAATGCATATCAGAGTTACACATGCCAGAGAATATTGATAATGCAGCGGAATACAATAGTGTACTGGAATATATAACAAATAGTAATTATAATTCTTTGCCTTCGTCCTCCAGAATTAAGGCCTTCAAATCCTGAAATGCTCAGACTGACCCGAGCGAATTGAAAAGACAAAACACTCGAGTCATAACTAAAAGATCTTATGTAAGTTAATCAACGATCAATAAATATGAGTGTAAACGGCGTCGGAGATGCTTACGGGATTTGACATCTCCTATCCAGTGTCTAACGTGAGTGTAGTAACCTAAGAGATGCTCAGATTCACATCTCCTAAGGATCCGTTAAACTATTTACTATGTAATAATATTTCGCTACTATAATAATGTCTATAGTAAAATAAACTTATTTTTAAATAGCGTTAAGGAGTTATCCAATCTCCCCCTTAACACAATAATAGTCCCAGTAGTCCATCTAGTATCAGCGCATCTCCAGATCGGGAGACTACCCTAAATACTCCACGGGCTACGAGAGAAAACCAAACTCGTATAAGGCACGCTAGGGTAGGTGACACGGCACAACTAGGCAACGCCAGGGTAGATATACCAAATACGCTTCCGGGCCGGTGGTAACGCATAGCCACAGCTACCGCCCACCTCGAGCCACACCCCCAAATCAAAAATCAAAAGTGGCCACCGAATCAATCCAGAAGTCAAAGTATAATATCGAAGGGATGTGTCCGATCAAAGGTGCTACCTCATTAGCCCGTCAATCGCTCATGTTTTAGCCACCTTATGCCAAATCACGGGAGTTGGATCCACGTATTTACCTCAAAGGAAACACCACCACCATCCTACTTTATTCTGGAATATCCCCCGCGTACACAGTTGTTAAAGTGGTTTTCGAAGTTGGTAGAGAGTATGACAACTTCTGATCCCGGTATCTTTAACAACCAAACGTTATTATAACACTACGCACTTTTCAAAATAGTCTATACTTTTAAAACCAGAATATAATATCCATTTCAAAACCATATAAATACGATATCATTTCATATCATTTTTATTTCAAATAAATACAATATCATTTTATTTCAAATATATCCCTTTTCCAAAATCATAGTACTTCCAAATTATACACTTCGAAACCAAACATTTGAAATTTTAACATAAAACTTTGAAATTCATAACTTCGAAACATTTCAATTTCGATAAATATTTCAATTTCGATATATTTCAAGGCTTTAAATATTCCAAATTTCAACTATATTTGATAATTTCGATTCAACAATTAAATTTCTATTATTAAGTTTTGAAATATTTTACATAATAAATCCCTTATCATTTAAACAAAAGTCAAAATTACAAATAACTAAATATTTCCTTTAAATTTATTTATACTTGAAATATTCGTTTAATTCATCTTAAACCAAAATCCAGTTATAAAATCATGCCTTTAAAATTTAAATTTTATTAAGTTTCAAATCAATTTCATATTTATCTTCACACCTTATTCTTATTTAAGTCATTATAAATTTTAGAAATATAATTTAAATAAATATTTAACCATATTATATCCTAATAAAATCAAACTTTATTATTAAACTTATTTTTTACTTTACCAAACCATAGAAATCATTTCAAAATATATATATATATATAAACCACGGTGTCTGTATATAATTTTCTACCTTATGGTCAAGTGATACGCATATTTATCATTTCAATCCGTAATTTAAAATAAAATTTGCGGTTATATATCATTTCAACCGCAATCCCGAATGAACTAAAATACATAACAACTTGCAGTTTATAACAATATAAAATACAACATCCATTCATCCAATACCAGTCATGAACCATTTATCACAATCATCATCCAATTAAATCAATAATATCAATATTGACAGTTAATAAATAACAGGTATTTACTGGCAGTTTATATTCAAAAATAAATTAAATAATAATTTAACTGACAGTTTATATGAACCAATAAATTAAATAACAATTTAATTTAATAAATTTCAATTTAACTGGAACAATGATAAAATATACCAACATCCATAAATACATTTTTAATCACATCAGAAATTAATTTAACACACATAAGAAATTTTAGAAGTTGTGAGTGGGTTAAAACACTCACCTTCTGAATTTAAATTCAATTTAAACCCAAAATTTGAACTGTCTCAGAATTCATCCAAATAAGCGTCAAAATGTCTGGAATTCGAATACGAACCTAGAGGAGAAAACCGCACGTGAAACAGACCTCGTATATGAAAGTTATATTGATTAGAACGATTCAAAATTAAATTTAAAATAAATAAATAAAACAGCGCACAATACCATGATGCCACGTCACTGCGAACTACACGCAAACCAGAGCCCCAGCCTAGAGATATGAACCTTCGTGTTCGATTGCAAATCGTGCCGCCCCCTCATCAACTCGAGCCGCCTGACACGCCGTGCCATCAACCATCGTAGCGTCGCACTCCGCCCCCACCATCCTACGGCCAAGCCCCTCTGGCAATCGACGCCCATTCACGCCGAAGAAGGAGCATCCGCCACCCTTACTTCGAAACCCTAGTCGAATTATGCGCAAAATCCAACCGTTGAAACAAAGAATGAGCCGCGCCGATGAACTCCGCTCATCGATCTCCATCCAACAGTACTACCAATTTGTCGATAAGGCAGAATCAATCTCGACGCGATGGATGGCCGAGAATTGATTCACGAATTCTGGACAAACAGTGTATCGATTTGAAAAACGAATCACATCAGAAAATTACGCTCTTCGAGAGCTCAAGATTGATATAAAATTTGATAGTATTTGAGGAGTTTGAATTTTTGGCTTTGAAATTGCAATTGGAATCTGGTTTAGGGAATTTGTCTACCATTGAGGAAGAAGAGGATCATAATGAATTGTACGTACAAACAAATGATAATGAGGAACAATTAGGGTTTAAATGAGGAATATATAGGTAGGTCAGAAAATAGAAACAATTGGATCGAATCGGTTGAAAGTTAAACGCTCCACGGCCCAAAAAGTCCGTTTCGACTCCGGAACGAAAATGGGTCAAGCCATATATCAAAATAGATGTTTTTGAATAATTTAAACTCGATGGAACAGGTTTCAAATCCAAATTCCATCGTATGAAGAAGATATGCTAAAAATCAAATTATTTCAAATTGATTTCAATTGATTTCAAGTAAATTGATTTTTAGGCGTTTCGAGTCCGTAAGATCAAATGACATGCTCGATTGCTACGAAACTTGAAATTCTACAATAATTCACCATTATGCATCTGATGAAACTGGTTTCGTCGAAATCCGAGTCAGTGGCCAAAATTGCTATTTTTACATTAATTAATTAAATAATAATTCAATAAATTAACTAATTAAATCAAATTTTCAATTTCAATTCTTTAATTGACAAATTTCATCATTTTTTTGATTTCCCAATCATTTACAATGATTTAAAGAAGTTAAGATACCAAATTAAAGTTAATTAATTCACCAATTTCAGTGTTTAACTTCAATTGTAATTAAATCCAGTTATTTATAATTACTTACAATACATTGATTTAAACCTGATTTCAACCTTTCCATTAAATCTATTATTCCTTTCTATAAACATAGTTAATATTCGTTTTACATTCATTGCATTAGTGCTCTCATTCCATCCTTTATTTATTGACCATCATATTTCCATTTACTATATTTTGGTCAATTTCACACTTTATTTGCAATTAAAGTATCAATTAATTTATTTATCTTGATTTCATTCCTTTATTACATCACTTATTACTTTACAAATAAACTAACATTTCAATTCATCCTATTACCTTGATATCCTGTAATTATTGTCTTAAACTCATAAATGTAATACTAAGTTTCATTTTAATTTCAGTTAACGTAATAATTAAATATTAAATTTCATTTAATTGCAATTAATCCAATTATTATAGTTCGAATCCCAATAAATTGATAAATCTTTATTTCTATTCTTTTAATTTAACTAATTATCATATTATGAATAAAATTAACATTATTCCCAATTATTACCTTAATTTACATTAACGTAACATTTAATTTAGATTTATTTGCAATTGATTTCCAATTCAATTTGAATGAACTAAATATATATGTAACTCATAATAATTGTTGTCATTACTCTTAATCACATTCTTATAAATTTATTATTTCCAAACAATATTATTATTACTTACATGACATTGATTTTATTCAATTACTATTTATTATTACAAATTTCTTTTATTTATACAACACTTACACTTATTTACTTACACTTACACTTATTTTCAATTTTATACCCAAGTACAACAATTTATACCATTTCATTTTTATTGTGATTTCACTTCAATTGTCGATAATTAGTTTTTAACAACCATTGCTACAATTCATTCTTAACATTTACTTCAATATAAATTATAAAATTTTCATTTATTTCTAAATTTAATTACAAAAATCCTATTAATTTAACCAATTTAGTTATCGAATTTTACGGGTCGTTACACTCTCCCCCACTCAAAACTTTTCGTCCCCGAAAAGGACAAGAAGGAAAGAATTGAGTAAACAATACATCTTATTCAAAATATTAACTTTATAATCGAATAAATTTACAAAATTAATTAATTTGAATAAAATATACCAATTTATAACCATTAAATCTTTTTATACTCAAATTAATAAAGTTTGGAAAATATTTTTTTCAAAAAATTTCTAAGTCCAAAATCTGCAGGAAATTTCGGTAGTCTCCTTTTATACGGAGAGGCTCGGGAGAAAATATAATATCAAATATAACAATATAAAACACAATATCTCAAAATAATATATCCCAACAAAGGGAAAAACACCATAATAACGCTAGAAACCGTAATCCGAAAACGTACCTATTTGTCGGACAATTAACGCTTATTTTACGAAACCAAAAGCAGTGGCAATTGCTTCCATAACCTGCATTTCACTTATATAGAATGAAATATTAATTTAGTTTCATCCACTAGCAAACAAATCCATGTCAACAACAACAATCACTTGCAACCACGGCATACAATCATCATACAGAATCAACATAATTCAATTATCCATCGATATCAAACAAAACAAATAGTTGTTCGGGTTCAAAAACTTTAAATTGTACATAACGAAAAATAACTAATAATGCACCATTTACTCAACAGTCTTAGATGAAACTAAATAGATTATTCATTCGTCCAAACAATTTTAAAGTATCCTTGCCTAAACAACCATAAACCAACAAACAACAATTCCAAACAATAAATTAAGTTCATTCTTATTAATTTCATCTCATACATTTGTTGTTTAATTTCCATTTTATTTCATATAATGATTTTTCTTTTTACTTTACATTTATTTTCTTACAATTTCCATTTATTTTCACTATTCATATCATGTAAATTTCCTTTTTATTGTATTACCTTCATTTATTCACTCTTAATTTTATTTATTCATTTATTTATAATACTTGCCTTTCAATTATACTTGAGTTTATACCAACTACAACATCCAACTCTTATTTATTAAAGAATTTCATTGAATACTTTCATTATTTCAAATTTTACTTGTAAAATTTCCTATTACATTTTCTTTTAACATTTTAACTTTTTATAGTTGGTAAGTTATATATATGTTAAAGATTGCAATTGAAAATTATACAAGTTTATCTCGTTTCTTTTAATTAATCTAATATTCAATACTTGTAGTTTCATTTAGAGGTTTCAATTATTTGCTAAATTCCATTTCATTACACTAATTAAAACTATTAATTAACGGAAATTTAGGAACTAAATACCGGGTTAAATTTCAAATCATTTTAAAATAATAGATAAATGTATATACTTACAGTTTATATATATCCCATTATATTTAAAACAATTTAAAATTTATATTTGTTTATCACAATAAATCTGCAGTAAAACTACTACAGTGGCCTTCCCACTTCGAAACTCGAAAATGAATGTCGATGATGCGTGCACTCATTACCGAAATTATTTTCTAGCGATAGAGAGGGGCGTACCGAACTTATTTCCTTCCAAAATTTCTTTAAACAATTATTTCAAATCATATTGAAATATTTATATCAGAAAATACTTCTAAATAATATCATTATTATATTCCAAAATCATTCGGAAGAAAATTTCAAAACCCTGGAACTTAAGTTCTAAATTACCAATTTCAGTATTTTTTTTATTTTAAATCTTATTCTAACCCATATTTATAAATTTCACTACTTAACAACCAATACATTACAACCAAATATAACCTATATAAAATTTATAACTTTATATACAGAAAACATAATAGGCAAAATTATTTCATTTACCTACATTTCAAAACAATATTGTGTCGGTCTGTCCTATTAAGTGTTTAGAAATCTCTATTGATGTCATAGCGTCCTATGCACCAACCAGAATTTATAAATACAAAACGGAACAAATTAACACAATATTAAAACCTTTTATAACACTAACAAATATGCTCTCTCATATATAAACGCTCAGCTACTCATCATAGGGTATAACTACCCTATTAGTAAAGAGTCAGACCCCACAAAGCTAAGGTTTACCGCTAAACAAAATCTCTGATACCATGATGTAACATCCTCGCCTTTTTATACACTTTAAATCGACGATATACCACACACGTCAGACTTCGACCATACAGAAAGCGGATTGTTATAGGGGTAAATAAGAAAAGTAGAGAAGAAGAAAAAATAGAATCTTGCAGCGGAACGATAAAATATAATAATCAAATAAACAGTTTATGAAGCTGTTTTACAAAACATTTGATTATACTTATATAATGCATATCAGAGTTACACATGCCAGAGAATATTAATAATGCAGCGGAATACAATGGTGTAGCGGAATATATGACAAATAGTAATAATAATCTTTCGTCTTCGTCCTCCAGAATTAAGGCCTTCAAATCCTGAAATGCTCAGGCTGACCCGAGCAAATTGAAAAGAAAAAACACTCGAGTCGGAACTAAAAGATCTTATGTAAGTTAAATCAACGGTAAATAAATATGAGTGTAAACGGCGTCGGAGATGCTTGCGGGATTTGACATCTCCTATCCAGTGTCTAACATGAGTGCGGTAACTTAAGAGATGCTCGAGATTCACATTTCCTAAGGATCCGTTAAACTATTTACTATGTAATAATATTTCGCTATTATAATAATGTCTATAGTAAAATAAACTTACTTTTAAATAGCGTTAAGGAGTTATCCAATCTCCCTCTTAACACAATAATAGTCCCAGCAGTCCATCCAGTATAAGCGCATCTCCAGATCGGGAGACTACCCTAAATACTCAACGGGCTACGGGAGAAAACTAAACTCATACAAGGCACGCTAGGGTAGGTGACACGGCACAACCAGGAAATGCCAGGGTGGATATACCAATTACGATTCTGGGTCGGTGGTAACGCATAGCCGTAGCTACCGCCCGCCTCAAGCCACACCCCCAAATCATAAATCAAAAGTGGCCACTGAATCAATCCAAAAGTCAAAGTATAATATCGAAGGGATGTGTCGTGCTACCTCATTAGCCCGTCAATCGCTCATGTTTTAGCCACCTTATGCCAACTCACGGGAGTCGAGTCCACGTATTTACCTCAAAGGAAATGCCGCCACCATCCTGCTCATTCTGAAATCTCCACCGTGTACACAGTTGTTAAAGTGGTTCTCGAAGTTGGCAGAGGGTATGACAACTTCCGATCCCGGTCTCTTTAACAACCAAACGTTATTGTAACACCGTGGTCTTTTCAAAATAGTCTATACTTTTAAAACTAGAATATAATATCCATTTCAAAACCATATAAATACGATATCATTTCCATTTAAAACAAAATCAATATGATATCATTTTTATTTCAAATAAATAAAATATCATTTTATTTCAAATATATCCCTTTTCCAAAATCATAGCACTTCCAAATTATACACTTGAAACCAAACATTTGAAATTTGACATAATACTTTGAAATTCATAACTTCGAAACATTTCAATTTCGATATATTTCAAGGCTTTAAATATTCTAAAATTTCTACTATATTTGATAATTTCGATTCAACAATTAAATTTCTATTATTTAGTTTTGAAATATTTTACATAATAAATCCCTTATCATTTAAATAAAACTCAAAATTACGAATAACTAAATATTTCCTTCAAAATTATTTATACTTGAAATATTCATTTAATTCATCTTAGACCAAAATCCTGTTATAAAAATCATGCCTTTAAAATCTAAATTTTATTAAGTTTCAAATCAATTTCATATTTATCTTCACACCTTATTCTCATTTAAGTCATTATAAACTTCAGAAATATAATTTAAATAAATACTTAACCATATTATATCTTAATAAAATCAAACTTTATTATTAAACTTATTTTATACTTTACCAAACCATAGAAATCATTTCAATATATATATATATATACACACACACACCACGGTGTCTGTATATAATTTTCTACCCTATGGTCAAATGATACAGATATTTATCATTTCAATCCGTAATTTAAAATAAAATTTGCGGTTATATATCATTTCAAACCGCAATCCCGAATGAACTAAAATACATAACAACTTGCAGTTTATAACAATATAAAATACAACATCCATTCATCCAATACCAGTCATCAACCATTTATCACAATCATCATCCAATTAAATCAATAATATCAATATAGACAGATAATAAATAACAGGTATTTACTGGCAGTTTATATTCAAAAATAAATTAAATAATAGTTTAACTGACAGTTTATATGCAACAATAAATTAAATAACAATTTAATTCAATAAATTTCAATTTAACTGGAATAATGATAAAATATACCAACAGCCATAAATAAATTTCTAATCACATCAGGAATTAATTTAACACACATAAGAAATTTTAGAAGTTGTGAGTGGGTTAAAACACTCACCTTTTGAATTTAAACCCAAAATTTGAACAGTCTTATAATTTGTCCAAACCAGAGTCAAAATATTTAGAATTCCAATACGAACCTAGCGGAGAAAACCGCACGTGAAACGGACCTCGTATGTGAAAGTTATATCAATTAGAACGATTCAAAATTAAATTTAAAATAAATAAATAAAACAGAGCACAATACCTAGATGTCACGTCACTGCGAACTACATGCAAACCAGAGCCCTAGCCCAGAGATACGAACCTTCGTGTTCGACCGCGGATCGCGCCGCCACCTCGTCAACTCGAGCCGCCTGACACGTCGTGCCATCAACCATCGTAGCGCCGCACTCCGCCCCCACCATCCCACGACCAAGCCCCTCTGGCGATCGACGCCCATTCACGCCGAAGAAGGAGCAGCCGCCGCCCTTACTTCGTAACCCTAGTCGAATTATGCGAAAAATCCAGCCGTTGAAACAAAGAATGAGCCGCGTCGATGAACTCCGCTCATCAATCTCCATCCAACAGTACTACCAATTTGTCGATCAGGCAGAATCAATCTCGACGCGATGGATGGCCGAGAATTGATTCGCGAATTCTGGACAAACAGTGTATCGATTTGAAAAACGAATCACATCAGAAAATTACGCTCTTCTAGAGCTCAAGATTGATATAAAATTTGATAGTATTTGAGGAGTTTGAATTTTTGGCTTTGAATTTGATTTGAAATTGCAATTGGAATCTGGTTTAAGGAATTTGTCTACCATTGAGGAAGTAGAGGAACAGAATGAATTGTACGTACAGAAAAATGACAATGAGGAACAATTAGGGTTTACAACGAGGTATATATAGATAGGTCAGAAAATAGAAATAATTGGATCGAATCGGTTTGAAAGTTGAACGCTCCATGGCCCAAAAAACCCGTTTTGACTCCGGAACGAAATTGAGTCAACCCATATATCAAAATAGATGTTTCTGAATAATTTAAATTCGATGGAACAGGTTTCAAATCAAAATTCCATCGTATGAAGAAGTTATGCTAAAAATCAAATTGATTTCAATTAAATTGATTTCTACGCGTTTCGAGTCCGTACGATCAAACGACAATCCCGATTGCTACGAAACTTGAAATCCTATAATAATTCACCGTTACGGATCCGATGAAACTGGTTTTGTCAAAATCCGAGTCAGTGGCAAAATGGTATTTTTACATTAATTAATTAATTTAATAAATTAACCAATTAAATCAAATTTTCAATTTCAATTCTTTAACCGACAAATTTCATCATTTTTTTGATTTCCCAATCATTTACAATGATTTAAAGAAGTTAAGATACCAAATTAAAGTTAATTAATTCACCAATTTCAGTGTTTAACTTCAATTGTAATTAAATCCAGTTATTTATAATTACTTACAATACATTGATTTAAACCTAATTTCAACCCTTCCATTAAATTTATTATTCCTTTCGATAAACATAGTTAATATTTGTTTTACATTCATTACATTAGTGCTCCCATTCCATCCTTTATTTATTGACTATCATATTTCCATTTACTATATTTTGGTCAATTTCGCACATTATTTGTAATTAAAGTCTCAATTAATTTATTTATCTTGATTTCATTCCTTTATTACATCACTTATTATTTTACAAATAAACTAACATTTCAATTCATCCTATTACCTTGATATCCTGTAATTATTGTCTTAGACTCATAAATGTAATACTAAGTTTCATTTTAATTTCAATTAACGTAATAATTAAATATTAAATTTCATTTAATTGCAATTAATCCAATTATTATAGTTCGAATCCCAATAAATTGATAAATCTTTATTTCCATTCTTTTAATTCAACTAATTATCATATTATGAATACAATTAACATTATTCCCAATTATTACCTTAATTTACATTAATGCAACATTTAATTTAGATTTATTTGCAATTTATTTCCAATTCAATTTGAATGAACTCAATATATATGTAACTCATAATAATTGTTGTCATTACTCTTAATCACATTCTTATAAATTTATTATTTCGAAACAATATTATAATTACTTACAGGACATTGATTTTATTCAATTAATATTTATTATTACAAATTTCTTTTATTTATACAACACTTGCACTTATTTACTTATTTTCAGTTTTATACCCAAGTGCAACAATTTATACCATTTCATTTTTATTGTGATTTCACTTGAATTGTCGATAATTAGTTTTCAACAACCATTGCTACAATTCATTCTTAACATTTACTTCAATATAAATTAGAAATTTTTTATTTCTTTCTAAATTTAATTACCAAAATCCTATTAATTTACCCAATTTAGCTATCGAATTTCACGGGTCGTTACAATGCTCAATATAAATTAAAAGATTACATTATATATCATTTGTTTCGTAACATGAAACAATTATCTAAGAATACTATGCTGCCCATAGTATTAGCCGAGTTCACGTTTCATACAACATCCATCTCACTCTACCTGAATATACTATAAAAGAACATGTTTATATAATTGAAGAAGATAATAAATATATATACTTTTCTATATTACATTGGCATTTCTATGTATTCTCGCTAAATCTCTAAATATTGCACTACTATTATCTATTAGAGATGGTCATTAGCAATTTCAGTAAATCGGCACTGACTAAGTAGTATAATGAAATAATGGACATGGGAGCGTTAGCTGAGAATAGGAAAAAAAGAGTAATGGATAAAAGTAGAGGTCGGTTGACCCAGATGATGACTGACTTGTTGTGTTTCTACATGTTTAGACCAAAACATTTAGAATCATGTTTCAATCCTCCTTTTTCACCTTATTTAAAATCATGCCTCAACTTCTTTACTTGATTATGAACTTACCTTCTTTTCTTAGATTGTTTGAACTTAATATCTATTATGGTTGTGTTTAATGGGGACCTATATACTGCCTACTAAGGTTGTGTTTGCTTATTGTCTACTATGTTTGTGTTTTAGTGGACCCTGACTTATGTCCAACATATTGGATCACTTGCGTGCTTATTGTTTAAGGAGGATTTTGAAGGGGTACCATATATATCATATAGTTCCACTTTTATGAACGTTGGAAAACTTTCTCATGTGTCAATTCAAAATCCAATCATTTCAGTTTTACTTTTTGCATGCAATATATATGTATATATGTACATATGTGTATGCGTATAAACATTTTCCAATTGTCATGTCAGAAAATAATACAATATAGTTTGCCCTTTTTGATGAATTTTACACTACATGAAATATAATCTCCAACATGCATTATTCCTAACCTTTTTGTTGTTTCCCTTTTTCATTTGGATATGTATTGTTGGCTGGAAAGATTAGTGGACAAGGAAATGGTATTCATTTTATCATCTTATTAGCTTCTATTACAAAATGACATTCCTTCCTATGTTTACTAATTTTTTAATGGAGTTTATCTTTCGATTTAAATTTACGATTTTTATTTATTCTTATTGAACTTACAAGGACTCTATCATGTTACATACATGGGTGAATCTTGGCATGTAACCGTAGTATAATTAAATCAGTCATTCAAATTGTGGATCATGTTCCTTTAACATGGGAAGTTTACTTTTGTTACACACATCACATATACTACATTTTATTTTTGAACCGAATAGCCATTTGTTTTGTAAATTAATCTGTATTTGTAATATATCTAAGCATAACCTAAGCACATCTTTCTTTTATTTTTTATTAAGTAAGAAGGTTTTAAGTTACAACATTATTTTGCAAGACTTAAAAATGCAAGAAGAATATGCTTTGCTAATATAATATTTGCTTCTTGGTTATGAGAAACTGGACTTCATAGTGTGTAGCATGAGGAGACTAGGGTTGCAGCTCAACTGAGGTGGGATAGAGGGTAGCTGCTGTTATGAACTGAGGTTGTATTTGGACTTTATGAAGGCAATTGGGAAGTGTAGCTGCCGCAAGTACAGAGGCAGAGAGATGAGTGCTCTATGAATTGTTGTTGCATGAGTTTGGTTGGTTGCAGAATGTTTGGGAAGAGATGTTGATGTGTGGATGATCTGAGATAGGAGTGTACATTGAGGCATGCCTACATAGCCAGCAGGCAAGCATAGCCTTGAAAGGTTAGTTCTTGTTACTTTTTAACAAATTTATGGACTATTACCTATTTTTTGCTCTTATCTTACATATAACTATGGAAACAAATAGAATGTGGCAATTTTTCCACATGTACCTTTGATATTTGTGGTAGTGGGTGTATGGCAGCCGAAAGAAGGTTTGACAAAGTTTATTTTTATAAGCTAACAAGTTTATAAATTTACACAAACTATGCTTGTTTTAGTTTATAAATTTTTGCTCCATCTACCATCCGGTCCAGAACCCAACCTCCATGTCTTAGACATCCTCCTTCATTTAGCATTTTATTCAACCCTATTTTAGGCTTGCACGATTCTGTTTGGTATAAATCATTCAGTCTCCACCTTCTGTCCTATTGCACTTCTATTTGGTTCAATCTCTACCTCCACCTTCAATTGTAGTTGATTCAGCTGCCCCTATCGCAAATGCTTGTTTTTGTTACTACTCACTTCATTTGTTTATCCACGTTGTTGTAGTTCGCTTTATATGGGATGTTCACTTCATGCCATTTCCAAAGGCAGTTTGCATCAGCTTGCTAAATTTACACCCAATTCGCTAGGATGGACATGAACCAGCTCAATATTTATGAACTAAATTGATCTATGGTCGCCCATCACCATGCATCTTCTTATCCATCTTAGCATTTCTCGTCACAATTTCATGCTTCTTTACTTCAAAATTTTTGATGTATTAGTAATGCGTGCATTGACACATCGGCCTCAATGCAATAATTTCGGTGCCATCAGTAATGCGAGCTTTGATGCATCAGAAATTCTGGCAATTATTCATGCTCTAGTGCCATTTCAATTCTCGGCCTTTATGCACTTCCCAAATAGACAATTTTGCACCCTTTGTTGCACCAATTCTGATGTTTGTTGAGCTCAGCTTCATGCAACTTCGTCAATTTTCCAACTACAATGGATTTACACAGCTTAAACCTCTGTGACAATTTATGATGTGTACCATGACCAAAATTGTTATATTGGGATGCTCTTACAAGTATCAAGAACCACTTGTTTCAAATTAACAATTGTATTAACATGCAATTCGAATCTAGACCTCTTAATAAGGTTCACTTTGCAATAGCAGACTTCTTAGTAAAAAAATTAGTGAATCATTCTACAGTACTCCATAAACTGCAAGAGGTAGTTACTGCATATAATAAAATAAGTTAACTAAGATTTATAATAATAATAATAGGTTAACTAAGATTTATAATAATAAAATAAATTAAATGAATCTATAATAATATTAATAATTAACTAAGTTTATAAAAATTAACTAAGTTTTATAAAAATTCAATAAGTTTATAAAAATTAACCAAGTATTATAAAATATAACTAAATAATAAAAATAATAATAAATCAAGATTATAAAATTAACTAAGTATTATAAAAATATAACTAAACAAGAATAATAATAAATTTTATGAAAAATTAACTAAGTATAATAATAAATAATAATTTTATAAAAATTGAATAAGATTTATAATAATAATAAGTTAATCAAGATTTATAATAATAATAGTAATAATAATAATAATAAGCTAACTATGATTTATAATAATAATAATAATAATAATAATAATAAAAGTTATACGAGCCTATAATAATAATAATAATATAATAATAATAGTAAATTAACTAAGTTTATAAAAATTAACTAAGTTTTATAAAAACTCAATAAGTTTATAAAAATTAGCTAAGTATTATAAAAATATAACTAAATAATAATAATAATACATTTATAAAAAATTAACTAAGTATAATAAAATAATAAATAACTTTATAAAATTAACTACTATTTATAATAATAATAATAATAATAAGTTAACTAAGATATATAATAATAATAATAATAATAATAATAATAATTAGATGAGTCTATAATAATAATAAATTAAGTAAGTTTATAAAAATTAACTAAGTTTTATAAAAATTCAATAACTTTGTAAGAATTAACTAAGTATTATAAAAATATAAATCAATAATAGCAGCATCAACAGTAGTAGTAGTAATAACAACAACAACTTAATAATAATAACAATAAAAATTTTATAGAAGTCATGCAAAACAAAGAAATGCAGAATAAAGATATTTTAGCAGCATAATAATTTCCAAACTATTTTTGGGAACCATCTTTTAGTTTCTAGGCTTACCACGTACCGGTAACCACATGGAAATTCCATAATTTGTACATGGAAGTTATAGTGAAACTCCTCTTTGCATTAAATCCCAATCGCTGTAAATATTGTCAGGTTTTGGTTTTTGAATTATTTGCATCTCTTGTCGATAAACACTTGCATCAACCTATTATTGTATTATGATTGAGTTTTTGATGCAGCACGATCTACAATTCCTCAAGGGTTAAGTCGTTCACGAGCTAATAAAGAGGCCTTAAGTCGTTCACGACTTAACAGGGTGAAGGATAACGAGTTACGACCTAAGGAAGAGGAGCTACGAGTTGAGGCAGCCGCGTTGAATTATCTGCGAGCTAAGGACTCAAGTCGGCTACGACTTAAGAGTTTAAGTCGGCTACGACTTAAGAGTTTAAGTCGGCTACGACTTAACAGAAGAGGAAGCAGTCACGACCTAACTAAGCCGTTGAGGAGATATGCGCAGTGAGATTGGGGCTTGAGTCGGCATGCGCTTAAGTCGGCCATATGAGCATATGTGTTGTAGTTTGTTGCCTTTGAGTCGTTAGGTCGTATACGACCTAACTGTTGTATCCATGTGGTGTTGAGTCGGCCTTGTGTTGTAAGGTCGCGAGTCTTTGAGTCGTTAAGTCGGTGTGATGTTGGGTCGGCCGAAGGCTGTGTAATGTAATGAGCTGAGTCCTTGAGTCGGTCTTGTATGTAATGTGTTAGGTCGCGTACGACCTATGATGAGTCGGTCGTGTTGAGTCGGGTGAGTTGTTGTATGTAGGTCGTACTTGTTAAGTCGGCCAGGGGTTGAGTCGTTTACATTGGGTTGTATTGTAAAGGGGTTGAGTCGCGTGTGTTAAGTCGGTCACGACTTAAGTTGAGTCGTAGGTCGGTTGCCGACTTAGGGACTGGGTCGAAAACTCTATAAATAGGGGCGTGTGTTGTACATTTGTCGTGGTTTATTTTTGAATAAAATTCTCTTTCGTTAGCTTTGTTCTTTCATACCAATTGGTAGTTGAGTGTAATCTCCTATCTCCTCTTTCGGTTAATCGAGTGCGCTCGATTCAACGATCGTAGAAGCCGATTCACGGAATCTAGTGCGCTAGATCAACGTGCGAAGAATCGTAGATCTTTGAACACGGTATAGTGCGCTATCAACGTGTTTGAGATAGCTAGAGTTCGGTATCTTTGGATCAACGAACTTGGGCATTTTTGGTATCTTCAACTCACCGATTGCTACATTTTATCGATTGAAGTTTTGTTTGATTAATCCGCTGCGTCAGTTTTTTGGTATCAGAGCCATACTTAGCCAATCATAGCTAAGTTGATTCTTGGAGCCAAGTTTTTGAAGTTTTTGAAATTTGAAGTTGTTCATCGTGTTCATATTGAAGTTGCATCAAGTTTGGAGTGTTTGATCCATTTCATTTTGGATCGAGGACTTGGATATTGTTTGGATTTTGTCTTGGAGTTTTGCACGCCAAGATTTGAAGTGTGGAGCCGTGTAAAACCATTGCCGAGCTAAAGCCTTGAAGAGTTAAGTGTTGAGCCGTGACTTGTTCTTTTGTTGAAGCTTGAATTTTTGTGTTTGAATTGTTGAAGTTTGAGAAGTTTTTCAATCATGCCACCAAGGAGAGCTAATCGTCATCAAAACGTTGAAGCTTTGTATCGTAGAGAAGAAGCCGAGCTTATGGAACAACGTATTAATGAAAAGTTTGATGAAGGCATTGGTAAATTGGAGAAATTGATGAATGATTTGAATCAAAGGAGGAGATCACCAAACTCGAACCATGGAGGAAACCGAGTTTCGCCATCGGTTACGGAAGCGAGGAGGGTATCGCCACATTCTTGTAGAGATAGAAGAGAAACATCAATTTCATCGCGAAGAGATCATTATGACTATGCACATGAAGAGAGAAGAAGTCAACGTGAATTTGAACATGAAGCATATAGAGATGAAGAGAGACATAGTCAAAGAAGTATGCATGAACGAAGGGATGATAATGGTCGAGATCGATGTAGACGTACTTTTGATTTTTTTGAAGAGGGTGATAGAGCTAGTATTCATTATCGAGATCGAGACCAAGTTCGAAATTCTTATCCGGATGTTGAAGATGATCGTCGATGGGAATCGGGTATGAAGATGGAAATTCCGGAGTTTAAAGGCGGGATGGTTGCTGAAGAGTTCTTAGATTGGTTGTCTAACGTGGAGGAAATCTTTGATTTCAAGGAGGTCCCGGAGAATCGAAGGGTGAAGTTAGTTGCTACTAGGTTGAGGGGGAGAGCTTTGGCGTGGTGGCAACAAACTAAACTTACAAGGGAGAGAATGGGGAAGTCAAAGATAGAAACGTGGGATAAGATGAAGAAGTTGATGAGATCTACTTTCTTACCTTACAACTATCAATCACTTATGTATCAAAGGTTGCAGAATCTGAGGCAAGGGACAAAGTCTGTTAGTGATTATGCTGATGAATTTTACCAACTCATTGCCAGGAATGATATTATGGAGACAGAAGAACAGCTAACTGCTAGATTCATTGGGGGATTGAGAATGCAGATCCAGGATATGGTTAATATGTTTGATCCTAGATCAGTTGCAGAAGCACATCAAAAAGCGTTGGCTTAGGAGAAACAAGGAAGGCGTGGAGGTGGTGTGTTTACAAATTCCAATAATCAAGCAAGGGGTGTTGGTGGAAGTTCTAATGTTCCTAAACCTGTTTCAAAGCCAGTGGTGAAGGAGGCTGAGAAGGCGAAGGTTAGCAGTGGGTTCAAGTGTTATAATTGTCAGGAGTTGGGTCACAAAAGTAATGAATGTCCGAAGCCGAAGAAGAGAACCATGGTTGCAGAAGTTGAGGAGGATGATGGTGAGGAGGCAGAATGTTCAAATATACCTTATGTTGAGGAGGAAGAAGAAGTGTCGGGAGATGAAGGTTGTAATCTTATGATGAGGAGGTCATGTCTTACACCAAAGCAAGAGGAGGATTGTAGTTGGTTGAGAAGCAATATTTTTCAGTCGACATGCACTATTCTGGGAAAAGTTTGCAAGTTCGTCATTGATGCTGGAAGTTGTGATAATATTATTTCTACAGAAGCTGTGAGGAAATTGAACTTGAAGACTGAGAAACATCCTAAACCGTACAAGCTAGCATGGTTAAGGAAAGGAGGTGAAGTGAAGGTGTGCCGAAGGGCTTGTGTTAATTTTTCTGTTGGGAAGAAATACAAAGATGAAATTTGGTGTGATGTTGTGGATATGGATGTTTGTCATCTGTTGTTGGGCAGACCGTGGCAATTCGATAGAGCAGTTCAACATGATGGTCGTGCCAATAGTTACAGTTTCATGTTCGAGGGTACGAAAATCACTTTGGTTCCTAAGAAGCAACAGCAGAAGGAGAGCAAGCTAGAGGAGATTGAGGAATTAAAAACTCTGTTGACTTTGAAGGAGTTTGTCAAGGAAGTCGAAGAAGAACCAGAAGTGTTTTTGTTGATTGGGAGAGAGAGTAGTGAAGAAGTTGAAATTCCAGAAGCAGCAAAGCCAATTTTGAAAGAATTCGAAGATGTATTTCCAGAGGAGTTGCCTAAGGAGTTACCGCCACTTAGAGACATTCAACATCAAATTGATCTTGTTCCAGGAGCAGTGTTACCACATCGACCACATTACCGAATGAGTCCGAAGGAACATGAAGAGTTACGAAGGCAGGTGGAAGAGTTGTTGGAACAGGGACGTGTTCAGGAAAGCTTGAGTCCTTGTGCCGTGCCAGCATTATTAGTACCAAAGAAGGACGGAACATGGAGGATGTGCACAGATAGTAGAGCTTTGAATAAGATCACTGTCCGATATAGATTTCCTATGCCGAGGTTAGATGATTTGTTAGATCAATTGAGTGGGGCAACTATATTCTCGAAGATTGATTTGAAGAGTGGTTATCATCAAATTCGAATCAGACCTGGAGACGAATGGAAGACAGCTTTCAAGACGAGAGAGGGGTTGTACGAATGGTTGGTTATGCCATTTGGTTTGTCAAATGCACCTAGTACATTCATGCGGGTGATGAATCAAATCTTTAGACCATTCATTGGGAAGTTCGTCGTGGTTTATTTCGATGATATTCTGATTTACAGCAGGAGTGTGGAGGAGCATGTTCTACATTTGAGGGAAGTGTTGATTATTCTTCGTGAAGAACAATTTTATGCTGCTACAAAGAAATGTGTGTTTATGACGCATACTGTTTTATTTCTTGGGTATGTTGTTTCAGGGGAAGCTATTCAAGTTGACCGGAGTAAAGTTGAAGCAGTCAGGAATTGGCCACAGCCAAAGACAATTACAGAAGTGAGAAGTTTTCATGGGTTAGCATCATTCTACCGAAGATTCATACCACACTTCAGTAGCGTGATGGCTCCAGTGACTGATTGCATGAAGGGTAAACAATTTGTATGGTCAGAAGAAGCGGGGGTTGCCTTTGAGAAGATCAAGGAATTGTTGACGTCTGCACCAATTCTTGTTCTACCTAATTTTCAGTTATTGTTTGAATTGCATACTGATGCTTCGAAGGTTGGTATTGGAGGAGTTCTGAGTCAGAATGGGAAGCCAGTTGCTTGTTTCAGCGAAAAGTTGTCAGGGGCAAAGATGAGATACAGTACATATGACGTTGAATTCTATGCTGTTGTACAAGCTGTCAAGCATTGGAGGCATTATCTGTTTCAGAAGGAATTTGTTCTTTACACTGATCATGAAGCATTGAAGCATTTACAGGGACAGGACAAAATTTCAGCGAGACATGCATCATGGATTGCTTATTTACAGCAGTTTACTTTTGTCGTTAAGCACAAATCAGGGGTGACAAATCGAGTAGCTGATGCTTTGAGTAGGAGGAGTCATTTATTAACGACAATGAAGGTCGAAGTGACGGGGTTTGAATTACTGCCAGAAATGATTAATGAAGATCCTTACTTTGTGAAATATGTTGAGAAAGTGAAGGATGGGAGTACCGATGAATTTATGTTGGTTGATGGTTTCCTGTTTAAGGGAAATCAGTTATGTATTCCAGACTGTAGCTTGAGGTTGAAAATTGTCAAAGAGTTACACGAGGAAGGGCATGTGGGCCGCGATCGTACTTTGCAATTGATTTCACAGTCTTACTTTTGGCCGTCGATGAGAAAAGAGGTTGAAAGATTCGTGGAGAGATGCCATATTTGCCAGGTGTCAAAGGGAACGGCAACGAATGCAGGGTTGTATATGCCATTACCAGTACCGTCTAAGCCATGGGCTGATATTAGCATGGATTTCGTTTTGGGTTTGCCTAGAACTCAAAGGGGAAATGATTCGATATTTGTTGTGGTGGACAGGTTTTCGAAGATGGCACATTTTGTTGCTTGCAAGAAGACAGCGGATGCAGTTCGAGTAGCACAGTTATTTTTCAAGGAGATCTATCGACTTCATGGATTGCCAGAGTCTATTGTGTCGGATAGAGATACTCGTTTTCTGAGTCACTTTTGGTTGAGTTTGTGGAAGATGGTGGGAACGAAACTGAAATTTAGTAGTGCTTATCATCCACAAACTGATGGACAGACAGAAGTTGTTAACAGGTCATTGGGAAATTTGTTGCGTTGTCTTGTACAGGATAACTTGAGAAGTTGGGACATGAAGTTATGCCAAGCTGAATTTGCACATAATCATGCAGTGAATCGTAGCACGGGATTCAGTCCATTTCAGATTATTTATTCAAATTTACCCAGGGGACCGTTGGATTTGGCAGTAGTACCACAGTCGAAGGGGACAGTTAAACGAGCTGTTGATTTTGTTGATGAGCTGACTGAATGTCATAAAATCGTTCAGGAACGATTGGAAAAGTCGAATGAGAAATATAAGCGAGCTGCAGATTTAAAAAGACGAAATGTTGAATTTAATGAAGGTGATTTGGTGTATGCTGTGTTAACAAATGATCGTTTTCCAATGGGCGCTTATAATAAGTTGAAAGCCAGAAAAATTGGTCCAGTAGAAGTTGTGAAACAGATCAATGAGAATGCTTATAAGTTGAAACTGCCGGAGGATGTATACACTTCTGACGTATTCAATGTTAAACATCTTGTGCCGTATTATGGAGATGGACAATCTGATGGGAAAGAATTTACAAATTCGAGGACGAATTTTTCTCAACCAGGGGAGGATGATGCAGCACGATCTACAATTCCTCAAGGGTTAAGTCGTTCACGAGCTAATAAAGAGGCCTTAAGTCGTTCGCGACTTAACAGGGTGAAGGATAACGAGTTACGACCTAAGGAAGAGGAGCTACGAGTTGAGGCAGCCGCGTTGAATTATCTGCGAGCTAAGGACTCAAGTCGGCTACGACTTAAGAGTTTAAGTCGGCTACGACTTAACAGAAGAGGAAGCAGTCACGACCTAACTAAGCCGTTGAGGAGATATGCGCAGGGAGATTGGGGCTTGAGTCGGCATGCGCTTAAGTCGGCCATATGAGCATATGTGTTGTAGTTTGTTGCCTTTGAGTCGTTAGGTCGTATACGACCTAACTGTTGTATCCATGTGGTGTTGAGTCGGCCTTGTGTTGTAAGGTCGCGAGTCTTTGAGTCGTTAAGTCGGTGTGATGTTGGGTCGGCCGAAGGCTGTGTAACGTAATGAGCTGAGTCCTTGAGTCGGTCTTGTATGTAATGTGTTAGGTCGCGTACGACCTATGATGAGTCGGTCGTGTTGAGTCGGGTGAGTTGTTGTATGTAGGTCGTACTTGTTAAGTCGGCCAGGGGTTGAGTCGTTTACATTGGGCTGTATTGTAAAGGGGTTGAGTCGCGTGTGTTAAGTCGGTCACGACTTAAGTTGAGTCGTAGGTCGGTTGCCGACTTAGGGACTGGGTCGAAAACTCTATAAATAAGGGCGTGTGTTGTACATTTGTGGTGGTTAATTTTTGAATAAAATTCTCTTTCGTTAGCTTTGTGCTTTCATACCAATTGGTAGTTGAGTGTCATCTCCTATCTCCTCTTTCGGTTAATCGAGTGCGCTCGATTCAACGATCGTAGAAGCCGATTCACGGAATCTAGTGCGCTAGATCAACGTGCGAAGAATCGTAGATCTTTGAACACGGTATAGTGCGCTATCAACGTGTTTGAGATAGCTAGAGTTCGGTATCTTTGGATCAACGAACTTGGGCATTTTTGGTATCTTCAACTCACCGATTGCTACATTTCATCGATTGAAGTTTTGTTTGATTAATCCGCTGCGTCAGTTTTGCAGTTCCTATTTTATATATGTTAATGAATTGTAATGTTCCATGATCCCTTACATTAGAACTTAAAGTAGACATTTTACCTTTTCTATTGCATCTATTATTGTATTTATAGATATGGTGTTCTTCCAAAATGGAATGCTTGACCCTATCAAACTAAAGGTCTGAAGGATGCTAATCAAATTTTAGCTTACTTTGCCACGTCAAAACACGGAGAGCCTCCTACTGAAAGGATAACTGATACAAACCCTGAAGGCTTGACAAGAAAGGTTAGTTATGAGAGAAGTATGGTAATCTATTATTAGAATATGCAGTTTTAGCAAATTTAGTAAAATATATTTACATTTAATGATGGCAGTTCATTTACTATGATTGGTTCACTTATCTATGGCAATGATCTCATGCTATGTTGCTTAATTTACTATGACATGGTCTCATGTTACAATTTTAGTTTCACTTCTATCGCAATTCTTCAGCCCCAACAAGAAGTTGGATCATAGTTTAATGAAGAATCCACTCATTTCTCTTGCAATGAATTCATCTTTTAACTCATATCGCACTGCATTCAATGGATTGTTTAGTGTAATATAGTATTATTATTTCAATTTGTAATAATATGTTGGTATTTTCAGTTTTTATTTCAGTTTATTTATTGAGATTTCGATTTGGTTAGATCATCAGTCTAATTGCTTTTTTTTCTTATAGGCATATTGGACTTTGAATGAGACGAGCTTGGACTTTCCACGATTTATATTTTCTCTTTTAACAAGCTCTATTCATAAGATTTAATGTCGTTAACATTTTTGCTTAAAACATTGTTCATGAAATATTGTATACGACTAAATTTTATGATGTATGAAATTGATATGACTTTGATTATGTTTAATCTTCATAACTGTTTATAATATCATATTATAATATCAGGTTATAATGTCAGGTTAGAGTTGCAACAGGTGTAACATGTTGCAAAAAGATGATATACCGCAGCATTTCAAAAGGCTATAATACTAAACACTGACAAAATGTCGAGAAAACAAAACTGAAGCAAAATGAAAATGCTACAAGAATCAAAACATAACAGCAAAAAATGATGCGAAAGAAACCATTGAATAAAATGCTGCATAAATTATTTTTTGCAGGGTGTTAAAACTGCTTCTATATTACTTGTTCCGTCGAAACAAGTTGTTGGATTGCGTTCTCCAAAGCAATGCTAAATGAATTTGCATCATTTAATAAACGCTGCGAAATTAATTTACTACGATGTTTTGTAAAAGCTTTCGATCCTTCTTTTTAGCAACATTTTTAAAAAGCATCGGTATTTTTCGACTATTGCAGCATGGCATTCGGCAGCGTTCTTCGAAACGCTAATGTTTATGGCAGCATTATTAGAACGCTGCGAAAGATCTTTTTTGTTGTAGTGTTACTTAATTTAATATATATATATATGTATGTATGTATGTATGTGTATGTATATATGTAAATGTAGATTTTATAATATATATGTGTGTGTGTGTGTAAATATAGATTTTATAATATATATTTATATATAATAATAATTATAATTTGTACAAATTTTAAAAAATTGTAAAATTAAGTTTTCAATATATATATATATATATTAAACAATTTCTGTACGGAAATTGTTTGTATTAAAAAAATTATATAAAATAAATTAAAAATCGTAAGCTAAATAATTGATTTTGGTTAGCTGTGAATACATACATACATACATACATACATACATACATACATACATACATATATATATATATGTACGTATATATATAATACATATGTATTTGTTTAAATCTATGTCATTTTATATTTGTTTATTAAAATTCATTATATATATATATATATACAAATATATATATACGCACTATATGTGTTTTCATATATTAAATTATATATATATACACACTTTATTTGTGTATGTAGTATATATATAATACAATTTATGTAAAATATTCTCAAATGAAAAAAATACAAGATATTTTAAATCTAGATCTAGATCTGAAATTTGAATTTTAAATTTATACTTAAATTTGAAATTATATTTTAATTTACAAATATTATTATTATACAAATTTATATATATTTATAGAAATTTTATATTTTATAAATATAATTTCATATCACATTAAACTATACATACATACATATATATAGACACACACGGACATACATATATTAGACAACTCATATGTTTATGGAGGTGCTAATATGTATGTTGCACTATAAATCTCAGTACGTACATATGGGCATGTTAAACGATGTACTATGCACACACACACAAGTGTATATGATACACATGTTATTTTATAATATAAATATATATCAAACACATACGCTCTCATATATATAATACACCCAACTCATGCCAGGGCATTCCATTACCCTATCTTTTAATGAGTTACACCCGACCAAAGCTAAGGTTCTCACTTAACCTTCAGCTTTGATACCACATGTAACAAAATGCCTTTTCAAACCTTGATGTTGATACTAATACATCCATAGTATTCGTATCCCGAGCATCCAAGTGCCGAAAAGACGGAACGTTAGGGTTTGGAAAAAGAAGAAAATAAAAGGAACAAGAAAGAGGAGAGCAAAAACATAAGGATCTCATATCATATAATATCAAAAGATAATACACAGAGCTACTCTAATATGCATAGCATATAATATCAAAAGATAATACACAGAGCTACTCTAATATGCATAGTGTTTCATAGTTACTAATCAGAGTACTATCATCAGCCTAGATAGCTGTAACATTCTGTTCTTACCATTGCTGATGTGTATGTGTATGTGCGTATAAAGTAATGCAGTGAAAATAAGGATACTACGATAAGGAAACTCCAGCTCCTCTCCAAGAGCTCAATAAACATCACAAAAACCTGCCTTTCTCAGACTGCTCAAAAGGGAAAACGAGGAGTTAAGGGAAACAAAAGCCACGTGTCAAACATAAGTTTGGTGCGAGAAATTCAAGAAATGTGTATATAGCATATAACAGCACCTTTTGAGACCGTCGTAATGGTTATCCCCTCAAAAGAGCCAAACCATCTAATAAGTGCATATTTCGATATAATAGATAGTATCTATGGGAAGAATATAAATCAAAAAATAGTTGCGATGCTTACAGTAATCACACCACAATAATATTGATGAGTATACAGACAAAACCACTAAGGCGCGTTCACGTAATGGATTTTCGGTGGAGATTCCTCCAGCTTAAAAGTTGAAGCGAATCTCTATGACAAAGATCAAAAAACACATTCTGAGCATCGTATATGTCTAGATAAATGTACCATAAGGTAAATACAATAGGCACATGCCCGAACGAGTGAACCCGAACCATATGAAACCAAGTATCATCACTCCCTGTATGCAACATCGATAAGCATACTCTAGATACTAGAGTTGATGTACCTCTATGGGTTAGCTAAACCCCAGGATTATGCATCCTACTCTATCTTTAGTCATATAACGATGGTGAAGTCACATTCAAGATCTCAACGCATGAGCCATAGCTCGAAGAAATCATGAATCCCCAAATGGATTCCAACATCTCAAATGGATCACAAACCTCTACAGGGGTTCGAGCATCTTAAATAGATCTCGAATCTTCATATAGATTCCTGCATCCAGAGTAGGTCCACCTCCAAGAGATAGAACACATATATGATTTTGAAGTGGTAATGGCGGCGCTCTAAAACAGTCGATAGATTTTTGGTAACTCAAACACGATTCTTTCAGAAATAAAAAGACAATACATAAAAATGGAGACCATCCCCTATCCAAACGAATTTCCTTATTATTTTTGCTAATAGAGCAAAGAAGGGTTTACAGGTAGGTTATCTCATCACCGTGTGAATAATCGTACCGTATAATCATCATGTTCCTTACAGATATTTCCTAAGTTGAGGTGGTCAAATTCAACAACAATGAAAATGATTGCATATGGAAACTAAGTTCGTATACTTATCATAATTCTGAACTTCTCGACTTCTGCTATACCTTGGTCAAGAGTAAAGCCCGGTAGGTTAGAGCATTATTGCTTCTACACCTTATTCAAATCTTCATTCTTAAATCTCACAGATAGAAACAAGTCTACTTTGTCGCGTTTATGCTAAGTACATGACTAAATATTTTCCATAAACAAGTAACACACAAAGCACGGTTAACACACACAAAGCACGATCAAGCCACATACATGACTTCTAATCCCCTTTTTAGATAATTAATCTTTCATTAACTAAAACTGCCTTTATTAGTAAAACTCCCCTTATTTAATTAAACTTCTTTCATTAATTAAAACCTCCTTTTTAATTAAAACTTAACTCATTTAACTAAACTTAACTAATTAATTAAAACTTAACTTATTAAGAAAAACTTCGGGCCCGTTTGGTTTCATTTTGTATCTTGAGTTTTGTGTTTCCAAGTTGCACTACGAAATAGCAAAAAATAAGAGAAGAAGATTTATAATTCTTAGCCATTGCTACGATCAACGGACAACGAAGGAGTTAGATTGTTCTCTGTGCTTTTGTTATCTCTCAAAACACGTAAAATAAAATAAACTTGTTTTGTATTTTACATGATAATTTCATTTTTCAAAATTGTTTGTTTTTCAACAATACATACAACGGATGCTCTTTTGTATAGACGAAAATACAAAACTAAAAATGACAAGCCAAACGGGGCCTTCACTTTTTAATTAAATTACACTTATTAATTAAAAATTAACTTATTAAGCCCATATATTAATTTAATTTCCCTTTATAAAAGATATGTACTTGTGTTCTACTATTCACATATTTACTGTTTAGATATTTACAATTCGTGTATTTTCTATTTACGTATTTACTATTTACGTATTAACTATTCATGTATTTATTATTCATGTATACTCTTTTATATACTATAAAACGTGTTCATATACTTATCTCAAATGGTATAAGCATATTCATAGATCGTTAACAAGATTTACTTACTTTAAAATATAATCAAAAGATTTAAAAACAAATGTTGATTAAACATTATTACTATAAATCCTTTCTCTCTTTTATATTTTAAACATATGCTTTTTCTATCTTTACTCCAAAAGATTGCATACTTGTTATTATCTTTAAAATTCCATTATGAAAGATTTAAGTTTATTCATAATCATCTAACAATATTTTTCCACTTTAATATATAATTCAGGGGTTTAAAAACAATAGTTATTAAAACATTATTTACTACAAACCCAAAATACTTCGCACTTACTCATTATCTTTGAACCTTTCTTTTCAAGAGCTAATTACTTTTATAAGAGTTTAAGGCAAGTATTACTTAAACATTGTCACAACCCAAAACTATTCACTTATACTTATTTTTAATTTATTCTTTTTTAATTTATTCATTTTTAAATATCTAATTATAGTCTTAAGTATAATTAATAAGGATTAAAAATAATTATTACTTAAACATTGTTTACTACAACTCAAAATTAGTACCTTTTGTTGTCTTTAAAATATTCTTCTTAAATATCAAAGCATACCCGAACTTATTAAAAGGTAATACACTTTTTATTGAACTTCTCAAAATAATTTATTTTAACTTAAGTGCTAAAATCCAAACTTCCTTTTGTAACGACCCGGATTTTTCGTTGTTCGATTTTAAATATTTAAATGGTTTTAAATATTGAATTTAAATTATATATTGATTTTGAATATGAGAATTTGGGTTTATTTATAGAATAAATTTAGAATTTGAATATAGTGATTTATTGGATAATTTAAATTATTGAAGTTTAAAATTGAATATTGGTTAAAATAATGAATCTGGAGTTTTAAGCTTGTAATTTTTTTTTAAGGTTTGTAAAATTTATATTCATAATAACGAGGATAACATAAATTTTAAAATTGAAGTTGAACGTGATTTGTTCAGTTTTAAAAATATTGTTTAAATTGACATTTAAAGATAGCCTTTCGAAGCACGGTCTTAGAATTCGACGAAACCAGTTCCATTTGATCCATTGGATCCATAATAGGTATTATTATCGGATTTCAAATTTCGTAGCATTTGGAGTTATCGTTTGATCGTACGGGATAGAAACGCGTTGAAATTAATATCGAAATTTAAATTAACAATTTGGTCCAAAAAGCTGTCTTCTCCATACGATCAAATTAGGACTTGAAACCTTTTTCACTGCGTTCGAAATAGGAGAATAATATTATAAACGCCTAGCGGTACCCTAGAATGAGTTTGAGTCTATTAATAGATATGAGCGCGTATTTGTTAGTGAATATAAATTATTTTATATTGTCTTGACTTATTCGTTGAGCATTTATAAATTTTGATCGGTATAGTCTGGACAACTGGTATCGATAAGGATTTCTAAACTCTTAAACCAGGAAAATCGACATAGTATTATTTTAAAAAGTGAGTAAATGAAATTATTTTACCTAAACCATATTTTAATATAAAATAAATAAAAAATTTGAAAACAATTATTATATATAAGTGGAATGTTTTGATGATAATATTAAAATCAAACAAGATTATGAAATTGGAAATGGTCTATATAAACAAAAGAAAATTTGTATAAGTATAAATTATGCGAAGGGACCATAATTAAAAATTTGATTTAAAATGGAATCTAGAAATTTAAATCCCGAAGATTTTTTGAAATGTTTTCCAAAGAATTTTGGAAAAGAATAATAGTAATGTTATTTTAGAGATATTTTTGAAATAAAATGGTTTTAAACGGATTTTTGGAAGTAATATAGTACCAAACTCACTTCAGTCATTGGAAAATAATTTTGATGATGACGACCGCATCATCAGTATTAATTTCGAGTTTCTAGTGACGGGTTACTACTGAAGTAATTGATTTGGAGATTTTGTTGGAAAAACAATTGTATAGAAATTCGAAGGAATTTGTTTTGGACAAAAATTAGGGTTGGTCTAAATTTAAAAGCAGGATTTGGGATATTTGCGATTTCAAAATGATTTGAAATAAATACCGAGTTTTTAAATTCTGAAATCCTTATTTAAAATGTTTTAGAAAACATCATAAAATAAGCATAAACTTATAAATTTGAGAATAATTTTAAAAGAAAAGAGAAAAAGTATGGGATTTGAATTTTGAAATTAAATTTTAACTTGAGAAAGTTAAAATACATGAAATTAAGCTTAAGTGAAGTGATTGGGATATACAATGAAATTGGTTGAATTAAAAATAAAATAGTTTGGAGTGAAATTAATTTAAGTATGAATAACTCGAATATGGTTTTGAAATTGGGTTAAAAGGAATTGAAAATTAAATAAAAAAGTGAATTGGATTTGAGTTATATGGAATTGAATTAAAATATGTAAATGAGAATTATAAAGTGACTATATAACTATAAGTTATAAAATTCAAATTGGATGAGTAATAATATCGAATTGAAGTAAATATTAATTTTGAATTATGGAATATTATAAAAACATATGAATAGGATTTCAACGAAATAAAATTCAGGTGAAGATTGGAATTGTGAATAAATAAATTGCTAATAAAAATTGAAATAAACCAAATAAAAATATATTTAGTCTATAAACAAATGTACAGTCTCGAGTTAAAAATAAAAATGGAAATATACTAAAGTATAGTATTGATGGAAACATGAAAAATAAGTGGTGTGACTTATAAAATTGAAACTTGGAACGGGTAAGCCAAAATAAAAAGAGTTTGATATTTTGGAAACGAAATAAAAACCCAAACTCGAATTATAAAATAAATTTGAACTCAAGTAAATTGGTTGAAGTGATTTCTGAAACAAAAAAATCAGATATTGAATTATAAAGTGGAAATGAACTAATTTAATAATTAATTAGTTAATTGGATATAAAATGGATATTAACTGGATTAAATAAATTTGGATTGTGAGTTAAAAATGGAATTTGAAAATGAAAATTGAGTTATAAATAAATTCAATTGAAGCGTAAATAAATTGATATGGATTGAGATATTAAATAGATGGATTTGAGTATGGAATTAAAATTGAAGTGGAGTAAATGAATGAACTAATTAATTAATTAATTAATTAGTAATTGAATTGGAATTCGACTGAATAGAAATCAATTTAAATAAAATGGATTTGAATATAAAAAGAGTAGATATAAATGGAATGCAACTGAATTGATTGAGAATCAATTTGAAATAGAATAAAATTAAATATAATTGATTTGGAATCAATTTAAAAATAGTTATAATCTTAAATGGTTATTCACTTAAATGAATAGTGCCGAATTTGCATAGATAAATTGGCGTTTGGCGTAAACAGAAAGTAAATAAAATTCTATGGATTAATAGAGGCGAATAAATTGATTTTTAATCAATTTGAAATGGATGTGAGTAGTTTGGTATAAAAATAAAGTGATGCAAGGAAATTGAATTGTAAATCATTCGAATGGAATGAAATGCTATATAAATCGATTGAAAATAAATAATCAAATGATGGAAGCTTTGTAATTGTTATAAAAACATGCTATAACATGTTTGTTTATGAATTATATGTTTGTCCATTTAAATAAGTGAAATGTTATTGAATTAGATGTTTTTGGAACTTACGTGTTTAAATTGAGTAAGTACAGGCAACCGGAGGCCATTTGGCTAAATTTTGATCGCGCTAACCTCAAAATAAATAAGTCGCTTGCTTAAAAATGCCAAAAATAAGGTATGTTTTCGGATTAAATACAGCTAAAATATAAATATTGATTTTTTTCCGACCGTGTGGATCGATGTACATATTTATCTCTCTTGTCGTATTGCAAAAGGTCCCCCATACAAAGGAGACTGCCAAAAATTTTTGAAAATTTAGGATGTTAGAAAAGTTTGAAAAAAATTTGGAAATTTTTTGTAAACGACAATTGAATTTCATATTGTAATTTAAATATTGGATTCTGGAATTAGAATTGAAAATTAATTGTTTAAATGAAGGTAAAGTGTTCGAAAGTGAAGTATCGAATGTTCGCTAAGCGTGTTTTGATAGGTAAATGGGTTGGAGCAATTTTCCTGCCTTAGAAATTTCGTGGACGAAATTCTTTTAAGGGGGAGAAATGTAACGACCCGGATTTTTCATTGTTCGATTTTAAATATTTAAATGGTTTTAAACATTGAATTTGAATTATAGATTGATTTTGAATATGAAATTTTGGTTTATTTATAGAATAAATTTAGAATTTGAATAAAGCAATTTATTGGATAATTTAAACTATTGAAGTTTAAAATTGAATATTGGTTAAAATAGTGAATCTGGAGTTTTAAGCTTGATAAATTTTTTTTAAGGTTTGTAAAATTACAAAATGTATATTCATAATAATGAGGACAACAAAAGTTTTAAATTGAATTTAAACTTGATTTGTTCGGTTTTAAAAATATATCGTTTAAATTGACATTCAAAATAGCCTTTCGAAATTCAACGAAACCAGTTCCATTGGATCCGTAATAGTGTATTATTATCATATTTCAAATTTTGTAGCATTTGGATTTATCGTTTGACCGTACGGGATAGAAACGCATTGAAATTAATATCAAAATTAAATTAATAATTTGGTCCAAAAAGCTATATTCTCCATACGATCGAATTATGACTCGAAACCTTTTCCACTACATTCGAAATAGGGACATAAAATTACAAACGCCTAGCAACACGCTCGATAGGGGTTCGAGATTTTTAGCTGTGGAATCGGGACGATTTGAAATTATAAAATAAATATATATATTAGATGTTGACCAGTCAAGATATATTCACATCAGCTTTATTCATATTAGCTTTTCCTTCTTCTCAAAGCGCTATAGCTGTCTTCAAAACATGCCTCCTATCCTATCCATCATTTCCCTCCTTTTCGTTTTATAATAGTCGAAAAAAATGTTGCATTCTCTTTAATTTTAAGATCGCGTATTCCTCTCATTTTTCCAAATCGAATTCAAAAATGGTGAGTCATTCCCTTCCTTCTTTTTTTTGGCCGCATATTCCTCCTTAGATAAATAGATTCGAAATTGATTCGATCGGAGAAAAGGGGAAGTTATGCGATTTGAAAATCGAGATCGCATTCAATTAGGCAAGAGTTTCAGCAACACAATGGTGAGAAGGGATCGACGACTTCGGTGCTAGGGTTGGCGCCGATCCGGACTCATGCGAGCATGAGTGGTCGAGGCCGCTATGGTAGAACGAGGCATTGGGAAGCTCGATGACGTGAATGTGGATTTAGTTGTTATGGTGGAACCTAGGGCTACCGCAGGAAGGGTCTTGAGTTTGGGGGAGTCTAGTGGTTATTTAGGTGACGAGGCGAGTGGCGTGGGGATTTGGAAAGTGTGCCGCGATCAGGCAGGGTGATGTGGGCAGTTGATGGGATTCGTCTTGTCGTCGGAGGCGAGGTTGTTGCTGGTCGTGACTAGGGGTGATGTCGTGTTGCAGTTTGCGATTGCAGAGGGAGCTTGTTTATGGTAAATATTGATGATTTAAAATTTTAAGCTACTAAATAAATTTATATTAAATCCAAATTGCTACTGTATGCGTAGTAAATTTATACAAGGTACTAAAATCATGAAATTCAGTCTGAAATTAATCGGAGATATTTAGAGGCAACTATTTATCAAAAAAAATTTGGAAAGGATCACAATTGAAAATCAAGGTGAGAATTTCTCACACCTTTAGATTGCTGTATTTAAATTTAATTTATTGGATGATTGATTGATTGATAAATTTATAATTATCTGTTGGATGACTATATATATACATATATATAGTAGTGTATATATATTAGTGTTGGAGTTATATTCCCATACATTATAGCAGAGGAGACCATGTGCGCTCCGCATAATAGCGGATGACCTATATACCATGATATCCCCCCCCCCCCCCGAAGTGGGATTGGTATTTTTATTGTTGTCTAACATCTCTGGATGCAGGGAAACAGGTTGGAGGGATCCAACTGGATTCCTCAAATATATTAGTATTTTTCATGTATATAAAATGCTGGATTATTCTGTGCTGTAAAAATTTTAAATGTTAAAATAGCATGAAAATTAATCTTGGATATAGTAAATGCCATAAATATTATTTTGAAATTTTTAAGGAATGAAAAGGAGATTTTTAATATAAAATATGTATATCGAAAATCGGATTATTTAAAAGAGGTTGGGCTGAATAAGAAATGGTGAATTTTTATCGTATTAAATAATGCGGAAAATTATTTAAATGGAAAATTTTCAAATGAATTATATAAAGGAATTTTTAAAGATTGGGTTTTGAAATAATATTCGAAAAATATAGAAAAAGGCTCAAATTGATATTAAAAATAGATGGGTAAAAATATAAAAATAAACGAGATTTATAAGAAATTGAATTTAAAGAATGGAATTTTAAAAAGGAAGATTATTCTAGTGAAACTTAAAAGAGTTTTAGAAAATTTATAAACATAGTTTATCAATGAAGGAAAGTGATGTGGGATGATAATTTGGGAATACAAATTTACGGGAAGGATTTATATTGGATATGGAAATAGGGTGAAAAAAATAGTAGATACTATTTTTAAAGTGAAATGGTTAAGGAGACCGAAATAGAAGTAATGTGATGGAAATCGAGAAGATTTATAAATTGATAATTTGGTATTGAGATTTAAAAATTTATTTTATCGATAGGTTAAATTTTTATTTTAAAAGGAAAATTCTTATTTATTAAACTATATAAATTTCAAGGTTAGCTCATATAGAAATATTTTAGAAGTGAATTTTTAAAATATTTAGTGTCTACTTTATTAAAATCCTAAATGTTAAACCTGCTTTGAAAAAGTGATGTTATAAGAAAGTGTTTTCAATATTTTAAATAATTATTTGAGTATGTCTTAAAAGAAAATTATTATTATTTTCTTTAAATGCTTATTTTTATTTACATATGTATTTATACAAAGTTTTGAAAATGTTTTAAATTTATATTATAAACCTTCTCGGAAGCCTGGAAATGGGGATATTCGGTAAATATGATTTATAAGAAGATTGTTGAAATAGGATTGGGAAGAAAAGTAAGAAAATTTCTAAAGTGGTTTGGTAAAAGTGAAACTTCGAGAATGAAATAGAATTCATAAAAGAAGTAGAAAGGGAAGTTTGAATTAAGTATAATTGAATTTGAAAATATTGAAGGGAATTAATTAAAGAATCCCGAAATTTATAAAATTCGTATAAACGAGTTAAGAAATTTACAAATAAATTGTACATGTTTTTGGGAAAAGGAATAGGGGATAAATAGAATACTTCCTAAGTGTTGAATATAATATGAAATGGAAGAAAATATCCTAAGTATTGGAAAGGAATAGAATATTTCGTTGAAGAATAAAAGAATTTGAAAACTGTTTTCAAATGATGAGGTATGGGAAGTAATGGCTTACAAAAATGATTTGGAATAAACTCTAGAAGAGTTGGTATAAGACCTGAAGTCTGCAGTTGGATGTTTATTGATAATTAAATAACCGGCTACCAATTTTGGCCAATTGCGCTAATCGTTTCAAAGAGATCGGGATCGGATTTAATTATCCGAAAACCACTTCGATCTAGTTTGAACGTTACGAATGAATACCATGAAGATGATGAAGACGGTGGTTCAGTTTGTCCAGACCCAGGGCAACTTGTATGGATGAATGCTATCAGAACATCGTCATTGGAGGACGATGAGCATTTCAAGTAAAATTTCGTTCCTTGAAAGGTAACGCTTAGCCTCGAGCCTCATCAACCGGGAATGACTAAAACAGGGGAGATGCAGCAAGGCTAAGTGGGTCGCACCCAAGTAGGGTACGTTATCACCCTTCTAGATGTCCTCGGAAACCCTATTTATCTTAGATTTGGGTATACATGAAAGAAGAAGCACTTGATGGTAAGGGTGGGAACACCCACATACTCAGTCTATCCAAGTTAGGGGTAGGCCGGTCTTGTGTAGCAGGGGATCCCGGCATGATCCTCGGTACATGGTTCCAGAGGTGCACTGTGACGGGCGGTACCCAAGCAGTCCAGTCATTCATTGAAATCCATTTTCCAATACGAGCTTAGAGTTTTGTTTGTAGAGCCTAGTATGATGGAATTTAATTAATGTAACAATTTCAGCTATTTGAGTAAGTATTTATATCTAGACACTATTATAATATAACTGAATTTTCTATAAAATGTTTTGGTTATCGTAAGGGAAAAACCCGTCATGTTTATTTGTAACGTGATCTTACGAGATACCTTTGTTTTTCAAAGGATTTTCAAAAGTTAATAATTCAAATTGAGTGTGTTTTCTTACGCTAGTTTTCCAGATTGACTCGGGTGTTATTTAATTATAATTCTCGGGTCAGACCGGGCATTACAGATTCAGGATAGGATGCTATAGAGCTCAGGTAATGAGCTGGATGGCAAGGGGTACTTCCGTACTTGATCATTATTTCGCTGTGTAAGGACAAGTTATTAAACTATCCAGATTAGACATATTGGATTGTTGTACTCCAATAGTGATATGTATACAGTTCTTGTATTAAAAATCTATTATTATATATTATATTTTGTTCCGCTGCGATTATAAGATTCTATGTTGTTCTGTTCTGTTCTTTCTTCTACCTTTTTCTTCTTCACCCCTAATGAACCGGTATTTTCGGCACTCGACATTTTATACAGTGGACGTATTGATGTCGATTTTCGAGGGTCGAAAATCCTCGCCCGTTACACCTTTACTATATTTATAAATACTTATTTTACTTTTAACTTCTCAAAATAATGTATTTTAACTTAAGTGTTAAAGTCCCAACTTCCTTTACTATCTTTATAAATACTTAATTTACTTATCTTATATATATTTATTAAAAGTGACTTTAAAATGATATATGTGTGTGTGTGTGTGTGTGTATGTATATGTATACTAATTTATTTATAAGATAATATAATTAATAAAATTCTAAAATAATTTAAAAGGTATTATATTAAAATAGCTTTTTAATAATTTAATAAAACCTTTAACTAATTTTCTAAAAATTGTATATATTTAAAATTACTTAACAATACTTATTTTATAATTGATTTAAAAACCATAAAAACATATTTTATAATTTAGAATCCTTTACATTAAAAATTAAAAAATAATTATTAAAAATATATTTAAACTTTGGTATTTTTTAGTATAAATGCAAATAATTGCTAAAAATTCCATGAAGCCAGTTGGATATCTTTAATGGTTAACTTTAAAAATCGTCAAACATAAGGCATTTTTGAACTGCATCTATATCGACATTTATGCTTCTAACTTTCATGATTTTCATTCACAATTTAATTAATTCCTAAACTAATTCCTTTATGTTAAACACACCAAAACGTGTGTAAAGAACAACCAAATATATATTTCTACAATATTTTCACATTTTAACCAATCTAACTTATGTCAGATATAAGAGATTTCAAAGTGCGTTTATAGTGACTATTTCACCTCAACCATTTACACACACTTCAACTTTTCACACAACAATATTAGGCATGTAAAAAACATCTCATGGCCACGTTACAAGTTTTAGAGGGATTCAAGAGAGATTGTACTACATATAATGTTGTCACTTGCTTTTCAAAACAAGGGGGACCAAATGTAATAACTTGCATTGTTATCAATTTTAACTTATATAGTAAACTCTTTTAAGCCCAAGCCTAACCAAGCAATAGACAATCCTACTACGAGTGCAATGAAAAAGACGGCATCTCGATTGGACCTCATATGCAAAAGTTATTGATTTTATAAAAATTTGGATTAATTAAAATGATTAATTAACTAATTTAATTTATTAGTTACCAAATTATACCTTCTTCCCCAAATCATTTCCAGGTCGTGTATTGTGCACGCACAACCTACCCCCAAACTATGCACGCACACCCTATCTCGAGAAATACTCCATAAGACATAATACCGTCACTTCCATTCATCTTCTTTTCGCACGAGCTTCGATCTACATACCACCAAGTCACCTTCTATGACCCCTTCTAGAACGCGACCTGACTCCCCTCCCACACGTTGTAGAAAGTCATGATTACCTAGAAGCAGCCGCACCACTCCAAACATCCACCACCAACTTGACTTCATATGAGAAACTGAACACCATCCTCGCCTTGGCCTAACTTCTCTCCAATCATCGACAAAATGGAACCCTAGTTCGGCTTCTACAAAGTCGCACATGACCAAGGACAGCCGCATCCAACATTGCATATACCAAAATGAAGCTCTCCTCTATACGAGTCTAATGTATCTTGTCTCGTTGATTTTCGTTAACAGCAGCTCCCAATTTAATTATTTGAAAGAGGCGGCTACACTTTTCTTTGTTTTGAGTTTACACAATTGAAGGAGGAAGAGTAAGGAGAAAAGGAGGGAGAGTAAGGAGTGAATGTGGGGGTATGGTGGTGTTTATATAATAATATTTATATTATATTTTAATTTCTCAAATTAATCGTTATATGCTCCAAGCTCATTCGATCACACGGGGCGTCGAATCGCTATGAAACTCATCGGCGAATATCATCTCTTTATTCCGGTCCCGGTGGCACTAGTTTCTTCAAAAGCCGAGATAGTTCCCAGGGATGATGATTTCATGCATTTGAGACCATTTATCTATAAAAAAATCGGTTACATTATCGATACTTATTCAAGCTGTTTATTTTTGTATATATTTTTGAAAAACAAATTTTCCTCCATTGGTTATCAATTAAAAGGGGGTTAAAAAGCTTATTAAATCAATCTAATCACATTAAATTATAGATTCAAATTTTTAAATAATTCAAATAATTAAACTCAAATGTTTAAATAATTCAGATAATTAAATACGAAGTGTCCGGCGTTACATTCTCCAACACTTAGTATATTTCGTCCTTGAAGTTCCAACACAAGAAACCAAAGAAACAAGCAAACAAAGCTCATGATTTTCCCAGTTTCAAAAACCTTCTTATTGCCTAAGGACGATAAATAATCTATTAACCATACATTTCACTCAAAAGCCTCAGGTTATTACTTAGTCGATTATTCAGACTAACTCAAACAATTTGAAGAGTCCTTTCCTAAACTGCCCATAAGCCAACAAACATGGTATACAATTATACTAAGACTCATACGATGCATATATATCATCCGTACTCAATATCAATCCAATCACTTGCTCGATCACATGGATTTTACTTCCAAACTAGTATAGGTCACTTGACCTCTCTAGTACGGACTCTAATCAGGTTCCTTGATTAGACATCTTCGTTCTCTAAACATAGGCGTATACTATGATAGAAAACTTCAGGATCATATCACGAATCTGTATTAAGTGTTCGCTATGAAGAATCTAGTGAAAAATCTTTATTCAAACTGGTGTAAATCACCTCGAAATCAGGTGCTCGAATCCTAGATTAAGAACTGTCATGCGAATAAAATAATCTAAGTACAAATTACATACTTTATTCCATTAATTTCTTAACTACACCAATTTCTTTTAATTTTAAATCACATTCATTTTTATTAAAAAATCATTTCTCATTTAATACTAAAATCATTTATGAACCATTTAATATAATATTACTTAAGTATATAAGCATTTTATAAAGACTTATCTTCACTTATAATATTTCAGTAAAATACAATTTCAATTCTGAAACATTTCTAGAATTAAGTTTAATACTCATATTATACTTATTACATCCTAAGAGTATATGCAAACACTCATATTTATTTTACTTAACAACGATGCTCAATAAATCTTAAACTTGTATTAACTTACTATCATTTCAAATTAAGGGTTATGAAATTCAGCTTTTATTTCAATATCAAATTTCCTTTAGAGAAAACATTTGAACTAAACATTGGGTTTCATTTCAAATCAATTGAAATAATAATATATACATACATCATTTGGATGTCAAATCATAATTTTGGCATTTAAATCAAAATATGTTTTACCAAAACAACTCTACAGTAAATTACTATAGTAGCTTTCCCCATTTTGAAACTTGAAAATGACCATCAACGATGCCGTAGTCATCACTGAACTAATTTTCCAGCGACAGAAGTGAGTTCAATGCTTTCTATCTCCTTTCAAATCCTTTTTTAAAATATTTATATTCAAAAATACTTTCAAATAACACTATTATTATTGTCTTCAAAAATCATTGAAAAATAATTTTCAAAACACCAGGATTTAAGTTCTCAAATTCTCAATTTAAATAATTTTTATTTATATACCATTTTTATATAAAGTCACTTTGTTACATAAAATCTTTCATATAGATTTATTCCAAAATAGCTTACCTTTCTTTTAGATTATAAATAACATCTTTTATTAAGGTTATCCTCTCAAAACGTCCAAAAAATCTAATACGCATATATTTTTATATAACAGATAATGTCTAGGGGAAGAATATAAATTAGAAAAATTATCGTGATTCTTACATTAATCACACCATAACAATATTAATAGCTATACAAACAAAACTGCAAAGACGCATTCGTATAATGAATTTTTCACAGAGACGCCTCTAACTTAAAAGCTAAAGCGGATCTCCATGACAAGGATCGGAATACACCTTCGGAGTGTCGTATATATCTAGATAAAATATATCATAAGGTAAACACAACAGGCCCGTGCCCAAATGAGCGGACCCGAACCACGTAGAACCAAGTATCATCAACTCCCCACGCGCAACATCGATAAGCATACTCTAAATACTAGAGTTGATGTACCCCTATGGGTTAGCTAAACCCCAGGATATGCATCATAATCTATCTTTAGTCATACACCGATGATGAAGTCACATTCATCATTTCAATGCACAAGCCATAACTCGAATAGATCATGAATCCCCAAATGGACTCCAGCATCTCGAATAGATCACGAACCTCTACATGGGTTCAAGCATCTCGAACAGATTTTGAATTTTCACATAGATTCCAGCATCTCGAGCATATCCACTTCCAAGAGATAGAAAGCGTATATGGTTTGAAGTGGTTAAGGTTTCGAGTCATCTCATATAGGTACACTATCCTGCTTACTGGCGCTCCAAAACCAATCGATCGATTTTCGGTTAACTCCATCACGGTTCTTTCAAAAATAAACAGACAATACATAAGGGCAGAGATCATTTCCTATCCAAATGGATTTCTAATCATTTGTACTAAAGAGAAAGACTGGTTTATACGTAGGTTATATCATCACCGTATGAATAATCGTATCGTATAATTCTCGTGTTTCTTCAAGATATTTCCTAAGTTTATTTGGTCAAATCCAACAATAGTGAGAACGATCACATATGGAAACCAAGTCTTGTATACTTATCATATTTTCAAACTTCTTAACTTTCGATATCCCTCGGATAAGAGTGAAGCCCAGTAGGTTAGAGCACTATTGCTTCTAGACCATAATCGAATCATTATTCTTAACTCTCACAAATAGAAACAAGTCTACTTTGTCGGCTTTGTGCTCAGTACATGACTAAATACTTTCCATAAACAAGTAACACATAAAGCATGATTAACACACAAAGCACGATCAAGTCAAATTGACGACTTCTAATCCCCTTTTTAGTTAATTAATCTTTCATTAATTAAAATCTCATTTAATAGTAAAACTCCTTTTATCTCACAAAAATTCTTTCAATAATTAAAGCATCCTTTTAATTTAAAACTTAACTCATTTTATTGAACTTAACTTATTAATTAAAACTTAACTTACTAATTAAAAGTTAGCCTATTAAACTAATATATGGATTTAATTTCCCTTTATAAAGATATGTATTTGAATTATAATATTCACATATGTACTATTTACGTATTTAATAGTCATGTATTTAATATTCACGTATTTACTAGTTACGTATTAACTATTCACGTATTTACCATTCACTTATACGCTTTTCTATACTTAAAAAAGTATTCATATACTTATCTCAAATGGTATAAGCATATTTACAAATCATTAACAAAATTTACTTACTTTAAAGTATAACCAAAGACGTTAAAATAAATGTTAATTAAACACTGTTACTATAAACCCCTTCTTTCTTTTATATTTTTAACATATACTTTTTCTATCTTTATTCCAAAAGATTCGATACTTCTTATTATCTTTGAAATTCCATTATTAAAGGTCTAAGTATATTCATAATCATTTAATAATATTTTTCCACTTTAATATATAATTCAAGGGATCAAAAACAATTCTTACTAAAACATTATTTACTACAAACCCCAAAAACTTCACACTTAATAATTATCTTTAAAACTCTCTTTTAAAGATCTAATTACTTTTATAAGGGTTTAAGACAAGTGTTACTTAAACATTGTTACAATAACCAAAACAATTCACTTATACTTTTATTTAATTCATTCATTTTAAAATATCTAATTATATTCTTAAGTATAATTAATAAGGGTTAAAAACAAATATTACTTAACATCATTTACTATAACCCAAATTCATTTACTTGTTGTTATCTTTAAAATATTCTTTTAAAAGATCAAAATACCCACACTTATTAAAAGGTAATTCACTTTTAATTAAACTTCTCAAAATAATTTATTCTATTTTAAGTGTTAAAACCCAAACTTTATTTACTATAGTCATAAATGCTTAATTTACTTTTAACTTAAATTCTCAAAATAATTTATTTTAACTTAAGTGTTAAAATGCAAACTTCATTTATTATATTTATAAATACTTGATTTATTTTTTAAAACTTATACATACATACATATATATACAAAGAAACCTTTTTAAAATGATGTATATATTTATATGTATACTAATTTATTTATAAGCTAATACAATTAATAAAATTATAAAACAATTTAAAAGGTATTATACTAAATAAACTTTTTAATACTTTAATAAAATATTTAATTAATTTTCTAAAAACTTTATATATTTAAAAATACTTTAAAAATACTTATGCTATGGTTTAAAACGTTTACTTTAAGCATTACTTAACAATACTTATTCTATAACTCATTTAAAAGCCATAAAAACATATTTTATAATTTAAAACCCTTTACAATAAAAATTCAAAAATAATTATTAAAAATATTTTTATATTTGATATTTTTTTGATAATAAATACGCTTATAGTATTTATAAAAAAAGAAAAGAATTCCTATAATGCCTTTCAAAGTTAACTTTAAAAACCGCCGAACACAAAACATTTTCAAAGTGCTTCAATAAAGACCTTTTCGCTTCTAACTTTCACGGTTTTCATTCACAATTTATGTAACTTCCCAAACCAATTCATTTATGTCAAACACACCAAAACGTGTGTGTAGAACAATCAAATATATATTTCCACAATATATTCACAGTTCAACCAGTTTAACATAGGTCAAATACAAGGAATTTCAAATGCGTTTATAGCGACTATTTCGCTTCAACCATTTACAACACACTTCAATTTTTCACACAACAATATCAGACATGTAAACAACAGGTCATGGCCATATTACAAGTTTTACAGGGATTCAAGAGAGATTATACTAAATATAAGGTTGTCGCTTGCTTTTCAAAGCAAGGAGGGGTCCAAATCATTTCCAGGCCATGCACTATGCATGCATAACCCACCCCCAAACCATGCACACATGGCCCTATCTTGAGAAATACCCCCAAAATATCATACGGTCATTTTCATTCATCTTCTCTTTGCATGAGCTTCAATTTTCACCCCCAAGTCGCCTCCGATATCCCCCCCAGAACGCGACCTTAAATCACTCCCATGCACAGTAGAAATTCGTGATTCCCTAGTAGTAGACATACTACTCCTAGCTTCCACCACCAAGTCTCCTTCACATGTGAAACTCAACACCATTCCCACCTTGGCCTAACTCCTTTCCAATCGCTGACAAAATGAACCCTAGTTCGGCCTCTATAAAGTCGCATATGACTAAGAGCAACCACACCCAATATCGTACACACCAAAAAACGAAGCTCTCCTACACACAAGTCCAATGGATCTTGTCTCGTTGATTTTCGTTTACTATCGCTCTTAATTTAATTATTTGAAAGAGGCGGCTATGCTTTTTTTTTGAGTTTAAAAAAGTGAAGGAGGATGTTTGAGGAGTGAGGGAGTAAGAAGTGAACGTGGGGAGGGGAGGGTATAAGGGTGTTTATATAATAAAATTTATATTATATTTTAATTTCCCAAATTAACTGTTATACGTTCCAAGCTTGTACGATCACATGGGATGATGGATCACTACGAAACTCGTCGGCAAACATCGTCTCGTTATTCCGGTCCCGATGGCACTTGTTTCATCAAATTCCAAGATAGTGCCCTAGGATGGCAATTTCATACGTTTTGAATCTTTTATCAATAAAATGATTTTCGGTCACGTTATCGATATTTATTTGAACTATTTATTTTTTCAAAAACATATTTTCATTCATTAGTTATTGTTTAAAAGGGTGTTAACAAGGCTATTAATCAATTTAATCCATTAAATCCAAGATTAAAATATTTAAATAATTCAGATATTTAAATACGAAGTGTTCAAAATTCCGGGCCGTTACAAACTCACTCGAAAAAAATTTGTTGGTTAATATAACTAAACCAAACAAAAAATGTCGATGTGACTAATATACATAGTTATATTGACTTGAAAATACCATCGACCTTCAATATAAAACTCGGTTTTGATTATAGTTACATCATGGAATGGTTCAGTGACTTTACTTGGATTAAGTAGATGTATTGGAAGTGAAATACTTTTCAAGAGAAGATTCGTCTCCTTAATTATATGATGTTAGTATTAAGGTCAATTGAAGTAAACTCAAAGTCAAAATCTTTGGTCAGAGTAGTTCGGTTAATAATTATTATTATCATTGAACCAAAGACTTTGTGTTTAGACTGTAGAGTTGAATATGGATGAAATTGGAATTTTGACCATTACCAAATTCCATAAGTTCAAAGTAATATGGTTTTGACGAAAAGAATTGGGGTAAATAATTATCACTATCGGGTAATGCTTAATAAAGTGTACCGAAACGATATAAGTGATAAATTTGGTCATAATGTTACACCACTTGCTAAGTGATGAATGAACATTAATATTCGAATTGTTCGACATTAATCACTGACCAAATTTACACATAAGAGTCACATAAACGAAATAACGAATACTCCTTTTACCACCCGATTTAACTAATTTGTAATCATTATAAAATAATTAATATTTATGAGATATTAACTATAAAATTTTATATTTGATGTGTTAAATGATGTTATATAAACATTTTAAATATTCATTTGATTTAAAATTAATTAAATGGAAAAAATATATTTATATACAGAATAATAATATAATATTATGGAAAAAAATTATATAATATAAAATATGCATTTTGATTTCAGAAATGATTTTTAAATAATTTTTATTACTAAATCCTATAGATTATAATTTTATTTTTCTTTAAATAATATAAACTGAAAAAATTACCTAGCCATGAGCAACAGCAAATATGTATTTTATAAAATTATATATATATATATATATATATATATATATTAACTAGTTATATGTTTATGTATATAATATATTTATGTGCGTGTGTGTGTATATATATAAATTAAAAAAATCCGATTTCCTAATATATGATAAAGGTTTTAAATTTTTTACAAATTAATATTTAAAATAAGTTTGAAATTTAATTAATTATATATATATATATATCATAATTTATTTATATACATAATTTATAACCAATATTTTATAATAAATATATAATTGTACGTATGTATGTATATGCATATTTATTTATATATTTAATATCCATATATGTATATTTAGACAGTACATCACTATACACGATGGGCTAACATGTCCGTTGCGGTACAAATCCTAATACATATACACGGCCATGTCAAATCATGTATACATTTTCCTATTGCATGTGTACACGCATACACATGTGTATATGATACATATATATGAAATTTAATACAAATTATATAAATAAATTTCATTTGTAAATTCAAATAAAATATTTATTCTATTTAAAAGAAAATTAAGAAAAGTTCTAAATGAATTAGACTATGTAGGCCCATTAAAAATTCGATAATGAATTTATTTTTGAAATTTACCCAATTCCTCTACCATGGGCTGGCGTAGTTCCAAGATGTTATTGGATGTGATAAAAAAAGATACAAAGGTATTATTTGATAAGACTCGAAATCAACAAGTATTTGGATAGAGAAATCAAATCGTTTGATTTTCAGTCAGAATGCAGAGAAAGCGTGTGTTTGAAAGAAAGAATACTAATGAGTGCTAAAATATTTATAAAAAACTTAAGTAACAACAAATTTATGACTGTTAATGATATATTCATGTTAAAATCATTTTAGTTTAGTTGTTTAATTCTCGATATTGGATTTGACATCGGCAGCTTTTATAATCGGTGTAAAAAGATTCTGTGATTGTCCCAAAATGATATTCTTAGGCCCCATATTAAAATGTTTAATATATAGTATGTAAAATGCATTTCTTGTGCATTGACAATAGAAATTATCGTGCAAGTTGTATTATCCACGGTATTTAATTTCTCTTATGTATTTGATACAGGGGGAAAGTAACAAATCCAAATTAAGACCAGTGAATGGCAGTTTAGAGTGTCTCAAGTATTTACAAAATACTAGAGAATTTTTTATAGAAACAAGGAACTAGTGCATGGACTCGAACTTCATATATATTAGTATGGTATGTCAATCCAAATTCATGTTCAATTTTAAGTTAAGAACTTTAAGTTGAAAATGCTCCAAGCAATAAGTATTGTTGATTCAACCAAAGGCTAATTAGATCACGTTGAATAGCACGACAATAAAAGAAGTATAAATAAAAACACAAATTTATAATTAAGCTATGGATGATTCCAAATATTGAGAATCTCATGACACTGTTATATGATAACAATGTTGCGATATAGTTCGTAAAAGAACCTAAAGCTCATTGGAAGTCGAAAGCATAATCGAAAGGGTTCCACATGATAAAGATAGTTTATCTGCATCAGAGAGAGTTAACTGACAGAGTAAATAGTTGAAACAATACAGCATATCCATTCACTAAAGGACTAGCCCGATTAGTTCTTGAGAAAACTGAGAGAAGGAGTTGAAATAAGATTTCATAATTGACACAAGTGCAACTAGGAGATTGATAAAGATGGATGCCCTAAAGGCGATTATGTAATTTGTCACTTATATATAACTTGACAACCAATCTAATTTATGATAAAGGTGTTTGATTTTTATAATTACTTTATTATATTGCGGCCTAATTAATTTAAAGTATATTAAATCGAAAATCCTTAAATGATATATTATGTGATAGTAATTACAATGTGTTGTGATCATCAGAAATTTATCACGTTAAAACAATATATTATTTTAAATATTCTTAGTCAAGATGTTTTGAAAAAGAATATTTAGTATTCCATTGGGACTATAGTACGTAACGCTCCCTAAATGTTGGGCAGTGATTATTCATGGCTCACTCGAGTATTTTCTGTTGGTTAATATAGCTAAGATCAAACAGAGAATCTTGAAGTTACGATGTTACAAAGTTTGTTCGACTAAAGAATACCGTGGAACTTCAATATGGACACTCGAGCTTGACTATAGTTAAATCATGGCATGAGGATTCATCGAGCGACTATAGTTGGGTCTGAGTTGAAGAATTGGAAGTGAAACGCTATTCAATAGAGAATTAGCCTCCTCGATTATATGGTATTATCACGGTCAACTGTAGCCAACTCGAAGTCGAAGTCTCTGGACAGAGCAGTACAGTTAATACTAATTGTTATTATCGAACCAAAGATTTCGTATTTTGACTAATCAGGTTGAATGTGGACGATTTTTTTTTATTTTGACCACAATTAAATTCCATAAGTCCACATTTTGATGAAGAGAATTTGTATAAATAATCATTACTAACAAGTACTGCTTATAATAGTAAAATTGGATTTTTACCGAAAAGACATGTACGAAAAATTTATCCAAAATGTCACAGCACTAGCTAAGATGACGTATGAACGTTAATATTCAAATTGTTCCATATTAGTCACTACTGAATTCACACTTTTGAGCCGTACAGCCGTAATATTGAATACTCCAAAAAACTACACGATTCGGTTAATTTATAATTTATTGTTAATTAATTAATATTTATGAAACATTAATTATTAAATTTTATTTGATTTGATTGAGTGCATTAGTATTTATAAAGCACCTATATAAAGTTATATGTGCGCGTATCGATATATGATATAGATAAAAATTTAAATTTGATTTAAATCAATTAAATATTAAATGGATTAGGAAATTTTGAAGGCCTATCGAGGCACATACTTGGCCGGCCATTTACGATTGAGGGAGAAGGTTTGATTGAGATTTAATGAGAATTAAAGCTAGAAGATTTGAAGGAAGGAATAAGAAAAGTTTAATGATTTCTTTAAAACAAAATTTCTTTCATCCATTCATTTTTCATGACAATTCATTTTCCACTTGTCTCCTTTCTCTCTTCCTCTTATCGATGACGAACATCCATTGCCTCTATGGAATAAGTTCCCATAACAAAATTCAAACAAAAACAAAAATTATTGAAGGTGGTATTTGTCTCTAGATCCTTGCAAAATCGAAGTGTTGATTTAATCAAATCTATGAGCTTTATTATTGATTCAAGGTGTGATTTTTGGCTTCATCTTTAAGGCGATTTTCTGATCTTATTTTATTATGTAATGCACGATGTTAATACAGTTTAGATCCCCATATGCTTCATCTCTTTTGTTTGTTTGTTAATCTTGCATGTGCAGTTTAAATCCCGAATATTACACAACGAATTTTTATATGTCCAGATTGTCCGATCTAAATTTTTTATTGATTTGAAAACTAATTCATAATTGATTGGTATATTTTTGTAATTTATCATATAAACAAACATAAGTAAGCTACCTATGTTGGTAACTTGAAATTATTTTGAAAATTAAATTCATGTTTTGTAATGTTAGTTGATCTTTAAATTCATTAAGCTGTTGCTTTCACATGTTTAAAATTTGTTTCAATTAAAAATTTCATAAGTGGACTTTTGTGCAAAAACATAAACCTAATTTTAATTCTTTCCAAGTCAAAGCTAGATTTCCATCTGTGAACTTCAAATTTTAGAACACATAAAATTACAAATATATATATATATATTATTCTAAATTTAAAATGTTGCTACAATTATTTAGCCATGTGCATGTGCGTTATATCGACTTAAAGTAGGTATATCAAAAATGAAGCGTATCTGATCTCTCCCCCGCCCCCCAAAAACCTACACACACATACATCTTCTTTATTAATAGTGGGTTCGGAAGCATAATCTTTTGATCCGACCGTGAAGTTCAAAAATTGCCCTTTATATGTATTCATTTTTAATAATAGTTGTAACAGCTTCGATGTCGCACTTTTTTGGTATTAACTTGAACTACCAAAAACGCTTCTCTATATAGTATCAAATCTTAATCACTTAAAAATAGGATATAATATTAAACTTCTTTTACAAATTCAAACGTCATTAAAAGTAGGATCTAACAATCAAACGTGATTTACAAATTCAAAATGCTTCTAAAAGTAGAATCTAAAATTAAACTTTCTTTGCAAATTCAGAATACTTCTTTACAAATATACAAATCTTATTATTACTTGAATTTTTTTTTTTGAACCGATTTAAACATATACAACTTATAAAGAAAACAATTCACGCGCGCGTGCCGTAACACTCTTCTTTAATGATAGTTGTAATATCTTTGTTGTCACACTTTTCTGCTATCAATGTGAAGTACCAAAAATATCCCTCTATATACTATCAAATCGTAATCACTTAAAATTAAGATCAAATATTAAACTTCTTTTACAAATTCAAACGCCCCTAAATGTAGGATCTAACAATTAAAGATGTTTTACAAATTCAAAACACTTCTAAAATAAAATATAAAATTAAACTTTTTAAAAAATTCTTAATACTTCTTTACAAATATACAAATCTTAATATCACTTGAAAATAAAAATTATTATTTTTACCTATTTAAACATATAAAAGGAAAACGGTTCACGCGCAAAAAGCGTGTCGTAACACTTGTGTATACACAGGAACACACGTGTGCGTGTAATTACAGTTATTAATCTATATAATTCAAAATAAACTTTGAACAATGACACATGCAATAAATATGTCATTTACGGTGTAAAACTAATCATCTATATACAGTCACATTAACCATATACACTTTATATACGTTGCATGTGCACCATACACATGGAAGTGTATTTGATACATTTTAAAACTCATAGATGTTAAATAAAATTGTTTTATAAACAATTTAAATACTAATTTTAATTAAAATATTTTAGATTGAAATTAAAATCAAATATATACTTTGTAGGCCCATGAAAATCCAAAAGGAAAAAAGAAAAAAAAGAAAAAAGAAGAAAAGAAAAAAAAAATCACCTAGTTAAACTACTTGCAGCTGATCTGAATTCTTCGCTGAGGTTTTCTCACTAATGTATATTTTAACAAGAAACGAGTTACAAGTCCCTATTTTTTTATGTTATTATAAGAAAAATCCTTGTATATATAAGTATGTAAATTTGGTCCCTATTTTTTTTGGAAAATAGAAAACGCAAGGTGCTTTGCGCTTTTTTGACAGAAAATGCAAGCTAACTTGCGATTTTTATCAAAAAAGTGCAAGCTGGTTTGCGCTTTTTTGTTTTTAAATGTTTTAGAAATTTTGAAATTTTCAAAAAAATTTAAATTTTTGAAAAACGCAAGTTAACTTGCACTTTTATAAGAAAAGCGCAAGATAATTTGCGCTTTCTGATTTACAAAAAATAGAGACTTAATTTACATACTTATTATCATAAGGACTTTTCTTACAACAACATCGAAAATAGGGTCCTTCGGTGTAAAGTATGATATTTTAACGCAGGTGCAGTTATGATGAGACAATACTAAAGTCTCATATTTTAACGCAGGTGCAGTTATGATGAGACAATACGTATGCATAAAGTTAGGAAGGGAACTAAAATGACCACTTCTATTTCAACTAAACTTCTAGAGATATTAATGCCTTTAATTACAGACCACTTAAAAGAGCAAAAATTGGTAAAGAACAATCCATTCACTCATATTTTAAATAAAAATAAAAAGTTTAAGTAAGCCGATTAGCATATTCTATGTGGATTAGGTTATTTGCATCATGTATCAGCTCCATAACGCCATTTCATAAGATAAATGACGAAATATTTAAAAGAAAAAACATTAGCCAGTACCAAGCATACACTGCACAAGCACGGCTCATGCAATATACATGTGCGTTTAAACAGGTAACACTGCCGAGATAGAAATCGCATGACTGGACAAAATCATTTAATACTGCCTACGTATATTATCTCTGTCCGCTCGAAGATGCAACCTGACTTCAAACAAGTAGGAACAGAATTTACAGAGCAAAAAGGAATCCACAGGCAGTAAAATAGCGTTGTTTCTGGCAAGAAAAACGAAACATCAAATAGAAAACTTACACAAGCGTAAAATAAAGCCATAGAGCCATGAATAATGTACCAAACAAACATATAACGATATACCAAACCCCAGAAAAAATCAGCAAAATTGGAATCCAAGCTATGGATGAACATAGAAGGATGACACGCAAGCTCTAAAAATAAAATTTGTATGCACAAACCCGGAACAGAAACAGTAGGCAAAAACGCACCCGATCTGGTATCAACATCTTACTTGGTGTGGCAAGGATACGCATAATGGATGCATCTTATGAAGGAAAAAAAATCTATTGAATAACACACTGACATCTTCTGGCTCCATCTGATTCCAGTTCATCATCGGACAAACCTTTTTCACTGCATCATATTCGCATTTTGATATGAGAGACAATTGAAGTTGGTCAATCATAACACAAAGTGTTGAAAGTAGGTCGCATTCTTTTCTCACAATGAGAATAGTATTTGTTTGACATGAAGAAAGAATGCTGATTGATTTTATAAATATAATCGATAGTTGATTTTTCCTACGGACGATAGTAGATTTCAAGCAAAACTTTTATTTCTTACTTGAATTAATCCAAAAGGAAAAACTCTTTTCTAATTGTAAAGAGAAAAAGCATATCTTTAAAGGCCATTCTATATGTATGTAACTTGCACAGTCATGCATGTGCATGCATGCATAATTCGACCAAATTTTTTATGATCGGCCTATGTATGACTTTGTTCAGTTTTCCAGACGCATATAGCACAATAAATCAGACCATGACATCTTGCAATTGGGTAGAAGTGTTTCTGCTTTTTAATAGTCATAACAATAAAAAAAAATATCAATTTGGTACAAAAAATTCATAAATGCATAACGAGAACAACGACGACGATAAGAGAAGGCAAATAAACAAATTTTCTTTACTGAAACCAGTTTTAAAAAATACTTGCAATTTTTATTTTACTTTAAAGGTAAGGTATCTCCTATAAGTCTTCTTCTTTTTTCACATTCAATATAATTTTCCACCTTTGCATCTACAAAGAAAACAGGCAACTTTTAGAAGGCCATCAAAAGAGGCCTCTACACCAAGTTCTCCTACTTTAACATTTTTGGAAAAAAAATGTGCACAAAGCTAAGGATCTTCCTATTGGAATAATAATGATGATGATGAATGAATGAATAAAACATCAGGTAATTTATTAGTTAATCCATATTTTATTACCTTGGTTCGAATTCTCTTATCTCTGCAAGATCTCTTCCATATGCATCTGTCCAATGAATTTTCCTCCTATCCCTACAGGAAACATTACTTTGCTCGTCTTCCAAACAACTATTTTCATCACATTGCCCAATGGACTTCCTTAGACTGCTTTTAAGGAACACTTTCACATCGCTCTCATCTGCAGAATCACTGTTTCTAACCCTTTCTTGATCCAAAGATCCTACCGAAGCTTCAGACTTCTTCCTGGTTTTTGATTTACGATGAAAACAAACAAAAGAAGTGCAGCTGCAAGATTGCTTTTTCTTTGATCTTTTGGGATCTTGATCAACCAATTGGTACCATGGTGAAAGCCTAATTGGTTTCTCTTCAGTTCTTTGGCCTAGGAGTAAAAGGGCAAGTCCTTTACTATATCCTGTGGCTGAAGAAGAAAAAAAGCCACCTCCTTCAACAGCAAATAGCATTTTTTTTGTTGTGACTTTTAAGTATGCATCATACGAAAATGTCTTCAATTATAACTGAAAAAAGGATGTACACAAAAACAACATATTGGTCATCAAAGTAGGCTCAAAACAAAACAACACTTAAAGTGGTAGATTTTGAATTTTGATTTGAGTGTAGAAGATCCCTAGTGATAAACATAAGTGCAAGTTATCAATGCTAAACTATACCAAAATGTAGTGATATCAACCTGAATTTTAACAATGTACTTGTGCGGGATGTACATGTAAGTTTTACGGATTATAAAAATAAATTGCTTCTCAGAAATTTTTGGCTAATCCAACATATCAATTCAATCATGATTTTAACATAAGTGGATAAAGATTAAAGATGGCTTGATCGGATCAATACTGATATTGAGGCGCAGAAAGACCTATTTTCAAAAATTGTTAAACTCCAGCTAGCAAATATTAGAAGACTACAGTGAACTAACAATGATTATTTTGACTGTAGACAACATCGAACTACAAGCACAGGTAGAAGGTACACTGGATAGGGATTTCTTTTCTTTCCAGTGTATTTAAAGCATGTTTGAGAATAGCCTATATATAGAAAAATTAGGTTGTAAGTTACATTTGTAACTAAATGTTTGACAAATTAGGTCATAAGAAAAACTAGTTTATGACTTGGTTCAAATTTCGTTAAAAAACTTAACAAATATTTAAACAAAGTCATCCAAACAATTATACTTTTTCTTAAAACTACACGTTGCAATTCAGTATAAACAGTTGTTGCCCAACAGGCTCCACTCTTTGCTCCATTTTTTCAGTTACCATACATAAAATTTAAATACTTTATAAACAACACAAAATTTCAATGGTTAATTTTGAACTTGAGAGTTACAAGGAAATTTAGTAATACAATACTGAATCTCAAAAATGTATGTACTAGTATAACCGCACAACGGTGGAGAAACCGACCATTCGATTGTATAACTTTAAGAAATATACATTTAAAAAATTTGTTAATATTACTTAAACATTAAGTGATAATATGTTAGAAAATAATAAATTAAGATTTGAATCTGAAAATATGAATTTCAAATTTAAATATTAATCAAAACATTCAAAATTGTCGATTTGAAATTGAAAATTTTAAAATCATAATAGATTTGAATTTGAAATCTTTGATGCGCAAAATAAAAGAAAAAAGTTTAGAAAATCCGTGATGAGACAAGATCCCTACGGTCGGTTTGATAAAAAAAATTAGTGCACGAAATTGAATTCTAATAATAACAAGCTTCAAACCAGAGGGAAAATTTGTTTCACATGTTTATTTTCTAAAAATCGTTAGGTTTATTCTAGCTGTATAGAATCACATTTCAAATTTTAATGTAATTGGTATTAACCTTTTCCCTTCAGAAATTTAAATTTGGTTAGTTTTTAAGAAGCCATTAACCCAAGCTTTTCTATAAATACTTGCTTTAGCTTTTCGAGGAAGCTTGGATTATTTCTCAAAACCAAAATTTCCAGCCTTTCTATAAAATAAATAAATAATACTATTTAGCGATCCTCATCATAAGCATTTTATTTACAGAAAGCATCTCTAAATCATTAATTCATTGGTTAAACAGTACTGCAAAATAAACATTAAACAAATGCAATACATGCTCAATTAAACATTTAGAGCTATTGGTATAAAAAAAATAATATACAAGTATCGAATTATCTCATCTGAGAAGAAACCAAGCAATCCAATACCAAACCCATCACAAATCACCACATTTCCTCTTTCTAACGGAATATTTAAACCAAAAGTAGTTGTTAAAATCTAACACTTAAAGAATTAGCTAAAATAAAAAATGTATTGATAGCGATCCGATCTTTCTACGAAAAACAACAGATCTAATTGTTCTAAGATAAAAAGACAGTACAAATCGTTACCAGAATAATAAATTGCTAAAAGCAACGATTATCGAAGAAGCTCACTGAAACAGCGGAAACTTCAAGGATGATAATGGGTCAAAGATCCATCCAGACCCGAATCCGATATGGAAGAAAAAGAGAACTGGAGGAGATTATAAACCTTTTTGACTGAGTGTAGTTTTGTCCTGTCACAGTCAACAAAATTGACTCCTAAAACGACGGGTTTGGGCATTTAAAAATAAATCCGCGCCCGTCACGAAGCAGCTTGAGATCCATACACGTGTACAAAGGAAAATTTGTACGGTGGGATGTGAAGACGTACAGTGTAGAGTGTACTAGTGCATAGCATAACTGAGCTCTTAACGTTTGTTTACACGGCAAGTTGAGTGTTGCAGTGTGACAGTATCACATGCGGCGAATTGTTCGCAGCCGCTATTCACATCACGCAAATCATTTACCAACAAATTCAAAAGATTGAAAGTACAAATTGCTCTCTTCGTGAAGAAATCAAGAAACAAACATGAAAATTACATAAGTTAAAATGATACTTCTTTATTTTCAAATGACGTTATAACTTATAACAAGACACAAGCTTGGAGTAACTGGTTCTCATTCCAACCAAAGAAAAAAAAGTAATGTTACAAATGAACTTTTAACCATTTATTTTCATTCAAATGGCACAGGAACGCCTTGGCTTTTGTTCACAATCGTCATAGCTAAATATCGAGTGCCCATTCCTATAGGAGTTTTATCTTCAGGCCCCTCCCAAAATGGTGCTTCGCCATCTCCCACTAACCTCCAGTAGCCATTCCTCAATGATTCTGCCTGCTCTTCGGTGCAATTTTGTAAAAGGGCTTCCACTCGAAAGTTGATGCCAAGAGATCCCAGGAGTTGGGACTGGGTAATCGGACCATGAACCGATATGTTTTCTGCAAATACGTAAATACAACGTTGTTTACATATAAAATAACACATCAGGCAGACGTATTTAAATTAGTTTTTGTTTCCTTTTCTAAATAACACGTTTGAAAGATAATTTAGTTTCTAGCACAACTTATATTAATTTATAGGACGCATCCCAATTCTTCTTTCTTGTTGATCTTTCTGACTTAGGAGCAAAATATGTAGAAAAATGTCTTTCTAAGTGTAAAGTAAAGTTGGTTGATCCTTGAAGCTAAATTAAATTAAATTTGTCCCTTGTACAAATATTAACTATGTTAAAAAAGGAAAATACAGAACTCTGTGTGTGTGTGTGTGTAAAGTGAATTTCATTAGAGAAAGAATACATTTCACAGTGTTTTCATGTTAATTCTAATGCAAAACAATTCATATGATTTGGTTAGTTTCGTAAGATTCGGCAAACCAATCATGTACTAAGGTTAATGAGATTTAGTAAAAGACGTGAATCGAGCACCTGAAACCTCTTCTGCAGAATGCCTAATTGCAGGAAAATCAACGTAGGCACTAAGATCGGCTGACCCGGGATTATCCAGTATATTTACAAATTTATGCTTCCGAATAGCCTGCACAATCATATGCTTTGACGGTCACATGTATTTATCTAAGACAATCACTCAAATTCATTAACTGATAACATAATGATTGTAAATATGCCAACAATTCCCGCTATTCAAAAATCCGCACAATCTGCACAATTTTAACAGGTCATATTTTGAATCAACATCGAGTCACGTAAATGCAATAATGTTTACACACTAGTGTTACATTTATCCTGATATATTTCAGACAAGTGTAATAATGCGAAAATCCTGTATCAAAATTAATTCGGCCACTATAACTTTTATATGACCAGGTATAACCATGATAACATAAGAATCTGCAAGGATATAATGAGCACACAAACCTGTAGACTATCTGAGATGATCTCATTTTTTCCATAGTCGATTATTAGGGCACCTCCACCATCTGAACTGATTCTTTTTGCAATTTGATTTGTCAAATCCATTGCTTTTGGGCATACTTCCATATGTTCAAGCTTTGCTATTTCTTCCTTACTAGCCCATCTGCATCTTTTCATCAAATACAATAATGTTGCTGGAGTGGGCTGTGGGGATAACACAAAGCGAAACCTATTATATGGTTTATTTCATCAATATTAATATTAATTCAAAAATAAATTTTTTTTAAAAAAAAAAACTAGCATTGGAAGCATTAAGAACGCTCACGATGAATCATCCGAAACGTCAATCATCTTTTCGCACCAACCACGCGGTGTTTTCTGCAATTAAATATAGTGGAACATCTTCATTATTTGAAGACCATAAAATTCAAAGCATAGTATGTGACCGAGATGCATTGACTCTTCTGTATACAGAACAATATATCAGGAATGCATAAGTGACATATACCATAATTTTTGGCACATATACGACTTACTTTATACAGTAGGTTACAATCTTATACACTGACTGAAACGAAAAATCGCTAGTTACTCTTGTGTTCCATTTGGATTGAGACATTCAACATACAATGAGAGTAAAAGGGAATAACTGGATATGTTAGTTTGCAATGGTTATATGCAAACATTTTGGCCAGAAAATCTGAATCAATTTTTATATAATTGCTTAACAGATGCCTATATAGTGTGTAATAGCATACAGCAAATAGATGGATAATTGTATAAGCTGGAGAACATGGATCATGCATCTCTTGCAGGATGATAGTGTTATATAAACAATTAGTCAGCTGAAATCACAAAGAAACTAACCTGATATTGGTGCACAGGTAAAGCGTCAAAGAACTCATGGGCAACAATAATGGTTGGTACTGCAAGAACGTAATAATTGTAATCAAATTAAGGTTCATACAGCTAAGGGCAGTACAACGAATACAAGTATAAGTTTATAACCCCATCTGTTCGCTTTCTGAATATAGATAAAATGAGAACATCAATAACCCCTGAAAACTATGGTTACCATATACTACTGAATCGCACAAGGTAATCATGGATGGCTGCTAAGTTCAGTGACGGAACTACTGGAGACATACATATAACCCACACCACACTATATGACTACATTTAATTTTAGGCTATGCCGGAAACAAAAAACAATGGTTTGATAAACAATTTAAGGTCGTCCTACCAAAATATTAAAGAAATTTAATTAAATGGCTTCATACATCCTAATGGTACTTCATCCAGAGTGGCATGCCATGATACAGGAGCACTTGACAACATGCTGACGCTCCCTTTAGTATTATGGTCTTCGTCCTCAACACATTTCAAAGTATTGTATTGAATCTTCTGTAATGTTGGACTGCACTCTATCATATGAACGTTCAAAGACTTTGTGAAACTCACAAACTTAGAAGCACTCTACATTGAAGAAATAGTTGCTTAATATTGAGCTACAAATTGTAAAATACTGATAAGAAAGAGAAATAAATAGCACGTCTTACACGGAGAAGATCTGCCATGAGAGTTCCTCGTCCAGGTCCAAGCTCAACCAGATTAACTTTTTCTGGTTGCCCCATCTGCTCCCATAGGCACATGGTCCAAACACCAACCATCTATTAAATAGAAGACCTCAATTTTGTGTATTTGAAATTTCTTTACAAACAAAGGAGTAGGAATTGATTGCCCAAAGAACAAAACACACCGGCATGAACTGTTCTAAGCTTTTGGTTGCTCGAGACGACTAAATAATTATTGCAAGCTAAATGAAAATTTCAAAAATAATGTTACGGTATTATTTGTTTTTCCTGAGCTCACATACATAGTAAGAAAGCCTCAAAAATACATAATAAATAAAAGTGTAAATGTGTAACAAGATGTGTTCACATACCAGTGTTTCAGCAAAAACAACTTCCATTTAAATGCTTGGATTCATAATAACCTATGTAATATTATATGATATATTTGCTATTTATTTTTTATTAAAATAAGCAATTTAATGGCACTATGCACATGATCCCAAAACAAAGAAAAAATAAAGCAATTCAATGGCATTGGCACAAATAATCCAGAAGCAAAGCAACTCATCGCAAGCCAAAAACAATAGTAAAAAAATGACAAGCAAAGAAATGGTAGAATCTCATGGTTGATGGTGCAGTAATATGGTTGACATGGTGCGTGGCACTTGATTTAGGGTTAATTTTTATCATTGCATTTTTTGTAGCGGAGGGTTGCCCATGGAAGAGGGATTTTCCTAGCAGTTGCCTAGTCAATCTGGCTCCTAAATCAACCCTGTATGCTGGGCACTCGAACGATTAAAATAAAAAATTTCTTATTTCCACCAAAAATCATAAAATATATTTACTTAGAATATATTGTGCAGCTATAAGTACTTTGCAGAAACATAGAGATAAGGATTTAGTAAATTATACAAAAACCAAGGTTGATGCCTTTAACCTAAATTTGCATTATAACTTGAAAACGTAAAGGAAAAAAAAGTACTAATCAAATTACCTCACCAAACATCTGGCTAACTTCTGGGGAAGTAATGAAATCACCTTCATTTCCAAATACATCTTTGTTCATGTAATAACCGGAGTGAGGATTTGTTAACACTTCCTCCATGTATTCAGCGACTGAGATGGGACCACCACGAAACTATTGTGAATATATATGAATAAGAAACCAAATTACATCAACAGACTGTGCATAAAATATTAAAAATATAATATCATCAAACCGACCGTCAGGGAGGTTTGCTTACTGTCACTGCCTAAAATCAATTTTTCTGAAGCCAAAAAAACGTGGATCTTGTCTCATTGCGGTTTTGCCTAAAAACGTGGATCTTGTCTCATCGCGGTTTCCCTAAAAACATGGATCTTGTCTCATCGCGGTTTCCCTAAACTTCCTCCTTTTATTTCGCACATCAAAGATTCCAAATTCAAATCTATTATGATTTTCAAATTCTAAATTTTCAATTTCAAATCGACAATTTTGAATGCTTTGATTAATATTTAAATTTGAAATTCATATTTTCAGATTCAAATCTCAATTTATTCTTTTCCAACATATTATCACTTAATGTTTAAGTAATATTAACAAAAAATTTAAATGTATATTTCTTATCAAAATTATACAATCGAACGGTCGGATTTTCCACCGTTGTGTGGTTATACTAGTATCCTACAAGGTTAATTGTAACAGTGAGTCCACTATGATTTACCCTAGCCCATATAACTTTTTTATATCTACTCTGTTGGAATAGTGTATTCTTTAGTTGATACTTGACAACATGAGCTTGTATCTGAGGACCAATTCTAAAGATGCTACATGGGGAAGAAAGTGGAGGCGCTAGCGATATACATATGGAACAAATTATTTTAGTAATGTTAACTAACACAATTATACTAATGTGGATCATGGTCCATGGTTGAAAAATAAGCATTTATTTGTACGTTAAACCTTGTAGTTTTGTATACGTTGCCATCAATCATGTTTTAACATAACATAGGTTAACATTCATCATTTTACGTATGATGGTTTAACTAAAAAGACTTTCTTTTCTATATATACCCACACACACAGAGATCTCGAGAATTAAATTTAACGAACCTGCCACTAACATTGGCAACCGACTTCACAAATATCCAACTAAACACATACAGTTATGAGCACAGATGAATAAAAATATCACCTTTATTATACTCTTGAGATGTTTAACCAGCTCAGTATCAGAACCCTTCTCATGGCAATGTTCTGCGGAAAAAAAAGAAATGAAGTCAAAAATGGGTATCCAAACCTAGAAAACTTGAATTTCATTACAGAAAGAACCTGGAGGATTGTACAATCCAGATCGATCGATTGAGATCGAAGCAGCTTTCGGTTTCGAATCCTGCCGAAGATTGTCGTCAAATTCGTTGTTTTCTTGGAAATTGGGAGGATTCACGGTTTGAGAGCAAAACCCCAGAAATTGATAATTTGAAAGAAGAGGTTGGGTTTCAAATAGTGTTCTGCAAATAATAGGAGCGAGCGATCGCCGAAACATTTTTTCAGAAGAGTGTAAACAGCAAACGAGAGTGAGGGAGATGTGCTTTGGAGTGAGTTTTTGTTTGTTCGTTATGGAAAGACCTGGAGGAGCTGTACAATCCAAATTTTGTAAGACTAGAACAGTCTATTATAACGTGGAACCGCCTGTTTTGTTATATAATTTGTAAGACAAAAATAGGATAGTTTTCAGTTGTTTCAATTAAACACGTAACAATAATTTGCATTGTTAAATTACACACATTATACCCACACATACACATTGAAAATTATGCAAATTGGATTATTAGTGTAACCAGAAAACAAACATTCAAAACATATTCAACTCAATAGGTACATAAAATTAACAAACAGCAGCAAATGATAATACAGGGTTGTAGTACGTATTTCAAAATACGATGATTGTAAAATGAAACAAAAGCAACAGTACAACTGAAGCTCTAAACAATCAAAAGCCCGATGAAAAAGAAAATGTAAAGTACAATTGACTAGCTGAAAAGAAAAGAGAAAAAAATACATATTTTATATCATAATAAGTGCTTTAGCGCTGTAAATGCATATAAATAATAAAAGCGAATATGCTAAATGTTAAAAGGACAATATTTCAATCTCTATTACAGATAGAGTATATAAATAGAGAGCTCATTTATGAATGTCTTCTTCCTTTAATGGTTTCTACTTTTGTTTATTATATAACTTAATATGTTATTAGCACGATGTTTCGTGGGATAATAATATAATTTTAGATTGGTAGTTTTATTTTGATATTTTTATTTGCTTCTTTATTGTCCTGCACATGCCTCTTAGCTTTTGATTGTTTTTAAATTTAGTAAATATCTCTCCATCACCTATTCATATGCATGTATATTTTGTAGTCAATACCAAGTCTTTCATTCTTCATCTTTCTTAGTCATACAAATAGTATATTTTATGCGTTTATAAAATCTACGGGTGCAGCGCAGTGCAAAAGAGTGTTGGGTTCTGCTAAAAAGAGCTAGGCCTAATTCCTACCATGCGCTTTTCTATCCTATATAAATTTACCACGGGGTATGAGAGTTTAGATCAGCGGACGATTTTACTATACATCTTCGGGAGTTTACCGGTCTGTGGAGATTTCGTGGGTTTTCAGAAAAAATAAAAAAAAAATAGAATTAATGTCCACTTTTCATTTCTGTATCTCGATACAGCAATCCATTTAAAAGCCACTTATGTATTTGTATTGCAAAGGCACTCTATTTCAACCTACCTATGTTTACGTACCATACATAGAAATCAATTCCATGTACTTTCATCTTTTGTGTTCAATATCGATCAACTCTTTATAAAATTTTCTCCGCGTCTTTTTTTTTCATGACTAAGATTTTTGGCATGCATATCTAAATAGTTTAAATATATTAAAAAAATTCTTTTGACATTTTAATTACATTTTGCATGAAAAGATGCATTTAATGCTACACGTCAAGTTTTAATTCTATCATCCAGCTTTTGTACTGCATGTTACCTACCTTTTGTTTCGTTCAAATATTTGTTTGGTTACTATACAGATTTATATATATTATGTATACCATTTACATCATGCACTCTTACTGCCAATGCCTTAGTTCTAATTTGATAGTACTTGACAATAGATGCTAATCTCACTCCATTCTAGGTTACCAGATTATTTTTTTGATAGTAACGTGACAGTAGAGTTGTTTTCAGTAGTACAGACATTATTTATTTGGTATGTCATTAATCATATACAATATCCCCTTAGTTAACGTAAATTGATGTTGCTCTTTATTCCTAGGTCCCTAGGCTTTGTACCTGTTGCTGTAATTAATTTCACATATCTAAATTTGTAAAAGAAATTACTTGTGTATTTTCCAAAACATGCCTGTTTTGACTTTGTAAATCCCATTTTAGTAAATGACTATAGTTATTAAATATACTTTATTTTACTTTAAAGTATACTTTCTACCAAACTGTGTAATTAAATCGCTTAGCGATTTCATAACGATGGGTGTGTAAAAAGTTATAGCGCGGATAAAGCAGTGATACAGCGAAAATAGCGTAGATGCGGAAAACTTCATAGATATAAAATCAATTATTTAAAGTTAATTTATTCTCGTTCTCGTATCATTTGTATAGGAAAAAGAAACATTTTTTAATTTTATATAATAAAATCATGATTTATACAGACTAGATTTGGTGATTACAGTAGACTTTTAATTTATATTGAACATTTACGCATTAAAATTTGGTCTTTGCCACAATTTTTGATTTGGTTTAGAAGAGAGTCAATTCAACCTTTGTGTATTAATGTTGATAAAACGGGTACTAAAAACCTTGATTTAACGGGTGTAATGGAAAATAGCAGGGCTTGAAGCAGTTCTATTGTTTAATACCATTAAATTAAAATAGCATAGCGTTGTGCAGTTAAAGCGCTTAGCGGTTCTACAGCGGTAAACGTGCAAAAAGTTATAGCAGAAATAAAGCGGGAATATAGCGAAAAATAACATAGGTGTAAAAGGCTTCATTAGATTGAAAACCAAATCTTTAAAATTCAATCTTATATCATTTGTGTAGAAAAAAATATTGTTTAATCATATATAACAAAACATAAGAATATAATGATTTATTTAGACTAGATTTGGTGATTACAATAAATTTCTAATTTATATTGAGCACATATGTCTTAAAATTAGATCGTTATTCTAATCTTGTTGATTTGGTTTAAAAGAGAACTAGTCAAATCAACCTTTGTATATTAATGTAGCTAACACGGATGCTAAAAAACCTTCATTTAGCTGGTGTAGGTAGAAAAACAAAGCTCAAAGCGGATTTACTGTTAAATATAGCTAAATTGAAATAGCATAGCCATCAAAGAGCACTATGGGCTATAGCGGTTTGCGAGGCTTTATCGGGGCTTTAACTGCATAGGTGTAGCGGCCGAAGAGCGTTATGCGCTATGGTGGAGTTTTTTGGGCTTTAACGGGGCTTTAATTGCCCAGCTACCAATTCCAATTTTATTATATACCCACTGCAGCCTATAAAAAATTTAAAATTTTTTTGGTACGAGACCCAGTTCATAACATAGCTAAGCTTGAATTTAAAGCTTTGGACATATCTTAAGACAACTATTTACTATGGATATTGGATGCTGAGATCCACTTACAATCTCAATGCTTAGAAAATGCCATTAAGAATGGTAATAATATGTCACAACGGGACAAAACAAAGACGCAGATATTTTTAAGACGTCACATCCATGACGATCTCAAAACAGAATATTTAACTAAATAAATCCTCTCCACCTATGGAACTCCCCGAAGGAGTGTTATGATCACTAAAAAACAGTCATACTTCCGAACACTAAGCAGGAATGGTTGAACCTGAGGTTTCAAGACTTTAAATATGTAAAAGAATATAATTCTGCTGTGTTTAGAATTACTTCTAAACTGAAATTGTGTGGAGAAAATATAGATGATTCACAAATGCTTGAAAAAACATTTCAATGTTCATGCCTCGAACATACACCTACACCAGCAATATCGATAGCATCATTTTAAAAATTATGAACTAATAAAATGTCTATTAATTGTTGAGCAAAATAATGAATTGCTTATTAAAAATCACTCCACAAGATCAACTAGTTTAGCTACATTACCAGAATTTAATGCTATTTTTGCTTACTCTGGAAGTGATCAAGGTCACGGTAGATGACGTGGTCGTGGGCTAGATATAACTCCAACAGAAGCGGTTATGGTGGTTTTAGAGATAACAAAACTACCAACTTTAAAAAGCAACAAAAGAAAAAAGAGCCTAAAAAACAATGATTCAGCTTCAGAAAGCAAAAGGCATTACGAGGAAGTTTGTTATAGATGCGGACATTCTAGTCACTTGTCACGTACATGTAGATTGTTAAAGAAAACAATCAAATAATACCAACATTCGAAAAATATCGAGGCAAATAATGTTAAAGGGCTCTCGGATAATACTAACTTGAAGTTAGATGATTTCTTCGAACATGATAATGAAAATTTCATTAACGATGAAAATCTAAGTGCAATAATCAATAATATGACCAAGTTAATCAACTAAAGTAGCATGAAGCTTGTTATGTGGTTTCCGTATAAGTTATTTTGAAGTTGATATTTTTTTTAAAGAACTAGTTGAAATAATGTGTATTGATGGATGTTGATTTAGTTGTTTATTTTGAAATCCTTTTTAGAAAGCATTAGCATTTATTTATATTCACAAATTATTTTCAATAATTGGCTAACTATATTGTCATTAATTATTAAGATACAAACCATTAATATTTGAGTGATATATATGCCTAATATACAGTGCAAATACTCATACGATTGTGAAAAACCGAAAACTTTTCTCTGAATTATCTGAAAATATTTCAGCTGAAGTTTCCACTATAGCTGGATATGCTAACCCATATAGTATTACTAAATGGTACACATATCTTCATTCAAAATGCATTATACTCATGCAATTCTAAAAGAAATTTGCTAAGGTTTAAGGATATAAGAATGAATGGTTACCATATTGAAACTATAAATGAAAACAATAAAGAATATATTTGTATTACTTCTTGAATTGAAAGCCAGAAGATTATTTTAGAAAATTTTAGTACGATTTCAACTGAATTATATTTCAGGAAAATCGGCATAGTTGAATCTCACTCTATAAACACGAGTCAGATGCTCACAAATACAAAAACACTAATTCTTTGGCATGACTTCTCAGGTTATCCCGAGTCAAATGTGATGCGTAAAATCACTAAAACCTCAAATGGGCATGATTTATTAAACCAATTGAATTTACCAAGTGATTGCTTATTTTTCTCATGTGCTTAAGGAAAATTAATCACTCAACCTTCGTATCATAAAATTACTTTCGAATCTCCATAATTTCTACAAAGAATTAAAGATGATATATGTTGTCCAATCCACCCTAATGTGGATCATTTAAATATTTTATGATATTAACTGATACGTCAACTTGATGGTCACATGCATGTTCGCTTTCTACAAGAAACATGACATTTACCAAATTACTTGCTCAAATAATCAAATTGAGAGAACACTTCCATAATCATCAGATTAAATCAATTTGACTAGATAATGTAGGAGAATTTACTTCTCAAGTATTTAATGACTATTATCTATCATTGGAAATTGAAGTCGAACATCCAATAGCCCATGTTCATACTCAAAATGGTTTGGCGGAATCATTAATTAAGCGTTTGCAACTTATTGCAAGACAGTTGCTTATGCAACCAAAACTAAAACTGTTTCAGCTTGGGGACATGCAATTTTACATGTATCAAAATTGGTTAAAATTAGACCAACGGCTTATCATCGATTTTCACCATCACGGCTTTTAACCGAATCCCATTCAAATATTTTACATCTACAAAAATTCAGTTATGTTGTGTATGTGCCCATTAGTTCCCCACGTCGTACAAAAATAGGTCCTCAGTGTAAGTTGGGAATTTATGTGGAATTTGATTTACCATCAATAATTCATTATCTTGAACCTCGTAATAGAGTTAGGGGTATGCCCTATGGGCAATTATGTAATTTGTTACATATATCTAACTCGTTGACTAATCTCGTTTGAAATAAAGGTATTTTCTTCCTATTATACACTTGATATAATATGGTTGTATTAATTAATCAACAGTATATTGAATAGAAAATCCGTAAATGTATATTTTATGATAGTAGTTATAAAGTGTTGTAACCGTGAGTAATTTATCACAATGAAACAAATATACCATTTTCATTCTGGAATGGTGGAAACCCTAATATAACGATTTCTACCGCCTACTCATTTTCAACCTCGACACCTTCAGTTTTCCGTTCCTTCCCCTTCCTTTCTGATTCCTGGTTTCCCTTTTCGTTGAATCTCCTATGTCTTCCAGCCAATGATCTCCCCTTCCCCCTGATCCGCCACCTTTGCTCTCTGACCTACCTCCGAGATTCTCTCCCATTGCTAATTCAGATTCCACGCCTGAGAATGATGAAGGATTCACCACCATTCGTTCAAAAAAAAAGGAAATGACAAACCAAAATCTCGCTGCAATCTAATAGATCTAATATTGCCTTCAGCGATTTACAGAACAAAAACTTGTGATCCTCTCCTTCACAAAATGAATGTCAAAGCCATGCTCACAACCTCAAAAATGCAAATTTCCCCATTCAACCTGAGAAAAATTATGCTTCAAACAAATGGAACTTCTCCGCCTCGTCTAGTAAGGTTTAGAATGAAGTTGTCAAGGGTAATAATATTCCAGTCTCTATCCCGTTAAAATTTACCAGCCCAGCGAATTTAATTCGATGTAATGTGCCAAAATGCCTGTTGAGGTAGTTAGGGATGCTTGAAAATAGTTGGATAATGTAATTGTGATTTATGTCATTGGCCTTAAACCATACTATCCACACTTTAGGGATTATATCACTAGAGTATGGAAGCCTGAAGAAAAATTCTCTATATTCTCTAAGGAGAACGGTTTTTATGTTATAAAATTTCACAATAAAAAATTGTGATAGAATCTTAGAAGGTGGTCCCTACTATTACAACAAAGTGTTGATGATGATGAATGAATGGTCGCTTGGGATGTAACTTAATAAATAACTCCTTGACTCGATTTCGATTTGGGTTCGTTTTTCTAACCTTCCACTTGATTACTGGACGGAGGAGGGGATTAGTCTTATTGCCTCGATCCTTGGAACTCCCATCAAGTTGGACAAATTTACAAAAGGTACAATAAAAGTTGCATACGCTAGAGTTTTAATCGAAATTAATAATTACATTAAATTTTCGAATAAGACTCCTATTTTGTTGGAGAAAGATGAAATCTTATGGCAAGAGGTGATGTACGAATGGAAGCCGAATACTTGCTCTAACCTTTATAGTTTTGATCATGTTGAATCCCACTGTCAATTCCCTTAAGTTTGGAGATCTAAAGTGCATACTTCGAATGTTTCGAATAGTACTAATGATATGCACATTGATATTAGTCGGTGTGGAAAAAAAATTGGCAAACCTTTCGAATACAGTAGATAAGCATCTTGATACAGCCATTATAGATTAAGGTAATATAGTTTTCAATCTTCAAAATAACAATGCTAGCAAAGGCCCGGAAACTCATATAATGAAAATATCAAATAATTTCCAGTCGAAGAGTATGCTCACGACTAATAATACAAATATATATTGGAACTCTATTTCAACTATTTCAGATATGGACATACAATCTTCAGGAAAAAATAGAAATGAAGAAAACAATGTCTTTGAAGAGCTTCCTGATGCGCCAACTAACCCTCCTCCTTGTGCTAAACCGTTGTCCAAATCTCTGCTACTCAACAAGGCTCCAGAGCAAGAACCACCCGAAAAATAAGATCAGAGGAAGCGCCATTTGAATTTAAAGCCACTTCTACATCTGATGTTATAGAAAATCCTGCTTGGACCATTTTTTAATCAACTGAAGGGAAAAAATAAAAAATCTAAAATACATAAGACATCGGAGATTGCTATATCCCCTGTTGATAGTAGTATCCTAGATAATAATATATGGATGGAGTTCCTTTTTTGGAACATCCAGGGCATGAATGACCTACCTAAACAGATGGAAACACTGCATCTATTAAACAATAATTGGTTTTCCTTTCTTGGTACAACTGAAAATAAATTATCGATGGATAGCATAGATAGATTTATGGCTAAAACTGATAATAAATGGAAATACTCTCATAATATTTATAATAGCCAAAAAAGTAGAATTTTAGTTATGTGGGATTCTTCTCAATGGTTGAATATCATCAAACACACTAGTGACCAATTTATTTCACGTAGGCGATGTGAATGGAGTTGTTGAATTATCTAACTGAGAAATCTAAAAAATTTAGTCTCCCTTGGATTGTAGCAGGAGACTTTAATTCTATCCTTTTTGTTAAAGATAGAATAAATAATGATCAATATAATTCGATGGGTGATCAAGAATTTATTGATTGTATTATCTCATCGAAACTTGTGGAACCAGATTTTATTGGCAATTATTTCACATGGAGAGGAGAGCAAAAAATTTCTATTCATAGTAAGATAGATCATCTATTGGTTAATGAATTATGACGGACATGTTTAATCAGATTGGTATTTATTTTGGTAACCACACCTTAAGTGGCCATTCTCCTATTAATATCAATTTCATATTTCATAATAAGAAGGATAAGAGAGTACCTTTCAGATATAGTAACCCTTGGCATCTCCAAGTGGGTTATCACTCTTCTCTTTATGATGCAATTACTCAATAATTCTATGGAAACCCTCTGCATATTCTATTATGCGGACTTAAAGCATCAAAAACAGCATTGAAGAACTGGAAAAAAATAAGTATAACATCTATGCAATGCTTGCTCAAATGAAAGAAGCGGCTAATCAATTATATTAAAAAAATAGTTCATAGTCCATTGAATGAAAATTTGATTGAATAATACTCTTTGAAAAATAATCAGATTCAAACTTTTATGAGTACAGTTGCTATAGATAATGAGCAGAGAATGAAGCTGAACTGGTTGGTCAAAGACGACAGACCAACTAATTTTTTATATAATAAAGTTAACTGTACTGAGCCTAGACGGAGAAGTAACTTTTTAATTAATTTTAATGGGTTATGGACTTCAGCATCAGAAAAATTAGCAAATGAAGCAATCAACAATTTTACTGATCTATTTTCTTAGGCTACAATCCAATTTTCAAGCATAATTTGTAAGAAAATCCTCTTGGAAGATGCAAAGAGCAACTTATGTAAGCTATTTGAATTAGAGGAAATAAAATGTGCAATTTTCCAAATTAATGACAACAACACTCCCGGGCCAGATGGATTAAATCCAAAATTTTATAAAGTTTATTGGAAGCATCTCAAAAATGATATTTGGAATGCTATGAATGGCATTCTATAGTCTGGTAAAATAACAAGGGAAATTAACCATTCTTTTATCTAATTTATTCCAAAAAAGGGTGACGCAAATCTAATGTCAAATTTTAGGTCGATTTCTCTTTGTAATATCTCCTATAAGATTTTAGCCAACCTTCTCTACAATCGACTAAAACCTTATATGGATTACCTTATTTCATATAATCAAAATGCTTTCATTCCTAGGAGAATTACTACGGAGAACTCTCTACTTGCATAGGAAATGGTTAGAGGATTTAATTGAAAAAATTCAAACAACTTTTTCCTAAAAATTGATTTGCATAAAGTCTATGATAAAATAAGTAGAGAGTTTATTCATCATATGCTAAATTCCATGGGGTTTCCTGCGATATTTGCCAACCTTATTTGTGAGTGTATTTCTACTCCTGAAACACCACACACCCCTTTGTACACGCAAAGGAACACACTAAAAGACATGGCGCGTTGTAGGTATAACTAGAACTAGCAGAGACAGAGATTCATAAGACAAAATAGATAGATAATAACACAGACGAAGTAATTAAAGACAATAAGCGATTTAAAAATTAATAATTCATAAATACCTCAGACAAACCACATATGTTCCAAATACCAAATACAATTGTCTTATGAAAATAAAATCTCAGTCTCATCAGAAAAACCAGAGTACAAACACAAACTTTTCCCTCAATACAGTGCTAGTACAATAAAAGAACAAAAAGCTGTAAAAAAGAAGGAATACGTGATAGGGTCTCTAAGAAGCCGCGATCTATCTTCCTTGCCCCCGATTTCCTATAGGGAAAAAAAGAGGAAAATAAAAGAGTGGGTCACTTTTGGAGGTCAATCATTCGTCTTATCCAGATTATGGCTTGAGTTCACCAGTTTTTTCTGTAAACTTGCCTTTAGGCTTCGATGGTCCCGATCAGTACTCGTTTCTTTATTCCCCTAATAGTGATAAGATGGATCCAGTTGTATCAGTTGGTTCTGATTCCCCCTTTTGCCTTGACTTTGTTGCTTTTCGAGATTGGTTACTTCCTGATGTTAATCTTTCCGAGGATGAATTTCTTGTTGAATCGGAGAGTGTTGTGGATGATTATTTTCTGTACTCGCTTAATCCAGTTTCAGAAGATATGCACGCTGTATCAGTTGGTCTTGATGCTCAGGCTCTTTCCTCTTCTTGTTCTTCGCATATCCATTCTGGGGATATTGTTCTTAGTGATTTTGTTGCTCCTGTTTCATCAGTTGCTTGTGATGATGGGGATGGTATAGTTGATTCAAATAGATTGGTTGGGAATGTTTTGCAATCTCTTGCTCCTTTGGGTACAGTGGGTTCTGTTGGAGCTGGTAGCATTTGTGATGATGGAGTTGTTGGTTTGGTCTGTGATAATGTTGCTGGTGTGTTGGATGAGAGGGTGTTTGGTGGTGTTTCTTTACCGTCCTGTTCTTCTTCGAAGAGAGGTAGAAGGAGAAAGTTTTCAGCTTCTAGCGGGACGGTTCGTCGTAGTGTTAGGATTAGAGGCAGTCATTCTCAGTCGTTAGGTGAGTTTCCTGGTTCGAACACCGTGACTGGTGCTTCGGAATCAGGCTCAGGTGCGCATCTTGATTTGGGTAGCTCTTATTCGTCTTATGCTCTTGGTGATTTATCTGCTTTCGCTTTTAGTCAGTTAGCTAGTAGATCTGCTTTTATTTTTTCTGATATTGAGTTAGATCGTGAGTTTATTAGAAGTAAGGAAATTGATAGGGCTAGATCTATGGGCTTATGAGAGTCATTAGTTGGAATATTAGAGGTTTGAACGACCTCAATAAATGTGATAAAGTCAGATTATTTTTTAAAGATTTTTCTATTGATATTGCTCTTCTTCAAGAGACCAAAATTGAATGTCCGGATTCTCGTTTTTTTAAAAGATTAGGTGGTTTTCGTTTTAGAAATTGGGTTTTTCTTCCTTCTGTGGGTTCTTCTGGGGGCTTAATGATTGGTTGGAAAGATAATCTCTTTAATTTACTTCAGTGTATTCAGAAGAAACATTCTTTACACGTCATTTTAATCAATCTTTCTGACAATTCTTTTTTAAATATTTCTAACGTTTATGGGCCTAACTCCAAAATTGATAGGCGGATTCTCTGGATGAATGCCTTGAGTTTAGGTCTTTCGCCCCTGGTCCTTGGATTTTGGGGGGTGATTTTAATGTGACTCGCTTTATCAGGGAGCGTTCTCCCCGAGAAAGTGATTATTTGGCTATGGAGGAATTCGATCAATTTATTATTCATTGTAATTTGATCGAAATTCCTCTATCCAACAGAGCATTTACCTGGAGAAATAATCGAGAATCTCCCTCTTTTGCTCTTTTAGATAGGTTTTTTGTTAGTGATGAAATTGAGGACAAATTTCCTATCTGTAAAGTGTCTGGGTTACCTTATACCCTCTCAGATCACTGTCCCTTAATTCTTTCTTGTGATTGTCATAGATTTTTAAGTAAAGCTTTTAAATTTGAAAAAATGTGGTTTCTTGAACCAGGTTTTTCAAATTTAGTCATTAATAAATGGTCCGCTATGAGTTTTTTTAGTCTTAACTATTGTGGCAATTCTGCCAAAGCTTTTGTGCTTAAGCTTAGAAATCTAAGGATTTTTCTTAAAAACTGGAATAAAAACGTTTTTGGTAATATTAAAATTAAAAAAGATAACATTCTTAATGAATTGCTTAAACTAAATAAGATTGAAGAAACTAGACATTTAAATTTAGGTGAGAGAAATGTTCTTAATAACTTAAAAGATGAACTTTACTCTATTCTTGAAAAAGAGGAAGTTATGTGGAAACAGAGATCTAATTTTCAATGGATCAATGAAGGTGATAATAATACCAAAATTTTTCACAATTTAGCTAATAGTATAAAGCGTAGTAATACAATTAATTCCATTTTAGTTAATAATGTGGAATTAGTTGATCAATGCGATCTTAACAATGCTTTTACTGATTATTACAAAGATATTTTTGGCATCAAAATCAAGCATAGAGTTAGTGTTAGATGGAATGATCTTTATCCATCAGCCTCTAACACTAATCTTTCTGATTTAGATATTCCTTTTTCTGAAGAGGAAATCCGTAAAGCCATTTTTGATTTACCTGGGGATAAATCTCCGGGCCCGGATGGTTTTCCTATTTCCTTTTATCAATCTTTTTGGGAGGTTTTAAAAATAGACTTAATTAGTATGTTTAATGAATTTTATAGTGGTAAGCTCCAATTAGGTCGTTTTAATTTTGCTAACGTTATTTTATTGCATAAAAAAGTTGGTGCTAATACCTTAAAAGATTTTAGACCCATTTCTCTGATTAATTGCTCTGTTAAAATTATTTCTAAAGTATTAGCCAATAGACTTAGTTTAAAAATGAATGATCTTATTGACTGTTCTCAATCAGCCTTCATTAAAGGAAGGAATATTACTGATGGTGTAGCAGTTGTTCAAGAATATATTAATTTTTGTTGTAAGAATAATATAACCTGTGCTATATTAAAATTAGATTTTGCTAAAGCCTTTGACTCGGTTGATTGGAATTTTCTTATTGATATTTTCCTTGCCAGAGGCTTTAGTAATAGGTGGATTAATTGGATTAATATCTTGCTTAAAACGGGCAACTCGAGTATTATGGTCAATGGTGTCCTTGGTAATAAAATTCAATCTAAGAGAGGATTAAGGCAAGGGGATCCTTTATCGCCCCTTCTGTTCAATTTAGCGGCTGATGTCTTTTCTAAGATTATTAAGAATGCTGTTAACAATAACCTTTTGGGTGTTATTGGTAACGACATTTCTAGTCTTAGTCTTTCTGTTCTTCAATTTGCTGATGATACTTTGCTTTCTTCCTCTCATCTTCCTAGTCACATTATTGCTCTCAAGTTTATTCTTTATAGTTTTGAACTTTTATCTGGATTAAAAATTAACTTTGACAAAAGTTCTGTTTTAATTTTAAATGATTTTGATAATGTAGAAAATTTAGTTGCTAAAACTTTAAATTGTAAAACAATGAGTTTTCCATTTGACTATCTTGGTTTTGTAATCAGACCTTCGAAACTTAAGCATGATGATTGGTTAATTATTATTGATGAAATTAAAAATAGGTTTAATAATTGGAATGTGAGATTCTTATCTAGAGCTGGTAGACTGGTTTTGATTAATTCTGTCTTATCAGCTATCCCTATCTATTGGATGTCTATGCACTTTTTCCCTGATTGGGTGATAGATAAAATAGATAAAATTAGAAGGGATTTCCTTTGGAGTGGTGTTAATCCTAACAGTAGCATTAAATGTTTAGTTAATTGGGATACGGTCCGTAAACCTAAAAAAGAGGGTGGTCTTGGAGTCATTAATTTACATAATATGAATTTGTCACTTCTTGGTAAATGGTTATGGAAATTTAGAAATTCTAGTGATAATGCCATTTGGAAGGAGATTATATCTAAATATTATTACAATGGTAGTTATAATCTCTATCATATTAGGCCTTCTATTGTTAGTAATCTTTCTTATTTTTGGAAATCAACCTTAAAATGTAGTGATATTTTCAAATTAGGTATTAATATTATTGTTCATTCTGGTAATAATACTTCTTTTTGGCATGATAGTTGGATTTCTTCTACTCCTCTTAAGTATGAGTTCAAAGATTTATATGATATTTGTAACTTTAAATTTGCATTAATCTCTGATGTTTTCAACCCTGAGAGTGACCCTCCTTGGATTTTCAATTTTAATTGTATTTTAGTTGGCCCTACCCATAGACAGCTTTTCTTGCTTTACGCTAAACTTAATCTTTATAATTTTGACAATAATAATGACATCATTAGTTGGGAGTGGGATAAGAGAAAGAAATATTCTTCTAATTCCTTTTACAAATTTATCAACTTCTCAGGGGTTTCTGTTAATTGTTTTAAATTTATTTGGAAGTCTAATGCCCCTCCTAAATCTAAGATTCATATGTGGCTCATCATTCATGGTAAGTTAAACACTATTGAATTTTTAAAAATGAAAATTTTTAATATTGATAATAAATGTTTATTTTGCAACTCATTCTCTGAAGATATTAATCATATTTATTTCGAATGCATGGTTACTCATTTTATTCTTATTAAGACCCTTAATATTTTTGAGTTTTACATTAGTTCTAGAGTTACTGATTGTTTCTTCTATTGAAACTCTTTTAGATTTATGTTCAATAAGGATTTTGGATTCTTGCTTGATTCTTTATTCACTATTTCTTGTTGGTACATTTGGTTTGAAAGAAATCAAAGAATTTTTAATAATAAATATCATTATAATAATAATTTGATTATTTTAATTTCAAAGTTTTGCTTAAATTGGATATCTAATCCCAAATATAAATTAGCCAAAAATAAGTGCTTTAAGGATTATCTTAACAAGGTTAGAAATAATATTTTCATTTTCACTCTTAGTATCAATAATTCTGTTTCTAATAATTCTTTTATTATTCCATATTCTGATTTTAATCATGTTCATATGATGAATCATAATTCTCTTTCTACATTAGATTCATAATTTTGTTGCTTGTTTATTTTCTCTCTCACATATATGTATATAAATTCTATTTATATACATATATGTGATTCATTCTAACTAGACTTTCTAGTTTTGTTCCAGGTTTGGTTTAGGTTGGTTACTGGTTTTTCTCTTATCTGGTTTGCAGGAGAGCATTTAGGTTTTTTCAGCTTTTCAGGATAGCTCTTCTGTGGGATTTGGATTGCATTTGGCTTTTCTCTTCAGTTCTCTAGATCTTCTTTGTGGAGCTCTTCATTTTGGTCTTTCTGTTGGAGTTCCTCTCTATGGATCTTATCTCATGATACCTCTAACACTCTAGTATTGGGCGGTAGCCTTGCCGGAGCTCGGTATTAGGGTGTAATGGGCGGTGGCTTTGCCAGAGCTCATTTGAGGGGTGTCTTTTCTTTTTCTTATTTTTTATATAGTCAGGCCACCTGTCAGGCATGTTGGCAGCTCCTTATTTTTTGTTATATATATAATGTTCCATGTGTGCTCTCCTCTTCAGTTAGAGGATCACACATTTCTCTCAAAAAAAAGAGTGGGTCATAACAAAAGTCTGGTGAATGATAGTAATTACTAGAATATTTAAGCAAAGTAAAAGTAATAGACCTTACAACAGTTCTAGTATATATAAAAGGAAAGAAAGGAAATATAAAGAAGGAATAAGCTGGAAATAATTACGAATTAACTAGATCAACATAATTGATTAACTTTGATTGTTTGCACTTGTTTTTGATAGCTGCTAAGATTACGCTACTACCCTTTGATCGGTCTGCTACCCCATAGAATCTACTGTCGACTGGATGCTAAAGCTCTCCACGCAGTAGACATTGATGCCTACGAAAGACACACACTAAGCGCTTAGAACTCATAACGATTACTGAGCACCCGAACTTTGCTCGCTTACTCGCCACCATGCTCATGTTACTTGTTGTTCCACCTATTAGGTCTTCTTATTACCTCAAGCTCCAGCATAAGCGTGCCCCTCGTCTCACCTCAGGATTATGTGAGAGACCTCGTCTCACTTCATGGTTATGTGAGACACCTCGTTTCACTTCAGGGTTATGTGAAACATTGTGTCCGTAGAAATAATAGGGGAAATGCTGTTGGTACTGACCCGTCATCCAAACAATACCTAGTTGCGCCCTTGCCCAAATACCTATGTTTTGGACTTCTAATTATTGACCATTTACTACCGTTATTAACATAAGCGTCCCCCTCGTCTTACCTAGGATTATGTGAGACACTTCGTCTCACTTTAGAGTTATGTGAGACGCCTCGTTTCACTTCAGGATTATGTGAAACACTGTGTCCATAGAAATATGGGAATGTTATTTGGTACAGGTCCTACTTTAATTCTTTTCTTATTAACTTAGATAAATTATTTGAATATGCCTTTACTTTTGTTCTTACTATCTTATTAATTTATCCTAAGTCTTAAAATATGCCTCATACTGTTCTATTTCTTATCATAACCTACGTTATAATCATTCTTATTACTTAACCTAAGGTCTAAGTGTAAAATTAAGTTTCTTTAATCTTATAATCTTTTTAGTTATAATTCTAAATTATAACTAGGCCAATTATCTTTAATTCTGTCCAATTTTAACAGCAATATCATAATTGGACTCACTTTCAGTCTTGATTCCATTTTTATTACAGTCTTTACAATTTACACCTTATCTTTCGTTATTTCAGTATTCTTATAATTTTAATCCATATTTGCGTTTAACTATTCTAATCCATATGCGAAGAAGAATAAATAAAAGAAAACTGAAAATAGAAAAAAATCCAAAGCGTAGGAAAAATATATAAATAACGCATAAATAACAGTAAATGAATTAAAATACTGTAAATAAATGAAAATTTTATAATTAACAGAAATAAACTAAAATTTACTGAAAAGAATAGTTAAAAGAAATAGACTTAAAATAATTCTAAAAACTGTAAATAAACTACTAAAATGGTTATCCCAAAAATAGTAGTAAAACTACAACTATTGAAAACTCTATTATTTTAAATTACTTAAAGAAATGTAAAATATTTACAGCCACTGACCTGTGGTCCTAAGCTCTTCTCTTTTGGTCTTCCCGACCACTTGAGTGTATTAAAATATTTTTATTAAAAAGATTCTCCCATGGAAAATTATTCCTTTAGGGTCCTTCTTGAAAAGGTGAAACCAAGTGGAGAAAATATAGAATGAGAAAAAGTGTTAGACCTAGGGTTCTATTTGTAGGTGTAGAACTGGATATCGGACCGTTGGATTTGAGGATTGAACGGGATGCAACTACGTTACAGGCTGAATAGGAGCCATCAGATGCAAGAATAGAAGGACCGAATTGATTAAAAGAATGCAAATGACACGTGCAACGGACGAACAAACGAAACAAACTTTCATTCGATCAAAAGGCAAGGCAGGTCGATCGGGCGGTCGACTGCCCTAGCGCCTAGGTCGATCGGTCGGTTGACCTAGCCCATATTATCATTATTATTTAATTCATAACTTGCTCATATCAGCTCGGATTCTGATGTTCTATATATGGAAATTGATCAGAAAATCACCACGGACACAATGGTGCAACTCCGGTGGCTCAATTCTGATAATTTCACAAAGTTATTTTATTATTTCATTAATTAACGAATTAATCATTATGGGTTAAATTTTGGGTTGTTACATTCTCCCCTCCTTAAGAGATTTCATCCCCGAAATCTCTAAGGAGTTTTTCATCCATTCATCCAACTACCCAACCATCATCCATTCATCCATTGTCCATGAGTTTTTCTGATGCAATTTATGATACTTATGCGATTAGTGTAGTGTCTATGTTCCTAACTAATGCAAAAGATTAGGTGGTCCACTGATTCAGTTAACCTTCTTTTATGCAATCATGTCCGTACCATGTATCCAAATAAATGCAAATTCCCTAATGATAACTGATAGTTCTATATGTGTGCTATAAACATCATCCGGATGCAACAATCATGTGAAAATCATCCATTTTTAGCAACCATGGAAAATAGGATAAAAAATGCACGCAAATCCATAATGCTCTAGTGTCCTAGTTAGGCCGATCCCTAAGAGATAATAGTGCCTAGTGTAAGTATATGCGTCCATAGCATCCACTAGCAAACACTTGCAGTAACTATCATACATCATATATAACATGTTCTAATAACATGCTTACATCAACCCGACCATCCATAAGTTAAATCCTAAGTTCTACCCTCCCAAAAGATAATAAAGGAAAGAACCTATTCAAAACTAAAGATGGAAAATAGGAAATTGTAAAACTTACTATCGAAAAGATGAGGATAGGAAGTATGAATTTTCTCTTTATCTTTCCAAATAGCATCTGCAACATCATCTCCCCTTGCACCTTCACTAGCGGAACCTCCTGATTCCTCAGTCGCTTGATGTCTCTTCCAACAATCTTCGTGGGGATACATCAAACTAATGCTTCCCTTCCTATCTCCACCTCTTTCAACTGACTAGGCTTTATAACCTACGTGAGTCATGTAAGCACTTTCACAAGTGCAAAACATGGAAAACGTCGTGCACTCTTGCGAGCCTCTTTAGTCGCTTCACTCGGTATGCCATCTTCCCAATTCTCTCTAAGATAGGGAATGATCCTACAAATCTAGGGGCTAACTTCCCATTCGACCCAAACCTTACTACCTTCATAAGCGGGGATACTTAAAACTAAGTCTCCACCCTCAAAAACTGGACGTCTCTCCTTCGCTTATCCGTATAAGATTTATGCCTATCTTGAGCTATCTTCATCCTTGGCCAAATCAAATCCACTTTCTCCGATGTCTCCTTCACCATGTCAGGTCCAAGCAGAAACTTCTCTGTAGACTCCACCCAACATGAAGGTGACTACAAGGTCTTCCATATAAAGCCTCGAATGGTGTCATTCCTATGCTTGCTTGGTAACCGTTATTATACGCAAACTCAACCAACAGAAATTTATCTTCCCAAGTTTCTACAAAGTCCAAAATGCACATCCGTAGCAAATCCTTAAGCACTAAATTAACTCTCTCTATTTGGCCATCCGTTTGTGTCTAATAGGCCATACTTAACCTAAGCTGCGTCCATAGCGCCTCTTGTAAGTTTCTCCAAAACACATTAGTGAAAATGGGGTCTCTATCGCTTACTATGCTAGAGGGAACTCCATGTAGTCGGACAATCTCTCTAACATATAGGGATGCCAAATAAGATGTCGTACTCTTGCTCTTAACAGGAATGAAGTGGGCACTTTTGGTCAAACGGTCTACGATTACCCAAATGCTAGTATTCCCCTTTCTAGAATGGGATAAACCATCTATGAAATCCATCGAAATGTTGTCCCACTTCCACTCCGACACATTAAAAGGATGAAGCAATCCACCAGGTTTCTACTGCTCTACCTTAATCCTTTGGTATATAAGACACTTAGCTACAAAATTTGCCACATCCTTCTTCATGCCCTTCTAATAAAACATCATCTTCATGTCCTTATACATTTTGTCAGCACCCGGATGAACAGTCATACGGGAATGGTGTGCTTCCTCTCAAACTGCTCTCAACAAGTCACTAGTGCGAGGAACACAAAGCCTTCCATCTCTCCTAAGCCATCCTATGCCATTTATGGAATAAAGTTAGAGATGTCTAGAGACCTCTCCTCAGCTAATCCTATCCACAATGTCCATGAGCTTTGAATCCTCTTGCCGCCTTGAGCAAATCTGATCCATAAGGGTAGACTTCACTTAAGTGTAGCTAACAATCCAGGGGTAACGTCCGTAGAGAGTTTAAAATCATATGTAGAAATAAACTCCAAGCTCCTCCACTCTACAAATAAAGGACCAAGGGTTGCCTTCTTCCTACTTAATGCATCGGCAAACACATTACCCTTGCCAGGAGTATAAGCTATCTTAAAATCGTACGACGCCAAAAACTTCATCCACCTCTGCTGTCTCAATTTCAAATCCTTCTACAAGAATATGTACTTCAATGACTTATGGTCGATGGAAAGCTCAAACCTCTTTCAAAGCAAATAGTGCCTTCAAGAATTGAGTGCAAAAACTACGGCAGCTAACTCCAAATCATGGGTAGGGTAGTACTTCTTATGCATCCTCAACTGCTTACTACCATAACATATTACCATCCCTTCTTGCTTCAACACCGCTCCTAAACTTGTCCCACATGCATCAGTGTATACAGTGAAAGGGTTAGCTCCATCGGGTAAAACTAACACTGGTGCACTAGCAAGGGCTCATTTAAGCTTCGTGAAGGAATCCTCACAATTCACATCCCACACGAATGCTTTATTCTTCTTAGTAAGGTGCGTGAGTCATGTCAAAATCATAGCAAAGTATCTAATAAACTTCCTATAGTAGCCTGCCAACCTTAGGAAGCTCCTAACTTTGGTGACGTTCATGGGGGCCTTCCAATCTTGCACTGCAATCACCTTAGCGAGGTCGACAATCAAACCTTCCTTCGAGACCATATGCCCCAAGAAACGTACCTCCTCTCTCCAAAAGTGACACTTTGAAAACTTATCTCTCAAATGATGACTATGAAGTGTGCGAAGAACCTCCTCTAAATGAACATCATGCTCCTCCATATTCTTGGAAAATACCAACATGTCATCCACAAATATAACCACAAACTTATTTAGGACGCCTCTAAAAACATGACTCATCAAATCAACAAAGTAGGATGGGGCATTGGTTAGCCCAAATGCGTAACCAACCACTCGAAGAATCCATCTGGTGTCCTAAATGCAGTCTTATCTATGCTGTCATCGGCAACCCTCAACTGATGGAATCCTGTGACTAAATCAAGCTGGGAGAATACCGAAAGACCAACTAACTAGTCAAAAAGATCATCAATCCTAGGGAGTGGATATCGGTTCTTCTTAGTGAGCTTATTTAATTCTCTATAATCAACACAAAGTTGAAGAGAACCATCTGCCTTGGTAGCGAAGACGACTAGTGCTGCGCACTTCGGTATGCTTCTCCTTATGGAACCCTTATCCAAAAGCTCATGGATCTGATTGCTCAATTCCTTCCTCTCCCTACGTGCCATATGCCTCGTAGGTAATGCCACTGGTTTAGAACTCTCTGCTAAATAAATCCTAAAGTCAGTCTCTCTCTTAGAAGGTAGACCCCTAACCTTATCAAAGATGTCTGGAAAATCTCTAACGACAGGAACCAAATCTTTCTCTGTTGAAGATGAATCGAGGGAATAAAGGAAATCCAACATGACCGACCCTTGCGATTTGCAAGAAACCTTGAGAGACCTACCGTTGCATGTCTCTAGTCTAATGAATCTCCTCTCACTGTCTAATATAGCTCCATATGTGGATAGCCAATCCATCCCCAAAATCATCTCATACCCCGAAAATCCCAAAACATAGGCATCACAATCAAATTCTATGTTTGGGATAAAAATTTCAAACCCCTACAAACCATAGATAAGTGTCCAGATCCTGCTATGGGGTTTGAAACAACAATGGGTTCTGCTACTAAAGAAATGTCTAAGTGCAAACAATCCATAAGATAACTAGGGATAAAAGAGTGTGATGCTCTAGAATCGAATAGAGTTTGAATGAGAAATTCAAAAATAGAAATCAAACATTCAACTGCGGCTTTCCTACCTCTATCTGAAATGCTGCCTGAAGGTGTTGCGTCTAACGCTTGAATCTGTGTGATCGGTGTACTAGCTCCATGTCTCGTTGTATGGGGAAAATTCCTACTCAAGTGACCGGGCTGCCCGCAATTAAAGCACTTTCCTTCATCTTCTCCCTCTTGCAATCCCTGGTGATATGTCCCATAATTCCACAGCTACCACACTTCAATCCTTTCTTAATCTGTTCGGAGGGTCGTTGCCTTTCTTCTTCTCTTTATTGTTCCGCCATCATTTCCTTTTCGGACCTTCCAACTTAACAACTTATTTTGACTCTCATTCCTTGACTGTATCAGACATAAGCGCCATCTCCACCAAAGAATCATAAGTAGCTCCCATCGACACGTGAGTCAACTACAATCCTTGAAGGGGATGATTCAATCCCTTCACAAACTTCATAGCTTTCTTACGCGGCGTATTCACCAACTCCATTCCGAACCGTGACAATTCATTGAATTGGTTGATGTACTCCTTCATCAACAAACTTCCTTCTTTCAAATTGATAAACTGCTCTAACTGAAAACTCTCCACTGCTTAAGACAAAAACTTCCTATCAAACCACTCTCGAAATCTATTCCAAGTGAGCTCCCTTCTTTCTAACTCTATAACCTCCCACCAATACGAAGCCTCCTCTTTCAGCTGCCAAGATGCTAGCGGAACTCGCTGCTGATCATCTATTTCTAATGGTTCGAATGTCCTCTCTGTGTCTCTAAGCCAAGCTCTCACCTCCATAAAAGTTTCCTTATCAGAAAAAGTCTTTCCACCCAAACTTGCAAAATCCTTACAAAGCTTGTAGAAATTGATGGCGGAAAGTGGATTGATGAGATTCCCGCCCGTTGGTGCTCGGATTGGGCGCTTTCTCGTGCACCTCTAGAGTCGTGGCTTGTAGATACTTCCGAAACCAGGCCGGGATTGGAATGCCCTTGGGAAGGTTCGGGGCATCTGCCATTCTATGAAAAGAAAATGATAGTTTTGGAAAGAGTCGAAGGGAGATTGAACTAGACTTTTGAGCAGATTTTTATTGAAACTCTTTTACACTTAAAAACTAATTCTAAGAGTCCTTTTCTAAAAACTATTTTTAAAACAAGTTATTATTACTTTTGAAAAAAACTTTACTTAAAAATAAATTTTTAGGAATCCTGTAACCTTAGGTTCTGATACCAAATGAAACCCCCCACACCTCTTAGTATACCTAAAGGGACACAATGAAAGGCATTATGCGTTGTAGGTATAACTAAAACTAGCAGAGACTACGATTTACAAGACAAAATAGATAGATAATAACACAGCGGAAGTAATTAAAAACAATAAGTGATTTAAAAATTAATACTTCATAAATACCTCAGATAAATCACATATGTTCCAAATACCAAATACAGCTGTCTTATGAAAATAAAATCTCAGTCTCATTAGAAAAACTAGAGTACAAACACAAACTTTTCCCTCAATATAGTGCTAGTACAATAAAAGAACAAAAGGTTGGAAAAAAGAAGAAGGAATACATGATAGGGTCTCCAAGTCTCCATGAAGTTGTGGTCTATCTTCCTTGCCCTTGCTTACCTATGGGGAAAAACATGGAAAAATAGAGGAGTGGGTAAGACTAAAAGTTGGTGAATGATAGTAATTACTAGAATCTTTAAGCAAAGTAAAAGCTGTAGACCTTACAACAGTTCTGGTATATATAAAAGGAAAGAAAGGAAATAGAGAGAAGGAATAAGCTAGAAATAATTACGAATTAACTAGATCAACATAATTGATTAATTTGATTGTTTGCACTTGTTTTTGATAGCTGCTAAGATTATGCCGAATCTCTAATACTATCCTTTGATCAGCCTGCTACGCCATAGAATCTACTGTGGATCGAACGCTAAAGCTCCCTATGCCTTAGACATTGGTGCCTACGAAAGGCACACACTATGCGCTTAGAACTCATAACTATTACCGAGCATCAGAATGGAAGTCGCGTGCGTAACCGCCACCATGCTCATATTACATGTTGTTCCACCTATTGGGTTTTCTTATTACCTCAAGATCCAGCATAAATAGGCCCCTCATCTCACTTTAAGATTATGTGAGACACATCATCTCACTTCAAGGTTATGTGAGACACCTCGTTTTACTTCAGGGTTATGTGAAACACTATGTCCATAGAAATAATAGGAGAAATGCTGTTGGTACTGGTCCATCATCCAAACAATATCTAGTTATGCCCTGTGACCAAATCCCCATGATTTGGACTTCTTCTTATTGACTATTTACTACCATTATTAACATAAGCGAGCCTCTCATCTTACTTCAGGATTATGTGAGACACCTCGTCTCACTTTAGGGTTATGTGAGACACCTTGTTTCACTTCTGGGTTATGTGTAACACCTTGTCCATAAAAATAGAGGAAAATTATTTGGTACAGGTCCTATTTTAATTCTTTACATATTAACTTAGATAAATTATATAAATAAGCCTTTACTTTTGTTCTTACTATCTTATTAATTTATCATAAGTCTTAAAATAAGCCTCACTCTGTTCTATTTCTTATTATAACCTACGTTATAATCATGCTTATTATTTAACCTAAGGTTTAAGTGTAAAAATAAGCTTCTTTCATCTTATACTCTTTATAGTTATAATTCTAAGTTATAACTAGGAAAATTATCTTTAATTAGTCCAATTCTAACATCAATATCATAATTAGGCTCAATTTCAGTCTTAATTCCATTTTATTACAGTCTCAACAATTTACATGTTATCTTCCATTATTTCAGTATTCTTATAATTTTAATCCATATTCATATTTAATCTATTCTAATCCATACACAAAGAAGAAGGAGAAATAAAGAAAACTAAAAATAGAAGAAAATCCAAAGCGTAGGAAAAAAGACGTAAATAACACATAAATAAAGTAAATGAATGAAAATACTGTAAATAAATGAAAAGTCTATAATTAACAAAAATAAACTAAAATTAACTCAAAAGAATAGGTAAAAGAAATAGACTGAAAATAATTCTTAAAACTGTAAGTAACTACTAAAAAGGTTATACCAAAAATCGTAGTAACAATACAACTATTAGAAACCCTATTATTTTAAATTACTTAAAGAATCTAAAATAATTACAATTACTCACCCATGATCCTAAGCTCTTCCCTTTTGGTCTTCCAGATCCACTTCAGTGTATTAAAATATTTTTATTACAAAGATTCTCTCCATGGAAAATTATACCTTTTAGGGTCCTTTTTGAAAAGGTGAGCCCAAGCAGAGAAAATCTAGAATGAAAAAATGTATTAGGCCTAGGGTTCTATTTATAGGTGTAGAAGTGAATCTCGGACCGTTGGATTTCAAGATTAAACAGGATGCAACCACGTCATAGGCTGAATAGAAGTAATCGGATTGAAGAATGAAAGGACCGAATTGGTTAAAAGAATGCAAATGACACGTACAACTAACGAACGATACAAACTTTCGTTCGGTCAAAAGGCGAGGTGGGTCAACTGGGCGCTCGACCGCCCTGGTTCCTAGGTCGACCTAGCCCATATTTTTTGTTTGATTCATAATTGCTCATATTAGCTTGGAATCCGACGTTCTATAAATGGAAATTGACCAGAAAATTACCACGGACACAACGGGGCAACTCCCGAAGCTCAGTTCTAGTAATTTCACAAGTTATTTTATTATTTCATTAATTAACAAATTAATTATTTTGGGTTGTTACACCTTCCTTCTCGGTGCTAATAGATGGTTCCCGTTTTGACTTTATCAAGCATTCGGGGGGATTAAGAGAAGGCGACCCTATCTCGCTATATTATTCTCTATAGCTATGGAATTTCTATCAACTAATTTAGAAGTGGAGATTTTTAAAGGTAACATCACCCCAATTTATAAAATTGATTATATGATCACCCGTATGTTATATGCAAATGATATCCTAATCATGGCTAAAGCTACTACTAAAAATGGTGAATGCATTCTGAATTTTTTTTAGGAGCAGAAACTTTTATCTGGTCTTAATTTAAATGAAAACAAGTCCATCTTGTTTTTCAGTAAAAGGGCTAGTGAAAAACTTCAAATAACTAATATTAAATCAGTATTGGAACCCTCCCTGCGATGTATTTAGGCATCCCACTGTCAAGCAATAGACTCAAAAAAAAAGATTTTGGATATCTAATTGACAAAATAAATAAAAATTTTGGCTGGCCATTGGAATTGTAAAATGCTAAACATCAATGGTAGAATTAAATTAGTGAAAACTGTCATTCATCCAATGATTCAATTTTGGTTACAATTCACCCATTTTCCTATGATTGTAATTCAAAGAATCAACTCTATTTGTGCTAATTTTTTTGGAAATCTAAAGTTCACAAAACATGTTGGGATGATGTCTGTAAACCAAAACAAGAGGGAGGTCTTGGTCTTAGAAATATTGAGAATATGGCAAAAGCAGTTGCAATCAAATTCGCTTGAAAATTTCTTTAAAGGGAAACCCTTTGGGCCAAATGGAGGTGTAACAAATACTGCAAAAATTAAAAAAATTGTTCTGCTATTTGGATACAGTTGTTAAAAAATAGAAATTTGTTATGTAACATTCGAATAGTTGATCAACTGTAACAAATTTTGCAAAAATAGTTGATCAACTGTAACAAATACTGCAAAAATAGTTGATAAGTAAATTGATTAAATTAATTGATATTTGAGAAATATTAATTATTATTTATTTGATGTTTGGAAGTTTTTTGTAATTATTTTAATGCATTTATAAAATTTATATTTGCATGCATTGACATATGATATCTATGTAATTTAAAGATAATTGCATGAAATGATTTGTGGAAATTTTATGTCATTTGATGACATGATTTAAGGAAATCTTATGTCATTTGATGAAATGGTTTATGGAAATTTTATGTCATTTGATGACATGCATATGAAGAAATGATTGGAGAGAGATAATCAAGATAAATAATTTGGGAAGTTTTAATTAAAGAATGAGAAAAGTTTCATTCTTTCAAATAAAAAATATTCTTTAGTTCCTTCCTTCTCATTTAGTCTATTTCTTCTCTCCTCCTAACTTTTCATCGCAGCAAAAAAAATCCCAAATCTTCCAAATCCATATAAAACTTAAAATAAAACAAAAGTGGTTCATCCTTCTCATGCAAGGATGGGATGGAGACCTTGAAGATCCGAGAAGATGTCATCGTTCAAGGTGTGACTTCTAGGAAACATCCTGAGGGGAGTCCATTTTCAAGATGTGCTTCAAGGCTTTGGGTAATATGATATGTTTTCCTTTAATAGATTATGATATTTGATGTAATGTTTGTTGAAAGAGAAATTTAACTATCCTAATGTATGTACATGTCATTGCCTCGTCTAATTTGAAAGTTGTTTATGTAGCTTGAATTGTTTGTTGAATGAATCGATTGGTTTTTATTTTGATAAATCAAAACTAATATTTGTATAATTAGTTTTGATGAAGAGAATTAGTGTAAATAATTGTCACTATTAGATACCGCTTATAATAAGTAAAATTGGATTTTACTAAAAGATGTGTAAGCGATAAATTCGGTCAAAATTTCACACCACCTGCTAAGTAAAGTCTAAACGTTAATATTTGAATAATTCGATATTAATCCTGACTGAATTTACATCTTTGAGTAGCACAACCGTAATAATAAATTCTTTGAAAAACTATATGATTTAATTAATTATATTGTAAATTGATTAAATTAACTGATATTTGAGAAGTATTAATTATTATTAATTGGATGTTTGGAAGTTTTTTGTAGTTATTTTAATGCATTTATAAAAGTTATATTTGCATGCACTGATATACGATATTAATGTAATTTAAAAATAATTGCATGAAATGATTTATGGAAATTTTATGTCATTTAATGACATGATTTATGAAAATTTTATGTCATTTGATGACATAGTTTATGGAAATTTTATACCATTTGATGGCATATATGTAAAGAAAGGATTAGGGAGAGAGACAATCAAGGAAATTAATTTGGGAAGTTTTAACTAAAGGATGAGAAAATTTTCATTCTTTCAAATAAAACATATTCACTAATTCATTCTGTACGTAAAAAATTCATTCTTTCTTATTTAGTCTATTTCTTTCTCTCCTTCTAATTTTTCATGGCAGAAACAAAAAATATTCCAAAAATCTTTCAACTTTATATAAAACATCAAACAAAACAAATATGGTTCATCTATCTTTTGCAAGGATAGGATAAGATAATGAAGATCAAAGGAGATATCATCATTCAAGATGTCACTTCTAGGCAACATCATAATGGGTGTCCATTTTCAAGATGTGCTTTAACGCTTTGGGTAGTAAGATATGTTTTCCGTTAATAGATAATGATATTTGAGGCAATGTTTGTTGAAAGAGAAATTTAATTATCCTAATTTGTACATACATATCGTTGCCACGTTTAATTTGAAAGTTGTTTATGTAGCTTGAATTGTTTGTTGAATGAATCGATTGGTGTTTTATTTTAATAAATCAAAACTAATTTTGTATATTTAAATACAATGTTTTTTTGAAACAATGTTCTAAACATTCAATTTGAGTCAAATTTTCAAGTCAGAAATTTTGTATGTTAAATTTACCAATTGGGTTCTTATTTTGTTAGATTAAAATTAAGATTTGTATATGTTTGAATAAAATATTTTTATTACAGATCTACATTGTAAACATTCAACTCAAAGTATAATCCTTTAGATCTAAAACTTTGTATGCTCATATTGTTTTGATTGGATTTTACTTTGATAAACTAAACTAAAATTTGTGTATGAATATTATAGTGTTTTACTAAAGATTCATGTTTTAAATCATAAAACAAAATGTAATTTTAGATTTGAAAATTTAAATGTATGTGTTTTGTATTTGTATTGCTTTAGAAATTTAAAAACAAAAGGAAGATGTTTTGGCGATAAATACAAATTTTAATTTGATTATTATAGGTCTATAATTTGCATTAATTAGAGATATTTTATTGAATCTTACATACACACAATTAATATTTTGACAGAAAATCTATTTTATTGCTATAAATCTCTAATTTGTATTACTTAGAAAGACTAATTTTAATCTTATATACACACAATTAACTTTATATGTATGTTTATATATAAAAAGTTTATTATATTTATATGTATTACATATTGTGAAAGTATGAATTAAATTTCTTTCCCAAAAAAAAAATTAAGACGAGGTAATTATACATACATACATTTATTTTTGATTGTTTATATCCTTATATTATGATGCCTATTAATTGTCATTTATATGTTGCACTAATTAAGTTTACTAAAAGGGAAACTGTATCAACCACGTTTGTCATTTGTTATTTATATCCATTTCAATTCCAATGTAATAATCATTTAAATTGTTCTTGTTTATTTTACGTATGTATATCAATTACCACACACTCCGTATATATGGTATTTGCATAATATTTACTATGGATATATAAACAATTCATCTCATATTTATATTAGTCGTTAATATTGTTTTATAAATCAATTATTTAATTTAATTAAGAGAAGGAAATGAAAAGTTTCCTTCTCTAACTAAATTTATGAACACGCATTTTGAATAATTTAAGAGAAAAGAAATGAAAAGTTTCCTTCTTTTAATAAATTTATGCTCCCTCGTTAATTGAATAAGTTAAGAGAAATTAAATGAAATATTTCATTCTTTGATTAAATTTGAAAAATAAATGTTACATGCAAATTTGGATATAAGAGTATATTTGATATAATCTAGCTTACATACATATTAAATTAAAGTGAAACTTTATTTATGAAGTTAAATAAAATATTGATTTTATTTAAAAGAAACTTAGAAATGTTCCAAATGAATTTAGACTTCAAAAGCCCATGGTTTAGGAGTGTTTAACATTTGAATCACATACATAAATGTACATATATCATGATTTCTGATGTGTTTAACCCTTGAACCATGAGGGTATTTCACACGAAATACATTATTTCTAAGTCAATATCACTCAATATAATATATTGAATATTATGAATCTTCAATATAATGTTGTCCTCTACTATATATATATATATATTAATAAATTACCTGCATGCTCCTTAATTGTTGATCAAACTCAAGCTAGGAATGTTATGTGTAGTATTATTAATATATTGAATGGATGAGGTAAGACAATTATATGTACTTGTCGAGCAAACTCAAGTTAGAGATGTTATGTGTAGTATTATTAATATATTGAATAGATGAGGTAAAATAATTATATGTACTTGTTGAGCAAACTCAAGGTATCTATACTATACTTAGGCCATTGCCATGTGGTAGTACGAATGAATAATCTCTTTTGATTTGTTGAGCAAAATCAAGGTCGAAATGAGGTTAGGATACTGAAATATGGGTTAGGAGTTGTATGTAATACAATTGATAAGGAATTATTCATCGTTTGTGGGATATGATATGTTGAGTAAAACTCAAGGTCAGAATACCAAGACAGATGAGTCCTAGCATCTATTGGTGAAGTCGAAAGACTTCCATGTTTCGTCCTAGGGTTTGGAGAAACATAAAGGGCTAGTTGGAGGCTTATTAGAAAAAAAAATAGTAACATTTAACCTTTCTAATACTATAAGAACATATGCTAAGTACTATTATAATTATTTGCACTAATAATTTGTGCATTAATCAAGATTGGTAAAATGTTTATCAATTAATATATACAAATGAACTGAATTGAAAATTGATAAATAGAATTATAACATATACTTACCAATAAAAGAATTTTGCATGTTAACGTTTCAACACCCATGCAAGTGCCCGATATTACAACAACCGAATACGTTCGTGGTTTGGTTACTTATGCATTTATTTAGTCAAGGCCATGTATTGCATTCTATAATTTTCGAACTCTAAAAGCAATAGAAGGCTATGGATATTTGATCCATATACAATTGCATATAAATGTTATATGGTGAATGGTCAAATTTTTTAACGTATAATATTTCGATAAAATTAGTTCATTCGAAAAACCAAATAAACCTTATGTGAAAGTGAGTATTCAACCTGATTGATTATAAAAGGATCATACCATGTTAAATGTAATACTAGACCAAAAATATAATGTAAATCTAAGAAATCGATCACTGAATTGTCATTTTGATCAGTTTACGTAAAGTGGAACATATCTAATGTCCTTAAAAGCTAAGGATAATTGAATTCGCTTTCGTAAAGAGTTTCATTACGATCTTGTAGTAAGGGTTTTGTTTTGAATGGTTTGATCATTTAAAAGGAATAATGGATGTATAAGAGTAAATATGATTAAATAATTGAGATGAAGAAAGTGAATAATCATGTTTGCTTCATAAAGAAACAACGAAAATAAGAATTGTAATAACAGTGATTGATAGTTAACATTGGAATAAGAATTGTGATTTCTATTTCGAAATGTAATTTCGTATAGAAAATGGTTTTCTATGATATTTATTTCTTTAGGTTTAAGATAATTGATCAAATTAACTTCCGCTATAAACTAGTTACAATATGAAATAAATAAACTATATTGAGTGAACGATGGACCTCCAAATTTGGTGTGCTATATATTAATGGCGGAAATACTGGAAGCATGCCATATAGCACTTATTGATTGCATCATATTATGAAAATTATTTTCGTAGAATGTACCAAACACTATTTATGAAATAATGACTATTTTTGGGTATCGACCGAGAAATAGATATATCTATATTTCAATATGAATATTTGTTATGAAATAAAACTGTAGTGTGGTACTGGATTTTCATAACAAAAGTGATGCACTGGAAAATACAGAACTATCTAGTATTACTTTCAATTATTTTGGAGTTATAGACTAAGCCATAATTTTGAGAAAATAATTTTATTATATGGTTTTGAATTATATGATAAAGGTTAATTATATCTAGAACAATTAAGGGCTATGCACCAATTCAGTGAGAGCATCATAAGAGTTGATGAACTATTCATCTTGATACATATAGATGTATGCAATCGTAAGTTTATTAATACAAAAACAGTTCCATGTACTTCGTCATATTCACCAATGATTTATCCCCGACATGAACATATGTATTTGATACATGTGTAGTATGTCTATGGTAAACTTATAGAGTATAAAACATAAATAAATAAAATAACATGCAATAGAAATGATTTGATTTGATCGAATGAGTGAGTATATCGGAAAAGATTCCAAGTGTTCCTAAAATTAAATAAAGATTCAATCTCAATAGTGTTTTTTTTGAAATGGTACTTTATATACAACAAATCATTGGGACAACATATCCCATGTCAATAAACGTTCGAAAGCCAGTTTCGAACTTCTGACTTCTTGCACCAAGCTGAATCAATCTCAATAGTTACTCTTCCATGTGATACATAATGATGCATCGATAAGAAATAATCGAACTTTGTCAGACAGTGTATGATTAATTGTGAGCGAAGTTGAGTTAGTTTCTTTCTGTAAGGTAATGTACTTAATAGTATTACACAAGGTAAATATTATTTCACTTAAATAATAGTTTACAAAATCATACAAGATAAGAGTTTATTAGAAACTCCAACACATCCTAGGCCAGGGAGTTAGTAGGTTGTGCAGGTTGAAAAATTGCACGTAATATTTGTTCATGAGAGATCTTGCATGAATCTCCCTAAAAAGATTTTGGAAAAGACTGTCATTGAATAACATATTTATGTTTTGAACATAAGTTTTGTAAACTAAAACGAAATCAGTTTTATAAATCAAGAAATTCATAAATCATTTATGAATACCTATTCTATTTGCAATTAGAAATAATTTTTATTTCAAGATATATCAACTTCATCATGAACGAATTTCTTTGAGGAACTATTAATAGTTAATTGGAATTGGACGTGACCCCAAGATAGAAATGATTAAATAAGATAAAATGTAATGAACTAACCTAAATAAACACATCGCACTAGAGTGTCTAATAAGTATTCTTGCACGCTGAGGAGATACTATGAATTTCTTATTAACATCAAGAATATATAATCATCGGTTGTCAATTAAACCATTAAGAATATTGACACTACGATATGGTACGATGTGAAAATACAAAATTGATTCGAAATACATTATGCAAATATGATTTTGAAAGTCGTACCTAAAGAATATGATCCATTGGTTACAAATGTGTCTTCAAGAGAAAGACAAATGCAGTTGGAATATACTAAGCCACATTGATAGGAATAATATCTTAAATTCTAATTGTTGAAATTAACGCAACATATTCACTATTCGATGTGCTCAAATAGATGAAGATTTACTCACAAAATTATCGCATAAGATGACTTTATGTTTTGTTATTTATTGTGTTGAAAAGAAAATTCTAAACAATGATTTAGAATAAACTATTTATACATAATAACCAAAATGTCTTGAAATCAGTGGAAGCGATATTGGGTTTGTGAGTTTGTGGATATGATCTAAGGAATGGTAGAAAGTATTGTTTTATAAGCATCAAAATTAAATAAATATTTTGATAGAAATATTAAGTAGTGTGATTATCAATCAAAATGTAGAGGAAGTATGTGTTCAAAAAGAACTTAAAAATGTACGTTGATGTTTCTAAACTATAAGTAAACAACACGTTGTTAATTTTAAACAATGTACCTGTGTTAAAATCAACCTTAGTTGTTTTAATGCCCAATTTTGGATTTTAAATGATGTGTTTTATAGTGAGTATTAATTATATTGGGAATGTCCTAAATGGATACGCAAAGAGACCTTATTAAATTGTTTAATATGGAACAATGAGATGAGTACCTTATGCATTGGTAATAGGAATTATCATATATATTACGTTGCCTATGAGATCATGATTTTTTTTGTATTTGATACAAGAAGCAAATATCAAATCCAAAGTGATATTACTAAATGATTGTTTGAAATGTTCTCATGTATTATAAAATACTAGAGAATTGTTTATAGAAACAAATACTCCTTGTTAAGGAGTGTTCAAGCTCAAAATTCATAAGTGATATTGAGTATAATATGTCGATAATAAATTCAAATTAAAATCTTTAAGTTGAAAATGTTCCAAATAAAAGACTGTGGCCGATTCAATGAATAAGGCTAAGTACATTGCCTTGAATAGCGCCGTAATAAAAACAATATTTAAAAATATAAGTGCATAAATTTATAACTAAACCAGTTCCAAATGTTGAGAATCTCATAACTTCATTATATGATAACAATATCGCGATATAGTTTGTTACAGAATTTATAGTTCATTAGAAGTCGAGAGACATACTCCGAATTGTTCCACATGATAAAACAGTTTATCATCGTTGGAGAGAGTTGATTGACATAGTAGATAATTAAAACAAAATAAGGTACCCATTAACAAAGTGGTCTGTCCTAGAGGCAATTATGTAATTTGTTACATATGTCTAACTCATAGACCAATCTTCTTCGAAATAATGGTATTTTCTTTCTATTATATACTTGATATAATGTGGTTATTTAATTAATCAATATAATTAAAAGTATATCTAATAGAAAATTCATAAATGGTATTTTTTGTGATATTAATTATAAAGTATTATAACCATGAGTACTTTATCATAATGAAAAAAATATATCATTTTAAATGTTCCTAGTCAAGATGCATCGAGACAAGATGTCATATATCTATTGAAACTGGAGTATGTAACGCTCTCTAAATGTTGGATAGTGTATTACTCATGACTGCTAGGGGTATCGAGGGGTTACGTACTGATAGTTATTGATTAATTGCAGAATTACTCACTCGATAGTATCTGTTGGTTAATATAACTAAGGTCAAACAGAGAATATCGATGTGACTAATTTATACAGTCTCTCAACTTGAGAATATAGTTGATCATAAATGTGGAAGCTCTACTTTGATTATAGTTAAATTATGGCACGACGTCTATCGAACGACTACAGTTAGGTCGAGTGGAAGCATGGAAGTGAAACACTACTCAAGAGAGGATTCAACTTCTTAATTATATGAGGTTAGTATAACGGTCAACTAAAGTCAACTCAAACTCAGAGTCTCTGACCAGAGCATTTCAGTTAACAATAATTATCGTTATTGAACCAAGGACTTTGTGTTTGGACTATAAAGTAGAATGTGGACGATATTGAAATTTTGACTATTACCAAATTCTATGAGTCCTAATGTGATATAGTTCTGACGAAGAGAAATAGTGTAAATAATTGTCACTATTAGGTATCGCTTATAATAAGTAAAATTGGATTTTACCAAAAGATGTGAAAGCGATAAATTTGGCCAAAATATCACATCACCTGCTAAGTAACGTCTAAACGTTAATATTTGAATAGCTCGATAATAATCGCTGACTGAATTTACATCTTTGAGTCGCACAACCGTAATAATGAATTCTTTGAAAAACTACATGATTTAATTAATTATAAAATATTGTAAATTGATTAAATTAACTGATATTTGAGAATTATTAATTATTATTAATTCGATGTTTGGAACTTTTTTGAAATTAATTAATGCATTTATAAAAGTTATATTTGCGTGCACTGATATACGATATCGATGTAATTTAAAGATAATTGCATGAAATGATTTATGGAAGTTTTATGTCTTTAGTGACATGATTTATGAAAATTTTATGTCATTTGATGACATAGTTTATGGAAATTTTATGTCATTTGATTGCATATACGTAAAGAAAGGATTAGGGAGAGAGCCAATCAATGGAATTAATTAAGGAAGTTTTAATTAAAAAATGAAAAAAATTTCATTCTTTCAAATAAAACATATTCACTAATTCATTCTATATGTATGAAATTCATTCTTTCTCATTCACTCTATTTCTTTCTCTCCTTCTAATTTTTTGTGGCAGAAAACAAAATAAATTCCAAAAATCTTTCAACTCCATATAAAACATCAAACAAAACAAATATGGCTCATATATCTTTCGCAATGATAGGATGGGAATTTTGAAGATTTGAGGAGATATCATCATTCAAGATGTGACCTCTAGGAAACATCCTAATGGAAGTCCATTTTCAAGATGTGCTTCAAGGCTTTGGGTAATAAGATATGTTTTCCCTTAATAGATTATGATATTTGATGTAATGTTTGTTGAAAGAGAAATTTAATTATCATAATTTGTATGTACATATCATTGCATCGTTTAATTTGAAAGTTGTTTATATAGCTTGAATTGTTTGTTGAATGAATCGATTGGTGTTTTATTTTAAAAAATCAAAACTAATATTTTTACATGTTTAAATACAATGTTTTTTTTGAACTATGTTCTAAACATTCAATTTGAAATCCAATTTTCAGATCAGAAATTTAGTAAATTAAATTTATCAATTGGGTTCTTATTTTGTTAAATTAAAATTAGAATTTGCATATGTTTGAATACAATGTTTTATTATAGATCTACATTGTAAACATTGAACTCAAAGTGTAATCCTTTAGATCTAATACTTTATATGCTCATATTATTTTGATTGGTTGAGGTATCACATGGTACGTTGGAGGCTAGCCTAATTCCTTCAATGGATTAGAGCGAGGTTGGTTGAGGTATCACATGGTACATTGGATGTCCCAGGTTTAATCCCTACAACTAGCATGATAGGGGGGGTCTGACATTGTGATATGTAATCGTGCATTACCTCTTGCCCCTACATGTCCTATGATGGTTGTGCTAGCCGAGAGGCTGCATGTAAAACTCGCTCGTGTGGTACTATTATGTCACCCCAAAAGAGTTTGGGTAGGAGCTTCAATGGTATCTGAGCCTAATTATAACGACCCACATTTCCGTACAGTATAAGCTGACTATAAATCATGCATATCCAACTCAAATTGAACGGGAAAGTGGATAGTTAGGAAAAGAAAGTAGAAAGAAGAAAATAAGAAGCTAAACAACGCAGAATCTCACAGTCGAATGAATATTCTATATTATATAACAAACCTTTGCACACACAAAAATGTAATTCTTATATACACAGATATCAATCAGAGTATACTAACATATTTCAGCCCGGACAGTTATAACAATATGTCCTCACAAATTGCTGAACAATATAAAACAATGGAAGCAACGAAAATATAATCATCTATGTGAATACGTCTCTAGGCCTCTAGCTCCACTCCTGAAGCTCAAAAATATCAATTTATACCTGGAAAATATACTCGGTCTGACCTGAGCATTTAGGAAAAAAACCACGCCCTGGTCAGTCAGGTTAAACCAACGTGAGAAACGTAATCAACTTGATTCTTAAAGTTTAATAACCTTTTCAAGACAAAGTTTTCTCGTAAGACCTTACCGCAAATAAACACGGACGGTTCTTTTACCTTATGATAACCAAAACTCTTTTATAGAAAATCATATGATATAATAGTAGTGTCTAATCACCAAAGTGATAATAACAAGTAGCTGCAATGCATGTGCTGCGTACATCACTACGATACTAGTCATAAAATCAAAATATGATAAACTCATTCGCTAATTGTGTAGAATATCCAAGGAGGTATCCTCAGTACTTTGAGAATGGTCCTCCTGCACAAGGATCAGAGTTATCCTTCTTAGGGCCAGTATCTGTCTAGCTGAGGTATATAGGAGATATATTACTGGTCATCTAGGCCGAGTGAATCGTTCCCAACATGCATAAAATAATTGATTAGGACTTGCTAGAAAGAGAGACGACTACGCCTTCATAGCTACATTCGATGTTCCAGCTTACGCATCGTCTCCAAAATAAATTATGGAATTCCATATGGACTCCCACACCTTAACAGGTCACAAATTCACACTTGAATTCCACATCTCAATAGATCTTGGAATATCAGACAGATTCCTACACTCTAATGAGTTACAGAACCACATATGGATTTCAACATTCCAAAATATAACGCACCTCCTCCATTTAACCTTATATAGTTTCAGAGTAGGTCGTGGGTTCCGAGTCATCTCTACAAGTACACTATCCATTTCCTGGGTGCTCCAAAAACCATTAGTCGTCTTTCTGAGATGCTCAATACCGATTGTTTAGGAAATAATACGACAATACATAAGATCGGGGATTACCCCCTAACCATTTAAGTGGACGAATCTCCTTATCATTTGTCTTAGAAGATCCATAAGTTTATACGTACAGTATAGTAACCCGATGGTAACTGTACCATATAATTTCCGTATTTTCTCTAGATATTTCCAGAGTTAAAATCCTTCGATGTTAAGTAGGGAATATTTCCATACCACCAAAATTAAGAAGGTATACGTATTTAGGTCAAGATTTGATAGTCGTTATTTAACTATCAAATAACAAGCATCCAAACAAAGATTTCATTTCCACTGAAATCACTAAGCCTCATTTAATTTGATTTCAATAAATTAAATCTCTTTTTAAAACAGTCATATACTTATCTCACTGGAATAAGTATATTCACAAATTATACCTTTTAAAAATACTTGAATTTTTTTTAAAATAAATATGGGAAGCACCATTCAGTATCAACCATGGATCATAACTCAATGATTAAGTCTCTATCCTAGAGATACCAAATTTAACTTAGGCAATCTCCTCCTTTCGATTTTCGCCATGCAATCAATCATAGATCGTAGTTTGCACAATGGTTACGTCGCTATCCCAACGAAAACATCCAAAAATGTAGGCAATCTTTGCCTTCGAATTACGCTATGAAAATATACCATTACTTCCCGAATTATTTTATTTCAATAATTATCTCAAAATAATATTTAAAGTTTTTATATAAATTTCCAAGTTTAATTTAGGAAAATACTCCTTTATTATAGTTTACTATATAATATATTATTTTTAAAACGACACTAATATTTGAACAAATTATCCTTGAAATTATAATATTTTAATACTGATTAATTCTTAAATAATAATTAACTTTTTAAATCAAATCATTATAAGATAACACAAACTAATAATTTATATATACTTTTAAACATAAAAAAAATGAATAACTTTAAAACAATAATTAAATACTTTGAAATAAATTTTAAGAATCATAAAATAGTTAACTTTAATTCATTATCAAATAATTATTAACTGTCTTTAATATCATTAATAATTAATATTCATCCTTAAAACAACTTTGTTTCAAAAAATCAATTCCCAATTTGGAAAGAGGCTTAATGACTCCAATGGTACTTAATCAAGTCACCATTAATTTCAGTAACTATCAGGTTATAATCCAAGTATTCACATAATATCTCATATGTAAATTAAATTCATATTAAATCGTTAACACAACAATTACTCAATACTTATTGATTAATGTAATTAAGGGTCCCCACAATTGTAATAGCAGAACATGATTTATTTCTACTAAATAAATGTCCAAATTAAGTTATCTAATTAATAATAGCAGAGCGATGACTTATTCTGCTAAACTTGGTCTAATTAATTTAATTAGCAAAGCAATGTTTTATTTCCACCAAACAAATGTCGAATTAACCACATTCAATTTAAGTCAACAGTATTTATTTAGCTACTTAATGGCATGGTCAAAAGATAGTTGAAATCAATACCTAAATAAAAGTCAAAGCATAGATCATTAACTATAATTAACAATATATAATCAATATTAAACCTATTTACAAATCAAAACTGGAATGGTTTCAATTAACTAAGTCGAGTTATATTTTTAATCCAAATTACTTGTCAATCAAAGAAATTTATACAATGATTTATTCTTAATCATTAAAATTAAACAGTTCACTTAAAATTAAATTGATTAATTAACATATAATTAATTTAAATAAGAAATTACTTATTTATTCGCTCAATTTATTATAAATCATTAAGTTTTTATATTGCAGAAATCTAAACATATTAGTTCGAAACAAAATATTCTGCGATAGGGTCTCGACGCAAAAATCCATGCGTCGATTGGATTTGAAATGAAAAATAAACAGTGTTTAAAAATCTACAGGTTTATTAAATAAAATAATTAAATTCAATTTGCTTTTAAAAACAAAGCACATGGCCCATGCCACAAAACCCGACCCATCCCTTCTTCTTCCATTTCCCACTCTTCTTTCCTTTCTTCTATTTCATACGTATGCCCGAAACTGTGCATGAAGGTGTGCACATACACCCCACCTCCAGCCCATAAAACTCGCCGCCGATCCTTCTCACAAGTCATCTACGAATACTACAACACGATGGACCACCTGAAACGCAACAACGTCTTTGATTCAAAAATTCAAATTTGTTACCCAAAAACCGAATGACATGGAGCTGCATAAACGCCTCGCCACTCCTCCATAGTCAACCATCCACCACCATATTTCATCCCTAGCTTCGCCATCGACTCCTCCACATATTCCCCCTGGTGTGCACGCCTCTTTCTTCCTCGTCTCTTTGACATTCTCCTCAAAACCGAGACCACAACAACCCCAATCGAAACCCTGGTTCAACCTTGTTAAGCCAATAAACACAATCAAAAATTTCTACGCCATTTTTCATAGGTGCCCCATCCCCTTCTACGCCAAATGCCATGCCACGAGATCGCCTTACGTCACCGCAATTTGACGTTTCACCTAAATACGTTCATCTCCCAATACGTCCTTCTATACAACACTAAAAAAAAAATCCTAAATCAATCTTAAAAATCATCTTTTCCAATTGCGAACACAGCTATATGATCCATTTATTTAATTATGATAGATGAAACATGATCAAAATTGATTCACTTACGGTTGTAAGGAGATTTCTCTTTCCTTGCTTGATGGATTTTAATGAAATCAATTTTAAAATGTTCTATACTAAAAGCAAATGACTTTGGTTTCAGAATCATGTTTTAAAACTAAATAGATATTGAATTATTGGTTTTCAAAGTTAAAGCTTTAACTGTTTTATCAAAAGCAACAAGAATAGTGGAGCTATTATGTAGAAGAAGCATAGTGTCTTGAGTATAGTTGTAGCTAGCCATGTCAGACACACATAGACACGTACATATGAACATAACAAATGCATATCCTCTTGACACTGATCAAATATTCAACAAAAATCACAGTTATATATATAAATGTAATATCCAGTAAACAAAAATAGAGTGTTTTACTCAATGGTATTTGGAAAATATATGACATTGCTAAGTTTCCTTCTTCAAGCTTTGAACGACTCAAATCTTTTTATCAAAATGGCATATCTTTGTTTTTTTATATGTTTGAACTAGAACAAGTATGGCTATATGTATTGGAGAATGGAAATGTACAGCGCAAGAAAGACAGAGGCCGAGATGTGTACATGTACAAGTTTCCATCTTTTATTTTCTTATATTTTTTCCTTTTTCTTATGTGGGCTGATTGGATTTTTAGGTTGATTTGATTTTTTATGTGTGATTTGATTTTACATATGCTTGATTTTGGTGTTTGTGTGCTTGATTGGATTTATTATGTGCTTGATTTGAAATTGTCATCTTGAAGTTTATATGTATATATATGTAAATATATACATACACCTATATATATCTTTACATATACATATTTTTGCCATGCGCATATTTACATACTTACATATTTACATATACATTTAGACTATTTTTATAAACATATATATATATATATATATATATATATATATATATATATATATATATATGTACTTATATTTATTTTGTCATCATATACATATTTACATTTTTACCAATTTACTTATACATCTAGATATATGCATATCTACATATACATGCATACATACATTTTTTTTTTTTTGAAACTGGGTAAACCGCCTCATTAAAAACCTTACTAGATATCAACGTGATACCTGGTAAGGAAAAAAGAGTGCGGTGCTTTATTATTATAACAATAAATATAAACGTTTTTACAAACCAAACAACAGTATCAATACCAAATAAAAATAAACTTCCTATCGGGTAACTACTCATGTACCCGATGCATTCCAATGCAAAACGTATCATAACTAATCAGATAAAATAGAAAACATTAACCGACTGATGCTTTTAACCGGTATCCACTAAGTCAATGCCCCATCTCTCTAAAATTTCTTCGTTTTCTTTAGATCTCTTTGTCTTCCTCTTACTTTTCGTCACCAAATATTTTACATCAATCTCCACATAATTCCACTACTGAAACTTGTCGGTCTCTTTGCCTTCATGAATTCTAGCGTTTCTTTCCATCCAAATATGGTAGATTATCATGACAAAGCTGCAAGAAGCGAGGTCTTTGATTTGGTTTTCGGTTTTGAACGAGTCGTATATAGTAATTGCTTCCTCTTCAACCAGCATCGAGCTGACCTGATTCATACCAAGCTTCAATTTACTTCGAGTCCAGAGATACGCCGAGTATGTACATTGGAAAAACAGGTGATTTCTATTTTCTGGTTTGCATTTGCATAACACACATGTAGGATCTACTGAGAATCCCCATTCCATCTGTTTGTCTTTGGTTGGAATTCTATTTAATATTACTTTATATGTGCATAAACTCATTTTAGGGCTGTTGTAGTAGTTCCAAATAATTTTAGACCAAATATTAGGCTGAAAATGTCTTCTGGCACTGTCCCATGTAGAGTAGAAAGTAAATCCATTTGGTTTGTTGTTCCAGCTCCAGTAATCAGAGTCATGTGTAGTAGACAGTTCTACTTCATTAATTTGATTTACTTGGCTAGTACAATGTAGATTTTGTGGCCTTAAAGTGTTATTTTGTATTATACTACTGACCTTCAGATTGTCCCCACCATTTAATCCAAGAGCATCCCATCCAAGAATATTAACCAATAATTCATTGTTAATCCAGGGAGCATGCCATAGAAGTGTATTTTGTCAATCTACTATGTTCCTTTGTATGTGTTGTAGACCTTTTTGTCTTGTTTAAGGATAGATTTCCAGGTGCATGAACTGTTGTTATCAATTTCCATAGACCAGAAGTGTTTATCTTTGCAGTATCTGTTTCTCATCCATTTAGACCATAAGTTATTGTTGTTTATATAATGCCATAACAATTTAAGAGCAGTAGCAGTTCTAATGTCCTCAAAATTTCTTAGGCCTACCCCTCCTTCAAGTTTAGGTCTGCATAAGATATCCCAGGCAATTTTATGGGTTCTGCCACCCCATATAAAATTTGCACATATTTTATTAATAGTAGCAATAGGTAATTGGTATGTCATCATCCAGTATATAACCATAGGTGTAATAACTGAGTGGATGAGTTCAATCTTACCTGCCATAGAGAGAAGTTTACAGTCCCATCCATCCATTCTGATTTGGATCTTATCAAGAAGATTTCCACAATCATTGTAGTGAATATAATTATGAAAGAGGAACTCCCAAATATTTAATAGGCAGTGTTCCTTCTTTCATATCCAACATGTTGAGCAAAAAAAATTTGTTGGTCAGACCTCTGCTGAAGTAGGCTTTAGATTTCAAGTTGTTTATATTTAGTCCTATCAAAACTTTTAAACTCTACATCATGTTTTTGATAGTTTTAGCATATTTAAGCTTAGCTTTAGAAAAAAATCATGAGATCATCTACATACATGAGGTGAGTGACACATGGATCTTGATTGTAGATAGGTTGAAAATTACCAACCTTGTATGCTTTATACATCATCAAAGAAATGAATTCCATAGCTATGCAGAAAAGATAAGGGGAGAGGGGATCTCCCTGTCTCAACCCTCTATTACTGTGAATAAAACCCTTGGGGCTACCATTGACAATGATAGAGTAGGTGGGGGAAGAGATACATTTTCTTATAAGTTTGATCAGGCTATAAGGAAAACCCATCATGTTCAGCATATGGCATACAAACTCCCTGTTAATCATGTCATAAGCCTTTTGTAGGTCAATCTTAAGACACATTTTATCACTGCCTTTTCGATTGAATTGTCTAATTTGTTCATGTGCAAGCAGGATATTTTCGGCAATGTATCTTCCGGGAATGAAAGTTGCCTGATTCTCTGATATAAGGTGAGGTAAGAAAGGTTTGATTCTATTGCATATAATTTTGGATATGATTTTGTATAAAACATTACAACATGCAATAAGTCTGTAATCAGAGATACAAGTAGGATGTTTGATTTTAGGCACAAGTGTGATAAAAGTATGATTTAACCCTTTTTCAATTCCGCCTATGTTAAAAACTTATTGAATTAAATCCAGAATATCATATTTCAACTCATTCCAGTGGATTTTATAAAATTTTGCAGTGAATCCGTCAGGGCCTGGACTCTTGTCATCAGGGATTGAAAAAACAGCTTTTTGGACCTCCTCAATTGTGATACTAGAAGTAAGTTTAGTTCTGCCTCTATCATTTATTTTGCTCATACATGTATATTAGGGAAATTACTAGGTAGAGGCTGTGTGGAGTAAAAAATGGCAGTGTAATAATTTATAGTCTCTGATTCAATTTTTCCAGCATCCTGAATTATTTCCCCATTACTCATAATTATCTGGTTCCAATTATTAATGTACCTTCTTTGTGACATCTTTGCATGAAAGAATTTTGTGCACGAGTCCCCATCTGTCAGCCAATCAGTTTTTGCTTTCTGTTTTGATTTTAAAAATTCAGCCACACTATGGTTCTTCCAGTTGTTATATGCATTACTGAGTTTGTCGAATAAGAAAGTGTTTGTAGGGTTTTCCTCACAATCTTTAAGGCATTTCTGATGTTCTTCTTCATGAAATTTAAGAAGATTACCCTTTCTGCAGTTCTTTAGATTCCATTCTTTCAACTTAGATTTACATTCTTTAATGAATTTCATGAACTTGTGCATTTTTGAAGCTTGGTAGTTTGGGAAGTTTGACTGGTAATTGTCTAAAGCATTTTGTATACGTGTCATGTATCCTTCACCCAAATGCCATGAGTTAACATATCTAAATGGAGTATTTTTGGGTGTTTTAACCTCTTTATAAAAACTAATAAAGATTAGGATATGGTCACTGATAGCTTTAGAAACCCCAAAAGATGTAATCCCTGGATTAGATCCCAGTAATAAGTGATTACATGGAACTTTATCAACTTTAGAAGCTACCCCCTTCTTCCTCCAAGTGTATTTAAAACCTATAATAGGTAGTTCTAACAAACCCACTCTAGCAATACAGTTATTAAATCTTGCCATTTGACTAAAAGGCACAACTGAACCACCCTTTATATCTGATGAAGATAAAGTATTATTAAAATCCCCTAGAATTATCCATGGGGTATTCACAGACCCAGATTCATCTATTAAATCTTCCCGTAATTTATTTCTATCTCTAATAAAGTTACTAGCATAAGCAAAAGATATTCTGCATTTAAAACCATCAGTGTTTTCAGCTAGTAAAGAGATATGTTGAAATAATTTTTCTCAATTTTAAAATTCCAAATGTTTGAATCCCAGATAATGAGTATTCTACCTTTGCTACCACAGTCATTGTTATCAATCATTTTCCAATTACTTTGCAACCTATGCCCCAGTTTCTCAATATGATACTACTTAATTTATTTTCAAGTAAGCCAACAACAGATGGCTTATATTTTGTTAGGAATTTAATCACTTCGAATTGTTTATTCTTAGCATTTAAACCCCTAACATTCCAAGAAACAACGTTCATTATTTAATCTTACTTTGGCTCCTTGTATTTGCTTTAGGAGGAGCAGTGGTTGATTTTCCTTTTCTACTTTTAATGCTCTGCATATTAGCTGTTTCAATTTCTTCATAAAATTTTTGATTTTTATCCACACAGTTTGAGACATCTTCCATTTTTTTTGGATGTTTGTAAACATTTTCTTCTCTGGCAAGATTTTTGATAAGTTCTTCATCTTCAGATTCGCTCAAATCCTCTACCAAGCCTTCTATGATTTGTTCACTTACGTGAAAATTTTGTGCAGGAGTGGTATCTGGTATTTTAGGATTCATAGTAGTGGGATTATTATCCTTTAATAAAGGTAAGACTGTGTTCTTTTCTTTTGAAATTGTAGAGATTTCATTCGTTATATCCTTCTCTATTGTTTTTTCAACTGCAGGCATTTCAGATTGGTCAAAGACAGTCATGTCTTCACTGCATTTTTTCCTATATTTTCTGTATATTCAATTGTGTTCCGATCATGTAATACCGAGTTTTCCGACCCTTCAATTGTAATTTCAGAATCTACATTTGTGATTTCCTTATTAGTGTCATAGATTGTTTTTCCCGCTGTTTGCTCTGCATTTCTATTTCCTTCTGCTTGTTCTGAGTTATTAATTGCTACATTCTGTTCAGAGTTTGAAGAGCTGGTGACTTTTTCTTTATCTTTTGGTACCCACTTTTCTTTACTTTTTATTTTGCATTGTTGAGTAGAGTGACCAAACACTTTACATTCTTTGCAACTGTTTGGTTTGTAAAGATAGTCTACTTTGATCATTAGTTCCTCTCCAGTATAAAGCACTGCTGTCACTTCATTGGGAAAATCATCACTTGCTTGCATTTCAACCAGTATTTTTGCAAACGCAATTCTAGATTCATCAGCTGTAATCTTATCCATTTTAATAGGCTTTCCCAGCACACTCGCTATGGCACTCATTGCCTCTTTATCCCAAAGTTCGAGTTCTAGATTAGAAAGTTTTATCCATATAGGAAGAGTTGTTAGTAAACCTTTTCTAAATCTAGTACCCATCACCCATTTTTTCAGAATAATAACTTTATTATCAAACAAATAAGGTCCACCTTTCATCACTTTGTCACAGTCCAATTTGTTATCAAATCGTATTATAAAAAAGCCGTTCTCCCGTGATAACAATTGAAACTTCCCTGTTGGTTTCCATACTCGTTCTATGTAACCTTTTAAATGTAGATGATAAGGTCTGACCCCATATATGTAGAAAATAATCGAGTGTTCCCATTTGTTTTCGATCTCTTCACCAAAGTTTCTGATATATTTGCTTTCTTTTTGTCATTGACAAGAATTGGTTGAATATAGTGGAGATCCAGATATTCGTCTTGTTGCTCCCCAATTCCTCCACTTGCTACTTCCTTCCATGATTTCGAATTCCCTGCTTTTATTTCATTTTGGATAGTTTTCCATTTATACTCTTCCCTACTATTATCGATACGATCACCTTGAACCTGCGGGATTCCAGATCTAGTTCGGGTTTGATCCCCCCTAGATTTGAATCCCTGGATTGACGAACCACCTTGGTGGTTATTTTGATTGTCGTGAAACAATCCGTCGCATCCCAGGTCAAGGCAATTATTTGAAGTTGTTTTTTCCTCCGTTTGTACTGCTTTCCCTTTGCTTCGATAAGTAATTGTTTGCGGCATCTTTTGTGAAGCACCTTTTTCAGGTGGACGTCCTCTGTCTTTGTTAAAATCGCCATTAGGGTTAGATCCTTCAGCCGCCAATTTTTATAATAAACACTTATACTACATACATACATACATACATATATATATATATATACTATCATAAATTTGAAATGGTGAGATATACATACATACATATATATCTATTTTATCATATTTAGAAATTAACTTTTAAAAATTTATATAATCTTCATATATTCAGATATCTCTATTATTCAAAAAATCAAATGATTTGACTTATAAAAATTAATATTTCAATATTTAAAATTAGTTAATTATTTAATAACAGATGCTAAAAATAGAGGGTCGTTACACTAATAGCCTATGCGTTCAAAGTTAGTCATGTTAGGGCTAACTAATATAGCTTACACACTTAGTACGGTGTCTAGAAAGGTGATGTATAGGATTGGAATTAGATGGTCAAGTACCCTATCCTATCTTATTACCTATCTGGCCTGAAAGGTGAAGTGAGACCAAAGTTGCCCTTGATAGAAAAGGCCCAATTTGAATTGGGCCTTGGACTGATTTTCAAAATAGTTTGAATATTAAGACAGGATTTTAAATTTAAAAGTTACATTTAAAATAAAAACATGTTCATTATAAAAGGTTATAGTATAACATAAATTTTCAAAATATTTGAGAAGGTAAAGAAAATTTCAAATGTTTGAAACTATTTAAATATTAGTTTCAAAATTTAAAGTTTATTAATAAGATTAATATAATAAATAAATTAAATGATTTAGTTAATTAATACTTTTATGCATGTATTATATATGCTAATATATATTGTTTGCGCCAAAATTGGTCATAATCACATAATTGCCCATGAAAGCACGCATTCACAATCACAAATCATAGATAGAAAGTATGTATAGAATATAAATATGAAGAACACACAAATTTTTTTAAAGGGAAAGCAGTAGAAAGACAAGATTTATAATGGCTCTGCGTTGCAGCCTACGTCCACTTTGAAGAGTTGATGTTTTATTAATGATTCTCCCCTGATTTACAAGAGTACAATTGACAATATCCGAATTACAATGGAGTTCAGCAGAGTAATGGCGTAGAAGAGCCAAAATGATCCATTTTCTGCCGGTCTGGGGTCACTATTTATAGGCGTAGGCAGCAAATATCTCGCCTAGATCTCGGAGGACTTCTACTCTCACGTGGGTGGGCCTACGGGATCGAGTTCAGGTGATTTCGACATGATATCGGAGCGATACGAATGGAATTCGTACCGATCTAGACTTGATCATTTTTGGCTGAAATAGATCAAGTACATTCTCAAGGTCATAGGCAAGCTCCTGTGAAAATTTGGTGGCATCTAGGCTTGTAGATTTTGAGATATGATCGATACAAGTTTGGATTGGTGGTAGCTAAACTGTTCGTATCTATGGTTGTTGCTCTGGTTCATATCGATATCTTCTTTGAATCGATCACTCCTTCGTATCGATCGAACGTGCGCTGACGACGTGGCTCAAGAAATCATGGGAGATCCACTTTTCATGCTCGTTAACTGCTTGTTTTGGTTGACTATGCCTTGCTTGTATCCATGAGTTGCCATGTACTTCGTATGGATCCCTGAAGCTGCTTCGTATCGATGGTTCAGTGGCCGCTTTGTATCAATCGACAATGATGTCGCTCGCGTCGATCAATCATGAGTTATTCGTATCTATCAATGGTTGATCGATACGAGGTATGTGAATGGGTGGATCGATACGTAACGAGTAGAAGTAAGATCGATATGAAGTGACAATTTTCCATGGTTATGAATTAGCTTGACTTTGATGGATATAAAGAAAGTCACCCTATAATGGATACAAAATGAGGTTCCCACCATGATTGTTGATCGATCGTCGTGATTGCTTGGATATGAACCAGAAGGTCTAGGTAGATGGACAGGAATGGATGCTTGTGGGATGGACAAGAAGGTTGGTGCATGGGTGCAACCCAAAGAAGTCCCCTCCTTGACCCGAAGTGGACACTTTAATGACCCGAAGAATGGTGCTTGGCAACTCGAAGCGACTTGTAAATGTGTCAATCCATCAAAGACTTGGAGCAAGCCCTTCTCTGACCGAAGAGAACCTGTCTATGACTCAAAGCAAACATGAAGGTGACTCGGAGCAAACTCCATGCAACTTGAAACAACTTGATCTTTATCGAAACCACATTTTAAACATCTTGTAGTATCTATTTGTCGACCATGCTATATTCTGGCTTCGTGAGCACGCTTAATATCTGTGAAAATTTGGCTTTGACCATCGCGCTGTCGGTTGGGTTAAATCCGCCTGCATTCTGCCTCGCCAAAAGGCGGGTTAACACTTTGCCCACCAAAACATGCCTTGTGATAGGTAAGTGTGTTTTATAGTGCCATAAGCCAGATGTTCGTTTCTATCGATGACCTGTAAAGAGATTGATAATCCTACCTGACTATGAATAGTGATCATTCATGATCATATGCCGTTCGAGGTGGTACGTGATCGTTCAAGGTCGAATGCCATTCAAGGCAAGTTGTGACCGTTTAAGGTTGAATGCCGTTCGAGGCGAATTATGACCGTTCGCAGTCGGGTGGCGTTGAAGGCAAATTGTGATCGTTCGTGGTCGGGTGCCATTCGAGGAGAGTTGTGTGTGCCAGGGTGGGACATAGTATTACTAATGTCAGATTTCACGTTTGAGTGAGTTTCTGAATTGTTTGTTATGATGGTTTATCGCCATCTCAGAGCATGCCCTAGGAACATTCGCGATCGCTACGTGTGTAGGTAACTTAGCCATTATGGAATTAGAAGTACCAAATTTACATTTGAAATGAGTCTTATAAGCAAAATGTCCAACCAAATCTAGTCCAGATGCAAAAAATAGAAAACAAAAGCAAAACAGAGACGTCAAAGTGCAGACACCTACATAGATGCGGTTGATAGTCGTCTCATATCACGCCCGAGGACCGTTCGTGATCCTACACATGTGTAAGCGACTAAACTGCACTAGTATGGAGTGTGTGACTTATTCGTCATTATTTCAATCAGTTGATGACAAGCCGATGCCTCAATCCTGAGCCGTCCCTAGTTGATGAAGATTGTGGTCGTTCTTACTACACCGTTGCTGCTCGCCTCCTCGTGTTTCATAGTAGCATGTCATTCGGGATATGCCCTTCTATCTCATCCCTCAAGTGTCTATAATCATTCATACTATGGTCGCTTAGCTCATGGAATAACCAGTACTTGTCTGATTTCCTCTCATTGTTGGTCGGATCCCTTCTCATTGGCCTCCGAGAGGGTATTTTCCCCCTAGTGTCTTGGTAGATTCGTTCCAAAGTCTCGTTCAGCTCTGAATAAGAGCTTAATCTCGGCTACTTTCACGGCTGTTTTGGTTCATCACAGCTATCCTCTCCTTTCAGTTTTCCTTTATCCTTGCCTAAATCTATTCCGGGCGGATCTCCGCTTTTGACTGCATATACTTCAACTCCCTCTCCTTCCTCTCTCTCAGCGGTTGCATCCTCTTGTCGTAGAAACCTTTCTGCCTCGTGGTAAAACTCTCCTAGATCCATGGGTTGATCCCTTGTCAATGAATTCTTGAATTGTGTTCCATCACCTATGCAAGATACAACTGCCATCAAAACCGTGGATGGATTTGGTCAATCCACTAATGCTGCCGCTACATTGAATCGTGTTAGAAAACTCCTCAAAGATTCATCGGTTCTCTGCTTTATTGTTGTCAACTCATCACATTCTTGGGCCTCAAAATGTGAACTCTGAACTGCCTCAGAAAATTCTCAATCAACTTGGTTCATGTTCCAATGGACCCGCTCTCCCATTGCCTGAACCACAGTGCGGCTATGTCTGTCAAATACAATGGGAAACACTGGGCCATGACCTCCTCCGACGCTCCCAGTACCTCCGTGTGCCTAATATACCTTGTCAGATGAACAGTGGGATCGGTCCTCCCATCGTACATCTCCAGTGTTGGTAGCTTGAATTCTAGTGGATTCCTAGCCTGCCTAATTGCGGGAGCGAAGGGGCTCCTATTCACATCTTTCAGATCTCTATTCACTAGTACTCCCCTCATGGCTCGTCTGACCATCTTTGCCAATCTGTCACTGTCTCCCAGTTGTAATCCTTGTTTGTTGCCTCCAATCTGCCCCTCGAGTTCACAAGGGAATCTTGAAATCTGCTCCCCTGGACGGGGATCCGTTCCTCTATCAACGCCATGCTGCATAGTTCTAGCTAGTATCCTACCTGAGATCGGATCAACATGCTCTTGGGGATTGCCCCCCAGGTCAAGGGCTACTCCAGATGGCTCTGCTCTATCTGATTGCTTGTTAGGTCCTTCTGGTCCAACTCCGTGGATCTGAACTCCAGCTCCTCGTGATGTTCCTGCCTATCCAAATTGTCTAGGAATGCTCTACATCATTTTCTCCTGCCTTTTCAATAATTCTTTATGCATAACTCCCATCGTCATCTACATCTGATCTCTGGTGATGAAGACCGAAGTCTGATTAGCTTCTAAGAATGCTTCCTAGCTTCCTTCATGCTGACTTCTCTTCTCTCTTTGTCTCCTTATTGAATGCTTCGTGATAGCTTTTCGGATCCAAGTCTTTAAGCCTTCAGATCCAAAATCCAAGCTGCAGAATCCCTTAATGCTAGCGTTCTCAGTGAAAGCACTAAAACGTTTGAGCCGGAATTGGTTACAAACACCCAATTGCCAAGGAAAGTACCCGTTCATAATCATAGATCACAAATAGAAAGTATGTAGAGAATATAAATATGAAGAATAGACAATTTTTTTAAAGGGAAAGCAGTAGAAAGACAAGATTATAGTGGTTCGGTGTTGTAGCCTATGTCCACTTTAAAGAGTTGCTATTTTATTGACTATTCTCCACTGATTTACAAGAGTACAATCGATGGTATCTGAATTACAATTGAGTTCGATAGAGTAATGGCGTAGAAGAGCCCAAAAGATCCATTTTCTGTAGGTCTAGGATCACTATTTGTAGGCGCAAGCAGCAAATATCTCGCCCATATCTAGGAGGACTTTTCTCTCACGTGGGTGGGCCCACGGGATCGAGTTTAGGTGATTCTGACTCGATATCAAAGCGATAGGAATGGAAAGTATCGATCAAGAATTGATCTTTTTGCTAAAAATGGTCAAGTACATTCTTGAGGTCGTAGGCAAGCTCCTGTGAAAATTTAGTGGCATCTAGGTTTGTAGGTTTTGAGATATGATCGATATAAGTTTGGATTGGTGGCCGGCATCGAGGAAAATACCCCTTTATAATAGTTTACTATATAATACATTATTTTTAAAATGATAGTAATATTTGAAAAAATTATCCTCGAAATTATAATATTTTAATACTGATTAATTCTTAAATCATAATTAACTTTTTAAATCAAATCTTTATAAGATAACTAAAATTAATAATTAAAATATACTTTTAAAAATAAAAAATATAACTTTAAAATAATAATTAAATACTTTGGAATAACAATTAAAATAGTTAACTTTAATTCATTATCAAATAATTATTAATTGTATTTAAAATATCATTAATAATTAATATTCATCCATAAAACGACTTTGGTTCAAAAATCAATTCCCAATTTGGAAAGTGGCTTAATGACTCCAACGGTACTTGATCGAGTCACCATTAATTTCAATAACCATCAAGTTATAATCCAAGTATTCACATAATATCGCATATGTAAATTAAATTCATAATTAATAATAAATCGTTAACACAACACTTACGCAATACTTATCAATTAATGTAATTAAGTGTCCCCAAAATAGTAATAGCAGAACACGATTTATTTCTGCTATATAGATGTCCAAATTAACTTATCCAATTAATAATAGCAGAGCGATGACTTACTCTGCTAAATAGGGTCCAATTAATTTAATTAGTAAAACAATGATTTATTTCCACACACGAATGTTGAATTAACCACATTCAATTTAAGTCAACAGTATTTATTTAGCTACTTAATGGCACGGTCAAAAGAAAGTTGAAATCAATACCTAAATAAAAGTCAAAAGATATATCATTAACTATAATTAACGATATATAATCAATATTAAATCTATTTACAAATCAAAACTGGTATGGTTTCATTTAACTAAGTCAAGTTATATTTTTAATCCAAATTACTTGTCAATCAAAGAAATTTGTACAATAATTTATTTTTAATCATTAAAATTAAACAGACCATTCAAAATTAAATTTATTAATTAATATATAATTAATTTAAATAAGAAATTAATTATATATTCGCTCAATTTATTATAAATCATTAAGTATTACAGAAATCTTGATATATTAGTTCAGATAAAAATATTCTACGATAGGGTCTCGATGCAAAAATCCATGCATCGACTGGATTTGAAATGAAATAGAAATAGTGTTTTAAAATCTATTGGTTTATTAAATAAAATAATTAAATTCAATTTTATTTTAAAAACAAAGCACACGGTCGATACCACAAAAACCGACCCATCCCTTCTTCCTCCATTTCCCAGTCTTCTCTCCTTTCTTCTATTTCATACGTATGTCGAAACTGTGCATGAAGGCGTGCACATACAAACTACCTCCAGCCCATAAAACTCGCCACCGATCCTTCTCACAAGTCACCTCTGACCACTACAACACGATGGACCATCTGAAATGCAACAACGTCTTTGATTCAAAAACTCGAACTTTGTTACCCAAAAATCGAATGACGTAGAGCTGTATAAATACCTCGCCACGCCTCCATAGTCCACTATCCACCACCAGATTTCATCCCTAGCTTCGCCATCGACTCCTCCACATATTCCCCCTGGTGCGCATGCATCTTTCTTCCTCGTCTCTTTGACATTCTCCTCAAAACCGAGACCACAACCAACCCATTCAAAACCCTGGTTCAACCTCGTTAAGCGAATACACACAATTAAAAATTTCTGCGCCATTTTACCTAGGTGCCCCATCCCCATCTACGCCAAATGCCATGCCACGAAATCGCCTACGTCACCGTAATTTGATGTTTCACCTGAACACGTTCATCTCCCAATACCTTCCTCCATACAACACCAAAGAAATCCTAAATCAATCTTAAAAATCATCTTTTCCAATTGAAAACACAGCTATATGATCCATTTATTTAATTATGATAGATGAAACATGATCAAAATTGATTCACTTACGGTTATTAGAAGATTTCTCTTTCCTTTCTTGATGGATTTTAATGATAAAATACAAACGACTTTGGTTTCGGAATCATGTTTTAAAACTAAACAAATATTAAGTTATTGATTGTCAAAGTTAAAGCTTTAATTGTTTTATCAAAAACAACAAGAATAGTGGAGCTATTATGTAGAAGAAGCATAGTGTCTTGAGTATAGTTGTAGTTGGCCCTGTCAGACACACATGGACACATACATATGAACATAACAAATGCACATCCTCTTGACACAGATCAAAAATTCAACAAAAATCGCAGTTATATATATAAAATGTAATATCAAGTAAACAAAAATAGTGTGTATTACTCAATGGTCTTTTGAAAATAGACGACATCGCTTAGTTTCCTCCTTCAAGCTTTGAATGACTCAAATCTTTTTATCAAAATAGCAGATCTTTGTTTTTTTTTATGTGTGAACTAAAACAAGTATGGCTGCATATATAAGAGAATAGAAATGTACAGCGCAAGCAAGAATGAGGCCGAGATATGTACATGTACAGGTTTCCATCTTTTATTTTCTTATATTTTTTCCTTTTTCTTATGTGGGCTGATTGGATATTCGGGTTGATTTAATTTTTTATGCGTGATTTGATTTTATATATGCTTGATTTTGATGTTTGTGTGCTTGATTGGATTTATTATGTGCTTGATTTGAAATTGTCATCGTGAAGTTTATATGTGTATATATATCTTGAAGTTTATATGTATATATATGTGTATACACACACACACATATATATCTTTACACATACATATTTTTACCATAAACATACTTACATACTTACATATTTACATATACATTTACACTATTTTTATAAACATATATATACATATATACATACATACATACATATATATATATATATATATATATATATATTGTCATCATATACATATTTACATTTTTACCTATTTACATATACATGTAGATATGTGCATATCTACATATACATGCATGCATGCATACATACATGCATACATACATACATACATACATACATACATACATACATACATACATACATACATATATATATATATATTATCATAATTTTGAAATGGTGGGATATACATACATACGTCTATACACACACATATATCTATTTTATCATATTCAAAAATTAATGTTTAAAAATTTATATAATCTTTACATATTTAGATATCTCATTTATTCAAAAAAATCAAATGATTTGACTTATAAAAATTAATATTTCAATATTTAAAATTAGTTAATTATTTCAATAACAGATGCTAAAAAATCTCTGATCGTTACACCAATAGCCTATGCGTTCAAAGTTAGCCATGTTTGGGCTAACTAATATAGCTTACACACTTAGTACGGTGTCTAGAAGGGTGATATCTAGGATCGGAATTAGATGGGGTCAAGTACCCTGTCCTACCTTGTTACCTATCTGGCCTAAAAGGTGAAGTGAGACCAAAGTTGCCCCTGATAGAAAAGGCCCAATTTGAATTGGACCTTGGGCTGATTTTCAAAATAGTTTTGAATATTAAGACAGGATTTTAAATTTAAAAGTTACATTTAAAATAAAAACATGTTCACAATAAAAGGTTATAATATAAATTTCAAAATGTTTGAGAAGGTAAAGAAAATTTCAAAATGTTTGAAGCTATTTAAATATTATTTTCAAAATTTAAAATTTATTAATAAGATTAATAAAATAAATAAATTAAATGATTTAGTTAATTAATACTTTTAGCATGTATTATATATGCTAATATACATTGTTTGTGCCAAAATTGGTCACGAACACACAATTGCCCATGAAAGCACCCATTCACAATCACAAATCACAGATAGAAAGTATGTATAGAATATAAATATGAAGAACACACAAATTTTTTTAAAGGGAAAGAAGTAGAAAGACAAGATTTATAGTGGTTCAGCATTGTAGCCTACGTCCATTTTGAAGAGTTACTATTTTATTGATGTTTCTCCACTGATTTACAAGTGTACAATTGATAGTATCTGAATTACAATGAAGTTCAACGGAGTAATGGCATAGAAGCACCTAAAAGATCCATTTTTTGTAGGTCTGGGGTTACTATTTATAGGCATAGGCAACAAATATCTCGCCCAGATCTCGGAGGACTTCTATTCTCATGTGGGTGGGCCTCGAAATGTGAACTCTGACTTGCTTCATAAAATTCTCAATCAACTCGGTTCATGTTCCAATGGACCCGCTCTCTAATTGCCTGAACCACACTGCTGCTATGTTTGTCAAATACAATGGGAAACACCAGGCCATGACCTCCTTCGTTACTCCCAGTACCTCCATGTGCCTAATATACCTCATCAGATGAACAGTAGGATCGGTCCTCCCATCGTACATCTCCAGTGTTGGTAGCTTGAATTCTGGTGGATTCCTAGCCTGCCTAATTATGGGAGCGAAGGGGCTCCTATTCACATCTTCCAGATCTTTATTCACTAGTCCTTCCCTCATGGCTCCTCTGACCATCTCCGCCAATCTGTCACCATCTCCCAGTTGTATTCTTTGTTTGTTGCCTCCAATCTTCCCCCTGAGTTCATAAGTGAATCTTGAAATCTGCTCTTCTGGATGGGGATCCGTTCCTCTATCAACGCCATGTTGCATAGTTCTAGCTGGTATCCTACCTGAGATCAGATCAACATGCTCCTAGGGATTGCCCCCCAGCTCAAGGGCTGCTCCGATGGTCCTGCTCTATTTGATTGCCTGTTGGGTCCTTTTGGTCCAACTTCGTGGATCTGAATTCCAGCTCCTCGTGATGTTCCTGCCTGTCCAAACTATCTGGGAATATTCTACATCATTTCCTCCTGCCTTTTCAATAATTCTTCATGCATAACTCCAATCATCATCTCCATCTCATCTCTTATGATGAAGGTCGAAGTATGATTAGCTCTTGAGGATGCTTCATGGCTTCCTTCATGCTGACTTCTCTTCGCTCTTTGTCTCCTTATTGAATGCTTCGTCTAGCTTTCTGGATCAAAGTCTTTAAGCCTTCAGATCCAAAATCCAAGCTGTAGAATCCCTTAATGCTAGTGTTCTCGGTGAAAGCACTAAAACGTTTGCCCCAAAATTGGTCACAAACATCCAACTGCCAACAAAAGCACCCATTCACAATCACAGATCACGGATAGAAAGTATGTAGAGAATATAAATATGAAGAACACACAAATTCTTTTAAAGGGAAAACAGTAGAAAGAAAAGATTATAGTGGTTCGACGTTGTAGCCTACGTCCACTTTGAAGAGTTGATGTTTTATTGATGATTTTCACTAATTTACAAGAGTACAATTGATAGTATCCGAATTACAATGGAGTTCGGTAAAGTAACGATGTAGAAGAGCCCAAAAGATCCATTTTTTTTAGGTCTAGGGTCATTATTTATAGGCGCAGGCAGTAAACATCTCATCCAGATCTCGGAGAACTTCTTCTCTCACGTGGATGGGCCTATAGGATCGAGTTCAGGTGATTCCGACTTGATATCAGAGCAATAGGAATTGAAAGTTTCAATCAATAATTGATTTTTTGTCTGAAATTAGTCAAGTACATTCTCGAGGTCGTATGCAAGCTCCTGTGAAAATTTGATGGCATCTAGGCTTGTAGATTTTGAGATATGATCGATACAAGTTTGGATTAGTGGTTAGCTGAACTATTTGTATCCATGGTTGTCTCTCTGGCTCATATCGATATCTTCTTTGAATCAATCACTCTTTCATATCGATTGAACGTGTGCTGATGACATGGCTCGAGAAACCAGTGGAGATCCACTTGCTCGATAACCGCTTCTTTTGGTTGATCTGCCTTGCTCGTATCCATGAGTTGTTATATACTTCGTATCGATCCATGAAGCCGCTTCATATCGATAATTCGTTGGCCGCTTCGTATCGATCAACAATGATGTCGCTCGTGTCGATTAATCATGAGTTATTCGTACCTATCAATGGTGACGATATGAGGTATGTGAATGGGTGGATCGATATGAAACATGTAGAAGTAAGATCGATACAAAGTGACAATTTTCCATGGTTACGATAGCTTGACTTTGATGGATATGAAGAAAGTCGGCCTATGATGGATACGAAATAAGGTTCCCGCCATGATTCTTGATCGATCGTCGTGATTACCTGGATACGAACCAGAAGGCCTACGTGGATGGACACGAATGGATGCTTGCGGGATGGACACAAAGGCTGGTGCTTGGATGCGACTCAAAGCAGTCCTCTCCTTGACCCGAAGTGGACACATTGATGGCCCGAAGAAAGCTGCTTGGCGATTCAAAGAGACTTGTAAATGTGTCAATCCATCAAAGACTCGGAGCAAGCCCTTCTCTGATACGAAACGAATCTATCTATGACTCAAAGCAAACATGAAGGTGACTCAGAGCAGACTCCAAGCAACTTGAAACAACTTGATCTTTGTCAAAACCACATTTTAAACATCTTGCGGTGTTTGTTTGTGGACCATTCTATATTCTGGCTTCACGAGCATGCTTACTATCTGTGAAAATCTGGCTTTGATCATCGTGCAGTCGGTTGGGTTAAATCCGCTTGCATTCTGCCTTGCCCAAAGGTTGGCTAACATAATATTTAAAGCTTTTAAGATAACATAAGTATGTATATATATATATATGTATATATATAAAATAAATTTCAAAATTAATATAATTTAATTAAAAAAATTATATTAAATTAATTAATTAAAGGTTATGTAATTAAATAAAAAACACAAACATATATAAGATATATTTATTACATCCCTGTCATGGCGCCTCAACCCTGTCCTATCTCACCTTTGCCGTTACCTGTCACAGTTGCCACATTTTTTTCCTCCTGCAATGGCGCCTCAACCCTGTGCTATCCCGCCTTTGCCGTTACCTGTCACAACTGCCATTCCCTCTTCGTCCTCTCCCTCATCAGACACTTCCATCCCTTCGTATGTTTCGTCCTTACCATCTTCTCTCTCTACCATCCCTCCTCTGCCTGATCCGTCGCCTATCCCCTCTGCTGTCCCTTCCTCTCTCCTTGGCCCACCTCCAATTCCACGTTCATCCGTTCTTCCTCCACCTCCATCTCCACCTCTTTGGAATTCGCTATTCAAAGCCAAACCGCGCAATGCTGGTCGCTTCCAACCTGTCTTTTTTCCTTTGGTTTTTGATGGAGCTCTTGTTCCTCCTGTAGAAGTCATTAATGTCGGTAATGCTGTATGGGGACATTGTCTTGTTGGTTTTTTTCTTGACATCCCCCTCCCGTACATGGTCATATTGCGCCATCTTAAGCGGGTTTGGCAACCAAAAGGTTCGATTGAAGTAAAGTCAGATGGTCGTTTGTTCCTCTTCAATCTGTCTTCAGATGGAGACAGAAGGAAGATAATCCAGTCTGACCCTATTGTGATGAGGAACAAGTTATTCATTGTTAAAGAATGGGAACCATCAACTGGAAATAGTGTGAGCACTATTAAGTCAATACCCGTTTGGTTGAAGCTATCTTACATTCCTCTGTATTGCTGGTCACATATTGGAATAAATTGGTTAGCATCTCGACTAGGTAAATTCCTTTGTATGGATGATAATACAGAAAAGTTGGAAAGGATTGGCTTTGCAAAATGCTTGGTTGAAGTTACTGCGTGCACTGAGTTGCCTGATTCGTTCATGGTTAAGTTACTGGATGGCTCCGAGCAGCAAGTTAGTGTTGATTATTTATGGAAGCCACCCATTTGTGGTGAATGTAAAATTTTTAGGCATCAAACTTCTTGTTTCCAAGTGTCAAAGAACTCAAAAGTCTGTAATGTTAAGGAAACTCCAGCTGCTAATAGTGATTTGATCTCTTCACCATAGGGTAAAGATAATAATTCCAATGGTAATGGTGAACATAGAAATGTTGGTACTAAAGGTGGGTGGAGGAAAGTCCCATTAAGGAAAGTCAAGGAACACAAGAATAAGAAAATAAATAGTCATAATGTAAAAAAACAAGCTCATAGTGAATTTGATCATAACAAATCCAAGTCTTTGGATATGCATCTGATCCCTGAAGATAACACCGAAGGAAGGACTGATGTGCATGTTCCTATGCATATCAGCTCAGTTGATGGTTTAAATGCAGTAGGAGGTAATTCTGAAGTATATATGCAAGGAGTTCCTCATTATCCCGAAGAAAATATGCAAGAATTACGAATGTTACCCTAAGCAGAGTTGAAAGCTAACCCATTTTCTGTACTTATGCAAGATTCAACCGAGTCATCTGATAATGATTTAATAACAAACTCTTTTCAGGATGGCGTGGACTGTTTTATGGCGACCAATCCTGTTACTGATTCTTTCCCATCTCCATCAATTCCTTTGCAAGAAGTTAAAACTCCATCTTCTTTTGTAAATGAAATAGAAATCCAGAAATCAAGCTCATCTACTATAGCAGTAAATTTAAGCACACTTTCCTCTAGCCAATCAAATCCAAGTACTCTTAACTCCCATGCAAATATGGTATCAATCAATCTGGATTCAATATCGCTTGAACAAGCCTTTTTAAATCAAATTGAGAACTTCGTTTTTGATCGATTCAAACCATCACCTCTTTCTAATCATCCCTCTACCTCCTTGCCTCAGTCTAAATCTCCCATTCATATCACCACACCTTATACATTTCATGGTACCATTCCTGGGTGGGTATCTCCTCCTACTCGTCTGAATAAACTAAGTTCCAGTGCAATGAGGTCTTCCTCATTAGCAGCTAAATTAAACTCTGTAAGATCTGACCCTCCTACAACTAGAAGTAAGGCAAGTGTGCTCCACCTTTAATCATTGTTTTTATGAATAATATCGCATCTTGGAATATCAGGGGTGCTCATAATCCAATAAAGCTTGAACATGTTAAGTCTCTGATCAAAGACCACAACATCAAGATTTTCGCAATCCTTGAAACCAAACCATCTCTTCCTTTAACCCTAAAAGCAGCTTATTACATCAACCCTGCTTGGCATGTCCATCATAATCTGGACTATGCTACTTATGTAAGGATCCTTGCTGTCCATGATCCCCACTTCTTCACTCTCACCCCCATTCTATCTTCTTCCCAGCTTATCCACTTTCAAGCCATTTTCCTACCTCTCAATATCTCTTTCTACTTGACTTTTGTATATGCTCATAATTCTATAGTTTCAAGGCAAACTCTCCTAAATCTTCTCCCATCTTTAAGGCAGAACTCTCATCCTTGGCTTGTTCTGGGTGATTTCAGCTGTTGTTACAACTTATATAACAAACTTGGTGGGCAACCACTAATGCCAAGGAACATTGCCCCCCTGAATATCTCCATTACAGACTCTGATCTTCTACCCATTGTTCGAACTGGTGTGCCTTTCTCGTGGAACAACAGAAGCCGATCTGGGCTACGAACATATACCAATATTGATTTGCCTTTTTGTAATGAATCTGCTTTATCCTTGTGGCCAGCCATCTCTGATCATCTGCCTCACCCTATCTTATCTGACCACTCTCCGGTAATCCTTTCTCCTGCCCCTATGCCTAGCAGAGGAAAAAAGGGTTTTAAATTCTTCAATGCATGGGTCAAAGACCCCGAATTCATAACAATTATATCAACAGCTTGGTCAAAATCTTATCATGGCAATCCTATGTTTATCTTGTGCAGGAAGTTGAAGGCAGCTAAGATTGCTTTACGACATTGGGCATCTCGCAAGTATGGTAATGGCTCCCTTGCTTCTACCTCTCTTAAGGAATTGCTTGAGAAGGCACAATCTTTACTTGACAGGGATCCAACCAATCCTATCCATGCCCAGAATGAATCCATCCTCTTTCATTATCTCAATGAAGCCTTAGAAACTGAAGCCAGCATGATGAAGCAAAAGGTGCATCAAAAGTGGGTTAGAGAAGGAGATAGAAATACTGCTTACTTCCATGCTTCTATAAAGAACAAACAATCAAGAGACCATATCCATTCTTTGTGGGATGATGAGGGTAATCATCTTACTACTGTTGAAGAAATTGATCAGCATTTGGTACAACACTTCTCCAAGCTTTTAGGTAACTATGATAATTTTGTTCCCAATCTCGATATTTTTAATAATCTACCCCTCCCCATGATAAGCTCAACTATGAATAACATGCTTGTGACTATGGTGACTGAAAAGGAAATTAAATAAACTCTTTTTGCTATGAATGCCTCATCGTGTGGTGGGCCTAATGGTTTTAACGTTGTCTTCTTCAAAGCAAGTTGGGAAATTATAAGTGTTGACTTTATTGCTGCAATACATAATTTTTTTATTAACTTCAAGCTGCTTGGTGAGATTAATACAACCAATTTTATCCTAATTCCTAAAGTCAGGCCCATTGAAAATGCTTCCTCATTTCGACCAATATCATGTTGTAATGTAGTGTATAAGTGCATATCTAAGATTCTAGCTACAAGAATTGTTTCTATTCTCCCTGCTATTATCTCGACCAATCAGTCTGCCTTTCTTCCTACAAGGAGCATACTTGACAACATTATGATGACGCATGAATTAATTAATGGTTATGGAAGATGTCAGATCTCGCCAAGAACTATGTTAAAGCTTGATATATCTAAAGCTTATGATTGTCTGCAATGGTCCTCTATTGTTCGTGTTACGTCACTAATGGGATTTCCTAGAGTCTTTTTGGCTTGGCTTTTTGTCTGTATATCAACTCCGTCCTTCTCTCAATGTTACAATGGGAAAACTTCAGGGTATTTTAAAGGGAAACAAGGCGTTCGTCAAGGGGATCCGATCTCCTCTTACATTTTTATTATTGTTATGGAAGCACTGAATTGTACGCAAGCAATGAAATTTGAAGACAACACAATCTCATACCATCCTAAGTATAAACATCATCAAATCTCCTCCCTTTTTTTCTCTGATGACATAGTGATCTTTACAAAGCCTAATGACCATTCCATAGATGGCATCCTTCAGTGTCTACATTCCTTTTTTCTTGCTACTGGTCTTAAGATCAATCATTCTAAATCTCATATTCTAATCTCTGGCATTAGCATGACTGATAAAGCTAGACTCATGACACATTCTAGGCTTCAGCCTATGGAAAATATGATGACATATCTTGGCCTTCCACTATGTACATCCAGAGTTACTAAGGCTGACTGCATTTCTCTTTACAATAAAATCACTTCAAAACTTAACTCATGGACTACCAGGTTGCTGTCTATGGCTGGTAGTTTAGTTTTAGTCAAGTTAGTTTGTTTTTCTATGACTGTGTATTGGGCGAGAACATTCATTTTACCTACTCAACTTCTCTCTATGATACGAACTGCTATGTTAAGATTCCTCTAGACTGGATCAATTCATAACAGGAAGTTCATACCTCTGTCATACAGTAGTTTAGAAAAGCCACTAATTAATGGAGGCCTTGGTATCATCAATATCTCAATATGGAACAAAGCAGCGGTCAGTACTCATGTGGATGCTTTGTTGAATAATGAGAAAAGCCTTTGGGTGCAATGGGTTTGGAATTATCAAATAAAGACTGGAAGCTTCTGGACTACGAAAGTATCTCAAAATACGAGTTGGATATGGAGGAAAATACTTAGCATCAGAAGTATTCTTCTTCCTTATGCTAAGTACTCAATATCCCCTGGTTGCACTGTTAAATTTTGGAAGGATCCTTGGTTGCATGATGGCTTGGTGTTAGAAACTAAACTGAGTGTTCAGGAACGAATGCAATCACTAATAGGAAGAAATGCTTGTGCAGTTAGGTACATTGTAAATGGGAAGCTCTGCACTCCCTCTACCAGTAATCAGGATGTCAATGTGTTATGGGGGAGTTTGCGTGAGCATGTTGTCCCTATCACTCTTGAATCTGCTTTATTATGGAAGGGAAGACCACATAGCATTGGACGGGTTTATGATCTTCTTCTTCACACTGAAAATTTACCTATCTCACATTGGACTAGGGTGTGTTGGACTACCTTTTCTACGGCAAACGAAAATTTGATGTTTTGGCGTGTCATTCACAAAGCTGTTCAAACTAAAGATAAGTTGTTGTCTGTTGGAATGGACATTGATCAGCAATGCCTCTTCTGTACTTTGTTTCTGTAATCTGTTGATCACCTATTCTTCGAGTGTAGCTTCTTATCCAATATGGTAAGTTCATTATTTAATAAATTAGGGATAACGAGATATGATGGATATCTATAACAAAATGGAATGATCTGAAGAATTTTACGATGAATATGAATGGCAATAGAGATAATACTTTCTTTGTCTTAAAATCTACTTCAGAAGTGTTTGGATTGAACGCAATTCTAGGTGCTTTAAACTTGTTGCTGCTACTACTCCTCAACTCTGGTGCACAATTATGTCAAAAAATTGAATCAGGGATTAGATTCTCTTGTCATGGATTCTCTCCACATAGTATTGGGTTTTGGAACTAATTTGTCATTGCCGTTGGATAATTTTGATTCAAGTGTTTGCATGTGCTTCCCTCTGTGCATGTTGATGATTCATGTCTGGTTTATTTTGTTGCTGCATTGGTAGCTGTTTTTCTCTTCAATATGGTACATTTAGGTTGTTATCTCTTGCTTGTAATGATTTCCAGCATTTTGTATGTTTTGTGGAAAAAGATTGTTTTTGTCACATTTTCTTCCCTATTTCTTTTATCAATAAACACTGGTAGGGGCCCAGTTACCCCGCTTGCCTTTCTAAAAAAAAGATATATTTGTTACGCTATAAAGGTTATAGTAGATATGTCCAATATAAATGTTGTATTGGAACACAAATATAAAATTAATTAAAGAGTTAATTAGTTTAAATTTATTAAATAAAATTTAATTAAATAAAATACCATACATAAGACTGTCATATAAGTAATATGAAATATAAAAGTTATATAACAATAATACTTATATGATATGAATGTATAAAGTAAGATGGAACATTAAAGAAACTCAAATAGACTTAAGGAGTAAACAGACTTAATGAGTAAACAAATACGAAAATGTACGTATATCATGATTTCTGATGTGTTTAGCACTTGAATAACGAGGGTGTTTCATAAGAAATACATTATTTCATAAGTCAATATCACTCAATATAACATATTGAAGATTATGAATCTTCAATGTAATATTTTTTTGGCAAGGCCAACCGGTTTTATAGTGGACCGTCCACTTTTTATTACGAACGTAATAAAAGTTGAAGTACAAGAGCAAGGTAAAAGAACCTTATCTACTAAAAAGAAACAAAAAATACAACACAGGTACGTGACAGCTATGTACGATAACTATAAGTATCATAAAAAAAACTAGCACTCCTCCGAGGAGGGAGAATCACCAGCAACCTTAGTCACCAAAGAAGAGCTCAAAGGGGCAGACCCAGAAAGACCAGCAAAAGGGCGGAACCGGAGAGCAAGACAAGGGTCATAAACCACATCATCAGAACAGTAGATAAAGATCGATCCCAGGATGGATCAGCAAGCATGACAGAATTTGAAGTCGCATCCAAACCGTCCATATCAAGAACTATAGAATCTTCAATGTAATATTGTCCTCTACCATACATATATTAATAAATTATTTGCATATTCCTTAGTTGTTGAGAAAACTAAAGCTATGGATATTATGTGTAGTATTATTAACATATTGAATAGATGAGGTAAGATAATTATATGTATTTGTTGAGAAAACTTAAGGTATATACACTATACTTAGGCCGTCATGATATGGTAGGTATGACTGAATAATCTCTTTCAATTTTTCAAGAAAACTCAAGGTCGAAATGAGGTTAGGACACTGAAACATGGGTTAGGAGTTGTATGTGATACAACCAAAAAGGAATTATTCATCGTTTGTAGGGCTATGAGTGGTTGAGCAAACTCAAGGTTAGGATACCAAAACAGACGAGTCCTAACATCCATTCGTAAAGTCGAAAGACTTCCAAGTTTCATCTTAGGGTTTGGAGAAACATAAAAAACTAGTGGGAGGCTTATTAGAAAAATGAAATGGTAACATTTAACCTTTTTAATATTGTAAGAACATATGCTAAATACCATTATAATTATCTACAATGATAAATTTTTGCATTCAATGAGATTGGTAAAATGTTTTTCAATTAATATATACAAATGAATTGAATTGAAAATTGATAGATAGAAATATAACATATACTTACCAATAACAGATTTTTGCATGTTAACGTTTCAACACCCATGCAAGTGCCTGATTTTACAACCACTGAATACATTCGTGGTTTGGTCACTTACGCATTTATTTAGTCAATGTCAGGTATTACATTCTATAAGTTTTGAATTTTAAAAGCAATACAAGACTATGGATATTTGATCTGTATAAAATTGCATATAAATGTTATATGGTAAACGGTCAAAGTTTGTAGTGTATATATTTCGATGAAATTAGTTCGTTCAAAAAACAAATAAATCTTACTACGACATCGAGTATTCAACCTGATTGATTACAAAAGGATCGTATCGTGTTAAATGTAACACTAGACAAAACTATAATATAAATCTTAGAACTCGATCACTAAAATTTCTGTTTGATCAGTTTACATATGGCGGAACATATCTAATGTCATTAAAAGCTAAGAATAATTGAATTCGCTTTTGTAAAGAGTACGTTATGATCTTGTAGTAAGGGTTTTGTTTTGAATGGCTTGACTATTTAGAAAGAATAACGAATGTATAAGAGTAAATATGATTTAAGGAATAATTGAGATAAAGAGAGTGAATAATCATGTTTGCTTCATAAAGAAACAATGAAAAGGGGAATTGTAAAAACAATGATTGATACCTAACACCGGAATAAGAAATGTGATTCCTATTTTGAAATGTAATTTCATATAGGAAATTGTTTTCTATGAGATTTATTTCTTTGGGTTTAGGATAATTGATCAAATTACTTTCCGCTATGAACTAGTTACACTATGAAATAAATAAACTATATTAAGTGAATAATGGACCTCCAAATATAGTATGCTATTATAGCAATGGTGGAAATAGTGGGAACATGTCATATAACGCTTATTGATTGCATCATATTATGAAAATTGTTTTCGTAAAACGTACCGAACACTATTTATGAAATAATGACTATTTTTGGGTATCGATTAAGAAATAGATATAGCTATACTTCAATATGAATATTATGAATATTCGTTATGAAATAAAACTATGATGTGGCATTAGGTTTTCCCAACAAAAGTGGTGCATTGGAAAATACATAAGTATCTAATATTATTTACAGTTATTTTGGAATTATAGACTAAGCCATAGTTTTGAGTAAATAATTTGATTATATGATTTTGAATCATATGATACTGGTTAATTAAATCTAAAACAATACAGTGCAATGCGCCAATTCAACGAGAGCATCATAAGGGTTGATGAACTATTCAGCTTGATACATATAGATGTATGCAATCATAAATACGAAAACAATTCCACATACTTCATCATATTCACCAATGATTTACCCTCGACATGAACATATGAATTTGATACATGTGTAGTACGTCTATGGTAAACTCATAAAGTATAAAACAGAAGTAAATAAAATAACATGCAATAGAAATGATTCGATTTGATCGAATGAGTGAGTATATTAGAAAATATTCTTAACTACCTAAAAATAAATAAAGAATCGGTCTCAATAGTTACTTCTCCATGTGATACATAATAATGCATCGATAAGAAGTAATCGAATTTTGGCCGACAATGTACGATTGGTTGTGAGCGAAGTTGAGTTAGTTTCTTTCTATAAGGTAATGTACTTAATAGTAGTACACAAGGTTAATATTATTTCATTTAAATAATAGTTTACAAAATCTTACAAGATAAGAGTTTATAAGGAATTCCCGCATATCATAGGCCAAGGAGTTGATAGGTTGTGCGAGTCGAAAAATTGCACAGGATAATTGTTCATGAGAAATCATGTATGAATCTCCCTAAAAGGATTTTGGGAAAGACTGTCATTAGATAACATATTTATGTTTTGAACATAAATTTAGTAAACTAAAACCAAATCAGTTTTATAAATAAAGAAATTCAAAAAGCGTTTATGAATACCTATTCTATTTGTATTGAGAAATAACGGTTATTTCAAGATATATCAACTTCATTATGAAGGAATTTCTCCGAGGAGTTATTGGTAATTAATTGGAATTGGATGTGACCCCTAGATATAACTGATTAAATGAGATGAAATGTAATTAACTAACCTAAACGGACACATTGCATTTGAGTGTCTAATAAGTGTTCATGCACACCGAAGAGACACTATGAATATCTTATTAACGTCGAGAATAGATAATCCTCATTTTTCAATTAAACCATTAAGAGTATTGATTCTACGATATGGTACGATGCGAAAATAAAAAATTGATTCAAAGTATATTATCAAAATATGATTTTAAAAGTCGTACCTAAGGGATATGATCCAATTATTGCAAATGTGTCTTTAAGGGAAAGACAAATGCAAATGGAATATACTAAGCCGCATTGATAGGAATAATATCTTAAATTTTAATTGTTGAAATTAATGCAACAGATTCACCATTTGATGTGCTTAAGTAGGTGTAGATTTTACTCACAAAATTATCGCATAATATGACTTTATGTTTTGCTAATTATGTGTTGAAACGAAAAATTCTAATACACATAATAACCAAAATGTCTTGAAATCAGTGGAAGCGCTATTGAGTTTGTGAGTCTGTGGATATGATCCAAGAAATGGTAGAAAGTATCATTTTATAAGCATCAAAATTGAATAAATATTTTGATAGAAATATTAAATAGTTTGATTATCAATCAAAATGCAGAGGAAGCGTGTATTCATAAGAAAGAACATTAAAATGTACGTTGATATTTCTAAACTATAAGTAAACAGCACGTTGTTGATTTTAAACAATGTACTTGTGTTAAAACCTTAGTTGTTTTAATGCCCAATTTTGGATTTTAAATGATGTCTTTATAGTGAGTATTAATGATATTGGGAATGTCCCAAATCGATGCGCAAAGAGACCTTATTAAATTAGAGATATTTTATTGAATCTTACATACACACAATTAATGTTTTGACTACAAAACTATTTTTAAATTGATTGCTACAAATCTCTGATTTGTATTGATTAGAAAGACTTATTTTAATCTTATACACACACAATTTATTATAAATATATGTTTATAAATAAATTTTTTATTATATATATTAAATATTGTCAAAGTATGAATTAGATTTCTTTTCAAAAAAAAAAAAACAATTTAAAACGAGGCAATTATATTCCTACATATTTATTTTTGACTGCTTATATTCTTAACTATTAATTGTTATTTATATGTTGCAATAATTAAGTTTACTAAAAGGGAAGATGTAACTATCACTCTTGTCATCCCTTATTTATTTTCATTTCAATTCCTATATAATAACTATTCTAATTGTTCTTGATTATCTTATGTATACATATCAATTACCAGTGACTATGAACACTCTCTATATGTTGCATTTACATAAAATTTACTATGTATATATTAAGAATTCATGTCATATTTGAATTATTCATTAATGTTATTTTATTAATCAATTATTTAATTTAATTAAGAGAAGGAAACGAAATTTTTTCTTCTCTAACTAAATTTATGATCCATCGTTAATTGATTAATTTAAGAGAGAAAAATGAAAAGTTTCATTCTCTCAATAAATTCACGCCCTTATTAATTGAATAAGTTAAGAGAAATGATATGAAATATTTCCTTCATTAGATAAATTTAAAAAGTAAATGTTACACACAAATTTGTATATAAAAGTATACTTGATATATTCTAACTTACATACACATTAAATTAAAGTAAAAAATTATTTATAAAGTCAAATAAAATATAGATTTTATTTAAAAGAAACTTAGAGAAGTTTTAAATGAATTCAGACTTCGTATGCTCAGTAAAGATCCAAAATGGTTATTTTTTTAGAATTCACTCATTTCTTCCATTGAGGGCTGACCTAGTTCTTTCACATCTCACAAGTGATGTCTTTACTGTAAGATTTTCAGATTGTAAATTTGGCGAGACAATTTTTCTACCGTTAGGGGGAGAAAAGACCGTTCTGGTAGAAAGACGTGAAATATCATGGAATAATATATTTACATCTCATTTGGATTCACGTACCAAACAATGCCAATAGAGGTACAAGAAATTTTGCATCATCAATATATTGTTAATCAAATGCCGAATGCATTTAGTGATGTTGCAATAACTAAATCTCACATTCCAACAACAAATGCACCAGCTAGAATTGGAAGGACCATTAACAGCAAGTGAATCTAAAGCAAGATAAAAGCTTGGAAGATCCATTGGTTCGAAAGACTTGGCGTCCAGAAAAAGAAGTCTAAGTAAAAACATCAATTGATAACCTCCCAAAAAGGTTACAAATAATCCAAAAGATAACTTAAATGAAAATTCCAATTCTCTTAAAAAATCCGAAGGAATTATTATGTCAAAAGAAATGATAAAAGCTTCCAAAAATAAAATAATACTTAATAATAATGAGATCTCAATATTTTATATGAACTATGGAGAAGTGTGGGACTGGGGTAAAATAGTAATTGATGATGTATTCTCATTCGTAGTAGCTACTGAAATAATGTAAGTCGTGACTATGATGAGAATAATGATACCGGACCAAATTGTACAAATGAATGTCGAAAAGGACACAATTAGCCAAAATGGAAAGATGCTATCCAAGTTGATGTAGTTTCACTTAAAAACATGGTGTATTTGGACCGATAGAGAAAACGTCATAAAATATTAAACTAGTAGCTTATAAATGGGTATTCTCTAGAAAAAGAAATGATAAAAATGAAATCGTGAGATGTAGAACATGATTAATCGCACAAGTTTTTGGTAGAGACAAGGTTTTTGCTTTAAAAAAATATTCTCTCCTGTTATGGATGTCATAACATTTCGATATTCGATAAGCCTTGTAGTCCCTGAACAACTTAATACAAAATTAACTGATGTTGTGGCAGCTTATCTTTACGGTGAATTAGATACCAATATCTACATGAAAATCCAGATGGATATAAGTTGCCTAAAGCAAAATCAAGGTCGATATACTCGTTAAAACTGAGACAACCATCACATGGCTTGGAACAATCCGAAAGAATGTGGTATAACCGTCTGAGTGAATATTTGGTAAAAGCCAGATATAAAAACAATCTCATTAGTCCATGTGTCTCTTTATAAAGAAGTCAGTAAAGGGATTTTCTATTTTAATAGTTCATGTTATTGGTATAAATTTAAATGATACTCTAAAAGAGACTGATGAAACAATAAAATACTTAAAGAAAGAATTTGAAATGAAAGATCTTGGCAAAACTAAATACTATCTCAGTCTACGAATCGAGCATAGTACTAATAGCATACTGATCCATCAGTAAAACTACGCTGAGAAATTTCTGAAGCATTTTCAAGTGGATAAAGCATATCCACTTAATATGCTTACGGTTGTCGGATATTTGGATATTAAAAAGGACCCTTACTGTCAAAAGAAGATAATGAAAATGTGTTTGGTCTAGAAGTACCATATCTCAGTGCCAACATTGCATTTTTATATCTAGCCCACTGCACGAGACCAGATATTGTATTCTCGGTAAATCTTCTAATAAGATATAGCTCAGTACCAACGAAAAGACACTGGAATGGCATAAACCATATCATTAGATATCTGGAATGACAAATTTAGGCTTGTTTTTATTATGACATAGGTAATAATCCAAATCTGATGTAGGCTATCTTTCTGAGCCACATAAAGCAAGATCACAAATTGGGTATGTGTTTAGTAATAGTAATGCAGTTGTTTCATAGCGATTTATGAAGCAAATATTGGTAGCAACAACATCCAATCATTTCGAAGTACGAGCACTACATGAAGCAAGTCAAGAATGTATTTGGTTAAGATCATTAATTGAGCATATTCGAAACACATGTTAACTCCCCACAAGTATAGAAGGATCAACTATTATTTATGAAGATAATGCAGCTTTCGTAGCTCAGATTCAGGCAGGTTACATCAGGGGTGATAAGACGAAACATATTTCTCCTAAAATTTTCTTCACACATGAATTACAAAAGGATAATAAAATAGAGATGAAACAAATCCAGTCCTAAAAAAATCCGGCAGATCCATTCATAAAGTAACTAACCAAAATCAAAATTTCAAAAGATGGTGTATAAAATTGGTATGCATTGGCTGCATCAACAGATTAATTGAATAATGCATTATAAATTAGGGGGGATATCCAAAAGTATGCTGTAATGTACACTTTTTTCTTCATTAATATTTTTCCCACTGGGTTTTTGTTAGTAAAGTTTGATGGGGAATTTCTTGATTCAGAATTATCAACCCTCATAAAATCATTATAAAACATGTTACCTAAAGAAGAAATAAAATCGCACTATTTTCCTTGTTTATGATTTTTTCCCACTGGGTTTTTATATAAAGGTTTTTAACGAGACAATTATTCTTTCCAGACGCATATTCAATGGGGACTGTTATAATATATTATAAGTAGTAAGGGTGAATATACTAAATGTCGAAGGGCATTACTGTAATCTCTATTGCATATAGATTTTATAAATAGAGAGCTCTTTTGTGTTGTATTGATCATTTGAATAGAATAAGAATTACTTCTTTCTTTAATGGTTTCTAACCTTGTTTATTATATAACACATTATCAGCACCATGCTCTATAGGATAATAAGATAATTTTAGATTGGTAGTTTTGTTTTTGTTTTTCCACATCCTTCTTTGTTGACCTGCACATGCCTCTTTGCTTTTGATTATTTTTAAATTTAATAAATATCTCTCTATTACCTATTCGCACGTCTATCTATTTTATGGTCAATCCAAGTCTCTCACTATTCACACATTCTTCATCTTTCTTCGTCATACAAATAGTATGTTTTATATGTTTATAAACAGAATCAATGTCCACTTTTCCTTTTTGTATCTAGAAACAACAATTTATTTAAAGCTACATGTATATCTCTATTGCAAAGTTACTTCTATTTCAAGCGAGCTATGCTTACATACCATATATAGAAATCAATTCCATGTACTTTCATCTTTTGTGTTTAATCTTGCCATGTAATATCAATCAACTCTTTATAAAATTTTCTCTGCGTCGTTTTCCTTTTTTTTCATCGCTAAATTTTTTGGCATGCATATCTAAATAGTTTAAATATATTTAAAAAAATTCTTTTGATATCTTAATTAGATTTTTCATGAAAAGATGCATTTAATGCTATAGGTATTATTTTGATTCTATCATCCAGCTTTTGTACTGCATGTTACCTACCTTTTGTTTCATTCAAATATTTGTTGGTTTCTATACAGATTTATATATATTATACATACCATTTACATCATGCACTCTTACTGCCTATGCCTTAGTTTTAATTTGATTGTGACTTGACAATAGATGCTAATCTCATAGTCTTTGGTTTGAGATATTGGAAAGTAAGTTTGATTAAAGAATTGCAATAGCGGATAAGCGTAAATAAAATTAAAGAAATAGCTCTTAAGTTTACATTACATGATCCATTTACAGAAACAAATGTTTATCTTTGGTTCCAAAAGAAAAGATAGACCCAAGGGTGACCTATAATTCAAACATAGAAATACATGTATACACCGCTGTAGGCAAATTATCTAGAGTACCAATGTGAGCAAAAGTAATTATTATTGTTTTGTTTTTACAAAGCTTTGTGGTACGGAGTGGAAATGGAGATGGTATAATGTTGCGGTACATTGATGGGTGAATTCTAGCGTAAAAATTTGCTTTTATTGCATGAGCGAGATTCTATACGTTGAAAATTATTTGCCTTTTCTATAAGTAAACTTTTATCTTTATTTATATATAATGTCATCATGTAGAATTTCCAATGGAAACATATCTTTCATAGATGTTAGGTAATCTACTATTATAAAATCAATTATTATCATAATGGAGGTATAAGTTAGGACTAAGTTCTAGAATTTGGTATCTAATGTTCCATCTTTAAGTGCAAGTTATATTTTCCATAACATTGTAACCATAAAGATTGCAACTTGATACAAGCTATTTTCACGCTCCAACACTTTGTTGCTGCTTATATTGTTTAGAGTTTAGAATAGTAGTATAAAGCCCACTAGTTAATGTTATAAAAAATTAATTGAAGAGCTAACTCTACATTTTGTCTCGTATTTTATTATCCACGTTGTCTTTTTTAACATCTATTCCATAAAGGGAACCGATATGGCTGTGAATTATAAATTCCTACCAAATTTGGCTTCCATTCCAGTAAAGATGAAAGGCAAGTAGAAATAAACAAAGTTAAGAAAGTAATTCAAATAATATAAGATCTTTGTATGTATAGCTATAAAATTTCTCTAGCATAGCTTCAAAGGAGAAATACAGATGGAGACAATAAATTCGAAAAGCTATGAAATATAAGTGGAGAAATCAATTTGGATATGGGTCTAACCTGAAAATTTTGTTGCCAATAAATTCTCCTATCTAGTTCATCAAGTGTTAATAGTAACTAGTCATTAAATGCATATAACCATGAGAACAATTTGAGCATTTAAGTGTTAAATGGACATTTAAAAAAAAAAGGAAAATAAATATACAACACTACATTGAAAATGGTTAGAAATATACATGAAATGTATGCTACCCAATTTTTTTTCAATTTCAATGTTAGAGTTTGTGCGTTAAAATTTTCACATGATACCAATACATACAATCCTCATATATGTATATTGCAAATCTAATGATTCTTACCGCGTATAGTTTTATGCATCACTACCAAAATGTAAATAATCAATGTATAATCAATGTCAAATACGTCTTCCTCAACAGAGCATTTGTTTTAATATTCTAGAGTAATAAATAGAATGAAAATTACACATTATACAAATTCATATGAAAAACATATAGTGTAAGCATTGGTTGTAAATTCAATGATTATTACCACATATATTTTTCTACATCCCAGAACGTAAATAATAGTGCTTGGCTTTGGAGACGTGGGCGCATCTACAAGCGACGTGGGCGATTGAAAGGATACAATTATGTAAGATTAGTGCTTGGCGTAGAAATACAAGGTAGGAATTAGGATTTAGAAATAATTATTTAGGGAGGTGAGTCAAAATAAACAGAAAAATAGGTATTTTAAACAGAGTAGACATTTTTCAAGTGAAAATGAGTTGAGATTTGCTTAGCAGAGGTAGAATCGGATTTATTGAGGAAGACGGGTTTTGAATAGTTTGTCACTAGGATGTTAGATTGTGCATTTGAAAATAATTAGCTTCAAACGAATTTGTTTTGGCCTCCCTTACATCAATGGTCGGTTTGACAAAAGTAACTAACAATTAGGTTGCACTTCGTCCATTATATTTGTTTTAATGAAAGTGCATACTATTTAGGACAATTTTTAAGTGTAAGGTTATATTAAAGACTTACTTGTACAATCCAAAAACTGATCGTTTGAACGTAAAATTTTGAGAAAAATAAATTATTTCTGTAACGTCCCGCCTTTTCGCACACTTCAAATCGACACACATGCCGATTCAAACCATACGGAAGGGCGAATTGTTATGAGATAAATAAGAAAACGAGAAAGAAATAAAACAAAACAGAATCTCACAGTGGAAGGATAAAATATAATAATCAATTATACGGTTTATAAATCTGTTTACAAAACTATTTATATAATACATATCAAAGTTACACATACCAGTAATATCAACGCAGCGGAACAGTAAGAGTGTAGTGCAATATAATAAATAATAATAATAGAAATCTCCATCTTCGTCCTCCGGAGCTAAAGTCTTCGATCCTGAAACGCTCGGACTGACCCGAGCGAATTGAAAAGACAAAACACTAGAGTCAGAACTAAAAAATCTTAAGTTAAATTAACAGAAATAAATATGAGTGCAGTAACTCAAGAGATGCTCAGGATTTGCATCTTCTAAGGATCCTTTAAACTATTTACTATATAGTATATTTCACTATTATAATAGTATCTAATTGTAAAATAAACTTACTTTAAAATAGCGTTAAGGCTTTACATTTTCCACCTTAACACGTAATAGTGTCAATAGTCTATACAGTGTCTGCATATCTCCTGATCGGGAGACTACGAGAAGACACTCCATAGGTACGACACAAATACAAACTCGTACAAGGCGCGATAGGGTAGGTGACACGGCACAACTAGGCAATGCCAGGGTAGATATACAAATTACGCTTCCGGTCGGTGGTAACACGTAGCGCGCAGCTACCGTCCACCTCGGACAAACTCCCCCAAATCAAAGAAATCAAAAGTGAAGGTGGCCACCGAATCAATCCAAAGTCAGAGTATAGTATCGAACGGAAGTGTCCGATCAAAGGTGCTTCCTTATTAACCCGTCAATCGCTCCTGTTTTAGCCACCTTATGCCAACTCACGGAAGTTGGGTCCACGTATTTATCTTACAAGAAACGCCGCCGCCAACCTACTTCATTCTGGAATCTCCACCGCGTACACGGTTGTTAAAGTGGTTTTCGGAGTTGGCAGAGAGTATGACAACTTCCGATCCCGGTCTCTTCAACAACCAAACGTTATTATAACACCGCGGTCTTTAAAATAGTTTATACTTTAAAACCAGAAAATAATTATCCATTTCAAAACCCATATATACGATATCATTTCCATTTTCAAAACAACTCGTTTTGATATTATTTTATAAAACACAAATCAATAATATCATTTTTATTTCAAATATATTTCTTTTCAAAAATCATACTGCTTTAAAATTTATAATATCTGGAAACCAAACATTTAAATTATATTTTTCAAAACATAATACTTCGAAACTCATAACTTTAAAACCATACTTCTAAAACTCGAATGGTTTGGATATTCAACAGTATGTAAAATAGTTGATTTTAAATTACTTTATAAAGTAAATAATTTCCACGACTTTTCCATTTATTCACTTTAAATTGAGTCTAAACCACATAAATTTAGATTCACTTCCGGTTTCAATAAAACACTTCGATTTCAGTATATTCAAACTTTGAGTATTTAACCATTTCAAAACTAAGGTTGGAAATTTTTATTTAACAATTTATGGTTATATTATTTAGTTTGAAACATTCACATAATAAATCCATAAATAAAACTCAAATTTCTAGCAATTAAATATTTCCTTCAATTTGTTTATACTAGAAATATTCATTTAATTTATCTTGCATAAAAATCCAGTTATAAATATCATACCTTTAAATTTTCCAATTTTAATAAATTTACTTCACTTATGGAGTTAAATTTTTAAATAAGCTCAATTCCAAATAAATTTCCAATTTATCTTCCAATCTTAATTGATTTGAATAATTTAAAACTCTATATATACACAAGATCTTAAACCTGTACTTAAACATATAATATAAATTATCAAACTCCATTTTTCCAACTTATTCATTTTTATTTAACAGATTATACATAGCTTAAATTCAAAATTTTAACTATATATGTATATAATAAAATAATATTTATATGATATTAAAATTTAATATTTATTAAACCGTATCCTATCCAAACCATAGAAATCATTTTCAAAATAACTATATATAGACCGACGGTGTCTGTATAAAATTTTCTATCCTATGGTCAAGTGATGTGGATATTTATCATTTCAATCCGCAATTTAATATTAAAAAATGCGGTTGTATATCATTTTAAACCGCAATCCCGAATGAAATGAAAATGCATAATAACTTGCAGTTTATATAATGTAGAACACATCATCCATTCATCCAATATCAATCACCAACCAATTTATTGCAATCATCATCAATTTAAACAAACATCAATAGAGCATATAAAATATAACAAGTATCAACGAACAGTTTATATTCAGAAATAAATAAATAAATAAATAACTGTTTAACTAACAGTTTATATGCAAAATAAATAAATTTTAACTGTCAATTTATATGCAATAATAAAATTAATTAACAGTTAAATTAAATAAATGCGATTTAACTGAGATGATGAATAAAATATGCAAAAAAGTCATAAATAAATTTCTACACATGTCTTAAATCAGTTTAACAAACATAAGAAAACTTAGAAGTTGTGAGTGGGTTAAAACACTCACCTTTTGAATTTAAATCGAATTTAAATCCGATTTAAACCCAAAATTTGAACAGTCTCCAAATCCATCCAAATCAGCGGCAAAGTGTCTGAAATCCCAATATGAACCTAGCGGAGAAAACAGCGCGTGAATACGACCACGTACGTAAAAGTTATAAGCATTTGAACAATTATAGTAAAAAAATAAAAAAATAAATAAACAACTTCCTAACACCTTACCACGTCAGCGCGAATCCACGCGCCCTTTTACCCGATCGAAACCCTAGAGAAAACTTCGTGTTCGAACTACACGAGCCGCCACCAGACATCTCGTTGCCGCGCCGACGTGCGACTTAGCTATCACGATCCAAGGCCGCCGTTGTCACCTCCTCGTCGAACCGCGCCCCCTGGTGGCTCGCGCACCACATTAGACACCAGAACACGGTCGCGGCCGCCGGTGGTTTGACCATCAATCGCCGCAAATTCAAAAGCTAATAGAAGAGGATAGCCGTATGGATCGGCCTGCCTCGACACCCACTTCGCAACCATGCCCTCTGATCGTCGAACCGTTGACGATCCGCCGTTAAATAGGAAACCCTAGCTATGAACGGCCGAGGTTCATCTTGAATTTCAGGAAAAACGAGTCGTCGAATTGAAAAACGAATTACACCATTGAATTATGCTCGTCGAGAGCTTCGACATATATTTTTTCCGGATTTTTCTGAGGACTTTGAAGTTTAGGCTTTGGATTTGATTTTTGAATTGTAATTGGATCTAGGGTTTGCAGCCATTGGAGAGGAGGTGTTGAGAAGAAGATACAAGTACACATAAATGAGAATTAGGGAGGCTAGGGTTTATAACGATATATTTATAGATAAAATTGAAAAAGTAGATGGATCGGGTTGATAGATATACGTGCTACCGCTAACGTGGTCCAAAAAGCCCGTTCTGACCCCGGAACGAAATTGGTTAAACCCATATATCAAAATGGGTGTTTTAAAATATTTTAAACGCAATGAAACATGTTTCACTTCCAAATTTCATCATATGCAGAAGTTATGCTGAAATCAATATATTCAAATTGATTTCAATTAAATTGATTTCAAGGCGTTTCAAGTCCGTACGATCAAACGACAAGTCCGATCGCTACGAAACTTGAAACATTATTATAATTCATCGTTACGGATCCGATGAAACTGGTTTCGTCGAAATCCGAGTCAGTGGCAAAATGGCTATTTTTATATTAATTAAATAAATTAAGAATTTGTAAATAAATCTAATTTTTATGTTTCAAATTTTAGAATTGGAAATTTTTATCACTTAGTAATTCTTAGTCATTTATCCAAATTTAAACAATTTAGATGTTTCTTAAATGCTGATTTCATGATTAATTTCAACGTAAAATTTCGATTTCACTATACTTACAAATTATAAGTTAAATTTTGCAATAATCCCCTTTAATTGACTTTTCATTCAATTATTCAATCTATTAGTATCTAATAGATGGGACTACCATTGGATTCATACTTTATTACGTAAACATCTCCCAAATTCCATCTAAATTTATATTTACCTAATATCTAAATATTTAATAATTAACTTACCACCTTTAAATTCAATATTTATAAACTATAGATTTTTGTCATTTCTAACCCCATAGATATTTAAAATAACTAAAAGCCAATTCACATATAAATTTGGTGTCAATTATTCCAGCAAATTCAGTTTTCAAAGGTTACTGCAATTAATCCAATTAATTTGCAAATTAATTCTAATAAATTTGATTTTATTCGATTACAAACTTAATATTAAACCAAACATTACTCAAATAACATAGTTAACATTGTTTTATATTTCATTACATTAATATTTTTCCAATTTTCATCTTTAATTTGCATTAAAGACTGTATTTCAAATATATTGGAATTTTGTCAACTTTACTCATAAATTAAAATTTAAAACCTCAATTAATTATTTCATCTTGGTTTCATTCTTTTTTTTATTACATTAATTATCATATTATGAATGTAATTTTACCTTGGTCACATCTTATTGAATCCGACATTCTTCACTTACCAATTTATTCCACATTAACTGCCATAATTTAGTGAATTAATTGAAATTGATTACAAATTAACTTAACAACCTAATAAAATAAGTAACGTATAATAAATATTGTCATTAACTCTTAATTAAACTTTTAGAGGTTCATTATTTACACCCCAATATTGTAATTACTTACCTAACACTGGTTTTACTCAATTAACATTTATTACAAACTATTCCAAAATTTATTCAATATTTATTAGTTCTCTTATATTATATTTATAACCAAGTGTAACTTTTAACTTGAATTGGTTGGATTTCCTTTCAAGTTATTAATAATTTACTTATACTAACATACAACAACAACAACAACAAAGCCATTATTCTCAAACAAGTTGGGGTCGGCTAGAGATGGAACCCTTAAAAAAAATAAAATAAAAAAATAAAGTCAAATATGTAAATTAATAATAATAACTAAGTAAGATAAGAAAAAATAAAAATGTATATGTATATATAAGAGGGACGATAATAATAATACTAATAGCAATAATGATACTAACAGTAATATTGGTCAAAGACTAAACCTACGTCTTAGGCTCGTGTTCTCTAGTCCTATAATCTAAAACTCAATGCTCATGTTTCTGGTACGTAAATCGCTAGCTTCCACTCGCTCCGATCCGTCACCAAGTCTTCGGATATACCCCAAACTTTCAAATCCCTTTTTACTACTTCCTCCCATGTTACTTATACTAACATATTCCTAAATTTATTCCAATTACCGTTACAATGTTTTTATTACATAATCAATCAAATACTTTCCTTTCTCATATTAAATTATACACCTGTATAATCCTTTCCACCATTCATTCATTAGAATTCTATTTAAATTTCGATCTCTTGAAATAACTCATTCATTATACTTTTGCATATCAATAAACAAGGTTCCAAATAAATAGTGTTTATTAAATTCAATTTTTATAATTAAGTCTATTACAACCGATGTGATATTTCATAGGTTAATTATTAACATTTACTTCGTTACCAATTGTAACAATTATATTTCTTTATAGTTTAATTCCAAAATCTTATAAATATGAAAATTTTAATTAACGAAATCTTCGGGTCGTTACACTCTCCCCCACTCAAAACTTTTCGTCCTCAAAAAGGAAAAAAGAAGGGAAAAGAAGAATTAAATAAATAATACATCTTATTCAAAATATTAACTTATAAACAATAATTTACAAAATTTATTACTTTATATAAAATATACCATTTTATAATCATTATATCTTTTTATACTTAAATAAATAAAGTTTGGAAAAACATTTTCAAAATAATTTCTAAGTTTAAAAGTTTACGAAAAATTTCGGCAGAGTCTCCTTTGTACGAAGAGGCTCGGGAGAAAATATAATATCAAATATAACAATTATGTTACATATATTATCCAAAATATTATATCCTAACCCGGGAAAATATATAAAATAGCGCTATAAATCGTAATCCGAAACGTACCTATTTGTCAGGCAATTTACGCTTAATTTATGGAACCAAAAGCAGTAACAATTGCTTTCATAACCTGTGTTTCACTTGTAAAATTTAAAAGAGTTAATAATTATATAAATGAAATATTAAAGTTGTTTCAACCACAACAACAATCAATTCCAACAAACATCATATACAACAAATACAAAGCAACCATTCAATCAAACAAACAAATAGTTGTTCAGGTTCAAAACTTTTAAATTGTACGAAATGAAGAATAAACTACTAGCGCATCATTTACTCAACAGTCTTAGATAAAACTAAATAGATTATTCATTCACCCCAAATCCAATTTTAAAGAATCCTTGCCCAAACAACCATCACTAAACAACAACAAATCCAAACAACAATCAACTTAACTTATTATCAATTTCATTTCATACCTTTGTTGTTTGATTATCTTTTTAGTTATACAGTGATTTATCTTTTTAATTTACATTTACTCATTAAATGTTTGCTTCATTTATTTTTACTTATTACTTACAATTATTCAATTCCATTAACTCAGGTCATGCCAGTTCCCTTTATTTCATTATAATTATTCATTCATTTATTATTGCATGTCCTCACTTATTTATTACTTAATTTCATTTATTACAGTATTCATTTTCCTACTAATTTTATTTATAAATAGCTTCAACTGTTTACTTAAGTTCATTGTCATTCATTATACTACTTCATTTCATTTATTTATCATTTTTCTTTTTCTTTTATTACTAAATTCCATTTACAATACTTACTTTTCTATTTTAATTTGTAGTCTTTTCAATTTAAACTTAAGTTTATAACTCTATACCACCAATTCTAATAAATAAAAGCAATTTATTGAACACATTCATTACATACTTTTACTGTACAATTTCCATTACATTTCTTATTAAACATTTCAACTTTTAATATTTGGTAAGTTATACATATGCTTTTTAAAGAATGTAATTGAAAGTTATACAAGTTTTCTCATTTCTTTTAATTAATTCATTGTTCAATAAATTTTTACCTTTTGTCTTATAAGTTACAATTTCAACTTACAATTTCAACTTCCTTTTTAACTTAGCATTAATTCTCTTACCTAAATTAGAGGTTTCAATTATTAATTACTTACCTTTCATTTCACTACAATAATTGAAACAATTAATTAACGGATTTAAGAATTTAATACCGGGTTAAATTTCAAATTATTTTAAAATAATAGATAAATATACTTACAGCTTATCCATATCCAAGTATATTTAAAAAAATTCTCTTTTGTTTATCAAAATAAATCTGTAGTAAAACTACTGTAGTGGTCTTCCCACTTCGAAACTCGAAAATGAACGTCGATGATGCGTGCACTCATCACCGAAATTATTTTCCAGCGACAGAGAGGGGAGTACAACTTATTTCTTTCCATAATTTCTTTAAAACCATGCTTTCAAATTATATTGAAATATTTATATCAGAAAATATTTCTAAATACTATTATTATATTTCAAAATCCTTTGAAAGCAATTTCTCAAAATGCCGGACTTAAGTTCTAAAATTTCCAATTTTCATTGATTTTATTTTCAATTTTATTTTACCTATTATTTATAACTTTATCCCTAACAACCAATATATCGCAACTAAATATAATCTTTTTATAAAAATTATTATATATATATATAGAAAATATAATAGGCAAAATTATTTCATTCACCTATATTATAAACAAATATTGTGTCGGTCTGTCCTATTAAGTGTTTAGAAATCCCTATTGATGTCATAGCGTCCCATGCACCAACCAGAATTTATAAATACAAAACGGAACAGATTAACACAATATAAAAACCTTTTTATAAGACTAACAAATACGCTCTCTCATATATATACTCTCAGCGACTCCCATAGGGTATTTCTACCCTATTAATAAAGAGTCAAACCCCACAAAGCTAAGGTTTATCGCTAAACCAAAGCTCTGATACCAGATGCAACGTCCCGCCTTTTCGCACACTTCAAATCGACACACATGCCGATTCAAACCATACGGAAGGGCGAATTGTTATGGGGTAAATAAGAAAACGAGAAAGAAATAAAACAAAACAGAATCTCATAGCGGAAGGATAAAATATAATAATCAATTATACAGTTTATAAATCTGTTTACAGAACTATTTATATAATACATATCATAGTTACACATACCAATAATATCAATGCAGCGGAACAGTATGAGTGTAGTGCAATATAATAAATAATAATAATAGAAATCTCCATCTTCGTCCTCCAGAGCTAAAGTTTTCGATCCTGAAACGCTCGGACTGACCCGAGCGAATTGAAAAGACAAAACACTCGAGTCAGAACTAAAAGATGTTATGTAAGTTAAATTAACAGAAATAAATATGAGTGCAGTAACTCAAGAGATGCTCGGGATTTATATCTCCTAAGAATCCGTTAAACTATTTACTATATAGTATATTTCGCTATTATAATAGTGTCTAGTTGTAAAATAAACTTACTTTAAAATAGCGTTAAGGCTTTACATTTTCCACCTTCACACGTAATAGTGCCAATAGTCTATACAGTGCCTGCATATCTCCTGATCGGGAGACTACGAGAAGACACTCCATAGGTACGACACAAATAGAAACTCGTACAAGGCACGATAGGGTAGGTGACACGGCACAACTATGAAATGCCAGGGTAGATATACCAATTACGCTTTCGGGTCGGTGGTAACGCGTAGCGCGCAGCTACCGCCCACCTCGGACAAACTCCCCCAAATCAAAGAAATCAAAAGTGAAGGTGGCCACCGAATCAATCCAAAGTCAGAGTATAGTATCGAAGGGAAGTGTCCAATCAAAGGTGCTACCTTATTAACCCGTCAATCGCTCCTATTTTAGCCACCTTATGCCAACTCACGGGAGTTGGGTCCACGTATTTACCTTACAAGGAACGCCGCCACCAACCTACTTCATTCTGGATCTCCACCGCGTACACGGTTGTTAAACTGGTTTTCGGAGTTGGCAGAGAGTATGACAACTTCCGATCCCGATCCCTTCAACAACCAAACGTTATTATAACACCGCGGTCTTTAAAATAGTTTGTACTTTAAAACCAGAAAATAATTATCCATTTCAAAACCCATAAATATGACATCTTTTCCATTTCCAAAACAACTCGTTTTGATATTATTTTATAAAACCTAAATCAATAATATCATTTTTATTTCAAATATATTTCTTTTCAAAAATCATGCTGCTTTAAAATTTATAATATCTGGAAACCAAACATTTAAATTATAACTTTCAAAACATAATACTTTGAAACTCATAGCATTAAAACCATACTTCTAAAACTTGAATGGTTTGGATATTCAACAGTATGTAAAATAGTTGATTTTAAATTACTTTATAAAGTAAATAATTTCCACGCCTTTACCATTTATTCACTTTAAATTGAGTCTAAACCACATAAATTTAGATTCACTTCCAGTTTCAATAAAACACTTCGATTTCAATATATTCAAACTTTGAGTATTTAACCATTTCAAAACTAAGGTTGGAAATTTCTATTTAACAATTTACGGTCCTATTATTTAGTTTGAAACATTCACATAATAAATCCATAAATAAAACTCAAATTTCTAACAATTAAATATTTCCTTCAATTTATTTATACTAGAAATATTCATTTAATTTATCTTGAATAAAAATCCAGTTATAAATATCATACCTTTAAAATTTCCAATTTTAATAAGTTTACATCACTTATGGAGTTAAATTTTTAAATAAGCTCAATTCCAAATAAATTTCCAATTTATCTTCCAATCTTAATTGATTTGAATCATTTAAAACTCTATATATACACAAGATCTTAAACCTGTACTTAAACATATAATACAAATTATCAAACTCCATTTTTCCAACTTATTCATTTTTATTTAACAGATTATACATAGCTTAAATTCAAAATTTTAACTATATATGTATATATAAAATAATATTTATATAATATCAAAATTTAATATTTATTAAACCGTATCCTATTCAAAGCATAGAAATCATTTTTAAAATAATTATATATAGACCGACGGTGTTTGTATAAAATTTTCTATCCTATGGTCAAGTGATACAGATATTTATCATTTCAATCCGCAATTTAAAATTAAAAAATGCGATTGTATATCATTTCAAACCGCAATCCCGAATGAAATGAAAATACATAATAACCTGCAGTTTATATAATATAGAACACATCATCCATTCATCCAACATCAATCATCAACCAATTTATTGCAATCATCATCAATTTAAACAAACATCAATAGAGCATATAAAATATAACAGGTATCAACGAACAGTTTATATTCGAAAATAAATAAATAAATAACTATTTAACTAGAAGTTTATATGCAAAATAAATAAATTTTAACTGTCAATTTATATGCAATAATAAAATTAATTAACAGTTAAATTGAATAAATGCGATTTAACTGAGATGATGAATAAAATATGCAAAAAAGTGATAAATAAATTTCTACTCATATCTTAAATCAATTTAACAAACATAAGAAAACATAGAAGTTGTGAGTGGGTTAAAACGCTCACATTTTGAATTTAAATCAAATTTAAATCCGATTTAAACCCAAAATTTGAACAGTCTCCAAATCCATCCAAACCTGCGTCAAAGTGTCTGAAATCCCCATACGAACCTAGCGGAGAAAACCGCGCATGAATACGACCATGTACGTAAAAGTTATAAGCATTTGAACAATTATAGTAAAAAAATAAATAAAAAAATAAACAACTTCCTAACACCTTACCACGTCAGCACGAATCCACGCGCCCTCTTACCCGATCGAAACCCTAGAGATAACTTCGCGTTCGAACTACACGAGCCGCCACCAGACATCTCGTTGCCGCTCCAACGTGCGACTTAGCTATCACGATCCAAGGCCGCCGTTGTCACCTCCTCATCGAACCGCGCCCCCTAGTGGCTCGCGCACCACCTCAGACACCAGAACACGGTTGCGGCCACCGGTGGTTTGACCATCGATCGCCGCGAATTCAAAAGCTAATAGAAGAGGATAGCCGTATGGATCGGCCTGCCTCGACACCCACTTCGTAACCATGCCCTCTGATCGTCGAACCGTTGACGATCCGCCGTTAAATAGGAAACCCTAGCTATGAACGGCCGAGGTTCATCTTGAATTTCAGGACAAACGAGTCGTCGAATCGAAAAACAAATTACACCATTGAATTATGCTCGTCGAGAGCTTCAACATATATTTTTTCTGGATTTTTCCGAGGACTTTGAATTTTAGGCTTTAGATTTGATTTTTGAATTGTAATTGGATCTAGGGTTTGTAGCCATTGGAGAGGAGGAGTTGAGAAGAAGATATACGTACAGATAAATGAGAATTGGGGACGCTAGGGTTTATAACGATATATTTATAGATAAAGTTGAAAAAATAGATGGATTGGGTTGATAGATATACGTGCTACCGCTAACGTGGCCCAAAAAGCCCGTTCTGACCCCGGAACGAAGTTGGTTAAACCCATATATCAAAATGGGTGTTTTAAAATATTTTAAATGCAATGGAACAGGTTCACATCCAAATTCCATCATATGCAGAAGTTATGCTGAAATCATTATATTCAAATTGATTTCAATTGATTTCAATTAAATTGATTTCAAGGCGTTTCAAGTCCGTACGATCAAACGACAAGTCCGATCGCTACGAAACTTGAAACATTATTATAATTCACCGTTACAAATCCGATGAAACTGGTTTCGTCGAAATCCGAGTCAGTGGCCAAAATGGTTATTTTTATATTAATTAAATAAATTAAGAATTTGTAAATAAATCCCATTTTTATATTTCAAATTTTAGAATTGGAAATTTTTATCACTTAATAATTCTTAGTCATTTATCCAAATTTAAACAATTTAGATGTTTCTTAAATGTTGATTTCATTATTAATTTCAACGTAAAATTTCGATTTCACTATATTTACAAATTATAAATTAAATTTTGCAATAATCCCCTTTAGTTGACTTTTCATTCAATTATTCAACTATTAGTATCTAATAGATGGGACTACCATTGGATTCATACTTTATTACGTAAACATCTCCCAAATTCCATCTAAATTTATATTTACCTAATATCTAAATATTTATTAATTAACTTACCACCTTTAAATTCAATATTTATAAACTATAGATTTTTGTCATCTCTAACCCCTTAGATATTTAAAATAACTAAAAGCAAATTCACATATAAATTTGGTGTCAGTTATTCCAGCAAATACAGTTTTCAAAGGTTACTGCAATTAATCCAATTAATTTTCAAATTAATTCTAATAAATTTGATTTTATTCGATTACAAACTTAATATTAAACCAATCATTACTCAACTAACATAGTTAACATTGTTTTATATTTCATTACATTAATATTTTTTCAATTTTCATCTTTAATTTGCATTAATTACTGTATTTCAAATATATTGGAATTTTGTCAATTTTACTCATAAATTAAATTTTAAAACCACAATTAATTATTTCATCTTGGTTTCATTCTTTTTTTTTATTACATTAATTATCATATTATGAATGTAAATTTACCTTGGTTACATCTTATTGAATCCGACATTCTTCACTTCCCAATTTATTCCACATTAACTGCCATAATTTAGTGAATTAATTGAAATTGATTACAAATTAACTTAACAACCTGATAAAATAAGCAACGTACAATAAATATTGTCATTAACTCTTAATTACACTTTTAGAGGTTCATTATTTACACCCAATATTGTAATTACTTACATAACACCGGTTTTACTCAATTAACATTTCTTACAAACTATTTCAAAATTTATTCAATATCTATTAGTTCTCTTATATTATTTTTATAACCAAGTGTAACTTTTAACTTGAATTGGTTGGATTTCCTTTCAAGTTATTAATAATTAACTTATACTAACATATTCCTTAATTTATTCCAATTACCGTTACAATGTTTTTATTACATAATCAATTAAATACTTTCCTTTCTCGTATTAAATTATACACCTGTATAATCCTTTGCACTATTCATTCATTAGAATTCTATTTAAATTTTGATCTCTTGAAATAACTCATTCATTATACTTTTGCATATCAGTAAACAAGGTTCCAAATAAATAGGGTTTATTAAATTCAATTTTTATAATTAAGTCTATTACAACCGATGCAATATTTCATAGGTTAATTATTAACATTTACTTCGTTACCAATTATGACAATTATATTTCTTTATAGTTTTATTCCAAAATCTTATAAATATGACAAATTTAATTAACAAAATCTTCGGGTCATTACACTCTCCCCCACTCAAAACTTTTCGTCCTGAAAAGGAAAAAAGAAGGGAAAAGAAGAATTAAATAAACAGTACATCTTATTCAAAATATTAACTTATAAACAATAATTTACAAAATTTATTACTTTATATAAAATATACCATTTTATAATCATTATATCGTTTTATACTTAAATTAATAAAGTTTGGAAAAACATTTTCAAAATAATTTCTAAGTTCAAAAATTTACGGAACACGAAGAGGCTCGGGAGAAAATACAATATTAAATATAATAATTGTATTGCATATATTATCCAAAATATTATATCCCAACCTGGGAAAATATATAAAATAGCGCTATAAACCGTAATCCAAAACGTACCGATTTGTCGGGCAATTTACGCTTAATTTATGGAACCAAAAGCAGTAACAATTGCTTCCATAACCTATGTTTCACTTATAAAATTTAAAAGAGTTAACAATTATATAAATGAAATATTAAAGTTGTTTCAACCACAACAACAATCAATTCCAACAAACAGCATACACAACAAATACAAAGCAACCATTTAATCAAACAAACAAATAGTTGTTCGGGTTCAAAACTTTTAAATTGTACGAAATGAAGAATAGACTACTAGCGCATCATTTACTCAACAGTCTTAGATAAGACTAAATAGATTATTCATTCACCCCAAATCCAATTTTAAAGCATCCTTGCCCAAACAACCATCACTAAACAACAACAAATCCAAACAACAATCAACTTAACTTATTATTAATTTCATTTCATACCTTTGTTGTTTGATTTTCTTTTTATTTATACAGTGATTTATCTTTTTAATTTACATTTATTCATTAAATGTTTGCTTCATTTATTTTTACTTATTACTTACAATTATTCAATTCCATTAACTCAGGTCATGCCAGTTCCTTTTATTTCATTATAATTATTCATTCATTTATTATTGCATGTCCTCATTTATTCATTACTTAATTTCATTGATTACAGTATTCATTTTTCTACTAATTTTATTTATAAATAGCTTCAACTGTTTACTTAAGTTTATTGTCATTCATTATACTACTTCATTTCATTTATTTATCATTTTTCTTTTTCTTTTATTACTAAATTCCATTTACAATACTTACTTTTCTATTTTAATTTATAGTCTTTTCAATTTAAGCTTAAGTTTATAACTCTATACCACCAATTCTAATAAATAAAAGCAATTTATTGAACACTTTCATTACATACTTTTACTGTACAATTTCCATTACATTTCTTATTAAACATTTCAACTTTTAATATTTGATAAGTTATACATATTCTTTTTAAAGAATGTAATTGAAAGTTATACAAGTTTTCTCATTTCTTTTAATTAATTCATTGTTCAATAAATTTTTACCTTTTGTCTTATAAGTTACAATTTCAACTTACAATTTCAACTTCCTTTTTAACTTAGCATTAATTCTCTTAACTAAATTAGAGGTTTCAATTATTAATTACTTACCTTTCATTTCACTACAATAATTGAAACAATTAATTAACGGATTTAAGAATTTAATACCGGGTAAAATTTCAAATTATTTTAAAATAATAGATAAATATACTTACAGCTTATCTATATCCAAGTATATTTAAAAAAAATTCTTTTGTTTATCAAAATAAATCTGTAGTAAAACTACTGCAGTGGCCTTCCCACTTCGAAACTCGAAAATGAACATAGATGATGCGTGCACTCATCACCGAAATTATTTTCCAACTACAGAGAGGGGAGTACAACTTATTTCTTTCCAAAATTTCTTTAAAACCATGCTTTCAAATTATATCGAAATATTTATATCATAAAATATCTCTAAATACTATTATTATATTTCAAAATCCTTTGAAAGCAATTTCTCAAAATCTCGGACTTAAGTTCTAAAATTTCCAATTTTCATTGATTTTATTTTCAATCTTATTTTACCTATTGTTTATAACTTTATCCATAACAACCAATATATCGCAACCAAATATAATCTTTTTATAAAAATTTATTATATATATATAGAAAATATAATAGGCAAAATTATTTCATTCACCTATATTAAAAACAAATATTGTGTCGGTCTGTCCAATTAAGTGTTTAGAAATCCCTATTGATGTCATAGCGTCCCATGCACCAACCAGAATTTATAAATACAAAACGGAACAGATTAACACAATATAAAAACCTTTTTATAACACTAACAAATACGCTCTCTCATATATATACTCTCAGCGACTCCCATAGGGTATTTCTACCCTATTAATAAAGAGTCAAACCCCACAAAACTAAGGTTTATCGCTAAACCAAAGCTCTGATACCAGATGTAACGTCCCGCCTTTTCGCACACTTCAAATTGACACACATGCCGATTCAAACCATAGGGAAGGGAGGTTTGTTATGGGGTAAATAAGAAAACGAGAAAGAAATAAAACAAAACAGAATCTCACAGCGGAAGGATAAAATATAATATTCAATTATACAGTTTATAAATCTGTTTACAAAACTATTTATATAATACATGTTAGAGTTACACATACCAATAATATCAATGCAGCGATACAGTATGAGTGTAGTGCAATATAATAAATAATAATAGTAGAAATCTCCATCTTCGTCCTCCAGAGCTAAAGTCTTCGATCCTGAAACGCTCGAACTGGCCCGAGCGAATTGAAAAGTCAAAACACTCAATTCAGAACTAAAAGATCTTATGTAAGTTAAATTAACAGAAATAAATATGAGTGCAGTAACTCAAGAGATGCTCGGGATTTACATCTCCTAAGGATCCGTTAAACTATTTACTATATAGTATATTTCGCTATTATAATAGTGTATAACTGTAAAATAAACTTACTTTAAAATAGCGTTAAGGCTTTTCATTTTCCACCTTGACACGTAATAGTGCCAATAGTCTATACAGTGCCTGCATATCTCCTGATCGGGAGACTACGAGAAGACACTCCACAGTTACGACACAAATAGAAACTCGTACAAGGTGCGATAGGGTAGGTGACACGGCACAACTAGGCAATGCCAGGGTAGATATACCAATTACACTTCCGGGTCGGTGGTAACGCGTAGCGCGCAGCTACCGCCCACCTCGGACAAACTCCCCCAAATCAAAGAAATCAAAAGTGAAGGTGGCCACCGAATCAATCCAAAGTCAGAGTATAGTATCGAAGGGAAGTGTCCGATCAAAGGTGCTACCTTATTAACCCGTCAATCGCTCTTGTTTTAGCCACCTTATGCCACACATCTGGTTCATATATCCGCCACACATAGAATAGGTGTCCTTTTGTACCTATTTGAACAGACTTCCCAACTATGGTTGAAATCGGTTAGAACAATATTGGCTATCCAAAAAGAAAAAATACTTGTATTTGTACCTGTTATTACATGTTGAAGCTTTTGAAAATTGAGCAACACTTAAATTAGTGGAATAAACGTTGTTTTTGTTCTGTTTTTCGGAGCTTTTGAACCTTTTTTGCCCTCTTCACTCATTTAGCCCAGACTATATAGAAAAGAATGTAAATAGTAGTCCAATTTCTAAGCATGTAAAATCTTGGATCAGTATGAAAATTTGCAATCATTTGCACAATTGCATTGACTAAAAGAAAAAACTTACAGTTGGTTGATTTTTAACCACTAGAAAGTTTGTATTCATACTAAAATAATGCTGGGAGAGACATGCAAGTATGGCATTCACGTGTCCAAGTGAGGGCACATTATGCTGTAAACAAATTAGTTGATGAGGTAGGAACAAATTAGCTGACGAGGCAGGGCACATTATCCATCTCGTTAATCAGGTGTATTAGATGTTGTAAACAATAGAAGTTCCTTATGAATGCTGAAAGTATAATTGTAACGTCCCGCCTTTGCGCACGTTTTAAATCGACGATAAACCACACACGTTAGAATTAAACCATACAGAAGGGAGGATTGTTATGGGGTAAATAAGAAAAAGTAGAGAAAGAATAAAAAAATAGAACCTTGCAGCGGAACGATAAAATATAATAATCAAATATACAGTTCATGAAGTTGTTTACAAAATATTCGATTTTTCTTATAAATTATATATCAGAGTTACACATACCAAAGAATAATATCAATGCAGCGGAACAATGGTGTAGTGGAATAATATAGTAGATAATAGTACTACAAATCTTCGTCTTCGTCCTCCAGAATAAAATCTTCAAATCCTAAAACGCTTAGGATGACCTGAGCGAATTGAAAAGGCAAAACACTCGAGTCAGAACTAAAAGATCTTATGTAATTTAAATCAACAGAAATAAATATGAGTGCAGTAACTTAAGAGATGCTTGGGATTCACATCTCCTAAGGATCCGTTAAACTATTAATTATGTAGTAATATTTCGCTATTATAATAGTGTCTAATAGTAAAATAAACTTACTTTTAAATAGCGTTAAGGAGTGACCCAATATTCCCCTTAACACGAATAATGCCAATAGTATATACAGTACCATAATACCTCCTGATCGGGAGGCTACCAGAGGATACTCCATAGGTACGACACATATATAAACTCGTACAAGACGCGCTAGGGTAGGTGACACGACACAACTAGACAATGCCAGAGTAGATATACCAATTGCTGTCCGGGCTGGTGGTAACGCGTAGCAGCTACTACCGCCCACCTCGAACAACAACCCCAAAATCAAAAATCAACAGTGGCCACCGAATAAATCCAAAAGTCATATATAATATCGAAGGGATGTGTCCGATAAGAGGGGCTACCTCCTTGGCCCGAGAATCACTCCTATTTTAGCCACCTTATTCCAACTCACGGGAGTCGGGTTCACGTATTTACCTCAAAGGAAACGCCGTCACCATCCTACTTCATTCTGGAATCTCCATCGCGTACACGGTTGTTAAAGTGGTTTTCGGAGTTGGCAGAGAGTATGACAACTTCCGATCCCGGTTTTTTTAACAACCAAACGTTATTATAACACTGCGGTCTTTTACAAATAGTTTATACTTTAAAACCGGAATATAATATCCATTTCAAAACCATATAATATGATATCATTTCTATTTAAAAACCAAAATGATATCATTTTTATTTCAAATATATCCTTTCCAAAATGATAGCATTTTTAAATCTATATACCTTGAAACCCATAGCTTTGGATCTTAACTTTTAATACTTAAATGGTTTAAATATCAAAATACTATATAAAATAAAATAGCTTCTTTAATTTTCCCAAATAAATTCCAAATACCGATTTGAACCTCTAAATAAACCATTTTAATTTCCATATATTTCAAAGCTTTAAATATTCCACCCTTCCAAAACTAATTCTTTGATAATTCCATATATATCAAATTCAATTATTATTATTTAGATTTGAAATGTTTACTTAATAAATCAAACATCATTTTAGTAAAACCTTTAAACTTCAAATAACTGGATGTTCTTTAAATTTTATTAACTTGATATATTCATTTAAATCAACTCGATATTTACTTAAATCACTATAAACTAAAATTAATTTATAAAATCATACCCTTTAAAATCTCAATTTTTATTTAAATTTCACATCCATTTTTATTCAAGTCAAATTCTTAAATCCTTCAATTCAAACCAATTTCATATTTATCTTCCAACTTAATTTTTATTTAAGTCATTAAAACTCTATATATACAATATCTTAAATAGGTACTTTACCATATAATAATAAAACAATCAAACTCCGTTATTCAACTTATTTTTATTAAACCAATTTATACATAGCTTAAATTCAAGAATTTAACTATATATAAAAATAATATTTATATAATATCAAAAATCAATATTCATTAAACCATATTATATAAAATAATCAAACTTTATTATTGGGCTTATTTTATATTTCAAAGCCTATTTATATATAGCTAAAATCAATAATAAATTTGACGTTTATATAACATCTAAAATCAATATTTATATAACCCGTATATTTATTTACAAAACCATAGAAATCATTTCAAAATACTTTATATATATAGACTGCGGTGTCTATATATAATTTTCTACCATATGATCAAGTGATACGGATATTTATCATTTCAATCCGTAATTTAAAATAAAAATTACGGTTATATATCATTTCAAACCGCAATCCCGAATAAATTAAAAATGCATCATAACTTGCAGTTTATAACAATATAAAATACAACATCCATTCACCCAATATCAATCATCAACCATTTATTACAATCATCATCCAATTTAAACAATAACATCAATACAGAGCATATAATAAATAACAAGTAATTACTGACAGTTTATATTCAATAATAAATTTAACAATCTATCTAACTGGCAGTTTATATGCAATAATAAATTAGATAACAATTTAATTTAAATAAATGCAATTAACTGAGATGATGATTTTAAAAATATACAAAACAGTCATAAATAAATTCATAATCACAACATAAATTGAATTTAATGAACATAAGAAATTTTAGAAGTTGTGAGTGGGTTAGAACACTCACCTTTTTGAATTTAAATTGAATTTAAACCCAAAAATTTGACAGTCTCAGAATTCATCCAAACCAGCGCCAATATGTTTGGAATTTCAATACGATCCTAACCAAAAAAACCGCCCGTGAATTGGTGTTCGTATGTGAAAGATATAGCGAAAATTTTGTTCGAATTTCAATTTAAAAAAAAAGAACACATTTACCCCTCGCCACGTCAGCACGTCCTTATCACCCAGTAACATCGCGCAAACCCTCGTCATTCCCACGTTCACGCTCAAGCCGCCGATCTTGGCCAAAATCGACGCCACCACGAGTCACCTTGACGCGATCAGAAACCACCACCGTGACGCCCTCCTCAAACCGCCCCTTCCCTGGCCGAGCGGCCCCACTCCGCCGCCTCCACGTCGCACACCGCCGCAAGTAAAGTCGACCAAACCACCTCCAGTTCTGGCGATCCTCGGTCCATTGACGATAGACGAAAGGCAGATCCGTGAGCTGCACGTCACAAGCTTCGCAACGGCACCATCCGATCGACAAACGGTCGACGATCCACCATTGGATCGTCAAAAATCCAACACGAACGGTCAGGAATGATTCGCGAATACAGGATAAACGATGACTCAAAACCAAAAATGAACTGCAGATCCAAGATGCATACAACGAGAGCTTCGATATATAATTTTTTTGAATTTTTTTGAAGAGTTTGAAATTTTAGCTTTGGATTTGATTTGGATCTGGAATTTTGTTGTCTGTCATTGAGGAGGAGATGAAGATGGATTGTATGCACATACAAATGAGAAATAGGGGTAGGCTAGGGTTTATAATTGGGTATTTATAGACATTGAAAATAGAATAGATGGACCCAATTTATAAACGCGCTGAACGATGAATGGCCCGAAAAGCCCGTTCTGACTCCGGAACGAAATTGAGTCAATCCATATATCAAAATAGATGTTTTTAAATATTTTAAACGTAATGGAAAAGGTTTCAGGTTCAAATTACATCGTATGAAGAAGTTATGCTAAAATCAATATTTTTCAAATTGATTTCAATTGATTTCAATTTATCGATTTCAAGGCGTTTCAAGCCCATACGATCAAACGACAAGTCCGATCGCTACGAAACTTGAAATCCTACAATAATTCACCGATACTGATCCGATGAAACTATTTTCATCGAAATCCATGTCAGTGGCCAAACTGGCTATTTTCCGTTAATAAAATAAATTTATAAATTAATTAATTAAATCAAATCTTAACTTTCAATTCTATAATTGACAAATTTTGACCCTTTAAATTTTCTTAATCATTTACAAAATTTAAACAAGTTTAGATGTAAATTAAAGTTAATAAATCTATCAATTGCAGTGTAAATTTTTCCATTTCATTATATATAGAAATTATAAATTAAATTCTCAAAACCCATTTATTAAATTTTTATACCTTCTTATTCACATCTTTTACCAAAATAAGGATGCCACTAACATTGGTTCATGATTTGTTACATTATTATCCTCAAATTTCATTTTAATTTCAATAACGAAATATTTAAACGTTTAATTCCATTTTATTTTGCAATAAATTCACTTATTGAATTTTGTACTTCAATTAAATTAATAAATCTTACTTTCTATACTTTAAATCAACCAATAGTCATATTACGGATGGATTAAACCTTAGATTCAAAATAATCCATAAATTTCCTCATATTTGTCTTTATTTCAAATTGCATAACTTTTAATCTCAATTGCTACAAAAATTACACTTATAAGTTATCACTAACAGACAAGTGTTGAAATTGATTACATACACTGTTCTCATCCTGTTTCATAAATTTTACACTAATTCACCAATTAGTTCAATATGTACACTTATTTCCTTGTATTCAATTAACAGCTAAGTATAACATCTACATTATTCCCAACTTACAAATTTTGATTTAATTACTATTTATTATTATTACTTCATTGATTAATTCACTCTTTGCCTTTGTTTTCTTGTATTCAATTTATTACCAAATATTCCTATTTTCAATCAGTTATAACTTACCATTTTAAAGGTGATGTCAACATGGGTTTATATCTACTACACTAACATTCCAAATTCATCGTAATTCACATTCACATAATATTTAAATATTTAATTACAATTAATTGCAATAAACCCAATTACCTAAATTTTACATTCAAATAAATAAATCCTGATTCCCATTCTTATTATTCAACAATCATTATCCTATACATATTTAACATTTGTTTACATTTCATTACACTGATACTTCCAGTTTCACCTTTATTCGTATTAACTATTTTATTTTCACTTATTGTGTAATAACTACTATAATTCAATCATATTGAAATTTGTCAAGTTCACCCATAAATTAAGATTTTAAATACAATTAACTAATTTACCTTGGTTCCATCCTTTATTACAGCAATTGTTACTTTAATTTACATTAATCAAATGTTAAATTAAGATGTATTGTAATCGATTACCAAAATTTATTTGACATATTAAATAAATAAACAACCTATGTTAATTATCATCTATTTGCTTTTAATTGCATTTATAAGGTTGTTAACTATCATCCTAGGTTATAATCCATATAGAACATTGATTTTATTCCCTCACTATTTATTCCTTATTAATTCGTTGATTTAATCCAACCTTTACATTAACTTTTCTTATATTAATTTATTACCTTATACATTCATTACATTCCTATGTAATTTATACCTTCACACTATCCGTTATTATATTAATTAATCAACATTTACATTTGTTACTTACAATCAACTTATAACCAAGTCATACCATTTTACATTATTTCATTTATCGTAATTTCATTCAAATAATTAATATTTGACTTTGGTTAATCCTGTTACTTTTCATTTAAGTTATTATCTCCTTATTAATTAACAATTTTTTTCATTCCTTCAATATTAAATTATCAAAACTTTATCAAATTAACAAATTTAAATCATTGAAATTTACGGGTCGTTACAATAATGATGATGGTATGAAAGCTACAATTTTAATTGTTAAATTATTAGAAGCATGCTTGCATTTTTTTCTTTTTCCTTTTTCAAAAATGCATGTTGATTCATATAACTTATGCTATGTTGTGTGTTTGACTTACTGATTTGTATCATGAATTTCAATGCAACTCATGCTATGTTGTGTCTCCATTGACTTTTTTTTGTTAACAGGCATAACTTTTGCTGAAGTAGAAAGGGTGAAGTTGCTAGATTTGATCTTTGAAGACCATAAATGTAAGGGTTTTAATAATTTTAAATTAACAGTTTATTATTCATTGAAAATCGACAAATTCATTCATCATTGTTAATTTAATTCTCTACGTTTTAAAGATTATTTCCTTTATTTAATATATATATATATATATATATATATATATATATGTTGATTACATAACTAATTAAATTTTGATTGACAGAAATTGTGGTTGATTAAATGGAATGTGCTAACTTTTGAATGAATAAGAAATCAATAAAAGCTAGTTTTATTGTTGCTAGTATCTATACATTGAAAATATTATTGTGAATTTAAAATTGAGACAGGAATCGAAAATAAAATTCTGGATTTCAAAATAGGAAGAAAAAGCAACGCAAAGATGACGAAGCAAAATCGTTAGCTGGTTCTATTTCGAATTTATTTGAAACAAGGAATAAAAGTACTCAAACTTCAAATTCAAGTCAAGTTGGAGAATCTACATTGACAAATGAAAACAATGATTTTAATATTGATATCCACGAAGACAATGAGCTTATAAATGAAATTATGGAAGTAGAGATTGAAGATCAACATATGGAGGATGCGAATGGCGTAGATGTTAATGCTATTGATGAAGGTGTTGATGATGTAGTTACACTTGATCTTGAGAAGGATGTTGATATCAACTATGATCCAGGTTTATGGGGAAAAATTACCGATGTAAAAAGAATTATGTTAATTCAACATGGTTCCATTAAGATTTTGAAAGAAAATGATGCATTTTCAAGAAATAAAGTTAATGGCAGACACTTAACTTCTAAACATTATATTGGTGGTTATCCACGTGTAGAAGAGCATGAATGGAAGTGGCTTGTATATTCAAATGAATACGATAAAGTTTATTGTTTCTGTTGCAAATTATTTAAGAGTACACAATTCACATCGAAACTAGCCGATGAAGGAATTAACGATTGGCAAAATTTATCTAACTAAGCTAAGAGAGCATGAAAGTAACCCATTGCACAATGTCAATGTTATCAGATGGGTCGATTTGCTTAGAGGACTTCAACAGAAAGCGACAATTGATAAAGCTATGGAAGCTCAAATTGATCAAGAGAAGCAACATTGGAAAAAAGTACTTATGCGGATAATCGGTGTTGTCAAAACACTTTCCAGGAATAATTTACCATTCCGTGGATCAAATGAGAAGATTTATGATAAGAATAATGGACTTTTTTGTCAACTTATTGAATTCATAGCTGAGTTTGATCCAATTATGGAAAACCATCTTAGGCGGGTGAAAAATAATGAAATTAATAATCATTATCTTAGTCATAAAATTAAAAATGAATTAATAAGTTTATTGGCTAACAAGATCAAAGTGACAATGCTTATGAAAATAAAGAAAGCAAAGTACTTCTCTGTTATCCTTGATTGTACTCCAGATTTGAGCCATAAGGAGAAAATGTCCATTGTCATTAGATGTGTGAATGTTGACGATGTAAATGATATTAAAGTAGAAGAATATTTTCTTGGTTTCATAACGGTTGATGATACATCTGGGTTTGGTCTTTTTATGGAACTTAAAAATATTTTGGTTGATCTCAAACTTGATATTAATGATGTGAGAGGTCAAGGATATGATAATGGTTCAAACATGAAAGGTATAATTTTAAATTAAAATTTATCTTATTCTTGATAAAGACTATTGATTATATTATTATATATTCGAAATCTTATGTAAGTAAACATCAAGGTGTACAAAAAAAACCACTTGATATAAATCCTAGAGCTTTTTACATCTCATGCGGGTGCCATAGTCTCAACCTTGCTCTATGTGATATGGCAAAATCATGCATGAAAGCTAGGAATTTTTTAAATTTATACATTGTTTTCTGGTTCAATTCAACGTTGGGAAATACTTCGAAGCTATGTGAAGGGTTTAACTCCCAAACCATTATCAGCAACACGTTGGGAAAGCCATATTGAAAGTGTTAAAGCAATAAGAACTCAAACTTTTGAGTTAAGGGATGCTTTAATTGATATTGCAAATAATTCAAAAGATGATGCCGTGATGATGGAGGCCAAAGGATTGTGTCAAAATGCATTGGAAAATTTTGAGCTCTTAATTAGTTTGTGTATTTGGTACACAATATTAGAAAATATAAATCAAGTAAGTAAAATACTTCAAAGAGAGGAAATTGATATTGAAGATACAATTAAAAAAATTGAAAGGCTTGTAGAATTTTTAAAGAATTTAGAGAAGAAGGATTTTAAACCATGATGAAGTAGGCAAAAGAAATTGCAGATGAAGTTGGCATTGATCCAAAGTTTCTTGAAAAGAGGGTCGTAAGAAGAAAAAGGCAATTTGATGAAGATATCGTTGAGAATGACAATAGACAATCTCCTAAAGAAATTTTTAGAGTTACTTATTTTCTTTTCATAATAGATTAAGCTTTGACTTCACTTAAAGGTCGATTTGAGCAATTCAAACTTTATGAAGAAACTTTTGGCATTTTATTAAACTTAAGATTTAGGAATATTGATGACAAAGATTTGAAGCAACGTTGCTTGAAATTAGAAGGATTTTTGAGACACAATGAAGAACAAGATATTTGTGGTAAAGAATTATTTTTTGAGCTTCGACAATTAAAAAATATTCTATCATCGGGGATTAATAGATCAATTGATATTCTTAATTTCTAGAGGTCTTACCGTGATGTTAGTGGATTTTTAAATGCTTGGGTTGCTTATCGAATTCTGTTAACTATCCCGGTCACAGTTGCTTCTGCGGAAAGAAGTTTTTCAAAATTGAAGTTGATAAAAACATATCTTCGAACCAATATGTCACAAGAGAGATTAAGTGGATTAGCTATTATTTTAATTGAAAATGAGTATTTGGATACACTTAATTATGGAGAGATAATAGAGGAGTTTGCTTCGAAGAATGCACGAAGAAGTTGCTTCCGTTAGTGCATGTTAATTTTTATGATATCATGTCGGATTTCAATTTATTTTGAGATGTAATTGAAATAACTACTTGAACAATATTTTTTAATCAATGAACAATATTTTGCGATTAATGTTAAATTTTGTTATTAAAAGTGTATTTGATTTTTTGCATATAATTTATGTAAATGAGGCAACAAAACGTAAGAATAAAAAATATTTCATCTAGGGCATTAGTTACCCTTGTGCCGGCCCTGCATATGATATGTATTTATTGATATAAGTACTTATATTTCAAGATTTCATGCATTGTAACAACTTTTATTTTGTGATACAAATAAACAATGATATTTGAACCATTTAAATCATCAACCAACACAAGATAAAGTCTATGTATAGTAAGATGTTATGCGTTGTAAAAACTTATATTTGATGAGATACACTAACAAAGATGTGCACCTGTTAAGTCATTAACATATCCATGATAAGACCTTATATATTGATATTTCATGCATTGTAACAAAAATAATTTTATGCGAAAAATGAGTGAAGATATGCATTAATTAAGTCATTAGCTAATGAATGAAACGATCTTGCATATTGGATGTTATTCATCATAATAACCATTGTTTTTAAGACAAACAAACAAAGGTATATGCGCCAACTAAATAAACTCATCCGGGCATAATGGACCAACAAAATTCATCTTGTACTTGCCATAATTTAGTACAAAAGGCGTAAATATCTTTGTCACACTTGTAGATGTCGATAGATAATAAATTCACCATTCAAAGAATTTTTCAGCAGTGGCTAGCAAGTACAAACAATAAAATTTAAAAGATAGTGTATAATTAACAGCAGGGAAAGAGAGGATTAATGTTCATAATAGTTATCTTTAACCCCTTGCAAAAGTGACCAGATTTTTCATAGGAGCTGGAGGTGCTTGCTATATGTTCATGTGATTCTAATTCTTAAATTCTATTTATACGAATGAAAATTGTAAGATGACGAAATGCATGTTAGGGAAAAATCCCCTAAGACCGCCTTTGGAATAAAAAACCCAACCTTTTGAAAAAAAAATAGGATCGGATTGATGGTGATGCAAAACAAACAATGGAAAGTCACCAGCTAAAAGCAATCACAGATCAAGCAACAAAAGAAATAACACACGTGATTTATAGTGGTTCTACTATCGTGAAGTAGTGTACATCCACTTGGGGAGAGGATATCTTATTACTTTCTAAGTGAAGAAAATTTTACAAGATTGAAAATGGAAAAGAAGAATAAGAAATACAACCGAGAGAGATAATTCTACTCATATTAACCTCTGCCTTTATATAAAAATTATTATATGGGGTTGAAGGAATTGATTTATGGTCATAATCAATGCCTCATTAATTCGTACAGAAAACGTTTATCCATTTGATTTTTCTGTTTCCTCCAATTTACATACGCCTGATAAAATTCCTTCTTTAATCAGCTAATTAGGAAATTAACTAATTACCTCAATCTTCCAAAATAATTCTTCTTCTCATGTAGGTAATTTATTACTCTCTTTAATGCTATAAAAGAGACAATATATATTTGAGTAATTATCTTAAATATCTTCTAAATCTTCTACAATTGAAATATTATATCACTGAAATCAATAATATCTTCCACATCTTCTGCAATTGGAAATATTGTGTCACCAAATCTTACAATTCCACTTACATCCTCAGACTCTAAGTAGCTCTCGGACAAGACACCATAGATACTTTCTCCATGAGCTTTGGCATAGGCATCACCCATTGCGCTTTGTAAGCGAACTCCAGCAAGACCACCGCCAGCCAACAAAGTATTGAAAGTACCCTTTCCAAGTAGGACATATCCATCTCCACAATGAAAACAAACGTCTCCATCTACCAACCTACTTTCCCTTGTGCCACCCTACCACACCTAGCACTTCATCAAGCAAATCAAGTTTGATTAATGCTCAAACTTTTTAATGGGTAGTGACTTAGTAAACATATCCGCTGCATTCTCCTCTATGTTAACCTTATGAAGACGTACAAGCTTTTCTTCATATATAGAGACAAAAAAGGATTCTCACACCTCAATATGCTTCGTTCTTAAGCTGAAAGCCAGGTTTTTAGCTAAGTGACTTACACTTTGGCTATCACAATTCACTTATATACCTTCATACATGAAGCCTAAGTCACACAACAAATGCTTCAAGTAAAGCTCCTCCTTAGCCACTTTAACCGGGCTATAAGCTCTACCTCTGTAGTAGAAAAAGTCACAATTGTCTTCAACCTCACTCTCCAACTAATGGTTGTCCCACTAATGGTGAATACATAACCTGAGATTGACTTCCTTCGATCTCTATCACTAGCAAAGTAAGAACTATAAAATCCAACCAAGCTGAAATCTCTATCTCTACGGCCAAAGGCAAGCCTATGGTCTAAAGTCCCTCTAAGATATCTGAAAATATACTTCACCGACTCCCAATGCGTCTTTCCTAAATTTGACATGAATATACTCACCAATCCAACCGCCTATGCAATGTCAAGCCCAGTGCAAACCATGACATACATCAGACTACTAACTGCACTCGCATATGGAAACTTCTCCGTATAAGCCTTTTCCTTCTCCGAGATCGAACAGCCTCTACTGGAAAGTTGTATATGAAAAGGCATGGGTATGCTAATTGTCTTTTCTTCTTCCATGCTAGACCAAGCAAGCATTTTCAGAATATATTCCTTTTGAGCGATCCTTATAAGTTCAAGCTTCCTTTCCTTTGGATTTCCTTACCCAAAATCTTCCTTGCTTCTCCAAGGTCTTTCATCTCGAATTCCGCCTTACGCTTCAACTTCAAACTATCAATTTCAGCTTATCCTTGAAAGCAATCAACATATCATCCATACACAAGAGTAAATACACCTAATAACCATTCTTCAAATGCTTGAAGTACACACCAGCATCTTTGATGCTACGATCATAACCAAGTGAAAGCATAAATGAATCAAACCTCCTATGCCACTGTCTAGACGACTGCTTATGTCCATACACTGACTTCTCTAGCTTGTAAACCCAATTCTCTTTTCCAACTACGACATATCCATCGGACTACTTTATGTAGACCCTCTCATCCAAGTCTCCATGCAAGAAAGCGATCTTCACATCAAGTTGCTCCCACTCCAAGTCATGAGCGGCAACTATAGCATGAAAAATATGGATGGAGGTGTGTCTCACTACAGAAGAAAAAATCTCATCATAATCCAATCCTTACCTCTGTGAAAACCCTTTAGCAACAAGTCTAGCCTTGTACCTTACATCATCCTTCACCTTAAACACCTACTTGCAACCTATGGCTCGACTTCCTTAAGGAGAAGATACCAAATCTCAAGTCTTGTTCTTCATCAATGATTCTAGCTCCTGTACCATAGCGCACATCCACTTCGAACCGTCACATGGCTTCAACTTCATCAAGGTCAGGCAGCTCCCTATGAACCATATGTAGGGAATACTCAAACTGGCCACTAAGGCTAAGGTTTGCAAACTGGCAATCATCATACCTCTCAGGTGGCCTAATAGTCCTACGACTGGCCGAATACGTACAACTTTGCCTAAACTCCTTTCAGTTGTACCTTGAGCTAAACTTCCTCTAGTTTCGTGCACATCACCAACACTACTAGAAGGCGCCTGTAGACTTCTCTATAATATCACATCAACTGCATCTACATCACTCTTAATGGCATCAAAAACTCTACTATTACGCTGTAAAATTGGAACCACTTCCATCTCCTTAAGCCTATATGAAACAACTGATGTGGTATGTAAGTCTTTCTTAGGATTGAACATTCCTAACTCATCATAAGTAACATGTTTGGAATGAAAAGTTTTCCTATCAACAGGGTGTTAAATAAGATTCCCTTTGATACCATTTGTGTATCTTAGTAGGATGTCCTTATATGCTCCAGCCTCCAACTTATCAACATCTGTATGGTGAGCATGCACATGACAACCAAAAGTACGAAAATAAACAAGGTACATGGCTTTACCTCTCTACGTCTCTTATGAAATCTTTTCCTCTGTGACTGAGCATGGAATTCGATTAACAATATGCGCTGCAGTGATAATGCCTTAGTACAAAATCCTCAAGATAAGCATGCCGCAATCTCAAGCAAAGAGTCTTCTCAAGTAAAGTCTCATTCATCCTCTCAGCAACCCTATTCCACTGCAAACTACCTAGTGTAGTGAAATATATATCAATGCCATGCTATCTACAAAAGTCGAGGAACTCCACAAAGATAAACTCGCCGCCATTATCAGATCCCGGCAACTTCGACTTAGAACCATATTGGTTCTCAACAAGCACCTTCCAAGCCTTAAACTTCTCAAAGCTCTCTGATTTGGCCTTTATCACATACACCCAAACTTTTCGAGAAAAATCATCAATAAAAGAGATGAAATACTTCGCTTCCTCAATGGAACCGGTACCAATTAGTCCCCAAACATTTGTGTGCACATAATTAAGTACCCTCTTTGATCTATGGAGTCTAACTCCAAAGGATACCTTAGTTTGCTTACCTAACACATACTTCTGACAAAAATCCAACTTATCGAAGTCACCTTTGATTATCTTCCACCCGTGAAGAAACCCTAATCTCTTCTTAGAAATATGACCAACCCTAAAATGCAAAAGTCCGGTGGCATCTAAAGCACGAGAACTATTGACTCCAATACACGACTCTCCAAGAACTATGGTCCCCTTAAGCAAATACAGATTCAGGAACACATCTTCCTTCATAAGGACAAGAGCGTCCCTCAAAACTTTCAAACCATCCTTCTCTATAGTGACCTTGCACCCTGTGGATGCCAACTTTCCCAAACAAATCAAGGACTTTCGAAGACCCGAAATATACCGGACACTTGACAAAGTGCATATCACTTCATCAAACATCCTAATCCACACTGTATCTTTTCCTATGGCTCTACAACTAGCATCATTACCTTAAGGATTGCACTTCCCACTATGTCGACTAAAGAACTGATGTAATCCCTATCAGGCGTCATATGAAAAGACGCCATCAAATCAAGCTTCCAGTGATTTGATACATCTGATACCGCTGTAGATAACATGTCATCAGATACAGCGTTCTCTACCGTAAATGATGAAGAACCACCTTCTTCCTTCTTCTTCTTCTTCTTCCAATCTGACTCTTTCCCAATGGTCTAATTTCTTACAATTATGAAACTTTCCTTCCTTATATTCTCCTCTATAATTATTACAGAGCTTTCTTGATTTGGAATGCCCCTTAGAATTTCAGTTCTTCTTCTCCTCTCTCCCTCTCTCAGCAAATAGGCCTTGACTACTACTTCCTTCACTACCTTCACCCATCTCCTTCATCCGATCCTTCAAGTCCCCAGATAGAAGACCTGACTTCAAATCTTCAATGAACAATGTATCTCTCGCAAAGATAAGGTTGTTAGAGAAACCTGTGTAATGCTTCAGAAGGAAACACAAGAGCATGAAAATTATATGCTCTTCATCTACCTTAAAATCCACGGCCTTTATCTTCATCATAGATCGTCGAAGAAACCCAGGTGCTCTTTGATAGAAGTACCATCTGTCATCCTTATGGTGAAAATTGTCTTCAATAAAATCAGACGATTAGTCAAAGATTTCTTTAGATAGGGATTTTCTAGCTTGGTCCAAATGCTCTTAGCAGTAGTTTCACCGCTAATACCGTAAATAACATTTTCTCCCATAGCTAATCGTAAGGTACTAAATGCCTATTTTTCCATCTCTTTCCTTTCCGCAGCTAAAATTTTGGTCGTCAACTTCTCATGAGCAAACACCATAGGATGAACTTCGTTTCTCATCAGAACATCTTTCATTCTCCATTGCCACTTATCGAAGTCTTTATCACCGTTCCACTTCTCTATTGCTAAACTAGATCCTAATGCAATATAGGTCCCTCTAACATAAGGTCTTGGTACAACCACTAGAGTCTTCCCATCTCCTACCATAATGCCTAACACCCTTACTCAATCAATCTTGTCTCTTTGATACCATACTATAGGGAAAAAAATCCCTTAAGGTCTCCTTAGGAACAAAAAACGCAACCTTGCGAAAAAAAATAGGACCGGGTTGATGGTGAGGCAAAACAAACAACAAAAGTCACTAAATAAATGCAATCACAGACCAAGCAATAAAATAAAATAACATACTGATTTATAGTGGTCCCACTACCGTAAGGTAGTGTATGTTCACTTGGGGAGAGAAGATTTTATTACTTTCTTAGTGGAGAAAATTTTACAAGATTGATAATGGAGAAGAAGATTAAGAAACAAAACTAAGAGAAATAATTCTATTCATGCTAATCTTTGTCTTTATATAAAGATTATTACTTAGGGTTGAAGCAATTGATTTATGGTCATAAATCAATGCCTTACTAATTCTTCTAATCATACAAGAAACGTTTATCCATTTGCTTTTCTAGTTTACCCAATTTACATGCGCCTGATAAGATTCCTTCTTTAATCAGTTAATTAGGAAATTAATTAATTACCGAAATTCCGCAAAATAATTCTTCTTCTCATATAGGTAATTTATTACTAATATATATATATATATATATATGTCTCTGAGTAATTATCTCAAATATCTTTCAAATCTTCTATAATTGAAAATATTGTATCACTGTAACAATATCTTTCAAATCTTCTGCAATTGGTAATATTGTATCACCAAACCTTATAACGCAAACAAAGGGAATGTGTTGGTGTTATGCAATGAATGATGGAAATACCGAGTTTTCTCCCTTTTTTAAAGTTTTTTTCAAAAGACTATTATTGAATTATAGATCCCTTCGAATTAGAAGTTTTGATGTTAGCTATATTCTTCTTACTAGTAGAAAGTTCATTAGATCATCTTCTCTTTTAAGGAAAGGAAACTCCTCTCTGCAACATGCCTTATGTTTTGTATTGAGTTATGGTATAATAGCAACATATGTATTGAGAATATATTATAAGAAAATGATTGATATACCATAGCAATATGTTTTAAGATATTTATTATTATACATAAATTCACCCTAAACAATGGTATCTTATAAGAAAACCTTGTAGATTAGCATATGCAAGCTACTCATGTCATTGTTAATGAACCTAAAAACTATACAAAATAGTCAAGTTCTACAAAAAGTCCTTGTTATATCTCTGTCTCTACTATTAATAAAGAGAATTCGATGAACAGGAATTCCAACGTTTCGTTTTGAAATTCCAAAAATACCCTACCACCATTAACGGAATCTCACAATCGGTTTGCAATCTCCACTATCATCCACATTTCGACCATTCATCAACGAAACTTCATTATCAATTTCCAACCCACACCACCAACAAAAAAGCTTGAAATAAATGTTGCGACCACCAAATTTTTTGCACTTATAGCATATATCAATCCATTCATTTTTGTTAAATAAAAAATAAATATCGCTAGCTACTAGATGCATACATGTACAATTTACACCAATATACATAGAAGAACCTATGTTAGATTCATCAATTATTAGATATTCCTTTCCTCAATAAATTTTGTTTTACAATGGATAACAAAAGGTTAAACCCAAACATGTACTGCTTGATGGGAATGCATATCATGTAGTTAAGATACCCACTGTCCTAAGTTCTTATATGTAAATATAACCTTAGTTCTTAATTTGCTTGCTAACATTCGAACTAATATCATAAGATTGGGTAATGGTGTAATTTGTAGTTTTACCTATAGATGTAAAAGCAACTATAAAAAAAACTAAAGAGGGCTAAAATATTATATTAATGGATCAATAGTTAATGTATCACTACCTAAAACATTAAATTGTTAGGCATGTCTTTTTTTCTTCAAAAGTTAATTAATGTTAGTTCTCAAGGATGATATCTCTTAGGAACCTCATATGGAGAGAAATATTGTGCAATACATCTCTAAATGTTGGTTTGATAAAAATATCATGCAGTTATGATGCTACGTTCCAATAGTTCACACACTAACACACCGTGTGTGTCTATATATAAACACGTAACACAAAATAATAATATCGCTTTTATTGTAGTAAAATAATAAAATTTTATAATAAATGTTGTTATAACTAAATGCTAGGAATTATTCAAAAGACAAACTATCGAAGCATTTAGTATTATTTCTAAACAAATAACATGTAATTATCAGGCTCCAATAAGAAGTTCTCTATATGCATTAAAGGAATCGTGACAGTTTCCTAATTGGCAATATATATGAAATTACTAATCAAAAGTGCGTACGAAATAATTGGATGCTACTTTCTTTGGTTTTTGCCTAGTTTTTATTTAGAGATGGAAGTTACGCAGGTCATTAATTTTAATCTTACTTACACTCTTTTCTTGTAATTACTAATTTACTGATATATCCCAACCATGTTTGATGTAGTCGAGAAAACAAGTTTAAAAAAGTTTGATAATGAGTAAACTTTTTTTTGAAATTTGATTTGGATTGTTATATATATCATTAGTACATGTAAACCATAGGGAAAATTTAACTGATCTAGTAAAAGATATTCACTCTTCCATTTGTTGCAAAATGCATTTATTTCAAACAAGGCAACAACTTAGCATTCCACATTTTCAAATTGTTAACAAGCATTCAAATCATCTAGTTCAGTATCCGTGTGCATTAAACATATAATCAGAACTTAGTATATAACATGTACTATTTGGATTTTGAAACTTAATTCTAATGAATGAAATCCGCACATAGTTTACGTTTCTTATGCTATTTATTTTATTTTATAACTTAATTTATATTGAATGTTACTTGGTATTAAGATTTTTTAAGACTGGCTATTTTTCCAAACTTACTATGTACAGGAACTTATTTTGTGCAAAAGTAAAATTCACATAAACTTTTCCTGAAACCATTTAATATTTTTTAACTTACTTTACGCTAATTGCTATCATGTAAGGATTAATTTATACTTCAAACATGAGATCAAAGTTCATGGAAATGTATGATTAAAAATTACTTCATACAGTAAAGCATATATAATTTAAATTTCAAAATTTGATTCATATTGTATAATATTCATACATAAATTAAACAAATCATTAAACTGATTTTACAAAGGATATCCATATAAAAACCTCTTTATACTCAAACAAACAAGAGTTTATGGTAAAACTTACTTTTATAGCAAATTATATTGATATGAACTTACACAAATGACAAAAATTTACTTTGTATAATAAACTATACTTTTTTATTTTTTTGAAACTTAATTTTTAGTGAATGATATCTTGTTAAAATAATTTTTGAGAACTACTTTAGTTGTCGGAACATCAGTAGAATAGGAATGCTTATAAAAATGGGTATATCGACCATTTTTAATTGTTTGTCTTCGTAAAAAAGACAGTTAAAAATTCTTTAAACATTTGAAGAACATGAAAATTTATGAGAGAATGGATACGAAATTAGATATTGCTAATAATTTATATTTTCGATAACTATGGTCAAATAGAATTCTTGATATCTAACATTTTATATAATCGATAACTTATTTATAATTATTTTTTAGTACATCCCATTGACGATGCAAAGGATCTCCAATATGGCTAATTTATAAAAATGTGTATATAATTATAATAAAGCTAAATAATAATAATAATAGAGTAAAAATGATCACACCTAAATTTTTATACTGGTTTGTACCTCCTATCTCATGTCCTTCTCAAGTCTCTCCTTTGGATTTCCACTAATCAATCATCCTCGCTTAGCCCGGAGGAATAGGCATTATAAGATTTTGCCGACTTGACAATATTGTGCACTATAAACATAGATTTTGACTTCAGTTACAGACTTCCTATAATCTCCTTTGAAAGTGGTATGAGTATATTTACAAGGGTATGGATGTGAAAGATCACTTGTAAGAATTCTTTTGAATTATTGAGTGATCCTTTTGCAAAGAACTTTTGAATGCAAGAATAGAATTGCTAGAGATTTAGAAAGGAAAGAGAATGAGATTCATTAATTTGTTTCTTGATTTAGATCTTTATACATAGATGTTTAAAATTAGTATATTTTGATGAAGAGTAGTCACCGTTGAAGATGGATGCAACCTTTACAAAGAGAAGGGTCCATCACAAGTTTAAGAGTTTTCAAAAAACTACCCATTATAGGCATATGGTCGACTAGTAAAGATCAGTTAGTCGACTTGTTGATGGTCTAAAAAATGATTTTCAACCAAAAAGAATTTAATTCAAAAATGTAAGTATTAGTCGACTAAAAATTGGTATCGGTCAATTGAATATGCTACCAGTCGACTGTTATCTATTAGATAGTTGACTGGTTGAGAAATTTTTTGAAATAATTAAATTATGTGCTTTTAGTCGACTAATATACTTTTGTCAATCGATTGATATATATATACATATATATCGATCGACTTTTGAAGTATGTTTAATCGACTGAATCTGTTGAAATCGGTTTAAAAAAATAAGATATCTATTTTGATAAAATGTGTGCATATATCACTTCAGAGAGATTTAACAATTACATACTTCTAGACGCAAATAATTATGACTCATGCACCTTTGCTATCTTCGTCTTGTTTCTTTGACGATCAAAGATATAGTTTTTCTGTGAAGTCGAGTATATATAGAAATAGTTCTTATATAGTTTTGTCATTATCAAAATACGAAGTTCTAACAATCTCCCTTATTTTGATGATGACAACTATTCAAGTTAAATAATATAATCAGATTATGTAAACATCCTTCCCACTGCTATAAAATCCCCCTACCAATATGGCTGTATAAACTTCCCTCACTTTGTCATCGACAAAAAGAGAAAAATTTCCAAAAATAAGAGATAACTTCCTCATCCTTTGTATCACATGGTTCTTCATTTAATGGTTTTTGCTTCGATGGTGCTAGAGGAGAGGTTGGAGATGACGGTCGCAAACACTCATTGATTTTTTTCCAAATCTTTTCCAAGAATCCCATAATTTTGTCCATTTTGTTTCAACGTACTTTGAGTGAGTGTTTAGCTTCTTTCAACTTGTAGAAAGAAACATAAAAGAGTGCTTCATTGATGATTTCGGTGGCTGTTCAAATATAGTGTCTTCATCGTCAGATTCTTTGGAATCTTTTCCATGGTTTTGAGGAGATTAAGGAGTAAAAGGAGTAGTTAAGGAAGATGCTTGATGTTTGCCGCCATTCTTGTAACAACCCAGCTGAAAAGAGCCTAATTTTCAACTCAGAAAAGACCCATCGAACCTTAAACTCATTTCAAAGTTGGATGTTGGTTGGTAAAATTAATACAAAGAACAATACACAGAGCTATCTATCTATACATTCAAATATCACAACGGAAGGATAAAATACAATATTAACAATACTCATTTTATTAAAAATTCAAATATCAGTCATACAACGCAATCACAAATAACAATGCCAAATATCTGTAGTTCAATATCAAAATAAATCATGTCTAAATGGGTACATAAAAATATAAAAACAACAGAAATAGATAATTTCCACTAGTACCCTCGTTATGTAACATCCCAAAGTTTTATCGTTTGATTTTTGAATATTTAATTAATTTTATATAAATAAATGAGTTTTTAGAGTTTAATAATTTATATTCAAATATAGTGATAATTTAGATATTTGAATCATGAATTAAATATTAATTAAATGGAATAAATAACCTTATTTAACTCCTTTTAATTTATAAATAATAACAGTGAATCTATTTTGTAAATTTATTTACAATACTCTCGGTAAATGGGGTGTGGCTCCTAGAAATTCCCCAGTCATCGTTTGTCAGCCCTGGTTCCCCCTCATTAGCGGTTTGATAATTACGGATAAATTTGGTGTCTTGATAGGTGGCGCCAAGTGATGGTTGTGATCCACCTCATGTGAATGTTCTGGTCGGTGTCTTCGAGCTATTTCATGCTTCCTTAGCCTACCATCCTCCTGATGTAAATTTTGAGCATTCACTTCATTATCATTCTGGAGAGGTAGTTGGCCAGCTTCTAAGCATGCTCAAGTGTCCAAGTTCCCAGATCCAAGTCAGGTATGACCCACCAGCTGTAGTTGAGGAGCCGTCCCACTAGTGGAGGGATTGGTACCAACCCCTATGGAGGGAACGACACCGACCCGACTTGGCATGCCCTGGTGTTCTGCCAAGTGCTGCTCCGATGTTACTGCTCATGCTGCTTTAACTCTACGGCGCCTTCGCCTGTGATGTCCATCTAAAAAAATTGAACTATTTGACGCCGAGTATGAAGCGAGACCTCCTGCAGCGCTTTGGCGCTGCTGTTGAGCAATCTGGTTCATCAGGTTGGCATTAGCCTGAATTTGCTCGTTTAGCTGCCTATGAATTTCCATCAACTCCCTCATCAAGTCACTAAATTCGGCTCGGGTAATGGAATCGGTAGGGTTTCAAACTACAGAAGGCTCCACATTCACATAGGCAGGTTGGTTGCAAGGGCACCCTTGGTGGGCATTGGCAGTTTCGTTGGCATCAACATTGTGGGAAGTAGATCTGGTGTGCCTTACCATCCTGGATCCTTTCCTTAGAATTTGGGAAATCTGAATAGTATCGGCAAGCCTCTGAGGATAAATCGAGATCTCCTTTGGGGGACTTCTTCAATCCAGTAGCAACAAAAGTAATCCCGATAGCTTAAGAATTGTGTCTCTCAATGAAAACACCAAAATGTTTGCTACCAAATTGGCCACAAACACCCGAGATTAGTTTTAAGTAGTGAAATAAATGAAGAAATTAAATGAAAACAAAGGAATAACACTGAATATCAAGAGAAATGCAACAGAAAGTAAAAACAACAAGACTTATAGTGTGAAATAAATGAAGAAATTAAATAAAAACAAAGGAATAACACTGAATATCTAGAAAAATGCAACAGAAAGCAAAAACAACAAGACTTATAGTGGTTCGACGCCAGTTGCCTACGTACACTTTGAATAAATTCTTTATTGCTTCACAATTCACTTGATTATAGTTATAATCAGTTTGAAAATAAAAGGGATCAGAAAATAATAAAGGAAGTTGGTCACAACAATGGTAGAGTTTCGCTTGCAACCCCCAAAATGGCCCCTTGTGCCTCAGTTTGACTAAAACTTCGGCATCTGGATCTCCTCACCATATAGGCCCACCATAGGGAGGGCTTGGCCCCACTTTCAATGGATAAAGGTCGATACCGACCCCTATGAATCGAGTTTGGGCTAGCGATCCCTATGGTAGCTTCCTCTTAGTCTATTATGATGGCTTTCAATTATCAAGGCGATTAGATGCATGGAGCTCTAGTTCTCATAATACTTAAGTTGGAATCTTAACTTGGTCTGGATTGTGCCAAACCCTCCTGGTCCCTTGATGTATGCTGAGCCATATCTGAGCCTTGCTAGGAACATTATGCCAATCCACATTTCATGAACCATACCCTGCCGATCCATATCCTACAAATAAAAAATGTCGATCCCTTGTGCTTAACCATACCACGCCGATCCATATTGCTCCAACCTCATCCTACCGACCCCTATTCCCTGATTATCAACATGTGGACACCTCTTCCCTTATCATACCGATCCATAGTTTACGAACATACCATGCCAATCCCTTCCGCTGACCATCAATATGCTGATCTCACTGGTTTTACAATCTAGACTGATCCTCCACCATCTCAATCATATGCCGAACCATATTCTCCACACATATTATGTCGACCCATGACCATATTACATATATACCGATCTATCCATATTTCATTTGATTTTTCAAACATTCATGCTGATCCGTATTCCGATCAGGCTAAACCCCGTAATCCAACATCCCACATCATCCAACTATTAACACCATTTATCCCAGGCTTGATACAACTGCCCAGACATTATATCTTGGTCATGTGGCTATTGTCTCGTGATCATGTTTTCCATCAGCAGTCAAGTCTGGCTCCCGTAATCAGATCTATATAGCTTGGCCCAGGTACCAGGTTACAGCCTCTATGCTCTATGAACTTGAAACCTAATCCAGACTTACTTGTTTGACAATTACTACTAATTCATCTCAATAAACTTGAACATATGATGACAATGAACAACATGACTTGCATATCCACTATTGAACTTGAGGTTAAACAATCAAATCCTTAGAGCTTTTAAAATGAAATAAAATTTAGCACATGGACCCGAGTAATAGATTTCACACTTTGATATGCCGATAATTGATCCCAAAGCTTTTACAACCGATCAATCTCTTCGCCAGTTGAGACGGTCAGCGATGACGTTCACTCTGGTCAGAATCCAAACTCTCATCATTTAAATTCGTTTTCTGATTTTAAGCTTTTTATTTCTGTTATTCACCACACTACACCGCATTAGCTCACATTTTGCATGGGGGGAACGGGTAATTTTTTTAATCTCGATTGTCTATTGAGTATAGTTAATATGGAATTCAAATGCTCAAACCGTTTATCTGCAATGTCTTCTAGACCAGCCTCACAGCATAGCAATCCTGAAGCAAAATCGAGCTCCGCGACTATATCTGGCAGCCTTTGTCCTGGTCATCAGGCCAAACAAACGGAAGTTTCTAGCCTGTTGGTCAACCTTTTTTCAAATGTTCCCATCCTCCCAATAGAGGATGTAAGCCCTGTGCCCGATACAGTAGAATGCACAATCCTCTTAAATAACCCAATAGATTCTCAAGCCTTTCGAATTGGTGAGGCTGCCCTTCACAGGCTATGTTCCATGCACGGAATTTCATTCGAAGACGTCCTTGTTCCTTCAATAAATGATAGGCCTCACATGCCGCCGGAGGAGTACATAGCATGCAACAAATTCATGTGCTGGGCAGGATGCGTGCCGCCTTTCAAATCTTGTATACGAGAAAGGTTAAGATTTTTTGGAATAGCTCCCGTTCAAGTTCACCCGAACAGCTACGCCTTCCTCCATGGAACTTTTCTACTATTCATGAGCATTTTTGTTCCCCCCGCCAACTCTTGAGGACATAAGGTTCATTTATAACTTTAAACGACGGTCAATAAGTCTTTCTATGTTTTTCTTGAGCCTTAACCCAACTACTAAGTTTTAACGGGTGCTTGGAATAAACCTTCTCTTTTCAAACATGAGTGGTCCTACGTTCGATGTCCGTCTCACTTCTTACGGCGATGGTTGGAAGGATGTAAGTGTTGTCTTCACTTCACTTTTAAATCCATTAATCCAATTTATATTTTTGAATCAACTAATATCCTGAATATATATAGGTTTCCACCCACGTCCTGAGGGGCATTAGTTTTTCAAAAGCGATCTCCGCTATTCATGCCACCCCTATTGAAAACAGGGACATTGGACTTCTCGTAACTAACGAGTTATTATCTCTATTTGGGCTACTGGAAAAGGGTCGTAGCATTGGACTTCCCGAAAGTGCAACATTACCGAGAAACGTCGTGGAGCAAGAAAGGGATGTTAACATTCCTGTGATGCCCCCCTAGTCAAGGGTACTCAGAATGATGTTGAAGAAGGCGAAATTAGGAATGCCCAGACCAATGAACCTGGCGACGCTGATGTAGACCCAAGCAATGCGCCTATGGTCGAGGGGAGAAAATGCCTATAAGCAAGGCTATAGCTATTGGGGAGGACACTAGGACACTCACAATCACGTGCACTCCACTATACACTCTTCATCAATCTTTTGTATAATAGTTACTTATACATTCTTGTTTGGACTTTATTGGTGTAATGACTCAGTCTCGAGCCTTTGATCGCCTAAGGGGCTCTTTGATGTAATAAGGAAACAGGCGTAGGGAAAGAGACGACGGCTGGGAAAAAAGCCATCGTTCAAGGGAATCTTCTTCTTCCAAGCGTAAGTCCCAGTCTCATTCATTCCATTAAGAAGATCAACCCAATCTTCCTATTTACAATGGAGACTGACTTCCTATCCGAGACCTCAAATTGTCGTATCACACACTACGCCATAAATGGCCTTCTGCAACACAAAAAAAATGTTGGCTCAGGCCCGAAAAATGTTGCCATAGTTCTATGGCAACACTTTTAGGGTGATGCAATTTTTGCCGTTGCCTTAGACCTCAAAGGCAACATTTTGACTATCTAAGGCAACACCCATAGGTATCTGTAGCAACATTCCAAAAATGCTGCTATAGATATTAACTTTCTGAAGTTGTGGGTCCCACAATGTGGGGCCCACGACCCAACTGGGTCCATCCCTATGGCAACACGAACTATGATGGTTCATAATAGTTTAGGACAATAAATATAATAATAACACAGATAATAAAAAAGCGGAGCACAGATAAAACAAAAAGTCTCATATATATAATAACTAATGTCAGTTACAATACATGTGATACAGTACATGTGATACAGCTACAACTGTCGACACTGGAAGTTATATATATAAGTACATTATTGACAAAAATATACATGAGTACATATCATCCTAGATCAGATACACTAACTACTAAAAATGATAACGACTACTCCAAAAGATATGAAAAGACTTCATAGCTCTAGCAGCAACCCAAAGCAGGATATCTACAACCTGTAATAACTCGGTCTGACCCGAGTATTAAATTCAAAAGAAAATAATACACGGGTCAGTCTAATTCAAACTTAATTATTAATGCACGGAAGCAATAATAATTAAATAACGAATAGACGACAGTCAAAATAAATCTCGTCTATCCAATCCTTTAATAAGAAATCGGATAACGGTAAATATAACACGTAACAGTGTTGAACAACAAATCAGCAAATTCATAATTTAGAAAAACGACAGAATTGCCTAGACGGCAATTAACAACAAAATCTAATTATTAAATAAACAATTAGAAACTCATAATATAATTATCAAATATATAATTAGACAACAACAAAAAGGATCAAATCAAAACAAATCAAATTACAATTTCAAAATATTGAATTGGACACACAAAACAATTCAAGTAATTGAAATATCGATCCAAAACGTCAATACTGTGTGGCTGCAGTACACGCTCGCTTATACTGCCTCGCCACTACAATATATAATGTCATCATGACTCTAAATATTAACAGCAAATCGAAACTGCAGAGGTCAAGTCACTGCTATCGTGACTCAAAACAACTGCAAACAAAATGAAACTAATAGTGCAACAGGCTAGAGGTTCAAGTGCAAATCCACTATCAGAAATGTAGACTGCAATTAAACAGACCCAATTGCTTAAAGAAACTAGAAGCCATAGAGGTAAACAAGTGGTGGATATGTAAGCAAATGCAGCAACATAGACCAAAGACGCCGAACTAAAATATACACAGTGTAGTAGGACCAAAAGAAATGTTACTGCTTCAATAGTTCTAATGCAACAAAAACCACAACTGCATAATCAAAACCCAGGTGTACCTCAAAACCGAGCAGCATCAAGAACCAGTGTCACCAGGTTATACCCGAGGCAACAATGGTACTTCAGTGGCAATTATGAACAAATGTAGGGGATGCATCTGCGAAACCAATACAGTGATGGTCAGGTGAAACATATATACAGGGGATGCATCTGCGAAACTGAGCAATGTAAGAATCATACTAAATGAAAATACTGAAGTATGGTGAACAACCAAAACCACAGTAACAGTGGATCAAATGAGCAAGGCTGCACAGTGAAACTACATGCAAATTGAAACAGACAGTGGCAACAACCACTATGAAGTATATAAGTGCAGACAAACTACATGAGGATTAACTCGATGAAACCACCAAGGCAGTGCACCAGTACTAAGCTTGACTAGAGATGCAACATGGTCAGATACAAAGGCAACTGCACTATGCAAATGAACATGAATCATGCCAGTGAACTAAAGTGAAGGCATGGACTGCCACAAAAAACAGATATTGTTCGACCCAAAACACAATACAGTGAGCACATGACAAAGGCAGAGGTCGAAACAATAAGCAACCTAGTGCCAACCTGCTCAGAGATGCAGACTTTAGTACAAGTGACTCAACAAACAACAACAAAGAACACAAATCCAGACTCGAGGCAAATGAACTAGTGAACATTACAGTTCCATAATCAAGTTAAGATACCAAATACAACCTGAATGAACTAGCCTGGCAACATGGAGTCGAACAAGTCAGTAAAAACTCATCGAACCTTAAGCAATTGAATTACCAAACTCGAAGTCAGTGATAAAAATCAAGTTAAAATCTGGTAATATCAAAACAAGTTGAAGCCGTGAATGAACAAATCAGTGTCAAAGAAATCAACATCGGAAAAATCATTTCGAAACCGAGGCCAATATTATCACATTTTAGAGTAATCGAAATAGCAGTTTTCACAAAATCAACTTATTTACAACTAGCCAACAGAGAGTCCAAAACAACAGTTAATGGCCGAAGTCAAGAAGAATGACATCAACATTGTCAATTCAAGTAAGCGAAATTATTTGACATGAACAAATCAAAAATCACCAACATCAAACAAAATCAAACTAAATAAACATAGCATCTGAATCAGATGTGAGTGGATAGCACTCACCTTACTCGAAGCGAAGACGAACTCAATCAATTTCAAAGAGCCGTGAGCAGATCAGAGAAACGTGCGATCGACGAAGCAAACGACGTAAATCCTTCATTCGATCGAACGACTAAAGTCAGCATCTTTGAAATTAGGAAAGCCCTAATTTTTGGAGGAACGATCAACGAAAATTGAAGCCGCCATTATTATTAATTTTTTTCATTTAGGGTTTTTCGAATGAAAATGAATGGAGGGGGCCGGGTTTGTCAAAAGAAACGAAGAGGGGAACCGGTTATACAATTCAACATTTATCACAACACCACAAAGAGTGGTGTTCGGATTGATGAGGTGTCACGTTCTCTAACGTAGGATTTGCCTTGGTATATTGGCGCGGATCGGTGCGAAAGATATGCAAAGATCTTCTATAGCAACACTATAAAAAAATGTTGCATCAATTACACTTTTTTAGCTAGAGCAACACATTTTTATGGCTAAGGCAACACCAAAAATTCAACGTTGCGGTAGGACCAAAATTGTATAGCTATCGCAGCATTTTACCTGGCAACACCTTGAAAAAATGTTGCAGAAGGCCATCTATGGTGTAGTGACACGAGCAGTACTCTGGTTCTTCCAGCTCCAGGCATCCTCATGACCGCAGATCGAGTAAGCATCAAATTGCCACTTCCAATCCATCCTTGCATACCGCTACCTCTGATACTTCCACAGTAGAGAAATTGGTTGAACTTAAGGCCACTTTCCTAAAAATCTATTTTGTCAGGCTTTCATATGATCCCGAGGCACGTCAAAGAAAGCTCTCTTACATGTGTTAATGACGTTTTTGTGCAGCATTAGTTATTATAGCACTTAGCCAAAAAACTTCGGGGACTCAGTCGAGTGACAATATAAAATAGATCGTTTCAAGCTAGAGGCGATCCACGATAATGATATAATCAAGCACCAAGATAGTGAGATATCAGAATTGATAACAAAACTTGCCGAGGTAGAAATGGATGCGAAGGAAACGTTAAAGGTAGTGAGTCATTTGGAAACTGCCTATAAGAAGGAACTCGATGCTGCCCTCAATCACAGCGGTGCACTCGCTCTAGAAAAGTATTCCTTGCAAAAGTAGAAAGATATCTTAGCCCACCACATTAAGGAGCTTGAAGTGCTTCTTAGGAAGAAAGGGAAGAAAAGATTAAGGCTTAGGAAGAATCATAAAGGTATTGTGAGGAGGCTGTTGAACCCAGGAGTCTGAAAATCAAACTTGATGAGAAACTTGTCAAAATAAAAGCCCTCAAAGAAGATGAAAGAGAGGAAACCCCCAAGGAGATGATGGAACAAATTGAAGTCCAGATGGATGATGCTAAAGAGTCCAGTTAGAATGAAATTAAGGACATGTTCGATCCATTGATCATCGAATACAAAGCTAAATTCCTCATCCACCATGACTTGAGTTTTCTTGGAGAAGGTTATTTTGAGTCACTCGTCGAAGCCAAGGAGTATATTGTCGAGATGAAAAAGAGGGAGCTGGGCGAACCCGAGTTAGAAGAAGAGAAATTGGCATGGGAGATCCTTCGTGGAAATAAACCCCTAGACCTTGCCGCAGCGAGACCCTGATATTTCGACGTTTTGGCACCTTTTGGTAAAGAAAAAAATATTGCTAAATCCTCAAAGTCTGATCCTAAGGGCCCCTCTTCTTTCCCAACGGCTAGAGCATCGGTTTCTTTTGACCCTGTGCAAGATTTGAGCTATAATCCGGATAAATCCGGTTACTAGTCTAAAGTGCTGACCCCTATTCTGGAAGGGTGCACTCCAGCGACAACCGAGTGCGAGTCGATTAAAGTATTCCACTTTACTTTCCATTCTTAGAGAGGTTTAGTTCTTCAGGCCCAATGTTTTTAGGCTTATCTCCTTGTTTTGACAAATCCATAGGTCTTCCAAGTCCCGACCAAACTCTTAAAAGTGACGCTGCCACTGAGAATCAAGAGAAACCAATAGAGATTTCGACATCCACCAATGTTCTAGGGCCCGATGCTCAAGTCATTGGAGAATTCGATGATGATAAGGCTGAAGATCCACTACTAGTGGATAAATCCGATGATGTTGTGATTGCCGGCACCTTCGAACGAACTGATGAGATCAGCTTGGAGGAGTGCATTAAGAAGGAGGAGTTGCTGAAGAGAAAGGCTAAAGCTGAGCTCACCGAGGTGGATATGATGATCCACACCTCGAGCCACTATAAGTCATTAGCCCGGTGGGTCGATTCCCTGAGAACTCCCCCTAAGCTTCGAAGGCTTTCCCGGCAAAGGCGGTAAAGGATCAAGGAAGAGAACAAGTGGAAGTTTAGACATCGCTGCACCCGAGAAATACAAAAAGGAGAGAAGATCAGAGAAATAGCCGTCGCTTCAGCTCGGTGTGTACATAGTTTGCATAGCTGTTTGTTCGTTGTTTTTTTATTAGTCGTGGTTGTATGGGTACGACCTCCAGTTTTTTGAATCAACTTCTACGACAATTTTGAAATTTATCATGTGAAAAGTTTTTGTTTTCTGTTGAACTCTCGTGTGAACTGTTATTTAAGTAGTTGAACTATTACTTTCCATTCAATGTACTTGTAATTTTTTGTTCGTTAATTCTGATAGCAAGCCACCAGCTCTATCCCAAGGCTTCCATTGGTCGTGGCCTTGATTTGCATCAAACACTAGGCTCGAGCCTTATTGTTATGACGTCTAATTCAGTAGTTTGAGTAATTATATTCCTGCCTCCTGTCTTGGGTTAGCGGAGTTAGGCATTGGATGGTCAAACTCCATCTCTATCGAGTTTACACTCCTCTTGTCGGTTTCAGACCAGGGTTCATGGAATAGTGAATGGTCGAACCACACTTATCCATCTGTTTATACTCATTTCCACACTTTAGGGATAAGAGTTAGTTGATGGGTGGTCGAATCGTACCTAATCTTTGTTTATACTTTAGTCCGCACTCTAGGAACTTTGTGATATTTCGCGGGTGGTCAATTCATACCCGATTTATGTTTATACTCTAGTTCTCACTCTAGGGACTTAGAGTTATTTCGTGGGTGGTTGATTCACACCAATTTATATTTATACTCTAGTGTGCATTCTGGGGACTTAGTGTTATTTCACGGGTGGTCGATTCACACCCGATTTATGTTTATATTCTAATTCGCACTCAAGGGACTTAGAGTTATTTCAAAGAGCAGTTGGATCGAGCTTTCCTTAATTGATTGATTTTCCCCCCAAAGTACATGATTTGATTTAGTGGGTGATTGGTCGTGTCATAGTCGGTCTTACTTTATATCAGTCCCACCGTTCAGTGAGATTTAGTGGATCATTAAATGGTCAAGTCACATCCATTCCTCATTATGTCTCTCATCCATTGGATTATGAAGGAGAGTTATCAAATAAACAATCAGACCACACTCATCTTGTTTAGTTTCATTGGGAACTAGCGTAATTGATTAATTCCAAACTTTGAGAACCTGTTCGGACACATCAACATCAATCAGTTTTGTAATGCAACTAATGCATAATGCTTCAGCAAACATAAATATTAAGGGAGTTCAAAACTTTATTTACTAAATGGAAAAGAATGACATAATCATTCTTCTTACATATCTGGAAAGTCAAATGCTAAAGAAAAATTTGAAAGCAAATACAACTGAATGAAAAAGAAATAAACTAAGTGAAATAGCGTCGTAAATGTTGCTATTCCACGCCCTTGGGAGTGTGATGCCATCATCAGTCACTGGCTTGAAAGTTCTCTCTCCAAGCCTCTAATCAATGGCATACTGCCCTTCCCATATTGGATTCATGTGTGACGGGATAGGAAAAAATCGTTTCAAGACAAAATTGTCGATTTCAAAGGTTCTAAGTCGGACTTTAATGTTTTAGTATCGAGAAACTCGGTGTCAATGCATAGCTACCCACAAATCGGTTTCCTCATGCATCTGATCTATAAAGTCAAGAGATTCCAAGAGGATATTATTCATTTTAGGATCATAGCAAGTCACTCGATGAGAGAACTTCGAGCTCAATAGGAATGACGGCTTCAGAACTATAAGCAAGGGTGAATAAAGTATGGCCAATCGTGGACTTATGGGCGGTCCTTTAAGCCCATAGTGCTGTCGGGAGTTCAACCACCCACTTGCCTCTAGCCTTTTCCAAATGCTTCTTTAGAATGGACTTTATAATTTTGTTCACAGCTTCAAACTGCCCATTTTCTTAAGGATGAGGGATACCTCCGATAGAAGCTTTTGAATTCAGTACTGTCGAATTGAGTCCCATTATCTATTAATAGTTCGTTGAAGACCAAAACAACAAATGATGTTCCAAACTGTGAACTTGATTACTTTCTTGGTTGTGGTCATGACTGATGGTTCTGGTTCGGCCCATTTGGTGAACTAATCAACCGTGACGATAGCGTATTTCTCACAACCTTTAGAGACTGATAAGGAACCAATAATACCTATACCCGACATGAAAAACGGCCATGGGATGACCATTTGCATGATTTCCGTCAATGGAGCTCTTGGAACTTTTGCATATATCTGGCATCGTCACACAGCGACATCTCCATTGACGGTTGGGCAGTAATACCCATAGCGGAGTATTTTCTTTACTTGAGTTTGCCCTCCAGTGTGATCGCCACATTCCCCTTCTTGGACTTTTTTTAGAACCCATTTTATCTCATCGTGAGCGATACGCAGGAACAGGGGAATGGAAAAACCCGTTTTTACATAACTGCTTCTTGCACGATATATTGTGAAGCTTTATAAAGAACTTGTTGCTTTTCATTCCTTTTTTCAGGTAGGACTCCCTATAACATAGTTTTTAATCAGAATCATCCACGATTCCCTCTCAAGCTCTTCCTCTAGTACTTAGTTGATTTCTATCATCTTTATGCTTAGGGCATTAGTTACTTCGACTAGAACCAAGCCTATTTGTTGTGCGTTGCTGGTGCTAGCAAACTTTGCCAATGAATCAACTCTTTATTTTAATCCTGTGGAATATGCAAAAGGTCATAGTACTCAAATTCAGTCAACAACTCTTGGACTCGAGTAAGGTATGGAGCAAGCCATTGTCCTTTAGCTTGATAATCTCCATGACTTCATATACGACTAACTGTGAATAGAAAAAGATTTGAAGAGACTTTATTCCCAATTCTCTAGTGGGTTTAAGTCCAGCAATCAGAGCCTCATACTCAACATCATTGTTTGTTGTTAGGAAATCAAGCATTAGAGCATAACAGATCAACCGATCTTTGGAAGTTACAAGCATAATTTCAGCTCCAAAACAATGATCATTGGGTGCACCATCAGTATACAATTTCCACCCTATGGTGGAGATTTCGCTGCTTTTCGGGGAATCATCTCGGGCAGTGAATTCTGCTATAAAATTTGCCAGTGCCTAACCCTAGATATCCCTTAGAGGGAGACAAGTGAGATCAAATTGACTAATCTCTATATTCCACTGGATTAATCTTCTTGACATCTTAGGTCATTATAAGACCTGTCGTAAGGGCTGGTCAATGTAAACATTGATCGAGTGTGCCCGAAGGTATGGGTGGAGCTTTCGTGATGCAATTAGCAAGCAGTATGCCAAATTTTCTATTTTTCGATAACTCCTTTCAGCTCCCATTAATCGTTTGCTGATGCAATAAACCAGTCTATGAATTCGATTCTCCTCACGAAGTAATGCAACGCTTATAGCATGTGCAGACACGGCTAAATAGATGTATAAATCTTCATGATCCATCGGCTTTGATAAGATGCTCCAAATAATTCACCAAAGCTGAAATGCGTCTTTACAATCCTATGTCCATTCAAAGTTTCCTTTTTCTTTCCTAATCAAGTCAAAGAAAGGAATCCATTTATCGATAGCCTTGGAATTGAATTGGCTTAAGGCAACAACTTTCCCATTCAAACTTTGTACTTGTTTGATAGTCTTTGGCACTTGGATATCGCCGATAGCTTGAATTTTCTTGGGATTAGTTTCGATTCCATGGGCGTTAACAATAAAACCCAAGAACTTCCCTGATGCTACGCCAAAAAACACTTCAAAGGATTAAATTTCATCTTACCATGTTAGAGGATGTCGAACATGTCTGCTAATCTCTAATATGATTGCTTGATCATCGTGACTTCATGAGCATATCATCCATATATACTTCCATCGTTTTTCCATTCTGATCTTTAAATATCCTGTTTACTAAACGCTGGTAAGTCACTCCTGTATTCTTTAGTCCAAACGGGATCAACACATAGCAATATAATCCAACAATGGTAATGAAGCTGGTGTGCTCATGATTAGAAATGTGCATCGGGATTTGGTTATATCCCGAACACGCATCCATGAAAGATAGCAATTTGTATCCCACGGTTGAGTCCACTAACTGGTTGATCTTCGGAAGGGAAAAACTGTCTTTTGGACATGCCTCGTTCAAGTCTGAATAATCAATGCATGTTCCTCATTTCCCATCCGCCATTTTCACAAGCACAAGATTGGATACCCACTTAGGGTAGACGACATCGTGAATGAACCTGTTGTCTCTATCCACCTCCTCTTTAAGAGCGGCAGATCTCTCCGGATCCATGCCGCGTCTTTTTTGTTTCATCGGGACATGCCTCAGATCGATATACAATGCATGGCTTGCAATGGAAGGCAAGATTCCACATATGTCAGAGTGAGTCAATGCAAACACGTCTAGATTTGCTTGGAGAAATCCAGCAACTTATTTCATCATCGAGGGGCTGAGCTATGATCCAATCTTTAAGACCTGTGATGGGTCATCATGGTTGACAGTGATGTCAATCATCAGCTCAGCCAGTGCAACCTTGGCCTCTTTAGGCTCCTCCGCATCATCTCTCGGATCTATATCTATATAGAACCGACTATGGCACCCAAGCCAAGGCTAAGGAGCTAGTATTCAATCTTTGGTAGCTTGGATGTGAAAAGTCTTGTCCATGCCCTTACCTTTCTCTTTGTGTTGAGCATCCCTCAACTCATCTACATAATAGGCATGTCCAATCGCCTAACCACTGTGGAAAAACTCCAACACCATTTTCTATCGAAAACTTCAAAGTCAAACACCAAGGGGCAAGGCCACCCGGAATTCGGTTAGAGTCGGTCAGCCCAGGAAAATGTTGTAAGGAGAGTCAACATCCAAAATAACGAACGTCAAGATCCGCACTCTCCTACGATCACGTTCTCCTAACTCTACAGGTAATTCAACATAACCAATAGCTTTAGTTGCAACATCATTAAAACTGTGTATACGGGCTTTAGATGGCTTTAAGTGCTTGGCTTCCATCCTCATCTAATCATAGGCTTTTTTGAAAATTATGTTTACTAAGCTTTCACAATCAATCAATATCCTTCTCACCAAAGCAGGGCTGATCATGGCTAAAGTGACTATTGGGTCGATCGTCGAAGCCTCCACCTTGTTCGCATCTCTTTTTCTAAACACGATATTTTTGTCATGATATGTTGTTTTTTTGTCGGAGCTCCATCTTTTGTATTGGAAAAATATTCAAAATCCATATGCTTAATCGTGCTAACATAGCGCTCCATCTCATGCTAACACTTATCTGCTGGGTGCGGTCCTCTGACTATTGTATTTATTACCAATCTTCCACCAGTTCATGCAGGATCCTCGAGCCTGCGTGGAACTTGTCGTTGGTTACGGTCGAATGTCCCCAGTCCGCCATCCTGGGGTGATTTTACAATTTGCTGCAACTTCCTTTCCTGAATCAGCTTTTCGATAATATCCTGGAGATGCCTGCATTCATTCATGCTATGTCCATAACATTCATGGAATCGACAATATTTTCCGGTTTGTTTTTACTTCTTAGTCGATTCTTTTGGAGGCAGCTTCCTGTATTGCATGTTATTGTAGGTAGATAAATAGATATTCTCCAAGGGTGTATTCAATGGCGTGTAAGTATCGTACATCGAAATCTTAGGCTTCCCTCTTCCACAATCCCACTTTCATTCTCGGCCTCTATCTCTGCCTTTCTTTTGCTAATTCGGCTTATTTTGGACATTCACTTGAACTTATCCAGAGCTATCATCGGATTGCTTTACTACAATATTACTCGGTACCACCTCTCCACTCAATCCCATAACATTCTTCTTCATAGAAGATATGGCTTCCTCCTTTCTCATATATTGAGCCGCCTTTGCGTAAAAGCGTTCCTACGATGTCGGTGGCTTGCCACTAACCAATCGTCGAAATCAGATTGTGGATCTATACCTCTCGTCATGGCCATCAATATCACATATCATTTGGAGTATCGATTTTCGTAGCAGCTATATGAAATCTATCCGAATAATCTTTCAACGATTCTCATGGAGCCTAGATCAGGTTGGACAAGGACACTACGTCCTTAGGATGAGTTGCGTGCATTCGGAAGTGCTCCACAAACTTTGTTGCCAAATCAAGGAATCTAGAAATTGATTGTGGGGGTAATCTGATGAACCACATCATTATGTAGAGAGAGCTATGGGAAAGCATCTACACTTGGTTGCATCATCCGCTCGCGCATAATCCATCAGCCGTTCGTATCTCATGATATGCTGCCTGGGGTTGGTTTTTCCCTCGTAGGTGGGCATTGCTAGAATGTTGAACCTCCTTGGATACTTCGCATGTAGAACATTATCAGTGAATGTGGCATGGCTTCTCAAGATTACTCAGTCATCGTTAGCCAAGCCCTGGCTCTCTCTTATTAACTGTTTGACTATTTGTCGATAAGCCTAACGTTTGGACAGTTGGTGCCAAGCGGTGGTCGTGTTTCACCTCACGTGTATTGTTTGGTCGATGTCTATGGGCCGTTCCACACCTTCTTGGTTCACCATCTCACCGATGTATATCTGATAAATTCACTTCTCCATCGTTCCAGGAAAGCATTTGGTTAACATTTAATTGAAATCTACCATCCAAACCAATTATCAACTCCAGCTTGATTTCCATGATGTATGGGTTGAGTGCCTCTTTTAAAGGAGGGATTGACATCGGTCGATCCTGGTAGACCATGATGGTTTGTAGGTTGACGCTCTGAAGTTTTTGTGCGATATCTGTCTGTTCTGCGATGCCTATGCCTATGATACTCGTTTGATGAGCTAGAACTCTCCGATGCTGAGTAAGTAGTGGGATCCCTCTTAGCTTTCCCTCGCTGCTATTAATTGAGTTGGTTCATTAAGTTGATATTGGTCTGAATCTTTTGATTTAATTGCCGACGACTGTCAATCAACTCTCTCACTAGATTTTAAAATTCAATTCTTGTAAAAGAATCACTGGAATTCTGAAGTTTAACTAACTCAGCATTCACATCCATTGGTTGTTTTCTTGGGCCACCTTGCTGGATGCTAGCATTCTCATTTCCTTCCACGTTCTGAGATGTAAATCTATTATTCCTTACCATTATAAATAGCTTTTCTTAGATTTCTTCAAATTTGAGTAGTATGAACAACTTCTTAAAGAACCTTTAGGGGATTTATCCAATCTAGTAGTAACAGAGGAATCCTAATAAGCTAAGAATCATGGCTCTCAATGAAAGCACCAAAATGATTGCATATGAAATGGTCACAAACACCCAAATATAGTTTTTTTTGAAGAAGTAAGTGAAGAAAAACAAAATTAAACTGATTAGATGAGTTAATAAGCAATAGAGAATAAGAAATAATCAGAGATATAGAAATTTATAGTGGTTCGACGTTGTATGTCTATGTCCACTTTGAAGATTATCCTTTATTAATCACTTTTAAATATGATTACAGCAGTAGAAAATAGCTAGTACTTGATTATAGTGGAGTCTAGAGTAACAAGTAGTGTAAAAGATCCACAAAATGTCCCATCATGCCGGTATTTATAGATGAAGGCCACCAAATATCTCTCTAAAATCTTGGCTGATGGACCTTCTAAACCATATTGGCCCACTAGAGGGATCGTTAGGTCCAATTCCCAAAGAGGAGGGATCGGTACCGATCCCTTCTTTAGTCAAATTTTGGGGAGAAATCCATATGGTGGATTTTTTATGCAAAAATATGTTTAGCCTCCAATTTTCATGTCATTTGGATCAATGCAGCTCGATCAATTACTTGATCTTTGATTCAACATTGCTTGCATGCTGCTCTCTGCCGGTCCCTTCCAAGGGATGTATAGCGATCCCTCCAAACTTTTTCTTTTGATGTGCGATCCCTAGGGTTAGTTTCCTAAGGTCCTTGTATCTTGCTCTTCAAATTTCATAAGCATTGGACTTGTAAATCTTGGGATATTGATTGTTTTCCACAAGAATACTCTTGTACTTTGTAACATGCCGATCCCTTTTGTTGGAGGCAATCTAGCTGATCCCTTCTATGCATTGAATCATATTCCATACTTCAAACATTCTACATTGCACACTATCAATTCCATTCAATGCTGACTTTATATTACCATCTGTACATGACTTTTGGGCCCCACAATCACTACCCTAGAGTCATTGACCTTGATGGCAGTTGAGTCTGACTTGTGCAATCAGTCCAATATAACTGGATTAAAATACCGGATAACAAGGAGTATCCACATTGAAGTTCTACGGTATTCTTAAGTTGAGAAAACTGTGTAGCATCGTCACTTCGAGAATGTCCATTTGACCTTAGTTGTATTAACTAATAGAGAACTCTTGAGTGAGTCATTCCATAGTTATCTAATAACTATTAGTACGTAACACCTTGGTGCCTCTAGCGGCCACAAGAAATACACTATCCAACATTTGGAGAAAATTACATATTCTAGTCTCAATATATGAATCACTATCATTTCTTGAAACATCTTGATTAGAAATATTTAAAAAGGTATGTTAATTTTAATACGATAAAATTCTCATGATTACAACCTTTTGTATCTACTATCGCATAACATATAATTTAAGGATTTTCTATCTATATACTTTAAATAAATTATTTAATTATTTATATCATCATATAATAAGCATATAATAGAAAGAAAACACCTTTTATTTTGAACTAGATTGGTTATAAAATTAGATATATGTAACAAATTACATGATTGCCCTTAGGGCAGACTCCTAACTCTATGAATCTCCCACTTGCACTTAGGGTCGATTAAGGAATCTTATTCTAACTTCATCATGCAGTTTTCTCAAAAAGTAATTCGGTTAGTCCCTTTGTGAATGGGTATGCTCTTTTGTTTTAATTAACCACTCTATTAATTAACTTTCTCTGACACAAATAAATTATCTTTAAAATGTGGAACTATTCGGGGTATGTCTCTTGACTTCTAGTGACCTCTACATTATTTTATGAATTGCATCACGATAACAATGTCGTGCGATTCTTAACATTGGAAAGCACCCTTAGCTTAGTTATAAATTTATGCATTTATTTATACTTCTTATATTGTAGTAGCCTTTGGTGGAATCAGCTATTACTTATTACTTGGAACAATTCTAACTTAAAATTTTAACTTAAGTATGAGTATGGATTAAGGATTGATATACTATACTCAATATCACTAATGAAGTTCGAGCCCGCTCACTCCTTCATAAGGAGTTCGTTGTTTCTATAAACAATTCTCTCGTATTTCATGAATACTTGAGAATACTCTAAAATATAGTAATCTTAATTTGGATTTGATTTGAAGCCCGTTCTACTTATCAAATACATAAGAAAAGTGTGATACTGTAGACAATATGGTATGTACGATAATTCCTATTGCCAATGCATATGGAACCCATCTTACATACTTGATATGAAACAATTTAGTATGTTACCTGTGTATATCGTTTTGTGACACTCCCAACATCCTTTCATACTAATTATAAACGATGTTATTTTCAAATCAGTGTCACGTATTAAACAACCAAACCGAAATGATTTTAACATGAACACATCTTTAACAATCATAAGTTTGTTATTTACTTATAGCTTTAGGAATATTTTAGTACATATTACTATTCTTTCTTATAGACACACGCTTCCTATGCATTTAGATAGAAATTCAAATTATTTGAATTCTTTGTAAAAATACTTATTTAAGTCCGATGCTTATCAAGTAACACTTCCGTAACATTTCTTGGATCATATCCAATACTCACCCTCGGTTATCTCTCTCGCTGACTTCGAGACATTTAGGTTGTTACGTGAGTACAGTCTATTCTAATCATTAGTTATAATTTTCGTTTCAACATACAAAACTCAAAGTTACATCGAGCGATAAATTTTTTGAAAATTCTTATCAGTGTAGCTTATATTCCAACGGCATTGATATTCCTTTTGAAAATTATTTCAACGATAGATCATATCCTATCGGGTACCAATACCAAAATCATTTTTTGATAACGCACTTTGAAACCATTCCAGATTTGCACACCGTTCCATATGGTAGAGTCAATACTCTTAATGGCCTACTTAAGAATGAAAAATTTCTTTTCTTGACAGTAATAAAATTCATAATTTCTCTTTAATGTGCAAGATTTATCATTAGATATTATAATGTGTCATGTCCATTTAATTCGTTTAATTTCATTTCATCCTTCATTGTCAGTTTTTTCTTTGGATCATGCCATCCAGATTTTTAACCCAATAGAATTCAATAGAATTTAGAACATCTACATCAAGCCAAAACAACTTAAGAATCAACCAGAAGGATCAAAAGATGGAGCCAAGAGGGACTCAAGAGAAAAAGCCAAAAATAACCTAAGTGTATGGATCGCTAGCGATCAGTAAATATTGCTCATGGGGCATCCATCCTTCTTGCATCATGAAGCAGTATCTTTCTAAGGACGCATGCTAAGTTTCACGATGTTCCAAGAAAGCTAGATCGAGAAGTGGGCATTCATCTAATTGCAGTAATAGTTCAACGCAACCTGTACAAGAATCATCATCAAAATAAAGCATATAGTCATGAAATTGCACGAAGAACATTTACAAAAGGCATGGGACATGGTACAATTGAAGCGAGCCAAAAATAAGCTAACTGCATGGATCATTAGTGATCCATCATATTAGCTCGGTTCGCTACGAAATTTCTTAGGCACCTTCATATCATCAAATGCAAGCTTTTGGCAATGCTATCTTCAAATGCAAGCTTTTGTAATGCAGCCATGTCCAATAGCTCTCCAATCCCTATAAATATTTATCCATCTACAATATAAAGAGGATCTGCTGGACTGGCAGCTGCAACTCTACATAAACCATTCTTCACTCTTCTCCTCCCATACTACAGTCATCTAAAGGGTTCGCTGTGATGCTCTAGTGAATTCTAACACTAGTGACTTGATCTAACTTACAAAATCCAACCAAATTGTAACCAAATTGAACTTGTAACAACATTCAATCGATAACAGAAAGTTATAAAGTGGATGTAGGATTTATTAACAGCCAAACCACTATAAAAATCTCTTATCTCTTTACTTTTCATGCAATTTGCTATTATTTGTTCTACTTTATTTGTCTTGATAAACAAGGCTGGTGCTTTCACACTGAATCCAGGATGCTGATCCATTTTTTGAGTTAACATTTTGGTACTTTCACTGAGAAATTTGAATCCAGGCTTAGATCTAGCTACCTACTTTGGATTAGGTAGGTTCGAAAATTAGATCCCCAATCTTTGCTCAAAAAATCAGCTACTGAGAATCAATGGCACCTAGAAGAAGGAGAACTACCTCCGGAAGATCCATAGAAGCGACTATTGCTGAAGAAGAAACAAACCCTCAGCAAATTGAAGTCAACAACGTCAACAATCTACAGTTAGGATCTAACTTTGGATATCAGGTTCCGAGAACCTTTGTTCAGTGTGAAGTTGTCACTAGGAATTAATTAAATAAAATTGTTGACAAAATTAATCAATAGATGGATAACATCCAAAGAGCTCTTACAGAAAAATTGAATACTCTATTGAACTTATAGTCACATACTGCTCTAAGAACCTTGACAGAGCCCACGACGGAACAAGGAAATTCTTCCATCTTTGGCCTAAATAGGAGAAATGGAAAACAATAGTAGAAAGGTGTGATAGGTGGAACTGTTGGAATTAATAACGAAGGAAACGCAAATACTCCACCAGCTGTGAGGTAACCAGCTACAAACTTGAGTCTAGGGACGAAAACCTCATGGAAAGATATAGCTATGGATCTGTTCGACTCAAAAGATGTTGAGCTACTTGACGACGACATGTTGTCAATGCATTCAATGATGCCAGGGCGACCAAAACTGCCCCTACCAGACCAACCGCAAGCCAACGGAACTCTAAGGGGGTAGCTCTCCTAACGACAGGAGATCCTAGGCTTTAACCCATAGACTACCGAACATCTGAGGTATATATCACAAACATGGTCAAGCGACTAATGGATGAAAGTAAAGATAGAACGGATGATGAATGGGGATCCGCTTCAAGTCAGGCTCCCTTCACTGATGACATTCTGAATGAGCGATACCCTAAAAAGTTCACTATGCCAACTGTTCCGTCTTAGGATGGAACGAAAGACCCTAAACCCTACTTGCATAAGTACAGTTGGTATAGGGACGGAGCAAATGCTTCAGCTTCCATTCAATGTAGATGTTTCCCAATTTTCCTAGAGGGAATTGCTTCCATGTAGTTCACCAGGCTTCCGTCAAAATCCATCTCCACCTTCAATCAACTAGCAACAAGATTCCTTGATCATTTTAGACTTCACACGACACTACCAAAAGATGTGATGTCCTTATCTGGCCTATTCCATGGATGGAATGAATCTCTGAAGTCCTTCATGAGTCAGTTCAATACCACGATAATTGAAGTAAGTAATCCAAACGAGGATATGGTTTTCATGTCCTTAATCCATGCAATTCATGCCGAAATTGAATTAGAAAAATGGATCAAAATGAAACAACCGACCACTAGGAATTCAACCGAAAGGCAACCCCGTACTTGAGATTGGAAGAGGAACAAGAATTAGAAAGCAAATCTGATAACTTTCAACCAGCCATCATTGGCTAGAGTGGTATGGTGACAAACCAGGACATAAATACCTCTGGGACCGCTGAAGGGAACGCAGGAAGAATTAGAAATCATAAATGGAAGAACCAGAATTCCAACAAGCAAAAAGGAAGCAGCAAGCGATTCAAAGGTTTAAGGCCCGAAGAATACAACCCGCTCAACAATACTTCAAAAAACATCTAGCTCACGACACAGAGGACAGAAGAGTACAAGAAGCTACCTAAAAAGGAAGCAACTGAATAGCAAAAGCGCTCCGGAAAGTACCGCTACTTCCATGAGGCACATGGCTACAACACGAATGAGTGTTGTCACTTGAAGAATTTGATTGAGGAGTTAATTCGGGAAAACTAGCTTCAGCAGTATGTGAGGAAACTACAGAATCCTAATCAACCCGCAGCGCCCCAAGCTCCTAGAGATCAAGGGAATCAAGGTGGAACCAATAAAGAGGGACCTAGATGGACTAAAACAATACTGATCATTGGAGCAATACCTGGAGGACCTCATCCTGTGCAGAAGAGTTAGTGAGAAATGGAGCGGTATGCAAGCTCATTAAAACATGCTCCAAAATATTTTTGCTTTGCGATCAAAGATGGAAACCCCACCAATCCTATCCAAGCCGATAAACAAAGAAGATTTGTGCATCTACTTAGCAGACTCGTCCCATGCATTGAGCGTCGCGCTTGTACGAGAAGAAGCTAAGATCCAGCGACCCGTATATTACATCAGTAAACGGTTCCCTGGAGCAGAAAAGAACTATTCAAAATTAATAAAATTAGCATACTACCTCTTGGTCACATCTAGAAAGTTACGACCGTAATTTCAAGCACACCCGATCAGAGTGTTGATAGACCAACCATTGAAGCAAGTGTTATACCGCCTTGAAACCTCTAGACAACTTATCAAATGGAACATCAAATTAAGTCAGTATGAAATTACATACCATCCTCGAAAGGCAATCAACGGGCAAATGCTGGCAGATTTCATTGCTGAATTTACAATACAAGATAACGAGGAAGAAATGACACCAGAAGTGGAGACACATTGGAAGTTATTCGTCAACGATGCATCTAACAACTTCTACTCGGGGGAAGGGGTAGTGCTTAAGACTCCCAAAGGACGATCCATTTACTATGCCTTGCACTTGGAATTCCCTGAAACAAATAATGAGATAGAATCCGAAGCTTTGACTGCCGGACTCAACGTTGTGAAGAAACTTGAGATAAAGTCCATACACATCTATAGCGACTCTCAGCTAGTCGTCTGTTATGTGAAAAGTGAATACCAGGCTCGGGAGGAGAACCTCATCCCATACCTATCTAAAATGCAGGAACTATAGAATGACATCAGGCATTACACTGTAACTCATGTCCTGTTGGAACACAACACAAAGACATAATATCTAGTCAAACTGGCCAGTTCTGGAGAAGCTCAATCGTTGGGGCTAGTCCCGGTTTAAACCCTGACCACTCCAAGCATAAGAAAAATGGATATCGACTAGATTTTTGAAACAACCAAAGAACTAGAGTCATGTATGATACCAATCAAGGACTATCTGCTCGTAGGAACCCTTCCCAGACAAGAATCAGTGGAAAAAGCTTGTCCGAAAGGCACCATGATCCGTAATATGGGATGGGATACTTTACTAAAAGGGATTCTCTACCCCTTGCTCAGATGTGTGACCAACGATGAAGTTTAAAGGACAATAACAAAAGTTCTTGAAGGGAACAACGGAGATCATACCGACGAGCAAACCCTTGCTAGACAGTTCTTTGGTATGGGCACTATTGGCCAATGGCAAACCATAATGGAGCGTATTAGGCCAGACGGTGCAATCAGTGCCAAAGTTTCAACAAGACCAAAAGAACCCCCTCGACACAGCTAACACAGATCGTCAACCTATGGATGTTCACATTTTGGGGAATCGATTTGATTGGTGTATTACTAATGACTAAAGGAGGAGCCAAATATGTTATCCTTGTTGTTAACTATTTCATCAAATGGGCCGAAGCAGATTCGTTGGCCATTATTACCACAAAAAAGTTATTAACTTTGTTACTAAAAATATCATTTGCCGGTTTAGTGTGTCGCAAAAAATTATCACGGATAACGAGACTCAATTCGAAAGCGCTGAGTTCAAAGACTTTTGTAAATGCTTTCGAATTGAGAATTGCTTGTCTGCCATTGCACATCCACAAGCAAATGGACCAGTGGAAGTAGTAAATAAGATCATTAAGTCCACCATTAAAAAGCGGCTAACCAAAGCAAAAGGAAGTAGGGCCGACGTACTTCCACTTGCACTATGGGCTTACAGGACAACGCATAAATCTGCATCTAGGCACTCTCCGTTCGCCCTAGCATATGGTTCAGAAGAAAAAATCCCAATTAAGCTAGAAGTCCCTTCTCATCGAAGGCAGAACTAGCAGCTCTTACTCGAGTCACTTAACATGGTCGATGAGAAGAGGGAAGAAGCCGAATTAAGTACTGCCACTCACAAGAAAAGGGTCGCACGGTACTTCAACTCCAAAGTCATTAACCACACCTTCGAAGTGGGAGACCTTGTCCTCAAAATGGTCTACCCTGTACCGGGAACATTCAGACCAAACTGTGAAAGGCCCTATGTGGCACATTCAAGCTAACAACCATTGATGAAGCCCAAATTCCCCGAGCATGGAATAGTGCATTGCTATGTCCTTACTTCGTCTAAGACTATCTTATGTATTTCTTATTTCTAGAAAATAAGCCACCTCGGAATACCGGAGGCATCGTAAATAGGAAAAACTTTCCCAACTTTCGTTAATAAAATTGTTTTGCTTTTTGAGCCAATAAAACCATGTTCACAAAAGTAACCTGTTGATTTGACAGGGTCAAATCGACTCAAAATCATTCGATTACTGCTTGAAATAGTGGAACCATGCTCAAATACGCCCCATCTAACTGCCAGGTCGACGGAAGCAAATCGACTCAAACCGTCGGATCGATGGAACTCGATCCCTGCCTTCTAAGAATCAACGTTGTTCCAGCAACACCGAGATGGCCCCCAATTGAAGCCGTGCACCTCCACAAGCTATGCATTGCTTCTTGAGTCATGGAACTATGCTCTCAAAACACGAACCCCTCATGTTGACTGAAATTGGTAACATCAAGAAATTCCAAACCGTTTTGGATCGATAGGTCATATCGATTCCAAAAGTCACGCATCTCATAAGCCGTGCACTCTTAAAAGCCACGCATTTCATAAGCTGGGTACACTCTTAAAAGCCACGCATTTCATAAGCTGGGCACATTCTTAAAAGCCATGCATTTCATAAGCCGCATGCACTTTCAAGTACCGGTATTGTCCCAGCAATGCCAGGAAACTCATCTATTGCAGGACTAACAAGAACCAGTCAACTCCTACTACCTTGAGTAATTGGCATGAATCCAACAATGTCACATGTCTATGAATCGGCAAAAAATTCCAATTTTCGACTGACAAAATCTCTGGAATTGAGACTCCCAAATCACAAGTTCCTGAAGACCAAAATCGAAAAATAGACTTGGTTACAGACATTCGAAGAATCACACGGATCAACCAGTTATTTGTCAAGTGTTTGAAGTAAACAACCTCGTAACTTTGGGGAGAGGGGCACATCAATACCCAACCAAAAAAGGAAAAAAACAAGTGTAGATTTATTACTCAAAACAAAGAATTTAGGCGTAGTTACAAGACTAGATAAAATAATAACAAAATAAAATTGGCATATGTGCATGAAACATAGATAAGTAGACAAATAAAGTTACAATCAAAATGTCAACATTGTATTACTTATAGCATTTTCTATATAAAGTCAAAATGTGGGGGCCGTACCCACACAATATCGGCCAAGAAAAAGGAAAATAAAGATGCTATAACAACAAAAGCAATAAGTGCAGACTCTGCACTTGTACAAAACATGTATCAAACAAATCAAATTGTCCTAAAATTTAGCCCTACTGTTACTCGAACATGTCAATGTTCCTTTCTACCGCCCCCTTCCCACCTTCGGTTGGAAGTTTCTTCTTCTTCTCAGAATCCTTGCTAGAAGTTTTATCACTGCCTGAAATATCAACTATCTCCTCCATGCCAACATCTCGTCTCTATTCTTTGACCTTCTCGGAAGACTCCCCTTTGGTCCTAAGCTTCAAGGACTTGCAGGAGCTTCTTGAAGACTTTCTCTCCTCAATCTTTTCCTTCTTAATAGCCACCAACCGCTTTTCAATTTTACTTAGCTGGCCAGTTTGACCTTCCTGCTCTCGCGCTTCAGCTACTGTGAAATCGTCCTCTAGAGATACAGATGGGTCGTATAGACCATGCAGCGCAGCAATCTTCTCGGATTCTAGTCCTGGTTGTAAACCATACACAAGCATAACAATCGAAGCGGCTACAAAAACAAGCATCGAGGAAGTTGAAATAATAGTAGGCCCAGGGCCAAAGAGATTTGCAGGTCGGTTGGTAAAGAAGAGAACCAATATGATCAAAAATGAAAGCAATCGGTTTGTCTTATTCTTGTGGCATGAGCTGAAAATTCTCAAACTTAGGCGAAACAAGAAGGTTACCTACATCAAAAGAGTGGCCGAGAATTTCAATCCCATACTCCCAATCTTCTCCTTCTCTGGATGGCTGCATGATCTTTGAAGAAGTTCCAGGATCACCCAAGGCCTCCGATATAGCCACCGGAGGGTAGACAACAAGGCGACACCGGCCAAACTTGCTAACTAATCATGAGGCTGTTTTGATGATTTGTCAGGACCGAAAATGAAAGCTCTGGTAGTGCTATGGTAGTTGTAGTTACAGTAGCATCGGCGACCTCTTATTCCCTCTCAATTCGAATGATATCCCTACCCTTTATCAAAGCCTTCTTCGACTCTTCATTGATATAGGCATCCTCCAACTCTTGCTCGGTATTTACATTCCCGCTCTCTTGAGGACAGGCTAGAAGTTCCTTCCAAACCACAATAATAGTATGCGATAATTTAGGGCCCAGATACCACGGCTCCCCTGATGCAGTAAGGAATTAACATAGAAATTCAAGATGGTGTCATCCATCTACTCCATTTTATTTTTCTACAACTCCAAGTAGTCCGCCTTCTCAACTCATTTGAGTTTGATTAGAAATGGTCTTGTCACAGGATTTAACCATTCCCGCATAACAGTAATTCTTTTTATAGGCTTTGACAACTTCGTTATGACCAGCGATGGTTTTCTACTTAGCTTCGATGATCTCATCACAGGCTTCAAGCTCCTCTTTTAGCTTAAACCCATCCGCATCGGCCTTCTTGATTTCGTATTGGAACATGATTTCTATTTTTGTGTGGGCCTCTTTTAATTCCTTCAATAAACTAGCCATGCTCTTACTTCCTCATAGTGCAACGTCCCTCTCCTTTGTCAACTGCTTGATTCTGATGTCATGTTCCATTAACGTCCTCTCATAATCATTCTTCTCTAACTCGAAGGAGAGGATCTCCTGGTAATTATTACAGTTGGTGTGTGCCAGTTGCTTTCATAACTTCTCCCATCCTTCATCTTTATCCAAATCGCTTTGAATCACCTGGAAATGGGGCATATAAGAATCTTTGAGGATTGGGCATAGGTCGCGATCAAATTTAACTCCCTTTAGAAACCATCATGTGAACACAGCTTCGAGTTCAGGGGGATCGGATGAGAGAATATAAGCCGGCCGCTTGCGGGTACGTGAAGAACTAGAAGCAGGCACAATGTGAGTTGACGGGGCTTGGGATAAAGGTGAAATTTGAATAGTAGAGTCGAAACTTCAATTCCAAAAGAGACCGGAGTTGGGGTAAATGCTTGGTGCTTGGATAGATGAGAACCGCGATCTACCTTCGATTCTTAGGCGGCTCTTCTCGGTCGTCGGGAGTTTTTCTCTTCTCATAACTCATGTAAACTCTACCCCATTCTCTATCGTCCTGACAACGCACTTCAGCTTCCAAATATTTCCTTCTCCTCTACTCTTTCTCGGTTTCATGGGGCTAATGGCGGCTTGAAGTCCGTCTTGACTATCATTGGAAATCAGTATATTGAATGGTCCGGTTAAGTCCACGGCCTCCTATAGCACCTAATATATAAAAAAAAATAAAGAGCTTTAGCGATAGAAAATGTACCAAAATAATGCATTCGTAAGTGAGCATGACCCTAGTGAAATGTGTAGCATGTCATAGGCGGCCTAAAAGGATGTCACGAATTGGATCAGGAAGTCACCATGGTACAAATAGGGTTGACTCTCGACACAATATGACTGGGGTGAGGAGATGATCCCTCGAACTCGAAATCTTCTCCTATGAGTTCATAAATATCTACATAAACGTTGATCAAATCCCCAAAGTCAATACCGGTTTCCTTAAGCGGGGGATCATGAAGACTTGGCTGCCGGGGAGCATCTTTAACACGAATCTCTTGGGAATGTAGCGACCCGAAATTTTGGTCATTAGATTTGAACGTTTAATTCATTTTAAATGTTAAATGCGGATTTTGAATTGATTTTGAAGTAAGAAGATTTGGTTAAATCAATATAATTAATTACAATATCGAGTATGGCAATTCAATTGGATTTGAATAAAAATAATTAAATATTTGGAATCGGGATAATTAGTGAATCTGGATGTAAATGGTTATGAAAATGGTTTCTAAGATTTCTTTTTGGTCTTGTTTGATTTGATTTGTAATATTGATATTTTGGATGGAATCAAAGGTGGATAAGCTGAATTTGGAATTTTTATTAATTAAATAATGGAATTTAATTTGCAGTGATAATACAAATAATCAGATTCTGATTTACATTAATAAGAATGATTTCAAATATGATTATAAATTCTATATGATTTATAGTAGAGTTAGTAAAATTTTAAAAGTGAAATTTTAGATGATTTCGACGATTTTGAAAATCACTCGAATTAATCGATGAGTTAAAATAGCCTTCAGGGACACGGTCTCGGAATTCGACGCAACCTATTCCATTGGATCTGTAATAGTGTTTTATTATCGAATTTCAAATTTCGTAGCATTTGGAGTTATCGTTTGTTCGTACAGGTGAGGAACGTGTTGAAATTAAAATCGATAATTTAATATTTAAACTCGATTCAAAAAGCTATCTTCCACATATGACTGAATTAGCTTCCGAAACATGTTCCATTATGTTCGGAACATGGGTAAAACCTTATAAACGCCTGTCGGCATGCGTTGTTTGGAGATTGTTTGAAAATGTTGTTTAAATGTGAATTTAATATTAAAATAATATTATAAACGTATATAAATACGTATAGGGCTGAAACCCTAGCTCCCTTTCCAGCCGCCGTTTAAAACATTTTGGTGGCCGAAAATAGTCGTGTTTTTTTTACAAAAATCTTCTAATCCACGCTTTAATTCCAAAAGCTTTCTAGATGAAAGCTATAGATCATGGTGAGCTCTTCACATCCATGCGGTGGAGTGGCACGAAGTTCGTCGAGGTTGACAGAAATCGTCGACAAAGGGTGCGGGTTTGTTCGCGTTTTTCCAAGCAGGGGCATGGCCGAGCTCTGCGAAGTTGCGACTTATGTTTGGGCTCGCGACGGGTTCGTGGTACTTCTTGATCGACCTCTAGGTGATCGTAGGGGCGACGACCGGTGGTCAAAATGTGGTGCGTGATGGGTTTCTTTTCACATACGTGAGAACGAAGGAGAAGACCCCTTGAGCGGCCGTGATCTCCTATTGCTGTTGTAAGGCCATGATTTCTTCTGCGTAAATTAATAGAGAAAGTAAATTTAATTTTATAAATTTTATTCAAATTTTTAAAAACCCCATATCTTTTGCATACGTTATCATATTCCGACAAAACAGGAAATGTCGGAATCGCAGCGAAGTGATCTACACGCTGCAACAGATCTGGAGACGATCGGAGCAAGTGGAAATTGTAGATTAAATCGAACGGGATCGATTTAATTTAAAATTGAAAAGCTCGACGAATTTAAGGTGAGTTATCTCACTCACATTTGGAATGCTAGTTAGTTTAAATAGTTAATATTTAAAAGATTGATTGATTGGTTGAATATGAATTTTTTTATCAAATTGGATTGGTATTTATTTGTTGTGTTAACATCTGTGGATGTAGGGAGACAGGTTGGAGGGATCCAACAGGATTCCTCAAAATTATTTAGATTTTTCCTAATAATTCTGTGATATGATTATTTGATATCCTGTGATGAATTGTATGGATAATTGGAATATTGGTTGCTATGGTTTGCTTTAAAATATACTGAGTTATCAAAACCTATAGAATTGGATTTTTGAAAGGGAAATAAAGAGTGAATTTTTAAGTAAAATAATTGTAGAGAATTTAAATAAATTTAAGAATGAATTGGAAAAGAATAAAAGTGATTTTAAAATCCTAATAAATAAATTCCGAGTATGGAAGGGGATTTTAAATAAACAGAGAAAAAATGGATTTTTAAACTTAAGTGATATTAAAGGAATAAAAGATTTATTTTAAAATTCAGAATTTAAATGGTTTAGGATGCAATAAAAGGAATTTTTATGAAATTGGTATTTCCAGTTTAAAATCATAATAAAGAAGTTAAATCCAAAATTTATGAAATTAATGGATTTTGAAATAAAATTTAGTAAGTAAGGGAGTTTATTTTAAAATGGAGTAAATTTTGAAAATCAATTTGAAAATTGATTAAGAGTTTGAAACCGGGATTTTAAAAGGAAGTTGAGACTTTAAAACTTATAAACTGGGTTATAAAGAGAAGTAATATATCAGTGGATATTTGGAAGAAAAAATTCACGGTGGGAAATTATTAAAGCAATAGTAAATTTGTTTAAAAATAAATAGTGATTTATTTTTAAAAGATGTGAAAGAGAAGTGTATTTCCCTGGATAGCCAAGTACGTTTTCAAAGCAAATTTTTAAGTATAAGTAAAAAGTTTAAAAGTTGTTTAAAAGTATGTTTAGAAAATTTATTATTTTTAAATGTTTAAATTTTAAAGTAAGTATTTTCAAATTTGTCTTAGTAGTAATTACTTAAAGGTGGCTTGGTACTATGTTTCTAAAAGAGAAAATTTTAGTTTTATATTTTATAAAGTAGCTTTATTTTAAATATTCTTAAAGTATATATTTTTATTTTAAATGTTTTAAAGTAAAATTTATGATAAAGTGTTTTAAATTATTCTAAAAATCTAAAGTATAGTACTTTATGTTTTCAGTGGAAATAGATATTTGGGAATCTACTCCATGAGATGAGTGTGGTTGAAAACTGTTTCCAAAAAGATTTGAAGTGGAAATATATCTCGTGAAGATATTTTAAGGTTAATAAATAATTTGGAAAATTATTTATTATTTGATGGATGTTTATGAATGTTAATTGATGGTTAAATAACCGACTATCAATATTGGCCAAGGCGCTGATTGTTTCGAAGAGACATGGATCGGGATTAATTTCTCAAAACCACTTCGATCCGATTTGTACATTTTCTTGAGGAAGACGAGTTTGGATTCGAAAATGCAGCAGTGAAGTGCAGGGGCTAGTCGCTACTAATCCTGAGGATGATTCTGAAATGGATGTAGTAGGAGTAGCGCCTTCGGTTCCGTTTCGAACGCAGGACGGACTTGTATGGATGAATGCTTTCAGAACATCGTCAGGCGGACGATGAGCATTCTAAATGATATGTTTTAAAAAGGTAACGCTTAGCCTCAAGCCTCATCAACCGGGAATGACTGAAAATCAGGAGATATGCAGCAAGGCTAAGTGGGTAGCACCCATTAGGGTGAGGTCATCCCTGTCTAGATGTCCCTCTTTATTCGGCTTATTGGTGCGGTTGCTGATCCCAACCGTGGGGTGATCTTACTCGGGATTATCCAGTAAGGGGTAGTCCCAGACTTGTGTTGCAGAGGATTGGGCGTAATCCTCGGTACGCTGATCTAGACCAGTACTGTGACAGGTGGTACCCCAGTGCCTAGCCATTAGTTGGAAATCCATTCTCCCTACACGGCTGTACGGTTTTGATTGTTCCCAACTATTGCTAAAACGTGAGATGCAAGCATTTCAGCTAGATTCTATTTTACTTTGTATGGATGCTATTATAATATAATATGGATTTGATAAAAAATGTTTTGGCTATCATAAGGTAAAAACCCGACATGTTTATTTGTGGCGTGGTCTTACGAGATGCTTTTGATTTCAAAGGATTTTGAAACTTTAATAATCAATTTGGGTGTATTTTTATCACGCTGGTATTCCAGACTGACTCGGGTGTTATTTCATTATAATGCTCGGGTCAGACCGAGTATTATATGTTCAGGATAGGATGCTATGGAGCTCAGGAGAGGAGCTGGACTCCGAGACGTATTACCGTATTTGTTCATATCCGCCGCTGTGATTGTTTGAAATTGTCAGGCTGGTAATTGTTGTTTGTTTATGATACTTTGATGATGTAATACATAAAACAGATATAGTTTTCATTTTGTGTAAAGATCTATTACTGACTATTATATTCCGCTGTGATTGTGAGATTCTGTTATTGTTTAGTTCCTTCTTCCTCCTATCTTCTTCTTTTTCCCTAACAATCTGTCTTTTCCGAAACTCGATTGTCGACATATTATACTGTGGCATATTTTGTGTCGATTTTCGACGGCCGAGAATGACGGGTCGTTACAGTTGGTATCAGAGCTTAGGTTGGCGATAACCTTGGCTCTTGGTGGGGAAATTACTCATTAAACAGAGTCAATAGTACTCTATAATGAGTTGAGTGTATTAATAGCTATGAGAGCGTACTTGTAGTGAATATAAAAATTGTTTTTATACTGTGTTGACTTATCGGTTGAGTGTTTATGATTTCTGGTCAGTACGGGAAGTACAACCGTATCGATAGGGGTTTCTAAACTCTTAAACAAGATAAACTGACATAGTATTGTTTTTAAAGTTGGTAAATGAAATAATTTTACCCAAAATTATATTTTGATATAAAGAAATAATTTTCTTAAATTATTATATATTTGGATGTTTGGTTGTTAATATTCAAATATAAGAGTCTAAAATTTGAAATGGTTTATAACCAAATAGAATTATCTAAGTATGGTTTAAATATAAAGGAGTATAGCTAAAATTTGATTTAAACCAGAATTTAAATCCTGAAAATTTTGAAAAGTGTTTAAAATGAATTTAAATAAAAAGATTGGAATATAAAATCTTTGGAATGTTTGAAATGTGTTTGAAGGCAATAATGGAATATTATTTTGGGAAATATTTTTGAATCGAAATTGTTTTGAAAGGAATTTGTGGAAGTAAGGAAGCACTGAACTCACTTCTGTCGCTGGAAAATAATCCTGATAATGATGGCCACATCGTCAGAATTCATTTTCAAGTTTCTAAAGTGACGGATTGCTTCTGTGTTGATTAGCTGTGATATCTGTTTAGACTTGTTATACAAGGTGTTTTAGAAATTTCAAAAGGGAAATTGTTTTTGCAAAACAAGGTTGTTTTGGAAATCCGAAAGTCTGATTTGATATACCAGAAGTGTATGAGTTATTTATAATTTCAAATTGGTTTTGAAGTAAAATCGGATAACTGAACTCTGGGAACTCTGTTTAAAAATGTGAAAGTTAAAATGAATCAACTATTGAATTTATAAAGTGAAGTTGATTTAAATAAGAAAGGAAAATAAAAATTTTAATCCTGGATTTAAAATTTAACTTGAGTAAATGGTGGTGAATAAAATATATTTGAATTTAACTCAGGATAAGTTAAATAAAAATTGAAATTGAAATCGAATTAAATTGGTTAAAGTTGAAATATAAAATGATTATAATTGTGAGTTAAAATTGTATAATGAAAATTTATACCCTAAAGCTATTAAGTGATATATATATATATATATATATATATATAATTTGGAATAGTGATTACAAGGTGAAAATGACTCAAATGAGCAATATAAGCTTTTGAATAATAAGTTGGTGAACATATGAATAGAGAAATGAATTGCAAAACCTAAATAGAAATGGTTGAATGTTACGGTAAAAAGGATGCAAAATTCTAAATTTAATCCTAAATGGAAGGAGAGTTGTGATAAGGTAAAGAAAAATATAAAATGTGAATGGACTTAGGTTAGTAAATAAGTTTTGAACTTATGTATTGAGAAGTAAAATTTAATTGAAATTGGATTGAAGTGAAAAATCAAAATTCAGTTGTGTTATAAATAATATTGAATGAAATTCAATTCTTACTTAAAATAGTAAAGGAAATGGTATGAATTTAAGTTGGCTAAATAAAATTTGGTTGAACTTGAATTAGAATTGGAAAAGAATTGATTTGAAAGGTAATTTAATTTAGTTGAAATGATATTGAATGAAGTAAATGCTCACTCAACTAAATTCAAAGGAATTGTTTGAGGATGAATTTAGTGTAAGCTAAATTGAATGGAAATTGTATTGGAAGGAATAAAATTTTGGTAGCTTGTTAAATTATTTAAAAAGAAAAATAAAACCCAGTTCTGGTTTAGAATAATTGGAGTTGTTATGTTATTAATAAATTCAGAAATGAATTGAGAAGGTGGATAAATTTCAAATGGATTGAGTAAGTAAACAAATTGAATTAAAATTTGTACTGGATTGAAATTTGATTGAATAAGAATCAAATTAAAATGGAAATAAGATTAAGGTGAGAAGAAATGTAGTTATTTTGTTATTGAAATAACTTAAGCAAATTGGAAAATGATTGTGGTCGAGCTTTATAAGGGGTCTTGAATGAAATTTGTTTAGATAATAAAATTTTAATGCAAGTGAAAGAATTTTAATTTCTTATCGTGATGAAATAAGAATGTATGAGTTAAAAATAGGAATGATATTAATATAAACTTAAGTTGGATGATGTACTTCAAGTGAGAATTGGGATTTGATTTAATAATTGTGATGAAGTAAAAATTGTTTAGGTTATGAATAATTCCGAATGAAATAAAATTGATATAGCTTGAGATGGAATTAATTTTAAATGGTTATAAGCTTAAGTGATGGTTACTTGCATGGACAACTTTAAAATTTGCATGGAAATTGGTTGTTTGTTGTAAACGGAATTGAATTGATTTAAAGAAGCAAATTAAGCTAGTTTTTGAATCAATTGGATTAAGTGAAATCTAATTAAGTGGTTTTGTATATAAATGCAAGTGAATCATAAAAGAAATGAAAATATATCAAATTTAAAATAAAAATTTGATTGTGAATCAATTTGGAATTGAATTGAAGTAAATTTATGTAAGTAGGCACATGTTAATCATATTGAAGTAATTTTGGGTTGGTTATGGTAAATATGAATTGAGAATAGTAATCTTGAATGTAAATCATTTGAGCGGAATAAAATAAAGTTTGGATTTGTTAGGGAATTAAAATGGTGATTGAAATCTTGTGTTTTCTTATAAAATATGATTAGCATGTAGGATTTTGGGGAATTGGTTGGTTGGGATGTGTAATTGATGTGTTTGGCTTAGATTAGTGAATGAAATGTAGTTAAAAATTCTCATATTATTGAAAACGGATGTTTTTATTTGAGTAAGTACAGGTACGGAAGGCAATCAATATAGTTGGAGCGCGTAAATGCATAATATATTAGCCGCTTGCTTAAAAAAATGCTAATCAAAGGTACGCCTACGCAATAAAATTGAAAAATGATATATATATTTTGGTATATTTGTTTTCCGACCGTGTGGGTCGATGTATATATATTTATATCTATTGTGATATTGTGAAACGCTGTCCTTACAAAGGAGACGCTGTCAAAAATTTTAGGAGTTAGAAAATTTTTGGAAATTTTGGAAATTTTGGGTTAACTAGAAAAGTAATTTTTGAATTAGGTTGAAAACAAGGTTTTGAGTTAAAATAAAGCAAATGGTTTTTGGAATTTGAGCTAAAGGTTTTGGTAAAATGATTATGAGTTTTTAACTAAGTAAGTTTGGGTAAGTAGATGAGTTTGGAAGCATTTTCCTACCTTAGCAAATTTCGAGGACGAAATTTTTATAAGGGGGAGGAATGTAACGACCCGGAATTTCGGTCGTTAGATTTGAATTTTTAATTCATTTTAAATGTTAAATGCGGATTTTGAATTGATTTTGAAGTAAGAAGATTTTGGTTAAATCAATATCATTAGTTACAATATCGAGTATGGCAATTCAATTGGATTTGAATAAAATTAATTAAATATTTGAAATTGGGAGTGAATCTGGATGTAAATGGTTATGAAAATGGTTTCTAAGATTTCTTTTTGGTCTTGCTTGATTTGATTTGTAATGTTGAATTTTTGGATGGAATCAAAGGTCGATATGCTGAATTTGGAATTTTTATTAATTAAATAATGGAATTTAATTTGTAGTGATAATACAAATAATCAGATTCTGATTTAAATTATTCAGAATGATTTCAAATATGATTATAAATTCTATATGATTTATAATAGAGTTAGTAAAATTTTAAAAGCGAAATTTTAGATGATTTCGACGATTTTGAAAATCGCTCGAATGAATCTATGAGTTAAAATAGCCTTCCGGGACACAGTCTCGGAATTCGACGAAACCTATTCCATTGGATCCATAATAGTGTTCTATTATCAGATTTCAAATTTCGTAGCATTTGGAGTTATCATTTGTTCGTACGGGTGAGGAACGTGTTGAAATTAAAATCGATAATTTAATATTTAAACTCGATTCAAAAGGCTATCTTCCATATATGACCGAATTAGTTTCCGAAATATGTTCCATTATGTTTGGAACACGGGTAAAACCTTATAAATGCCTGTCGGCATGCGTTGTTTGGAGATCTTTGAAAATGTTGTTTAAATGTGAATTTAATATTAAAATAATATTGTAAACGTATATATATACGTATAGGGCCAAAATCCTAGTTCCCTTTCCAGCCGCCGTTTAAAACATTTCGATGGCTGAAAACAATCGTATTTTTTCCCCAAAAATCTTCTAATCCACGCTTTAATTCCAAAAGCTTTCTAAAGGAAAGCTCTAGATCATAGTGAGCTCTTCACATCCATGCGGTGGAGTGGCACGAAGTTCGTCGAGGTGGATAGAAATCATCGACAAAGGGTGCGGGTTTGTTTGCATTTTTCCAAGCAGGAGCGTGGCCAAGCTTTGCGAAGCTGCGACTGATGTTTGGGCTCCCGATGAGCTACTTCGTGGTACTTCTTGATCGACTTCAAGGTGATCGTAGGGGCGACGACCGGTGGTCAAAAGGTGGTGCATGATGGGTTTCTTTTCGCATACGTGAGAACGAAGGAGAAGACCTCTTGAGCGGTTGTTATCTCCTATTACTATTGTAAGGCCATGATTTGTTCTGCGCAAATTAATAGAGAAAGTAAATTTAATTTTATAAATTTTATTCAAATGTTTAAAAACCCCATATCTTTTGCATACTTTATCAGATTCTGACGAAACAGGAAACGCTGGAATCGCAGCGATGTGATCTACGCACTACCATAGATCTGGAGACGATCGAAGCAAGTGGAAATTTTGGATTAAATCGAACGGGCACGATTTAGTTTAAAATTGAAAATCTCGACGAATTTAAGAGTTGTCTCACTCACATCTGGAATGCTAGTTAGTTTAAACAGTTAATATTTAAAAGATTGATGGAATGGTCGAATATGAAAATTTTTATCAGATTGGATCAATATTTATTTGTTGTGTTAACATCTGTGGATGCAGGGAAACAGGTTGGAGGGATCCAACTGGATTCCTCGAAATTATTTAGATTTTTTCGAATAATTCTGTGATATGATTACTTGATATCCTGTGATGAATTATATTGATAATTGGAATATTGGTTGCCATGGTTTGCTTTAAAATATTTCGGTATATTGAGTTATCAAAATCTATAGAATTGGATTTTTGAAAGGGAAATAAAAGAGTGAATTTTTAAGTAAAATAATTATAGAGAATTCGAATAAATTTAAGAATGAATTGGAAAAGAATAAAAGTGATTTTAAAATCCTAATAAATAAATTCCGAGTATGGAAGGGGATTTTAAATAAAAAGAGAAAAAATGTATTTTTGAACTTAAGTGATATTAAAGGAATAAAAGATTTATTTTAAAATTCAGAATTTAAATGGTTTAGGATGCAATAAAAGGAATTTTTATGAAATTGGTATTTCCAGTTTAAAATCATAATAAAGAAGTTAAATCCAGAATTTATGAAATTAACGGATTTTGAAATAAAATTTAGTAAGTAAGGGAGCCTATTTTAAAATGGAGTAAATTCTGGAAATCAATTTGAAAATTGATTAAGAGTTTGAAACCGGGATTTTAAAAGGAAGTTGAGACTTTGAAACTTATAAACTCGGTTATAAAGAGAAGTAATATAACAGCGGATATTTGGAAGAAAAAATTCACGGTGGGAATTTATTAAAGCAATGAGTAATTTTTTTAAAAAATAAATAGTGATTTATTTTTAAAAGATGTGGAAGAGAAGTGTATTTCTCTGGATAGCCAAGTACGTTTTCAAAGCAAATTTTTAAGTATAAGTTAAAAGTTTTAAAGTTGTTTAAAAGTATGTTTAGAAAATTTATTATTTTTAAATGTCTAAATTTTAAATTAAGTATTTTCAAATTTGTCTTAGTAGTAATTACTTAAAGGTGACTTGGTACTATGTTTCTAAAAGAGAAAATTTTAGTTTTATATTTTATAAAGTAGCTTTATTTTAAATATTCTTAAAGTATATATTTTTAAATAAAGTATTAAAGTAGTTTTTATTTTAAATGTTTTAAAGTAAAATTTATGACAAAGTGTTTTAAATTATTTTAAAAATCTAAAGCATTGCACTTGGTGTTTTCAGTGGAAATAGATATTTGGGAATTTACTCCATGAGAAGAGTGTGGTTGGAAACTATTTCCAAAAAGATTTGAAGTGAAATATATCTTGTGAAGATATTTTGAGGTTAATAAATAATTTGAGAAATTATTTATTGTTTGATGGATGTTTATGAATGTTAATTGATAGATAAATAACCGACTATCAATATTGGCCAATGCGCTGATCGTTTAGAAGAGACCGGGATCGGGATTAATTTCTCGAAAACCACTTCGATCCGGTTTGTACGTTTTCGTGAGGAAGACGAGTCTGGATTCGAAGATGGTGCAGTGAAGTGCAAGGGCTAGTCGCTACTAATCTTGGGGATGATTCCAAAATGGATGTAGTAGGAGTAGTGCCTTCATTTCCGTTCGAACGCAGGACGGACTTGTATGGATTATTGCTTTCAGAACATCGTCAGGCGGGCGATGAGCATTCTAAATGATATGTTCTAAAAAGGTAACGCTTAGCCTCAAGCCTCATCAACCAGGAATGACTGAAAATCATGGGATATGCAACAAGGCTAAGTGGGTAGCACCCATTAAGGTGAGGTCATCCCTGTCTAGATGTCCCTTTTTATTCAGCTTAGTAGTGCGGTTGCTGATCCCAAACGTGGGGTGATCTTACTCGGGATTATCCTGTAAGGGGTAGTTTCGGTCTTGTGTTACAGGGGATTGGGAGTAATCCACAGTATGATGATCTAGACCAGGTACTGTGACAGGTGGTACCCCAGTGCCTAGTCATTAGTTGGAAATCCATTCTCCCTACGCGCCTGTACGGTTTTGATTGTGCTCAACTATTGCTGAAACGTGAGATGCAAGCATTTCAGCTAGATTCTATTTTACTTTCTATGGACACTATTATAATATCATACGGATGTGATAAAAAGTGTTTTAGCTATCGTAAGGTGAAAACTCGACATGTTTATTTGTGGCGTGGTCTTACTAGATGCTTTTGATTTCAAAGGATTTTGAAACTTTAATAATCATTTTGGGTGTATTTTTATCACGCTGGTATTCCAGACTGGCTCGGGCATTATTTCATTATAATGCTCGGGTCAGGCCGAGTATTATATGTTCAGGATAGGATGCTATGGAGCTTAGGAGAGGAGTTGGAGTCCGAGACGTATTATTTGTTTATATCCGCTGTTGTGATTGTTTGAAATTGTCAGGCTGGTAATTGTTGTTTGTTTGTGATTCTCTGATGATGTAATATATAAAACAGATATAGTTTTCATTTTATGTAAAGATCTGTTATTGACTATTATATTTTGTTCCGCTGCGATTGTGGGATTCTGTTATTGTTTAGTTCATTCTTCCTCCTATCTTCTTCTTTATCCTTAATAATCTGTCTTTTTCGACACTTGATTGTCTGCATATTATATTGGGGCGTATTTTGTGTCGATTTTCGAGGGCTGAGAAGGACGGGTCGTTACAGGAGGCGAATTCGGGAGAACGGGACTCATTCTTGATGTTTCATCACTCGATTCATAGTTTCCATCACCGAAACTTGCATCGAATTCATCATCACTATATGAGGAATCATAACTGCCGCTTCCCTCAATTTCACCCTCCTGCTGTTCCATTGTCACCACAACCTTGCCCAATGCTGCTTTAATTCTTCTTCCTCCTTTTCCAGAATCGAGGGCATCCTAGGCGGACAACTGGCTGTAGTCATAACTCCTCTTCCTTCATGAATTTCTTTGGTTGACCCATATATGGGCTTTCTCTTTCTGGGAGGTCACCCTCTTCGGAGCCGTGTAATGAAGAAGTGGATTGTGTTTGAATTATGGAACAGGAAAGAGATAGAACTTCAACAGCTACGGCAGATCTCTTGAGATGCAACAACCCGTACCGAAGCAAATTCACATCCGTTAGCAAAAACTTCACAGATCTTTGTTTGGCATCTACGGCTTTCAGAGTATGGAAGATTGGACCGAGTGATGGATCTTTATTCGGTCTCTGAATGACTGCAAGAAGTATTCAATCTATCAAAAATATCATAGCGACATATTAAATTTCAATAAGTAAAAGAGTAGGCTTACCCCCCCGTCGTCCAAAGATGATTAAATCACTCAGGAAGCTTAATGAAAAAATATTGGGTCTTGAATTGGGAATGGTTACTTTGAAGTTGCAAAACGATATTGTGGTTTCGTTGATCCTTGATGACCAAGAGGGATGGAAATTCGTCTCTCTTCTTGAATGAGAGAAAATATCTCAAGTCATCAAAACTTGGGGCACGATTAAATGTCCGTATAAACAAGACGTAAAGGCGAGTCAAGGTCACGTATCCATTATGGTGAATCTGAAATGGAGCAATTTCCAAGTTCAGAAGAGTTTCTCTCAAGAAGTGATTGAAGGGGGCACTGTTCCATTCAAGCACATATACCGGTGGCAAGCGGTGTACTCCAAAGGCGGATTTGTGTAAACTCATTTATTGACGGAATGCATACGTCATCGTCCGGAATGCCATTTTGCAAACAAATGTTATGTATAACTTTAGCAAAGATTACATAGGAAGCTCTCTCCAAAGGATTGATTAGAACTCTAAAATTTGGAGGAGTCCGATCTACAACCGGACCAATCGAAACCATTGACCATATTCAGGTCATGGGACTAAAAATTAGGCGCTACTGGACTGTTTGTGAAGGCGCAACTGATGACTATTCAGCTTCTGAAAGTGCCGGACTTTCTCCACTTGATTTACGACTGGATGACGAGTGCTTCATTCTATACAACAGAACTATATTTAACGTGGTCAGGTAATTCTATTTTTAACTAAAAGTCCCCTTACGCTTAACACTTGAATTCCCAAAAACTATCGATTTATGCCGACACATCAGGTTCCAAGTGTTGACTAGGGCACATGTAGTGTGTTATCTATGTGGGATAGACTTGACATCCTGAACACTACAACACTCTATCCTATGTAGATAGTTCACTCGCAATGAAGAAGGAAAAGAGCTTCTCGTATCATTTATTAAAGTTATTTCTCCTATACTTACCGTTATCGACCAATAGTCGATAACAGATCCGCTGTCCGAAATGACACAGGAAGCTCTTTCCATTCCAGGTACACCGATTATGCAATGATAAGACCAACCCAAAGTGAGCAACTATAGATTGATGGGTCCGAAGCGAGTTGAGAATTCTCAGCATAAGTCGATTTCCGCTCTCTGGAAGGTGATAATACGTTGTACACAAGATGCTACCTTAAGCTATTATCACCTACCGGAAAAACCAAAATCAATCCACAAGACGTCGTGTCGGATTAACAGTGTAACTCGGTGCAAGTTAATTCTGATTCTATGGACGAAGATAGCAAAACATGTCAAGCACCAAGCACCAAGGCAAGACCTAATCTTCGTTCCGTGGAGAACTCAAGACTCGATTTAGTATCCTCCTCCACAAGATTGCAATCAACTCGAATTCTCCATTACATCTATTACCAATACAACCACATCACCAAATCGCCAAAACAAAACGCCAAATATCCATACCACCTACCTCAGGTCAAAAATCAAAAGACGAGTATGGTTAAACTCCAAGTCGGTGGCGATTCAAGTCGGTGGTGATTCAAGTGGATAGGTCAATGGTGATCTAAGTGGGTAAGGTTGGTGGCGATCAAAATTGACAAAGTTTCAGGAGCTAGGGGTAAGTTCAAAGTAGCGGTGAAGCCCAATAGGTTTGATGGCAAGAAGCTCCAACAGCGGAGATCTGCTGCAGTGATGGCATAAGTGAAGTTAGGTTTTGAATAGTTTGGTTCGGGTCGTACAGTAAGATGCTCAATTCGCAAAAGAAAATTAGGTAGAGAAGAAAGGATCGGATCATCAGAATTCAAATAGAAGATTGATTGAAAAATTGCTAAGTACTTAGAGATCTAGCAATTTATGGACTATGGATCGCTAGCGGTCCATCAAATTGCAAACAATCTCCTCTAAACTTGCCAAGCATGATCCATGTGTTATTTGTAAGCATCGTGAAAGTCGTGCGATCGAAATTAATTTATTATTATGAGCAATGATGATTCACATCAGAACTCAATAGATAGCTGAATAAACAAAGACATTTTCGCATGATGGCCTCAACACGATCATTTGAACCTTACTAAGCGGGAACTCAAATGCAGTTACATCCAGAGCACACCTTGTTTCAAATGAAAGCATACTATGGGGGGCAAATGTTACCTGAGTTTTTAACCCAATAAAATTTAATGGAATTAGAACTCTACATCAAGCCAAAATGACTCAAGAATCAAGCAGAAGGATCAAAAGAAGGAACCAAGAGGGACTCGAAAAGAGAAATGCAAAAAATAGCCTAAGAGTATGGATCGCTATCGACCCATCACCCATGGATCGCTAGAGATCCATAAATATTGCTCGTGGGTCGTCCATCCTTCTTTCTTCATAAAGCATTATCTTTTCTAGGGACGCCTGCTAAGTTTCACGATGTTCCAAGCAAGCTAGATTGAGAAGTGGGCATTCGTCTAATTGCAGTAATAGTGCAATGCAACCTATAGACGAATCACCAAAACAAAGCCTCTAGTCATGAAATTTCATGAAGGTCAATTACAAAAGGCATGGAACGTGGAATAATTGAAGCGAGCCAAAAATAAGCTACTTGCATGGATCGCTAGCGATCCATCGTATTAGCTTGGTTCGCAACGAAATTTCCTAGGCGCCTTCGTATCTTAAAATGCAAGCTTGTGGCAATATTATCATCAAATACAAGCTTCTGGTGATGCGACCATGCCCAATTTCTCTCCAATCCCTATAAATACTCACTCATTGCAACATAAAGATGATCTGCTGGACCGACTGCTGAAACTCTACAGAAACTATTCTTTACTCTTCTCCTTCCATACAACAATCATCTAAAGAGTTCACTGTGATTATCCAGTGAACTCTAACACTAATGCTCGATCTAACTTACAAAATCCAATCAAATTATAATCAGATTGAACTTATAACAACATTCACTCAATAATAGAGAGTTATAAAGTGGATATAGGCTTCATTAACAACCGAACCACTATAAAAATCTCTTGTCTCTTTACTTTTCATGCAATTTGCTATTATATATTCAACTTTATTTTCCTTGATAAACAAGGCTAGTGCTTTCACACTGAATCCAGGTTGTTGATCCATTTTTTGGTTTAACAGATTGTATACAAATTCATTTCACTTCCAATAATTTCTATAGGAAATTCCTTCATTATGAAATTGGCATTTTATGAAATAACAATTATTTTTCAGTGCAATAGAATAGGTGTTCGAAATATTTTATGAGTTGTGTGTATATGTGTGCATATATATATGTATATATGTATAAACCGCTTAATTTTTAGGTTTACGAACTAATGTTAATGAGATAAATTGGTCAATCTACATTGATCGGTCCCAAACTACTTTGGCATGGTTCACAAAAGATCGTCCATGGGTAAATATTACGTGGATCCTCTCAACTCACACAACCTATCAACTCCTTGACCTAGGATATGTAGTGGTTGTTTCATCAGCTCTTATCTTTTATGAGTTCGTAAACTATTCTTCAGATGAAATTAAATTTTAAACCTTACATGTACTTACACATAAGTACACGTGCTTACAAAGAGAAGTTAATTCAACTTCACTCGTTGTCAATCGTACTTAGTCCAACAAAATTTGATTACTCATTATAGATACATCATTATATATAGTAGGGAAGGGTGATTTTTGATACTGAATTACATTCATTTGTAGGCACCTTTGGAACCATTTCCCTATATATTCAACTATTTGACCAAATCAAATTTTCTTATTTCCTTTTCATGTTGAATTTTATACTTCCGTTTTATACCGTTTAAATTTGATGAACTTATCATAAATATAGTAATTGTGTATCAAATGCACATGTTCATTTTATGTTAGTTCATCTGTGAATTAAGCGAGGTATGTGGAACTGTTTTGGTATTACTAGACTTTCGACTGCATACATCTTTATGTATCAATCTGAAGAACTCTTATGTCACTTCTGTTAAAGTGGTGCTTTGACCTTAATTCTTAAATGGTGGTAACAAATTATAGATACTTCTGTGTTATTTAGAAAATGCAACAAATACCGTTATTCTAATAAATTTATTTCATAACATGATATGCACGTAAATGTGCATATTTTTACCAGCATATTTAATCTATTTAGATTGAATAAATAATCATATTGGGTATTTTAACTTGTTTAAACCAAAATTCAAATTATTTTAAAATTGTCACATATTCATCTTCATACGGTGGTAAAATTGTCATTTTTGTGCATTTATTAAATTGTGAAAATTTACTTGGAATTTTCTACTTTGTTTTGTAGGAAATTTGATGAATTTTACAAGTGGTTTTATGATGAAATATGCATGCACAAAGAAGATACAAAAGAATGAAGATGGAAGTAATTCAAAGTAAAGAACATGGAGGACCCTACTTACCCACCTACCTTAATGTACAAATTAGAGGCTAATGCACATGCTTATGGAATTAATAGCTTCATGTACACTTAAATGGGGATTATAACATGCTAATGATTACTTGGTCGCCACAATACCTCAAGGGCATTTTGGGCATTCTCCAAAAATATGAATTAGGGTTTCATACATGTATAAATACCCATATGTTTCATGTAATCTCCTCTTCTTAGTTAATCTTTCTTTAGTTAGTTTTAGGCTCAAAGTAAAACCAAGCTCTCTTTTTTCTTTTCATGGCTACTTAGCCATTTATCTTTATGTAATTTTTTTATGCAACTTCAATACATGTTCTTTTCCTTTTCATGCTTGTTTACTTTCATGTTGTAGCGTAGATTTATTTTTCATGCAAGTAGAATAGTTTTTCTTTATCTTGCTTTCTTTTTCCTTTTCTTTTTCTCTCATGTTGCATGCTACATTTGTTGTTTTAATGATAAATATGTGAGGCTAAACCCCTTCAATTTAGGGAGTAATGAAGCTCTCTAATTATGTAGCTTCAACTATTTGTTAATTCATGCTCTCTTTTTGTGCTTAATGATGATGATAGAAATGGTTTACTAGTTGTTTTTGCTTTGAATTTGATAGCATATATTGTTGACGCCAAATAGGCTAAGCTTAAACAATCACTAACACTAATTGCCTCTTCATCATAATATGATTATGGCAAAAGAAAGTGATTTGAAATTAAAATTTGACGGTCTATATTTCTAATCAATAGTTAATAGGTCATACTTAAAACAGATTTCATTTTCATTTTCTTTGTCAAGTTTCATGAAAGTTAGTAAGTGCTTTAAGAGATGTGTTATAGTTTGATGGCTTATGTTGGCTAGTCAATAGAACAAATATGTCATACTTATGATAAGCATATCAATTAAAGCACTAATGACCATAAAAGAGAGATCATGATTTCATATATGTTGAATATGTGATCTATAGAGTGGATTTATTCTCTAAATTATCATTTAACTCTTATATTTGCATCTCTTTTCTTTTAGTTAGTTAGCTAATTTTCTAATTCTCTAGCTTAACTTTTGGTATAATTTGATTGAATAGAAATTTTAAAATCATCAATTCCCTATGAATCGACCCGTATTCGCCATGTACAACAAGTGTACGTTGTGTGCTTGCGGTTATTTTTATTTCTAAATTCATTCGGCTATTTTCTAACTCGATAGACATTTAGCCGTCCGAACATAACAAATATTGAAAACATTCATAATAGAATAAAATTATATCCACTTTTAATCAATACTAAAAATAATAATTATTTCATAAATAATATTTGGTATATTTATGGAAATAATTTTTCGTATCTTTATGCATCCACTGATAAGTAATATATGGAATGCTCCCACTATTTATGTTATTGCTATAATAGCGTCTGAAATACGAAGCTCTATTCAACTATTTTTTATGGGCTATTCGTTTCTTTTATTTTAACTTGTTTATAGTCGAGGGTTTTTGAACAAATATCTTAAACTTGTAGAAACTACTTTTATAGAAAATAATTTTCTATATCATAACACAACTTGGAATAGAAATCACATTTCTCATTCCATATTAAGCATCTTTTAGTATTTTATAAAATATCCATTTCTTACGTCCCTTCATGATGCAGAGTTGACTATTCACTTTCTTGAACCCAACTATGCCTAAGTTAATATGCTCTCATACATTCGCTTTCCTTCTAAAAAATGCTCAAACCATTCAAAGGAAATCTTTATTATAATTAGTCTAATGAATATACGATTTCACATGAAGGTTTATTTTCTTATTTCCAATGAACTAATTTCATTAAAGTTTCATACATCATGAACTATGACCGTTCATCGTATGCCATTTATACATGATGGAATATGGATCAAATATCTGTATTATTATATTGCTTAAGGGTTTATAACACATGCAAACAATATAAAGTCTTTGGTAAATAAATACTTAGGCGACCAAGTTACGAATTTGTTTTGTAGCGTATAGTTAGGTTCCTGCATGGATCTTGAAGTGAAAACATGACAAAGGATTTAAAGGTGAGTATATTTTATATTTCTTGTCAACCTTAATTCAGTTCAATTTTATATTTCAACTGATAAATTTTTTTATCCATTATATTAGTCGCACAAATTTATTGATGTAATTATTTAACTTTACACAGTAGATGTTCTTATAATATTAGAAATGTTAAATGTTACCATTTCATTTTTCTAATAGGGCTTCCACTAGATTTGCAAGACTCAAAATTTCGAACACTTTGTATTTAAATATCTGAATTATTAAATATTTGAATATTTGATCGAATTTGATTAAATTAATAAACTTGTTGACCCCTTTTTATTTAATAACCAATGATGGGAAAAAAATTTTTGAAAAAAATTTACAATAATAAATACTTTGTATAAATATCGATAATGTATGGAAAATCTTTTTATCGATAAACAACTTTTTTGATAAATGTTGTTCAAACTTTTTCTTCATACACTAAATAATTTAGGAGAACATTAATTAGTAATAAAAACAATTAGCACTAAATCACTTTTGAGAAGCTTCTAGAATCTTTTAGAAGGTTGAGTGGAGATAAGGGTGAAGGAGATATTTTCGAAGGCATGGTGAGGTGGAAAGGTGAGATGATGGGCATATAGAGAAGGGTGAACCTTCTTGGCCAAAAATAGGACGTGAATGGAAGGGTAGGCAACACCACTTGTTGCCTATATAAGAACACATACTCACTCTTCGATTCACATGACTTTTTTGCAAAATAAAATCAAACACTCTACACTCTCTTCTCATGTAATTTCCTAAGAACTAAACTATTCAAAACAACTCCAAACATCACCGAACTCTAGTATATCCTAATAAAACATAGCAACACCATCTAGCAACTCAAAGCTCGAAGATTTGAAGCACCCAAGCCCAACCCAAGAAAGGACGTGAGTATTGGAGGGTTTTTTTTGCATGGCCGTGAGCAAGCGTGAAGGGTAAGAGTGTTTTGGTAGTTGTTTAGGTTGAGGTAGGAAGTAGGCTTATGTGGGTCGATTGAACTTTGTGTGAACATGTTGATGGGTGAGCAAACTCATAATTTAAATGAATATGAAGTGTTTATATCATTGATAGAACTATATGAATGTTGCTTGACTTCATATTGTGATGTTTGATTTTCATTCTTGCTTTAGAAAGCAAATAACATATGTAAATGATATGTATAGACTTGCATGACTTTCTATAACTTGTTGCATAGCCTTGACACAAAGCACATAGGATTTGGTTAGACTTAGATTGGAATCAGACTTGATTTGGTTATGGTTTTCGTAACTATCCAAATTTTTTAACATTTCAAATTTGAACATTTAATTTATTTAAATATTTGGATTTGATTCAAATGTGATAAATAATTAGAAAATAAATTTTATTAAAACGACTTGATTTTTAATAACATATTTTTAATTGAATCTATAGGATTTTTCCATAATTTTTATTTTGAAAAATATTTTAATTATTGTTTGACGTATTTTACATCAAATGTTGGTATTTTTTAAATTTCATAGAATTTGATAACTAGTGTATTTTATAATTGTCTTGGATTGTGTTGTATTTCTGTGCGTGATCGTATTTTTATTTCCTTTGTTTGCGATCCATACGCGAATGGGATATTATGTAGCGGAGTATGGTGAGTCTTCTCTTTTCAATTTTTTTTCAAAATCAAATCAAAGCAAACTTTTGAATCAAGCCACTAATGGCGATTGCCATTTTGATGTGAGGGAATATTAAATTTTTTAGTTTAGTTTGATTTTTGATTTTCCTTTCGATTCGATGGAACTTTTGATTTTGGTTAAGTGATTTGGTTTTGGTGCATAAGTGTACAAATCAACTACTCAAGCCTTGTATTCAAAAATAACATCCCTTTCGCAACTTCACTCCTTTTCCTTCTTCCTCTTTTATGTGCATTTTAGGAAATAAAGGAAATAAAATCCCTTCTCTATTTCAAAAATCCATACCTCTTAATCCACTCAAAATTAGCCAAAATCCCCAACACAAAAGCTGTTCGGTATCGTCTCTAGTATTTTTTAAAATAATCGCTCATCATTTTGTCGAGCGAGGTGGCCAGAATTGGTCGAGAACAATACTAGGTGAATACTGATTATTTTTCGACGATCGTGAAATGGTGAATGGATGGTACGGTTGGGTTTGTATCATCGCGATGAGATTTTTAGAGGTTGTTTCGTGATTTTAGAAAGCTAGAGTTAGCCATAGTTGGAAGTTGAATATTTTTCGTTCAACTTGAGTTTTCCAATGACATGGTGGTCTAGGGGTGGAGTGGAGCTACTAGAAGGAAGATCGAGGCAACGCAAGTCATTTGGGATCGGTCGTTGATGGTCCGATGGTCGGAGGAGGCTGGATGAGGTGGAACTAGGGTTTTAGTGGCTGTCTTTTTTGTGTTTGGTTTTTTGATCGCTTGCAGTGGAGGGAGGAGACGAAGTTGGACGACGATCGTGGTGGTAGCAGCGGCAGCGGCTTGATGTGGCCGAGGCAGCGTCAGGAGGAAGATGTCGAAGTGGGTTTGAAATCTACATCGTGAATTTGAATTGGAGATGGAAGAACCCTATCGATGTGGGTTGGGTGAAGTGGTATTGGGCTGGGCCTACTTGAAGTTGGGTGAGAAGTCTATTTAACTGTTTTAAATTTATGAATTAAGTTTGTCAAAACGTTGAAACGTCGTAACTCATTCATATTAAATCTGTTTCACCTGTGGATTTTTGCTCTAGATTCGTATTGATGAGTACAACATTATGGTATAGCTCGTTGATAATTTAGATGAAGTATAATTTTATGATGTAATAATAGTGATTGAATTTAATTACGTTGGTTTAAATAATAACATAGTTAAATTAATTATACTTCATTGGTGTTACCTATTTGGTCAAATAAAAAACTGTTCTACTATAATTAAATTAAATAGATTATTGATGACACCTATTTAGCAAAATAAATCCCCGTTTTGCTATTATATTAGTTTGGACATTTATTCATGTGCCAGTTAATTGTATGTAGATAAATTAAATTGGATATGTGATGGATTAACTAGTGATTGTAAATTGTTCATTTTATTTACTAATATGCTTGCTTATGTAAATGAGTGCTTTTGGTAGAGGTCCTTTATAGGTTTCAAAATTCATAAAAACTACAGTGGAAAAAAGTATGTAAATTAGGTTCTTATTTTTCTAAAATCATCAGAAAAACATATAAAAGACGAAACAACCTTCAAAATTTAAAAAATCATTTCAATTAATATATATCTTCTTATTCATGTCAAAAAAATTAAAAAACAAAGATGAAAAGGGGAAAAATGACACATAGTATGTTTCATGAATACTTGCAGACATGTATGCAATTTTAGAGAATAATTGTAGACATGTCTGCACTTATTCTGGATATCTTGCCTTTGCAACTAAAAATTGCATTTATATCTGTAATTTTAAAGAATAAGTGCAGATATTTACGTAAATATCCTGATTGTTAAATCAAGGTGCCGTTATGTAGTGAATAATTGCACATATGTCTGCAAATATATGGAAAAATTGCAGACATGTCTGCAATTATATAGATTTTTATTCAATGCAGTTATTCAGTGAATAATTGCATTCATGTCTGCAATTATATGGAATAATTGCATACATATCTGCAATTATTCAAATGTTTATCAAATGCAATTATTCAGTGAATAATTGCATGGAATAATTGCATGGAATAATTGCAGATATATCTGCAATTTCTTTTTATTCTTTCTAAAACCTTGTTATAATATTTACAAATGTTTGAAACTTTTTTAAGCACTGCCGCAAAAAAACATGAAAAATACATGCTGCTGTAGTAAAATAATTATGGGGTCCCTCTTTATGACTTTTTTTTACAGAGGATGCCGTTTGAATTAACTTTGGTTTTACAGATACGTGACTAATATTCAATATGTAAATACTAGTGGTGTTACCTAGAAAGAGAATTAAAAATAAATGGTAGCTTGTCTATGTACCATTATGTCGCTAAGCCTCTTTTCGGATTTGAAAAGCCATGGATTTATATTAACTTTCATTTTATAATAATTTGAGGTTAAGTATGTATATAATTATAAATGATTCAAATGTAGGGATTAAGGATGTTTAAGATAATTTATTGTTTTAATAAATGATATTTTAAAAGGAGAATTATAAATGATATTTTAAAGGAGATTTATAAATGATATTTTAAAGGGAAATTTATAAGTGATATAAATGAAAATTTATAAATGATATTTTAAAAGGAGATTCATAAATGATATTTTAAAGGAGATTTATAAGTGTTATTTTAAAGGAGATTTATAAATGATATTTTAAAAGGAGATTTATAAATGATATTTAGAAGGAGATTTATAAACAATTTTTTTAAAAGATGATTTATAAATGATATTTTAAAGGAGATTAATAAATGATATTTTATAAAGGAGATTTATAAATGATTTTTGTAAATGAGATATATAAATGGTATTTTATAAATAAAAGAGAGGTTTATAAATGATAACTTATAAATAAAAGAATGGATTTATAAGCGAATTTTTAATAATGATGAAGATTTGTGTTGAATATATAAGATTTATAAAAGGAGTTTTTTAAAATAACTATAGAGATTTATAAAGGAGTTATGAAATTATTTTAAAGACTTGTAAAGAAGTTTTATGAAATAGTTTGGAGATTTATAAAAGGATTTGCAGACATGAAATGAGTTTATAGAAAGGGAATTTTATAGAAGGAAAGAAATTTGGTTTTAATAAATAATCCTTCTTAATTATGGTGGTATGGAAGCATTCTTTCCATACCTAACACCAAAGAAAAAGTGGTTTGGATTTTGAGTAAGTAAAGTTTTAAATGATATTTGTTTTGGCCCATTTAAATATGAATTTGGAAAAGAGGAAATCTTCCTTAAGCTGTTTAATATACTTATACCGTTGAAATAAGTATGTAGCATATTTCCTAAGTATTGGAAGTATAATGTTTTGTTAATCTACTTATACCGGTGAGATAAGTATATGAATGTTTTTCTAAGATTTTAAAGGATTCAAGGGGGTCGTAGAATTATTATTTATGAAAATAATTTATATCTAATAATTGAAAAGAGATTTAATTAATGAAAGATTAATTGATGGAGGCTTAATAGATCCTACATGGAATTAAATCCATGTTTGATTATTTGTTTATTTGATAGTTAAATAATTGACTATCAAATCTTGGCCAAAATATAACTTTGGAAATATCTAGGAGAAACATGGGGTTATATAACACAGTTATCTTCGATGAGGCTATACTATGCGTGTAAATTTCATTTTGTTATCCTGGGAAAAATGATAAGGAAATCCATTTGCTTAAACGGCTAGAAGCTGATCTCCGCTCTTATGTACTGTTTAATTACTTCTAAATGAACCTGCTTTAAGTTTTTCGAAACCTATCGATTAGTTTTGGAGTGATCCAAAAGAGGGGGAGTGTACTTATATGAGATGACTCGAAACTGTAACCACTTCTAAACCATATATGTGTTCAATGCTTTCGAAGTGGTTCGATACTGATTCGAGATGATGGGATTGAAGACGGGGTTCTTTGAAGTGCAAGATTTATTTACTACTTATCTTCCAAAATGGATGTAGTAAAAGTAGTGCCTTAGACTTGTTTATATCCTGAACAACTTGTATGGATGAATGCTAGCGTTGCATTATTGCTTGGAGGACAGTGTTAACATTCCAAGTGAGAATTGCCAGGAGGAAAAGTTGTAAGCGTAACCTCCAAGCCTCACAACACGGTAATGGTCAACACAGGGAGTGTTCGTAGAGGTATGTGGTGAGCTATCGTAGGAGCATCATTCCTCAATCTAGATCGGGATTTTTGGATTTTGGTGTGCGCACGGGGGGACCGTGGGGCAATATTTGCAGCCTCTGTGCCTAAGAGATGACGTAATCTGGTATGTCATGTTAAAGGGGTAGCCGGCTCTGTGTCCGTGGTGGGCCTATGTGTGACCCTCGGGTACATTTTATCTAGAGGTGTACTGTACGAAATGTAGTCCCTTATCTTTTCATAGTTGGAATCCACCATTTGATACATGCCTTTATGGATTTAGCTGTATACATGTATGTTGGAATGTAATTAATGTAAACATTTTGGCTATGATTAATATTTGTTTTAAACCTTAGGCATTATAACAATATAGTAGATTTTCTATAAAATGGTTTGGTTATCGAAAGGTAAAAATCCGTCCGTATTTATGTGTGACATGGTCTTACGAGATACCTTTATTTTTGAAAGTTTTTATAATATTAATAATCCTTTTGATTATGGTTTGTCACACTGGTTTACCAGAGCGATCCAAATATTATTTTCTTATAATAATCGAGTCAGCCTGAACATATTTCTAGACTTGGTGATGGATGCGTTGGAGCTTCAGATGATGAGCTGGATGCCTCCAAGACGTATTCATGTATCTATATTTCCATTGCATTAGTTATGTTGTATTTATCAGCATTTGTGAGGACAACTTGTTATAACCGTCCAGGCTGATGATTTGTTAGTCAACTCTGATTGTTGTATGTATATTATAGTTTTCTTTTATATGATATGTTGTATATTATATATTACTCATCACGATATGAGATTCTGTTCTATTTTTTCTTTCTTTTTCCCCAACATTCCGTTTTTCTGGCATTTGGATGGTCGGTACGTGAATTCTGTGATGTATTAATGTTGACTTTTGAGGGTCGAAAAAGCATGTTGTTACAGTGTGGTGTCGGAGCTTAGGCTAAGCCATCACCTAGGCTTTGTGGGGTAAACTCATTAGAGATGGGGCAAGTGATACCCTAAAATGAGTTTGAGTGAATATATACGAGGGCTTATTTGGTAGTGCTATAAAACGTTTTATATTGTGTTGATTGGTCAGTTGAGTGGTTTATGAATTCTAGTTGATGCGCCTGATCAACGTTATCGATAAGGGTTTCTAAACACTTGAATAAGACGACCGGTACAGTATTGTTTTGAAATTGGTAAATGAAATAATTTTATCAAAGATTATATTTATATGAGCAGTTTTACTTTTTTATTTTATTGGTTAAGTAGATGGTAATTATAGGAACATTGAGTCGTACACCTTGTGAACTAAGTTTCATAGTTTGACTATAAGGCGTTTAGTGACAATGTTAGGTTAAAATCTAATGTTAACAAAATTTGTTTATTATAATAAACGAATATATGTGTATTATTATTATTTCAAAATGATTTGATATAAAATTGAGTGTTCAATATTCAATTTCTTAGATAAATTATTATATAGAATCATGTATCCTATGCATTAGGTTAGTTTGGTTTGTACATCTTGTTTGATGCGTTGTTTGGCAGTTTCCATCTGTTAATAAAATGAATTTTTTGGCAATTTTGGATAGCTGAAAACTTCTGAATTGATATAGAATTGAAGCTAAGTGCTTTTGAGAAATTATAAGAATTTTTTTTTTGTAACTTGTAAATTTGAGAAGATAGTAAGTGGAAACCAGTTTTAGTTTAATTAAACGTCTGAGTTAAGTATAACAAATCTGATATTATATACATGCTTCAGGACTTAGCAAGGTATATACAAATTTTATACTTAAGTTACTTTATTATGAAATGTTTCTATAAATAATTTCGGAAAACAAAAGAAATTGGTATAGGTAAGAACCAATAAGAATTAGTATGTAAATTGTATGTTGTTCATTTCTTCATATGGTTTTTGATCTAAGATTCGAGTACATGACTTTCAAATAATTTACACCAACGCGAATAAGGATTTATCACTCAATTCTTGATGGCGAACACTTAGTGAGGGTTCTTGATATGTTACCAATGTTTTCCATTATAGTATATGACTATGTAAGAAGAATGGAGGTTTCTAATTAAGGAGTCTGTTCGAAGTCCGCACTAGAGAAGTCGGTTAAGCGATACTAGTTCGAAAGATAAGTTTATGTATCTTAGCAAGTGATCGAATTAGATATTGTGTATGGATGATCTATATACATCATACAAGCTTATGGGAAATGTTAAGTATTTTTCTAGGCTTTTTTCTTTCTGCATTTGATAATGATGAAATCTCAAGGACGAAATTGTTTTAAGGGTGGAAGAATGTAACAACCCGAAATTTTAAACGTTTCAAATTTGAATACATAGTTTATTTAAATATTTGGATTTGATTAAATTGTAAAAAATAATAAGAAAATCAGTTTTATTAAAATCACTTGATTTTTAATAGCATATTTTTAATTGAATTTATATGATTTTTCAGTAATCTTTAATTTGGAAAATATTTAAAATATCGTTTGATGTATTTTACAAAAAACGTTGGTATTTTTGAAATTTCATAGAATTTGATAGTCGGTGTATTTTTAAAATTGTTTTGGGATCTTGTCGCATTTCATTGCACGATCGTGTTATTATTTGTATCGTTCGTGGTCTGTATGCGAACGGGATATTATGTAGCGGAGTACCGTGAATCATTTTTTCATACCTTTTTTCAAAAACAAATCCAAGCAAACTTTTGAATCAAGCTATTAATGGTGATTGGCATTTTAATATGAGGGAATCTTAAATTTTTTATTTACTTTGCTTAGAAGTAATTTGATTTCTTATTTTCCTTTTCAATTTGATGGAAGTTTGGACTTTAGTCAACTGGTTTGGTTTTGTGTATAAGTGTGCATATCTAATACTTAAGCCTTTGCATTCAAAAACAGCACCCCACATGTAACTTCACTCATTTTCCTTCTTCCTCTTCTCTATGCATTTTCTAAAACAAAGGAAATAAACTCCCCTCTCTATTTTAAAAATCCATATCTCTCAGTCCACTAAAAATTAGCCAAACCCCCCAGCATAAAAGTTGTTCGATATCTTCTCTATTTTTTGTAAAATAACCACCTTTTGTTTCGTTGAGCGAGGTGGCCAGAATTAGTTGAGAACAGTAGTGGGTGAATATTGTTGTTTTTCGATAATCGTGAAATGGTGAATGAAGGGTACCACTGTGTTCATATCATCGAGATGAGATTTTTGGATGTGGTGTCATGATTTTAGGAGGTCGTAGTCGACCGAAGTTGGCATTTGAATGTTTTTCATTTAACTCGAGTTTAACAAAGTTATGGTGGTCTGGGGGTGGAGCGGAGCTGCTAGGAGGAAGGTTGAGGCAAGGCGAGTAATTTGGGTCAGCGCAGGTGGTCCAATGGTCGAAGGAGTTTGGATGAAATGAAACTAGTGTCTCGTGGCTGTCATTTTTTAGGTTTGGTTTTTCGGTCGCTGGTGGTGGAGGAAGGAGCTGAGTTGGCTAAGTTGGGTTGGAGGGAGCGGCATTGGACAGCAGTCGCGGTGGAAGGTGCGACGCTACTGGATGTGGCTGAGGCATCGTCCGGATAAGGATGTCGAGGTAGGTTTGAATTCTGGGTCGTGAATTTGAATTGGTAAGCGAAGAACCATATAGATGCAGGTTAGTTGAAGTGGTATTGGGATGTGCCTACATAGAGTTGGGTGAGAAATCTATTAAATTGTTTTAAATTTATGAATTAAGTTCATTAAAATTTTGAAAATGTCATAACTCATTTGTATTAAATCCGTTTAACCTGTGGATTTTTGCACTAGACTCATATTGACGAGGACAGTACTATGGTATAACTTGTTGATAGTTTCGATGAAGTATAATTTTATGATATAATAATAGTGATTGAATTTAACTACATTGGTTTAAATAATATAGTTAAATTAATTATATTTCATTGGTGTTACCTATTTGGCCAAATAAAAACTGTTCTGCTATAAGTAAATTGAATAGATTATTAATGATATGTGTTTAGCAATATAAATCTCTCTTTTGCTATTATATTAATTTGGAAATTTATTCATGTGCAAGTTAATTCATATGTGGATCAATTAATATTGAATAAGTGATGGATTAGCCAGTGATTGTAAATTGTTGATTTTATTACATATATGCATGATTATGTAAATACCAGATATATGATTTGGAAAGTGAATTAAAAATAAATGGTAGCTTGTCTAAGTACCATTATATTGCCGAGCCTCTTCCCGAATTTGAAAAGCTATGGATTTAAATTAACTTCCAATTTATTACAATTTGAGGTAAAGGGTTTATGCGTCTATACATGATTTCAAATATATAGACTGATGATGTTTAAGGTAATTTATTATTTTAATAAATTCTATTTTAAAAAGAGAATTATAAATGATATTTTAAAGGAGAATTATAAATGATATTTTAAAAGGATATTTATAAATGATATTTTAAAGGAGATTGATAAACGATATTTTAAAAGGGATTAATAAACGATATGTTGGAAAGTAGATTGATAAATGATATTTTGTAAAAGAGATTTATAAATGGTATTTTATAAATGAAAAAGGTATTTATAAATGGTAATTTATAAATAAAAGAAAGGATTTATAAGCGATATTTTAATAATAAAGAAGATTTGTATTGAATATGTAAGATTTTTAAAAGAATTTTACAAATAAAAAGAGTTTTATAAATAAAAACCCTTTTATAGATTAATTTAGAGATCTATAAAAGGAGTTTTTTAAAATAATTTTAGAGATTTATGAAAGGAGTCTTTAAAATAATTTTAGGGATTTATAAAAAAGTTTTATAAGAAAATTTAGAGATTTATAAAAGGATTTGCAAATATGGATTAGGTTTATGAAAAGGGAATTTTATAAAACGAATGAGATTTCGGTTTAGAGTATGTAATGTTTTAAATGACATTTGTTTTGCACATTTAAATATGAATTTAGAGAATAGAAAATCTTCCTTAAGTTGTGTTAATATACTTATACCATTGAGATAAGTTTATAGATATATTTTCTAAGTATTGGAATTAATCTACTTATACCGGTGAGATAAGTATATGAATGTTTTTTCCAAGTAATGAAAGAATTCAAGGGGTTTGTGAAAATATATTTTATGAAAGTATTTTGAATCAAATAATTAAAACGAGATTTAACTAATGAAAGATTAATTAATAGAGTGTAACGACCCGTAAATTTTCGATAATTAAAATAGCTAATTTAATAAGATTTCGTGTTTTAGTGTTAGAAAAAAAATTTGTAAATTCGTTTGGAATAATAATAACTGGAATGAATTGCAACAATAATTATCCAAGTAATGAAAAATAAAAGCTACTTAGTGAATGCCTTTACAATCAATAGTTGAATAGGATAATAAATGTTGAATTCATTGGGTATAATAGAGTAATTGATTGATAAGTAAAATCTATTTAAAATCAAACATTGAATATTGAACAGGTAAATTGTTTAAATTTAATATTTAAACTTATTGAATGATTGAATAACTGTAAATGAAAATAGTATTCTAAATTGTGAATTGGTTTTAAAAGTTGAATCTTATAAGTTCGATTTCAATATTTCAAAAGATAATGAATTATTGGATAAGCGAAATTGTTTAAATTTAATATTTGGGATTTATTGAATAATTTAATAATGGGAATTAATTAACCGTATAATGGAAATAGTTGTTCTAAATTTTAATTCGTTTCAAAAGTTAAATTTTTAAGTTCGTTTTGAATATCTCAAAAGATAGTGATTTAAGAATAATCAAATTGTTTAAATTTAATATTACAGATGTTTGAATAATTAAATTCCGAATTTGATATGATCAATTTGATATTGAAATTTAATACATGAAAATAGAGTGAATAATTGAAATTTGATTTAATATGATTCAGATTGGTTTCCAAAGTGAATATAGGTTATATTGGGATTATAATAGAGTTAATAAGATTTTAAAATTGGAAATCATTGGATAATTGAATAACGGGTTTAATATGATTAAAAATGATTTGTAAAATTTTATTTTATCATATTAAAGTAAGAATGATGTTGTAGAACCTTTAAAATCGAAATAAAAGTAAATTTGTGAAAATTGAATATTTTAATATTAATTATCGACTGGAAAATAGCCAATTTTTGAACAGTCTCAGAATTGGACGAAACTAGTTCCATTAGATCCGTAATAGTTAGTTACTATCGGATTTCAATTTTCGTAGCAATCGGAGTTGTCGTTTGACTGTGGCAGCTCGAAACGCGTTGAAATTGTTTTAATATTAATTTGGCGAGTTAAAATAGTCATTTTTCAAACGGTCTCGGATTTCGATGAAACCATTTTCATCGGATCCGTAATGTGATATTATTTTAAAATTTGAAATTTCATGTCAATCGGATTTACCGTTTGTCCGGGGCGAGCCAAAACGCATAGAAATCGGTTTAATCGATTTAATTTAAAATGGATCGTTTATTTCCGTAACTCGCACAGACGATCGAATTAGCCTCCGAAACCTGTTCCGTTGTGTCCGGAACGCGGGGTAAACCCTAGAAACACCGGTCACCACGCGTAAATCGGAGTTCGAAAAATCCGGAATGAATAGTGCGTTGAGAAATTTCTATAAAAGGACTCCACTTTCACAAATTTGTCAAAACCTAACCCTAATTCAGAGCAGCCGCCATTAACAACTTCAATGGCCAGAATCTCATCCCTTTCTTCCTCCTTTTTCTTTCAAACTACAAACATTCACGCGAAATCATCAACTACAAAGATGAAGAGCATGGCGAGGCCGAGACATCCAACGGTTGTCATCAAATTTTATTTAGCGGATCAACGGCAAATCGACCACAAAGTCGCACGGTTGCGCACGCATTTCGAGGCCATAGGGGGGCCGAGTTCAAGGTGGTTGCAGCCGAATGTGGAGTAGGCAATGGGCTTTGGAATGACAGCTCATGATCGTCCTGAAGTTGCTTGTGGTGGTTGCATAATCTAACCCTAGTTATGGAGCTATGGGTTCAAGTCGCGTGCAAATTTTCTGGAGGGAGGAAATTGCGTGAAAGGGAGAAGGAAAGATACGGCCAGGATTTCATGGGGTGGGATCTCACGGCTTGGATTGTGTAGGGTATAAAATATAATAAAAATGTTGTAAATTTATGAATAAAAATTCGTGTAACTTCTAAAATTCGTATCTTTTTCATACGAGGTCGAAAACGCACGAAACCAGTTGCGATGGAATCGTATGGACGAGCACTACGCTATGCAGCTAGATTGGAGTCGTTTGGAGCTATAGGAAATTTTGAGTTAAATCGAACGTCGTTTGATTTGATTTAAAATCGTAAAATTAAGGTGAGTGTTTCATAACGCTCACAAAGTACTAAATATCTTTATGCTAGTTAAATTTGACACTATGAAGTGTTATGATTTTATTTGTCATTGTTTGATAAATTTAATTGTCATATAGTTTGTCATTTGAATTAACCGTTGAAATTAAATTGACAGTTAAATTTAAATTAAAATTGAAATTAAATTGACAGTTAAATTGAAATTGAAATTGAAATTAAATTGACAGTTAAATTTAAATTGAAATTGAAATTGAATTGCGATTAAATTACCTGACATTGATAACTATGAAACTGCCATGAATTGTATTGTCTATTGGATGATGTATTTTGATGGATGTTATTGGTTGATATTTAAATGTTTGGATGTTTATTTGCTTATATATACTGTTATGCATACATATGACACTACGATTTGATTTAAGTAATATATATTCATCCCTGACATTTAATTGAAATAAATAATTATTTGGCCATAGGATAGAAACTTATATACGGACACCGAATTGGCTAAATTAATAATTTTTTGAAATCGTCGATTTGAAATTTATTTAAATGTTTTGATTTAAAAGTGATAAATAGAAATCAATTTATAGAAATCGAATTTATCGAAAATTGAGTTTGAAATGTTGAAATAAATTTTGGTTAAAAGAAATTGTTAAATAATTAAAGTGGAGACTTTGAAATTTAAAATCGGGATATGATTAAATTTCAAAAATTGATTTGTATAAAGATTTAACCTTAAATCGAGCTTTGAATGTTACTAAGTAAAAGTGATATAAAAATGATATTTTGAAATCGAGCTTGGAATTGAACCATATTTGAAATTTGGATTTAAACTTGAATATTGATGGATAATTTTGTTAAGTGTTATAAATGGATATTTTTGAAAAATCGAGCTCCAAATCGATATAAATTGAAATTGAATTAATTGAAAGTGAATATAAAAAATTGAATAAATTTGAAGTCAAAGTTGACTGAATCGAAATCGAAATTGAATCGGTAGAACGGAAATTGAAATTGATTTGAATTGGGAAGTTATAAATTGAAATGGATTGGTTTTGAAGCTGTTTTATTTTGTTTTCCAAATTACTCTGTTATATAAACCATTTTGAATACTTAAACTATTTTAATCTATTTTAAATCTACTTAACCCAATTTAAATTATTTTAAACTAATTTATCTATTTCAAATCCATTTTAAGATTTTAAGTATTTCTAACTATTTTAATTATTTAAAACTACTTTTAAACTACTTAAAACTATTTTCTAAAAAAAATTCCAAACTGGTTAATAAGGTGAAATGTTTATGTTTAAATCTTGAATTTGAATACGAATTGGATTAAATGAAGTTGCAACCTAAATTGAAATTCGAAATGATTTTGAAATCGAAATGAGATATTGATGCGAAAATTGATTTTTGAAACGAAATCTTACATTTCAATAGATACGATGATATTTGAAATGGATTTGATTTTGAAGCGAATATGATATTTTGATATCAATTATGAATCGATTTGAAATGTAAAAGAGCCACCGGTGTAATAATACGTAGTTATTAAAGAGACCGGGATCGGATATGGACATACTCTCTATCGATATCGAAAACCACTTTAATAACTGTTATACGCGGAGTGTTGATCCGGAATGAAGTGGATGGTTTGGTGAACGCGTTGACTGAAGAAAGAGAACGATTATTGGATGACCCCTAACATGACTAAAACAGGAGCCGCGCCGGGCCATTGAGGTTCGCCACCTCTATTCTTCGATACCATATCTATTACATTTGTGATGCGATTTGGGTGCACCCCTTGATTTGGGAGTGTTGTTTCGCAGTGTTGGGGTAGCTGCTGGCTATGCTCAACATCAGTCCGGATCACGCAACTACTAGTATCCCAGTTGGTATCGCCTCATGTACCTTGTCATACTGATTATTCTATTCGCGACCACTACGTTTTGTTTTGTGTTATACCTATGGGGTACCCTCTGATAACCACCAGTTTACGGTGGGGCTTACGGTGCTGTATAGACTATGGCATTATAAAAATGTGTTAAGGGGGATTATGGTAACGCCTTAACGCTATTTTGATACTTTATATTACTGATAAGAATTATCTACTTAGCGTACACTACTACATAGTAGATAGTTTAACAGATCCTTAAGAGATGGAAAATCCCGTAACATCTCTTGAGTTATTGCACGCACGTTGACACTGGATATGAGATGTCAAACCCCGTAAACATCTCTGACGTCGTTACACTCATATTTATTTACGATGGATTTAACTTTCATAAGGATATTTTAGTCCCGACTCGAGTGTTTTGTCTTTTCATTACGCTCGGGTCAGTCCTGAGTTTTTCAGATTTTGAAGATCTATTCTGGAGAATGAAGACGAAGATTTGGTATACTATTACTATTATTACCCTTGCATCATGCTATCTGCTGCATTATTTTAATTGTTCTGTTGTATATGTATAACTCTGATAAATGTTGTATAAATAATTGTCAAAGTATAGTAAACAGCTTCATGAACTGTTTATTTGACTATTATATTTTATCGTTCCGCTGCGAGATTCTGTGTTGTTTCATTTCCTTTATTTCTCTTTCTTTTCTTTTCTTATTTACCCCAATAACCATCTGCCCTTCTGAATGGTTTGGAATCGACATGTGTATTTGATCGTCGGTTTAGACTGTCCAAAAAGGCGGGTCGTTACATAGAGGCTTAGTGGACCCCATATGGAATTAAATCTATGTCTGATTGTTTGTTTGTTTTGATAGTTAAATAATCGCCTATCAAATCTTAGCCAAAATATTACCCTAGAAATATATAAGAGAAACATGGTGCTTATATGATACATTATCTCTGATTAGGCAATACTATGCATACAAATCTCGTTTTGTTCTCCTAGGATAAATGATAAGGAAATTCGTTCTGCTTAAATGATTAGGAGGTGATCTACGCTCGTATGTATTATCTGATTATTTCCAAAAGAACTGGAGTTAAGTTTACTAAAAACTAACGATTAGTTTTGAAGCAACCGATAAGCAGGGGAGTGTACTTATATGAGATGACTCGAAACCGTAACCACTACAAAACCAAATACGTATTCGAAGCTTTGGAAGAGTTTAACATCACCTATTTTTAGTAACACTATTTAGGATATTTAATTAGTAAATTAAATAAGTAATGTAAGATGATTAATAACTTGAGATTTGAATATAATTAAGCGTAGTCGTGCCATATTAATAAATAGATAAATGAAGTAAAATGGACTTAAGTGTTAGGAAATAGGGGAGGGCAAAATAGGAAAAAGGGATTTCCTAGTACCCTAAACCCTTAGGGAAAATGAACACGCCTTCATTTCATATAATCACAAGCTAAAATGTTAAAACCAAGGCTGGCCACCATTAGCAAAGGGGAAGAAGAGAAAGCTAAAGTTTTCAAGAGGAAAATCAAATCAACTTAATCAAGATCAAAATTCACATCTTTAATCACAAAGCTAAGGTGCATAATGACTACTCATTTTTCTCTATGTTTTTGGTTTTAAGGTGAAACCTAAATTTATCTTGCATGATTTAGTCATGTTTTAGAAGAGCAAAATGTTTATACTTGTTGATGATTTATGCATATTTTTATGGTATGTTTGACATGAAAAACCTATGAAATAACATCCAAATGCCTTGCGAATTTAAATGTAGATCAAAAATAATATTTTAGAGATGTGTTTCAATTTTCATTATTTCCTGAATTAATGTGGAATTTATATAAATTTTCTAGTGAGGAAAATGATTTATTGGGTCATAAATTATTTACGGTAATATAAATAATTATTTGGGTCTGAATTTATATGTGACGACCGCCCATGACTCCCGCACCAAAACGAGGAAATAGTGCGCTGAAGAGTGTGCCAGGCAACCATGGGTGACCGTCAAAGGTAAGAATAAAATCACAGAATCTATCGTATAACTCACAGCGCATGGACAAAATACAATAGAGAAATATATATATATAGTGAAGCTCCATAACAGAATATCATCATATAGACTTCATAATAGTTTGATACAAGCATCTGAAAAGACAATACATCAAGCTTCACTACAAAACACTCAAAGAATATACAGCATCGGAACATCCAGCACATATAATAGGAAATAATATGCAAAAGCCTCCAGCTCGTCTTCATCATCATCAGCAGCATCGACTACATAGAACAGCACCTGCCACCTGCTACCTAGTCTGCCCATCCCAAAATGGATGAACAGCCCAAGGTAATAAGAGTTGAACATAAAACCTTGAGTCAGACAAAAGTCCTAGTGAGCAGTAAATCAACTATCAAACATACCAAAAGAGCATAAAGGATAAAAAGGAATAGGAACCCAACCATCCCACTCCACCTCTTTCTACAGTGAGAACCTCCAGACACACACTAAGGAGAAACAAGCATAGCAAAGCAAATAATTAAAGTAAAGCAATAATCACTCGAGTCAAGGTCGATGATTTCCCAACACAAACCCCCAAGGCCTAAACCAAGATCAGATAAGCACCCAGAAAACACCGCTCTTGAGGCCGAATGATGATACAACCTTACATCCATGACTCTGGCTATCACTGTTATCATTGCCTCAATTTCACCGTTAATTGAATGACCATCTCATTCTTTTATCCGTCCGTCAAGGGCTAATGGTAACCCTGGTTCTAGACATAACTCCGCACGTCATCGTGACCCGTGCCTAGGACTATCGAATCTGCCTAGAGTACTCGACCACCTACCTGTAGTCTTTTGGGTGTCCCGACCACCTACCTGTAGTCGTCCCGACCACCTACCTGCAGTCGTTTGGGCGCCCCATGTACCCTTGCTTTGAGTTTGCTAGAATCTTCAATAACGATGAAATCCAAGCCTTCTAGTCATCCTCCTCGACGACTATTCTCAAACTAGCCCAAGCTGCCTCTCGAGCCCACCATTATCCACGAACTCGAACCATATCACCGAGTTATCCAAATGCTTGGGATGATCCCGTCTGGATTAAACCAAGGCTATTTCACATCATGCTTTGCATCATAGCAAAGTCCATCTCAACATCATGCTTTGCCTTATCGCATCATAGCAAAGTCCCATCTCAACATCATCATCAAACCTATCCATATGAGCTTTGTCATCCGCTTCATATGCTACAAGCAGCTTTCCTTATTCAAGAGCCCTTCCACTTAGCTTTTGAATCATCTTCGACCAACTTGTCCAAATACAACCATCAATCAACTAACTCATGACAATCAATCAATCAAATCAATCATTAATCCAAGTAATAAATCATTCAAACAAGATCTAAATAAACGATTATAACTATAATGGCAATTTAGTAAATAAAGAGTCCAGATTTAACAAGCATGAATTCTAAGCAATATCTTGATGAATGAACTAGCATAGGTTAACGTATAGTAAAATGAATATCAAAACTTTGTGGACAATGGATCTACACGCAGACTTAAGGAAAATGCATGAAATCACTATCTTTAACACACAAACAAGCCACCGATCCAATATACTCCTTTGGGTCCGTGTGAGAGATAACTACCACTCACCGAATCACCTAAACACCTCAAAAACTATCAACTTCAGATCTGAACAGCGAAGAACTAAGCTTGATCCGACAGGATTCCGCTTCAAATGATGAAATCTCTCTTTGTTGGATGAAGATCTTCAACTTTAGCTCTTGGATCTTCGATCTTGGATGGATGTAAACACTAGATTAAAGTGGATAAAAGAAGTGAAGGAATGTTGTAGTCGAGCTCTAAAAATGGCAGCACTTCGTCGCTTAAAAAATCCGGTGCCAAAAAGTGAACCAAAAACGTGTATTTATAGGCTGAAAGCTTAGGTCGTCCGCCCCCTTAGGTCGTCCACGACCTAACTATCCCGACCTACGACTTAAGCCTCTACACGACTCAACAACCTAACGACTCAACACTTAACGGCATGCGCGACCTAACGGTCCAACGACCTAACGACTTAACCTATGCGCGACTTAAAACACAAGCCGACCTAAAAACCTTACGCGACCTACGACCTAACTGGGTTAAGTACTCAAGCGGCTCAGCGACCTAACATTAACAAATCTAACGACCTAAAACACACGCGACCTAACGACTCAACCATAAGTCGCCCAACGACCTAACTACAACACAGGCTATCCACTAGGTCGCCATCCTCCTTAAGTCGATCACCACTAGGTCGCTAACCCGTTAAGTCGTCCCAAACGACCTAAATTACCCACGACCTAAGTTCCACACCTATCCCCTTAGGTCTCCTAAACCTTAAGTCGCTAGCCCTTAACTCGTTAACCCGTGGCCTTCTAACTCGTAACTCGCTAACCTCCTTAGGTCGCTCCAAAACTCCACCGACCTAACCATCATACGACTTAACCCCTTAGGTCGTTAACCCTTAAGTCGCCAATTACGTTAAGTCGCTCCACGCGAGTTAACTTTTACACGACTTAAGCTTTGGTCGACTCAAACTCTAAACAACTTAACAACATCAACGACTTAATGTCGACAGTTCTACGATCTTTCGATCCGTAAAAATACGGGTCGTTACATTCTCTCCCCCTTAGGAATTTCGCCCCCGAAATTCCAAACTAACAAGAGCATCCAAAACTATTCTGCATGCCTACCATCCATAGCAATCAGCAAACCATGCATCCAATTTCTAGCCTAGCATGCAGAATTCTAAGACTAGAACAAGTTACAAATTCATGAGATGCCACGACACCTTAGGGCCATACCTTGAAGAGTTCAGGATGAGCTGCTTTCATCCTCTCTTCCTCCTCCCATGTACAGTCGTTAACATCATCACTCCATTGTATCTTGAGCAACATAATCGTCTTCCTCCTAAGCTGTTTCGTGTCGGTTTCAACAACACGAAGAGGCTTACAAGGTCTTGTAACAACTGGATCAACCTCCAAATCCTCACATCTATCAGCAGAAACCACCGTATTCGAGTCGTGCACATACTTCCGTAGATACGATATATGAAAAACATTGTGCACTCTCGACATCTTTTTCGGTAACTCCAATTTATAGGCGAGCTTTCCAATTCGCTGGATGATCGGGAATGGTCCAACAAACCTCGGAGTCAATTTTCCTTTCTTCCCGAATCGAATAACATTCTTCAGTGGAGAAATCTTCACGAAAACCATATCACCTACGTCGAATTCCAAATCCTTACGACGCTTATCGGCATAACTTTTCTGACGGTCTTGGGCTGCCTTCATTCGTCGCCGAATGATTTCTATGCAATCCGAAGTCCGTCGAATCATTTCGGGCCCAAGTATCAGCTTTTCTCCAGTTTCCAACCAACATGTCGGAGAGTTACACGACCTTCCATACAATGCTTCATACGGTGCCATACCAATACTTGACTGGTAACTGTTATTATACGCAAATTCCACCAAATGAAGATGGTCTTCCCATGATCCTTCGAAATCCAAAACACATGCCCTCAGGAGATCTTCCAAAACTCGGTTGACTCTCTCGGTCTGACCATCTGTTTGGGGATGATAAGCTGTACTCAAACACAACTCGGTTCCCAAAACTTCCTGGAAGCTCTTCCAAAATCCACTAGTGAACAATGGATCTCGATTGCTCACTATACTCTTCGGAATACCATGGAATCGAACTATCCACTTAACATACAACTCAGCCAACTTCGATGCAGTCCTAGTTGATCGAACAGGAATGAATCTTGCACTCTTAGTCAAACGATCTACAATGACCCAAATCCCTTCATTTCCCGCTCTTGTTCTAGGTAGACCATCAATAAAATCCATCGATATTTGCTCCCACTTCCACGTAGGAACTTCTAACGGCTGAAGCAATCCACTTGGCTTCTTCTGTTCAGCTTTTACCAACTGGCAGTTCATACATTTGGAAATAAAATTTCCAACATCCTTCTTCATACCTTCCCAGTAATAGGTTCTCTTCATATCCCGATACATCTTATTTCCACCTGGATGAATTGTCATCTTTGAGTGATGACTTTCCTTCAGAACTTCATCTCTCAATTCATCTATATCAGGAACAACTAATCGTCCTTGCTTCCGAAGCTAACCCTCTCGATCGACTTCGAATCCTTTATCCTTTTCTAGGTCCAATCCAGATTCCAAATCACAGATAATCTTGACAAGCTTATCGCCTCGCTTTTGGCTATCGCGAATTCTTTCCACTAGAGTAGGTCTTATTGATAAGTTTGCCAACATCTCAGGTTCCAATCCACATCTAGGCCTGAAGTCAAATCCAGCTAAATACTCGAGACTCTTCCATTCCGAAAACATGGCTCCCAATCCTGCATGTCTTCGACTTAACGCATCTGCCACTGCGTTACCTTTTCCCGGAGTATAGGCTATACCAAAATCATATGATGCTAAAAACTCTAGCCATCGTTGCTGTCGAAGATTCAAATCCTTTTGGGAGAAAAGATACTTTAATGACTTATGATCCGTAAACAACTCGAATCGAACTCCCAATAGATAGTGTCTCCACATCTTCAAAGCAAATACAATCGTCGTTAACTCCAAATCATGAGTCGGACAATTCCTTTCATGCGGCTTCAGTTGTCGACTTGCATACGCAACAACTTTATCCTTCTGCATTAGCACTGCTCCAAGCCCAGTACCACATGCATCGGTGTAAACCACCATCTCATCATTCCCATTTGGAATAGTCAAAACAGGAGCACTTGTTAGTCGCTCTTTCAGGATTCCGAAAGTTTGCTCACTCTTAGCATCCCATCTGAACACTTGGTTCTTTTTCGTCAATCCTGTTAATGGTGCAGCTACCTTGGAAAAGTCTTTGATAAATCGACGATAATATCCAGCTAATCCAAGAAAACTTCTCACATCAGATGCATTCTTAGGTCTAACCCAATCCTGCATTGCTGCCACCTTAGCGGGATCAACCGCTATTCCATTTCCAGAAATAACATGGCCTAAGAACCTCACTTCGCTCTTCCAGAAGCGACACTTCGAAAACTTAGCCTTCAGCTGATGTTTCCGCAAGATTTCCAAAACAATCTGCAAATGTGTCTTGTGCTCTTCTTCAGTTCTAGAATAAATCAGAATATCATCCACGAACACAAGTACAAACTTGTTCAACAGATCCCTGAATACTTTATTCATAAGATCCACAAAATATTCTGGTGCATTAGTCAATCCAAACGGCATTACCAGCCACTCATAGAAACCGGATGGTGTCCTGAAAGCAGTTTTCGGCACACTATCCTTCGCCACTCTTAACTGGTGAAATCCCGTTGCCAAATCCATCTGAGAAAACACCTTGGCTTCGTAAAGCTGATCAAACAAGTCATCTATTCTCGGCAATGGATACTTGTTCCTCTTAGTTACTTTATTCAGCTCACGATAATTGACACACAACCTCAACGATCCATCCACTTTGGTTGCGAACACAACTGGTGCACCCCATTCGGACACACTACGCCGAACGAATCCTTTCCGAAAAAGGTCATCAACTTGCACCTTCAACTCTTGCTGTTCCCTAGGCGCCATCCGCCTAAGAGGCATCACAACAGGTCTGGCTCCCTCAACTAGATCGATACGAAACTCGATCTCCCTATGTGGCAGTAACCTTTTGACCTCGTCAAAGACATCCTCAAATCCATTCACAATAGGCACCGATGACAGTCCATCCCGTGGAACAACTAGCGAATACAAGAAGCTCATGAAGACGCCTTCTTCATGCTTACATCGTATCACAACCTTTCGCCCCTCCACATTCTCGACTGTCACCTCCAGCCTCTTACAATCAACCTTTGCCGCATACTTCCTAAGCCAGTCCATATCCAAAATAATTCCGAACCCCGCAAAGTTCAGAACAAAACAATCACAAACAAAAGAGCAATCATGACTCGATACAACTAGACCATGGCATACCATACACAAACAAGACGAACCCCCAACTGGATTAGTCACAACCCATGGTCTTTCAACAATCTCCGGTTTCAAACCCAACCGGCCTATAAGTTCACTACAAACAAAGGAGTGTGATGCTCCAGTATCAAACAACACTCTAACTGGAACACCACATATAGAAAGAGTACCTTGAACCACCACACTCTTTCCTTTCCCTTCCACAGTAGGAGCTATCAAAGACAATGGCACAGCCCCCAAAGCATAAGCTTGCACAATCTGCTTGTCCTTCCTCAGTTCCAGACAATTCTTCTTGATATGCCCCGGCTTATCACAGTTGTAGCACTTCCTTGGGACCTTACAATTCTTGCAATCTTTGGAGAGATGGCCCTTCTGCTGACAGTTGTAGCAGGTCACTTCACCCTTCAGCTTCTTGTGGCCATCCTTACCCTTCTGTTGCTGCTGCTTTCTTTTCTTATTTACACCCTGCTGTGGTTTAGACCCTTCCTTGGTTGCAGCAACAACAGATCCTTCCTTAGGAAACAGATTCTCATGCCTGAGAGCTTTCTCCACAAGCTTCTCAAATGGGTCATCCAAATGATCCACCAACTGCCTCCCAAGGTAACTGTCCAAGCCTGTCACAAACTTCTCGTTCTTCTGATATGAAGATTCAACATACGACCGAGCATACTTGGACAAAGCTTCAAACTCAGAAACATACTCAAGAACTGATCTTCCACCTTGCTTGAGCTCCATAAACTTCTTGAACAAAACAGACTTCTGAGCTGTAGAAATGAACTTAGCTTCAAATCAAGCTTGGAACTGCACCCAAGTAATTTCTTCCTCCGAAGTATCAATAGTGATAGAGTTCCACCAATCAGAAGCTCTTCCTTGAAGCTGTCTTGATGCAAGCTTCCTTTTAGTTGCATCCTCAATTCCCAAATCTCCAAAGATCCTTCTACAAGAATCTATCCACCTCTGGACTTCAATGGTTGATTCTGTCCCCAGGAAAACCTTTCCTCCTAGAGTAGTATAGTCCTTGCACAACTTAGCAAAATCCACTGGCTTTGGAGCTTGAACTTGAACTCCCACATCTACTGAGGGCCCCGGAGCTGGCATCCTCCTCATGATCGAAGTCATCATAGCCTCGAACATAAAAGCATAATCAGCAGCACCCTCAACAGCACGGCCTTCCCTAGCAGCTGGTCTCCCTCTTCGACTCATTCCTAATATCTATTAGAAAATGATTAATATACCCTGAGAAACAACTGCATAAGGAATTCAAATTCTTCTAAGCTACTATATTATATATATAGTAATCATCCATAAAAATACAATTACGTCTCTCATACATAGTTACATCAGCGAGCGTTGGCTAAAATCGATTAACCAAAGCCCTGATACCAAATGTGACGACCGCCCATGACTCCGGCACCAAAACGAGGAAATAGTGCGCTGAAGAGTGTGCCAGGCAGCCATGGGTGACCGTCAAAGGTAAGAATAAAATCGCAGAATCTATCGTATAACTCACAGCGCATGGACAAAATACAATAGAGAAGTTTATATATAGTGAAGCTCCATAACAGAATATCATCATATAGTCTTCATAATAGTTTGATACAAGCATCTGAAAAGACAATACATCAAGCTTCACTACAAAACACTCAAAGAATATACAGCAGCGGAACATCCAGTACATATAATAGGAAATAATATGCAAAAGCCTCCAGCTCGTCTTCGTCATCATCAGCAGCATCGACTACATAGAACAGCACCTGCCACCTGCTATCTAGTCTGTCCATCCCAAAATGGATGAACAGCCCAAGGTAATAAGAGTTGAACATAAAACCTTGAGTCAGACAAAAGTCCTAGTGAGCAGTAAATCAACTATCAAACATACCAAAAGAGCATAAAGGATAAAAAGGAATAGGAACCCAACCATCCCACTCCACCTCTTTCTACAGTGACAACCCCCAAACACACACTAAGGAGAAACAAGCATAGCAAAGCAAATAATTAAAGTAAAGCAATAATCACTCGAATCAAGGTCGATGATTTCCCAATACAAACCCCCAAGGCCTAAACCAAGATCAGATAAGCACCCAGAAAACACCGCTCTTGAGGCCGAATGATGATACAACCAAACATCCATGACTCTGGCTATCACTGTTATCATTGCCTCGATTTCACCGTTAATTGAATGACCGTCTCATTCTTTTATCCGCCCGTCAAGGGCTAATGGTAACCCCGGTTCTAGACATAACTCCGCACGTCATCATGACCCGTGCCTAGGACTATCGAATCTACCCAGAGTACTCGACCACCAACCTGTAGTCTTTTGGGTGTCCCGACCACCTACCTGTAGTCGTCCCGACCACCTACCTGTAGTCGTTTGGGCGCCCCATGTACCCATGCTTTGAGTTTGCTAGAACCTTCAATAACGATGAAATCCAAGCCTTCTAGTCATCCTCCTCGACGACTATTCTCAAACTAGCCCAAGCTGCCTCTCGAGCCCACCATTATCCACGAACTCGAACCATATCACCAAGTTATCTAAATGCTTGGGATGATCCCGTCTGGATTAAACCAAGGCTATTTCACATCATGCTTTGCATCATAGCAAAGTCCATCTCAACATCATGCTTTTCCTTATCGCATCATAGCAAAGTCCCATCTCAACATCATCATCAAACCTATCCATATGAGCTTTGTCATCCGCTTCATATGCTACAAGCAGCTTTCCTTATTCAAGAGCCCTTCCACTTAGCTTTTGAATCATCTTCGACCAACTTTTCCAAATTCAACCATCAATCAACTAACTCATGACAATCAATCAATCAAATCAATCATTAATCCAAGTAATAAATCATTCAAACAAGATCTAAATAAACGATTATAACTATAATGGCAATTTAGTAAATAAAGAGTCCAGATTTAACAAGCATGAATTCTAAGAAATATCTTGATGAATGAACTAGCATAGGTTAACATATAGTAAAATGAATATCAAAACTTTGTGGACAATGGATCTACACGCAGACTTAAGGAAAATGCATGAAATCACTGTCTTTAACACACAAACAAGCCACCGATCCAATATACTCCTTTGGGTCCGTGTGAGAGATAACTACCACTCACCGAATCACCTAAACACCTCAAAAACTATCAACTTCAGATCTGGACAGCGAAGAACTAAGCTTGATCCGACAAGATTCCGCTTCAAATGATGAAATCTCTCTTTGTTGGATGAAGATCTTCAACTTTAGCTCTTGGATCTTCGATCTTGGATGGATGTAAACACTAGATTAAAGTGGATAAAAGAACTGAAGGAATGTTGTAGTCGAGCTCTAAAAATGGCAGCACTTCGTCGCTTCAAAAATCCGGTGCCAAAAAGTGAACCAAAGACGTGTATTTATAGGCTGAAACCTTAGGTCGTCCGCCCCCTTAGGTCGTCCACGACCTAACTATCCCGACCTGCGACTTAAGCCTCTACACGACTCAACAATCTAACGACTCAACACTTAACGGCATGCGCGACCTAACGGTCCAACGACCTAACGACTTAACCTATGCGCGACTTAAAACACAAGCCGACCTAAAAACCTTACGCGACCTACGACCTAACTGGGTTAAGTACTCAAGCGGCTCAGCGACCTAACATTAACAAATCTAACGACCTAAAACACACGCGACCTAACGACTCAACCATAAGTCGCCCAACGACCTAACTACAACACAGGCTATCCACTAGGTCGCCATCCTCCTTAAGTCGATCACCACTAGGTCGCTAACCCGTTAAATCGTCCCAAACGACCTAAATTACCCACGACCTAAGTTCCACACCTATCCCCTTAGGTCGCCTAAACCTTAAGTCGCTAGCCCTTAACTCGTTAACCCGTGGCCTTCTAACTCGTAACTCGCTAACCTCCTTAGGTCGCTCCAAAACTCCACCGACCTAACCATCATACGACCTAACCCCTTAGGTCATTAACCCTTAAGTCGCCAATTACGTTAAGTCGCTCCACGCGAGTTAACTTTCACACGACTTAAGCTTTGGTCGACTCAAACTCTAAACAACTTAACAACATCAACGACTTAATGTCGACAGTTCTGCGATCTTTCGATCCGTAAAAATACGGGTCGTTACATTATATATGTTAGAAAACATATTCAAAAGGATTTTCTTGAATTTTTATAGAATTATCCTAAGTGTTTTGATGAATATATAAAATGATTTAAGGTACGAGACTTAAATGTTCTATATATTTAATTAAGGAGAAGGGATATTTTATAAAATAAAATTATAGTTTATTACTGAAAATATTGGAAGCACTTTTGAAAAAGGTATTTAGCAACCAATGAAATTTTGGCAAACAATAGCAGTTAGTTAAAAAGTTTCTCTTTTAAGTTAAAAATAAAAATAATACGTTTTTAGCGTGTTCCGCTACTTTCGGCAGAGGGGGTTCTGACCCAGAACTTTTACCAACATTAGTTTCGAAACCAATGTGCATGGTATCAAGCTACTTAGTACGTAGCGCATTGGATAAAGGCGAAGGGTACTTAGTCAAAATGCTAGGTTCCGAAGGGGTTGGAGTATGACTTGTCTTAAAATAAAAGGTAGTTCCTGCTTTGCTTTCGAAATGTTAGGTTTCGACTCAGTTGGCTTTTGACTAGGTCAAATATTTTAAAGGGAAGGTTTCGAATGGGTTGTACTCTTATGTTTTAAACAATGCTTTCGAAGGGGTCGAAATGCCTAGCTGCCGCCTTTCTACATTTCGATGTCAATGGTTTTAGAAGGTATACTTTGTTCTAATAATTAACCACTTCTTCAATGCTTTTAAAGGGATGGTTTCGACACCATCACTTCTTCACTTAGGAATAGGTTTCAAAAGGAAGGCTTTCGACTTAGATGTTTTTAAATGACGCTTTTTGTTCTGTTGAAGTATAACCCAATGGTTTTGAAAGGAAATGGTTTCGAAAGGTGTTTTTTCACATGTTTTAAATTAAACCCAAGTGCTTTCAAAAGGTTTGAGTTTCTAAAGGTTTGATGCTTTTGAAAGGTATTTAAAATGGTTTCGAAGGGATGGCACCCCAAAGGGTTTCAAGTCGAAAGGTAGTGTTTCTCATGGTTTTGAAAAGATTGAAATGGAAGGTTTTTCCAAGGTTTTTAAAGGCAATGTTTTAAAGTATTTTAAGATATGAAGTCTAAGGTTTTAATGCTTTTGAAAGGAAGGTTTCAAAGGTTTCGAAAGGGTTTTAAGAATGGTTTCGAAAGCAAGGTTTTGGCCTTTCGGCCTAAATAAATGAATGGTTTTACTTAGTTTTGAAAGGGGGATTTTCGATACAATCGAGAGGGGTACTTTCAAGTGTTAAAGTGTGTTTATCAACTAAGATTTGAGTAAAGTATGTGTGTGTGTGTATATATATATATAACATGGCAAAGTTGTTTGGAGTAAAACATAGTGTATGAATGGTTTTCCTTGTTTAAGTTTGGTTTAAAAGGGTTTAAATCAATTTCAGATGGAAAAGTTTTTTCAATAAAAGTTATGGGAAGACATCCCTAAGTAAAATGACTCAGATATTAGAATATCAGATGGGACTGGTATAGGGTCGCCCTATACATTAGTTATTGGCCCCGGCTAATTTAGTCCAAAATTCCGATGTGTAGGCCTTTGCCACAGGTAAGATTAAAATTTTGATTGCACACAGAAGGGGATATATATATGTATGTATGTATGTGTGTGTGTGTATATATATATATTTGTATATATATATATATATATATATATATATTTGTATACATATAGGTTATTGGTGAGCCCGCAAAACCATTAGGATTAGGAGACCCTGGGAGATGTTAAGTTAGGGACAGACCATCCAGAAGAGAAGTATTTAATAGATAGTTTAGGAGAGATCATCCAAACGAAGAGTGTCTAATAGATGTTAGATTATTTTGTTATTTTGTCTGGTTGGCCCAAGTCAGCCAAAGGTTAATAGTCAGCCAAACAAAACTAAAATGTTTGAACAGATAGTTCTTTTATTACCTGATATGTACATTAATATAATGATGCTTTATAGTATTTAACCGTTTTTGTTGCAGTAAATGATTTGAAAAAGATATGTTTTAAGACAATGTTAGTGAGGGGAAACCCATTCCGCTAAGTGGCATGGTTTCACTTAACAACTATAACTGGGACGTATAGTATTATTCACACTAGGCTTTATGTCTGACTCGAAGTTTATGTTTTTCGCTTAAACTCTTGGGTGCTCAGAATTGATTTGAGTAGGCGGAGGGTTGAGGCTCTTTTAGGTTTTAGTAGGATGACGAATAAAGCAACCGGAGGCGAGCAGGAGGCTATATTTAGGAATTACAGTTCTTTGTTGTACTGACCCATAAATTTTAACAATTTAAAATTGAATATTTATTTGAATTTAAGATAAATTATAAATTTAAATTTAAAATAATTAATTGGGTGCTTTTGAATAATTAATTTGATCAAATTGAACAACTTTGGAAAAAGTCAAATTCCAGGCAAAACTTAGTCAAATTTGAATTTTTGGTAAAAATTTAAAAATTTCAAAACTTGAGTTTTATTATTGGAAAAAAATCAAGACAAAATTTTAGGAAGAACTCTGCTTTTCGTTTCGTTGAAATTGGAGTTCTAGAACTCTAAATATGCAGTTTTTAATGAAAAACTCACGTAATTTGTCAGTGTTTCCTTTGTGTATTTACAAATGTTTTCTCCTCCTTCCTATGTCTCTAACGGACCCTCTTATTTAGTTATTGAGATTCTAAGAATTTAAGGAGTCATCGGAATGCAAATAGGCTACTAAACAAATGGGCTTTGGGAAATTAAAGAGACCGAGCCTTTTCATTTCTTCTAAATAGGTACATACAGAACTTCCCCTCACATTTCTCCTCTCTAAGCAAAAATTATCTGCATCTTATTCTTCGTCTCTAATCCCTAGATCTAAAAAAAATTCTAAAAGCAAATCAATCTCCTTCCTTTCTTCTTTGCATCACCTTCCCTTACCTTTTCCTCTTCTCCCTCTCCGTCACCCACGCCACCACTTTTCCCCTCACCTTGCTGCCGCCACCCACCTCCATCATCACTCACTACCTACAACAACAACTCATGGCCAAATCCCCACCTTCCCTATCCTCTCATTTTCCCCTTCTTTTCCCATTCCCTTTTCGTTCCCTCTTTCTTCCCCTTATTTCCATGGTTTATATATTCTACTATACTACTCTAAATCAAATAATTCTTTTTTTGAAACCGTGTATAATTTTAATAAAAACAACTTTGTTGTTGAACCCTTCTTTCTATTTCGAATATTTCTATATCAAAAACTCTATTTTTCAAGTCCTTTCTCGGGTCCAGGTTTGGCCGAAAATACCCATAGTGTAACAAACATATCTCCATCAGTATAGCACCAAATTATGTGAATGTTTTTTTTCAAACCATTTATTTTTCCAGTGGCTTCAACTTTCTTTTACATCAGTTCTTCAAGTTCCTTAATTTGTTATGCCAAAAACTCAAATCTTCTCGAAGTAACTTTGAACTCAAATTTTCAACTCAGAAAACACTTTTGTATTTTGTGACCATAACTTCCTCAAGACAGAAACTTTTTGAGTGATTATTTATGTGAAGTTGGAGAAAAAATAATTTTCAACAACTTTCTACTTAGTCACTTTTACATATTCAGTAATATTCTGGTCGGAATATTTTCTTGAAGATGACCTAGTTTCAAGTTTGTCCGTAGTTTAGACCTTGGGTTGTTTGGAAGTTGGAAGTAGTTGAAACTTGCTTATTGATTCGTGTTCAGGTCTAAGCTTTGTTGGATTTGCTTTGCGTTTGGATCTTTTTTAGGAATCTCTATATTGCTCCATATTTACATCACCTTCGTAGCCACGAAAGGTGAGCAATCGTTCACGATTGATATTTTTATGTTAGTAAATTGATAGCATGTGAAAAGTTATTGAAATGTTGTTTTAGTTAGGATTTTATTTTGTTAAATTCATATGATATAAATTAATTTTTATGTCCATTTTGACATAAAAAATACATATATTTAACACATATTGGACATGAAAAATGACCCACCTGTGTTATGCAAGTTGACATGATTTGTAAATGGTTGCTATGTAATTTATTGTCACAAATGTCATGTTATTTAATTGTAAATCACCTTGCTCGTTTCTTTTATATATGTCATGTTATATATACTTATATGTTATGATAGTATTGTAGGAAATACGGATTACGGGTCTTAAGGTAGAATTAACATTAGAGAGGGGTGAATAGTTTTAATTAATTTTATGAATCTTTCTGAAATCTTTTCAAACTAAATCCAAACAGAGGCAATTCACAAACATAAAAAGAATCATAGAATCAGACACAGAAGCAAATAGTAAATAAAGTGGTGAAGGAAAGGATACACGGGAATTTTATACTGCTTCGGAGTTATCCTATATCCAATCCCACATAATTTCTTATGCAGATTTCTTTCCAAATATAATGTTGATATTACAACCTCGATTTCAAGGTCATGAGATACACCCTCCTGTCTCCGAGTCCAGGGCAAACTCTCTTGATTTAACTAGGCTGTAAGATCGCCTAATTGATTTACGGGCTATAATCATACCCAATTGATTTATGGGCCACAATCACATCATTTCCAATCACAATTTGGTAGAGAGAGACTCGTTACACTTCTTTGATTACAAATGATCCTATAACTCTGAGTAGCACCGAGACCTTTGAAAGAGAGATGATCGAGTTTGATTCACTTAGAATTTCAACAGAGTTTTCTTGAAGCATTTGTGATATAAGTGAATATTTGCATGGAGAAGGAGTGAAGAAATGAAGAAAAACTAACTTTAAATTCATTGAAAACAATTGATATTTATAAGAGAACAACGGTCATGTCCATTCACGAAAGGTTATGACAAATTGACACTTCTTTTGAAAAATTAGTACTTTAAATTCTACGGCTACCATGTCGACATAGGGGGTGAGGGATGTCGACATGCCTTTGTTATTTTTGAAAATAGAATATGCTTCAAAATGATTTCTATTCTAAAACTTGTCAAAACAATTTCAAAACTTTGTAAACCATTTTGAATATAGTTTGAACTTATAAAAGAATTCAAAAAGTAATCTTAAATATATAATCTATAATATAAAAGTAATATTAAAACCCAAATGTAGGAAATGCGGATTATATATAAAAGTAATATTAAAAATCAAATGTAGGAAATGAGGATTATGGATCTTAAGGCAGAATCAACAACAGAGGGGGGTGAATAGTGTTTAGTTAATTTTATGAATCTTTTTGAAAACTTTTCAAATTAATTCCAAACATATGCAATTCACAAACACGGAAACAATCACAGAATCAGACATAGATGCATAAATAAAAACAATAATGGAAAGAACACACCAGAATTTAATTGGTTCGGAGTTACCCTTCAACCAGTCTGTAACGATATGCCTTTTTGGACGACATAAGTCGACGATAATCCACACACATCAGACTCAAACTATTCAAAAGGGCAGATTTTTAGGTTGTAAATAAGAAAAAGCAGGGAAAATAAGAAAACAAAGACAGAATCTTGCAGTAATAATTTACGGATATTTGTCATTTCAATCCGCAATTTAACATTTTACGGTTATATGTCATTTCAAACCGCAATCCTGAATTAAATAAAATACATAAAATCGCTCGAGTCTATTATTTCAACCGATAACGATTTTTCCCTAATCTATAGATCGTTCGGGTTTGTATCATTTCAACCCATATGGAACTTGCAGTGTTATAACAATATAAAAATACAACATCCAGTCATCCAATGTCAAAAATCAAACATCCATCACAATCATCCTCCAAATAAATCAATAAACACCAATAAATAACCTATCATTAATAACAGGTATTAAATTGACAATTTAAATTCAATATTAAATTAAACGATGATTAAATGCAATAAAAGTCAAAATTTAACTAGAACGACAATTTAAACATACCAAACATCGATCAATTAATTTCTAATCACATCATAAATTTAATTTAACTAACATAAGATAGTTAATAGTTGTGAATGAGTTAAACACTCAATTTTGATTTCAAAATGGTTTGGAATCCAAATAGGGCCCAAAGTTTAACAGTCACGGAATTCATCCAAACTAGTTTTATAATGTTCGAAATTTCAATATGATCGCAACGAAGAAAACCGTATGTGAATCCAAACTCGTATGAAATGATATTGAGGTTAGAGCGATTAAAATATAAAATTAAAACAAAATAAACAAAGAAAAACAAATTTACCACATCACCTTACCTCCATCGTTCGAAACCCTAACACAAAGCACAAACCCCAATAGAATGCATGAGCCACCACCCTAAATCAACTTGTTGCCGCCAAAACGCTCGCCACCAACCTGTTCTAACATCGCCACTGGACTACGCATATGCGGCCGCACCTCCCTGCTGAGTTCGATCACCTCCACCCACCCATCAGAGCCACGCCATCGCCCAATATAAATGCCATTTCCTAGCGAAACTTGACCACTTTGATGCGAACAAACCCCATGGATCTGCTCGCCTCATCCCCTCTACGCACTACAACTTTCGATCGTCCATCGGGCGACGATCCACAGTTGGATCGTCAAAACCCTAAAATGGACGGTCGAGGTTCAACCTTGATTTTTAGAAAAACGGTGAATTTGATGAAAAACGAATAACTCCAGTGAATTAAGCTCGTCGAGTGCATTGACTTGATATATAATACGATAGGGTTATGAGGATTTTGATTTTGAAATTGGATTTAGGGTTTTTCATTTGAAGTTTGTTTCTGCTATTGGAAAGGAGTGGCAACAGAGAATTGTACGTACAGTAATGAGAAAAAAGATTGCTAGGGTTAGAACAAAATAATATATACTAACAAAGCCCGATAAGAATAATACCCGAACTGATTTTAAATGACAAATACGACCCGAGTAGCCCGTTCTGCCTCCAAGACAAAAGTATGTCATCCCATATATCGAAATAGTTGTTTTTGATATTTTTAAGTTCAATGGAACATGTTTCAAATCCTAATTCCATCGTATGAAAAAGTTAGCTTTAAAATCAACTTATTTCAAATGGATTTCAATTGAATTAATTAAATTGATTTCTACGCGTTTCGAGTCCGTATGATCAAACGACAAGTTCGATCGCTACGAAACTTAAAACCTAACAATAATTCACCGTTACGATCTTATGAATCTGGTTTCATCGAAAAACCGAGACATTAGCCAAAATGGCTATTTTCCCGCTAATCAAATAAATTAATATTATATCAACTAAATCACTTTTTAATTCCGCTTTTAATAACTAGCCAATTTTATCATTTTTGATTACTTAGACATTTACAATAATTTAAAACAAATTTACATATCCAATTCAGTGTTAAATATTTCATTAATTACGATGTTCAATTTCAATTGTAATTAGATCCAATTAATTATAATTTAATTCAAATAAATTGATTTAATTTGATTTCAATCCTTTTTATTCAATTATCCATTACTATATGCATAATTTAACATTGGGTTACATTTTATTACACTAATATTTTCCAATTATTATCTTTTACCATATTAATTTCAATATTCCAATTACATTGAATCTTTGTTAATTTTCACATTATTTATAATTTAAAATCCTAATAAATTAATTTATCTTGGTTTCACTTTTTTATTAAATCAATTATTGCCTGATGAATATAATTGACATTTCTATACATTTTTTTTGCATTCATCTTATGCAGTTATCGTCTTAATCATCTTACGTAACATTTAGTTTCATTTAATTACAATTGATTTTCAATTTAAATTCAACAGCCTAAATAAATAGGTAACAAATAACAGTTTCCTTCTTTTCTACGTTTAATCGTAAGTTTAATATTTACAAACAAATATTATAACAACTTGCACTATACTAATTCCATCAAATTACCATTTATTACACATTATTTCATTAAATAAAGCAACATTTAAATTATCAATCACTCTTTAAATCCAATTATCAATTAATACACACATTATTGCAATTAATTTACAATCCATAGACAATTATAACTTTTTAATCATTTCAATTAATTGGAATTTCATTTTAAAGTACTTATCAATTGCCTTAAATTTATACTATTACATTTCACTCTAGCTATATTCTTTTTATTAAATCACAAATTTTATATTTTTTCTAACTTAAATCACAAAAACTTATTAAATTAACTATTTTTAATTATCGAAAATTACAGGTCGTTACACTGTCCCACACAATTTCTTATGCAGATTTCTTTTCAAATATAATGTCGATATTACAACCTCGATTTCAAGGCCACGAGATACGCCCTCCAGTCTCCGAGTCTAGAGTAAACTCTCTTGATTTAACCAGGATACAAGATCACCTAATTGATTTACATGCTACAATCACACCCAACTGATTCACGGGCCACAATCACACCGTTTCCAATCACACTTTAACAGAGAGACTCGATACACTTCTTTGATTACAAATGATCCTATAATTCCAAATAGCATCGAGATCTTTAAGAGAGAGTGGCAGAGAATCAAACTAGAGAGGATCGAGTTTGATTCAGTTAGAATTTTGGCAGAGTTCTGTTAAAGCATTTGAAATATAAAAGAATATTTGAGCAGAGAAGAAGGTGTAAAGAAATGAAGAAGAACTAACTTAAAATTCGTTAAAAACAACTAATATTTGTAGGAGAACAATGGTCATGTTCATTCGCGAAAGTTTATGACGAATAGACACTTCCTTTGAAAATTTGAATTTTAAATTCTACGTCAACTACGGCGACATGGGGGGATGAGGGATGTCGACATGTCTATGTTATTTTTGAAAATAGATTTTGCTTTAAAATGATTTCTATTCTAAAACTTGACAAAATAATTTTTAAACTTTGTAAACCATTTTGAATATAATTTAAACTTATAAAAGAGTTTTAGAAAGTAATCTTAAAATATATAATCTATAATATAAAAGTAATATTAAAAACTAAGCATAGACTTTTTTGGGGAATTTTCACTTCAAGGGCTTATTTGTGCAAGGTAATAAGTTTTAAGTACACTGCTTTTGAAAAATTAGTTTTAAGGACATTTTACAGGAAAAAGATAAAAGAATTTATCATTTTCAAATATATAGAAATAATGATAAAAGGATTTATCATTTTCCTGTATAACTTAAAAAGATAAATGAATTTATCATTATGCTGTAAATTGTCCTTAAAACTAATTATTCAGAATTGCTGTCCTTAAAACTTATTGCCCTGCAAATAAAAGCCCTTTAACCTAATTTCCACTTTTTTTTAAAAATATTAAAGATAAAATATTAAAATCAAGAGATAGTTTAAAAAATAGAGATGATTTTGAAATTAATATGATTAAAAATAGTTCTTCAATTAAGGCTAAAATATTTAATATGATAGAGATGACTTTAAAAGGATAATTTAAAAAAAAAAAAAAAATCATTTTAAAAATTTGGTGGATTCCATTCCACTAGGGAAGGTCGTGAGTTCCATCCCACTAAAGAGGTCGTGGATTCCATCCCACTATTAAAGCGAGAAGGTGGATTCCATTCCATAATTAAAATTTGAATAAAGATTTTAGTGCTATTATGAAGTTTTAACATAAATCTAGACTCTATTAGTTATCTTGATATCCTGAACTCTTGATAATCTTGATAATCATGAGTCTTCGGTCTTGATTTCTACAATTTTGAATTCATCAGTCTTGAATCTCTATACTCAATCTTGAATCTTTATACTGTATAATGTTCATTCTCAATACCCGTATATATATACTACATATACATATACCTTGACAAAGATATTAATATTTATATTTTACAACAAGTCCTAAGATTGTTGTCATCAAAACCATCATCTTAGGAACTAACAAGTGCATGACATGTTAGAATTTGAAAACATTCACTTATGTTGTTTATGATATGAGACACATGTGATATGTTAGTTAGGCATGTGTGTGTGTGTATGTATATATATTAAATTGTTAATTATGCACGTATGTTGGTCATTGACATGTTATGTTATTTATATTATTATTTTATTATTCTCATATTGCAAGTTCCGTGATAATTAGGAAATCACTTTGGGTTGAAATTATATATACCTGATATAAAACCACTTTGGGTTTAAATAAATTGATTTTGAAATTAAATTGAATTATTTTAAGTTTAAATTAATGTTGAACTTGAAATTATGAAATTGAATTTTAATCGATTTATGAAAAGTTTTAATGGGATTTTTAGATTTAAACTTATTGTTTGATTGTAGTTTAATAGATTTTATGGAAAGGCTTAATTTAATCCAAAATTTTGATTCGATTCGGTGAATTAATTTAAAATTAATGTAGAAATTGGATTGATTCAATTTAAAGATTAAATTAACATAATGGCATAAAAATTTCAAGTTTAATTAATTTGTCGAAAATTGACTTATGAAAAGATATGAGTTTGGAATTACTAAGTAATTGATTTTTTTAAAGGTAAATGTTGAAGTTTAAAAGAATTGGACTTGAATGATGAAATTGGATAATTTGGATCAAATTGTGGTAAATAGGGTGAATGAGAAATTTAAATCGTTAAACCTTAAGTTGATGTGCAAGTTGAAATATGAATTGATTTAAGTAGGGATTGGAAATGTTGATTTATGGTTCAGATTGGATCATGGGATATGACTGGTTCGGTTTTGATTTCATATTAAATTTAACTATTTATATTTCATAACTATTTATTAAACTATTTTATATTTAACCATTTACATTTTTATAACTATTTCAAAATAAACTATTTTATATTAACTTTTATTATTTATATTTTACACCTATTTTCAATTAAACTATTTTGATTTTAAATTTAACTATTTATATTTTATCAAACTATTTTAGATTAAATTTATTAATTGTATTCTACGACTAGTTTAACTAATATTATATATTAAAATTTAACTATTACAGTCATATAATTCTTTTGAATAAAAGTCCATTTCCACCCGAATTTTTTAAGTTCGAATGATTTGAATATAAAGATTTCACCGAGATAATTTTGATATGGAAATCTAGAGTTGAAATTTGAAGTTATGATAATGAACTATCTTGTGATACAAGAATTTGAATCTGAAGTTGAAATTAATAATGGATCAATTGGAAATGAATATTAAAATCAGTATTTGAACTGAACCGATTTATAATATGAAAGAAGATGTTTATTTAAACCTAAGCAGTTCGCTTATTGGGTTATATGTACATTTCACTTGAATCGACTTACTTACATAAGAATGTTAGTCCTAACTCGAGTGTTTTGTTTTACTTTATGCTCGGGCCAGAATGATATTTCAGTTTAGCAAAGATACTTATTTATGAAGACGAAGACGGAGTTGAGGACCGTATCTACTACTGTTACAGCATTTGTCTATTCTGCCTGAAAAAATGTAAAATCTGATTTTTTTATAAATAGCTTCATGAACTGTTTATGTATTTATTTTGTATATTATATTTTATCCTTCCGCTGTGAGATTCTATATTTTATTCTTTTGAATCTTATTTCATTAGAACAACACCATTAATAATCTGTCTTTTGAATAGTTTGAGTTGGACATGTGTGGCTTATTGCCGACTTAAACTGTCCAAAAGGCAGATTGTTATAGTTGGTATCAGAGCTTTGGTTTAGCGATAAACTTTTCTTTATTGGTGTATTAACTCATTTAAGATAGGGTTACACCCCCGAATGAGTCTGAGTGTATATAAATGAGAGAGCGTATTTGTTAGTGTTATGTAAAATCTTTTGTATTGTGTCGCTTGAATTATTACTTTGAATTTTGGGTTCAGATCGGTACGTGGGATGCCATGTTATCGATAGAAATTCCAGAACACTTAAATAAGGCAATCAACACAATATTGTTTTCAAAATTTGGTAAATGAAATAATTTTATCTAGAATTATATTTTATATATAAAAGAATAATTTTCTGAAATTTATATATATATATATATATATAATACGTTGGTTGTTGGAAATGATAATATTCGCTTATTAGCATTATTGTTTGATTAGTTAATAGTCTAAGCTATTAACTGTTGAATGTTAATAAAAGAAATGAAATTCTATAAATATGATATTATATATACACAAGATATAAATACATATATTTTATTTCAAAGTAATTTGAATTGAAGCCGGTATTAAATTCTTAAGTTTTATGTTAATAAATGATTTTCAATTATTAAAATAAAGTAAAATTTTAAATAAAGATATTTAAGCTAAGTGTTTAGTGAAATATGAAAAGTTGGAATTTTGTAACTATTAAATAAAAAGGTAATAGAAATGGAAACAAACTTCATATTGTTGAACACTCTAATTAATTTAAAAATGGATAAGATTGAGTTTGTATAATACTAACTTGCATTCCAAAAACACATATATAAAAATTACCAAGCATTTAAAGAAAATGTTAATGAGCATGTAAGGGAATATAATATAAGTAAATGAAAACTTAATGAGAATGTTTCAAATGAAGATTGGATTAAATAAATGATTGTAAAGTAGATAATCAAATTGTTAAAAATAAATATTGTGTACTTAATAAAGTTTGGAATAAAAATAGTAACTTTTTGAGATAACTATAAACTTAAATAAGGTCATATATCAGAAGTTGAACTATTATAAACTGATTATAAACTCAAGAGATAATTAACGAAATGTTTCAAAAATGAATTTGTTATTAAACGAAATTGTGGAATTAAATGTGAATAAAATGCAAATGCATAAATTGAATAGCGAAAGAAGGTATTATTTAAGTAAACAAATATAAGCTTAAGAAATTAATTAATGTACGATTTCATTAATGAAATTGGTATAAAATGGGAAATGGGAAATGTGAAATATGGAAATTGAGTTGTAAAGGAAACTTAAGTAATAAGAGATGAAATTTAATTTAACATGTATATAGTTAAATAGAATAAATATAACGAAATATAACTTAAGTAAAGCTAATAAAATGAATGAATGGAATAAGTAATGAGATAAATTAATAAAACGGGTTAACTAAAATTGAACTTGAGAAACAAATAAACTTAAGTCAAAATGAAGGTGAGTGTAATATAGATAATTGAAAGTACATAAATTTGATTTAAGTGATTATAAATCCATTGAATGATTAAGAAAATGAATGTTGATTAGTGAATGTAAATAAGTCAAGAGTAAAGGAAATTGAATGTAAATTAATCCAATGTGAATAAATTAAGTACAACTAAATTTAAAATAAATAAAAAAGGAATATAAACAAAATGAGATAAAATAAATGTAAATGAATTAAGTTGGAAATAAATCGAATGTGAAATAGATAAATAAAGTGAAATATTTTGTTTTCCTAAATTTTGAATTGTTGTTAATAAAAAGCTATGTATGAGACCCTTTAGTATGAAATGGATGGATCATAAAACTTATTAATTATGAAAAATCTTGGTTCCTTTGAAATATCCAGTTGGATAAATGGTATTTTATGTAAATATAGGTATATGTAATGTTTTAATTGAATAATGATAGCACTGAAAGAGAAAAATGAACTTGGATTGAGATGATTTTTAGAGGGATTTGTAATAGATGAAACGAAAACTATGGAACTTTAGTTCACAATTTTTGAAATCTACCTTGAAATGTTCAAGTGAAATGCTCAAATCTAAATAAACATCTACTTTGGAATGTTTTAAGTAAATGGTAATTCAAAATTGGAACCACGATAACAATAACTTGAGAACGATTTTGATTAAAATATTAAATAATGAGGCTAAGCAAATTGAATATTCATAAAGTAAAGATATTGTTCTGAGCATAAATGTTTGAATACATATGAGAAAAATACATTGAAATGAATATTTGAATAGTATTATAAGCGAAAATTTACTTTACAAAATTGAGGAATTTTATGAATAAACTTTGTGAGTAATCAAACTCGAAGTTATTGATTTATTATAAATGGAATTCATGCGATATATTGAAATGTCTTCTGTTTTGAATTTATATGAAGAAACGTTCTTTGTGAGATGTTGAAAAATCAAGAGCGAATGTTATTCGAACATGAAATGAATCCAAACTATTAAACTCTGAAATTTGAGTGTGGAAATTTATGATCTTATATTTATATAAGCGTGAAATCAAAAAATTTGGAATCCATTGATTATTTAAAATCTCTGAATCTGACAAAGATTCGACGTTGGATGTTTTTATTCTTTTATTAAATAGGAATTTTAATTTCATATAAATGTGACATTTTGAGCTATAAATAAATTTTCCTAAATATTAAGTTTGAATTATTTATAGATTTGAATTTGAATAATGTTCGATTTGAGAAAAATGATTATTGAAAATCATATATGAATTTGAAACCGAATTGATATTCAAAATTTATTGATTTTTGAGAACCTTTGATTCCATAAACATATTGATTTGAAGTTTTCGATTATATAAGACGGGCCTTGTATAAATTTGAAGTTATTTTGGAAACTATTGATTTTGAAAGGTATTCAATTTGGAAGTGATAATCTTGTATATATAATGGAATTTATATAAGAATGGTATGTCTGAAATTATGATTTGGAAAATCTTATGTAATGAGATTCATATAAGTACGGTGTATGCGAAATATGAAATGGAAAATACTATATATATATAGTATCATATGTTTCAAACCAAAGATATAGGAAGTACCATCCATTGGAAATCGTGATCCTACTCGGTAGGGTTGCATTGGAACTCCACGTGGGGTGTCTATTGGAAATAGGGGTCCTACTCGGTAGGAACACGTAACGGAAGCCCACTTGATGGGTCACTTATTATACTCATTGATATTGATGCATTGCGTAAATCGAGGGGCGGTGATGCCTAAAGTTACAAGTGATTCTTCTGGAATAGCGGCGTAACCATTACGTAACTGCGATCTATGAACCATGGCGTAAGTCGTAGGGTCGGTGATGCCTATATTTATAGGTGATTCCACTGTGATAGGGGCATAACCATGGCGTAACTGCGACCCGTGAGGGAATATACTTTCCATATTTGTTTTAAATATATTAAGTATTTTCACTGGGAGTTCAAACGAGTCTATTAAGAACTTGGAAATTTTTAGACATGCGCCTGATCAAAGAATGCCTAAATTCTTTGAGAATGAAAATAAACTTGTTAAGACTTCAAGTTATAAAAGTATTTTTGACTTTAAATAACAAATCAATAGCGTGAAAATTAAATATTTTTCAACTTCAATAGAATACACCAAAAAAAAGAGTTTTTATGTTTTACAAATTTACCGTTTTGAAAAATAACAAATACTAATTCTCATTCCCGAGAAGGGGGAACCAATGGAATAAATACGTAGTTGAATGCAATTCATTCTATTCGCATAACAGTTTTGAATATACAATTTTGGTTCCAAGTGGAATTATTTGCTCGATTCTCGACGAAGAACACTGATATGGGTTTTGATATGAATATGAAGTTCTCTATCATAGCTTATTGCTATGCAAGGAGAATGGTAGTTCTAGTCAAAGAATCGGACCAGAGTCCGTACTAGGATGGTCGGGTTACCAATAATAATTGGAAGCAAAAAAAATTATTCGAACAAGCAATCGAATTTGATATACGCACGAATGGTATATCGTTTAAATACTAGATTTTTTACTTCGCCCTTTTTAAGGACGAAAAGTTTTGAGTGGGGGAGAGCGTAATGACCCGTAAATTTGAACAATTTAAAATTGAATATTTACTTGAATTTAAGAAAAATTTGAAATTTAAATTTAAAATAATTAATTGCGTGCTTCTGAATAATTAATTTGATCAAATTTAATTAAAGGAACAACTTTAGAAAAAGTCAAATTCTGGTCAAAACTTGGTCAAATTTGAATTTTTGGTAAAATTTAGAAGTTCAAAAATTTGAATTTTATTATTGGAAAAAAAAATCTAGACAAAATTTTAAGTACTATGCTTTTTGTTTCGTTGAAATCGGAGTTCTAACACTCTAAAAATGCAGTTTTAAGCGAAAAACTCACGTAATTTGTTAGTGTTTTCTTTGTGTATTTGCATATGTTTTCTCGTTCTCTATATGTTGCTAATGAGCTCTCTTATTTAGTTATAGGGCTTCTAAGAATTTAAGGAGTCAATAGAATGCAAAAAGATTAGTAGACTAATGGGCTTTGGGAAATTAAAGACACCATAATTTTCATTGCTTCTGAAAGGTACATACAGAACATCTCTTCCTCACATTTCTCCTCTATGAACAAAAATTATCGGTGTCATCTTCTTCCTCTCTAATAATTAGATCTAAAAACAAACAAAAAAAAATCAAATTCTAAAACCAAATCAATCTTCTTCCTTTCTCTTTTTCCTCCATCTTCCCTTACCTTTGCCTCTCCTCCCTCTCCCTCACCCACGCCAGCACTTTTCCCCTCACCTTGCTGCTGCCACCCACCTCCATCACCACCCACAACCCATGGAAACAACCCATGGCCAAAGCCCTACCTTTCCTCTCCACTTCTTTCTCCTTTTTCCCTTCTTTCCCCTTTTCTTTTTTCCCTTCTTTCCCCTTTTCTTTTTTCCCTCTTTCTTACCCTTATTTTTATGGTTTCTATATTCCACTAAACTGCTCCAAATCAAAAAATTATTTCTCTAAAACCGCGTATAATTTCAGTTGCAAAAACTTTATTTATGAACCCTTCTTCTCATTCTTGATATTTCTATATCAAAAACTCCATTTTTCAAGTCCTTTCTCGGGTCTATTTTGGTCGAAAATACCTCATATTGTACCAATCATATCTCCTTCAGGAAAGAACCAAATTATGTGATTCTTTTTTTTCAAACCATTTATTGTCTAGTGGCTTCAACTTTCTTTAAGATCATTTCTTCAAATTTCTTAATTTGTTATGTCAAAAACTCAAATCTTTTTGTAGTATTTTTGAAATCGGATTTTCAATTCAGAAAACTCCTCTGTTTGTTTTGACCATAACTTCGTCAAGACAGAGGCTTTTTGAGTGATTTTTTTTTGAAATTGGAGAGAAAAGTATCTACAACCACTTTCTTAGTTACTATTAAGATTCAGTAATATTCTAGCTCGAATATTATCTTGAAGATGACCTAGTTTTAGGTTTGTCCATAGTTTGGATCTTGGGTTGTTTGAAAGTTGGAAGTAGTTGAAACTTGTATATTGAATCATGTTCGGGTCTAAGCTTCGTTGGATTTGTTTTGCATTTGGATCTTTGCTAGAAACCTTCATATTGCTCCATTTTTACATCACCTTCGTAGCCACGAAAGGTGAGCTGTCACTCACGACTGATATTTTTATGTTAGCGAATTGATAGCATGTGAAAAGTTATTGAAATGTTGTTTTAGTTAGGATTTTATTTAGTTAAATTCATATGATATAAATTAATTATATGTCCATTTTGACATATAAATTGACACATATTTGACACAAATATGACATGAAAAATGACCTACCTATGTTATGCAAGTTGACATGATTTGTAAATGGTTGCTATGTAATTTGTTGTGACAAATGACATGTTATTTTACTATAAATCACCTTGCAAGTTTCTTGTACATCTGTCATGTTATATGTTTAGGTTATCTTAGTATATGACATGTTAAAATTCGAAAATATTCACTTATGCTATTTATGATATGTGACACATGTGATATGTTCGTTAGGCATATATATATATATATATATATATTAAATTGTTAATTATGCACGTATGTTGGTCATTGACATGTTATGTTATTTATTTTATTATTTTATTGTTCTCACACTGCATGTTCCCAAATAATTAGGAAATCACTTTGGTTGAAATGGTATATACCCGATATAAAACCACTTTGGGTTTAAATAAATTGATTTAGAAATTAAATTGAAATATTGTAAGTTTAAATTAATGTTGAACTTGAAATTATGAAATTGAAATTTAGTCGATTAATGAAAAGTTTTAATGGGATTTTTAGATTTAAACTTGTTATTTGATTGTAATTTAATATATTTTATAGAAAGGTTTAATTTAGTTCGAAAATTTGATTTGATTTGGTGAATTAATTTAAAATTAATGTAGAAACTGGATTAATTAAATTTAAAAATTAAACTAACATAATGGTATAAAAATTTCAAGTTAAACTTTAAATGTTTTAATTGATTTGTCGAAAATTGACTTATGAAAAGATATGAAATTGGAATTACTAAGTAGTTGATTTTTTTAAAGGTAAATGTTGAAGTATAAAAGAATTGGATCTGAATGATGAAACTGGATAATTTGAATTAAATTGAGGTAAGTGGGGTAAATGAGAACTTAAACCGTTAAACCTTAAGTTGATGTGAAAGTTGAAATCTGAATTGATTTAAGTTGGGATTGGAAATATTGATATATGGTTCGGACTAGATCATGGAATGTGATTGTTTCGGTTTGGATTTCATATTAAATTTACCTATTTATTTTTTGTAACTATTTTATATTTAACCATTTATGATTTTATAACTAATTCTAAATAAACTATTTTATATTAACTTTAATTATTTATATTTTATAACCATTTTTAGTTAAACTATTTTGGTATTAAATTTAACTATTATTTTATCAAACTATTTTATATTAAATTTAATTAATTATATTCAGTGACTATTTTAACTAATATTATATATTAAAATTCAACTATTACGTTCATATAATTCTTCTACACAAAAGTCCAATTCCACCTGAATTGTTTAAGTTCAAATGATTTAAATATAAAGTTTCCACTGAGATAATATTTTATATGGAAATCTAGAATTAAAATTTAAAGATATGATAGCGAACTATCTTGTGATACTTGAATTTGAATCTGAAGTTGAATTTAATAATGAATCGATTGGAAACGAATATGAAAATCAGTATTTGAACTAAACCGATTTATAATATGAAAGAAGATGTTTATTTAAACCTGAGCATTTCACTTATTGAGTTACATGTACATTTCACTTGAGTTGACTTACATACATGAGAATGTTAGTCCTGACTCAAGTGTTTTGTTTTACTTTACGCTCGGGTCAGACCGAGTATTTCAGTTTAGTGAAGATACTTATTTCTGAAGATGAAGACAGAGGTGAGGACAGTATCTACTACTATATAGCATTTGTCTATTCTGCTTGAAAAAAAAATGTAAATTCTGATTTTGTCGTGAAGAACTGTTTATGTATTTATTTTGTGTATTATATTTTATTCTTCCGCTGTGAGATTCTGTATTTCATTCTTTTGAATCTTATTTCATTAGAACAACCCTATTAATAATCTATATTTTGAATCGTTTGAGTTGGACATGTGTGGTTTATTGTCGACTTAAAATGTCCAAAAAGGCAGGTTGTTACATTTGTTTTGTGTTATTTTCGTTGTGTATGTATTAAGCCAATTATGAATATATGACTCTGGTCATCCAAGGGTGCATCATCATATGTCGCCCTTGGCGTATTTTGTAAAAAGTATATTTTATCATTGCCTGAGAAACGTTATGGGATTGTGTAATCTGAATATGAAACATCTGTTTTGAAATGTGATGGAAAAATATTGTTTTGAAATCTTTGATTTGTATCATATTCAAGTGCTTCTGATATTATAGATACCATTGACATGGCCGTATTTAGTCGTCAGAAGTTAATACTATAGATAACTGCAGCATCTGTAGCACTTAGCTTTAGGCCTCTAGATAGGGGATGTTACAACTTGGTATCAGTGCATAGGTTTATGAAATACTTTAACTAAAAATGATTTTTGAAAACATAATCCTTAGGAGTTAGAGTTAAGATTTAGGGTATGAGATAATGCTGTAGTAACATACTTGCATTTGCTATATATATAAGTATACGCTTTATCTCTAGGCCCCTATCTTTGTTAGGCTATTCTTCTATATCTCATGAGGCTTGAATACAGATATGGACGGAAGAAGAGGTGGAGTTAATCAAGGAAGAGATAATGCCACCACAAGTGGAAATGCCCGACCGAATGTTAGAAGAACTCAAGGTCAGGCTCAAGCTGAAAATGTAGGTGCTGGAGTCCCACAAATAGATTTGGGGGCTATGTATCAGTTTTTCATAAACATGATTCAAGCAGGGATCGCGGCTGGAGTTGTCAGGGGAAATGCGACGGGAGGAGTTAATAAGCTTCGGTAGTCAACTAGTATGCTAACTTGAGTAAAGACTTTGCTAAGCTTGGGGGAAAGCTGTTTATTAGGAATGAGGATGCTACCGAGGTGGAAAGTTGGTTGCTGCACTGTGGAAGGATTTTGCTAACTTAAGGCTCAATGACAAGCAGAAAAAGAGACTTTCTTCAAGATAGTTTCAGGGAGCTACTTTGTTTTGGTGGAATACTGTAATTGCTGTGTGGATGAAGAGACTATGAGGGGGATAGAGTTTAGGAGGAGGTCTCAAGAAAGGTTCATGTCAGTAATGGTGTAGTCTATGTTGGTTAGAAAGTTTGCTGAGCTGGAACAAGGGGAGATGTTTGTTCTAGAGTATGATGGAAGGTTCGAAGAGTTAGCCCAGTATGGGTATGCCACTATTGATACAATGTTAAAAAGGAATGTAAAGTTCATTAGACGTTTGTAGCTGGAGTTGGCTAGGGCTACTTTACCACACATCGAAGATCCATGTGATGTAATTGTGGAAATGTCATTGAGACATGAAGATATGTTAGCTTGTTTGGAGAAGAAGAAGGAAAAGGAGGTCTAGCTTGGACAGGACGAAAAGCGAAGCTTTTCCACAAGAAGAATGCTCAGAAGGAAGGAGCAGCAAAGAAAGGAAAGTCTGAGGTGGTCTGCTATAAGTGCGACAAGAAAGGACATTATGCTCATGAGTGTCGTACTAGAAAAGGAGAAGGAAAGGAGGCGATTGGAAAGAAGAACATCAGATGTTTCAACTGTGATCAAGTTGGGCACTACGAGAACCAGTGAAAAGAGCCAGCTAAAGGAGATAAAGGCCAATGTTTGCATTGGAGCCTCCTACTTAAAAGCCGATAGTGCAGGAAAAGGGAAAGGTGGTGTTAGGAGGTACGCTTCAGATTCACGGTATGTCTGTTAGCATTTTGTTTGATACTGGTGCATCACATTCTTTTATATCTCGATGTTTAGTAGATAAACTTAACCTAGGACCCACATATTTAGTTACTTCCTTAAGAGTTTCAAATTCGATTGGAGGGTATGCGACGCTTGCGATGAAGTGTGACTACTTAGAGTTTGACTTTCTAGGTTACACCTTTGTTTGTAATTTGCACGTGTTTGACTTTGTTGGGTTTGAAATTATATTAGGCATTGATTGGTTAAGTATGATGCTAGAATATTTTGCCATGATAGGAAAATATCTCTTAGACACCCGAATTGTGGTGATCAGATAGCTTATACCACAGAAAACCCTAGCTGTGAGGTGAATGCTTTGTTGGGTGTTATGGAGTTAGAAGATGAGTTGAGTTAGAAGATGAGGTGAATCGCGTTTTCGTAGTTAGAGAATTCATGGATGTGTTTGAACTTGTAATTGGGTTGTCGCCGAAATGTGCCATTGAGTTTCAGATAGATTTGGTGTCTGGGGAAGAACCGGTAAGTAGGCCACCAAGCAGAAGGACACCCACAGAGATAAAGGGGTTGAAAGCTCAGTTGGTAGATTTGGAAGGTAAGGGTTTTATTAGACCAAGTTGTTCACCTTAGGGAGCAGCCGCAGTATTCGCTAAGAAGTTGGACGGATCGTTAAAGCTATATATCGATTATCGGAAGCTGAATAAGAAGACGATAAAGAATCGATATCCATTGCCGAGAATTGACGATTTATTTGATCAGCTGAGTGAAACCAAGGGATTTTCTCAATTAGATTTGACGACAGGATTTCATAGCTTAGAGTGGCAAAAGATAGTATAAATTTGATGGCGTTCAGAACAAGATATCGGTCATACGAATGATTAGTTATGTCGTTCAAATTCACTAATGTGTCGACATTCTTTATGGATTTGATGAACTGGATTTTCCAAGAGCACTTGGATATATTCGTGTTGGTTTTTATAGATGATATTGTAATATACTCTAAGGATAAAAGAAGCATGAAGTTCATCTTAGAGTTATGCTTGAGGCACTAAGGTGGCATCAGCTAAAGGCAAAGTTTTCGAAGTGCCATTTATGGAAGAAAAAAGTGAAGTTTCTTGGTCACGTGGTTTCGGAGAAAGGATTGTCAGTTGACCATAAAAAATCGAAGCCGTTAATAATTGGACGAGACTATAAACGGTAACTAAATTAAGAAGTTTCCTTGGATTGGCGGGATATTATCGAACGTTCATATAGGATTTCTCATCGAGCGTCGATGATCAAGCTAACACAAAAGGATGTAAAGTTTGTATGGATCGGTAAGTATGAGGAAGCATTCTAGAGATTGAAACACTTATTGACCCATGCACCGGTGTTAGTGGTTTCAGAGGGAGTTCAAGATTTAGTTGTTTATACTGATGCGTGTGGAACAGGATTGGGAGTTGTACTAACGCAGAGGGGTAAAGTGACTGCCTACGCTTTTAAACAGCTTAGACCACATGAGGTTAGGTATCGGACGCAGGACATGGAGTTAGCTATAGAAATATTTGCCTTTTGATTACCCCAAGTACGTCACCAAGTGATTACCCCAGTAATCATCGTATACACCTCTATCCCTTTAATATATGGTAACTATCCAAGTATCTGAGGCGATAAGGACTCTAAGTCTCTAAGGTCAAGACTCATGTCTTTTATATATAATATATTGTCCTGAACCAGCTCTTATACCAAATTTTAAACACCCCGCCTCTATACCTATACTATCCAAGAGTATTACTAAGTAATACTCTCAAATAATAAGGAGAATGAGGCTATAGTGGGTACACACATGAATATTTCCTTGGGCTAACATTGGTACATATTTAAAATATCGAATAAATAACTCATATATACGTACACACTATCAGCACAAAGAAATAAACGCGTGTGCCTCTAGGATAGAACAATATACAGTAAATATCAGAGACCATAGTGTCAATCGCAACAATAATATATAATACATAAATATACAATGCTTATTCAACATATTCATCACACACACACAGATATATATATGTATGTATATATAACTAGCAACAATACAAAACATGAAAATAATCTACAGTATCAAATACTATCTTCCACTATGCTTAATACAAATGTTGGTCTCACTGTTCCAGTACCTAGAATGTTTCGGACTGATCCGAGTATTATATAAATGACACTCGAGTTAGACTATATCTAAACCAAAGGTTAATAAGTATTAACATATAGAACATAGTATATACTATGTACAAAAATATAATAATGTTATCTCAAACAACCCCAAATATCATGTAACATAGAACACTACAAAATCCAACATAAAGATGTCATCACCTATATAAAATTACACCAAAGATTATCCAATCACATAAATATCAATGGGTGAGTCATCCATATTCAGAATCTTTATAAAAATCCAAAAATCATCATCAAAACCCAAAATCATCAAACAATGTAAATAGACTACCTGACTGTAAAATATAGGGCACTTCCCCATCAGTCAGCTATAGTAAAAGATACGAAAATCCACTATCCTTTGGACACCTATCTAGGTATAATCCCATCTCCTCGTATAAATAAATTAGAATAAAATCGTGCCGAGGAATGACTATATGATAGGGACAAAGTCCCAGAAGAGTCATAAATACATCAATATGTGGGTCACCTAACCCTGGTTCGCAAAATCCGTGTCCATACTCAAGTGAGGTGTATCAATAAAATATGTCAGTTCACCACTCTATTAGAACCAGAAGAGAGACTGATAGCTGTTTGCCCGCTCCAGGAGCCTAGGATCACCTAACTAGATTTGCTCCTACAGTCTTCAATTACCTCGATGAGCATCGTGACACATATCCACCAGTGGCTCATCAACTCAAAGTCTCGATCATGACCCTGCTTTGCCCTAATAAATAATAGCTGCTGGCTCATGCGACATAACTAAAGGGCGATAAGGCACCAAACCTATACGTCACCTAACCCAAATACTATGATGTGGGGGCACTTACCCTATGGGTCACCTAATATAAATAATATGATGCACATCAAATAAAACATCCAACAACGGTGTCGTAGGTCTAGGGCGCCACCCCAAGATCAGGCTGCTAGGGTGGTTTCTAGCCATCTTGTTCTCCCCAACACTAATAACAAGAGTACATCATGATATTGGCATACAATATCGATAAATACAAGGGCACCTACCCTTCTTTCACCTATGAGCATCACCCCATGTAAGTATAGTCTCATACTACTAATTCCATCACGTGAGTGTCATCAACTTGTAATGAATAACCAAATAAATATCTCAACAACGTCCCATACCACTGTGTGATACTCAAACGTTTATTCATTGCTCATAAACTACCCCCAATCTCCACAATATTCTATATAATAAGTTCAAAGACCAATCGAAGAAATATTACCAAATGTCTCATCCCAAACGATATTATAACTCCACTTATTCAGATTCCTCGTCGCGTAAATTAAAATATTACAAAATCAAATAGAAAGATGTCATCGCTCCATAAAATCACATCAAAAGCAAGTAATCAAAATATACAATGGTGAACCATTCATAACATTAAAAGCAGTATAGAAAATGAGAAATCATAAAATGTAAAGATTATGTAGGATATCTCATTTGATTCAGATGTGGAATAATAATAAAGTTCAACACAATCTTTCTTTAAACAATTAAACAAAAATTCAAATATATATATATATGTATGTATGTATGTATGTATGTATATGTATGTATATATATTACATTTAAAAGTTGGTACACTTATTGCAAAACCAATCATATACTTTCTTTATATGATGTGTGTGTACAAACATTCAAAATCATTTAATGAATCATACATAATTTATAGAAATTACTATATAGCTTTGTATAATTAAATTCTATTTTGAAATAATTTATAACTTCCAAAATAATTCTACTTCAATTACTTTTAAATAAATATATAAAATTTAGAATAAATTATATTTATTTCAAACTATAGTATACACTTCAAAATCCTCGCTTTGTACTAAACAAATTAGCATTAACATTTTTCTTTTAAACTATACCAAATCCAAAATTCTCATATTATATAAAGTTATTTTATTCAAAATATATTCAAAACTATTTAATTATTTCATAAAAAAAATTCTATATTTTCCCTAGATTTGATAACTCTTCCAATACATTTAAATAACCTTTATAATAAAAATCGCTTCAAATAGTATTATTATTTCGAATAATATATTTTATAAAATGCAATATATTATAATTTTCCTTTATAACAATTTCAAATTTGTAATATATTATAATATTAATTTTAGAAGAGTTTTATATCCAAAAGAAATCTATATTTATATTAACAATTCTAATTATATTTGTAAATATAAAAACGCTAATTGAATAAAACTTAAAATAGTTCTAATAAAATTTCAATACCCTTAAATAAACTTTTCAAAGCGTCATTTTAAAATAAGAAAAATAAATAAATATGTAAATATATAAATTATGGAGTAAAATTACTCTAAAAATATTTCTTCTCAACCATCGACACTATGAATTTATTGTATGACCCGAGTTGAGTTACAGCGAACTCCAGTCGTTTATAAAATTTTAACATCGACTTATCAATTAATAATTAGTTCAATTTGCAAACGGACGGTTCTGTTTGTAAATTGACACATCCAACTAACTCAACTATCCAACTCAACATCAACCAACAATCCAAATGCAACAATTACACTCATCAAACAAACAAATCGATTCAACAATTAATTCAAATAATAAACGAGATAATATATCTAGATATATATAGCAAGCATTGAATTATAGATATAGTTGTGAGTTAGAAACTCACCAATTTGCGGAATTGAAGAACATGTGATCATTGCTGCTAGCTACGTCATACCTTGAAGAATGTGTCCCTTCGTCAGTAGCTCCATAGTCATTGCCAAATCGCTGCCACCATTACCACTGCCAGCAATCATGGCACCATTAGCTCGCCTTCAACAGTCGCCAACAACGCCAGCAACACCCTAGAAACTCTGCACTTGCCATCGCATTAACCTTTCCATCGTTCGACGACTGTTTTTATATCCACCATCCCATACCTCATGTCGCATAACATCACCCAGCATACCCCCAACCACTCCACCTGGCCGTGGCGCTTCATCAATCACCTACCACCATGCGAGACTGTCGTCGTTGCCAAGTTCATCTTATGGCCTTGAATCACATCACATCCACACGACCAACCATACATCGCCGCAGAGCCCTTCTTCTTGAATCGATTGCCTCCTATGCTTCCTTACGAATAAGCTTCAATCTTTTTTTTTTTGAATCGTGATTTTTTTTGTGATTTTTTGGGGAAAGGTATAGGGTTATCGAATGAAATCTGGGTAGGCCCAATTTTGGGGAAAATATAGAGAAGAGGGGTTTGGCAAATAAAAGAAATACTTTGATGTATAGGTTTGGGCTAGATTTCTATGGCTTGATTGCTTTTATTTTTGGCCTTAAATTTTAATTTAATTTAACTTTAATAAATTTTCCTTTCATATTTAAATTTGAATATTTATAATATATCAAACATTTCAATCATTTGAAAATTATTTGCTATATAATAAAATTTCATTTTATTAAAACATATTATTCGATTTCAACATTATAATAAAAGAATTTTTAGTTTAATTTTATTTATTAAAAAAGCTTTTATTAAATAGAATTTATTTCAGTAAAAATTTATTTTCAAAATATTATTTATTACAAATCAAATTTAAACGTTTTCATTTTATGTATTTTATGGCGTAGAAATCAGGGCTTTTACAATACTTATCGCGTCGATTTAAAAAAAAAAGACTTTTCTATGTTCTCTGCTATTTGTTTGTTATGAGCAATAATAACTTCATTTATCCTTGATCTGTATATTTATTTATTTAGTTTGTTTAACCTAGATCTAGATCTTCATATCACAAATTTGGATATGCCTATGTCATCTGACTTTATAATTATTATTAAAAAAATAAATTATATCTGGAATAATCTAGTTGGTAAGTCAGTTTTCATACTAGAAAATGTAGATTTGAATGTATACGTATAAATTGCCATATGAATTGAACTTTGAAATAATTTTCTAATTAAAACAAAAGAGGAAGCATTAATTTGGTGATTTATTTCTTTGTTTTACAATTGTTTTGCTAATTAAATCAATATGAAACATTAACTTGGTGATTCATTCATTGTTTTACAATTGTATCTAAACTAGTACTAAATCTTTATTTAAGAATGCAAACATTCTATTTCACAAACTGCTTGGATATTATTCTTATTTTGTTTTATTTTAAATCTTGTTTTGATTTATGTATGAATATAAGTTTATATTTATGTAATGACATTTATGTATGTGTAAAAATTTATGTTTAACTCAAAGTTTCAAAATGGCTTTTATGTAAGTTATAGTATTAAACTTTTAAACTACTTTAATTAGACATTGCATTCATTGGTTTTTTGTATGTAATATAAATAAAGTCTATTTCAATGTAAATTGCTATGCATGGTATTTATATTTGTATGTATATGTATGTATATGTGTGTATACACACCCATACACACGCGCATATATGTATATATATACACATATCTAATAAACAAAGCTTTCTTTTAGACGACAAAGGCATATGTAAAAAGGAAATGTGTCCGCCGTGGAATAAATCCCAACAGCTAAACAATGATCACATTGACTATGTACATTTTTCCGATGACGCACTTACACTTTACACATGGGTGCATTTGATGTGCTCATCATAATATATAAGGAATTAACATTAAATTAAACCAATTTAGAAAAAATTACGATCAAATAAAAATTTAAAAGGAAATTTAGAAAAGTTCTAAATGAATTTAGACTACATAGGCCCTATAAAGATCCAATATGATTTTTTTTAAAATTTACCTAATTGCTTCACTTCCAACTGGCCTAGTTCCTTTAGTGATGTGACATTTGGCAAAATATTTTGGTTGCACATATTTTGGTAAAATATAGTTTTGCTTATTATAAGCGATACTTGGTAGTAAAGATTGTTTAAATTAGTTTTCTTTATTAAAGCTATATCACATTAGGACTTATGGAATATAGTTTTAGTCAAAACTGAAACATCGTCACATTCAGCTTTGTAATTCCAAACACAAAAACTTTGGTTCAATAAGAACAACAACAACAGTAATAATAATAAATAATAATAATAATAATAATACTGCTATGGCCAGATTGTAACGACCCAAAATTTTCAATCCAGAAATTTTCAGATAGTTAGGAAAGAAAGAAAAGAGATAGAAGAAGAAACAGGATAGAAACACAAATCCTCACACTCGCAGCGGATCAAAATATAATATCACATAAAATAACAGTTACAAAGGAAAACTGTACTTGTCAAATATCACTTTTGTACATCAAAGTTTCAACATATATACAAACACTGGATAGATACAATCAACATGCAAATTACTTATCATACTTTGCCCCATGAGTTACTACATGCCACATGATTTAATGGATTAAACTTGATTTACTCACCTTTCAGAGAACAGAGAACATTGTTTCCTGGAACTATTTTAATTTGCATTTTGAATCTGGAGTTTGTTGATTGGTTGTATTTTTGATTCCTGTTTCTTGCAAATGATTATAGTTGTTGAATTTACTAGTTGTAGATCCATAGATCCTTGCAGAGATGTTGATGAGTTTGCTTTAGATTTTGAACAGATTTTACATTTTGATTTTAGCTTTGAACTTTTCTCAAAAATCTGGTTTTCATTTTTTTAGAAAAGGAAAAGGGTTTGAACTAAAATGAATTGCTAAGTTTTCTCTTATCTATTTTTAATAAATGTTTTCAAAATTTAATTAAAACAATGCCACATGTTACTTAGATTATTAAAATGACTCCAAGTGTTATTTGCATAGTTTAAATGTTTTACAAATGTAAAACAAGAAAATTTGGGTTTATCTCCATATTAGAATTTTAAATATAATTTACAAGTGTTGAATTTCATTATTACATTAACTCCTTATCTATTTTAACATGTTCTCATGTTTATTTCAAATAGCCTTCCATATACAAAATATTTTTATTAATTATAAACTATGCTTCGTTCATTGATATATATTTAAAATATATCTTCCAAAGCTAAAATTTAAAGAAAGAAAATTTAAAAAGAAAAGAATAGTGAATTAAGTCTTATTTCAAAAGTTTTCAAACAAAAATATTGTACCCTAATATATATGAACTAAATTTATTTCAAAAGCCAAATTTTAAAGAAAACAAATTAAACCTTTATTATAATATACTATTTAAACTATTATATTTTTAAACAAAATAAATATTTACTTTAATTACTTTTGAAGATATAAGATAGATTTTTAAAATAAGCCATTGAAAAGTTTTCTATATTCAGTCCAATCAAGTTTTCCAATTTACAATACACATATATATATATATATATATATAAATTTCAAAAACATTTCTTATTAATTTAAATTAAAATCAAACTCCCTATTTACAATGTATACACATATATATGTACATTATAAATAGAAAATATTTTTAATTAGCTTAGAAAGATAAATTTTATCATTTAAATATTTTTAACTTTGAAAAGAATAAAATTTCCATTATTATCGTCATAGATTTTGAAAAGATAAAATTTATCAAATTAAACAATTATTAGAGATAAATCCTGTTAAATTAGATTATTAAATCGATATTACACATTTTAAAATGATTTCTAATGGAAATTGTTTAATAAATATTACCTAAATCTCCGAGACATCACATTCATCCCCCTTGAATCTTTTCGTCCTCGGAAAGAAACGGAGCCATATTTATTAAAATGCTTAACATCAGTTAAAATTTCTCTTTGCACATTTTTAAGACACTTTAAAATCTATATAATATTGTCAAAATAGTTTTATAAAAATATTATTTTATAACTCGATGTTTCAACAAGTCCATCCTCGTTCTCACAGAAATTCAGTCATACGTTGATCAGACGTAGGAATGAAAATCTATAAGTACTTAGCGGACCCATTTTCAACACCCAGTGAAAATACTTGGAAATAATGTTATTGAAAATACAGAAAACATTTTTGAAAGTAGAGGAAATATCTTTGGTGAGAATGCTCTGGAAATCATCACCCCCATCCATTGTCGCAGTTAACCCGATGGTTACGTTGTCGTCCCGACAAAATCCATAGATAACTATAGGCCTCCGCGCCCCTCAATTACACCATAGAACCCGCTACAGATCGCAGCTACAACTGGGATTACGTTGCTATCACGGCAAAAACCCATATAACTGTAGGCCTCAGCGCCCTCGAATTCCGCTGCCAAAAGAATGAAACTTCTCCACTCTACTTGACCATAGATTGCAGCCTGCCGATGTTACGTTGCCTTCCCGACAAAATCAAGCGTAGACTGTTGACACTCACCTCCACACGATTTCCGCCATGGCCCACACAGTAGATCGCAGCGATATCGAGTTACACTATCATCACAGCATAACCCAAATGCCTCTGTAGGCATCAACGCCCTCGACTTTCGCTACCCAATAATCCTCAGGACTAGTTTGTCCAGACTGCTCACAGGATCAACTTTAGAACCTCCCCCTTAGAGGCTCAAGGCAGTACCAACCTATGGTACTCCTGAGAAGTTCATCCTAAGGGAGCGCCTTTTTCCCCAGAGCCATTTTCAAAACACTTTATACTATACACATATAGTATCTTTCAACTCATACACCTAGTATGAGTCTCAAATAAATCTCCTTTTTCAAAATCGATAATTCTCAAATTAGGCTTTTCCAAATTCCAATATTGATTTTACCCAAAAATCAAAAGCCTTTCCAAATCCAAAGGTTTCCAAAACCTTTTTCAAATCATTCTCACAAGATCCTTTATATATATATAGATATATACATAACCTTGAAAAATCTTAGGATCATTTCAAACTTGTATAAAACCCAATTTATACTTCAAATACTTTCAAAAAAAATTCCTTCCGGCAATAGATTCAACAAGGGGAGATTTATCTTATATAACAAAGATATATAATTTTGTTTATTCCAAATCAAATATTCAATTTGATTACTCTATAAAGTCATTAACTATATTACTTACTTCCATAGAGTAAATTTCTACCATAAAAATATCCAATTTCTATTTTATTTCATCATATATTCCACAAAATATACCTTCCATTTCAAAAACCATTTCACATTTCTTATCCACAAATTCCTAGTATTAATTCAATTCAAACTCGTACGATGTACACATATCATTCGTACGCTATACCAATCTGATCGCTCACTCGATCACACAATTTCACTTCCGAACTAGTATCGTCCACCCGACTTCCTAGTGCGGACTCAGATCTGGTTTCTTGATCAGAAAACGTCATTCTCCTTACATAGTCATAGCTATGATAGAGAATATCCAGAACCAATCAACAATCCATATCTAGGTTCGCCGTCGAAAATCGAGTGAAAAATCCCAACTCGGATCGACATAATTATCTCGAAATTCTATGCTCGAATCTGGATCAAATCACTATGCGAATAGAATAATATACGTACATCCTACGTATTTATCTCATTGATTATTAGCCAAATCAATTTCTCCTCTCTATCCACATTCACTTTGATTTTCATTCACTTGCAATTCTTAAATCCTCATTTGGATTATCACTTCAATTCCTACCTCAAATGGATATTTAATCATAAAAAGTTCGAACTCTGTCCAGTTTAAATGTAGAAAATAGCTTGATAAATTTTAAAATAGATAAGTTTTTGAAAAATAATTATCAATTTGTAAAATAGCTGTAAAACAGTTAAGTAACTGTAAAATAGTGGGAAAATAGTCAAATAGTTATAGAAATTTTTAAATAATTGCAAAATAGTTGTAAAATAGTAATTAATTTGTAAAATAGTTGAAAAGCAGTAATTGGTTTATGAAACAATTGTAAAATAGTTAAATAATTCCAAAAGTAGTTATAAAATAAGTACAAAATAGTTTGGAAAATTTTATTTATATCAAAACAATTTATTTTGAAAATAGTCCAGAGTCAAAATGTTCAATTCCCAACCTCTATTTTCATCAACTCGATTTAAATTTCCATTTCCATTTAAATTGACTCAATTCCAATTTGAATTGATCCCAATTCCAATCAATTGCCAATTTCCAATTAACTTTCAATTTCAATTCAAATTAAGTTAACTTCCATTCTCATCCCAAATTCAAATCAACTTCCTATTTGAATTTGAACTCATTCAACTTCAATTTCTTTTCATATTATCCAATTCAAATTTTCCATTTGAATTTTTAAACTTATCCATCTCCATTCACAATTCCAATTGATTCAAATCAAATTCAATTTGAACTAATCCAATTCAAATTCCAAATTTAAACCATCCCGATTTATATAAATTCGAGTTAATAATTTTTTTTAATGTTGATTTAATACTTTAAATCAAATCAACTTATATCTTTAAACCATTTAATTCAGAATTCAAATTCAATTTTTAACTTATTTCAAAGTTCAAATAATTCAAATTCTTTTTAAACAACTACATCTTTGAAATTCAATTTATCATCAAATTTAAATTTTGAAACCAAACCTTCTAATTTTTATCTAAAACTTTCAAATCTTAAGTCCGAAATGATTCCATTTTATTTTAAAACATCCATCCATTTTCAATTTCTAGATCTCAAACCTATTTTGAGATCATACAAATTCCCAATTCATTTTGAAAATTTCCAATTCAGGTTGTTTTTTCTAAACTTATTTAACTTTTCCAAAGTTAAATTTAATTTACTTAATCCAGTCAACCCTACCCAATTTGAATTCCCATTTCAAATTTAAACTCCACATTAATAATCTTCCCACTTATAAGTTCAAAAACTTATCCCTTTTGGTATCACATCTTATTCCAAATAAAAATTTAAAATTCAATATTTAGAGTTTATTTCAAATCATCTTTGATATTATGCATATCCACATGTATACATATTAATTTCCTTTACAAACCAAGTTATATTTAAATTTTAATCCGCCTTTAGTTTTTAGTTCAAAACAAATTCCTTTGAATCTTCAAATAACTCTTGTTTGAAACAGGTCCCGTCATTCAAATACATTAAATAGCATTATTTATTATTTCTTTATCACTTTGAAACTAATTTTCAAATTCTGGACCTAGATTCAAAACTTCACAATTCAGGTCATCTTTAATTCCAATTTATAAGTCATACTTACCCAAAAGTATTACTTCCCTAAAATATTTCATTTTTCTTACTCATTAATACACACTTTATTATTAAACACAACAATGATAAGAACCAAGGAAACCAATCCATTATTATCTTTTATGAAATTCTTTTCCAAATTCATGATTTTAATTTTAGTTTGAATCCATTTCAAACTTATCTTTATTTAATTTTAATTTGGTTGTACTTAATTTAATTCCAATAATTTAACAACCAATTACCTTAATATTTATTAGAAAGAAATATTGCTTTATATATCAAAATATATTCTTATATAAAATCATTTAAAATCTTTATATAAGAAAATAACAAGTACGCTCTCATATATATATACACACTCAACTCATTCTAGGGTACACTGACCCTATCCTTAATGAGTAATCCCACCAGAGTCAAGGTTCTCGCTTCACCTTCGGCTTTGATACCAAATATAACGGCACAAAATTTTCAACCCAGAAAATTTCAGATAGTTAGGAAAGAAAGAAAAGAGATAGAAGAAGAAACAGGATAGAAACACAAATCCTCACATCCCAGTGGATCAAAATATAATATCACATAAAATAACAGTTACAAAGGAAAACTGTACTTGTCAATATCACTTTTGTACATCAGAGTTTCAACATATATACAAACACTGGACATATACAATCAACACGCAAATTACTTATCATACTTTTCCCCATGAGTTACTACATGCCACAAGATTTAACAGATTAAACTTGATTTACTCACCTTTCAAAGAACATAGAACATTGTTTCCTAGAACTATTTTAATTTGCATTTTGAATCTGGAGTTTGTTGATTGGTTGCAGTTTTGATTCCTGTTTCTTGAAAATGATTATAGTTGTTGAATTTACTAGCTGTAGATCCATAGATCCTTGCAGAGATGTTGATGAGTTTACTGTAGATTTTTGAATAGATTTTACATTTTGATTTTAGCTTTGAACTTTTCTCAAAAATCTGGTTTTCATTTCTTTTTAGAAGAGGAAAAGGGTTTGAACTAGAATGAATTGCCAAGTTTTCTCTTATCTATTTTTAATAAATGTTTCCAAAATTTAATTAAAACAATGCCACATATTACTTGGATTATTAAAATGACTTCAAGTGTTATTTGCATAGTTTAAATGTTTTACAAATGTAAAAACAAGAAAATTTGTGTTTATCTCCATATTAAAATTTTAATTATAATTTACAAGTGTTGAATTTCATTATTACATTAAATACTTATCTATTTTAACATGTTCTCATGTTTATTTCAAATAGCCTTTAATGTTTCCATATACAAATTATTTTTATTAATTATAAACTATGCTTGGTTCATGGATATATTTTTAAAATATATCTTCCAATGCTAAAATTTAAAGAAAGAAAAATTAAAAAGAAAAGAATACTAAATTAAGTCTTATTTCAAAAGTTTCCAAACAAAAATATTGTACCCTAATATATATGAACTAAATTTATTTCAAAAGCCCAATTTTAAAGAAAACAAATTAAACCTTTATTATAATATACTATTTAAATTATAGTTTTTAAACAAAATAAATATTTACTTTAATTACTTTTGAAGATATAAGATAGATTTTTAAAATAAGCTATTGAAAAGTTTTCTATATTAAATCCAATCAAGTTTTCCAATTTACAATATACATACATACATATATATATATATATATAAAAATTTGAAAACATTTCTTATTAATTTAAATTAAAATCAAACTCCTTATTTACAATGTATACATACATATATATACATTATAAATAGAAATCTTTTTAATTAGCTTAGAAAGATAAATTTTATCATTTAAATATTTTTAACTTTGAAAAGAATAAAATTTCCAAATTAAATTATTATCGTTATAGATTTTGAAAAGATAACATTTATCAAATTAAACAATTATTAGAGATAAATCCTGTTAAATTAGATTATTAAATTGATATTACACATTAAAATAATTATTAATGGAAATTGTTAAAATTAATATTACCTAAAACTCCGGGACATCACACAGATGCTTTGATTTTGAGTTGAATAAGGTTGACCATGATGCTAACCCTATATTACTGAGGAGATGAATAATCTACCTAATAGTGTCTCACTTTCAATAGTTCAACTCAGACCTAACTGTTGTTATTTGATGGACGTCACGCCATGCTTTAACTATAATCAAAGTGAAGTATCCCTATTAAAGTTCCATGGTTTCTTAGTTTGAGGGAACTGTGTAACATTGTCACCTCAAGGTTGTATGTTTGGTCTTATTTATAGTAAACAACTGAGAACTCCCAAGTGAATCATTGCATAATAATCCAATAACTATTAGTACGTAATCCCTTGCTGCCCCCAGCAGCTATAAGAAATACACTGCCTACTTTAGAGAGCATTACCTACTTTAGTTTTAAAGGATGAGTCGATATCCTTTCTCGAAACATCTTGAGTAGAAATATTTAAAACAATAGGTTATTTTTAATGTTATAAAATTATCATGATTATGGGCATTTGTAATTACTATCACATAACATATCATTTTAGGATTTTCCATCTGTGTACTTTAAGTTAATTACTTAATTATTTATATCACTATATAACAAGTTCATAATAGAAAGAAAAACACCTTTCATTTTGAACAAGATTAGTCATAGACTTAGATATATGTAACAATCTACATACCCTTAACTCTATCGGGATCGTGATGGGTGAAAGAGATCGCTTCTCTGTCCTTGACTGTGAAAGTGATAGGCTTATTTGATTCCAGCCTAGGTACTTTGGATGCTCGATGCTCTAATGAATATACCTGGCTGGCTGAACCCGCTTCCCGCTGATATTATGACTATACTCAACGGCTGTTGTCGGCCACATGTAGCTCTTCGCATATAGTCGAAACGTCAATTATTGCTTCGACATTATTGTTGGGTTGATCGGATGGAGTTGGCTGTTTTGTTGCAGTTTGTCCTTTGTTCCACTTAATCTTGATCAAACTCTAAAATCATCCCTTCTTGGATAAATCTTTTAATCTCATCTTTGAGCACTTGAAGCTCGTTCGTGGAGTGGCCATTGATTAGATGGAACGGTCAGTACTTGCCATTGTTGTGAGGTTCCTTCCTTCTTTCACCTTCAATGGTGCTTGGTCTTTGAAGTTGCACCCGGTCCTAGGTTGTGAGATATTTTTTTCCATATCCCTATTCGGAGTAGCATAGTTAGCCTGGACTTGTATTGGGTGGGGGTCTCTACATGCCCCTTAGTGCTGTTTTACTAACCATTACCCCATCATTTGGCAATATCATGAGGATCGGCTTGAGTGGTACATTCGGTTTCATGTCGCTATAAGAAAGATCTCCATCCTCCATCTATGTAAATGTCATTCACAAACTGATAGAACTTAGTTAGCGATGTTGCCGACTACTTTTGAACCTCCCCGCACATTCTTGATTTATACATGGACCTCAAATAAAGGGCTGCTACTAGGTTGCTCGTGTTTGGACCCCTTGTCTATGTGGATTCTTTATTGAAGCGATATATATGATCGAAGAATATCGATTGGCCCCTATCTGATGTTATTTTTATCGCTAGCCATTATAACATGGACCTTCAAAGTAAAGAATCTAACCTTAAAGTATGTACCTAATTGGGACAAAAAATGGATGATGCTTGGTTGTAGATGTGGGAACCGACGGAAGCCTGGTCCTAGCAAAGTGGAAGTGAAGAGTAAGCATATTTTTTTTCTTGACCGAAAGGCTAGCTGGCATGGGTGATGGAGTTGAATGCAGTAATGTGATCAAATGGGTCAGCACTTCCATCATACTTATCAATGGGCGGTAAGGCATACCATCTGTTGATGTGAGTATTCAAGATATCCATAGAAAATAGCTTACTATTCTCATCGTTAGAAAAGGCTTCGCCCTTAGAATTCCAGACTTGCATTCTATTGAGCTGTCAACGAAGAATATTTATTTCCTCCCTAAAGCCAGCATTGACTTATTACGGGATAGTCTAGTCAGCGACTGACTATGGGCTCGGCTAGTGTAACATCCTGCCCTTTTGTACGTTGAAGCAGACACAAGTGCCAACTCAAACCATACAAAAAGACCGATTGTTATTGGGTAAATAAGAAAAAGAAAAGAAGGAAAAAACAAAACAGAATCTCACAGCGGAATGACAAAATATAATAATCAAATAAACAGTTCATGAAGCTGTTTTACAAAATATTTGATTATACCTATACAATACATATTAGAGATACACATAGCAGAGAATAATAAATAATGAAGTGGAACAATATAACAAATAATAGTAATACAATATTCGTCTTAGTCCTCCAAAAATAAAGTCTTCGAATCCTGAAATCCTCAGACTGACTCGAGCGAATTGAAAAGACAAAACACTCGAGTCAGAACTAAAAATCTTATGCGAATTAAATCAATGGTAAATAATATGAGTGGAACGACATCAGAGATGTTTGCGGGATTTGACATCTCCTATCCAGCGTCAAACGCGAGTGCAGTAACTAAAGAGAACTTGCGATTCACATCTCCTAAAGCTCCGTTAAACTATTTACTATGTAGTAATATACGCAATTATAATAATGTCAAATAGTAAAATAGACTTACTTTAAAATAGCGTTAAGGAGTGACTCAATATTCCTCTTAACACATAAATAGTGCCAATAGTCTATACAGTACCGTAATACCTCCTGATCGGGAGGCTACCGGAGGATACTCCATAGGTACGACACAAATCAAACTCGTACATGGCGCATTAAGGTAGGTGACATGGCACACAAGGCAATGCCAGGGTAGATATACCAATTACGCATCCGGACTGGTGATAACGCGTAGCAGCTACTACCGTCCATCTCGAGCCACACCCCCAAAATAAAAAAAAATCAAAAGTGGCCACTGAATCAATCCAAAAATTAGAGTATAATATCGAAGGAGTGTGTCCGATAAGAGGGGCTACCTCCTTGGTTCGAGAATCGCTCCTGTTTTAGACACAATATGCCAACTCACAGGAGTTGGGTCCACGTATATATCTTAAAGGAACGCCGCCGTCATCCTACTTCATTCTGGAAACTCCACCGTGTACACGGTTGTTAAAGTGGTTTTCGGAGTTGGCAGAGAGTATGACAACTACCGATCCCGGACTCTTTAACAACCAAACGTTATTATAACACCGTGATCATTTTCAAAATAGTTTATGCTTTAAAACCAAATATCATTGCCTTTTCAAAACCCAAATCAATACGATATCATTTTATTTCAAATATGTCCTTTCCAAAACCATAACACTTTCAAAATTATAATATTTCGAAACCAAACGCTTGAAATATGACCTTTCAAAACATAATACTTTGAATTTCGTAGCTTATAAACCATAACTTCCACCACTTAAACGGTTTGGATATTCAAACAGTATATAAAATAAAATAGTTTGAATTTAAAATTACCTTATAAAGTAAAATAATTTCCTCAACTTCACAAATTTATTCACTTTAAATTAAACCTCAATTCATAACTTTCAACTCACTTTCAGTTTTCAATAAACCATTTTAATTTATATCGATTTCAAATATAGATTCGAATCTCCAAATAAACCATTCCAATAGATTTCAAAGCTTTCAATATTGAACACCTTAAAACTAAATTTGTTAACTCTATATTTACATCAAATTCCATTTACTATTATTTAGTTTTGAAAGATTTACTTAATAATTCCAATATCATTCAAATAAACTCCAATTTCAAATAACTGAATATTTCCCTCACTTCATTCAAACTTGATATATTCATTAATATAACCTTAAACAAAAATCAAGTTAAAAATCATATTCTTTAAAGTCTCAAATTCAATGAGTCCTAAATCGATTTTTATGAAATAAAATTCTCAATTAAATACAATTTCAAATCAATTTCCAATTTATCTTTCAACCTGAATTTATTGAAATCGTTATAAATTATATATGAAAATATAATTTAAATAAATACTTACTATATTTTAAATAAAATCAAACTTTATTATTAACTTATTGATATCAACAAATTTTTACATAGCTCAAGTCAAGAATTTGACTATATATATAAAATAGCATTTTTGTAATATCTAAAATCAATATTTATATAAAACCATGTATTTCTTTCCAAAAACCATAGAAATCAATTACAAAATATTTTATATATATAGAAAACGGTGTCTGTATATAATTTTCTACCCTATGTTCATGTGATACAGATATTTATCATTTCAATCTGTAGTTTAAGACATAAATTCGGTTACATATCATTTCAAACTACAATCCCCAAAAAATAAAAATCCATAACAACTTACAGTTTATAACAATATAAAATACAACATCTATTCATCCAATATCAATCATCAAACACTTATCACAATCATCATCCAATTCAATCAATAACATCAATAAAGAACAGATAATAAATAACAGGTATTACTGGCAGTTTATATTCAATAATAAATTAAATAACTATTTTATTCAAATAAATTCAAATAGACTGAGATGATGATTCAACATATGCCGAAGAGTCATAAATAAATTTCTAATCATATCATAAATTAATTTAACAAACATAAGAATTTTATAAGTTGTGAGTGGGTTAGAACACTCACCTTTTGAATTCAAATTGAATTTAAATCCAATTTAAACCCAAAATTTGAATAGTCTCAGAATTTGTCCAAACCAAAGTCAAAAAGTCCGAAATTCGGATACGATCCTAGTGCAGGAAACCGCGTGCAAAAATGACCTCGTATGTGAAAGTTATTAATGTTAGAACGAGTTAAAAAATTAAATTTTAATAAAATAAAACAAATAAACTAACACAAAACCTTACCAAGTAAAAGCCACGTCAACGTTACACGAACCCAATCTCACGCATTGGGAAATTTGCGTCGCCACGCACACGCGTTGTCCACGCATCACCGCGACTTCACCGTGCCTGGCCAGCCCCCTCTGACGCGTCGCGATCGCCCGCCGTCCCACACCTTCGAGATCCCCCCCATGGTCGCCCAAAAATGCCTCAAACACGGTAGCTGCCACCAAAAGGGGAAACCCTAGTTGAATAAATCGAGGCAATCTAGCCGTCGATTTGCGAGACGAATCGTATAGATGTGCTCTCCTCCGTCCTCTCTACACGACTACACCGTTGATTTGGCGATCCATCGAAATTTCCCGTCGCGTGATGAATGGCCGTGACTGTTTGAACAATTTTTGGCCAAACAAAAATCCAATTTAAAAAACGAACAGCATATTTGACTTGCGCTCGTCGAGAGATTCAAATCGATATAAAATTCGAATTATTTGTGGAGTTTGAATTTTTGGCTTTGAATTTTATTTGATGTTGCAATTGGAATTTTGGTTTTGTCTGCCATTGGAATGAGGAGGAGCAACTGGAATTGTACGTATAGAATAATAAACATAAGAAATAGGCTAGGGTTTATAATGAGGTATATATAGGCAGAGCTGAAATTAGAATGGAATGGATTGATTTGTATTGAAAGTTGAACGACAAATGGCCCGAAAAGCCCGTTTCGACTCTGGAACGAAAATGGATCAATCCATATATCAAAATAGATGTTTAATTTTAAAATCAATGGAACAGGTTTCAGGTCCAAATTCCATCGTATGAAGAAGTTATGCTAAAATCAACTTATTTCAAATTGATTTCAATTGATTTCTAGGCATTACGAGTCCGTACGATCAAACGACACGTCCGATCGCTACGAAACTTGAATCCTATAATAATTCACCATTACGGATCCGATGAAACTGCTTTCGTAGAAATCTAAGTCAGTGGCCAAAAGGGTTATTTTCCAGTTAATTAAATAAATTAATATTATATTAATTAAATCACCATTAAATTCACATTCTATAATTCATAAATTCTATCATCTTGGATTACTTTAGTAATTTATAATCCTTTATAACCAATTTCCATATCAATTTAAAGTTAATCAATTCACAACTATAGTGTTTAACTTCCAATTTTAATAAATTCATTAATTATCAGTTGCAATTCCAATAAATCCATTTATTTGATTTTTAATCTTATTATGAATCAATTATTAACTTACCATCTTAAAGGTGATGTCAACATGGGTTTATATCTATTACACTAATATTCCCAATTTCATCTTAATTCCCATTTACCATAATATCTAATTTCAATTTCTTACAATAAACCCATTTATTGTAAATTTGAATACCAATTCATTAGTTTCAAATAAATTGATTGATTCGATTCAAATCTTTTATTAAGTCTATTATTAATTAGTATATTATTTCATTAGTTAATTCAATACTTACTTCTATTTACTTATTTTCAATTTTATACCCTAGTGCAACAGTTTACACTATTTCATTATTATTGTGATTCCACTTCAATTGTCGATAATTAGTTTTAATAACCATTGCTACAATTCGTTCTTAACATTCACTTCATTGTAAATTATATAAAAAAAAAATTTCTTTCAAAGTTTAATTACAAAAATCTTATTAAATTAACCAATTTAATTACCGAAATTTACGGGTCTTTACACTCTCCCTTACTCAAAACTTTTCGTCCCCGAAAAGGAAAAAGACGGGAAAAGAAATAATTGAGTAAACAATACATCTTATTCAAAAATATTAAATTTATAACTAGATAAATTCACAAAATTGAATAATTTAAATAAAGTATATCAATTTATTACCATTAAATCCTTTTATACTTAAATTAATAAAATTTGGAAAACATTTTCAAAAATTTCTAAGTCCAAAATTTAAGAAAAATTTCGATAGGGTCTCCTTTGTACGGGGTGGCTCGGGAGAAATTATAATATCAAATATAACAATATATAACATATATCTTCCAAAATAATATATATTCCAACACGGGAAGAACAATAACATAACGCTATAAAACCGTAATCTGGAAACGTACCTATTTGTCGAGCAATTAACGCTTATTTATGAAACCAAAAATAGTAGCAATTGCTTCCATAACCTGCATTTCACTTATATAATCTGAAAGAATTAATAATTGTATAAAATGAAATATTAAAAGTTGTTTCAGTCAATAGCAAACAAATCAATGGCACACAACAACAATCACTTGCAACCGTAGCATACAATCATCATATAGAATCAACACAATTCAATTATTCATCCATATCAAACAAACAAATAGTTATTCGGGTTCAAAAACTTTAAATTGCACAAAATGGAAAATAAACTATTAAGTGCACCATTTACTCAACAGTCTTATATGAAATTAAATAGCTTATTCATACTTCCAAACAATTTTAAAGTATCATTGCCCAAACCACCAAAACCAAACAAACAATCGTTCCAAATAATAGATCTAGTTAATTTTTATCAATTTCATTTCATAACATTTGTTGTTTGATTTCCTTTTCATTCATGTAATGGTTTATCTTTTTATTTTACATTATTTCTTGTAAATTTTCATTTCCATCCATTGATTCAGTGTTTATTTCACTTAATTGCACTTATACTTACATAAATTCATTTTTATTTATTCATATCATGTAAATTTTCTTTTTGTTGCATTACATTTATTCATTTCTCAATTTCATTTATTTACTTTAATAATAAATGGTTTCAACATTAGCTTAAGTTCAAAAATCTTTACTTACATTACTCATTTCCTGTTTCATTTAATTAGTAGTATTAAAATTTTGACTCAAGTTTATAACTATTATAACATCAATTCTTACTAATAAAAGCAATTTATTGAACACTTTCATAACATAAATTTACTCATACAATTTCCAATACATTTTCTTATTAAACATTACAACTTTTAATATTTGGTAAGTTATATATATATATGTTTTAAGAATGTTATTGATATTTATACAAGTTCATCTTATTTCTTTTAATAAATCTAATGTTCAATAATCGTATCCTTGGCTTTTTATAGATTAAATTTCAACTTTCTTGTTATTTCATTTATAACCTAGCATTTAATCTCTTATTTTAATTAAAGGTTCCAAATATTAATTAGTTACATCCCATTTCACTAATAATCGAAACTATTGATTAATGGAAATTTAAGAACTATATACCGGGTTAAATTTCAAATCATTTTAAAATAATAGATAGATGTATACACTTACAATTTATATATCCAATTATATATAAAAAAGTTGAAATTTATATTTATTTATCAAAACAAATCTGTAGTAAAACTACTACAGTGGTCTTCCCACTTAGAAACTCGAAAATGAATGTCGATGATGCGTGCACTCATCACCGAAATTATTTTCCAGCGACAGAGAGGGGAGTACAGAACTTATTTCTTTTCAAGATTTCTTTAAAAATAATTCTTTCAAATCTTAATGGAATATTTATATCAGAAAATACTTCAAAATAATATTATTATATTCCAAATCATTCAAAAGAAATTTTCCAAAATCCCGAGACTTAAGTACTAAAATTTCCAATTTACATTTATTGTATTTTCTTCGAATTTGGTTTCCAATCAATATTTATAGATTTCACTACGTAACAACCAATATATAATGACCAAACATAACCTTTATAAAAAAATTATTTTATATATAGCAAATATAATAGGCAAAATTACTTCATTCACTTATATTCAAAACAACTATTATGTCGGTCTGTCCTATAAAGTGTTTAGAAATCCCTGTTAATGTCATAGCATCCTATGCACCAACTAGAATTTATAAATACAAAACGAAACAAATTAATACAATATCAAAACCTTTATAACACTAACAAATACGCTCGCTCATATATATAAACTCAACGACTCGTCATAGGGTATTACTACCCTATTAATAAAGAGTCGACCCTACAAAGATAAGGTTTATCGCTAAACCAAAGTTCTGATACCAAATGTAACATCCCGCCCTTTTGTACGTTTAAGCAGACATACGTGCCAATCAAACCATACAAAAAAGTGCATTGTTATTGGGTAAATAAGAAAAAGTAGAGAAGAAAAAAACAAGAAAAAATTTCACAGCGGAAGGACAGAATATAATAATCAAATAAACAGTTCATGAAGCTGTTTTACAAAATATTTGATTATACCTATACAATACATATCAAAGTTACACATACCAGAGAATAATAAATAATGAAGCGGAACAATATAGTAAATAATAGTTATACAATCTTTCTCTTCGTCCTACAGAAATAAAGTCTTCGAATCCTGAAATGCTCAGACTGACCCGAGCAAATTGAAAAGACAAAACACTCGAGTCAAAACTAAAAATCTTATGTGAGTTAAATCAACGGTAAATAATATGAGTGGAACGGCGTCGGAGATGTTTAGGGGATTTGACATCTCCTATCCAGTGTCAAACGTGAGTGCAGTAACTTAAGAGATGCTCGGGATTCACATCTCCTAAGGATCCGTTAAACTATTTACTATGTAGTAATATACGCTATTATAATAATGTCTAATAGTAAAATAAACTTACTTTAAAATAGCGTTAAGGAGTGATCCAATATTCCCCTTAACACATAAATAGTGCCAGTAGTCTATATAGTACCGTAATACCTCCTGATCGGAAGGCTATCAGAGGATACTTCATAGGTACGACACAAATCAAACTCGTGCAAGGCGCTAGGGTAGGTGACACGGCACATAAGGCAATGCCAGGGTAGATATACCAATTACACATCGTGGCTAGTGGTAACGCGCAGCAGCTACTACCGCCTACCTCAAGCCAAACCCCCAAAATAAAAACAAAAAACAAAAGTGGCCACCGAATCAATCCAAAAGTCAGAGTATAACATCGAAGGAGTCTGTCCGATAAGAGGGGCTACCTCCTTGGCCCGAGAACCGCCCATGTTTTAGCCACCTTATGCCAACTCACGGGAGTTGGGTCCATATATACACCTTAAAGGAACGACGCCATCATCCTACTTCATTTTTGAATCTCCACCGCATACACGGTTGTTAAAGTGGTTTTCGAAGTTGGTAGAGAGTATGAAAACTTCCGATCGCAGTCTCTTTAACATCCAAGCGTTATTATAACACCATGGTCATTTTCAAAATAGTTTATGCTTTAAAACCAAATATCATTGCCTTTTCAAAACCTAAATCAATACGACATCATTTTATTTCAAATATACCCTTTCCAAAACCATAACACTTTCAAAATTATAATATTTCGAAACTGAACGCTTGAAATATAACCTTTCAAAACATAATACTTTGAATTTCATAGCTTCTAAACCATAACTTCTACCACTTAAACGGTTTGGATATTCGAACAGTATATAAAATAAAATAGTTTGAATTTAAAATTGCTTTATAAAGTAAAATAATTTCCTCGACTTCAAAAATTTATTCAATATAAAATAAATCTCAATTCATAACTTTCAACTCACTTTCAGTTTTCAATAAACCATTTCAATTTATATCGATTTTAAATATAGATTCGAACCCCCAAATAAACCATTCCAATAAATTTCAAAGCTTCCAATATTTAGCACATCAAAACTAAATTTGTTAACTCTATTTTTACATCAAATTCAGTTTACTATTTAGTTTTGAAAGATTTACTTAATAATTCCAATATCATTCAAATAAACTCCAATTTCAAATAACTGAATATTTCCCTCACTTTATTCAAACTTGATATATTCATTAATATAACCTTAAACAAAAATCAAGTTAAAAATCATATTCTTTAAAGTCTCAAATTTAGTGAGTCCCAAATCGATTTTTATTAAATAAAATTCTCAATTAAATACAATTTAAAATCAATTTCCAATCTATCTTTCAACCTGAATTTATTAAAATCACTATAAATTCTATATTAAAATATAATTTAAATAAATACTTAACCATATTATATTTTAAATAAAATCAAACTTTATTATTAACTTATTTATATCAACAAATTTATACATAGCTCAAGTCAAGAATTTGACTATATATATAAAGTAGTATTTATATAATATCTAAAATCAGTATTTATATAAAACCATGTATTTCTTTCCAAAATCCATAGAAATCCATTTCAAATTATTTTTTATATATATAGACCACGGTGTCTATATATAATTTTCTATCCTATGGTCAAGTGATACGGATATTTATCATTTCAATCCGTAATTTAAAACATAAATATGGTTATATATCATTTCAAACCACAATCTAGAAAAAATAAAAATCAGTAACAACTTGCAGTTTATAACAATATAAAATACAACATCCATTCATACAGTATCAATTATCAAACATTTATCACAGTCATCATCTAATTCAATCAACAACATCAATGTAGAACAGATAATAAATTACAAGTATTACTGTCAGTTTATATTCAATAATAAATTAAATAACTATTTTATTCAAATAAATTCAGATAGACTGAGATGATGATTCAACATATGCCAAACAGTCATAAATAAATTTCTAATCATAACATAAATTAATTTAATAGACATAAGAATTTTAGAAGTTGTGAGTGGGTTAAACACTTACCTTTTGAATTTAAATCCAATTTAAACCCAAAATTTGAACAGTCTCAGAATTCGTCCACACCAGCATCAAAAAGGCTGGAATTCCGATACAATCCTTGCGTAAGGAACCGCGCGTAAAAATGACCTTGTGAAAGTTATTAATGTTAGAACGAGTTGAAAAAAAAATTAATTTTTAATAAAATAAAACAAATAAACTAACTTAAAACCTTACCAAGCAAAAGCCACATCAGGGTTACACGAACCCAATCTCGTGCATAGGAAAATTTGCGCCGCCACGCACGCACGTTGCCCACGCTTCACCGTGAGTTCGCCGTGCCTGGCCATCCCCCTCTGACGCATCGCGATCGCCCACCGCCCCCACTCCTTTGAGATCCCCCCATGGTCGCCCAAAAACGCCTCAAACACTGTAGCCGCCACTAAAGGGGAAACCCTAGTTGAATAAATCGAGGCGATCTAGCCGTTGAATTGCGAGAAACCGTATAGATGTGCTCTTCTCCGTCCTCTCTACACGACTGCACCGTTGATTTGGCGATCCATCGAAATTGCCGTCGCGTGATGAACTGCCGTGACTGTTTGAGAAATTTATGGCCTAACATAAATCCAATTTGAAAAACGAACAGCGGAATTAGCTTGTTCTCGTCGAGAGCTTCAAATCGATATAAAATTCAATATTATTTATGGAGTTTGAATATTTGGCTTTGAATTTTATTTGAAGTTGGAATTGGATTTTGGTTTTGTCTGCTATTGGAATGAAGAGAAGCAACTGGAATTGTACGTAAAGAATAGTGAACATAGGCAATAGGCTAGGGTTTATAATGAGGTATATACAGGAAAAGATGAAAATAGAATGGACCAGATTGATTAGGATTGAAAGTTGAACGACAATGGCCCGAAAAGCCCGTTTCGACTCCGGAATGAAAATTGGTCAATCCATGTATCAAAATAGATGTTAAAAAATATTTTTAAAATAATGGAACAGGTTTCAGGTCTAAATTCCATTGTATGAAGAAGTTATGCTAAAATCAAGTTATTTCAAATTGATTTCAATTTAATTGATTTATAGGCGTTTTGAGTCCGTACGATCAAACAACACGTCCAATCGCTAGGAAACTTGAAATCCTATAATAATTCACCGTTACGGATCCGATGAAACTAGTTTCGTCGAAATCCGAGTTAGTGGCCAAAAGGGCTATTTTCCAGTTAATTAAATAAATTAATATTAAATTAATTAAATCACCATTAAATTCACATTCTATAGTCCATAAATTCTATCATCTTGGATTACTTTAGTAATTTATAATCCTTTATAACCAATTTCCATATCAATTTAAAGTTAATCAATTCACAACTATAGTGTTTAACTTTCAATTTTAATAAATTCATTAATTATCAGTTGCAATTCCAATAAATCCATTTATTTGATTTTTAATCTTATTATGAATCAATAATTAACTTACCATCTTAAATATGATGTCAACATGGGTTTATATCTATTACACTAATATCCCCAATTTCATCTTAATTCCCATTTACCGTAGTATCTAATTTCAATTTCTTACAATAAACTCATTTATTATAAATTTGAATACCAATTCATTAGTTTCAAATAAATTGATTGATTCAATTCAGCTCTTTTATTATGTCTATTATTATTCAATATATTATTTCATTGTTTAATTCAATGCTTATTTTTATTTACTTATTTTCGATTTTATACCCAAGTGCAACAGTTTACACTATTTCATTATTATTGTGATTCCACTTCAATTGTCGATAATTAGTTTTAATAACCATTGCTACAATTCATTCTTAACATTCACTTCATTATAAATTACAAAAAATTTATTTCTTTCAAAGTTTAATTAAAAAATCTTATTAAATTAACCAATTTAATTATCGAAATTTACGGGTCGTTACAGCTAGAGTCTTTGTAGAGAGAGATCTGAGACAGCAAAGTGATGGAGAGTGGTGACGATGGTGAGCTAGAGCAGAAGACCTTCTTTCTCTATGCATAAAGGGAGAATATGAATGATAGACTTGTCACTCTTTTGATCCAGGCTTGACTGCACCCCTAAGGGAAAGGGAGTGCACTAACAGGGCCTATGGTTCTTCACCTTGGCATGGGTACCACCGCTAATACCCTCATACCACAAGTCTCGAACGCCATTTACCCCCCAAAGGTGCTCAAAAATTGATTTTCATTCTACTAAAGAAGAGCTATGATGTATTGATTCCCTGAGCATGGCCATCTCTGGGTCAGTGTCGATAATAAGACTGAACACATGCACAACATGTCTCCTTAGATGGGCATGAACGACTATGGCCAGGGTCGGGCAATACTCTACCACGAGCCTCCGTAGTGTTCATGAGGTCATTAGCATTGGTAAGGTCAAGTTGGAGAGGGTTTGGTTTGGCCACTAGAGGGGGTGGTGGAACAAAGTTCATTGTTGTTTGGACGTCCAATTTCATCTTTAATTCATTTATCTCATGGGATAGAGTTCCCAAGTTGGTCAAGCTTTGGTGCATGGTTCGCCGCATCTCATTATTAAGCTCAGGGATAAGGCTGGCATTGCTGATGACCATGTTATCAGTAGTTTCATATTCATTGGAATTAATGAGTTCGTTCTTAGCATTAGGATTAGACATGGTGAAACGTGAAAAGGGCATGTTGAGAGAAAAAAAGAAGAAAGGTGAGAGCTTTTAAGGATAAGCCCTCCTTCCAGCACTAAAATGTTAACTAATAAACTATCTAACCCTAAAACTAGATTAATGCATCTGCAAAAGCAAAGGTACTTCCAAACACAAGGCTTAAGAATGTAAAATAAGGAGAAAATAAGAAATTTAAGTTAATGATACAAAGATGTATAATGGTTCTACTAAGCTTACTTATGTCCACTATGAAGATCTCTGACAATATTTTTATCTTACAATTATAAGAAATTACAAAACAACAACACAAAAATTTGCACTTAGTTTCCAGCGATTTTAAACTTTAAAGCTTTGAGCGGATTTTGCTTATGGAAATGCGTATTCTAAGCATAAAAGATCGGTGTTGTCAACCACTTTAATGCTGCAAGGCATGAGGTATTTATAGTAGCTGAAATGGATGATGGATTGCTAAGATTACATAGGGAAACTGGTGGGAAGCATGCCTGGCTGTTGACCCAGTCGAATGGACTAATGGAAGACAACTGTAAGGTGGTATGGATGTGTCGCCGAGAAGCATGCCAATTGCCCCTCTATACCATGCACGTGCTTTACATTTTATGCGCATTTAATATTGGCAGCGTGCTACAGAAGTAGGCATGCTTATGTCCGATCTGCTACAATACTTAATACGGCTGGCTATATGACTTATCATCCACTTTTGCATATCTATGGATATGGGAAGATAAGTAGCTTTTTCCGAGCTAAGATGCTCGACCAGTTGTTGATGACACTTGCTTAAGGAAAGCCGAATGTTACGAAGGACCAAGTTGTAATAAATGCACCCATTTGGCTATAAGATGAAGAGGCGAGCTACTTGGGACCAATCGAAGGTAGGATGTGATGAATTCAAATAATAAAGGGTCATGCTTAAGCCCGGCCTTGTCTGGTCAGTTGGCTATTGAGGCTATTTTGAGTTAAGCTGACCGACAGTAGACCTAAAGTGTTTCTAATTAGATCGGCGAGTTTGGGATCTGATTGAGTTTGGGCCAGTATGAACTGGCCAAGTTGTGCTCAATTGGTTTGCCAATTATACTTGCAAAAAAATCAACAAAAAGTATTAGTCAACACAAAATAAAATCAATAATATAAAATTGGGTATTACTTAGCATGTAACATAAGGTTAAACATAGGAAAACATGTATGTTAAAACAAGATACAAAATGTCAATATTATGATGCAATTGGACTAATTATTAAGTTGAATTTAGCAAAAAATTCATTCATGTCTTTGAGGGCAAAGATAAACACTTAAACAAAGGATATCTTCTTTCTTATCGTAATGAAGGCATTTATGCAATAATGAAAGTAGTATTGTGTGTGTATATAATGACTTATTTTGGAATAACTAACTAATTTTAGCATAATCACTAATGTAATTAAGACTGCTTATTTTTTTTACTTCTCCTCAAGAGAAAATATATGCAAAATAATTTGAAAAAAGATCATAGTAAAGACATTGCTTCCATCGGTTACATCAATGTGTAGAGACTAAGGATGAAAGAAAACTCAAGAACATATAAGGAACCAGAGGTGCAGTAAACAAGATTGTTTTGTACTTTGTTCGATTTAATATTAGTAGAAATGTAGATAAATAAAATTCAAAATGTATAAAGGAAAGAAAAATAAATTTTGCATTGAAAATTATCCAACATTCTACTTACATAGGATCAAAGAAGCCAAAGAAATATGAGAATGCAGTGCTAAACCCAAGGCATTCATAAGAATTACCCAGTCTAAATTCAAGAACATTATGTGCTAATTTCCTAGCAACATTTTAGAAGTCCATTAGCTGGACTATATAATATTAAATACTCATATCTCTATTTTCATAGAGGTGAGAGCCTATCTATTTTTCGAACGATAAATGAAAAATGAAGAAGGTCCCAAAGGTTCGGTTATTTCTTCGATGAACGTGGTATTGAGTTATGTTAAGATGAAACTAATTTATTATAAGAAAGTACAATATAAGAATACATAATTTAGCATTTATAAATATTTCAATGATTATTTCATAAGTTATATTGTGCTGCTAACACAATTGCTAAAGTATTTTGAGTACAACTAATATTTTAGCAAATTGGAAATCTTATTTTTTAATTTTGAGAAAACACACACATAAATACAAACACACACAAACACATACACACATATAAAGTGAATATGTGTGTGTATACATTACTATCTGCGTATGGATAAACAGTTGTCGGTGAAAGAACACTTGGTTAATAATCATGAAGAATTTGCTTATCAATAGGCTTTATAATCTTAACATACGTATTACTGAGTTTCATTGTTTTAAATTTAACCGCTTGAAAGAATTTGAAATTTTATTGACATGGGACAAATGGTTATGTTTAGTATTCTACGGTTAAATTGGTTCTGTCATAATTATACACACACATAAATATATTACTTGAATTTTCAATGTGTTTAAACTTAAAAAATTCTAAGTAGAATTCCACTTTAAGGAATACACACACATTATAAATTCAAAAATCAATATTATATCACAAAATAAAAGTTGTCCTATATGAAATTAACATATGCTTTAAATAATATAGTTTGTTCATATTATAACACAATACACCTTATTGAATGGAAATATGATTACCGTATGTGTTCTTCATGGGCATGAAGGCGATTCCTACTTGATCGGCTATGTTTTATGTAGTATGAACAATTCAGCGATCTCATGTGGTCACATTATTCTCTTATACTAATGAATATGTTGTTTGCTCCTTATTCTTTTTGTTTACTTGAATTTATAGCTTTTGATAATCTCTTACATCTTCTTATTTAAATTTTTTAGTTGCAAATGAATTACATTACGAAATGAATATATCAATTTTTCTAATAGTAAACATGTGCCATTTATGAGATAATTATTTTAATCTAATTTCTATTATGTCAATTAGTTATATATTTTCATAGCTTCGACTATATAAAGAGATGAAAAGGAAAAATTGTTAATTTCTGAACTCTAATAAGATAATAATTAGGCAACAAGGATTTGCAGAAGAACTTCAAAAAAGACAAAGCTCAAGTTGGATCAAGGAGTTGGAAGAATTATCAATGTAATGACTGGGTATTAAAGGAATACTCAAAATTCTATAATTTCCATATAAAATTTTCCCTCCTATTATGTAATGAAAGACCATAGGCTGATGTTGTACCTTTCTTTTAGTAGCAATAAAGCATGATACTATCTAGTGTTTTTTCAGCATATGATTGTTGAATGATGCATTCCCCCCAGGTCAGCCCACTTTTAATTAACAAAAAAAAATGAAAACTTCCATAAGGTATCTAAAAAAAATTATTCAAAAAATGAACTAGTTGTAAAATTGATTTTATTTTTCTTTAAAAAGATAAAGTATGAAGTATGAAGTACAAAAGTTAATAGGCAATAGTCCAACGATGAATATTTAAAATTATAAAAGAAAACAATTAAAAAGATAAGTGAAAAACTACGTTACTATGTTATAACTACATATGTGATAATTCTTGTGGATATAAAAGATAAAATATAAAAGATAAAAATACAAATTCAAAGACAAAATATAAATCAACTTTTAATCTCATAACTATACATATGTGATATTTTTGTTCCTAACAATAAAAGATAAATTTGGATTGCAAAAGGAACACAACCAACATTTTAAATATTAAAAAAAAATTAGTTAATATAAATAGTTAAATAAGCTAGATGCTAAAAGATAAATTATAAACGATAAATGATAGAAGATAAGTTGTAAAAGAGAAAAGATCGATTAAAAAGTATAAAACATAAAAGTTTAAATTTCAAAGCTAAAAGAAGAAATTTAAGCGTAAAAAGATAAGCTGTTAGAGATAGAAGGTTAAAATTAAAGTATTTGATCCATACCGAGATCTAAACAACCAAATTTAAATGATTTTAACACGAATTCATGGTTAACGGTCATGATTTTGTTATTTACTTATGGTTTTAGAAACGTTTTAGCACTATTAATAATCTTTCATGTGGACACACGTTTCCTCTGCATTTTGATTGAAAATCAAACTATTTGATCTATCAAGTACTTACTTAACTTTGATACTTATCAAATAATACTTTTATATAATTTTTTCACAAACCCAAAACCACTCCCACCAACTTTGAGTCTATTTGGTTATTAAATGCAAACATTGTATTATAAATCGTTATTTGGAATTTCGGTTTCAACATACACACACACACACACACACACACACACACACACACACACACACATACATACATACATACATACATACATACATACATACACACACACGCGTCAAGACTCATGATCATATTGAGCAATAATTTTATGAGTAAAATCTAACTAACTTAAGTATGTCGAATGACGAATATATTATGTTAATTTCAACAATTGAAATTCACGATGTTATTCTATCAATGTAGCTTACGATATTCCAACTGCATTGACCTTCTTCTCGGAGATACTTTTGCGACCGATGCACCATAGCCCTTCGGTTAAAACCACCAAAATCATGTTTTGACAATGTATTTGAAATCTATTCGGGATTTGCGCATCATGCCATATTGTAGAGTTGATAATCTTAAGGCATATTGACAACTAAGAAAATTATTCTCTAGACATTGATAAGAAAATCATAGTTTTTCTTTATTGTGCGAGAGCTCTTATTAGACATTCTAAGTAGTTTTATCCATTTAGGCTTTGTCAATTTCATTTTATCCTTTGTAATCAGTTTTATCTTTGGATCGTATCCAAATTCATTTTATTAACAATAATTTCTAAAACCTTCGTCATGTAGTTGGTGTTTCTTGAATTAACAATTGTTTCTCAATGTAGCAGAATAAATATTCATAAACGTTTAATGAATTTACTATATATATATATATATATGTATGTATAAAACTGATTTAGAAATCCATTTTTATTAACAATAATTTCTAAAAGCTTTGTCATGAGTTGGTATTTCTTGAAACAATAATTGCTTCTCAATGTCGCAGAATAAATATCCATAAACGTTTATGAATTTATTACATATATGCATAAAACTGATTTAGTTTTTTAAACTTATAAAACTTATGTTCATAACATAGATCGATTAATTAATATTGAACGATCCCAAACTCATTTCTGGTGGTCCATATAAGATTCTTGCTGAACAATTATTATGTACCATCTCTCAACTCACACAACATGTCAATTCCATGACCCAGGATATGTAGCGGTTGTTTTCAACTCTTATCTTGTATGATCTCATAAACTATACTTTAGATGAAATTTATTTTAAATGCACTTTCTCTAAACTACATGACCTTACCGAAAGAAGTATACTTACTTTGCTCATCATTAATCATGCTTTGCCTAATAAAGTTCGGTTACTTCTTATTGATACATCATTACATCCCATAAGGAGGAATGAGTTTAAGGTTGAATCTTATTCTTTGTTAGTTCATTTTGAACTCTTTCCAATACATTCACCTATTCGATCAAATCAAATCGTTTTTTTGCACGTCATATTATTTACTTCTGTTTTATATTTTATGAACCTGTTGTGGACATACTTTATGTGTATCAAATACATGTGTTTGTGTCTGTGATAATTCATTGGTGAATTGAATGAAGTTGGTGGATATGTTTTGGTAACACTAGACTTTGAACTGCATACATCTACTTTTATCATTCCAAAGAGTTCGTTAACTCTTTTGTTCCTTATAGTGAATAAGTGTTTCGCCCTTAGTCTTTTGCGATACAATTCAATATTACCAAACGAATGGCAAACATATGGTAATTAAATTATTTCTCAAAGATATGCTTAATCTATAATTCAAAAATAATTATAAGAGTTTAGGTACTACTATATTTTCTAATACACCACTTTGTTACAAATACCATAATTATAGATATGTATAACAAATATTCATAATATCCATATCAAAATAGAACTATATCTATTTCCAGTCAGTATTGAACACAATTATTATTTCATAAATTATGTATGGTATATTTAAGAAAACAATTTTCCATAACTTGATGCATCCAGTAAGAATTGTTATATAGCATGCTCCTACTATTTCTAAAAGTCGCTATGCTCTGATACCAAATAAAAATGCTCTGATACCAAATGAAAGTGACTGCTGTATGGCTAGTTATCACTTAGGATCGTGTAATATGGAATGTATTATAATCTAAATGTGAAAACAGATAATAATAGTAAAGTAAATAAGAATAAGCAAGCCAGGAGTTTTTATACTGGTTCGAACTTCCCGTTCTATGTCCAGTCCCAGACTTCCCTCTGGAATTTCACTCAATAACCCCTTACTTAACCCGGAGGAATAGGTAAACAAAACCTGAACAACCGACCAGGATTTTTCCACCTCAGCAGTCGAAGAGGACTTTTCCGCCTGATACGAACTATCAGGACTTCTACAATTTCAATAAAGTTGTTTGACATTTTGTGTTCTTGATAACACTGATTTGTTTTTGATAGTACACCCTTTCTATAATCTTTTCCTCAAGTATATATTGTGTATGTAAAGATTATAAAGGAAAATATTGCTTTGAATCGAAGAAAAAGTTAATTAATTCAGAGATTCGAGCAATATAGAATGTGATTGCTTGTAGATTGACAGATAGACAGAGAGAGAATATAGCAAGAAATCAAAATAAGAATTGGTGATTTGAGAAGTGATTTAAACATATTTATACAGTGAAAAAAAAGTTGCAACTATTCACGAAGAGTTTCAATCAAAAGATGCAGTCATATCTCTTCGCAGATAGAAGTGTCTCTTCAGGAAAAGTGACTGTTAGAGTCGGTCAGTCGAGTGGGTAAAATCGATCTGTCAACTGAAATTTTAAAGATAGAAAAAAAAGTGCATGTTTGTGTACTGGCCATGGTCAGTTGACTGGTGATTTTCGGTTAGTCAACTGAATTTGAAAATATGAACGTGTATACATATGCGCACGAGTTAAGTATGCTGTTTATAGATATTCAGTCGACTGAATGACTTTGATCAGTCGACTGAATTCTATTGATAATCAAAAATCACCATAGCTCATTTGATTAGAGCACTTTCCTTCTAAACTAGTGACTCGAGTTCGAGTCTCGCTCCATGCGTTTTTTGAAAACTTTATTTTGATTAAAATGTGCATGCAAGTTTATTTGAATGTGAATGATGATTCTTAAGGAAATATTTTAACATAGCACTAACTAGACTCTATATACATATTTGATGACTCTTTTTAAAATATATAACTAAACCATATTTTGAGTCGTTGAGTCCGGATGTTGTCATAGTCGTCGATTCGTGAATTTTTGTTTCATGTCAAAAATCAAAACCTATGATCCAACAATTTCCACTGTTACGATAATAGTAGATGACATACAAAGCTGTATTCAACCACTTATTACATGATTTTATTTCTTTCACTGTAAATAGTTTACAATCATGGGTTTTATTTCAATTATCTTGAACTTGAAGAAATAACTTTTGTAGAAAGCATTTCTATATGAAAATACACTTGGAATAGAAATTACATTTCTCATTACATATTAAGAATCTTTTAGTATTTTATAAAATTTTGGTTTCATATGTCTCCTTTTGAAGAAGTGACCATTCGCTCTCTTTAACCCAATTGTGCCTAAGTTACATCCACTCTTGTGCTTTTGCTTTCCTTTCCACAATAGTTGAACCATTGAAAGGAGATCCTTATTGTAGTTAATCATATTAAATACATGACTCTGCATTATGGTTTATTTGCTTATTTCCAACGAACTAACTTCATTGAAGTTTCATACATTATGAACCACGAATAGTCACCATATAACATTTATATGTGAATGAATATGGATCGAAGATCTATGTTCTTATATAGCAATCAGAGTTCAACGCACAAAGAAGATAATATAAGTCTTGTACAAATAATCAACGAAGCGATTTAGATAGAAATATTACAGTGGTTGTGCAAATTGTCTCTTGTATTGGCCTTGAAGTGACAACATGTCAAAAGATTTTGATTAGTATTTTCCATATTTATATGTCAATTTTATTTCATTTCAATTGTATAGCATATATTCTTAAATTTTAGAAGGTAATTGTATTCATTTCATTTTTCTAATAAGGCTCCTCATATATTTTTTTGTCTCTCAAAACTCTATGAAAACCATAAAAATATTTTACTTTCTCTAGTAAGTGTTAGAATTTGCATGCCTTGAGATTCTAACCTTGAGTTTGTTCAACAAATCATAGGTCCACTATAACAACCCATTTTCATACCATGTTTTATTGGGGTTTATCGACATTTTTATTTAATAAAATAGAGTAACTTTCCATTCAACGTTTTAGACGTGTTTGATATAAAAATTAAATGTTGATAAATTTAAATAAATGGTATAGAATTGTATTAAGTATACTGAGTTGAACAAATAAATAAGTTTATTTTAATAAATGGGCAAATAGAAACGGTCGTCGCGTACACTGATCGGATCCATAAACGGACCCTTGCATATAAAATAAGAATATAACAACACGTGTCACTCTCTCCTTCATCAAATTTCATCATGCTCTTCATGAAATCAAAGGAAGTAACGCATGTCTTTTTTTTGAAATGATACTTTATTTAAAACATATCACTGAGACAATATACCATACGTCAATAAACGTTCGAATCACACCGCGCAAGTTTCAAACTTGTGAACTCTCGTACCAAAGTCGAATCATTTAACCACTTGAACAGTGGTACTTGTATGTAACACATGTCTTCTTGCATGAATCAAAGATGACAGATGTTTTCATTTTTGAAAAGTGACAAAATTAAGTACCATATGGCTTATTCAAGAGGAAAATTGCAAAATAATTCTTTTTTAACAAATGGTATACGTACTTTTCTCTTATACGAGGCAAATTCTCTTTTTTCCATCTAAACGGAACAAAAACAAAAGAAAAATTTACAGGCGGAGTGTTTTAATATCTTCAAGACCTCTCGCTAGAAAACCCCCAAAGCAATACTGCTTCTCATCTAACCAAGAAATTCATACACGTGATTTGGGCAAAGAGAAATGGGGGAGCATTTGGCACTTCTCACAAATCGGATGCCGAGATCTTCCGAGCGCTGCATAAGAGATTGATCGATCAAAGGAATTGAGAGTTCAATGAAATCATCTTTGCAGTTAATTTGGTCTTTTATTTTTGGATCGATAGCTTTTTTAGCTATCCATTTGTTTTCCCATGAAAATATCTACGTTCTTTTATTATATAATAATACGGGCTAGGCTCCCTTAGCCAATTACCGCAAGGAAAAAAAACAAAAAAACAAGGAAAAGAGAAGTCCATACTTAGGGAAGTAAGAGGATTCTAGCACTTTAGACTAAGATCACAAAACTTTAGGGTAAGGAAACTCTATTTACTTTATAATTTTTTGTTATATTAGATATGAATATATGATTTTGTATAATGATGTAAGTGGCTTGGAATTAATCAACACCACTTAGTATTTCACTTATAACTTTTCATAAACTAAACCGATTTTACTTTCCGTCAACGTTCTTGAAAGTTGATCAAAGGCCTTCAATTTATCTACAACTTATGCTGGTATCACATTCCTAACATTTGAAAGTTGATAGACCCAAAAACTAGTTACAAAATGGGTTGAGTTTTCCAGTTAACGTTAAGAAGAATTTATGCCAAAATTCCTCTTAGTATTTTAGGCATTACTTTTGATAGTCTAAATGAATTTTCATGAAATTTAGTTTTCTGGAAATCTAATGAAATTATCTACAACTTTTATCTCCGTCGTGTTTCCGAAATTCCCAAGTTTACTGATGAACAACCCAGTTACAAAACATAGCTAAAATTTTTGGCCGTAAGAATTCCATACAAAAACACTGTTTAGTAATTTATACATAATTTCTTATTTTCTTCATGAAGTGTGATGACCCGGAATTTTGAACAATATCAATTGAATAATCTGTTTTGATAATTAAATTGATTTGATAATTTTCTTTTATAATTTTAATTTAAATTGGCAAGTTTATTCTTTTAAAAGCAAATAAATATTTAATTGGTAAATTTTATCTTTTAAAGTTAATAAAATGTTTTCTATTTATAATATATATATATATATTTGTATATATTGTAAATAGAAAAGCTTTGGTTTGAATTTAACAAAAATAAACATGTTTTCAAATTCTAATCTATATTTTTGTAATTTGGAAGTTATGATTAAATTTAATATAAAATTTTTAAGTGGTTATTTAAATAGTTAACTATATAGTTTCAAATTACTTAAGGTAAATGTTTAATTGTTTAAAATATATTTTAGCTTAAGTATAAATTTAAATAAGATTAACAAAAAGGTTTGTTTGCTTTCTTTTTAAATATTGATTGATAATATGATTTGTAAATATGTAAAGTTTAAAATACAATTCACAAACATATAAAACATATGATACATTAATTCATTTAGTAAAATAAGTAATTTATAAATAATGCGATAAATTCCTTTATACATTATTTAAAATTGACTAAATTGTTATTTTTAAAACAACAATAATAATGTGTTGTTTTTATATATAGATATAAATAGATTTTAAAGAAAACAGAATTGTTATTTTCAAATTGAATGTGTTATTATATATGTATATATATAAATTGATTTTAAATTGGATTTTTAAATATAATTTGAATTTGAATTTGGATTTAAAATTGAAATTCAAAAGATAGATATTTTAAAATATTTTGGATTTAAAAATATAGGTATAAGATTTTATTTGTATATGATTTGTTTTATAATATTTTCTTTAAAGAAGTTTATACATATAAATTTAGATAAGTATTTATAAATTAGCAAGTTAACAATAAAAAGCTTTGTATTAACATTTAAAATAAATAAAAATTTCATAATTACAAGTGTAAATAATAAAGTCACATTATAACAAGTGTTAGATGATAAGCATATGCTAATGACAAATGTTAAGTTTTAAAAAAGTGTCACTTTTGATTTTAATTTTTTTTAATAAATCAATTTAGCCTTTATAAACACATGCCTCTTAACTTCATTTCTTTTTCTATCCTCTACAAATCAAAATCTAGGAAAACAAATCTGATAATCAAACATTCCTCAAACCAGAAATAAACCAAATTCAATAGCCTGTAAATAATTTTCAAAATCAAAACCAAAAGCCTATAACTTTTCTTCAACCTGAGATTTATTCAAAGAAAGCTCAAGGAAAAATCAAAGCAAGATTCATCCCTGTTTCAAAAGTAAAGTTATCTATAACAAGTTTTCCAGTAACAAAGCATTTCAGTTTTAAAAAGGGATCACAGCAATTCAAGTTTTTAAAAATCAAAGAAGCATTTTTCAGCATTCAAATTTTCAAAGTTCAAAGCTATTCCGAAAAGGCTCTGTTCATTTTTACTGGTGAGTAAAATTCTTTCTAAAAGCTTTAAATCTGTTTAAACCCTGAAGTATGCAGTAAACTTGTGTTTGAATTGGTGATAATGGTTTGCATGCTTGATTTCATGATTATATATATGTGTGTGTGTGGATATCTCTGTGTGCATGTCAGTATTTACTCTGTTCTTGAATTACTAGGTGTAATATGATTCAAAAATCAATTGGTTCCTTCTCCGGTTAGTTTTATGTTGTGATGTTTAAACAAAGTTTGTTTAAAACAACAAGATTTAAATTTTAAAAATATTTAAATCAATAATTGAGGATAATATCAACCAGGATATGTATTTTACAGTAAAAAAACTCAGAATTTGCCAAAATCTGATTTCACAATTAAATATTTCAAGTATATAGCCCGAATCTACTTTGAGAATAAGAATTTTTAGGATGGAAATCATGATTTTAAATATTTTATATTGTGAGAAATCTTTGGTTTAACGAAAAATTGATTTCGACCTTTTTCTGGTGATCGACGAACTTTTGATAGTCGAGGTTCGTGTCGAAGCTAGCATGACAATCGGGGAGGTCGGGAAAAATGTCTGTAGGGTGGATAGCTCACCGTGGCGACGGTGAATGGTCGAATTAGGGTTTAAGGAGGTTTTGAAGTCGAGGTCAAAAAGTTGGTTGTTGTGCCATCGACGGAGCATCGAGTCAGGCTGGACATGGGGGAAATCATGGCAGGAGTCGAGACGTCGCTCTGGGTAGGTCGGTGTAGGTGCAGGTTGTCGGAGGCGATGGGTTGGGGTGATTTTCCATTGAGGTTGTGCTTCCTCTTTGGTCGACAAGTTCGATTTTTGATTCGATGTTGTTTTCGTTGTTCTGGGTAGTCGTGTGGGATGGCGAAGTGGTCGATGTCTTGCTGGAGGCTTCGGCGATAATCGGAGGTGGTCGGAGGGTTGGTGCACATGCACGGTGCACGTTGGTGACTAGGGAAGTTTGAGTTTTGGGGAAGAAGGGGTTGCTCGGGTCTGGCTTATGGTCTTCTCGTGTTTGTCTAGAGGATGGCGCGTACGCGAGTGCTCATGTTTTGCTTGGGGTTTGTACAGGGGAGTGATAGTATAGGCTCGGGTATGATTTTGTTAAGCAACCAGGTTTTAAATTATAAAAGATAACCAGGTTTGAAAAGTTATAAACTAATGCAAGTTTATAGTAAAAGTTGAATCAAGTTCAAAGTTTAAAAAGAAATTATGAACTAGGTTGTAAAAGTTAAGAACTCAAGTTTTTAAAGGTTTTAAAACTATTAAAATAACTTGTTTTCAAAAGAAGTTTTAAACAAGTTCAAAGGTAGAAGATTATGAAAGTAATCTAGTTTTCAAAGAATGTTTAGCTAAGTTTAAAGATTTAAGTATATTTGTAAATAAATCTATTTTCCAAGTAAAATGTTTTAAACAAGTTTAAAAAGATTTAAATGTTAAAGTAAATGTTTAAAATTTGTTTAACTTGATTTTGTTATTTTAAATCTAAAATTAAATGATTTAATTTGTAAGTTAACTTTAAAATTAAATGTTTTAAATATGATTTATGATAATTAAGTCATTAATAAGGATAATGTTTTATCTTAAAGTTAATTAAGGTTTGATGATTTAAGATTAATTTATTAATAAGGTAATTATGAGTAAGTAATGAAATAAATAAATTAATGATTAATTAGGCTTATGATCAATTAAAGATTAATTAATTGATAATTACGGAATAATTCATTTATAATTAGAGGTTAACTAATTAAGTAATTAGAGATTTATTAATTAATAATTAGAGATGAATTAATTGGTAATTAAGAATTAATTAATTTGTAATTAATAATGGTTAATTAAAACATAATTACTTGGGAAAGTAATTAAAGGATGGTTAATGAGTATAATTAAATGAAAGATTATTAACTAGGGATTATGAAATGATTAATTAATGTGATTAATTTAAGATAATTAGTTAGATTAATTAAGGATAATCATTTGTGAAATTGGTTAAGTATAATTACTTAAAGTAATTTATAAAGGGTAATTACTTAGTAATTAATGGGTAATTACTGGATGTAATTAAGTAAAGGATAATTATGGATTTAATCACTTTGTGTAATTAATAAGAAGGATAATTACTTAGTGGAAGTAATTAAGGATTAATTACTTGGTGTAATTAATTAAATAATTAATTAATAAAATTTATTTAGAAGTTAATTAAGTAATGTAATTAATTAAGGGTAGTTAATTACTAAATATGATTAATCAAGGTTGATTAATGAATGTGATTAATAAATGATTAATTATTAATGTGATTTATTTAAACAATAATTAATTAAAGAGGTATTTAGTGGATCATTACTTATCGTAATTAATGAAAGTAATTAAGGGTTGATTAATTAAAGAATAATTAATCAACATAAGTGATTATAGATTAATTAATTAATGTAATTAATTAAGGGATAATATAATTAATTATGGTTAATTAATTAATGAGGGTAATTGAAGGTTAATTACTATAAATGGTTAAGGATAATTAATTTGTGTAATTAAGTAAGGATAATTACTTAATGTAATTGAAGAATAATTAATCAAGGATGGTTAATTAAGATGAAAGATTTAAGGATGATTAATTAATTGGTTTGAAATTAATCAATGGTTAAGTAAGCAGGATTTATAGTGATGGAAGTAATTAATTTAATTTATTCTAAATTAATTAAAGATAGTGTGATTAATTAATCTTTGCTTACGGATGGCTGAATGATACTGAATGCCTTGAATTGTTTGATATCTCTGATATGAGATATGTGCTGATCTGTGATATGAGATGCTTGGTTGAATCGTGATGATATGGATTATCTGTTTATGATAATGTGAATTATCTATCTGTGTGAATATAGGTAATAAATTAAATTGTTTTAACTTTAAAACAACTTGACCTTAAAAGACCGCGTTTTGGATTTCGATGAGACCAGGATCGGATTTCCAAATTTGGATATCCAAAAACCACATCGATTCAAATTAAACGATAGGTCGTGAATCTCAAGTGAAGATCGAGATGAAGATTCAGAGTACAAGGGCTATTGTCGTTAACTCTGAGGGTGATTCCAAAATGAGTGGAACGAGATAGTGCCTTTGGTTTCGTTCGAACCCGTAATGAACTTGTATGGATTGAATGTTTTCAGAACATTTTCATTGGAGGACGATGAGCATTCTAAGTGATGTGTTCTGATAAGGTAATCGTAGCCTCAAGCCTCATAAATCGGGAATGGCTAAAACTGGGGAGGTGCAGCAAGGCTAAATGAGTCGCGCTTAAGTAGGACAAGAGTTCCCCTATCTAGAGGGCCCTTTTTACTCGGCTGTGTGGGCAGTTGGTTGCAAACAACTACGGGGTTGTCTTGTTCGGGACTATCAAGTAAGGGATGGTTCCGGCCTTATGTTGCAGGGGATTTAGGGTGGATCCTCGGTACGGTGATCTAGGCCACGTACTGTGATGGGCGGTACCCCAGCAGCCCTACCATTGATGGAAACTCATTCTTCCTATGTGCCCCTTACGGTTTTGATTGTATAACCCACTTTGTGGCTAGTATGATAGAATTTAATCATGTAACAATTTCAGCTATTTCTTATTTACTTGAAAACCCTGGACCTTATTATAATATCACTGGATTTCCTATCAAATGTTTTGGTTATCATAAGTTAAAAACTTTTCCATGTTTATGTGCGGGAAGTCTTACGAGATACCTTTTGTTTCAAAGATTTTTCAAAGTTAAGCAACTTTAACCTGTTACTCACACCAGATCCATGTCTGACCTGGAGTTTATTTTCTGTTTTATAAAACTCTTGGGTACTCAAACTTTTACGAGTAGCCAAGGTTTTCATGTTAGCTTTGACGAATTCTGAAGGAGATATGGAGCAGGTGGCTTCTGCGTTTGTAGATATCTAGTTTTCCGCTGTGTTGGTATCTCTGTGTTGTATTTGAGTTGTATTGACTAGACATGTGTTATAACTGTCTAGTATGTGATGTATAAGCTGTGTAACTCTGATAGATGTTGTATATTATGTAATATTTATGTGATTAATATATTTTACTCATTCCGCTGTGAGATTCTGATATTGTTTGGTTCTTTCTTTCTATCTTTTCTCTTTTCTATCACTTTCTTTCTTATTAATGATGTGCCTTTCTGTGGAGAGAAAGCTGGGTCGTTACATTAAGATTGATTATTTTGATCTTTCTAAAAACTGTTTAAAATATCTATAACTTTTGTTTTATTTTAAATTCACAAATTCGAAGGATAATTGCTATTAAATATTAACATAATATGAACAATGTTTTTCGGTCTATTAGTGCAACATAGCCAAAATATCATTTTGTAATTTATACGTAACTTCTTTTGTCCTTAACAAATTTTAATGATTTTGGTTTTGCTGGAATGAAATTTGAAATATATATAATATTTCTTTTAATTATATTAACAATTCGAAGGCTAATTATTGTAAATCTTGACATAATGTTTTCTGGTACGTTGCCACAACCCTGTTCAAGAACCTTTTAGTAATTTATACGTAAGTTCTTATAATATTAATGGATTTGGATGATTACTCTCTTGGTGGAATTTTCACTTTTGCTATTTATAGTTTTGATGATTAAATATGTTATAACTTCTTCATGCGAAATTCGTTCAAGACATTGTTCATGTCATTAGGTTGGTTATGGAATATAAATCATTTTAGTATGAGTTATTTAACCATAAATATGTATTGAATTATGGCATATAAATTTTAATTAGTATATAATCCCATAATTAATTAATAACTTATTAATGTGATAACTAACGACCCGTTGATGTTATTATGATGATATAATTACAAGCATAATTTAGGGATATATTATATGGATTAGTAATTTGTAATATGGTAAAATAATTTTAATGGGCCAATATAATTATATTAGTAGGATTAGTATGATATTTGTAATAGAAGCCTGCCTATCCATGTGGTAACCAGCATTCACAACCGTGATATAAGTCTGTCTACTAGTGTGGCTACCAGCAGTTGTAGATTATTTGATCATCCCTTAGTTGAGATATTATATATCATTGAAAAAATATATTTTAATAACCATTTGAGTATTTGGTGAGAAAATAATATTTCAAAGTGGTAAGAACCCGAAAACTACTCGTACTAAGAATATATGTCCATGACATTTGTACATATTGCCGGTTTATATTGTGTACATCTGAAAGTTAACATACACATTTCATAGTTTCATAATGTGTGAATAATAATTGTAGTAATATACATACTACCAGTTTTATTATGTATATTATAAAGTTTAGATAAGAATTGAAATTTAGAATATCAACGTGTTATAAATAAAATAATGGTGCAGAGAAGACAATTGATTAAGTGAATGGGATATTGGATACAATGTAAATTGGCAGATAGGCTTTTAACATTTGATAGAATGGGCTATCTGGGTGTTAGTACTTTATATACACTCTGCTTTGTATTCTGATGGTCAATCAATTGTGAATTAAATATGAGGACAATATTCTGAGTAGTGAAATCCTACAAACTACTCAAGTTGTCTCACTTGTAACATTAGTATGAGTTTAATATGTTGATTAAAGATTTAACTGATAAGCTACAAGTATGATTACTTATTATTACCTATTAATGCACAATGGAAAATAAATATGATTAAAATGATAATTAAATAAGTGCATCGTTGATAATGTTGAATATGGTCCATGCTAGAGTTTAGAAATATATGCCTAGCTTATGTTAAAAATATATTATATTATTGTTACTAATAAGATATTGCAGGAAAATACCCCATCTACTATTTAGGCAATATAGTATTGCCTTCTTTGTATGTTGATTCTATGTTATTACCATATATTGACTATTTTTATGTAATCACATGTTTATATAATTATTTACCCTTACAATTGCAATGACATACAAATTTATTAATAAATTATACTTATTTTTAAAAATATTCAAGTATATGATTTCCAACATAGATTATGATGTCTCCAAAAATAAATAATGATGGTAATCTTATTTTGAATAAGTACTTATAGAAATATATACTTTGGGAAAATATCGATAAAATGACAGAAAACCGTTTTGTCGATACATAGCTCTATAATTATCAGAAGTCAGGCGCGGAGCTGGATAAATACACTTATTTATCCATTTAAACAAGAATATGAAATAAAATAATTTATTTTATTTTTGGAATAAAATGTATTTATGACATCATCAATAGTGGCGTCGTATTTAATAATCGATTTATGAATTTAAATTAAGATTTAATGATTTAATAATAATTACTATTATTCAAATAATTGTTTTCAAATGATAATAATTCATCTTAATTAATTATCAAGTGATAATATATCGTTTATTATATTTTTATAAAAAAGTATACTTGATTTGAAAATATAAGAAAATTCGTATCGCTTTATCAATATAACAGCACTTTTTGTAACAATTGTTTAATATTACTTATATGGTTTTATAAATTAAATGTGATCATTTTAGTTAGTTAAAAATGATAAAAAATTAGTTTTCAATTTTTTTTTACATTTATATGTATATTAATTTATAAGTGGAAATGTGACGGAGAATCGGCTTTCAGATTTTCAATGATTTAGAACGGAAGTTGTTCAAAATTATTGCAACCTTGTTTATATCACTTAAACAAATATCTAACATACACATACATGAACACATATATACATACCAATATAATTACCATTTACTTTTGAATTTACATATAGTAAAAAAGTACAAATATTTAAGATATTTTCTAAAAAAACAAACATCAACTTAGTTACACACCACCATCATCATACAGATGGAGACACAAGGGGGAGGGTGGCTTATATGCGTTCAGAAGAGATGGAGGGGGTGTCGGGAAGGTGAAAATATGTAATTATGCATTTAGCTTTTTATTTTCAAATTTTTTCTATAAACACCCACCATTCTCCTCATAATTTTACACACTATTCTACTTCATCTTCTTCCTCACTCTCAAGCATTTTCATGGGTTCCTACTTTAAGAAAATTATTGCGAAAAGAAACTAAATTTATGTAAGTATATATACATAAGCAATCCATTTCAAAACCAAAGCAAATTACCTCCTTTTCTCCCTTATAATCCACGGCCACCACCCTCCATCGCCAAGGCGGAGAACAATTCCATTTGCCAGCTTAGGATGTACCCTTCTTATGGTCTAAGGCTCGATTCTGTAGGCTAAATTTGATTGTAGCGAAGCTATAGCGAATATTCGAGAAAATAGAAACCAATGAAGGCAAGAAACTATATGTATATAGTATGATGTGATATGATTGCTATGTTTACTATGGTTTGATCATCAAATTTGGTTGTTTTAATATACCTTTTTAATTGTGTAAACAAGTCACGTTATATACATATCGATATTGCACATGGAAAGCAGTTTCTGAATCAAATTATAAAAGTAATATGGAATCATTAAATCCATTTTTAAATGATTTAAAATGGTTTATAACATTAAAATCCAATTTGGTGAAGTTTTGACAAGTTATGAAAATTGAGTCAAAAATAGACGCGTCGCGTAACGATAGTTCGCGATTTCACACCGTAGAAAGTTAAATCCATTTATCGATGGATTCGGAGTCCGGATTCTTTATAGTAAGAATTTTCCGAACTCTTATAATCCTAGTTTTCAAACAAAAGAAAATGATCAAGATTTCATTTGGTATATTTTGAAATATGAGCAAAATAAGTTTTAAAATTACTCGTGCTTTGGTAGTTCGAAAACCAAAGTGATAAATTCTTTAAAATTGATATTTTTAGTTCTTTAAAATCTTGGAATAAATTCTATAAATTGTTAAATATTTTAAAAGATATTTGAGTTATAAAAATGGATTTCTAAATGATAGAAAAATGGTTTTGATCAAATAAGCTTAAAAGCACTATTCGCAACACTTTTTGCAGCACTTTTAATAACTTTTGAAATATGGCTTTAAACTTAAGTATTCTTATCCAAATCTTTTATAAATGTTTTCAAATAAATAATTAATTTTTTAAAGATGATTTGGAGGTTTGATAATTTATTTTAAATTTTTTAAATAAACGATCTAAAAAAAGCTATTATAATAAAGTGATTTAATCTTGGCTCTAAAAGCCGATAAGTAGATTGGATTTTTCTATTCATAAGATCTAGATATGAGGTGTTTAAATTAAGAAGATGTTCAGGAGCAACCAATGCCCTGGTTCACCTAGCCTTTTTCTTGGATGAAGAATACATAAGGTCGAAATGTCGGAAACGAGGTAAGTATAGAAGATTTAATTCTTTCTAAATTTAATGCAACTTGAATTATATAGAGATAATCTTCTTATACTCGGTACTAAATTTTAAGGAGGGAATCCATACTATCCATGTGAACTTAAAAGATGATTTGACTGCCCTTTGACGGATAGTAAATGTCGAATACGAAAATTGATGTCGAGTAAAATTAGTATAATTTCTATGGATCTGTTTTGCTCATATACAAACTAATTTGGATTTATCATCTTTGATAATTTGGTTTCAACCTAGTAAAAAGATATGTATTGGAAATAAGAAACCTTTTTTTAGATTTAAATAAATGATTTACAATTATTTTAATTCCTATGGATCCTTTTATTTAAAAATAATTTTTTGGGGCTTACACTAAACGGTGTGTTAAATAACATTGTTTTTGACCCATTTAAAAGTTATGATTTTAAAATAGGAAATCTTTGTAAAGATTTAAATAAAAGGATGAAATGATTTGGAATTATTCCAAGAATTAAAAAGGCTTCAATTAAACAAAGACTTGATAAATGAGGTTTGATGATTCCATATATACCGGAAAGAAATGTTTTATAACTCTAGAAGATATTTTTGATAATGAGAAAAGAAATCGATCAAATGATAAAGCACCAATTTACTTAACATCATTTATCGATGATTGATTCAAAGGAACCGGGATTGGATTTGGCGCAATGCCTATCTGAAAACCCCTTCGAACCAATTTACAAGTTCGAAAGTGAAGATATGTAGAAGATAATAAAGTTGAAGGCGGGGAACTTCATAATATAACAACTACTTGTTGAAAATTTCAAAGTGGCTCTCAAGATAAATAAATAGCAGTGGTCTCTTCATTTTGGGATCTTCATATGCAAGGACTACTTGCTACGAATCCTAGAAGAAATCCCCGATAGGATGTGGTAGGAGAGTGCCTTCAGTTTATTCTATTCCTGGATAACTTGTATGGATGAATGTCTAACATTACATTCCTAAGAACACAGTGCATTGCTCTCTACAAAAGTACATCTGTATGGTGTATAGGAGATGACCTCTCTTATACTTAACACCCTTCTCTAAGACGTACGAGCTCAAAGGTTGTACTTTTACATAAATCAATAGCGTGTTGTTGGAAAAGACAATGTGGAATTTTAAGTGAAAATGTTCAAAAAAAAGGTAAAGTTACCTTGAGCCTCATGCCCGGGGAATTGTGAAACAGGGGTTGCTTTAGGACTAAGTGGTTCGCTGCCATTTAGGGTATTATATCACCTTTCTAGATTTATGTTGCGCACGCTGTGATGTCAGATAAAAAAATACGTAGTGTATGGTATGAGAGCTCCCGGCTAGGTCGGGAATAGCAGGGGTGATATCATATTCGATGTTATCCACCACCATATTGGTCTGCGGGTAGAGGTCTTAATTCGTAGAGGTTTCGAAAATGCCGATCCTTGGTGCATCCCTCTAGAGATGTACTGTACAAGAAGTAGTCCATTACCTCGCTATTCACTTTGAAATTCAAATCTCCAATAAGTGCCTTCGAACTTAGCTGTAAACCTATTATGCTGGAATTTAATAATGTAACAATTTCGGCTATTTGAATATGTTTATTTGAAAGGTTTTCAAAAGAATGTATTTAAAATTAATATCACTGAATTTCATGTAGAAATGATTTAGTTAATAATAATATCACTGAATTTCATGTAGAAATGATTGGTAAACCTATTACTCGTATTTTGAGTTTATCAGATAAGTCCCATGACTGATCTGAAGTTTATTTTCTTTCCCTTGAACTCTTGGTGCCCTATTTTTTCCGGGCAGCCCAGTAGTCGGGTTTTGTTTAGAGCATTTTGGAAGAGCTTGGAGCGTGGGGTTAGAAGATTCTTCTCAAGATTGTTATCCATTTCCACCACACTTACGTACTATTGTACTCCACATTTGTAAGGACGTATATCTGTAACTGTCCACGTTAAGGTTAAGTTAAACTCTGATAAATATATTTAACATTTTTCACGATAAAGATTATATAGTGATAGAATATATATTACTCAGTTCGTGTAAGATTCAGTTCTGTCTTTATTTTCTTTATACCATAAATGGTCGGGTTTTTCGGCACTTGAATTTGTAGCACGTGAATACCGAGGATGTATTAATGTTGATTTTTGAAGGTCGAAATGTCAGGTCGTCTCAACAATATTATCTGGATTTCGGATGTTGACTATGATGAGATAGACTTCGTGTGATTAGAAATGCACCCAATAAATGTTGCGAGATCCATTCGATATGAGGGTGTTTTGGTGGTATATTCTAGTGTAATACTAGAAAAACTAATATCAATCTTAGCTGACCGACCATGGGATAGTGCCTTGGGTCTGTGATGAGTTAGCCCTATCATCACTGGTCCAACAGTCTTCTACTCGGGCTTTTCTTATAATTTTGATCGTAACTTTTAGTGCAATATATTTGATGGAGATATTTTTTTGATTTTGGCTGTTATTTGGGGTAATAAAGAGATTGTGTTTGTGAGGGAATATAACACCCCATAAATTAAATGGTACTTAATTAAAATGAATTAATAAATAATAGTTATTAAAGCCCAAACATGGAATTCACAAATACCAAAATTTGGCTATGAAATTTGCATCATTATGTTCGTTGCGATTTTTTGATCAATTTTCATATATGAAGTTTTACGATCGGAGTTCAAACGAAAAGTTTTTAATGTTTAAAGATTTCAGACTAGAAATAATTATATATGTGTTATAGAAATAAATATTATTAAGTTACATAAAATTAATGTTAAATGAATATTTAATGACTTTGTTGCGTTAACATCAAATCAGTTGCGTTTGAAAATAAATGAAATAGAATAAACATTTAACATATAAAATCGAACAATCGACCCCCTTACTAGGACCAGTCAATCACCAGCAGTTGATCGATGGAGGTATAGTTGTTGATCAGTGATGCATTGGCGGTTGATACTGAACCTAGGTCGGAGCCTGGATTTAATATAAAATAATCCAACGAATATAATTCATTGGAGCACCTATAAATACAAGCCTATTCCTCGCTTTTCTTCTCATGTTTCTGAATCAAGAAGCGAATTAAATTCTAGGAAATATAGAAATTAAAAAATAGCACATTATACATACATACATATCTCTGTGTGTGCGTGTGAATAGCAGAAATTAAAAGAGATGAAGAATAAGGGGTGAATCGATTCCACGAAGAAGAGGTAAATTATAAATCTACATCTAAATCTATGTTTAATTCAAATCTTTTTTTAGATCTATAATTCTAGTAAATGTGTACATAATTTTGGTACATACTTTGGTAGAAAAAATGGAGTTAATTAGGAATAACAAATTTAGACCTGGAGATATGGAGGTCAAGAGGTGAGTTGGAATACGTTTTTACACAATACTAGATTAATATCGTAGTGAATCTATTCCATTTATGCCTAGATGTAAATTTTGAAATTGCAGACTTATATATATATATATATATATATATATATATATATACACAATGAACTTGAAACCTTGCGAAAATATTCTATAAATTATTAACTTTGATTAAATGTATATATATGTAAATCTGGAATGTAAGGGTGAAAACAGTCCTTAAAGGTTATAAAATAAGCCATATGTAAGATTGTACGTTAATTCCAGGTTTGTTATTTGAATGTTATAAGTCATATAACTTGAACTAAAGATTATTTATAATTTGATTGAGATTTAAGTTTATCTTTTAATTTGTTAGAATGAAGAATGTTTCTATGTAATTTCTGCAAATGATCCAACTTTATAATTAAATGTATAAATGTGTGTTGTTTGAAATAACAAGGAATATATCTAAAAGAACGAGATGTATAAAATAAGGATGTTTACGATATTCTGCACTATCTATTTTAATAAAAGTAGAAAGAGAATTTTCTTGTAATTACCTTCAATAGCACAATTCCTGTTTAAAAAAATTTCTTAGAAAATTACGGCAATAAATTTCCTTTTTGGGAAGATATACGTCCAATGCATTAAAATGTAGAAATCAGTAAATGTAAAACAAAAAGTTTTATAAATTGAAATAATAATTCTGTTGTCTATCAAAAATATGTGCAATTAAATATAAGTTAGAAAATAAATAATAAGCATTAAACATGAATAAGTACTAAATTATATTAATTGGAAAGAAACAATAAATGGAACTTTATTGTATTAATTGAAAAAAGAAGTATTAAAGTTACTTAATTAACTTTAATAAAATAATAAGTAGGTTCATGGAAAGTAAATAAATACTAATAATTGAACTTAGGAGGTGTAATAATTTTCAAGTCGAAATTATATGGCCTCAAGAATACATTTATATGGGTGTGGATTAGTGGTTTTAGCCCAATAACTAGGTTAATTATAAATGACGTAGTCATTGGTATGATTTGGGATACGATGTCGGTAATGTTACAAAATAGAAGTCTGGCCTCCCTAAGGGGATACCATTAGTTGTGTATATGTTGTATGGATGTGGGACATCTTCAACTGTAGGACCCGTGGGAATATATGGCATTTTGATCGCAAACAGCCCAACATTAACAAGAGATTCTTTGGTGCTTTTGACACTCTTTTGACAATTAGGATGTGAATCTATTGTTAGGTGCCTGATGTAGTGCAATAAATTGCAGCGAACACTAAGTTGTCCTCGATGTGATCCGGCATTACAGGATCTCCTCTAATGCATAAGTACGATACATGCAGTTATTGTTTGGTTTGCGTAAGTCCTTAACATACGATTGTTCGAGGATCCGAGTCCTCAATGGTCTAAGGAACTAAGTGCTCAATAGCCCAAGAAGACGGGTCACCAATAGTTCAAGGAGCCAAGTCCTTAATATACAAAAGCCCGAGGAGCCGATTCCTTGATACGAAGCGGTTAGATTAGACCTTGAGACGGGTTAGTAATATAGCTAATTAGTTATAATGCTACCATTAGGCACTAATGGTAGGTTCTATAGTGTACGTGTGCATTTCGGCCTAGACACTGTTGTGGAGGCCTAATGTGGTGGGTATACGCGGATACTAGCATGGAATGTATCCTTGTCCATGGAGAACAACAATTCTTATATATATATATATATATGTGTGTGTGTGTGTGTGTGTGTGTGTGTGTGTGTCTATATGTAACAACCCGCATATTTATCGGTGGTATATTTAAATATTTTATTTAAATATGACGTCGTTTGTCGGATTATGGTCCGAAAAGCTACTTTCTACAAACGGCCGAATTGGGACTTAAGACCACTTCCATTGAGTTCAAAATGTCGTTTGCGATCTTTTTGAGTATAATCTTTGATATGTTTGGAGTAAGTTGAATTTCGCTACTTTTTCTATTGGGTTTTGGGTTTGGGTTCAGCCCACTAGCTAACTAAACCCACTTAACCCCTCTACTTCAGCCCTCTCCTCTCCATTCACTCTCATTTCATTTCATTTCTTAAGTCAAAACTGAAATGGGGGAAGAGAAAAAGAATTAGGAATTCCAAGCCCTAGTTTCCTTTGCAAAGCTTGATTTCTTGCTCCAAAATCATAGAGAAGCCATAGGTAAGTCTCTCTTCTTCTTCTCCAACTCTTTCTCCTTCAATTTCAGAAAGTTTTCCTAAACCTAACTTAGGAAAATACTTGTTTGTTCTTAGATTGAAGCTTGTTGGATTGAAGTAGTGATTAGTTGGTCTTCTCCTTGTGTTTTAGCTCCTTCATCTTCTTTGTTGTGAGGTTAAAAGGTGAGTTTTGAACTCACATCTACTTCTCTTGATTTCATGGGTGTTGGGTATGAATTCCTAACAATTATGCATGTGCCATTGTTTTGGATTTGGAAATGATTTGCATTTCATTGAAAAAGGCTGGAATTGCAAATTCATCAGGTTCGGCCGACCGAGCTCCCTGGGCCGGTCGACCGACCTGCTGCCCCGAGCCATATTTTGTTTCTTGCATCTGGCCGGCCGACCGAGCCCTGTAGTCCGGTCGACCGACCTGCTCTGTTTTGCCTGTTTTGCCTATTTTGCATATTTGATTGATTTTCCGGATTTTATCGATTCAAGTTGGTTTTTAGTGTTTGTTATTGCATCTTTGATTTTGATAACTTATTTTTGACTTCATTCACGGGTTTTATAAATAATCCCTCTAAATCGTATTAAAAGCTTCCGTCTCCAATTCATAAATTCTTTTTATAATGCACACACACGATTTCACACTTCGAGCGAAGTGGAAGGAATATTAAATGGTTAGGTAAAACACGGACCATGAATCCATGCGTTTATCTTTCCGATTAATCCCCGACCTATTCAATTGATCGTTTTGACCTTCGGGTTTGGTTTATCGATGATATGAGGTGAACTTTGTACTGCTTTGAGTGTGAAAGTGATTGACGGATAGTAAACCGTTTAGTGCGAACGAGTGGTTATGGGACGCACGTTAACACTTTTCGGATTCCTTTTCGAGAGTTGTGACACATTCCGCCAGTTAGTGGTGTCCAAAACTGGGTCTTCGACCTTCACCACTACGGTTTGTCGCCCTATAGTATCGCTTACGATGTTGGTCTTTATGAGCCGCATGGGTGATATTGGGTTTGTGCCTTTAGTATCGCTTTTGGAGTGGTTTCTTCACCACCGCTTGAGAGACATTGGAGTGGTTTCTTCACCACCGCTCGAGAGATATTGGAGTGGTTTCTTCACCACCGCTCATGAGATATTGGATTTGTTGCAATTGGTATTTGTTATTTGCCTTTTGGCTTGCCTTGGGATATTCTTATCCTTTGATTATTTATGATGCCGATGATATGAGGCTTGTTTTATTATGTTCATCTTATGTTAGATGATTGTGTTATCTCCCTTAGAGATATTTGTTATACTATATGACCTTGCAGGTTTATTATCGTTCAGTTTATCTAACTGATTTGTTTAGCTAGACTGACCCGTGTATTTTATACTCGGGTCAGACCGAGATGTTTCAGGTTAGGTGCTTTTGGACTTAGCCTCTTTTGCTTCCGCACGGACTATTCCGCTAGTTTCTTTTGTCTTAGTTTTTGTGTAGTCCCATTTTGTAGTAACTCTGATATGTATTCATCTGGAACTCGTCTGTATATTGTGGTTTGCTATACCACTTGACTTGTATTATTTTGTATACTCTGAAATGTAACGGTATATGGGTATATGATGATTTACTGTTCTGTGATGTATAGTACATTTGAGTTGTTATATTTTCTTCTGATAGATCCTATAGCCATTGTAGTTTTGCTTTAAATATTTATTGAATAGGTCGAATTTTAATGTGATTCTACTTTTCGACGTATTTAGTGAATAGTTAAGGTAAGATTACACATGGTCGCTTCCATTATACTCTATTGTCCGCGTTAGCCGACAGTATTATTTATGTAATACTCTTTGTTAACGAGGCTCTCGGAGTGGGGCGTCACAGCGTGGTATCAGAGTTGAGTTCAGAGCAAAATATGATAAACACAGAATAGAGCACATATTACGATACATCAGAGTGTGACAAGTGTTACAAATCTTTGAATCATCGTGTCTTTCTATTCCTTCTACCATCAATGGTTAGATAGAATTTGGGAATACGTCTAGGAATGCATTTTTATTCCGTAGTATTCCGTATTGAAACATCTACCTTGTGGTTAATCTTTATCTTCTTTAACTTTCAGCTTATGGCTGGAAGAGGCAGAGGACGACGTTTGGATGCTGGGCAATCTAGTGGCTCACATCCGGATGGCGTTTATATGTCAGCCGATCAGTTTATGGAGTTGTTTAGGAGCATTCAGCCTCCAGCTCCTACTCGTGTATCTCCACCTCGCAAGTCTACCTTTGCACGCCTATGCAGTGATTTTTCTCATCTTGGAGGAAAGCCGTTTAAAGGCTCCGAGTCTGTTCTTGAAGTCCGAGCTTGGATTCGCACGTGCGAATGTATCTTCTCTAGAATGGATATTTCTGATCATGATAGAGTTCTTGTAACTTCTAGCTTATTGCAAGAGCGTGCCCTTGATTGGTATGAGCTTCTTGTAGCCGAAATTGATGAGTCTGCTCTTTCTTGGACTCAGTTTCGAGAGCGATTCGAGCTCAAGTTCGTTCCTGAATCTGAGAAAGCTTTGTTGTCCCGGCGCTTTCTTGAATTAAAGCAAGACTTCCGTTTCTGAATATGTTGCATCTTTCGAGGCCTTATCTCAGTATGGTCTTGAATTCATCAGCACTTCTTACAAGAAGAATTTGAAGTTTGTTTCTGGTCTTAAGAAATATCTTAAGAAATCTTTGTTGCTCCAACTTAAACTTTCTTTTGACGAGTTGGTTGATTCGGCACTTCATCTCGAGACCGTCGAGAAGGAGTGTGATAGTGATAGTGATGTTGATGTTGAGGGTTCGCAAGAACCCCGACAAAAAGCAGTCTACATTGGATGAACCGGAATTTTTCCCTTCCAAGAAGAAAAAGCCCGATGAATCTGATTCTCAGTCTCAGTCTGCTGGAACACCTTCCATTCGGAAGTGTTTCAATTGTGGTTCTCCTGATCATATGATTCGAGCTTGTCCTAAGCCTCTCTTCTGCCGTTATTGCAAGAAGGAAGGTCATCGTAGTTCCACTTGTCCCATTGCTCCGAATAATTCTCCGGCTGGCAAGTTAAATGCAGTTGGTGCTTCTGGAGGTTCTTCTCAGGGATAAGGTATGCTTCCATCTATTTTGGTGGGTCTCTGTTTTCTTTGTGATTTCGATTTCCAATTTGATGGCATCATTTTATTCTTTAAGCCCTCATGATGAGGAAAGTGTGTTCTCCCATTTATGTATTTTGAGAATTTTCTGCTAATTTGTTCTTGTCTTAGGATTATCACCTAAGCAATCTTTTGAGTAGTGTTAAGGTCTTTTCAGCTCGACCGTGCCACCGGTTTTGATTTGGTTGCGAGTTGCGGAAGTTAGCACTCCAATTACCGCATTCCGCACTCGTTGTGATTCTTATGAATGATTTGTTATGTCATTCAGTTGTCTAGCTCATTTCATCCATTTTATGAATCGAGTATTCTGCGAATATCTCGATGATTCCATTTTAATATTTTATTGGTTTTGAATGGAAATTAGCAATTTAAAATTTTTGCAAATCTTTTTCATAAGAGTTATTTATAAGTATAAATGAGATTTATGTTTTTAGAACGAACAAAGAGAATTCTCAAAAGTTTTTAGAAACATGTTTATCTTATAAAAGATGGTTTTGTGATTGTATTGTCCATTGAGTGCTTTAAGAATTCTGGTCGATGCGCTTGATCAACGTTATCGATAGGAATCTCCTAAACGCTTTGATGAGACAATTTGACACAATAAATTGATTTGAAATAAGAAAATTTTTCTCGAAATATGATTTCATTAAGGTAATTGAAATTTTGAAGCTTTAGCTTTTTGGTAAAGAATTTTATTTGGAAGTTTTAGCTTTTAAGAAAGTAGATTATTTGAAAGGACTCTTTTCCGATACTCTTATCTTGGGATTCCCGAAGGGAACCAAGATTTTATGTTTTTACCAATACTAGTCGTGTTGGTTTGAATGTCGTTCCCTTGCAAAAGAAAACGTGCTATCACTTGTGCTTCTAAATCATTAAAGCCGATAGAGACTAGGTATGTCACTCATGATCTAGTGCTCACGGCTATTGTTTTCGCTCTTTATATTTGGCATCATTATTTTTGGGTAAGGAATTTTGTTCTCCTCACCAATCATAATTTTTGAATGTTTAATTTCTCATAAGGAACTTAGTGTTGGCTCGAGTTCCTTGCATCTTATGATCTTGATATTATTTTTATTCCCGAAAAGGGGAATCGTGTTGCCAATGCATTTAGTTTTAAGCAACAAGTGATTGTTTCTTTGTTGATGTCCGAATGGAATGATCTTTTTACCAAGTTCATCGGACGTTTTGTTGCACTTCTTTTGTTGAGCTTTGGATCATTTGACGTATTGTTTGTACCACGTCAGTGTTCCGAATTATTTTGAGCTTAGGAATCCATAAAATTCTTTGAGCAAGCAAGTTCAGGCTTATCTTTTCGTGCACTTTAGGGTGAACTTCTTATTCTGTTATTCTTATATGTTGATATGTTTTGGTTGTTACTCTTTGTTTTCTTCTTAAGAATTGCGAGGACGCAATTTCTTTAAGGAGGGGAGTCTGCAACAACCCGCATATTTATCGGTGGTATATTTAAATATTTTATTTAAATATGACGTCGTTTGTCGGATTATGGTCCGAAAAGCTACTTTCTACAAATGGCCGAATTGGGACTCAAGACCACTTCCATTGAGTTCAAAATGTCGTTTGCGATCTTTTTGAGTATAATCTTTGATATGTTTGGAGTAAGTTGAATTTCGCTACTTTTTCTATTGGGTTTTGGGTTTGGGTTCAGCCCACTAGCTAACTAAACCCACTTAACCCCTCTACTTCATCCCTCTCCTCTCCATTCACTCTCATTTCATTTCATTTCTTAAGTTAAAACTGAAATGGGGGAAGAGAAAAAGAATTAGGAATTCCAAGCCCTAGTTTCCTTTGCAAAGCTTGATTTCTTGCTCCAAAATCATAGAGAAGCCATAGGTAAGTCTCTCTTCTTCTTCTCCAACTCTTTCTCCTTCAATTTCAGAAAGTTTTCCTAAACCTAACTTAGGAAAATACTTGTTCGTTCTTAGATTGAAGCTTGTTGGATTGAAGTAGTGATTAGTTGGTCTTCTCCTTGTGTTTTAGCTCCTTCATCTTCTTTGTTGTGAGGTTAAAAGGTGAGTTTTGAACTCACATCTACTTCTCTTGATTTCATGGGTGTTGGGTATGAATTTCTAACAATTATGCATGTGCCATTGTTTTGGATTTGGAAAGGATTTGCATTTCATTGAAAAAGGCTGGAATTGCAAATTCATCAGGTTCGGCCGACCGAGCTCCCTGGGCCGGTCGACCGACCTGTTGCCCCGAGCCATATTTTGTTTCCTGCATCTGGCCGGCCGACCGAGCCCTGTAGTCCGGTCGACCGACCTGCTCTGTTCTGCCTGTTTTGCCTATTTTGCATATTTGATTGATTTTCCGGATTTTATCGATTCAAGTTGGTTTTTAGTGTTTGTTATTGCATCTTTGATTTTGATAACTTATTTTTGACTTCATTCACGGGTTTTATAAATAATCCCTCTAAATCGTATTAAAAGCTTCCGTCTCCGATTCATAAATTCTATTTATAATGCACACACACGATTTCGCACTTCGAGCGAAGTGGAAGGAAGATTAAATGGTTAGGTAAAACACGGACCATGAATCCATGCGTTTATCTTTCCGATTAATCCCCGACCTATTCAATTGATCGTTTTGACCTTCGGGTTTGGTTTATCGATGATATGAGGTGAACTTTGTACTGCTTTGAGTGTGAAAGTGACTGACGGATAGTAAACCATTTAGTACGAACGAGTGGTTATGGGACGCACGTTAACACTTTTCGGATTCCTTTTCGAGAGTTGTGACACATTCCGCCAGTTAGAGGTGTCCAGAACTGGGTCTTCGACCTTCACCACTACGGTTTGTCGCCCTATAGTATCGCTTACGATGTTGGTCTTTATGAGCCGCATGGGTGATATTGGGTTTGTGCCTTTAGTATCGCTTTTGGAGTGGTTTCTTCACCATCGCTCGAGAGATATTGGAGTGGTTTCTTCACCACCGCTCATGAGATATTGGATTTGTTGCAATTGGTATTTGTTATTTGCCTTTTGGCTTGCCTTGGGATATTCTTATCCTTTGATTATTTATGATGCCGATGGTATGAGGCTTGTTTTATTATGTTCGTCTTATGTTAGATGATTGTGTTATCTCCCTTAGAGATATTTGTTATACTATATGACCTTGCAGGTTTATTATCGTTCAGTTTATCTAACTGATTTGTTTAGCTAGACTGACCCGTGTATTTTATACTCGGGTCAGACCGAGATGTTTTAGGTTAGGTGCTTTTGGACTTAGCCTCTTTTGCTTCCGCACAGACTATTCCGCTAGTTTCTTTTGTCTTAGTTTTTGTGTAGTCCCATTTTGTAGTAACTCTGATATGTATTCATCTAGAACTCGTCTGTATATTGTGGTTTGCTATACCACTTGACTTGTATTATTTTGTATACTCTGAAATGTATCAGTATATGGGTATATGATGATTTACTGTTCTGTGATGTATAGTACATTTGAGTTGTTATATTTTCTTCTGATAAATCCTATAGCCATTGTAGTTTTGCTTTAAATATTTATTGAATAGGTCGAATTTTAATGTGATTCTATTTTTCGACGTATTTAGTGAATAGTTAAGGTAAGATTACACATGGTCGCTTCCATTATACTCTATTGTCGGCGTTAGCCGACAGTGTTATTTATGTAATACTCTTTGTTAACGAGGCTCTCGGAGTGGGGCGTCACACTATACGTATTTCATATCTGGGGGTGATTAGGCATACCGTATGCATATATGAAGTCAACATAACTAATTTATGAATAAATAGACATAACACGTGATGAAAACCAATCGGTAGATACCAATGTTACGGAAAAAGTATGTAATTTACCAATCATCAGAATTTTGTTCTGACCCTTTCCTCGTTACAACCATTAGCATAGATTTAGAAGGGCGGGTATGGGTATATGCCAGGAATGGTGAGAAGGCAGATTCCTCATGATCTACACTAACAAGAATGTTAGACATCCGAGGAATGTTACTGGTTTAAGGTATTAGCTATAGTCAGTATATATGTTATATTATTATTTTATTATTCTACTTTTAGTTCGTATGGATAATTCTCTGATTTTTTTTTTCTATTATAGGATACCAACACCAACGATCGGCACTCTAATAGACTATGGTTTTTCGATTTAGTTGGAAAAATTAGGCCCATTAAGGTGTGCAACGACCTAAAATTTTCGATAATTAAAAATAGTTAATTTAATATGGTTTTGTGATTCAATGTTGGAAGAAATAAAAATTTGTGATTTAATAATAAGAATATAATGGGAATGAAATGTAATAGTATTAATTCAAGGTAAATTGATTACTGCTTTAAATGTAATTCCAATAAATTGAAATTATTTAAAAGTTATAATCGGTTATAGATTGTAAATTAATTGTAGTAATGTGTGTATTAATTGATAATTGGATTAAAAGAGTAATTGATAATTTAAATGTTGATTAATTAATGAAAAAATTTGTAATAAATGAATTGGAAAGAATTAGAATAGTGTAAGTTGTTATAATATTTTTTGTAAATGGTAAACTTACGAATGTTATTAAATGTAGAAATGGCGACAATTGTTATTTGTTACTAATTTATTTAATCAATCATAATTAAATGAAATTAAAAGTTACGTAAAGTTGAAATATTTATATTTAAGTCCTTGACTAAAAAGCAAATCTGGTTAAATGAAGTTATAACCTAAGTTGGGAATTTAAATGATACTTTTCTAGTGAATCAATATATTTGAGTAAATATGACGATCGTGAAAACATGATTTAACCTATATTTTCGATATGGTTTTGGAAGTGCATATGATTTCGAAAGTGATTTGGTTTGTATTGAATATGATATTTTGATATCAACTATGAAACGGTTTTGAAAATTTAAAAGAATTATCCGATATGAAATAAGCGTTGGGTTGTTAAAGAAACAGGGATCAGATATTGTCATACTCTCTGCTAATACCGAAAACCACTTTAACAACTGTGTACGTGGTAGAGATTCCAAAAATGAAGTAGGATGGTTTGGCGAACGATTCTGTATGAGATATATACGTGACCCTGACTCCCGTGAGTCAGCTTAGATGTGACAAAAATAGGAGCCATGCAGTGCCAAGTGAGGTCGCACCTCCGATCGGACACATTTCTTCGATGCCATATTATGACTTTGTGATGATTTGGTGGCCACCCCTCGATTTTGATATGGGAGTGTTTTCCAAGGTGGGCGGTAGTAGCTGCTATGCCTTACCACCAGTCCGGATCCGCAATTGGTATATCTACCCTAGCATTGCCTCGAGTGCCGTGTTCACATGTCCTATAGCGCCTTCTACGAGTTTGTCTTGTGTCGTACCTACGGAGTGCTCCCAAGTAGCCCACCTGTGGGTGGAGTTTACATTATATGTATAGACTATGGCATTATATAAAATGTGTTAAAGGGAATATGGGCAACTCCTTAACGCTATTTTAATACTTTATCTTACTGTAGACACTATTATAATAGCGTATTGTGCTACATAGTAGATAGTTTAACGAATTCTTAGTAGGTAGTAATCCCGAACATCTCTTAAGTTATTGCACTTACGCTGACACTGGATAGGAGATGTCAAACCACGTAAACATCTCTGACGCCGCTACACTCATATTTATTTATTATTGATTTAACTTATATAAGATCTTTTAGTTCTGACTAGAGTGTTTTGTCTTTTAAATTCGAAGCTTTTCAATTTATCGAAGACTGCTTTCTGGAGGATGAAGACGAAGATTTTATAATACTATTATTTATTATGTTTATCCCACTGCACCATGTTGTTCCATTGCATTTATTTATTAATTATTCTTGTTGTATGTAACTCTGATCTGTATTATAAAAGGATAATCAATGTTATTTGTAAACAGTATTATGAACTGTCTATTTGATTACTGTATTTTTTCATTCCGTTGCGAGATTCTGTATTTGTTTTTTCTTTCTCTCCTTTTTCTTATTCACCCCTTAACAATCTTCCCTTTTGAATGGCTTGAGTCTGACATGTGTGGTTTATCGTCGATTTAAACCGTTTAAAAATGTAGGTCATTACAGTTGGTATCAGAGCTTTGGTTTAGCGACAACCTTAGCTTTGTGGGGGTCTGGCTCATTAGAGAATAGGGTAGTAATACCCTAGGATGAGTCGCTGAGTGTATATATATGAGGTAGCATATTTATTAGTATTGTAAAGGGTTTTGTATTGCGTTAGTTTGTTTTGTTTCGTATTTATAAATTCTGGTCAGTACATTGGACGCTATGACATCGATAGGCATTTCTAAACACCTAATAGGGCAGACTGACACAATATTTGTTTTGAAATATAGGTAAATGAAATAACTTTGCCTAGTATTATATTTTGCATATAAATGAATAATCTTTATAAAAGATATAGTTGGTTGTTATATATTGTTTGTTAGGTAGTGCAAGTTTATAAATTTTGATTGAAAAATAAGATTTACAAATAAAATTAATATAAATTAGAATTTGAGAACTTAAGTTTCAGGATTTTGAAAATATCTTTCGAAAGATTTTGGATTATAATATTTGTATTGTTGGAAGTATTTTCTGATATAAATATTTCAATTAGATTTGAAAGGAATGTTTTAAAGAAGTTTGGAAGGAAATAAATTCTGTACTCCCATTTGTACCTGTAATTTTTGATAATTAAAAATGGTTCATTTAATGAGGTTTTGTGATTTAATATTGCGAGAAGTAAAAATTTATGATTTAATAACAAGAATATAATTGGAATGAAACGTAATAGTATTGATGTAAGGTAATTGAAAACTGCTTTAAAGGAAATTCCAATTAATTAAAATGAATAAAAGTTATAATTGGTTATAGATTGTAAATAAATTGTAATAATATATGTATCAATTAATAATTGGATTAAAAGAGTAATAGATAATTTAAATGTTGTATTAATTAAGAAAACAATGTGTAATAGATTGAATTAGATAAAACTTGTGTAATGTGAGTTGTTATAACATTTGTTTTTAAATAATAAACTTACAAATGTTATTAAATGTAGAAAGGGTGACAATTGTTATTTGTTACCAATTTAATTAATCAATTACAAATAGATGTAAATAAATGTTACATTAAATACAATAACTGCAAATTGAGGTTGCAATAAACTGTAAAGAAATGTCAATTACACTCATAAGGCAGCAAATTGATTTAATAATAAAAGTGAAACCAAGGTAAATGAAGCTGTGAGATTTTAAATTATAATTAATGTCAAAATGTGACGTCCCTGACTCGACCTTCGAAAATCGACACCGAATACGACACTCATATTCAAATGCCGCAAATCCATACGTCGAATCTGGTGCGTCGGAGCTTATAACACCATTAAGTACAACACAGCGGAAGAAAAGAATATCAATATATATAACATTGATACAATGACAGATATAACATCTGGTATAATATGATACAACAGAATGATACAATAGATAATCAATACTATCAGAGATACAAGACACAGAAATATAGTTGATAAGTGGTATAAACTATAACACCACCAGCGGGATAATAACTCCAAAAGAATGCATCCCCAAATCCAATGCTCCAATCCAAAGCTAGCTCGAACCACCATCACGTTTCACAAAGATAAGCAAGTATCGTCCAAATCCAAAGACTGGACCAACTCCAGATAATCTATAAACCTGACTATCTAAAAAACCCAACTCTAGACTGCTCGTGTGGAAATTTGTGGGCACCCAGAGTTTAGGAAAGGAACAATAAACTTCGAGTTAGTCATGGGACAGGTGTGAGTAACAAAAATAGTTTATCTTTTAAAACAAACAAACAACGAATTTAAATTGGAAACCGCAATGCTTTTTTTTGGAAAATGAAACTACCATAAGGCCTCCCACCACACACACCATGCAAACGCAGAATTGGAGGAGATTTCTCCATATGATAGTCAAACATGCTTGATACGAGAAAATTTCATTTCAATATTATTATTATAGGTGCACAGTGGAAAACATTTCGAAAGTATAATATAAATCTTAGCCAACATAGACCAGTATCGTATGCCTACTATAGCTAACATCTAAACAGTGGGGCACCACCGTAAGAAAATGGCAGGTTCTACAACTAAAACCGTACATGGCGCGTATTGTTTCGTTTGGATTTCCAACAAATGGTCGGGCTAAGGAACTTCCCACTGTCCATAGGTACGCCTTTGGCGGGACATCCCGAGAACCTAACTGGATCTCTGCCAACACAAGGCCGGGTTACCTCTGTAACTAGGTAACTACTACTCGAGCATGCCACCCCCCAGTCCTTTGGGACCTTTATCCGGGGAGCCTCTAAAACACAAAGAAACAACCACACAGAAAATGAGATTGAAGCCCACCACATAGGTAAATATCTGGGCTCCATACCATGATACCACCCTTTACTAGAAGGGAATGACACACCCTAAAGGGCGCGACCCTCATAACCTTGCCGCATCTTTCCTGTTTCGACCATTTCCGGGTTGTGAGGTCATGATGCAGTCACGTCCACAAAGCTACGCTTTATGTAGAAGCCATGCTATGATCACAAATGATCAACGAATGATCATCAACACACGGCAGCACTCAGCATGCCACACTACCAAATTGGGAGTATATCACTGATAACCTTCAACCACATAACCTCTGAGCTCGTACGTCTCAGAGAAGGGTGTTAAGCTAAGAGAATAAATTCTCCGCCACCAACAGATATGTATTTGAAAAAAAAAACTGCTTTATATCTCAAAGTGTAGTGTCAAACGTACAACCATACAAGTCTGTATGGGGTACGAACAGAACCGAAGGCGCTTCCGAAGACGCCCTTGCAAATCCGGTATTCACAATCCCGATCGGACTTCCCATCACTAAGGGAGAACTCTATACCGGAGCAACTCAGTGCAGAGTCCATCGATAGGTTATCCTATCGTTCTCATAAATACCCGGTCTTCGCCACCGGTCTTCAATCCAATCCATAACGACGTATCATTATTTGGAATGGGTTATATGACACAAGCTCCTCTCCCGGCTAAACCGAATAATGAGCGCAACATTTAAAATATATGGATATAGGATTTCAGTTAAGTCACAACTTCAAAGGAAACCCAAAATCTTTCTTCAAATGGTTAAACAAATTACCATTTCAAATCATTAAACAAAAAGATTTATATCACAAATTCACCCAGTTTTACAAAGATCCAATTACGGGTTTTCAAAACAAATTTCCATTTTAATTGGATTAACTCATTAAATCTTTAAATCAACATTTAACTTTATAGCTTTCAAACCGTTTCCATAACTTGGAAATTATTTTTATTTCAAACTAGAAATCCTTTTAACACAAATTGGACATTCATTTCTTTATGTGAAAGCTTTTATTATTTGAAAACAAACAGTTTTCGTTTCGGAAGAATTCAATTTTATTTGCACGAGTTAAAGCCTTCGAATTTAAGTTCAAATTCCCAAATCAATACTTTTGAAATGGTTTAATCCATATTTTACTAGTACAACATCTTAAATTCCAAATTTCAAATCATGGAATTCGATTTCAAATTTTGAATTTGAATTAAAATCAAATTATTTAAACTTCAATCTTAATTAAGTTATTCAAAAATAAATTTTATCTTTGAAATTCCTTTTCAAAAGATTTTCACATTTAACCCGATCCATTTCCAAAACTATTTGGATTCAAAATTCAAATTAAAAACCATTTTGAATTAAATTCAAATATCTGTGACTTAACCCATTTCCACTTACAATCCATATTTGTGTGTGTATGGTATGGTCCAGGGGTTTAACACAATAGTGCAACATCATTTAATCATCACAGATCACAACACAGAAATATAGTTGATAAGCGGTATAAACTATAAAGCTTTTCATTCATTCACAGGTTCACAGATAATAACAAACAAATGTACCACAAATGAATGAATAAATTACACACAGCTCAATCCACAGAACAAAATATCACAGATCAGATAGGACAATCAATTCAAGGCATCTCATACAATATAATCATTCATAAGTAAGGTCAAGCATTCAATAATCATTTATAAGCAGGATTAATTAACTGTTTAATCCTAATTAATTCAATTTATTTCCAATTAATTACTTCTGAGTTTATTAACCAATCTTGATTTATTGATTTCAAATTATTTGATATAAATTAATTATCAATCACCTTAATTAATTAAATTATTCTTAATTAATCATATTAATTAAATTAACCTTTAAACCAATTACGTAATTAATTAACCCCTTAATTAATTATTTTATGAAATTAAAACTTTAGTTACTTACCATAAAGTAATTACACTTACTCGATCTCATAAATGATTATCATTATTTAATTTAATCTAATTAATTTTTAAAATTAATTACATTAATTAATTACTTAAATAATCTTAGTTAATGACCGTCATTAACTAATAACAATTCTTTAGTTACTTTCTTAATTAATCTCAAATCATAAATAAATATAAATCGTTAATTTATAAATTAAACAATTAAGTCATTCCTTAATTATCTTATTCATTAAGTCATTTTAATACTTTAATTATCTTTAAGGTAATCCATTTCTTTATTGTTGACTTCATTAATATTAAAGTGTATTTAAAACATTACACTTCCAAATTTGAATTCAAATTTTGCTTTTGAATTTAAGATTCAAAATGAATATATTTTAAATATTAACCAATTTTAAATATCAGTTTATAAACCTATATAAGAAAAGTTCTAACTAAATTACTTAAATTTTTATTTACAATTTAAGCTTTAACATACATTACATTTTAACTTGCAAATTGAGGTGAAAATAAATTATTTAACTTTTCATTCAAAATTCTTTATTTTATAAAAGAACTTAATCAAATCCAATTCAAATATTTATTTGAAAACAAATAACTTTAAAAAGCTATGGATTTAAACTTGGTTAAAACATTCAGATTTAAAATCTGATTCAAATTCCCAGATCTGGATTCAAAGAGACTTGAAGCCACTAATTTAAACATTTATTTTAAGCCTTTGATTTAAAATCTTGATTTTAAATTCTTGATTTAAAATCCAAATTTCATTTTAAAAACTTTAAGATTCAAAGTTTCATTTGAATCTAAACTTCATACTAGATTTAAACTTTGTTTACATCTAGCTTACAAATTTAAATTCATTTAAATTTGTTTTGAATTTAAATTTGCAGACAGGTTTACGAAAACCTGTACAAAACAAAACTAACCCGAGGCAACTCATGTTTGGATCGAGTTAAAACCTAATTTACTTCGAGTAAACTACTCGAATAATTCGAGTAAATCCCGAGTTCAAAACTTCTACACAAACCAAAGTTCATCAGAACTTTCAAATGCACGGTGCACATGCACCGTGATTCTGGCCATCTCCGGCCACCTCATACACTTGTTTCACATCGTCGATCATCATCAGAAATCATCACGACCCTCAGAAATCATCACATTAGCTCGAATCAAAATCGAGTAGCAAATCAAAACCTAGAACTCAGACTGAACCCCAAACCCAAAACCTGTCAACGCCACCTCCTCGAAACTCGGACCACTTGAGAGCCATCACCACCGATCATAGCTTCGACTACACCCAAGCTATCACGTCCCAGAAGTACGTGCAACTCGATGCACGAGAGGAGACGCGACGATCATTCTTTTGACCTCCTCAAAATTTAGGTTTAGAATTAAAAACTCCTCGCCACCGTCACCACGTTCGTCTGACCACCACCACTGCATTTTTCCTCAACCCTCCGTTCGTCCCTCCATCACCAGACAAAATTTCGGCCCCTACAAGTCAGTGGTTCGCCAGAAATCATCAGAACAATGAAACATACACAAACCCAAACTGCTCCTTTATCTTTGATCTAAAAATTATGATTTAAATTTAAAAATCGAGTTAAAGCATACGAATTCGATCTGCATACCTGAATTCGAGAATTGAGAAGTTTAAATTTTAATTCTCTAAAAGCTATGCTAAAGTTACTTGCTTTCCAGAGACTTCAACAGGTTGTTTTAACTTAAATAGATTTTTAAAACTTAGCTCATAATCAAACAAACAACTTTTGTTTATATTTTAAGCTCTAACAGTGATTAGATCAAGAGATTGGGATTTACTTTGTAAATCTGGGTTTGGGAAAAACAAGAACAGAAGTAACTCAATTTATACAGGCATACATATATCTAAACATTTACATACATACATAGGAAATTAGTTCTATATTCACACCTACACATTTTCAGATATACATAAGCAACAAATTCAGATATTCAAGTTTTAGAAAGGTGATGTTACTCACAATTTTTTTTTCCAGAATGTACAGAGCTTCATTGTTGAACCAGGTTTTGAAACTTGCTCGCTGAAGTTTCTTGACTTCTCCAGTTTTATGAAGTTGTATTGTTGTTTAAGTGAATTTTGTTTAAAGTTGAAGATGGTATGACTTTAGATTTTTTTCTTAGCTTGATGGTCGAACTGAGGTGGAGAAGTTGACATATAGGAAAGAAATTATAGGGATTGTAATTTTGTTTGTAAATAGGGAGGCAATATCTTGTTTTGTACAAATATTAATCACAGATATTTTTCTTCTTTGTATTTTGACCAAGCAAGATTTTAGCTGAAAACTTGTTTTAGTGGCTGATAGTATTGTTTTGGTGGCTAACATTAACTTTCTTTGCCTTCTTTTATTTTTTTATGCTTATCTTCTTTTATTTTCATACTTAAACATATGTATCTGCCTTATTATACAAGCCTAAGGATATTTATATTCTTGCTTACATTTGTCTTGTTAACACTATACATATTTGAATGTAATTTGTTTCATGTTTCATACTTGTTTACAAAAACATTATCTTCCTTTGCAAGCCAAAAGATGTTTATAAATTTTTGTTGTTGTCTTGTTTTTATTTTATTTTAATCTACATACTTGTAATATATTACTATCTTCCTATGCAAGCTTCATATACATGTTTGTTTGTTTCATATTTATACTTTATTTGTTTGTATGTAGATACTTAGATTTTTTTGTTTTGCAATACTTATCTTTATGTGTTCATAGTTGAATATATTATTGTCTTCTTGCTTTGTAATGTTACACTTTTTCATATTTACACTTTATACTATAAATAAATTTCTATTTTAATATGTTGTTTAAATTTAGCTATGTGTTTACCTCTTATCTAATAATTTATCATATACATACTTGTTTCAATTTCTAGCTTAAATATTTATTTTAATTTACATACTTATTGTCTTATTCCTCTATATACATATATATTTATATTTTATTTATTTTACATTTTGCATTCATATATATATATATATATAACCTTTAATCGTTTTTAAAACTTAATTATACTTTAACAATATAAACACACATATTTTTTTATTCGAATTTGGAGAAACTCAAATCAGTTTACGAATTAATTTCACAATTTTTAATCAAAAATTAAATTAATTATTAATTTAAACTTAGTAAAAAATCTGGGATCGTTACAGATTCCCCCCTTAAAGAAATTTCGTCCTCGAAATTTTACAGGCATGAAAACAACAAAAATAGAACACAAAGACAGAGAAACAGTTTTCCAGGTCAAACTGGATATCAATTCTGCATTTGGCTCACCAAATCAGAATATCAACAATAGATATGAGAATAAACTCATTCAACACTACACAGGATACTTGGGTCTCCAAATCTACGAAATATGCAAGGCATTGGTTAGTCCGAAGGGATAACTAACCGTTCGTAGAATATATCTGGACCCAAAATAGACAGATATATGGATACAATTTCAAAACTTTTAGTTTAGAACTGAAGTATACCTATTAACCATAGCAATCAAAGCAACCAATTCATCCAAACAATCAATTCTGGCCTATTTGGAGTTTATGTCCCATGCAAATATATCAAATCTTCTTCCTGGATCTACCAGGAACCATCGAAGAATCGAAAAGAGATGTTGAACAGAAGAGATTGATAGATGGATTGAATCTCTACAATTTCCTAAACACTAGATATGGATTTCCAAATCAAGTCGGAGTACCCCAAAGTATATACCAACTTGTCCCTCTTCGGACTTCAATCAACACAAGAAATCACCATAGAATTTCAAATTTGGTTTTAACCGATATCTTTTTATTGATACAGCTCAAATTTAGCTTTATATTTGTTAACCAATTTAACTTAATTTAAAATTTCCAATTTATTTAGAATTTTCAATTTCAAATTTCAAATTCAATAAAGTTTAAATAGAAAAGCCGATAAGAAACCGATGAAGATACGAAGTAAGGATTTTCTACAACGATTTGTAGGGTCACCATTACACCGAAACTTCTTTCTAGAGCTGCTACGAAGCAAATCAAAAGAATTTGAAATCGAATCAAAGAAAATTTAGAGGAGAAAGATTGTTTCCACTGTTTCAGGGTATTGACCCTTTATAGTGGTACTCCCCTGTCCCCTATCTCGTCCTCTTCTTGCACTCATACTCACTATTAATGGATAGTAGCGAATTTACTAAGGCACTCGAACGGATATCTTAGGGATATACTCATTCTAGGGTAAACTTCACCCTATCTCTAATGAGTTATTCAATGTGTTATACTCTTGAGCTAAAGTTTTAACCCTTATCTCTGATACCAAATGTGACATCCCTGACTCGACCTTTGAAAATCGACACCGAATACGACACTCATATTCAAATGCCGCAAATCCAAACGTCGAATCTGGTGTGCCGGAGCTTATAACACCATTAAGTACAACACAGCGGAAGAAAAGAATATCAACATATATAACTTGATACAATGACAGATACAACATCTGGTATAATATGATATAACAGAATGATACAATAGATAATCAATACTATCAGAGATACGAGACACAGAAATATAGTCGATAAACGGTATAAACTATAACACCAGCAGCGGAATAATAACTCCAAAAGAATGCATCCCCAAATCCTATGCTCCAATCCAAATCTAGCTCGAATCACCATCACATTTCACAAAGATAAACAAGTCTCGTCCAAATCCAAAGACTGGACCAACTCCAGATAATCTATAAACCTGACAATCTAAGAAACCCAACTCTAGACTGCCCGTGTGGAAATTTGTGGGCACCCAGAGTTTAGGAAAGGAACAATAAACTCTGAGTCAGTCATGGGACTGGTGTGAGTAACAAAAACATTTTATCTTTTAAAACAAACAAACAACGAATTAAATTGGAAACCGCAATGCTTTTTTTTTTGGAAAATGAAACTACCATAAGGCCTCCCACCGCACACACCATGCAAACGCAGAATTTGAGGAGATTTCTCCTTATGATAGTCAAACATGCTTGATACGAGAAAATTTCTTTTCAATATTATTATTATAGGTGCACAGTGGAAAACATTTCGAAAGTATAATATAAATCTTAGCCAACATAAGACCAATATCGTATGCCTACTATAGCTACCATCTAAACAGTGGGGCGCCACCGTAAGTAAATGGCAGGTTCTACAACTAAAACCGTACATGGTGCATATTGTTTTGTTTGGATTTCCAACAAATGGTCAGACTAAGGAACTTCCCACTGTCCATGGGTACGCCTCTGGCGGGACATCCCGAGAACCTAACCGGATCTCTGCCAACACAATGCCGGGTTACCTCTGTAACTAGGTAACTACTACTCGAGCATGCCCCCACCTCCCTCCGGTCCTTTGGGACCTTTATCCGGGGAGCCTCTAAACCACAAAGCAATAACCACACAGAAAATAAGATTGAAGTGCACCACATAGGTAAATATCTGGGCTCCATACCATGATACCACCCTTTAGCAGAAGGGAATGACACACCCTAAAGGGCGCGACCCTCATAACCTTGCCGCGTCTTTCCTGTTTCGACCACTTCCCGGTTGTGAGGTCCTGATGCAGTCTCGTCCACAAAGCTACGCTTTATACAGAAGCCATGCTCTGATCACAAATGATCAACGAATGATCATCAACACACAGCAACACTCAGCATGCCACACTACCAAATTGAGAGTATATCACTGATAACCTTCAACTACATAACCTCTGAGCTCGTACATCTCAGAGAAGGATGTTAAGCTAAGAGAATAAATTCTCCGCCACCAACAGATATGTATTTGAAAGAAATCTGCTTTATATCTCAAAGTGTAGTGTCAGACATACAACCATACAAGTCTGTCCCAAGTTCGAACAGAACCGAAGGCACTTCCAAAGAAGCCCTTGCAAATCCGGGTGTTCACAATCCCGATCGAACTTCCCATCACTTAGGGAGAACTCTATACCGGAGCAACTCAGTACAGAGTCAATCGATAGGTTATCCTATCGTTCTCACAAATACCTGGTCTTCACCACCGGTCTTCAATGCAATCCATAACAACGTATCATTATTCGGAATGGGTTATATGACATAAGGTCCTCTCCCGGCTAAACCGAATAATGAGCACAATATTTAAAATATATGGACATAGGATTTCAGTTAAGTCACAACTTCAAAGGAAACCCAAAATCTTTCTTCAAATGGTTAAATAAATTACTATTCCAAATCTTTAAACAAAAAGATTTATTTCACAAAGTTCACCTATTTTTACAAAGATCCAATTACGGGTTTTCAAAACAATTTCCATTTTAATTGGATTAACTCATTAAATCTTTAAATCTAGATTTAACTTTATAGCTTTCAAACCGTTTCCATAACTTGGAAATCATTTTTGTTTCAAACTAGAAATACTTTTAGCATAAATTGGACGTTCATTTCTTTATGTGAAAGCTTTTATTATTTGAAAACAAACAGTTTTCATTTCGGAAGAATTCAATTTTATTTGCACGAGTTAAAGCCTTCAAATTTAGATTCAAATTCCCAAATCAATACTTTTGAAATGGTTTAATCCATATTTAACTAGTATAACATCTTAAATTCCTAATTTCAAATCATGGAATTCAATTTCAAATTTTCAGTTTGAATTTAAATCAAATTATTTAGACTTCAATCTTAATTAAGTTATTCAAAAATAAATTTTATCTTTGAAATTCCTTTTCAAAAGCTTTTCACATTTAACCCGATCAATTTCCAAAACTATTTGGATTAAAAATTTAAATTAAAACTATTTTGAATTAAATTCAAATATCTGTGACTTAACCCATTTCATTTACAATCCATATTTATGTGTGTATGGTGTGGTCCAGGGGTTTAACACAATAGTGCAACATCATTCAATCATCACAAATCAAAACAAAGAAATATAGTTGATAAGCGATATAAACTGTAATGCTTGTCATTCATTCACAGATTCACAGATAATAACAAACAAATGTATCACAAATGAATGAATAAATTACGCACAGCTCAATCCATAGAACAAAATATCACAGATCATATAGGACAATCAATTCAAGGCATCTCATATATACAATCATTCATAAGTAAGGTCAAGCATTCAATAATCGTTTATAAGTAGGATTAATTAACTGTTCCATCCTAATTAATTCAATTTATTTCCAATTAATTACTTCTGAATTTATTATCCAATCTTGATTTATTGATTTCAAATTATTTGATATAAATTAATTAATCGATCACCTTAATTAATTAAATTATTCTTAATTAATCATATTAGCTAAATTAACCTTTAAACCAATTACGTAATTAATTGACTCCTTAATTAATTATTTTAAGAAATTAAAACTTTAATTACTTACCATAAAGTAATTACACTTACACAATCTCATAAATGATTATCATTATTTAATTTAATCTAATTAATTGTTAAAATTAATCACATTAATTAATTATTTAAATAATCTTAGTTAATGACCGTCATTAACTAATAACAATTCTTTAATTACTTTCTTAATTAATCTCTAATCCTAAATAAATCTAAATCATTAATTTATAAATTAAACAATTAAGTCATTCCTTAATTATCTTATTCATTAAGTCATTTTAATTCCTTAATTATCTTTAAGGTAATCCATTTCTTTATTAATGACTTCATTAATATTAAAGTGTATTTAAAACATTACACTTTCAAATTTAAATTCAAATTTTCATTTTGAATTTAAGATTCAAAATGAATATATTGTAAATATTAACTAATTTTAAATATCAACTTATAAACCTACATAAGAAAAGTTCTAACTAAATTACTTAAATTTTTATTTAAAATTTAAGCTTTAATATACATTACATTTTAACTTGCAAATTGAAGTGAAAACAGATTATTTAACTTTTCATTCAAAATTCTTTTTTTATAAAAGAACTTAATCAAATCCAATTCAAATATTTATTTGAAAAAAAATTGTGACAGAATAACGAACCATTAGGGATAAACAAGAAGAGATAGAAGAAGAAGAAATTAACAATATCAGAATCTCACAGTCGCAGCGGAATAAAATATAATAGTAAATGTAGAACATTACACAAAATGAAATTTATAACTCTTTATACATCATATCTTCAGAGTATCTCATACATCAACTATTACCAATCAGACATACCATACAATCACATCGGCGGAATATATATAGGTACAGATAATACGTCTCGGACTCCAGCTCCTCTCCTGCTCCATTGCATCCTGTCCTGAACATATAATACTCGGTCTGACCTGAGCATTATAATGAGATAACACCCGAGTCAGTCTGGAATACCAGCTGATAATAATGCATCCAAATTGATTATTAAGGTTTCAAAAATCCTTTGAAAAACAAAAGCATCTCGTAAGACCACGCCACAAATAAACATGTCGGGTTTTTACCTTACGATAGCTAAAACACTTTTTATAGAAATCCTCTGATATTATAATAGGGTCTATTTATAAGTACTTATAAAATAGCCGAAATTGTTACATCTATTAAATTCCAGCGACTAGCCACAAAAGTGGGTAATACAAACAAAACTCGTACAAGGCTCGTAGGGAGAATGGATTTCCAACAATGACTAGGCACTGGGTACCACCTGTCACAGTACGGGGCCTAGATCACCGTACCGAGGACCACTCCCGATCTCCAGCAACACAAGGCCGGACCCATCCCTTACTGGACAGTTCCGAATAAGATCACCCCGCGGTTGGGATCAGCAACCGCACCACTAAGCCGAAATAAAAAGGGACATCCAGACAGGGATGACCTTACTCTCCAATGGGGGCTACCCACGAAGCCTTGTTGCATATCCCCTGATTTTCAGTCATTCCCGGTTGATGAGGCTTGTGGCTAAGCGTTACCTTTTAGAACGTTTCACTTAGAATGCCCATCGCCCACCTGACGATGTTTCGCAAGCATTCATCCATACAAGTCCGTCCCAGGTTCGAACGGAACCGAAGGCACTACTCCTACTAAATCCATTTTGGAAATATCCTCGGGATTAGTAGCGACTAGCCCTTGCACTTCACTTCTCCATCTTCGACTCCGAACACGTTTTTCGCACGAAACGTACAAACCGGATCGAAGTGGTTTTCGAGAAATTAATATCGATCTCGGTCTCTTCGAAACGATCAACGCATTTGTCCAATATTGATAGTCGGTGATTTAACTATCAATTTATATTCATAACCATCCATAAGCATCCATCACACAATAAATAATTCCCACATTATTTATTTGCCTCAAATATCTTTAAAAGATATATTTCCAAATTTTCAAAGCTCATTTGAAAACAATTTCCCAAAGTTCTTCCTTTATAAAGTAAATCTTTTACCATTAATTCCCATTGGAAATAACCAAGTTTAAAACAATTTGGAATTAAAACAATTAAACACTTTATTCTGAAATATACTTTAAAATATATAAATTTACTACTAGTTATTTACTCAAAACATAATTTCAAAATATTTAAAGTAAAACTATTTTATAAGATGTAACTAGATTTAAAATAAGGTGTTAGTTAAGCTAAATTTAAAAAGTAGAGTTTAAAAAAAAATTAATACTAATTCCATAACTTAGGTCAAAACTAGGTTTTTAAACAAATCCATTTGTAAAAATAATTACTAAGGTATTTATAAATATTTATTATCGCTAATTTATTAATAGTTACCTTAAAACAATAAGTTCCAAACACTCTTTTAAACAAGTTTGAATTTTAGACTTCCTTTTAATAAAATCTGTTTAAAACTCGAACTTGGTTTTCCCAGGGAACTCATTTCCACTTAAACATCTCAGAAAATCCTTCTTAGAAATTCTGTCGATTTTATCTCAATTCAGATTTAGGTTTTATTATTATAAATTTACTTTCCGCGTTAAAATAACTTCTTACGAAGCTTAACTATATTTCCTTTCCTGAAATTCACTTCCAAAGTATAGGTTTAAGAGTCTTTTTATTTTTATTTTTTGTTTTTATATATAATTCTATTATAAATTTATTTAATGAAAACCATACTTAAGGAATTGCTTAATAAATACCTACTTACATTTCAATGGTTATAAATAGTATTTCTGAACATTCTAATATGAAATTTATTGCTAATTTAATTTTAAGGGTTTCTTTTGAAATCACATTAAATTCCAGGGAACATTATTATCAAATACCTCCTTCATTATTTTTAACCATTTATAACTTCTAATCCAAGTTTATCACCAAAATTCCATACCTTCACATTTATCAACTAATAAATATTCCACTTGTTTTTATTTCCAAATTTACAAATTTCCATTCTTCACTCAACCCAGATTCCAAATTGTATTCTTTAAATTCTTTATTTATCAATTTCTTGATTTCCTTTTAAAACCCAATTTTTTTCTTTATAATTAACATTCTGAGTTTATAGTTTATCTAACAACATCACAATATAATTAAATTCCAAATTTATCAATCACAATATATAAACAGGCATCATTAACAATTATAAAAATAATTACTACATTGTGAGGAATCCAGTTGGATCCCTCCAACCTGTTTTCCCTGTATCCACAAATATTAGCACAACAATATATATATCAATCCAGACTGATATAAATAAACATTTCAACCAGTCACACAATTATTTAAATATCAACTACTTAAATCAGCTAACATTGCAGATGTGAGTGAGATTAACTCACTTTGAGTTTCGGCGAGCGTTCGAAATTTAAATTACACCGAACGACGTTCGATTTAACTCAAATTTCTACTTGCCCGAAATGGTTCCTGAACTACACTACTGCGTAGCACGCATCTCTGCGATTCCAAAGCCGCAAATTTCGTCGAAATCTGACATCGTATGAGTTAGATACGAATGTTTAAAGTTCGAACAAGATTTAAAACAAATTTTCTTTTAAATTTTAATTCAAATTATACCCAAAAACACACAGGCCGCACATCCTACAGCACGCAACCAAGACCAAATCCCCTTCCTTCCCCACGCAAACATCTCCAGGCTCACACAAACCCATAGCTGCCCATTAGGGTTCCATATCGCGGCTACTTCGACACACCATCGTTCGATCAGGAACCACCACTTCAAAGCTCGTCACCCACTCTCTCTTCGGTCGAAATCCTGATGAACTCGAGTACCCTATGGTCACGCGATTTGCAAGCAAACGTACAACAAACGGGGCCCTACATCTTCGCCATCGCCATGCGATAAACCATCACGACCGCACAATCTCAAGATCTTGTCGAACTCGTCGACTTTCCAGTTGGGAGTTTGCAAAATTATTAAGTGGATTGATCGATAATTTGAAAGAGAACATCGAAGAGTTTCGGCCATTAAACCTAAAACTGCGGCGGCTCCTGTTTAAGCTAGGGTTTAGCAAATATAAATTTATATATAATATTGTTTAATATTATTTTAATCTCGTTTCCTTAAATTTTTACAACTTATGCAAACAAACTCCAATTGTTACGTTCCAATAGGCGTTCCTAAGGTTTTTCCGCGTTTCAGACACAATGGAATAGGTTTCGTAAGCTAATTTGGTCATACGTGCGGGTTACGGAATTAAACGATCAATTAAAAATTAAATCGGTTAAATCGATTTCGAAGCGTTTCGAGATACCACGGTCAAACGACAACTCCGATTGCTACGAAAATTGAAATACGATAATAACTAACTATTACGTATCTAATGGAACTGGTTTCGTCGAATTCCGAGACTGTGCCCCGAAAGGCTATTTTAACTCGTCTATTAAGTCGAGCGATTTTCATAACTGTCGAAACCGCTTAAAGTTTCACTTTTAAAATTTTAGTACCTTAATAATAAATAATATAAAATATATAATCACATTAAAAATCATTCTGGCTCATTCCGGACCAAAATCTGATTAAATTGCATTTTAATAATATTAAATTCATTTTTAAATTAATATAGAATCCCAAATATTAATTTATCAACTTTAAAATTCCTCTAAAATTCCCACCACGCTATTTACACTCAAATAACTCAAAATAAATTTTTAAAACCATTTTTATCACTATTTACATCCAAATTTACTTTTATTTCAATTCCGAATATTTAAATTATTATTTTTCCATTATTCAAATTCAACTGGAATTACTATAATTAAAAATTATAGCTTATTTCATTGATTGAACCCGAATCCATCCATTACAAAATCAATTAAGAATCCACATTAAACATTTAAAACGAATTAAATGTTCAAATTCAATGGCTTAAAAATACGGAATGTTACATTCCTCCCCCCTTATAAAAATTTCGTCCCCGAAATTTGCTAAGGTAGAAACTATGCTCAAACTCACTTACTCATCCATTTTGCTTAGTTAAAAGCTTATATTCACTTTCCAAAATCCTTTAGCCCACTCCCACATTTATTTGCTTTACTTACTCTAAAGCTTTAAATTCTAACGTATTTCAAAATAACTTTCCAAGTTAATAAATTTTCCCAAAAATTTTCTAACTCCCAAAATTTCTGAAAACTTTTGGCAAAGTCTCCCTTGTACGGAGGAGCTTTCACGATATCGCGATACAGATAAATATATATACATCGACCCACGCGGTCGGAAACCAAAATATATCCCAAAATATATATCATTTCCCAATTATAATTGCGTAGGCATACCTTTTTAGCAAATTTTAATAGCAAGCGGCTAATATAACGTATACACACGCTCTAACTCTCTCGAACGCCTCCCGTACCTGTACTTACTCAACAAACTCATCAGTTTCCAAAGATATGAACATGTTAACAACATTTCCAATATAAATGTAAGCCAAACATATCCATTTCATAATCAAATCAAAAATTTGCATGGTTTCATAAGTACACCATATTTTATAACATGCATAAAGTTTTCTTTTCTAATGCCAAATCCTACTTTATTTCACACAAAGGCTTTACATACAAGTTTCGCTATTCCAATTTATACTTTACCCATTTTCCGAATTGATTCACCAAGCAAATTTCATTTCAATTTGTTACATTTGCATTTCTATTATAACTCACTTACATTTATACTCAAATTCATTTATTAAGATTTTAGCCCATTCTACTTTCATCCAAACCAACTTCATTTTATTTCGCTTGAATGATTTACATTCAAGTTTACTATATACCATTCATATTTATTACAACCAATTCATTTCTATTTCAATATGATTAACATATGCCTTACTTGCATTTCTTTACTTTAACTTACATCCCCAATTTGATTTACAATCAAATTTCATTTTAAACTTGAAACACTTGCATTTCTTTTATGATCTATTTTCATTCATATGCAAAATCACTTAATTAGATTGCATTTATCTAATTAATTTAAAACCATCTTTATTTGCTTCCTCAATCAATTCACTTGCATCCATATACAAACTCTTTTAATTTTATTCCAATCCATATCAATTTATTTAAAAATCAATTTCAATTGCTTGTTAAACAACTCAATTCCGAATACATGTAATTTTCATGTCATTCGAGCAAAATAACTACCACTTAAGTTATTACCATTAAAATTAATTCTACTTAGATTTATATTAATTTTATTCAATTTTGCCTAGTTCACAAGCCATGTATTTTTATTCCAATGCAATAGTTAAATTAAACTTTCCTCACATTTTTATTTCATTAACCAATTCAGGTTTATATTAATTTCATTCCATCCTGGATTATTTACAATTCATACATCCTTAATTATCACAATAATTAATTGATACCATTTCACTTGCAATTTAATTTTATTATCTACACAAATTTCATTTAAAACTATTTCATAAGCTTAACCACAACCATCTCACCATATTCTTAAATGATTTCAACTCCATAATATCTCAATTTATTTCCATTTTAATTAATTCTTACCCAAATCAAACCATTTATAAATTTTAGTGCACTTTGTTTATTTATTTTATCCATTTTTAGATTTATTTTATTAGCAAAGAAACCACTTTAAATTATTTCATTCCTTTGAATTTATTCACAACTCAAACTATCACCATTATAATCTAATTTCATCTTTCATTCACACTTCAATATTTGTTACCACAAATTTAAATTCCATGCCACAATTGAATTTTATTTATTTTCCAAATTTTGACCAACCCATCAAAATTCTATTCATGCCAATACAGATTCCATTTAATTTAGTTTACACTAAATTCATCTTCAAGCTTCTTTTTATTTAATTTAGCTTACGCTAAATTCATTCTCAAACAATTCCTTTAAAATTTAGTTGAGTGAGGATTTAATTATCCAATATCATTCCAATCAAATTTAACCTTCCCTCAACTCAATTCTTTTCCCATTTAAACTCAAGTTCAACCAAATTTATTTAGCCATCTTGAATTCATACCATTTCCTTTATTATCTTAAATAAGAATTAAATTCCATTCATTTCTATTCTTAACACAATTGAATCTTGTTTTTAATTAAATCCAAGTCCATCCCAATTCCACTCGATTGAAGTTAAATCCAATTCAATTCAATTTAATTCTCCATATACAAGTTTAAAACTTATTTACTAACTTAAGTTCGTTCACTTCTTTTATATCTCACCTTACCTTATCTCAATTCACATTTCTTTTCAGATTAAGTTTGAATTCACTATACCATCCAACTATTTCCCAATTGTGATTATAATTTCATTTTCTATTTATAAGTTCACCAACTTATTTATTTAAAAGCTCATATTGCTCATTTTAATCCATCTACAGCTTATAATCACAAATTTCAAATTATATATATGTATATATATGTATCCCTGAATTCTTAAGGATACAAATCTTCTTTTAATTTAATTCCTTGCACAATTGTAAATCCACAATTTCAAATTATAGCATATCACTTAATAGCTCATGGGTACAATTTATTACACAATGATCCACAATTTCAAAGTCAACTTACATTTTGATTTAATTCAAATCAGTTTAATTCTAAGCCCAATTTATTTAAATTATCCCAAGTTAAATTCAAATTTCCTATTCACTTTCAATATATATTTTATTCACTTCCATTTACTCAGGTTAAATTTTAATACCAAGATTAAAATTTACATTTCCGTCTTATTAGCATCAACTTTACCAATTACATCAAATAGTTGATTCATTTTAACTTTACACATTATTTAAATAGGGTTTTCCAGAATTCAATTGCCCAGGTTTATTTCAAAACCATTTGAAATAAAAATCAACATATTCCCACTTGCTATATCGAACCAAACCCCAGATTCCAAAACAATTCGCTTTTACCATACAATTTTCCATTTTTAAATTTCCAAAACAACTAGTATATCCAACAAGTCCAAATAGTATCATAACCAACCACTTTGGTAGCAATCCATCACTTTAGAAACTCGAAAATGAATTCTAATGATGTGGCCAGCATTATCAGGATTATTTTCCAGCGACTGAAGTGAGTTCAATGCTTTCTTACTTTCCCAAATTCATTTCAAAACAATTTCCCTTCAAACATTCTTTCCAAAATAATATTTCATTATTGCCTTCAAACTCCTTGGCAAACATTTCAAACTTTCCAAGGATTTTAAATTTCCAAACCTTTGGTCTCATTACATTTAGAATCCTTTCCAAGACTTCCGGGATTTAAATTGTGGTTCAATTCAAATTTAGTTATTCTTCTTTTGCATAATTTATACCTATAGAATCTATTTGATCATAACCATTTGGAATTTTAGATTAAATTTTAGATTCTTATTTGATCATAATATTAACAACCAATCAACCAAATATACATATATAATAATTTCAGAATTTTTTTTTCTTTTATATCAAAACATACTTTTGGGTAAAATTATTTCATTTACCCACTTTAAAAATAATACTATGTCGGTTTATCTTGTTAAAGAGTTTAGAAACCCCTATCGATACGGTTGTACTTCCCGCGCCGACCAGAATTCATAAACACTCAATCGATAAGTCAACACAGTATAAAAAGAATTTTATATTCACTAACAAGTACGCTCTCATATTTATTATTACACTCAACTCATTATAGAGTACTGTTGACTCTGTTTAATGAGTAATTTCCCCACCAAAGCCTAGGTTGTCGCCAACCTAAGCTCTGATATCAAGTGTGACAGAATTACGAACCATTAGGGATAAAGAAGAAGAGATAGAAGAAGAAGAAACTAATAATATCAGAATCTCACAATCGCAGCGGAATAAAATATAATAGTAAATATAGAACTTTACATAAAATGAAATCTGTAGCTGTTTATACATCATATCATCAGAGTATCTCATACATCAACTATTACCAATCAGATATACCATACAATCACATCGGCGGAATATATATATAGGTACAGATAATACGTCTCGGACTCCAGCTCCTCTCCTGCTCCATTGCATCCTGTCCTGAACATATAATACTCGGTCTGACCCGAGCATTATAATGAGATAACACCCGAGTCAGTCTGGAATACCAGTTGATAATAATGCATCCAAATTGATTATTAAAGTTTCAAAAATCCTTTGAAAAACAAAAGCATCTCGTAAGACCACGCCACAAATAAACATGTCGAGTTTTTACCTTACGATAGCTAAAACACTTTTTATAGAAATCCTCTGATATTATAATAGGGTCTATTTACAAGTACTTATAAAATAGCCGAAATTGTTACATCTATTAAATTCCAGCTACTAGCCACAAAAGTGGGTAATACAAACAAAACTCGTACAAGGCTCGTAGGGAGAATGGATTTCCAACAATGACTAGGAACTGGGGTACCACCAGTCACAGTACGGGGCCTAGATCACCGTACCGAGGACCACTCCCGATCCCCTGCAACACAAGGCCAGACCCATCCCTTACTGGACAGTTCCGAATAAGATCACCCCACGGTTGGGATCAGCAACCGCACCACTAAGCCGAAATAAAAAGGGATATCGAGACAGGGATGACCTTACTCTCCAGTGGGGGCTACCCACGAAGCCTTGCTGCATATCCCCTGATTTTCAGTCATTCGCGGTTGATGAGGCTTGAGGCTAAGCGTTAGCTTTTAGAACGTTTCACTTAGAATGTCCATCGCCCACCTGACGATGTTTCGCAAGCATTCATCCATACAAGTCCGTCCCAGGTTCGAACGGAACCGAAGGCACTACTCCTACTACATCCATTTTGGAAATATCATCAGGATTAGTAGCGACTAGACCTTGCACTTCACTGCTCCATCTTCGACTCCGAACACGTTTTTCGCACGAAACGTACAAAGCGGATCGAAGTGGTTTTCGAGAAATTAATCTCGATCCCGGTCTCTTCAAAACGATCAACGCATTTGTCCAATATTGATAGTCGGTGATTTAACTATCAATTTATATTCATAAACATCCATAAGCATCCATCACACAATAAATAATTCCCACATTATTTATTTGCCTCAAATATTTTTAAAAGATATATTTCCAATTTTTCAAAGCTCATTTGAAAACAATTTCCCAAAGTTCTTCCTTTATAAAGTAAATCTTTTACCATTAATTCCCATTGGAAATAACCAAGTTTAAAACAATTTGGAATTAAAACAATTAAACACTTTATTCTGAAATATACTTTAAAATATATAAATTTACTACTAGTTATTTACTCAAAACATAATTTCAAAATATTTAAAGTAAAACTATTTTATAAGATGTAACTTGATTTAAAATAAGGTGTTAGTTAAGCAAAATTTAGAAAGTAGAGTTTAAAAAAAATTAATACTAATTCCATAAATTAGGTCAAAACTAGGTTTTTAAACAAATCCATTTGTAAAAATAATTACTAAGGTATTTATAAATATTTACTATCGCTAATTTATTAATAGTTACCTTAAAACAATAAGTTCCAAACACTCTTTTAAACAAGTTTGAATTTTAGACTTCCTTTTACTAAAATCTGTTTAAAACTCGAACTTGGTTTTCTCAGGGAACTCATTTCCACTTAAACATCTCAGAAAATCCTTCTTAGAAATTTTGTCGATTTTATCTCAATTCAGATTTAGGTTTTAATATTATAAATTTACTTTCCGCGTTAAAATAACTTCTTACGAAGCTTAACTATATTTCCGTTCTCGAAATGCATTTTCAAAGTATAGGTTTAAGAGTCTTTTTATTATTATTTTTTATATATATAATTCTATTATAAATTTATTTAATGACAACCATACTTAAGGAATTGCTTAATAAATACCTACTTACATTTCAATGGTTATAAATAGTATTTCTGAACATTCTAATATGAAATTTATTTCTAATTTAATTTTAAGGGTTTCTTTCGAAATCACATTAAATTCCAGTGAACATTATTATCAAATATCTCCTTCATTATTTTTAACCATTTATAACTTCTAATCCAAGTTTATCACCAAAGTTCCATACCTTCACATTTATCAACTAATAAATATTCCACTTATTTTTATTTCCACATTTACAAATTTCCATTCTTCACTCAACCCAGATTCCAAATTGTATTCTTTAAATTCTTTATTTATCAATTTCTTGATTTCTTTTTAAAACCCAATTTATTTTCTTTATAATTAACATTCTGAGTTTATAGTTTATCTAACAACATCACAATATAATTAAATTCCAAAATTTATCAATCACAATATATAAACAGGCATCATTATCAATTATAAAAATAATTACTACATTGTGAGGAATCCAGTTGGATCCCTCCAACTTGTTTTCCCTGCATCCACAAATATTAGCACAACAATATATATATCAATCCAGACTGATATAAATAAACATTTCAACCAATCACACAGTTATTTAAATATCAACTACTTAAATCAGCTAACATTCCAGATGTGAGTGAGATTAACTCACCTTGAGTTTCGGCGAGCGTTCGAAATTAAATTAAACCGAACGACGTTCGATTTAACTCAAATTTCTACTTGCCCGGAATGGTTCTCGAACTGCACTACTGCGTAGTACGCATCTCTGCGATTCCGGAGCCGCAAATTTCGTCGAAATCTGACATCGTATGAATTAGATACGAATGTTTAAAGTTCGAACAAGATTTAAAACAAATTTTCTTTTAAATTTTAATTCAAATTATACCCAAACACAGGCCGCACATCCTACAGCACGCAACCAAGACCAAATCTCCTTCCTTCCCCACGCAAACATCTCCAAGCTCACACAAACCCATAGCCGCCCATTAGGGTTCCATATCGCGGCTACTTCGACACACCATCGTTCGATCAGGAACCACCACTTCAAAGCTCGTCACCCACTCTCTCTTCGGTCAAAATCCTGATGAACTCGAGTACCCTATGGTCACGTGATTTGCGTGCAAACGTACAACAAACAGGGCCCTACATCTTCGCCATCGCCATGCGATAAACCATCACGACCGCACAATCTCAAGATCTTGTCAAACTCGTCGACTTTCCAGTTGGGAGTTTGCAAAATTATTAAGTGGATTGATCGATAATTTGAAAGAGAACATCGAAGAGTTTCGGTCATTAAACATAAAACTGCAGCGGCTCCTGTTTAAGCTAGGGTTTAGCAAATATAAATTTATATATAATATTGTTTAATATTATTTTAATCTCGTTTCCTTAAATTTTTACAACTTATGCAAACGAACTCCAATTCTTACGTTCCAATAGGCGTTCCTAAGGTTTTTCCGCATTCTGGACACGATGGAACAAGTTTCGTAAGCTAATTTGGTCATACGTGCAAGTTACGGAATTAAACGATCAATTAAAAATTAAATCGGTTAAATCGATTTCTAAGCGTTTCGAGCTGCCACGGTCAAACGACAACTCCGATTGCTACGAAAATTGAAATACGATAATAACTAACTATTACGGATCCAATGGAACTGGTTTCGTGGAATTCCGAGACTGTGCCCCGGATGGCTATTTTAACTCGTCTATTAAGTCGAGCGATTTTCATAACTGTCGAAACCGCTTAAAATTTCACTTTTAAATTTTAGTACCTTAATAATAAATCATATAAAATATATAATCACATTAAAAATCATTCTGGCTCATTCCATACCAAAATCTGATTAAATTGCATTTTGATAATATTAAATTCATTTTTAAATTAATATAAAATCCTAAATATTAATTTATCAACTTTAAAATTCTTCTAAAATTCCCACCACGCTATTTACACTCAAATAACTCAAAATATATTTTTAAAACCATTTTTATCACTATTTACATCCAAATTTACTTTTATTTCAATTCCGAATATTTAAATTATTATTTTCCCATTATTCAAATTCAATTGGAATTACTATAATTAAAAATTATAGCTTATTTCATTGATTGAACCCGAATCCATCCATTACAAAATAAATTAAGAATCCACATTAAACATTTAAAACGAATTAAATTTTCAAATTCAATGGCTTAAAAATACGGGATGTTACATCCAACTCAGGTTTTTAAAAGAAGTTTAAATCAAAGTTTTAAATTAAAGGTAAATTGGTGGATTCAAGATTACTTCGAATTCAAATCTGTAAGTTTGAATCAGTTGTTAAACTATGAATGTCTCTTGGAAGTTTAAATTTAAATAAAGACTTAAGTGGTTGAATTTAAAGGCTTTTCTTATATAAGTTCATATGTAAATAATAAATGTTATTTACATTTATTTAAAGATTATAAATTGAATTTAAAATTTAGTTAATATAGAATAATAATCATTTTTGGATCTTAAATTCAAAATGGAATTTGAATTTAAATTTTAAAATGTAATGTTCTAATATACTTTAATATTTATGAGTCATTAATAAAGAAATAAATTATCGTAGGAATAAGTAAGATATTTAAATGATTAAATGAATAAGTGAATCAAGAAATGACTTATTTTATAAACTAATAGTTTAGATTAATTTATACTAGAAATTAATTAAGAAAGTAATTTAAGAAATGTTATTAGTTAATGAAGATAATTAACTAAAGATTATTAATTAATTAATATATGTGATTAGTTTTGATAATTAATTAGATTAATTAGATAATCTATTGTAAAATTGTTGAGTGTAATTACTTGATAAAAGTAATTAAGAGATTAATTACTTATTGTAATTAATTTTGATAGAATGATTAATTTAAGTTAATTAATTAATTTTAATTAATTTAAGAAAATCATTTGATGAATTGATAAGTATAATTACTTAGTGTATAAATAAAGCATAATTACTTGGGAAAGTAATTAAGGTTAATTACTGAATGTAATTAGTGAAGGATGGCGTGTTAATAAAGTAATTTGGATAATTACTTTTGTAATTAATCAAGGGATTAATTAATGGAGATAATTAATTTATTAATATAAGTAATTAAGGGTAGTTAATTATTGGTTGATATTAATCAAGGGTGATTAATAATTGAGTTAAATTAAATATGAACCTTTTAATGTAATCAATCTAAATAAAGTAATTAAATTCAAATCTGAATTAGAGATCATTAATTAATATAATTAATGATGTAATTAAGAATTGTTTAATTTAGGAATAATTAATAATGTGGTGAACTATTTATGTAATTAATTAAGAATAAATGTAATTAATTATATTTAATTAATAAATGAAGTAATTAAATGTTAATTACCATAAATGATTTAAGATAATTAATTTGTGAAATTAATTAAAGACTAATTACTTATTGTAATTAGAAGATGATTTATCAAAGGTATTTAATCAAGATGAACATCTAGAGAATAATTAATTAATTTGATTTATAATTAATTAATGGTTGTATAAGCAGGATTTATAGATGGAGTAATTAATTTAATTTACTTTGAATTAATTAGTGAAAGAAGTAGTTAATTTAGTTCATTTTAAATTAATTTTAGATTGTGATTCATAAATCATTGCTTATGGATGAATGATATTGATATTTCATTTGATTGATTGTGATCTCAGATATGACATGAATAATATCTATGTGATATGGATGCTTGGTTTAAGTATGATGATATTTAATTATCTGTTTGGATGATGATATTAATTATCTGTATGTGATGATGATGTGATTATCTACTGTGATATTGTGAATTATCTATCTGTGTGTGTATTGATAATTTTGAATTAAACTGTTAAGACTAAATAGACAACTTGGCCTTAAAAGACACGTTTTGGATTTTGATGAGACCGGGATCGGTTTTCCTTATTTGAAACATCCGAAAACCACATCGATTCCAAATTAACGATAGGTCGTGAATCTGAAGTGAAGATGAAGATTCAGAGTGCAAGGGTTATTGTCGTTAACTCTGAGGGTGATTCCAAAATGAGTGTAACGAGATAATGCCTTCGGTTTCGTTTGAACCCGGAACGAACTTGTATGGATTGAATGCTTTCAACACATCGTCAGGTGGGCGATGAGCATTCTAAGAATTATGTTCTCTAAAGGTAATCGCAGCCTCGAGCCTCATCAACCGGGAATGGCTAAAACAGGGGAGGTGCAACAAGGTTAGGTGGGTCATGCCCAAGCAGGACAAGGATATTTCCCTGTCTAGATGTCCCTTTATTTTCGGCTGTGTGGGCAGTTGGTTGCAAACAACTGCAGGGTTTATCTTGTTCGGGACTTTTCAGTAAGGAATGGTTCCGGCCTTGTGTTGCAGGGGGTCGGGAGTGATCCTCGGTACGTTGATCTAGGCCACGTACTGTAACGGGCGGTACCCCAGTAGCCCTGCCATTGTATGGAATCCACCATCCAATAAGTGCCAACGGTTTTGATTGTATTACCTACTTTTGTGGCTAGTAGCTGGAATTTAATCATGTAATAATTTCGGCTATTTTCTATTTACTTGAAAACCCTAGACCTGTTATAATATTACTGGATTTCCTATCAAATGTTTTGGTTAGCGTAAGGTAAAAACTTGCTCATGTTTATTTGTGGGGAGTCTTACGTGATACCTTTTGTTTTCAAAAGATTTTCAAAGTTAAGCAACTTTAACCTGTTACCCATACCAGACCCATGTCTGACCCGGAGTTTATTTTTGTTTTTTTATAAACTCTCGGGTACCCAAATTTTTACGGGTAGCCAAGGGATTCAGGTTAGCTTTGACAAATTCTGGAGGAGCAATGGAGCAGGTGGCTTCAGCGTTGTAGATATATATATAGTTCCGCTGTGTTGGTATCTCTGAGTCGTATTGATTGAGTTGATTGTGTTATGTTGTATTAACTAGACAGGTGTTTATAACTGTCTAGTATGTGATGTATTGTCTGTATAACTCTGATTGATGTGTATATTATGTAAATACTTATGTGATTACTATAATTTATTCGTTCCGCTGTGAGATTCTGATGTTGTTGTTCTTTCTTCTCTATCTTTTCTATTTTCTCATCCCTTTCTTTCTTCAAGACGAAACGGTTTTCTAGGCTTAGGAACCCGGGTCGTCACAGTTGGTATCGGAGCAAGTTCAATGAAGGAAGTTTTGAATTGATTAATTAAGGTCATTGATTAGTAATAAGAATTAACAAATTAATTAAGTGAATAATTAATAAGCAGTTAATGAATTGAAATAAGTTAATTAATTAGTAATTGATTAAGCAAGAATAAAATATAGTTTACTCTTAAGTATGCAATTAAGTTTAAAATAAATCAAACTTGTTGATATGAATCGATGATTCTATTTGATTGCATCTGATGTTTATTTCTATCCTGTGATGTTCTGTGATATTCTGGATATATTTGATTGTGTATGATTTATCTGTATTAAATTGCTATATGATTTGTTTAATGTTATTTATCTGTGTTAAATTGCTATATGAATTCAATTATTAAATTTAAACTGTTTAAGTTAATTAGACAACTTGGCCTTTAAAATGGCGTTTGGGTTTCGATGAGACCGGGATCGGGTATCGATTTGATATTCCGAAAACCACATCGATCCAAATTAAACGTTAGGTCGTGTAATCTCAAGTGAAGATCGAGATGGTGTTTTCAGAATGCAAGGGTTATCGTCGTTAACTCTGAGGGTGATTCCAAAACGAGTGTAACGAGATAATGCTTTCGGTTTCGTTCGAACCCGGAACGAACTTGTATGGATTGAATGCTTTCAGCACATCATCAGGTGGACGATGAGCATTCTAAGAAATATGTTCTAAAAAAGGTAAATGCAGCCTCAAGCCTCATCAATCGGGAATGGCTAAAACAAGGGTGGAAGAAGAGTGGCAGGGGAGGGAACACGAGAGAAGAAATGGATGGTCTCGAGTTCTACCCGAGTGAGCACGTTGTTGACTTCGGGTTTTTAAGATTACAGAATTTTTCTAACTGTAATATGTAATTGAAGTTATATAAACTAAGTAATAATCAAGTTGATAATGCTTACACACCGTTTTAAGCCAGGCTGAACTGTGAGCTTTTCTAATACGAAGATGAGTAATGATTTTTAAAACAAAGTTAATTAAGAATATAATAAATTTTATAATTATAATTTAATAAAATTGTATAAAAATTTAATTAAATTTGAAATTTAAGATTTTAATAATAACCAAGTGTGACAGCCCGCAAATCCATACCCCTTGAAATCAACACTATACTACCTCTGTTAACTCAGGTGACACAGAATTACGAACCATTAGGGATAAAGAAGAAGAGATAGAAGAAGAAGAAGAAACTAACAATATCAGAATCTCACAGTCGCAGCGGAATAAAGTATAATAGTAAATATAGAACTTTACACAAAATGAAATCTATAACTGTTTATACATCATATCATCAGAGTATCTCATACATCAACTATTACCAATCAGACATACCATACAATCACATCGACGGAATATATATAGGTACAGATAATACGTCTCGGACTCCAGCTCCTCTCCTGCTCCATTGCATCTTGTCCTGAACATATAATACTCGGTCTGACCCGAGCATTATAATGAGATAACACCCGAGTCAGTCTGGAATACCAGCTGATAATAATGCATCCAAATTGGTTATTAAAGTTTCAAAAATCCTTTGAAAAACAAAAGCATCTCGTAAGACCACGCCACAAATAAACATGTCGGGTTTTTACCTTACGATAGCTAAAACACTTTTTATAGAAATCCTCTGATATTATAGTAGGGTCTATTTACAAGTACTTATAAATAGCCGAAATTGTTACATCTATTAAATTCCAGCTACTAGCCACAAAAGTGGGTAATACAAACAAAACTCATACAAGGCTCGTAGGGAGAATGGATTTCCAACAATGACTAGGCACTGGGGTACCACCTGTCACAATACGGAGCCTAGATCACCGTACCGAGGACCACTCCCAATCCCCTGCAACACAAAGCCGGACCCATCCCTTACTGGACAGTTTCGAATAAGATCACCTCGCGGTTGGGATCAGCAATCGCACCACTAAGCCAAAATAAAAAGGGACATCTAGACAGGGATGACCTTACTCTCCAGTGGGGATATGCAGCACTTTAAAAAGCTATTGATTTAAACTTGGTTAAAACATTCAGATTTAAAATCTGATTCAAATTCCCAGATCTGGATTCAAAGAGGCTTGAATACACTAATTTAAACATTTATTTTAAGCTTTAAATCTTGATTTAAAATTCTTGATTTAAAATCCAAATTTCATTTTAAAAACTTTAAGATTCAAAGTTTCATTTGAATCTAAACTTCATACTAGATTTAAACTTTGTTTACATCTAGCTTACAAATTTAAATTCATTTAAATTTGTTTTAGATTTAAATTTGCAGACAGGTTTACAAAAACCTGTACAAACCAAAATTAACCCGAGGCAACTCATGTTTGCCTCGAGTTAAAACCTAATTTACTTCGAGTAAACTACTCGAATAACTCGAGTAAATCCCGAGTTCAAAACTTCTGCACAAACCAAAGTTCATCAGAACTTTCAAATGCACGGTGCACATGCACCGTGACTTTGGCCATCTCCGGCCACCTCCTACACTTGCTTCACATCGCTGATCATCATCAGAAATGGTCACGACCCCCAGAAATCATCGCATTAGCTCGAATCAAAATCGAGTAGCAAATCAAAACCTGGAACTCAGACAGAATTCCAAACCCAAAGCCTATCAACACCACTTCCTCGAAACTCCGGCCACCTGAGAGCCATCGCCACCGGCCATAGCTTCGACTACACCCAAGCTATCAGCTCCTAGAAGTACGTGCAACTCGATGCACGAGAGGAGACGCGACGATCATTCTTTCGACCTCCTCAAAATTTAGGTTCAGAAATAAAAACTCCTCGCCGCCGTCACCACATTCGTCTGACCACCACCACTTCATTTTTCCTCGACCCTCCGTTCGTCCCTCCATCACCAGACAAAATTTCGACCACTACAAGTCAGTGGTTCGCCAAAAATCATCAGAATAATGAAACATACACAAACCCAAACTGCTCCTTTATCTTTGATCTAAAAATTATGATTTAAGCTTTAAATATCGAGTTAAAGCATACGAATTCGATCTGCATACCTGAATTCGAGAATTGAGAAGTTTAAATTTTAGTTATTTAAAAGCTATGCTAAGTTACTTGCTTTCCAAAGACTTCAACAGGTTGTTTTAATTTAAAAAGATTTTTAAAACTTAGCTCATAATCAAACAAACAACTTTTGTTTATGTTTTAAGTTCTAACAGTGATTAGATCAAGAGATTGGGATTTATTTTGTAAATCTAGGTTTGGGAAAAACAAGAACAGAAGTAACTCAATTTATACAGTCATCATATATCTAAACATTTACATACATACATAGGAAATTAGTTCTATATTCACACCTACACATTTTCAGATATACATAAGCAACAAATTCAGATATTCAAGTTTTAGAAAGGTGATGTTACTTACAATTTTTTTTCCAGAATGAACAGAGCTTCAATGTTGAACTAGGTTTTGAAACTTTCTAGCTGAAGTTTCTTGACTTCTCTGGTTTTATGAAGTTGTATTGTTGTTTAAGTGAATTTTGTTTAAAGTTGAAGATGGTATGACTTCAGATTTTTTTTCTTCTTAGCTTGATGGTCGAACTGAGGTGGAGAAGTTGATATATAGGAAAGAAATGTATAGGGATTATAATTAAATTTGTACACAGGGAGGCAATATCTTGTTTTGTACAAATATTAATCCGAGATATTTTTCTTCTTTGTATTTTGACCAAGCAAGATTTCGGCTGAAAACTTGTTTTAGTGGCTGATACTATTGTTTTGGTGGCTAACATTAATTTTCTTTGTCTTCTTTTATTTGTTTATGCTTATCTTCTTTTATTTTCATACTTAAACATATGTATATGCCTTCTTATACAAGCCTAAGGATATTTATATTCTTGCTTACATTTGTCTTGTTAACACTATACATATTTGAATGTAATTTGTTTCATGTTTCATACTTGTTTACAAAAATATTATCTTCCTTTGCAAGCCAAATGATGTTTATAAATTTTTGTTATTGTCTTGTTTTTATTTTATTTTAATCTACATACTTGTAATATATTACTATCTTTTTATGCAAGCTTCATATACATGTTTGCTTGTTTCATATTTATACTTTATTTGTTTGTATGTGGATACTTAGATTTTTTTTGTTTTGCAATACTTATCTTTATGTGTTCATAGTTGAATATATTATTGTCTTATTGCTTTGTAATGTTACACTTTTTCATATTTACACTTTATACTATAAATAAAGTTCTATTTTAATATGTTGTTTAAATGTAGTTATGTGTTTACCTCTTATCTAATAGTTTATCATATACATATTTGTTTTAATTTCTAGCTTAATGTTTATTTTAATTTACATACTTATTGTCTTATTCCTCTATATACATATATATTTATATTTTATTTATTTTGCATTTTGCATTCATATATATATATTTAACTTTTAAAGAAATCATTTTTAAAACATAATTATACTTTAACAATATAACACACATATTTTTTTATTCGAATTTGGAGAAACTCAAATCAGTTTATGAATTAATTTCACAATTTTTAATCAAAAATTAAATTAATTATCAATTTAAACTTTGTAAAAAATCCGGGATCGTTACACAAAATCAACAAAGGTTCAATATTATTGGAATACTGCAACTAATATGGTAAAAGATGATGATTATAGAACATTTGTATAATAAGACATAAACAAATGTTAACTATGTCTATAAAGTAATAATTAATTGAATAAAAAAATTGAAACCAAATTAGCTCAATTTATTGGAATTAAATTATAATTAATTGGATTTAATTGCAGTTGAAATTGAACACTGTAATTTTGTAACATTTAACACTGAAATTATATGTAAACTTATTTTAAACTATTGTAGTTTCCCAAGTAATCAAAAATGATGGAAATTGTTAGTCATTAAATATAAATTTATAAGTGATTTAATTTATTTAATATTAATTTAATTAATGTGAAAATAGCCATTTTGTCCACTGTCTCGGATTTCGACAAAACTAGTTTCATCTAATCCATAACAGCTAATTATTGTCGGATTTCAAGTTTCGTAGTGATCGGACTTGTCGTTTGATTATACGAACTCGACATGCGTAAAAATCGATTTAATTAAATTCAACTGAAATCAATTTGACATAAGCTAATTTTAAGCTAACTTCTTTATATAATGGAATTAGGACTTGAAACCTGTTCCATTGAGTTTAAAAATATCGAAAACATCTATTTTGATATATGAGATTACCCGTTTTCGTTTTGGAGTCAGAACGGGCTTTTTGGATTGTGTAGTGGCGTAATCGATCTAGACCATTCGTTTCTATTTCTGATCTGCCTATATATAGCCTGTTATAAACCCTGGCTATTTCTTATTCCATTTTTTAGTACGTACATTTCCTATCTGTCTCCTTCTTTTCAGTGACAGAACATATTCAAATTACCAAACCCTAATTGCAAATCAAAATCAAATTGAAAAATCAGACTCCTCCTAATCCTAGCAAATTATATATCATTTCGAAGCGTAATTCATTGGTGTAATTCGTTTTCCAATTGGATTCATTGTTTGCCCAGAATTCGCGAATCAATTTTGGCATTCCATGTTGGATTTTGGATGATCCTACAGTGGATTTACATCTGATCGACGATTGGGTGGTGCCATTGTGAAGGTGGTGTCGAGCAGGTCGAAGGGGTAATGTTTGTTCGTGCTATGGGTCGCCGGAAAAGGGATTGGAAAGGGCAGTGATGGGGGTGGTTTCTTGGCATTGTGGTGGTCGCGCGTCGTAGGTGGAGGTGCACCTCGGCTTGTGGAGGGCAGCGGCGAACCCTGATCGGCGTAGCATGGGGAAGAGCGACGGTGAAAATTGTTTGAAGGTGGCGGCTATTTGTTTTGATCGATGTATGGTTACTATAGCGGCGTGTCGTGAGTAGGGTTTTGGAGCATCAGGCAAGTGACGTGTCTGCCTATGAGTGGTGTTTTTTCTTTAATTTCAAATTCAAATGTTCTAATGTGTGTGTATATATACATATATCTTTCACATAAGAGGTCCGATTCATACGTGGTTTGTTTTGTTGCGATAGTATCGAAATTCTGGATATTTTGACGCTGGCTTGGATGAACTCTAAAACTGTTGAAATTTGGGTCTTTATTTGGATTTCAAATTGATTTGAAATTCAAAGGTAAGTGTTTTAGCCTACTCATAATTTTTAGATTATCTTATGTTAGTTAAATCAAATTTTTGATGTGATTGGAAATTAAAAATTGACGTTTGATATGTTTAAATTGTCATTCTAGTTAAATTAGACTTTTATTACTTTAATCATCGTTTAATTTAGTATTGAATTTAATTTGTCAATTTAATACCTGTTATTGGTCATAAGTTTCTATTGATGTTTATTGATTGATTTAGATGATGATTGTGATGGATGTTTGATTTTGACATTGGATGACTGGATGTTGTATTCTATATTGTTATAACACTACATGTTCCTTATGGGTTGAAATGATACATGCCCGAACGATCTATATATTAGGGAAAAATCGTTATGGGTTGAAATGACAGACTCCGGCAATTTTATGGATTACCATTTAGTTTGGGATTGCGGTTTGAAATGATATATAAACGTAAATTTTAAATTGCAGATTGAAATGATAAATATCCGTACCACTTGACCTTATGGTAGAAAATTATATACGGACACCGGATTGGTTAAATTAAATGTTTTTTTATTCCTTAAATTTTGAATTCAGTTAACTAACATTTTGAAATAGAAATTGATTTATATTAACTGAATTATTTTCGTTAATCCTAGTATTAAATGTTGAAAGTGGAATTGGTTTAATGAGTTGCTCAAAGAATTTAAATTTGAATTTCAAAGTTGAAGTGTCAAATATAAATGAATTTATTGGAATTGAATTATTGAAAATGTTTGGATATAACTTTGAAATATATTTAAACTGTTTCAATTAAATTAACTATTCTAATCAATTTAAAACTATTTTAATTCATATTAATCTGCTACAACCTATTTAACCCAATTTAACATATTTTACTTATTTTAAACAAATTAGATTTATTTAATCTATTTGAAATATACTTAATATAATTTAAATCTATTTAATCTATATTTAATCTATTTAAATCATTTTAAAACTAATTAAATCAAATTTAAATCTGTTTAAACTATGTTTACTATTTAATTCTGTTTAAACTATTTTTAAAACTATATAAACTACATATAATTACCTAAACTATTTACTAAATTTTTAGACTATGTAAAGTTGAAGTAGTTATATTTAAATCCTTAATGATGATATAACCAAAGTTGGAAATTGGAATTGATACCTTTTATGAAATAACATATTTGAATGAATAAAATGATTTGAAATGAAGAAATAATTAACATAAATTATCGATAATTTCAAAGTGAATGTGAATTTCAAAAGTGAAAATGATTTGAAAGTGAATATGATTTTGAAAGTGAATATAGTTTGAAAGTGAATATGCTTTCGAAAGAGATACGATTTAAAATTGAATATGATATTTTGATATAAATTGTGAATTGACTTTTTGAAATGTAAAAGAACCATCCGATGTGTAATAAGCGCTTGATTGTATCGGATATTGTCATACTCTTTGCCAATACCGAAAACCACTTTAACAACTGTACGTGGTGGAGATTCCAGAAATGAAGTAGGATGGTTTGGCAAACGGTTCTATATGAGATATTTACGTGACCCTGACTCCCATAGGACAACTTAGATGTGACTAAAACAGGAGCAATAACTGGACTAAGTGAGGTCATTCCTCCAATCAGACATGCTTCTTCGATACCATATTATGACTTTGTGATGATTGGTTGGCTATCCCTCGATTTTGATTATGGGAGTGTGTTCCGAGGTGGGCGGTAGTGGCTATTATGCATTACCACCGGCCTGGTTCTACAATTGGTAGATCTAACTTAGCATTGCCTCGAGTGCCGTATTCACATGCCCTAGAGCACCTTCTACGAGTTTGTTTTGTACCGTACCTATGGGGTGTCCTCTGGGTGAACAAATCAGTTTGGTGGAGCTTACGGCATTGTATAGACTACAGGAATATATAAAATGTGTTAAGGGGGATATGGGTAATGCCTTAACGCTATTTTGATACTTTACTGTGAACATTATTATAATAGCGTATTGTACTACATAGTAGGTAGTTTAACGAATCCTTAGAAGATGGTAATTCCGAACATCTCTTAAGTTATTGCACCCACATTAGACACTGGATAAGAGATGTTTTCAAATTACTCATGCCAATTTAGATTAATTGTTTGTCTTGTTTTCAAATTTATTTTCTTTTGGTTGTTTCTATTCTCCTACTTCCTTCCTTTTCGGGGATGAAAAGTTTTGAGTGGGGGAGAGTGTAACAACCCGCAGATTTAACAGGTTTTAATAACATTATTAATTGAAATTTTGTGAAAATTTAAATGATAAAATTTTGAAATAAAAAATTTATATTTGAAATGCTTCTAGTTAAACATAGCAACTGGTAAATTTTCGTCCGAAAATATGAAAGTTTATTTCGTGCGCAAATTCACTTCAATTTAATCAGTTAAAAAGCGATGAAATAAAATATTTTCGGAACCAAAAAATTTTACATAGAAAAATTGTAAACCATCTTCCGAGCAAACGCTATTTTTCGTTTTTCAAAATTCGGACATTTTTAGCTCCGTCGATCTTATTCTTTTGTGTTTTTCTTGCATTTTCCGCTAGTAGAAAATTCGAATTTTTATAATTCGATCGTACCACCAATATGTGTATACCTTTTGATCGTCTCGTCGTACTGATCTCTACAGTATATTTATTTCTGTGTTTTGAGGTACGATATGCGACAGACATGATAAAACAGCTCGTCGTAGCGGTACCACTTTTGATGTTCATTCAGATTTCAAACGGCTGTAGGCATTTATTATCAGTTGTTATTTTTCCACCTTTTCAATTCATTGATGAGTGCCTTTATTCCATCAGTTTTGAACTAAGAATTTTTTTTACGGTGGCATTTATTAATTCCAACGGTTCCCTTTTGCCTTGATACCTTTCCCATTACCAAGCTTTACATGTTTGCCTGTACGTACGTTTTAGTTTATATTCTTCCATCTTTCCATTTCATACTCCACCTTTCAAGTTCGCTCCATGGCTACCCTTTCATTTCCAATCCACTCCTCCCCTCTCAATTCAACGACCACCATGGATGCAGCACCGAGCTCGTGCACAGCCCCCCCACTCCAGCATCACCATTCGTCAGTGCACCGCCATATCCAAACCCATGCACCACACCCCACACGCAACCCGCCTCCTCCGCCCGGCCTAAGCGAGTCACTTCCTCTCTCTTCACGCCCACCACATCAACAGCCTGTGCGTGTACATGTCAACCGGACTCGCTACTCCTCCCCTAGCCTCGGCCTTTAACCACTCGGCCCCACTTCCTCATTTCTACAGAGGATTCACGGCCCGCCCACGTCATAGCTTCGCCGCCAATAGCTGTAGCAGCCCGAGGTTCGTAGCTCTGTCGCCCCTCTTTTCTCTTCTAGGCGCGTCTCTTGGTAATAAATTTTGGACGATGATATATGTGCATGATAGTTATACAGGAAGTTTCAAAATTTGTATGTATTAGCTTATATAAATTTTCAATTTATATATGTATACTTTGATTCTAGAAAATCATGGTCTACCTTGCTATGTTGGGTTTTGTCCTAGCTTGATTTTCATGTACTTGTTTATAGTATATATAAATTTTGAGGGTTGCGTGAGTTTTGGTTTTGACAGTATATAATCTATTATATTATAATCTACTAGACCTTACCTTTTCTAACTTTTCTACCTTTTCTTCCTTAATGTCTATTGGGAATTTGATTATGTTTTATATAATAAGTAAATCTATATATGTGTTTTTCGTTTATATGATATATATATATTGATCCGTACTTGTGTTGTGGTCTCTGCTGAAAGGAAATATATATATATATATATATATATATATATATATATATGTTTATATAAACTTACTATGTGCGTTAGTTTATAGGTTTGTGTAAACTTATCTGTATAAACTGGTTTCATATATTTGTTTACTAAATCATAGTTTTGTATATATAATAGCAGTATATATATTGTATAATATGTTTATGTTTATATATATAGTTGTGAAAGTTAAATGATATGGGCTGTTGTATAATGCAATAGCAGTACTATAAATATGGGTACTATGTTGTTTATATATTGGTCAGTGAGTACATATTCATATATTGGATATGTTCATATATATGTAATTGTTAGTTATATTTAAGGTTATGTGTTAGTTATGTATGTTAGTATTTTTATAATGTAAGTGTATATATATAGAGAGAAGTTTTTAAATGAACATACAACATATATAAGTATATTTTAATATGTTTACGTTTGTTTATATATGGGTCAGCATGCATTTGAATATATCTCAGTATGTGTGTGTGTGTGTGTGTATTGTCCAGTGATTTCATACATCACTATATATTGGTTTTTAGTTCCAAACATTATTTGTGTATATGTGGAGAAATATATATATATATATGTTTTAAAAAGAAATACAGTATCGATTTCAAAATATATATATTTTTCATATGTATTTTTTTACAATAATTTAAGAAGATAATATGATAAAATCGTATATAATTTATTTCAGTCTATATCAAACGGATTCTGATTTATTTCGTTATTTCTATTATCAGCCTTGTTCGTCAAATTCGTGCTAATCTAGCTTTGTTTTGGGACTCGTGCTTGGATTCGAAATTTAATTTCAGTATCCGTATCAGTGTGCATATCCATGTCACCTTTAGTATTCTCTAGCCTCGAAAGGTGAGCAAATCACTCACGATTAATGTTTTTTTATTTGTTAAATTTAATTTCAATTGAAACAACAATTGAAATATGTTGTTGTTAGTTATGTACACTATTATTACCTGTATCTGTTCACTTATGACATATGACACCATTATCTGTTAATTATTTATGCGACAATAATACAGTTCGGTTGATAATTGATTGATTGTTGTTGTTGTTTATATTGGATGTTAAATTGTAATATATAAGTGATAAATATTATGCGATCGAATTGGACTTAGGATAGTTAAAAATTTGAATCGACATATGTGTTGAATTTGATTAGTTAAATTTGTATAATATAACCCCTTAAATGTTTAATTATTCGACGTAGAAAATGTTTAATTACCCTTGAACCATTTGAATTTATGTTGTATAAAATGATGAAGTATGAAATTTAATAATTGATGTCAAGTGTAGAATTTGATAGAATAATTAGTGTAATAATCTTTAATCTACATGAAATGATAGTGTAGATTTTAGAAATAGTTATATTAATTTGCACAAACAACAATGTAAATTGATACTATTATTTCAGGATTATTTGAATTAATTATTGGATTGTTGTTGATGTTTGTTGTTGCTTGTTTATTTACTTTGACACCATCCCAGTTATCACACTGTAGGTTCCTTTTGCTTTCTTTGATTTTGAATTGAAATGGAATAGGGTTGAAATGATAAATACCCAAATGAACTTGACCTAGGATAGAGAATTAAATAAAACCCGATTGGTCAATAATTTGATTGATAAATAAAATAAAGATTTTATTTGAATAAATAATAAGGTTTTGAAATGACGTTGGAATTTGAATTTTATTGAAAGGAAATGTTAATATCTAATAATCCGAAACAAATATTAACATAGTTGTTGTTGAAAGAACGTTGTTTTAAAATAAATTATTTGACCATAAAATTTGGAATTATTCATTAAATTAAGTTTGAAACGAGTTAATAAATTAGTTGAAATTATAATTAAGTTTGAAATTATTAAGTTTTGTAATTATTTAATAATTAAGTTTTGAAATAATTTAATAATTAAGTTTTGAAATTATTTAATAATTAAGTAAGATTGCATTATTTGATAATTAAATAAAAATTGAATTCTTTGATAAGAAAATTTAACCTTTGAATAAGTGAATTTGAACTTCGTCAATAAATGAAATTGGGTTTCTTTATTTATTTAAGCTTTGAAAATTTAAGTAAGTTAATAAGTAAAATTGAACTACTTGGATATGTGAAATTTGGTTTCTTTATTAATTGAGTTTTGAAATTTGTAACTAAGTAAAGAAATAAGTGAAATTGAATTTCTTTAAAAAGAAACAAATGTGATTTATTGGAATAGATGTAAGACTTGTAATCTAAGAACTTGATTGGCGAATCTAACTGAATTCAATTTGTAAATTGATATAATGAAGTTGAACTTAAGAAATTGATTTAATGAACTGGAAATTCAATAGAAGTTGTTTTGAATGATAAACTAACTTATCGAACATTGAATGAAATCGATAAATGAGTTTAAATTGGTTTGAATGTTAAATTAAATTAATTTAAATGATTTCGGAATGAAATTTATATACGAACTTGAATCAATATTTGAATTGTTTAAATAAAGTTGAAATTGAATTATAAGATTTCGTAATAGTAATTTGGAAGTTTTGAAACATAAATTTTGGAAATTGATTTAGAAAGACAAATGAAATGTTGGTTTACGAATTGAAATTGAAATTGAATTTGATTTGGTTTGATATATTTATAAACGACCAATCGGTGAAATAATTGCGAAAGTTATTAAAGAAACCGGAATCGGTTATGGATACACTCTCTACCTAAATCGAAAACCACTTTAATAATTATACGCAGAGTGATGATCCAGAATGAAGTGGTTGGAATGATGTTCGTGATGACTGAAGAAAGGGAACGATAATGGATAACCTTGACACTTGTGTCAAATTGGAAATGACTAAAACAGGAGCCATGCCGAGCCAAATGGGGTTAGCCACTTCGAGCGAACAGACTTCTTCGTAAACTACTCATTACTTGTTATTGATTGGTGCACCCTCGTACTTTTGGGAGTGTTGTTTCGCGGTGTTGCGATCGTTGCGGAAATGCGTTCTCACCAGTCCGGATCAGGAAAACGGTAGTTTCACTATCTTGGGTATTGCCTTATGTGCCTTGTCATACTTGTATCCCTATATACGCGATCACTACGAATTTGTTTTTTGTTATACCTATGGTGTACTTCCTGATATCCCACTAGTTTACGGTGGAGTTTGCAGTGTTGTATAGACTATAACGCTTATATAAAATGTGTTAAGGTGGATAATAGTAACGCCTTAACACTATTTTAATATTTTATATTACTGACAGACATTATCTATTTAGCGTATATTACTACATAGTAGATAGTTTAACGGATCCTTAGAGGATGGTTATTCCAACGTCCTTTGAGTTATTGTATTTCAATTGTTATTTCACTTGAGTTGGCTTTATTGATATAAGAATGTTAATCCTGACTCGAGTGTTTTGTGTTTTGCTTTACGCTCGGGTCAGACTGAATGGTTCAGCTTTTGAGATTCACCTTTAGAGTTGGAGCTTTGCTTGGAGATCCAGCTATCTATCCAGCTTTCAGATATTCAGATGATTGCAGTGATGTATTCTGATTCTTGTATTTGACTATTGTATTCGAGACTTCACTTGTAACTTATTTAACTCTGTTATATATATAGTAGCTTCATGAACTACTATCTTTTGCTTCCGCTGCATATTTATTACTCTGTGTCTGTGATCTGTGATTATTTATTTATTGTATATCTAAGTTTTTCCAAATTTAAATTAACAATTCGGTATTTCGAATTATTCAAGTCCGACATGTGCGGATACGAATAGTCCAAATAGCGGGTCGTTACAGATGCAATCCCCGTAAACATCTTTGATGCCGTTACATTCATATTTATTTATTGTTGATTTAATTTACATAGAATATTTTAGTTTTGACTCGAGTGTTTTGTCTTTTCAATTCACTTGGGTCAGTCTGAATTTTTCAGTTTACCGAAGATTGCTTTTTGAAAGATGAAGACGAAGATTCTGTACTATTATTACTTATTACATATATTCCACCGCATCATGTTGTTCTGCTGCATTTATTTATTTATTCCTATTTCTGTAACTCTGATTTTGTGTTGTAAAAGAACGATCAAATGTATTTATAAAACAGCTTCATGAACCGTTATTTGATTATTATATTTTGTCATTCCGCTACGAGATTTTGTATTTGTTTTACTTCTTTTCTTTATTTACCCCATAACAGTCTATCACTCTGAATGGTTTCAGTCTAACGTGTATTGTTTATTGTCAATTTAAACCGTCTAAAAAGGCAGGTCGTTTCATCCGCTCTGTCGTTGGAAAATAATTTTGGTGATGAGTGCACACATCATCGACGTTCATTTTCGAGTTTCAAAGTGAGAAGACCATTATAGCAGTTTACTACACATTTGTTTTGATAAACTAATTCTTAGTTTTAATTTCTAAATATGATTTGATACATATAAGAAATATGATTATATATATTATTTTGAAATGATTTGAAAATGGAACATAGTATTTAGTTTTTAAGTTTCTGTAAATTATTAATTTCAATTGTTGTAATAAATGAAATCTTGACCACATTAAAAATTGGAAACTTTTAAAATAAAAATAAGAAATTGGAATTTTGAAAACTGTAAATAAAATGGAAATGAAAATAAGAAAGGGTAACTATTGAACATTTTTCAACTAAATATATAAGAGAAACTTAAGTAATATTCAATTGCATTCTAAAAGACATATATATATATATAACTTACCAAATTATTAAAAGTTGAAATGTTAAAAAGAATATGTAATAGAATATTATACAAGTAAAGCTAGAAAGAACAAAATGAAAGTGTTCAATGGAATTACTTCTATAAATAAGAATTCTAATGCTATAAATTGCTATAAACAGAAGTCAATAGGTTGAAATGCTACTGACTAAATGTAATAAAAGTGAATAATGTAAGAAAAATGATTATAAACTTAGGTTTAACATTTTAAGCTATTTATGGTCAGATTGAATAGTAATAGGTGAATAATGTAAGTAAATAAATTATAAACTTAATCTAATGTTAAATCCATTTATAATTAAAATGAGTATTATATTAATTGAATGATTATGACTTCAAAAACATTGAAATGATTTTAAAAATAGGTTTAATGTTCAGTAATACTATATATGGAAGAATAAATGTGAAAAGGAAATAAATTTATTAATTGTGAATTAAATTGTAAAGAGACTTACATAATAATAAGTAGTCTAATAGTTGCAATTGAAATAACTTATGTAAGTAATGAATGCAAAGTGATGAAAAGAAAAATGGTATTGCATAAATGAGTGGAAAATGAATTTTGTAAGTGATAAATGTAAAGAAATTAAACAAACGTTATATGAACGAATGAAAAAAGAACGGTGAATAATGTGAAAAAAAGGAGTAATAAGAATAAAACTTAAATATTGTTAGAAATTATTGTTTGTTTGGCTTGTGGATTGGTTGGGAGACGATACTTCTATTTTGTATAGAAATGTATAAATAATTTATAAAGTTTTATCTACGACTGTTGAGTGCATGGTATACTTCGTAGTTTATTTATCAATTCATATGATTTGAAGTTCTGAACCCGAACAAACCATTTGTTTTGGTTTCTATGGATGGATGATTAATTTCTTGGTTGAAATGATGTTTATACTGTTTGTTTGCAAGTAATTGTTTTTTATATAGTATTGATTTGTTTTGTTATTAGTTGAAAACAACTAAAAATATTTTCTCTTTTACTTAATTTTTAACCTCTTTGGATTTTATAAGTGAAATACAGGTATGGAGGCAATAGCTACAGCTTTTGGTTTCATAAAATAAGTGTTGTTTGCTCGACAAATAGGTATGTTCTCGGATTACGGTTTTCTAGTAGTATTATATTGTTATTCCCGTGGTTTTAGATGTATTATTTTGGAAATATATGATATATATATATATATATATGTTAGTCTGTGAGATGATGGTTCTGATGACAACAACCTTAGAATAGATTATAAAATATAAATACTAACATTATAAGTTTAGATATATATGTATATGCAGGATTCAACCATGCAGGTACTAAGAATGAAGACTGTACAGTATAGAGATTCAAGATATCAAGATAGAAGACTCATGAGTATCAAGATTATCAAGAGTTCAAGATTTCAAGGTTAAGTATTTTTTATTATTAGTAATTTTGTTAAAACTCATAGAAAAGCACTGGCATCTTAAAATCCAATTTATTCATGGAATGGAATCCACTTCGAGCCTGTTAAAGGGATGGAACCGTAAGTAGGATGGAACCTACGAAAAATATAGTGGAACATTATTTTGTATCCGCTAACTTTTTATTCAAAATGATTTTTCAAAATTATATCCTGTTTTCAAAACTTTCCTTTTAAAACATTCAAAACCCTCTATCCTGATTTTAAATAAATTTAGCCTCAAAATTATCTTTAATTTCAAAGTCAAATTACTCCTGATTTTAAACTATCTTTTAATATAATATATCTAACTTTTAAATATTTATACTTAGATTTAATATAAAATTAGAGTTAAATTCTATATATATTATTCTCCATATTTACTTATAAATTTTAACTATAGTCAAGTATAATTATAAAGTTTAAATTAGTTTCAATATAAGATAAAGGTTATTTTCAAAGAAAATCAAATCATCAAAAAATGCTTTGGGATGTCGACATGCCTATGTACCCCATGTCAACATGGTGTCAATTGAGTTCAAAATTTAAATTTCAAAAGAAGTGTCTATTCGCCATAACTCTTCATGAATGGACATGGCTGTTTTTCTTCTATAAATAGGGGTTAGTTTCAACGAATTTTATATCAGATTTTCTTGTTTTTCACTCCTCTTCTTCTTCCACATTTTTTAATACATATTATTACCATTACTCTGTCGAAATCAACATCGAATCAAACTCGATTACTTCTAGTTTGATTCTCTATCACTATCTCTACAAGGTTCTCAATGCTATTCAGAGTTATAGACTTCTTTGTAATCTATTAAGCGAGAAAAGGTGTGATTGTAGCCTTGGAAATCAATCAAGAGAGAAAAGGTGTGATTGTAACCTTGGTAAATCAATTGGGTAAACTTGTGGCCTGAAAACCAAGTATCTCTACCCAGAGGTTAGAAATTCTGGAGGGTGTACCTCGTAGCCTTGAAACGGAGGGTATAATTGTACAAATGCTTTTGAAAGGAAATCTGTACTTGTGTTGCGGGACTGGACGTAGGGTAACTCCGAACCAGTATAAAATCCACTGTGTTCTTTCCTTTACTGCTTTTATTTTATTTCTGCATCTGTGTTTATTTCTGTGATCATATCTGTGTCTGTATATTACATATATTGGTGTCTAAATTAACATAAACTCAAAAAGATTTAGTAATTCTTTATTAACACTATTCACCCCCCTCTAGTGTTAATCCTAGCCTTAAGATCCGTAATCCGCAATTTCTCACAATTGGTATCAGAGCAAGGTTTTCAAAGTTTCATAATCTAATTTTTGAAAAAGTTTTTAAAATAGCTATATTTGTTAACACTAATTTAGAAGTATTCAAATCATCATTGTTTCATGAGTCTGCATATAATCAATATTCAAATTCAAGTTGTCTACCAAAATTGTTTGATGTGCAAGAATCATGCTTTATGGCGGTTGCAGAATCAATCCACAACAGACAATTGTGCAGATCAGAAAGAACAGATGGATACTTGATAGTGGATGTTCTAGACACATGACTGGCAATCCAGATATACTGAATGATATAATATACAAAGAAGGAGGACTGGTTAACTTTGGAGACAATTCAAAAGGATATGTGATTGGCATCGGCAAAGTCGGTAATTCTGAAACTCCTACTATTACTAATGTTTTGCTAGTTAAGAATCTGAAACATAATCTGCTAAGTATAAGTCAACTATGTGACAAAGGATATAAAATTAAATTTGAAAAAGATAAATGTCATATAGAAGATAATAATTCAACCATTATATTTGAGGGAGTCAGGAAAAAGAATATTTATATTCTTAGTGTGAAAGTTTCAAATGATAACCTGTGTCTGATGGCAAATACAAGTGACCCTTGGATTTGGCACAAGGGATTTGGACATTTGAATTTCAAACTCTTATCTAGACTATCAAAACATGATCTAGTAAGCGGTCTCCCTAAAATGAATTTTAAAGTAGATAGTTTATGTGATGCTTGTCAATTAGGAAAACTTAGAAAAAGTTCATTTAAGTTAAAAGATATGATTTCAATTTCAAAACCTCTCGAATAACTTCGTCTTGATTTATTTGGTCCATCTCAAATTCTATCAATAAATCATAGTAAATATGTCTTTGTAATTAGAGATGATTATTCTAGATTTACATGGACAATATTTTTGAAACATAAAAGTGATACTTTTGAATGTTTTAAGACATTCTCAAAAAGAATTCAAAATCAATTTTATCTAAAAATTATAACTATTCGAAGTGATCACGGTGGTGAATTTAAAAATGAAAAGTTTGAGGAATTCTGCAATAAAAAGGGAATAACTCACAATTTTTCATTTCTGAGAACTCCATTACAAAATGAAGTAGTAGAACGTAAAAATAGGACGATTCAAGAGTGTGCGAGAACTGTGCTTCCAGATGGTAATTTATCAAAGAATTTTTAGGCAGAAGCAGTTGCTATCGCCTATTATATTTTAAATAGAATTTTAATTAGACCTCTAACTGATAAGACATCTTATGAACTTCTTTATTCAAAGAAACCTAAGGTATCTTATTTCAGAATTTTTGGAAGCAAATGCTTTATTTTAAATACAAAAGATAATTTAGATAAATTTGATCTTAAATCCGACAAAGGTATCTTTATCGGATATTCTAATAGAAGTAAAGCGTACAGAGTGTTTAATTTAAAAACTAATTCCCTTGAAGAAACAATGCATGTTTCATTTGATGAAAATTTCAAAATTTTGAAGATACAAATGATGAAGAGGATTTAATCACTCAAAATCAAGAATCAATTGAAACTAATAATGAAATTAATCATCCTAATAAAAGAACTAAACTTTTAAAATATCATCCTATAGAAAATATACTGGGAGATATGCAATCTGTTGTTAAAACTAGAAATCAACTAAATCAAATGAGTAATGTAGCTTTTATATCAACTATTGAACCCAAAAATCCAAAAGAATCATCAACTGATGATTCATGGATTTTGGCTATGTAAGAAGAATTAAATCAATTTACTAAAAATGATGTTTGAGAACTTGTTCCTAGACCAGAAAATAAAACTATAATTGAAACTAAATGGGTTTATAAAAATAAAATGAATGAACAAGGAGAGATAGTTAGAAATAAAGCTCGATTAGTCGCTCAAGGTTATTGTCAAGAAGAAGGAATAGATTTTGATGAAACCTTTGCTCCCGTAGCAAGATTAGAAGCCATTAGGATTCTACTTGCTTTCGCAAATCATAATAATTTCAAATTATTTCAAATGGATGTTAAAAGTGCCTTTTTAAATGGATTTGTAAAAGAAGAAGTATATGTTGAACAACACCACTTTTTGAAAATGATAAATTACAAAATCATGTTTACAAACTTAAAAAAGCATTATATGGTCTAAAACAAGCTTCTAGAGCCTGGTATGATAGACTAAGATCTTATTTATTGCAATCTAATTTTGAAATTGGTAAAGTAGATAATACTCTTTTTATTAAAAGAAATAAAAATGATATTCAATTAGTACAAGTTTACGTAGATGATATCATTTTTGGTTCAACTAATTTTGAAATGAATAAAGAATTTTCTGAAATAATGACAAAAGAGTTTGAGCTGAGTCATATGAGTGAATTAAATTTCTTTTTAGGATTACAAATAAAACAATTAGATAATGGTATCTTTATTAGTCAAGAAAAATATGCTAAAGACCTAATTAGTAAATTTGGTTTGACTACTGCGAGTGGAAAACCCACTCCTATAGCAACCAATGAGTACCTTAGTAAAGAAGATCTCTCGAAAGATGTAGATCAAAAACTATATAGAGGAATGATTGGATCACTACTCTATATTACTGCCAGTAGACCTGATATCATGCATAGTGTTTGTCTCTGTGCCAGATATCAATCCCAACCTAAAGAGACCCACTTAAAAGCCGCAAAACGAATCATAAGATATGTTAAACACACATCCGATTATGGTTTATTCTACCCTAAAAATGATTCTTTTGACTTAATATCTTACTGTGATGCTGACTATGCTGGTTGTAAATCACACCGAAAAAGTACAAGTGGGACTTGTCACTTTTTGGGGGCATTCTCTGGTTTCTTGGCTTAGTAAAAAGCAAAACACAGTTTCTTTATCAACAACTAAAGCAGAATATATTTTTGCTGCTTTGGCTTGTTCTCAAGTAATATATATGCATAAACCTTAAAACATTTTGGTTCAAAATTTTCAAAATCACCAATTTATTGTGATAGAGTGCGATAATTTATCCAAAAATACTACTCAACATGCTCGAACTAAATATATTGATATCATACATCATTTTCTCAGAGATAATATAAGTAAGGAAGTAGTTACTCTCGATTATATCAATTCTGAGAATCAAATTGCTGATATCTTAACAAAATCCTTAAATGAATCAATATTTACTAAATTAAGAAGAGAATTAGATGTTTATTCTATAACTGAAATATAAAATATAAATAATAAGTATAATTAATAATTAATATTAAAATAATTCAGAGAGTTAAAATATAAAAGACCATGTCGACATTCCCCATATACCCATGTCGACATGCAACGTTTTTAAATTTTGAAATTTTTCCCACCAAAATTCAAAAAAATAGTTATATATTCTTCTCTATTTCGAATTTTTGTTCATTCTCTCTATTTTCTCTTTAATCTATCTTCTGGAAAAAAAAATGGCCTCCTCTTCCAAATCAAACATAAAATCAACCTTTTCATTCCCCTCTCCTACGTCGGGTCTATTTCAACGTACTATTCTCGCTCGTGTGACTAAAATGTAGGAATCTATGAAAGATGTACTTCAGATGATGATTGAAATTCAAGCGACTCAACTTCGTATCGCAAAGGAACAGGAAAGGCAAGACAAGATTCTCATGAATTTGCAAAAATTCCTAATGGATAACCAGGCCAACCCTACCTTGATTGATGAAGACTCTTCACTCATTCAAGAACAAGAGGCCAGCGAAGTAGAAGAAGAAGAACCCATGGAAGAAGCGCACGAGGAGGATGATGACCAAGTCGAGTGTGTTGGAGAAGTGCGTTTGGACAAGAATGGAAATCTTGTCGAACAACGTGGAAACTTCTGTTTCCACTATCCAAACTGTTTGATTCATAGATCTCCTATGTTTAACAACACACAATAGTTTCTTTTCTTTCTTCTCCATTGTTGTTTGTGTTTCTTTATGTTTTCTAAACGCTCATGTATATACAACTTCATACGTAATAAATAACTCGTGTTCTTATATGTGTTTTAATTTTAAGTACTATCGTGAATTTTTACTTAGGATAGTTAATAGTTTAGGACTATGTTTTAGTATTAGATTTAAGTGATGATTACTTATGATAACACTATCATTATAATCACATGTCATAGAGTATTAGTTTTAGGGGGAGTTATATAGTTTGGAGTTACATAGTTTACATTTAGTTTTTTTATTGATGACAAAAGGGGAGAAATATAAAATGGGTAGTTAGGCATAGATTAAGGGGGAGTTATTAGTTTTAGGGAGAGTTATTAGGATAGAAGTAATATTTTATAAACAAAGGTTGTCATCATCAAAAAGGGAGAGATTGTTAGTCCGTGAGATGATGGTTTTGATGACAACAACCTTAGAATAGATTATAAAATATAAATACTAACATTATAAGTTTAGATATATATATATATATATATATATATATATATGTATATGCAGGATTTAACCATGCATGTACTAAGAATGAAGACTGTACAGTATAGAGATTCAAGAAATCAAGATAGAAGACTCATGAGTATCAAGATTATCAAGAGTTCAAGATTTCAAGGTTAAGTATTTTTTATTATTAGGAATTTTGTTAAAACTCATAGAAAAGCACTGGCATCTTAAAATCCAATTTATTCGTGGAATGGAATCCACTTCGAGCCTGTTATAGGGATGGAACCCTAAGTAGGATGGAACCTACGAAATATAGTGGAACATTGTTTTGCATCCGCTAACTTTTTATTCAAAATGATTTTTCAAAATTATATCCTGTTTTCAAAACGTTTTCAAAACTTTCATTTTAAAACATTCAAAACCCTCTATCCTGATTTTAAATAAATTTAGCCTCAAAATTATCTTTAATTTCAAAGTCAAATTACTCCTGATTTAAACTATCTTTTAATATAATATATTTAACTTTTAAATATTTATACTTAGATATAAAATTAGAGTTAAATTCTATATATATTATTCTCTATATTTACTTATGAATTTTAACTATAGTCAAGTATAACTATAAAGTTTAAATTAGTTTCAATGTAAGATAAAGGTTATTTTCAAAGAAAATCAAATCATCAAAAAATGCTTTGGGATGTCGACATGCCTATGTACCCCATGTCAACATGGTGTCAGTTGAGTTCAAAATTTAAATTTCAAAAGAAGTGTCTATTCGCCATAACCCTTCATGAATGGACATGGCTGTTGTTCTTCTATAAATAGGGGTTAGTTTCAACGAATTTAATATCAGATTTTCTTGTTTTTCACTCCTCTTCTTCTTCCACATTTTTTAATACATATTATTACCATTACTCTGTCGAAATCAACATCGAATCAAACTCGATTACTTCTAGTTTTATTCTCTATCACTATCTCTACAAGGTTCTCAGTGCTATTCAGAGTTGTAGACTTCTTTGTAATCTATTAAGCGAGAAAAGGAATGATTGTAGCCTTGGAAATCAATCAACAGAGAAAAGGTGTGATTGTAGCCTTGGTAAATCAATTGGGTAAACTTGTGGCCTGAAAACCAAGTATCTCTACCCAGAGGATAGAAATTCTGGAGGGTGTACCTCGTAGCCTTGAAACCGAGGGTATAATTGTACAATTGCTTTTGAAAGGAAATCCATACTTTTGTTGCGGGACTGGACGTAGGGTAACTCCGAACCAGTATATAATCCAGTGTGTTCTTTCCTTTACTACTTTTATTTTATTTCTGCATCTGTGTTTATTTCTGTGATCATATCTGTGTCTGTATATTGCATATATTGGTGTCTAAATTAATATAAACTCAAAAAGATCTAGTAATTCTTTATTAACACTATTCACCCCCCCTCTAGTGTTAATCCTAGCCTTAAGATCCGTAATCTACAATTTCTCACAATATATATATATATATATATATATATATATATATATATTGTTATTATTGATATTATTATTTCTCCCAGGCTTCTTCGTACAAGAAAACTCTGCCAAAATTTTCCATGAATCTTGTACTTAGGAAAATTTTATGAAATAATTTTTAAACTTGTATTAACTTGGGTATAAAGGATTTAACTGTTATTGATATATTTTGTTTAAATTATTTAATTATGTAAATTGATTGCTTATAAATTTAATAGTTTGAATAAGATATACTGATTACTTAATTTCTTCTTTTCCCTTCTTTTTCTTTTCGAGGACAAAAAGTTTTGACTGGGGGAGAGTGTAATGAACCGAAATTTTCGATAATTAAAAATAGTTAATTTATTAAGGTTTTGTGATTCAACGTTGGAAGAAATAAAATTTTGTGATTTAATGATAACAATATAACTGGAATGAAATGTAATAGTATTAATTTAAGGTAAATTGATGGCTGCTTTAAATGTAATTCCAATAAGTTGAAATGATTAAGAGGTTATAATTGGTTATAGATTGTGAATTAATTGTAATAATGTGAGTATTAATTAATAATTGAATTAGAACAGTAATTGATAATATAAATGTTGATTAATTAATGTAATAATGTGTAATAAATTGAAATTGGATAGAATTAATATAGTGTATGTTGTTATAACATTTGTTTGGAAACATACGAATGTTATTAAATGTAGAAATGGCGACAATTGCTATTTGCTACCAATTTATTTAATCAATCATAATTAAATGAAATTGAAAGTTACGTAAAATGAGTTATGACGATAACTGTAAAAGATGAATGCAATAAAATGGATAGAAATGTTAATTAATTCACAAGACAATAATTGATTTAATAACAAGTGTGAAACATTGATAAATTAATTTGTTGGGATTTTAAATTATAATAAAATTTACATAAATTTGATGTAATTGAAATATTGAACTAGTATGTTAAAAGATGATAATTGTAGAATATTAGTGTAATATTAGTATAATACGATATAAACAAATGTTAACTGTGTCTATAAAGTAATAATTGGTTGAATAAAAAGATTGAAATCAAATTAAATCAATCTATTGGAATTAAATTATATTTAACTGGACTCAATTTTAGTTGAATTTGAACACTACAACTAATGTAAAACTTAACACTGAAATTATATATATACTTGTTTTAAATTATTATAAATGTCTACGTAATCAAAAATGATGAAAATTGTTCGTTATTAAACTTGAAATTAAAAGTGATTTAATTAATTTAATATTAATTTATTTAATTAATGTCAAAATAGCCATTTTGTTCACCATCTTGGATTTCGATGAAACAACTTTCATCGGATCCGTAACGGTAAACCAATATAAGGTTTCAAGTTTCGTAGCAATCGGACTTGTCGTTTGATCGTACGGACTCGAAACGCGTAGAAATCAATTTAATTAAATTCAATTGAAATCAATTTGAAATAAGCTAATTTTAAAGCTAACTTCTTCATACGATGGAATTAGGATGTGAAACCTATTCCATTGAGTTTAAAATTATTAAAAATATCTATTTTGCTATATGGTATGACCCACTTTCATTTCCGAAGCGAAATGGGCTTTTCAGGTCGTATTTGTCGTTTCAAATCAATTCGGGTATTGTTCATTTCTTATCGGGCTTCGTTAGTGTATATTGTTCTGTTCAAATCCTAGTAGACATTCATCTGTCATTACTATACATACAATTCTATCTGCTTTCCTCTTTCCAATGGCAAACAAACCAAAACCTAATTTCCAATTCCAATCTCATTTTCAAATCAAAATCAAATCGAAAATTTTAAATTTTCTCAAACCCTATCATATTATATATCGATTCAAAGCTCTCGACAAGCGCAAATCAAATCTGCAGTTTTTTGTAATCGGGTTTCGGTTTGTCCGGTATTGACCAAATCATTTTCGGTCATTCATCACACGTCGATCAACTTCGACGGATCGTCTAATCGATGATATGGATGTGTGGAGATTTGCGAGTGGAGTTCATCGGCGTTGGTCGTATGGTGTGAGAACGGTTGGATCATCACTCAAAATTCGATTAGGTTTCCTATTTTCGACGGCGGCTGCCCTTTTCACATCGCGATCAGGGACGTTGGTTGTCGCGAGTGGGTGGGTCGAGGCCGAAGTTGAAGTCAGCAACGTTGGATAGGTGGTTTCAGGCGTGCGATTAGGGGAAGGGAGGGTGGCACTGCTGCATTCGATCGAAGCGATTGGTCTATAGTTTGTAGGGTTCATGAAGATGAGTTGACGTAGCAACTTCTAACGAGTGTACGTTCTTTTTTTTTAATTTTATATTTTGATTTACAATGTTCTAATATACATAACTTTCACATACGAGGTCCATGTCACGTGCGGTTTGTTCTGTTGCGATCGTATCGAAATTCCAGACATTTTAGAACTAGTTTGAACGAATTCTGAGATAGCTGAATTTTGGGGCTATTTTTGGATTTGAAATCAAAGGGGAGTGTTTTGGCCCACTCACAACTACTAGTTATCTTAGTTAGTTAAAATAAATTTATGATGTGATTAGAAATTTATTGATTGATGTTTGGTATGTTTAAATTATCATTCTAATAAATTTGAATTTTATTGCATTTAATCATCGTTTAATTTAATATTGAATTTAATTGTCAATTTAATACATGCTAATGATAGTCAGTTATCTATTTATGTCTATTGATTGATTTGGATGATGATTGTGACGGATGTTTAATTGTTGATATTGGATGACTAGATGTTGTATTTTATATTGTTATAATACTGCAAGTTCCTTATGGGTCGAAATAATACAAACCCGAACGATCTATAGATTAAGAAAAAATCGTTATGGGTTGAAACGATAGACTCAAACGATTTTATGGATTTTATTTAAATTAGGATTGCAGTTTGAAATGATATGTGATCGTAAAATTTTAAATCGTGGATCAAAATGATAAATATCCGTCTCACTTGACCATAGGATAGAAAGTTATATATGGATACTGGATCGATTAAATTAAATGATTTTTAATTCTTTAAATTTTGGATTCAGTTAACATGAATTTTGAAATAGAAATTGATTTATATAAACTAAATTATTTTCGATAATCCAAGTGTTAATGTTGAAATTAGAATTGATTTAATGAATTGTCCAAAGGATATAAATTGAAATTTCAAGGTTGAAGTGTCGAATATAAATGAATTAATCAGAATTGAGTTATTGAAAATGCTTGGATATAACTTTGAAAACTATTTTTAACTAATTTAAACTATTTTAATCAATTTAAACTATTTTAACTTATTTTAATCTATTATAACCTATTTAATCCAATTTAATCTAATTTACCTATTTTAAACTAATTAAATTTATTAATCTATTTAAAACCTATTTAATATAATTTAAATCTATTTAACCTATATTTAATCTATTTAAATCATTTTAAATCTAATAAAATACATTTAATATATTAAAATCATAAAATCTATTTAGTCTAATTTAAATCTTTTTAAACTATTTTAATCTATTTAAAATAATTTTACTATTTAAACTATTTTAATCTATTTAAACTATTTAAATATTTTAAAATTATTTAAACTATATAAACTATTTCTAAATTTCAGATTGGGTAAAGTTGAAGTATTTATATTTAAGTCCTTGATTAAAAAGCAAATCTGGTTAAATGAAGTTATAACCTAAGTTGGGAATTGAAATGATATTTTTCTAGTGAATCAATATATTTGATTAAATATGATGATCGTGAAAAGAAGATTTAACCTATATTTTCGATATGGTTTTGGAAGTGAATATGATTTCGAAAGTGATTTGGTTTGTATTGAATATGATATTTTGATATATATTATGAAATGGCTTTGGAAACTTAAAATAATTATTCGGTGTGAAATAAGCGTTTGGTTGTTAAAGAGACCGGGATCGGATATTGTCAGACTCTCTGCCAATACTGAAAACCACTTTAACAACTGTGTACGTGGTGGAGATTCCAGAAATGAAGCAGGATGGTCTGGCGAACGATTTTGATGAGGTATTTGCCTGCCCTGACTCCCATAAGCCAGCTTAGATATGATTGAAACAAGAGCCACGTCGGGCCAAGTGAGGTCACACCTCCAATCGGACATATTTCTTCGATACCATATTTTGACTTTGTGATGATTTGGTGGCCACCCCTCGATTTTGATTATAGGAGTATGCTTCAAGGTGGGCGGTAGTAGCTGCTATGCATTATCACCAGCCCGGATTCGCAATTAGTATCTACCCTGGCATTGTCTCGAGTGCCGTTTTTTCACATGCCCTATCGCACCTTCTACGTGTTTGTCTTGTGTCGTACCTACGGAGTGCTCCTTGATAGTCCACCTGCAGGTGGAGTTTACAGTATTTGTGTGAACATTATATAATATGTGTTAAGGTGGATATGGGTAATGCCTTAACGCTATTTTAATACTTTACTTTACTGTAGACACTATTATAATAGCGTATTTTACTTCATAGTAGATAGTTTAACGGATCCTTGAGATGTGGTAATCTCGAACATCTCTTAAGCTATTGCGCTCACGTTGACACTTGATAGGAGATGTCAAACCTCATAAACATCTATGACGCTGCTACATTCATATTTATTTACTGTTGATTTAACTTATATAAGATCTTTTTGTTCTAACTCGAGTGTTTTGTGTTTTCAATTCACTCGGGTCAGTCTGAGCTTTTCAATTTATCAAAAACTGCTTTCTGGAGGATGAAGACGAAGATTTTGTACTATTATTATTTGTTATATTTATCCCACTGCAACATGTTGTTCCGCTGCATTTATTTATTAATTATTCTTATTGTATGTAACTCTGATTTGTATTATAATATCATAATCAATGTTATTTGTAAACAAGTTCATGAACTGTTCATTTGATTATTTTATTTTGTCATTCCACTACGAGATTCTGTATTTGTTTTTTTCTCTCCTTTTTATTATTTCCCCCATAACAATCCGCCTTTTTGAATGGCTTGACTCTGACGTGTGTGGTTTATCGTTGATTTAAACCATTCAGAAATGCAAGTCGTTACAAGGTGGGAGTTGTTACATTTGATATCAAAGCTTAGGTTAGTCGATCATAGGAATTAGGATATGTTAAGTATCGTATTTGTATTTCTACTATAATTATATATATATAGATACACATACATAGTATGTATATATATAACATGCCAAACTCTACAAATTCCGACTATAGAGGTAGTTGCAACCATATTCTGTAAAAATGGATAAGGCAGCTATGAGTTGGAATAATAATTAGAGTTAAAAAATATACGCCTACCCCGATCACAATATGGGAGATAAGTAGTACAAAAGGATGTTGACTTAAGAAGAGCTTGAGTGCAGCATATGAAGATCCCTAAAGTTGGATGGTGCTTGACTCCCTTGATTGGGCCTGGATTGCTCCATGGTTGTAGATCCCTATAGGATTGTCAATTGATGATGTTCGTTAGATCCAGATAAATGGGACGCAAAGAATCTTTATATTGTAGAAATCTAAAAGTAAGAATCGAGAAAATTCTCAAAGGAAGGTGTGTAATAGTCATTCGAAGATGAAGTTGGATTCTTAATATTTAGAATGGAGAAAATTTAGAAGGTAAATGGAAAAGAAGAAAAGTCCAAAAGAATGGACAAATAAAACCCACTTTGAGTCCAGCCCCGTATGAAAGAAATTTAGTAAAAGGTTTTAAATTTCCCTAAAATTATTTGAAATGATTTTCAAAGAATTTATTTAAAAATAAAAAAACCTAACTTTGAAAAAAGTAAGAAAATATTAAACTTTTTGTAGAATAAAATATCTCCTATTCAAATAGAATTTCTAGTTAAAACTTTAGACCAAAAATTTCAATAAAATGGGGTTTTGATCTATAGATATTTCCTTTAAGATAAATAGTAATAGAGAATATGTATAGCCTAGTAATCTTTACCTAATTTTGAAAATTTAAAGGTTTTAAATTTCTTTTAAGGGACAATAAGAAGAGGTATTGGTTTAAAATGGGATAAAGAGAAGGGAAGGGTAAGAACATTCGACGGCGAAGATAGGTAAAATATTCCCTATAGGGAAAATATAGAGAAAACATATGAAATAGGTTTACACATAAAAATAGAGCTATATAAGGATAAGACATTTAAATAAGAGCAATTTAGGTAGAAGAAATTTAAATAGTGGCAACATTAAAAAATTTAAATAGAAAAAAAGTTAGGAATTGATACAAGATTAATGTTGGTAATCTAATTAGAAACAACATAGGAAATCAAATACAAAACAAAAGAAAATGGATATTTTACATAATTATGTGCATTGATTACACTTATCTTTCAAAAGTCCCCTTCATATACTATTAGAGACTCGGCTAAGGTTGAAAATGGAGATAGCATGAGTAATAGGAAAATAGTAACGTGAAAGTTGTCATTGTCTACTCCAGTTTTTATTGTTTAAAGTTCTAAAGACGTTTTAGAAATCCTTTAATAGTGCATCTTTGATAAAATGGTTTTAGTTGAAAATCTTACTTTTTGAAAAGTAAAATCTTTATTGTGAAAAGGCTTTATAGGAAGTGATGATTTGAATGAGTACTCGTAATAAAAACTGGATTCTTACTATTTGAAAAGAAGGAAATGATCTTTTAAAATTAAATTGCTAGCATTCACTTTGGACTTAATAAATAAACTTCATAAATCCTAAATTATAGATTAAAAAGTTTAGACACTTATAATTAACATCGGTTAGATAAGGATTTTTCCATGGTTCCTTTTGGAAACCAAATAATTATTGAATTTAATAAATAGTTTCTAAGTTTATGTTCTTAAAGGTAAAAAAATTGGTTAAGTACATCATGATGTGAAGTTTAATAATTTTATAAAGGGTGGTGGAAACCAAACCAAATTTTTGAGGTGGATTAGATAAGGATGACCGTCTAGGTAAGATGAGGTAAATGATAAGGCTATAAATAAAATTGCGGTGAAAGCTCGTAGAATAGTAATGATGAATTCCAGTCAAATATACGGAATATTGTAATGAGCCTAAAAATATTTTATTAAACATGTGAGAAGACCATAAAGAAAAACCCATGAAGAAATGGAAAATGGTATCGAAGTACACTCCAGCAAGTTCTAGAGTATTGAAAGATTAAAAATAATGAAATCATGTACCGAGATTTGAGAATACCATTAAGAGATTTGGATTAAAAGAAGAAAGCAATATGATTAGTTATGATAATTGAAGGAATGGATGGACTTTATTTATTAGAAGCCAAAAAGATAAGTAAAGATATGTGGTATATAGTGGAACAACATGCTAAAAATGTCCATTTTATTTAAGTAAGAAGCGATTATAAACATTAGTTGATGTTTAAGGGCAGTTTCAAGCAATTATTTTTCTTTAGGCTTTAGGTTATAAACATTAGTTGTCTCTGTTATATAAAAACACGTATGTCATTTTATGAGAAATGTTCCTTTTCATTATTGTGTTGATTTTCTAGGCTAACCATTATGCAAATAGGAAAATAATATAAATAAGAATACATCATGTAGACACTTAACTAATGCAAAATAAAACTGAAAGTTTATAAAATAAATTACGGAATTTATTGAATTAGCTACTAAAAAGTTAAACAATGTTAAGCCCCAGGTGCATTAAAATTTTGGAACCAGAGTTTAGCAAGCGAATGATTGGGAAGGGTTGTTGTGAAACCACCGGTCGCTATCCATATAACTTAAAAGCTGAAATTTATAAATATAATTATATGTTGTTTGTTTTTCTAAAACAAAGAAAAGGATTTTAAATTTAATATTAATTGCATAGTAGGCGTTAGCCTATTGACTAAATCTCGATTGCATTGAACATGGCTTGATTTGTTTTGAAAAATTAAAGATAAATACTTATGAAAATTTTATTCAAAAATCTTTGACTTTTAAAATATAAAGTACTTTTGTAAAAGTTTTGAAAATTGATTTTAATTTAAAATGCCACATGCTTAGTGTAAGGGAAAGTCGACGAGTTAGCAAATATGAAATCTATTGTTCAACAAGAGTGACAACCTGTTTGTAAAATATTTCTATTTAATTTCTTCTAGATAATATGCGAATTGTACGTGGAAAAGTTGAAACAGATTTGGGGGCGAGATAGAAAGTTCCAAGATACCATGGAGTAGGTACACAAAAAGGGGTGGAAATATAAAATTCTTCATCTGAATTCCTTATCCATCATAAGAGTATGGAATTAGGAAAAATGAATTTTTAAAAATTTGAATGTTAGAAATTGTGTTTTAGGTACTGGATGGTAAGAATTGGATGTAAAATTGGTTTCATAGGAGTGTGGATAACTGCTCTGTCAAAATAAAGATTTTTTTTTAAAATTTGCATACATATAGAATGGCTAGTATATATTGGCTGTTTGCAACATATTTTTAAAATTGTTTTAAAAAAATGCATTCCGGTAGGAGGTGCCGAATTAGTATTATTCTGCATACATATCATGTATGTTGCGATATAATATGCACTTATACATGATTGGCCTGGTTACACACTAATTAGTTGGACAGCTTATAATAGTTTCATGCTATGTTACATGATTCGGTCCTTCGGGAATTTCGATGATGAAATTCTTTTAAGTGGGAAAAAATATAGCATCCCATAAATTAAATGGTAGTTAATTAACAAGAACTAATAAATAATTATCAAAGCTTAAAAATGAAATTTTCACAAACGTTAGAATTTGGTTACAAAATTGCATCATTATGTTCGTGGTGATTCTATAATCAATCTTCATACATAAAGTTTAAGATAATAGTTCAAACAAAAAAATTAGTAACATTTGAAGATTTCGGATCAGAAATAATTATATATGTATTAAGGAAATAACTTCAAATTAACATTAAACGAATACTTAACGACCAAGTAATGTTAACGTCAAATCAATCGCAAATGGAAATAAATGAAATAGAAAACAGATTTAACATATAAAAGCGACCGGTTGACCCCCCTTATCAGGATCGGCCGACTGCTAGCGATCGATCGCTGGAGATATGTATCAACTGGTGGTGCATTGGCGACTGATAATGACTTAAGTCGAACGGTCCAAATTTAATATGATCTAACCTAATGGATAAAATTGATTGGAGCACTTATAAATAAATGTCAATCCCCTCACTTTTCTTATCATATTATTTGAATCAAGGTGTGAAGCTTTGCCATTTTCTTTTCTCCACAAATTCTAGAAAGTATAGAAATTATTATAAAATAGTACATTATATATCTGTGTGTGTGAGCGTGTGTCTGTGAGCGTGTGTGTGTGGAATAGTGAAAATTAAAACATAAAAAGAATAAGGGGTGGACCGATTCGGTGAAGAAGAGGTAAATTATAAATCTACCTCTAATTCAATTCTCTTCTCAGATCCATAATTCTAATAAATTTGTATATATTTTTGGTACATATTTTGGTAGGATGAAAGAGAGTCGATCAAGAATAATGGATTTAGATCTGGAGATTTGGAGACTAAGAGATGAGTGAAAAATTATATGTTTTTGCATAATATTATATTTATATCATTATGGATATGTTCCTTTTATGCCTAGATGTAAACTTTGGAATTGTAAGCTTAAATATATATGCAATGAACTTGAAATTCCTACATATTCTGTAAATTATTAAATTTAGTTAAATGTGTATATACGTAAATCTAGAATGTAAGGGTAAAAGTAGTCTCTAAAATTTATGAAATAAGTCATAAATAAGACTGTACGTTAATTCTAGGTTTATTATTTTAATATTATCATTTGTACAGCTTGAATTAAAGATTACTTATAATTTGATTGGGATTTAAGTTTATATTTTATTTCATTGGAATGAAGAGTGTTTCTGTGTAATTTTTGTAAACGATCCAACATTATAATAACATGTATAATGTCTGTTGTTTGAAATAATAAGGAAGATATCTAAAAGAAAGATATGTGTAAAATAAGGATGTTTACCGTATTTTATACTGTCTATTTCAATAAAAATAGAAAGGAAATGCCTTGTAATTCCGTACATAATACAATTCCTCTTTTAGATAATTTATGGGAAATTACAATGATAGATTTCCTTTTGGAGTATACAGTTCCAATGCATTAAAATGTAGAGATCTCTAAATGTAAAACTAAAGGTGTTATAAATATAAATAATAATAATTCCGTTGTCGATTAAATATACATGATTAAATATAAGTTAGAAAATAAATAATAAGCACTAAACATGAATAAATGCTATTGTATTAATCGGAAACAAATGGTAAACAGAACTTAAAGGATACGCAATTGACATTATTAAAATAAGAGCTGGGTTCATGGTCAGTGAATGAATGTAAATAGTTGTATTATTCACATAATTTCCAAAGGATGGGAGCAAAGACATTTGTATCAAAAGTAAAAGAATAATAATGTAACCATCATGGTTGAAGGGCTACATTAACGTTCCTTATATATGAAGGCAACAACGACTCTCTTCCATACCACTCCATGTTTATGTCGCCATCCTTCAACGTCGCATCTCATCAATCAAAGGCCATATACAATGTCGCTGACCAAGCGTAGAGTTAGATAATGAACGATGAATCTCGTAAAATGTTGAGCAATGCCGTGATTTGTTAGTAAAATTTGGGCCCTATCTTATGCAACATCGCTACTCGGCTGTGACGCATATCATACAGTGTCGCTTCACATTCATACCATCACTCCTTCATACCGACTTCCTTTAATGTCGTGTCTCATGCTATGATGCTTCCTCTCAATATCAAGCCTCAAGTGATACCTCACTGCTTCTGTGTCATATACTATTTATTCCACATTCTATCAATAAGGAAAATGAGGATGCCGCACTTAGTCAATGTCGCATTGATTCATCAATACTGTATACTATTAGAACAGTAATAATGTCATAGAACAGCAGTGAATGATATCGCATGAAGCCGATGTCGTTGCTTATCAATACTGAACTCCATCAACGTTGCACTTTATCGATGAAGGAAAATTGAATGCCGCATATAGTCAATATCGCCTTAGGTTAATTCCGCATCTTTTCAATATCACTTCTCTTCAATGCCGCCTGATATCGATGCTGCTTGTCGTCAATGCTACCTATTATCAATGCCACTTGTTATCAATGCCGTCTAATATCAATGCCAACTAATACCAATGCTACTTGTCATATTGTTGCCTATTGTCAATGCTACTTGTTATCAATACCGCCAAAAATTAATGCCGCCCTGCATTCATGCTACATTCTATTAACACCGCATTCCATTCACATCGCACTTAGTCCATGTCATCCCTCATCCATATCGCACTTCATCAATGTGATAACAAGAGTAATATTAATGCCGCATGTCGTAAGCTATTAATCGATGTTATATTTCACGAATATGGCACGATTGTTGATATCACACAAATCCATGTTGTAAGATATTGAAGGATATGCAAAGAAAGAAGAACAAGATCATTTACAATAGTAAATTCAAGTGGATTCAGTGCATTTTCCTTCATAAAGCTTCAAAAATTATCGCATTCCATTACATGCTTCATGACACTAAAAGTCTCATATCGTCGATGGAAATAAGCAACCTCCTTGCAACTACTATAAATAAAGATACAACCCTTTATGAAAAGGAACCCTTAATCTCTTTCTCATTCTTATCACTTTTTTCAATTAGGACGTTCTCAAGTTTTCTTAATTGCAATAAAGACTGCTCGAGGATAAACTAGCAGAACGAAGGATAATGAGAAAGATGATGACATATTTGTAAACAAGGCTCGACAATTAGAAAATTGCATGCTTGCATCATTTTGTAACATGTTCATAATTGAATAAGGACATGACTTGAGCAAATTGTCTATTGAATCTTGAACTTGTCTATTTTCCTATAGACTTTTTGATCTATGAACTATATTTCAAACAATTTAACCATAAAACCAAGTTTTATTATAAAAATTATTTCGGACATGCTTCATTGTATATATTGCTTGAACGTTAAATAAATTTCAGTCTAACATTTTGGTGCTAGAAGGAAAGCTCAAACTTTTGCATGTTTAGAAAATGACCAAAATGTCCTATTAGGAAAAAATTTTAAATTTTAAAAATAATTTAAAATTTAAAGTTTGAAAAAACTGACTTTATTAGTGGTAAACGTTTTTCAGGGAATGGACGGTAAGGACGTACATGCGATAACAATCAAATATTAATTCCACTTCATCAATACCGCTCCAACTTCCATCTTCAACATAAATTTCTCCAACCATTCAGCTTCGACATCAAATTGTCATTCGACCCCAATTCTTATCTATTCAACATCAATTTTACTTCAATCGGCATCAGCATTGATTTCGAGTAATGAATCCAATCTCAAACGTCGATGTCTATTTACTCAATCGGTTTCAGATAATTGAAATTATAGATCTAATTGGATTCAAATTTGTGGATCTAAATGAAATCGAGTTCATAGATCTAGATAATGCTTAATCAGGTGGTGTTTACATCTAGATATGGAGGAAGACGAGATTGGAAATTTGGAGGGTCGCATATTTATAGACAGTATTGAAATATTCAACATCGAAAGTGTTCGAAAAATTGATGTCGCAGGTATTCAATATACGACATTAAGTTTTTGATGCCGTGAGTAACCAATGTCGAGGATGATACTCAATATGAAAAGTAATCGATGTCGTGAGTAATCAATATTGAAGGTGGGCAATACTGTCGATAATTGAAGCCACCCATATTTCAATGTCATGAGTTATGGATGTAGGCCGTATCTCAATACCGCAAGTATTCGATGCCATAAGTGGTGATGACGCCAGTGATTGACGTCGAAGGTATATTCGGTGTCGAAGGTATCAGATGCCGCCAATAAGTAGTGCTGTAAGGTTAACGTTGAAGGTCACTACACGCTGCAGAAAGCGATGCTGCTGGAAAGTCAATGTCTTAAGATAGCGATGTCGTGAATTTTATGCTTCAGGATTATTAAGAAGGGCGACGTCGCACAAGCATTCATGTCGACAGTCGGATTAGTGGCAAAGGTCGGTAACAGATGCCGTGAGTTGGGGTAATCAGTGTCGAAGCCCACCCTCATGTCGTAAATCATATATTCATGCCTAAAACAGAGGGTTCTAGGGATTCATACTAACGAATTGCAGGTTTCAAAAATTAATAATTTCAAGCTTCAAGAAAGGTGGGCTTTTGAAAAACTTGAGATTTCATAAAAATCTTCAAATCTAAAAAATAATGTCTTAGATCTCAAAAAAAAAGTATTTCAGATTTCAGAAGTATGCATGTTAAACTTTGGGCGTACATATTCAATTTTTTCAATACATGTCAAAAGTTTCAAAAAATTAACCTTGATTTACACATATTAGTCTTTGATAATAGATATCTTGTATATATGAACTAATATGTGTTCTTCAAAGTTTGAGCACATAAGTATCAAGTATATCAGTTTTGAGCTACAAACTCATGTCAACTTTCTAAAAATCATATGTGTGTGTGTAAAGTTTTGAATGTAGTCAAGTTTTTTTTCAGGTATATGACTTTTAACTGTTAAAAGATTTCACTTATATTTGATTTGAATTTATCAAAAAATGTTACATACTGGTATGGATTTCAAATATATTAATTTGACTAAGATGGAGTTCGAACATGGAGATTTCTTGTACATGTCATTGATTTCATAAATCAGTATTGCATATACCTTTAGTTCCAAATATGTGTGTTTACATACATGATTTTGAAATTATATGAAACTAATTTCAAGAATAAATAGTTTCGGAGTTACAAAAGGTAAGGTATATCTGTGCCTTGAAAGTGTTACATGTATCAATGTCAGATACTATGTGTACTTATATAACAGTTTCTAAAAAAAGTGTAGTTTTAAATACATACATGATTTCCAATACTCTTATTTTTATACCAGTTTCATATATGTAGTTTTGTATATGGATATATGTTTCACGCATAAAGGTTTTAAGTGCATATGGCAAGCTTCGGAAATATTAAACTGCAAATTCATGTAAGTGCCAGGTGTATATATACATACATAGATTTAAAGCCCTAAGTATGTTTAATTTCGAAAATGCATACAACAATTTCTATATGTATAGTTCTATACATACATGCACACATATGGGTTTCAAGAGCTTGCAGTTTCAAGGAAGATAAAATTTCAAATATATAAGGTAGTGGTTTTGAATGTGTGACAGTTTCAGATATATGTTCAACTTTAAAACAATAGATTTCAGATATATACATAAATTTTGAATTTAAAGCTCTTATGTGGTATCGTACGATCAGCCTTTCGAAATTATAGATTTTGTAGTTCACGAATAAAAGTTTGAAATGTGAATTTTTTTAGCAGGAAATTATTGTCAAGGACAAAATTTCACAGCTTTTTAGCCTCAAGGACAGACCTTCAATATTTTATCCTGAAGGACAACTTTCTGTAGGTATCAGTTTTTAGTTATTGATAGCAGTTTTTAGGTATCAGTTTGTAGTTATCGCTAGCGGTTTTTAGGTATCAGTTTTTAGTTCGGTATCAGTTTTGTTGTCCTTACGAATAATTTTGAAAAAAGTTTGTCCTTGTGAATAATTTTTAGAAGAATGTTTGTCCTTTTGGTAAAAATATTGAGGTCGTGTCCTTGAGGCAAAAAATATATAAATTTTTGTCCTTTAAATTAATTCCCCCTTTTTTAAATAGGTACTGATTTTGACTGAAAATTTACATATCTTGATTTTGCAATCCAAAAGGTTTCAGGGGATTCAGATTTTGACATACATAGTTTTAAAATATATGCAAGTTTCGGAAAATATCAGCTTTGAATGCATATGATTTCGAGGAGCATCAGGTTTCAAAATGCATTGATTTCGAGTATATGTTTAAGCTTTTGGGGATCTACGCCTTTTTTGTATGTGCACACTTCAAATAAATACATGGCTTCCAAAATCAATACAACTAGAAGGTACCAGATTTCAAAAAGTGAAATTTTTTAAGGGATTTAGCGTACAGGAAATTATTGTCAAACACAAAATTTCACAGTTTTTTAGCCTCAAGGACAGACCTTCAATATTTTATCCTGAATGACAACTTTCTGTAGATATCAGTTTTTAGTTATTTATAGCAGTTTTTATGTATCAGTTTTTAGTTATCGGTAGCAGTTTTTAGTTATCAGTTTTAGATCGGTAGCAGTTTTGCTGTCCTTATGAATAATTTTGATAAATGTTTGTCCTTATGAATAATTTTTAAAAGAATGTTTGTTCTTGTGGTAAAAATATTGAGGTCGTGTTGTTGAGGCAAAAAATATACAAATCTTTGTCCTTTAAAATAATTCCCCCTTTAGTGTATATATACATCCATTTCTAAGTTTCATCTGAGTATATATCATCTGATATGCAGTTTTATGGATATATAACAAGTTTTCTATAATGCATAGCTTTGGATATATATTGATTTTGGGTCTGTTAATTTTTGAATATAAAATTCCCTATGCATCAAGGATTTTAAAGATACATTCTCAGATGTGTTTGCAAGTTTCAGATAAATACCAGTTTTGACAAGATCCGGATAAATATGAAAGTTCCGTTTACACACATACTTGATTCCAATACGTAGATGGACGGTTTCGCTTGTACAAACTTTTAAATGAATATCACTTTTATATATGAGTTTAGTTTCGTGTGTGTATATGTGTGTGTAGGACATTGCTTGACTATACAATTTTGAATTACGAGTGTAGTGGCACGCGCTTCGCGCGTGAATTATTTTCCTTATAAATTATATATGTTTAAATTAGTTAAAAAAAAATAATTTTTTATTTTCAAGTGATATTTTGTAAAGAAGCATTTTGAATCAATAAGGTTTAATTTTAGATCCTATTTTTAGAAGCGTTTTGAATTTTAAAGCATGTTTACTTATTTTATCCTACTTTTATGGGCATTTGAATTTGTAAACGAAATTTAGTATTAGATCCTACTTTTATGGGCATTTGAATTTGTAAACCAAATTTAGTATTAGATCTATGTTTAAATAATTAAGATTGGATAATATACAGAGGGGCATTTTTGGTAGTTCACGTTGATACCAAAAAAGTGTGACACAAAAGCTATTACAACTATTATTAAAGATAAAGCCTTCAAATACATGAATAAAACCCTTGTGCATCAGAGTTTTCAAATTTGTATAATTTTAAATATACTAGATTTATATATGTATCCTAATTTTCCAAGAAATTTCCATTTCTGTACATACATAAGTCTTCAAAAACATGTTGAGTTTTGAACGTACATAAAAGCTTAAATTTGGAATACATGTCAATTTCAGATGTATACATGATTTCATGCATATATGATTCCAAACATGTACATTAATTTCACAATGTACCCCATCAAGCTTTAAACAAAAATGATTTGGTACATGTACACGGTTTCAAGTTTATATAATTTTGAGGCATATGCAGATTTATATAGAGAAGATATATAGAAGATCCCTATTTCAAGGGAGACTTCGAGCTTCATGCAAAGATGTAAGTTATCAAGTGATGTCATATGGCTTAGACGATACTGAATGGATAAATCATGTCACATGGCTTAAGTGATGCCGCATGGGTAAGGAATGTTGTATGGATTAAATGATGTTATAAGCATCGAGAATTTTGGGACATGTCAGGTAATGATGGATAGTGCTAGTTATGTTAAACTATTAGATATACCACCTATCGATCAATGTCGCAGGTGATAGATGACTTCAACCATATCGGATGGCATCATTATTAAGTCGTTTCCTATATCTTAAGTTTCTTATATCATGACTTCCAAATGTGATAATATATTTATTTTTACAAGCATAACTTCAAATTGTAAAAGAGGCTTTCTTATACTAATAAAATTCTGATGTGATAATATAATGCTTTGAGAAAGATTATTTTACTAGAGGGATTTCTTATAGAAGAGCATTTTATTGTCCATGGAGTCTACCAGTTCATGAATAATGACTTTTCAGACCTACAAGATATTTCTTTTCGATAAGTGAAACCTAAGATGGTACAATTTTACATCTTACAAAAGGTGAAATGATATTTATTTAAACAAGCAATCTTATTCAAAGGGTTTTATCATATACATCTTTAGGAAAATATTCTTTGTAAATAAAGAGTGATATTATTAATTACTCCATGGGTTGGAAAAACATATATCTATCTATTTCAAAAGATATTTATAAATCTTTAAAGAAAATATTATTTAAAGCCATATCTATCTTTCAGAAAAGTTTTAAAACCACCACTGCCCATTTGTATGGATAAAACCTAAATTAGAAGAGGCTATTCTCCTATAAGGGACTATCAGTTCATAAATCACGACTGCTCAGTCCTTGATTCAAGATTTACATTTTTGTTGTAAGATTACTAGTTTTACAAATTTCCTCTAAACTTCAAACATTGGAAACAAAATCTCTTATCCAGGCCATAAAGATGCTCTAAACAACTTTTGAAAATGGAAAAGCATTCATCAAGAATCATGATCATGAGCAATTAACAGGGAACAAGTCCTTCAAACCAATACTTGTTGAGAAATGAATGATCCAAGGAAATTAATGAATCACTTCGTAATCACTTCATTATTGAAAAAGGAGAAAACCCTTATTTCAGATGAGGAAAGATTCAAGAAAGGATAAGAAATCACTAGCCAGATGACTGCTACACCAAGACAAAGAAAAGAAGAAATTTAAGAACTTGGGAGTATGATTATTATACAATAATGTGATTTTGAACCAGTAAAATTCAGACTAGATCTACTAAGATCATTCAAAAATAAGAGTATAAATTACCTATAAAATATATCTCGGATTATGGCTTGCTTCAAATACCAAAACACTCATACTCTCTATTTCTACTTGGATAAAATTGTCCTACATAAATTGACTCCGGGATCGTGTGATTTCAATTCCTATCGAATTCTAAAGGGAATTAGGATTCCTACCTCGGTATGGATTCAGCATGAGATCAATGTAAAATTCGCCGAACAATTACTAGATTTCCATCTACAAGATCAAGAGTATTAATCTTTGATTGCCAACAAAACCATCAAAACCATTCTCAAGAAACAACTAGACAAAGAAAAAGAAAACTGGGTAGAAGAGCTGCCATTGATATTATGGGCTTTTAGAACTTCTACTAACATAGTAATAAGGCACACTTTATATTCATTGACATATGGATGTGAAACATTGCTTCCAGTTGAGGTGGAGGTGCCCTCTCATTGAAATTTGCATATGCATTCCATCCGAATCAAGAATTAAGGAAAGAATCCTTAGGTCTAATTAGTGAATTAAAAGATGAGGTACCATACAGACGACTGAATACCAACGAAAGATATCAAGCATTACAACTCAAAAGCAAGGTCATTCCAAAAAGGAGATTTGATGCTCCAAAAATTTGTGGCTAATATTAAGAATTCCACGATGGACCGCTCGGGCCAAATTGGGAAGGACCCCTAATCATACGCAAAGTGATCCCAACTAGGACTTATAGATTATAACGACTTAATGGTAATATAATGGCAAGAACATGGGATATTGAACATTTGCAACCATATTTTCCAATAATGGATGAACAAAGATGTTAAAATAAGAATGTCTGTTGGGTCAAGAGAAAGACTCTCCTCAAACAAACAAAAAAGCCTTTAGTGCCATCATCAAAGGCCTCACTAAAGCACCTCTTAGAGGGAGGACAAAAAATCTCCATTTCTGCTTAAGATAGCTATCCAGAATGCCGGACTAAGCCTTCGGTGTCGTCATCAAAGACCTCACTAAAGCATCTCCTAGAGGGAGATCGAATAAAACTCTAGTTCTGCTTAAGATAGCCACCCAGAGTGCCAGACCAAGCCTTTAATGTCGTAATCAAAGGCCTCACTAAAGCGGCCCCTAAAGGAAGTCGAGTAATCCTACAGTTCTGCTCCATATAACTAACCAAATGCACCGGACTAAGCCTTTATGTCATCATTTAAGGCTTCACTAAAGTGCCTCTTAGAGGCAGGTCGGGTAAATCTACAGTCCTACATGATAAAGCTAACCAAATGCTCCAGATAAAAATACCTAAATCATCACTTAAGACGGTGATAAATGGTTCGATTCAAGTAGAGATCATCTCCTAAGATGGTTCCAAACAAACCAATCAAAATCAGAGTCATATAGCATTCAAATGAATCTTTCTTTTAAAGGAAGATTTATCAAAAATCAAAGCTAGTTAGCGCTCCAAGTCAAACAATCTTCTAGAGAAAGATCCATCGTATATGAGCTATTTGTGCTCATCAACAAACACATTCTTCAGTTGCCACATAAGGATTTCTTGTCTTCATTTATTATCAAATGGATTTCTGATCTTTTATTATTATTAGGTGGATTTCTGATTTTCTTCTATTATTGTCAGATGGATTTCTGGTCTTTTATTATTGCCAGATGTATTTCTAGTCTTCTATTATTTCCAAATGGATTTATGGGATTTATGGTCTTCATTTATCATCAAATGGATTTATGGTCTTCTTTTATTTTCAAATGGATTTATTATCTTTTATTATTATCAGATGGATTTTTGGTCTTTTTCTATTATTGCCAGATGAATTTCTGGTCTTCTATTATTGCTAGATGGATTTCGGTCTTCTATTATTATCAGATAGGATTTTTGATCTTCTATTATTATTAGACGCGATTTATGATCTTCTATTATTACTAGATGGACTTCTGATCTCATATTATTGCTAGATGGATTTTTGGTTATTATTATCATTTAGGATTTCTGGTCTTCTATTATTGCCAAATGGATTACTGTCTTCTATTATTACCAAATGGATTTCTGGTCTTCTTTATTGCCAGATGGATTTCTGGTCTTCTATTATTTCCAGATGGAATTTCTGGTCTTCTATTATTTCCAGATGGATTTTTGGACTTTTATTATTATCAGATGGGATTTCTCGCCTTCTATTATTACTAGATTGGATTTTTGATCTTCTATTATTATTGCCAGATTGGATTTTTGGCCTTTTATTATTACCAGATGAATTTTTTGATCTTTTATTACGATCAGACGGATTTTCCGATCTTCTATTATTATTGGACATATTTTCTGGTCTTTTATTATTATCATATGAATTTATCGTCTTCTGAATTTTCCAACTCTTATTATTGCTGCCAAATAGGTTTCTAATCTTTTATTCGTAATATTGCTTGGGAAAATTTCTGATGCTCCATCCTATGATATCAACGGATGATACCCTGGGCCTCCACTTGAAAGTATATTGTTATTTATTGATCTCTTATAGTAAAATTATAAATATTAACTATTATAGATAATGTAAACGATATATACCTACGTATATCCCGATCAAATCCACAAGAGGATTCCTTGAAATTGAAATTTAATTTAAAATTAATAACGAAAGTTTTCATTTACTTCATGTTTTACAGGAAATCGAGATTGGAAAGGAAATCTCATAAGGAATAGAAAAGGCAAAGAAATTTTTTCTTTTAAAAGAGTAAAAAGCTTCTTTTATGCAATGAGAGGGCAAATGTTATCCACTTAATTTCCAAAGGACGAGAGAAAATACATTTGCATCGAAAGTAAAAGAATAATAAAGTAACTGTCAAGGTTGAAGAGCTACATTACCGTTCCTTATCTATAAAGATAGCACCGACTCTCATACTTACCACTCCATCATGTCGCCTTTCTTCAGCACTTCATCTCATCAATAAAAGACTATATACAACGTCATAGACCATTCATAGAGTTAGATAATGAATGATGAATCTCCTATATTTTAAGAAATGTCATGGTTTATTAGTATAATCTGGGCCACATCTTACGCAACATCGCTACTCTACCGTGCCGAATATCATACAATGTCGTCTCCCATTCATACTCTCGCTCCTTCGTGTAGACTTCCTTCAATGTCGTGTCCTATGCTATGACGCTTTATCTCAATAACAAGCCCTAAGTGATACCTCACCGCTTCCATGTTGTCTACTATCTGTGACGCATTCCATCTATAAGGTGAAGAAGGACGGCACATTAGTTAATGGCGCATTGATTCATCAATGCCGTATACTATTAGAATAGTAATAATGTCATACAACAATAGTTAACGATATCGCATGAAGTCGACAACATTGCTAATCAATACCGAACTCCATCAACGTGCACTTTATCTATGAAGGAAAAATGAATGCCGCGTATAGTCTGTATCGCCTCAGGTTAATACATGTGACAACCCGCATCCTTTGACATGCCAAACACCGCCATATCAAGAAACACGGATCATCTACTTGAGGAAAAAGTAGTATAACAGAGACTAAGATATCAATGAAGAAATAATCTCTAATCCAAACGTCATCACAACGGAAATATAATATTAAATATATAGATAATCTCGTAATAACAGTAATAAAAATCTCAAAAGCATCAACATATCCAGGTCTCAAAATATCATAATATCGTAGTCTCTAAAAACCATCAGTATATATCAAATATCAGTAACATAAAAATAATCCTCCATAAGAAAAATACTGACAGAGCAAATGTATTGATAGGAAATACATGATAACGGATAAAATAGAACTAGACTCCAAGCACGATAATCTAAAGGCAGCATTGGACCTGTCTATGTCTACTCTATCCACCTGTGGTGGGGGAAAAATAAAATTGGTTAGACGTAAAGTCTGGTGAATGAGAACAAAAAACATGGAAATTGAATACAACAGATTTCAAATCTGTTCTAGGTGATATAAGATGTGTGTACAGTCTCCTTACACCTAAGGTCGCAAGCCTAAGGTCACCATCCTAATAGTCATTAGTCTCATCAACTAACATCAGGGGATAACAACAGACCGCATCTCACCGAACGACCGTCTAGTTTTGAGGAAACTACTGCTCCACTTTAACTCACACTAGGCCTTGAGAGGAAGAAAACACATGTAAAATCGCATAGTGACTCATTGTATGCACCTGTGCCCAACCCCTCGGTGCTAGTAGCAAAATACCTCATACGCACCCCCAAGGGTTACCGCGCTTAACTTCGCCTGGTACTGGCACTATCTAGCATTCAGTGTCTACGTCCAAGTGGGCTTACGGGAATGTCCATAATCTAATCTTAGATCTCAACACTCCGACTCTCAATCGGAAATCTGATCTCAATAGCCTCAATTAAGATGATAATTCAAGCCCAATACTTGTGTGCACCTTTTGCAACATAAGTTGCACGTCTTAACGACACTCTTCATCCTACCCTACAATATGAAAATTCGAACTAAGTTTGTTCAAGTAAGAATACCTAAATGTGTCTATGTCAGTCAAGCAATTTAGAGAGCAACAACGTTTATACAGCTATCGGCTCAAGGCCCCAAACAGTTTATTATGTCTAAAGTTACTTACGACAGTCAACCTACACTAGTCTTAGGTCGATTGCCTACAATCCAGACATCTTTCGATTTACTTGTTTTGAGTAAGTTAATCGTTTTATTTTATTTTCAGACTTAATCCAGTTATCTTTAATTTACATATTTTAAGTAAGTTAATCTATTTCATTCAATTATCAAACGTAATCCATTTCAATTATAAGACGTAATTCATTTAATTCTTATTTCAACCAAGCTAACCTATTTGTCCTATTTTTATTACAGTCATTGCAACATTTACATTATTTCAATTAACAATAGGATGAAATACAATTTAGCATATGGTTTATAGTTTTATAGCTTACATATGTCAATTGCTATTAGATAAATAGATTTATCAATCCAGATTCCCAATTTAATAAATTAATGGATTAATATAAGAATTAATAGTCAAATTAGCCTAAGGTAGAAATTTAAATCAATCAATTTAATTAACTTGTTAAATATGTATGCACTTACCTATGTCCTAAGCTTTTAGGTTTGCCTCGGATGCTCAAGCTTTCTCCCTAAATCCGCTTAGGTCTCTTCTCCAATTGCTAGATCTCCTTTTTATTTTACTTTAGATTAAGATTCAGAATAGAGTTAGGGTTTTATTTTGGTAGAGCTTCGCTGTAATGGAAAAAATTAGGTTTTAGGTTAACCAGGCTATCAATTTATAGGGGAACACCTCAACTCACTACCATCAGATCCAACCCAAAATCATTTCGTTTGTCCCCAAAACAGTGGCCAGCACGCAACGATTTCAACGATGAAAAGAATTGTTTCTAGGCCACCATGACCCTACGATCGACCATAGTCGGGTCGACCGCCCTTTCGCTAGGTCGACTACCCACGGTCGACCTCAGTCCATCTGGGTTGACCTGGCCCTTGTTGATTTCTTTTTTCTTTTTTTCTTTTTCTATTTTCATTTTTTTCTTTTCAATTTCTTATTTATTCAGTCCTGTATGTTTTAGCTTGGATTTCAACAAGTTATATATGAAAGTTGTTTAGAAAATTACCACAAACACAATTATGCAAGTTTCATAGCCAAATTCAAACATTTACGAAAATTCTCCTTTAGGTTATTTCATATCTTTTGATTATATTTCTTAGTTTTTCGAAAAATCCTGGGTTGTTACATTGTTCAAGCCTAAAGGATTTCGTCCCCAAAAAATCTAAGGAGAGAAGAATGCAAGTAATATCCAGCAATTAAAGCCTTTATCCGTCTCTCATCGATCATCCATAGCTACTATAGTAATTAGTAATTCTAATGCAATTATGTAATTATGCAATATAGAATGCATATGAAACTAAACTAATGCAAATGAGTAGTCGGTCTACTGATTCAGTCGACCTTCTGTTTATGCAAATATGCATATGCCATGCATCCAAATGTATGCAAGATCCAAAAATAACTGATACTTCTACATGTATGCTCAACCATACATCCAATGCAACATCTTTATGCAAAAATAATCCATGTATATCAACCAAAATCAACAAACAATATGAATAAGGTATGAATATGTGTGCCTAAGGGACTCAATATCGTAGTCCATGCAATGCGACCACTTGCATCCATAAATAGCCATGTACATCCAATAGCATCCATCAACTATAACATGTCTCACTGACATGTTTACAAACATATATATCATCCAAAGGTCTTTACCTAATATAGTTTACCCTCTCCCCTAGGTTCTACTTAAGGGTTCTAACTAAAGAAAGATCGCAACGTAGGACACGCCAGAAAAGAGCTATGGGTGAGAAGTTTCAAATCCTCTTCTTGAGCTCCAAAGTACTCTCAGTTGGGAGATCTTACCACTGAACCTTATCTAATCTGATCTCCTTATTGCAGAGCTGCTTAGTGTCTTGCTTTAAAATGCAAGTAGGTACACGGCGAGCAAGTGACTCACGCTCCACCTCAACCTCCTCCAAACTGCTAGGTTCTACTATAATAGTCGAATCATGCAATCACTTTTGCAAGTGCGAAACAAGGAAAAAATCATAAACTCTAGCTAACTTCTCCAAAAGCCAAACACTATAAGACAATCTCCCAATCCTAACCACAATCAAAAAAGGTCCAACAAACCTTGGAGCTAGCTTCCACGAACTTCCAAATTTCACCACGTCTTAGGGGTAAGACCTTCAAAAATACCATATCCTCAACCGCAAACTCCAATTCAAAGTGCATCCTATTTTCATAAGGCTTATGCCGGTCCTAAGCTGTCTTCATCTTTTCCGAATCAAGTCCACCCTCTCTGAAGTCTCCCTAACTATATTAGGCCTAAAGATAATCCTATCTGTAGTGTACCACCAACATTATGGCGATCTACAAGGTCTATCATCTAAGGCCTCGAATGGTGCCATTCCTAAGCTAGCCTGGTAGCTATTATTATAAGCAAACTCTACCAGTTGTTAATGATCCTTCCAAGAGCCTCCAAAAATAATGGTATACATCCCAAGTAAATCCTCTAAGACCCGATTCACTCTGTTTGTCCGACCGTCAATCTACATATGGTATGTTGTACTCAAGCTCAACTCAATCCATAAAGCCTCCTACAAACTTCTCCAAAACTCACAAGTGAAGAGTGTGTCTCTATTATTGGTAGGTACTCCATGAAGTCTAACCACCACTCTAACATATAAAACCATCAATGAAGCTACTGTCCTAGTGCTCCTCATAGGCATGAAATGTGCACACTTGGTCAATTTTTCCACGATGACTCAAATTCCCTCATTCCCACTCCTAGATCTGGGTAATCCATTTATGAGTCCATAGAAATGCTCTCCTACTTCCACTGTGGGATATTCAATGACTGCAACAATCCTCCAAGCTTCTTCTACTCCCTCTTTACCCTCTAGATGTCTATGAAGAAGTAATCCGTCTAATCCAAACGTCATCACAGCAGAAACATAATATCAGATATAAGAATAATCTCATAATAATAGTAATAAAAAAACTCAAAAGCATCAAAATATCCAGGTCTCAAAATATCATAATATTGTAGTCTTAGAAAACCATTAGTACATAGCAAATATCAGAGTATCATAAAATAATCCCTTATAAGAAAAATACTGAAAGAGAAAATGTACTGAAAGGAAATATATGATAAAGGATAAAATAGAACTAGAATCCAGGCACGATAATCCAAAGATAGCAATGGACTTGTCAATGGATGCCTGTCCACCTATGGTGGGGGAAAATAGAATGGGTCTAATATAAAGTTTGGTGAATGAGAAGAAGACTAACAAGAAAATTAAATACAACTATCTTTAAATCTACTCTAGGTGATATAGGGGGTGTGTACAATGTCCTTGCAACTAAGGTCGCAATCCTAAGGTCACCAGCCTAATAGTCATCAGTCTAACAGTCATCATTCTAACATCAGAGGGATAACAGCAGACCGCATCTAACCAAATGACCGTCTAGTTTTGGGGAAAATACTGCCCCATACTATCTCATACTATGTTTAAAGAGGAAGAACACGCATGTAAACTTACATGGTGACTTATCGTATGCATTCATGCCTAACCCTCGATCCTAGCAGCAAAATACCTCTTACACACCCCCAAGAAGTTACTGCGCTTAACTCTTCCAAGTACTGAGCACTGCCTAGCTTCCAGGTCTATGCTCATAAGGGCCCATAGGAATGTCCATGATCCATTCTCTAATCCCAACGTCGAAAATTCGATCCCAATAGCCTCAACTAACGATGGTAATTCGATCCCAACACTTGTCTCGCTACATAAGTTGCACGTCTTAATGACACTCTGCATCCTACTATATGATACAGAAATGTGAACTAAGTTCACCATCTAAAATAAGAACAACTAAACGTGTCTACGCTAGTAAAGCAATTTAGAGAGCAACATGGTTCATACCCCTATTGGATTAAGGCCCCAAACAATCTACTAAATCTGAAGTGACTTATGACAGTCGATCTACTCTATTCTTAGGCTCAATTGCTTTCGATTTACTTATTTTAAGTAGGTTAATTATTTCATTTTGTTTTCAGACTTAATCCAGATATCTTTCAATTTACTTGTTTTAATTAAATTAGTCCATCTCATTCAATTATTAGACGTAATCCATTTCAATTATCAGACGTAATCCATTTAATTCTTTTTTTTGAGAAAAATATGAGCCTCTAAAATAGAGGAGAGCACATATTATTTAATTCTTATTTCAATCGGGCTAATCTATTTGTCCTATTTTTTACTATAGTCATTGCAAAATTTACATTATTCCAGTTAGAAATTTATATGTGTCAAATCCAATTTTAGCATTTTATTTATGGTTTTACAGCTTACATATGCCGCCATAGATGTCGCTTGTCATCATGCTACCTATTGTCAATGACACTTGTTATCAATGTCGTTTAATATCAATGCCACTTGTCATCTATGCTGCCTATTGTCAATGCTATTTGTTATCAATGTCATCTACGCTGCCCTTCATTGATGCTACATTCCTTTAGCGTTGCATTCCATTCACATTGCACTTAGTCGATGTCGTCCTTTATCCATATCGTGCTTCGTTAATGTGATAACAAGAGTAACATTAATACTGCATGTCGTAAGCTATTAATCGATGTTGTATTTCATGAATATGACATGATTGTTGATGTCACACAACATACATGCTGTAGGATGTCGAAGTTCATGCAATGAAAGAAGTAGAATATCATTTACAAGAGCAAATTCAAGAGGATTAGTGCATTTAGCTTCATAAAGCTTTAAAAGCATTCACATTCCATTACATGCGCCATGACACTAAAAGTCCCACATCGTCAATGGAAGCAAGTCAACCTCCTTCCAACCACTATAAATAATGATGCATCCCTTCATGGAAAAGGACCCTTAATCTCTTTCTCATTCTTATCACTTTTCCAGTTAGGTTCTTCTTTAACTTATCTTCATTATGATAAAGTGAGCTTGAGGGCAGACTAATGGAATTAAGGATAATGAGGAAGAAGATGACATATTTGTAAACAAGGGCCTGATAATTAGAAATTTGCATATTTGCACCATTTTGTAACATGTTCATAATTGAATAAAGAACATGACTTGAGCATTTGCCTATTGATTCATGGACTTGCTTGTTAACTTTTTGACTTCGCCTATTTTTTCTTTTGGACTTATGAACTATATTTCAAATAATTCTTTGAATAACCATAAAACCAAGGGGTGTTATTGGAATTTCTTCGAACATGCCTTCTTGTATACATAATTTGAATGTTGAACCATATTTTGGTTTAATAAATTGAACTTTGGAGGCATAACAATTTTCCAGGTTAAATCATACGGCCTCAAGAATACATTTATGATGGGTGTGGATTAGTGGGTCTAGCCTAATAATCGGGTTAATTATAAATGAAGTAGATATTTGTATGGTTGGGATGCGAGGTCAGTAATGTTACACAACATAAATTTGTCCTCCGCCAGGAGCTATCAGCAGTTGTGTATACATTGTACTGATATGGAACATCTCCAACTATAGGATCCATTAGAATATAAGGTGGTTTGATCACAAGTAGTTCGACACTAACTAGAGGTTCCTTGATGCATATGACAATTAGGACATGACATTTTTGCTGGATGCTGGGCACTGTGCGATAAGTGGCGTTACCATTGAGAAGTGGACACGATGCAGTAGACCTTAAGTCTTCCTTGACGCGAGTGGGCATTGTGGGATCCCCTTTAATGCATAAGTACGATATATGTAGTCATAGTTTGGTTTTGTGTAAATTCTCAACATATGACAGTCCATGGAGCCAAGTCCTCAATAATCTAAGGAGCCGAGTCCTTAATAGTCAAAGGAGCTAAGTCCTCAATAGATAATAGTAGGAAAGCTGAGTCCTTGATATGAAGCAGTTAGACAAGTATTAGAGACAAGTTAGTAATATGACTATTTAGTTGTAATGCCGTCATTAGGCACTAGCGGGAGGTTTCCTGGTGTACGCGGGCAATTCGGCCTAGACACTGCTGTGGATGCCCGACGCGGTGCGTATTTATGGATACTAGCAGGGAATGTATCCTTGTTCATAGGGACAATAATGGTTATATATACACATACATTTATATCTATTTCATACCTCGAGCTAGGTTAGACATACCGTACGTGTATGTGAAGTCAACATGACTAATTTATAAATAAATAGACATAACATGTAATAGAAACCAATCGACATAAACTAGTGTTATGGAAAAAGTATGTAATTTACTAGTCATCGGAATGTTGTTCTGATCACCGTCCTTCATTACAACCCACCTGATATATTTATAAGGGCAGGTACTACTATAAGGAAGGAACAATAAGAAGGTGAATTCCCTCATTCATACTCTGCACTAACAAGAACGCTAAATATTCAAGGAATGCTATTAGTTTCGATGTATTAACCATTATCAGTATGTATGTTTTATTATATTTTATTATTCCATCGTGAGTTCGTATAGATAACTCTCTGATATATTTTTGTCTATTACAGGATACCAACACCAATGATTTATACCCAAATGGACTTTGGTTTTTCGATTTAGTCGGAAAAATCAGGCCCATTAAGGTGCGGGTTGTTAGATGGGATACCCACTATTTGAGTTACCGAGTACTTTCTCACATTTGCATACTCAGCTTCTGGTATAGATAATATAGATTTCCAATAAATATGATTTTGCACTAATTTTTGAAAAATAGGAGTTTGGGTAACCTAAGGAACACATTTTTAGAAAATATTTTGAAGTTAACAGAGAAATGAAATATGAAAGCCAAATAAATAAGGGTGGACATTAGAGATGATAAATGTGTATTATGAAATGAGTAGGGTAGATTAGTGCGTTATGTGACGTTTAACTATGTGCCCTAATGATTTATTATTATGCGTTGACTATTTGCCTCATTACAGTGCCAAATAGGACTAAAGTGGAATGTTAAGATACAATTACTCCTATTCTGTCCATGCTACACTTCTATATTGTATCAACATACATAATATTGGTAGAAGTCATATGATTATGCAAAGCACAATAGTTTTACTCAGTCTGTGTTGAGAGCTCAGCTAATCTTTGTATTTGAGGCATATCACACTAGGAAAGCATATAAATATGAGCTTATAACTCTATGATGTGCTAACCTATGATGCTAACTCTACGATATGCTATAAATTATTATTATATATGTGCTAACTTTATGATGCAGGTAAAGAACAAGAAATCATACAGTATCGATCCTTACAGCTCATTTACTTGTCATGTACTTATATGTTGATTATTATTACATATATTGTGAATACTAATTTGTGATTGCAGGCAATCCCTTTTTATTTATTCACCCTCAGTTGGGCTCTACAATTAGTAGAAATATAACTACGTAAGGCTTAATCTTGTAATAAGTACATAGGTTACATCCGTATAATGAGATTACAGGATAGGTGAATATTGATTCTATATTGGGAAAGAATAAGCAGGAGACCACTATGAGTTTATTTATGATTATATTTTACAAGATGATTAAAGTACATCGTTAAATTAATAACTATACACTACTCAGATAACTATTTATGTTATTGACTATATTTATCCTATCACATCTTACCCCACCACTATATAAGTTATATTACACCTTGTGGTTATATTATGCAATCTATAAGTAATGAAGTCATTTGTTTTGGTTAACACTCCATTTTTTGGCGCTTCAAACGAAGATCGAAAATCTAGGTTGTTGCATCCACAAGTGACGGATAACACTTTATCGGTTGTATCATAAACGACTCTTTTGTCTTAAACTCAATCTCAACCTAGAGTTTGACCAACAAATCAAAAGAGATTATTCGCTCATACCCACCATTTCGCGGTGGCCTAAGTGTAATGTATGTATGTTGAGTTTGCTTAATAAAAGAATACGTTTATCTTACCCCTTCGAGTCAATATATTAGTAATACTATACATAACATCTCTAGCTTAAGCTTGCTCAACAACTAGAGAGTATGCAAGTAATTCATTAATATATAAATGGTAAAGGACAACATATGTATTAGAGATTCATAATCTTTAATTTATATTTATCTGAGTTATATAAATTTAGGAAATAATGTGTTTCCAATGAAATTACCTCATGATTCAAGTGTAAAATACATTTGAAATCATGATATACGCACTATACATATGTACTATTCCTAATATCTCATTTGACGGAGTCAGGGGTGTGCCCTGGGGGCAATTTTGTCATTCATTGTAAATTATTAACTCTGTAATGATATCTCGTTCGTAATAAAGGTGTTTACTTTCTATTATATATTTATTATAAATAAATTAAAAGTTTAATTAAAATATATTTAATAGAAAATCCATAAGTGTCATGTTTGTGATAATAATTACAAATAGCTGTATTTATATGTATTGTATCACAATATAATAAACATATCAGTTTAAATATTCCTGGTCAAGATGCATTGAGACTGGACATTGATGTATCCGTTAAGATAAGAGTATGTAACGCTCTCCAAATGTTGGGCAATGTATTACTCATGACTACTAGGGACACCAAAGGGTAACATACTGATAGTTTTTGGATAAATATAGAATAATTCACTTGACAGTTTTTTATTGGTTAATATAAACAAGGTCGAACATAAAGTATCGATGTGATTAATCTATACGGTTCTCTCAATTTGAGAATATTATTGATCTTCAATATGAAAGCTCCACTTTAATTATAGTCAAATCATATCATGACATCAATTGAGTGACTATAATTGGGTCAAGTAGAAGTATTAGGAGTGAAACACTATTCAAAGGAGGATTCATCTCCTTAGTTATACGAGGTTAGTATCACAGTCAACTCAAGTCAACTCATAGTCATAAATCTCTAGCCAGGGTAATTCGATTAATAATAATTATTGTTATTGAACCAAGGACTTTGTGGTTGGACTATAGAATTGAATATGGATGATATTAGAACTTTGACCATTACCAAATTTCATAAGTTTAAAGTAATATAGTTTTGACGAACAGAGTTTGTGTAAATAATAGTCACAGCCGGGTAGCACTTAGCAAGGTAAAATTGGTTTTTACTGAAACCAAGTAAGTGGTAAATTTATCCAAAATGTCACACCACCCACTAAGTGATATGTGAATGTAAATATTCAAATAGTTTGATAATAATTGTTGATCAAAGTTACACCTAACGAGGAATACAACCGAAACGATGAATACTTCTTTGACCAAACGATTTAATTAATTTGTAATAGTTACAAATTAGTTAATATTTATAAAAAATTAGTTATCAAATTTATTTTAGTTTGATGAAAAACCATTATTAAATATATTTATAATAGTTAGAAATATATTAATCGATACAATATCCATTCATGTTTAAATTTGATTTAAATGCAAAATATTTTGTTTGAGTTTAAATGGGTTTGAAGCCCATATAGGAGCTAGTTATTTCGACTATGAAGGCGTGGGGCCATATGATGGCATCTTAGTAGGCTAGATTTGTAAGGATATGGAAGGGATAATTGGTAAGAGATCTAGATCCTAACTTGTCTCCATTCCTCCTCTATATAAGCATCTCAACCCACATCTTTTGGAGAACTTTTAGTAGCCTCCAAACCCTCCTATTTCTGGAAAAACCATGCCTCCCACTTTCTCCATTAATAAAAGTTAAGATAAAATCAAATAACATTTTATCCGATGGTTAGTGGTCATCGGTGTAGGGATTAGCGCTCTATTGTTGAAATCTATTTTTAGGAGCATATCTCATCATTTCAAGGTTTACGTACAAGCATTGAATATAAGGTAAGTTTCTAACCTATTTATGAATATTAACGCATATATAATGTTTATATCATGTATATTATATGTTAATTCGGTGACAGTTCTAATATATAAGTATATTGTCACAATTAGATTGGTTGTATATTTATATATATACTTTTATTTTTTTCATTTATATACCTATAAGATGCATGGCTTGAAATAAAAACCAATTTTTTTATTTTTACTAATTTAATATACAATATTTAATTATATATAATTTATAATTTAAATAATACATCTTACTATATACGAAATATGGTTATGTATAATTATATATACAAAGTTTCATGGCTATTATGTTTTTGGCAAAAATAAAAATATTTCTATATATATATTATTCAGTATTATTTAAATCAATTAATTGTATAAATAAATCATATCAATATATACACACACACACACACACACACACACTAAATTATGTTTATATTTTATAAAATTAAATTAACACTTAATATATTCTCAATAGAAAAATAAAAAACAAATTTTTTATATTTTTTATATTTAATTATTATTTGAGAATTAAAATAGATTTTAAAATATAAAATTGCATATTAAATATTCAAATTAAAATTCAAAATTATGCTTTAAAAGAATTTTTTTATTAATTTTTAAATAATATCCATATGGATATTTATATTAAAATATATTTTAAAATTAAAGAAAATATACAAATATCTGAGTCGTGTGCATGACTAGGTATATATATTTAGTACACATATATTTTGTGTATTATAAAAGTTATAATATATATTTATTATTATATTATTTATACATATATATAGGTATCTAATATATGTATGTGTGTGTGTATATATATATACATACATTGTTTTTGGCTTTGGAATTTTTTCTATAAATGATTAAATATACTTACATAGTTATGAATATATACAATGTTAAAATTTAATACATATGTCTATATACATATGTATATATAATTATTTAAACGAAATATAGTTTTATATATATATATAACATTTTGTATATATAAATTAAAGTATATAAACATACATTTGGACAATATATTTATATATTAGATGAGCTAACATGTCCGTTGTATGTAAATCCCAACATCTATATAAGGACATGTTTTACCTATCATGGATTGATATGTTACACAAGCGCGCACACATATGTGTATAGATACATGTATATAACTAAATAATGTAAAATAATTTTATAAATCTAAACAAAATAACAATTTAATATAAAAACATTAGAAATTTTATGAATAAATTAGACTTTGTAGGCCCAATAAAGATCCAAAATAGTAAAATAACTTAAAAATTCACCCATTGGGTCTGGTGTCTAGCTTTGAGCTATGAGACACATATCGAGCTTTGGGCTGCGTGATACGAGAGTACACATAAAACTAGGATTCCATCAGTCCCTAGCAGTAAGGAGGCCATATGAGTTATCGTATACTCAAGGCACATGGACGAGTGATAGTGGGTATTTCTTAATGAATGCTATGGTTGCTTCGGTTGCTTTCTTTAGTGGGCTATTGTTGGATCATAGGTTTTGATTGTTGACAATACACAACAATTCACGAATCTACGACTACGATAACATCCAGACTCATCGGCTCAATATATGTTTGTATAATTATATATTTTAACAAGAGTCATCAAATATGTATATAGAGTCTAGTTTAGTGCTTTGTTAAAATCTTTCCTCAAGAATCATCATTCACATTCAAATAAACTTGCTTGCATATTTTAATCAAAATCAAGTTTTCAAAAAATGCATGGAGCAAGGCTCGAACCCGGGTCACTAGTTGGGAAGGCATTACTCTAACCAAATGAGCTACTGCTGTTTTTGTTTAAGAATAGAATCCAGTCGACTGAATAACCTGAGTCAGTCGACTGAATCTGTGCAGTTTAACATATTTGTGCACAGTTTCAGTCGACTGAATTTCCTGCACAGTCGACTGAAATTTTTCCTGAAATTTTTTCTTCATATTTTCAGTCGACTGAATCTCCTGCTCAGTCAACTGAATTTAAACCTAGGAATTTTCTCTGAAAAGACACCTTCTTCTTCTCAAGAGTTGCAACCATTCATCAATGGAAATGGAAGCATCTCTTGTTTGCAACCTTTGACAACTTATGCATCTCTTCTACAAGTATAAATTCATGATTCTAACATCATTTAATTCACCGAATTCTCTTGCTTTAATCTTACTATTCTCTTGTTCATATTCTCTAGATATTCTAAAAGCAATCACCAATCTATTGCTTGAATCACTGTTTTTTGTTTATAACATTCTTTTGATTCATAGCAATTCACATTTCCTAAATCTTCACAAACACATTGCATATTCTCGAGGATAAGATTATAAGAATATTGTACTACATAAGACTCATTAGTGTTGACAAGAACACAACAAGTCAAATATTGTATTTTAGTAATTGAGTTGAAGTCCTCTTCGGTAGTTGAGGCAGGAAATCCAGTTCGGTTGTTCGGGTAAGTTGTAAACCTATTCCTCCGGGTGAAGTGAGGGTGTTAGTTAGTGAAATTCCTAAGTGAAGCTTAGGGACTGGACGTAGGACGAGAGGTCCGAACCAGTATAAAATCCTGGTGTCTCCTTGCATTTACCTACTTTATCTACCTAGACTATTTCATTATTCCATATTACAAGATCCTGCCGCATAGCCTCTTTCAATGCAAAGATATTGCTCTAACACTATTTGCAGGAATAAACCATGCAAGCACAGATTAAGGGGGAGAAAAGATTAATTATTTACAGGAATATATAGCATAGATTCAGGGGGAGAAATCTAAAGCACAATTACAGGAATATATTCAGTGAGGGAGATAAGATCAACAAAGCTTGTCAAAAATTCGTTCGTAGCAAATGAAGTTGTCATCATCAAAAAGGGGGAGAATGTTGGATCATAGGTTTTGATTGCTGACAATACACAACAGTTCACGAATTTACGACTACGATAACATCCAGACTCATCGGCTCAATATATGTTTGTATAATTATATATTTTAACAAGAGTCATCAAATATGTATATAGAGTCTAGTTTAGTGCTTTGTTAAAATCTTTCCTCAAGAATCATCATTCACATTCAAATAAACTTGCTTGCATATTTTAATCAAAATCAAGTTTTCAAAAAATGCATGGAGCAGGGCTCGAACCCGGGTCACTAGTTGGGAAGGCATTACTCTAACCAAATGAGCTACTGCTGTTTTTGTTTAACAACAGAATTCAGTCGACTGAACAACCTGAGTCAGTCGACTGAATCTGTGCAGTTTAACATATTTGTGCACAGTTTCAGTCGATTGAATTTTCTGCACAGTCGACTGAATTTGGTCCCGAAAATTTTACTTCACATTTTCAGTTGACTGAATTCCCTGCTCAGTCGACTGAATTTAAATCTGCGAATTTTCTCTGAAAAGACACCTTCTTCTTCCCAAGAGTTGCAACCATTCATCAATGAAAATGGAAGCATCTCTTGTTTGCAACCTTTGACAACTTATGCACCTCTTCTACAAGTATATATATACATGATTCTAACATCATTTAATTAACCGAATTCTCTTGCTTTAATCTTACTATTCTCTTGTTCATATTCTCTAGATATTCTCAAAGCAATCACCAATTTATTGCTTGAATCACTGTTTTTGTTTATAACATTCTTTTGATTCATAGCAATTCACATTTCCTAAATCTTCACAAACACATTGCATATTCTCGAGGATAAGATTATAAGAATATTGTACTACATTAGACTCATTAGTGTTGACAAGAACACAACAAGTCAAATATTGTATTTTAGTAATTGAGTTGAAGTCCTCTTCGGTAGTTGAGGCAAGAAATCCAGTTCGGTTGTTCGGGTAAGTTGTAAACCTATTCCTCCGGGTGAAGTGAGGGTGTTAGTTAGTGAAATTCCTAAGAGAAGCTTAGGGACTGGACGTAGGACGAGAGGTCCGAACCAGTATAAAATCCTGGTGTCTCCTTGCATTTACCTACTTTATCTACCTAGACTATTTCATTATTCCATATTACAAGATCCTGCCGCATAGCCTCTTTCAATGCAAAGATATTGCTCTAACACTATTTGCAGGAATAAACCATGCAAGCACAGATTAAGGGGGAGAAAAGATTAATTATTTACAGGAATATATAGCATAGATTCAGGGGGAGAAATCTAAAGCACAATTACAGGAATATATTCAGTGAGGGAGATAAGATCAACAAAGCTTGTCAAAAATTCGTTCGTAGCAAATGAAGTTGTCATCATCAAAAAGGGGGAGAATGTTGGATCATAGGTTTTGATTGCTGACAATACACAACAGTTCACGAATTTACGACTACGATAACATCCAGACTCATCGGCTCAATATATGTTTGTATAATTATATATTTTAACAAGAGTCATCAAATATGTATATAGAGTCTAGTTTAGTGCTTTGTTAAAATCTTTCCTCAAGAATCATCATTCACATTCAAATAAACTTGCTTGCATATTTTAATCAAAATCAAGTTTTCAAAAAATGCATGGAGCAGGGCTCGAACCCGGGTCACTAGTTGGGAAGGCATTACTCTAACCAAATGAGCTACTGCTGTTTTTGTTTAACAACAGAATTCAGTCGACTGAACAACCTGAGTCAGTCGACTGAATCTGTGCAGTTTAACATATTTGTGCACAGTTTCAGTCGATTGAATTTTCTGCACAGTCGACTGAATTTGGTCCCGAAAATTTTACTTCACATTTTCAGTTGACTGAATTCCCTGCTCAGTCGACTGAATTTAAATCTGCGAATTTTCTCTGAAAAGACACCTTCTTCTTCCCAAGAGTTGCAACCATTCATCAATGAAAATGGAAGCATCTCTTGTTTGCAACCTTTGACAACTTATGCACCTCTTCTACAAGTATATATATACATGATTCTAACATCATTTAATTAACCGAATTCTCTTGCTTTAATCTTACTATTCTCTTGTTCATATTCTCTAGATATTCTCAAAGCAATCACCAATTTATTGCTTGAATCACTGTTTTTGTTTATAACATTCTTTTGATTCATAGCAATTCACATTTCCTAAATCTTCACAAACACATTGCATATTCTCGAGGATAAGATTATAAGAATATTGTACTACATTAGACTCATTAGTGTTGACAAGAACACAACAAGTCAAATATTGTATTTTAGTAATTGAGTTGAAGTCCTCTTCGGTAGTTGAGGCAAGAAATCCCGTTCAGTTGTTCGGGTAAGTTGTAAACCTATTCCTCCGGGTGAAGTGAGTGTGTTAGTTAGTGAAATTCCTAAGAGGAGCTTAGGGACTGGACGTAGGACGAGAGGTCCGAACCAGTATAAAAGTCTTGGTGTCTCCTTGCATTTATCTACTTTATCTACATAGACTATTTCATTATTCCATATTACACGATCCTACCGCATAGCCCCCTCTTTCAGCTATCACTCGTGGATATCATTGGAAGTAGGTACCGGTAATAGGGATATCTGGGCATCCACTATTGTATATTGTATGATACCCTTATGATATTGTAGAGTGGCATATTATAGTGTTATGTGCTAACTCTTTGGTTACAGGGACATTTTAGGTATAGTTCGTGTACTCTTGTTCTTTACTATATTTATTTGTATAGTATCTTGAGATTCATTTACCACTCACACCAGACTATTGTCTCACCCAAGGTTTTATGCTTTGCTTCTTATTATATTGGATACTCTTAAATCAGTAGACTAGATAATAGGTCTAGGTGACGCAGTAGCTGTGGATGAGCTAGATGGAGCTATCTCATATTATATACATATATAGATTCCTACGCTTTTCCGTTGAGCAATAATGTAGAGCCCGTGAAATTTCTTGCTTATTTCTATTTGTTAGGATAATTTATTTTAGTTTACTTCTACTATATAAACTCTACTGCATTTGATGTATAACTCTGTGGATTTGTTACTCTAATGATGATTTGTTCACATTGTTGTTACTGCCTCTTCTGTTGTATATGTGATATTATATTCTGTCCATGCCCTGCAAGATATACGACAAGTTATATACTGCATTTGTTCACTTTAAATCCTGAAGATTGTTCTATATCGGCTAGGCATGGCTACAACGTACTATTTAGTTATTGTTTGTGTCAACGGTATAGGAAGGTCGTCACACTTTTGATAGATAGCGTACCTTTTAAAGTGTTATTTGGTTTTGGAGCATCACATCTTTTTATAATCAGATGTTTGGTAAATAGAATAAACTTTGAATCAACCTATCATATAACCCGCTTGAGGGTTGTGAATCCAATAGGCGACTATGCAACTTTGGAATGAGATGTGACTAATTCGAATTCAATTTATTAACTCATAAGTTTACCTATAACTTGCACATGTTTGATTTTGCGAGATTTGAGATGATTTTGGGTATGGGTTAGTTAAGCCTATACAATGCTAGGATATTTTTCCTAGGTAGAAAAATATACTTAAAACACCTTAATGCAATAATCAAATTTTATACTCGTTAGAAGAATCAAGTTTTGATTTATGCACATTGTTGTGTGCTATGGAGAGCGTGAAATACAAAATTGAACAAGTTTTTGTAGTAAGAGGATTTGAGGATGTCTTTAAGCTAGTTGCAGGATCACCTCAAAAATGAGCAATTGAGTTTTGAATAAATCTCATACCAGGAGTAGAACCGGCAAGTAGACCACTAGCAGAGTGACATCTATCGAGATAAAGGTATTAAAAATGAAGCAAATGGAGTTAGAAGGAAAGAATTTAAGACCAAGTAGCTCATCTTGGGGAGTTCCGCCGATGTTCGTACGGAAACTAAATGGGCCACTAAGAATGTTTTCTAATATAGAAAGCTAGATGAGATGACTGTGAAGAATCAATATATGTTCCTAGAATTGATCATTTGTTTATTCAATTAAGTGGAGCCATGGTGTTCTTACAATTGAACTTAGCAACGAGCTTCCACCAGTTGAGAGAGGCATAGGAAAGTATATTATTAACAGTGTTTATAAAAAGCTATGGTCCATATAATTGGTTAGTCATGCCTCTCGGATTAACCAACTTCTATGCTTTCTTTAAAGAATTGATGAACCAGATCTTCTAAGGGATTTGGATAGATTTGTACCTGTAGTTTTTGATGACAACTTGATTTATTCTAAGAATGAACACGTGAAGATCATCTAAGGATAGTGCAATATATTATAAGGCAACATCGGCTAAAGACGAAGTTTTCAAAATGTCATTTTTAGAAAAGAGAAGTAAAGCTTCTCGATTATGTGGTTTCTGAGATTGGATTAACTATAGATCTATCAAAGATTGATTCATTAATAGTTAGAAGAGATCTTAAACCATGAATAAAAATAGAAGATTCTTAGGATTGGCTAGTTATTATTGAAGATTCATTTAAGATTTCTCATATATAGTAGCATGAATGACAAAACTAATAAGGAAGGACTTGAAGTTTGCATGGACTGATAAATGTAAAGAAGTATTTTTGAAGCTAAAATATTTATTGACCAATGCACCCTCTTTAGTTGTGCAAGATGAAAATCAGGATTTAGTGGTGCATACCGATTCTTGAAGATTAAGGCTACGAATTTTTTTAAGATAATTAGGTAGAGCAATTGTCTTTGCTTCTCGACAACTTTGACCACATGAAGTCCGTTATCTCGCTCGTGATTTAGAATTGGTAGTGGTAATCTTTGCGCTAAAAGTGTGGATACATTTATTTTGGGAGAATGTTTCAAGTTATATATGGACATAAGTTGTTGAAGTAATTATTCTCTCAAAAGGAGCTAAATATGAGGCAATAAAGATTACTTGATTTTTTGATGGCTTGTGACATTGGAATTGAGTATACGCCATGTAAAGAAAATAAAGCTGTAATGCACTATAACGACCTTATTTTCTACGTTGTGAAATAAATAAATTTAATTAAGATAAAAATGTTCAAATTTGGTTTTTGATGATTATTATTTTGAAAACAAATTCTTGCTTACTTGAAATTCTATTTAATAATAGATTTTTATTTTAATAAATTGAATTAAACTGATAAATCTTGTTCATATAATATATTAGAATCGAATAATTTTTTTTAATATTAATTATAAATATTTTAAAGTGTGCATAATTTTTTATATGATAGAAATAGTTGGAAAATAAATTTATTTTGTAATAATACAATGAATAATTAAATAAATTATATCACAAGGATTAATATTTAGATTCTAGTGCAAAGGAAAATATAATATTTAAACTTAAAAGGGTATATTTATAAATAATAACTAGCCTAAAAATTCTTTAATAACCTATCTTTCTCCGTAGGATCCTTAGCCCAAGCCCACATATATTGCTTATTCCATTTCTTCACTTAATCACCTAATCCAAAACTTGATTCTTCCATGCCAAACACGAGCCTGTTACCATAAGCCCAAATTCAAGATTGCTCTCAATCACGCACCAATATTTCTAGAAAATTGCACTCAAAGGTGCTCAGGCCGAGCATCGTCGTCGGTAAATAAATGGCTACGATGCTGGGAGGAGCCACGATGGTGAGATAGAGGCGCGTCGATGTGGGCGATGATGTATGCACTTATTGAAGCAGGTCGTGGTCGACGCGACCTAGGGCTGTGGGTGTAAATGACATGCGAAGTGGGGTTGGTGGAGTGGCTGCTGGCGATGGCTGTGTTGCCGACAACTGTGGGATTTTACATCGGGATGGTGATAGCGGCAGCGACAAAGTTCGGCAATTGGAAGGTGTTGCAATGTGATTATGGTGACAGTGATGAAGATATGTGTATACACGTACTTGGCAGCGACGTTGGAGGAGAACATTTCAATTTTGGATCGGGCAACATCGTTTAGGACATAGCGAATTCTGTGATCGTTATCTCGGTGAGTAAACACTCACAACTATACCTATAATTCATTGGCTACTCCATACATAGATAATCCCGATTTTGGTTGAAGTGTTTGGTTTGATTGTATATTTGGGATTGATTGTTGATTGGATACTTGTTGAATATGTTGTTTGGAAGTATCAATGTGCAAACGGAATTCTGCTTGATTGCAAATTGAATATAAATATTTAATTCTGTGTAGATGGGAGTTCGACAGAACTCGACACGGGTCATACGGTAGATTTGTAAGTGTTGATTGATTGGTTCATATTTTGGAATAATTATACACCAAATTTGTATATTTGGATATTTATTTATTTTATCTTTTAAAAAAGATTTTTTGAAAAGTTTTGGAAGAATCTATTTAGGGGTTTAAAATCATTTTAAATAATATTTTATAAACTATTTACTAATGATTTATTTAATCTAACTTCTTTTTCATATTTAAGAGATATATTCTTAATTAAAAATACAGTTTACTTTGTATCATATAACCCATTATAAATCGCTAATGTATTTATTTATATATTTTAAATCTCAGTAATTTTCAAATCATTATTTAGAAATTTTATATATTATCTAGAAAATATGAAATGATTTCTATGCTTATAGTTGACTTATAAAGTGATTTGGAAGTTAAAGTATATGTCTATTATATTTATATTAGTCTAGAAATATTTTGTTATATTATTATTATTATTTCTTAGTCTTTCACATTGAATTACTTACTATAAATGATTCACCGTTGATATTGATTTATGATATATTTTTAATATGATACGGTGATAAGATCCTTCTATTTGATTTGTGAGATTTCATTTCTTTACGATGAAAAATCTAAATAAACAAATAATAACACCGTCCGGTAAGGACTTTCGATAACATTTTTCCAGTTATTCATCGGACTTGTCATATATAGAGATATTTAGTGTGGATCGAGTGTAGTTTATGAGCCTTGAATAATTATTCGAATAATATGTGGTGGTATGTGACACCGTTATGTTATTTATTTGATTATTTATTGCAAGTAAATATCACTCAAACGAGGATTACACTCAAGTGTATATGTGATACTCAGTATGACATATCATATAATCAGGTGGTGACTTGCGAGAGCCGTGTATCGGCCTACGATTAGAGATATTTATAACTATAGGGTATGAGTACGAGATGACCATCCACATCGTGTCCAGCTTCCTTTATTTCTCGAGAGTGAATTAAATTGGCCAGTATCCACCCAAGCAGCCTGATCGTGGAGTTGCACCCCAAATCCGCGACATCATTGTTGTATATTATATTTGATGTGCATCGTAGTAGTAGTGAATATGTAGTTGCCTATAGCCCCTTGTGTGACATAGGCCAGCAGTCTGTTACCGTTAGGGGCAACTGTAGGGTTGTGACTGAGGCTATGCGTAGACGAGCTATAGGTGTATGTGGGTCACGATGTCCATTGAGGCAACTGAAGACTGTAGGAACAAATCCGGCTATTAGCGGGAGACTAGTAGACCCTAGGTTCCTGAAGCATGTTGTTTGCTATCAGTCTCCCTTTCTGGTTTGAGATTATGTGTGTGTTGTGGATTGACATATATTATTCACTATCCGATGAGTTAGTTATAATAGTGACCGTTTTTCTAAAGCATAGTCAGTCCTCGCATATCCATACTCTTCTGGTTTGATATTTTAGATATAGCCTTTGTTTATTGATTGTAATTTGGATTATGATAGATTATCTTTGTGTTTTGTATAGTATTGGATATTATTTGGATGATTTGAACTGCTATCTCACGTTTTCTACTGGTTATATGAATTTTATAATATTATATTAATGCATTGTTGTGTATTAGCCCGATTCGCTTGATGATTTCATTTTTTTATGACCATATTTTATTGTATGGATGATTCACCTATTGGATATAATATTCTTAATTTCTATTGAATTATTTTATATGGATGATGACATTTTTATGCATGGTTTTGGTGAGATTTATGTTACGAGATATTTTAGATATCTTTTAAGCTGTTGTAATTATAAACCATGCCTATGTCTCCCTCTTTATATATGTACATACTATATTACACTGTAATCATTGACTTGAGTTGTTATGCCATATTATCACATTATTATCCTTGGAAGATAATATTTCACTTATATTTATAAATCCTATGATTCAGACATGGTCTTACCCGTGTGTAATTTATCTAATACTCGGGTCTGTCCAAGACTTTATAGATTCAGGGTAGTGAGCCCAAGTTGTGTTTATTGGACGTAAAGGAGATTTGGAATTCTGTATAGATTTCATCATCCTGTATTGTATCGTATCGTATTGTTTCATGTATATATATATATCCTTATGATGTACGTAAGAAACACATTGTATATTATGTATTATGTCTTATCGTTGCGATTCTTACTCCATGTGCTCTGTTACTTACAATATATTATGTGTTGTTCTATCCCGATGCACATGTATTTATTGCTTAGTGTCGATACTTTGTACATATAGGTGAGTTATTTATTTGATGTTTTAATACGTACCAATGTTGGCCTAAGGGAATATTCATATGTGTATCTCATATCATTTCAATCTCTATATTATCGGACAGTAGTACTTCGTAGTACTCTTGGATAATATGAGTATAGTTGTGGAGGTGTCACAGTTGGTATCAGAGCAGATTCAAAACAATACATTATATATATGACACACAAGTTAAGACTTCACTGAGACTTAGTGTCCCTGTCCCCTTGGGTGTGTTAGGTTAGTAAGTCTATAACAAAAATATATAAATATTATACGATGATTATCGAGGTAATCATTTGGGGACATACTTGTTATTTTCCTATTATATATTATCCTAATCTCTACTTCTTCGGTTTATTTGACTTTGTGTAAAACACAAGTTATCAAATGAGGTAGTACACGAAATCGTTGTTGGTTGGACCAATAGTGTCAGCATTTGGTGAAGGTAAATAAAACTCTGTGTGGCTTTGAATGGAGTTGCTTGATCCGGTAGTAACCAAAGTTGTGCAGTGGAAATTGATAGATTGCTTTCCGCTGAATGCGTTTGTTTGCTTGTTTGACTAGGTGTGTATTGTTGTGTTGATACTTGTTTGATTTTATAGATAATGTGTGATAATTTTTATTGTTGTTGATGATTGAAGAACTAAATACACGCACGTATTTTGGAAATAAATATTTTTTTTAATCGATTATATAATTTGATAAAATATAAGATATGAATTTGATTTTTTAATTGATAGGAAATATTTTAGAAGTTTTTTAGTGTTAATTTGTCCGTTAGGTGTTGTAAGAATTCTGTTCGATGCGCATGACCAACGTTATCTTGATAGCGATTCTTAAACACTAGAACGAGACATTTTGACACAATTGTTTAAAAAAATTTTTTTTTTTTTTTTTGAAAAAAAGCTAATGTTTTGGAAATTATATTTTTAGTTCTGTCGAGATTTTGGAAAGGAGAATGTTTCTAGAATGTTGAAATAAAAATAACGTTTTTGAAAGGGAATCATTGTTTTCAAAAGTGAATAACCGGTTAAGTCAAGCATGTATAATTTGAAAAATAAAAAAAATAAATGAAAGCCTCGATCAAGATAATGTATTAGATTGTAAAATTGCTTTTATACCCTATTTATCTAAATTATAGCTATCCAAGAAAATGAAAAATATCATTTCAAGTTAGGATTTCAAGTGTACCTCTAATTAATTTCACATAGTAATCCCGACATGTTCTTATGGAGAACTGCGTAAGATCATGCTGTTTTAATGAGTCAAATAGACAATTGTCATCTTTATGTGCAGAAATTTTTATATCATTTAATAAACATAATGTCTTACATATGATAAATGGCTACAAGAAAATCATGGTGGCTTATGGTTATTATTCAAGTTTCTTTTCCTTGTTTATCATCACAGTTTCACCGTTTCTTTATACTATTATTTTCGTTCTCTCGTAAACAGTCATGCCATTTACTATATTCACTATATAGCGAACTTACATCTTATGGCAACTTCTGTTCTTAAAGTGCGAAAACATTTACAAGGTATCTTCTTCTTCTTCTTCCTGTTTCTTTCCTTCCTTTTTTTTTTTTTGCCGTTTGGTTTATGTTATTCATTGAGATGCATTGATAATCTCACTGACTCGCCTTTTCCTGGTGTGATTTTGTGAAAATCCTGTAGCACTCTGCAATACTTGGTGCATTATACTGTGGTTATATTATCTGGTATAGGTATACTTGGTGCACATTGGTATCAATATATATGTTGAAGAGATTTGATTTACTATTCTACTTGCATCAATTTTGTTCCATTCTTCCTGGTTTACAGTTAACAACTTAGCTAAAAGTTCTGGGAGAAAAACGGATTTTCTGAGTTCTTTGGTTCTTCGCATACGTAAAAATTCAGTTTGATTGTCCATGTGTTCTATTAGCAGGTTTAAAAGCGACATGATTTTCATATTCACCTGATGTTCATCTAGTCTAGTTCGGTATTCGTTGGCAGCTAGGATCCTTCTGTTCGGAGGAATATAGTGTTGTACTCAAACTTCCATGCAATATATCCATAAAAGCTGACTTCTTATCAAAAACAGTATTTAGAAGTGAAAAGCTTCCTAACCGTATCGTCTTCTAGAGTTTATGTAAACTACTTTTGTCCAATGCTAGTGCTTTATTATTGTTCAAATATACTTTTTTGTGCTTTATATTTTATGTAATGGTCAGGTGACCTGCTAACCTAGCTTTTAAAAGTAAATAAATAAAATAAAATTCTAGCTAAAGTAATGAAGTGGGTTGACAATGCATTGGTTGTTTTGTCTATAAATCTCAAACCATTGATTTGTTTTCAATGATTTTAAATTTGTTAGAAAGCTATGTTATTTGAAAGCCCTTTTTGTTTGAAATGCAATGTAAAATTTTGTAGTTAAGCAATGTAAAAAAACGTGAATTATAAAAAGAAGTGTTTCACTGTCCCAAAATGGAAAATTCTTATAATAAAGCTGAATTCATTTAACCATATCTTTGTAATAGTTTATCCGATTTCGGCGATTTCACCCATTCCGAAAAGCGAAGAGCAAAAAATACAACTTTTATTTCAAGTTTTTCACAAAATTTTGACATTATGTAGACGAAAAACTTAGGTAGTGTTTAGTTTGTTTTTTTTTTTTTTTTAATTTTGGATTTCCGTTCATACAAAAATGTACACAACGCATTTATGTTGCCGAAAACGACCAATTTAGAAAACGAATTTAACATATAAATGAAAAACAACATTATTTAATTTTCCGTGTTTTGCGAAATAACACAAGCACGTGAAACAATTCATTTTTTCGTCGTTCCCTCTATTCCTTCCGTCCTCTCATCCAACTTTCATTCATCCCCTCCATCGTCCTATATTTGACATACATATTGAAAACCGAAAACCGAAAACACAGAATTTGTTTTTAAACCAAACACTACCTTAGTTTTTCAAAGTGAACCCGCTCTTGTATATATTTCAGATTTTGACCATCTATAGAAAACACTTGTAACTTGAGTTGTAATTTATAATTTTACAATGCGAACAGTGTTTTGGAAAGTTAACTTACTACGTAACAATTCGTCATTTGAAATGATGACTTAATTTAGTCATTTTAACCCTTAAAATTTAGTTAAAAAGTGGTTAAAATATAAAAGTGAAGTTGCTCCTACTTTTAAATGAATGCATACTTCTTGTAACTTTTCATATGTGACTGATGATTTGTAACGAACCGTAATTTTTGATTTCTTTTGATGTGAGAAAACTATAAATTTAAGATTTAACAATGAAAGGAATAACTAGAATGTAATATTAGTAATGTTGATGTAAGGTAATGGATAACTAGTTTAATGCAATTTCAATTTATTGAAATGATTGTAAATATAAAATGTGATTATAAATTGAAAATAAAAGAAATAAACCAAATATTATATTAATTGGTGAAATAATATGTAATATTATTGTAATTGGATAAAATCAGTGTTATGTAAGTATTTATAACATTTGGTTGTAAATAATAAAACCATAAATGTGATGTAAAATGTGACCATTGTGATATGTGAAACGACCCGACTTCCTATTCCCAGGAAATCGCATCATTTTGAAGAAAGAAAGGGATAGAAGAAGAAAAGAAAGAGAAAGAAGAACACAAACAACATCAGAGAACTCACAGCGGAACGAATAAAATATAATATATCAAATAAAATATTACATAGTATCAGATTACATCAGAGTTACACAACTATACAACACATATTAGACAGTTATAAACATCTGTCTAATTCATACAACTCAAGTACAACAGAAGAAACAGATACCAAACACAGCGGAACCAATATATATCTACACGTCGAAGCCTCCTGCTCCATTACTCCTCCAGAATTCGTCAAGCTAACCTGAATCACTTGACTACTCATACGTAATATGAGTACCCAAGAGTTTAATAAAACAGAAAATAAACACTCGGGTCAGACAGGGGTCTGGTGTGAGTAAACGGTTTAAAATTGCTTAACTTTAGAAAACCTTTGAAAGAAAAAGTATCACGTAAGACTTCCCACACATAAACATGGAAAAGTTTTTACCTTACGCTAACCAAAACATTTGATAGGAAATCCAGTGATATTATAATAGTGTCTAGGGTTTTCAAAATAAATTACAGAAATAGCTGGAATGCTTGCATCTCACGTTCCAACATAGTTGGGCACAATCAAAACCGTACAGACACTTATTGGATTTTGGATTCCATCAATGGCAGGGCTACTGGGGTACCGCCCGTCACAGTACGTGGCCTAGATCACCGTACCGAGGAGCCACCCTAACTCCCCTGCAACACAAGGCCGGACCCATCCCTTACTGGATAGTTCCGAACAAGACAACCCCGGCGGTTGTCCGGATCAACCGCCCCACACAGCCGAATAAAAAGGGACTTCTAGACAGGGGTAAATCTTGCTCTCCAGTGGGAGCTACCCACGAAGCCTTGCTGCACCTCCCCTGTTTTAGCCATTCCCGGTTGATGAGGCTTGAGGCTGCGATTACCTTTAGAACACATCTCTTAGAATGCTCATCGTCCGCCTGACGATGTGCTGAAAGCATTCAATCCATACAAGTTCGTTCCGGGTTCGAACGAAACCGAAGGCACTATCTCGTTGCACTCATTTTGGAATCACCCTCAGAGTCAACGACCATAGCCCTTGCACTCTGATTCGCCATCTCGAATCTATAAGTGCTATTCCGTCAAACTCATTACGGAATCACCCACAGAGTTATACTGACGTATAGCCCTTACACCTCGAGCCTTCACTTGCTCCTCTTGGATTAACGACCTAACGTTTAATTGGAATCGATGTGGTTTTCGGATTCCAAATATGGAAACCCGATCCCGGTCTCATCGAAACCAAACGCCATTTTAATGTCCAAGTTGTACTTAAGGGATTTAAATAGTTTAAAACTTATATACAGGATGATATATAACAGGTAGATGAATAACATTATCACAATAGATAATTCATAACAACATTCATCTCATAAAGCAATATATCACATATCTCATAAACATCCAAATCATCCATTATCAACCAAACACCCTATATCAATCATCCAATATCATTCAACATCCAATATCAATCATTCAATATCAACAAATCATCCAAAGAAGAATTGATTAACTCTTAATCAATTTAATTAATCTTTAATTAAATTAATTACAATTCTTTAACCATTTGGATTATCTTAATCCTGCTTCATTGATTTATTACAAATCAAATTCATTTATCATCTTCTAATGATCTTCCTAATTAATCTTCCTTGATTAATTATCTTCTAATTACATTCAAGTAATTATCCATAACCATATTCAGTAATTAACCTTTAATTACTATCATTAATAATGATCCTTCATTAATTAATTAACTATAATTAATTACATTAAACCTTAATTAATTACAATTAATTAATCATATTTAAATTAATTACATAAATTAATACTTCATTAATTATATTAATTAATAATCTTTATTAATTAATAATCCTTTAATTAATTAAATAATTAACTTGTAATTAATTATCTCATTAACCATAAACAGTAATTAACAATTTGTAATTACTTATCTTAATTAATCAACTTCTTAATTAATTAACTTCTAATTTAATTATATTAATTCTTGATTAATTAACCCATTTAATTAATCTTAATTACTTCATTAAGTAATTATTAATCAATAATTAATCCTTAATTAATTACTTTAATAATTAATTACTATTTTAATTAATTACACTTAGTAATTAACCTTAATTAAATCTCATTCATTTAACAATCACATTGGTTAGTTAATTACCTAAAATAATTAAGTAATTAACTCTTAATTACTTAACAAGTAATTATAACTAATTACTTCCTTTAATAAACCTTAATTACCCCCTTAACAAAATTTGATTCCATTATTAAATAAATCTTAAATCATTAACTAGTTAATTACTCCATAATTTAATTAACTTAAAAACAATTAAGTTAATCAGTTCCTAATTAATAACTTTAAGTGATCATCCATTAATCACTTCTAATTAATTACTCACATGAGTAACTTCTCTAATTACTTCCATAAGTAATTACCATTCTAATTACATTCAAAAATTACCCATTGATTACTTCATTAAGTAATCATACTTAATTAATCCAAAATTTAGTGATTATTAAAAATTAAATAAATAATTAACTAATTATTTAAAATTAATTAAACAATTAATTAATTAATTACTTCTTTATATTTCAAAATCCTTAATTAAGAATTCATTAATCTTAATAACAAATCATATTTATTAAGTATTCTCAAATTCGTATCAAAATAATCTAACCTTATTTATCTTAATAAATAAGTTATTTGAAATAAATCAAATTTTAACAACTTAAAATATATTATTCTATTTCGATTTCAAAATTATAACAATAACCTTATTCGGAAATAATGTATTTTGAAATCAATTTCAAATTTAATACATTATAAATTAACTAATTTAAACTTATTAATTTTAAATATAAATTTGAAACTTGTTATTAAAAACATTTCTGAACACTTACTTAAACCTTGGTTAAATTCAAACACTAACTCAATTTACATTTAAAGTTTGACTAACATGGTTTTCAAAACAAACAAGTTTAACTTTGTAAATTTACTTCTTCTCAAACTTAGGCCATGATTTCATTTTACTGGAAAACTTGTTTATAACTTAAAACTTAATCAAAATTTATTCAATAAGTTTAAATTTCAACTTAATACACAGCTCAACAACCCAGGAACACTCAAACTACACGAAACATTCCCAACGCAACCGAGCGATCTTCTCTCCCTCTTCGAGTCAAACACGAACTCAACACAGCAACTCACCCGAGTTCCCAGTTCCACGCAAGAACCCACCCTGCTTCTCTTCGTCCCCAAATCTATCTTCCCCAGCTCAAAGCTTCTCCGTGCACACAACTGTGCTCGTGCACCTAGCACGGCAATCCCATCGACGTCGAGCCCTCCTCTGACCTTCACCAAGTCGGCGACAACCTCATAGCACCATCCCTCAACCCAGAACTAAAAATAGAAGTACGAATCAAAATTCGAGCATCTGCTCGAGACTCAGAAATAACCACGATCACCAAAATTTCCCAACGCCGATCATCTCGTTGCCGTTTCCACCTTGCCGAACCCACCATAGAGACGCCACAACCCCACGCTAAGTTTCCCTCAAGAAGCGATCACCTCCGTTCCTCAGTTCGTGACGCAATTGCCTCAGTACCCACGGCAAACTAAACTCACTGCAAAACCCTATTTCATTCGATTCCCATCAATTTACTCAATAGAAAAATCAATTTGTATTTTTCCTTCAATCCTTAGCCCAAAGGCTTGCTTCACCCACAAAATCAATTCAAAACAACAACTGAATCAAAAACAATTCACCAAAGTTCCCAAAACACTCAAACCCAAATTTCGAATAAATTACCACACTAAAAATTACAAACTTCATATCTAAATTCATGATTTTACATCCAGATTACATGCATGGAGTTGAATTTTGAATTTAAGAAAATAAATTTTTAACAAATATTCATGTTCCTCTGTAATCTTTACTTAATTCATGTTTTATGATATTAAAAATTTCCAGACTATTTTAAAATCTTTATTATACAATTACAAATCTGTTTCATTCAAATACTAAAGACTAATATGGTTTTGAGTTGTTGGCATTGAATTTCTTTGAATAGAAATAAACCTGGACATATAATAGTGATGTAAATATTCACTGACTTCTCACCACATAGCATATATACAAACATGCATTCAAATTCAGGCATACATATAAACATATCATATCACTTTACTTCAAACTTAATTCATATTTTCCAGATAAATTTTTAAAGGTGAAACTGTTTTTGAGATAAAGATTTACTCACCTCATTGACTTTGCAGTAAACAGAGCAGAGAAACTTTACTTCCCAGGCTTGACACTTTTAACTTGAAAAATGCTTTTACTTTGCTGTTGATTTTCCTTTGCATGTTTTAATTTGATGATTAAAAAGATTGAAACTTGCTGATCTTCACTTGCATGATTAGGTTGCAGGTTGGTTTGAACTTTTAAATACTGTTTGAACTTGCAGATTTGAACAACTTCTGGTTTAGAGGTTGCAGGTTGATCTTTATTTCAAATGCAGGTAAATTTTGCTTTCCCTTATCAGGTTTTGATTTTGATTTTTTTTTTTCTTAGATTCAGATTTCAGATTCAAGAAGGTGGTTTATTGTTTTGCCATTAAAATATTTGAAAGGAAGCAAACAATGTAAAATGAAAATGTTATGTTTTTATTAAAATTAAAGAAAGTAAGCCTTAAATGAAGACACTTGTCCCATAAGTATTAAATTTCCTTACATTTGTTAATTAAAGAAGTTTACATGTTTACACATGTCTCTAGTATTTTAATAAATTTTTATTTAATTTGAAATGTAATATAAACTTACATAATTAATTTACCTTTATTAATAAATGTTTACATATGTAAATATGAGTTTACCTCTAAAAGAAAAATGTTCTACAACTAATTATAATGTAAATAATTCTTATGCATAAATTTAAAATCTAAAACATTTATATTTATACACTTATAATCATTTAAAATTAAACACTTTAAGAGAAATAAAATAAAACTTTGATTAAATCCTTTATAAACTATCATATTAAAATAACAATTATCTTTAAATTTTTTTAAAACAAATGAATAAATCTTAAAATTATCTTTTGAAAACATTGATTCTAAAACAAAGCTTCAACCTACAATATTCATACATTATAAATTATCAATTGTTTTAGTTAAATTTCAAAACAACTCAAATTATAACATATACATACATATATATTACAATTCGAAAATTCAACTTTTATTTTAAACAAAAGGTATACCATTCACAATATATATCAATGTATATATTATAAATAGAATTAAAATTTTATTAGCTATGAAAAATAATTCTTATCAAATTTTATTGCCAGATTATAAATTCATTAACCTTTAAAAATTAAATTCACCTAATTAAATTAAAATTACAAAGAAAATTATTAAACCAATTAAATTATTTACACAGATTATTAAATCGATATTGCCCAAAATTCCGGGTCGTTACAATATGTTACCAATTTATTTAAGCCGTTGAAATCAATTTGAAAATCAGTGAAATTAAATGTAATTAAATATTGCAGTTGATACAAGAAAAGATGTTAACTATAGAGTTGAGTGAAATAAAATGTTTAGTAAATGAGTAAACATATTTCTATTTGTTTGAAATGTATTTTAGCTTAGAGATTAATTATAGGAATAAGAAATCAATCATTTAACAAGAAATTGATAACTTTTGGTTTGTATACAATAATTCCATAAATAGTTTAAATTATTATAGAAGGAATTGAATTGTCTCATTTCTCTTTTAAAATTTTACTTAGAAACCAATAGCAATTAATGTGATTGAAACCTTTTAATTAAAAAAAAGAGAAGACGTTAATTGTAGACATACATTGAAATAAATTTAAATTGGATGATTTATTTTCAATTAATCCAGTTCATGTTTCAAATTTTAGTGTTGGTTTACTGTATATATGTTTGTACCTAAATATAAACTTATGTTTTAGATCCAACTATATCAAAAAAGGATTATTTAGGTTTGAAATCTCTTATAGTTTTAAAGTAAATGTTAATAGGAGATTATAAACGGGTGAAATAGATTTACACTTGACTATTTCCTTTTCACTTGGACTTGATTAGATTTTAATTGCAACATAGTTTACCTTCCCATCTTCGCTCTTCTAATTTACTCTTACATTCATTGCCTCCTTATGTGGATTAGTAGCATAGCTTTTATCTACAAATGTAAACTATAAGTGGAGATAAAGATGTGTATGTGTGTGTATCATACACCTGATTATATTACCTCATCTATGCTGTCATATTTGTTTAATGTATGTTAATGCATTCCTAGTAAGAGAGAGGAATGAAAGATTTGCCTTAATTAATTGCACAAATTTGGGTGGAGAATTTAATTTCATTTATTGTGTGTTAATGTAAAATTAAATAGGTGTAACTGTGAGTTTATGTGAGTTAAGAAAAGTAATAAAGAGGAAACATAAGTTTAAAATTTGAATTCCAAAGGTTTGTTAGTAGTGTATATCTGGTTCGTGCATTCCTTCATCGTTATTTAATACATACCACATTGCTTTCCTCATTTTGTTGTTTCTCCATTTTCGTTTGTTTCCTTCATATTTTTTCTGAAGCTACATCTTCCCAAACGTGAGTTTCATTTTATATGTATACATATTTTTTTATTTAACATTTCTTCATCTCTTTACACCATCTTCTACCTCCAATTCCTAAAGTAAAAAAAAGTGAATTCGTTGTTTTCTCCATCTCATGTCATATTTCTATAGCCACTTCATTTATTTTATTTTGTTTTTCTGTAACCTTCTTCTACAACCTTACATTTTTGTTTTTATTTTGGTAGTCTATATTTTCTGAAGCCTTCATTTTAGAAACATGATATTCATTTTTGTCCCTCCACCTTCATTTCTTTATTATTAAATAACCTAACACTATATTTCTTCTTTTACGTTTTGTTTCTCCTGACACCTCATGTTCATTTAGTTCAAATTATTCATTACTAAATCTATAATCTCATCATCATATTGTTCACGTTTTTTAAATTGTTCCTTCATTTTTTTCTTATCGTCGCTTCATTTCCTATGTTTAGATCTCCATTCAAATCTTCCTTTCTCCGAATTATTTTAATGTGAACTTGCAAATTCAAAAGCTTTCGTGTTTGCAAATTCGAAAGCTTTTATGAAACAAAAGTTTTATTTATTTTCATTTTTCCTACATGTCCTGCCCTCATCTTAGTTTCTTTCTTTCATCTTTGCCTGAAGCCTTATCTTGAGAAAAATGTAAGTATTAAACTTTGTTTATTTTTTTATTTAAACGTGTACCAATTATTATTTTAATAATATTTCTTATAACATGAATATCTTTTACATATAAACTTCGATTCATGTGCGATTTCTTCTATTGGAATTTTGGATTTTTATTGGATTTAAATAGACTGTAAATTAAAGGTGAGTGATTTAACCCACTCACAAATACTAAACCATCTTTTGTTAGTTGAATTAAGTTTATGATGCGATAAGAATATTATTGGTTGTTGTTTGGTAGTTTGATTTGACATTTTAATTTAGTTTGAATTTATATTGAATTTAATTGCCATGTAAACTAATATTGTACCTGATAATGATAATCAAATATTTGTTGTGATTTATTGGTTGGTTTGAATGATGATTGTGATGGATGTTTAATTGTTGATATTTGGACGATTGGATGTATGTTTATTCATATGTTGTTATCACACTACATGTTTTCTTAGTTTATTGTTAGTAAATCACTATGGGTTGAAATGATAAATATCTAAATGGAATTATAGATTAGGGAAAAATCGTTATGGCTTGAAATGATAAACTAGAGCGATTTTATAGATTTTGATTTTTTAACTCGGGATTGCAGGTTGAAATCATATATATCCGTAAATTTAAATTTATTGCAGATTGAAATGATATATATCTATATCACTTGACCATAGGGAAGAAAATTATATAAGGACACCGAATTGGTCAAATTAAATGATTTTGAATCCTTAACTTTTGAATCCAGTTAACTGATATTTTGAAATAAAAATTAGATTATATGAACTGAATTATTTTCAAAATCCAAGCTTTAAAATGTTGAAATTGAAATCGGTTTAAATGAATTGTTTGAAGTAAATTGGAATTTTAAAGTTGAATTTTGAAATATAAATAAAATTTATCAAAACTAAATTATTGTAAACGTTTGAATATTTAAACTTTGAAATCTGTTGAATTTGAAGTGGTTTAAATTATAGTCCAAACTTGGATTTGAAATCGATATAAACTGAAATGGTTTTTATGAGAATTTGTATTGAAAGATTAAACATTGAGTTTTGTTGATTTGAAATCTGGATAGGTCCAGATTTGTTGAAATGAAAGAAGCAGTTTGATTTGATACTATTTTCAAAATAAATTATTTAATATAAACTGTTTAAAAACCTATTATTTTAAAATTTAGATTATTATAATTTCAAATTACTTACTATATAAACCATTTCCAATAATTAAACCATTTTATATGAAAACTATTTTAACTGTTTTAAAATAATTAAACTATTAAACTATTGAACTATTAAAAACAAATTTAACTATTAAAGATATTTTAAATCTATTTTAAATTATTAAAACTATTTTTAAATCTATTTTAGAAATATTCGTCTTATGCTCTGGGTGACTTATCAGCTTCTGATTTCAGTCAGTTAGTTAGTAACTCTGCTTTTATTTTCTCTGACATTGAGTTAGATCATGAGTTTATTAGAAGTAAGGAACTTGATGGGGCTAGAGATCTATGGGCTTATGAGAGTCACTAGTTGGAACATTAGAGGTTTGAATGACCTTAATAAATGTGATAAAGTTAGAATCTTTTTTAAAGACTTTTCTATTGACATTGCTCTTCTATAAGAGACTAAAATAGAATGTCCTGATTTTCGTTTTTTTAGAAGATTATGAGGCTTTCGTTTTAGAAAATGGGTTTTTCTTCCTTCCGTGGGCTCTCCTGGGGGTTTAATGATTGGTTGGAGAGATAATCTCTTTAAATTACTGTAGTGTATTCAAAAACAGCACTCTTTACACATTATTTTAATTAATCTATCCGACAATTCTTTTTTAAACATTTCTAATGTTTATGGGCCTAACTCTAAAATAGATAGGCGGATTCTCTGGAATGAATGCCTCGAGTTTAGATCTTTTGCCCCGGATCTTGGATATTGGGGGGTGATTTTAATGTTACTCGTTTTATTGGGGAGCGTTCTCCCCGGGAAGGAGATTATTCGGCAATGGAGGAATTCGATCAATTTATTATTCATTCTAATTTGATTGAAATTCCTCTATCCAATAGAGATTTTACTTGGAGTAATAATAGGGAATCTCCCTCCTTTTCTCTCTTAGATAGATTTTTCGTTAGTGATGAAATTGAGAATAAGTTTCCTATCTGTAGAGTGTCAGGTTTACCTTACACCCTTTCAGATCATTGTCCCATTATTCTTTCTTGCGATAGTCATAGAATTATTAGTAGAGCCTTTAAATTTGAAAAAATATGGCTTCTAGAACCAGGTTTTTCAAATTTAATCATCAATAAATGGTCTTCTATGAGTTATTATAGTCTTAAGTATTGTGATAATTCAGCTAAAGCTTTTGTGCTCAAACTTAGAAAACTCAGGATTTTTTTAAAAACTGGAATAAAAACATTTTTGGTAATATAAAAATTAAAAAAGAAAATATTCTTAATGAGTTGCTCAAGCTAAATAAGATTGAAGAATCTAGACATTTAAGTTTAGGTGAGAGAAATGTTCTTAATAACTTAAAAGATGAGCTTAATTCTATTCATGATAAAGAGGAAGTTATGAGGAAACAAAGATAAAAAATTCAATGGATCAATGAAGGTGATAATAATACCAAATTTTTTCATAATATAGCTAATAGTAGAAAACATAGTAATAAAATTAATTCCATTTTAGTTAATAATGTGGAATTAGTCGAACAACATGATCTCAACAATGCTTTCACTGAATATTATAAAGATATCTTCGGAAATAAAAATAAGCATAAAGTTAGTGTTAGATGGAATGATCTTTATCCATCCGTCTCTAATATTAATCTTTCTGATTTAGATGTTCCTTTTACTGAAGAGGAAATCCGAAAAGCCATTTTTGATTTACCAAGAGATAAATCTCCGGGCCCGGATGGATTTCCTATTTTCTTTTATAAAACTTTTTGGGAGGCTTTAAAATTAGACTTAATTAGTATGTTTAATGAATTTTATAATGGTAATCTCCAATTAGGTTGTTTTAATTTTGCTAATGTTATTTTATTACATAAAAAAGTTGGTGCTAATACTTTAAAAGATTTTAGACCCATCTCATTGATTAATTGCTCTGTTAAAATTATTTCTAAAGTTTTAGCTAATAGACTTAGTTTAAAAATGAATGATCTAATTGATTGCTCTCAATCAGCTTTCATTAAAGGAAGAAATATCACTGATGGTGTAGCAGTTGTTCAAGAATAAATTAATTTTTGTTGTAAAAATAATATAACTTGTGCTATTTTAAAATTAGATTTTGCTAAAACTTTTGACTCGGTTGATTGGGATTTTCTAATAGATATTTTCCTTGCTAGAGGCTTTAGTAATAGATGGATTAACAGGATCATTGACTTGCTTAAAACTGGAAACTCTAGTATTATGGTTAATGGTATTTTAGGTAATAAAACCCAATCCAAGAGAGGTTTAAGGCAAGGGGATCCTTTATAGCCTCTTCTGTTTTATTTAGCGGCTGATGTCTTTTCTAAGATTATTAAGAATGCTGTTAACAATAATCTTTTGGGTTTTATTGGTAATGATAGTTCAAGTTTTGGTTTGTTTGTCCTTCAATTCGCTGATGATACTTTGCTTTGTTCCTCTCATCTTCCTAGACACATTATTGCTCTCAAGTTTATTCTTTATAGTTTTGAACTTTTGTTAGGTTTAAAAATAAACTTTGATAAAAGTTCTATTTTAGTTTTAAATGATATTGATAAAGTAGAAAATTTAGTTGCTAATACTTTAAATTGTAAAACTATGAGTTTTCCAATCGACTATCTTGGTTTTGTAATCAGACCTTCAAAACTTAAGCACGAGGATTGGTTAATAATCATTGATAAAATTAAAAATAGGATTACTAATTGGAATGGGAGATTCTTATCTAGAGCTGGTAGACTGGTTTTGATTAATTCTGTTTTATCAGCTCTCCCTATCTATTGGATGTCTATGCACCTTTTTCCTGATTGGTTGATAGATAAAATAGATAAAATTAGAAGGGATTTCCTTTGGAGTGGTGAAAATCCAAACAGTAGCATTAAATGTTTAGTTAATTGGGATACTGTTTGTAAGTCCAAAAAAGAGGGTGGTTTAGGAGTCATTAATTTACATAATATGAACCTGTCTCTTCTTGGTAAATGGTTATGGAAATTTAGAGATATTAGTGATAATGCCATTTGGAAGGAGACTATATCTAAATATTACTACAATGGTAGTTATAATCACTATCTAATTAGTCCTTCGATTTATAGTAAACTATCTTATTTTTGGAAATCCATCTTAAAATGTAGTGATATTTTTAACTTAGGTGTAAATCTTATTTTTCATTCTGGTAATAATACTTCTTTTTGGCATGATAGTTGGATTTCCGCTACTCCTCTAAAGAATGAGTTCAAAGATTTATATGTATTTGTAATTTTAAATTTGCATTTATTTCTGATGTTTTTAACTTTGAAAGTGACCCTCCATGGATTTTCAATTTTAATAGTATTTTAGTCGGCTCTACCCTTAGACAGCTTTATTTGCTTTATGCTAAGCTAAATCTTTATAATATTGATAGCGATAATGATTATATTAGTTGGGAGTGGGATAAGAGTAAGAAATATTCTTCTAATTCCTTTTACAAATTTATTAACTTTTCGGGTGTTGCTATCAATTGTTTTAAGTTTATTTGGAAGTCAAATGCTCCTCCAAAATCTAAGATCCATATGTGGCTCATCATTCATGATAAATTAAAAACTATTGAATTTTTAAAAAAGAAAAATATTAACATTGATAATAAATGTTATTTTGGTAACACATACTCTGAAGATATTAATCATATTTATTACGAATGCACGGATGCTCATTTTATTCTTATAAAGACCCTTAATATTTTTGAGTTTAATATTAGTTCTAGAGTTTCTGATTGTTTTTTCTATTGGAACTCTTTTAGATTTAAGTTCAATAAGGATTTTAGATACTTGCTTGATACTTTATTCACCATTTCTTGTTGGTTCATTTGGTTTGAAAGAAATCAAAGAATTTTTAATAATAAAAATAATCACTATAATAATTTGATAATTTTAATTTCATCTTTCTGCTTAAATTGGATATCAAATCCCAAATATAAATTAGCCAAAAATAATTGCTTTAAGGAATATCTTAACAAGTTTAGAAATAATATTAAAATATTCAAACTTAACATAAATAATTTTGTCTCTAATAATATTTATATTAATTCCTATTCTAATTTTAATAATGTTCACATGATGCATTATAATGCTCTTCCTATAATAGGCCCTTAAAATTGTTTCTTGTTTTGTTTTTATTTCTTTTTTTTAGTCCTTGTTTTCTTATTTGTTTTCCTTTTCAATTTGGTTCTTTTTTCCTTTACTTTTTTAGAATTGTTAGTTTTTGGTTCTAGCTTATCCTTGCTTTATTTTTCACTTTGGTTTTTATTGTCACATATATGTATATAAATTCTATTTATATACATATATGTGATTCATTCTAACTTGGTTTCCTAGTTTCGTTACAGGTTTGGTTTAGGTAGGTTGCTGGTTTTTTCTCTTGACTGGTTTGCAGGTTAGCTTGCAGCTTTGTACAGGTTGGCAGGATAGCTTTTCTCAGGGATTCTGATTGCGTCTGGCATTTCTTTTTGGTTACTCCAGGTCTTCAGAGTGGAGTTCTTCATTTTGGTCCACCTATTGGAGTTCTTCTTTATGGATCTTCTCTCATTAGAGATTAGTTTTTTTCTCTTTTGAGGCGATTTCATTAAGTCATTTTTTGTTGGTGTTGTATTTTAGTATATCTGATTTTAGATACCTCTAACACCCTATTATTGGGTGGTGGCCTTGCCGGAGCTCGGTATTAGGGTGTAATGGGCGGTGGCTTTGACGGAGCTCATTTGAGGGGTATCTATTTCTTTATTTTTTCTAGTTTTTAGACTTGTCACCTGCCAGGCATGTTGGCAGCTCCATTTTATTTGTTATATATATATATATATATATATATATATATATATATATATATAGCGCTCTAAGTGTGCTCTCCTCTTTTATTAGAGGATCACACATTTTTCTCAAAAATCTATTTTAAACTATTAAATTTTATTCTAAACTATTAAAATTATTTGAAGCTATTTTAAACTATTAAAACAATTTTTAACCATTAATACTATTTTAAACTATTAAATTAGTTTAAACTATTTTGAAATATTTAAACTGTCATGTCTATCCAAACTATTTTCAAAAATATAAACGGTGCAAGGCTGAATTATTTATATCTAAATCTTTGATTTAAATGCGAATATTTGATATGATGGTTTAACTTATTTCATGGTTATGATTTGAAATCAGATATGAAATAAAGTGAAAATGATAATGATTTGGAAGTGAATATAATTTGAAGTAAAGAATGATTTTGAAAGTGATATGATTTTTGAAGTGAATGTGATACTTTGATATGAAGTATAAACTGTTTGAAAAATAAAAGAACCAACCGATGTGAAATAAGCGTTTGGTTAACTGGGATCAGATATTGTCATACTCTCTACCAATACTGAAAACCACTTTAACAACCGTGTACGTGGTGGAGATTCCAGAATGAAGTAGGATGGTTTGGAGAACGATTCTGTATGAGATATATACGTAGTCCTGACTCCCATGAGTGTGCTGCATGTGGCTAAAACTGGAGCCACGCCGGGCCAATTGAGGTTGCACCTCGTATCGGACAAGCTTCTTTAATACCATATTATGACTTTGTGATTGATTTGGTAGCCATCTTTGACTTGATTTGAGAGTGTGTTCTAAAGTGGACGGTAGTAGCTGTTATGCGTTGCCACCAGTCTGGATCCGCAAAACGGTAATATCCTACCCTGGGCATTGCCTCGCATGCCCTGTTACATGTCTTATCGCACCTTCTACGAGTTTGGTTTGTACCATACCTATGGAGTGCACTCTGATAGCCCTCCAGTTTACGAAGGAATTACGGTACTGTATAGACTATGTGAATATATAAGATATATTAAGGGAATATGGGTAACACCTTAAAGCTATTTTAATACTTTACTTTACTGAATACATATTATAATAGCGTATTGTACTACATAGTAGATAGTTTAACAGATCCTTAGGAGATGGTAATCCTGAACATCTCTTAAGTTATTGCACTCACGTTAGACAGTGGACAGGAGATGTCAAAACCCGTAAACATCTTCGACGCTGTCACACTCATATTTATTTATTGTTGATTTAACTTACATTAGATTTTTTAGTTCTGACTCAAGTGTTTTGACTTTTCAATTTTCTTGGGTCAGTCTTAGCTTTTCAGTGTGTTGAATACCTTATTTATGAAGGATGAAGACAAAGATTGTGACAAAGATTGTATACTATTATTATTTATCTTATTTATCCCACTGCATCATGTTATTCCGCTGCATTATTTATTTATTTCTGGTGTATGTACTCTGATCTGTATTGTAAAAGTGTAATCAAATTTATTTGTAAAACAGCTTTATGAACTATTTATTTGATTATTATATTTTATCATTCCGCTGTGAGATTCTATGTTTTGTTTTTTCTTTCTTTCTCTATTTTTTTCTTATTTACCCCATAACAATACTTCCTTTTAAAAGGTTGGAGTCTGACATGTATGGTTTATTGTCGATTTAAACGGTCCAAAAAGGTGGGTCGTTACATGATTATATCAAGTTGAATTAACTAGGTACTTATAAAGCATACTTGGACTAAATAGCGATGATAGCTCGCCTTTGCTTGCTTAATAATAGGCGAATTTGTTTAAAATGGTACCAAAAATGTAAATTTTTACTGTAGATCGATATATACTATGATATTAACTTGTTTTCCCGTATTTCGGGATGCCCTTATTGGGATGCCTCTTCGGAGATGTATTCCATGTAATTATATTGTGTTTTGATTTTTTGGAACGCTTTCCATACAAAAGAGACTGTAGAAAATTTCAAGAAAATCCAACACTTAGACTAATTTCACAATATTATTATCGTATGCGAAAAATAAAGAGTCATTAAATTGAATCTATTTAAATTGTAACATACGATAAGGGAAATTGAATAAGAGCCACATAGAGAATTGAATAGTCTAGGTTTGATGGAAGATTGTAGATAAGAATAAAGTCAAAGTATGAGTTGTTTGACGTCTCCTTATAAGAAATTGCGATGATGTAATTTTCATAAGCGGACAGTCAGTAATGACCATATTTTCTACGCTATGAAATAAGTAATTTAATTACGATAAAAAATTTCAAATTTAGTTTTGATAATTATTATTTTGAAAAAAATCCTTATTTACTTGAAATTCAATTAATAAGAGATTTTTGTTTCAATAAATTGAATTAAATTGATAAACCCTTTTCAATAATATATTGGAATCGAATAAAATATTTTTTATTAATTATAAATATTTAAAAGTCTGAATAATTTTTATATATGATGGAAATAGTTAAAAAATAAATTTATTTTGTAATAATACAATGAATAATTAAATAAAATATATCACATTGATTAATATTTAAATTCAAGTGCAAAGGAAAATATAGTATTTAAACTTAAATTATAAAAAAAGGTATAATTGTAAATAATAATTAGCCTAGGAAATATTATGGCGTTCTCTCAATTTTCTTGCCCTCAGCTTTCATCTTCCAAATTGAAATCGTTCTCTGTTTCTCATTCAAACTTTTCTAATCGTAATTCAAATCCATATTCTTACGCTCAAGCCGTCAAGAATCGGTTGCCATCTCAAACTCAAAGATTGTTCAATCGCGTCTCAAAAACGAAGTGGATTGATTCTAGAAAAGGAAAGAATTACTATTTTAGATGTGGGGATCTTAATCACTTTGCTAATTAATGTCGAGACTCTATTAGATGCTTTACCTGTGGATCTTTTGGCCATAAAAGTAAACATTGTTTGACAATATCGTCTTTCTCAGATTCTAATCCCAAATTAGTCGATCATGGATTTCAATTTGTATTGAAATGCATGTTGTTGAAGGGAATTTTGCTCGACCATCTTTGCTATAAGAGAGAAGAAGGAATTAAGTATCTTGAGGGATTGTTTTATCACTTTGATATAATTAACGCTCCTAATATAGGCAAAGGCTAAAAAGATAGATTCGGCGATCCAGAAGAGTTTTTTTGGTAATTATGAATCAGATTATTTAGAGGAGAGTACATTGATTCAAGCATTTCAGGAAACTTTGCTGCTGTTTTGAACGAATTTGTTTTGGATTTCGATCCCATTCTTCTTGATGCAGCTGTTTCTAAATGTAAAGAGGAACATTCTTCATTTTGCTTGGACCCTTCTTTGGATGAAATTAAAAAGGATAAGGAGATGCATGATTTTAACAATGGTTTCTCTTTAGTAAACAGTAAAAGACTTAAATCTAAAACTCAAGAACATGGCAGTTTCATGATATCTACTTCTAACAAATTTGACTGCCTCTCTAACTGGTCAGGTTCTGATATCATTTTTGATAGTCTTGGAGATGATAGTGGATTGTTAAGTCAGTCTGAAAATTCTATTGCAGTGCAATCGATAGTTTGGAGTGATAGTATTTTAATATCTAAAATCAATAATGGTGTTAGTTCCATTGATAATAGTTTCTCGAATGTAGTTTGGATGAATTGATCTGAAAAACTTGGAAATTTGGACTTTGAATTGTTGGAACAGGATGTTATCGTTAATGGCGGCAGCATGTTTGAGGATTGTATAGTCTATGGTCTTAATAATTTTGTTGTAAACATAATTTCAGATGAGATAAATTGTTTTGTCAAAGGATTGGATGTTTCATCTGTGGATATCTCTTATGAGACTTTATATCCAGAAATTAGTTGTGCATCAGAGATGCACCAAGGGGACATTTTCATAGTAAGTTACTATGATGAAGTTTCTCTTGTCATAATTAGTGATATTTTGGATTAGGTTTTATTTTTTTCTGATGATAATATCAATATATTGGAGGAGGAGGCCTTCGTATGTATTGAAAAAATGTTGAATGTCGGGAACGAAAAGAGGCTATGCATGTATGTTAAAGACACAACTGACATGCAAACAGTATCCAATATGCTTGAATTTCCATCAGAGGGCGTTCTAGCTTTGGATTTTGCTTCCTTTATTGATAATCTAGATGGTGCAGATGGTGTATTAAATGGGACTGTAGTTCCCAAGTACTCAATCGACGAATCGACCAGTGGGATGGGAGTGTTAGGTTGGAGAAGATGAATTCAGTTCGTCTGGAGCAGGTAGATAAGATAGGTTACTTTAATAAGCAAGCTAGTAATGACTGTATGTTAGTTATGGGTGATGCTTTGAATTTGGTAGCCATTTCTAATGTGTGCAGTGTCTCTGATAGTGCATTAAAAGAAAGTTCATGCCTCCTAGAAAATGCTAGTGATAGTAGGATTGGCAGATTTTCAGCCTCCTATTCTTCTTTATCGAGGAGAGGTAGGCATAGGATTTCAACGAAGGCTAGCGGTTCAGTTCGACGGAGTGCCAGGATCCGATGTTGTCGATCTCAGTCTTCGAATGAGTTTCCTGATTCGAGCACCATGAGCGGTGCTACGAATTCAGGATCAGGTTTGCATTCTGGTTTGGGTTATGTATATTCATCTTGTGCTTTTGGTAGTTTGTCTTCTTCTCAGTTTAGTCAGTTGGCTAGGGATACCGCTTTCATTTTTTCTGATGTTGACATATATCTAGAATACATTAGAGATAGGGAACTTGATAGGGCTAGATGTGTTGGTATATAAGGATTATTAGTTGGAATATCAGAGGTTTAAACGACTTAAATAAATGTGACAAAGTCAGGGCTTTCTTTAAAGACTATTCTATTGATATTGCACTATTAGAGGAAACTAAAATTGAATGTCCCGATAATCGTTTTTGTAGAAGATTAGGTGGTTTTCATTTTAGGAAATGAGCTTGTCTACCCTCAGTGGATGCTTTTGGAGGTTTACTGATTGGTAGGCGAGATAATTATTTTAAAATGCTTCAATGTATTTGCAAGAAACACTCATTACATATTATTTTCATTAATCTTAGTGATAATTCTTTTTAAATATTTCTAACGTTTATTGTCCTAATTTGAAAATAGATCGTCGAATTCTTTGGTTTGAATGTTTGGATTTTAGATCGTTTGATCCGGGTTCTTGGATTTTGGGGGGTGATTTCAACATTACTCTTTTTTTAGGAGAGCGTTCACCTCGTGAGGGTGATTTCTCATCTATGAAGGAATTTGACCAACTTATTATTAACTCTGATTTGATTGAAATGCCTCTACTAATAGAGATTTTACTTGGAGCAATGCTATGGAAACCCCATCTATGTCTTTACTTGATAGGTTTTTTTTAGTGACAAAATTGAGGATAAATACCCTAATGCAGAGTTTTTGGTTTGCCTTACACTTATTCTGATCATTTTTCTATTATTCTCACATGTGATCAACATAGGGTTATCAATAAATCTTTCAAATTTGAAAAAATATTGTTAATAGAACCTAACTTTTTAAATTTAATTAAAAACAAGTGGATTTCTATGAGTTATTATAATATTATAAATATGGATAATTCTGCAAAAAAAATTGTCCTTAAACTTAAGGATCTTAGGTTTTTTCTTAAATATTGGAATAAAAATGTTATTGGTAGTATTAAAATTAAAAAATAAAATATTCTTTCTGAGCTGCTTAAATTAAACAAGATAGAAGAAACTAAACAACTAAATTTAGGTGAGCGTAATGTTCTAGCAAATCTAAAAGAGGAACTTAATTCCATTTTAGAAAAGGAAGAGGTTAATTAGAAACAGAGATCCAGAATTTAGTGGATTAATGAAGGTGATAATAATACCAAAATTTTTCACAATTTGGCCAATGGCAGAAAACTAGTAATACGATAAATTCTATTATTATAAATAATGAATAGCTAGTTGATCGAAGAGATCTTAATAAGGCTTTAACGGATTATTATAGAGATATTTTTGGTAATAAAAATATTCATAGAATTAATGCTAGATGGAATAATCTATATCCGTCTGACTCTATCGTCGATCTTTCTGGGTTAGATAATCCTTTTACTGAGGACGAAATTTGGAAAGCTATCAATGATTTGCCAGGGGATAAATCCCCGTGGTCGGATGGGTTCCCAATTTTCTTTTATGAAACATTTTGGGATGTTTTAAAATTAGATTTAATTAATATGTTTAATGATTTCTATAATGGAAATTTAGAACTAGGAAGATTTAATTTTGCAAATGTTATTTTATCGCACAAAAAAGTAGGTGCTAATAACCTAAAAGATTTTAGAACTATTCTTTGATTAACTGTTCTGTTAAAATTATTTCTAAAGTTTTAGCTAATAGACTTAATTTAAGAATGAATGATTTAATTGATTATTCACAAACTGCATTTATTAAAGGGAGAAATACCACTGATGGTGTGGTTGTTGTTCAAGAATACATTAATCACTGTTGCAAGAATAATATAACTTATGCGATTTTAAAATTGGATTTTGCTAAATTGTTTGATTTGATAGGTTGGGATTTTCTTGTAGATATCTTTCATGCTAGAGGTTTTAGTCATAGATGGATTAGCTGGATTATGAATTTGCTTAGAATTGGTAACTTTAGCATAATGGTTAATGGTATTTTAGGTAATAAAATTCAATCTGAGCGTGGTTTAAGGCAAGGGAATCCTTCATCACCTCTATTATTTAACTTAGCTATAGATGTTTTTGCTAAGATAATTAAAAATGCGGTTGATAATGGATCTTTTGGATTTGTAGCTAACGATATATCGCGTAACAGTATATATGTCCTTCAATTTGCTGATGATACCTTGCTTTTTTCCTTCCATTTACCTACGCATATTATTACCCTTAAGTTTATTTTATATAATTTTGAATTAGTATCAGGTTTAAAAATAAATTTTGACAAAAGTTCAATTTTAGACTTAAATGATTTTGAAAAAAGTTGAAAATTTAGTAGCTAATACTCTTAGTTGTAAAACTATAAGCTTTCCATTTGACTATCTTGGTTTTGTAATTTGACCTACTAAGCTTAAATATGACGACTGGTTTTTAATCATAGATAAAATCAAAAATAGGATTTCTAATTGGAATGAGAGATTATTATCAAGAGCAGGTAGATTAGTTTTAATAAATTTTGTTTTATCATCGCTCTCGATCTATTGGATGTCTATGTATCTATTTCCAGATTGGTGATTGATAAAACAGATAAAATTAGAAGGGATTTCTTATAGAGTGAGGAAAACTCTAATAGTTGCATTATATACATAGTAAACTGGGAAACGATTTGTAAATCTAAAAAGGATGGAGGTTTAGGAGTCATTAATTTGCGTAATATGAATTTGTCCTTACTAGCTAAATGGCTATGGAAATTTAAGGATATAAATGATAAAGTTACTTGGAAAGAGATCATTTCTAAATGTTACTGTAATGGTAGTAGTAATTTATATCAAATTACTTCTCCAATCATTCACATTCTATCTAATTTCTGGAATTCTATTTTAAAATGTCATGAGAGTTTTAACCTAGGTACTAATACCATAGTTCATTCTGGTAATTGTACTTCTTTCTAGCATGATCGTTGGATTTTTTCTTTACCTCTTAGGATGGAGTTTAAAGAGCTTTACGAAATCTGTAATTTTAAGTATGCTTTAATTAATGAGGTTTTTTCTCCTGAAAATGACCCTCCGTGGAAGTTTAGTTTTAATAGTATTTTAGTAGGATATACCTTTAGACAACTTTCATTACTTTATGCTAGATTAAATCTTTATAACACTGATAACGATAACGATATTATTAGTTGGGAATGGGATAAGAGCAATAAATATACTTCAAATTCATTTTATAGATTTATTAACTTTTCAGTTATAACTAACAACTCTTTTAAATTTATTTGGAAATCTAATGCTCCTCCTAAATCTAAAATTCGTATGTGGTTAATACTGCACGGAAAACTTAACACTATAGAATTTTTAAAGAGAAAAAATATTCAAAATAATAATAAATGTTATTTTTGCAATCTATATCTTGAAGATATTAAACATATTTACTGTGATTGCATGGATACTTATTTTATTCTAAATAATACCCTTAAAATCTTTAACTTTAATATACACACTAAAATTTAGATTGTGAATTCTATTGGAATACTTTTAGATTTAGGTTCAAAAAGAATATAAGATTTTTAATCAACACTTTATTCATTATTACTTGTTGGTATATTTGATTTGAAAGAAATTAGAGAATTTTTAATAACAATCACATTAATAAATTGATTTGTACAATTTCTTCTCTTTGCTTTAATTGGATTTCGAATCCTAAATATAAATTTTCTAAAAATAACATATTTAAAGAGTATCTTAATAAGGTTAGTTATAATATGAATCTATTTAAGCACAGAAACAATATTTTTAACATTAACAATTGTAGTATTGATATTTTTTCAAATTCAAATGTTGACTTCACTAAGTATCATAATTTATTTTTGATCAAAGGTTCATAAGATTATTTTATGATTTGTTTTGATTACTATATTAGTTCATGTCTGTATTAGTTTATAGTCCTTTTAGTTCTTTAGCTATTGGATTCTATTTGTATTTATTTATTAGTTCTTTTATTTGTTTTTTAGTTTTTCTTCTCTCTATTCTTATTTCTGTCTTGTTAGTCTTACTTAAGTATTTTTACCCTTATTTCATTTACACATATAAATGTATATAAATTTTATTTATACACATTTATGTGTACTGTCTAACTATTTTCCTAGTCATTCTACAGAAATAGGTATGGGTGATATGGTGTTAGATAGGGTGTTAGGTTCTCTTTGCAGGTGCACAAGTCTACAGATTGTAGGATTCCAGATTACAGAGAGGCTCACTTCCCAGTACATCTTCAGCTCTATCATAGCGGCTTATTTTCATGGACATTCGCTCTTCAGCTAGACGCTTCTTCCATTTTTACCGAGCCTTCGGAGTGGACTTTGTCCATTCAGGAGCACTAGCAGTTCCACCTCAGTTTAGTCACATCTTCATTCCTTCCGAGTCAGTAGCATGGAGCTTCCTTATTAGAGAGTGTCGGTTTTCCATTTCTTTGGCTTTGTGTTATTCTTTAGATTTTCAGGTATTCCTCACACCTTATTATTGGACGGCGGCCATGCCGGAGCTTGATATTAGGATGTAATGGACGGTGGCTTTGCCGGAGCTCGTTATAGGGGTACTTGAGTCCTTATCTTTTGATTCCAGTACTTACACTGGCCACCTGCCAGGCATGTTGGCAGCGTCTTGCTTTGTGTTATATATATAGTTGCATGTGTGCTCTCCTCCATTACAAGAGGATCATATATTTTTCTCAAAAATAATTAGCCTAAAAAATTATTTAATAACTTGCCTTTCTCTGGAGGATTCTTAGCCCAAGCCAACATATAGCTTATTCCTTTTTTCCACTAAATCACCTAACCCAAAACATGATTCTTCCATGCCAAACTCGAGCCTTTTACCATAAGCCCCAATTTGTGATTACTCTCGAAATCAAAATTGCAACACTATTAAAAAAAATTCACTCGAAGGCACTCATGCCGAGCATCATCGTCGACAAATGGATGGTTGCGATGCTTGGAGGAGCCTCGATGGTGAGATAGTGGCGGCTTAACGTGGGAAATGATGTATATGCTAATGGAAGTAGGTCGAGGTTTATGCGACCTGGGTTGCGTTTGTAAATGACGCGCAATGTGGTGTTGGTGGAGTGGCTATTGTGATGGTTGCGTTGATGACAGTTGTGGGATTTTACATCGCGATGGTGATAGCAGTAGCGACAAAGGTTAGCGGCTGAAAGGTGTTGTAATGTGATTATGGTGATCGTGATGAAGAGATGTGTGTACACGTACTTAACAGCGATGTCAGAGGAGAACATTTCAATTTTGGGTGGAGCAACATTGTTGGGATATAGTGAATTCTGCGATCGTCGTCTCGGTGAGTAACATTCACAACTATACCTATAACTCATTATATATAGATAGTCTTGATATCGATTGGACTCTTTGGTTTGATTGTATGTTTGGTATTGATTGCTGATTGGATGGTCATTGATTATGTCATTTGGAAATATCAATTTGCAAATAGAATTCCATCTAATTGCAAATTGAATATATATCTATATATATATATATATAATTTTGTGTAGACCAACAGAACTTAACTCGGGTTATACAATAAATTTATAATTGTTGATTGGTTTATTAATATTTTGGAGTAATTATACACCATAATTTGTATATTTGGACAATTATCTATTTTATTATTTGAAAAAAGATATTTTGAAAAGTTTTGGAAGAATATATCTATGGGCTTAAAATCATTTTAAAAAGTATTTTATAAATAATCACTAAAGATTTAGCTAATCAAACTTCTTTTTCATATTTTATAGATATGTTCTTAATTAAAACTATAGTTTACTTTGTATCATATAACCCTTTATAAATCACTAATATATTTATTTATATATTTTAAATCTGAGAGTAGTTTTCAAATCATTATTTAGAAATTTTATATGTTATCTAGAAAATATGAAATAATTTCATTGCTTACATTTGAGTTATAAAATGATTTGGAAGTAAAGTATATATTTATTATATTTATATTAGCCTGAGAAATATTTTTGTAATATTATTATTATTTCTTATTATCTAGGAAGAAAGTAAGAGGGATATTTATAGATTTAGGAAGCTTACAGTGTAAGTTAGGAATAAATTGAAATATAATATTATATGGATAAGCATAAAGGTTGAAATAAAATATATGTGGATACGTATAAAGTTTAAATAATATTATATGGATAGGTATAAAGGTTTAAATATAATATTATATGGATAGGTATAAAGGTAGAAATATTCCATTTTTCTTCTCATAAGTTAAAATATAATTGATTCCCTTTATTAAATCGCTATACGTTTCAAGCCCACGCGATTGCATAGCACCTTAGATCGTCATGACATTCGTCGATGCATATCATCTCATTATTCTGGTTTAGATGATACAAGTTTTGTCAAAATCTGAGATAGTGCTCCGAGATGATAATATCACGCCTTTCGAAGTCGTTTTAGCCACCGGATCGTCCGACTCCAAATAAGCGATCCTTAAACTCATTTCAATTCGCAACATCAATCCAGAATCAACGGATGTGGTCCTATGTCCTACTTCAATTGTATGCAAAAAGTTGTACTTTTGGACCTTCAATTCAAAAAGTTGTATGCAGAAAGACAAGAACAAGGCTCAAAGGACACTACAAGAGACTACAAGTCGATAGGTACAAAGAAGCAAAAGAAAAGATGCACAAAACAGACATGCACCAATATCAAACGTCTGGGTGCATAAGGCAAACGTCTGGAAAAGTCCTCTAGAACAACAAATAAGCTAAACCAGACATCTGGTATTAGCACTCAGACGAATAAAAATCTACTATGTACAAAAAATATATAGTATCCGAAGTCTGAAACAAATATCAGACTTCTGAACTCAAACTCAGACTTCAGAGAAGAACTGCAACTGCCACATGCGAATGGACATCTCCGCTTCTCTTCGCCACAACACTTCACTATCAACAGAAGCAACTTTAGAGTGTTTGTTAATGGATACAAATACTCAAGATACCTATCTGCAACTATATATAGCATCAAGAATCAAGAGAACATGATTCAACTTGCTTACTTACGCTTTCTAATTTCATATTCTATACTATATTCTTGATCTCTACACTCTAGAAATCTTTACTTGTATTCGCTCTTCCATATATTCGGTTCTCAATAAACAATAATCTTTAGATATATATTGGAAGCAATTGTACTATTAGTTAAAATCCGTGTTATACTAGAACACACATTTGACAAGAACAACTTATTGTAACCAAGCCTATTCCTCCGGGCGAAGCGAGGGTTTTTGATAGTCGAATTCCAAAGGGGAGCTTCGGGACTGGATGCAGAACGGGAGGTCCGAACCAGTATAAAATTCTGGTGTGCTTATTCTATATTTACTTAGATTAATATTTTAGTTGCGTCATATATTTTGTCACATGTACTTGCATATACACTACACGATCCACCCTATAGACTTTCAATTGGTATCAGAGAAAGGTTTGATCAAAGTACAGTAACACATATTTGAATCACTTTAATATGGCAAGTAATTTTCAAGAAGGACAATCCATAGCACATCCCCCACTTTTTAATGGTTCTAATTATGCTTATTGTTCAACACGTATGAGAATTTTTATGGAAGCTAATGGATTAGAAATTTGGTCAGCCACTCAAAATAAATATGAAGCACCTGACACTGCCGTGAACACATGGAATGATCGACAAAAAACCACAACTTCTAATAATCCCAAAGCTATGAATGGTTTATTTTGTTCATTAGATAAGAATGAATTTTCACGTGTCATGTTATGTAACACTACATATGATATTTGGCGTACCTTACAAGTTATACATGAAGGCACAAACAAAGTTAAACAAATTAAAATTTCAATTTTACAAAATCAATTTTCATCATTTAAAATGAAACAAAATGAATCTATATTGGACGTGTACTCTAGATTTCAAACTACTCAACACGATTTAATGGCACTTGGAGTCAAACTCACAAATTTTGACTTAGTATCTAGAATACTCAATTCTTTAACTCCAAAGTGGGAAAGAAAAGTATTAGCTATCGAAGAAGCTAATGACCTCTCAACACTCTTAGTTGAAGAATTGATAGAAAATTTAATGTCCTATGAAGCTAATCTGCAGGCAAGACAGAACAAAATTCGAAAAAGTAAAGCATAGCATTTCCATTTTCCAACAACAAATGAAGACTCCGATTTAGATGAAGAAAAAAAATCGTATTTATTTCCAAAAACCACAACAAATTCAAGAAGTTTAAGAAAATGACCAGATTTCAGAAAGGATGAAAATCAAGCTCAATAAATCAAATGTCAATCAAATGCTATGAATGTGATCAATTTGGACATATGAAGAAAGATTGTCCCAAGATCAACAATGATAAAAAGAAGAATAAATTTGAAAAATTCAAAAATAAGAAAGCTTTCAAAGTAACATGGGATGACTCAGATTCTTCTTCATCATCAGACAGTGACAGCGATAGTGACGGAGAATAAGCTAATGTATGTTTTATGACACAAACTGATGAGGTATGTCCCGAACTTGGCTATGGTGAATTATTAGAACTTAGCATGGAATTAGATGATAAATTTAGACAAATTAAAAAATTGAATAAAGAACACATAACCAAAAAATATATTTAGAACCTAAAATAGGAATGTTAAAAGATGAAAAAAATTATTTTAGAGGAGGAACTAGAATTATCTCAAGAAAAAAATAAAAGTAGTTTAGTTGAAAATGAGACTATATCTAATGATTTTGGAAAAGTTAAACTAGAAAAGGATAACTTATTAAAATAAAATATCAACTTGAAAAGTAATATAGAAACATTAAAAATTGAAAATTTAGAATTAAAAGAAAAATTAGATAAAACTACAAATAATGTTTTAAAATTTAATAAAGGAAAATAAGATTTGGAAAATCTTATCATAACTTCAAAACTGTCGGGTAATAGAAATGGAATAGGATTTAAAAATATTCCTAAAAAAAGGGAATAATATTAAGAAATATAGTTTTATTTATCAAAAGACTAAAAGTCTAACACAAATACAAAAAATATAAAAATTTGGATTCCTAAGAGAAATAATAATTTATTAGACAAAAGTATATTGATAATTTTCTAGATAACGTAGTCTATAATAAAAATTATGTTCATAAAGGTACCAAATCTTCTTGGGTATGGTTGTCTGCTCCTCCTAACATCTAGGACCCTAACAAAATATATGAGTACTAATTAAATCATTTTTTATTTTGCAGGTACCCAAAATAAAAAATAATAAGAAATGGATACTTGATAGCGGATGCTCCAAGCATATGACCAGAAACTCAAAAATGTTATCAAATATAACATACATCGATGGTGGAACGGTAACCTTTGGAGATAACTCAAAAGGATGCGTCATTGGCATCGGATAAGTCATCAACTATGGTATTTCTAACTCTCCTATTATTACAAATATTTTGTTAGTAGAAAATTTAAAACATAACCTACTTAGCATTAGTCAATTATGCGATAAAGGTTTCCAAATTAGTTTCGAAAAGGATAGATTTAATATTTCCGACAATAACAAATAACTTATCTTTGAGGGTTTTAGAAAAAAATATATTTATGTCTTAAATATGAATATAAATCGAAATTCAAACTTATGCTTAATCGCCAAACATGACGATCCATGGTTGTGGCATTAACGATTCTGTCATATTAATTTTAAATATATTAATAAATTAGCAAAATATGAACTAGTTAGAGGTTTACCTAAAATAAATTATAAAGTATAAAATTTATGTGACGATTGTCAAATCAGAAAACTAAAGAAAAGCTCACAACATTCTATCGTATTTATCGACGTTTGAAGAGATTTCTCCCAAGTATGCCTCAACAAAGTTCTTCTCTCTTATGCACTTACTAGAAAATCCTTCGGATTTTATGTCATTTAAAGTGTGGACGCAACGTCATCAACAAGCCGGACAAGCTAGGCCTCAAACCCATCAACAACCACCACAGCCATCATTAGAAGAGGAACAACAACACGAACAAACCCCTCCTCCTCCTAAACCTTTTGACTATCCAGGCCAAGATGACATTTTGGAGACTCGTACTAAGATCAATCCAAATGAAAGTATTCAAGACTTAACTATCCAAAATCAACATATCTTATCTAGAAATCAAAAATTATTGGCTAAGCGTATTGATAGGTTTGAAACAACGTTTGCTTCTCACCTAGCCGCATTTGAAGCATCGCTTTCAACAACATTATCCGTTCTACAAGAGGTTCTTCAACGAATTTGTGGTACCCACACCACCTTCAGAAGATTGGCCAACTCCAGTGCCTTCTCCTCCTGCTTCAAAACACTCTATGTTGAATATGCGATTTTATGATTTTTGTTTGATGATAATAAACATATATATATTCGTTTAAATGTATTTGTTAATGTACTATTTTATTTTTCATAGATTAAATAAATATTTGCTGAATAAAATAAATAACACAGAACTTGAATTCAAGCAAAAAAAATTATTCAACCAAATATTTATTACAAATTTTGAATAGTACAAATTTCAATCTCTCACAATATACAATTTCAATTACAATACAAATTTTGATTACATCACAAATTTCACATTTACATTGCACCTCACTACATATCACTCGTTCACTCAACTCATACCAATCTTCAACTTCATTCCAATGTGAATCCAGCATCTGAGCAATCTGCAAAAATATACATTGAAGCAGTAAAATCGAAAATGAAATATTTTTGCAGTATAAAATAAAAAGTGGATTTTGAAAATAATATTTGCCTCAGTTATTTGGGTTATTCGTCATCATTTAATTTTGAATTCATCATACACGAACAACTTGTGACATACAGTGTATCACTATATATGCCACAAGGCCGTGCACACCGATATCTACACTTGATAGAATTACAGGGACAGGTGAGCACAGGTCAAACCCAAAATGCCGGGTTCAACTCAAGTGCAATAAAAAATAATGTCACAATATTCAGCACAAGGTCAAACCCGAGCTACAAGCTGGATTCAACTCAGGTGTAATTCGAAAAAACAAATTCAAATGCAATAAAATTGTCGGGAGCAACCTCAATGCACAACAAGTATACATGAAGGCCAGAGTGTGCAATATACTCAGACTTCAAGTGCAAAACAAAGTAAAGCTACAACCAAGCGAATATGCAATATGTACACGAGTGAACGTAATTCAGTATTCAATGCAATCAAATAACTCGAGCACAACAATGGAGATGCAACCCAAATCAAAATGAACTAGATGGAACTGCAACAGCAGGAATGGCAACATGCATGCCATAGGTCTGCAACAAATGAAATATATGCACCAGCATTTCATATCACAAAACCAAGCACCAAAAATACAACATGCAGTATGTAGTGATGCACAGGAACCAAGGCCAAGACTAGTGAACTGCAAGTGTCAACCAGGTAGCAAGCAAGATCAACACAGCAACCAACATATACAACATACATATATTATCACACATGTATATATGCAGTGCACATCAAACCAGAAGTATGCTCGAAGCAAAAATCCAAACCAAGTTCATGTTATACAAGCAAAACTCAAACCAGAGGCAACTGGCATCAACTACAACAATGAACCAGAGATTACAAAACCAAAACATCAACTAAGTTCAAATGAATATAGACAGCAAGCTCCAGATGGTGCACAAGTAAAAGACCAACAATGCAATTGAAATGCAAACTGTCTCGAAGTGTGATACCAGAGACTACAAAGAAATCGAGACTGAACCATAAGCAAGTGACACAGATAGTTCGAACAAAGACAGAGGAGATTTCAAACTGCAGTTCTAAGTGACCGAAGTCAAAGTACCAAAAAAATTCAAAGCCAAGAAATCGCAACTTCAAAGCCGTTTAAATCAATATAACAGTTTTGAACAAGTCATAAGAAACAAATTCAAATCACCGGCCGAGATAAATCAACATCGTCAAACCAGAATCAATGCCGTGATGATCAAGAAATCAAACGAGTCAAAATCAAGCTACCAGAAATTATACGAATTTGAACAAGTCAGTGAAAATCATCAACATTCAAGTTGAATTGTATGGCAAGCCAAAAAATTATCAGACGAATTCGATGAGTACATATGAATGAAAATCAAGGGTTTGAAACCCTATATAAAGACCCAATCATCATCGGCTACAAGGAAATCGAGTTCAAGCAAGCATAACAGAAAAGCAAAAGGAATAAATCACATACCAAATCACCGAACTCGATCGAGAAGGAGCAGCCGCGTGCAAAGCAACAAATATAATCGATCGTCAAGCAATCACGAGAACAACCCACATGATCGATCAACAAAGTCGACGCCTTCATTTCTCAAAGCCCTAATTTTTAATCAGAGAGGAACGAAGAAGAGTAAAAAGGAACGAGCCATTATTTCACAGAGCAAAGTCGGCCGTATAATAGAAAGAAAAAGAAATTAAATTTATCACTTGTGTGGGCCGGCCGTGTTTTATTTTAAAGGCTATAGTTATTAGGTTTTGGGTTATTTTGTTTTTAAATTGTTTTTTAATTTGTATTTCTCTTTTAAATGTTGTAATTACTAGTCATGTGACTAGGGGACAAACTACATGGTGTAGTTTGAGAATTCGCAACTCAGTGGCTGAGTTGTGGTAGGGTTTTGAGCGTAGAGTTAGGTTAGTCTGTAGCGGGTGTCGTGAGTTTACGTGTGTAAGCGTGTGACTACTTAATTTCTAGTAGAAACCTTAGGGGCAGCACGTAAACAGGGTTTTGCCGAAGCTGGGTAAATTCTGTGTCATTTTATTTCTGTATTTATTGTTCTGCTATTATTTGTGCTGCTATAATTTTGGTTTATCTGTGTTGAAATAATTTTATAAGCTTCCACAATTAATTTTTATTATCATTATCACCCTATTCACCCCCCCTCTAAGGTGAAATCGATCCTACAAGTGGTATCAGAGCTAGGAATAGAAGTCAACCCTTGTTTTAAAAAATTCGTTTTTCAAAAACCAATTTTTGTTTTTAAAAAGGAATTTTTAAAATAGCTTCTTTTAATACTGCTTTTGCTGAGGGTCAATCCATAGTTAGACCACCAATATTCAATGGTGAATATGCTTATTGGAAAAATAGGATGGAAATTTTTCTAAAAACCATTGACGCTTGGGATATTGTTGAGATAGGTAATAGAGCACTAACTATAATTGTAAATAATCAAGAAAAAAACCGAAGGATCAATGGACAGATCCAGAAAATAAGTTACAGATTACTAATGCCAAAGCTATGAATTCGATTATTTGTTCATTAGATCAGGTTGAATTTAATCGTGTCTCACATTGTCTAACTGCACAGAATATGGCATACACTCGAAGTGACTCACGAAGGAACATCTCAAGTCAAAGAATCTCGTCTTGCCATGCTAAGTAGCGAATACAAGAATTTCACAATGACAAAGGAAGAAAATGTCAAAGAATGTACAGACGACTTTCCAATATCATATACAAATCAAAGGCTCTTGGAAAATCGTACACAGAATTGGAGATAGTTCAAAAAATCCTCAGAGTCCTTCCATGAAGTTTTGAAGCCAAAGTATTGCCATCCAAAAATCAAAAGATTTGAAACAAATGAAAATCGAAGAACTCACCGAAAACCTCACCACTTACGAGCTGGAGATGAAATTCAAGGAAGAGCGTAAAGGAGGGGGCACTCGAAAAAAAGCAATAGCTCTTAAAGGGACAACTGAAAGTGAAGATGATGATGATGGTGAAGCAGAACTAGCACTATTAATAAGAAAATTCAAAAGGTGGAATTGAAAATATGGCAATCCGGTTAATAATCAGCAAGTAAAGAGCAGATTAAACAAAGCACTAGACAGCCCAGAAGAACAGAAAATCATTTGTCACAAATGCAACAAACCCGGTCATGTCAAGCCAAATTGTCCCCAAAATCGACTCAGTCAAGGAAAGAAACTGAAAAGGAGAAGTTTTGCTGCTACTTAGGATGAAAGCGACGAAGATGGAAGTGATAGCACTGGCAGTGAAAGTGAAAAAGCAAATTTGTGTCTTCATGGTGAAATAACTGACAGTGATGATGACGAGCCAAGTGAGGTATCAAAACTTACTCATTCAGAATTACTTATATATTTTCACGAGGTAAATGGGTGTTTTGAACGACTTAGGGAGAAATATGCTAAACTTGAATCACAAAAAGATACTGATAGATTTAAATGAACAACTTGAACAATTAGTTAAAAACTATCAAAATAAGTTCCTTAAGTGTGACAAGTGTCCATTGTTTGAAGAAGAAATTAAAAAATCAGAAATTAGTAAAAAATCACTTGAAAATGAAAATTCTGATTTTGAAAGAGAGTGAAAATACTAGGAGAGAGAATTCTATTAAAAAGTGCACACAGTTATTAAACGAAAATGAATCTATCAAAATACAAGTCCAACAATTGTCAACGACTTTAGATAAATTTTCAAAAAGTGAAAAATCATTGAATATGCTATTAGGAAAGCAAACTATTAATACAGTTAGACAAGGACTTGGATATAATCAATCTGAAAAAGTTAAAAGCAAAATTAATCAAGTCAATTCTATGTATACAATTTGTAGAAAATATGGACACAATCACAATAATTGTTGGTATAGACCCAAACATTGAAAACTATACCAATTTGGGTTCCAAAAGGCACAAATATAAAACCTCTCAAAGTTAAACAAATCTGGGTGCCGAAAGGAAAATATATAAATAGTTTTGGGTCTCCACAAAATTATTTTTCAAAATATTCCGCCATTAAGAATCATGGACCTATAAAAACAAATAGATCACTAAACTCTCTTCTCGTGTAGATATGCTGGCAGTCCAAGGAACAACAGCAATGGTACTTGGATTCTGGCTGTTCCAGGCACATGACAGGTGATAAATCAAAGTTCCTTAGCCTAGAAAAGTATAGAGGTGGCAGAGTCACAATGGGTAACAATGACAAGTGTAAAATTGTCGGTAAAGGTAAAGTGGGTAACAATACATTTACCTTGAATGACGTACTATATGTTGAAAATCTGCACCACAATTTGATATCAATCAGCCAGCTATGTGATAAAGGTATGAATGTTATTTTTGATTCTGACTTGTGCAAAATTGTTGACAAATCATCAAAAGAAATCTTATTTTCAGGTAAGTGGAAAGGTAATATATATTCTCTATCTTTTGATGATCTCACCCTTTCTAAATGTTTGGTTGCTAAGGATATAGAAGTAAATTTATGGCATAGACATTTAGGGCATGCTAGCATGAATTTGTTAAACAAATTAAAAAGGAAAAATTTGGTAAGAGGGTTGCCATCACATGATTTTGAAAAAGAAAACTTATGTAAAGCATGTACCTTGGGAAAACTTAAAAAATCATCATTTCATGCCAAAAACAATGTAAGCACTTCGAGAGTTCTTGAACTAGTTCATATGGATCTGTTTGGACCTAACGACATTGCTAGCTTAGGTGGTAAGAAATATTGCTTTGTGTTATTTGATAATTACTCAAGATATACATGGGTATATTTCTTGACTAAAAAATCAGAAACCTTTTCATACTTCACAAAATTCACAAAATTAGTTCAAAATGAAAAAGGAGTCCCTATTGTTTCGTTAAGAAGTGATCATGATGGAGAATTTGAAAATTAAGAATTTGAAAACTTTTGTGATGAAAATGGCTTTAAACAAGAATTTTCTACACCACGTACTCCACAAAAAATGGAGTAGTTGAAAGAAAGAATCGAACATTGCAAGAGTTGGCTAGGTCTATGATAAATGAGTATAAGCTACCATTGCATTTTTGGGCAGAAGCAGTAAATACAGCTTGTTATGTAATGAATAGAGTTATGATTAGACCGATTTTGAACAAAACACCATATGAGCTATGGTTCAAAAATAAACCAAACATTGACTACTTCAAAGTATTTGGGTGTCCGTGCTATATTCTCAATACAAGTGATCAATTAGGAAAATTCGAAGCAAAAACTGATGAAGGCATATCCATGGGATACTCTTCTAGAAGCAAAGCTTATAGAGCCTACAACAAAAGGAATAAAACAATCGTGGAGTCAATCAATGTGAAGTTTGATGAAGGCATTAATGAACAGGAAATGGTCAAAAGCAATGTTGAAGAGGAGAATGGAAAAGATTAGAATGAAAAACCAAAAGAAACTACAACAAAAAAAGAAGTCCGAAGGAATCTAGATCCAGAGAGATTGAAATTCAAAGCAGATCATCCTCCAGAATTGATAATAGGAAATCCTATCACAAGTGTTCAAACTCGTTCCTCCTTTAGAAATTTTTGTGATCTGTGTCTATATAGTGGATTTATTTTAGAAATAGAACCCAAAGACATAGATACAGCTCTTAATGATGAAAATTGGTTTATGGCTCTGTAAGAAGAGCTAATTCAATTTGAGCAAAATGATGTTCGGAGTCTAGCACCTAGACCTAAGGATTATCCAGTTGTAGAAACAAAATGGATTTTTAAAAATAAATATGATGAATCTGGAAATGTGATTAGGAATAAAGCTAGATTAGTCGCTAAAGGATATAATCAAATTGAAGGAGTTGACTTCGATGAAACTTTTGCACCAGTAGCTAGACTAGAATCAATTAGGATATTGTTAGCTTTTGCTTGCTACAAAGGATTTATGTTAAGACAAACGGATACTAAAAGTGCATTTCTTAATGGAATTTTAAAAGAAGATGTATTTGTTGAACAACCAGAAGGTTTTGAAAGTCATGAACATCCTAACCATGTATATAAGCTTAAAAAGGCATTATATGGATTAAAACAAGCTCCTAGAGCTTGGTATGAATGCGTCAGTACTTATCTTCTTGAAAATGAGTTCAAAAAGGGCTGTGTAGACACCACACTATTTCTGTTGCATGAAAACGATGATCTTTTAATTTTTCAAATATATGTTGATGACATTATTTATGGTGCTACCAACAATTTGTTGCATGAGAAATTTGAAAAAGTTATGCAGGAAAAGTTTGAAATGAGCTTGGTTGGAGAGTTGAAATTCTTTTAGGATTTCAAGTCAAACAAAAGCGATAAAGGTACATTCATTTCTCAAACAAAATATATTAGGGAACTTATCAACAAATTTGGATTAAAAGATGCTAAACCATCTAGAACCCCATGAGCACAACAATTAAACTTGACAATGATGAAAAAGGTAAGGCGGTTGATCAAAAGCAATATAGAGGTATGATTGGATCACTTCTTTATCTTACTCCTTCTAGACCCGACATCATGTTTTCTGTCTGCTTGTGTGCACGATTTCAATCTAACCCAAAAGAATCTCATTTAAAAGCCGTTAAAAGAATTATAAAATATTTGTTGCACACCCCACGATTTGGTCTTTGGTATCCAACAAATGATAATTTTGAATTAAAAGGATTTTCAGATGCGGACTATGCTGGAAGTCTAGTTCATAGAAAAAGTAATAGTGGTGCATGCTTTATGTTAGGACATTCGCTAGTTGCATGGTCAAGTAGAAAACAAAATTGTATTGCGTTATCTACCACAGAGGCAGAGTATATTACTCTGAGTGGTTGCTCTGCTCAAATCTTATGATGATGCAAACTTTGCAAGACTATGGTCTAAATTTTAAACGTGTACCACTAATGTGTGATAGCAAAAGCGCAATTGATCTCACAAATAATCCTGTACATCACTCGCGAACAAAACATATAGATGTTAGACATCATTTTATTAGAGATCATATTTCCAAGGAAAACATCTGCATAAATTTCATTTCAACCGATTCTCAATTGGCAGACATTTTTACAAAACCCCTACCAGAAAATAGTTTTTATAAACTACGTCTCAACTTAGGTGTTTTATAAATTTGATTTTGAAAATATTTAAGATTTTTTTCTCCCTACTAATTATCAAGAAAAAAAATAAATAGTGATTGAAAAAGTGAAGAGTGTTGATATTTATCATATATTATGACCCGAGATGGTATAATTAGTAAAAAAAATTAGAAATTTAAACAAGAGTTATAAAAAAATTTGTTGGTAAAAAGTTCCATGACCATCTCTATTTCTATCATATTTCTAACGACCATCACTCATCAAAATTCTATATAGTTTGTCAATGTATGGTACTTTAAACAGGAATCATTCGTTTTCATTTTACATTTTTAATAATAAAAAAAAATCCAAAGTATTCACTCTCATTTAAAAGTCCTTACGGTTATGCATGGGTGAATTACTTGGAATTTGTTATGTGCTTCCATGTTCATTTAAAAGCCCTCACGGTTATGCATGTATGGAACGCATATCAAAATTGATTTTTTAAATAAACAAGTTGATTCTAATCCCATTTAAAAGTCCTCACAGTTATGCATGGTTAAAAGATACTTGAATTCATTTTTTTAAATAAAATTGGAATACTACTAATCTCTTTTAAAAGTCCTAACGGTTATGCATGGTTGGTAGATATTCAAAATTCCTGATATAAATATACCACAAATAGACACAACTGTATGGTTTTATATGATGACATCATTCCCATCATCCTAAAAGTGGAATATGCGCCTAACAAAGTATTTATGATTTTTTTTTGATTTTTTACTGAAATTTAATATTTATATTTAATTGATTTTTAATGTTGGATTAATATCGATCACTTTATCTCTATTTTTTCTAACACTATTACCCTTTTGCTGATAACAAAAATAGGAGAGAAAAGTTAAGATTTTGTCAAATAAAATCAAGTAAATGTCAAATAATTTCTATTTGCATCTAGGATCATTTGCATATTTTTAATTGTTTGCAAATATGAAGGGGGAGATTTGTGTAGAGAGGAAGCATTCAAATAGGGGGAGCAAATGGAATCATCAAATACATTTAATATGTTACAAAATCTTAAATATATGTTTGTTATCATCAAAAGGGGGAGATAGTTGAGTATGCGATTATATGTTTTTTGTTTGATGATAATAAACATATATATATTCATTTAAATGTATTTGTTAATATACTATTTTATTTTTCATAGATTAAATAAATATTTGCTGAATAAAATAAATAACACAGAATTTGAATTCAAACAGAAATTTTTATTCAACCAAATATTTATTACAATTTTTGAATAGTACAAATTTCAAGCTCTCACTATATACAATTTCAATTACAATTCAAATTTTGATTACATCAGAAATTTCACATTTACATTGCACCTCACTACATATCACTCATTCACTCGACTCGTACTGATCTTCAACTTCATTCCAATGTGAATCCAGCACCTGAGCAATCTACAAAAATATACATTGAAGCAGTAAAACTGAAAATAAAATATTTTTGTAGTATAAAATAAAATGTGGATTTTGAAAATAATATTTGCCTCAGTTATTTGGGTTATTCGTCATTATTTAATTTTGAATTCATCATATACAAACAGCTTGTGACATACACAGTGTATCACTGTATATGCCACAAGGCCGTGCACACCGATATATACACATGATAGAATTACAAGGACATGTGAGCACAGGTCAAACCCAAAACGCCGGGTTCAACTGAAGTGCAATAAAAACTAATGTCATAGTATTCAGCACAAGGTCAAACCCGAGCTATAAGCTGGATTCAACTCAGGTGTAATTCAAAAAACAAATCCAAATACAATAAAATGGTTGGGAGCAACCTCAATGCACAGCAAGTATACATGCAGGTCAGAGTGTGAAATATACTCAGACTTCAAGTGCAAAACAAAGTAAAGCTCCAACCAAGTGAATATGCAATATGTACACGAGTGAATGCAATTCAGTACTCAATGCAATCAAATAACTCGAGTACAACAAATGGAGATGCTACCCAAAGCAAAATGAACCAGATGGAATTGCAACAGCAAGAATGACAACATGCATGCCACAGGTCTGCAACAAATGAAATATATGCACAAGCATTTCATATCACAAAACCAAGCACCAAAAATACAACATGCAGTATGCAGTGATGCACAGGAACCAAGGCCAAGACTAGTGAACTGCAAGTGTCGACCAGGTAGCAAGCAAGATCAACACAGCAACCAACATATACAACATACATATATAATCACACATGTATATACACAGTGCACATCAAACCAGAAGTATGCTCGAAGCAAAAATCCAAACCAAGTTCAAGTTATACAAGCAAAACTCAAACCAGAGGCAACTGGCATCAACTACAACAATGAGTCAGAGATTACAAAACCAAAATATCAACTAAGTTCAAATGAATATAGACAGCAAGCTCCAGATGGTACACAAGTAAAAGACCAACAATGCAATTGAAATGCAAACTATCTCGAAGTGTGATACCAGAACTACAAAGAAATCGAGACTGAACCATAAGCAAGTGACACGGCTAGTTCGCATAAAGACAACGGAGATTTCAAACTTCAGTTCTAAGTGACCGAAGTCAAAGTACCAGAAAAATTCAAAGCCAAGAAATCACAACTTCAAAGACGTTTAAATCAATGTAACAGTTTTGAACAAGTCATAAGAAACAAATTCAAATCACCGGCCGAGATAAATCAACATCGTCAAACCAGAATCAATGTCGTGATGATCAAGAAATCAAACGAGTCAAAATCAAGCTACCAGAAATTATACGAATTTGAACAAGTCAGTGCAAATCATCAACATTCAAGTTGAATCGAACGGCAAGCCAAAAAATTATCAGATGAATTCAATGAGTACATACGAATGAAAATCAAGGGTTTCAAACCCTATATAAAGACCCAACCATCATCGGCTACATGGCAATCGAGTTCAGGCAAGCATAACAGAAAAGCAAAAGGAATAAATCACATACCAAATCACCGAACTCGATCGAGAAGGAGCAGCCGCGTGCAAAGTAACAAATACAATCGATCGTCAAGCAGTCACGAGAACAACCCACATGATCGATCAACAAAGTCGGTGCCTTCATTTCTCAAAGCATTAATTTTTAATCAGAGAGGAACGAAGAAGAATAAAAAGGAACGAGCCATTATTTCATAGAGCAAAGCCGACCGTATAATAGAAAGAAAAATAAATTAATTCTATCACTTGTGTGGACCAGCCCTATTTTATTTTAAAGGCTATAGTTATTAGGGTTTTGGGTTATTTTGTTTTTAATTTTTTTCTAATTTGTATTTCTCTTTTAAACGTTGTAATAACTAGTCGTGTGACTAGGGGACAAACTACGTGGCATAATTTGAGAATTCGCAACTCAGTGGCTGAGTTATGGCAGGGTTTTGCGTACAGCTAGGTTAGTCAGTAGCGGGTGTCGCGAGTTTACATGTGTAAGTGTGTGACTACTTAATTTCTAGTAGAAATCTTGGGGGCAGCTCGTAGGTAGGGTTTTGCCGAAGCTGAATAAATTCTGTATCGTTTTATTTCTGCATTTATTATTCTGCTATTATTTGTGCTGCTATAATTTTGATTTATCTGTGTTGAAATAATTTTATAAGCTTCCGCAATTAATTTTTATTATCAGTATCACCCTATTCACCCCCCTCTAGGGTGAAATCGATCCTACACTCTAAACTTTTTGAAGAGGAAAAAGAACCTCTCGAACACACTCCAGCATCACCTAGAAAGCAAGCTAATTCTTCTACGAAAGAAGATGAAGCAGATGCTCCAACTAAAACTTCACCAAAAGATCCTTAGATTTTTTTTTAGGATTCCATCTTTTGTATAATAATCAACAATCTATGCATGTAATCAATCAATATGTCTAATGAAAAGTGCTTTTTGGTTTGTTATTTCTGTGTATATTCATATAACCTTCCGACGATTGGTAAATATTAAATGGTATGAACATGTTGTCTAAGTTAAAAATTATAAATGCTTTTTGATAATGCCAAAGGGGGAGAAATGATGGGAAGCACATATTCAGGGGGAGATTTATAAAATTATATCTACGTACATTGTATAGTTGTCATCATCCAAAAGGGAGAGAGTGTTAGGAAATCCAAACAACGGTTTTGATGACAACAACTATACAGTGGAAATTAAATATGCATATATATTTATATATATAGGTAATTGCTAGAACAACATCACTAGAAAGACAAGAGCATGGCTCAAAGGACACTATAAGAGACTACAAGTCGATAGGTACAAAAAAAAGATGCATAAAATAGACATGCACCAATATCAAACGTCTGGATGCACAAGCCAGACGTCTGGAAAAGTCTTATGGAACAACAAACAGGCTAAACCAAACGTTTGGTAAAAGCAATCAGACGTCTGAAAATCTACTATGTGTAAAAAAAATATAGTATCAGACGTTTGAAACAAATACCAGACGTCTGCATTCAAACTCGGACTTCAAAGAAGAACTGCAACTGCCACATGCGAATGGACATCTCCGCTTTTCTTTGCCACAACTCTTTACCATCAACAGAAGCAACTTTAGAATGTTCGTTAAAGGATACAGCTACTCAAGATACCTATCTACAACTATATATAACATCAAGAATCAAGAGAACATGACTCAACTTACTTACTTACGCTTTCTAATTCCATATTCTATACTATATTCTTGACCTCTGCACTCTAGCAATCTTTACTTGTATATTCACTCTTCCATATATTCAGTTCTTCATAGACAATACTTTTTAGATATATATTGGAAGCAATTGTACTAGTTAGTCAATTGTACTAGTTAGTCAACATCCGTGTTATACTAGAACACATGTTTGACAAGAACAACTTATTGTAACTAAGCCTATTCCTCCGGGCGAAGCGAGGGTTTTTGATAGTTGAATTCCGAAGGGGAGCTCGGGACTGGACGTAGGATGGGAGGTCCAAACCAGTATAAAATTCTGGTGCACTTACTATGTATTTACTTAGATTAATATTTTAGCTGCATCATATATTTTGTTACATATACTTGCATACACACTACATGATCCACCCTGTAAATTTTCAATTTAGTGTTTTAACATGATGAGATAATAGGACAAACCACATTAGTGGATGCGAACTCAAGGTTCTGTGATCGGTCGAATAAGAGCAAAGAGGATTAGTGGTCAGTGTGGACACGAGGAGGATGAAGTGGAATATTGTACAATCGAGGAATCGGTTGTATGGATTGGTGCTGATTTGACTTTGTGAGGAATAAGGATTCGGTTATGGATACAGTATGGAGTGATTGGTGATGGTGGGATTGATTGACATTGGATTGAGGGATCGATTATATGGATGGAGATGGTTCTGTGACACCGAGGATTGGTGATAGGAAGCGATCGGTTGTAGGTCTCGAGGAAATGAAGGGAGGTATCGGTTTAGGCATTTGGGAGTTCGAAGACGCATAAGGAAAAACTACCTAGGGGAGGGATCGGGTACGATCCCTCTGCCTAGAGGGACCTAGCCATTTTCAGCTGTTGAATATGTGCACTTGAATTTGAATACTTAAACTTATTGGAACATAAGCATTTTCCTTGTAAACTTGCATATGACATTTGATTTGAGCACATGAAACTTAAAGCTTTACGCTTATGAATATGACTTGAACTTGAACAAGTATAACATATGGGCTCGAATGAACTTGGATGTAAATATCATACTCCAATGTGTCGATAACTGATCTTGAAGCTTAGAAAAAAAAGTCCACAACCATCAACATGAAGGCTGATTGGGATGGTCAACGATGATGGTCACTCCAGTCGAATTCTAGAATCTCGTCGCAGCCGTCATTTTATTTTTGAATTATTTATCACTGCACTACACAAAGTTGCACCACACCGCATTAGTTTACACTTTACACGAGGGACTAGGTTAACCTTTCTAATAATGATTATCTGCTAAGTTTGATAGCTATGGGTTCTAGAAGCTTGGAGCATTTAGCTGCTATGAGCACTGAACAAGCCAGTTCCATGATAATCCTGTTGCCGAATCAAGCTCCGCAACATTATCCACTCGAAACTCTCCAAGTCATCTAAATGAACAGCCCGAAAGTTCTCAACAAGTGGTAGAAATTCCTTTGAACTAAGAAGTAGAAATCAAGCCAACCCTTGATACTTTAAAAGGTGCTGTATTTTTGAATGATCCAGAGGATTCAGTGGCATCAAGGGTAAATGAGCCCTCTCTTCGCAGGCTATGATTTAACATGGGATTCCATGCGAGGATGTGTGAGTCATGTCTCATAACGATAGGGTCTATTACTCCCTGAGGTATATACTACATGTAACAAGTTTATATGCTGGGCTGGTTGCGTTCTAGCTTTTAATCTATTCGTTCTAAAAAGGTTGCATTACTTAAGATTGGCATCGGATCAGCTGCATCTAAACAGCTGTGCATTTTTGCACTGCACGTACATGATATTCCTTGAATTTTTATATCGCAAGCCGACCCCGAAAGACATTAGATTCATTTACAGTCTCAAGAGACCAAGGGAAAGCCTCTTGCCTCTTGTACACTTTCCTCAAGTTAGTCTTTAACCGCCAAGTCTTATCCGGCTCTTGGAAGAAACTATACGGTTTTAAGAGTGAGTGGTTCTACGTGCGCTGCCCACTTGGTTTTGCAGGACGGTGGTTGGAAGGACTAAGTGTCGTTTTAAACTTAACTTGAGGAGCTTTTTGTAACGACCCGTATTTTACGTGTCGATAGATCGTAGAACTTACAGGCCGTTAGTGTTAAGTTATCCCTAGCTTAAGTCGTATGGAAGTTAACTCGTGTAGAGATTAACTCGGTGGGAAAGCTTAGGTCGGTATTCATGAGTCATAGGCGACCTAAGGGGATACGAGTTAAGGAATAGGTTGTTAGCAATTTGGCAATTGGAGTAGGTTAATATGTTGCGACTTAAGATAGCTAACGAGCTAACGGGTTGAGAACTGGGCGAGTTATAGAAGTTAACAGATTAAGATATTGAACCGAGTTACGAGTTATGGGTTTCTGACCGACCTAAGAGATGGCCGAGATAAGGAGTTGGCGACCTAAGAGTTAGCGAGTTAGAGGAGCAGCGACCTACGAGTCAGTGGGTTAGTAGAGATAGTGAGTCACCGAGCTAAGGGTTAACGACCTAAGGGGTTAGGTCGTATGATGGTTAGGTCGGCACATGCTAAGTCGTTAGCGACTTAGTGATAGGTCATAACTCGTGTTGCTCGATAGGTCGTATACTAGTTAGGTCGCGGCATAGTTAATCCGCGTTCGTTTTAGGTCGTAAGGTCATCTGGGCCGTTGATTTTGTTAGGTCGCAACGCGGGGTTGAGAGATAGGTCGTAACCCAGTAAGTCGCGGCAAGTGTTAGGTCGTAGACGACCTAAGTTAGGATGCTGTGGGCCTTAGGTTGTACTAGGATTGAGTCGTAACTCGTGAGGCTGTTAAGTCGTCACAGCTTGAGTCGTGTGTGCTTTTAGGTCGTGAGTCTTAGGTTGTGGGACGACCTAAGTTAGGTCGTAAGTCGACCAGGCGACTTAGGAAAGGTTGCCGCTGTGTTAGAGTGTTAGGCTGTATGTTTTAGGTCATTACTGACTTATGTTAAGTCGTGTGAGTGCCTTAGCTGTTAGGTCGTTAGGTCGTGACCGACCTAAGAGCGACCGATCTAAAAACGTACGACCTAAAAATCAGCCTATGAATAGAGGGGTTTGGCTCACTTTTTGGCACCAGATTTTGAAGCGACGAAGTGCTGCCATTTTGAGAGCTCGACTACAACATTTCTTCACTTCTTTCCTCCACTTTAATCGAGTGATAACATCCATCCAAGATCGAAGATCAAGATCGAAGATTCAAGGGCCAAAGTTGAAGATCTTCATCCGTTCGAGTGAGATTTCATCGATTGAAGCGAGATTTTGCCGGATCAAGCTTGAATCCTTGCTGTCCAGATCTGAAGTGATTAGTTTTTGAAGTGTTTGGGTGATTCGGTGAGTGGTGGTTATCTCTCACGCGGACCCAAAGGAGTATATTGGATTGGTGGTTTGTTGGAGTGTTGTAGATAGTGATTTTATGCATTTTTCCTTAGATCCAAGTGTAGATCCATTACTTATGAAGATGTTTACTTATGCAAGTTCATTTACCAAGTTGTAGAGATAAAAACCCATGATTTATATTTGATAGATCTATGCTAGAAATCCATAATTCATGTACGATAGACTTTCACTCATTTAATTACGAAATTGCCATTATAGTTAATATTGCTTATTAGATCTTGTTTGAATGATTGATTGTTGGAATGTATGATTGATTTGATTGTTTCAAGTTAGCTAGTAGTTGATTTGGGACAAGATGGTCGAAGATGATTCAAAAGCTAAGTGGAAAGGCTCTTGAATGGTGAAAGCTGCTTGTGGCATATGAAGCGGATGTTGAAGCTCATATGTATGGATTAGATGATGTTGAGATGAGACTTTGCCATGATGCGATGAGGCAAGCCATGATGTTGAGATGAGACTTTGCTATGATGCGATAAAGCGAAGCATGATGTGAGATAGCCTTGGTTTAATCCAGATGGGATCATCCCAAGCATGTTGATAACTCGATGATGCGATGCGAGTTGGTTGATAATGGTTAGCTTGAGAGGCGCTTGAGCTAGTATGGAAATAGTCGTCGAGGAGGATGACTAGGAGGCTGAGACCTCATCGTTGTTGAAGGTTCTAGCATGCTCAAAGCAAGAGTACGTTGGAACGGGTCACGATGACGTTCCAAGCACGGGTCACGATGACGTGCTAGTACTCTGGGCTGATGCGTTCGGCTTAGGCACGGGTCATGATGACGTGCGGAGTTATGTCTAAAACCGGGGTTACCATTAGCCCTTGACAGGTGGTCATTCAACTAACGGTGAAATCAAGGCAAGGATAACAGTGATAGCCAGAGTCATGGATGTTTGGTTGTATTATCATTCGGTCTCAAGAGCGGTGTTTTCTGGATGCTTATCTGATCTTGGTTTAGGCCTTGGGGGTTTGTATTTGGAAAACACCGACCTTGACTCGAATGATTATTGCTTTACTTTAATTGTCTGCCATGTTATACTTGCTTCTCCTTAGTGTGTCTGGGGGCTATCACTGTAGAAAGAGGTGGAGTGGGATGGGTTGGTTCCTATTCCTTTTATCCCTTATGCTCTTTTGGTATGTTTGATAGTTGATTTACTGCTCACTAAGACTTTGTCTGACTCAAGGTTTTATGTCTCCTCTTATTACCTTGGGCTGTTCATCCATGTTGGGATGGGCAGACTAGGTGACAGGTGGCAGGTGCTGATCTTAGTGGCTCACGCTGATGATGACGAAGACGAGCAGGAGGCTTTACATATTATTTTAATATTCTATGTACTGGATATTCCGCTGTTTGTTGATTACTCTGAGTGCTATGTAGTGAGGCTTCTTGTATTCATGATTCAGACTATGTATAGAGCTATTACGATTAGATGATGATATTCTGTTCTATGGGAGCTTCACTATATCATATTTCTCTATTGTATTTTATCCATGCGCTGTGAGTTTTACGATAGAGTCTGCGATGTTTATCTTACCCTTGACTATCGTCCATGGCTGCCTGGCACACTTTCAGCGCATTATTTCCTTGTTTTGGTGCGGGAGTCATGGGCGGTCGTCACATTTGGTATCAGAGCTTTGGTTAATCGATTTTAGCCAACGCTCGCTGACGTAACTACGTATGAGAGACGTAATTGTATTTTGATGAATGATTACTATATATATAATATAGTAGTTTAGAAGGATTTGAACTCCTTATGCAGTTGTTTCTCAAGGTGTTCTAAGTCATTCCTTTTTGTAGATATTAAGGATGAGTCGAAGAGGGAGACCGGCTGCAAGGGAAGGTCGTGCCGTTGAAGGAGTTGCTAATTATGGAGCTATGTTTGAAGCTATGATGACTTCTATCATGAGAAGGATACCAGCTCCAGGGCCATCAGTAGATGTTGGAGTTCAAGTTCAAGCTCCAAGACCAGTGGATTTTGCTAAGCTTTGCAAGGACTGTACTTCTCTTGGAGGAAAGGTTTTCTTGGGAACGGAATCAACCATTGAAGTGCAAAGATGGATTGATGCTTGTAGAAGGATCTTTGGTGACTTGGGAGTTGAGGATGCAACTAAGAGGAAGCTTGCATCAAGGCAACTTCAAGGGAGAGCTTCGGATTGGTGGAATTCTATCACCATTGATACTCCGGAGGAGGAGATTACTTGGGAGCAATTCCAAGGTAGATTTGAAGCTAAGTTCATCTCTACGGCTCAGAAATCTGTCTTGTTTAAAAAGTTTGTTGAGCTCAAGCAAGGTGGGAGATCGGTTCTTGAGTACGTTTCTGAGTTTGAGGCCTTATCCAAGTATGCTCGGTCGTATATTGAATCTTCTTATCAGAAGAATGAGAAGTTTGTGACAGGCTTGGACAGTTATCTTGGAAGGCAGTTGGTGGATCATCTGGACGATCCATTTGAGAAGCTTGTGGAGAAAGCTCTCAGGCATGAGAGTTTGTTCCCTAGGGAGAGTTCTGTTGTTGCTGTAACCAAGGAAGGGTTTAAGCCACAGAAGGGTGGAAACAAGAAGAGGAAGCAACAGCAACAGAAGGGTAAGGATGGCCAGAAGAAGCCGAGGGGCGAAATGACTTGCTATAATTGCCAGCAGAAGGGCCATCTCTCCAAGGATTGTAGGAATCCAAAGGCGTCGGCGAAATGCCACAACTGTGACAAGCCAGGGCATTTCAGGAAAGATTGTGCAGAACCGAGGAAGGACAGGCAGATTGTGCAAGCTTATGCTTTGGGAGCTGTGCCATCGTTTTCAAAAGCTCTTACTGCTGAAGAGAAAGGGAAGAGTGTGGTGGTTCAAGGTACTCTTTCCATTTGTGGTGTTCCAGTTAGGGTGTTGTTTGATACTGGGGCGTCGCATTCCTTTGTTGTAATGAGTTAGTAGACCAGTTGGGTTTGAAACCGGATATTGTTGATAGGCCACTGGTTGTGACAAATCCAGTTGGGGGTTCGTCATGTCTGTGTATGATGTGCCATGGTCTAGTTGTGTCGAGTCATGATTGCTCGTTTGTTTGTGATTGCTTTGTTCTGAACTTTGCGGGGTCCGGAATTATTTTGGGTATGGACTGGCTTAGGAAGTATGCGGCAAGGATTGATTGTGAGAGGCTGGAGGTGACAGTCGGGAATGTGGAAGGGCGAAAGGTTGTGATACGATGTAAGCATGAGGAAGGCGTCTTCATGAGCTTCATGTATTCGCTGGTTGTTCCACGGGATGGACTGTCATCGATGCCTATTGTGAATGGATTTGAGGATGTCTTTGACGAAGTCAAAGGATTACCGCCGCATAGGGAGATCGAGTTTCGTATCGATCTAGTTGAGGGAGCCAGACCTGTTGTGATGCCTCTTAGGCGGATGGCGCCTAGGGAGCAACAAGAGTTGAAGGTGCAAGTTGATGACCTTTTACAGAAAGGATTCATTCGGCGTAGTGTGTCCGAATGGGGTGCACCAGTTGTGTTCGCAACCAAAGCGGATGGATCGTTGAGGTTGTGAGTTGATTATCGTGAGCTGAATAAGGTGACTAAGAAGAACAAGTATCCATTACCGAGAATAGATGACTTGTTTGATCAGCTTCACGAGGCTAAGGTGTTTTCTCAGATGGATTTGGCAACGGGATTTCACCAGTTAAGAGTGGCGAAGGATAGTGTGCCGAAGACTGCTTTCAGGACACCATCCGGTTTTTATGAGTGGCTGGTAATGCCGTTTGGATTGACTAACGCACCAACATATTTTGTGGATCTTATGAATAGAGTATTCAGAGATCAGTTGAACAAGTTCGTACTTGTGTTCGTGGATGATATTCTAATTTATTCCAGAACTGAAGAAGAGCACAAGACACACTTGCGTTTGGTTTTGGAAATCTTGCGGAAACATCAGCTGAAGGCTAAGTTTTTGAAGTGTCACTTCTGGAAGAATGAAGTGAGATTCTTAGGCCATGTTATTTCTGGAAATGGGATAGCGGTCGATCCCGCTAAGGTGGCAGCGATCCAGGATTGGGTTAGACCTAAGAATGCATCTGATGTGAGAAGTTTTCTTGGATTAGCAGGATATTATCGTCGGTTTATCAAAGACTTTTCCAAGATAGCTGCACCATTGACAGGATTGACGAAAAAGAATCAAGTGTTTAGATGGGATGATAAGTGTGAGCAAGCTTTCGTAATCCTGAAAGAGCGACTGACAAGTGCTCCTGTTTTGACTATTCCAAGTGGGAATGATGAGATGGTGGTTTATACCGATGCATGTGGTACTGGACTTGGAGCAGTACTGATGCAGAAGGATAGAGTTGTTGCGTATGCAACTCGACAATTGAAGCCGCATGAAAGGAATTATCCGACACATGATTTGGAGTTAGCGGCGATTGTATTTGCTTTGAAGATGTGGAGACATTATCTTTTGGGAGTTCGATTCGAGTTGTTTACGGATCATAAGTCGTTGAAGTATCTGTTTTCCCAAAAGGATTTGAATCTTCGACAACAACGATGGCTAGAGTTTTTAGCATCGTATGATTTTGGTATAGCTTATACTCCGGGAAAAGGTAACGCAGTAGCTGATGCGTTAAGTCGAAGACATACAGGACTGGGAGCAATGTTTTCGGAATGGAAGAGTCTAGAGTATTTAGCTAGATTTGATTTCAGGCCTAGATGTGAATTGGAACCTGAGATGTTGGCAAACTTATCGATAAGGCCTACTCTGGTGGAGAGAATTAGCGAGAGCCAAAAGCGAGACGATAAGCTTGTCAAGATTATCCGAGATTTGGAATCTGGATTGGACCCAGAAAAGGATAAAGGATTCGAAGTCGATCAAGAGGGTTGGCTTCGGAAGCAAGGACGACTAGTTGTTCCCGATGTAGATGGATTGAGAGATGAAGTTCTTAGAGAAAGTCATCACTCGAAGTTGACAATTCATCCAGGTGGAAATAAGATGTATCGGGATATGAAGAGAACCTATTATTGGGAAGGTATGAAGAAGGACGTTGGAAATTTTATTTCCAAATGTATGAACTGTCAGTTGGTAAAAGCTGAACAGAAAAAGCCAAGTGGATTACTTCAGCCATTAGAGGTTCCTACGTGGAAGTGGGAGCAAGTGTCGATGGATTTTATCGATGGCCTACCTAGAACCAAGGCGGGAAATGAAGGGATTTGGGTCATCATAGATCGGTTGACCAAGAGTGCAAGGTTCATTCCTGTTCGATCGACTAGGACTGCATCAAAGTTGGCTGAGCTTTATGTTAAGTGGATAGTTCGATTCCATGGTGTTCCGAAGAGTATAGTGAGCGATCGAGATCCATTGTTCACTAGTGGATTTTGGAAGAGCTTCCAGGAAGTTGTGGGAACTGAGTTGTGTTTGAGTACAGCTTATCACCCTCAAACAGATGGTCAGACTGAGAGAGTCAACCGAGTTTTGGAAGATCTTCTGAGGGCATGTGGTTTGGATTTCGGAGGATCATGGGAAGATCATCTTCATTTGGTGGAATTTGCGTATAATAACAGTTATCAGTCGAGTATTGGTATGGCACCATATGAGGCATTGTATGGAAGACCGTGTAACTCTCCGACATGTTGGTTGGAAACTGGAGAAAAACTGATACTTGGGCCAGAGATGATTCGACAGACTTCGGATTGTATAGGGATCATTCGGCAACGAATGAAGGCAGCCCAAGATCGTCAGAAAAGTTATGCCGATAATCGTCGTAAGGATTTGGAATTCGACGTAGGTGATATGGTTTTTGTGAAGATTTCTCCTCTGAAGAATGTTATTAGATTCGGGAAGAAAGGAAAGTTAACTCCGAGATTTGTTGGACCATTTCCGATTATCGAGCGAATTGGAAAGCTCGCTTATAGATTGGAGTTACCGGAAAAGATGGCGGGTGTGCACAATGTTTTTCATGTATCTTATCTATGGAAGTATGTGCACGACTCGAATACGGTGGTTTCTGCTGATAGCTGTGAAGATTTAGAAGTTGATCCAGTTGTTAGAAGACCTCGTAAACCGCTTCGTGTTGTTGAAACCGACACGAAACAGCTTAGGAGGAAGACGATTACGTTGCTCAAGATACAATGGAGTGAAGATGTTAACGACTGTACGTGGGAGGAGGAAGAGAGGATGAAGGCAGCTCATCCCGAACTCTTCGAGGTATGGCCCTAAGGTGTCGTGACATCTCATGAATTTGTAACTTGATTCCTATCTTAGAATTCTGCATGCTAGGTTAGAATTGGATACATGGTTTGTTGATTGCTATGGATGGTAGGCATGCAGAATATTTTTGGTTGCTCTTGTTTGTTTGGAATTTCGGGGGCGAAATTCCTAAGGGGGAGAGAATGTAACGACCCGTATTTTACGTGTCGATAGATCGTAGAACTTACAGGCCGTTAGTGTTAAGTTATCCCTAGCTTAAGTCGTATGGAAGTTAACTCGTGTAGAGATTAACTCGGTGGGAAAGCTTAGGTCGGTATTCATGAGTCATAGGCGACCTAAGGGGATACGAGTTAAGGAATAGGTTGTTAGCAATTTGGCAATTGGAGTAGGTTAATATGTTGCGACTTAAGATAGCTAACAAGCTAACGGGTTGAGAACTGGGCGAGTTATAGAAGTTAACAGATTAAGATATTGAACCGAGTTACGAGTTATGGGTTTCTGACCGACCTAAGAGATGGCCGAGATAAGGAGTTGGCGACCTAAGAGTTAGCGAGTTAGAGGAGCAGCGACCTACGAGTCAGTGGGTTAGTAGAGATAGTGAGTCACCGAGCTAAGGGTTAACGACCTAAGGGGTTAGGTCGTATGATGGTTAGGTCGGCACATGCTAAGTCGTTAGCGACTTAGTGATAGGTCGTAACTCGTGTTGCTCGATAGGTCGTATACTAGTTAGGTCGCGGCATAGTTAATCCGCGTTCGTTTTAGGTCGTAAGGTCATCTGGGCCGTTGATTTTGTTAGGTCGCAACGCGGGGTTGAGAGATAGGTCGTAACCCAGTAAGTCGCGGCAAGTGTTAGGTCGTAGACGACCTAAGTTAGGATGCTGTGGGCCTTAGGTTGTACTAGGATTGAGTCGTAACTCGTGAGGCTGTTAAGTCGTCACAGCTTGAGTCGTGTGTGCTTTTAGGTCGTGAGTCTTAGGTTGTGGGACGACCTAAGTTAGGTCGTAAGTCGACCAGGCGACTTAGGAAAGGTTGCCGCTGTGTTAGAGTGTTAGGCCGTATGTTTTAGGTCATTACTGACTTATGTTAAGTCGTGTGAGTGCCTTAGCTGTTAGGTCGTTAGGTCGTGACCGACCTAAGAGCGACCGACCTAAAAACGTACGACCTAAAAATCAGCCTATAAATAGAGGGGTTTGGCTCACTTTTTGGCACCGGATTTTGAAGCGACGAAGTGCTGCCATTTTGAGAGCTCGACTACAACATTTCTTCACTTCTTTCCTCCACTTTAATCGAGTGATAACATCCATCCAAGATCGAAGATCAAGATCGAAGATTCAAGGGCCAAAGTTGAAGATCTTCATCCGTTCGAGTGAGATTTCATCGATTGAAGCGAGATTTTGCCGGATCAAGCTTGAATCCTTGCTGTCCAGATCTGAAGTGATTAGTTTTTGAAGTGTTTGGGTGATTCGGTGAGTGGTGGTTATCTCTCACGCGGACCCAAAGGAGTATATTGGATTGGTGGTTTGTTGGAGTGTTGTAGATAGTGATTTTATGCATTTTTCCTTAGATCCAAGTGTAGATCCATTACTTATGAAGATGTTTACTTATGCAAGTTCATTTACCAAGTTGTAGAGATAAAAACCCATGATTTATATTTGATAGATCTATTCTAGAAATCCATAATTCATGTACGATAGACTTTCACTCATTTAATTACGAAATTGCCATTATAGTTAATATTGCTTATTAGATCTTGTTTGAATGATTGATTGTTGGAATGTATGATTGATTTGATTGTTTCAAGTTAGCTAGTAGTTGATTTGGGACAAGATGGTCGAAGATGATTCAAAAGCTAAGTGGAAAGGCTCTTGAATGGTGAAAGCTGCTTGTGGCATATGAAGCGGATGTTGAAGCTCATATGTATGGATTAGATGATGTTGAGATGGGACTTTGCCATGATGCGATGAGGCAAGCCATGATGTTGAGATGAGACTTTGCTATGATGCGATAAAGCGAAGCATGATGTGAGATAGCCTTGGTTTAATCCAGACGGGATCATCCCAAGCATGTTGATAACTCGATGATGCGATGCGAGTTGGTTGATAATGGTTAGCTTGAGAGGCGCTTGAGCTAGTATGGAAATAGTCGTCGAGGAGGATGACTAGGAGGCTGAGACCTCATCGTTGTTGAGGGTTCTAGCATGCTCAAAGCAAGAGTACGTTGGAACGGGTCACGATGACGTTCCAAGCACGGGTCACGATGACATGCTAGTACTCTGGGCTGATGCGTTCGGCTTAGGCACGGGTCATGATGACGTGCGGAGTTATGTCTAAAACCGGGGTTACCATTAGCCCTTGACAGGTCGTCATTCAACTAACGGTGAAATCAAGGCAAGGATAACAGTGATAGCCAGAGTCATGGATGTTTGGTTGTATTATCATTCGGTCTCAAGAGCGGTGTTTTCTGGGTGCTTATCTGATCTTGGTTTAGGCCTTGGGGGTTTGTATTTGGAAAACACCGACCTTGACTCGAATGATTATTGCTTTACTTTAATTGTCTGCCATGTTATGCTTGCTTCTCCTTAGTGTGTCTGGGGGCTATCACTGTAGAAAGAGGTGGAGTGGGATGGGTTGGTTCCTATTCCTTTTATCCCTTATGCTCTTTTGGTATGTTTGATAGTTGATTTACTTCTCACTAAGACTTTGTCTGACTCAAGGTTTTATGTCTCCTCTTATTACCTTGGGCTGTTCATCCATGTTGGGATGGGCAGATTAGGTGACAGGTGGCAGGTGCTGATCTTAGTGGCTCACGCTGATGATGACGAAGACGATCAGGAGGCTTTACATATTATTTTAATATTCTATGTACTGGATATTCCGCTGTTTGTTGATTACTCTGAGTGCTATGTAGTGAGGCTTCTTGTATTCATGATTCAGACTATGTATAAAGCTATTACAATTAGATGATGATATTCTGTTCTATGGGAGCTTCACTATATCATATTTCTCTATTGTATTTTATCCATGCGCTGTGAGTTTTACGATAGAGTCTGCGATGTTTATCTTACCATTGACTATCGTCCATGGCTGCCTGGCACACTTTCAGTGCATTATTTCCTTGTTTTGGTGCGGGAGTCATGGGCGGTCGTCACACTTTTATTCAAGTCATATCCTTAATTAAATAGATTTTTTATTGAACATTACAGGTAGCTATCCATGTCCCACTGGTGACATATACTCAGAGGCAGTTTCAGGGCTCAAACATATAATGGTAGCGGATACGGACATCAGATCTCTTCTTACCAACGAGCGTCACTTTGTCTTTGGCTTACAAAAGAAGGCCGCAACACAGGGCTACCAGAAAACACCGATGAGAAAGTTGTAGAAAGGAGAGACGTCATCGGACAGGTAGGTGATGAAGTTGATCCTGTCATTCCCTCAGTCGAAGGGGCTTGGGGTGTTGCAAAGGAAGGCAAGGCTAGGGGTGGTGCTAATGAGCTCAGTTGTGACGATGTATGCTCAAGTCATGAGCCTTCGGTTTGGTCCTCCCAAGACCAACAGCTCCCCACCCCAAAAAAGGGAAGAAGAAAAAGGCTTGTTTACAAGCTTCGTAGAGGGCGGGTCTCCAAGAAATCCAAGTCAACCTCCACTGCAATGGATCAACCTAGCTCTCTGCCTCCATAAGATTTGTTCAAGGGGCTGTCGAACATCCCAATTCCAGATGATGTTGGGAATTATGATTTTTCCAATTTAAGCCTCGGGGGTCTCAATCCCCTATTCAATTTGGTGCCGACGTTCCTCCCACTATAATAGAAGAGACTACTCCAATGACCAAAGCTCAAGTAACCGATCCGCCAGGGGGACACTAGGACACTCACGGTCATGTACACTTCACTACATGACACTTATTTATATTTAAGTCTAGTAATCCTTATACACTTTCATTTTATTTGCAGGCTCGATGGGACCTCCGCCACTATGATCGCTTGAAGAAATCAACATACTCCCAACAGTCTTATTTTTGGCACAGTCGAGTTTCAGACCCTGGTCGAGATAGAGAAGTTCATGAAGGGAGAGAAGACCGAGACTGAAGCTATTAATCCAAGGACTCATTGTCCAAGCATAAGTCAAAATCTCAATCTTCTCGTGACATGGATGTCTATCAACTCCCCACTATACATAGTAGCAGCAAGTCACTGCCTCATGCTTCCACTTCGGCTACTGCACCCGAGCAATATTCGGGTTCTTCTAGCGCCCATAAACCTTTGAAACGCCAGTCTAGCGTAGAAGATCCTAATAATTCATCCTGCCAGTATGACAGACGGGACATCTCAGCCCCGACCACTCTTGATACCATTGCTGCTGAGAAGATAGCTAAGCTCAAGGCCATATTTCTTAAGTTGTGCTTCGACGTATTCAAATTTGTTCTCGCTTTGCATTCAATTCCTCTAGAGGCCCAAGATATTGTTCTCTCTTACGTAATGATGTCTATGTCCAGCACAATACAACTCCGTGTGGCTAAGAGAATTTCTGAGGTTTTAATGGAAAGGAACATGAAATTGATCGCTTAATTCTTGAGGTGATTCAAGAAAAAGACATTACCAAGTACTTTGAGGAGGTTAAGCAGTTGGGTACAAAGTTGGTTGATGTTGAGAAAAAAGCCAGCAAGTCTTCTAAAGTCGTCGAGCATTTAATGAAAGTGCACTAAGCTAAACTGGACACTACCGTTCGTCACAGTGGTACTTTAGCCTTTGAAGAAGGTGTCATACAGAAGGAGAAGGAGATGATGAAAAAAGACAATAATGTTTTGGTCCTTTGTATTAAACGGCTTGAGGAGGAGAACAAGAAGGAAAAACAAGAAAAATTTGAGGCTCGGATGGAGCCTCAACGGTACTGCAAGGAGATCATCGATGCTCGTGAAACTAAAATAGAGGTCAATGGATAGCTTGCGCAGATAGGGGTCCTTAAGGAAGAGGCTGGGGTGGTGGGTCGGACAGAGATTAGGACGAGTTCGATCCGTTGTTGATATATTACAATGCAAGCATCCTCATGAATCACAATATCCACATCCTTTGAGAGGGGTATCTTGAGTCGCTCGTCGAAGCCTTGGACCATATTGTAGATCTAAAAATAGAGTCCCTCGGTGGTGCTGAAGTAGTCAAATAGCCACTCACCTGTGAAATTTTATGTAATGAAAATCTCGATGAACTTAGAGCTGCTCGAATCAGTGTACTCAGTGATCCAATGGTCACCGAAAATAGGAAAGATGGTGGCGAAGCCCTAGGATCTTGTTCCCTAAGCCTTCATACTACTCAAGCAGCTAGTAGTTAAATTTCATATGCCCCAAAAAAGGATGTAGGCTATGATCTGGATCATAGCGGGATGCTAAAATCTTTTAGGCTATCTCCGATTTTGGAAGGAGGCAATCGAGTAACGACCGAAGGCCAATGTGACGAAGGTATATCTCTTACTTCTCCGACGTTCAAGAAGGTTTACATCTCACGCCTGATTGTCATGGGCTTACCCATTGGTCTTCATGAAATTGCAAGACCGTCTACATCTGTCCATGTTCCCAATGATGATTTTCTCGAGATAGAAGGCGCAGACCGCGAGGTCCACTACAACCATCATTGTACAGGTGGCTCCTACCGATCAACTTGCCAAGACTCCATAATCAAATGGTGAAGTCATAAAGGCTTTGAACGAAGAAAAGACTAATCACTAGCGGGGCCAGGATGAAATAGAGAATGTCGCAGTGACACATGCCTCCGAACACACTGGTAAACTTAGCATGAAGGAGCGCATTGAAATGGAGGAGTTAGATCTGCAAGCCAAGAAGGACAGAGTTGAAGTGGATATTACTCCGCTCCAAGTTATACTACCAGGCAGCGTCACTCCTAAGGAGGTCGATCCTTCTATATCCCAAAGTGAGACTGATTCCATCTCTAAAAGCATTTCTTCTGATGGTGGCAAGGGAAAAAAGGGGGAAATAACCATCGAACCGGCTTGGGTAGTGCATAGCTAGGTAGCTAGTTTCTTTTTGTTGGCCCTAATTGTGCGGGTATGGCCACCATCTTTGGCTTTTAGTTTCTAAAATGAAATTGCACTAAGTTTTCAAGTTTTAGTCTATGAATATAAAAATTTATTTTTGTTCAGCTTTTGTATGAAATTTGTTTAAGTGTTCGAGCTATTGCATTCTCCATTCAATGGCTTGTACTTCATCACTCGTCATTCAAGCTGCAATGTCTTTCGGTCGCCCATTGCTTTGGGCATTGATTCGAGAAATCCATCTCAAGGCCTCCTTTCAATCGTGGACTTAAGTCGTATCAAACACTAGGTGTAAGCCATAGTGTAACATTGTCTGGTTTAGCGGTTAAGTGATTATACTCTGTTCCCTAGTCTTGGGTTGACGGAGTTAGTCCGTGGATGATCGGGTCCCATGCACGATAAGTTTATATGACTCCTATTAGGTTCAGGCCAGAGTTGAAGAATGAATGGTCAAATTGCAGTCATTCATTTTATTTATACTTTTGTCCCCACTCTAGGGGTCAGAGTTATTCAGTGACCGGTCAGACACATCTGTTTGACGTCCATAATCTAACCCACACTCCAGGGACCGAATTTGTTTTGAGAAAATGGTCGGATCACGTTTCCTTTGATTAATTACCTTGCCATTAAGTTTGGGGCAAAAGTCAAAGAGTGATCGGTCGTATCACAACCATTTTTACTTCACATTCATCCCGTCGAATCGTGAGATGGAGGTAGTTAATAGATGGTCGAGTCATACTCGTTCTCTATTTTATACTCAACTAGTCGGATTACAGGCGAGAATTAATAGATGAATGGTCGAGTCCTGTCTATTTTTTTAATTAGATTATGGACCTAAGTACTTAGTCGACACCAAACTCAGGGTACTTGTTGGTTTATACTATGCATATATCGACGTAAGCTGGTCGTATATCACAACTATTATATTATGCGCAAACAATTCACAGATATTGAAGGAACTTCAGATTTTATTGCAAACTGAAAAAGAAGCAACTGAATTTATCTTATTGCATGACTTTCAATTTGACTGTAAAATAAAATTCTAAACGAAATACAACCGAATGAAAAAAAGTGAAATTGCATCATAAATGCTCGTTATTCCATGCTCTAGGAAGTGTGATGCCATCGACATTTGCTAGCTTGAAAGGTCCTTCTCCAAGCTTCTGATTGATGATATACGGTCCTTACCATTTCGAACCTATGTTTGCGGGGCTAGAAAAGATTTGTTTTAGGATAGGATTGCTAATTTCAAAGGCCCTGGTTTGGAATTTAGTATTATAGTATCAGGCAACTCAGTGCCGGTGTGCAATTGCCTTCAAATCAGCTTCTTTATGCTTCTCATTAACCATATCTAAAGATTCCAAATGGAGATCTCTGTTAGTTCTAGGGTCATAATAAGTCACTCGATGAGAAAGGAATTTAAGTTCCACAAGGATCACGACTTTGGAGTCGTAAACAGGACGAATAGAGTATGGCCAATAATGGACTTGTCGGTGGTTCTATATGCCCATAATGCTAATAGGAGTTCATCAACCCACTTGCCTCTGGCCTTTTCCAAATGATTTTTCAAGATGGACTTTCTGATTTTGTTGACAGCTTCAACCTGTCCATTAGCTTGAGGGTGAGAAACTACGCAAATATTTCTCGATATGATGTCAGTGATAGAAGTCTTTGAATTCAGCACAAGCAAATAAGGTCTCTTTGTTGATTATGTTTGTTCGAGGGAGACTTAAATGATAGATGTTGTTCCGAACAACAAAATTGATTACTTTCTTCATAGTGATCATGGGTGAAAGTTCGACTTTAGGCATTAGTGAAGCAATTAATTGCTATGATGGTGTACTTTACACCACCTTTGTGAATCGGCAAGGAGCCAATTATTTCAATACCCCAAGTAGCAAATGTCCATGGACAGACCATCTAAGTGATTTCCATCAGCGGGGCTCTTGAAATCTTTGCAAACATTCAGCATTTGTCACATCGTCTAGCATAATTAGTTGTGTCTCAATTGACAGTTGACTAGAAATAATCATGCTGGAGTATCTTCTTCTCTAGGATTTGCCACCGATGCGATCGCCACATTCTCCTTCATGGACTTCTCTTAATACTCGCTTGATTTCATCGTTGGCAATACATCGAAGCAGGGAGACGAAGAAACCCTTCGACTCCTTCTTGAAGGATGTATCATGAAGCTTTACGAAGGATCTATCATTTTTCATTCCTCGCTTCAGCAAAGAGACCCTTTTGCAAATAATCTTTAATCGAAGTCATCCATAACTCCTTCTCACGCTCTATTTCTAAGACCCAATCGATCTCCATCTGGTCGGTGATCGGAGCGTTGAGTACTTTAATTGGGACCAAGCCCATTCGCTATGCGTCTCCGAAACTGGCCATCATGGCCAGTGTGTCGGCTTTCTCATTTTGTTCTCTGGATGTGTGTAATGGTGTAATGCTCGAAATTGGTTAATAGCTCTTGGATCTGGCTGATGTAAGGAGCAAGTCGAGCTCCTTTGGCCTAATATTCTCCCCTAATTTGATAAGCTGCTAACTGGGAATCATAGAATTTGCAAAGCTTTTACTCCCAACTCTCCGGTCTATTTAAGCCCAGCGATCAAAGCTTTATATTTAAGTTCATCATTCGTTTCAGGGAAGTCAAGTTTTAGGGTGTAGCAGATTAAATGTTCCTCAAGAGTTATCAGCATGACTTTGACTCCAGAACACTGATCGTTGGATGCTCAATCCGTGTACATCTTCCATTAGATGTTAGGTTCTTCACAGTTATCTAGAGAGTCATTTTGTTCAGTGAATTCGACCATGAAGTCCACTAGTGCTTGCCTTTGGATAGCTCTCAGAGGGAGATAAATGATATTGAAGTTGCTTAATTTTATGTTAAGTAACCTTCCGGACATCTCAGGTCACTGTAGTACCTGTCATAATGGCTAGTTAGTGAAGACATTGACGGGATAAGTCTGGAAATAAGGATAGAGCTGTCTTGATGCAATCAACAGGTAGTACGCGAGCTTTTCCAGTGTTGGATGGTTCCTTTCAACACTATCAATCGCTTGAAAACATAGTATACTGGCCTTTGGATCTGATTCTCTTTACATAATAGTGTGACACTTATGGCATGCATCGACACTGCCAAGTAAATATGCAAGCCTTCATGATCCAGTGGCTTGGACATGACGGAGGGTCTCTCTAAGTGATGTACCAGAGCTTAAAACACAGAATCCTACATCCATTCAAAGTTTCTCTTCCCTCTCCTGATTAAGTCGAAGAAAAGAGTGCACTTGTTGGTGGCTTTGGAGATGAACAGGCTTAGGGCGGTGGCCTTCCCATTTAGACTTTGCACCTTCATAAATGTCTTCGGTACTTGAATATCTCTGATCACTTGAATCTTCTCGGGATTGGCTTTAATTCCACTAAAGGTAACGATGAAACCAAAGAATTTCCCTGACCCAATGCCAAAAGAGCATCAAGGGATTAAATTTCATTCCATATTTTCGGAGAATACTGAACGTCTCCGTTAAGTCATTGATATGCTCATTTGATCGTTGTGACTTCACAAGTATATCATCCACATATACTTCCATCGATCAACCGATATGGTCTTTGAACATTCAGTTAACTAGTCTCAGGTACCTAGCTCTAGCGTTTCTTTAGACCAAAAGGCATCTCAATGTAGTAGTGCAGTAGCAAATCAGTAATGAAGCTGGTATGGTCCTGGTCGGGGACGTGCACTGGTATCTGGTTATATCCAGAGTACGCATCCAAAAATGAATGCAATTCATGTCCAGCGGTTGATTCTACCAGTTGGTCGATCCTCTAAAGTGGAAAGTTGTTTTTTAGGCATGCCTTGTTCAAGTCTGAGTAATCGACACATGTGCACCACTTTCCATTAGGTTTTCCATAAGAATGGGATTGGATACCCATTTTGGGTAGACAGCATCGTAGATAAACCCATTGTTTTTGAGTTTATCCACCTCCTCTTTAATTGCAGCTGATCTCTTCGGATCCATGCCATGTCGTTTTTGTTTCATCGAGACATGCCTCGGGTCGATATTGAATGCATAGCTTCTGATAGTCAGTGAGATCCAACACATGTCAGAATAAGTCCAAGTGAACACATCAAAATTTGCTTGGAGAAAACCATCCAATTCCTTCATCATCGTTGCACTGAGCCGTGATCCGATCTTCAAAACCTGTATTAGGTCGTCATGGCTGACCGTGATGTCGATTGTCAACTTAGTGGTTGCAGCCTTGGTTTCTTTATGCTCCACTTCTTCATCTCTCAAATCTATATCTTTATAGACCCGATTGTGGTGCCTGTGCCATGGCTTGGACGCTAATTGCTAAGCTTCATTAGTTTTAATGTAGAGAGGCTTCTCCATATCTTTTCCTTTTTCCCTTCGTTGAGTGTCTCCTAACTAAGCCACATAACAAGCACATCCAATCGTTGATCTCTATAGATAAGTTACATGCCATTCTCTATTGGGAATTTGAGGGTCAGACACCAAGGGACGATAGCTACCCTGAATTCAGCAAGGTTCGGTCACCTCAAAAAAAGCATTGCATGTAGAGTTCACATCCATCACAAGAAACGACAGCATCCAAACTCTCCATCAGCTACCATCCTACGTCTCCTAACTCCATTGGTATCACGACATAGCCTACCGCTCTAGTTGCAATATGCTTAAAGCCATGAATATGGGCTTTCCACGGTTTCTGATCTTTAGCTTCCAGTAACATTTAGTCGTATGCCTTCTTGAAAATGATATTCCCAGAACCTCCACAATTAACCAGAATATTTCTCACCACGGTAGAGTCGATTATGGCTAAGATCACCATCGAGTCAATCGTAGGGGCCTCCACCTTGTCTTCATCTCTACTTTGAAATACGATATCATCTGTCATAGTTCGTTGCTACTTTGCCGGAGCATCGTCCTCCATGTTAGAGCAACATTCAATGTCAACATGTATGATAGCTTTCACGTAACGCTCTATTTCGTTATAGCTTTTGTTGACACAATGTGATCCTCCAACAATGGTATTAATAACTAATCTCCCTCATGTCTACTGAGATTCTTCAGCACTGAGTGGAGATTGTCTTCGATTGGGGCTGATGTCCCCTATCCGCCGTCCTGCAGGCCTTTAACAAATTGTTGCAACTTTCTTTCCCGAATTAATTTTTCAATAACATCATGGAGGTGGCAACACTCATCCATGGTATGCCCATAATTTTCATGAAATCTACAGTACTTTCCAAACCGTCTCTTCTTTTCTGTCGGTTCCTTTGGATGTGGGTTCCAATACTACATAGTGTTACAATTCGATAAATAAATGTTCTCTAGCGACATATTCAATGGCATGTAAGTATCAAATGATGGGATCCTTGGCTTCCCTTTCTCCAAATCCCATATTCAATCGTGGTTTCTATCACTACTTTCTTTTTCTTATTTCGTTTGCTCTGAAATCAAACTACCCAGACTTATCGTCAAACTGCTTCACTACCACATTACTTTGTACTCCCTCGGCGCTTGGGCCTGCAACATTTTCCTAGTTCACTTTGATTCCTACTTCCTCAGAAACCGAGCTGCCTTTGCAAAGAAACAATCCAATGTAGAAAGAGGCTTTCCCGCTAATCGATTGCCAATTTTGGAGTTGGGTTCGACTGCCTAGTTCATGCCATGAGTATTGCATCATTATTCGGAATACTGACCTCTGTAATAGCTATGTTTTACCTTTCCAGAAAATCTTTTAGTGACTCCTCTGGTGCCTGGATCAAGTTGGAGAGTGATATTATATCCTTGGGGCGAGTCGTATATATGCGGAACTACTGCAGGAACTCTTTGCTAACTCGTTAAATGAAGAGATTGACTGTAGTGGTAGCATAGCAAAGCACATGGTCACAACATCTTCCAAAAAAATGGGAAAACATCTAAATTTGACTGCATCAGTGGCCTGGGCGAAATCCATGTGCCATTTATACCTCAAGAGATGCTGTCCGGGGTCGATTTTTCCCACATAGGCAGGCATCATAGGCATATGAAACCTCCATGGATATTCTGCATGTAGTATGTTATCGATGAATGGAGTATTATATCTAGAGAGTCTCTAATCATCGTTGATTAAGCCTTGAGTTTCTTTCACTAGCTGCCTCACTATAGCTGTTAAATCTGGTGTTTACAGAGTTGGCGTCAGGCGATAGTTGTGCTCCACTTCATATGAGCGACCCGATCCAGGCCTTCGGGCAGTGCCATGTTGCCTTGGCTCCTCTTACTCTTGATCCATTTCCTAAGCTCAATTCTATCGTCGTCTCTCAGTTGCAATCCAACCACATTGGCCTGAGTTCCAATGCCTTGATCGATCGCGGAACCTCCAGATAAGCTCCTCTATCTACATGATGACTGCCCCTATGATTAGAGGGTTCATTACCAATCCCTTTAGGGGTTCGAAGCCAATCAATGTTGATCGGCGATAGCAGGTTGCATGATCCCGTCTTGATGCTCCAGCTGCATATGCATCTGTTTTTCCGCATCTGTTTCGGTGATAGTCGTCAGATGAGAAGGAATTTTCCGATCCTGAATATGGAGTAGGTTCCCTCCTTGTCTTTCCACATCGATCTTTCAACTGGTTCATCACGTTGATGTTAGCCTAGATTTGCTGGTTGAGTTTCTGATGGGTATCCATCAATTCCTTCATTAGGACTTCAAAATAAGTTCTGGTGATGTAATCAGTAGAATTTTAGGCATCGACAGCCACCGGTTGTACATTTTAATCAAATTGTCAAACATTAGCGTCGTCATTGCCTTCAACAACATGTGAAGTAGTAGACTTTCCTTTGGTCATGTTAACTAGCTTCATTCTTAGATCTCCTTCGATCTGAGTAGTAACGAAAACTAATCGGCATAAATCTAGATCTATCTCACGAATATGGGAATCCACAAGTAGATAATGAGGTCCAATCAACCTGGGAATTCATTCTCAGCAAAAGCACCAAAATTTTAGCATTAAAAGTTGGCATAAATATCCAATAGATTATACGTATACAAATAATTGAAGAAATCAAAATTCAAACTGTGGAATCAAACAGAAAACAAGTAAAAAACCATGACAAGCAAATTTGTAGTGGTTTGGCATCGAATACATATGTCCACTTTGAAGAAATAACTTTATTAATTACTTGAATTTTTATGTACAAAAGGGATCAGATAGAAATCCGTTATTACAATGGAGTACAAAGAAAACAATAGCATAAAGATCTTTCAAATGAGCTATGAATCCTGTATTTATAGGCATAGACGATCGAATATCCACCTGAAAATTCATCGGTGGAACCTCCAGATACAGATGAGGTCACCTAGAAAATTTCGAGGCCCAATTCACAATGGGGACTGATCTAGGTCAATCGATCGAGACTTCCACGTGGCAGCGTGCGACCGGTTGTGTGGGTCCTCCTCCATGCTAGCTTCATGTTTCCAAAGTTGTTTACATAGTTACTTTCATGTTTTAAGAGATATCGATCGATTCTCATTGAGTTGAACTGTTGATTCAAGCTGATCATAGCCATAGTGATCCAACCCAATCCCCAGTCTAGGGGAAACAATAATCCATACGTAGAATGTTCTATAGAGATTATCTTTTGGTTTCGCTTGATCATTGGTTCACAGTATTTTCAACGCTTAATCTCTGGTTTTTGTGATCACTTCTCCGGGCTACTTGCCTTGTTTATCATCGAGTCTAATTTGTCCAATCATTCTAGACATAACCGGGTCAAAAGGCCAGATAACAATGAAGTTGGGCAGTTTTTAGGACAACGTAATGGGTAATCAGTGAAGTAAGGGATAGGCCCAACAGCCCATTTTGGGATTAGGGGTTATTTTGGCTTAAATGGTCATTCTAAAATCATTTTTCCATCTTTCCAAACAGATCTAAATCTCTATTAACCTTCTCTTAGCCAAAATTTTCTCTAGTCTCTACGAAATCAAGCCAAATCAATATATCAAGGGTAGAGTAATAAGGGGATTAGCTGGAGGCTTTGAAACCTACATTTTTAAGAGGAAAATCTAGGGCTTTACTACCTATTCTTGAATTTGCCTCGTTTTGCATGCAAATCTTCCATTTGGATGTTTGGTGTACGATTTACTATCTTACATCATATTATATATGTGTCTATAGGTTTTGACATATTTCAAATCTACTTTTAAACTAAAAAATGTCTTTTATTGCTATATTAAAACCCAGTCTGAATCAAAAAGAATTTAAATGGTTTAAAGTAATTTAATTGTGATATTTTGATGTATGATTGCCTATATATTTATTAGACTATTTTATAGATAGATTATTTGATGATTTGTCATGATATGATGTATGTATGTATGGTTGGATGATGTTTAAACGTTGTTGACACATGTTTGGATGTTGTTTGTATGCTTGAATGGTTGCAAACACTCATCAGAGCGAAGTAGAGGTAGCAAACGATTCTATGGTCAAAGGTCTCCATGTAGAAAGGGACGGGACATGCTCTCTGATTCGATACATAAAGGATAGGAGATCAGTAAACATAGAATTATCTTCGATGGATGGGATCTTGAGTGTTTTGGGATTGCATCAATGCATAAAGGGGCATGCAGATCGAAGTATTGAGTGTAGCGATGGAGTTGCAAAATCTAGGCGTCGGGGGCATTACAACAATTTGGTATGGGGCTTACGTTTGGCTTAGTGTCACGAGGCAGTTGGCTTCGAGCCGGGAGGGATTTCGCTTTGGGTTGAGCTTGGTTCGATGATAGGAGGACCAAACAGCGATCATTGTTCGGTAGTGCTTCGGGTCAGGCATAGGAAATTATGTTGGAAGCCGGACAAAGGATGGTGTTATAGGTTAAGAAAAGGACCAAAATTTTTGTTTGCGAATTCGCTTTGGGTTTTTGTGGCCTATCTTTGGTCTGGTCTTGGGAACCAGATAGAACTTTGAGTTTCAAGTGCTTCAGGTAAGGAGAGGTAGTGCTTTTGGATTACGGGGCTCACTCTGGGTCAAGCCTAGGGTGACTTCAAATTTCTTCAAGTTAGCTTGTTGTTGAAGTAGAAGACCCCAGAATGACTTGGGACGACTTTAGGATATTAAAAGGGAACATATATGGTGATTTTGATGCCTCGAGGTGGTGAGTGACTATAGCATTTGGTGATGGACCGAGAAGACAAGTTCTGTGTGATAGCTTATGGATTAGAATAAGATGTGGTTCGACTACCGGTGCATGTGCTAAGGGATTTGAAACATCAGTGTGGGTCATAAGAGTTATGTATATCCAATGCACTTGAGTGAAATATGCAAGGCTGTGTGATGGTTGCTATGTAAGTTGCGTGCTTGATATGGATGTCATATTATTATGTTATACCCCTATCCCCATATTGTACATAGTGTTGTGCACCTATATATGTTAGTATGTTAGTATATACTATGTTTATATGTTATCTTGTTGGATGCAGGGACATGTCAGCTATGATTCTACATACACTATGTCCCCATTACAATATATGGCTTTTATAGTATTTTGAGATGATGTATTACAATTGGGTACTCTTAATTGAGTGGATTAGGGATGATAGTTTTGGATAGCGCATGAAGTTATACGAGTACATGCAGGAGGCTAAGCTGTGTAGTACTCTGGAGCGATGTCAGTACTATTATTAGATGGGAGATGGTTTTAGGATTTATTTGGATATTTGGAATGTATAAACTCTATTATTATTTTTAGGTATAATCTATGAATCTGTTGCACTATAATGTTCCTATTTATGGTTATATTGTTGCCTCGCCTATTTTACATCCATTAGATTCTTATGTTTTGTCTATGTGTTATGAGATATTATATAGGTGCGATGATTTAGATTTTTGTTATTTATACCATTGATTATCATCCTACATCAATAGGGTACCATTACAGTGCATTCTATTGGTCTTATTGGATATTGAAGGTGTATGATAGTCATCATAATTAGTGGGTCTTAAAATGGAGGATGTGACAAGATGCGTGCTTCCAATCTGGATCATTTACTAGTGTGTAACGATCCCATTTTTAAACCAAATTTAATTTGATAATTTAATTAAATTTTGGAATTAATTTGTGAATTAATTTAAATTTTACCAAAAACTAATAGGATATGTGTTGTTTTGTATATATATATATATAGATTGTAATTTAAAATTTGAAATTTGAAATTCAAATTTAAATATTTTAAAAATAATTTGGATTTAAAAATAATATATGTATGATTTTTATTAATGTATAAATTAGTTTTAAATCATTTTCTTTTAAATTGCATAAATATAACAAAGGAAATGTAATTATAAAAATAGATAAAATATAATTTAAAATCATATAAAAATATTATAAATATGCAAAAAGACAAGTGTTAAAATTATAACACATAATTTAACGAGTGTAAATTATTTAACATAGAAATTAACAAGTGTAACTTAATTATAATCATGCAAAATACAAGTGTCACAATTGTTTTTCATTTTTAAAAATAATAAATAAGGAAAACATGGTTATAAATACATTTATCTTCCACTCTTCGTTTTCTTTTCATTTTCAAAAGAACTACAAACTAAAAGAAAATAAAAAAACTCAAACCTGTAAACCCAAACGAGAAAAACAAAATTTAAAAACAAATTCAAATCAGTTTCAAACAAAAAATCAAAAGCAAATCAAACAACAACTTTTCCAAGTCTTCAACCTGAAGCAAGCTGATTCAACTTAAAAGAAGATACCATTTCAAAACTTAAGCAAAGCAAACAAGATCAGATTTTAAGATCAAAACCAAAGCATTCCAGTCAGAAACAAAATCAAGTTCCTGATCAGTTTTCAATTCAAAACAACTTCCAGGCTTTGCAAAAGCTTCTATGTTTTCTTCTTTAACAAGTGAGTAAACTTCTTTGATCTGATCTATAAAATGAATGTGGTGATTTATGTTGAACTGAAGCTGTGAAATGTGCTTGCATGCATACAAAAAAATGAATATGTACCAATGCATGTCGGTTGAACAGGCATATTTGCCTTTATGTTGTTTACAGGTTTCAAACCTGTTAAAAAATCCAAATTCTCTCTATCTAATCCTCTTTAGGCTTTGAGGTTCAAACGAAACATGTTTGTATAATCATGTTTTAAGTTTTAAAAATAATTTTGAGCATAATTAATTAAAGTATCGTTTGGAAAATCAAGAGATATAGATGAACACAAAATATATCAAAAATTCGAGAGTCATGTTTTCTTGTTTCAATTACATCATCTAAAATGTTTTCGAAAACGATGACTTTTAAAAGTGGAATCATGAATTTTAAGTGTGTATTCATGGAGAACTTACGAGTTGAACGGAAAGGGGTTTATTGGCAAATTATGGTGATCGGGTAATGATGGATCTCGTGATCGTAGCTGAAGCATGCTCGGTGGTCGGGGATCATCTGAAAAATACTCGGTGAATTTATAATTCACCGAGGTGGCAATACGACATCAATAGAGGGTTTAAGCCCTGTTTTTGGTCGATCCTATTCTCTAAGCAATTCCGTCATCAAAGGCGAATCGAACTTGACCGGGCAAGTGGAATCGATGCGTGGGCCTTCAGTGCGACTATGGTCGAAGTCTTAGACTTTCTGGTAACCGGAGGTAGCCATGCGAGGCGATTTTTTGATGATCAGTTCGTTCTAGTAGGAAGTCTGAATGCTCGATTTTGAGTACATCGTCGATTCAAAGATCTAGATGGTTGAAAGCTTAGGCAAAGTGGTCGGCAACTTGCTGGCAATTGGAACATTAATCGGAGGTGGGTGGATCAGGTGTGCACGTGCATATGTGTCAGGCCTGGGTGTTTGCTATTGGATGTGGAGAAGAAGAAAGAGATCGGGTGTGTACTTGGGAAAATCTGTTGTTGGCTCGAGTAAAGACTCGGGTGTGTTCGCTTGATTTTAGCAAGTCAACAGGTTTTAAGTTTTAAAATAAAACAGAAAAAAGAGAGGAAGAGGAAGTTTTTCTCGAGGATGGTCTCGGGGGAAAGACGAGATGACTCGGGTTTTGTCTCCAGTTCATGATATTGCAATTTTCAAACTTTAAAACAAAATCAAGTTTTAAAACATTTCTTAATCAATTCTTTCAAAATAATTGTTTTTATTTAAGTATGGATTAGTTGAAGGTTTCAAAGTAAATTATTTTAAAATTTATTAAGTTTAAATTATTTATTTATGTGACCATTATTATAATTACTTCTTTAAGTTATTTAAATAAATTTAAAAATGTAATTGGGTAGATTAATTACAAAAGGTAAAATGTTTTTTTTATTAACTCAAAGGTCTTAAGCTAATTCATGTGTTAATGAAAATTATTTTCAAAAGTTTATTAGAACAAAACTTAAATGTAATTATGTGATTAATAAAGATAAATTATTTATCTTAAATCAATTAAGTTAGTAATTAAAGGTAAATTAATTTATGTAATTAATTAAGGGTAATTAATTAATGAAATTAATTTAAGGATAATTACTTAATGTAAGCAATTAAAAGATAATTAAATAAAGGTTAATTAATTAATAAATAAAAGTTAATTAATTTATAATTAAAGGATTATTAATTAATAATTAAGGAGTAATTAATTAATAATTAAGGATAACTAATCATTAATTAAAGGATAATTAATGAAAGTAATTATGTGATTAACTAATTAAATAATTAATAAAAATGGTTTGTAATTAATTAATGTTAATTAATCAGGGTAAAGTGATAAATACTTAATTTATTTTGAGTTAATTAAATTAATTATAATCATATGATCAATTAATCTTGCTTATAAATGATTGGATTATTATTGAATACGTTAGATTGGTTGATATCTCTGATATATGATTTGTGATACTTTGTGATATGAATTACTGTGGATTGAGCGGTGATATCCGTGATATACTGCTGTGTGATTGCGAACTTCTGATTTGAAGTAAAATTGTTTACTAAAACAACTTGGCCTTTAAAACGGCATTTGAATTTCGATGCGACCGGAGGTCGGATTCCAGATGGTTATCCGAAAACCACATCGAATCTTAAAAGGTGAATATTTTGTTTAAAAGATTAAAAGTGCCTTATGTATCCACATGTTTGAAATAAACGCTTTTGAAATAAACGCTCATTATTCAGTTAAGCTGGGGGAGGACATTGAGTCATAAAACCCATTCCGAATAATGATATGACGAAATGGGATAGCAATTGAAGACGTGGTTCAAGACCGGGTATTTTCAAGAACGAAAGAATTACCTTTCAATTGTCTCTGCACCGAGTTGCCCCGGTATAGAGATCTCCATATGTTGGAAATCCAATCACTCAATACGAGCCTGTACGGTTTTCAGTTGTATAACCTACCACCTCAGGTGGTAGCTATAGTAGGCATAATATAATGTTACCTATGCTGGCTAAGATTAATATTATACTTTCGAAATGCTTTCCACACTATGCACTAATAATAATATCAAAAAGATTTTCGCGTATCAAGCATGTTTGACTATCATAAGGAGAAACCTCCCCCAAGTGTGCGATTGCATTGTGTGTGTGGAGAGAGACCTTATGTTAGTTTCATTTTCCAATAAGCGTAACAGATTTATTTTCGTAATTTGTTTTTATTCGAACAACTGTTTATGTTTACTCATAGCATTCCCATGACTGACCCGGAGTTTATAGTTCCCTTTCTAAACTCTGGGTGCCCATAATTTTCCACACGGGCAGCCTAGAGTCAGGTTATCCGTATTCTGGGGCTAGTTCAGATAGTGGATTTTGGAAGTCTTTGGTTTTGGAAGCTTTTGGTCTTTATAGTCTTTGGAGCTTTTTGCTTTGGAGTTTTGGAGATTTGGATTGAAGTCGCAGTTTGTTGGATTCTCGCTCTCGCTCTCTTTCTCTTGAAGACCCTATTGAAGTTATTGTAGCCCTGTTGTTGTTTCGCTGTTATGTTATTATTCTGTTGTTGTATCATATATACATTGTGCTCTGATGGTCATTGTTATAGCATGTTGTATCAATGTTGTATCCATGTGTTGTATATCATTGAAATTCATTTTATTTCCGCTGTGTTGTTATTCATCTAATGTGTTATAAGCTCCAGCGAACTGAATTCCAACGATTGAATCTCCGGCATTCGAATACAAGTGAGGTATTGGATGTCGATTTTCGGATGCTGGATTCCGGGTCATCACATGTGGTATCAGAGCTAAAGGTTGAGTAAGAACTTTAGCTTCGGAGTATAACTCATTAGGTGTCTCATTAGAGATAGGGTTAGAAATGCCCTAGAATGAGTATGTTCCCTAAGATATCTCGTCTGTATTCATAAATCAGTTTTCTTACTATTTAATGAGAATGAGTGCAAGAAGAGGACGAGGTAGGGGATAGGAAAGTACCACTACTACTGGTCGAAACCCTACAACAACAGCAACGGAAGGAGCAACTCTTCCCATCCAGCCCAGCCGAATCTGGCAGATATATATCAAAGTTTTTCATGACTTGGAGGGAAACCATTCACAGGCAAGGAGACTATTATAGAAGCACAAGCCTGGATTCGATCTTGCGAAAGAATTTTCAACGGATTGAAGTTAGAGGATGATTAAATGAGATTGATAGCTTCTTGGCAACTCCAGGAAGAGGCTTTAGCATGGTGTGAGACTATTACATTGGCCGAATCAGAGGATGAGTTCACTTTGGATCGATTCAAGGAAGTGTTTGAGCAGCGTTATATGCCGTCTGCTGGTATCTCGAGGATGTATCAGGAGTTTACAGATTTGAAGCAAGGGAGTTTATCTTTTGAAGAATACTTGAACAAGTTTAACGAGTTATCCCAATTTGGTCTTGAACTTGTGAATACCCCTCTTAGAAAGAATGAGAAATTTATTAGGGGGATGAACAAGAAGTTCCATGAAAGAATGACAGCCCATGTGAAGGAATATTTTGCTGATTTGATAGATATGGGATATAGATACGCCACCCTAGACAACGAAGAGATTCTGGAGGATAAAGGAAGCGGAAGCAATCCGAATTGGAAGAAGAGGAAGTTTGGAGGAAAGAAGCCTTGGCAAGGAAAAGCAAAGCAGATTACTCAAGAGAACAAGGAAAGGGATGTTACCTGTTTCAACTATCTGGAGAAAGGCCATTATTCAAGAAGTTGCAAAAAGCCCAAGAAGCAAGGAACGAAGGATCAACCTATGAAGACAAGTCAAGGAACCAGGGAATGCTATTATTGTCATAAGCCAGGACACATGGTTAAAGATTGCCCAACAATGAAGCAAGCCCAAGTAGCGAAGGTGTATGCAATCAAGGAAGACCCTTCAACCTCAAAAGCAGATAAAGAGAAATGAGTTTTAGAAGGTAATCTTCTTATTAATGACAAAGTTGTTAGAGTTCTGTTCGATACTGGAGCCACACATAGCTTTATTCCCCAACAAACTGTAGACGAGTTAAATCTTGATCCTGAATTCGTAGATGAACCTATTTGCGTGATGAATCCGGTAGGAGGCCCTGCGAATCTTTGTTTACGTTGTAGAAAGGTTCCTATCTCGTATTCTCTTCATCAGTTTCCTATCAGCCTTTTTGTCCCCGACTTTAGTGAATTTGAAATTTTATTGGGATTTAATTGGTTAACCAAATATGAAGCTAAATTAGATTGTAACAATCGAATGATTTCGGTCAAAACCAAATTTGAGAATTTCGTTGTGATTTCTTGTGAGGACCCAAGTCCAAAAAGGGATAAGCTAATGTATACTTTAGGGTATCCTGACCCAAGTTTGGAATCCATACCTATTGTTTGGGAATTTCCAGACGTATTCGAAGAAGTTAAGTCTTTACCTCCACATAGGGAAATTGAATTCAGAATCGACTTGGTTTTCAATGCTCGTCCAGTTGTGCATGCAAGTCGCAAGATGGCCCCAAGGGAAAGAGTAGAACTAGTCAAGTAAACCCCAGATTTGCTGGAGAAATGATTTATACATCCCAGTCATTCCAGTTGGGGTTCAGTTGGGGTATTCGTAGCCAAGTCTAATGGATCCTTGAGATTGTGCGTGGACTACCGTGATCTCAATAAATTAACTCCTAAAAATAAATTTCCTTTGCCCCGAATCGATGACCTGTTCAATTAGTTGCATGGCGCTCGGTTCTTTTCAAAGATGGATCTTACCCAAGGATTCCATCAACTGAGAATTGTAGAAGATTGTATCCATTTAACTGCTTTTAGGTGTCTTGATATAATCTACAAATGGTTAGTTATGCCTTTCGGACTAACAATGCCCTTGCATATTTCGTAGACTTGATGACCCAAGTATTTTGAGAAGTGTTGAATAAATTCGTTTTTGTATTTATTGATGATAGTCTAATCTATTCCAAAACTGAAGAAGAGCATGCCGAATACTTAAGAATTTTTGGAAATATTGAGGAGGAATGTTCTTTTTGCCAAATTTTCTAAATGTTATTTCTGGATCAAAGAAGTTAGATTTTTGGGACATATTGTTACAGAAGGGGGAATCTCTGTAGACCCTGGTAAGGTTTCCGCTATTCTAGATTAGAAGCAACCCACAACTCCAAAGGAAGTCAGAAGTTATCTGGGATTAGCTGGGTATTACCGAAAGTTTGTCCAGGATTTCTCTAAGTTAGCCAGTCCGTTAACTAAGCTGACTATGAAGAACGCTAAATTTGTTTGGACTCCAAAGTGCGAGGAAGCGTTCCAGGAATTGAAGAAGAGGTTGACCACTGCTCCCGTTCTTGCTATTATTAATGGGAATCAAGGTCTATCTGTTTACATAGATGTGTGTGGTGAAGGTGTGGGTGCTGTTCTAATGCAGGAGGGTAGAGTGATTGCCTACGCGAGTAGATAATTGCGACCACATAAGAAGAATTACCCAACCCACGATCTTGAGCTTTTGGCAGTTATCTTTGCTTTGAAAATCTGGTGTCATTATCTTCTGGGTGAAAATTTTGAATTGTTCACCGACCATAAGTCTTTGAAATACCTCTTTACCTAGAAGGATTTGAATCTAAGGCAGCAACGTTGGTTGGAATTCCTAGAGTCATACGACCTGGATATTCATTATACACCTGGTAAAGCCAATGTGGTAGCCGATGCTTTGAGTAGAAGACATGATGTGCTTGCTTATCTTGTTGTCAATCCTACTCTTCTTGAGAAGGTTTCTAGTAAGTAGAAAGAAGACAAGTTTCTTCGTGAAATTAATGAGAGAATACGTCGAGGTGAAGATTCCATCTTTGAAGCCGATAATACTAAAATTATAAGGTTGAAAGGGAGGATTTGTGTTACAGACATCCCAGATCTCAAACGAAAAGTATTGGATGAATGTCACAAATCCAAGTTAAGTATCCATCCAGGGGTTAAAAAAATGTATCGAGATATTAAGAGGAATTTCTGGTGCAAAACGATGAAGAGAGATATATCCATTTATGTTAGTCGATGTGCAACTTGTCAACAAATAAAGAGTGATCAAATGAAGATGGCGGGTTTACTCCAACCAATGAAGTGCCTAAATGGAAGTGGGACCAAGTATCTATGTATTCATATATTCTTTGTTTGTCTCCATGTCTTTCAAATTTCGAGGACGAAATTTTCTAAAGGGGAGAATCTGTAACGATCCCGTTTTTAAATCAAATTTAATTTGGTAATTAATATAAATTTTGGAATTAATTTATGAATTAATTTAAATTTTACCATTAACAAATAGATTGTAATTTGAAATTTGAATTTGAAATTCAAATTTAAATATTTTAAAAATAATTTGGATTTAGAAATAATATATGTATGATTTTTATTAATGTATAAATTTGTTTTAAATCATTTTCTTTTAAATTGCATAAATATAAACATAGGAAATGTAATTATAAAAATAGAAAAATATAATCTAAAATCATATAAAAATATTATTAATATGCAAAAAGAAAAAATGTTATAATTATAACACATAATTTAACAAGTGTAAATCATTTAACATAGAAATTAACAAGTGTAACTTAATTATAATCATGCAAAATACAAGTGTCACGATTTTTTTTTCATTTTAAAAAATAATAAATAAGGAAAACATGGTTATAGATACATCTAGCTTCCACTCTTCATTTTCTTTTCATTTTCAAAAGAACTACAAACTAAAAGAAAACCAAAAAGCTCAAACCTGTAAACCCAAACCAGAAAACAAAATTTAAAAACAAGTTCAAATCAGTTTCAAACAAAAATCAAAAGCAAATCAAACAACAACTTTTCCAAGTCTTCAACCTGAAGCAAGATGATTCAACTTAAAAGCAAAGACCATTTCAAAACTTAAGCAAAGCAAACAAGATCAGATTTTAAGATCAAAACCAAAGCATTCCAGTCAAAAAAAAATCAAGTTCCATATCAGTTTTCAATTCAAAACAACTTCCAGGCTTTGCAAAAGCTTCTCTGTTTTCTTCTTTAGTACATGAGTAAACTTCTTTAGTTTGATCTATAAAATGAAAGTGGTGATTTATGTTGAAGTGAAGCTATGAAATATGGTTGCATGTATACAAAAAAATGAATATGTACCTGTGCATGTCTGTTGAACATGCATATTTGCCTTTATGTTGTTTACAGGTTTCAAACCTGTTAAAAAATCCAAATTCTCTCCCTCTAATCCTCTTTAGGCTTTCAGATTCAAACAAAACATGTTTGTATAATCATGTTTTAAGTTTTAAAAATAATTTTAAGCACAATTAATTAAAGTATTTTCTAGAAAATCAAGAGATACAAATGAACACAAAACATATCAAAAATTCGAGAGTTATGTTTTCTTGTTTCAATTACATCATCTAAAACGTTTTCGAAAATGATGATTTTTAGAAGTGGAATCATGAATTTTGAGTGTGTATTTGTGGAAAACTTACAAGTTGAACGGAAAGGGGTTTATTAGCAAATTCTGGTGATCGGAGTAATGATTGATCTCGCGATCGTAGCTGGAGCATGCTTGGTGGTCGGGGATCATCAGAAAAATACTCGGTGAATTTATAATTCACCGAGGTGGCGGTACGACATCAATTTAGGGGTTAAACCCAGTTTTTGGTCGATCCATTTCTCAAAGCAATTCCGTCGTCAATGGCGAATCGGACTTGACCGGGGCAAGTGGAATCGATCCGTGGGTCTTCAGCGCAACTATGGTCGGAGTCTCAGACTTTCGGGTGACCGGAGGTGGCCATGCGAGGTGACTTTTGGATGATCAGTTAATTCCAGTGGGAAGTCTGAATGCATGATTTTGAGTTCATCGTCGATTCAAAGATCCGGGTGTCGGAAGCTTAGGCGAGGTGGTCGAAAGCTTAGGCGAGGTTATCGGAATGTTGATCCGAGGTGGTCGGATCAGGTGTGCACATGCACATGTGTCATACCTGGGTGTTTGCTGTTGGATGTGGAGAGGAAGAAAGAGCTCGGGTGTGTACTCGGAAAATCAATTGTTGGCTCGAGTAAAGACTCAGGTGTGTTCGCGTAAGTTTAGCAAGTTAACAGGTTTTAATTTTTAAAATAAAATAGAAAAAAGGAGGAAGAGGAAGTTTTTCTCGGGGATGGTCTCGGGGGAAAGACGAGATGACTCGGTTTTTGTCTCGAGTTCGTGATAGTGCAGTTTTCAAACTTTAAAACAAAATCAAATTTTAAAATATTTCTTAATCAATTCTTTTTAATAATTCGTTTTATTTAAGTATGGATTAGTTGAAGGTTTCAAAGTAAATTATTTTAAAATTTATTAAATTTAAATTATTTATTTATGTGACCATTATTATAATTACTTCTTTAAGTTGTTTAAACAAATTTAAAAATGTAATTGGGTAGATTAATTACAAAAGGTAAAACATTTTTTATTAACTCAATGGTCTTAAGCTAATTCAAATGTTAATGAAAATTATTTTCAGAAGTTTATTAAAAAAGAACTTAAATGTAATTAAGTGATTAATAAAGATAATTTTTTATCTTAAATCAATTAAGTTAGTAATTAAAGGTAAATTAAATTATGCAATTAATTAAGGGTAATTAATTAATGAAATTAATTAAAGGATAATTACTTAATATAAGTAATTAAAAGATAATTAAATAAAGGTTAATTAATTAATAATTAAAGGTTAATTAATTATAATTAAAGGATTATTAATTAATAATTAGAGAGTGATTAATTAATAATTATGGATAATTAATCATTAATTAAAGGATAATTAATGAAAGCAATTATGTGATTAATTAATTAAATAATTAATTAAAATGGTTTGTAATTAATTAATGTTAATTGAGCAGGGTTAAGTGATAAGTAATTAATTTATTTTGAGTTAATTAAATTAATTATAATCAAATGATAAATTAATCTTGCTTATAAATGATTGGATTATTATTGAATACCTTGGATTGGTTGATATCTATGATATGCGATTTGTGATACTTTGTGACATGAATTGTTGTGGATTGAGCTGTGATATCTGTGATATATTGCTATGTGATTGTGAACTTCTGAATTGAAGTAAAATTGTTTACTTAAACAACTTGTCTTTAAAACGGCATTTGAATTTCGATGCGACCGGGGTCGGATTCCAGATGGTTATCCGAAAACCACATAGAATCTTAAAAGGTGAATCTTTTATTTAAAAGATTAAAAGTGACCTATGTATCCATATGTTTTTGAAATAAACGCCCATTATTCAGTTAAGCTGGGGGAGGACATTGAGTCATAAAACCCATTCTGAATAATGATACGACGAAATGGGATAGCAATTGAAGACGATGGTTGAAGACCGGGTATTTTTGAGAATGAAAGGATTACCTGTCGATTGTCCCTACACTGAGTTGCTCCGGTATAGAGATCTCTGTATGTGATGGTGAGTCCTGTCGGGATTGTTGATACCCGGATTTGCAAGGACTTCTTCCTTTATTGGACGAAGTGCCTTCGGTTCCATTCAGACCTAGGATGGACTTGTATGGATGTATGTCCGATATTACACTTTGAGAAGTAAATCTGGTTTCTATCAAATACATTTCTGTTTAGTGGTGAAGAATTTATTCTCTTAGCTTAACACCCTTCTCTGAGACGTACGAGCTCAGAGGTTATGTAGTTGATGGTTACTAGTGATATATTCCCAACTTGGTAGTGTGGCATGCTAAGTGCTGATCATTGGTTGATCGAAGCATGGCTTTTGTGAAAAGCGTAGCTTTGTGGGACGAGACTTCATCGAACCTCACACCCCGGAAGTGGTCGAAACAGGAAGGATGCGACAAGGTTATAGGGGTCGCTCCCCTCAGGGTATGTGCATTTCCTTTTGATAAAAAGTGGTATTCTGATATGGAGTCCAGATATTTAACTTATGTGGTTGTTGGGGCCCCGGATAAAGGTCGGTTACGACTGGGGGATGGTATACTCGCGACAGTTAGTTACCTAGTTATAGTGGTAACCTGGTATTGTGTTGGCAGAGATCCGGCTAGGTTCTCGGAGCATCCCTCCAGAGGCGTATCCATTCAGAAAGGAAGTTCCTTAGCCTAGCCATTTGTTGGAAATCCAATCACTGAATACGAGCCTGTACGGTTTTCAGTTGTATAACCTACCACCTCAGGTGGTAGCTATAGTAGGCATAATATAATGGTACCTATGCTGGCTAAGATTAATATTATACTTTCGAAATGCTTTCCACACTATGCACTAATAATAATATCAAAAAGATTTTCGTGTAGCAAGCATGTTTGACTATCATAAGGAGAAACCTCCCCCAAGTGTGTGATTGCATTGTGTGTGTGGAGAGAGACCTTATGTTAGTTTCATTTTCCAATAAGTGTAACGGATTTCTTTTCATAATTTGTTTTCATTCAAACAACTGTTTACGTTTACTCATAACAGTCCCATGACTGACACAGAGTTTATAATTCCCATTCCAAACTCTGGGTGCCCATAATTTTCCACACGGGCAGCCTAGAGTCAGGTTATCCGTATTCTGGGGCTAGTTCAGATAGTGGATTTTGGAAGTCTTTGGTTTTGGAAGCTTTTGGTCTTTATAGTCTTTGGAGCTTTTTGCTTTGGAGTTTTGGAGATTTGGATTGAAGTCGCAGTTTGTTGGATTCTCGCTCTCGCTCTCTTTCTCTTGAAGACCCTATTGAAGTTATTGTAGCCCTGTTGTTGTTTCGCTGTTATGTTATTATTCTGTTGTTGTATCATATATACATTGTGGTCTAATGGTCATTGTTATAGCATGTTATATCAATGTTGTATCCATGTGTTGTATATCAATGAAATTCATTTTGTTTCCGCTGTGTTGTTATTCATCTAATGTGTTATAAGCTCCAGCGAACTGAATTCCAACGATTGAATCTCCGGCATTCGAATACAAGTAAGGTATTGGATGTCGATTTTCGGACGCTAGATTCCGGGTCGTTACACAGTGTGATTCCATTTACTCTAACTTGTTTCAATATATTCGGTTGACATTGTATGCAAGTATAGGAATTTCTTTGTGTATTATGTATGATTAATTAGCTAATTTTGGTCTTTTGATTCGAAGTGATAGTGATGCTATGCACGTGGGGTCGATACGATTCATCATACCCCTTCTTGCTGATTTTGAGGGAAAAATATTTTTAAATAGGGAAGAATGTAACAGACCTTACTTTTAAAGTACAATAATAAAGATAATAAATCAGTTTAATTGAAATAAACGACTTAATCGAACAAATTACTTGAACATTTATTTTTAAAGGTGAATGAATAAGACTCGAGACTTATTTCACTATGTTTGTTACGTTTTTTACATATGAAAAACATATATAGATTGTGAAAATTGGGTAATATGATGAAATGAGGAAAAAAGAGAAATCAATGGAATATGTAATCTGGACTGAAATGGATCTATATAATATGAAATGAATATGTCTTTTTTCTTCATTTTCCCAAGGGAAGAAAAAAAAAATTCTCCTAAGATTAAAACCTCCGTAACTTCCTCAGATCTTAATGAAAAATTCCAAATAAAATATCTAAATTCAATTTAATTGATTCTTTACGTATCACTAATCAAGTTAATATTTTGATGATCACTAGAGCCACATTTCTAAAATCAAGAGAACTTCAAGCTTGGGTTGACTTGTAGCATGGATTTCCTTAGATTTAGTGAGTGAGATTGTTATGTAAACGATATGATCATCAATTATGCTATGTATTAGTGTTAAATATCAAACATTGGGTTACGGCTTGATAAATGAACAGGAATTGGGATTTCAAAGATAAGAACCTTGATTTAACGAATGGTTATAAGTGTTTAATCATAAAACGAAGATCCAAAAAACTTATGAAATGATATCTTTAGATATGAAATATTATATGCTGACTGTTGATAGATTTGGATTGTTATTCGGTTTGGTAATGATAGAATGAGTAGAGAATGATTTAAGACATTTCGTGAATGACATTATCGGATGTATTTTGTTTCACACATTGAAAGGATAAATAGTTTTGTTTCTTGCTAAACCAAGATACAAGTGAGTGACCAAAGAAGTGACATGTACCACTCATGCTCTTTATATCCATCTTGCGTCCTCTAAAATAGCATCACCATAAGACAGTAATTCGAAAGAACAAACTTTCGTATAGAGTAAGCCGTAGTCTCTTGTGTCAGATAAATAGCTTAAAATGCATTTAACAGCTCTGAATTCTTTTGGATCGGCCTGAAAACAAGCGCATAAGCATAGACTAATATTAGTTCTACCAGCGGTTAGTGATCTGGTCATGCTTCCATAAAGGTTTTAATCAACTTCTTTACCTTTTCCGTCTTTGTCCAAAAGAATGCTTAAGCTAATAGGTGCAGGTTTTCTACTTGTATATTCCATACCAAAACGTATTATTAAATCTTTACAATGTTTTTATTAGTATATAAATTTTTTGTCTTTTAGTTGTTTAATTTGTAATTCTAAATAATAATTAAGTTTGCCCATGTAAGATATTTCAAACTCATTTTTCATTATATTAGAAAATCATCACACAAGTTTTTATCCATTGAACCAAAAACTATATCATCAATATAAATTTAGATGATTAAATATCGTTTTTATTTTATTTAATGAACAAAGTGGCACCGATCTTATTAGTTTCAAAACCTGAACTTAAGTGGTCCTTTTAAGTATACGTACTAAGTGCATGGTGCTTGATCAAGATCATAAAGTGCCCTTTTGTGTTTGTATAAGTGATTTGGGTATTTTTGTGAGCAAAAGGAAGTGGTTGCTCAACATAGACATTTCTTCAATATATTCATTTAAAAAAGGACTTTTTATGTCCATTTAATACGAAGTCAGATTACAGTGATGTATAAATGCCGAAAGTATTTTTATAACTTCAGGCTAAGCTATAGGAGCAAAGGTTTCCATATGGTCAACCCCTTCCTCCTTATTGTAGCCTTGAGCCACAAGTCTAGCTTTATTGCATAGAAATTCATCATTTTATCGAATTTATGCTTATATACCCATGTTTACTAGTGACAGATTGATCTTTTGGCCCCGGTAAAAGCTCCATATGTTGTTTGGCTGAAATTAGTTAAGTTTGTCTTTTATTGCTAAAATCTAGTAATCATCTTTATCAACTTCTCTATAATTTTTAATTTCTATATTGGATATGAAGGCAATATGATAGATGTAACATTCCTTATTTCGAGACTTGGAAATGAACGCCAATGATGTTGTACTCTTTACTAGAATTATTTTCAAGTGAAAAATTGGGATTAGCTTTTTCTTAATAACTTTAATCAAACAGAGTGGCTAAATAATTTTACATTACAAATATTTTTGTTACATTTACTATATCCCAAATTATGCCTATGAAGGGCTAAATATAATAAAACATAAATAATAGTGTTGTGGTCGACATATAAAGATGTCGACATGAACACTTAGCTAGTTATGCCACCTAGTTTTATAATAGTGGAATTTAAAATAACCCTTATTATCTACTAAGCCTTCCGCTTCATCTTCGAAGCTTTTATCAGCCTTTAAGGAAACCTGCGTAAATATATAAACTTAGCCTACTTGAATGAGCACTCATGAATTAAGAAACACATGTCAGATCTAAAGCCTATTATGAGTAATACATTTTCCTATACATAAGATATAGTGAGACCACACTGCCTAGAAAACTGGATTTTCCCCTTACTAACATAAGAACAACAGTTGCATCATATCATTAATAAATCATCATACTATGAGCATGCATATAGCATCATTTCAAATACAAGTGTACTTAACTAAACTATGTCAAACAATCATTCAATTGCATTCATATACATCACCAAGACTACAATTTATATGTTTGTCTTATTGTTATCCTTAACTTTAATTAATGATTACCTCCTTAGGTCTATCTATCACTAATTCATCCTTTTACTCAAACAAAGTCATCAATGAGTTATCGAGCTATCGTATATCTAACTATAATGCTCTCGTACGTTTAACTTAAGTTGTCATTGATAACTTAGTCCCAATTAGTGCTCTTTAGTCTCTACAAGTTCATACAACGCTTGAAGCTGAAAATGTTCACATGAAGACAAAGAATACTACTGTTCTTAATTCATATAGCTCCCCTTCCCCATGCCAAACATCTCTAAGTTCATTAAATTCCCATGCAAAGGTGCCAACTAACGATATGGACCCAATCTCCATTGATCTAGCCTTCCGTAATCAGATTGAAAACTTCATTTTTGATCTCTTTAAGCCATCTGTCCCATTTAATGCTCCTTCGTCCTCATCTCCTAAAACTAATCCACTATGCCATAATCCCTCATATATCTTTCACGGCACTATTCCTAGTTGAGCCTCTCCACCTCCTCGTTCAAATTCACTTTTACCCAGTGCTATCAAGTCCTCCTTATTAGCTGCTAAACTAAAGTCAGTTCGTTCTGATCCTCCTACAACTAGGAGTAGGGAAAGTTTACCTCACCTCTCAACTTAGTTTCCTAATGAATAAGATTGCTTCATGGAATATCAGAGGAGCCCATAACCCTGCCAAATTAGACCTTGTTAAATCTCTAATTAAAGAACACAACCTTAAGATTTTTGCAATTTTGGAGACAAAGCTATCTCTTCCGTTGACCCTTAAAGCTGCAAAATACATCAACCGTGCTTGGCATGTTCATCAAAATCTGGATGATGCTGCCTATGGCAGGGTTCTAGCTATCCATGACCCTAATATTTCCACTCTCTCCCCCGTTCTTTCTACTTCCCAGCTGATACATTTTCATGCAACATTTCTTCCTCTGAATCTTCCCTTCTACTTGTCATTTGTTTATGCTCACAATGCTAGTATTGCTAGACAAACGCTTCTCAATCTCCTTCCTCCTCTTAGACAAAATTCCCATCCTTGGCTCGCACTGGGAAACTTCAACTGTTGCTTCAACCTGAATGATAAAATTTATGGGAAGCCTCTTATGCCTCGAGACATAGCCCCACTTAATATATCCATATCAGACTCTGATCTCCTCCCCATTGCTCGCACTGGTGTTCCCTTCTCGTGGAACAACAAAAGTCGGTTTGGGATTAGAACTTACAACATAGATCACTCTTATTGTAATGCAACTGCATTAGCTTTATGGCATGCCATCACTACTTATCTGCCACATCCAACCTTATTTGACCACTCTCCAATAATACTCTCACCTATCTCTTTGCCCAGTAGAAGGAAAAAAGCTTTTATATTTTAATGCTTAGGTCAGGGACCCAGAATACATTCCACTAATATCAACTACTTGGTCTGACACTTACCATGGTAATCCTATGTTTATCTTGTGCAGGAAATTAAAAGCAACTAAGCATGCGCTAAGACAATGTGCCTCGCACAAATTTGGAAATGGTTCCCTCATCTCCAGTAACCTAAAGATTCAACTTAAGAATGCTCAGTGCCTTCTTGATGTTGATCCCACCAATCCAACTTTAGCCCGGAATGAGTCCATCCTCTTTCAACAACTCAATGATGCCTTAACTTCTGAATCAAGTATGATGAAGCAAAAGATGCAACAAAAGTGGTTTAGCGAGGGAGATAGGAACACTGCTTATTTCCATGCATCAATCAATAATAAACAAGCTACTGACCACATCCTTTCTCTTTGGGATGATGATGGTATACACCTTACCAAGACTGATGAGATTGACCATCACCTGACTCAACATTTCTCCAAGCTTTTAGGGAACTATGTTTGTTTTCAACTTGAACTCGACAGACTTAGCAGCCTTCCCCCTCCCCATGTTAAACACCTCAATGGAAAATATGCTTGTTCAAAAGGTTACGGATTAAGAAATTAAAGATGCTCTTTTTGCGATGAATGCCACATCGACTGGTGGGCCTGACGGATTTAATGTTGTCTTCTTTAAGGCCAGCTGGCCTATTGTTAGCAAAGATTTTAATGCTGCAGTTCATAATTTTTTCAATAACTTTCGATTGCTTGGAGAAATTAATGTTACCAATCTTGTTCTTATTCCAAAAGTGAGGCCCATACAAAATGCTTCCTCCTTTCGACTTATATCTTGCTGTAATGTAGTTTACAAGTGTATTACCAAGATTCTAGCCTCACGTCTTCTCTTAGTGCTCCCATCTATCATCTCCCCTAACCAGTCTACATTTCTTCCAACTAGGAATATTCTTGATAATACAATGATGGCACATGAATTAATTATTGGGTATGGTAGATGCCACAATTCTCCTAGGACTACTATCAAGCTTGACATATGTAAAGCTTATGATAGCTTGCAATGGTCCTCCATCGTTTGTATTATGTCTCTTATGGGATTTCCAAAAGTCTTTGTTGCTTGGATATATGTTTGCGTTTCAACCGCCTCTTACTCTCTTTGTTATAACGGGAAGACAACGAGATACTTCACAGGGAAGCAAGGGGTTCGGCAAGGGGATCCAATTTCTTCCTATATCTTTATTATAGTTATGGAAGCGCTGACTTGTACGTTGTCATGGAAATATGAAGATAACTCTATATCTTACCATCCAAAGTGTAAACGACTACAAATATCCTCTCTTTTCTTCGCGGACGACATAATGATCTTCACAAAGCCTAATGATCTTCCATTGCTTGCATTCTGGACACCCTCTATTCATTTTATCTTGCAACTGGTTTAAAGATAAATTACTCAAAATCTCATTTTCTCATCTCTGGAATTGGCTTGTCTGACAAAGTTAGGATGGAAGCTCTTTCTGGTCTACAACCAATGGAAAACAAGATGACATATCTAGGCCTTCCTCTGTGTACTTCCAGAGTTACTAGGGCTGACTGCTCTACCCTATATGATAGGATCACCACTAAGCTTAATTCAAGGACTACCAGATTACTTTCCATGGCTGGTAGATTGGTGCTTGTCAAGTCAGTTTGCTTTTCTCTGACTGTGTATTGGGCTAGAACCTTTTTCATGCCCACTCAACTGCTCACGATGATCAGAGCAGCCATGTTAAGATTTCTTTGGATAAGATCAATCCATAACAGGAAGATAATACCTATGTCTTTCTCCAGTTTGGAAAAGCCTCTTGACAAAGGTGGGCTTGGCATAATCAACGTCTCCTTATGGAATAAGGCTGCAGTTAGTTCCCACATGCATGCTTTACTGCTGAAGAAGAACAGTCTTTGGGTGAAATGGATGTGGTGTTATCGAATTAAGAATGGTAATTTCTGGACAATGAATGTCTCATAAAACTCGAGTTGGATATGGCGCAATATTATGTGCATGAGAGGTTAATTCCTTTCTTATGTCAAGTACACTTTGTCACCTAGTAGACAGGTGAAGTTTTGGACGGATCCTTGGATGGGTGATGGCATGTTGTTAGAAACAATTATGAGTACTCAAGAAAGAACGCAATCACTGATAGGTTACAATGCTTGTGCTATTGAGTACATTGTTAATGGAAAGTTGAGCACTCCATCCTCAAGTAATCGTATTGTCAACTCGTTATGGAGGAGTATGAGTGATAATTTGGTGCTAATTAAACATGAGACAGCTTTATGCTGGAAGGGTAAGTCTCATAGTATTGGTTGGGTGTACAATCTCCTTCTACAAACTGCTGCTTTACCTAACTTTCCTTGGGCTAAGGTTTGTCGGTCATCACACTCGCTAGCTAACGAAAACTTGATGCTATGGAGAATATTACACAAAGCTGTTCTAACGAGGGATAAACTTATTTCTGCTAGTATGGAAATTGATCAACTGTGTCTTTTCTGCAATGTGTTCCATGAATCTATTGATCATATGTTCTTTAATTGCGATTTCTTATCTAATATGATCTATACGCTGATGATTAAAGTTGGAATGTCGAGCTTTGATGGTAATACAATGTCTAAATGGAACGAGCTGAAGAAGACTACGAGCTGGAGACACAACAAAAGGGACATTATTTTTTTCGTTCTTAAGGTTTACATCAAAATGGTGTGGTATGAATGAAACTCGCGGTGCTTCAGGAGTGAAGTCACTGACGCACAACAGCTTTGGATCAAAGTATTGAAGAAAATTGATTCTGGTCTTCGATTTTCTTGTCACGGCTTTACACCCCATAACCATGGGTTTTGGAACTGATTTGGTCATTTTCTGGACCTTCCTGTGTGCTTGTGTCTGATGTTCTTGTGCATACTATTGTGCCTATTGCGTTCTCATGTCTTCTTTTCTTTCCTTGTTTTGTGGTTGTTTAGTGTGTCTTTTGTTTGTTGTTTTTTTAGTTGTTTTCCTGTGGTGTTTGCGACAAAAGTGTGTTTTTGTCATAATGTTCTTTTCTCTTTAATAAACTCTGGTAGGGGTCCAGCCAACCTCGCTTGCCTTTCAAAAAAAAACTTAAGTTTCTCTCTCTTCTAACCTAAGTATTGTCATACATTTAACTAAGTGCTATCGCACTTCTAATCTAAGTGTCATCTCATACCTTGAGTAGTGGTCATAGATTTAATTTTTGAAGCATCATATGGTCAAGTTTAAGGCTATCGTAAACCAAACTTCAAAGCTATTGCATATAGATAATTTGAAGCTGTTAAGCCTCTAACTTAGCTATCGCGTGTCTAATGTAGGCTATCACATGGTTAAAATGGAAAATCTTTAATTAAATAGAAATGGTATTTTCTTTAATAAAGTAATAGCTTTTTGACTAATTCTTTACACAAGTCACTTATTTATTAGTTACTTTTGTGTTGTTAAAGTAATCTCTGATGCTAGCCGAAATTTACTTCTTTAATTATGCCTTAATCAATAAATTTCTATAATTAATTCATCAATTATGGATAATTTCCTCCTTACCATTTGATTCATATCAATTATAAAAATCATGAGAATATTCATGGAAATTGGAAACCATTTTCCATTATCTTTTGTAAAAATTTCAAAAAAATATTAAACTCGAATTTTTAGCCAAAACTACCCATTTTCAACATAGAAAAATCATAATAAATTATTTCTCATCTGAAAATCATAAAAATTAAAATCCATCTCTTGTTTAATATTATAAACATCATAGTGAAATTTCAAATCATTTGTAAAAGGTTAATTAATGTTTTCATCTTACATATATAATAATGAGGTTATTTAATACCCTACATGTTAGATTCATTTTATTACCATCCAATCATGGATATCAACATTTAAAACATCAAAAATAGGTGAACTCCGACTCTAAATACAGGGATAAGAATTAAGGTAAGTATTACTCACCTTAGTTGGAAGTTTAATGAAATTCCTCTTTATTTCTTTGGAAACGTAGGCTTTGATCTTTTACTTTAGTTTTCCTCTTTCTCTCCTTAGTAGTGGTGGCCAACCTTGTTTTTATTAGTTTTTTTTTTGTGAATGTAAAATGAAAGGAATGGTACGGTTAGAGGCATAAGAGTTAATAACTTGGGCTTGGGCTAAAATCCCTCATTTCCTAATCTTATTAATCATTTTTCCATGGTATAAGATCCATTTCATTAAAAATTCCATTGTATTCTTTTAACCTTTATGGTCAAAATTAGTCACATTAGTTATCCTTGATTCACTCAATTAATCTTTTTAAGTATCCAGCACATGATCAATCAAATTTCCATTGAGTAATTTCTATAATTAAATTCTCTTAGTTGTCATTAATTAATACTTATTATTAATTTAATTCCATGTAATGACACTTCAAAATATGGGGTATTACAACCCATTTGAGTTAGTTGTCTTCAGGTAGCAACTTTTTAGTCCAATTACATTATATATTAGGCAATCTTCCAAAGTTCTTGGGGTGATTTGAAAATATCATTATTTTCCAAAAATTTGTTTTTGTAGTTTGTTCATTTATGGGTTAATATGGTAATGGTTGGTAAATTTCAACATTGTCATCGTCATCATTTTTGATATAAAAGTTCTCATCAAAAGATACATGTCGAGTGACTTCTATTATAATGGGTCTTTTGTTAATAATTCTATATTCTTTGCTTTGTTTCGAATATCCAACAAAATTCCTTCATAAGCTTTCATATCAAAATTTCCTACGGTATCTTTAGTGTCTAAAATATGTTAAACCAAAAGCTTTAAAATATTAAAATTTTAGTTTTATACATAGAGGAGTTCGTCAGGTTTATTCTTAGTTTTGGGCCTTAAAGAAACATGGTTTATAACATAACATGCCATAACAATTGCCTTAACCTACAAGTTTTGCGATAAGGTGCTATTGTTTAATAATGTTCTTGCACATTCTTATAAAGCTCTATTTTTCCTTTCAACTGCACCATTTTATTATGGTTTTTTAGGAAAGAAAAACAATGACTAATACCACTTTATTTTAGAATTTGTGGAACCATTCATTTTGAATTCTCTACCATGGTCGCTGTTGTATTTCTAATTTTTAAATCTTTTGAGTTTTTATCTTTTTTGCAAAAAGTTCAAACATTTCAAAAGTTTTGCTTTTGTGTTTAAGGAAGAAAGTCCATGTATATCTTAAAACTATTCCAAAAACATATTTACCATGATTTGTTAATCTAGCTTACGTTGGATCGAATAAATCTAAACATATAATTCTAAATGTTGTTTTATGGAAAGTTTCATTTTCAGAATGAAGATTTCTTAAGTCTACCGAAATGTCAAGCATCACATAAATTTTTAATTTAAAATTATTGTGGTAAAGCTCTAACAATGTCTTTTTTAATTTGTATATATTCTAAAGTTTACATGAAATTCTTTTTATGCCATTTTCATTAATCATTTATCTCAACAACTAAACGCATATATTTAATATGTCATATTTTCATATTTAAAACACAAACAATTTCTTATTCCTTCAAAAATCAAAATTTCATTTTGATCAAAAATATTACAGTTATCATTTTCAAAAGCTTCGTTAAAACCTTTATCACAAAGTTGACTATAAAAGATTATGTTTTTGATTTCGACTAATAAAATGTTCGATATTAAATGGGAACTAAATATACTGGCATGTGTCACATCTCCTTTTCCTACGATGTAGCTTTTAGATCTATCCGCAAATGTGATGGTTCCAATCCATGTAAGATATATTAGTAAGCACTTCTATTTTCCATCATGTTTTTGGAGCATTCATTGTTGAGAATCCATTTCTTCTTTTTACATTCAGGTATTTGCAAGAAAGAAAGAATATTTGTTGGTACTCACTTTCTACATTAGGGTCATGCGGTTAGGTTGAAGGTAACTTTACCTAGGAGGGCTAAGTAGAACCTTAAAAACAAATTTTTTATTACTTTTATAATAAACTTTTTGATATAGTTATATCTAATCAAATTATTATTGGTTTTAGGTTCCCAAATCTTAATACTTTTATTACCTCTGAAATTCTCTTTAGCACTATTAGATTTTCTATAACAAGTAAATAGTGATGTGTATTTTGTTTTAGGTCAAGATATTATAACTTTTGAAATACAAGCCTTTTTTTTATAGTTTGACGATTTAGAAATACTTATCAAGTTAGATAAATTTTCATTACCTTTGCTAAATTTTGAAACGTTAAATGTAAGATCTTTTGACTTAGATTTCAAATCTAGTATTTCATTATGAGTTGTTTCTGTGTTATTCTTAAGTTCATAAATTTCTTTTGAGAGCTTAACATTTTCATCTTTATAAGTTTTTAAATTCCTCATTTAACTGAGAATTCCGAGGTGTCAAATTATCATAAGAAGTTTATGACCTTTCTAACTCTTCCTCTAGAATAGTTTTTTCATCCTTAAGCATGCTTATATCTATTTCTGCCCGATTTAATTTTCCAATAGTATCTTTATGAAATTTATTTAATATTCTAAATTCATCATCTAATTCCATTGATATTTCTAATGAATTATCATAGCAAGGTTTGGATGATACCTCACTAGTGGCCATAAAGCACATGTTTGCCTTATCGAGTCACTTTCGTTATTGGAAGAAGAAAAGTCAAGAACATTCCAAGTTACTTGAAATGCATGTTTCTTATTTTCGTTGAATTTTTCTTACTTCTCCTTCTTTCCTTTGTTTAGCTTATGAAAAACTTTTTTCATATGCTCAAATTTGTCAAACTCAAAAAATCTAAATGAGGTAGAGTTATGTTGTTGTTGTTTCCAAACTTCTGCCTTTTCACCATTTGTCCAAGTTTCTTGAATTTAGTATAATTCTTTGCGATAAACACTATTTCACCTTCTTAAAAAATCAAAATCATCTTCATCTTGGAGTACAAAAATTCTTTTTCCCTTAAATTATTCTTTCTTATCCTGCATATTAGCTTCATTTGGCATGAACTTACCAATTAACTCTTCAAACTTAAGTTTGGATAGTTTAATTTCCTCTTTAGTTGTAAGAACTTTTCATACCCAATCATCAGTTAAAGAGTTTAACAAATCTGATACTAAATCAAATTCGATAAATGGGACTCCTAGTTCCATCGTATCATATTGAATATTTTGAAAACATGAATACATGTCTACTATGCTTTAATTTTTTTATTTTAAATGGTTGCATTTGATTTTTAAGAAAGTTGATTTTTTATTTTGATGTTATTAGTACCTTCATGAGTGACTTGCACCATATGCCAAGTATTATATGCATTTTTGCACATCATAACTCTAGCTCATCACGTCAAGTGAAAATAATTCATTCATAGCTTTTGCATTGCTAGAAACAACAATTTTTTGAGCGTTTATCCAAGTGCTCAAATCTGTTGTAGGGGCTACGTACTGGCTTTGAGTAACTTGCCAAGTCCTAAGTCCACTAGCTTCAATGAAAATCCTCATACGAGTTGCCCAATAGGCATAGTTAGACTCTATAAAAAGATGAGGACGTGCAGCAGATTGTCCTTCCTGGAATATACTATCATTCATGCTAGCCATATCGTTTTTTTAATTGTTGTTACAATTTTGAAAATCCTACTCTAATATATATGAAATTACATGTGTGTATAGATCGACTAATATGGCTAAGTAATAATTAACTAGCTAAACTATACAAAGAGCTAAATATAAATATAATGCTAAAAGTGAAGTAAAATCATAAATAAAGTGATCACATTGGATTGTTTATACTGGTTCAGAATATAGGTGCAAAAGACGCTGCTAAGCCTTCTTGAACGAAACTTCTATCCTTCTTACATAAATAAATTAACGACTTTGTTGGGTCTTGTAGATGAATTTTTTTCAATAATTTATGGTTATAAAATTCCTATAACTGCTCAGTATAAACAAGATTCAATGCTCATGAATTAGGCAGTTGGAGTTTATAAATATTGAATTGAGTTCACAGAGAATATAGGGGTCTGTATAAAGTAATATGAATAGATCAACCAAAAATAGAAGTTCAGTTGTGGGCGAGTTGCTTTGATTTAATAGGTTATTTTTAATTATATTTGGGTGCGAAGGGGACTTGCAATGGTTTAGGATAAGTAGCAGCAAATAGTTTTAGACGTACATAAAGAGGCGAGACAAAGAGATGTAGGAGAATAAGGATTTAGAGTTCAAAATAATATTACCAATGTTCTACCATTGGTGCATCGACAGTATACTACGGTGGTAACTATTCTACCATGTTCTTTGATTATTTGCTATTTTCTCCCATTTCTTTGTCGTTTTCATCTAGAAAAATCTAGGAAAATTTTGAAACATCAAGAACAAGTATTTGGAGTATGTCGCAAAGATAAAGGAATTGGAGATCATATGAGTGGTTTTAACATTTTTATACTATGACTCAAAATAAAAAACACTCATTTTGTACTTATTCAAGTGTTAGTTCTTGATCCACTCTAATTTATCGACTCGAAAGTATTTATCTTGAAAGCTCTAATGCCTTGTCTACACATTCTTTGTAACTTTTTGTCTTCAATATTAATCTGCAAATGTCTTTTTCAATATACATTTCGTTGAGATCATCATAATACATTTTCTAACAGTGTTTAAAACGCTACATGTGTACCCATTGTTATGGACCACTGTAACAACCCGTATTTTAACAGTTTTAAATTATAGGATTTGATATAATTATTATATGAATAGGGGTAAAAATATGATGATTTGTTACTATTAATTGGTTGGATAATTTAATTTGTTTAAATTTAATATAGGAGATTATTTGAATAATTGAATTATGTATTTAATATGATTAAAAATGGTATTAGAAATTGATTCAAATTTTATATAAATGTGAATAAAGATGGTTAACATTTAAAACTGGATTTAAATGTGAATAATTAAAATTGAAAATTTTGTATTGTAATTAACGAGTAAAAATAGTCATTTTGGCAACTGTTTCGGATTTCAACGAAACAAATCTCATCAGATCCGTAATTATGGATTATTGTGGGATTTCAAATTTCATAGCGATCAAATTTGTCGTTTAGTCGTACGAGCTTGAAACACACCGAATTTAATTTCGAAATTTAATTAAAATAGATGACTTTGAAAAGCTATCTTCCACATACGATCGAATTAGTCCTCGAAACTAGTTCCATTGCATTCGAAATGTGGGTAAAACATTATAAACGCGTGGTGGCACGTCTTGATCGGAATTCAGACAATTTTGGACCTAAATATATAATATGCATGCAAATCTGGACATTTTAATTATTATTATAATTTCTGAAACCCTAGTCGTCGCTTTCTTTTAATGGCTGAAAATTCACCAACTTTCCTCCTCAATATGTTCAATCCATTCAACGAAATCGAAAAATTCCAAAAGCAAAAGTGTAGATCTCTCAAATCCATACGGTTGATCTACGCTATTACATCATGGATTCATTAGAATCTGGCTTGGAAGCATGCATGTCTTTGGGGTTCTTGCGTGCAAATGGAGGCAGCGACATCGACCAAATTATGGGCGTTGGTGGCTCTCAAGGTGGCGCACGTGATGGAGTATGTTGATCGATGTCCGGTCGATGAAATTTGCATGCGTGTGGAAGAAATGGATGTGCACTATTGGTTCAGGAACGTGTACGTAAGGGAGAAGATGGTAATGTGTTTTTTTTTCTTATTATTTGTTTATTTTGTAATAATATAAATCTATAACTTCTAATATCAATATCTTTAGCATACGAGCTCGGATTCACGCGTGGTTTTCTCCGTTGCGTTCGTATCGAAATTTTGGACATTATGGAACAAGTTTGGCTACATTCCGAGACTGTTCAAATTTGGGTTTTTATTTTGGTTTTAAATCGTCGATGAATCAAAGGTGAGTGTTTATATGCTCGCAATTGACTGAAATATTTTTATGTTAGTTAAATTTATATCGTGATGTGATTTAAAATTTATTGGTTATTATTTGATAAGTTTAATTGAAATTTAAATTGACATCTGAATTACTTTATAGAAATTTAATTGACAGTTAAATTTAATTAGAATTTAGTTACCCGTAAAATACCCGATATTGATAATTGTGAAATTGTTGTGAATTTTATTGACCGTTTGGCTGATTGGTTGTGGTGGATGCTATTAGCTGATATTTGGATGTTTATTTGTTTTGATATATCGTGTTATCATCATGTATATTATTTACATTGTATGAAACTATAAAATAAATTATTTCGATTTAATTAAGAAATAAGTTGAAGTGATATATACCGATGACATTTATTTTGGAGTGAAATGATATATATCCATCACTGGTATTTAAACTGAAATAATTGATTCACCTTACCATAGGATAGAGAATTACATATGAACACCGAATTGGTTAAATTAAATGGTTTTTTTAAATCTTCATTTTGGAATTATTTAAATAATTTGTTTTAAAGGGATAAAAAATCGAATTGATGGAAATCAAATTATTTTCAAATTAGAACTCGGAATGTTGAAATTTAAAATTTGAAACGAAATAGTTTAATTAATCGAGTTTGAGATTTTGAGTTATAATCGGAATATGATTTGAATTTATGAAAATCAATTTGTTTTGAAAGATTAGACTTTATTTGAATTTTGAATATTGTTAAGTCAAAGTGATATAAAACTATACTTTTGAATTTAGGTCGGAATTTAATCATATGTAAAGATTTGGATTTTTAATCGGATATTGAAGATAAAATTTGATTTAAGTGTTTAAATCGATATTTGGGTAATGGACTCAAAATTGATTAAATTAAAATGATTTAAAAATTTGGAAATGGAGTTGAAATTTATTTGAAATTGAAATTTAAATTAATTTAGAATTGGGAAGTGAAACTAATTTGGAATTGGAATTTAAATTAGTTTCGAGACGAAAAATTAGTTAACTTGAAATCGAAATTGTATCGATTAAATTGAAATGGAAATTGGAGCTGATTTTAATTGGAAAATTTGGAAAGTGAACCGGTTTGACTTTGAAACTACTTTAAATGATTATTCTAGTATAAATGGTTTAAAATCTATATTCTTTAAATATTCAAATTATTTTGATTTTCCAAACTATTTTACTATATAAAACATTTTTAATACTCTAATTATTTTCTATTTATTTTTGTAACTATTTAACTATTTTAAAACTATTTAAACTATTTTCTTAAAAATTCAAACTGGTCAAAGGGTGGAATGTTCATATTTAAATCTTGGATTTAAATTCGAATTTTATTAAAGTGAATTATAATCAAAATTCTAATTCGAATCAAGTTTTGAAGTGAAATCGATATATCGTATTGAATTAACATTTTGAAGTAAAAATATGATTTTTGAAGAGAATATGATGATTTCGAAAATGGATTTGATTTTTAAAGTGGATATGATGATTTTGAATTGGATTTGAATTTGAAGAGAATATGATATTTTGATATCAAGTACGAATTGTTTTCGAATATAAAAGTACATACCTGTGTGCAAAACGATGTTTGATTGTTAAAGAGACTCGAGCCTCTTATTGGCATACTCTCTGTCAATATTGAAACCACTTTGGCAACTGTGCACGCGGCGGATGATATCCTGAATGTGTTGATTGAATTGGAGACGTTTACTGGAATGAAGTAATAGAACTATGATCGATAGCCTTGAAACTCGTGTCATAATTAAAATGACTAAACAGAAGCCTATGTTTGGCCATTGAGGTTAGCTACCTCTAGCGATGTTGATCCCTCGTATTAGTATTGTAATTTCGTATTCGATGGTGCACCTTTTGTTCGTTTGGATTAATTGTCGCGGTCGGCCATGGATGGGTTACGACCAGCAAGAAAGGGTAAACTAGTAGAATCCTACCTTGGGCATTGCCTCACATGCCTTGTCATATTTATCCCAATACGAACCCATTACGACTTTGGTTTAAAACTGTAAAAATGTGCTAAGGTGGATCGTTGTAAAGCCTTATATATTATAGCGTATACTATTACATATAAATAGTTTAACTGATCCTTAGGAGATGAAAAATCCCATAACATCTCTTAAGTTATTGCACTCATATTTGTGATATTGATTTGACTTACATAAGAGTATTTTAGTCCTGACTCAAGTGTTTTGTCTTTTCATTACGCTCGGCTCAGTCTTGAGTTTTTTTCTAGTGTATTGAAGACTATTCTTTGGATGACGAAAATGGAGTTTGGTATATTACTATTATCACTATACCCTGCATCATGTTATTTTGCTGTATTGATTATTTATCCTTGATGTACATATATAAGTGTACAGAATAAAATCAAATGTATAGTAAACAACTTCATGAATTTTTTATTTGGTTATTATATTTTTTCGTTTTCGCTGTGAGATTCTGTGTTTTGTTTTTCTTCTTCTCCTTTTATTTTTCTTATTTAACCCATTGATTATCTATGTTTTGGATTGTTTAAGTCGGACATATGTGTATTATTGTCGAGTTAAACCTTCCGAAATATGGGTCGTCACAGTTGGCATCAGAGCGAAAGTTTAGCGATAACCTTGGCTTTGTGGAGTTTGACTCATTAGAGATAGGGTAGTAATACCCTAGAATGAGTCTGTTTGAGCGTACATATATATGAGAGAGCGTACTTATTAGTGTTATAAAATGTTTTATATTGTATTTATTTATCCATTGAGTTGTTTATGAATTCTGGTCGATGTGCGGGATGCCATATTGTCGATGAGGATTTTAAATACTTAAACGAGGCAAGTGGACATAATATTGTTTTAAAATTGAGTAAACGAAATAATTTTACCCAAATTATTTTATATATATATATAATGGATATTAATGAAATTATTGTTAGGAGATGATAATATTTAGTTATCATCGATTATTGGTTGAATTAAAATAAAATGAATACTTTGGAAATTTTGTTTTATAAAGAATGTGATAATTAAATTGAATTAAAATATAATTTCAATAAGAATTGGTTAAAATGATCAAGTTGTAAATTAATGAAATATTTTGGTAAGTAAGTTAAGGAAATTTGTATAAGTACATTTATAATATAGCTTATATATAGAATGATTTTAAAAAATTGAGAATTTTAGAATTTAAAATCCTTTTTGTTTTCATAATTGTTTTCGAAGCCTTCAACATTAATATTTTTTAAAAGAGTTTGACAAGATAAATATATTTTAAAAATATTTTTGAAGGAAATAAAAGCATTAAACTCGCTTGGTCGCTGGAAAATAATTCTGGAGATGACTACAACATCGCCAGTGTTCATTTCTAGTTTCTGAGTGAAAATTTCTACCAAAAGAAATTTATTTTTCAATTAAAACAAGTTTGTGATTTTGAATAAATATATTCTATGTGATTTAATAAGTATATGAAAATAGTTTTGAACTTAAAATTTTAAAATAGTATATAAGAAATAAGTTTGTAAGTTATAAATTTGAATAGAAAAAAATAAGTTATACCTTGTAGATTTGGACAAGGAAGTAAAAATAAATTTTAAAATGGCTTGACCTTTTAATTAAGAAAATTTGAATTCGAGGAACGAAAAAAAATAATTAGCTTAAGAAATGTTAAATAAATTGAGTTAGTGAAATGAAGTAAATAAAATATATTTAACACATGAAAGCTTAAAAAAATGAATTGCATCTGAAATAAAGTAGATAAAATAACGAAATGAAATTTTAAGAAGTTAAATTGTATAACTTATGGATTTGAGAATTAGTAAGCTAAAAATGAATTTAAATTTGTTGAATGTGAATGGTAAGAAAATTTAACTTGAATAATATTAAGTAAAATGAACAATGGATTGAAGAAGAAAAAATGAAGTTTAACTTAATGTTAAATAAATTGAACTAGATATTAAGTGAAAATAGATAAATTAGTAAAGTGAAGTAATTCCACTTAGGCTATAAATGAATTAATAGAATGAATACAACTTGAATTATAAAACAAAATGCAACTTGAATTGTAAAAGAAATTGAAATAAAAATAGACGAGTGTGGGTAGAATTAATCTGATTAATCGAATTTAATTTAAATTGGATATAAATAAAATGCAAATGGAGTAGTTTTTATAAAAATGTTAACTAATATAATATGGAATAAGTTATTGGAATAAATTATAAATTGATTTTAACTTAAAAGAGGTTAAATGATTTGATCGTAGGAGGAAAATATATATTTATTTATATGAAGTGAGTTATAATATAAAATTTACCTTAGTAAATTAATAAGATGAATTTGAATAAATGAAGTGAAATGATGAATTAATAATAATTTAAGATATGAAGTAATAAAAATAAACGTGATTGTGTTGTATAAAATATCTATAATAAACGTAGATAATTTATAAATGATGTTAGTATAATAAAAAGGAGGATATACTAAGTGGAAATAAACAAATTTAACTTAAGCAAGATTAAGTGGAATAATTTTATAAATGATTCACCAATGAATTTATATGAAATAAATTTGAACAAAAAGGGAAACAATTGGAACTTCATAAATTGAATTGAATAAAATTGAATATAATGAATTTGAAAGATGCTATGCAGTAGGATCGTGTAATATGGAATATTGAAATAGTCTAGGTAGATAAAGTAGGTAAATGCAAGGGGACACCAGGATTTTATACTGGTTCGGACCTCTCGTCCTACGTCCAGTCCCTAAGCTTCACTTAGGAATTTCACTCACTAACACCCTCACTTCACCCGGAGGAATAGGTTTACAACTTACCCGAACAACCGAACGGGATTTCTTGTCTCAACTACCGAAGAGGACTTCAACCCAATTACTAAAATACAATATTCGACTTGTTGTGATCTTGTCAACTCTAATGAGTCTAATGTAGTACAATATTCATATAATCTTATCCTCGAGAATATGCAATGTGTTTGTGAAGATTTAGGAAATGTGAATTTCTATGAATCAAAAGAATGTTATAAACAAAAACAGTGATTCAAGCAATAGATTAATGAATGCTTTGAGAGTATCTAGAAAATATGAACAAGAGAATAGATAGATTAAAGCAAGAGAATTCGGTGGTTTAAATGATGTTAGAATCATGTATATATACTTGTAGAAGAGGTGCATAAGTTGTCAAAGGTTGCAAACAAGAGATGCTTCCATTTCCATTGATGAATGGTTGCAACTCTTGGGAAGAAGAAGGTGTCTTTTCAGAGAAAATTCGCAGGTTTAAATTCAGTCGACTGAGAAGGAGATTCAGTCGACTGGAAATATGAAGAAAAAATTTTAGGAACAATTTCAGTCGACTGCACAGGTAATTCAGTCGACTGAAACTGTGCAATTTTGCATATGTGTACAGTTTTAGTCGACTGGCCATGTCTGTTCAGTCGACTGAAGTATGAAAGTATGCACAGTGAAACATGTGAATGTGTTCTAATATTTGTGCAAATTTCTTGAGGATAGATTTTAACAAATAATCTAGACTAAGACCCATAGAAAATCATACTAATGTTTATACTTTGGTCTTCATCGATCTTCTTCTAGCTTTTGCATTCCCTTCCTATTTGTTGAAGCTCATTGTCATTGATCAAAATCTTCGTGTATCAACATACTCCCCCTTTTTGATTGATGACAATACTATTCTAGAGATGTATATACTTACTTTCTCCCCCTTAATGTATGCACTATATTTTCTACAAAACAAAGTTAGTACCATAGATTTTCTCCCCCTTTGTCATCGACAAAAAGGAAGAACTAACAGCAGTAATAATATATCAAAACAATCACTAAATCATAGAGAATATAAGCATGAATTAAGAGGAAAAAAAATGTTATGACAGACAAGCATAGAATGGCTATTTATACAAGCCATTAGAAAGTTTGAAAATAAAATAACAAAATCACTCATCCTTATCCCAGTCATATGAACCTTCCCTTCCAGTTGGTTCACGTATGACGGGTCCTCCTGTTGGTGGTCTAGGTGCTCTTCCTCCTTGTCCACAACTAGCTCCGCTTGCGCTGCTACTTGTATACTCTTCGGATGTCGTCCATGTAAACGTAGGTGCCGGACGTTTGCCGCGAGATATTGAAGTAGTAGTGGTGCTTCAGCACGAGATTGCATCCCAAAGCTTGTTGAAGAATCCTTTGATTTTATCAAGCTTATGATCTACCCTTTTAAGACGAGTGTCAAGAATTTGTTGATTTCTTGACAATATCCCAAAGGATTGGTTGGTAGTGAAGTTTGGGTCAACAAGACGAATTTCATCATCTTGCTCGAGATGTTCTTCGTGGCGAGGTTGAGGAGGTTGTTGTTGTTGTTGTTCTTGATGCCTTGCTTCCCATTCAGCGAGTGATATTATGCGAGGAGGTCGAGATGGGAGTTGCATTAGGCTTATGGTCCAATGGTTAATTTGATGAACCATTGTATTTTCTGATTCAGGTAATGGCGTATCGACATTTAGGAGAAGCCGCATGATGTACTCTCCAAAGTAAATAGTGCGCATTTTTCCATTTTTGAAAGTGAGAAACTCATCAAGAATAAGCTGTACCCAATTAACTTGTGTATTGCCAAAAATAGCATATAGTGCTCGATAGTTATTTGGGTAGGCAATTTCGTACGATCCCGTACGAGGAGTAATTGTTCTCATTAGGGCTTTATGGAGAATTCTCACCATAGGTCGAAGGGAGGTGGACTTAAAATCCCTAAAGTTGATATTATCCTCCATAAATCGATGGGTGATGTTGTCGTGAATATGTGGATTGAATTCTATATCCTCTAGCTTTCTCCCGATATTTGGAGACTCTAAAATGTGTGCTATTCTATCCAAGGAGAACCAAACTTTCTTTCCACATACCATACTCCAAACACTATTGTTTGGATTTCTTGGAGTTTGGTGTCCAATATTAAGATTAGCATAAAATAATTTTACCATTACATGATTAATGGCATGATCATTTCTTTTCAAGTCTAGAAGTGGAGTCAAACCTGCCGGATCTGTTAACGCTTGAAGGTTGTAGGTTTGAAAGCTATGAAAATCAACGAAAGAATGCTCAAAGATTCGAGAATTCTTCATCTTGTTCCATCGAGTGACAGCGGTTCCATCATAAAGCCATTGTGCTATTTGAGCATCAATTGGCTCGGAGGATGAAGAAGATGAGGCTCTTGATCTTTTTGGTGCCATTTGGGTGAGAATTGATTTGATTTTGAGGAATTTAAGAGCTAGGGTTTCGAAATTAATTTGGGGAAGAAGGTTTGTAGGAGGTAAAAGTGAATTGGTAGGGTAAAATTTGGTGGTTAAAAGGGGAAATTCTGCCTGGGAAGCAGCGTTCAGTCGACTGAATGTTATGTTCAGTCGACTGAATCAAAGGCCGAAGTGTTCTGTGATAGATTCAGTCGACTGAGCAGTACATTCAGTCGACTGAATTTTGTTGCTGAAATTTTCTGTTGAATTTTCAGTCGACTGTGCAGATGGTTCCAGCCGACTGAACTTTGCATATATTGTTTTCTGTCATATTTTCAGTCGACTAAGTAGGGGAATTCAGTCGACTGAAACATTCAATTTTGTTGTTTCAGTTAATTTTTGAAATTAAACAATTTATTTAAAGAAATAGTTACAAAAATATTGATGTAACAACATACAAAATTTTAACTATTTCTTTGGAGATGGACTTGGAGAATTCTTTCCTTCATTCTTCATGTAATTTATATCTCATGAATTCGGACTATATTGAGGAGTCTTAGGAGACGTCCAAGGATTCATAGGATCGACTGGTGTACGATAAGATGAAGATGGATCAAGTGAGCTAACAGGGCGAGGTAGGGGTTCAGCCACTTCGTTCTTCTTTGATCCACAGAAGCGTAAACCGATTTGTTCTAGAAAACTCAAACGTCTTGCCGTAACTTTTTGCTCGAAGTATAGCTCTCGTTGAAGATCTATCTGTTGTTGTTGAAAGTGATGAATTTCATCAATCTTTCTTTTTGTGTCAGGTGAAATAAATAGTCCGCGTTTCGCCTTTTTAGATTCTGGTGTGAAACCAGTATGATAATTTTCCCATTTGTAAACCGGCTCATGTGCTGGTGTTGGTGTGGGAAGTTTTTACGACGTTGGAGTGTTATCAACTGATGAGGTGATATTGATTGGAGAGAAGGAGTTGTTGGATGACATTTTATATTTAATTAAGATTTTATTCGTAAAATCAAGATGAAAATAAAAGCATTTTTAAGAGTTTATTTATAATAGGATTTTACTAAACAAACAACGGTTATAAATTTAATAAGAATTTTTAACCGTATAGAGATTTAGTGGTAAAGAGGATTTTGTTAAAATGTATGTTTCTTATTTAATATTTCAGTTTTACAAATGTGTGGTCAATAAATTATATAATGTAACATATAACATAGCTGAAAATATTTGAAATTCTTATTCAGTCGACTGAACATTTTATTTTAGTCGACTGAAATGTGGGAATATTTCTAATTAATATCTTTAAAGGATATTATACCTAATTCTCGTCGAAGTTTTATAAAGGAGTTTTCTAATAGAGGTTTAGTAAATATATCGACAATTTGATTTTCGGTAGAAATATGTTCTAAATTAATTATTCCTTTTTCGATATTGTCACGTAGAAAATGGTGACAATATCTATATGTTTTGTACGAGAATGATTAATCGGATTTTTAGGTAAGTTTATTGTACTTGTATTGTCACAGTATATTGTAGAATTTGTTAAGTTTAGATTAAAATCTTTAAGTGTTTGTTGCATGTATATAACTTGAGTGCAAGCTAAAGCAGTTGATATATAGTCTGCTTCGCATGTGGAAAGCGAGACACAATTTTGTTTCTTACTAAACCAAGATACAAGTGATTTTTCAATGAAATGGCAAGTACCACTTGTACTTTTTCTACCCGTTCGGGATCCACCAAAATCAGCATCACTGAATGACACTAACTCAAACGAACATTCCTTTGGATAGAAAAGACCGAAATCTTTAGTTTGGTTAAGATATCGCATTATTTGTTTTACTGCTCTTAAGTGTGAATCTTTAGGATCGGATTGAAAACGTGCACATAAACAAACACTCATCATTATGTCAGGTCTACTAGCGGTTAAATAGAGCAAAGAACCTATCATACTTCTAAATAATTTTTGATCTACACTTTTCCCATTTTCATCTCGATCGAGATGTGTAGTGGTACTCATAGGAGTAGGTTTAGCAGAAGTGTTTTCCATACCGAATCGTTTTATTAAATTATCACAATATTTTTATTGGTTTATAAAAATTCCATTTGTTAATTGTTTGATTTGAAGTCCGAGAAAATATGATAGTTCTCCCATATGAGACATTTCGAACTCATTAGTCATTATATTTGAAAATTCTTTACACAAATTTTCATTTGTTGAACCAAAAATAATATCATCTACATATATTTGAATTATTAAAATATCTTTGGCAGTATTTTTAATAAAAAGTGTTTGATCTACTTTTCCAATTTTAAATCCTGAGTTTAATAAATAACTTTTAAGTCTTTCATACCAAGCACGAGGAACTTGTTTAAGACCATATAGTGCTTTCTTTAATTTAAATACATGATCTGGATATTTTTCATGTATAAATAATGGAGGTTGTTCTACATATACATTTTCTTTAATAAAACCATTTAAAAATGCACTTTTAACATCCATTTGATAAAGTTTAAAATTGTGAAAACAAGCAAAGGCTAATAATATATGTATTGCTTCCAATCTTGCAACGGGAGCAAATGTTTCTTCAAAATCAATACGTTCTTCTTGATTATACCCTTGTGCTACTAGTCTTGCTTTATTCCTTGTTATATTACCTTGTTCATCTACTTTATTTTTGTAAATCCATTTTGTTCCAATTACTGATTGATTATTAGGACGGGGAACTAATTCCCAAACATTGTTACGTTCAAATTGATTTAATACTTCTTGCATTGCGATAATCCAATAATCATCTGTTGATGCTTCTTTTGGATTTTTAGGTTCTATAGATGAAATGAAAGCTACATGACTCATTTGATTTAGTTGATTTCTTGTTCTAACTTGAGAATTTATTTCTCCTATTATATTTTGAGTTGGATGATCTCGTAATATTCTAGGAGGAGATCTTAGTTCATTATTATTTTCAAGGTTTATTTCTTCTATATTTATCAATTCTTCATCATCTTTTATATTTACATTTTTATTAAAACTTTCATCAAAAGATATATGCAAAGTTTCTTCAATTAAGTTTGTTCGTTTATTAAATACTCGATATGCTTTACTTCGTTCAGAATATCCTACGAAAATTCCTTCATCAGCTTTTGAATCGAATTTTCCTAGTTGATCTTTTGTATTTAAAATAAAACATTTTGATCCAAATATTTTAAAATAAGATATATTTGGTTTTTTATTATTGAATAGTTCATAAGAAGTATTTTTAGTTAATGGTCTAATTGAAATTCTATTTAATACATAACATGCAGTAGCAACGGCTTCTGCCCAAAAATGTTTTGGTAGAGAACACCCATTTAACAATGTTCTTGCGCATTCTTGTAATGTTCTATTCTTTCTTTCTACAACTTCATTTTGTTGAGGAGTTCTAGGAAAAGAAAAATTATGATTAATTCCTTTCTTTTTACAAAACGTTTCAAAAACTTCATTTTCGAATTCGCCTCCATGATCGCTTCGAATATTTTTAATTTTCAAATATTTAATGTTTTGAATTCTTTTGACAAATGTTTTAAAATGCTCAAAAGTATCGCGTTTATTTTTCATAAAAATAGTCCATGTATATCTTGAAAAATCATCAACAATTATAAATACGTATCGACTACGATTAATGGATTGAACTTGTGTTGGTCCGAATAAATCCATATGTAGTAATTCTAATGGTTGTAAAGTTGAAATATTTTTCTTAGATTTAAAAGATGATTTCGTTAATTTTCCTTTTTGACAATCATTACAAAAATTATTTATTTTAAAATTTATTTTGGGTAATCCTCTTACTAATTCATTTTTAGAAAGTTTTCTAATAGTTTTAAAATTTATATGACAAAATCTTTTGTGCCATAACCAAGGATCATTATCTTTGGCAAGTAAACACATACTTGAATTATGATTAATATTAATATTTAAAACATAAATATTTCTATCTCTACTTCCTTCAAAAATAAGATTTTGGTTTTGATCAAAAATACTACATTTATTATTCAAGAAAGTTATTTTAAAACCTTTGTCACACAGTTGACTTATGCTAAGTAGATTATGTTTTAAATTTTCAACTAATGAAACATTTGTTATAAAAGGTAAATTTGATGTACCGTAATTGTTCACATCTCCTTTGCCAATGATATAGCCTTTTGAATTGTCTCCGAAGGTAACCGGGCCACCATCAAAGTATGTGATGTTTGTAAGCATATCTTTGTCTCGGTCATGTGTTTTGAACAACCACTGTCTAATATCCATTTTTTCTTTTTAAGTGGGACCTGAAAAATAGATATGAAATTATTGGTACCCACTTTTTAATAGGGTCCTAAGAAGTTAGAGTTTTAGGAAACCAAACCCAATTTGGTTTAGTGTCCTTTTTATAAATATAGTTTTTATTATGATGAACATTATCCATAAATGTTTTAATATATTTATTTCTTATTAATACATTGTTAGTTTTTGGTACCCAAATTGTAACTACCTTGTTTTCTACTTTCATTTTAATAGGTTTCGTTATTAATATTTGTTGTTTTGAATCCATATTCCACTTAAAATGTGTAATTTTCTTTTTAGGAATTTTTGACTCATTTTTATATCCTAATCCGTGTTTACTTGAATGGGATTGAGAATTTTCTAAAATCTTAGATAAATTTTCTCTTCTTTTGTTGAAGTTAGAAACATTTTTTGTGATGTTATCTAATCTAGCTTGAAGACTATTATTTTCTAACTCAACTTGTCTAATCTTAGTTTTTAACTCATGATTTTCAGAAACAATCATATCATTCTTTATCTTTTGAGTTTCAATTTCTTGACTTAAAAGTGATAATTGAGTTTCTGAATTCGAATAAGATTCTTGAACCTTTTCAAATTCTTCTTCAAGAATTTTTTTTTCATCATTTAACATATCTCTTTCAAATTCAGCTTTGTTTTGATTTTCACGAGTTTCTTTGAGTTTCTTTTTAAGAGTTTTTATTGTGTTCAAAATTTCAGTGTTTACTTCAATTAAATCGTCGAAAGTTAAATTATTTACCTCAGATTCTTGAGCCATGAAGCATACGTTTGCCTGTTCATTGTCGCTATCACTATCATTTTCGGATGATGATGAATCTGAATCGTCCCATGTTACAGAAAATGCCTTCTTTTTGAATTTATCCTTCTTGTTTTTGAAGTTTTTCTGATTTTCCTTCATTTGTTCTTGACAAGCTTTTTGCATATGTCCTTTCTTATGACAATTGAAGCATTCTATATTTGAGGATGATGGTTTGTTCAAGAAATTCTTTTTGAATCCGTATTTGTTTCCTTTTCTATACTTTAGGAATTTCTTGAAATTTTTGGCTATAAATGCTAGATCCTCATCTTCAGACTCTGATTCTTCCTTTTCCGCATGAAAAGTAATATTCTTTCTTTCTTGAGCTTGATCCTTTTTAGCTTGCATATTTACTTCATACGACATAAGATTTCCAATCAATTCTTCTGGTTTCATTGTAGATAAATCATTTGCTTCCTCGATTGCTAGTACTTTTCTCTCCCATTCATCAGTGAGTGAATTTAGAACTTTAGACACAATGTCAAAGTCCGTGTATCTTTCTCCTAGTCCGATTAGAGCATGATGAATGTCTTGAAATCTTGAGTACATGTCATTGATGGATTCATTTTGTCGCATTCTAAAGTTTTGGAATTGATTCTTCAGCATGGATATCTTTGTTTGTTTAACCTTGTTTGTGCCTTCATGTATGACTTTAAGAGTTTCCCATATCTTATATGCAGTAGTACATATGCTAACACGGTTGAATTCATTCTATCCAGGGCACAAAAAAGCATATTCATAGCTTTGGCATTTGCACTAGCTTCATTCTTTTGAATTTGTGTCCATGTAGGATAATCGGTTGTGGGTACAATGAACTCTGCTTGAGTAGCATTCCAGGCTTCGAAACTTGTTGCTTGCATATAAATCCTCATCCTTGTAGCCCAATAGTTATAGTTTAATCCATTGAATAGAGGAGGTCTTTGGGTAGATTGTCCTTCCGCAAATGTAGAATTATAGACAGATGTTGTGCTTGTACTTGCGTTATTTTCCATATTATCAATATGTCTAATAAAGGTGTTATGGTTATAGGACGGCCAAGCTCTGATACCAATTGAAAGATGCTATGCGGTAGGATCATGTAATATGGAATATTTAAATAGTCTAGGTAGATAAAGTAGGTAAATGCAAGGAGACACCAGGATTTTATACTGGTTCGGACCTCTCGTCCTACGTCCAGTCCCTAAGCTTCACTTAGGAATTTCACTAACTAACACCCTCACTTCACCCGGAGGAATAGGTTTACAACTTACCCGAACAACCGAATGAGATTTCTTGCCTCAACTACCGAAGAGGACTTCAACCCAATTACTAAAATACAATATTCGACTTGTTGTGTTCTTGTCAACACTAATGAGTCTAATGTAGTACAATATTCCTATAATCTTATCCTCGAGAATATGCAATGTGTTTGTGAAGATTTAGGAAGTGTGAATTTCTATGAATCAAAAGAATGTTATAAACAAAAACAGTGATTCAAGCAATAGATTAATGAATGCTTTGAGAGTATCTAGAAAATATGAACAAGAGAATAGTTAGATTAAAGCAAGAGAATTCGGTGGTTTAAATGATGTTAGAATCATGTATATATACTTGTAGAAGAGGTGCATAAGTTGTCAAAGGTTGCAAACAAGAGATGCTTCCATTTCCATTGATGAATGGTTGCAACTCTTGGGAAGAAGAATGTGTCTTTTCAGAGAAAATTCGCAGGTTTAAATTCAGTCGACTGAGAAGGAGATTCAGTCGACTGAAAATATGAAGAAAAATTTTCAGGAACAATTTCAGTCGACTGCACAGGTAATTCAGTCGACTGAAACTATGCAATTTTGTATATGTGTACAGTTTTAGTCGACTGGCCATGTCTGTTCAGTCGACTGAAGTATGAAAGTATGCACAGTGAAACATGTGAACGTGTTCTAATATTTGTGCAAATTTCTTGAGGATAGATTTTAACAAATAATCTAGACTAAGACCCATAGAAAATCATACTAATGTTTATACTTTGGTCTTCATCGATCTTCTTCTAGCTTTTGCATTCTCTTCCTATTTGTTGAAGCTCGTTGTCATTGATCAAAATCTTCGTGTATCAACAGAATTTGTAACGAATGTTAATAAATTGAAAGAAATCACTGGAATGTAAACCAATTAAATGTGCATGAAATGAGTGTAAATATGTGGATGTGAGTTTAACAACATTTAAATGAATGAATTTTTTTTGGAAACAAATGAAAATTTAATATAAGTCAATTCAATATAAATAAATAAATAAATACGAGTAAATGGAAAATGTACCAATTATATATTAATAAGAAATGGAAGTATGTAGACTAAATTGTTGACATGGAATAATAGTATGGTTATGAATAAAACTTGCATGAATATGGTTGTTTGGATGTTTCTTTTAATGCATAGCTTTGTTTGCTTATGTGGTTGTTGTATAGTTGTTTTATATATTGATTGCTCTTTCCATATTCATATTCTCATCTATCATTGAGTGTTTAGTAGGTACGGAAGGACGTATGCTAGTTATGGAGCTCGCTTGCATACTCTGTTGCTTTTGCTTGCTTAATACGAGCGAACTCGCTCGTATTATTAATAATAAGGTACGTATCTCAGATTACACACCACGATTTTATGTTTTTACCCTTCGGGATGCCTCATCATTGAGATGAGATGTATATTTGATATATATTGGTTATATTTATGTTATATATTGAATTGTAAACTTTTTCCGACCGAGCCGCGCAAAGGACACTCTGCTGAAATTTTCCGTAAATCCGAGAGTTAGAAATTTTTTATAACTTGTTTTATATATAATTTATATTTTTCATAAAACCGATATCAAAGGGGTGTAGCGAGAGTATAGTAAAGGTTTTGTAAATAAGATTTTAATGTTTATAAAAAAATTATTTGGAGAAAATATATCAAGTGTTAAATTTTGTATTTAACGCCTTTTTCAGGACGAAAAGTTTTGAGTGGGGAGTATGTAACGACCCGTATTTTAACAGGTTTAAATTATTGGATTTGATATAATTATTATATGAATACGGGTAAAAATACGATGATTTGTTAATATTAGTTGGTTGGATAATTTAATTTGTTTAAATTTAATATAGGAGATTATTTGAATAATTGAATTATGTGTTTAATATTATTAAAAATGGCATCAGAAATTGATTCAAATTTTATATAAATATGAATAAAGATGGTTAACATTTAAAACTGGATTTAAATGTGAATAATTAAAATTGAAACTTTTATATTGTAATTAACGAGTAAAAATTTGGCAACTGCGTCGGATTTCGACGAAACCAGTTTCATTGGATCCATAATTGTGAGTTATTATAAGATATCAAGTTTCATTGCGATTGGACTTGTCGTTTGGTCATGCGAGCTTGAAACGCGCAGAATTAAATTTCGAAATTTAATTAAAATAATTGACTTTGAAAAGCTATCTTCCATATACGATTGAATTAGGCCTCAAAACTAGTTCCATTACGTTCGAAATGGGTATAAAACATTATAAATGTCTAGCGGCATGTCTCGATTGGAGTTCAGACGATTTTGGACCTAACAATATAATACGCACGCAAATCGAGACAGTTTTATTATTATTTTAATTTTTGAAACCCTAGCCATCGCTTTCTTTTAATGGCTGAAAATTCACCGACTTTTGTCCTCAATATCTTTCAATCCATCTATGAAATCAAAAAATTGCAAAAGCAAAAGAGTAGATCTCGATGAGCTCTTCAAATCCATATGGTTGATCTATGCTATTACGTAACGGATTCGCTAGAATCTGGCTTGGAAGAATGCACGTGTTTTGGGTTCTTGCGTGCAAATGGAGGCAGCGACATTGACCAGATTATGGGAGTTGGTGGCTCTCAAGGTGGCGCACGTGATGGAGTATGCTGTTCGACTTCCAGTCGGCGAAATTTGCATGCATGTGGAAGAAATGGACGCGTACGATGGGTTCATGAACGTGTACGTAAGGGAGAAGATGGTAACGTGGTTTTTTCTCTTATTATTAATTTATTTTATAATAATATAAATCATATAACTTCTAATATCAATATCTTTTGCATACGAGCTCGGATTCACGCGCGGTTTCTCTGTTGCATTCGCATCGAAATTTCGGACATTTTGGAACTAGTTTAGCTACATTCCGAGACTATTCAAATTTGGGCTTTTATTTGGGTTTTAAATCGTTGATAAATCAAAGGTGAGTGTTTATACGCTCACAATTGACTGAAATAATTTTATGTTAATTAAATTTATATCGTGATGTGATTTAAAATTTATTGGTTATTGTTTGATAAGTTTAATTGACATTTAAATTGCCATCTGAATTAATTTATAGAAATTTAGTTGACATTTAAATTTGATTAGAATTTAATTACCCGCAAAATACCTGATATTGATAATTGGGAAATTGTTGTGAATTTTATTGACTATTTGGATGATTGGTTGTGGTGGATGCTATTGGCTGATATTTGGATGTTTATTTGTTTTGATGTATCATGTTATGATCCTGTATATTATTTACAGTGTATAAAACTATAAATTAAATTATATCGATTAAATTAAGAAATATGTTGAAATGATATATACCTATGACATTTATTTTGGATTGAAATGTTATATATCCATCCTTGGAATTTAAAATGAAATAGCTGATTCACTTGGCCACATGATAGAGAATTATATACGAACACCGGATTGGTTAAATTAAATGATTTTTTTAAATCTTCGTTTTTGAATTATTTAAATAATTTTTTTAAAGGGATAAAAAAATCGAATTGATGGAAATCAAATTATTTTCAAATTAGAATTTAGAATGTTGAAGTTTAAAATTTGAAACTAAATTGTTTAATTAATCGAGTTTGAGATCTTAAGTTATAATCGGAATATGATTTGAATTTATGAAAATTGATTTGTTTTGAAAGATTAGACATTTATTTGAATTTTGAGTATTGCTAAGTAAAAGTGATATAAAACTATATTTGGAAATTTAGCTAGGAATTTAATTATATGTAAAGATTTGGACTTTTGATCGGATATTGAAGATAAAATTTGATTTAAGTGTTTGAATCGATATTTTGGTAATGGACTTGGAATTGATTAAATGAAAATGATTTAAAAATTTGAAAATGGAGTTGAAATTTATTTGAAATAGAAATTTAAACTATTTTGGAATTGGGAAGCGAAATTAATTTGGAATTGGAGTTTAAATTAATTTCAAGTCGAAAAATTAGTTAACTTGAAATCGAAATTGTATCGATTAAATCGAAATGGAAATTGGAATTGATTTTAATTGGAAAATTTGGAAAGTGAACTGGTTTGACTTTGAAACTACTTTAAATGATTATTCTAGTATAAATGGTTTAAAATCTGTATTCTATAAATATTCAAATTATTTTGATTTTCCAAACTATTTTACTATATAAAACATTTTTAATACTCAAACTATTTTCTATTAAATTATTTTAACTATTTAACTATTTTAAAACTATTTAAACTATTTTCTTAAAAATTCAAACTGGTCAAAGGGTGGAATGTTCATGTTTAAATCTTGGATTTAAATTCGAATTTTGTTAAAGTGAACTATAATCAAAATTGTAATTCGAATCAAGTTTTGAATTGAAATCGATACATATTATGGAATTAACATTTTGAAGTAAAAATATTATTTTTGAAGAGAATATGATGAATTCGAAAATGGATTTGATTTTTGAAGCGGATATGATGATTTCGAATTGGATTTGATTTTGCAGAGAGTGTGATATTTTGATATCAAGTATGAATTGTTTTCGAAATATAAAAGTACCAACTGGTCTGTAGAACGAGGTTTGGTTGTTAAAGAGACCGGAGCCTCTTATTGGCATACTCTCTGTCAATATTGGAACCACTTTGATAACTGTGCACGGGGCGGATGATATCCAGAATGTAGTGGTTGAATTGGCGACGTTTGCTGGAATGAAGTAAGAGAACGATGATGGATAGCCTTGACACTCGTGTCATAATTAAAATGACTAAAACAGAAGCCTATGTCTGGCCATTGAGGTTACCTACCTCTAACGACGTTGATCCCTTGTATTACTATTGTGATTTCGTATTCGATGGTGCACCCTTTGTTCATTTGGATTGATTGTCGCGATTGGCCACGGATGGGTTACGACCAGCCAAAAAGGGTAAACTAGAAGAATCCTACCTTGGGCACTGCCTCATGTGTCTTGTCATATTTATTCCAATACGAGCCCATTACGACTTTGGTTTAAAACTGTAAAAATGTGTTAAGGTGGATCGTTGTAAAGCCTTAACATTATTTTGATATTTTTTTTTTACTTATAGACATTGTATATTATAGCATATACTATTACATATAAATAGTTTAACGGATCCTTAGGAGATGAAAAATCCCGTAACATCTCTTAAGTTATTACACTAATATTTGTGATATTACTTTGACTTACATAAGAGTATTTTAGTCCTGGCTCGAGTGTTTTGCCTTTTCATTACGCTCGGGTCAGTCCTGAGTTTTTTCTAGTGTATTGAAGACTATTCTTTGGAGGACGAAGATGGAGTTTGGTAAATTACTATTATCATTATACCCTGCATCATGCTATTATGCTGCATTGATTATTTATCCCTATTGTGTGTGTGTGTGTGTGTGTATATAACTCTGATAAATGTGTATAGATTAAAATCAAGTGTATAGTAAACAACTTCATGAATTGTTTATTTGATTATTGTATTTTATCGTTTTCGCCGTGAGATTTTGTGTTTTGTTTTTCTTCTTCTCTTTTTATTTTTCTTATTTAACTCATTGATTATCTACATTTTGGATTGTTTATGTTAGATATGTGTGGATTATTGTCGATTTAAACCTTCCGAAATATGGGTCGTCACAACCACCTTGAGTTATCTTTGGTCTATAAAAGGAGCACATTCAAACTCACTAGTGTATCACATCTATTGCACCAACCATATAGGTCCCTGTTCTCCTAAGGGCACCGCATGTGCTTTCTTTGTGTGCACTCCAGTTGGAGTCAGACCTGTTCGGGCTATTCAACCAATTCGTCCCTTTCGTCTAGCGATTTAATATAATAACTCTCTTAAGAATTACTACATAACGAGTAGGTGTAACCCTCCTTGGGCGCTGTTAGTGCTCGAGAGGTACATTTGACGGCATGTTGCTTACCAGATTCAAAGTGAATCTGGTATTATTGCTCTGTAAGTATAGGATGGTGCTTTCACACTCAATCCAGTGTGTTGATCCATTTTTTGGGTTAACATTTTGGTGCCTTCACTAAGAGAGCTGAACTTAGGCTAGATTTGAAGACTTGAACTTCGAATCTAAGACTTGGTGAAGATGAGCAAGCCTAATACCAGATCTAGAGTCGGAGCAAATCAAACAGAGCCTAAAGGCAGCCAGGATTTGTCCTCAAATTCTCATAAACCCAACTATGTTATTAGAGAGGTGATGGAAAGGATGATGAAAGAGATGTAGGTTGGAATCTTGGCTAAACAATATGAGATAATGGACGACTTCTTCTAGAAGACGGGCAACAAGGGATGGCTAGATCTGTAGGGAATAGGAATCAAACTCCAGGGAACAACACAGAAGCTATCGAAGTTGGATTGAAATAAGATGGAGTCTTGCACCCACGCCTAGAGCAAACGATACTTGAGGGAAATGCTGGAATTAACATGGAAATCAATCCTAATGCCGAAGTGACTGTTGAAACAGCAGGAACTAGTGGTATGTGAGCTAATCCAAATACTAGGATGCAACTAACAAAACAATATGTACTAGAGCTTCCTCATCCGAACGCATGTATGAATAAAGCTAAGGTTTTGAAACAAAACAAAGGCATACAGCTAGAAGAGTACATCTCGAGGTACCCGTACTAGAAAAGAGGGCAAAATATTGCTCTAAATAGGAGCCCACTGATCGAGAGAAAAGATTTAGAAAGTTTTGCCTCTTCCATTAGCTTAATGGGCATGAAACGAATTAGTATGACAACTTCATGATCTAATAGAAGAACTGGCTCCGAACAACCATCTACCACAGTACATGAGGAATAGAACTATGGTGGAATTGCAAGAACAACCACCATATGTGGCAAACGCATCACGAAACGCTTAGGAATCTGAGCGAAGACAAATTATCCCATGATCAGGTTAGATGGGAGTCGGATCTGGCTCTCATACCTTTCTATTTCACTTTTTTCCACACTTTTCTTTTGGTATTTAGATAATAATAACCTCAGGCCTCTTAAATGTGTACGAGATCCCGAACAGTCCCTAGGCACGCTCTGAGTCAAATGCTTGAGATGACTATTTAGACAATAATAACCTCAGGCCACTTACACATATACGGGATCCCGGACGGTCCCTAGGCACGCTCTAAGTCGGATTCCTAAGATGATTATCTAGGACAATAATAACCTTGGACCACTTACACCTGTATGAGACCTAGATCGGTCTCTAGGCACGCTATGAGTTGGATCTTCGAGGCAAACATTTAGGATTTCTGCTTGTTTTGATTCCTTCTTGTTTGATTTTTACTTGTTTGTTTTGATTTAAATATTTGAATTTTGAAAAATCCATTTTGATTATGATGACTAATATTGATCGTCCTAGAGTCCCGACACGGGACCGGAGTGCAAGGTGCAAGTCCGCTTGCCAGAAAAGCGATTGGATAGACTTGTATGATATTTATTGCCTTAGAGTCTTGACATAGGACTGGAGTGCAAGGTGCAAGTCCTCTTGGATGGACTTGTACGATACTGATCGTCTTAGAGTTCTGACTAGAGAGATAGTACTAGAGTGCAAGAAGTAAGTCCCCTCACCAAAGAGTGAGTAGATGGGCTTACTTAATCCCCCATAACTTAACAAAAAATCGATCTGGAGACACCATCCCCTTAACTTAAAACATTAAACGATCCACAGAGATCATGCATTAAACTAAACATTAAACGATCCAAGGAGATCGCGCATTAAACTTAAACGATCAGGAGAGATCGAGCCTTAAAATAGATTTAACTTAATAAAAGGATTTGAATGCCATATAAATAGAATAAAATTGATAAATCCTGAATGAACACGGGATGATTTTGATATGTGATGTGATTCTGATATATGATGTGATTTCGATATATAATGTGATTTTGATATATGATGTGACAACTCTAAATGAGATGAAAAATGATAATGATGTAAATCCCGTATGAACATGGGACAATTAGAGATATGTGATGTAATTGGAGATATGTGATGTAATAACTCCAAATGAAATCAGAATGATTGTGATGTATAAATTACACTTAGGTAAGTCTAGAGTCCTACGCTGTAATAGGTTTGGAACGACTTGTGATGGGCAAGAGAATCTGAAAGAACTGGACGATTCACCATGGTTGAAGTGGCTGGAAAGTTAAACTACCGAAGACCGGAGATAGAAAATTGTTCTTAAGCAAAGCACATCTTTCATTCAAAAGGTGTACTATGGAGGTAAATGTTTACCCGATTTTTGACCAAGGAAGCTAACTTAAAATGGACTTAGAGAACTTATATGAAGTCGGATTGACTTGAAATTTTGGAAGAACATTTAGAAGACATAAAAGAAGGCACTTGCTAGAAATGGGCTTGATAAGGATAGATGGATCGCCAGCGACCTAACTAGTTGGATCACTAGCAATCCATGTAGAGTGGGCCCCACCACCTAAAATTTTTAAGGTAGGTCCCAGACAACCTCTAGAGTGTATGTGCAAAGTTTCATCTGATTTCTTTAATTTTGAGCGAGTTATGGATGATTCTTCTAGGCCAGATGAATCATGAAGACAGATGATCAAACAAACTCCAAACGACTTGATATTTGGATAAGGCATTCAAAGAGGTGAAAGGATGGAAACCTAAAAGGGTAGACTCAAAAATTGTTCAAGGACATAGATCGTTGTGATCCATCACCCATGGATCGCTAGCGACCCACAATGCTAGCTCGGGTTGCCTTGAGTTTTTCTGGACTTCTTCCTACCACTGAGTACAGGCTTCTGACAAGTTGGCATTGGCCCAACTTTTCTCCTACTCCTATAAATACAATTATACCTACAACACAAAGGGGGGCTTTTGGACTAGCTGCTGGAACTCTACCGAGATTATTCTTCACTCTTCTTCTCCCACACAACAGTCATCTAGGAGTTCACTATGATTCTCCGGTGAACTCTTGCACTTGTGACTTATTTTAATCTCATCAACTTATAATTGAATTCAACTTGTAAGCAGTTAGTCGATAATTAAGCTTATAAAGTAGATGTAAGCTTTGTTAACCGTTGAACCACTATAAAAATCTTCTCATTATTTTTTCTGTTCTTTTTACATTTGTTTTCTATATTATTGCTCTGTGAGAACAGGGCTGATGCTTTCAGACTCAGTTAGGGTGTTGATCTATTTTTTAGTTAATAATACCTGACAAGCAAAATATAACTAAGTCACTAGTTGCCCCACTCTTAAAATGAACTCAATGCTACAAATAGGACACTATATAATGAAAGGTCGAGTCGCATACCACTCTTTGACCAGCCCATATGGACAGACAAACTTGGCTTTGGCCTCGCCACTGCCTAGTATACTTTTATTGGGCCTAGCAATATCATAATCCACCACTATACTATTTTTGTACCACCATTGGCCCTTTCAATATATAAGGGGAAGCACATGGCTTTCCAAGACAACAAAAATAAAAATAGACAAACAGAACAAATTAAGCTGAAGAAATGAAAATTCTTAATCATTTTGGTAAAAAATAACAACATGCTTTTCCATCTATGACAACAATGAAGAAAATATAACAAGTTTGATGGCCTAAAATGCTATTATTATCAACTTAAGAAAGATCAGGAAAGTAGAGATAACTTATTGGGCCCAAAGCAATAATTGCTCGCATATAAAAGGAAAATGGTGAGATGGAGGAATTGAGAAATGAAATAATTGAAAAGACATAGTAAATATAAGGGGAGAAGACTTATTGATTATTAACTGAGAACACGAACAGAGTAGAGAAAAGTATTGATCTTTTTTATTTTATAGGGACGACGGGGAAACAATAGAAGAGCAGGAAGTGGGATAAGGATTCAAAATACATAGGAAAGAGGAAAAAAAAAAATTAAAATGTGAATCTAAACATGCAGGAAAAAAAATCTCAACCATGGGAAATCACTCCACCGCCACTTTACTCGGTGGGTCTTATTGTAACTCGTTGGATCCGGTCCATTTGGTAGGGGTTAACAAGTAAATTTCAAAAAAAAATTCCATAAACAGATCTTTATTAGGCTTATATAAATAATTATGTTTTAAATTAAATCATGTTTAGTGTTATTTTAATTTGGCTTATCATGAAATGATTATATACTTAGATAAATATCATATATTCTCTACGTATATTGCATAAAAAACGGTGCCCAACACACACGTGCACGTACACATACACATAAATATGCAAACACGCGTATATAGCTAGCTACTGGGATTTATAACTAATGTGTTTGTATGTGTATAGTATACTAATAAAATATGCGTATGTGCAAGTCTTTACTTTTAGTTGCCTTTTCTCAATTCATCTCCTTCACCTTCGTTATTACGTGCTTCTTCCACTTCTCCCCAAGCCATCTCATTATTACCTTCTTCTTTGTCGGTTAAGAGAGAGGAAAAGGGTGTTCTTTGAATCCTCAAATCTGAACCTGCCTTTGAAAGTACCCCATCCAGCAGATATGGCAACTCATACAAGCCTCCCTTGCTGAGATACCCTATTTCCTTTCTGACTCTGTCTTAGGCCAATCACCCATCTAAGTGAAACCTTAAAATTTCAAACTCCTTCTATGCCTAAACCATTGCCGCCCTCACCTTACAACCATGTAACCCTGCCTCATTTCTTACTCAATATCTTGCCACCGCCGTTTGTTGGTTCAACTCATTCTGGACAGTCATGCCCCTCCACCTGTCTGAATCCTCCAATCAATGATGTTCTTATTCCCATTAGTTTGTGTTAACTGCTTTGATGTTTAATGCAACATTTTATGATGCTTTGAATAAATAATCGGGCAATTTGGATAGTGTAACATTTGTCAGGAATCATCAACAATATTACTAGACTTGCTTGGTCCTCCCTATTCACTACCAAACCACTAAATAAGGGAAGGTATGTCGTCATATGTTTTAAAGTATCATCAAAAGCTGACGAAGTACTTGTCCTACCCAAATCTGTAGTTGATGTAGGTGTGGCTTTTCAAAGAAATACCCTTGTTGGGTTCTTTTTGGATGTGAAGTTCGGCAGCGATATGTATTTCTTTTGTGTTGCTAACGAGGAAGAAAGGAGAATGGTATTAGAAGTTGATCCATGTATTCTAGATTGCAAAGTTCTTATTATTACATGATGATGTAGCTGGTCGGTTGACTTTGTTCACGAATAGAATCTTTCCATTCCTGTTGAGGAAAAGTTTTCTTGTGTACCCTTCTCCTTCCAATCGCTAGTAGGATTTGATAGGTTGGGTAGTCACATTATATAGCTTTTTAGGTTTGATTAAAATAACGACCGAAGGGACCGACTTGGTTTTACTAGAGAAATTATTAGAATCACCCTGGGTAGGCCTTTGCCAACTTGCCTCTCCATATCTCTCTTTGGTAATAGGGCTTGCCAAATTAATGTCTCAAGTTTATGGCAACCTCCTCTTTGCTCTTACCGTCACTTTTTTGGGCATTTTGACTCACTCTATTCACATTGCACAATGGTACTTGAAGGTGTTTTCTCTTCCCCTTCCCCATTACCTGAGAAAGTCCCTCTTCAAAAACCACCCTTGAGACAATGGAAGGTAAATCCGACTATACCTGATCGTCCTCCCCCTTGACGTCTCAGACTGACCCCCTCTTGTACCATCTGACCTTACGGATGTTACTAGTATGGTTGCTTACCTTACCTTAGTATTCACTTCCGATCCACCTCCTTTTGATATCACAGTTACTGGCATACCATCATTAGTCACTGATCTCCTCTTCGGTCCATCTTTCATCTTATACATATTTATTCTCCACACATTGCTGCAGCCCTATCCAGCTTATCCAAGTCTAATTTCCTTAATGACTTAGATGATGGTGTTAAGTACAACCTAGTGGATTTATTTCCATCTTTGGCACTGTGTTGTTATTTTTGGTAGTGGGTATATTGGTTTATGCATTGATAATTTATTTTTGTGTATTTGGTTTATATGGTCATTAATTATATACTGTGTGAGTACGTAGCTTCTGGAGATACCTAGCCCTATGTCTGTTTTTCATTAATATATAAAAAGTGGATAAACCGCTATAAAAATCAGTCGCCTTTCAAAATATGCATATGTGGTCTTTCATATGCATATTGGTGTTGTATATGCAAATACAAAAGTACACATACATTCATGCATACATACATGTAACGACCCGCAATTTTCGATAATTAAAATTTGTTAATTTAATAAAGTTTTGTGATTTAATGTTGGGAAAAAAAGTTATGATTAATAATAAGAATACAACTGGAATGAAATAAAATAGTATTAATTTAAGGTAATTAGTAACTACTTTAAATGTAATTCCAATTAATTAAAAGGAATAAAGAGTTATAATTTGTATAGATTGTAAATAAATTATAGTAATGTGCGTATTAATTAATAACTGGATTAAAAGAGTAATTGATAATTTAAATGTTGATTAATTTATGATATAAAGTGTAATAAATTGCAACTGAATAAAATTAGTGTTGTAGCAGTAATTACAACACTTGGTGTGGATAATAAACTTATAAAATGTGACTAAAGGTAAATGGTGACAATTATTGTATGTTACCTACTTATTTAACCTGTTAAATTAAATTAGAAATGAGTTGCAATTAATTCACTTAATTAGTGCAGTTAACGTAGATTAAATTGATAATTGTAGAATATAAATTCAGTAAGATGTAACCAATGTAAATTTTATTCATAATATGATAATTGATTGAATAAAAAGAATCGACATCAAGTTTGATCAATTTATTTGAATTTAACCTATAATAAATGAATTATTACAATTAAATGTAATTAAATAGTACCCTAATGGAAATTAAGATGAAATTGTAAAATATTAGTGTAGTAAGAGATAAACTAATGTTAATTATATCGTTTGGGTAATAATTGATTGAATAACAATATCGAAAAATCAGACAAATGGATTTATTGGAAATTTAATTTATAATTACTGAATTTATTGGAATTGAAATCAAATACTATAATTTGTGCAATATTGAATATTGAATTGATACAGAAATTTGTTTTAAGGGATTATAAATTACTAAGTAATCTAAAGTGACAGAAATTTGTAAACTATAAATTTGAATTAAAAAGTGATCAATTAATTTAATTATTTATTTATTTATTTAATTAACGTGAAAATAGCCATTTTGGCCACTGTCTCGGATTTTGATGAAACCGGTTTTATCGAATCCGTAATGGTTAATTATTATAGGATTTCAAGTTTCGTAGCGATCGGACTTGTCGTTTGATCGTACATACTTGAAACGCGCAGAAATCAATTTAATTAAATTCAATTGAAATCAATTTAAAATAAGCTAATTTTTAAGCTTACTTCTTCATACGATGGAATTTGGACTAGAAACTGGTTCCATTGAGTTTAAAAATACCGCAAACATCTATTTTGATATATGCGATGAACTACTTTCGTTTCGGAAGCAGAACGAGAATTTTGAGGCGTTATTGTCATTTCAAACCAATTCGACTTTAACAATAACCTATGAAAATGATAGAATTGAACCTCAAAACCATTTTCATTGTGCTCAAAATGCCTTTTTATTTTAGGATAGCCTGTCGGCATGCTTCAATCGAAGTTCGAGCTGTTTTCGGACCTAACTATATATTTATGGCACGTTAAATGAGGAAAATATTATTAAATTATTTCTTAACCCTAAAAAAATTACTGCAGCCGCCACCTCCCTTTTCAATGGTCGAGAATCGTGCAACTTCGGCCTCTTAGATCTCTCCACACGATCATCGATTCACACCAACTTCTAAATGAAAGTTGTAGATCTCTTTGTTCTCTACGCATCCAACGGTCGAGTTTTGTTATCGATGTCGGAAATCACCAAAAATTGCATCTCAAGTTAGCGTTTTGAGGTTAGTCCTGAGGCCAGGCAGAGCGGCACGATGGACGTGGTGGGCTATAGGGGGTGGCGGAGCTTGTGGGACGTTCGTGTGGTGGCAGATCGGGGTCGAGACTCACGGATAACCAGCAGAAGGCGGCGGCTAGAAATGGGTTCGACCATGTTTTTATCATGCCTGGTAGATTTTGGAATGAAGGTAGAATACATAGGGGTAACGTGGAGGAAGCAAATTGGTGATGTGTTTTACCTTTTTTATTTCGTTTTAATTTAAATTTGAAATTCAAATGTTCTAACTAACGTAACTTTCACATACGAAGTTCGTTTCACGTGCGGTTTGTTCCATTGGGATCGCATCGAAATTCCAGACATTTTGACGCCACTTTAGACGAATTCTAAGATCGTTGAATTTTGATCCTTTATTTGACTTTTAATTCGATTCAAATTCAAAGGTGGGTGTTTTAACCCATTCACAACTACTAAAATTTTTTATGTTAGTTAAATTAATTTATGATGTGATTAGAAATTTGTTTAGAGCGGTTTGGTATGTTTAAATCATCATTCCAATTAATTTGAATTTATATTGAATAAAATAGTCATTTAATTTATTATTGAAATTAAATTGCTAGTTAATTTCCTATAAATGATAATCTGTTATTTGTTGAAATTTATTGATCGAATTGGATGATGATTATGATGGATGTTTGGCTGTTGATATTGGATGATCGGATGTTATGTTTAATTTATATATTGTTATCACTGCAAGTTCCTTATGGGTTAAAATGATACATACCCGAACGATCTATAGATCAGGGAAAATCGTTATGGATTGAAATGATAGACTCGAGCGATTTAATGGATTTTATTAAATTCGGGATTGCTGTTTGAAATGATATATAATCATAAATTTTAAATTGTGGATTGTAATGATAAATATCTGTATCACTTGACCCTAGGGTAAAAAATTATATACGGACACTGGATTGGTTAAACAAAGTGATTTTTGAATTTAGTAACTGGTATTTTGAAATAGAAATTGATTTATATAAACTGAATTATTTTCTACAATCCAAGTGTAAATGCTGAAATTGGAATTGATTTAATGAATTGTTCAATGGGTTTAAATTGAAAATTGAAAGGTGAAGTGTCAAATATAAATGAATTTATTGGAATTGTGTCATTGAAATTGTTTGATCATAACTTTGAAATCAATTGTAAACTAATTTAAACTATTAATCAATTAAAACCTTTTCAATTTATTTTAATCTATTATTAATAAACTTTAACCTATTTTACCTATTTTAAACTAATTAAATTTTTTAATCTATTTTTAATCTATTTAATATAATTTAAATCTATTTAATCTATTTTAAATTTATTTAATCTGTTTAAAAATCTACTCAATATAATTTAACTCTATTTAATCTGCAATTAATCTATTTAAAACATTTTAGTATAATTTAACTCTATTTAATCTATTTAAACATTTTAAATCTAATTAAATCTATTTAATCTATATTTAATCTATTTAAATCATTTTAAATTTAGTTAAATCAAATTTGAATCTATTTAAAACTATTTACAATTTAAACTATTTTAATTTATTTAAAACTATTTTTCAACTACTAAACTATTTATGATTATCTAAACTTTTTTTTTTTTTTTTTTTTTTTTAAATAAAGAAAATATATATAACATCCACCAAAAGCTGTCAACAAGCCTGACAGGTAACCTGAGAACAAAGCAAAAACAGAATCTATACAATGACAAAACCACCAAGCCCTGAAAAACAGCAACAACCAAATAAAGATAAAACCACCACAAACAACCCAACAACAGACTGGTCGGATACCGGAAAGAGAAACAAAACTATGAAAACAAAGACCAAACAAAGATCGGGCGAAGAACCACGCCCTCCCCATAGAAATCCCTAACAATAAGCAAAGCCAGAACCCAGGAACCAGCCAGAGAACTATACCGAAAAACTCCCAGAAACAACCCCATAACCAACATCGTCATCGAGCTCCGGCAAGGCCACCGCCCGACTACAATGAAGTAGGAACAGTACCCATAGATCAAGCCAATCACCGCTTCTACTACCATATCCGGAGGAAAGACAAATGGAAGAAGGCCAGCGGACTCACAGCAGAAACAATAGTTTCCAGAACCCAGCAAACCACAACCCGAATCCGAGCGAAAAGAAGGAGCATAAGATCCCAACCGGTAACCGAACCTGAAAAGAAAAGCCACACAGCAAAAAAACGAACAAAAACACAAATAAAAATGGGGAGGAAGATGGGAGAGGAGAGAAGGATCCAGATGGGCCAGGGAAGAAAAGGAAGGAGAGGCACCCGACAAGCAAAGAGAGTCAACCAATTCCCGCTCTGACAGAAGAGCGAGAACATGAAACAGATAAGAGGTTCACAAGATGAGCAGACCGCAAAGATACCATACCACGAAAAGGATGGCCGCGAAAAGCTAAGAACACATCCTCTCTGACTCTTCGAATAACTGATAGAGGATCCATCGGAGATTCATCAAAAATTGCCTTGTTCCGCGCACACCACAGATGCCAGCATAAAATACAAGGAATCAGACGGAAGATGATTGATCGAAGAGATCGACCAGAACACCCAGCCCACCAATAGAGCACCAAATCTTGGGAAGTGGACAATGTACCACTGACACCAAGAAGAGATCGGAAGTAGTTCCAACAGACGTTGGCACACCAGCCACCGAAGAAAAGATGGTCCACGGTCTCCATATCACCGTTACCGCAACACCTGCATCGGGAAACAAAAGGAATGCCGATCTGCTGGAGATTCGCATCCACCGCTATTCCCTTGTGGAACAACCTCCACATCAGGACAGAAACTTTTGGGGGGATACGAACGTCCCAAATGAACTCAAAAAAAGGAAGGATAGGAGACTGGAGACGAACAGAATTCCAGGCCTTCTGAATGGAAAAGGAACCACCATCCCATCCGAGAAGGCCATTGTGAGAATCAACCAGAAGTTTGACAGCTTGCATATGCTTCCAAGTCTCACTGGCGAAAGAAGGAGAACCGGTGTAACCCGAAGGAGCAAGACTTCGGTATTTAGCATGGAGAAAATTCGCCCATAAGGAGTCGTTGGTCCCAAACCTGAACCACAACTTACAAGCGAAAGCCGAACAGATGTCCTTCGGAATGCGCAATCCTAGCCCGCCCTCATTCTTCGGACGACAAATAACTTTCCACGACACCCAGTGATGACGCCGGTTATCGCCCTTTGAACCCCAAAAGAAGGAAGAAGCCAAGGATTGAAAGGAGCGGAAGAAAGAGGAAGTAGGGGTCATAGCAGCGAAAATATGAGTACCCATAGAGCATAAAACAGATTGAATCAGAACCAGTCTGCCAGCTTGGGACAGAAAAGACGAATTCCACCGAATAATTTTACCCCTCACTTTATCCGTCAGAGGGTCGAAAATAGCATTCAATTTCCTACCTCTGTAAAGAACAATACCAAGGTAAGGGAGAGGAAGAGAAGACGCCCTGAAACCAGTAAAGGACTCAACCCACGAAACACGCGAATGGATCATATCCCGAGCAGGAATGAAGCAGCTCTTCGAAGAGTTGACCCGTTGACCTGAACACCTCTCGTAAAGCTGGATAAACCTAACAAGACGTCGAATGGAAGAACGGTTGCCATTGGAGAATATGACAATGTCATCTGCGAAAGATAGAGAGGAAATAAGCGGACACCCACTGGGAATCCCAAAACGCTGAATCTGACTATAAACGGTCAACGTGTGGATTCCACGAATGAATGCCTCAGCCGCGATAACGAAAAGAGTAGGAGATAAAGGATCTCCTTGGCGAATGCCTCTACCAGCCTTGAAAAAGCCATTGGCCGTTCCGTTGATAATAACAGAAAACCAACAGTTGGAAATGAGCCTCCAAACCAAATCGATCAGAGTTTCCGAGAAACCAAAGGCACGAAGCACCTTTATGATGAAAAACCAAGACATACGATCATAGGCTTTCTCCATATCAAGTTTGAAGACCACGTTGGAACCCCTGACCTTACGGTTAATCTGAGAGATAAGTTCCTGGGCAAGAAGAACGTTATCAGTGATCAAACGGCCTTTAACAAAACCCGCCTGAGAAGAAGAAATAATGCGGTCGAGAAGCGGAGCTATTCTCGATGCCAAAATCTTAGAAATAACCTTATTGGCGAAATTACAAAGACTAATCGGACGAAACTCTGAACAGTACCTCGGGTTATCACACTTAGGAATGAGGATCAAATTTGTGGAAGACCAGCTAATCGGGAGGCTGGCTCCTGAAAAGAAATGCTGAACAGCCAGACAGAAATCAGCTTGGATAATATGCCATGCACTACGGAAGAAAGATCCGTTAAAGCCGTCCGGACCACTGGCACTATCCTTACTAAGAGCAAAGACACAAGCTCGAATCTCATCTGTCGTAGGCGGGCATGCTAAAGCATCACCCTCATCCGCCACAACAAAACGAGGAATAAACGAAAGGATATCCGACACCTCACCAGAAGCAGAAGGTGAGCCAAGATAAGACTGGAAGTGAGATACAATAACATCAATAACCCCTGACTGGGAAGAGACCATAGACTGATCCTCACGCAAAATCTCGCGGATGAAGAGCAGATTGGCTTTCTTGCGAATAGATGAATGAAAGAACCTGGAGTTCATATCACCATCAACAACCCATTTGAGCCTGGCCTTTTGGCGAAGGTAAGAATTTTCAATACGGAGTTCCGAGGAGAAAGCCTGATGAGCCAGCGCCCATTTCTCCTTGTTTTCAGCAGAGGGAATCTCGTCGAACAGAGATTCAGCAAGAATCAGAGATTCTTCAGCCGCTCGCACCCGGTCGAAAATGTTCTTGAAGACAAGGGAGTTCCACGCCTTAAGGGCCACCTTAAGGCGTTTCAGTTTACGAGAAAAGGAGACCATGGGAGCAGCCACTAAGGGAGTGGACCACGACTCCTCCACCATCTGAAAAAAATTATGGTGGGAACTCCACATGTTGAGATATCTGAATGAGGAGGGACCCGTAGCAGAGCGCGAAGCACAATGCAAGATCATTGGCGCATGGTCAGAACAGGCTCGATGGAGACGGGAAATAGAGAAGGATAGAGGTAGGTCGAACCAGCTGCCCGATCCAAAAACCCTATCCAATCTAGAGAGAATCCGATCCGGACCCTCCTGGTTGTTAGACCAGGTAAAAGCAGAGCCAACGAAAGGAAATTCAGATAATCCAGATCGCACAATGAAAGAGTTGAAATCTGAAACCGATAGCCGATTGACCGCCAATCCGCCAAGTTTCTCAGCCTGACTAGCGACCACATTGAAATCCCCGCCCACAACAGAATAAGGGAAGCCCGCTTCACCAAGAGACAGAATGTCTTCCCAGAGAGATAACCTCTCAAACCTATCGCATCTGGCGTATACTCCTGAGAAAATGAACGGATGCGGGAATAATGGAGTTCGGCACAAAACAGAAAAAAGCTGAGACGAGTCAAAAAAGGGAGAAACAGCGTAATCTTTGGACCAGAGAATCCAGATCTTACCCGAAGCGTTTGAAAGAGCGCCGCCAAAACCCAAAGATAAAACAGTCTTAGAAATCTCTCCAGAACCCACTAAAGGTTCTAAAATAGCCACCAGACCAATGGAATGCTTACGGACAATCCGTTTAAGTCTAGCAGCAGACGCCTCGTTTCCAATACCACGAATGTTCCAAAAAAGAAAGTTCGACATTGAAGAATATAAAACGAAAGAAGGACAACTGTTAAGATCAAAAACAAAGACCAGTGGCCAATCAGATACGATAAAAAGAGGATAGAGCCGACCTCTCGGTCCGCTCCCTCGCCGCTATAGAGCGAGTGCGAATAGTGCGGGGGATAGCTGAAATGCCTCTCGCACCAGCGCGAGAGCCACGGCGACTATAACCACGACTGGTCCCGGGCACAGGAGGAGCATCACAGCATTCCCTAAGGGTAGAGAAAGAGGAGGATCTGGACGGATCAGAGTTCTCGGCGAGCCGAGCCAGCCTATCATTAATCTCCACTATCTCCTCCGGGCTGAGCATCGGGATGACAATCGACAAAGAGCATGAAGAGGATGGAAGAGAGCAAAGAGATGAGCACCCAGAAGACAGAGAAACAGAAGACTCCGACGGAGAAGAAGAAGCAGCTAGGCGTAAGTATGTCGGGGATCGAATCAATCGCATCCCACGATGCTGTAGGAACCTCTCCCATGCCGGACTGCCAGTCATGGGACAGCCCCGCGCGTTGGGGACGGTTCTCAGATAGGCCCCGTCAGAGATATCTCCCACCCTAGACGATAGTGACCGGTAACATTCCAGGTTGCCCGCATAGTGTACCGATAAAGGATACACTATGCACACAAAACTGGAACACCGCCAACGCCACATGACCCACCCGGGGAAATATCTCCGTAGAGACCGAAGGAGATCAACCCAAGAAGAAAACCGACATAAAACCATCTGCGACACGGACCAGGCCGCGCTATGGCAATGAGTGAAAAAGCACAGAAATGCCCAGCCATGTTCTCTCCAAACGGAAAGAGCACAGCCGATAGGACCTGACACGCAAGCTAACACCCCGAAGGGGACAGTGACAGGGAGCATACGCCGAAACGCATCATGGCTCACAATAACAAAAAGCATGGGTCCAAAACCAACCCAATCGACAAACAAATATACCACAACAGCAAACGACAAGGACAAAAACAACGAAAGCCTAACCTGCCCCCCCGAAACCGACCATACCAGCATAAACATACCCAAGCTACCAATAACACTGACCTGCAGCTGCAACACCACCCAAATACCACCCCACAACCCGCCAAGATCCCCTTCAACAGAAACCAACAAGAAGCCACACAAGACCACAGACCACCCAAAATCGAACACAGCTACAGTCAAAGAACCGGCAGCAACAAAACCAAACCAACTCACCAACACCACCTTCAACAACAAGCAAAAATCCAGAGCACCCAAAACTACACAACCAGTTCCGATAAGCAACCAGACAGGAGCAACACTCAAACGAACACATAACGCAACCATAGCCTCGCCCTCAACCTCAACCACAAACACCCCAAAGGTGTGAGGATAGGTCAAAGTCACAACAACCGGATCTGGACCATCCAACAAACCAGCAGAAGGAGAAACAGACATATGCACCCACCACACCAAACAACGAAACTGATCACTCCAAACATCTGAAGGGGTGATAAAGTCCCCTAAAGATGCCCCACTATCCCTCACAACCCCACAGGACAGAGCGTCAATCTGGGACGAGCCGGCGGCATCAGAGGGCACAAACGAGGAGTCACCCACCGTTGTACAAAGCGGCGTAGGAAGCACGCATCCAATGCTTCGCCTCCGACGACGCCGTCGTACCCTTTTTCTCTTCCTACTCGGCTCCAAAACCGACGGCGGTAAGCAAGGGGTGGTTAAATCCCCTATTGCTACCACACTAGGAAGTTCACAGGAAGCATTAGAATGAGAAAGCCCCAAAACCGAACCAAAAGAAATAGGACAGTTCCCCCAATTCTGCAAATAACACGAATCCGCAAATCGCAAGCACGGTTCGAAACTCACATCATCACGCCGCCTAATTGGCAGCGCACCAGCGGACAAACCCATATCAGAAAACGGCAGAATTTCCAAGAAACAACCATCGACCAAAACCATACGGTGGCGGCTAATCTCGGCAAACGCGAGACACGAAAAGACCTGGATCTCAATCGAATTCGCGCCAGTGAAAATCAGGGAGATCGGTCCTTCCGTAAGGTCGCGCAACGCCAAAGCGATAACCTCAAAACTAGGGCAAGATTTCACAAACGAGCCAGTGAGGATGAATACCTCCTCAACATAAAGAAGATCCATGAATACGAGCCACAAGACAGTAGTAATAAACGCGAGAAGAAGATAGGAGAAGACGAGAAGAAAAGAAAGTCAGAAATTAGGCAGAGGAGGACATTAAAGTGACCGTTGATGATTATCTAAACTATTTACCAAAAGTTACAAACTGTGTAAGGTTAAAGTATTTATATTAAATCATTGATAATGATACAACTTATATTGAAATTTGGAATTGATACCTTTTTGTGAAAATGACACATTTGAGTAAATATGATTTTGAAATGAATATGGTGAAAGTGAATATGATTTCTAAAGTGATATGGTTTGAAATCAAATTTCGATATTGAGTATGAATTGAATTTTGAAATGTAAAAGAGCCATCCGGTGTGAAATAAGCATTTGGTTGTTAAAGAGACCAGGATTAGATATTGTCATACTCTCTGCCAATACCGAAAACCACTTTAACAACTATGTACGTGGTGGAGAGTCTAGAAAAGAAGTAGGGTGGTTTGGCGAATGATTTCTATATGAGGTATGACGTGACCCTAACTCCCACGAATCAGCTTAGATGTGACTAAAACAGGAGCCATGCCAGGCCAAGTGAGATCATTTCTCCTAATGGACGCATTTCTTGGATACCATATCTATTGCTTTGTGATTGATTTTTTGGCCACCCTTTGATTTTGATTATGGGAGTGTGTTCCGAGGTGAGCGGTAGTAGCTGCTATGTGTTACCACCAGTCCGGATTCGCAATTGGTATATCTACCCTGGCATTGCCTAGAGTGTCGTGTTCACATGCCCTTTCTCCTTCTACTAGTTTGTTTTATACCATACCTATGGAGCGCCCTCTGGGTAAACCTCCAGTTTACAGAGGAGCGTACGGTACTGTACAGATTATGAATATATAAAATGTATTAAAGGGGATACGGGTAATGCCTTAGCGTTATTTTAACACTTTTACTTTACTATAGACATATTATAATAGCGTATTATACTACATAGTTGATAGTTTAATGGATCCTTAGGAGATGGAAATCTCGAACATCTCTTAAGTTATTGCACTCACGTTAGACACTGGATATGAGATGTCAAACCCCGTAGACATCTCTAATGCCGTCACACTCATATTTACCGTTGATTTAACTTACATAAAAACTCTCAGTTCTGACTCGAGTGTTTTTTCTTTTCAATTCCCTCGGGTCAGACTGAGCATTTCAGGGTTGAAGAATTTATTCTGGAGAAAGAAGACGAAGATTTGTACTATTATTATTTATTATTTTTATTCTACTGCATCATTTTATTCCACTGCATTTATTTATTCCTTTTTTCTGTAACTCTGATTCTGTATTGTAAAAGTATAATCAATGTTATTTGTAAATAGCTTCATGAACTGTTTTTTTATTATTATATTTTGTCATTTCACTGTGAGATTCTGTATTTATTTTCTTTCTTTCCCTGGTTTTCTTATTTACTCCAATAACAATTTGCCTTTTCTAATGGTTTGAGTCTGACATGTGCGGGTGCAGCATGATAGAGGGTACTCACACTTAGGTTTGGTAGCGAGCGGATGACTCTTACTCCTACATGTCCCGTGGGGTTGGTGTAGTAGAGAGGCTAGGCGTAAAAGCAGAACACATGTACCATTGTATGCTACGGTGGGCGTTACCCCACTGATGTTGTCCTGTTACAGCTGGTATTAGTGCTTTGGTTTAGCGATAACCTTAGCTTGGTGGAGTCTGACTCATATAAATTAGGGTAGTAATACCCTAGAATGAGTAGCTTGGTGTATATACGAGAGAGCGTATTTGTTAGTGTTGTAAAAGGATTTTATATTGTATTAATTTATCCTGTTTTGTATTTATGACATCGATAGGGATTTCTAAGCACTTAATAGGGTAGACCAACACAATATTTGGTTTGAAATATAGGTAAATGAAATAATTTTGCCTATTATATATTTTTGTATATAAAATAATAATTTTATAAATAATATATTTGGTTGTAATATATTTGTTTGTTAGGAAGTGAAATTTATAAGTATTGGTTGAGAAATGAGATTGTAAATAAGACAAATATAAATTGGAAATTTTAGAACTCAAGTTCCAGGATTTTTGAAATTTCTTTCAAAAGATTTTGGAATATAATATTAGTATTATTTGGAAGTATTTTCAGATATAAACATTTCAATATGATTTGAAGGAAATGTTTAAAAGAATTTTTGGAAGAAAATAAGTTCTGTACTCGCCTATCTGTCGTAGGAAGATAATTTCGTTGATGAGTGCATGCATCATCGACATTGTTTTTCAAGTTTCAAAGTGGGAAGACTGTCTTAGTATTTCTACTGCATGTTTGTTTTTATAAAAAAAATTTAATTTTAATTTCTAAATATGATTTGATATATGTATATATAATTTACGGGTATATATATATTAATTTAAAAGGATCAAATTGAAACCCGACATTTAGTTCTTAAATTTCTATAAATTAGAGATTTCAATTGTTGTAATGAAATGAAATTTAACAATTTAATAAATGGAACTTCTAAAATAAAATAAGAAATTAAATGCTAAGTTTTAAATGAAATATACAAGAAATTTGAAACTTGTAACCTGTAAATCAAAGGTTATGAAAAATCTGAAAGATGTGATTATTGAACCTTTTTTCTAATTAAAATAAATAAGATAAACTTGTGTAACTTTCGATTGCATTCTTAAATATATATATATATATATATATATATAGCTTACCAAAATACTATAAGTTGTAATGTTAAATAGGAATAGGTAATGGAATATTATACAAGTAAAACTTAAGTAAACGAAAGTGTTCAATGGAATCTCTTCTGTAAATAAGAATTCTAATTTTATAAATTGATATAAACCAAAGTTAATAGTTGGAAATGCTATTAATTAAATGTAATTGAAGTGAATAATGTAAGAAAAATGATTTTAAACTTAGGTTAACATTTTAGCTATTTATAATTAGATTAAATGGTAAGGAGGAATACTGTAAGTAAATAAATATAAACTTGAATTAATATTGAAGCCTTTTATAATTAAAATTAGTACTATATAGATTGAATGATTATAACTTCAGTAAACATTGAAATGGTTTAGAAATAAACTTAATATTCAATAATATTATATATGGAAGAATGAATGTGAGAAAGAAATAATCTATAAATGGTGAATTGAATTTGTAAAGAAACTTACCTAATAATGTATAATCCAATAATTGAGATAAAAATAACTTATTTAAGCAATAATTGTAAATAATAAAATGAAAGGAAAATGGCACTATATGAATAAAGGAGAAATGAACTTTTGGAAGTAATAATGAATGTAAATAAACATTTTTTGAATGAGAAAGGAAAAGTGAAAAAAGAAAAAGAAAATCAAACTAAATTGTAAATATGAAGTAAACTGAAACAAAATGTATACAATACTTCGGTAATGAATTCATTTGTGATCCAAATAATTGAAATGAATATAACTTATGTAAGTAAAAAATGTAAATAAATGAAATAAGCCTTATATGAATGAATGAAAATTAAAATTTTGTATTAATGAATGTGAATTAAAGAAAGTCATTATATGAAAAAAAATGAATGAACAATAAATGATGTGAAAAGATAAATAGAATAAATTTTATAATGTGTTGGATTCCTTGTTTGTTGGCTTATGGATTGGTTGGGAAAGGAAACCTCTATTTTGCATAATGATGTATAAATAATCTATAAGTTTTATCTATGGCTGTTGGGTGTATGGTTTATTTCATAGTTTATTTATCATTTTAGGTGATTAGAAGTTCTGAACGCGAACAAACCATTTGTTTTGGTTGTTATGGATGGATGAATGCTCTCTTTGTTAGAATGATGTTTGTACTGTTTGTTTAAAAATGATTATTGTTATGATGTGATGTTTTGTTTGTTAATTAGTGAAACAACTTAAATATTTCTCTTTTATATTATTATTAATTCTTTTGGATCATATAAGTGAAGTATAGGTTGTGGAAGCAATTGCTACCACTTTTGGTTTCATAAATTAAGCATTGTATGGCCGACAAATAGGTACGCTTTCGGATTACGGTTTTCAAGCAATATTATATTGTTTTCCCTTTGGTTTGGGATATTTTATTTTGAAAAATATGATGTATATTGTTATTATTTATATTACTATTTCTCCCAAACCTCTACGTACAAAGGAGACTCTGTCGAAATTTTCTGTTAAATTTGGACTCAATTTTTTGTGTGAAATGTATTCCAAACTTTGTTGAATTGAGTACAAAAGGATTTAATTGTTATAAATTGATATATTTTATTTAAATTATTTAATTATGTAAATTAATTGTTGAAAATTAATATTTAGAATAAGATGCATTGATTTCTTAATTCCATCTTTTCCTTTTCGAGGACGAAAAGTTTTGAGGTGGGGAGAGTGTAACGACCCGTAATTTTCGATAATTAAAATTTATTAATTCAATAAAGTTTTATGATTTAGTGTTGGAAAAGAAATAAAAATTTGTGATTATAATAAGAATATAAATGGAGTGAAATAAAATAGTCTTAATTTAAGGTAATTGGTAGTGTAGTTCCAATTAAAAGGATTAAAGAGTTATAATTAGTATAGATTGTAAATAAATTATAGTAATGTGAATATTAGTTAATAACTAGATTAAAAGATTAATTGATAATTTAAATGTTTATTAATTTATGATACAAAGTGTAGTAAATTGCAATTGAATAAAATTAGTGCTATAGTAGTAATTATAACACTTGCTGTGGATAATAAACTTATAAAATGTGACTAAAGGTAAATGGTGACAATTATTATATGTTACCTATTTATTCAAGCTGTTAAATTAAATTGGAAATCAATTGCAATTAATTCACTTAATTAGCGCAGTTAATGTAGATTAAATTGATAATTGTAGAATATAAATTTAATAAGATGTAACCAATGTAAATTTTATTCATAATATGATAATTGATTGAATAAAAAGAATTGAAATCAAGTTTGATCAATCTATTGGAATTTAAGCTACAATAAATGGATTTGTTGCACTTAAATGTAATTAAATATTACGTTAATGAAAATTAAGATGAAATTGTAAAATATTAATGTAGTAAGAGATAAACTAATGTTAATTATATCCTTAGGGTAATAATTGATTGAATAACAAGATTGAAAGTTAAACAAATGGACATATTGGAAATTTAATTTATAATTACTAAATTTATTGAAATTGAAATCAAATACAGTAATTTATGCAATATTGAATATTGAATTGATATAGAATTTTTTTAAGGGATTATAAATCACTAAGTAATCAAAAGTGACAGAAATTTGTGAATTATAAAATTTGAATTAAAAAATGATGAATTAATTTAATTTATTTATTTATTAGTTAACGTGAAAATAGCCATTCTGGCCACTGTCTCGGATTTCGACGAAACCTGTTTCATCGGATTTGTAACGGTGAATTATTGTAGGATTTCAAGTTTTGTAGCGATAGGACTTTGTCGTTTGATCGTACGGACTCGAAACGCGTAGAAATCAATTTAATTAAATTCAATTGAAATCAATTTAAAATAAGCTAATTTTTAAGCTAACTTCTTCTTACAATGGAATTTGGACTTGAAACCAGTTCCATTGAGTTTAAAAATATCGTAAACATCTATTTTGATATATGGGATGACTTACTTTCGTTTTGGAAGCAGAACGGGCTTTTTGGAGCGTTATTGTCATTTCAAACCAAGTCGAATTTATAGTAACCTATGAAAATGATAGAATTGAACCTCAAAACCAGTTCCATTGTGTTCAAAAGGCCATTTTATGTTAGGATAGTCGGTCGGCACGCTTACATCGGAGTTCGGGCTGTTTTCAGACCTAACTATATATTTATGGCTTGTTAAATGAGGAAAATACTATTAAATTATTTCTTAACCCTAAAAGAAATTACTACAGCCGCTACCTCCCTTTACAATGGCCGAGAATTGTGCAACTTTGGCCTCTTAGATCTCTCCATACGATCATCGATTCGCATCAACTCCTAAATGAAAGTTGCATATCTCTTTGTTCTCTACGTATCCAACGGTCGAGTTTTGTTATCGATGTCGAAAATTGCCAAAAATTGCATCTCAAATCACGTGTTTTGGGGTTCGGCGTGAGGCCAGGCAGGATGACGCATGGACGTGGTGGGCCATAGGGAGGCGGCGGAGCTTGTGGGATGTTCGGGTAGTGGCATATTAGGGTCGAGACTCACTGATGAACAACAGAAAGCGGTGGCTAGAAATGGGTTCGACTGTGTTTTGATCGTGCCTGATAGGGTTTGGAATGAAAGTAGAACGCATAGGGGTGATGTGGAGGAAGTGTATTGGTGATGTGTTTTTAACTTTTGTTATTTCGTTTTAATTTAAATTTGAAATTCAAATGTTCTAACTAGCATAACTTTCACATACGAGGTCCGTTTCATGCACGGTTTGTTCTGCTGGGATTGTATCGAAATTCAAGACGTTTTGATGCTGGTTTGGATGAATTCTAAGACCGTTGAATTTTGGGCCTTTATTTGAATTTTAATTCGATTCAAATTCAAAGGTGAGTGTATTAACCCACTCACAACTGCTAAAATTTCTTATGTTAGTTAAATTAATTTATGAGGTGATTAGAAATTTATTTAGGGCGGTTTGGCATATTTAAATCGTCATTCCTGTTAATTTGAATTTATTTTGAATTAAATTGTCATTTAATTTATTATTGAATTTAAATTTCTAGCTAATTTCCTGTAAATGATAATCTATTATTTTTTGAAATTTATTAGTCAAATTGGATGATGATTATGATGGATGTTTGGTTGTTGATATTGGATGACTGGATATTATGTTTGATTTATATATTGTTATCACCGCAATTTCCTTATAAGTTGAAATGATACATACCCGAACGATCTATAGATTAGGGAAAATCCTTATGGGTTGAAATGATAGACTCGAGAAATTTTATGGATTTTATTAAATTCGGGATTGCGGTATAAAATTATATATAACCGTAAAATTTAAATTGCGGATTGAAATGATAAATATCTGTATCACTTGACCATAGGGTAGAAAATTATATACGGACACCGGATTAGTTAAATGAAGCGTCTTTTGAATTTTTAAAACTTGAATTTAGTAACTGGTATTTTGAAATAGAAATTGATTTATATAAACTGAATTATTTTCGATAATCCAAGTGTAAATGCTGAAATTGAAATTGATTTAATGAATTGTTTATAGGATTTAAATTGAAATTTCAAAGTTGAAGTGCCAATATGAATGAATTTATCGGAATTGAGTTATTGAACTTGTTTGATCGGAACTATGAAGTCAATTCTAAACTAGTTTGAACTATTTTAATCAATTTAAACCTTTTCAATTTATTTTAATCTATTATAACTTATTTAATACAATTTAATCTATTTTACATATTTTATACTAATTAAATTTATTTAATCTATTTTAAATCTATTTAATATAATTTAAATCTATTTAATATAATTTAAATCTATTTAATCTATTTTAAATTTATTTAATCTGCTTAAAAATCTACTTAATACAATTTAACTCTATTTAATCTATAATTAATCTATTTAAAACATTTTAATATAATTTATCTCTATTTAATCTATAATTAATCTATTTAAAACATTTTAATATAATTTATCTCTATTTAATCTATAATTAATATATTTAAACATTTTAAATCTAATTAAATCTATTTAATCTATTTAAATCCAGTTAAATCAAATTTAAATCTATTTAAAATTATTTACTATTTAAACTATTTTAATTTATTTAAAACTATTTTTTTAACTATTAAACTATTTACGACTATCTAAACTATTTACCAAAAGTTGCAAATTGTGTAAGGTTGAAGTATTTATATTAAACCCGTGATAATGATACAACTTAAGTTGGAACTTGGAATTCATACCTTTTTGTGAAAATGACATATTTGGTTAAATATGATTTTGAAAGTGAAAATGGTTTTGAAAGTGAATATGATTTCGAAAGTGATATGGTTAGAAAACGAATACGATATTTTGATATTGAGTATGAATTGACTTTGAAATGTGAAAGAACCATTCGATGTGAAATAAGCATTTGGTTGCTAAAGAGACCGGGATCGGATATTGTCATACTCTCTGCCAATACCGAAAACCAGTTTAACAACTGTGTACGTGGTAGAGATTCCAGAAATGAAGTAGGATGGTTTGGCGAATGATTTCTATATGAGGTATGTAACGACCCATAACTTTTAGTGATTTTATTTATTAAATTAATTGAAATTTTATGAAATTTAAATAATAAAATTTGAAAATAAAAATTTATTATTTGGAATACGTCTATTTAAACATAGCAAGTGGTAAATTTTCATCTGATAATATTGAAGTTTATTTTCTTGTGAAATTTTATTTCAGTTTAAATTAGTTGATAACAGTTGAATTTAAAAGTATTTCGAAACCTAAATATGTCAACATGAGAAAATTTATTTAGAACATTCTGAATCAGAATGCGAAATTTGTTTCGCGAATTTCGGACGTTTCTAGCTCCGTTTGGATTTTTCCGTACGGAATTGCAACGTGTATCGATACCGATTATTGACTTTTGATAGGATGATCGTACAACTAATATCTGTATACCATTTTGATCGTCTCGTCGTGCTGATCTCTGTGGTATATTTATTTCTGTATTTTGAAGTCCGGGACGCGACGGAACCGTGCAAGGTTCAACGCATCGGTAAGTTTTGATCCTTTTTGAATTCCTCTGCCTATTCAATATCCCAACGGTTGAATTGTGAACTGTCATTTCCTTTCTTATTACCTGGAATCTTGTGCTTAAATTTTTTTATGCCCACTGCTTTATATTATTCCAGTTCGTTTTCGTCACTCTTTACTATTCCCAACGTTCCAGTTTTTGTTGGTTCGTTTCATTTCACAATATATACATATTATAATTTACTGCACTATTCATTCCTCTCTTCCCCTTCTTTTTCTTTAGTTTATTTACAGAAGATTTATTCAAGGCCTCACCTCACCTTCCTCTTGCCGCTTACATCTCTCCACCTCTGCCACGTCATCAGTCGCCCTTTGTTTTACCCCACTCCTCCACCTGAAACTCACCACCGCTGAGCCCTTATTGCCACAGCCTTTCCCCTCACCACGGGCTGCGATCTCCCCTCCGACCTGAGCATGTGACCCACCCTCCATGGCCGTCCAAACCCTCTACTAGCCCACCACCGCTAGCACTGTCCACCTCTGTGCGTCCTCCCTCCTCGCGACCCGTACTCCCTTGATCTCATATGTAATGGTGAGAAAATATATTATCTTAGATTTTCACATAGTTGTTACTTTTTGACCTGCTGTCTTCTCTATTTACATATATGGTAAGTTTTCATATATATGGTATTTTATAAGTTACGTACTCTAGTGTGTATAATAATGAAGTAATATATATTTACATATTTGTTTATTTGTATAATATACAAGTTATATATATAGTATTATAATCTGTAGCAGTGTTATATTTGACCATATATATATATAATCTGTAAATTATTTGATCTGTGTTATAATATGTAAGTTATAAATCTCTACATGAGTTCTGTTCGAGTATATATATATATATATATATATATATATGTATGTATGTATGTATGTGTGTATGTATGTATGTATGTATGTATGTATGTATGTATGTATATTTTCGGCCGTACAATTTACTGTGGTTTCCAAAGTTGGATGATATATATAAATATGTGTATGCATTAGTACATATATATATTTACAAGTTTATATATGACTGTATAGTACTTTATATCATATGTATTAACTGCGTTTACATTTGGTTTGTTTACAGTAATATATCTCTTTGAATGTGTGTGTGTATATATATATATATATTTATAAGTATATTGAGTAAGGGTATGTTGAGAGTTTACATATATAATAGTTTACATTTTCTGTTATAAGATTTATATATGTTAGCTTATTTATGGGTGAGATTGAGCTTTTACAGTATATACAACTATGTTTTATTTTATAAGTCTATTTTATACAGAAGTAATATAGATTGTTGTCATATATATTTGTCTATATATATATATATATATATATATATTATATGTCGTAAACTGGTTTTCACTAAGCAGTTTTCTGTTAGTAATTAGACTTTGATTTTTTTAAGATTTTATATAAATATAATTTATGTGTTGCGTTGTTTTATTGTATAGAGATTTCAAATAAATTTTGCATATGTTAGTGTTTATATATTTTGTATACATCTTATTTTCTCTGTAAATATACTTTATTTTTTCTGGAAATCTTGTTTGTTGTTTTGCCAATGAAATATAATGATAAGCTTTGTTTATTATTTGATAATATATTAAGTTGTATACCTGTCATAGTAGAATATATAAGTATAGCATTCTACTTTTATAAGTGTACAGTGTTTCGTTATATATTAGATTTGTTGTTTAAAATACATAGGTTATGTCATTATTTTGAAAATAGGTATCTTTATATATATGTTATACTTACATTTGTGATAATAGTTGAAGGGTAGGTATATATTTTATGTCAAAATTTTATTATGTAGATATGTTGTTTTATTTATGTGTTTTATTCAAACCAATGATTTTTAAATATATATTTAGTTTAATATGTGGTTAAATTAGTATTGATTTGAAAATAAATATAAATTATATATTTTCCAACCGATCTGATCCGTTTTCATCGATTCTGTTTATCTGCTTTGATCGTTGAACTCTTGCCAATCTAGTTTTGCTTCGGAACTAGTGCTTGGATTCGTAAATCACCTCATGCTCATTCATCCCTAGCCTCGAAAGGTGAGAAATCACTCACGATTAATGTTCTTATATCTATTAAATTTGATTTTAATCAAAATGACAATTGAAATATGCTGTTGTAGTTATTTAAATTGTTATATATGCTATTATCTGTAATTGTTCACCTGTGGGATATGATACCATATCCTGTTGTTTATATTATATTGTTATTGATGATATATGCCTGTTGTTATTATTATCATATATGTTATCACTCTGCAAGTTCTTTGTTAGTATAGAATTCACTATGGGTTGAGATGATACATACCCGAACGATCTGTAGAATAGGAGAAAATCATTATGGGTTGAAATGATAAACCCAAGCGATTTTCATTTGAATTGAATTTGAGATTTGCGGGTTGAAATGATATATACCCCTATATATCTAATTTACGGATTGCAATGTTAAATATCTGTATCACTTAACCATCGGATAGAAAAATTTATAGAGAAACCGTTGGTATATATATATGTTTAAAAATGATTTCCATGGCTTTGGGAAGAAATATATGGTTTTATTAAATATGGATTCTTAAAATATTATATATAAATGTTATTTTATATATAGATTTAATAATAATATTTAATTTAATTAAGATTGATTTAATTAATATATAATATGTTTAAGTATTTAGTAAAATTTATATTTTAAGAAATAGATTTTATAATAATGATTTTATAAGTTGAGGTTAGGAAAATAAAGTTGAATTTATTTGAAATTGTATTTAAATAAGATTATATCTAATTAAAATCAATTTGAAACTTATTGAATTTGAAATTTAAGATACGATCTCAAAACTTGATTTTTTAATTTAATGAATATTTCAAATTTTAAATAAATCGAAGGAAATATTTAGTTTAATGTAATTTAGGGTTATTTAAATGATAATGGATTTATTAAGTGAATATTTCAAAACTAAATAATAATGAAGTCAAAATAAGATATATACAAAATTATCAATTTAGTTTTTAAAGTGTTATAATTTGGCAATATATATATATATATATATGAAATGAAAATGATATTTTGGTTTTGAAGTATAAATTATTTTGAAATGACCATGGTGTTATAATGATGTTTGGTTGTTAATAGCGTACAATTCTATATAGTAGATAGTTCCACGGATTCTTAGAGGATGGTTATTCCAAACATCCTTTGAGTTACTTGTATTTCAGTTGATATTTCACTTGAGTTGGATTTATTGATATAAGAATGTTAATTCTAACTCGAGTGTTTTGTGTTTTGCTTTACGCTCGGGTCAGACTGAGTAATTCAGCATATGAGACTCACCTTTGGAATTTGGAGCTTCGCTTGGAGATCCAACTATCGATTTGGCTTTCAGCTTTTTCGGTCGATTTGTTCAGAGAGGTCATCATTTTGTATTGGAGACTTCACTGTATTTGAGATATTATGTTGTATTTTATTTCTAACTCTGATGTTTATATAGTAGCGTCATGAACTACTATTTATCTATTCTACTGCGCTATTTTACATTACTCTGTGTCTGTGATTTTGTGATCAATTTATTTATCGTATGTGTTAAGTTTTGCTAAATTTAAATTAACAATCTGATATTTTGAGCAATTCAAGTCTGCCATGTGTGGATGCGAATGGTTGAAAAAATCAGGTCGTAAAATCTTTTCTGGTTGTTTTTATTCTCCTACGTCCTTCCTTTTCGGAGACGAAAAGTTTTGAGTGAGAGAGAGTGTAACGACCCATAAATTTTTGTGATTTTATTTATTAAATTAATTGAAATTTTGTGAAATTTAAACAATAAAATTTGGAAATAAAAATTTATTATTTGGAGTACGTCTATTTAAACATAGCAACTAGTAAATTTTCATTTGATAATGTTGAAGTTTATTTTCTTGTGAAATTTTATTTCAATTTAAACCAGTTAATAACAGTTGAACTTAAAAGTATTCTGAAACTAAATATGTCAAGATGAGAAAATTTATTTAGAACGCTCTGAATCAGACTGCGAAATTTGTTTCGTGAATTTCGGATGTTTCTAGCTCCGTTTGGATTTTTCCTTATGGAATAGCAATGTGTATCGGTACCGATTATCGACTTTTGATAGGATGATCATACCACTGATATCTGTATATTATTTTGATCGTCTCGTCGTGCCGATCTCTACGGTATATTTATTCTGTATTTTGAAGTCTGGTACACGACGGAACCATGCAACGGTTCACCATATCGGTAAGTTTTAATCCTTTTTGAATTCCTCCGTCCATTCAATTACCCAACGGTTGAATTTTGAACTGTCATTTCCTTTACTATTACCTGGAATCTTATGCTTAACTTTTTTTATCCCCATTGCTTTATATTTATTCCAGCACATTTTCGTCACTCTTTACTATTCCCAACGTTCCAATTTTTGTTGGTTCGTTTCATTTCATAATATATACCTATTACAATTTACTACACGGTTCATTCCTCTCTTCCCCTTCTTTTTCTTTAGTTTATTTACAAAAGATTTATTCAAGGCCTCACCTCACCTTCATCTTGCCGCTTACGTCTCTCCATCTCTGCCACGTCATCTGTCGCCCTTTGTTTTACCCCACTCTTCCACCTGAAACTCACCACCGTCGAGCCCTTATTGCCGCATCCTTTCCCCTCACCTCGGGCTACGATCTCCCCTCCGACTTGAGCATGCGACCCACCCTCCATGGCCGCCCAAACCGTCTACTCGCCCACCACCGCTAGCACTGTCCACCTCTGTGTGTCCTTCCTCCTCGCAACACAAACTCCCCTGGTCTTCTACGTGATGGTGAGAAAATATATTATTTTAGATTTTCATATAGTTGTTACCTTTTGACCTGCTGTCTTCCCTATTTATATATATGGTACGTTTTCATATATATGGTATTTTATAAGTTAGGTACTCTATTGTGTATAATAATGAAGTTATATATATATATATATATATTTACATATTTGTTTATTTGTATAATATATAATTATATATATAGTATTAAAATCTGTAGTAGTGTTATATTTGACCATATATATATAATCTATAAATTATTTGATCTGTGTTATAATGTGTAAGTTATAAATCTCTACTTGAGTCTTGTTCGAATATATATACATACATACATACATACATACATATATATATATATATATACGTATGTATGAATATATATACATATATTCGGCCATACAGTTTACCGTGGTTTCCAAAGTTGGATGATATATATAAATATGTGTATGCATTGGTACACATATATATTTACAAGTTTATATATGACTGTATAGTAATTTATATCATATGTATTAACTGCGTTTATATTTGGTTTTTTTACAGTAATATATCTCTTTCAATGTGTGTGTGTGTGTGTGTGTGTGTCTATATATATATATATATATATATATATATATATATATATATTTATAAGTATATTGAGTAAGGGTATGTTGAGAGTTTACATATATAATAGTTTACATTTTCTGTTATAAGATTTATATATGTTAGCTTATTTATGGGTGAAGTTGAGCATTTACAGTATATACAACTATGTTTTATTTTTTAAGTCTATTTTATACAGAAGTAATATATATTATTGGCATATATATATTTGTTTATATATATATATATATTATATATGTCGTAAACCGGTTTTTACTAAGCAGTTTTATGTTGGTAATTAGACGTTGATTTTTTTAAGAGTTTATATAAATGTAAGTTATGTGTTGCGTTGTTTTATTGTATAGAGATTTCAAAATAAAATTTGCATATGTTAGTGTTTATATATTTTGTATACATCTTATTTTCTCTGTAAACATACTTTATTTGTTTCTAGAAATCTTGTTTGCTGTTTTGCCAATGAAATATAATGATAAGCTTTGTTTACTATTTGATAATATATTAAGTTGTATACTTGTTACAGTATAATATATAAGTACATCATTCTATTTTTATAAGTGTACAGTGTTTCGTTATATATCAGATTTGTTGTTTAAAATACATAGGTTATGTTATTATTTTGAAAATAGGTATCTTTATATATAATATGTTATACTTACATTTGTGATAATAATTGAATGGTAGGCATATATTTTATTTCAAAATTTTATTATGTGGATATGTTGTTTTATTTATGTGTTTTATTCAAAGCAATGATTTTTAAATATATATTTAATTTAATATGTGGTTAAATTAGTATTGATTTGAAAATAAATATAAATTACATGTTTTTCGTTCCTATCAACCCGATCTGATCCGTTTTCATCGATTCTGTTTATCAGCTTTGATCGTTGAACTCGTGCCAATCTAGTTTGCTTCGGAATTAGTGCTTGGATTCGTAACTCACCTCATGCTCATTCATCCCTAGACTCGAAAGGTGAGCAATCACTCACGATTAATGTTCTTATATCTATTAAATTTGATTTCAATCGAAACGACAATTGAAATATGCTGTTGTAGTTATTTAAATTGTTATATATGCTATTATCTGTAATTGTTCACTTGTGGGATATGACACCATATCTTGTTGTTTATATTATATTGTTATTGATGATATATGCTTGTTGTTATTATTATCATATTTGTTATCACTCTACAAGTTCCCTGTTAGTATAGAACTCACTATAGGTTGAAATGATACATACCCGAACGATCTGTAGAATAGGAGAAAATCGTTATGGGTTGAAATGATAGACCCAAGCGATTTTCATTTGAATTGAATTTGGAATTTGCGGGTTGAAATGATATATACCTGTAAATATTTAGTTTACGGATTGAAATGATAAATATCCATATCACTTGATCATAGGATAGAAAAATTTATACAGACACCGTTGATCTATATATAAATGTTTTAAAATGATTTCTATGGTTTTATTAAATATGGATTCTTAAAATATTATATATAAATGTTATTTTATTTATAGATTTAATAATAATATTTAATTTAATTAAGATTGATTTAATCAATATATAATATGTTTAAGTATTTAGTAAAATTCATATTTCAAGTAATAGATTTTATAATAATGGTTTTATAAGTTGAGGTTGGAAAAATAAACTTGAAGTTATTTGAAATTGTATTTAAATAAGATTATATTAAATTAAAATTTATTTGAAACTTATTGAATTTGAAATTTAAGATATGATCTCAAAACTTGATTTTTTTAATTTAATGAATATTTCAAATTTAAAATAAATCAAAGGAAATATTTAGTTTAACGTAGTTTAGGGTTATTTAAATGATAATGGATTTGTTAAGTGAATATTTCAAACTAAATAATAATGAAGTTAAAATAAGATATATATGAAATTATCAATTTAGTTTTGAAAGTGCTATAATTTGGAAATATATATATTTGAAATGAAAATGATATTTTGGATTTGAAGTATAAATTATTTTGAAATGACCATGGTGTTATAATGATGTTTGGTTATTAATAGGGTACATTTCTATATAGTAGATAGTTCCACGGATTCTTAGAGGATGGTTATCCCAAACATCCTTTGAGTTACTTGTATTTCAGTTGATGTTTCACTTGAGTTGGATTTATTGATAGAAGAATGTTAATCCTGACTCGAGTATTTTGTGTTCTACTTTACGCTTAGGTCAGACTGAGAATTCAGCATTTGAGACTCACCTTTGGAGTTTGGAGCTTCACTTGGAGATCCAACTGTCGATTCAAATTTCAGCTTTTCCGGTCAATTTGTTCAGAGAGGTCATCAGTTTGTATCGGAGACTTCACTGTATTTCATATATTCTGCTGTATTTTATTTCTAACTTTGATGTTTATATAGTGGCTTCATGAACTACTATTTATCTATTCCGGTGCATTATTTTACATTACTCTGTGTTCGTGATTCTGTGATCGATTTATTTACTGTATGTGTTGAGTTTTGCCTAATTTAAATTAACAATCTGATATTTTGAGCAATTCAAGTCCGGCATGTGTGAATGCGAATGGTTGACAATATCAGGTCATTACAAGGTATGACGTGACCCTGACTACCATGAGTCAGCTTAGATGTGACTAAAAAAGAAGCCATGCCAGGCCAAGTGACGTCATTCCTCCTATCGGATACATTTCTTCGATACCATATCTATTGCTACATGATTGATTTGGTGGCCACCCTTCGATTTTGATTATGGGAGTGTGTTCCAAGGTGGGCGGTAGTAGCTACTATACGTTACCACTAGTCCAGATCCACAATTAGTATATCTACCCTGGCGTTGCCTTGAGCACCGTGTTCACATGCCCCATCGCGCCTTTTGCGAGTTTATTTTGTACCATACCTATGGAGTGCCCTCTGGGTAAACCTCTAGTTTATGGAAGAGCGTATGGTACTATATAAACTATGGGAATATATAAATTGTGTTAAGGGCGATATGGGTAATGCCCTAACGCTATTGTAATACTTTTACTTTACTATAGACGTATTATAATAACATATTTTACTACATAGTAGATAGTTTAACGGATCCTTGAAAGATGGAAATCCAAAACATCTCTTAAGTTATTGCACTCACGTTAGACACAGGATAGGAGATTTCAAACCCCGTAAATATCTCTGATGCTATCACACTCATATTTTATCATTGATTTAACTGTAACATCCCAGATTTTATCAATTTAAAACTAGTAATTTATTTGAATTTCTGGAATTTAGTTTGAAGTTAATTTGAGTTAATTTTAAAATTTTAAAACATATGAATATTGAATTTGTTTATTTATATATCTATATGTAGAATGGATTGTAATCAAATTTAAATCTAAATTTGTATTTGAATTTAAATTTAAATATAAAAATATCTTAAAAGTATTTGGATTCAAAATATTAACATATGTGTATAATTTTATTTATGTACAAATTGGTGTTAAAGCAATTCCTTTTAAAAGTTGCATAAAAATAACAAAGGAATGTAATTTTATAAACAAGAAAAAGTAAAACGAAATTTTATTTAAATATTTATACATGCAATTAACAAGTGTTAAAGTTTTAAGAATGTAGATTTACAAATGTAATGGGTTTTACCATTAAAATTAACAAATGTGAATATCTAGTTTTATTTTTGAAAATAAAAATAAAAATGAGTAGCAAGATCATATAAGCACAATACTTTCTTCTTCTCATTTCTTTCATCTGATCAAAACTTTACAAAACATAAAAAAAATCATCAAAGAATCAAACAAACCAGAAAACAAAGGAGAAGCAAGTAAATAAATACAAATTATTTTAACCTGGGAATCAAAGAAAGAAATCAACCTCTTCATTCATTTCAAATCTGCAAACCCAGGGTTCCAAGCTCAAGCCTGTAGAGGAAAGATTTTAAACAAGTAAAGAACAACTCAGTAATCAAACAAAAATCAAAGATTCAGGGATCATTACAAATCAACTCAAACGAGCAAATTCAAATTCCAGTAGTCTGTTTTCAACTTCCAGAATTTAAAGCTCTCTATTTTCTTTCTTGATCAAGGTGAGTAAACTTTTTGAGATTTTGGAATGTGATATGTTGTGTGAACTCATGCTTAAGTAAGATTGAAAATGTGTTGCATGTATACAGAGATGTGTACATGTGTATATATTGTTTGTGCATATAAGTTACATGTATAAGCACCCTGTGTTCTAGGTTACAGAAATTCAAAAACCTGTTCAAATTTTGATTTCTCTTTCCCTAATCATTGTTAGACTTTAGAATTCAAACAAAAATTGTTTGTTTAGACATGATTTAAGTTCTAAAAATAGATTTGAGTAAATCAAATCAAAGCATTCTCTAAAAAAATTGAAATTACAAGCAAACTTAAAACTTGTTGGAAATTTAATCATCATGATCTCTGATTTCAATTATATCAATTAAAATGTTTTAGAAAACAATGATTTTTGAAAGTAAAATCATAATTTTTAAACAAGTATTTACTGAGAAAGGCAAAGATGAACGAACTTGGGGTTTTTGGCCATTGTTGATTATCAATGTAATGAGAATGGTTGGGTTTTCTCCTGGAGGTGGAGGAGGACTTGAAGATCATCAGAAAAATGTCCAATAAATTTATATTTCACTGTGGCGATGGGTAGGCAGGGATTTAGGGTTTAACCCTAGCTTTTAGTCAAGGTCAGAATAGGGGTTGATGCATCGTCTCTAGGGCATCAGAATGCTTCGGACCTGAGGGAAAGGCTGCGTCGATGGCTGGAGGGGGTGTGGCCGTAATTGCAGAGGTTCTGGTGATTGGCATAGTGGGTTTTGATGAAGTTTTCAGGCGATAGTTGTTTCCAATTTTTAACTTGGGTAGCTCGATTCATATTTTGGTTTCCAGATGAAAGTCGGAATTGTAGTGGTGGGTCATCGATGGTGTGCCGGCGGTGGACATGGAGGTCGGAGCTTCGCCGTTGTTCGGTGCACGTGCACGAACCTCTAGTATGTGCCAGTGGGTTAAGATGGGGACGAAGGATTTTATTCGAACTTACCTTCGGGTAATTGCATTACTGGCTCGAGTCTTGGCTCGAGTAGTTGGTATGCATATCGGATTTCATAAAAACTTAAATAAAAATTAAGGTTTTGAAAAGTGGCTCGGGTTGATTTGGGAAGAAACTCGAAGTGAATGATGTCCTGGATCGGGATGGACTAGAGTGTGTCTCAGGGTTTGATATAAAAACAATTTTCTTGACTTTAAACAAAATTCAAAATTCAAATTTCTAAACATTTTTAATCCATGGTTTAAATGATGGTTTTAATTTAAGTATTGGATTGATAAAAGCTTTAAGAAAAATATCTTTAAAAGTAATCAAGTTTAATTTATTTAATTTTTTAAAATTAATTATTTTAGTTAAGATGAAATGTTATTTTTATTAACCTTAATCTTTTGAATTATTGTGTATATGCTAATTAATTATAAAGATTATTAAGTAAAGATTTTTATAATAAGTGAATGATTAATTAAATGATTAATAATTACTTAATAATCAAAGAATAATTAATTAAAGGGTAATTAATTATTAACTAAAGTTAATTAATTTATAATTGAAGATTAATTAATTAAGGTAATTAATTAAGGAATACTTAATTAATGAAGGTAATTAAAATTTAATTAATTAAAAATTAATGATTAGTTAATTGGAAATTAAGAATAATTAATCATCAATTAAGGTTAATTAATGAAAATAATATGTGATTAATTAATTACAATCACACGATTAGTCAATCTTAATTTCAAATGATTGATTGTTAGTGAATGCTGTGTATTGATTGATATCTCTAATATGTGATTATGATACCACGTGATATGAATTGATTTGTGCTGAGCTGTGATATCTGTGATTTATTTTCTATGTGAATGTGAAAACCCATTGGCCCGTAAAATGGCAATTGAATTTCGATGCGACAGGGAGTCGGATTTCAGTTGGTTATCCGAAACCCACGTCGAACGTTAATAGTGAATTTTTGTGACTGATATATCCACGTGTTTTTAAATTGAGCGCTCGCTATTCGGTTTAGCCGGTAGAGTTCTTTGTGTCATATAACCCATTTTGAATAGTGATACGACGAAATGGATAGCATTTGAAGACGGTGGTGAAGATCGGGTGTCTTCGAGAACGATAGGATAACCTGTCGAATGACTCTGCATTGAGTTGCTCCGGTATAGAGATCTCCATATATGATGGGAAGTCGATCAGGATTGTGGATGCTGGATTGCAAGGGCTTCTTTGGAAGTGCCTTCGGCTCTGTTCGAACCTGAAATAGACTTGTATGGTTGTATGTGTGACATTACACTTTGAGATATAAAGCTGATTTCTTTGAAATACATTTCGGTTGGTGGCGGAGAATTTATTCTCTTAGCTTAACATCATTCTTTGAGATGTACGAGCTCATAGGTTATGTAGTTGATGGTTATCAGTGATATACACCCAATTTGGTAGTGTGGCATGCTAAGTGTTGCTGATCATTTGTTGATCAAAGCATGTCTTTTGTGAAAAGCATAGCTTTGTGGAAGAGACTTCGTCGAACCTCACAACCCGGTTATGGTTGAAACAGGAGTCGTTGCAGCAAGGTTATTTGGGGGTAGCGCCCGCTGAGGGTATGTCCATTTTCTTCTTGATAAGAAGTGGTATCATGGTATGGAGCCTAGATACTTAACTTATGTGGTTGCTGCAAACTTATTGCTTTGCGGTTGTTTGTTGGTTGAGAGGCGCCTCTGATAAAGGTTGGTAACGGCCGGGAGATGACATACTCGTGGCAGTAGTTACCTAGTTACAAAGGTAACCCAGACTTCCCAAATGATTGACTACCTCACCGATAGGGACTTGTGTTGGCAGAGATCCGGTTAGGTTCTCGGGAACGTCCCTCCAGAGGCGTTCCATTCGGTGCAGGAAGTTCCTTTGCCTGACCATTTGTTGGAAATCCAAACAAATCAATACGAGCCTTGTATGGTTTTAGTTGTATAACATGCCATGCAACGTGGCGGTAACCTACTATAAAACATGGTAGCTGTAGTAGGCATACAAGGAAATGTGGTATGCTGGCTAAGATTAATATTATACTTTCGAAAATATTTTCTATACTATGCACTAATAATAAGATCAAAGAGTATTCTTGTATCAAGCATGCTTAACTATCATAAGAAGAAATCTCCTCCAATTGTGCGATTGAATTGTGTGTGTGGCGGGAGGTCTTATGGTAGTTTCATTCTCCAAAAGCATATCGTATTTCTTTTATAAACTATTTTGTATAATCAACTGATTTTGTTTACTCATACCACTCCCATGACTGATCCGGAGTTTATTGTTCCCTTCCTAAACCTGGGTGCCCATAATTTCCACACGGGCAGCCTAGAAGCAGGTTATCCATGTTTTGAAGCTAGCTCGGATTGTGGAAGTATTTTGGAAGCTATCGGATATTTGGAAAGCTTTTGGCCTGGAAATCTTTTGAAGTGTTGGAGTTTTTGAAGACCTTATCGAAGTTGAAGTATGTTGGAAACTATATGAACTCTATTGTTCCACTGTGGAGTTGTCGTTTTATTGTAGTATCATATGTGTAGCACTCCGATGTTGGTGATCGTTGTTGTAATGAATATTGTATCAATGTTGTATCTGCGTTGTGATCAATGACATTCATTTTGTTTTCGCTATTTATTTTCATCTAATGTTGTTATAAGCTCCATCCGAACTGGAGTTCAACGTTTGAATCTCCGGCAGTCGAATACAAGTGAGGTATTTGATGTTGATTTCTGAACGATGGATTTTGAGTCATGACATTTACTTACATAAGATATTTTAGTTCTGACTCGAGTGTTTTGTCTTTTCAATTCGCTCAGGTCAGCCTGAGCATTTCAAGGTTGAAGATCTTATTCTGGAATAAGAAGACAAAGATTTATACTATTATTATTTATTATATTTATTACACTGCATCATGTTGCTCCGCTGCATTTATTTATTTATTCATTCTATTTTTTTGTAACTCTGATTCTGTATTGTAAAAGTATAATCAATGTTATTTGTAAACACCTTCATGAACTATTTATTTGATTATTATATTTTGCCATTCCGCTGCGAGATTCTATATTTGTTTTCTTTCTTTCCCTGATTTTTTCTTATTTACCCCAATAACAATCTGCCCTTTTGAATGGTTTGAGTCTGCATGTGTGTCTTCTTAAACTATCCAAAAAGGCAGGTCGTTACAATACATATGTGTGTGTACATGCACATAAGTTTTATATGTATGTGTATATATATATAATATACATTTATGGGAGAAATTAAGAAGATGTAAAATATGTATATACGTATATAACTTTTATGCATAATTTAATGAAGATATATTTATATATATGTCAATTTTAAATTTGATTCTAAATATAGACTTTGACTTTCCCAGTATACTATTTATTTGGAAAACATATAGTATACAAACAAGTTTATATCTTACAAAATGTTTTAGCTATTGTATTCTATAATAAAAAAATTGTACAATCATATTATCTAATTTTAAGTCAACATTTAAAATGTATTTATTATTTTTGACTTTGACAAACTTTCATCTAATTTCAAATTTTAAATGTTAAAATTGCAGAATATGTTAATTAAAGATATCTTTCATTTTTGATCACTAATACCTATATATGTATCAATATATATTGTATATGTAATTAATGTAATTTTATTATGTTTTAATTGTCAAATTGAAACACATATACATACGTATGTATAATATGTCAATGATATATATTATCAAAGTATAGAATTAAAGATATATACTCATATATATTTTCAAATATTTATAAAATATTATATAATTTATTTTAATTATTTTCTTAACATATTCGTAAATAGAAATTCATTTGAAATTCTAATAAATTATAAAATATATAAAATAACATTTCAAATAACATTATGTCGTATGTATTTATTTAATAAATATTTATACATTATTTAACTTATGGTCGAGAGTTAAGTATTAATATATATGTATTTTACAAAACTCGAGCCTTTAAATAATATATAAATATTTGTTAAATGTATTTACTTAAATAAATTCATATATTAATATTAAACAGATTTCGTGGAAATAATAGATAGGGTTAGGGTATTATTTATTTAAACTTAAAATAGAAATTTTCTCTTTTGTCTTGCTTCTCTGCTACACCTTGATCGAATAGTCCCTTATAGAAATCCTTAATTTCTGTAATTAGGAGCAGAAATGTCCTAATTATTTAACCTAGGTTAGGGCATGTGAATTAGGAGTTAGGAGAGAAGAGTTTTAGTGTGTTTTTGATGGAGAGGAAGAATCTATTTATAGGCACTTGGGTCATTGATAAATATACCACTTTTCTTTATTCTCTCTAATCAATAATTGATCCTCCATCAATCAAATATTTTCTCATCCTTGCCCTCTATGTTTGGCCAGCCCTATATAATTAAAATAATTTTTAATTATTTTACTTTGTATTAAATCAAAATGTAATACTAATACAAGCTTTATACATTAAATAATCGCATATACAGCTATTATGTATGTATTTAAATAATTTTTGAAGGCTACCAAAATTACTATAAGAGAACACTATAATAGATATAACATTAATATTAACTATTTTAATTAGTTTATTAATTTATAAATTAATTAAATCAGTTTTTACTTTAGAGACTACTTTGATTCGGTTGTGCGACTCATAGGTGTAAATATGTTCAGCAACTAATATTAAATATTTCGAGTTTTAGAGCCCACACGTTATGTTAGCTAATAGTGTGACATTATGGTCAAAGTTATCGCTTGTAGATTTTCAAGGTAAAATCGTAATTTAAACCTTTAACCAACACCTTGATGTTATACGCACATTCTCTTCCTCATCACTATATCACTTAGAAATCTAGAGCTAGATCATGGTCAAAACTCTAATAATATCCATATACAAATATATTGTTCAATTTCAAAGTCCATAGTTCGATAATAAATTTATTATTAACCGATTTACTCTGACCAAAGATTTTGACTTTGGGTTAACTATAACTGATCATAATACTAACTCCTTATAACAATGGACATAATTTCTATTATATAGTGTTTCCCTTAACATGCTTTTACTCAGGTCCAACTATAAGTTATACCATGAAAAATACGTCATGATTGGATAATTAAAGTGGAGTGTCCACATCTAAGCTCCACAGTATTCTCAAGTCAAAAGAATAACAAATATCATCATGCTAAAATTTCCTATTTGAGCTATTTATGAGCAACCGATATGAAATTCTCGATTGAGACATTCTATAGCCATCCTATGGCATACCTCTTAAAGTAAGGATATGTAACAGTATACATAACTGCCCATAGGGCATACCTCCTAAACGTTCAATTCCCCACTTGGAGTCACTTGCAGTTAGAGAAATTTCATATTCACAATCTAATACCTTCTCAATCGGTCATCCTAGATCAAACTAAGAAATGGGCCTTAGTGAGTAGATCTATATTGTAATATTGTATCTATTCTGTTAATCCGGCTTTATCTATTAACTTGATAACTATTGAGCATGTGACAGCCACTAAGAATGTGCTTTGACCTTTCATGAGTTCTTAATTCCATTTTCAATCTCCATCATAGTATTGATGTCATGATATATTATTAGAAAATCATTCGAGGGAACCTATAACACCTCATATATAAATAAATAAATAAATAATCTTGGAAATAATTTAAAAAAAATAATGCAAAGGAGTGAATCTTCATATAATACTTGGTAATTCCTTATGCTTGGATGAATCAAGTGATAGTAGAAAAACCTTAGTTGAGAATCAAAGCTAATGAATTTAAGTGCAACCAAAATTGGAAAGTAGGTACAAGGCTTGTGTGGCAATCGAAGTGCAAAAGTGTTGGTGTAAAGCCTGAGTGGAGCCAAGAATGACGAGGCATATGGCCTTAGTGGCATCCAAGGGTAATGGTGTAAATGTAAATACTATATTGGCACAAGGTCTTTTTGGGGGAGAAATGGTAGAACTTCAATGATATGTATCTGCTGAAAAATATGTAAAACCTTAGGAGTTGTGTAGTGTAAGGTATTTTAGTTATATTGAAATGTCATGATATTTCTAGGAGACAAACCAAGAGACTGCTTTCGGTCATGGCATCACAGTTTTTCTTTGATATCAAATTAAAAAACTTATGACCTTGGTTCATTTATGAATCGAATAATTTATTACTTTGGTATTGTAAAGGAGAAAACCCATCTTGTATATTAGCCAAGCGATCTCTTTATTTCTTGTCTAGGGTCATATGTAATGCATGCCAGACTTTCTGTCTGACCCATGTTTTTATTCTTTTTTTTCCTATAAACTAGTAAATTCATTCGAGCAGGCATAGTTTACGGTCTTAGACATGTCACTTTTAGGATGGTCAAATAATGTAAGCCGAAGACAAAGCAAGAGGCATGGTGTTATATTTATGTTTAATTCCACTATATCTGGTGCACGTGCCCGCATCACCATATAAGGGACACCAATAGCTATGATGTATTATATTTTTTGACCCAACATAGGCATGAATTTGGGATGTAAAAATAATTGTTAAACAAAAACTGTAATGAGGTGTTTTATTTTATATATTTTCTCTGCTTACTTATGACTGTACAATATAACTGATCTCGTCTCTACCGTACATTAGTTTTCCATCTTTGGTTTTTAGAATAAGGGTGTTATAGAATCACTCTTCGCCTCAATTAAAAATTTGCGTGTGTGTATGTATATTTATTATTTCTGCACTATTATAGGTAATGTACTTGACCTACTAGAATTCACAGTAATTTTCTCACTTGGAACCATTTCCATTATAAGACCTTAGTTAAGGTTGAACATCAAACTCATGATTGTCTTACTTTACTCAACACCACAAATGAAGTAATAGTATGAACATTCACCACAAGGATTTTGTTGTTTCTATTAACAATTCTCGATATTTCATAAATACAGGAGAATACTTTCACTTGGTGAAATTCCTAGACTGATCTACATTTCCCTCCTGCATCGAATGCATAGGCAAACTTGATTCAGTACATAACATATGTTAAGCTAACTATCTCATATACCCTATTCATAAAACATTTCTTGTTTGGAATTTATATTAAACAACTTTAGTATAAGTGTTATGTACTATGATTTCCAAAATATCATATGTATGGGACATTAGCATCAAATACGAGAATGACCATGTTGCTTATTTATAGTATTAAAAATGATTTAATACCTTCTCATTTTTCTTCATTACTGGGATACGCTTCCATTGCATTCTGAATCTGATCAAACATTTTCATTCTTTTAGTCAAAGTACATGTTCCACCTCTAGATGTTAAATTCGGAAGCTCTTTATCGCTCCCACTGATCCCGAGACGTCTTGCATGTGACGTGCGTCAAAACTCACCAAATGTCTATATCCACATTATGTCATAACTTACGATCGAAGTCCTAATGGAATTAAGTATTGCAATCAACAAAATCAATTTTTCAACTGACATTTGAATTAACTAAATCATTTCTCGACTACCTTGCTTAAGTCTATAACTTTCCATTTATAACTTGTTTGCAACTGTTGTATCATATCACTTTGAGTACTACTTTTCAACATCATACTTTGTTAGTATACTTAGACTCCATTACAAAACATATCGATATCACGCCATTAGCAAAGTTTACACTCTCCATTGCTTGTGGGCAATTGAGTTGATTGTGTCCCTTTCTTGTATTAAGAAAATCATATTTTCATTTTGGCATACGTGATTTTTTATTAGACATTCTAATAAGTTATGTCCTTAGAGGCTAGATTAATTCTATATTATCTAAATATCTATTTTCATCTCATTATCTTGGATCTTATAATGTTTGGGGTTAACAAAATTAATTGAGTGAACAAATGTTTTGAAATTTGAATTCCAAAAGTTTATTTATAGAGTAGAATTAGTTCATTCATTCCCTGTTTATAGAATAGAGTTGGTCCATTCATTCCCTTTAGAATTAAAAATTGTCACACTTTTTTCATTGTTTCCTCATTTGTTCCATTACTCATTTCCATTTACATTGTCTAATGCCTTTTTATTTCATGAACGTTACATACTTTTCATATTTTTAATTCTTTCCTTCACCTCTTTTAATACCTAACTTTTTTAGGGTTGTTCATATTTTTACTTTATTTCAATTCCTACTTTGTTTATATTTAGCTTTATTAGCTTTTCACTAGTTTCAATCTTCATTCTTGTAGTTTCATTTCATTTTTTTAAATCTCATCTTCTGTAGCTTCATTTTTTGTCTCTCTTCACCTTCCTCCTTCCTTTTTTCGTATTTTTTCTTCAAATCTCCTTTCTCTCTTTTTTTTTCAAAGATTTTTTTCTCTTTCTTCTTCGTATTCTTCAAATCTTCTTCTTTTTCAAAGCTTCCTTTTCCTTTTTTCAATTCTTCTTCTTCTTTAATTTTTTTCTTTTTCAAACCTCCTCTTCTTTCGACGTCTTTTTCTTCAAATTCAGATCTATATACTCTTATCTCCAAATCTTCCTATAAAAAAGATTAAGATAGCAAGGAAACAAAACAAAATGAGAAAGTAGTTGCAGATTCAAATCTGGCTAGAAAAGGGAAAGCTAAAAGGTGAGTGATTTAATCTACTCACGAAATATTAAAAATTCCATTGCAAGTTAAATAAAATATATAATGTGATATATAATTTTGTTATTGATGTTTGTTGATTTAAGTTGACATTTGAGTTGATATTGAATCTGAATTGACATTTAATGTTATATTGGAATTTAATTGATAGTTAAACCCCGATATTGATAACTATTATATGTTGAAATATATTGGTTGGTTTGAATGTTGTTTGAAATGGATGCTTTATTGATTGATATGTTGGATGTATGGTTGTTTATTTATTTTAATATGCCCTTGTTATCACCTTATATATTATTGACATCATTTAAGTGGTCCTCTGAATCATATTAGAATTGGATAATTAAGACATTTAAATTATGGGTTGAAATGATATATACCCATACAATTTCTTGAATTTGGATTATTTATTGAAACTGAATTATTTAAAAAGTATAAGTTCTTAATTTAAACTATATTATTGCTATTTATTATTATTATTCCACTGCTTATTGTGTTCCGCTGCATTGTTTTTTATTTTTTGAAGTATGTATAACTCTGATTTGAAATGTAAAAGTATAATCAAATGTCATTTGTAAAACAGCTTCATAAACTGTTTATTTGATTATTACATTTTGTCATTCCACTGTGAGATTCTGTGTTTTGTTTTTCCTTCTATTCTATTATTTTATTATTTACCCCATTAACAATCCTCCCTTTTGAATGGTTCGAATCGGACATGTGTGGTTTATTGTTGATTTAAATCGCCCAAAAAGATGGGTGGTTACAAATGCCATTTTAGGCGTTTCCCGAAAATATGCATTTGGGTTTCTAACTGGTATAAATACCCCTTATATTTCATGTAATCCTCTTCTTCCTTGGACTCTTCTTTAGTCTCTCTTTTAGGCTTTCTTCTCTTAGAAAAATAAAATGAGAGCTCTCTTTCTTTTCATAGCTACTTAGCCATTTCTTCTTTTGTGTAATTCTTTTTTTTAATGCAATCTCAATACATGTTCTTCTCTTTTCTTTTTTATTTCCTTTCATGCTAGTAGTGTAGTTTCATTCATACATACAAGTAGATTAGTGTTTATTTCTTTGCTTAGCATTTCTTTTCATTTTGCTCTCCTTTTCCTCCTGTTTTCATTTAATGTTGCAAGCGACATTTGTTGATTTGATAACAAATATGATAGGCTAAACCCCTTCAATTTACGGGTAATGAAGCTCTCTAATTATGTTGCTTCAACATAGTTTGATAATTAATGCTCTCTTTTCATGCTTCATGAAAAATGATGTTTATGTAATTTTGTGTTTTGAGTTTGAAAGCTTATATGGTTCAAAATAAATAGGCTATGCTTAGTCAAATGAATCATATATTGCCTCTTCATCTATATATGATCATGACAAAGTGAATGTTTAAATCAAAATTTGATGGCCTATAGACAATAGTTAATAGTCATGCTTAAAATAGATTTTTATTTTCAACTTTATTGTCATTTTTCATGAGAATTAAAAGTTGTTTAAAGGTTGTGTTATAGCTTGATGACTTATGTTAAGCTAACAAATAGCATAAATGAGCCATACTTATGATAAACACATCATTTAAACTCACATATGACCAAAAAAAGAGATCATAATTTCATGTGGAACTATGTGATCTAGAAAGTGGATTTATCTCTAAATTGTCTTAACACTCTCATATATTTATCAATTTTCTTTTGTTAGTTTTCTATATTTTTAGCTAATCACATTTTCAACTTCGGTTAATTTGATTGAATGGAGAATTAAAATCTAACAGTTCCTACGGATCGACCAGTACTCGCCACGTACTCCAATAGTACGCCGTGCGCTTACGGTATAAATTTAATTCAAAATTTATCGGTGGTTTTCTAATCCGATAAAAATTCCACCGTTAAACACATATATGCATGGAATATTGTTGAAACTAGATGTAGCACACCTGCAGTAATAGTAGATAATCAAGAAGTTGAAAAACCTATGGATCAATGAACCAATCTTGAAAAGAAATGGAAAGTACTAATGCTAAAGCTATGAATTTTATTATTTGTTCATTAGATCAAATTGAATTTAACCATATCTCGCATTATCTAACTATGTAGGAAATCTGACACACGCTTGAAGTGACTCATGAAGGAACCTCCCATGTTAAAGAATTACGTCTTGTAATGTTTAGTAGCAAGTACGAAAAATTTACAACGGCAAAGGATGAAAGTGTCAAAGAAATGTATGGACGACTTTCTAATCTTTTATACAAATCAAAATCCCTAGGAAGACCATACACAAAGCTGGAAATAGTTCAAAAGATCCTCAGAATTCTTCCATGAAATTTTAAAGCAAAGGTCACTACCATTCAAGAATGAAAGGATCCGAAACAGGTTAAAGTTAAAGAACTCATCGGGAGTCTCAACACTTATGAGCTAGAAATCAAATTCAAGAAAGAACGTAAAGGAGGAGATACGCAAAAGAAATCAATAGCTCTTATGAAAAGTGAAGATGATGGTGATGATGGAGTAACTGAATTGGCAATGATAATAACGAGATTCAAAAAGTGGAACCGCAAATATGGAAATCAAGCCTAAAATCAACAACTGAAAAGCTGAATCATCAAGTTCTAGACAACTCAGTAGAGCAGGAGATCATTTGTCACAACTGCAATAAACCTGGTTATATCAAGCCAAATCGCCCTCATGATCAATTCAGCAAAGGAAAGAAAGCAAAAAGGAGAATTTTTACAGCTACTTGGGATGAAAGTGATGAAGTTGATAAAAGCACTGGCAGTGAGAGTGAAAAAGCAAATCTATGTTTTTAGGAGAAACAAGTGATAGCGAAGATGACGAGCAAAGAGAGGTATCAAAACTTAGTCACTCGCAATTACTAATATATTCACATGAAGTAAATGGCTATTTTGAAAGACTTAGGGAGAAGTACTCTAAAATTGAATCATAAAGAGATAGTTTGATAGAACTAAATAAGCAACTTGATTAAATGGTACAAAACTATAGTAATAAAAGACCTAAGTATGATAAGTGTCCATCATTGGAAGAGGAAATAAAAAAAATCAAAAAGTAAAATTAAAGCGCTTGAAATGAAATTCTGATTTTGAAACAAAGTGAAAATACTAGGAGAGAAAATTCTATCAAAAAGTGCACTCTGTTATTGAATGAAAATGAATCACTCAAGTGACAAGTCCAACATAGGTCTACAACTTTAGGAAAATTCTCTAAAGGAAAAAGATCACTAATTATGCTATTAGGGAAACAAATTGTTAATACTGTTAGACAAGGACTTGGGTATACTCAATCTGAAAGAATTAGAAGTGAAACTAATCATGTAAACTCAAAGTGCATGATTTGTAGAAAAATTGGACACAATAAAAACAATTACTGGTTCAGACCCAAACACACGAAAACCATATCAATTTAGGTTTCTTAAGGCACGAATGTAAAATCTCTTAAAGTCAAACAAATCTTGGTACCAAAAGGAACAAACATAGTCTGTCTTCTTTCTACACATACTTGTTTTTTTTCAAAATCGTCTGTCACTAACAATCATGGGCCTATAAAAACAAATAGGTCATAAAAATCTTTCCTCGTGTAGATGTGTTGGCAGGCTAAGGAATAACAAGCGTGGTACTTGGATTCAGGCTGTTCCAGCCACATAACGGGCGACAAATCAAAGTTCCTATCCTAGAGAAGTACAAAAGGGGCACAGTCACAATGGGAAACAACGATGTATTATATGTTAAAAATCTACACAATAATTAGTTATGGAGTAGATGGTTTTGAACGGAGAATGCAGAATAGAATCATCATCAGAATTGTATGATGCCATTCCATCTAGCTGGGGCTGGCTTTCTCTCACCAGGAAAGGGGGAGACCAAATAAAGCAGATGAATGGGGGAGCAATATTAATACCTTGCACGGACACCATTCCGAAGCAATGGAAAGAAGGCACCACAACATAGTCAACTAAAAGAACAGGCAAGAAAGCGGCACTCTAGAGGGGGAGGAACTGTCTAAAAATGAGCTCATTCAAGAATCTCCTATTAGAGACAATGAATCTGAGGAAGGAATAGTAAGATATGACTTAGTAGTCAGTTCCCCTGTGCAGGCCACAAGCGAACTGAGTTTTACTGACTCGCTAAGAATTGGTCTTTCATAGTAGCGGGCTCGATGTACAGCAGGTCACTCGTTGAAGAGTGAGGAACGAACAGATACTAAGTCATCAATTTATTTTCAACCATTTTACAGGACGGTAAACTATGCATGGCGGGGAAGATAATAATAAAGATATAAAAATGAAAATGTCTTTCTTAAAAACTCGAAGTGAGAATTGATCTTTGCTATGCTTAACACATCAAAGGAGAAGGTTTAGAGAATAGCGATGAAAATTGAAAAAAAAATCATGTCAAAAACACTGTAAGTACCTCTAGAGTCCTTAAACTAGTTCATATGAATTTGTTTGGACCTAACGATATTGCAAGTCTATGTGGTAAGAGATATTATTTTGTATTAGTTGATGATTACTCCAAATACGCGTGGGTATATTTCTTTATCTTACTGCTTCTAGACCAAACATTATGTTCTATGTTTTTTTATATGCATGGTTTCAATCGAATCTAAAAGAATCTCATTTAAAAGATGTAAAAAGGATTATAAGATATTTGTGCACACTCGACGGTTTTGTCTATGGTATGATAACTTTGGGTTAAAGGGGTATTCACATGTAGATTATGCTGGTAGTCTAGTTGATAGAAAACATACTGATGGAACGTATTTTATGTTGGGACATTCGTTAGTTGCATCTCATTTCCAAAGAAAATATCTACATAAATATCATTTCAACCGATTTTTAATTGGCAGACATTTTTAGAAAACCTTTTCAGAAAATAGTTTTTTGTCGACTTCATCTCAGTTTAGGCATTTTAGAAATTTGATTTTCTTTTTTTGGATTTGATAATAAATGTCTATGTTAGCTAATCTGACTCCCTATTGATTATCGAAAAGATAACTAGCGACTGAAAAAATAATGAATGTTGGTATCATACAATATGACTTGAGACGGTATATTTAGTAAATTTCGCTAAAAAAATAAATAAAATTTGTAATAACTTTGGTTGGTAAAAATTCCATGAATATCTCTATTCCTATCAATTTCTTCGACTATCTCTCATCAAAAATCCAATATAGTATGTCAAAATGTAGTATTCAAACAGGAAGTTATTCATTTTTTAAATTAATTAGTAATAAAATCATCCAAAAGTACTCACTCTCAAAAGTCCTCACGGTTATACATGGGTGAACTACTTGAAATTTTTGATTATGTGCTTTCAAGCTCATTTTAAAGTCTTTACGGTTATGCATGTATGGAACACATATCAAAATTGGTTGAAATAGGCGAGTTGATTTAAACCCTATTTAAAAGTCCACATGGTTATGCGTGGTTAGAAGATGTTTGGAATTCATTTTTTAATAAAAATTGAGAATACTATTAATCTCATTTAAAAGTCCTAATGGTTATGCATGGTTAGTAAGTATTTGAATTCCTATCATAAATATACCATAAATGGACATGACTATATGTTTTTTTTATGCCGACATCACCCCTATCACTCTAAAATGGAATACGCGCCCAACAAAGTATTTATGATTTTTGTTTGATATTTTATTACAATTTAATATTTATACACGATCAAGTATTAATGTCTATCACTTTATCTTTATTTTCTAACACTATTACTCTTTTGTTAATAACAAAAGGGGGAGCGAGAAGTTAAGATTTTGGCTAAGTCATATTTTTTCATTTTCATTCATATGTGAAGGGGGAGCTTTGTTGTAGGGGAAGCATTCAAATAGAGGGAGCTAATATAATTCATCAAGACCAAAAAAAATTAATAGAGTCAAAATCTTAATTTACATTTGTTATCATCAAAAGGGGGAGATTGTAGATACAATAGCCTATGATTTTTGTTTGATGATAATAAACATATATATATACATATTCGTTTTAAATGTATTTGTTAGTGTACTATTTTTTGTCCAGATAATTAAATAAATATTTGTTGAATAAAATAATTATCTCAAAATTCATATTCAAACAAATATTTTATTCAAACAAATATTTTATTACAAATTCGAATAGTACATATTTAAGCTCTCACTATACAAGTTTCAATGACAACACAATTTTCAATATACAATTTTACATATTTCAGCTCACTTCATAATTCATTCAACACTCGTATTTGATCTTCAAACTCTGTTCCAACCAGTATCCAGCATCTGAACTATCTACAAAATAAACACTGACACAACAAATTGAAAAAGAAATATTTTGCAGTGCACAATGAAATGTGTGTTTGAAAATATTATTTGCCTTAGTTGTTTGGTTTGTTCTCATCATTTTCTTTTAATTCATCTTACACTAACAACTTGTGACATGCACAGTGTATCACTATACATGCCATAAGGTCATGCACACCAATATACACTTGCTTGTTAAAATTGCAGCGATAGGTGAGCACAAGGTCAAATCCAAGCCTATGATGGATTCAACTCAAGTGCAAATGAAAATAACAACAAAACAGCCTCAACACAAAATGTACACATGACAGCAAAATCATGAATGCGAGCACTCAAGTGAACAGAGCAATGAAATGTCAGAACCAAGTCCAGATCAATGAAAGTGCACAAGACATGGTCATGCAAACCATGGACACCAGCCTCCAAAATGAAAACAACATGTTCAAACTATAAGGACAGACTGAAATTGAACCAGACTTCAAGTGGTGAACATAGGCCAAACTTCAATTGAAAACAGCATAGCAACCAAACCAGACTGCAAATACACTCGAAGAAATGCAAGGGAACCATACATGAAAACATGAGGACTCAAATGAGACCAGAAACAGACTACATGCATATACGCAAATAACTCAACACATATATCAGTTCAGAGGAGACATCAATGCAACTCAACTAGACCAAAGGCAACAAGAACACACCAGCATGGATGGTCAGAGCAATGCATCAAGCTACACTCAGGTTCAAAATGAGTTAACTCGAATACAAATTTAATGCAATGGTCACTACATTCAGGTATGAATACTCAATCAAGCAAAAATCAACTTCTGTTTCAACACAACAGTGTACAAAGAAGCAACAACCAAGTGCCGACTCCAAGTGAAACAAGACCAGACTTCAAAATCAAGTTCGGTTGGGGAAAAAGAACATGAAAATATACAACACGTCCAAGCAAATGCAGACAACATGTCAAATGCAACCAAACTTGAATGAACACAAGGGCTGCAACCAGACAAGACTCCAGAGAATACAAGTGCACAAGGACAGGTGAAATGCGATGAACACATACAATATGACAACAGGTACAAGCAAATGTCCAAACAACCCAGCAAAAATAACCAAGCTCATATGCAAGTTAAGTTTAAACATATAGTACAAATACACATTGGAGCATGTATCAGTTCAGATATGAAAGCAACATAGGGTAACCCGGCAAACAATGAATGGAATACAATGAAATGATTACGGAATTCAATAGCAACTAGCACAGTGGACAGAGCATAACCATCACACACATATATACATACATATATGTATGTATCTACATAGAGATGACCAGCAAACATATGCAACTGAGGAGACTACAAGGCAGTGTTAAAAAAAATCATAATTAGCGGTTCAAAAAAAGTCAGGAATTGTTTCAAAATGTAATGGGCAAACAAAAAATAATACTATTGAAGTGTTCAAAATTTCGTAATTATCTAGAGCAGTTCGATGAAACTCAAGTAGTAGAAAAGGTCGCAGTTGAACAAGTTGTTGGCAATAAAAAATTAACAAATTTAAATATATTTAAACATATGCAATCGAAGAATGATGAAGTCAACCAATGAACAAATCAGATATTAGGAGGTCGGCAAATGATGAACAAGTCATAAGAGCAAATACAAATATATCGAAAACATATTCAACTGATAATAAAATGAACGAGTTAAGAAACACACGAACGTTCGATTACAAATCAATGCAGAAACTAGAATATCAAAGAATTCAAATCAAAATATATGAATCCAAGATTAAGGGATTTTATCCCCTTTTAAACCCAATATCATCATTGGAAAAAATATCAACAGAGTTCGAGAAAAAAATTCTAAAGAGCTTACTTAGAATAAACCAAAAACAAATCCAAAACTCGAATCAAGTCTAGCATGATCAAAATCGAAAAGGGGCAAATCACGTACTAGTTCAAAGCATCATTCGATCTCGACTAAATTGAAGCGACCGCCAGCAAATTTAAGAGCACAAAACGAAGAAGCGCCGAACCTAACTGAGGAACGAAAGGCAATCGATTTGAACTCCAAGTGGCAGCCTCAAGCAAATCGAAACCCTAGTTTTTAAAGAGCAACAATAGGAACAACCAAAGATTTTACTCGAACAAAATAAAGGGAAAACAGTCTTCACTTTAACTATTACTTGGGTCGGGTTATATTGGGCTTCATTTTTAAATATAGGATTTTGATATTTATTTTTATTTGTAACTTTCTATTTTAAAATTGTGTAAATTTCTAGTTATGTAATTAGGTACAAAATACGGGGAGTAGCTTGAGAATTCGCAACTCACTGGCTGAGTTGTAGCAGGGTTTTGAGCTTAGAGTTAGGTTAATCGAGTTAGCGGATGTCGCGATTTTACATGTTTTGTAAGCATCTGATTACCTAATTTCTAGTAGAAACCTTAGGGGCAGCACGTAGGCAGTATTTGCAGAAGCTAGGTAAAACCATGTGTGATCTTTTCTACATTGCTTTATGCTATTATTTTTATTTCCGCAATAATTTTTATTATCACCCTACTCACCATTCCTTTAGGATGAAAACGATCCTACATACATCCCTACACAGAGCATTTCGAAACACAAGGAAACAATGTAATATTACATTATTTATCAATAAGGTGTAAAATGTACTTTTTTATTAGCATTGAAGTGAGAAATTTCGTTTTTTATGCAAGTAAAAGCGAGCTATCACTGCAAACTAATCCAAATAAGCTCCAAAAGTATTTGTACCTGTGGAGATAAAGCACTTAGCGGTGGAGATGCAAAACGATGTAGCGGGGATATAGCGGAAAATAACAGAAGTGCAAAAAGCTCCATTAGATATAAAATGCTATTTAAAGTTAATTTATTCTCATTCTTAGAAGATTTTTGTAGCAAAAAAGAAACGTTGTTTAATCTTATATAACAAAAACAAAGAATATCATGACTTATGCAGACGAGATTTGATTATTACAATAGACTTCTAACATATATTGAGCTCTTATGCCTTGAAATTAGGTCTTACCATAGCTTTGTTGATTTGTCTTAAAATAAAATTGGTCAAATCAACCTTTGTATATTAATGTTGAAAAGCGGGTGCTAAAAAGCCTTGGTTTAGTGGGTGCAGCGAAAAATAGTGGGGCTTAATGCAGAACTACTGTTTAATAGCGCTAAATTAATGATTGAAGAGTGTTATGCACTTTAGTGGGGATTTAGTGGTACTTTAGCGGGCTTTAACTATATAGATCTGTACTTAACTCAACATAACCATTTGTCGTGTGTGAAGATGTATAATAAGCTTGCTTTTATTTAAAGTAGTCAAAACATAACCGATATGTTTAACCACTTGCCAAAAAAAATTTGAAAATCAAAAAAATCAAACCGACGTTAGGTTTCAAAAGTAGAGTTGTTACTTAGTGTTATAGCTTTCCAAAACAATTCCCAAATTGCAAAAATGTTAACTACAACTTGAGATATGGTGATTTCTCTAATGCGTGCAAATTCTAAAATGGAATACAAATGCAGGCTACCTTGAAAAGCAGAATTTTTCACTTAGAAATAGCAAATTTTACGAAACTTAAAACTAAATTGTTGCTTAGATCCTTAGCTTTTCAGAATGGGAAAAATCGTCAAAATTGGACTAACCATTCAAAAATTATAAGCAAATTAGTTCAGCTTAGTTTTATACAATTTTGCATTTCGAACGGCAACATACAACTATTATGATTTGTGAATGAACCATAGCTATCGTAAAATTTTTGCGAAGTGATTAACATGAAAGTTGTTACTTAAGAAAATATCTTAGGAATGAAAGAAGTATCAATAAAATTAGATTATAACATCACAAGTTGTGGATATATTTGTAAAGCACTACAATTTTTTCTTAATTTCATTTAAAAAGGAATTTTCAAAACATTAACACCATATCCATGTAAATTCGAAATTCTCGTATATTCCTCATATTCCATTTATAATTTCGAAAATAAATATTTGCAAAACTCATATTTAATCCAGGAAATATATAGTAAACTTTAATTTAATTTCAAATGTAAACTCCCTTTTTAAACAATTAAAATGCTTTGAAATTCTCCTAAATACTTTGAAAATAATAATACCAAAGGTATTTTATAATTTTTATTTTCCTTTAAACAAAAAATTCATATAATCTCATTTCCATAAGGATTTCTTTCGATTTAAAATAATTTCCTATCATAATAATTAGATTCCATTTACACAAAAATAGTCAACCATAATAAAATATTGTACTTCTAAAAATTTACTTAACAATAAATTCTATAAACGATAACCTTCATTCATTTACAAAATTGTAAACATATAAAATTGAAATAATTTCCTCATTCACTTATCTTTTATTTTGAAAAAAAGGATATATATATATATATATATATATTTCAAACTATGTTAAATCACATTCCCTCATTCTTTCTTCATAATCTTTACTGATAATTTTGGTAGCATATACGTTTTCTCGATAGGGAATTTACCTTGAACCCAACACAAATCTAGTTTACATCTATAAATATATTCCTTTGGAAATTCTTTCAATTCAATTTTTAAGCTTATATCTCTTTATATAAAATAATTCATAAATTAATTTAGATTAAAATATAAAATGTTACCAGCATACATTTTACTGATCCATTTAACCAATTGGCTACAATGCTGATTGCCTAGGGTTTTATATCAACATTGTCTCGCCAGTGATCTCAACTTCACATAAATATATAATGACTACTTATGTTGTTCAAAAATATTTAAATCTATAAAAATAATATTTTCCATTTTCTAAGTAATTTATTATTATACAAAAAATATAAGATTCTGAGTAAAACATTTCTTATCTCATTCCAAAACTTCGTGTTAGTTTTTTCTCATTTAAGTGTTTAGGAGTCCCTATCGAATACGAATGCACAAGCATCGACCAGAATTCTTAAAGCACTCGACGAACAAATTAACACTTAAACAAATTGCTAAAACATTTCCAATCACTTTACAAATAAAACTCATATTTTATCAAATCATTTTCTTGCTTGAATAAAAACATTTATTTTTAAAATTCATATATACATCCAATTCATCAACCATTAACAACAATAAAATCACATAGCATCCATCGATAAAATTATAAAAAACATTAATACAACAATAAGCACATTTTGAAACAAGCAAACAAATGCCTTTAGCGAAAACTATCTATCAGTTTCTGCTATGCAACTCTGATTGGTACTAGATCCTCTTACTCAAACTCGTCTCATCACAATCAAAAGATATGAAATATTTATAATGCAAGAGTCGAATTAAGTTCTTTTATAGCTTCCAAGATCAAGCTATTTCATTTCATTCAAGCCATACATAGGTTTATTCACAATCATCAATATCGACACAGCTCTTCGGGCTTACTACTTCCTACTTCACTACCTTTTTCAACAACTACTACTTGATGTGGAAACAATTACATAAAAAGTGGTAGAGATAAGGAATATATATAGTAGGAAAAATAACAAAAATGTTCCCAGATAATTACCCCAGTAATCATCATATACTCTTACTATCACTTAAGTATAAACAATAATATACCACACACCCACAGGAACAGGGACTCTAAGTCTCATCTAAGGTTATGACTCGTGTCTCTAATACTCTGCATTGTTCTAAACCAGCTTTGATACACTTTATAACACCCTACTTCTATACCCAAACTATTCAAAAGTATTACTAAGTAAAATAGTCAAATATTATGGAGAGTGAGGGTCTATATGGCAAACACATGAATATTCTCTTAGGCTAACACTGGTATGTATTTAAACATCGAATAAATAAATAATTTAAATGTACATAGTATCAACACAAAGAAATAAACATGTGTGCTTCTAGGATAGAACAATAGACAATATATAGAAATATTAGAGATCACGGAGTCAATCATTGCGATAATATATAATATACGATATGCAAAATATGTCCAATGTTCGTCACAATAATACACACACAAGAGACTATATGATACAAGACAATAATATACAATAACAAATATCTAGTCTCCTCTATTCCTAAAATATACAAACTTGTCTCGTCATCCCTTTATCTGAAGTGTCACAGACTGACACAAACATTATATAAATAACACACAATTCATACTTTATCTAAATCAAAGGGTCAATATATGTATGGAACTCGGTATATACAGGATATAGTAATAATACGATACCACCATCAGAATAATTCAAAACCAAAATCAAAACATCAATATATATATATATAGTAATGTATCCATGGCATATAATAAGCCCTATAGTGTCATTTAACGTAGAATACCATAAAACATGCATAAAGATATCATTACCCATAAAAATTCATTAAATCATAAATCACGAAACAACATCTATTGTGTGAATCATACATATCCAGAAATCATCATCAAAATCAAGTAATTATTAATATATAAGATATCATCAAGTATATCTCTCAATCTCAAGTAATACAATACCAGCATTAATATAATATAAGTTGCCTATCAAAGAAATCATATACAATAAAACATATAAGAATCCACTATACTTTGGACACCTATTCATATATAATTTCATCTCCTCATATAGAAATAAATCAGAATATATCATGATGGGGAATGATAGTACGACAGACATAAAGTCCAAAATAGAGTCATATATACGTCATATGTGGATCACCTAACCCTAAGTCAGCTAACTCATATTTATACTTAAGTGAGGTGTATCAATAGAATATGTCAATCTACAACTCCGTTAGAACCATAAGGGAGACATATGGACATCTGCCCGCTCCATGAGCCCAGAGTCAACTAATTGGATATGCTTCTACGGTCTTTAGTTGCCTCAACGGACATCATGACACATATCCACGATGGCTCGTCAAAGCGTAGCCCCGGTCAGGACCCTGCCTTGCCGAAGTAGGTAATAGACTGATGGCCTATATGACATAAAAGGGGCTGTAGCACCTACTCTTTGGGTCACTTAACCTATATCTTATGACGCATGCATATATCTTACATGTTAAATAACATAAGTCGTGTGATATAGGTCATCTACCCTATGGATTGCCTAATCCAAATAATGCAAAGTGCATCAAATATAATATCAAATAAAAGGTGTCATGGATAGGGTGCGACCCTAAGGTTAGGCCGCTAAGGTGGATTCTAGCCATCTGGTTCTCTCTAACGCTAAAAGAAGAAGTACATCATGATAGTGTTACACAATATCATTAAATATAAGGGCACCAAGCTTGCTTGTACCTACGAGCATTATCTCTCGTAAGTATATTCTTATAATATTAATCACATTGCGTGAGTGTCATCTACTTATAGTGAGTAACCGAATAAGTATCACAGTAGCAACTCATACCATTGTGTGATTCTCAAACGTTTATTCACTGTTCGTAAATCACAATCAATTCCCATAATATTCTATATAACAAGTCCAAAGAAAAATTAGAGAAATATTATGGAATGCCCCATCCCAAATGGTATTATGACTCCGTTTATTTAGATTTCGCGTAACATAGAATCAAAATCATCCTAAAATTATATAGTAGGTTGTCTACACCTTATCATACCAAATCACTAGACAAATAAACATCAGCAGTGAATTATTTATATATCAAAAGAAGTATAGGAAAATGAGAAATCAGAAAATATAGGAATCATGTATAAAAATCCCAATTTTAATCAAGAAATGATAAAATAAGAAAGTTTGACAACATCTTTCTTTAAACAATCAAATCAAATATATATATATATATATATATATGTATATGTATGTATGTATGTATGTATATAGCAACACTTTGGTAATTCATAAGTAACCATATTATTATTAGTGCAATATACTTTAAAATACAAAAAAAAAAATTAAAATGAAAATTTTTCATATCTCCCATAATTTATAATCTTTTAAATAATTTGCTATAACCAAATATAAAATTTTCATTTCAATAAATTTTGATTAAGTTTTTTCAATCAGTTTTACATTTTGAAATCGAAAAAATCCTTACATTGAATATTAAATAGTACTTTAACTTTCTTTATATAATCCAAAATAAAGATTCAAATACCAAAAATTCATTTCCAAATCTCTACTTATATAAATTAAAACATTCAAGAACACTTTACAAATCAAATATCTTTTGTAGAAGCAATTCCAAAATTTTATATAATTAGTTTCTATTTTAGAAAATATATATACTTCAAAATAAATAATATTTATTTCAAACCATAGAATTTAAATCAATATTTTCATTTTATACTCAAACTACTTATACCATACTTGATATTCACATATTATAAAAAGGGATTTTTATTTATTCAAAACATATTCAAAATCATTTATTATTTCATAAAATAGGATTATATATTTTTCCAAGATTTGAAAACTCTTTTAATAATATTAATATCCATAATATATGTTTTATAAAATAGAAATATGTTATATTTTGCCTTTAAACAACTCCAAACTTGTAATTTATTATAGTATGGATTTTAAAAAGAGTTTTACAACCAAAAGAAAACTATATTTATATATACAATACGAATAATATTTGTAAGTATAACAAAAACTAATTGAATAAAAATATAGTTAGTTATTTATAAAATACTTCTAATAAAATTTCAAGACTATTCAAAGCATCTTTTTAAAATAATTATATAAATAAATATCTAACTGTATTAAGTATGCAGTAAAATTACTCTAAGAATATTTGTTAATTAATCAACATTATGAATTTATCGTGTGACCTGAGTTGATTTCCATCGAATTTCGTCATATATAAAATACACACTTTGACATTCAAATAGTGTGTGTAATCTAATTTGCAACCAAGTAGAATTCCACTTGCAAATTGACAATTTCAATCCATACAATCAATCAACATCCAAACAGCAATCAATCCAAACCCAATAACTCAACTAACAATCACAAATAATCAATCGACTCAATCAAGTATATCCAACAATTTCATCCAACTAAGCAATTAAAATGATAAGTGGGATAATAATATAAAAAGGTTAAATTTAGAGATAGTTGTAAGTATAAAAATCACTTTAATCAAGAGCTGCTTTAAATTCCATCATCTCCACTTAAGCCTGCTACCACCTAAATTTTAAGCAGATGCTTTACCTTCAACCGCCAACACAGCTAACATCTAACATGCCATGACATGTACGCATGACCTATCCATGCAATCGTCTGCACCAAATTGCCGGCCAGGTCCAATTGCACAGCTTCTCCATACATTCGTCGGTTCCTTAGTACGCTGCCCTTTTCTGCATCATAGCACCCAAATTTGGCACTCTAAATCGCATGCGACAACTAGGGTCGTGACGTTAATCAACCTCTCAACATTGATATGCAGTTGTAGCTGCTCATCACAGCCATAATCTCACTACGTTGAAGCTTAGTCGTCGGTGATAGCATTCACACAAAGTCGTTATATTTCATTTTTTTTCTTTATCATGATTTTTGATTTCACGAATAACCTAGAGGATTTAGGGCTAAGGAAGAGAAATTGGATTCAGTCTTGAATTAAAATGAGAAATGGGGATTCTTGAATGAATGAATATGTGAAATGGGCTTGGACTACGGCCTAATAGATTACGATCTAAATTCAATTTGATTTTCTATTTTCATTTAAAACTAATTCTTTGTTCTTATCATTTATTCTTAAATAAATAAATATTTATCCAATTTAAACTAATTTACACTTTAAAAAATATTTTAAATTTGTCAAAACATTTTATTCATTTTTAATATATTATTCAAAATAAATTTATTAGTTAATTTTTCAATTTATTTAAAAGAAAATATTTTACTAAATAAAATTTAATCAAGTAATTTTTATATAAATAATAGTTATTAAAATCAAATTCAAAAGTATTATTTTAATTATTATTACAATGTAAAAAGCAAGGTTGTTACAGAAAGTTTATTTTTAAACCTTTATTAAACTACTTTATATTTTATATAAAATCTCTTTTAAAGAAAACTTTAGAAATGGACACCGGGTTTTATTCAAATCAATTGAAATAATAATACATACATATATCTTTTGCATATCAAATCATATTTTTGGGATTTAAATCAAAATATGTTTTACTAAAACAACTTTGTAGCAAACTGTTATATAGCGTACTCCACTTAGAAATCTGAAAATAAACGTCAATGATATTACGGTCGTCACGATAATTATTTTCAAGCAAAAAAAGTGAGTTCGGTACATCTAAATTATTCCTTTCAGATTTAACCAAAATCATTTCCAAAGTGGTATCAAATACTTTCTAAATCTTACTAAGTGCCTGATTCAATTTCTTAATCATTTACTTTCAAATAATACTACTAGTATTTTTTTTTGGCAAGGCCGACGGGGTTGGATTGTCCCTGACCATTTTATTGCAGCACCAAGAAGATTACAACACAGACTACAGTGAGCAAGCTCAAAGAAAACAGAGGAGTACAAAGTGCTACAAAAAAACAGGAAACATAAGGAGAAAAGACAGGAACAAAAATAAAAAAAGAAAGCACCCTTAAAAAGAGTGATATATGCCTGGATCAATATAGAATGAGAGCATACTCAGTGAAATCTTGATCTCGTGCATCACCCAAAGCTTAAAAGCTGCTTCAGACTTAGCATTGTTTGGCTCAAACACCCTGGTGTTACGTTCCTTCCAGATCGCAGCTATGAAGCTTTTCAAAACTGTAAGAAATAATCTCTTCTCTTTTCGTGTGAACCCTGTTCTTGCATGTATATTATTCCACTCATCCCAGTTATCGTGAGAAGCTTCAAATACTACTAGTATTTTCTAAAACCCTTGAAAACCAATTTAAAAACCAATGAGATTTAAGTTATTAAAATATCAGTTTAAATCCTCTTTGTTTATAAACCATATTATTAACTATTTTTATATAAAGTCACTTTCTTATAAAATAATTTCACATATATTTATTTACAAAATATCGTATCCTTGCTTTAGATTATAAAAATATCTTTTACTAAATTTAACTTTTAACCTAACATTTTCACCAAGCGCCTCTAATCAAACTGTGAAACTCAATTCATAGGTATTCGTTTCGATGCATCCAAAATTACCATCTACCCAACTCTTGCAGTGAAATGGTAAAACTACTTATAAACTAATCGAGCATAATCAACAATCAACAAACAATAGTCAATGCTTATAAACTGGTCGTGCATGACCAATCAATCAACAAATAATAGCAATACCCGTAAACTGGTCGAGCATGGAAAAACAAATAAATCAAGGGTAACGAATGAACATCATTAATCGCCATATTAATTGAACTACACTTTAATAATTCATACTTATATAATATCTTTAGCTTTCGTTGCTGGAACTACCTTTAAGGCAAGCATTTACAACAAATACAAATACACTCTCATGTGTATAATACACTCAACTCATGCTAGGGAATTTCATTACCATATCTCTTAACGAGTCATACCCAACGAAAGCCAAGGTTCTCACTTAACCTTCAGCTCTTATACCAAGCTGTAACGATCGGACTTTTTGACCCTCAAATGTCGATGTTAATGCATTCAAGGTATTCACAGGCCGTGTGACGCCCCACCTCTATACTCACGCCAGCCAAGAACATTACGGTGAATGCTGTTAACTAGCATGGAGAATAAGGCTGTTGAGGAGCGACCATCTGTATAATTGCTTTGTGCGAGTACCGATATGCCAGATAAAAATATAACTTTTCATCTCAAGAGGAAATCCGACATACCGACACAAACTCAAAGCTACTACACAGTGGCTATAAAGGTCTTCGGAAACAAATATAGAAATAAACATAACATAAATCAGTCACAGACAATTCGCATCACAAAGGCGGAAATAGATATGAATATTACACATGAAAGTGTATATCAGAGTAGTGGTCTAAAAAGATCCACAATATCACAAAAGAATAGTTACACGAACTACACAAAAGAATAAGAATACATTATGGAGTCTATATCTCAAATGTATACAACAAAAACTACTAATCTATGTAGTTAACCAAAAGTCAGAGGAATCAATCCCAAGAGAGAAGTCAAGCAGAAGCACCTGTAACATCTCGGTCTGACCCGAGTATTATTTAATAAGAAAATAATAAACGGATCAGTCTAGCTATAAATATCAGATGACATGATAAAACATACAAGATATGGCATAAACATAATATCCATAATGGCATACTACATAAGCATGTAAATGATAATCAACAGAAGATTAATCAATATCACAAGAATCTTCTCAAAGATCCAAAGAGGGCATCATACCCTAAACCTGTACTCATAAGAAGTCAATGATATAAATTCCAGAAATCAACACACGAAATCCAGAAATCACGAAGAAGTATGTGTGAGTGGAATCACACACGTGGTGTCTAGGCTAACCGAAAAAGTATGTGTGAATGGAATCACACAAGTGGTGTCTAGCCTAACCAAAAAGCAAAAAGGTATGTGTGAATGGAATCACACAAGTGGTGTCTAGGCTAACCGAAAAGGTATGTGTGAATGGAATCACACAAGTGGTGTCTAGGCTAACCGAAAAGGTATGTGTGAATGGAATCACACAAGTGGTGTCTAGCCTAACCTCGCAAACAAAGAGACATCGCACATTGCTAGTCTAAATCACAAAGATGATCGTCATGATCAACGAGAAGTGTCAATTACACTAAGCTAGTAAATATAAAAGTTTAGCCTCATGTCCCATAACCACTTATTTAACTTAAACATTTACGAACAAACTGTAAATCTCCACTAGAAAATTGTCACAAGAGATTCAATCGAACAAGTCCAAGAATTAACCGACGAAGTAAACGCAAGCGTTTCATACCACTTGTTTTACTAAGTCGTTTAATTAGATTTCTCATACGAGTGAGGTAAAGGTTTGTATATACTAATAGATTATAAAACGGTTTAAGAAAACGAGCTTTGTTATTGAAAATAGAGTTGAAATCATTTTGTTGAAAGAGTTTTGCTATTTACTACTAGTATTGAAACTTTTTATATTTTTAAAGTGACAAATCACAAAGAAGATTGTAAGAACAACCAATTACTAAATTCACATTCGAAGACGTGAATAAAATCCAAAGAAATCGATATCAAATCCATAGAAATGGAGATTTCCAAAAAGATCCATAAAAAGAAGTCATCAAAGTCGATAATAAGTTATAACGATTAATAGGATCGCTAAAATCGATAAACAATGGAAATTCACACAAAACAGCCTGAATAGGCAAAAATAAACATCTCCAGACGTCTGATTTGGAATCCAGACGTCTGGATTTGTTCTCTGGAAATAACCCAGAGAACACTCAGACGTCTGAAACCTCAAGTCAGACGTCTGAGACCTATCCAGACGTCTGGTTTGATGGTTCAGACGTCTGAAAATAGTCTCTGACTTTTTTTTATAATATGCGTGCATACATTTTTACTTTCCAGCTCCAAACCAGACGTCTGGACTTGGTCACCAGACGTCTGAAATTGCCTGGTAGGCAAAAATCAGCCTTGCCCAAAAATGGGCGAAAATCCAAACGGAAGCGATCGGACGAGCGACGAAGACTAGGGATTTATGCCAAATGACAACCCAGCCTTATAGGCTCTCCGAAACACCTACTAAAGCATGATCAAACATCAAAGTTATGATTTTTAGAGAATTGGCTTCAAACACCAAAAATGGAAATATTCACAAAACCAATCCAAATCAAAAGCAATTGCACATGAATAAATGTTAGGGATTCATACCTAACAACAAAGATAGATATAGACATAGATGTGAGATAAAAATCTCACCTTTGAACTAAATTTATGAAGATGAAGCTTGAAAGCAAAGGGGAATCAACCACTCTTCAAATCTCACACTAGAAGCTTGAATCTAAGCTTAAAAGAGAAACATTTCCTAAATTAGGTTTAGGAATTCTGAAATCAAAGAGAGAATGAGTTGGAGAAGAAGAAGAGAGAACTTACCAATGGGTTCTCTTGAGTTTGGAGCAAGAACTTGGATTTGCAAAGGAAGCTAGGGCTTGGAGTTTTAATTTCCTCTTCCACCCTCCATTAACATAAAAGCTTGAGTATTTGGAAAATAGAAGAGAAGTGAATGAAGAGGAGAGTGTTGGAACTGAGTTAAGTGGTTAATTGGCTCAGCCCAACCAAAGCCCTAAGCGGGAAAAAGTAGCAAAAATCAACTTTCTCCAAACATATCGAAGCTTATACTCAAAAAGGTCGCAAACGGCATTTTAAACTCAATGGAAGTGATCTCGAGTCCTAATTCGACCGTATGCAAAAAGTAGGTTTTCGGACTAAAATCCGACGAATGATAAAATATTTAAATAAAATATTTAAATATAAAATCGATAAATATGCGGGTTGTTACAGACTCCCCTCCTTAAAGAAATTGCGTCCTCGCAATAATTAAGAAGGAAATATAAGAAGTAACAACCATAGAAGCATATTAACACAAAAGAAAATTTGAATCAAGAAGTTCACCATAAAGAGCACGAAGGAGTAAATCTGAAAGTTTTCGTTCGATGAATTCTCAAGATTTCTCAAGAGCAATCCTTAGGATTTGAGAACCATTGAACTTTTATCAAAAAGAATATCTTTATTTCGAAGTCGTTTGAGCTCCGAAGCAATAATTCGAATAGGATGTTGCTCAAAAGTCAAATTTGGTGAAACTTCAATCCCTCAATAACACCGGGCTCAAGAATAAAAACCGAAAACATAAAAGCATTTCCATAGTTAAAAGACGTGGAAAACGTCAAGAATAGCAGAAAGTTGAGCCGGTGCAACGGCGTAGTACAATCACGGTACGCCCGAGAAACTAGAAACTCGAATAATTTGGAACACCGACGTAGTACAAAGACGGTACGTCCAGTGAACCAAAAAGCCAAGTCATTGATGTAGTGCAAACGGTACATCCAATGAACCAAAAAGCGAAGACATTGATGTAGTACAAACGGTACATCCAATGAATCAAACAGCAAAGTCATTGATGTAGTACAAACGGTACATCCAATGAATCAAAAGCAAAGACATTGATGTAGTGCAAACGGTACATCCAATGTATCAAAAGCATATCATTGATGTAGTGCAAACGGTACATCCAATGAATCAAAAACACTGATGTAGTACAAACGGTACATCCAATGAATCCAAAAAGAAAAGTCATTGATGTAGTACAAACGGTACATCCAATGAATCAAAGAGCAAAGTCATTGATGTAGTACAAACGGTACATCCAATGAATCAAAAAGCGAAGACATTGATGTAGTACAAACGGTACATCCAATGAATCAAAAACATATCATTGATGTAGTGCAAACGGTACATCCAATGAATCCAAAAAGAAAAGACATTGATGTAGTACAAACGGTACATCCAATGAATCAAAGACACTGATGTAGTACAAACGGTACATCCAATGTATCAAACAGCAAAGGCATTGATGTAGTACAAACGGTACATCCAATGAATCAAAGACACTGATGTAGTACAAATGGTACATCCAATGTATCAAAAACATATCATTGATGTAGTGCAAACGGTACATCCAATGAATCCAAAAAGAAAAGACATTGATGTAGTACCAACGGTACATCTAATGAATCAAAGAGCAAAGTCATTGATGTAGTACAAACGGTACATCCAATGAATCAATAAAGGAAAGACATTGATGTAGTACAAATGGTACATCCAATGAATCAAACTCAAATAATTCGGAACACCGACGCAGTACAAAAACGGTACGTCCAATGAACCGAAGCCCGAATGATTTCGGAACACCGACGTAGTACAAAAACGGTACGTCCAATGAACCGAACACAATAAAAGAACATCGGACGCAAGCTCATAAAAGAAATGAGATGAAACTCAATAAAACGAAGTACATCAAAACGCCCGATGAACTTGATAAAAAGATAATTTCATTCGGTCATCAACAAAGAAACAACCCCTTGTTGCTTACGACTAAACGCATTGGCAACACGATTTCCCCTTTGGGAATAAAAAGAATATCAAGATCATAGGAAGCTAGGAACTCGAGTCAACATGCAGTTCCTTAAGAGAACATAAATATTCCAAAGATTTATGATCGAGGTAGAGAACAAATTTCTCATCCAAATATGATGATGCCAAATTCCAAAAGCAAAAACAATAGCCACGAACACTAGATCATGAGTGGCATATCTAGTCTCGATAAGCTATAATGATTTAGAAGCACAAGTGATAGCACGTTCTCTTTTGCAAGAGAATGACATCCAAACCAATACGACTAGTATCGGTACAAATAGCAAAGTCTTGGTTCCCCTTCAATAATCACAAGAATAAGAGTATCGAAAGGAAATTCTTTCAAATAATTTTCTTTCCCGAAAAGCTAAAGCTTTCAAAAATCAAAATTATTTCGATGTAAAAATATTTCTAGAAGAATTTACATTTTACAAGTCAATATATCGTGTCTGATTGTCACATCAAAGCGTTTAGGAAATTCCTATCGATAACGTTGATCAAGCGCATCGACCAAAATTCTTAAAGCACTCAACGGGCAATACAATCACAAAATCATCTTTTATAGGATAAATAAATCTCTTAAAAAGTTTTAAGAATATTCTTTGTTCATTTCAAGAACAAAAATCCATTTTTACTTATAAATGAATCCTATGAAAAAGATTTGCAAAATTTTAGATTACTATTTTCATCCAAAATCAATAAATACAAGAATGGTCTCATCGAAATATTCATAGAATATTAGATTTATAAAATGGATGAAATAAGCTGGACAAACTGAATGACATAATAATTCATTCATAAGAATCATAACGAGTGCGGAATGCGGTAAGTGGAATGCTAATTTCCGCAACTCGTTGCAAACGAAAACCGGTGGTAAAGTCAAACTGAAAAGACCTTAACACCACACAAAAGATTTCTTAGGTGATAATCCTAAGACAAACTCAAAAATACCGGAAAATTTCTCAAACTACATGAATGAGAGAAATAACGCTTTCCTTATAAGTGGGCTTAAGGAATAAAATGATGCCATCAAGTTGGAATCAAAATCATAAAGGAAAAATAGAAATCTGCTTAACAGATTGAAAATGTCAAAGATGAATAGCCCACTCGGAAAAATAGGATATGGGCTTCACAATGATTAAGCCAATCCTTACAGAAAGGTCAATTCCGAAGCCAAAGCAAAAATATCGGCTCGGAAAGAAAAGTCACGTAGAATAATCTCGACATCAAAACAAAAGCAAATTGAGTGTTGCGGATCCTCCATCCGGATTCGCAATCCTCAAAGAAGTCATCAAGCCCAAAATATTCAAAGAAAAAGAATCAACAAGTTCTTTTGATATAAAATAGTGAGATGGACTCATATCAACAAGAACTTGAAAAGAATATTCACGAGACAAATAAAACCAAGGATTGAAGGAGAAATACCTTGATCAAGAGAAGAGTTTCTAGGGGCTTGCACAATATTTAGCTTTCTCATGTCCTTGTTCAAAAGTTTGGGACATGCAGATAAAAGATGACCCGGTTTCTTGCAATAGCGACAAGAATGGGGTTTTGGACACATATTCGCATAGTGTTCCTTAGAATTACAATTGTAGCATCCCCCACGATTAGGTATTGGAGTCTTTGCTACAAAAGTAGTTTGCTTCACTCTCTTATTGGGATTAAGGCTCTTGAAATCAATATGCCTCTTCTTGGAAGTCCCAATATCACAAGCACTTCCTTTACCAACCTCTCCATGAAGAAGAGTAACATCCACAAGCTGATTGAAAGAAACTTCAAGTTTCAAAGGTAGAACCATTTCGGGGTTCTTACTCAAAGCATAGATAAACTCTTGATTCTTTACAAGATCCAAAAGTTGTTGGGCAGACATAAAAACTCCATCCAGGGGAGTAGCACTAGATTGACCGGCGCTGGGACGGCCTGGTCTAACCATTTCTCTTCTTTAAGAAAGAAAGAAGGAGAAAAATTATTCTCAAAATAAATATCAAGCAATCTTGATAGATAAAACAAGGAATCATAAAAGAAAACAGGATAGGACGGTACGAAGACCCGAATAAAATCCTAAAGCACGACTCCTAAGATGGACTTAGGACAATGATCCTTGTTAAATTATTCTACATTGTTCCGAAGTTTGGCTCTGATACCAAGCTGTGACGCCCCACCTCTATACCCACGCTAGCCAAGAACATTACGGTGAATGCTGTCAAGTAGCACGGAGAATAAGGCTGTTGAGGAGCGACCATCTGCATAATTGCTTTGTGCGAGTACCGATATGCTAGATAAAAATATAACTTTTCATCTCAAGAGGAAATCCGACATACCGACACAAACTCAAAGCTACTACACAGTGGCTATAAGGTCTTCGGAAACAAATATAGAAATAAACATAACATAAATCAGTCACAGACAATTCACATCACAAAGGCGGAAATAGATATGAATATTACACATGAAAGTGTATATCAGAGTAGTGGTCTAAAAAGATCCACAATATCACAAAAGAATAGTTACACGAACTACACAAAAGAATAAGAATACGTTATGGAGTCTATATCTCAAATGTATACAACAAAAACTACTAATCTAAGTAGTTAACCAAAAGTCAGAGGAATTAATCCCAAGAGAGAAGTCAAGCAGAAGCACCTGTAACATCTCGGTCTGATCCGAGTATTATTTAATAAGAAAATAATAAACGGGTCATTCTAGCTATAAATATCAGATGACATGATATAACATACAAGATATGGCATAAACATAATATCCATAATGGCATACTACTATAAGCATGTAAATGATAATCAACAGAAGATTAATCAATATCACAAGAATCTTCTCAAAGATCCAAAGAGGGCATCATACCCTAAACCTGTACTCATAACAAGTCAATGATATAAATTCCAGAAATCAACACACGAAATCCAAAAATCACAATGAAGTATGTGTGAGTGGAATCACACACGTGGTGTCTAGGCTAACCGAAAAAGTATGTGTGAATGGAATCACACAAGTGGTGTCTAGCCTAACCAAAAAGCAAAAAGGTATGTGTGAATGGAATCACACAAGTGGTGTCTAGGATAACCGAAAAGGTATGTGTGAATGGAATCACACAAGTGGTGTCTAGGCTAACCGAAAAGGTATGTGTGAATGGAATCACACAAGTGGTGTCTAGCCTAACCTCGCAAACAAAGAGACATCGCACATTGCTAGTCTAAATCACAAAGATGATCGTTATGATCAACGAGAAGTGTCAATTACACTAAGCTAGTAAATATAAAAGTTTAGCCTCATGTCCCATAACCACTTACTTAACTTAAACATTTACGAACAAATTGTAAATCTCCACTAGAAAATTGTCACAAGAGATTCAATCGAACAAGTCCAAGAATTAACCGACGAAGTAAACGCAAGTGTTTCATACCACTTGTTTTACTAAGTCGTTTAATTAGATTTCTCATACGAGTGAGGTAAAGGTTTGTATATACTAATAGATTAGAAAACGGTTTAAGAAAACGAGCTTTGTTATTGAAAATAGAGTTGAAATCATTTTGTTGAAAGAGTTTTGGTATTTACTACTAGTATTGAAACCTTTTTATATTTTTAAAGTGACAAATCACAAAGAAGATTGTAAGAACAACCAATTACTAAATTCACATTCGAAGACGTGAATAAAATCCAAAGAAATCGATATCAAATCCATAGAAATGGAGATTTCCAAAAAGATCCATAAAAAGAAGTCATCAAAGTCGATAATAAGTGATAACGATTAATAGGATCGCTAAAATCGATAAACAATGGAAATTCACACAAAACAGCCTGAATAGGAAAAAATAAACATCTCCAAACGTCTGATTTGGAATCCAGACGTCTGGATTTGTTCTCTGGAAATAACCCAGAGAACACTCAGACGTCTGAAACCTCAAGTCAGACGTCTGAGACCTATCCAGACGTCTGGTTTGATGGTTCAGACGTCTGAAAATAGTCTCTGGCTTTTTTTTTATAATATGCGTGCATACATTTTTACTTTCCAGGTCCAAACCAGACGTCTGGACTTGGTCACCAGACGTCTGAAATTGCCTGGTAGGCAAAAATTAGCCTTGCCCAAAAATGGGTGAAAATCCAAACGGAAGCGATCGGACGAGCGACGAAGACTAGGGATTTATGCCAAATGACAACCCAGCCTTATAGGCTCTCCGAAACACCTACTAAAGCATGATCAAACATCAAAGTTATGATTTTTAGAGAATTGGCTTCAAACACCAAAAATGGAAATATTCACAAAACCAATCCAAATCAAAAGCAATTGCACATGAATAAATGTTAGGGATTCATACCTAACAACAAAGATAGATATAGACATAGATGTGAGATAAAAATCTCACATTTGAACTAAATTTATGAAGATGAAGCTTGAAAGCAAAGGGGAATCAACCACTCTTCAAATCTCACACTAGAAGCTTGAATCTAAGCTTAAAAGAGAAACATTTCCTAAATTAGGTTTAGGAATTTTCTGAAATCAAAGAGAGAATGAGTTGGAGAAGAAGAAGAGAGTACTTACCAATGGGTTCTCTTGAGTTTGGAGCAAGAAATTGGATTTGCAAAGGAAGCTAGGGCTTGGAGTTTTAATTTCCTCTTCCACCCTCCATTAACATAAAAGCTTGAGTATTAGGAAAATAGAAGAGAAGTGAATGAAGAGGAGAGTGTTGGAACTGAGTTAAGTGGTTAATTGGCTCAGCCCAACCAAAGCCCTAAGCGGGAAAAAGTAGCAAAAATCAACTTTCTCCAAACATATCGAAGCTTATACTCAAAAAGGTCGCAAATGGCATTTTAAACTCAATGGAAGTGGTCTCGAGTCCTAATTCGACCGTATGCAAAAAGTAGGTTTTCGGACTAAAATCCGACGAATGATAAAATATTTAAATAAAATCGATAAATATGCGGGTTGTTACAGGCCAAGCATCCAAGTGCCTAAAAGATAAATTGTTCGGGCAAAATAAAAATAAAAGGAAATAGAACAAGAAAGAAGGATCACGATATCAGAATATCACAGTGGAATAATAACATATAGTATCAAAACATATTACAAAACTATCACTATCCATAACATTTCAGAGTTACAATTCTAAATACCATCATCAGCCTATACAATTATGACAACCCATCCTCGCAAATGTAGATGTATACATAATAGTGATGCAGCAAAAATAAGAATATTTCGATAGGTGAAAGATCCAACTCATTTCTTGAGCTCCAATGAACATCCAACTAAAGCCTATCTTTGTCAAAGTAGTCAAAAGAGCAAACGAGTAATATAGGGAAAACAAAAACCATATGTCGGACATAAGTTTGGTATAAGAAACTCAAGAAATATACGATCAACATATAACAGTACATTTAAGAACGCATGGAATATCATAATGGTTATCCCCACAAAAGAACCACTATTTAATATAAGTACATAAGGTGATATAATAGATAACGTCTAGGGTATAGAATATAAACTATATTGGATAGATGTGATGCTTACATTAATCACACCACAATAATATTGAGGGTACAATCAAAACTTCTTCGGTACGTTCGCATAAGGATTTTTCCACCGAGATCTCTTCTATCGACGCTGAATCTAATCTCCGACACAAGGGTCAGAAAGTACCTTCCAAGCATCATATATCGCTAGATAAACTACGCCATTAAGATAAGAACAACTAGCACATGCCCAAACACATAGAACTAATGACTATCAACTCCCATGCGCAACATCGATAAGCATACTCTAGATTTAGAGTTGATATACCATATCGTGGGTCAGTAAAACCCTAGATTGAACCCTCTTCTATCATTTCTGATATTGAGGCTACGGTCGGTATCCCTCACACGAGTCTTTATCACTCGAACAAAACACGATCATCAAATGGATTCCAGCGTCTCAATCAGATCATGAATCTTTACTAGATTCCCACTTAAGTCCTCAGATGAATGCAAACGCTGACCATTCCTTGTATACTTAACCTTACGATAGATAGTTCAAATTCATATCATTCCACTTCATAATCACATCCAAAACACGGAACCCATATATCATTTTTGCAGTGGTATTCAATAAGTAAAACACTTACCGATCCCGATATCTTCAAAACTAATCTAATGAATTTGGTTAATTTCAACAACAATGAAAATGATCACATATGAAAACAAATTCTCGTATACTTATCACATTTTTGAACTTTTCAACTCACAATATTCCTTGGTCAAGAGTGAAGACGCGTAAGTTAGAGCACTGGTTGCATTAAAGCCTTACCTTCACATTTCATTCTTAACTCTCACAGATAGACAAGCCTACTTTATTAGCTTTAGTGCTAATATAATGACCCTAATTATGACTAACATTATTTAAATAATTAGATAAATTAAATGAAATAACGTAAATGGTTAAGGGAATTGAGATTTGTCTAATTAGTGGGTAGCCGTGCCTAATTAAACAATGAACAAAAAAGAATTAAAAATGAAATAGATAAGGGTAATAAGATAAGGGAAAAATAGGAATAGGTTATATTCTTATACCCTAAACCCTCATGCCACTTTCATTTTCCACGTTCACAAACAAAATTAAACCGAATAAGACCGGCCACCATTAGAATAAGATAAAGGGGAAGATAAGCAAGAATCAAAAGGGAGAAGCTTAATCAAATTCATTGAAGAGAAAATCTCAAACCCCTTAACAATTAGCTAAGGTGAATCATAGATTATATCTTATATTACTTATTTTTTGTTCTTGACCAGATCCAAGTATGTTTTGTAAATTATTATGTCATATTTTGAATGTTAAATAGATATATATTCTTGATGATGAATTTTGCTAGTTCATATAGATTTTATGATAAGTTATGATTTGAAAACCTACCGAATGACATCCAAATGCCTTACAATTTTGATATATGGTCAAAAAAATTATTTTATAAATGGGTTTCAAGTTTCATAATTTTCTGAATTAATGCAGATTTATTATGAATTTTTCAGTGAAGAAAATGGTTAGATTGGGTTTAAAAATTAATTTCGACTATTATATGTTAGCTATGGGTCATAAATTTAAGTATGTTAGAAAACATATCAAAAGTGATTTATGGGAATTTTTATAGAATTTTCTTAAGTATCTTATTAAAGATATAAAATTATTTAAGATATGAGACTTAAAATGTTTTATATGTTTATAAAAGGAGAAATGGCTATTTGCAAATGTTTTAATTTGTTAATTTCTGAAATTCAGTAGCACTTTTAGAAAAGATTTTGAAAAAAGAATTGGCAACCAATCATATGTTGATAAGTAAAGCAAGTTAGTTGGAAAGAAATTGCTTTAAAAAGCTAAAATTCAGTTTTATAAGGTTTCACTACTCCGCCACTTATAGAAGCTACCTTTCGATCTCATACTGCCGCCTCCATCTAAGTAGAAACTAATACACATGTTACCTGCCTTCGTACGTAGTGGATCGGAGATAGGCGAATGGTATGGAGTCGAAACATGCTTTCGAAGGGGTTGAAGTAGATTTAGTAAACTTAGATCTATTTTGGTTACCAATGAAGCTTTCAAAGGAACTAGCTTTCGACTTGGTCAAATGTTTTAGGAAAAAGGCTTTTGAAAAGGATTGCCGCCTTTGTTTTAAAGAATAAGCTCTCGAAGGGGTCAAAACACCTGCTGCCGCTTTCTACCTTTCAAAGTAGTGCCTTCGAAAGGGTGTTTTTGTTTTAAACCTTAAAGCCACATCTCCGTGCTTTTCGAAGGGGCTGGTTTCGACACCATCCATTTCCTTTTATTTAGGAAAATGCTTTTGAAAGAGATGCTTTCGTCCCGGTTCTTTAAGACCCTTTGATATATTGAAAGTTAAACTCAGAGGTTTCAAAAGGAATGATTTTAATTAGTTTCAAAACTATGTTCCAAAAACTTTTACTTGAACCCAATGCTTTCAAATGGTTTGTTTTAAGTAAAGGACTCTAAAGCTTTCGAAAGGGAACTAATAAAGGTTTCAAAGGGATGATTCCCCAATGTTTTCAAAAGGTTTTCCTTAGTCTTTGAATGGAAGGTTTCCAATGTTTCCGAAAGGCAAGTTTGAAATGTTTTGAAAAGAGGATGTCTAAGGTTTTATAAAGCTTTTGAAAGGATGCTTTCAATGGTTTCGAAAGATCTATTATAAATGATATCGAAAGGTATGTTTTGGCCTTTCGGCCCAGAGTTCAAAGTAAAGTAGTGAATTGGTTTCGAAATGAGTACTTTCAAAGGTTTCGAAAGAGATTGTTTAATGCTTTTAAACAAGGGTTCCGAAGGTTTTCATCAACAATGTTTTGTGCAAACCATATATCATGGAAAAGAGATTTGAGTAAAGAAAAAGTGTGTTTTCCTTGTTTAATTATGATTTAAAGGGTCAAATCAATTTAAAAGGTGTTTTTAAGGAAAAATTTATGGGTAATTAACCCTAAGTAAATGGCTTGGAGATTTGAATATCAGATGGGACTGGTATAAGGTCGCACCATATACATTAGCTATAGCCCCTGGCTAATTTAGTCCAAAAGCCAAGTGCGTAGGGATTAGTTATAGGTAAGACTTAACTGATGTTACACACCGAAAGGAATATACAGAGATGGAGGATAGGTTATTGGTGAGCCCGCAAAACCATTAGGATCAGGCGACCTTGGGAGAAGTAAGTTAAGGACATACCGTCCAGGATTGTGTCTAACAGATGTTGTAAGGACCCAGTTTTTCAGTCATTCAATTTTGGAATATCTAATTGATTTTAAATATTCAAAAGTAAATTTTATAAGTTGAATAACTTATATTTCAAATATAGTAATTTATTTGGATAATTAAATTGTTTAATTTAATATTTGAAATTGTGTAAATGATTGAAATTTGAATTTAGTGTGATGAAAATAATTTATAACGTTTTTTTAAATCCTATTTGAATTAGAATAGAATTAGTAAACTTATAAAATTGAATTAAAAGTTAATTTACAGAAATTGGAAATTTAATATTTAATTACCGTATAAAAATAGACGTTTTCCACACGATCTTGGATTTCGACGGAATTAGTTTCATTGGATCTGTAATAGTGAATTATTATAGGATTTCAGATTTCGTGTCAGTTGGACTTACGGTTTGGTCATGCGAAGCTGAAACGCATAGAAATTTGTTTAAGTAATTTTAATCAACATAATTCGATTCGAAAACCTATCTTCCAAATACGATGGAATTTGTCTCCAATATATATTCCATTGTGTTTGAGATAGGGGTAAAACATTATGAACGCCTGGTGGCATGCTTCGTTTGGAGTTCCGAATTTTTTTGGATGAATAGTGTTTTAAAACGTGCCTATATAAGGACCCCATTACCCAAACCCTCACCCTAATAAGCCCTAGCCGCCACCCATCTTCGAACGGCCAGGAAGGTCTCGCTTTCCACCTTGATTATCTTGAAATCCATGCACCTATATCAACAAAAATTCCAACTGCAAAAATGAAGAGCTAACGTATCCAACGATCGTGATGAACTATGGCGAGGCGAGATGACCGAATTTTCTCTTCGAAGGGCACGCATTCAATGAGATTTTCTCGTCGATCTGGAGCATGTGGTGGAGCCAGTCTCTGGCTGTGGGTGAAGTAGAGCTTGGCGCTTCACGTGGCAGTGCCTGATCGACTTATCGATGGTTGTGGAAGACGATGAACTCAAGAAAGAAGCGGCGTGATAGGTTCTTTTAATTGGAAGATGAACGAGAGGAGAAGAGAGGAAGGACGACCGAGATCTGATTGTAACAACCAGGTATTTTCAACCATTCGCATCCATTATAAGTGTATAGGTAGACACTCATGCCGGAATTGAATTGCTCAAAATACCGCGTTGTAAATAAAAATTTGGCAAATCTCATAATATACAGTAAATAAAAATCACAGATCACAGACACAGAGTAATAATAATGCAGCGGAAGTAAAAGAGATAGTAGTTCATGAAGCTACTATATAAATATATCAGAGTTACATAAGATACAATAGAAGAAATAAAGTATAACAGAAGTTTAAATATGATAACCAAGTACAAGCTGAATAGAACAACCGAACTGAAAAGATGAAACTTGACAAGTAGATAATCTCCAGCGATTCCAATCTCCAGAAAGTGGAAATCCAAATTGTGAATAACTCAGGCTGACCCGAGCGTAAATAAAAATACAAACACTCGAGTCGGGACATACATACTTATACAATGTAAACCAACTCAAGTGAACTGTAGCAAAGATACGAGTAACTTAGAAGATGCTTGGGACCGTCCATCCTCTAAGGATCCGTTAAACTATTTACTATATAGTATATTGCGCTATATACAGTAGTGTCTAATCAGTAAAGTATAATCATATAGAAAATAGCGTTAAGGGGATGGTGAACCTTAACACGGTCGGATCTTTAAAACCAAAATCGTAGTGGGCTCGCTATAAGGAGATGACACGGCACGCGAGACAATGCCAGGGTGGATACACCGTTTTCACTCCCGGACCGGTGGTGACGGCAAGCCAGCAGCTTCCGCCCACCTCGAACAATACCCCCGAATCAAAGTGGCGCCACATATCGAATCACAAAAGTAATAGAATGGTTTCCGATGGAGCATGCTCGACGAAAGGGTGCGACCCTTTGTGTAGCCCGGTATAGCTCCTGTTTTAGTCATTTATGCCAACTCACGGGAGTTGGTTCTACGTAATATACCTCGAGAACGTCGCCACCATCCTACTTCATTTTGGAATCTCCACCGCGTACACAGTTGTTAAAGTGGTTTTCGGTATTGGCCGGCTATAAGACAATATCTGATCCCGGTCTCTTTAACAACTAATCGTTATTATAACCCGTAGTTATAGCTTTAAAAAAATATTTTATACTTCAAAATAAAATATCATTTCAACCAAAATCTTTATCAAAATAAATATTAAATTATTTCCAAACCATTTCAATATATCATCATACCATATCTTTCGATTCAAATATTTATCGAAATAAATATCAAGTCATTTCTAACCATTTCAATATATTAAATTATCATATCCTTTCAAAACTTCCTTTCAAATCATTTTAATATATCAAAATATCATAACCTTTCAAAACCTCATTCAAAATATCTTATCTTTCAGCACTTCCTTTCAAATTATTTTAATATCAACATGTCATATCTTTCAAAACTCCATTTTCAAATCATTTTAATATATCAAAATATCATATATTTTCAAACCACATTTCAATCATTTAATATATCAAAATATCAAAACCACATTCATTTCAAATCATTATTCATTTTATTCAATTTAAAATACCATTTCAATTCACATTTCAAAACAGTTTATATTCAAAAAAAAATCATTTTTAATCATTAAAATGAAGTTATTATGTTCAATAATTAAATTATTAAATTTCCAAAATTTTCAGCTTCCAAAGTTCATTTATTCACTTACGTTTATCAAAAAAGTGAAATTCCACTTTTCGCCACATTTAGAAAACGCTACGGAAAATTACATTCAAAACAGTTCAATTTAACAAAAGACAACATTTTAAAATGTTGTAATAGGGTTTACTTAAATTCCAAATAAACTTAGTTAAATTCAAAAATTATAGCATTTACAAAATTGCTATAATAGTTTTTAATTCAATTTAGCTTTTAGTTCATTATCAACAACTACAGCATTTACAAATACTGTAATATCCTTTACATTGTAATTAATAGCATTTCAAAAATGCAGTCAATTAACTCCAAATATTCAATATAATTTCTCAACCAATTATATTTTTATTTAAAACATTTTTAACTCATAAAATCATACATTTTCACATTTATAAACATCATTTAATTTTCCTCAAGTTCATGATTTTATAAAGTTAAATTTCCATTCAAAAATCAAGATTAAATAATAATTAACTTATTAAATTGCAATGTTCAATTTCAAATTCCTTGCATTAAATTTCAGGTTAACACTTAAGTTCAAATTCCCAAATATAACTTAGTTTTATTTTTATTTGCTTAACTAAAAGTTCACTTTTAAGTCAATTTCATAAATTTCCAATTTTAGTTATATTTCAAAATTTCAACTTAAATATTCATTCATTTCACATTCAACTTTATCAAAAATCATTAACATGATATAAAATCACTTTAAATTAATTTAAATTCAAAATATCATAAATTTATCATGTTTTCAAAGTTAATTTAAATTCCATTAAAAATTAAATCAAAATTTCTAAAATAACTTGCATTTCAGATTTTCTAACTTTTCCATAATTTATTTAACTTATAGATTTCCATAAAATCAATAATACTTTACAAAAATTATATTTTTATTTAATTTTAAATCAAAATATTATAATAATTAAATTTATAAAATATTTTAAAATATTTAGAAAAACATATTTTAACTACGGGCCTGTATAAAATTTTCTACGCTAGGTAAAGTGATACGGGTAATATATCATTTCAACCCGTAATTTACAAATAAAAATCCAGGTTTTATCATTTCAAACCCGCAGTCCCAAGTAAATAAAATAAGTTGAAAATCGTTCAGGCCTATCATTTCAGCCCATAACGATTTTCCCCTATTCTAAAGTTCGTTCGGGTATGTATCATTTCAACCCATAGTGATTTCTAATCTACAGGGAACTTGCAGTGAGATAAACATATATAAAAATGAACAGTAACAGCATATATATAATAACAGATGATATGACATGAAATTTAATAGGTTTAACATCATATCTAAATAATCACATGGTAGTTATAACATCATATTTAATTCTCCACATTCAGTTATTGTTGTTTCACAACTGCATAAGTATAAATGTCGTGTGAGCTTTACTCACCTTTTTGTGCTGGAGATTGCAATACAAATGACACAACGGATTTCAGAAGGCACGATGACACAACAATAGGCTCAAGTGGGAAGAGATCCAAGCTTAGAACTTGTGTTACAACCCAAAACAAAACAAAATAAAATTACAATTCAATACAACATTGAATAGGAATAACTTTGAAATAAAAAGAGATACGAATACACAGTCTTTTGTCTTGCCTTCTACACTTTCTAGCATGGCTTAGGGAATGTTTTGGATCAGGTTTGGACATACTTTGGTTCAGGTTTGGGTCCTATAAGGCATGGCTACAAGGTATTGAAGTGGTGGAGGAGTTACTATGCATGAATATGAAGAGGCTTATGCAAATAGTGGGTTTTTTGTTCATTTTGGGCTAGGCTACATGGATCTATGGCTCGGCTATGGCATGTTTCAGATCTGGAAAGAGGATGAAGGTGATGGTTAGGGGTGTGTCAAGGTAGTGGTGGAGCAATAGGAGGTGGCCAAGGTCATCTAAGGTGATGGTGATGAAGATTAGGTGGCTAGACATGCTTTTTAAGGAGTTTTAACATAATTTTTGTGGATTTCGCATCATGGGATGGTCATGGCACTTCCTGGTCAGACGAGGAAGGGTTTTGGTCGTGTATGATGTGGGGAAGGAAGTGGTGGTGGTCGGTGGAGGAGATGGTGGAGGTGTTAGGCCAAACAAAGCAATGAGAGGCCACGGCAAAAATCAAGCAAAACAAAGAAGAAGTAGTAGAAAAATGAGAGGAGGAAGAGAGGCCATTGCTTATTTTACTTTGCTCAGATCTGAAATGGATGTGTATTATTGATGGAATGAGAAACTTTCACGTGAATAAGCAAAAGAAAAGGAACGGCTACAATAAATTGATGCATTGATTGAAAAAGCAACGGTAAAAGAAACGGTGAAACGACTTTATGTTTCTTAGCTTTTAAAACCTTCCATACTTCCTTTCCTTTTAAATCAAGCAAAAAAAAATAAACTTCAGCAAGTACATCTAAAAACCGAAACAAAGTGAAAAAAATAAAAATATATAATTAAATTTAAAGAAAATATAAAAAGAATTAAGGAAATTGCTTAAAAATTGAAAACATGGTTCAAAAATTACAATTAAAACATCAATGGCTTTGGAAAAATATCTACTTCATTTTAAAAATATTCTAAAGCAAAATTTTGAAATAAAATAATTTATTTATCATTTCTAAAATAAAATAAATAATTAAATTGGAGAAAAATAGAATAAAGAAAATGTTTAAAAATTGAAAACAGGGCATGGAAATTACAAGAAAAATACTACTAGCTCTAGAAAAATTCCTACCTCACTTAGAAAATATTAAAAGACAAAAACATAGATAAAATAGAATATAAATACATATTACAATAAAATATGACAAAGAAAAATAAAATTTATACTATTTAAAATAATAAAATTGCAGAATAAACAAATTGCACTCAATATTGAAATATACATAACTTTCACAATTTAAATCCGTTTCCAACGAAACAAAAAGCAGTGTTCTTAAAATTTTATGTACTTTCATAATAAAAGATAAAATTTAAATTTTCAAACTTTTAAAATTTTAAATTAAAAGTCAAAGTTTGACTATTTTTACCAAAAATTCACTTTTTGGAAAATATTCTTTTTAGTCATGCTTTGGAATGATAATTCATATCAAAACTAAAGTTTATCATTCAAAATAAATAAAATAAGTTTTTAAACCAAAAATTCAATTAAAATAATTAAAATATACAAAAAATCACAAAATACAGGGTTGTTACACTCTCCCCCACTCAAAACTTTTCGTCCCCGAAAAGGAATGAGGTACGGGAAAGCACAGAAAAAGATAGAGTGAAACAAGATTAGGACAAGATGACAAGGAGATTGAAATTATACATGATGGCTATTGTTATAGGTAAGTTTTACAAGGTGGAGATGATCTTTCCAAGATTCTCCAAAATTAAGAACACAAGCACGAAAAGGTGGATTCAAAATGATTACCAAAGATCTATCAAAGATTATAGAAAGATGCCTATACCAATCTATAGCAAGATAAGGATGATAAGGAAAACCAAAAGATAGTTTGGAAAACAAAATAAGGAAATGAATTTGAAAGCACGGAAATTTCAACTTAAATGGAGAATAAATCTGTACACAAGTTAAATAAATCTTAACTATCTCAAATTCCATTATCTTATTATCCAATCATCTTAAATTAACAATTTTTAAAACCAAAGGGTTTGAAAAATAATCATTTATTATACTCATAATGTACTTAATACATTTAATTCTTCTTTATTCCTAATTAAAATTAAATTTATTCCTTTCAATATATTTATTACTTATGTTAAATATACTTACACTTATTATAACTGCTTTGTTTTATTCTTAGTTCTTTTAATATTATTTTTTTATTGTAAGTTATTCAATTACCCTTTATTATATTTACCTCTGTTAATCATTTTATAATTAAAATTTAGGTGTATAACATTTATTATAACTACTCAAATTTTATTTATTAAATCTTTTATATTGTATATTATCCAATTACATTGTTAACTTTTGAAAAATTAAGGTAAGTTATATTTGAATGCAATTGCATTATACAAATAAAACTTTCCAATTAAATCATTTCATCCTTGAATATTCATCCAAAATTTTGATTTTCTTTTTATAATTGAATTTAAGAATTAAATTTTCGATTTCTTCAAACCATTTAGAGATAAATAAATGTATGTACATAACTTATCGAATCAAATTTTTAAATCATATATCTATATTATATATTATAAATCAATTCATATTTTAGAAAATTCAAACAAAATTAAATTCCCAAAACAAAGCTGTAGCAAGACTACAGAACAGTCTCTTCACTTCAAAACTCGAAAATGAACGTCGATGATGCTGCAGTCATCACCGAAGTTATTTTCCAGCGACAAAGAGAAGAGCACTAAATTTAAACTTAAAATTCTTTGGAAACAAATTTCTATTCAAAAATACTTTAAATAATATAACCTTTTAAAACTTTAAACACAGGGTTTGAAACCATCGGAAATTAAATTCTCAAATTTCTTGTTCAAGATTCATTTTAGTTCCCAAATCAATTTATAAACAACTATCTATAAATTCATTTATAGAACAATAAATGATAAATTAAGTATTATAATTTCAAATAATCAATTTTAAATCAATTTATTAAGTTCCATAAATTTACTTATATATCAAAATTTTATTTCACTAACCAAATTTTAAAATAATATTGTGTCAGTTTATTCTGTCAAAGTGTTTTAGAAATCCTATCGATAGCGTTGATCAGACGAATCGATCGGAAACCCAAATCAACATCGACAACTCAAACAACACAATATATAAAACAAAACATAGATATACAAGTACAATTCAAAATGTTTGGAAAAATAGATTGGAAACAAAAGACAAGATGATTTAATAACAGAGTAGGAAGGTGGGTGAGTTTAAATAAATCGCGGGCAACCTTAACCGGGTCAACCGTGACTTAAATAATAAGATCGATGTGGATTTTTAGGGTAAATCTACATTCGATCTCAAGAGTTAAAGTTTGGAATAACAAAAGATATTAGCATCTAAACCAAGGATAGATGTAAATCTCTGGTAAATCGATGCCAATTGTAAAGGAGTTTCACCCTTTTACAATTCAATTTTTTTAAGATTGGCGGGACTGCCAATTCACTAAAAAGATCATTCGAAGCGGAGTTATGGAATACTCCAGGGTCAAAAGAAGATGAATAGTGAGGGATACGAATGGATCTTCGAACCGTAGGGAATGTTCCAAAATTCAAAGGAATCGAGTCAAAAGGAAGAGATTCAAACTCGAATGAAAGTGGTTCTGTAAATACATTCACTCCATATGCTGAGTTTCGCCTAGAGCTACCAAAGCTCTGATACCAACTGTAACAACCAGGTATTTTCAACCATTCGCATCCATTATAAGCGTATATGTAGACACTCATACCGGAATTGAATTGCTCAAAATACCGCGTTGTAAATAAAAATTTGGCAAATCTCAGAATGTACAGTAAATAAAAATCACAGATCACAGACACAGAGTAATAATAATGCAGCGGAAGTAAAAGAGATAGTAGTTCATGAAGCTACTATATAAATATATCAGAGTTACATAAGATACAATAGAAGAAATAAAGTATAACAGAAGTTTAAATATGATAACCAAGTACAAGATGAATAGAACAACCGAACTGAAAAGATGAAACTTGACAAGTAGATAATCTCCAGCGATTCCAATCTCCAGAAAGTGGAAATCCAAATCTGTGAATAACTCAGGCTGACCCGAGCGTAAATAAAAATACAAACACATGAGTCAGGACATACATACTTATACAATGTAAACCAACTCAAGTGAACTGTAGCAAAGATACAAGTATCTTAGAGATGCTTGGGACCACCCATCCTCTAAGGATCCGTTAAACTATATACTATGTAGTATATTGCGCTATATACAGTAGTGTATAATCAGTAAAGTAGAATCATATAGAAAATAACGTTAAGGGGATGGTGAACCTTAACGCGGTCGGATCTTTAAAACCAAAATCATAGTGGGCTCGCTATAAGGAGATGACACGGCACGCGAGGCAATGCCAGGGTGGATACACCGTTTGCACTCCCGGACCGGTGGTGACGGCAAGCCAGCAGCTTCTGCCCACCTCGAACAATACCCCCGAATCAAAGTGGCGCCACATATCGAATCACAAAAGTAATAGAATGGTTTCCGATGGAGCATGCTCGATGAAAGGGTGCGACCCTTTGTGTAGCCCGGTATAGCTCCTGTTTTAGTCATTTATGCCAACTCACGGGAGTTGGGTCCATGTAATATACCTCGAGAACGTCGCCACCTTCCTACTTCATTCTGGAATCTCCACCGCGTACACAGTTGTTAAAGTGGTTTTCGGTATTAGCCGGCTATAAGACAATATCCGATCCCGGTCTCCTTAACAACCAATCGTTATTATAACCCGTAGTTATAGCAAAAAAATATATATTTTATACTTCAAAATAAAATATCATTTCAACCCAAATCTTTATCAAAATAAAGATTAAATTCTTTCCAAACCATTTCAATATATCATCATACAATATCTTTCGATTCAAATATTTATCAAAATAAATATCAAGTCATTTCTAACCATTTCAATATATTAAATTATCATATCCTTTCAAAACTTCCTTTTAAATCATTTTAATATATCAAAATGTCATACCTTTCAAAACTTCGTTCAAAATATCTTATCTTTCAGCACTTTCTTTCAAATTATTTTAATATCAACATGTCATATCTTTCAAAACTCCATTTTCAAATCATTTTAATATATCAAAATATCATATCTTTTCAAACCACATTTCAATCATTTAATATATAAAAATATCAAAACCACATTCATTCCAAATCATTATTCATTATATTCAATTTAAAATACCATTTCAATTCACATTTCAAAACAGTTTATATTCAAAAAAAAACATTTTTAATCATTAAAATGAAGTTATTATGTTCAATAATTAAATTATTAAATTTCCAAAATTTTCAACTTCCAAAGTTCATTTATTCACTTACGTTTATCAAAAAAGTGAAATTCCACTTTTCACAGCATTTAGAAAACGCTACGGAAAGTTACATTCAAAACGATTCAATTTAACAAAAGACAACATTTTAAAATGTTGTAATAGGGTTTACTTAAATTGCAAATAAACTTAGTTAAATTCAAAAATTATAGCACTTACAAAATTGCTATAATAGTTTTTAATTCAATTTAGCTTTTTAGTTCATTATCAACAACTACAGCATTTACAAATACTGTAATATCATTTACATTGTAATTAATAGCATTTCAAAAATGCAGTCAATTAACTCCAAATATTCAATATAATTTCTCAACCAATTATATTTTTATTTAAAACATTTTTAACTCATAAAATCATACATTTCACATTTATAAACATCATTTAATTTTCCTCAAGTTCATGATTTTATAAAGTTAAATTTCCATTCAAAAATCAAGATTTAATAATAATTCACTTATTAAATTGCAATGTTAAATTTTAAATTCCTTGCATTAAATTTCAGGTTAACACTTAAGTTCAAATTCCCAAATATAACTTAGTTTTATTTTTATTTTCTTAACTAAAAGTTCACTTTTAAGTCAATTTCATAAATTTCCAATTTTAGTTATATTTCAAAATTTCAACTTAAATATTCATTCATTTCACATTCAACTTTATCAAAAATCATTAATATGATATAAAATCACTTTAAATTAATTTAAATTCAAAATATCATAAATTTATCATGTTTTCAAAGTTAATTTAAATTCCATTAAAAATTAAATCAAAATTTCTAAAATAACTTGCATTTCAGATTTTCTAACTTTTCCATAATTTATTTAACTTGTAGATTTCCAAAAAATCAATAATACTTTACAAAAATTATATTTTTATTTAATTTTAAATCAAAATATTATAATAATAAAATTTCTAAAATATTTTAAAATATTTAGAAAAACATATTTTAACTACGGGCCTGTATAAAATTTTCTACGATAGGTAAAGTGATACGGGTAATATATCAATTCAACCCGTAATTTACAGATAAAAATCCAGGTTTTATCTTTTCAAACCCGCAGTCCCAAGTAAATAAAATAAGTTGAAAATCGTTCAGGCCTATCATTTCAGCCCATAACGATTTTCCTCTATTCTAAAGTTCGTTCGGGTATGTATCATTTCAACCCATAGTGATTTCTAATCTACAGGGAACTTGCAGTGTGATAAACATATATAAAAATGAACAGTAACAGCATATATATAATAACAGATGATATGACATGAAATTTAATAGGTTTAACATCATATATAAATAATCACATGGTAGTTATAACATCATATTTAATTCTCCACATTCAGTTGTTGTTTCACAACTGCATAAGTATAAATGTCGTGTGAGCTTTACTCACCTTTTTGTGTTGGAGATTGCAATACAAATGACACAACGGATTCCAGAAGGCACGATGACACAACAATAGGCTCAAGTGGGAAGAGATCCAAGCTTAGAACTTGTGTTACAACCCAAAACAAAATAAAATTACAATTCAATGCAACATTGAATAGGAATAACTTTGAAATAAAAAGAGATACGAATACACGGTCTTTTGTCTTGCCTTCTACACTTTCTAGCACGGCTTAGGGAATGTTTTGGATCAGGTTTGGACATACTTTGGTTCAGGTTTGGGTCCTATAAGGCATGGCTACAAGGTATTGAAGTGGTGGGGGAGTTACTATGCATGAATATGAAGAGGCTTATGCAAATAGTGGGTTTTTTGTTCATTTTGGGTTAGGCTACATGGATCTATGGCTCGGCTATGGCATGTTTCAGATCTGAACAGAGGATGAAGGTGATGGTTAGGGGTGTGTCAAGGTAGTTGTGGAGCATTAGGAGGTGGCCAAGGTCATCTAAGGTGATGGTGATGAAGATTAGGTGGCTAGACATGCTTTTTAAGGAGTTTTAACATAGTTTTTGTGGATTTCGCATCATGGGATGGTCATGGAACTTGCTGGTCAGAGGAGGAAGGGTTTTGGTCGTGTATGATGTGGGGAAGGAAGTGGTGGTGGTCGGTGGAGGAGATGGTGGAGGTGTTAGGCCAAACAAAGCAATGAGAGGTCACGACAAAAATCAAGCAAAACAAAGAAGAAGTAGTAGAAAAACGAGAGGAGGAAGAGAGGCCATTGCTTATTTTTCTTTGCTCAGATCTGAAATGGATGTGTATTATTGATGGAATGAGAAACTTTCACGTGAATAAGCAAAAGAAAAGGAACGGCTACAATAAATTGATGCATTGATTGAAAAAGCAACGGTAAAAGAAACGGTGAAACGACTTTATGTTTCTTAGCTTTTAAAACCTTCCATACTTCCTTTTCTTTTAAATCAAGCAAAAAAAAATAAACTTCAGCAAGTACATCTAAAAACCGAAACAAAGTGAAAAAAAATAAAAATATATAATTAAATTTAAAGAAAATATAAAAAGAATTAAGGAAATTGCTTAAAAATTGAAAACATGGTTCAAAAATTACAATTAAAACATCAATGGCTTTGGAAAAAATATCTACTTCATTTTAAAAATATTCTAAAGCAAAATTTTGAAATAAAATAATTTATTTATCATTTCTAAAATAAAATAAATAATTAAATTGGAGAAAAATAGAATAAAGAAAATGTTTAAAAATTGAAAACAGGGCATGGAAATTACAAGAAAAATACTACTAGCTCTAGAAAAATTCCTACCTCACTTAGAAAATATTAAAAGACAAAAAAATAGATGAAATAGAATATCAATACATATTACAATAAAATATGACAAAGAAAAATAAAATTTATACTATTTAAAATAATAAAATTGCAGAATAAACAAATTGCACTCAATATTGAAATATACATAACTTTCACAATTTAAATCCGTTTCCAACGAAACAAAAAGCAGTGTTCTTAAAATTTTATGTACTTTCATAATAAAAGATAAAATTTAAATTTTCAAACTTTTAAAATTTTAAATTAAAAGTCAAAGTTTGACTATTTTTACCAAAAATTCACTTTTTGGAAAATATTCTTTTTAGTCATGCTTTGGAATGATAATTCATATCAAAACTAAAGTTTATCATTCAAAATAAATAAAATAAGTTTTTAAACCAAAAATTCAATTAAAATAATTAAAATATACAAAAAAATCATAAAATACAGGGTTGTTACACTCTCCCCCACTCAAAACTTTTCGTCCCCGAAAAGGAATGAGGTACGTGAAAGCACAGAAAAAGATAGAGTGAAACAAGATTAGGACAAGATGACAAGGAGATTGAAATTATACATGATGGCTATTGTTATAGGTAAGTTTTACAAGGTGGAGATGATCTTTCCAGGATTCTCCAAAATTAAGAACACAAGCACGAAAAGGTGGGTTCAAAATGATTACCAAAGATCTATCAAAGATTATAGAAAGATGCCTATACCAATCTATAGCAAGATAAGGATGATAAGGACAACCAAAAGATAGTTTGGAAAACAAAATAAGGAAATGAATTTGAAAGCACGGAAATTTCAACTTAAATGGAGAATAAATCTGTACACAAGTTAAATAAATCTTAACTATCTCAAATTCCATTATCTTATTATCCAATCATCTTAAATTAACAATTTTTAAAACCAAAGGGTTTGAAAAATAATCATTTATTATACTCATAATGTACTTAATACATTTAATTCTTCTTTATTCCTAATTAAAATTAAATTTATTCCTTTCAATATATTTATTACTTATGTTAAATATACTTACACTTATTATAACTGCTTTGTTTTATTCTTAGTTCTTTTAATATTATTTTTTTACTGTAAGTTATTCAATTACCCTTTATTATATTTACCTCTGTTAATCATTTTATAATTAAAATTTAAGTGTATAACATTTATTATAACTACTCAAATTTCATTTATTAAATCTTTTATATTGTATATTATCCAATTACATTGTTAACTTTTGAAAAATTAAGGTAAGTTATATTTAAATGCAATTGCATTATACAAATAGAACTTTCCAATTAAATCATTTCATCCTTGAATATTCATCCAAAATTTTGATTTTCTTTTTATAATTGAATTTAAGAATTAAATTTTCGATTTCTTCAAACCATTTAGAGATAAATAAATGTATATACATAACTTATCGAATCAAATTTTTAAATCACATGTCTATATTATATATTATAGATCAATTCATATTTTAGAAAATTCAAACAAAATTAAATTCCCAAAATAAAGCTGTAGCAAGACTACAGAACAGTCTCTTCACTTCAAAACTCGAAAATGAACGTCGATGATGCTGCAGTCATCACCGAAGTTATTTTCCAGCGACAAAGAGAAGAGCACTAAATTTAAACTTAAAATTCTTTGGAAACAAATTTCTATTCAAAAATACTTTAAATAATATAACCTTTTAAACTTTAAACACAGGGTTTGAAACCATCGGAAATTAAATTCTCAAATTTCTTGTTCAAGATTCATTTTAGTTCCCGAATCAATTTATAAACAACTATCTATAAATTCATTTATAGAACAATAAATGATAAATTTAGTATTATAATTTCAAATAATCAATTTTAAATCAATTTATTAAGTTCCTTAAATTTACTTATATATCAAAATTTTATTTCACTAACCAAATTTTAAAATAATATTGTGTCAGTTTGTTCTGTCAAAGTGTTTTAGAAATCCTATCGATGGCATTGATCAGACGAATCGATCGGAAACCCAAATCAACATCGACAACTCAAACAACACAATATATAAAACAAAACATAGATATACTAGTACAATTCAAAATGTTTGGAAAAATAGATTGGAAACAAAAGACAAGATGATTTAATAATAGAGTAGGAAGGTGGGTAAGCTTAAATAAATCGCGGGCAACCTTAACCGGGTCAACCGTGACTTAAATAATAAGATCGATGTGGATTTTTAGGGTAAATCTACATTCGATCTCAAGAGTTAAAGTTTGGAATAACAAAAGATATTAGCATCTAAACCAAGGATAAATGTAAATCTCTGGTGAATCGATGCTAATTGTAAAGGAGTTTCACCCTTTTACAATTCAATTTTTTTGAGATTGGCGGGACTGCCAATTCACTAAAAAGATCATTCGAAGCGGAGTTATGGAATACTCCAGGGTCAAAAGAAGATGAATAGTGAGGGATACGAACGGGTCTTGGAACCGTAGGGAATGTTCCAAAATTCAAAGGAATCGAGTAAAAATGAAGAGATTCAAACTCGAATGAAAGTGGTTCTGTAAATACATTCACTCCATATGCTGAGTTTTGCCTAGAGCTACCAAAGCTCTGATACCAACTGTAACAACCAGGTATTTTCAACCATTCGCATCCATTATAAGTGTATAGGTAGACACTCATACCGGAATTGAATTGCTCAAAATACCGCGTTGTAAATAAAAATTTGGCAAATCTCAGAATATACAGTAAATAAAAATCACAGATCACAGACACAGAGTAATAATAATGCAGCGGAAGTAAAAGAGATAGTAGTTCATGAAGCTACTATATAAATATATCAGAGTTACATAAGATACAATAGAAGAAATAAAGTATAATAGAAGTTTAAATATGATAACCAAGTACAAGATGAATAGAACAACCGAACTGAAAAGATGAAACTTGACAAGTAGATAATCTCCAGCGATTCCAATCTCCAGAAAGTGGAAATCCAAATCTGTGAATAACTCAGGCTGACCCGAGCGTAAATAAAAATACAAACACACGAGTCAGGACATACATACTTATACAATGTAAACCAACTCAAGTGAACTGTAGCAAAGATACAAGTAACTTAGAAGATGCTTGGGACCACCCATCCTCTAAGGATCCGTTAAACTATTTACTATGTAGTATATTGCGCTATATACTGTAGTGTTTAATCAGTAAAGTATAATCATATAGAAAATAGCGTTAAGGGGATGGTGAACCTTAACGCGGTCGGATCTTTAAAACCAAAATCATAGTGGGCTCGCTATAAGGAGATGACACGGCACGCGAGGCAATGCCAGGGTGGATACACCGTTTGCACTCCCGGACCGGTGGTGACGGCAAGCCAGCAGCTTCCGCCCACCTCGAACAATACCCCCGAATCAAAGTGGCGCCACATATCGAATCACAAAAGTAATAGAATGGTTTCCGATGGAGCATGCTCGATGAAAGGGTGCGACCCTTTGTGTAGCCCGGTATAGCTCCTGTTTTAGTCATTTATGCCAACTCACGGGAGTTGGGTCCACGTAATATACCTCGAGAACGTCGCCACCATCCTACTTCATTCTGGAATCTCCACCGCGTACACAGTTGTTAAAGTGGTTTTCGGTATTGGCCGGCTATAAGACAATATCCGATCCCGGTCTCTTTAACAACCAATCGTTATTATAACCCGTAGTTATAGCTTTAAAAAAAATATTTTATACTTCAAAATAAAATATCATTTCAACCCAAATCTTTATCAAAATAAAGATTAAATTCTTTCCAAACCATTTCAATATATCATCATACCATATCTTTCGATTCAAATATTTATCAAAATAAATATCAAGTCTTTTCTAACCATTTCAATATATTAAATTATCATATCCTTTCAAAACTTCCTTTCAAATCATTTTAATATACCAAAATATCATACCTTTCAAAATTTCGTTCAAAATATCTTATCTTTCAGCACTTCCTTTCAAATTATTTTAATATCAACATATCATATCTTTCAAAACTCCATTTTCAAATCATTTTAATATATCAAAATATCATATCTTTTCAAACCACATTTCAATCATTTAATATATAAAAATATCAAAACCACATTCATTTCAAATCATTATTCATTTTATTCAATTTAAAATACCATTTCAATTCACATTTCAAAACAGTTTATATTCAAAAAAAAATCATTTTTAATCATTAAAATGAAGTTATTATGTTCGATAATTAAATTATTAAATTTCCAAAATTTTCAACTTTCAAAGTTCATTTATTCACTTACGTTTATCAAAAAAGTGAAATTCCACTTTTCGCAGCATTTAGAAAACGCTACGGAAAGTTACATTCAAAACGGTTCAGTTTAACAAAAGACAACATTTTAAAATGTTGTAATAGGGTTTACTTAAATTCCAAATAAACTTAGTTAAATTCAAAAATTATAGCACTTACAAAATTGCTATAATATTTTTTAATTCAATTTAGCTTTTTAGTTCATTATCATTAACTACAGCATTTACAAATATTGTAATATCATTTACATTGTAATTAATAGCATTTCAAAAATGCAGTCAATTAACTCCAAATATTCAATATAATTTCTCAACCAATTATATTTTTATTTAAAACATTTTTAACTCATAAAATCATACATTTTCACATTTATAAACATCATTTAATTTTCCTCAAGTTCATGATTTTATGAAGTTAAATTTCCATTCAAAAATCAAGATTTAATAATAATTCACTTATTAAATTGCAATGTTCAATTTTAAATTCCTTGCATTAAATTTCATCTTAACACTTAAGTTCAAAATTCTCAAATATAACTTAGTTTTATTTTTATTTGCCCAACTAAAAGTTCACTTTTAAGTCAATTTCATAAATTTCCAATTTTAGTTATATTTCAAAATTTCAACTTAAATATTCATTCATTTCACATTCAACTTTGTCAAAAATCATTAATATGATATAAAATCACTTTAAATTAATTTAAATTCAAAATATCATAAATTTATCATATTTTCAAAGTTAATTTAAATTCCATTAAAAATTAAATCAAAATTTCCAAAATAACTTGCATTTTAGATTTTCTAACTTTTCCATAATTTATTTAACTTATAGATTTCCAGAAAATCAATGATACTTTACAAAAATTATATTTTTGTTTAATTTTAAATCAAAATATTATAATAATTAAATTTCTAAAATATTTTAAAATATTTAGAAAAACCTATTTTAACTACGGGCCTGTATAAAATTTTCTACGCTAGGTAAAGTGATACGGGTAATATATCATTTCAACCCGTAATTTACAAATAAAAATTCGGGTTTTATCATTTAAAACCCGCCGTCCCAAGTAAATAAAATAAGTTGAAAATCGTTCAGGCCTATCATTTCAGCCCATAACGATTTTCTCCTATTCTAAAGTTCGTTCGGGTATGTATCATTTCAACCCATAGTGATTTCTAATCTACAGGTAACTTGCAGTGTGATAAACATATATAAAAATGAACAGTAACAGCATATATATAATAACAGATGATATGACATCAAGTTTAACAGGTTTAGCATCATATATAAATAATCACATGGTAGTTATAACATTATATTTAATTCTCCACATTCAGTTGTTGTTGTTTCACAACTGCATAAATATAAATGTCGTGTGAGCTTTACTCACCTTTTTGTGCTGGAGATTGCAATACAAATGACACAACGGATTCCATAAGGCACGATGACACAACAATAGGCTCAAGTGGGAAGAGATCCAAGCTTAGAACTTGTGTTACAACCCAAAACAAAACAAAATAAAATTACAATTCAATACAACATTGAATAGGAATAACTTTGAAATAAAAAGAGATACGAATACACAGTCTTTTGTCTTTCCTTCTACACTTTCTAGCACGGCTTAGGGAATGTTTTGGCTCAGGTTTGGACATACTTTGGTTCAAGTTTGGGTCCTATAAGGCATGGCTACAAGGTATTGAAGTGGTGGAGGAGTTACTATGCATGAATATGAAGAGGCTTATGCAAATAGTGGGTTTTTGGTTCATTTTGGGCTAGGCTACACGGATCTATGGCTCGGCTATGGCATGTTTCAGATCTGGACAGAGGATGAAGGTGATGGTTAGGGGTGTTTCAAGGTGGTGATGGAGCAATAGGAGATGGTCATGGTCATCTAAGGTGATGGTGATGAAGACTATGTGGCTAGACATGCTTTTTAAGGAGTTTTAACATAGTTTTTGTGGATTTCGCATCATGGGATGGTCATGGCACTTGCTGGTCAGAGGAGGAAGGGTTTTGGTCGTGTATGATGTGGGGAAGGAAGTGGTGGTGGTCGGTGGAGGAGATGGTGGAGGTGTTAGGCCAAACAAAGCAATGAGAGGTCATGGCAAAAATCAAGCAAAACAAAGAAGAAGAAGTAGAAAAATGAGAAGAGGAAGAGAGGCCATTGCTTATTTTTCTTTGCTCGGATCTGAAATGGATGTGTATTATTGATGGAATGAGAAACTTTCACGTGAATAAGCAAAAGAAAAGGAACGGCTACAATAAATTGATGCATTGATTGAAAAAGAAACGGTAAAAGAAATGGTGAAACGACTTTACGTTTCTTAGCTTTTAAAACCTTCCATACTTCCTTTTCTTTTAAATCAAGTAAAACAAATAAACTTCAGAAAGTACATCTAAAAACCGAAACAAAGTGAAAAAATTAAAAATATATAATTAAATTTAAAGAAAATATAAAAAGAATTAAGGAAATTGCTTAAAAACTGAAAACATGGTTCAAAAATTACAATTAAAACATCAATGGCTTTGGAAAAATATCTACTCCATTTTAAAAATATTCTAAAGCAGAATTTTGAAATAAAATAATTTATTTATCATTTCTAAAATAAAATAAATAATTAAATTGGATAAAAATAGAAAAGAACTAACGAAAATGTTTAAAAATTGAAAACAAGGCATGGAAATTACAAGAAAAATACTACTAGCTCTAGAAAAATTCCTACCTCACTTCGAAAATATTAAAAGACAAAAACATACATAAAATAGAATATCAATACATATTACAATAAAATATGACAAAGAAAAATAAAATTTATACTATTTAAAATAATAAAATTGCAGAATAAACAAATTGCACTCAATATTGAAATATACATAACTTTCACAATTTAAATCCGTTTCCAACGAAACAAAAAGCAGTGTTCTTAAAATTTTATGTACTTTCATAATAAAAGATAAAATTTAAATTTTCAAACTTTTAAAATTTTAAATTAAAAGTCAAAGTTTGACTATTTTGACCAAAAATTCACTTTTTGGAAAATATTCTTTTTAGTCATGCTTTGGAATGATAATTCATATCAAAACTAAAGTTTATCATTCAAAATAAATAAAATAAGTTTTTAAATCAAACAATCAATTAAAATATACAAAAAAATCACAAAATACAGGGTTGTTACACAGATGGTGTAGAAACCAATGATCCAGATTTGTTTTAGGTTAAAATATTAAAAAAAATTATAAATTAATTATATTATAACTCATGAATGTTTAAAAATGTATATCTTCTTTATACGAGGTCCGTTTTGCGCGAAACGTTGAGTTCATATTGGCGAGCACTGCATTCTAGAGCTAGATTGTTATTTATTTGAGCTAGTGACAATTTTGGTTAAAATTAAACACTCGTTTAAATTTAATCGAAATAAATTGCCATCGCGGCGGCTGCAACCAAAGTGACTAAAACTCACTCTCTCCGTCTCGCTTATATTTTCATATAAGTGAGAATAAATTTATTTATGATGATTAACGCTTTTTTGGTTGATTATATATATATATATATATATATATATATATATATATATATTAGTTGGTTTGGATGTATTCCCGCATATTTTAGTAGATGAGATCCTATACATTCCCGTGTATGAGCGAATGACCAATGGTACGCGCGTCTGCCTCGAAGTGGACATTGTACATATTTTCTCATGTGTATATTTGTTGCAGGTGACAGGTTGGAGGGATCCAATTGGATTCCTCACCAGTGTTGATTTTTATTTACAGATATTTTTATATATGCTATTATCATGTGATATATGATGTTTGGATGCCATGATTGATATGATTGATGTGAATTCCCTTATTTAGCACATTTGTAGCGTTGGGCCATATTTTGGAAATTTAAAAATATTGAAATGATGATTTCAGTTTACAAAGAATTTCAAAATGATTTTGAAAATATATAACTTTTGAATGATTAAAGAAATGGATTTGTTTTAAATAAATAAAAAGTTATAATTTTTATGTTATAAAAAATATGGCTCTTGTGAAATATAATCAAAATATGATTTTTGAAATATGGAGATAGCTATTTTGTAAAATAAGTTAAATTGGGATGTTGAACTTATTACAAATAGTTTATATATAAGATCTATAAAATGGATACTTTATAAATCTAATAATGACATTATATACGAGTTTTGTAAATATTAAAATGAAGTTATAGTTGAATCTTATAAGTAAATAAGATTTATAAATTTATGAAGTTAAACAAAGAAGAATTCGCAAAATAAAGAGATTTATAAGCAAATAAGCTTATAATTGGATTTTAACTTATAAATGGGATAGAAATGGAAATTTGTTAAAAAGGAATTTTATATATGCAAGTGTTTAAAAATTATAAATAAAATTCGTTAAACTATTTTATTAATGTGAAATCAATTTAATTTGATAAGTTAAATATGAAAGTTTATTAAAGGAATTATACTCACGATTTTGGACAGTGAATAATCCTTTAAATTAAACATTTAGAAGTAATGATTTTGGGAAGAGAATTATATTCACGATTTTGGACAGTAAATAGTTCTTTAAATAAAATGAATGTTCTAGAAAGCGATATTTTAAATTGGATTTTAAATGGTTTGAAAATAATATGATTTGTAAATTTTATTATAATTAGAATAAGTATAGGAAAATGTTTTCCAAATATCCAATAAGTGAAATGGTTTTGAATGTTATCTTTTTAAAAGATATTTTGAAGTGAATAGTTGGAAAGTTATTTGATTTATAAACGATTAATAAAATCAAGCCCAGTGACTAGATTTTGTTTGTTGCTTTGATAGTTAAATAACCAACTATGAAATTTGATCATTTTAGTTTCTCAACATGATTTAGAAACTAATTAGTCATACACTTAGTACGTAACTGACTGTGTAGACTTGATTATCATTTGTGTTGAGAATGTTGATTCGTGTAGTGCAAAGTGATTACTCCAATCTATCGATCTTCCATCTTGGCCGAAGGATATCAAGTTGAAAGTTGGAAACATGATAAGCCTATGAGACTTAGTTTCTGTGTGAGATTGAGAAACACTTTTGCGTTGTTGGTACGAAGAGACCGGGATAAGATTTATCTGAAAACCACTTCGTACCAACATCTATACGACGATTGTGCAGGTTGGTCGATGATATTGATATTTAGGATTTTCATAGTGAATGACTGCTTGTTTATCGTTTGGGGTTAAAATCCTAATATACGTCTAGTAGCAGTAGTCTCTTCATTATGAAATATCTAATGCAAGGGCTATCGCTATTGATCCTATAGGATATGGTAGGAGAGTACCTTTGGTTTGTCCTTTTCTTAGACAACTTTTATGGACGAGTGTTTGACATTGCATTTTTAAGATTACATACATTGGTTTTTGCAAACGTACATCAATTGGAGGCGGTGAATGCAACTTCTCTTAGCTTAACACCCTCCTTGAGATGTACGAGCTCAAAGGAAGGTTGTATTTTTATGGAAGGCAATTAGTAGTCAACAGAAATGGCAATGTGACATTCAAAGATGATGCGATATGTGAAAGGTAAACGATACCTCTTTTGGCCTTATTCTCCGAAAAATGACTGAAATAGGGATAGAAGCAGCAAGGCTAAAACGGGTCGCTCCCATTAGGAGATGTCATCACTCTTCTAGATATATATTTACACGCTATGACGTCATGTATCTGATTATTGTTTATGTATGCTTGTGGCCACGGATTTTAGGTCGGTAACGATCGGAGTGATGACATATTAGGTACTATCCAGAGATAGGTAGGCTGGTCTTGTGTTGGTTTAAGCGCCGAGTATCTCGACCCTAGGTACATCCCTCTAAAGGAATATCGAGTTTTTGAAAAGGTATTCCCTTCACTTAGTCATTTGTATGGAATCCAAAATCCACTACGTGCCTGCCATTTTGTTTTTTATAGCCTAGTATTGTTGGAATTTAATAATGATAACAATTTCAGCTATGATTAATTATTATTTTTATACTAGACACTAGTATAATATAATAGGATTCGATAAGAAATGCTTTTGGTTATCGTAAGGGAAAAACCCATCCGTGTTCATGTGTGGGCGTGTCTTACAAGATACCTTTTGTTTTGATAAAGAAAAAGTTTTAATAACTTTATAAATTCAGTTGAGGTGTGTTTTCTCATGCTGGTTTACCAGACTGATCCAGATGTTCTTCCCTTTCAGTGCTCGGGTCAGGCCGAGTATATTTACAGGTTTAGATTTGGCGCTTTTGAAGCTTCAGCAGGCGAGCTGTAGATCTCCATGTCGTTTACACATATCTGTTTATTTTTCCGCTGCTTTGCATTGTTGTTGTTGTAAATTATCAGCATTTGTGTACTCTGATATTGGTTTATGTATACTACAGATTTCTCTTTATAAAGATTATTGATCTATATTATATGTTATTCAACTGCGATGTAGGATTCTGTATTGTTTTGGTTCTGCTTCTCTTTTCTTCTTCTCTTCTCTTCATCTTTCTTCTCTCTTTCTTCTCACTCTCTCTTTTCTTTCTCATGATTATTTGCAATCGGTGCACTCTGGGTCAAACACACGTGGTTTGGTGTCGGATTCAGAGGGTGCCGAGTGCGGCTCGTCATAGATGTTAGATAATTAATTTTTTCTGGTACGTCCGAGTCAGCCAATGGTTAGTAGTTTGCCAAAAAAAACTATGTTGTTCGGACAGATAGTCCATTTATTACCTAATTTATGAGTATATATGATATTGCTATTATTGTTTTAATCAGTTTGATTATAGGATTCTGATTTGCAAAAAGATATGTTTTAAAGGGATATTAGTGAGGCGAAACCCATGCTGCTAAGCAACATGGTCTCACTTAATATCAGAAATATGAGAAGTAATAGTACTATTCACACTGGGCTTTATGTCTGACTCGAAGTTTATGTATTCCCGCCAGTGCTGCGTCCACCCGTACATAACACTTCCTGGAACTAATGCAAGTAAATCGCCCTTATCTTACTAAATCCAGTTTCAACATCCTCCTAGAAGACCACCCAATTGCTTGCGTTTACGAATCTTTTTGATCTTATCAACTAAGCGAAGTAAATTCGCCCTACAACTCAGATATGGAACTAACTTCCCTACTCTATCACACATACATCATGGCCCTAAACAGTGCAGCATACCATTCATTATTAATCAAAATTTCTTATATTTAATTGGGCCAAAGGCAGAGGTTCAAATTATCATTTCTGAATTATTATTTGTTCATGCCTTAATTATCAAGTTGTACACATATTAGTGAATCCTAACTTTAGTCTGATTATCAATTTACAATCAAAACATAACAATTCAGGATATACAACTTGACGATAAAATAGGTTAATAGTTTTCAGTACTTCCAATTTTAAGGTTTTAGCTTTAAATTTAGAATTTTGGCATATTCGATCTAAATTTCCAACATATTCATTTTAACATAACAATTAAATTTATAGTAATCTAACATATTCAATTCACGTTTCTAACATATCCAATTCATGTTTCTAACATATATAGTAACATATCCATCTCCAATATAGAATTAATATATCAGGCTTAAATATCCAATTCATACCTATTATTCTAATCCATATGCATTTTCGGTTAATTATCCAGTTTGCACCTATTATTCTAATCCATACACATGTTCAATTAATCAACTAAGACATTCAATTCAGATCTTATATAGAAAACATAACCTTAACATATTTGTTGATTCATGAATTTTGATTCATGACACAAGCTTCAGAGATCATACGACGAGAATACTATACGAAAGCAACAAAAAGAGAATAAGTGTATATTATGCACTACAAAGGAGACAAGACTACAATCCAGAGATTAGTATGAATATTTAATGTATCGAGTCTTAGAATATTGTTAAAATCATTCCTCAAGTAGTCACACACATACACAAATTGATTTATATTAAGTTATACATAAATTAGTGTGTACTGTGCAATTGACAACAGGTCGGCTGACCGACCAGAAACCTCCGTCGACCGACTCTACGTCAAGTGCACAGATATACATTGTTTTGTATATGTTTTCAAACCTCAGCTAACCGGCCAGTTTTCTAGGTCGACCGACCTGAACATAACGGCTAGTTTTCTGAAGAGTTGCGATTGTTCATGAAGAGGAATGTCCCTCAATCCAAGAGATACGGAGACAATTTTTGATTGAAACTCTTCATGAAAGATTATAACTATTCTACAACTATATAAACATGTTCAAATCACTTCTACAATCATTGATTCTGTATTATATTTCTGAAATCTATTCTCTATTTATTTCTGCAAATAAAAGCATTCATTCTCATTTAATATCTCTAGAATCTCTGAATTAATTTGTATACTTTGATTCTACGAGATTATCTTCCTTCTACATATTCACATACACTACATATTCCTAAGGATTTGATTATAGGAAATTGTACTATCAAAAGACAATTCGTGTAATTCAGAACACACTCGTCAATAAAGTATTTGTATTAAGTTAAAGTCCTCTTCGGCTGTAGAGGCGGAAAAATTCCTGTTCGTCTACTCAGGTGTGATATACCTATTCCTCCGGGTTAAGTGAGGGGTTTAGTCTAAATCCAGAGGATATTCTGGGACTGGACGTAGAACGGGAAGTTCGAACCAGTATAAAAATTCCTGGTGTGCTTACTTCAATTTTTATTTTACTACTATTATCAGTTTCCGCGTTTATATATTATATTACACGATCCTTAGTACTGCACGTACACTTTCATTTGGTATCAAAGCAAGGTTTCCTATAACCGTCACAAAGTTATTTGATATTTATTTCTAGTAATATGGCAACGACACAAACTAACAATGTTAGCACTAACACTAATACTAGTTTCACAGAGGGTCAATCAACTTCACGACCTCCACTTTTTAATGGTTTAAATTATAACTATTGGTCAACTAGAATGAGAATCTATATGCAATCTAGTGGTTTTGATATCTGGAATGTTATACAAAGAGAGTACACAACTCCTACTGGAGAATACTCAACTTGGAGTAACACACAAAAACTAGATGTTACATCAAATGCAAAGGCTATGAATATTCTATTTTGTGCATTAGATAGAAATGAATTCAATAGAGTTAGCATGTGCACTTCTGGTTATGAAATATGGAGAACACTTAAGATAACACATGAGGGAACGAACAAAGTTAAATTAAGAAAAATTTCTATGTTGAAAAATCAATTTGAAAATTTCAAAATGAGGCCAAACGAATCTATAAATGATATGTACTATAGATTTCAGGATATTCATCATGCTCTACTATCATTAGAACAAACATTTACTGATTTTGATGTTGTCACAAAAATCTTAAATTCTTTAACTGACGAATGGGAAAGAAAAGTCCTAGCCATTGAAGAAGCAAGTGATTTGTCAACATTAAAACCAGAAGAATTGATAGGTAATTTAATGTCCTACGAAGTAAATTTACAAGCAAAGAGAAATGTAGCACAAGAAAAGAAGAATGTGGCATTTCAAGCAGAAAAAGATGATTCCGACTCAGAGAATGAAGATATGGCAATGATTGCTAAAAATTTCAAAAAGTTTCTGAAATTCAAAAGAAATAAATTCAGGGGATAAAAATAATTCCAACAACAATATCAACAGTAGCAAACCATCATCTTCAGCAATGGAATGTTATGAATGTCACAAGAAAGGTCACATGAAGAAAGATTGTCCTGAACGTAAAAAGAGCAATTTTAAGAAGGACAAAACCAAACGAAGAGCTTTCGCAGTCACTTGGGATGGCACAGACTCATCATCTTCATCAGAAAGTGAAAGCGAAAATGAAAATGAACAAGAAAATGTGTGCTTCATGGCTTTATCAGACGATGTAAGTGATCTTAGTTTTGAAGATTTAATTGAAATTAATTTTGAATTAGTAGATTTAGCAAAGCAACTTAAAAAGAAAAATAAAGATTTACAAAGAAAATTAGATAGGACAGTCTTAGAAGTAGACATGCTGAAAGATGAAAAGAAAATATTAGAAGAAGAACTTGAAATTTCTCAACAATCAAATTCTAACTTATCTTCTCAAATTTCTTCAATAACTGAAGAACTAGAAATTCAGAAAAGTAAAAATGATGTTTTATTTTTTGAAAATAATGGTTTAAATTCTAAAATTAAAGATTTAGATTTAGAAAAATCTAGTCTAAAAATAAAATTTGATGACATCTCTAACAATATCTCCAATTTCAATAAAGGAAGAGAGAATCTTTCTAAAATACTAGAAAATTCTCGATCCACTAACAACAAATCTAGACTAGGATTTAAGAAACAAAATAAGTTTGCTAAAAGTAGAATTAATAATAGTAGTAAAAAGGATACTAAGAAAACAGTTTGTTCAAACACTAAAACCATTAAGATATGGATTCCAAAATCAAATAATATTTTGATAAGAAATAAACATATCAAAATGTTCATGGAAACTGTTCATAATAACAAAAACTATGTTTATAAAGGGAATTCTGAACCCGTATGGGTTTGGCTTCCTAAGATCTTACTCTTAGGACCTTAAAAAGAAACGGGTACCAACGTTTTATGAATTTTTGCAGGTACCACATAAAAGGAGAGGAAAATGGATTTTAGACAGCTGTTGCTCAAAACATATGACTGGAAACAAAGAAATGTTGTCAAATATTATCTACTCAAATGGAGGATCGGTCACTTTTAGAGATAGCTCTAAAGGTTATATCATCGGTAAAGGCGATGTCAGCAGCAACAGTATCACTAATTTACCTCTCATTACTGATGTTTTATTAGTCAAAAATTTAAAACATAATTTATTGAGTACTAGTCAGTTATGTGATAAAGGTTTTAATATAACTTTTACAGAAAATAAATTTAATATTTTCGATAAAAATCATAACACTATTTTTGAGGAATAAGAGATAAAAACATTCAAATTTATGTTTAATAGCTAAGGAAAATGATTTCTGTCTTTGGCATAAAAGATTTTGTCACATAAATTTTAAAACCATCAACAAATTAGCTAAACATAAATTAGTTAAAGGATTACCTGACACAAAATTCAAAACAAATATATTTTGTGATGCATGTAAATTAGGAAAATTAACAAAATCTTCTTTTAAATCGAAAAGGGTAATTTCAACAGAATAACCACTTGAACTTTTACACATGGATCTTTTTGGTCCAACACAAGTTCAGTCTATTAATCATAATAGATATGTGTTTGTTATTGTAGATGATTTCTCTAGATACACTTGGACTTTCTTTTAAAAAAATAAAAGTGATACTTTTGATAATTTTAAATTGTTTGTTAAAAGAATACAAAATATTAAAAGTTTGAAAGTTAAAAATATCAGAAGTGATCATGGAGGAGAATTTGAAAATGAAGTTTTTGAACAATTTTGTAACAAGAAAGGTATTAACCATAATTTTTCATTTCCTAGAACACCACAACATAACGGCGTTGTAGAAAGAAAAAATAGAACATTACAAGAATGTGCAAGAACTTTATTAAATGGAACCAATTTATCAAAACATTTTTGGGCAGACGCTGTAGCTACTTCTTGTTATGTATTGAATCGTGTTTCCATTCGACCATTAACTAAGAATACTCCATGTGAACTTCTAAATGGAAGAAAACCAAATATTTCATATCTTAAAGTTTTTGGCTCTAAATGTTTTATTTTAAATACTAAAGATCAACTAGGCAAATTCGATCCAAAATCCGATGAAGGAATATTCGTTGGATATTCAAAACGAAGTAAAGCTTATCGAATTTTTAATAAAAGAAGTCAAATTATTGAAGAAAGTTTACATGTTTCATTTGACGAAAATTTTAAATATATAAATCCAAATATTACTATCGATTAGGATGATGAAGCTACTCAGAATGAAAATAGTAATACTGAAGAAATTTTCAATAATGATCATCATATTAATGAGAATATTACTACTAATATAATAAAATCTCCACCTAAAATTTTACGACATCATCCTGTGCAAAATATAATTGGAGAAGTAAATACGAACGTTAAAACCAGACATCAATTAAATCAAGTTGGTCATGTAGCTTTTCTCTCTAACATAGATCCTAAGAATATAAAAGAAGCCTCAACTGATGACTACTGGATTCTTGCTATGCAAGAAGAACTAAATCAATTTGAACGAAACAAAGTTTGGGAACTTGATCCTAGACCAAGTGATCAATCAGTTATCGGTACTAAATGAATCTTTAAAAATAAAGCAGATGAACTAGGAAATATAACTAGGAATAAAGCTAGATTAGTTGCACAAGGATATAATCAAGAAGAAGGAATAGACTATGAAGAAACGTTTGCTCCAGTCGCCCGACTTGAAGCAATAGGAATCTTATTAGCTTTCGCACGTTTTCATAATTTTAAACTTTATAAAATGGATGTTAAAATTGCATTTTTAAATGCTTACATAAAAGAAAATGTTTTTTGTTGAACAACAATCACTTTTTAATGATGAAAAAATTCCGGATCATGTTTATAAACTCAAAAAAGCTTTATATGGTCTAAAGCAAGCACCTCGTGCTTTGTATGATCGTCTTAAAAGCTATTTATTAGAATCTGGTTTTGAAATTGGTAAAGTAGATCAAACACTTTTTATCAAGAAAACTAATAAAGATATTTTAATAATTCAAATATATGTTGATGATATCATTTTTGGTTCGACAAATGAAAAATTATGTTAGTATTTTTAAACTATAATGACAAATGAATATGAAATGTCTCATATGAGAGAATTGTCATATTTTCTTAAATTACAAATTAAAAAAATTGAAAATGGAATTTTTATTAATCAAGAAAATATTGTTATAATTTAATTAAACGATTTGGTCTGGAAAACACTTCTGCCAAACCAACTCCGATGAGCATAACGATTCATCTCAACAGAGACGAAGAAGGCAAAAGTGTTGACCAAAAACTATATCGTAGTATAATTGGATCGTTATTATATTTAACAGCGAGTCGACCCGATATTATGATGAGTGTTTGTTTATGTGCTCGATTTCAAGCAAATCCCAAAGAATCACATATGCGAGCAGTTAGACGTATTACTCGTTATCTAACTAAAACCAAAGATTTCGGACTATTCTATCCAAAAGAATGTCCTTTCGAATTGGTCTCCTATAGCGATGTTGATTTTGGAGCAAGTCGGATGGATCGAAAAAGTATGAGTGGAACGTGTCATTTCATTGGACGTTCTTTGGTCTCTTGGTTTAGTAAGAAACAAAACTGTGTTTCTTTATCAACGTGTGTAGCAGAATATATATCTGCAGCTTTGGCATGTGCACAAGTCGTATACATGCAACAAACACTACAAGATTTTAATTGTTATCTTGAAAAATCTATAATTTATTGTGATAATACTAGTGCAATAAATCTTTCTAAAAATCCGGTAAATCACTCACAAACAAAACACATTGATATTCGTCATCACTTTCTTCGTGATTGTTTGGAAAAAGGATTGATAAATTTAATACTGAAAATCAAATTGCTGACATTTTTACTAAAAATTTAAATGAAAATAGTTTTATCAAACTTAGACGAGATTTAGGAATAATGTCTTTAAAAGATTTATAGATAAAAATATGCAAAAATATTGAAAAACAAAAATTGTTTTATTTCTGACTAAAGCGGAATTCGAACTCATGATCTCTGACTTGTTTGATAGATGTTGTGTTATAGTCACTTGAGCTATGAGTGTTTCTTGTCTCAGTTTTCCTTAAAATTTGTTTTATTTATTTTGTTTTTAAGAAATAACTATTTTTAGTTCTAAACTATAAATCAGACATTTACAAACGGTTTTATCGTTAAACTTCTATGATTATATTTAAAATTAGTTTCTATCCACTAGTTTTTTCAGCAAACAGATGTTTATATATACTATGCTTATCTTTCAAAACATATACTAAGAAAAATTTAAAAAAAAATATAAACAAACAAAACCTGAAAAATGTCTTCAAACAATGACCCCTATAATTCCGAAAACTCTCATCTATCATACTCATCTGTGGACGATGATGTTTCCGACCAAATACCTGAAAATGGCCCCTATCCTACCTTTCCCATGGCTAAACGTATCCTTGATTTCTCTTCTCCGGATAAAGATCCCCGACACGGGTGGAAACCATGGGATGAATTCCATACGGGCTATACACCTGAAAAGAAAAGGGGGAAGAATACAATGATAATATCTCCATCCACCAAACAAAAAATTGATGAAATACATCACTACCAACAACAATAAATGAATATGCAACGGGAACTCTACTATGAACAAAAAGTCACGGCAAGACGTTTAAGTTTTCTACAAAATATTGCCATGAAAGTTTGTTCATCAAAAAAGGATGATGTTGCTGAACCTTCTTATAGAACCCCATCCTCTTCAAATCCTGTTCAAACTCCAATAGCTCCAAGATGGTCATCTATAAAAGATGTTCCGTCCCCAAACTCATGGGAACGTAGATTTTAACGAACGGTGGCAAAAACTTATATATATATATATATATATATATATATATATATATATATATATATATATATGTTATTGTTTTCAATAAGATGTATAAATATAATGCAATGATAATAAAATTTAAATTTCTATCATTTTTTTATAACAGCAAAAAATGTGCATTTCTAACAGTGTCGGCCGACCGAAGAACCTAAGTCGGTCAGCCGAAACCATCCCGAGAGTTTCAGCCACTCTCAATTAACCAAGTCGGTCGGCCGACCCAGTAATTTCGGCCGACCGAACGTGTAGACAGCTGTTTGCTTTTCCTTTTTACCTCATATTAGTAACCCATCCTTTCACCTTTTTCAACTTACCTCTTCACTCTTTCTTTTCCAATTTCAGTTTTTACCCTAGCCCTCATTAAAATTTTCTCAAATTTTTATCTTTTCTTCAAAAATAATGGCTCCAAAGAAGAAATCAAAGACTACCGGTGGCTCATCTTCATCAACTCCTGTAGATACTCAAATCGCCTCATGGCTTGTCAATGACGTAGCACTTCAAAGATGGATACAACTTCAAGATGCCAAAATCTTTGAAGAATCATTTGTAAGTTATCCTGATTTCGCTTCCTACCGTATTGAAAATGCCGCAATTAAAAGTGGGCTCGATACTTTTCTAGACCATAGAAAGAATAATTTGAAAATTAACCACATTATGGTCAAATTGTTCCTTGCTAACCTAAATCTTGTCAACCCTCCTAGAAACACTGAAAATTTTGTTTGGACATCGGTATGTGGCACCTCAATTTTCCTTTCCATTGATCGAATTAACCACATTTTAGATGCTAGACCGGGTGGAATCTCATTACATGATGTAGATTGTAATATATCTAGTTGTGACCACATAAGCCATTTATTTTTCGAAGATGATGCTACGGATTTTAGACAAACATCATCACTTAGACCTAGAGCTAGACTTTTTCACCGTTTCATGATGAAATCCATTATACCAAGAGGTGGCTCCTACCACTTAGTATACCCTGAAAATTTTAAAGCTTTATATGATATATGTTCGAATACACAAGTCAGTTGGGCACAAGTACTCATGGATGAGTTTCTCGCATTTGATCGAGGCAAGATGCTCATTTTTTTTATGGAGAATACATAATGAGATTGATCAATAGCTTCGTCCCACATGCTCCGGAATCTGAAACCTCCAAAGTTCGTTCTTTTGATTCAAGGACCATAAAACTAATGAAGTTGCCCGATGCACCTCCTAGATTTATACCATTTAACCAATGGAGTACTACTCCTCGAGAACAACTATGCCGTAGCTTTTCTACACCTCAACCAACAACTTATGTTACGGAATGTCTAACACGTCAACATTCAATTCAAAGACCAACTCTCGGAATTAGTACAGAGGCGGCCATTGATATTTTGGCTCAAAATCAACTAGCCTTGGATGCCCGGCTACGAAAAATTGATGGTCATTTCAAGAAAATCAAGGGCTTCTTCGTGAATTTATGGGATGCCTTATCATGTACTTCCGAATCCGGTGCCTCTTATGTTGCTCCCGGAAAAAGGCCAGCGCCAAACTTCTCTTTTTCCACTTCGGAGAATACAAGTTCCAGTACATCAGGAACTCACACTTCTAACGCTCAAAGACGTGGTAAGGAACATGCTCCTCCGGAAGAAAATATCTATCCAAAATTTTGGGATTCCGATGCTGATGAGGAGTGATCATGTTGTTTTACAACTTGCTATCTTATAATTTCTAGTATTCTGTTTTTTTAGATGTTGTGTACTAAGTAAACATCATTAATATTCCTATTTGCTTTGAGTATGTACTATTTAAAACTCGATGTTTATGTTGTGTTACATGTTCCATATTTTTTATACATCTAATAAGTATTCCTTTTTGTCGATGACAAAGGGGGAGAAATATATGAAAGCTAACAAATTTTTGCAGAAAAATCAGAAAAGTCGCCATATATTCAGGGGGAGAATATATATACTACTTCGTCATATAAGTATTGTCATCAATCAAAAAGGGGGAGAATGTTGATTCATGAGTTTTGATTCATGACACAAGCTTCAGAGATCATACGACGAGAATACCATACGAAAGCAACAAAAAGAGAATAAGTGTATATTATGCAATACAAAGGAGACAAGACTACAATCCAGAGATTAGTATGAATATTTTAATGTATTGCGTCTTAGAATATTGTTGAAATCATTCCTCAAGTAGTCACACACATACACAAATTGATTTATATTAAGTTATACATAAATTAGTGTGTACCGTGCAATTGACAACAGGTCGGCTGACCGACCAGAAACCTCGGTCGACCGACTCTATGTCAAATGCACAGATATACATTGTTTTGTATACGGTTTTAAACCTCAGCTGATCGGCAAGTTTTCTAGGTCGACCGACCTGAACATAACGGCTAGTTTTCTGAAGAGTTTCGATTGTTCATGAAGAGGAATGTCCCTCAATCCAAGAGATACGGACACAATTTTTGATTGAAACTCTTCATGAAAGATTATAACTATTCTACAACTATATAAACATGTTCAAATCACTTCTACAATCATCGATTATGTTTTATATTTCTGAAATCTATTCTCTATTTATTTCTGCAAATAAAAGCATTCATTATCATTCAATATCTCTAGAATCTCTGAATTAATTTATAAACTTCGATTCTATGAGATTATCTTCCCTCTAAATCTTCACATACACTATATATTCTTGAGTATTTGATTATAGGAAATTGTACTATCAAAAGACAATTCGTGTAATTCAGAACACACTCGTCAACAAAGTATTTGTATTAAGTTAAAGTCCTCTTCGGCTGTTGAGGCGAAAAAATTCATGTTCGGCTGCTCTGGTGTGATATACCAATTCCTCCGGGTTAAGTGAGGAGTTTAGTCTAAATCCAGAGGATATTCTGGGACTGGACGTAGAACGGGAAGTTCGAACCAGTATAAAAATTCCTGGTGTGCTTACTTTAATTTTTATTTTACTACTATTATTAGTTTCCGCATTTATATATTGTATTACACAATCCTTAGTACTGCACGTACACTTTCAATATTCAACTTAAATAAAAGGGTTTACGGTTTAACATATTCAAATAATTAGATTTAACATCAAATTCTATTTACTTTACACGTGTATAATTTAACAATTTAATTTAAGTGTTTCTATATCTAATCAACTTAAAACAAAACTAAAATTAACCGATTTAACCATTTTATTAGAACTGTGCCCACTCACCTTAGTCCTAAGATGTAGATCTACCCTTCAAATAGTGTATTTCTCTTAGAACTTATTGGACTCCTTTCTAATTACTATATTTCCTTTTAATATGGCTCAATATTGATCTGCGGATTATAATTTGGTTTAATTTGGGAATTAGGGTTTAGAGATAGATTGGAGTTGAGTTTAAATTTTGGCAGCACCTTGTTATGGTGTTTGAAAACTAGAAATTAGGGTCTAGGTTTGGTATTAATCTATAGGGGAAATCAACTAACACTGGCCATTAGATCAACATCAGAAACATCTGAACCATACCCCGTTTACTTGATTCCTACACGCGAAATCTAGACCATCCAAATGAAGCGGTATAGAACTAAAACCTCTCGATGATTAAGTGTTCAGGTCGATCGCCCTTAGGGTAGTGTCGATCGCCCATGGTTGACCTAGCCTATTGAGGGTTGACCCGACCGTTCTTTTTCTCTCCTTTTATTTTAATTCTACTTTAATTTTTATTAATCTTCTTGTTTCTATAGCTCTCACATACTAACTCCGATTTTAAAGTATTATATATCAAAATCATCCAAAAAATCGCTACAAACACAATAGTGCATGTTTCATAACCAAATTAAAATGTTTTTGAAAATTCACTTTTAATCCCTTATTTTAATTAAATTTACTTTCCGTTTAAATTTTCTATTTAGTTTCCATTTTTTAATTTCGATAAATTTCCAGGGTCTACAAGACATATGGGAAAAGATGGCAATATGAAAAATAGCTTTGGGGAGTACCAACTCCAGGAGTAATAAAATGGATCATGATAACATGAGCCCAATTGATACCTATCCACCCATGATGGCGTAGGTAGCCTTCTGTACCAACGGATATATCTAGGCGAAGCTCCCTGTCTTTGGAATAATGTTCTACTAAACTATGCGAATGACGAGGTGGGCCGTAGGTCAATAATTTTCAAACCTCCAAACACTGATTTCTCTAGAAAAAAATCCACCGCAAAATCTTCGGACTAACCACCTTGACATCATCCAAATCCTCTCCCTCCACGGCGATTCCCAAAATATCACCAAAGTCATCATCTCCCAACTCTCCTCACTTTCAATTGGAGATTGATGACACCATTATCAAAATAATATGCCAGATTCGTGTCAAATAGAAGCATGCAACGCGGGTAGCATTGCTGCGCAAAAGTGTCATAATGGAGGATCGATGCTAATCCTACTACTACGAACAATTCCTCTAGTCCAAAGGCAGCAAAATCTTCAAATTTTACTAGCTGATCCTGAAGAAAGATGAAATTGCTGAGGCCAAGTAAATGGAAATTTTCTTGTCACTCCGATCAAGCCAAGCAATCTCTTACGAGTAAGACCCGGATGAACTGAGGAAGAGCCAGGGGTTCGAGGTGGTGCCATGGACCAAGTAGAGGTCGAAGAAAGGAGATTAGAGCCAAATCTGGAGAGGTAGTGAGGCTAGATCTGGTGTGCAAAAATTATTGCTTGGGAGGGGAAGCCTCTGCTAGAGTGGGGCCTGCTATAGTGGAGAGGGAGGCGGCGTCGCTCGTCGTTACAAGGGAGGGACAGGAGGAGCAAAGGCCTTGACTTGGGGTGGATGGGATTGGGTTCGGCTGTGAGGAAGAGGAAGGAGCGATGGGGAAGAGGCGACTGAATGGACGCGGCATATAATGTCGCCTTCTAGGTTTAGGTCACACCCTAAGCCTGTCAACTAGTCGACCGCTCTAGGGAAATCGGTGGATCGCTACCGGTCGACCGCTAAGGTTTGACTGTTCGTCAAATTTCGGGCATAAGTTGAAGCTGGACCCTATTTGAGTTGGGTTAATTAATATTAATAACAATAATTATCATTTCTGCCATTTTCTTTGGTTCAACATGATCCCATAAATTCCTTCCTCTTCATGACAGTGCCCTAGCTCTTTGAACCCTTCCTCGGTCATTCACGGTATTCCTAACTAATATTGCTCCTGCCATCAACAAATTTGAAAACCCGATAGTATTCCAGCTACTATTCTCCATATTATTATGTATGGAAATATACCTCTGATTTACTGGTGGGTGATTCTACACTTCCTAACAACATACCCCAAACTTAATTTTAATGTCTTTTCTATTTTACCCACCCCTTAGAAAGAGTTGTAAGGGCTCTCAATTCTTTAAACAGGAAAAATCGTCGAGCTATACATACATTCGCTTTCATTTTTAATTTGTTTCTAAAATAGAAAACTCTTTTTTGCCCAAAAACTGCTTAAACCAAAATCAAATTTTATTTTATTAAATATTAAGAATTTCAAATTTTACCTTTTGGGTTGAAACTTTTTAAGATAGCTAAATCCGTTGTTATATATTTCTTGTAACAATCCGCAAATTTTGAACATATTTCAAATGAAAAAATTTAAATTTTGAATATAATTATTTTAAATTTGGAAATTTAATGTATAATTTTGAGCTTTGATGCGAAATGTTCTTCCAAATTTAATAAAATAAGGATTTTTCTTAAAATGCAAATTTTGGTCAACTTTGGTAAAAGTTTGACTTTCTGTGAAAATTTTAAATTTTGAATTGTTAACTTTTTTTATGAAGATGAATTTAATTCTAACATTTTCTTACTTTTCGTTTTGTTAAAATTTGATTTCTACTCCTCAAGTTTTGCAACTTTTGGCATATTACACGCAATTGTTTTCCCTATAACTTCTATCCTATTTACATGTTGATTTGTTTGGGCTTGTACTAATGGGCTAGAAACCCCTTTAGTAGATGAGAAGCCACCTGTTGAGATGACTATATAAGATCCTAGGGTTTTGGTTAGCCTCCATATCCATTCATTTGTGCCTACACAGAAAAATGTGAGTCTTATTCTCCTTCATCTTACTTCTCAAAACCCTAGACCTTCTTCCTCTTCTCCTCTACAAATTTTCCTCCTCCTTCCCTTGCAATTTCGGCCACACCTATTCCATCACCTTCCCATCACCAAACACCAACCAAAATCCACTTCTCCTCCTCCTTTCCCCCCTCTCCTCTTCTTAAAATTTTGGCATCCACCTTCTCTTCCCACCACAAACCCCATAACTGAACTTCCTTGAACTTTCCCCTTGCTTTGCCTTGGCCGTGACCATCTCCACCACTACCAAACCCTAGCCTAGCCTAACCCACGCACCTAGCCCGAGCCTTGCCATCTAAACCCTAACCCTAGCCCAAGGCCGAACCACCTAAACCCTAACCCAAGCCTTTGCATGTAACGACCCGTAAATTTTGATAAATAAATTTGTTAATTAAATAAGGTGTTTGTAATTAAATTTAGTAGAAATAAAAAAACTTTATAAATTAATATTGAATGAACGCTAAAATAAAATATAACAATGGTAATTAAAACCTAGTTATTTGTAATTTTGAATAAAATTCTAATAAATGAAGTAGTGAAATGTTTTTATCTAGATATAAATTGAATATGTGAAATCTGAGGTAAGTATTGAATTGATTTAATGTAATAAAACATGGTTAACAGAAATTGGATGTAAATTAATGAAGTACGTTATTGCAAGTTAATAATTTATGAACTTGAATAAACATTCCAATTCAATATAATAATTCAAATGTTGTGACTTAGTTTTAAATGGAATATAGTATAAACAAATGCAATCGGTGTATTTATGTATGAAATAATATATTGATTTATTTGTAACTAAATGTAAATTAATGCAATTGTGTAAGTTAATAAATAATTAATTTAGCGCAATCCCATTTAATTGAAATAACTATATGGTTATAATTTATTGTATCTAGTAAATTTGGAAATTTGATTCCAATAAATGCAATAAAGTATTAGAAATGTATATTGCTTTCATAAGATAGTATTAAGGGATGTAAACTTGTGATCTATGTAATAAATAAATAGAAACGTGAAATTTTCCATAAGAAATAAATAAATCTAAATTTAACGTTTGGTTACTATAAATTTAAGAAATAGTAGAAAAGGTTTTAATTTGTTAATTTAATATGATTATGTAATTAATACCGAAAGAAATAAAATTGGAAATAATATTAATGAAATAATAATTAAAATAGAAAATGAGTAATTAAAATAACTATTGAATTTACCAATGCAATGATATATTGCTTAATAGTAACTGAAAGTAAATAAAGGAAATAAGGTCATGGCAAGTGATAAATGTTAACAAATGAAATGATATAATTAGTGAAGTTAATGAAATTAATTGTATTATAAAGTTAATGGTAATGATTGTTATATTTAATTGGCCTTGTAAATCAAATTAGGAAATCTTTAATGTTTAATGAAATAAAAATCAATGTCCTATAGGTATTATGATATTGTTTGGAAGTGAAAACTTATAAGTATGAAACCAAGTAAGTAAATTAATTAAGAATATAAATAGCACTTAATGAACATATTTGGGAAATATAATTTAATAGTATGAAATGAAGCATACATTAATGAAATGTATCATAAGTCAATGTTAATTACACCCATAAATGTCGATTTATTGAATAGCAAGATTTTAAATCAAGTAAACGGTTTTATTTGGAATTCAATTGATAATTAATGAAGTTTAAGGTGAAATCAAATTGCAATTAATTGTCTAAATTTGTGCAGTTAGGATAGGTTTGATTTGTCATTGAAAATGGTTAATCCTATAAGATATAATAAATGTTAATATTATTTATAATATGAAGATTGGTTGATTTAAGGAGCGAAAACCAAAGATTTATTAATTTATTTGAAATTTGAAATCAAATAAGTGGATTAATTGCAAATAAGTGGAATATAATATTAAAATATTACATAAATGTGAATTTAGATGAAAAGTGAGAATGTTATTGTAATGGATGTTGATTCCAGTATTTATTTCATCTGTTTGTTAATAATGAGTTAAATAGTTTAATGAAAAGAAAATTTAATAGAAATTTTGGAAATTAAATTTATAATTTCTGAATTGAATGGAATTGAGGTTAATACTGGAATTGAAAATTTTATCAACTTTGTATCAACTTTAATTTGTTCAAATCATTGTAAATGTTGAGAAATATAAAGGTGATAAAAATTTGTCAATTTTAGAATTTAAAATTTAAAATTGGATTTAATTATTTAATTATAAATATATTTAATTAGTGTATAAATAGCCATTTTGGCCACTGACTCGGATTCCGACGAAACCAGTTTCATCGGATCCGTAACGGTGAATTATTGTAGGATTTCAAGTTTCGTAGCGATCGGACTTGTCGTTTGATCGTACGGACTCGAAACGCCTTGAAATCGAAATTGAAATCAATTGAAATCAATTTGAAAATATTTTGATTTCAGCATAACTTCTTCACACGATGGAATTTGGACTCGAAACCTTTTCCTATGCGTTTAAAATATTTTAAAACACCTATTTTGATATATGGGTTGATCCAATTTCATTCCGGAGTCGAAACGGGCTTTTTGGGCCATTTTGTCGTTAGCGCGTATATCTACCTTATCCATCTATTCTATTTTCAGCTTCGTCTATGTATATCCTGCTATAAACCCTAGCAACCTCTATTTCTCTTTATTATGTATGTACAATTCCATCAGCTCCTCCTCTTTCCAATGGCTGAATACCTAGATCCAATTACAAATTCGAAAATCAAATGAAAATTCAAACTCTTCAGAAAAATTCAGAAAAATAATATGTTGAAGCTCTCGAAGTGCGTAATCTCCTAGTGTAATTCGTTTTTCGATTCGAATCACAATTTTGTTCAGTAATCGATGTTTTCTTCTCGTCCGTTCATCACGCAACGATCAACATCGATGGATCGTCAAATTGATGATATCATCATGTGGAGAGTGTCGCATGCTTTCCATCGGCGTAGTTTATTTGGTGAAGTGACAGCTAGATCGAGCAATTTAATTCAATTCGGGTTTTAAATTGCAATCGACGGCTGTTCGATTTTGCTGGCGGCGCGACTTCATGGGGACGGCGGAGCTGTCATAGGGGTTCCAAGGGAGTGCGGCGACGAAGGTTGGCGTCTCGAACGACAGCGCGGCGTTTAGGAATTGAAGGCAGCGCTTAGGGTTTCGTACGAAGTGGGGATAGCCTGGAAGCTTGCGTTTTCGAGATGTGCGCGTGTAGTGAGGGATGACGTGTTCTCTTAATAGGTTTGTTTTATTTATTCTTATTTTATTTTAAATTCTATTTCATTCGTGCTAACTGATATAACTTTCTCACACGTGATCATATTCACGCGCGGTTTTCTCCGCTAGGTTCGTATTGGAATTCCGGACGTTTTGACGCTGGTTTGGACGGATTCTGAGACCATTTGAATTTTGGATTTAAATTGGATTCAAATTCAATTTAAATTCAAAAGGTGAGTGTTTTAACCCACTCACAACTTCTAAAATTTCTTATGTTTGTTAAATTAATTTATGGTGTGATTTGAAATTTATTTATGACTGTTTGGCATATTTTTAATCATCATCTCGGTTAAATTGCATTTATTTAATTAAATCGTTATTTAATTTTTCATTGCATATAAAATGCCAGTTAAATTGTTGTTTGTTTATTATTGCATATAAATTGCCATTTAAACAGTTATTTAATGTATTATTAAATATAAACTGCTAGTTAATACCTGTTGTTTATTATCCGTTCTATATTAATGCTATTGTTTGAATTGGATGATGATTGCGATAAATGGTTGATGGTTGATATCGGATGGATGGATGCTGTATTTTATATTGTTATAAACTGCAAGTTATTATGCATTCTCATTTCATTCGGGATTGCGGTTTGAAATGATATACAACCGCATTTTTATTTTTAATTGCGGATTGAAATGATAAACATCTGTATCACTTGACCATAGGATAGAAAATTATATACAGGCACCGTGGTATATATATACAATTATTTTTGAAATGATTTTTATGGTTTTGTAAAGAAATATATGGGCTATACAGATATTGATTTTCGATGTTATATAAATGCTATTTTATTTTTGATTTAGCTATGTATAAATTTGTTTTGAAGTATAAAATAAGCTAAATAATAAAGTTTGATTTCTTTTATATAATATGGTTAAGTATCTATCTGAATTTTATGGTATATAGAGTTTATAATGAATCAAATAAAAATTAAGGTTGGAAGATAAATGGGAATTTGATTTGAATTAAAGTATTTAAGAATTATCTTCGGGAAAATTTGATTTGAAATGTAAATAAATTTGAGGTTTAAAAGTTATCATTTATAACTTGATTTTTTTTGTTTAGAGGATTTAAATGAATATCAAAGTGATTTAAATGAATATTATCAAGTTAAATAAATTAAAAGTATATCCTGTTACTGGAAGTGTAAAGGTTTTACTTAGATGATACGTGATTTATTAAGTAAACATTTCAAATCTAAATAATAGTAATTGAATGTGATATATATGAAATTATCAAAGAATTCGTTTTGAAATGGTGGAATATTTAAAGCTTTGAAATGAAAATGGTTTATTTGGAGGTTCAAATCGGTACTTGGAATTTATTTGTAAAATTAAAGAAGCTATTTCATTTTATAAAGTAATTTAGTATTTAAACCATTTAAGGGGTGTAGTTATATTTCAAAGTTATGAAATTCAAAGTTTTATGTTTTGGAAGGTTATATTCAAGCGTTTGGTGTCGAAATATTATAACTTTGAAATGTTATGGTTAAAAAAAGGGATATATTTGAAATAAAATGATATTATATTGATTTGGGTTTTATAAATGATGTCATATTGATTTAGTTTAAACGAAGATGATATCGTATTTATATGGTTTTGAAATGAATATTTTATTCTGGTTTTGAAGAATAATTATTTTAAAATGACCGCGGTGTTATAATAACGTTTGGTTGTTAAAGAGACCGAGATCGGAAGTTGTCATACTCCCTGCCAACTCCGAAAACCACTTTAATAACTGTGTACGCGGTGGAGATTCCAGAATGAAGTAGGATGGCGGCGACGTTTCCTTTGAGGTAAAACAGGAGCGATTATCGGGCCAATGAGGTCATTCCTTTGATCGGACGCACTCCTTCGATATTATACTTTGACTTTTGGATTCATTCGGTGGCCACTTTTGATTTTTTTATTTTGAGGGTGTTGTCCGAGGTGGCGGTAGTAGCTGCTACGCGTTACCACCAGCCCGGATGCGTAATTGGTATATCTACCCTGGCATTGCCTAGTTGTGCCGTGTCACCTACCCTATCGCGCCTTGTACGAGTTTGGTTTTCTCCCGTAGCCCGTGTGGTATCCTCTGGTGGCTTCCCGATCAGGAGGGACTATGGTATTGGATGGACTACGGGGACTATTACGTGTTAAGGGGAATATTGTGTCACTCCTTAACGCTATTTAAAAGTATATTTATTTTACTATAGACACTATTGTAATTGCAAAATATTACTACATAGTAAATAGTTTAACAGAACCTTAAGAGATGTGAATCCCGAGCATCTTTTAAGTTACTGCACTCATATTTATTTCTGTTGATTTAACTCACATAAGATCTTTTAGTTCTCACTCAAGTGTTTTATTTTTCAATTCGCTTGGGTCAGTCCGAGCGTTTCAGGATTTGAAAATTTTATTCTGGAGGACGAAGACAAAGATTTGCAGTATTATTATCCACTATATTATTCCACTACACCATTTAATTCCGCTGCATTAATTATTATTCTTTGGTATGTGTACTCTGATATTTATTGTATAAAGAAATAATCACATGTTTTGTAAAATAGTTTTATGAACTATATATTGATTATTATATTTTATCCTTCCGCTGTGAGATTCTGTTTTGTTTTATTTCTTTTTTTTCTTATGTACCCCATAACAATCCGCCCTTCCATATGGTTTGAATTGGCACGTGTGTCGATTTAAAAGCGTGCGAAAAGGCGGGACGTTACATTGCACCACAGAACCTAACCCAAAAATCCTATGGCCGAGCCTAACCCAAACCCTATGGCCAAGCCTAACCCTAACCCAAACCACCTCTAAACCAAGCCTATGCAACCCTTAGATAAGCCTCTTATGTATTTTGCAAAAACATAATTTTATATTTTTATATGTGAATTATTTGTTTATATATGGAATTTATTTTATTTTTTGAAGCGTCGGATTTGGATTCTCCTCTTACTCAATCCGTAATTTGTCGTCATTATGTTGCGCTTTGAATCACTTTTCTAACCAGAGAAAGGTGAGTAATCACTCTTAACAACATACTTATAATTTTGGCGAATTGATGACAATTGAATCGTGCGGATATCTATATGCAAGTTTGACATTTCACCTATGATTATATCATGTTATTTCATATGTTTATATCATGTTATTTCATATGTTTATATTATGTTATTCATATGATTTTATTATGTTATTTCATATCATATTGTACCTATTTTGATCGTATGCCATGATATGTTGAATATTGTTATGTTATTTAATATGCTGCTCTCACACTGCAAGTTCCTTTACTATGGATTGAAATGATACATACCCGAACGATCTTTAGATTAAGGAAAATTGTTATGGGCTGAAATGATAAGCCTGAGAAATTTTATTTGACTTGGAATTGCAGGGGTTGAAATGATATAAAACTGATAAATTTAATAAGTTACGGATTGAAATGATATATGTCCGTATTTACTTGACCCTAGGCTAGGGAATTTTATATAGACTCCGTGGTTGATTTAAAATGATTTTTTTCTAAAAATTATTAAGTATTTTGGATTTTATATATAAATCTCAACTAAAATTATTGTAATGATTTCTGTAAATTTGTTTATATGGGTTAAGATTTTTATAAGGAATAAAGAGTTGAAACTGCAAATTTTGGAATATAATTTACAGTATGAAGGTTAATTGAAATTTAATAATCTGATTTGACTTAATAATGGTATTTTATTCTAACCTATATATTGTAAGTTTTTATTCATGTAATAGTGATTAAAATGATAAATGGTTTTGTGGAAAAAAAAATGTAAGTTAAAATGAACATTTGACATGTATGTTTTAACTAATGTAAATGGTATAATTTGGTTAATAAAAATGATAAATGATACTTACTGAAAAGAAAATAAAGGGAAAGTTAATGTACAAGTGTCTAAATTTGAGTAATATAATAGGCATGATAGAATAACTATGATAAAAAATGTAAATGTGTGCGTGTGTGTGTGTGTTATTTGATTGCATAAACTATGGTAGTAAGAAGTATTACAGTAAAGATTCAAAACTGCTGCGGTTTCTTACGGTAACAATTCGAAACTGCTGCGATTTTCAACTGTAACAATTCTGCACTATTGCGATTTTATTACTGTAACAGTTCTGCACTGCTGCAGATTGTTACAGTAACAGTTCTGCACTGCTGTGAATTCTTACAGTAGCACTTTTGCATTACTGCGAATTCCTACCGAGCAATTCTGCACTGCGACAAATCCTTACGGTAGCACTTCTGTTCTGCTGCATTTCCTTAAAAAGTGACATTTTCATAATGCTACAATTTTCTAAAGGGTTATATGTTATGGTTAAAGGTTACAATTTAAAGTGTTATGCCCTCTAAACTTTTATGTTTCAAAGGGTTATAATTAAATGAATTTGGAACTGTTACGACTTCAGAAAAATGAATATTATTTTAAAAGAATGATGATATGGAATTTATATGGTTTTGAAAGAAATATGTTTGATTTGAAATATAAACCATTTGAAATTTATATAACCACAGGCTATAATAACGATTGGTTGTTAAAGAGACCGAGATTGGATATGAGCATACTCTTTGTCGATACCGAAAACCCCTTTAACAATTGTGTACGCGGTGGAGATTCCAGAATGAAGAGGATGGTGGCGACGATCCTAAAGGTATATTTACGTGGACCTAACTCCCATGAGTTAGCATATGGGTGGTAGTTGCGGCTATGCGTTACCAACAGTCCGGAAGTGTAATTGGTATATCTACCCTGGCATTGCCTAGTTGTGCCGTGTCACCTACCCTAGCGCGCCTTCTACGAGTTTGTACCATACCTATGGAGTGCCCTATGACGACACCCATTATAGGTGGGATTACGATACTGTATAGACTATGGGAATATATAAAACGTGTTAAGGTGGAAAATGTAAAGCCTTAAAGATACTTTAATAGTTTAATTTACTTTAGACATTATTATAATAGCGTATTACTACATAGTAGATAGTTTACTGGTTCCTTAAAGGATGGGCGATCCCAAGCATCCTTTAAGTTACTGCTGCATTTCTTTTGCAGTTCACTTGAGTTGATTTACATTTTATAAATATGAATGTCCCGACTCGAGTGTTTTGTGTTTTGCTTTACGCTCGGGTTAACCTGAGTTTCACAGCTATGGTTACATCCTCTTTTCGAGCTAGAGATCCGCTGGAGATTTAGCAGTCTACTTGATATTTTATTCCAGTTATCTCCACTCAGCTTTTGCTTTTGTAGTATAGAACTTATGTATCTAACTTTCCAAGTATATCTGTTACCAGACTTGGTATTATGTATTAGTTTTGAGACTTTGTATATAGGAGCTTCATGAACTCCTATGTTTATTTTATTCCGTTGTGAAGTTATTCTGATATTCTTTGTCTGTGATTCTGTGATTGATTTTATTTTCCCCAAATTTTATTAACAATCTGTAGTTTGAATTATTTAAGTCCGACATGTGTGGTTTTATTGTCGATTTGAATGGTCCAAAATGGCGGGATGTTACATTTCTTATAAAAATTAATTTTTAAACTATCTTGATTTTCAAATAACATTTCCCAAATGGACCATTTGGAAAAATATTATATTATTTTTACTTTTTCCTCTTTTTTGAAAAAATCATTTGTACAAGGTACTCTCATATGGGGTTGGACTAAGAAATGGATTTACTTCTCTTCATTAAATATCCGCTTCATCATCTTGTGGTGATTGATGAACATTCTCTTGCGAGAACTTGCATCCTAATGCCTATGACATATTGATTCTAAATTCTCGCTTGGTGGATAAAATGTGCACCTTCAACCGTCAATCCATCAAAATCCATAATCACAAGGTAGCTATGTCGCATTGATTAAGTCAATCATCCAACCTCCCGGGTCTCTCAATATGTCATGCTCATGCTCTTCAAATTTAATGCCTTATATATAGCCAATGCTTAATGTGGTAATCATGGTAGGCGTGTAATTCTTAGCTCTATAAAATTTTCCAACTCATTTTTACCTCATCCATCCTTCTGAAATATTATCGTAACTACTCCATGGTCTGAATATATAGAATATGGCGTAGATTTAGGTAGAAAAATACAAATACATGCTCTCGGTATATCCTAATCTCGTCTAACCTAGGCTCTGATACAAAATCCAACAAGTCACACCTTAGTGGGCCCAAATTTCGAAAATATCGAATCCAAGTTCATTAGGATACAGATCATTGGTTTTGGTAACATATAATAAACATAAGTATATCAGAGATCGATCAAACTAAACTCATAGCAGAATAAAAAAATATAATAGGATATAAATACTTACTGAAGCTACTACCTCAGAATCAATGATATTGCTTGGGCATCCAATTGCCCTGTCAGTACTTAGTATGAATAAGCAGACTTGTCCATCAACCTTTCCGTCTTCCTCCAATGATTTGTTCCCCTAAATCTATCATATGGGTTATAATGAGGATGAGGCTAGAACAACGTTATGGTGATTAGAAAATTGCATAATTTATCCATAACACAAACTTATACCGATTGGTTTTTATTTAAATGTAAAATCTGATTATTTTCAGTTAATCCGTTTAATTTCATATGCACGCACGATACTACCTAATCTTCTCTAAGGTATATAATACTGACATATGATTATTGTGCATAACCTATCTAAAACCCCAGCTACTTAATACTTTTTAAATATGAAGTGGGCTCTTCGTGTTATTAATATTGGTCTATTGGTCCTGGGTACAGAGACCGATGACTTTTATCTATGGCTTTATAATATATAATTGCCACATTTATCGTTAATAATGTCCTAGACATGTCAGAGATAATACACAAGCCACTTAGTACCTTCTTAATGGAAGTTAGGCAGACTTTGACCATTTAATAACTTACTTAAGGCAGGTCCCCATCATTTAATATATAATCCCAAAGCGAACCCCTCACCAGTACCTATCTAGCTGACAATGCATAAAAATCTCTTTGACCACTTAATACTTCCTATTGAAGTGGACCTTTTTGAGATATCCTTTACCGTGCATAACCGCCAACCTTGACCATTCAATACTTCCTAAATAAGGATGAGATGGGAATCAATCAACCACATGATACCTCCGACCCAGAAGCAAGTCCTACATCCTTCGCGTATCCCTTTTCCCATGGGTCATATGGTTTGAGATGTCTCACATCAGTAGCAAGTGCACAAAACTGCTAGTAGCCACTGAGTGACAGACAAACTTCTGTTGTGCAACTCTACTGATCTCGCATCCCAACCCACTAAGTCCAATTAATTGTTCTAAGCATTATTATTGGATAAAGCCTACTAATCTCTATTTGGATATTTAAGGCTACATAAGTAACTCTAACAACAATTATAATACCTTATCATGTTTAATTACCATTCACATGTTTTATTTATTATCTCTATAAATGTTCTTTTTGTCCATAATAAATGATTATTATCTTAACAAACGTTTCCTAAAGACCTTTATTCACTTGTTCAAATCTTACCATTATTTCTTCCTTGTCCTTCCCACAATTAACTTACCACTTTCATTAATCAGTCCCATTTCATACATTTATAACCTATTTAAATTCTTGTAACTCTCACCTTGTTGCATATTAATTGCAAAATCATTTTTGGAGTTACAATCCTTCCACTGTTATTTCCTAATCTTACCATTTATTACACGATCCATTCTAACATTCAATTTACATTTAATTCGAAATTAACATATAGTATGCTCTATTAATTATATTTTTATTATGAATGTTTTAACATGGTTATATAGTTTATAAATTTATTATTATATACCCATGTTATTAATCCTTAACTACGATATTTCATTTTCTATTTTAATCTGTAAGAGTTATCCTTCCTAAAAGGTTTTCCATTATAACCTTCCATAAATTTACTTAAATTAAGAGATTTTCTTAGTTTTAAATTACAAGCAATCATTTATTTCCTCTTTATTGAAATAAACCTTATAAACAACGAAAAGGAAATCCACACTTTACACATCTCTTTCTTCTATATATGTATATTCCTTGTCAAATCAAACGTTGCACTTTTTCCATGAAATGAAGATGTTAGACAAATTCATGGAGGTTAAACGAACAATACATAAATAAATTAAAATAAAAAATTCATGTTCTAATAGAATCAGAACATATTAATATTTCTACAGCCCAGTTGAAGATCCGAAACAAATTCTACATTTTATCCATATTCAAGTTTTAATAACTTAGGGACTAATTTCCTGATCTGGGTGTAAACAACATTCCTATTCATTTATAGAATATGTAGCATGTGTTTTATGCGCTTAATTCAAGCCTTCACCTCTTTAGATCTTTATTTAGACATAAACATCAAATAAAATTCCAATATTATAATAAATTATGTAATTTCTCACTCATTTTTATATATTTTTCGAATCCTAGATCTGATTCCTTGAATCAACTCCATTTCCTTTTTAATCCCAAAAAATATGTATAAAAGGGTACGTACATGCCATTAGAATTGCAGACTTGAGAAGATATTTGGGAAAAAGGGAATATAGATTTACAATGTTGAAATCTACCTTTTTATTGTGCAATTCTGATTCACTCCTTCTCTTCTTTTATTTGTTTCCTGCTTAATTTGTATAAATACAAATTATTTTAAAGTTAGGAGGAATAGTGGGGAAGAGGAAATGGCAGAGCTTCTCTGCCTTTGATTAGAAAAGATGAGAAGAGAATGAAGTGGTTAGGCCTGTATTTATAGGCTCTCAAATTAGTCGTATCTATTATATTAAAATTATTAAATTCGGAGTGTTGGCCGAGGTTTAAACCACAGTTGAAATGCCTCGATTTGTCGACCACTCCCTTATGAGCGGTCGACCGCCCCATAGCAGGGGTCGACCGATGGGGTCCCTGTTTAATTATATATTTATTACCATGTTTTGTTATTTAATTATTTCTATTTCGATTTATTTGAACGCCCGTAATTTCTTCGTTTGAATACCAAAGTGGAACTCCAAATATGAAAGTTCAGAAAATTGCCACAAACACAATGGTCCAAGTATCATGGCAAAATTCCATCGATTGTTCAAATTCCATTTTTGGGGCCCATTGATTATTAAATTGTTAACATAAATTTATGGGATGTTACATAGAGACTTTGATGACTCCAAGCATGGACGAGATGGATGTCGATTGGATCTTGGAGACCGAGGAAGAAAAAGAATCGTGAATGACTCCAATAAGATAATATTCGCTAAAAGGGACTCTCTCGAATGGGAGGAACAAATGATGAAAGCTACCGCATAAGATTCTTCGGTTCATTATGCAAGAAGGAATGTTATTTAGGAGAGGGTCCTCAATAACCTTGGTGAGGTATGTCACCAAAGATGAACCAAAGAAGATCCTTGCTGATGTGCATGAGGCAAGCTGTGGTGATCACATTAAGGGGTAGACATTAGCAAAAAAGATTCTTCGCTACATATATTTTTGGCCAATATTCAACTAAGATGCAGATGACCAATCTAAAAGATGCAATAAGAACCAAAGGTTTGTGAAGATACCAAGAGCCCTATTCAATGAGCTTATAAGAATGATTAGCCCATATCCATTTGCGATATGGGCAATATATGTAATTGGTATGCTACCGCTGTTGAGAGGCAAAGCGAAGAATGTGATAGTGGCTGTAGATTACTTCACAAAATGGGTTGAAGCGGAACTGCTTACAATGATCATTTTAAAGAAAGTGATTAACATTGTTGTAAAGAACTTTTTATGCAAGTTCAAAGTTCCATAGAAAATAATCACTGATAATGGAACTCAATTCAAGAGTACCAAGTTTAAAGAATTTTATGCTCGGTACTGAATCAAGAAAAGATTCTCGATAATAGTGAACCTACAAGCTAATGGACAGGTAGAGGGCATGAATAAGATAATCAAATCCATCCTTAATAAGAAATTGAAAATAACCAAAGAAAGATGGTTTACCATTGGCATTTTGGGCATATCGGACAATCCACAAGTTCATGACCGACCATATGCCATTTGTTTTAGTGGAGGGAACTGAGGTCGTGAACCCAATTGAATTTGAAGTCCCTTCTCATAGAAGATTGTATTATGATCCAAAGACAAACAAGAAACTCTTATTCGAGTCGCTGGACATGGTCAATGAGAAACAAAGAGGCTAATATGAGGGTAGCTGCTCACGAGATAAGATTGGCAAAGAAATTCAATGCCAAGATTTAAAACTGTACATTTGGGATATGTGACCTTATTTTGGAAATGAATTTTTCTAGGTATTGGGGAACTTTGTTTGAATAAGGAAGGTCTCTACATGAATGCACAAAAACTTAAAGAAGGAATTTGAAGCGATCAATTGTTGATAGGATCCTTATTTCATGGGTGTGGAATATCGAATACTTAAGGCGCTATTTCACTTGATTTTCCTTCTTGTAAATAAGACTTTATGTTCATAAAGATTCAATGTGGTAAGGAAATTTCCACACATTTATTCATAAATAAAGTTAACTTTTTTATTAATGTAATTGTATTCTTAAATTCTGACTTTGTGCCCCACGATTTGTGGCACAATCACTCATTCTTTGTTTTGAAAATTGAATGTCTAAGTATTCGAAGATATATGCTGATGAACTCCTCTGATCTATGATAGGATCATTGGGGTATAATTGAACTGGGGGTCGATTGAATGATTCGCCCCTATGTATTCCATTTTTGAGTAACACCCAGAGATAGGCGAGGTCAAGGAAGGATGCCCGAAGATAGGCATCCAAAACATCAATTCTTAAAGATATGATATGGTGTAGAATCAAATTTATATCTTCTAACCAATATCCAAAGACAGGCGTGGTTTGTAGTGGATATCTAGAGGTAGGCATTAAGACACTAATTCTCAATGATAGGAGTCAGTGTTGAATTGAATTTCTTTTACATGTACGCTTCAGAGTTATATGTGTGCTCAAGCAAGGACCATATAATCTCGACCGCATTAATATAATTTAATTTTGTTTATAGTTAAATGAGATACATTCAACTAAGAATAAGCAAGGTTAACTAATAAAATACAATGTAGTTTAGTTAGATAGGGTATGTATGGAGGATAATAAACAAAGCTAAGTAACTTAACAACATTTGTGAAAACGCAGAGATTTATTTGTTTGTATAGAGATACAATAAATAAAAGTATCACATAGATCATAGACACAAACATTCATAATATATATGTAATTGAATTGCACATGATTATATATTTATATGCGTAGGCATGCGCATAGGCAAGAAAATGAAAAGTGCGGTAAAGTAAATAATAAAAAGTTGAAAAAAAAGACTTTGATTGCTTCCAATTTTTCAAGGATAAAAGCAACGACCATACTAGCACATCAGCGGCCTATGTACAACGTTAAAAAAATAAGAACAATTATCCTTAATAATGCTTCTCCCTCTTCATTTTCTTCTTTTCCTTCTCGAAGGAAGAAGGTTTCCCCTTTAGAATGTCGGCATCCATCGGAGGTGCAAGACAACCATCACGATTCTCATCCCAATTGTAATTGCTCTTTTTGTCAATATGGGATTTGGGAACTTCGATGGATTTCCCAACAGCAAGGAGAGTGGAAATAAGGATTATCAAAGGCAGAACTAGAAAGAATACAGAGAGGGGAGGTAGAACATTCTTCAAGCCCTTTTCATTTTTGACATTCTTTAATTTGAATAGGACGATTTCCTATCTTTGATAGATGGCCCTACTCCAAGGCCTTTGGTATTCATGATAACCACATCCTCGTCACCCACCAAAAATTTAGGATCGTTCATACCTTCTTAATTCAAAGCAGTTTTTTTTCCATTATTCGGCCAAGGAGCAGACCCAATAGAAGAGGTCGGAATGAAAGGTGGTGCAAAGATGATGATGATGTACTATGTAACAAGGGATTGAAGACCTAGGGAAAAGATCATACCCGGTAGAGGAGCTATAAGAGGTCAACTTAAAAATTGATGGAGATAAAAGATTAGAAACATCTCTAAGTGACATTCGAAGTTTCTTGAACATGGGGGAGACTAATGATATACAACAAAGGAAAGACTTCAGAGTCTGAAAAGGAGTATTGGTCCACCCTTCCTCTAAGACAAGAGATAAAGTAGGAGCTTAGGGCCAGTCTCTAGTGGCACAAAGCTGGGATCCTCGAGGTTGTTTGACCCAAGAGCCGAGGTCAACTTCGATGTTATTGCTGTTGTCGTGGTTGCTAAAGTTGCTATTTCTAAAGTGGAAATGGTAGAATATAAACGAGTGGCCCAGGTGTAGGAATTATGGTGGCCTTAAAGCTGGTCGTCGTCAGAGAAACATTTTCTGCATGAGGTTACTATGGGATAAGGATGGAGCAGGATTCAGGAAGGACTCAAGTAGGCATCTGGGTGAAAGTTGAAGTTTCAAGAGCAAGTTCTGCCTGGCCCTTAGCAATAGCCTCCAATTTGGGCCTACTAAGGTGTGCCCTTATGCAAATCCCATCTAATTCTACATCCCCATGCAGTTGCCCCATAGTTTTGTCTTAAACTACTCTTTAAACTTGATATTGCATGTATCATACCCCTACAGCATCCTTCTAACTTATTTATTCAATTTGATACCGCACGAAATCGACCCTTTGTAGTATTTCTCTAATTAAACATTGGACTGTAATGAACCAGCCACCCGTAGTTTTAAATTATTTATTTTTTAAACTCTCGACCACAAAGAAATAGCCACATGCAGTCCCTATGTATTTATTTACTTAAATTCCAGACTATTATGAAACAGCCACCTGTAGTCCTTAAATATTTCTTTAATTTGAAACTGCATGGAATCTGCCCCATGTAGTCTCTTGGAAGTTGAATGCCCATCCTCACCTTCTTTAGGTGTGCATTTGAGTGAGCGTATCTACCCAGTGTCAATAGCTCTTCCAACCCTATCCCCAGTGCAAGGGTGCATTCTCTTCCGATTGTGGGCTTCCTCGGGTCTTCCCTTATTGTCCTCTATTAGGTTTCATTCACACCTTGCCTTAGCATAGTACCACCCAGCCCCAACCTGTGTGCATAGAACACTTTCTTAATAAGTGTTCACTTTCACGTTGCGGGATGGTATGTAGTACTCATATGGCAGCGCAGTTTACCTTCTTCCAACTTTACATTTTTGCAGTGCGGTATGTCTTCTACGTATTGTGGCACCGATCTATTTTCCTCTGAAAGTCCTAGAATCCCCTTGGAATTCACTACCCCCGGCTTCCTAACGTAGTTCTATCAAAAGTCGAGCTGCCCCTTAACTCAACATCAGATAATGTTTGACAACATCTTTACACATGTCACTATCGGATATGTCCTAGTTCCATTTTCTATTATTGACAGCGGAGTTTTCATCTTATATTAGCTTATTTTCTTCATTGAAAACCTTATTAAACTTCAAAAAATTCATGGATAACTATTCTATTATACTTTGTTCTTTATTTTGATTTTATAGATATTTTTCTTATTTATTTTCTAGGAATTCTCCTTTAAATATTCATAATTTTGGAAACCTCTCAAACTAAAGATTCGTTTCTAAAATCATGAGTAGAACATCATATTAAATTTCTATAGCATATCAAACTCTTTATGGTAGGAAAATACATCTAAACATTCGATATTCATCTATTTTTCCACAAACATTCATTAAAAATTTTACTTGTTACTGAAAATCCATATGAAACTCCATCATATATAAAAATATACAAAATCATACTGAAACCAAATAATTGGGAATGATAAAATAGACTTAGTGTTAGTCACCTAGATCTTTGAAATATCTTACTTTAGTCTTCTTGATCTATCTTTAGCTTGCATTTCCATGCCTTATCTTTATATATTCTATTTAGGCTCCCATCATTAATGTACTCTCAAGTGTTTATTTTTATATTTAGTAGAATTGAATGGTGGAATGTAAAAGAGTTATGCTTATTATCCGAGAGTAATTTAGGCATTGGCCCTCATACACTTTTTCATTAGTTCGTAATCTATTTTCTATGGTTTAATCTGTCTCTTACATCATTTGCAAGCCCATCTTAATTCTTTAACTATCAAATTAATTGTTAAGTGTGAGGTGTTACATGGGTCGTGTTAATTAACAAATTAATTCTTTAATTAGCCTTACATGTGCAGTCTTCCTGATTTGCACTCCATTGGACACATACTAGCTTCGCTATTTTATTTTGATGCTGCTTCTCGTCCTGGGCAGAACTGCTTCTCGTCCTGGTCCACATCTGAATCGGTCTTCTCACTTAGGTCGTGTTCGGCTCTATGACCAAGTCATTAACAACTCTCAAATTTACTACTGCACCTGGATTCCTAATAAACTTATGCAGATGTGATATGTGAAATGCATTATGGATCCCTACAAAAGCAATTGGCAATTCTACTCTATACGCTCCCTTCCTATCTTTCTCTATGATCGACAATGGTCATACATATCTGGGTGCTAATTTCCCGCCTTCCCAAAATGTATCACACCTCGCATTGGAGAAACTTTCGCAAACATCTGATCACATATTATGAATTCCAATTCCTTCCTCCTTGGATTGGTATAACTCTTTTTCCTAGATTATGCCGCCTTCATCCTAGCTCGGATCAGCTCTACTTTCTCAGTAGCATCCTTTACCACATTTGGTCCTAACACAATCAGATCCTCTATCTCTAATCAACATGCAGGTGATTTGCATGGCTTTCTATACAACACTTCAAATGGGGCCATTCTAAGACTACTCTATTAGCTATTGTTGTATGAAAACTCTAATATGGGAAAGTAATCTTCTCAAGATCCCCTAAAGTTTAAGACGCAAGCACTATACAAGTCTTCTAGAACCTTATTGACTCTCTTGGTCTGCCCATCTGTCTGTGGGTGTTACGCAGTACTCATGTGTAGCTTTGTACCCAATGTCATATGCAAATTGCATCAAAATTCACTAATAAACAGTGAGCCTCGGTCACTAACAATAGTCCTAGGTACTCCATGTAGTCTCACTGATGCCCTCACATATATCTCAGCAAACATTGGTGCAGTTCACATGGCCTTCACTGGGATAAAATGAGCACATTTAGTCAGCCTATCGACTGTGATCCATACACTTTGATTCTCTATCTTTGACCCTGGCAACCATCAACAAAGTCCATAGAAAATGAATCTCATTTCCAAACTGGAATCTCCAAAGGCTATAGGGCCTACTAGGTTTCTGATGCTCCGCCTTCACTTGTTGGCATGTAAGACACATTTTTACATAATCTCCAACATCTTTCTTGATCTCTTACAGAAGAGACTTCTTCTCATATCCTAGTACATATTAGTACCTCCTGGGTTAATGGTGAACTTTGGACAATGTCATTCGTCCAAAATTTCCCTCCATGGTCCTTCTGTATTCAGTACATACAACCTTTCTCCCTTCCATTGTCTGCATTCCCTATCAACACTTAACATCATTTGCTCTACTGCATGAATTCATAAGTCCAAGCTCCTTAACCTATCAGCACAGGCCATATGTTTCTTTTGCAGTTTGGCAATCATATCTACCAATGCAAGCCTTACTTCTAGGCAAGACATCATTCTGAAAGGCTCGAACCTGCACTAGATTGAAACTTCACATTACACGTAGACAATGTTTTCAAGATGTTTCATTCTCCTAGCATAGCCAAAACATAACTCTACTATTTTCAGCTCAAGTCATCAACTATTGTATTCCTCTTCTGTGAATACCAACACATATCTATCTAGCTGGTCTCAAAAAATATATTCATTAAGTCTACAAAGAACACTGGCGCATTGGTTAGTCCAAATGGTATTGCTAGCCACTCATATGAACCGTACCACGTTCTGAACGCAGTTAGAGAAATGCTTTCATCCTCAAATCTCAACTGACCAAAACCATGAAGCCAGGTCTAAATGAAAAAACACCTTAGCTCCACTCAACTGATCAAATAAGTCCTCAGTCCTCGACAAAGGATATTTATTCTTCACTGTTCGTTCATTCAGCTTCTGATGGTCTATGCACAATCTTAAAGACTCATCGGACTTCTTCACAAATACCGTTGTAGCTCTCTAAGGTGAGCTACTTGGCCTTACAAAGCTCTTTCCTCCTAACTTTACTAACTGCTTCTGTAATTCCTCCATCTCCTTTGAAGACATTCTACTGGGAGGTTGACCAGTTGGTTCAATCCTTCATTGCAAATTTATATTAAACTCCACCACTCTTGGAGGTGGCAGTCCTGAAATTAGTTCAAACACATCTAGAAATTCCTTCACCACGCACACTGCTCCAAGGTCCTCTTCTTCCATAGCTAAAGCAAATAGAACGCCTCTACATCTAGCTTACACTCCCCAAAGGCCACATAGATTCTATCTTGGGGCATTTTACCAAAAGGACAAACTTTGCAGTCCAATTAGTTTCTATGATACACATTCACAAAAATTAATTTCAAGGTCGAAGTCAGTAGAATAATTACTTTTAAGGACAAAATCAGCAGTCCAATTATTTTCAAGGACATAATTTCATAGGTTTTTAGGCTTTAGAAACTAATTATTTTGCATTTTGTCCTTAAAAATAACTATTTCAGTTGTATGTCCTAGAAACTAATTGGGCTTGCTAAAGAGACCCTTATGGCAAATTTCCACTTCTATCTTTGCAATCTAGGTGACTCAAAGAAATTATTATTTCAATGCAGTACACTCTTGTGAAGTACTTCTCCAACCAGTCCATCTCTAAAATAACTCCAAAATCTATGAAGTTTAACGCGTAGTAGTTACACACAAACTTACACACTCCTAGCTCAATGCCTAAGTTAGCTCAATCTAAGAATGACAGGTCCCCTTATCGAACTAACTACACATATAGATGTAACTAAATGGTCATTCCCTATCCCAAATCCATACGACATAACTTTAAATATAAATGAGTCTGTAGCACTAGTATCAAATAATACTTTAACAAAAATACTAGAAATCAAAGCCATACCTCCAAAGACTTTTCCTTTGTCTTTCCCTTTGGCGGATGGTCCTTTACTATGTCCTTCCAAAGCACAAACCTGGGTTTTAAGCTCTTTGCAGTCTCTCTTCAGATGCTTTATCTTATCACACTTAAAGAACTTCATCATTGCAAGATTCTTTGGCACTGGACACTTTGTTGCATAGTGTTCCTACTATCCGTAGTTAAAACAAACAACCTTGACAGGATTAACCTCCTCACCTTTTCCATTTAGCACTCTCTTCTTGCCTTTGGAACATGTGGTAAACTTATTCTTCTGCTCTACTTTGGGCCTTGTCTCCACTCTTCTTTACTCCTAGTAAATCCTATCATACCTTCGAGCCAAATCAACTGCAAACTCAAAAGAAGATGCTAGATGAGCCATCACCTTATGGTCAAGATCCTACTTCAAACCCCTAATGAACTACTAATTTTTTTTCATTGGTGTACTAATGATCTTCGTGCTATACTTAGTCAAATGGATATACTCCTCCACTGTAAGGTCGCATTGTTTCCAATCAATGAACTCTCTTAATACAACACTATGCTAAGACTTTGATATGAACTAAGCCTCAAATCTCTTTTTAAATTACTCCTAAGTAATCTCCTCCTCTGGGGTCTCAGCAACTACTATCTCCCACCAATCTAACACATTATTATGCAACTGCCTTGACGTTAGTCTCCTCTTCTATGAATTATTCAACCCTAAGTCTCCAAATATATGCTTACAAACACTAAGCCAATTCAACACTTCAACTGCTGGCTTCTTTCTCGTAAACATCTTCCCTCCCAAGTTTCTACAGTCTTTGTTCATCTATGAGAAGTCCTCTCTCGCTGCCAAAAGTCTAGGCTCGACCACCTTCAACGTAGCCTCCCTCATCATCCACATTATAAGCTGCATGAACAAGGCATTAACATCCATGCTCGTAACATTTGCTGGCTACGCATCTTCCTTCCCTACCACTTTAGGGACTTCCCTATATTCTGTAACGACCCACCTTTTTGGATGGTTTAAATTGATGATAAACCACACATGTCAGACTCAAACCATTTAAAAGAAAGGATTGTTATGGGGTAAATAAGAAAAAGCAGAGAAAGAAATAAAACAAACACAGAATCTCATAGTGGAATGACAAATATAATAATCAAATAAACAGTTCATGAAGTTGTTTTACAAATAACATTTGATTACACTTTTATAGTACCAATCAGAGTTACATATAACAGGGATAAATAAAAAAATAAATGTAGCAGAACAACATGATGTAGTGGAATAAATATAATAAAAAATAAAAGTATACAAATCTCCGTCTTCGTCCTCCATAAATGCAGTCTTCGATATACTAAAAAGCTCAGACTGATAACATGCGTGCAATAACTTAAGAGATGTTTGGGATTTCCATCTCCTAAGGATCCGTTAAACTATCTACATATATAGTACAATATGCTATTATAATAGTGTCTACATTAAAATAAAGTATTAAAATAGCATTAAGGCGTTATCCATATCCCCTTTAACACAATTTAGATAATGTTATGGTCTATACAGTACTGCAAAACTCCACCATAAACTGGTGGGCTATCAAGGAGCACTCCATTGGTACGATACAAACCAAATTCGTAGAAGGCACGATAAGGCATGTGACAAGGCACGTGAGGCAATGTCCATGGTAGGATACTACCGTTTTGCAGCTTTGGACTGGTGGTAATGCATATCAGCTACTATCGCCCACCTCGGAACACACTCCCGTAACCAAAATCGAGGGGTGGCCACCAAATCAATCATAAAGTCATAATATGGCATCGAAGAAGCATGTCCGATCGGAGGTGTGACCTCACTTGGACCGGTGTGGCTCCTGTTTTATTCACATCAAGCTAACTCACGGGAGTCACGGCTACGTAAATACCTCATACAGAATCGTTCGCCAAACCATCATACTTCATTCTGGAATCTCCACCACGTACACAGTTGTTAAAGTGGTTTTCGGTATTGGCAGAAAGTATGACAATATCCGATCCCGATCTCTTTAACAACCAAACGCTTATTTCACACCAGATGGTTCTTTTATAGTTTCTAAAACCGTTTCATAGTTGATATCAAAATATCATATTTAATTCAAACCATATCACTTTCGAAGTCATATTCACTCAAATATGTCATTTAACTAGAAAATATCATTTCAAATCTCAACTAAGGTTATAACATCATTTGACCATATTCGCTTTTAAATCAAGGATTTAAATATAAACACTCCCACTTTACACAGTCTGAAATTTAGAAAATAGTTTAGATGGTTATAAATAGTTTAAATAGTTCAGCATAGTAAAAAAATTAATAGTTTAAAATACTTTACAATAGTTTAAAAATGGATTGAAATAGTTTTAAATAGATTAAGATAGTTTAAATAGATTTAAAATGGTTTAAATAGATTTAAAATAGTTTAAATAGATTTAAAATGATTTAAATAGATTTAAAATAAATTAAATAAATTTAAAATAGATTAAATAGATTTAAAATGGATTAAATAGATTTAAAATAGATTTAAAATAGATTAAATAGATCTAAAATAAATTAAAATAAATTTAAAATAAATTGAAATGGTTAATTTGATTAAAGTAGTTTTAAAATAAATTAAAATAGTTTGAAAGTTTGAAAGTCTTAAAAATCAGGATTTTTAAGATGATATATTTTTAAACAGTTTATATTAAAACGATAAATTTGCAACCAATATCAAATTAAACTATTTCTTCCATTCAACAAATTTGGACCATATCCAGATTTCAATAAAACTAAATTTTCTTTCAATTCAAATTCGCATAAAAGAATCATTTTAATTAATAACGGTTTCAAACTTATGTTTAGAATATCAATTTAAGCTACTCCAATTTTAATAGATTTCAAAGTTTAAATATTCAAACATTTCAATAACTCAATTTCAATAAAGTTCATTTATACTTCAAATCTAACTTTAAATTTCAATTTAAACCAATTTCCAATTTCAACATTTAAACTTGGATTTTCAAAATTTATTCAGTTTATATAAATCAATTTTCCACAAAATATCATTAACTAAATTCAAGATTTAAGGGTTTAAAAATCGTTTAATTTGACCAATCTGGTATGCGTATATAATTTTCTACCTTATGCTTAAGTGATACGGACATATATGATTTTAATTCGTAATAATTTTAAAATTTATGGGTATATATCATTTCAACCACAATCCCAAATTTAACTTCAAATCCATGAAATTCCCCGAGTCTATCATTTCAACCCATAACGATTTCTGCTTAATCTATCGGATCGTTCAGGTATGTATCATTACAACACATGGGGATATCTAACACTAACTAAGGGAACTTGCAGCGTTAACAATATAAATATAACATCAAGTCATCCAATATCAACAATCAAACATCCTCACAATCACCATTCAGTCAACCAATAAATAACATCTATTAACTGATTATCATCAATAGCTGTTCAGTTGATAATTAAATTCAATATTAAATTAAATGATGGTTAAATGCAACAAAATTCATATTTAACTGGAATGACTATTTAAATATACCAACCATCAACTAATCAATTTCCAATCATGCCATAAAGTTAATTTAACTAACATAAGATAATTTAATAGTTGTGAGTGGGTTAAAACACTCACCTTTGATTTCAAATCGATTTGAAATCCAAATAAAGATCCAAAATTGGATGGTCTCGGAATTTGTCCAAACCAGTTGCATAATGTTCGAAAATTCGATACGATCCCAATGGAACAAGCCACGAGTAAATCCGACCTAGTATGCAAAAGTTATTAACATAAGAAGTTATACGACTTAAAATTAAAATAAATAAATGAAATAGTACACGTCACCATATACATCACTCAACCAAACCCTACCTGCTCATTCGAATCACGCATAACTCCGATACCAGCCGCCACCTTCATGCTCACCTGCATGCTAACTCACACCATGCACCAACACCTGACCTCATCACCGCGATGGCCATCTCCGGCCGCCCCCTATTTGGCCGCATGACCATCCTTGATGGTCCCATAGGGCTCCTCCACTGCCCTCATAAATTTGATTTTCTAGTCAACTCTGATCACATTTGAGACGAATGACTGACATCATTATGACCAGCTCGACATCACCTTTCCAATGCCACCTCCCAGTCGTTGATCTGATGAAGATCGACCATTGGATCATGAAAACCTAATTTCAACGGTAGAGGTTCAATGACGAATTCTGGTCAAACGGTGCATCCAGTTGAAAAACGAATTACTACAGTGGATTATGCTCATCGAGAGCTTTCTAACGATATATAATATGTTAAGGTTTTGAGGAGTTTGATTTTGAAATTGACTTGGAAATTGAATTTAGGGATTTGAGTTTGAATTGGTTTCTGCCATTGAAGAAAGGAACAGGCATAAGGAGTTGTACACACAGAATATGAAATAGAAAGGCAGCTAGTTTTAGAGAATGAACAAAGCCCGATAAGAAAATGAACATGTATCGAATTGGTACGAATGACACGAAAAGCCCGTTTCGCTTTCAAAATGAAAGTGGGCCATCCAATATATCTAAGTAGATATTTTCAATTTTTTAATTCAATGGAACAGGTTTTAAGTCCTAATTCCATCGTATGAAGAAGTTAGCTTTTAAAATCAACTTATTTCAATTGAATTTAATTAAATTGATTTCTATGCGTTTCGACCCCGTACGATCAAACGGCAAGTCCAATCGCTATGAAACTTGAAATCCTACAATAATTCACCACTACGGATCCAATGAATCTGGTTTCGTCGAAATATGAGACAGTGGCCAAAATGGCTATTTTTGCATTAATTGAATAAATTACTATTAAATTAATTAAATCACTTTTTTCAATTCAAATTCTATAATAAACAAATTTCATCATTTCTAATTACACGGAAATTAACAATCTTTTTTAAAACCAATTTCCCATGCAAATTCAATGTTAATTATTACACTAATTACAGTATTTAATTTCAATTGTAATAAACCCATTAATTATAGTTTAAATTCAAATAAATTGATTATTTGATTTCAATCTTTTTATTCAATCAATCATTATCTAATGGATATAAATAACATTAGTTTATATTTTATTACATCTATATTCTATTGTTATCCTCTTAATTCACATTAATTGTCATATTTAATTGGATTAATTGCAATTGATTTCCAATTTATTTTCAACGAATTAAATAGTGAATTGATAATTAATAATTGTTACAATTTACAATTTCGAACACATTTCTATGTTTATTGTTAACTAATAAAACTAATAAATTCACATAAGGATTAATTATTCTATATTAATTATTTCAATTAATTACATACAACTTCACCATTTAATACAACATTTGGTTTATTTACTCATTTACAATTTATAACCAAATTTTTATATTTACAATAATTTCAATTATTTAAAATTACATTAAAATAGCCATCAGTTACCTTAAATCAACATTATTACATTTCATTCTAATTACATTCTCATTATTAAACCTTAATCTTTAATTCTTCACAACGTTAAATTCCAAAACTTATTTGCTTAATAAATCTTGATTATCACAAATTATGGGTCGTTACATATTCTCTCCATTGATCTGCGTGCTTTCAGCCTTCCTCCTTGCACTTGCGCCTCTTATCATAACTCACTAACTTCTCAAATCCTTCTCACTTTTTTGTTGAGTAAGTCTTCATTTAGAATAAGGAGAAAGAGAGTGAATCGATAATAGAATGGTAGATATGTGCGTATTTACATATATGCATATACATATATATAGTCCATCCAATGGGAACGTCTTGGATTGGTGTATGTGAGAGAATCATCAAGTGTTTGATATATATATATATATATATATATATATATATATATTCATCAAAGTATAAGTACATTATATATTCAGTGGTGTATACCCTCCCCAAGTTATTCCCTATTTCTAGTTTTGCTTTATTTAAGTGTCCCTAACTTAAGCTCTAATATCAACCGTAACATTCTCCACTCTGAACCTGAAAACGAATATCGATGATGTTGTAGTCATTACCAGAATTATTTTAACACGACATAAGTTAGCTCCATATATACGTAAATAATTTAAGTAAATAGAGCAGCTAAACACTTTGATTACACATAGCATGTTTTAGAAATTTATTGCATACATAGTTTTCTAGAATAACCCAAGAGTCGTGTGCATGCAAGGATCAAATAACAATAGAAAATAACATAGTACTGCTCCATCTAAACTGATAAAACTACCAAAATAACATTTTATTAGTAAAAAAGCCTCCTGCTTCATCTTCGATCTGAGTACTGCAACGCTTAAAATAAACGTATTTAAGCCCACAAACTCGACCTACTCAAGTGAGTACCTGTGAGTTTATGGGAAAAACAATAATAAAACACGGATCAGATATAAAGTATTGTGTGAATAATACCTTACTTGAAAATATAACATAGACAACGAGACCACACCGTAGAATGCAAACAGGTTTCCCCCTTACCGTTCACCTTATCACAACAAAATCAGTTATAATTTCCTTCTACGGAATTTCTTAGTACCCAATGAATACTGAGGTGTTCCCTTATGAAAATCCCCTCTACTTCCACATCCCCACACAGTTACCCTGTAGTTTTGTTTTAAACAACTCTCTAAACTGGATATTGCGTGCAAGGCCAACCCGATAGTATTTAATACCCTAGCTGAACAATTTTTTTATTGTTTTTGCTGCCTTATTTTAAAAATAATTGTAATTTTATACTCCCAAAATCAAAGCAAAATTCAACTATAAAATTTAATACTGTTATAAAATATTGGTTAACAAAATCATCTAGATTATATGCCAAAAAGTCTATATGTCAACATGATATCATAATGTATCAATATATGCTAACGAAAACAACTTCCTTTTGCATTTTTGAAAAAAACTCCTTCATGATCCCTTCATATTTAAGTTTTTCCAAATACCCATTTTCAATTGAAGTACTAGCTAATCCATTTAATCTTTCTTGCGACATGGTGTTTCGAAGATATGTTTTTATTAATTTAATTTTAGAACCGTCGTAGCAACTGTAACCGAAATAGTCAATAAAATTTGATAAGCAACCTAAACATTTAAGAACCTACTTACATCCCTATAAGATCTCAAAAAATTAAGAACTGATTTTAGCTACTTCTGATGGTAAAATTCCTTCTAATTATCTAAGCTCAAAGAATAATTCTTTACCACAAATATTTTGCTCTTCATTGTGTTCTAACAGACTTTCTATTTTCATAAAAAAAAATTCTTCAGTTTCTCATCATCAATATTTTTAAATCGCAAATTTAATAAAAATGCAGAACATAAAATTTAAATTGCTCAAACCGTTAAAGCTTGATCTATTATATGTAGAAAATAAGTAACTCTAAAATTATCCATAGGAGATTGTTGATCATCATTCTCTATAATGTCTTTATAAAAAAACTTCTATGTAAAATTCTCTTTACAAAAAAAATTGGATCAATACCAACATCATTTGCAATTTCTTTAGTAGCCTGCTTCCTTATTATTTCAAATCCATTATCTCTAAAATTTAGAAAAATGCAACAAGCTCTTTAATTTTTGTAGTTGCATCTTCGATATCCATTTCTTCTCGTTGAAGTTTTTACTTACTCGATTAATATTTTTCAATATTGTGTATCAATACTAACATTTTATACACTTCAAAATAACAAACAATTTTATTATGCACGATCTAACAAGTTTAATTTATTTTAAATTATTTGATTAATTCACCAAATTAATCAATATCAAACCAGAGAAGATGAAGCCAATATCAACTATGTGATTCACTAAACAAATTATTTGATTCATTCAACAAATTAACTAATATGAAACTAATGTCAAACAAAAATAATACTCACATTTTTAATTGTGTAATAGTAGCACATATCTGCCCTCATTTGCACTCAGGGAGTCAAGCAGCAACTCTAAAACACAGAAACAGTTCGATTGTATAGAATTAAAACCGAAATTAGCTTAGATTTAGGGAATCTAAAACGGAAAAAAAATAAATAAGAAAATTGATTCTAATAATTTGGAGCAACTTATGGTAGTGAATGGTGATTAAACGCTTATAGACAAATGGTTAGATAAATCAATGAAGAACATGTTAAATGCATATTAATAAATGGTCAAAGAGTAAGAAGTCGATGAGAAGATATGGAGATGGTCGTGATGTGTTGTCGGTGGGCGGTCGTATGGAGATGGAAATGGTTGGTCGTGGCGTGATGTCGATGGTGATTTGATTTTAGCGTGAAGCAAGAAATTTGATTTCAATTTTTGGAAGTGGTAGAAATTTTTTTGCTCCCCATAATCTAATGCCTTAGATAATTATCTCGTTTGTCTTGGGCTTAGGACGGGTCTGGCTACTTGGAAAACTGCCCATACAACATCCTTTTGACTCAATTTTTTAATTTGATACCGCATAGAATTGACCCTTAGAAGTATTTCTCCAGTTAAACTTTCAATTGCAATGAACTAGCCATTCGTAGTTTTAAATTATTTATTTGTTAAACTTTGGACCATAAAGAAAAAACCACATGAAGTTCCAATGTATTTATTTACATAAATTCAAAACAACTATAAAACAGACATATGTAGTCCCTAAATAATTATTTAATTTGAAACCGCATGGAATTAACTCCCTGTAGTCTCTTGGAGTTGAATGTCTCTCCTCACAGACGTGCATTTGAGTGAGTGTCCCTAGTCGGTGTCAATAGGCCTTTCAACCTTATCTTTAGTGCAGGATTTCTTTCCCTTTTAGCCCTCGGTTTCCCTGAGTCCTCTCTAATTGTCTTCTATTAGGCTTCATTCACACCTTGCGTTGGCGTAATACCACCCTACCCAACCTGTGTACGAAATGTACTTTCTTATTATGTGTTCATTTTCACGTTGTGGCACGATATGTCTTACTAATATGGTAGTACAATAGTCTCTTCCAAATTTACATTTTTTTAATGCAGTATGTGTTCCACATACTACGGCTTAGATCTACTTTTCCCTAAAAGTATCTAGATTTCCTTGGCAATTCACTACCTTCGAATCCCTAGAGCAATTCTATTACATGTTGACCACCCCTTCAACTTAACATTAGACAAAGTCTAACACGTCCGAAAACATATTTACACGTGTCGCTACCTGATATATCTCATTTCCACTTTCTGTTATTGATAGTGCCCTTTATTTTCATTTCAGCTTATGGTCGCTAAATTTATCCAACACTAATTTCAGCATATAATTATAAATTACAAGCGACAATGAAGTACCCTTTTCCCTAATGCAATTCACATCTTGTATTAGCTTATTTTCTTTATAAAAAACCTTATTAAATTCCATAAAATTCATGAATAACTGTTCTGTTGTACTTTATCCTTTATTTTGATTTTACAAATATTTTTGCTATTTATGTTCTAGGTATTCTCATTCAAAAATTCATAATAAATTATTTTGACATTAGAAATCTCTTAAACTAAAGATTCATCTCTAAAATTAAGTTTTAAACATGATATCAAATTTCCATAGCATATCGAAATCTTTAGATTAGGAAAATGCATCTAAACATCCCATATTCATCAAAATATTCATTAAATATTTTACTTGTTAATAAAAATCCATGCGAAACTCTGTCATATATAAAAGTATACAAAATCATATCGAACTAAATAATTAGGAAGAATAAAATAGATTTAGTATTACTCACCTAGATCTTCTAAATATCTTTCTTTAGTCTTCTTAATCCCCTTTAGGCTTGCGTTTCCTTGCCTTCTCTTTATTTGTTCTCTTTAGGCTCCTACCGTTAACGCACTCTAAGTGTTTATTTTTATTTTTAGTAGAATGGAATGAAGGTATAGAAAAGGTAACACTTATTGTCCCACAATAATTTAGGCCATGGTCCTCATACTCTTTCTCATTAGTTCATTACCTATTTTCTATGGTTTAATCTACCTCTTACATCATTTGCTACTCATCTAAATTCTTTAATTAGCAAATTAATTGTTAAGTGTGTGGTGTTACAATGGGTAAGCCTTTTCTAAATATAATACTGCTCAAAACTTTCGTGCACAACTACTTCAGCGTGAGTGGCCACCTCTCGTGGGATATTCTTTAGAGGATATTCGAACTCGACCCAGGTAAAGCACAAGTGAGGAAAGGTCTTTTGCGTCTCGATAAGGTTGGAACTTTTAACCGAGGTCGAGGTGGTTGTAATGGCATAAGTGAGAGAGGCCATGAAAGCGAGCTCTTTGCCAGACCTTCGTGGGATAGGTTCGAAAGTTAAAGAGCTTGTAGGCCTAGAAGTGTGTTTGGATTTGTGAGAAGGCACTAGAGGTTGATGTCGAGGTGGTGCTAATATAGAAGCCGTGTGAACTCTAGAAATAAGAGGAGAACTATCGGTCCAAAGACTTTGGAAATAAGGAACATTCACGATGCGAGGATTATGATCTCCTAATCGACCCAAAGCGATCATGTGAGTCCCAATCGCGATCCATGTGGTATCGTCTCTCCTTTTCATCTTGTCTTTCCTTCTTTGCCAATTCGAGCTATGTATTATTAGGCTCTTATAATGAATTGCGACTATGATATGAAGAATCGAAGGACTTATGACTAAGATATCCAGTTAATTTGTTATTAAGGTCACCAAAAAGACTGGAGCATCCCATTGTACCTAAAAGGAAATAAAACTGAGTTAGGACTTGGAAGTCAAAGAATGGTGCATGCAAAGTGAACGAGTTGTGATCCTAAGTGTTGTGTGAAATGTCAGTGTGTCCTAGTTTGATTCTACGGACCATGCCTTGGGGTCGACTAATTGGAGTTGCATCTCCCATAGAAATTGTGCACACATCGTCCATGGTTTGGATTGGAGAAGTGATGTTAGGGAGACATAAGTTGGTGATGCCATAATCCAAGATGGAGTCCAAGATGCTACCAAAATCATGTTAGCATGTGGAACTGGAGTTGTTTCTCCAACTGGAATCTGTTGTGGCTTGAAGACTGGGTTAGGTGATTAAACCCTTATTCCTTTTAGTTGAGGGGTAGGAGATGAAAGCCTTTCATCTCCGCCATCTCCTTTGGTTGACTCATAATCGTTATTGGAGTTGTCATCCTTATTTTTATCATCATCTTTGTATTATCCTCCCTTTGGCCAATTGAGACATCTTGTGCTATGTGTGGAGCATCTTGTTATATAAAAACTAAGGGATTGATGTCAACTTACAGTGCAACCTATGCAGCTATCTTCGTAGAAGACATTAGACCAAGACTATGGCCATTGTATAGTAGCTAGAAGTGGCGCATTTGAGAACCAATTAAAAGAATTTCATTCGTCACTCGTCAACTAAAATACTCCACAATTGACAGACCATGTAGCTAAAGCAACATTGGTAAACCTTCGGGGAATATCTATCAAATTCGAAGAAAAACCGAGTGGGTGAAGTAAATTATTGTAAGTTAAAGGAGTAATGGTAGAACTTACTTCCTAATACCCACTTTTGTGTGAAGCTCTCTAAGCAACAAACAAAGAAGTATTCATGTTTAATTGGTTGATCTTATTGTAGAGATCGATAATGATTTGATAGGCTTTGGAAGATTTTAAGTAAGTCAGGGACAGATGTGTTAGTAGCGGAATTATGGATCTTAAGGCTTAATTCAACACTAGAGTGGGTGAATAGTGTTTTCTAACATTAATGAATTTATTTTTGATTGTTTTAAGATTATACTTAAGTAACACAGAATAAACAACCATAGATTCAACTACAGACAAATATAAATGTGGTAAAGTAAAAGTAGAGAATCAGAGAGATCACACTAGGGATTTTATATTGGTTCGGAGTTTCCAAACATCCAATCCTATACGATTTCTTGTATATATTTCTTTTCAAATGCCAAACTTTCAACCGACAAAAGGTAAACCCAATACAATCTTGATTTCAAGGATATGAGACACACCCTCTAGATTTTCCAAGCTTTGGGTACACTCACTTGATTTGACTCGAGACACAAGCACACCCACTTGAATTTCTAGGACACCAGGCACACCCAATTGTTTTGAATCAGCATATAATCACGCCTAATCAACTATAGCTAGAGATTTAATGGTTTTTCCATGGACAATGTTTGATCTTTGGATACAATTAATCATATAGCCTCTTGAACAACACTTTGATCTTTGTTTGAGTTAGAGAGATGATTGAAATCAAAGTGTAAATAATAGAGAATCAATTCAATAAATATTAAATTGATTGTGGTTTGAATTTGAGAAAATTTGAATATATCTTTAATAGAAATTTTGGCAGAGTAAGAGGAGAGAAGACGATAAAAAATGTAGTTAATAAAAATTTGTTTGGAAACCCCTATATATAGAGAACAAACAAATATACCCATTCGCGAAGAGTTACGATGAATAGACATTGTGATAACCCGGATTTTTTGACATCTGTTAATTGGTAATTAAAAGGATTAAATTTATTAAAATACTAATTTGTAAGTTGAACAAATAAATAATATTTCACTATCTAATTTAAGATAAAATATCCATATATATATACAAGCTTCATAATGTATATGAGTATATATATTGTGGTTGGGAAGCACTGATTTGAATTCAATGTAATAATTTTCAAAAGCTGGTTAAAGTTAAATTCTTTATTTTAAAACACTAAAGATAAAATATGTGTTTTCAAATTACTATTGTTTATATGTAGATTGTAAATAAAAATTTGATATGAAATTCAAAAATAATATCTTTAAAATAAATTAGATTTGAAACTCTACGTTTTTGAATACTAGTATATATTTTCATTTAAAATATTTATAATCTTAGTTTAAAATTAAATAAATATATGTAAAAAAGAAATGTATTAATAAAAAAAGAAAATATAATATAAAAACATAAATGAACATAAATACATGTAATTTAACAAGTGTAAACCAAGTTTAACATGCAAGCTACAAGTGTCTCACTTAATTTTTTTCTTCATTTTTAAAAATAAATAAAATCAAGGCTATATATAAATATATCTCTACTCTTTCATTTATCTTCTATCTTATATTTTCAAAAAAATAAAATAAATAAAACCTGAAAACTAAACCATAAATAAAACAACAATCAAACTTTTTCAAAATTCAAAATTGAAGCTAAGCAAATTCAAGCTCAACTTAAAAGCAAAACCCAACCTAACTCCACAAGATCAAAGCCTGAAGCATTCAAGATCAACTCAAACTTTTAGCTCTAAGTCAAGAATCAGTTTCCAGGGTTCTCTGTTCTAACCTATATAGGTGAGTAAAAATATATTTTCTTACTGGATCAACCTATTCTCTAATGCATGTGATATATAATGAAAGTGATGTTGTGAAATGTTTGCATGGATAAATGAATATGCTTGCATGTATATCACTATATAGTTGCTGTGTACATATTTGTATGCATGTTTGGGTATATAGATTAGGCCACTGCTCTTGTTTAACAGGCTCAAGAATCTTCAAAAAAATTCTTTTCTCTCCATTTAAACAATTATAGGTTACGGTATCTAAAGGAAATTTCTTTTTAATGTTGGAATCCTATTTTTAAAAATAAATCTAAGTGGAGTTATTAAATATTTCTCAAGAAAGGAGGAATTTACCGTGATAATGAAATAAATCTGAAAAATCAATCGTCTAAATTGCATGATTCACTTATATAATTTGATTTGTCAATGAAAATTATGATTTTTGGAAGTATCATCATAATTTTTAAGTATGTAATTGATGAGAGGTCGCGTGATGACCAGAGTTCGAGCTTTTGTCAATTTCTAGTGGTCGAGATGATTTTAGAGGTTGTCGTTGGTTGTGGAGGTTGTCGTGGTGATGAGGATTCGAGGAAAAATGGCAAGGCATTTTTCTATTGAAGGATTTACGTAGGCATGATCAATTTAAGGTTTAAAGTTGAAACTGGGTGGTCACACTTGCAGGGCGAATGGCAGTGCCACAGAGGTGATTGACGACTATGATATGGGGGAGAATGGAAGTTGGGGTCGTGGTGAGTCCACCGATGGGTTTTGGAAAGCTCCGGATGTGGTTGGTCAGGAGAAAGTAGGAGGTTGGGTCGTCTCTAGTTTATGGTCTTGAGTTCCAGATTTTGATTTGGGGCTTTTGAGGGAATTCTGGGTGGCCAGGTTGGGTACATGGGTCGAAGGCGATTTAGGGGAGTGTTCGGAGGTGGTCGGCGACTCGTCGCGAGCGTATGCACATGTACGGTGGAGGGTGTGTATAGGAGGAAGTAGTAGGAGAAGGAAGGGAAGGTAAGAACTGGAGGTAAGAAGAGGGAAGGGAATAGAGAGGCCAGGAAATGGGCCAGAGGAAAAGAAAGGAAATAAGGAAAAAAAAATAGAAAAGAAAAGGTAAAGAAAAAGTAGAAGGAAGGAATAAAAGAAAATGTGATAAAGGAAAAGGTAAAATAAAAGATTATTTTTAACAAGTTTTGAATTAAAATAATAAAAGAAAAATGGAATGTATTAACAAGGTTATTTAGTAAAAGGTCTTATAAGTAAATTATTATTAACTCAAATTTATTTAACCTAAAATAATTATATTATAGGACATTATCTAATTTAATTCCTAAGTGATTACAAATAAACTAAATAATGTAATTAAATAGATGGTTAAGAAATAATGTTTTTAAACTATTAATTAATGTAAAGATCTTAGTTATTTGTACATGTTAATAATAAATTAGTTCCAAATGCTAATTTAAATAAAATAAAAAGGGCTTATAATTAAGTTGATGATAGTTAAGCAGGATTTATAAGTAATTAATCTATTTTGTGTTAATTAAATTAATTAGAAATAATGTGATCAATTAATCAAGCTTATAAATGTTGAATTTAAATGGAAGGCTTTGGATTTATTAATATCTCTAGTATGTTAAATTATGATATTCTGTGATATTAATTGCCTGGGATTGAACTGTGTTAAGTGTGAGTTGTTTATCAGTGGTGAATTTCTGTGTGAATATGACAATCTGAAATTTAAATCAAATTGTTGTTTTACTTAAACAACTTGGCTTAAGGGATGGCGTTGGATTCGAAGAGATCGGGGTTGAATATTAGCGATATTCAGAACTACTTTGATTAGTAATCTATAATCCTTTTATAGATTTGATTTTTAAAATCAAATAGGCTAGAATGGAATAAATTAAGTGAACTAGGCCATTTAAACTAAGTAACGATACTTAGATTATTTTGTAGAATAAATGTTTGACTATAACAAGATAAGAACTCGTTGTGATGAACGAGTTACCCTGTTTTCAAATAAGTTTTACAACCTAGTATTTCAAGTTATATGGGTTTACTCATGCTGGTTTCCAGACTGACTCGGGTGTTACTTTGATGTAATGCTCGGGTCAGACCGAGTATTACAGATTTCTGGTTAGGACGTTGTGGAGCTCAGGAAGCAAGCTGAATGGAAGGAACGTATGGAGTATAATCCACTGTGTATTTGAGATTGAGTTGATAGTAGTCAGGGACAAGTTGTCACAACTGTCCAGTTTATTTGTGAATGATGTACGCTGACATATTGTTGGTAAAGTAACAGTTACAGCTTTTCTTTGTATAAAAGCTATTATTTGATATTATATTTTAATCCGCTGCGAATGTGAGATTCTATGCTGTTGTTTTCTGTTTCTTCTTCTACCTATTTTCTTCTTTACCCTAACAATCTGGGATTTTCGGCGTTCGATTACTCGGCACTTCTACAGTTAACGTATTAATGTCGAATTTTCGAGGTCGAAAATTCTGGATTATTACAGTTTGGTACCAAAGCTGAAGGTTAAGCGAGAACCTTGGCTCTGGTGGGTTTAGTCATTAAGGATAGGGTCAATAGAACCCTAGAACGAGTTGAGCGTATTATATGAGGGCGTACTTGTTATTTTCATATATACGTATTTTAAACTGGTTTTAAACATGATTTTTATATAAGCTTACTTTTTGATATATAAAGCAATAATTTTATAATTATTATATATAATAAGATTATTGGTTGTTGATTATTGAAATTAAATATAAGAATCAAGTGGTAATATATATAACCAAACAGGAATTGGATAATATGAACTATACAAATAAGATAAGCTAGAAATGGATTCAAACTAGAAATTAAAACCCTGAAATTTGTGGAAGTGTTCTCAGAATGCTGAATTAAGTTACCCTGATTTTATTTTTATTTTTTTCCAACAAATTATGAGATAATATGGAGTGAATTGGTCTCCAGATATGATAATCTTGGTTATTATCATAAAATGGTTATTGTGTCTAATAATGGGATGTTTGTTTTCTAGTAATAATTAATGATAAAGCAAAATGGAATGTTTTAAGGAAATAACAATTTAGGTAAGTATGAATTGTAAATTGGAAGGGATTTAAATTGTGAAGTTTTTAAATCTAAGTCCAAAAATTTAAATTGTTTCAAAGTATTAGTAGATATAATGAATAATATGTTTTAAATGTAGGAATCTTATTTTAAAATAAGATTTGTTTTAAAATTTTAAAAGGAATTTGTTTTGAAATTAAAAACCAAGAATGGTTTAAAATTTAAAATATGACTTAGTGTGTGAATGAAATAAATATGTATATATAAGTGGATATACATAATAACAATGTTGATTTGAGGTAAACACTAAGTGTTGAGTTTTGAATTTTTTTTCCCTGAAATGTTTTGTAAAACCCAAAGAAAAATAAGTTTTGAACTTGTAAATGGGAAAGGCTACTGATAAGAAGTTAAAATGGAGAATTCAAATTTAGTAAGATTGATTGGATTAAATGAATTGAATTTAACTTAGGCGAAGTTAAATAAGTTTAACGAACAACCTAAATTGGAAATTTCAAGATGAAATTGAGATTTAACTTAGGAAAGTTAAAAGGATTGAATTGAAAAAAGAGTTATGTGTGATCTCAAAGAGGTTTGAGTTCTGGAAATCGGTAATGGATACTATTGATGGATGTTTTAGATAATTAGGATGTTTATTTACTTTGACTTAACCTGACATCATCCTGTTGTTATTAATAATCTATGAAACTGAGAATTGGATTATTCTAATTGAACTAAGAAGTGGATTGAGATAACATATATATCCACTACTGAAATGAGATGGAAGTAAAACTTTAATTTGAAATTATTTAAATAATTTTGATTTCAAGAGATAAAGATTGAACTTATGAAAATGGAATACTTTAAACTTAAGATTTAAATGTTAAGAATAAATTTGCAAACTAAAATTGTTAAGAATTGGTTTCAAAGTTGGAAGTTAAAATTTGGTAATAAATTGGATTCTGTAGATTAAATAGTTTAAAAAAATTTAAACTCCTACTTGAACCTTGAAATAAGTTAAGTGAAGGTAATTTAAATGAATATTTAAAATTTGGATTTAGAATTGAAAATTAATTGTTTAAAACCTTAGGTTGTTAAATTAAAAGTAAAGGTTGATTTGATTTAAAGGATTGAATCAACATCTAAAAATTTAACTCGAATTTATATTATTCGAGATGGTTTAAAGTTGAGATTGGAATCGAAATTTGTTCAAATTGAATTTGATTTGAATAATTTGGAATTGTGATTGAAGTTGAATAAGTTTAAATTCAAATGGAAATTGATTTGAATTTGGAAAAGGAATTGAATTAAATTCAAGTTAAATTGAAACTGAATCAATTTAAATGGAAGAGGAAATTGAAAATTGATTGGAAATAGAGATAGGGAAATGGAACAGTTTGACTCTGAAACTATTTTTCAAATAAATTGTTTTAATATAAACTGTTTTAAATCTATTTTCCTAGCTATTTACTATACAACCTTTCTTTTTAAAACTCAAACTATCTTATACTTATTTTACAACTATTTTTGAAACTATTTGACTATTTTATAACTATTATATAACTACTTAACTATTTACAGCTATTTTACAACTAATAAATATTTTACAACTACTTATCTGTTTTAAACTTTTCAAGCTATTTTCTAAATTCAAGTTGGTCAAAGTGCAAACTATTTATAATTAAAGTGATAACCCAATGGAAATGGAAGCAATTGTGAATAAGCGAATAGAAATCAAAATGAAGGTGAATAAAAAGAGAATTGATTTAGCTAATAATCAATGAAGATAAATACGTAGGATATACGTATATTGTTCTATTCGCATAACGATTTGATCCAGATTCGAACACAGAATTTCGAGATAGTATATCGATCCGAGTTGGGATTTTCCACTCGATTTTCGACGGCGAACCCTAGATATGGATTTTTGATTGATTTTGGAAATTCTCTATCATAGTTATGGCTATGCAAGGAGAATGACAGTTTTGATCAAGAAAGCAGATCCGAGTCCGCACTAGGAAGTCGGGTGGATGATACTAGTCTGAAAGTGAAATTGTGTGATCGAGTGAGCGATCAGATTTGATATTACGTATGGATGGTATATGTACATCGTACGTGCTTGAATGAAATAGATATTGAAAATTTTGTAAAGAAGTGTAACGACCCAAAATTTCCGAACTCGAAAATTCCATATAGTTATGAAAAAGAAGAAGAGATAGAAGAAGAAGAAGAAGAAGAAGAACAAAGTCATCAACATCTCACATTCGCAGCAGACAAAATATAATAATAAATAATATCAGTTTACAGAAGAATACTATGTCTTTCGATTACATTTAAATACATCAGAGTTACATAAATATTCAACACTGGACACATACGAATCAGCATGTCTCAGATTTACAATATTATAATACAGCGGAAATACTCTACACGTTCCTGTCATCCAGCTCGCCTCCTGAGCTCCAGAACGTCCTTACCTGAAAATCTGTAATACTCGGTATGACCCGAGCATTACACCAAAGTAACACCCGAGTCAGGCTGGAAACCAGCGTGAGTAAACCCAACTAACATGGAATACCAAAGCAAACAACTTATATAGAACCCGGGGTAACTCGATTCAATTCACAAAGTCACAATTAGTTATAGACATCATTTATTCCACACATCCATTTCCTAAGTACCAAGGCTTAGATTTAAATAGTCCAATTTCCTTTAAATCACTTCACTCCAGCATATAGATTTCACATATCAATCTATAAAAATATTCGAAGTGGTTTCGGGTATTTCCTAATACCCGACCCCGGCCTCTTCGAGACTCGTGTCATCCTAACCCAAATTATCAAAATGAAATACACAACATTTCATATCAGGAATATGATCTCATTCAAGCATCCAATACCATTCCATTATTCATAACAAATTTGATTACTTCTAAATTAATTCAATTGATTCCAATTAAATTTCATTCCTCAATCACTTAGATTTCTTTACTTGTTAATTAAAATTTCAAATCAAATAATTCAATTATCCCTTCAATATTCATCTTAATTAATCAACCTGGATTAATTATCCTTCAAGTTCATTCAAGCAACCATCTTTAATTAACTTCACCATATTATTTATCCTTAACCAAAACGATAAGTAATCTTAATTACTTCAGAAACAAATTAACTATTTAGTTACATTAATCCTTCATTATTTATATATTAACTTCTCATAAGTCACTCATTATTGATTAATCAATCTTAATTAATCAATCTTTAATTACGTCATTGATTATATAAATTAACGATTTCCAATTATATTTTAATTGATCCAAATCTAAATTAATTACATTAATTAAACCACAATATTAGTCATTCTTGATTTATCTCAACCCTGTAATTAGCTATCCATTTATTTACTTCATTAAATAAATCAATTTCTCCTTAATTAATCATCTTAATTAATCTCCTGATTAATTTCACAAAGTAATTATATTTTATTAATTTCATTAAGTAATTATTTATCAAACCATCCAATGATTATTCTGAATTACTTACACCCAATTAATTAACTTAAAACTTAATTTATTAATTAGGTCAACCCTTAATTACTAAATTAATTAACCCAAATTATTAATTAATTGAATTAATTAATTATTTATTTAATTTCCCTACTATTTAAATGAATCACAATTCATTAAGCCCTTATTAACTTAAGAATAAAACATTTTCTTATTTATGGTTAAAGTTTAAAACAACTTAAAACCTAATATTTCGAGTCAAACCACAATTAACTCTAGAATCAACCAAAACCAAGTCACATCATCATCAGTGTACATCCTATCAATTCAATCATTCAACCAAATATTTAAATTTAACCATTTAAATTTAAATATAAAAAAATCCAACAGAGTGAGATTTACTCACCTTTGCTTTTACTGTTTGCAATCCATTCCAAACTAGCTTGCTTCCTTCCCGATTTTGACCTTGTATAACATTTAGATGATTTTATTAATAATCGAACTTATTGGACAATTACTTCCCTTCAGATAAATTTTCTAGCTAACTATTTATTTTAAATTAAATTTCCTTTAAACAAATATCCTTTAGTAACTAAAAATAAACAAGTTTATCAAGTAAATTAATTACCCTAAATACAAAATTTTAAAATAAACTTGTTGGTCAAAATGTACACATATTTTATTTTTATTTTTATTTATCTTCGAGACATCACATATAAGTCAACTGTTTTATAAATCCCAGTTGTATAATTTTCAGAATATGTATCAGATATTAAATTTTAAATAAAGGAAACACAAATCCAATACCTCTTTGCCCACCCCTACGAACATGAACTCGCCGAGGTCATGCAAAATCGAATCGCGATGACGCGACCCTGCTCTGACACTCACGCCACTGCAGCCATGCATGCTTCGCGATGCTACGCCACAGCTTCCCCGCCATTCACACACCCCCAATTCGCGAGCAACCCTTCCGTATCTCGCCCCTCCTCAAGGCAATACTCGATATGAAATCCTAAATCCACAGCGAAATCAAACTCCTGGCCACTTCTTCGTCGCGTCGCTTTCGCGACTCCAATCGAGTCATTCGTGGCCGCCTGCCGCGACTTCACCACCGAACGAGATGAGCTCTTGTCTAATTCCATGAATCGGTCGCCATCTTATTTTTATATATTTTTTTTTTGATGAGTTCGAATCCGAGTCAATTGAGAAAAAGAGGGTTTCGGTTTCTTTAATGAAATTTGAGAGGAGTGAGTGTGGGTTCGAACAGTAAGAAGAAATAGGGATTTCGCAGAAAGAAGAAGGGTTATCAGCATTCTTTTGTGAAGAGAACAATTTCGCTTCTAATTTTTTTTTTATAAGTTTGATTTCTGCTTTAAGCTTAAAGAGAAAGACGAAAATAAAATATCGGTTTTGGGGAATAGCTTCTTGAGTACGCGTGAATATTAAATAATTAAATATTAAAAATATCTCATGTTGTATAACGCGAAATCCCAAACCTCGAATCAGACATGCCGACAGACGTTTATAGGGTTTTACCCGCGTTCCGAACACGATGAAACTTGTTTCGGAAGCTAATTCGATCGTATGTGCGAGTTACAGAAGAACACGATCAAATTTAAATTAAATCTATTAGGATAGTTTCTAAGCGTTTTGAACTGTCAGGGTCAAACGACAACTCCGATTGCTACGAAAATTGAAATCCGATAATAACTAACTATTACGGATCCAATGGAACCGGTTTCGTCGAATTCCGAGACTGTGCCTCGGAAGACTATTTTTAAATGTCAATTTAAACGATATGATTTCAAAACTGAACAAATCACCTTTAAATTAAATTTCAACCGTTCTATTATCTTCAGTATCATCGTTATAAATTTTATAAGCCTTCAAATTATTTTAAACAGGCTTAGAGGTTTCAGATTCAACAATTTACCCAATTTCAATTATTAAATTCAATATTTAAACTATATAATTCAATGGTTTAATTATCAAGTAAATATTGATATCTTGAATTCAAATTAAAATTATCTTTTACATGTTTAAAATCAATTTAATTATTCCATTTTAAATTGTTAAAAATTCTGGGTCGTCGCATTCCTCCCCCCTTAAAAGAATTTCGTCCTCGAAATTACTAGTTAGGAAGAATGGTCCAATACCCGTTTATTTTTCCCTAAAACCCACAATTCAACAGTTTTATCAACTTGCTACAAAATATTCCTCATTAAAGTTTCATTACTAATTCAACCAACTTTCAAAACCTTTCATAGTTTACAAATAACTTTACTTATTCAACCATTCAAAATTAAATTTAAATCCAATTTGGATTATCAAAATTTTCTCAAAAATTTTCTAACTCTCTAAATTTTCGAAATTTTTTGCCAGCGTCTCCTTTGCGCGGCTAGCTCGGTACAACTACAAAATGCCTCTACGGGCTCCAAATTACAAAAGAAAACAAAACGCCAAGTGGCTAGATCAAAAACCTAATCCAATTTCATATAGAAATTTTAAATACATACCTTTTAGTCGGGCAATTCACATTATCTCCTGAAATCAAATCCAAATTTTCTTTTCCCTTTATAATACCTGCATACCTTTCCTAGCAATAATATCCAATCATGACTTTCAAATCATTTTATACATTTTTCTTACAGAAGTTTTCATATCTACTTCTATTCAATTTAGTTTTCCCATTTCCATACGAATTCAATTTATTTTAAATTTTGAATATTGAATTTTATCTTTCATTTATAACTGATTCATATTAGTTTCATCTATTAATTTACTTTAATTTCCAATTTGAAATCGTTTTGTTGTTAACAAAAATTTTTCGAAAAATTTTCGAAATTTTTTGGCAGAGTCTCCTTTGTACAGAGGAACTTGTGCAATTTGACAAGAGATATAAATATATATACATCGACCCACCCGGTCGGAAAAACAAAAACAGTTCATATTTCCTATTTGTATTGCGTAGGCGTACCTTTATTTAGCATTTTAAGCAAGCGGCTTATTTATTTTAGCAACTATTGCAACCAAATCCAGCCAAACGGCTTCCCGGTACCTGTACTTACTTAATTTAAATATGTAAGTGCCATATATAGAAAATCTATTAGCATTTCACTTATATTCAATAGCTAAACACATGTATATCATAAGCAACAAGCATCAAAACGCTTTCCTTAAGCGATTTATATGATTTAAAGCTAATCCAATTGCTTCCAACCAAATTTATATGCCATTTCATTCAATTTTAATGGTTTACAACTCAAGTGCTTACATTTAATTTATTTTCATCCAAACAAGCTCATATTCACTTCAATTAATTCTAAAACCAATTTATTTAATCCCTATCAATTCATAGATTTTTAATTACCTTTTTTATGTCAAACGACAATTATTTATATGTAAATTTGGCGATACTCGCTTAATAGAGTATCTATTTTAGTTTATAACTACTTCAAATTGATTTCAACTCATTTTATACTTAATTTCTTTCAAATTATTCACCAACCATACATTGCCTTTCATTCATCTCCACATTGGTTTCATTTTAAAACTATTTCATTGAGCTTGACAATATTCAATGCTTAAACTAATATCCATTTCCCAAAAATAAATTAACCCAAACCTTTTATTTAATAACCTTATAATCTAATAACCCAATACCAACTAAAACTTTGTTTTAATTTTTATTCAAGTAGACTTCATCCATTGATTACTTAATTCGATTAACCCATTAATTCACCCATTTTAAATTATTAATTCACTTACTTAATTCATTTTCGAATTTATATTATTAATACAAAGCCATTCTCAATTTTATTTCTGTTCACTTGGGTTTTCTTGCAATTCAAACCATGTCTATATAAATAAATTTCATACGACAACACTTCTCTTATATCAAATTTACTTGCAACTTTCGTTAAATATTATTCATATCACACTTGAATTTTATTTGTAATTTAAACCATCACTATTTCGATCCAACTCCATTTTATTTCTATTTTTATAGCATCTCCACTTATTCAATTGATTATCAAATCCAAGTCGAATTCTATTTACAATTCTAATTCACTTCCAAACTCCATTATTAATTTACAATCCGTTTATTTACCCAAGTTAAATTTTATTAACATACTCAATCAAACAATTATTTAACCAATTAGCTTATTTCCAACTTCTAAATCAATATTTGATTTTAATTACAAAATCACTTCGTTAAAATTCCAGTTTGGATTTCCTTTTATTTCCCTAAAATTCCAACACCTTTATTTAAAAAATTTAGAAATGCTTTTAAATCCACATCAGACTAATAAATAGCTCTTTATAAAAGAAATACTTCTTATAACTTGATGTCTCAACCAATCCATCCTTGTTCTCATAGAAATTCGGTCATACGTTGATCAAGCGTAAGACTGAAAATCTACAAGTGCTTGGCAGACCCGTTTTCAACATCCAGTGAAAATACTTTTGAAAATAATTTTATTGAAAATATTGAAAGCATTTTGAATAGAGGAAATATCTTTGGTGAGAATGCTCTGGAAATCATCACCCTCATCCATGGTCGCAGTTACATTCAAGGGTTACGTTGCCATCGCAGCAAAAGCCCATGTAACTGCAGGCTCTTCGCGGCCTCTCGATTACGCCATGGAACCCACGACAGATCGCAGTTACATTCCAGGGTTACGTTGCCATCACAGCAAAAGTCCATGTAACTGCAGGCTCTCTACGGCCTCTGATTTTCGCTATCGAAATGAAACTTCTCCACTCCTACATAGGTCGTAGTCTACCGATATAAAATCAAACGCAGACTGTTGGCTCTCAACAGCACACACGACCTTCACTATGTTACCATAAGTCGCAGTCTACCGATATAAAATCAAACGCGGACTGTTGGCTCTTAGCGGCACACACGACTTTCGCTATGGTATACACTACTCATAATCCTCAGGAACTAGTTTTGTCCGGACTCCTCACAGGATCAACTTTAGAACCCCCTTGGGGCTCAAGGCAGCACCACCCGGTGGCACTCCTGAGAAGTTCATTTCAAGGGAGCGCCTTTTTCCCCAGAGCCATCATCAAAACACTTTATACTATACACATATAGTATCTTTCAAATCATACACCTAGCATGATCTCATACAAATCTTCTTTACACAAAATCGATTATCCCAAAATCGATAGTTCTCAAACTAGGCTTTCCAAATTTTAAAATTGATTTTACCCAAAAATCAAAAGCCTTTCCAAATCCAAAGGTTCCCAAAACCTTTCTCCAAAATTCTCATAATATCCTTTATATATATAGATATATATAAAAATTTAAAAACTTTGGATCCTTTCAAACTTGTATAAAACTCCTTTTACTTCAAACACCTTCAAAAATCCTTTTCTTCCGGCAATAGATTTAACAAGGGGAGATTTATCTTATATAACAAAGACATATGACTTGTTTATTCAAAGTAAAATATTCAAATTTGATTCTTCTCTTTCAATATCAATTTCATCCAAATCCGTACGATGTACACTTATCATCCGTACGCTATACCAATCCGATCGCTCACTCGATCACACAATTTCACTTCCGAACTAGTATTGTCCACCCGTCTTCCTAGTGCGGACACAGATCTGATTTCTTGATTAGAAACCGTCATTCTTCTTGCATAGCCATAACTATGATAGAGAATATCCAGAACCAATCAACCATCCATATCCAGGTTCGCCGTCGAAAATCGAGTGAAAAATCCCAGCTCGGATCGATAAACTATCTCGAAATTATGTGCTCAAATCTGGATCAAATCACTATGCGAATAGAATAATATACGTACATCCTACGTATTTAATTTTATTGATTTTTTAGCCAAATCAATTTCTCTTCCTATTCACATTTCCTTTAATTTCCATTCACTTATTTACAATCGCTTCAATTCCATTTAATTATCACTTCAATTCTTATATCGGTTGGGAATTTAATTAATAACAGTTTGAACTCCGACCTATTAATATTTAGAAAATAGCTTGAAAATTTTAAAAAAAGATAGTAGTTGAAAAATAATTATTAGTTTGCAAAATATCTATAAAATAGGTAACTAATTGTAAATAGTTTAGAAATAGCTAAATAGTTTCAAAAATTTTAGATAATTGCAAAATAGTTGTAAAATAGTAATTAATTTGTGAAATAGTTGAAAAATAGTAATTAGTTTATAAAACAGCTGAAAAATTGTTAAATAGTTCCAAAAATAATGGTAAAACAAATATAAAATAAGTTAGCTTTAAAAAGAAAGGTTGTATATATTTAATAGCTTAGAAGAATAAATTTATATTTAAAACAATTTATATTGAAAATAGTCCAGAGTCAAACTGTTCACTTCCCTAACAATTCAATTTAAATTTCCGCTTCCATTTAAATTGACCCAATTCCAATTTGAATGACTCCAATTCCATTGGACTTGATTTATTCCCAATTCAAGTTGAATTAATTCTCAATTTCTTTCCAACTTCAAATCAAATTCCATTTGATTCTTACTTATTCAACTTTATTTACAGTTCCAAATTATTCAAATAAATTTGGACTAATTTCAAATTGATTCCACTTCAACTTCATATCATTTCAATTCCAGCTTGAATTAAATCCCAATTCCATTCAAATTTTAAACCTTCAGATTAATAACCTTTCCCCTTAAGTTTAAAACTTGCTTCACTTTGGGTTTCACATCACATTACAAGGAAAATTCAAAACTCAATCTTAGAGTTAATTTCATATTTATTTCCTTTACACACCAGGCTACTTTTGAATTTTTAAACCACCCTTGGTTTTAATTTCAAAACAAATCCCTTAAAAATCTTCCAAACATTTCTTGTTTAAAAATATGACTTTATTCGAAATGGTCTGAATTATATTATTTGCTATTTCTTTAACTATTTGAAACAATTGATTGTTTCTAGACTTAGGTTTTTAAAACGTCTCAATTTTAAAACCCACTTTAATTTAGAAGTTATAATCATCTTATAAATGTACTTCATTTGGCATACTTAATAACAAATATGTCATTATTAAACACAATAACTAATTATGATAATATTCAAGGTAATCATATCTAGATACCAATTCCTTTTTATATTAATCTTATTTCTATAAATTCAATATAAAATTTCAGTTTGAATCCTTTTCAAATTTACCTTTATTTAAAGTTTTTAAACAATATAATTTATGAGCTCAAATTCTAGAATTTCATTTCAATCAATTTAAATTTAATTTGGTTGTATTTCTGTTACCACTTAATTTGATTCCAATTCAAGATTTCAGTTATGTTGTATTTTATTACTTCTTAATTTCAATAATTAACAACCAATCACCTAAATATTTATTAGAAGAAAATATTGCTTTATATATCAAAATATACTTTTATATAAAATCATTTAAAACCTTTATATAAGAAAATAACAAGTACGCTCCTATATATATACACACTCAACTCATTCTAGAGTTCTACGGATTCTATTTAATGAGTAACTCCCACCAGAGCCAAGGTTCTCGCTTAACCACGCTTTGATACCAACTGTAACGACCCGAAATTTCCGAACCCGAAAATTCCAGATAGTTATGAAAAAGAAGAAGAGATAGAAGAAGAAGAAGAAGAATAGAATCATCAACATCTCACATTCGCAGCGGATAAAATATAATAATAAATAATATTAGTTTACAGAAGAATACTATATCTGTCGATTACATTTAAATACATCAGAGTTACACAAATATTCAACACTGGACATATACGAATCAACATGTCTCAGATTTACAATATTATAATACAGCGGAAATACTCTACACGTTCCTGTCATCCAGCTCGCCTCCTGAGCTCCAGAACGTCCTTACCTGAAAATCTGTAATACTCGGTCTGACCCGAGCATTACACCAAAGTAACACCCGGGTCAGCCTGAAAACCAGCGTGAGTAAACCCAACTAACATGGAATACCAAAGCAAAAAATTATATAGAACCCGAGGTAACTCGATTCAATTCACAAAGTCACAATTAGTTATAGACATCATTTATTCCACACATCCATTTCCTAAGTACCAAGGCTTAGATTTAAATAGTCCAATTTCCTTTAAATCACTTCACTCCAGCATATAGATTTCACATATCAATCTATAAAAATATTCGAAGTGGTTTCGGATATTTCCTAATACCCGACCCTGGCCTCTTCGAGACTCGTGTCATCCTAACCCAAATTATCAAAATGAAATACATAACATTTCATATCAGGAATATCATCTCATTCAAGCATCCAATACCATTCCATTATTCATAACAAATTTGATCACTTCCAAATTAATTCAATTGATTCTAATTAAATTTCAATCCTCAATCACTTAGATTTCTTTACTTGTTAATTAATTAAAATTTCAAATCAAATAATTCAATTATCCCTTCAATATTCATCTTAATTAATCAACCAGCATTAATTATCCTTCAATTTCATTCAAGCAACTATCTTTAATTAACTTCACCATATTACTTATCCTTAACCAAAACGATAAGTAATCTTAATTACTTCAGGAACAAATTAACAATTTAGTTACATTAATCCTTCATTATTTATATATTAACTTCTCATAAGTCACTCATTATTGATTAATCAATCTTAATTAATCAATCTTTAATTACGTTATTGATTATATAAATTAATGATTTCCAATTATATTTTAATTGATCCAAATCTAAATTAATTACATTAATTAAACCACAATATTAATCATTCTTGATTTATCTCAACCCTATAATTAACTATCCATTTATTTACTTCATTAAATAAATCAATTTCTCCTTAATTAATCATCTTAATTAATCTCCTGATTAATTTCACAAAGTAATTATATTTTATTAATTTCATTAAGTAATTATTTATCAAACCATTCAATGATTATTCTGAATTACTTACACCTAATTAATTAACTTAAAACTTAATTTATTAATTAGGTCGACCCTTAATTACTAAATTAATTGAATTAATTAATTATTTATTTAATTTCCCTACTATTTAAATGAATCACAATTCATTAAGCCCTTATTAACTTAAGAATAAAACATTTTCTTATTTATGGTTTAAGATTAAAACAACTTAAACCCCAATATTTCAAGTCAAACCACAATTGACTCGAGAATCAACCAAAACCAAGTCACATCATCATCAGTGTACATCCTATCAATTCAATCATTCAACCAAATATTTAAATTTAACCATTTAAATTTAAATATAAAAAAACCCAACAGAGTGAGATTTACTCACCTTTGCTTTTACTGTTTGCAATCCATTCCAAACTAGCTTGCTTCCTTCCCGATTTTGACCTTGTATAACATTTAGATGATTTTATTAATAGTCGAACTTATTCGACAATTACTTCCCTTCAGATAAATTTTCCAGCTAACTGTTTATTTTAAATTAAATTTCCTTTAAACAAATATCCTTTAGTAACTAAAAATAAACAAGTTTATTAAGTAAATTAATTATCCTAAATACAAAATTTTAAAATAAACTTGTTGGTTAAAATGTACACTTATTTTATTTTTATTTTTATTTATCTTCGAAACTTCACATATAAGTCAATTGTTTTATAAATCCCAGTTATATGATTTTCAGAATATGGATCAGATATTAAATTTTAAATAAAGGAAACACAAATCCAATACCTCTTTGCCCACCCCTACGAACATGAACTCGCCGAGGTCATGCAAAATCGAATCGCGATGACGCGACCCTGCTCTGACACTCACGCCACTGCAGCCATGCATGATTCGCGATGCTATGCCACTGCTTCCCCGCCATTCGCACACCCCCAATTCGCGAGCAACCCTTCCGTGTCTCGCCCCTCCTCAAGGCAATACTCGATGCGAAATCCTAAATCCACAGCGAAATCAAACTCCTAGCCACGTCTTCGTCGTGTCGCTTTTGCGACTCCAATCGAGTCGTTCGTGGCCGCCTGCCGTGACTCCACCACCGAACGAGACGAGCTCTTGTCTAATTCCATGAATCGGTCGCCATCTTAATTTTATATTTTTTTTGATGAATTCGAATCCGAGTCGATTGAGAAAAAGAGGGTTTCGGTTTCTTTAATGAAATTTGAGAGGAGAGAGTGTGGGTTCGAACAGTAAGAAGAAATAGGGATTTCGCAGAAAGAAGAAGGGTTATCGGCATTCTTTTGTGAAGAGAACAATTTCGCTTCTAAACTTTTTTTATAAGTTCGATTTCTGTTTTAAGCTTAGAGAGAAAGACGAAAATAAAATATCGGTTTTGGGGAATAGCTTCTTGAGTACGCGTGAATATTAAATAATTAAATATTGAACATATCTCATGTTGTATAACGCGTAATCCCAAACCTCAAATCAGACATGCCGACAAACATTTATAGGGTTTACCTGCGTTTCAAACACGATGAAATGTGTTTCGGAAGCTAATTCGATCGTATGCGCGAGTTACAGAAGAAAACGATCAAATTTAAATTAAATCTATTAAAATAGTTTCTAAGCGTTTTGAACTGTCAGGGTCAAACGACAACTCCGATTGCTACGAAAATTGAAATCCGATAATAACTAACTATTACGGATCCAATGGAACCGGTTTCGTCGAATTCCGAGATTGTGCCTCGGAAGGCTATTTTTAAATGTCAATTTAACGATATGATTTCAAAACTGAACAAATCACCTTTAAATTAAATTTCAACCATTCTATTATCTTTAGTATCATCGTTATAAATTTTATAAGCCTTCAAATTATTTTAAACAGGCTTAGAGGTTTCAGATTCAACAATTTACCCAGTTTTAATTATTAAATTCAATATTTAAAATATATAATTCAATGATTTAATTATCAAGTAAATATTGACATCTTGAATTCAAGTTAAAATTAACTTTTACATGTTTAAACTCAATATAATTATTCCATTTTAAATTGTTAAAAATTCTGGGTCGTCACAAGAAGTGTAAAAATAATTTTTGAAATAGAAAAATATATTTTGAACTATATGATGAATAAGAGTGGAAATTGGATATCACTATAACTGAAACTCATTTCATAAAAAGTAAGAAATGTGGCAAGTAACTTTATAAAAGAAATCAACTTGAATATTTGATTTGGCATAATATATATATATATATATATATATATATATATTTGTTTTAAATGATAAACTCTCCTTGTTGAATCTATAACTAGAAGAAAAGATTTTTAAAAAGATTTAAGTACAAAAGGGGAATTTATATATGTATGAAGTGATCCCTATATTTTCTCAAGATTTATATATCTCTCTCTATATATATATAAATGTTATGAGAATGATTTTGGGAAAAATGGTTTTTGGAACCTGTTGATTTTGAAAGGCTTTTGATTTTTGGGAAAAATCAATCTTTGAAATTTGGACATCCAAGTTTGAGAATTATCGATTTTGAGATATCGATTTTGTGTAAAGGAGATTTATATGTGATACATTTAAAGAGTATGATTTGAAAGATACTATATGTGTATAGTATAAAATAATTTGAGATTGGCTCTGGGGAAAAAGGCGCTCCCATTGAAATGAACTTCTAGTAGGAGATCCACGGGGTGGTTCTACCTTGAGCCCTAAGGGGGGGGTTCTAAATTTAATCCTAAGAGGAAGTCCAGACAAACTGAAGTTCTCGAGGATTGTGGTTGGGTAACAAAAGTCGAGGGCGCTGATGCCTAAAGAGGTATTTGGGTTAGGATGTGACGATAGTGTAACTCGATGTCACTGCAATCTACCGTGCACCATAGCGGAAGTCGAAAGGCAGTGATTGCCTATGGTCTACGTTTGATTTCGCTGGGAGAGCGACGTAACATCGGTAGACTATGATCTATGAAGACATTGCGAAAGTCGTGTGGCAGTGAGTGCCTACAGGCTACATTGGGGATCGACTGATGTAGTCTGCGATCTATGTGGTATGTGTAGAGAAGTTTCATTTGGCAGCGAAATTTGAGGGTGTTGATGCCTACAGTTACATGGGTTTTTGCCGTGATGGGGACGTAACCCTGGGTGTAGCTGCGATCTGTGGTGGGTTCCGCGGTGTAATTGAGGGGCGTGGAGGCCTATAGTTTTCTATGGATTTTGCCGGGATGGCAATGTAACCATCGGGCTAATTGCGACCATAGAGGGGGTGATGATTTCCAGAGCATTCTCACCAAAAATATTTTTTTTGTTTTCAAAAAAAATGTTTCTATATTTTTCACAAAAATATTTTCGAAGTATTTTCGCTAGGTGTTGAAAACAGATCTGCTAAGTACTTATAGATTTTCAGTCCTACGCCTGGTCAACGTGTGACTGAATTTCTGTGAGAACAAGGGTGGACTTATTGAGACATCGAGTTATAAAAGTATTTTTATAAAAACTATTTTGATAATATTATGTAGACTTTTAAAGTATTTTAAAATTTTAAATAAAAATAGTTAAGAGTTAAAAATGCTCGAAGAGTAATTTAACAGATAATAAACTTTTTAATAAAATTCTGGCTTCATTCCTTTTCGAGGACGAAAAGATTTAAATGGGGAGGAATGTGATAACCAGATTTTTAGACATCTGTTAATTGGTAATTAAGAGGATTAAATTTATTAAAATACTGATTTGTAAGTTGAACAAATAAATAATATTTCACTATTTAATTCAAGATAATATATATATATACACATATACATACAAGCTTTATAATGTATATGAGTATATATATTGTGATTGGGAAGCATTGATTTGAATTCAATATAATAATTATCAAAAGCTAGTTAAAATTAAATTCTATATTTTAAAACACTAAAGATAAAATATGTGTTTCCAAATTTCTATTGTTTATATGTAGATTGTAAATAAAACTTTGATTTGAAATTCAAAAATAATATCTTTAAAATAAGTTAGATTTGAAACTCTACGTTTTTGAATACTAGTATGTATTTTGATTTAAAATATTTATAATCTTAGTTTAAAATTAAAATAAATATATGTAAAAAAAGGAAATGTATTAATAAAAATAGAAAATATAATATAAAAACATAAATAAACATAAATACATGCAATTTAACAAGTGTAAGCCAAGTTTAACATGCAAGTTACAAGTGTCTCACTTAATTTATTTTCTTTATTTTTTAAAATAAAAAAAAACAAGGCTATATATATATCTCAACTCTTTCATTTATCTTCTATCTTTCATTTTCAAAATAAAACCTGAAAACTAAACCAGAAATAAAAAACAATCAAACTTTTTCAAAATTCAAAATTGAAGCTAAGCAAATTCAAGCTCAACTTAAAAGCAAAATCCAACCTAACTCCACAAGATCAAAGGCGGAAGCATTCAAGATCAACTCAAACTTTCAGTTCTAAGTCAAGAATCAGTATCCAGCGTTCTTCGTTTTAACCTATATAGGTGAGTAAACATATTTTTTTACTAGATCTACCCAGTTCTCTGATGCATGTGATAGATAATGAAAGTGATGTTGTGAAATGTTTGCATGGATAAATGAATATGCCTGCATGTATATCAGTATATAGTTGCTATGTATATATTTATATGCATGTCTGGGTATATAGATTTAGGCCTCTGTTCTTGTTTAGCAGGCTCAAGAATCTTCAAAAAATTTCTTTTCTCTCCATTTAAACAATTATAGGTTACAGTATCTAAAGGAAATTTCTTTGTAATGTTGAAATCATATTCTTAAAAGTAAATCTAGGTGGAGTTATTAAATATTTCTCTAGAAAGGAGGAATTTACTGTGATAATGAAATAAATCTGAAAAATCAATCGTCTAAATTGCATGATTCACTTATATAATCTGATTTGTCCTTGAAAATTATGATTTTTGGAAGTATTATCATAATTTTTTTAAGATGTAATTGATAAGAGGTCGTGTGATGACCAGAGTTTGGGTTTTTGTCAATTTCCGATGGTCGAGATGATTTTAGAGGTCGTCATTGGTTGTAGAGGTTGTCGTGGTAATGAGGATTCAAGGAAAAATGGCAAGTCATTTTTCTACTAAATGATTTGCGCAGGCATGATCGATTTAGGGTTTAAAGTTAAAACTAGGTGGTCGCACTTGCGGGGCGAATGCCGATGCCACGAAGGTGATTGGCGACTACGGTACGGGGGAGAAAGGAAGTTGGGGTCGTGGCGAGTCCACCGATGGGTTTTGGGAAGCTCCGGTGGCCGGAGGTGGTTGGTCGAGGCGAAAGTAGGAGGTCGAGTTGTCTCTGGTTTATGGTCTTGAGTTCCAGATTTTGATTTGGGGCTTTTGAGGGAATTCTGGGTGGCCGTTTGTGTACGTGGGTCGGAGGTGACTTGGGGGAGTGGTCGGCGACTCGTCACGAGCGTGTGCACGTGTATGGTGGAGGGTGTGTGAAGGAGGAAGTAGTAGGAGAAAGAAGGGAAGGTAAGAACTGGAGGTAAGAAGAGGGAAGGGAATATATGGGTCAGGATATGGGCCAGAGGAAAAGAAAGGAAATAAGGAAAAAAATAGAAAAGAAAAGGTAAAGGAAAATTGAAAGGAAGGAATAAAAGAAAATGTGATAAAGGTAAATTAAAAGAAGATTTTTAACAAGTTTTAAAGTAAAAGAATAAAAGAAAAATGGAATGTATTAACAAAGTTATTTAGTAAAAGGTCTTATAAATAAATTATTATTAACTCAAATTTATTTAACCTAGAATAATTATATTATAGGACATTATTTAATTTAATTCCTAAGTGATTACAAATAAAATTAAATAATGTAATTAAATTGATGGTTAAGGAATAATGTTTTTAAACTATTAATTAATCTAAAGATCTTAGTTATTTTTACATGTTAATAATAAATTAGTTCCAAATGTTAATTTAAATAAAATAAAAAGGGCTTATAATGAAGTTGATGATAGTTAAGCAGGATTTATAAGTAACTATCTGTTTTGTATTAATTAAATTAATTAGAAATAGTGTGATCAATTAATCAAGCTTATAAATGTTGAATTTAAATGGAAGGCTTTGGATTTCTTAATATCTCTAGTATGTTAAATTGTGATATTCTGTGATATTAATTGCCTTGGATTGAACTGTGTTAAGTGTGAGTTGTTTATCAGCGATGAATTTCTATGTGAATATGACAATCTAAAATTTAGATTACATTGTTGTTTTACTTAAACAACTTGGCTTAAGGGATGGTGTTGGATTCGAAGAGATCGGGGTCGAATATCAGTGATATCTGAAACCACTTCGATTAGTAATCTATAACCCTTTTATAGATTTGATTTGTAATATCAAATAGGCTAGAATGGAATAAATTAAGTGAACTAGGCCATTTAACTAAGTAAAGATACTTAGATAAATTTGTAGAATAAATGTTTGACTATAACAAGATAAGAACTCGTTGTGATGAACGAGTTACCCTATTTTGAAATAAGTTTTATAACCTAGTATTTCAAGTTATATGGGTTTACTCACGCTGGTTTCCAGCCTGACTCGGATGTTACTTTAATGTAATGCTCGGGTCAGACCGAGTATTATAGATTTTTAGGTTAGGATGTTGTGGACCTCAGAAGGCGAGCTGGATGGCAGGAACGTATGGAGTATCTTCTGCTGTGTATTTGAGATTGTATTGATAGTAGTCAGGGACAAGTTGTTACAACTTCCCAGTTTATTTGTGAATGATTGTACTCTAATATATTGTTTGTAAAGTAATAGTTACAGCTTTTCTTTGTATAAATGCTATTATTTGATATTATATTTCAATCCACTGCGAATGTGAGATTCTGTGCCTTTGTTTTCTGTTTCATCTTCTACCTTTTTTCTTCTTTACCCCAACAATCTGGGATTTTCGACGTTCGATTGTTCGGCACTTCTACAATGAATGTATTAGTGTCAAATTTTCGAGGCTGAAAATTCTAGTTGTTACAGAAACTTCATTTCAATTTTGAATTTTGAAAATTGCGGCACATATGTCGACATACAATTTGCCTATATGTTGATATATCCTAGTATATTTTGAAAGATTGTTTACTGTAAAATGTTTTGAAAATCTAATGCTTTGTAAAATATTTTGATACTTTGTAAAATAGTTTAAACAGCTTATAAACATTTGAAACATTAGAAAACTTCTATTAGATATTTTTAAGTATATTTTAAACATATATTTTGATTCAAAAATAAATGATGAGGGAGAAATTAAGATCAAAGATTGCTACAAGGGACTTTAACAATATTCTATGACTCTATACACTAGATCATAGTCTTGAAATCTTCATATCTTAATCTTTGTACTCATGGTTCTTCATGTTTAGTTCTTGAGTCTTTATGTTGTACGATCTTCAATCCAAAACCTGTATAATATAATGCACTATATACTATATAACTTGAGAAAATCACCAGTATCCATATTTTATATGAATGTATATTTGTTACCAAGGTTGTTATCATCAAAATCAATATCCAAGGTACTATGAATCTCTCCCTTTTTACTGATGACCACCATAATTATTTTGTACATATAAACTATGATATAACTCCCCTTGAGTTAGATAACTTTCCCTTAATATGTAAATATGTATATTTTATATTTTTCTCCCTCTTTTTCATCGATAAAAATGAGTGAAAAATAAACAATTACTCCCCTTGAATAAAAGACAAAATGATATATGATAATATTTTTAATTCAAAACCAATAATCTAAGTAAAAATGATAATATATAACTATACATAAGCGATATATGATATACTAGTAAACATGATGATATATGATAAAGAAAATTTTAATAATGTAATTTTAAACTATATATAAGTGAATCTAGTACACACCAATCTAATTTCAAATCAAACCAAAAAACCAAACTGAAACATACAAATTTGTACAATCCAACCCAATCAAACATTCAATGTCAAGTAATCCAAACCAATCAAAAACACACATCAATTAAATCCTAAGAGTATGTGTGTATGTGTGTGTATATTTACATATCAAATTCAAACCTAATAACTAGACGTTTCGAGGAACTTCAACCAAACCATCGGTCCCAAACATTAGATCTACTTTAATGGCATCCTAATCTTCATTATCCTTATTGATGGTGCACTCTAGATTGTTGGATGGTTCGCCTTTAATTAGAGAAGAAATCATCGATTGACTAGCATCAAAATGCTTCTCTTGTTCTTTTATCTTCTGCATTTGAATCAATTCTAAGTGTCTTTGATTTCGTAGGATAAAAGATAAAATATCTTTGAAAGATTGAGAGTTTGTTCAAGATTTTCATATAGTTTTTGATATGGAGAAGACATATTTGTGAAAATATGTTTGAGAATGAAAATAAAGGATGGAATAAAATGTTAAATGGCTTTTGTGAAAGAAAAAAGACTTATAAAAGAGTAGAAAGTCGTTTGAAATGAATAGGTGGTTAGTACTTATTTTTATTTTAAAACTTATTTTTTTTTTATTTCTAGCTGTTATATGTCGACATATATAATATATGTATGTCGACATAAATATCATAATTTTCAAAATTACCTGATTTATTATAGCTTTTGTTTTTATCCTATACTATTATACTTTTATGATTTCCAGAGACTAACTGAACAACATAACATAGTAAGAAACATTTTTCATTGTTTATAACAACATCAACTTAAACTAGAAAATGCAAAGTATAAGGCTAGATAACACAAGAAAAGTACTAGATAAACTTTAAAAGGATGTGGATGAAGATGATGAAGAGCCACCAAGCTTGCGAATGACCATTTCGAAGAATTTATCAATTTTTTTAGAAATAGAAGTTAGCTTTTTACCAAAGGAATGCCTATACTTCTTTTGGTTTTTAAGAAGCTTCTCTTGATTCCTTAATATCTCTTTGTTTATAGGATTGAATGGTTTTTTAAAACTTTCCAGAGAAGAATCTACTTCTTCCTCCTCCTCTTCTTCTTCCTTTTCAATTACATATCCTTGTTGAATTTCTTGTTCTTCTTCCATGCCAACCTTTGCTCCTTTTCGAAAAGAGTTTCATATGGCTCAAAGAATGGTGAAATATGCATACGGGAGATAGTTGCTTTGTTGAAAATTTTTGAGGAATGGATTTTTCTCTTCTTAAATCCACACAAGATATAAGAAAAATCTAGTAAGATACACACCATTGAAAAGTGAGTTCTCGTGTCTACAAATATTCTTTTGGACAAATTCATCTAAAATGACTTGTGCCCAATTTATGCCATAGCGCCCGTAAATAGCAAAAAGTGATTTGAAGACATTTTGAGTCTAATTTTCCATTCTCGATATAATACTTCATTGAAGAATGAGACTCATAAGTCTCGATTTAGGTTAAAGATTAGTATGTTTAAATTCAAAATCTTCATTGCTTTAGAAAAAGTCTTGAAGAACTTCACGATTTTGAATATCAATTTGAAAAGTGGGTAGGTTAATTCCACTTGATTTATAAACAAGAATATGACCCAAATTTTCACTATTTAAAACTATTTGAGTGCCATTAAAGCTACTCCAAATTTTACCTTCCTCCCAACTTTCTGTTTAATTTTGCATAAAACATTTTTACCAAAATCGAGGTAGCAAACAAAATCATTTTGGGAAGATTCAACCAATTAAGCACATTATTTCGAAAACAAAGTTCATGTAAACCATAAAAAGAAAAATCATTAAATGTAGCACACCTTGTAGGAGATACTTTTCCAAAAGTTAAATATTCTGTATAGGCCTCAATTACATTTTTTTCATTAAATAGAAAGCCTTTTGTTTTCTTATAGAGCCTAATGGATTTTGGATTTAAACTTGAGGAAGCCATCGATGAATAGTTTGAGAATATAAGAGAGTTTAATGGATAAATGAATTTTGAAAAATGAGAGTGAAAAGATGGATGAAGATAAAGTAATAAAGAATCAATAGTCATGTTCTCTAGTCAAGAGACACCTTTTTAGATATAGGATTGGTGAAAGGGTGGAGGGAAATTCAAATTTCAGAATTCTGGAGCACATGTCAGGATATGGAGAATGGGTTTGTCGACATATAACCAGTAATTTCCAAAATACAAAGTTGAATAAATTATTTCGATTCGCTTATATATATTTCTAATATCCTATAATTATTACTAATCTATATACTCAGCCAAAACACAAAAGAAATTTAATTTTGAAAAATGTCATACATACATACATATATATATATATATATACAGTCTTTTAATCAATAATATATTCCTATTAACCGAAATAATTTTTAAAGATATACTTAATATTTATACTATATTCATCCATTATTATTATTATTATTAATCTATAGGTTATTCCTAATAATCAAAATCAAAAAAATGGAAAAAATGTAAAGCTTGCCAATTTTGCCGCCTTTTGTTGATCAGTATTGACTAGTCTATTGTTGTAGTGGAACATAAATTCATATTTTCAGTATCTATTTCATTGTTGTTAAAGGAGATGTCTGAATCATCCAAAGTTGCTTTATAAGCCCTTTTCCTTTTTTTGGATGAGTATTTGCTAGTGAGATCTTTGATTTATTTGGATGTGGGCACGTCTCTCTGAAAATGACCGAGTTCATCACAGTTAAAGCATCTAATCGTAGTTCTAATTCCATTGGTTTTTGTTTTCATGTTTTCGAAAGATTTTCTTCTTTCTATACTTCAAATCTTTTTAGAAATTTCTAGTCATAAAGGTGATTTCCTTGTCATTGTCATCATCTAAATCCTTGTCATCGTTATTGCATTGAAAGTGATGGATTTCTTTTTTGTTGCCTTTGTTTCTCTTCTACCCTGCATTTATGCTTCATGGGACATTAAATTGCCTATTAAGTCTTCAATTTTCCGAGTACTAATATCATTAGCCTCTTTAATTGCAAGTGTCCTTTGATCCCCCTCTAAAAAGAGTGAATTTAGGATTTCTCTGACTTGATCGTATTTAGAAATGTTTTTCCCTAATACAACTAATGAATGCACTATATCTTGAAATATATAGCACATGTCAGAAATGGACTCATTTGGAGTCATTTTAAATAATTGAAACTAATTAATTAACATGGAAATTTAAGTCTTTTTTACTTCACCAGTGCCTTTATGAGTAACTTGTAGTGTTCTCCAAATTCCATTTGCAGGCTTACATATAGACATTCTGATGAATTCATTCTTAGCTAGTGAGCAAAATAAATTTTTAATGGCTTTGGAATTATTTTTTCAAGTACTTTTTGGTCAGCAATCCAAGATGAAAATTCAGTCTAGGGTTCAGTGTACTCAATTTATGTAAAATTCCAAATGTCTACACCACTTGACCTTAAATAAATTTTCACTCTACATGACTAATAAAAATAATTACTGCCATTAGAAGTGGGGTTTAGCGGTAGATTTTCCATCGACAAAAGTGTTGAAAAATGGACTAAAAGTGTTACTAACAAAATTACTAATAGTGCTGTTAGCCATTTAAACTTTTCAAAAATCAACTTACAAAATTTTAAAAACCAAATCCTTGGATATCAAATGTTAGTGGCGGAATTATGGGTCTTAAGGCTTAACTAAACACTAGAGGGGGGTGAATAGTTTTTTTTACAACTTTAATGAATTTCTTTTTGATTCTTTTAAGATTATACTTAATTATGACAGAATAAATGATCATAAATTTAAACATAGACAAATATAAATGCGGTAAAGTAACGATCAAAAATCAGAGAAATCACACCAGAGATTTTATACTGGTTCGAAGTTGCCCTTTATCCGGTCTCATACAATTTCTTGTATAGATTTTTTTTCAAACGCCAAATTTTCAACGGGCAGAAGACAAACCCATTACAATCTCGACTTCAAGGCTACAAGACACCCTTCAGATTTTCCATGCTCTGGGTATACTCACTTGATTTGACTCGGGGCATAAGCACATCCACTTGGATTTTCGAAATACCAAGCACACCCTATTGATTTGAATCGGGACACAATTACATATAATCAGCTGTACCTAGAGTTTTAATGTTTTCCAAAGACACTGTTTGATCTTTGGATACAATTGATCATATAGCCTCTTGGACAACATTTGATCTTTGATTGAGTGAGAAATATGATTGAAGTGTAACGACCCGCCCTTCTGACCGCCCCTAGTCGGTAATTAAACCAACTTGAAACGTTCAAAATGACGAATTGTTATTCAGCATATAGAGTTTAAACAGAATCAGCCACAGAAACATAGAATGATTTTATTTCACATAAATGAATTTTTCTTACATATATCAGAGTTTGTACAATGCATTAATTTATACAGCGGAATATTTCTTTTAAGTACAAAAATCCCTGAAAAGCTAAAGTAAGCGTTTTCCCCCCTCTCTCTCTATCTTCGCTGCCCGAAAATCTTCAAGCTGTAAAATACTGGGTCTGACCCGAGTATTACATTCAAAAGAAAATAATACACGGGTCAGTCTAATTCAAACTCAGTTATTAGTGCATAGAGGCAATAATAATCAAATAATCAATTAGACGACAGTCAAAGATAAATTCACCTATCCGACCCTTTTAACAAAGAAATCGGATGACGGTAAACATAACACTTAACGGTGTTAAAATAACAAATCAGTAGATTCAAATTATCAACGAAGATAGATGAAGGGATTTTAAATGAAGGTAATTTAGAAAACAATCAAAATTGCCTAAACGGCAATTAATCAACAAAATCATCAATTTAAACCCAATCAATTTAAACAATTGAAATGTCACTTAAAAACATCAAAACCGATTGGCTGCAGTACACGCATGCGTGCACTGCCTCGCCAATACAACCTATGAAATACGCAGAAGATCAGTGAATCAAAAGTAAATGAAATATCAATTAAAATCAATACCGTGTGGCTGCAGTACACGCACGCGTGCACTGCCTTGCCACAACAACATGTGAAATCATCACAACAGAGAATACTATCAGAAATCAAAGCTGCAGAGGTCAAGTCACGACTATCATGACTCAACACAACTACAAAGTAACTCAATGAAGTATGGTAAAGTGCATAAAGGAAGTGATATCACAACCAGGCAATGAAACTCAAAACAACAAAGACTAAACAGTCCATACATGTCAACCGGAAACATGCAAAGTCGACAAGTATTTCATGTACAAATGCACATCTGGATGCATGAATAACCCTCAGTGGCAAATAAACAAAGTCAACATGTATGCAACAGTGAGTTAAATTGGACAATACAATTCAAACTCAACACTGCAATGGCCATAGCCAATTCGACACAGGTGTCAACTACAAGATGCAGTTCAAGTCCAATTGCAATGAATCAGAGATCACAAAAATCAAACATCAACTAGTTCAAACGGTCAAGACAAGCACTGAAACAAAAATGGCCAGAGCCAAAGTCAAAAGGGACATCAAGTAAAAATTAATAAGTCAAGTATGCTACAGTAAGAATTTCGATAAAAATCGAAGTCAACATAGAACCAAGTCGAAGCCGTGATCCAATAAAGAGATGAACAGGCCAGCGACGAGGTTAACAAAAAATCGAACAGTTCAATATGCTATACATAGGAGATAAACGCATATATATATGAAACAGAGATTGAAACTACAAATTCCACTCAAGTGAAAACTGAATGCTACAACACTTCAGATCAATGCATATGAAACTGGATATAAATTAAAATACTCAACTCACCAAAATGCAAAGCTATGCAGTGAACTAGAGGTGTACAAGTCCAACTAGAAATGACCAAAATGCTATTGCATGAGTATAGTAACACTGCAGACTCAAGTGCACGTCCAACCACAGCTAACACAAATGCAAATTGTCTCAAAGTAATAACAGTAACAACATAAACCCATGAAAACAGGGACATTGAAATTTTTAAAGGAATGCAATATCAAAATACATGAAGTGCAAATGTACTTAAACAATGCAAGTAAAGCTAACACTACAGAGACTGTCTCGAAGTAAATGGAACAAATGCATAGTATGCAAAATGGAGAAAAGCGCATGTATGCAACAATGGACAGGACTATATGCATATTGAAACTGGCAGTGGCAACAGATGGTATACAAGTGGTGTAAAATAAACGTGCACACTTGAGTACATGTATACCAACAACACGAAGTGCAGACCCACTAGCCAACATGATCAAAGAAACATATGAATAGTATGTCAAAGCAAACTGTATATATGACAATCAATACAAAATTGCAGTTTAGAATGTATGAATTTTTTAAAGTGGACCTGGATAATGTGCTATCACAAATTTAGGCCTGGGTAATAAAAATTTTCTTTTACGCATGTATGAATTCGAAGACTAGGCTTTTATGTTTTTTCCAACTTATTCCAAAATTTACATGCAAGCAAGAAACCACAAAATCAAAGAAACAACCGAAGTCAAGTGCTACAAGTTACTGCATATCTAATATGCAAACCAAAGTTGCAGTGAAACAACAAAACTCAAGTCAGCATATATATGATTCAAAAATGCAACAACCATGGAACTGCCGCCACCACAAGGATACAAGGGCATACTGCAACAATACTGCAGCCACCTCAAGACCACAAGGGCAGCCAAGTGCACCAAAGTATGGCAACACATCAACAAATTCTAGTAAAGGCAAACTGAAAATCAGGGCATCAAAACCGAAGTCAAAATGAAAGTTAAGCCATAATGGCTAGTTCGAACATTTCAAAAACCATCAAAGCCATACACATAAACCAGTCAAAAACGCAAGTATCATTTTATATGAATTTGATTAAGTCAGAGAAAAAATCAACGTCCAAGCACAATCACGCGGCCGAGATGAAACGAAGACAAATTCAAATAAATATCAGAGAATTCAAAGCCGAGAAAATCAAGTAACAAAATTCATACTAATTTGAAGTAGATGCGAGTGATACTTAAATCACTCACCTTTGCCTGACGCGGTCGCGAGCGAGGCGAAGAAGGTGTCGATCGATCGAACTATTTGAAGCCGGCGCCTTTGATTCAACGAAGCCCTAGATTTTTTTTGAAGACGAACGAGGAAGACGAGACGAGCTCAATTCAAATGGAAGCACTTGTCAAATTGGTAGCAGCCGAGAAATCAACTGAGGAGAGCGATAAACGAGCAAGCCCTAATTTCAGAGCGCAAGAGGAACGAAAGCAAGGCCGTCATTTTTTTATCTCAGAGACATTGAAGAGGAACGGGCGATAATAATAAAAGAAAAAGGGGTCGGCTTCGTGTTTTATGAGGAAGAGGGGAAGCGTGATTCAAGGCATGATTTAAGGCATAATTTTAGGCGTAGCCGTTTGTTTATACAACATAGGACAGAGACTTTCTCTTAGCTTGGTGGCTGAAGTGGTACATATCTTGGCTACAGATATTGTGTTATATTTTTTTTCTAAATTCAATTTGGTTCGATATCAATTTTCTTTGACACGTTTATATGTCGTATGCTTGCATAACAACTCCGAACGCTACGAAATTTGAAATCCGATAATAATTCAATATTACGGACCCAATGGAACTGGTTTCGTCAAATTCCGAGACTGTGCCTTGGAAGGCTATTTTTAAATTCAATTTAAACGATAAAATTTCAAAACTGTACGAACCACTTTCAAATTCAATTCCGAAGCTTCTATTATCTTCAGTACTACCAATGTGAATTTTCTAAGCTTTTAAAATATTTTTAATCAGCTTAAAATTGAAGATTCAAATTTTTATTAAACTTTCAATAGATTAAATTCTAAAATTTAATCGCCAATTTCATATTTATATTGGGAATTCAAACTAAACCGTCATTCAAATATTTAAAAATTAATTAAATATTTTCAATTTAAATCGTTCAAAATTCAGGGTTGTTACAATCTTCCCCCCTTAAAAGAATTTCGTCCCGAAATTATAAGTTAGGAAAAACGATTGTTAAAATCTCACCGATATTTATACCCTACACAATTTTTACCAAGTTCGAATCTTATTAAAAATAAATAAACATAGGATTCATTCCATTTATTTTATCTCCCTAGCTTTGTTCATTATTTTCTAAAATCAAGACGTAAAAGTCTTTTACCAATATTTTTGACTTACAAAACTCAAATTTAAACTTGAAATTCTTCATGCTAAAGATTTGCATATCATATTTTTTTTTCAAAGCTGTGGACTTTCAAGATATTTCAAAGATCTTCTTCTTTAATTCAATTAGGTTGGAATTATGTAATTTTAATTTTCAGACTATTGATTTGTTATCTAAAGTTTGAAAATACTTGCTAACTCGAAGTTTAACAAGTCTATCGTCTTTCTCACAGACATTATGCATACGCTGGCCAGGCGCAGGACTAAAAATCTCCAAGTACTAAATATACTTGCTTCAACTCCCAGTGAAAATACCTTTAAAAATTCTTTTAAAAAAGGATATGGAAAGCACGTTCCCCCATGGATCACAGTTTTACCCGACGGTTACGCTACTGTCCCAGTAGAATCGGTTGTAATCTGTAGATTTCACATCTCTTGAATTTCGCCATGGTTGTTGCCATAGATCGCGGTTCACATGGCGGTTACGCTACTATCCCAGTAGAATCGCTTGTGACCGTAGGCATCTCGCCCCTCAAATTACGCTTTGGCCTCTAGATCGCAGTTTACGCGGCGGTTGCGCCACTATCCCAGTGGAATCGCTTGTAACTGTAGGCATCACGCCCCACGAATTACGCTAGCATACATCATCATCAATTCACATGATCCCATCACGATGATCCATCATGAGGGATTCTAATCCAAATGGACATTCCAACTTATGGAAATTCTACGTAGCTACGAATTTCAAATGGACACTCACACCGAGTTCCAACACCTTCACAAATTTTAAATGGAAGGTACTTGTCCATATCCTCAGTTTAGAAAACATAATGTCATATACATATAGTACTTCATTTCACATTTCGTATATATCATACCTACGTAAACTTACATAGGATTTTCATAATAATGACTTTCCAAACTGATGGTTTTCGAATTATTACATTCACATATATAACTTCCGAAAACCACAATATCCCATACCCATAACAAATAGAGGATTTCTAAATTTTCCATCTCATTACCGATTTAAAATTTTCCTCTAAATCGATTTTGAAAATTTAAGGTTATCTCAAACCCAATTCACATTCATAATCCAATTCATTATCGACTTCACATTCGATTTGGATTTCACGTTACATCGTCAATTCTCAACATATAATTGATGTCTACCAATATATAACCTCTAAGCTCGTACGTCTCAGAGAAGGGTGTATATAGCTAAAAGAATAAATTCTCCGCCCACCAAACAGATATATATTTAATGGAGATCAATTGCTATGTCATCAATTCACAATGTTAGACATACAATCCCAGTCGACTATCCGAAATTCAAAGCTCAACTTATATTGTTTTAGGTGTCGAAGTTAAACTCAATTTAACTCAAAATTAAATATTTTTTGAAAAAATTCAAGTTGAACTAATTGTCCAAATTTTCCAAGAACATCCTTACAAGATATATATAATTTTCCACACTTAACCATTTGAAACAAATTTCAAATATGCACTTTTCAATTTATCTTTAAAAGATAGAATTTCAAACTTTCCATTTCATATTAGAAAACATTTCCATACTTATTTAATAATAAGTAATTCACAAATCCATTTATTTTCAACACTTGAAAAATATTCAATATACTTAAATCATAATCAAATATATATTCCATTCTTTAAGGAAAGCGTTCTTTTAAACACATTCATTTGAGTCAAAACGAATGTTACGTTACGACAACTCAAAATCTCTAGTATAGGGATTCGAATTTAAAATAGATATATAAATCCCAATACTATATAAAACATTTCCTTTCGGAAACATTTACTATAACAACAGTGTTATAGTCCACCATTTCCTTATTTCTCGAAAACGTCTATTTCAACAATGAATGTTGAAATCTATGTATTCGATAGTTAATACATTTTTAAAACATCTTTTTAAAACAATTAACTTCATTCTTTTAAATTTCACTTCTCCAAATCATACCCGTTTATTCAATAATATATTCACTGTCCAAAATCGTGAATATACCTTATTTACCCAATTCAGTATTTCCACACTTTTATCAAAAGATTATCCACTGTCCAAAATCGTGGATATACATCGTTTACCAAATTCAACACTTGGACTTATTTCATAGTTTGAATTCCCGCATACTTTTCATAATATTGGTTTTAAACCGATTTCAAACTTTTCAATATTAAGTTTTACTTAATTCTTTGATGCTCAAATTCAAATTCATTACTGAATCTATTAAATCTATTATAGATTATCATGTTGACAACTTCAAATTTTAAATCTAAATTTCATTTGAATTTTTGCATTTGCTTTCTATTTCCAAATTAATCAATTAATTCTTTAGTAAGCCATTCATCGACTTGGTTTCATTAAATTCATATCTCCACATTCACTATTTTAGGCATTAGTTTAAACTTGAAATATAAGCTTTACATCAAAACTAGTTTGATTCATACCGTTAAGTCAACAAATAAATTTCCTTCCCAAGATGCTATTTTATTAAAATACTTCGTTCCGTACAACTATCCATAGCTTAATACTTTTAAAATACGTACATAGAAAATTTTGGATTACAAAAGATAGTATTACAAAATATATTGATTGGTTCAAATATACTGATTGGTTTAAGATTCAGAATTATTGAGGACTATCGACTTCCTGTCTGGCAGTACGCATCTTTGACAACTTCCCTCCACGGCTTACACTATTTCAAGTTGTTTTGAAGGAGGATTAACACATTCAAAATCTACATGTCCCCAATTCCTGCAGTTCTCGCAAAAATATGAGATGCTTCCATCCTTATCTATCACCCTTACACTTTTTGCTCTAGCTGATCGGGTTATAGCTTGCTTTCCATGTTGTCTTTCGGTGCAGTTTCTGGCTATATGTCCAGTCTGGCGATAATGGTAGCAGATTGTCAATCTGTCGACGGGTAAATCGAGTACGCGCTTTTTCCTTTTCACTTTAGGGCAATGACTAAGAAAATGCTCTTTCCCTCGACATTTAAAACACACAATCTCAAGACGAGCGAACCGGACATCCACATCCCTTTTCTTTCTCTTCTCTCGGCACGTAACAGCATAATGTCCCTTTTTATGACATCGACAACAGACAACATCATCATAGGGACCAGGTGCTTGCCTTTCATTTATTTTCCTTTCGATTTCCGCACATGCCACTGCTGCTTCTCTACGGGCAATTTCTCTTTGTTCACGGCGTGCTGCTTTTTATGCTTCGGTTTTCGCCATTTTAATTAACAAGATATTTTTGAAGTTTCCTATTAAAATTTACAATCATTATTAGCAAAGGTTGGATTATTCAATCATTTTCCCAAGACAATTTGCAAATTTACATTATCCTGATATATAGGATTATTATTCAACCAAACTTGAGATTCAACTCCGGATTTTATTTCAAACATTTGAAATCAATTTTCAAAAGAATTCAAAAATCAAATTCCCAAGTTATAGTTTAATGATCCTCTTGGCTATACTAAATTGACATGTCATTTTATTTCACAATTATTACTTTGGAGATATTCAAAATATTTGATTCAAACCAATTCACTAATTCACTTAATTTATATTTTATTTTTCATAAATCTCAACAATTCGATAATGGTTTTCGAATGATCGGGACTCAAATCTAAGGAGACCTTATCGAAGAGAAACTATCGCAAACCTAAATTTAGAGAGGGGAATTTTCGAAAAGATTTGAATTTTCAAAATAACTTTTATTTTCAAAAACAACAAATTTTTTTATACTTCTTTAGATTTGAAAAACGTTTTCTTTAAAATGATTCTAGTAACTATTCATATTAAAAGCCATAAATTAAGCTTCGTATAAACCAAAGCTCTAATACCACTTTTGTAACGACCCGCCCTTCTGACCGCCCTTAGTCGGTAATTAAACCAACTTGAAACGTTCAAAATGACAGATTGCTATTCAGTTTATAGAGTTTAAACAAAATCAGCCACAGAAACACAGAATAATTTTATTTCACATAAATGAATTTTTCTTACATATATCAGAGTTTGTACAATGCATTAATTTATACAGCGGAATATTTCTTTTAAGTACAAAAATCCCTGAAAAGCTAAAGTAAGCGTTTTCCCCCCTCTCTCTCTAACTTAGCTGCCCGAAAATCTTCAAGCTGTAAAATACTGGGTCTGACCCGAGTATTACATTCAAAAGAAAATAATACACGGGTCAGTCTAATTCAAACTCAGTTATTAGTGCATAGAGGCAATAATAATCAAATAATCAATTATACGACAGTCAAAGATAAATTCACCTATCCGACCCTTTTAACAAAGAAATCGGATGACGGTAAACATAACACTTAACAGTGTTAAAATAACAAATCAGTAGATTCAAATTATCAACGAAGATAGATGAAGGGATTTTAAATGAAGATAATTTAGAAAACAATAAAAATTGCCTAAACGGCAATTAATCAACAAAATCATCAATTTAAACCCAATCAATTTAAACAATTGAAATGTCACTTAAAAACATCAAAACCGATTGGCTGCAGTACACGCACGCGTGCACTGCCTCGCCAATACAACCTATGAAATACGCAGAAGATCAGCGAATTAAAAGTAAATGAAATATCAATTAAAATCAATATTGTGTGGCTGCAGTACACGCACGCGTGCACTGCCTCGCCACAACAACATGTGAAATCATCACAACAGAGAATACTATCAGAAATCAAAGCTGCAGAGGTCAAGTCACGACTATCGTGACTCAACACAACTACAAAGTAACTCGATGAAGTATGGTAAAGTGCATAAAGGAAGTGATATCACAACCAGGCAATGAAACTCAAAACAACAAAGACTAAACAGTCCATACATGTCAACCGGCAGCATGCAAAGTCGACAAGTATTTCATGTACAAATGCACATCTGGATGCATGAATAACCCTCAGTGGAAAATAAACAAAGTCAACATGTATGCAACAGTGAGTTAAATTGGACAATACAATTCAAACTCAACACTGCAATGGCCATAGCCAATTCGACACAGGTGTCAACTACAAGATGCAGTTCAAGTCCAATTGCAATGAATCAGAGATCACAAAAATCAAACATCAACTGGTTCAAACGGTCGAGACAAGCACTGAAACAAAAATGGCCAGAGCCAACGTCAAAAGGGACATCAAGTAAAAATTAATAAGTCAAATATGCTACAACAAGAATTTCGATAAAAATCGAAGTCAACATCGAACCAAGTCGAAGCCGTGATCCAATAAAGAGATGAACAGGCCAGCAACGAGGTTAACAAAAAATCGAACAATTCAATATGCTATACACAGGAGATAAACACACACACACACACACACACACACACACACACACACACACACACACATATATATGAAACAGAGATTGAAACTACACATTCCACTCAAGTGAAAACTGAATGCTACAACACTTCAGATCAATGCATATGAAACTGGATATAAATTAAAATACTCAACTCACCAAAATGCAAATCTATGCAGTGAACTAGAGGTGTACAAGTCCAATGACCAAAATGCTATCACATGAGTATAGTAACACTGCAGACACAATGCAGACTCAAGTGCACGTCCAACCACAGCTAACACAAATGCAAATTGTCTCAAAGTAATAACAGTTACAACATAAACCCATGAAAATAGGGACATTGAAATTTTTAAAGGAATGCAATATCAAAATACATGAAGTGCAGATGTACTTAAACAATGCAAGTAAAGCTAACACTACAGAGACTGTCTCGAAGTAAATGGAACAAATGCACAGTATGCAAAATGGAGAAAAGCACATGTTTGCAACAGTGGACAGAACTATATGCATATTGAAACTGGCAGTGGCAATAGATGGTATACAAGTGGTGTAAAATAAACGTGCACACTTGAGTACATGTATACCAACAACACGAAGTGCAGACCCACTAGCCAACATGATCAAAGAAACATATGAATAGTATGTTAAAGCAAACTGTATATATGACAATCAATACAAAATTGCAGTTTAGAATGTATGAATTTTTTAAAGTGGGCCTGGACAATGTGCTATCACAAATTTAGGCCTGGGTAATAAAAATTTTCTTTTACGCATGTATGAATTCGAAGACTAGGCTTTTATGTTTTTTCCAACTTATTCCAAAATTTACATGCAAGCAAGAAACCACAAAATCAAAGAAACAGCCGAAGTCAAGTGCTACAAGTTACTGCATATCTAATATGCAAACCAAAGTTGCAGTGAAACAACAAAACTCAAGTCAGCATATATATGATTCAAAAATGCAATAACCATGGAACTGCCGCCACCACAAGGATACAAGGGCATACTGCAACAATACTGCAGCCACCTCAAGACCACAAGGGCAACCAAGTGCACCAAAATATGGCAACACATCAACAAATTCTAGTAAAGGCAAACTGAAAATCAGGGCATCAAAACCGAAGTCAAAATGAAAGTTAAGCCATAATGGCTAGTTCGAACATTTCAAAAACCATCAAAGCCATACACATAAACCAGTCAAAAACGCAAGTATCATTTTATATGAATTTGATTAAGTCAGAGAAAATATCAACGTCCAAGCACAATCACGCGACCGAGATGAAACCAAGACGAATTCAAATAAATATCAGAGAATTCAAAGCCGAGAAAATCAAGTAACAAAATTCATACTAATTTGAAGTAGATGCGAGTGATACTTAAATCACTCACCTTTGCCTGACGCGGTCGCGAGCGAGGCGAAGAAGGTGTCGATCGATCGAACTATTTGAAGCCGACGCCTTTGATTCAACCAAGCCCTAGTTTTTTTTTTGAAGACGAACGAGGAAGACGAGACGAGCTCAATTCAAATGGAAGCACTTGTCAAATTGGTAGCAGCCGAGAAATCAACTAAGGAGAGCGACGAATGAGCAAGCCCTAATTTCAGAGCGCAAGAGGAACGAAAGCAAGGCCGCCATTTTTTTCTCAGAGACATTGAAGAGGAACGGGCGATAATAATAAAAGAAAAAGGGGCCGGATTCGTGTTTTATGAAGAAGAGGGGAAGCGTGATTCAAGGCGTGATTTAAGGCATAATTTAGGCGTAGCCGTTTGTTTATACAACATAGGACAGAGACTTTCTCTTAGCTTGGTGGCTGAAGTGATACATATCTTGGCTAGAGATATTATATTATTATTTTTTTCTAAATTCAATTTGGTTCGATATCAATTTTCTTTGACACGTTTATATGTCGTATGCTTGCATAACAACTCCGAATGCTACGAAATTTGAAATCCGATAATAATTCAATATTACGGACCCAATGGAACTAGTTTCGTCAAATTCCGAGACTGTGCCTCGGAAGGCTATTTTTAAATTCAATTTAAATGATAAAATTTCAAAACTGTACGAATCACTTTCAAATTCAATTCCGAAGCTTCTATTATCTTCAGTACTATCAATGTGAATTTTCTAAGCTTTTAAAATATTTTTAATCAGCTTAAAATTGAAGATTCAAATTTTTATTCAACTTTCAATAGACTAAATTCTAAAATTTAATCGCCAATTTCATAGTTATATTGGAAATTCAAACTAAACCGTCATTCAAATATTTAAAAATTAATTAAATATTTCAATTTAAATCGTTCAAAATTCAGGGTTGTTACATGAAGTCAGAGTGTAAATAGTAGAGATTCAATAAAACGGAGATTGCATTGATTCTGGTTTGAATTTGAGAAAATTTGAATGTATTTTTAATTGAAATTTCGGCAGAGTAAGACGGGAGAAGATAATAAGAAAGTAGTTAATAAAAATTCATTTAGGTATCCCATATATATAGAGAACAAACAGACATGTCCACTCATGAAGAGTTAGAATAAATAGACAATTCATTTCAAATTTGAATTTTAAAAACTACGGCATGTGTGTCGACATACAATCTGCCTATATGTCGACATATCCTAGTATATTTTGAAAACTTACTTATTTTAAAATGTTTTGAAAATCTAATGCTTTGTAAAATATTTGATACTTTATAAAATAGTTTAAACATAATTTATAAACATTTTAACCTTTAGAAAACTTTTATAAAATATTTTTAAGTATATTTTAAAAATATATTTTGATTTAAAAATAAGTGATAAGAAAAGAAGAAATTGAGATCAAAGATTGCTGACATGGACTTTAACAATATCCTATGACTCTATACATTTACCATAATTTTGAAATATTCATATCTTGATCTTTATACTCATAAATTTTCATGTCCAGCTCTTGAATCTTTATACCGTATAGTTTTTAATTCAAAACATGTGTAATATCTTGCACTATATACTATATAACTTGGCACAATAATTAGTATCCATATTTTATATGGATGTATATTTATTACCAGGTTATAAACATCAAAATAAATATTTGAGTACTAATAGGATGATCCCGTCTCTTTTTGAAACTATAAAGATTTCTAATTTTTCGAGCATGGGCACCCTGCCCAGGTGCCTAAGGAAGATCATGTATGTGCAGCTTAATGCAACATACCCGTTCAGATGAAGTTGGGAAGAGGCAAGTTTCATAAACCGAAGAATCAGCTGAAGAAGATGGTGAAAAGAGGAACACCTCCGAAAATGTACATATAAAGGTTGCATGTAGTGTAATCTTCTAGAGGGTTATATGCTGTTTAGTGAGGTTCTGAAGTAAGAGTCTCTTCGATAGGTATTCTATGACGGTCACAGATCTTTTTAACATCCGCTACAGTTAGAGTCGAGGCCGGAGATTCTGGATGGTTGTCGATAATCATTACACCTTCTAAGTTAACATTGAGAGCGACACCGGTGTGAGGTTCTTCTGAAGCTGCAAATGGAACAAGTAACAACTTAGAGAGATCGTTTAGGTCGGTGGTGAAACTACAAAGGCTTGGAAGGCTTTGAAGTAGATGCCAAGGCAGAAGATGAAATTGTCGTCAGAGGAGTAAACTCAAAGGTATAAGGACCTGCACCTAAGATGGAGATACGTTGGGAGTGTCCATGGTCCATAATTTACTGAAAACTTGATATGTGAACATAATCAGATACGATTTGAATTTAATGTGCACTATGGTTGAGTCTCGTGTAGCCGATGTATGGGATTTAATGGATGTCAACATATGTTGGCCGATCAAGTCATGTATATTGATAGGGGGCAGTGATATGTGATTCAACATATATAATGTGTCTTATGTCCTTAACACGATCAACGGATGCATTCTATGTAGATAGCCCGCTTGTGCTGGCAAACAAGCTTAGGCACGCTATAGAACTATGTATTAGATGTTATTCATTAACGTAAGATTTACGTTAAAGACCCCTTTGTCCAAAGCAACTCGAAGCTTTTTTTGCATGGTTGCTCAGATAAAATGTCAAATTCGACGTCGATTGGTGGAATGTCTAGAATACATTAACTTATGAATTAAACTTTTGCTAGAATGCGTTTAAAAAAATTTCTTGACAGCCATTGGTCGAACTTCACGACGCTCATCCGAACCTCGAGTCAGCCTATAGATCAGTTGTTGAAAATTAATTGAATTCTCGAGTTTTTTCACCTCCAACTTCAAATATGATGTATGAAAACTTGCAGCATTTGAGTGGTCGAGTAAAGGTGGGTATAGTGATGAATGAAACTCAAGAAGCACAGAATATGTCGGTGGTGGCATGGAGTTAGGATCCACAACTGTGGAAGGCAACTGTTGCGTATGAAGCCGTGACGGTAGCAACAACGTTCCACCTAAAAGCTCGAAGTCGAGGCCAAGATCTGGAATAAGAAGGCAACATCGAAGTTTTGGGAGAAGATAGGGTTAGAAGCTCGAATAGATCGGCAACACTGAGTTTGTATGGATCAGGGTTTGTACTTGGCCAAGTTTTGGTGATCTTTAAAGCTTGAAAGCGACTGTAGTGTCGACGAGGTTGGGGAAGAGACAAATTCGCAGGAGCTAGCAAAAGAAAACGAAGGCAAAGACTTAGAAAAACAAAACGAAGTGGTGATTTGAAGTGAAGATTTGAAATTGGTAAGTGCTACCTAAATAATAATGCATTGAAAACGATCGGTACCGATCCATAATGGCCGGTACCGAATTATTTGACAAATTTTTTTAAAAGACGAAGAAGAAGAAAATGAATGACAGATGATTTTGTAATGGAAGAGGAGTGGAATCCCATCCGACCAAGCAGAGAGAGCAGCTCTCAAGAATCTCAGAACCGAATGTAAAATCCAAGTAGGAAATTTCAACTCTTATATCTGCCGAAGAGATGTGATTCTACGACTGTTTGAAATGGTGTGCCGATATATTTAGAAAGGATACAACGTTTTAAAAAGACAGTTCAGGAGATACAAAGCGAAATCGAATTTAGTTGCTTGTTCTGATCCCAAGCATGCTTTGTTAACACAAAGTATACTTTAGGAGGCTAGTAGTATCCCACATTTGAACCTAGCGATATCACGGTGAATCTGGACTATGTAATGATCAAGAAATGGGCCAAAAGAAGCAAGAGATATCAAGAATGAAGAAAATGATAAGAGCGGAAATGATCAAGTTGATTACCCGTCCTACGTGGAGCAAATGTACTTAGTTGTTCTATGAGCTAAAACATGAAGAGCTAAAAGAAAAAGGAAACCCAAATTAAAGCATAGATCGGCACCAATTAATAAGGATCAACACTCAACCATCATGATTTGAGATGTGGGCCAACTTCTAGGGGGTTGAAGAGAAGCAAAAAGTTGAAGAAGAGTGCAAGAGTAAGACAAGAAAATAGATCGGTTCTGATCCATAACGGTTGATACCGAGCTATCGTTGATTGTGGTACTTTTGAGTTTTTGCTTATTCATCTTGTTGATCCGAGGACAAGAACTTGTCCAAATCAATCTCAATGGTCAATTTCGCTTTTTAATATAAAGCCTAATGCAACGAGAAATTGATCTTCTTCTTATTCTTACTGATTTTTGCATAGATACTCAATATTCACACTCGACCGGCCAACCAATTTTAATTGTGTTTTCTCTCTTTTTTATTCTTAGATTTATAATTTTTGTTACTCTTTTGATTGAGTGGTTGTCCCATTTTGAAGCAAAAAGATGGTGTGGTTGGTGTAAATTTGGCTAATTGATTTGTAAGTAAAAAGAATGAATACTCGGTGAATTTAGTGTCACATTTTGGTATTAAAATATGATGACCTGGACCATGTTATTTTGATTACAAACTGACATTTTCATTTTATCCTGATTACCGCCGTGGATATACTTCCATAGCCGGATTTAACTACGAAACTGTAGATTTTACTTCTATACCTAATTGGAAACCACGCTTTAAATGTTGAGCCCCCTTTCCCGACAAAACCAACCTACCTGCCCGCTCTTCTCAAAAACCCCTGCCCGCTACTCTTCGGGCAGCTTACAAATTCACCATGTCATATATGCTCGTCCTCTCTTACTTCTCCCTGTTTAAAAACAGCGGATACAAATACTATTGTATGGGAATTTGAGAAGTAGGGTTTCTATTTCTACAATGACCAGGAAGAGGTGTGAGCTTACTGGAAAGGAAGAGCAGATCCGGCGCAATGATTCAAATGCGGGTGGGTGTTGGATTCAGCTTGGATTGATGAAGAGTGGCTGCTGCATTTTTTCGAGATCTAAAGTGGATGCTTCTGCTAGTAATGTGGTTGGCCATTATGGTATTATTTTTCCCCCCTGATTTTGGAAGTGCTATTTCTGTATTATCAGTAAAAAGATGGTTAATTTGGGGTAAAATTAATGAGCTGGTTTAGGATAGTTATTAATTGAACTGGCATTTTGTTTGGGCGTAGAGAGTGAATCGTCTGCTTAGAATTTCAGTTGCATGTTTTAGAATTTATTATTTATGGTTTTTGTTGAGTATGTCAGTTACTTCGTAGAGATATGTCGGTGAGTATGAACTATGAAATACATAGATAATGCCATTGTTTGGAATCGGACGAATTATGATTAACGTGCTTGATTTAGATTTGCACTTGAATATTTTGAGGCTGTAAGGGGTTATGAGCATATTTCTCATGCAACGCCTAAAATTTTCAGATTTTGATTTTACTACCCAAGGCTGAAACCTATACTTACCTTTAGACAAGAAATATGCAAGTAGCTAAACAAGCATTAATGGCTACAGAACTAGTGGAGGACAAAACAGTAGCTTGGGATTGAGCCCACTACCCATTTGGAAAGGAATCTGTTCATGGATCACATTCAGTGCATCCTTCAAGAATGAAGGCAAGGGTACCAAAAAAGTTGGTGGCGTTGTGGAAACTATAAAGCCTTCAAATATGCCTCCTTTATTTGTTATTTATTATCAAATATAGTGTTTGTTGATAATAATGCAATTAACACTCAGTTTAATTCAGAGTAGCATATATTTTTCTGTAGTGTGTACAGCTAATACTACACATACACTCTAAATCATATGGTTTATTTATTTTATTTTATTTTATTTATTTTAAGCAGAAAATAAATGCATAACTGATAGCATAGGCCAACCAACTGCTCCAGTAGTTTCTGGTTCAACGACAACGACAACAGCTAGTAATGCAGAAAGCAGTTCATCTACAAGCAAAGTGGGGGAGGAATTAAACATTGCATCTCAACTTAGAAAGTTCACTTTTGTCGATCTCAAGTCAGCTACTAGAAACTTTAGACCTGAAAGTATTTTAGGCGAAGGTGGCTTTGGTTGTGTATTTAAAGGCTGGATAGAAGTAAATGGGACTGCTCCTATGAGACCTGGTACAGGACTTACTGTTGCTGTAAAGACTCTAAATCATGATGGGCTACAAGGGCATAAAGAGTGGCTAGTATGCACATACATCATTGTTATGTTTTGTTGAATTTCTTTTAGAAGTATAAAATGAAATAACGTGCGAACTAAACATATTTTGCAGGCTGAAGTGAATTTTCTGGGTGATCTTCTCCATCCTAACTTAGTTAAGTTGATTGGATACTGTATAGAGGATGATCAGAGGCTGCTTGTTTATGAGTTTATGCCTCGTGGTAGTTTGGAAAACCACCTTTTCAGAAGTACGCATCTTCAAAGTCCTTAAATATGTTTAAACCGAATCATTTAATTATCTGATGAGAGGACAATCAGCTCAAGTAGTTAAGAAACAAATAAAAATTCTTTTTTCCTTTCAGTCATATTAGGCTGATAACCGTTGATTTATCGTTTTTGCATGAGTTTTATGCTATCACTTAGTTATAAGGGTAAATCCATGCTTAAACAATTAAAAATGTTGATAGAATTATTGCAAAATAAGTGGGAAAAATAATTGATAAAAAATTAAAATGCTTTTGTAGACTATGAAATAAAATTTTGAGGATATATATGCTGTACCAAACAAACAGGGTAATTAATGAAAGATCATATTTTTGTGTAACGTAGGCTTTATATCGGGTAAACAAGTTATGTTTTGTGTCAGTTAGTTTTGAAGCTCAACCTGGTTTAGTTGGCCTGTTTTGGCTGGGTTTAAGAGACCCTTGGTAAAATAGAATTATATTTTTGGCACTTCATGTGCTTTTTTTGGCTTTTATACGCTGTAAGTTGTTTTTATAGTTTGTTTATTAAATTTTTGGCTTTCTGATTGATCCAGAATTTTGTTTTATAGCAACTCTTTTGCTGTTACAACACCATTACATATGCTCTAATTATATATTTTGAATGATTCTAGTGAAAACTTCTTTGTGGGGATCAATATTTGTCTCGTTAAATGAAACATAATAATTCAATACATCATTAAGCTAAAAAGTATGAGAACGTGTGTGATATTACTAGTCACTACCCTTGCACTTTGTGTTAGATCATACATGGTGTGTGATCTTTTATGAACTTTCATGGCTATATATTGTCAGAGACACTTTTCGTATAACACAATCACCAGGACTTGAATTTTTTCTATAATTGTATTTTTATCTCAATGTTCCATTGTTTAATCAATGAATAGTTTACCATAATTTCTTATTTTTGATGTTACATATGCCCATATGCGCTTACACACATGGCAATTATTTTCAATTATCGAATGGTGATTGGTGAATTGTTTTATCCATGAATTCACATATTAATACAATTTCATGCCTCCATTTGCATGTGGTTTTCAACATTGTTACCGAAAATCTTGAAGTAGCATATTTTTCAAATCTCTCCGGTTATGATTCGATTCTCAAATACCTATGTAAAACACAATTAAAATTGTTGTTGATAAGAATCATTAAATCTACATCGAAATAAATAATATCAAGATACTTATTTGAATTTACAGTTTGAAATTTATTATTTTTCTAATGAAAGTAAAGATGAAAAAATGAAAATTAAGGGACCGTTTGGTTTCATTTTGTATTTTGAGTTTTGTGATTTCAACTTGCACTAAGAAATAACAAAAGATAAGAAAAGAAGATTTATAATTCTTAACCATTGCGACGACCAACGGACAATGAAAGAGTTGGATTGTTCTTCGTGTTTTTGTTATCTCTTGAAACACAAAAAACAAAATAATCTTGGTTTCTATTTTGTATGTTAATTTCATTTTTCAAAATTGTTTGTTTTTCAACAATACATACAACGGACACACTTTTGTATAGACGAAAACGCAAAACTAAAAACGACAGCCAAACGGGGCCTAAGTTTTTGATCAGATGTTGAAGCTCAAACATCACGACCAATTAAAATAATAATATAAATTGTTACTATGGAAAGAAGAATCAACTATTTTACATACTTAAAAGTTAATTGATAACCTACAAAACACAACGTTTTAGCATATAAGCATATAATACCATTGACATATGAACTCTTTGAATCTATGATGTTCAAGCTTGATCCAATTTCAATTTAGAGTTTAAACTCTACGACCTGCGATGTGAGCGGAAAACCTTATTTCCGTATACATAAAGATTACTAGCTGTGTACCTAGAATGATGATCTTATGTTACATCCTATGAATATTCAGTCCTAGTAATTTTGCATCATCGTCTAAACATTATCTATATCTTATGAATAGGGTCCCTTCCACTTCCATGGACAATCAGAATGAAGATAGCTCTTGGTGCTGCCAAAGGTTTAGCTTTTCTCCACGAGGAAGCTGTGAGACCAGTTATATATCGGGATTTCAAAACATCGAACATATTGTTAGATGCAGTAAGCTTCTTAACCTCGTTTTCCCAATTCTTACACTCATTCGTTCCTATTTCAGAAAATTGGAGTTTTTAATTTTTCAGGAATATAATGCAAAACTGTCAGACTTTGGGCTTGCCAAAGATGGCCCTGAAGGTGATAAGACTCATGTGTCAACACGTGTAATGGGAACATATGGATATGCAGCTCCTGAGTATGTTATGACAGGTATTGTCCTTCCCTTCTATATGATCGGAACATAGAATACGGTACCAGTTTTCACTGATATATGATGTTGCCATTATCGTTCATTCTAGGGCACCTCACCTCAAAAAGTGATGTGTATAGTTTTGGTGTTGTTCTGCTAGAAATGATGAGTGGACGAAGGTCAATGGATAAAAACCGCCCAAATGGTGAACACAACCTTGTGGTATGGGCACGCCCTTATCTGAAAGAAAGACGTCACCTGTATAACCTAATAGATCCACGACTTGAGGGCAATTTCTCAATGAAAGCTGCACACAAAGCAGCACAGATATCAAACTACTGCCTAAGTAAAGACCCTAAAGCTCGACCTCTTATGAGCGAAGTTGTAGAAGCATTGCGACCTCTGCCTGATCTTAAAGACACAGCGAGCAGTACATATATTTTTCAGGGCATGCAAGCAGAGAGAGCAACTGCAACTACAACGGCAAGGTCTGTCAGTGAAAATGGTAGAATTAATCGATTTAAAAATCAGGGCTTCATTAGTAAGAATGGACAGCAAGTGTTTAGGACCTTATCTCATGGACCAAGAGCGGGTTCTCCATACAATCATCAGCTACCGATGCCTGATGGTAAAATTCAACAACTGTGAATATTTGCTAGGATTTATGAGAGAGGCTGGCGGTTCAAAGGCGCTTCTTGTAGGTTATAAATATAATCGAGACTGTATCCTTGTATAACATTTATAACTCTGAATTCATCATTTTTGTTCACTTAATGAATGCCCCATTGAGTATTGACATGTGCGCGTGTGCACGTTGACACACATTTATGAGAGAATTTACAAAATTTTGTGCCAGTAATCTTGTTTGGGGAAGAAAAGAAAGAGAAGAGCATGTGAGAAACCTATTTTCCACAAGAGAAAGGGTGAGTTATTTGGTTATCCAATTACTTTCTTTTGGTTGAAAATGAAGGCCATGCATCAACACATCATCTGGCTGCTTGGCTCAACTTTGGTTCCGATTATATTTTTGTACAGAATTATTTTATCCAAAACGGGTCAATTTTCAACTTGTTTGCAAACAATTCAAATTGTTGAACAGCACTCTACTTTGGCCAGAATAGTTGCGAATGCATCTGTTGGCGGCCAAAAGCGACTTCAACCAAATTTCTCCTTCTTTCTCTCTTCTTCGTCTTCGGTTTTTTTTATTTTCGTAAATAACATATCAGGCTCGTGATACTGCAGATTACAAATCGAAATTATTGTTCACTATAGTCATTCTAAAAGATAGTTTAAATCGTTTTCAATAATGCAATCATAGTCAATTAAAGAGATTAACATCTCGGCTCCGTTGTCTTTTGGCAAAACATTTTGTTGTTACTCTAAAAACATCCAATTGCTTAATCGAGTGGAGTGGAGAGGGCAAATGTTGTCTTCAGAAACGTGTCATCAATGTACCAACACACAGAGACACACACACACACACACATACATGTGTGTGTTGGGGGGAGGGAGTGTTTGTACATTGATGACACGTATGTATATATGTATGTATGTGTATGTGTGTATGTGTGTGTTGGTCAATGGTGACATGTATGTATGTATGCATGTACGTACATACGTGTCATCAATGTACCAACACAAACACATACATACGCGCGCATGCGCACATACATACATGTGTTTGTGTGCGTGCGCGTGTGTATATATTGCAAGTATCGGCCACATTTTATTTTTCCTATATATCAAATTTTCCTCATTTTAACCACATGTTATGATTTAAATAATTATATAAGTTTCACGGAAGAGAAACTATAATTACTTAAATCGGAACACGTGGTTGAAATCGAATGATTTTAGGTGTATTGAAAATGAGGTGTAGCGATCTTGACCCATGCACACACGCATACACATTTACACACACACACATATGAGCGTTCAACAGCATCCCAAATGCCCATTGATATCCACCAAGAGCTTCGATTTAAATAACGGTGGCAGTGGAAAAAGAGATAATGAATTATTATTTAAATCGGAGATTGTGGTGAAAATCAAAGGGCATTTGGGGTAATGAGCTGTATGTATGAATGTATATATATGTACGTACGTACATACATAGGCCGATTATTTGAATACAAAATAAAATACAATTAGTGACGGAAAAGATCTTGATCATTGGATCTTTTTATCCTTATATGGAAGGTGGAAATGGAAGGCAATCTAATGGTTGAGATCCTTGTGTCATCAATTGTATCTATATTTTTATGTTTTAAAATATTTATTGAAAATAAACTTGTTTTTTAGGAAACGTTGATTATGTCGACAATTTTAATCTTTGTATTTATGCAAATGTCAAATTAAGCATAGAGGAAAATCTGAAGTTAACTATTATGTAAATCGGAGAATTCTAGAAAATAGATCTGTCAAGAGAATTGAAGAAAAGTCTAGAGAATGTACTACACTATAATAAGAATGTATTCTCTCATCTTTTGTATCCAAGCAAAGAAGAAAAGTTGAAAAAGAATAAAGCTTGTTTTCTCATTTACAAATATTCATCTCTCAATCTTCATTTGCAAATCGGTATTTACTTCTCTTTCTTCTTACTATAGAAATTTTCTAACGTTGGTATTGGAGCTCGGTTGCTAATCGAGAAAGATGACAAACAGAACGACTCTTTCTCAATTTCCTTTAAGAAGGAGAATTATAATAACTGAATCATTCGCATGAATGCGCTGCTTGGATCGCAAGATGTATGAGATATAATAGGAAATAGGTATGCAGAACCCATCGATATTTTTCACTTTATCCCAAATTGAAACAGATAATTTAAAGAATTTAAAGAAGAAAGATTGGAAGGCTCCTACGCTCATTTACCAAGCTTTGGATGATGCTATGTTCGAGAAGATAACTAAGGCACATTACTGTCATCACCTGTAATGATCATATCATCTACATATAGTAGAAGAAGAATACGGCCTGCAGAAGTCAATCTGACAAAAAGTGCTGAATCATGGGGACTAGAGGTGAAACCAAGTGATGTAACTACAGTCGAAAATTTCTCATACCAAGCACGTGGTGCTTGCTTAAGACCATATAGAGCTTTTTTAAGCCTACAAACCTGACCTGGAGCATGAGAAACACCAGGTGGAGCAACCATGTAAACTTCTTCCTTAAGATCTCCATTAAGAAAAGCATTTTTAACATCCATTTGAGAGATGTCCCATTGACGAATGGACGCAACAGCAATAAGAACCCGAACAGATGTCATCTTAGCCACAGGAGCAAATGTCTCCTCATAATCCATGCCATACTCTTGGGCAAATCCTTTAGCAACTAAAGGAGCTTTGTATCGCTCAATAGAACCATCTGACTTGGTTTTAATCTTATACACCCATCGACAACCAATAGTTTTCTTCCCAGTAGGAAGGTATACAAGATTCCAGGTACTAGTTTTGTCTAAAGCAGACATTTCCTCAGACATAGCACATTGCCATACAGGAGAACGAACAGCCTCCGAGTAAGAAGAAGGGTCATAGAAAGTGTCAATGGAAACAAGAAATGAAGCAAAAGCCCGAGAGTAACAAGAGTAAGCAAAATCAGATAATTGAGTAGATTTACGTGTGCGAGCGTGGGATAGCGAGGTTGAACATGATCAGTCATCACATGAGGTGTTTGAACAGTCGTAGTAGCAGGGGATAAAGTGTCACCTGCAGAAGGAGGAGGAACAGAATGTATGGATGTCGGAGCATCAATGGTAAGAGGTGGTGAATCAGAGGAGTTATCAGTAGGAAATGGATCAATGTGAATAAGATCAGATTTAGTCATACTATGAGGACTAGTTGGAATAGAGTAGAAGGGAATATGTTCAATAAAGGAAACATGACGAGAAACATGTAGTTTATTTGAAGAAGGATCATAACAGCGATAGCTTTTTTGTCCAATACCATACCCAAGAAAAACACATATAGCAACACGTGAAGATAATTTTGTACGTTCTACGTGTGGACGAAGAACAAAACAAGTGGAACCAAATACTTTTAGGTGAGAGTAATCAGGAGTTTGACCAAACAACTTGGCATGAGGAGAAATACCAGAGTTATGAGAAATCGGGATCTTATTAATAAGATAAATGGAAGTAAGAACAGCTTCTCCCTAAAATTCTTTTGGGACGCTAACTGAAAGAATCATAGAACGGGCAGTTTCAACAATGTGTCTATGTTTTCTTTCAGCAACACCAATATGTTGCGGGGTATCAGTGCAGGAAGTCTGATGCAAAGTACCATCAACCGTGAATATGTTAGAAAGGTCTCCCTTAGTGTATTCCCCCCTAAATCAGAACGAAAGCATCTAACAATAGCAGAGTGTTGTGTTTTAACATATGCTTGAAAGGCCGTATATATATCAATAAACTCAGAACGACGTTTCATTAGAAAAACCCAACAATAACGAGTATAGTCATCGATAAAAGATACATAATATCTGCACCCACCTTTTGTGGGGATGGGTGCTGGACCCCAAACATCAGAGTGAACTAAGTCAAAAGGTGCAGTGGAAGCAGAAACACTTTGATTAAAGGGCAAAGCAGAAAATTTTCCAAGTTTACAACCACTACAATTGAAATATCATGAGAACGTAAATCTCTCAAAACACCAGAATTACACAAGAATTTAAGACGAGAGCTTGAAATATGACCAAGTCTAGAATGCCACAAATAAAACTTAGAACACAATGAAGTTAAATGAAAAGAAGAAAGGTCAATACTAGCAGCAGCGGCATGACTTGGAATGTGCAAGTCATCCAAAACATAGAGACCGCCCTGCCTACGGCATGTCCCAATCAACTTCTTGGAGTTGGGATCCTGCACAGAGAAAGTGGTAGAAGAAAAATGAACAAGATATCCAAGATCACAAAGTTGTCCGACCGACACAAGATTCATAGTTAATTTAGGAATACAATAAACATTTGGGAGGGAAACGTGTGTGGTTTGAATTGTACCGATTCCTGTTAATGGCAAAGGTGTGCCATCAGCAGTCAAAATAGAAGGTGAGCGAGAATCAAAAGACATAGATATAAATGATGAACAATCATGGGACGTATGATATGAGGCACCAGAATCCAAAATCCACAAAGGAGAATTCAAACCTGATATGGAGGGAGATGACATGGCAAAGTGCTGAGATTGAGGAGCAGTCATGTTTTGAGACAAAGACTGGCTAGCAAGGAACTTCTGAAATTGTTCTGCAAGAGAGTCCATAGAGGAATCCACAACTGATTCACCAGAAGGATGTACCAATGCAACAGTCTTAGGCTGGGAATTACCTCGTGACGGTCCATGTCCTTGTGCAGTAGAGAGGGACTGTTGTTGGCTACCACGTTGTTGCTGTTGTGATCTATCACCTGGCTTAAAACTTTGATTTTTTTGTCGAGCCAATAATTCAGGACATTGATTTTTCCAATGGCCTGGTTGTTTACAATAATTACAATCACGACCATTCTTGATATTTACCTTGTTGCGTTGAGATGGGATTGGTAAAATCCCTGTAGCAAAAACAGATGCAGAAGAAGTCTGTGCAACTTTCTCAGATTGAGACTTCAAGCGAGTTTCTTCAGCTAATAATTCATGTAGAACAGAATCAACAGAAGGTAAAGGAGTGCGATGTAGGATGGACGCACGACAATGCTCGTACTCTGGTCGAAGAGCCATCAACAATTGAACAAGACGTTGTTCCTCCCTACGAGCGATATATGGAGCAAATGACCTAAGCTCAGCAACCTCAGTCATAGCCAATTGATCCCAAAGAGCAGTAATTTCAGAATAAAAATCTTGAATATTTCGATCATTCTGAGACAATGACCGTATATCAGCCTCTAATTGATATTGAATGGCAAAGTTAGAACGCACAAAAAGTCGCTCCAAATAGTCCCAAACTTGCTTAGCAGTATCATACTTAGGCAATTGCATACCAATTTTATTTTCAATAGAATTATTAATCCAAGTGATGATCTTTGAATTGTTAGTATCCCATTTCTCCATCGATTCAACATTAGCAGCTTTAGGAGCCACAATAACACAGGAAATATATCCCCACATCTGTTTTCGTTTCAGAAAATTTTTCATGACATAACTCCAATAAGAATAGTTTTTTCCATCTAAACGAACACTAATAGCCTGTAATGAATCACCACCTCCTGCCATATTTTGAAGTCAGCAACTGCTTCAGGTCGAGACAAGTATCAATTGGGCTAGAGTTTTGGGGAACTAGGGTTTCGGGTTGATCGGCAGGCTAGGGTTTCGGGACAGGGAGATCGGCAGGCTAGGGTTTCGGCAGGCTAGGGTTTCGGGGTTCTAGGGTTTCAGCAGGGAGATCGACAGCTGGGGCAGGCAGATCGGCAGCTGGGGACTTGGGGGCAGGCAGGGAGATCGGCAGGCTGGAGACTTGGGGACGGGGCTCTGAGGTTTTGGGACAAAATCGACGACAGGCTAGATGCTAGGGTTTGGAGCAGATGATGATACCATGCTAGGGTTTCGGGTTGAGGTAGGAAGACTAGACAGCGACGAGGCAACGACGAGGCAGCAGGCAGAAACAGGAACGATGCTCTGATACCATGTAAACGTTTGTAAAACGTTTGTATAATCAAATAAGAAGAAAAAGATAATTCATAATTCAGCAAGACGGCTGAGCAAACAAGAGATTGATTACATTAGGGTTACAGAGATAAGTTTATATAGATAGAAAGCATAAACAAGAAAAAAGGCTAAAAAGCCCAATATGCTAAAAAGCCCAATATGCTAACAATACCAAGGTATAATAAATTACAAATAAAATGTTATAATTATAAATTATGGATTTTGCTTCTAATTGTAGATCCACTTTTTATAAATTTTAAGAGAGAACAAATTATGCTAAAGAAGATGAAGAAAATTCCGCAATACTGTTGGTACATAAAGGTGATGAAATTAGTGATAACAATACATCGTATTTGGACACGAGAGAGAACAATCATATGCGTGGAAGGAGGAGCATGTTCATAGAGCTTATGAATCGGTAAATGAAAATATTCATTTTGGAGATGAATCTAAAATTCTAGTTGAAGGAAAAGAAAATATACAAATTAATTTGAAGAATGGAAAGAATGATTGTATTTCTAATGTTTATTATATTATGTGCCTAAAATGAAACAAATATATTACGTTTTGGCAACTTTTGAAAATAGGGTATGATATACACATGAAAAATAAAAGTCTTTTAATGTGAGATGGTAAATGAAATTTAATTACTAAAGTGCAGATGTCAACAAAAAGAATTTTTTCATTAAATATTTCGAATAATGTTGCTAAATGCCTAAAATCATGCTATAAAAGATTCATCATGGCTTTGGTATTTAAGGTTTGGACACTTAATTTTGGAGGCTTAAAATTATTAACAACAATATGATGAAAGGTTTAACATCAATAAATCATGAGAACCAACAATGTGAAGGATGCTTATTTGAAAAACAACCAAGAAAATATTTTCCAAAACAAGCAACTACAAGAGCCAAAGAATCATAGAATTAATCCATACGGATATTTGTGTCCTATAAAACATGTTCACTTGGAAAAGTAACTATTTTGATGATTTTAGTAGAAAAACAAGGGCTTATTATCTCAAACAAAAATCAAACGTATTTGATGCTTTCAAGAAATTTAAAGCCTTTGTAGAAAATGAAAGTGGTTTATAAGATCAAAACCATGAGATCCAATCGAGGTACATAATTTGTATCAAAAAAGTTTGAGAATTTTGTGAGGAAAATGAAATTCATCGTCAAATGACAGTCCCGTACATTCCACAATAAAACGAGGTTGTAGAAAGAAATAACATTTCTCTTTTTAACATGAAGCGAAGCATGTTAAAAAGAAAAAATATTACAAAAATGTTTTTGGCTGAAGCCATCAAATGCACGGTGTATTTATCCAATCGCTTTCCAACTCGAAGTGTGTGGAATAAAAACCCCGAAGATGCATATGATAGAACGCCATGTATACCTTACTAGAAAGTATTCAGAACCATCGCATATGCCCAATCAAAGACGCTCCAAATTAGACGAAAAAGGTGAAAAATATATTTTCGTTGGCTATGACGCACAATCAAAGGATATAAGTTATATAATTCTATTAATGAAAATGTAGTTGTTACTCGACACATGGAGTTCGGTGAGAAAGTGATTGGAATTAGAAAAAACAAGAAGATGATTATAGTTTTTTTCCACTTTATGAAGAGGAGTGCAATGATGATGTGGAAGAAGAACCCATTACTCCAACACTGTCATTTCCTTCAACTATTTATCAAGAATACCCATTTGAAGAAAGCTTAAATGAAAGACTGGTACGCATGAGATCTTTGCTAGAATTATGTGAGGTAACTTCAATTTCCGATGATACTACCTTATTTGTCTTTTTTCCTATTTTGAACCAATAGGTTTTGAAGAAGCAAAACTAGACAAAAGATGGAGGGAAACCATGGGTGAAGAAATCAAAGCAATCGTAAAGAAAAATACATAGGAGTTGGCTACTTTACCTAAGGACACCAAGCTATTGGTGCAAAATGGACATATAAAGTGAAGAAGAATGCTAAAGGAGAAGTTGAAAGATATAAAGTAAGATTGGTAGATAAAGAATACAAGCAAAAAGCAGGTATAGACTATGAGTATTTGCTCCTGCTGCCCGCTTAGAAACCATAAGATTATTAATTTCTTTAGCAGCCCAAAACAAATGAAAAATACATCAAATGGATGTGAAATTCGCTTTTTTAAATGGTAAATTAGAAAATGAAGTTTATTTGGAGCATCCACCAGGTTATAAAGTTAAAGGATATGAAGAAAAAGTTTTAAAATTGAAAAAAGTGCTTTACGGTTTAAAACAAGCCCCGAGAGCATGGAATACAAGAAGTGATAAGTATTTTTTAGAAAATAATTTTGTAACATTCCCTGATAAACATGCCTTCTACATAAAGAGAAATCAAAATAGCGATATTTTAATTGTATGTTTATATGTGGATGACTCAATATTTGGTGGAAATAATCCAAAAGCTTTTGATGATTTCAAAATGGAAATGAGTTTAGAATTTGAGATGACGGACATTGGACTCATGTCATACTATCTTGAAATCCAAGTGATTCAAAGTGAGCATGGTATATTTGTTTCTCAAGAACCTATGCAAATGAAATATTGAAGAAATTCAATATAGATGGGTGCAAACCCCTAAACACTCCAGTAGAATGTGATACAAAACTCTCAAAATATATGCAAGAAGAGAATGTGGAACCTACCCTATTTAAGAGCATAGTTGGTTGCTTGAGATACTTAACATGTGCAAGGCTAGATATACTCTATGCAGTGGGTCTTATTAGTCGCTACATGGAAGCTCCTACTACATTGCATTTAAAGACAACAAAAAAATCCTTCGATATAGTAAGGGTACCACTAATTTTGGATTATTGTATTCATATTCTAATAACTTCAAGTTGATAGGTTACAGTGGTAGCGATGGGCTGGTGATATTTGATCGTAAATGTACAACTGGATTTGTTTTCTTCATGGAAGATATAACAGTCACTTGGAGCTCAAAAAAGCAACCAATCATGACACTATTAACTTGTGAAGCTAAGCATGTTGTTGCTTCAACTTGTGTACACCAAGCAATTTGGTTCCGAGACTTATTAAAGGAGTTACACATGTCATAGCACAATGTAATGAAAATATTTATGGATAACAAGTTAGTCATAGCACTCGCTAAGAATCCCGTCTTTCATAATCAAAGTTCGCATATCGATGCATGCTACTACTTTATTCGAGAAAAGACTACAAAAAAGGAGGTACAAGCAAAATTTATCAATTCAAAAGACCAAGTTATAGATATCTTCACAAAGGCATTGAAGTATGACAACTTTGGAAGATCGCGAGACATTCTCGGAGTTACAAAGCCAAGTTTACGGGGGATGTTGAAATTAAACTTGGTTTTTAGGAAACCTTGATTATGTTGACAATTTTTTTAATTGAAAATTTATCATTTTAACTGAATTTTTTTAGAAAAATGAAAAATAAAATAAGTATCATGATGGGTCTTTAAGATAAAAAATGCATTTGCATATTCTCGTGTTGTCTGTGTGAACTCATTTGCATATAATTTGTATGAGTTTATTTCTTATCTATAGGATGATCTTTGCATTTAGCAAATATAATTTCACATAATAAAAGGTTTGGACTGACCATTTCCTATGATAATATTATTAAACAAAAATTGTATTCTTATGTGGTAATGGAGCTAATCAATTATAATATACATAACATTATTAAATAAAACTGATATTTGTTAAAGTGCTATTAAAGTTGATCAATTATGTCATACGTCCATAAAGTACATATCATTACTTTAGGACTTCTTTATATAACTATCAAAAAATAATTTTCTTTTTATCGGTAACAAATGCAGTTATTTGATTAGAGCTATGAAAACCATAAATATAAAACAGAGAAGAAAAGGAAATATTAAATGCATATAAAATGTATAGTTTGGTATATACCTATATGTAAAACAACGAATTAAAGTTTTTTCAAGATATATGTGCTAGTTGTAAACATTCATATACAATTGCTCTAATGCAAGAAGAGCCGGTGCAACAAATTTATTTAGCAACACCGTACTTATGTTTTTATTAACTATTAAACATGAGTCGTAACTATGAAATCAAAGTTCATAAACAAAAGTTATCACTCACATCGGGTAATAATTAATCTAGCATACATCAAGAACAATAAATCTAGTATACATCAATAACCAATGACCAAACGTCATTAAAACATTATTACATTACTCCGCCCTGGAATTAGAAAGATGAGGTTTGACTTATGTCAATGTTTCGAAAAATCATTAACCAATATTTGCTCAAAAAACAATGTAAACTAGACCCCTCTATTTTTATGTATGAAATTGCTGTTCAAAATGATATTTAAACTTACATTGTAATTTTTTTCTCAATCATGATTAACTCTAAATATTTTAAAAGTTTTATGAATAGAAAATTTTAAAATTAACATATTATAAAAAAGTTACTTGTATGTTTACGAGGACAATATCAGCTTGCAATGAAAATATTTATCATGTATAATAGTTATCATGCCATGTAGAATAGTTTTTCTACAAACATTTGTGATGCAAAAAAATAAAGTTCAATCGTTTGTAGTTATATTGCAAACATTTCCACCATCAAATTTTATTGTTGTATAACAACATCAAATAACATCAAATCTTTTGTATTGTAATGTAGGTATATGCGAAATACTTGAATTTCAAAATGTACGAGTGTTATTATTACTATCATGAGTACCACGTTATTATTTTGGAAGTGTAATATTTTTTATGAGTGAAATTATCTTATTATATTATTTTGAATTGATCGATTGCGTGTGATGGTTGAAAAATTGCTGGAGTTACCTAAAAGAATTCATATAATAACTCACTCAAATTAGAGCGAAAATCCCTGAACCGCTGTTAAGAGAATTCTTAAATATTTACAATGTATTAGCGATTTTTTTGCTATATGGAAATAGCTAACTTCGTATGAATGTGTACATGGACTCAAGCTCTCAAAATGACATCGATGTAAGTAAGTCAATGTAGGGTTTTTGTTCATTCTCAGTGGTGGGTTGTAAGTTGGAAAAGTTCCAAACTAGATATTGTGTATATCAAACTACGAGGACTGAGTACGTTGCCTTGAATGATGTTGCAAATTAAGCAGCATGGATATGCAAATTCATAAGAGGGCTAGGGAGATTTCTAATATTGAAAACACAATATCCATGTATTTTGATAGCAATGATGTAACTATATTGCAATTGTTTTATCCAATTTTTCGCAAAAATAAAAGAAGCAATGGTTAGTGAGTTGAAGCCAAAGGGAAGACACTAATAGAGCTATTAAGAAGTGCAAAATGATTATTGGCAAAGTGTGTTCGAAATGTATTTTTAGAGCATGTAAACTAGTCCTTACTATGTTTTTTGGTTTCTATTTGTATTCTATGTGCACGTGCATGTATATTGAATTTTGATGATCACATTCTTTCATACAATGTGAAATCCTAAATAATAAGTATTTAAATGATTGTAGTTACGAATGTATTCATAATCGTGAGTGTTAAATCGCACACATATAAATATACACTTATTCTTAAAAGTTCATAGTCAAGGTGATTCGAGAAAGGCTGTCTATGTTAAGGTTTCCCCAAGGATCCTTACATAATAGATTTGATAAGAGAGATAATGATAGAGTTATAGGTATGTCCTAGGGGAAATTATGTAATTTCGTACATATATCTATCTCGATAACCAATCTTGTTTAAAATAAAAGGTGTTTTCTTTCTATTATATACTTGATAATGTGTTACATAAATTAATTAATTTAATTAAAAGTATACTTAATAAAAAATCCATAAATGATATGTTTTGTGATAGTATTTACAAAGTGTTGTAACCGTGAGCGATTTATCGCTATAAAAATAATATACCATTTTAGATATATCGAGACTGGATATTGATACATCATTGAAACTAGAGTATGTAATGTTTTCCAAATGTTGGGCAGTGTATTATTCATTGCTGTTGGGGCACCAAAGGGTTATGTATTGATTATTATTGGTTAATTATCAAATGACCCACTCGATAGATTTCTGTTGGTTAATGTAACTAAGGTCAAACAGAAAATATCAATGTGACAAAATTACACAGTTCTCTTGACTTGAGAATATTGTTGATCTTCGGTATGGAGGCCCTGCTTTAATTTTTGTTAAATCGTGGCACAATGTTCACCGAATGTCCATAGTTGGGTGAGTGAAAGCATTGGAAGTGAAACACTATTCTAGGGAGGATTTGTCTCCTATGTTATATGAGGTTAGTATCATGATCAACTAGAGTCAAAGTCTCTGGCCAGAGCATTCGGTTAATTATAATAATTATTATTAAACCAAGGACTCTATGTTGGACTATAGATATGAATGTGGATGATACTAAAATTTTGAACATTACTGAATTGCATAAGTCCAAAGTAATATATTTTTGACGAAGAGAATTGGTATAAATAGAAGTCACAGCTGGGTAAAGCTTGACAAAGTAAAACTGGATTTTATCGAAATCAAGCACATGGTAAATTGAATTAAAATATCACAACACATGCTAAGTGACATGTGAACGTTGATATTCAAATAGTTCGATATTAATCGCTGACCAAGTTTACACCTAACGAGTTACACAACCAAAACGATGAATACTTTATTGACCAAACAATTTAATTAATTTATAATTGTTATAAATTAACTAGATTAATTAATATTTATGAAATATTAATTATAAAATTTGATTTTGATTTGATGAACAATATTGTTAAATGTATTTATAAAAGTTAAAAATATATTAATTGTTATACGATATCAATAAGCATTTAAATTGTATTTAAATGTAAAATATTTGTTCGAGCATTAAATGGTTTTAAAACCCATATAGGGGCTGAGCATATTAAGCCATGATGGGGGTGTGGTGGGGCCATGAGATGGTGTATTAGAGGTTATGAGATAGAGGCCTAAGATGGAAGAGAATTGGTAAGAGATGATGTAGGATATTGATCCTAAAATATCTCTAAATTCTCCATTATATAAGAATCTTTAACCACACTAGTTTGTATTTTTCTTTTTAGCCTCCATATCCCTCTTAGATCTAGTCGAACTCTCCCCCTCGATAGCTCTAATTTTCTAAGTTCCGATCAAATCAAGTGTTATTCGATAGCTGGAGGTCATCAGTTCAGAGAATAGCACTATATTGGATTGAAAATCAGTTTAAGGAGCAAACTTCATCGTTTCATGGTATATTCATAGGCACTAGATATAAGGTATACTCCTAATCTATTTATGATTATCCATGTGTGTGTGTGTAATGTTTATATAATATATTATATATTGCTAATTGGATGACGATTCAAATATAAAATATATTATCACAATTAGACTGGTTATATGTTAATAATTTTATATTAAATTTTTTTGTCATTTATATACATGCACGGCTTGAACATAAAAAAATTAATTTTTTATTTTTTATTTTATTAATTTAATAAACAATATTTAGCTATACATATAAGCTTATAAAGTTAATATTACATCTTACTATATGGAAACTGTGATTTAATAATTTTATATTAGTAGTATTATATATATAATTTTTGGCGAAGACAAAATAAATTATACATATACATATATATTATTTTTAAATATTATTTTAAATTATTTAATATGTAAATTAATTATTTAAATAGATATTTGTATAAAAATTATATTTTAAATTTTATAAATCAATTTAGTACTAGCTATAATTTTGGAAAAATAAGGAAAACCATTTTTTAGTTATTTTTAACTATTTTAAATAACATGTGAATATTAAATAATTTTGAAAATTCATTTTTAAATTATAAAATTATATTCTAAATCTTAAAACATCAATATGTCACTTAGATTTTTTATTGAAATGTTAAAATTCAAAATATGTTTCAAAAATCATTTTATATTAATTTCTAAAACAATATTTGTATGGATATTTATTTAAAACATATTTTAATTTTTTTTTTAAAATATCTTTTCTGTTGTGCGCAACATATGGTATGTATATATATATATTCTAATACATATATTCTTATATATTTTGAAAGTATTAACATGTATATTTTATTATTATATCATCTACATGTATATATGTAAATACATATCTAATATATATATATATATATATATATATATATATATCTGTGTGTGTGTATAAAAAATTATAATTGTATATATGTATGTATGTATGTATGTATATTAATTTTGGCTTTAAAAAAATTACATATATATGTATATAATTTATAAATATTTTAAATTATACTCATATATGCATTTATATAATTACAAAGTTAAAATTTGATGTATATGTTTACATGCGTATATATGTATATATATTTATATACTTACATAAAAATATTTAAATAAAATATAGTTCATTTATTTTCATAAATATATGTATGTATGTAATTGTAACATTTTGAAAGTATGAATTAAAATATATAAACATACATTTAGACAATATATTTGTGTACTATATGAGCTAGCATGTCCGTTGAAGTGTAAATCCCATCACTTATATACGGATATGTTATACCGTACATTGATTGCTATGTTACATATGCACACACAGATATAAGTGTACATGATACATGTATATATATATTATAACATAAATTAAATAATACATTATTATTTTATAAATTTAAATAAAATAAATATTTTGTTTAAAAGAAATTTAGAAATGTTTTAAAAAAAATTAGACTTCATAGGCTCGATAAAGATCCAAAATAAAAATAAATTAAAATTCATCAATTACTTCTGTTGCGGGTTGGCCTAGTTCTAACAGTGGTATCAGAGCCAAATATCTATTTAGTCTAAATTAGTCATATTATGAATAACTTATTAAAGCCTACCCAAATAATAGGGTGTCTAATATTAGATTTGGATAATTAAATACTCAACCCTATCTAGCTACTAGCCTGGTCCAAAATGATGAGAAAAGCCTATTAGGTTATCCCTAATAGAAAAAGGCCTAATTTGAATTGAAGCTTTGGCTAATTTCAAAATTGTTTTGAAATTAAAATTAAAAGTTTTAAATTTGATTTTTAAATTCAAAATAAGAAAAATATTATAAATGTTATAATATAAATTTTCAAGTTGCTTTGAAAATTAAAATAAAAGGTTTAATTAAAAATTAAATATAATATAAAATACATATTATAAAATTTATAATATAAAATTTGGAAATATTTGAAAATGTTAAAATATTAATTTCAAAATATTATTTATTAATAAGACTAATAAAATAGACTGTTAGCACCAAAATTGATCACTAACACCCTTGAATAGAATTGTGTAGAGAGATTTATGAAGAAAGTAAATTAAAGCAGAGAAGTAACACAATTGAATGCAAAACGAACAACAAAAATGAGAACACCGGATTTATAGTGGTTCAGCGTAATTGCCCACGTCCACTTTGAATACAATCTTCATTACTTTTCCAATCACTTCAGTACAGATACAATTCGTAAACAAACAATATGAATACAAGTTTGAAAAGAAAAGAAGTGAATACAGAAAATGGCAGAGTATCCCTAGAGTTCTCAAAAAAAGGTCCACTCAACTGGACTCCCGCCCCTCTATTTATAGATGAAGACAGGCTGGATCTTGTGTCCAGCCCATGACCGAGATAGTTTGGCCCATAGATGCTAGGTTACGGTGACCGACCCAGGCAGGCCGATCCACTACCATCGACCCACCTATTGCTGATCCAGGGGTTGTCTCGTAGTTGACTCAAAGCAGGCTCTCAAGGAACTCGGAGTAGCTAGTGGCGCATCATGAAGCAAAACACTACTTACTAGATCACCTTGCTATAAATCTAAGAATATGTTAACTCTCCTGATGTGCACTGACCCAGGTATGTCGAACCACCCTGGCCAACCCAACATGGCCAACCTAATAGGGTTGATCCACTAAGAGCCACGCTACATGAAAGAATTCTTCTGAGATCGATCTCACTCACACTGAATTACCTAGGCTAACCTAGAACTGCCGACCCATGCTCACCGACCCATGTATGCCTATCCAATACACAACCAACCCACCTCCATTTAAGTATCTTGACCAATCCATTGCCCAATACCGAACTGCTATATACCATGCACTGACTTGCACCTGGCTTTGATACTGGAATCAGTCCCAAGAATGCTGAACCACAAACATACCGAGCCTCCTCAAACATGCCGAACCATAAATATACTAAACCAATCAGGTTACACTGAACCCTTATACTTCCATATCTATCTTTGCTTGAGTCCCGTCTAGGCTCAACCATAACCTCTGCAATTGTCGCTTTGTAGCCAGGCCAAGTAGCGGGGTAACATTTGTCCCCAAAGTACGTCTTGTTGTATACATGACGTGCTTTGAATCAAAGCAAGTTAGAGTCTCCAGAAAGAAATACATCATGTTTCCTAAATAGTCATCGTCCTTCAATTTTATCCTCCCAACGTGTCGTATCATTCTTTGGTCGTCATGACGCTTGGTCGATTCCCAATAGTATAAATTCAAGATCGTAGTTCATTAGTGGCCATATGTGTTCTGTTCTACAGGGCTAGTAAGCTTCGGCTATCTGATACAGTCTTTTCTTAATAACCCTAAGTAAAAATTCAATTTCTATTGATTTCAAGAAGTAAATTTTTTTCGAATATACACGTGCATGTGCAGGTACACATACTTGCTAGTAGCTCTCGAATGCGTTTATATGCTTATAATTCATCACCAATTCCATCTAGTTTAATTGTAATTTGATTGCAGTTCCTTGTTTAATTTTTTATGAAATAAGGGTTTTAATCAACCACTCGATGAGAGGAGACTTTAAGTTCTACATGGATGACAACCTCAGAGCCGTCAGCAAGGGCGAATGGAGTATAGTTAATCACGGACTCATGTGTAGTTCTATAAGCCCATAATGCTGTTGGGAGTTTATCCTCCCATTTCCCTCTAGCCTTTTCCAAACCTCTCTTCAGAATAAACTTTATGATTTTGTTCACAGCTTAAACCTGTATATTTTCTTGAGGGGGAGCAAATATCGTAAATCTCTTTTCAATATGATGCTGACGGTAGAAGTCATTTAAATTTAGCGCTGTCGAATTGGGATTCATTACCAGTTATAATGGATCATGGAAGGTCATAAGGACAAATAACGTTACAGAGAATGAAGTTGATTATTTTCTTCATCTTGATCGTGATTAAAAGTTCTTCATCCACCCATTTGGTGAAGTAATCAACTGCTATGATGGCGTATTTCGCACCACCTTTAAGATCGACAAGAAGATGATGATGTCAATTCCCCCAAGTGGCAAACGGCTATAGACTAGCCATTTGAGTAATTTCCATTGGTAGGGCTCCTAGATTTTTTGCAAACATCTTGCACTCGTCGCATTGTCTAGCATGGTCAACTACATCTTGATTGATAGTTGTCCAGTATACTCGTAGTAGAGTATTTTCTTTGTCAGGGTTTTCCCCCTGATGTAATCGCCGCATTCTTCTTCATAGACTTCACTTAAGACTCATTTGGTATCATCATGGGTGATACACCGAAGCATGGGAATGGATAAACTCCTTTCTACACATGAATTCTTCTTGGATGATTTGGTGTGAAGCTTTGAGGAAGATCTGTCATTTTCAATTCATCCATTCAGTAAGAATTCCTCATTATAGATAGTATTTGATACGAGTCAACCATGACCCCTTTTCTGGCTCTGTCTCCAAGATCTAGCCAATCTCCATTCGTTAATGCTTGGAACATTAAGTATTTCAACCGAAACAAAGTATGTCCGTTGTGCATCACTGAAACTGGCCAGCTTGGCCAGTGACTTGGCTCTTTTCATTTCATTCGTTGAGGATGTGTGTAATGATGTAATACGTGAAGTCGGCTAGTAGCTCTTGGACCCGGCCGAGATAAGGAGCAAAACAATGCCCCTTGGCAAGATTAACTTCCTTAACTTTGCATACTACCAATCAGAAATCACAAAAGATATGTAAAGTTTCTACTCCAAGTCCTCTAGTAAGTTTAAGGCTGGCGGTCAAGGCTTTATGCTAAGCATCGTTATTTGTTACAAGGAAATCGAGTTTTAGGGCATAGCAGATTGATCATTCCTCAGGAGTCATTAACACGACTCCTGTGCCATAACACTGATCATTGGATGCTCCATCCACGTATATTTTCCATCTATTGGTTGGTTCTCCACTACTCTTTGAGTAGTCGTATGATGCAGTGGATTCAGATACGAGGTCTGCTAAGTTCCGTTCTTGGATAGCTCTTCGAGGGAAATAAGTGATATCGAATTGCTTAGTTCGATATTCTATTTAAGTAATCTTTCAGACGTCTCAGATCGTTGTATGACCTATCATAATAGGTTTCCTTTTGTAGCTTTGGGTCGATATTCAATGCATGGCTCGCGATAGTCGGTGAAATCACACACGCATGTCAGAATGGGTTCAAGGGAACATTTCATTATTTATTCAGAGAAATCCAACTAATTCCTTTATCATCATTGCACTGAGCCGTGATCCGATTTTTAGCACCCGAGAAGGGTCGCCATGGTTTACTGTAATGCCGACTGTCATCTTAGCAGGTGCAATCTCAGATTCTTTGAGTTCAGATGTAACTATTTTGCGTAACATTCAGTGTGAAATATGGTTTGGACGGTCATTGTTGATGGTTACTCTGGTCGAATCCTAGAGACTTTTCATAAGTTATTAAGTTTGCTAGTGAAGGGCTCTGAATGCTTTGATCGATTATCTGCAAATGGCCAAAGATCAGGCTTAGAAGCACGTTAAAGAAAATGTCGAGTAGGGGTCGGCCTCAAGTTGCGTGAAGCTGCATAGCTAGATCTTGCTTTGAGTTTGAATTTGCTTGTATATTCGAGTAACGCACTTTCCATTCAATGCATTCATGATACTTTACCCATCCTTCTGGTTGGAATGATAGTCAGTTTCCTTCAAGCTTAGGCATCGATTTAGTGATTCTATCTCTAGGGATTCTTTTGGTCGCAGCCTTGAGTAGTTGTAAACACTGTACATAAGTTTCAATGTTGAGCTATCTCAGCCAGTCTTTAGATGATCATGCTTCTGCTCCCAGTCTCGAGTTAATAAATGTACTGCGTGGACGGTTGCGTCTCATCCTAGCTATGTTTATACTCCCACCTAAAATTCAAAGACATAGAGTTGATCGATGAATAGTCGATTCACATTCATCCTGCTTCTCGCTTGTCCCCTAAGTCTGGGGCGTATACCGATAAGCAAGAAGACCGGCCATGCCCACTTTAGCTATACCCCCATTGAATCGTGGGATCAGGTCAGTTGATGGGAGGCTGAGTCTCGCCTATCTTGGATTGTATTGTGGTTTTTCATTCCAAAGGGAATACTTCGATGCCTCGTTAGTTTCTAGGCATAAATTGGGTACCGGACGGTCAGCCACGTCCACTTTGGTTCATGATTTATAATCAGATCTCGGGGTAAAGTTGGCTCAAGTGCAATCGACTCATGCTTATCCAGTTTCATATTCCTCTCGACGGATCGAAGGAGGGTGTTGGCGAATTAATGACCAAATCTTCATGCTTTACTCTTCTTTCCACACTCTGGTGGTCATAGTTTTTCAAGGGACATTCGGGTCACATTCGTATATGCTTGGTGCAAATCAATATTGACCCTCGATCTGAGGTATAATACAGTCGATCGCCCGTAGCTTTAGATGCCGTTTTGATTGGTTCTGTATTGAGGCTTCCTTGCGGTAGTTTCCTTAAGTTGTAAAGAATGCCAAGCTAGAGCTATAATGAGCTATCGTATTCAGCTTTTAATGATTTGTACAGCTGCTCCCAGCATTGATTTAGCAGAATAAACCCCATTCTGCTATAAGTTAATTGTTAGATTATTGGACATTTATTTAGCAGGACAAATCACCGTCCTGCTATTGTGTTATTTGGACATGTATATGCTAGTTGAGTTATATTGATATGTTATCCCCAGATTTGGATATGAATTGCATTTACATATATGTTGACTTATGTAAATAAATAGTTAAGTGACTTGGAAGTGAAGTTGATGTTAAATGTTAACTTAAATGACTACCATTAGGATTGCTAAGCTCCTTTTGAAATTATAAAGTATGGTTTTGAATTAACTTCAATTCTTTAATCCATTTTGGGTTTTAAGGTTTGTAAATGATTTTTTAAGTTATATTATTAGTATATAAGGATATTTATAAGTAATTGCTTGGTTATAAAAATGGGTTTTACTAAGTAAAAAGGTTTATTGAAAGTGATTTAAAAGGATGAGTTGCAAAGGATATTTTGTAAAGGATTTTTCTTAAAGAAGATTTATCAAACGATTTTTAAATAGGAAATGTTTATAAATGATTTAGAGGTTTGTAAAGCGGTTTTGTAAACTGGCTTGTAGATTTATAAAAGTGTTTTATAAATTGATTTTGGAAATTTATAAAGGTATTTAAATGAGAATTGAGCTTTTAAAAGGGAACTTTTTATAAAGGATAAGTGGATCGGTTTATAGTAAGTAATATTTTCAAAAAGGAATTCAAAATGAGGAATTTTCCAAATGTTTTGATAATATACTTATACCCCTAGGATAAGTATAAATGTTTTCCAAGTGTAAAAGGAATGTAAAGGGTTTTGGGAATGGTGTTTTAAAAACAACTTTTGATCAAGTTTTGCAAAGTGTTTTAATTAAGAAAGATTAATTAATAAAGGCTTAGTAGATCTCATATGGAATCAAATCAATGTTGAATGTTTGTTTATTTGATAGTTAAATAACTGACTATCAAAATCTGGACTTGAGCATAACTTTGGAAATATTTAGAAGAAACACGTGAGTTATATGGCACATTACTATGCGTATAAATATCGTTTCATTCTTCTAGATAAATGATAAGGAAATCCATCCACAAATGGTTAAGCGATGAACTCCATTCTTATATTTATCTTTTTATTTTCTAAAGTACCGGGTTGAGTTTACTGAAAACTATCAAAGTTGTTTCGAAGTGACCTAGATCAAATATGTTATTTGAAAATCACTTCAATCCAACTCAAATGTTTCAAACTCAAGACATCTTGAAGAATATGGAATCAAAGATGGAGCATTGAAGTGCAAGGGCTGCTTGCTACTAGTCCTAAGGATGATTCTAAAATGGATATAGTGGAAGTAGGGCCTTCGGTTTGTCCTAATCCTGAACAACTTGTATGGATGAATGTTGGCACTGCATTATTGCTTGGAAGGAAGTGTTAGCATTTCAAGTTGGATTGCTATTCGAAAGGTAAGCATGGCCTCAAGCGTCATCAATTGGGAATGACTAAAATCAAGGAAGATGCAGCAAGGCTAAGTGGGTCGCTCTTATTAGGATGTGTCATCACCTTTCTAAGTACATCTACATATTTATATATTGGTTGTGCATGAGATCTCAATAAAAACGGTTGCAAAGCAATCGAGGTGATGACATATTCAGTACTATCCAGTAATGGGTAGGCCAGTCTTGTGTTGGTATGGGATCCTTGCGAGGTCCTTGGTAAATTTTCTAAACATGTACCGTGATAGGTGGTACCTCGGTGCCTTGTCATAGCATGGAATCCAATCTTCAATACGCGCTTTATGGTTTTGATTGTAGAGCCTGGTATGTTGGAATTTAATAATGGTAACAACTTTGGCTATTTTCATATATTTATTTTGAATGCTTAGACATTATTATAATATCACTGGATTTATTATAAAAAGTGTTTTGGTTATTGTAAGGTAAAAACCCGTCCGTGTTTATGCACAACGTAGTCTTACAAGATACCTTTGATTTTAAAAGGGTTTTAAACATAATAATTCATTTGTTTGAGTTTACTCACACCAGACTTATGTCTGACTCGACGTTTTATTTTCTTTTCCTAAAACTCTTGGGTGCTCAAATTTTTATGGGTAGCCAAGTAGTTCAGGTTTTACCACGGATGCATTTTGAAGGAGCTTGGAGCGGGAGGCTTTATAGATAGCTAGTTATTATCGTGTTTCCGTTGTATTAGATGTATCTTATATCAGTTAGGGGGATAGGTTGTTATAACCATCCAAGGGCAGAATTTTATTAGTATGATTCCGATGTATCATTTTTGTAATGACTTTGTAAAGTATTATGTTGATTAATATATGTTATTCCGTTGCATTATGAGATTTTGTGATTGTTTAGTTTCTTCTATCTTTCATCTCCTTTCTTTTCCCTTAACAAATCTATCTTTTCGGCACTTAGTTGTTTGGCACATGAATATCGTGGATGTATTAGTGCTGACTTCTGGGGTTCAAAAAGGCGGGTTATTACACAGACCGTGTTTTGTATCCATTTGCTTAAGTTTTTTGGGATGGGATGCATTTTGTTGTGTTATTATTTATTTGCATGCCTTATGTACTTTGATACCTTGTACATATTTTTTATTGATGCGTTATCAATAAAGCATTGCATTCTTTTTCCCTATCTAGTTCTCACGTTGCGTTCTGGTCATATTTTTATTAAGATGGTTTACCCACTTTTAAAAAAATTGTTTAATTAAACAAATTAATTGAAGGTTAATTACTTATATAAATAATTAAAAGTTAATTATATGAAAATACACATATATAAGATATATGTGTTATACTATAAATGTTATATTATATATTGACTATTTAATACAAATGTTATATTAAAATTATATATAATCTATTAAAATGTTAACTAGTTAAAATAAGAAATAAAAACTTATATAATATAAATGTATAATAAAAGGTGGAATAGTAAGAAACACAAAATAGACTTAATGAATAAATGCATATGTAAATGTATGTATACCATGATTTTAGATGTGTCTGACACTTGAATCACGATAATAATTCATAAGAATTATATTATTCCATAAGTCGATATCACTCAATACTAAATATTAAAGATTATGAATCTTCAATATAATGTTGTCCTCCATCATATATATACATTAATAAATTACTTGCATACTCCTTAGTGGTTGAGCAGACTCAAGTTGCAGATGTTATGTGTAGTATTATTAATACATTTAATTGACGAGGTAAGATTATAACATATATTTATTGAGCAGACTCAAGGCACATATACTATACTTAGGCCGTCGCGATATGGTAGGTACGAGTGAACAATTTTGTTTCGATTTGTTGAGTAGACTCAAGGTCAAAGCGGAATTAGAACAAGGTACCAAAGGGTTAGGAGTTGTATATGATATAACCGATAAGGAGTTATCCATCATCCATGGAGCTATGACTTTTTAAGCAGACTCGATGTCGAAAATCCTAGATGGATGAGTCTTTACACCCATATTGAAGTCGAAAGACTTCTATATTTCGCTTAAGGTTTGTTGAAACATAAAAGACTAGTGGGAGCTTTATAGAAAAATGAAATAATAACATTTAACCATTCTAATATTGTAAGAACATATGCTATATAATATTGTAATAGTCTACATTGAAAAATTTGTGCATTTAATATGGTTAATAAAATGTTTATCAACTAAGATACATAGTTGAACTGAATTGAAGGTTAAAGAATAAAAATATAATATATCCTTACTAGTAAATGCTCACAAGTTTATTTGGACGAGATCATATATTACATTCTATGAGTTTCTAACTCTAAAGCAATATAAGACTATGGATATTTGATCCACATACTATCGCATATAAGTGTTATATGGGGCATGGTCACTATTCTTTATACTTCAATGAAGTTGGTTCATTTTAAATTAGCCAATAAACTGTATCGTGAGATAAAATATTCAATTGATTGAATACAAAGGATCGTGTTGTGTTAAATGTAATACTAGATTAAAACAACAAGAAAGATATGAGAATTCGATCACTGAAATGTTAGTTTGATCAGTTTACGTAAGGTGCGTCATATTTGATGTTATTAAGTGTTAAGGATGATCAAATGCATCTTTGCAAAGAGTTTGTTATGATGTTGTAGCAAGATGTTATTTAAATGGTTTGACTATTTAGAAAGAAAAACGAATGTATAAGAGTAGATGTAATTTAAGGCATATGGGATGAAGAGAGTGAATAGTCACTTCTGCTTCATAAAGAAACATCAAAAACGAGAATTGTAATAATAATAACTGACAGTTGACATTGAAATGAGAAATATAATTTCTATTTCGAAGTGTATTTTCATACAGAACATTGTTTACTATGAGATTTATTTCTCTGAGTTTAAGATATTTGATCAAAGAACTCTCCACTGTAAGCTAGTTGGAGTACATGAAATAAATAATCTATATTAAGTGAATGATAGACCTCCGAATTTAGTACGCTTAATGGAAGAAATAGTGGGAGCATGCCATCTAACATTTATCGATTTCATCAAATTACGAAAATTATTTTCATAAAACATATTGAATGTTATTTATTAAATAATGAGTATTTTTCAATGTCGACTGAAAAATAGACATAGTTATATTTCAATGTGAATACTATGAATATTCATTATGAAATAAAACTATAACGTGATATTTGATTTCACAACAAAGCGATGAATTGAAAATACCGAAGTATCTAAAATTACTTGTAGTCTTTTTGGAACTATAGACTAAGCCGTAGTTTAAAAAAATAATTTTCCTATATGATTATGAATCATATGATACTGGTTAGTTATATCTCAAACAATAAGCGCTATGCGCCCATTTAGTGGGAGCATCATAAGAGTTGATGAGCTCTTTGGATTGACACCTATAGATTTGTGCAATCGTAAGTCTATTAATACCAATACAGATTGGTGTACTTCATCACATTCACCGATGAGTTATTACAAACATGGACATGTGTATTTGATAAACATATATAAGTCTATGGTATGCTCACATAATATACAATGGAAGTAAGTAATGTAACTTGCGACAGAAATGATTCGATTTGATCGATTGGGTGAGTATATTAGAAAGAGTTCCAAATGTACCTAAAAATGAATAAAAGACTTAACTTCGAAAGTCATTTCTCCCTATAATACAAAATGATGTATTGATAAGGAGTAATCAAACTTTGTTGGATAAAGCACGATTAATAATAAGTGAACGTGAGTTAAATACTTTCTATAAGGCATGTACTTAAGAGTAGTATATAAGGTTAAAATTAATATCATCCAAAGATTAGTTTACAAAACCATAAGAGATAAGGGTTGATAAGAAACCCCTATATATCCTAGGCCAAGAAGTTGGTAGATTATGCAAATCAAAAGAGTACATGTAATAATTATACATAAGAGATCCTACATGAATTGTCCGAAGAGAATTTCAGGAACGGTGGTCATTAGATAACTAATTTATGTGGTGAACATAAATATATTGTGAACTAATGAAAAATCAGTTTTATATGAAGCAGTTCATAAAATGATTATGAATGTTTATTGCACTGAGAAATAACTGTTGTTTTAAGAAAAACCAACTGTTATCCCGCCTTTTGGCAAGGCCATGACACCAGGAAATTGATTGGAAATCAAAGACAGTTCATCCTAAAAAACAGTTTTACACGGGTTCGCTGTGGATGCTGGTAAATTTTTTCCGAGTCTGGATCGAGCTACAATTAAAATAACACGACAATCGAAGCTATGAAAGCCAACGTTCCAAATTTCAAGTCAGTCGGAGTTCGTATGCTTACGACATGATCGATGCAAACAAAGGAAATCAACTCATTCGTATCCATCATTCCGCCTCCTTCACATCGCTTTTATTCATATCAATCTAGGAAACCTCGGTCGTATCCATCAAACATCCGTTAGTTCGAATCCATCAGATATGTTCCACTTTGTATCCATCCATACTCGTATTACTTCGCATCCATCATCCCTCTGCTTGTTCGTGTCGATCCATCTACGTCTATTTCGTATCCAGCAATAAGCAACACTTTCGTATCAATCTCGTCCATATGTATTTTGTACCGGTCTCATCATCAACTCAATTCGTATTGATCAGCTAACGATCGATATGAAACATGCCACTAAACATATCGATACAAAGGATGTGTGAAATGATCGATACGAAGTAGCATCCAGGTTATCGATACGAACAGGTTCGTATCGACATGAAGTGGTTACAAACCATCGATGCGAAAAGAATACTCCAGATCGATACGAACAAAGGCATGTAAAAGTGGAAGACTCGATCACTCAGCATGAAAAGTGGATCGATCCTAAAAGTTAGCGCCACGTCACCTATAAAACATGTGCCGGAAGCGATACGAAAAAACAATGCGAATAGAAGTGATGCGAACACGACATCCTTCAACAAATTCAAATTTGTATCAATCATAACTCGAGATCTACCCGTCCAAATGCCATCAAATTTTCACTGGAGCTTGTGTGCAACCTCAGGAATGTTCATGATCGATTTCGACTCGATTGGGCATAATCTTGATCAACACAAATTTCATTCGTATCGATCACGGATCGAGTCCAAACAACCGAGGATCGATCATGTAGGCCCGCCCACGTGAAACAAGAGGTCTTCTAAGATCTTGGTGAGATATTTGCTGCCTACGCCTATAAATAGCAGCCCAGGACCTACTGAAAAAGGACTTTTGGCTCTTCTACGTCCAGACTCTGCCAAAATATCATTGTACTTGGATTATACTATGGTAACTCTTTGTAACCAGCAAGCAAATATCAATAAAATTTCAGCCATTTCATAGTGGACGTAGGCCATATGCTAAACCACTCTAAATCAATGTGGTTCTATGCGTTTTTCCTATTTATCGATTGGTGCGTTTGTTAGATCTTCCTCATTTTTCATTTATATTCTTCATTTATCTCTTCAAACACATCCAAAGAGTATTGTGCCCAATTTTGGTACAAACACCAACTTCGTTTGGTGTGGAATTTCTTTAAGAAATTACTGTTATAAAACGAATTTGGATGTGATTTAATGATAAAATCGATTACAAGGGATGAAATGAAATTGACCAAGAACCCAAATACATTAAAACATCTAATGATTATTCTTGTACATTAAAGAGAAACTGTAAGTTTCTTATCAATGTCAAGAATAAATAATCTTCGGTAGTTTAATTAAATCATTAATAGTATTGACTCTATAATATGGTATGATGTGCAAATCGAAAATCGATTCCAAGTACATTATCAAAATATATTGATAGTTGCATCCAAAAGGATGTGATCCTTTTGGCTGCAAATGTGTTTTTAATAGAAAGACAAATGTACTTGAAATATAGTGAGCAACATTGATAAGAATAATGTCGTAAATTTCAATTGTTGAAATTAATGAAATAGATTCACCAGTCGAAATGCTCAAGTAGGTTCTAATTTTACTCACAAAGTTATTACTTAGTATGACTTTTGTTTGATACGTAGGTGCCGAAATGGAAAATTATAAATAATGATTTAGAATAGGTTGTTCGTACATAACAACTAAAGTGTCTCGAAGTTAGTGGGAGCGATATTTGGGTTTGTGAATTTTTGGACATGATCGAAGAACAGATACAAATATTTCGTTCAACAAGCATCAAAATTGAAGAAATGTTTTGATAGAATATCAAATACTTTAATTGTTAATCAAAATGTAGAGAAAGCGTGTGCTCGTAAGTAAGAAAGTTAAAACGTACATAGATATTTCTACATCATAAGTAAACATACACTACTGATTTTTAATGATGTACTTGTGTTAAATTAGTTTTAGTTGATTTAATACTCAATATTGGATTTGTAAATGATATCTTTTATAGTAAGCATGAAAGATATTAGGAATGTCCTAAAACGATATGCAAGGGCACCTTATTAAAATGTTTAATATGGAACATATAAAATTGATTCCTAATACATTGGTAATATGAATTATCATACATGTTACGTTATCTATGATATCGTGATTTGTCTATGTATTTGACACATGAGCAAATATTAAGTCCAAATTAATATCATTGAATGGTAGTTTGCAGCGTTCTCATGTATTTACAAAATACTATAGAATTGTTTACAAAAACAAAGGGCTCCTTATGAAGGAGTGTTCGGACTCAAAATTCATAAATGATATTTAGCATAATATGTCAGTAATAAAATCAAGTTAAATGTATTTAAGTTTGAGATGTTCCAAATGAAGAGATTATGCTGATTCAACAAAAATGCTAAGTCCATTGACTTGAATAGCGTCACAATAAAAACAATGTATATGTAATAAATGCACAAATTTACAACTAAGTCGAGGGTGATTTCAAATGTTAAGACTGTTATATGTTAACAATGTCACGATATAATTTGTAGTAGAACTTAGAGCTCACTAGAAACGAGGGACATACGCTGAATTGTTCCTCATGATAAAGGTAGTTTATCAGCGTCGAAGAGAGTTGATTGAAAAAGTAGATAATTTAAACACAATAGCATATACATTCACTAAGGGATCGACCCATTTGATTTTGAGGAAACCGATTGGAGAAGTTAAAATAGGGTTCCACAGTTGAGCCTGAGTGCAGGTGGGAGATTGATAGAGTTAGTGGTATGCCTAGAGGCAATTACGTAATTTGTCACACATATCTAACTCGCTGACCAATCCTTTTCAAAGTAAAGTTGTTTTCTTCCTATTATATACTTGATATAATGTGTTATATTAATTGATTAATTCAATTAAAAGTATATGTAACAGAAAAATACATAAATTGTATGCTTTGTGATAGTAGTTACAAAGTGTTGTAACCGTGAGTAATTTATCATAATAAAAACAAGTATACTATTTTTAAATGTTCGTAGTCAAGATTCATCGAGATTGAAAATCGATGTATCCGTTGAGAAAGTATGCAACGCTCTTCAAATGTTGGGCAGTATATTACTCATGACTGCTGGGGGCATCTACTGATTACATACTGATAGTTATTGTATAACTATGGAATGAATAACTTGATAGTTTTCTGTTGGTTAATATAACTAATGTCAAACAGAAAATATCGATGTCTCTGATTTACACAGTTCTCTCGACTTGAGAATACTATAGATCTTCAATATGAAAGCTCTAGTTTAATTATAGTCAAAGCATGGCATGACGCCTAACGAGTGACTATTGTTCGATCGACTGGAAGTATTGGATGTAAACCACTATTCAAGAGAGGATTCATCCACAATTATGGTCAAAGCATGGCACGACGTCTTACGAGCTGATGATGCGGTCAAATGTCGAAGTTTCCCTATCTCCCTGTGGGGCATAACAACTATGTGGTTTACTCGTCTAACACCTCGATCTATCTCATGTTTTGACCAGTTGGCAATGAAGTTTGTTGAACAGTTTCGCATGCATTTCACAAGGCCGAAATATGTTAACACCTTGTCTAATGTTGCTCAAGCTCCCGTAGAGACACACAGACGTTATCTGGAGAAGTTTCACATTGCATGTGCTGAGATTAGTAATCCCAATGACAACTCAATTCCGATGGCACTAACTAAAGGGATTGATCCCGATTCTGAATTTGGCAACTGGTTGGCTGGAAAACCCCCTAAGTCATTGGACCGTTTCTATTATAAGGCAGCCGAGTTCATGAGAAGAGAAGATGTGAAACAATCTACGAAAAAGGATGACATAGGGCCCAGTATGGAAGGAATCCAAAGCAATGTCGTTGTTAAGCAAATCGGCGAAGTTCCAGAAAGGTGCAATTGAACATGTAGAATAAACAGAATCAAAAGAAAGGCAATGAAAATCAAAATAGGAAACAAGATCAGAATCGTGGGCTATGAAGTTGGGCTCCTATGTTTAGCAATAATACTCCTTTAAACGTGTACTTGTAGATCTGTAATACTATTCGATATGAAAAACCTGCTCCGAAGAAATCGTCGAAAAAATAGATCCAGACAGGAAAGTTTTGCAGATTTCACGATAGTTATGGTGACAACACAAACGAGTGTCATCATTTGTAGGATATTATTGAGAAGTTGAGACGAGGGAGAAAGTTGGAGTAGTTTGTTCAGGCATCGCAGTCTAGAGGTGCGGGCCCATCGAAACAAAACCAAATACCAAATCAAGCGAGGCCAGAGCAACCCGCTCGTACCGACGAGAGGCTAGTGATTAATACCGTTAGTGGTGGTGCTCATCCAGCAGATCGAAGCTGGAAGTAAATGGAGTCGTATGCCAGTTCTATTAGGCATGTGAGCTTTGAATGTTGTAGTAATTTGGAAGACGGGGCTCCGGCCAAGTAACAGAAAATGATGACAGACGACATCGTATTCCGGAGCAGGGATGCCGACAGAGTCGAAGCCCTAACCATTGATCCACTTGTCATTTCAGCTCAAATAGGTCCTGCTTCGATTAAGAGGATCTTGGTAGACAGTGGGTGTTCAGTGAACATATTATTTAAGCGAGCATATGATCAGATGAAGATGGAAGCAATGATTTGAAGCCTTGTCAATCTCGCATTCATGGCTTCAATGAAAGTGCGACTGCACCCACGGGGATGGTGGAGCTACCAGTGGAATTGGGAATTGGAGAACGTCGGAGAGTCCGAATATTACAGCTTGTTGTATTGGATATAGACTCACCATACAATGCTTTCTTGGGCCGACCGACCCTAACCGAGTTCAGGGCTGCCATTGTCCCTTAGTGTCTGACTATAAAATTCCCTATCGACAATGGAGTTGGATTCATTCAGGGAGACTAGGATGCTAGACGAGCCTGTTGTGTTATTGAGCTGCAGGAGGTGCAGCAAAAAGAAAAAAGGAAAGGGCGTAGAGGAATCTCTCTTCGTCCCTTTTGCTAAGAATTGATAGTTAGCGTCTGGGCTAAGACCTGGGCACCCTAACCAATTCCCAAGGGATCTTGATCCGAGAGATACATAAAGTGAAGACGAAAGTAAAGGCAGTCAAGCTTCCTCGACTGAGATGACGATCGATGTTTCGAATGATGATAATGACGACTCTAAAATGATAAAAATTGGATCTCATCTAAGCCAGCGAATATAGGAGGAATTGGTTGAATTTCTCCAAGAAAACCTCGACGTGTTTTCCTGGATGCATTCTAACATGTATGGAATCTCCCCAGACATCGCGAGCCACACATTAATATTGATCCTCAGATCCCGGTCAAGCAAAAAAGGTGTGGAATGGATCTAGAGAGATATGCCGCCCTTAAGGTAGAGGTATATAAACTTAAGTCAAATGGATTTATCGGAGATGCATTATATCCTAAATGGGTGTTCAATCTTGTACTTGTCAGATAATCTAATAGAAGAAAGAGAACGTGCATTGATTGCTCAGACATGAATAAAGCTTTCCCTAAAGACAGTTTCCCACTTCTTCGAATCGATCAGCTCGTAGATTCAACGGCTGGTCATGAACTCTTATCCTTCATAGGTGCGTATTCTAGCTACAACCAGATACCCATGCACTTGCCTGACTAGGAACATAGTAGTTTTTTCAACGATCGGGGACTTTACTGCTACAAAGTCGTGCCCTTTGGACTCAAGAACGCCGGGGCAACCCACTAACGACTGGTTAATCAAATGTTCGCTAACCAAATCAAAAAAACCATGGAGGTATATATAGAAGACATGATTGTGAAGTCATGGTTCTCCACTGATCATATCAAAGACCTAGAATTGATATTCAACATTCTCCGAGAATATAGAATGAAACTCAACCCGTTAAAATGATACTTTGGGTCCACATCTGGAAAATTCCTTGGATTTATCGTCAATGCTCAAGGAATTAAAGCCAATCCCGGGAAGATCTGGGCAATCAAAAATCTTGAAACTCCAAGGACTATAAAGCAGGTTCAGAGCCTCAATGGAAAAGTAGCAACACTAAGTAGGTTCATTTCAAAATCCACCGACAAATGCGTTCCCTTCTTCGATCTGATCAGGAAAGAGAAACAAAATTTTGAATGGCCTACAGAGTGCAAGGGCGCATTCCAAGTACTGGTTCAACACCTGTCCCCACCACCCATTCTGTCAAAGCCTATTGATCATAAGAGATTTTACATCTACGTGGCGGTGTTAGAAAACGCAACCAGTGCTGCCCTAATTCGGGAGGAAGACCGGATACAACAGCCGGTATATTTCATTAGCAAACGACGAACCGGAGCAGAGACAAATTATCCAAAGCTGGAAAAGCTGGCTTATTGTCTTACCATTGCCTCAAGGAAGCTCTGCCAGTATTTCCAGGCTCATCCTATCACTGTTTACACCGACCAGCCGTTAGGACAGGTCCTTACGCGACCTGAGTCGTCTGGTAGGTTACTCAAGTGGAATATCAAGGTGAGTTAGTTCGACATCACTTACACACCAAGGCAAGCCATTCAAGACAAGTTCTAGCAGATTTCATCGTTGAATTCACTATCCTGAAGGACGTGCCCGAAACCAGTGAATCTCCTAAATATGTCTGAAAGCTACATATTGATGGTGTGTAAAATGACTGCTGCTCAGGCACCGGAGTTGTGCTCGAAACTCCTGAAGGCCGATCTATATGCTATGCCTTAAAGTTTGATTTTCGTGCGACTAATAACGAGACCGAATATGAAGCCCTGCTCTCTAGATTGAGACTTGCCAGAGATTTAAGAATTATTGCTATTGAGATTCACTATGATTCATAATTAACCGTGTGTCAACTTCGAGGAGAGTACCAGGCAAAAGACCGAAGACTGGCTGCTTATCTTGCTTGGGTTCAGGAAATACTAGATTAGTTCGATTATTATGCCATCTATCGCATACCCCGAGAACGCAATCAGAAGGCTGATTCCTTAACAAAGTTAGCTAGTGCAGGTGAGGCACAACAAATGGGAATCGTTCCCGTGGAGACATTATCTTCCCTGAGCATCGATCAGATGGAAATAGACCATGTGTTTGAATTCATTCCCGATAAGGAGTCATTGATGGCTCCATTCAGAAACTATCTCGAGCATAGGACCCTGTCGGAGCGCAGGAGTGAAAAAAGTCAAGTTCTTCGAAAGGCTTCGCGGTTCACTATTCAGAATGGGTTCAGGTATAGAAGAGGGTGCTCTGTTCCTTTACTCCGGTATATCGCCCATGATGAAATCAAACGAGTATTGCATGATATACATGAAGGAGAATGTGGCGATCACACCGGAGGGCAATCTCTTGCCAAGAAAGTGCTCCGATATGGATATTATTGGTCGACTGTAAATCGTGATGCATCGGATTACGTCGGAAAATGCAACAGTTGCCAAAAACACGTTCGGGTTTCGAGAGCCCTGCTACCAAAATAACTTAGATGGTCAGTCCATGGCCGTTTGTAGTATGCGGCATTGATATTATCGGTTCTCTACCTCTAGCCAAAGCTGGTGCGAAGTATGCCATCGTTGCAGTTGATTACTTTACTGAATGGGCGGAAGTTGTGCCTCTTGCTATTATCACGACAAAGAAAGTAATCAACTTTGTGGTACGCAATATTATCTGTCGATTTGGCCTCCCATATGCCATCATTACTGACAACGGAGCACAATTCGATAGTGTTGAATTTAAGAATTTCTGTCAACGGTTCCACATCTACAAGAAGTTCTCCACAGTTGCACACCCTTAAGCGAATGGACAAGCTGAAGCTGTTACCAATGATATAAAGTCCATTCTTAAGAAAGGACTAGAAAAGGCCGGGCGCAACTGGGTCTATGAACTTCCTATAGCCCTATGGTCTTATCGGACAACCTACAAATCCACGACCGGCCACACTCCATTCTCTCTTTCCTACGGTTCAGAAGTCGTTGTTCCAGTCGAGATGGAAGTACCTTCTCATCGTGTGACCTATTATGATCCGAAGACAACTGCTACAGTACTTGTCGAATCTCCCTAGATTATTAGATGTGAAGCGAGAAGAGACTGATTTCAGAGCAGCCGCATACCGAAGTCGAGTCGCACGATTGTACAATGCCAAGGTCCGACCTCGAACCTTTGAACTTGACGGTCTCGTCCTTAAAAGAATTTACCCGGTTCTTTCACATATGAAACCAATGTGGTAAGGGCCGTATGCCATTGAACGAAGACTTGGAGATGGCATATTTAAGCTATCGACCATTGACGGTCTCACTTTATTGAGAGCCTGAAAAAGCGAATGTCTTCGTCCCTATTACATGGCTTTATTTATTTATCCAATCTACTTTTCATTTGCTATGCATTTCGTAATCTTATTTTGTAATAAGGCAACTGACTTTGCCATATTTTTCTTATTTCAGCAATAAAATGCAATCTCTTTGAGCCAAAGTAGTGATTTTTAAAATGCATCATACGACCATCACAATGCACGGAGAGCTAAGTTCCACCCTATGGTGGGATTTATTCAAATAGGGAGTGACTGTGATATGACCGGTCACTCGCTAAGTGAAACCCGAGCTCGTGGGCAAGTCAGCACACTGAAGCCAAAAAAGGATTGATACACGACAATCCTCTAACTAACTATAGATTCCCAGAGTGCAAAATGGAGTATAAGCTTACAAGAACGGTTTCAAAGATGGTGGATCCGTCCACCTAATGACTTTGCCCGTACTTAAACCAAGTTCGAGGAGGATAGACCCGTTCATCTAACGACCTCACTTGTTAGCTCAAGGTGGATGTGAATCGAGATCCTGATAATTCCATCGTTCTTGAAGTGCGAATGAAATTATGAAACTCAAAACAGATGCGATCGATCGTTTTTTACCAACCCCAGATTCCTAGAGTGTAGATTGGAGTGTAAACATCGACTAACTCTAAGTCCCTAGAGTGTGGCCTGGAGTATAAACATCGGCTAACTCTAAGTCCCCAGGGCATGGACAGGAGTATAAACATCAGCTACTCTAAGTCTCCAGAGCGTGGACTGGAGTATAAACATCGACTAACTCTAAATCCTCAGAGTGCAGATTAGAGTTTAAACACAAACCGGGTGTGAATCGACCACCCATAGGACAACTCCAAGCACCCGAAGTGCAGGCCGGAGTATAAATATAAACTAGGTGTGACTGACCACCCATGAATCAATCTAAGTCCTTAGAGTGCGGGAGAAGTTATAAACATCAAACGGGTGTGCCTGACCGCCCATAAAATAACTTATGTCCCCGAAGCGCGGACATATCTCAAAACCTTAAGCAGGCATGATTGACCGCCAATGTACAAGTGCAATCCCCAGAGCATGGATGCAATCACCAACAGATGAGCAGGTGTGATTCGACCATACGAACTTGTCTTGTTTTAACCTCGATTCAACAGAGTTAAGCTTGATATATTAAAGGCGAAAAATGATGGCTAGCCGATCTTTCAATTTGTCCCCGAAACTGGGGGCAAAAACTTGAATACCAGCTACTGATCGAGACATTACGGTATTAGAACTCGACTTAACTTTTGATCATGACCCAAAGCCGTGGATTCAGAACTTAATAACTAAAGTTAGGTCCAATTCAAAGGCTCAAACTTCACAAGTGTATTGAATGGAAGTTCGAATGCTGAAATACTTGAGCGAAATAAACGCAAACTATGCTAAGGATAAAATGGAATTTTATTTCAACTATTCTTTGGAAGAGAAGGATAAGTACAAAACTATTCCGAAAAATCCTACTAGTAGGGGCCGAACGGCATCTATACATAGCCAACAAAAAACAAAAGGAAATTCCTATCCATCTGCCGAAAATGAGTCGAGGAGGCACGTCTATTCTCTCGTTTTCTTCTTCTTCTTCTTTGGTGTAGACCCGCTGGAATCACCCCTTGGATGCCTCTTTAAGCCTTTCCTTTTGGCGCTTGATCTCCAATCAGGGGCATTATGGTAACCTCCTCCTTCGAACTTACATGGATTGGAATACTTTCTGAAGGCGGAGTCGGAGGGACAAGATCGATGTTGGAAGGTGGGATAGGCACACTAGTGTCAACGATCATTCCACCAGGAGAAATCATTTGCAAAGGGGCTGAACCAAGGCCTGTCATCCCGCCTCTAGTGCCACTGGCTTGCACAGCTACTTCTATTTTAGCGTTTATTTCGGAAATTATTTCCTCTTCATGCATTGTTTGGGCATCTCCAGGGATGCTAGTGGTTGGGCTCGAAGAGCTGGTAACATGTACGCTACCTTCGATGACAAATGGAAAATCAGCAAAGGTGTCGCTTAGGTGGCCCAGAAGCTCCTCCATCATCTGCTAATCAAAAATAAGCATGATCCCCTATGCCCCATCGGTTGGTGCAGTGGTCGTTGTCGTGGTCGCTTTATTATGATCGCCTCCTGCTCGTGATCCGGCTCTTGAGTTGCAGGAGACATGATAGATATAGCTCCTATCACTGAATAGAGACAAAGAAAAAGAGTTAATGATTACTTCAATCAACGTTTTCGGCTTTAATGGGCGTAAGAAATGTTTAGAATACCTACCTCAGATTGGCTCATGGGTGGTGGAGACGCTTCAGAGATATGCTCGCGAGCTGGAGACAACTGCGGTTGATCGAGATTATATGTAGGAACAAACTGAGGATCAACCACAGATGTAGATTCAGGCTGGGTTGGAATAAGAATTTTGGGACCTGCATCATGGTGCTCAACGCTAGAACCTTCTCCACCCTCTGAATGCTGAGTAGCGAGTCTCTCCTTTTCATATGTAATAGTAATGTCGTGGAGAACTCTTCTCTTATCTTCGCTCAGCACCCAATTCTCTAGTTCAAATTCTTCGACTGATTCAGCCTTGTATTCTGCCTTTTCGTCTTCCATTAAGCGGCATTAAGCGTTTTATAAGTGTGAAGGATAGCTCTCGAGCTAGGTTAGGTTTCGATGCTTTAAGACGTTGGCGTTATATGTAATAAGAAGATCTTCGATGTCAGCCTCCAAACTGGTCTCTGTGGCTTTTGCCTTATTCTCAACCTGGTTTCAGTTTCCTGGACTTTGAGCGCTACTGCGTCCCTCTCATTCCTAAACACCATAGCCTACTCACATGCCCCCTAGGCAGCTTTGTTTGCATCGTCTTTCTCCCTAACAATTTTAGCAAATTTGGCTTTAAGCTCTTCGAGCTCTTTAAGAGCCCCATCCCTTTCGGTCATAACTGTGGTGGTCGTTGCTCCATCTCCTCAACCAGGGCCAGGTGTATCCACCTCATCTCTTCCATCCGTCGAGTAGCCTTATCAGCCCTTGTATTGGTCTCTGTCTTTGAGTTCCTTGCGAACTCGCTCTCATCATAAAGCACCTGAATTATGTGGTCCTTTTGAGCTAGATAAGTTTCTAATTTCTCATATGTTTTCGTCCGCTCAAAGGCCACTGCCGATGCTTTGTCCGCGGTCTTCATCCATTCCCCCGTACTGGATGTAAACGTCATGGATATAATCGTGCATTGTTTGTTCTGCCTCGACTAGAATTCTCTTTAAATGTGGAGGGAAGATGAACCCATCAAAACAGATGTTTGAGAAATCTTTTTTCAGCTGGGCGATTCTGATTGCCCCCTCCCCGGTAGGCTTTGTAACATCTTGCTCAATGATAGTGGGAGTTTCAATTTCCGTCCTCCGGCGCTGTGAATCAGACCTTGATACTTGAGAAGGCAGTCTTTGGCATGACGCTTCCATGGGTTGTTTTCCATGATCGAAAGGTTGTGTTAGGGCACGAGGTGGCGAAGAACGTGACCGAGAGCAAAGCCTATATTCTCTCTCTCTCTCTATCCCTCTCTCTTTCGTAACGCTCTTGGCTAGAATAACCACGATCGCGGCCTCTATCAGCCTCCAAAGGGACTCATAATATTTTGATGACTAGTGCGCCGAGCGGAGGCTACCAAGTATGGATTCCTGCCTCGTCATTGTATCTTAAAATAGAAAGAGAAGCATAGCTAATAATCTCCAGAAATGAATAGCTTATGACTGGAAATCGTGCGGTACCATGAAAGTGTATGTATGCATGTGCAAAACCCCTCGGACAACCGGTTGTGTCAGACATACTAATAGGAAGTGACTCGCCTAAATCTAAAGCGCCGTGGAGCCCTTCCAATCCGATGTCTTGTTGGAGCAACACATAGTCCGGAATTGGAATATCATCGAGTCCTTCGAAGGGATTCTCCATTTGTGCGGGAGAAGCCTCAGAGATAATAACTCCGGTTGCTGGCAGAGACATGACCATGGATTTCCATCTTGAAGACTTGTGAAGTTTATGAGCAACTACCTTGCTTTTCTTTTTCCCCTCTGAATGTTGAGGACTATCTGAGGGCCCGACTATGGGTTCATCTTTAATGGGCATATCCTCTTTATTGCCCTGCTTAGCGATTACAATCCTGGGCACCTTACGCCTCACTCGTCTTGCCGAGGCTGCCCTGAGTGATACTTCAAGCCTTATGCTCTGATCTCGATCAATTAGCCCAACGACCCTTAAATTTTCGTCCATAAGCACCGAGTCAATCTCTCTCACCTAACTGGGCATCTCCTAAAGAATCCGCACTATTTCTTTAAAGTGGGCACCTTCTAGTCATGGAATTACGATTGTAAAGGAAAGAAAATATTAGATTCAACGTCGATTACAATTATCTCATGTGTCACCAGAGAAATTGAGGAACTTATGTTTAACTAACCACCGTTTAAAAACCCTGGCAGGCACCGCACATAGAACCACTCCATCATTGAAGTAGCTAAGTATGGTCTAGGCTCCAGTCACAACTTAGCAATTCTTGACCGCCTCTAAGAATGTGATCGAGGGGTTATCCCCCAAAATCTTGACATTGAACAAGAATCTGACTTCTTTCGGAGTCGGGGGCCGTAAGAGATGCTCCATAAAAACAATGAATAAGTCATTCAACGATGCATATCCATTTGGATGCAACTATGACGGAGCGATTCCAAAGTAAGATATCACCTCTCGGGTGTACTGGTTAAATGGTAGGAGTGTTCTAGCTGTGCACGAATGTCTGTTAAAGGCGGTGAATCCTTCTTGAGGAATATGTGGCCAGTCATTTGGTCCCAGTAATAGGACATCATCCAACAATAGCCCGTGTCTTAAGAAGATTCTCACCAACATATCTTCGGGGACGTTAGATGGTACAAAATCTTTAGGATTCCCAATAAAGATTGCTCCCGAAAACTCATCCGAAGTTGGACTTATTACTTCGGCCGTAATGGTCGGCATCTCTATTATCGAAGAAGGTGGAATTTGAGCCCTCTGCTGCTGTGAACTTCCAGGTTCCATAACTAGTCAACTTATCAAAAACCATTATTAGATGGTAATAAGCCTATGTGTTCCCCAGTGTGAAGTGCATGAATGTGGTGTGCAATGCAGTGCTACATAATACTTAAGAAATTCTATAGAATTTGAGAAAATGTTCAAACGACAAGATTTCGAGATTCGACTGGAGCGGCCATCATCGCTGACCGTCACAACCGTGCCATTCAGGCTTAGGAGACCGATCCGAATAAAAGTTCATTAAATTTTGTTTAAGTTACAGTTCCATCGACGAGCTTTGAAAGTAGTCAAATATGCGGTACAACAGCAAAGTCCATTTATGCAAGGCAGAAGCTCATCGGAGTTAAATGTTCGAGTGTTCAAAGATTTCAAATCTGTCAAAGTTCAAATTTGGATCACTCCATGAAAGCCCAACCTCATACCGATAGAGATAAATTGGACTTCGTATCGATCGAAGATAAAGAGCATCGTATTGGTCTCCAACCCAGCATTTCGTATCGATCCCTAATCAGGGGTCTCGTATCGATCGCTTACCATAAAGGTCGTATCGATCGCAAGCTCCTCAACTTCGTATCGATTTTTTGCTATGAGTTCTGTATCGATCATTGACTCCATGATTTTGTATCGATCGCTTCGGATCGATATGAAATTCCACCACATCGGATCGTTACGAATTTGCCCTTTTCACCTATCAGTTACGGACCGATACGAAACCCCCATTTTGTATCGACACGAAACCCAAGTTTTCTCTTCCTTTATCGATACGAGATTGGAGCTAAAAGTCATTCCATTAACTCCCTTGTATCCACCCACCCTCCTTCTCCACCAATCGACCTAAACTTCATTCCCCCTCCTTCAACTTTACTCTGACCCAATTCCAGCCTCGTCATCACATGAACTGGCCACAACCATGGACGAATTGGCAGTAGATCTAAAATCCTATCGTTTTAGTGTGAGATTAATCAGATGATTACCTAAATTAAAGAATTAATTCGAGGGGTTATCAAGTTATGTTCGATTCAAGGGCAAGAGTAGATTTGATTTTCTCAGGGTGATACGAATGCTAAAGTAAGGTAGGAAAGTGAGCAAGTGGGAAATATGCTAAGTACGAAAGCATTATATACTAGGTAAGTGTCGATCCATCTCCCATTCGCTTTGATCGATGATAAACAGTTCCTTCCCCAGATCGATATAAAGACGGTATGTTGTTGTCCATTCTGCATCGATTCGAAGCAACTATTGTTCGTGTCCATCAGCCCAATGATACGAATGATACTTTAGGAACCAATTGGATTATTCATATCCATCATTTTGGAGATCGCTGGGAGTCACAGCCATCAATACAAAATGTTTTGTTCATGTCCATCAACCTAAAGCCATAGAAATTCGTACTCATCAATACGAAATGTTTTAAGAAGCCAACTAATTCATAACGATCACCATTGATACGAAAACAAATTTTCAGTACCTCGATTCGATCCAGGAGAGGATCGATACGAAAGGATACACTAAAACAACCATCTAGGATTGTTACTATTCAAATTTCACATTGATTCAGGAGAGGATCAACACGAAACTCAATAAAAACTAGATAGTGACTCATAAACGTGCAAATGTTAACGGAAGTCAGGTTAACATACATGTATGTTAGACTGATATTCAATTTTCAAAATTCACAGGAGTTGAATGCTCACCTGGTGGCGATTACAATGAACAGAAGGTTTCTATCATTCAACACTCAGTTACAATAGTGCATAGTACAATAATTGACAGCGAATAATTCATTATTTGTACTACTGAAGATCAATCAAAGGTTACATCTTTCGATGAGAAGACAACAACCGGTCAACAAGTCAGATAGAAATTTTGAGAATGAAGATTGCAGCTTTTCAAAGCATGTCATGTCCTTATAAGACGTACTTTGGGGGCAAATGTTATCCCGCCTTTTGGCAAGGCCATGACACCAAGAAATTGATTTCAAATCAAAGACAGTTCATCCCAAAAAAGTTATACACAGGTTCGCTATGGATGTTGGTAAATTTTTTCCGAGTCTAGATCAAGCTACAATTAACATGACACGACAATCAAAGCTATGAAAGCCAACGTTTCAAATTTCAAGTCAATCGGAGTTCGTATGCTCAAGGTATGATCGATGCGAACCAAGGAAATCAACTCATTCGTATCCATCATTCCTCCTCTATTGCATCGCTTTCAATCGTATCCATACAGGGAACCTTAGTTGTATCCACCAAACATCCATTAGTTTGAATCCATCAGATATGTTCCACTTCGTATCCATCCGTACTCACATTATTTCACATCCATCATCCCCAGCTTGTTCATGTCGATCCATCTACGTCTATTTCATATCCATCAATAAGCAACACTTTCATATCGATCTCGTCCATATGTATTTCGTATCGGTCTCATCATCAACTCAATTCATATCGATCAGCCAACGATCAATATGAAACATGCCACTAAAGACATCGACAGAAGGATGTGTGAAATGATCGATACGAAGTAGCATCCAGGCTATCGATACGAAGTTGCATCCAGGTTATCGATACGAAGTACACAGGTTCGTATCAATATGAAGCGGTTGCGAACCATCGATACGGAAAGAATACTCTAGATCAATACGAACAAAGGCATGTAAAAGTGGAAGACTCAATCACTCGGCATGAAAAGTGGATCGGTCCTAAAACTTAGTGCGATGTCACCTAGAAAGCACGTGCCCGGAAGCGATATGAACAAAAGCGATGCGAACAGAAGTGATGCGAACTCGGCAGCCTTCAACAAATTCAAACTTACATCGATCATAACTAGAGATCTACCAGTCCAGATGCCACCAAATTCTCACAGGAGCTTGCATTCAACCTCAGGAATGTTCATGATCGATCTCGATTCGATTGGGCTAAATCTTGGATGATGCGAATTTCATTCGTATCGATCATGGATCGAGTCCAAACAACCAGGGATCGATTACGTGGACCCGCCCACGTGAGGGAAGAGGTTCTCCGAGATCTGGGCGAGATATTTGCTGCCTACGCCTATAAATAGCAGCCCAGGACCTGCTGGAAAAGGAATTTTGCCTCTTCTACGTCCAGACTCTACTGAAAATATCATTATACTTGGATTATACTGTGGTAACTCTTTGTAACCAACAAGAAAAAACCAATAAAAAGTCAACCATTTCATAGTGGATGTAGGACATACGCCGAATCACTATAAATCTGTTGTTTCTACGCGTTTTACCTATTTATCGATTGGTGTGTTTGTTAGACCTTCCTCATCTTCCATTTATATTTTTCATTTTATCTCTTCAAACAAATCTGAAGAATGTTGTGTCCAATTTTGGTACAAACACAACTTCGTAGGGAAGGAATTTCTCTAAGAAATTATTGTTATAAAATGAATTTTGATGTGACTTAATGATAAAATCGATTACAAGGGATGAAATGAAATTGACCAACACTAAATGTACTCGAATACATTTGAATATCTAATGAGTATTCTTGCACATTAAACAGAAACTGCGAGTTTCTTATCAATGTCAGGAATAAATAATCCTCGGTTGTTTAATTAAATCATTAAGAGTATTGGCTCTATAATATGGTATGATGTGCAAATCAGAAATCGATTCCAATTACATTATCAAAATATAATCTTAAAGTTCTATCCAAAGGGATATGATCCTTTTGGCCGCAAATGTGTTTTTAACAGAAAGACAAATGCAGTTGAAATATAGTGAGCAACGTTGATATGAATAATGCCGTAAATTTCAATTGTTGAAATTAATGAAATATATTCACCAGTCGACATGCTCAAGTAGGTTTAATTTTACTCACAAAGTTATTACTTAGTATGACTTTGTGTTTGATACGTAGGTGCCAAAATGGAAAATTATAAATAATGATTTAGAATAGGTTGTTTGTACATAAGAACTAAAGTGTCTCGAAGTTAGTAGGAGCAATATTTGGGTTTTTGAATTTTTGGACAGATCTAAGAACAGATACGAAAGTGTCGTTCAACAAGCATCAAAATTGAAGAAGTGTTTTGATAGAAATATCAAATAGTTTAATTGTTATCAAAATGCAGAGAAAGCGTGTGCTCATAAGAAAGAATGTTAAAAGGTACATATATATTTCTACATCATAAGTAAACACACACTACTGATTTTAAATGATGAACTTGTGTTAAATCATTTTTAGTTGATTTAATACTCAACATCGGATTTGTAAATGATGTCTTTTATAGTAAGCATGAAAGATATTAGGAATGTCCTAGTACGATGTGCAAGGAAACTTATTAAAATGTTTAATATGGAACATGTAAAATGGAATACTTATACATTGGTAATATGAATTATCATACATGTTATGTTATCTACGTTATCGTAATTTGTCTATGTATTTGATACATGAGAAAATATCAAGTCCAAATTGATATCATTGAATGGTAGTTTGCAGTGTTCTCATGTATGTACGAAATATTAGAGAATTGTTTACAAAAACAAAGGGCTGCTTATGAAGGAGTGTTCAGACTCAAAATTCATAAATAATATTGAGTATAATATGTCGATAATAAAATCAAGTTAAAAATATTTAAGTTGGAGATGTTCCAAACGAAGAGATTATGGATGATTCAACGAAAATGCTAAGTCCATTGACTTGAATAGCGTCACAATAAAAACAATGTATATGTAATAAATGAATAAATTTATGACTAAGCCGAGGGTGATTCCAAAGTTTGAGATTGTTATATGATAATAATGTCATGATATAGTTTGTAATAGAACTTAGAACTCACTAAAAATGAGGGACATATACTGAATTGTTCCACATGATAAAGGTAGTTTATCAGTGTCGAAGAGAGTTGATTGACAAAGTAGATAATTTAAACACAATAGCATACCCATTCACTAAGGGACCGACCCATTTGGTTTTGAGGAAACTGATTGGAGAATTTGAAATAGGGTTCCACTATTGCGCCTGAGTGCAGGTGGGAGATTGATAGAGTTAGGGCTATGCTAAGGGGCAATTATATTTTTTTACATATATCTAACTCGTTGACCAATCTTGTTCGAAATAAAGTTGTTTTCTTTCTATTATATACTTGATACAATATGTTATATTAATAAATTAATTTAATTAAAAGTACATGTAATAGAAAAATACATAAATTGCATGTTTTGTGACAGTAGTTACAAAGTGTTGCAACCGTGAGTAATTTATCATAATAATAAAAAAGTATACCATTTTTTAATGTTCGTAGTCGAGATTCATCGAGATTGGATATCGATGTATCCGTTAAGATTAAAGTATGTAACGCTCTTCAAATGTTGGGCAGTGTATTACTCATGATTGCTGGAGGCATCTAAGGATTACATACTGATAGTTATTGTATAACTATGGAATGACTCACTTGACAGTTTTATGTTGGTTAATATAACTAAGGTCAAATAGAAAATATCGATGTCTCTGATTTACACAGTTCTCTCGACTTGATAATACTATGGAACTTCATATAAAGCTCTGCTTTAATTATAGTCAAAGCATGACATGACGTCTAACGAGTGACTATGGTTGGATCGACTAGAAGTATTAGAAGCAAAGCACTATTCAAGAGAGGATTCGTCTCCTCAGTTATATGGAGTTGGTATTGTGGTCAACTTAAGTCAACTCAAAGTCAAAGTCTCTGGCCATGGTAGTTCAGCTAATAATAATTATTATTATTGAGCCAAAGTACTTTGTGTTTGAGCTATAAAGTTGAATATGGACGATATGGAATCTTGGCTATTACCAATTCAATAAGCCCAAAGTGATATTGTTTTGATGAAGAGAATTTGTGTAAATAAATGCATTAACCGGGTAACGCTTAATAAAGTGAAATTGGATTTTACCAAAACTAAGTTAGGAATAAATTTAGCTAAAATATCAGACCACCTGCTAAGTGACGTATGAACATTAACATTTGAATAGTTTGATGTTATTTGCTGACCAAATTTACACCTAACGAGTCACACAACCGAAATGATGATTCTCTTTAGACCAGACAATTTAATTAACTTTATAACTGTTACAAATTAGTTAAATTAATTAATAGTATGAAATATTAATTATAAAATTTTAAAAATGATTTGAGCAAATAAATAAATTCTATATATTAATAGTAGTTAAAAATATATTGGTCGATATACGATATCGATAAGTAACTAAATTAGATTTAATTAATAATTTTTTGGTCTTAAATGAGATATTTGCCCATGATGATAAGATGATAATTTCGGCGGTAATAAGGTTTACAGAAGGTCGCTAAAATGGATTAGAGGTGCTTGAGATGGATGGCTTAGATTTGGAGAGAATTATTATGAGATATGATCCATAATATTCTCTCTCATCCACTATTTAAAGAATTCAAACCCTAAATTGATTAATACTTTTTGGCTACCACTATCTCCTCCATTGTTGGCCAGTTTCATCTTCTAGGAGCTCAGCAAATCCTACTCAAATCAATCGGAATCGAAAAGCGTTCAAAGGAGAGGGATTTCATCGTTACAAGTAGTGCTTCAAGGCATTAGTTTTAGCTATGTTTTTACTGTATTATATTGTTTACAGCCTCAAAATATTATTTTACCATACAAATATATTATATTATAATGTTAGTTAGGTGACGATTCCTATATTCATTGATGTTGTCACTTGCTAGATTGGTTATATGTTTGTATTCAATAATTTTTTTATGTAAATCAGTTATGCACAGCCGAATAATTTATTTATAATAAATATTATTTTATTAAGTATTATATTTACATATTAATTTTTATTTAATTATAATTGTATGATTTGTATTTAATTATACTTTATTTCATGCTAATAATTGAAGATATATTTCATACATGTGTGTGTACAATAATTATAATTTTAAGTAGCAGTAAATCATTTCTAAATAATTATTTACTATTATTTAAATCAATATACTATTTAAATAATTCATATAATATAAAATATATTTCGAAATTATCTTTTTAATTTTATAAAATTATATTATATTGAAAGAGTGAATTAGGGATAAGGACAAACTTTGAAAAAAATTCAGGATGAAGGACACCAAGTTTCATTTTTAGACCGAAGGATAAATGCTAGTTATAAGTAGCATTATATTCAACCTTTTCACTATACAAAATGCTAGTTATATATAGCATCACATCCAGTTTTATACTATAAAAAATTGCTAGTTATAACTAGCATTGTCCTTCAGCCTAAAAAACAAACTTGTTGTCCTTCAACATAATTTTTTTCTAAGTTTGTCCTTGTGCCTAATTTCTTGATATTGAAATAACCTCTTGGCCAAAAATTGAGAATTTAAAAATCATTTTTATATATTTTTTAAAATCATAGTATTATATGGTCGAAAGTAATTAAATATTAAAAATAAATTTTGATTGAGAAAAATTATGAAATTTTTTCCTAACCCCAAAATATCATGCTTGATTTTTTTGAAAATTTAAAATTTGAATAATATGTTTCGAAAATATTTTTATTACTATTTTATGTTTTCAACTAATTGATCAAATTATATATATTTTAATATAATTAAATTTTGTTTTGCTGTGCATACGATTTCGAAGTGTATAAATAAAAATAAATTTTTTAAATTGATTTATATATTTAGATATTATAAATATGTTTATGAATATATATATATATATATATATTATTTTATCATTATAATACATACATACATATATGTGTGTGTGCGTATATTAGATTATAATTTTAGAAAAGCCTTTCATGTATTATGCATGTATGAATATATGTCATTTTAATATTTATTACAATAAAACATAATTATATATATATATATATAAATTATTAATATTTTACTTATGTACATATAATATATATATATATATATTTACATATATATATATTCGTTTATATATTTACATCCTCATGAAATTACTTAAATAAAATTTACCTATACATTTATACATATATATTGATTTATAATATTCACATAAACAATAAGCATATATACATTCATATATTTGGAAAATATACAATACATATTGGATTAGCTAACATGTTTGTTTCAATGTAAATCCCAACATCTATATACGAGCATATTATACCTTGCATAGGTTATCATGTTACACATGCGCACACATATGTATATGTATATGATACATATGTGTACGTTTATATATATAGAATATAAATTAATTAAGATTGTATATAATCTACAAATATAAATAAAATAAGAGATTTTATTTAAACAAAATTTAGAAATGTTCTAAATAAATTAGACTTCATAGGCCCAATAAATATCTAATAGGGTAAAAAATTTTAATTTCACCTATAACTTCCACTACGTGCCGGCCTAGTTCCAACAACGACAAGTATTATTCTTCCCCTATATATGATTGGAACATAGAATATGGTAATAGTTTTCATTGATATATGATGTTGCCTTTATCATTTTCATTCTAGGGCAGAAGCGATGTGTATAGTTTTGATGTTGTTCTTCTTGAAATGACGAGTGGGCGAAGGTCAATGGACAAAACCGCCCAAATGGTGGATACAACCTAGTGGTATGGGCATGCCCTTATCTTAAAGAAAGACATCACTTATATAACCTAATAGATCCACGACTTGAGGGAAATTTCTTAATGAAAGCTACATAGAAAGCAGCACAAACGTCAAGTCACTACCTAAGTAAAAACCCTAAAGCTCGACCTCTTATGTGTGAAGTTGTTGAAGAATTGTGACCTCTGCTTGATCTTAGAGACAAAACAAGCATTATATATTTTTCAGAGCATCTAAGTAGAGAGAAACTTCGACTTCAAGGTATGTTAGTGAATACGTGTAACATCCCCCATTCCGAGGCTCTAAAACTAACTGCTACGGATGCTGCAGTCATCCATAGTTATTAATTTTTGGCGAAAAAATGTTGCTATGCTAATCATATGAAAAATCAGAAGCACATGAATATGAAAAAATTTCAAACACATCTCATTGCATAATTGATATTTCATATTCATTATATAATCTCATCCATAATCCTACATTCATAGAAAATAAAACTATACAAAATACTCCAAGAGCAACGTGTGAAGATGCCCCTTGGTTGATTAAAGTCAAATACTTGGCAATTATACAACTTTTCCATTACATCATGATAGAAAAAACCAAATTACACAGCAGAAATAGATAAAGCTCCTAATAGCTAGATTGCCTCATGCACGTCTCCGGAAGCTTATTATCTAACTGGACCTAAAAGCCCTTACTCCCAACCTACTCAAATGAGTATCCGAGAGTTTTAAGGGGGAAAACATAAACTTCAGGTCAGACCATGGTCTGGTGTGAATATTAACCTACCATCTCAAACCGAATAGATATCTAGTGAGACCATGCCGCTAAGCAAAATGAGTTTTCCCTTTACTAGTATCTAATTAAAACATAATTAGCATATACTATGCTCCAACAACCACGTTGGTTGGAGCATAGAATAACATTTATAATTCTGCAACATATATTAGACTACCCCTCCAATTCATTAGATTACCATCTTAATTTTAAATGACTACCCACCACAATTTAAACTAATTATCCATCTCATAATTATGTGGATTACCCATCTCACATTTAAACATATTCAGAATTATGTGGACTATCCATCTCATATGTAATTATTACTTGGATTACCCATCCCCTACCACATTGACTATCTGTCACATATGGTTCAATTGTTCAAAGTTATGTGGACTATCCATCATACATATTCCATTTAACTTAAAATGATATGGACTGTCCATCACACATCCAATTTTTTTTCCTAAGATGAATATGACCCTTCATTATTTTCATAGAGACTATCTATCTCCAGCATGATATGGACTATCCATCTCACATCCTATAGCTTTCCTAGGATGATTATGAACTCATCATTTACAATTTTATTCATGTTACCCACATACTTCAATCTTGATCCATGCTACCCACATGATTCAATTTTTATTCATGTTACCCACATGATTAACCTATATCTATTGGTGTCCCCAATTAGGTTATCCCCCTTTAAAGTTACCACATTTAAAAATGACATACATTGGTATCCCCAATTGTTTCATGTCGAACTTATTAAAAATAAACAATGGTATTCCCAAGGTTCAAAGTCGAAGTTAATAACCTATGGCTCACCACCATTAAATAATTTAAATTTAGATCAATGTCGAAATTCACCCACATTGGTGTCCCAAATGACAGTGTCGAAGTTTACAATTCAAAATGGCATTGTTATCCTCAATGAAGACGTCGAAAATAGAAAACGTACGCCTCTCCGCCTCTAATGAAATACACACAACACACATGGTAATAAATCAACGTCGACCCCCGTCCAAGGTCAACAACAAAAGCTTAAATTCTTTTAGTTCAAGAGAAATTCATGTCGTGATTGGTGTTATTGACCTTCATAACCTATAGACTATCCACCTATTAAAACAAAACTTCAACTTTTGTAAGTTATATGGCTAACTGCCAAAGACATAGGGTCATCAACCCTTATAAACGTATGCCTCTTCGCCCCTTTAAAACTTAGTTTTAATTTACACAAAACAAGCCTCTTCAGCATTCAAAAGATAAGACACGTCATCGTGGCCTAGATGCGTCAACTACGTAACATACAATCATCGATCCTTGTGCACATCGACCCCCAAGACCCTCAGGGATATTATAAAACATTTACACTTAGTTAATTCGACTACTATGTTGCTTCTTATATAAAGTCGAAGACATAATAACGACATCATTGCCTACCTTTGGAAAACAAATGAAAAGATGTAACATCATTTAAAATAGTGATGAAGGTTTGTGACGTCGTCAATGTCGACACTAAAGCTTTTAGTACGTTTAAGGAATCATGAAATGCCATACCACTTATAATATGTTGTTGATGACATTGACTTTGGTCTGCTTGGAACCATTGCATAGTTATCGGAGTAACTATCCTATGCTTCCTTTTGCTACGATGTCGAATCTTATGAATGCGACCTTGTCTTAGGCTTAAAGATGATAGGGTGGCATGGCATGGTCGTAATTCTTATGAAAACTGTTTTATTACTTCTTAAAGTAAAAAAATTTCATCAAATCATAATTCTTATCCAATTTCTATCGGATAAAACATCATTTTACAAATCCTTTTCAGATATCTCAGGCACACTTGTTATTCAGGTTTTAAAACATACTTCAGAATAATTAATTAATATCCATAATTAATTAACCTTTAAAATACATATCTAGAATAATAAATTCACCATCTATGTTGTAATAAGCGCTAAGCGAGATGATAGTAGTGTCGCTTCGCTTAATTTCACTTAATCTCTGCTTAATTTTTCAGCATACTTTATCTGTACCTATCTAAATCAATTATAAATAGATTATATTAAGTGTATCGTATGCGTACAAGTGTACTATATGTGCAGGCACAAATTCATCACAAAGAACTAAAGTTTAACTTTGAAGTTAACTTATAAATTCTTAAGTTTTAAAAGTTGGATTTGACTTTTGCTATTCATTGAAAGTTAGCATACTCTAGTTGAGTACAAAGTGTGCACATTTGTTAAATAAAATAATCATATCTTAATGCATATCATCCATTAATCCATATGATGGAAAATGATAAAATTTTGTTTGGAATATGGTATTATGCTATAGTTCTTATTCATTTTATTTTATAAATAATAATTTTTTTGCCAAGTGTTGCTTAAAATTAAGAAAAACACAAATAAGCTCCAATTAAGCACGCTTAAGCGCTCATAGATTAATTGTTTTATTTTTTCAAAAATTAAGCGTTATGCAAGTACTTAGCGCCTAAGCGATACTTAAGCAACGCTTAAACACGCTTTTCATTACATAATTCACCATAAATCGTAATCACTTGAAAAAAATTCTAAAAATTCACAGAAATTAGAGAATACCCTTCTCCTTACCATATAAAAATTCAGAGCCAAAAACCACACTTAATTATTTTAAATAATTAAAACTGAAATTAAGTTATTTATCCTTAGAAAATTCTAAAATAATCTATATAATTTGAAAAATTATAAAATTAATAATACATCTCCAAAATAATGTTTTATACAACATATCAGAAAATCAAAGCATTTAGAGATTAAAATCTTTGGTTTTGCGCTTAAAACCTATTTAAATAATTTCATAAAAATTCCAATAATCATTAATCTATCCAAACAATGGTTAAACAACCATATTTTGGCAAAAAAACATCAATCACTCGGGTATTATCCATAACCAAATTCAAAAGCAAAAATAAGATGGTTTCAATACTATTATTAACCTTGATTTCATAATGAAAATGGAGACTTGATTGTGTTGTTTGATTCTCCTTAGCTTTAACTTAGTTTCTCTAGGTTTTCTTCCTCTCTTCTTCTTACTTATGGATGGCCTTGATTATTCTCTTTGATTGTTTTTATTTGGTGAAAAACGTAAATGATATGGGAGGTAAGGGTTTAAGGGATGAATGGTTAATCTATTCCTATTATAACCCTCCCATATATTCTCTTATGTTTTAAGTTATTAAAACAATCCTTTTCAATTTATTTAGTCAAGGCTCGACATTAATATTTGTCAAATCTCACTTCCCTTGTCACACTATACATTATATTATTTTATTTATCTAATTAAATCTTTTGAATAATGTTAATTAAAATTAGGGGTGTTCCAGGCTCCTCTCCTTAAATAATTTCATCCTCAAAATTCAGTAAGGACTACAAAACAAGTATATCAAACATGCAACTGAGGCCAGTGTATCCCACTAGCTATCTAGTCTATATCAACAAATATAGAACATACAATCATAACACCTCAGGATAAATATCCCTAATCTTGTCTGTCTCCCAAGTACAGCCTTTCTCATTGTCACTCTACTGGACTTTCATTAATATGACTGTCTTGTTCCTTAACTTCTTCTCATCTCTTGCTACAACTCGAACTGATTGTCTCACAAAAGTCCGATCTAGTTCTACTACTAAATTTTCCAATGCAGTCGGAGTAATAGTTGCCTTTGGATCATGCATATACTTCCAAAGATGAGAGACAAGAAACATATTATGGACTTCTGCCAAATTGCTCGGTAACTCTACTTGGTACGTGGGCTTTCTGATCCTCTATATAATAGGGAACAGTCCAACATATCTCGATGCCAGTTTCCCTGACCTCCCAAAACGTACCACACACTTCATTGGTGATACTTTGACAAAAACATGGTCTCCAACTGAGAACTCAAGATCCTTACACCAATTATCTACGTAACTTTTCTGCCTAGGCTGAGCTTCTCTCATTCTGTCCCGGATTAACTCAATCTTCTCTCTGGCTTCTCTCACGATATCCAGACCAAGGAACAATCTGTCTCCGATCTCTAATCAACATGCTGGTGATTTTCACGGCTTTCCATACAAAGCTTTGAAAGGCGCCATTCCTATACTATCCTGATAGATGTTATTATAGGAAAACTCAACCAAGTGCAAATGGTCTTCCCATGACCCAACAAATCTAATACATAATCTCTCAACAAATCTTCAAGTACCTTATTGACTCTCTCCGTCTGTCCATCCGTTTATGGGTGATAAGCGGTTCTCATCTTAAGCTTGGTACCTAACACTTCATGTACACTCTCCCCGAATTCACTAGTGAACAATGTATCTTTGTCACTGACTCTACCACTAGGAGTCCCATGCAGTCTACCTATGTTCTTCATAAACAACTTAACTAATGCAGGCGCCACCCTAGTTGACTTAACAGGAATGAAATAGGTACTCTTGGTCAACCAATCTACTACAACCCATATACTTTCATTTCTCCCGTTTGACCTTGACAACTTGTCAATAAAATCACGGATATCGAATCTTATTTCCAAGTCGGTATATCTGAAGGATCTTCGATCCACTTGGCTTACTAATGTTCGGCTTTCGCTTGTTGGCAATTTGCACATTGCTTTACCCATAAGCCTACATCTCTCTGCATACCTTCCTAGAAGAAACTCCTCTATATATCTTGATACATCTTGGTTCCCCCAAGATGAATCGTAAATTTTGATCGATGACACTCTTTAAGAACTTCCCTCCCTAGGTTTTCAACATCCGAAATGCAAAACCGTCCCTTTTTCCATAATCAACCCCTCTGGTCAAGACTAAAATTCTTTAGATCATCAATCTCATTTCCATTTTCCAGTCTTCGGATCTGTTCAACTAATACCAGATCATCCCTTTATTTAGAAGCAATTCTTACAATCAAAACTGGTCGGGCTTCTAAACAAAACAACATGGAAATACTTTGACTGGAACTAGCAGCCGATCTTAACTGCAAACTACAAGTAATCAATTCCTCAAGATCCTTCCATTCTGCAACATAGCTAACATCACATTCTGATGTTTCCTACTAAGTGCATCTACAACTTTATTCCCTTTCTCTAATGTTCACTCAATATCATAATCGTAAGCTGCTAAAAACTCTAGGCTCCTCTACTGTCTCATAGTCAACTCTTTCTGAAGAATAAATACCTCATTGACTTATGATCCGTATATAACTCGAATCATTCTCCTAAGAGGTAGTGTCTCTATACATTCAATCCGAAAATCATAGCTGCCAACTCCAAATCATGAGTTGGATATCTAACTTCATGAGGCCTGAGCTGCTGAGAAGCATAAGCAATCACTTTACCCCTCTACATCAATATAGCTCCTAATCTTTTTCCACATGCATTTGTATAATCTACTAAATTCCAATTTCCATCTGGAACTACTAGCACGGGCGTGTAGCTCAATAAATGCTTCAATTCAAGGAATGTTTCCTCACATTTGTCAAATCAAATAAATTTCATGTCCTTTTCAGTTAGCTTAGTCAAAGGCACTGCTATCTGTGAGAATCCTTGATAAATCTTCGGTAATAGCCAGCTAATATAAGAAAACTTCTTATCTTAGGCACCGTATCATGTCTTTTCATACTGTTAACAACGTTGATCTTAGTTGGATCGATTGACAACCCTTTCTATGAAACTACATGATCAAGAAACTTCACTTCTTTCTTTCAGAAATGAAACTTTAAAAACTTCGCTTTTAGCTAATACCGCCTCAGCGTCTCTAGCACTATTCTAAGATGAATCTCATGTTCTCTTCTATCCTTAGAATACATCAAAATTTCATCAATGAACACCAACACGAACCTATCCAAGTGCTCTTGGAAAATCCAGTTCATTAAATTCACAAAGAAAGCCAGCAAATTAGTTAATCTGAATGGCATCACTAACCACTCGTAAGAACCATACCTCGTGCGAAATGCCGTCAAAGGAATACCGACCTCCGCCACTCTCAATTGATGGAACCCTATCACCAGATCCAACTGGGAAAATACTTAGCTCCACTCAACTGATCAAATAAATCATCAATTCTCAGCAAAGGATCTCGATTCTTTATTGTCTTTTCATTAAACTTATGAAACCGATGCACAATCTTAATGACCCATCCGGTTTCTTTACGAATACCGCAGCCGCTTTCCAAGGTGAACTGTTTGATCTAATAAAACTCTTTCCTTCTAAGTCCACTAGCTGCACCTTTAACTCCTTCATCTCGGTAGGTGTCATTCTGTTAGGTGGTCTACTTACGGTTTCAGCTCCTGGTACAGGATCTATTCGAAACTCGATAGCACATTTCGGTGGCAGTTCTATAACCGGCTCAAAAACATCTGCAAAATCTCTCATGATTAAAACCTATTCAATTCATCTTCCACTTCCATGGCACCTAATAATGCATGAATTCCTGGACTTGAATTCTCAACTAAGTATATTATTCGTCACTACTATCAGGATGTCTCAATGATATTTTCCTATCCTGGAAAAATATCCTAGCATCATACCTGCTCAACCAATCTATACCTAATCCCAAAACCCACGAAATCAAATACCTATAGTGAAAGTATAACCTAGCAACTCAAACTCTAGATGGTCATATCTCATTCCCAGAGTTGTGTACCCTAATATTGGTTTAGCTATCCTTAAGGAAGTAACAAGTGTGACGGTTTTAAATATAACTTATCTACCAAAAACTAAGATATAAATGAATGTGATGCACCGCTATCAAATAGTACCCTAACTGGCATGCTGTGAATCAAATGCACACCTTCCATTACAATCATTCCCTTCTCAGCTATTGTTGGTCTTGATGCAGATGGCTCCAAAGCAAACACCTCTCCTTTTTTAGCCTAGGCCGCTTTTGGACATTTGTTCTTATAACACTCTACCTTGTCAGAATTATAGCGCTTCACATTCTGCTTCCCTACAACCACCTTGCTTTCTGCAGATTGACACCCGTTAGCATAATGCCCCTTCTTGTCACTCTTGTAACAAACTATATCAACTTTCCCCTTTTTGGCAGCCCTACATTTCTGAGCTCCTTTTTTATTAAAGATTTCCTCTTCTTATTCTGAGAATTTTGGTTCTCTATCGACTTCTCTTTCCCAAAGGTTGAAAGCATTTCTTTATTCCTGAAGGCCATCTCTACCAGTTCATTCGATGGACATATGAGATGTCGCATAGTATCCCTAGCAATCTTCGGCCTCAACCCCTAGATAAACTTCTTGTTCCATTTTATAACATTGTCAATAGTGGCATATCCAGACCTGGGCAGCTCATCAAATTTAGCGGAGTACTCCATTACTGACATTTCACCCTACTCCAACTCTATAAACTTCCTGAGCAAAGCAGACTTAGCTACTTCAAGAAAAAATATTTCTTCGAATCTCCTTCAAAAATCCACCAAAGTCAACTCCTCTTGAGGCACTCCTATGGTAACTCCATTCCACTAGAGTAAAGCTGCTTCTTGCAACTGCCTCGAAGCCAATCTCCTTTTCTGCTCATCATTCAAACCTATGTCAGCAAAAATCCTTTCACAGTGTTATAGCCCGTTTTATACTTCTATTTCATCCTCGTTCCCTAAAAAAAGCTTCCCACCTGGACTGGTGTAAACTTGACTTAACTTAGTATAGTTATTACAAACTAGCGCTACGGCATGGACTCCTCCCGCATTAACAGAATTTCCTCCAGCTATCCCTGGAGCTGCTCTAGCTTACATCAAATTGATGAAGAACAAATACATAGTCCCCATATCTATTGATGGGTTCGCAATACCTACATTGGCATTTGCATTTTTACTAGCATTTGTTGTTGACTATGGTTCCTCCTTGTATTGGGCTGAGCTTTTCCATTTGTTGTGGTGCTTCCTCCATCTAGATTCACTTTTCCGTTTCTTGCCTCTATATCTTTGTTTCTCGTAATCTACATATGAGCTTTAGTAAGATACAGAAGTATGGTTTAAGAGAGAGAGAGGGAAGAATACATACCTATTTATATAAAATACAAGTACTTTATTATAGCATTATCCCATACCTTAATTTATTCTCTAATTGATTAGGATTATGTTTTTAGAAATTATGTAGGTTTAAAATTCTTTTGATCATAAACCTATGCTCTAATATCAACTTATAACATCCCCCATTCTGAGGCCTAAAACTAACTACTACGAATGCTACAGTCATCCATAGTTATTAATTCTCAACGATAAAATGCAGCTATGTTAATCGTATCAATAATCAAAAGCACGTGAATATGAAAAAATTTCAAACACATCACATTTCACAATTGATATTTCATGTTCCTTAAATAATCTCATTCTCAATCTCATATTCAGAGAAAATATAACTATATAAAATCCTCCAGAGAGACATATGAAGATGCCTCCTTAGTTGATCAGAGTCAAATACTTGGCAAGTGAGACCGCGCCACATAGCGAAATGGTTTTTTCCTCCAAAACATAACAACTATATACCATGCTCCTACAACCATAATGGTTAGAACATAGAAAATAACATTTATAATCATGCAACATATATTGGACTGCCTATTCCAGTTCATTAGATTACCCATGTTAATTTAAAATGACTACCTATCACAATTTAAACTGACCATCCATCTCATAATTATGTTGACAACTTGTCTCACATTTAACATATTCAGAATTATGTGGACTATCCATCTGACATGTAATTATTACTTGGATTACCCATCCCCTACCATATTGACTACCCATCACATTGGGTTATTCGAAGCTATTAGACTATCCATCATACATATTCCATTTAACTTAAATGAGGTAGATTATACATTACACATCCCATAGTTTTCCTAAGATGACTATGAACACTTCATTATTCTCATAGAGCCTATCCATCTCACATCCCATAGTTTTCCTAGGACGACTATGAACTCATCATTTACAATTTTGTTCATGTTACCCACATGATTCAAATTTTATTCATGTTACCCACATGATTAACCTATGTCTATTGGTGTTCCCAATTAGGTTATCTCTCCTTAAATTTATAACATTTGAAAGTGGCATACATTGGTATCACTGACTATTTCATGTTGGACTTGTTAAAAATAAACAATGGTATCCCCAAGTTTCAAAGTCGAAGTCAATAACATATGACTTACCATTTTAAATAAAAAAAATTAGATCAATGTCAAAATTCACCTACATTGGTATCCCAATGATAGTGTCAAAGTATATAATTTAAAATGGCATAGGTATCCCCAATGATGATATTGAAATTATAAACATAAGGCTCTTCGCCTTTAATGAAATACACATCGCACACATGGTAATAAATCAACGTAGACCTCTATCCTAGGTCAATGACAAAAACATAAATTCTTTTAGTTCAAGAAAAATTCATGCCGAGATTGGTGTTGTCGACCTTCATAAACTTTATGTTATCCACCTATTAAAACAAAACTTTAACTTTTGTAAGTTATATGGCTAACTGTCGAAGATATAGGGTCGTCGAACCTTATAAACATAGGCCTCTTCACCCCTTTAAAAATTACAATTTATACAAAACAAGCCTCTTTAACATTCAAAAGATAAGGTGTGTCGTCGTGGCCAAGTGGCATTGACTCTAAAACATAAGTTCATTGATCTTATGCACATCGACCCACAAAACCCCCGACAATGTTATAAAACTTTTACACTTAAGTTACTTCGACTACTATGTCGCTTCTTATATAAAGTCGAAGATATAATAGCGATATCATTTCCTTGCTTTGGAAAATAAATGAAGAGATGCAACATCATTTAAAACAGCAATAAAGGTATGCGATGTCATCAACGTCGACAAAAAACTTTTCAAACGAATAAGTAATCACGAAGTGCTGTTACCACTTATAATATGTTGTCGATGACGTCGACTTCGGCCTACTTCGAACCATTGCATAGTTACCGAAGTGACTATCCTACATTTCCTTTCGCTACGACATCGATGCCCATGAATGCGACATTATCTTAGGCTCGAAGATGATAGGGCATCGTGGCATTGTTATAATTTATATAAAAATGTTTTATTACTTATTAAAGTAAAAGCTTTCAACAAAATCACAATTCTTGTCCAATTTCTATTGGATAAAATAATAGTTTGTAAATCCTTTTCTGAAATCTCAATCGCACTACTTATTCAAGTTCCAAAACATGCTTCAAAATAATTAATTAATATCCAAAATTAATTAATTAACCTTAAAAATGCTTATCTAGCATAATAAATTCACCATAAATTAAAATCACTTGGGAAAATCCAAAAAGTTCATAGAAATTAGAGATTGTCCTTTTCTTTATCATATAAAAAATTTCAAAGCCAAAAACCATGCTTAATTATTTTAAATAATTAAAGCCTGAAATTAAGCTATTTCCTCCTTAGGAAATTCATAAAATAATCTATATAACGTGGAAAATAATCAAATTAAAGACTCATCTCTAAAATAATGTTTTATACAACATACCAGAAAATCAAGGCATTTGGAGATTAAAATCTTAGCTTTTACCCTTAAAACACTTTAAACAATTTCATAAAAATTCCAATAACCATTATTCTATCCAAACAATGTTAAACAACCATATCTTGGTAATATAAATATCAATCACTCATGATTATCCACAACCGAATTCAAAAGAAAAAATAAGATGGTTTCGTTATTATTTTCCTTGATTTGATAATAAGAATTGAGATTTGAGTGTGTATATTTGACTTCCCTTAGCTTTAACTTAGTTTCCCTAGGCCTTCTTACTCTTTTCTTCTTTCTTATGGTCGGCCTTGCTTTTTCTCTTTGGTTATTTTAGTTTGGTGTAAAAGATGAATGATATGGGAGGTAAGGGTTTAAGGGATGAAATGTTTGTACACTCCTATTCTATCCCTACTATATTTCTCTTATGTTTTAAGTTATTAAAACTGAAGGAACTGGACCAGGGTGCAACGGAAGAAATGAGTGAATTTTAAAAAATTTATCATTTTGGATCATTAATGAGCCTATGAAGTCTAAAATCATTTAGAACTTTTCAAGTTTATTTTAAATAAAATCAACATTTTATTTTATTTATAAATAAAGTTTTACTTTATAATGTGTATGTAAACTAGAGTATATCAAATATGTACATATTTATGTGTAATGGAATGCATGTGTCAAATACATTTATGTTGTGAAATATAAGCGTACCATATAAGAAGTCTATATTTGTGTAACTAAGCATGAGAAATTTTGGAGAAGGAAAACCTTTGGTTTTCTTTCTCTTGACATGCACAATAAATTGAGGAAAGATAAGGCTACAAATGTAGAGAAAAAATCTTTACGTTTCTCTCTTTTTAATTACATTGAATGACATATAAAATGGGATTTATAATAGAATTTGCATATGCCTTTGTTGTCCAAGTTCTTTTAAGTAATAAAATATACATGTATAATAATTGATAAGTTTACACATACGCATGTTAAAATAAGTTTTCATATATATATATGAGTTTGTCAAAACAAGAATTAACAATTGTAAAAAAGGTCTCAATTAAGGAAGAGCTTGAAATTAAATTCTACATTTTCACAAAATAGTCCATTTTGATCCAGATTAAAATAACATAAACACATGAAAATCTATACGTATAAATAATTGCAAGTTATGTATTCATTTTGAAATAACGCATATATTTATATATATGTAAGAAGATTGCAATTTAAGTAACATATATGTTTAATTTAATGCTAACAAAATGATCCAAACTTTTAATCTTAGGTATGAAATAAAAATCTATAACTTTACATAAATGACCACTTATGAATTCTAAACCAAAAGGAAAATTTTACTTTTATGACTAAAATAAGTAAAATTTAATCATTTTGGAAATTAACTATGCAACATTGGAAATTAATTTTACCGTATAGAACCACATACAAATATAGTTTATTAATGTTTATGTATATAGATGTTATAAAATTTTATATACAACACTACAACATAATAAAATATTTTCACATTCCTTTTTTTTACAATTCCAAAACAATGATAGAAAAAATATCGGATAACTTGGGCATATAAAAATTGTTGTATGATAAATCAGATTCGACTGTACAAAAGTGACACACAATAAAACATATAAAGGATTTGAAGTCAACCACAATAAACATATAGTCAATGGATATGTGTATAAGGAGAGATTCAAATTAAATCTACATAATGATCATATAACTAAACGAGATGAACAAAAGGGGATCTAAGTTATATTACAAGATGAATACACAAGATTAAAGAGATATAATATGAATAAATCTAAACCTTTTAAATATGATGAGATAGAAGATATATAATATAAACAAATCTGGACCATTTCATCATGATGAGTATACAAATAAATGAAATTAGAATTACCAAAAATGAAGCCAATGATTTGCACCTTGAATGATGAATCAAATATCCTAGATTCAAAAACCAGCCTCTAAATTTTGTAAGGATCAAGAGGAGTAAACCACTTTTCATAATTATTTTTATTTTTGTTTGATTTTAGGAATAATTGAAGCCATGGAAGACCTCATAATTTTAGCCATTGGAGAAGGAGAGAGCTAAAAAAGTTACAAAAAGAAGAATGAAAAATGGGAAACTCAATTGTTCGTACAGAATGAATTAGAGAATATATTTTATTTGAAAGAAGGAAACCTTTTCAATTCTTTAATTAAAGATTCTCTAATTGATTCTCTTGATTAACTTTCTCTTTTCGCTCCTATTGCTTTAAATGGTATGGGTTAAAATTATGTGCCATCAAATGACATAAGATTCCATAAATTAATGCATGTAATTATCTTTTATTTAATTACTATGATATCATATATCAATGCACACAAATATAACTTTTATAAACGCATTCAAATAATTACAAATAGCTCCCAAACATCAAATACAATAAATAATAATTAATATTTCTCAAATACTAATTAATTTAATTAATTTACAACTTTTTATAAATTAATTAAATCATGTGATTTTTTGGAGAATTCATCATTACGGTTGTGCGACTCAAAGGTGTAAATTCAGTCAGCGATTAATATTGAACAATTCAAATATTAACGTTCACACGTCACTTAGCAGGTGGTGCAACATTGTGGCTGAATTCATCGCTTACAGATCTTTGGCGATACCTAATAGTGATAATTATTTACACTAATTCTCTTCGTCAAAATTATATCACTTTGGATTTATGGAATTTGGTAATGGTAAAAATTTCAATATCATCTACATTCAACTTTATAGTCCAAACACAAAGTCATTGATTTAATAATAACAATTATTATTAACCGAAATGCTCTGGCTAGAAATTTTGACTTTAATTTGACTTCAGTTGACCATGATACTAACCCCATATAACCGAGGAGACAAATCCTCTCTTGATAGTGCTTCACTTCCAATACTTCCACTCGACTTAACTATAGCCACTCGATGGAATTCCATGCCATGATTTGACTATAGTTAACGCAGAGCTTTTATATTGAAGATCCACAGTATTCTCATGTCGAGAGAGCTGTGTAAATCAGTCACACCGATATTTTCTATTTAACCTTAGTTATATTAAAAACCAAAAACTATCGAGTGTGTCATTCCATAGTTGTCCAATTACTATTAGTACGTAACCCTTAGGTTCCTCCAGCTGTCTAACATTTGGAGAGCGTTACATGCTCTACTCTCAACAGGTACATCAATATCCAGTATCGATGCATCTCGACTAGGCGATGTACATAGCCTTTTTTCATTGAATAAGCCACAGTCTTTTATTTGGAACATTTCCAGCTTAAATATTCTTAACTTGAATTTATTATTAACATACGACACCAAATATGACGTATGAAATTTCAATTCAAATGCTCCTTCATAAGGGTTTTTGTTTCTATGAACAATTCTCTAGTATTTTATAAATACACGAGAATACTTCCAACAACCATTTAGTGATATAAATTTGGATTTGATATTTGATTCATTGTATCAAATACATAAACAAATCAAGATATCATAGACAACACAACATTTATGATAATTCCTTTTGCCAATGCAAAGGAATCAATCTTACATGTTCCATATTAAACATTTTAATAAGGCTTACTTTCATATCATTCGGGATATTCCCAATATATTTTATACTTACTATAAAGAAATCATTTATTAATCCAATGTTGAACAACTAAGGATGATTTTAACACAAGTACCTCGTTAAAATCAACAACGTGTTGTTTACTTATAGTTTAGAATATCCATGTACATTTAAACATTTTTTCTTATGAACACACGCTTCCTCTACACTTTGATTGAAAATCAAACTATTATCAAAATACTTATTTAGTCTTGATGCTTATAAAATGACACTTTCATATCATTTCTTGGATCATATCCAAAGACTCACAAACTTAGTATCGCTTCCATTGACTTTGAGACATTTTTTGGTTAATGTAAATAGCTTGCTCTAAATCGTTATTTTGAATTTTCTATTTCAATACATATATACTAAAACACTAGGACTTATCAAGCGATAATTTTGTGAGTAAATTCGAATTGATTTGAACGTGTTGAATATCGTATCTATTACGCTAATTTCAATAATTGAAATTTGCAATATATTTTTAACAACATTGCTCATTTATTTCCAACTGCATTAGTCTTACTCGTAAAGACACAGTCGTGGTCGATGGATCATATCCCTTCAGTTACGACCACCAAAATATGTATTTTGATAGCGTACTTGAAATTCTTTCAGATTTGCGCATCATACCATATAGAGCCAACACTCTCAATAGTTCAATTAAACAATCTAGAATTATATATTTTCGACATTAATAAGAAACTCATAGTTTCTCTTAGATGTGCAAGAATACTTATTAGACATTCTAATGCTACGTGCTCATTTAGGTTAGTTAATTTCATTTCATCTCGTATAATCAATTTTATCAATGGATTGTGTCCTATTCCATTTCACTACCAATAATTTCTCAAAGAAATTTCTTCACATTGAAGTTGGTATATCATTAAACAACAATTGTTTCTCAGTGTAATAGAATAGGTATTCATAAACGTTTTATGAATTTCTTTATTTATAAAATTGATTTGGTTTTAGTTTATAAAAATTATGTCCGAAACATAAATATGTCATCCAATGAAAGTCTTTTCAAAATCATTTTTGGGAGATTCATACAAGATCCCTCATGAATTATTACATGCAAACTTTTGACTTGCACAACCTGCAAACTCCTTGGCATAAGATATGTTAGAGTTTCTTATAAACCCATACGTGTAAAATTTTGTAAACTATTATTCAGATGAAACAACATCAACCTTGTGTACTACCTTTAAGTACATTACATTATAGAAAGAAACTAACTCAACTACACTCACAATTAATCATACATTGTCCAACAAAGTTCGATTACTCCATATCGATGCATCGTTATGTATCATATGGAGGAGTAATTTGGAGATCGAATCTTTATTCATTTTAGGTATTTTCGGAACATTTTCCAATATACTCACCCATTCGATCAAACTAAATTATTTCTATCGCATGTTACTTTTGTTTACTTCTATTTTGTATTTTATAAGTTTACCATAGACATACTACATGTGTATCAAATACACATGGCCATGACGACGGTAACTCATCGGTGAATATAACGAAGTACATGGAATGGTTTTGGAATTTATATAATTATGATTTCATACATATATGTGTATCAAATTCGAAGAGTTCATCAACTCTTATGATACTCCCACTAAATGGGCGTAAAGAAATTGTTTGAGATACAATTAACAAGCATTACATGATTCAAAATCATAAAATAAAATTATTTCTCAAAACTACGGCTAGGTCTATAATTCCAAAACAACTATAAATAATATTAGATACTTTTGTATTTTCCAATGCATCACTTTTGTTATAATTTTTTTTACCACATTATAGCTTTTTTTCATAAAGAATATTCATATTGAAATATAGTTGTCTTTTTTTCAGTCGATACCGAAAAATAATCATTATTTCATAAATAATGTACAGTAAGTTTGGCGGAAACAATTTTCATACTATGATGCAATTAATAAGTGCTATATAGCATGCTTCCATTATTTCCACTATTACTATAATAGCATACTAAATTCGAAGGTCCATCATTCACTTAATACAATTTGTTTATTTTTTGCACTCTAACTATTTACAGTGGAGAGTTCCTTGGTCAAAAATCTTGATCTCAAAGAAATAAATCTCATAGAAAATAATTTTCTATATAAAAATATATTTCGGAATAGAAATCATATTTCTTATTCCAATATTAATATCAATTATTATTACAAATCTCGTTTATAATGTTTCTCTATGAAGCAGAAGTAACTATTCATTCTCTCCATCCTAACTGTACCTTAAATTACATCAATTCATATACATTCGTTTTTCTTTCAAATAGTCAAACTATTCAAAAGAAAACCATACTACAATATCATAACAAACTCTTTACAAAAGCACATTCGATTATCCTCTATATTTAAGGACATCAAATATGTTGCATTTTATGTAAACCGATCAAAATGACATTTCAGCGATCGAGTTCTTATATGTATCTTGTAGTTTTTGGTCTTGTGTTACATTAGCACAATATGATACCTTTTGTAATTATTCAGATTGAATACTGGATCTTGGACTAAGGTTTATTTGGTTTTTTGGATGAAATAATTTCATTGAAATATTGCACGTTACAAACTTTGACCATTCACCATATAACATTTATATGCAATTGTATATGGATCAAATATTCATAGTCTTGTATTGCTTTTATAGTTCGAAACTCATAGAATACAATGAATGGTCTTGACTAAATAAATGCATAAGTGACTGTTAGCACCAAACTTGGTCACTAATACCCTTGAGTAGAGTTATGTAGAGAGATTAATGAAGAGAGCAAATTAAATAGAAAAATAGTGTAATTCAATGCAAAAAGAATAAAAAATGAGAACACCAGATTTATAGTGGTTCGGTGTAATTGCCTACGTCCACTTTGAATAAAATCTTTATTACTTTCTTAATCACTTGAATACAGATACAATCCGTAAACAATCACTTGAATACAAGTTTGAATTAAAAAGATGAGAGTATAAAAAATGGCAGTGTTTCCCTAATGTTCTTGGAAAAATGTCCCTTCATCTGCACCCCTGCCTCTTTATTTATGGATGAAGATAGGCTGGACTCCCTGTGCAGGCCCAAGAACAAGGTACTTCAGCCCACATTAGGCAACTTCTATGCACCGAGCCAGGTGTACCAAATGGTGGAAAACCGAACCACTCGGTCCGGCCCAGTCGCACCGAACTACTTGCACCAGGCCACCTCCTCTTCATCATCTTAATCAAACCACTTAGGCCGAGCCAGCTTGGCCGATCCTATTCATCTGGACTGGTCCATCGGTTCTTTCCTTCCTTGTCGAGCAGGAACTGTTAAACCATCTAGGCCGAACCAGAGTTAGCCGAACCACGAACAACGAAACTCATGCGTCTGAGCTGTCTTTGCTAACCTCCCTCGACCGAGCGATACATGCCGAGCGACGATGACTTAGCTGACTGAATGATGCATGCCTAGCGATCATAACCAGCAATGTATGCTGAGTTACCCATACTAAGCGATGTGTGTCGAGTTACTCAGACCGAGCGGCACACCGAACCGTACCTACCGAACCTCACATTAATGCTGAAACATGCCGATTGCATCAAACCCTTATATTTTCAGGCTCTTCTTGGTCAGAATCTTGTCTAGTGCAAATAATAATATCTTCAAGTGTCGTTTTATAGCCTGGCCAAGGTGTCGGGTAACATTTTCCCCCTAAAATGTGTCGTGTAAAGCAACACGACACGCTTTGAATCAGCGTATTCCTTGTTTCCAGAAAGAAATCCATAATGTTTCCTGAGTAGTCATTATCCTTCAATTTTATCCTCCCAAAGTGTCATATCCTTCTTTGGTCGTCATGACGCTTGGTCGATTCTCAATATTATAAATCCAGGGTTGTAGTTCATCAATGGCCATCCGTGTCCGGTTCTGTAGGGCTAGTAAGCTTCGGTTATCAGATCCAGTCTTTTCTTAATAACTTAAGTGAGAATTCAATTTCTGTTGATTTCAGGATGTCAAACTTTTACAGATGTACACATGCATGTTCAGGTACATGTTCTTGCCATTGGCTCTCGGATGCGTTTTATATGCTCATAAGTCGTCACCAATTCCATATAGTTTAATTGCAATTCAATTACGATTCCTAATTTGTATTTTTTGTGAAATAAGGGTTGTAATCAGCCACTTAATGAGAGGGGACTTCAAGTTTTACATGGATGACAATCTGAGAGCAGTAAGCAAAGGCAAATGGAGTACGACCAATCACGGACTCATGGGTAGTTCTATAAGCCCATAATGTTGTTGGGAGTTTATCCGCCCATTTACCTCTAGCCTTTTCCAAACCTCTCTTCAGAACAGACTTTATTATTTTGTTCACAGTTCTAACCTGCCCATTTGCAGTTATAATGGATCATGGAAGGTCATAAGGACAGATGATGCGGACAATAGAGTTGATTATTTTCTTTATACTGGTCGTGGTTAAAAGTTCTTCATCTGCCTATTTGGTGAAGTAATCAATTGCTATTACGGCGTATTTCGCACCACCTTTAGGATCGGCAAGAGGATGATGTCAATTCCCTAAGTGGCAAAAGACTATGGAATAGCCATTTGAGTGATTTCCATCGGCGGGGCTCCTGGATTTGTTGCAAACAACTTGCACTCATCGTATTATCTAGCATGATCAACCACATCTGTATTGATAGTTGGCCACTAATACCCGTAGCAGAGTATTTTCTTTATTAAGGTTTTCCCCCTGGTGTTATCATTGCATTCTTCTTCATAGACTTCGCTCAAGACTCATTTGATATCATCATGTACGATACACCAAAACATAGGAATGGATAAACTCCTTTCTACACACGACTTCTTCTTGGATGATTTGGCGTGAAGCTTTGAGGAGGATTTGTTGTTTTCCATTCCTCCGTTCGGTAAGAATTCCTCATTGTAGATAGTCTTTGATAGGAGTCAACCATGATCCTTTTCTGGCTCTATCACCAAGATCTAGCCGATCTCTATCCGTCAATGCTTGTGACTCTACTCTTCTCACTTTGTTCACAGAGTATGTGTGTAATGATGTCATACATGAAGTCGGCTAGTAGCTCTTGGACCTAGCTGAGATAAGGAGCAACACAATTCCTCTTAGCAACATCAAATTCCTTAACTTTGCATACTATCAATCAGGAATCACAAAAGATATGTCAAGTTTCCACTCCAAATCCTCTAGCAAGTTTGAGGCTGGCGTTCGAGGCTTCATACTAAGCATCGTCGTTTGTTACAGGGAAATCGAGTTTCAGGACGTAACAGATCGATCATTCCTCAGGAGTCATTAACATGACTCCTATGCCATAACACTGATCACTGGATGCTCCATCCGCGTACATTTTCCATCTGTTGGTTGGTTCCGTACTAATTTTTGAGTAGTCATCTGATGTAGTGAATTCGGGTATGAGGTCTGCTTATTTACGTCCTTGGATAGCCCTTCGAGGGAAATAAGTGATATCGAATTGGCTTAGTTCGATATTCTATTTAAGTAGTCTTTCAGATATCTCAAGTCGTTATATGCCCTGTCGTAGTGGCTAGTAGGCATAGACGTTAATGGGGAGAGCCTAAAAGGAAGAGTGGAGCTTTCATGATGAAATCAATAGACATTGCGCTAGCTTTTGTAGCTTCGGGTTGATATCCAACGCAAGGCTCGCGATAGTTGGTAAATCACACATGCATGTCAGAATGGGCCCAAGGGAACATATCATCATTTATTCAGAAAAATCTAACTAATTCTTTTATCATCATTGCAATTAGCTGTGATCCGATATTCAGCACTCGAAAAGGGTCGCCATGACTGGCAGTAATAACGATTGTCAGCTTAGCAGGTGCAATCTTGGATTCTTTGAGTTTCGATGTAACTATTTTGCATAACATTCAATGTAAAATATGGTTAGGATGGTCAATATTGATGGTTACCCTGGTGGAATCCTAGAGTCTTATCATGGGTTATTAAGTCTAATAATGAAGGGGTCTGAATGCTCTAATCGATTATCTGCAAATGGCCAAAGATCGGGCTTAAAAGTACGTTGAAGGAAATGTCGAGTAGGGGCCAACCTCAAGTTGCATGTAGCTGCATAGCTGGATCTTGCAATCAGATTGAATCTGCTTGTATATTCGAGTAACGCACTCTCTATTCAATACATTCATGATCCTTTACCCGTCCTTCGGGTTGGAGTGACAATCAGTTGCCCATGAGCTTAGGTATCGATTTAATGATTCTATCTCTAGGCATTCTTTCGGTCGTTGCCTTGAGTATCTGTAAGCACTATATATAAGTTTCAATATTGAGCTATCGTAACCATTCTTTAGATGACCATGTATCTGCACCCAGTCTGGGGTTGATAAATGTACTACATGGACGGTTGAGTCTCGCCCTAGCTATGTTTATATTTTCACCAAAACTTCAAAGACATAGAGTTGATCGGTGAATAGTTGGTTCACATGCATCTTGCTTATCGCTCGTGCCCCCAGGTCTGTGGCATATACCGATAAGTAGGAAGGCCAGCCATGCCCACTTTAGCTTTACTCTCTTTCCTATTGAATCGTGGGATCGGGTCAGTTGATGGGAGGCTGGGTCTCACCTATCTTGGATTGTATTATGGTTTTTCATACCAAGAGGAATATTTCGATGCCTCGTCAGTTTTAGGGCATAATTTGGACAATGGACGGTCAGCCACGTCCACTTTGGTTCATGTTCTGTAATCAGATCTTAGGGTAAAGTTGGTTCAAATGCAGTCGGGTCATGCTCATCCAGTTTCATACTCCTCCTGACGGATCGAAGGAGGGTGCTGGAGAATTTTTGACCAAGTCTTCGTGGTTTACTCTCCTTTCCACACTCTAGAGGTCATAGTTTTTCAAGGAACATCCAAGTCACATTCGTATGTGCTTGGTGCGGATCGGTATTGACCCTTAATCTGAGGTATGATATAGTCGGTCGCCCGTAGCTTTGGATTCCGTTTCGATTGGTTCTGTATTAAGGCCTCCTTGCAGTCGTTGTCTTAAATTGTAAAGAACACCAAGCTAAAGCTATAATGAGCTATCGTATTCAGCTTTTAGTGATTTGTACTCCTGCTTCCAACATTGGTTTGGCCATGCCCCAAGTCGGATGGCCATCCTTAGAGAGTTAATACTCCTCCTGTCGATTTCAGGTCGAAGTTCGCGGAATAGAGAACGGTCGGGATCCGCTCATCTATTTATTGATGTTTATATGCCACTCTGCATTCTGGTGACTTAGAGTTACTCTTCTCCCGGTCGACTCGCACCCAATTTGTGTTCATGCTTCGGTCCATGCTCCGAGGACTTAGAGATTTTTTGAACTGTTTATGCTTTAGTCAACAGTTTGGGATGCAGAGAATTTCGTCAAGTCATTTATACTCCTGTCCGCGCTTTAGGGACTTAGAGCACTCGATTCCGCTTTAGGAACTTAGAGATTTTCTCAAACCGTTTATACTCTAGTCCGCGGTCTGGGGACTTGGAGTACTCTAGTCTGCTTTAGGGACTTAAAGATTTCTGTCAAGTCGTTTAGACTCTAGTACGCGCTCTGGGAACTCAAAGTACTCTAGTCCGCTTTAGGGACTTGGAGATTTTTCTCAAGTCATTTATACTCTAGTCCACGCTCTGGGGCTCGGAGTACTCTAGCCCGCTTCAAATACTTAGATATTTTTCTTAAGTCATTTATACTCTAGTCCGCGCCGTGGGGATTTGGAGTACTCTAGTCCGCTTCAGGGACTTAGAGATTTTCCTCAAGTCATTTATAGTCTAGTCCGCGCTTCGGGGACTTATAGATTTTTAAATCGTCTATACTCTAGTCAGCACTTAGGGGACTTATAGTACTTTAGTCCGCTTCAGAGACTTAAAGGTTCTTAAGTTGTTTATACTCTAGTCCGCACTTCGAGGATTCAGAGTACTCAAGTCCGCGCTTCGAGACTTAGAGACTTTTAAGTCGTTTATACTCTAGTCCACACTCCGGGGACTCAGAGTACTCTAGTCCATGCTCCGAGGACTTAGAGATTTTTAAGTCATTTATACCCTAGTCCGCACTTCGAGGACTCAGAGTACTCTAGTTCGCGCTCTGAAGACTAAGTGATTTTTAAGTTGTTTATACTCTAGTCCGCATTCAGCAAACTTAGAGTACCCTAGTCTGCTTTAGGGACTTAGAGGTTTTTAAGTTGTTTATACTCTAGTCCGCACTTAGGGGACTTAGAGTACTCTAGTCACCTTCAGGGACTTAGAGGTTTTTAAGTCGTTTATACTCTAGTCCGCACTCAGGGGACTTAGAGTACTCTAGTCCGCTTCAGGAACTTAGAGGTTTTTAAGTCGTTTATACTCTAGTCCGCACTCAAGGAACTTAGAGCACTCGAGTCTGCTTCAGGGACTTAGAGGTTTTTAAGTCGTTTATACTCTAGTATGCACTCCGGGACTCAGAGTACTCTAGTCTGCTTTAGGGACTTAGAGATTTTTGTTGAGAGCAATCGTATTTTCACCCGTTTAATTTTTTTTTCATTTACCGTATCGAGGCTAATGTAGTCGAATGAATGATCGAACCACGCTTGCTCATGGAATGGGCCTCTGCCCCCAGCATGAAGGAAGAAAGTTGAAAAATGGACGGTCGATTCTTGTTCGCTTGGTGATTATAGAACTTCCAATCAAGTCAAGGAAGGAGGTATATGACAGATGGTTGGATCACATACATGCTGGGTTAGATAATCAAGTCTCGCACAATTTGCTTCGTATCTCTTTCTAGAAAATAAGGATAATGGATTATTGAGTAGACAAAGTAAGTTGCATATGTTTCAAGATAAAGTCGTGTCCATGTAGTGAGAGCGATGGTTGACGAGTAGGTAGTCCATCACAGCTACTCCAAGTCGGGATTTTGAACAACCTTTTGTGTTCAGGGTAGGATTTGATATGTAAATGAACAAATCATGTCTACTCTAGATAGATCCTAGCGTCACTGAGCTTCAGGAGAGGCATTTGTATTTTGTCAAACTTTTTTTTATGACTCGATTTGAGCGGATGATCGGGCCATATTCATTCCAAGCCTTGCTTAGGTCTTCAAGTCAAATGTGGAGGTCGACGAATGAATCGTCGATCATGTTATCTTTGTATTGGGCTCTGACCGTGAAGAGCTTTTCAATCTCTGGTCCTTGGACCCAAATTAAAGGCGCATGGTTGGTGATGAGCGATCGAATCATGCTCGTCTTGGTGGAACTCCACAAATCTGATTAAGGTCTGCGTGGATTGGTTGGCGGCCAACTCTGAGTACTTAGTCACCTGCATCGTTTTGGAAGAATTTTAGCTCAAGTTGGTCATCATTTAAAGCACAATTGAAATTAAAATAATCCTAAGAACATTGGTATAAATCTCATTGGTAAGGGGAGTAGCATCGTGTGTCGCTATTCAACTATGTCCCTAGCCCCTTCTAGCGAGATGTCGACTGCCAACAGTCCAATTGATAATTAGAGTTCTTTATTGATGGGTATTCGAAGTTCCTAGCTCGCCTTCTATAAGGCTTGCAGTATTATTGATGCTTTCAAAGAGCATATGAGTTGAATTTTGAGGTCTTGTTTTGTCTACTGGAATCAGAGTCCTTAGCCAACGGGCCTGCATTGTCATTTTTCCTAGTCTGCTCCACTCCTCCTCACTTTGGTTCTGATTCATTTTGTAACAGTAACGATCCATGGTCGTAGGAGGCTCTCTAGCTAATTAGCTGCCAAAATATATCTAGAGGTTGACTCTCCTCAAACGCGATCAGTATGATATCCTTGTTAGTATTTGAAATAAATTGCTTAAAGCAAAACATTAGTCTGCTTAGAGTCACTAAATTCGAAGTGCTACATTAGGGAAGAATGGCATTTGCCTATAGTCATATCATCTATGTTCTCCAACCTTTAGGAGTACCGTTTGAGTAGCGGTTGCTTGTCCGTTCTCTTGTTGCCGTTCAGAAGCAGCCGCTAGATCCTCTATGCCCTGGTCGATCATGGGATGTAAGGGAAGTGGATAAAATGTTCCTTCATAGCTTTATTTCATAAAGAATATTCATATTAAAATATAGTTGTCTATTTTTTCCAGTCGATACCGAAAAATAATCATTATTTCATAAATAATGTATAGTAAGTTTGGCGAGAACAATTTTCATACTATGATGTAATTAATAAGTGCTATATTGCATGCTCCCATTATTTCCACTATTACTATAATAGCGTACTAAATTCGAAAGTCCTTCATTCACTTAGTAAAATTTGTTTATTTCCTGCACTCCAACTATTTACAATGGAGAGTTCCTGGGTCAAAATCTTGAGCTCAAAGAAATAAATCTCATAGAAAACAATTTTCTATATAAAAATATATTTCAGAATAGAAATCATATTTCTTATTCCAATATTAATATCAATTATTTTTACAAACCTTGTGTACAATGTTTCTCTATGAAGCAGAAGTGACTATTCATTCTTTCCATCCCAACTGTACCTTAAATTACATCTATTCTTATACATTCGTTTTTCTTTCAAATAGTCAAACTATTCAAAAGAAAACCATACCACAATATCATAACAAACTCTTTACAAAAGCGCATTCGATTATCCTTTACATTTAAGGACATCAAATATGTTGCACTTTATGTAAACCGATCAAAATGACATTTCAGCGATCGAGTTCTTATATGTATCTTGTAGTTTTTGGTCTTGTGTTACATTAGCACAATATGATACTTTTTGTAATTATTCAGATTGAATACTCGATCTTGGACTAATGTTTATTTGGTTTTTCGGATGAACTAATTTCATCGAAATATTGTACATTACAAACTTTGACCATTCACCATATAACATTTACACACAATTGCATATGGATCAAATATTTATAGTCTTGTATTGCTTTTGGAGTTCGAAACTCGTAGATTGCAATGAATGGTCTTGACCAAATAAATGCATAAGTGACTGTTAGCACCAAAATTGGTCATTAATACCCTTAAGTAGAGTTATGTAGATAGATTAATGAAGAGAGCAAATTAGAACAGAAAAATAATGTAATTCAATGCAAAAGGAACAATAAAAACGAGAACACCAGATTTATAGTGGTTCAGCATAATTGCCTACGTCCACTTTGAATAAAATCTTTATTACTTTCTTAACCATTGAATACAGATACAATCCGTAAATGAATCACTTGAATACAAGTTTGAATTAAAAAGAGAAGAGTATAAAAAATGGCAGAGTCTCCCTAGTGTTTTCGAAAAAAGGTCCCTTCATCTATGCCCATGCCTGTCTATTTATAGATGAAGATAGGCCTGACTCCCTGCGTAGGCCTAAGAACAAGGTACTTTAGCGCATGGTAGGTAACTTCTGTGCACCGAGCCAGGCGTACCAAACAGTGGAAAACCGAACCACTCGGTCCGACCCAGTCGCGCCGAACTACCTGCACCAGGCCACCTCCCCTTCATCATCTTGACCAGACCACTTAGGCCGAGCCAGCTTGGCCGACCCGGTCCATCTGGATGGGTCCATCTTTCCTTTCCTTCCTTGGCCGAGCGGGAACTGTTAAACCTTCTAGGCCGAACTAGAGTTAGCCGAACCATGAATAACGAAACTCATGTGTCTGAGCTGTTTTTGCTAACCTCCCTCGACCGAGCGATACATGCTGAGCGACGATGACTCAGCTGATCGAATGATGCGTGCCGAGCGATCTTGACCGAGTGACGTGTGTCGAGTTACCCAGACCGAGCGATGTGTGTCGAGTTATTCAGACCGAGCGGCACACACCGAACCGTACCTACCGAACCGCACATAAACGCCGAAACATGTCGATTGCGTCAAACCCTTATATCTTCAGGCTCTTCTTGGTCAGAATCTTATCTACTGCTAATAATAATATCTTCAAGTGTTGTTTTATAGCCGGGCCAAGGTGCTGGGTAACAGTGACCAAACCATGAATGCATTTAGTGGTTGTAAAATTAGGCACTTTCATGGGTTTTGAAACGTTAACATGCAATAGGAATTTAAGAGTGGGCATTATATTTCCATTTGTCAACTTTCAATTCAGTTCATTTGTATATGTTAATTGATAAACATTTTATCAATCATATCAAATGCATTAATTTATCATTGTAGATGATTATAACATTATTTAGCATATGTTCTTACAATATTAGAAAGGTTAAATGTTACAATTTCATTTTTCTAATAAGCTCCCACTAGTCTTTTATGCTTCTCCAAACCCTATGATGAAACATAGAAGTCTTTCGACTTCACTAGTGGGTGTTAGGACTTGTCTGTCTTGGTATTCTGACCTTGAGTTTGCTTAACAAATCATGGCCCCACAAACGATGGATAACTCCTTATCGATTGTATCACATACAACTTCTGACCCATTTTTCCTTTTCCTAATCTCATTTCAACCTTGAATTTTCTCAACAAATCGAAAGAGATTATTCACTCGTACCCACCATATCGTGATGACCTAAGTATAGTATATGTACCTTGAGTTTGCTCAACAAATACGTATAGTTATCTTATCTCATCTATTTAATATATTGATAATACTACACATAACATCCCCAGCTTGAGTTTGCTCAACAACTAAGGAGTATGCAAGTAATTTATTAATAGATACATGGTAGGGGACAACATTATATTGAAGATTCATAATCTTTAATATATTTTTTGAGTGATATCGACTTATGAAATAATGTATTTCTTACGAAATACCTTCATGATTCAAGTGCCAGACGCATCAGAAATCACTGTATACATATATTTTACATATTTTTTTTATTCCTTAAGTCTATTTGGGTTTCTTTAATGTTCTACTTTTAGTTTATACGTTCATATCATATAAGTTTTGCTGTTAAATAACTTTTATATTTCATATTACTTATACGATAGTCTTATGTATAATATTTCACTAATTAAAGCTTATTTAATTAATTTTAATTGATTAACTCTTTAACTAATTTTATATTAGCATTCCAACATAACATGTATATTGGACATAACTACTATAACCTTTATACACACACACATATATCTTATATTTATGTGTGTGTTTTTATTTAACTAATTAACATTTAATTAGTTTATTAACTGAACAGTTTTAATTAAATTATATTAATTTAAAATATTTATCTTATATACATATATGCATGCGTATGTTATCTTAAACACTTTAAAATAACATAAAATTTATAAACATATATAATACATGCAGATAAGTCTTGATTAAATAACCCATTTAATTAATTTATATCATTAATCTTATTAATAATTTTAAATTTTGAAATTAATTTGTACATAGTTTCAAACATTTTGAACTGTTCATTACATTTTCAAACATTTTTATGTTATATTGTAAACTTTTATAATAAATGTTTTTTATTTTAAATATAACTTTTAAATTTAAAATTGTCTTAATTTTCGAAATTATTTTGAAAATTAACCCAAGGCCCAATTCAAATTGGGCCTATACAATTTGGGGCAACCTTTGGGGTCACATTACCTTTCCGGCTAGGCAGGTGACCAGGTGCGACTGGATACTTGATTACCCAATTCCAATCGTAGGCATCACCTTTCTAGACATAGTACCAAGTGCATAAGCTTAGTTAGTTAGCCGTAACATGACTAATTTAGACCGCTTAGGCTATTGGGCTCCGATACCATTGAAGCTCCATCCCAAACTTCTTTGGGGTGACACAACTAGATACCTCACTAACGAGTTTTACATGCAGCCTCTCGACTAGCACAACCATTACAGGACATCTAGGGGTAAGAGACAATGGTTCGACATAAATCACAATGTGAGAACCCCTATCATGCTAGTTGTAGGGTTCAAACCAAAACATCCAATGTGCTAGGTGAACACCTCAACAAACCTCGCTCTGATACCAATAAAGGAACTGGAAAGCCCATAGTGGAAGAAATGGATGAATTTCAAAAATTTTACCATTTTGGATCATTAATGGGCCTATGAAGTCTATATTCACTAAGAACTTTTCTATGTTTCTTTTAAATAAAATTGATATTTTATTTTATTTATAAATAAAGTTTTGCTTTGATTTAATGTGTATGTAAATTAGTGTATATCAAATATACTCTTATGTACATATTTATGTGTAATGGAATGAATGTATCAAACACATTCATGTTGTGAAATATAAGTGTAACATATAAGAAGTGCATATTTACGTAACTAAGCATGAGAAATTTTAGAGAAGGAAAACCTTTGGTTTTCTTTCTCTTGACATGCATAATAAATTGAGGAAAGATAAGACTATAGATGTAGAGAGACAAACCCTTACATTTCTCTCTCTTGTTAATTACATTGAATGACATATTACATGACATTAATAATAGAATTTGCATATGCCTTCACTGTCCAAGTTTTTTTTAAGTAATAAAATATACATGTATAATAATTGATAAGTTTACACATGCACATATTAAAATAAGTTTTCCTATATATATGAGTTTGTCAAAACAAGAATTAACAATTGTAGCAAAGGTTTCAATTGAGGAGGAGCTTGAAATTAAATTCTACAGTTTCATAAAAGGTCCGTTTTGATTTAGAATAAAATAACATAAAAGTATATCTATATGTATAAATAATTGCAAGTTATGTAGTCATTTTAAAATAACACACACACACACACACACACATATATGTGTGTGTGTGTGTGTGTGTGAAGATTGCAATTTAAGTAACATATACATTTAAATTTAATGCTAACAAAACGATTCAATCTTTTAATCTTAGGTATGAAATAAAAGTCTATAAATTTACATAAATGACGACTTATGAATTCTAAAACTAAAGGAAAATTTTACTTTTATGACTAAAGCAAGTAAAATTAAATCATTTTGGAAATTAGCTATGTAACATTGGAAATTAATTTTACTGTATTAAACCACTAATAAATATAGTTTAATAATGTTTATGTATACAGATGTTACAAAATTTTATGTAAAAAATTACAACATAATAAAATATTTAAACATTCCTCTTTTTTCCGTTTCAAAACAATGATAGAAAAAATATCGAACAACTTGGGCATATATAAATTTGTTGTATGGTAAATCGGATCTGACTATACAAAAGGGACACATAATAAAATAGATAAAGGATTTGAAGTCAACCATAATAAACATATAGTCAATGGATATGTAAATAAGGAGAGATTCAAATTAAATCTACATAATGATCATATAATTAAATGAGATGAACAAAGTGGGATCTAAGTTATATTACAAGATGAATATCCAAGATAGAAGAGATATAAAATCTAAACCTTTTAAACATGACGAGATAGAAGAAATATAATATGTATAAATCTAGAGCATTTCAACATGATTGGTATACAAACAAATGAAATTAGAATTACCAAAAATGAAGCCAATGATTTGCATCTTGAATGATGAATAAAATCTCCTAGATTTTGAAATTAGCCTCGAGACATTGCAAGGATCAAGAGGAGTAAACCACTTTTCATAATTGATTTTATTTTTATTTGATTTTAGGAATAATTGAAGCCATGGAAGACCTCATATTTTCAGACATTAGAGAAGGAGAGAACTAGAAAAGTTACAGAAAGAAGAATGAAAAATAAAAAACTCAATTGTATGTGTAGAATGAATTAGAGAATATGTTTTATTTGAAAGAACGAAAACTTTCCGATTCTTTAATAAAACTTCTCTAATTATTTCTCTTGATTAAGTTTCTCTTTTCACTCCTATTTTTTTACATGGCATGGCTGAAAATTACGTGCCATCAAATGACATAAGATTCCATAAATTAACGCATGTAATTATCTTTATTTAATTACATTGATATCATATATCTATATGCGCAAATATAACTTTTATAAATGCATTCAAATAATTACAAATAACTCCTAAAAATTAAATAAAATAAATAGGAATTAATATTTCTCAAATACTAATTAATTTAATTAATTTACAATTTTCTATAAATTAATTAAATCATGGGGTTTATCAGAGAATTCATCATTGCGGTTGTGCGACTCAAATGTGTAAATTCAGTCAGCGATTAGTATTGAACAATTCAAATATTAACATTCACACACCTCTTAGCAGTCGGTGTGACATTTTGGTTGAATTCATCGCTTACACATCTTTAGGTAAAATCCAATTTTATTTATTATAAGCAATACCTAATAACGACAATTATTTACACTAATTCTCTTCGTCAAAATTATATCACTTTGGATTTATGGAATTTGGGAATGGTCAAAATTCCAATATCATCCACATTCAACTTTATAGTCCAAACACAAAGTCCTAGTTTCAATAATAAAAATTATTATTAACCGAAATCCTCTGGCCAGAGACTTTGACTTTGATTTGACTTCAGTTGACCATGATACTAACCCCGTACAACTGAGGAGACGAATCCTCTCTTGAATAGTGCTTCACTTCCAATAATTCCGCTCGACCCAACTATAGTCACTTGATGAAATGACGTGCCATGTTTTGACTATAATCAAAGCGGAGATTTCATATTGAAGATCCACAGTATTCTCAAGTTAAGAGAACCGTGTAAATCAGTCACATCGATATTTTCTGTTTGACCTTAGTTATATTAACCAGCAAAAACTATAGAGTGAGTCGTTCCATAATTGTCCATTAATTATCAGTACGTAACCCCTAGGTGCCCCCAGCAGTCATGAGTAATAAACTACGTAACATTTGGAAAGCGTTACACACTCTAGTCTCAACGGATACATCGATATTCGGTCTCGATGCATTTTGACTAGGAACAATTAAAATTGTATATTTGTTTTATTGTGATAAATTACTCATGGTTGCAACACTTTGTAACTACTATCACAAAATTTTCCATTTATGGATTCTTATGAAATATACTTTTAATTAAATTAATTAATATAACCACATTATATCAAGTATATAATGGAAAGAAACACTTTAATATGAACAAGATTGTTCAACGAGTTAGATATATGTAACAAATTACATAATTTCCCCTAGGGCATACCCCTAACTCTATCAGAAATAATCCTTTCCAATTTATTTAGTTAAGGCCCGACCTTAATATTTGCCAAACCTCATTTCACTTATCACACTACACATTATATTATTTTATTTAATCTATCTAATTAAATCTCCTAAATAATATTAATGAAAAGTAGAGGGTTACAAAATGGTAGCGTTAATAGGTTAAAGAATCATGGCTTTATTAGCACGCTTGGAAAAATCTCTTCCATTTTACTCCATTGATCCAACAGCTAACACGGACCAAGTAACCCCATAGATTGGCACCGATCAATGGGTACTACCGATCACTCGCTTAGGATTTTCCCACCTTCTTGTGTGATCCGACCATGTAATAGCGCAAACTACTCATAGAACTCAAAGCGATCCATTCCAAGACTCAAGCACGCCTCGAAGAAACTCCCTATTGATCCATAACCTTCAAATGACCACCGATCCATCCGTGACTCGAGCAAATGAACTCCAAACAACTTGAAACTTGGAATGTAGTCTTATGAGGCCTACCTTGTTGCCCTATATCAATCGTGCCAAATTTAGGTTAAGTCGATTCTATGGATCATCATCGATCGATCCATACCGGTCCATAACTTGTTCCTAAAACTAAATCGCCATTTGATCGGCGTTTTCAACCAAACAAACATCATACATTCTAGTAATCATCACATATAATATACCCTAATAAGTATACATCCATAAATAGCAAAGTGAAGCCTAAATCTAAGGTTAAAACCATAAGAACAAGGGAGACCCATAAGAATACAAGTCTTACAAACATTTTCTATATCATTTGAAATTTACGCATGTGATTAAAAAAGGTTTAAACATATTTTAGAGTTTGAAAATCATTTACAAACATTATTACACATCATATAATGGCTATTTAGTGAGTAAAGGCTTAAAACTACTAGCTTAAATCCAAAGCAATCTAAGAAGGCATGGAATCCAAAGCCACAGTGAGCAGTACATATATTTTTCAAAGCATGCAAGTAAAGAGAGCAACTGCAACTACAATCTCAAGGTTTGTAAGTGAAAATGGTAGACTTTATAGATTTATAAATCACAGCTTCATTAGCAGGAATGGATAGCATGTGCTTAGGAACTTATCTAATGGACCAAGAGAGGCTTCTCTGAGCCTCTCTGTATAATCATCATTGACCGATGCCTGATGGTAAAAACCAATGGTTTTGAATATATGCTAGGATTTATGACAGAGGTTGGCTATTCAAAGGCTCTTCTTGTAGGTTATAAATATATTTGAGACTATATTCTTCTATAACATTTATAACTTTGTATTCTCCATTTTTGTTCACTAAACGAATTCCTGTTGTCAATTTCATAAGATATATTCTTGACACCATTAACATATATATATATATATATATATATATATAAAAGAAAATTTATAAAATTTTATGTGAGTAATTTTTTTTGGAGAAGAAGAGAAAACGATAAGAAGCATTTGAGAAATATACTTTCGATAAGAGAAAGGGTGAGCCCTTTGGTTGTCGTATTACTCTCCCTTATTGAAGTGGATGCCATGCACTAACACATCCTCTGGCTGGTTGGATCGAGTTTGGGTCTTATTATATTTTTGGACAAATTATTATTTCAAAATGGGTCAGTTTACAGTCCATTTACATATAGTTCAAATTTTTGAACAACGCTTCACTTCAGGCTAGAACAGTTGCGGACGCATCCATTGGAGACCAAAAGAGACTTTGGTCGAATCTCTCCTTCTTTCTCTCCTCTTAGCCTCAGGTTTTTCATTTCAAAAACAACATATCGAGTTTATGATACTTTAGATCACAAATTCAAAACTCTTGTTCACTGCAGTCATCCTAAATGATAATTTAAATCGATTATGTAATGCAATCGTAGTCAACTAAAGAGATTAACATTTTGGCACTATTGTATCTTGGGAAGACGTTTTGTTCTTACTCTAAGCAGACATTCGCTTGTTTAATCAAGTGGGGTAGAAATGGAAAATATCATCTTAAGGAACGCATCATAAATGTACCTTTGAGCGATCTCTAGTAGTTTCACCAATACAACCATTCTCAATTCTCATAATCCAAAACTAAAACACATGCGCGTGCACGTGCATGGGCACACATATAAATATATATAATCGACTACCACCTCAAATTCTTCCTGCTTTCAACCATATGTTCTAATTTAAATAATTATATATGTGATAGGGGAGAGAAATAATAATTGTTTGAATCATAATATGTGGTTGAAATCGGGGGATTTGAGGTGTACCAAAAATGAGATGTAGAGATCCTATCATACATATATAGTTTTGCTTGAAAAATGTCGCTAACTTTTTTCAACTTTCAAGCTGCTGTCAAAATAGGGATTTTAATATGTTTCAGTAGGGTATATTGATGTGGAAAGCTTAACATTAGTAGCTATTGAGTTCAAACTATTAGACTATTTGTTGAAACTTCGTCTACAACGTTTCGTACTTACCATATTTTGACTATGACAACTATATACGTTGGTTTTATGTACTAACTTGTTTTTTGTAGGAATATTTACAAGACCGGATTCAAATAATCTTCATGCTATTCATATGTTTTGTATTGTATTTTTGTCTAGAGTTAAAATGATGTTAAAATACCTCCTTTTGGATATATATGTCGACACGTGCACATACACTCATTTCTGAGCATATTTGCATTCTCCAGTCAAATTCAGACATCTGAATCGACCATTTCAGACATCTGAATCTGGAATCGAAAATGATTTTCCAGACAATATTCAGACGTCTGAATTGGTATTTTCAGACGTCTGAATCAGATCAAAAAAGACCTATTTGCTTTCTGATTTGCATGTGAACGATTTTAGAAGTCTGAACTCTATTTTTCAGACGTCTGAATTCCTATAATGGCTATATTTTTGAACAGACATTTCTCTTCCATAAAGAGATACGACTTTTAATCAACGGTATGACCATATATTTTCATGATAACCATCCACGAACAATTGCACCTTTTTATAATCTATATAAACATGTTAGAATCATCAGTTTGATACACGAAATCGATCTAACTCCTTCTATTCTTAATCTACTTTGATTCTAACACCCTTGTGCATTCAAGTTCATACAAAATCATTCATTCACTTCCACATTCTTAACACACACACACACACACACACACATATCGAAAAGAGAAGATTATAGGAAGGTTGTACTATCAAGAGACAAATCCGTGTTATCAAGAACACATTGTGTCAAATACACTTTGTACAAGTTGAAGTCATGTTCTCCTGTCGGTTGTGGAGGCATCGAAATCATGTTCTGTTGTTCAGATGTTGTAAACCTGTTCGTCCGGGTTAAGTGAGGTTTGTTGTTAGTGAAATTCCAGAAGGAGTCTGGGACTGGACGTAGAACAGGAAGTTCAAACCAGTATAAAAATTGCTGGTGTGCTTGTTTTATTTTATTTTATAATTCTATAGTATCTTAGTTTATTTCCGCATTAGTTTAGTATAATTCCATATAGCATGATCCGCACTATCTTTTCATTTGGTATCAGAGCATAACGACTTTTCATTTGGTATCAGAGCCGGTTTCATAAAACCGTTACACAGTTATCTGATATCTTGCTAATATGCAAAACAACACCAGCACTAGCGCTGTCACTAATACTAGTTTGTTGAAGGTCAATCTAATGCACGACCTCCACTATTCAATGGTATGAATTACAACTATTGGTCAACACGAAAGTGAATTTACATGCAAGCCAATAGTTTTGATGCATGGAATATTACACAAGCAGAATATACTGCACCTACTGCTGAATATTCTACATGGACAGCTGCACAAAAACAAGATGCTACCGCTAATGATAAAGCTATGAATATGTTGTTTTGTGCATTAGATAAAAATGAATTTAACCGAGTTAACATATGTAACACTGCTTATGAAATATGGAGAACACTAAAAGTCACTCATGAAGGTACTAATAAGGTTAAACAAAGCAAAATATCTATGCTTAAGAATCAATTTCAAAATTTTAGGATGAAGCAAGATGAATCAATTAATGATATGTCTCCAGATTTCAAGATATTCATCATTCTTTACTAAGATTAGGAGAAATACACTCCGATTTTGATATTGTTTCAAAAATCCTTAACTCTTTAACGGATGAATGGGAAAGAAAAGTCTTAGCTATTGAAGAAGCTAATGATCTTTCTACCATGAAACCAAAAGAGTTAATAGGAAATCTAATGTCCTCGGAAGTTAATTTGCAGGCAAAAAGAGTTCAAGCACAAGACAAAAAGAATATGACATTTCATGCAGGAAAAGAAGAATCAGACTCAGATGAAGAAGATTTAGCATTTATTGCTAAAAACTTTAAAAATTTCTTGAAGTACAGAAAAGGAAATCGAAATAACGGAAAAAGAACATCAACCACAATTCAAGTAAGCCATCTTCATCTATACTAGAATGTTTTAACTGCCACAAGAAGGGACACATGCAAAAAGATTGTTCAGAACAAAGAAATGGTAAACAAAATAAATATAGAAAGGATAAATTCAAAAAGAAGGCATTTTCAGTAAAATGGAATGACCCAGAGTCTTCGTCTTCTGAAAGTGGCGGTGACAGTGAAAATGAACAAGAAAATGTTTGTTTCATGGCTACAGAGAATGAGGTAAAGGATCTTACTTTTGATGACATGATTGAAATTAATTTAGAACTTCTTGATACTTTAAAAAGTATCAAAAGAAAATGTAAAAAGGCTCTAGAAAATTAGATAAAAGCAGAATTCAAGAGAGATATTCTTAATGATGAAACGAAAATATTAGAAGAAGAACTTGGAAAACTTCAAGATACCTTCTCTAATGATAACTCTCAACTTACTTTATTGAGTCAAGAAATTGAAACTCGAAAAGAAAACAATGATTCTCTTGTCTCTGAAAATCATGAGTTGAAAATTAAGATCAAAATGATAGAATTAAATTATACTTGCCTCAAAACCAAGTTAGATAATATTACTAGAAATGTTTCTAACTTTAATAAAGGACGAGAACTCTATCCAAAATTATTGAAAATTCTCAATCCACTTCTAGTAAAAAAGGGACTAGGATACCCTAAGAATTCAAAGGCTTCATCTAAAAAGGAAATTAGGAGAAATATTTCTAATCCTACTACTCGTCCAAAAAGAAATACTAACTCAAAAACCATAAAAATGTGGGTTCCTAAAACAAACAATAGTGTGATTAGGATTAAATATATAAATACCTTTTTGGAATCTGCTCATAAAAATAAAAATTATATTTTTAAGGGGGATACTGGACCCACTTGGGTTTGGTTTTCTAAGACCTAACTCTTAGGACCCTATCACAAAGTGGGTACCAATGTCATTATTATTTTTTGCAGGACTTACTTAAAAAGAGAGAAAAATGGATACTCGACAGCGGTTGCTCAAAACATATGACTAGAGACAAAAAAATGCTACCAAACATTACTTACTCAGATGGAGGCTCTGTCGCTTTTGGAGACAATTCCAAAGGATATATCATCGGAAAAGGCGACGTCAGTAATGTCGTATATCTAATTTACCTCTTATTTCCAATATTTTACTAGTCAAAAATTTAAAACACAATCTTTTTAATATCAGCCAGTTATGTGACAAAGGATTCAAAATCTCTTTTTCTGAAGATAAGTATAGCATTTTTGATAAAAATCAAAATCTTATATTTGAAGGAAATAAAGACAGAAATATCTATATTCTGAATATGAAAATCAATCACAATTCACATATGTGTTTAATAATGAAAAATGATCCTTGGCTGTGGCATAAAAGATTCTGTCATATCAACTTCAAAACTATAAACAAGCTTTCTAAAATTGATTTAGTCAGAGGTTTACCAAAAATGAACTTCAAAGTCAATCATATTTGTGATGCATGTAAATTAGGAAAGTTAACCAAATCATCTTTTAAATATAAGAAAGTTATTTCTACATTACAACCACTTGAATTACTACACATGGATCTATTTGGGCCAACCCAAGTTCAATCCTTAAACTACAATAGATATGTATTTGTAATAGTAGATGACTTTTCAAGATATACTTGGACCATTTTTATGAAAAATAAAAGTGAAATGTTTGAGCATTTTAAATTTTTTGTCAAACGAATCCAAAATTTAAAAGGTTTAAAAATAAAGAACATAAGAAGTGATCATGGAGGAGAATTTGAAAACAAAGTTTTTGACCATTTTTGTAAAAGGAAAGGATTTTTTCATAATTTTTCGTTCCCTAGAACTCCACAACAAAATGGAGTTATAGAACGTAAAAACAGAACTTTACAAGAATGTGCAAGAACTTTGTTAAATGGAAGCACTCTTCCAAAACATTTTTGGGCAGAACCTGTTGCAACTTCTTGTTATGTTTTGAATCTTGTGTCTATTCGACTTCTCACGAAAAAAAACCTTTTATGAACTTTTTACTGGAAGAAAACCAAAGATATCTTATTTTAAATTTTTTGGTTCAAAATGTTTTATATTAAATACCAAACATCAGCTTGGAAAATTCGATGCGAAATCCGACGAAGAAATCTTTCTAGGATATTCAGATCGTAGCAAAGCTTATCGGATATTTAATAAAAAATCAAATACTGTTGAAGAAACTTTACATGTATCTTTCGATGAAAATTTTCAACAAAAACCAAGTATAAAAGATGAAGAAGATTTTCTGGATAACATCACAAATACGGAAACCACAAATCTTGAAATTGATGAAAACATTATTCACAATAATGATGAATTAAGATCTCCACCAAAAATATTATGGGATCATCCCGTTCAAAATATTATCGGAGAAATTAATTCAAATGTACGAACTAGAAGTCAACTAAATCAAATAGGCCACGTAGCATTCCTTTCCAATATTGAACCAAAGAATCCCAAAGAAGCTTCCACAGACGACTATTGGATCATTGCAATGCAAGAAGAGCTAAATTAGTTTGAACGCAATGAAGTTTGGGAATTAGTTCCTAGACCAAGTGATCAAACTATTATTGGAACGAAATGGGTCTACAAGAACAAAGCAGATGAACAAGTCAACATTACTAGAAATAAAGCAAAGTTAGTTGCATAAGGATACAATCAAGAAGATGGAATTGACTACGAGGAAACATTTGCTCCGGTCGCAAGACTAGAAGCAATACGGATCTAAATGGCCTATGCATGTTTTCACAATTTCAAATTTTATCAAATGGACGTTAAAAGTGCCTTTCTGAATGATTATATAAAAGAAAATGTGTATCTTTAAACCTCCCTTATTAATTCACGAGAAATTTCCTGATCATGTTTACAAACTTAAGAAAGCTCTATATGGTTTAAAACAAGCACCACGTGCTTGGTATGATCGACTAAAGACCTATCTAATTTGTTCGGGATTTCAAATTGGGAAAGTTGATCAAACACTTTTCATTAAACATTCGAAAAGGGATATTTTAATAGTTCAAATTTATGTTGATGATGTCATTTTTAGTTCTACCAATGACAAGTTATATCAGGACTTCTCCAAAATAATGACCAAGGAATTTAAAACGTCCCACATGGGAGAACTAACATATTTTCTTGGTTTACAAATTAAACAACTTCAAAATGGAATCTTCATTAATCAAGAAAAATATTATGATAATTTAATCAAACGATTCAGAATGGAAAACACTTCTGCCAAATCGACTCCAATATGTACAATTACACATCTTGAAAAAGATGAAAGTGCAAAAGTGTTGACAAAAAATTATACCGAAGTATGATTGGATCATTAGTATATTTAACGGCAAGTCGACCTGACATGATGATGTGTGTCTGTTTGTGTGCTAGATTTCAGGCCAATCCAAAGGAATCACAATTAAGAGCCGTGAAACGTATGTTACGTTATCTCACTAACACCAAGTATTTCGGTCTATTCTATCCAAAAGAGTGTTCACTCGAGCTAGTTTCATATAGTGATGCTAATTTCAGAGGATCTCGAACAGATCGAAAAAGCACAAGTGGTACGTGCCATTTTATTGGAAAATCACTAGTGTCCTGGTTTAGTAAGAAACAAAACTGCTTTTCTCTCTCTACATATGAAGCAGAATATATTTCTATTGCTTTGGCTTGTGCTCAAGTAATCTATATGCAACAGACACTTAGAGATTTCAATATAAACTTAACAAATTGAACTATATATTGTAACAATTCTAGTGCTATTAACTTGTCTAAAAATCCTATTAATCATTCACGAACAAAACATATTGACATTCATTATCATTTTCTTCGTGATAATGTTGAAAAAGGAATAATAAATTTGGATTTTGTTTCTTCTAAAAATCAGTTGGCTGATATTTTTACAAAACCTCTTTTAGAAAATATTTTTATCAAACTTAGACGAGAGCTTGGTATTGCCTCGCTTAAAAATTTATGGAATCTTTCTATGGGCTATTTATATCTCTGGTTAACTTACCACATCAATACTCCTACCTCTTATCGTCCAAAACAAACTCTTTCATTTAGAACTTCCTTTTTTGTTTAAAATCTCTGTATATTATTGTTTCAAACATCTCAGCCACCACTTATTAGCTTACATTCTATTTTTAAACTTTTCAATATCTTTTATAAACTCATTCCGTTCTCTTTTCTACCAAAAGCTTTATCACTATGGATTTCAACATGCTTATTCTCCTTTTCACTATGGCTTCAAACAACATCTCTGAAAACTCACCTTCATCATATTCTACATCTTCTTTAGAAATACTGGCTACTCCAATACCACTAGAACCGGCTAGACCTAATCCTTCACATGAACCATCTGGTTATACTCCAGAAAGGAAGAAATCTCGACGATTTCTTTCCTTCGGTTCTCCATTAACTAAAGAAAAATAGCCGAGATTCATCATTACCAGAAAGAACAGTTGGATTTGCAACGGGAAATGTATTACGAACAAAAAGTTGTTGCCAAACGACTTAGTTTCATTGAACAAGTGGCATTAAAATTCTATGGTACATCTCCAAAGAAAGATGTAGTTCAACCTTCAACTTCGAATCTATGGAAGCCTGGTCCACAACATCCTCTGGTTTCTCCAAACTCTTCGGAACGTCAACCCTATTGGTCTCCATTACAACCATACACAGGATAACCAAGATTGAACTGGAAGCTTGCAAGACTCCAAGTGATTCGAACTAATGCTTTCATTTATTTATATTTGTTTTGAATGATCAAAATTGTATTCTATATATCATTCAAATAATAATAAATTTATTTTTATTTTATTTTTATTTTTTATTTTATGGTCTGAAGTGTGTTTTGATACACTTTTCAGACGTCTGAATATTGTCTTTATAGTCGATTTTCTTCAGATTCAGACGTCTAAATCTCCCAAATCAGACATTTGAATATAGGCCAAAATGAACTAAAACCTTTCTGACTCGATTTTCTTCATTTCAGACGTCTGAAATGAATATTTCAGACGTTTGAAATCATCTGGCTATTCAAATTTGAATTGCTTTTTGCACGTTTTCCTATGTAACTACCCCTTTTTCGACCCCTACCTTTCTTCTTCCCTCATTCTTCATCTTCTTTTTCAGCTTATTCCTTCATTAAATATCAAAACTTTCTTCCATATATTCGCTAATGGCTCCAAAACAAAACAAAATCAAGCCCATCTACTTCGTCATCTACCCCAAACGTCGATCAATGGCTATGGAATAAGCAAGCAAGACAACATTTTGCATAGATGAGTAGATCTCAGTTCTTTCCGGGTTCTTTCATGAAATTGAAGAATTCGAGGCTTATCCGATTCAACAAATTGTAAGATTAAATGGGTTAGAATCTCTTGTCTCTTATGCAGCTAATAATACCAAAATCAATCACCTTTTGGTTAAGCTATTTTATGTAATATGAATTTGGACCATCACACTCCTCACAATCGCAACGATTGCATTTGGAAATTAGTTTGTGGCGTTAAAATTTATCTACCCCTTGCTCAACTTGGTGATATACTTCAATGTCCATCAATAGGGACTGATTTGGATGAAATTGATGTTTCTTTAAACTTAGATGATAGAAACGAGGTCTCACACCAATTTTTGAATGATGACATAACTAGTCTTACCTCCATTCAACTCCGCCCACAAGCTCGTATCCTCCACAGAGCTTTGATTCGCTCCATTTTTCCACGGACATGAAGTTATTAAGTTGCTAAAAAAGAAACTTCCAAGCCCTTTATGCTATCTATACCCGTCAATCCATTAATTGGGCTCAAGTGATTTTGGAAGAATTCATGGATGTTAATCGTCGAAGGCGCTATAAGACCTTTCATTATGGTGCTTATATAATGAAGATTCTCTAAAACTTTAGCATTTCTTTTCCTGATTCGGAATTCACAGCGATCAAAGAGCTTAGATCAAAGACTTTGGGTCTTATGGGTTTGCCAAAATGACCGGGAAGTTTGGCATATATTTCATTTCCAGAATGGGTTGCCAACCGTGATCAAAACCAACCCCATCCTCATCAACATGTTCAACCTATTACTCCACCCTCTGAAGAAGAAGACGATGATGAGATAGTGGTCCTTTCTCCCGACACTAGCTCAAGGAATGCTTTGGTCACTCTCTCCCAAAACCAAGCTAAGCTTAGAACCCGAATGGTCAATATCGAAAAGAAAACTGAAAAGCGCTTTAATTCCATTCATGGTTTTCTAAAAAAATTTAGGAACGTATTGGTTTCTCCACCTCATCATCTACCGAAGCTTTCAACCTTGCTCCATTTCAACGGTCATCAAGCTTGGGGAACAACAATGGTAATGAAGATGAAGATGATGATGATGGTGATGAATGTAGTGATTCCAGCCCTACGTTTTAAATTCCTTTGGTATTAACTAGTTTGTTTTGAACTCTGTCATTGCTTATTTTTTTTATTTTTGGCATAAACTCCTACATTATCTGCTGGTATTGTATTATGTTCTAAATACTCTACTCTGCTTTGTCATATATTCATACTTTCCTTTTTGCGATGCTAAAGGGGGAGAAGGAGTTGATATAGTCTATTTATTCTAACTTGCTTTTTGACAGGGGGAGCTTATAGAAAAAGGGAAAATATATTACTCGTATTATATTTATATAGTTGTCATCATCAAAAAGGGGGAGAATGTTGAAACTTCGTCTACAAAGTTTCATACTTACCATATTTTGGCTACGACAACTATATAAGTTGGTTTTATATACTAACTTGTTTTTTGCAGGAACATTTACAAGACCGGATTAAAATAAGCTTCATGCTATTCATATGTTTTGTATTGAGTTTTTGTCTAAAGTTGAAATGATGTTAAAATCTTTCCTTTTGGATATATATATATGCCGACACGTGCACATACACTCATTTCTGAGCATATTTGCATTTTCTAGTCAAATTCAGACGTTTGAATTGACCATTTCAGACTTCTGAATCTGGAATCAAAAATGATTTTCCAGACAATATTCAGACGTCTGAATTGGTATTTTCAGACGTCTGAATCGGGTCAAAAAGGACCTATTTTCTTTCTGATTTGCACGTGAACGATTTCAGAAGTCTGAACTCTATTTTTCAAACGTTTGAATTCCTATAACGACTATATTTTTGAACAGATATTTCTCTTCCATAAAGAGATACGACTTTTAATCAATAGGTATGACCATATATTTTCATGATAACTATCCACGAATAATTGCACCTTTTTATAATCTATATAAACATGTTAGAATCATCAGTTTGATACAAGAAATCGATCTATCTCTTTCTATTCTTAATCTACTTTGATTCTAACACTCTTGTGCATTCAAGTTCGTACAAATCATTCATTTACTTCCATATTCTTCACATGCACACACATATATATATATATGTGTATATATATATATATATCGAAAGGAGAAGATTATAGGAAGGTTGTACTATCAAGAGACAAATCCATGTTGTCAAGAACACATTGTGTCAAATACTCTCTGTATAAGTTGAAGTCCCATTCTCCTGTTCAGGCAAGTGAAGTCCTCTTCGGCTGTTGAGGCATCGAAATCCTATTCTGTTGTTCCGGTGTTGTAAACCTGTTCCTCCGGGTTAAGTGAGGTTCATTGTTAGTGAAATTCCAGAAGGAGTCTGGGACTGGACATAGAATGAGAAGTTTGAACCAGTATAAAAATTCCTGGTGTGCTTATTTTATTTTATTTTGCATTGCTATATATCTTACTTTATTTCCACAATAGTTTAGTATAATTCCATATAGCACGAACTGCGTTGTCGTTTCATTTGGTATCAGAGCATAGCGACTTTTCACTATTGACTTCGTAATTGTCGTTAGTAAACTATTAATAGAATAGGATTAATTTTGCAATATTACAAAACAGTACTTACATAAACAATTAGTCGTAGAATGAATATGATTCAATTTATAGTTAAGTACTCAAAACAAATAGTATATAGAATACTGAAAGTAAATCAAAAATTATAGACTTGATTTGAGGGAGGCTCGTAGTTGTAATTTCCTAGGACAGAATTTTGTCCCTAAACTTCTACTTCACACCATAGACGTCTGCCTTGCAGATTATAACTCTCGACCCAAGACATGCAGAAATGCCTTTAATTTTGGTAAACTTCAATACTCGATTCTCTTTTAATTACATGAAGAAGAGTATATTGAGGAGGAGTACTTGGAGCAGAATAAAATTGTTTTATGTTTGGAATTTTTAGCCTATATTTTGCCATTGCAAAGGCACGACTGTTGCTATTGGCAGGAAAGGAAATGGTCGTTAGAAATCAGTTATGTCTATTAAAAAAGAAACCTCTTTCCAAAACATAATTTTCTAGAACTAAAGAAAACTATTTTTATGCAGACTAGGCCCGCCTGAACTCGGCAACCCATCTAACCACGAGACTCCAAGGCCATTCTACATTTTAACATATTATTTCAAGTGCCTTCATGCATTTTTTCTTATACTAATTTAAATATATATCATGTTGATATATATATATATATATATATATCCTAAATATTACCCGATGTGGTACTTTAATTTCTAGCAAATTTCCAACAATACTCCATATTTTTTATTTAAACTTTAACATATCCCACATTTGAATAGAAAATATGTTGTTCCAACCATTAGAGAATATGACTTGATATGCATTTAGAGAGGTGTTTTCTGGATTTGAACCTTCCATAGCGAACATTTATCAGATTTACTTTGCAAAGTACTGATATGAAATCTTGAACTATTTTCTTTTTATAGTAAACCTAAACGGCAGTGTCACACATACCAAAGCTGACATATTTCAGTTCATTTAGTTGTGTTCTTTTTGGTCCTGAACAGATCCTATCTTCATGAGAGCTTTAGAAAGTTTAACCATATAACCCTCATAGATGCGACCCTACATCACTCTCATATAAGTAATACTAATTAAGAATACCCTGCCGCATTCCTCTTACAGTAAGATATTAGTATTATTAAGAATAAAAATTCATCCTAATTTTCTTACAGGAAACACTCTTTAATCATCATAGGAATGAGTATGTTTGTGTGTTTTTCACCACTTGAGACTTCCCTATCCAATTTTCCTATTGAATCTAGACCATGAGATCTCCAATCAGCTATGTTAGGTTTTCGCCAGGTTATGTTTTATTATATTGGCCTTAAACCTATTTCCCTTGATGTAAATATTAATTTCTCCTTGCAGATCAGCTATATTTTCCTTTGACTTCACATAATCAATTAATATTACTCCATTCTTGAAAAAGTCTTTAATAGTTCTTTGCCAGCTTCTTATGTGCATTGACTTTCCATTGTAATTTTTTTTTATCCCTTTGATTGCGGCCATGCTACCACAATGTATATAAACAGTAGTCATATGCTCAGGAAATAGTAGAATATATTCTAAAGATTTTAGAAGCCATTCCGCTTCTTCAGCAGCTTTATCTAAGATTATGAATTCGGCTTCCATTATTGATCGTGCGATCATGATTTGTTTTGATGACTTCCAGGACACTGTTACAACACCAAGAGTAAATACTTATCCCCTTGTGGATTATTTTCCATGTTTCCAGATATCCAATCTGCATCGCAACATCCTTCCAAAAAAGCAGGATATTTTGAGTAATGTAACCCATGATTCATTTTCCGTTTTAAGTATTCTAACCAAAGCATTCCTATGATCTTTCCAAGGATAGATGAATACATTTTTAATCTACCAACACAATAGGTTGAATCGAGTCTTGTACAATTCATTATGTACATCACACTTCCTAAAATTTGTGTGTATTTCAACTATGTACATCACACTTTATATGAAAAAATGTATTCAAAGAACTCAGCATCATCACTTTTCAATATAGTGTTTACATGAATGTCAGGTATTTCTGATTTGAAAACTAGAAATCTATATGTTGTGTTATTGCTTGCGTATCTAACAAAAACACAGTCAATAGTTTTGGTCCAAGTTTTATTGCTTAGGTAAAGGAACTATTAGCTTAGCCAAACAGCCCCACACTTGTAGTTTCTTATAAGAAGGAATTTTTCCTTTCCATAACTCATAAGGAGTCTTGTTTGTCTCTTTAGGAGGGTTCGATTTAAGATGGTGTTGACAGCAAATAGAGCATCACCCCATAGATTATGTGCAACTCCAGAACTATTAAGCATGGAATTAATCATATCCTAGAATGTTCTAATTTTTTCATTCTGCGACTCCATTTTTTTAAGGAGTGTGATATATAGTTGTTTGATGAACAATTCCATGTGAGGTACAAAATTTTGCGAATGCATGTGATTCATATTCTCCTCCTCTATCGGACCTTATGAGCTTAATTATCATATCGCGTTATTCTTTATTCCGCCTTGTAACTTTGAACATGTCCAAAGCTTCATCTTTACTATATATTAAGTATGCATAACAATATTTGCTACAATCATCTATACATATGACATGATAATTTCTTGCCTCTATGATTTGATATTGCCATAAAGTCACAAAGATTGAAATGGATTAATATGTCTTGTGAAAAATGAACAAGTGCAATACACAAGGACTATGATAGCTAGTTAAAGTATGCTACACTACGAGCTATGCCCGAAGATAAGAGCAGATAAAGCAATCAAGTAATTACAAAAATTTCAATAAAATAAATTTTATTCATTCACAAAAACATAGGGGCATATAGCCTAGCCTGCTGGGCTTACACAAGGAGGAAAGAAAAAATATCTATAAGCCCAGCTCCTTTGCTGGTTGGGTCAAGGAATCCAGTTGCTCCTTATTCAGCACAGCCGGCATCGGGATCCTTACCGACCTCATCTTCTCCAGCACCTTTGCCTAAGCGTAGAAAAAGCCAAGCTGCCAAACTTGCTAATGGAGGTTGGAAACTGAAAATTTTACCTAAGAAGGTTGCTTAACATGATCCTCGGTCAGTTTTTCCACTTGGCCTCCTCCTCCTTCCTAGCGGAAACTACTAATGCAACCATCTGACAATTAGCAGTATTTTTGGTCAAGTCTGCTCGTAGTTGGTCGGTTTCCTTCTCTAACTTCTCCTACCTCTCCTTAAGGTATGCCTCCCTCTCTCATGCCTCGACCATCTCACATGTCGACTTTTGGGCCGCTTCCTTGCTCCTCCTCTTGGCCCCTTCCATTACCTCCTAGGCCTTGGTAGTATCTTCCTCTTCTGCCTGTAGAGCCACCACCTCAGCCTTCAGATCAATTTGAAGATTTTCCACTTTCTCCCGAATTCCCATGCAGTGGCAGCAAGCCTAGATCAAAATATAACAAAAGTAAAAGGCAAACAAGTTCGTAGTCAAAAGCTTACTAGTAAGGAATTCAGGGTTGGAAGTCTATCACATTTTTCAGGGAATGTTGGTTCAAGCCAGATTGAACACGTCAAGCTTAAGAGAGGGCCTCTTTTGGCATAAGTTGGAAGGTCAAAAGCATTCACTCCATGTCGGTGGAATCCTTGGCATGGTAAAGGTCCAAAGCAACTTGCCCCAATAGTGCGGCATCCTCGTTAACATCCAAATCCTCCATTGCATCTATATATTTAGAAACTCCTTGAAAGGCATGCCAACCTCAACTATAGAGGACGGGCCATCCAAGTCTCTCTTCCTCTTCTTCTTTCTCTCAATGGACTGCTGGAGTGACTTTATGGGGCTGGAGGACACATCACCAACCTTCCAAATGTTTTCGAGCACAGGTGGGGCTGCTGTATAGCAGATGCGGTAGGTGCGATTGGGGAGGTAAGAATTTGAGTCACGATAGCCTTAACTCTCCCAATTTCTCATCAAAATCATTGAAACCTAAATCACTGGCCATTGAAACAACAAAGAATAAACAAGAATTAGTCAAAATTCAAAGTAAAAGAAGACAAGTGCAAATAAACTATCATCAGCATCGTCCCAACCCTTATTTTTTACAAGGTGCGAGCATGGTAAGGCTAAGCTGTCTACACTAATTTGGTCCATCCCTACATGAGGCTTGATCAGAGACCCACCTCTTCGTATCGAGGATACAAAGGGTCGTACGCAGGAATCTTCCTGGAGAAGGGACTTGCGTCCTTACTAGTGCCTGATTCTTTGACCAGACGCTGCTTTCCTTATTTTGGTTATATTATATATGTATGTATGTATGTATATGTATGTATATATATCTATGTATATGTATGTATGTATAAACACACATATAATATATATATGTGTGTGTGTTTGCATACCATAAAGTTGATTTTGGTTGTTTGGCATTTTAAAAGTAAATCAAACAATTTAAAACTAGTTTTAATTAACAGACAGTTTTAAATAAAAATTGCGATTTTCATAAAAGTCCATTTTGTAAAACTTGAATTAGCAATGTATTATATATATGTGTGTGTGTGTGTGTCTGTGTGTGTCTGTGTGTGTGCGCACATATATGCAATAATCGAGTCAATGTTTTAAATTCAAAAACATAGTATAACATATGTATTCAAATAAGTTGTAATTTAAAATATATATATATATATATACATATATATATATATATATATTCAATCAAAATAACAATCTTAGATCTAATTGTTAACTTTAAATAAAAGTTTTAAGAGAGTGGAACCAGATTCCGAATGAGAAGTGAAACTTTAACAAAAAAATTCCATACATAAATCTTAAAATGAGTTAAATTTATTCCAATGTAAATACTGACCAAATTTGTTTCAAAATAATTCGTAACAGTATATTCAATTTCTAAACTAGTAATATAAATTTAAATCAACTAATCAAAAATTTCAAAACAAAATATTGTTCAAACAATAATTTCTAAAATAGAAAAGAATTAGATAACAAGGCACATACAAATTCAAGGCAAAAGGATTCTAGTCTAAACTAAATATACAATATAAACAAAAGAACATAGTTGGTGATAGATCTATTGGTATTAACATAAATAACATAAACTATTAGGGAATGAAGAACATCTATTGATCTGAGATGCATCAAAATAATAGACATGCTTTTAATTAAGGGGTTTTTATTTACATGTTTGAAATTAATCAATTAAACATTCAAATCCAAACATATGAATGATAAAGCATATAAATAAATAAATTAGAGAATCAGCTTAGGAGGTTGCCAATAAATCACACCTTAAATATTGATATCTCCTTAGATCTTCAAGATCCACACTTAATCTTCGCAAGAGATGAATGAACCACTTGCATTTCACTTTATTTGATGTTTTTTAATTTTAAATTGAAAGATTTTTGAAAATATTTAATTTGTTTTCTTCCATGGAAGGTTAGGACGAGTAAAGAGAGAACAACTAATGAGAAAGAATGAACCGTTTATAGGAAATGAATTAGTGGATTTGTTTTGATTGATGAAACCTTTCCCATTCTTTAATTAAAACTTCCCTACTTAATTCCCTTGATTATCTCTCTCTCCACTCTTCCCTCTTCACGTGGTATGGTTGAAATTACATGTCATCAAATGGCATAAAATTTCCATAAATCGCTTCATGCAATTATCTTTTACTTAAACCGATTTAAAATTACATCAGTATCGTATATCAATGTGCGCAAATATAACTTTTAAAAATGGATTCAAACAATTACAAAAACTTCCAAACATCAACTAAATTAAATAAAAATTAATATTTCTTAAATATTAACTAATTTGATTAATTTACAGTATGTTATAAATGAATTAAATCATGTGGTTTTTGGAGAATTCATCATTAAGGTTATGTGTCTTAATGGTGTAAATTCAGCAGTGATTAATGTCGAACAGTTCGAATGTTAACATTCACACGTCATCTTAACTAGTGGTGTGAATTTTGGCTGAATATTTCGCTTTTATAAATTTTTGTAAAATACACCAATTCCCTTTGTCAAAACTATATTACATTAAGACCTATGGAATTTGGTTTTGGTCAAAACTCCAATATCGTCTACATTCAACTTTGTAATTCCAAATACAAAATCCTTAGTTCAATAATAGAAATATTATTAACTGTACTTCTCTAGCCAAAGACTTTGATTTTGATTTGACTACAGTTGACAGTGATACTTACCCCATACAACAGAGGAGACAAATTCTTTGTTGAATAATGTTTCGATTCCAATGCTTCAACTCATACCTAGCTATAGACGTTTGATGAACGTCATGCCATGATTTAACTATAATAAAAGTAGAGCGTCCATATCGAAGTTTCACAGTATTCTCAAGTCGAGGGAATCATGTAACATCGTCACTTCGAGATTTTCGGTTTGACCTTAGTTATATTAACCAACAGAGAACTCTCAAGTGAGTCATTCTAAAGTTATCCAATAACTATCAGTACGTAACCCCTTGGTGTCCCAGTAGTTATGAGAAATTCATTGCCTACCATTCGAAGATCATTATGTACTCTAGTCTCAATGGATTAATTGATATCCTTTCTCGAAACATATTGAATAGGAATATTTAAAAAAATACGTAATAATCATTGTGATAAAATTCTCATGATTATAACACATTGTAATTATTATCACATAACATATCATATAAGGATGTTCCATCTATATACTTTAAATAAATTACTTAATTATTTACATCATTTTATAACAAGTATATGAAAGAAAGAAAAATACCTTTTATTTTGAATAAGATTGGTCACAGAGCTAGATATATATGACAAATTGCATAATTACCCCTAAGTCATACCCTTAACTCTAACCGAGATTTCAACTAACTATTGTGGGTCAAACTATTTCCACCATAGCATCGGGAAAACAACACACAATTCAGAGAGACCAACACATCGCCAATCTTCTCGCTCCTCACCCATGACAACGTCGTTATATCCTTGGTTCTTGCTTATGATTGGCCCGACGTCATGGTTCAAGAAATGGAATATAGAGTAGTCTCGTTTCACTATAGCTGCCTTATTTATCATCATCTTTTTTTGGGGAGGCCGATTCCCCTATCATTAACTGGTCCAACCTCATTAGCCCCTCATAGTGGAGGTTGGCATTAGTGCCAAAAGTCATAGGTCCTTGTGGTTGGCAGTGGCAGTCTTTGGCAAGTTTAAATGTTCATTCAATGTAGCGAAGCTGATGCTAGCATAAGTAAGAAATTCCCCAATCAATAGACAAGTTACGCAAATGAAGGTGGATAAAAGAATGAAGGGAAAAGAAAAGAAGCAGAGACTTATTAGGGACTGCAAGTTAAGGCACTCGAGCCCCGGGTTGATCCCAAGGGAATTAAAGAGTATCTTGTCATCTAGTCGGGGGTGGATTTGTGAAGAACGCTTGAGAAAATCATACGTTTGGTGCAAGACTGGAAGTGGTTGTAAGTTCCGACTGGATGGCCAGCATCTTTCTACTGCCGAAATATTATGTCAATAAAATTAGCATTTGTCTTAGGAAGGCTGAGTGCATACAAGCAACATAGACACCACATAAGAACTGACAGTTGTTAGGAGTTAGCTAATTGGGAGCAAGCTTATATGCATTAAGGATCAAAACAAAATAGGGTTGGAGGGGCAACATAAACCCAACCTTGAAACAGCCGAAGGGGAAGGCAAAGTAGCCTAGGGCAGGATGATCGGGACGTTCGATGGCAGCGGGGTAATGAGCCATCCCCATGTTACATCCTTGGCTAGACAAAAGCTTGGCCAGGTCGGTCCTCCTATATTACAACTCAAAATCCTTAAGACTAGGACACCTGCATGGTTGATCTTTCAGCAAATGTAAATCATGAAGTGGCCACCTAAAACAAAAGCATCCTAGGTTACATAAAGCCATGGCATCTTTGCCCAACAACACATCAAGCTGAAAGCTCGACGACCGTCTCCATGGTATACCCAGGTTGATCATCAGTTGAAGATCGGCTGTAACGACCATAATTTTGGATATTTGAAATGGTAAAATTTAATTATTTTTAAATATTTAAAATTTAATTTTTAAATATTTAAAATTTATTTTTTAACTTGAATTTCAAATATAATCATTTATTGGATAATTAAATTATTGAATTTAATAATTAAGATTGGTTAAAATATTTAATCTGGAGTTTTAAGCTTGTTAAAAATAATTTAAAGGCTCATAAAATTTATATTAATAGTACTGAAGGTAATAGAACTTTTAAAATTGAATTTAAAAGTTATTTGTTTAGTTTTGAAAATACATCGTTTAAATTGACATTTAAAAATAGCCTTCCGGGGCACAGTCTCGGAATTCGATGAAACATATTCCATTAGATCCGTAATAGTGTATTATTATCGGATTTCAAATTTCGTAGCACTTGGATTTATCGTGTGGTCATACGGTATATAAACACGTTGAAATTTATATCGAGAATTCAATATAGTAATTGGGTCCCAAAAACTATCTTCTTCATACGATCGAATTAGGACTCGAAACATTTTCCATTGTGTTCAGAATAGGGGTATAACATTATTAACGGCTAGCAGCATGCCTCTACAGGAGTTCACGATTTTAAGTTACGAATTCGAGACAATTTAAAATTTTAAACAATATCTAAAACTGATTTGACAAATATCTTTATATTAGAACTTTTTCACATCCCTTCAAATCACTGTAGATACCCACCCTACATGCCAATATCATTTCCCCTTTCATTCTAAATTGCATGCAATCTACTCAGTGAACAAATTAAACAATCAAAGTTTAAAAATCATTTTCTTACCAAATCTAAAGAAAAAATTGCCAAATCAACTTTTAAATTCGTGATTCTCTTCAAGTTGGTATACTTGTTTAAGAGTGCGGCTTTGGTTTGGTTGGCTCGACCTACTGTACAGAGCTTAGCCCAGAACTAGGGTTTAGGTTTATTGAATAGAGTCATCGAATCGAGCGATAGAGAGGATATTCGGGTTCGTGATGCGAAGGGGCAGTTTGGGGAAGAATTTGGTGGCATGCGGTACTCGGTTGGGGGGTCGTGAGGTTTGGAGCCATGCACGAGATAGACAGGTTGCGGTTGTCAAGAGAGTGCCGAGCTTGGAGATATGGGTATGGGAAGGAGCTGGTTTTGAAGAGAGGGCCGTTGGTGGTGGTCGCGTGAAGTTTCGTGAAGGGATGGAGGAGTAAGGGAGGAAAGAAGGTTCAGTAATGGTGGGTTTGAAATTCTGGTATGACCAACATTTTTGGAGAAGAAGGCATTTTGACGAGTTTGGGCCGTATGGCCACGGGCTTTTTCTTTTAAAGTATAAGTTTTATTTATTTTTAAATTCTTGAAAACTTATAAAAATGCATATCTCGTGCATACGAGGTCTGGTTCGGACAATTCAAGATTAGTTGGGATCGTGATGTCATCATCTACGCGTAGGAAATGGTTTGGACAAGTCTGGAGCTTCTGAAATTTTTAGATAATTTCAAACGCGTCCGGACTCAATTGAAAACGGAGTGTGAAAGCGACCGAAAAATCAAGGTGAGTTAATCTCACTCAATTTTGGATTACCAAAATTGATTTTAAATAGTTAAAACTAATTATTGTTTGATTGAATCAGTAATTTATATCTGTTAAAGGATGTTATATACAGTAGTGTGTATATATATGCATGTTGGAGTGATTGATATGCCCGTATATATATAGCGGATGAGACCCTAAGCTCCCTGCATAATAGCAGATGACCCTATATGCCACGATATTCCCCTCGAATTGGAATTGGTCTTTTTATATTATATTAACATTTGTGGATGTAGGAAAACAAGTTGGAGGGATCCAACTGGATTCCTCAAAAAGAGTTGAATTATTTTCATACTCTGTGATATAATATATTGTTTAAACATTGATAGATATAGCGTGATTTTGAATTTATTTGGTACTATGAAATTATGGGTTAGATTTTGATGTTTTTAAATGTCAATGAAAAATGTTAAAATTTGGAAAGAAAATAAAAAGGAAAATTTGATGTAAAAATATTAATAGTGAAATTTGGATAAAAAGGAGAAATGAACTTTGGCAAAATAAATGGTTTGATTTTTAAGGTGTACTTAATAATTCCTGAAAAAGGGAAGATAGAGATTTTGGAATATTTGAATAAAACTGTTAAAAATAGAACTTAAGCAATGTTGTTTAAGTGGAAAAGAAGTTTAAAATTGAGATTTAAATAGTTTGAAAAAAAGGGAATTTAAAAATAAAATATGAATCGATGTTTCAGATTTAAATAAGATTTTAAATTATAAAATAGAAGGGAAATATGAATTTAGTTGGGTCTTGAAGTGTATTTAAGTTATTTGAGAAATTAAATTAAAAATGGAATTTAAATTTTAGAAATCGTTTGTGGAACCGTTTATAATGGGAAATGAGACCATAAAATTTATAAACGAAGTTTATAAAATAAAGTAAAGAAATTATCTGTGGATAATTTGAAAACAAAAATTATGAATTCAGGTGGGAATTTATAGTAAGTGGGTAAATCATTTTAAAAATAAATAGTAGTTTTATTTTTAAAAATGGGAGAAAGGAAATTTATGGAATTGTAACTTAAATTAAGCTGGAATAAATCGAGAGATTATAAAATAATTGGACTGGCTATATTGAAGTTGAAGATATATTTTTCGAAAAAGTTAAGTTTATTTTAGAAGAAAGATTTTTAAGTACTAATAAAAAAATTTAAAAGTGTTTAAAAGAATGTTTTAGAAAAAATTATTATTTAATTGTTTTAAAATTGTTAAAGTAAATATTAATCAAGTTAGTTATAGTAGTTAATTATTATTAAAGGTTTAATCGGTATTATTATTTTAAAAGGATATTTATTCAATATTAATATATTTTATAATATCTTTTATTTAAAAAAGTAGTTTTGTCTAAAGTTAACTTGGAAATTTTTTATAGAAATTTCATAAGTATTATTTTGAAAATTATTAAACAAAGTTTTCGGAGAGTATTGGTATACTCGCATGGCGTAACTGGAGGCAGTGAGTGCCTATAGTTAAGTCTTGGATTTCTCTGGGATAGAGATGTAACCATTGAACTGTGAATCCATGGTTTGATACCGTAGTGGTGCTTTCCATACTACTTTAATAAAAAGGGTTTCAAATATTCTTTTGGAAAGAAATAGTTGGTGAATATATTTAATTCGATAAAAAAATTATCTTGGATGAAGAGATTTAAATTATATAAAAAAAAATTAAACTAAAAAGAGATTTGGAGCTATTTAGTGAAAAATGAAATTTGTTATTGAATTGTTTGTTTTATTTGATAGTTAAATAACCGACTATCAAATCTGGATCTAAATATAACTTTGGAAATATCTAGAAGAAGCACGAGAATTTATGGTACAGTTACCGTTCGAGGTGCTATACTGTACATGTAAACTTGTTTCGTTCTTCTGGGACGATGATAAGGAAATCCGTCTACTAACGGTTAGGAGGTGATCTTGGTCTTATGTTCATCTATCTATTTCCTAGAGAACCGGGGTTAAGTTTATAGGAAAATATCGAACGTTGTTTTGAAGAGACCGGGATCGAATAAGTTATCTGAAAAACACTTCGATCCAATGAGTACGTTTTCGATGTGAAAACAAGAGCATAGAGTCGAAGATGGAGCAGTGAAGTGCAAGGGCTAATCGATACTAATCTTGAGGGTGATTCCAAAATGGATGTAGTAGGAATAATGCATTCGGTTCTGTTCGGACCCGAAACGGACTTGTAAGGTTGAATGCTATCAATACATTGTCGTTGGAGGACAATGAGCATTCTAAGTGAAATTTTCTTGAAAAGGTAATCGTAGCATCTAATCTCATCAATCGAGAATGACTGAAAAGCACGGGGATGCAGCAAGGCTAAGTAGGTAGCACCCAAGTAGGGTATGTCTATCACCTTTTTAGATACCCTAGAGGATATTATTTATGGAAGGAGTTCGGAAAGGGTGGGAACACCCGAGGTGATAGCATGTTCGTTTTATTCAGGTCAAGGATAGTCCGTCTTGTGTAGCAAGGGGTCTCGGCATGGTCCTCGGTACAGTGTTTCTAGACATGTACTGTGATAGGTGGTACCCCAGTATCTGGTCATTCGTTTGGAATCCATCCTCCAATAAGCGCTGTACAGTTTTGATTGTGCCCAACTATGCCAGAACATGAGATGCAAGCATTTCAACTATTTGAATAAGTTTTTGTACTTAGACACTATAATAATATCAGAGGATTTGATATGAAATTGTTTTGGTTATCGTAAGGTAAAACCCATCGTGTTTATGTGCGGCGTGGTCTTACGAGATATCTTTGATTTTCAAAGGATTTTGAAAATTTTAATAAATCAAATTGAGTGTGTTTTCTCACGCTGGTTTTCTAGACTGACTCAAGTGTTATTTTATTGTAATTCTCGGGTCATACAGAGTATTACATATTCAAGATAGGATGTATGGAGCTTGGGAGATGAGCTGGATAGCGAAGACGTATTACCTATATCTGATTTATGTTCCGCTGTGTATGGTGTGCTGTATATTCATCTTTTGTGCGGACAAGTTTTTACAACTGTCCAGTACTGTGTTGTTGATTTGTGCTGTATTCTGATGATGTAATGTATAAAAACAGTAATAGTTCTTTTTGTATAAAGATTAGTTGCTATCTGTTATATATTTTTCCGCTGCGATTGTGAGATTCTGTATTATTATTTCTTTTTCTTCTTCTTCCTCTTTATTCTTTTCCTTAACGATCTGGTATCTCCAGTATTTGATTGCTCGACATGAAATACAGTGTATTGAAGTTGATTTTCGAGCATCAAAAATCCGGTTCGTGACACTTGGCATCAAAGATGAAGGTTAAGCGAGAATCTTGACTCTGGTGGGAATTACTCATTAGAGATAGGGTCAGTAGCGCCCTATAATGAGTTGAGTGTATTAATAGATATGGGCGCGTATTTGCTAGTGAATGTAAAATTGTTTTATATTGTGTTGATTGGTTTGTTAAGCGGTTTATGGATTTTGGTCAATGCGAGTAACTAACATTATCGATAGGGATCTCTGTGCGCTATAATAGAACAATTCGGCGTAGTATTGTTTTAAATGGGGTAAACGAGATAATTTTACCTAAATTATTTTCATATATAAAGAAATAATTTTTTATAAACTATTATAGTTAAATATGGTTTTCTTGGTTGTTAGGGAATGATAATATTAAACTATGATCATCGTTGTTGTCGTAATTGAATAGAAGTTGATATTATAAACCAAAAGCAAGGAATTAATTCATATAACAAAAAGTGGAATTTATAAATATGAGTTTATAAATGTGATTTATAATTTGAAATAGAATGAATTTTAGAGGAATATTTACATATAGACTAAAAAAGAGATTCCAAAATTGGAAATTTGGGAATTTAATTCCCTTTGGTTTTCAGATGTTTTCCAAAGTCTTGGAAAATAAAAGTGATGTTATTTGGAATAAAAATATTTATAAGTGTTTTTAAAATAAGTAAAAGCACTGAACTCACTTCGATCGCTGAAAAATAATCTCGGTGATGACTGCAGCATCATCGATGTTCATTTTAGAGTTACCAAGAGAGGAATTGCTACCTGAATGTTTTGAATTGTAGTTTGTTTGCAAAACTGGTTTTGATTTTGAAATGCATAGGGATAATTTGATATACCAAAGGATTTTGGATATAATTGATTTCAAAAATGACTTTAAAATATTAAGTAATTGTTTAAAACTCTGGAACCTTGTATAAAATGTTTCATGGAATATAATAAGTTTAAAATTTGTAAAATTTGAAATTTGATTTGGAATGGAAATTAACTGGAATTAAGTTATAAACTGAATTTGAGAAATTAAGCCTAAGTAGGCCAACTAGAAATAATTATTGAAATAAAATTTATTAAGTTGAAATAAATTAGTAAATGTGCTAAATAATTTAATTTGTAAGTAAATGGAAATGAAATTTAATATTGGAATGATATTCAGTCCGAATAAAGTGAAATTGAAAATTAGTTCGCGTGGACTAAATAAAACTAAAGTTGGAAATAATATTTGATTGAGATATGAGATAAATTAGTGAATTAGATGTGGTTTTAGAGATGGTTGATAAAATTCAATATTTAATTTGATTGGAAATAAAATTAGAGAATGGAAGGTAAATTGAATTCAAATGAAACTGAAATTTAATTTTGAGTAAAAATGGATGTAAACCAAATGATGAAGTGGAAATATATATAAGAAGTTGTATAAAATATTTATATTAGACATAAGAAAGTCAATGGTGAAATTCTTGAGTGAAATTGGTATTGGAAAAATATATTGAGTAGGTATATGAATGAAGATTTAATAAAAGTTGTGTAAAAGGAATAATTTTGAATAAGTGAATTGAAATTAAAATGAGTAAGAATAAAAGAAATTGATATAGCTAATAATCAATTGGAAATTAATACGTAAGTTCTACGTATGTTGTTTAATCGCATAACAATTTGATCCAGATTCGAGCGCAGAATTTCGGGATAGTTATATCAATCCGAGTTGGGGATTTTCACCCGATTTTCGATTGCGAACCGTGGATATGGATTTTTGATTGATCTTGAAATTCTCCATCATAATATACAACTATGCAAGGAGAATAACAGTTTCTGATCAAGGAACCAGATCCGAGTCCGCACTAAGGAGTTGTGTGAACGATACTAATTCGGAAGTGAAATTGTGTGATCGAGTGGGCGATCGGATTTGATATTGCATATGGATGATATATGTACATTGTATGGTATAAGTAAAGCAAACGTTGAAAATTTTGAAAAAGAATAAATAAAATGGTTTTGAATTGAATGATCTGATATGATTGGTAAGTAAGGTGCGGGTAATTAAAAGCAAAAGATAAATTGATGACTTCGAGTTCAGAAGTAAAAAAAATTAATTGCTCGACAAAAAAGTATATGTTTAAATTTTGTATGAAATTGACGATTTTCTAATTGAGCCACTTGGCTTTCTTTTCTTTTGATGATTTGGGCCCATAGAGGCAGTTTTGTAGTTTTTCGAATCTACCCATGCAAAGGAGATGCTAGCGAAATTTTTCGAAAATTTAAGAAGTTAGAAAATTTTGAATAAAATTTGACAATTTAAAATTTGGTTTTAAATTATAATTTGAATTATTGATGGAATAATATTAGTTGTGATCTATGGTTGAGTTTGGGTGGTTAGTAAGAGTGATAGTGTGTCTTCCATAAAAATTGTTTTTGGAAAGTTGTTTGGAACTGTGTGGTTTTGAAAATTAGTCATTGGGTATTGGACCATTCTTCTTACCTAGCAATTTTGAGGACGAAATTCTTATAAGAGAGAGGAATGTAACGGCTCGGAATTTTGAAATATTTGAATGGGAATATTTAATTTTTTTAATATATTTAAAGGTTAATTTTTAACTTGAGTTTCAAATATAATCATTTATTGGATAATTAAATTATTGAATTTAATAACTGAGATTGGTTAAAATATTTGATCTGGAGTTTTAAGCTTGTTAAAAATAATATAAAAGATCATAAAATTTATATTAATAATACTGAAGGTAATAGAGATTTTAAAATTAAATTGAAAAGTGATTTGTTCAATTTTAAAAATATCTCGTTTAAATTGACTTTTAAAAATAGCCTTCCAAGGCATAGTCTCGGAATTCGACGAAAAAAGTTCCATTAGATCCGTAATAGTGTATTATTATCAGATTTCAAATTTCGTAGCATTTGGAGTTATCATGTGGTCATACGGTATATAAACGCGCTGAAATTTATATCGGGAATTCAATTTAGTAATTGGATCCAAAAAGCTATCTTCTCCATATGATTGAACAGATCATCGAATCTTTCCTTTCTGTTCCGTCCTTCTCAGAACTCTAATAAGCAAATAGATAAGCAAGTACGAGATAGCGCTCTTCATCTCCTCTCTCCGCTTGGCACTATTTAGTTGAACTTGCTGTTGCACCTCATTTATAGTAGGACTCGAAACATTTTCCATTGCATTAGAAATAGGGGTATAACATATAAACGCCTAGTGGCGCACCTCAATAGGAGGTCAAGATTTTAAGTTACGAATTCGAGATGATTTAAAAATTTACATAATATCTAAAATTGATTTGATAAGTATCTTCGCATCAGAACTTTTTCACCTTCCCTCAAATCACTGTAGATACCCACCCTACACGCCAACATCACTTCCCCTTTCATTTTAAATTGCAGGCAACCTAATCAGTGAAAAATTAAACAATCAAAGTTCAATAATCATTTTCTTACAAAATACTAAAGAAAACATTGCCAAATCAATTTCTAAATTCATGATCCGTGATTCTCTTCAAGTTGGTATGCTTGTTTAAGTGTGTAGCTTTGGTTTGGTTTTCTCGTCCTACTGTACATAACTTAGCATAGAACTAGGGTTTAGGTTTATTAAATACCGAGTCATCTAATCAAGCGATGGAGAGGATATTCGGGTTCATGATGCGAAGGGGGAACTTGGGGAAGAATTTAGTGGCACGCGGTTCTCTGTTGGGGGGTCACGAGTTTTGGAGCCATGCATGAGATAGCCACGTTGCGGTTGTCAAGGGAGTGTCGAGCTTGGAGATATGGGTATGGGAAGGAGCTGGTTTTGAAGAGAGGGTCGTTGGTGGCGGTCGCATGAAGTTTTGTGAAGGGATGGAGGAGTAAGAGTTAAAAGGAAGGATCGGCAATAGTGGGTTTGAAATTCTAGTATAAGCAACATTTTCGGGGAAGAAGGCATTTTGGCAGGTTTGGGCCGTATGGGTACGGGCCTTCTATTTTTAAAAAAAAACATAAGTTTTGTTTATTTTTAAATTCTTGTAAACTTATAAAATGCGTATCTCATGCATGCGAGGTTCGCTTCGGATGATTCAAGATTAATTGGGATCGTGATGTCATCATCTATGCGTAACAATTGGTTTGGACGAGTCTGGAGCTTCTAAATTTTTTAGATAATATCAAACGCTTCGGATTCAATTGAAAATGGAACGCAAAAGAAAATGAAAAATCAAGGTGAGTTAATCTCACTCAATTTTGGATTACTAAAATTAATTTTAAATAGTTAAAATTAATCATTGATTGATTGATTGAATTAGTAATTTTTATCTATAGAAGGATGTTATATACAGTAGTGTATAGATGTGACGCCCTACCTCTATACTCACACTAGCCAAGGAAACTACGGGGTAATGCCGTCGACTAGCACGAAGAATAAGGCCGTTGAGGAGCGACCATCCGTGTAATTGTTTTGTGCGAGTACCGATATGTCAGATAGTTCGGCATGCATTTCAATTCGAGAGGAAATCCGACATACCAAATACAAACTCAAAGCGACTACACAGTGGCTATGTGGACTTCGGAAACAAATATAGAAATAAGCAAAACACAAATTAGTTACATATATTCATATCACTAAGGCGGAAACAGATATGAATATATCACATAAAAGTGTACATCAAAGTAATGGTCATACAAGATCCACTACATCACAAAAGAATAGGTACAAGTGCTGGAAAAAAGAATATGTATACATCGAGGAGTCTCTATCTCGAATGTATAATAACAAAAACTATTAAACTAGAGTAGTTAGCCAAAAGTCAAAGCTAGTCCCAGCTAAGAAGTCAAGTGGAAGCACTTGTAACACCACGGTCTGACCCAAGTATTATTTAAGAAGAAAATAATAAATGGATCAGTCGAGCTAGAAATATCATATAAAATGAGATATGATACGAGATATGCCAAAAAGTATGATAACATAATGTCATAATGTGACAAGTATACACTTGATAACAACAAAAATCATACAATATTTCGAATATACTCAAACACAAAAAAGAATGTCATATTCTTTAACATATTCACCAAACCACAAATGCTGATAAAATTTATAAATGTAAATCACAAAAATTGGTGAAACACAAATTCTAGAAATCATCAATTAGAAATCCAGAAAACACAAAAGGGGAGGCCTATCAAAAATGGGAGCATGAAAACTCACCAGCACGTGCATCACAAACGAAATGCTATTCCATGGTCGCTAACCATCAATTTTAAGCCGAGGCTCCACAAACGACCCGAAGACCGTGGGGCGCTACCCCACCAATTTTGAGTCGAAACTCCACAAACGGGGTTTAGTCCCCCCACACAAATAAAGAGACATCGCAAATCGCTAGTCTAAATCAAAAAATGATCATCGATCATGGAGAAGTGTCGATTACACTAAGCTAGTAAATAAATGAGTTTAGCTTCATGTCCCATAACCACTGGCTTAACTTAAGTATTTACGAACAAATTGTAGGTTCCCACTTGAAGATTGTCACAAGATTTTCAATCGAACGAGTCCAAGAATTAACCGACAAAGTAAATGCAAGCATTTCATACCACTTCTTTTACTAAGTTGTTTAATTCGATTTCTCGAACGAATGAGGAAAAGGTTTGTATATACTAACAGATTGGAAAACGATTTGATAAACGAGCTTGGTCTTAAAATCGAGTTGAAATCATCTTTGTGAAAGAGTTTGAATATTTAATACTAGTAAAGAAACCTTTGTATTTCAAAGTTATAAATCACACAAATGATTATAAAAACAATCAATCACCAAAAATTCACATACGAAGACGTGAATCAAATCCATAGAAATCGATACCAGATCCATCAAAATGGATATTCCCAAAAATCCTGAAAAAGAAATTATCAAGGTCAACGAAAGTGATAACAACTAATTGAATCAACAAGAATCGATTAAAAATTGAAAACCCACACAAAAAGGCAATTAGGCTGAGATAAGCAGGTTCAGTCGACTGAACACAGTGGTCAGTCGGCTGGTACAGAACCCAGATACTTTCGGCTTTCAGGTTCAGTCGACTGAACACAGTGGTCAGTCGACTGATACTGGCATAGGAAATTTTCTTGTTCTAGGTTCAGTCGACTGACCTTACAGTTCAGTCGACTGAACTGTCAAATGTAGTATTTTCAGCCTAGCACCAAGAAGGGCAAAACAAAATCCAAACCGAACGTGATTGAACGAGCAACGGAGAATAAGGATTTATGCCAAACGACAATCTAGCCTTATAGGCTCTTCACACATCCCAAAGACATGTTCAAACATCAAAGACAGGATTTTAAAGATTTTTTATTTCAAAACACCAAAATTGGAATATTTATCAAACCAATTCAATTCAAAGGCAAATAGACAAGGAATAGATGTTAGGAATTACTACCTATTAAGTATCAAAGATATAGACATAGATATGAGTTCAAAAACTCACCTTTTAACCCCCAAACAATAAATGAAAAGCCCTAGAACAAGCAAAGATTGATCTCTCTTCAACAACACCTCTAGAATCTTCAATCTATTATCAAAGGTGAAGTTTTTTCTAAGTTAGGTTGTAGGAATTTCTGAAAATTGAAGAGGGATTGAGATGGGAAGATGAAGAGGATGCTTACGTAAGCTTCTCCTTGATTTCTAGCTTGAAGTTGATAATTCCTAAGAGAATTAGGGCTTAGGAATTTTAATTTCCTCTTCTCTCCCCCATTTTTACGTTAGATTGAGAGTGTTAGAAAATGAGGAGCGGAATGAATGAAGAGGAGTGGAGTTAGGTTATTTGTTAGGTTAGTGGGCCGAAACCCAAACCCAAAGCCCTAAATGAAAACATCAAAATTCTACTCAACTCCAAATATATCGATGTTTATACTCAAAAAGGCCGCAAACGTCATTTTGGACTCAATGGAAGGGGTCTCGAGTCCTAATTCGACTGTTTGTAAAAAGTGACATTTTGGACTTAAATCTGACCGACGATGCTATATTTAAATAAAACAGTTAAATATACAATTAAAATATGCGGGTTGTTACAGACTCCCCTCCTTAAAGAAATTGCGTCCTCGCAATATTTAAACAAAACAAAGTGTAACATCCATAAAAGCATATCAACACAAAAGAAAATTTAAAGTAAGAAGTTCACCTTTAAGGAGCTCGAGAGAGTTGGTCTGAATGCGTTCGTTCGATGAATTCTCTGGATTCCAAAGAGCAATCCTTGGGATTTGAGGACCATTGAACTTTCACAAGCAGGACATCTTTATTACGAAAACGTTTAACCTCCGTAGCAATGATACAAATAGGATGTTACTCATAAGTCAAATTAGGTGACACTTCAACTTCTTCAATAACACTAGGCTCAAAAATAGAATCGGAATCCCGAAGGCATTTCCGTAGTTGAGAGACGTGGAAACATCATGAATAGCAGAGAATTGAGCCGGTAATAAAAGGCGATAAGCCACGGAACCAATGCGTTCGGTGATGGGATTTGGGCCAATATATCGAGGCCTAATTTTCCCGATCGACTGAAACGCACAACACCCTTCATAGGTGAAACACGGATAAACACAAAATCTCCCATAGAAAATTCAAATTTCCTTCTTCGATTATCGGAATAGAATTTTTGTCTATTTTGAGCTTCTTTCATCCTATGACGAATAAGGTCGATCTTTTCTGTGGAATCACGAATAATATCTGGACCTAGAACTAGCTTCTCACCGACCTCAAGCCAACAAGAAGGAGATCGGCATGGTCTTCCATAGAGTGCCTCAAAAGGTGCCATACCAATACTAGATTGGAATCTATTACCATAGGAAAGCTCAACAAGAGAAATATGTTCTTCCCAACTTCCACCAAAATCAAGAACACATGAACGAAGAAGATCTTCAAGAGTTTGATTAACACGCTCGGTTTGTCCATCAGACTAAGGATGATAAGCGGTGCTAAAATTAAGCTTCGATCCCAAAGCTTTTTGAAGACTCTTCTAAAATCCACTAGTAAACAATGGATCACGATCGCTAATAATAGGGTTAGGAACTCCATGCAATTTAACAATTTCTTTAACATAGTTTGGCTAAAAGAGGCACGTTCCGATTAGACCAAACGGGAATAAAATGGACGGATTTTGTAAGTCTATCCACAATCACCCATAGACTGTCATGGCCCAAACGAGAACTGAGAAGACCGTCAAAAAGTCCATGGAGACCTGATCCCACTTCCAAACTGGAATGTCCAAAGGTTGAAATAACCCACTGGACCTTTGATGCTCGGCCTTAACGAGTTAGAAAGTCATGCAACGCTTAATGAAGTTAGCAATATCAGATTTCATTCCATCCCAATAATAAAGTCGCTTCATATCCGCGTACATTTTGCTACTACCGGGATGAATGGTAAATTTAGAACGATGAGAATCTTCTAAAATGTCTTAAGCAGATTACCAATATTCGGCACGATAAGCCTACCAAATTTTCGAATGCCGCCACGAGCATCGATTTCAAAGTCTTTCAAACCATCAATATTACTATCCTAACAATTTTGGCTAAGAGGAGCCAATCCGGGATCATGCCTTTAAGCATCAAGAATATGGTCTAAAAGAGATGGATGAGCATCAAGGGTACATAAAATAAGAGATGAACATGAATCGTATTCACGGTCTCGAATCTCATAAATGGACAAAATCTCGAGATCATTCCATTCGGATAACATCAATGAAACAACCGCTTGTTGCCGACGACTAAGGGCATCGGCAACACGATTCCCCTTTTCGAGAGTATATAGAATATCAAGATCATAATACGCAAGGAATTCGAGCCAACGTTGTTGACGCAAATTAAGTTCCTTTTGAGAAAATAAATATTTCAAAGATTTATGATCGGCATAGAGAAAAAATTTCTCTTCCAAAAGATAATATTGCCAAATTCTAAGGGCGAAAATAATAGTCACAAGCTCTAAATCATGAGTGGCATATCTAGTCTCGGTGGACTTTAATTGCCTAGAAGCATAAGCAATAACACGTTCCTTTTTCATGAGAACGGCTCCCATACCAACACGACTAGCATCGGTATAAACAATAAAGTCTTGGTTCCCTTCGGGAATCATAAGAATAGGAGCATCGGAAAGGAGCTCTTTTAATCTTTGAAAAGAAGCTTCACATTTGTCTGACCAAATGTACTTGACTCCCTTCTTTGTCAAACTAGTAAGAGGCATGGAAATTTTTGAAAAGTCTTTTATGAACCGACGGTAATAACCTGTCAATCCAAGAAAGCTACGAATTTCCGTCACACTCTCCGGTCTCTTTCAATTTTGAATCACTTCGATCTTTGAAGGATCACAGAAATTCCTGATTCAAAAATAATATGACCGAGAAATTTAACATGAGATTGCCAAGAGTGACACTTAGAAAATTTTGCTTTCAATTGATTGCTCCTAAGAGTTTCCAACACAATCCGAAGATGCTTTTCATGCTCTTTCTCGGTTTTAGAATAAACAAGAATATCATCTAAAAAGATGAGAACAAATCGATCGAGGAAGTCTTTGAAAACTCGATTCATAAGGTCAACAAAATAAGTTGGAGCATTTGTTAAACCAAATGGCATAACAAGCCATTCATAAGATCCATAACGAGTGCAGAACGATGTCAAAGGAATGCTATCCTCTACAATATAAAGCTAATGAAAACCGGTTGTTAAGTCTAACTGTGAAAAGACTCTAACACCACAAAAGTTGATCGAATAGATCATCAATTCGAGGTAAGGGATATTTATTTTTGATGGTGAGATCATTAAAGTTGCGGTAGTCCATCGGATTTCTTCAAAAAAATAGCCGAAGCTCCCCAAGGAGAGGAACTAGAACGAATAAACTTCTTCTCTTCAAATTCGGATAATGTTTACGCATCTCCTCATTTTCCTTGTTGGACATATGATAAGGAGGACGAGTGATAGGTAGAGCTCAAGGGATTTGATTAATTCTAAATTCAATTTCTCGCTTAGGGGGTAATCCTAAAATAAGCTCAAATATGTCGAGAAATTCACGAACAACGTGAATGAAGGAAATGACATCTTCCTCATCATCATTATCGTCATCATGAAGGTTTAGAGAATATAAGGATGCTACCAAATTGGAATCCGAATCTTTAAAAACAATAGAAATCCGCTTAACAGATTGAGGATGTCAAAGTCTAATAGTCCTCTCAGGACATATGATATGGGCTTCATAACGGTTAAGCCAATCCATTTCCAAAACCATTCCGAAGCCCAGGTAACGCATGACATGCAAATCGGCTTGGAAAGAATAATCACATAAAATAATCTTGACATCTTTACAAAGCAAATTGAGTGTTGTGGATCCACCAACCGGATTTGCAATTCTCAAAGAAGTCATCAAGCCCATAACATTTAAAGAAAAAGTATCAACAAGTTCTTTTGATATAAAAGAGTGGGATGCACTCGTGTCAAAAAGAACTCGAATAGGAAGATCACGAAACATAATAATGCCATCAAGGATATAATGAGAAATACCTAGACCGTGAGAAGTGTTACTAGGGGCTTGCACAACATTTAGTTTTCCCTCGTTCTTGCTTTGAAGTTTGGGACATGAAGATATATAATGATCCAAACTTTTGCAATAGCGACAAGTAAGGGGATTCGGACACTTATTTGCATAATGGTCCTTAGAGCCACAATTGTAGCATTGCCCATGACTAGAGATAGGAGTCTTTGCTACCGAAATTGCTTGTTTCCCTTTCCTGTTGGAATTAGGGTTGAACTTAATAGGCCTCTTCTTGTTGTTGTTGAAGTTCTGTTTGGCACTCTTAACTTCAACATCACTTTCTTTACATGCCTCTTCAAGTCGAAGAGCGATATGAACAAGCTGGTCGAAAGAAACTTCTAATTTTAGAAGTAATGGCTTTTTGAGATTCTTATTCAAGCCATAGATAAACCTTTGGTTTTTCTTCAATGGGGTATTAATATACTTGACCCCATACCTTGAAAGAGATTCAAAAGAAGCGACATAATCTGTCACAGAAGATTCACCTTGAACAAGGTCAATAAAGCGTCAAGCTAAAGTTAATTTTTTAGCTTTCGGCACCAACTTCAACTCAAACTTTTCTCGAAATTGCTCCCAAGTAGGATCTGCTTCAATAATCTCAAAAACCAAAAGCTCAAACCAACCTAATGCTCTCTCTTGGAGCATACTAGAAGCCACTTGGACACGATGTAGATTAATAAGATTCATGCGAGAAAAGATGCGATCGCGTGTTCTAAGCCAAGCTTAGACTTCTATAACACTTTCGAAACCCTTGAATGACTTTCCACCCAAATTGGTATAATCACTGCATAAGCTTACAAACCCAGATTTAGGATGAGTAGGCATTGGAATCGGTCTGACAGCTTGAGCATTCTTTACAAGATCTAGAAGCTGTTGGGCAGACATAAATACTCCATCCGGAGGAGTAGCACTGGATTGACCGACGTTGGGATGGCCTGGTCTAACCATTTCTCTTATTTAAGAAAGAAAGAAAGAAGAAGAAAAAGGTTATTCTCGAAATGAATATCAAACAATCATGATTGATAAAACAAAGCATCATAAAAGAAAATAGGATAGAATGGGTCCAATGACACGAATTAAATCCTAAGGCACGATTCCTAAGGAGACTTAGGACAATGATCCTTGTTATAATATTCTACATTGTTTCGAAGTTTGGCATTGATACCAAGTTGTGACACCCCACCTCTATACTCACACTAAACAAGGACACTAAGGGGTAATGCCGTCGACTAGCACGAAGAATAAAGCTGTTGAGGAGCGACCATCCGTGTAATTGCTTTGTGTGAGTACCGATATGTCAGATAGTTTTGAATGCATTTCAATTTGAGAGGAAATCCGACATACCAAATACAAACTCAAAGCTACTACACAGTGGCTATGTGGATTTCGGAAACAAATATAGAAATAAGCATAACACAAATCAGTCATAGATATTCACATCACTAAGGCGGAGTGAATATATCATATAAAAGTGTACATCAAAGTAGTGGTCATACATGATCCACTACATCACAAAAGAATAGGTACAAGTGCTGGACCAAAGAAATGTATACATCAAGGAATCTCTATCTCGAATGTATAGTAACAAAACTACTAAACTAGAGTAGTTAGCCAAAAGTCAAAAGCTAGTCCCTGCTAAGAAGTCAAGTGGAAGCACCTGTAACACCTCGGTCTGACCCGAGTATTATTTAAGAAGAAAATAATAAACGGATCAGTCTAGCTATAAATATTATATAAAATGAGATAGGATACGAGATATGCTAAAAACGTATGATAACGATAATGTCATACTGTGACAAGTATATACTAGATAACAACAAAAATCATACAATATCTCGAATATACTCAAACACCAAAAAGAATGTCATATTGTTTAACATATTCACCAAACCACAAATATTGATAAAACTTATCAATGTAAATCACAAAAATCGGTGAAACATAAATTCTAGAAATCATTAATTAGAAATCCAAAAAACACAAAGGGAGAGGCCTATTACAAACGGGAGCATGAAAACTCACTAACACGTGCATCACAAATGGAACGCTATTCCTGGTCGCCAACCATCAATTTTAAGCCGAGGCTCCACTAACGGCCCGAAGACCATGGGTCACTACCTCACCAATTTTGAGTCGAAACTCCACAAACATGGTTTAGTCCCCCCACACAAACAAAGAGACGTCGCACATGTCTAGTCTAAATCACAAAATGATCATCATCGATTATCGAGAAATTTCGATTACACTAAGCTAGTAAATAAATGAGTTTAGCTTCATGTCCCATAACCACTGGCTTAACTTAAGTATTTACGAAAAAATTGTAGATTCCCACTCGAAGATTGTCACAAGATTTTCAATCGAACGATTCTAAGAATTAACCGACAAAGTAAACGCAAGCGTTTCATACCACTTGTTTTAATAAATCGTTTAATTTGATTTCTCGAATGAATGAGGAAAATGTTTGTATATACTAATAGATTGGAAAACGATTTTATAAACGAGCTTTGGCTTAAAATAGAGTTGAAATCATCTTTGTAAAAGAGTTTGAATATTACTATTACTATAGAAACCTCCGTATTACAAAGTGATAAATCACAAAAATGATTGTAAAAACAATCAATCGCCAAAAATTCACGTACGAAGACGTGAATCAAATCCATAGAAATCGATACCAAATCCATCAACATAGATATTCCCAAAACCCTCGGAAAAGAAATTATCAAGGTCAATGAAAGTGATAACAACTAATCGGATCAACAAGAATCGATTAAAATTGGAAACCCACACAAAAAGGCAATTTGGCTGAGATAAGCACGTTTAGTCAATTGAACACAGTGGTCAGTTGACTGATACAGAACCCAGAAACTTTTGGCTTCCAGGTTTAGCCGACTGAACACATTTGTCAGTCGACTAATTTTGGCACAGGAAATTTTCTTGTTCCATGTTCAGTCGACTGACCTTACAGTTCAGTCGACTGAACTATCAAATGCAATATTTTCAGCCTAGCCCCAAGAAGGGCAAAACAAAATCCTAACCGAATGCGATCGAACGAGCAACGGAGACTTGGGATTTATGCCAAGCGACAACCCAGCCTTATAGGCTCTTCAACACATCCCAAAGACATGTTCAAACATCAAAGATAGGATTTAAAGATTTTTGACTTCAAAACACCAAAATTGGAATATTCATCAAACCAATTCAATTCAAAGGCAACTAGACAAGGAATAGATGTTAGGAATTACCACCTAACAACTAACAAAGATATAGACTTAGATGTGAGTTCAAAAACTCACCTTTTAACCCCAAAATAACAAATAAGAAGCCCTAGAAAAAGCAAAGATTGATCTCTCTTCAAAAACACCTCTAGAATCTTCAATCTATTATCAAAGGTGTAGTATTTCCTAAGTTAGGTTATAGGAATTTCTGAAAACTGAAGAGGGATTGAGATGGAGAAGATGAAGAGGATTCTTACCTAAACTTCTCCTTGATTTCTAGCTTGAAGTTGATAATTCCTAAGAGAATTAGGGCTTAGGAATTTTAATCTCCTCTTCTCTCCCCCATTTTTACCTCATCTTGAGAGTGTTAGGAAATGAGGAGTGGAATGAATGAAGAGGAGTGGAGTGGGGTTATTTGTTAGGTTAGTAGGCTGAAACCCAAACCCAAAGCCCTAAATGAAAACATCAAAATTCTATTCAACTCTAAACATATCGATGTTTATACTCAAAAAGGTCGCAAACGCCATTTTAGAATCAATGGAAGGGGTCTCATGTCCTAATTCGAGTGTTTGTAAAAAGTGACATTTCGGACTTAAATCCGACTAACGGTGCTATATTTAAATAAAACATTTAAATATAGAGTCTTAAAATATATGGGTTGTTACAATATATATACATATACATATATATATATATATATATATATATATATATGCTGGAGTGATTGATATGCTGCATATATACAGCGGATGAGACCCTATGCGCTCCGCATAATAGCAGATAACCCTATATACCATGATATCCCCCTCGAAGTGGGATTGATAATTTTATATTGTATTAAAATTTGTGGATGTAGGAAAATGGGTTGGAGGGATCCAACTGGATCCCTCAAAAAGTGTTGAATTATTTTCATACTCTGTTATATGATATATTGTTTAATCTATGATAGATATAGTGTGATTTTGAATTTATTTGGTACTATGGAATTATAGGTTAGATTTTGGTGTTTTAAAATACCAACGAAAAAAGTTAAAATTTGGAAGGAAAATAAAAAGAAAATTTTGAAGTAAAAATATTTATAGTGAAATTTGGATAAAATAGAGAAATAAACTTTGGCAAAATAAACGGTTTGATTTTTAAAGCGTGCTTTATAATTCCTGAATACGTAAAGATAGAGATTTCGGAATATTTGAATACAACTGTTAAAAATAGAGCTTAAGCAATTTTGTTTAAGTGGAAAAGAAGTTTAAAATCGAGATTTAAATAGTTTGGGAAAAAAGGGAATCTGAAAGTAAAATATGAAATTGATGTTTCATATTTAAATAAGATTTTAAATTATAAAATAGAAGGTGAAATACGAATTTAATTGGGTCTTAGAGTATATTTGGGTTATTTAAGAAATTAAATTGAAAATGGAAATTAATTTTAGAAATCGATTAAATGTTGTGAAACCGTTATAAACGGGAAAATGAGACCATGAAATTTATAAACGAAGTTTATCAAATAAAGTGAAGAAATTGTTAATGGATAATTTGAAAAAAAAAAATTATGAATTCACGATGGGAATTTATAAGTAAGTGGGTAAAATTTTTAAAAAATAAATAGTAGTTTTATTTTTAAAAATGTGAAAAACAAATTTATGGAATTGTAACGTAAATTAAGCTGGAAATAAATCGAGAGGGATTTATAAAATAATTGGACTGGCTATATTGAAGTTGAAAATATATTTTTCGAAAAAGTTAAGATTATTTTAAAAGAAATATTTTTAAGTATTAATTAAAAATTAAAAGTGTTTAAAAGAATGTTTTAGAAAAATTTATTATTTAATCATTTTAAAATTGTTAAAGCAAATATTAATTAAGTCAATTATAGTAAATTATTAGTAAAGGTTTAATCGGTATTATTATTTTAAAATGATATTTATTCAATATTAATATTTTATATAATAGCTTTTATTTAAAAAAAGTAGTTTTAAATCTAAAGTTAACTTGGAAATTTTTTATAGAAATTTCATAAGCATTATTTTGAAAATTATTAAAAAAAAGTTTTCGGGAAGTATTGGTATACTCGCATGGCGTAATCAGAAGCAGTGAGTGCCTGCAGTTAAGTCTTGGTTTTCTCTGGGATAAAGACAACCATTGAACTGTGAATCCATGGTTTTGATACCGCAGTGGTGCTTTCCAAATTATTTAAAGAAAAAAGAATTTCAAATATTCTTTTGGAAAAGGAGTAATTAGTGAATATATTTAGTTCAATAAGAATATATATATATATATATTGGATGAATAGATTTAAATTATAAGATAATAAACTAAAAAGAGATTTTGAGCTATTCAGTGAAAAATGAAATCTATGATTGAATTTTTTGTTTTTTTAATTTGATAGTTAAATAACCGACTATCAAATCTAGACCTAAATATGACTTTGGAAATATCGAGAAGTAGCACGAGATTATATGGTACAATTACCGCTTGAGGTGCTATAACTCGTTTCGTTCATCTAGGACGATGATAAGGAAGTCTGTCCACTGACGGTTAGGAAGTGATCTCCGATCTTATTTTTGTCTATTTATTTCCTAGAGAACCAGGGTTGAGTTTACCGGAAAACGTCGAATGTTGTTTCGAAGAGACAGGGATCGGATAAGTTATTCGAAAACCACTTCGATCCAATGAGTATGTTTTCAATGTGAAAACAAGAGCATGGAGTCGAAGATGGAGTAGTGAAGTGCAAGGGCTAATCGCTACTAATTCCGAGGTTGATTCCAAAATGGTTGTAGTAGGAATAGTGCATTCGGTTCCGTTCGGACCCAGAATAGACTTGTATGGATGAATGCTATCAGTACATTGTCATTGGAGGATAGTGAACATTCTAAGTGAAATTTCCTCGAAAAGGTAATCGTATCCTCTAGCCTCATCAACCGAGAATGACTGAAAAGCAGGGGGATGCAACAAGGCTAAGTGGGTAGCACCCAAGTAGGGTATGTCTATCACCTTTTTAGATACCCTCGGATATTATTTATGGACGGAGCTCGGAAAGGATGGGAACACCCGGGGTGATAGCATGTTCGGTATATCCAGGTCAGGGATAGTCCGGTCTTATATGGCATGGGATCCTGGCATGGTCCTCGGTATAGTGTTTCTAGACATGTACTGTGATAGTTGGTACCCCAGTACCTGGTCATTCATATGGAATTCATTCTCCAATAAGCGCCGTACAATTTTGATTGTGCCCAACTATGCTGAAACGTGAGATGCAAGCATTTCAACTATTTGAATAAGTATTTGTACTTCGACGCTATTATAATATCAGAGGATTTTATATGAAATTGTTTTGGTTATTGTAAGGTACAAATCCATTGTGTTTATGCATGGGTGGTCTTACGAGATACCTTTGATTTTCAAAGGATTTTGAAAATTTTAATAATTCAAATTGAGTGTGTTTTCTCACGCTGGTTTTCCAGTCTGACTCGGGTGTTATTTTATTATAATGCTCGGGTCGAACCGAGTATTATAGATTCAGGATAGGGTGCTATGGAGCTCAAGAGACGAGCTGGATAGCGAAGACGTATTACTCGTATTTGATTTATATTTCGCTCTATAAGATATGCTGTGTATTCAGCTTTTGTGAGGACAAGTTGTTATAATTATCCAGTACTGTGCTATTGATTTGTATTGTACTCTAGTGATGTAATGTACAAAAACAGTAATAGTTCATTTTGTATAAAGGTCAATTGTTATCTATTATATATTGTTCCACTGCAATTGTGAGATTCTGTATTGTTATTTCGTTTTCTTCTTCTTCCTCTTTCTTCTTTTCCCTAACGATCTGGTATTTTCGACATTCGATTGCTCAGCATGAAATATAGTGGTTGATGTCGATTTTTGAGCGTTTAAACCTGGTTCGTGATATCGGCTCACAACTCAAACACTTAAGCTAAGTCAGCAAGCCTTATGGCCACATATCTATCCCTCTATTTCATTACTTTATGCTCATACTCATGAATTGGGCCTATTCCATAGCCCATTACCCAACTTATTTATTAATATTTGTATCTAACATTTATAGGCCCATTGAAGTCCATCAACATCAATCGATCACCGCTTATAAGGTAGTGATGGTCGATCGATGTCCAAAGATGGCTAGAAAAAGCGAATTTCGACCAAGACAACACAAGAACGTCGCAACATCATCAACAATGTTGCAAGAATATAAATAGTAGTATCAAAATAAAAAATAAAAAAACGTACAAAGCGCCAAGGCAAAAAGTCAAAGCTTGGAAATGGCAAGGTGGAGGAAGGAAGAGGAAGGTGAAGAAATAGCTTTTTATCGAAGAAGATGTTGAAAAAAATCTAAGGTTTTGAGATTTTTAATGGCTATTTGCTTCTCTCGTTTCGATAAAGAGTGCAAGGAGTATTATCTTTTTATATATTTACCCTCACCATCTTAGCTATTGTATTCAAAGCGCCTTTAGATCTTGACCGTCTAGGTGTAATCAATGCACCTGCTACTTCACCCATGTCGAAAACATGAGCACTTTGCCACATTTGAAAAAAGCGAACCATCACAGCTAATGACAAAGTCCCACGTAGGGCATGCATAACAGAAGAGCCAGATTGTAGTATTTCGTGACTTAACAAACCTTCCATGCTCACAGAGATGGGTTTGGGGACAAAATGTTGCTTAATCCTCTCAGAAGTAATTAACAAGCCGATTGAAGCATAGACAGGTCTGATCAAAGTTGGTCCAGCTAATCTCCAAATAACCCACTCATGCCAGCCCAAACTCAAAGCGGCCATAAGTCAGCCAATCTACTCGATGACACTTCAGATTGATTTCTGACCGAATCAACCCAAGATGGCTTCAATGATCAACTCATCAAACAAGGATGGGACCACTGGGCATAGCTCAACCTAGTCTAAATCGACCCTTTCATGTTAGCTCACACCTAGTATAACTTAGGATCAACCCATCTACTCAGCATCGCTCCAAGCCAATTACCGGCCGTCACAACTCATGATGGCCTTAATAGCCAGCTCGTTAGATTAGATTGGCTAAAGCGTTTCCCGCACCTGCTTTTCCACATAGGCATGCGAAATTAAACGATAAGCCTTATAACAACTGGGCAGTATAGCAAAGCCGCCAAAAGAATACCTAATCATATAACACGTCGACAACATTTAACGTGTTCTATATGTAACATCTACGCCTAGTACGGATGGATAGTGTAACAGTCCACTATTTTGTACCATTCAAATTCGACAATAAATTTAAAACATGTCAAGCTTGAATAGTTCAAAACAATATATTGTAAATGAATTAGGAGCAAATGAAATCAAACCACAGAATCACAGACACAAATATCAGAAAACTCGCAGCGGAATTTAAAATACTTAGTGGTTCATGAAGCCACTAAAAATAGTCTCATATAAATAAACATTACATAGTCTTAAATCTCAAATATAGTTTAAAACATAAATAGAAAATCCAAATATCCCATAGTCTTGATTACATAAATAAGATAATGGACTGAAAGTTTGCCGGCAGCTTGAAAAATCTGCAGAAGTCCTAGCTCCGGGATGAAAGCTGAACTGCAACTCAGGCTGACCCGAGCGTAAAATAAAACATAAACACTCGAGTCAGGACATACATACTTATATAGTGTAAGCTAATTCAAGTGTACTGTAATATAGAGTAAGTAACTTAAAGGATGCTTGGGACCGCCCATCCTCTAAGGATCCGTTAAACTATTTACTATGTAGTAATATTCGCTATTATAATAATGTCTATTAGTAAAATAAACTTACTTTAAAATAGCGTTAAGGGGTTACCCATATAGCCCTTAACACACATAATGCCAATAGTCTATACAGTACCTGCATATCTCCTGATCAGGAGACTACGAGAAGATACTCCATAGGTACAACACAAATCAAACTTGTACAGGGCTCGCTATGGTAGGTGACACGGCACAACTAGGCAATGCCAGGGTAGATATGCCAATTACGCTTTCAGACCGGTGGAAACGCGCAGCGCGCAGCTACCGCCCACCTCGAACAACACTCCCAAATCAAAGGTACACACAAATAATCACAAAAGCAATACAATGGCATACGAAGAAGTGCGTCCGATCAGAGGTGCTACCTCATTAATCCGTTAATCGCTCCTGTTTTAGCCACCTTATGCCAACTCACGGGAGTCGGGTCCACGTATTTACCTCAAAGAAAACGTCACCACCATCCTACTTCATTCTGGAATCTCCACCGCGTACACGGTTGTCAAAGTGGTTTTCGGTATCGACAGAGAGTATGCCCATATCTGATCCCGGTCTCTTTAACAACCAAACGTTATTATAACCCGTGGTTACAACTTTTAAAAATGGTATTGATACTAAAAAAAATCAAAATAAGTTTCAAATACCTTTCAATATCATAGTATCATTTCAAACATCATTTATTTAAACATCAGTCATTTTATATAATACCATTTAAATCTATTTAATTTACTTAGGGATTAATTGCCTTTCAACTTACATTTAAAAGTTAAATTCTTCCATTCAAAACCATTTAAAGTCAATTCCTTATTTTTATTAATTACATATTAAATTCCAAAATTTAAGCCTTTTCCCAAAGATTATTTCTATTAAATTTTATTAAAACAATCAAAAATCAATTTCCATAGCACTTATAAAAAATGCTACCTAAAGTCATAGGTGAAAACAGTTCATTTACAAAAGACAACATTTTAGTGCTGTAATAAATTATTAACTTAACAATTTAATTTTTAAATCCCCAAATATAACTTATTATCAATTATTTTACTTAACTAAAATCTCACTTTTAACAAAAATTCAGAATTTCCCAAAATAAGTTATATTCCAAAATTTTACTTAGACTTTCATTTATTTAACATTTTGACTCATTCAAAAATCATTATAAATTTTATAAAATCCTTTAAATACATTTTAAACCAGAATATTATAAACTTTCCATTTAAAAATATTTTTAAAACATTTCAGAAAAATATTATATAAACCACGGGTCTTTATATAGTTTTCTAACCTAGGTCAAGTGATACGGATATATATCATTTCAATCCGCAATTTACAAGGAAAACCCGGTTCTATCATTTCAAACCGCAATTCCAAGTTAAAATAATAAATAATTAAATAATTAATAAATAAATGGATAAATAATTATCGTTCAGGCCTATCATTTCAGCCTATAACGATCTCAAATTTACAGGGAACTTGAAGTGTGATTATCAGTAAATAAGCATTAAATAGTATAACTACAATAATATCACAATAAATAAACAACTAACGATGTGCCAATTAATAATGGAGTTTAACATCATACGTTTATATCACAGGCAGATAAAATTTAATAAAATAAATTTACAATTACATTTGTGATAAATTCACAGATATATAGGTATGTTTGTCTGGTGAGAAATACTCACCTGAATGCTGCAGAAAATTTGATTCCCAAACGATGGTAATAATTGAGAGAAAAAAAAGAAAACGTACCGAAGCACAATCAAACTGATACGGAGGCTGCGACCAGGTTTTATTTTTGAAAAGGAAACGAATTAATTTAAACGTCAAGCCAAGTAAAATTTTAATATGAAACAAAAAGGGACGAACAGACAATTTTACCCGTAAGCTCGACCACTCCACCAGCCGGCTCAAACCAAAACAAACTCAGCCCGCCCATTATTTTAAATTTATAAATATATAAAATATTTTTTTTTTTCACGTAACATCTAGTCTTGGTCACCTATCTGAAACATGCACGCATATTCCACTCAGTGGCTAAAACATTTCAAAGGTGGTGAACATACTATCTAACTTAAGTACAAGAGGCACAACTTATTGAAAAGGAAAGTGTTCAAGGCAGTAAGGATTTTATGAAGTCACTGCTAAAACCTATCCAAATTAAATGCATGCACGTTACTTTCTTTCCCTTTTTTTTCAAATATTACTTGGAATAATTTTTGCCTTCCTATACACTTGTACTTATAAGATTCACTTGCTATTGCTGCTACAAGAGGGCACGACCCTGCCTATCAAAAAGCATGCACGCATTAATTTTGTATCATGAATTGATATTATATTATTAGCATCAGAAATTAAGATGTTTTGTTTTTTTTTCTTTTTTTTTCTTTGTTCTCTACTTCTCTCCTTTGCTAGTCTATTTTCTCTCTTGTTTTCTATCACTCAGCCAAAGCAACAAAATAAATATATATGACAACCTAATTCATGCATGCTACACTTGTTTTCAAACATGAAGTGCACGTATGCAGTGATAATCTAGTATACGTGGGCTCGAATGGAAAAATATAGGATAGGCTCGGCAGTAGTGACGGCTAGATCGTAGAGGAGGGGAAGGTGGTGGGGTTGTAGTCCAAGGTGGTGGCAGCCGAGTGAAACAAAAAGAAGACAAAGGAAAGAAAAATAAAAGGAAGAAGGAAAAAGATGTAACTGCCATTACCTGAAGCTCCACAAACGCTAGCTAGGAGATGAAGTCCAAGGATGAGGTAAAGAAATATGTTTGTGACAGGTATTTATAAATGAGCTATGCGTGTTTTATTTTATGGCAAGAAATCTCATTTGCCTATAAACGGCAAATCTAGGGACGTGTATAGTTTTTATAGGAGCTATATTTTCGTTGCTTTGTACGCAAGGAAATAATAAGATGCGCAATCAATGCATGCAAGTTTTATGGTCAAGGAATTTCGTTTGTTTGCAAATCAATATGTAGAGAAAACGGCAAGTCACATTTTGAAATAAATGATTTCAATGCAATAAAAAGGGTGCGTGGGTTTTTATTACTTGGATTATGGGGGAAAAACGGTAGAAAATAATTGAACATTCCGAACATGTTATAAATAGGATGCTGCATGATTTTTTTTCTTTTGAGATTTAGTAATTTCGTTCACACAGGTAAGGGATAAGTTGCTTCCATTTAATGTTTATTAACAGAGCTAAAAATGAGGTGAAGTAATAATGCAACGTTTCCAGTATTTAGGTGAAGCTTGCGAAAATCTTGAGTAACCAAAACAGGCATGCATGCACTTGATTTGTTGATTGGATTTTAAAGGCGGCAAGCAATTATTTTATCCTTGAACGGAATAGAATTTTGGACAAATTTATTGCAACGTGTTTAAATGAGAGAATTGGCCTTTGATAGCTGAGGAAACAGAATGATATTTGATTTCCAACGTTACCTTATCTTATAATAACTTGCGTGAATTTAGAGTAGTGAAGTGGCAATAAAATTCGTATGTGAGTGCGTTGGTTCAGGGAAAGAAAAAGGCAAGCACTAAATATTTAGATGGCGTTGATTTAAGTGGAAGAAAACGTCACTAATTTATGGTTTGAACGTTTTTAAACAAATGCGTTTTATTTCTATTAGATAAAGGAGGTAACGGAAAGGGAAAATTTATTTCTTTCCCTCTTAAAAGAATGCACGCCTACTTGTATATTTATTTATGTAGTTAAGGTAAAATTTTATTTCCTTTCGTAATATTTATCCTTTTCTTTAAAAAGTATACAACAAATATCAGTAGAACAACCGCAAAATAAGTTGCTCATATATATATATATATATATATTGCGATGTGGATTTTAAAAATGCGTAGAACCTACGCAAAATATACACCCAAAATTAATGCAAAACTAACGCTTTTTAATTAATACGATTTTCTATTTTATACTTTATTTATTAAATATTGTACCCTTTAAATGCGTAAATTAACAGTTTCCTTGTACACTATAAATCTTCTTCAAATTTATTACTTGAATAAAATATAGAATTATGGTTACCTTCTTCTCTGATTACTATTACCATTTACAAAGCAATTTATTATTCAAATGGACAAAATATTACCAATTATTTTAAAGCAAGTAGATAATCCAATCCTTTTATTAAAATTCCAATTAGAGTTATCCTTTAAACAAAGTTAAAAAATTTCAGAACTTCCATTTTATACTTAAAATTTTGGGAAAAGATTTAATCAAATTAAAAATATATATTAAAACAAATTTCAAGGTTTTATAAATAAAAGAATAAGTGCTAGAAAAACTAGGGCTGTTACATTCTCCCCCACTCCGAACTTTTCGTCCTCGAAAAGGAACGAAAGAAAGAAAACAAGGAAGATAAGATAGTAAAGCAAAGTACCTTAAACGAATAATTCCGGATTCGTAGCACGAATGCTCTCCTCCATCTCCCAGGTGCAATCTCGTTCATCAGTGCTCCATTACACCTTGACCAGTCGGAAAGATTTTCTTCTTAGTTGTTTCGTACCTGTATCCACGATACGAAGCGGCTTCCTTTCAATAGTTAAGTCAGGCTCGATGTCCAAACCATCAAGAGCAATAGGCTGGATGATAAGAGATGGATCGTGAAGACAGCGACGAAGGTGGGATACATGGAACACATTGTGTATTCCAGCAAATTTCTCGGGCAAATCTAGTCGATAAGTAAGAGATCCAATCCTTTCCAAGATGCGGAAAGGACCGATGAACCTAGGAGCCAGCTTCCCTCTGTGCCCAAATCGAACCACATTTCTTAAAGGGGAAACCTTAAGAAAAACCAAATCACCAACAGCAAACTCCAAACTTCTTCTACGACGATCCGTGTACTTCTTCTGTCTATCCTGAGCAATCTTTAACCTTCTCATAATCTCCTCCACTTTCTCCGAAGCTTCCAAAATCATTTCGGGCCCAAGAACTAAGCGATTACCGGATTCAATCCAGCAAGAAGGAGATCTACAAGGTCGCCCGTAGAGAGCAGCAAATGGGGACATCTTAAGACTAGCCTGATAAAAGATAAAATGAGATAGATATGGAATTTAGATACGATAAGAACAAAGGATTGGAATTTATACCTGATAACTATTGTTATAGGTGAATTCCACAAGATAGAGATGATCTTCCCAAGATCCTCCATAATCCAAAATGCATGCACGAAGGAGATCCTCTAGAATCTGATTTACCCTTTCAGTTTGACCGTCAGTTTGGGGGTGGTAAGCAGTGCTCAGATTCAAACGAGTACCCAAGGATTCTTGGAATGCTTTCCAGAACTAACTAGTGAAAATAGGGTCTCGATCACAAACTATGCTAAGGGGAACGCCATGGAGGCGAACGATCTCCCTCATATAAATCTCAGATAAGCCTGAAGCCGTCCGAGTAGCCTTGACTGGAATAAAATGAGCGGACTTGGTCAGTCTATCCACGATAACCCATATGCTCTCATTTCCCCTCCTAGATCTCAGTAAACCATCGATGAAATCCATAGAAATTTGCTCCCACTTCCAATTGGGAATCTCTAGAGGCTGTAACAAACCCGGTGTCTTCTGATGATCAGCCTTGACTTGCTGACAAGTCGCACACCTACTCACAAAGATAAAGACATCGTGCTTCATACCCTTCCACCAGTAAAGTTTCTTTAAATCCTGATACATCTTCGCTACACCAGGATGTATGGAAAGTCTGGATTGATGATGTTCCCGAAGTAACTCCTGCCTTAAACCATCAACATTCGGGACACAAATCCGATTATTAATCCTTAAAATCCCTTTATCATCAATCTGGGCTCCACTACCATCAATACTACTATTTCCACCATCTCTGCTACAGACACTTCCCTTCATACGCATAAGCATCTCGTCCTCATCCTGCTTAGCCTTAATACGATCCATAAGGGGAGAAGAAACAAAAAGATGGCACGAAAAAGACTTCTTCCTACTCAACGCATCCGCCACTACATTTGCTTTCCCCGGGGTATAGTTGATGTCAAGATCGTAAGAAGCTAGAAACTCGAGCCACCGAACTTGTCTCTGATTCAAATCCTTCTGGGTGAAGATATATTTCAAATACTAATGATCGGTGAAGAGGTCAAACTTAGCCCCCAAGAGATGATGTCTCCACAGCTTCAGAGCAAAGACAACCGCTAGCAATTCTAAATCATAAGCAGCATAATTAGCCTCATGGGTCTTCAACTGGTGACTAGCATATGCAATTACCTTCCCATCCTGCATTAATACTGCTCCCAAACCCTCTCGACAAGCATCGGTAAATACCGTTAATCTCTCGCTTCCATTCGGTACAGTAAGCACTGGTGCGGAGGTGAGCTTATCTTTTAACTCTTGGAATGCAGCTTTACACTTATTGCTCCATATAAACTTAGCATTCTTTCGAGTCAGAGCAGTCAGAGGGGCAGAAATCCGAGCAAAGTTCTCAATGAACCTCCGATAGTAACCGGCAAGGCCTAGGAAACTGCGAATATCAGTTGGAGTCTTTGGTTCTTTCCAATCTTTGATCGCGGCGAACTTGACTGGATCAACAGAAACACCTTCACTAGAGACAATATGACCGAGGAATCGGACTTCTTCTTCCCAGAAATGGCATTTAGAAAACTTAGCTTTTAATTGGTGATTTCGGAGAGTCTCTAAAACATAATTCAAATGTGACTCGTGCTCTTTCTTCGTCTTGGAGAAAACAAGGATATCATCAATAAAGACAAGAACGATTTTATTTAGCACGTCACGAAAAACTCGATTCATCAAGTCAACAAAAAAGGCGGGAGCGTTAGTCAAACCAAAAGGCATAACTAGCCATTCAAAGAAACCGTTCTCCGTACGAAAAGCAGTTTTAGAAATGCTCTCCTCAGCAACCCTGAGTTGGTTGAAACCCGTGGCTAGAACAAGCTGGGAGAAAACAGTCGCTCCATAAAGTTGATCGAACATATCATTGATGCGGGGCATAGGATATCTGTTTTTCATAGTGAGCTTGTTCATCTCCCTATAATCAACACACATCCATAGAGAACCATCCGATTTGGTGACGAATACTACGGCTGCTCCCCATTCTCAAAAGCTAGGCCTAATCAGACCTTTAGAGGACAAACCCTGAATTTGCTTCCTTGATTCGATCTTCTCCCGTGGAGCCATTCTTCTGGGTGGAAGGACTACAGGTCGTGCTCCAGGAATGAGATCGATACGGAAATCAATTTCCCTTTTCGGAGGTAGAGAAATGAATTCACCAAATACATCAGGAAATAGTTTGACTACTCGAGTCGAATGGATATCATCACCGAAAGTATCGAGGGAATAAATGAAACTACCAGCGAACTCCTGAGGCAATTTACACTAGATCTCTTATAGATTTCCACAATCATCTTTGAGGGCCACAGTTCGAGAACTGCACGAGATATGGGCATCGTGACTATCTAACCAATCACCTCCAAGCAGTATGTCGAAAGCATCGAACCCCAAAACATAGAAGTCACCAGTGAATCGATAACTACCATGAAAGAGTTTCACATTTCTACAAATCTTATCAAGGTTCGCCGGACCACCGATAGGGTTTGAAACACATAAGGGTACAGAGGAAAATTCGGCAGACAAAAGATTTTCCAATTTATTACTGAGATCCGACGAGATGAAGCTATGGGAAGCTCCGGTATCAAATAGAACTCTTACAGGAAAATAATGCAAGGTAAAAGAACTCTGGAGTGTACCTTGAGAATCGCTAGGAGCTGGGGCAGGTGCAGGCTGTGGGGATGGGGAGGATGCAGAAGTAACAGCGAAAATTCCTGATGTCGTACCCTTCTTCTGGGTAGGGCAGTCTCTCTTGAAGTGTCCCGGCTGAAGACAGATGTGGCAGAGGTCTCGTCTAGCCAACTGAGAAGGAGGTGGAATAGCAGCACCCAAGGTAGGACAGCTATACGCGTAGTGTCCCTTTTGGTCGCATTGGTAACAAGTAATGGTAAATAGATCCACAGGCTGCCTCAGGGATGACGAAGATCCAAGCCCTGGAGTCCCATTCCTCTTATGCCGGTAGAAGTTGGACTTCCTTTTCTTAGAATTTCCAGAAGACTGAGCCGGTGCAGACTGGGCAGCTGGAGTGGCCCTAGAAGTAGGGTTCTCATACCGGAGAGCCATGTCCATCAAAGCGGTGAACGTCCCATGCACGTGGGTAATAAGTCGATCGTAAAACTCGGGTCGTGCTCCAGCAATAAATTTCTCGTTCTTCTTCAGCGGGGTGTCTATCAAATTCAGTCCGTATCGCTAGAGTTCATTAAATTTTCTCTCGTATTCCGTAAAGGACATAACGCCCTGCTTCAGATCCACAAAGTCTCGATAGAGCTGAGACATGCCCGTCTCGGGCATCCATTTGACCAAAAAGGCCTCCCTAAATTGCTCCCAGGTGATGTCAGCCTCATTAGTGTAAGCAGTAACTGATAGCCACCAATTTAAAGTGGCTCCCTTCATCTGCCAGGCTGCCAATTGTCTCTGTTGGGCATTTGTGATTTCGAGACAGGAGAAGATTCTCTCCATGTCTCTCAACCATTGTTGAGCTTCTATTATGGATTCAGAACCCGTGAACTTAGTGCCACCAAGCTCAGTATAATCTTTGCATAGCTTAGTAAATCTAACAGGGGCAGCGGGTGGAGGAGCTGGGGCAGCAGCTCGTCCCCTACCTCTAATATTTCCTCGATTCATTCTGAAAAAAATCAAGAATGAATTTAAGGACAGAGGAAATTTTTTGATGCCAAGATATTCTAGATAAGATAAAGTTTACTAGAACAATCATTTACAAAGTTCTAATTATATGGGATGGAGAAAAGGAAAGGAGTAGTTGGAAAATCTTATTTAAAACAATGAAGTTTTATATCAAAATACTTCTTTGAAAAACCCTTTGAAATCATCTTATACTTTAAAATACGTTCTCTCACAAGGAAGGGATTCTAGGATTTGACTGCACTCATTCTAGGGTATTGCTACCCTATCTCTAATGAGTTTTTGCTCCTTAGGCTATGGTTAAACCAAAGCTCTGATACCAACTGTAACAGTCCACTATTTTGTACCATTCAAATTCGACAATAAATTTAAAACATGTCAAGCTTGAATAGTTCAAAACAATAGATTGTAAATGAATTAGGAGAAAATGAAATCAAACCACAGAATCACAGACACAGATATCAGAAAACTCACAGCGGAATTTAAAATACTTAGTGGTTCATGAAGCCACTAAAAATAGTCTCACACAAATAAACATTACATAGTCTTAAATCTCAAATATAGTTTAAAACATAAATGGAAAATCCAAATATCCCATTGTCTTGATTACATAAATAAGATAACGGACTGAAAGTTTGCCCGCAGCTTGAAAGATCTACAGAAGTCCTAGCTCCGGGATGAAAGCTGAACTGCAACTCAGGCTGACCCGAGCATAAAATAAAACATAAACACTCGAGTCAGGACATACATACTTATATAGTGTAAGCTAATTCAAGTGTACTGTAATATAGAGCAAGTAACTTAAAGGATGCTTGGGACCGCCCATCCTCGAAGGATCCGTTAAACTATTTACTATGTAGTAATATTCGCTATTATAATAATGTCTATTAGTAAAATAAACTTACTTTAAAATAGCGTTAAGGGGTTACCCATATAGCCCTAACACACATAATGCCAATAGTCTATACAGTACCTGCATATCTCCTGATCGGGAGACTACGAGAAGATACTCCATAGGTACGACACAAATCAAACTCGTACAGGGCTCGCTATGGTAGGTGACACGGCACAATTAGGCAATGTCAGGGAAGATATACCAATTACGCTTCCGGACCGGTGGAAACGCGCAGCGCGCAGCTACCGCCTACCTCGAACAACACTCCCAAATCAAAGGTGCGCACCAAACAATCACAAAATCAATAGAATGGCATACGAAGAAGTGCGTCCGATCAGAGGTGCTACCTCATTAATCCGTCAATCGCTCCTGTTTTAGCCACCTTATACCAACTCATGGGAGTCGGGTCCACATATTCACCTCAAAGAAAACATCACCACCATCCTACTTCATTCTGGAATCTCCACCGCGTACACGGTTGTCAAAGTGGTTTTCGATATCGACAGAGAGTATGCCCATATCCGATCCCGGTCTCTTTAACAACCAAACGTTATTATAACCCGTGGTTACAACTTTTAAAAATGGTATTGATACTAAAAAAATCAAAATAAGTTTCAAATACCTTTCAATATCATAGTATCATTTCAAACATCATTTGTTTAAACATCAGTCATTTTATAAAATACCATTTAAATCTGTTTAATTTATTTAGGGATTAATTGCCTTTCAACTTACATTTAAAAGTTAAATTCTTCCATTCAAAACCATTTAAAGTCAATTCCTTATTTTTATTAATTACATATTAAATTCCAAAATTTAAGCCTTTTCCCAAAGATTATTTCTATTAAATTTTATTAAAACAATCAAAATTCAGTTTCCATAGCACTTATAAAAAATGCTACCTAAAGACATAGGTTAAAACAGTTCATTTACAAAAGACAGCATTTTAGTGCTGTAATAAATTATTAACTTAACAATTTAATTTTTAAATCCCCAAATATAACTTATTATCAATTATTTTACTTAACTAAAATCTCACTTTTAACAAAAATTCAGAATTTCCCAAAATAAGTTATATTCCAAAATTTTACTTAGACTTTCATTTATTTAACATTTTGACTCATTCAAAAATCATTCTAAATTTTATAAAATACTTTAAATACATTTTAAACCATAATATTATAAACTTTCCATTTAAAAATATTTTTAAAACATTTCAGAAAAATATTATATAAGCCACGGGTCTATATATAGTTTTCTAGCCTAGGTCAAGTGATACGGATATATATCATTTCAATCCGCAATTTACAAGGAAAACCCGGTTCTATCATTTCAAACCGCAATCCCAAGTTAAAATAATAAATAATTAAATAATTGAATAAATAAATGGATAAATAATTATCGTTCATGCCTATCATTTCAGCCTATAACGATCTCAAATTTACAGGGAACTTGAAGTGTGATTAACAGTAAATAAGCATTAAATAGTATAACTGCAATAATATCACAATAAATAAACAACTAACGATGTGTCAATTAAAAATGGAGTTTAACATCATACGTTTATATCACGGGCAGATAAAATTTAATAAAATAAATTTACAATTACACTTGTGATAAATTCACAGATATATAGGTATGTTTGTCTGGTGAGAAATACTCACCTGAATGCTGCAGAAAATTTGATTCCCAAACGATGGTAATACTTGAAAAAAAAACGTACAGAAGCACGATCAAACTGATGTGGAGGCTGCGACCAGATTTTATTTTTGAAAAGGAAATGAATTAATTTAAACGTCAAGCCAAGTAAAATTTTAATATGAAACAAAAAGGGACGAACAGACAATTTGACCGGTAAGCTCGACCACTCCACCACCCAGTTCAAACCAAAACAAACTCAGCCCGTCCATTATTTTAAATTTATAAATTTTTTTTTTTTCACGTAACATCTAGTCTTGGTCACCTATCTGAAACATGCACGCATATTCCACTCAGTGGCTAAAACATTTCAAGGTGGTGAACATACTATCTAACTTAAGTACATGAGGCACAACTTATTGAAAAGGAAAGTGTTCAAGGCAGTAAGGATTTTATGAAGTCACTGCTAAAACCTATCCAAATTAAATGCATGCACGTTACTTTCTTTCCCTTTTTTTTCAAATATTACTTGGAATAATTTTTGCCTTCCTATACACTTGTACTTATCAAGATTCACTTGCTATTGTTGCTACAAGAGGGCACGACCCTGCCTATCAAAAAGCATTCACGCATGCATTTTGTATCATGAATTGATATTATATTATTAGCATCAGAAATTAAGATGTTTTGTTTTTTTTTCTTTTTTTTTCTTTTTTTTTCTTTGTTCTCTACTTCTCTCCTTTGCCAGTCTATTTTCTCTCTTGTTTTCTATCACTCAGCCAAAGCAACAAAATAAATATATATGACAACCTAATTCATGCATGCTACACTTGTTTTCAAACATGAAGTGCACGTATGCAGTGATAACCTAGTATAGGTGGGCTCGAATGGAAAAATATGGGATAGGCTCGGCAGTAGTGACGGCTAGATCGTAGAGGAGGGGAAGGTAGTGGGGTTGTAGTCCAAGGTGGTGGCAGCCGAGTGAAACAAAAAGAAGACAAAGGAAAGAAAAATAAAAGGAAGAAGGAAAAAGATGAAACTGTCATTACCTGAAGCTCCACAAACGCTAGCTAGGAGATAAAATCCAAGGATGAGGTAAAGAAATATGTTTGTGACAGGTATCTATAAATGAGCTATGCATGTTTTATTTTATGGCAAGAAATCTCATTTGCCTATAAACGGCAAATCTAGGGACGTGTATAGTTTTTATAGGAGCTATATTTTCGTTGCTTTGTACGCAAGGAAATAATAAGATGCGCAATCAAAGCATGCAAGTTTTATGGTTAAGGAATTTCGTTTGTTTGCAAATCAATATGTAGAGAAAACGGCAAGTCACATTTTGAAATAAATGATTTCAATGCAATAAAAAAGGTGCGTGGGTTTTTATTACTTGGATTATGGGGAAAAAAAGGGTAGAAAATAATTGAACATTCCGAACGTGTTATAAAATAGGAAGCTGCATGATTTTTTTCTTTGAGATTTAGTAATTTCGTTCACACAGGTAAGGGATAAGTTGCTTCCATTTAATGTTTATTAACAGAGCTAAAAATGAGATGAAGTAATAATGCAACGTTTCCAGTATTTAGGTGAAGCTTGCGAAAATCTTGAGTAACCAAAACAGGCATGCAAGCACTTGATTTGTTGATTGGATTTTAAAGGCGGCAAGCAATTATTTTATCCTTGAACGGAATAGAATTTTGGACAAATTTATTGCAACGTGTTTAAATGAGAGAATTGGCCTTTGATAGCTGAGGAAAAGGAATGATATTTGATTTCGAACGTTACCTTATCTTATAATAACTTGCGTGAATTTAGAGTAGCGAAGTGGCAATAAAATTCGTATGTGAGTGCGTTGGTTCAGGGAAAGAAAAAGGCAAGCACTAAATATTTAGATGGCGTTGATTTAAGTGGAAGAAAACGTCACTAATTTATGGTTTGAATGTTTTTAAAAAAATGTGTTTTATTTCTATTAGATAAAAGGAGGTAACGGAAAGGGAAAATTTATTTCTTTCTCTCTTAAAAGAATGCACGCCTACTTGTATATTTATTTATGTAGTTAAGGTAAAAATTTATTTCCTTTCGTAATATTTATCTTTTTCTTTAAAAAGTATACAACAAATATCAGTAGAACAACCACAAAATAAGTATTGTTCATATATATATTGCGGTGTGAATTTTAAAAATGCGTAGGACCTACGCAAAATATACACCCAAAATTAATGCAAAAGTAACGCTTTTTAATTAATACGATTTTCTATTTTATACGTTATTTATTAAATATCATACCCTTTAAAAGCGTAAATTAACAGTTTCCTTGTACACTATAAATCTTCTTCAAATTTATTACTTGAATAAAAGATAGAATTATGGTTACCTTCTTCTATGGTTACTATTACCATTTACATAGCGATTTATTATTCAAATGGACAAAATATTACCAATTTTTTTAAAGCAAGTAGACAATCCAATCCTTTTATTAAAATTCCAATTAGAGTTATCCTTTAAACAAAGTTAATAAATTTCAGAACTTCCATTTTATACTTAAAATTTTGGGAAAAGATTTAATCAAATTAAAAATATATATTAAAACAAATTTCAAGGTTTTATAAATAAAAGAATAAGTGCTAGAAAAACTAGGGCTGTTACAGATAGTTGGCATGTTTCTCAATCACATATTCCTTTCTACCTCTACCGCTATCTTCCATTGGCCCATAAAGCCAGATGGATGGCCAAGCATACTTCCCTCCTGTTTTATTGCACAATCTCGATCATCCACCATCTACTACAGCCACGATAATTACCATAAGTATTGCTACTTCAAAGGGGTTGGAAATTGGTTGAAATCTAATTACTATACATAATTCAGTCTTCCCTCGCAAAAAATCAATGCCCAAGCTCTTAATATTAACTACTTTTTAATCTTAAGTAATTTGTTTCATATTATTCTCTTAGAATTTCTTGTGATTGTAAGAGAGAAACATAATAAAATATCTTCATAGTGGATGTAGGCGAGCTTGCTAAACCACTCTGCATACATATTTCATTTACTTTAATTTGCATGTTTTCTTCCAAATTTTACGCTTTTAAGTCTGGTGCTTAGCGAGTTACATTTTCTTCCATAATGCAATTCCGAGATTGGCTAAATTATTAGTCAACATTGACGATGAACATTGTAAGCTTAAATAGTCGAACTTAAAGTGAAACTAGAGGATATGAGAGAATGACATGTAAACCAATCTTGATATGCACAAGCATCAAATTTGGCGTAGGTTAAATAACATAAGTGGATGCAAGCTAATGCGGAGATTTGTAGGGGATATCTCACATAGTCACATTGAATGTGGGTAATGGACGAGAGTTGGAAAGAATAGTCCCATACCATGAAAAATGAAGAAGGGAAGTGGTATATATAAATTTAGTGGATTGTAAAACAAGAGAGTACTTTTATTAAAAAATATTAATCAAATTCGATGGTACTCCATGTAGGAATTTGCGAATGGGTTCGACTATGGAAATACATTTCGAGCTTAAAAGTGGAGCTCTTGAGCGGAACTGTTGAAATTCAATAGTCGTAATTATTATATTTTAATTAAGGCGAGTGCTAAATCTAATTGATAATAATATGATTTACAATAGCAATGCTACATTTTTTAAGCGTATGGAAGCAAACATAAGAAAGAATTTAGTAAGTTCCACGTATGAAGTCCACATGCAAAACCCACTAATTCTCTATTGTGTATGCTTGTACACATCAAATAAGTGGAAAAGATTGCTTTACTTGACATACAAATTTTAATTCAAAACAATTCGGATTAGATTTGATCTAATTTTCTATTTTGTGAAAATAAGATAAGCTAGTTACAACTAGTAGTTGTGCATCTTGCATCTATCAAGCTAGGTCCATGGATTGTGGTAGCAACACAATATGCACCAAAATAGGTCCGACCCCGAGTGGTTGGAGATCCAAGGCAAAAATATTTCGATTTCCAATAAAATTAATTTTAAGGGGCCTCAAATGTAATAAGTATTAAAGGCAGAAAAATAAGCAATAAAGGTTAGGCTTAAACCTTGGTTGCTTGAGTACTACCACACATACCTAACCATTGAATCAAACAAAATGTTCTCTATTAATTACTAACATAATACAATTATTTAAATGGGAACATGTGGTCGATATCATTAAAGATTTGAGGTGTCGCAAAAATGGCGTGCGGCGAATCCTAACCCTAACATAATATAGACACACGCAAACATACACACACACACACACATATATAGTAATAATGCAAATTTTGGAGCCTTTGAAGATTTGTTACCCTAGGACACCTAGACCGGGCTTGCACCAAAAATGCAGTTCAACAGAAGATTTAAAACCAAATGTATCACATACTCTAATGATGTAGTCATTTAGGTAAAAAAAATTCCCATGCTATGTTAGTGTTGCGTCAAATGCGTCTGACGTGTCAAAACCAGGATGAACCGTTATCTTCCATTGAAATGAACTAAACAAATTGATCTATTGGCATCCAGCTATTAATGACAATTAACATTTGGTTTACTGTTTATTGAATATTTCAATTCATCTTAAAATCTACAATCATGCAGTACAATTTATTTGGTCCCAGTTGTTGTAATCGTTTATTGTTTGAATTCAAATACAAACGTAACTACCATTTTTGGATGGTACGTTGCACACGCATCGCCAGCCCTGAATCAATTTAGATAATTTTATGAAAAAACTTCTAACACCTTCTAGATTTAAAACATCAGTTCTATCTCATACGCCATGATCTCAAAGCTTTTATATATAAAAACAATTAAAATGGTTGCAAACACCCAAGAATAGTTTTGTTAGAGAAGTAAGTAAAGAAAAGCAAAATTAAACTGAGTAGATGAATAAGCAAGCAACAGAGAATTAGCAATATTCAAAGATACAGAAATTTATAGTGTTTCGGCATTGTATGCCTACGTTAACTTTGAAGATTATTCTTTATTAATTACTTTTGAATCTGATTACAATGCTAGAAAACAGCTGGTACTTAATCACAATGGAGCCTAGAGTAACAAGTAGCGTAAAGATTATAAGAATGACCCATCATGTCAGTATTTATAGACAAAGATGGCCAAATATATCTCTGAAATCTCGGCTGAAGGACCTTCTAAACAAAATGGGCCCACTAGGTGGATCACTAGGCCTAATTCCCAAAGAGGAGAGATCAGTACCGATTCCTTCTTTGGTATAATTTTGGAGATCGATCCCTTTGGTGGCTTCCTTGTGCAAAAATATGTTTGGCCTTCAATTTTCATGTCATTTTGATCATTGGAGCTCAAGTTATTACTTGATCTTTGATTCATCATTGCTTGCATACTGCTCTCTACCGATCCCTTCCAAGGATGTATACCGACTCATTCGAACTTGTCCTTCTGATGTGCAATCCTTAGGGTGGGTTTTCTAGGGTACATATAGCTTTCTCGTTAAATTTCATAGGGATTGGACTTGTAGATCTTGAGATATTGATTGTTTTCCACAAGAATGCTCTTGTACTTTGTAGTATGTCGATCCCTCTTGTTGAAGCTAATCTATGAAAATCTCTCCTATGCATTGAACTATATTTCATACTTCGAACATTCTACATTGCACATCTATCAATTACATTCATCTTGACTTCATATTACCATCCATACTTGACTTCTAGGCCCCATAATCACCACTCTGGAGCCAAGGACCTTGATGGCAGTCGAATCTGACTTGTGCATTCGGTTCAATATAACCGGGTAAAAATGCCGGATAACACTTGCCCCCTATAGTATGTCTTGTGATGAACATGATGTGCTTAGAATTGAAGCAAACTAGAGTCATCGACAAGAAATCCATCCAGTTTTCTAAATATTTTTTATCCATATACCAAACTATTTTTCCAAGGCATTGTATTTTTCATTGATCATCATGATGCTTGGTCAATTTCTAATGGCATAAATCTAGGCTATATTCCATCGTTAATATATGCAAGTCCGGTTCCACAAGTCTAACCAGTTTTGGTTAATTGGTCCAACTTCAAACTTGAAAGCTTCAAGTTTGATTCCAATTTCTGTCGATTTCAATAATTGAAATTTCTAGGTTATATACGTGTATGCTCGTATATACGTTCTTGTCCTTGGCTCTCGAACGTGCTCGTACGTTCATGGGTCATCACCAACTTTTCCAACATTTTGTATGTTCATGTTTTTTACAATTTTCATGCTTATATTTACTTGCATTCATGTTCATGGCCGATCCTTCACTCTCTATTTTCTTCCTCTTTTTTTAGAAACATTTGTAGGGATCGGCCTACGTTTAGCCAATCCCTTTTTTGTGTGCACGCTAATAGGGGTCGGTATGCTTTAACTGATCCCTTCCCATCTTATGTCAAACGTACAGCCGATCCCCCGCTTCCTTATATAAGCTACCTCTAACATTCCATCCTTCTACTGTTCTTTCATTCCTTTTCTTTCCATCTATTTTCCCATAACCAAACTCTCCTTAGTTTCATAAAGAAATGCCCGATCCCTTCTCTTCAACTCAACTATCACTCTAACCAATTAATCCATCTTTATACTTAATCTTAGATCATCGTTCCACATTCTAATCAAATTGTAGCCTAATCCTTTTTCCTTTTCACAGTTCGCCTTCGATATATTTAGGTAAGCTTCTCATTTTGCTTTCGATTTTAAGATGAGGCAATGGATTCTACTTCATCGACGATAGTTTGATGCGTGACGTAGTGAATGACTAAGGGCATAGGTTGTTTGGTGAAGACGACGTATGGAAGAAGTAGGGCTCAGTAGAATGATGAAGGAGGAAGAAGAAAAGGGAGTGGAGGAGGGATCGGTGTTGGAGATTTGAATATATACTTGTTTGATGACAAGGGATCAGTATGGAGGCTTGATGAGAGGATGGTAAAGTAGAGGAATCGGCTAGCTTTATTTTAGTATAAGCGTTGGCATAATGGATCAACTTGGTGGGATTAGGGATCGACAAACCTTTGCTCAAGTAAAGGGGTCTGTAGTGTTTGTTAGGAGAGAGGGATCGGTACTACTAGATTGAGGAGAAGGATCGGTTATAACACTTTGGGATAGGGGTCGCATAAAGGGTTCGCCACATAGGGATCGGTATACATGCTCTTTGAACTTGAAATCTAATCTCAACTTACTTGTTTGAACAATTACTACCAATTCACCTCAACGAACTTGAACATAGATGATGATGAACAGTAGAATTTGCATATTCACTGTCAAACTATAGTTTAAACAATCAAATCCTTGGAACTTTCAACATGAACTTAAACTTAGCATATGGACTTGAGTGGCAGTTTTCGCACTTTTATATACTAATAGTCGATCCAAAGCTTTCACAACCGATCAAACTCCTCGTCGGTTGAGATGATCAGTAATGACGACCACTCTGGTTGGAATCCATCTCATTATTTAACTTTATTCTTTTATTTAGAGTTAATTATTTCTATTATACCCTACACTACACCGCACTAGCTCAAACTTAGCATGAGGAGAATAGGTATTTTTCCAATCTTGATTGTCTAGTGAGTATAATTAACATGGACTTTAGACGCTCAGAGCATTATTGCAATGTCTTCTGGACCATCCTCATAGCGTAACAATCCTGAAGGAAAATTGAGCTCCGCAACTATATCTGGTAAATGTAACGACCCGAAATTTTCAAACCCAAAAATTTCAGATAGTTATGAAAAAAGAAGAAAGAGATAGAAGAAGAAGAAGAACAGTAACACCAAACACCTCACATTCACAGCGGATAAAATATAATAATAAATAATAACAGTTAACAGAAGAATACTATATCTGTCGATTCATTTAAATACATCAGAGTTACACAAATATTTAACACTGGACATATACAAATCAACATGTCTCAGATATACAATGTTATAATACAGCGGAAATACTCTACACGTTCCTGTCATCCAGCTTGCCTACTGAGCTCCCGAACGTCCTTACCTGAAAGTCTGTAATACTCGGTATGACCCAAGCATTACACCAAAGTAACACCCGGGTCAGAATGGAAACCAGCGTGAGTAAATCCATATAATTTGTAAGGACAAAGTTCAACCCCTAAAGAAAAAACCAGGTAACTCGTACTTCCCGACGAGTTCATTATTCAATATGTCCAATACTTATTTCATAATCAGATTCTAAATATTCAAAGGTTCATAATATTCCATTCGGCCTAGTAATTCCTCACATCCCATCTTTATAGAATCAAGTAGATTACCTTATCCATCAATCAATCTCTAATAACAAATTGATTGCCCTTTTATTATCACTTAATAAACTTTAGTTTTAAATTTTATTTCTTAAATGAAATCGATTCCTAATAATCTTATAATCAATTAACTATCCTCAAATTTACCAATTAGTTTACCATCGTTTAATTTACCGATTAACTATCCTCAAATTTACCCCAAAATCTAAAGGTTTCCAAAACCCTTTCCAAAAATCATCATAAGATCCTTTATATATATATATATACATATATATATATATATATATATTCAGATATATAAAAAAATTTAAAAAAAACTTTGGATCCTTTCAAACTCGTATAAAACTCCTTTTATACTTCAAACATCTTTAAAAATCCTTTTCTTCTGGCAATAGATTTAACAAGGGGAGATTTATCTTATATAACAAAGATATATAGCTTTGTTTATTCAAAACAAATATTCAAAATTTGATTACTCTTTTAAATATCATTTTCATTCAAATTCGTACGATGTACACTTATCATCCGTACGCTATACCAATCTGATTGCTTGCTCGATCATACAATTTCACTTCCGAACTAGTATCGTCTACCCGACTACCTAGTGCGGACTCAGATCTGATTTCTTGATCAGAAACCGTCATTCTCCTTGCATAGTCACAACTATGATAGAGAATACCCAGAACCAATCAAAAATCCATATTCAGGTTCGCCTTTGAAAATCGAGTGAAAAATACCAACCCGGATCGATAATATTATCTCGAAATTCGATGCTCGAATTTGGATCAAATCACTATGCGAATAGAATAATATACGTACATCCTACGTATTTATCTTTATTGATTATTAGTCAAATCAATTTCTCATTTTCTATTCACATTCATTTTAATCGCTGTACTTCAATTCTCTCTTGGATTACCATTTTAATTCTTATCTCAAATGGATGTTTAATTAATAACAGTTTGAACTTCGACTAGTTTATATTTAGAAAATAGCTTGGAAAATCGAAAAATAGATAATTAGTTGAATAATACTTATTAGTTTGTAAAATAGTTATAAAATAGTTAAGTAATTATATAATAGTTGAAAAATAATAAAATACTTGTAAAATAGTAACTAGCTATAAAATAGTTGGAAAAATAGTAATTAGTCTATAAAATAGCTGTAAAATAAGTATAAAGTAGTTTGGAATTTAAAAAGAAAAGTTGTACAGTGAATAGTTAGGAAAATAGATTTAAAACAACTTATATCAAAATAATTTATTCGAAAATAGTCCAGAGCCAAACTGTTCAATTCCCAATCTTCATCCTCACCGATTCAATTGAAATTTCCACTTCATTTAAATTTTACTCAATTCTAATTTGAATAACTTCAATTTCCTTCATAATTCAAGTTGAACTAACCCAGTCCCTTTTCAGGTTCAAATCAAATTCCATCTGAATATACTTATTCAACTCTAATCACAATTCCAATTAATTTCAAATTAATTTAGACTAATTTTAAATCGAATTTACTTCAATTTCAACTCATTTCAATTTCTATGAATTAGCCTTAATTCCCATCTGAATTTGAACTCATTAAATCTTTGATTTTATTTCAAATTAATTCAATTCAATTTTTCCATTTGAATTTGTATACTTATCTATCTTCAATTCTAATTAATTCAAACTAAATTCAATTTGAACTAATGGAATCTAATTTTCAATTTTAACCCAAATCTTTAACAATTTAAATTTTGAGTCAAATCCTCAAAATTCCATTTTAAGTTATCTTTAAGTTCAAATAAAAGTTCAAAACAATTTTATCTTAAAAATTTAATTTATTACCCAGTTTTTATCTTTTGGATTTGAAACCGGTTCTTAAACAATTTTAATTTACAAATTCAATCATTCAGATTTTCAGTTCAAAGTAATTCCATATCCTTAACTTCAATTTAATGTTTAATTTCCCCTTTTATTTCAACAATGAATATATTACCATGCTTCATTTCTCATTCATTTAAACAAATCCAATTTGCAATTTAAAGATTTTTAACAACAATAGGTTGATATCATCTAATTTATTTAAAAACATCCATCCTTTTTTTTTAATTTCTAGATCTCAAACCCGTTTGAGATCACACAAACTCTCCATACAAATTAACCATTTAGCTTCCCAAGTCAAATCCTAATTTCATATTGAAATTTCCAAATCAGGTTGTCCATTCGAACTTATTTAACTTCCTCTAAGTTACATTCAATTACAATCTCAATTTTAAACCATCTCGAATTATATAAATTCGAGTTAAATTTTTAAATGCTGATTTAATCCTTTAAATCAATTCAACTTATCTCTTTAAACCGTTTAATCCTGAATCCAACATCCATTTTAAACTTATTTCAAAATTCAAACAATATTTCAAATCTCTTTTAAACAACCAGATTTTGAAGTTAAATTTATCACCAAACTTTAATTTTTATAACCCAACTTTTGAAGTTTTATCTTAAACACTTCAGTCTTAAGTCCAAAATGATTCCATACATTAATTCACTAGTAGTTCATACATTACATACATTTATCCAAAATAAGAGTCATACAAAAGTCATAAATCTAGATGCCTTCCTATTATTTAGAAGTTTGAAAAGAACAGAGCCCTAATACTCCTACAAGTATCCTTCCTATGGACTTCTTTCCAAAGGGCAAAGCCCGAACATACACTTCTCAACAGGGTGTCCCCACTTATAACATTTACCACAAAATGTTTCTACCCTGTCATCAGTCTGGATAACCTTCACGCCTCCAACAGTATGTTCTACAGCCTTACTCCTCTTCCGCCTCTCGGAACAATTCCTAGGAATGTGTCCTGTCTTCTTACAATGATAGCAGATAGTCGATTCATTGACCGGTTCAACTGGTTTATGCTTTGCCTTCCTCACTTCAGGGCAATGATTTAGGAAATGTCCTTTCTTATGACACTTAAAGCACAAGATCTCAGAGCGAAACCGATGGAATGTACCCTTCAATTCCTCCCTTGTTTTGCTACACATGGCTGCGTAATGACCCTTATTGAAACATCTGTAACAGGTGACATGATCATAAGGTCCTGGTTCAGCCCTTTCTTTAACCTGTTTCTCATACTCTTGAATTTCCTCTTCTCAATTCTTACATGCAGCTGTTCCTTACTCTCGGCGCCTAACCTTCCATTCTTCACTCTTAGTCATCTCTCTCAAGGACCGAGTTCTAGAGGAGCTTCCTAACCTATAAATTAGACTTAATTAGATTACTAAGTTATACCTTTGTTTTAGCATCTTATTTTCATACAAAGTTTACAAACAACTTCTTATTTCGAAATCAGATTACTTTTCAGAACCATTCTGAATAATATTATTTATCATTCCCTTCAACAATTTGAATCCAAACTTAATTCTAATGTTCCTGATATGAATGGTACATTTTATTCAATTCCTACTCGAATACATATATTTACCACTTAAATTCTTATAGGGTTCCCACTTAAAATTTTAATTGTTTACAACCAATTCGCAACAACTTCGTCCAATTTAAATGGTTTACAACACAATTACTTCTAAATTTTTAATTCCAATAATTTAACAACCAACCACCTTAATATTTATTAGAAGGAGATATTGCTTTATATATCAAAATATATTTTTATATAAAATCATTTAAAATCTTTATATAAGAAAATAACAAGTACGCGCTCAAATACACACACACACACACACACATATATATATATACACACACTCAACCCATTCTAGAGTACTACAGACTCTACTTAATGAGTAACTCCCACCGGAGCCAAGGTTCTCGCTTAACCTTTCAGCTCTGATACCAAATGTAACGACCCAAAATTTTCAGATAGTTATGAAAAAAGAAGAAAGAGATAGAAGAAGAAGAAGAAGAAGAATAGTAACACCAAACACCTCACATTCGCAGCAGATAAAATATAATAATAAATAATAACAGTTTACAGAAGAATATTATATCTGTCGATTCATTTAAATACATCAGAGTTACACAAATATTCAACACTGGACATATACAAATCAACATGTCTCAGATATAGAATATTATAACACAACGGAAATACTCTACACGTTCCTGTCATCCAGCTTGCCTCCTGAGCTCCCAAACGTTCTTACCTAAAAGTCTGTAATACTTGGCCTGACCCGATCATTACACCAAAGTAACACCTAGGTCAGGCTGGAAACCAGCGTGATTAAATCCATATAATTTTAAGGATAAAGTTCAATCCCTAAAGAAAAACCCAGGTAACTCGTACTTCCCGACGAGTTCATTATTCAATATGTCCAATACTTATTTCATAATCAGATTCTAAATATTCGAAGGTTCATAATATTCCATTCAGCCTAGTAATTCCTCACCCCATCTTTATAGAATCAAGTAGATTACCTTATCCATCAATCAATCTCTAATAACAAATTGATTGCCCTTTTATTATCAATTAATAAACTTTAGTTGTAAATTTTATTTCTTAAATGAAATCCATTCCTAATTATCTTATAATCAATTAATTATCCTCAAATTTACTGATTAGTTTACCATCGTTTATTCATATAGCATTTATCAAAATTAAAGTATACACAACAAAATAGATATATCACAGCGTATAACACCATATAGTCATCATAATCCTGATATTCAAAAGTCAGTGAGCAGAAATCATCAATGTATAATATAGTTAGTCTAATCGACTTAGATTAAACTAGATTGTTTACTTATGAATTTACCACTTTCTTGATTAATAAATCCTTCATTAATTAATCAATTAATTTCACACATTTAAATTAACCATTTCTAAATTATCTACTAATTCCTAATTATAAATTGATTTACACAGGATTCTTATTATAAATCTTTAATTACAATTTTATTTAATCTAAAACAACTTATTTACTTACAATTATAAAATTAATTTACAATTCTAAATCAACTTATACTTTAAGTTAATTTATTATCGTATATTTGCAAAATCCCCCTTTTTCTTTTTTCTTTTTTAAATTTTAAAATCAAAATTTTAACTTAAACATGTTAACATCATCAACTACCTTAATACTAGTTCTTAATTAACAAAATAACTTAAAGTGATTAGGCAAAACACGGAGAGAATAAGGCCTGAGAAAATTACTGTACTAACTCGAGCAAATTCGCGTCTATTCCCCTGTACCTTCCCGAGTTCCATCTCTCCTCTCCCTTCTTTCTTTTCTTTAGCTCTTTCTTTCTTCTATGTTTTAGTGTTATATTTTTTTCAAGTTTAATCATAAAACTGCTGTATTCACTCAACACGCGTGCACACACCTAAGAACCCGAAGCAACAACACTATTTTATCGAGTATTACTCGAGACGGCCCACAATCGAATCTGCAGGCATACTCACGCGCCACCGTGCACGGTGGTTCGCCACCACTCCAGCGACCAACGACGCTGCCTGCAAATCACGTAAAGGCCTCTCGTTTGAAATCAAAGCCCAGTATTACACATTAAGCTCGAAAACAAAATATGCTTGAGAATACGAACAGAAACATGAACACGACAGTGGAAAACGCCACGTCCACACCACCTCGATCACCAGAGGTCAAGCAATTCCGGCCATACTTCACTCTCAACTTCCTCTACCACCTCCCAAAGTCTCACGGAGCTCGGTTGAACTACGACGACGCAACCATTGAAAAAGCAGAGCCTAAAACTGTCGAACCAAAAACCCTAGATTTGATTCGACTGAAAAAATTTTGCATTAGAAAAAATTTCTATTATTTTCCTATAACCATGCATCAATAAACTAGCTCAATAACAAATTTCAACATCAATTAGTGATTAAATCGATAGGAATCAAAGAAAATGCATTTCCGGTTCTATAATGAACTGCTCTCTATATGGTTAATTTTTGTTTCAAAAATCGTACTTTTGAATGTTATTTCAAGATATAAATTCATACTTACAATTTAAGTTATTCGAAGTCTAACCATTTATTCATTTTTACTGTAAAATTTGAATTCACAGTGTTTATATTTCACAGCAACCTTTAAACAATTTTCAAGCCTTGATCTTTAACTTAAACAAATTTATTTAGTTAAATTTCTAAGTAAAAAATGTTTTTTTATATAAAAAGTATGATTCATTCTTTACTTCTCTTGCCTCAGCAACTTGAAATTAGAAGACCATCAATATGAAGAAATTCCAGAAATTAACAAAACATCCCAGAACAATATACATCACACATAATATTCTTCATGAATCAATTATTAAAAATTAAATGTCGAAAAGCAAGTTTACTCACCTTGCTTTGAAGATAGAAGACCTGGGACCTGTTATACTGTCATTCATTTACTGAGATGATTCAAACTGAACTGAAGTTGCAATCCTACTTGCCTGATTCTTGTTTAAATTTGTAAAATAATGTTGCTTGTTTGCTCTTGTTTTTTTTCTGGTTTTCTATTATATTTTTCCAGCTTTAGATTGATGAACGAAATGAAAAAATATGAAGATGATATATATAAGAGAGTGTATAGGGTTATGATATAGATACAGGATGTGATGCAAGATTTTTTTTCTTGTACTGGAAATGATTTTAAAAACGTTGGCCAGAGATTTTTTTCTCTTCAATTTGTAGGCTAAAAAGATTTAAGTTGTGCTACATTAATTTTGTTTGTCTTGTTTTGGAAGCTAATCTCTCTTTTGACTTTATATTATGTACACTTGATTTATGAGCATGTTTATGATCAGGTTATTATCTTTTCTCATTTCATTACTTGCTTGCATTCCAATTTGATTTTTTTTCCTCTAAAATTCCTAAGTGTTTATTTTTATATTTACATAAATAAAATTTTATTTGTTTTATTTCTCCTTTTTTTTAAAGTTAAACTATCCAACATAAAATTTTCTATTTATATATTTGTTTTCATGCTTCTATTCATTTCATACTTCTAGTGATGACATATATTTATCTTTATTTTATCATATATTTGTTTATACTTATGTGAATTTATTGATATGATATATTTTATTTTATATTTCACTTAACCCTAATTTATTTGAGATATTATTTATTTCTAATATATACTTATCTTTATTTCTTATAAAAATTAACTACCCAATTAAATTTACTTATTTATTATTTATTATTTAATATTCATGTTGATTTCATAGTTCCTGGTGTTTGTATATTTATTTTGATAACCATATTTTATTTTACACTTATGTTACATATCAATAAGAGGTCCTATTTACATTAAAATACATACACAAATCTCTATTTAAGCTTATATTTAATTATTTAGATTAAATTCTAATTAAAATAATATTGCTAATTTTTCGGGATGTTACAGGTAGGCTTTCTCCTGGTCATCGAGTCGAAAAAAAAGTTTCCAGCCAATCAATAAATCTTTTTCCAGATGTTCTCGTCATCCCGGTAGAGGATGCAAGTCCCGCGCCTGATGTAGTAGAAGGTGTCATTCTCTTAGATAACCCGATAGATTCTCAAGCCTTCCGAATTGGTGAGGCTGCCCTTCGCAGGCTATGTTCCATACATGGAATTTCATTCAAAGACATCCTGGTTCCTTCAACAAATGACAGGCCTCACTTGCCCCGAAAGGGGTACATAGCATGCAACAAATTCATGTGCTGGGCCAAATACGTGCCGCCCTTCAATTCATTTATTCGGGAAATGTTATGATATCTTGGAATAGCTCCCACTTAACTTTACCCGAACAGCTATGCCTTCCTCCATGGAACTTTTCTACTATTCATGAGTGTTCTATATTTCACCTAACAACTCTTGAGGACATAAGATTCACTTATAACTTTAAATGATGGTCAGGAAGTCCTTCTTATGTTTTTCTTAAGCCTTCATTCAACTGCTAAGTCTTAATGGGTGCTTGGAATAAACCTTCTCTTTTTAAACACAGTGGTTCTGTGTTTGGTGTCCGCCTGGCTTTGCTAGGCGATGGTTGGAAAGTCATAAGTGTTGTCTTCGCTTCACTCTTAAGTCTGTTAATCCAAGTCATATTTTTGAATCAACTAACATCCTGAATATCTTCAGGTGTCCGCCCACGTGTTGAGGGCATTGGTTTTTCAAGAGCGATCTCAGGTATTCCTGTCACCCCTGTCGAAGACAGGCACGTTAGACTTTTGGCAATTGACGAGTTATTATCTTTATTTAGGCTGCTAGAAGAGGGTCGTAGCATTGGGTTCTTCGAAAGTGCAGCATTACCGAGAAACGTTGTACAGCAAGAAAGGGATGTCAACAATCCTGTCGTGCCCCTAGTCAAGGGGACTCAGGATGACATTAAAAAAGGTGAAATTTGGGATTCCCAGACCAATGAGCCTAGCGATCCTGATGCAGGCCTAGGAAAGGCTCCTGTGGTGGAATCGTCACAAGGTGCATAATCTTAAATGCTAACTAAAAGAAGGAAAAATGAGGCATATAAACTTCGTAGAAGAAAACTGTTAAAGATCCAGAATTTTTTATCGCTTCTGTTGACGAAGAGTCATCTTCCCGACACTTAGAAAGTTCAATGTAAGGATTTTAAAATCTCCATATAATCGATGGAATTATGACCTACGAATTACCAAAAATCAACATCGAGGGGCTCTATTCTCCCGTCGGGAGTGGTGAAGGCATTCTTCCTACCAACAGAGGAGAGAAAACGCCTAAAAGAAAGGCTACAACTACTGGTCTTCCAAAGGGGAACACTATGACACCCACAATCATGTGAACTCCATTATATTCTCCTCATCAATCTTTTGCATAATGGTTACTTACATATTCTCATTTGGTCTTTGAAGGTGCTATGACTCAGTCTCGAGCTTTTGATCGCCTAAGGGCCTCTTCGACGCATTACAGATCTAGCCACTGCTCAGAATCTGGTAGGCATAGGAAAAGAGACAACGAATGGGAATAAAGCTATCGTTCAAGAGAATATTCTTCTTCCAAGCGAAAGTCCTAGTCTCAATCATTCCTTCAGGGAGATCAACCTAATCTTTCTTTTTATAGTGGAGATCAGACTTCCTTCCATGGACCTCAAATTTCCATATCACACGAGTAGTACTCTGGTTCTTCCAACTCTAAGAAATCTCACGACCCCTGATCGAGTAAGCATCCGATGCCACTTTCGATCCATCTTTGCCAACCGCTGCTCCTGATACTTCAATAACGGTGAATTTGGCCGAACCTAAGGTCATTTTCTCTTAAATCTATTTTGACAGGCCTAAGTTCCTTCCCACAATTCATATGATCGCAGGACATACCAAAGCAAGCTCTCTTGCATGTGTTAATGATATTTTCATGCAGCATGAGTCGTACCAGCATTTGGCAGAAAAAATCTCTAAGGTGTCAATCGAGCGACAATATGAAATAGATCGTCTTAAGCTAGAGGCAATCCACTATAAAGATACAATTAAATACCAAAATAATGAGCTATCAGAGTTTACAACAAAACTTACTGAGGCAAAAAAGAGTGCCAAGGAAACATCAAAGGTAGTGACTCGTTTTGAAGCTGCCCATAAGAAGGAACTCGATGCTGCCGTCAACCATAGCAATGCACTTGCTCTAGAAAAGGATTCCTAACAAAGGAAGATAGATATCCTGACCCCCTGCGTTGAGAAGCTTGAAGAGCTTCTTAGGAAAGAAAGGGAAAAGAAGATTGTGGCTCAGGAAGAATCAGAGAGGTATTGCGAGGAGGCTGTTGAAGCCAGGAGTCTGAAAATTAAACTTGACAAGCAACTTGCTAAAATAGAAGCATTCAAAGAAGAGGCAAAAGAGGAAGGATGCAAGGAGATGATGGGACAAATTGAACCCAGGTTGATGAAGCTAAAGAGTCTGGTTGGAATTAAATTAAGGACATGTCTGATGCATTGATCATCAAATATAATGATAAAGTCCTCATCCAACGCAACTTGAGTTTTCTTGGTAAAGGTTATCTTGAGTCACTCATCGAAGCTTGGGAGTATATTGTCGAGATGAAAAAGAGGGGGTTGCGTAAAGCCGAGTTAGATGAAGAGAAAGTGGTGTGGGAGGTCCTTACGTGGAAATAAACCCCTAGACCTTGTTGTTTCATGAGACTTCGATACTTCGACATTTTAGCGCCTTTGGGTAAAAAGAAAAATATTGTTGAATCCTCGAAGTCTGATCCTAAGGGCCTCTTTTCTTTTTCAAGCGGTTGGAGCGACTGCTTCTTTTGTCTTGGGGAAAGATTTGATCTATGATCCGGACAATCCCGGTTACTAATCCAAAATGTTGACCCCTATTCTGGAAGGAGGCACTCTGGTGACAGCCGAAAGTCAAGCGGACGCAGGTATTCCGCTTTACGCTCTACTTTTTGAGAGGTTTCGTTCTTCATGCCTGGTAGTCTTAGGCTTATCTTCTTGTTTTCACAAATCCATGGGTCTTCAGGGTCCAAGCCATCCTCCAAAAATTAATGCCGCCATGGAGAAACAATCGACCTCAACAGAGATTCTCGCAGCCAACAATGCTTTAAGGCCCGATGCTCAAGTTGTCGGAGCAACCGATGAGAATATGGATGAAGATCCGCTGTCGGTGGATGAATCTGATGATGTTGTGATTACCGGCACCACCAAACACGCTTATGACCTCAGTTTGAAGGAGCGCATCAAAAAGGAGGAGTTGTTGAAGAGAAAAGCCAAAGCTGAGCCCTTCGACGTGGACATTGATGATCCAAATCTCGTCCCATTACAAGTCATTCCGCCCGGTATGTCAATTCTCAAAGAACTCCCTTCAAGCTTCAAACGCTCCCCTAACAAGGGTGGTAAAGGATCAAGGAAAAGAAAAGGCGAAAGCTCAAATAGTGCTACTCCCAAGAAATCCAAAAAGAAAAAAAGACAGAAGAAGTAGTCGTCACTTCGGCTCTTTTGCGCATAGCTTGTATAGCAGCTTTCCCTTTTGTTGGACGCTATTGTGCGGGTGCGGTTCCCTTTTTTGGAATAAACTTGCATCAAAAATTTAATTTATAATGCTAACAAAAAATTGTTTTCTTTTGAACTCTTGTGTGAATTGTTTTTTAGGTAGTTGAGCTATTACCTTTCCATTCGATGTACTTGTAGTTCACTGCTCATTGATCCGAATGATAATTCATTAATTCGATCCCAAGGCCTCCATGTGGTCATGGCCCAGAGTCATACCAAACACTAGGCTCGAGCCAAAGTGTTACGCTGTTGGATTTAGCGATTTGAGTTATTATACTCTCGCCCTCAACATTGGGTTAACGGACTGGCGGATGGCCGAACTCCATCCTCAATGAGTTTATACTCCTCCTGTCAGTTTCAAACGGAGTTCATAGAACAGCGAGTGGTCGGACCGCACTCATCTATTTGTCTATACTTATATCTTCTCTCTGAGGATAAGAGTTGGTTACCAGGTAGTCGATTCACACCCGATTTATGTTTATACTCCACTCCGCACTTTGGGGACTTAGAGTTATTTCACGGTTGGTCGATTCGCACCCAATTCATGTTTATACTCTAATTTGCACTCTAGGGACTTAGAGTTATTTGGAAAAATAGTCGAATCATATTTTTCTTAATTGATTGATTTACCCCCAAGGTCCGGGGTTTGATTTAGCGAGCGATCAGTCATGCCACGATCTTTCTTGATTTATTTCAGTCCCATCATTTGGCGGGATTTATTTGGTTATCATATGGTCGAGTCACATCCATTACTCATTATTTATCTCGTCCATTGGGTTATGAACGAGACTTATCAAATGAACAGTTGGACTATGCTCATCCTATTTAGTTCCATTGGGAACTAGTGTACTTGATTAATTTCAAACTTTGGAAACATGTTCGGACATATTGACATCAATCAATTTCTTAATGTAACTAATGCATAATGCTACAATAAACATAAATATAAAAGAAGTTCAAAACTTTATTTTCTAAACGGAATGGAATGACATAATCTATCTTATTACAAATCTGGAAATCAAATGATAAAGCAAATTCTAAAAGCAAATACAAATGAACGAGAAAGAAATAAACTAAGTGAAATAGTATCGTAAACTCTCGCCATTCCACTCCTTTGGGAGTGTGAAGCCATTAACAGTCACTAGCTTGAAAGTTCCCCCTCCAAGCCTCTGTTCAATGACATGCGGTACTTCCCAGATTGGATTCTTGTGCAACAGGGTAGGAAAAACCTATTTCAAGACAAGATCATCGATTTCAAATGTCTAGGTTGGACTTTAATGTTGTAGTGTCAGGCGATTTGGTGCCGATGCGCAGTTGCCCTCAAATCGGCTTCCTTGCGCTTTTCGTCTTTAAAGACGAGAGATTCCAAGAGAATATCTTTATTTATTTTAGGATCTTACTAAGTCACTCGATGAGAAGGAACTTCGAACTTAATAGGAATGACAGTTTTGAAACTGTAAGCAATGGTGAATGGAGTATGGGTCGTGGACTTGTGGGTGGTCCTGTAAGCCCACAGTGATGTCGGGAGTTCATTCACCCACTTTCCTCTAGCATTTTCCAAACGCTTCTTCAGAATGGACTTTATAATTTTGGTCATAGCTTCAATCGGTCCATTTTCTTGAGGGTGAGCAACTGTTGCAAACGTCTTTTCAATATGATACCTCCGACAGAAGTCTTTGAATTCAGCACTATCGAATTGAGTCCTATTATCTGTTACAATAGTTCATGGAATACTAAGATGACAGATGATGTTCCGGATAATGAAGTTGATTACTTTCTTTCTTGTGATCATGGCTAAAGATTCTGCTTTGACCCATTTGGTGAAGTAATCAACTGCGACGTTAACGTACTTTGCACCACCTTTAGAGATCGGTAAGGAACCGATAATATCTGAGCCCCCACATGGCAAACGGTCGTGGGCTGACCATTTGCATGATTTCCGCAGGCGAAGCTCTTGGAACATTTGATATATCTAGCACTTGTCACAACATTTTACAAAGTCAGCGGCATCTCGATTGACGGTTGGCCAATAATACTCATAACGGAGTATTTTCTTTGCTATAGTCTACCCCCTAGTGCGATCGCCACATTACCCTTCATGGACTTCTTTTAGGACCATTTTATCTCATCATGAGCGATACACTAGATTAGGGGAACAGAAAAACTCTTTTTGCACATAACTCCTTCTTGCATGATATATTGTAAAGCTTTATGAAGGACTTGTTGCTTTTCATTCCTTTGTTTGGGTAGGCTCCTTGTAACAAATAATTTTTAATTGGATTCATCCACGATTCCCTCTCAGGCACCGTCTCTAGTACCTGGTCGATTTTATTAGGTTTATACTCAGGGAATTTAATACTTCAATTGGAACCATGCCCATTTGTGGTGTGTCGTCGGTATTAGAAAACTTTGCCAATAAATCAACTTCTCTGTTTTGATCCCATGGAATATGCGAAATGTCATAGTACTCAAATTTAGTCAACAACACTTGGACTTGGGTAAGATATGGAGCAAGCCATTATCCTTTAGTTTGATAATCTCCTCTGACTTGGTATATTACCAATTGTGAATCGCAAAAGATTTCAAGAGACTTTATTCCCAGTTCTCTAGCGAGTTTAAGTCCAGCAATCAAAGCCTCGTACTCAGCTTCGTTGTTTTTCGTTGGGAAATCAAGCTTTAAAGCATCAAAAATAGATTGATCTTTGGGAGTTACAAGCATAATTCTAGCGCCTGAAAAATCATCATTGGACACTCCATCAATATATAATTTCCATCGTATGGTAGGGATTTCGCTGCTCTTTGGGGAATCATCTTGCATAGTAATTCTGCTATAAAATCTACCTATGCTTGATCTTGGATAGCCCTCCGAGGGAGATAAGTGTTATCGAATTGACTAAGCTCGATATTCCATTTGAGCAATCTTCTAGACGTCTCAGGTCATGGCAGGACCTGCCGTGATGGCTAGTCGGTGTAACATTGATCAGGTGTGCCTGAAAGTACGGACAGAGCTTTCGTGATGCAATCAGTAAGTAGTATGCCAGCTTCTCTATTTTCGAATAGTTCCTTTTAGCTCACGTCAATTGCTTGCAGACGTACTATGGATTCAATTATCCTCATGAAGTAATGCCGCACTTATTGCATGTACCGACATGGCCAAATAGATGTATAAATTTTCATGATCCACCGGCATTGACAAAATGTAGGGTCTCTCGAAGTGATTCAACAAAGCTTGAAACGCGTCTTTACAATCCTATGTCCATTCGATATTTCTTTTTCATTTCCTAATCAAGTCAAAGAAAGGAATACATTTATCAGTTTCCCTTAAACTTAATCGGCTTAAGGCAGTAACTTTCCATTCAGACTCTGTATTAGATAGTCTTTGGCGCTTGGATATCACAGACCCTTTTGAATCTTCTTAGGATTAGCTTCGATTCCACGGGAGTTAATAATAAAACCCAAGAACTTCCCTAAGCTACGCCAAAAGAACACTTCAAAAGATTAATTTTCATCTTGTAATGTGGGAGGATGCCGAACATTTTTGCCAAGTCTTTAATGTGGTCGCTTGTTTGTCATGACTTCACGAGCATATCATCCACATATACTTCCATCGTTTTTCCAATTTGACCTTTAAACATCTTATTGACTAAGCATTGGTAAGTCGCTCCTGCATTCTTTAGTCCAAACGGATCACCACATAACAATATAATCTAACACGGCAATGAAACTGGTGTGCTTTTGATCGGGAATGTGCATCGGGATTTGGTTATATCCAGAGTATGCATCCATGAAAGATAGCAATTCATGTCATGTGGTTGAGTCCACTAGCCGGTTGATCCTCGAAAGGGGAAAATTGCCTTTTGGACACGACTTGTTCAGTTCTGAGTAATCAATGCGTGTTCTTAATTTCCCATTTGCCTTTTCACAACTAGACTAGATACCCACTTAGGGTAGAGGGCATCGTGGATAAACCCGTTGTCTTTGAGTCTATCCACCTCTTCTTTGAGAGTGGAAGATCTCTCCGGATCCATGTCATGTCTTTTTTGTTTCACCTAGACATGCCTCGGGTTGACATTCAATGCATGGCTCACAATGGCAGCCGAGATTCCATACATGTCAGAGTGAGTCCATGCGAACACCTTCAGATTCGCTCAGAGAAATCCATCAAGTTCTTTCATCATGGGGGCTGAGTTGTGATCTGATCTTTAGGACCCATGATGGGTTGTTGCGACTAACTGTGATGTTAACCGTCAGCTCAACTGGTGCAGCCTTGGTCTTATTGGGATGCTCCTCATCATCTCTTGGATCTATATCTCTATAGAACCGACTATGGTGCCCAAGCCAAGGCTCATGCACTGGTTATCATTCTTCGATAGCTTGGTGCGGACAGCCTTATCCACGCCCTTACCTTTCTATTTGTGTTGAGCATCCCTAAACTCAGCTACATAATAGGCACGTCCAGTCGCTTGATCACCGTGAACAACTCCAATACCATTATCTTTTGAAAACTTCAAAGCAAACACCATGGAGTAAGGGCTACTCGAATTTCAGCTAGGGCCGGTCAGCGTAGAAAACGTTGTAAGGAGAATCAACGTCAAAAATAACAAATAGCAAGATTCCCACTCTCCCACGGTCACCTTCTCCCAACTCTACAGGTAATTCAACATAACCAACGGCTTTAGTTGCAACACTATTGAAACCATGAATGCGGGATTTAGACGTCTTTAAGTCCTTGGTGTTGATTCATGGGTTTTTGATTCATGACACAAGCTTCAGAGATCATGAGACGAACTACAAAAAGAATACTATACAAAGGCGACAAAAAGAGAATAAAAGTATATTGTGCACTATAAAGGAGACAAGACTACAATCCAGAGATTAGTATTAATATTTTATTATATTGACTCTTAGAATATTGTTAAAATCGTTCCTCAAGTAGTCACACAAACATACAAATAGTTGTATATTGTTTTATACTTGAAAAAATATGATCTGTGCACATAACATCAGGTCGGTCGACCGACAAGAATTTTCGGTTGACCGAACCTGTTGTTAGTGCACAGATATGCTCTGTTTTCTGCACGATTTTAAACTCAGTTGACCGGCCAGAATTTTCAGTCAACCGACCTGGAAATAATGGATATTTTTCTGAAGAGTTGCGATCGTTCGTGAAGAGGAATCACCTTCAATCCGAGATATATGGTCATAACCTTTGATTGAAACTCGTCATGAAAGATTGTAACTATTCTACAACTATATAAACATGTTTAATTCATTCCTACAATCACCAATTCTTGTTTATAATTCTGAAATCCATTCTCTATTTATTTCTACAAATAAAAGCATTCATTCTCATTCAATATCGCTAGAATCTCTGAATTAATTTATATACTTCGATTCTACGAGATTATCCTCCTTCTAAATCTTCACACACACTACATATTCTTGAGGATTTAATTATAGGAAAATTGTACCATCAAAAAAAAATCTGTGTTATTCAGGATACACTTGTCAACAAATTATTTGTATTAAGTTGAAGTCCTCTTCGGCTGTTGAGGCGGAAAAATTCCTGTTCGGCTGCTCAGGTGTGGTATACCTATTCCTCCGAGTTAAGTGAGGGGTTTAGTCTAAATCCAGAGGATATTGTGGGACTAAACGTAGAACGGAAAGTTCGAACTAGTATAAAAATTCCTGGTGTGCTTACTTTAATTCTTATTTTACTGCTATTATCAGTTTTCGCATTTATATATTATATTACATGATCCTTAGTACTGCACGTACACTTTCATTTGGTATCAGAGCAAGGTTATCCTATAACCATCACAAAGTTATTTGATATATATTTCTAGTAATATGGCAACGACACAAACTAACGATATTGGCAATAACACTAATACTAGTTTCACAGAGGGTCAATCAACTTCACGATCTCCACTTTTTAATGGTATAAATTATAATTATTGGTCAACTAGAATGAGAATCTATATGAAATCTAGTGGTTTTGATATCTGGAATGTAATACAAAGAGAGTACACAACTCCTACTGGAGAATACTCAACTTGGAGTAACACACAAAAACTAGATGCTACATCAAATGCAAAGGCTGTGAATATTTGTTTTGTGCATTAAATAGAAATGAATTCAATAGAGTTAGCATGTGCACTTCTGGTTTTGAAATATGGAGAACACTTAAAGTAACACATGAAGGAGCGAACAAAGTTAAATTAAGCAAAATTTCTATGTTGAAAAATCAATTTGAAATTTTCAAAATGAGGCCAAATGAATCTATAAATGATATGTACTCTAGATTCCAGGATATTTATCATGCTCTACTATCATTAGAACAAACATTTACTGACTTTGATGTTGTCACAAAAATCTTAAATTCTTTAACTGACGAATGGAAAAGAAAAGTCCTAGCCATTGAAGAAGCAAGTGATTTGTCAACATTAAAACCAGAATAATTGATAGGTAATTTAATGTCCTACGAAGTAAATTTACAGGCAAAGAGAAATGTAGCACAAGAAAAGAAGAATGTGGCATTTCAAGCAGAAAAAGATGATTCCGACTCAGAGAATGAAGATATGGCAATGATTGCTAAAAATTTCAAAAAAATTCTGAAATTCAAAAGAAATAAATTCAGGGGAAACAAAAATAATTCCAACAACAATATCAACAGTAGCAAACCATCATCTTCAGCAATGGAATGTTATGAATGTCACAAGAAAGGTCACATGAAGAAGGATTGTCCAGAACGTAAAAAGAGCAATTTTAAGAAGGACAGAACCAAACGAAGAGCTTTTTCAGTCACTTGGGACGACACAGACTCATCATCCTCATCAGAAAGTGAAAGTGACAATGAAAATGTGCAACCAAATGTATGCTTCATGGCTTCATCAGACAATGTAAGTGATCTTAGTTTTGAAGATTTAATTGAAATTAATTCTGAATTAGTAGACTTAGCAAAGCAACTTAAAAAGAAAAATAAAGATTTACAAAGAAAATTAGATAGGACGGTCATAGAAGTAGATATGCTGAAAGATGAGAAGAAAATATTAGAAGAAGAACTTGAAATTTCTCAAAAATCAAATTCTAACTTATCTTCTCAAATTTCTTCAATATCTGAAGAACTAGAAATTCAGAAAAATAAAAATGATGTTTTATTTTTTGAAAATAATAGCTTACGTTCTAAAATTAAAGGTTTAGATTTAGAAAATTTTTGTCTAAAAATAAATTTTGATGACATCTCTAAAAATGTCTTGAATTTCAATAAAGGAAGAGAGAATCTTTCCAAAATACTGGAAAATTCTCAATCCACTAACAATAAATCTGGACTAGGATTTAAGAAACAAAATAATTTTGCTAAAAGTAGGATTAATAATAATATTAAAAAGGATATTAAGAAAACAGTTTGTTCAAACACTAAAACCATTAAAATATGGATTCCGAAATCAAATAATGTTTTTATAAGAAATAAACATATCAAAATGTTCATGGAAACTGTTCGTAATAACAAAAACTATGTTTATAAAGGGAATTCTGAACCCGTATGGGTTTGGCTTCCTAAGATCTAACTCTTAGGACCCTAAAAAGAAACGGTACCAACTTTTTATAAATTTTTGCAGGTACCACATAAAAGGAGAGGAAAATGGATTTTAGATAGCGGTTGCTCAAAACATATGACTGGAAACAAAGAAATGTTGTCAAATATTATCTACTCAAATGGAGGATCAGTCACTTTTGGAGATAACTCTAAAGGATATAGCATCGGAAAAGGCGATGTCAGCAGCAACGGTACCACTAATTTACCTCTCATTACCGATGTTTTATTAGTAAAAAATTTAAAACATAATTTATTGAGTATTAGTCAGTTATGTGATAAAGGTTCTAATATAACTTTTTCAGAAAATAAATGTAATATTTTCGATAAAAATCATAACACTGTTTTTGAAGTAATAAGAGATAAAAACATTTATATTTTAAATATGAACGTTAAAAATGATTCAAATTTGTGTTTAATAGCTAAGGAAAATGATTCTTGTCTTTGGCACAAAAGATTTTGTCACATCAATTTTAATACCATCAGCAAATTAGCTAAAAATAAATTAGTTAAAGGATTACCTGACATGAAATTCAAAACGAATATATTTTGTGATGCATGTAAATTAGGAAAATTAACAAAATCTTCTTTTATATCAAAAAAAGTAATTTCTACAGAACAACCAACTCAAGTTTAGTCTATTAATCATAATAGATATGTGTTTGTTATTGTAGATGATTTTTCTAGATACGCTTGGATTTTCTTTTTAAAAAATAAAAGTGATACTTGTTATAATTTTAAAGTGTTTGTTAAAAGAATACAAAATATTAAAAGTTTGAAAATTAAAAATATCAGAAGTGGTCATGAAGGAGAATTTGAAAATGAAGTTTTTGAACAATTTTGTAACAAGAAAGGTATTAACCATAATTTTTCATTTCCTAGAACACCACAACAAAATGGCGTTGTAGAAAGAAAAAATAGAACGTTACAAGAATGTGCAAGAACTTTATTAAATGAAACCACTTTATCAAAACATTTTTGGGCAGAAGCTGTAGCTACTGCTTGTTATGTATTGAATCGTGTTTCCATTCGACCGTTAACTAAGAATACTCCATATGAACTTCTAAATGGAAGAAAAATAAATATTTCCTATCTTAAAGTTTTTGGTTTTAAATGTTTTATTTTGAATACTAAAGATCATCTGGGAAAATTCGATCCAAAATCCGATGAAGGAATGTTCGTAGGATATTTGGAACGAAGTAAAGCTTATCGAATTTTTAATAAAAGAACTCTGATTATTGAAGAAAGTTTACATGTTTCATTTGATGAAAATTTTAAAAATATAAATCCAAATATTACTATTGATTCTGATGATGAAACTATTCAGTATAAAAACAGTAATACTAGTGAAAATTTTGATAATATTAATGCTGAAAATACAAACATTACTACTAATATAATAAAATCTCAACCTAGAATTTTGCGGGATCATCCTGTACAAAATATAATTGGAGAAGTAAATACGAACGTTAAAACCAGACATCAATTAAATCAAGTTGGTCATGTAGCTTTTCTCTCTAACATAGAACCTAAGAATATAAAAGAAGCCTCAACTGATGACTACTGGATTCTTGCCATGCAAGAAGAACTAAATCAATTTGAGCGAAATGAAGTTTGGAAACTTGTTCCTAGACCAAGTGATCAATCAGTCATTGGTACTAAATGGGTCTTCCAAAATAAAGCAGATGAACTAGGAAATATAACTAGGAATAAAGCTAGATTAGTTGCACAAGGATATGATCAAGAAGAGGGAATTGACTACGAAGAAACGTTTGCTCCAGTCGCCTGACTTGAAGCAATACGAATTTTATTAGCGTTTGTTTGTTTTCATAATTTTAAACTTTATCAAATGGATGTTAAAAGTGCATTTTTAAATGGTTACATAAAATAAAAAAAATTTGTTGAACAAGCACCTCTTTTTTATCATGAAAAATTTCCGGATCATGTTTATAAACTCAAAGAGGCTTTATACGGTTTAAAGCAAGCACCTCGTGCTTGGTATGATCGTCTTAAAAGCTATTTATTAGAATCTGGTTTTAAAATTGGTAAAGTGGATCAAACTCTTTTTATTAAGAAAACTAAGAAAGATATTTTGATAATTCAAATTTATGTTGATGATATTATCTTTGGATCGACAAATGATAAGTTATGTCAGGAATTTTCAATTATAATGACAAATGAATTTGAAATGTCTCATATGGGAGAATTGTCATATTTTCTTGGATTACAAATTAAACAAATTAAAAATGGAATTTTTATTAATCAAGAAAAATGTTTTTATAATTTAATTAAACGATTTGGTCTGGAAAACACTTCTGCCAAACCAACTCCTATGAGCACAACGATTCATCTCGGTAGAGACGAGGAGGGCAAAGGTGTTGATCAAAAACTGTATCGTAGTATGATTGGATCGTTATTATATTTAACAGCTAGTCGACCTGATATAAGATGAGTGTTTGTTTATGTGCTAGATTTCAAGCAAATCCCAAAGAATCGCAGATGCGAGCAGTTAAACGCATTATTCGTTATCTAACTAAAACCAAAGATTTCGGACTATTCTATCCAAAAGAATGTCCTTTCGAATTAGTTTCCTATAGCGATGCTGATTTTGGAGGAAGTCAGACGGATAGAAAAATTACTAGCGGAACATGTCACTTCATTGGACATTCCTTAGTCTCTTGGTTCAGTAAAAAACAAAACTGCATTTCTTTATCGACATGTGAAGCAGAATATATATCTGCTGCTTTAGCATGTGCACAAGTCATTTACTTGCAACAAACACTTCAGGATTTTAATTGTCATCTTGAAAAGTCTATAATTTATTGTAATAATACTAGTGTAATAAATCTTTCTAAAAATCCTGTCAATCACTCACGAACAAAACATATAGATATTCGCCATCATTTTCTTCGTGATTGTTTGGAAAAAGGATTGATAAATTTAGAGTTTATTAATACTGAAAATCAGATTGCTGACATTTTTACTAAACCATTAAATGAAAATAGTTTTATCAAACTTAGACGAGATTTAGGAATAATGTCTCTAAAAGAGTTATAACTAAAAATATGCAAAATGTTTAAAACAAATTTTTTTTTTGACCAAAGTGAGATTTGAATCCATGACCTCTTACTTGCTTGTTATATGGTGTATTATAGCCACTTGAGCTATAGTTGTTTCTTGTCTCAATCACCTTTTTAGTTTAATCTGTATTTTCGTAACACTATTTTTACAAATTATTTTGCTATTAATTACCTGTGATGAGAATTAAATACTAATTCTTAACCACTTGTATTTAAGTAAACAAATACTTATATAAACTATATTCAGTTTTCAAACAAATACTAAGAAAAGTTTATATTCAAAATTATTTGAAAATGTCATCTAACAATGATTCTTACAATTTCGAAAACTCTCGTTTATCGTATACATCTCCGGATGATGATTTCGATCGTATTCCTAAAAACGGACCCTATCCTATTTTTCCCTTACCTAACCGTGTCCTTAAATTCTCTCCTTCCCCGGATAAAGACCCCCGACATGGATGGAAACCATGGGAGAACACTCATACCGGTTATACACTGGAACAGAGGAAAGGCAAGAATGCTATGGTCATATCTCCTTCAACTAAACAGAAAATAGATGAGATACACCACTATCAACAGCAATAAATGGATCTACAGAAGGAGTTATACTATGAACAAAAAGTTACGGCAAGACGTTTGAGCTTCCTAGAATGGATGGCCATAAAAATCTGTTCGTCAAAAAAGAAAGACATTGTTAAACCCACATCTAGACCCTCAACCTCCTCAAATCCTGCTCAATCACCAATAGCTCCTACGTGGTCACCTATAGAGAATGTTCCATCTCCGAATTCTTAGGAACGTCGATATTAACAACTGGTGGCTAAGCATTCTTTAATATATATGTTGGTGATTTTCTATAAGTTGTATTAATATCATTCAAAAATAATAAAATTTCTCTTTGTACAATTTTTTTAAAACCAAACAAGCATATCTGGGCAGAACAACAGGGTCGGTCGACCAAAATCCTCTGTCGGCCAGCCGAATCCTTCCCAAAAGTTTCTTTTGTTCATTTAACATGGTCGGTCGGCCGACCAGACATTTCGTTCGACCGAACGACATAAAACTGGTGCTACCGGTTACAAATTTTTAACCCACCCATTCATTTTTTCACCTACCTCTTCATTTCACTTTCCCAATTTCAGATTTTTACCTCAGATTCCATTGAAATTTTATCAAATTTAAATGCCCCCTAGAAAGAAAACTAAATCTACCGGTGCTTCTTCATCAACTCCAGTGGATTCTCAAATAGCCTCATGGTTTGTGAGTGATAAAGTACTCGAAAGATGGATAAAACTTCAAGATGCCAAGATCTTCGAGAAATCCTTCGTAAGTTATAACAATTTCTCTTCTTACAGCATTGAAAATGCCGCAATTGAAAGTGGGCTTGATACTTTTCTTGACCATAGAAAGAACAATTTGAAAATTAACCATATTACGGTCAAATTATTTCTTACTAACCTAAACCTTGTTAATTGTAACAAACCGCAAATCCGTACCCCTTGAGTCAACACTATTCTACAACAATCAACTCAGGTTGTACAGAAATACGAACCATTTGGGTTGAAGAAGAAGAGGTAGAAGAAGAAAATAGAAAACAACAACAGAATCTAACCATCGCAGCGGAACAAAATATAATAGATAATATATAATCTTTACTCAAAATCAAATATCTCTGTTTATATATTACATCATCAGAGTACATCAATCACAGCTCAACAACAACATCATACAAATGGATACAAACAACACAACACAGCGGAAATATATATATATACAAGTACGAATGTACGTATCGTCATCCAGCTCGTTTCCTGAGCTCCACAACATCAAACCTGTATCCTATAATACTCGTTCTGACCCGAGCATTATAGTTAAATAACACCCGAGTCAGTCTGGAATACCAGCGTGAGAAAATCACACCCAATTGATTATTAAAGTTTCAAAATCCTTTGAAAACAAAAGCATCTCGGAAGACCACGCCACAAATAAACATGTCGGGTTTTTACCTTACGATAGCTAAAACATTTTTATAGAAATCCTTTGATATTATAATAGGTTCTATATACAAATACTTATAAAATAGCCGAAATTGTTACATTCATTAAATTCAAGCTACTAGCCACAGAGTGGGTAATACAAACAAAACTCGTACAAGGCTCCTAGGGAGAATGGATTTCTAACTAATGACTAGGCACTAGGGTACCACCTGTCACAATACGGGGCCTAGATCACTGTACCGAGGAGTACGCCCGCTCCCCTGCAACACAAGGCCGGGACTACCCCTTACTGGATAATCCCGAGTGAAATCACCCCGCGGTTGGGATCAGCAACCGCCCACTAAGCCGAAATAAAAAGGGACATCTAGACTGGAATGACCTCACCCTGCTTGGGTGCTACGCACCTAGCCTTGCTACAAAACCCCTGATTTTCAATCATTCCCATTTGATGAGGCTTGAGGCTAAGCATTACCTTTATAGAACATATCCCTTAGAATGCCCATCGTCCACCTAACGATGTTTCGCAAGCATTCATCCATACAAGTCCGTCCTGGGTTCGAACGGAACCGAAGGCACTATTCCTAGTACATCCATTTTGGAAATATCCTCAGGATTAGTAGCAACTAGCCCTTGCACTTCACGGCTCCATCTTCGAATCCAAAATCGTTTTCCACGAAACATACAAACCGGATCGAAGTGGTTTTCGAGAAATAAATATCGATCCTGGTCTCTTCGAAACGATCGGCGCATTTGGCCAATATTGATAGTCGGATATTTAACTATTAATTTATATTCACAAACAACCATCAACCAATAAATAATTTCCCAAATTATTTATTAATCCCAAAAATATCTTCACAGGATATAATTTTCAATTTCAATCCATTTTGAAAACAGTTTCAAACCAGTTTCCTCTCACAGAATACTCTTTCCAATTATTTATTTCCACTGAAACGCCAAGTATAAAATACTTTAGATTTTAAATAATTTTAAATCACGTTATTATAAAATATACTTATAATATTAAAATTAAAACTACTTTAATACTTTGTTAAAAATGTATACTTAAGAATACTTTAAACAAGACCACTTTATAAAATATAACTACAATAATAGTTTTGAAAACATTTGCTTTAGAAGTTAAACATTTAGAGATAATAAATTTCTAAACATGCTTTTAAAACAACATTAAAATTTTAACTTATATTTAAAATTGCTTTGAAAACCATACTTGGCTATCCATAGAAATACTCTGCGCTTTCACATCCTTTTAAAAATAAATCTCCATTATTTTTTAACAATTTTACCATTCCTTTAATAAATTCACACCTTGAATTTATATTTCCAAATCCACTTCACCTTTATAAACCCAGTTTATAAATTTCAATATCTCACTTTTCTTTAATTTCAATTCCAAACACTTAAGTAAATTTACAATTTATTTCTAACTTACTTCACTTTGAAATAAATTCCTTCCCTTACTTCATTTATTTCAAAATCTATTAACTTTAAGATTTTTATTTCTTTATTATGATTTAAACACTTTAACTGAAAATACCAATTCAGATTCCCAAATTTCTTCTGTATCTTTTAATTAACTTCAAACTGGATATTTAAAAATAAAATTCTTTATCCTTTATTCTTTTAATGATATCACTTAAGCTTTAAAATTTATTATTCCTCTGATTATTCAAATTCCATCGTTTCATACTTAGAATTTAATTATTCAAATATTAAAAAGAAATACTTTTGTTTTTCCTTCAATTCATTTTTTTAATTTATTCAAATTCTCTATAGTTTTTTTGCTTAAAATTTTACTCTTTTATTTCATTTCAAAAATCTAATTCTATAGATTCTAATAGCTGAGTATACCAAATATTCAATCCAACCATATCATCCAATACATCAATTATCAATAAAATTGTCACAGGATATCAAATATTCATAACAGAGAATATCAAACAATTCTAAATAATTTTGAGGAATCCTGTTGGATCCCTCCAACCTGTTTTCCCTGCATCCACAGATGTTAGCACAACATAAAATACCAATACCAAAATATACCATACTATAGCACATCAATCAATTCAACCATTCAAACAATTATTTAAATTTAATCATTTAAATTTAAACTTAAATTAACTGAGTGAGATTAGCTCACCTTTAATTTGCTTGTAACCAGTTTCCATTTCAACTTGATCCCCTCACAAATTTGACCTTGTATAAACAATTCATGATTAATTTCTATTTGAATTAATCGGATGATAGGTTACCATTTAATAAAATTTAATTTTAACTAATGATTTAACTTTTAAACTAATTTTTCAAAAATAAATAATATTTCTTTTCTTTTGAAACCCATATACTAAAAAATATAATCTATGTACATTTTAATAATCTACACAGATTCCAAAGATCAGATTCATGTGTGTATATATATATATATATATATATTTACAGCATTATAAAACTCCCAACCTTATTAGAATATTTTTTTTCTATATACATATATATCTTAATGAAATTTAAATAGAATTGTCTTTCATCCTGTTGTAAATCAAAACCTTAGCTATATTTTCCCTAAAGGTTTTCTGTTTTAAGCTATATATATATAAATAAATTAAAAAATTACCTTACTGCTAATTTCTGATAAGTAGAAAATAATCACCAAAAATTTACAAGTTAAAACTTAAAAAAATTTGAAATTTAAATACCCGAAGATGCTGGAAACAGAAAAACAACGTGATCAACCGCACAAGGTGATGCTGTCCTCGAAACACCGATGGTAGGTCGCAGCCCCTATAAGGCGCGGTCCTCGCTATCTCGTCGCCATCACCTTCGTTCAATGCTTGACTGAATCTCACCCAACTCGCATCTAACTTGAAACCCTAATCGCGAGCCATAACCGTCGCGCTCGCTTCATCTCCTTCTCCTGACTGTGCTGATTCGAAAACCCCTCCCTCAAAAGACCATCGGCCTTCCTCGTTATCACATGAAACTGCTCAACCACGAGCCGCCTTCGCCTCGACTACAATCGCGACTCGATCGCAAGAATTCGCCTCAACTGAAAATCGACACCACAGCTCGATTCGCCGCCCCACCACGAGTCGCACTTCGCCGCCGCCCCAGACTCGATTTGATTTGGGGCCGACTTTGATTTGATTTAGAACAGAGGGAAGAACTGCGATTCCAAACACGATCCTTCTTTTGTTTTTTTTTCGATTCGAAGATTGAAACGTCGGCCATTGATTTATTATTTGAGATTTTGTTTCGCTCGGCCCTTTGATTTTTTTTTTTTTGAACGAGATTTCTTTTTACGAAAGCTTTTTCCATTGCTCTTGAATACGTCTGTACTTTAAACAAAAGAATGGGGGACAGGAAAAGACGTTAGCGTGAAAGATGAAGGTTACATTAATTAACAGAGTAGACCAAAACTTTGATGCTGAAAGAATTTCGGCTGATGAAAGAAAAAGTTGATGGGAAGAATTTGAACAGTCAACTATATAAATTTAAATTCAAGCAGTCTCCGTATAAATTTCAAAGCGTTTATATATTGTATGCTCACACAACCACTCTAATCACTACGAAATTTGAAATCCGATAATAATTCAATATTACGGATCCAATGGAACTGGTTTCGTCGAAATCCGAGACTGTGCCTCGGAAGGCTATTTTTAAATTCAATTTAAATGATAAAGTTTTAAAACTGAACAAACCACTGAAAATTTCAAATTTACAACTTCTATTATCTTCAATGTTATCAGTAAAAAATTTATAAGCCTTCAAGTTATATTTTTAACAGGCTTCAATCTCCGGATTCAACATTTAGCTCAACTTCGAATTATTTAATTCAACAATTTGATTATCAATAATTGGTGATATTTGAAATTTAAGTTAGAGAATAACTTCCAAATATTTAAAATCAATTAAATATTTAAATTTCAAATGTCCAAAAATTCCGAGTCGTCACATTCCTCCCCCCTTAAAAGGATTTCGTCCCCGAAATTACTAGTTAGGAAGAATGATCCAATACCCTTTTACTTTTTCCAAAACTAACAATCCAACATCCTACCAATTATCTTTTATAAAAGATCCATTATCCTTCTTACTAACTTCCCAAACCCCCCAAAATTTTGCAAACAGTACTATTTGCTTAATCATTCTAATTTTAATTTAAAACCAAATTTTGAATGATCAAATTTTCTCAAAAATTTTCTATCTCCCTAAATTTCCGAAAATTTTTGCCAGCGTCTCCTTTGCGCGGCTAGCTCGGTACAACAACAAAATGGATCTACGGCCTCCCAAATCCATAAAGAAAACAAAAGGCCAAGTGGCCAGATCCAAAAAATCAATCAAATCCCATATAGAATTTTAAACACATACCCTTTTTGTCGAGCAATTCTAATTTATTATCTGAAATCAAAACCAATTCTCCTTTTCCCTTTTTCACACCTGCATATCCTGTTTAGCAATAATATCCAATCACAACATTCAAAAACATTTATTGACTTCTTTTACACATTTCCAATATTTGTTTTACTTCAGCCCGTACGGCACACATATATCATCCCTAGGCAATACCAAATCTGATCGCTCACTCGATCACACAATTTCACCTCCGAACTAGTATCGTCCGACTTCCTAGTGCGGACTTGGATCTGGTTTCCTAATCAGAACCGTCACTCTCCTTGCATAGTCATAACTATGATAGAGAATTTCCAGAATCAATCAAAATTCCGTATCCAGGCTCGCCGTCGGAAATCGAGTGAATTTTTTTTTAACTTGGATCGATATTACCATCTCGAAATCATATGCTCGTATCTGGATCAAATAGCTATGCGAATAAAATAATATACGTACATCCTACGTATTTAGCCCAATTTATTTTAGCTATATCAATTCTCTTTTATTCACATTCATTTTGATTGTTATTCACTTTTGCACACTTTTCCCTTGTCACTACTTGCAGTTTTAAATCTTTATTCAATTATCCACTTAGAATAATTTTCTCAATACTAAATGTACTTAAGAATCTAACCATTCACTTCTTAAGTTCCATATAAGTATTTGATATATATTCCTTATATCCATTTTACTTCACTACTGAAGTTTATACTCAAATTGAATTCCAATTCCACATAAGTTTCAATTTGCTTCAGTTTACTAATAAATTCCAAATCTAAATACCCTTTAGTAGTTTACTTACTAATTTATTTAAAATTTCAAATAAAAGTTTATTTGCAACCTTTTTCTTCTTTTAGTTTCTTTGAACAATTCTTTAGTTCATCTTACTTTACTTATACAATTTAAAGTAAATTTCAACATTCAGTTATAATTCTATTTGCTTAACAAACTTTAATTCATTTGTCGTTAATGCAAAATTTGCCAAAAATTTCAAAAAATTTCTAACTCCCAAAATTTTCGAAAAAAAATTGGCAGAGTCTCCTTTGTACGGAGGAGCTTTTGCAATTTTACAAGAGATATAAATATATATACATCGACCCACACGGTCGGAAAATAGAAAAACAGTTCATATTTCCTATTTGTATGGCGTAGGCGTACCTTATTTAGCATTTTAAAGCAAGCAGCTATTTATTTAAGCAATTAGCGCAGGCAAAACCAATCAACGGCTTCCCAAAAACCTGTACTTACTCAATTTAAACATGTCAGTGTCAAATATACAAAGTTTATCACTCTTTTCACTTTATTTCAATTGCCTAAACACATGCATAACATTAGCAATATGCACTAAACACATAATTTTTATAAACAATACACCCACAATAGTTTCCATAAGCAATTTATATGATTTACATAACTAATTCAATTGCCTTTATTCGCTTCCTTACCAATTTATTCAATCCTAAGTGATTTACACTCTCTTACCTGTACATAATTCTTTTTCAAACTCACTTTATATTAATTCTATTTTATTTTATTCACCAGCATAAATTCTTATTTCCTTTACATTTTAAATTTACATTTTTTTTCCTCTCAATCCAGTCACTTGCATTTCATTTCATTATCCAATCAAGTTTTATTCACAAACCATTTCATAAAGCTTGCCATCAACCATTTAAAATTTACCTTCGTTATTTAGTTACTTCAAGCTATTTCCATCACAAAACTTTAAGTTCATTTTCTTCCTTACACCAATTCTATTTTAATTTGATTCTAATCCAAATCAAACTCCGTTTACTATTTTATTCCGGTTAATATACTCATCCGATTTATTTTTAATCCAAACAAGCTCATTTTCAATTTGACTCTATTCGATTTAAATTCAATAAGTGTAGTCATTCAACCTATTTAAACTTTATTTCTCATTTCAATTTACTTCTAACTTATTATATCAATAATAAAGCCATTTCAATTTTATTTCTATTCACTTGAATTTTATTTACCACTCAAACCATCACTATTTCAACTCTATTTTGTTTAACTTGAGTTCATTGCCAGCTTCCTTCGTTTCAATTACATTAGTATATTTCATTGAATCAATATAAATCTAATTCACATTCAATAATTTATTTCTGAATTCCTCTCATTTTATAACGAGGCCATTTCCAATTTATCTCTACTTAGATTTTTATTTGCAACATAAATCATTTCTATGTTAATTCAATTCCATTCAACTTCAATTCAAATTTAATTCACTTACAATTTCAAGTTGAATTTCTATTAATACCCAAGTTTCACTTTCAAATTTATCATTTATTCACAACTCAAATTTTATTATTAACCAATTCGAGTTCCATTTCCATTTCCATATTCCATTAACTAATTTATTACCTCTTATTTTATTCAAATTTTATACTCAATATTTGATTTTCATTTCAAAAAAAATTACTCTAACCGTTTTACTTGAGTTCAATCTATTTTATATTTTAAATTTTGGATTATATTTATTATCATTACAAACAATTTTATTGGCCTATTCATTTTACTTCCAAGCTTTAAAAGTCACAACTTATTTATATTCATATTTCATCTATTTACAATCAATCTCATTCACATTTTACCTTTTAACTCGGAATTATACCTTTTATTTAGCCAGTATATTTTATTATTCCATAGACATTTTAAACAAAATTCCATAGTTAAACAATTTTCCAAAATTTCAAAACCACTTTTGAAATCAACTACATCCACAATCCTTTAGCAAATTCAATTATCCCTTTGAATTTCAAAACCAAACCCATATCGTAAACAATTCCAATTTAAAACAATTTGGTAGCAATTTCTGTTCTAGAAACTCAAAAATGAACATCGGTGGTGCTGCAGTCATCACCGACGTTATTTTCCAGCGACCGAAAGAGAATTAGATGCTTTTATCCCTTTAAAAATCCTTTTCAAATATTTTTTAATTCCAAATTCCTCCATATTTAATTCCAATTCAAAAATATCCCCGATATAATACCACTATTATTTCTCTAAAACTTTTGAAAACCAATTCCAAATCCAAAGGAATTTAAACTTTTTCCCCAAAATTCCAAATTCGAAATCCATCCAATTTTTATTCCAACCCTACTCTGGAATTTCCATCATAATTTATTTTCAAATATTCTCTGGAATTCCATTTCAAAATTATGATCTCATTTACATATGAAGTTTATTTTAATTTACAAAATTACATTTATAATCTATATTTCAAATTCCATTTTGTTATATAAATTTATTCTTCAACTTTGGTCATAAGTTCCAATTTCTATTCAATTTCTTCACAATAGCGACAATAATTTAATATTATCATTCCTTAACAATCAAGCATCCAAATACTATAGTACTTTACAAAAATTATATCTTCCATATACAAAAATAATTTGGGTAAAATTATTTAATTACCCTATTTTAAAACAATACTGTGTCGATTGTTCTATTCAAGTGTTTAGAGACCCCTATCAATAACGTTAATTACTCGTATTGACCAGAATCCATAAACCACTCAATAAACCAATCAACACAGGATAAAAATCATTTTATATTCACTAACAAATACGCGCTCATATATATTAATATGCTTAACTCAGTCTAGAGTACTATTGACTCTATTCTATGAGTAATTCCCACCAGAGCCAAGGTTATCACCAACCTAAGCTCTGATACCAAGTGTAACAACCCGCAAATCCGTACCCCTTGAGTCAACACTATTCTACAACAATCAACTCAGGTTGTACAGAAATGCGAACCATTTGGGTTGAAGAAGAAGAGGTAGAAGAAGAAAATAGAAAACAACAACAGAATCTAACCATCGTAGTGGAACAAAATATAATAGATAATAAATAATTTTTACTCAAAATCAAATATCTCTGTTTATATATTACATCATCATAGTACATCAATCACAGCTCAACAACAACATCATACAAATGGATACAAACAACACAACACAGCGGAAATATATATATATATATATATATATATATATATATATATATATATATATATACAAGTACGAATGTACGTATCGTCATCCAACTCGTCTCCTGAGCTCCACAACATCAAACCTGTATCCTATAATACTCGGTCTGACCCGAGCATTATAGTTAAATAACACCCGAGTCAGTCTGGAATACCAGCGTGAGAAAATCACACCCAATTGATTATTAAAGTTTCAAAATCTTTGAAAACAAAAGCATCTCGTAAGACCACGCCACAAATAAACATGTCGGGTTTTTACCTTACGATAGCTAAAACATTTTTATAGAAATCCTCTGATATTATAATAGGGTCTATATACAAATACATATAAAATAGCCGAAATTGTTACATTCATTAAATTCCAGCTACTAGCTGCAGAGTGGGTAATACAAACAAAACATGTACAAGGCTCGTAGGGAGAATGGATTTCCAACTAATGATTAGGCACTGGGGTACCACCTGTCACAGTACGGGGCCTAGACCACTGTACCGAGGAGTACGCCCACTCCCTTGCAACACAAGGCCGGGACTACCCCTTACTGGATAATCTCGAGTGAAATCACCCCGCGGTTGGGATCAGCAACCGCCCACTAAGCCGAAATAAAAAGGGACATCTAGACTGGAATGACCTCACCCTGCTTGGGTGCTATCCACCTAGCATTGCTGCATAACCCCTGATTTTCAGTCATTCCCATTTGATGAGGCTAGAGGCTAAGCGTTACATTTATAGAACATATCCCTTAGAATGCCCATCGTCCACCTGACGATGTTTCGCAAGCATTCATCCATACAAGTCCGTCCCGGGTTCGAACGGAACCGAAGGCACTATTCCTAGTACATCAATTTTGGAAATATCCTCAGGATTAGTAGCGACTAGCTCTTGCACTTCACTACTCCATCTTCGAATCCAAAATCGTTTTCCACGAAACGTACAAACCGGATCGAAGTGGTTTTCGAGAAATAAATCTCGATCCCGGTCTCTTCGAAACGATGAGCGCATTTGGCCAATATTGATAGTCGGTTATTTAACTATCAATTTATATTCACAAACAACCATCAACCAATAAATAATTTCCCAAATTATTTATTAATCCCAAAAATATCTTCACAGGATATAATTTTCAATTTCAATCCATTTTGAAAACAGTTTCAAACCAGTTTCCACTCACATAATACTCTTTGCAATTATTTATTTCCACTGAAACGCCAAGTATAAAATACTTTAGATTTTAAATAATTTTAAATCACGTTATTATAAAATATACTTATAATATTAAAATTAAAACTACTTTAACACTTTGTTAAAAATGTATACTTAAGAATACTTTAAACAAGACCACTTTATAAAATATAACTACAATAATAGTTTTGAAAACATTTGCTTTAGAAGTTAAACATTTAGAGATAATAAATTTCTAAACATGCTTTTAAAACAACATTAAAACTTTAACTTATATTTAAAATTGCTTTGAAAACCATACTTGGCTATCCAGAGAAATACTCTGCGCTTTCACATCCTTTTAAAAATAAATCTCCATTTATTTTTTAACAATTTTACCATTCCTTTAATAAATTCACACCTTGAATTTATATTTCCAAATCCACTTCACCTTTATAAACCCAGTTTATAAATTTCAATATCTCACTTTTCTTTAATTTCAATTCCAAACACTTAAGAAAATTTACAATTTATTTCTAACTTACTTCACTTTGAAATAAATTCCTTCCCTTACTTCATTTATTTCAAAATCTATTAACTTTAAGATTTTTATTTCTTTATTATGATTTAAACTCTTTAACTGAAAATACCAATTCAGATTACCAAATTTCTTCTGTATCTTTTAATTAACTTCAAACTGGATATTTAAAAATAAAATTCTTTATCCTTTATTCTTTTAATGATATCACTTAAGCTTTAAAATTTATTATTCCTCTGATTATTCAAATTCCATCGTTTCATACTTAGAATTTAATTATTCGAATATTAAAAAGAATTACTTTTATTTGTCCTTCAATTCATTTTTTTTATTTATTCAAATTCTCTATAGTTATTTTACTTAAAATTTTACTCTTTCATTTCATTTCAAAAATCTAATTCTATAGATTCTAATAACTGAGTATACCAAATATTCAATCCAACCATATCATCCAATACATCAATTATCAATAAAATTATCACAGGATATCAAATATTCATAACAGAGAATATCAAACAATTCTAAATAATTTTGAGGAATCCTGTTGGATCCCTCCAACCTGTTTTCCCTACATCCACAGATGTTAGCACAACATAAAATACTAATCCCAAAATATACCATACTATAGCACATCAATCAATTCAACCATTCAAACAATTATTTAAATTTAATCATTTAAATTTAAACTTAAATTGACTGAGTGAGATTAACTCACATTTAATTTGCTTGTAACCAGTTTCCATCTCAACTTGTTCCCCTCACAAATTTGACCTTGTATAAACAATTCATGATTAATTTCTATTTGAATTAATCGGATGATAGGTTACCATTTAATAAAATTTAATTTTAACTAATGATTTAACTTTTAAACTAATTTTTCAAAAATAAATAATATTTCTTTTCTTTTGAAACCCATAGACTAAAAAATATAATCTATGTACATTTTAATAATCTACACAGATTCCAAAGATCAGATTTATGTGTGTGTGTGTCTATATATATATATATATATATATATATATATATACATATATATACAGCATTATAAAACTCCCAACCTTATTAGAATTTTTTTTTTCTATATACATATATATCTTAATGAAATTTAAATAGAATTGTCTTTCATCCTGTTGTAAATCAAAACCTTAGCTATATTTTCCCTAAAAATTTTCTGTTTTAAGCTATATATATAAAACTAAATTACAAAATTACCTTACCGCTAATTTCTGATAAGTAGAAAATAATCACCAAAAATTTACAAGTTAAAACTTAAAAAAATTTGAAATTTAAATACCTGAAGATGCTGGAAACAGAAAAACAACATGCTCAACCGCACAAGGTGATGCTGTCCTCGAAACACCGATGGTAGGTCGCAGCCCCTGCAAGGCGCGGCTCCTCGCTATCTCGTCGCCATCACCTTCATTCAACGCTTGACTGAATCTCACCCAACTCGCATCTAACTTGAAACCCTAATCGCGAGCCATAACCGTTGCGCTCGCTTCATCTCCTTCTCCTGACTATGCTGATTCGGAAACCCCTCCCTCAAAAGACCACCGGCCTTCCTCGTTATCACATGAAACTGCTCAACCACGAGCCGCCTTCGCCTCGACTACAATCGCGACTCGATCGCAAGAATTCGCCTCAACCAAAAATCGACACCACAGCTCGATTCGCCGCCCCAGACTCGATTTGATTTGAGGCCGGCTTTGATTTGATTTAGAACAGAGGGAAGAACTGCGATTCCAAACACGAGCCTTCTTTCGTTTTTTTCGATTCGAAGATTGACACGTCGGCCATTGATTTATTATTTGAGATTTTGTTTCGCTCGGCCCTTTGATTTTTTTTTTGAACGAGATTTCTTTTTACGAAAGCTTTTTCCATTGCTCTTGAATACGTCCGTACTTTAAACAAAAGAATGGGGGACAGGAAAAGACGTTAGCGTGAAAGATGAAGGTTACATTATTAGTAGAGTAGACCAAAACTTTGATGCTGAAAGAATTTCGGCTGATGAAAGAAAAAGTTGATGGGAAGAATTTGGCCAGTCAACTATATAAATTTAAATTCAAGCAGTCTCCGTATAAATTTCAAAGCGTTTATATATTGTACGCTCACACAACCACTCTAATCACTACGAAATTTGAAATCCGGTAATAATTCAATATTACGGATACAATGGAACCGGTTTCGTCGAAATCCGAGACTGTGCCTCGGAAGGCTATTTTTAAATTCAATTTAAACGTTAAAGTTTTAAAATTGAACTAACCACTGAAAATTTCAAATTTACAACTTTTATTATCTTCAATGTTATCAGTAAAAAATTTATACGCCTTCAAGTTATATTTTTAACAGGCTTCAATCTCCGGATTCAACATTTAGCTCAACTTCGAATTATTTAATTCAACAATTTAATTATCAATAATTGGTGATATTTGAAATTTAAGTTAGAGAATAACTTCCAAATATTTAAAATCAATTAAATATTTAAATTTCAAATGTCCAAAAATTCTGGGTCGTCACATTCCTCCCCCCTTAAAAGAATTTCGTCCCCGAAATTACTAGTTTGGAAGAATGATCGAATACCCATTTACTTTTTCCAAAACTAACAATCCAACATCCTACCAATTATCTTTTATAAAAGATCCATTATCCTTCTTACTAACTTCCCAAACTCCCCAAAATTTGCAAACAGTACTATTTGCTTAATCATTCTAATTTCAATTTAAAACCAAATTTTGAATGATCAAATTTTCTCAAAATTTTTCTCTCCCTAAATTTCCGAAAATTTTTGCCAGCGTCTCATTTGCGCGGCTAGCCCGGTACAACTACAAAATGGCTCTGTGGCCTCCCAAATCCAAAAAGCCAAGCGGCCAGATCCAAAAACTCAATCAAATCCCATATAGAATTTTAAACACATACCCTTTTTGTCGAGCAATTCTAATTTATTATCTGAAATCAAAAGCAATTCTCTTTTTCCCTTTTTCATACCTGCATATCCTGTTTAGGAATAATATCCAATCACAACATTCAAAAACATTTATTGACTTCTTTTACACATTTCCAATATTTGTTTTACTTCAGCCCGTACGACGCACATATATCATCCCTACGCAATACCAAATCCAATCGCTCACTCGATCACACAATTTCACCTCCGAACTAGTATCGTCCACCCGACTTCCTAGTGCGAACTTGGATCTGGTTTCTTAATCAGAAACCGTCATTCTCCTTGCATAGTCATAACTATGATAGAGAATTTCCAGAATCAATCGAAATTCCGTATCCAGGCTCGCCGTCGGAAATCGAGTGAAAAAATTCTAACTCGGATCGATATTACCATCTCGAAATCATGTGCTCGTATCTGGATCAAATAGCTATGCGAATAAAATAATATACGTACATCCTACGTATTTAGCCCAATTTATTTTAGCTATATCAATTCTCTTTTATTCACATTCATTTTGATTGTTATTCACTTTTGCACACTTTTCCCTTGTCACTACTTCCAGTTTTAAATCTTTATTCAATTATCCACTTAGAATAATTTTCTCAATACTAAATGTACTTAAGAATCTCACCATTCACTTCTTAAGTTCCATATAAGTATTTGATATGTATTCCTTATATCCATTTTACTTCACTACTGAAGTTTATACTCAAATTGAATTCCAATTCCATATAAGTTTCAATTTGCTTCAGTTTACTAATAAATTCCAAATCTAAATACCCTTTAGTAGTTTACTTACTAATTTATTTAAAATTTCAAATAAAAGTTTATTTGCAACCTTTTTCTTCTTTTAGTTTCTTTGAACAATTCTTTAGTTCATCTTACTTTACTTATACAATTTAAAGTAAATTTCAACATTCAGTTATAATTCTATTTTCTTAACAAACTTTAATTCATTTGTCGTTAATGCAAAATTTGCCAAAAATTTCAAAAAATTTCTAACTCCCAAAATTTTCGAAAATTTTTTTGGCAGAGTCTCCTTTGTACGGAGGAGCTTTTGCAATTTTACAAGAGATATAAATATATATACATCGATCCACACGGTCGGAAAACAGAAAAAGAGTTCATATTTCCTATTTGTATTGCGTAGGCGTACCTTATTTAGCATTTCAAAGCAAGCAGCTATTTATTTAAGCAATTAGCGCAGGCAAAACCAATCAACGGCTTCCCAAAAACCTGTACTTACTCAATTTAAACTTGTCAGTGTCAAATATACAAAGTTTATCACTCTTTTCACTTTATTTCAATTGCCTAAACACATGCATAACATAAGCAATATGCACTAAACACATAATTTTTATAAGCAATACACCCACAATAATTTCCATAAGCAATTTATATGATTTACATAACTAATTCAATTGCTTTTATTCGCTTCCTTACCAATTTATTCAATCGTAAGTGATTTACACTCTCTTACCTGTACATAATTCTTTTTCAAACTCACTTTATATTAATTCTATTTTATTTTATTCACCAGCATACATTCTTATTTCCTTTACATTTTAAATTTACATTTTTTTTTCCTCTCAATCCAGTCGCTTGCATTTCATTTCATTATCCAATCAAGTTTTATTCACAAACCATTTCATAAAGCTTTCCATCAACCATTTAAAATTTACCTTCGTTATTTAGTTACTTCAAGCTATTTCCATCTCAAAACTTTAAGTTCATTTTCTTCCTTACGCCAATTCTATTTTAGTTTGATTCTAATCCAAATCAAACTCCATTTACTATTTTAATCCTGTTAATATACTCATCCGATTTATTTTTAATCCAAACAAGCTCATTTTCAATTTGACTCTATTCGATTTAAATTCAATAAGTGTAGTCATTCAACTTATTTAAACTTTATTTCTCATTTCAATTTACTTCTAACTTATTATATCAATAATAAAGCCATTTCAATTTTATTTTATTCACTTGAATTTTATTTACCACTCAAACCATCACTATTTCAACTCTATTTTGTTTAACTTGAGTTCATTGCCAGCTTCCTTCGTTTCAACTACATTAGTATATTTCATTGAATCAATATAAATCTAATTCACATTCAATAATTTATTTCTGAATTCCTCTCATTTTATAACGAGGCCATTTCCAATTTATCTCTACTTAGATTTTTATTTGCAGCATAAATCATTTCTATGTTAATTCAATTCCAATCAACTTCAATTCAAATTTAATTCACTTACAATTTCAAGTTGAATTTCTATTAATACCTAAGTTTCACTTTCAAATTTATCATTTATTCACAACTCAAATTTTATTATTAACCAATTCGAGTTCCATTTCCATTTCCATATTCCATTAACTAATTTATTACCTATTATTTTATTCAAATTTTATACTCAATATTTGATTTTCATTTCAAAAAAAAATTACTCTAACCGTTTTACTTGAGTTCAATCTATTTTATATTTTAAATTTTGGATTATATTTATTATCATTACAACCAATTTTATTGGCCTATTCATTTTACTTCCAAGCTTTAAAAGTCACAACTTATTTATATTCATATTTCATCTATTTACAATCAATCTCATTCACATTTTACCTTTTAACTCGGAATTATACCTTTTATTTAGCCAATATATTTTATTATTCCATAGACATTTTAAACAAAATTCCAGAGTTAAACAATTTTCCAAAATTTCAAAACCACTTTTGAAATCAACTACATCCACAGTCCTTTGGCAAATTCAATTATCCCTTTGAATTTCAAAACCAAACCCAGTTCGCAAAAAATTCCAATTTAAAACAATTTGGTAGCAATTTCTGTTCTAGAAACTCAAAAATGAACATCGGTGGTGCTGCAGTCATCACCGACGTTATTTTCCAGCGACCGAAAGAGAATTAGATGCTTTTATCTCTTTAAAAATCCTTTTCAAATATTTTTAAATTCCAAATTCCTCCATATTTAATTCCAATTCAAAAATATCCCCAATATAATACCACTATTATTTCTCTAAAACTTTTGAAAACCATTTCCAAACCCAAAGGAATTTAAACTTTTTCCCCAAAATTCCAAATTCGAAATCCATCCAATTTTTATTCCAACCCTACTCTGGAATTTCCATCATAATTTATTTTCAAATATTCTCTGGAATTCCATTTCAAAATTATGATCTCATTTACATATGAAGTTTATTTCAATTTACAAAATTACATTTATAATCTATATTTCAAATTCCATTTTGTTATACAAATTTATTCTTCAACTTTGGTTATAAGTTCCAATTTCTATTCAATTTCTTCACAATAGTGATAATAATTTAATATTATCATTCCTTAACAATCAAGCATCCAAATACTATAGTACTTTACAAAAATTATATCTTCCATATACAAAAAAAATTTGGGTAAAATTATTTCATTTACCCTATTTTAAAACAATACTGTGTCGAATTGTTCTATTCAAGTGTTTAGATACCCCTATCAATAACGTTAATTACTCGTATTGACCAGAATCCATAAACCACTCAATAAACCAATCAACACAGGATAAAAATCATTTTATATTCACTAACAAATACGCGCTCATATATATTAATATGCTTAACTCAGTCTAGAGTACTATTGACTCTATTCTATGAGTAATTCCCACCAGAGCCAAGGTTATCACCAACCTAAGCTGTGATACCAAGTGTAACAACTCGCAAATCCATACCCCTTGAGTCAACACTATTCTACAATAATCAACTCAGGTTGTACAGAAATACGAACCATTTGGGTTGAAGAAGAAGAGGTAGAAGAAGAAAATAGAAAACAACAACAGAGTCTAACCATCGCAGCGGAACAAAATATAATAGATAATAAATAATCTTTACTCAAAATCAAATATCTCTGTTTATATATTACATCATCATAGTACATCAATCACAGCTCAATAACATCATACAAATGGATACAAACAACACAACACAGCGGAAATATATATATATATATATACACACACACACAAGTACGAACGTACGTATCGTCATCCAGCTCATCTCCTGAGCTCCACAACATCAAACCTGTATCCTATAATACTCGGTCTGACCCGAGCATTATAGTTAAATAACACCCGAGTCAGTCTGGATCACCAGCGTGAGAAAATCACACCCAATTGATTATTAAAGTTTCAAAATCCTTTGAAAACAAAAGCATCTCGTAAGACCACGCCACAAATAAACATGTCGGGTTTTTACCTTACGATAGCTAAAACATTTTTATAGAAATCCTCTGATATTATAATAGGGTCTATATACAAATACTTATAAAATAGCCGAAATTGTTACATTCATTAAATTCCAGCTACTAGCCACAGAGTGGGTAATACAAACAAAACTCGTACAAGGCTCGTAGGGAGAATGGATTTCCAACTAATGACTAGGTACTGGGGTACCACCTGTCACAGTACGGGGCCTAGATCACCGTACCGAGGAGTACGCCCGCTCCCCTGCAACACAAGGCCGGGACTACCCCTTACTGGATAATCCCGAGTGAAATCACCCCGCCATTGGGATCAGCAACCGCCCACTAAGCCGAAATAAAAAGGGACATCTAGACTGGAATGACCTCACCCTGCTTGGGTGCTACCCACCTAGCCTTGCTGCATAACCCCTGATTTTCAGTCATTCCCATTTGATGAGGCTTGAGGCTAAGCGTTACCTTTATAGAACATATCCCTTAGAATGCCCATCGTCCACCTGACGATGTTTCACAAGCATTCATCCATACAAGTCCGTCCCGGGTTCGAACGGAACCGAAGGTACTATTCCTACTACATCCATTTTGGAAATATCCTCAGGATTAGTAGCGACTAGCCCTTGCACTTCACTGCTCCATCTTCAAATCCAAAATCGTTTTCCACGAAACGTACAAACCGGATCGAAGTGGTTTTCGAGAAATATATCTCGATCCCAGTCTCTTCAAAACGATCAGCGCATTTGGCCAATATTGATAGTCGGTTATTTAACTATCAATTTATATTCACAAACAACCATCAACCAATAAATAATTTCCCAAATTATTTATTAATCCCAAAAATATCTTCACAAGATATAATTTTCAATTTCAATCCATTTTGAAAACAGTTTCAAACCAGTTTCCACTCACAGAATACTCTTTGCAATTATTTATTTCCACTGAAACGCCAAGTATAAAATACTTTAAATTTTAAATAATTTTAAATCACGTTATTATAAAATATACTTATAATATTAAAATTAAAACTACTTTAATACTTTGTTAAAAATGTATACTTAAGAATACTTTAAACTAGACCACTTTATAAAATATAACTACAATAATAGTTTTGAAAACATTTGCTTTAGAAGTTGAACATTTAGAGATAATAAATTTCTAAACATACTTTTAGAACAACATTAAAACTTTAAATTATATTTAAAATTACTTTGAAAACCATACTTGGCTATCCAGAGAAATACTCTACGCTTTCACATCCTTTTAAAATTAAATCTCCATTTATTTTTTTAACAATTTTACCATTCCTTTAATAAATTCACACCTTGAATTTATATTTCCAAATCCACTTCACCTTTATAAACCCAGTTTATAAATTTCAATATCTCACTTTTCTTTAATTTCAATTCCAAACACTTAAGAAAATTTACAATTTATTTCTAACTTACTTCACTTTGAAATAAATTCCTTCCCTTACTTCATTTATTTCAAAATCTATTAACTTTAAGATTTTTATTTCTTTATTATGATTTAAACTCTTTAACTGAAAATACCAATTCAGATTCCCAAATTTCTTCTGTATCTTTTAATTAACTTCAAACTGGATATTTAAACATAAAATTCTTTATCCTTTATTCTTTTAATGATATCACTTAAGCTTTAAAATTTATTATTCCTCTGATTATTCAAATTCCATCGTTTCATACTTAGAATTTAATTATTCTAATATTAAAAAGAATTACTTTTATTTTTCCTTCAATTCATTTTTTTAATTTATTCAAATTCTCTATAGTTATTTTACTTAAAATTTTACTCTTTTATTTCATTTCAAAAATCTAATTCTATAGATTCTAATAACTGAGTATACCAAATATTCAATCCAACCATATCATCCAATACATCAATTATCAATAAAATTATCACAGGATATCAAATATTCATAACAGAGAATATCAAACAATTCTAAATAATTTTGAGGAATCCTGTTGGATCCCTCCAACCTGTTTTCCCTGCATCCACAGATGTTAGCACAACATAAAATACCAATCCCAAAATATACCATACTATAGCACATCAATCAATTCAACCATTCAAACAATTATTTAAATTTAATCATTTAAATTTAAACTTAAATTAACTGAGTGAGATTAACTCACCTTTAATTTGCTTGTAACCAGTTTCCATCTCAACTTGTTCCCCTCACAAATTTGACCTTGTATAAACAATTCATGATTAATTTCTATTTGAATTAATCGGATGATAGGTTACCATTTAATACATTTAATTTTAACCAATGATTTAACTTTTAAACTAATTTTTCAAAAATAAATAATATTTCTTTTCTTTTGAAACCCATATACTAAAAAATATAATCTATGTACATTTTAATAATCTACACAAATTCCAAAGATCAGATTTATGTGTGTGTGTATATATATATATATATATATATATATATATATATATATTTACAGCATTATAAAACTCCCAACCTTATTAGAATTTTTTTTTCTATATACATATTTATCTTAATGATATTTAAATAGAATTGTCTTTCATCCTGTTGTAAATCAAAACCTTAGCTATATTTTCCCTAAAAGTTTTCTGTTTTAAGCCATATATATATATATATATATATGTATGTATGTATGTATATATATATATATTACAAAATTACCTTACTGATAATTTTTGATAAGTAGAAAATAATCACCAAAAATTTACAAGTTAAAACTTAAAAAATATTTGAAATTTAAATACCTGAAGATGCTGGAAACAGAAAAACAACGTGCTCAACCGCACAAGGTGATGCTGTCCTCGAAACACCGATGGTAGGTCGCGGCCCCTGCTAGGCGCGGCTCCTTGCTATCTCGTCGCCATCACCTTCGTTCAACGCTTGACTGAATCTCACCCAACTCGCATCTAACTTGAAACCTAATCGCGAGCCATAACCGTCGCCCTCGCTTCATCTCCTTCTCCTGACTATGCTGATTCGAAAACCCCTCCCTCAAAAGACCACCGGCCTTCCTCGTTATCACATGAAACTGCTCAACCACGAGCCGCCTTCGCCTCGACTACAATCGCGACTCGATCGCAAGAATTCGCCTCAACCGAAAATCGACACCACAGCTCGATTCGCCGCTCCACCACGGGTCGCACTTCGTCGCCGCCCCAGACTCGATTTGATTTGAGGCCAGCTTTGATTTGATTTAGAACAGAGGGAAGAACTGCGATTCCAAACACGAGCCTTCTTTCGTTTTTTTTTTCGATTCGAAGACTGAAACGTCGGCCATTGATTTATTATTTGAGATTTTGTTTCGCTCGGCCCTTTGATTTTTTTTTGAACGAGATTTCTTTTTACGAAAGCTTTTTCCGTTGCTCTTGAATACGTCCGTACTTTAAACAAAAGAATGGGGGACAGGAAAAGACGTTAGCGTGAAAGATAAAGGTTACATTAATTAGCAGAGTAGACCAAAACTTTTATGCTGAAAGAATTTCGGCTGATGAAAGAAAAAGTTGATGGCAAGAATTTGTCCAGTCAACTATATAAATTTAAATTCAACCAGTCTCCGTATAAATTTTAAAGCGTTTATATATTGTACGCTCACACAACCACTCTAATCACTACGAAATTTGAAATCCGATAATAATTCAATATTACGGATCCAAAGGAACTGGTTTCATCGAAATCCGAGACTGTGCCTCAGAAGGCTATTTTTAAATTCAATTTAAACGATAAAGTTTTAAAACTTAACAAACCACTGAAAATTTCAAATTTACAACTTCTATTATCTTCAATGTTATCAGTAAAAATTTTATAAGCCTTCAAGTTATATTTTTAACAGGCTTCAATCTCCGGATTCAACATTTAGCTCAACTTCGAATTATTTAATTCAACAATTTGATTATCAATAATTGGTGATATTTGAAATTTAAGTTAGAGAATAACTTCCAAATATTTAAAATCAATTAAATATTTAAATTTCAAATGTCCAAAAATTCTGGGTCGTTACATTAATCCTCCTAGATACACCGAAAATTATGTTTGGACGTCGGTATGTGGTACAGAAATTTTCCTTTCACTAGATAGAATAAATCATATTTTGAATGCTCGACCGGGTGGAATATCGTTACATGATGTGGATTGCACTGTAATGAGACGCGACCAAATAAGCCATCTCTTTTTTGAAGATGATGCTATAGATTTCAGACAAACATCATCTCTTTGACCAAAAGCTAGACTTTTTCATCGTTTCATGATGAAATCCATTGTTCCAAGAGGCGGATCCTACCACTTAGTGTATCCTGAAAATTTTAAAGCTTTATATGCTATATGTGGGAATATACGAGTCAGTTGGGCACAATTACTTATGGATGAGTTTCTCTCATTTAATCAAGGTAATATGCTTCATATTTATTATGGAGAATATATAATGAGATTAATCAACAACTCAGTCTCACATGATCCAGAATCCGAAACTACCAAAGTTCGTCATTTTGATTCAAGGACCATTAAATTAATGAAGTTGTCGGATGCTCCACCAAGATTTATAAAATTTGATCAATGGCGTGCTACTTCTAGAGATCAACTACACCGTAGCCATTCCACACCACATCCAACCACTGATTCTACGGAACGCTTAATTCGCCATTCCACAATTCAAAGACCAACACCCGGACTTGGTATGGAAGTTGCTATTGATCTTCTGACTCAAAATCAATTAGTATTAGATGCCCATCTATGGAAAATAGATGGAAGATTCAAGAAAATCAAAGGCTTCTTTGTTAATCTTTGGGATGCGTTATCATGCACTTCTGAAGCCGGTGCCTCTCATTTTGCTCCTGGAAAAAGACCAGCACCTAATTTTCTTGGTCAACTTCGGAAAATACAAGTTTAGGTACATCAGGAACTCATACTTCTCATACTCAGCGTCGTGGTAAAGAACAAGCTCCTCCTGATGAAAATATTCATCCAGAATTTTGGGATACCGACGACGGTGAGGAATGATCTTGTTGGATTATTTCTATTCTGTTTTTATTGTGAACAATATTTCTATTTTATGATGTGTTAAGTAATGTATCATTAACATTTTATTTGTTTTCGGTGTGTAAGTTTAACTCTATGTTCCTAAATTTGATACATGATTTCGTATTTTTTTTTACATTTTATGCATCATAAGTATTCCTTTTTGTCGATGACAAAGGGGGAGAAATATATGGAAGCTAACAAGTTTTTGCAGAAAAGTCGTCATATATTCAAGGGGAGAATTACAATATATACTACTTCATCACATAAGTATTGTCATCAATCAAAAAGGGGGAGAATGTTGATTCATGGGTTTTTGATTCATGACACAAGCTTCGGAGATCATGAGACAAACTACAAAAAGAATACTATACAAAGGCGACAAAAAGAGAATAAAAGTATATTGTGCACTACAAAGGAGACAAGACTACAATTCAGAGATTAGTATTAATATTTTATTATATTGAGTTTTAGAATATTGTTAAAATCATTCCTCAAGTAGTCACACAAACATACAAATAGTTGTATATTGTTTTATACTTGAAAAAATATGATCTGTGCACATAACATCAGGTCGGTCGACCGGCCAGAATTTTCGGCTGACCGAACCTATTGTTAGTGCACAGATATGCTCTGTTTTATGCACGATTTTAAACTCAGCTGACCGGCCAGAATTTTCAGTCAACCAACCTGGAAATAACGGCTATTTTTCTGAAGAGTTGCGATCGTTCGTGAAGAGGAATCACCTTCAATCCAAGAGATATGGTCACAACCTTTGATTGAAACTCTTCATGAAAGATTGTAACTATTCTACAACTATATAAACATGTTTAATTCATTCCTACAATCACCAATTCTTGTTTATAATTCTGAAATCTATTCTCTATTTATTTCTATAAATAAAAGCATTCATTCTCATTCAATGTCGCTAGAATCTCTGAATTAATTTATATACTTCGATTCTATGAGATTATCCTCCTTCTAAATCTTCACACACACTACATATTCTTGAGGATTTGATTAAAGGAAAATTGTACTATCAAAAGACAATCCGTGTTATTCAGAACACACTCGTCAACAAATTATTTGTATTAAGTTGAAGTCTTCTTCGGCTGTTGAGGTGGAAAAATTCCTGTTCGGCTGCTCAGGTGTGGTATACTTATTCCTCCGGGTTAAGTGAGGGGTTTAGTCTAAATCTAGAGGATATTCTGGGACTGGACGTAGAACGGGAAGTTCGAACCAGTATAAAAATTCCTGGTGTGCTTACTTTAATTCTTATTTTACTGCTATTATCAGTTTCCACACTTATATATTATATTACACGATCCTTAGTACTACATGTACACTTTCACTTGGGTTCCATCCTCATTTGATCATATGCATTTTTGAAAATTATATTTACAAAACTTCCACAATCAATCAATATCCTTCTCACCAAAGCGGGGCCAATCATGGCCGAAATGACCATAGGTCGATCATCGGAGCCTCTACCTTGTCTGCATCTCTACTTTTAAATACGATATCATCTGCCATTATAAGTTTCTATTTTGCCGGAGCTCCATCTTCTGCATTCAAATAATATTCAAAATCCATATGCTTAATCGTGCGAGCATAGCACTCCATCTCATGCCAACTCTTATCTGCTAGGTGCGGTCCTTCAACTACTGTATCTATTACTAATCTTTCACCAATTCATGCAGGATCCTCATCCCTACGCGGTGCTTGTCCTCGGTTGGGTTTAGATGTCCCCTGTCTGCCATCCTGCGGAGTCTTTACCAATTGTTGCAACTTCCTTCCTCGAATCATCTTTTTAATAATGTCCTAGAGATACCTGTATTCATTTGTGCGATGTCCATAGCATTTGCGGAACCGATAATATTTTTTGGTTTGTTTCTGCTTCTTAGTTGATTCTTTTAGAGGTAGCTTTTTGTATTGCATCTTATTGCATGTAGACAAATAGATATTCTCCAAGGACGTATTCAATGGCATGTAAGTATCGTACATCGAAATCCTAGGCTTCGCTCTTCTAGAATCCCTCTTTCTTTCTTGGCCACTATCACCGCCTTTCTTTTTTCGATTCGGCTTGTTTTAAACATTCACCTGGAATTTCCTAGAACTATCATCAGACTGCTTTACTACAATATTACTTTGTACTCCCTCTCCGCTTGATCCTGCAACATTCTTCTTCCTGGAGGAACTGGCTTCCTCCTTCCTAAAATACTAAGCCGCCTTTGCGTAAAAGCATTCCAACATTGCGAGTGGCTGGCCAGTTAACCAATAATCAAAATCAAATTTTGAATCTATCCCTCTCGTCACGGCCATCAATATTGCATGGTCGTTCGGATTATTGATTTTCGTAACAAATTTATAAAATATATCCAAATAATCTTTCAACGATTCTCCTAGAGCCTGGATCACGCTAGACAAGGACATCACATCCTTGGGGCGAATGCGTGCATTCGGAATTGCTCCACAAACCTTGTTGCCAAATCATCGAATCTAGAAACTGATTGTGAGAGTAACCTTGTAAACCACATCGTTGTTATTCCAGCGAAATTTATGGGAATGAATCTATAATTGGTTGTATCATCCGCTCGTGTGGAATCTATCGGCCATTCATATCTCATGATTTGTTGCCTGAGGTCGGTTTTTCCCTCGTAGGTAGGCATCAAAAGCATGTTGAACCTCCTTGGATACTCAGCATGTAGAACATTATCAATAAATGGGGTATGGCTTCTCGAGATTCCCCAATCATCGTTAGTCAAGCCCTGGCTCTCTTTCACAAACTACTTGACCATTACCAATAAGCCTGGTGTTTGGATAGTTGATGCCAAGCTATAGTCATGCTCCACCTTACGTGATTGGTGCGGTCGATGTCTATGGATCATTTTATGCCTTCTTGGTTCACCATCCTCGTGATGTATATCTTGTAAATTCACTTCGTCGTCATTCCGAGGAAGCACTTAGTTAGCATTTAATTGAACTCTAGCATCCAAACCAACTAAAGCAGCTCCAGCCTAATTCCCATGATGGATGGGTTGATTCCCTCTTTTGGAAGAGGGATTGGTACCAATCCATATGGTGGGATCGGCATCGATTGATCTTAGTAGACCACGATGGTCTGTGGATTGACGCCCCAAAGCTTTTACACGATATTCATATGTTTAGCGATGCCTATGCATGTGATACTCGTCTTATGAGCTAGAACTCTCCGATGTCGAGTAAGGACTGGGGTCACTCCTTACTTTCCCTCGATGCTTCTGATTGAGTTGGTTCATTAAGTTGATATTGGTCTAAATTTGTCGATTTAATTCTCGACCACTCTCCATTATCTTTGTCATTAGTTATGAAATTTGGCTCATGCACTGACTCGGTGGGATTCTGAACTTAAACTGGTTTAACATTCACATCCATTGGTTGATTGCTTGGGCCTCCTTGATGGATGTTAGTGTTCTCATTTCCTTCCATGTTTTGAGAAGTAGATCTAGTGTTCCTCACCATTTTTGATAACTTTTCTTAAAGTCCTGCAAATCTGAGTAGTAGGAGAAACTCCTTGAAGATAACTGCAGATCTCCTTTAAGGGATTTATACAATCCAGTAGCAACAAAGAGATCCTAATAAGCAGAGAATCAAGGTTCTCAGTGAAAGCCTTAAATCTTTTGTAACTAAAATTGTCATAAACACCTAAGAATAGTTTCTGTAGAGAAGTAAGTGAATAAAAGAAAAATTAAACCGAGTAGATGAATAAGTATGCAACAGAGAATCTGCAATAATCAAAGACACGGAAATTTATAGTGGTTCGGCGTTGTATGCCTACGTCTACTTTGAATATTATCCTTTATTAATTGTTTTTGAATTTGATTACAATGGTAGAAAATAGCTAATACTTGATTAAAATGGAGCCAAGAGTAACAAGTAGCATAAAGATTCTCAAAATGACCCATCATGCCAGTATTTGTAGACGAAGATGGCCAAATATCTATCTGACATCTCGGTTAAAGGACCTTCTAAATATATAGGCCCACTAGAAGGGTCGCTAAGCCCAATTTCCAAAAAGGAGGGATCGGTACTGATCCCTTCTTTGGTCGAACTTTGGAGAGCGATCCCTATGGTGGCTTCCTCATGCAAAATTATGTTTAGCCTTCAATTTTCATGTCATTTGGATCATTGGAGCTCAAGTTATTGCTTGATCTTTGATTCAACATTGCTTGCATATTGGTCCCTACCGATCCCTTCCAACGATGTATACCGACTCCTCCGAACTTGTCCTTTTGATGTGCTATTCTTAAAAAGGTTCTCTAGGGTTCTTATATATTTCTTCTCAAAATTCACAGGGATTAGACTTATAGATCTTGAGATATTGATTGTTTTCCACAAGAATGCTCTTGTAATTTGAAGTATGTCGATCCCTTTTGTTGGAGCCAATCTATGTCGATCCCACCTATGCATTGAATCATATTTCATACTTCGAACATTCTACATTGCACATCTATCAATTTCATTCAACTATGACTTCATATTACAATCTGTACTTGACTTCTAGACCCCATAATCACCACTCTTGAATCATGGACCTGATGGCAGTCGAATCTGACTTGTGCAATCAGTTCAGTATAACCTGGTAAAAATGCCGGATAACACACACACACGTATGGGCATATATTTATTTAGATATGTATGTATGTGTATGTATGTATAAAAGCACACAAACTATGCTTGTTAATTTTGATAAAGATTAGAGTTTTTAAATCATAATTTTTTTATATAGAAGTATACAAACTAAAGCCATGTTATAGTATTTTTGTCGTGTTTTGATAAATGATTCATATATTATAGTATTAATTTTTAATCACGTATACATCAATGAAAAAAGAATTATCATGATTTTAATGGTCCAATCGGTTCAACCTTCAAAACTTGCAACAATGAACTATTACGGTTAGGCCTATCAACGGGTTGGGTTCGGCCTATGTAGCTTAGGACCCTAACCCGAGTCCACTTACTAAAATTGAAACCCGAGCCCAGCCCAAGTCCGTCGGGTATTTCAAACCTATTACCCAGGCCCGGCCTGTCGGAATCTTTAAACCCCTTGGGAAAAAACCGTATACTCAAGCTGAAATATTAAAACTATAATCATCATTTTAGCTTTTAAATTTTCTCAAAATTCTACATAAACAAAGGTAATTAACAAATTATGTAGCAATGAAATCAATTTCTCAAACAAAAATTTCTACATCTACACAAACGAACGGTGCACAAATAATATATAAATTAGTATTTTTTGTGCAATGAACAAATATTAATTAGATTCGTAATAAACCGGGTCGAGTAATGATGAAACCATACCCGCCCCAATAGTAATCAGGATGGTCCCGAATTCGGACTTGGGTAGATAAAGCTATACCCATAATCATATTAACATGTCGGGTTTGGATCAGACTCGGACCAAAACCCATACCATTGGCAGCCTTTATTGCGGTTATGTCCACGGTTAAATCCTCAAAACTGTATTTATTAATACGTTAATCTCCCTTTCTAATACGGCTAATCAATACTCTCAAATATAATTAATAATAAAAAGACAATTAATTCTAATTTCAAGTGTCCAATTCTTAACAAAAGAATGCATTCTCCAATATTGTACGTTTGTGTTCCTTTTTCGCGCTTTTTTGTGCACTAAAGGAACACAACCGAAATCTCTTGCAAATTTGTATTCCATTAGGAAGAATGTGTCTGCTCAGCATTAAAAATGAGCTTTGATTCCATTATGATGTTATTCACCACCACCAAGATTATTATTGGTATTCTGCCGTGGCATGCTTTGATCAATGGAGAAGTAAAGATTTGTTCATTTATTTATACATGCTTGAAGAAAGTTATCAATTTGTTTTCTACCTACTTGTAACGAACTAAAATTAGACCATTTTAAAATATACTATTTAAAGTGATTTTAAATATAAAATAGATAAGTTTATATGATTTAAACAATATTAGATAAGATTTGGAAAGATAAGTATATACAAAAATAGTAACATTTGCCTATATCGACAAAAGTAACAAAATGCTGATTTTAGAAAAGTAAGTTTCAATGGTTAAATAAACTATTTTAATTTATTTATGAGTATTTATATTTTTAAATATAAATATAAAAATTTATTATTAAATTTTTTTACATAAATAAATAGTTTAACTAGAACGTCAAAATGTGACCGTAAAACATTTTGTCGAAAATCAACGTTTTGTCGATTAAAAGTTATCACAACGTCGTAGCACCTTTATTTTCTTATATAGAAACATATATTCAATTGGTTTAAGTATTAATTAATTCACTAATCAAGTTTACTTTTACTAAACATACTTAGAAAATTCTAATATATAATTAACAAAAAATAAGCACAAAAGGACAAAAAAGTACAAAAGTCAAAAACTAAAATATCAAATCAAACAAACATAATTATTACTTTTTTACTTAATATTTAAGTGAAAATGACATAAAGTAATGATTTGAAATGTGATGTTAAGTGTTGATAAAAATAAGGTTGCTTAAAAAGTAAGTAAATGGTATTTTGGTCTTTTTACAAAATATTATTTTAATCCAAAAAATTTCTATAAAAAAAATTCAGTTTCTCACTTTTTTTCATTTCTTCTTCTTCTTTCTTTTCAAGCTTTTCTTCATTTCTTTAATGGCTTCTCTTCTTAATAAAATAATGTTAAAATATTCTAAAATTACTTAATAAAAAAATATTCGCTTAAAAACTTCACCAAAATCACTTCAAAACCGCTCTCTTTCTCCATCCTACTCACGGCCACCCCCTTCCACCTCAAAACCTGATCCAACCACTACCCCTAGCTTAGGTCATGAGCAATAGCTTCCTCCAAGGTTAAGGCCGAGCACATCAAGAAGAAGGAAGGAGATTGGGAAGCTTCGGAGCGAGAAAAAGAAAAGGAAGTGCTTCCGAAATTGATTCGAGAATCTAAGAAAAATATTGGTGGAGTAGAACTAATTGTGAGTACTCATATTTTAAAATTACTAATTTCTAAAAAAATATTTCAAGTTAGTTATATGAAAAGTTTGTTATATGTTAGATGATTTAATATTTGATAACTTGGATGCAGAATTAGTTAATTATATGATTGTTTATGTGGTTGATAACTTGTTTGATAAATGATAAGAGAAATGATTAGTAATTAACCATAGTTAATTAAATGAGAATTAAATCCACACAAATGTGTGTATGGAAATTATTTATCCTCTTAATGATTTCAAAATCTAAAAAGAGTTAAAAATGATATTATAATAATATAATATTATAATATGAAATGAAATGAAAAATGAGTACGAAATGACGGAAATATTTTTTAAATAAGTTAATATAGTTTAAATATGGTTTAAAACAAATTTGAAGTGTTTCGAACAAGTTCCGAAACAATTCACAAAATTGGTCAAAATCGAGCTTGTCCCGTAGTGGCAGTTCGTAAATTTCGATTCGTAACTTCAAACTAACGTAGAGAATGATTTATAAGTCGGATTTTTTCAAAGTAAAAATTCTTTAGTCCACAATGATAATAGTTTTTCAACAAAGATAGAAAATCAATATTTCATCAAGTAGATTTTGAAATATGTCGAAAATAATTTTCTAAATAAATCGCGGTTTTGCAGTTCGAAATCCAAAAAGGGATTCCTTTATAAGTGATATTTTTAAATGACTAAAAATATGAAATAAATTTGATAAATCTATTAGAATGGTTCAAAAGAGATTTGAAATGGAAAATATAAATTTCCAAATATTAAAAAGTTTTTTAAATCAAATAAGCTTATATATCACTTTTCACATCACTTTTATCTATGAATTCTATAACATTTTGAATATGAGTTTTAAACTTAACAATTCTTTCATAAATATTTTGTGAATGATTTTAAAGGCATAATTAAGTAATTTAAAGATGATGTAGAAGTTTTGATAAAATTTTGAATAAATGGTTATAAGGAATTGTTTATAACACTTAAACAATAATTGAAGAATATTGAATATAATAACAAACTGAGTATGCGAAAACGACTAGTACATTTATCCCACCTTTGCGATCTGAAAAGATAAAACAAGGTGCTTAACTAAGGTTAGGGATGGAGCAACCAGTGCCCTGAACTTACCTGGCCTATGTTTTCTCTTTTTAGGTGAGGAGTGGAATAGATCGAAAGGAAAGATCGGATGCTCTAAAAGATCATATTTAAGTTTTTCAAAGATAAAAAAATTCTTTAAATGTTAATTAACCACTTAACACCTTTTATTCGATGATTGGTACAAAGGAACCGGGATCGGATTTGGGTGATTCCTATCTGAAAAGCCGGTATCACATTTGGGTGATTCCTATCCAAAACCCTTTCAAACAAATTTTCGAAATAAAACACATTGAAGACAAAGATATTCGTACTGTAGGATTACTTGCCACTAGTCCTTGGAGGTGAAATTTACCAAATCTAAGTTGGTAGTAGTGCTTTGTTATGAAAATCTTCGATTTGCAAGAATATGATTTGAAGCTAAGAAGTAAATCTTCGATTAACATTTTGATAAGTGATTTGGAAAGGTTTTCCTATGTAAAAGAGAAAATAATTTGGAATTATTCCTAGATTTAAGAAATGTTTAAATAAAACTAAATGATTTGATAAACAAGGCTTAATGAGTCCATATACTCTTGAAAAGAAAATGAAATAAATTGAAAAGAATATATCTAAGAAAGATATTTGATTTAAATAAAAATGAATTAATTGATTGATGATTGATATCCACATATAAACTTAACATCTTTTAAAGTGATGATTGGCTTCGAAGGAACCGGGATCAGATTTGGATGATCCCTATCCGAAAACCACTTTGAACCAATGTATACATTCGAAAGTGAAGACATGTTAAAGATGATGACTATTGAAGACCGTGGATATTCATAGCCTGAGGACAATTTGTTGACATGCTCTGGGTCGCTCCCATTATAGAGTTATTTAGAGCAGTGATCTCCTCATTGTGGAGATTTTTCGAATTGCAAGGACTACTTGCTACTAGTGGTAGTATGAGAGCCCTTCGGTTTCGTTCAGTCCCAGAACGAACTTATATGGACGAATATCTGACGTTGCATTTTACCGAGACACAATGTTTGACTTTTACAAATATACATCTGCTTGGTGGCGGAGAAGGCAATTTCTCTTAGCTTGACATTCTTCTATAAGACATACGAGCTCATAGGTTGTATGATTGTGGGAGTCAAGTAGTGATCAAAGGAATAGCAGTATGACATTCAAAGCGGAACCTGTTATGATCAAAAGGTAGTTTTGTATGAAGAGCATGGCTTTGAAGAAATTAAGCGTTGTCTCGCGAGCCTCACACCCCGGTTATGATGGTATTCTATGTAGTCAGATGCATGCTCGCATTTCGGATAGTAGTGATTTGGGTTATCAGATGTTCTAAGGCCTAGGTACCAGGTATGTCTGGGCCTCATGACATGGATGCGCGAAGTCTGAATCCTTCGCATATTGTATCCACTTTCAGCCATTTATGTTGTTGTATAACGACATCTGAGTCTTGGACGTAAGCCATGGATGCAGATTGATCTTTCCACCAGTTACCTATCATGTTGGAAATCCAATCCCTATACGAGATTTATGCTTTTGATTGTATTCTCAAAATAGCTGTAATGACTTGCAAACATTTCAGCTACCTCTTTTTTGGTATAATATATTTCGTTTTGTATATTCCATTGACCTAGTCCGGATATATTACCTTAGACTTAGTCTAGATATTGATACCTTATTTGAATAAGTATATTTGAAAAGTGTTTTTAAAAGAATGTCATTAAAAATAATATCAAGTGAATTTTAGTATAAAAGAGTTTTGGTTATCATATGGTAAAAACCCGTCTGTGTTTAAATTTAGGCGTGGTCTTATGAGATACCCTTCTTTTTAAAGGTTTTGATAAAATACTCATTTTAAATTTCGAGTATCTCACGCTTGTTTATCAAGCCTGATCCGGGTATTTTTTAATATTTCGGTCAGATCCGAATAGTTTCAACTTTAGTTGAAGACAGTTGAAGTTTCCAATGGAAAGCTAGAGACCTTCATCATTGTATAGACGTATTCTATTACCTGCTACATCTATTTCATTTGTTTTGTTGTTTGTCAACATTTGTAAGGGAAGGTGTTATAATTGTCCAGGCTGAATATAGGTTAGACTCTAATATTGTATTTTAAAATTTTCCACTGTAAAGACTATTATTGAAATAATATATGTTATTCCATTAGTGTGAGATTCTGTTATGTCTTTATTTTTATTTCCACCTTTAATGATCCATGTTTTCGTGCAATTTGAGTTGCACATGTGTGGTTCATTGTCGATGCAAAGCGTACGAAAAAACGGGCCATTACATTTGGTATCAGAGCTGAACGTAAAGCGAGAACCTTGGCTTTGTTGGGGTAAAAGACTCATCAGAGATAGGGTTAGTAATACCCTAGGATGAGTAAATCATTAGAGATAGGGTTAGTAACACCCTAGAATGAGTGTATTATATATATGAGTGTGTATTTGTTATTTGATAAAAAAAAATATTTTGTGTTGATTTATCGATTGAGCGGTTTATAAATTTGGTCGATACGAGAAGTACAACTGCATCGATAGGTATTTCTAAACTCTTAACAAGGCATATCGACACATTTTTTTGAAGAGATTATATTTTGCATATAAAGGAATGTCTTTCAAAAGATATAAATTTTTGTGTAGTTAGGGAAATTTATAAGATTCTTTCGCTTAGGGAAGTCCCATGGATAAGGTCTTGATCCATCTAGTGATGATTAAAATAATCTTCTAAGTATCAATTATATGTTGGCTTGGGCAAACAGTATTGAACACTTGGTAAATTATTCATCTTATCATTGGACGATAAAGGCAAGTTCAAATCCAAACAAGTTGAATTAAGTATTTGGATGAAAGATGTTTGAATAAGATGAAATAGAAACAGTATAAACACTTCTAATCATATCTTGAAATATCACTTAGGGGCAGAATGGCTTTATTATATGTCGAGTGATGAGTTTTGGATGATTCTAAAGCAGGCACGAAGAGCACGTGTAGAAAGATAAGCAGAAGAGAAACAGAAACTAGGAGCGTATGCTGGTATCTACTACTTTAGGTGTTTTCAAGAAGGGCATTATGTAGTTTGTTGTGATAGAAAAATAAAGAAACAGAAGGAAGAAAAACCTGTTTGAAAAGATATACACTGTTTTGTGTAAGAAGCTAGGACATTTTCTACATGCTTGCCCTAGAACAAAGAAGAAACCCAAAGCCCCAAAAGGGAAGGAAAAGTGTAATTACCGGTGCAAAGAATTAGGACATATAGTCAAAGTTTGCCATTTAAAGAAAGCAGAAAAGTCAGCTAAGGCGCATACCATTCAGATAGCCACGATTTCATGGCCTTACATATCATGTTATAAATATGAACATTCGGAGAAGGACTGTCCAAAGGAAAGGTAAAATAACACTAATACAAGATACGCGTGTTGCTTCACCTCATTTGCATCAGTTGTTACCACAACCGATGCAAATAGAAGTATTTGCATCGATTACGTTTTAACAACTGATGCATTTGGTATGTGGAAGGCAGTAGATAGTAAAAAAATATACAATTTGCATCGGTTATCATCGACAACCGATGAAAATATACCAATGCAAATAATGTTATTTGCATCACTTTTATTTACAACTGGTGCAAAAATAGTATTCCCACGTTGAAAGCCGTGATGAAATGTTGGAGGTAAATGACTTCGTCTCCCTCTCATTTTCACATTTCACCGAGAACCTCTTCTTTTCGTCCTTCACTCCAAAACCCTAAATCCCTCTCCCCCTTTTCATCTTTCCCTTCAATCCATTCAATTATCACTCGAAAACCGTGATGAAAAACCTAAGCGTCGTATGCCACAAACAATATTCGACTACACTCGGATCCAATTCTTGTATAATCTTATCTTTAGATGATTCATGGGCAATTAGAAGGCGCTGCAACCAGAACGTTATACTAAGAGGTAGATTATTGTTCGTTCCTCTTTCCCTTTTTATAGATTAGCTTAATATGACTGCAAACTATTTTAATCGGTTGTGTTTGATAGAGCTAGAGCTCGAAAATCATTATCTGAAATAATCTAATTATCGCGACCCTTTAACTAAATGCTTAAAGCACAGTAATGTCAGACGAAATGCTACTGTCCATATTTGGAAAAGGGTAAAATTGGCGTTTGAGCTATAGAAATATCGAAAGAAGTTGTTCCGTAGAAGATCGATGTTGCTGTAGTAGGAGGTATACTAAGGCAACGTTTTGGACCAGTGATTTGTAGAGCCAGTTTAGAAGCAATTTCTTGGTAATAGCTATGTTGAAAGTTTAACAAACTTTAGCTGTACAAGACGAATATCAACTTCTAAACACAAGTAATTAACTTTTAGTTATCCTAAGATCATCTCCGACAGCTTACACGCCTTAAAATTACGGTGCATAAATGGTAGAATACTTCGATGGACATGCCGTTTATTTACAGATGTTTGATTCGAACTTTTGGAAAGTAAATTCTTTTTTGTTCTGATGTTGATTTATCATCATTTTCCCCTATTTAAACAGCTATTAAAACGATGATTATCACTATATATAATGCGACGAATGGCCACGGCATCCATTAACTGTCGTACTCGAATCCGTAATATGCTTAATACTATTGTGAAAGTGCACTAATAGTCATTCATTATTGTTTCTGTTTGATATGTTCTTCAGTATGCAAACAGTTATTTTTATTTACCTATTTATTTTTATTTTTATTTTAAATCAAACAAATGGGACTATTCTGGCAGACAACCTGTAATCTTAAACTTGCAAATTTTGCAAAAATGATGCTTCCATCTAAGATAACAAATCAATTTTCCCATGCTGGTGTGTTTTTTCCATTTTGGTATAAAACCTGGATATTTGCACAAATCTTTTTCAAGCTGGGCATCACTCATGATTGGTTAGATTTGTTCTTTAAACATGAATTCAAAATTTCAACTGTTCATTCATTGTTAATCAATTAGTAGCTACTGTCTTTATTTATTTATTTTTTTATCTTGGCCCCTTCTATTTATAACAAACTTGTACAAAAGTCACTTCAATGAACGAATTCAGCGATGTCAAAGTAGGATCTGCTTTTATGGCCATGTGTCGCAGGCTGAGATGGAAAAAATTGATCGGAGTGATAAAATAAATGCTACCGATGTTTTAGCATAATTTTGTATGTAGTAATTTGTATTTTACTAGCCTAAGTTGGATAGAAAGTGATTTAATTATGCACTTATTTATGAGAAATTAATATCAGCTAACAAAATGTCACTGTAATTTTGCACTTGCTATGGTTCATTCATGATATTTCTTTGTGATATTAAATGTGTGTTTTATGTAAGTTTATGCTCAATTAAATGTAAGTTTAGTCCGAAGTTGGTCATAATTTACAGTCTGCAACTGGTCATAATTTATACTCTGTTTGATGGACTATATATGATTAAAGGCCAGCCGGCCCATTGAAAAAAAAGTTTGTTAAAGTAGCAACAAAGAAGTTGAATTTGTAAAAGTTTAAAAATTATCTATTTATTTAGAGAAATCATTTTGGATTTCAATTTTATATTAATGTACAGTGGGTTCCTATGTTAATAATTTTAAAATTTTAATAATTTATGTAAATTACTAAATAAAACCTATGCTTAGCACATTGGAAATAAAGGCTACAGTGTTGTCAGTATGAAAAGGTATGCTCGACTTATTCGGCAAATATCATCATATCAAACTACCAGTCTGATTGTTAAGATATTATGTAGATAGAAAACTGATAATTATTGATCAACTGCAACAGATAATTTTTTTTAATCTTTTAAAAAAAGAAAATAAAATCAAACGTTCAACTTAGCTTAACATCAAACTAATTTAGAAATAAACGAAAAAAATTAGTTCAACAGATCAAAATTACTAAACATAATAATAACTCAAGGGAAAAACATATGATAAACTTCTAAGTCGGAAAACATGATAAACTTGAATATCATCAAAAGCAGAAAAGAAGTTAAAATGTTAAAAATGTAGAAAGAAAGCAGAATTGATGGCTAAAAATCCTAGTTGTACCTGAGGATATAGATAGGTAACACTACAATAGATAAAGTACAATACAACAACCGTATGGAGAATAATATATCAGTACCAAATGAAGAACATGATGCACCATTGAAACACCATTTATAAACTTTGGTGGAATGTTTCTTCCATATGCACTAATATTTCTACCTACAATTTTACAGGAGAATTATGAGAGCCTGCTGAAAAAGAACTCAAAACAAGAGGAGGAAATAGCTGGCTTGGTTTCTTCTCTAAAGGAAGTCAAGGTACATAACAAAGAGCACACAAATACAGTCTTTAGTCCTCACGTGTTGAACTACATCTCCCCACATGCATGATATAATGCAGGAAGAAATGAGATCACTGAAACAAGAAATAGAGAAGAAAACAACGAACAGTCCAGAAATGAATATCAATGAAACCACCATAATAACTCTAGTGATGAATGGCATAAAGACCAGCACAAGCCCTCGCATCAATGAAGCAGCAAAGAACAAAAAGAAAGGGCTGATGAACCCAAGAAGTGGCTTTAAAATATATTGAAAACCTCAAGGAACCACACTATGGCCTGAACTGAAATCAACCTCTACAATAGATCATGGAACTAGTGTTGATAACACTACAGCGAACGAAGCCCTTACGGCTCCTGCAAAAAATTCAAGTGAATTCGATGTCATGTTTGGAGGAAGTGGAATCCCAACTCCACCTTCGTGTTCTTCTATGACTTCTCCTCCCAAACTTATCGTCATGCCTTCTAATACTGCTTCTATTATTCTCCCTCTTCAGTTCAATGACCAGTCTAACGTTTATGTAAGTTTTTATACTGCTCATTTTGTGATTTTTAGCTATATATTAACTCAAATTTGATGATATTTTGTAAAGTGAAAATTATGTTTATAACTTTGTTTTTCTTCTTCAAAAATGTTGAAAAACCATTTAGTCTTATCACTATATATATAAACTGATCCGGTGAAGGTTCTAAAAATATAAGACAGTCCCAGCGAATTTTATAGAAATGTGAAACCTGTTTTATTTGCATTGTTTACACCGCAATTGACCTGGTACTATTTCGTTCATTCTGTTGTTACTACACAACTTACATAAATACTTTTAGTTTATATATTTTTGCTAAATTAACTTGGATTAAATTTATCTCTACTACTAATAAAGAAAATTCGTTCAACTACCATACTAGTAAACATAATATATTATACATCTAAATCACATAAACATAGTAAATTTTGTAGAAATACTACCAATTACGCATTTTTGGTTTCTTCGTTGAAACTTGCATTTTAAAAGTGCAAGCATCTTAAATCGTTGTTATTGCAACTAATTTGTAGATTTTGGATTTGGATTTATGATGTAAGTTAACAAAATTTTAATTGTGGTGAGTTTAGATGGGATCTTATTATTGTGAATTTCAAAGGTTCAATTTACAATATAAAAAGCAAGAGGTTTTTGTTTTTGTTTTTTTACCTGATAAATAATATGGTGTTTTCCAGAAAACACAATTTGTAAATGTATGTATGTAAGTTTTCATACTTCTCATTATATAAAGTTTATGATTATATGATGCTTATTTGAGAATGTATGTATGCAGGCATCTTCTGTTTGTGCTACTGTTCCACTGAAGAAGAGGGAAGCAGTGACAAATTGGAGCAATATAACCACTGATTTAGTTTTGGCCACTCCACAACATTCTTCTTTTTGAAGATTGTCCTAGTCACTGTTAGTTGATTTCTAGCTTCTTTTACTTATAACCGCTTCAGTACTTACTTCTACCGAAAGAAAAGAAAAGATATATAGCATATGATAGCATTTTATATTGATATATGTAGTTAATTATTATGTTACTATGACCTTTTGTTTTGGGGGTTGTTATTGCTGCTAATTACTAGATGACTATGCTAGTCAATTATAGAAATTTTAACTGGTGTGTTTGTAAAATAATGAACTAGCTTGCATCTTATATTGGGGGAATGTTGATATGAAACTTTAACTAGTTGTATTTTGTTTTTCTTCAGAAAAACAATGTCATAGGTGTATGCACATAATTAGTAACGAGTATATATGCACGTCCATATGGACTTGCACTAATCACTTAGGATTTTGAATTTATATATCATAACATCTACACTATAGTTTCATCGAACACGTTATTTTCTGCTTTTCATTTCAACATATTTGATGGTTACTATATTAAACGTTATTTTGTCCGGATGTTAACTACTTTTTCGTTCTTACCTTAATATTTCATCATTGCAATTGGTATTCCACCCACTTTCTTAGTTTTATTCTTCAGGATTAAAATTCTTGCTTAGTCTATCATTCACCACTTTTAAGGAGAACATAAAAAACTATGCTTGACTAATTGCTCAATGAATGAGACTCAACTTATTCTACTACTGGATATGATGATTTCGTATCTATTCACTATTTTTGATGTCATTATTAACCTAATCTTTAGTTGGTATAATTGAACCCATTTGATTGACCCGATGATCATTAACCAAGTACGAAATCTAGGGTGGATATAGATTATCATCCAGACAAATTAAGTAAACAGCTAAACTTGTCGTCTTCGATCTGTGTTAGTATAAGACAACTAAAGGCTAAATTTAAATCAATCATTCAACAAATTAATAATGAGCAAAAAATAAGAAACTCAGTGAATTCGAATAAAATCTATGGTCAACTTACAATATTTTTATTTTTTTAGTGCCTTGGAAGAAACAGAAAACCCATCATTCAACATAATTTAATATTTGTCGGACGCATGTATTGGGTTCACGTAACACGGATATGAATTGATTTCATCTTTGTGCTGACATCGGCATTACATTTCTTTCACAATCATTTATGAAACAATAGCCTTAATGATGATAAGTATACGTATTATATTTTGCCAGTAATGATCAAGCATTCATGCAACTACTACTATTGTAAAGTACATTCTGGCTTTAGCACCATTTACCATCTTATAGCACAAACTCTCATTTTGGATAAATTTGTGCATACATTTGGTAAATATGTATCCATGTTTATTACAACTTCCAAAATCATTTGACATATCATTGCCTAAGTTGTATGGGATTCAACGTCTAGCCAAATATATAAATGTTTCTTTATAAAAAAATCGTGAGAAATAGATCATGAAGTATTTGCTAAATTTTATCTTATAAGCATTTGGATTTTTGGGAAGCGCACAACATCGACGCATCTTTCATATTGCGGTCAAATAGTTCAGCATCGTCTCATAAAACTGTAACTGCCTCATTATTTGATGGATCCTCATAAATTGATGCCTGCATATCTGTTGCATTTTAGTTATAAATATTCTTGAATAGTTGCTACTGTATGGTCTAGCAAATGCACACATACTTAATATCATATTTAACTATTTAATTACAAACCATAACCATTCACCATAACTAAGTATTTAGTAGAGTTTTTACTACAATTTATTGTTAGTTATCAAGATCATAGTCTTAAGTACATGATCAAAGCTTACCTTTTATGAATTCAGATATGCATGATGACAATTTCAAAACTTAATTAAAAACTGTAGCTTGAACAAACAGTACTTACAGATGGTACTTGATGAGCTTTTTATGCTGGATGGATAGCTGCAAATATGTACAAAGCTATTTGAGTGCACTTACAACGTTCTAATCCATGACTTGAAATCAAACAGTCATGTGTTGGAAATGCACAAACTATACCATAAATGACATTATTTTTAGCTGTTGAAAAATAGATATGTAGACTGTGAAAAGAGAAAAACAAACCATTCCTTTTCAAGATTTCAAAATGAAAAACAAACCATTCCTTTATTTCAAGGATGCATGGGAAAACCATGGATTGAATTTATTTTATTAGTAGTCTCTCTTAGCCAGGCTTATGTATGATATGAAGCTTGATAATCGCATTTGAGAACAAAAATTTCATATATAAGGCGCTTGATTATATAATATGAAACTTCATCACTGTCATATAACAAATAAGCAACATTAGCATGAAAATTAACAACGATAAAATGTATAAACCAACAAAACATCACATTCGAATAATGTAATAATAAATTAATAAATCATATTTAAACCTAATATGTATCATATTAAAAAAATTCTACTACAATTTGATATGTTTTTTGGAAGAGTCAATTACTCTGACATATTGATAATGCTAATATGTCCACCATTTCTTCTAATGGTGCCAGTTTACTATCTACATCATCTATATTCAGATATTCTTGATGAACATGATACCTATGAAATATACATATCAAAGTTCTTTTTTTATTTTAGATACAAAATAATTTTACCACACAACCTTTTCTTACTAAATGAATTGGAATGGCTTAGGAGTCGAATACATTAAACATATCTTTATTTTTTCAAAGCGAACATACTCACCAATTGTTTATGCAGCCATCTTATAAGATTAGTTTACTTTCTATTTTTCCAACGCTATTATATTACATCCTAGAGAACCAAATGAAAATCATGTACACTAATATGTATTATAGTATTGTACAACATACATTAAAATGTGATGAGTTGGAGAAAAATTACAGTTGAGGGAGCTTTATTACACACGATGGAGTTTTGGTAGTCAATTGTTATTGGTTATATCTACAATTAATATTGGTAGTTAACACCATACATGACAGAATAAAAGCAACTAAAAGTAATAACCAAACAAATCAATTAATCATTAAAACTTACAGAACACCTACTCAGGATCAAACTTTGGTCTAATTAGATTCTTAAATTAGTTACCATTAGGTTAAGATGATTCAAGTTTATAGGAAGATTCAACCTGAAGGAATCTAGGTAAGTATTGCATTCTTGATGGGTTTATAAGCTATGTTATTTGTATCTTAGCTTTAATGACTTTGTGAAGTAGCTATTCACACCTTTACTGTTAATATATTAGTTATTGTATTTAAATCTAATTTTAGTGGTATTTCAAAATATTTTGAAATACATGAGTTGAGAAAAAACTATATGTTTATTAGTAGATTAGAATCCATTTGCAGCTATAATTATTTTCATAGTTTATTAGAAAATTAATTTAATAACTGTTAAACGAAAAACCATATGCAAATTAATAAGAAGCATAGGAAGGATATACTAAGTGTTTAAACTGTGTCCCATTATGGCTATCAGTTACCATTCCAGGAGTGGACGCAACAAATGAGGGACATTAATTTAATAACTGTTAAAGGAAAAACCATATGCAAATTAATAGGAAGGATATACTAAGTGTTTTAAGCCATCTCCATAATTATCTCACCAGTTTCAACCCTTGTTTTCTATATCTAATAACATTTGAAGTGGATTGTGCATTAGATGTCAATGTGCTACTTGAAGATCCAAATAATGGATGAAGCCTTGGGATTCAATCTAAATGAATAAAAATTGGTACCTTCTACTTACTCAACTGTGGATCTTTTTTATTGGTAGCTAAAACTTCAAGTTTATTCCAACTGTGAATATAGCCAACATATAAAATAATTTATCATTATTATGCAAATAGGACATGCAAGAACTGTAGAAGAAAGTTCATAATGGAATAATAATCCTACAAGTAATTATAGACATGTAATATTAATTTTATTACACAAACGCATACAAAATAATTATGCTACATAACATCGCATTTGGTAGCCTTGTCTAACACTCTTACTTTCAGCATGTGTGGAGGCAACTAAGGAGGCATAAGTTTTAGTAATGGTATCAAAAATTGTCTTCATATGCATCTATGAAAATAGTATATTGTGGAAGCATATGACTATCTCAGTTGAAAGTTGAAACCAAATAATGTTACAAAAGTCTCTGTATTTTAAACCATATTATGTTTTTTGACCACTTTTCTTCATTATACTTCTTCAAAGGTTTCTAGAGAGGGTTAACAAAAGGCCGGAAGTCCGTTGTGCAGAGTTAGTTTTTTTATCTATTACTTTGAGTTTGTTTCTTGATATATACTAATATATGTCTTTGCTGGCTAATGTGGTTGTATTAACTTCTTGCATGTTAACTTGAATCATGTTAGAGTTAATAAAACCCTGTATTATTCTGGAGTTATTGATGTCAGAACTTCCTTTCTTGAAGTTCTGGATATGTTATTTGATCTGCGTTTCATTTCATAATAGTGTTATGATACGTATACACAAACCTGAACGGTATCTTGTGGAAGCATATGTGTTGTCGTCCTAATTTAAGGCAAATAATATTATAAGTGTCTCTTCATTTTAAATCATATGATGTTATGATTAATTCTTCTCCACTTTTCTTCATTGATGTTTCTTTGACGGTTTCTGGGGAGGATCAACAGGGCTAGAAGTCCAATATGCAGAGTTAGTTGTGTTATCTATTACTTTGAGTTTGTTACTTGACATGTTCTAATGATTGTCTTTGCTGGGTACATGTATTTGTATTAACTTCTTACATTTACACTTAATGAAACCACACAATATTCCTCATCACTTTCGTAATTTCAACTGACTTTACTTTACTAAGCTTTTCTCTCAGAAACTTTAAAGCCTTGTTTTTTTTTTCATTCTATCATGAGTCTATTTAATAATTTGTTCGGCATGTTTCTTAGTTGATAGCATGCTGGTAATATTTATTGGCGTCTTACAGTACTATTTAATATAAAAAATTGCATGTTTCTTAGCTGATAGCAATGCTGATAGTAATATTTGTTGGTATCTTGCAGTATTGTTTATCACCTGTAGGTTGTATATATGGAAATACCTGTCACTTTCCTCACCATCAAAATAAAGTGAATGAAGGACTGAACAAATCGAGCTCTGTAAGTTGATGTTTTAGTTTAGAAGATTTTATTCATACCAGTAACATGTAACTTGATATTTTAGTAAAGCAGTTGTACATGGGAACTAATTTAATTAGTCTCACATCACCTAAAACATCTTTATTGTTAGTGTATATAAGCTAAAAGAGGAAGTGGTAGGTTGTTTCGATGTGTAAAAAGAGAACCAATCATCCAGTTTTAGTGAATGTTTGTACAGGTTATATCAGAAATTAATCCAGCATATACATTAGACCCACTTTGCCCTCTCGTGTCTCCACGAAGGAAGAGTGAAATTCGCCGCTCTTTATATGAGGACTATTTATCATATAACTTAGAAGACCCACTTTGCTCTTTATTTTTGGTGCAGTCTTACTACTATTATTTGTCATATCACTGGGCAGATAACTACAAGACTAGAGAGGCCTTGAAAATCAAAGAGGTGAACAATATTATAGGATAACAGAAACAACTCTTACTTGATGATGATTTACTAAAACCTGGTAAAAATTTCATGATATAATCAGGGCACCATAAGTGAATGGGTAAGGTGCAGTGAAATGTTTACATACACAAAAGTTATCCCAACTTCAGTCATATATCATTTTAATGTTACAAAAAAAGGGTACAGAGCATTGGTTTATAGGTAAAAACCACCAATACCATTTTAATTATTTTTTTACTTCTGTAAATGAGCTAACTTGTTGTTGATACAGTGGCGATAAGGACATATTGGTGCCGTTTACCGGTACAGTAGAGTGGATACGATCTCTCAACTATTCTATTGTCGATGATTGGAGGCCGTGGCATGTAAAAGGCCAAGTAGCAGGGTATGCACTTAACATATGTTAATAATAATGCATGTTGATTAGTTTATGGAATGATAACCTGATTATTTATTTTTCAGATATACAACAGTATACACAAACAATTTGACATTCACAACAGTAAAGGTAAATCCTATCTTTTAAAGAGGAAACTGAAGAAACAATGTAACTGTATATTTTCAGTTATCTTACATATGATGCATTGTGTTTTTGGAAGTACAGGATGCAGGGCACACAGCTCCAGAATATAAGCCAGAGAATTGCTTAATGATTCTTAAGAGGTGGATTTTACATATGCCTCTTTGATTTGGTGTAAAATATTTTACATATGATTTGGTGAATAAGAAGGGCATGCTACCTTCCAAGTATATAGTGAATTAGTGCAGTCACTGATTTCGGTATGATTCTATGAATGGATGTGTAACGACCCGCCGCTCTGACCGCCTCTAGTCGGTAATTAAACCAACTCGAAACGTTCAAAATGACAGATTGTTGTTCAGTTTATAAAGTTTAAACAGAATCAGCCACAGAATCACAGAATAATCATAATATTATTCATAAATGAATTTTTCTTACATACATATATCAGAGTTTGTACAATGCATTAAGTTTTATACAGCGGAACAATTTATTTTCATTAAGTACAAGAAAATTTTCTGAAAACTGAAGTAAAGCTTTTAATCCCCCTCTCTCTAACTTCGCGGCCTGAAAATCTTCAAGCTGTAAAAATACTCGGTCTGACCCGAGCGTTAATTGCAAAACACAAAACACTCGAGTCAGGATTAATCTTAACTCAAGTAATTAAATTTGCAATGAACTGAATAAAATGGTGACAGAGATGACGAAACAAATGAATCAATTTAAATCTATTATGGATTTTCATTATTAACAACTTAAAATTTTAAAATCTGTCAATCCCGTGTGGCTGCAGTACACACGTATATTTATACACATGTGCACTGCCTCGCCAACACGCGTGCAAGCGCAAATCGGACAAATCGCTGCAAAGAAATGCTCAAGGCAAAACCAGTGCCAACTTGAACAAAACAGTAAGCAAACAACATGCAGCAGCAACATGCAATCCAAATCGGGTACAGGGCAGTGAAGCATACAACCTCAAATAACCACTGCAAAAATATTTTAAAATGGAGGCAAAACAACAATAAAAAGACAAATGCACAACTAAACCAATATTGCAAGAGGCAACAAGAATGGCCAGAACAGTGAATGGAAACACACTTGCAATAGAAAGTTTTGAAAAGGAGAACCAGAAGTGCAAGTGTGTAAGCACTTCACAACAACCAGGCAATGCACTATGCAGTGGACAACAGCACCAAAGTGCAAAATCTCAAGTGACCAAAAGCACCAAAACCAACTACACTACTCAAAGTACACAGTGGCCACAGTTTAACAATCAAGTGAAACAGAGGGAACTGAGAACTGTGCGTACAGGGAAACAACTACACAGTTCAAATGGAATACAAACATGTATCAGTGGATCTGCATACATGAACATCAGATGCTCAAGTGAAGTTCAGGCAAAAGATATGGAGACCGGAGCATAGGAATGCGCAGATTCAAGTTAAAGTATCAGATCATCAGCATGCAAATGAAACTGGGTTAGTGCAGACAAAAAATTTCATTTTCAAAACCTTGAATTAAGTCTTCAACTTAAACATGAATTTCATTAAACATGAAAACTGCAACTTCTCTGTTATAAAACCCTGCAAACTGTTTTAATTTTTATTTAAAACTGAATTTAATTTTAAGATTTCACTTTTTAAAAAAAACTTTGAACTCAAAACTATATTTGAATTTCAGATTCAAATATTACCTGAATCAAGTTTCAACTTAAAATATGAATTTATTCTAAAATTTAAAACTGCAAAGCTTCTCAGGCTTAAACCTGAACTGTTTTCAAGTCTTGATTCACACAGAATTTAAATCTTACATTTGATTAAATTTTAAATCTTTAAAATAAGAGTTTCATTCAAGATTTTAAAACTGTAAAATCACAGTCTCAAAAACCTGCACAAAATTCTTAGGTTTTAAAACCTCATGCTCCGAGTCAAAAACATAATCACCCGAGTACCACTTCGGGTCAATCAATCCCCTGCTTCGGGTCAGAAGCACAAAAACTCGGGTAAACTGCAAACACTTCAGTGGCATATGTATATGTATGTAACATCATCACAATCTCATAGCAACAGCTAATAACTTAATTAAACTTTAGTAAAAAGTTTACTCACGTGCAAAGATTTTTAAACTTGATCTAAAATCATATGTTTCTGAACTAAGAACAGAGAAGTTAGAAACCATAAATAAGCATTTATCAAATAAACACAGACTTACTCACATGCATACATACATAACAGTTATCATCAAGTTTTCAAAATATTATAGGTTAAGGTCTGAGACAAGTTCAACCCCAAAGCAAACAATAAAATGTTGAACCACCTCGTATACCAGGGTAACAGCAAGTTACAAAGATCAACATCGAAACTCAGTGAACCCAGTCAAAGCAAAATTAAACCATGTCTACCATACATATGAATCAATTTCATATGTACAACAAACACCCAAAACAAATGTCATGAACCAACAGAAGAAATCAAAATGCATCCATGGAACAGTAAGCAAAACAAAATTGCCCAGTAGACAGAAGATCGTGTCACGATGACAACAATCTCATATATACATACATAAATGCATATATATATGAAGTGCAGTCACAATTGCAAATGATGGTAGCAGTTTCAAATCACAAAGCATGCAGCAAAACAAAACAAATATTGGGTAGCATCTGCTCTCATCAATTAAAACAAATCACGACTTGATAGCATCTTAGCATTTGTTCTTATGTATTTAAAAACAAATATTCAAATATATTAAATAGCATCTGTTCTTATTAGTTTAAATAAGAAAAAAAATTGATAGCATCTGTTCTTATCAATTTAAATTTAAAACAAATTATCAACTAGCATCTATTCTTATCAGTTTTTTTAAAAACAAGTATCCAGTAGCATTTGTTCTAATTAGTTTTAAAAACAAAACTAAATAGCATCTGTTCTTAACAGTTTAAAAAAATATAAATTCCCAATTTGTGTCTGTTCTTACCTGTTTAAATAAAATTATAGTATCTGTTCTTATCAATTAAAATAAAAATTTAAATAGCATTTGTTCTTAACAGTTTTAAGACAACATTTCAGTAGCATCTGTTCTTATTAGTTCAAAACAAATATTGGGTAGAATCTGTTCTTAACAGTTTTTTAAAAAAAATCATATATATTAAATAGCATCTGTTCTTATTAGTAAAAAAAAAACAAATTACACAGAGTATCTATTCTTAACAGTTTAAAATCGAATTATCAGAGCAAACGATAGTAAATAACCCCAACAACCATACATGCAAATTAACCGAGCAAATGGAAGCCAAATAACACCAATTCATAACATGCAACCAAAACCCAATTCAAACAAATTCAAGAACTTGCATTAAAATCAATCGTGAGCCAAAAACTCACCTTAGCCTGAAGCGGTCGCGTGCGAGTTGGAATTGAAGCGGAGACGAGCGCGAAGAATCGATCGATCGAGCAAATTGAAGCCGAAGCCCTAGCTATGGAAGGAAGACGAAAACGAGACCGCCATTAATTTTCTTTTTCTTTTTTTCTTTCGTATGAACTGATGAAATGATAGGGGGAGGGGTTCGCGTATAAAATAGAAGAGGGAACGTGCAATTGCGTGAGTTACGGCGTGGTTGAAGGCATGTTTACAGCTAAACGAAGTAAGGCCATGTATACTTCTTTTTATATTTATTTATTTATTTTTTTATATTATATTTTCTTTCTTATTTTAAATCCAATTATTTTGTTTAAAATTATGTTGTTAAATTTTCTCAAATGTAATTTCATTATATTTTTCAAAGTTTTATAAATATGTTGTTTGAATTTTTACTATGTATATTTATTTATTGATTTTATATTGATTTAAAATCTTATTCTATTTTATTTAAATAAATGAAAAATGTTATTGAAACTAACTACAAATTTATTAATTTTCTTCTAAGTCATTAGTTTGAATTTTAGATACAACTTCAATATTCAATTTCAAACTTCAAAGTTAAATTCAAATTTCTATTCAACTTTAAATAGATTAAATTCAAAAATTTAATCGTCAACTTCATAGTTTTATTGGAATTCAATTTAAAATTATCTCAAATATTTAAAATTAATTAAATATCTTCATTTTTAAATTGTTCAAAATTCAGGATCGTTACAGGATGTATTAGATATACTATGAAATTAGACATGCTAATGTGATTTCTTAAATCAGTAGTTGTATATGCTCAGCTATTTCATACATACATTGCTGATTGAAATCATATTGGGCTTCACAGAGCAGGTTATCTGTTTCCGCACTCATATTATACGTGCCACACCACATGGCTTGACTTGTTCAATAATTAATAATCTTTTTATTTTTATTTTTTGTGTATGTTTTTTTCTTATATATATATATATATATATATATATATATATATAGTCTATTTGAGTACTGTAATAATGGTTTCTAAGGGATTAGTTTGCATCGGTTGTTATAAAAAACTGATGCAATAGAGGGATTAGTTTGCATCGGTTTTACACAACAACCGATGCAACAAGTTCCTTTGTTGCATCGGTTTTCATTACAACCGATGCAACATGGGGGCTGTGTTCAAGCAATCAACCATGATATTTTGCATCAGTTGTTAGTAACAACCGATGCAAAAAGGACCTTTTTGCATCGGTTTCAGAACTGATGCAAAAGTGTTACGCCTGTTGCATCGGTTGCATATGCATCGGTTGTTGAACTGATGCAAAAGGGGGGTAAACAACCGATGCAAATGGCCTGTTTTGTAGTAGTGTAACTTAAGCCCAAAGATAAAGCACCATCTACCTCAAAAGAAATTCAAGAATAATATATAGTAATCTAAGTATCTATATAATGGTAGTAAGTGATAGGCTGTATTCCCTAAGGAAGTTATCTCTAAAATTTTGTAATGCCAGTTAGGGAGAGAATTGGATGTATGAATATGATGTTAATTAATAAACTTCCTTTTGATTATCCTCTCGATGCATTTCTACTTATATCAAATCAAATCTAATAAGGTATTTTGAAAATAGCTTTATAAAAAAAGTGTTTAAAGTTTAGAAAATTATTTAAGAATATATCTTGTAAGAATATATTGTATAAAATTAAGAAAAGGATGAAACTATGGAAATTTTATCATAGTCTTTTGAAAAAGTTTAAAGAAATAAAGGAAAGCTATTTAAGCTTAAGATAATTCTGGAAATAAAATCTATAATAATATGTATTAGCAAAGAAAATTCAAATGAAAATTAAAGATAAATTATCTTTTTAGTGAAAAATGGTTTCTTTAGAATATGTTCCTTTATTAAAAATATTTGGAAATAAATAATTAAAGGGATTATATAAAGAAGCACCTTTATAAAATGTTTAAACCTAAGATAAAAGTTTATGAAAAGTTTTTGAAAGTTAACAAATACATATATATGTAGATCATTTTATCACATAAATTTTGATCTAAGATTCCCGTCGGAACTTTGAGGTGTTTACACTGGTCCGAAAAAGGATTCGTCACTCGATTCTTGACAATGAACATTGATGATGGTTTTTGGTTAGATACTTGAGTTTTCTATGATGGTTGAGCACTATGCAAGGAAGCAAATGTTCTGATCTAGAAGCCTGATCAGAGTCCGCACTAGAGGATCGGGGGATCGATAATAGTTCGGAAATAAAGTTGTGTATTTGAATAGAAGATCGAATAAGATATTTCATACGGATGATCTGTTTATATTATATGGAATCAAGTTTGAATATAAATGCTTTAGGCAAACTTTTGTTTTGGGTAATTTCGAGAACGAAATTCTTTTAAGTAGGGAAGAATTTAACGACCTAGAATTTGGCCACTTTGGAATAGACTATATAAAGTGATTTTACATATAAAATAGGTAAGGTTATATTACTCAAATAATATTAGATAGGATTTGGAAAGATAAGTATACACAAAAATAGTAATATTTTCCCATATCGACAAAAGTAACAAAATGCTGATTTCAGAAAAGTAAGTTACAATGGTTAAATAAATTATTTTAATTTATTTATGAGTGTTTATATTTTTAATTAGCAATATGAAAATTTATTTTTAAATTTGGTTTACATAAATAAATAGTTTAACTAAAATGTCAAAATGTGACCGTAAAACATTTCGCCGAAAATCACGTTTTGTCGATTAAAAGTTATCGCAACGTCGTCGCACCTTTATTTTCTTATATAGAAACATATATTAAAATAGTATAAGTATTAATTAATTCACTAATCAAGTTTATTTTTACTAAACATACTTAGAAAATTCCAAAATATAATTAACAAAAAGTAAGCATAAAAGGACAAAAAAGTACAAAAGTCAAAAAATAAAACATCAAATCAAACAAACATAATTATCACTTTTTTACTTAATATTTAAGTGAAAATGGCATAAAGTAATGATTTTAAATGTGATGTTAAGTGTTGAAAAAATATGGTTGCTTAAAAAGTAAGTAAAGGGTATTTCGGTCTTTTACAAAATATTATTTTAGTCCAAAACTTTTTCTATAAATAAGCATCAACTTTCTCACTTTTTTCACTTATTATTCCTTTTTCAAGCTTTTCTTTACTTCTTTAATGGCTTCTCTTCTTAATAAATAATGCCAAAATATTTTAAATTATTAAGAAATACCCACTTAAAAATTTCACCAAAATCACTTCAAAACCACTCTCTTCCTTCTTCCTACCCACGGTCACCCCCTTCCACCTCAAAACCCGAGCCAACCATCACCCCTAGCTTAGGCCGTGAGAAATATCTTCCTCCAAGATCAAGGCATATCAAGAAGAAGGAAGGAGATTGGGAAGCTTCGGAGCGAGATAACAAAAAGGAAGTGATGCCGGAATCGATTCGAGAATCTACGAAAAAGAGTGGTGGAGTGGAACTAATTGTGAGTACTCATATTTTAAAGTTACTAATTTCTAAAAAAATATTTCAAGTTAATTATATGAAAAATTTGTTAGATGTTGAATGATTTAATGTTTGATAAATAGGATGCAAAATTGGTTGATTATATGATTATTTATGTCCTTGATAACTTGTTTGATAAATGATAAACGAAATGATTAGTATTAACTATAATTAATTAAATGAGAATTAAATCCATACAAATGTGTGTATGGAAATTATTTAGTCTTTAAATGTTTTCAAAATATCTAAAAAGAATTGAAAATGATATTATAATAATATAATATTATAATATGAAATGAAAAATGAGTTTGAAATGATGGAAATATTGTTTAAATAGGTTAAAATAGTTTAAATATGGTTTAAAACAAATTTGAAGTGTTTCGGACAAGTTCCAAAGCAATTCACAAAGTTGGTGAGAAACGAGCTTGTTGTTTAACGGCGGAATTTCTATCGAGTTAGAAAACCATCGATAAATTTTGAATTAAATTTACCGTAAGCGCACGACGTACTATTGAAATACATGGCGAGTACGGGTCAATCCGTAGGGAATTGTGATTTTAAAAATCTATTCAATCAAATTAAACCAAAGTTGAAGCGTGTGATTAGCTAGAAAATGTCAAAAAGAAAGTGAGAAAAATATGAGAATAAATGAAATTTAGAAATAATTCCACTCTCTCTATCATATAGTTCAACAAAATATGAAATTATAATCTCTCTTTTTTAGTCATTAGTAATTTTAATTGATGTGCTTATCATAAGTATAACTCATTTTTGCTATTAATTAGCTCAACATAAGCCATCAAACTATAACACAGCATTTAAACCACATTTAAATTTTCATGAAAAATGACAACATGCTGAAAGCAAAATCTATTTTAAGTATGGTCTATTAACTATTAATTAGAAATATAGACCATCAAATTTCAATTTCAAAATTCACTTCTTTGCCATAATCATATTTAGATGACGAGGCAATTTTTTGTTTGTGATTGTTTAAGCATAGCATATTTCTTATGAACAGCATAGACTATCAAATTTAATATAAAACAATAAATCACATTAATATTCATTCTTCCATTAAGCACAAAAAGAGAGAAATAATATCAAAATGTTGAAGCTACAAGATTAGAGGCTTCATTACCCTAAATTGAATTACGCTTTCATTTTTGTCATTTGACTAACAAATGTAGTATGCAACATTGAACAAAAAGAAAGGAAAATGAAAGCTAATGAAAAAGACAACTAATCTAATTGCATAAAGAAAAATCTACACTACTTGCATAAATAAAGAAATCTACACTACTAGCATGAAAGGAAAATAAACAAGAGAAGAAAAGAGAAATATATTAAAGTTGCATAAAAATTACACCAAAAAATGGCTAAATAGCCATGAATAGAGAAAGAGAGCTTTGAGTTTTATTTTGAGCCTAAAATAAAAGTAAAAGAGACTAAGGAAGAGGAGGTTACATGAACATAATGAGTTATTTATACAAGTATGAAACCCTAATCCATAATTTGGGGAATATCCAAAATGCCCTTGAGGTAGTGTGTGGGCCAAGTAATCATTAGTTTCTACTAATCATCATTTAAGTGTACATGAAGCCATTAATTCCATAAGCATGTGCATTAGCCTCTAATTTGTACATAAGGTGGGTGGGTAAGTGGGGTCCTCCATGTTCTTCACTTTTAACTATTTTCATCTTCATTTCTGTAACGACCCGCAAATCTGTACCCCTTGAGTCAACACTATTCTACAACAATCAACTCAAGTTGCACAGAAGTACGAACCATTTGGGTTAAAGAAGAAGAGGTAGAAGAAGAAAATAGAAAACAACATTAGAATCTAACCATCACAGCGGAATAAAATAAAATATATATATATATATACATATATAATATCAGATCTTTACACAAAAGAAAACTATATATGTTTCATACATACATTATCAGAGTGCATCAATCACAAAACACACAATTGACAGTAATCATAACCTTCCCTCATACAACTGAGTACACAACTAAACAACACAGCGCAATATATATAAACTAGTACGGAAGTACGTATCGTCATCCAGCTCGTCTCCTGAGCTCCACAGCATCCTTTCATGTATCCTATAATACTCGATCTGACCCGAGCATTACAGTTAAATAACACCCGAGTCAGTCTGGAATACCAGCGTGAGAAATCACACTCAAATTGGTTATTAAAGTTCCAAAAATCTTTTTTAAAACAAAAGCATCTCGTAAGACCACGCCACAAATAAACATGTCGGGTTTTTACCTTACGATAGCTAAAACATTTCTTATTAAAATCCTCTGATATTATAATAGGGTCTATATACAAATACTTATTAAAATAGCCGAAATTGTTACATTATTAAATTCCAGCTAGTAGCCACAGAGTGGGTAATACAAACAAAACTCGTACAAGGCTCGTAGGGAGAATGAATTTCCAACTAATGACTAGGCACTGGGGTACCACCTGTCACTGTACGTGGCCTAGATCACAGTACCGAGGATCACTCTCGACCCCCTACAACACAAGACCGGGACTAACCCTTACTGGATAATCCCGAGTGAGATCACCCCGCGGTTGGGATCACCAACCGCCCACTAAGCCGAAATAAAAAGTGACATCTAGACAGGGATGACCTCACCTTGAATGGGTGCTACCCACCTAGCCTTGCTGCATAACCCCTGATTTTCAGTCATTCTCGGTTGATGAGGCTTGAGGCTGAGCGTTACCTTTTTAGAACATATCCCTTAGAATGCCCATCGCCCACCTGACGATGTTCCAAAAGCATTCGTCCATACAAGTCCGTCCCGGGTTCGAACGGAACCGAAGGCACTATTCCCACTACATCCATTTTGGAAATATCCTCAGGATTAGTAGCGACTAGCCCTTGCACTTCACTGCTCCATCTTCGAATCCAAACTCGTTTTCCACGAAAACGTACAAACCGGATCGAAGTGGTTATCGAGAAATATATTCCGATCCCGGTCTCTTTGAAACGATCAACGCATTTGTCCAATATTGATACTCGATTATTTAACTATCAATTAACAATCACAAACATCCATCACACAATAAATAATTTCCCAAATTATTTATTAATTCAAAAAATATCTTCACATGATATATTTCCACTTTTCAAACCCTTTTGAAAACAGTATCAAATCATCTTCCTTTCTCAGAATAAATTCCAAGTATTTCTATTTCCACTGAAATCACCAAGCATAAAACTTTAGATTTTTTTTTAAAATAATTTAAAACGCTTTACTTTGAAATATACTTTAAAACATTTATTTTAAAAACTACTTCAATAATTTATTAAAAATACATATTGTATGAATATTTGAAAATAAGGTTACTTTATAAAATATAAAACTAGGTTTCACTTTTTAAAACAAATACTAAGTCACCTTTTAAGTAATTACTACGATAATAGATTTGAAAAATATTTACTTTAGAATTTAGATATTTAGAAATAATAAATTTTCCAATACTTGCTTTTTAAAACAACTTTAAAACCTTTAATTTATATTTTAAAAAATTACTTTGAAGACGTACTTGGTTATCCAGTGAGAATTTCCAATCTCAATCACTTAAATCAATTTTCCAAATTGATTCCCAATTTATTCCATTTGAAATAAATTTCTTTACTTACTCAGTTCATTTCAAAATTCATTAATTATGGACTTTATTATTATTATTATTTTCCGTTTGATTTTAAACCTTTTAACTGAAATATACAAATTTCAGATTTTTCCCAATTTCTTCTTTATTCTTTCCAATAATTTAAATCTTAAATTTAAATAAATGTTTTGTTCTTTTAAATAATAACGCTGAAGTTTAAAATTCATTAACTTCCTGTTTATTCAAAAATTCCTTTCCATATACAGAATTTATTAATTAGCATTTTGAAACCACTAATATTCTTATCCAATTCATTTTAATTTATTTACATTCTTTATAATTATTTTCTTAAAATTCACTCCTTTTATTTTCTTTTCGAAATCCAATTCTATATATTTAGATAATTCAGAGTATCGAAATATTCAAGCAAACTATAACATTCAATATTCTAATATAATTCATCACAGAATATCAAATAATCAAAACAGTGAATATTAAATAAATTAAATAAATGTTGAGGAATCCAGTTGGATCCTCCAACCTGTTTTCCCTACATACCCAAATGTTAGCACAACATAAATATCAATTCCACTTCGAGGTGGAATATCACGGTATATGGGTTTTAAATATAAAATCATCCGCTATTTAATGCGAGAAAATCAAGCATTCCAAGATATACTCTATACTACTATGTATAATATAACACCAAATCAAATCAATCAATCAATCGTTTAAATTTGACTATTTAAATTTACATTTAAATTCAGCCGAGTGAGATTAACTTACCTCTAACTTTGTATGCAATCTATTTCCAATTTGGCTTGCTTCCTTTCAGATTTTGACCTTGTATAAGCAGTTATATGGTTTATTAATATTTTAACTAAACGAAAACTAAATTACCATTTGTTTATTTAATTGAAACTAATAATTTAATTTTAAACTAATTTTCCTATCATAAATAATTTTCTTGGTAGCTGAAATAATCAAATGAGTTAATTGAACACATTAATCACCATAATATATTATTTAACCAGTAGTTTTACAATTTACAGTCACCTTAATATATATATTATTATTATTATTTTTTCTCTTTAACCTACATATATATACCAAACCAGTTAGTACCAAGTAGGTGAATCTATATACCTTGCTGTTATATCTATGTATATAGCTGATAAAATGAAATAAAAACTATTTCAACCTTGTTGTCAATTTCTTCTTCTTCTTTTTTTTCAATTTAAACTAATTACAAATTTACCAGTATTAATTATCCTAAAAAATGAACAGCGCCAAGATTACCTCAAACCCAATCTTCCCTCGACAATGGAGTTGCCCCATCCTAAAAATCGCGTCGCTCGCCAAACTTTACTGGCCACAACCTGAGTTCGTGCAACCCCACGATCAATCGCGACTACTTCCTCCACCATAGCATGCGACTTGCTTTCAAACCCACCAAACACCGCGCGCGCCTCACAGCTCATGAACCCAAGCCTACAGGAACTCACGAATACAGCCGGCTACTCAAATCTGCTCGAATCGTATGAAGGAAGGGTGGAGGAGGAAAAATCGATTTTTGTTAGAGGAGAATAGGACGAAAATTTGATTTCTATTCCGTTCGGACAGAGCATGAAAGGAAGATAAGCTCGGGACATTTTGAATTTGAAAGAGCGGTAGCCTCGTTTGTTTGGGATATTTTCAATTGATCTGGGAAGTGGGGTTGGTTTTGAAGAATAAAAGATCGTTCGGCCATTATTTGGTTTTCTGAATTTGTGAAAAGATGAAGGAAGAAAGGATAGGGTACGTGATTTTTAACAGGGAATGGAGGGGCAAGATTGACGTTAACGTGAAAGAGGAAGGCGACAGTGTTCTGAAGAGGAGACAAAAACTCTGATGCGAAGAAAAAGGTTTGGTGGCTTTTGACTGTCAACAATTACATATAATATTCAAATTTCAAATTTAAATCATCTCGAAAATGCAACTTAAATTTTCGACCTCCTATCGAGGCGTGCCGCTGGGCGTTTATAATGTTATACCCCTATTCCGATCGCAATGGAAAAGGTTTCGAGCCTTAATTCGATCGTATGGAGAAGATAGCTTTTGGACCAGTTATAATATTAAATCATGTTATAAATTCTAGCGCGTTTATTAATCGTACAATCACACGATCACTCCAAACATCACGAAAATTGAAATCCGATAATAATACTATTACGGATCCAACGAAACTGGTTTCGTCGAATTCCGAGACTGTGCCTCGGAAGTTTATTTTTAAATATCAATTTAAACGATAAAATTTCGAAACTTAACAAAGCACTTCCAATTTCAATTTCAACACTTCTACTATCTTCAGTACTATCAATATAAATTTTACAAGCCTTTACATTATTTTTAATAGGCTTAAAACTGAAGATTCAATAATTTACCCAATTTCAAATTATTAAATTCAAAATTTTAATTATCAAATAAATAGTGATATTTGGAATTCTAGTTAAAATTAACCTTTCAAATATTTAAAATTGATTAAATATTCCAATTTCAAATGCTCAGAAATTCCGGGTCATCACATCCCTCCCCCCTTAAAAGAATTTCATCTCCGAAATTACTAGTTAGGAAGAATGGTCCAATACCTGTTTACTTATCCCCAAAACCAAACAATTCAACATCTAACCAACTATCTTTTTATAAAAGACCCATTATCATTCTTATTAACTTCTCAACTCTCCCATAGATTTCAAATATTATTACTTGCTCAATCATTCAAATTTCAATTTAAAACCAAATTTAAATTTTCAAAATTTCTAAAAAAAATTCTAACTCTCTAAATTTTCGAAAATTTTTGCCAGCGTCTCCTTTGCGCGGCTAGCTCGATACAACTACAAAAGGCCTCTACGGGCTCCCAAATTCCAAAAGAAAACAGAAAGCCAAGTGGCTCGATCAAAAACCCAATCAAATTTCATACCGAAATTTAAATACATACCTTTTTGTCGAGCAATTCAATTTTATCTTCTGAAATCAAAACCAGTTTTCTTTTTCCTTTATAATACATGCATATTCCACTTAGCAATAATATCCAATCACAACATTCAAAACATTTTATTGACTTCCTTACCAAATGTCAATACCAATTCATCCAAATATTAACTTAGATTATATTTGTACTATCAATTTCAATTAAGAATTCACCATTCCTTTCTTAAGTTTAGTATAAGCATTTAATATGCTTCTTTATTTATTTTCACTTCACCACTTTTAGTTTATATCTATTTCTATTCAAATTGGTTCTCCCATTCCATAAGAATTCAATTTATCTTCAACTTTGTATATTTAATTAAAAAAATTTTATAACTGATTCATATCGTTATTTTAAATTAGTTTCATTCACCACTTTGTTTTAGTTTCCAATTTTGAAATCGTTTTTCGCTAACTAAAATTTACCGAAAAATTTTCAATTTTTTTTCCTAATTCCCAAAATTTCTGAAATTTTTGGCAGAGTCTCCTTTGTACGGAGGAGCTTTTACAATATGACAAAAGATATAAATATGTATACATCGACCCTCACGGTCGAAAAAGCCAAAAACAGTTCATATTTCCTATTTTTATTGCGTAGGCGTACCTTATTTAGCATTTATAAGCAAGCGGCTTATTTATTTCAGCATTTAGCGCGATCCAATCCAGCCAAACGGCTTCCCGGTACCTGTACTTACTCAATTTAAATATGTAAGTACTAAATATATGCAATTTAATAACATTTCTCTTATATGCAAATAGCTAACACATAGATTTCATAAGTAATGCATGTGATATAGATTCATAAGTACATATGCAATGTTTCGACGCTAGTTTTAATTTGTTTGCATCCAAATTACATACCATCCCATTTAGTTCATTTTTTCTAAACGAAACGAACTCATATTCATTTCAATTGATGCCAAAATCATCTCATTACACTTCTAGTAACTCATACAATTGATCTAACCCCGTTTACATCAAACGATCCATTTCTTATGCAATGCGACGATATTAATGTGAATAAATAATTACTTAAGCTTTATAACCATTTAAATTGATTCCAACTAAATTTACACTTGATTCCATTCCATTTTAATTTATTCACAAACTTTCATTGCATTTCTTTCATATCCAAAAAGTTTGATTCCAAACCTTTTTATTATACTCGACATCATCCCATGCTTCTATTAATTTTAAACCTAAGTTAATTTACTTCAATTCACTACCATTTCATAACTTAAGTTCATTCCCTTTTTTTTAATTTATTCATACTCGAATTGGATTTATTTTCATCTCAAATCATTTTTATTTTAATCCAATTCCATACAACTCAAGCTTTATTTCCAAACTCTATTACCTATTCACAATCTTTGATTTGATTTTCCTTTTATCAAATTCCAACCATTTCACTAATTTATTCGATTAGTTTATTCTTTTATCCATTTTAAATTTTAATTTACATTAACAATTCATTGTTGAATTTATTAATAATAAGGCCTTTCAATTTATGCTTGAATTGGATTTATTTATATTTCAGACCATATCCATTTTAATCCAATTCAATTTTCATTCAACAACACTTCCAATTATAATTCCATACTTGATTTTTCTTTTTCATTTATGTTGAAAATCATTTTATTTGATTTCCTTGAGTTAACCTTATTTTATATCCCAAGTTTGGATTTTTATCTCAAAATACAATATTTTTATTCCGGCTTATTTATTCCCTTTTTAAATTTTATAAGCTACTCACTTATTAATATTCATTCTTCCCCATCTATTTACAACCAATTGTATTCACATTTTACTTTTAACTAGGGGTTATATATTTTTTTTCAATGCTTTTTAATTCTTTTATAAGCTTCCTAAGCTTATTTATTTTTAATTCAATACTTGCTTAATTTACATTTGTTTGTTTGAGTAGAATTTTATTCCATTCAATATTATCTATAATTCGACTAATTCATTTAAATTCAGTTTTATTCCAACTCAACTTCAGTTAAATCTAGTTACATACCATTCTTTTAAGTTTTATTAAGCAAAGACTTAATTCCATTTAATATCATTCATGACACAACTGAATTTTGATTCAATTAATCCAATTTTAACTAAATTTTATTTTCCCAATATATGAGTTCAAAACTTATTTATCTACTTAAAAGCTTATAATGCTTATTAGAGTCATTTCATCTTATAACCACAATTTCAGATTATATATATCACTTACTAGCTTAAGGTATAAATTTTCATTTCACAATTATAATCATTTTACCTTTCAACTTTACATCCAATTTAATTCAATTTCAATTTATTTAACTTATCTCAAATTAAATTCAAATGTATTTTCTTCACTTTCATTCACTTAAGTTAAATTTTAATTCCCGGATTAAAATTTTCAGTTTCTTCTTATTAATATCAACTTTACTTATAAGTTCAATAGTTGATTCATTTAAACTTTTCATATTCTTCAAATAGAATTTCTTAGAATTCAATTGTCCGGTTCCATTTCCAAAACCATTTTTAAATGATAACTACACATACCCTCTTGGTATATCAAATCAAGTCTTCGGATTTCAAACACTTGTTTTTACCAAAAAAAAATTCCTTTTGAAATTTCTAAACAACTTGTATACCCAACAAGCCCAAACAATATCATAACCAACTATCCTGGTAGCAAATCCATCACCTTAGAAACTCAAAAATGAATACTGATGATGTGGCCATCATCACCAGGATTATTTTCCAGCGACTAAAGTGAGTTCAATGCTTTTATCTCTTTTAAAACCCTTCAAATATTTTTAAATTCCAAATCTCTCTAGATTTCAAATCTGATTCAAAAATATTTCTCACATATATATTATTTTTCCCAACCTTTGGGAATCGTTTCCAAATTCGAAGGAATTAAATTTCCAAATTTTCAAATCCCAAATCCCTTAAATTTATATTCAACATTACTTTGAAATTTTATCTTATTTTGAATTATCAATCACACTATAATTCACATTTAGTTTATATTTGAAAATTTCATTTGTACATAAATTGATTTCTTAAATTTTAATTATGGTTTCAATATCTTATTCAATTATAAATCACATTTACGAATCCCATTTATTATTAATTTCTTCCTTAATCTTTAGTTATTATTTCAATTCTTATTCAATTATCATACAACGATAATAATTTAATATTATCAATTTCTAACAACCAAACATCCATGTATAACCATAACAATTTACGTAAAATCTTTTCTTTTATATACAAAAATAATTTTGGGTAAAATTATCTCATTTACCCTAGTTAAAACAATATTGTGTCGGTTTATCTTGTTTAAGAGTTTAGAAATCCCTATCGATAACATGGCGTCACACATATCGATCAGAATCCATAAACACTCAACCGATAAATCCACGCAATATAAAAACAATTTTATATTCACTAACAAATACGCGCTCATATCTATTAATACTCTCAAACTCATTCTAGAGTACTACAGACACTATTTAATGAGTAATCCCCCACCAAAGCCAAGGTTATCACCAACCTAAGCTCTGATACCAAGTGTAACGACCCACAAATCCATACTCCTTGAGTCAACACTTTTCTACAACAATCAACTCAAGTTGTACAGAAGTACGAACCATTTGAGTTAAAGAAGAAGAGGTAGAAGAAGAAAATAGAAAACAACATCAGAATCTAACCATCGCAGCGGAATAAAATATAATATATATAATATCAGATCTTTACACAAAAGAAAACTATATCTGTTTCATACATACATTATCAGAGTGCATCAATCACAAAACACACAATTAACAGTAATCATAACCTGCCCTCATACAACTGAGTACATAACTAAACAACACGGTGGAATATATATAAACAAGTACGGAAGTACGTATCATCATCCAGCTCGTCTCCTGAGCTCCACAGCATCCTTTCCTATATCCTATAATACTCGGTCTGACCCAAGCATTACAGTTAAATAACACCCGAGTCAGTCTGGAATACCAGCGTGAGAAATCACACTCAAATTGATTATTAAAGTTTCAAAAATCTTTTTAAAAACAAAAGCATCTCGTAAGACCACGCCACAAATAAACATGTCGGGTTTTTACCTTACGATAGCTAAAACATTTCTTATTAAAATCCTCTGATATTATAATAGGGTCTATGTACAGATACTTATTAAAATAGCCGAAATTGTTACATTATTAAATTCCAGCTACTAGCCCAGAGTGGGTAATACAAACAAAACTCGTACAAGGCTCATAAGGAGAATGAATTTCCAACTAATGACTAAGCATTGGGGTACCACCTGTCACAGTACGTGGCCTAGATCACAGTACCAAGGATCACTCCCGACACTCTGCAACACAAGACCGAGACTACCTCTTACTGGATAATCCCGAGTGAGATAACCCCGCGGTTGGGATCAGCAACCGCCCACTAAGCCGAAATAAAAAGGGACATCTAGACAGGGATGACCTCACCCTGAATGGGTGCTACCCACCTAGCCTTGCTGCATAACCCCTGATTTTCAGTCATTCCCGGTTGATGAGGCTTGAGGCTAAGCGTTACCTTTTTAGAACACATCCCTTAGAATGCCCATCGCCCACATGACGATGTTCCGAAAGCATTATTCCATACAAGTCCGTCCCGGGTTCAAACAGAACCGAAGGCACTATTCCCACTACATCTATTTTGGAAATATCCTCAGGATTAGTAGCGACTAGCCCTTGCACTTCACTGCTCCATCTTCGAATCCAAACTCGTTTTCCACGAAAACGTACAAACCGGATCGAAGTGGTTTTCGAGAAATATATCCCGATCCGGGTCTCTTCGAAACGATCAACGCATTTGTCCAATATTGATAGTCGGTTATTTAACTATCAATTAACATTCACAAACATCCATCACACAATAAATAATTTCCTAAATTATTTATTAGTTCCAAAAATATCTTCACAAGATATATTTCCACTTTTCAAACCCTTTTGAAAACAGTTTCAAACCATCTTCCTTTCTCAGAATAAATTCCAAGTATTTCTATTTCTACTGAAATCACCAAGCCCAAAACTTTAGATTTTTTTAAAAATAATTTAAAACGCTTTACTTTGAAATATACTTTAAAACATTTATTTTAAAAACTACTTCAATAATTTATTAAAAATACATACTGTATGAATATTTGAAGATAAGGTTACTTTATAAAATATAAAACTAGGTTTTCACTTTTTAAAACAAAAACTAAGTCACCTTTTAAGTAATTACTACGATAATAGATTTGAAAAATATTTACTTTAGAATTTAGATATTTAGAAATAACAAATTTTCCGAAACTTGCTTTTTAAAACAACTTTAAAACCTTTAATTTATATTTTTAAAAATTACTTTGAAAACGTACTTGGTTATCTAGGGAGAATTTCCAATCTCAATCACTTAAATCAATTTTCCAAATTGATTCCCAATTTATTCCATTTGAAATAAATTTCTTTACTTACTCAGTTCATTTCAAAATTCATTAATTATGGACTTTATTATTATTATTATTTTCCGTTTGATTTTAAACCTTTTAACTGAAATATACAAATTTCAGATTTTTCCCAATTTCTTCTTTATTCTTTCCAATAATTTAAATCTTAAATTTAAATAAATGTTTTGTTCTTTTAAATAATAATACTGAAGTTTAAAATTCATTAACTTCCTGTTTATTCAAAAATTCCTTTCCATATACAGAATTTATTAATTAGCATTTTGAAACCACTAATATTCTTATCCAATTCATTTTAATTTATTTACATTCTTTATAATTATTTTCTTAAAATTCACTCCTTTTATTTTCTTTTCGAAATCCAATTCTATATATTTAGATAATTTAGAGTACCGAAATATTCAAGCAAACAATAGCATTCAATATTCTAATATAATTCATCACAGAATATCAAATAATCAAAACAGTGAATATTAAATAAATTAAATAAATGTTGAGGAATCCAGTTGTATCCCTCCAACCTGTTTTCCCTACATCCACAGATGTTAGCACAACATAAATATCAATTCCACTTCGAGGTGGAATATCACGGTATACGGGTTTTAAATATAAAATCATCCGCTATTTAATGCGAGAAAATCAAGCATTCCAAGATATACTCTATACTATTGTATATAATATAACACCAAATCAAATCAATCAATCAATTGTTTAAATTTGACTATTTAAATTTAAATTTAAATTCAGCTGAGTGAGATTAACTCACCTCTAACTTTGTATGCAATCTATTTCCAATCCGGCTTGCTTCCTTTCAGATTTTGACCTTGTATAAACAGTTATATGGTTTATTAATATTTTAACTAAACGAAAACTAATTACCATTTGTTTATTTAATTGAAACTAATAATTTAATTTTAAACTAATTTTCCTATCATAAATAATTTTCTTGGTAGCTGAAATAATCAAATGAGTTAATTGAACACGTTAATCACCATAATATATTATTTAACCAGTAGTTTTACAATTTACAGTCACCTTAATATATATATATATATATATATATATTATTATTATTTCTCTTTAACCTGCATATATATATATCAAACCAGTTAGTACCAAGTAGGTGAATTTATATACCTTGCTGGTATATCTATGTATATAGCTGATAAAATGAAATAAAAACTATTTCAACCTTGCTGTCAATTTATTTTTATTTTTTCAATTTAAAATAATTACGAATTTACCAGTATTAATTATCCTAAAAAAAATGAACAACGCCAAGATTACCTCAAACCCAATCTTCCCTCGACAATGGAGTCGCCCCATCCCAAAAATCGCGTCGCTCGCCAAACTTTACTGGCCACAACCCGAGTTTCGTGCAACCCCACGATCAATCGCGACTGCTCCCTCCACCATAGCGTGCGACTTGCTCTCAAACCCACCAAACACCGCGCGCACCTCACAGCTCACGAACCCAAGCCTACAAGAACTCACGAACACAGCCGGCTACTCAAATCTGCTCGAATCGCATGAACAGGAAGGGTGGAGGAGGAAAAATCGATTTTTATTAGAGGAGAATAAGACGAAAATTTGACTTCTATTCCGTTCGGACAGAGCATGAAAGGAAGATAAGCTCGGGACATTTTGAATTTGAAAGACCAGTAGCCTCGTTTGTTTGGGATATTTTCAATTGATCTGGTAAGTGGGGTTGGTTTTGAAGAATAAAAGATCGTTCGGCTATTATTTGATTTTCTGAATTTGTGAAAAGATGAAGGAAGAAAGGATAGGGTACGTGATTTTTAACAGAGAATGGAGGGGCAAGACTTGACGTGAACGTGAAAGAGGAAGGCGACAGTGTTCTGAAGAGGAGACAAAAACTCTGATGCGAAGAAAAAGGTTTGATGGTGAAAGAAAGTAGGCTGATGGCTTTTGACTGTCAACAATTACATATAATATTTAAATTTCAAATTTAAATCGTCTCGAAAATGCAACTTAAATTTTCGACCTCTTATCGAGGCGTGCCGCTAGGCGTTTATAATGTTATACCCCTATTCCAATCGCAATGGAAAAGGTTTCGAGCCCTAATTCGATCGTATGGAGAAGATAGCTTTTGGACCAGTTATTATATTAAATTTTGTTATAAATTCTAGCGCGTTTATTAATCGTACGATCACACGATCACTCCAAACATCACGAAAATTGAAATCCGATAATAATACTATTACGGATCCAACGGAACTGGTTTCGTCGAATTCCGAGACTGTGCCTCGAAAGGCTATTTTAAATATCAACTTAAACGATAAAATTTCAAAACTTAACAAAGCACTTCCAATTTCAATTTCAACACTTCTATTATCTTCAGTACTATCAATATAAATTTTCCAAGCCTTCAAATTATTTTTAACAGGCTTAAAACTGAAGATTCAATAATTTATCCAATTTCAAATTATTAAATTCAAAAATTTAATTATCAAATAAATAGTGATATTTGGAATTCAAGTTAAAATTAACCTTTCAAATATTTAAAATCAATTAAATATTCCAATTTCAAATGCTCAGAAATTCTAGGTCGTCACAATTTCTTTATATTCATTTTGTGCATGCATGTGTCTTCATGAACCCACTCCTATTTGAAATCAAATTCCTACACAAATATGTATAAATTTCCAATTAATTCTTCTCAAAGAAATATATGCATACAAATGACCTTTTTGCCCATATATGAAGATGGATATGTGACAATCTGGAATTAATATGGATTTTGGTTAAAACAAGTTAAAATACCCAATATGAACATTTATTTAATTTAATAGATTAAATATGGTGGTAAAAAGATGCACATTTACGTGCACATAAAATACCCCACACTCATCTTTTTATTCGTCCTCGAATATAGAAAAACTAAGATAAATCCGTTTTCGTAGGAAGCACGATTGCACTAAGCGTATGCAACAAGCCGTTAAACCTCTGTGTGTCCCCAGTAAGACGAGTGTTGTCTCGCGAGGGTTTTCAGCGGATACTATCTACAAATTCAAATGCAAGATGAAAATATTTACAAAATGCAAGATTTATTTACAAAGAGATGAATGCAAGTTTTTGGAAACATTTACAAATGGAAGATTTACTTTTAAATCAACAAAAATAAGTTAAATATAGGTTTCGGTCATTATCTTGAAAGTTAAGTCATTTACTCGTTAAAATTTCCAACAAAAATTAAGTTATCATAACAAATAGACTATAGTTTAACTCGTTATTTCGGTTGATAACAAAGTGTAATTATAAAATGGATCCTTAGTTGATTTTCAAAGTTTATCAAAGTGATATATTCATTTATTTTCATTAACAAGTCAAATAAGTTAAAAATAGTGCTAGGATTTCATTTTCTTACTCTCTCTTGTTTTTTTGAAAATTTTATTGATATTTACAATATTTACATATGTCTAGCTCAGATAAACTGAGGTCAGATATATTACCTATGCACTGCCTTGCGGACTTATGTGACGGGAATACAGAGCGTGGCGAGTGTACATCCGAGTGTGAATACCTTTTGACTGTAGGCGTTATTAAAAAGAATTTTTATATATACACCTAGCTCAGATAAACTGAGGCTAGATATACCGATCGTGTACTGCCTTTCAAACTTACGTGAGAAAGGTATAGAGCATGGTAAGTGTACACACAAATATATACACCTGTCGACCGTAGTTGCTAATAAAAAATATTTACATATATACAGATGTTCTGTTTTTGTTTTTTTTTATATGCCTTTTTTTCAAATTTGTTTCTGAAAGAGATAGTTTTGCAAAATAATCTTAGCACGACTTTAAATTCACCACTTTTTAAAACAAAGATTTTCAATTAGGATGTATTTCATAATTAACACGTGTGAACCTTCCTATATATTGGTTAAACTATCATTATTAGTAATCAAACTTCATTTTTATTTTTGTTAGGACGAATAAATTTTCGAAAATTTCAATTTAATAAACCAAAACCATATATTTATCTGATAGGGTTTTGTTAAAAATAAATCAAAATGCTTAAAAAATTCTTTTTTTTTATTTTTTTTATTTTGGAAAGAAGAATTAAAAATAAACCATGAAATGTCGAAAATGATGATGAGTCCCCCACACTTGATTTTGACTGTGTCCCCACAGTCAACCCAAGCGAAAGGATAAAAATAAAAAAATAGCCTTTGTTTATATGAAAATGAATGGTATTTACACGAGATCAGAAAATATATCATCAAAAAGTAAATGAAACGGTCTTCCAAAGATTGTTTCATTTGTCTCGTCAAGTGTACGAGACACAGCTTAAGCTCGGAAAACCAAACCATAAATGTTTTTGGAGTTGAACGTGGATTTGGAAAAACGAATGAGTTTTACTGAAAATCGTACGAGTTGTTTTATTTTCGATGATTTTCGAGGTTGATAAAATAATTGATTGAAATTTAATTTAATTTTCACCAAATTGAAAGTCAAGCTCATCATCAACATATTTTTCAAAATTATTGACTTCAAAATTGAAATGGTGATTTAAATCTTTCCCTTAAGAATTTAACAACTCATTTTCGAAAAGTCCAAAGAAATTGTGTTCATTAAATTCGTCTTCCTTTGTTGGATTATCAACAACTTCATTACATATGTCAAGTTCAAAATCGAAAGTTGTTGTGTTCAAATTCTCGAGATCGAGAAAAGGAAGATCGAATTTTAAATTTGGTTCCACACTCTCAAAAGAATTGAAATCCAACTCAATTAGCGAATTTTCAACAACTTCATTAAGATCATCATTTTCAGTTTCAAAAGTTGTTGTTTGAAAATCATCAATTTGGGAAAAGATGGATTATCACTCGACTCATCACACTGAGATTTGGTTTCGTTTTTCACGTTGTTTCATATATATTTCAAACAACGAATTTGCGTGATCATCATAAATTTCGTTCATTTGTTCAACAAAATCCAACTTATAATTATTAACACGAGGATTTTCACATTGAAATTGTTGAGAACAAAGATTTTCAATCGTAATGTGGTTAAGATTATTTCTATTGCCAAATTCATTTAAAAAGTTGTTTCCATTTACATTTTGAGTTTGAAATTCATTTTGGATTTGAAATCCTTGACTTGAGTTACTACACAAATATGAATTACACAAATCAATTATACTCTGATTTTGTTGTATAGAGAGTTCAAGTAGAGATGAAATGCTATTTTTAAGATTCGACGGTTGATCGTCGTTTTGAAAACTTTGTTCTTCAAAATTTGAAATATTTACAAAATAGTTGTCTTTAAAATATCCATAAAAATTTTGAGTGAAATTATATTGATTTTCACAACTATCGTAAAATTCATGTGAATATGAAAATCCAGACATTTTTCAAGAATGTTTTGGGGTTTTTTTTATAAAGAAAAAATATTTACAAAAAGAATTTATTTTTCAAAAGGAAAAATCATTTTTGTTTTGTTTTAGGATTTTCATTTTTTTTGAAAAGGTTTTATATTATTATTTTTTTGGATTTTGATTTTTCTAATTTTTTTTTGGATTTTTGAAATTTCAAAGAAAAAGGATTTAAAAATTTCAAATGAAAAGGAATATTTACAAATTTTTTAGTTTTGGATTTTGAATATATTTTTTTAATATGCATGAACTAATGCAACTAAATGAGTGCAAGGGTCTAATTACAAATTATTTATCTTAAGCTAATCCAAAATTATATAATCACACTTTGTCTTAATTTAAAAGGATAGTTCTCGGACAGGTAACGAGCAGGAGTTATCGGTGCACCACGAATCACCGTAGCAATACAGCCGAAGGTTTAAGTACCTTCAAACGAACAACCACTATAATATTTACGAATCACCGTAATATTTATAAATGGTTATTACTCTACTGTAGCCTAGATACCAAGAAATTAGATTGTTCAAGGAAGACAACTTGTCAATATACAATTAAGAGTTATCGTTATTATTAATTCAAGATTCAAAGATGGAATGCAAAGCAGAAATTAAACGTATATTAATAATGCAACTACGAATGAATTTTTTTTTCTTTTTTGTTTCCTTTTTGAATTTTTTTTTATACAATGCAAGGAAAATAAAAATAATAGATATAGCAAGCAAGCAGATTATTTTTTTGGCAAGCAAAGCGAAGCAATTATTTTTAGCAAGCAAGTCCTTTCCTTTTCTACTTTTGCAACTTGAAAATAAAAACAAGATATATATACAATTTTTTTTAAATATAAGGATGGAATTTAAAAAAAATGAAAACAAAATAAGTGGAAACAAAACAAATGAAAACAAAAAAAATGAAGACAATTCAAAGCAAATAAATTAAAACTTGTTGTTTTTTAGGAAAAAAAAAAGAATAAAATAAATGAAAAACAAACAAGTGAAACTAAAACTTTTTACTAATAAGGACGAGCAGAAAACTACTTAAAAGTTAAACCTTAAAAAACCTAAATAGAAAAAAAATGAAAACAAATTTACTAATACAACTTTACTCATACAACCCAATACCCAATACCAAAAACATTCAGGCCAGCCCAATAATAAAAAAAATGACAGTCACTTTGCTAACACACCTCCTTCTCGTATTCGTGTTTTCAAATATCCCAAATTCAATTTCCTTCTCGTATTTCCCCAATTCAATTTCTTTAATTCTGATTTTTATTTTATTTTTTGTTCGTGGTTCGATGATTGTTCGAGGCGATTGCGGTGGAAGTCTGGGTGAAGGCGATTCGGAGTCGATGGGTTCGAGGATGGGGGAATTGGCCGATGGATTGCTGAGATTTGGGTTTGGGATGAAGGCGGAGAAGAGCGGCGATGATCGTGGAGGTTGGATGAAGCCGACTGTTGAAGAGGCGATGTCGCGCGTTGTTCGATTTTGAATTGGAGATGTTCGGAGTTTGTAGGCGGCGATTGGTGGATTGAAGGCAGGCGATTCATTGTCACGTGAGTGGTAATCAGTGATGAAATAAGCGAATGAGCAGTTTGGTATGTTATGGTCAGTGTTTCAATGTCTTGTTGAAGGAGATGACCATAAGGACAGTGGGTATGTATCAATGTATATTTGATGGTGGCGCAGTTTTGGGTTTGTAGTAGTTGATAGTACTGTTGAGGGATGTGTATGAAGTGCACTGAGCTGTGATGTGGAAGGGAGTTGTGTTGCACTGAAATGTCAGTTTGCAGTGTTGAGTGGTAGTGAGAATGTGGCTATAGCTGTATGGTAGGGGAGGGGTAGAGGAATTGCTGTTAGTCTTGTGTGGTAAGGCAGAAGCGTGGTTTTTGTGAAGGTTGTTTGATGTGTCAGAAAACAACTGATGGCACTGGAATGGCAATAGGCCGAAGAGCAGTAATTGGTAAGTGAAGTTGGTGGCAAACTCTTTTTTTAAAGAAGTGGTGAGGAGTTGATGATGTCTGGCAGAGGCAGTGATGATCAAAGCAGTGGTAGTTCATAATTTCTGGTGATGGAGGAGATTGGAGGAGTAGTTTTGTTACTAGCAGTGGTGGCAGAGGTGGTTTTGGAAAGGTTTGATCGGGGGAGTAGGAGGTTGGGCAGAAGTGCAGGGATTATCAGTGGTCTTAGTGCGACGTGATGTGGTTTAGATGTGGTAGAAGTTGTAGATGGTACTGGAGAGATGAACTGTTGAAAAGATGGGTGTAGAGGTGTTCAAGTGCACAGGTTGTACAGCGGAGGATGGGGATGCAAGGCAGTGAAATGTTAGTGTAGTAGTGGGGAGTATTTGATGTCTGTTGTATGATGGTGTGGAAGTGGAAGAATGTTGAAGGGTATGGAATGATGTTGAAGTTTGTAGGTTGGTGGAGTGAAGATGTAGAGAAGTTTGCTGTCTTGTATGGTTTGTATGGTCAGATGGTGGATGTGAAGCTGGATGAAGGAGGTTGTATGTATGATATGATGAAGTAAGGTGATTAAGGAGTTTGATGATGTTTGGCAAGGAGGAATGGTGAAGGAAGTATTGAGCAGTTGTAGCTCTGGAAGTAGTGGTATTGGATGACTGTGTCTGGACTGGGATGTAAGTATTGAGTTGATGGACGAGCAGTTGTGGCAGCAGGCAGTTGTACAGGAAAGTGATGGTGGTATGGTTTGTAGGCAAATGATGGAAATCGTTTGGATGTTGTTGTAGGAGGAGATTGATGGAGTGTGAGTGCAACAGAGAGGTGTGAGGGTTGCATAGTGTGCAGTGTGCATAATTTTTAGACTGTATATTTTTTTTTATAAAGCAATGTAAATAAAGATGTAAAATGTAAATGATATGTAAATGCAATTTGAAATGAATTGAATTTTTTTTTTCTTATTTTTGAATTGTGTGTGTTTTTTTTATATAGAAAATGCAAATGCTAATGAAAAAGAAACTAGCAAACTACAAATAACAAAATCAAAATACACACAAACACACAATTTTTTTAAATATACAAACACACAAAACAAACAAACGAAAATCAAACAAAAATAATTCGAAGAATAGAAAATCAAAATCAAAACAACTTCCTGACAATGGCGCCAAAAACTTGTTTAACAGCGGAATTTCTATCGAATTAGAAAACCGTCGATAAATTTTGAATTCAATTTACTGCAAACGCACGGCGTACTATTGAAATACGTGGCGACTACAGGTCGATCCATAGGGAATTATGATTTTAAAAATCTATTCAATCAAATTACACCAAATTTGAAGAGTGTGATTAGATAGAAAATGAGAAAAATGTCAAAAAGAAAGTGAGAAAAATATGAGAATAAATGACAATTTAGAGATAATTCCACTCTTTATCATATAATTCAACAAAACATGAAATTATTATCTCTCTTTTCAGTCATTAGTAAGTTTAATTGATGTGATTATCATAAGTATAACCTATTTGTGCTATTAATTAGCTCAACATAAGCCATCAAACTATAACACAACATTTAAACCACTTTTAAATTCTCATGAAAAATGACAACAAGTTGAAAGCAAAATCTATTTTAAGTATGGTCTATTAACTATTAATTAGAAATATAGACCATCACATTTCAATTTCGACATTCACTTCTTTGTCATAATCATATTTAGATGAGGAGGCAATTTTTTTATTTGTGATTGTTTAAGCATAGCCTATTTGTTATGAACAACATAGACTATCAAATTCAACATAAAATAAATCACATCAACATTCATTCTTCCATTAAGCACAAAAAAAGAGAAATAATATCAAAATGTTGAAGCTACATGATTATAAACTTCATTAACCCTAAATTGAAAGAGTTAAGTTCTCATTTTTATCATTTGATTAACAAATGTAGCATGCAACATTGAACAAAAAGAAAGGAAAATGAAAGCTAATGAAGAAGACAACTAATCTAATTGTATAAAGAAAAATCTACACTACTTGCACAAATAAAGGAATCCACACTTCTAGCATGAAAGGAAAATAAACAAGAGAAGAAAAGAGAATTATATTAAAGTTGCATAAAAATTACATAAAAGAAACGGCTAAATAGACATGAAAAGAGAAAGACAGCTTTGAGTTTTATTTTGAGTCTAAACTAAAACTAAAAGAGACTAAGGAAGTGGGGGTTACATGAACATAATGAGTTATTTATTCAAGCATGAAACCCTAATCCATAATTGCCCAAAATGTCCTTGAGAAAGTGTGAAGGCCAAGTAATCATTAGCTTCTACTAATCATCATTAAGTGTACATGAAGCCATTAATTCCATAAACATGTGCATTAGTCTCTAATTTGTACATTAAGGTAGGTGGATAAGTGTGGTCCTCCATGTTCTTCACTTTGAAAATTTTCCATCTTCATTCCTTTGTATTCATTTTGAGCATGCATGTGTTTTCATGAACCCACTTCTATTTGAGATCAAATTCCTACACAATTATGTACAAATTTCCAATTAATTTTTCTCAAAGAAATATATGCACACAAATGACCGTTTTGCCCCTATATGAAGATGAATATGTGACAATCTGGAATTAATATGGATTTTGGTTAAAATAAATTAAAATACCCAACATGATCATTTATTTAATTTAAATATATTAATATGGTGGTAAAAATATGCATATTTACGTGCACATCACTTGTCGCGTAGCTCATAAATTTGGATTCGTAACTTCAAACTAATGTAGAGAATGATTTGTAAGTCGAATTTATTTGTAATAAAAAAAAATTTAGTCCACAATGATAATAGTTTTCCAACGAAGAAAAAAACAATAAATCATCAACTAGATTTTGAAATACGTCCAAAACAATTTTCTAAAAACACTGTTGTTTGCAGTTCGTAATTCAAAAAGTAATTTCTTTATAAATGATAGTTTTAAATGATTAAAAATATGAAATAAATTTGATAAATCTATTAAAATGGTTTAAAAGAGATTTGAAATGGAAAATATAAAATTTTAAATTTTAAATATTAAAAAATTGTTTAAATCAAATAAGCTTATATAGCACTTTCCGTAGCACTTTCTGCTGTGAATTCTATAACCACTTGAATATGAGCTTCAAACTTAACAATTCTTTCATAAATCTTTTGTGAATGATTTTAAAGGAATAATTAAGTAATTTAAAGATGACTTAGAAGTTTTAATAAGGTTTTGAGTAAATGATTAAGAGGGATTGTTTATAACAATTAAACGATAATTGAAGAATATTGAATATAATAACAAACTAAGTATGCGGAAACGACTAGTACATTTGTCCCGCTTGTGAGATCTGAAAAGATAAAACAAAGTGTTTAACTAAGCTTAGAGATGGAGAAACTAGTGCCCTGAACTTACATGGCCTATGTTTTTTTCTTTTTAGGCGATGGGTGGAATAGATCGAAATGAAAGTCTGAATGCTCTAAAAGATCATATTTAAGTTTTTCTAAGATAAAAAAAGAAAAAAAAAATCTTTTAATATTAATTAACCACTTAACACCTTTTATTCGATGATTGATACGAAAGAACCAGGATCGAATTTGGATGATTCCTATCTGAAAAACCGGGATCGGATTTGGGTGATTCCTATCCGAAAACCACTTCAAACAAATTTTCGAAATCAAACATATTGAAGACAAAGATCATCATATTGTAGGATTACTTGCCACTAGTACCTGGAGGTGAAATTTACCAAATCTAAGGTGGTAGTAGTGTTATGTTATGAAAATCTTCGATTTGTAAGAATATGATTTGAAGCTAAGAAGAAAATCTTTGATTAAGGTTTATTGAGTGATTTCGATAGGTTTTCGTAAGTAAAAGAGAAAATGATTTAAAATTATTCCTGGATTTAAGAAAGGTTTAAATAAACCAAATGATTTGATAAACGAGGCTTAATGATTCCATATACTCTTGAAAAGAAAATGGAATAAATTAAAAAGAATACATCTAAGAAAGATATTTGATTTAAATAAAAGATGAATTAATTGATTGATGATTGATATCCATATATGAACTTAACATCTTTTAAAGCGATGATTGGCTTCGAATGAACCGGGATCGGATTTGGGTGATTCCTATCCAAAAACCACTTCGAACCAATGTATATGTTCGAAAGTGAAGACATGTTAAAGATGATGATTATTGAAGACCGTGGATCTTCATAGCCTAAGGACTGCTTGTTGACATGCTCTGAGTCGCTCCCATTATAGAGTTATTTATAGGAGTGGTCTCCTCGTTGTCAAGATTTTTCGAATTGCAAGGACTACTAACTACTAGTGGTGGTAGGAGAGTGCCTTTGGTTTCGTTCAGTCCCAGAAGAAACTTGTACGAACGAATATCTGACATTGCATTTATAAGACACAATATTTGACTTTTATAAATGTACATCTGCTTGGTGGTGGAGAAGACAACTTCTCTTAGCTTAATAACCTTCTCTAAGACATATGAGCTCAGAGGTTTTATGCTTGTGAGAGTCAAATAGTGATAAAAAGGAATGACATTGTGGCATTTAAAATGGAACCCGTTATGATTATAGCGTGGTTTTGTTTGAAAAGCATGGCTTTGAAGAAATAGAGCGTAGCCTAGCGAGCATCACACCCCGATTATGATGGGATTCTATGTGTGTAACGACTCGCTATTTTAGACTATTCGCATCCGCACATGTCGGACTTGAATAATTCAAAATACCGAATTGTTAATTTAAATTTGACAAAACTGAGATATACAGTAAATAAATAATCATAGAACCACAAACACAGAGTAATAATATGCAGCGGAAGTAAAAGAAAAATAGTAGTTCATGAAGCTACTATAAAAATATATAAGATACATCAGAGTTTACAACAGAAGTCTCGAATACAATAGTCGAATACAATAATCAGAATACATCACTGTAATCAACTGAATATCTGAAAGCTGGGAAGATAGCTGGATCTCCAAGCGAAGCTCCAACTCTAAAGGTGAGCCTCGAAAGCTGGTACTCTCAGTCTGACCCGAGCGTACAGCAAAACACAAAACACTCGAGTCAGGATTAATATTCTCATATCAATAAATCCAACTCAAGTGAAATAGCAATCGAAATACAAGTAACTCCAAGGATGTTAGAATAACCATCCTCTAAGGATCCGTTAAACTATCTAATATGTAGTAATATACGCTAAATAGATAATGTCTATCAGTAATATAAAATATCAAAATAGTGTTAAGGCGTTACCATTATCCCTCTTAACACATTTTATATAAATGTCATAGTCTATACAGCACTGTAAACTCCACCGTAAACTAGTGGGATATCAGGGAGTACTTCATAGGTATAACACAAAACAAATTCGTAGTGGTCACGTAAATAGGGATACAAGTATGACAAGGCACATGAGGCAATATCCAAGGTAGTGAAACTACCGTTCGCCTGATGCGGACTGGTGAGAACGCATCGCCGCAGCGATCGCAACACCGCGAAACAACACTTCTGAAATTCCGAGGGTGCACCAATCAATCACAAGTAATGAGTAGTAGTTACGAAGAAGTGTGTCCGCTCGAGGTGGCTAACCCCATTTGGCCCGGCACGGCTCCTGATTTTAATCATTTCCAATTTGACACAAGTGTCAAGGCTATCCATTATCGTTCTCTTTCTTCAGTCATCACGTACATCATTCCAACCACTTTGTTCTGGATCATCACTCCGCGTATAGTTATTAAAGTGGTTTTCGGTTTAGATAGAGAGTATATCCATAACCGATTCCGGTTTCTTTAATAACTTTCGTAATTATTACACCGATTGGTCGTTTAATATATTTCAAAAACCAAATCAATTCAATTTCAATTTTAATTCGTAAATCAACATTTCGTTTGTCTTTCTAAATCAATTTTCAAAGTTTACGTTTCAAAACTTCCAAATTACCATTTCAAAATCTTATAATTCGATTTCAACTTTTATTTAAACAATTCAATTATTGATTCAAATTCATATATGAATTTTATTTCGAAATCATTTAAATAAATAAATTTAACACTCAAATCAATTTCAAATTCATTGATTTCATTCAATATTCGTTAAGTTACTTTATCATTCAAAACAATTTTACTTAATTCCCAATTCATTAAATCAATTACTTACGTTCATCTTCATTATATCAAAACTTCAAATTTAACTAAATTAGATTCGTCAAATCAAATTTCCAAAATTACAAGTCTTACATTAATTTCAATAAATCACATTTTATTTCTTGTTAAAGAAATTCAATTTCATTTATTTACTTACTCGGTTACACATTTCAAACTCAATTAATCAAGAACTAAATTTCATATATTCAAGAAGTTCAATTTCACTTATCATCTTACTTAAATTTTCCAAAACTTAACTAATAAAGAAACAAAATTTCATTTACTAACGAAGTTCAAATTCACTTATTCAAAATTTCAATTTCTCTTATCAAAGAATTCAAATTTTATTCAATTATCAAATAATTCAATCTTATTCAATTATTAAATAATTTCAACTTAATTATAAATCCAAACTTAATTATTAAATCATTTCAAACTTAATTCAATGAATAATTCCAAATTTAATTGTTAAATAATTAAATTCAAAACAACGTTCTTTCATCAGTTATTACAGTAATATTTTGTTTCAGATTTCAATATTAACATTTTCCTTTTATCAAAATTTACGTTCCAAATTTTATTTCAAAACCTTATTATTCAAATAAAATCTTTATTTTATTTCAAATCAAATTATTGACCAATCGGTTTATTTAATTCTCTATCCTAAGTCAAGTTCATTTTGGGTATTTATCATTTCAACCCGATTCCAATTCAATTCACAAATCAAAGCATAGCAAAGGAAACTTGCAGTGTGATAACACGGATGGTGTCAAAATAAATAAACAAGCAATAACACAATCAATAACAATCCAATAATTAATTCAAATAATCCCGAAATAATCGTATTAATTCGCGTTGTTAGTTGTGCGAATTAATATAATTATCTCTAGAATCTACACTATCATTTCATGTAGATTAAAGATTATTACATTACGGTTTTTCCCACTTGTCGTTCAATTTCAATTTCACATTTTATTCTACAATAATTAATCCAATATACGTTCAAAGATTCAAAATATAATTTATCAAATTCTACGTGTCAATTAACTTAACAATTAAAAGGGGTCATATTATTCAAATTAACTAATCAAATCCAATACATATGTCAATTCAAAAAAAATTTAAACTATCCTACGTCAAATTCAATTGCATAATATTTATCACTTTATACATTACAATTTACATCCAATATTAACAGCAAACAATCAATCAATTATCAACCAAAGTGGATTATTATTGCATACATAACAGATAACAGTGTCAGATGTCAAAAGTGAACTGATACATAAATAACAGTGCAATAAATAACAGCAGTATATTTCAATTGTCGTTCCAATTGAAATCAAATTTAATAAATAAAAGAATATTAATCGTGAGTGATTACTCACCTTTCGAGGCTAGAGATGATTCGTCACATAGAATTAGCTATGAATCCAAGCGCGAATTGCAAAGCAGAGTGGATTGGCACGAATTGACGAACAAAGCTGATCAATAGGAATGGACGAAATCGAATCAGAATTGGATTGTTGGATGTAATTGGTATAAGTGAACTCACGGGTAACTATATATAAATCATATTTAATATTCAACCATATATTAATTAAATATAAATATGAGTTTCAAAAAAAATCATAATTTTAAATTAAAACATATATATATATATATATATAAAATCAACATATATGCATTACTGCAGCCCATAGTTTAATAACTTAAATATAATTTGTAGTCAGATAACTAAAAAAACAGATAATAAGTATGCATTATAAGTAACATAATTTCAACTTAATAACTGTATATATTTTGCACATCAAAATATAAGTAACAGATAATAATAGGTAAAAAATATAAGTATGCATTATTATTTATTTTCAACTTGATAAATGTAAACATAAATGACTTAAGGTAAACCATACATATATTGTACATAGGTTAATATATAAACCTTCATGCTTATATGAAAGCAAGGTGACCGAAATATACAAAATATTTGCAGACTTGCTAAAATAAATCAAAATGCAAATAATATTTATAACCACACATGTAGCTTATACTTTGTATACTTTATAAATTTTACTACATAACTTTTCGGAAAATGCGAATTTTTTTTTTCTTTTTCAAATAGTTTTAAGGTGTAATTTAAAGCTTGCTTTTGAGAAGGAGCATATGCGAATCAAGTTTCACAACAAGGGACAGACCTAGTTTCCACTAAGATAAATGACATGCCTGAATATCCATGCATGACATTCCAAAATTTCACTGGTCACCATCGGTTGCCTGAACTTCCAAGTTCTTCCCATGAAATGGCTGCACAAGGAATTTTCTATGCAGAAGAACTCCAAACTGCCTCGCCATTGACTAGGAAGTAATTACAGAAAAATATGAGAGGTTCAAACTTATTAGAAACCCAAGGACAATGCATAAAGTAATCCAAGATTCTACATACAATATTATACACGAATACTTCAGCGACACAAAGCTCGAGTGCACATGGATTGGGTCGCTAAACTTGTACAGAGGCGGTGGAAGAGCTCGGCAACTGTGGTGAGGCCAGTGGAGGCTTGAAGCGCGGGTAGCGGAGACGCCTGCACAGGCTCGGGTGGTAGGTGGTTGGCGTTGATGCTAAGATGTGAGGGAGGAGAAACTAGTGGACGAAGTAATTTGTGGCCGAAATGATGGAACAAGTGGGGAGGTGGAGCGGCAGTTACGTTCGTTCAGGGCGGAGATGGTGTGGCAGGCCGAGGTTGTGGAGGCCTTAGTCACGCTTGGTTGTGATGGCTTCTCGTTGGTGAGGCACTGCAGTGAGGGAGGCCGGAAGGAGCTGACGCGTCGGTACTTGATGAGCGGGCCGAGCAGGTGAGGATGCGTCGGAGGTGCATGTGGCGTGGAGAGGGAGGGTGCGGTAAGGCCTTTTTTTTTCATGGCCAAAACTTAGAAGAGCAAGAAGAAAGACAGAGCGCATGCAACAAAGTTTGAGAAATAGATATAAAGGTATGCAAGCAAAGATTGAAAAATGTGAATGCACCGTTCAAAATGTGAAACGATAGAAAGTGTATGGTCAAGAACAATTTTTTACAAGGAATACTGACAGTTGGCAGTGTGGAAGGTTTCCAGAAACGACGATGATGTTGATGATGGTGACACCAACAATTTTTATTTGGAAAGCATGTAGTTCAATGTGATCCAAATATTACTGGAGATTGAATTGCAGTCAAAATAAGTTAGGGGTTTAGACTGTAAAAAGGCATTTGATTCCGTAATTTATGAACAAACAAAACTGAAAATGTTGGTCGCTTTGAATTCCATATTCTAAGGTTCGGTAGAAACTTGTTGGAAAGATTGTAAAATACAATTATCTGATTTTATTTGTTTCTCAGTAACCATTAAATAGTCATCTAACTGCAAAGTCAATTCAAAATTTTCAGATGTGTTTCAAGCTATATTTTCTGTTCTTAACAATAACATCACATTAATTACTTTACTTTTCTTAGCTTTAGGCATAGCTTCTAGAGTCACATAATCGTGTGCTGAATTTACTTTTGGAAATGCATCTGGCGGAATTAATATCAGAATGTTTGAACATGAATATAAAGGGAAACTGAAGATAGTCAGTATCGACCATTGTGTCAACTCTCAGTCAATTGAACAGCAAATGGTTGTTGGCTTAAAACGTTAAGAATTGAGTAGTCATCAGAAGTTAAAAGGGCCAATTCGAAACCGATACAGTCACTCGTTTCACAGTTTTGTCGTAAACTGGACACCGAAACGAACATATAAATATATCATGAAGATCAGCTTGACGAGATGATCAAAACGGTATATGAATATCAGTGGTACGATCGAATTATAAAAATTCGAAATTTTTTTACTACGAAAAATGCAAGAAAATCGCGGAAAAATAAGATCGACGGAGCCAAAAATGTCCGAATTTGGAAAAACGACAAACTGACAACTTGCTCAAAAGATGTTTTATAATTTTTCTATGTAAAAATATTTTGGTTTTGAAAACATTTTATTTTAATCGCTTTTTAACTGATTAAATTGAAGTAAATTTACGCGCGAAATAAACTTTCATATTTTCGGACGAAAATTTACCGGTTGCTATATTTAACTGGACGTATTCCAAATATTAAATTTTTATTTCAAAATTTAGTTGTTTAAAATTTCACAAAATTTTAATTAATAACGCTATTAAAACCAGTTAAATTTACGGGTCGTTACAATGTGGTCATATGTATGATCGCATTTCGAATGGTAGTGATTTGGGTTATCAGATGTTCTGAGCTTTAGGTATCAGATGCGTCTAGGCCTCATGGCATGGATGCACGAAGTCTAAGTCCTTCGATGTTATTCTCATATTGTATCCACTTTTAGCCATTTGTGTTGTTGAATAACGGTGTTTGAGTGTTGGATGTAAGCCATGGATACAGATGAATCTTTCCACTAGTTACCTATCATGTTGGAAATCCAATCCCAATACGAGATTTACGGTTTTGATTTTATTCCCAAAATAGCTGTAACGACTTGCAAACATTTCAACTACCCCTTTTCTGATATCATATATTCTGTTCGGTATATTCCATTGACCTAGTCCGGATGTATTACCTTAGACTTAGTCCAGATATTAACACCTTATTTGAATAAATCTATTTGAAAAGTGTTTTCGAAAGAATATCAATAAAAATAATTACAAGTGCATTTTGGTACAAAAGTATTTTAGTTATCATAAGATAAAAACCCGTCTTTGTTTATGTATGGGTGTGGTATTATGAGATACCCTTCTTTTTAAAGGTTTTGATAACATAGTCATTTTAAATTTCGAGTATCTCACGTTGGTTTATCAAGCCTGATCGGGTATTTCTAATATTTGGGTCAGATCCGAGTAGTTTTTGTGAGAAATGCGGATTGCGGATCTTAAGGCTAGAATTAGCATAGAGGTGGGGGGGGTGAATAATGTTTTAAGAAATTATTAAATCATTTTGAGTTTATGTTAATTTGAACACAAATGTATGCAATATTCAGACACAGATATGTTCGTAGAATCAAATACAGATGCAGAAATAAAGTAAAAGCAATAAAGCAAAGAACACACCGGATTTTATACTGGTTCGAAGTTACCCTACATCCAGTCTCGCACACAAGTACGAATTTCCTTTCAAAAGTAATTTTTACAATTACACCCTCGATTTCAAGGCCACGAGGTACACTACTTCAGATTCACAATCCTTTGGGTAGAGATATTTGATTTTACGGGTAGTTCACCCAATTGATTTCACAGGCTACAATCACACATTTTCTCGCTTGATTGATTTCACAGGCTACAATCACACTTTTTTTCGTTTAATTAATTACAAAGAAGCCTATAACTCTGAATAGCACTGAGATCTTGTTGAGATAGTAATAGAGCATCAAACCAGAGATAATCTAGTTAGATTCAATGTTGATTTTTTCATAGTAATTGTAAAAACATATATATAAAGAAATGTGAAAGAAGAAGAGGAGTGAAATCAGAGAAAATATAAATATAAATTCGTTTAAAACTGCCCCTATTTATAGTAGAACAATAGCCATGTCCATTCATGAAATGATATGACAAATAGGCACTTCCTTTGAAATTCAAAATTTTGAAATCAACTGCCACCTTATCGACAGGGTTCCCTAGGGGTTGTCGACAAGCCTATGGTATTTTTGGTAATTTATTTTTCTTTGAAAATAACTTCTATCTTGTATTAAAACTATTTTAAACTTTATGAATATACTTAAATATAGTTAACATACATAAATAAATATAGAGAATAATATTTTGATATATCTAAGATTTTACTATAATTTTTTATTTAAATCTAAGTATAAATATTAAAAGTTAAATATATTATTATTAAAAGATAGTTTAAAACCAAGGATAATTTTATATTGAAGATAAAGATCATTTTGAGGCTAAAAATATTTTAAAACCAGGATAGATGTTTTTGATTCTTTTAAAAGGAAGGTTTTGAAATCATTTTGAAAACAAAATATAATTTTGTAAAAACATTTGAATAAAAGTTAGTGGATACAAAACAATATTCCATTAGATTTTTCGTAGGTTCCATCCTACTTAGGGTTCCATCCTTTAACAGGCTCGAAGTGGATTCTATTCCACGAATAAATTAGATTTTAAGGTGCCAATACTTTTCTGGAGTTTTAACAAAATTCCTAATTAAATTACTTATTATTGAAATATTGAACTCTTGATAATCTTGATACTCATGAGTCTTCAATCTTGATATCTTGAATCTCTATACTGTACAGTCTTCATTCTTGATACCTACATGATTAAATCTTGCATATACATATATATCTAAACTATAATCTTAGTATTTATTTTATAATCTTATTATAAGGCTGCTGTCATCAAAACCATCTTCTCAGGGACTAACAGTCTCCCTCTTTTTTATGATGACAACATTTGTTTATAAAATATTACTTCTATCCTAATAACTCCCCCTAAAACTAATAACTCATCCTTAATCTATGCCTAACTATCCTATTTTATACTTCTCCCCCTTTGTCATCAACAAAAACTAACTCCAAACTATATAACTCCCCCTTAATCTAGTACTATATGACATATGATTGTAATGATAGTGTTATCATAAATAATCAACACTTAGTTCTAAAACTAAAACTTAGTCCTTAATAACTAACTATCCTAACTAAGAATCCATATATGATAATGCTTATAATAGTGATAATTATATGTAAGAACACAAATGTGAGAAATCAAATGTGAGAAATCAAATATAAGAACACAAATCATTTATTAATTATATATTGTTATATTTACATTTGGGTAGAAAACATAAGTAAGATCATATAATAATAAGAATGAGAGAAAAGAGACTAATGTGTATACATATTATGTTTTGCACACCATTTATCAATCCAAACCAAACCAAATCAATTCAAATCAAACAAAACAATCAAATAAAATCAAATATTACGATGAACTTCCACCCATCCTTCTTCTCCAAATATAGGGTCCGCTTTAATGGCATCCCAATTTCATTTTCATTGATGAGAGAGACTGGAGGATGTGCTTCATTATCATCTTTGTGCAGGAAGGAAATCATCCATCATATCGCATCAAAATGATTTTCTTGCTACTTGATCATCTGCATTTGACTCAACTCTAAGTGTCGCTGATTACGAAGGATGAAAGAAAGAATATTTTTAAAAGAGTTAAGGGTTTCTTCAAGATTCTTGGTCAAACTATGAATTGGATTGGCCATATTTGAGTTTGCAAGAAGAAATATAGATAAAGTAGATAAGAAATGATTTTGAGTGATGAATTCTGAAAGAAATATGTATTTATACGTGTAGAAATTCGTTTGAAATGAATAGACACATGGCAGTTATTCATTTCAAATTTAAAATGAAAAGTCATTTCTGACCCGTACTTGTCGGCATGGTCATGGGGGTTGTCGATAGGGGTCAGTTAATTTTGATGACTCATTTTGATTTTGTGAATAATTGTGTGTGTGTGTGTCTATATATATAATATACTAACATTTATTTTGGAGATAGGATAAGCTAGATAACAGAAAAGTAATTCAATTTCGTTTCATAATAGAACGATACAATGACTAAACATTAAGAACTACACGAACATTCAAATCAAAACAAATTAAAACTAATACAACAAGACATGAAAAGGTAGAATTAGTTAGAGGATGACGAAGATGAAGATAATCCAAGCTTCTTGCTAAGTTTGAAGAAAAACTTGTTCATCTTGGATGACATTTTATCCAACTTCTTACTAATGGATCGTTTAAGTGTCCGTTGATTCTCAATAATGATCTTTTGATTTTTGAGTAAGGTTTTGTTGGTTGGATTAGAGGGATAGTCAATACTTTCCAAGGATGTTTCACTTTCTTCTTCTTCTATTTCCATTTCATCTCCTTCTTCTTCTTCTTCTTCTTCCATCTCCTCATGAGCCAAACGCTCTTCCTTTTCGGCAAGAGTTTCGTATGGTTGAAAAACATATGGAATTTTCATAAGAGAAATGTTTGGGAGATTAAAAAAAAAATTGAAACAAATTCTTCTCCTTTGAACACTATTTCAAAATAATTAAAAATTCGAGTGAGATATATTCCAACAAAGTGTTTTCACTCATTGCAAGATTTTTGGGACGAAATTCATGCAAAATAACTTGAGCCCAACTAAAATCATAATTTTCAAAAATAGAAAAAAGTGCTTTGCAAACTTTTGAAGTTGGATTGTTAAAACTCCCTGATCTTGGGGTCAAAGTATGTTGTAAAAGAAGATTAACAATTCTAGCTTTTGGTCGAAAGTTTCGATTTATGAAATCAAAGTTATTTCCTTCGAAAATATGATGAAATGTCTCACGATCACTTTCATCGCTATTAAAACTAGAAAGATCCATTCCCGTGCTCCTGCAATTGAGAATGGTACCCAAAATATCACAATTTAAAATGATTCTAGTGCCTTTGACATTACTCTAAATTTCATCATCATTTCCATTATAAAATCCACGGTTTAGATTTTCATAGAAAATTTTAACAAAATTTGGATAACAAACAAATCATTTTGTGAAGCATCAATAAGACTAAGAACTTGATTATTTGCAAAAAGAGAATCGATTTCATAAGAAGGGAAATCTTGAAATAGAGCAAACTTCCAGGGATGGACTTTTCCATAGTTAGCATAGTTGATATATATGCTTTTATAGCCTCCGGATCATTGTAAAGTTGCTCTTTTATCTTTCTGGGAATTCTCATTGTGGAAGGGTTGCTTGAAGAAGCCATTAGAGTAGAGAGCATGATATTTTGAAATAAGAGTTTGAATTTGAAAATGAAAGTGAAAAGTTGTGATAAGAGATAGTGAATAAATAGATTCTCAAAGGACACGTTCTCTGGTCAAAAAGTGACTTTTCAGAGACTCGAATGAAGTGAAAAGATAGAGGAAAACTCAACATTTGAATTCAAAATTTGAATTTCAAATTTCTGTACCCCTGTCGATAACATGGTGGGGACCTGTCGACAGGTGTCTCTGAATTTTCATGATTTATTTCTCTTAAGTATTCTAATATATATATATATATATTATCTTTAATGTCTATATATATCTGGAATATTACTAGAATTATAGTATATTCCATAAAATATTATGATATTATTAAAAAACAATAATAGTAAAATAATAGTAAAAAAAGGATAAAAAATAAAATAAAAAAAAATTCAAACAACACACCAATTCAAAATCAACCAATCAAGCATTCAATTCTAAGCATACAATTTCAACGAATGTATTGTAAATGTGTGCCTTTTTCTGAGTCCGTTTCTCTGAATTCGTTGGAGTCGTGAACAACCGTGAAACACATATTTGAATTACCTGTCTTCTGATCATCATCGCTTGAAGACGAGTCTGAGTCATCTAGAGTAGCAGTGAATGCACGTTTTCGTTTCTTTGCGGAATCATCGTTTATAGGAAGATTTTGTCTATCTGGATGCGGTCAGTCTCTTTTGATATGGCCTGGTTCGTCACAGTTGAAACTTTTAATTAGTTTAACACTACATTTTGATTTCCAGAGTTCTTATAGTTGTTTCTCTTGAGATTATTTATCTTTCTGTATTTCAGAAATTTCCAAAAATTCTTGGTCATAAAGGCTATCTCTTTATCATTATCGCTGTTTGAGTCTGATCTATCGGCCAATGCATTGAATGCCATTGATTTCTTTTCAAATGCTTTGCTTTCTCTTCTCTCAATCATTTGGACTTCAAACGACATTAGATTTTCAATTAATTCTTCTATCTTTAAGGTACTGATGTCATTTGCCTCTTCGATCGCAAGTGTCTTTTGATCTCATTCAGGAGTAAGAGAATTTAAGATTTTTCTGACTTGATCTTCTTCCGAAATTTTTTCCCCAAGGATATTAGAGGATGCACAATATTCTGAAATCTACTATACATATCGAAAATAGACTCATTAAAATTCATTTTAAATAATTGAAACTGATTTGTGAGCATGGAAATTTGGTCTGTTTAACTTTGTTTGTTCCTTCGTGAGTAACTTGCAAAGTTTTCCAGATTTCATATGTAGACTTACAAACTTACGCTCTATTAAATTCATTTCTATCAAGTGAACAAAACAAAATATTCATAGCTTTAGAGTTGTTTTGTGCAACGGTCTTTTGCTCAGCAGTCCACTGTGCAAAATCAGTTGTGGGTTCAAAATATTCAGTCTGTGTGATATTCCAAGTGTCTAGTCCTATAGATTGTAAATATATTTTCATCCTACATGCCCAAAATGCATAGTTACTGCCATTAAAAAGTGGTGGTCTGACAGTAGACTGACCTTCTACAAATGAACTAGTGACAGGGATAATAGAACCAGTGTTGATTAGTATTAATAGTACCAGTGTTGGTAGCCATTTTGAAAATTTTTCAAAATTCAGATTATGTAACTTTGAAAACCTTGCTCTGATACCAAATGTGAGAAATGCGGATTACGGATCTTAAGGCTAGAATTAACACCAGAGGGGGGGTTGAATAGTGTTTTAAGGAATTACCAAATCTTTTTGAATTTATGTTAATTTGAACACAAATGTATGCAATATTCAGACACAGATATGATCACAAAATCAAACAAAGATGCAGAAATAAAGTAAAAGCAATAAAGGAAAGAACACACCGGATTTTATACTGGTTCTGAGTTACCCTACATCCAGTCCCACACACAAGTACGGATTTCCTTTCAAAAGCAATTTTACAATTACACCCTCGATTTCAAGGCCACGAGGTACACCACTCCAGATTCACAATCCTCTGGGTAGAGATACTTGATTTTACGGACAACAAGTTCACCCAATTGATTTCACAGGCTACAATCACACCTTTTCTCGCTTGATTGATTTCACAAGCTACAATCACACATTTTCTCGTTTAATTAATTACAAAGAAGCTTATAACTCTGAACAGCACTGAGATTTTGTTGAGATAGTGATAGAGAATCAAACCAGAGATGATCTAGTTAGATTCAATGATGATTTCGGCAGAGTAATAATAAAAATATATATAAAGAAATGTGGAAGAAGAAGAGGAGTGAAATCAGAGAAAATATGAATATAAATTCGTTTAAAACTGCCCCTATTTATAGTAGAACAACAGTCATGTTCATTCGTGAAAGGATATGAGGAATAGACACTTCCTTTGAAATTCAAATTTTTGAAATCAACTGCCACCTTGTCGACACGGGTCCCTAGGGGTTATCGACAAGCCTATGGTATTTTTGGTAATTTATTTTTCTTTGAAAATAACTTCTATCTTATATTAAAACTATTTTAAACTTTATAAATATACTTAACTAAAGTTAACATACATAAATAAATATAGAGAATAATATTTTGATATATATAAAATTTTACTATAATTTTTATTTAAATCTAAGTATAAATATTAAAAGTTAAATATATTATTATTAAAACCAAGGATAATTTTATTTTGAAGATAAAGATCATTTTGAGGCTAAAAATATTTTTAAAACAGGATAGATGTTTTTGATTCTTTTAAAATGAAGGTTTTGAAATCATTTTGAAAACAAAATATAATTTCGTAAAACCATTTGAATAAAAGTTAGTGGATACAAAACAATGTTCTACTAGATTTTTCATAGATTCCATCCTACTTAGGGTTTCATCCCTTTAACAGACTCGAAGTGGATTTCATTCCACGAATAAATTGGATTTTAAGATGCCAGTGCTTTTCTAGGAGTTTTAACAAAATTCCTAATTAAATTACTTATTATTGAAATCTTGAACTCTTGATAATCTTGATACTCATGAGTCTTCAATCTTGATATCTTGAATCTCTATACTGTATAGTCTTCATTCTTGATACATGCATGGTTAAATTCTGCATATACGTATATATCTAAACTATAATGTTAGTATTTATTTTATAATCTTATTCTAAGGTTGTTGTCGTCAAAACCATCTTCTCAGGGACTAACAGTTTCAGGTTTAGTTGAAAACGGTTGGAGTTTTCAGAGGAGAGCTGGAGATTTTCGCCATCGTATGGACATATTCTATTATCCGCTACATCTACTTCATTTGTTTTGTTGTTTGTCAGCATTTGTAAGGGTAGGTGTTATAACTGTTCAGGTTGAATATATGTTAGACTTTGATATTGCATTTTAAAATTTTCCGCTGTAAAGACTGTTATTGAACTAATATGTTATTCCATTCGTGTGAGATTCCGTTCCGTCTTTATTTTTCTTTCTACCCTTAATGATCCGTCTTTTCGTACAATTTGAGTTGGACATGTGTGGTTTATTATCGATTCAAATAGTATGGAAAAACGGGCCGCTACACTACTTGCTAGAACAAGATCTAAAAGCCATAAAATGATGAAGCCATAGTGACTTTTGATGAAGCTATAAAAAACGTTTCTGCCTTCTGCACAATTATTGTATACACAACAAATTTGTTACAATGTATACATTCAAAATAATCAATAGAACAATAGTGGTCTGGAAAAATCTATACGGAAACATTATGCACACAATTACTTAATCTGCAACCCATAAGGAATTGCAAGCCTCTAAGTATTCGTCTCTCCAGCCAAATCTAAGCTCCATGGAGTCATGGTACCATTGCCTGTTAATTGCCAAATCCAGCTTCAAATATATAAACACACAGATATACATGCATAAATTCATCGACAGCAGAATAGAAGTTGCAAGCGGGGGTGCACCCAACAACATGGACTGTTGGATGAACAACCTAATGATGTAAACATCTGGTGCAGCTTAGCAGTTTTCAGTGGTAGCTAAAATGCATTGGACTTTTAAGCCTAACTATTTGATTATTGGTTTTACAACAGAATAAAGGTTTTTCGTTCTCTCTATTGGATGTCCTTATGAGGCTTTGGTATGTGTTTAGACTAGTTTATTTAAAAGGTTTGGGAACTCATTGTTGTCAATTAACCTGTGTTAAAATAGATGTACGTGTGGTGTAATATTTTGGTGAAGATGCTGGTACTAACAGCTCAGTAAGGAAGTTAAGCAGGGCAACGCCAGAAATATATTATTTTTATATCAACAGATAAAGCTTAAGCATGATAATAATATATAGGAAATCAATGTGTATGGCTAGCTGAAGTAGAGATGTACTCATTAGGTAAGCATGAAGGAGAAAAGATGTGAATTTCATTAAAGCCTACCAAAGGAATATTGTTATACTGCTCCCGATATAAAATTCAAGACTTTCAGTTGGCTTGAAGCTTTTAAATACATTGTGGACCTCCTCTGCTGCTTCATTACTTATTTCATCCTACCACAACGCAAATATTCATCTTATCGTTCCCACTAAACACCACGTAGAAAAATTTCATTCTACAGCACGAGTTTTTATGGTTCCTCAATCACAACTTCCACTTCACCCAATGTTACACACTACTTTATAAACATACCATTAGAACAGTGGACATGGTTTAATTTAGCATAAAGAACTCAGTCCAAATATTGTTTGGTAACTGCACAAGTGCACATATAAGACTTAGCTGGCACAAAGCTTGAAGATAATGATAGATGTAACTTAGCATGAAGATATTGTATATGTATTGTAAACCAATAACATATGTATCCATCTTATCCACTGGAAGAAATAAATCCATTCTTTATACATGAACCATGCAAAATCAAATTCAACAAAGTTTCTTCAATGTCAACAAAGGAAAAATCGAGCAAACATGAAACTATGAAAACAACAGTTGGGCCACTTATAAGCTTTTCATGGCACCCAAAGGAAAAGTTCAAGCAAAGCAGGAAACTGAAAATTCACAGTTCGTAGACGCTTGTAGGGTCCATTCTTTACAAAGCTAGCGGGGTATTTGAACGGAGAAGTTGATTGAAAGAGGAATGTGTTTGGTGATGCGAAAGGGAAATTTAAACGGAGCATTTGATGACGGATTAGGAGAAGGGAGGAAGAAAAGAAGCGAGCGGAGTATAAACGGAGAAGTTGCAGCATCAGACGCTTCCGACGCGTTAGGAACAGTAGTGGGGCATTAAAGAATAAAAATTGCCGAATGGTACCATCAGCATGTTATCAAGGATATACACGATGCACACGCCACGACGTTCAACAGAAAATTCACAGAACTGGAATAGTTACAATGAACTGTCTACAACAATGAAGTTTGCAACTGGAAGACCCTCTTCGGTATAAAGTATTAAAAGATCGAACTTGATTATTTCTGAATTTCAGCCGATGTTTTCTATTATGAATATTCATTTATTATCTTGAAACTTTTACAAATGATTTGATCGCTCTATGGGCTTTTAACTTCTTGTCCAGGCAAATGTTTAAAATACTATGTGGATTTCATTTTCTATTATTAAAGTTATTATTTGCATTTTTCTCAACTCCCCCATGCTTCTCGTGAATCCCAATTTCGTTATCATTTATATTTTCTGGATTACTAACAATTCAAGCTAACATTGAACCTTTACCGCTCCACTTTGATTCAAATTCTAATTAGAATCTTGTAATTAAATATTTTTTAACATTGTTTAGGCAGATATATGCATGATGTGCATCAACCTACAAATACAGATAAAAGGAGAGTGTTATATGCTAACCAGTACAAAAGTGTGGAAGAATTTTTTTTATTCCAACCATAAATATACGTATTTTACCAATATTTCCATGCCAAAAAAATTCCAATCAAATGAATAACATTCCACGCTATAACTATAAGACCTATGAGTGGATCGATTGCTAAGGCTACTAGTTAACAAGGGATTTAAAATCAATAATACCAAGGATTTCAGAAATAGCTTAAAATTAAAGGGAATAAAATGAGGGGAAAAGAAGATGGGGAAAAGTATGATTACTTGCAGACGAGAGAGCAACTGAGTAGATCGACGCAGTCCAGCTGAGAGAATACGCGATATATGATTATGTGTGACGGAACGCTAAAAGCGATTGACGGAGTGGCGAACTCGCAATTTCCTCCTTCGCCATTATCCCTCCCTTCATTTTCCACCTGCGTCAGCATGATTGAATCGACTGCAGGAGCTAACTTACTTTTAGTATATGTGCAACAGTTTTGGACGCTTCTTGTCGTCATCATATTTGACGCCTCTTTCAAAACATTATTATTTAACCAGAAATTTTATTTTTGTTCACCGGTTTGTTTTAAACGAGAAATTTGAAGCGTTAACAGCAGCACAAACGGTGGCGTCAAATCATAAACTTTCATTTTAATTTTCCCAACTCCACCAAAAGAACATGATGCAGTATTTATTTAACGGTGATGGTTAAAAAGAGTCCACACATGAATGATGTATATTTCTAACCAGTACAACTCTACCATTAGAAAAACCGATCGTTTGGTTAATCAGTCGAAAGCTATAAGCAATCTATAGTTTACAAGTGAACACAGCTGCTCATTTATTGAAATTAATAATTATACAGCTCATGCATGACTAAGTACATACCTAAATATCATTTTACCGTCGATGCATTTCGAAATTTGATTTTAAATGTTTGGTTTATAAACGTCCCACGTCGATTTGGATTCTCCATTACATTTATCTTTACCACAATTATTTTGGTAGTTCACTGCATGAGGTTTATTTAAATAAAAATCCATCTCAACTTTGCATAGTATGTATTTGATCTCGGACATTTATTTTGCTGACATGTTGGATTAAATTTGACTTTTATTCATTTTATTGACGTGGTGGGACATTGCTTTTATAATCCATGCACATTTCACCATACCTTATCTTTACCGAACCTTTTAAAGGCATGTATCAATGTGTCTACTTTGATTATAAACCAAAAGCGAATGATCTAATTCTACAGCCATGAAAAATTTAACATGAGGAAATTTAAATTGTTTGCCAGGGCCAGACACCAAAATTGCACATTAAAATGATCTCAGAAAGTCGATGTTAATTGTAAAAAATGAATCAAAAAATCAATGTCAGCAGCACCCGAAGTAGACCACTAAATAGAAAGTACATATGAACAAACATATTTACAGAAGAAAACATATTCATATTTAAGCCTCGTACTTTTATTTAAAACATGGTCAATAAACGTGAATATACTACACGAATCCTTGTTAAATTCATGCATGGAAGCCAAAACCAGTAATCACATAAGAAATGACTTGATAACGGACAGGAGAGCTGAGAGCGCTAGGAATGCAAATCCTGCAAATCCCAAGGCAACCAATATGTAAGCTTGTATGCAGAATGGTTTTTTTGTGTGCATGTATCTCCTTTGGTCAAATTGTGGGTTTCATATGCTCCTGATGCCATGGCTGATAATAGCATATACGCAAACACCTGTATGCAATTCAAACATGAGTCATATGTGGATAATTGAATACAAATTTCACATATGTAACGTTATGTAGACCCGACTGGCGCTTGATTGTTGTACTTCAAAGTTGAAGCAACTTGGAATCATGAAATATTAATAAACAATTTAATTAGAGGCAGTGAGTTGAAAGATAGTCATCTAATTTGTAGCATTTGCAAAAAGTACACTCTTTGTATATTTTCATTTGGTTGCAAAAATTTTGCGAAATCCCTCCAAAATTTCTTAAACACAAATGTAATGAAAATTAACAAAAATACTTAGGATCAAGTTGTAAATTCATTTTAAGAAATGCTAAATGAACCGCGAGACATATAATTAATCATAAAGTATTATCATAGCTTTACCATCGGATATTATTATTCTATGAACTTAATTAGATTAATTATGGAAGTCCATTTTCAAGAGGTCAATCCATGGTCGATACCCTTGTCACATAAAGAAATTATTATAAAAACATACTAACGGCTACATGCCATGACACCATGTGTGAGTGTTTGTAATTTTTAATCAAATTTCAATAAAAAATAAATAATTACTCTTTCAAAATTATAAAATAAATAATTTCTTTTAATCATGATTATGTTTTATTTTTGAAAAATATATTGACAAAAATATATAATTTATTTTTGATGAATGGAAAATGTGCTCTCACCTCAACACATTGTTTTGGTACGACCGATTGTCCGATCAAACCAACTTCAATAGCACTCGGCATCTTTTCAGAAAAGGGGATGATAATAGCATTAGAGTTGAATAAGCCTGATGTGCACAATAAGCCTCTTACCTGTGTTTGTAATCCATGACACCCAAATTAGCTACGATGTCGTTATGTTTGCATGAAATCCAAATTATATTTCTTACATATCTTCTCTTCAAGTTACACCAAAATAAAGCAAACTATGTAAGCAACAATGGCTATGAAGATAGGATGAATATGATATTTGGTATTTGTGTACCTTCAAACATAATAATATATGTTCTGACAAATGTAAATATATCATGCATGCCATGTTGGGTAAAGTGTGCATATCTATTTAGATATTTACTATAGAATGTATGAATGCAATATATGAAAGAAAGTGCATGGTAGATCATAATATTACGGGATAGTGAGTGCACTGTCTCATATTTTAATGCACATTCAAAAAAAATTAATCTTCTGGTTTTTAATCTTTAATTAGTCATTTATCACTTTAATGAATCAAGCACCACACCGATACATATAAAGATGTTATTTGTAAAATTACTCTAGCGCATGATTCAGTAGATCAATTTAACACCAATAGCAGGTACAAGAAGATAATGCGCATCCATATTTGTAAAATAATATCAAAATGATTAGATAAGGTCAAAATATAAAGGAAAAAAACTGCTAAGAATAATTTTTTAGGAGCATGTAGTTTGCTCAAAACTAGCTCAAACAGATTTAGTTCTACAAATCACACATTGGTCCATAGTGTATATTCAAAAGAGTAAACATGATCGATTTGGTTTACCTACCGTATTATCATGTCTTCATGGTCTTGCCATCTGACCAAAATAGTCTTATCTAGCAACACATGGGAATCTTATCTAGCAACTCATGTCAACCAAAATCCACTTTATCAATAATCTTGCTATCTAAAGTGTTCAAGGTTTTGAATTTTGATTTTTCAGAATTTTGCTTTGGACCTCTTGCTCCTCTATCCGATTTCATCTTGTTGATTGGAAGCTATGAAAACCATGATTCAGCAACAATGTAGGTTGCCTCACTAAGCTTGTCTTTAACCTATTATATATGTGCATATATAGCATGGTGAGATCGTAAGCTATCAAAATAAGTTAGCAAAGCAAATCATACCAAGAAATCATTGTTGACTTTTTTTAAAGAGAGAAATCATTGTTCCTTATGCAAACAGCATAATATGTTAGCATGTACATTCTATGAATATTTCAAGATAAATAAATTTTAATACCGTTATATTACATTCTATACTCTTTATGTGCAAAATACATATATTTCTCTTGATACTTATTTTTGTTTTCTCTCAAAATCGAGCAGTTTGAAAAACTAAAGCTAGAGTGTGAGATTACAAGTAGTAAAATAAAGTAAGAAGGTATACAGCAAAAGTGTTCTGATACTGTGAGATAAACCAATTTTTCGTTAACGAACAAAATAAGGTTGCTCCATACTGTCCATGGAGTAATGCAACCATCGTAACATTACCTTTCTCCCCGATTAGCAGAAATAAACCATAACTGCTGGATCTGACACTTCCTAAACAATTTGACAACCAAATACACAATAAACATCACCAGGCTAAAAGAATGATACTTAAAAATCTGAGACAATGTGTCACGCTTATATGTTATAGGTAGAATTATTGTAAAAAAGGGACAAGTGAAAAGGAATAACTGAAAAAAAAGGTACTCAGATTGACCTTTTGTGAAAATAGAAGGCTTTCCAATTACTGGAGCTCTTGGCAGCAAACTATTAACTACTACCATAGATTGGCATTGAATGATTCTGGATTGGAATAGACATTATTAAAGGAAGAAATAATATAAGCAAGGAGAGCGATTTAAAAAATAAAAAATATCATAAAATTTCCATTTCTTTCAATCATGTACCGGGTGTATATATCTATATTGTTATGAAATCATTATCAATGTTGAGTATATAACTGTCATTACAAGATAGACAATCATGTACTGAATTATTTAAGCAACCTATTTCTCTCATTCGTTCAAAATTTCACACATGTGACATATGGTCTTAAGATATAAAATATAAATATCATGTTTGTCAGGCAATGTATAAACCTCTGTATAATTTTATTTCCTCCTAATTTCAACCACTCTAAACATAACGTGATCGTCATGATCGATTATATCGTGTTCAATGTATAACGTTTTATTTCGAAATCTTTTATCTTTTGCTTCATAGAGTAATAATTGCCTTCATGTGATTATAAAAATTAGGAAATTATTAGATCAAACGAATAATAAAGGGTGGATTGGCGATCAGTCTTCAAATAGAAATTCATGAGCTATTGTCAAACCAGACTCTCATAACCAACTAGAAACGCACCGAATTAAGCATGTTTGACATGGCTAATCTATGAAGCACGGTAGAGGAGCATGTCAAATGTTTCTAAAATCTTCAAAATTTATAGCTCATAGCATAAAACCATAGGGTTTTTGCATTATACAAAACTAAGTAGAAGTGAAGGAAAAAAGAGTGAAAGGAGGATCGAATTTTTATTATACCTTTCAGGTTCCCACATGACTTATAGTTGAAATTCACTCAGCTGATTTCTAGAATCGAGATTCCTTAATCAATCTCAATGTGAGAAATTGGGGTTTGATAGAAATGTAGAAATTAAGAAGAAGAAAGTGGAAGGAGAAGTACCTTTCAGGTTCCCTCATCACTTACAATTCAAATTCACTTAGCTGATTTCTAGAATTGAAATTCTTTAATCAATCTCAACGTGCGGAATTGGAGTTCGATAGAACTGCGGAAATTAAGGAGAAGAAAGTGGGAGGAGAAGTAAACAAGAAAAGATATTTCTTTAGAACAAACGAGAGAAATAGGGAGGAATATGTTGGCTTCAGAGTATTTTATTTTGGCTAGTAGAAGTAGGCAAACCTCCCTGACGGTCGGTTTGACTAAGCACTTTTTACTAAATAAGGATACTTACAAAATTTACGTTCCCATATAAATTTTCATGAAAATTACAAAACTAAGATTCTTTAGATTAAACCTTGGATCATATCACTCAGCGATCTAAACAACAGTTTATTCTTCGATGGGTCCAGAGAAAAATTGTAAAGATCGTAGGAGGTTGGATTGGAACATAGGAAAATACCATCAGTTTGTTCAACGACGTTGTCAACGTATGGTTAATCTATGACTAGTAGCCGTTCATCTTTATCTAGAGAAGACATAGGTCAAATGATTAATATTTTTTATGGTTAATTGATATTTAACTATCATGTAATTTTATATAGCAAAATTGTGATTGTCAAATTATTTTACTTGAATTAGTTTTAGGATTAACAACATGTGTTTGTCGAAAGTCATAGGAAAATAATGGTTTTTGATGGTCGTTGTCGAGATTTTTGTGTGTAGTTGGCTGTATGTTATCGAAACAAAAATTTTTCAATAGAATAGTATAATTCGATAACAAAAACTCAAAATAAAATAATTTTTTCGAGTACATATTGTTGCTTAATTTGCATTATACTTAGTGCCACCATTTTTGTTGAATTTTCACAGTGCAGCCTTATCGAATTTTGCAACTATTTTGTAAAATTTCTTAAAAGAACAATCCATACATAGGAGGAGGAAATGATATCAGATGACCCAAATAATATAAAAAATAAAGTTGTTGACGAAGGGATTGACGATTCTAACACGTCAAACAATGAGAAAATCAATTCAGATGCCCAAAATGATGAAAAAGGTAAAGTTATTGATGTAGAGATTAACAGATCTAACACATCAAACAATGATGCTGAATGTCCAGATTTAACTCCACTATTTACAATTGATAAGACGTGTTATCACCGAAAACTACTCCAATTTGATCGAAACCTTAAATAATATAGAAGGAGAATCCATGTGGAATGATAGTGAAAGCAAGACCTTCCGAAAGATTCGAAGGGATGCTTCTACAAAAGTTGGATGTGCTATGAGCTTTCAAAGAGGTCGAAATCGAAAAGAGCATCCTTTTGCTCTAATTATTTCCTTCTGAAAATGTTGCTTCCGCATGAAAGAAGACATTTCGAATAAGTTGAGGAACACTATTTGAAGGCAATAGATTACAAGCTTTCACATACATGCCAAACCTTTCGAAACAGTGGGTTTCACTACATTCGCATTTCGCAGAAGAACATTTGGTCAGAGCTACCCATTCAAAAGCATAAATTAGCCTTTCGAACTGGTTGAGACCATTCATAATTATAAAAAAGCTTACTTAAGTTTAATATGGCATTCTTATACACCATAGGATGGGGTTCCACATCAATCAACCAGTATGCCTTTGAAAGCTACCTTCTGCATTTAAACCTTCTGCTACGTTACAACTCCTTCTAAGCCTCAAAGATTCACCTATCGACATGATCGAAAGCCCATATCCTTTTCTACTTGCAGCAGCACATCAATAACGAAATGCAGAGAGCATCTACATCTTTCGACCAGCTCGAAAGCACTCAAGTTCAATTTAAAAGCAAAGTAGAAGGACACCCTGATGTTAAAGGCAACAAAAGGTCTCTAACTCACCCTATCGATTCGAAAGGGACCAACCCGCGCCTATAAATAAGACCCTAGGGGTATTGTTTAAGGAGGCCGATCTCATTCACTCAATACTTGTTCTTTCATGAATTTGTAAACCCTAATTCTAAAATTCAGTTTGGGATTCTACTTTTTTGTATTACTTTAGCTTCTTGTAATAAAGAAAAATATTATCAAAGCAAGTATATGGTATTTCTAGATATATTAGCTGTTCTAATGTTTCTATGTAATTTTGGTTTTGGATTGCTTGTATCAATGTGATCGAAAGGCTACCTTTCAAAGGAGTCGAAACCCTCTAATTCAACTTAACCTCAAGTCCCTTTGACCACTTAAAAAGGAGGTTTCGATAGAATCCTAAGCCAATCCGACTAGTTCGAAAGGTATTTTCAAAAGAGATTCAAGTGTCTCGATCGCGTCGAAAGGTTGTTTAGAAAGGGTTTCAATTGCCGCAACCCTTTCGAAAAGTGGAATTAACGGATATCTAAATCACTTAGATTGTTTGGATAAAGGGATTAGAAAGGTATAAACTATCTTCATCTGTTCTAAAGGTGGTTTTGAAAGGCTCACTTAAAATCTAAACTTTGCTTTAGGATGTTGATAAGTTTCTTGTTAACATTTTGGCCTAGAAGGAGGACTCGAACATTTGACCTTGTTGAACTCTAAACTTTATTTTCCTTTAACCCCATTATATTCCAAGCTTACCTATTTTAGGCTTAACACCACCATGCTTAGTAAAATTGAAAAGTTCGAGAAAGAAACTTCGAAGCTACACTCAATTGGATTCTCCCATGGAACTATTGAAGATTCTAAACTATATGAAGAGAAAATGTTGAGATTGGAAGCTTTAAGGATCATAAAGAGAAAGAGAGTTGAATCTTATGACCCACACAAGTGGATTTTAAACTCCATTCACATTGGTCCTACATCCATCTTTGCCTTAGGAGGAACAAAAGATAAGAGTGATAACTTGTTTGACCAAATGAACAAGACAATCCAACTTTATACCAAAGGCACTATCTTTGAAGAAGGGATGATGGATGATTGCAACATCTTTACATAAAGATGGCATCAAGCAACAAGTGGGACATTTCTTACATGTGAGCTCAAAAAGTCTTAAAAAGGAAATTGGTCATTGAAGCTGAAGCTTCAGAATCAAGTAATAAAAAAATATAGAAATCATCCCTAAAGGATAAGCTTCAAGTCAAGACTTCCTAAGGAATGCAATTTGACTACATCGATTGAGAATGTTTATATGTTAACCAAGGAGGAACTCAACTATTGGCCATCCCAAAAGAAAAAGCCCAAATACAAAAGGAATCGAGGAGGATCCTACTGCCACTATCATTTGATGAATGGGCATAAGACAAATCAATGTAGAGCACTTAAAGGAATGATGATCAACTTTTTCAGACAAGGCAAAATCAATGGATTTGTAAAGCGATCTTAGTCAAATTCAATAAAAGCGCCACTTTTCCAAGAGAAATCTACATGTTCGGGAGTAAAATTCTCCACAAAATTGAAAATTACCTTAAATGGTCAAAGCCTTTAGCCACGCCGAATTGGCCAGGTCAAAGTGCCTTATGAAGTGAGGTTAGAGTAAGCCTTTATACGCGCCATGCTATTGCCAGGATAAAGCATCAATAAGCCATTGATCGCGCCATACTATGGCCAGATCAAGGCGCCCCCTAGAGGGGGATGAAGTAATCCCTTTGTCCTGCCATGCTATGGCCTGGACAAGGCACCGAACAAGCCTTCAGTCTTGCCATACTATAGCCTAGATGAAGCACCTCCTGGAGGGAGAATGCAGTAAGCCCTTGGTCCCGCCACACTATAGCCTCGCCAAGGCACCAAACAAACCTTCAGTCTCGCCTATAAGGCTTGGCTGGAGCGCCTCTTGGAGGGAGGTTGGGCAAGTCCTTGGGTCCCGCTTGTGGATAAGCTAACCAAGCGCACCAGACAACAACGGACTAACGCGTCCGAGCTCGAGAAGCGGAACATCAAACAATAACAACATACGAGGCCTAAAGGGTGGCACATATCAAAAGAATCAAGACCCAAAGAGTGGTGCAGAACAGAAGACTCAAATAAGAATTTATAGCTCCGACTTATTTTCAAAAGAGGATTTTCGGATTACACTTATTTAATACCCGAATCTGGGTTTCAGGTCAATTACTATCAATTTTTGGCCGCACTTATTAATACCCGAATCTGGGTTTCGAGACTTTTACTTTCGATCTCTGGTCTTCATTATACCCGAATCAGGTTTCAGAACTCTTACTATTGATTTCTAGACTTCGCTCATTGATGCCTGAATTTAGGCTTCAGGACCTCTAATATTGAGACCTTTATTATAAACTTCTGGTCTTCTACTATTTTCTGGATCTATCTTACCAATACCCAAACCTGGGTTTTCGGTCTTCTATTGTTTCCAAATAAGGGTTTCTGAACTCATATTGTTTGTTCCCGAAAAATGATTCCTAATCTTCCATGACTTTATTCCAGATGATGATCTCTGGACTCTTATTATTAAATGATTATTCTTGGTTTTCTAATAATTATTTCCAGAAAAGGAATTTTTAAACTTCTTTAATTGATATCTGAGTTGAATTTCTGGTTCTCTATTATTTTTATCATTAAATTTTTGGTCTTTTATTAATATAGTCGAAGTCAGATTCCTGGCTCTCTCTTATCATTATCAAAATTGGGACTCATGACATTCAGCCGTATCCAATTATGGAATTTCTTCTCACTTATTATCATTATTTTCATGTGATAATCTGTTCATTCACTTTCATTACTTAAAATTTTGAATTCTTAATACAAGCACTAATAATGTGAACAAATCACTGAATACGTTTATGCACAAGTGGAATGCTAATGATAAAGGATGTTCTCTACTTTGTACTTTTCAGGAAAACGAGATCAGTAAGGAAGACTAAATGGACCAACAAATACAAAAATCATAGTCTAAGTTATCAGAAAGCAGATTCAAAAACAACATTATAAGAAAAAGCTACAAACTAGGTGATATTTACATAATTTATAAAATTATTTACAACTATATAGCACAAGAGAATATTTCATAAATCCTGAACAACTTTATCTAGATTACGAGCAATTAAAGGATATGCCAAATCGCTATACAAAGAATCTCTTTAAGCTTCTTTTCCTTTTCCTTTATTTCGTCGGCATCATCAATGGATTCAATACAAGTCTTTAATGCACGGTTGAAAGCTTTGTTGGCACCTATAAGGGTCTTGTTTTGCCATTCTAAATCGATAATGCGCTTTCGAAGAAAACATTTATCGTGTTCAAGTTTTTAAGTTCTAGCTGCATACTCATTTATGCGCAGTAAATATCTTACCCTCTGTTGATCATCAAAATAAATCTTCATTTCAAATTTGACCTTCCTACACCATCCATCTACTCTTTATTTTTTAAGCCTGAGGGAGGGTGTGTCGTAGCATTTTGAAATGCCAGAGATGATGACCTTGTCGATTTAACGACAATTAGGTGATTAGAGACGTCGGCAAATCGATATTTGGAATGTTGTCCACCATGTTAAATTCCAATGATTTGCATTAAGCTTGACTTCTTTTAGTTTTATCTCCAAATCTCTTACCTACTGAAAGAGTTTAGACATCTCGTGGTCAAAATTAATTGAAGGATTTGATTTGACTTGGCACTTTAATTAGGAAACTATTTCATTCTTATCCTCCATATCATCTTCAAGCTTAGTGATTTGATCGCTATGATCTCTAATAATTGTCTTTGAAGTATAAATTTCCTATGCCATTCCAATGCTTCAGTGTTGCCTTGGAGACGAGCAGACAGAGGATCTTTAAGGGGGCTCCTATTTTCAATATCCGCTACCAACCTTTCTCTGATGTTGGTAAAACGAGATGATGAATCAAAAGAGAGCGGCATGGTAAATAACTGTAGCTCCTATTAAAACAAACAAAAAATGAAATTAATACCCAAATCACTAGTTTCTTTTATTACAATAATGGAAGCTACAACTCAAGAGGAAATAAAACAAGAAGTACAATCTCATTGTCAAAATCAAATAATTGTTTTATTACACTTGAAGTCGAGAAATATCATTTTTTTTTACTTTGTTTAAAGAATTAGTTGAAAGAGTAACCGTCGAATCGAAAGGGGTATTAAATCCTTCTGAGTAATAACTGTAGGATATTTGCTATAGTCCCATTCTCCGATAGAAGGACTATCATGACCGCATATTAATTTGGTATGGTGTGTTCGGATTTTCTTAAGAAGCCTTTCCTTTTTTGTCCAAGAAAATTGAAATGAAGGCGGGGATGTTGCATTTAAAGCCTCTTAAGATCTCTAAGAAAGCAATATCTAGCCAATTTTTAGGATTTCAAAAGCAAGGCCTTTTCTAAATAGTCTCTTCTTAATTTGACATATTTTCTTAAATAATCTATATTAATAGGACTGCTCGAGAGGCATGTACTTCATAATAATGTGAAAAAATACAACTAAGTATAAAATGAAACTAATATAGAAAATTCACATTACATAATTACAAATGCTCATCTAGTTAGTACAAAACTTACTCTTTAAGTAATTTGAAAATAAATTTATCTTTATAATATTTGAGTTTTCCCAGTGGCAATTCACGAGGGATTGATTTGAATCGTGGTAAATTCTAGCAAGCCCCCGGATGTGGGTCAGATCCAAATTCTTTCGAATATCTCCTATGTAAACGTCTAAGTAGACCCCTGCTAAAATCATCCAAGTATGAAAAATCTACAGTTGGGTGTCTATAATAAGTTTTGTATAAGAAGTCAACTAGAATATCTTTTTCTTCAATCAACATTCAAAAGAGTGTTATTAATTCTCGGTTCTCTTCCAAGAGCTTGTCATATCAAAGGTGTGCCCTTTTCGGTCGAGGCAGCTTCTTGATCTTTAAAGGATGCTAATGCTGCAGCACTCTTATTAAGCTGTCTAAGAGTGCATTATATTCTTTTAGTAGTTTATCTAACCTCCTATACAAGCTATTTATTTTCACTTGTTTTCTTTCAGGCTTGGTTTTATAATGTTGAATGGATTTTTTTATCCAAAATAAAAAGATATCAACTATTGTTATCTTGGAAGTGAAAGCCATTTAGACAAAGAATCCCATAGTTGAGAAATAGGAATTGAAGTTTGTAGGGCCTACGTTTTCCCTTACTGTTCTCCAACATCAAAATTAGTGGCTTCTTCTTGGAAATCTAAAGGCTCGGGATTCTCAATTTGGCTTGCTTCATGACCACTAGGATCGAGGTCAACTTTTTCTTGTTCCCCGGGGATATCATCGCCATCCTCTCCATGAGCGTCGGCATGACCACCTTCATTGCCGCCTGAATCCTAACCTATATCTTCATTGTCAGGTTTATCATCATAATTGCTGCCTTCCTTTACAATGGTTTCATTATCCTCATCATCTTCTTCCTCGCCGGAGTCGGAATCATTTTCTATAAGAGGGGCATCAAAAGATAAGATTATAGCAGCGTTAATTTCCTCTTTCTCTGGTACCTCGATCCCTTGCTCCATCACTTTTATTTTATCCATAAATCTTTTGACTAGAGTAAGATCGAGTGAAGGGAAGATTAAGTCTAGACATTTTATGACGTTGTCTGAATAAGTAAGCATAAAGGCATCTTCGTAAGAATTCGTGATGATGTCTTTGAGGAAAGTACTCAAAAACCGCAACATATTTTGCTTGGCTTCAGAAATGGTATTAATGGCCATTGTTAAAGAATTTTTGTTCTTCCTCGGCTTCTTCTTGAGAGAAGACTATTTAGCAACCATTCGAGCCTTCTCATCCTCTGACTCTTTTAAAGCCATTTTTTGCCAAGTTCTCATCAGCTTGAACTTGTTTCGCTTTCCTCTTCTAAAAAATATTGGATTCTGCTTGAGCAAGAGAGACGCCCAACCTTTCTTGTTCCTTTATAGCATTATCTTTAGCAGTAGAAAGGGAAGTAATTTGGCTATTCAAAGTTGAGATTTCTTCTAGAAGCTTAGATGCTTCAACGGAAGACTTTGAAGCATTTTCTTGAAAAGAGTGCCAACTTTTATAAATCTGAAGGGAAAGGTGCAACATCAGTCAGAATTCAGTAAGAAACAATAAATAAGAAGGGTGGGTGATATGAAAAGTACCATAAGTTGTTGCTCAATTAGAGAGCGATATTGTCCTTTCAGGTCAGGAACAGAAGAAGGTTGATAAATGGAAGTAAATGAGGGAGAATTCAAAATTGACTATACCACCGTCTTAAAATCATTTGGAGAGACTGATGATGGGGGTCTAGAGGGGTTCAACTCCAGAGGAGGAGTTGAAATGCCCAAATCCTTTTGCATCTGTTCGATGACGCTAGGAGAATCGGACACGACAAGGCGGGACTTAAGGTTGTCCTTTGAAGCAGTCATTTTGGATTGATCAATAGAAGCTTCAAGAGTAGGACCCTCTAGAGTTTTTCCCACATCAAAAGTTACCCTATTTTGGAGGAGGAAAAGATTCGATAACATCTATTTTAGTTTTCTTAAGAGAAAGACCTATCATAGTCATTCCACTCAATTTCCATTTAGCAATCATCCTTGACCTAGCAGTGGCTTGGGTCAAAGCCGATGCACTGGATTCAGAAGTTGGAGGGAGTTGATCTTTTTTGGTTAATTCAGTAGGGGAAGCAACCACTAGAATCTAAAAAGAATAAGTTAACAAAGTAATCTAAAGGGTAACATGATAGGAAATTATAAACAATACATTTAAGCTTACCAGGTTGATCTAGACAAATTGGAGACATATGAGAAATTATTTTGGGATCACCCAAAGACAGGAAAAGCTTTCTCTTAAAAGTGTGTTGGATAAGAGAGGATTGTCAAAGAACTCTTTGACCAGCCGGAAGGAGGGAATGTTTCTGAAGATTGTTTAGCATTAGTAGTGTAAGTCTAATCCTGATGCTACTCGAAGCAGCGGTAATAGCTACACGATTCTCTTCCTCTTATCGTTGAAATCTTTAGGTACAAGACCTAATAAGGAAATGTAATTCAGCAAAAGAAAGTAATTTAATAAAGATGAAAATTATGATCAACTTACGAGGAGAAGAGAAGACTTCACTAATATTTGGAAAAAAATTGACATAAAAGAATTGTGTCTCCCGGTCTCTGAACTTATTTACTCCTTCTGAAAATTAGTTTTTTAGGGGGGTTAGCCCTGAAAATTTGGATATTAAGATTGCTAAGCTTGACCAAGTGCACTTAGTAATTGAGAACTTCAATGCTTAAAGAAGGAATGCCAAATTCTAAGGCTATGAGCTCTAGGAAGATAAGATAAGTATATACATTTAGTGATAGTTGAATAGGTGCTACGCTGAGGTGATTCAAGAATCTAGATAAGAAATATGGGAATGGAATAAAGCCATCATGCCAGATGTAGATAGCAATATAAGAAAAATATCCTTCGGGGAATTCTGGATATTATCACTATCATTAGGAGGAATAACTTCCACTCCTATTATTCCAAAGTCAATAAGAATGGCATCGACTTCATTTTGAGAAGATATTAGAGAATGTCTTGAGATGGCTTCAACCTATTTTGGTGAAGATTCTGCTTCTGGAGCTATATCCTTTTCAGATTTCTTGGAAGTCTTTTTCAAACACATTATCCTGTCAGGTGAAACCATTTTATTAAAAGTTATAATTTGCTTCATATTAACACCTTTCGAAGATGTCAAAAACCTATTGCAATAATTCAAATATCCACTGAAGTATATAATTCCATATCTTTGAAGAGTGTTAAAGTTAATTTGGATCATAAAATTCATTGAGCTTTCGACGATATTGAAGGGTGGATGGGATAGAAACACATAAACACACCCTTCAACAATGTCGAAAGCTCGGATTTTTTTTACTATTAATTGGTACAAGTAACCCTACAGTACTAATCTGAATGTGTGTATATTATGAGAACTCTTAACAACATTCCATAATCAAGCCAAATAAAACTTTTGACAATGTCAAAACCCATAGATTTTTTATTTTATTCAAAAAATATATATTGCCGAAAAACTATACTCTCATTAAGTTGAAAAACTTGGATCCAAGTGATTTTAATACAAATGAAGTGGCCATGGAACTTTTTGATAGTGTTTATATTAAGAAAATGATAGTTATATTCCTATTGACTATAGTGGGTCCCGAATAAGTCGAAAGGGGGAAGTAGAGTTTCGAAAGCATAGAAACAATTAGGCTTGTCTCAATTTAGGAGGTTTCGATCCATTCGAAAGGATTGATAAGGTTTTCGACTTTAAAAAATGTATTATTCTCAATCCATTTGCTGATAGGAAGTATAAATTTCTAACTTTTAACACCTTCCAGAGTAAATCAAAATTGAGCATGATTTACCCGAAATAAATCCGATGACAAATTAAATCCAATTTTATATACATTAACTTTGAATCCTCTAAAAAAGAGTTGAGCTTTCAAAAATATATGTTGCGTAGCCATTAAATTGAACCCTATAAGATGACTTCTTCGAAAGGTGTCAGAATACGTCGAAACGTATTTTTGCTTTTGAAGAAGTCCATCTCTTGTCAACCATGTCAACCCCTTCGAAAGGATCCATTTAAAGGTGGATACTTGAATTCTTTTTGCCCCCTTCAAAAGAGGTTGAAAAAATACAGTGGAGTTGACCGCCTTAACCCCTTCAAAAGGGTTGAAAAATCAAGCCACCGTATTGAGTTTTAATTTACACAACTTAATCTTCTTTACGAGGCCACAAGAAAAGAATGTTCCATCTGATTCATTTTTAACCCAACGTTCTTAGATGTTGACAATTAAATCGATTCGAACATAAATTTGCATTCAACAACAATAAAAACCCCAAATTTAAGTCCAAACCATAATGGATTATGTAGATTTAAAAAAAGGAAAAAAGTGTCTTCCCAAACAGGTTAAATTTGAGAGTAATAGAATTTAAGCTTGGGAATGAACATAACAATGGCAAATAGCCCCAAAATCGATGAATTCAAATCCAAACTCAAAATCGACACCGTAAATTGAACGAAATAAGCATAAAAATGAACTTAAGGATAATTTCATATGAGCAGGAAACTCGAACCATCTTTAAAAAGTTAGAATAGTAATACAACTTCGAACTCAAAGAATTTAAATTGGAATTAAACATGAGAAATCAATTTGAAAGATAAATAATGGATATATATATATACCTTGGATCCAAACTTGTGTTTACTGAAAGTAGTAAATTAGAAAGAAATTGAAATTTATGATTCCTGCTATAAGTTTTTAATTGCAGGTAAATGTAAAAGGGGAAGAAGGAAGCGCGATTTATAAGAAAAGCTAATGCGAAGGACAAACTGTACGATTAAATTTAAATGAACGGCCAAGATCCATGTAAGAATATGAAAAGACGGGAAATCTCTATGCTAAAATAAAGGTATGGTATCAAAATAGTTTATTTTAAAAGTCAAAGAGCATCCCTTCGCTTGGGGGGGAGGGGAGGAAGTGTTATCATCAAAAACTACTCCAACTTGATCGAAACCTTAAAGAATATAGAAGGGGGATCCATGAGGAATGATAGTGAAAGCAAGACCTTTTGAAATCGAAGGGATGGTTTTGCAAAAGTTGGATGTGCTATGAGCTTTCGAAGATGTCGAAAGGGGACAAGAGCACCCTTCTGCTCCAATTGTTTCCTTCTGAAATAGTTTCTTCCGCACGCAAGAAGACATTTCAAACGAGTTGAAGATCACAATTCAAAGGAAACTGATTACAAGCTTTCACATGCGCACCAAACCTTTCGAAATAGTGGGTTTCGCCTTCATTCACATTCCACCAAAGAACATTTAGCCGAAGCTACCCATTCGAAAGCATAAATGAGCCTTTCGAACCAGTTGAAACCATTCACAATTATGATAGAAAGCTTACTTTAGTTCAATATGGCATTCCCATACACCAGAGGATTGAGTTCCGCATCAATCAACATGTATGCCTTCGAAAGCCACCTTCCGTATTTAAACATTCTACTACATTCCAACTCCTTCGAAACCCCAAGAATACACCTGTCAATAGAATCGAAAGCCCATACCCTTTCCTACTTGCAACGGCACATCAACAACAAAGTGGAGATTGCATCTACACCTTTCGCCATCTCGAAAGCACTCAAGTTCAATTTAAAAGCAAAGTAGACGGGCGCCCTGATGTTAATAGCAATGAAAGGTCTCTAAGGCACCCTTTCGACTAAATCAAGAGGACCGATTCGAAAGGGACCAAACCACGCCTATAAAGAAGACCCTCGGGGTATGGTTTAAGGAGGCCGATCTCATTCACTCAATACTTGTTATTTCTTGAAATTGTAAACCCTAATTATAAAATTAAAGTAGGAATTCTACTTCTTTGTATTACTTAATCTTCTTGTAATAAAGGAAAATATTATCAAAGCAATAGTATTCCTGGATATATTAGTTGTTCTAGTGTTTCTATGTAATTCTGGTTATGGGTTGCTTGTATCAATGTGATCGAAAGGCTACCTTTCGAAGGAGTCGAAACTCTTCTAATTATACTAAAACCCTTAAACCATTAGATCCTAACCTCAAGACACCTTGACCACTTCGAAATAAGGTTTCAACACGATCCTAACCCAATTCAACTAGTTCGAAAGGTCTTTTCAATAGCGATTAAAGTGTCTCGACCGCTTTGAAAGGTTGTTTAGAAACGGTTTCAATTGCCGCAAACTTTTCAAAATTGGACTTAAAGGAGAACTAAATCACTTAGATTGTTTGGATAAAGGGATTCAAAAGGTATAAACTATCCTCGTCTATTTGAAAGGAGGTTTCAAAAGGCCCACTTAAACTTTGAACTTTGCTTTGGGTGTTGACAAGTTTTCTTGTTAACAAGGTGCATTTGTAAATAACAATTGTGTTTTATTATGGCATTGTTGTACTTTTTTGTCTAAGAAACGATTTACTTTTGTAGCTATTTGATTCAAAAGAACAATTACAAGATTGATGCATTAAGTGTAGGAGGATCGTTAATTGCATAGAAGAACCCTTCTTCGGAATATAAACAAAGGTGGAAAGAGATGATGGATGATATAATGTGTGAACTTGGTGATGAATGTTACAATCGTAAAGCGAAAGATCGTGTTCTTAAAACAAGTCAAAAAAATGTCAAAGTGGAAGTAGGAAGTTTGGTTGCCCATTTAATTTTCAACTTGCTATTATGATGACAAATGGAAACTTGTAGTTAAAAGTGCAAACAATATAATCCCTTGTAACAACCCTTTTTTTCGACCTTCGGATTTAATGCCCAAACTGACGTTAACATCTCGAAGACCAAAAACGACAAGTCGTTGAGTATGATAACAAGAACAAAACATAATCTAACTACTAACTTTCTAAACTCGCAGCGGAAGGAAACAACATATAGTATAAAACATCTTATACACAAATCATAGATCCAAATACATAGTTGAATATGTACAATAAATCCAATCCATTCCATAACAAACAGAAATATACTATTATAAGTTGTATTTCCAATTTATACAATATTTATAATACAATGTCTTCGCCACCCCGTCTACCACACCGCCAGGGTCCATCAACTTAGTGATAAAGGAAAAAACGAAAAATATGAGTGAATGAGTGAAACAAGTCTATCTCATATATACTACAAAAAATTGGTAAAACATCGTTATTGTCTCCTAGCCCGTACCCGTACCTTAACCTGCCTACTTGCACCTAAGGAGTAATATCAACAGTAAACCTAGGTTGACTACTCGATTAAGGTCATATACATTTTGATCTTATGTTATACACCCCACACACACACCACACACACAAATATTCAGTTAATGGAGTCCACCAAATTCACATTTCTAAGGGACACTAATTCCTCAAACAATCAATATATATACGAGGGAACAACCATTTCCCCGAAACAACAATTTCCCCACGACAACTTTTCCCCATGAAAACTATTCCCTACATCATCTTTGCCTCATACAGACATTCAGTATCTGGTATCTAATATCTAACCACTCAACGATCAATAGCACATCAATCCATTCAATATTCAATAGCTAATCATGCGCACTAAATAAGATATCCAAACATCAATAAACTAGTCAAACAGTAAGTATCACACATATCTGACATACGTATATTCGACAATATTCATACATTCCGTAATGTCACCTTCGTATTTCATCACTTCCTTTGAATTAGCCCAAGGTATGCATGAAGTACTGATCCCGCAAAGCTTCTCTGATTTGTACCGGCTCTGACTGGCTCTAAGTTCAACCTTGCCCAAGTATTTCGGCCCCTAGTGTATCGGTTGTTGTGTTTTTTAGTTTTTATTACTTTTCTTCGTCTTTATGGCTCTGGTTGATCTCACTTCAATATATTTTTATTATATTACATTATTTTCTTATTTAGATATGATTTATACTTTATTATTCTCATTTACACACAAACTCACCACTTTATACTCATACAGTTTCATATTGGTAACTGTTTGGACTGATCCATCAAAAGTTTTTAATTTCGTCCTAACTCCTTTTTTAGATCTTTGCATTCATCTTCCCCATCAATTTTCCATTGGTTTCGTCGAATTTTTTTAAAAAATATGGAAGATATGTCAATTTGAAGTTTACTATATCAGGTAGGAAATGATGTACGAGATTTTCACCATTGTGCCTTGTTGTCTACCCTACTTTAGACTATATATATTCAATTTTGCCTCCAAACTAGTATGTACATCTAGCATTCTTTTCAAGCTTCATTTTCTGCTAGTTTCACTTGATTCTATTAAGAAATGAGAGAGTCATGGAATTTTCAAATTTGGTAAAGTAAAATGGGAAAGAAATGATGGCTTTTGGAGAAGAAGATGCAATAAAAAAGCATGCTTATTCAAAAGTGGGCTGAACATATGTATATAGAGGAAAAGGATGTAAGAATCAATTCAAATTTAAAAATTTAGAGTTCATCTCAAAATCAATTACAACCAATAACATATTTCGTCCATATCTCCTCCATACGACCTCCGAACCAGACAGGTAAATATATGATGTGAATCAGAAAAAAGAGTCGGATGCAATGAAGCAATTCTCATCATTAAACTTCCAAGTAGGAAAAATGACCATTTTGCCCTTCCAATATATAAATTAATTAATAATCAATTAAATCTAGTATATTAAATATTAAAATTACCAGGTATCACATTCCCCACATTAAAAAGAATTTTGTCCTTGAAATTTTTAAAGAACAAAGAATATAATTCACACATTCTTCCACTTCATATTGCTTGTGTGCTATTCGTAACATAATCTAGAATCTAATTTATGTTCGAATCGGGTTAGTTGGAAGAGGGTTAAATGAGTTTGAATTTCAAAATTTTCCTCACTTGAATAATATCTGTCTTATGAAATCTAATGTCTAACACTAGATCCAATGTTATTATAATAAAATCAAATTTTATTTTGAATACACATTGCCTTGTTTAATTATTCTCTATAATCAAATGCGTTTAATGTGAATCAACTTCATTTAAATGAATGAGAGAGATTTTATTTATTTAGGGAAAGAAACATTTCATTTCTCTCTCTTAAAGATCTCTCATTAATTAAAGGAAGACTTTATTTTACTTATAGAGAGAAACTTTTCATTCCTCTCTCTTAATTAAATTGATTGATTGATTTACTTAAATGATAGTTATACCAAGTTTATACTTTGTATATTTGGTGAGCATATCTAAATATACTCAACTGTATGTAGTGCAAATAAACTTTTTCAAATTATGTACATAGTTAATGTGGATGTGTTTAGGTGTTGGGATTTATATCGCAGCGGGCACACTCCCTCTTTATATACGCGTTAGTTATCCAACCATTACTTGCAAATATATATATATATATATGAATATTTCAAAAGTTTTTTTTAGTTAAATATCTAGATAAATCTAGATTGATTTTGACCAAATCAACAAATCTAAATAAAAAAATTATTTCCAAAATATCTTGTTGTCAATTTGGTAATAAAATATGAAAAGATCTCGATCTACAAATTCAAAATAAATCATATATCATTGATTTAAAATAAAATAAAATTGTAAGTAAAGAGATCTGTAAGTAATATTCATTTGCCGAACCATAACCTTTTATTTTTAATCCTAAAGAAAAGTTTTATCAAATAAGGTTAGGATGTTAATTTCTGTATATTTATACATTAAGATGAATCTCCTTTAATATATATGTATATGTATGTATATGTGTGTGCGTATGTGTATATGTATGTATGTATAATCCCTTTTTATATTAATAAAAACCACTTATTGTATTGCAAAATAATTTATAAAATTAATTTTAACACACACATATATATATATATATATATGTATGTATGTATGTATGTATGTATGTCTGTGTGTGTACATATATGTTTGTTTCAAAACAGAAAACCAATTATGAATCAATGGAAATTGACTTTCACATTTAAATAAATATATATACATAAACTCATAAATTAACCTTTAGATCCAGTTTTGAAACAACAATAACATCAATAAATATTAGCAATACAATCATCAATAGAAATCATCTATCAATTGCAAACCTAAATCAAATGTTGACAAATTATACAGTTTTTAGATCTACCCAAACATAGAAAAGGGACAGAAATGCTTATATAAATTCGTCAAAGTAAATAAATTGGTAGATCTAAATATATAATGCATATAGATGAAATTAAATGGAAAATACTTTGTTGATGTTGCCCTTTGAATACACCTTGATTAGTAGATTCAATCCGAGTTCTTATCTCCTTGCTCCTAGCATTGCAATGGCATGGGGTACCATTTTTTATTTGATTGATGTAATTGGATGCCACCAAACTATCCTTTTCTTTTATTTCTCTTAAAATTCCAAACATGAAAGTGGAAGAAAAAATATGGTGGCTTGGGTTATGAAATAAAATGATTGAGAGGCACAAGTAAATGAAAGGCAATGTATTTATAAAGGTAATCTTCCTTGACCTGTTCCCTTCATTTTCTAGATCCAACCATTGGATTTCAAGCCTCCGTTTTCTTCATATGGATTGTAATGAATGAGGCGTTATGGCCCAATAATTTGTTTAATAACACTTAGTGAACAGTTACATTTAAATCAAATTTAAACGCCCATTAATATCTTATATCGATTTGTACATATACTCTTTTTATATACACAACCAAGTAAATACAAATAGCATAAAAACATACTAATGGCATCTGATACGTCAAATAAAAAATAATTAATTAGTATTTGAAAAAACATTAGTTAATTTAGAACAATTTATAAATCAATTAAAACATTTGGTACTTCGGAGAACCTATCAATGCGGTTGTGCGACTCATACGTGTAAATTCAATTAGAGATTAATATTTAACTACTCGAATATTAACGTTTACTCACTACCTTAGCTAGTGGAGTGACATTTTGGGTTAATTTATCGCTTAAACGTCATTTTGGTAAAGTCTAATTTTACTTATTCAAGCGTTACCCGATAGTGACAATTATTTACACCAATTCCCTTATCAAAACTATATCACATTAGGACCTATGGAATTTGGTTTTAGTCAGAATTCCAACATTGTCCATACTCATATGTCCAAGTGTAAATACAAAATCCTTGGTTTAATAATAACAACTATTATCAACTGTACTACTCTAATCAGAGACTTTGACTTTGAATTTACTTAAGTTAACCCCATGATATTGACCCCATGTAACCGAGTAGACGAATTCTCTCTTGAATAGTGTTTCACTTCCAATGCTTCCACTCAAACTAACTATAGTCGTTCAATGGACTTCTTACCACGATTTAATTATAATCAAAGTGAAGTTTCCATATTGAAGCTTGACGGTATTCTCAAATCGAAGGAATTGTGTAAAATTATTGCATCGATATTCATTGTTTGACCTTAGTTATATTAACCAACAGAAAACTATTGAGTGAGTCAATCTATAGCTTTCCAATAACTATCAGTATGTAACCTCTTGGTGCCACCAATAGCCATGAATAATACACTACCTAATGTTTGGAGAGCATTACCTCTACTCTGAATAGATATATCGATATGCAGTCTCGACACATCTTGGCTAAGAATACTACCACAAAACATATCATTTATAGATTTTCTATTAAATATACTTTTAATTAAATTAATTAATTAACATAACATATTATATCATGTATATAATAGAAAAAAGACCTTTATTTCGAGCAAGTTTAGTTATCGAGTTAGATATACGTAAGGATTACATAATTGCACTTAGGACATACCTCTAACTCTATTAAACTTCCACCTGTACTTAGGGCCAATTATGGAATCTTTATCTCTTTTCTTTAATCAGTTCGATGAGAACTGATCGAGTATACCCTTCATAAACGGATCTGCTATGTTATTTTAATTATCCACCACATCAATCAACTCTCTTTAATGCTAATAAACCACCTTAATCATGTGGAACTGATTAAAGTACGTTTCTCGACTTCCAGTGAGCTCTTATCATTACATTGTTATCCTTTAACAATAGCATAGTATTTTTCAATATTTGGAATCATCTCTTGCTCAGTTATAAATTTGTTGGTTTATATTTATACATTTTGTTATTGTGGTACTATTCAAGATGATATACTTAATCTTTTAATTGAATTAGCCATGATGTTTCATTTGGAACATTTCCAACTTAAACCTTCTTAATCAAGGTTTGAATTAGGAATTTGATACCGACATGTTATATTCAATATAACGAAGTTTAAGCCTGAATACTCCTCTATAAAGAGTTCGTTGTTTTTGTAAATAATTCTCTAGTATTTCATAAATACTTGAGAACATTCTAAACTACCATTTAGTGATCTTAATTTGAATTTGATATTTGCTTAATGCATTAAATACATAAGCAAATTACAATAACATAAATAATAAAACATGTATAATAACTCCTATTGTCGATATATAAGGAATCCATCGTACATGTTCCATGTTAAACATTTTAATAAGATGCCTTTGCAAATCGTTTGGGACATTCCCAACATCTTTGTACTTATTATAAAAGATATAATTTACAAATCCAATAAGGAGTATTAAATAACCAAACTACTACTGATTTTCACATAAGTACATCGTTAACAATCAATAGTGTGTTATTTACCTTTTTACAAATATTTTAATCCCTCTTAAAGTTCTTTCTTATAGACACATCCTTCCTCTGCATTTTGACTGAAAATCAAACAATCTAACATTTCTGTCAAAATACTTACCAATTATGGTGCTTATAGAATGATACTTATGTATCATTTCTGGGATTATATCCGAAAAACTCACAAACTCTTTACCACTTTCGCTGACTTCGAGACACTTCGGTTATTATGTGAAAATAGTCTATTCCAATCCTACTTAGAAATTTCCATTTCAACATATATGCACCAAAAACAAAGTCGCACTAAGCGACAAGTTTGTGAGTAAGTCCAATTTAGCTAGAGCACGTTGAATAACAAATCTATTATGCTAATTTCAATAATTGAAATTTACGATGTTATTCTTATCAATGTTGCTCATTATATTCCAACTGCATTAGTCTTGCTCTTGAAGATACATTATGGACCAACGGACATATCCCTTTGGGTACAAATACCAAAATATAGTTTGATAATACACTTGGAATCCACTTCAAATTTGCATATCATACATATCATAATGCCAATATTCTTAATGATTTAATTGATAGCTGAGGATTATCTTTCATGAATTGATAAGAAACCCATAGTTTCTCTTCAATATGCGAGAATAGTTATTAGATATGCTAATGCATTGTGTTCATTTAGGTTTGGTTAATTTAATTTCATCCCTCATAACCAGTTTTTTCCTTGGTCCATATCCAAATCCATTTTACCACCGATAATTTCTAAAAGAAATTCTTCCACTACGAATTTAATATTTCTTGAAGTAGAAATTTTTTCTTAGCACGACAGAATAGGTATTCGCAAACACTTTATGAATTGCTTTATATATAAAACTGATTTGGTTTTAGTTTACAAAACATATGTTCAAAACATAAATAGGTTATCCAATGACAATCGTTTCTAAAGTTCTTTTAAGGCGATTCGTACATTATCCCTTATGTACAATTATTGCATGTAGTCTTTCGACTTGCACAACATGTCAACTTCTTGGTCTAGGATATGTTGGAGGTTCTTATAAACCCTTATCTTGTATTATTATGCAAATTATTCTTTAGATGAAATTAGTTTTAAACTCATGTACTACTCTTATGTATACGACGTAATACGAGGAAGTTAACTTAACTTCACTCACCACTAATCATAATTAGTTAAATAAAGTTCAATTTCTCCTTGCCGATATCTCATTATGTATTATATGGAGGAGTGAATTTTGAGATTGAATCTTTTTTTATATTAGGTATGCTCAAAACGTTTTCCAATTATTCACTTATTCAGTCAAATCGAGCCAATTTTATTTTTTATTGCACGCTATTTTATTTACTTCCATTTTATAATCTATGAGTTTATTATAGATATACTACATGTGTATCAAATACACATGTCCCTGTTGGTGATAACTCATCAATGAATATAACGAAGTACTTGGAATCGTTTTGGCAGTGAAAAACTTATGATTGCATATATCTATATGTATCGATTCAATGAGTTCATCAACTCTTATCGTGCTTTCACTAAATGGGTGCTTTACACTTAATTATTTAAGATATAATTAACAAATATCATATGATTCATAATCATAAATCAAATGATTTCTCAAAACTACAGCTTAGTCTACAATTCCAAAATAATCGCAAAGAATTTCATATACATATGTATTTTCCAGTGCATCACAAATACCATAATTATAGTTTTATTTTATAATGAATATTAATAATTTTCATGCTAAAACAAAACTATGTATATTTTTTAGGAAATACTAAAAATAATTTTTATTTCACAAATAATGTTTGGAACAATTTACAAAAATGATTTTTGCAACTTGATGCGACCAATAAGTGTTATATGGCAGGCTCTCACTATTTCTACCATTATAATAATAGCAAAAGAATCATGGAGGTCCATTTATCCACTTAATATAGGCTATTTCTTCCATCTATTATGACCACTATACAATCGAGAGTTTTCAAGTCAAATATCTTAAACTCAAAGGAACAAATTTAATAGAAAACAATTTTCTATATAAGGAATGAAAATCATATTTCTAGTATCAACTATTATTTTACAATTCCCATTTTTAATGTTTCATTATGAAACAGAAGTAACCATTCACTCTCTTCACCCCAACTGCATCTTAAGTTACGTCTACCTTTGTATATTCGCTTTCCTTTCCAAAATGGTCAAACCATTCAAAGGAACTATGAGAATTCCTTGGTATGAACGTTGACAAGAACGTGACACTATATTGACGATGGATCTTGATGAGGTGATGGGTGATGGATACTAACAGGGAAAGTATCCCGGTCTAAATAGGGACTGTGGTACTTACATACACACATATGTAGTTATTATCTACCTCGCGTAGATGGTATGCATCATATGTGTACATGGAGTCAAGATGACTAAGTAAACTAATAGACATAATATGTAATGGGAGACAATCAGAATAAACTCGTGTTATGTATTAAGTGTGTAACATAGCAGTCACCAAAATGTTGCCCTGACCCCTCCTCGTTGCAACCCATAGGATAACTTTAGAGGAACATGTATTGGTACAAGGCAAGAATGGTGGAAGGACAAATTTCCTTATGCATGCTCGACATTGAGAAGGGCACTAGACATCAGAAGTGTCAACTTTGGTCAATAACTATATGTTTATTATACTTTACTATTCTGTTGTGAGTTTGTATCGATCATGCTTTGATATTAATAATTGTAGGATACCAAAAACTACGATTCGTACTTTCGTGGAATCGGGTTTCTCGATTTAGCAAAAATGGGATCCACTATGGTGCGAGTTGTTACACTTTCCAATAACAAATCTGAAGCAATTTCAAACCAGCTTCCTCCAAGTTGATTTCCACCAAGCATATTTCCACTGACCAAATCCATTTCGCACCAACCACCATCCCCAGATCCAAAGTTGATGCAACTGGGACTTTAGTCTACTCCCATGCTCCAATGCCCCTCTTCCAAGTTTCATCCAATTTCGACCATCTTTGCCATCGATTTACCCAATCTGATAACCTCTTTCCTTATTATATAAAAACAATAACAAACCATATCAAAGCACAACATACAAACATGAAATATCATCCATATACATCTATATACATATACAATTCATTAAAACATGAAAACCCAACAAATCCTATCCTAGATCTAACTTTTACACTATCATGCAAATATGATCAAAAGGGGTTGCAAAACCTTTTAAAAACCATTTTAAATCACTTTATTTTTGGTTATAAACTTATATGAAAGTGTGATTAAAGTTAGAAAAGATTTTAGGATTACAATCATGTTATAAACATCAATTTTAACTATATAAGCTTGCATATGTAGTGATAGGTCAAGAACAACTCACCAATTATCCAAATTACCACTTTGATCCTTGGATCTGATATGAACAACCAAGGATCCAAATTTGCAAGCACCAAAATGATAGATATACTAATCCCTTTATTAATTACTCTTCTAACGATGATTTGTCTAAGATTAGCAAGGAAAAGTGATGATTTTGAAGAGATTAGGGTTATTGGAAGCTTAGAACTATTTTGGGGAAAATGACTTGGATCAGTCCCTACATCCTCCCCTTAGTACAATTCCCAAAATCCATTGGTCGGTCTAAGTATGGGCTTAGTTAGTTACCCATTAATGCAAGTAGTCAAAACTTAAAACAGTTGTAACTTTCAAATGGTAAGTCCATTTTACTAATATGACCACTCTACAGAATGAAAAACCTTCAATCTGAAGCAAACGAAGGGGTTTCAAACTCAAACTCGGCTTCTATCAAAAGTTATAGTTCATACATGATTTTTAGGGTCAAAATTATCACATTGAAATTCGGTAAAAATCGTAAATGTGAAAAATGCCCTAAGAGTCATTTCCAAAATTTTAGAGTTATATGGCCTAATATAAATAAAATAAAAATATTTATGATCTTCCGATACTAAAATATGGGTCATTACAAGGGGTCAAAACAACATTTTGGTGATTGATAAATTACATATTTTATCCATAACACTAGTTTATGCTAATTGGTTTCCATTACGTGTTACGTCTATCATGCATAATTGGTCATTTTGACTTTCGATACATGTATGATAATTTCAACCTACCTCAAGGTATAAAATAGTGTAACATCCCGCTACGGTTTAATTTATAATAAACAGTATTAGAAAAGAAAAAAAGAAAAATCGTTATAGATATAAAATAAAATTTGGAGTAAAACGCCATGAGCGGAATTGTAATCGGAGTCCGGTAGGGCAACTTCGTGGTTAAGGGTATGAAAATTAAAGAGCTCCAAGGTATATTGGACCTTATCCAGTTATGGAGCGTATTGAAAGCCTTGCTTACTGATTTGAATTACCGTATATCTATCCAGAGTTCATAATGTGTTCCACGCATCCCAATTAAGGAAATGTTTATAGGATTCTGATATTATTATAGAACCAAAGCAGCTAGAGGTACTAGAGAACGGACCAAACTTGACTTTCACCGTTGAGCTTGCCATAATAGTGGATTCAAAGATGAAGCAGTTAAGAAACAAGCAAGTTTCACTAGTCAAAGTTCAATGGTCAGATAATCCCAAAGACTGCACTTGGAAAACTTAGGAGCAAATTAGGAAATAACATCCTGAGTTAGTTGAAACTCATTAGGTATGTATTTATATATATATTCATCGAGTCATGGATGCTTGGATTTTATTAGTTGAAAGGTCGATATTTAATACACGAATAGCTTAGGGTACTCTCAAGTAAATTGCGAGGATGCAATTTCCTTAATCAGGGAAGTCTGTAACATCCCGCTACTGTTTAACTTATAATAAATTTTGTTAAAAAAAAGGAAAAGAAACTTCATTATGGATATAAAATAAAATTTGGAGTAAAACGCCACGAGCAGAATTGTAATCGAAGACCAAATTATGGTAGGACAATATCGCGGTTAAAGGTATGAAAATTTGTTTGAGGTGTATAAAAAAGTTATTTATTGAAAAATAAGATAAATGAATTTATTTTAATTGGACCGTTGTATGCATGCTTATCCCTTTCATCATTATATTTTAACCTATTTGATTGCTTGGGCCTAAAGTGTCAGTGCAACACTATATAAGCGCTGCATATCATTCTTCTCTAATGTAAGCAAAACTCACATTGTTATATTTCTTTCCATTTTCATCGGACTACGCAAATCAAACTGAGTATATTTTTTTTCTTCTGTGCACGTGCTTTAGTTTCATTTACTGTTCACGCTAATATTAGTGCACATATATATTTCATTGATCCATTTCAGCACCAGTACATAGTTTTTTATTTTTATTTTTCCTTTGACTTAATTAAAAGTAGTTAAGTGTATGATATTATTGAATATTGTTGTAATGCTTTGCAAATATTTACATTTCATTTATTTGTTGTATATCCAATATACAAAACATTAAGAAACAAAAGAGGCAAGGCATTTTGAAGCTCATAGAGGTAAAAGTGTTGAAAGTACATGTTTTGAGAAAGTAATAGTAAAGGAATAAGAATGCTTGGCCATAATTCCATTCATATTATAATCTATTGGACCGTAAATAAATACTTCATAACTAAAGAAACGTTTGTTTAACTGTCCCACTCATCTTATTCAAGATCTCTACCAATATTTTTTCTTTTCTTATTTATTTACTTTAATAACATATCTACCTTGTTATCGAGACAAGTAAGCAAAACAATTGAAAAAAAGCAGAAGAAGAAAAATATCATTTGTTATTCAGGGGTCAGCTTAAGTATACAAATGCATTGACTGGATAACATAGTATTTGGTCATAGTGGTATCATGGAAAATCAACATATACAAATGGAAGTCTTAACGATATTCATTGGATATAATATGTAATATTTTTCCTTAGCGTAAGAAAATACAAGAATAATTTTTTATTACGCTTATAATATAATGAACATGATTGCTTTAATTGAACGGGCATGCTTGTTTTATAATATAATGAACATAAAATGACGTGCATGCTTTTTTTATAAAATGATGAACAAAAAAAACAAACGTGCATGCTTTATATTATAATAGAATCCATGCAAATTTATAAAACAAGTTTTGTTTTAAAACTTAAATTACTAATAACTCAAAACTTACGATGATTTTAATCATGAAACCAAAAGGAAATATGTAGAGGGAAGTGAGATGAACAAATCTACTAGCTTTCACCTCACCAATGGACCACATGGTGATCAGAAATGACACCATTATAGTCAGTCCGTATGGTGAACGGGAGCATTACGGTCAGAATGGAAGATACCAGCAGGATCGTATTGCGTAACTAAACATGACGCTGGTCTTGGTTCGGTTGTTGGAGGCGTGAGGAGGTGTGACCATGACCAAAAAGTTTTAGAGTATGATGCTATGCAATATTCCTTGCGTATGGATCGTGAACGAATGAAATAAAAATATGATCGTGCATGATAACGTTACATGATCACAAAACAGCAATAAAATAAACAGGTTAACTTATTCTGTAAAATTTCAAAAGAACCGGCATTTGGTGCAAAACGCATCAACCGAAAAAAATTCCAAATTTAAAGTTATGGAAAAATTCTATGAATTAAATTAAATGACATCATCGAAAATCAAGTCTAAGTTTGAAATGTACATTTTATTATAATTTAAATTCAAATCCGATGAAATTCTTCTAAGTCATGTTTACATGGTATGTTTATGAATGTTCATTATATATGTATAATGCTATATACTGCAAGTTAATGCTATGTTACACGAGCAATACATCTATATGTGATATTAAATAGAACACGATACCATTATGGGGATAAATGGTATATTGGGAAGTTAAATACAAATGAACTTGAATGAATTTAACCGATGAAGAAAATGAGATGAGGTGCGACTACTAGACGCTAAAATCCATCCTAGCAGACAGATTCGAGATCGCTCATTGAATCATGAGGACTTGGTCCCTCGTTACTTATTGTCCAAAAAATATGTTTCACGGATACAACCGCGGTGACAGATGCATTGCAAATGGAAAATGTGCAAGATTTGAGTGTCATCTCATTGATGGATATGTGGTGAAATAAAGATGAAGATTAAAGCATAATGGGGTGAGCGCCAATGGTGAACAGGAGAACATAGTGCAACTAATAGATCATGTGGGGGCACCCACAATTTCTGTTCAAAAGATATAATGATGAAAAAGACCATGATATCAGTTCGATACAGAGTCTGGTATGAGTGAATAATGAATATGATTCACTAGTAATTCCAGACCTCGTATATGAATAATTTAAGCAGCGAAAAGTCTATTGAATAATGATTGCAACTTATAAATGAATAGGATGTGATATCCCGGTTGATTAGAGTTGCAGCTGTGATTCACTTTAAATAGTGTCATGACACGTGTATTTAAACTGAAATAGTTCAATGGGATGTAAGCGGGTTTAGATAATGGAGTGTGTGACATATCTATTTATTTTAACATCACATATATAACCTGACTCCACATATTCGTATGAATCATTGTTACACTATTATACTCACAACTAGATTTATAGCTTGACTCGAGATTTTGTTTTGTGACAACTCATCGGGTCAGACCAAGGTGTCACAGGATAATCTCCTTCTCGCGTTTTGAAGTGACCTTCTATGACATTATAATGGAGGAAGATTAGAACACCATGTACAAATTTAAGATAGTGATAGACCTAGAGCTTGACGGACGCACTTCGCTACTGTTGTCAAGGGTACAGTTAGAGTTATATGGCGAGACAACATTATAGAAACACATCTTGTGTCCGTTGAATTATATTAATTATATTAGTTTTTTTTTGTATAGTCTGATGATATGTACTTTGTATATATTTGACTGAGTATGGTTAGGACGTAATTTTTGTGATGGGTGTAAATATATGATGGTACTCTGACATCTGGTTGGACAAATATTATGCTATGTATATATATCTATCTTTTGGTTCGTTGTTTTGTGAAACCATTATATTCTACGTTCTTCATATGTGATCAAGATACAAATTCTTTGAACCTTTGTATGCTACATTGAGTCGAGATGAGGTACGTATCATTTCAGAGATGTATAGGTATTTTAAACATATCCATGTTGACCCAAAATAGTGTATACGAGAGATTGCTCCTTCCGTGCCCATTGATCCAAGTTATCAGATGGTAAACTCCCTCTAATATTTTGGTTGCTGGAGCCGGGGCATCGCAGCGTGGTATCAAGGCAAGGATTCAAAAGAATTTGTACAAATTACTACTCAGAACACATTTGACTATATGGGAGTCGGACTTAGTCTGTTATCCTATCAATATAACCCTACGAGAATTGGGATTAACTCATATAGGTGATAGACGTGGTCTAATGAATGTTTTAAAGGGTAAACATTGGGATAGTACTTGATATGAATTTGGATTACATACATAATTGTTAGCAAAATTTTGTTATATAATAAAAAGACAAATGTCCTTTATCATAAAATGGTAGGACAAGGTAGATCTAGAACAGGCTCGACAGTTGAGTCACAAAATGGTCAATCATGAAATCAAAATGTACTTTTAACTATGGATTAATGGGTCGAAGTCATGAGGTGTGTTCAAGATATGGGCATGCTCAGAGACAATAATCAAAATCCTGGATCAGAGTTTATCAAGCACTGCAAAGACTACTCAAGTCTAGGTGGTAAACCATTCTTGGGAAATAAAGGCATAATGGGAGTTCATGCATGGTTGAGAACATGCGAAAGATTCTTCGGAGAATTGAATCTCTCCAATCAGGATAAGAGAAGGTTAGCATCTCGACAGTTACAAGGAGGTGCGTTAGATTGGTATGAAGCTATAACTGCTGCAACTCCAGAGGAAGAAATATCTTGGCAAAAATTCAAAGATATTTTCAAAGTCCATTTTCTAACTGAAGCATAGAGTAGCACTACTTTGGAAATTTATTGATCTTACTCAGAAAAATTTATCTGTAACTGAGTATGTCAATGAGTTTAATGCACTATAGAAGTATGGACCAGCACTCATTAGAACCCTATTGGAAAAGAATGAGAATTTTGTGCTTGGTCTAAATAATGAACCGAGAGATAAATTACTCACTCAACTCAAATTTCTATTTGAGGAAATTGTGGATATGGATTTAAGATTTGAAAAGGTACGAGAGCGAGATTCAATTTCTGAAAGTCAACCTCCTCAGAAAAGCCAACAACAAAGGAAGAGGCCATTCTTTTAGAAGAAGAATGCAACATTACGAAAGAACAAGCGACCATTCCAACTTAAGCAAGAGGACCAGAAGAAGCAACAAGCTAAAGCACAAGTGGAATGTTACTCATGTAGAAGGAAGGTCCATTATGCTAATGAATGTAGAAATATAGATCAAGGTCCGATGAAGAAATAATACATTTGCAATGAAATGGGACATATACCAAGACAATGCATAAAGCCGAAGAAGCAGACTCAAGGGAAAATGTTCGCACTAGATGGACCTAGATCAATGAAACTAGATAAGGGAAAATAAGCTTCAGTCCTAGAAGGTACTATTTTAGGCATGGATTATATATTAGAATTCTTTTCGATATAGATGCATCACATTCATTTTATCGAAAGGAATAGTAGAAAAGTTAAAATTGGATGTTTCTTCTCTTAACAATTTTCTTAGGGTGGCCAAACCTGTTGGAGGATGCGCTGCTCTGGAGATAAAATGTAGTGGAGTTGTAATTTGCTTATTTGGATATTCTTTCTCATGTGATTTGTTTATTATGGATTCGCTTAGTTACGGAGTTATTTTGAGAATTACTGGCTCGAGTGCTATCAAGCCCAATTACATTATTTGGAACGAGTAATCACTCTCCAACATCCCAATTACCCCAAGCGAGTCCTTGTAGCTTTAGAAAGAGAAAATGTCAGTTCAGGTTATTCTTTATTTGCTTTGGAATTTAAAGAAAATGAAATAGGACAGATTCTAGTAGTTAGAGATTTTTTTTTGATATCTTTGAACCAGTTACTGTTCTACCACCATATCAAGCAGTTGAGTTCAAGATAGATTTAAAACCTGGAACTCATCCTTTTAGTAAATCACCTAATCGAATGTGCCTTAGTGAGATGGAAGAATTAAGATCTCAAATAGAAGATCTTGAGTAAAATTTCATCAGAACGAGTAGTTCTCCTTGGGAAGCATCGATTTTGTTTGTTAAAAATGCAGATGGATCTCTTCGACTTTGTATAGATTAAGAAAATTGAACAAACTTACTATCAAGAATAAATATCCACTACCAGGCATTGATGATCTATTCGATCAACTGAGTGGTGTAAAAGTCTTTTCACAACTAGATCTAGCCATAGGTTTTCATCAACTAAGAGTTGCAAAGGATAGTATTCCACTAACAGCATTTCGAAATAGATACGGTTACTATGAATGGATAGTAATGCCATTTGGATTAAAAAATACTCCAGCTTATTTTTTTGATTTGAGGAATAGAGTTTTCAGAAGTTATTTGGACAAGTTTGTCTTAATTTTATTGATGATATGCTTTTCTACTCAAACACAGAAGAAGAGCATGTGATTCATTTGAAATATCAAAAACTCTAAGAGAAAATAAACTTAAAGCAAAATTTTCAAAATGTCACTAATGGCAGAAGAAAGTGAATTTTTGGGACAATTAGTCTCGAAGAAAGGAATTTCAATCGACACAGCTAAGGTCAAAGCTATTCAAAAGTGGAAGCGACCCGAATCAATAATTGAAATCAGAAGTTTCATGGGTTTAGTAGGATATGATAGAAGATTTATAAAAGACTTCTCCAAGATTTCTGCTTAACTAACTAATTTCATGAAGAAAGGTGTTAAATTTATCTGGTCAGATAAATGTGATAGGGCTTACCATAAGTTGAAAGAATTACTTTTTAATGCTCCAATATTAATAGTTCTAGAAGGAATTCAGGATTAGGTAGCATACACTGATGCTTTGGCATGAGCTTAGTGCAGCATTAGTGCAACGAGATAGGGTTGTAGCCTATGCGTCTAGACAACTCGGGCCTCATGAAGGAAAGTATGCAACCCACGATCTTGAGTTAGCATCCGTGGTATTTGCCTTGAAACTTTGCCAGCATTATCTATTGGGAGAAAGGTTTGTTTTATACACAGACCATAAATAGTTGAAATATTTATTCTCCCAAAAAGACTTGAATATATGACAACAATGATGGTTGGAATTTCTACCTTCGTATGATCTAGAAATTCAGTATATGCCAGGTAAGGGTAATAAGTTGGCGGGTGCTCTCAGCCGGAAACGTCAGACCATAGTATCAATGATGTTGGTAGAATGAAAAGAATTAGAAGTGTTATCATCTTGTAACTTCCTACTCAGAAGAGCGGAAGAAACAACAGCCATGTTGGCAAGTTTGGATATTCGACCGAGTATAGTTGACCGAATTCAAGCTAATCAAAGAAATGATCCAATCCTGGTAGATCAAATTAATAAATTGAAGAATGGAAATGCATCAGAAGATCTTAGCAAATTCGAATTAGACTTGAAGGGGACCATGAAATTTAAAGGAAGAGTGTGTGTTCCTAACACAACCAATTTGAGAAGTTCTATACGAATGTCATCGATCTTTATTTTCTATACATTCTGGTGGTACAAAGATGTATAATGATATCAGTCGGATGTACTATTGAGAAGGCATGAAAAAGAGCATCGGTGAATATGTGAAACGAAGAGTTACGTGTCAATTAGTAAAGGGGAGCATCAAAAGCCTAATGGACTTTTATTACCTCTCAAAGTTCCTCAATGGAAATGGGAATAGATTTCTATAGATTTCATTGATGGGCTTCCCAATCAAGGCTAGGAAATGAAAGTATATGGGTGATAGTTGATAGATCACTAAAAGTGCCCATTTCTTTCCTGTTAAAATGAATAGAACTGTAGAAAGTTTAGCCAGACTATTCCTGAAACATATTGTACGATTGCACGAAATTCCAAAGAATATTGTATGTGATTATGATCCGATATTCACCAATCAATTTAGGCAAAGCTTGCATTCAGTCTTAGGCGTACAACTCAATTTTAGCACAGCATACCATCCTCGGACAGATGGAAAAACTAAAATAATAAATCGAGTTGTAGAAGATCTACTGAAGATATGTATCTTAGAGTTTGGGGGTTTCATCGAAAGAATATCTTCATTTTGTTGAATTCTCCTACAATAATAGTTTTTAATCCAATATCGGTATGGCACCATTTGAAGCTTTTTATGGAAGACCGTGTTGTTCTCCAGCTTTTGGTTAGAAACTAAAGACGGACTTATACTAGGACCAGATATGGTTCAAGAAACGACCGAGAAGATCGATCTTATTAGAGATCGTATGAAGATTTCTCAATCACGTCAGAAGAGTTATGCTGACCAATGTAGAAAGGATATGGAATTCACGATCGGAGATTACATTTTTATAAAGGTATCCCCAATGAAAGGAGTTGTAAGCTTTTGCAAAGCAGGAAAATTAGCTCTAAAATATATTGGACCTTATCCAGTTATGGAGCATATTGGAACCCTTGCTTACCGAGTTGAATTACCAGTATATCTATCCCGAGTTCATAACGTGTTCCACGTATTCCAATCAAAGAAATGTTTACGGGATTTCGATATTATTATAGAACCAAAGAAGCTAGAGGAACAAGAGATTGAACCAAACTTGACTTCCACCGTTGAGCCAGCCAGAATAGTGGATTCAAAGATGAAGCATTAAGAAACATGCAAGTATCACTAGTCAAAGTTCAATGGTTAGATAATCCCAAAGACTGCACTTGCGAAACCGTGGAGCAAATTAGGAAATCACATCCTGACTTAATTGACACTCATTAGGTACATATTTATATATATTCATCGAGCCATGGATGTTTGGATTTTATTAGTTGAAACGATGATATTTAATATATGCATAACTTAAGGTATTTTCTAGTAAAATGCGAGGACGCAATTTATTTAAGGAGGGAAGTCTGTAACATCCCGCTACGTTTTAACTTAAAATAAATTTTGTTAAAAGAAGAAAAGAAAAATCATTATGGATATAAAATAAAATTTGGAGTAAAACGCCATGAGAGAAATTGTAATCGGAGACCAAATTGCGGTAGGGCAATATCGCGGTTAAGGGTATGAAAATTTGTTTGAGGGGTATAAAAAAAATATTTATTGAAAATAAAAAAATGAATTTATTTTAATTGGACCGTTGTATGCATGCTTGTCCCTTTCATCATTATATTTTAACCTATTTGATTGTTTAGGCCTGAAGTGCCAATGTAACACTATATAAGCGGTGCATCTCATTCTTCTCCAACGCAAGCAAAGCTCACATTATTATATTTCTTTCCATTTTCATCAGATTGAGAAAATCAAAGTGAGTATATTTTTTTCTTTTGTGTACGTGCTTTAGTTCCATTTACCGTTCACGTTAATATTGGTGCACAAATATATTTCACAGATTCAACACCAATACATAGCTTTTTTATTTTCTCTTGACTTAATTAAAAGTAGTTAAGTGGACGATATTCTTAAATATTGCTGTAATGATTTGCAAATATTTACAGTTCATTTATTTTTTATATATCCAATATACAAAACATTAAGAAACAAAAGAGGCAAGGCATTTTAAAGCTCATAGAAGTAAAAATGTTGAAAGTACAAGTTTTAAGAAAGCAATAGTAAAGGAATAAGAATGTTTGGCCATAATGCCATCATATTGTTATCTACTGGACCATAAATAAATACTTCATAATTAAAGAAATGTTCGTTTAACTGTCCCACTCATCTTATTCAAGATCTCTACCAATATTTTTTCTTTTCTTTTTTATTTAATTTAATAATATATCTACCTTATTACTGAGACAAGTAAGCAAAACAATTGAAAAACAACAGTAGAAGAAAAATATCATTTTTTATTCAGTGGTTAACTTAAGTATACAAACGCATTGATTGGATAACATAGTATTCAGTCGTTGTGGTAACTTGGAAAATCATCATATACAAATGGAAGTCTTAACGATATTCATTTGATATAATATTTAATATTCTGCCTTAACGTAAGAAAATACAAGAATAATTTTTTTATTACGCTTATAATACAATGAACATGATTACTTTAGTTAAACGTGCATGCTTGCTTTATAATACAATTGCGTTAGTTGAACGTGCATGCTTGTTCATGCTTTCTTTATAAAATAACGAACAAAAAATGAACGTGCTTGCTTTATAATATAATAGAATCCATGCAAACTTTATAAAACAAGTTTTGTTTTAAAACTTTAATTATTAATAACTCAAAATCTATGATGATTTTGAGCATGCAACCAAAAGGAAATATGTGGAGGGAAATGAGACGAAAAAATCGATTAGCTTTCGCCTAACCAATGAATCTCGTGGTGATCAGAAATTACAATGTTATGGTCGCATCCGTATGGTGAACGGGAGTGTTATAGCCAAAATGGAAGGTATCAGCAGGACAATATGGCGTAGCTGAACACGACGATGGTCTCGGTTCAATCACTAGAGGCGTGTGGAGGTGTGACGATGACCAAAAAGTTTTAGAGTATGATGCTACGCAATATTCCCTTCATATATGGACCGCGAACGACTGAAGTAAAAATACAGTTGCCCACGATAACGTTACGTGATCACAAAACAACAATAAAATAGACCAGTTAACTTATTCTCTAAAATTTCAAAAGAACCGACGTTTGGCGCAAAATGAGTCAACTGAAAATATTTTATTTCCCAAATTTAAAATTATGGAAAAATTCTATGAATTAGATTAAAATGATGTCATCAAAAATCAAGTCTAAACGTACATTTTATTATAATTTAAATTCAAATCCAAAGAAATTCTTCCAAGTCATTTTTACCTATTATGTTTATGAATTTTCATTATATATATGATGATGATGAGCATTCGGTACATGTATAAGTCCATGGAAGAGTCAAAGTATATAGAATCACCAAGATCCCCTATAAAAAAGATATACTACAAGTTAATGTTATGTTGCATGAACACGACATATATATGTGATATAAAATAGAACATGATACCATTTTAGGGATAAATGGTATATTGGAAAGTTAAATACAAAAGAATTTGAATGAATTTAGCTGATGAAGCAAACGAGACGAGGTGAGACTACTAGACGCTACAATCCATCCAAGCGGACAGATTCGGGATCGCTCCCTGAATCGTGATTACTTGGTCCCTCGTCACTGATTGTCCAAACAATCTGTTGCATTGAAACAACTACGGTGACGGGTGCAGTGCAAATGGAAAACGAGGAAGAATTGAGTGTAATCTCATCGATGGATAGGTGGTGAAATAAAGATGAAGATCATAGCATGGTGGGGTGAACACCAACAGTGAACATGAGAAGATAGTGCAACTAATAGATCGTGTGGAGGAAACCACAATTTCTAATCGAAAGATATACTGATGAAAAAGACCATGATATCGGTTGGATACAAAGTCCAGTTAGAGTGAATAATGAATAGGATATACTAGTAATTTCAAACCTCATATATGAATAACTTAAGCAGTGAAAAGTCTATTGAATAATGATTGCAACTTATAAATGAATAGGATGTGATATCCCGGTTGATTAGAGTTGCTGGTATGATTCACTTTAAATAGTGCCATTTCATGTGTATTTAAACTAAAATAATTCAATGGGATGTGGGAGGGTTTAAATTATGGAGTGTGTGACATATTAATATCACATATGTAACCCAACTCCGCACATTTATATGAATATTTGTTACACTATTATACTCACAGCTAGATTTATAGCCTGACTCGAGGTTTTTTTGTGACAACTCCTCGGGTTAGACCGAGGTATTGCAGGATGATCTCCTTCTTGCGTTTTGAAGTGACTTCCTATGACATTGTAATGGAGGGAGACTGGAACACCATATACAAAATTAAGATAGTGATAGACCTAGAGATTGAAGGACGCACATTTGCTACTGGTGTCAAGGGTACAGTTAGAGTTATATGGCGAGATAACATTAGAGAAACACATCTTGAGTCCGTTGAATTATATTAGTTTTGTTAGTTGTTTATGTATAGTCTGATGATATGTAGTTTGTATATATTTGGTTGAGCATGGTTAGGATGTAACTTTTGTGATGGTTGTAAGTATATGATGGTACTCCAACGTTTGGTTGTGCAAATATTATGCTATGTATATATATATATCTATCTTTTGGTCCACTATTTTGTGAAACCATTATATCCTGTGTTCTTGATATGTGATTAAGGTAAAAATTCTTTGAACTCATGTATGCTACATTGAGTCGAGATGAGATACGTATCATTTCAAAGATGTATATTTATTTTAAACGTATTCATGTTGGCCCAAAGTAGTGTATACATGAGATAGCAACTTCCATGCCCATTGATCCGAGTTATCGGACTGTAAACTCCCATTGACATTTCGATCGTTGGAGCCAAGGTATCACAAATCGACACATACACATACATATACCTATACATATAAGCATATAAGCATCGTTGTCAATAATGGACAAGGATACATCCCCCGCTAGTATCCGTAACTATACACTGCACCCCTCATTCTTTACGGAACCTCCGTTGATGCCTAATAATGACATTACAACTAATTAGTCATATTACTAACTCATCTCAAAGACTTATCTAAAAGCTAAATAGCCCGACTCCTGACAAGAAACAAGAAACAACAAACAAAATTTGACGCAATTGCATATCCTATATGAATTCTACACCAATAGGTAGTGTAGTCTATCTCTAGGCGTTACCCAAGTGCAACACCACACCTCTATACTCATACTATTCAAGAGCATTGCTGGATAATACTGTCGGATAATATGGAGAATAAGGCTTTATGGGGTACACACATGAATATTCCCTTAGACAAATACCGGTATGTATCTCAAAAATCATAAATAGCTCACATATACGCACATAGTATCGGCATAAAGCAACAAATACGAGTGCCTCCGGGATAAAACAATACAAAATATTAATAAATAAATAAATAATTGAGAACACATAGTCAATAATGCAGCGATAATATATTACAAATAAATACAAATTTGGGTGAGATATAAAATGATTCAAACTCCCACGATCGCAAAATATACAATATTCCATCACAATGTCGTACATAAATAAGGTAACAGTAGCACCACTATTTTTTTAATATTATTTAGCAAATTCAGTTAGATAAATTATATAGAATAATGTGAGGAGATAAGGAGAATGAGATTTGTTAACTAATTTGCATCAAGCCTTAATTAGTCAATTAATAAGATTGTTTTAAACATAGAATAGAAAGGGATTAGACGAGGGGTATAATGGGAATAATTTTTTTATTCATTCTCTAAGCGCTTCCTCTCTCATTCTTTCTCATTTCACTTTCTAAATTCAAAACAAAACCAAATAGAGGCCAACAATTATCAAGAAGAAGAAGAAATCTAAGGATGTCAAAAGGAAAAGCTTAGGGGAATTAAACTACATCAAATCTTAATCCCTCTTATCCAATCTAAGGTGAATAATAGTTACCATCTCATTTGTTTATGTCTTATTTCGGATTTATGAGTGATTTCTGAATTAGATGTGACAATACTTCATGCTTGGGTTGATGATATCATTGTTAGACTAAATAATGGTTTGTTGGAATTTTATGGAATTATTTTAATGTTCGAAAGGAAAAATCTAAGTTTTTGATCGTCTATTGATTTGGAATTTGAATATGTTATGTAAAACATCGTTTTAGAAATTGATTTTCAATTTCATAATCTTTCAAGTTCATATGAATATTTTATGGACTCCCTAAGAGGAAAATGTGTATATTTTAGGTTTTTAATTATTACAATAATTAGATTAATATTTTAGTCTTGAAATTTTTATACATGGAAGAAGTAGGAAATTTGGGTTTTTATTGAATTTTGGGGATTTTTCTCTAATTGTCATGATTTTCTATAAATTTATTATCTACGAAAGTTGATAATTAATATAAGTTAGTAAATATTAATTTTAAGGTTTTGCAAGTTAATTGAGAAGGTAAAATGTGATCTACCAGAATTTTTGCAAAGAAAGTAGGAAGTATTTTATTATCCAATGAAAATTTAACATGGGGCAAGAGTTGGTGGAAAATTTTAAGTTTAAAAGCAAATAAATCATTTTCTAGGTTATTTACAGAAATGCCATCGACATTATAACTTAAAGTCTCATTACTTTTATATTTATAGAAGTTCGATAACCATAAGTGTGACAACCCAAAATTTTGTTCATTGAGTTTTAAATATTTATTGGATTTTGGAATTTAATAACTTATATTCAAATTTAAGGATTACTTAAATATTTGGATTTGTGAATTAAATATTAATTAAATGGGTTTAACAGCCTTATTTAACTCCTTTAATTAATAAATGATAATGGTGAACTAATTTTGTAAATTGATTTACAATAATAAATGGTTCGAATTTAATAAAAAATAAGAAAAATCAACTTGTAATAAAACGACTAGATTTTAATGATGTATTTTAATTTAATTTATAGGATTCTATAATTTTTAATTAGAAAAATAATTAAATTTTCATTTGATGTATTTTATGGAAAACGATGGTATTATGAAATCTTATAAAATAAAATAATCTATATATTTTAATATTGATTAGATCGTGTCGCATTTTAGTGCACGATCGTATTTTTATTTCGATAATTTGCGGTTTGCAATCGAACGGGATATTGTACAGCGTCGTACCCCAAAATCTTTTTAAAAAAAACTTTGACAACTTTTTAATATATATTTGTCTGTCCTTAGTTGAACATTTTGGTGGATCAATAGAAAAATTAAATCCACCTCTTGTAAAATGAGAAATAACATCATTACTTGGTTAGATCCTCTTCTTTTTATTTTATTTCTTCCTCCCCCTTTTCATTTTCTTATTCCTGGCAACGAACAAAGCAATGGATAAAATTTTAAAATCAAAAATTAAATCCTACATTTTACCTAAAATCAAAAAACAAAGATATTTATAGTCGTAGAGCTGAGATCTTCATTTGGGTATAGGTTTTATAGTGTGCATCCTTGATTTGGGGTAGCCGAATATGGCAGTGGCCTAGGGTTAGACTTTGAACTTGATTTAGGGGAAGATAGGCGCGGTTGAGTGTGTGGTTGAATCTGTGATGAAAAATTAGCATCAGCGGTGATGTTTGGTACGATGTAATGCACGTTTGGAATCATGATTTTTTCCTATAGACGAACTAGGGTCGGTCTGCTTTCCTCTTGGAGCATCGGCCATGGAGTAGTGGTAATGGGCGAGAAGAATTCGCGATGGGAAGTTAAATGGAAGTGGAAATGGATGTTTCCGTAGAAGGTGGTGTGCGTATGGAGGAGAAAGAGGATCACTGGTTTAGGTTAGTGTGTATTGGATATGCATGGCCTGTGCATTTTCTTTATTTGGTAAAGAAGCAATTACTTAGGTTAATTAATACAAATTAGTTGATTAGGGTAATTAGCTATTTTAATTAACTCCATATCTTATAAATGCAATATCTTTTTCGTACGAGGTCGGGATCGAGCGCGGTGAGTTGTGTTGTACTCGTAGAACTGATGTTTACATTATGGAGTTGGATTAAATGAGTTTGGATCTTGTAAAATTTTGTACTAAAATCAAACGCTCATTTGATTTAGTTCAAAACGGAATGCTTCAGCGACAAATGGAATTTCGTTGAGTTTACTCACCTTCAAATTTACTAAATAATATCCATGATGTTGTGTATTATTATTGATTGCTTGGATGTTAGTAAATTGTTGTTTGATTGATTGTTTGGTTGAAATTCCATTTTGAAAAATGAATGACATATTAACTTAATTGCTGTGAACCTATTTGACTATATATATTGTCAGTAACCATTGTTTTGCATGAAACAATTGTAGAGAGACCCTGATGGGTTTCTCACCAATGATTGTTATTTATTTCCGTATGCTGCTTATATTGATGTTTATTTGAAATTAATTGTCATATTCTGTTTAAATTGTTTAAGTGTAATTATAACAATTTTTTGCTATACCGTCAATTACAGAATATCATCTCATAAACCCTTCATATGTGTTGTCTTGAGCTTGTATTTTCATAAAATAGATATTTAAATTTATTAATCATTTTGACTAATGATATTTAAATTAATAATCATTTTAATTAATGATGTTTAAAAGTTATCAAATCATTTTAGCCAATGATGTTTGAATTTAATTAATCATTTTAGTCAATGATATTTGAATTTAATTAATCATTTTAAGTTAATAAATCACTTTAACTAAAAATGTTTAAATTTAATTAACAGTTTTTATTAATCATATATAATGAATTAGTTGTTTTAATTAATGATATTGAAGTCTAATTAATTATATTTGAGTAAATTAATTATTTAATTAATGATGTTTTAAATTTGGTTAATCATCTTAATTAACGATGTTTGAATCTAATTTATAATTCTTATTAATGGTATTTCAATTTAGTTAACATTTTTAATTAATGGTGTTTTAAAAGTTAAATTTTGATTTAATAAAAGATTTTAAAGTAAACTAAATGATTTAATAAACGTGTTTTAAAGTTATTTAACTGATTAGAGTTCCAAGGTTAATTATTTGATTTAATAAAGATTTAAAGTTAATTTACTCATTTAATAAAAGTGTTTTAGGAATAATTAACTATTTAAATAAGGATAATTGATTGACTTATTAAAAGAGAATATAAATGTGATTAATTATCTTTCAGGATAACCAATGTTGGTTTAAATTTATAAAAGGGAATTTTAAGTTGATTTATTTTTTTGGTAAAATTAATATGCTTTTAAAAGTTATCACTAGGTTATATAAATTATCCTTCGAAATGATTAGCTTTTGATTTAACATTTATAAATGTAGTTTAACCGATTTATTAATCTTTTGGGATAATAAAGATTGTTTTAAAATTTAAAATTATAGCTGTAAACAAGAAGATCTTTTGAAATGAATTGTTTCAAATAAAGCTTAGTGTGAATTGTTTTGGGTTAACAATAAACAATGTTTTGACATTTATTTTGACCTTGGTTTCAATACACGTAGAAAATATAATTTGCCATTTTTAAAGAATATTTTAAAGAGTTTTTTATTTTTTTAAAGTGTCTTTAAAATTGTTGTGATGCGAAAATCAAGCGCAAGTAAAAACAACCAACTTATCATTCCCGATAGTTGATTTATTGACTATTGACTTTGATTCCGCTTTCTTCTTTTTATTTCACCACTCTATGATGAGGTGTTTCTCATTTAAGCTTTGTTATCCTTTGTCGAAAATGACTAAACCCAAAGTGCGAATGAGGGCCAAGCTATATGGGGTTGCTTCTATTAGGGTATTGTCACATCCACTGTAGACTAGATTCAGTGTTGCGCATTGAGACGTGAAATACTCGGATTCTCTAGCAGTTGGAGGGGTCCAGCTTGGAGGTTTTCAAGATCCATCGGAGTTCTCAAGTATATTTCTAGAGGTATACTTTCGGTAAAGGGGACGCATCCTCCTAGACATTGCTGGAATAACTTCTTCTTTTCCCTTATTAATTCAAATATTTGAATTACTTCCTTAATTGCATGGAGAATTGCCCTATGCTATTCTCTATGTTCAATTATTTATGACCATTCTTTCAAGTCTGGAATTTGATATTATTTATTTCCATTCATTAGGTATGGGGTCTGTTCTTACTAGTACACACCTTTTTTTATTTGAATTATTTCTGTTGTTTATTTTCATTCTCTCTTGATTGGACTATTGTTTTGATTTGTTCCCCATTTCTTCATTTATGGATGTTATTCTTGTAAAGTAAAAAACCATTCTGCATTAGCGGCATGGTCTCACCGAATTTTGATATGTTCATCATGTTACTTGAGTTTTCTTATGCAGGTTTTTTAGACTTACCCTGGTGTTCTTTTATTATAATGCTCGGTTCAGACCGAGTTTTTCCCAGGTTGGCTTTAGTGATACGGAGTTATTTGAGAAGAGCCGGTAGTTGTGTTTTATTTTCCATTGTATTATATTGTATATCTATCAGCAATTTTAAGGTCAGAATTTTATAACTGTCTAGCTGATATGGTTTATTTTTAACTCTGATGTACTCTATATTTTGGAGTAATTGTTTTTACTGCCTTTATTATATTATATATTGTCAATTTCGCTGTGAGATTTTGATTTTCCTTGTTTTATGTTCTTTTTTATTTTTACCTTGTCTTTCTGGTGAGTGGATGTTTAACATTTGAATATCATGGATGTATTCGGTAAGAACTTTCAATGGTCGAAAAGATGGGTCATTATACTGTCCAAACCCTATCAAATTATATATCATTTCAAAGCCCTCGATGAATACAGTCAGGGGAAAGTATTCATTTTTGAAAAAGAGTCTCAAGGCCACTGGAATTCTCAGCCATAGTTCCTGGCGGCGAATCCCTAGGGCTAAATCTGGGCATTTTTGATTAGGGTTGAATTGGTGGAAGTGGCCGATCCTAATCGATAGATGTAATCAAATATAGTTCAGATCTGTCCTTAATTGCTTGCATAAGGATTATTGGTGGCCAAATTTGGGTAGGGAAACTCATGGCAGTCGGTTTGGGGACAATCGATATGGGCAGGTGGAGGCGGCAATTCCAGATGGTTGAGGGTGGCATGAGTTGGCAATTGGTCGTGTTCGGAGGTCGTGATTTGCAACAAGGCAGCGACAATAGATGATCAAAGTTGGCTATTCTTCGACAGATATGGGTTCAGCATGAGAGTTAGAGTTTGATCCAAGTTGTAGAGAATTTACATATTTACCCCAATAATTTGTTTGATTACAAATTAAATTCCTAACCTTTTAAGCTCCATACCTCTCACATACGAACACCGATTCATGTGCATTTTCTTTTGTTGGGCTCTTGGCAAAATTCTGGATGATATAGTGCTTATTTCGCTGAGTTTAAAGGCAATAAGGAAAAGAACATTGGTATGATTTATTTAATTTATTTAATTAGAAATTAAATTAAAAAATCTGTAATTATTGGTGAAAAACCATATTTATTGATATATGTTGTGTTATATGTTAGTTATTACAATATTTTAATTTTGTAGTGCCTTGGTTGGGTAATTATTGTTAATTGTAGTATTTTTGAGTGTTTAAATATAATTAATTATCAATTTGAATTGGAAAATAATTAATTTAAATGAATAATAATTAGAAAATCAGATAAATAAATGATAGATAATGTAATTTATATATTTTAGGTGGTTTCTATAAATAACGATGACGTAAAGAAATTATACTAAAATTAAAGTATGGAATTAAATAAGGTTATTATTTATGAATTTTTGGGGAAAATCATAAATAATAACTGAATATATATTTTTAAAAAATATTTGGGAAGTTTATTACTCATGAAACAGAATGAGACTTTAAGTAATAGTAATGTGAATTTCAGCGAAATTAGTCTTGTTTTGTGTAAACAAAGAAATGATTGATTTTAAAATGTTTATAATAGAAAGTATTATTGATTTTATTATTTTTAGGATGGACAAATAAAATGAATTTATAATAAACAACAACAAAATGATTTTTATACTTGAGAGAATAATGCATTAATATAAAACATGCCATTTGCTTCGATCAATACCCCCTTACTGCTTCGGTTGTACGACCTAAGCAAACCAAGATGACGCAACAGTCATTTTCTATTGCGTTGGTTGTACAATCGAAGCAAACGATGCTCATTTGCTTCAGTCATTTAGAAACGCCCAAAGCAAATTACCATCATTTGCTTCGGTCATTTGGGAACGACCAAAGCAATGAGCATGTATATTGAAGCAAATGATGGTCGTTTTGCTTCAATCATTTCCAAACGATCGAAGCAAATGTTGGTCATTTGCTTTGGTCGTTACCAAGAGATCAAAGCAAATGATAACTATAGCTAAAAAAATTGATACCATTTTAGGTTTTTGAAACCCGAAACTTTATCAACTTTCATTTAAGAAATTCATGTTTATAATAAATTTAGTACAAATATACCAATAAATTATATCCTAAGTTACATACTTGATATTCACATTAAGATTCATGAAACATTTACTATTCTCAAAAATTCACTTCAAATATTAATTGAATAATTGTGCAACACCTTGTATACTTACTTAACAAATTATTAGCATTCAAGATAACAAATTATTAAAATAGATTACAATTGAAGCCAAGTTTGACAAATGGTATTCCATTAAGAAAAGTTAACCAGGCAAATTATGATAAAATCCAATTATAGAAGAAATGAACCTAATAAGCAGCATCGAACTGAGTTTAAAATACTCCTATACTAAAGTGCAACAAAAATGTTTGTTCTAATATTCATTCAAAATTAACATTCATAATTTATACAAATTAGATGATCGGCAAATATCATATATAGGAAATAATCTAACCACCCCGTCCTTTCCCTTAGAATGACATAACTTGGCCAAGAAAATTGATGACCACAAGATAAAGTACTAGATTGCAGAGAACAAAAATCTACAAAAGCACACTATGGCGGTACATCGTGTAGTTAAACTAGCAATATTGTTTAATCTAAAATTGAATTAAGAGACAATGGCATGACATAAAAGTCTTTATTAGAATAGTACATAAAGGTTGTTATTACACTGAACTCCTTATTCCCTTTCTTAACCTAAATGTGCAAGAATTTTCAATCGAAGACAAATTAGTTGACAAAGAACATTATATTCAAGACTAAAATCACAGTTGCTAGCATTTGTATTAGCAGATGTCAACTTTGACAATAAGAAACAACTATTATGATATTTCAATTGTACTTAGTTGTAGGTGTAGCAGTATAACTTAATGTATAAAACATTGGCAGTAACTAAATGATTGCATGAATCAAAATCCAACCAACATAGATAATTTGATACTATTTCTCTCCGCTAACACAATATCACAAATGTTAGCAAATTAATTGCATAAGGAACAAACCAACAAATCATAAAATATAAACTAAAACCACTAAAAAAATTGAATTATCAATATACCTTGAACTTTTTCGATGTCTGAAATAGCAGTAGTACTACTTCCTTGTGAACCATTAGATCCTTATGAGCTCCTCTTCCAGCGGATCCCATCATTACTAATGAATTTCCCATTTTTCTCTTTCTTAATCATACAGCCATTCTTTAAATTGCTACCTCTTTTTAAATTTCTTTTTAAAGTTTGACACTCTGTGTATTTTAGAGGCTCAGAACCTCATGATTTTAGGAACTCGACACACATGTTTCATAGTTACTGGATAGCCTTCTTATAGCTATTTGACAATTGTATTTTAACGTCATAAATGTAATATATTTTACAAACTTAAAGGCTATGCTTTGGAGGCTCTATAGCTTTACTTTCCTAAAAGCTCAACAACCCTATTTTGCTATCAAGTGTTCTGAAAGCCAAATAAAGATGATGTATATTTGTAAAGGCTCGATAGCTATATGCTTTACAAATTAGATAGTTATGTTTCAGAGGCTCGATAGCCTATGTTTTATGTAGAGTCGGTATCCCTGCTTTGATAGCAAGTGGTTTAAATGCTATGTAAAGATGATAATGCTTTGGCACGAAATTTTGGCTAAGTATTTAGGCTATGTTTTCCTTGTATTAAGAATGATGTCAAGTGGTTCACCAATTCTAAAGGTAAATGTTTTCAAGGAAATGAAATAGTACTTTAGCCCAATTTTATATGAATTTTTCCAATGGAAAATATTACTAAACTTAAGAAATGTTGGTATGGGTATGAGTATGCCTATTGATTGAACATATTTTGATGGGTGATGTTATATGCTCTTGTTATTATTTAATCAGTTAAATTTACGTATTCTATCATTTGTCATACTCATATTTGCATTACCCAACATTGCATCTTAGGATCTAAGGACATAATTACCAGTTACGTTGTTCCAATAGTGAGTATGGTTAGACTAAACTTCTGAGTGAGTAGAATTGCATCTAGAAGATCAGATAAATCAACTGTGTTAGAATGTCTTGAAATGATAAAATATGACTCATGGATTTAAATTCATATAAGATTTTAGTGGGACTACTATAGGGTCATGCCCCGTGCTTCAGCCGTTAGCCCCCATTTGTAAAGGCCCACAATTCCAATGCATAAAGCTTTGTCAATAGAGAGATTAAAAGATATGTATACACATAAAGGAACTCGTAGCTTTATATGCTCACTGTATTGTTTAATTGGATTTACTCCTAAGTGTATTTGAAGATTTTCGGACATCTGGTAATGTTTTGGCCCGAATAAGCTTGATAGGTTATTAGCTGGCTTTTGAAAACTAATAGGTTCATAGTGGCCTTAGGAAAACTATGATGGGAGAAAGACAGTCAACTTTTTAGGGTGGGTAAACTCTAGGAATGCATAACCCTTTAATGACAGACTAGTCATATTTACCTATATAGCACGCATATATCATATCATGTTTTGTTTTAGCCATTATGGTTGCAGGTAAATGATTTTTGTTCAGATTAACATATTTGATAAGATACTAGTGAAGGAAAAACCCATTCTGTTCTACAACATGGTCTCACTAGATATCTATTTTTGGTTCGAGATGGTATATTATTATTCATACCAGACTTTTTTTATAACCTAAAGTTTTTGTTTTTTCCCTTAATATCTCGGATACTATTTGACTAGATCGAGAGTAGGGTTTTCAGGTTAGACGAATAAGCTTTTAAAGATATGTAGGAAGCAAGCTAATGTTAGGAGTTTATTTCTGCTATGTTGTTTGAGGTTTGTGTTTTGTTTGAATGGATGTAATAATAGAATTTAAAACTATAGAGTAGTTAGAGTCTAATTATCCAAAAGGGCATCTTCATATGTCGCTCTTGGAATATAATTGTAACTATTATGTTTCTCTAAATGTGGAATTGATGGGGTTATGTAATGAATGTGAAAGTTATTAATGAAATGTATTTTGAAATTTTTCGTATTCATGTGCTATTGATGTTATAGATATAGTTAATTGATCTCATTTTTTCACTGGGAAATAATAATATGGATGACTATAACATTTATAGCTTTTATTTTTGGGCCTCAAAATGAGGGATGTTATAACTTGGTATCAAAGCATAGTTTTATGTAAAGCTTAAAAGATTTTGAAAACATAATCCAAATAAATCAGAGAATAAGATCGGAGTATGGAATTATTCTATAATGACATACTTGTTGTTTGCTATATCTAAATATGTATTCTATCTCCATTCTCCCCTCCCTTTAGGCCATTCTTCTGTATCATACAAAGTCTCGTATATAGATTGTGAGAAAGCAAGATATGGAAGCAAGAAATAGAAGAGTGAATCTAGGTGGAGGAAACATCACAACTAATGAAAATGTTTGACCTAATACTAGAAGGAATCCGGGTCGACAAGCAAATGCTAATCCGAATGCATACGCTAATATAAGTGCTGGAACCCCACCAGTAAATATAAGGGCTACATATCAGTTCTTCATGAATATGATGCAAGCTGGAGCAGCAATTGGTGTGGCTGAAGGAAACACTGATAATGCAAGATGTGCTATTCCTGAGGTACTTGCTCGCAACAATTAAGCCCGTGATTATACCAGTCTTAGTGGAAAGTCTTTTTGTGGAACGTAAAATGCTATTGAAGTTGAGAATCGGCTATTACACTATGATTGGATCTACTGACTTAGGCTTGAACGATGACCAGAAGATGAGGTCGACATCTAGATAGTTGTAAGGAGCTGGTTTATGTTGGTGGAATGGTGTGACTGTAGGAGTACCGAGAGAGAATTTGACATGGGATAAATTTAGGAGGAGATTTGAGAAAAAAAAATTGTTCGAGATAGCCAAGTCCACTTTGCTCGCGAAGTTTGCTTAATTGGAGCAAGGTGAGATGTATGTACCAGAGTATGCAACTAAGTTTGATGAGTTGTCCAAATAAGGATATGCTACTATTTATATTGTGATAAAAAGTGATGAGAAGTTCATTTGTGGATTGAAGCCAGAAATTGCAAGGGAAACTATGCTGCATCTCAGTGATCTATGTGATGTGGTGGTGGAGATGGCGTTAAGGAATAAGGAAATGCTTTTGACATTTGGAAGTGAAAAGTCTATGGAGGATCAAGGTTTTTAAAACAAGAAGAGGAAATTCTTTAGTAAGAAGTTAGTTTAGAAGGGCAGAGCTGCCAAAAAAGGAAAGGCAATGTTGTTTGCTATAAGTGTGATAGAAAGGACACTTTGCTAATGTGTGCCAATCTGTTAATGGAAAAAGGATGTCAAAAAGAATAGAGTCAAGTGTTACAACTGCAACTAGAAGAGGCATTACAAGAATTATTGCCCAAGCCCGGCTAAGGCTGATAAAGGAAAAGTTTTCGCTCTAGAACCATCAACTTATGGACCAACCGGAGAAGAGAAAGGAAAGTCCGTGATGAAAGGTATGCTTTTGATTTATGGCATACCTTTTAAAGTATTATTTGATACTGGCGCATCATATTCTTTTACCTTGAAATGTTTGGTACGTAAGTTAACTCTAGAACCATCATACATTATTACTCCCTTAAGGTTTTAAAATCCAATAGAAGTTAAGTAACACTTGGGATGAGACATAACTATTAAGAAATTTAGCTATTAGGACACGCATTTACCTGGAATTTACATGTGTTTGATTTTGTGGATTTTGGGATTATTCTGTGTATAGATTGGTTAAGTAGATATGATATTTGGATATTTTACTGTGATAGGAAGATATCATTAAGGCACCTTGATAGTCATGATCGAATTACGTACTCAATTGAAAATTCAAGTTTAGATGTATGTGCTTTATTAGGTGCAATAGAAGTGGAAGATGAGGTGAATCGAGTTTTCATTGTAAGAGAGTATGCGGATGTTTTTGAGCCAGTTACAAGATTACCACCGAGACCTTAAATAGATCTTATACCTGGAGCTGAATCCGTGAGTAGATCGCCTAGAAGAATGACACCTATTGAGATGAAAGAGCTAGAGGTGCAGATGGTGGACTTAGAAGGAAAGAATTTTATTTGGCCAAATAGTTTGCCTTGGGGAGCGGCCACGATATTCATGAAGAAATTGGATGGGTTGCTAAGGATGTGTATTGATTATCTTAAGTTAAATGAGAAGACGAGAGAGAATTGGTATCCTTTGCCAAGCATATATTATTTTTTTGGTCGATTGACTGAAACCAAGGTATTTTCCCAATTGAATTTAGCAACTGGGTTCCATTAATTGAGAACGGCAGAGGACAATATTCCATTAATGGTGATTCGAACAAGATATGGTTTGTATGAATGGTTGGTCATGCTTTTTGGACTAACAAATGCGCCTGCTTGCTTTGTGGATTTGATGAACTGAATGTTCTGAGAGCATTTGGACATATACATGTTAGTATTTATAGATGACATTTTGATATATTCTAAGAGTGAACAGGATCATGAGATTCATCTTAGAATAATGCTAATGATATTAAGGCAACATCAACTAAAAGCGAATTTTTCAAATGTCATTTTTGGGAGAGATGGGTGAAGTTCCTTGGTAACGTAGTTTCAAAAAATGGATTATCAGTAAATCCAGCTAAGTTTGAAGCTATTGATAATTGAAAACGATCCGAGACTGTGACTGAGATAAGAATTTTTCTAAGGTTGGTTGGCTATTATAGGAGATTAATCATGGATTTATCTCGTATAGCGACACCTATTACTAAATTAACAAGGAAGAACGTAAAGTACCACTACAAGAAAACATACTATTAGATGCATTAAATAGTAGAGTTTCAAGTTAAGTGCATCTGTAGATGATTTAGTAAAACAAAAATAAATAAAGAAACGCTGCTACTAATTCCAGCCAATAATTCACGAAAAACATGGAAAAAAATTTCTTCGGCCGCTAATATATCTTTTCTTCCACTAATCACTTTGAATAAATTTTCTTCTTTTTCTTGAAAACTTGAAAGAAAATTCCATTTGGATCTAAAGCTAAAATCACCAAAGTTGTCTCGTTCAAGCCTTAGCTCTCGAAAATATAGCCCACAACAAATCACGTCATGGCCTCGGCCTACCACTGCCTTATCGTCGTTCCTAAACCAATCATCATGTCTCATCCTATTACCGTACCTTAGCTGATTACCTCTATTGGTGAGTAGGAATTCTAATTCGTTAAACTAGTATTTATCTCTGAATTGCTTCTCATACACTACGCAGTACTTAGTTGATTTGCTAACCATATTTTGGTCTTTGACTATTGCTTTGTGATTTTGTTTTTTATTGACTAGTGTGATCGATTTTCTGAGCTATTTTTATTTTTGTTTCATTTAGTAGTTGGGTTTGAATTCAGAATTCTAATTGATGCTTGTTATGTTCGATTTATTTTTACTTGCAAGATGATTTTGTTAAACTTTGGTCGCTATGAGGTTGGAATTCCAATTGAGTTCAATTACCCGGTTTGGGATTAATTAGGACTAATCTGTAATAATGAATCAAGACATTTTGATATATAAATTATAAGTTAAATTAATGATACTGTAGATGTTAATCTTGTGGTATTTTAAATTTTATAAATATTAAATTATATGAAGATGCATTTTAAGTGTATTAATTAGTAGGCAATTTGCAATTCATGTAGTTTAAACTTTCTGTATACTTGATAGGAAAAATAAAAATATAGTTTACTAAAGTCAAGATGCTAACTTAGACATACCGAAGTTGCATTATTTCTTAAAAATGGTAGAATTTATTACTTTAAAATCAAGCTAAGTGAATTCATCCATAATAATCTAACATCTAAGTGGATTCATCCATAACACCTAAGAAAATTAGTAGGCTGTTTTTTTACCTTATCTTCAATCATTTTCAATCTCTTAACTTTAGGTTATTAAAATGAACAAGTAGAAAATTGAGATTGTAAACTGTCAATTCTCTTCATTTTGTTACAGGTTATATTTATATGTTGATCGATACACTTATGCGCGTATGGTTATTTTACAAAATATCTAGGTATAATGGATATATGTATAACAAAAGCCACAAGATATCTAAAGAATTAGGCACTTATATATCATATATATGCTACTTGGAGTAAAAAAACATGAGGATGAACCTGTTATAGTAAGTTACTTAGAAAGTGTATTTGGTAGCAATGATATTAAATCTTGATCCACAGAAGATTAGCTATAAATACTTTATAGAACATGTAACTCTTTGGCGACGTTGATATTGATTCTAACATTTTCCGTAGTACACCAGCTAACATGCAAAGTACTTAAGAGTGAAAGGACATGAAGCAAATGGAACTACACAACCGATTCAAACCCAACTCAAACCACGAATCTGAACTCAAACTAACCTTAAACATCCTCTCATTCTCCATTGGTTACATAACTAATTCGAACCCTCAAACCAATAATGATTTCAACATATTTTGGGACAATGATAATGCCACCCCATAAGCTCAGACCAATGATGATTTCAACATATTTTGGGACATTGATAATCTTAGCCCATAAAGTGTGACCTCCCTTTAACAATCTCATAGCAATGTTAAAATGGCACTAAGTCTAAGAGGAGATAGCATAGGGAATGACAATAGCAATGCCTACTTCAATGCTATCTCCATCAATTCCTGGGTCTCCAATGCAGTGTCATCTTTAATCAAGATCATAAAGTAGTACAATTTAGATGGTATCAACATTGACTATGAGCATTTCAACGCCAATGATGACACCTTTGCAGAATGCATTGGTCACTTGATCACCACTTTAACAAAACAACAGTGTTATATCCTTTGCTTCCATTGCTCCTTTTGACGATGACCAAGTGCGAAGTACTCATTACACCGAATGAATTTGAAGATTTAGTAATGGAGTCGGATATGAATTTTGTTAGACAGCTAGTTCATGTTGTTGCAAGAGATGGGAAGAACTTAAGAAATAAGACAGTCAAGTTAGTAAAAGTCTAGTAGGGTAACAATGAAAAAGACTGTACATGGGAGGTAGAAGATAGGATTAGAGAGGCTTATCCCAAGTTGTTTTGTTGGCATGTTCTATATATGTCATACAAACTTTTTGCTAAGAAGCATATGCAAGTATTGTTGTTATGTGTTTGTCATGCATATTTTCATGATCGTTATGCCTCTTGTTTTCCTTATCGTAATTTCAAGGATGAAATTTTTTATGGAAGGAACTTGTAACACCCTCCATTTTTGTTTAACATTCTTAAAGAAATTTAATTAGATAAATTAAATAGAATAATGTGAGGAGATAAGAAGAATGAGATTTGCTAACTAATTAGGGATATTCCTTAATTAATCAATTAATAAGATTGTTTTAAACATAGAATAGAAAGGGACTAATGGGAGGGGCATAATGAGAATAATTCCTTTATTCATTCCCTAAACCCTTCCTCTTTTATTAATTCTAATTTCACTTTCTAAAACAAAAACAAAACCAAATAGAGGCTGGCCATTACCTAGAAGAAGAACAAATCTAAGGAATTCAAAAGGAAAAGCTTAGGAAAATTAATCTCCATCAGATCTTAATCTCTCTTGTCCAATCTATGGTCAATAAGAGTTGCCATTTCATTTATTTATGTTTTATTTTAGATTTATGACTGTTTTTCGAATTGGACATGATAATATTTGATGCTTGGATTGATGAAATCATTATTAGATTAAACAATGGATTGTTGGAAATTTATAGAATTATTCTAATGGATTTTAAAGGCAAAACCTAAGTTTCCTATTGATTTGGAATTTGAATATGTTGTGTAAAACATTGTTTGAAGATGGGTTTTCAATTTTATAATCCATGTTCATATGAATATTTTATGAATTCTCTAAGAGGAAAGTGTGCATATTTCGAGTTTTTAATCATTAAAAATAATGAAATTAATATTTTGGTCTTGAAAATTTTGTATATGGAAGAAGGAAATTTGGATTTTTAGTGATTTTAGGAATTTTCCCTAATTGTAATGATTTTCTATGAATTTATTATTCTACAAATGTTGATAATTAATATGACTTAGCAACTATTAATTTTAAGGTTTTGCAAGTTAATTGGGAAGGTGGAATGTGATCACATGAATTTCTGCAAAGAAAATGTAAAATATTTTATATCCAATGAAAATTTGACATAAGGCAAGAGTTAGTGGAAAGTTTTAACTTTAAAGGAAATAAATTAGTTTTAAGTTATTTACAGAAATGCCATAGGCATTATAACAGAGCCTAGATACCCTTATATTCATAAAAGTTTGATAACCATAAGGGTCGATGCATGTGATAGCTACTTGATAGTTATGTGATGTACTCGCATTCTTAAGGACTCAACACCCAAGGAATTATAAAGGTTCAGTACCCAAAGCAAATGGTCGATCTTTATGTTTTATAGAGGCTCAAGATCTAATGTTTTGTAAAAGTTTGATACTCAATGTTTTGTAAGTGTTCGATACCTAATTGTTTTATAAGGGTTCGATCCCCAATGTTTTGTTGAGGTTCACAACCCCATTGATTAGAGACTCAACGACTTCTTTTTAAAGTTCAACACCTTATGTGTTTAGAGGCTCGACACCTCATGATTTTAGGAACTCGACACCCTTGTCTCACAGTAATTCGATAGCTTCCTTGAAGCTTTTCGACAACTTTATTTTAACGTCATGAATGCCATATGTTTTACAAACTTAAAGGCTATGTTTTGGAAGCTTAATAGCCCTAGTCTCCAAAAATCTCGACAACCATGTTTTGCTATCAAGTGTTCTAAAAGCGAGATAAAGATTTTTATGGGATAGATGTAGGATCGCGCCATATGCTTCAGCCATTAACCCTTGGTTGGTAAAGGTCGGTGGTTCCACTACGTGGAGCTTCGTTAATAGAGGGATTAGATGTGAACTTGTAGCTCTAAATGCTCATAGTCTTGTTTAGTTGTATTTAATTCTAATCGTATTTGGCGATTTTGGCACATCTGTTTTGACCTGAGTCAACTTGATAGGTTATTAACTGGCCTGTGAAAACTTATAGGTTTATAGTGACCATAGGAAAACTATGATTTGAGACTCTCAGTTAACTTTATGGGGCAGTAAACTCTGGGAATGCATAACCTTTTTATGATAGATGTAACAACTCAAAATGTTATCATTTTAATTTTGAATATTTAATTATTTTAAATAATTAGTGTTTTACAAATTTAAGTAACTTATATACACATATAAGGATTATTTAAATGATGAATTAAATATTAATTAAATGGACTTACTAGCCTTATTGAACTCCTTTTAATTAATAAATAATAATGGTGAATCCATTTTGTAAATTTATTCACAATAATAAATAATTCGAATGAATAACAAGAAAATCAATTATTAACAAAATGATTTGATTTATAATGATGTACTCTTAAATGAATTTATAGGATTTTTCCATAATTTTCAATTTTGAAAATATTTAAATTATCATTTGATGTATTTTACGAAAAACGTTGGTATTTTTGACATTTCACATAATAAAATAATATGCGTATTTTTTGTTGTTTTGAGATCGTGTTGCTTTTTTGGTATATGATCGTATTTTTATTTTTATCATTCATGGTTAGTACGCGTACAAAATATTATGTAGCAGAGTGCCGCAAATATTTCTTCTCAAAACCATTTTAAATCAAATCAAAATTCAAAGTTTCAACCAGTCGTAATGGTGATTTTCTTTGACATGATGCGCTGCTTGATGTTTTTGGCTAGCTTGAAAATTTTGGTTTACTTGAGTTAGAAGCAAAGTATTTAGTTGTTTATAAAATCAAAAACCTTAACACTTAACCATTTTTCCATCTTCATTTTTAACCTTCCCTCTCTCCCTTTTTTCTATTTCCTGTAAGCATTTTAAACCTAAGCCTCAATCTTATAAATCAAAATCTAATGCATCTGTCCACTAAAAATCATGAAACAAGGCCCGTTGAACTCGTATAAAGGGTAGCTTCGAATCTATATTGGTTTAATTAGTTGCAGCATGACTTAGGGGTGGTCAATGTAGTGGCCATGGAGCTAAGGTTAGAGTTTATCGGGGATTTAGGTGGAATTAGAGGAAACAGAGGATGATATCGTATTTCTCGAGTGGAGTGCTTAATTTGGTGAAATTTGGGGAGAAGCGAATTTTTGGTGGATCGTGACCCTAAGGTTTCGCAAGTATGAGTGTCGGGTCATGAATTAGCATATGCAACCATGCTTTGAATGAGTGGGTGGGATGGCAAACTTGTATGTAGAGGAGTTCGTCGAAGCTGACGTTGCTCAATTTCATGGAGAGACGAGAGAGAGGAGGAGAGCAACGATCGTCTTGGGTGGGTTTGAGGCATGCATATCACAATGCATTGTGCACGTTTTAATGAAGGGTGAAGATGATTAGTGTGGGTAATTAAGTAATTAATTAGTATTTAAAATTGAGATCTTATTAAACTCATATCTTGCTCATACGAGGTCAGATTCGTAAGTGATTAGTTGCATTGAACTCGTATCAATGTCATCTATGCTTTGGACATGAATTCGTCAAATTTTAAGCTAGCTGAATTTCTATGACGACCCATATTTCAAAAGGTTTAAATCGACAATAATCCACATATGTCCAACTTAAACAATCCGGAACGTAGATAATCAATGGGGTTAAATAAAAAAATAAGAAAGAAGAAGAAAACAATCCCAGAATCTCACAGCGGAAACGATAAAAATATAATAATCAAATAACAGTTCATGAAGTTGTTTACCATACTTTGATTATAATCTATACACATTTATCGGAGTTATATATATACACATCAGGAAAAGTGATCACTATATAGGATAGCATGAACAATGGAATAATAATAATCGTAATATATCAAAATCTTCATCTTCGTCCTCCAGTGAATAATCTTCAATATGCTAAAAAAACTTAGGACTGACCCGAGTGTAATGAAAAGACAAAACATTTGAGTCAGGACTAAAATACTTTTATGTAAGTCAAATCAATATCACAAAACATGAGTGTAATAACTTATGAGATGTTACGAGATTTTCCATCTTCTAAGAATCCATTAAACTATTTATATACAATAGTATACGCTATAATATATAATGTCTATCTGTAAAATAAATATCAAAATAGCGTTAAGGCCCTACATTGATCCACCTTAACACATTTTTGTAGTTTAAACCAAAGTCGTAATGGGCTCGAATAGGGATAAATATGACAAGGCACGTAAGGCAATGCCCAAGATAGGATTCTGCTAGTTTACCCTTTCTGGCAGGTCGTAACCCATCCGTGGCCGATAGCGGCAATCAATCAAAACGAAAAAGGTGCACCTATCGAATACGAAATCATAATAATAATACGAGGGATCAACGTCCTAGATGCTGCTAACCTCATTGGCTAGACTTAGGTTTTGGTTTTAGTCATTTTAATTATGACATGAGTGTCAAAGCTATCCATCATCGTTTTCTTACATCATTCTACTAAACGTTCGCCAATTCAACAAGTATAATCTGGATATCATCCACCGCGTATACGATTGTTAAAGTGGTTTCAGTATTGACATAGAGTATGCCAATAAGAGGCCCCGGTCTCTTTAACAGCCAAATACCGTTTGCAGTTCGTATTTGATATCAAAAGATCGTATTCACTTCAAAATCAAATTCATTTCGAAATTTACTATATTAGCTTCAAAAATCATATTTTACTTCAAAATGTCAATTCAGTTCGATATATCAATTTCACTTCGAAATTTGATTCGAATTACAATTTAGGTTATAACTTCACTTAACCCAATTCGTATTTAAATCCAAGATTTAAATTTAAACATTCCACCCTATCAACCAGTTTGAATTTTAGAAAATGGTTTTAAATAGTATTTAAAATAGTTAAATAGTTGAAAATAGTTAATAGAAAATAATTTTGAGTACTAAAAATGGTTTGTATAGTAAAATAGTTTGGAAAATCAAATAGTTTGAATATTTAAAGAAAATACATTTGAAATAGTTTATACTAAAATAATTTATTTAAAAATAGTTTCAAAGTCAAATCGATTTAATTCCAAATTCCCAATTCAAATCAATTCCAATTTTTATTTCGATATACTAGATTCAATTATGATTTCAAGTCGAATTCATTTCAATTCCGAATTAAATTTAATTCCAATTTCAGATTAATTTCAACTCCAAAATATCAATTCAAAACACTTAAATTAAATTTCCTTGAATATCAAATTTAAAAATCCAAATCTTCAAATATAATCAAATTCTGATCTCAATTTCAAAATATCATTTTATATCACCTTTTACTTAGAAATATTCAAAGTTCGAATAAAGGTCCAATCTTTTAAACCAAATCAATCATCTGAAATTCACATGATATTTTGATTATAACTTAAAAATCTCAACTTCGCTTATTTAAAATATTCTATTTCAAATTTAAATTTCAACATTTCGAGTTCCAATTCAAAAATAAATTCGATTTCCATAAATATGATTTTTTTTTCTTAAAACCATATCATTTAAATAATTTCAAATCAAAATTTTAAAATCATTTAATTTAACCAATCCAGTGTCCGTATATAGTTCCCTATCATATGGCCAAGTGAATCAGTTATTCCAATTTAATTTAGGGATGGTATACATCATTTCAATCCAAAATAAACGTCATAGATATATATTATTTCAACCTATTTCTTAATTTATTCAAAATAATTTATTTACATTTTCGTATACCATAAATAATATACAGGATGATAACAAGGTATATATAAAGTAAATAAACATCCAATCGTTCAAATATCAACCAATTTTGATCCATCACAATAAATCATCCGAAAAACAATAATTCACAACAATTGACCAATTATCAAAAATCAAGAATTTTTTCTCTACTTCTAATTCAATTTAACTACTCATTCAGAGTCTATTAATTAATTAAGGTGTTAATTAAATGTCAATTAAATTTATCAAACAACCATCAATAAATTTAAATTACTTCACGACATACATAAAAATTATTTAGTCAAATATTAGCGTATAGAACACTCACCAGTTTGAATCAGAAAAATTCAAACTAGCCAAATCGATATGAAATCAGCTCCATAGCGTCGACCTTGATGATATGGTTCCAATGTAATCTCTTTCGTCCGAAATTGACCTCGTATGCAAACAATTCAATTTGTTTAGTAATATAAGATTTAAAATGTAAAACATAGTTAACAAATTAATTTACATAATTAAAATAAAAAGAAAACAGAACCTCTCACCCATCTCGTCCATCTCATCCAGGCATATGCGTGCCCTCTATCTCGTGCAACTTCATCTTCCTCTTCATACTGCTCGCGACCCACTGCCATTTGTCATTTTTTTCTTCATACAATCGTCGTCGTCGCCGTCGGTGTAACCATCGCCAATCATTGCGCCTCCAACTGTACGCACACGCAAACCACATGAAGTAGCTACTACAGTCAACGGATGAACGCAACTCCACCTCAGTGTCGTCACTCTCCCCTTGTCAACCACGCATGCTAGAACATCAACCACCACAAAACTAGGCATGTGAACAAGCCTAGCTACATCGAACTCCCAAAAACCCAACTCGACACTCTGTGGCCATCGATAACCTACGGCCGAAGCCGACTACCCCTAGCCTCATGTGGCTGCGTCTCCATCCGCCACTCATTCTCGCTTCGTCCTTGAATGCTTTTTTTCCTCTGGTTCGATCGATTCATTTGAGGTTTTTTTATAATGGTCTGCGATGTAATTTCGAGTTTTGAAAAAAAGGGAAGCGAAGAGAGTAATGTGGGCTTGAACGAGATGGAATTTAGAAAATAATCTATACTATTATTATTAGAAAATATCTAATCAACTCGCTCATGAAAATTTTTCGAACTCCAATTGGCGCATGCCGCGTAGCGTTTATAATGTTTTACCCCATTCCGAACACATTGAAACTAATCCCAAGGTCTGATTCGATCGTATATGGAAGATAGCTTTTCTAATTGAATTATTTTAATTGAATTCTAAAATTTTTTGTACGTGCTTTAAGTTTGCATGGCCAAACGACAAGTCTAATCGCTTCAAAACTTGAAATCCTATAATAATTCACTATTACTGATCTGATGAAACTAGTTTCGTCGAAATCCAAGACAATGACCAAAATGGCTATTTTAATCCGCTAATTAAAATATAAATTTTTAATTTCTAATTATTCATTTTTAAATAAAATTTTAAATGTTAACATCTTCATTCGTATTTAAATAAAATTTAAGTCAACTAATGACATCATTTTTATTCACATAAAATTTAGAATTCCATTATTCAATAATTTCCGACATTAAATTTAAACAATTTAATTATCCGATAAATTACAGTAATGGGTCATTAAAATATATCTCTAACCATTTTCATAAAAAAAATCATAACAAATTCTATAATTTAAAAGTTTTAAAAATATGGGTCATTACATACTCCCCACTCAAAACTTTTTGTCCTTGAAAAGGCGCTAAGTACAGAATTTAATATACAATAATTTATTCAAAATTACCAACTTATAAAATATTAAAATCTTATTTGAAAACTATTTCTACACTTCTACTACCCACTTTGATCAGCTTACGGAATTTACAAGTTAGTTAACAAACAAGTTATAAAATTTTAAAACTTCAAAAAATTTGTAACACCTGAATTTACGAAAAATTTCAGCAGAGTCTCATTTGTACGGCTCGATCGAATTTTTTCTACAATATAATATATAACACAAATATACCAAATAGATATCAACCATACATCTCATCTCAATGATGAGGCATCCTGAAGGGCAAAAATATAAAATCACGATATGTAATTCGAGATACGTACCTTATTATTTATAATAAGAGCGAGTTTTCTTATATTTAGCAAGCAAAAGCAACATAAATCCGCGTATACACCCAAACGGTCTTCATATGTACCTATCTCAAGTCAATTTAAGCTATCGGTTGCATATATAGATATAGAAGCATGTATAAGTCTAATATAACCATATAACATGGATTTTGAATCCAATAAATACAAACACAAATACGCAACATACAATAATCATATGCAATCAAAATAGTAATAACAATGGTGTGCAACAAAAGAAATCGTCTAACCATCAATATCCGTCCAATTAATCCAATTAATTCATAATCATGTGAATTTACATTATTCAGTGTCAATTATTTAATTTATACCTTTCATTTCTTATTAACATTCATTTCATTAACATTTTAATTGATTCATTTCAATTTATTTGCATTCAACCAAATTTTATTCAATTAGATTCACGTTCATGATGTGCATGCAAATGTGCATATTTTTGCCACCATGTTGAATCTAATTAAATTAAATAAATGATCATATTGGTATTTTAACACGTTTAAACCAAAATTCAATGTATTTTCAAATCGTCATATGTTCATCTTCATATAAGGGCAAAACGGTCAGTTTTGTGCATAATATTAATCTGAGAAAATTTAATTTGAAATTTCTATATTATTTTTATAGGAATTTGAACTCAAATACAAGTGGTTTCATGAAAATATATGTATAGACAGAGAAGATACAAAGGAATGAAAATGGAAATAATTCAAAGTTATGGATCATGGAGGAACCCACCTACCTTAATGTACACTTAGGAGTTAATGCATATGCTAAAAGGCCATTAAAACTTCATGCACACTTAGTGGATAATTATCGGATGCTAATGATTACTTGGGCACCACACTTCATAATGGGTAGTTTGGATAGTTCCCAAAAAATGGATTAGGGTTTTAAAACATATATAAATACCCCAATATAACCCTCCTCTCTTCTTTTAAGCTCTCTTCTTCTTAGCCTCTTAGTTTAGGATCAAAAATAAATCAAAGTTCTTTCTTTTCATGACGACTTAGCCATTTTTTATGTAATTGTTTTTGCAATTTAATGCATGCTCTTTCCTTTTACTTGCTTATTTCCTTTCATGTCAGTAGTGTAGATTTATTTTTCATGCAAGTATAATAGCTTTCATTTTCTTTTAATTAGCTCTCTATTTACTTTGCTCTCTTTTTTTCTCTTCTTTTTGTTCATGTTGCAAGCTGCATTTGTTGATTTGATAACAAATATGAGAGGCTAAATCCCTTCAATTTAGGAGTAATGAAACTCTCTAATTATGCAGCTTCAATTTTTTGATAATTATTGCTCTTTTTTTTTTTGCTTAAAAACAATGCTTGAAGTGGTTTAACTTGTTGTTTTTGTTTTGAATTTGATAGCATATATTGTTGATACCAAATAGACTATGCTTAAACAATCACTAAATACAAATTACCTCTTCATCTACATATGATTATGGTAATGAAGTGAATGTTGAAATCAAAATTTGATGGTCTATATTTTTTATTAATAGTTAATAGGCTATGCTTAAAATAGATTTCGGTTTCAACTTGTTGTCATTTTTCATGAGAATTAGTAAATGGTTTAAGGGGCGTGTTATAGTTTGATGGCTTATATGGAGCTAGTTAATAGCAAAAATAGGTCATACTTATGATAAACACATCAATTAATTTCACTAATGATTAAAAAAAAGATCATAATTTCATATTTTGTTGAACAATATGATCTAGAGGGTGAATTTATCTCTAAAGTGTCATTTTATTATCATAGTTTTCATTCACTTTTGTAGTTGTTAGTTTTCTCATTTTCTAACTTAACACTCCCTAAATCTTTGGTTAATTTGATTGAACAGAAATTTAAAGTCTAACAGTTCCCTGCAGATCAACCCGTACTCGCCACGTACTAGAATTGTACGCCATGCGCTTGCGGTAATTTAAATTTAAATTCGTTCAACGGTTTTCTAAACCGATAGAATTTCCGTCGACGAACAAGTTTTGGGCACCGTTGCCGGGGAATTAGTTTTGATTTTATTTTATACTCTTCGAATTATTTCCATTTGATTTTTCTGTGTTTTTATTTTGTGTGTGTTTGCATTTAAAAAATATTGTGTGTTTGTTTGATTTGTGCACGCATTTGTTTGTGTGCTTTTTCTAGTTTCCTTTTCCATTTTTTTGGCATTTACGTTATATAAAAAAAATAGCATACGCAATTTCACAACAAAGTCAAAAATATTTTATTTCCTTTTTTATTTCCAATATTGCATTTCATTTTGTTTTTTACAATTTTTCTTTTTTCTTCGACAATCTACATTTCGTTATACTGTGCATTTCACTGTGCACTTCTGTTAAATACCACCTCTGTTCCACTCCAACTGCAGTATACAACATTCACTTCCCTCAACTCATCTGCCCACTGACCACTTGCATCCCCTTCATTCATTGCCAATAACTAAACATACACCTGACTTGCTGCCTGATATTCACCCCTAGTCATCACTGAACAACCCACATCATCTCTACTGTCATTCATTTCAGTCTCGACAACCAGCAACTGTAGCAAGTTCACCAATGCAAACTCATTTTCTCACTGACTCAACACTGCCTTCCATAAAACCACAACAGTCTCATCACTTCACCATTCCCACTTCCACATCAGTTCCACCACAAAAGCAGCAAGCAACACCACTGCCATTCACTGCTACGCACAAAACTGCCATCTACATCGAACAAACCCGAATCCATACAACATCATTGCGTCCCGCAACCCATCTAGACCAACCTACCATTTCACATTCTTACTATCCTCTTCTTCCATTTCTGGCACAGTGCACAAGTCTGTGCACATTCAATAACAACCATATAACAACAACATACGCAAAACCAGATATCACCGTAGTTCTGAAACATATACAACCACTGTTCGCATCTCCACCATCTCCCCCGCTTCACAACATCCACCTTCTACTCCACCACATCACATAAAACAACACCTGAAACCCCACGACCACTACATACAACAGACCATTACCCTTCACCACACTTCTGACAACTCCACAGACCCACTCACGAACATTCACAACTGTGCACACCTCAGCCTTCTCCCACCTGTGCACAAATTCACAAACATACTCCACTTCAAACCAAGTGCCTGCATACATCTCACTGCCACTCAAATTCACAGCACCAATTTACTGCCGATCAACTCACCTTCGCTTCATCCAACCGCCTCCACATACCCATATTCAAATCGAACACCTCGCCGAAAACATCACCTGAAGCTCAAGCTGAACACCGCTCCAATCACAGCACTTGCGACCACCGAATCGCCTTCATTCTTAAGTAAAACCCGCAGCTACAACCCCAATCAACAAATAATCAATTCTCTTCCTCAAACACCCACGAATCGACAACGCTTCAAGACCCAATTCCAGCACCACCAATCCACCAATCGCACTCGCAAGACAACCATACCTAAGCCAGACAACCACCTCCTCGAGCAGCTCTACAACACCATGGCTATTTGAAAATTTATCTTAGAGGATTTCGATTTCAAAATTAAACATTTTGTTTTGATTTGGTTGAAGTTCAAAATTGTTTCTGAGGATTTCGGTTTGAGACGAATTGAAAATTTGGTTTGAATTTGTTTAAGTGAAAAGTTTGGGTCTGATCTCTTAGTGGGCCGGGTTGAAAAGTTTGGGTGTGTTTTCTTTATTTGTTTGTCCTTTGTTTTATTTGTTTTCAAGTTGTTTCATTTTTTTAAGTTGTTTTAATTCTCTCTTAAAAAAACAATTTGGTTTAAATCGTTGTAATTCGTTTTCATTTGTTCTAGCTGTATGTTATTTTTTTTATTTTCAGGTTACCAAAGTAGAGTAGAAGAGTTGCTTGCTTCGCTTAGCTTGCGAAAAAAACAATTGCTTACTTGCTTATAAATTTTTTTGCTGCTTTTAATCCATATCCATTGTTTTTAGTTGTTTTCAAGTGTTGGTTGTTTGTACTAAAAAAAACTCAAAAAAAAAAAAAAAAAAAACAAAAATCCATTTGTAGCTACATTGTTAATACACGTTTAATTTCAGTTTCGCATTTCATTTTAGAGTTTTGATTAATAAAAACAATTAGACATCGATAATACTTAATTGTATATTAACAAGATCTCCTCTTTCGACAATTTAATTTCTTAGTGCCTAAGCTACGACAGAGCAATAATCAATTATAAATATTACGATGATTCGTAAATATTATACCGAATTGTTTCTTTGAAGATACTTTAAGCTTCAGTTGCATTACTACGGTGATTCGCGGTGCACCGATAACCTCTATCTGTTACCCAGCTGAGAACTATCTTGTTGTATTAAGACAAATGTGAATATACAACTTTAGATTAGTAGCTACTTAGGTTAGAAAATTTGTAATTAAAACCTTGCATTCATTTAGTTGAATTAGTTCATGCATATTTTAAAAAAATTCAAAATCCAAAACTAAAAAAATTGCAAATATTCTTCAACTTTGTTTTTTAATCCTTTTCCTTTGATTTTTTTTATCAAAAACCAAAAAGAAATTTTACTTAGGTTTTTTGTTTTGTTTAGAAAAGAAAAAATCCAATATATATATACACACACACATATATTAACATTTCAAAAACCAAATATTTTTTGAAAATCCAAAAACAAAACAAAACCAAATTTCCTTTTTTTGAAAAAAAATTCGTTGTGAATACTTTCCTTTATAAAAATCCAAAAATATATTCATAAAAAAATCAAAAACATTCTTAAAAACATCTGAGTTTCTCCACTCACGTGAATTTTACGACAGTTGTGAAAATCATTATAACCCGTATAATTTCAGTCTAAATTCTTATGGATATTTTAATGACAACTATGGTACAAGCAATTCGAATTTTGTACCATAATTTTTTAAAAAAAATGCTCAACCCCCAACTCTTGAAGAAGTGTATTGAAACTCTTGAACCTTTACTTGAACAAAAAATCAAATGGTGAACCATTTGTGCAATAACTCAAGTCAAAGTTTTTAAAATAATAAAAATTTGAATTCACTCCCAAATTCTAATGATTTTGATTATTACCCATGCCAATTCAACTTCGAACTCAAAAATGAACTTCAAAATCACAATGGGAATATGAACCACTTTTCAAATGATTTTGGCAATTGGAATAGGTTCAATTTTGGTGCAATTGACAATTTTGATTCTCAACAAATTCAAATTGAAAATTTTCAAATTAATAATCATGAATTTGATTTAGTTGAGCAAATGGAAAAAGATTACGAGGATTTGTTGCATGAAACCTAAAAAAAAATTCGTGAAAAACAAAATCAAATTCCAACTTGTGAAGAATCAAATAATAATCCATCATTTATTGAAATTGATAATTTTTGTCCTCAACAAGTCGTAATAAAAAATTCTCAAGTTAATAATTACAAACTGGATTTTGTTTAGCAAATGGATGAAACTACAACGATTAAACGAATTTATTAATTGAAATATACAAAAAATTACATGAACAACAAAATCAAATCCCACCGTACGAAGAGTCGAGTGATAATCCATCTTTTACCCAATTTGACAATTTTCAAACAACAGCTTTTGAAATTGAAAACGATAATCTTATGAAGTTGTTGAAAATACGGTAATTGAGTTGGATTTCTATTCTTTTGAGGGTGAGAAACTTGATTTGAAATTCGATCTTCCTTTCTCCGATTTTGAAAATTTGAATATGACAACTTTGCATTTTGTACGCAATAAAGTTGTTAATAATCCAACAATGAAAGACAAATTTAAGAATATGATTTCTTTGGACTTTCTGAAAACGAGTTGTCGAATTCTGAAGGGGAAGATTTAAATCACCATTTTAATTTTGAAATTGAAAATTCTAAAGAAGTTTTCAATGAAAAGTTTGAAATTCAATTTGGTGAAAATAAACTTGAATTTCAACCAATTGTTTCATCAACCCCGAAAATCATTGAAAGTAAAACAACTCACACGATTTTCAATAAAACGACATTCGTTTTTTCAAATCAACATTTAACTTCGAAATCTTTTACGGTTTGGTTTTCCAAGCTTAAGCTGTGTCTCGCATACTTGACGAGACAAATGAATTGGTCTTTGGAAGAACATTTCATTTACTTTTTAATGATATACTTTCGGACGTCATGTAAATACCGTTTATTTTTATGTTAATATAGGTCATATTTTTATTTTATTTTTTCTCCTTTCACTTAGGTTGACTGTGGGGACACAGTCAAAATCAAGTGTGGAGGGAGTCTCATCGTCCTTTTGATTTTTCGTAGTTAATTTTTTTTCTTTCATTTTCCTACCAAAACTCAAAAAAATTAAAAAACAAAAAAAAAATCGAAAAACAAATTTTCTTTATTTAGCATTTTGATTTATTTTTGAAGAAACACTATAAGAATAGTATAAATTTTGGTTATTAAATTGAATTTTTTTTGAAAATTTATTTGTCTAAACAAAAATAAAAATTAAGTTTGATTACAAGTGACAATGGTTTAATTATTATATAGGAAGGTTCATGGGTGATAATTATGAGGTCTATCCTAATGGAAAATCTTAGTTTAAAAAAGTGGTGGATTTAAAGCAAAGGATATAACATTTTTTATCTTCTAAGTTAAATGGTGCTAAGATGATTTTGCAAAACTCGCTCCTAAAAAAACAAAAAAAAAACAAAAAAAGAAAAATCTTGTTGTATATATGTATATATTTTATTAACACCTATAGTCGATAGGTGTACACACTTGAGTTTACACTTGCCATGATATGTACACTTCTCACGTAAGCCCGAAAGGCAGTGCATGATCGGTATATCTGGGCTTAGTTTATTCGAGATAGGTGTATGTGTATAAAAAAAATTCTTCTATTAATAATGCCTATAGTCGATAGGTGTTCACACTCATGTGTTCACTCGTCACGCTCTGTATTCCCCTCACATAAGCCCGCAAGGCAGTGCATGGGTGGTATATCTGGCCTCAATTTACCTGAGTTAGGCATATGTAAATATTGTAAATATCAATAAAATTTTCAAAAAAAAAAAAGAAAGAATAAGCAACTGAAATCATAGCACTATTTTTACTTATTTGATTTGACTTATTATTGAAAAGAATGTAAATACCACTTTGATAATCAACTAAGGATCTATTTTATACTTACACTTTATTATCATCCGAAACAACTAGTTGTTATGATAACTTGATTTTCATTGGAAAATTTGACAAATAAAAGGAATTAATTTTCTTGATAATAACCAAACCTTATATTTAACTTATTTATGTCAATTTAAAAGTAAATCCTTCATTTGTAAATATTTCAAAAACTTGCATTCATCTCTTTGTAAATAAATCTTGCATTTTGTAAATATTTTCATATCGCATTTGGATTTTTTGGGTAGTATCTGCTGAAAACCCTCACGGGACAAACTCGTCCTACTGGGACACCCTGAGGTTTAACGGTTTGTTACATATGCTCAATGCAATCGTGCTATGATGAAAACGGATTTATCTTAGTTTTAGTTTATTTGAGGACGAATAAAAAGATAAGTGTGAGGGGGTATTTGATATGCATGTAAATATGCATATATTTACCACCATATTTAATCTAATTAAATTATATAAATGATCTTATTGGGTATTTTACCATGTTTAAACCAAATTAAATTATTTTCAAATCGTCATATATTCATCTTCACATAGGGGAAAAATGGACATTTTTGTGCGTATATATTGATTTGAGAAAATTTAATTGGAAATTTCTATATTATTTTTGTAGGAATTTGAACTCAAATACAAGTGGTTTCATAAAGATATATGCATGTACAGAGAAGATAGAAAGGAATGAAGATGGAAATAATTCAAAGCCATGAATAATGGAGAACCCTACCTACCCACCTAACTCAACATGTTAAAAGGCCGTTAAAGCTTCATGCACACTTAATGGATGATTATTGGATGCTAATGATTACTTGGTCACCACACTTCCTAAGGGATAGTTTGGGTAGTTCCCGGTAAATGGATTAGGGTTTCAAAACATGTGTAAATACCCCCAATGTAACCCTCCTCTCTTCTTTTAGGCTTTTTTCTTCTTAGCATCTTAGTTTAGGATCAAAAATAAATCAAAGTTATTTCTTTTCATGCATACTTAGCCATTTCTTTTATGTAATATTTTTTGCATTAGTACATGCTCTTTCATTTTACTTGTTTATTTCCTTTCATGTTAGTGGTGTAGATTTATTTTTCATGTAAGTAGAATATCTTTCATTTTCTTTTGATTAGCTCTCTATTTACTTTGCTTTCTCTTTCCTCTTTTTTGTTCATGTTGCAAGCTACATTTGTTGATTTGATAACAAATATGAGAGGCTAAATCCCTTCAATTTAGGGATAATGAAACTCTCTAATTATGTAGCTTCAACATTTGAATTATTGCTCTCTTTTTGTGCTTAAAGACAATGTTTGAAGTGGTTTATCTTGCTGTTTTTGTCTTGAATTTGATAGCCTATATCGTTGGCACCAAATATGTTATGCTTAAACAATCACTAAACACAAATTACCTCTTCATCCACATATGATTATGGTAATGAAGTAAATGTTGAAATCAAAATTTGATGGCCTATATTTCTAATCAATAGTTAATGGGCCATGCTTAAAATAGATTTTACTTTCAACTTGTTGTCATTTTTCATGAGAATTAGTAAGTGGTTTAAGGGGTGTGTTATAGTTTGATGACTTACATTAAGCTAATTAATATCACGAATAGGCAGTGCTTATGATAAACACAACAATTAATTTCACTAATGAATAAAAAAGATAGACCATAATTTCGTATCTTGTTGAACCATGTGATCTAGAGAGTGGATTTATCTCTAAATTATCATTATATTCTCATAGTTTTTATTCACTTTTGTAGTTGTTAGTTTTCTCATTTTCTAGCTTAGCACTCTCTAAATATTTGGTTAATTTGATTGAATAGAAATTTAAAGTCTAACAATTCCTTGCAGATCGACCCATACGAGAATTGTACGCCATGCGTTTGCGGTAATTTAAATTTAAATTCGTTCAGTGGTTCTCTAAACTAATAGAATTTCCACCGACGAACAGTTCAATTGATTTTTCTTTCAATTTACTTCGAATTGATTTGCATGCATTTATCAACTTGAGTGAATTCACATTCTATTTATTTACGTTTGTTTATGGTTACATTCATTTTTTTCTCTTCCATTATTTCATTTCATTAATTCATATAATTAATTACACTTAAGTAATTTAATTATATACCACATTCCACATATTTTAAATTGATTCTCATTCATTAATTAATATTCATTTCGTTAATCATACAGTGGATTTATATTCAATTCATTAGCTTTTAATTTATTTACATTCAACTAATTTGGTTTCAATCCATTTTTATTCAATTGACCAATATTCATTTCATTCATATTTGATTGATTACAATTTAATGTATTTACATTCGATTAATTTGTTTCAATTATTTACATTTATTTCATCCACATTTAATTGGCTTACTGTAATGACCCGCAAATCCGTACCCCTTGAGTCAACACTATTTTACAACAATCAACTCAAGTTGTACAGAAATATGAATCATTTGGGTTAAAGAAGAAGAGGTAGAAGAAGAAAGTAGAGAAAACAACATCAGAATCTAACCATCGCAGTGGAACAAAATATAATAGATAGTAAATAATCTTTACTCAAAATCAAATATGTTTGTTTACATATATTACATCATCAAAGTACATCAATCACAGCTCACATCAATAACATACAATGGATACACAGCCAGTCAACACAGCGGAATATATATATATATATATATATATATATATATATAAAACAAGTACGGATATATGTATCGTTATCCAGCTCGTCTCCTGAGCTCCACAGCATCATATCCTGTATCCTGTAATACTCGGTCTGACCGAGCATTACAGTTGAATAACACCCGAGTCAGTCTGGAATACCAGCGTGAGAAAATCACACCCAATTGATTGTTAAAGTTTCAAAAATCCTTTCAAAACAAAAGCATCTCGTAAGACCACGCCACAAATAAACATGTCGGGTTTTACGATAGCTAAAACATTTTTATTAAAGTCCTCTGATATTATAATAGTGTCTATAGAAAGTAAAATAGAATCTAGCTGAAATGCTTGCATCTCACGTTTCAGCAATAGTTGGGCACAATCAAAACTTTACGGGCACGTAGGGAAAATGGATTCCAACTAATGGACAGGCACTGGGGTACCACCTGTCACAGTACCTGGTCTAGATCAGCGTACCGAGGAGCCACCCTAACTCCCCTGCAACACAAGACCGGAACCATCCCTTACTGGACAGTCCCGAGCAAGATCACCCCACGGTTGGGATCAGCAACCGCCCACTAAGCCGAAATAAAAGGGACATCTAGACAGGGATGACCTCACCCTCCAGTGGGGGCTACCCACGAAGCCTTGCTGCATATCCCCTGATTTTCAGCCATTCCCATTTGATGAGGCTTGAGGCTAAGCGTTACCTTTTTAGAACATATCCCTTAGAATTCCCATCGTCCACCTGACGATGTTTCGCAAGCATTCATCCATACAAGTCCGTCCCGGGTTCGAACGGAACCGAAGGCACTATTCCTACTACATCAATTTTGGAAATATCCTCAGGAATAGTAGCGACTAGCCCTTGCACTTAACTGCTCCATCTTCGACTCCGAACACGTTTCACGCATCGTACAAACTGGATCGAAGTGGTTTTCGAGAAATAAATCTCGATCCCGGTCTCTTCGAAACGATCAACGCAGTTGTCCAATATTGATAGTCGGTTATTTAACTATCAATTAATATTTACAAACAACCATTCAATAATAAATAATTTCCCAAATTATTTATTAACCTCAAAATATCTCCACAAGATATATTTCTATTTTCAATCCTTTGACAACAGTTTCAAAACCATCTTCTTTTCAGAATAAACTTTCCCAAATATTCTCTATCCCCTCTGAAATTACTAAGCGCAAAATAATATTTTAAAAATAATTTAAAACACTTTACTTTGAAATATACTTTCAAACATTAAGTTAAAACTACATCAATAATTTATTAAAAATACCATACTATATGAATATTTGAAAATAAGGTTACTTAATAAATATCAAACTAGATTTATACTTTTAAAAACATAATATTAAGTCATTCTTTAAATAAGTAGTAATAGATTAAGTGAAAATACTTACTTAGAATTTAAATATTAGAAATAAGAATTTTCCGAAACTTGCTTTTTAAAAACAACCTTAAAACCTTTAACTTATATTTAAAATTTTACTTTCTAAAAAAAACGTACTTGGTTATCCAGAGGAAATTCCAACTTCAATCACTTAAATCAATTTCCCAAATTGATTTCCAATTTACTCCCTTTTTCTTCAAAATCTATTTATTTCATACTTTATTTCTTAATTTTGGTATAAAATATTTTTAACTGAGAATACCAATTTTTAATTTCTCAAATTACTTCTTAATTCTTTTAAATAAATTTTATACTTTGAATTTTGAAATAATTATTTTTCCTTTACTTGATATAACTTAAGTTTACAATACATTAATTCCGGTTTATTCAAAATTCCTTTCATACTCGAAGTTTATTTATTATTATTTTCATATTACTTCTATTCCTTTCCAATTCATTCTTAATTTATTCAAATTTCCTATAATTATCTCGCTTACGAGTTTACTTCCTTTATTTCTTTCCAACAATCCAATTTATATATTTTTGGTAATTTATTATATCCAAATATATCCAATCAAACCATAGTATTCAATATTCCAATATAACTCATCATAGAATATCAATATTCACAGCAGAGAATATTAAATAATTTAAATAAGTGTTAAGGGGTCCAGTTGGATCCCTCCAACCTGTTCTCCCTGCATCCACTGACGTTAGCACAATATAAAATATCAATTCCAAAATATACCAAACTATAACACATCAATCAATTCATCCATTCAACCAATTATTTAACTTTGATCATTTAAATTTAACTGAGTGAGATTAACTCACCTTTTGCTTTTCGTTTGGCAATCCATTTCAAACCAGCTTGTTCCCATCAGGATTCAGACCTTGTATAAATATTTATATAGTTATTAATCTCTGAATAAATTGAACAATTAATTCCCATTGATTTAATTAAACTATCAATTTCTTGTCAAAGCCTATCTATATAAACAAAGTTCTATTTTATCAATACAGATTTTAACCATGTGTTATATATATATATATATTTTTTCTTTTCTTTTTAGAAACGTTTATTTAGTAAACAAAATTTAGACAAACCAGCCATACCTTCTGTTCCGGTTACCGTATATCCTCAAAATAAGAATCTACTTTAATGAAATTAAATTCCTAATATGAACACATAAATGAATGTATCGAAATCTATAAAATCGAAATACCTCGCTGCTTACGGAAACGACTCAGCTCCGCAGTGAAGCCTTGCCGCGACATTGCCCTGAATACGAACTACACCCAGCCGATCCACTTGCAACCAAACGCTGACATCCCAAACGTTGTTGACATCGACGAAAAGCGCAGAACCCCACCCCTTGCTCTAGCTCCGAGATCCCAGACCCATGATCTCCAATCGATGCCATCGCCGAGTTTTCAGATCTCGAACACGAGCTCTGAAATTCTCAAATTCGAAGACTTAATTTAACGCAAGAAAGAACTCGCGCAAGCTCCTGAGTTGGACGGCCTCTACTACTGATTTGAACTCGCAGGCTTCGCCATTAGATGGTGTTGCGAACTCATTCCACTGCCCTTCCCTAACTGTCGCGCTATGGGCGAGCTACCCGCCGTCAGATGAGTGGACGCGTGAGTATAAGCTCGCGATTCGAAGTCGAGTTTCCCCCTTTCCCATCGAAGAATTGGATTCGTTCGATAATTTTTTTTTTGTGATTCAATTAGATTAAGTGAAAACGAAAATGAGAAAAGGGCGTGGGTTTTGAAATGAAGAGGAGTTCGTTTGCTTCTAAAGGAAGCCCTTTTTTTTCCATTTCTGACTTTAGAAATGAAAAAGGAAACAAGGCCGAGGTATTTGGATAAACTGCAGAACTAATTGAATGAATTAAAGAAAATGTTGCGTGTTGAATGGCGTAGGAATGTACAGATCAAAGGTCTGATTTGATATATTTACGGCTGAAAATAATGTTGAGTTGACAATATATATATACTATTTTGTTTTAAACTCAAAGTATCTCGTTCCAAAAGCAACTAACAAATTCAAACTCCTATCGAGGCTTATCACTAGACATTCAAATTATTTTTATCAGGCTTAAAACTCCAAATTCAATAATTTTTCCCAACTTCAAATTATTTAATTCAATATTAAATTATCAATACATATTGATATTTGAAATTCAAGTTAAAAATTAACCTCTGAATATTTAAAATTAATTAAATATTCCAATTCCAAATATACAAAAATTCCGGGTCGTCACATTCCTTCCCTCTTAAAAGAATTTCGTCCCCGAAATTACTAGTTAGGAAGAATGATCCATAACTCATTTACTATCTTTTCAAACCCAAACGGTTTTTAACAACTTGCCAAAACAATCTTTTTATCAAAGACACCCCAATTTCCTTTCTAACCTTTCAAACTTATCCATAAGTCCCAAATAATATCACCTACTTATCAGTTCAAATTTAAACTTAAATTCAAATTTTAAGTTATCAAAATTTTCTCAAAATTTTTCTAACTCCCTAAATTCCCGAAAAATTTCGCCAGCGTCTCCTTTGCGCGGCTGACTCGGTACAACTACAAAATGGCTCTACGACCTCCCAAATCCAAAAAGTAAACAAAAAGCCAAGTGGCTCAATCCAAATCCAAATCCCAATCAAATTTCATACCAAATTTAAATACATACCTTTTTGTCGGGCAATTCAAATTTATCTTTTGAAATCAAAATCAATTCTCTTTTCCATTTAGATTACCTGCATATTCTGCTTAGCACTAATATCCAATCACAATATCCTAAAACATTTTATCGACTTTTCACAAAATGCCAATATCTATTCATTCAAATACTAACTTGGAATATATTTATATTATCAGTTTCCAATTAAGAAATTCACCATTCCTTACTTAAGTTAACATAAGCATTTTATATGTTTCTTACATTTATTTTCACTTTACCACTTTAATTTATATCCATTGCTATTCAAATCGATTCTTTCATTTCCATATGAATTCAATTTATCTTTAACTCTGAATATTTAAATTTTATTTTTCATAAATAACTAATTCATATCATTACTTCAAATTGGTTTCCTTTGCTAATTTATTTTAGTTTCCAATTTGGATTCGATAGTCGTTAAAACAATTTTCTAAAATTTTCAAAAAATTTCTAACTCCCAAAATTTCTGAAAATTTTTGGCAGAGTCCCCTTTGTACGGAGGAGCTTTTGCAATTTGACAAAAGAGATAAATATATATACATCGACCCACACGGTCGGAAAAACCAAAAACAGTTCATATTTCCTATTTTTATTGCGTAGGCGTACCTTGTTTAGCATTTTAAGCAAGCGGCTTATTATTTTTAGCAAATAGCACTACCAAATCCAGCCACACGGCTTCCAGGTACCTGTACTTACTCAATTTAAACATGTAAGTGCCAAATATATGCAGTTTAACTATATTTCACTTAGGTGCAATGGTTAAAACATATGGATTCTAAAGAATTGCTCATCCAACATTTTTCGTAAGCAACTTATACAATTTTCATGCTAATTTAACTGCTTCAATTAATTTATAAACCATTTACATTCAATTTGAATGGTTTCCAATCCATTCGTATACAACTTCATCAATTTGAATGGTTTAAACTCAATCGCTTACATTTAATTTAATTGATCACAGAATCAATTTATTTTTATTCCTATTAATTCATATAATTTTAATTACTTCCATTTACATCCAATGACAATTTATTCTATACAATTTGACGAGATCTATGTGAATAAATAAGTCTTTATGTTTTATAACTAATTTAAATGGATTTTTAACTCAATCTATATTCAATTCTATTCCATTTTTAAATTTATTCACAATCCATATATTCTCATTTTCATTGCATTTAAAATTCGAATCCATTCACTTGTATTTCCTTCTATTAACCAAACTAGTTCATACAAAACTATTAACATCTTAGATTCGTCTTCATTACCAATTAACTTCCCTTTTTATTTTAATTCATTCATGACCATATCTAGCTCGACCCATTCCAAACTTACACATTACTAACCATTCCCGAATTATTTCAAACTAAGCTTCAAATTAATGGTCTTCCAATTTTACTCGTAGTCGAGCTTCTAATTATTCTTAACTTAAGTTAATTTACTCAATTTATTTCACTTCAAACTTAAGTTCACTTCCATTTGATTCTTATTTATTCCATCCATTTATTTATTTAATACAATTAGTTCATCCACTCAATCCATTATGAAATTTTCATTTCCTTAAATATTATATATAACCCACCAAATTCTATTTCGAATCAAATTTATTTTCACTTGATTTAAAACCAATCCAATATTATTATACTTTGTTTAAGTTGAATTCAATTCAACTCTCCTTCATTCATTCAGCTTAAGTCAATCTGCCTCAATTTATTCAAATTTTATACTTAAGCTCATTTTCACTTTAGAAGTGAACACTTTCTCAATTAAATCTAATTTGTTAACGCCTCAAGTTAAATCTTAATTAATAACTCAAGTTCTGATTCTACCATTCACTTTTAAAATTTCCATCCACTTTTATTAACTCGCAATGCAATTTCATTCTTAATTCATTTAATTAATTGCAAGGCCACTTTCAATTATATTTTCTTCATCAACGATTTAAGTCGAATTTGATTTATAACTTGAGTTTTATTTCCAAACTTCAATATTAACTCACCAATTCAGCTTTTTCTTAGCTACATTGGTTATCATTATATATTTCGTTATCTAATTTATTATCTACTTAGTTTTTCCTTAATTTATAATTCAATTTTTCAATTCATCAAAATATTTATTTTGGGTTTTCTATCCCACTTTTCAAATTTTATAGTCACAACTTATTATTTACACTATTCCATTCATTATAGGCTTGAATATGTTCATCTTTTTTTTTAACTCGAGTTTTACACTTATTTATAACCCAAGCATATTTTTATTCCATGCAGTATTCCTTCTTTTATAAGTTATTCTGATTTATTTATTCCAATTCCAATCCTTATCCAATTTATTTTCCATTTGTTAACAACTGGATATCCTTTCGACCTATTTATTTTACTTCCAACTTTATAAGTCACAATCCATTTATATCATATTTCATTTATTTACAATCAATCTCATTCACATGTTACTTCTTTTAATTCGGAATTATACCTTTTGTTTAGCCAATATATTTTTATTATTCCATAAACATTTTAAATAAGATTCCAGAGTTTAAACGATTTTCCAAAATTTCAAAATCAACTATATCCAAAATTCTTTGGCAAATTCAATTATCCCTTTAAATTTCAAACCAAACCCAATTCGCAAACAATTCCAATTTAAAATATTGAGGTAGCAATTCCTCTCTTGGAAACTCGAAAATGAACACCGATGATGTCGCGATCATCATCGGAATTATTTTCCAGTGACCACAGAGAGTTTAGTGCTTTTATCCCTCTGACAACCTTCCAAATATTTTAAATTTCCAAATCTCACAAGATTTCAAATAAAACTCAAAATATTTCCTAAATAATACTATTACTCCAAATCTTTTGGAAACCGTTTTCAAACCCAAAGGACTTTTAATTTTTCCCAAAAATCCCAAATTGCAATTCCTTTAAATCTATATTCAAACATTCTCTGAAATTTTATCTCAAAATTATAATCACTTTTACAGTTTACATTTAACAAATCTCATTCATACATGAAGTTTATTTCAATTTATAAATTACATTTATAATCTATAGTTCCAATTCCATTTTGTTATATAAATTTATTTCCTCAACTTTGGTTATAAGTTCAAATTTCTTATTCAATTTCTTCACAATAGTGTTAATAGTTTAATATTATCATTCCTTAACAATCAAGCATCCAAATACTATAATACTTTACAAAAATTATATTTTTCATATACAAAAATAATTTGGGTAAAATTATTTCATTTACCCTATTTTAAAACAATACTGTGTCGAATTGTTCTATTCAAGTGTTTAGAGATCCCTATCAATAATGTTAATTACTCGTATTGACCAAAATCCATAAACCTAAATAAACCCATCAACACAATATAAAACAATTTTATATTCACTAACAAATACACACTCATATCTATTAATACGCTCAAACTCATTCTAGAGTACTATTGACTCTAATTTAAATGAGTAATTCCCACCAGAGCCAAGGTTATCTCCAACCTAAGCTCTGATACCAAGTGTAACGACCCGCAAATCCGTGCCCCTTGAGTCAACACTATTCTACAACAATCAACTCAAGTTGTACAGAAATACGAATTGTTTGGGTTAAAGAAGATGAGGCAGAAGAAGAAAGTAGAGAAAACAACATCAGAATCTAACCATCGCAGCGGAACAAAATATAATAGATAGTAAATAATCTTTACTCAAAATCAAATATGTCTGTTTACATATATTACATCATCAGAGTACATCAATCACAGCTCACATCAATAACATACAATGGATACACAACCAGTCAACACAGCGGAATATATATATATATATATATATATATATATATATATATATATATATATATATATATATATATATATATAAAACAAGTACAGATATACGTCAAGTACAGATATACGTATCGTCATCCAGCTTGTCTCCTGAGCTCCACAACATCATATCCTGTATCCTATAATACTCGGTCTGACCCGAGCATTACAGTTGAATAACACCCGAGTCGGTCTGGAATACTAGCGTGAGAAAATCACACCCAATTGATTGTTAAAGTTTCAAAAATCCTTTGAAAACAAAAGCATCTCGTAAGACCACGCCACAAATAAACATGTCGGGTTTTTACCTTACGATAGCTAAAACATTTTTATTAAAGTCCTCTGATATTATAATATAGTGTCTATAGAAAGTAAAATAGATTCTAGCTGAAATGCTTGCATCTCACGTTTCAGCAATAGTTGGGCACAATCAAAACCGTACGGGCACGTAGGGAAAATGGATTCCAACTAATGGCTAGGCACTGGGGTACCACCTGTCACAGTACCTGGTGTAGATCAGCGTACCGAGGAGCCACCCTAACTTCCCTGCAACACAAGACCGGAACCATCCCTTACTGGACAGTCCCGAGCAAGATCACCCCGCGGTTGGGATCAGCAACCGCCCACTAAGCCGAAATAAAAGGGACATCTAGACAGGGATGACCTCACCCTCCAGTGGGGGCTACCCACGAAGCCTTGCTACATATCCCCTGATTTTCAGCCATTCCCATTTGATGAGGCTTGAGGCTAAGCGTTACCTTTTTAGAACATATCCCTTAGAATGCCCATCGTGCACCTGACGATGTTTCGCAAGCATTCATCCATACAAGTCCGTCTCGGGTTCGAACGGAACCGAAGGCACTATTCCTACTACATCCACTTTGGAAATATCGTCAGGATTAGTAGCGACTAGCCCTTGCACTTAACTGCTCCATCTTCGATTCCGAACACGTTTCACGCATCGTACAAACCGGATCGAAGTGGTTTTCGAGAAATAAATCTCGATCTCGGTCTCTTCGAAACGATCAATGCAGTTGTCCAATATTGATAGTCGGTTATTTAACTATCAATTAATATTTACAAACAACCATTCAATAATAAATAATTTCCCAAATTATTTATTAACCTCAAAATATCTCCACAAGATATATTTCTATTTTCAATCCTTTGACAACCTATTCAAAACCATCTTCTTTTCAGAATAAACTTTCCCAAATATTCTCTATCCCCTCTGAAATTACTAAGCACAAAACTGATTTTAAAAATAATTTAAAACACTTTACTTTGAAATATACTTTCAAACATTAAGTTAAAACTACATCAATAATTTATTAAAAATACCATACTATATGAATATTTGAAAATAAGGTTACTTAATAAATATCAAACTAGATTTATACTTTTAAAAACATAATATTAAGTCATTCTTTAAATAAGTAGTAATAGATTGAGAGAAAATACTTACTTAGAATTTAAATATTAGAAATAAGAATTTTCCAAAACTTGCTTTTTAAAAACAACCTTAAAACCTTTAACTTATATTTAAAAATTTACTTTCTAAAAAAAAAGGTACTTGGTTATCCAGAGGAAATTCCAACTTCAATCACTTAAATCAATTTCCCAAATTGATTTTCAATTTACTCCCTTTTTCTTTAAAATCTATTTATTTCATACTTTATTTCTTAATTATGGTATAAAATATTTTTAACTGAGAATACCAATTTTTAATTTCTCAAATTACTTCTTAATTCTTTTAAATAAATTTTATACTTTGAATTTTGAAATAATTATTTTTCCTTTACTTGATATAACTTAAGTTACAATACATTAATTCCGGTCTATTCCAAATTCCTTTCATACTCGAAGTTTATTTATTATTATTTTCATATTACTTCTATTCCTTTCCAATTCATTCTTAATTTATTCAAATTTCCTATAATTATCTCGCTTACGAGTTTACTTCCTTTATTTCTTTCCAACAATCCAATTTATATATTTTTGGTAATTCATTATATTCAAATATATCCAATCAAACCATAGTATTCAATATTCCAATATAACTCATCATAGAATATCAATATTCACAGCATAGAATATTAAATAATTTAAATAAGTGTTGAGGGGTCCAGTTGGATCCCTCCAACCTGTTTTCCCTGCATCCACTGACGTTAGCACAATATAAAATATCAATTCCAAAATATACCAAACTATGACACATCAATCAATTCATCCATTCAACCAATTATTTAACTTTGATCATTTAAATTTAACTGAGTGAGATTAACTCACCTTTTTCTTTTCGTTTGGCAATCCATTTCAAACCAGCTTGTTCCCATCAGGATTCAGACCTTGTATAAATATTATATAGTTATTAATCTCTGAATAAATTGAACAATTAATTCCCATTGATTTAATTAAACTATCAATTTCTTGTCAAAGCCTATCTATATAAACAAAGTTCTATTTTATCAATACAGATTTAACCATGTGTTATATATATATATATATATATATATATATATATATTTATATTTTCTTTTCCTTTTAGAAACGTTTATTTAGTAAACAAAATTTAGACAAACCAGCCATACCTTCTGTTCCGGTTACCGTATATCCTCAAAATAAGAATCTACTTTACTGAAATTAAATTCCTTATATGAACACATAAATGAATGTATCGAAATCTATAAAATCGAAATACCTCGCTGCTTATGGAAACGACTCAGCTCCGCAGTGAAGCCTTGCCGTGACATTGCCCTGAATACGAACTACACCCAGCCGATCCACTTGCAACCAAACGCTGACATCCCAAACGTTGTTGACATCGACGAAAAGCGCAGAACCCCACCCCTTGCTCTAGCTTCGAGATCCCAGACCCATGATCTCCAATCGATGCCATCGCCGAGTTTTCAGATCTCGAACACGAGCTCTGAAATTCTCAAATTCGAAGACTTAATTTAACGCAAGAAAGAACTCGCGCAAGCTCCTGAGTTGGACGGCCTCTACTACTGATTTGAACTCCCAGGCTTCGCCATCAGATGGTGTTGCGAACTCATTCCACTGCCCTTCCCTAACTGTCGCGCTATGGGCGAGCTACCCGCCGTCAGATGAGTGGACGCGTGAGTATAAGCTCGCGATTCGAAGTCGAGTTTCCCCATTTTCCCATCGAAGAATTGGATTCGTTCGATAATTTTTTTTTTGTGATTCAATTAGATTAAGTGAAAACGAAAATGAGAAAAGGGCGTGGGTTTTGAAATGAAGAGGAGTTCGTTTGCTTCTAAAGGAAGCCCTTTTTTTTCCATTTCTGACTTTAGAAATGAAAAAGGAAACAAGGCCGAGGTATTTGGATAAACTGCAGAACTAATTGAATGAATTAAAGAAAATGTTGCGTGTTGAATGGCGTAGGAATGTACAGATCAAAGGTCTGATTTGATAGATTTACGGCTGAAAATAATGTTGAGTTGACAATATATATATACTATTTTGTTTTAAACTCAAAGTATCTCGTTCCAAAAGCAACTAACAAATTCAAACTCCTATCGAGGCTTATCACTAGACATTCAAATTATTTTTATCAGGCTTAAAACTCCAAATTCAATAATTTTTCCCAACTTCAAATTATTTAATTCAATATTAAATTATCAATACATATTGATATTTGAAATTCAAGTTAAAAATTAACCTCTGAATATTTAAAATTAATTAAATATTCCAATTCCAAATATACAAAAATTCCGGGTCGTCACACTTACATTCCATTGATTTCTTTCAATTTATTAACATTCGTTACAAATTCATTATATTCAATTTTATTTAATTCAATTTGTGAAATTCCAATTGTTTCACTTTTTTTAAACCTATTTGTATAAATTCATTGGTGAATCACTTATAAATTTATTCCGCTTAACCTCTCTTAAGTTAAATTTTGTTTCCACTTAGTTTATTCTCATTCCTTTTTTTAATATAATAACATCATTTATAAATCATCTAAATTCAATAGAAATATTTTATACAACACAATCACATTTACTATTATTACTTCATATCTTAAGTTATTATTAATTCATCGATTCACTTCATTTATTCAAATTCATATTACTAATTTACCAAAGTAAACTTTTACTTTATAACTCAATTCATATTAATAAATTCTCTTTTTTTCACAATCAATTCATCCTGCTTCTCTTAAGTTAACATCAATTTTAAATTTATTCTAATAACTTATTCTATATTATATTAGTTAACATTCAATTTTTATTTAAACCACTCCACTTGCAATTTATTTATTTATATCCATATTTAAATTAATTTAATTAACCATATTAATTTTCTGACACTCATTTATTTTTATTCAATTTCCTTCACACTTAAATTACATTTCGTTTTTGAAATTTAAGTTCATATTCATTTGATTAATTCATTTTATAGCTTAAATGAAATTAGTTCACTTTACTAATTTATCTAATTTCATGTAATACTAATTCATTTTATTTATTATTAAGTTAAACTTCATTTTATTTTAATCCATTACTCATTTATTTAATCTTATTCAAGTTAAATTTTCTTATCATTCACATCCAACAAATTTATATTCATTTTTAGCTTATTAATTCACAAATCTATAAATTATACAATTTATTCATTCAAATTTCATTTTATCTAATTCACTTCAAATACATTTCATTTTATTTAAGCTTCTTGAATTAGACTTCATTTTATTTACTTAATTTCCCCAACTCCATTTAATTTAACAATGCTAAGCCAATTATTTTATTTTGTATCTCAAATTTAAAAAAATTCTTTTCTCGCTTAACCAAAATTTAACCATTTTTAATTTGGTTTATTTTTCTATTCAAACTGATAAGTTATAACTTATTTCCTTTCCATACTATTTTAAATTTATAAGTTATAAACTCATTCGTTATATACTATTTTCAATTTTCAATTATACGTTCAAAACTATTTTTATATATTTAGTAATCATACTAAGAATTTTCACAGTCAAAACTTGTTTTGATCAAAAAAGAAATTTCTTTTGGTAGCAATCTTCACTCGATAACTCGAAAATGAACATTGGCGATGCTACAATCATCCCCAGAATTATTTTCCAGCGACTAAGCGAGTTTAATGCTTTTGTTTCTTTCAAAAAACCCTCTCAAATATTTTTGTAGTCAAAACTCTTTCAAATGTTATTAATATTAATCTTGAAGGCTTTGAAAACAATTTTAAAAACAAAAGGATTTAAAATTCTAAAATTCTCGATTTTTAAAGTCATTTCTATATATAAGCTATATTATAAATAACTTATACAAATTTTCTCACCTTATTACCAAAATATTTCACTAATTTACAACTTGGTCATTTTAATCAATTCTTATTTTAATTTCATTTCAATACTTATTTTAATTTTATTTCAAATCAATTTATTTATCAAATTCTTCCTAAAATAAAATTCGTTAAGTATTCGTTTTATTTTAATTTTTTTTCAACCAATAATCGATGATAACTAAATATTATCATCTTCTAACAATAATTTCATTAATAATTAACCTTATATATAATATAATTTAGGAAAAATTATTTCATTTACTCGATTTTAAAATAATATTACGGCGACTTGCCTCGTTTAAGTGTTTAGAAAATCCTATCGATGACACGGCGTCCTACACATCGACCAAAATTCACAAACAACTAAACAGATAAGTAAACACAATATAAAACAATTTATAACACTAATAAGTACACTCTCTCATATACACATATACACACACTCAAACAGACTCATTCTAGGGTATTACTAACCTATCCCTAATGAGTCAAACCCCACACAGTCAAAGTTATCACTAAACCTGGCTCTGATACTAACTATGACGACCCACCTTTCGGAAGGTTTAAATAAAAAACAATCCACGTATGTCCAACTTAAACAATCCGGAACATGGGGTTAAATAAGAAAAATAAGAAAAGAAGAAGAAAACAGTCCCAGAATCTCATAGCGGAAATGATAAAATATAATAATCAAATAACTATTCATGAAGTTGTTAATTATACATTTGATTATAATCTATACACATTTATCTGAGTTATATATATGCACATCAGGGATAAGTGATCACTATACCGGATAACATGAATAAGGGAATAATAATAGTAATATACCAAAATCTTTGTCTTCGTCCCCTAGAGAGTAATTATAACGACCCAATTTTTGGACGCCTGGAAGTTGACATCAATATGTCCACTGTATCAAATGCCGCACAGTCGAATGCCGAAAAACCGAACCGTTAGGGTTAAAGAAGAAGAAGATAGAAGAAGAAAACAGAAAGAATAATAGAATCTCACATTTCACAGCGGAAAAATATATAATAGATAATGAATAATATTTAAAACAAAGAACTATATCAGTTTTGAATTACATCATCAGAGTTAACAACGACACAATACAAACACTGGCAGTGATTTTAACTTGCTTACATAAAAACTTGACTTGCACCAACCCAAACGCAATGGACACTACATAGTAAGTGATACGCCTCGCCACCCAGCTTGAACTCCAGATCTCCACAGCATCTTTTTCTGACTTCGCCCCAGAATAATGATAACCTGACTCTAGGCTACCCGTGTGGAAAATTATAGGCACCCAAAGTTTAGAAAGGAAACAATAAACTCCAGGTCGGTCATGGGATTGGTGTGCGACCTAAAAAATAGTTATTTTTCACAAAGAAAAGAAAAGAAACCCGCTATGCTTTTGTAAAATGAAACTACCATAAGGCCTTCCGGCACACACACAATGCAATCGCACACTTGGCGGAGATTTCTCCATATGATAGTCAAACATGCTTGATACGCAAAATTCTTTTTAATATTATCATTATTGCATAGTGGAAAACATTTGCATGTATAATATTAATCTTAGCCATCATATGTACCATTATAATATGCCTACTATAGCTACCATATTAGATGGCATGTTCTACAACTAAAACCGTACAAGGCACGTATTGGTGATTGGATTTCCAACGAATGGTCAGGCTAAGGAACTTCCTATTGCCACATGGATATGCCTCTTGAGGGATGCCCCAAGAACCTAACCGGATCTCTGCCAACACAAGGCCGGGTTACCTCTGTAACTAAGTAACTACTGACATGAGTATGCCATCCCCCAGTCATAATCGACCTTTATCCGAGGATCCTCAACACCAACAACCACAAAGTAATAAATTTGCAGCATTCACATAGGTTAAATATCTGGGCTCCATACCATGATACCACCTCTTTCCAGAAGGAAATGACATACCCTCAGGGGGCACTACCCCCCAATAACCTTGCCGCATCTTTCCTGTTTTGACCATTAATGGTTGTGAGGTCCGATGCAGTCTCATCCACAAAGCTACGCTTTTCATAAAAGCCATGCTTCGATCAACAAATGATCAGCAGCACTTCGTATGCCACATTACCAAATTGGAAATGTATCACTAGTAACCATCAACTACATAACCTCTGAGCTCGTACGTCTCAGAGAAGGGTGTTAAGCCAAGAGAATAATTTCTCCACCACCGACAGAAATGTATTTGATAGAAACCAGCTTTACATCTCAAAGTGTAACGCCAGACACACATCTATACAAGTCCGTTCCGGGGTCGAACGGAACCAAAGGCACTTCAAAGAAGCCCTTGCAAATTCGGATATTCAATAATCACGTCCGGAATCCCCATCACAAAGGGTGATAAAATCTCTATACCGGAGCAACCCGGTGCAGAGACATTCGACAGTTAATCCTTTCGCTTTCAAAAGTACCCGGTCTTTGACACCATCTTCAAATGCAATCCAATTTCGTCGTATCATTATTTGGAATGGATTTTATGAAACAAATCCTCTCTCGACTAATCTGAATAACGAGCGCTTATTTTAAAAATAAGTGTTACATTCAGATTCAAACAAATCACAACAAATTTCCACTTTGATCTTTTAAGCAAAAGATCCAACACAAAGATTCGATGTGGTTTTCGAATATCCATTAGGAATCCAACCCCCGGTCGCATCGAAATTCAAATGTCATTTAAAGGTCAATATTGATAGTCGGTTATTTAACTATCAATCAACATTCACAACAATCATTGGATTTCAAATAATTTTTCCCCAATTATTATTTTCAAAATATCTTCTCAAGATAAAATTTTAACACTTCAACTTTTGAAAACAAATTTCAAATCACTTTTCACCTTTTAATCTTTTGAAAACAAATTTCAAATCACTTTTCACACTTCAATCCTTTGAAAACAAATTTCAAATCACCTTCCTCATCTGGAATAATTTTCCAAATATTTATTTAATTCCACTAAAAATTTTCCAAGTTCAAACATTTTAAAATCATTTAAATTACTTGTCCAAACATATATACTTGGAAATATTTAAAATAAAACTATTTTTAAACACTTGCTTAAATATTAATTATGAAAATATTATACTAATACCTCATATGATACTTCAAGTCCAAATTAATTTTAAAATAAAATTAGTAGATAGAGTATAAATATTAAAATAAATATTTTTTAAATCAAATATCAATTTAACCATTAAAATAACCCCTTCTATAATTAATCAAATAAATCTTTACTTTAAAGGTTTAAAACAATTCCCAAAAATAATTTCTCCAACAATATTCTTCCAGATCAATTTTTAAAACTTTTAATTATACTTCAAAATCTACTTTAAAAATATACTCGGCTTTCCAGGGAAGAATTCTCTTTCCATTTATATCAATTAATAAATCTTCTTGATTTATTTTAATTTATATTCCAAATCTGTAAATTTCTTTTCACACCTTTAAAAATAAACCAACATTTATTTTTTTAAACAAAATTCCTTTTCCTTTATAAAATTCCCATTGTGAATTTTAAATTTTCAAATATCAACTGTTATACGATTTTCAAAAAATCGATTTCCAAATATCCATTTTCAAACACCAAATCAAATCCTAAATTGGTTCCTAATTTTATTTTCTAACACCAAATCAAATTTTCCAAATCGATTTCCCAAAGATTTTTTTTAAACATCAAATAAATTTTCCAAATTGATTTCAAGGATTTATTTCCAACACCAAATCAATTTTCATAATGATTTCTAAATTCATTTCAGACACTGAATCAAATTCCAAATTGATTTCCAAAAATCATTTCAAATACCAAATTTGATTTCTAAATTTATTTTCTTTTAAAATAAATTTCTTTATCTCTTCCAAACTATTTAAAATCCGTATTTTAAATAAATTCTTCAACTTTTTGAATAATATTACTTGAAATCCATTTATTAAGCCTTTTCCCTATATTTTGGAATTTTATTCAATAGGATTACAAAAATAAAACTTTATCCTTTTAAAATTCCTTCTTTTAAATTTATCCAATTCTCAAAAATAATTTTTACTATAAATTTTCAACTTGAATTTTAAAAATCCAATTTTTATTTACCTTCGGTATCCAACGATACCAAAAATATATTCGGCTAAACAACAGCCTTCAACGATTCCAATCACAAATATAATCACACGCAGATTATAAATAATCAACACACAATATTGAAATAAATTCAAATGTTTTGAGGAATCCAGTTGGATCCCTCCAACCTGTTTCCCTACATCCACCGATGTTAGCACAACAATGAAATACCAATTCCACTTCGAGGTCTAATATTATGGTGTATGGGATCAATATAATATCATCCGCTACTATGCGGTGCATAGGGTCTTATCCGCTATATAATGCGGGAAATCAATTGCTCCAAATACATATATAATACCAATTCCACTTCGAGGTGGAATATTGCGGTATATGGGTTTAATGTAATATCATCCACTATTATGCGGCGCATACGGTCTAATCTATTGCAGCTGATAATAATTTATCATCCAAACACACAATCGAAGATTTTAAATTTAACTACTTTAAATTAAACTAGAAATTTCAATTAAGTGAGAAGATCTCACATTTGCTCCGTAATTTTGCAATCCATTTCCAATTTGACTTGTTTCTCGATTTTAGACCTTGTATCAAACAATTATACGATTGATTAATATTCGAAATAAATCGAATAATAAATTTCCATTTAATAAATTTTTATTTCATCTAACAAATTTAATTTCAAACAAATTTTCTTTTAATAAAATATTCGAACTAATTGAGTAATCACTTATCATTAAACAATTTAATTAACCAAAGGATTTTAATTTAAACTAATAATTGGGTTTTAAACTAATAATTTTTTCCTTTTGAAACTATATATGTAATTATAAAATATACATAGATAAAAAAAATCTGATTTTATATAAATTTTCTATATATACATATATATCTAAACTCTGTAAATCTAAAACTAGACAGCAAACATTTTTTTTCATTTATTATTACTGTAAATTTATACGTGTATTCTTTCTTTTGCATTGTAAAAATTATTTCATGCATGCATATAAAAACTGGAACTGCATATATATTCATTTATAATCTTCTCAAATCTATATATTTATTGATTAAAATTAAATTAAAAAAATCGTGATTAACTCTTTCGACAAGCACAATACCGATCTCAAATTCGACATCAACCTACTCCAAAGCGCCGCCACGAAGTCACGAAGTCGCGAAGCCCTAAAATTGATAACAGAAATGCTGCGACCGTTCTTCTGTGTTTATGTTCGAGCCACCTCGATTGCAACTTCAACCAGATAAAACCCTAGCCTTTCACTGCACCACTTCATGCCGGCCTCACCCACCTAGCCGCGCGCCGAGCCATGCCACGGAGTTGATCGTGCTCGAGTGTGATTTGAATCGCGGCAACACTGCGATGCCGACCCCACATGAACACGTCGCCACCAATCTACCATTGCATTCGATCGCGAACCCTCCCTTGCGACTCCGATGATGCGATGCCAAGAACCAGACGTTCGAGCGTGGTGCTCGATTACCGCAGCAATCATTCCATTTTTTTCAAAAGAAATCGAACGACTCGATTTAGGTTTTTTTTTGCATTTGAACAAGAGAGGGATCGATTTGCCTGGAGATGTTCGGCCATTTTTATTTTGAATGAAAGAAAAGTTTTTGCTTTTCTTTTTGATTTTGATACGGTTTTGATTTCTTTTTTATTTATTGAAGATGAATGCGTGTAAATATATATGACATGTGCTACCATAGACTGCCAGATGTTAGATAATGAGAACGTGTAAAATCTGTCTTTGTGAAACATTATTATATATAAATTTAAATTTAAATTCAAATTGCTTCGATAACACAACTCAAAATTTCGTATTCCTATCGAGGCGTGCAGATAGGCATTTATAATATTATATGCCTATTCCAAACACAATGGAAAAGGTTCAGAGTCCAAATTTGATCGTATGGAGAAGATAGCTTTTTGAATCCAGTCATAATATTGAATTTTCAATAAAATTTCAACGCGTTTTTATGTCGTACGATCACAGGAAAACTCCGAATGTTACAAAAATTGAAATCCGATAATAATACACTATTACAGATCCAATGGAACTAGTTTTGTCGAATTCTGAGACTATGCCTCAAAAGGCTATTTTTTTAAAATATTGATTTGAACGATAAAATTCCAAAACTGAATAAAACATTTTCAATTTCAATTCTAAAGCTTCCATTATCTCCGGTATTATCAATATGAATTTTCTAAGTCATCGGATTATTTTTAACATGTTTTAAATTGAAGATTCAAAATTTTACCCAAATTTCTATAATTAAATTCGATAACTAAATTGCCAAATTCATTCTAATATTTGAAATTCAAGTTAAAATAACTTTCAAATATATAAAATCAATTAAATATTTCAATTTCAAATGTTCTAAATTCTGGGTCGTCATATTCTTCCCCCTTGAAAGAATTTCATCCCGAAATTTCTAGTTAAGAAGAATGATCCTCAACCCGCTCGCTATCTTTCCAACCCAAATAGTTTTATCAACTTATCAAAACAAATCATTTTATTAAAGAGCTATTATTGCTTCAACCAACTTTCCAAAATCTTCCATAGGGTCCAATCAACATTGTCTTCTTAACAATTCAAATTTTAAATTATCCAAATTTCTCAAAAAATTTCGAAGTCCCTATAATTTTGAAAAATTTCACCAGCGTCTCCTTTGCACGGCTAGCTCGGTACGACTACAAATGGCACCACGGACCCCCAGATTTCAAAAAGAAATCGAAAATCCAAGCGGCTAGGCAAGAAAATCATCAAATTTCATGTTGAAATTCAAATACATACCTTTTTCGAGCAATTTCAATTATCTTCAAAATCAAATCCAATTCCCTTTGCATTTAAATCACCTGTATATCTCGCTAACAATAATATCCAATCATAGCTTTCTAAAATCATTTTATACTTTTCTTTACAAAAGTTTCCATATCTATTGTTATTCAAGTCCGTATGATATACATACATCATTCGTACGTAAAATAAAATTCGATTGCTCATTCGATCACACAATTTCACTTCCGAACTAGTATCGTCCACCCGACTTCCTAGCGCGGACTCAAATCTGGTTTCTTGATCATAAACCATCATTCTCCTTGCATATTCATAAACTATGATAGAGAATTTCTAGAATCAACCAAAATCCATATCCAGGTTCGCCAAAAATCGAGTGAAACATTCCAACTCGGTCGATATAAATATCTTGAAATTTTGTGCTCGAATTCTGTATCAAATCGCTATGTGAATATAATATACATACATCCTACGTATTTATTCCAATTGATTATTAACTATATCAATTTTCTATTCTATTATTCACATTTGATTTTCATTTCAATACACTTATTCACAATCGCCATTTCACAATTTTCCAGTCTAATATTCATTCGATCATTAACTTGTATATTTTCAATATCAAATTTACTTAAAATTTTTTCCATTTATTTCTTTAAGTCCAATAAATATTTAATATAACTTTTTATATTTATTCTTCACTTTACCATTGGAGTTTATAACTACTTATATTTAAACTAGATTTCAAATTTCATATAATTCAATTTATCTTTCATTTATAAATATTGAATTCAATTCATCTCAGACCATATTTATTTGGTCATTCCTTCAATTAGTTTACTTACAAATTTTATTTCAATACTTCGCTTTGTTTATTACAAATCAGATTCAATTTCCAATTTCAGTTCTATTTATATACAAATTCAAAATGAATTTCAACATTCAATTTCACTTTCATCTACTTGCAATTGGAAATTTATTTATTCATTCACAATTTTATTTCCCACCTTAATAAATTTTATCCCATAACTATTTAATCGGCAGAGTCTTTCCATCTTTTCAAAACCATTTTTGAAATAAATTCAAATTATCTTTTAAATTTCCAAAACCAACCCAGTTTTTCAAACATCTTCAATTTAATTTAATTTGGCAGCAATTCCTCTCCTAGAAACTCGAAAATGAACATCAATGATGCTGCAGTCATCACGAAGTTATTTTCCAACGACCGAAAAGAGCTTAGTGCTTTTATCCCTTCAAAACATTTTTTTTTCAAAACCTTTGAAAACCATTTTCAAATCAAAGGGATTTAAACTTTACCAACTCAAAATTTTCAAACCCTTTCAAAAATATTTCCAAATATTCCTCTATAACTCTATTGCAAATTATAAATCTCATTTACAATTTATATTTATATATCTCATTTGTACGTGGATTTTACTTCTTAACTTTTGAGTTATAATTTGAATTTCCTGTTCAATAATGATAATAGTTTGATATTACCATTCCCTTAACAACCAAACAACCATATACTATAATAATTTATGGAAAATCATTCCTTTTATATACGAAAATAATTTGGGTAAAAGTATTTCATTCACCCTTATTTTAAAACAATACCGTGTCGAATTGTTCTATTCAAATGTTTAGAGATCTCTATCGATAGAGTTGTACAGACAATACCGACCAAAATCCATATACCACTCAACAAACCAATCAACACAATATAAAATAATTTTTACATTTACTAACAAATACGCGCTCATTTTTATTAATACACTCAACTCATTCTAGAGTACTACTGACTCTATCTCTAATGAGTAACACCCACCAGTGCCAAGGTTGTCGCTTAACCAAATGCTCTGATACCACATTGTAACGACCCAACTTATCGACATTCGAAAGTCAATGTGACGACTCGGATTCTTGGACGTCTGTTAATCGGAATATTAACTGATTTTATTGTTTTATTATTGAAATATTAATATTAATTAGTCAAACAAATAAATTTTGGTAATGGAAATATCTGAACAAAAATAAATTGATTTGAAACTATAGCATATATTGAATTATAAAATCTCTGAATATGGTAAGTCTCATAAAAATAAAATATATAGGTTCATGGTGATAACAAATGCAAGTGAAAATACATACACACAAACAAATGAATATAATCATACATCGATTTACGTAAATACTTGTAGACATATAGGGAAGCATCATGATGAAGAAACTCCAACTCAAGCCACAAAAATAACAAATCAAATCTTTTACAAAATCAAATCACTTTTCATAAGAAATCAAATCATAGGAAAGGGAAATATATAATAAATAATAATAATAATAAAGAAGCTTGCTATGTAAGCTACAGCCTATGCTTCATATACCACCTCACTATTTCAATCTCTTGGATTCAAACTAAGTATAACAAAAGAGGTACCACCACCGTATTACACAACTTAAAGGAAACGAAACCACTATACTGAGGAATATCAAAACAATAAGAGTATTCAAAACTGGAATCTCAAACCAGATATTCATCAAGTAATAAATTTTCAACCTAAAGCATTCAATTTTCAGGTTTAAGCTATTCAAGTTTTCAACAATCTCAACTGCTTCAAACTCTCAGTTCAACACATATAGGTGAGTAAACCAATCCTTCCCTAAGTCAAATCTACTTTAACCTGATGAATGAAACAACTAGCTGAAATAATGAAATATTGGTATGTTTGAATAAAAATCCTGTTGCATGTATAAATTCTGGAACAAATTATGTTAAGTAGTTGTATGGTTATTTATATGAATTGCATGAGGAAATACATATGATTTTATGGTGTGCCTGTAAGAATACAAATGAATGCCCTGTTATGATTACCCAGGTTTCAAAACCTAATCAAATTCGAATATCACTTTCCTTGATTCATTTTAAACATGGATGTATAAACAAATGTTATTTGTTACAACATGGTGTAAATTTTAAAAATATTTACAAGTAGATTTTGAAGTTGGGTTCAAATAAAAGAAGAAGAACAGTAAGAATTCAACTAAGTCAAGAAATGATTTGCTTGAATCTTGAAGTTTTGCTTATATTATTGAATCCGATTTTGAAAATAATGAATTTTAAAATAAGAATCAAGATTTTTTAAATAAATATTGACTGAGTAATTTGGGATGGAACAGTAGAGGTGATTTCATTGATTTTTGACAACCGGAGAACCTGGGGTGCTCAGGGTCGTGTCTGAAGGTGGCTGGAGGGGCGGAGGTTACAGGAAAAATGGTCGGAGGGTTCAACTTGCATCGTGGCAGCGGTACAAGGGCGGTGTAGGGTTTTAGGGGCATTTTGGCCAAGCTCAGTTTTGGTTCGATTTCGGCGTCGATAGCCGATCGCAGTCGCGCGCACAGGGGGGAAATGTATGAGTAGGTCGTGTCGAACATCTGGCCGGAGATTTGTGATCGCCGGTGGTCTGTGGAGACGATGTGAGTGGCTTTTAGGTGACCTATTTCTGTCCAATGGGACTCTTTCTCCTCGATTTTGATTTGAAGGCGACTCTAAGTTTCCGGGTGGTCCGTGCATTAGTGGAAGTCGTCGATGACTTGGCGACGAGGTGGTAAGCGATCGCCGTAGCTTCGGCAATTCGTGCATGTGTACATATATCAGCTGTGCATCGGGGTTATGATTGGTGATTGGGGTAGAAGCAGGAACGTGAGAAGCTCGGGAAAATGAGGGTATGATTCGAGTCGAGCATGAGTTTTAACGAGTGGAATGTAATGTGTTTTTGCTCGGGTTTTTGATGTAAGAACTCGGTTAGTCTTGTTGTTCGAGGATTGTAATTAGATAAGCAGGTAAAGAATTTTACATTTAACATAAGCAGAACCAAATTTCTATTGGAAAAGGAAATCAAAGAAGTACAAGTTTAGAAATAAGTTAAAAGGGTGAATCAAAATAAAATTTGTTTTCAAAGAAATAAAATGTAAGATTTTCAAAAAGGAAGTTTACGAACAAGTTTTGAGGCAATGTATTTTTCTAATAAAGTGTAATAATGTAATTAAGTATCGAAATTAAGATAAAAGAATTTAATTAAGGTGGTAATCAATTAGGAATAATTAATTTGTGGGATTGATTAAAGATTAATCACTTAGTGTAAAATTAAAAGATTATTACCTAGTAAGTAATTAGTGGATAATTAATGAATGTAATTTTAAGATTATTAACTAAATTATGAGGTGGTTAATTAATGTAATTAATTAAGGATAATTAATTACTAAAATAAGAGTTAATGGATCTAAGTAATTAAAGGCAATTAATTGGAAAGTGATTAATAAATTAAAGGGATTAATTACTCAGCGTAATTAATTAAATTAATGTGATTAATTTAAGATAATTAACTATTTTAATTAATTAAAGATAATTACTTGATGATTCATCAAGTAAAATTACTTACTGTAATTAATAAGTGTAATTACTTAGTGTAAGTAATTATGTGTAATTACTGGATGTAATTGATAAAAGGAGAATTACTTAATGGAAAGTAATCGATGGATTAATTACTTAATGAAATTAATTAAGGATTAATTAATTTAATTAATTAAAGGTTAATTAATTTAATTAATTAAAGGTTAATTAACTAATGTAAGTAGTTACAGAATGGATAATCACTGAACGTGATTAATTAAAGTTGATTAACGAATGAGATTAATTAAAGATTAATTACTATAGCTGGTTAAGAATAATTAATTTGAGTTAATTACTTAATGTAATTAAAGGATAATTAGTCAACGATGGTTAATTAAGATGGAAATTAAAACATAATTAATTAATTGGTTTGAATTTAATTAATGTTAAAAAAGGTAATCTAAGTGATTTAAGATTTGTTATTAATTTAATTAGAGATAAATTAAATTCATTTTGGAAGTGTTAAATCTTGCGTACGAATGATTGAATGATGTTAAATGCCTTGAAATGGCTGATATCTCTGATATGAAATGGTTGTGATATGATATGTTTATCTTGAGCAGTGATTATATGGTTATCTGTCAATAATGAATTGCTGTATAAAAAGTGACATCTTGTATTTAAAGGTTGAATTGTGGTTCACTTGAATAACGTGGGTTAAGATGGCATGGAACTCGAAGAGACTGGAGTCGGGTATTAGTAAATACCCGAAACCACTTTGATTCTTTATGGATTGATTTGTGAAATCAATAAGCTGGAATGGAATGATTTAAGTGAATTGGACCATTTAGTCTAAGTTTTGGTACTTAGAAAATTGATATGTGAAATAAGTAATGCTTATAACATATTGTGAACTTGTAAATTGATACGAGTTACCCCGGGTTTTATATAAGTTGTATGCTTTGTATTCCATGGGTTTACTCACGCTGGTTTCCAGCCTGACCCGGGTGTTACTTTGATGTAATGCTGGGGTTAGACCGAGTATTACAGATTTTTAGGTAAGGACGTTCTGGAGCTCAGAAGATGAGCTGGATGGCAGGAACCTATGGAGTATTTCCGTTGTAAGATATTTCCGTTTATCTGAGATATGTTGATTTGTATATGTCCAGTGTTTGTGTATGTGTGTAACTCTGATGTATTAAAATGTAATTGACAGATATAGTATTCTTTTGTAAACTGATATTATTTGATATTATATTTTGATCCGCTGCGAATGTGAGAATCTGTATTGTGTTTCTGTTTCTTCTTCTTCAATCTCTTCTTCTTCTTCTTCTAACTATCTGGAATTTTCGGGATCGAAAATCCTGGGTCGTTACAGTCAACATCAATACGTCCACTGTATCAAATACCGCACAGTCGAATGTCAGAAAACCAAACCATTAGGATTGAAGAAGAAGAAGATAGAAGAAGAAAATAGAAACAATAACAGAATCTCACATTTCGCAGCGGAACAATATATAATAGATAAATGAATAATCTATAAAACAAAGAACCATAACAGTTTTACATTACATCATCAGAGTTAACAACGACACAATACAAACACTGGCAGTTATTTTAACTTGCTTACATGAAAACTTGACTTGCACCAACCCAAATGCAACGGACACTACATAGTATAAGTGATACGCTTCGCCATCCAGCTTGAACTCAAGATCTCCACAGCATCTTTTTCTGACTTCACTCCAAAATAATGATAACCCGACTCTGGGTTACCCGTGTGGAAAATTATGGGCACCCAGAGTTTAGAAAGGAAATAATAAACTCCAGGTTAGTCATGGGACTGGTGTGAGATCTTAAAAACAGTTATTTTTCACAAAGAAAAGAAAAGAAACCCGCTATGCTTTTGGAAAATGAAATTACCATAAGTCCTCCCGGCACACACACAATGCAATAGCACACTTAGGGGAGATTTCTTCATATGATAGTCAAATATGCTTGTTACGCAAAATTCTTTTTAATATTATCATTAGTGCATAGTGGAAAACATTTGCAGGTATAACATTAATCTTAGGCAGCATACATGCCATTATAGTATGCCTACTATAGATACCATATTAGATGGTAGGTTCTACAACTAAAACCATGCAAGTCGCGTATTGATGATTGGAATTTCAACAAATGGTCAGGCTAAGGAACTTCCTATTGCTACATGGGTATGCCTCTAGAGGGACGTCCCGAGAACCTAACCGGATCTCTACCAACACAAGGCTGGATTACCTCTGTAACTAGGTAGCTACTGACATGAGTATGCCATCCTCCGGTCGTAACCGACCTTTATCCAAGGATCCTTAACACCAACAACCACAAAGCAATAAATTTGCAGCATTCACATAGGTTAAATATCTGGGCTCTATACCATGATACCACCTCTTTCCAAAAGGAAATAACATACCCTCAGGGGGCGCTACCCCCAAATAAGCTTGTCGCATCTTTCATGTTTTGACCATTCCGGGTTGTGAGGTCTGACGCAGTCTCGTCCACAAAACTATGCTTTTCACAAAGCCATGCTTCGATCAACAAATGATCAGCAGCACTTCGTATGCCACATTACCAAATTGAGAATGTATCACTAGTAACCATCTACTACATAACCTTTAAGCTCGTACGTCTCGGAGAAGGGTGTTAAGCTAAGAGAATAAATTCTCTGCCACCAACAGAAATGTATTTGATAGAAACCAGCTTTACATCTCAAAGTGCAACGTCAGACACACATCCATACAAGTCTGTTCCAAGATCGAATGGAAGGTTTGGCACTTCAAAGAAACCCTTGCAAATCCGGATATTCACTGATCACGTCCGGAATCCCCATCACAAAGGATGATAAAATCTCTATACTAGAGCTGCCCAGTGCAGAGACATTCGACAGATAGTCCTTTCGCTTTCGAAAATACCCGGTCTTCAACACCATCTTCAAATGCAATCCAATTTCGTCGTATCATTATTCGGAATGGATTTTATGACACAAAGTCCTTTCCCGGCTAATTCGAATAATGAGCGCTTATTTTAAAAATAAGTGTTACATTCAGATTCAAACAAATCACAACAAGTTCGGCTTTGATCTTTAAACAAAAGATCCACCACAAAGATTCGATGTGGTTTCCGAATATCCATTTGGAATCTGACCCCCGATCGCATCGAAATTCAAATGTCATTTAAAGGTCAATATTGATAGTCGGTTATTTAGCTATCAATCAGCATTCACAACAATCACTGGATTTCAAATATTTTTTCCCCGATTATTATTTTCAAAACATCTTCGTAAGATAAAATTTTAACACTTCAATTATTTGAAAACAAATTTCAAATCACTTTTCACCTTTCAATCTTTCGAAATCAAATTTCAAATCACTTTTCATACTTCAATCCTTTGAAAACAAATTTCAAATCACTTTCCTCACGTGGAATAAATTTCCAAATATTTATTTAATTCCACTGAAAATTTGCCGAGTTCAAACATTTTAAAATCATTTACATTACTTATCCAAACTTATATACTTAGAAATATTTAAAATAAAACTATTTTTAAACACTTGCTTAAATATTAATTATGAAAATATTATACAAATACATCATATGATACTTTAAGTCCAAACTAATTTTAAAATAAAATTAGTAGATAGAGTATAAATATTAAAATAACTATTTTCTAAATCAAATATCAATTTAATCTTTAAAATAATCCCTTCTATAATTAATTAAATAAATCTTTACTTTAAAGGTTTAAAACAATTCCCAAAAGTAATTTCTCCAACAATATTCTTCCAAATCAATTTCTAAAACTTTTAATTTATACTTCAAAAGCTAATTCAAAAATATACTCGGCTTTCCAGGGAAGAATTCTCTTTCCATTTATATCAATTAATAAATCTTCTTGATTTATTTTAATTTATATTCCAAATCTGTAAATTTCTTTTCACACCATTAAAAATAAACCAACATTTATTTTTTTAAACAAAATTCCTTTTCCTTTATAAAATTCCCATTGTGAATTTTAAATTTTCAAATATCAACTGTTATACAATTTTCAAAAATCGATTTCCAAATATCCATTTTCAAACACCAAATCAAATCCCAAATTGATTCCTAATTTTATTTTCCAACACCAAATCAAATTTTCCAGATCGATTTCCTAAAGATTTTTTTTAAACATCAAATAAATTCTCCAAATTGATTTCAAGGATTTATTTCCAACACCAAATCAATTTTCATATTGATTTCGAAATTTATTTCAGACACCGAATCAAATTTCAAATTGATTTCCAAAAATCATTTCAAATACCAAATTAAATTCCAAATTTGATTTCTAAATTTATTTTCTTTTAAAATAAATTTCTTTATCTCTTCCAAACTATTTAAAATCCGTATTTTAAATAAATTCTTCAAACTTTTGAATAATATTACTTGAAATCCATTTATTAAGCCTTTTTCCTATATTTTGGAATTTTATTCAATAGGATTACAAAAATAAAACTTTATATTCCTTCTTTTAAATTTATCCAATTCTCAAAAATAAATTTTACTATAAATTTTCAACTTGATTTTTAAAAATCTAATTTTTATTTATTTTCGATATCCAACGATACCAAAAATATATTCGGCTAAACGATTGCCTTCAACGATTTCAGTCACAAATATAATCACACACAGATTATAAATAATCAACACACAATATTGAAACAAATTCAAATGTTTTGAGGAATCCAGTTGGATCCCTCCAACCTGTTTCCCTACATCCACGGATGTTAGCACAACAATTAAATACCAATTCCATTTCGAGGTGGAATATCGTGGTATATGGGACTAATATAATATCATCCACTATTGTACGGCGCATAGGGTGTCATCCGCTATATAATGCGGGAAATAAATCACTCCAAATACATACATAATACCAATTTCACTTCGAGTTGGAATATCGTGGTACGTGGGTTTAATATAATATCATCCGCTATTTTGCGGCGCATAGGGTCTAATCCATTAGAACTGATAATAATTTATCATCCAAACACACAATCAACGATTTTAAATTTAACTACTTAAAACTAAACTATAAATTTCAACTGAGTGAGAAGATCTCACATTTGCTTCTTAATTTTGCAATCCATTTCCAATTTGACTTGTTTCTCGATTTTAGATCTTGTATCAAAACAATTATACAGTTGATTAATATTCGAAATAAATTGAATAATAAATTTCCATTTAATAAATTTTTATTTCATCTAATAAATTTAATTTCAAACAAATTTTCTTTTAATAAAAAATTTGAATTAATTGAATAATCACTAATTATTAAACAATTTAATTAACCAAAGGATTTTAATTTAAACTAATAATTGCGTTTTAAACTAATAATTTTTTCCTTTTGAAACTATATATGTAATTATAAAATATACCTAGATAAAAAAAATCTTATTTTATATAAATTTTATGTATATACATATATATTTAAACCCTGTAAATTTAAAACTAGACAGCAATCATTTTTTTATTATTTATTATTGTAAATTTATATGTATATTCTTTCTTTCCATTGTAAAATTACTTCTTGCATGCATATAAAAATTGAAACTGCATATATATTCATTTATAATCTTCTCAAATCTATATATTTATTGATTAAAATTAAATTTTAAAAAACCGTGAGTACCTCTTTCGGCAAGCGCAGTACCGATCTCAGATTCGACATCAACCCGCTCCATAGCGTCGTCGCGAAGTCCCTAGAAATTGATACCAGAAATGCTGCGACCACTCTTCTGCGTTGATGTTCGAGCCACTTCGATTGGAACTTCAACCAGATAAAACCCTAGCCTTTCACTGCACCACTTCGCGCCGACCTCACCCGCCTAGCCACATCGCCGAGCCATGTTGCGGAGTTGATCGTGCTCGAGTGCGATTTGAATCGCGACAACACCACGATGCCGACCCCACATGAACGCGTCGCCACCAATCTGCCATTGCAATTCGATCGTGAACCCTCCCTCATGACTCCGATGATGCGATGCCAAGAACCAGACGTTCGAGCGTGGTGCTCGATTGTCGCAGCAATCTTTCCATTTTTTTTCAAAAGAAATCGAACGACTCGATTTAAATTTTTTTTGAATTCGAACAAGAGAGGGATCGATTTGCCTGGAGATGTTCGGCCATTTTTCTTTTAAATGAAAGAAAAGTTTTTGTTTTTGTTTTTGATTTTGATACACACGGTTTTGATTTCTTTTTTTATTTATTGAAGACAAACGCGTGTAAAAATATATGACATATGCTACCAGAGAACTGCCAAATGTTAGATAACGAGAACGTGTAAAATATATCTTTGTGAAGCATTATTATAGTTAAATTTAAATTTAAATTCAAATTGCTTTGATAACACAACTAAAAATTTTGAATTCCTATCGAGGCGTGCCGACAGGCGTTTATAATGTTATACACATATTCCGAACACAATGGAAAAGGTTCCTAGTCCAAAGTCGATCGTATGGAGAAGTTAGCTTCTTGAACCCAATCATAATATTGAATTTTCAATAAAATTTCAGCACGTTTTTATGTCGTACGATCACACGACAACTCTGAATGTTACAGAAATTGAAATCCGATAATAATACACTATTACAGATCCAATGGAACTTGTTTCGTCGAATTCCGAGACTGTGTCTCGGAAGGCTATTTTTTTGATATCGATTTGAACGATAAAATTCCAAAACTGAATAAAACATTTTCAATTTTAATTCTGAAGCTTCCATTTCTCCTGTATTATCAATATGAATTTTCTAAGCCATCCAATTATTTTTAACAAGCTTAAAATTGATGATTCAAAATTTTACCCAAATTTCTATAACTAAATTCGTTAATTAAATTGCCAAATTCATTCTGGTATTTGAGATTCAAGTTAAAATAACTTTCAAATATTTAAAATTAATTAAATATTTCAATTCCAGATGTTCAAAATTCTGGGTCGTCACAGTAATCTTCAATATGCTGAAAAAACTCAGGACTGACCTGAGCGTAATGAAAAGACAAAACACTCGAGTCAGGACTAAAATACTCTTATGTAAGTCAAATCAATATCACAAATTATGAGTGCAATAACTTATGAGATGTTATGGGATTTTCCATCTTTTAAGGATCCGTTAAACTATTTATAATATACACTATAATATATAATGTCTATTAGCAAAATAAATATCAAAATAACGTTAAGGCTTTACATTGATCCACCTTACCACATTTTTACAGTTTAAACAAAGGTCGTAATACGCTCGAATAGGGATAAATACGACAAGGCACATAAGGCAATGCCCAAGGTAGAATTCTACCAGTTTACCCTTTCTAGCTGGTCATTACCCATCCATGGCCGACCGCAACAATCAATCCAAACGAAAAAAGGTGCGCCTATCAAATACGAAATCACAACAGCAATATGAGGGATCAATGTTGCTAGAGGTAGCTAACCTCATTGGCCACACATAGGCTTTTGTTTTAGTTATTTTAGTTATGACACGAGTGTCAAAGCTATCCATCATCGTTTTCTTACTTCATTCCGATAAATATTCACCAATTCAACCACTATAATCTGAAAATCATCCATTCAACGTGTACACGATTGTTAAAGTGGTTCCAATATTGACAAAGAGTGCGCCAATAAGAGGCCCTGGTCTCTTTAACAAACAAACATCGTTTTACAAACCGGTTGGTTCTTTTACATTTCGAAACAATTCGTACTTTATATCAAAATATCATATTACTTCAAAATCAAATCCATTTTCAAATTTACTATATTCGCTACAAAAATCATAATTTACTTCAAAATGTCGATTCAGTTCAATATAACGATTTCACTTCAAAATTTGATTTGAATTACAATTTAAGTTATAACTTCACTTTAACCCAATTCATATTTAAAATCCAAGATTTAAATATAAACATTCGACCCTTTTAACCAATTGGAATTTTAAAAAATATTTTTAAATAGTTTTTAAAACAGTTAAAATAGTTTAATAGAAAATAATTTTGAGTATTAAAAATGGTTTATACAGTAAAATAGTTTGGAAAATCAAATAGTTTGAATATTTAAAGAAAATAGATTTGAAATTGTTTATAATAAAATAATTTATTTAAAAATACTTTCAAAGTCAAACCGATTCAATCCCAAATTCCCAACTCAAATCAATTCCAATTTCTATTTCGATTTCGATTCAATTACGATTTCAAGTCGAATTCAATTTCAATTCCAAATTAAATTCAGTTCCAATTTCAAATTAATTTCAACTCCAATTCCAAATTTAAACCATTTTGATTTTATATCAATTTCGAGTTCGTATATAGTTCTCTATCCTACGGCCAAGTGAATCAGTTATTCCAATTTAATTCAGGGATGGATATATATCATTTTAATCCAAAATAAACGTCGTAGGTATATATCATTTCAACCTATTTCTTAATTTATTCAAAATAATTCGATTTACAGTTTTATGTACCGTAAATCATTCAAATATCAACCAATTTTCATCCATCACAATAAATCATCCAAATAAACAATAATTCGCAAAAATTGACCAATTACCAAAAATCGTGAAATTTTTCTCTATAGTTAAACTCTAATTTAATTTAACTATCCACTCAAAATCAATTAATTAGTTTAAGTGTCAATTAAATGTCAATTAAATTTATCAACCAACCATCAATAAATTTAAATCACTTCACGGTATAAATTTAACTATATAAAAATTATTTAGTCAAATGTGAGCATATAGAACACTCACCTGTTTGAATCAGAATAATTCAAACTAGCCAATTCGATGTGAAATCAGCTCCATAGCATAGAGCTTGATGATACGGTTCCAACGCAATCTCTTTCGTCCAAAATCGACCTTGTATGCAAACAATTCGATTTTTTTATTAATATACGATTTAAAATTTAAAACATAGTTAACATACTAATTTACATAATTAAAATAAAAAATAGAACCCTCACCATCTCATCCATCTCATATAGGCATATGCATCCCCTCTATCTCACGCAACTTCATCTTTCTCTTCAAACCGCTCGCGACCCACGGCCATCGTCACATTGTTTTTCATACAATCACCGTTGCCGTCGCTAATCATGACGCCTCCAACTATATGCGCATGCGAACCCCATGAAGTAGCCATTACATTCAATCGATGAATGCAACCCCACCTCAGTGCTGTCACTTTCCCCTTATTAGCCATGCTTGCACGAACATCGACCACCACAAGACTAGGCGTGCGAACAACCTTAGCTACATCGAACCCCCAAAAACCCAACTCGACACCTGCAACCATCGATAACCTACGACGAAATCCGACTCCCCCCTAGCCGCCTATGGTTATGACTCCATCCGCTACTCACTCTCGCTTTGTCCTCGATTGTTTTTTTCTTCTCTGGTTTGATCGATTTTTTTGAGGTTTTTTATATAGTAGTGTGTGATTTAATTTTGAGATTAGAAAAAAGTGAAAGGGAAGAGAGAGTTGTGGGCTTGAACGAGATGGAAGTTAGAAACTAATCTATTTTATTATTATTATTAGAAAATGTCTAATCAACTCGCTCATGAAATTTCTAAAATCCAATTGATGAGTGCCACTTGGCGTTTATAATATTTTACCCTTATTCCGAACACATTGAAACTAGTCCCGAGGTCTAATTCAATCGCATGCAGAAGATAGCTTTTCAAATCGAATTATTTTAACTGAATTCTAAAATTAATTTCTATGTGTTTCAAGTTCGCACGGTCAAACGACAAGTCTAATCGCTCCAAAATTTAAAATCGTACAATAATTCATTATTATGGATCCGATGAAACTAGTTTCATCGAAATTCGAGACAATGGCCAAAATGGCAATTTTAATCCATTAAATAAAATATAAAATTTTCAATTTCTAATTATTCATTTTTAAATCAAATTTTAAATGTAAAACGTCTTCATTCATATTGAAATAAAATTTAAATCAACTGCTGACATCATTTTTATTCACATAAAATTCAGAATTCCATTATTCAACAATTTCTGACATTTAATTTAAACAATTTAATTATTTGATAAATTACAATAACGAGTCATTAAATTTTATCTCTAACCATTTTCATTAAATAATCATATCAAATTCAATAATTTAAAATTGTTAAAAGTACGGATCGTTAAAATTTCGAACTAAAATCGAACGTCGTTCAATTTTAGATCGAATGGAAACACGAAAGCATCAACTAGAATTTTGGTGAATTCACTCACATCTAAATAAACTACATGATATCTGTGTTGCTATAGATTATTATTGAATGCTTGGATGGTAGTTGATAGTTTTACCGAAGTACAAATTAATAATCAGTTATAGTGATTTAAGTTAATTACATTAACATAGTTAAATTAATTATAGTTCATTTGGGATATCTATTTAGCGAATTAAAATACCGTACAACTATAATTAAATTGAATAGATTATTTTGATTATCTATCGTGCATAATAAATCAACGTTCTGTGCTTGCAAAGTAAGAAGATTTTTTTTTTGGATTTGAATTCCTACTTGAAAGCGAAGGGTGTAAATAGCCATTATGTTGTAGGGAATAAAAGCAAGAGGAAGTCAAAGGGTACGTAGCGAATAGGTCGGTACCAAACACTTCAAAAATACACATATATATAAATGTGATTTATATGGGATTTTTGTAAAGAGACTTAGAGGGGTTTCTCGCCATTATTAGTTTACTGTTATATGCATTTTACTTATATGTGTTGCTTATATTAATATTTGGTTGAAATATTTATGACCTACTATTTGATTTGTTTAAGTGTCATTATAGAGATTTTCGCTATACGGTCACTTATTAAGTATCATCTCCTTAAACCCTTAACTTGTGCTTGTATTTTTACAAAATAAATATTTGGTCACGTTTTTGCACTTTGAACGCTGTTATTTTCAAATATTTTGAGAATTTTGAAAGTAAATGTTAAGCGTTGATTAAAATTTATAAAAGGATTTATAAATTTGATTAGTAATCTTTTGGGATATTTAAAGTTGTTTTAAATTTATAAAAAGATTATATATTTGACTTATCATTTTTCGGGATAATTAAAGCCGTTTTAAATATATAAAAAGATTATTATTTTATTCATTTTATTTTTAGGATAATTAATATGGCTTTAAAATTTATAAAAGAATTATATCAATTATCTTTCAGGAAGATTAACATAGTTTTAAAAATTAATAAAAGTATTTAAATTGATTTATTATCTTTTGGAATAATAAATATTGTTTTAAATTTATAAATGATATTATAGAAATGTGGAAATCTTAAAAAAAGGAATGTTTAAAAATCAAGCTAAGTGTAAATTGTTATTGGTTTTAGTAAACAATGTTTTTATGACATTTGTTTTTACCCTGCTTTCTAATACACATAAAAATATAATTAGCTCTTTAAAGTGATATTTTTAAAGTGTTTAACAAACATTTGTAATGTGAAAATTAAGCACAAGTGAGACTCAAAAGTTCTAAAAGCTTGATTCATTCACATATGGCAAGTGTATGAGATTTTATTCCCATATACAATCTGTAATAACCAACACAAAAGAGCTCCAAATTTTGACCCAGGAAATGCCCATCAAAACTTAAACTCATTCCTGAACTGGATGTTGGTTTGTAGAATAACAAAACTGAGCTATCTATCTATTATTTCAAAACTCACAATGGAAGGAATAAAATATAATAACAATAATAGTACCCATTTATTTTAAATCATTTCAAATATCATAAAACATTACATAATGTCAATCATTACAACATTTTATTTAAAAATACATTTCATGGGTACATTAGAAAATAATAAAAAAAGTTAGATACTGGCTGCCACATGCTTCACTCTCGCCATCAACTACTTCTCTAATCTGTGTTGTAATAAGAAGGGTGTTAGAACAACAGGTGTCTGATGAATCGAAATTTCGTATCTTACTATTTTAGTACTTGGACAGTAAAATTTGAATAAGAATATGTCTTATGTATTAAACCATTTAATACTTCATATAAGGAAAGAAGGTGGGTTCTAAAACAACCATTTAACACCATTCATTCCCCAAGCAGATTTCCTAATCGCATAACACATAACCAGCATCATAAATGGCCAATCAATGCAAGAGATAGTACATAAGCCACTTAATATCTTTTATTAGAAAATAGGCAGACTCTTGCCATTTAAGACCTCAATTGAGGCAGACCCATCATTTAATACATATCCCTTAGGCGGACTCCTTACTGGTGACTGTTTAGCTGACACTGCAAGGAATCTTTTGAGCTACTTAATACTTCTTTATCGGAAGGCAGATCCTTAATCAGCCGCTTAATACTTTATCCCAAGGCAAACCCCTATCAAGATACCGCCTATTGAGGTTAATAACTAATACTTGACCATTTATTACTACATTTGGGGAAAAGAAGCTGGCACTCAAACAACCACTTAATACCTAAAGACCTTGGAGTAGGTCCTTTGTATTATGGCATCTCACATTACTTAATACTAATAATAACATCTCACATTTGTCTGACTATTCGTAAGAACCGGTGGCCAAATTAGCTGGGTAGGTTTATCCTATATAATTTGGGACTAACTCCACGCCATTATAAATATTTAACATGGGAGATGTCCCTATGAATTAGTCATGTTTACAACACTTTTATATATCATCACATATCCCGTCGTGTCTATTAATTAGGCCGTATAAGAATTCCTTCTTATTTTGCCTTAGAAATCATTTACTTTCTTAAGGGGATTAAATGACAATCATTACCTAATTAACTATGCAATTATACGTTATAATTATACATTAATTATGCTAATTAATATGTAAATAAATATTCACTTTTTATTCTACTCGTATAGAGATTACGTCCTAACTAGTGTTAAATGTCAGTTTTTTTAAACCATAATGATACAAATCTTTCCTTTTCTTCCATTTTACTAATAATGTCCAAATTCCAATGTCCATACGAAGGGATTCTAATATCCATAATACGGATTCAATGCTCATATCCAAAATTGTAATAAATTAGCCCGTATATATAGTATCTAAATCCAACTTATCTCATATTAAAACAATGAAATAGACCAAAAATGGAAACTTACAATTTAATAAATTCTATGCTCTATTCAATTTCTTTTACATGAGTTTAGACAAGAGAAATTCTGTTAAATTTTATAGAAATAGAAGCTGTAAACTATGAATAAAGATTCGTCCTTTACACAACATCTCTCAATCAAATCCCTTAATCAGGTGTAGAGAAGAAGAATATGAAATGGAAAAGAAGGTTGAGTACACAAAATGAATAATCCACAAAACTCCATTATTCTAACACAAAACAATTAAGATTCCAATCCTAATAATTGACAATTCACTTTGGGGGAATTTTAGGGATCTTGAATATGGTGTTCTCGTAATCCAAAACTCTTGAAGGCATATATCAAATCCAAACTATACTTTTCAACTAATAAAATAGAAAAACTAAGATTTCCACTCACATTAGCTTGCTTGTTGGATTTCCATCGCCCATCGTAATCTCTTTCAGATCTCTTCTTTCTGATATATACAACAAGAGATTTGTATATATTAGATTCAGAAAGGTTGAAGGAGAAGAGTTAGAAATTAAATGAAAAATAAAATTAGGTATATAGGATTTCTTATCTGGAAACATAATGGAGATTTCTAAATCTATGAAGAGATAAATTGACAGAGCTTCCCTGATGTTCACAATATATTTGTGAATAAAAGTGATGAGGGTAGAGTTCTATTTATAGGGGTTGAAACGTACCAAAACCGTAGAATTAAATAGGTTGAAAATGGGTAGATCTGCAGCGTTTAACCATCGAAAAACCCTAGCCGCCACCATATGTAGTGGTCGACCACCTCCTATAGACCGGTTGACTGCTAAAGGTCGACCGGTTGGGTTACACTAGCCGACCGTTCCATTATTTTGGAAGCTTTTTGTTTATTTCCATTGCATATTATTTTATTCCATAATTAACTTTTAACGTTAATTGTTAACTTTAACGTTTACTTAACTCATAAGTCTAATCATAATTAATTTTTGAAATTCAAACTTTAAATTTAATTACCCATTTGAATTTGCATACGAATTAAACTAATTTAAATCTGAAACGCTCATAACTTCTTCATTTTAGCTCCACTTTTTTATTTATATATGGAAACAAATTAGAATTTCACTACGAATGCAACATAATAACTTTCATGGTCAAATTCCAAATTTTATTAGTTTCCTTTTTTCCTGTCATATTTAATTGAATTTCTTTTAATTTACTTAATTAAATAGGGTTGATTTTGCGAGGTGTTCCATTCTCTCCCCTTAAAAAGGATTTCGTCCCGAAATCTTTCAAAGGGCGAACAACGTAACACGTAATAACATCCATGTTATACAAAAAAGTTATCTACATAGCCATCCACCCCAACAAAGTGCAATGTGATTATATGCTGTAGATATACTAATAATGAGCTTAATCCTTACATGAGTGTGTAATCATGTCACGCAAGTATGTATGCAAATGCCTAAAAAATACGTAGAAATTTCTATATGCGTGTAAAGTGGTAGTGTAAAAGTGGACCAACCATCTCCTACCATCCAATATTGGATCCATGATGCAATAAAATCCTAATTTCGGAGAGAAAATTTATCAAAGAAAGGTTTAGAACTAGAAGTCCCCATGCCTTCCACTAGATTTTCTCCACATTGTAATCGGACCGATCTAATTCTTTATTGCATAGCTTCTTGGTTCTGTGCTGCACAATGCATGTAGTGGCACAGGAAGCTATTGGCTCCTTCTCGAAATCGCCCAATTGATTAGGATCTACCACAATTGCTATGCTATGAAGGTATGTCCTCAAATGCAAAACGTGAAAAATGTCATGCACTCCAGCCAAATTTTAAATTTTCTTATTTTTCCCCTTATCGGGAAAGACCCAAAAGATCTCAGTGCCAACTCTTCCAACTATCCAAATCTTATGACCTTCACACACTGCCTAACAACTTTGACTTTCCAAAGTCTCGCAATCCAAATCTGGTCTGAGTAGATTTTTTGGTGGTTTCCTACCCATAATTTGGCCATTTTTCCTTTCAAAAATTACTTTAAGGGTGCCATACTAATCATCCATTGGTGGCTACTACTATAAGCGAATTCTACTAATGGTAAGTGTTGCTCCTAATGTCCTCCAAAAACCAAGATGTAAGCACTTATCAAATCCTCCAAATTCCTATTCATTCCTTCAATTTGTCCATCGGTCTTCAATTAGTAAGCGATGCCAAGATTCAACAAAGTTCCTACAGTTAGTTCCTAAAGCCACCAGCAAAATCCGTCAAAATTTACTGGTAACTAAGGGTCCTTATCACTAACGGTGCTAACTGCAACTCCTTGAAGCTGTGTTGGAGACGATGTTATTTTATTTCTTCTAAAGGAAAATTTGACCAACTTCTTCTTTATCCTTATTTAATAGGAAATTGTATTCTTATTCTTATTCAATTTACCTTTTCCTTGAATGGTGTCAGTCTGTGAGCTAAATTTTATTTTTCCCAAAATTTTAAAGTTTTGGGATCAAATCGTTTATTCATTTTAAGCTGCTAACCTAGTTTCCTCATTAACTTTAAGTCTTACTTATGGTTTATCGCTAGTTAAGTATCCTCATAAAATTTTCTTATTTTCTCTGCTTCTCGATATATATATATATTTATCAAGTGGTTTAAATCACATTCATAAAGTCAACCTAAGAATAAAACAGGGATATATCTTATACCACATCATACACTTTCCAATAACCAAGGAAGACAATTAGGGACTACAACCTAAGAACTTTAAAAGAAAATTTTGCTAGAAGCTGTCATTTATAATCAAGTGATATAAATGGTGTCGAGGTCCTAATATTTCCTACTAAATTAAGATGGGTATTTCGAATATGTCATCCCATTATTACCCACTTTCCTTAAATTTTCTTTTCGGTCTCTAATAAACGTGGTCTATCCATTGCTTTAATTAATATTTACATAGCAGTTGAAATTGGACCATTCCCAATTAATCCTTCTTTAATCCCTTTAACCTTCTCCAGGTTTCTAAAATCATTTATTATTCAAATTTCTTTCTTTTATAAATGCTATCAGGTTTCCTTACTCAATCACTATTTAAAATCCTTTTTCCTCTCATTAATTACAAATTTATTACCCGTTAAATTTGTAATTAATGTTAATAAATCTTAATCCATTAATTACTTATAAATACGCATATAGTCGTAATTTTTGCTATTTACATATTCTTATTCTTAGTCGTTAAGCGTAGCTATACTTGTATACTAATTCTAAACTAGATTTATTTCCATATTTTTAATCTATTAGAGCTATCTTTAAAAAGGACTACCATTACAATCTCCCAAAAATTAACTGCAAATGAGATTTTTTTTTCTTTGTTTGAATTTACAATGAATTTTTTTATTGAAAGAGACAGTGTAAATAAATGGAAAGGATATCCATATCATACACATCTCTTTCTCATTTTAGTGCATCCTTTATTAATTCAAATAACAAGTAGAAATTACTCGGTAACTACTCCAAATAAATTAAAACATAGAAGTTTACATTCTAAGCTATCTAAGGCAACCTAATGCACAATCCAATTATAGATCTGGAATATCTTTACACTTTACCGTCTTCTTCAAATAGAGGTTTGGGACTGATTTAAAATTTCCAGATTAGCTTGTACGTTTATTTCTATTTTATTCACATCATATATACCTTAATTTGTCTTACCTAAGTAGTGATCCCTATCTTTTCCATAAAACTATTTTTTATAAACCCAGAATTTAGTAATCATACAATATAATTTTAAAAAAACTATATCATATAAATAAACTTATCTCATTTAATCAAAAATAAAACAACATTTATTACCTTATTTCTTGCAAAACTTATAATTTCACAAAATGAAGTACAAAACTCAAAATCTCCATCTTTGAAAACATGAACTTTGAAACCTTTACCAAGAATTCAAAATTTCTTAGTTCTAAATAGGAGCAAATAATCTCTCTTTTTTAAACTTCATCAAAGATTTATCCTTTACAAATTAGACTTTAGCACATAGAATTCAAAGACTGCTTGGTTTTCAAAAGTAACTATGGAAAACTTTCCTTTTCAATGATTACTATAATAAAGACTTGCTCCTTTTTAAAATAGGATCTATAACACAAAACATTCAAAAATCAATTATCATTCTAAAAAATAAATTAGTCCTTTATTATTCCAAAGAGTTTACTAGTTACATGAATTATCATTTTCAAAATAACAGTTATATCTAAAACATAAATAAATATTTATTGCCTTATTACTTAAAATTTATTGTTATTTGACAAAATATTTTTTGTAACTTTGTTCAAAACTGTTAAAATCTCATACAACCCTTTTCTTACCAATTCCAATAATATTCTTATTCAACTAAGATCTGAATTTGAATTAGGAAAGATGCATATCTAAAATCCTCATCTTTACGTTGTTATTTTTTCAAAAATATACAACTATTTTATTAATGACCATATTTAAGTTGCCAAAAACAACTTATATAGAGCTTTAAACAATAGAGAAATGGAGTAGACAAAGATAACTTCTATCTTATTCCTATTACCCCCTTCCATGTCCTTTATTATTGAATTAGGATTTCCAATTCTGTCACTACCTAAATTCAGCTATCATTCTTCACGTTTCCTTACAGGAATGTTCCTCCCATCTACCTTATCGGACATTCTTATCCTTCTATTCTTTCTATCCGGTGTTGATTAAGTGTCTTTTCCATCTGTGCACCCTTTCAAAGAAATTTAAGGAAAAGAACCTCCAATTTTATAAGGTATGAAAAATCATGCATTTCACAAAGGAAAATATTTGGACCAAAAAATTTTGACTCAATAAATGTAAACTAAATTTTTTAAAATGCAGAATTATTTTTAAGTTAGAGCTTGTAAACTCAACTATTCATAAATTATAAATCTCCAAATTTCCTTATTCTTTCGAAATAATATCTTCTAGATTTATAAAGTAGAAGAAATTATATAAAATCAAATAGAAGAATCCAAAAATGAAGAATCTAAAAGTTAAAAACTTTTAATTTAACAAATTTTAAATTGAGAAGTTAATAAATAAGAACCTTCTTTTTTTTCTTCAACTGTTCAAGTAATTAAAAATAATCCAACATTTTGTTTTTAAAATGTTTCACTACCTCTTTCTAAACTTTTTACAAATGGTAGTATATTTCCAAAGCTAACAAAAATCACTTTCTATCAAAAAAATTCAACTTACAATAGATAAGATTTTCACTTAATCAGCTTAGAAATCTAATTATATCTTTGTGGTGATTAATGTACACCTTCTTACGGAAGCTTGTTTCACTACCATATCCCTTACTTTCGTATGTTTATGAATACTATGTCTTATAACATCTAACTATTACTTAACATAAATATTTACTGCTTTCATAAATGTCACTTTGTCTGTATTAAATAGTTATTATCTTAACAAAAATTTCCTAAAGACATTTATTTACCTATTCAATGTTACCTATTTAAGTTCTTCCTTACCTTTCCATCATTACCTTACTAGTCTCATTAATCTATATAAGAACTTGTAACTCCTCACTTATTTCATTCATTACCTCTTAAATTTTAGAGTTACAACCTCTCCTTCTATGGTTAATATCCCTATTATATGCTTATAGGGTCCATAATGGTAAGGAAGTCTAGGTCCAATAAAGAAGTGTAAATTTAATTTTATTTATTTCAACTCATAATTGCTTTGTCCACCCTTTCCGAATATGGTGGCAACAACTTTTGTAGTTGGAACTTACAGAGTTAGGCGGAAATTCCAATACACACACACACACAGACAAAGGATTTTTGAAAAATATTTTTAAAAATCTCAAATACGCTACTCATATGTATACTTTTCCCCATTGATCAGATAACTTAAGCTCTGATACCAAATGTAAAAAATGCTCGAAACATGCCCAAATTTTGATCTAGAAAACGCCCATTGAAACTTAGGCCCATTCTAAAGCTGGCTGTTGGTTGATAGAAATAACAAAATAGAGCTATCTATCTATTCTTTTAGAACTCACAACTGAAGGAATAAAATATAATAACAATAACAGTTCCATTTATTACAAATCATTTCAGATGTCTTAAAACATTACATATTGTCAACCGTTACTAAATTTTGTTCAAAAATACATTTCATAGGTAAAATAGAAATTAACACAAAAGGATAGATAGTAACTGCCATAAACTTCACTCTCGCCATCTTCAAGCATCATTAACTCCTTCTTTAACCTGTGTTGTAATGAGGAGGAAACCAGAACAATAAGTGTCTGGTGAATAGAAATCTTGAGCCTTACTATTTCATAACTCAAGCGGTATAATTTAAATAAGAAAACATCTTATGTAACCAAACCATTTATTACTTCATATAAGGAAAATAGACGGGGCCTCAAATAACCACTTAACACCTTCCATTCCCGAAGCAAGTTTTCTAATCTCATAACCCATAACCAATGTCATAAGTGTCTAATCAATGTAAGAGATAGTACACAAGCCACTTAATACATTTTATTAGAAAATAGGAAGACTCCGGCCTTTTAAGTCTTCAATTGAGGCGGAACCCGTTATATAATACCTACTTCCAAGGTGGACTCCTCACTGGTGACTATCAGATGACATTGCATGCAATCTCTTGGGGCACTTAATACTGATTTATGGCAGGTGGACCCTTAATCAGCCACTTAATACCTTATCTCGAAGTTGATCCCTATAGAGATGCCACATATTGTGCCTAATAACTAACCATTGACCATCTATTACTCTATTTGGAGACTGGCCCTCAAACAACCACTTCATGGGAGGTAGACCCCACCATTTAATACCTACTCCCAATGTAGACTCCTCACTGATGACTATCAAGCCGACATTACATGCAATCTCTTGGGGCACTTAATACTGCTTTATGGGAGGTGGACCCATAATCATCCATAATACTATCCTGAAGTGGACCCCTATAGAGATGCCACATATTGTGCTTAATAACTAACCCTTGATCATCTACTATTCCATTTGGGGAAAGGAGACAGACCCTCAAACAACCACTTAATACCTCTAGATCCCAGGGCATGCCATTCATATTGTGACCCGTATTCATAATAACGTCTCACATTAGTCTGACTATTTGTAGGAACTGGTAGCCAAATTACTTGGGAAGGTTTATTCTGTAGAATTTGGGACTAACCTCATGTCAGCATAAATACTTGTCATAGGAGATGTCCCTATGACTTAGTCATATTTACAACACTCTTATATATCATCACATATCTCACCATGTCAATTAATTAGGCTGTATAAGAATTCCCTCTTGTTTTTCCTTAACAATCATTTACTTTTCCTAAATGGGATTTAATGACAATTATTACCTAATTAACTATGTAATTATAGCTTATTATTATACGTTTATCATGCTAATTAATACATAAATAAATACACACTTATTATTCTATCTGTGCAGAGATTATGCCTTAACTAACGTTAAATGTCAATTCTCTTTTAACCATAATAATATAAGTCTTTCTTTTTCTTCCATTTATCAATAATGTCCAAATTCCAATATCCATAACAAGGGATTCTAATATCCATAATAAGGATTCAATACTCATATCCAAAATTGTAATGAATAGACATTTATATAGATCTAAATCTAACTTATCTCATATGGAATAGACTAAAAATGGAAAATTACAATTTAATAAATTCTATGCTCTATTCAACTTCCTTTACGTGAGTTTGGATGAGAGAAATTCTATTAAATTTTACAGAAATTAGTGGTGTAACCTACGAATAAAGATTCGCCATTTACATACCATTTTTTAATTAAATCTCTTAATTAGATCTAGAGAAGAAGAATAAGAAGTGGAATAGAAGGTGGAACACAAAAACTGCAAAATCCACATAACTCTATTATTTTAACACAAAACGACTAAGATTCTAATCTTAAGAATTGACATTTCGCTTTCGTGAAATTTTGGGAATTTTTAATATGATGCTTTCGTAATCCAAAACCCCTAAGGTACATATCAAATTTAACTATACTATTCAATTGCTAAAATGAAAAAAACTAAGATTTCCGCTCAGAGTTGGTCTTTAGCTTTGCTTCTCTTTAGATTTGTAGTGCCCATTATAATCTTTTTTAGATCTTTTCTTTCTGATATATACAACAAGAGATTTGTAAATATATTAGATTCAGAAAGGTTGGAGGAGAAGAGGTTTAGAAATTAAATGATAAACAAAGATAGGCACATAGAATTTCTTACCCGAAACCGTAATGTAGTTTTCTGAATCTAAGAAGAGATGAACTGATAGAGCTTTACTGATATTCCCAAAATATTTATGAATAAAACTGGAAAGGGTAGGGTTCTATTTATAAGGGTTGAAACGTACCAGAACCGTATGGTGAAATTAGGTTGAAAATGGATAATCTAGAGCGTTTAACCATTGAAAACAACATTTACCACTGTATGTAGCGGTCGACCACCCTCCAATAGACCGGTTGACCTCTAGGGTTCAATCGGTTAGGTCACACTGGTTGACCATGCCATTATTTTAGGAGCATTTTGTTTATTTCCGTTGCGTATTATTTTATTTCTTAAATAACATTTAACGTTAATTATTAACTTTAACATTTATTTAGCCACCAAGTCTAATCAAAATTAATTTTTGAAATTAAGACTTTGAATATAATTACTCATTTGAATTTGAATTTGAACTAAACTACTTTAAATTTGTAATCTTAAAACGCTCATAACTTCTTCGTTTGAGCTCCATTTTCAGCATATTATATATGGTAACAGATCAAAATTTCGCTACGAATGTAACATGATAAATTTCACGGTCAAATTCAAACTTCTATAAAATTTTCATTTTTATCCCTACCTTATTTAATTGAATTTCTCTTAATTTACTTATTTGAATAGGGTTGATCTTATAGGGTTTTAAACAATCATTCGTTTTTTTTCCGAAGTTGATTTCTTTACTATCGATTTCAATTATCCTCCTTTGTATTTCGTTGATTGAAGACAATTTGCTTTCTCGTTTGGGCATTTTAAACTCTTGTTATTCTTAAAGTAAAGAATGATGTCGAGTCAAGATAGGAAGCAACACTGAGCCGGCTTTGTTTTTTCCCTAGGGTAGTATTAGTTTTTTTCGTTGTTTGAATTCATCAACTATCGATTTTGATATCCTTCTTTTTTTTCTTCAATCTAAGAAAATTTGTTGCTCGTTTTGAGTGTTGGCATCCAATACCGTGGATAACTAAAACCAAAGCGTGAGTGGGAGCTAAGCCATTTTGGTCGCACCTATTAGGGTATATTTACATATATCTAGAGATTTGTTAGTAACATGCATGCGGTGATGTGAAATATTCGGATGCTCAGGTGAAGCGGGGTCCAGCTTGGAAGTTCACGAGTGTGATGCATATTTAGCATGGGCTCTCAAGTATATTTTATCTAGAGGGGCACTTTTGGTGTAGCGGGACACACCCTACTAGTCATGTTGGATAAAATCATTCTTCCTATTTGATTTGAACCTTTGAGTTGATACTTTCTTAAGTGCATTGAGAAGTGCCTTGTGCTCTTCTCTATATTTAATTATTTTTGTCCATTCTTTTAGCATAGATTTTGTACATTCTTCAAGTATGGGATTTTTCCTCAGTTGTGTCTGTCCTTTATATTTGGATTTATATCTATTGTTTGACCATTCTTTTATGTACGGATGTTGTTCTTGCAAGGTAAAAACTCATTCTGTGTTTAACGGCATGGTCTCATAGAATTATTTTATGTTTATTATATCACTTGAGTTTTCTCATGCTTGTTTCCAGACTGATAGAGCGTTATTTTATTATAATGCTTAGATCAGGCCAAGTATTTTCCAGTTGGTATTGGTGTTATAGAGCTCTAGGGGAAGAGCTGGTGTTATTGGTATTATAACTGTCCAGTTGATGAGGTTTGTCTTTAATTCTAATGTACCTTGTATCTTGGATTGACAATTTATACTGTCTTCGTTATATTATAAGTTGTCATACCCGCTATAAGATTCTATTTTCCTTGTTGTTCCTTTTATCTTACCTTAATAATATTCCTTTTTGAAGATTGGATGTTTCACATTTGAATACTAGCATATATTCGGTGCTAACTTTCGATGGTCGAAAAGGCGGGTGGTTATAATAGACTAGTCATATTTACCCATATAGCATTCATATGAACATATCATATTTTGTTTTAACCATTATGGTTGCAAGTGCATGATTTATGTTCATATTGACATATTTTATAAGTTACTAGTGAGGAGAAAACCCATTTCGTTCTGCAGCATAGTCACACTAGATATTTATTTTTAATTCGAGATGGTATATTATTGTTCATACCAGACTTTTTGTTCGATCCGAATTTTTTGTTTTTCTCCTAAACTCTCGAGTACTCATTTGAGTAGATCGAGAGTAGAGATTTCAGGTTAGATGAATAAACTTCCAGAGATGTGCAGGAGGCAAGCTAACATTAGGAGTTTATTTCTGCTATATTGTTTGAGGTTTATGTTTGTTTGAATGGATGAAAAGATAGAATTTATAGTTGTCGAGTAGTTAGACTCTAATCATCTAAGAAGGCATCTTCATAGTCGCTCTTGGAATATAACTATAATTATAATATTTCTTCGAACATGGAATCGAAGGATTATGTAATGAATGTGAAAGTTATTAATGAAATAAGTCTTGAAAATTTTCATATTCATATGCTTTTGACGTTATAGATACAATTAAACGATCTCATTTTTTCACCGGGAAATAATGCTACAGATGATTGCAACATCAGTAGAGCTTATTTTCGGCTCTCAAAATGTTGGATGTTACAGTAATACAACATACAATGATATACAATAATAACCTATCCTCCCTCTATGCCCAACATCCACAATCCGGTCTCTTCGTCTATAATGTCTATCTCGGAATGACTCGAGTATTATATAAATAAAACACTTGTAAGACTATATCTAGAATGTATATGTAATCAGAAAATAATACATGGCATGGTATTAACAATTGCAATACAAGTAGAAGGTGCATATCCTAAGTGTCAATGTACCTCAAAACCATACACACAAAGATAACCCATTTCCAAGCAAAGTCCACCAACACACCAAATGGGAATATAACTAAGTTGGTGATACAAACATCATATAATTATCATCAGGCATATAACTCAAAAATAATATAGGACATTCTCTTAGCAATTCTCTACAATCTCTCTGATAATCGTAAAGTTGACCTACCCGGGTTCCGTCTCACTCAATAAAAATATATAACACATAAATATCACCTAAATCAAACAACACAGAATAGAAATATGGCATATCCTAGGTAACCATGGTAATCTCTCAGATAACCATTTAAAAGATAGGTACAAAGTCCAATTCCATGATCCCAACATCTCTAGCTATCCTTAATATATAATAGATGTGTAGGGGGTTACATAGCTGTATATACTCTCAGTCTCATAAATAATCCAAGGGATCAATAATCGCATAATAATTGTCTTCATATTGATCGTCTTGCCTTTCAACCAACGAAACGATCATATGGTCTGTCAGACCTCTATAAAGCCACTCAACTCTCTCTCGGTATCATAGATGACTATTGGGACTCTAGATCCTATGTGCTCTCAGCATCATAAATATCTAATTTGGCATCAGTCTTGAAAAATGATTAGATCAGCTCTCAGCCATAAACACAACAATCTTGTATAGGTGAATAAGTAGGTGTTTATAGCATCTCATGCTATCTCATCACTAATGATAAGATGGGATACTGACAACTCTCAGCCTACTCCTGGATATCCTCAATATAATCTATCACAATTGAAGGCTTTCCATGGTATTTTTCATGATCTCCATGGATATCCTCAATATAATCTATTAGCATTTATGGATCAAGCTCAAATAACTAATTTGATAGATTATAGAGATAATCAAGTTTAAATTTGTGACCTTACTGTCCATCTTTTCTTAGCCAACATAAATAATTCGGCTATTAGATAGACTACATCAAGATAAAGGTGTTCTTTAGACTAGTGTTTTTGGAACCATTGTCACTATCAAAGTTAGTGACATAGCTTGAATCCATAAATTTTTTCATGATGGCATTGATTTAGATAATGTAGAGTTTGTAAAAAAACTCGTGATCCAATTTCACATCACTTATGGAAAGGCCATAAAAACTGAATTCAAATCAATTAACCTTTGCCCTAGACCTAGGCTCCTCCTCCAAATGTTTACAAAAACTATATTTCCAAGACAAACTAGCTAGGAAGTTATCTATGATAATGAATTTAAAGCATTATATGCTATTTTTGCTAACATCAAAATAGATTCGGCACAACTTATTTACGATGATCTATGGACATATTTCTTTATTAAGAAGCAAACCTTGGTCTACACTTCATACACCACTAGGGTACTAAATGCCTAGAACATCCAAGGTCGTGGAACCGATCGTAGCACAATTCAACTTGCTGAAAATATATTATTTAGCTTAACGCATCTCCCAAAAACTGCTCTTAAATATCCCTCTTTGGAGCTATACAACCAACAACGAAAAGGAAAAGATCAATTGATTGAAGATAATAGGGAAATTAAGCATGATGCAGAAGACATTGTTGAAGAAGCACATATAGAACTGCAAGAAGAAAGTGACAACGAATACATGAAAATTATCAAGGGTGATTACAAGTCTCATACAAAAAAGCGAAGCTTCAATCGGATATCACTCTCTCCAAAAATCAAAAGAATTTTGAACGATAAATTTCAAAGGCCTTTTCTAAGTCAGCTCCCATCTTGACCATATTGAAACAAATGTCGGTCGAAATGAAAATGAGATTAGAAATGTTAAAATAATACTCAAAAGGATGTTGAAGAATTTGAGCGGACGATTACCACCACCATCACCAACTTGGTGTGATTGCTAAGGTAAAATTTTAAAATTACTATTCCTCTTTCCTTTTACACTTTAAAAACATATATTACTCATACTCAAACAATCATTATTTTAGTTAGCTTTCATGGAAACCAGGCTTCCATTTCATGGATGGATTCTATGCTGTTTTTTGGACATCCTGCATTATCAAGTGGTTTGTGATTCTCATATTTTATGTTAAAATTGTTTTAAGTTTTTTTTCATTGTGTAAGTTTTATGTTTGTTATGGACTTGTGGTATGACTTCTTGTGTACTGTTTAAAAACTGTATTATGTTTATATCTAATGTGATGGATGTTTCCGACTTCCAAGCAGGCTTTTTTACCATTTCTTGTTATGTTATCTCATATATGCATCATATTATCATTTCATATGCTATAATGTTTTAGTTATTAACAAAAGAGGGATATCATTCCTTTTTATTAATGATAAAGGGGGAGAAAATCCAAGCATATTGATAGGGGAGTAACATTTACTTTGCATTCTTTTTAATTGAAATATATAGTTGTCATCATTAAAAGGAGAAGAATATTAGATCTTGCTTTTTTCGATTTTAATGGGACAACTATATATTTTCATACACATACACACGCATATACATATAATCATTACATATGTAGAAAAATATAAGGAGATATGACGATCGACATCAGAATCGGGTTGAAATTGAAGAAAAAAATAAATTTTATATCTTATTTTTTGTCGACCTGGATTTTATGTACGTTCTCCAATTTGATGATTACATACACACACAAATATATTTTTGGAATTATATATTTTTGGAATTATCTTTGCAATATAACTATTTTATAATACTTGTTTTTTCAAAGAAAAATTCAAAATATCATTTTATAAAGAAAATATAGCTTTTCAACAAAAAATGAACCAAACAGTTCAATATCGGACATCTAAAAATTTTACCCCAGTTATTTGTGTATGTTTCATTTAAAATACAGTACAAATAGAAAAAACAGTTCATTTCCAAACATCTGCAGCTTTTATCATAGACGTCTGTCTAACTTCAATTTAAAAGAACATTTCATTTGAATTCCAAACATCTGAACTTTTCATACTAGATGTCTAAATTGAACCTAGATGTCCGGTACGAAAACTCCAGACATCCATATGACTTGGTTTTTTTTGTTTCGTTGCTTTTTAGTTTTTTTATATATGTTCAGACATTAGGGAACTTTTACTCAGATTTTTGGACCTGATAAACGGAGACACCTCTTCACATAAATTCAAATTTTAAATAGTCATCTTCCTTCCAAGAGTTGCAACAGAACCTTTCAAAACTATATATAGTGTTAAGATTTCACTTTATGGTCAACTAATATAATTTCTATCTTTCTGATCTATATTTACTTTTGATTTACAAATATTCTCAACCATTTATTTCCTACAATTACATGTTCAAATCATCATATCAAGGAGAATACAGGAAGGGTGTACTCAAATAGACTTATCCATGTTGTCTAGAATGCAATCAGTCAAGAAATTTACTACTATTTGTAGTCGAAGTCTTGTTGAAGTATTACAAACATGAAGTCCTATTCGGCAGCTCAGGAGGTTTGTAATACCTGTTCCTTTGGGCTAAGTGCAGTTGTTAGTTAGTTAATTGCAGAAGAAGTCTGGGACTGGAAGTAGAACGGGAAGTTCAAACCAATATAAAAAACTCTGGTGCACTTTACTTATCACAATTTTTTATACTGCAAGTTTTATATACTAGGTATAATCATTTACTCGATCCATAAAGACTTTCACGGACATCCAACAAACACAAATAAAATATCACATAATCAATCAAATATTCCAATCGATGATTAATCCAAGCAATCCAAGCAACATGCACAATCAATCAAAACCCTAACAAACATCTCAACAAAGTAATTCAACCAACATCGGGATTATATACATATATATAGCGGATAATAAATTCTTATATGTAGTTATGAGCGAGAAAACTCACTTAGGCAATATGCGAACAACCAAACATCTACTACACAATGAAAGACTACTGCTAAATGCTCTGCTAGGCTGAACGTCATTACTGCCAGCTTTATGTCATTGCCTTCATCAAGCTGCCAATACATCTCGCCCAAATGAACCCCGCCATGCCTAAAATCTACTACTGCCTACATCCACATCACCTCCACATTCCTCCATGTCATCACCAATTTTGAACCTCGTGCTGCCATTCATCAACAGTTCGCCAAGGTCAATGCGCAAGCCTCCTATCGTGAATACACTAAGCCACACCAGCCCTCGACATGCACGGCTACAACGACCACCCATCACACCGCCTCCTTGCTTGCATCGAGATCGATCATGATATCATTATTTTTTTGATATTCCACATGATTATTGATTGGGTTGGGGCAAAAGTAAACCAAGGTTCGGGTTAGATATAGAGATAATGAGAGTTTACTAAAAGTTCAAGAGAAAGGAAATGGGCTTAGGATGAAATAGTTTTGGGCTAATCTCAATTTAATTTAAATTCTAATTTAATCAATTTTTTTACTTTATTTCCCCTTCAAATTTAGATTATTAATTCTTGATATTTATTTATAAATGTATTCCAATATGGTTTGAATTGAATCTATGCTTCATTTAAAAAAATTATTTCGATAATTCAGCAATTTTATTTGATTCAATACTTGTTTATTTTTAATTATTCATTGTATTAACGTAATATAAATTTAACGTCTTTCTAATCACCTCTCAGGACTGATTGCGCTCTCGACCTAATGTGTACATCCTTACTCCTCAAATATACGGTACCAACAATGCTGACATAGCACCTAGCTTTTGTCCACCGTCCAATTTAGATTGCCTAATGCAAGTCAAGGAAACGCCTACCTGGTTACTTACTACCTCATAATGAAATTGAAGCAAAATCCAATTGGCCATTTAAGAGTTTAAATTTGAGGTTAATCCACTTTAGTATATTTCTCATGCTTGTACGTTAATGTATATCCCCATGGGTCCTACAGTTGGAGGAGTCCCACATCAGTACAATGTATACACAACTATTGATAGCCCCTTACTGTAACGACCCACATTTTTAATTATTTTAATTATTAAATTTATATAATTATTAGATAAAAATGGTTAGAAATAATTTTTTTATGATTTATTACTGTAGTTTATCTAATATGAACTTGAATAAAAATTTGAAATAACCAATTTCGAAGATTTAGGCAACAACCAATATTGAAATGAAATTTTTGTATTGAATGTGTTTATAGTTAATAATAATAATTATTAATTAATGTTGAATTATTTATTAACATGATTTTTTGGATAATTAAATTGCTAAAATTTAATACTGTAATTATTTAAATAATTGAATCCTGAATTTAATATGAATGAAAATGATGTCGAAAGTTGATTTAAATTTTATTTAAACCAGAATGAAGATTATTAAATTTTAAAATTGAATTTAAAGTCATTAAATTATTTTTTTTGAAATTTCTTATTTTAGTTAACGAGTAAAATATCCTTTTTGGAAACTTTCTTGAATTTCGACAAAACCAGTTTAATCGGATCCGTAATAGTGAGTTATTATAGGATTTCAAGTTTCATAGCGATCGGATTTATCATTTGGCCGTGTGAGCTTGAAACACATAGGATTTATTTTGAGAAGTTTAATTAAAATAATTTAATTTTGAAAAGTTATCTTCTGAATATGATGGAATTGGCTTTCGAAACCAGTTCCATTATGTTCGGAATATGGTATAATATATAGAATTCCAAGCAGCACGCTTCGTTTGGAGTTCGGAATTTTGCGGGTCAGTTGGATCAGAAACTTATATAATAAGCCATTCATTTTCATTCTCGCAAGCCCTAAATCGTTCAACTGCTCCTCTAATGATTTTAATGGCCGACAATCGCCCAATCTTCTCTCCTCATTTTCTTCTAATCCATTCAGCGAAATCGCTCGACTCCAAAAGGGAAAATGTATGGCTCGACGAGCTCTACACATCTAGCGGTTGGATTACGCTAACTCATTCCAGAATCGCCAGAATGTTAGCTCAAATGGTTTCTCGAATTGTGCATGGATGGTGGTGCTGGAGGGGTCCGCGCTTCAGGTGGTAGCGGAGTTGCATGAGGTACAACTGGTATCGTTTCGAATCGCCGTCCGATAATCTTTGGTGGTGCATGCACATAGGGAGTTTGATTATGCTATGGTTTGCGCTCGATCGGTAACGTGCATGAGCAGGAGAGAAGCAGAAATGAAGGTGAGGGTTTGTTTTCTTTTATTATTTTTTATTCTGTTATGGTAATTTTATTTTAAATTATCACTATATTTATAAAATCATAACTTTTGCATATGAGTCCGTTTCGACCGAAACGAGTCGCGTTGCGATCGTATCGACGAAGGTTACGTCAAGGAATTTGTTTGGAGTTTATTTCAAGCTGGAAAAATTTCCAATTTCAAATAAAGGTGAGTTTTTTAAAATGCTCACAAAGTACTAAATAGTTTTTTGTTAGGTAAATTGATAATCATCAAGTAATTTATTTTTATTGACTGTTATTTGGTAGTTTAAATTGACATCTAAATTGTCATTTGAACTGATTGTTACAAATTAAAATTGACAGTTAAATTAAAATTGGAATTAAAGTGCTAGTTAAATTCATGATTATTGATAATTAGTTAACAGTTGTGATTCATTGGTTGTTTTGGATGTTGATTGCGATGGATGCTATTGGTTGATATTTTTGATGATTTAGATGTTTATTTATTGTTATATGTTCCTTTTATCACCCCGTATATTATTGACATCATATAAACTGTTATCTGAATTATATTTGAATAAGTTAAGAAATAGATTGAAATGATATACGACAATTTGATTTGAATTGAAATGATATATATCCATCCCTGAAATTAAAAATCAAAATAACTGATCACTTGACCATAGGATAAAAATTATATATGGACACTAGATTGGTTAAATTGAATAATTTTATAATTCCTGATTTTGAATCTGTTTAAATGATTCTGATTTAAATAAAGTGAAATCGAATTTATGAAGATTGAATCAATTTCGAATTCGAGTTTGAAATGTTGAAACTAAATTTAGTTAAAAGAAATCGTTTTAAATAATTTAACTGGAATTTGAAGTCATGATTGGAACATGACTTGAAGTATTGAAATTGAATTGTTTAAAAAGGTTGAACTTTTACTTGGACTTTAAAGTGATTTAAGTAAAATTGATTTAAATTGGTATTTCAAATTTGGCTCGAGATTGAATTATTTTAAAATTTTGAACCTTAAATTGAACATTGAAATTTAATCGTATTTAATTGATTTAAATCGGTATTTGAAATCGAACTCGAAATTTATATAAGTTGAGGTGATTTAAAATAAAAACTGAATGGGAATTTAAAGCATTGAATCAAAATTTTTGAATTTAATTTGAAATTAAAATGAACGTTCGAAATTGAAGTTAATTCGAATTGAAATTGAAATTGAAATTGAAAATGGGTCGATTTGAAATGATTTAAGATTGAAGATGATCTTAAATTTATGATTTGAAATTGAATCAAATTGATTGAAAGTTGGACTTGATTTCAGATTTGTTGGAAATGGGAAGAAAAAGTTTTGAATTTGAAATTATTTTCACTATAAACTATTTTCTATAAAGTGCTTTAAACTTCATTTTTTAATATTTCCAAATTATTAAATTTTCAAATCATCTAATATATAATCTATTTTAATATTCAAAACTATTTTAACCATTTAAACTATTCTAAACTATTCAAACTATTTTCTAAAATTCAAATTGTGCAAAGTGTAGGATCTAGATTAACCCTAGAGGGGGGGTGAATAGGGCTATAGCAAATTTTCTCGATTTAAACACAGACACAAAATGCAGAAATAAATATGCTGAAAAGTAAATCACTCACAAAATTTACCCAGCTTCGGCAACCCCTGCCTACTGCTGCATTCCCAGATTTCTATTAGAATTAAACAGTATCCCGTTTACAAACACTCTAACAGACTCGCAAACCCTTCTCCCGCTTACAAACACTCTAATAGACTCGCACCCCCTGCTCCTGCCTATAGAGTTTTGCAAACTCGCAAACCTTTGCTCCCCCCTACAGAGTTTTGCAAACTCGCACACCCAACTCACTGAACTAATCCTAACTAGACAATCTGACACTACCTACAACCTAGGTGGTGATTTACCAAGACTTGATTCGAAAAGAAAAAACAACAAAATAAAAAACTACTTTAAACTTGATAAACAAAAATCCCTTTAAAAAATAAACCCTAAATAAAAAACCCCTTTAAAAATAAATATAAACTAAAGCCTTAAACAAGGCCGACCCTTTTGTTTTTGTCCGTTCCTTTTCCTTTTGCTTGTGAAAAAATGGCGGCCTTGCTCTAAAATTAGGGCTTGAGTCTTTGATCAAATTAGGGCTTTTGATGCATGCCTATATTGATCAACTCTTTGGCTTGAGTGTTGGCTTGCTCGCTACTTCTCTGATGATTCGCGGCTTGCTTTACTTGAGATTGTTCACAGCTGCTCCTCTGATCGAGTTCGATAGATTGGTATGTATTCTCTTTCGTTGCTGGTTTAATTGCTTGCTTGAACTCGATGCCAATGATGAATTTTGGGTGTGGTATTTATATGAATTACGAGACCTTATAATTCGTTCGTATTCATTTACACGACTTCATCACTTTCCTAATTTGTGCTTTCCTGATATTGTTTCGACTTGTTACTCACGGCCTTGATTTTTAAACGTTCGATTTTTACTTGATTGATACGGCAAAAACTTTCCTCTTTTACTTTGTGACTTTTTCAAAGATACATTTGCGTTGAATTCTGACTTCGGCTTGATGCAGTAACTTGGTCAATTTTGACTTTGGCTTGAGATCATTGATCTGCATTTCTTTATTTTTTATCAAGCTTTGCTGGCTTTGCATTGCTGTGCATACTTGTATTCATATGCCACTGTTTGTTCACCTTGATTCTGCATCACTTGTAGCTTGCTGTACATATGAACTTGCATTGCTTCGAGTTGTATTTATAGCACTTTCTGTTGCTTTCATGTACACTGCATAGTGTTCGAGACTTGTTTCTTTGATGTTGTTTTATGTCTGCATTGGCTTGTTAGTTTTCATGAGTGATCTTGTTGCACTTTGGTCTGCTGTCATGTTTGCTGTGATGTCATTTATGCATTGATACTATTCTCTGTTACAAGTGTTCCATTTTCATTGACTTTCTATTGCAAGTGCATGTTTCTATTCGCTGCTGCGCTTGCTCATTTGCACTGCTTCACCATGTCACTTGATCTGTTGCACTGTTTCTGACCATTCTTGTTGCCTCTTGCAATATTGGTTTAGATGTGCACTTGCTTGAGTTTCACTGGTACATGTACATTGCTGCTATTATCTTGTGCTTGCTTATTTTAGTTTGCATTGTTCATCTTGACTTGTTCTTGTACCCACTGTCCTCACATGTACATGCTTCATGTCATACTTCCATACTTTGGTATTGTTCCATGATGTACTTGATAAATGCACTTCCCCATGTGTTCATGTTGCTGGACTTGTTGTTGACATGTGCATTTGGTCTGCACTTGTGTATATTCTCGAGTTGCATACCTTGATTTACTTCATATTGTCGTTGTCTTTGTGTTCTGGTCATTGCTTGTGATATCCATGTTACAAATGGTTTGGACTTTGAATGTGGTCTGGAGCTCGAGTGCCATTCATTAGTAGCTTGGTTGACTTTTGCATTTCTCTGGCCTTGGTCATTGTGTTGGTTGCTGATACATACATGAACTGTGTACATTTGCCTGAGTTTGTTTACTTGATGGCATTTCTTTGTGGTATGCCTGCTTGTTGTACACTGATTCTTGATAGCTTGCATGATGCATTTCTTTATTTCACCTGACTGTGTTGATCCAATTCACCATGCATTGTTTTCCTGTGTTCATGTTCTTGCAGTCTTCATTGTTGTGTCTTGTTGCAGTTGCTATGCAGTTGCTATGCCTTGTAGTTGTGTATTTGAGTCAGTGCTTCACCATACTTGTTGTTGCCAGTTTGCCTTGTACCATTTTGCTCTTTGATCTGGTCATTGCTTGCATCACTGGTCTTTGCATCCATTTATGTTGATTTTTGAAATTTCACTTGAGTTGAATACAGTTTCAAAAAATCGGGTTTGACCTTGTGCTCGTGTCGTGATTTTGAGTATATTGCACGTGAGTTGAATCCGGCTTTTCATTTGGGTTTGACCTGTGCTCACCTGTCCCTGTAGCATTATCAAGTGTATATTGACGTGCACGGCCTTGTGGCATGTACAGTGATACACTGTGCATGTCACACTATTCGTGTGTGATGAATTTAAATGTGAATGATGATGAACAACCCTAATAACTGAGGAAAATCATATTTTCAAAAATCATATTTCATTTTATATTGCAAAAATATTTCTTTTTCAATTTTACTGCGTTAGTGAATATTTTTGCAGATTGCTCAGATGCTGGATTCTAACTGGAATGAAGTTGAAGATAAACTACGAGTGTGAGTGATATGTAGTGAGGAAATTATGTAAACTGAATTGTGATGTAATCAAAATTGTATATGTATAGTGAGGGCTTGAATTTGTACTATTCAAGATTGTAATAAATATTTGTTTGAATAGAATTTCTGTTTGAATTCAAATTCCATTCAAATTCTGTATAATTTATTTTATTCAACAAATATTTATTTAATCTATGAAAAATAAAATATTACATTAACAAATATATTTAAATGAATATATATATATATTTATTATCATCAAACAAAATCATATAAGCGCAAAGCGCATATTCATACAATCTTCCCCTTTTGATGATAACAAACATATATTTAAGATTTTGAATGTGTTAAATGTATTTGATTAATGATATACTCTAATTGCTCCCCCTATTTAAATGCTTCCTCTCTACATGATGCTCCCCCTACATATATGCATATAAATAGTAATATACAAATGAGCCTAGATGCAAATGGAAAATTATTTGACCTTTGCTTGATTCTATTTGACAAAATCTTAACTTTTCTCTCCCCCTTTTGTTATCAGCAAAAGAATAATAGTGTTAGAGAAAATAGAGATAGAGTGATCAATATTAATCCAACATTAAACTCAAATTGAATATAAATATTAAAATTCAATGAAAATCAAACAAAAATCATAACTGCCCTTGTTAGGCGCATATTCCACTTTTAGAAAGAATGGAAATGATGTTCTAATATAAAATCATACAATTGTATCAACTTGTGATACATTTATATCAGGAATTTGAATATCTACTAATCATGCATAACCGTTAGGACTTTTAAATGAGATTAGTAGTATTCCAATTAATTTTAAAAAAATGAAATCAAGTATCTTCTAACCACGCATGACTGTGAGGACTTTTAAATGGGATTAGAATCAACTTGTCTATTTAATCAATTAATTTTTATATGCGTTCCATATATGCATAACCGTAAGAACTTTTAAATGAGCATGGAAGCACATAATCAAAAATCCAAGTAATTCACCCATGCATAACCGTGAGGACTTTTAAATTAGAGTGAATACTTTGGATATTTATTTATTTTTAAAAGAAATGTGACGTGAAAAACAAATGATTCCTGATTATAGTACCACATATCGACAAACTATATTTAAGATTTGATAAACAATGGTCGATAGAAATATGATAGATATAGAAATGGTCATGAAATCTTTACCCAACAAAAAATTTTTATAACTCTTGTTTGAATTCCTAAAGAAATTTTCCAAATATACTCTCTTAAGTAATGTATGTTAAATATCAACACTTATCACCTTTTCAATCATTATTTATCATTTTGATAATTAGTAGGGAGTCAGATTAGTCAAAATTTGTCATTTAAAATCAAATAAAAACGACTAATCTGAAAACATGGTCAAAAATTATTTTCTCGAAGGGGTTATATGGAAAAAAAATTCTGCTATTTGAAAATTATTTAAAATGAAAAATATGCAGAAATTTTCAATGAAAAACGATGCAGTTACTAAATGTCTCAAAAATCACGTTCAACTAGTAATTTTTCTATCAACTAGATTACCAGTGTAATCTGTATCTGAATTTCTTTTTCACTAAAAAACATCACTAATTAAATTTGATAGACCAGACCATGAAGTGTGCATAAAAATTCAAACTCAATTTTTCACAGCATTTTCAATGACATTCTTTTGAATTTGGATTGAAGCCATGTAAATAATCAGATGACCGTGAATATAGAGTTAGCCAATATTATCATCCAACAAAACACTATGTTTAATCCAAACAAATATGTATGAAGTAATTCAAAGAATGGTGTTTTTGACATCAGTATAATTGGCCAACTATGTCGAACAAGTCATCTTTACAACATCTCAATATTGGCTGATTTCATTCAGAATATGGTGCAGATGATCACATTTAATTTATCGATCAAATAAATAAACCTTTACCTGTTTTACCTTTACGATAATTTTTCATGGTTGCCCATTGTGATTCTGTCACCCTTGTACTAGGGTAAGGAATTTTGCTTTGTTGCCTATTATGATCCTGGAACAGCCAAAATCCAGAGAACACTGTTGTTATTTCTTAGCCTGCCACCATACCTACACGATGAAAGATTTTTGTGACCTATTTGTTTTTATAGGTCCATGATGGTTAGTGGCTGAAACATTGTGAATAAACAAACCCTTTGGAACCCAAACTTGTTTAGTCCTTTCATTCTTGTTCCAATAGACATGAAATTTGTTTGTAGAATTCTTAGGAACCCAAACTTGTATAAATTTTGTGCTCTTGTTCCTATGACTACAGTTTTCAACACAATGTCCAATTATTTCACATCTACCAAAGACACTCTTACCTTTTGCATTATCCTCAACTTGTGTTTTCCCAAAGCCTAGTCCTTTTCTGTTGTTAGCAAAAATTTGATTTTCCAATAACATGTTGAATGATTTTTCTCCTCTTGAAAAGTTATTCAAAGATTTCTCAAGATTTTGGACTTTGGTTTCTAGTGTTGTTTTTTCAGTGACAAGTGAAGTGCATCTATTTATAAAATCCTTTTTCCTAGTGTCAACGGTTTCCTTAAGACTCAAGTTTTCTTTTTCAAGATTCTCAGAGCTATTCTTGAGTCTTGATAATTTTGAATCTAAAATTTTACATTTTTTACATTCTAGGTTTTGAATATTTTTACGAGCAAGTTCTCTCCTATCAGATTTTAGTTTTTCAATTTTAGATTCAAGAGCATCAACTTATTTAGTAAAATCAAGACACATAAAAACGAATTCTTTTTAAGAATAGTCAGCTCCCTCACTAGATTCTTCTGAGTTTGCTTCTGAATCCGATTTTGCCACAAGACACAAGTTAGTCTCATCTGAGCTATTATTTGAAACTTCCTCTCCTTCTTCATCATCCCAAGTCGCTGCGAAGGCCTTCTTCTTCGAATCGGAGTTGTTGCATTCCTCTTTTGCTTTTAGCTCAAGCTCATATGTCATCAAGTTGCCAATCAACTCCTCCATGCTTAGTTTACTCAGATCTTTCGATTCTTGTATTGCCGTGACTTTTGCCTCAAAGCTCATTGGTAAGACCGTAGCACCTTCCTCACGAGCTCTACCTCAGTGAATATCTTCCCAAGCGCTCTAGCATTGTACACCAAAGTTGAAAAGTATCCAAACATGTCCTTTATGCTCTCCTTTGCCCATCACAAAGTTATCGTATTCATTGCTGAATAAGGCTAGACGAGACTCCTTGACTTGAGAAGTTCCTTCATGTGTCACCTCCAAGGTATGCCAAATTTCCTGTGCAGTTTTACAATGAGAAATTCTATTAAATTCATTCTTATCAAGAGCACAGATCAAAGCATTCATAGCTTTAGCATTTGTAGTTTTTAATCTCTTATCGTTAGCATCCCACCTATCCTTAGGTTTAGGAATCTCAGTATCACCAACGGTTATAGTGGGAGATTTATAGCCAGTTTCAATAATATCCCAAACATAATAATCAACATAACAAAGATAAATGCCCATCCTAACTCTCCAATAAGCATAATCATTCCCATTCAACATGGGTGGCCTAGCAATAGATTGCCCCTCAGAAGAAGCATTATTTGATGAATTCATGACTCTAGAGTTAAAGAAAAATACCGTGCTCTGATACCACTTGTAGGATGTAGATTAACCCTAGAGGGGGGGGGGTGAATAGGGCTATAGAAAATTTTCTCGATTTAAACACAGACACAAACTGCAGAAATAAATATGCTGAAAAGTAAATCACACACAAAATTTACCCAGCTTCGGCAACCCCTGCCTACTGCTGCATTCCCAGATTTCTATTAGAATTAAACAGTATCCCGCTTACAAACACTCTAACAGACTCGCAAACCCTGCTCCCGCTTACAAACACTCTAATAGACTCGCACCCCCTGCTCCCGCCTATAGAGTTTGCAAACTTGCAAACCCTTGCTCCCGCCTATAGAGTTTTGCAAACTCGCACACCCTGCTCACTGAACTAATTCTAACTAGACAATCTGACACTACCTACAACCTAGGTGGTGATTTACCAAGACTTGATTCGAAAAGAAAAAAACAACAAAATAAAAAACAACATTAAACTTGATAAACAAAAACCCCTTTAAAAAATAAACCCTAAATAAAAAACCCCTTTAAAAATAAATATAAACTAAAGCCTTAAACAAGGCCGGCCCTTTTGTTTTTGTCCGTTCCTTTTCCTTTTGCTTGTGAAAAAATGGCAGCCTTGCTCTGAAATTAGGGCTTGAGTCTTTGATCAAATTAGGGCTTTTGATGCACGCCTATATTGATCAACTCTCTGGCTTGAGTGTTGGCTTGCTTGCTACTTCTCCGATGATTCGCGGCTTGCTTTACTTGAGATTGTTCGCAGCTGCTCCTCTGATCGAGTTCGATAGATTGGTATGTATTCTCTTTCGTTGCTGGTTTAATTGCTTTCTTGAACTCAATGCCAATGATGAATTTTGGGTGTGGTATTTATATGAATTACGAGACCTTATAATTCGTTCGTATTCATTTACGCGACTTCATCACTTTCCTAATTTGTGCTTTCCTGATATTGTTTCGACTTGTTACTCACGGCCTTGATTTTTAAACGTTCGATTTTTACTTGATTGATACGGCAAAAACATTCCTCTTTTACTTTGTGACTTTTTCAAAGATACATTTGCGTTAAATTCTGACTTCGGCTTGATGCAGTAACTTGGTCAATTTTGACTTTGGCTTGAGATCATTGATCTGCATTTCTTTATTTTTTATGAAGCTCTGCTGGCTTTGCATTGCTGTGCATACATGTATTCATGTGCCACTGTTTGTTCACCTTGATTCTGCATCACTTGTAGCTTGCTGTACATATGAACTTGCATTGCTTTGACTTGTATTTATAGCACTTTCTGTTGCTTTCGTGTACACTGCATAGTGTTCGAGACTTGTTTCTTTGATGTTGTTTTATGTCTGCATTGGCTTGTTAGTTTTCATGAGTGATCTTGTTGCACTTTGGTCTGCTGTCATGTTTGCTGTGATGTCATTTATGCATTGATACTATTCTCTGTTACAAGTGTTCCATTTTCATTGACTTTCTGTTGCAAGTGCATGTTTCTATTCACTGTTGCACTTGCTCATTTGCACTTCTTCACCATGTCACTTGATCTGTTGCACTGTTTCTGACCATTCTTGTTGCCTCTTGCAATATTGGTTTAGATGTGCACTTGCTTGAGTTTCACTGGTACATGTACATTGCTGCTATTATCTTGTACTTGCTTATTTTAGTTTGCATTGTTCATCTTGACTTGTTCTTGTACCCACTGTCCTCACATGTACATGCTTCATGTCATACTTCCATACTTTGGTATTGTTCCATGATGTACTTGATAAATGCACTTCCCCATGTGTTCATGTTGCTGGACTTGTTGTTGACATGTGCATTTGGTCTGCACTTGAGTATATTCTCGAGTTGCACACTTTGATTTACTTCATATTGTCGCTGTCTTTGTGTTCTGGTCATTGCTTGTGATATCCATGTTACAACTGGTTTGGACTTTGAATGTGGTCTGGAGCTTGAGTTCCATTCATTAATAGCTTGGTTGACTTTTGCATTTCTCTGGCCTTGTTCATTGTGTTGGTTGCTGATACATACATGAACTGTGTACATTTGCCTGAGTTTGTTTACTTGATGGCATTTCTTTGTGGTATGCCTGTAACGACCCAGGATTTTAATTTATTAAAATTTGAATATTTAATTAATTTTAAATATTAATAAGTGAAATTTATAAGTCGAATAAATTTTATTTCGAATTATTGGATTTAATTGAATAATTAAATCGATAATTTAATATGTGAAATTATGGAAATAATTGAAAATTGAGTTAAATATGATTGAAAATGATTTGTAAAATTTTATTTTATCATATTGGAGTTAGAACGATATTTTAGAACTTTTAAAATCGAATTAGAAGTTAATTTGTGAAAATTGAATATTTTAATATTTAAATCGACCAGTGAAAATAGTCAATTTTTGAACAGTCTCAGAATTGGACGAAACCAGTTCCATTGGATCTGTAATAGTTAGTTATTACCGGATTTCAATTTTCGTAGCAATCGGAGCTATCATTTGATCGTAGCAGCTCGAAACGCATCGAATTGTTTTTAATATTAATTTGGCGAGTTAAAATAGCCATTTTTCAAAAAGTCTCGGATTTCGACGAAACCAGTTTCATCGGATCCGTAATGTGATATTATTGTAAGGTTTCAAATTTCGTGTCAATTGGATTTACCGTTTGTCCGGTACAAATTAAAACGCCTAGAAAATCGTTTAAATCGATTTAATTTAAATTGAACGTTTATTGCCATAACTCACACAGATGACCGAATTAGCTTTCAAAACCTGTTCCATTGTGTCCGGAATGCGGGGTAAACCCTAGAAACGCTGGTTACGGCGTGTGAATCGGAGTTCTGGAAAACCGGATGAATAGTGTTCGTTCAAAATTCTATAAATAGGCTCATAATCCACAAAAAAATAAAAGAAAAAAAACCTAACCCTAAACGTGTAGCCGCCACCCCAACAATGAATGGCCGAAAACAACCCATTTTCTTCCCTTAATTTCTTTCAATCTATTCAGTATTTTTGAAAACTTTCTGCAGCAAAATTGAAGAGCTTCGTGAGATCGACATATCTATACGGATATGATCAATTTTAAAGCTTCGAGTTGGCGCAGTTTTCGAGGGGAGTGCCGCGCTTTTGTGCGCGATTTCTGATGCCTATGGTCGACCGAGTGGGGCCGCATTCTGGCCGTGGGTGGGGAGGAGTGGCGCGCGCGTGGTAGTGGTCTTTGATCGAGGTAGATGCAAGCGAGGAAGCTCGAAAAATTAACCCTAATAAGCAAGAGTGGGTTCGGCGGCTTCGTGATTTCCTGGAGAAGAAGTTACGCGCGTGAGAAGATGGAAGGGTCGGCTAGGATTGCATGGGTGATGGATCTACGGCCACGATCTTGTGTTAGGTTAAAAATAGAAATATATGTTGTAATTATTAAGTTTAATTCGTATAAACTTCATAATATCATAACTTTTTCATACGAGGTCGAAAACGCGCGAAACCAGTTGCGTTGGAATCATATCGACGAGCACTACGCTATGGAATTGGATTAGACTCGTTTGGAGATAGTGAGAATTTCGGGTAAAATTAAACGTCCGTTTAATTTTATTCGAAATAAATCGCTAAAACGAAATTGAAATCAAGGTGAGAACTTCTCACTCAATCGAATCAGTTTCGATTTTATTTTAAATAGTTAGATTTAAAATACTTGAATGCATGTTTGAATGATGACTGTTATCTATTGATTGTTAAAATAGACATTATGCGTCGTTAGTAAGCGGATGTTATTTATTAAAAACATATACCGCGAATATTTCATAAACAGTGAAATTGGTATTATATATAATAGCAATATATATATATATATTGGTATATGTATATATTGCAGTTATTGATTTCCCGCATTATATAGCGATGAGACCCTATTGCGCCGTCTATTAAGCGGATAATATTTTAAATCCCATATACCGCGATAATTCCATACTGGAGCGGAATTGGTATTGTGCTAATGTTTGTGGATGCAGGAAAACAGGTTGGAGGGATCCAAGTGGATTCCTCAACAATTTTTATTTGATTTCAGATATTTTGATATTTGATGGATTATCATATCGATATATGATATCGTTGTTTATCGTGATTGACTATTTGGTGTGTAGCATCATTGGACCAAATTTTGGAATTTTAAAATGATTTTTATAAAATATTTAATCGGAATTTTTGAATCTATTATAAAAAGTTAAAAGTATAGGATTTATAAAATTGATTATTTTATAAATCAAAATAGTAAAATTATAAAGGGGATTAAAGATGTTTTAAAAGAATAATAGTATAAATTGATTTATATAAGAATTTATAAATTGATAATTTATAAATTAAAAATATTTGAGTTATAAAACGAGTTTTATAAGTGTTAGAATGAATTGTGAAATGAATTTCATAAATGAATGAAATTCATAGAATTATAAACGGTGAAGTTATAAATAGAATTTTATAAACAGTAGGTTTATAAAATTTATAAAGTTATTAAAAGAATGTTTTGGATAAATAATTAAATCTTATAAGTTATAAGATTTATAATTATGAAGTTTAAAGGAACAATTGTGCAAACAAATAAATTCTAAGTATTTAACTTATAACATGAACTTCTGTTTTATAATTGAGTTATAAATTGAATAGGTTAATAAAGGAATTTATAAAAAAAGGAAGTAGTTACAAAATAAACAGAAATGGAGTTTATAAACGTTGTTTTATAAATTCGCAAATGACTTATTTTGATAAGTAAATTGTTGAAACTTATTAATGGAGTTATATTCACGTTTTTGAACTGTGAATAATCCTTTGAAATAAAATGAATAGAAAGGATGAAATTGATTAACGTAGTATATTCACGTTTTTGAATAGTGAATAATATGTTAAAGAAATTATTTTGAATGTGATGTTTTAAATTGAATTAAAACGATCTAACGATGTTTTAAAATGTGTTAAGATTCGAAACCATAGATTTCAACATTCATTGTTGAAATAGACGTTTTCGAGAAATAGAAGGAAATAATAGACTATAACACTGTTGTTATAGTAAATGATTGCCGAAAGGAAATGTTTTGTATAGTATTGGGATTTATATATCTATTTTAATTTTGAATCCCTATACTAGTGATTTTGGGTTGTCGTAACGATGTTTTACGCAACATTCGTTTTGGCCCAAATAAATATGTTTAAGAGAATGATTTCCTTAAAGAATGAAATATATACTTAATCTCGATTTAAGTATATTGAATATTTTCCAAGTGTTGAAAATAGATGGATTTGAGAATTACTTAATAAGTATGGAAATGTTTTCCAAATATAAAGTGAATATTTTGAGAATTTATCTTTTTGAAGATAAATTGAAATGAATAATTGAAATCGTATATGCATAGATATTTTAGAATATAAATTCACTATGAAATTTATGAATGAAAAGGGAAGTTGTTTAAAAATAAATATTGATTTATTTTTGAAGTATGAAAATTATTTATCTTGTAAAGATATTTTTGGGAAATAAATAATTTGGAAAATTATTTGGAATCTGGTGATGTCGTGCATATCCATTGATAGTTCAATAACCGACTATCAATATTTACCTTTGAATAGGTATTTGTTGTGATTTGTTTGAATTTGAATGCTACACTTGTTTTTAAATTATTGCGCTCGTTATTCGGATTACCCATTCCGAATAGTGATACGACGTAATGGATAGCATTGATGACCGGTGTTGAAGACCGAATATTCGTGAGAGCGATAGGATGACCTATCGATTGTCTCTGCACTGAGTTGCAACGGTATAGAGACTCCCTAAGTGATGGGAAATTCGATCAGGATTGTGGATATCCGGATTGCAAGGACTTCTTTGTAAGTGCCTTCGGTTCTGTTCGATCCCGGAACAGACTTGTATGGATTGTATGTCTGACGTTACAAATTGAGATATAAAGCCGATTTCTTTCAAATATATTTCTGTTGGTGGCGGAGAATTTATTCTTTTAGCTTAACACCCTTCTCTGAGACGTACGAGCTCAGAGGTTATGTAGTTGAAGGTTATCAGCGATATATTCCCAATTTGGTAATGTGACATGATGAGTGTTGCTGTAAATGATCATTGTGTTGATTATTTGTGATAGGATCATTTATTTGATCGTCTATCCTGGTGATCATTTCTATGATCATTTGTTGACCCAAAGCATGTATTTTGTATAAAGTATGTTTTTGTGGACGTGACTTCGTCGAGCCTCACACCCCGGAATGGTCAAAACAGGAAAGATGCGGCAAGGTTATGAGGGGTAGCGCCCTTTAGGATATGTGCATTTCCTTCTGGAAAAGGGTGGTATCATGGTATGGAGCCCAGATACTTACTCATGTTGAAAACACTTTATGATTGTGTGAATTGATTACGAGCGCTCGGTGAAAGGTCCCAAAGGACCGGGGGATGGCATATTCGGTCAGTTGTTACTCAGTTAGGGGTAACCCGGCCTTGTGTTGGTAGAGATCCGGTTTGGTTCTCGGGGATGTCCATCCAGAGGCATTCTCATGTGGCAATGGGAAGTTCCTTGGCCTGATCATTCGTTGGAAATCCAAAGAAACAATACGAGACTTGTACGGTTTTAGTTGTATAACCTGCCATGGAATGTGGCGGTAACCTGCTATTGAACATGGTAGCTACAGTGGCATAAGTGCGGAATGTCTATGTTGGCTAAGATTTATATTCTACTTTCGAAATGATTTTTTTTCCTACACTATGCACTAGTAATAATATCAAATGTTCTTTTTAATGCGTATCAAGCATCTTTGACTATCATAAGGAGAAATCTTCTCCGATTCTGCTTTTGCATTGTGTGTGTGTGCGGGAGGCCTTATGGTAGTCTCATTTTTAAAAGCATTGTGAATTGACTTTAAAAATATTCCTCTGTTTTGATTTTAAAGAGAAATAAACTGTTTTGAGTTCTCACACCAGTCACATGACTGACTCGGAGTTTATTGTTTTCCTTCCTAAACTCTGGGTGCCCACCAATTTCTACACGGGCAGTCAAGAGTTAGGTTTATCAGGATATTCTGGATATTCTGGAGTTGCAGGAGGCAAGCCGGATGGCATGGCGTATTATTAGTATATAGTATTTCTTTTCCGCTGTATGATGTTGTTGTTGTACACTCTGATGTAATGAAATGAAATGTGTTGTAATGTAATAACTGATATAGTTCTTTGTTTAAAGATTATTCATTTATTATTATATGTTGTTCCGCTGCGAATTGTGAGATTCTGTTATTGTTCTGTTTTTCTTCTGTTCTGTTCTATTTTCTATGTTCTTTTCTCTCTATTTTCTATCTTCTTATCTCTTCTTCTCTCTCTTTCTTTTTCTTAAACATTGAGAATTCATATTTCTGTTCATCTTGAGTTAATCTATGGAGATTAGTGTATATTCAAGGAGTACGGATTTACGGGCAGTCAAGAGTTAGGTTTATCAGGATATTCAGGATATTCAGGAGTTGCTGGAGGCAAGCTGGATGGCATGGCGTATTATTAGTATATAGTATTTCTTTTCCGCTGTTTGTTGTTGTACACTCTGATGATGATATGATGTAATGTAATGTAATAACTGATATAGTTCTTTGTTTAAAGATTATTCATTTATCTATTATATGTTGTTCCGCTGCGAATTATGAGATTCTGATATTGTTCTGTTATTTCTTTCAGTTCTATTTTCTATCTTTTCTCACTTCTTCTACCTCTTTCCTTTTCTTAAACCATAACATTTCAGGTTTCCGGCCTTCGATTTCTCGGCAGTCGATAAAGTGAGTATCGATGTTGAATTTTCGAAAGTCGAAAATTTTCGGGACGTTACATTTGGTACCAAATGTGACGTTTCGGATTTTGCCCGCTCGAAAATCGACATCCATACTTCATATCGTATTCGACCATAGATTCGACCGTTCAAATCCGATTCGCCGGAGCTTATAACAACATTAAGTAAACAACACAGCGGAATAAAAGAATAATACATTGATATACAGATTTGATACAATATCTGATATAACAGATGATCCAATAGATATCAATATACATCAGAGATATGATACAATAAATAGCAGCGGAAAAGAAAATAGGTGACATCTAGCAGCGGAACAATATAACTCTAAGATAGTCTTCAAAAGAGAACTCCGAGAACTGCAACTCCATCTCCAAGAATCAATCCAGCAATAGCTCGAACCCCCAATAACGATGCACCAAGCTAGGCAAGACTGGTGTGGTCCAAAGACTGAACTAACTCCAGATAATCTACTGAACCTAGATATCTGAAAAACCCAACTCTAGACTGCTCGTGTAGAAAATAATGAGCACCCAGAGTTTAGGAAAGAAAACAATAAACTCCGGATCAGTCGTGGGACTGGTGTGAGCAACAAAAATAGTTTATCTTTTAAAACATTCAACAAAAGATTATCAAAGTCAATTCGCAATGCTTTTTAAAAATAAGACTACCATAAGGCCTCCCGCACACACACACACAATGCAAACGCAGAATCGGAGGAGATTTCTCCTTATGATAGTCAAAGATGCTTGATACGCATTAAAAGGTAACATTTGATATTATTACTAGTGCATAGTGTAGTAAAAATCATTTCGAAAGTAAAGATATAAATCTTAGCCAACATACGACCATTATCGTATGCCTACTATAGCTACCATGTTCAATAGCAGGTTACTGCCACATTCCATGGCAGGTTATACAACTAAAACCGTACAGGGTACGTATTTGAAGAATGGATTTCCAACAAAAAGACCCAAAGGACCGGGGGATGGCATATTCGGTCAGTTGTTACTCAGTTAGGGGTAACCCGGCCTTGTGTTGGTAGAGATCCGGTTTGGTTCTCGGGGATGTCCATCCAGAGGCATTCTCATGTGGCAATGGGAAGTTCCTTGGCCTGATCATTCGTTGGAAATCCAAAGAAACAATACGAGACTTGTACGGTTTTAGTTGTATAACCTGCCATGGAATGTGGCGGTAACCTGCTATTGAACATGGTAGCTATAGTAGGCATAAGTGCGGAATGTCTATGTTGGCTAAGATTTATATTCTACTTTCGAAATGATTTTTTTTCCTACACTATGCACTAGTAATAATATCAAATGTTCTTTTTAATGCGTATCAAGCATCTTTGACTATCATAAGGAGAAATCTCCTTCGATTCTGCGTTTGCATTGTGTGTGTGTGCGGGAGGCCTTATGGTAGTCTCATTTTTAAAAGCATTGCGAATTAACTTTAAAAATATTCCTCTATTTTGTTTTCAAAGATAAATAAACTGTTTTGAGTTCTCACACCAGTCACATGACTGACTCGGAGTTTATTGTTTTCCTTCCTAAACTCTGGGTGCCCACCAATTTCCACACGGGCAGTTAAGAGTTAGGTTTATCAGGATATTCTGGATATTCTGGAGTTGCTGGAGGCAAGATGGATGGCATGGCGTATTACTAGTATATAGTATTTCTTTTTCCGCTGCATTGTTTGTTGTTGTTTGATGTTGTACACTCTGTTGATATGATGTAATGAAATGTAATGAGATTTAATGTAATAACTGATATAGTTCTTTGTTTAAAGATTATTCATTTATTATTATATGTTGTTCCGCTGCGAATTGTGAGATTCTGTTATTGTTCTGTTTTACTTCTGTTCCGTTCTATTTTCTATGTTCTTTTCTCTCTATTTTCTATCTTCTTATCTCTTCTTCTCTCTCTTTCTTTTTCTTAAACATTGAGAATTCGTATTTCTGTTCATCTTGAGTTAATCTATGGAGATTAGTGTATATTCAAGGAGTACGGATTTACGGGTCTTCACAGGTGGCGCGAATCCGTACTCCTTGAATATACACTAATCTCCATAGATTAACTCAAGATGAACAGAAATACGAATTATCAATGTTTAAGAAAAAGAAAGAGATAGAAGGAGAGAGAAGAGGATAGAAAATGGAGGGAAAAAGAGAATAGAAAGTAGAACGGAATAGAAAAACAACAGAACAACATCAGAATCTCACAATTCGCAGCGGAACAACATATAATAAATAAATGAATAATCTTTAAACAAAGAACTATATCAGTTATTACATTACATCACATTTCATTACATCATATCATCAGAGTGTACAACTACAACAACATCAAACAATGCATCGGAAAAAGAAATACTATATACTAGTAATACGCCATGCCATCCATCTTGCCTCCAGCAACTCCAGAATATCCAGAATATCCTGATAAACCTAACTCTTAACTGCCCGTGTGGACATTGGTGGGCACCCAGAGTTTAGGAAGGAAAACAATAAACTCCGAGTCAGTCATGTGACTGGTGTGAGAACTCAAAACAGTTTATTTATCTTTGAAAACAAAATAGAGGAATATTTTTAAAGTCAATTCGCAATGCTTTTAAAAATGAGACTACCATAAGGCCTCCCACACACACACACAATGCAAACGCAGAATCGGAGGAGATTTCTCCTTATGATAGTCAAAGATGCTTGATACGCATTAAAAAGAACATTTGATATTATTACTAGTGCATAGTGTAGGAAATATTTCGAAAGTAGAATATAAATCTTAGCCAACATACGACCATTATCGTATGCCTACTATAGCTAACTATGTTCAATAGCAGGTTACCGCCACATTCCATGGCAGGTTATACAACTAAAACCGTACAAGTCTCGTATTGTTCCTTTGGATTTCCAACGAATGGTCAGGCCAAGGAACTTCCCATTGCCACATGAGAATGCCTCTGGATGGACATCCCCGAGAACCAAACCGGATCTCTACCAACACAAATAAGCTTCGAGTCCAAAACCCCTTTACTTCGAGTAATACTCGAGTAAATCATGCGAACATCTACAACATGCCGTGTTATAAATAGAATTTTATAAACAGTAGGTTTATAAAATTTATAAAGTTATTAAAAGAATGTTTTGGATAAATAATTGAATCTTATAAGTTATAAGATTTATAATTATGAAGTTTAAAGGAACAATTGTGCAAACAAATAAATTCTAAGTATTTAACTTATAACATGAACTTTTGTTTTATAATTGAGTTATGAATTGAGATAGGTTAATAAAGGAATTTATAAAGGAATAATTTTTCAAAATTATTAAAGTGTATATAAGAAATGTTTTGTATAGTATTGGGATTTATATATCTATTTTAATTTCGAATCCCTATACTAGTGATTTTGGGTTGTCGTAACGATGTTTTACGCAACATTCGTTTTGGCCCAAATAAATATGTTTAAGAGAATGGTTTCCATAAAGAATGAAATATATACTTAATCTCGATTTAAGTATATTGAATATTTTCCAAGTGTTGAAAATAGATGGATTTGAGAATTACTTAATAAGTAAGTATGGAAATGTTTTCCAAATATAAAGTGAATATTTTGAAAATTTATCTTTTTGAAGATAAATTGAAATGAATAATTGAAATCGTATATGCATAGATATTTTAGAATATAAATTCACTATGGAATTTATGAATGAAAAGGGAAGTTGTTTAAAAATAAATATTGATTTATTTTTGAAGTATGAAAATTATTTATCTTGTAAAGATATTTTTGGGAAATAAATAATTTGGAAAATTATTTGGAATCTGGTGATGTCGTGCATATCCATTGATAGTTCAATAACCGACTATCAATATTTACCTTTGAATAGGTATTTGTTGTGATTCGTTTGAATTTGAATGCTACACTTGTTTTTAAATTATTGCGCTCGTTATTCGTATTACCCATTCCGAATAGTGATACGACGTAATGGATAGCATTGATGACTGGTGTTGAAGACCGGATATTTGTGAGAGCGATAGGATGACCTATCGATTGTCTCTGCACTGAGTTGCAACGGTATAGAGACTCCCTAAGTGATGGGAAATCCGATCAGGATTGTGGATATCCGGATTGCAAGGACTTCTTTGTAAGTGCCTTCGGTTCTGTTCGATCCCGGAACAGACTTGTATGGATTGTATGTGTGACGTTACAAATTGAGATATAAAGCCGATTTCTTTCAAATATATTTCTGTTGGTGGCGGAGAATTTATTATTTTAGCTTAACACCCTTCTTTGAGACATACGAGCTCAGAGGTTATGTAGTTGAAGGTTATCAGCGATATATTCCCAATTTGGTAATGTGACATGCTGAGTGTTGCTGTAAATGATCATTGTGTTGATTATTTGTGATAGGATCATTTATTTGATCGTCTATCCTGATGATCATTTCTATGATCATTTGTTGACCCAAAGCATGGCTTTTGTATAAAGTATGTTTTTGTGGACGTGACTTCGTCGAGCCTCACACCCCGGAATGGTCAAAACAGGAAAGATGCGGCAAGGTTATGAGGGGTAGCGCCCTTTAGGATATGTGCATTTCCTTCTGGAAAAGGGTGGTATCATGGTATGGAGCCCAGATACTTACTCATGTTGAAAACACTTTATGATTGTGTGAATTGATTACGAGCGCTCGGTGAAAGGTCCCAAAGGACCGGGGGATGGCATATTCGGTCAGTTGTTACTCAGTTAGGGGTAACCCGGCCTTGTGTTGGTAGAGATCCGGTTTGGTTCTCGGGGAAGTCCATCCAGAGGCATTCTCATGTGGCAATGGGAAGTTCTTTGGCCTAATCATTCATTGGAAATCCAAAGAAACAATACGAGACTTGTACGGTTTTAGTTGTATAACCTGCCATGGAATGTGGCGGTAACCTGCTATTGAACATGGTAGCTATAGTAGGCATAAGTGCGGAATGTCTATGTTGGCTAAGATTTATACTCTACTTTCGAAATGATTTTTTTCCCTACACTATGCACTAGTAATAATATCAAATGTTCTTTTTAATGCGTATCAAGCATCTTTGACTATCATAAGGAGAAATCTCCTCCGATTCTGTGTTTGCATTGTGTGTGTGTGCGGGAGGCCTTATGGTAGTCTCATTTTTAAAAGCATTGCGAATTGACTTTAAAAATATTCATCTATTTTGATTTTAAAGAGAAATAAACTGTTTTGAGTTCTCACACCAGTCACATGACTGACTCGGAGTTTATTGTTTTCCTTCCTAAACTCTGGGTGCCCACCAATTTCTATACGGGCAGTCAAGAGTTAGGTTTATCAGGATATTCTGGATATTCTGGAGTTGTAGGAGGCAAGCCGGATGGCATGGCGTATTATTAGTATATAGTATTTCTTTTCCGCTGTTTGATGTTGTTGTTGTACACTCTGATGTAATGAAATGAAATGTGTTGTAATGTAATAACTGATATAGTTCTTTGTTTAAAGATTATTCATTTATTATTATATGTTGTTCCGCTGCGAATTGTGAGATTATGTTATTGTTCTGTTTTTCTTCTGTTCCGTTCTATTTTCTATGTTCTTTTCTCTCTATTTTCTATCTTCTTATCTCTTCTTCTCTCTCTTTCTTTTTCTTAAACATTGAGAATTCGTATTTCTGTTCATCTTGAGTTAATCTATGAAGATTAGTGTATATTCAAGGAGTACGGATTTATGGGTCTTCACAGGTGGTATCAGAGCATATGGTTAAGCGACAACCATGGTTCTGTTGGGTAGTACTCATTAGAGATAGAGTCAGTAGTACTCTAGAATGAGTTGAGTGTAATAATAGCTATGAGAGCGTATTTGTTAGTGAAAATATAAAATTGTTTTATATTGTGATGATTGGTTTATTGAGTGGCATATGAACCTTCGTCAGCACGGTCTCGACAACTATGCCGAAGGGGTTTCTAAACACTTGAATAGAACAATTCGGCACAATATTGTTTTGAAATTGGGTAAATGAAATAATTTTACCTTGAGTATATTTTTATATATAAAAGAATAATTTTTCACAATTATTAAAGTGTATGTAAGTAGATTGTTTAGTTGTTTGAATAATCTAAGTAAAAGAATTATTGTATAAGCAAAAGAATTATAAGAATTGAATTATAATTAAAGTGAATTACAATTGTGAAATAAACTTATATATATAAGAAGTGAAACTATATGAATATATTTATGAATATGAGTTGTAAATGAAAATGAATTTAAAGTTAAATGGAATATAACTTAAGTGATGTTGAATGAAGTTGATATTTGTATCAAAGTAAATTAATAAAGTGGAGTCATTAAGGATATGAACTTGAGTTATGAAATGAAAATCAACTTTTGTAATTGAATTGAATGAACGGATTGAATATTAATCAATTAAATGTGAATAATTGATATGGAATAATGAATGTAAGCGTTAATTCATTAAAATCTAATGTTATTGGAAGTTGAATAATTGAATGCAACTCAATTTAATTAAACCAAATTGAATGAATATAAGCAAAGGAATTTGGTTGTAATTAATATACATTGGTTGTTATATGATTGTTAGTTGATTGTATATAATTCATTAAGTATTAATGAAATTGAGTTAATGAAATTGAAAGTTAAATTAATTGAAATCCAATTTGAAGTTAAGTGAATCTTGAATAGAATTGAATTTGATTTGGAAGTGAACCAACTTGAATATGGATTAGTAAATATAAACTAATTGAAAATGAATGTTAGAAAACATCCACTGTTAATGAATCAAATGTGATTAAATTGAAAACCATTTCATTGAATATTAATGAGAATATGAATGAATATTTATTGGTTATGAATGCTAGTTGGTTGATGGTTGAATATATTGCTTTTATTGCATTTGCTATGTTGACATATATAGTTATTATGTTGCTATATGTTGTATATTGATACTATTGCATATATACATGTTCTCATGTTGTTTGTTGAGTGTTTAGTAGGTGCGGATCGCGTTTGCTTCGCATTTGGAGCTCGCTTTCGCGCTATATTAGCCGTATATGCTTGCTAATAAAATATAAGGTACATATCTCGGATTAAATATCGTACTTTTATACTTTTTTCCCTGCGGGATGCCTCATTACTTGATGAGATGTATATTTGTGATATATATACTGTCATTTTTTTTTCGGATCGAGCCGCGCAAAGGAGACTATGGCGAATTTTTCCGAAAATTTAAGGCGTTAGAAAAAATTTGAGATAATTGGAAAATTTTGAAAACTTTAACTTTTATTTGGAATTGAAAGTTAAACGATAGTAGTTGTTTTTGAAAAGATAACTAAGTATGATTTGGAAACTTAGTAAAGACTTTGTAAGAAGTTTAATTATGAATTTTGGAAAGTTAATAGATTCTGTAACTTTTCTTACTTGTTAATTTCGAGGACGAAATTCTTTTAAGGGGGGAAGATTGTAACGACCCAGGGTTTTAATTTATTAAAATTTGAATATTTAATTAATTTTAAATATTAATAAGTGAAATTTATAAGTCGAATAAATTTTATTTCGAATTATTGGATTTAATTGAATAATTAAATCGATAATTTAATATGTGAAATTATGGAAATAATTGAAAATTGAGTTAAATATGATTGAAAATGATTTGTAAAATTTTATTTTATCATATTGGAGTTAGAACAATATTTTAGAACTTTTAAAATCGAATTAGAAGTTAATTTGTGAAAATTGAATATTTTAATATTTAAATCGACTAGTGAAAATAGTCAATTTTTGAACAGTCTCAGAATTGGACGAAACCAGTTCCATTGGATCCGTAATAGTTAGTTATTATCGGATTTCAATTTTCGTAGCAATCGGAGTTATCGTTTGATCGTAGCAGCTCGAAACGCATCGAATTGTTTTTAATATTAATTTGGCGAGTTAAAATAGCCATTTTTCAAAAAGTCTCGGATTTCGACGAAACTAGTTTCATCGGATTCGTAATGTGATATTATTGTAAGGTTTCAAATTTCGTGTCAATTGGATTTAACGTTTGTCCGGTACAAATTAAAACGCCTAGAAAATCGTTTAAATCGGTTTAATTTAAATTGAACGTTTATTGCCATTACTCGCACAGATGACCGAATTAGCTTTCGAAACCTGTTCCATTGTGTCCGGAACGCGGGGTAAACCCTAGAAACGCTGGTTACGGCGCGTGAATCGGAGTTCTGGAAAACCGGATGAATAGTGTTCGTTCAAAATTCTATAAATAGGCTCATAATCCACAAAAAAATAAAAGAAAAAAAACCTAACCCTAAACGTGTAGCCGCCACCCCAACAATGAATGTCCGAAAACAATCCACTTTCTTCCCTTAATTTCTTTCAATCTATTCAGTATTTTTGAAAACTTTCTGAAGCAAAATTGAGGAGCTTCGTGAGATCGACATATCTATACGGATATGATCAATTTTAAAGCTTCGAGTTGGCGCAGTTTTCGAGGGGAGTGCCGCGTGTTTGTGCGCGATTTCTGATGCCTATGGTCGACCGAGTGGGGCTGCATTCTGGCCGTGGGTGGGGAGGAGTGGCGCGCGCGTGGTAGTGGTCTTTGATCGAGGTAGATGCAAGCGAGGAAGCTCGAAAAATTAACCCTAATAAGCAAGAGTGGGTTCGGCGGCTTCGTGATTTCCTGGAGAAGAAGTTACGCGCGTGAGAAGATGGAAGGGTCGGCTAGGATTGCATGGGTGATGGATCTACGGTCACGATCTTGTGTTAGGTTAAAAATAGAAATATATGTTGTAATTATTAAGTTTAATTCGTATAAACTTCATAATATCATAACTTTTTCATACGAGGTCGAAAACGCGCGAAACCAGTTGCGTTGGAATCGTATCGACGAGCACTACGCTATGGAATTGGATTGGAGTCGTTTGGAGTTAGTGAGAATTTTGGATAAAATTAAACGTCCGTTTAATTTTATTCGAAATAAATCGCTAAAACGAAATTGAAATCAAGGTGAGAACTTCTCACTCAATCGAATCAGTTTCGATTTTATTTTAAATAGTTAGATTTAAAATACTTGAATGCATGTTTGAATGATGACTGTTATCTATTGGTTGTTAAAATAGACATTATGCGCCGTTAGTAAGCGGATGTTATTTATTAAAAACATATACCGCGAATATTTCATAAACAGTGAAATTGGTATTATATATAATAGCAATATATATATATATTGGCATATGTATATATTGCAGTTATTGATTTCCCGCATTATATAGCGATGAGACCCTATTGCGCCGTCTATTAAGCGGATAATATTTTAAATCCCATATACCGCGATAATTCCGTACTGGAGCGGAATTGGTATTGTGCTAATGTTTGTGGATGCAGGAAAACAGGTTGGAGGGATCCAACTGGATTCCTCAACAGTTTTTATTTGATTTCAGATATTTCGATATTTAATGGATTATCATATCGATATATGATATCGTTGTTTATCGTGATTGACTATTTGGTGTGTAGCATCATTGGACCAAATTTTGGAATTTTAAAATGATTTTTATAAAATAGTTTAATCGGAATTTTTGAATCTATTATAAAAAGTTAAAAGTATAGGATTTATAAAATTGATTATTTTATAAATCAAAATAGTAAAATTATAAAGGGGATTAAAGATGTTTTAAAAGAATAATAGAATAAATTGATTTATATAAGAATTTATAAATTGATAATTTATAAATTAAAAATATTTGAGTTATAAAACGAGTTTTATAAGTGTTAGAATGAATTGTGAAATGAATTTCATAAATGAATGAAATTCATAGAATTATAAACGGTGAAGTTATAAATAGAATTTTATAAACAGTAGGTTTATAAAATTTATAAAGTTATTAAAAGAATGTTTTGGATAAATAATTGAATCTTATAAGTTATAAGATTTATAATTATGAAGTTTAAAGGAACAATTGTGCAAACAAATAAATTCTAAGTATTTAACTTATAACATGAACTTTTGTTTTATAATTGAGTTATAAATTGAATAGGTTAATAAAGGAATTTATAAAAAAAGGAAGTAGTTACAAAGTAAATAGAAATGGAGTTTATAAACGTTGTTTTATAAATTCGCAAATGACTTATTTTGATAAGTAAATTGTTGAAACTTATTAATGGAGTTATATTCACGTTTTTGAACTGTGAATAATCCTTTGAAATAAAATGAATAGAAAGGATGAAATTGATTAACGTAGTATATTCACGTTTTTGAATAGTGAATAATATGTTAAAGAAATTGTTTTGAATGTGATGTTTTAAATTGAATTAAAACGATCTAACGATGTTTTAAAATGTGTTAAGATTCGAAACCATAGATTTCAACATTCATTGTTGAAATAGACGTTTTCGAGAAATAGAAGGAAATAATAGACTATAACACTGTTGTTATAGTAAATGATTTCCGAAAGGAAATGTTTTGTATAGTATTGGGATTTATATATCTATTTTAATTTCGAATCCCTATACTAGTGATTTTGGGTTATCGTAACGATGTTTTACGCAACATTCGTTTTGGCCCAAATAAATATGTTTAAGAGAATGATTTCCTTAAAGAATGAAATATATACTTAATCACGATTTAAGTATATTGAATATTTTCCAAGTGTTGAAAATAGATGGATTTGAGAATTACTTAATAAGTATGGAAATGTTTTCCAAATATAAAGTGAATATTTTGAGAATTTATCTTTTTGAAGATAAATTGAAATGAATAATTGAAATCGTATATGCATAGATATTTTAGAATATAAATTCACTATGGAATTTATGAATGAAAAGGGAAGTTGTTTAAAAATAAATATTGATTTATTTTTGAAGTATGAAAATTATTTATCTTGTAAAGATATTTTTGGGAAATAAATAATTTGGAAAATTATTTGGAATCTGGTGATGTCGTGCATATCCATTGATAGTTCAATAACCGACTATCAATATTTACCTTTGAATAGGTATTTGTTGTGATTTGTTTGAATTTGAATGCTACACTTATTTTTAAATTATTGCGCTCGTTATTCGGATTACAAATTCCGAATAGTGATACGACGTAATGGATAGCATTGATGACCGGTGTTGAAGACCGGATATTTGTGAGAGCGATAGGATGACCTATCGATTGTCTCTGCACTGAGTTGCAACGGTATAGAGACTCCCTAAGTGATGGGAAATCCGATCAGGATTGTGGATATCCGGATTGCAAGGACTTCTTTGTAAGTGCATTCGGTTCTGTTCGATCCTGGAACAGACTTGTATGGATTGTATGTCTGACGTTACAAATTGAGATATAAAGCCGATTTCTTTCAAATATATTTCTGTTGGTGGCGGAGAATTTATTCTTTTAGCTTAACACCCTTCTCTGAGATGTACGAGCTCAGAGGTTATGTAGTTGAAGGTTATCAGCGATATATTCCCAATTTGGTAATGTGACATGTTGAGTGTTGCTGTAAATGATCATTGTGTTGATTATTTGTGATAGGATCATTTATTTGATCGTCTATCCTGGTGATCATTTCTATGATCATTTGTTGACCCAAAGCATGGCTTTTGTATAAAGTATGTTTTTGTGGACGTGACTTCGTCGAGCCTCACACCCCGGAATGGTCAAAACAAGAAAGATGCGGCAAGGTTATGAGGGGTAGCGCCCTTTAGGATATGTGCATTTCCTTCTGGAAAAGGGTGGTATCATGGTATGGAGCCCAGATACTTACTCATGTTGAAAACACTTTATGATTGTGTGAATTGATTACGAGCGCTCGGTGAAAGGTCCCAAAGGACCGGGGGATGGCATATTCGGTCAGTTGTTACTCAGTTAGGGGTAACCCGGCCTTGTGTTGGTAGAGATCCGGTTTGGTTCTCGGGGATGTCCATCCAGAGGCATTCTCATGTGGCAATGGGAAGTTCCTTGGCCTGATCATTCGTTGGAAATCCAAAGAAACAATACGAGACTTGTACGGTTTTAGTTGTATAACCTGCCATGGAATGTGGCGGTAACCTGCTATTGAACATGGTAGCTATAGTAGGCATAAGTGTGGAATGTCTATGTTGGCTAAGATTTATATTCTACTTTCGAAATGATTTTTTTCCCTACACTATGCACTAGTAATAATATCAAATGTTCTTTTTAATGCGTATCAAGCATCTTTGACTATCATAAGGAGAAATCTCCTCCGATTCTGCGTTTGCATTGTGTGTGTGCGCGCGAGGCCTTATGGTAGTCTCATTTTTAAAAGCATTGCGAATTGACTTTAAAAATATTCCTCTATTTTGATTTTAAAGGGAAATAAATTGTTTTGAGTTCTCACACCAGTCACATGACTGACTCGGAGTTTATTGTTTTCCTTCCTAAACTCTGGGTGCCCACCAATTTCTACACAGGCAGTCAAGAGTTAGGTTTATCAGGATATTCTGGATATTCTGGAGTTGCAGGAGGCAAGCCGGATGGCATGGCGTATTATTAGTATATAGTATTTCTTTTCCGCTGTTTGATGTTGTTGTTGTACACTCTGATGTAATGAAATGAAATGTGTTGTAATGTAATAACTGATATAGTTCTTTGTTTAAAGATTATTCATTTATTATTATATGTTGTTCCACTGCGAATTGTGAGATTCTGTTATTGTATAGTTTTTCTTCTGTTCCGTTCTATTTTCTATGTTCTTTTCTCTCTATTTTCTATCTTCTTATCTCTTCTTCTCTCTCTTTCTTTTTCTTAAACATTGAGAATTCGTATTTCTGTTCATCTTGAGTTACTCTATGGAGATTAGTGTATATTCAAGGAGTACGGATTTACGGGTCTTCACAATGCCTGCTTGTTGTACACTGATTCTTGTTAGCTTGCATGATGCATTTCTTTGTTTCACTTGACTGTGTTGATCCAATTCACCATGCATTGTTTTCCTGTGTTCATGTTCTTGCAGTCTTCATTGTTGTGTCTTGTTGCAGTTGCTATGCAGTTGCTATGCCTTGTAGTTATGTATTTGAGTCAGTGCTTCACCATACCTGTTGTTGCCAGTTTGCCTTGTACCATTTTGCTCTTTGATCTGGTCATTTCTTGCACCACTGGTCTTTGCATCCATTCATGTTGATTTTTGAAATTTCACTTGAGTTGAATCCAGTTTCAGAAACTCGGGTTTGACCTTGTGCTCGTGTCGTGATTTCGAGTATATTGCACTGAGTTGAACCCGGCTTTTCATTTGGGTTTGACCTATGCTCACCTGTCCCTGTAGCATTATCAAGTGTATATTGACGTGCATGGCCTTGTGGCATGTACAGTGATACACTGTGCATGTCACACTGTTCGTGTGTGATGAATTCAAATGTGAATGATGAAGAACAACCCAAATAACTGAGGTAAATCATATTTTCAAAAATCATATTTCATTTTATATTGCAAAAATATTTCTTTTTCAATTTTACTGCGTTAGTGAATATTTTTGCAGATTGCTCAGATGTTGGATTCTAACTAGAATGAAGTTGAAGATAAACTACGAGTGTGAGTGATATGTAGTGAGGAAATTATGTAAACTGAATTGTGATGTAATCAAAATTGTATATGTATAGTGAGAGCTTGAATTTGTACTATTCAAGATTGTAATAAGTATTTGTTTGAATAAAATTTCTGTTTGAATTCAAATTCCATTCAAATTCTGTATAATTTATTTTATTCAACAAATATTTATTTAATCTATGAAAAATAAAATAGTACATTAACAAATACATTTAAATGAATATATATATATATATATGTTTATTATCATCAAACAAAATCATATAAGCGCAAAGAGCATATTCATACACAAAGTTGGAGTGTTTATATTTAAATTGTTGATTTAAATGCAAATTGGGTTAAGATGAAGTTATAGCCTAAATTTTAATTCGAATTGATTTCGAAGTGAAATGACATATCGAACTGAATATGACATTTTGAAGTAAATAAGATATTTCGAAGTGAAGTTGATTTTAAAGTGACTATGATATTTTGATATCAAGAAAGAATCGTTTTTGAAATGTAAAAGAACCAACTGGTGTACAAAAGGGCATTTGGTTGTTAAAGAGACCGGGGCCTCGTATTGGCATACTCTCTGTCAATGTTGAAACCACTTTAAAAACTGTGTATGTGGAGGACACTCCAGAATGAAGTGGTTGATTGGCATATGTTTGCTGGATTTGAAGAAAGAGAACGATGATAGATAGACCCTGTCACTTGTACTAATTTGAAATGACTAAAACAGGACGGCTTGACAGGGCCACGCAGGCAAGCTACCCCTAGCGGACATCGGTTCTTCGATTTTCTTCTTGGACTTGGTCCATACTATTACTTTTAATGTTGGTTTTGATTGGTGCACCTTGATTTGGAATGACCTCCCTTTGACTCGATATGCGATGGATGTACGCAGTGGGCGATCGTGACTATGATGCGTTACCACCAACCCTGCGACACGAAATGGTAGTATCCTACCTTCGGCGTTGCCTTACGTGCCTTGTCATACTCTTATCCATATACGAGACCCCTGCGATTTTGGTGTAGTGTTGTTGTATCATGGCACATCCCTATCCCCCGATGTGCTACTAGGGCGTTACATGCAAACTGTATGAAAATGCTTAAAAACACATTAAGGGATTTTGTCGTAAAGCCTTAATGCTAAGAAAAATATTTATTTTACTGATTAGACATTACATATATAGCGTTTTCTAATATATGTAAATATTTTGACGGCTCCTTAAGAGATGGAAATCTCGTAACATCTCTTGAGTTATTGCGTGCACGTTATACATTGGATAGGAGATATGAAATCCCGAAACATTTCTGATGCTATTAGGCTCATGTTATACGTGATATGACATAAGGATATTTTAGTCCCGACTCACGTATTTTGTATTTTCATTACGCTCGGGACAGCCTTGAGTTTTCAGCTCATTGAAGATTGTTTTCTAGAGGAAGAAGACGAAGATTTGGTATATATTATTACTTGTATCATTCCTACGTTGTTTGTTCCGCTGCATTATTCTATTATTTTATTGTATATATTACTCTGATAACTATTGTATAAATTGTATTCAAATGTATATTAAAAAGCTTCATGAACTGTTTATTTGATTATTATATTTTGTCATTCCACTATGATATTTTGTGTTTGTTTCTTCTTTTCTTCTTTTTCTTAATTAACCCCCTTGATTATTTGTGTTTCGGATTGTTGAGTTGGACATGTGTGAATTATTGTCGATTAATACTTTCGAAATATGGGTCATCACACTTGCGGAGGGCAGATTTCCATTATGTAACATTATCAACATCGAATCCAAACCCATACTAATGGCCACATCTAATTACTGGGCTAGACCCGATAAGCCTCGTCTTTCATAAATGTATTCTTGGGGCCATATAATTTCAACTGGAAAATTACTACGCCTACTAAGTTCAATTATCAGTATTCATTTACTTTCCATGAGTTTACTTCTTATTTTATGAATGCCATTAAATATTATTTATTGCTTCTTTCCACATAATACAATTAAGTATCATTTACCGCTTCTTTCCAATTAATACAATCAAATATTATTTACTTCTTCTTTTCAATTAATACTCATTTTAACTTGATTGCTATGATTTCTCTAATTCTTCAATTCATTGTCTTATTCATGCTTAGTGCTTATTATTTATTTTCTAACTTACATTTAATTATAGGTTTCCAATCATTGAAGAATTTCTATTATTTCTATTTATAGCACTTTAATTCTACATTTAGGGATTTCTACATTTTAATGCATTGAAACTGTATCCTTTCTAAGAAGGAAATGTTACCACTGTAGTTTCCCATAAATTATTTAAAAAGAGGAATCATGCTGTGTTTGGAATTAAAAGAAATTACCTTTTTTATTTTTATCAAAGCAGACTGTTCAAAATATGGTAAACATCCATATTTTGCACATCTATTTCTTTTAGGCATATTCCTTGTTATTTCAAACGACACGTTTTCATATATAATTTTAAAGTTGGGTAATGTATAGAAATTCACAAAGAAACATTCTTCATTCCAATAGATTAGTATATTAACTTAAATCCCAATCAAATTGGAAACACCTTCAATTTAAGTTATAACATTGAAATAATGAAATCTGGAATTAATACACAATCTTATACATATAACTTATTTCATAACTATTAGGGACTATTTAACCCTTACATTCAAGATATAGGTGTATACAACATTCAATCAAAATTTATAATCTACTGAATATGCAAGTAAGAATCTCAAGTCTACTATATATATATATATATATATATTCCACTATTTATATACAGGCATAAAAGAAGCATATCCACAAATGATATAAATCCAATATTATGTACAACACATAATTTTCCACTCATCTCTAAGCTTCCAAATCTATTCTCTTTATTTGACTCTCTTTCTTTCAGTCAAAATATGTACCTAAAGCTTATACATACTTATTAGAATTATTCATTGGAGAAGGGATTTAAATTAAATGCAATCAAAACTTATATATATCCATGATTTAACTCTTTTTGTGGGATCAATTTACCCCTATTATTCTTTTCCTTTATTTTTCGCTATTCTCCACACACACACACACACACACACACAAACGCACAAACACACACACACACACACATTATTTTGTAATTTCCTATAATTCCTACAAGTAGTGAAGAAAAGAAAATGGCACAGCTTCACTCCTTGATTCAGAAAATATGATAAGAGAAGTGAAGTACTAGCCTATATTTATAGGTGCTCCAATTAATTCAATGCTTTAGATTTAATTAAGTTAAATCCGGTCCGTAAGGCCAAGGTTCAACTTCAGCCATCACAACTATAATCGATTGACCGCTCCTTCAAAGGTGCTCGAATGCTAGCGTTCAGCCACCCTAAGAAGGGTGTGGATCAGATGATGGCCGGCCGTTGTTTATGTCAACATATTGATTTAATTTGTTTTACTTCCTTGTATGTTGATTTAATCAGATTTAACATGGGCGATTAGTTTAACGATAAGATTTCTATTTAACATTTATTTTAGTGTTAACTTATTGATATTTTTTTTCCTTAGTAAATTTTAAATTATTTCCAGTCCAAAATCATTAAACGTTAATAATTTCTTCGTTTGAAATGCGAACATAAAACTTTATATAAGAAAGTTGATAAAAAAATCGCCACAAACACAATGTGCGAGTGTCGTAGCCAAATTATGATGTTTTCAAAAAAATTAATTTTAAGCTTTAACAATTATTTATTTATTCTTTTAATTAATTATCATAATTTTAGGGGGTGTTACATTCTCCCTCCCCCTTTAAATGAATTTTGTCCCCAACATTCATTAAGGACTGAATCTTGTAACATAGCACGTGACCATTCTAAACTATTCAACCAATTAATGTGCAACCAATTTTACAGCCAATCGTGTCTAAATGCACAGTGTATCACAACATAAGTATGTATGCCGAACAATACTAAATCAACGCCTATTATATGCATGCATTTTTTTAGATAATTTTGAAAGCATGGTGCAAATAACATATATATATATATATATATATATATATATACTAGCAGTTCCATATGTATGCAAGTTCTCCACAAAATAATTTACACACTCCTATGAATTGGAGTATGGTTCAACCAATTTTGCATTCAATTCCTACCATCCAATATCTAACACATACTTTTTGATGCCTAAAATTTTGAAAATCTAGTTTTCCTAAATCTGTACTATTATGGCAGAAAAGGAATTTAGATGGATAATTTTCTATTTCCACACTTCTTTTGTGTACCCGTTCTATTGTACCTTGGAAACTTCTCTTTTGCCCCAAATATTTTTCAACTTATCCAATTACAATTTGCATAGTTATGTTTGCTGTAAATTTTAAAATGGAAAATTTTTTGTAAATAAATTTTGTTTTATTATCAACAAGGTATGGGCAAAGAAATTTCAAAGCTAAAATAGTTTTTCCCTATTCGTTATATATGGTTTACATAATGTCACTCCTACAAAATAGTAAATTTCATATTGGCTAACTCGTTCACTTTCCCTACGCTAAGCATGTGGCATTGCTAAAATAAAAAAAATTCCTTTTCCATTCAAATATTTTTCAACTAATTTTGTAAAATAGTTGGAAAATTTTAAAATAAAGTTCACTTTTTTCGAGAGTAATGTGTATTTTAAAAAAAAAAATTTGATTAATTTTTTCCTAAAGTACTTGTTTTTACCTTTCCATCACAAATCAAGCCACATCCTAACTAATCGGGATTCAGTGAATGGGTTAACGTATATGATTGGCCCTAACATATTATGAAATTAATATTTTATTTAAAAAATTTCTTTTACTTTAGAGCAACTAACAACACACAAGCACATTTATAATTTTAGCCTTTAAGACATAGCGATAATGACCTGTGGTTCCGCCACAACATTTCTCTACCCTTCGCTTGTTAAAATATTTTTCCTTAAATTTTTAATGCTTTTAGGACTTAACGTTATTTACTTTCTAGTAGCTAATTCAATAAATTTTCTAATTCATTTTATAGACTTCCAGTTTTACTTTGCATTAATCATTATTTGAATATCCTTCTAAGATTCCTTTATTTATACTGTTTTTCAATTTATATAGAGGCCAATCTAGAAAATCTATACAGTAATAAAAAGGAACATTTCTCATAAAATATCGTACACATTTTTATATAAATAGAGACAGCTAATGCGTATAACCGAAGGCCTAAAAGAAAGAAAATGCTACAAGAAAGATAAGAACTTCTACCATTATTAATCCTAACTACTGCCTATGAGCTATGAGATTGTCCTAATCCCCTATGGAAGCTTGAGCCATTGTCATGACCTCTGAATGGATGTAATGTGGTAGCTATGCACCCGATCTTCCAACCTTGACATTGCCGCTCGGGTCGAATCTCCTATAGCTTACCCTTGATCTGGAGCTCAGAGTCTCGGATCACTTTATGCTCAAGGCTTTATAGTCCTATAACATCCTGACCTGGCTCAACCGCATCCTGTGCCATCCCTATAGCCTCCTATGCCTACCCTGCGGCCTCCTACTGTTCCTACCTCCTCTAGAACCTATCTAATCTTTGTTCTTCTTAGACAGGATCTATCCAACAAGGCAAGAGCCCTCCTCTAAATCTGTTCTCCTCGTAGGTTCACTCTATACTCTCTGAAGACGCAAGCGAAAATGTGACAATGAAGAATGTAGGTCCTTGGAGTTCCAACTTTGGGGCCTATATGCTTACTCATAATATCCTTGGCCTAGTTCATCGCAATACCACATATAATGTCATAGGCGACCTTTTGAACCAAGGGATAGATCTAGTCAAAACTTTGCATCCTAGTTATGATGTTATGCTCGATGATGCGGGCAACAAGGCAGGTTTAGTCCTGCAGATTGTATGCTCTCCAAACACCCACTCCCCTATGGAAAATCTGTTGTAGAATCTCTAAGTTAGAGGTCTAAATCTCCTCCAAGTCTTCTCCTTCCGCGAAGATAAGAAAATTGCTCCTAAATTTCTCATCCGTCATACTCTAAGTCTTAAATGAAATGATTGCGCTTAGCTAGAATCAGAACAGAAGTAGCTCATTAAGTATCTAACCTAGTGTGATAGAAAGAACTATGATATATAATTCATTCTACCACACTAGCTAGTATTGTATACTAATATTAATATAGGCTTAATATAGATAAAATCACAACATGTATATAGTAGATGTATATGTAGATAAGATAAAACTTTAATTCTATTTCTTTTTTTCATCTTAAGAAGTCATTGATTGAACCCGTGTAGTTATATGATAACTTCTTCGGATTTGAAAACGGGGTTAGAGTAAACCTGGCCTTTTTTCATGTTTAAACGAAACATGAGATAAGTCAAAAAATTATAATTTTTAGAAGTTTAAAACACATGTGAAATGTGTGATATGCAATAGACTAATGGAAGAAAGATCTAATTTTATTATGTGTAGGACCTCTTTGGACAATCACTAATCATTTCGCTTATAGTAGAAAGAAAATATATATGTCATAATAGCAGAATTGTTTTTTTAAAAGGAAAAAATATTGACTATTCAGTCAAAATAGTCAAAATTCGGTTGGAAAGAATCTTCTATTATGCGTAGATTTGATTTGCAAAATACAATTATGATTATGATTTATTACTCTATTCCAGTACAATTTTGAATACTTTTAAAAAAAAACAAGGCTTCACAAAACGATTAATAAAGAATTGATACGGTTGGATTCAATAATCGATTACTCAATTTAGTATTTGTAGTGTCCACAACACTAGATTCCACTCCTTCCCCGTATTACAAGTGAAAGAGAAAATGTAAAGGCAACCATTAAAGCAGCCTTAGCAAGACTTGATATGTCCATGTAAATTATGTACTTTATTTCTATGAAAGAATTATTTGATTATTATTAATCATAATGGAACCAATGGCACATATTCAAAATTGGATTCTAACTTAAGACTATTGATGAACCAAATAAATTTAATGAATACCTTTGTACCAATTTTTAATATTTTAAGATTTTCGGTAGAATCAGGAAGTATTAAGTACAAGATGATACGCATGTCTTTTCTATACATAACTATATATCAGATACCTCTATTTTCTATTTGATCTAAGCTCACCGTGTTTCTATGAAAGAATTGGTAGAACCCACTGGCACTATTACTACATACATATATTTTTTATTTGATTTTTACCTTATTTTATACTATAAGAGTCGACCAACTATTCTGATTCTATGTCTGAGCACTCGTAGCCTTTCATGAGTTTAAATACAAAGTATCTTCATGCCTTTTTGCAAGCCGTAGACTTATTTTCCACCATTCTATCCAATCTAATTTAATACTCTATGGAATCACGAGACACTACTTAAAATTAAAAATTGTTTAAGAGATTTTGATATGCTAATCTTTTATATAATCTTTTATTGTAGTAGTAAAATTGCTATACTCCTTAGGAATATTTTTATATCGAGATTTTCGATCTTAGTTCTTAATTCCATTCTGGAATTGATTCTCACCATTTATTTCAAAAAATTTTTAAACAAATTGTGAGAATAAATCATCACCAATGATTAAATTAATAATTGAGGATTTTGCTTCATCCCTATTACTGTCGATTTGATTTGGGCTAGACTTAGATTTAAAAAAAAAAAGTTACAATCTTTTCTAGAAATCAAGTATTGACACGTCCACGCCTTCACTTCTTGCATAGCAATAATTCATCGAATTAGATCGATAGAATATGAAAAAAAAACCATTGATCAGGCAACAACCGGATTTGAACTAGGGATAAAGGATTTGCAGTCCACCGCCTTACCACTTGGTCATGCTGCCAAATTCAATCCAAAATAAAATGGATAAAATATTGGCCATGTTCTATTTCTACTACTAACTCTTTTTTATCCTGAATCTCGTTGTACTTAATCCTTAAAAACACATTCTTTTTTATCTGATCTCTATTATTTTCTTTATTTTATTATACCTCAAAATATACATCAGTTAATAATTTCCCTTCGCATTTCTTTTCTATTAAGAGTCAAATTCTGATGACAGACTAAAAAATTCGGGGCAAATTGGAATTATCAACAATTTATTTTAAACTAGTCTTTAAATTGAAATTAGTGAATGGTTCCTCAACTTTTATCGGGGATAAACTTTTGTTTCTTTGAATAGAAAAAGAAAATTGATTTATGGCCGATTTATGACTAATTTCATTTTTTCAATAAAAAATACTTTTCTATTTCCATTATAACAACATATATGTGTATATGCACACTGCAAAACACAAACCCAGATACCGAGACGGGTATCTCTCTTCCATTTTTAATTTTAGTCGGTTTATATATTTTAACCCTACTTGATTTTAATATCGGTTTTCCTTTTCAAGTTCTATCATTATTAGGTCCATATGAATTATTTTGAAGACCCATCTAGTATTTTTTGAAACTTTTAGAACCCTATTTCTCTTTCTTTGAAAACTCTTATAACTTCTAAAATTTTCTTTTTTGCTTTTATCGTTTTTTCGAGTTCTTTAAAAATGGGTTCAAAGAAAGAAGGTCGTCTTCAGGGAGACTATATTCCCTAAGCCTATACATGAATATATATGCCAAAGTGGGTTCCCCGAGCCTATACACGAATGTATCTCCCTACGGATCCTATAATTAAGTATCATTTACTGCTTTTTTCCAATTAGTATAATTAAGTATCATTTACTTTTTAATTAATACTCATTTTAACTTGATTACTATAACTTCTCTAATTCTTTAATTCATTGTCTTATTCATGTTTAGCATTTATTATTTATTTTCTAACTTTTGTTCAATCGCATATTTTAATCGATATAGAATTTTTATTATTTCTATTTATAACACTATAGTTCTACATTTAAGTATTTTCACATTTTAATGCATTGGAACTATATTCTCCCTAAGAAGGACATGTTATCACTATAATTTTCCATAAATTATCTAAAAAGAGGGATTGTGCTGTGTTTGGAACTACAAGGAATTATCTTTTCTATTTTTATTGACGGACAGTACAAAATACGACGAATATCCATATTTCGTACATCTCTTTCCTTTGGGCATATTCCTTGTTATTTCGAATGACGCACTTTTATATATAATTGTAAAGTTGGATGATTTATAGAAATTCATACAGAAACATTCTTTATTCTAGCGAATTAAAATATAAACTTAGATCCCAATCAAATTAGAAACATCTTCAATTCAAGTTTAACAACTTATAACATTCATATAATGAAATCAGAAATTAACACACAATCTTATATAATGGGCAAGAATCACAAGTTCATTATATATATATAGATGTATGTGTGTGTACATGTATTTGTATGTATATAAATATATATATTTAAAAGTGGATAAATAGCTTTAATAGGCTTGAATAGCCATAGTTTCTTGCCCATGACCACTTAAGCTTTACAAACACACCCATGCAAACATTAAGTTTTAAAAAAGTTACCGAAACTTCAGTAACTTCAACATATCTAAAGTAAAAATATTCCCACTTTACTTTGTCCACTTTCATTTTATGTACACACACATACATACATATGTGTGTGTGTGTAAGCCAATAATTTCATGATTTATATATATGCATAAAAGAAACAAATTCACAAACGATATAAATCCAATATTATGTAAAACATATGATTTTCCACCCACCTCATAAATTCCGAATCTCCAGATCTAAATCTATTCTCTTATTTGAATCCCATTCTTTCAATCAAAATATGTACCTAAAGCATATAATTATTTATCAAAATTATTGATTTGAGAAGAGATTTGAATTAAACAAAGTCTAAATTTAAAAATCTAGAATTTACCTCCTTCTATAGGATTTATTTAAAGCTATTCTTCTTTTTCTTTGTTCTGCATATACACACTCACATTATTTTATAATTTCTATAATTCCTAGAAGTGACGAAGAAAATAAAATTCACGGAGCTTTGCTTCTTGATTTAGAAAATATGAGAAGAGAAGTGAGGGGCTAGACCTATATTTATAAGTGATCAAATAAATTCTATGCATTAGAGTTAATTATATTAAATTTGGGCTGTTAGGCCTACCTAGGTTTAACTTCAACCACCACAACTATAACCACTCGACCTCTACTTTAGAGGCAGTCAACAGCTAGCAGTCAACCGACCGAAGGAGGGTGTCGACCGGATGGTGGTCAGCCGTTATTTGTATTAACGTATCGATTTAATTTGTTTTATTTCCTTATATGCTGGTTTAATTATATTTAACGCTGATGATTACTTTAACGTTAAGATTCAATTAAACATTTACTTCAACTTGTAGATATTGATAACCTTTATACATTTTTTAATTATTTCCAATTCGAAATCTTCAATGTCAATAACTTTTTTATTTGAACTCCGATCGTAAACTTTATATATGAAATTTGATCGGAAAATCATGGCAAATATAATGGTGTAAGTTTCGTATTTATATTTGAACATTTTCAAATATTTATTTTTGATCTTTAAGAATTATTTATTAATCCTTTTTAATTAATTAATGTTTATTAATTCTTTAGTAATATATATAGATGCACGCACTTATAGGTATTGGTTTTATATTTATTATGTGCACAAATAAATATATAATGTATAACTTTAAACATATATTATATTATATACTTAAATTTGTTATAAAATATTTAATTAATTTGACTAAGTAAAATGATGTTCTATATATAGATTTAAAATCAATTTTAAAATTTTAAAAATAATATTGATTTAAAATTCAAATGAATTAAATTTACAAGTATAATTACATAATTTTCTCCAAAATATTTATGAATAGTGTAAATAAGGATTTGCCCAATGTTTTTTTATCATAAGCCACCATAACTTTATTTAATATGTAAATTTATTAGATTTAAAGTGAAATATGTATTTGATATCTCAAATGATATGTATATTTATATAACAAAATTATGTATTGTTTCATGTAAGATAATTTTCAAAATGTTAATATTAGTGAAGATTGAAATTTTTTTTTTGTAACATACATATCAGATTTAAAACCTAGTAATTTGTATACAGTTCGTATCAATTATTTGTTAATTCTATATTATTAATTCAATCAAATTTATGGCGACATCAACAAAAACATAATGGTTTGGGCATAGAATATATGGATCTATAATGATAACATCATTACCTTAAAATGATTTAAAAATAGCATATTGAGATCTATGATTATAGGATTACCTCAAATGCTGTTGTCGCTCGATATGCATTGATATGTACTTATCTTTTGGGATTCTAAATTTTCCTACTGGATCTTGAATGGATCGAAGAATTATCACCATTGAATAGGAGAAGAGGCTTTTGGATTTCATAAAGATGGGAAAAGGGGGCTGCCCAGGATGTTTTTAAGATAACGAAAAACTATTTTTTCATGAAGGAGTTTTGACTATTATTTTAAAAGAGACATTAAGAGCTTTAACCTACCACTAATTGCTTCTTTTTAGAGCCAAAACAAACCCCCTACTCTCCTTTGTATGGTTCGTCACAATTTCTTCTTTATAGTATATTTGCATATTCAAATAATTTTAAATATGTATGCATATATACATGCATATATAAAACTTACATCATACCTAAATAATTGCTAAAGGAATCTAATAAATTCCCAAGAGCCACCAATATCACTATTATCCGGCCTTTTGGCCCGGTTATATCCAAACTGACTGGACAAGTTAGACTGAACAATCATCAAAGAAGACAACCCGTAGAGATGATTATTTGGCTTAGAGATCAAGCATAAGCAATGATATGAAGTGATGATCAACTAAGGCCAAGAGATAAACTCTCCAAAATATTCTAAGTATGGAATAATGTCTCCTCTAGGTGGGGGATCATTGCATATCCCCATCCTTGTCCCTAGGGGATTGGTACATATCCTCAGTTTTTATTCCGAACTGAGTGAGATCGATATGGAGTGACAAGGAAGGCCCCATGAGACTACATTTCAAGTATCAAGTCATTTGGAGTTCAATGCTCAAGTTAGGGCAAATTACTTCACCTATAAAAAGGATCGGCATAAAAGGGATCAGTATAAAAGGATCGTATAAAAGGGATCAGTATAAAAAATATCGACCATATTCAGCTTTCGCTGCATATTGCAACAATGATCAGTCTATAACTCAAAATCTAAACTTGAAACTTGGAGTATAAGAACATTACAACATGGGGAACACCTCTTAGGAATCGCATCCCAATTAGAGGAGATTAGAGGGATCGGCCTCTATCCCTCTAGGAGGATCAATTGAGATCAGAATGCATGTAACACAACTTCATAGAAAACGCGATATCTCACAAACCGTAAGTTGGAATGACATAAAATTTGGAGGGCAAGTAGCTAACATAATTGGGATCCACTAGAGCGATAACATCCCATTTGGACAACAAAATAGGGATCGGTATAGATCCCTATTGTGGCCTTAATGGGCTTGAAAATTCTTGCAAGGCCTCATCATGACATGGAGGTTCTTCTACCAAAATATCAGCCCGATCCATGCAAGTCTTCCCTTATAAATACAACATGCTTGGTGTCAGATAGGAGATCCTTCTTTCTAGTGTCCAGGCCCTTCCATTTTTATTCTTCATTCTTGTACTAATGGATTCCAGCTAATCCAAACATTCTTGTAATCATAATCAAGTGCATGATCAATAAAAAAATGAAGTTGATGTTGGCCAAGATTGCTGAACTACTATAAACATCTGTGTGTTCGTTTATGATTTTTGCCTATTTAATTTTGTTCTTTATTTAATCTCTATTAGATTGTATTGTGTGTTGATGCCCATTTTTGGCGTCAACAATTACCAATGGAGCCTCAACTAGTAAAAACACTCATGATTATTATATCTTATATATCGATTAATTTGATTAATTTATGACACATTATTAAAAAATTAAGTTGAGCGATATTTCAGACGTATCATAGACTTGGTTATGTGACTCACAGGCATGAATTCGGTCAGCAATTAATATTGAACATTCAGAACACTAATGTTGTGATGACCACCCAATACCTCCAGAATCTAGTATAATTTTAGAGTGCACTACTATGATGCCCAATTAATGTAGAAATATTGTCAAGTGTGAAGAGTATAGAAAACAATCACTGAACCCATCGTATATCTTACAATGCATCGAATAAAATGTAATAATAATAATCACAGGTATAAAATAGGCAAAATAGTAGTAACCAAAGGAACCACAATGTCAAAGTGCACAAATCTATAGAGTTATACAAAAAAATAGATTTTATACGATTAGAATAAAAAAACCCCAAAGGGTAAAGGTCTATAGATAAAGTAGCTAACACTGTCTACGCTCCATTGTGTTGCACAATGGAATAAGTAATAGCAGTCTACATATAAATATGAGAAAGCATCATCCTATGCTCGTCTATCTACACAACACCACATATCGTCCAAATCTGTTATCTAGTCTACTTAGTGAAGAGTAACAAGATAATAAGAAGCAAAGCGTAAAACCTCAAGTTAGACAGTGGTCTGGTATGAGCGATAAGCTTCAAAATACTATACAAGTCAATATAATAAGCAACACGGGTATGAAGAATCATACCTGACCAGTCCTTACATCCAAAAAGTTTGCACATAACAACAATAATATGATACTTTACTAGATTCATAAAAGATACAAGCATCCTGGTATATTATAGGGCGTCTTGGCATCGATCTCCAGGATGCCTACATCATGTGGCATCCCTAAGGCGACAAATGACAACTATGGAAATTATGGAAAACATGGCATCTATCAAACAATCCTCATTTTCACTTACTGTGCGTTCAATATATGGTAACTCATATGACCATCACTGCCAAGGATTAATGGAAAATTCCTAGTTTTGTGTGTACTTGAACACCAGCCTATAATAGCTGACATTAGATCCCTTCAACAATCTTGGGTATATAGATCCCTTCAACGATCCAAGGTAACCATCAAAGTACCCAATGAGCATCCATATAATACCCCTGCTTATGAGTACATCAACAAACACTCCAAGTATAAATGATCACTTTGCTTGTGTATACGAGCCCTTCATCTCTCCATCTATTTCCATTCAACATCGCGGATCCCTTCAACATTCCAGTTTCTCCATGATAGAACCCTTCAATGTTCTATCCATATTTTCCCTTCAATGAACCCAACCTAGTGGATTATCATCATCATGACTCCATCGATCGAGTCACAATCATCGAAACACTTATAGACATCCACATCTGTCATAGAATCAACATATCAAAGTTCTAAAGCCATCACGTCGAAGCGTCACATCTTTGCCTTGTTGTTTTATTATCGATCTTCATAATATTGCAACCATTAAAAACAAATGTCAAATGATAAAATGAACACATGTATAAGAAACATAGACATCATGTGCATGTCTTCTGGCCTCAACCCATATGGCCATCCCCTAGAGTGCTCGATACTGGCCATAAGTGGTCGGCCCGGATCACTTGGGCCTACTCAAAAAATTCATAAACGTTGAATTTTCCATCCCTTTCTTTTTCCTACACTGTCCCGAAGTCATTTTGCCTTTGACCAAAAGTAAATGCCAAAATACCATGAAGCAAGAGTGGTTAGGCCCAAGTACTCCCCTTCAACGAAATTAAGTTAAGTCCATTGTCCAACTTCCTACGTATACTCATGTTCGTCTTGAAGTAACAACATGGAAAACCTAGAGTTCTTAGCTTGATTATATTAGGAACCTCCTAGAACTGACTTGATTTTGTTTTCCCAAGACGTCTTGACCCCGATCACTTTTCTGGCATGACTCGAAGTTTCCTTATCCCAAACCCGAAGTAAACGTCCTTGTGACCCGAAGTATGCTCACTATCGACAACTCTATGCCTACCACCGACCACTTTCGACGAACACTATCTAAGATATCAAATCAACTCCAAATCAGTTGATTTTTTTTGAGTAGACTCCCTAATGTTTCTAGCACAACATATCCAAATTTTGTTACATTTTGACCAATTTGCTATCAGTCGTACTAAACGATGAACCACTCTCCTAACTACACAAAACGACTAGCGAACAATTCAAAACAATTCATCCAAAAATCAAACATCATTATGTATCATCCAAACAACACAATTAAGTCATCTAGGCACAAATTATAAACATAAATCATTCTGGATCTATTTTTCTAGAAATGAGCAAATATGGTTGGTAAATAGTATAAAACATCTCAAAATTCAATTTTATCTTTTTAAACATGGGTATAAGGTGATATTAGCAATAGATCTAATTTTTAACCCATTAAATTTCGAAAGTCACCTTAAAAATCACAATTTGTCTATTCTACATCATAGTAAAGTGAGAGAAGCAATATCACTAACCTAGTACCAAAATTATCCAATAATAAATGGAAATCCAAGATGATCGGTAAAGGCATGGATTCCAAGGCAACCAAATAGTATATCTAGAGATTACCTTCACTGAGTACCTTCTAATGATGTTTTTAGGATGATTAAATTACGAAGAAGAAAAAAATTTTGATGGAAAAAAAGGTTAACGGAGGTTTATATTTATCCCATCATCCCTAATTAGGCACAGATCCGAAAGTGGGTTAGCGGGCATAAGTATTGCTTAGTTAATTACCCACCAATCTAACCAATAGCAATCTAAACTTAAATAGATCATATCATTTAAACGATTATTTAATTTTCCTATTATGACCACTTTATGGAAAGAGAAACTGTCGTCTTTATCTAATGGAAGTGATTTCAGACCCTAAATATGCACCAATCGAAATTTATAAGCTTTATAAGATTTTCAAGGTCAAAAATGTTCGATAAAAATTCTAAGGATGAAAAATGTCCCAAGTAGTATTTCCCAAATCATAAAGCTTTACAACCTTCCATGAATTTAAAAATAATAGTTTACGATCCATCGATACATAAAATATAGGTCATTAGACTCTTCCCCCTTCGGGTATTTCGCCCCCAAAATCCCCAGATAAATCAAGGAATATCAATAATAATTACCATGCATGACTAACAACCGAAGCAATTATCAAATATATAAATAGGCAGCCATGTAATGAACATTATAGATAAAACTATCCAAGCTTGCGAGATGCTAAACTATCCTACAATATATCAATTACGAAAGCAGATACGATGAACAATAGTCCTTACCACGTAAAGAGCTTTGGATACATAGCTGTCATACTCTTTAGTTTCTCACGTGCAATCACCTTCACTTTCACCCCGTTGAACCTTTACTAATTCCGTCATCTTCCTCCTAAGCTGCTTCGTATCACATTTGACGATACTAAATCAGCTTACGAGGTCTTAAAGCTTCCAATTCATTCTCAATATCATCAAGTTGATCTATTGCAATCGTCACACCTGAGTTGTCAACAAACTTTCACAAATGAGAGACATGGAATATGTTGTGCATGCCCGCCATCTTTTGAGTTAAGTTGACCCTATACGCTAGACTCCAAATCCTATTTGTTATAAGAAAATGACCTACAAATCTCAATGCCAACTTCCCCTTATTACCGAATCGACAAACATATTTCAATGGAAAATCTTCACAATCACTATACACTCGATAGAAAACTCCAAATCTCTACTTCTCTTATTACTGTAGCTTTTATGTCTATCCTAAGCAGCCTTCATTCATTTCCAAATGACTTCAATCTTCCCCGAAGTCTCTCTGATCGTATCTAGCCCAAGGATCTATTTTTCGCCTACTTCTCATCAATAGCAAGGAGCATTACACTGTTGGTCATACAGTGCCTCGAATGGAGTCATATTGATACAAGAATGATAACTATTATTGTACGTGAACTCCACCAAATGAAAACGATCGTACCATGAGCCACCATAGTCGAGAATGCAAGCTTTAAGGGATCGTCCAATATAAAATTCACCATCTCAGTCTGCCCAACGATTTAGGGTGACAAACTATATTGAGATGCAATTATATCCTTAACACCTCTTGTAAGCTCTTCGAAAACCCACTTGTGAATAAAAGGTTTCAGTAACTCACAATGATCTTTGGCATACTATGGAATCGCACCACACATTTTACATACAACTTGGCCGATTTAGATGCCATTCTGCTAGAGTTAACGAATATGAATCATGCACACTTCGTCAATCTATTAACTATGACCAAGATGCTTCCGTATCCTCCACTAGTCCTTGGCAATCCATCAATAAATTCCATCGAAACTTCTTCCCCCTTCCACTCAAAAACTCTAAGTGGTTGCATCAACCAACTAGGATACTTCTGATCTGCCTCTACCGATTTACAGTTCATACACTTCGAGATAAATGCCTTGACATCCTTCTTCATTGCCTCATAATAATACATTTTCTTTGTGTCACCATACATCTTATTACCACCAGGATGTATAGTAAATATGGAATGATGGTTTTCTCATAGTACCTCATCTCGTAATCCATCAACATCGGAACAAATAAACTCCTATCCTTATGAACTCAACAGTCTTGGTCGAGTCTGTATGTGAGGGTCCGTTTCTTCGACTCTCAAAAATAGACACTAATATATTCTCGGTATTCACATGACGTAAGTGCCAGAGAAGTGGATTCTAAAGGGTAAGAAAGAAAAATAAGATAGAACAGAATCTTACATATGTTATTTCAACATAATCTTTACAGTGGAAATTAAAATACATTTATCAGAGTTAAACATGAAATGTTATATATTCATGTCCTTAAAAATGCAGAATATAATACTACACAAGTGTAGCGGGAATAATCTTTAGAAAAATCTTCTAACTCCATTCTTTGAGCTCCATCTAGCTTTCTTCTAAACTAAACCTGACTATTAGGTTGCTTAGGCAAAATTAGGGCACTTAGAGTTTAAAGAAAAGGGAAAATATACTCCAAGTCAGTCATGGGATTGGTGTGAGAACTCAAAATACATCTTTTGAAAACAAAAAGGTATCTCATAAATCACACAACATACAAACACGGAATGGGTTTTTACTTTATGATAACTAAAGCATTTTTACGTAAAAATAATGGATATTATTTTTAATGACATATCTTTGAAAACATTTACACGTAAACTTATTAATCTTAGCCGAAATTATTACACTGATTAAATTCAAGCAAAACTAGCCATCAATATGGGTTCTACAAACAAACTAACAGGCATTTATTAGAGAATGGATTCCATATAAATGACCATGTGAAGGGAGTACCTTCTGGTAGTACATCTTTAGAGGAATGTACCGAGGTTAACAGAGCATCTGCACCTCTACCAACACAAGATCGACCTGCCTTTGCTTAGATATTACTAAATATGTCATCATCCCCGCCGTTACCGACCTATCCGAGGATCCTTGTAGCGTACATCCACATTAATTTAAACCTAAACGTCATAACGGGTAGAAATATATCTAGAAAAGGATGATCATACCCTAATGGTTGAGAACACATAGCCTTGCTGCATTTACCCAGTTTCGGCCATTTCTAGGTGCGAGGCTTGAGGTAACGATTACCTTTATCATAGCACATCATCTTTCTTTGAATACCACACCGCCATTCCATCAATCCCTACTGACTTCCACAAACATACAACCGCCGAGCTTATACGTCTCAGAGAAGGGTGTTAAGCTAAGAGAATTTGCCTTCTCTACCACCAAACAGATGTATGTTTATAAAAGTCAACGATGAATTCTCAAGAATGCAATGTCAGACATCCATCCATACAAATTCGTTCTGGGACCGAACGAAACTGAAGGCACTCTCCTACCACATCCTATCGGGAACTATCCTTAGGATCAGTAGCAAAAAGTTCTTGCATCCCAAAGAGTTTCATAAATGAAGGGGCCGCTACTGCTTTAGTATTTAGGAGCTAACCAGAATTATCAACAAGCGGTCCCTTTACCCGAAAATCCTTGGTCTTCATCCTTCATTTTATCTATCATGTCTTTATTTTTTGAACGCGTATATTGGTTCGAAGTGGTTTTTGGATAGGAATTACCCTAGTTCCGATCCTGGTGCCTTCGATCCAATCATCGATAAAAAGAGGTTTTTTGAATTGGAAATCATTCTTTAATTGGCTAAGTTCTTTTTTTATCAAAAACCTCTTTTAGAGATATACAACTTTTAAAACACTTCTTTCTGGTATATACGAAAATATTAAACCTCTCTCATCAAAACCTTTGGTTACTTAAAACCCTTTTAAAATTCCAAATCGTTTCATCTTTTCTTAGGAAAATATTCCAAATCATTTTATTTAAATCTTAACAAAGATTTATTAATTAAAAACTTATGCTTTTGATTTAGTTGAAACCATGTTATCTAGAATGTTAATTCAAAACCTAAAAATACTAAGCGAACAAAATCTATAGAAATCGTCTAATTCTACTCAATATCAATCCTTATATCCAAAAAATACTATGGGCAGAATAATGGAGAAATCACCTTTTAAATTCCAGAAATAGTACGAGTTCCCTCTTCGGGCTTTAACATCAAGTGCAAGGAGATCATCTCTATAAAATCCAAATTGTTTAAATCCTAGAAAATATCTTTATTTTTCTTTTGGATAAATTTTGATCTGAGTAAATCAAATTTATTATTCCCTTCATTGGGCCAGTACTGATAGCCAGGGAGAGCAGGAAACTGGTTTTCCAAGCCCAAGCCTAGACGATATCTCTTTGAAACCCATAAGGCGATCAAGTTATTTGATCGACTTTAAATCATTAAAACATTTAATCATTTCATAAATCCTTCAAATTAACTTTAAAACACTTTATTAATCATTTAAAATCATTTACAAGGTATTTGGGAAAGAACGGTTGCGTTTAAAACTATATTTCAAATGTTATAGGAAAGTGTTGCGAAAAAGTGTTGCAGAAAGTGCTTTTTAAGCTATATTGATCAAAACGACTTTTTATTATTTGAAAATTCATTTTTATTACTCAAACCACTTTTAAAATTTTTTGAATCATTCGTAAGATTTATTCTACATTTTTAAACAATTTAAAATACCATTTTCAAAAAAAAATCCAGTTTTGGATTCCAAACTGCAAATTCGGGATTTTTTCAGAACTTGTTTTTACTCATATTTCAAAATCTACTTATCGTAGTCTCAATTTTCTTTCTTTGTTGGAAAACTAGGGATATAATAGTTCAGAAAATTCTTATCTTAAAGAATTCCAATCTATATTCCAACTTTTACACCTATTTGACTTCTACAACGTAAAATCGTGAACTACCGTTACACGCGTACTTATTTTTAACTAAATTTTCCATTTCTTTTTAAACTTCACCAAAACACTTTTGAATGTTTATAAAGCATTTCAAATACATTTTAAACCATTTTAAAGAGGTTTAAAAATTCCATATACACCATTTTATTTATTTAAGGAAAGTGATTTCCTTTGTGCTTGTTGATGTGTCTATTCGTGACTTGCATATATATATATATATATATATATATATATTCAATATTCATATGTAAAAAACCAAACTCGATGATCAAAGCATATTAAACATCCATTTAAATCATCATATCATCATCTAAAATATAATATTGTACTTAGGAGTTCTCACCTTCATTTTCATTCGAACTAATTTTAAAATGGCTATAGCTCCGCTATCTCGAAATGAAACTCCATGAAATCGAGCTTGGATCCTTGAAATGGCTTGTCCTATCCTTGATGCCCATGGTCTAAGTTGGGAAGGGGGTGGAGCTCACGACCAAGGGTGGCGGATGGTGGTGCCCTGGGTTTGGGAGGTAGAGAAATATTGATTTGAGCTTGTTTTGAAGTGTTTTATTATACATAACTATATATTATAATTTAATTTCGTTTTGACATAAATTTGGACATTATTTCCATTAAAGTGAAAGCAAAGGCTTGAAAATATGAAGAAGAAGATGAATGAAAATGAAGAGAAGATGGTAGGGTATTTATAAGAAAAAGGAAGAGAATAAAAGAAGACATGTACACATCACTTTTATCACTATTCAAGGCTTCTCCAACACACTTCCCCTCTTCACAATGCACAGCCAAATCCTCCTTTCCCCATGTGCACATCACTTCCATCATCTCATGTATACATATGTTGATTTATTTATGCTTAAGGAGTAAGAAATCTTAAATATATTATTTATTTTATATTACATTTCTTATACTTAATTATATTATATATGTATGTTATTATGTGTATGTAACATATAAATGTATGTATATGTAGGTGTATAACACCCCGAACGTCTTCGAACAACTTTGCTCGTTAAATTGTTGAAATTCGGAGAACCGACAATCGGTCATATTTTCATCTTAGTGGAGAATACTACAAATGTGCCCTACTCATCTATACTTCTATGAATGAACCCTCATCTCAATAGGTCATTCACTTGCACCTATAACTCCTTCTGCTCTCTCGGTTGCATATGCCTCAAAGGCATAACTATTGATCTGGTATCTTTCACTAAGTCTATGCAGAACTCAAACTCTTGGTGTGATGCTAATCCGTTCACCTCCTCAAATATGTCCAGATGGGTATAGAAAGCTAACCATATCCTTATCCTTTGGTAGACAGCCAATCACTACCTTCCGTCCATCCTTAGCCTCAATTGTCACTAATGCTTCTTGCAGTCCACATCTGCTTTTGCTTATCCAGTTCAGAGCAATTCTTTTGTAGAGGTCCAACCTTATTGCAATTATGGCACTTATTTCCCTCCTTGGACTTGCAGTCTTACATAGATGACGCTGTCACCACAGTTATAGCAAAATAAGGTTCCACTTTGCCTTCTTCTAAGCCTCCATCCATTGGAATAACTTCTTATTATTATTCCACTTCTTGCCTCCATGACCTTATTGAGATTTTGGCCCTTCCTTAGCAACAATAGTTGGTTTGGACTTACGGTACAAACCCTCATAGCGAAGAGCTTTCTCGATGAGTTTTTCACAAGGCTCAATAATGTGAGCCACTAACTTCTCTCCTAAATAATCATTTGAACCTATAATGAACTTTTCATTATTCTTCAACTAAGTGTCAATGAAAGATATCCTATACTTAGAAAAATAATCAAATTTAACTACATACTCGAAGATAGATATGTCCTCTTGCTTCAGTCCTACAAACTTCGTGAACAACACCAGCTTTTTAGTAGTTGGTATGAACTTCTCCTCAAATCTAGTTTTGAATTGGTCCCAAGTGAAGTGGTCCATGAGAATGTCAACTTTATTAGCATTCCTCCAGTTCATAGCTCGTTCTTGGAGCTATCGAGAAGCCAACCTTCTCTCATAGCATCATCCAATTCCAAATCATAAAAATTCTCTTGTAAATGCCCAACCAGTTTCCACATCCATAGCCGATGTCGTTCTTTGGAACTATTTGCCACCAAGACTAGCAATCCTTGTTCAGCTTTACGAAATGGACCATAAGTGTTCGATCTCGACCGCTTGGGCCTACTCCAAAACTTCACAAATATGAAGTTTCCATTCCCTTGCTTTGCTCTATACTGTCCCGAAGTAGTTTTCCTTTCACTCGAAGTAGATGCCCGAAACCCTGAAGTAAGAGTGGTCGGGCCTGAGTACTCCAAAATTTGGTTGACTCCAAAGTCCTACTTCCTGCACTACTCGTGCTCGTCCTGAATACCACCAAGTAAAATCCTGAGTTCTTGACCTCTTGACCCAAAGCAATCCCTATTACCGACCTAATTTTGTTTGCCTACGACATGTCGGCCTTAATCACTTTTTCTTTGCATGACTCAAAGTTCTCTTGCTCCAAACTCGAAGTTGACATCCTTGTGACTCGAAGTATCATCACTAACGACCACTCCCTGACTACCACCGACCACTTTCGACGACCATCATTTAAGCTATCAAATCAACTGTAAATCACTTGAAATTTTCTAAGTAGACTCCCCAAAATCTTCCAGCACAACATATCCAAATTTCGTCGCATTTCGACCACCTTAGTGTCATTTGCACCAAACGACGTACCACTCTCCTAACTACAGAAAACGACTGGCAAACATATCAAAATAATTCATCCAAAATCAAGTATCATTCCATATCATAAAAACAGTACATTCAAATAATTATTATAAGCATATATCATTCTAGATCTATTTTTCTATAACATAGAAACTATTGTTGGTAAATGGTAAAGAAAAATCTTGAAATTAAACTCAATTTTTTTAAATAGGGGTATAAGGTGTCACTAACATTAGATCTAACTTTTAAAGTCACTTAATTTTGAAAATAACCTTAAATACACAATTTGATTATATTTATATGCACTGTAAAATGAGAGAAGATGTATCACTTACCTTGTACCAAAATTACCCAATAATTATTGGAAATCCGAGATAAACAGTAGAGGCATAGATCCCAATGTAGCCAACAATAGATCTAGAGATTCAATTTTCTAATTACCTTCTAATGATGTTTTTAAGCTAATTAAAGTACGAAAAAGAGTTTTTGATGGAAAACGGACTAATGGGAGTTTAGATCTGTTTAGGGAATTGGGAAAATAATTTAGATCTGTTCCATTATCCCTAGTTAGGCACAAACCCAAAGTGGATTAATGGCCTTAAGTACGAGCTTAATTAATTATCCATTTATCTAGTAGTAAATGACTAAATTTAAAACGACCATATTTCCTAAACAAGTAGTCCATTTTTATTATGACCATACTATATAAAGAGAAATCTTAATCCCAATCTAATGGAAGTGGTTTCAGATCTTAATTTAGGTCATATTAAAAGCTGTAGAGTTTATACAATTTTCAAGGTCAAATTGTCTAATAAAAATTCTATGGATGAAAAATGTCCTTATTAGTCATTTTCCAAAATTATAGCGACCTTAAATGAATTTAAAAGTAATAGTTTACGATCCTCTGATACATAAGATATGGGTCGCTACAAACGTCAATATGGCACCTTAGCTTGTGGTGTGCCAGTTTGTCTGTATTCATCACTTACAGATCCTTTTTTTAGTAAACCGTATTTTAGATTGATTAAAGCAACATTCTTAAGCAACGATATATTATACGCAAGTTCTCTTTGTCACCACTAAATTACTTTCGGTATCTAGAGTTTGGACATAGTCAAAACTCCAATGATATCCATATACAACTCTTTTGTCCTCCATCTTTAAAGTCCTTGGATCATTATATTAACCGACATGCTCCGACCGGATAATTTTGACTTTGATTTGACAATGATTGATCTTGATACCAACCTCTCATAACAAAAGATACAAATTCTCTTGAATAGTGTTTCACTTTTTATGTTTTAACTCAGATCCAACTATAGTCGTTCGATGGTCGTTGCCATGATTTAACTATGATTAAAGTGAAGTGCTCACGTCGAAGTTCCATAGTATTTTCAAGTCGATAGTACTACATAACATCATCATATTGAGATTTCCCATTTGACCTTAGTTATTATCAACCAATAGAAAATTTTTAGTCAAGTCATTTTGTAGCCATCCAATAGCTACAAATATGTAACCTCTTGGTGCCATTAGCAACGATGAGTTATACACTACCAAAATTTAGATAAAGTAACGTACTCTAGTTTAATGGATATATCGATATCCTTTACTCAAAATATCTTGATCAAAAATATTTAAAACAAAACATATTTTTTACTAACGATCTGATACATAAGCTACTTTGAATGTTCTGAAACGTGATTTTCCATAATTATTTCTATGTTTTAACAATAAACATGGCCTTTTACGGATATTTTTTGATTTTACGAAGTTTTTAATTGGAAATGTCTTTTGATGAAAATCTGGTAGGGAATGCGTTTAGTCAAGTTAAAAGACCTATTAACACTATTGAACATATTACTTTGTATGACCAGCATGATCAACTAGTCTGGTACTAGGATAAAAGGAAAGATACACTTTAAAACCTATGTATAGGATCTTCCCAGGCATGGAAATCCTAAATTATTTCAAAGCAGGTGGAAAATCGAACCACCATCAAAAGTCAAAGGTCATATATGGATTGTTTTACATGATAAATTATTTTAAATGATAAATTAAACACTATTACCAGACTAAATACTAAATTAAATAATAACTTCAACCATAACTCGTGCTATTTTTGGAACATAGCTCCTAAAACCACTATTCGTTTATTCTTCCAATGCGATTTTTATCAGTTTATAGTCAGACATATTCAACCTTGACATTAGCACCGATATTCCTTCCCCATATGAATATTGGAATAGTTATTTGTTTAATTCTCGCCTCCGTTTAGGAAAATCTTAGCTTCAATTTGTTCAGGTTTGTGGTCATAAAGAAATCAACGATAGTTTAATAACTCATATAAAAATTCATCCCCTATTTTATATTTTACTGCCTGGTATGTTTCTTTTTAGGCAGGAGCATGTAGAATACAGCTAAATTAGATATCTCGCCTAGATTGGATCATGGACAAATATACATCATACGATAGGCATCCTTTCCTTCTTTTAGAAAAACATCCGAACAATTAATGGTTTTCGTCTGGTATTTCTATTCGATCGACAGTGTATAGGAACTTCGATTGATCAGCATGCACGCCTTCATTTCCAGTGGATGTTTCATCCTGCAAGGATTTCATTATGATTTTTGTAGTTCACCTACATAATGGTCCCATCATTCCAGTCCTTAGCGACTGTCACTGCGTCATCCCATCAATGCATTGAAGCATTTCAGTCCACAAAAGCTTAATCCTCATGCATTTTATCTTTACACACTACTCCATTATGCAACAATTCAGCATCAAGAACTTCAAGCATCACACTTTCAGGTTATCTACCCATTTTTGTGTTGTAGAATTATTATATCATACATGTCTATATGTGTGTTTTCATTCAGCTGCAATAACGGTGTGTGCCTCGCATGCATGTAGATAGCCTAACGATGTTTTCCTCCGACTACATGTGTGTTTTCAAGCTAAAGCAATTGGTTGGTGGAGACTGTTATGGAAGCTAAAGAAATTCTAGAATTACTTAATCATGTGTGACTACAAGCGTGATCTTACTATAACCCTTGCACTATATGTGTGACTATATCTGATTCACATTGTTCCTTCATACTGGCCTTGCATGCTATTCCCATGTCTATTACCTCTACATGCGCAATTTTTTTATAGCTTCACTATTTTTTGTTTACAAGTCAATACCCATGCTTCATGTTTAATGTCCCATATAATGCATATTTAGTCCATGCATGATATGCATACTATTATAATACGGACTCGTATATTCGGTCCTTCTTTGGCTATGTATTAGTATATTTAGTCCATATTTGTATCTTTTTTTCTAGTATACTGATCATCTATGAGAAGATCCCATATAATGCAATCATATATGCATACTATTATGTCATCTTCCATCAGTCATGCTGATGGATTTATTTATTATTTTTACTAATATAACTAAATCTTGAGTGCTCTACTCACTTTGAGGACCACTCTTTCATCAAAAACAATTGTAACTACAATCGTATAATATTTTATTTAAGAATTTTATAACACTTATATATATTAAATGACGATTTAATCATTTGCTTATATCTCAATATAATGTTATATATGACAGAAAACAAATCCCTAAAGAATATTTTACTTCGAACGAAATTGGTTTCAAATTTAGGATTTGCAACAAATTACATAATTACCTTTATGTTATACTCCATTAACTTTACATGTACATTTGTTTCAATGGATGTAACTACAATCCATAAAATGCTTCTTCTAAGGATTTCCCCCTTATATATGTGTAATGTATTTAATTCATTATTTAATATCACTATATAACATCATATATAAATGAAAATAAAACCAAATGCATACTTCATTCCGAGCAAGGCTCTTCAATAAGAGTTAAGCTACGTAATAAGTTACATAATTTCTCTTAGGTCAAACCCTTAATTAACTATATCATCTAAAACTTGCCTCCAGCTAGTAGAATTAATCCTCTAAGTCAACCTATTCAAGGAATACATAATATAAGAGAAAACATAGAGAGGATCAAACATAAAGCCTGGTGAAAAAGAAATGTCACAACCTGCATTATTACTAATATGCTAATACATTGTGTACAATACCAAATGGTGTAATACAATGTAATGAAACCTGCCTCAACTATACTTCACCCACATCTAACAAGTTAGCATATTTCTAATATAGTGATATGTAATATGCGATAAGCCTATTAATTACTAATCACCATAAAAAAAGAGCATGACTTAACCGCTACACACTAGGCTAGTAGGCCTCTTATCTCCCGATATGACCAAGACCTGCTAGGTATGGTCATCATTTAATACCAATACCACGATGGTTCAATGCATCATACACCATCTATAATCACATTGGAATCAAACCGATAAATACATGCCTAACCACTAACAATGGCTTACCTAAAGGACTTAGGATAGGCAACTTGATGACCAAACCCCTTGCTACAAGGTAGCTTAAGGTCTATGACCTTTGCTACCAAGATGTTTAGTATCAGAGGATGTTGGAATTGCCTCAGTTGATATACACAAACATCATACTAAAACATTTAATAAGATAAATTACTTATGCATGGGTAGAAGGAATGTAGCGACCCAACTTTCTAACACCAGAAAGTCGCATCACTAATTAAGAAAGAAAGAGATAGAAGAAGAAAAAGAAAGAGAAAGAAGAAACACAACAACATCAGATAACTCACAGCGGAACGAATGAAATATAATATATCATATAAAATATTACATAGTATCATATTACATCAGAGTACACAACTTATACAACAAATATTAGACAGTTATAAACATCTGTCTAACTATACAACTCAAGATATCACAAGATACAGATACAACACAAACACAGCGGAAGCATAATATATCTACACGTGGAAGCCTCCTGCTCCATACCTCCTCCAGAATTCGTCAAGCAAACCTGAATCACTCGACTACTCATACATAATATGAGTACCCAAGAGTTTAATAAAACAGAAAATAAACACTCGGGTCAGACAGGGGTCTGGTGTGAGTAAACGGGTTAAAAATTGCTTAACTTTAGAAAACCTTTGAAAAGAAAAGGTGTCACGTAAGACTTCCCACCCATAAACATGGAAAAGTTTTTACCTTACGCTAACCGAAACATTTGATAGGAAATCTAGTGATATTATAATAGTGTCTAGGGTTTTCAAATAAATAAGAAATAGCCGAAATTGTTACATTTATTAAATTCCAGCTACTAGCCACAAAAGTGGGTAATACAAACAAAACCGTAGGGTCTCGTAGGAAGAATGGGTTTCCATCAATGGCAGGGCTATCGGGGTACCGCCCGTCACAGTACGTGGCCTAGATCACAGTACCGGAACCATTCCTTACTGAACAGTCTCGAGTAAGATCATCTCGTGATTGGCGCGACCAACCACCCACTAAGCCGAAATAAAAGGGACATCTAGACAGGAATGACCTCACCCTGAAATGGGTGCTACCCACCTAGCCTTGCTGCACCTTTCATGTTTTAGCCATTCCTGGTTGATGAGGCTTGATGCTGCGCTTACCTTTGTAGAATACATCTATCTTAGAATGCTCATCGTCCACCTGACGATGTTCTGAAAGCATTCAATCCATACAAGTTCGTTCCGGGTTCGAACGAAATCGAAGGCACTATCTCATTGCACTCATTTTGGAATCACCCTCAGAGTCAACGACCATAGCCCTTGCACTCTGAATCACCATCTCGAACCTATAAGTACTATCTCCGTCAAACTCATCACCGAATCACCCCCAGAGTTTATACTGACGAATAGTTCTTACACTTCGAGTCTTCACTAAGCTCCACTTGTATTCACGACCTAACGTTTAATTTGGATTGATGTGTTTTTTCGGATATCCAAATATGGAAACCCGATCCCGGTCTCACCGAAACCAAACGTCATTTTAATGTCCAAGTTGTTTAAGGGTTTTAAACAGTTAAACTTATATTCAGGATGATATAACAGATAGATGAATCACATTATCACAATAAATAATTCATATCAACACTCATCTCACAAAGTAGCATATCACATATCATAGATATCCAAATCATCCAGTATCAACCAATCACCCAATATCAATCATCCAATATAAATCAATCAATATCAATCAATCATCCAAAAGCAGAATTGATTAACTGAAAATCAATTGGATTACCTAAATCCTTCTTCATTAATTTATTCCAAATAAATAAATTAATCATCTTTTAATGATCTTCTTTAATTAATCTTCCTTGATTAATTTATACTTTAATTACATTCAAGTAATTAACCTTAACCATATTCAGTAATTATCCTTTAATTACTATCATTAATTACAATAATTAACGATTCTTCATTTACTTCCATTAATTAATTAATTATGATTAATTACATTAAACCTCAATTAATTACAATTAATTAATCGCACTTTAATTAACCATTTTTATTAATCAACCTTGATTAATTCATTAATTACATTAACTAATGATCCTTATTAATTAATAATCTTTTGATTAATTAAATAATTAACTTGTAATTAACCATCTCATTAATCATAAACAGTAATTAACAACTTGTAATTACTTATCATAATTAATATCTTAATTGTATTAACCCTTTGATTAATTAATATAATTAATTAATCTTTAGTTACTTCATTAAGTAATTATTAATCAATTTAAAATAATTAATAATAAATAATTACTCAATGAAGTAACTAAAGATTAATTAATTATATTAATTAATCAAAGGCCACATATATACCTTGTATAGGATCGTCGCCACTATCCTACTTCATTCTGGAATCTCCACCGCGTACACGGTTGTTAAAGTGGTTTTTGGTGTTAGAGAGTATGACAACTTTCGATCCCGGTCTCTTTAACAACCAAACGTTATTATAGCACCGCAATCATTTCAAAATAGTTTATACTTCAAAACCAAAATATCATTTCCATTTCAAACCATATCAACACAATATCATTTTTCACTTCAAACATATCTATTTCCAAAATCATATCACTTTCAAAGTTATAACACATTCGAAACCAGAACACTTGAAATTACAACACTTTGGAAATCATAACACTTTTAAATCATAACACTTTGAAATCATAACGATTTGAAAATCATAACGCTTTGGAAAACTATAACACTTCCCTTTAAACAGTTTAGATATTAGTAATAGTATATATAATAAAGTAGTTTATAAAGTAATTTAAAATAATTAATAATACGTCAAGTTCTAGTGGTCCAGTGGTTTCCACATAGTGGATGTGGCTACATTGTGTTGTAGTGGCACCGGATCGATTCCCAGCGGCCACAATAATGAGACATAAGTGGTCTGGGCACTATAAAACCAGTCTAACCAAAGGTCAGGGCGACATAGTCTCCCTGTCCCCAAAGTTTTGTCAAGTTCTAGTGGTCCAGTGGTTTCGACATAGTGGATGTGGCTACATTGTGTTGTAGTGGCACCGGATCGATTCCCAGCGGCCACAACAATGAGACATAAGTGGTCTGGGCACGATAAAACCAGTCTAACCAAAGGTCAGGGCGACATAGTCTCCCTGTCCCCAAAGTTTTGTCAAGTTCTAGTGGTCCAATGGTTTCGACATAGTGGATGTGGCTACATTGTGTTGTAGTGGCACCGGATCGATTCCCAGCGGCCACAATAATGAGACATAAGTGGTCTGGGCACTATAAAACCAGTCTAACCAAAGGTCAGGGCGACATAGTCTCTCTGTCCCCAAAGTTTAATAGTCTCCCTGTCCCCAAAGTTTTAGAATCATTAATGGCTACAGGCGATTAGGCGAATTGGCTCCTGGCGTCATCCCTCGTAATTCATGTCCGTATCCCCAACCTTTTCTCAACGTCTCCCCTCCCCCTCATCAACGCGCTCTGGCCGTTGCTTTAGATCCATGCCTGATGCTGTTGGAGCTCGTCCCGACCTCCTCTCGTCCCATGATTTTCCACCACTCTCTGCTATCAATCAGCCCCCCCAATCTTCTGCTTCCCACCATCTTTCGAATGATGCTATTGCGGTAGCAACCAGCTGTGCTGCTGTGAATACGACTACGTCAAAATCTGGAGCATCGATTATCCTCCCAATGACCAGCTCCAATGTAAGTGTTGTTGACTTACCCAGTTTAGATTTGGGTCACCTTGTGTCGGAGACGTTGGTTATGGACTGTGTACATGTTATGGCTAGTCCAGTGGCTCCTATGGCTTCGCTTGCTTGCAACAAATTTGGTTCAGAGTATGGAACTCCATCCGCTCGACAAAATGCCAATGCCAATGCCAATGTTGGCCCTGTGCTCACTGTTTTAACGCCTGGTGATTGCTTGCATGCGGTCGTTTCTCCCAATGTGGTCCATAGCCCCAATCCTGAGGCTACATCTGGTGTTGTGGAGTGTTGCCCTACTGCCCCTAGTTCAACAGTTCCCAGATCATGGTCTTCCCTTTTTACATCCATGCCCCGTAATGCGGGAGTTTATGAACCAGTTGATTTCGAAATCATTGAAGAAAACGGAGTTATGATCCCTCCCCCGTGTTATGCAAGCGGGTTTGGATTTTTGGTCAGGATACGTAGTTGGATTCTTTTTGGACCCTAAACATCGGCTTCATGATGTGGCTGCTGTTTGGTCAGGATACGTAGTCGTGTTCTAGAGTCTGAACCCTCCTTCTTTGACGGATAGCCTTTTATTCTTACCCCCTGGTCTCCGACGGTAGCTTGTGTTCGTGAGCAAGTTTTTTCTATCCCTGTTTGGGTTTATTTCTCCCAAATTCCATCTGCTTTACAGCCGTTGCTTGGCTTGAATTGGCTTGCGTGCAATATTGGAAAATTGAAATGTTTTGACACTAATACGGTAGCGCGTGATAAGCTTGTATTCGCCAAAGCCTTGATTGAGATTACTCCCGATAAGCCTCTTCCCTCCTCTATTCCTGTTCAGCTAGTCGTTGGTCATGTGGTGGATGTTCGCGTTCGTTATGGTTGGGTCCCTGACATTTGTTCCTCCTGCCATTCTTTTGAACATATTGACGCTGATTGCGTGCGCTCTGTAGTTCCTGCTGCTGCTCCTAAGATCCCTCTGCCTCGTCCTCCGCTAAGAAAATGGGTTCCCAAGGCCTCTCTGGTTGCTGCTGTCTCTGGTCCATCCCTTTCCTTAGTGCATCCTGTTTCCCCTGATCCTGGTGTTGCTCCTCCAGTTCCCCCTGTGGTTAAGGTTCTCTATCCGCCGAATGTTGTTTGGGCTGAGTCAGAACATTGTTGGGTTGATTGTCGTTCTGACATGAGATACAACCCCGTGGATAACTCATATTTTCGATACATATCTGATGATTTATTGGATCTTCGATGCCTTTATTATGGTATATCTGGTGATTCCTTGGTTCTAGACATGGATGGTTCGTTTGCTGCGATGAATTCTGCTCTTCTTGCTGATTCTGCCTGGGACCGATCTTTTGTTTACTCTCCAGGCATTGACTGTTATGATCCTTCCCTTGCTGCTCTATTTCGACCCTTTTTTGGACTTCTTGAGGGTGGATCTATGAATTCTTCCAAGGATGATGAGGGAGTGGGTGTTTCTTCCTCAGCGGAGGAGAAATAGCCGTGATATTTATTTCTAGTAGATGTGACGTATCTGTCATACTCCTGTGCTGTATTAGATGTTTATTTTCTCATACTTAGTAGCTAAGGTGCCTCTGCCTTACTCATGTACTTCAACCTTATTACTTTCGTAATAATAGTGGTCGGTCCACTATAAAACCGTCGGCCTTGCCAAAAAATAATAATTAATAATACTTAATTAATTACTTTATCAATTAATTACATTTTAATTAATTACACTTAGTAATTAATCTTAAATTAATCACGTTAATTAATTAATTAATTAATCACATTAATTAATTAACTAAAATTAACTAAGTAATTAACCCTTAATTACTTACATATGTAATTATCTTCGAATTACTTTCATTAGATGATTACTCTCTTAATTAATTACTTAACAAATAATTAATTCCATCATTAAATAATCCTTAATTCTTTAATTGATTAATTAATTACTCCATAATTAATTAACTTCAAATCAATTATATTAATCAATCCTTAGATTAATAACATCAAGGGATTATTCATTAATCACTTCAATTTAATTACTCCCATGAGTAATTTTTCACTAATTACTTCCATAAGTAATTACACACTTTCCTTAATTACATTCAATAATCAACCATTAATTACTTCATTAAGTAATTACACTTAATTAATTCATAATTAAGTGATTATTAAAAATTAAATAAACAATTAACTAATTATTTAAAATTAATTAAATAATTAGTTAATTAACTTCTTATATTTCAATATCCTTATTTAATTAAGAAAAGCATTTATCTTAATTAATCTTTACTTATGAACAAATTATATTAATTAAGTATTCTTAAGTTTATATCAAAATGATTTAACATTATTTATCTTCATAAATAAATTATTTGAAATAAATCAAATTTTAATAACTTAAAACAAATTATTCTATTTGGTTTTAAATCATAACAATAACCTTATTTGAGAATAAGGCATTTAGAAATCAAATTTAAAATTTAAAAATACTTTAAACATCTAATTTAAACTTATTTATTTTCAATATAAATTGAAACTTTTTAAATCATTACTTTATAAATTTTACTTAAAACTTTGATTCAATATTTAAATTCAAAACACTCTTTTAAATTGAAATTCAAAATTTATTTAAGATAATTACTTTCAAAGTAAACATCTTAACAATTTAATTTTGAAATAAATTCAATTATCATCTTTAAAAGTTTGATTTATATTTATTTCAAAAGAACAAGCTTCAACTTTATATTTTGCTTCTTTTATAAAACTTAAACTTGATTTTTATTTATTTTAAACAACAAGTATAATCTGCATTTAACATTACTCGGAACCAAACCAACAAACTCGAGTTAACTTTGCAACTTCCATTGCACAGTACTAACTAAAAAGCAACACCCTAAAAATACTCGAGTTCGAAACCCAAATAACACGAGTCAGTCCCGAAGCAAAAACCCAGATTACAACTTCGAATCGTTTCCAAGAAAACGCGTGCTTCCCTTCGGGTCTTGTCTTCCCCAAACTTCAAAATTCCCAGTGTACAAAACGTACACGGTGCACGGCGAACCAAACGACGTCGAGCTTGCCTCCGACCATCACCAAGTCGTCGGCGACCACGTCGACCATTCTCTCAACCCAGATCGAACGAAACACTTCGAATCAAAATTTGACCAGATGCTCGAAACTGCAGAAAACATCGACCACTAAACCCCCACATCACCGACACCACGACGCCGTTAGACCCTCGCCGTCCTCACCATCGAGACGCCACGACCACGAGCTTCAACGCCCCCAAATACGAACGAACTCGATCCACCCCTCATGTTGAAATTTCCTCGACATTCAAGCTGAACAAAACATACTGTAAAACCCTAGATTGATCGAATTCAAACGATTCGATCATAGGAAAAAATTTTCAACATTTTTCCCTTCTTCAACCATCCACTAGCTAGCTTCGATCAAAATTTCAACTCAAATCAATGCGTAGATTGTCAGCAATTCACCCAAATGCCGAAACCCTTCAACACTAAATTCTCAATTGAATATCACTTTAAAAATTATGACTCGCGTATCAAAATTCGTGATTTTCAAACATGAATCCATCCCTATAATGCAAATTTGAAATTAAGCAAATTGATTATTGTGAAAAATTGGTTTTTCACTGTTATTTTGCAAATTCAAAATGAATACTTATAATGAATTCTTGGAATGATTTTTGGTAGTGAAGTTACATGATTCCAATCATTTCTTGTTTACAAATCAAAGACTAATAATGATCAAAGAATGAGATATTTAATTTTAAGACGAAAAGTCAAAATCTGTTAAAATAACAGAACTTACATTTCCATTTACACGTATTCAAAACAAACATGCATTCATGTAAACTAATATTCACCATCAAAGCAAATTTCATTGCATGCATCATCCTTCAATCATAGATTAATTAAAACTGCTTTTAAAATGATTTACTCACATTTTCACAGAGAACATAACATGTTTAAAAACTTTCCAGGCCTTGAATCTTTAAATCTGAAAAGACTTTGATTTGTTTTGCTGAAGAAAATCCTCTGCATTTCTCAAATGATGATCTAAAATGTTGAAACTACTGTTGAAAATTCCTTTGGATTGTAGTAATTTTGAAGTTGCAGATTGGTTTTGTTTTGCAGATTTAGTCTCAGATTTTGAAGTTGTAGGATTTTAATTTTGTTTTGCAGATTTTAATTCTCAGATTTACTTATCTATTTTTTTCTTCTTAGTTCAGCTGAGAAATAATGGAAGAAGAGATGAAAAAGTTTATTTTAAATTGAATTATGTAATGTTTATTAAAATTAAAAAAATGAATGAAGACACTTGTCACTAACATATTTTAAAAAAGTTACAAGTGTTAAAGATATTGTATCTTAGATTTACAAGTGTTCAATTTCCTTAAATAAAGTCATTTAAGTTATATATGCATTGTGAAATATTTATATGCATTAGTGAAATGTTTTTATGATAATAAGCTTTTGAATTTTAAATAAATATACAAGTTTAATCTTTAAAGAAAATTATTATGAAACTAGTTATAATACAAATAAATTCTTATATATGTAATTTGAAAATCTAAAACATTTATATATATATATATACATTTATAATCATTTTAAATTTAACACTTTAAAGAAAATAAAACAAAGCTCTAAATTATCATAAAAATAAAGAATTATCTTATATTTTGAAAACAATTGAATAAATCCTAAATTAACTTTTGAAAAATATTAATTCTAAAACAAAGCTTTAAATTTCAATTCATACATATATATATTATTAATAGATTAAATTCCAAAACAATTCCGAATTATAACATATACATACATATATATTACAATTTGAAAATTCATCTTTTATTTAAAACAAAAGATTTTTCTATCCATAATATATATCAAATATATATATTATAAATAGAATAAAATTTTATTAGCTTTGACAAATAATTCTTATCAATATTGCCAGATTAAAAATTTATTAACCTTTAAAAGATTAAATTTACCAATTTGAATTAAAATTATAAAGAAAAATTACCAATCAATTTAATTATTAATACAGATTATTAAATTGATATTGCCTAAAATTCCGGGTCATCACAACGAACCATCGTTGATGTTGTTTTACTATTAGATTGAAACTTTCTTATGCACCCGATGCAGTGAACGAATATCAAATCGATGTTAAATTCACAAAATGGTGGTTAACAGTATTCTCGAGTATTTACGTAACACATAAAAATTAATTGCAAAAACAACGAACTCCTTATGAAAAAGTATTCGAACTCGAACTTCATAAGTGCCGTCGGATATAGAAAGTTTATCTCAAGTTCATGTTTACCTTGATAAAGGGGATTTAATTTTGAAAGGTTTCAAACGAGTGGTTGTAGCAGATTCAGTTATAAAGGCTAAATACATCACATTTAATAGTTTTACAATGAAAGCAATGTATTAGCAATTTTATAAAAGCCAAGGATGGTTCCCACCATGGAGAATTTAATAATATATTGTGATAACAATGATGCAATATAGATTGTAACAGGAACCGACAAATTGATAAGAGGTCAATATATGTTTTATGTAGTTTACAAGTGATAAAAGATTTTATCAATAGTAGAGAAGTATAATTGAAAAGTAGATATGGAATAATAATAATGCAAGTCCACTTCCTAAGTCCCTTTTGAAAATCTTATGGATCGTATATTATCTAATTTTTGTACAACATGCAAGTGTATAAGTTAATGTAATAATAGACAATAAATAGTAAAGTATAAAAAGCATGCAAACTAGAGTTTTTATACTAGTTCGAAACTCCCATCCTACGTCCAGTCCTGAAGCTTCCCTTCGGTATTTCCTTTAAATGATTACCCTCACTTCGTCCGAAGGAATAAGCTAATATAAAAGTATCTCTGACAATCTTGTGTTTCAAATAACACAGTTTTTGACTTATAGTACAAATCTTCTTATGATCTCCATTGAGTATATGAATATGAATGCTTTGAGTTGTGGGAAGTGATTTAACTAAAATTCTATTTAGTTATAATAAATTGAGAGTATGTGAACAATGTATATGCAAGAAAGTGTTTAGAAATCAAGAGAGTAGAGAATAAATTAATTCAAGTTAGATAATTTCTACTTCTTAATCAGAATGGTATTTATAGATTCAAAAAGATGCAGATGAAGAGTTGTTCCTATTTGAAAAAGTCTGTTCATTTAATGGCTACAACCTTTAGTTGAAAGGTGATTTCCTTTTGTTTCAAAATAGAAGTGTCTTTTTAGAATTGACAGTTTTTCCCCGTAATAGATGTCTGTGGTAAAATCCTCAAACGTCCATGACTTGTTTTAAATTTTAACCCGAGAATTGTCACAGTCGTATGTGGTTTTATCTCTGACGTCTATGAGTTATAAAAATAGTTTCTCCCCTTAATTTTTATGTATATGAAGTTATGTATGATCGTGTATACATATATATACTCTAGGAGACCTTAACAATATTTTATCTAAGATGCTTTTACGGTAGAATAACCTTAGTATGATCAATGAATCTTCGTTTCTCTTTGAGTCTAAATATCTTCGAGCATGGTATCTTCTTGTAGCATATACTTGTAACCTTGATAAGGTCTCTATATATGTATATGATTTCACAACTGTTATCATCGAAACATAATTAGAGGTTCTAACACCTTTCTTAGTTTTGTCTGGGAAAACTGATTGAGAGTATGATTATGATTCACTATAATTTGCCTCTAGTGCAAGTGGAAGATTGATAGAGTTAAAGGTGTACCCTATGAGCAATTATGTAATTTCATTATATAACTCGTTGTAAATAATATTCGTAATAAAATAAACTTTTTATTTTATTTTCTAGTGGATATATTATTATATAGTGATATAAATAGTACATTAAATATATACAAGTAGGAAATCCTTAGGAAAATTATTTAATCTATTGTACTTACGAACATGTTTGTAAAAAAAGGTATCAAATCATATAGAATGGATACTTATCCTTTAATGGTCATAGTCAATATGTATCTAGAATGGGATATCAATATATACCTTAAAACCAATGTATGTAATGCTCTCTATATGATGGATGATGAATTACCCATGACCGTCGAGGACACCAAGGGGTTATATATGTGTAGTTATTTCGAACAATTATAGAGTGACTTTCTGAGAGTGTTATATAGGTTAAAAGTCAAAAAACATCTCATTTGATGATGTGCAATAATTTTTTGGCTTGCTATGAGTTTTGAGTGTCCAAACAATATTCTAACTATAGTCACTCAGGCGACAACGATGATCGTGTTACGGCCATACCACTTAAAATGAAAAACTAGTCAATAGAGGCTTCATATCCTACAAATAGAAGGCTAGTATCATCATAATTGGTAATCAATATAAAGTCAAAATCCTTAGCTAAAGAAAATAGGTTAATCAATAATTATTGTCGGGTTGAATTGTTGACTTCAACATTGGACTTCACAAATAAATATGGATATTATTAGAATGTTGACCATTTACTGAGCTCTAGATGTCTAGGTTATAAAGTGACGACGAAGAAAAAATGTACACAACATATTGTTGCATAAGAGTGTCGCTTTAAAAGTTAAAATCTTTAATTTTACCCATATAATCTATATGCTGTTAGAACTGGGCCAACCCGCAGTGGAAGTTGCTGGTGAATTAAAAAAAAAACCCTTATTGGATCTATGTTGAGTCTATGAAGTCTAATTCATTTAAAACATCTCTAATATTATTTAAATAAAATCTTTTATTTTATTCGAATTTATGAATTATATGGTATTATTTAATTTATATATATATGTAACAAGCTGCATATTTAGCGGTAACATATTTAAATAACTGATTTAAATATTAAATCATTATAGAATTGAAGGTTTGAAATATGACTTTTTGCATACCATCGAATAAGGACTAGAGACCACCTATGTTTAGTTGAGATCGACATTACAAATCAAAATGTATGTAGGTATTGTTGTATTTGGAATTGGGTCATGTAATGGCCAAAAACGACATTGGAATGTATGAAATTATCATCTCGAGGCACTATCTTGGATTTTGACGAAACTAGTGCCATCAGGACCGAAATAATAAGGTGATATATGCCGACAAGTTTAGTAGCGATTCGACATTCCATATGATCATACGAGCTCAAAACATTTAACGTTTCAATTTGAGAAATCAAATTAAATATATATAGTTTAACATATCTATAACTCTCTCTATTTTCACTCTGTCTTCCCATTTCCTCCTCCAGTAAACAAAATTAGCTCCTTCCCTTCAAAAAATAAAATCAATAGCTATAGCCAATGAAATTCGACGTGGTTAGATCCATTGGGCTAAGGGAGGCGAGAGCTCAAAATCCATACCGACATCGTCATGTGTGGTGACATTTAATTTGCAGACCGTACATGGTTGCCGAACTAGGGTTGCGTCATGGAGGAGGAATAGTGGAGTTAGGCGATGAGGTGAGTATCATTGCACTCTTCTCGTGATATGCTTCTCTCGACACCAACCACTAGAGCTCCAGCCCGCTCATGAAAATCACGACATTCAAGGGGGTTGCATGGGTTTTAAGGTCCAGACGAGGGTGGAGGAGCCAAGCTTCGATTTGGAGGGTTCGTCGTGAAAGGCTTGTGAAGTAAAGCATGTTGCATTTGACAGTTCGTTGAATTATAGGGTGTGGATGGAGAAATCCTAAAAGAGGGGTGCATGATATTGGGTACACTTGTGCACTTACATGAATTACGAAATAAGGAAGATGGATTAAGGGGGTACATGAGTTAATTAGGGTAATTAATTACTTAATTAATCTCGTTCCATATTTAATCCTTATCTCTTGCAAACAAGGTTTAATCGAGACACGGTCTTCGCCATTGCACCCGTAATGAGATTCTTTACAAAATGATATGGGCTTGGATTGGATTTGGAAAATTATGAATTTACGATTCAGGTAAGTGGGTTATAACTTTCAATTTATATTTCGATATAAATCCTAGAAACTTTATATATTGAAAGATATTACCTAGTAGAGGTAGAAAATAAATATATATGAAATTATTTCACTATTTGTTTGGATTTGTTTAAATAAATATTCAAGATAATTGATTAAAATCCTATATATTTATATTGTATTCTATTTGTATCAAATGGAGCTTGATAGTGATGGCATTTTGTAAATTAATTAGACTCTAAATTATATTTATATTAGCAATAGAATATTATTATATATTTTATTACTAGTTGGAATAAGAATACGACTTTGAAAAATAGGCTAAAGGACGTAAAAATGATTTATAAACTAATTTGTGTTTTATAAAATAATGGGACGATTTTTTTAAAATAATAGAAAAGAGATTTAAATTTCATTTAAAAGAGTTATTAAATAAAAGAAGGATTTGATTGTTAAACAATTGAATTTTTTTATATAAATAGGAGTATGCATGTACAGAAATATCTATATATGTATTTAATCAAGTTGCGAGCGATCTCATGTGGCCATAGCGACCATCGAATGCAATAAGTTGTGCGAGAGAGTGGCAGGTTGAGTAATCACTCTAGTAAAGCTCGAAATGTGATTTGTAAAGTTTTACATGTTTGCGCATATGTTTGTATATATGCTTGCACGATTTGGGTGTATAGACACAGATGTGAGCATCACATGAGGCAAGAAGGTCAATTGTGTTCATTTTGCGTGTTAGAGAAGGCTCGGTCATTATATTCTCCCGTAGAACTCTATACGTGTAAAGAGTGGATTTTGGTATCAAAATTGATTTTCATATAATTTCGAATTCCTTCCAAAACGCCAACAAATGAACCCTGATGGAAGTCGGATGGGTTAGAATCGGGCTCTAGAAGCTAGGCGACTGATCAGGCAAAGTGTCAAAGGAAATGGTATGCGAATTAGCGATAATTTGGCGGGGTTTGTCCCTGTCCAAGTTCATTGTCAGAGCCTAACAACATTCAATCGACTTAATATCATATTTAGTCGACTTAAAATGGATGGAATTAAACCCGAGGTGGAAGCTACAACCAGTGGACTAGGGGTTATTGGGTTTAGTCAGCTGAATGAATACCCTGGCCAATTAAACCCCTGGGTTGAGAATGAACTTCGTGGATTTCTTCCCCGATAAATTATGGTTTTTCACAAGGACTTGGCTCAACTTTGGGAGTCTCTGGGTTATTCGGGGAGCCAGGATGAAAGGCAAAGATCAAGACTTGAATTCGAGTGTTAAATGATTCCTTTGGAATCAATAATGATCGTGCATGGGGCCGGTATGGTGATTGGTCGCACGATCATGTACGATGAGGGTGTACAATCGAATGAAGTAATTACATACTTCAAGGGTAGACTCCGAGGTACATATAGTTTGATAAATTAATTGGCCTTATACAAGTGGTCATGCCTATTATTAGATCTTGATAGACGTCTACCTATGTTAATGTGCTGGTTATATTTATTATAGGATCATGATAGAGGTCTGAGTATGTTAGTGTATTGGCTCTACTTATTATAAGATCAAGATAGATGTTTGGGCACGTAGTCTACTGACTCTATATATTGATAAATCACGATAAATGATGCCTGGAAACATTATTATACCAACTCTACTGGTTAATAAACGCATTAGATGAAGTCTAGGTACGTTAGCGTACTAACTCCATAGGTAGGTAGATCGCAATAGATAATGTATGGATATGATAGTGTATTAACTCTATTTGTTAATAGGTCACGATAATTCGTGTATGTGTACGTTAGTGTACCGACTCTAATTGTTACTAGATCAAGGTAGATGTCCAGAAACATTAGCATATCAACTCTAAGTATGATTGGATCATGATAGATGTTCGGATATGATAATGTATTGACTGTATTTATTATAGGATTGCGATATATGTCCATAACTGATTCCAGCCATCAGTAATGATAGGTATTGATTTGTATTCCTTATTTATATTTTGTTGTATGTTGTGTGTGTTATGCGTTGGTTATTGTTATTGCTACATTTACTATTATCATGTACCTCAATATAGACTTCTATTATGATTACCCTACTTTTGGATGTTGGGTTACCTATATCATAGTATGACTATACGTTTCAGTCACATTATATTAGTAGTGTTGACTTGTTGATTATAGGATAAGAGAAGGTTATAGTATGATTCCCTATTTTGAGATAGGTTTACTATATTTATTTATAGGTAGTTTGGATTACCCCTAAGCCACGTTTTTGGAGAGGGTCGGTTGTGATTTAGTAGTTTATGTCTATTTGTACATAGTTTTATTATACAGTATTTTGGGGTGGTTCCCCTTACACCAGGATTTATGTATGACCTGCGTTTTATCTTTGTCTGCTTATGTTATGAAAACTCTAGGGTACTAGATTGAGTAATTTGGGACTCAGGTGCTTTGGGATACACTCGCTAGATGCACAGCCGGAGCATTTTAAAGGCACAGATTCGATATTTTGTGACATGTATACTTGATATTTTATTAGTACATGACAAACAAGTTATCTGTAATGAGACCGTGGTTTTAGATGTTTATTCAAACTCTGTTCTTTTTGAAGTTGATGAATTCTGACTTTCTGTACTGATGCTTATTTATCGGCTGCTTCCGCTATTGTGGCCTTTTAGATATTATTATTTTATTATGTTCATGTATATTGAGTATATTATATATTGCCACTTTGTTGTGTGATCATATCGATGTCTTAGTTTAGTGTTTTTCTTAAATTTTACCATAACAATCTGTCTTCTTGGGCATTCCAAGAAGAGCGGGTTGTTGCAGTTGGTGTCAAAGCCTAGACTCAACACTCGGACTAAGTAGAGCAGTTTGAGTTAATCAATTTGGTAGTAAGAGATACATAAAGGGAGCATGCTTGTATTTTTCTTCTATATTATATTGTATACATTGCTTGTCTTTTGGACTTGAATTGTTTCTACTGCTAGTTACTAAGGTATGGTCATTAGGTTATCCGCATGAGCAGACGGAGTGCATGAATGACTTCGAATAGGCAGTTTGTGATGCCTGATTAGTTCAAAGACTATTTAGCTAACATAAAAGATGTTCCATCGCTATGAACATTTTTAGCATATTGCGGTTAGTGCTTGAAGTGGTATGGCCCTTTGGGCATCAGCATTTCTAGCCCAACCAGCTTTAGAGTCTTCAAAGCAATGCTGATATTTCCTTAGCCCTTTGGACATCAGTATTTCACTTTTTCTTTCAATTTCCTCCTTTAGTAAACGAAATTAGCTTCTCCCCTTCAAAAAATAAAACCAAGATCTATAGGCAATGAAATTCGATGTGGTTGGATCTGTTGGGCTTAAAGAGGCGAGAGCTTCAAATCCATCCCAACATCGTCATGTGTGGTGACATCTGAGGTGGTGGCAGTACATGGTTGTAGAACTAGTGTTGGGTCATGGAGGAGGAATAGAAAGAGTTAGGCAACACAGTGAGTGCCATTGCACTCCTCTTCATGATGTCCATCTCCCAACACCAACCGCCAGAGCTCTATCCTACTCATGAAAATCAAACGTTCTACAAGGGTTTCTAGGTCACGATGGGATAAAGGAGTCGAGGTTCGATTTGAGGGGTTCATCCTAGTGGGTTTGTGGAGTAGAGAATGTTGCATTCGATGGTTCATCGAATTATATGGTATGGATAGAGAAATTTTGAAAGAGGGGTGCACGATTTAGGTTGCACTTGTGCACGTACAGGAATTGTGAAATGTGGAAGATGGATTAAGGGGGTAAATGAATTAATTAAGGTAATTAATTATTCAATTATCTTTAGTTAATCTCATTCCTTATTTAATCCATCTTTTGCATATGAGGTCCAATCGAGATGTAGTCTTTGCCATTGTACTCGTAATAAGATTATCTACAACATGGTATAGGCTTGGACTAGATTCGGACACTTGCAAATTTATAGTTCAGGTAAGCGAAATTATAAATTTAAATTTATATTTTGGTACAAATCCCTGAAACTTTATATATTGAAAGATATTACCAAGTAAAGGTAGAAAACACACACACACACACACACACGTGTGTGTGTGTTTGTGTGCGTGTGCGTGTATGTGTGTGAAATTATTTCACTATTTGTTTGGTTTTTTTGTGTAAATATTTAGGATAATTGATTAAAATCCTGTATATTTATATTGTGTTTTGTTTGTATTGAATAGAGCAAGATAGCGATGATATTGATTTATAGCGTAATTATAAATTAAGAAGGCTCTAAATTATCATTATATTAGTGACAGGAATATTATTACTAATCGAAAATAAGAATATGATTTTGAAAAAATTGGCTAAAGGGATGCGAAGATTTTTTAAAAATAATAGAAAAGAGAATTAAATTACGTTTAAAAAATAAAAGAAGGATTTGATTATTAGCCAACTGGTTTGTTTATATAAACATGAGTATATGTGTACGAAAATATCCATATGTGTATATAATCAAGTATGAGCAACCTCATGTGGCCATAGCAACCACTGGGTGTGCGAAGTTGCTTGAGAGTGTACTGGGTCAAGTAATCGCTATTGTGAAGCACGGAATGCGATTTTTGAAATTTTACGTGTTTGTGCATATATGTGTACATATGCATGCACATGCAAGCCTATAGACACACATGTGAGCATCACATGAGGCGAGAAGTCAATTGTGTTCATTTTGGCTTGTAAGAGAAGGTCGGGTCGTTATATTTGCCCGTAGAGCTCTACATGTGCAAATAGTTGATTTTGGTATCAAAATCGATTTTCGTATACATATGGAACCCTTTTCCAAAACGACAACAAGTGAACCTCGTTGGAAGTCCGATATGATAAAGTCGGGTTCTGAAAGCAAGGCGAATCATCGGGTGAAGCATCGGAGGAAACGACATGCGAATTGGTAACTGTTTGGTGGGGGGTTTGTCCCTGCCCGATTTATCACTGGAACCTTGAAATATTCGGTCGACGAAATATTTTCAGCCGACCAAATAGGGGTGGAGTTGAACCCAAAGGGGCCAAGCTACAAATAATGGACAAGGGATTATTGGGTCCAGTCGACTGAGTGAATACCCTGGTCAACTGAACCACTGGGTTGAGAATGACTTTTGGGGATTTCTTCCTCAATCGATTATGGATCTTCATAAGGTCTTGGCTCGATTTCAGGGATGCTCTAGGAGACGTGGGGAGATAGGATGCATCATAAAGCTCGAGACTTAAATGCGAATGTTAAATGATTCCTTTGGAATCAATAATGCTTGCGCACGAGGTCGGTATAGCGATAGATCGCTCGTTCACGTTCGGCGAGCTTGTACAATCAAATGAATTGAATTCGTACATTCGGGGATTGACTCCGGGGTACGTATAGTTTGATAAATTGTATTTGCCTTATATTAATGGCCATTCCTATTATTAGATCCTGATAACGTCTTGGTACGTTAGTGTGTTGGTTCAATTTATTATGGGATCGTGATGGAGGTCTAAGTACGTTAGTGTGCTGGCTCTACTTATTATAAGATCAAGATAGATGTTTGGGTCTGTTAGTGTGCTGACTCTATATATTGATAGATCGTGATAGATGATGTCTGGGTATGTTAGTGTACCGACTCTGTTTGTTAATAAATCGCGATAGATGAAGTATAGGTACGTTAGTGTATTGACTCCATAGATTGATAGATCGTGATAGATGATGTCTGGATACGATAATGTATTGACTCTAATTGTTAACAGATCACGATAGGTAGTGTATGTGAACGTTAGTGTACTAAATCCAATTATTAGTGGATCGAGATAGATGTCCGAGTAGGTTAACACACTGACTCTAAGTATGAGTGGATCATGATAGATGTCCGAATACGATAGTGTACCGACTCTATTTATTATAAGACCATGGAAAATGTCTTTAGTTTATTCCACCTGTTAGTAATTACAGGTATTGATTTGTATTCCTTAGTTATCTTTCATTGTATATTGTCCGTGTTATAAGTTGGTTGTAGTTGTTATTGCTGCAGTTACTATTATCTTGTACTCGTAATAGACTTCTATTATGATTACCCTACTTATGGATGTTGGGTTACTTATATCATAGTATGATTGCTATGTTTCAATGAAATTATATTAGTTATGCTGACTCGTTGATTACAGGGGAAGAGTAGGTCGTGGTATGATTCCCTATTTTGAGATGGGTTTGCTATACTTGTTTACAGGAAGTCTGGATTACCCTTGAGCCACGTTTGTGGAGAGGTGCGGGTGTGATTTAATGGTTCCTGTTTATCCGTGTTTAGTTTTGATATACAGTATTTTAAGGTAGTTACCTTCACACCATGCTTTATGTCTGACCGGCGTTTTGTTTTTGTCTGCTTATGTCATGACAACTCTCAAGTACTCGATTGAGTAGTTCAGTGTCAAGTGCTTTAGGGTATGTTAGCTGGATGCACAACTGGAGCATTTTGGAGGCATGGCATAGATAGTTTATTGTATGTATACTTGATATTTTATGAGTATATGATAGACCTATTATCTGTATATGTGAATGTTGTATCGGTTGTTTGTTCAAAACTTTGATCTTTTCAGGGTTGATGTACTCTGACTTCCTGTACTAGTACTTATTTATCGGTTGCTTCTGCTAGTGCGGTCTCTTTTATGTTGATATTCTAGTATGTTCACTTATATTCAATATATTATATATTGCCACTCCGTTGTGGGATCTTATCGATGTCTTTGTTTAGTGTTTTGCTTAAATTTTACCCCAGTTATCCCGTAACTTCTGGTAATACCCAAGAAGATGGATCGTTGGGGTATAACACGTCCATGAATAAATTTCGAGATTTACATCGCAACGGGCACGTTAGCTCATCTGATATGTGTGTGTTGCCCAAATATATGTATAAATATAAACTCTCTCTTATATATAAATATTATATATATACATATCTGTATGTATGCATGTATATACATGTTAAGTTTGTTTAAATAATTTATGTGAATGTAAAATATATTTAAATATATATATATAATCTTATAAATAAATTAAATATATGTGCATATTTTAATAATATATCTATTTAAGATATAAATAATTTATTTATATCTTGAAATAAATTAAAAAAATTAAAAATGTAAAAAAATTATGTATTCTAATATAAATATAATAATAAAATAATATTTTATTTTATTCAATATACATATAATCATAAATATATTTAGAATATACAAACATCTATATATTTGGTTATAAATTATTAAAAAAATATTTTTAAAGAATTCCAGATCTTTTGTACAGCATAGAAATAATTAATTATTATTTGTATTATTTTGAAATATATTTTAATTGAATATTCATTCGTAATTGCATAGAATATTAATAAAACTGTTTACATAGTCTTTATTTCAAGTTTAAATTTCCAATCAATCATAAATGATATTTTCAAGTTTGAAAAAATTCACATTTTTTCCGATTCGAATTTATGTTTAAATAATTTTTTAGTTTTCTGCCGAATTAAATAGCACTTTTAAACATAAAAGTAATGGTTTTAATTTTTTATTTTCTAATAGAGAGCTTATCTAATATTAAAATGATCTTATAAAATTTATTATTTTTTCATAATATATTTGATTTTATATGTTTTATTTATGTATTACATAGATTTAAATTATACTACATAATAATAAATAATTATACAAATTACACCTTACTATCAAAAATTACTATTACTATAAAAATTTATATTAAAATCATATGACTAATCTCAACCATAGTATCATGATGTAATTAAATATAAACCATAATATGCAATTAAATAATATATATAATTTCATAAAAATTAATTATAATATACTTGATGGGGCTGTACTGATCTAATGTGTATAAACAAATTGATTTTTAACATAAATATGTACATACATATAACCAAACTATTTTGTAACAACATTGTTACATACTAGAATCGTTACTTAACTAACAATATAATAATAATATTTATATACAGTGAAATATTATATAGAAAATTATAAATTATAATTTGATAATAACCATACCTAAGTATTAAAGGCTTGAAGTACACCTTAAAAAAGATGAACTCTCCCCTTCGAAACTTTATTATTCAGCAGATTATTAGTCCATGAACCGTTGACCTTCAATTATCAGATAGTGATTGAATTCTGGCTATTTCGATCTTGATATGGCAGTAAAAATTCTAGTCAGATTAGTTTTGATTTACTGATATAGCGGATGAAAAGAGGAAAAAGTGGATCTCACTTCATACTTACCCTCCCTCGATCTGAGTCATCCAAAATCAAGCATCTAAACCTTATTTTGAGCTGCCCCTATGTCCGTGTTGTTGGCGAAATTTCACCCATCATGATAGGCCTAAAACCATTATGCCCAAAGTAAATATTATTTAATTATATTTAATTTAATCGCCCATCAATATCATATATCGATTGATATATTTATAAGTATTATAAATATTTCTAGTCATATTTATTCCTCAAATCATAATCATAGTAAAAGTTTATAATTAATATTTCACAAATTTTAATTAATTTATAACATTTATAAACTAATTAAATCATTTGGTTAAAGGAGAATTCATCGTTTTGGTTGAGTGACTTGTCAAGCGTAAATATAACCAGCGAGTAATATCGAACTATTTGAATATTAGTGTTCCCGCGTCACTTAGCAGGCGGTGTGATGTTTTGGCCAAATTTATCTCTTATTCAGTTGCGGTAAAAACTAATTTCACTTTTGTTAAGCATTTCCTGACTGTGACTTTTATTTACACCTATTCTCTTCGTCAAAATTATTTCACTTTGGACTTATGAAATTTAGTAATAGTCAAAATTCCAGTATCTTCCACAATCAACTCTATATTCTAAACAAAAAATCTTTAGTTTAATAATAATAATTATTATTGACTGAGCTGCTCTAGCCAGAGACTTTGACTTTGTATTGACTTGAGTTGACCATGATACTTACCCATGCAACTTAGGAGATAAATGCACTCTTGAATAGTACCTCATTTCCAATACTTCCACCTGACCCAACTGTTGTCACTCGATGGATGTCATGTCATGACTTGATTGTAATCAAACGAAGCTTAAATATTGAAGATACACAGTATACTTAAGTCGAGAGAACTGTGTAAATTAGTCACATCAATTTGTTTCTATTTGATCTTAGTTATATTAACAAATATAAAATTATCGATTGAATATTTCCATAGTTATCCAGTAACTATCATTAGGTAATGTGCTTTAGTCTCAATGGATACATCGATATCCAGTCTCGATGCATCTTGACTAGAAACATTTAAAATGAGATAGCTATTTTCATTATGATAAATTACTCACTGTTATGACACTTTGCAATTACTATCACAAAACCTACCACTTATGGATTTTGTATTAAATAAACTTTTAATTAAATTAGTTAATTAATATAGCATATTACATCAGTATAAAATAGAAAGAAACAACCTTTTATTTTAAACAAGATTGGTTATCGAGTTGGATATAAGTAACAATTTACATAATTGCCTCTAGAGCATTCCCCTAACTCAATCAATCTCCCACTTGCACTTAGGATCAATTATGGAATCTTATTCAACTCCTTCAACGGTTTCCTTAAAACCGATTGGTTCAGTCCCTCGGTGCGATGGAATAGGTATTCATAAATATTTTACAAACTTCTATATATATTGTTAGTCCGTGAGATGATGGTTTTGATGACAACAACCTTAGAATAGATTATAAAATATAAATACTAACATTATAAGTTTAGATATATATGTATACGCAGGTTTTAACCATGCATGTACCAAGAATGAAGACTGTACAATATAGAGATTCAAGATATCAAGATTGAAGACTCATGAGTATCAAGAATATCAAGAGTTTAAGAATTGAAGTAATTTATTCTTTAATTAGAATTTTTTTTAAAGCTCGTAGAAAAGCACTGACATCTTAAAATTCAATTTATTCGTGGAATGGAATCCACTTCGAGCCTGTTAAAGGGATGGAACCGTAAGTAGGCTGGAACCTACGAAAAATCTAGTGGAACATTATTATGTATCCGCTAACTTTTTATTCAAAATAATTTTTAGAAATTATATCATGTTTTCAAAACCTTCCTTTTAAAAGCATCAAAAACCTCTATCCTGATTTTAAATAATTTTAGCCTCAAAATTATCTTTAATTTCAAAGTCAAAATTACTCCTGATTTTAAACTATCTTTTAAAATAATATATTTAACTTTCAAATATTTATACTTAAGATTTAAATATAAAATTGTAGTTAAATTATATATATTTATTATTCTCTATATTTACTTATGTTTTTTAACTATAGTCAAGTATATTAGAAAAGTTTAAAATAGTTTTATATAAGGTAAAGGTTATTTTCAAAGAAAATCAAATCATCAAAAATTGCTTTGAGATGTCGACGTGCCTGTGGTGACCATGTCGACATGGTGTCAGTTGAGTTCAAAATTTAAATTTCAAAATAAGTGTCTATTCGCCATAACTCTTCATGAATGGACATGGCTGTTGTTCTTCTATAAATAGGGGTATGTTTCAACGAATTTTAGATCAGATTTTCTGGTTTTTCACCCCTCTTCTTCTTCCACATTTCTTAATACATACTCTTACCATTACTCTGCCGAAATCAATATTGAATCATACTCGATTACTTTTAGTTTGATTCTCTATCACTATCTCAACAAGGTTCTCAGTGCTATTCAGAGTTATAGACTTCTTTGTAATCTATTAAGCGAGAAAAGTGTGATTGTGGCCTTGAAAATCAATCAAGCGAGAAAAGGTGTGATTATAGCCTTGGTAAATCAATTGGGTAAAATTGTGGCCCGGAAATCAAGTATCTCTACCCAGAGGATTGAAATTCTGGAGGGTGTACCTCGTAGCCTTGAAATTGAGGGTGTAGTTGTACAATTTCTTTTGAAAGGAAATCCATACTTGTGTTGCAGGACTGGATGTAGGGTAACTCCGAACCAGTATAAAATCTGGTGTGTTATTTCCTTTACTGCTTTTAGTTTATTTCTGCATCTGTGTTTGTTTCTATGATTATCCCTGTATCTGTAGATTGCATACATCTGTGTCTAAATTAACATAAACTCAAAAAGATTTAGTAATTCTTTATAAACACTATTCACCACCCTCTAGTGTTAATCCTAGCCTTAAGATCCGTAATCCGCATTTCTTTCAATTGGTATCAGAGCAAGGTTTTCAAAGTTTCATATATGATTTTAGAAAAAAGATTTCAAAATGGCTATATTTGTTAATACTAGTTTAGAAATATTCAAATCATCGTTGTTACATGAGTCTGCATATAATCAATATTCAAATTCAAGTTATCTATCAAAATTGTTTGATGTGCAGGAATCATGCTTTATGGTTGTTGAGGAATCAATCCACAACGGACAAATTGTGCAGATCAGAAAGAACAAATGGATACTTGATAATAGGTGTTCTAGATACATGAATGGCAATCCAGAGTACTGAATGTTATTATATACAAAGACGGAGGACTGGTTAACTTTGGAGACAACTCAAAAGGATATGTGATTGGCATCGGCAAAGTCGGTAAAGGGTATAAAATTAAATTTGAAAAAGATAAATGTCACGTCGAAGATAATAATTCAACCATAATATTTGAGGGTGTCAGGAAAAATAATATTTATATTCTTAGTATGAAAGTTTCAAATGATAACCAGTGTCTGTTGGCAAATACAAGTGACCCTTGGATTTGGCATAAGAGATTTGGTCATTTGAATTTCAAACTCTTATCTAGACTGTCAAAACATGATCTAGTAAGAGGTCTCCCTAAAATGAATTTTAAAGTAGATAGTTTATGTGATGCATGTCAATTAGGAAAACCTAGAAAAAGTTCCTTTAAATTAAAAGATATGATCTCAACTTCAAAACCTCTTGAATTACTTCATCTTGATTTATTTGGTCCATCTCAAATTTTGTCAATAAATCATAGTAAATATGTTTTTGTAATTGTAGATGATTATTCTAATTTATATGGACAATATTTTTGAAACATAAAAGTGATACTTTTGAATGTTTTAAGACCTTTTCAAAAAGAATTCAAAATCAATTTTCTCTTAAAATTATAACTATTCGAAGTGATCACGGTGGTGAATTTGAAAATGAAAAGTTTGAGGAATTCTGCAATAAAAAGGGAATAACTCATAATTTTTCATTTTCGAGAACTCCACAACAAAACGGAGTAGTAGAACGTAAAAATAAGATGATTCAAGAGTGTGTGAGAACTATGTTTTCAGATAGTAATTTACTAAAGAATTTTTGGGAAGGAGCAGTTGCTACCGCCTGTTATATTTTAAATAGAATTTTAATTAGACCTCTAACTAATAAGACATCTTATTAACTTATTTATTCAAAGAAACCTCGGGTATCTTATTTTAGAATTTTTGGAAGTAAATGCTTTATTTTAAATATAAAAGATAATTTAGATAAATTTGATCCTAAATCCGACAAAAGAATCTTTATCGGATACTCTAATAGAAGTAAAGCATACAGAGTGTTTAATTTAAAAACTAACACCATTGAAGAAATAATGCATGTTTCATTTGATGAAAATTTCAAAAATTTTGAAGATACAAATGATAAAGAGGATTTAATAACTCAAAATCAAGAATCAATTGGAACTAATATTGAAATTAATCACCCTAATAAAAGGACAAAACTTTTAAAAGATCATCCTATAGAAAATATACTGGGAGATATGCAATCTTTTGTTAAAACTAGAAATCAACTAAGTCAAATGAGTAATGTAGCTTTTATATCAACTATTGAACCCAAAAATCCAAAAGAAGCATCAACTGATGATTCATGGATTTTGGCTATGCAAGAAGAATTAAATCAATTTACTAGAAATGATGTTTGGGAACTTATTCCTAGACCTGAAAATAAAACTATAATTGGAACTAAATGGGTTTATAAAAATAAAATGAATGAACAAGGAGAGGTAGTTAGAAATAAAGCTCGATTAGTAGATCTAGGTTATTGTCAAGAAGAAGGAATAGATTTTGATGAAACCTTTGCTCCCGTAGCAAGATTGGAAGCCATTAGGATTCTATTTGCTTTCACAAATCATAATAATTTCAAATTATTTCAAAAGGATGTTAAAAGTGCCTTTTTAAATGGATTTGTAAAAGAAGAAGTATATGTTGAACAACCACCACTTTTTGAAAATGATAAATTACCAAATCATGTTTACAAACTTAAGAAAGCTTTATATGGTCTAAAACAAGCTCCTAGAGCCTAGTATGATAGGCTAAGATCTTATTTATTGCAATCTAATTTTGAAATTGGTAAAGTAGATAATACTCTTTTTGTTAAAGACATAAAAATGATATTCAACTAGTACAAGTTTACGTAGATGATATCATTTTTGGATCAACTAATTTTGAAATGAATAAAGAATTTTCTGAAATAATGACAAAAGAGTTTGAGATGAGTTATATGGGTGAATTAAATTTCTTTTTAGGATTACAAATAAAATAATTAGATAATGGTATCTTTATTAGTCAAGAAAAATATGCTAAAGACCTAATTAGTAAATTTGTTTTGACTACTGCGAGTGGAGAACCCACTCCCATGGCAACCAATGAGTACCTTAGTAAAGAAAATCTCTCGAAAGATGTAGATCAAAAATTATATAGAGGAATGATTGGATTACTACTCTATATTACTGCCAGTAGACCTGATATCATGCATAGTGTTTGTCTTTGTGCCAGATATCAATCCCAATCTAAAGAGACCCACTTAAAAGCCGTAAAACGAATCATAAGATATGCTAAACACACATCTGATTATGGTTTACTTTACCCTACAAATGATTCTTTTGACTTAATATCTTACTGTGATGCTGACTGTGCTGGTTGTAAATCAGACCGAAAAAGTACAAGTGGGACATGTCACTTTTTGGGGGCATCTCTGGTTTCTTGGCTTAGTAAAAAGCAAAACACAGTTTCTTTATCAACAACTGAAGCAGAGTATATTTTTGTTGCTTTGGCTTGTTCTCAAGTAATATATATGCAACAGACTTTAAAAGATTTTGGTTTAAAATTTTCAAAATCACCAATTTATTGTGACAATACGAGTGCGATAAATTTATCCAAAAATACTATTCAACATGCTTGAACTAAACATATTGATATCAGACATCATTTTCTCAGAGATAATATAAGGAAGTAGTTACTCTCGATTATATCAATTCTGAGAATCAAATTGTTGATATCTTAACAAAGCCCTTAAATGAATCAGTATTTACTAAATTTAGAAGAGAATTAGGTATTTGTTCTATAACTGAAATATAAAATATAAATAACAAGTATAATTAATAATTAACATTAAAATAAATCAAATAGTAAAAATAAAAAGGACTATGTCAACATCCCCTATATACCCATGTCGACATACAACGTTTTTCTTTTTAAAATTCTTTTCCCACAAAAATTCAAAATAATTGGTTATATATTCTTCACATTTTCGAAATTTTATTCATCATTTTTGTTATCTCTTTGTTCTTCTCTCTGAAATCAAATAGTAAATGGCCTCCTCTTCCAAATCAAACATAAAATCAACCTTTTCGTTCCCCTCTCCTACGTCTGGTCCATTTCAACGTACTACTCTCGCTTGTCTGACTAAAATAGAGGACTCTCTGAAGGATGTACTTCAGATGATAACTGAAATTCAAGTGATTCAACTCTGTATGGCAAAGGAACAAAAGAAGCAAGGCAAGATTCTCATAAATTTGCAAAAATTTATAATGGATAATCAAGCGAACCCTATCTTGATTGATGAAGATTCTTCACTCAATCAAGAGGCCAGCAAAGAAGAAGAAGAAGAACCCATAGAAGAAGCGCACCGGTGGATGATGACCAAGTCGTGTGTGTTGGAGAATTGTGTTTTGATAAAAATGGAAATCTTGTCGAACAACGAGGAAATTTCTGTTTCCACTATCCAAACTGTTCGATTCACAGATCTCCTATGTTTAAAAACACACATTAGTTTCTTCTCTTTCTTTACCATTGTTGTTTATTCTTTCTTACGTTTACAACGAAAAATGTACATTCAACTATATGATTAATAAATTAATTGTGTTCTTATATGTGTTCTTCTTATTAATACATATAACTATATGGTTATTATATACTTAAGATAGTTAGTAGTTTAGGATTAGATTTATTATTAGATATAAGTGTTGATTATTTATGATAACACTATTATATAATCACATAGTATATTAGAATTAGGGATACTTATATAGTTTGGAGTTATAAAATTTAGAGTTTGTTTTTGTTGATGACAAATGGGGAGAAATATAAAATAGGTTAGTTAGGCATAAATTAAGGGGGAGTAATTAGGATAGAAGTAATATTTTATAAACAAAGGTTGTCATCATCAAAAAAGGGCAGATTGTTAGTCCGTGAGATGATGGTTTTGATGACAACAACCTTAGAATAGATTATAAAATATAAATACTAACATTATAAGTTTATATATATATGTATATGCAGGTTTTAACCATGCATGTACCGAGAATGAAGACTGTACAGTATAGAGATTCAAAATATCAAGATTGAAGACTCATGAGTATCAAGAATATCAAGAGTTTAAGAATTGAAGTAATTTATTATTTAATTAGAAATTTTGTTAAAACTCATAGAAAAGCACTGGCATCTTAAAATCCAATTTATTCGTGGAATGGAATCCACTTCGAGCCTGTTAAAGGGATGGAACCCTAAGTAGGATGGAACCTATGAAAAATCTAGTAGAACATTGTTTTGTATCCGCTAACTTTTTATTCAAAATAATTTTTCAAAATTATATCCCGTTCTCAAAATGTTTTCAAAACCTTCCTTTTAAAAGCATCAAAAATCTTTATCCTGATTTTAAATATTTTTAGCCTCAAAATTATCTTTAATTTCAAAGTCAAAATTACCTTTAATTTCAAAGTCAAAATTACTCCTGATTTTAAACTATCTTTTAAAATAATATATTTAACTTTTAAATATTTATACTTAAGATTTAAATATAAAATTATAGTTAAATTATATATATATATATATTATTCTCTATATTTACTTATGTATTTTGTAGTCAAGTATATTAGAAAAGTTTAAAATAGTTTTAATATAAGATAAAGGTTATTTTCAAAGAAAATCAAATCATCAAAAATTGCTTTGGGATGTCGAAATGCCTATGGTGACCATGTCGACATGGTGTCAGTTGATTTTAAAATATAAATTTCAAAAGAAGTGTTTATTCGCTATAACTCTTCATGAATGGACATGGCTATTGTTCTTCTATAAACAGGGGTTAGTTTCAACGAATTTTAGATCAGATTTTCTGGTTTTTCACTCTACTTCTTCTTCCACATTTCTTAATACATACTCTTACCATTACTCTGCCAAAATCAATATTGAATCATACTCGATTACTTCTAGTTTGATTCTCTATCACTATCTCAACAAGGTTCTCAGTGCTGTTTAAAGTTATAGACTTCTTTGTAATCTATTAAGCGAGAAAATGTGTGATTGTGGCCTTGAAAATCAATCAAGCGAGAAAAGGTGTGATTGTAGCCTTGGTAAATCAATTGGGTAAACTTGTGGCCCGGAAATCAAGTATCTCTACCCAAAGGATTGAAAATCTGGAGGGTGTACCTCGTAGCCTTGAAATCGAGGGTGTAGTTGTACAATTTCTTTTGAAAGAAAATCTGTACTTGTGTTGCGGGACTGGATGTAGGGTAACTCTGAACTAGTATAAAATCTGGTGTGTTCTTTCCTTTACTACTTTTATTTTATTTCTGCATCTGTGTTTGTTTCTGTGATTATCCCTGTATCTGTAGATTGCATACACATGTGTCTAAATTAACATAAAATCAAAAGGATTTAGTAATTCTTTATAAACACTATTCACCCCCCCTCTAGTGTTAATCCTAGCCTTAAGATCCGTAATCCGCATTTCTTTCATATATATGTATGTATGTATGTATGTGTGTGTGTCTATATATATAAAAAAAATTTGGTTTTAGTTTATAAAACTTATGTTTAAAACATAAATATGCAATTCAATGATTGTCTTTTCCAAAATCCTTTTGGGATGACTCATACAAGATCCTTTACAAATAATTATTACGTGTTGACTTTTAACTCACACAACCTTCCAACTCCTTGGCCGAGGATATGTTGGGGTTTCTTACAAACCCTTATCTTGCATGATTTTGAATACTATTTATATGAAATAAATTAACCATGTGCACTTCTCTTAAGTTCATGATCTTATAGAAAGAAATTAACTCTACTTCACTCATAATTAATCGTACTTTATCCAACATAGTTCGACTACTCCTTCTCGATACATCACTATGTATTATAGGAAGGAGTGACTTTTTAGATAATATTTGTGACGACCCGGAATTTCTAACAATTTAAATTTGAATAGTTAATTGATTTTAAAATATTTTAAAAGTTAATTTTTAACTTGAATTCCAGATATCAATATTTACTTGATAATTAAATCATTGAATCATACAGTTTAAATATTGAATTTAATAATTGAAATTGGGAAAATTGTTGAATCTGAAATTGCTAAGCCTATTTAAATAATTTGAAGGCTTATAAAATTTATAATGATGATGTTGAAGATAATAGAATGGTTGAAATTTAATTTAAAGGTGGTTTATTCAATTTTAATGATATATCATTTAAATCGATATTTAAAAATAGTCTTCTGAGGCACAGTCTCGGAATTCGACGAAACCAGTTCCATTAGATCTGTAATAGTTAGTTATTATCGGATTTCAATTTTCGTAGCAATCGGAGTTGTCATTTGACCCTGGCAACTCAAAACGCTTAGAACTATTTTAATCGATTTAATTTTAAATTGATCATTTCCTTCTATAACTCGTGCATACGATCGAATTAGGTCCGAAACACGTTTCATCGTGTTTGAAACGCAGACAAAACCTTATAAATGTATGTCTGATTCGGGGTTCGGGATTTCGCGTTTTACAACACGAGATATTTTCTTTATTTAATTATTTAATTAACGCGTACTCGAGAAGCTTTCGTAAATTGATATTTATCGCCATCTCCCTCTCTAATCGTAAGGACAGAAATCGAACTAAAAAAAAAATGGCCGACCTCTCTCCTTTCCCATCTTTAGATTCGAAAGGCAAATAAAATCATTCAAAAATAAAACTTAAAAAGAAAAAAAATGGCTGCAGTCTTTGGGTCCAAAGCCGAATAGAAATCGAATTCCTTTCTTCCTAAATATGATTCTTTCAAAGTAAATCGAATACCGCAAGCCCTTTTCCCCTTCGGTTGCTATTCGTGAATCAATAATTGAAGGAGTGTTCGACTTCGTCCTGAAATCGCGAGGCATCGCGAAGAAGTGCGGCCGACGCTCTTCATCCCCAAACCCTTATTGGCCACACGAGTCGTTTTAGCTCGAAGACGTGTTCCTTTCGGGGTTCGTCGACATGAATTTCGAAATTGATTTCGCGATCGATTGTGAAGGCGTCGTGGCTCGCGCGCGCCGCGAAGAGGGAAGAGGGGAAACGCTAGGCTATGGTGGCGGCAGTGCGTGAAGGAAGCGACATATGGAAGGGGATCGTTCAAGTCGCGACCGGCCTGGGAGCGTACGCAAGTAGGGAAGAGGTGAAGTAACTGCAGTCGAGGCATCAAGGTATGCATTTGAATTTATTTAATTTAATTGACGAATAAATATATACATGTGAAATTTTAATTTTTACAGTAAAGAAATTCTAAAACAACTCTGTTGATTTTATTGTTGTACATGTATATAGAGGCTAGAAAGAAAATTTTAAATGCTGAACATTTATATAAAATTAAATTTTTGGGAAACTATAAATTAATTTTAGTATATGGTTTCAAAAGAAGAGGAATAATTACTATTTTTTTTTTTTTGGGAAATTTGTTCAAATAAAATATTTGGTAAATCAAATTTTATTAAACTGTTTCAATTAACTTATTTAATTTCTGGACTAAAATATATGTTTAAGGTGGTATTTAGTTTAAGAATTTAAGTCAATTTATAAGTTAAGTTAAATAAATGAATGATAATAAATTATTGATTTAAAATTCAGGTGTTATTTAATTTATATGATATTTATACAAGGTCTTAACTAAGGAGACAAAATCGAATTGGAATGGATTACAAACAGCAAAAGAAAAGGTGAGTAAATCTCACACTGTTTGATTTGTATTTGGATTTAAATGGTTAAATTTAAATAACTGGTTGATTGATTTAGTTGATTGAATGTGTGCTGATGATCTGTGACATTGGTTTTGTTTGACTCTCGAGTTAATAAGGGTTTAATGATTGGTGATTCATTAAATAGGTAGAATAATTTGAATAGATAAGGAATTAATTCAATTAATTAATGATGTGCTAATTAATTTAGTAATTAAGGGTTGAATTAATTAATTAAGGGTTGAATTAATTAATTAAGGATTAAGTTAAATTAATTTAGAACAATCAATTAATGGTTGATAGGTAATTACTTAACGAAATTAATAAAATATAATTACTTTGTGAAATTAATCAAGAGATTAATTAAAATAGTTAATTGAGGAATAACTTATTTATTTAATAAAGTAAATAAAATGTACATAATTACAGATTGAGATTGATTGAGAATGATTAATATTGTGGTTGAATTAAAGTAACTGGTTTGGATTAGAACAAATTAAAATATAATTGGAAATCATTAATTTTTATAAAAATTGATGTAATTAAAAATTGATTAATTAAGATTAAATCAATTCAATAAATAATGACTTATGAGAAATTAATTACTATAAGTAATTAAGAATTAATGTAATCAATATAGATAATTACTTTATGAAGTAATCGATTGATTTGTAAGTAATTAAGATTACTTATTCATTTTTGGTTAAGAATAATTAATATTGAGAAATTAATTAAAGATAATTACTTGAAGAAGAAAAATGAATTAATCCAGGGTGATTAATCAAGATGAAAAATGAAGGTTGACTAATTAATTGATTTGGAATTAATTAATTAATGAAGGAATCTAAGTGATTGAGGTTTGAAATTCAATTAGAAACAATTGAATTGATTTGTATGTGATAAGTTTTGCTTCCGAATGATTGAATGGTATTGGATGATTTGAAGGAGTTTATAACTCTGATGTGAAATGTTGTGTATTTCATTTGGATAACTTGGGATATGATGATATGAGATTCGAAGAGACCGGGGTTGGGTATTGGGGAAATACCCAAAACCACTTCGAATGCTTGTAGATTGATATATAAAATCTATATGCTGGAGTAAAGTGATTTGGAGATATTGGACTGTTTTAAAATCAAAATTTTTGGTATTTAGAAATTATATATGGGCCAAGTGTTGTCTATAATAATTTGTGGCTTGTGAATTGATATAAGTACCCGGGTTTATATGAGTTGTATATTTTGTATTTCATGTTGGATGGGTTACTCACGCTGGTTTCCAGCCTGACCCGGGTGTTACTTTGGTGTAATGCTTGGGTCAAACCGAATATTACAGATTTCCAGATAGGTACGTTCTGGAGCTCAGGAGGCGAGCTGGATGGCAAGAGCGTATAGAGTACTTCCGCTGCATTTATATTATTGTTAATCTGAGACATGATAATTGTATATGTTCAGTGACTGTATATATGTGAAACTTTGATGTATATTAAATGTAATCGACAGATATAGTATTCTTTGTAAATTGTTATTATTTATTATTATATTTTATCCACTACGAATGTGAGAAGTTTGGAGTTTCTGTTCTTCTTCTATCTCTTTCTTCTTTTTCACAACTATCTGGAAATTTCGGGTTTGAAAATTTCGGGTCGTTACAATATTTATTCATTTTTAGGTACGTTCAGAACTTTTTCTAATATACTCACATATTCAATCAAATCGAATCATTTGATTTTATTGCACGTTCTTTCGTTCTATTCTCTATGATCTTATCATAGACATACTACATGTGTATCAAATATATGTGTCCATGTCGGTGATAAATCATTTATAAGTGAATATAACCAAGTATGTGGAACCAATTTGGTATTAATAGACTTGTGATTGCATATATCAATATGTATCAATCAGAAGAGTTCATCAACTCCTACTACCCTCCTACTAAATGGGTGCATGGCCTTTAATTGTTCACGATATAATTAACCAATATCATATTATTCATAATCGTATAATAAGATTATTTTCCAAAACTACATCTTAGTCTATAATTCCAAAATAATTGTAATTTTTTTTATATTTTAGTATTTTCAATTGCATCACTTATGTTTTGAAAAAAATACCACATTATGGTTTTATTTCATAACGAATATATATAATATTCATATTGAAATATAACTAAGTCTACTTTTCAATCGACATGTAAAACAATCATTATTTCATAGATAATGTTTGGTATGTTTTACGAAAATAATTTTCGTAACTTAACGCAATCAATAAGTACTATATGGCATGCTCCCACTATTTCCTCCATTACTAATAGCATACTGAATTCGAAGTACCATCATTCATTTAACATGGATTATTTATTTTATATAGTACGACTAGTTTATAGCGGAGAGTCATTTGGTCAAATATTTTTATACAAAAATAAATTTTAGAATAGAAATCATATTTTTTTATTCCAATGTTAATTATCAATTAATATGATTACAACTCTTGTTTCCAATGTTACTATGAAGCATAAGTGACCATTCACTCTCTTCATACTAACCATACCTTAAATCATGTCCACACTTGTACACTCGTTTTTCTTTCTAAATGGTCAAGACATTCAAAAGAAATCCCTTACTATAATATCATGATGAACTCTTTACAAAAGCTCTCTCAATTTTCTTTACATTTAAGGACATCAATTATGTTGCATTTTGTCTAAACTGACCAAACTAATGTTTAGTGATCTAGTTTTTAGATCTGTATTGTAGTTTTGGTCTTGTATTACATTTAACAAATGCGATCCTTTTGTAATCAATCAAATTGAGTACTCGACCTCATAATGTTGTTTACTGGTTTATTTCGAATGAACTAACTTCATCGAAGTATCGTACATTAAGAACCGTGACCATAACATATATGACACATAAATGCGATAGTATGTGGATAAAATATCCATAGTTTTCTATTGCTATAAAGTTCAAAAAACATAGAATGCAATACATGATCTTGACCAAATAAACATGTAAGCAACCAAATTATGAATGTAAGTAGTTTTAAAATCTGGTCCTTGCATGCATATTGAAACATTAACATGCAAGAAGCGTTTATTAGTAAGTATATGCTATATTTCTGTCTGTCAGTCTTAAATTCAGTTTATTTTTATACCTTAATTGATAAACGTTTTATCAATCGTATTGAATGCACAAATTTGTCAACATTTATTATTCTAACATTATATAGCATATGTTCTTACAATATTAGAAATGTTAAACCATACAATATTAGAAATGTTAAATGTTATCATTTATTTTCCTAATAAGGCTCCCACTAGTCTTTTATGTTTCACCAAACCCTAAGTGAAACATAGAAGTCTTTTGACTTCACTGGTGGGTGTTAGGACTCACTCATCTTGGAATTCTGACCTTGATTTTTCTCAACAAGTCATAGCTCCACGGATGATGGATAACTTCTTACTGGTTGTATCATATACAACTCCTAACTCTTGGTACCAGTCCTTATTTCACAACAACCTTGAATTTGCTCAACAATCGAAATGAAATTATTCACTCGTACCTACCGTCTAGCGGCGACCTAAGTATAGTATACGAACCTTGAGTTTGCTCGACAAATACGTATAGTTATCTTACCTCGTCTATTCAATATAATAATAATACTATGCATAATATTTATGTTAGAGAGCACCATCATATTGAAGATTCATAATCTTCAGTACATTATATTGAGTGACATCGACTTATGGAATAATGAATTTCTTACGAAATTCCCTCATGATTCAAGCGTTAGACAAATCTGAAATTATGGTATACGTACAATACATATGTATTTATCCCTTAGGTTTATTTAGGTTTCTTTAATGTTCTATATTTAGTTTATACATTCATATTATATAAGTTTTATTATTATATAACTTTTATATTTTATATTACTTACATAATGGTCTAATTTATAATATTATGTTAAAATAAATCTTATTTAATTAATTTTGATTAATTAACATTTTAATTGATTCTATATTAATTTTATATAACATTTATATTTAATAATTATTATATGCTATAACCTTTATAGTATAACACATATATCTCATATATGAGTTCTTTTAATTTAATTAATTAACCTTTAATCAATTCATTTAATTAAATAATTTTAATTAAATTATATTAATTTTGAAAAATCATATTATATACATACATGTATACTTATGACATCTTAAACATTTTAAAATATCATAACATATATCAAATATATATAATACATGAATATATAAATTAATTAATTAACTTAATTAATTAATTTATATTATTAATCTTATGAGTAATTTAAAATTTCAAAATGAATATTATTTTTTAAACATTTTAATTTTTTATACTATAATATAATTTTTATAATATATCCATATCTTATTCTAAATTGAATTTTAGATTTAAAATCTTATGTTTTAATTTCAGCAATTTTGAAAATTAGCCGAAGGCCTAATTTGAATTGGGTCTCTTCTACTAGGGAAACCTTTTGGGCTTATATATCTATTCGAGTCAGGCCAGTAATCAAGTAGAACAGAGAAATTGATTATCCAAACCCAATCCTTCGACCCTACCTTTCTTAGAAACCCTACTAATTGGGTTGTGAGAGTAAATAGTTAACCCCAACATGACTAATTTAGACTGCATATGCTATTGGACTCTGATAACATTTTTGGAACTGGGCCAGACTGTGGAAGTTATGCTTGAATTTCAAAAATAATCCCTTATTAGATATATTGGGCCTATGATGTCTAATTCGTATAGAACATTCTAATATTATTTAAATAAAAAATATATTTTTTTAAAATTTAAAATTATATGATTTTATTTAATTTATATATTAATATATATATATATGCATGCATGTATGTATGTATCATACACACACATTTATATGTGTGTGCACGTCTAACATGTCAACCAGCGCAAGGTATAACTTGTTCGTGTATAGATGTTAAGATTTACAACATAACATCATGATAGCTCATCTAATATATAAATATATATTATCCAAATATACGCATGTATATAAATTACCACTTGTATACAAATATTATATATATATATATATTTGTGTGTTTGTGTATATAAATATACATGTTAAGTTTGTTTAAATAATTTATGTAAATGTATAATATATGTATATGTATGTATGTTTAAGTATGTATAGATAAAATCTTATACATGAAATATTAATATATATATATATATATATATCTGTGTGTGTGTGATATTTTAATATATCTATTTAACATAAATAAGTTATTTAAATCTTAAAATAAATGATATTTTTTTACAAAACGTGAAAAATTGTATATTCTAATGTAAATATAATAAGAAAGAAATATTTTAGTTTATTTTAATACATATATATACACACATAAATATATATAGAATATATAAATATATTAAGTAATAAGATTATTAAAAAAGATTTACAAAATTCTAGATCATGTGTATAACACAATTTTTTTTATTGTTTTTGTTATTTTAAAATATATTTTAATTGAATATTCATTCGAAATTACATAGAATATTAATAAGAATTATTTTCAAAAACTTTTTTCAAATTTTAAATTTCCAATAAATCATAAATGATATTTAAAGTTTGAAAAAAAATCATATTGTTTCAGCTCAAATTTATTTTTAAATAATTTTTAAGTCTTTGACCGAATTAAATAATAATTTTTAAAATAACAAATTTTTTTTTTTGGTTTTCTATGTCCTAGCCAAAGCTTATTTGATGTAAAAAAGATTTTAGAAAATTTTGAAATAATATTTCATAACATATTTGATTTTATATGATTTATGGATGTGGCATCTTGATTTAAATAATAATAAATAATAATAAATAGTTATAAATATTATTTCCTTGCTATTAAAAATTACTATTGCTATAAACTTTGTATATAAGATTATATGACCAATTTCAACCAAAGCATAGTGACGTAATTAAATATAAACCATATATGTAATTAAATAACGTATGTATATATAATTTAATAAAAATTAAGTCAAATATATTTTATGTGGCTGTACTGATGTAGTGTGTATAAAAGAATTGATTTTTTAAAATAAAATATACATGCATATAACCAAACTAATTAGTGATGACATTGTAAAATAACAGAATCAGCACCTAAATAACAATATAATAATAATATTTATATACAATAAAATGTTATGTAGAAAATCATAAATTATAATTTGATAAAAACCACATCTAAGCATTGAAGTCTTGAAGTACACCTTGGAAATATGAACTCTCCTATTTGAAACTTTTTTGATTCAATAGATTGTCATTTCTTAGTCCTTGAACCGTTGACCTTCGACTATCAAACGGTGATTGAATTTTAGTTATTTTGATCTTGATATTATGGAGGACTTGCATAGGATTGTTGGCCAGCAAGCTATGATGGAGATTGCAAGAAAAAATTCTAATCAAATTGGTTTTGATTTGCTTATATAGTTGATAGAAAGGAGGAAAAAGTGGATCTCAATTCATACTTATTCTCCCTTGATCAAATCCATCCAAAATCATGCATATCAACCCTATTTTGAGTCACCCATATTGCTGTTGAAATTTCGCCGATCTTGATGGGCCTAAAAACCATTAAGTCCAAAGAAAATGTTACTTAATTAAATCCATTTTAATTGCTCATTGATATCATATATCGATTGATAAATTTATAACTATTTTCAATATATTTAACAAATATTTATTCCTTAAATCACAATCGAAATTTTATAATTAATATTTCATAAATATTAATTGATTCAATAAACTTATAACAATTATAAACTAATTAAATCGTTTGCTCAAAAGAGAATTCATCATTTCGATTGTGTGACTTGTCAAGCGTAAATATGGTCAGCGATTAATATTGAACTGTTTGAATGTTAATGATTGCATATCACTTAGCATGCAGTGTAACAATTTCACTAAATTTATCGCTTGCTTGATTTCGGTAAAAACCAATTTCACTTTGTTAAACGTTATTCGGTCGTGCTTTTTATTTACATCAATTCTCTTCGGCAAAACTATATCAATATGGACTTATGAAATTTGGTAATCGTCAAAATTACAGTATCATCCACATTTAAGTCTATATCCCAAACACAAAGCGATTAGTTCAAAAAGAAATTATTATTAACTGAACAGCTTTAGCTTGAGACTTTGACGTTGAGTTGACCGTGATACTATGCCCATACAACCGAAGAAACAAATCCCCTCATCAATGCTTTGCCAAAAAATCTTCTCATGAATAGTGTCTCACTTCCAATACTTCCACTCGACTGAACTATAGTTACTCGATGGATGTCGTGCCATAATTTACTACAATCAAAGTGGAGCTTTCATACTGAAGATCGACAATATACTCAATTCAAGAGAACCATATAAATCAGTCAAATTAATATTTTTCTATTTGACCTTAGTTATATTAACCAATAGAAAACTATCAAGTGAGTCATTCTACAGTTATTAAATAACTATTAGTGTGTAATCCCTAGGTTCCCCTAGCAATCGTGAGTAATACACTGCCATCAATACGAGAACGTTACATAATCTAGTCTTAACGGATACATCGATATCTAGTCTCAATGCATCTTGATTAGGGCATTTAAAATGTATATTTGTTCTCATTATGATAAATTACTCATGATTACAACACTTTGCAATTACTGTCACAAAACATACTATTTGTCGATTTTCTGTTAAATATATGTTTAATTAAATTAATATGACACATTATATCAAGTATATAATAGAAAAAGAAAACACCTTTTATTTTGAACAAGATTGGTTATCGAGTTAGATATGTGTAATAATTTACATAATTGTCCCTAGGGCATACCCCTAACTCTATCATGAGCAACTAAACTCACGTCAACTACCATGTTTCAATAAAGTCCATACATGCTTTAATATTTAAATTTCTTAGACTTTACTGAGGAATTTGTTCAGATCTAAGAGTGACACAATTGTAACTCTTTACTTTTTACCAAAAATAATTTATTGAAATAATTTATAGAAGTTATGAATTATTATCATAGTGAAACTAATATAATGCTTATATTAATATATTTTAAATTATTACTAGAGGGCCCAAAATTAATTAATAAAATATATAGTTGTTTATGTATATTCAATTACTTTTAGGACAATATAATGTATATATTTGTTTGTTTGTTTACTTCGATAGCCGTATTTTTTAAAATTATTTTATATAAGCATCTCCAATTATTTATTTCATTTATCTTTTTACCAAGAAAGCTAACTAAGCTCATCTATCGAGTGAGAGCTTTGTATATAACAATGTCGTATACTTCATCTATACACACTACCTAACTCATAAAAAGTAAGTAGTTTTATTATTTAATCATCGCATTGCATGAATATCTTCATACTAGACACCTATTAGAAAGGTGGATGTTTTTATCTTCATATTACACACAGTTTTATCTACAAACCATGTTTAATAATTAGGTAAATGTATTTGTCTAGATACTTGATAGGGAATTACTATGCCTTAATCATTTGGTTGTAGAGGAAAAAAATATTATAGGAAGAAGAGAAGAGGTGAAGAAGAGCATGAAAAATGAGAGAGAAAAAGATTTAACCCAGCATGCATTTTCTTCGTTACACAACAGTGTGTGTGTTTGTGTTGGTTTACATCATAATTCATCGCTAACTTGAGGAAAGATATAATACAATTTGTCTCTCATTCCTGCCAATACAAAATATCACACGATTTATTTAATAAAGAAAATTAGTCATAACAACTTATCCTTTGTGGTGATTTTCTTCTTCCTTTCTATTGCTTCATATGTATGTGATTCTAGGCATACTATTGTAATTATTTGCATATTTTTTATTTTTAGACTAATTATCATGCGGGAACAGTGGTTGATCGTTTTCTCCTTGCAGAAGTAGTAGCTGTTTTAGTGTCATGCATATCATTGCCTCCCTTTAAAGAATGGATATTGTCCTTAAGGTCATGCCTACCATTGGTACGAAAGTTTGGTGGTAATGGTGATGCAACCGCAATGGAAATGTTAGGGCAAAGTTTCAAAACAAAAATTTGAAAAACCGGATGAATTTATGCATTCGGTGGTAGGTGAAGTTTGTAGGCAATGCATCCTATCTTTTTGAGTATCCGGTAGGTAAGTGAAGTTTGTGTAAGCTGGTTCATAAGTAATGTTAGAGATATGGTTGGAGCTTGACAATGACCTATGAACCAATAGAGAATTCTTTATCGAGGTGATGTTGATCATCTTGGATCTTCATTCGAGCTTGAGCTCTTTTATTAGTTTTCAAGGTTTGAAGTAATTGTTTTCTAGTAAGAGTCCAATCTACAACTTCTTATACATTGGAACTTCCTGTAAGGTAATTAGAATTGATGAGGGAAGGTTGGCCATACACAACTTGGAATGGAGACTTGCCAATAGAAGAGTGTTTGTAAGTGTTATACCACCATTTTGCCCAAGGTAAACATTTTATCCATTTGGAAGGTATATCGCCAATGTCCGATCTCAAGTAAGCTTCAAGACAATGGTTAACCACTTCCATTTGGCCAATGGTTTATGGGTAGTAAGCACTACTCATACGAAGATCTGTACCATGTAAATGGAAAAATCCGTGCTAAAATTGGCTTATGAATAAACGGTCTCGATCGAACATGATAGAATGTGGAAAGCCATCCAACCATACATATTCTTGGACAATATATGTTGTAGTTGTGCCACGATAATGGATGTAGGTATTGTAAAAAAGTATGCATATTTGGAGAGCAGGTCAACAATCACCCAAACACATGTCTTACAAGATGATGGAGGAATATGAGTAATAAAATCCAACGACATGTCCTCCCAAATTTGATTAGGAATGGGCTAGGCTGAATGAGACCTTTTTGTAGTGATGTTTCCCATTTAGATTGAAGGCAAACAAAGTATTAACAAACATAATCAACCACTGATTGGTCTAGCCGAGGCCAAAATGAATTGCTATGGATTCTTCCTAAGTTCCTTTGACATCGGAGTATCCGCATGGCTTAGAAGCATGGAAGGCTTGGAAGATAAAGTTCTGTAGTTGGTGTAATGTGGAACTAAAGTCTCGTATTCCAAAATAAAAGTCCATCTTGGAAATAGATTTTTTTAGGAACATGGAAGCAAGAGCTTTTGTTGAAGTTGAGATATAAGATGATGTGTAGTCCATTCAAGAGAGGAGCGAGGAACAGATGGTGTTAGTAAATCCGAAGTGAGGCGTGGAAAATGCAGATGGTTATTTTGGCTGTTCATTTACTCAGACCATCAATGGCATTGTTTTGTGAACCGGATTTCTAACAGATGGTGTAATCGAAGACAAGAAGTTTGGATAACTGCTTTTGGTTTTTTGGTGTCTAGATACCTTAATGAGAAGTTGTTTAAGGCTATGGCAGTCGAATGGTGTGGCGGCCAAGTAAATAGCGGTGCTTTTTACTGCCGAAGTTATTACAAACATATCACGAGCATGTGTGGAGGAGCATTGCAATCGACGGGTGAGTCTATTACTAAAGTATGCTATAGGTCGTTGCTTTTGAAAGAGCACGACTTTAACTATTTTGGCGGAGGCATCGGTGGGAAGGTCAAATATTTGTATGAAGTTTCGAAGCTAGCGAATGGGGGATTGAGTGAGGGCTTATTTGAGATTGAGGAATGCTTCATGGGATATAATGGGCTAATGGAATTGTTGGTCTTTCTTTAGTAAACCAGTGATTGGGCTGACAATATGAGCATAATGTTGAATAAAATGATGACAGTAGCCCATATGGCCTAGAAACCTTCGAATGGTTGAGACTGAAGTGGGAATAGGCCAATCAACTATTGCCTCAATATTAGCCGAATCAACACGAACCCCTTAGTCGTAGATAATCTATCCGTAATAGTAAAGTTCGATGAGGCCGAACACACATTTATCACAACTTGCGTAAAATTGATGTTTCACTAAAACATCAAGAGTGGTTATAAGTGAAAGATGCAAAATCCATGAGCTACTATAAATGAGGATATCATCGGAAAAAATGTGGATGGATCTATGGAGGTATAGTTAGACAATATTGTTCTTGGTGGCTTGGAAAGTGAAAGCAGTGTTAGTTTAACCAAATGGCATTACTGAAAATTCACAACGTCCTTCATGGGTTCGGAAAGCCATTTTTGGTGCATCTAAAGGAAAAACCTAGATTTAAAAATAACCACTTCTATGATCTAATTTCATAAAATAAGTAGAGCCATATAGCTCATCCAAAAGTTCATCGACAGTTGGTATAGGAAATCAGTATTTTATAGTGATGGCATTAAGGTCTCTATAGTCGATATACAAATGATACGAACTATCTATCCTCTTAATAGGGAAAACTGGTGAGGAGAATGGATTTGTGGAGGGATGAATAAATTTGGATTGTAACATTTCTTTAACTGGATTCAATTTCATTTTTTTGAAAATATGCATAACAGTATGATTTGACATTAATCGGTTAGGAACTATTGTGGAGATTAAAGCGGTGGTCTAAATCATGATGTGGAGGGAGTCAGTTGGTTTATGGATGAGGTAAGGAAATTGGGCTAAGATATTTTGTATTTATGGATTGAAGTTTTTGGACGAACAGAAGGTGAACTATTTTGGGTTGGCAGTGGTGGCAATGTGGAGTAGTAAAGAAATGGATGAGGTAGAGTTGTCTCTTTTTAATTGTTGTGAAGAAATTTTGGTTGGGGTTAGAGGCATATATAGGCTTACAAGGGTAATTATTTTATGTTTGTAAACAAAAATAATTGGTAATAGTTTGAAACATTGGTCACTAGTAATAGTTTGTGATCCATAATGATAAGGCCTAAATTCACTAACTATTAGATCCCAAAAAGACCATCTGCACCATCTAAATTTACCGAATTAAAATCAACAAAAAATTCATTCCGACAAATCCAAATCGATACTTGCCGACTGACCCCGTCACTTCGAAGCTTCTCAACATTTTTTAACATAACTAAGAAGATGCCTCACTTATCAGTATACAGCCCTGAAAATTTGGCTAAGCACGGATGAATATAATTATGTGTACCCCCTATGTCTACTAAGATAGGAATTGGATGGTTGCATATAAGGCCAGGCAAGTCTAGGGATTTAGGGTTAGAGAAGCCAAATAGTGCATGACAGGAGATCTTGGGTGGTAGAGCATTAGATGGGTTTTGCAGTGGAAAATTCTAAAGCCCTTGTTCTGCATCTTTATCGTGCAAAAGTAATAAAATGCGTTGCGTTTTGCATTTATTCAATGGGTGATATCTCTCTTCACAATTTAATAATCCCTATGCTCATCTATTATGTAGTTTGGTTGGCTTTAGTTCTTTTATTGGATAATTAGGGGTTATGGTTCGATGTAAAGAGGGTATTGGTGGAATTAAAAGCAAAGGTGGCGGTTGATTTCGGTTGATGGGTGTATGACTGTAGGGTTGTTTACTGTCGGTTAATTTGTTTACAATCAACTTAGCTAATCCTATGACTTCGGTGATGGTAGCAGGCTGAAGGGTGAGGACATAATTTTTGATTTGAGGTTTCAAATCGAAGAGGAAAAATTGAGTATGGTATCCACGGGGAGATTGATGATACGATTGGAAATGTTTTCGAATGAAGATTGATAGCCATGGATCAAAGTAGTTTGGCAGAGTTTGAATAGTTGTGTTTGAGGGTTGGTGATGGTGGAAGGCCCAAAATGGATTTCAGTTGCTTGACTTAGGGTGATCCAAGAAGTGAGCAAATGGTTTTGACACGTCTATTAAAACCACGTTAAGGGTTAACCGGTCATGTTAAAACTAGCTAAATTGATGCATTGGTCATCAAGGGTTGAACGATATGAGAAAAATCTTTCAGCTTCAAAGATCAATCGAAAAGGTTGGATCCCTCGAAGTGAGGTAATTCACATTTTTTGATTCAGATGAGAATTGGACAATGAATGTAGGAATAATTAAGAGGTTTTCTAAGGAGAGGAGGTGGTCAAGTAGGTGAAATGGGTGGTGAAGTTGTGTTGGTGGTGATTTTAAGCCTAGCTGCTCGAAAATAGCCAGTGCTGACCACGCTGAGAGAGACGAAAGAACGAGTAATGCCAGTTGGTGAAGTGGCATTAAGAATCCCTAGTAGTACACAAAGAGAGGTCGTGATGATATCATCTACGTTTGTATTGCTCCTCGTGGAGTAGGTCTGCATCCGACCCCTTTTTTTCCATTTTCGAAGGAAACGGGAAAATTCTCACTACCACCGGCAAGTCAGCCGGGCCATGTGTGCGGTAAGAACGGGCTTCCCAAAAAACCAGCCCCGGTTGGGGTCAGAATAGAATGAAGGGGACGACCCTAAAGTTTTATTGGCAAAGAGGGTTGTAGGCATATAAAAGTGGATGTAATGACTCAGGTCGGGGTGCGGCATAACTAAGAGATCCATTTCATTTAGGGCGAGCATGATCGTAGTTTGGGCGGGGACGAGCGATCTGGTGTCTGAGCCGATAAGTCAGACGACGACTACTGCACTTATGAGATTAGTATTAGCCGCCTATCCTGAACCGGAATGGACTAGATGACCCCAGTATCTTAATTAGAGGCCCAACTTCAACCTTTTGCACCTAAAGGGGGTCGGTTTTTTGGGGATGGGGGAATAAGTTTGCTTCTTCACAAGCTTATCCCTGCCCCGTTTCATGTCCATCCAGGCCACTAGCAGCTGGGTCTCCCCAATGTTTATACTGGACTTGGTATACTAGGGACCTCAACTTTCCCCTGTCCTCGATCGGCCTGAGCTGTATGAGGCAGAAACTCGTCCCATGTACGGTTTAGAGGCTAAGCCCCATCCTTCAGCAATAATGGTGCGACTTAGGTCAACTAATACGAATAAGATGCAGTTCACTATTGCCTTTGGGTCTCGAACTCCATATGGGTAAGGAGCGTTGTTGTTTGCAAAGTCGCTATCATTTACATGGACCCACTTCTCATTCCATTTGTGATAATTTGATGATTTATAAACCGTCCCCAGCAAGGGATCAGTTCATGTTGTTTGTTCCTCCATTGATCAAGAATTTCGGTCTTTGATAAATATCATGATCATCCAATAAGAAGGGTTTCTATTTATTCAAATGAACGATTTTAACACCTATTGATTCTAACAATTGATTGCAGGGTTGATTTTAGGTGATAAGGTGGTAGTGGGAACTTTATTAGATAGGTTTGTTATAACTTGAGTAAGTTGATGGAGTGTGGATTTGATTTCGGTAATGTTGGATCGTTGGGATACAAGGTTTTTTTCTTATAAGGAGAGGGTGTTGGTGATGGAGGTGATGGAGTTGATGGAAGTTTGCTGTTGATGAACACTATTGTTAATGGCTCGGTTCCTTTGATTGCCCAAGAGTTTGAAAGCGCAAGTTTGGTGTGGCTTTACTATGCTTTAATCAGTTAGTTGCAAAGGAGAACAATGTTAAAGGAATAAGAGAAGAGGTGAAGAAGGAAGCACAAAAGTAGACAGAAAAACATTTAACCCAACATGCAGTTTCTTCATTCCCCAAATGCACACAAACACATAGACACACACACACATTAGTTTACATCATAATTCATAACTAATTTGAGGATAGCTAGTCAAATACAATTTGTCATTCATTCCTAGCCATATAAAATATCAAACAATTTGTTTAATAAATAAAATTAGTTATAACATTTGTCCTTTGTTGTGCTTTGCTTTTCCCTTTGTGTTGCTTATGTTAGTCCTTAAGATGATGGTTTTGATGACAACAACCATAGGACTTGTTATAAAATATAAATACTAACATTATGGTTTAGAATATATGCAGAATATAAACATGCAAGTAACAAGAATGAAGACTGTACAGTATAGAGATTGAAGACTGAAGCTATCAAGATTGAAGACTCATGAGTATCAAGATATCAAGAGTTCAAGATTTCAATAGTACAAGATAAACATTGAGTCTGGAATTATGTTAAAACTTTTTAAAAGCACTTACATCTTTATTTGAAATTTATTCGTGGAATGGAATCCACTTCGAGCCTGTTAAAGGGATGGAACGCTAGTGAGACGGAACCCACGATAATATCTAATGGAACATATAGTGGTCCTATTTTGATATCCACTAATTTTATAAAAACGCTTTTCAAAAATATATCTCTTGTCTTTTAAAAAATGTTTTCAAAAATTTTCTTTTCAAAAAGACATCTCTCTTGGCTTTAAATATTTTAGCCTCAAAACTATTTTTATCACTTTTAATATTTTGATTTAAAAATTGTCCTTGTTTTTAAATCATCTCTTGTTTTAAATATTTAGCTTTAAAATATTTATATACTCAGATTTTAAATCACTTTATAGATTAAGATTATATATATAATTACTTTCTAATCTCTTTTATATGTTTAAACTATATTCATATATATTTAAAAGTTTAGAAATTGTTTTGACAAATATAGAAACCAATTTTAATAAGAAAATCAAAACATCAATTTTGCCTTGAGCATGTCGACATCCCTCAACCTTCCATGTCGACATGGTGTCTGTTATTTTGAAATTTCAATTTTCAAAAGAAGTCTCTATTCGTCGTATCCATTTACGAATAGATATGGCTGTCGCTTTGCTATAAATACCAGTAAGTTCTAACGAATTTTTTTACTAGATTTCATTTATTTTCTCTCCTCTTCATCTTCCATATTTGTTCTAAAGAATCCTAAACTATACTCTGCCGAAATACCAAGTGAATCAAACTTGATTATCTCTTGTTTGTCTCTGCCACTCTCTCCATAAGATCTCAGTGCTACTTAGAGCTATAGAATCTTTTGTAAATCTGTTGAGTAAAAGGTGTGGTTAAGCCTTGAAATCAATTAGGTGTTATTGTAGCCATGGAAACCAATTAGGTGATCTTGTAGCCTGGTCAAATCAAGAGAGTTTTCTCTAGACTCGAATACAGGAGGGTATACCTCGTAGCTTTAAACCGAGGGTGTAATCTGAGAGATTATTTTGATAAGAAATCCGTATGATTTTACGGGACTGGATGTAGGGTAGCTCCGAACCAGTATAAAATCCTGGTGTGTTATTTCCTTTACTACTTTTATTTAGTATTTGCATTTGTGTCTGATTCTATGATTATATCTGTGTCTGTGAATTTCATTTGTTGGTCATTAAATTACATAAGTTTCAAAAAGATTTAGAAAATCCATAAAACACTATTCACCCCCCTCTAGTGTTATTCCAGCCGTAAGATCCGTAATCCGCATTTCTCACATTTGGTATCGGAGCATTGGTTTTCAAAGTTTTCATAATCTGAATTTTGAAAAGTTTCAAAAATGGCTACCAACACTAGTTCTGTTAACACTATCACTTGTTCATTTGTAGAGGGTCAGTCTACTGTAGACCACCACTTTTTAGTGGCAGTAACTATGCATATTGGGCATGTAGAATGAAAATATATTTACATTCAATAGGAGTAGACACCCGGAATATCACACAAACTGAATATTCTGAACCCACTACTAGTTTTGCACAGTGGATTGCTGAGGAAAAGACTATTGCACGAAATAATTCCAAAGCCATGAATTTTTTATTTTGTCCACTTGATAGGAATGAATTCAGAGTATCTGTTTGTAAGTCTGCATATGATATCTGAAAAACTTTGCAAGTTACTCATGAAGGAACAAGCAAAGCCAAACAGACCAAAATATCCATACTCACAAATCAGTTTCAATTATTCAAAATGAGTTCTAATGAGTCCATTTCAGATATGTATAGTAGATTTCAGGATATTGTGCATTCTCTAATATCATTGGGAAAAGTTTTTCCAAGAAGATCAAGTCAAAAAAATTCTAAATTCTCTTACTCCGAAATGGGATCAGAAAAATCTTGCAATCATAGAAGCAAATGACATCAGTACTTTAAAGATTGAAGAATTGATTGGAAATCTAATGTCGTTCGAAGTACAAATGCAAGGGAGAAGAGATAACAAGGCATTCAAAAAGAAGTCAATTGCGTTCAATGCATTAACAAATGGATCAGACTCGGGAAGTGATGATGATAAAGAAATAGCTTTCATGACAAAGGATTTTTGGAAGTTTCTGAAATATAGAGAGATGAAAATTTTCAAAAAGAATGATCATTGGAATTCTGGAAATCATAATGAAGTACTAAACCAAATCAAATGTTTCAACTGTGACGAACCAGGCCATCTTAAAAGAGACTGTCCACATCCTGATAAGCAAAAGTTTCCTACAAGCAATGATTACACAAAGAAAACGAAAAGAGCGTATACCTCTACATTAGACGATTCAGATTCCTCATCCTCAAGCGATGATGATCAGAAGATGGAAAATCAAATATGTGCTTTACAGCTATTCATGATTTCGATGATCTTGGAGATACGAATCTAGAAAACGGTACACGTTTACAATATATTGGTTGAAATTGTTTGCTTAAAATTGTTTGATTGTTTTTAAAATTATGTGTTGTTTGAATGTTAATTTTTTTTATTATGTATATTTTTATTTTTAATATTACAATATATTTTTATTAAAAGAGTATTATTATATTTAATATTACTCTAGAAAATATATAGACATTAAAAATAATATATGTATATGAATAGTAAAGTATATAGGAAAATATAAGTCACATGAATTCTATAACTCATGTCGACGTGGCCCTACCCATGATGTCGACATCCCTATCAGAAATTTGAAATTCAAATTTGAATTCAAATCTTTGAATTTCCCTTCACCTTTTCACCAAATCCAATGTTCTGGAAAGGTACCTCTTGACCAGGGAACACGTCTATTGAATATCTATTTATTTCCATTATCTTATATAAGCTATGCTAATTTCGGAAAAGTTCATATGGGAAAGTTTGCTATCTTTAGCGATTTCTCTACATATGAAATCAATACTCTTCTTGTAGAGAATCATATTCTTAGTCTTTTTGACAATTCTCAAAATGATTTTGTTTGTTACCCAAATCTCGTTAAAATATTTTATGCGAATTTGAATCACGGTTTTTATGAAGGAAATGAAGATGAAATTTGGAGTAGTGTTAAAGGCACTAAAATTGTTTTAAATTGTGAAATTTTGGGCAACATTATCAATTGCAAGAATTAGAGAATAGATCTTTCTACTTTTAATATTAATGAACATGACCGTGAGACATTACATTACATTTTCGAAGGAGATGACAACTTTGGATTTAAAAATCATAACTTTCGTCCGAAAGCATGTATTATCAATCTTCTTTTGCAACATACTATCACTCCTAGATCAGGAAATTTCAATAATCCGACTTTAAAAGTTTGTAAAGCTCTTTTTGCTATCTTTGGTCATTATGACAGTAAATGGGCACAAGTGATTATGGATGAACTTCGTTCTAAGAATTTGGAAATGGATGAGAAAACCTTATATCATGGAATCTATCTCACTCGGATTTTTAATTATTTTGCCATTGATTGCAAAAGGGAAGAATTTGTTTCAAGAAAAGTGTTTAATCATGCCAACATTTCTCTCACGAAAATTCCTTTTATATTTCAACAATATGAATCTCTTGCCAAAAAGGATGAAAGATTGGCACAATAAAATATGGAGAAAGAAGATGAAGAAGAAGAAGAAGGGAGGAAATGGAAATTGAAGAAGATAATAAAGAAACCTCCTTGGAAAGTAATGAATATCCTACCAATACTAACAAACCTTCCAACAAAACTCTCCTCAAAAATCAAAAGATTATAGTGGAAAATCAACGGATTCTCAAAAGATCCATTAGTATGAAATTGGATAAAATGCCACTAATATGAACAAATTCTTTGCTAAAGTTGGTCGGAAACTTGGCTTATCATCATCCTCCTCATCCTCTAGCACATTCTAAAAACTAGATTGTGATGTATTAGTTTGTTTTGTATGAGCTTGTATTGTTCTTTTTATCATATTATGTAGTATCTTATCTATCATCTCATCTATTTATAAAAATCATCTATCTTATGTTTTTCTACCTTATCGTGTCTCTGGAATAAACATTAGTATAGTACATAAGTTTATATGTACATATTTCTTCACAAAATAAATAAGATACATAAATTAACAGACCCATGTCGACATGCCTCTACCCCCTTTTGTCGATATATAACGGTCTAATTTGGCTGTTTTTTAAATCTTGAAATAACTAACTCGTGTCTATTCATTTTAACATATTTCAACCTATTTGAACACCAGTTTCTTCCATAAATTTGTAATCTTTTCATTTCTGCTTATCTTTATTTGCATCTCTTCAATACTTATCAAAAATGGCTTCCTCTTCTCAAACTCTAAGTGATAATCTTGAAGAAAGTCTCAATTCATTCAAGAACATACTTACTTTTATTCTCCGCAATCAAAGAAACTTAGAACTAAGTCAAATGCAGATGATAAAAGAACAAGAGAAGTATTTCAAAACCCTCCGTTGGATGATTTCTGCCCTTATTTAAGATTATCTCGATGCAATCCTGTAGGAACTTTGATTTAAGATAATGAAGACTGGGAAGTTATTAAAAATAATCCTATCTACGGAGAAGAAGGATGAGTTGAAGTTCCTAGAAATATTTGATCTCCTTATGGTTTGAATTGTTTGTTTTTGAATTGTATGATTTGATTGATTTGCTTTGATTTGATTTGATTAGAATTAATTTGATTTGAATGGATTGTATAACATTATATGATTTGATTTGATTTGAATTGTATGATTTGATTGCTTTGCTTTGATTTGAATGGATCGGGTTGAAACTTTGCAAGGCTCTCTAGGTCCAAAAGGGCCTATTATATCGATCGGGTGCGTCAATTTAATGATTAATAACAATTGGCGTACATATAGTCGATCCATTTTATTTGCTCCAATCAAGTCATGATCGATGTTGGAGGGTCCCACGTGCTTCTTGATGTTGTTTTGGGTTGCAGATTGTGAAATATGGATCGATCCTGGTCGAAGCTAGAATATACACGGTAGTTTGTCGATCGTTATGTTGAATCCTCCAATAACGAACATCGATCGGCCTACCTTCCCCTACCACTTTGGGATATGCGATCATTGTGGTAAGCTCCCCATGCCAGGTTGTTGAATCCCCGAGAGTCTCACATGAATTGGCTTCATGGATCTCTAGATGTTGAATGCTCTCTGTTGACTTGAACTATTTCCTTCATCGTTCTCTAGCCAATCCAAACAAATCATCGTTTCATCCGTAGTTATGTATATGAACTTGAATCAATTAAAAACTCGATTTATAACTTTACGAGGCCAGGTTAGTGACTTCATGCTTGTTATTCTTCGATTTGGTCCTGGTTCAAATCTGTCCAGCTATCATCTATAGTACTGTACGTAACTAACTCTCCAAGCCGTCGACCATTCTTCCCTGGTCGAATCAATGATATCACAGCTTTGCCAAAAGATGGGATAACATCTGCCTCCCAAAGTACATCTTGAGAGTAATGTGGCATGCTTTGAATCGAAAAAAGTCTAAATTGTCGTAAAGAAGTTCATTTAGCTTCTTGATTAATTACTATTCCTCTATTGTCTATCATAGTATAAATCCGAAGCTGTATTCTGTTTGCATATGCATGCTCGGTCAAACGGGAGCTATAAGCCTCTTTTATCTGACCAATCTCAAACTAAAAAATTCTAGGTTTGATTTCAATTTTCATTGATTTCACAAGGCTAAGATTTTGAAAATGTTCAAATGTGTACGCGTTTAAGTTGTTGGCTCCCGAGCGTGATTGAACATCCTTAGGTCGTTCCCTATTCTCACGACATTCTATGTGTTCGTGTTTGCAATCGAATTTATACGGTCATTCACCATTCTGCTTCCCATTCACCACATTTTTCATTCACTTTATCAATTTTTTCACCCCCTTTATATATTTATATCTAAACTTGAAACCATTTTCGATCATGGAATGAGTGTCGTAAATTAGGTAGGGAAACGATCATTTTAATGCATAAATAAGTGACGAAAGGGGTCGATCGGCATAAAGGTTGGGATGGATCGGCTTGTGGATGGCTATTAATAGATCAGTGAACACACTACTCAGAGATGGATCGGCAATGTCTTTGGGTGTCAAACGATCGTCTAAACCTTTCAAAGCAAAAACGAGCAGCCAAACATGTTTTATATATAAGGCCCGAGACTTAGAAATCTTTTCTTCACCTAACTTTTTACCTTCCTCCTGAAACGAAGATGTGAAGCGAACCACTTCCCTTTTTCTTCCATCAATCCTCATAGAAATCATCATCTTCCTCCCTACTTGGGCTTCAAATTGACTTCAACTCCTTCCCTTTTAGACCTCGAATTTAGGTAAAACATCTTCTGAATTCGTTGCATAATCTCTTAGAACAATCTCGAACTTATGACAATGGACATGGATTCTTTTCTTCCCTCCTTTACTTATGATCGTGTAGAATGGAAACAAGGAAGCTCACATGGAAGAGAGGTGAGTGAACTCGATCATAGCCGATCGTATGTTGGAGGAGATGAAGTTGCGAAGACGAGGGTGATGTACGATCGACAACGCATGGTCGTTCGTGGATGGTCAGTGAAACTCTAGGCCATTGGAGTTCAAGGATGACCTAAAAACGATCGGATATGATAACCTGGGTAAGAACGATAAGTGAGTAGGTCAATCGGCTAAGGTTGCTTTATGGAAACGATCGGCATATAACATGATTCCAAAATGCTCGTCCTTTAGCATACTTAGAACGATCAGACTACACTATACTATAACGATCGGTTTACACTTAATTTAGGTGCTTCCACCCCACATATGAACTATCCTTCTCTTTTCTTACTAAATGGAATAGAAATAGACTAACTTGAACTAAGCAACGAGTTCTAGTTTCTCGTATTTGAACAAACATTTGGTATATTAAATGACTTGCATATGACATGACCTCCTAAGTGATAACAGATAACCTTAGAACAAATGTATCGAACGAAGGCCTTTAACTATCATACTAAAACACATCCGTAACTTAGACAACAATCAAATGGCTAATAATTTTCTACGAAACCCAAGCCGCGTCTTTTTGAACAGATCTTTAAGTCTTGTTGCCTCTTTTGTCTTTCATTTTACATAATTTACGACTGTACCACTGCACCATAAAGTACTTTTGGTGGCGCACAAAAAACACAACCATAACTTATGGTGGCGTTTTAGAGAACGCCGCCATACGACATGCAATTAAAAAACTAATATTTTTGGTTGTGTTTTTGTAAACACCGTTATAATGTGCGTTATTGCGGAGGCAAAAAAAGCCACCGTAAATCTTTTTTTGTAGCATGTTGAAAAGCCACCAAAAGTGATATTTTTTCAACAGATTTTTTCCGTAGCGTTTGATAAACACCACTAAATATTTTTTCTTTTCTTTGTTCATTTCTCATATTCTGCTAGCTCATTCACTTTCCAATTCACTTTATTCATAATTTATATTAAACGGTAATAATACATAGTTCAATAATAAACAAAAAATACATGAACAAATGAACTACCATAAACACAAGTAGTACATTACCATACATTTTTTTGTCTTTACATTTCACTATCTTACATTTCATTTTTTCTTCACATTTACAAGTCATTTTCACTGTTCAATTCCCCTTGCTTCTTCCATCATACAAACATCTCACTGCCAACTTCACCATTTCAACACTTGTTCGACCATTTACAACTTCATCACTACATCTTTACTGCTAAACCACTCTATCATTAACCCACCTCTTCCTGCCTCTGCCTCTATCCCTGCCTCTATCCCTGCCTCACCTCCATACCACTTCAAAACTATGCCAATACATCACTACTTACTGCAATAGTTCAAACTCCTCCTGTACAAACCATATCTTCATCATAATCCTCATTTTTTGTTATACTTCTACATATTCACCTGTGCACCTGACTGTGCATTATCAATTTCAACAAACTGTGCACAGTCTCATTACTCTGTGCATTGTCATCTCTTCATATCCACTTCTGCATAATCAACTGCCTGTAGCAAATTCCTCCAACCATCAAAACCTCCTGTCAACCACCTCACACCACTGCCACAACAAAACAACAGTGCATCCTCACACTACACCAACTATTTCACCCTATATCTGTGCATATCTATGCCACCCCATGTCATCATCCCCACAACAAACATCCCTACCACACCACTAAACTACAACTACTTCTAGTACACATCGTCCACCATCCCACTTCACATCAAATATCCCACTGTTACCATACTAACCCCATTCCATTGATGTGCACTGCTACATAACATTTCAACTTCAGCTGCAGTAACCTTACTTCCACTGTCCATAGCACACATCAACTACATCTTGCTCAAAACCATCACAACAAGCAACTTCCCACCGCACTAACAACACTCCTCTGCCTGGATATCCCCATCTCCTATCACCTAACTGCCACTGCTGCTATCAGCTTCATCATCTGCCTACACCCCATCATAACCCACCATGCTCTCTGCTCCTCTAAACAAATTCATTACACTATTCTCAGAAATCATTACTATAGTACACACACAATCAACTCACACCCTCTGCTATAACATCTACCAACTGTTCATCACCTGTCAGTCCACATTCACCACTCTCCACCTCTGTCAAAACTCTCCTCTCGATCTTGCCTTGCTCCACTGTCAACATTTTCTTGTCCTATTCATTCACCTACAAGCAGCAGCCATTTCCCCACCATCATTCCTCTACTTGCACACAAATCAACCTCCATTACATAATCTTTTCTGTTACTACACACCCATAATCACCTCACCACACATCAGAGCATATACCATCCACTTCTTCAACCCTGACCATCTCCATCATAACAAACCCACAACTCCACCATCCATAACTTCCATATACCCACCATCCCGATGTGTTAGAACAACTAGAATTGCTTTTTATTTTTCAGATAACACCTTGGATTTCCAAGATGCGAAGTAATGCCTATTAGGAAAGCTCTCATCGATTGATAGGATAGGTGGTCCATGAGATACAAAAAATGCATCCATGAAACTTGAGTAATATTGCTAGAAAGAAAGACCATAACACTTGAACAAAAACAATATTAGTTACCTGTTATCAAAAAACTCAGAAACATCAGCTGATCTAGGTTTGCTTCTCCTAGAAGTAGGAGATGATGTAGGGTTTGAGATATCAGGATATCATAGGCAAACTTATGCAGATGTTCTATTTCGCATACTTTCTCTTCTAGCCTTGCATGTCAGTTGTTGCATCATGTGTCTTCAAGCTCGGAATTCATATTCTTGCCAATTGGTAACTGTGTTGTAAATTAAATTTCATACGCCAAGTTTAAATCAAGATAGTAATGGAACTGGACTATTAAGATCAGCTTGGAACTTTGCTCATTGCAAAACATGAAATAAAAGAAAATAAAAGTAGGCTCTTAAAACGAAAAGTATGCACATGCAAATATAAATGCAACATATTATGCTTGCACAGGCAAATATAAATGCAACATATTATGCATGCACAGGCAAATATAAATGCAACATATTATGCATGTATGAAATATGTATAAGCTAAGGTTTATTATATATATATTATTATTATTATTAAAAGTTATTAAAGTGAAAGACACGAAGGCAAGAGCAAGCTCAAATGGAAGCAGGCTACTAAATAAACAAAAAGGAAAATCAGCAAGCAACAATATTATATTACAGTATAAAATACCTAAAGACTCCTAATTATATGATCTAGCTCAGTTTTGTAGATTCGAGTTATGTTTGCCTATTGCAAACGAAGGAGATTGAGTTATGTTTGCCTATTTCGCATACTCCTAATTAAAACAACCAATTCCATGACAAATACCACACATCCCACTACCTTCAACTGGCTGCAGTGACATCAAAGGCGGCAATGACATAAATCTATATAGAATGAACAAGTAGCTCTACCTCTGACAGAAATAAACAAGTAAAGACAAGAGGAAATAAATAAGTTCAGCTTTGGATGAATTAGACAAAAATGAAAGAAACGAGAAATATAATACAGTCAAGTTGAATAAGTGACGCGAGTTTTAGGAACTAAGGTCCAATCAATTCACAAACCTTCTTCTTCTCTCTGTGGTTAAATGTCTGAAAGTGTTTCTCAGCCGCCATGTATAACATTTAATATTTGTCAACTATATTAACAAACAAGATCATATGTTTAGAATGCATATAAGGAAGTAATCTGGGTGAGCATATTATATAAGAACTTAATATCTACTCAATCCAATGGAGCATTTAATTTCATTCCATTACAAGAATGCAAGCAAATGATTGGGAAACTGGTTCTGACTTATCATTGTATGACATATAACTAGTGCAATCTATTTTCTAGATAAAAATGGAAGCGAGAAATAACAAGTGACAGCTAGAAGAAAAAAAGCAGAGTAGTAGATATTGAATTTATATGTGTACACACACATGAAAATTGTAACATAACAGATATTTAATTCATTGACAAGTTACCGGGTGTGCCTTCATCTTCGTTAAAAGCCATATGCCCATCGAAGTCATCATTCAATGTAACTGCAAAGTCGCTACCTTCGTCGTCATCCTCCAAATTATATTTATTGGACTTTTTGGCTTTCAACTGAAGAAACACAGTATCAGTATAATGACTTACTACCGTGAAAGATGAAACACAAAATTTGAACTAATAAAAACAAAAGCTGCTATTCCTGGTATTTACGCTATTTAACATACAAATACATGTTTCAATCTTTTATAGAGATAATATTTAAAAAATACACATTTTTTCTTCCCTTCCCGAATTATGTACGTACAAAAAGATAAGTTGAAGTAGGGTCCTTATGCAATATTTGAATCTAAATTACACAAAATGTTGATCATTTGCTGATTTATATAATGGTGGGAGTGCAAATTGCAACCTCTAAGCAGGGACTTCCACCACCAAAAAAATAGTCCAGATACAAATCAGATTGATTATTCTAACATACCCAAATATAAATTGCATATTATATGATACCCATAACCAAACCTCCATAAACACATCCTAAATCTAAATGGAATTTAATTCTAAATGCGCATTATATCCATATGGTTTTCGTTATACATATTTCCATGCCATATCTCTACATCTAGATTTTATAAACATTAGGAAAATTCAACTTTTATCACTTTAATGTATCTTGAAATTCATTTGTAAGAACTTTTTTGATGACCAGTATTTCAAGTATTTAATAATCCTTCAATCAAACAAAAATATATGACGGATAGAAAATAGTTTTCCTATCAGCTCATCTGAAACTTCAGGAATATTGTTACAAATAATTTGATTTATTTTTACATCCTTAAGCACTAGAAAGGCTCCAATATTAAAGTTTTTATTCTATGAAGTATGAGCACAATCTTATGATGACTCACATCATGAATTCAAAAGAACTGAATCATAACTATTTGGTCCATATCTAATATTGAATTTCTACAATTAAAGTGTTTGCACCTTTTCTTGACTTCTACTGACAAAAAAGTAATAAACCTATGGAACAATGTAGGGACTTGGTAACCAATCTATGTTCCAATATAGCAGCCAACTTAGAACAAACAAAGAAAAAACTATTAGTGAACGGATAACCAAATTTCATTATGTTACCTTGCTTGGTAAAAGAGCATAGATGCTTAAATTTTATTTTAAATAAATTCATAGCTGTGATGAGACAAATCCTGATATTTGAATCATACCACAAGAGATGGAGACTATAATTGGATGTTATGCTGAAGGGATCATCTTTTCCAAGTTAAAATTACTTTTTGCAGGCACTTAGGGTACCACTTTTTCTTAATGGAAAAATAGTCGCATAATTCTATTTCCATTCAAGGCACAAGGCCATATCAACCTAACTAATGTGCCATAGTTATCTTAATCCAACTAATAAATGAAACTAAAATAGAAATAGCTTGGAAAATAGACCCAACTAGCCAATAGAAAAATCGCAAAGCAGTGGTCAAAGACCAAAAATGGTTAGCAAATCAACCAAATACTGCGTAGTGTTTGAGAAGCAATTCAGAGATAAGTACTTGTTTAACTAGTTAGAATTCCTACTCACCAACACAGGTCAAAGGCCGAGGCACAGTGATAGGATGAGGTAGGATGATTAGCTTAGGCATGAAGATAGGTTGCAGCGTGGTGGTAGGCTGAGGTCAAGACGGGATTTGATGTGGACAGTATTTTTGAGAGCTAGGGCTTAAATTAGACGACTTTGATGATTTTAGCTTCAGATCCAAATGATTCTTGAAGTTTTCAAGAAAAAGTAGATAAAGTTGTTCAAGTCATAAGTGGAAGAAAAAGCTATATGAGCGGTCGAAGAAAAACTTTGCCAAATTTTTCATGAATTGTTGGCGGGAACAAGCAGCGTCGTTTCATTATTTATTTTTGTTTTGCTAAATGATCAATAGTTGCACTTAATTTTGAAACACTGCTATTTAATGCTAATAACGAATTTTCTTGTAGTGTACTGAACAACACTTCAACACACTGCAATTAAACTCACTATGCACTAGAGGATACATGTTATTCTTCTAATTATGATTTTTACTAAGTTTGGTAGCAAGGGAATCTAGGTGTTTCAGGCACTCCGCAATCATTCCAGCTGGATCTTCTTCACATAGAGCTAATTCTGACGTAGAGTCAAGTTCAGCCACTGAGTCTGATAGCCTGCCGATTAGTCATAATCAGGAACAGCCAGAAGGCTCAGTTTCCCTACTTGATCTTTCCGAGATTGTCCCCCTCTTTCTGCCAGAAGTTATTGAACCGACACCCGATACTCTAGAGGATGCAATCATCCTTGAAAATCCTCCAAATTCAGCAGCTTCAAAGATTAAGGAAGTCACTCTCCAGAGGATTTGCACAAGGCACGGGATTCCTTTTGGCGATGTGATGGTTCCGTCACGAGACGACAGGGCTCATGGACCACCTGAAGGTTACACAACATGTAACAAATTTTTGTGCTGGGCAGGATGCATCCGGCCATTCAATTCATATATCCGGAGGATCTTACACTATCTAAGGATTGCTCCTACACAATTCCATCCAAACAAGTATGTGCTCCTCAAGTGCACTTATATGGTATTCATGGAGTTTCTGCACCGTTCGCCCACTATCGAAGAATTCCGATTTATTTTCACCTAAACGGCGAACCGAGAGTTTATCGTTCATATTTCTTGAGTCGGCAAAGAGATGCCAAATTCTAACTGGCATGAGGAGTAAATTAAGTGCCTTCAAGAGCGAGTGGTTCTTTGTTCGCTGCCCGCCTGGCTTCGCTCGTCTATGGCTAGAGAGGCGTAAGTGTTTTCTACCAATTTCATAATAGGATAGGAAAATAATATCCAAGTTGCATTCTGACAAGGTTAATCATTTTCAGGTGTCGTTACCTGGCTCAACGGTGATGTTTATGAAAAGTCAGTCTCTATTTTGAAGAATGCTCCATCCAGTGATTGAAAAATTGAATTCTTCCTTAGGGACAAATGCCTCGTTGCTTTTGGCTTGATAAAGGAGGGTCTCGGTGTGGGGGTTACCAAAACTATCCAGACAACTGGGATCATTGGTTGCAACCGGTCAAAGAGATAGTCAATCCGACCCTATGGTGCCCCCAGTCACGAGCACCCAAGAGTCTGCTGATATCGACGCTGGAGGACATAGTGAAAATTCTCATGGCTGCGATGATGATAAACCTGACCACAGGGTTGGTGTCGAACCCTTATAAGTTTCTCAATCCCTGGTCGCGGTTAAAAGAAAAAAGAAAACATTTGTACAAAAGCCTCTAAAAATACGTCTCTCTGGCCCAACTAAGTTGTCGACAAATCTACCACTAGATCCTCTGTCCGATCTACCAATTCTACATGATCTCGATGCTTATCATTTCACCGACGTTAGCAATGTAGGATCAAAGTCTCCCATCAGAATTGGCTTAGAGATCTCTACTTCTGGACGGGAAGTTACAACAATGAGCAAAGCTCCCGCACCTAGTCTGTTGGGGGGTTGCACTAGCACATTTACACACACTCGCATGTTCAACACTGCACTATACTTAACCTGTACTTCCTAATACTCAAATTTGATTAATATGTTTTTTTCTTTATAGAGACGATGGTGGGGAAGAGAAGAATGTTTGATTCCCAACGAGATGTCCAACATCAATCATCTGGATCGCGATCCAGCTCCTACCACGGCAATCGTGAATATTATGACACTATCTATTGCCTCAACTGCGATCAGGGTTATCAAGAAATATATTACAGGGACAAGTCTTCTCAGGTTATTCATAGATCGAGATCAAGATCCCCTCCTCAAAAAGGTCCTGAAAGACCAACTGAATGTAGGGACCTGCCCATCGATCTCCCTTACGGCCCTTCATTAGTTCGAATGCCTCCAATATCCTTGGTCCCATTTCAGTCTCAGCGGCCGAGCGATAGCTGCTGCCACGATGAACATACTGCATTTCACAGGCATGGAAAGGAAAGTATCAAGGTTGGAACTATTTCTGAAGATCTCCCAATTGATCCAAATGTTTATATGGCTCAACTTCGAGATGTATTCCCAAACTTATGCTTTGATGGATTCTACTTTCCCCTAATCTGAAGAGGGTTCCGGATGGCGTTCAAACATTGGCCATTGCTTGCGTCACCAACATCCATATGCAATACCAAGAATGGATGAATGCTGCGAAAAAAATGTCAAAAGTTTCCTTCGAGTACATAGCAGAAATTGAGAAATTAAAACGACAAGTGGCCCAGGACAAGAAAATTATCGAAGCTCTGACAAATGAACTGGAGGCCTCTAGAACCGCCTTAACCGAAGCAGAAGGAAAAGCTGGTGCCGCCTTAAAATTTATAGAGGAGATGAAAACTAGCCATCTCGATATGGTTCAAGTATTGCATCACCGCAATCAGGAGATAGCACCGCGGCTCGAAACAATTAGTCTGTGGCCTTGAAGGAAATAGCCAAGCTCAAGGTCAAGCTCCATGATGCGATTAAAGAAAAAGATGATGCTCAAAAAATCGCTTAAGATTGTTGTAAAGAGTTGGTTTGTGACAGGCTTGAGAGAGATGTGGCTATTGAAAAAGCTAAGGATGTCGACACGCTCATTCAACGCAAGACGGACGCGACCAAAGACAAGGTGAGAGATGATGTAATGAATGAGCTCGACCCGCTTCTTGTTCTCTACAAATTCAACGTTCTCAAACATAGGAATTTGACGTGGCTTGGCGAAGACTATCCATATCAACTTCATCGCGCTTGGGAATTTCTTGTCGTCGAAGAGAAAAAACTTCATGGCTCACAAAATGTCAATGTAACCCAATTGGAAAGCGAAGTGCTACTGGGCGATGAGCCCAAAATATTGCATGACCTTCGGACTTCTCTTCTGAAAGAATTAGTAGTCGCTTCTTCACATGAGATAGGTGAGGGATTCAGATCGGTGTACTCTGGCATCGCAACCGAATTGCCTTTGGCGTCTCAAGTCATGACCAGATCAGTGACGAGCTCCTCAACTATCTCTGGGCATGATTCGGGCTGAACAAGCCTATCTCCAATTCTTGAGCGCAGTTCTAAAGATGCTCCAATTTAACCTAGAGTTGACACCGAAGAAGCTATTTCGTCAATTTTCCCCTTCTCTCATAAAGTTAGGGTGCTATCCATTGATATTTCTAATCTTTTCGCTTATTTTTTCTCAGCTTTGAATCCTTCAGGTATCATTGCTCTCCCCATCAAGAGCCTCGGCTAGAGTCGTAGGCGGCCATGATAAAGTCTGTTACAATTGCAATTTCGACCGCCTCTCAGGGTGCTCACGGCGAAGCGTTTGTCTTTGACGACCAACTTATGGAGGCGTTATTCAAGGAGGGAGGTGACTCTCACCATGAAATCCCTTCCGATGTAGAAGTGGTTATCATAGGTTCCTCTGATGCCACTGGTAGGCGCAGTATGATAGAGAGGATTGAGCAAGAAGAGGTCGATAAAAGAAAGGTGAACGACGAGCCAGTTGAGCCGGTCCCAGATGATCCGATACCTTCCCCACTTTAGACGATCCCTCTTGAAGGGACGATTCCTTCAGGAGACGTTCATCATACTTCTATTGCTAAAGATGTTGTGATAACCTGGATTTCTGGGCATCTGTAATTGATAATAATTGGGTTAATTAATAGAAATACTGAATTGTAAACTTAACAAATGAATCTAATCGTATATATTTATGTTTGGATAAATATTTATTTGATCGTATCTTAATATAATCACTTAAAATTGACAAAGTATTCTTTTAAGAATAAGTGATGATGATTGTTTGTATAAGAAAATTATTTAAATTAGACAAAATTGTTAATTTCAAACAAATAATATTTATGTGTTATTTTAAGATAAATAGAGTTACATTTACAAATTTATAAATGTATTTGTTAATTAGGAATTTAATTAGAAAAAGTATTTATAAATTAAGAAAACATATTAATTAATTAGGAAAATCATATTTTAAAAGCTTTTAAAATTCTTTTAGGATAAAAATAAAATAAATATTGACAAGTGTTAAGTTATAAATCACTTTGATAACAAGTGTTAGAACATTAATATAAGCTAGAGACATGTGTCATTTTATTTGCATTTTTTTTCTTCTTTTAATTTTAATAGAATCTAAAATTTCTTATATACATCTCCAATCTTCTTTGTCATTTTTTTCTCTTTTTATAAGTAAACAATGGCAGACCAAAACCTGAATTTTAGTTCCTCTTCTATCTAAAATCTAAAATTTGCAAAGTTCAAATCTAAAATCAAGTGTAAATCAAATGTGCAAATCAAATCTGCAAAGCCTATAAACACTTCCTCTTCTATCAAAATTTGTAATCTTCTCTAACCAGTCATAACAATATCAAAACACTCCTCAAAACATCAATTCCTGTTAACAAATCCAGTATGAAAACATCCTTCAAAACTGCATGCATGCAGTATGTTTTTAAATGCATGCAAGTACTCCAGTTTTTAAATCACAGCCATTTCAAAAATTTCAAGCATTTGCAAGTGTTCAAAAGGGCAATCCTGAAGCATTTCTGTTTAAAGCTAATCAAGTATTCAGTTTCTGAAATCAAGATACAAATGCATGCAGATTTCAATTCTGTTCTTTTTCAAAGCTCTGCATCTCCTTGATAGGTGAGCAAACATTTTAGTTCAAATGTTAAGTAATTTTAAGCTGCTTTCAGATGATTTCTGAGATGAATTGATTTTTGCATATGAATAATTTGGAAATGAACATTTTTATATGACAGTTGTGAACTATGCATATCCCCCTGTTTTTTTTACAGGTTTTAAATGTTTACAGATGTATAAAATTTCATATCTTTTTAATTATTCATTATTAACACTTGGATAAAAAAAAAATAACTAAGTTTTAGTATAAATAGGAACTGAAAATATAAACAGGTTATGTAAGAACTATAAGCATGCATGTAAGTAGGTTCTTGTGTATGTATGGTGTATACTTATCAGTTGATTTCTAACCTCTCTGTTCTTAGTTCAAAATATAGGATTTTGATCAAGTTCAAAATCTTTGAATCAGTTTCTGTTAGTATGTGAAATTTGAACAATATTATTTGATTTAATCTTAATCCAAGTGTATAAAAAAAATACAGATTCAAGGATTATAAGATTTAAACTATGATAAATTTGAGAAAAAAAATTACAGTGTAGATTCTTAAACATGTAAAATCAATCATTTTAACTTACTGTTTTAAAACTATAATTTGAATCATCCTTTAAAGTTATGATTTTTAAAATAAATATCACAATTTTTAAAATTTTATTAAGTGAGAATTTGGGGTTTTTCTGGAGATTGGTTTTTGGTCAAAATCTGGTGATCTGTATATTTGGGGTGTTCGGGATTCTTGATGGAGCTAGAAGTATGATTGGGTAGTACGACAAAAATAATTGGAAGGTCGTCTGATGATCGTGGCGACGGCAGCAATAAGGTTCAGGTTTTAAACCTAGTTTTGGGTTGTGGTTAGAATTGTGAGGAGATTGTCACCTATGATCGATCGAGTGGGTCGTGGTTGAAGGAAGTGGTTGCGTAGGGGTGCGGCAAGGTATGGACGAAGGGGTTCAACCTCCGGTGGTCAGAGGCATTTGGGTAAGGTGATTTTTCTGGCAGTAGTTCGAAGTACTTGTTTCAACAGGATACTTGGATTTGGAATTATGGGTTGAGATAGCGTGATGTTGATTTTGAAGGGTTGCTGGGGCAATCGTGGGTGTGTAGAAGTTTCTGGTGATGGTCGGAGGATCATCGATGATGGTGCAGGTTGCACGGTGGCTGATTGTGTCAGTGCTTGTTTTAATTTTTGAAATGGTTTTTGACTCGGGAAAGGACTCGGGTGGAAGTTGTTTTGGCTCGAGTAACACCTAAGGTCATACGCGGGGATGTATGTAAAAACTGTCAAGTTTTAACAGTTTCTAGATTTTGTTTCAAAATAGTTTTTAAAATTTAAGTCAAATTGTTAAAAAAAAAAAGATGATGTTTTTGGATTCATGTACACATGGGTTGAACCCAAATTCAAATATCTAATAGGTTTTTAATAAAGTAAGTTTTGAATTTTAAATAATTAAGCTAAATTAATTTCTAGAAATTCATTTCTTTAAATTGATTTGTTTATATAAATGAATTTGTATGAATGGTTTTAAAAGTTTTAAGTTAAAACCTTAATGTTATTTTCAAACTTATTTGAAATATAGAAGGAAATTTGTAAGGAAATGTTTTATTGAATTAGTTAATAAATAATGATTAATTAAATTGTAATTATTTATTAATTAATTAAGAAATTAAGGGATAATTAAACTAGTAATTAGGTAATACTTAATTAAGCTTTATTAAGTGATAATTGGGTTTGCTTGATTAATAATAAAAAGGTTATTAATCTATAATGCAGGTTAATTAAGAATTAATTAACTATAATTAAAGGTTAATTAATTATATTTAAGGATTGATTTATTTCAATTATGGATTAATTAATTTGTAGTTAAGGTTTTTAATTAATAATTAAGTTTTATTAATTAATGATTATGAAATAATTAATTAGTTAATCAGGGTTAATTAATTAATTATAAAAGTAATTAGGGATTGATTACTTTGTATTAAAGGATTGATTAATAATTAAGGTTTATTAATTAATAGTTGAAGGATAATTAATCTGTAATTAAGGATTAATTTGGTTAAAGAGTAATTAAGGGATGAATTACTCGATTATGATTTATGAGGTGAATGTGATTAAGTTAAGTTGATTAATCCGCTAATTAATTAAAGATAGTCGCTTGGTAACTGATTAAGTATAATTACCTTATGAGGTTGATAAGTGTAATTACCTAATGAAGTAATTGATGGATAAATCCCTGGATGTAATTAATATAAAGGAAATTACGTAATGGGAAATAATTAAAGGTTAATTATTTAGGATAAGTAATTAAGAATTAATTATTTGGTGTAATTAATTTAAGGATAATTGCTTTATGTAATTAAAGATAATTAAGCAAGGGTGATTAATTAAGATAGATAATTAAAGATGATTAATTAATTGGTTTGTAATTAATTAATGCTTAGTAAAAATAATCCAAGTGATTAAAGAATTAAAATTAATTTAATTAGAGATAAATTAAATAATTTTTGGAAGTGATCAATTTTGTTTATGAATGGTTGAATGATGTTAAATGCCTTGAATTGGTTGATATCTATGATATGAAATGTTGTGATATAACATGTGCGGGTGGACTGTAATAATGTGGTTGTCTATGATGAAATGATGTGTAAAGTGATATCCAGTATTAAAGGTTGAATTGTATTTCCCTTGGATAATTTAAGTTAAGTTGACATTGGGTTCGAAGAGACCGGAGTCGGGTATTAGGAAATATACGAAACCACTTCGATTCTTTATAAATTGCTATGTGAAATCAATATGCTGAAATGAAATGATTTAAGAGAATCGTACCATTTAATCTAAGGTTTGGTACTTAGAAACTGATGCTTGAAATGAGTAATGTCTTTAACGACTTGTGAACTCGTAAATTGATATAAGTTACCCCGGGTTCATACCAGTTGTATGCTTTTGTATTCCATGTTAGATGGGTTTACTCACGCTGGTTTCCAGCCTGACCCGGGTGTTACTTTGATGTAATGCTCGGGTCAGACCGAGTATTACAGATTTTCAGGTAAGGACGTTCTGGAGCTCAGGAGGCGAGCTAGATGGCAGGGACGTATGGAGAGTTTACACTATGATATTGTATATGTCTGAAACATGTTAAATTGTATCTATCCAATGTTATATAAAATTGTTGTAACTCTGATATATCGATGTAAATTAATAGATATAGTTTTTTTTGATATAACTATTATTGATATTATATTTTATCCGTTGCGAATGTGAGTTTGTGTGTTTCTTTTCTGTTCTTCTTCTATCTCTTTCTTCTTTCCTCTAACTATCTGGAATTTTCGGGATCGAAAATTACGGGTCGTTACAGATGCCCCCATCCCTCCTACTTCCAAAGACAATACTACCTCGGTCCATGCATTTGGCAAACTCCTTCGAAGAAAAGCCGAGGCGACAAAGGATCGAAGAGGGGGGCTAGTTGTAATTCAGAGGGAGACACTCTGAAGAAGCGAAAGAGGGATAAGAAATCCAAAGAGTGATCTTCGAACGTGCAAATAATTTAAATGGCTATTTCCCTTTTTGTTGGTTGTATTTGTTTGGGCGTGGCCCTTCAGTTTTATCATGTATTTTGTACAACCCGTTTCATGTGAATAGAAATTCTTTTGTTCTTTGGTATGATTTCTGCATTTACTTTTTGAAATGTCCAAACTGTAACATTTCTCATTTTATGCACTTACGACTTGCTTCTTGTTGAATTGAACACTGACTTGATTAATCCATCTCAAGGCCTCTCTATGGCCGTGGCCTTGAGTCGATGCAAACACTGGATATGAGTCGCAGTGTTAAGCTATCACGGTCATTTCTTGGACAATCACACTTCTATCCTCGATTTTGGGTCGATAAATGTACTACATGGACGGTCGAGTCTGGTCCCAGTCGTATTTATACTCCCACATAATTTACAAATGATTTAAAGTCGACCAATGTATGGTTGATTCACATCCATCATGTTTTTCGCTCATGCCTCCAAGTCCGGGGCGTACATTAATAAGTAAGAAGGCAAGTTATGCTTTCTTTTGCTTTACACTCTTTCCTGTCGAATCGTGGGATCGAGCTAGTGGATAGAAAACTAACTTGTGCGTATTCTGATCTTTAGCGGCTTATATTCCTTCAGTCGATTTCAGGTTGGAATTATTGGAATAGAGAACGATTGAAATCCACTCATCTGTTCATGGAGTTTGCATTCCAGTCCATACTCTGGGCGCTTAGAGTTATTCTACGAGCAGTCGATTCGTGCTCAATTTGTGTTAATATTTTAGTCCGCACTCCGGGGACTTAGAATTCTTCCACAGGCAGTCGTGTTTCCATCGAATTGTTTATACTCCAGTCCGCACTTTGAGGACTTAGAGTTTTCTCATGGGCAGTCGTTTTTCCACCAAATGGTTTATACTTTAGTCCACGGACGGGGAACTTAGAGTTTTCGTCATGGGCGGTCGTGCTTCCACCCATGGCAGTCATTTTTCTGCCAAATGGTTTATACTCTAGTCCGTAGTCGAGGGACTTAGAGTTTTTGTCATGGGCAGTCGTTCTTCTGCCCATGGTAATCGTTTTTCCACCAAATGGTTTATACTCTTATCCGTAATCAGGGGACTTAGAGTTTTTGTTGTGAGCAGTCGTGCTTCCGTTCATGGCAGACGATTTTCCATCAAATGATTTATACTCTAGTCTGCAGTCGAGGGACTTAGAGTTTTTTGTCTAGGGCAGTCATGCTTCTGCCCGTGGCAGTCCTTTTTTTGCCAAATGGTTTATACTCTAGTCCATAGTCAGGGGACTTAGAGTTTTTGTCGTGGGTAGTCGTGCTTCCGCCTATGGCAGTCTTTTTTCCGCTAAATGGTTTATACTCTAGTCAGCAGTCGGTTACTCAGAGGTTTTGTTGTGGGCAGTCGTGCTTTCGCCCGTGGTATTCGTTTTTCTACCTAATGGTTTATACTCTAGTCCGCAGTCGGAGGATTTAGAGTTTTTTTCGTGGGTCGTCATGACACTCGTGGTAGTCGTTTTCCCGCCAAATAGTTTATACTCTTGTCCACATTCAGGGGACTTATAGTTTTTGTCGTGGGCAGTCGTGTGTCCGCCCGTAGTAGTCGTTTTTCCGCCAAATGGTTTATACTATAGTCCGTAGTCGGGGGACGTAGAATATTTATCGTGCACAGTTGTGCTTCTACCAGTAGTTATTTTTTCGAAAAATGGTTTATACTCAAGTCCGAAATCGGGGGACTTAGAGTTTTTGTCATGGGCAGTCGTGCTTCCGCCTATGGCATTCGTTTTTTCGCCATATGGTTTATACTCTAGTCTATTGTTGGGGGACTTAGATTTTTTATCTTGGGCAGTTGTGCTTCCGCCCGTGGCGATCATTTTTCCACAAAATGGTTTATACTCTATTCCGCGGTCGGGGGACTTAGATTTTTGTCGTAGTAGTCATGCTTTCGCCCATGTGATTTGTACTTCATTTACCGCGTCGAGGTAAGAGCTGTCGAATAAATGATCGAACCACGTTCATCCACGGAATAGGGTTCTTTCCCTAGCATTCAATATGAAACTTGGCAAACAGATGGTTGATTCTCGACCACTTGGTATTTTAGCTCTTTCCATCAAGTCAAGGAAGGAGGTAGTTGAAAGATGATTGGATCACATCCATGCTAGGGTTGGATGATCAAGTCTTGCACAATTTGCTTCGTATTCTTTCTAGCAAACGAAGATAATGAGTTATTGAGCAGACAATTAAGTTGCATCCATTTCAGGCAGCAATCATGTCCATTTGTTGAAATCTGCGGTTGATAATTTAGCGGCCGATCGCGGCTCTTCAAGTCTAATGTGAAGGTTGTAGAATGGACAGTCCGTCGTATCTCCATTCGACTGGACTCCGAACTTGTCGGGCTTTTCATTTTATGACTTAGTGTCCCAAATCAAGGGCATATGGTGGCTAATGAATGATCAAATCACATTCGTCTAGATAAAGGCTCCATAGATTCTGTTACGATCTGCCAAGATTGGTCGGCGCCCAACTCTAGGCATGTAACGATCTAGAATTTCAGTCATTCGAAATTGGAATATTTAATTGATTTTAAATATATTTAAAAGTAAAATTTATAAGTCAAATAACTTATATTTAAAATTTAGTGATTTATTTGATAACTAAATTTTTAAATTTAATATTTGAAATTTTTTAAATAATTGAATCTTGAATTTAATACGAATGAAAATGATTTATAAAGTTGATTTAAATTCTATTTGAATTAGAATGAAGTTAGTGAACTTTTAATTTGATTAAAAAGTGAATAAAGAGAAATTGAGAATTTTCTTGATCCAATAAACATGTAAAAATAGTCATTTTGATTACTCTCGGATTTCATTGAAACCAGTTTCAATGGACCCGTAATGGTGAATTATAGTATGCTATCGAATTTTATGGTGATTGTACGTATCGTTTGATCGTGCGAGTTTGAAACACATAGAAATTAATTAAAGAAATTTACTTAAAATAATTTGATTTTGAAAACATATCTTCTATATATGATGGAATTTGCTCTGGATGTATATTCCATTGCGTTCCGAATAGGGTATAACATATAGAACGCCCGGCGGCACGCTTCGTTTGGAGTTCAAAAGCTTCACGGATGAATAGTTCCAAACGAAATCTTCTATAAATAGCCCTCAACTTTTCTCATTCGCAAACCCTAATTCTCAGCCTGCATTTCTAAACCTCCATTCGATGGCCATTATTGATCGAAGCCGCTAGAGGAAAAATTAGCTAACGATTTCAACTAGGCAAATGTAGAGCACAACCATACGAACTCGATCAACGGATGGATCGTCGAACGGCGACCCGAGGTGGTCGAAAATCACCTTCGTTCATCGCTGAAAGTTAGGTTTTGGCAGAGTTTTTTTCACATTCATATGCGCACGTTGATGGCTCTAGGCAGAGTGTAGCAGGGCGGCACTGGGTGGCTGGGATGGTCGACGTCAGGCGCGGTGGTTCGTCGGGGGGCTGGAGGCAAATGATTTTGAGCATTGAGCATTTAAAAAAAGATGGTGTACGCACATGAAGGCTTGGGTAGGATGAAGGAAAAATTTTTTTACGGAGGAAAGGTTAAAATTTAATTATATTTATTTTAGTTAACTATATAATTAATTACTGAATGTTCATTTATGCATAACTTTCTCGTACGAGGTCCGTTTCAAGCGCGACAAGTTGCATTGCATCCGTATCAGCGAGCACTATGCTATGGATTTAGATTAGACAAATTCAGAGCTAGTTGAAAATTTGAGTTAAATTGAACGAGCGTTCAATTTTAATTAAATTTGGAGCGCTTTGGCGATTTCCGTCATTTTTCTATGTAAACTCATGTCTTTAGCCTGCCTATATTTTTATATAAGTAAAAATAAATTTATATATTGTTTGATGCTGATTTGGTTGATATATTACATATATTAGTTGGTTTGGATATATTCTCGCCTATTGTAGCGAATGAGACCCTATTGCATTCCGATGTACGAGTGGACAACCCTTTGTATACGAACCCTGCCTCGAAGCGATTGATTTTTATTATATGATTTATACGATGTTTGTGATGCAAGGGGATAGGTTGGAGGGATCCAATATGATTCCTCACCAATGTTGATTTATTTTCATATACATGCTGATATATGATGCGATGGATGTCATGATGATGTTTTTAATGTAATTTGACTTATTTAGTGATATGGTAGCATTGGGCCTTATTTTTGACACTTTGTGAATATTGAAATGATGATTTTGATTTGAAAAGGATTTTGAAGCGACTTTGGAAGTGTATATGTTTTATGATTTTTGATCCATTGGAAGGACATGATTTTATTTTTTCTTAGTGAATAAAAGTTATGATTTTTGATGTTTAAAAATATAATAATGAGAAATACTTTGAAAATAGATTTTGAATAAGTTCATATAAAAGATTTACAAAGATGATATTTTATAAATAAAGAAGATGACTTATACTTATAATTTATAAATATTAGTAAAAGGATTTGAAGTTGATTTTGTGAATGGATTTATAATTGGATTTTATAAATAAATTTGATTCTTAAAGATATTGATTTGTAAATGGATTTTGGTATTAAAATTAGTATTATAAAAGAATAGATTTATAAATAGAATTTTGTAAATAAAGTGATTTTATAAAATATAAGTTTTATAAAATCGAAAGGATGTTTGTAAAATAGTTTTATAAACATATTAATGTTTTATGTTGAGGTTTAAGTAAGGATTTTAATTTAAGGAATGTTGAAAGTGATATTTGGATGGAGTTAGGTGCTTTAAAAGTTATTTATTTTTTAAAAGTAATGTTTTGGAAAGTGATGGTTATTAAATGGAATTTAATGGTTTTGTAAAATATTGTTAACGAGTTAAGTAACAGAAACATAGATTTCAACATTTATGGTTATAATATACGTTTTCGAGGAAGTAAGGAAGGCATAGACTATAACGCTGTTGTTATAGTAAATGGTTTTCGAAAGGAAATGTTTTTCTATAGTATATGAGATTTATTTATCTATGTTTAATTACTGAATCCGTATACTAATGTTTTTGGTTGTCGTAGCAATGTTTTACGCAAAATTCATTTTGACCCAAGAAATTATGTTTTGACCTTCCATCGTGAAATACACGAATCGGTTCTTTTGATCATACTAAAGGCTTGGTGGTGTAGGAGCATTGCTTCATGTACTTAACACACATCCAGAGGTGTACGTACTTCGGAGTAGTACGGTTATAGAAATCTATTTGGCGTGCCTCTAAATGGTAGTGTTATTGAATATACTTATACCATTGATATAAGTATATGAAAATATTTTCTACGTATTGAATTGAAGTGATTTGTGAATATGTGAATATGCTTATATTGTTGATATAAGTGTATGGAAATGTCTTCCAATATAGAACATTGAAATGGTTTTGAGAATATATCCTTTTAAAGATAATTTGAAGCAACTATTTGAAGATTTGACTTAATTATTAAACGATTAATTAAATAGGCCTAGTGATTGCTTATGATGTTAGATATTGTTTGTTGCTTTGATAGTTAAATAACCGACTATCCAATAATATTTGGCCTATTCATCGTTGTTGGTTTGGAGAAACCAAGGTCGGATATATCCGAGAACCCCTTCAGACCAACGTATATGCGTTCAAACATGCAGGTGTGGAGATATTGATATTTGACATTTTCATAATGAAGGACTGCTTGTTGGTCGTTTAGGGATAAAGTCCCAATATACATATATTAGCAGTAGTCACTTCATTATGAAATATCCAACACAAGGACTAATCGCTACTAATTCTGCGGGTAATACCTGACAGGATGTGGTAGAAGAGTCCCTCGGTTTGCCCTGTTCCTAGACAACTTGTATGGATGGATGTCTGACAATGCATTCTTGAGATTACATAGTTGACTTTTATAAACGTACATTTGTTTGGTGGTGGGGAAGACAACTTATCTTAGCTTAAAACCCTTCTCTGAGACATATTAGCTCAACAGTTGTATGTTTGTGGAAGTCAATAGTGATTGATGAAATGGTAGTGTGGCATTCAGAGATGATGTACTACGGAAAGGTAATCGTGACCTTTGGCCTCACACTCAGAAATGACCAAAACATGATAGATGCGGCAAGGCTATATGGTTCGCAACCATTAGGGTATGATCATCCCCTTCTAGATATATTTCTTCCCGCTATGACATTCGGGATGTAAATTATTATGGATGTATGCTATGAGGGCCCTTAGTTAGGTCGATAACGACCGAGGTGATGACATGTTCGGTACTATCTATGTTGGAGGTATGCTGGTCTTGTGTTGGCAAAGGACCATCTGTTGGGTCTCGGTACATTCCTCTAGAGATGAACTGTCGGAAGGTAGTCCCTTCTCCTGGTCATTTGTATGGAAATCCATTTTCCAATACGTGCCTGCCAGTTTGGTTGTAAAACCCATGTTATGGCTAGTATTGCTGAAATTTAATCAATGTAACATTTTGGCTATGATTCATATTATTGTTTACTAGACACTAGTATAATATAACAGGATTTGATATGAAAGGTTTTGGTTATTGTAAGGTAAAAACCCATTCTTATTTATGTATGGGAATGTATTACGAGATACCTTTGTTTTGATAAAAAATGCTTTTATAACTTTAAAATAAATTCAGTTGAGATGTGTTTTCTCATGCTAGTTACCAGACCAATCTGGGCATTCTTCCCATTCAATGCTCTGGTCAGATTGAGTATATTTACATATGTAGATTTGGATGCTTTGGAGCTTCAACAGGCGAGCTAGAAGTCTTCAGGTCATATTCCACGTATTTGTTTATTTTTTGCTGCTTCGTTGTTAAATTATCAACAATTGTAAGGACTTGTTATTATCACTGTCCAGACCGATGATGGTGATTGATCGATGTACTCTGATTGATGTATGTATATTACATTACATTTTCTATTTTGTAAAAATCATTTATATGATATTATATGTTTTCTGTCGTGACTGTGAGGTTTTGTAATTGTTTTAGTTCCTTCTATTTCGTCTTCTCTTTCTTATTCGTCTTCTCTATTTTCTCTCTTCTTACTTTCTTTCCTATAATTATTCATATTTCCCTTCAGTTTAGGGCTGGACATGTGCAGTTATTGTTAGCTCTAAACGGGACGGATTTGCTGGTCGTTACAGCTGGTATTAGAGCTTAGGATTTTGCAAAACCTATGCTTTGATGGGTACTCATTATAGATGGGGTCAGTAGCAGCCTACATTGAGTAGAGCGTATATACGAGCGGTATTCGTTAATGATTATAAAAATGTTTTATATTTTGTTACTTTATCTATTAAAGTGGCTTATGAATTCTAGTTGATATATAGGATGCCATCTGATTGATAGGGATTTCTAAATGCTTGAGCAAGGAAAACCGACACAATATTGTTTTGAAAGTGGGTAAATAAATAATTTTACCTAAATTATATTTTATATATATAAAGGAATAATTTTGAGAAAATACTATAGTTATATATGGTGTGCTTGGATGTTGATGAATGGTAATACTTGATTATTATCATTTGTTGTTTGTGTTTGATAAAAGTTGTTATGATAATATATATAAACATAAGCATATAAGAACTGATTTTATACAACCAAAGTGAAATAAGTGAAATTATATATAAGTATAGAATTTATAAATGTGATCTATAATTAAAAATAAGCAGAGTTTAAAAGAAACAAAAAGCACTAATCTCACTTTAGTCGTAGAGAAATAATTCAGGTGATGACTGCAACATCCTCGATATTCATTTTCGAGTCTCTAAGTGATAAATTATTACGATTAATAATTTACAATTGAAGTTTTTGTTTTGATAAATAAATAAGTTTTTGAACTTATAAACTGGAAATAGTATAGATAGGAAATAAGTTTACAACTTATAAATTTAAATAAGATAAGTATAACCAAATTTTAAAAGGGTTGAACATTTTGGTTAAACAAACGAAATGAAATGTGAATTTGAGATATGAAATAATAATAGAATTAACTTGAGTAAAGTTAAATAAAAATAAAAGAAATAGGAAATGAAGTTTATTTTAAGAAAACTTAAATGAAAGTGAACTATATTTGATATGAATTAGATAAAATGATGAAATTAAACTTTAAGTAAATAAGTTTGTATAACTTGTGGATATGAATAATGTTAAGCTAAAAATAAATTTTCTAATTTACTGAATGAGAATGTTAAGAAGAAAAGAAATCTAATTTTGAATTTGATTTGTAATGAAATTAATGAAACAAGTTAAACGAAATGTGAATTTGAATTTTAAAATGTATATGAACTTAAGTATAAAGTGAAAAAACATAAGAAGTGTTTAGTAAAATGTTTATAAAATTAAGCAAAAAATGTTAGGAAATGGTTGTTAAAGTGTTGTTAGTATTAAAATAAGATATACTAAGTAAACTGAAAAAATGTGAAATGAAATGTTGTTAAACATGATTTAGATTTTAAGTGAAGATTAATAAGCGAATATTAATGTATTAAATGTAAGCGAAATTAATATGAATAATTGAATTTGATTTTAAAGTGAATGTAGATCGAATGAATGTAAAAGGAATTTAATGTAAAAGGAATTTAATGTAAAAAGAATGGGATATAATAAGAAGTCAATTGAAATAAATACATAAGTGGTACATATATTATTTTATTCGCATAAATATTTGATCCAGATTCGAATATACGATTTCGAGGTGATTTACACCAGTCCGAGTCAGGATTATTCATTCAAGGCGAACCCTGGATATGGATTTTTGATTGATTTTGATGTTCTCTATCATAGTATATGGCTGTGCAAGGAGGATGACGGTTTTCTAATCAAGGAACCGAATCTTAGTCCCCATTAAAGTGGTCATGTAAACGATACTAGTTCGGAAGTAGAATTATGTGATCGAGCAAGTGACCGAATATGGTTTTGTGTAAGGATTATATATGTACATCGTATGTGCTTTAATAAATTTAAGTGTTGACATTAGAAAATGTAAATTGATATGAATTAATTGGATGAAAGTTGTTGGTTGATGGTTCCTCTTGTTGCATTTGTTGCATTGGCTATGTTTGCATATAGTTGTTATATGGCCTATGTTATATATTAATATTACTTTCCATATACATGTTCTCATTTGTTGTGAGTATTTAGTAGGTGTGGATGGCATATGCTTCGCATTTGGAGCTCGCTTTTGCACTATAATGGTTGTATATGCTCGCTAATATAATAAAAGTAAAATATCTCAGATTACATATCGTACATTTTGATATTTTTTTCATTTACGGGATGCTTCATCCTCAAAGATGAGATGTATATTTGTGTGATTTTACTACAATCGAACCGCGTAAAGGAGACGTTGGCGACATTTTCCGTAAATTTGTGGCGTTAGAAATTTTTTTGAGAATTTTGGAGAAAATTTTGATGACTAAAATTTTGATTTTGAGTTGTAAGTTGAAATGATATTAGTTGATTTTAAGAAGAGTATTAGTTAATAACTATGAATGAATTTGAAGACTTAGAAAAAGTTTTTATAAAAAGTTTAACTAAAGGATTTTAGAAGTTAAAAGGTTTGAATAAATTTTGGTAATCTATTTCAACTAATTGTTCTTGAAAAGTAAACCCCTTAAATTTTTTGGCATTTTCTTACTTGGTAATTTCGGGGACGAAATTCTTTTAAGAATGGGAGAATGTAACGATCCAGAATTTCAGTCATTCAAAATTGGAATATTTAATTGATTTTAAATGTTTGAAAGTAAATTTTATAAATTAAATAACTTGTATTTCGAATATAGTGATTTATTTGATAATTAAATTGTTAAATTTAATATTTAAAACTGTTTACATAATTGGATCTTGAATTTAATATGAATGAAAATGATTTATAAAGTTAATTTAAATTCTACTTGAACTAGAATGAAGTTAGTGAACTTTTAATTTTGATTTAAAAGCGAATAAACAGAAATTGGGAATTTTCTTGATTTAATAAATGTGTAAAAATAGTCATTTTGGACACTATCTCGAATTTCGATGAAACCAGTTTCATTGGACCGTAATAGTGAACTATAGTATGCTCTCGAATTTCATGACGATTGGATGTATCGTTTGATCGTGCGAGTTCGAAACGCGTAGAAATTAATTAATAGAATTTAATTAAAATAATTCGATTTGAAAACCTATATTCTGTATATGGTGGAATTGGCTTCCGATATTTATTTCATTGTATTCGGAATAGGGGTATAACATATAGAACGTCAGGCGACATGCTTAATTTGGAGTTCGAAATTTTCACGGATGTATAGTTTCAAGCGAAATCTTCTATAAATAGCCCTCAACTTTTCTCATTTGCAAATACTAATTCTTTGCCCCCATTTCTAAACCTCCATTCGATGACCATTGTCGATCCGAGATGCTAGAGGCAAAATTAGCCAACGACTTCGACTACGAAAATATAGAGCACAACCATACAAACTCGATCAATGGATGGATCGTTGAACTGCAAGCCAAGAAGGTTGGAAATTACTTCCGTTCGTCGCTGCAAAATAGGGTTCGGATGAGTTTTTTATATGAGTACGTGTGTGTTGCTGGCGCCTGGCGGAGTGCGACAGGGCAGCGCTGGGTGGCTAGGGTGGTCGATGTCAGGCGCTACGGTTCGACGTGGGGCTGGAGGCGAACGATTTTGAGTGTCGCGCATTTGAAAAAAGAGATGGAGCGCGCATGTGAAGGCCTAAGTAGGAAGCAGGGAAACAAAATTTTACAAAGGAAAGGTTAAAATTTTAAGTTTAAGTTTATTTTAGTCAATTATATAATTATTTATTGAATGTTCATTTGTGCATAACTTTCTCGTTCGAGGTCCATTTCGAGCATGACAATTGCGTTCGTATTAGCAAGCATTATGTTATGGAGTTGGATTACATGAATTCCGAGCTAGTTAGAAATTTGAGTTAAATTGAACGACCATACAATTTAATTCAATCTGGAGCGCTTCGGCAATTTATGGCACTTTTGTGAGTAAACTCAACTCTCTGTCCTGCTTATATTTTTATATAAGTGGGAATAAATTCATATATGATGTTTGATGCTTGTTTGGATGATATATTATATATATTAGGTGGTTTGGATATATTCTCGCCTAATGGAGCGGATGAGACCCTATTGCGTTCTCGTGTAAGAGCGGACAATCCTTTGTATACGAATCCCGCCTCAAAGCGATTGATTTTTATTATATGATTTATATGCTGTTTGTGATGCAGGGGGACAGGTTGGAGAAATCCAACATGATTCCTCACCAATGTTGATTTATTTTCATATATATCTTGATATATGACGCGATGGATGTCATGATGATGTTTTTGATGTGATTTGACTTATTTAGTGCTATAGTAGCATTTGGCCTTATTTTTGATATTTTGGAAATATTGAAATGATGATTTTGATTTGAAAAGGATTTTTTAAGTGATTTTGGAAGTATATTAGTTTATGATTTTTGAACTATTGGAAGGATAGGATTTTTTTAATAATTTTTTTTTATGATTTTTGATGTTTTAAAAATATAGTTTTGCGAAATACTTTAAAAAAAGATTTTTGAATAAGTTTATATAAAAGAATCATAAAGGTGATATCTTTATAAATAAAGAAGTTAATTTATAATTATAATTTGTAAATGTTAACAAATGGATTTGAACTTGATTTTGTAAATGGATTTATAAATAAATTTTATAAATAGATTTGATTCTTAAAGGTATGGATTTATAAATGGATTTTGGTATTAAAATTAGTTTTATAGAAGAATGGATTTACAGATAGAATTTTGTAAATAAAATGATTTTATAAAATAGAAGTTTTATAAAATTGAAAGGATGTTTATAAATTTTACAGAAATATTAATGTTTTATGTTGAGATTTAAGTACGGATTTTTATTCAAGGAACGTTGAAAGTAATATTTGGATGGAATTAAGTGTTTTAAAAGTAATTTGTCTTTTAAAACTAATGTTTTGGGAAGTGATGATTTTTAAATGGAATTTAATGGTTTTGAAAAATGATGTAAATGAGTTAAGTAACGGAATATAGATTTCAACATTTATTGTTGTAATAGACGTTTTCGAAGAAGTAAGGAAGGCACAGATTATAACACTATTGTTATAGTAAATGATTTTTGAAAGGAAATGTTTTTATACAGTATACGGGATTTATTTATCTATATTAATTTACCGAATCCCTATACTAATATTTTTGGGTTGTTGTAGCAATGTTTTATGCATCATTCGTTCTAACCCAATAAATTATGTTTTGACCTTCCATCGTGATACACGAATCGGTTCTTATGATTGTACTAGGTTGTATAGGAGCATTGCTTCCTATACTTAACACCTGTCCAAAGGCGTACGAACTCTGGTGTTGTACGGTTGTAGAAATCTATTTGGTATGTCTCTAAATGGTAGTGTTATTGAATATACTTATACCATTGATATAAGTATATAAAAATATTTTCTAAGAGTTGAAATGAAGTGATTTGTGAATATGCTTATACTGTTGATATAAGTATATGGAAATGTCTTCCAATATAGAAGATTGAAATGGTTTTGAGAATATATCTTTTCTAATAGGCCTGTCGACGGATATTTTCGAATGTGGATAGTACCATATCCACATTCGCATCCGAAATCGTTTTCGATATCGGATATCCGCATCTACAGATAAGGACGGATATCAGATAATTATTCTATTTGCCAACAACCGATAAATCAAGAATTATATAAAAAATTAGTTTAACATAAATATTTTTCATTTCCACTTATTGTAAAAGTGCTCAAAATTAACAGAACTGATGATAATAAATAGTTTCGAGCGGTTGATAAGCATTAAGGCATATAATATAAACTAATAAATTAATAAAAATATAAAAAAATATTTTTCATTGCACTAAAATACACATAATTTGAACAATAATCTTGATAAAAATTGGATGGATAATTTTCGAATGCGGATGTATTCGCATCCTCATCAGCATCCGTTTTTTTGAATATTGGATATTTATCTGCTTTTTGGATGCGGATACGGACAGATTTGGATTTTTCGAGTATCCATTGACAGCCTATTTTTAAAGATAATTTAAAGCAATATTTGGAGATTTAATTTAATTAATAAAAGATTAATTAAATTGGCCTGGTGATTACTTATGGTGTTAGATATTGTTTGTTGCTTTGATAGTTAAATAACCGACTATCAAATAATGTTTGGTCTATTAATTGTTGTTGGTATGGAGAGACCGAGGTTGGATTTATCCAAGAACCACTTCGGACCAACGTATATGCGTTTGAATGTGCAGGTGCGGAAGATATTGATATTTGAGATTTTCGTAATGAAGGACTTCTTGTTGACTGTTTGGGGATAAACACCCACATATAATAGCGGTGGTCTCTTCATTATGAAATATCCAATACAAGGACTAATTGCTACTAATTTAATAGGTAATACCATATAGGATGTGGTAGGAGAGTGCCTTCAGTTTATCATGTTCCTGGACAACTTGTATGCATGGATGTGTGATAGTGCATTCTTGAGATTACATAATTGACTTTTATAAACGTACATCTGTTTGGTGGCGGAGAAGGCAACTTCTCTTATCTTAACATCCTTCTTTGAGACATATAAGGTCGAAGGCTGTATGTTTGTGGAAGTCAATAGTGATTGATGAAATGGAAGTGTGGCATTCAGAGATGATGTGCTATGGGAAAGGTAATCGTGACCTTTGGCCTCACACTCGAAAATGACCGAACCAGAGAAATGCAGCAAGGCTATGTGGTTCGCAACAATTAGGGTATGATCATCTCCTTCTAGATATATTTCTTTCTGCTATGACGTTCAAGATGTAAATCTATGGATGTATGTTACAAGGGCCCTCGGATAGGTCGGTAACGACTAGGGCAATGATATATTCAATATTATCTATGTTAGAGGTAGGTCGATCTTGTGTTGGTAGAGGACCATCTATTGGGCCTCGGTACATTCCTCTAGAGATGTACTACCGGAAAGTTGTCCCTTCATCTGGTCATTTGTATGAAAATCCATTTTCCACTATGTTCCTGCCAGTTTGTTTGTAGAACCCGTGTTGTGGCTAGTATTGCTGGAATTTAATCAATGTAATAATTTTGGTTATGATCATATTATTTGTATACTAGATAGTAGTATAATATAACAATATTTGATATGAAAGGCTTTGGTTATCGTAAGGTAAAAACCCGTCTATGTTTATGTGTGGACGTGTCTTATGGGATACCTTTGTTTTGGTAAAAAATGCTTTTATAACTTTGAAATAAATTGAGTTGAGATGTGTTTTCTCATGCTGGTTACCAGACTGTTCCGGGAATTCTTTCCTTTCAATGCTTAGGTCAGACAGAGTATATTTACAAATGTAGACTTGGATGCTTTAGAGCTTCAGCAGGTGAGCTCGAAGTCTTCTGGTCGTATTCCATGTATATGTTTATTTTCTGCTGCTTTGTTGTTAAATTATCAGCAACTGTAAGGATATGTTATTATAACTGTCTAGGCTGATGATGGTGATTGATTGATATACTCTGATTGATGTTTTTATATTATATATATTTTTTGTTTTGTAAAGATCATTGATATGATATTATATGTTTTATGCTGCGATTGTTAGGTTTTGTAATTATTTTAGTTTCTTCTGTTTTGCCTTCTCTTTCTTCTTCTTCTTATCCTCTCTCTGTTCTCTCTTCTTTTTTTCTTTCCCATGATTATTCATATCGGTTTGGGGCTGGACATGTGCGGTGATTGTCAGCTCTAAACGAGACAGATTTGCAGGTCGTCACAAGGCACCTAGTTACCTGCATTGTATGCATGTATTTTAATTTAAGTTGGCCGTTGTTTACAACATAATTGAAATTGAAATTAAAATAAATTAATTAAAAGAAGGTCAGAATAAATCTCATTGATAAGCGAGGTACAATTGTGCGCTTGCTATTCCATTTTCCCCTAGCTCCTTTTAGCGGGATATTGACCGTCAGCAATCCAATTAATTATTAGATTTCTTTGTTGATAGGGCCAGGATGTTTCTGTCATCGTCGATCTGGTACTTTCTTAGGCCACAACTACTTGTTATGCTCACGAAGAACATATGCATGTCCAAGATACGTGCAAAGCGAGATGGACTAGAATTTATGGGTCGTGGTAAATCATTTAGGGTCAGACTCGAGGAAATCTGATAATCGCTTGGAGTTAGTCATTGGATCGTTTGAGGTCAGCCATTGGATCACTTGGGGTTAGTAAATTCAAAGTCCTGACCATTGTCTCTTTGGGTTTCTATGGAGTTTGCTTCAGGAAAAACTTTGTCTTACTCAAGTCCTGCTTCGAGTCCGAGCTAAGGTTTCGAAATCCCGTTTGCCTTTATACTTGTCAAAATTCACACGCCACTCATTTATGCATGCCTCCCCGCATGGATCAAACACACAATCCCCAGCCTTTAGAAACTTGAAGTATTTTATCTAAGAAGGTCCTAAAACTATCGGTTTAGAAAGGTGAAAGAAGTTCCAGTTGTTGCTGGATCGGTCATGAAGCTCAAGACCATGAACCAATGTTTATAGATGGATATGTAAATAAAAACGATCGGCTATGCTTCATGGCCTTGGAGCAACAGTACAAGATCGATCGTATAAGAGCGACAATAATTCAATCGTTGGTTGGTCGATAGGCCAATAGGAAATGATCGGTTATAAAGATGGAAATGGAACGATCAACTGGAAAGCTAATCTGGAATGGTCGCAAAAGAAACGATTGTATACAATAAATTAGTGGGCGCACTAGTTGGAACAGTCATATTAAAATGATTGTATAGGGACGGTCAGTTGACTTAAGTAAGCAGAAGTGTTAATGTGGTACGACCAGTCATATATGGGTCAAAACGATCGTGTCCAAAGAAGGAGCTGGAATGATCGTATGAAGAACAATCATATAGGAATGATTGGAGATAAATGATCGTGCAGGAATGCGAATAGCTACATTCATGTTGGTGGAACGATCGACGTAGCCCATCGTAAAGAAAGGATGGTTACGGTGATGGGGCACATGAATTCATGGTGAAGCGTTGTTCACCTAGTGTGTTTGGGTTATAGTCAATCGCCGATCATTCCTTCTTTCACTAAAACTTCAAAAATGTATAGGCATTCATGGATCGTATGGCTACTTCGGAGCTTATCTCATCATTTCCTTCTTCTGCAAGGGTAGCAGACATGGCCTTATGATATAGTTTCCATCTTGATCTCTTTTAAATCTGATAAGAATAGGAAACATATCAATCAATAGCCTGATCCATCTCTTGAACATGAAACTTTAACAGTAGAAAATGAGATCCAATCGAGCTTAGAATTCAGCTTTTTGTGAAAGCACCAAAATGTTGAAGCCAAAAATGAGCATCAACGCCTACAGAATCTCATGGAGATTAAACAATAAATGAAATTGAAAACAAAGCGAAAGAAGTCAATAGTCACAAAAAATTTATAGTGGTTCGGCAATCTTGGTCTGCATTTACTTCACACTTTTATTAATCTTTCACTGGATTACAATTACAAGAATATCTAGATCAACTAGGATCCATTAATACAAGATTCAGGTAAAAAAGATGGTAGAACCTCCGAAGTAGGAAGAAGAAGAAGAGTCCCTCTTCTGAAGCTATGCTTGTTGTATTTATAGCTGAAGGTGCACATGGATTAGGTTGAAACTATGCAAGAAAGCTCTCTAGGTTCAGAAGGGCCCACTATATCGATCGGCTATGTCAATTCGATGATCAATAATGACTGGCATACATATGGCTGATCCTTTTTATTTGCTCCAATCAACTTGCGAACGATGTTGGATGGTCCACAGGCTTCTTGATGTTGTTCCTAAATTATAGGACCATTCTGGGTTGTAAATTGTGAAATATGGATCGATCCTGGTCAAAGCTAGAATATACACTGAAGTTCGCTGATCATTATGTTGGATCCTCCAATAACGATCGGTGAATAACGATCAGCCTACCTTCCCCTACCACTTTGGGATGCATGATCGTTATGGTAAGCTCCCCTTTCCATGCTGTCGAAGCCCTGAGAGTCTCACATGAATTGGCTTCATGGATCTCAAGATGTTGAATGCTCTCCGTTGAATTGAACTATGTTCTTGATCGTTCTCTGGCCAATCCAAACAAATCATCGTTTCATTCATAGCTTGTGTATACGAACTTCAGTCAATTTCAAACTCGAGATATAACTTCACTGAGCTAGTGACTTCAAGCTCGCAATACTTCGATTTGGTCATGGTTCGAATCTGTCTGCTATCATCCATAATACTATACGTAACTGACTCTCCAAGCTGTCGACCATTCTTCCCAAGTCGAACCAATGATATTAAGGCTTTGCCAAAAGGCGAGATGACACCCTCTGGCAAAGGAACTCAATGACCAAGCAAGCCCATCTGCTTACTCTCCCGTGAAAGGACTTACTTTCTGTACAAACCCATCCACTCACTCTCCGACAAGGGCTCTTGTACCCTGCACTGCGATCATGTCTCTTCAAATTGGACTTAAAGCAATCAATATCATACAAATCCATCGGCTCGCTCTCCAGTAAGGGGACATGCACCCTACACTCCGGTCCTATCTCTCCACACAAGACTTAAAGCAATTAATATCGGTCATCACATTCAATATGGATTTTTCAAAGTCAAGTATTCAAATCAATGCAAACAAGTAGAAGTCCAAATTACCCATCCTAGATATCTGACTCAGAGCGTGCCTATGGACCAATCTAGGTCTCATACACGTGTAAGCAGTCCCAGGTTACTATTGTCCTAAATAGTCATCCCTAAAACCCGACTCATAGCTTGCCTAGAGAAAAATCTAGGCCACGTACACATGTAAGCGGTTTAAGATTATTATTATTCTAATTATTCAATGCAAGAAAAAGAAAAGTGAAGGAGTAGAACCTGATTCCCGACCATTCGGATCATGGCATTTCAATTCTCCGACTAGATCCCTGGTTGTTCCTTGATGCATTTGCTGTAGATGACGGTTGCTTCGGCTGCACCATTGCAGTTTGGTTCCTCACATACAGCTGCAGCTGATTGCTCCAAACCAGTTCTTCTATCAGATCATGAAGGTGTCAGTACTCGTTCGTTTCATGTCCATCCACCTTATTGAAGATACATAAATTTCTAGATCTTTTCTCTCGATCAGTGGGTTCTCTTCTAGCTAACTACCAATAGAGGATCCGTCCTCTAGTGTCCAAATATATCCTCTTAGGGGTGTTTATTGGCTCAGCGAAAGAAGAGAACTTTGATTTCCTGCTCTGCCATTTTGGTTCTCCAAAGTCATCATTTGCTCTTCTCTTTCCATTTTCTTTCGTTCCTTGCTCTGGACAGTCCTTTTTCATCCACAACATTAATTTCAACATCCTCAGTTTCAGTGTCTTCCTGACACAAATATATCTCAGCATCATTATAGAATTCCATAAGACCCATTGGTGGATCCCTTTTCAGTGCAACTTTAAAGTCGGTCTTGCACTCAACTCTAGATACTACCGCCATTAAGATTATATATGGATCTTGTTTATCGACTCCTGTAACTGTTGCATTGAACCTTGTAAAATGGCTTCCCAAGGTCTCTTTGGGTCTTTTCTTTATGCTTGATAGTCTCATCACGTTCTTCGATCACGATACATGAAATCTAAAATGTCTTCAGAACTTATTCGCCAAATCGTTCCACGTGCTCATAAACCCATTCTCCAGCTGTCTAAACCACATCGCCACCAAGTCCATTAAGTATAGTGGGAAGCACTGCCCTATTACCTCCTTAGAAACACCCAATCCCTCCATATATCGGATGTATCTTATCAGATAAACTATCAGATCTGACTTTCATCGTACATTTCCAACATCGAAAGCTTGAAATCGGGAGGATTTCTAATATTTTGAATATTAAAATTGAATGGATTCATATTCATGTCCTCCAAACTCTAATCTGGGGGTCCGCCTCTAACTATTCTCCTTATCAATTCAGCAATTCAATTTTCACTGTCCATTAATGGTATTCGACCAAAAGCGATATTCTTCCTTTTTTTCTTATAGAGGAATTCAAGAACATACTTTAGCACATATTCCACGGCTGCACGTTTACATTCTGACCTACTTCTCTTTCTGCATTCTGTCCTTAGTTCCTACAGGGAGGTTCTGGCGCATGTTCCTCTGGTATTGCACATTTGCATTCTGATTTGAGTTCGTGGCTCCAGCTTCATTTTCCCCCAGCATTTCAACACATCCTAAGTTCACACCAGCATTACCCTCGAGTATAATTCACTCGGTGCCGAGTTAATTTAGGTCGGTACCACTCGGCATCGAGTTGTTATGTTGTGGAGGCATCGTTCCAGTTTGATCCGCTCCAACTTTAGTTTTTCCTGCATTAGCTTCTTATCCTTGGCTCTGGATTCCAACAACTCTAGCTATTCCTTATTGTCCCATCCTTTATAAAAAACCCTTCAAGCATTTTCTATCGTCAAGTCATTAATCCAACCTGCATTTCCTTCATTATTTTCTCCATCTCTTCTATGTCATATAGATGGATTGATGAGAATTTAAGGACATCTCCGGGCTTTCCCCATGCTATGGTTGGCTCACTTCATCCTAGATCTAATGTAGGTCTCTTCATCTTCTTCAAATCTCAGATCCAAGCTTTAGGTTGTGAAGTCTAGCTTCCTTCTTAGTGAAAGCACCAAAATGTTAATCCAAAAAATGGATCAACACCCAGAAATAAGATGAAAGCACTAGTTCTATTAAAAGTAAGGGAAAAAGAAGAAAGAGTAAAAGGAGACACAATAATTTTTACAGTGGTTCGACAATCTCTGGCCCACATCAACTTTATAGTTTGTTATTCGTTATCTTCTCACCTGACTACACTGAATTATATCAGATCTGACCATAATCTAGTAGATTTAAGATTTACAATGAATTTTATAGGGTGTTTGAGAGTTAGAGGATAGGAGTAAATAAAAAGAAGGAGTCCCCAATGGTAGAGAAATTAACTCCCATTTGGTTGCATATAAGCTGGTATTTATAGAGAAACAGAGGTATCGAGCCCGAAACCCACTTGCAATGAAGTCCAGAAGGTGGCTCGGAATTGAACAAGGAAAATTGGGGTCACACGACCTAAAACTATAGGTCAGTATAGAGCTATACTTTTTTGTGGAAGTTGAAGTCTTCCTCTTGTTTTGACTTCCTCTCATTGACTCGAGTTACTCTAAGTCCTTTTCCTTCAGCTTTGAGTTTATTCTTACGATCTTTCAAATAGCTGCTTTCCTTTCTTTCTTCTCATTAGTCCTTACAATTTCTCGTCCAAATCATTAGAAAATCACTTGACCATGAGTTACTTGGAAAAATAGGTGTATAGAGTTTGGGAAGTGAAACAGGGAAGATTTATAGGTAGGTACTGACCTAGCTCGGCACAGAACTATGCACTCAGCTCCATTTTGGTTAAAACTTCTCCGAGTTGTTACTTTAGTCCTTCTCGGTGTGTTTCCAAGTTCGTGAATTATTTCATTCTTGTTTTGATCTTCTATGTCCAGTTGAAACCTGCTTTGCCAAAAAGTGGGTTAACAACAAAGTTACGAAAGATAATAATAGAGTTTATACAACTAATAATAAACTCAAACTGTCTCTAAAACAGTAACGACCACTGTCTAAGCTCAATAGCACCGCACAACAAAATAAGCAACAACAAATGCATATATAATACGAAAAACCTCCATCCTAATCGTCCTCTATACCTCCACCACATGCCACCAAGGCCTATTATCCAGTCTACTCATTTAAGAGTACTCAAGATAATAAGAAGCAAAGCATAAAACCTCGAGTCAGAAAACAGCTTGGTGTGAGCGATAAGAGATCTCAAAATATTATACAAGTCGATATAGTAAGGAATCGGGGTATACGCTATATATAGCTAAGCTATATACACACACACACGTATGTATATATATATATATATATAAGTGCATAAATAAAATTATTAGCTAATTATAGTTAGAATATAGTAATGTAAAGAATGTGCACACTGGGTTTTTAATACTGATTCGGAGCACCGTCCTACGTCCAGTCATAGAATCTCTATTCTTGCTTTTTAATCACTAAACATCCTCGATTAGCCAGAAGGAATGGGTCTATACAAGTGTTTGAGTCACTGCATAGATCTTTTCCACTAACTTGCTACAAATAAACTTTGGCAGCATGTGTATCTGTATACATTTAGATAAATGTACAAGATTTTACGAATTTAGAAATCAGAATATTGATAATAATTATTGAATGGTTGCTGATTTGATAGCAGTAGGAAAAATAGGATTTTAGAAAATAGATTAGAGAACTTGAAAGCATGTAATATGATTATTCCTCTTGAAAACTAAATTATATATAGAATTAGAAACTTTTAAAGAGGAGACACAATTGTTTTCTTTTGGAGAAAGTTGCATCCTGATGAAGAAGGAGAATCATAACCATTTTATTTGAAACAAAATTTCAAATCACATTTCAAAATTCATTAAGAATTCATACACCGGCGCACCAGTGGCTTACCATTCGTCCATCAATGTACATGATTCTATGAATATCCTATAGGGGTAGAAGGGTCAGAACCTGTGAATCCTCTATGTCCCCTGCTTAGTGCTAGAGGGCATAATAGAGAAGCAAAAGCACGAGTGATAGTGGCACGTGGTCAAGGTCCTTTCCCTCTACAGCCTATCCTGTTAGGTCCTCGCTGTTGATGTAAAGGTCAAGCGGCCTAGTATCCTATGCTCTTGAATGTAAGTCGTGAACTATAGGCTGAGCTGCTGGTGGACATTGAAGGGCACTATCCCCACTACTTGTACCAACTCCACTCTCCCTGATGTGGACAGAGCCATATAGGCAAGTGAGAGGGGAAGGAATAATACCCAACTCTCTTTTTTGTTCCAGTTGCACCTCCCTGATAGTCTGAATCATTTGCTCCTATCTATCGAGCATCGAAATACTAAGCACCTCTGGAGATGGAGAAGCATGCGATGGTGAAGTAGGATGCTGAGCGAATAATCCAGGTAAATCTTGCTCCATCAGCTGGTATACAAGAGTCTCTACTCTACTCTCATCTAATATAGTAGGTATCGTTATTGCCTATAAGACTTTGTCATCGTAATTTGTAGAATGGTGGCATTTAATTGGAATCTCATCATCTAATGCTACACCGTAGCGATGAAGAACCATAGTAATAAAGTTTACGTACAGACTATACCTTTGATTTTCTCCTGAATGATTCTCAATCATGTTATTCATAATTGCATTTTCCAAATTTACTTGAATATATCCAGAAAAGGTGTATGTGGCTCTACGAACCAAAATTTCTCCTAATTCTTACTCATTAAAAGCAATTTCAACATCCTTAACACTAATAGACAACACTAGTCCATTATTGTCATGACCTCTCGCAAGATTAGCATAAAAGAGACGAACAACTTAGGGTTGATAACGATTTCAAAACCATTCATATTTATGATGTTTACCAATTGAGCATGAGTGAATAAACTTTAGATATCGTATACAGAAAGAGTATTCAAGTTTACTAGACGACCAACGAGTGATTCGTTCACCATTAAGACTTTGAATTTTTTGATGTCCCCCTTCTTATTTTTCGACCAACCCTAACTTCATCAGTAAGGATTTCATCGGTTGAACCAAAATATGGTAAGGAGATGGTCCTTTTTCCTCTTCCTAGGTCATAAGTCTTTGAATTAAAATATTGATGGATTGGGGGTTTCGGAGGGTGGAAATAATGTGGGTATGGTTTAAAATCATACAAAATAAAAAATAATGAACTGAAGAGTGAAAGAGGGAAGTTAAAACTAGGTTTGAGTTTTGCAAAAAACATTACCATCGTGAATCGGTGTACATACATCGGTGGTAGAAAATTTTCCACTTTTCTGCCTTTTTGGATATATAGAAACATAATTTAATTAATTTTTTAATATCTTGTCTTAGATATAAAAAAAATTCTAAATTTTTTAATAATTTGTAGCAGTTGAAAATTTTAAGTTTAATGTTTTGGTAATATATTTACTAGTAATGTTTTAGTTAACCTTTTATTAACTTTATTAGTTTATTATTAGTGATAGCTTTTATTATCTTATGTTATAAATTTTATTCTAATTTATTTTTATAAATATAACGTTATTTTTCTTATTAAATTTCAATTTTTCATGTTAACGTAATGTTTTGCTTTATAAAACAACACAAAAATTTTGTTAGGAATTTTGTTGATTTTATTAGTTATTTATTCTAATTAAATTTTATCATACTTACTTTATTTAAAAAAGTTTATTAATCATTAAAAGTTATTGAAACAATAACTTGTGGAAGTACATATAAAAAATTTAAAACTTTCAACGATTTATATTTGATTTAATGGTAGAAATATTGAAACGAAATAATACCCTGTATACATTATAAATGTAAAAAGATTATTTAAAAAATAAATTTAAGCGAACTTTTTTTGAGAATTTATGGAACTTAAATATATACCTTAAATAATTCTATTAAGTTCTAAAATCTAACTAGGTTTAAAACAGAATAAATTTTAATTTTTTTAGACTATATCTGTTATCGAACAAACTCCTAATTCTCAACATAATTTAATGCACGTATTTCATTTAATGGTTTAGTAAATAAATATGTGAATTGGTTTTAAATGTTTAAAATTCTAAAATAACGTTTTCTTTTAAAATGGTCACATAGAAAATGATGTATTATATCAATATCTTAGTTATAGAATGACTTGCAAGATTTTTGGCTGAATTAATCGCACTGATGTTATCACAATATATAGGTGATTTTGTTAAATTTACACCAAAATCCTTAAGGGTTTGTTGCATATAAATTATCCAAGCACAAGGTAAAGCAGCTCATATGTATTCTACTTCACATGTAGATAAAGAAATATAGTTTTATTTCTTGCTAAACCATAAAACTAATGATTAATCTATAAAATGGCATGCGCCACTAGTACTTTTTCTATCAGTACTGTCGAATATAGTAGTCGATGATTTTTGTTTAATGATAATATATATATATATCACAATGTGTTTGTTGTCTACTATTACAATATCATGGACAGAAATGTACAAATAAATATTTTGTTTAATAAAAATTTAATAGTATAAAAAATTACAACTAGAGCTTCCATAATATTTTCGTACAACATTTTTTATACAGTAGTTTGCACTCTCTCATAGACAACACTCTTTCATATACAATAGCACTGGATTTTCTTGAACTCTAAACCAAAAAACAAATAACAAACGTATGCTTCTTCTTATTTTAAGAAAATTTCTTCTGAATATATAGCTTGAAAGAAATCAGAGACTACTTGCACATAAGAAAATTACGGAGGAGCAGTTGTTCTAAGATGTTGTTTCTGACTCTCGAAGCACGGTTAACATGTTGAGAACAAATAATGCACTCAATCCAAGCCTTCCTTGGTGATTGGGTGTAATATTCTGTTCTTTTTCTCTTATTTTCTTTTGTTTTTTTCCTTGTTTTCCTGTTTGTTTATGTGCCTTGTTTGCCTTCTTTTGGGTTTTGACGTTATGTTTTCGTTTCCTTCTTTTGGTGTGAGTTTATTATGTACACTTTCTGTTTAATAAAGTAGAAGGAGACCATTCAACCTAGCTAAAACTCAAAAAAAGTTCATCACACTTTTCCTTACCTGCTCGAATACAGTTTTTATATCCTCTTATTCCAACCTTCATCTAGACAGAAATTTGTTTCGCTTGATAACAACGAAACAGTAAAAAAAAGGAAAAAATGAAACTGCAAATATATAAATATATATATGTAAGTATTTAAAATTGGTGTTGCCCTTGGTTTTTGTTTCTCTTATTTCAAACAGGAACCAAATACAATGAATATGCCTAGTGCAACAGATATACACAAGGACCAGTACAACATGTTCGTAAGGGAAAAAAAATTCGAAATTAAGCTAATATGTGCACAAGCAACTTAAGACATGCATGATGTATCACTGTACATACATTAAGGTTAAGCAATTCTAAATAAACAAACACGCAACACATGCACAAAATAAATTAAGTTCAAATTCAGATTTAAAGTGCAAGTGCACAATTTCAAATAAATAAGGCCACAAATAAAACAAAGTGCAACATCATAAAACAATCCAAGCAACATCAAAGTCAGGTTCAAAAAATAACCTAGGAAAAGTCAAAGGATGAGGTAAGGCATGCACAAGGCGCACTCATTTACCAGACCAGCAAGGACAAGCACAAATTAATGCCCAAAATGAAAGCCACGTGCCATGACACATAAGCTCACATTCAAAGAAAGCATACTAGGCGTGTACACAAGCAATCACAAAACTTCAAGCATGTAAGGCAAGTCAATACCAAATCAATAGTGCCCAAGCAAAATAAAGTTCAACCGTAATTAGACCATTGAAAATACTCAAACACACAAGGCATGCACAACCAGATTAGTTTTAAAGTGCAAATGACCAGGTATGTATAGCCAATGCACGCATTGACAAGAAAGTACATAAGGGATATTCAAATACACAGGACAAAAAGCACATACATGCACACAACATCACACAAGGGAAGCAAACAAATCGGTTCAGTAAAGAACCAGGTACGTGCACACATATAAGGACACATACAAGGCAAGTATAAGCACACAAGCAAACATACAGGTAAACACACACAGAGGCAAGCACATAAGGCATATACATAAGGCAATATGCACAACTCAGATGTACTAAAAAAATGCAATAGACTAGAAAAGTCATGCACACACAGACACCGGGTCTAGAAAAGTGCTCAAGGAAGTTAAGATCGGAAGATGTGCACTGAAGTGCAATAATAAAGTGAATAGCTAAAGCATCTATCTAATACACATACATATACACACACACACGTGTATATATATACATATACATACAGAGGAAACATTTTCATAACAAGTCAAGGTGAAGATTTTAGAAATAATTAAGTGCACTAAGAATGATAATCCACAAGGTTGAACTAATATGCAAATTCAGGCTAAAGCCATAAATTAAACAAGTCCACAAAGTCAGGTAGAAGCCATCACAAACTATAAGTATGAACAAGTCAATAATCTTTGGCCAAAGAATGCTAAAATAATCAAGCCATCGAATAAGATATGTTCAAATCAAAATCCAAAGCAAAAAAATCCGGATCGAAAAATTCAAAACAAAAAATGGCGAAGTATATGAAAATTTGAAAGATTTTTCTCAAATTAACCTCTATATAAACCATGTAAAAACCCCCATGTTTATAACCATACTATCCAGGAGTATTACTTGGTAAGAATAAGGCTATATGGAATATTCCCATTGGCTAACACTTGTACGTATTTAAACACCAAGTAAATACCTTACCTATGTATGCACAGTATTGGTACAAAGTAATAAACACATGTGCCTTTAGGGTAGCACGGTACACAATATATAATAAACAATAGAGATAAAAAAAGTCAAAATCACTACGATAATATGTAATACCAAAATATACATGGTATGTCTAATATACTTAAATGAATATACATACATGAAACAGTAAAATACAAGATGATAACTACTATAACGAATACTAGCCTCCTCTATGCACAAAGCACAAGCTAGTCTCGCTGTTCCTGAACATGTAATATCTTGGACAGACCCGAGTATGATATAAATAACAAACATGGGTCAGACTGTGTGTGTGTGTATATATATATATAACAAGGGGTTATACACATATTTAAATATAAAATATCATAGTAAAAAAATTATGACATACGTATAGTAATATAACAAAATAGCAACAACCATAAGCCCGACATAAAGATGTCATCACCCATATAAATCACATCAAATTAAGAACTGCATAATCAACAAAGAATGGGTGAATCACATATATCTAGAAATCATAATCAAAATCTCAAAAATCGGTATAAGTGAGATATCACCAAGTATAGTCAGGTTAGCAAACAACATTGCCCAAATATATCTCTCAATCTCAAATAGTAAAGTACTATCATCAAACAGTGTAAAATAGACTGTCTAACTGTAAAATATAGAACACCTGCCCATCAGTCGGAAACAATGAAAGATATGTGAATCCATTATACTCTGGAAACCTATCCAAATATAATCTCATATCCGCAAATATGGATAAATCGGAACAAATCATGACGAGGAATGACTGTTCGATAAAAATAATGCCCCAAGTATAGTCATACACACACATCAATAAGTGGGTTACCTAACCTTGGGTCGCTTAACCTATATTTGCACTTAAGTGAGGTGTATCAATAGTATATGCAAAAATACTACTCCGTTCGAACTAGAAGGGAGATCGATGGCCGTCTTCCCGCTTTAGGAGCTAGAGTCATCTAACCAGATCTGCTCCTACAGATTTCAGTTACCTTGATGGAAATTATGACACATATCCGCTAGTGGCTCGTCAATGCATAGCTTCTTAGTCAAGACCCTACTTTTCCCTCAGTAGGTAATAGACCACTGGCTTATGCAACATAAAAAGGGGCTATTGGGCACCTACCTTATGGGTCACCTAACCCAAATCCTGTAACATTGGGCATCTATACAATGGATCACGTAACCCAAATCATGTAATGCACAATAAATTAAATATACAACAACGATATTGCTGATCTCAAATGTGACTCCAAGATCAGGCCACTAGGGTGGATTCTAGCCATTTGGTTCTCTCTAATGCTACTAAAAGGAGTACAACATCATAGTGGCACACGACATCAATAATTATAAAGGCGCTACCCTGCTTGCACTTATGAGCATCGTCTCACGTAAGTAGAACCTCATAATATTATTTCCATCATGTAAGTGTCATGTACTTACAATGAGTGATTGAATAAATATCATAGCAGTGTCCTATGCCACTACGTGGTACATAAATGTTTTTTCATTGCTTAGATATAAGTCCAATGGATAACCAGAGAAATATTACAAAATACGCCATCCCAAAAGGTATTATAGCTCCGTTTATTCAAATTTCTCATCACACGGAAGTAAAGATATTATCAAAATCATGAAATCAAGTAAAAGGATATCATCACCATATGAAATCACATTAACATAAACTAATCAAAATATATATAGTGAATTTTTCATGACAATAAAATTAATCTGAAAGGAATAAGAAAATCCGAAACATGTTGTAAAGTCTCATTAAAGTAGTACATAGAATAAACTACTTAATTTCAAATTTTTATAAACTCTTAAATAATTATTTAAAACCAATTATAGATTTCTTTCCAATAAATTTCTTAATTCAACGTTGATATTCTAAAATCAATAAAAAAATCTTTAAAATTTATATTATATATCGAATAGTACTTGAATTTATTTATATGATTCCAAAACAAAGATTTAGATACCAAAAATCATTTCCAATTCTCTTTTTATATATTTTAAAACATTCAAAACACTCTTTAAATCAAAACCCTTTATAGAAGTCTTTCCATAATTTTTTATAATTTGTTACTATTTTTAAATAAGGAATTTATAACCAAAGAAACTATATTTATATTTATAATTCAAATTATAATTGTAAGTATAAAAATAGCTAATTGTATAAAATTTAGTAAATTACTTATAAAATACTTATAATAAAATTTCAAAATCCTTAAATAAAAATTTCCAAAACATTTCAAAACATCTTTTTAAAATGGGAAAAAAATAAATATCTAAATATAAAAATTATAGAGTAAAGTTACTCCATGGATATATTACCCAATCATCGCCATAAAAATATCATCTAACCCGAGTTAATTTCCATCGAGCTTCGGTCTTCCATAAAATACTCACATAGATATACTAACACACACACACGCACACACACACACACATATATTCAATTTGCAATTGGATAGAGTTCTATTTGCAAATTGACAAATCCAATCAACAAAATCAACTAGCATTTAAACCACGACAATCAATCTCGAATAATGCAATTCAACAAAGCTTTTCAAATAATAAAAGGGATGAGTATACATTAAGCAACGATTACTAAATATAGACGATGCGAGTTATGTAAACTCACCGAAACTATACATATTGAACCAATCAATCACTAGTTTCTACTCAATGCCATTATCACTAAAAGTACCTTGAATTGCTAAGCGTTACCCATGCACTTGCCATGTCGCATGCGCCTTCGCTATCGCTTCGAAGTTGCGCATACAGAGTCGCTCCTCTCTCCATGACAGCGTCGTTTACTTCTATTGCGATGCCTAAAATCGCTTCTCTTCTAATCGCGACATCACCGGCCCCAACCGCCTAATTCCAGTGTCGCTTGTGCTAACGCTTCACGCCTTCCTAAGCGAACACTCAACCTCGCCACAGCCAAGCTTCGCATGTTATCTCCCTTGTTAGAACCTCCAATTTATGTATCAATGATAACAACTATACAATCATATATATATATATATATATAAATTATCAGTATTGCAGGTATATGCTACAAGAAGACACCACGCTCGAAAATATTAAGACTCGAAGAGAAATGAAGATTCATTGGCCATACTATTGTTTAGTAAGGTTATTCTACTGTAAAAGAATCTTAGATAAATTATTGTTAAGGTCTCCTTGAGTATATAAGCATACATGACCATACATAATTTCAAATACATCAAAAATAAGTTGAAAAACTGATTTTACACAGCATAAATGTTTGAATAAAACCACAGATGTCTGTAAGAATTCTCAGATTAAAATTTTCTGAAGTCACATACGTTTGAGGTTTTACCACAGATGTCTGTTATATGCAAAAACTGCCAATTTTAAAAAGACATTTCAATTTGAAACAAAAAGAAATTAACTTTCAGTAAAAGGTTACAGCCATAAAGTGAATAGACTGTCTCAAATAATAACAACTCTTTATCTGCACCATTTTGTTTCTATAAATCCTTTGATTGAGAAGTAGAAATCAACTAACTTGAATTAACCTATTCTTTATTCTCTTGATTTCTAAACACTTTCTTGCATATACATTGTTCACAAATTCTCAGTCTATTATAACCAAAATATAATTTTGGTTAAACCACTTCCCACAGTTCAAAGTATTCATATTCACATACTCAAAGGAGATCATAGTAAGATTTGTATTATAAGTCAAAAATTATGTTATTTGGAACACAAGATTATCAGAGATATACTTTTGTATTGGCATATTCCTTCGGACGAATCAAGGGTAATTCGGTTAAAGGAAATACCAAAGGTGAGCTTAGGGACTGGATGTAGGACGAAATGTATGAGACAGTATAAAAACTCTAGTTTGCATGCTTTTTATACTTTACTATTTATTGTCTACTATAAAATTAGTTCGTACATTTGCATATTATACACAAGTTAGATAAAATACGATCCATAAAAATTTTAAATTGGTATCAGAGCGAGGTTATTTCAATCTATAGTAACACGTGATTAAAATCATTAACATGGCAAGTACATTTTAAGAAGGTCAATCAACTGCCCATCCTCCACTATTTCCTGATCCTAATTATGCTTGTTGGTCAACACGCATGCAAATTTTTATGGAAGCAAATGGATTAAAAATATGGCTAGCAACTCAAAATAAATATGAAGCACCTAACACCGATATTGGCACATGGATTGATGCAAAAAAAAAGTAAAGGCATCTAACAATGCTAAAGCTAAGAATGTATTTTTTCTCACTCGATAAAAATGAATTTTCATGAATTATGCTTTGCACTACTACTTATGATATATGGCGTGCCATACAAATTAACTATGAAGGCACAAATAAAGTTAACCAAACAAAAATTTCTATTCTACAAAATCAATTTTCATATTTTAAAATGAAATCAAGTGAATCAATTATTGACATGTATGCTAGATTTAGAACTATACAACATGACCTTATGGCACTAGGAGTTAAATTCACTGATTTTGGTTTAGCCACACGGATTTTGAACTCTCTGACAAACGAATGGGAAAGAAAAGTTTTAGCCATCGAATAAGCTAACGATCTTTCCCAACTCAAAGTCGAAGAGTTAACAAGAAATCTGATGTTGTATGAAGCTAATTTACAGTCAAGAAAGGAACAAAATCAAGAAAAGAAAAACTTAGCATTTCATGCAAATAATGACAACTCCGACCTGGAAGAAGATTAGATTGTTCTCATCGCCAAAACTTACAACAAATTTAAGAAGTTCACAAAGATGATGAAATTTCAAAACAATAGCAACACAAATTCCTCAAATGAAACACCAATGAAATGCTTCAGATGTGATAAATTTGGCCATATGAAGAAGGATTGTCCACTACTCAACAATGATAAAAATAAAAAGAAATTCAAAAATTTCAAGAAAAAGAGAAGAGCGTTTCAAGTAACTTGGGATGACTCTGACTCTTCCTCTTCATTCGATAGTGACAGTGACTGAGAACAAGCAAATGTTTGCTTCACGGCTAGCACAAATGAGGTACGTCTTCAGTTAACAATGATGAAAATTTTGAAATTAGTGTATAATTAGATGACAAGTATAGAGAATTAAATATTAAATAAATAAAATATTGGAAAATTAAATGGAGCTGAATTAGAAATTGGGTTGTTAAAAGATGAAAAAACGATTTTAGAAGAAGAATTAGAAATAGCACAAAAGAATGTAAAAAATTATCATCTCAAAATGTTAATCTAGCACATGATATAGAGAGTAACAAAATAGAGCATTATAAACTTGAAAAAGAAAAGTATGAATTGAAAAAAAAAATTAGAATTAGCTAATATAGAAATTTTCGACCATAAAAATAAATTAGGTTAAACTACTAATGATGTTTCAAAATTTAATAAAGGAAAGCAAAATATTGAAAATTTGATAATAATTTCAAAAACATCAGGAAATATGAAGGGATTAGGATTTAACACAAAAAGCATAAATTTCAAGAAATACTTTTGTTTCTATTAATCAAGGATTTAAGAAGTATAGTACATTATATACTAATTTAAGAAAAACAAAATTTAAATACAAAAATAAGGGAACAAAAATGATTAAAATATGGATTCCTAAAACAAATAACAAATTGATAAGACAAAAACACATAATTGTTTATTTAGAAGATATACTTGGACGCTATTTTTAAAACATAAAAGTGATACATTCGAAATGTTTGAAATTTTTGCAAAATGAATTAAGACCCTAATGGATTTAAAAATCAAAAGCATAAGATGTGATCACGGTGGAGAATTTGAAAATGAATTATTTACAAACTTCTGTAATAAAAAAGGAATTAGCCATAATTTTTCATTTCCACGAACACCACAACAAGATGGAGTAGTTGAAAGGAAAAATGGCATCTTGCAAGAATGTGCTCGAACTCTCCTAAATGGCAGTGGCTTACAAAAATTTTTTTGGGCGAAGCAATTGCCACTACATGTTATGTATTAAATCTTGTAACTCTTAAACCTATAACTAAAAATACATATTATTAAATGTTCTAGAAAAAGAAACCAACAGTGTTATATTTTCGAATATTTATATCAAAATGCTTTATTTTAAACACAAAAGATAAGCTTGGTAAAATTCGATTCAGAAGCCGATGAAAGAATTTTTGTTGGATATTCCGATCAAAGCAAAGCATACAGAATTTTTAACAAACGAACAAATGTAATAGAGGAAAGTCTTCATGTCTCATTTGATGAAAAAATTTAAAAATATAAATAAAGACGACGAAGAAATTTTTGACACTAATCAAAATACACTGAAATTATGATTGAAAATAATAATGATAATCAAAATAACAGTGATTTGAAATCATAACCCCGTGTTTTAAAAGATCATCCTATTGATAGCATAATGCAAATCAAGAAAAAATGTTTCAACTGGAAGACAAATAAATCAAACGAGTAATGTAGCATTTATATTTAATTTTGAACCAAAAAAATTACAAGGAAGTATCAAATGATGATTTATGAATTTTAGCAATGCAAGAAGAACTTAATCAATTTGAACAAAATAATGTCTAGGAACCAGTATCAAGGCCAAACGATCAATCAATAATTGGAACGGAATGGATTTTTAAAAACAAAGCAAACGATAATGAAAATATTTTACGTAATAAACAAGATTAGTGGCACAGGTATACAATTAAGAAGAAGGAATTGATTATGAAGAGACTTTTGCACCTGTGGAAAATCGTGAAGCCATAAGAATATTACTTTCTTTTGCATGTAATCATAACATTCAGCTATTTCAAACAGATGTTAAAAGTGCTTTCTTGAACGGTTTTATGAAAGAAAATGTTTATGTGAACAACCGCTACTATTTGTTCATGAAAAATATCCAGATCATGTTTTTAAACTTAAAAAGGAATTATATGGTGTAAAATTAGCTCCTCGAGCTTGATATGATCGATTAAAATCACGTTTAATAAATTCTGGTTTTCAAATTGGTAAAATAGATACAACGTTATTTATTAAAAGAGAGAAGTTTATATTAACTGTTCAAATTTATGCTGATGATATTATATTTGAATCTACTAAAGAAAATTTATGTAATGAATTTTCTACAATAATGACAAACGAATTTGAAATGTCCCATATGGGTAAATTGAATTTCTTTTTAGGATTACAAATAAAATAATTAAATAATGAAAATTTTAAAAATCAAGAAAAATACCGTAAAGAATTACTAAAATGTTTTGGAATTGATAATACATGTATTACTAATCATCTGGACAAAGATGATCTGAGAGACATTGTTGAAAAAGGAATAATAACTCTTGAATTCATTAATACCGAAAATCAAATAGTTGATATTTGTACAAAACCGTTAACTGAACTAACTTTTAAGACGATATCTAGGAATTTGTTCATACAATGAATTGGTTAACTAAATTTGTAAAAATAATATTTTGTTCACTTCAATTTGTAATAGTTTATATGGATTTTCAACTGCATAATTGATTTTATACAATTTGGATTAACTAGAACCACATAAAGAAAATTAAATAACATCCATTTAAAAACTCACTATTCTCTGTTGAATTCTTATGGCTTAACTCATTTTCTTCATCTTATTTTCTAAATATAGCGAAATATTATCTTATAAATTCATCTTATATTCTACTTAAAAATAAATAAACACAAATAAATTATTAAAACAAATAATAAATGTCTTTCGATCATGACTCCACCTATTTAACTGTCAACTATAAATCAGATAACACTTATGTATCACTAACTAAATCCACACCTACATCAACTCATTTAGTTTCTCTAAACATTATTTCATCACCAACATACCACACTGGCTTTTCTCCTAAATAAAAGAAAGCTAAACATTCGATTGATCTGAAATTAACATCTCTCACCGGCAAAGTAGATGAGATATATCACTACCAACAAGAAATGATCGGCGTTCAACATGAAATGTATTATGAGCAACGACGTCAAAGATCTCACCTAAATTTTCTCAAAAAGTATATTCTAGTGATTTGTAGTCATTCACTAACAAAAAATTGCATGCATCAAAAATTTCCTCGATTACAAGAAACTCCTACAAATGCGCATGACATTACTCCAAGTAATGTGTGCAAACCGGGACCATCAAACCAAACTTGGATTGACACTCCAACTCATCCAAGTTGGTCTCCACTAAAGCCCTTAATTAACGATACAAAAGCTGAACCAAATTCATGGGATATACAACAAATAAACAATTCTGAATTCTTCGACAAAAACTAAACTTATGATGAACATCATATAAATTATGTTTATTTATTAATTTACAGTATGCATACTATTTTATTAAAATTTTAATAAAATTTTCATTGATACTTAAATATTTATCTGTCATAAAATACATATCTCAGACGTCTGTGAATATACCACAAACATCTTTCACAAGGTATAGAAATTTTTTCCCTGTAGCCGCAGATGTCCATGGGAACCTCACATACTTTTGTCAAAACTCTCTATATAGTTTTCCTGTATCCACAGACATCTGTGGAACCATCACAGACTTCTGTTGAATCTCTCTGCTTCGTTTTTATTGACGTCACAGACGTTTGTGACTCCCTCATAGACGTCTGTTGCTACTCTAGCCATAAATTTTCAACAGCCATATATAAACAACTTTACTGCTTTCTTCACTTTTACGTCCAGTTCAATCCCCAATTTATGAAACCCTAGCTTCCAAAACATTCAAACTCATCAATCAATGGCTCCCAAGAAGGTAACCATCTCTAAAAAGCAAAAACAAATTCAATCTTCCTCCTCCTCTCAAGTCCTAGTTACACAAGCTCACATCAACTAATGGCTCCACAACAATCCAAATGCCATCAAACGATTTGAGGCACTTTCCTAAAAGAATATCCATTCTGGTCCTTTCTATCGCCTTGAAAATGTGATAGAATATGAAATTTTAGGAATAATTATGGATGTCGGTTGCTGCAATCTAATTAGCTATGATGCAAATAAGGCAATCGTCAATCCTCTGGCTATTTACCTTTTCTACTCCAATTTATGTAGTGTAAAAATTTGGAATCCTGAAAATGAGGATGGATGTCAGGGTCTAGAATTTATGGAAAAGAAATAAAAATTAATGTATATATGGTTGGACGTATACTTGGATGTTCTTATGAAGAAATTGACTTAACGGATATACTGGATCATAGTCTTTTACTTAGGGATGAAGTTACCTATCAAATATGGGAAGATAGGATGCCCCAATGGAAATCCATTTACCTACGCCCACATGCTAGAGTGCTGAATTGAATGATAATTAACATAATCATTCCTTGACTAGGCACTCATGATGTAACATCCCTGGAATTTTAGTTAAAAAATTTGATAATTAATTTAATTTTTGAAATTAAGTTGTGAATTTAATTATGAAATAATTAGAAAATTTTTAGAATAAATAAAATTTGAAAGTTTTTAGATTTATAAAAGATATGTTTTGTTATTTATCTATATTTATAAATTTAGTTTAAATTAAATCTTGGAATTAAAAAATCAAAATTAAAAATCTTATAAATATATTGGGTTTGAAAACATTATGTTTTCAATTAATAAAGATTTTTTTCCCAATTTATATTAAATAAATATTTTTGATTTGAAGTTCGAAAGTAAATATTTTATAAATAGATTAAAATTTGAAAATGTGAATTTGAAATTCAAATGTTAATATATTGAAATTTAATTGGACTCAAAGAAAAAATTTATATTTGAAACAAAAATATAATAAGTATGATTACTTAAGTTTAAAATGAAAATTTTAAATAAGTATGTGTTAATAGGTTTAATATCTTAAGTTTATAAATATAAATGTATTAAAAATAAAAATTATATTAACTAACTTATAAATATTTATTTTTAATGAATAACTTTTCAAATCATTTGTTTTAAATTGTATTAGTACAAAATAGAATGTAAGGAAACAAAATAGATAAACATATCATATAATTATGATAGAGTAAGGATTTAAAATTTAAAAATATACATATGTAAAACATTAAAATGAAAAGAGTTTAAAATAAAAATTATAAATTAAATCAAGACAAGGTTTAAAAACAAAATTTGTAAATAAATTTTAAATTAATTTGAATAAAGGACTTAAACACAAAATTATTATTTTAACAAGTGGTGTTATTTTAAAAACATTCATTAACAAGTGTAAAAGTTTTTAAGCTATGTGTTTACAAGTGTAACTAATGGTGATACAAGTGGCATCCTTATTTTTACAAACAAATAAATATCAAAAGAGAAAATTTAGGCTAATGAGTGTCTTTTTTTTTCTCATCTTCAACCTGAAACCAAAGATTTCAGATTCAATATCACAAATAAGTCACCAGATCAAAACAAAGAAATAAAAACTTTGTGCAACTAAATCAAAATCAAGTGCAGACCTGAAAACAATTTAACTCTCATAAGCTTTCAATCTGGGAATCAAAACAAGTCAGGATCAAAAAATTCAACAAGGCAAAGATCATTTTCAGTTTCAAAAACAAGTCCTAGAATGCAATTCAAAGAAAATCAGAAAGCAAACAAACATAGATCAAAAAGAAAACAAATTCAAGTTCATCAATCTGGAAACAAGACTTCAATTAAAAAATCTGAAGCTTGTGACTAGAGTAGATTCAATCAAGTTCAGGCTAAAATCAAGGTCAGATTCAAACAACTTCAACAAGCTTCAAAGATGAAGATTTAAAACTAAAAGAAAGATTTAAATTCAACAACAAATACAAGTTCCAGTTTTGCAAAATTAGTCAAGCTTCTTTGTTTCTCTGTCTTCATCAATACAAGGTGAGCAAACTTTCAACCCATTATCCTTTGATTCTGATGCATGTGACTTTTCTATGCTGTGATGATGTATGTGTGTTTATCTGGGTGTATTCAACTTGAATACAGTTGAATTAGCCTATATACACTGTAAGCAAATCTGGATATGTATGCATATGAATATATTCTGTGTGCTACAGGTTCAGGTCTATTTGAATAATTCATTTTGTTCTTCATACAAACAAGATGTAGGTTAAGATCTTTGAATGGAAAGTGATTATATGAGTTTCATGTTATTTTTAAAAAATATTTGCAAGAGTTTATGTTGAATATTTATTTCGTATTTTATAAATAACAGTAACAATCCAAAATAACCAGCACTTGGACTCTGTCAGAAAATTCCCAGGCTTGATTTAGATCCAAATTTCAATTCCTCTTTCCCTGTTTTTCTTTAAACCTTGATGTGTAAACAAGATCTGTTAGAAGCAACAAGATATAAATTTTAAAAATACTTTTTTGAAAGAATATGAACGTAGCCTTAATAAAAGGGAAGAAGAACAGTGGGAATTCAATCAAGTCAGAAAATTTAGTTGTTTAAATTTTGGTTTTTGTTCATATTAACTGATTCGTATTTAAAAACTATGATTTTTAAAATTGAAATCAGGATTTTAAGCTTGTGTGTTGAGTGTTTTTTTGGGTTGAACGGGTTTGGCATTGGGAGGCTTTTCTGATGATCGGCAAGTCTTGAAATCTCGAAATCGCTACTGGAGATAGTGTGAGAGTAGGCAAGCTTAGGAAAAATGTTCGTAGGGTTTTCAGATCATCGTGGGTTGGCAAAATTGCCAAAATAGGGTTTTTAGATGAGTTTTGGTCGGAGCAGCTAATCGTGTTGCCGCGCCTACATCAAAGTTTCGAAAGGGGTTAGTGATGGTGGATATGAAGTATGGGTTCATAGCACAGTTCTGGGTTGATCGACATGAGCTTCGGTGGTCTTGTTCGCCGTCGGCATATGGTTGCAGTCGAAATAGTTTGTTTCCAGGTTGGACTAACCTGCTCGATTTCGATTCGTAGTTTTATTAATGTGCTGGTTGTTTTCGTTGGGTCATCGAAGTCGTTGGTGACGTGGTTGCAGGTTGGAGGATGGTCGGAGCGCATTGGGTGGCCATGCAAGTGCACGTGCACGTCCTGTGTCAGGTGAAGTTCTGAACGAAGAGATGGCTCGTGGTTTTCCTTGATTTTTCTCGTATACGACTCGAAGCGTTTTGAGGAAGGAGGGACGCGAATGATTTTAAACAATTTTGAATCTTAACAACAAATTGTGATTTTTAAAAAAAATAAAGGAAGAAGAAGAGAGAAAGGCTCGGGTTTGCACTCGGGAATTCCTAAACGTTGTCTCGGGTGGATATTGAAAGAGTTTTGAAATTTAAAAATAAAACAAGTTTTAAAATCATACTCTAAAAAACAATTTCTTTTATATGATAAAAGTTTAATTAATTATTGGTTGATAAAAGTTGTGTAGTTTTTAACTTAAAATTAAGTAAGTTTTAATTAAATAGTTGATTTAATAGATAAAGGGTTTATCTTAAAATAATATTTTAAATCACTAGTTTACTTAAAAGTTTTTAAGTTAAATTATATGATAACGATAATTTATTTCGAAGTACTAATTAATGTGACTTCTTAAAGGTTGATTATTTTAATTAAAGATCGACTAATTATAAATCAGTAATCAAAGATGATTAATTGCTTAAAAATAATTACTTAAGTAAAAGTAATTACTTAATGGTTAAAGCAAATTAAGTGATTAAAGATAATCACTTATTGTAATCAATTAAATGTTAATTAATTAAGGGTTGATTAATGAATGAAATTAATTAAGAATTTTAATTAACGAATAATTAGTTTATGTGATTAGTTAATTAAGCTAATTAATTTGAGAATAATTAATTAATTAAAGGTTAATTAATTAAAGAATTTAATTAAAGGCTAATTAATAAATTAATAATTGAAGGTAGGTTAATTTCTAATTTATTAAGGTAAATAATTAAGATAAATTAATTGGTAGTTAATTTATGGTTAACAATGATAAGTGATTAAGAATAATCACTTATTTTAATTAATTAAAGGTAATTAATTAATGTGATTAATTAATTAATAAAGGTGATTAAGAAATGAAAATTAATTGAGGAGTAATTAATTAATGGAGTTAATTAAGAATAATTAATTGAAGAATAATAAATTAATTAAAGTATAATCATTCAACGATTAGTGGTTGTTTAACTAATAATTATAGTTTAATTAATTTATTATTAATTGTAAATTAATAAATGATTAAAGAATAATTAATCAAAATGATTGGTAATTAATTAATAATTAATTAACCAGGATTAGAAATTTATTCATAAGTAATTTATCTGATTTAAATAAATTAGATAATTAATTGATCTCACTCATGGATGTTAGGATTCTATGGAGTGCTTTGAATTGATTGATGTCCCTGATTTGTGATAATGTGTGATATGAATTATTTTGCTTTGTGAACTGTGATGTAATTTATTCTGTGATGAAATTAATCATCTGTAGTTTAATTTATTATCTATGATACATATCTGTGACCTGTAAATGAAGATAAGCGTTATAGATTATACGCCTATCGATATTTCTGTGTTTGAATCTGTAATGGTTGATGTTGTTGCACTATTATTGTTTAAAACCCTAGACCACACTATACACACACCAACATGGATTTCACGAGGAAATCGGTTAAGTCACAGATATTTGAATTTAATATTTTGGAATAGTTTTTAAGGTTGAATTTTAAAACCAAACGGTTTTGGAAATGATTTTGAAAGCTAAAATTGAATCTTTGTGAAAGATAGTTGAACCCTATTTTGGAATTAAAAGGATTTTTAAATAGTGTATCTTTTTTACATAAAAGATTTGAAAACGAGAATTGTTTTGAACGGTATGAAGGAGTCTTTGGAAATTATTTTAAAAGCTGTGAAATAAGTCATTAATTTAAAGACCGGATGAGTTAATCTAACTTGAAATGGAATTGTTTTGAAAGGCTATAAATGAATCTTTGTTAAATATTTGTGAACCTTGTGTTTAAATTAAAAAGGGGTTTTAAAAATGAATCTTTTGTTTAAAATATTTAAGTATGGAAATTATTTAAGCCATTGAGGATTTTTGAAATGAATCTCTTTGTTTAAAAGATTTGTAAAATGGTAATTTGTTTAAACCATTTGAAAGAAAAGTTTTGGGTTTTAAATTTGTGAATTAACTGATATCCCATTATCCATATGTTTTTAAATATTGCGCTCATTATTTGGTTTAGCCGGAAGAGGACCTTTTGTCATACAACCCATTCCGAATAATGATACGACGATATGGATAGCATTTAAAGACTGGTGATGAAGACCATATACTTTCGAAAGCGAAAGGATGATCTGTCGAATGTCTCTACACCGAATGGCCTCGGTATAGAGATTTGAGCACCCATTGTGATGGAGAGTCCAGATGTGATTAGAAATTATCCGGATTGCAAGGGCTTCTTCGGAAGTGCCTTCGGTTCTGTACGAACCCGGAACAGACTTGTATGGATGTGTGTCTGACATTACACTTTGAGATGTAAAACCGGTTTCTATCAAATACATTTCTGTTTGGTGGCGGAGATTTATTCTCTTAGCTTAACACCCTTCTGTGAGACGTACGAGCTCAGAGGTTATGTAGTTGATGGCTACTAGTGATACATTCCCAATTTGGTAATGTAACATATGAAGTGCTACTGATCATTTTTTATCAAAGCATGGCTTTTGTGAAAAGCGTAGCTTTGTGGACAAGACTTTGTCGAGCCTCACAACCCGGTAATGGTCGAAACAGGAAAGATGCAGCAAGGTTCCAGGGGTAGCGCCCCTAGGGTATGACCATTCCATCTGGAAAAGGGCAGTATCATGGTATGGAGCCCAATTACTTACTCATGTGGGCACTGTAGTTTATTTATTACTATGTGATGTTGTTGGTATTGAGGATCCTCGGTTAAAGGTCCCAAAGGACCGGGGGTGGCATATCTTAGGTTTTGTTACCCGGGAAGGGGGTAGCCGGCCTTGTGTTAGCAGAGATCCGGGTAGGTTCTCGGGGCGTCCCTCCAGAGACGTACCCATGTGGCAATGGGAAGTTCCTTGGCTTGACCATTTGTTGGAAAACCCAAAGAAATAATACGCGCCCTGTACGGTTTTAGTTGTATAACCTGCCATGGGATGTGGCGGTAAGATGCTATTGAACATGGTAGCTATAGTAGGCATAGTTCGGAATGTCTATGCTGGCTAAGATTAATATTATACTTTCGAAATGTTTTCCACTATGCACTAATAATAATATCAAAATGGTTTTCGCATATCAAGCATTTTTTACCATCATAAGGAGAAATCTCCTCCAATTCTGCGTTTGCATGGTGTGTGTGGCGGGAGGCCTTATGGTAGTTTCATTTTCCAAAAAGCATTGCGGGTTTCAAATTTAAATTCTTTTGGTTGTTTTAAAAGATAACTGTTTTCGTTTGCTCATACCAGTCCCATGACAGACCCGGAGTTTATTGTTCCCTTCCTAAACTCTGGGTGCCCACAATTTTCCACACGGGCAGTCTAGAGTTGGGTTTTTCAAATAGTAGATATCGATATCGATTCGGTAACTTCTAGATTTCTCTTTGATATTCTTTGGATTCACCGGACCAGTCTGGCTCATCTTTGTGCAACATGATGGTAGTTCGAGCTAGTGGTTTGGAGTTTGACTTTGGAGCATTGGATTGGGTTGCAGTTTGATATTGGAGTTATCTCTTTTTCTATTCATTTTCCACTGTTGTTTTAATGTCAATGATATTCTTGTATTATATATATATATATATATATATATCATTGTTGTATCATTCTGGATATTGTATCATTGGTTGTATATGATATTCATTTCTTTCTTCCGCTGTGTTGTTATACTTGATGTGTTATAAGCTCCGACGAACCAGATTCGACGTTTGGATCTGCGGCATTTGAATACAAGTATCGTATTCGGTGCCGATTTTCGAAGGTCGACCAGGGTCGTTACATCTGGTATCAGAGCTGAAGGTTGAAACTTTAGCTCAGGAGTATAACACATTAAGTAACTCATTAGAGATATGGTGCAGTATACCCTAAATGAGTATATCCCTAAGATATCTGTTCGAATGTCTCAGTAAATTCTCTTACTATCCACTAATAGTGAGTATGAGCGTAAGAAGTGGACGAGATAGGGGACAGGGGAGTGCCACTATAAATGGTCAATACCCTGTAACAGTGGAAACAATCTTTTCTCTATCAATCTCCTTTGATTCATCTTTTCGATTCTTTGATAGTTTCCTGGCAGCTCCAGGAAGAAGCTTTGATATATTTGCATGGGACATAAACTCCAAATGGGTCAGAATTGTTTCTTTGGATGAATTGTTTGCTTTGGTTGCTATGGTTGATAAGTATATTTTGGTTGTTTAAACTAAAATTTTTGGATTGCATCCATATATCTGTCTATTCTTGTGGGTCCCAATATATTCTACGAGGGGTTAGTTATCTTTTGAACTAACCAATACCCCTGTATATTCGTAGATCTGGTGACCCGAGTTTCTTGATTCGTTCTTGTATCCATTATTGATATTCTGATTTGGTAAGCCAAATGCAGAATAGATACCCAGTTTGATTTGGAAATTGTCTCTATGTCTTTGTGTATTCATCTTTTGTTATCTCCCTACTTACAAATTTCGAGGACGAAATTTTCTAAGGGGAGGGGGGAATCCGTAACATCCCTAAAATTTTAGTTAAAATAATTTGATAATTAATTTAGTTTTTGAAATTAAGTTGTGAATTTAATTATGAAATAATTAGAAATTTTTTAGAATAAATATTTTTTTTGGATTATAAGTAAAATTTGAAAGTTTTAAGATTTATAAAAGATATGTTTTGTTATTTATAAATTTAGTTTAAATTAAATCTTGGAATTAAAAATTCAAAATTAAAAATCTTATAAATATGTCGGGTTTGAAAACATTATATTTTCAATTAATAAAGATTTGTTTTCCCAATTTATATTAAAAAATATTTTTGATTTGAAGTTCAAAAGTGAATATTTTATATATAGATTACAATTTGAAAATGTGAATTTGAAATTCAAATGTTAATATATTGAAATTTAATTGGACTTAAAGAAAAAATTTATATTTGAAACAAAAATATAATAAGTATGATTACTTAAGTTTAAAATGAAAATTTTAAATAAGTATGTGTTAATAGGTTTAATATCTTAAGTTTATGAATATAAATGTATTAAAAATAAAAATTGTATTAACTAACTTATAAATATTTATTTGTAATGGATAACTTTTCTGTTATCCTGCTTTTTGGCAAAGCCGCGATACCAAAAGATCGATCGAAAGCGAAGGATAGTTCATATTAGAGATAGGTCATACTTCGTTTCGCTATGGATATCGCTGAATTTTGTCCGATCCCAGATTGAGCCACAATTGATGGGACACGACAAGAAAGATCATAGAAGTCGTCATCTCAAATTTTGAGTCAATCCGAGTATATACGCTCAAGTTATGATCGATTCAACCTGAAGGCAAAGACAATGGTTTCGAATCCATCATGGTAGGTGTCTTCGAACCTACCACAGAAAACCGTTCGAACCGCTCATCTTCGAATCGATGGACCTCGAACCCATCGGAGTGCCTCGGTTCGACTCCATCAACTTCGAATCCATCTAGTTCGTACCGGTGGGCCTCATGTCCATGGAGAGGTTGCAAAGCTCGTATCCATCAATGAATACTTGTTCGAATCCACCAAGCATCGGTTGTTCTAACCCACCCATGAAGCCATGTTCGAACCCATCCGTGAAGCTTCGTTCGAATCCACTGGGTCAACTAGCCGCGATGACGTGTCATCCATCGGTTCGAATGCGTCGAGATACATGGAGTCGAAGCGGTCAACTCGGAGTGAAGATCGGATCGGTTCGAAGTTAGCGCTCCACATCACCACGAAGGCGCGTGCCACCATCGATTCGAAACCATCGGTTCGAATGGATGGTTTCGAACCAAACAGCCACTCGAAGAAAGTCATCTCGAACCCATCATATCTCTCAATCTACTGATCCAAATACCACAAAATTTTCATAGAAGCCTGCGTACATGTTGAAGAATGTCCACACCAAATTTCACCTCGATTGGATGATTTCATGATCGATTCGAATGGAGTTCGAATCGATGCCAAAGTGGGCCCAAATTTCCTAAGGCCGGGCGCGTGGCCCCCCCCCCCACGTGCCGGAAGTGGTCTCCCGAGTTTTCAGCAAAATATCAACAACCTACGCCTACAAATAAAGCCCCAGAGCCAACAGAAATAGGATCTTTCAACTCTCAAGCGCCCAGACTCTGCCGGATCGAGATCTCCATCATTCTACATCATAATTTTGCTGTTGATTTCGAATTTCCAGTTGTAACTTGCTGTTGATCGCTGTAACAACTTGTAATCATTGAAAGAGAATCAATAAAACATCAAAAAACTTCACAGTGGACGTAGGCAACACACCGAACCACTATAAATCGCTTGTCTACGCATTTACCTCACTGTTAATTGGAGTTTTTGTTAGATAATATCTATTTTAAATTTACATTCTTCATTATTATCTCTTCAACGACTCCCGAAAAGTGTTGTGACCAATTTTGGTGCAAACACTTTTGGTGCTTTCACTGAGAAAACCTAGATTTTCTCCTGCTCGTTGGATCTGTCATCGATACCGGATTGAATAAATCTAAGAGAGAGATCCAGATCATTAAATCCAACTTCCTTCCCTTGTACTCAGATTTGCATAAAGTCTAGGAAAGGAATTCAACTCTCAAGATGGTTAGCACAAGAACCACCTCAAACGCTGTCAATCAAGAAGAACAGGATAGACGAAATCCTGTGCCTCCACCTCCATCTAATCAGGATGCTACTGGGCACTCTGAACAGTCCGGTCTGGTTACACGACAAGAGTTGTAGTTGCTACTCCAAGAGCTGACCCAGAGTCGGCAGCAACTAGAAGAACAGCTACGCGCTAACGCTGAGCTAATCAACAAGCTGGATCGCCAGAAACAAAAGAGATCCACAAGAGACCATGCTTCTCGCTCATCCAGCGAAAGTTCTTCATCCTCTGATTATCATAACCGGCCTCCACGACCCCGGCTAGATGGGAGTCATATGCCACCCGTTGGAAATCAACCGACACTGACCGTTAGACAACTTAGAGTTGGTCCGTCGGCCAGTTTCCAAACCGGACCCTCCTCCCGAGGAGGTGCCGTTCTTCACCACACCGCAGAATACCGCACCACTAACGTTGCGGCTGAACCGGGGGTCGACGCCCAAAATCAGTCGGACTTGGACCGTCGTCATAGCGGGCGTACTCCTGAACCGTACGTCTCAGAAGACTATGAGCCAAGAAGGCGAGACTTGGACCGTCAACAATATCCGGTCCAACCCCAAAGGATAGAACGTAATCATACTCCGGTGCAGGCCGCACAAAACACGCAAATGCCGGATCTATCAACTATGATACGTCAGATGATCCGTGAGAGTCAGGGATTCACAAACGATGATTGGGGAGTTTCCCGGAGTCACACTCCCTTTACGGACGATATCCTTACTGCTGAACCCCCACGGCGATTCTGAATGCCAACTCTACCCATGTACGAGGGAAATTCCGACCCCAATCAACACATTCTGAAATATGAATGGTCAATGACCGCTGCCAGAGCTGACGATGCAGTGAAATGTCGTAGTTTCCCCATATCCTTGGGAGGCATCGCTACCATGTGGTTCACCCGACTGCCACCTCGATCCATCTCTTCATTCGACCAGTTAGCCACGAAATTCATTGAGCAATTCCGCATGCACGTTGCAAGGCCCAAAGATGTCAACACTCCGTCAAGCGTCACTCAAGCTCCTGGGGAAACGCTCAGACGCTACTTAGAGAATTCCATACTGCATGCGCGGAGATTAGCAACCCAAACGATAACTCCATCCTTTTGGCATTGACTAAGGGAATCATCCCCGATTCGGAATTTGGCAACTGGCTAGCTGGGAAACCACCTGCATCATTGGACCGTTTCCATGCGAAAGCAGCTCAATTCCTGAGACGGGAAGACGCGAAATAGTCTAGGAAGCAAACTGACGCAGGACCAAATGCGGACGGGATCCAAAGCAATGTTGCAATTAAACAGTCCGGTGAGAGCACCGGAAAAGTTCAGTTGAACATTAAAAATAAACAAGCTCGACGAAGAGAAAGCGTGAATCAAACTAAAAAACAAGATCAAAATCGTGGCCCGCAGCGCAAGAATCCAATGTTTGACAGTTAGACTCCTCTGAATACATCACTAGAGGACTTGTATTTACAAACCTGTGACACGATTCAATATCAAAAACCTACACCAAGACCGTCGTCAGAGAGACAAATCCAGATGGGAAAGTTTTGCAGGTACCATGAAAGCTACAGGCACAATACGAACGAGTGTCGTCACTTACAAGATCTCGTTGAAAAACTGATCAGAGAAAGGAAGCTGGAACAGTTTGTGCAGACACCGCAGCCCAGAGAAGCGGGCCCATCAAATCAAAACAATGAACCCAATCGACCGAGACAGGAGGACTCGACTTGTCCCCGTGGAAGATTGGTGATAAACGCCATCAGTGGCGGACCTACTTACTCGGGAGCCTGGAATGACGAAGATCCTCGTCACTGTCACACATGACAGGCTCCTTCAGTCTATGAATACTTTGCAGTTTCCTTTACATTCTGAAATTTGAATTTTAATAAGGCACTGACTTTGCCATATTTTCTTATTTCAGCAATAAAATACTATCTCTTCGAGCTAGAGCTGTGGTTCACCGAATACAACGTTCAACAATCACAACACACGAAGAGCTAAGTTCCATCAAACAATGCAATTTATTCAAATAGCGAGTGACTGTGATACGACCGGCCACTCACTAAGTGAAACCCCAGCTCGGGGGCAAGCCATCACGTCGAAGGCTGAATTGGACCAACACACGACAGTCCATTCAATAATTAGTTCCCGGAGCGCGAACGGACTCCAACTTCCCAGAGCGTGAATTGGAGTATAAACATTGAATAGCTCGTTCCCGGAGCGTGAACGGACTCCAACTTCCCAGAGCGTGAATTGGAGTATAAACAAACATCAATTCCAGGTTCCCGGAGTGCGAACCCAAACATACATGTTTTCTCCAACTTCCCAGAGCGTGAATTGGAGTATAAACATTCAACAATTCGTTCCCACAGTGCGAACGGACTCCAACTTCCCAGAGCGTGAATTGGAGTATAAACATTCAATAATTCGTTCCCGAAGCGCGAACGGACTCCAACTTCCCAGAGCGTGAATTGGAGTATAAACATTCAATAATTCGTTCCCGGAGCGCGAACGGACTCCAACTTCCCAGAGCGTGAATTGGAGTATAAACATTCAACAATTCATTCCCACAGTGCGAACGGACTCCAACTTCCCAGAGCGTGAATTGAAGTATAAACATTCAATAATTCGTTCCCGGAGCGCGAACGGACTCCAACTTCGTAGAGCGTGAATTGGAGTATAAACATTCAATAATTCGTTCCCGGAGCGCGAACGGACTCCAACTTCCTAGAGCGTGAATTGGAGTATGAACATTCAATAGCTCATTCCCGGAGCGTGAACGGACTCCAACTTCCCAGAGCGTTAATTGGAGTATAAACATTCAATAATTCGTTCCCGGAGTGCGAACGGGCTCCAACTTCCCAGAGTGTGAATTGGAGTATAAATATTCAATAACTCGTTCCCGGAGTGCGAACGGACTCCAACTTCTCAGAGTGTGAATTGGAGTATAAATATTCAATAACTCGTTCCCGGAGTGCGAACGGACTCCAACTTCCCAGAGTGTGAATTGGAGTATAAATATTCAATAACTCGTTCCCGGAGTGCGAACGGACTCCAACTTCCCAGAGTGTGAATTGGAGTATAAATATTCAATAACTCGTTCCCGAAGTGCGAACGGACTCCAGCTTCCCAGAGTGTGAATTGGAGTATAAATATTCAATAACCCGTTCCCGGAGTGCGAACGGACTCCTAAAAAGCCCGAATAGATGTGACCGACCATCCAACGGCTAATTCCAGATTTCTGAAGCGCGAGTCGGAGTACAAACATCAATTCCAGGTTCCCGGAGTGCGAACCCAAACATACATGTTTTCTCCAAGTTCCCAGAGTGTGAATTGGAGCACAAATACCAAGTCAAAGTTCCCGTAGCGCGAACCGAAATGTCAATACTAACTCCAAGTTCGCAGAGTGTGAATTGGAGTATGAACATTAATTCCAAGTTCCCGGAGTGCGAACCGTGTTACAAACATCGATAGCTCTCGAATTCCCGGAGTGCGAACCGGATTATCGATCTCAAATTATCCTAAGTCCACAGAATGTGGACGTGTGCTTAATATTTGCAACAAGTGCGATCAACGACCAAAAATACAAGTGTTGTTCCCCAAAACTGGGGGGCAAGAAAGCTAAGTGTTAATCACTAACCGAAGTGATACAACGTCCGAAGTTCAACTTATTCATCGATACCAACTTGTGACCAAGATTTTCAGGCTTGGCAAATGAAACGAACCCTACTTGACGGTAAAAACACCACAAGTACACTGGACTGAAAACAAAACACTACAAGCATTTAAGCACAAAAGAAATGAGAATTGAAGCAAAGAAACTGAATTTTATTTCAACTAACTGAAGACAAGGACTTACATGCAAATAAGTTCTCCCAAAAAAGAATCTCTACTAGCAGGGGCCGAACCTGCATCTGTACACGGCCTACTAACAAAAACGAAAACAAGCTCCTGTCTACCAAAACATCTGCTTGAGAGGCAGATCTATTTCTCCTTTTTCGACCTTCTTATCAGTGGTTCTTCATCGGAATCACTAGGAACAGAAATCCTTCACTTGGAGGGTCTCCTCTCCGGTGGCCGCTCTTCGGCCCGGGACATAATATCCACGTCCCCCTCAGAACTTGAACTTAAATGAAGGCTTCCTGCCGAAGGAGTAGGAGGGACCGGACCCGCGATGGAAGATGGGATAGTGCCACCTGATGTTGTTGTCCTTAAAGGCGTTGGGCTATGCGCCGCCGTACTGCCGCCAACACTACTACCTTGCCCCGCAGCTTCTAGTTCTATATGAATCTCGGCTAAGATCTCTTCATCATGAATCGTTTGGGCTTGGCTGGGGGCACCCGCAATCTGCATTGAAGAGTTAGAGGTTGGCGGGAGGTCACTAATAATAAATGGCAAGTCTGTAAAAGGGTCACCCTGTTGGCCAAGCAGCTCACTCACCATTTGTTCGTCGAGAGATAAGGATCTCCCCTGCGCCATCTCAGTAGACACTGCCGTCGTCACGACAGTCGTTTCGGTGGTGATGGCCTTTTGCCCTTGAATAGACTCTTGAGCCAAAGATGCCGGAGTAGTCTCGGTTTCTAAGCAAAGATAAGAAGAAGTTATTAGTAACCGCTTCAAAACAAACACTTTAATAGAAACATACTTGAGATATGTTCAAAGTACCTTCCGCAGTTTGACTCGTTGACAGTTAGACGGCCTCAGAGACGTGCTCCCGAATGGCAGATAGCCGCGGCTGTTCTGGGTCGTAAGCAGGAACAGATTGTGAAACAACCACAGATACAGGCTCTAACGGAGGTGGAGCGGTGAATTCAAAAACAGTAGAATGATGCTCAACACCTGATCCCTCTCCAACCTCCAGAGATCGGCCACCAATCATTTCCTTCTCATGAGCAATAATACGTCATGGAGGATTTTCTTCTCATTATCTGTCAGCAACCGGTTTTCGAGTTCGAATCGGTCGACCAATTCACCCGGATGCGCTTCTTCTTCTTCCTCAACCAATCGACCCCAAGCGCTGCGGAGGTGTACCGGATAATCTTGGAGCCAGGCCAAATTTCTGTGTCTCAACACATTGGCATTGTAAGTGATGAGAAAATCTTCAATATCGGCCTCCAGCCTGGCCTCCGCTTGTTGTACTTTCTCCTCAACCTCCGTCTCGACCGCCTGGGCCTTGGCTACTGCCACATCCCGTTCAGTCCGGAGAATCACGGCTTGTTCACATGCCTCCTGGGATGCGGTATTCGCATCATCCCTATCCTTGGCGATTTCGGAAAATTTGGACTTAAGCTCGTTTAACTCCTTCAGGGCTGCATCCCTCTCGGCAGTGACCAGGGTGTTACGATGGCCCATATCCTCTACCGTGGCATAATGCTCACGTTTCATCCTATCCATCGTTGCTTGGGCTTCGTCGGCTTTTTTGATAGCCTCCATTTCAGATTTCCGAGAAGATTCAGCCTCAGTGTTTAGCACCCCAATAATACGGCTCCTTTGAGCTAGCTCCGCCTGCAATCTCTCGATGGTAGCCTCACGCTCAAAGGCCAATGCCGATGCTTTGTCAGCTGCTTTCGACCACGCTTTGTACTGAGCATAAAAATCGTGTTCGTAATCATGTACCAATTGCTCAGCTTCCTCCGGGATTTTCTTTAAATGTGGAGGAAAGATATAGTTGTCGAAGTAGATGTTTGGGAAATCTCTTTTCAGCTGAGCAAGCCTGATTGCTCCTTCCCCTGAAATTTCCACGGGGGGGCTGCTCTGTAACGGCAGCAGTCATCGTTTCGCTCCTAGAATGGCGGGATTCATGCCTAGAAGATTGAGAGGCGGACATGTGGTGTGAAGATTCAGAGGGACGAGAGACATGAGCAGGAGGTTGAATGGGATCTCTGGGAGGAGGAGGAGTACGCGATCGAGATTGACGCTTATAACCTCTGCCTGTATCATATCTCTCCTAACTAGAATACCCAGAGCATCCCTGGTCATAATCTCTGTCCCCTTCTCGCCTGCGTGAATCATGATATGAAGACTTGCGGACATGTCGAAGACTCCCTAACATCGAACCTCGCCTAGACATAGTATCTGCAGAGCAAAACAAAATAGAATTAATCACTCTTCGGTACAGGTGGTTTATAGTCAAAGGTTATGCAGTGTTGTGAAATATGAATGAATGTGCAACCCCCCGACCAACCGGATGTGTCTTCCACACCAGTGGGAAAAGACTCGCTCAAAACTAGAGTTTCTGAAAGCTCTTCCAATCCGGCATCGTGCTGCAGGGATACATCGTCCGGAATTGGAATATCGGCGAGCCCTTCATAAAGATTTTCGGTTCTCGGAGGAGACATTTCCGAAATTCCAACTCCGGGAGAGGATCTGGCCGTGACAACCGATTTCCATCTCCCCTTCTTAGTTGACGTAACGGCGGCTGCCTTGCCTTTTATCTGCTCCGCGACATCCTAAACTACATCCGTAGGCTCGGTCAGCGGCTCATCATCGGTATGGGTTCTTTCAGAATCAGCCTCCTCAGCTATAATGACTTTGGGCTTCTTGTGCTGGACTCGTTTTTTCGAGACAGTCCTTAGTGCCCCGTCAAACTGTATGCTCTGCCCTCGTTCAATCAACCCGTAAGTCCAGAGATTCCTATCGGTCAAAAGCAACTCGATATCCCTATCTTCACTCGGGACTCCCCGGAGTATTCTTACTACCTCCCTAAATTGTTCACCTTCAGGTCGCTGAATCGTTGCTGTAAAAAATATATATAAGTTTCACTTTGACCGCAATTGTCTTAGTAATTACTTGATAACTCAGCTACACTCACGTCTGAATAACCATCGCCGGGCAAACCCCGGAGGACACCTGACATAGAACCATTCTGTCCTGTAATAGCTCAACCTGGTCCAGGACCCAGTGACCACTTGGCAGTTCCTCACCGCTTCCAGAAATGTGAAGGAAGGGTAATCACCTCGAGTTTTGAAATTAAATAGATATCTGATCTCGGCTGCGATCGGTGGTCTATGAAGGTACTCCATGAAGACGATGAATAAACTATTCACGGAGGCATATCCATTCGGGTGTAGTTGAGATGGAGCGATCCTCAAAAAAGACAACACTTCCCTTATGTACTCGTTGAACGGAGGAAGCGTCCCAGCCGCGCACGCGTGGCGATTAAATGCTGTATATCCCTCCGGTGGGTTGTGTGGTCTATCATTCGGCCCCGGCAATAACACATCATCCAGTGACAGGCCGTGCCTCAAGCATATTCTCCCTAACATATCTTCAGAAATATTGGATTGAACGGAATCTGACGGATTGGCAATGAAAGACGCATTGGGAAGTTCGTCCGGGGCCGGGCCGACGATCTCAGGTTCAATATCTAGAACCTCTAGTCTCGGAGTAACTGTGCTTTGAACTTCCTGCTGTAGCGAACTTGAAGGTTCCATGACTAGCTAACTTATGAGAAACCATCGTTAGACTACAAAGGACCCGTGCGTTCCCCAGTGTAAAGTATATGAATGTATGTTGTACAGTGCCATGCATTACTTGAATAAGTGTCACAGAGTTAAAGGAAATATGCAAACGACAAAGCTAACTTCCCCAGTCATAATGACCGTCATCGCTGACCGTCATCACTAAACCGTTTGTGTGATGGAATTTGATTTGGATAGAAGTTGTTATGGTTCCGGAGCTTCGAAGGGTGGTCAAGTATGCAGTGTGATTATCAAGTCCAAATATGCAAGGATGAAGCTCGTCGGAATTATGCTCAGAAAATGTCAAACTTTGGTATCCATCATAGAGGGTTCGAACCGATCACAAGGAACTCATCCGAACCCATCCTAACGTCACTTCGAATCGATGCAGAAAGGCGCGCTTCGAATCGATGCAGAAAGGCGCGCTTCAAATTGATGATCAGGTGTCAAGTTCGAATCGATCAATGAAGGATGACTCGAATCGATCCTTGGTTAACTGGTTCGAACCGATAAGGAAACCCTCAACTTAACATCAACCACGTTCGAATCGATACCCTCCGTATCGATGCAACGTTGAGAACTTCGAACCGATAGCTGATGGATTCGAATCCATCGATTCGAATGGACCCATCAAAGATGGTCAATCGGTGCGAACTGCGTCACCCCCATAAGGTCATCCCAGGGATCGATACGAACTCCAAGAAAAAAAATGATGCCGCCATCATCGATTCTAACACAAGTCCATGAATCGATTCGAAGCTTCCCCAAACCAGATCTGGTTTTTCCAATCACCAGAGTGGCCATTCGATGAAGAAGAGGCGGGTTCGAAATAGCTTTGCCGTTTGGATTCGAGGCTAATTACCTAGTTTAAGTGATGGATTCGAGGAATTAAAGGCTTGGAACTTGAATGGTTCGAATACGTGACACAGTGCCTTCTTCTCTGAGGCTTCGAGACAAGGCGAAACAAAGTAAAAGCAAGGCGAGAGTAAAAAGTGAAAAGTGAAAAAGTGGCAAGCCCATTGCTATTTATATGGAGCTTTGAGGGTGACCGAGACGATTCCCCTTCCGGTAAATGTGACCGGTCGCAACCAGTCAAGGCGTGGATCGTTTCGAAATCTCCATTCGAAACCATTTGCCTAATGCCTTGTGGGTTCGAAGTTAACCTCATATGTCATCGATACGAAGCACACGACAAAACATCAAGTCGCATCGATGTGAAACAAACAATGGGCACATCAATTCGAAGCCCCTGTTCATAACTCCATCCACAACCTACCGATGTGAACGACGATTTCGTATCCATCATTTCCTATCGATACGAACTACTATTTCGTAACCATCCTTTCACATCGGTTCGAATGTCAGTTTCGTACCACGAGTGTACTCCACCCATACGAATGTAGATTTCGTACTCATCAATGCTCCAACACATCGGTTCGAAGTACTACATTCCCACAACCCAAAGTCATTTCCTTCGACCTTCTATATCGGTTCAGGAGAGGATCGATACGAAGGGAGTTTTCAATACAACCATCATGCGTTGTCTCAACTTAAATTTCCAAATCGGTTCAGGAGAGAATCGATAAGAAATTCAATGGCAAATCAAACTGACAACGACTCGTGGACGCACGACGTTAACAAGGGTCAAACTAACATATGTGCATATATGTCAAACTAACATTAGATTTTAGACACTTATAGGGATCGAATACTCATCCTGTTACAAATGCAACAGCCAACGGCTAAGCGCTATTATACAGCAATCAATCATATCAACGCAAGGTTATGGCAATACGGAGTACGAGTCTCAACAAAAAAGAGAGCAATGATTGTTCAGAGAGAAATTGCAGCTATTCAAAGCACGTCATGTTCCCACAAGACGTACTTTGGGGGGGAAAATGTTATCCCGCTTTTTGGCAAAGCCGCGATACCAAAAGATCGATCGAAAGCGAAGGATAGTTCATATCAGAGATAGGTCATATTTCGTTTCGCTATGGATATCGCTGAATTTTGTCCGAGCCCGGATTGAGCCACAATTGATGGGACACGACAAGAAAGATCATAGAAGTCGTCATCTAGAATTTTGAGTCAATCCGAGTTCATACGCTCAAGTTATGATCGATTCAACCTGAAGGCAAAGACAATGGTTTCGAATCCATCATGGTAGGTGTCTTCGAACCCACCACAGAAAACCGTTCGAACCGCTCATCTTCGAATCGATGGACCTCGAACCCATCGGAGTGCCTCGGTTCGACTCCATCAACTTGGAATCCATCTAGTTCGTACCGGTGGGACTCATGTCCATGGAGAGGTTGCAAAGCTCGTATCCATCAATGAATCCTTGTTCGAATCCACCAAGCATCGGTTGTTCGAACCCACCCATGAAGCCATGTTCGAACCCATCTGTGAAGCTTCGTTCGAATCCACTGGGTCAACTAGCCGCGATGACGTGTCATCCATCGGTTCGAATGCGCCGAGATACATGGAGTCGAAGCGGTCAACTCGGAGTGAAGATCGGATCGGTTCGAAGTTAGCGCTCCACGTCACCACGAAGGTGCGTGCCACCATCGATTCGAAACCACCGGTTCGAATGGATGGTTTCGAACCAAACAGCCACTCGAAGAAAGTCATCTCGAACCCATCATATCTCTCAATCTACTGATCCAAATGCCACGAAATTTTCACAGAAGCTTGCGTGCATGTTGAAGAATGTCCACACCAAATTTCACCTCGATTGGATGATTTCATGATCGATTCGAATGAAGTTCGAATCTATGCCAAAGTGGGCCTAAATTTCCTAAGGCCGGGCGCGTGGGCCCCCGCACGTGCCGAAAGTGGTCTCCCGAGTTTTCAGCGAAATATCAGCAACCTACGCCTATAAATAGAGCCCCAGAGCCAACAGAAATAGGATCTTTCCACTCTCAAGCGCCCAGACTCTGCAGGATCGAGATCTCCATCATTCTACATCATAATTTTGCTGTTGATTTCGAATTTCCAGTTGTAACTTGCTGTTGATCGCTGTAACAACTTGTAATCATTGAAAGGGAATCAATAAAACATCAAAAAACTTCATAGTGGGCGTAGGCAACACGCCGAACCACTATAAATCGCTTGTCTACGCATTTACCTCACTGTTAATTGGAGTTTTTGTTAGATAATATCTGTTTTAAATTTACATTCTTCATTATTATCTCTTCAACGACTCCCGAAGAGTGTTGTGACCAATTTTGGTGCAAACATTTTCAAATCATTTGTTCTAAATTGTATTAGTACAAAATAGAATGTAAAGAAACAAAATAGATAAACATATCATATAATTATGATAGAGTAAGGATTTAAAATTTAAAAATATACATATGTAAAATATTAAAATGAAAAGAGTTTAAAATAAAAATTATAAATTTGTGACGACCCGGAAAATTTTAACGATTTAAAATGGAATAATAAATTGATTTTAAACATTTAAAAGGTTAATTTTGGCTTGAATTTCAAAATCAATATTTATTAGATAATTAAAGTATAGAAATATATAATTCGAAATTGGGTAAGATGTTGAATATGGAATTTTAAGCCGGTTAAAAATAATTTGGAAGCTTATAAAATTCATAATGATGATACTGAAGATGATAGAATGGTTGAAAATTTAATTTAAAGATGAATTGTTCAATTTTAAAATATACCGTTTAAATTGAATTTAAAATAGCCTTCTGAGGCACAGTCTCGGAATTTTACGAAACCGGTTTCATTGGATCCGTAATAGTTAGTGTAACAACCCGCATATGTTATGATTTATATATTTAAATGTTTTATTTAAATATGGTATCGTAGTCGGATTTTAGTCCGAAAAGCTACTTTTTGCATACGGTCGAACTAGGACTCGGGACTACTTCCGTTGAGTTTAAAATGCCGTTTGCGACCTTTTTGAGTATAAGCTTCGATAAGTTTGGGGAAAGTTGAATTTTTCTACTTTTTGCTTAGGGCTTTGGTTTGGGCTGAGCCCAATAACCCCACTTATGTATTCAGTCCCAACTCCACTTCAACTCCTCATTTACTTCATTTCCAATTCCTAATACTCAAGCTTTAGCAACAATGGTGGGAGAGATGGGAAATTAAAACTCAAGCCCTAGTTTTCTTTTGCAAATCAAGTTCTAGCTCCAAACTAATAGAAGAACCCATTGGTAAGCTTCTCTTCTTCTTCTCCAACTCATTCTCTTATCATTTCAGAAATTCCTAAACCTAACTTTGGGAATGTTCTTCTTTTAAAGCTTAGAATCAAGCTTATTGAGTTGGATTTGAAGAGTGGTTGATTCTCCTTTGCTTTCAAGCTTCTTCTTTATTTGTGTGATTTCAAAGGTGAGATTTTTATCTCACATCTATGACTATAATTATCTTTGGTTGTTAGGTTTGAATTCCTAACACTTCTTCATGAGAATTTACTCTTGATTTGGATTGGTTTTGTGAATATTCCAATTTTTGGGTTTTTAAGTCAAATTTTGTGTGAAAATCATTTTTATGGATGTTTGATCATGCTTTTGGTGATGCACTGAGGAGCATATAGGGCCCGGTTGCCGATTGGCATAAACCCTTAGAGCCAATGTTCGTCCGGTTGCATTTTGGAAGAGTTTGCTCTTCATTTGAATAGGCTGAAAAACAGCCCAGGCATGATTCAGTCGACTGAATCCTCTGTTCAGTCGATTGAACCTGGAACCCGAAAGTTTCCAGGCATGATTCAGTCGACTGAATCCTCTGTTCAGTCGACTGAAACTGGAAACAGAAAGTTTCCTGAACCTGGAAAATTTCCAGGCACAGGGTCAGTCGACTGAAAACTCTGTTCAGTCGACTGAACCTGCTGTTTGATTCCATTTTGCCTTTTTGGATTGAATTTCCAATTTAAATCGATTCGTGATGATCCTATTTGTTTTTATCATTTATTATGACTTTGATGACTCCTTTTTAGGGATTTTTGAATATCTATTTCGATGGATTCTTTATCGCTTTCTTTGGATTTTATTCACATCTTCGTATGTGAATTTTAGTGATTGATTATTCCTACAATCTTCTTTGTGATTTTTCACTTTAAAAATATAAAGGTTTCGATACTAATAGTAAATATCAAAACTCTTTCTTCAAATGATTTCAACACTATTTTATTACAAAGCTCGTTTTCTCAAACCGATTTCCAATCTATTAGTATATACAAACCTTTACCTCACTCGTATGAGAAATCTAATTAAATGACTTAGTAAAAAAAGTGGTATGAAACGCTTGCGTTTACTTCGTCGGTTAATTCTTCGACTTGTTCGATTGAATCTCTTGTGACAATTTTCTAGTGGAGATCTACAATTTGTTCGTAAATATTTAAGTTAAGCTAGTGGTTATGGGACATGAAGCTAAGCTCATATATTTACTAGCTTACTGTAATTGACACTTCTTGATGATCATGACGATCATTTTTGTGATTTAGACTAGCAATGTGCGATGTCTCTTTGTCTACGAGGGAGACTAAACCCCGTTTGTGTGAGTTTCAACTCACATATGTGGGGTAGCGCCCCATGGTCTTCGGGCCGTTCGTGTGTCAAAAATTAATGGCTAGCTACCATGAGATAGCGTCTCGTTCGTGTGATACATATGTTGGTGAGTTTTCATGCTCCCGTTCGTGTGATAGGCCTCCTCCCCCCTATTTTGTGTGATTTCTGGATTTCGTGTGTCGAATTCTGGAACTTTCTTCTTCGCCTATTTTTGTGATTTCTATTGATAAGTTTTATCAATTTTTGTGCATAGGTGAATTCGTGTGTCATTGTCTGGATTTCTTGAGATGATTTCTAGAATTTGTGCTTCACCAATTTTCGTGATTTCCATTGATAAGTTTTATCAATATTTGTGCATTGGTGAATTAGTGTGTCATTGACTTTTGTGATTGACATTGATATAATCGTCAATATTTATGGTTTGGTGAACGAAATAAGGAGTATGACATTTTCTTTGATTCTTGTGTAGATTTGGTGATATTGATTAATCTCTTGTTGATTTTTCAATTACTTAGATATATCACCGCTTGGCATTGTGATTATTATGTGTTTAGTCATATCTCTTATTATATATCATTTCACCTGATATTTATAGTTAGACTGATCCGTTTATTATTTTCTTATTAAATAATACTCGGGTCAGACCGAGATGTTACAGGTGCTTCAGCTTGACTTCTCACTTGGGATTGATTTCTTTGACTTTTGGCTAACTACTTAGATTAGTAGTTTATTTTGTTGTATACACTTGAGATATAGACTCATAGTTGTATCCTTTTGTATAGCACGTGTTGCTATTCTTTTGTATTATTGTGGGTCTTTTTGACCACTACTCTGATATACACTTTCATGTGTTAATCATATATTCATATCTTCTTCCGCCTTTGTGATATGAATTATCCGTGAATGATTTGTGTTATGCTTATTTCTATATTTGTTTCTGAAGATTACTATAGCCACTGTGTAGTAGCTTTGAGTTTGTGTCGGTATGTTGGATTTCCTCTTGTGATGAAAAGTTATATTTTTATCTGGCATATCGGTGCTCGTCCAAAGCAATTACATGGATGGTCGCTCCTCAACAGCCTTATTCTCCGTGCTAGTTGACAGCATTACTCCGTAGTGTCCTTGGCTAGCGTGGGTATAGAGGTGGGGCGTCACACCTTGGTATCAGTGCCAAACTTCAGAACAATATGGAATATTATAACAAGGATCATCGTCCTAAGTCCATCTTAGGAGTCGTGCTTTAGGATTTACTTCGAGTCTTCGTACCGATTCATCCTATTTTCTTTTATGATTCCTTGTTTTATCTATCAAGATTGCTTGATATTCATTAGTGAATAATCTTCTCCTTGTTCTTTTTTCTTTCTAAAGGAAGAGAAATGTCTAGAGCAGGCCGCCCCAGGGCCGTACCATCTAGCACTCCGCCCCAGGATGGAGTTTTTATGACTGCTCAACACTTCTTGATTTAGTGACAAATGCTCAAGCAGCTGGAGATAACCCGGAACCTACTCACCCAAAGTCGGGATTTGCACGCTTGTGCAGCGATTACACTAATTTGGGTGGGGAGCCATTCAAATGTTCCGAAACTATTATTGAAGTACAAGCTTGGCTAAGGTCATGCGATCGAATCTTTTCTCGCATGAATCTTATTGACCTTCACCGAGTTCAGGTGGCCTCTAGTATGCTCCGAGAAAGAGAATTGGACTGGTACGAGCTTCTTATTTCTGAGATTAATGAAGCAAATCTCACCTGGGAGCAATTCTGGGAACGCTTCGAGTTGAAATTTGTACCAGAAGCAGAGAAAGTGACATTGGCTCGACGATTTATAGACCTTGTTCAAGGTGAGTCCTCCGTGACTGATTACATCGCCTCCTTCGAGTCACTTTCCAAATATGGGGTTGAATACATCAACACCCCTTTAAAGAAGAACCAGAGGTTCGTCTATGGCTTAAACAAAAATCTCAAGAAGCCATTACTTCTAAAATTAGAAGTTTCTTTCGACCAACTCGTTGATATCGCTCTTCGTCTTGAAGAGGCGGATAGGGAGAATGATGTTGAAGTGGTGGGTTCCAAACCAAACTTCAACAACAAGAAGAGGCCAAACAAATTCAAAGGCCCTTATCCCAATAAGAAAGGGAGGCAAGCAACTCCTGTTGAAAAGGCCTTTTCCTCTACTCAAGGGAAATGCTATAACTGTGGTTCGAAAGACCATTTTGCGAACAAGTGTTCAAAGCCTCGTACTTGTCGCTATTGCAAAAGCCCGGACCATTTTATGCATGTATGTCCCAAACTTCAAAATAGGAAGGAGGGAAAGCTTAATGCTGCTCAAGCCCCTGGCAACACATCTCGTGGCCAAGGTATTTCTCATTCTATTCTGGATGGAATTATTTTATTTCGTGATCATCCTATTCGAGTTCTTTTTGATACGGGTGCGTCCCATTCTTTTATATCAAAAGAACTTGTTGATACTTTTTTTTGGATGTTTTGTGTTTAATGACTTCTTTGAGAATTGCGAATCCGGTTGGTGGATCCGCGACAATCAGTTTATTGTGTAAAGATGTCGAGATTATTTTGTGTGATTTTTCTTTCTGAGCCGATTTGCATGTCATGCGTTATTTAGGCTTTGGAATGATTTTGGGAATGGATAGGCTTAACCGTTATGAAGCTCATATCCTATGTCCTGAGCGGACTATTCATCTTCGACATCCTCAATCTGTTAAGCAGATTTCTATTAATTTTAAAGATTCAGATTCCAGCTTGGTTGCATCTTTATATTCTTTAAATCCTCGTGATGACGATGGTGATGATGAGGATGATATTATTTCTCTTATTCACGTCGTTCGTGAATTTTCCGACATATTCGAGCCCGTTTTAGGATTACCACCTAAGCGAGCAATTGAGTTCAGAATTAATCTTATTCCTAGATCTCAACCTATCACTCGTCCTCCGTATCGTATGTCCAATAAAGAAAACGAGGAGATGCGTAAACAATTATCCGAATTGGAGACGAAGCAATTTATTCGCTCTAGTTCCTCGCCTTGGGGAGCTTCAGCTATTTTTGTGAAGAAATCCGATGGAACACTTAGGTTTTGCGTTGACTACCGCAAGCTTAATGATCTTACTATCAAAAATAAATATCCTTTACCTCGGATTGATGATCTATTCGATCAACTTAGTGGTGCTAGAGTCTTTTCACAAATAGACTTAGCTACTGGATTTCATCAGCTTCGTATTGCAGAGGATGGTATTCCTTTGACATCGTTCTGTACTCGTTATGGATCTTATGAATGGCTTGTTATGCCATTTGGTCTAACGAATGCTCCGGCTTATTTCGTTGACCTTATGAATAGAGTTTTCAAAGACTTCCTCGACCGGTTTGTTCTCATCTTTACCGATGATATTCTTGTGTATTCTAAAACCGAGGAGGAGCATGAAAAACATCTTCGGATTGTGTTGGAATCTCTTAGGAGTAATTAATGGCAAAATTTTCTAAATGCCACTTTTGGCAATCTCGTGTGAAGTTTCTCGGTCATATTATTTCCGAATCCGGAATTTCCGTGGATCCTTCAAAGATTGAAGCGATTCAAGATTGGAAGAGACCGGAGAGTGTGACAGAGATTCGTAGTTTTCTTGGATTGGCGGGCTAATACCGTCGTTTTATCAAAGACTTTTCTAAGATTGCCGTGCCTCTCACTAGCTTGACGAAGAAAGGTGTTAAATACATTTGGTCAGACAAATGTGAAGCTTCTTTTTAGAAATTAAAAGAACTTCTTTCTGATGCTCCTATTCTCGTTATTCCCGAGGGGAATCAAGATTTCGTTGTTTATACCGATGCTAGTCGCATTGGTTTGGGTGTCGTTCTTATGCAAAAAGAACGTGTTATTGCTTATGCTTCAAGGCAATTGAAGCCGGCCGAGACTAGATATGCCACACATGATTTAGAGCTCGCGGCTATTGTTTTCGCTCTTCGAATTTGGCGTCATTATCTATTGGGGGAGAAATTTATTCTTTATACCGATCCTAAGTCCTTGAAGTATTTATTCTCTCAAAAGGAACTTAATTTGCGTCAACAGCGATGGCTCGAATTTCTTGCACCGTATGATCTTGATATCCTTTATACTCCCGGTAAGGGTAATCGTGTCGCCGATGCTCTTAGCCGCAAGCAACAAGCGGTTGTTTCCATGATGATATCTGAATGGAATGATCTCGAGATTTTATCCACTTGTGAGATTCAAGATCATGTTTCCGATTTATGTCCTTCTCTTGTTTTATGTAGCCTTGAGGCATATCCTTCTCTTTTAGACCGCATTCTTGAAGCTCAAAGGCTAGATCCCGACTTGGTTCTTCTTGGCCAAAATTTTAAGGATAAAATTGATATTGAAGGTTTGAAAGACTTTGATATCGATTCTCGTGGCGGCATTCGAAAATTTAGTAGACTTATCGTGCCAAATATTAGTGATCTTCGTAAAGATATTTAGAAGATTCCCATCGTTCTAAATTTACCATTCATCCCGGTAGTAGTAAGATGTACGCGGATATGAAGCGACTTTATTATTGGGAGGGAATGAAACTTGACATCGCTAACTTCGTTAAGCGTTGCATGACTTGCCAACTTGTTAAGGCCGAACATCAAAGGCCCGGTGGGTTATTGCAACCTTTAGAAATTCCAATTTGGAAGTGGGACCAAATTTCCATGGATTTCATAGATGGCCTTCCCCGTTCTCGTTCGGGTCATGATAGCTTATGGGTGATTGTTGATAGACTTATTAAATCCGCCCATTTTATTCCCGTTCGGTCTAACCGAACCGTATCACTTTTAGCCAAATTTTTTATTAAAGAAATTGTTAAATTGCATGGAGTTCCTACTTCTATTGTTAGAGATCGTGATCCATTGTTTACCAGTGGATTTTGGAAGAGTCTTCAAAAAGCTTTGGGAACGAAGCTTAAGTTTAGCACCGCTTATCATCCTCAGTCCGATGGACAAACCGAGCGTGTGAATCAAACTCTTGAAGATCTTCTTCGTGCATGTGTTCTTGATTTTGGCGGAAGTTGGGAAGATCATATTTCACTTGTTGAATTTTCCTATAATAATAGCTTCCAATCTAGTATTGGTATGGCACCTTTTGAGGCACTCTATGGAAGGCCATGCCGATCTCCTTCTTGTTGGCTTGAGGCCGGTGAGAAACTGGTTTTAGGTCCAGATCTTATTCGTGATTCCACAGAAAAGATTGAACTTATTCGACATAGGATGAAAGAAGCCCAGAGTAGACAAAAATCCTATGCCGATAACCGGAGAAGAAAGTTAGAGTTTTCTGTGGGAGATCTTGTGTTCATTAGTGTGTCACCTATGAAAGGTGTTGTGCGTTTCGGTCGATCGGGAAAGTTAGCCCCTCGATATATTGGGCCATTTCCTATCACTGAACGTATTGGTTCCTTGGCTTATCGCCTTTCTTTATCAGCTCAATTTTCTGCCATGCATGACGTGTTTCATGTTTCTCAATTACGGAAACGTCTTCGAGATTCCGATTCTATTCTTGAGCCCGGTGTTGTGGAAGAGATTGAAGTTTCGCCTAATTTAACTTATGAGCAACATCCTATTCATATCATTGCTTCGGAGGTCAAACGACTTCGAAATAAAAATGTTCCTCTTCTTAAAGTTCAATGGTCTTCAAATCCTAAGGATTGTTCTTGGGAGTCTAGAGAGTTCATCGAGCGAACACATCCGGACTTACTTTCTCGTACTCTTTAAGGTGAACTTCTTATTTCGAATTTCTTCTTTTGTGTTGATATGCATCAATGGTTGTTACTATTAGCTCATTTATTCCTTATAATTGCGTGGACGCAATTTCTTTAAGGAGGGGAGTCTGTAACAACCCGCATATGTTATGATTTATATATTTAAATGTTTTATTTAAATATGGTATCGTAGTCGGATTTTAGTCCGAAAAGCTACTTTTTGCACACGGTCGAACTAGGACTCGGGACTACTCCCATTGAGTTTAAAATGCCGTTTGCGACCTTTTTGAGTATAAGCTTCGATAAGTTTGGAGAAAGTTGAATTTTGCTACTTTTTGCTTAGGGCTTTGGTTTGGGCTGAGCCCAATAACCCCACTTATGTATTCAGTCCCAACTCCACTTCAACTCCTCATTTACTTCATTTCCAATTCCTAATACTCAAGCTTTAGCAACAATGGTGGGAGAGATGGGAAATTAAAACTCAAGCCCTAGTTTTCTTTTGCAAATCAAGTTCTAGCTCCAAACTAATAGAAGAACCCATTGGTAAGCTTCTCTTCTTCTTCTCCAACTCATTCTCTTATCATTTCAGAAATTCCTAAACCTAACTTTGGGAATGTTCTTCTTTTAAAGCTTAGAATCAAGCTTATTGAGTTGGATTTGAAGAGTGGTTGATTCTCCTTTGCTTTCAAGCTTCTTCTTTATTTGTGTGATTTCAAAGGTGAGATTTTTATCTCACATCTATGACTATAATTATCTTTGGTTGTTAGGTTTGAATTCCTAACAATTCTTCATGAGAATTTGCTCTTGATTTGGATTGGTTTTGTGAATATTCCAATTTTTGGGTTTTTAAGTCAAATTTTGTGTGAAAATCATTTTATGGATGTTTGATCATGCTTTTGGTGATGCACCGAGGAGCATATAGGGCCGGGTTGCCGATTGGCATAAACCCTTAGAGCCAATGTTCGTCCGGTTGCATTTTGGAAGAGTTTGCTCTTCATTTGAATAGGCTGAAAAACAGCCCAGGCATGATTCAGTCGACTGAATCCTCTGTTCAGTCGACTGAACTTGGAACCCGAAAGTTCCAGGCATGATTCAGTCGACTGAATCCTCTGTTCAGTCGACTGAAACTGGAAACAGAAAGTTTCCTGAACCTGGAAAATTTCCAGGCATAGGGTCAGTCGACTGAAAACTCTGTTCAGTCGACTGAACCTGCTGTTTGAGTCCATTTTGCCTTTTTGGATTGAATTTCCAATTTAAATCGATTCGTGATGATCCTATTTGTTGTTATCATTTATTATGACTTTGATGACTCCTTTTTAGGGATTTTTGAATATCTATTTCGATGGATTCTTTATCGGTTTCTTTGGATTTTATTCACATCTTCGTATGTGAATTTTAGTGACTGATTGTTCCTACAATCTTCTTTGTGATTTGTCACTTTAAAAATATAAAGGTTTCGATACTAATAGTAAATATCAGAACTCTTTCTTCAAATGATTTCAACACTATTTTATTACAAAGCTCGTTTTCTCAAACCGATTTCCAATCTATTAGTATATACAAACCTTTACCTCACTCGTATGAGAAATTTAATTAAACGACTTAGTAAAACAAGTGGTATGAAACGCTTGCGTTTACTTCGTCGGTTAATTCTTGGACTTGTTCGATTGAATCTCTTGTGACAATTTTCTAGTGGAGATCTATAATTTGTTCGTAAATATTTAAGTTAAGCTAGTGGTTAGAGGACATGAAGCTAAGCTCATATATTTACTAGCTTACTGTAATTGACACTTCTTGATGATCATGATGATCATTTTTGTGATTTAGACTAGCAATGTGCGATGTCTCTTTGTCTACGAGGGAGACTAAACCCCGTTTGTGTGAGTTTCAACTCACATATGTGGGGTAGCGCCCCATGGTCTTCGGGCCGTTCGTGTGTCAAAAATTAATGGCTAGCTACCATGAGATAGCGTCTCATTCGTGTGATACATATGTTGGTGAGTTTTCATGCTCCCGTTCGTGTGATAGGCCTCCTCCCCCCTATTTTGTGTGATTTCTGGATTTCGTGTGTCGAATTCTGGAACTTTCTTCTTCACCTATTTTTGTGATTTCTATTGATAAGTTTTATCAATTTTTGTGCATAGGTGAATTTTTGTGTCATTGTCTGGATTTCTTGAGATGATTTCTAGAATTTGTGCTTCACCAATTTTCGTGATTTCTATTGATAAGTTTTATCAATATTTGTGCATTGGTGAATTAGTGTGTCATTGACTTTTGTGATTGACATTGATATAATCGTCAATATTTATGGTTTGGTGAACGAAACAAGGAGTATGACATTTTCTTTGATTCTTGTGTAGATTTGGTGATATTGATTAATCTCTTGTTGATTTTTCAATTACTTAGATATATCACCGCTTGGCCTTGTGATTATTATGTGTTTAGTCATATCTCTTATTCTATATCATTTCACCTGATATCTATAGTTAGACTAATCCGTTTATTATTTTCTTATTAAATAATACTCGGGTCAGACCGAGATGTTACAGGTGCTTCAGCTTGACTTCTCACTTGGGATTGATTTCTCTGACTTTTGGCTAACTACTTAGATTAGTAGTTTATTTTGTTGTATACACTTGAGATATAGACTCATCGTTGTATCCTTTTGTATAGCATGTGTTGCTATTCTTTTGTATTATTGTGGGTCTTTTTGACCACTACTCTGATATACACTTTCATGTGTTAATCATATATTCATATCTTCTTCCGCCTTTGTGATATGAACTATCCGTGAATGATTTGTGTTATGTTTATTTCTATATTTGTTTCCGAAGATTACTATAGCCACTGTGTAGTAGCTTTGAGTTTGTGTCGGTATGTCGGATTTCCTCTTGTGATGAAAAGTTATATTTTTATCTGGCATATCAGTGCTCGCCCAAGGCAATTACACGGATGGTCGCTCCTCAACAGCCTTATTCTCCGTGCTAGTTGACAGCATTACTCCGTAGTGTCCTTGGCTAGCATGGATATAGAGGTGGGGCGTCACAGTTAGTCATTATCAGATTTCAATTTTCGTAGCAATCGGAGTTGTTGTTGGACCCTGGCAGCTCAAAACGCTTAGAAAACTATTTAATCAATTTGATTTAAAATCGATCGTTTTCTTTCGTAACTCGCGCATACAATCAAATTAGCTTTCGAAACACGTTTCATTGTGTTCATAACGTAGGTAAAGCCTTATAAAAGCCTAACGGCATTCCTTAAGTGGAGTTCGAAATTTTAAATAGTAACTAACAAGACGTTTGGAAGTTTTATAATATAACAATTTAAAATGAATTAGCAAAGATATTATCATCAACTCGTACTCAAGAAGCTTCTCGCCCACCTATATCTAATTCCTCGTCTCCTTCACAAATGGATGAGCAGAATCGAACGTTAATAAAAAAGAGAGAAGAAACAAATTTAATGGCTGAAGCCTATTAAAAATCAATTTCTCATCTTCGCTTCACTTCTCAAATCCAAACTCATAAATAAATCACTGTCTTCGTTTCGTTTATCATGGCCGTCAATATCTTTGCCTATTCCTTTCTTTCCCAGTTTAAAGAAATGCTAAATCGAAAATGAAAATAAAAATAAAATCGCGAGGCATCAATTTTAACTACAGCTTCGCTCCCAAATTAGGTCACAGCGTTTTCCCTTCCTCCTCTTGCCAGTTCGAGCAAAAATATGGGGAGGGGGAATTCAAAATTGAACCCAAATTCATTCAACGAAATCATCTTCAACCAATTGCTCGCATGGGAGTTCGAGTGGCCACGTCCTGAGGGTATGTCGAGCTAGCGTTGCGAGTGGCCGATGGCGTGAGTTCGAGACTGGATGCGCACGCTAGGGTTTCTGGCAGATCGCGAATCACGACGGCATGAGGGGCGAGCTCGAACGCAGCAAGCGTGGACTGTGAGGTCGCGAGGAGGCTGGAGGCGAAGTCGCGATGGCGTATTCAAGAGAGGAGTTGGTCGGCATCAATTGGAAATCCTAAATGTCAACGATGATGAGGAGATTCGCTGGAGTCTGGGTTCATCTCTTCTGTGAAGGTATTTTCTGTTGGTTTTATTCGATTATACATTTAAACATAATAAAGGAAATTTAATAGTTTGGAATTAAAACATCAGTTAAATAATACATGGTAATTAGACTGTTGTAATTAACCTGTTTAAATTTTGGGTTGTCAAAAATAGTATGTTAAAAGAAACTATTAGTTCAAAACGTTTACATCAAATAATGAGTTAAATTAAATAAGTTTGGATTGATAATCAATGATTATAAAATTAGTAATCGAGTAATTTAAGATAATTAATTAAATGTTAATAAATTGTGAATGTTTAATTCAAGGTTCAAAATCTGAAAGGAAAACAAGCTGGTTGGAATGGGTTGCAAAAAAGCGAAATCAAAGGTGAGTAAATCTCACTCTGTTGGATTTATACTTAAATTTAAATGGTTAAATTTAAATGATTTGTTGGATGAATAAATTTATTGGATGTGTGCTGATGATGTTGTGACTTTGGTTTGGGTTGGATTTCGAGTTTATTGTGGGTTGACTCGAAGTATTGGGTTTTAAGTTATATTGAACTTTAACCGTAAATAAGAAAATGTCTTCATTTTAAATTTAATAAGGGCTTGATGTTTTGTGATTCATTTAAATTAATAGGGAAATTGAAATGAATAATCGAATAATTCAATTAATTAATGATTTGGCCTAATTTATTTAGTGATGAAGGGTTTGATTTACTTAATTAAGGTTAAGATAATTTATTCAGTGTAAGTAATTCAGAATAATTATTGGACGGTTTGGCAAATAATAACTTAATGAAATTAACAAATTATAATTATTTCATGGAATAAATCAAGAGATTAATTAAGGTTATTAATGAAGGAGAAATTTGATTTACTTAATAAAGTAAATAAATGGATAATTAATTACAGGTTAAGATTAATCGAAAGTGATTAATATTGTGGTTGAATGAAAGTAATTAATTTAGATTAGAACAAATTAAAATATAATTGAAAACAACTAATTAATATAATTAATGACGTAGTTGAAGATTTATTAATTAAGATGAATTAATCAGGTATAAGTGACATATGGGAGGTTAATTAGTAAAAGTAATTAAGGATTAACGTAATTAAATAATTAATTAATTCATGAAGATATTAAGATTACTAAATGATCTTAGTTGAGACTAATTAGTATTGTGAAGTTAATTTAAGGAAATTACTTGAATGTAATTGAAAAATAATTGATCTACGGTGATTAATTAAGAGGAATAGTGAAGGGTTGATTAATTAATTGATTTGAAATTAATATTGAATGAAGGAACTTAAGTGGATAGGGTAAGTAATTCAACCAGGATTAATTTAATTAATTTGGAGGTGATTAAGCTTTGCTTATGGATGATTGAATGGTATGGAATGTTTCGAATGAGTTGATATCTCTGATATGGGATGTTGTATTTTTCTTTTGAATAACTTGGAATAGGATGGTATTAGACTCGAAAAGATCGGGATCGGGTATTAGAAAATACCCGGAACCACTTCGAAATTTTTATAAATTGCTGTGAGAAATCAATAGGCCGAAATGAAATATTTTGAGTGAATTGGATTATTTCGCCTAAGTTTGGTACTTAGAAATTTATATGTGAAATAAGTGTTGCCTATAGTAAACTGTAAATTGGTTAGATTGATGTAAGTCATCCCGGGTTTATTTAAGTTGTTTGCTTAGATATTCCATGTTAGTTGGGTTTACTCACGCTGGTTTCCAGCCTGACACGGGTGTTACTTTGGTGTAATGCTCGGGTTTGACCGAGTATTACAGATTTCCAGGTTAGGATGTTCTGGAGCTCAGGAGGATAGCTGGAGGGCAATATCGTATAGAGTATTTCCGCCGTGTTATATTATTGTAAATCTGTGAGATGATAATTGTGTATATTTAGTGACTATGTATATGTGAAACTCTGATGTATTAAAATATAATCGACAGTTATAGTATTCTTTTGTAAGCTGTTATTATTTATCCGCTGCGAATGTGAGTTGTTGTTGTTTCTGTTCTTATTCTTCTATCTCTTTCTTCTTTTTCATAACTATCTGGAATTTTCGGGATCGAAAATTTCGGGTCGTTACAGTTGGTATCAGAGCGAGGTTTAGCGTGAACCTTGGCTCTGGTAGGGATTACTCATTGAATAGAGTCTGGAGTACTCTAGAATGAGTTGAGTATATATATATGAGAGCGTACTTGTTATTTGCTTATATAGATTTAAATGATTTTATATAAAAATATATTATGATATATAAAGCAATATTTCCTTTTAATGAATATTAAGGTGATTGGTTGTTAAATTATTGGAATTAAGTTAAGAAGTAATATAAAATACGACCAAATTGAAACTTATAACCAAAGTTAAAGAATAAACTTATATAATAAAATGGAATTTGAAATACAGATTGTAAATATAATTTATAAATTGAAATAAACTTCATAAATAAATGAGATTATAATTTGAAATAGAATTCCAGAGAATATTTGAAAATAAAGTAAGATGAAAATTCCAGAGTAATGTTTAAATATGAATTGGAGGGATTGGGAAAAATTTAATATTCCTTTGGATTTGAGAGTGGTTTCCAAAGGTTTTGGAGAAATAATAATATTATTTCAAAAATATTTTTGTGTTGAATTTGAAATCTGGGAGATTTGAAATTAAAAATATTTGGAAATGTCTTTAAAGAGATAAAAGTATTGAACTCTATCGGTCACTGGAAAATAACGTCGGTGATGACTGCAGCATCATCGATGTTTATTTTCGAGTTTCTAGAAGAGAATTGCTACCAAATTGTTTTAAATTGGAATTGTTTATGAACTGGGTTTGGTTTTGAAATTCAAAAGGAGTAATTGAATTTGCCAAAGAATTTTGGATATAGTTGAATTCTAAGGTGATATTGAAATTTTGAAATTTTGTTTAAACTCTGGAACCTTGATTAAAATGTTTATGGAATAATAAAAAATACATTGGCTAAATGAAATGTATAATTTCGAGTTAAAACCAAAATGTGAATGTAATTGATTATGAATAGAAATTGTAAAATTGAAATTGTTACCAAAGTTGTACAAGTTTAAAGATCAAACGGAATTTGATTTGAAGTTGGAAGGAAATTGAGAATCAATCCAACTTGAATTGGGGTTAAATCAATTTCAATGGAAATTGAAGATTATTCAAATTGGAATTGATTCAATTTAAATGGGAGTGGAAATTTAAATTGAATGGTTGGGAAAGTGAGCAGTTTTGACTCCGAACTATTTTTAATATAAATTGTTTTAATATAAACTTATTTTTCCAAACTATTAAATATATATAACCTTTCTTTCTTAAAACCAAATTATTTAATACTTGTTTTACAATTATTTTTGGAGCTATTTAACAATTTTTCAATTGTTTTCTAAACTAATTACTATTTTTCAACTATTTTGCAAATAAATTATTATTTTCCAACTATTTTGCAATTATCTAAAATTTCTGAAACTATTTAGTTATTTCTCAACTATTTTACAATTAGTTGCCTATTTTATAGCTATTTTGCAAACTAATAATTATTTTTCAACTACTTATCTATTTTTAAATTTTCAAGCTATTTTCTAAACTGGTCGGAGTTCAAACTGTTATTGATTAAATACCCAACTGAGGTAAGGATTAAAGTGATAATCCAATGGAATTGAGGTAATTGTAAATAAGTGAATGAAAATTTAAGAAAATGTGAATAGAAAGGAAATTGATTTGACTGATAATCAATGAAGTTAAATACGTAGGATGTACGTATATTGTTCTATTCGCACAGTGATTTGATCCAGATTCGAGCACAGGATTTCAAGAAAGTATATCGATCCGAGTGGGATTTTTTTCACTCGATTTTCGACGGCGAACCTGGATATGGATTGTTGATTGGTTCTGAATATTATCTGTCATAGTTATGGCTATGCAAGGAGAATAACGGTTTCTGATCAAGAAAACAGATCTGAGTCCGCACTAGGAAGTCGGGTGGACGATACTTGTTCGGAAGTGAGATTGTGTGATCGAGTGAGCGGTTAGATTGGTAGAGCGTACGAATGATATGTGTACATCATACGGATTTGAATGAAATTGTTATCGAAAATTTGTGAATAAGAAATGTGAAATGATTTTTTTGAAATGAAAGAATATTTTGAGAAATATACAATGAATAAAGGTGAAAATTGGATATTTCTATGGTTTTTAGAAGTGTTTGAAGTATAAAAGGAGTTTTATACAAGTTTGAAAGGATCCAAAGTTTTAAAAATTATATATATCTGAATATATATATATATAAAGGATCTTATGAGGATTTTGAAAAAGGTTTTGGGAACCTTTGGATTTGGAAAGGCTTTTGATTTTTGGGTAAAATCAATATTGGTATTTGGAAAGCCTAGTTTGAGAATTATCGATTTTGGAATAATCGATTTTGTGTAAAGGAGCTTTGTATGAGATCATACTAGGTGTATGATTTGAAAAATACTATATGTGTATAGTATAAAGTGTTTTGATGATGGCTCTGGGGAAAAAGGCACTCCCTTGAAATGAACTTCTCAGGAGTGCCACCGGATGGTGCTGCCTTGAGCCCAAGGGGGTTCTAAAGTTGATCCTGTGAGGAGTCCGGACAAAACTAGTTCCTGGGGATTATGAGTAGTGTATACCATAGCAGAAGTCGTGTGTGCCGCTGAGAGCCAACAGTCTGCGTTTGATTTTATATCGGTAGACTGCGACACTATGGTATACCACATAGGGAAAGTCGTGTGTGCCGCTGAGAGCCAACAGTCTGCGTTTGATTTTATATTGGTAGACTGTGACCTATGTAGGAGTGGAGAAGTTTCATTTTGACATCAAAAATTAGAGGCTGCAGAGAGCCTGCAGTTACATGGACTTTTGCGGCAACGGCAACGTAACCCTGGAATGTAACTGTGATCTGTTGTGGGTTCCATGGCATAATCGAGAGGCTGCAGAGAGCCTGTAGTTACATGGACTTTTGCTGCGATGGCAACGTAACCTTGGAATGTAACTGTGACCATGGATGGGGGTGATGATTTTCAGAGCATTGTCACCAAAGATGTTTCCTCTATTTTCAAAAACTGTTTTCTATATTTTTAATAAAATTATTTTTCAAGTATTTTCACTGGATGTTGAAAACGGGTTTACCAAGTACTTATAAATTTTCAGTCCTACGCCTGATCAACGTATGACTGAATTTCTGTGAGAGCAATGACGCACTGGTTGAGACATCGAGTTATAAGAAATATTTTTATAAAAGCTAGTTTAATTGTATTATCTGAATATAAAGGCATTTCTTAATTTTAAAATAAAGGGGAATCCAAACTGGAAAAAAAAGGAGAAAAATTATTATTATTTTAAACTCGAAAAAAAATTCAATGAAATGATTTTTGTAATAAAATCGAATATTGATTTAAAAATTGGAAGTAAGCAAATTGGCTAAATAATTGTTTGATTGAGTATGTTGATAAAATTTAACTTGAGTTAAATAAAATAGAGTTGGATCAAAAGGTGATGGGATGAATTGCAAATAAAATCCAAGTGTGATTTGAATAATATTTAATGAAATTTGCAAGTAAATTGGATATAAGAGAAGTGATTATAATAGAAATGGGTTGAGTAGCAAGACAAAACTCAGGTGAATATAAATAAATTAAGAATGGTCTTATATTAATAAATAAATTAGATAATGAATTAAGCAAGTAAATTAATTTTTTAAAAATAGGTTGATTGGGTTAAGTAATAAATAGATGAAGTCTGATAAAAAAAATCAAGTTATGATTGGAATTGGATTATCATAATGAACTTAAATTTGGTGGTATATTAATTTGAAGTATAAATAAGTTAAGTTGTGCTTGGATATTATTTTGATAAATTGAGAAGGCGAGTTTGAAATTAAATTTAAAATTGATGGGCTAACTGAATTTAATGGAAGTTGCTTAAATGAGAATCAAATAGAAGCAAACTTAAGTTTGATGTCGGAATAAACTAAAGTAAATTAACCTAAGTTTAAATTTTATGGAAGCTTGGCTTCGAATAAGAGTGAAAACCCATTAAATAAAGCTTGGATTAAATTAATTTGGAAATGGCTTGTAGTATACAAGAATGAAATGTGTCGAGCTAATGAATAGTGGGTAGATAAAGTAGAAATGAAACAGAATTAAATATAAATGAATTGGAAAATTATTTAAAGTAACTATAAACTAAAATAGAATACCCTATTAAGCGAATATCGTCGAGATTGCATAACAATAATTGTTGTTGGCATAAACCAAAGTAATTAAATTCTATGAGTTGATAGAGATTAAGTAAATTTGGTTCTGAATCAACTGAAGTGAAAATGAGCTTGTTTGGATTATAAATCAATGGAATGTCATAAATCGAGTTGTGAACCATTAAAACTTAATTGAAACGACATATGAATTTGTTGAAAAGAACTTGAATTAGCTTTAAAGCATATTAATTATTTATAGGAAGTTTTTGGTGCTTGATGTTTAGTAATGTATATGTTTAGCTATTGAAAGTAAGTAGAATGTTAATAGATTCTCTATATATGGCACTTACATATTTAGATTGAGTAAGTACAGGTATCTGAAGGCCGTTTGGCTGGATTTGGATTGCACTAATTGCTAAAATAAATAAGCTGCATGCTTAAATGCTAAATAAGGTACGCCTATGCAATAAAAATAGGAAATATGAACTGTTTTTGCTTTTTCCGACCGTGTGGGTCGATGTATATATATTTATATCTCTTGTCAAATTGCAAAAGCTCCTCCGTACAAAGCAGACTCTACCAAAAAAATTCGAAAATTTTGGGAGTTAGAAAATTTTTGGAAATTTTTGAGAAAATTTACATTAGCGACAAAACGATCTCAAAATTGAAAGTTAAAGTGAATTAGTAGAAGAAACTAATATGAATCAGTTATAAATGAAGGATAAAATTTAATATTCAAAATTGAAAATAAATTGAATTCGTATGAAAAAAGAGAAAACTAATTGGCATAGAAGTAGATGTGAAAACCTATATAAGGAAAGGTAAAAAGGGATTTGAAAGTTTATGATCGAATATTGTTGCTAAATAAGATATGCAGGTATTAAAGGGAAAAGAAGTTGGATTTGGTTCCAAAAGATAAATCTGAATTGCCCGACAAATAGGTTAGTATTTAATTTTTGTATGAAATTGGATTGGGTTTTGGATCTAGCCACTTGGCTTTTGTTTCTTTTGAGAATTTGGGAGCCCGTAGAGTGATTTTGTAGTAGTACCGAGCTAGCTGCGCAAAGGAGACGCTGGCGAAAAATTTCAAAAATTTAGGGAGTTAGAAAAATTTTGAGAAAATTTTAATAATTCAAAATTAGGTTTTAAATTGAAATTTAAATGATTGAGCAAAAGGGTATCGTTTGAAACTGTGGAAGAGTTGGGAAGGTTAGTAAGAATAATAAGGGGTCTTTTATAAAAGATAGTTGGTAAGATGGAACTGTTGGTTTTGGGAGAAAAGGTAAACGGGTATTGGACCATTATTCCTAACTAGTAATTTCGGGGACGAAATTCTTTTAAGGGGGGAGGAATGTGACGACCCGGAAAATTTTAACGATTTAAAATGGAATAATAAATTGATTTTAAACATTTGAAAGGTTAATTTTGGCTTGAATTTCAAAAATCAATATTTATTAGATAATTAAAGTATAGAAATATATAATTCGAAATTGGGTAAGATGTTGAATATGGAATTTTAAGCCGGTTAAAAATAATTTGGAAGCTTATAAAATTTATAATGATGATACTGAAGATGATAGAATGGTTGAAAATTTAATTTAAAGATGAATTGTTCAATTTTAAAATATATCGTTTAAATTGAATTTAAAATAGCCTTTTGAGGCACAGTCTCAGAATATGATGAAACCGGTTCCATTGGATCCGTAATAGTTAGTCATTATCAGATTTCAATTTTCGTAGCAATCGGGGTTGTCGTTGGACCCTGGCAGCTCAAAACGCTTAGAAAACTATTTAGTCGATTTGATTTAAAATCGATCGTTTTCTTTCGTAACTCGCGCATACAATCAAATTAGCTTCCGAAACACATTCCATTGTGTTCAAAACGCAGGTAAAGCCTTATAAACGCCTAGCGGCATTCCTTAAGTGGAGTTTGAAATTTTAAATAGTAACTAACAAGACGTTTGGAAGTTTTATAATATAACAATTTAAAATGAATTAGCAAAGATATTTTCATCAACTCGTACTCAAGAAGCTTCTCGCCCACCTATATCTAATTCCTCGTCTCCCTCACAAATGGATAAGCAGAATCAAATGTTAACAAAAAAAGAGAGAAGAAACGAATTTAATGGCCGAAGCCTATTAAAAATCAATTTCTCATCTTCACTTCACTTCTCAAATCCAAACTCGTAAATAAATCACTTTCTTCATTTCGTTTATCATGGCCGTCAATATCTTTGCCTATTCCTTTCTTTCCCAGTTCAAAGAAATGCTAAATAGAAAATGAAAATAAAAATAAAATCGCGAGGCATCAATTTTAACTACAGCTTCGCTCCCAAATTAGGTCACCGCGTTTTCCCTTCCTCCTCTTGCCAGAACGAGTAAAAATACGGGGAGGGGGAATTCGAAATTGAACCCAAATTCGTTCAACGAAATCATCTTCAACCAATTGCTCGCATGGGAGTTCGAGTGGCGACGTCCTGAGGGGTATGTCGAGCTAGCGTTGTGAGTGGCCGATGGCGTGAGTTCGAGGCTGGATGCGCACGCTAGGGTTTCTGGCAGATCGCGAATCACGACGGCATGAGGGGCGAGCTCGAACGCAGCAAGCGTGGACTTTGAGGTCGCGAGGAGGCTGGAGGCAAAGTCGCGGTGGCGTCTTCGAGAGTGGAGTTAGTCGGCATCAATTGGAAATCCTAAATGTCAACGATGATGAGGAGATTCGCTGGAGTCTGGGTTCATCTTTTCTGTGAAGGTATTTTCTGTTGGTTTTATTCGATTATACATTTAAACATAATAAAGGAAATTTATTAGTTTGGAATTAAAACATCAGTTAAATAATACATGGTAATTAGACTATTGTAATTAACCTGTTTAAATTTTGGGTTGTCAAAATAGTTTGTTAAAAGAAACTATTAGTTTTCAAAACGTTTACATCAAATAATGAGTTAAATTAAATAAGTTTGGATTGATAATCAATTATTATAAAATTAGTAATCGAGTAATTTAAGATAATTAATTAAATGTTAATAAATTGTGAATGTTTAATTCAAGGTTCGAAATCTGAAAGGAAAACAAGCTGGTTGGAATGGGTTGCAAAAAAGCGAAATCAAAGGTGAGTAAATCTCACTCTGTTGGATTTATATTTAAATTTAAATGGTTAAATTTAAATGATTTGTTGGATGAATAAATTTATTGGATGTGTGCTGATGATGTTGTGACATTGGTTTGGGTTGGATTTCGAGTTTATTGTGGGTTGACTCGAAGTATTGGGTTTTAAGTTATATTGAACTTTAATCATAAATACGAAAATGTCTCATTTTAAATTTAATAAGGGCTTGATGTTTTGTGATTCATTTAAATTAGTAGGGAAATTGAAATGAATAATTGAATAATTCAATTAATTAATGATTTGGCCTAATTTATTTAGTGATGAAGGGTTTGATTTAATTAATTAAGGTTAAGATAATTTATTCAGTGTAAGTAATTCAGAATAATTATTGGACGGTTTGGTAAATAATTACTTAATGAAATTAAAAAATTATAATTATTTCAAGGAATAAATCAAGAGATTAATTAAGGTTATTAATTAAGGAGAAATTTGATTTACTTAATAAAGTAAATAAATGGATAATTAATTACAGGTTAAGATTAATCGAAATTGATTAATACTGTGGTTGAATGAAAGTAATTAATTTAGATTAGAACAAATTAAAATATAATTGGAAATAATTAATTAATATAATTAACGATGTAATTGAAGATTTATTAATTAAGATGAATTAATCAGGTATAAGTGACATATGGGAGGTTATTTAGTAAAAGTAATTAAGGATTAACATAATTAAATAATTAATTAATTCATGAAGATATTAAGATTACTAAATGATCTTAGTTGAGACTAACTAGTATTGTGAAGTTAATTTAAGGAAATTACTTGAATGTAATTGAAAAATAATTGATCTACGGTGATTAATTAAGAGGAATAGTGAAGGGTTGATTAATTAATTGATTTGAAATTAATATTGAATGAAGGAACTTAAGTGGATAGGGTAAGTAATTCAACCAGGATTAATTTAATTAATTTGGAGGTGATTAAGTTTTGCTTAAGGATGATTGAATGGTATGGAATGTTTCGAATGAGTTGATATCTCTGATATGGGATGTTGTATTTTTCTTTTGAATAACTTGGAATAGGATGGTATTAGACTCGAAAAGATCGGGATCGGTTATTAGAAAATACCCGGAACCACTTCGAAATTTTTATAAATTGCTGTGAGAAATCAATAGGCAGAAATGAAATATTTTAAGTGAATTGGATTATTTCGCCTAAGTTTGGTACTTAGAAATTTATATGTGAAATAAGTGTTGCCTATAGCAAACTGTAAATTGGTTAGATTGATGTAAGTTATCCCAGGTTTATATAAGTTGTTTGCTTGGATATTCCATGTTAGTTGGGTTTACTCATGCTGGTTTCCAGCCTGACCCGGGTGTTACTTTGGTGTAATGCTCGGGTCAGACCGAGTATTACATATTTCCAGGTTAGGACGTTCTGGAGCTCAGGAGGAGAGCTGGAGGGCAATATCGTATAGAGTATTTCCGCCGTGTTATATTATTGTAAATCTGTGAGATGATAATTGTGTATATTCAGTGACTGTGTATATGTGAAACTCTGATGTATTAAAATATAATCGACAATTATAGTATTCTTTTGTAAACTGTTATTATTTATTATTATATTTTATCCGCTGCGAATGTGAGTTGTTGTTGTTTATGTTCTTCTTCTATCTCTTTCTTCTTTTTTATAACTATTTGGAATTTTCGGGATCGAAAATTTCGGGTCGTTACAGTTGATATCAGAGCGAGGTTTAGCGAGAACCTTGGCTCTGGTAGGGATTACTCATTGAATAGAGTCCGGAGTACTCTAGAATGAGTTGAGTATACATATATATGAGAGCGTACTTGTTATTTGCTTATAAAGATTTTAAATGATTTTATATACAAATATATTTTTATATATAAAGCAATATTTCCTTTTAATGTATATTTAGGTGATTGGTTGTTAAATTATTGGAATTAAGTTAAGAAGTAATATAAAATACGACCAAATTGAAACTTATAACCAAAGTTGAAGAATAAACTTATATAACAAAATGGAATTTGAAATATAGAATGTAAATGTAATTTATAAATTGAAACAAACTTCATAAATAAATGAGATTATAATTTGAAATAGAATTCCAGAGAATATTTGAAAATAAAGTAAGATGAAAATTCCAGAGTAATGTTTAAATATGAATTGGAGGGATTGGGAAAAATTTAATATTCCTTTGGATTTGAGAGTGGTTTCCAAAGGTTTTGGAGAAATAATAGTATTATTTCAAAAATATTTTTGTGTTGAATTTGAAATCTGGGAGATTTGAAATTAAAAATATTTTGAAATGTTTTTAAAGAGATAAAAGCATTGAACACTTTCGGCCACTGGAAAATAACGTCGGTGATGATTGCAGCATCATCGATGTTTATTTTCGAGTTTCTAGAAGAGAATTGCTACCAAATTGTTTTAAATTGGAATGTTTATGAACTGGATTTGGTTTTGAAATTCAAAAGGAGTAATTGAATTTGCCAAAGAATTTTGGATATAGTTGAATTCTAAGGTGATTTTGAAATTTTGGAAATTTGTTTAAACTCTGGAATCTTGATTGAAATGTTTATGGAATAATAAAAAATATATTGGCTAAATGAAATGTATAATTTCGAGTTAAAACCAAAATGTGAATGTCATTGATTATAAATAGAAATTGTAAAATTGAAATTGTAATTAAAGTTGTACAAGTATAAAGATCAAACGAAATTTGGTTTGAAGTTGGAAGGAAATTGAGAATCAATCCAACTTGAATTGGGGTTAAATCAATTTCAATGGAAATTGAAGATTATTCAAATTGGAATTGAGTTAATTTAAGTGGGAGTGGAAATTTAAATTGAATGGTTGGGAAAGTGAGCAGTTTTGACTCCGGACTATTTTTAATATAAATTGTTTTAATATAAACTTATTTTTCCAAACTATTAAATATATATAACCTTTCTTTCTTAAAACCAAATTATTTAATACTTGTTTTACAATTATTTTTGGAGCTATTTAACAATTTTTCAATTGTTTTCTAAACTAGTTACTATTTTTCAACTATTTTGCAAATAAATTATTATTTTCCAACTATTTTGCAATTATCTAAAATTTCTGAAACTATTTAGTTATTTCTCAACTATTTTACAATTAGTTACCTATTTTATAGCTATTTTGCAAACTAATAATTATTGTTCAACTACTTATCTATTTTTAAATTTTCAAGCTATTTTCTAAACTGGTCGGAGCTCAAACTGTTATTGATTAAATACCCAACTGAGATAAGGATTAAAGTGATAATCCAATGGAATTGAGGTAATTGTAAATAAGTGAATGAAAATTTAAGAAAATGTGAATAGAAAGGAAATTGATTTGAATGATAATCAATGAAGTTAAATACGTAGGATGTACGTATATTGTTCTATTCGCATAGTGATTTGATCCAGATTCGAGCACAAGATTTCGAGATAGTTTATCGATTCGTGTAGGATTTTTTTTCCACTCGATTTTCGATGGCAAACCTGGATATGGATTGTTGATTGGTTCTGGATATTCTCTATCATAGTTATGGCTATGCAAGGAGATTAACGGTTTCTGATCAAGAAAACAGATCTGAGTCTACACTAGGAAGTCGGGTGGACGACACTAGTTCGGAAGTGAGATTGTGTGATCGAGTGAGCGCTCAGATTGGTATAGCGTACGAATGATATGTGTACATCGTACGGATTTGAATGAAATTGTTATCAAAAATTTGTGAATAAGAAATGTTAAATGATTTTTTTGAAATGAAAGAATATTTTGAGAAATATACAATGAATAAAGGTGAAAATTGGATATTTCTATGGTTTTTGGAAGTGTTTGAAGTATAAAAGGAGTTTTATACAAGTTTGAAAGGATCCAAAGTTTTAAAAATTATATATATCTGAATATATATATATATAAAGGATCTTATGAGGATTTTGAAAAAGGTTTTGGGAACCTTTGGATTTGGAAAGGCTTTTGATTTTTGGGTAAAATCAATATTGGTATTTGAAAGGCCTAGTTTGAGAATTATCGATTTTGGAATAATCGATTTTGTGTAAAGGAGCTTTGTATGAGATCATACTAGGTGTATGATTTGAAAAATACTATATGTGTATAGTATAAAGTGTTTTGATGATGGCTCTGGGGAAAAATGCGCTCCCTTGAAATGAACTTCTCAGGAGTGCCACCGGGTGGTGCTGCCTTGAGCCCAAGGGGGTTCTAAAGTTGATCCTGTGAGGAGTCTAGACAAAACTAGTTCCTGGGGATTATGAGTAGTGTATACCATAGCGGAAGTCGTGTGTGCCGCTGAGAGCCAACAGTCTGCGTTTGATTTTATATCGGTAGACTGCGACACTATGGTGTACCACATAGCGAAAGTCATGTGTGCCGTTGAGAGCCAACAGTCTGCGTTTGATTTTATATCGGTAGACTGCGACTTATGTAGGAGTGGAGATTTTTCATTTTGACATCGAAAATCAGAGGCTACAGAGAGCCTGCAGTTACATGGACTTTTGCTACGACGGCAACGTAACCCTGGAATGTAACTGTGATCTGTTGTGGGTTCCATGGCGTAATCGAGAAGCTGCAGAGAGCCTGTAGTTACATGGACTTTTGCTGCGACGGCAACGTAACCCTGGAATGTAACTGTGACCATGAATGGTGGTGATGATTTTCATAGCATTGTCACCAAAGATGTTTCCTCTATTTTCAAAAAGTGTTTTCTATATTTTTAATAAAATTATTTTTCAAGTATTTTCACTGGATGTTGAAAACGGGTTTACCAAGTACTTATAGATTTTCAGTCCTACGCCTGATCAACGTATGACTGAATTTCTGTGAGAGCAAGGACGCACTAGTTGAGACATCGAGTTATAAGAAATATTTTTAGAAAAGCTAGTTTAATTGTATTATCTGAATATAAAGGCATTTCTAAATTTTAAAATAAAGGGGAATCCAAACTGAAAAAAAAGGAGATGATAATTGTGTATATTCAGTGACTGTGTATATGTGTAACTCTGATGTATTAAAATATAATCGACAGTTATCGTATTCTTTTGTAAACTGTTATTATTTATTATTATATTTTATCCGCTGCGAATGTGAGTTGTTGTTGTTTCTGTTCTTCTTCTTCTATCTCTTTCTTCTTTTCATAACTATCTGGAATTTTCGGGATTGAAAATTTCGGGTCGTTACAAAATTAAATCAAGATAAGGTTTAAAAACAAAATTTGTAAATAAATTTTAAATTAATTTGAATAAAGGACTTAAACACAAAATTAATTATTTTAACAAGTGGTGTTATTTTAAAAACATACATTAACAAGTGTAAAAGTTTTTATGCTATGTGTTTACAAGTGTAACTAATGGTGATACAAGTGGCATCCTTATTTTTATAAACAAATAAATATTAAAAGAGAAAACTCAGGCTATTGCATGTCTTTTTTTTTTTCTCATCTTCAACCTAAAACCAAAGATTTCATATTCGATATCATAAATAAGTCACCAGATCAAAACAAAGAAATAAAAACTTTATGCAACTAAATCAAAATCAAGTGCAGACCTGAAAACAATTTAACTCTCATAAGCTTTCAATCTGGGAATCAAAACAAGTCAGATCAAAAAATTCAACAAGGCAAAGATCATTTTCAGTTTCAAAAACAAGTCCCAGAATGCAATTCAAAGAAAATCAGAAAGCAAACAAACTTAGATCAAAAAGAAAACAAATTCAAGTTCATCAATTTGGAAACAAGACTTCAATCCAAAAATCTGAAGCTTGTGACCAGAGTAGATTCAATCAAGTTCAGGCTAAAATCAAGATCAGATTCAAGCAACTTCAACAAGCTTCAAAGATGCAGATTTAAAACTAAAAGCAAGATTTAAATTCAACAACAAATACAAGTTCAAGTTTTGCAAAATTAGTCAAGCTTCTCTGTTTCTCTGTCTTCATCAATACAAGGTAAGAAAACTTTCAACCCATTATCCTTTGAATCTGATGCATGTGACATTTCTGTGCTGTGATGATGTATGTGTGTTTGTCTGGGTGTATTCAACTTTAATACAGTTGAATTAGGCTATATACACTGTAAGCATATATGGATATGTATGCATATGCATATATTCTGTGTGCTACAGGTTCAGGTCTATTTGAATAATTCATTTTGTTCTTCATACAAACAAAATGTAGGTTAAGATCTTTGAATGGAAAGTGATTATATGAGTTTAATGTTATTTTTAAAAAATATTTTCAAGAGTTTATGTATTTATTTCAAAATTTATAAATAACAGTAACAGTCCAAAATAATCAGGCACTTGGACTCTGTTAGAAAATTCCTAGGCTTGATTTAGATCCAAATTTCAATTCCTCTTTCCCTGTTTTTCTTTAAACCTTGATGTATAAACAAGATCTGTTAGAAGCAACAAGATATAAATTTTAAAAATACTTTTTTGAAAGAATATGAAGGTAGCCTTAATAAAAGGGAAGAAGAACAGTGGGAATTCAATCAAGTCGGAAAATTTAGTTGTTTAAATTTTGGCTTTTGTTCATATTAACTGATTCGTATTTAAAAACTATGATTTTTAAAACTGAAATCAGGATTTTTAAGCTTGTATGTTGAGAGTTTTTGAGGTTGAACGGGTTTGGCATTGGGAGGCTTTTCTGATGATCGGCAAGTATTGAAATCTCGAAATCGCTATTGGAGATAGTGTGAGAGTACCCAAGCTTAGGAAAAATGTTCGTAGGGTTTTTAGATCATCGTGGGTCGGAAAAATTGCCAAAATAGGGATTTTAGATGAGTTTTGGTCGGAGCAACTAATTGTGCTGCCGCGCCTACGTCGAAGTTTCGGAAGGGGTTAGTGATGGTGGATATGAAATATGGGTTCACTGCACAGTTCTGGGTTGATCGACGTGAGCTTCGGTGGTCTTGTTCGCCGTCGGCGTATGGTTGCAGTCGAAATAGTTTGTTTCCAGGTTGGACTAACCTGCTCGATTTCGATTCGTAGTTTTATCAGTGTGCTGGTTGTTTTCGTTGGGCCATCGAAGTCGTTGGTGACGTGGTCGCAGGTTGGAGGATGGTTGGAGCGGCGTTGGATGGCCGTGCAAGTGCACGTACACGTCCTGTGTCAGGTGAAGTTCTGAACGAAGATGTGGCTCGGGATATTCCTTGATTTTTCTCGTATACGACTCGAAGCGTTTTGAGGAAGGAGGGACGCGAATGATTTTAAACAATTTTGAATCTTAACAGCAAATTGTGATTTAAAAAAAATAAAGGAAGAAGAAGAGAGAAAGGCTCGGGTTTGCACTCAGGAATTTCTAAACGTTTTCTCGGGTGGATATTGAAAGAGTTTCGAAATTTAAAAATAAAACAAGTTTTAAAATCATACTCTTAAAAACAATTTCTTTTATATGATAAAAGTTTAATTAATTATTGGTTGATAAAAGTTGTGTAGTTTTTAACTTAAAATTAAGTAAGTTTTATTTTCTTAAGTTGTTTTGAAATAATTTTTAATTGCTTAATTAAATAGTTGATTTAATAGATAAAGGGTTTATCTTAAAATAATATTTTAAATCACTAGTTAACTTAAAAGTTTTCAATTTAAATTATATAATAATGATAATTTATTTCGAAGTATTAATTAATGTGACTTCTTAAAGGTTGATTATTTTAATTAAAGATCGACTAATTTATAAATCAGTAATCAAAGATGATTAATTGCTTAAAAATAATTACTTAAGTAAAAGTAATTACTTAATGGTTAAATCAAATTAAGTGATTAAAGATAATCACTTATTGTAATCAATTAAATGTTAATTAATTAAGGGTTGATTAATGAATGAAATTAATCAAGCATTTTTAATTAAAGAATAATTAGTTTATGTGATTAGTTAATTAAGGTAATTAATTTGAGAATAATTAATTAATTAAAGGTTAATTAATTGAATAATTTAATTAAAGGCTAATTAATAAATTAATAATTGAAGGTGGATTAATTTCTAATTTATTAAGGTAATTAACTAAGATAAATTAATTGCTAGTTAATTTATGGTTAACAATGATAAGTGATTAAGAATAATCACCTATTTTAATTAATTAAGGGTAATTAATTAATGTGATAAATTAATTGAAAGTTAACTAATTAATAAAGGTGATTAAGAAATGAAAATTAATTGAGGGAGTAATTAATTAATGGAGTTAACTAAGAATAATTAATTGAAGAATAATAAATTAATTAAAGTACAATCATTCAATGATTAGTGGTTGTTTAACTAATAATTATAGTTTAATTAATTTATTATTAATTTTAAATTAATAAATGATTAAAGAATAATTAATCAAAATGATTGGTAATTAATTAATAATTAATTAACCAGGATTAGAAATTTATTCATAAGTAATTTATCTGATTTAAAAAAATCAGATAATTAATTGATCACACTCGTGGATGTTAGGATTCTATGGAGTGCTTTGAATTGATTGATGTCCCTGATTTGTGATAATGTGTGATATGAATTATTTTGCTTTGTGAACTGTGGCATAATTTGTGCTGTGATGAAATTAATCATCTGTAATGTAATTTATTATCTATCATATATATCTATGATCTGTAAATGAAGATAAGCGTTATAGATTATACCGCTTATCCATATTTCTATGTTTGAATCTGTAATGGTTGATGTTGTTACACTATTATTGTGTAAAACCCTGGACCACACTATACACACACCAATATGGATTTCACGAGGACATCGGTTAAGTCACAGATATTTGAATTTAATATTTTGAAATAGTTTTTAAGGTTGAATTTTAAAACCAAACGGTTTTGGAAATGATTTTGAAAGCTATAATTGAATCTTTGTGAAAGATAGTTGAATCCTATTTTGAAATTTAAGAGGATTTTTACATAATGTATCTTTTATATATAAAAGATTTGAAAACGAGAATTGTTTTGAACGGTATGAAGGAATCTTTGGAAATTATTTTAAAAGCTATGAAATAAGTCTTTAATTTAAAGACCGGATGAGTTAATCTAACTTGAAATGGAATTGTTTTGAAAGGCTATAAATGAATCTTTGTTAAAGATTTGTGAACCTTGTGTTTAAATTAAAAAGGGTTTTAAAAATGAATCTTTTGTTTAAAAGATTTAAGTATGGAAATTGTTTAAGCCATTGAAGATTTTTGAAATGAATCTCTTTGTTTAAAAGATTTGTAAAATGGTAATTTGTTTAAACCATTTGAAAGAAAAGTTTTGGGTTTTAAAGTTGTGACTTAACTCAAATCCCATTATCCATATGTTTTTAAATATTGCGCTCATTATTCGATTTAGCCGGGAGAGGACCTTGTGTCATATAACCCATTCTGAATAATGATACGACGATATGGATAGCATTTGAAGACTGGTGGTAAAGACCGGATACTTTCAAAAGCGAAAGGATGACCTGTCGAATGTCTGTGCACCGAATGGCCCCGGTATAGAGATTTGAGCACCCATTGTGATGGGATGTCCGGACGTGATTAGAAATTATTCGAATTGCAAGGGCTTCTTCGAACGTGCCTTCGGTTCTGTTCGAACCCGGAACAGACTTGTATGGATGTGTGTCTGACATTACACTTTGAGATGTAAAATCGGTTTCTATCAAATACATTTCTGTTTGGTGGCGGAGATTTTTTCTCTTATCTTAACACCCTTCTCTGAGACGTACGAGCTCAGAGGTTATGTAGATGATGGTTACTAGTGATACATTCCTAATTTTGTAATGTGACATATGAAGTGCTGCTGATCATTTGTTGATCAAAGCATGACTTTTGTGAAAAGCATAGCTGGGGTTCCAAGGGTAGCACCCCTGGGGTATGACCATTCCTTCCGGAAAAGGGTAGTATCATGGTGTGGAGCCCAGATACTTACTCATGTGGGCACTGTAGTATATTTATTACAATGTGATGTTGTTGGTATTGAGGATCCTCGGTTAAAGGTCCCAAAGGACCGGGGGTGGCATATCTTAGGTTTTATTCCCCGGGTGGGGGGTAGCCGGCCTTGTGTTAGCTGAGATCTGGGTAGCTTCTCGGGGCGTCCCTCCAAAGGCGTACCCATGTGGCAATGGGAAGTTCCTTGGCCTGACCATTTGTTGGAAAACCCAAAAAAACAATACGCGCCCTGTACGATTTTAGTTGTATAACCTGCCATGGGATGTGGCGGTAACCTGCTATTGAACATGGTAGCTATAGCAGGCATAGTTCGGAATGTCTATGCTGGCTAAGATTAATATTATACCTTCAAAATATTTTCCACTATGCACTAATAATAATATCAAAATGGTTTTCGCGTATCAAGCATTTTTTACTATCATAAGGAGAAATCTCCTCCAATTCTACGTTTGCATGGTGTGTGTGGCGGGAGGCCTTGTGATAGTTTCATTTTCCAAAAAGCATTGCGAATTTCAAATTTAAATTCTTTTTGTTGTTTTAAAAGATAAACTGTTTTTGTTTGCTCATACCAGTCCCATGACTGACCCGGAGCTTATTATTCCCTTCCTAAACTCTGGGTGCCTACAATTTTCCATACGGGCAGTTTAGAGTTGGGTTTTTCAGATAGTAGATATCGATATCGATTCGGTAGCTTCTAGCTTTCTCTTTGGTATTCTTTGGAGTCTTTGGATTCACCGGACCAGCCTTGCTCGTCTTTGTGCAACATGATGGTGGTTCGAGCTAATGGTTTGGAGTTTGGCTTTGGAGCATTGGATTGGGTTGCAGTTTGATATTGGAGTTATCTCTTTTGCTATTCATTTTCCGCTGTTGTTTTATTGTCTATGGTATTCTTCTATTATATATATGTATCATTGTTGTATCATTCTGAATATTGTATCATTGGTTGTATATGATATTCATTTCTTTCTTCCGTTGTGTTGTTGTACTTGATGTGTTATAAGCTCCAGCGAACCAGATTCGACATTTGGATCTGTGGCATTTGAATACAAGTGTGGTATTCGGTGCCGATTTTCGAAGGTTGAGTCAGGGTCATTACACGTGAACAAATTTATCCCAATGACATCGTTCTCTGTATGCAATATTTAGTCATTTACCAGTTAATTGAGCAAAATTTATTCGTGACTATATTAAAAAAAAATTAGACTCAACATCAACGCTCAATTACATATGCGCCTTACATAGTGCCATCTTGTAAGATCTTGGAGTTCCTTCATACTTATCACAATATGAAGAAATTCCAACAAAAGATAGTGGTCCACGATATCTATCTTTGTTGCAGCTTCCCAAGACCCTTCCTCGTATCATCCTTTCAACCAATGGACTCTACAACGGCATCAACAAGAACCTCAGGGTCCTCCTCCAACTAGCGCTCCTCATCCTTCACAAAAACCACCATCCTCTAGTCATGCTACCGAATATTATTCGAACTCTAACATACAAGAAGCTCATGTTAAACCAACGCAAAACTAATCTATTCATAATTTGGCAATCAAAAACCAAGGGATAATCATGGCAAATCAGCGAGCCTTAAACAGAAAAATGACTGGATTGGAACATTCTTTCTCCACAAGGATGACAAAAATGGAGAAAATTTTGAACAAAGTAGTCACCAATTTAGGCAAAGTGATGCGCAAAATTTGTGTTTGAGATTCTTCTCGCTCATCATCCTCGCCTTCACCAACACCTCCACCTCGAGCTCAAACACCAGTTTATCGCTCTCAAGCCTCGACCAAAGGGACGTCTCACGATAGAGGTGACCGAGGGAAGACTCTTATTCAACTTAAGGAAGAAGAAGATAGTGATGACATATATGTACTTGATACTCCCCATTTTCAACAAAAATCATACATGGCATTTCAAAGCCTTTCAATTAATGAAGATTAGGAATACAATGATCAAACACAATGGCTGGATGCATACGAACATGATTCATTTCTTATTGGGAATATTATGAGAACTATGGGGGCATATCCTATTCACAAAATCAGCACTATTAGAGGTTTTTTTCTTTTATTTTTCCATTCTTATGCTTGATGGTTTTAGTATTTACAAACTTTATCCCAATTGTCTCTAATTTTATTTGAACTTCAATATTTAATTTCCATAATCTTAATTTGTAACTTGCTATGTCTATTTAATATCTCTGTATCTTATATAGTTCCTCTCCATTTTGATAATGACAAAGTTGGAGAAATCTATGCATGTACAAAGGAGGAAACAAACATAATAATACTTCCATTTTTTTATTGTATAGTTGTCATCATCAAAAAGTGAAAGGTTGTTAGAACCTCCAGTTTATGTTTCAATAATAAAAACTATATAATCATATATACATACAGATCTTATCAGTATTGCAGGTATATGCTACAAGAAGATACCATGCTCAAAGATATATAGACTCAAAGAGAAACGAAGATTCATTAACCATACTATTGTTTTAGTAAGGTTATTCGACTATAAAAGAGTCTTAAGTAAATTATTGTTAAGGTCTCCTTAAGTATATATGCATACATGATCATACACAATTTCATATACATAATAAATAAGTTGAAAAACTGATTTTATACATCACAAACATCTAAGATAAAACCATAGATGACATAGGATCCAAAAGAATTTTCATCCCTCGGGCCACATCAATCGCCAACTAAAAGTCTTCGTTCTTCTTTTCTTTTTTTCCTTTTTTTCCATATCGCGATTTTCAATTATTTGAGGGAGAATTAGGGCTAGGTTCAATTTCACATGGTTTTGGCCTTGATTACAAATTAGGATAAGAGATTCTAGAGAAAATAAGAAAGCATTATGGGCTTGGGTTTATGGTTTCGGGTTTTGTTTTAATTTAAATTTTTATTTTCTACCTTTCTTTTGAATAACCCTTGTAATTAAATTCTTAATTTAAATAGATTTACACTTTAATATTTCATATTAAATTAGAACAATTTATTCAGTTTTAAAAAATTGTTCGGAAAGAATTGATTGATTTAATTCAATTTATTTCCGCAAAATTTTTATTAAATACAATTTGATTAATTTTTAAAAAAAAAGTAAGTATCAAATTTCCAATTCAAACAATTTATTTTAATTAAGTTTATTTATTATTATGTCGTATAAAGAAGGGTTGTTACAGACTGCTCCTTACAAAAATTGCATCCTCATAATTTCTTATAGTGAGATGTCAAACAACATATACCCTGACGTTTCTTGTATCTACAAACTTCTATTAAACTAAAACTATTCAATTCTCTATGTGGCTCTTATTCTATTTCTCTTAACATATGCTACAATTTGAATAGATTCAATTCGATGACTTCCTATTTTCGCATATGATATTTCTGTGAAAATTTTCTAAGTGTCAAATTTTGAGAAAATTTTGGCAGTCGCCTTTTGTACGGAGAGCATTCCAAAAAAAATAAAATACAATGTAGCATAATTTATATACACATCCCAACATGGGACATCCCAAAACATGGAAAAATAGCATAATATCACATATCTATCGCTATATGCATAAAAACATACCTTAGATTGCATTTTTAAGCATGTTTGCTTAATTTTTATGCAAACAAAATGCGCACGAACCAAACTCCGATCTAGAGTGGCGTCAAGTGCTTATATCTAACTTACAAAATCCATATAAGATCATATATGTAAACATAAAATAGTAGTGTATTCACATAACAAAGGAAATATATCACTCTTTTCATTTTAGACCACTTCCAACTAACTTTGATGTGTTAAGTTCTCACAATCGTATAATATTTCCAAAAGAAAAGCTGCAGCATAGTGAATTATGCATCCAAAACAACTTTCGAATCATAAAAATTTGGTTATGTCAAAAGTAATTGTAATTTGTCTAAACGTCCTAAATTCTAAAATACATTTGAAAATGCAAGCCCACTTACATAAAACCCTTTTTTCACCTATTAAATTCCAAAATTTTACGTAACACTCAAATGTAAAGACGTTATTTATATCCTTAGCTTTCCATAATGGGAAAAATCGTCAAAATCGAACGATCTGGATAAAGTTATGATCGAACGAACATAACATACGTTAAAAAAATGCTCATCCAAGCCATAATTATTAATCCATTTTTAAACATGTTTAAATACTTCTAAAAATTCAGAACTTCGAAAAGCGATGAACACAAAAGTTTCTCCAAATTAAGATATCTTTCAAAGGGAATAAGATATCTTTCAAAAGGAATAAGATTCATCTAAATCGTATGTCGAAATCAAAAGTTATGATCATTTCCATACAGTACTTTTAAAATGAAATTTCTAAATTTCATTCTTCATTTTTTCCTAAAATATCATACATATTAAAATTTCTTTTCCAAAAGTCAATCATTTCATACTAAATTAAAAAATATCAAAAGTTTCATTCCAAATTATCTAACTTACTACTATTTTATATCATTCAAAAACTTTAGTCATCATATAAATTCACTTTCAAAATTTTAAAACCTGAATTTTAGTTCTTCGTGCATTTTTTCCTAATCCTCTTTGTTTTCATGAAATTATAAAGTCACTTCATTTCTCTAAATTTATTTTTATCATTTCACACTGAGTACTTCATATTTGAAGAACTTTCTTTCTAAATTTATTTTACAATATTATTTTATAATGTATTTCTTACTTAACTCATATATAAATTTCTAATAATCATTAGCACTCTCATTCCTTTATTTTTTTTCCTATACTTTCTTTTGTTCCATGAACAATAAATTTATATTTTCAATATATTTTATTTATTCTAAAATGATTCCCAACATTTTTTTTCGTATATATATATATATATATATATATATTAGTGCAGATTTTTTTTTAATTCAAATAAATATTTACATTTACATACAAGAATCCATAAATTAATTTTGGACAAAATAGGAAACATTTTGTGCCACTAATATTTAGCGACCTATTTCGCCAATTGACTGCAATGTTAATTACCTAGAATAGTATATCAACATTGCCTCGTAGTGCCCTCAACTTCATGCTAGCATTCAATGGTTGCATATGTTCCTCGAAAAAAAAAAAATTAAAATCCAGAAAATTTAATATTCTAATTTTCTAAGACAATGTATTACTTTATAAAACAATACACAATTTTAAGAAAAATATTTCTTTTACCATTTCTAAATTCTTGTGTCGAACTTCCTCATATAAGCGTTTAGGAATCCCTATTGATAACGCTGGTCCGATGCATCGACTAGAATTCTTAAATCATTATATGGACAAACCAACACCAGAATAAACCGCTAAAATATTTTAAATCACTATAAAAAAATATTATTTCCATTTTATTAGATCATAGGCTTAATAGAAGTAAAATATTAAATTGCAAAATTCATGTATACATTCAATTCTATAATCATCAATAACAATGCAAATCATCGCATATCATTAAATATCAAACAAGCATCCTGATAATTTAACTTAAATTTTCCATTCCATATATTAGTTGTATATAATATATATTACTTTTCTTTCATGAAACAAAATATACATATTCCCTTGTCTTTCTTGCTAAAATGAAGAAAGTGTTGGATTTCATTAATATTTGGCTTCGTTTAGATTTAAGTGGGTTTCGAAATTTTGAATAACTCCTTGCCAACTTCCACATTCTACACTAAACCAAATGAAAACAAAAATTAATACAACCAAACGTACATCATACAAATAAATAAATGAAGGCCTTCGGTGGAAAGCTATTTATTCGCATCCACTGCTTACTCTGATCACTACTAAATCCTTATGCTCAGCTTGCCACGGAAAGGTTTATTCACCTTTACTAATGCAAACACTACTGGTCTATCTAACAACTTGATATTTTACTACCACCATCAACAACTTCCACTTCACACGAAAAAAAATACACGCTGAAGAGGTAGAGATTATATAATGTATGTGTGTGTGTTGTGTGTGTGTATATGTATTAGGAAAATAACAAGTACATCCCCAGATGATTACCCCAATAATCATCGTATACTCCTACTGCCACTTAACTCTAAACAATAATCTACCGCACACCCAAGGGACAGCATCTAAGGCCAAGACTCATGTCTCTTATACTCTGTATTATTCTAAACCTGCTCTGATATCAACTATAAACACTCCCACCTTTTTTCCCATACTATCCAAGAGTATTACTAGGTAATACTCTCAAATAATATGAAGAATAAGGCTACATCAGGTATACACGTGAATATTCCTTTGGGCTAACACTGATATGTATTTAAACATCGAATAAATACCTAATCTATACGTACATAGTATCGACATAAAGTAATAAACACATGTGCCTCCAGGATAGAACAATATACAATATATAGTAAATAACAGAGATCATAGAGTCAGAACTGCAGCGATAATATATAATACCAAAATATACAAAGTAAGACTAATATACGTCACACGACTATACATACATGAAACAATACAATACAAGAGGATAACTACTATAATGAATACTAGCCTCCTCTATGCCTAAAACACAAGCTGGTCTCACTGTTCCTAAACATGTAGTGTCTTGAACTGACCAGTGTATTATATAAATAACACACGGGTCAGACTATATCATAATTAAGGGATTTTATACATATATAAATACAGAATATACATAGTCAAATGGTGATGACATACATACAATATTATAACAAATAGCAACAACCACGAAACCCAACATAAAGATGTTGTCATCCATATAAATCACATTAAATCAGGAACCACGAAATGAACATCGAATGGATGAATCACACATATAGAGAAATCATAATCGAAATTCCAGAAATCAACGGTGAGTGAAATATCACCAAGTATATTCAAGCTAGAGCATAGGGTTGCCCAAATATATCTCTCGATCTCAAATAGTAAAAGATTACCATCAAATAGTGTAAAATATACTATTTGTCTGTAAAATGTAAGGTACCCACTCATAAGTCAAAAATAATAAAAGATACGAGAATCCACTATACTCTGAACACCTATCCATACAAAATCACATCTCGTCATATGAATAAATCAAAATAAATCGTAATGGGGAATAACTGTACGATAGACGTAAAATCCCATGTATAGTCATATATACACATCAGTAAGTGGGCCACCTAACCTGGATCGCCTAAGCCGTATTTATAATTAAGTGAGGTGTACCAATAGTATATACCAAACTACCACTCTATTAGAACCAAAAGGGAGACTGATGGCCATTTTCCCACTCTAGAAGCCCAAGGTCACCTAATTAGATCTGCTTCTGCAGTCCTTAGTTACCTCGACAAACATCATGACATATCCACTAATGGCTCGTCAACATATAGCTTCTTAGTCATGAACCAGCTTTACCCAAATAGGTAACAGACTACTAGCCTATATAACATAAAAACGACCTATAAGGCCCCTACCCTATGAGTTATCTAACCCAAATCTTGTAATATTGGGCACCTACTCAATGGGTTACCTAACCTAAATCATATGATGCATGTCAATAAAATATCCAACAATGATATCGTGGATCTGGGGCACGACTCCAAGGTCAGGCCCCTAGGGTAGATTCTAGCCATCTGATTCTCTCTAACGCTAATAAAAGGAGTATATCATGATAATGGCACACGACATCAATAAATATAAGGGCACTTACCCTGGCCGCACCTACGATAATCACCCCACGTAAGAACAATCTCATAATACTATTCCCTTAACGTGGGTGTCATCTATTCTAAATGAATAATCGAATAAATATCAGAATAGCATCCTACACCACTATGTTAAACTTAAAGGTTTATTCATTACTTACAAGCTACATTTACTCTCCAAGTATTATATATAACGTGTCCAATGAATAACCAGAGTAAAATACTAATTGTCTTATCCCAAATGGTATTATAACTTCGTTTATTCATATTTCATGTCACATGGAATTAAAATCATTATGAAAATAAAGAAATCATGTGAAAGGATGTCATCACCGTATGAAATCACATCAACATCAATTAATCAAAATAGATATGGTGAATCTCTCATAATAACAAAATTAATGCGCAAAGAAAAATGCTGTAAAGCTTCATTAAAAAAATACATAGAATAAACGTCTTAATTTCAAAATTTTATAAAATCCTAACTAATTATTTAAAAACAATTAGAGATTTCTTTCCAATAATTAGTAAATTTAAATAAATTTCTTAATTCAATTTTGATATTCTAAAATTAGTAAAAATCTTTAAAATGTATATTATACATTGAATAGTAATTGACTTTATTTATATAATTCTAAAATAAAGATTTAAATACCAAAATTCATTTCCAAATCTCTTCTTATATATTTTAAAACATTCAAAACACTTTTAAAATCAAATATCCTTTATAGAAGTCTTTCCATAATTTTCTATAATTGTTTACTATTTTTAAACTTCAAAATAAATTATATTTATTTCAAACTATAGAATACAGTTCAAAATATTCACTTTATACTCAAATAAATTAAAAGTAAAACATTTTTCCTTTAGATTATTTCATATTTGAAATCTAATATTATGAAAAGAGATTTTTATTTATTCAGAACATCTCCATAATCTTATAAATATATTTAAAAATAATTCTATACTTTTTCCAAGGTTTGAAAACTCTTTTAAAAATATTTAAGCAACCTTTATAAAAAACCACTTTAAGTAATATTATTTTATTAATAATATATTTCATAAAACAATAATTTATTGTATTTTGTTTTAAAACAATTCCTAAATATGATATATTATAATATAACCTTTGAAAAGGGTTTATAACTAAAGAAAACTATGCTTATATATAATTCAAATCATATTTGTAAGTGTGAAAATAGCTAATTAAATAAAATTTAGTAAATTATTTATCAAATACTCTTAATAAAATTTCAAAATACTTAAATAAATTTTCCCAAAACCTTTCAAGACATCATTTTAAAATGAGAAAATAAAAAATGTCAAAATACAAAAATAATGGAGTAACATTATCCATAGGTATATTACCCAATCATCACATAAACATATCATCTAATCTGAGTCGATTTCCATCAAGCTTAGGTCTTCCGTAAAAATACTCACATGGATATACTAACACATATATTCAATTTTCTAATCGAACAGAGTTCCATTTGCAAACTGACACATCCAATCAACATAATCTAGCATTCAAACAGCAACAATCAACCTCAAACAACCTAATTCAATAAAGCATTCCAAATAATAAATGGGACGAGTATATATTAAGCAGTGATTACTAGATATGCATGATGTGAGTCATGAAAACTTACCAAAGTGATATATGTTCAGCCAATCAACGACCACTACTACAAAACAGGCCATTTGCATCGGTTGTTTACCCCCCTTTTGCATCAGTTCAACAACCGATGCATATGCAACTGATGCAACAAGCTTAACACTTTTGCATCAGTTCTGAAACCGATGCAAAAAGGTCCTTTTTGCATCGGTTGTTACTAACAACTGATGCAAAATATCATGGTTGGTTGCTTGGACACAGCCCCCTTATTGCATCGGTTTTTTATAACAACCGATGCAAACTAATCTCGCTATTGCATCAGCTATTTATATCTGATGCAAAAAAGCCATTCTCAAAAATCATTATTACAGTACTCAAATAGACAATATATATATATATATATGCATATATATATATATATATATTATTGATTATAACAAACAATTATTGCATGCAATATTACAATCATTCAAAATTAAATTTGATGGCAAATACAAACTGAATAACATAATACCTAAATAAGCATATATCAATTACAGTGTTAATAATCTATACAAAATAAGTGTGGATACATTCCCTTACATCCAGCAACAATTGTAAAACTGCCTCAACTACATTTACAAACCTCTGTTGCATACAAACTCCAGTGCAACCCATCTCCAAACCAAACCTCATCAAACTTTTCATGAAAGAAGTTATGTTATCTGTTTATCATAATTTACATTCTCTACTACTATAACACTAAGCACCTCTATCCTTCACTGTCTCTACAGCTACCAACATCTGCAACAACTTCTCCATCATCCTTACCACATCAAACTTCAACTTCACACACTTCAACAAACCAAACCTCCTCACATCACTATCACCAGAATTTCACTTCACATTCTCTCTGTCAACAACCATACACATCCACCACATTTCCATTCACACTGTCAAACATTACTCTCGACCAAATCACAACCTATCACAAACGATCAACCACCCTCAAAACTTCTGTTACTTCATTGCACTGCCGCCATTTGCAAATTGCATCACTACTACATATTCTTCTCACTGCATATTCGGTTTGACAGCCTACAACCACTCTTTTACATCTACAGATCAGTGAAATTGCTATACAACTATTGTTACAACTCCACCATCAAAAAAAACTGCCATGTCATCAAGGAAGAAAAAAAGCTGCTCTCCACCATCAAAAACTGCTCTGTCACTTCCACCACCAGTCTGCCTTCCCTCTGCAGATAACTTCCTTGCCACAAACAATACAATACATAGCATCTCTACTGACCATCACAGAACCCATCATCAATTAAACCACCCATAGTCTGCAACCACCACTTCATTCACAATTCCTACCACCATCCCACGCTTCATCACTTCCAGCCTCATCAGTAGCAGGCAGCTTACCCATACATATCAACATACAACTACAGACCATCGACCACCACAGTGCAGTCAATACAACAACTACAACTTCATATTCCACTGTTAAAACTGCAGCATCAAACTACACATTCAACCTGCACATATTGCCTGACCTATTACTACTACCAACTCTCCATTGCCACATTACTGACCACCTACCCGCACAAGTGAAATTGCCTTACCTTAATTTTATGGGATGGTTACCAACGTATTTACCTGGCAAATTTGGGCATATATGTGAGCTAACTATTCCAAACTTTTCTTCAGATACCTCTCATATAATTTACAAATTAAGTACCAACCATTCATTTCCTTCAGTGCTAAAGCAAGATCTGCTGCATTTTCAAAACTGACAAAACCATAGCGCTTCGTTTTTCCTGTGTGCTTATCTCTTACCACTTGAACAAAGTAAAAGAATTAACAACACACACATCTTGCACATTTACATATGAATTAAACAGCACAACAGAACTGTCATGGTAACAAACAAATGGCAAGCTCTGAAAAGCATACACTGAATGTAGAAAGTCAACTAATTTTATACGCACATTAGAGGGAGGGGGAGAATTGCATGTTCCTTCAGATCACATACATGTACATGAAAATTATCAATTTAATGAGCTCATGCATCAAGGTCTTTTTAATCTAATGTTAAGAAGCTCTTACAGTTATTCCACTAGTCAATCAATGACAGTATAATAAGAGAAGTATCACATGACTTTAAATTTAATGGTAATATCGAAACTTGGCTGGGGTATAGTTACAACTGTGGTTGTTATGACAACAAAATTGACTCAATCATAAGGAATGGAAGCTGGTATCAAGAGAGAAAAGGCCACCGGGTCGTTTACAAAATTGTCTGATCTATTCCTATTTATCAAAATTTAGATAATAAATGACAAAAGGACCTTGAACCCAAATAAAGATGGAAACTTTTCCACGAAATCAGCATGGAAATATATAAGAAAAAACCATGAAATCAAAAATTGAGCATCTGCAATATGATCGAAAACAGAAAACCCAAAGATGATATTTTGTACTTATAAGACAGTCAAATTTATAAGTTAGCTTCAATGCAAAAAGGATAAATTGACAATCAAGCTTAATAATTGTTCTAGATTACTTGAAAAGAAAGTAATGTTGAAAAGGATAAATAACCATTGGACTAAATGAACTTACTTGATTTTTTGCTTGTCTCATATCTTCCATATTTAATGGTCTAAGAACGACTGCTGGTGTTCCTGTTTCTTCAATAGCTTCTGAATCCTCACCTTGTTCTATTTTTTTCATCCTCTCCCGTGCAAAACAGTATATGTTTGAATGTTTGGTTGACAGTAAAAAAAAAGTAAGACTGGTCATTTATAAGATGAAGATAAGAAATTAGAGCAGTCTAATTGCATGCTAACTCAATGTTCAGACCATAAGTGTACATTGCATTAAAATGCTTCACTATTCAGAACTAAGAAGCATCAAAGCTTTAGGATTATACCAGTTCCTTCAGTCTCTCTTTTCGAATTAGCTTCCTTACAGGTCTGTATGCTGCTGTCTGCATAAGTTTTAAAATACTATTCAACCCCTCACCGTTCCAATTGCCTTGCCACTCTCTGTTCAACATCTACACTTCTACAACTACCACTACGGACCATAACACTACATAAATCAACAAACTTCCAATCAATTCCAACACTACAGACCATAACCATAACACTACATAACACCTATGCTCTACCTACCACCCCAAACTACATAACTAGTGCATATCACCTCTACTCTGCCATCGCCTGTGCACATACACTTGACCAGTTACTACAAACTCCAACATCATCCAATATCCACTGTCCTCGACAACAACACCTTCCCACTACCATCAGCAACCCCATTATCACTGCTGCATCACTGCCTTCATCCACTGCCTTGCTCCATCCCATCACAACAATCAACCTTTCAGACCATCCTTCTACAACTCCATTTACTGCCTCTGCCTTACAGTGCATCATCAACATCCCTTGCACTGCCTCTTTTCCAGCCATCACTCACCTTCCACTCATGGCCAATTACATCAACTGAATCCACCTGACAGCAACTACACATCCATAACAATCAACCATCCTCCTTTGCTTGCACATCAACTAGCCTCCACCATCCACTGCCAAAACAGTTCCACCACCATCCACCAATTGTGCAACTTTTCACACTAGTAACATTGTCTCCACAACTCACAATAGTAATTGATTGAATAAAAAAGTCTTAAAACTTTAACTACAGTTTGACTAAATAAATTTTGTGAAATCAAAACTGTTGTCATTGTTCCTTGGCTAGTTCGAAGAGAACTTTCTGACTGTTATCACGCTTCTGTAATACCCAACAATGCTACTTGTCTACTGCAATGTTAAGCTGGTAAAATAGCCAGGAGGTAAAGGTCCATCTATGTGCTTAACAATAAGCAATCAACATAATAAAATAATGAAGGTACTGATGAAATCACAGTATCACTTTCTTCATGTGACTTATTTTCCTACCACACACTGACAACCAGAGTGGAAAAGGACATATTGGTGCTCCAATTACCATAACTATGAACCAGAGCTATCACAAGTGCGTCGACATTTGCCAAGTAATCTTTGAGTTGTGTGCATAGAGAGTCTCTATATGTACTATAGCAAAGAACCCATTATTCTGCATTCAGAAATGTATGTGAATCATAAACTAAACCGCTGATGTTAACACAAATCAAACATAAAATAATAGAAGATTAAATGTATCATAGCTGTAAGACAGCAGAGCGCACTCTACTTCCATTACCATATAATACCAAAATTTTTATTCAAAGGGCACTCCATAAATATCAAAAATAATATTTCTACTACAGTTCTATAAAGACATTACCAAGTAAATGGCTACATCATTCTCAAGTTCCTCATTCCCGTAACATATTACCAACTCTAACACTTTCACGAACCATTTAGACTAACGAACTATTGTTACACAATCAGACTCAATGTACTACAGATCATCATCAACACCATAAACTTGCAGGTGAAATAATGCATTCATCTGATTCTCCAACCATAAACAAGTTCAATTTAATAACCTCTGTAAATTTTTGTTTCGTGTCTAATAACAGGAAAATTACTGTATAACATTTATCATGGGGAAACAACAATTAATGGTCTTCGTATAATATGTATTTTGTATTAAGTCCTTTTAAGCAGAATATAGCAGCAGAAAAAATGGGTTTGAAGCAGCTAAGAATACATACCAAGTTAAGATGCACACGGTTAGAAGCACTAGCAATTCACTTATGTAGTGTCTTGAGTATCAACAAAGGTGAACCAATTTTCAGAAAACCCACATTAGATGAGAAACAAAGAGAACCATACCTTCTTAGTCATTTAAAAATCTATATTTTCAGGTAGGTAGTGATACACTGTTACATGACGTTATTTCAAAACAAACATATTATCACAATGAGATAGTGTTAACCTGTGCACAATAGGTACACGTTGACAATGCTTGTTTTGAAGAAAAAGGTAAGAAGTAAAATTGAAAATTACCATTCAGTCCCTATTAAAACAGGCATGTGTTTACAATGCTTGTTTTGAAGGAAAAAAAGTTTAATTGAAAAATATCATTCGGTCTCTATGCATTAAAATTGATGGGTAGAATTCAGGAAGGTTTTTGCGTAATTAATTAATTTTAACATGTGCTCGATGGACACATGTTAATTGTTAAAAAAACACTTTCCATTGCAATATAATCATTGTTAAAAATAAACAAATAAATGTCATGCAACTTTCAAGTTATAACATCGATGGAGAAACATAAAATCAATAGAATTATTTTGCTAATTAACATGCATATTAGAACACGTGAATTCCTAATATACAAAAAATCAGATATTGGGATTTGCAAGCTTGCATCCTAATCAGTACTGCATATGATGTACCTCACATAAGCTTGTTGGTTAACAAATGATACTATGGAAAGAACCATGAGCACAGGACTAAGTGAAATAAGAAAATAACAAGGATCCAACACGTACCAGTAGTTCTTCAATGCTTTTTCCATCATGTAATATCTGATAAGCTTGATATGTAAAAGGATGGTGCTTCGAAAAGAAGTGTTCAACATTACAACCTCGAGCTCTATGCTCTTCACAAAGAGGAATACCTCGAACAAGAATAGTAAATTGATCCACTCGATGCCTCTGGTTGGCAAGACATTCAATTCTCCTGGTCAATATTCCTTTGTACTCCTGATTCTCGTTATGGAAGAAAGTAAGAAAGCACAGAATAATAATGCTTGCTTGAAAGATGATAACATATCGAGCGTGCATCCACAGCATTTATGCCAAGGACATGACCCAAAAAAAAATGAAGATTATTTACTTCTATAGCATTTTATAAAATCATCAAAATGGTCCCTCCTATGACGTATGTCAGAACAAAAATCTAAATTTGTAAAATAAGCCAATATCATAGCATCCATTGCATATCAAGATTTCCCTTGCACATGCTCTTTTTGTATATTCAATCATCTTCAACAAGCATTATACTTCAGATTCTAGTTTTAGTTTATTTTTGAAACAAATTTCGAAACGTCACCAAAAATTCTATTGCTATTGAGTAAAAGGAGAGAAGGAGAAAGCTAATTGAGGATCTATCATGTTGTCAAAAGTAAAGATGAATTATCTATGGAGCAAAGTTACATAGAAGTAGCTTCTTATTTGGGAGTTGAAAAATATTATGAATGTATGTTAATAATGACCAGGCTTTAAATAATATGTTAGTTCATTTTTAACTGTGATGAGGGCACAAGTACAAACAATTCTATTATTATTATTATTATATATATTATTATTGATATTTTATTTATATATATATATATATATATATGTTTCGGTTTCTAAGTTAATTAATGTGAAGATTAGCTGGCCAATTTGGTATCTTCATAGTACTCGTACAAAAATGACGTAATATAACTATTATAATAAGTAAAAAATCCAGTCTCAAAAGCGTCGTGTTTAGTTACTGATTAGCTTAGCAGTCATAGTAAACAAAAAATATACACCTTATGTGGATAATTTATAAACATGGATGAGGTGAATAAACATAACATGCATAAATAAGCACCAGTGTATTAACAAAAGTTATTAGTAGCCTTTTGATATATCAAACATCCTTTTGTCTGAATATAGGATGGTGTGTGTATCTAGTTCATTTCAACTGGTGGAATAACAGATAGTGGAAAGCACAATGTTTCACTAGATATGTAACATACACATCCCATTATTGAAAAAATTGGATTGTTATTTATTTTACATATGATACTCAACATGGAAGTATTGACTAATACTACGGAGAACAATCATTTTTTGTTTGCAAATCATGTAATTATAAGGTCAATTTAAGTATATGAAAAGGTTAGTTTGAAGCGCACCTCATATAGCCAATAGAGTACATAGAATGATATAAAACGTAGACACGAAAAATGCACCCAAAGCCTGTAGTAATTTTGTAACAGCTACTTAGCAATGTATATTTCACAATCCGAATTAAAAAGACAGTTGAGGTGGCAGTTCAATTGAATAAAAGAATGATATAAATGTGAAAGCATCGCCGATTGATTATTCCAAAAAGAACCTTGTTTAAATTTGTCAGACGAGGGAGACATCTTTTTTCAGTGAGCAAGTTTTATAACAAAAATCAAGCATCTCGATTCTAATGAAATTCACGCATGCACATATAAAAAACAAATAAACAATGACCATAAATGCTTTACTTATAATAGCAGGTACTATTCAGGATTGCAAAAAATAAACGGTATCACACCATAATAGTTTGGTAGAGGACATTATTACCTGTTAGAGCCTCTACCAATATTAGAAATTGTGAAATAATCCATAGAAGATGAGACTTGATTCAGAGACAATCCTTTTGTTGAGGTGTAGTTTACCGGTACAAGTATTAACAGTCCAATTGCAGAGCATACGGAAAAGAATTTGATGCAACAGTTACAATCAATTGAACAATTGATGTTATATCTGAGTAATTATGAAATCGTTTAGGTAAAAAAAAATTTTTTTTTTTATTTTGAGGCAAAAGGGTGGGAAAAAATTCCCAACCTTAAATATCATTATCACTAGAAACACACTTACAAACAGAAAACAACAGCTACAACCCAACATCACCAGAACAGCAAGATACAACAGACTCGGATGATAACATAAAAGAAAACAAAAATGACCTGACTGAAGATAGATACAACATACTTAGATGATAACATCACCAGAAGGGGACTGAGGCGTAATGTAATTCGTCATCACTTCCAGCAAACCCTTAAACGCAGCCTCAACCCTTCATTTTTCTCGCACTCCATCTCGAATCCTACACTCCATCTCCTTCAGCCGACCGCAACTCCATCCCCTCCAAATGCAATTCGAATCGTTTAAATGAGAATTTGCAATTGATTTGAATTTCAAACGAGAATTTGCAATTGATTTGGATTTGAGAATTTTGTTTGTGAATTAGAGAGTTCAGAGTATTTGCGTACGGGGGAAGTGGAGGGATAAATGAAAGCTGAGCGGTAAATGAAAAGTTAAGTGGAGGGAAAAATGAAAGTTGGAGTAGCAAACTGATTGAAAATGAATGCAAACTAATGTAGTTGCATCGGTTGAATTTAAAACCGATGCGACTAAAACTATTTGCACGTACCAATTGCATCAGTTGTTGGTGACAACTGATGCAAATTTGATTTTTTATTACCTATTGCTTTTTATGTACCAATTGCATCGGTTATTAAGATGGAACTGATGCAAAAAGTTCTATTTGCATCAGTTTTTACTTCAACTGATGCAAATGAGGCGAAGCAATATGCACTTTTTGTACTAGTGGACTGATTTCTACTCAATGCCATTGTCACTAAAACTGCCTTGAATTTTTAAGCAATGCCCATGAGCCAGCCATATCGCACGTGCCTTCGCCATCGCTTCCAAGCTATGCACACATATCGCTCCTCTCTCCTTCAGTTTGCCATTCTTCACTATCATGATGCCCAAAATTGCTTCCCTTCCAATCGTGGCATCACCAGCCCTACCGACACTTCCAACATTGCTCGCGACCATGCTACACACTTTCCTGAGTGAACACTCGACCTTGCCATCGCCGATTTTCATGTGCTTCCACCCTAAGGCCATTTCGATCGCCAACCGAGAGTCTCCGTTTTTTTTTTAAATTGCAGTTTTTAATTATTTGAGGGAGACATAGGGCTAACCTCAATTTCTTTTGGGTTTGGGCTTGATTATGAATTAGAATAAAAGATTAAAGAAAAGGAGAAAAGAGTTTGGGCTTGGGTTTTATTTTAATTACGAATTTTATTTTCTTCTTTTCTTTTGAATAACCCTTGAAATCAAATTTTTAATTTAATTTAAATTGGTTTTTCCTTTGAATCTACTAATATCTAGAGTTCTTTTAGGTGTTCATCTATGTCCTGAAGGTGCTATTTTTTCAAGAGCAGTTGCTGCCATTCGCGCTACCCCTGTTGAGGATAAGAACATCAAACTCCTTGTAACTGACAAGGTTTATCCTCGTTCGGGCTGTTGGAAGATGGCTATAGTATCGAACTTCCTAGAAGTACGACATTACTAAAGAATGTTCCAGAATAAATAAAGGATATTGTCAACCCCACCGTGCTCCCTGTCAAAGGGACCAGGATGATACTGAGGAGGGTGAGATTAAGGATTCTCAAGCCAAGGAACTGGGAGGTGTCGATGCAGGCCCTGGGAAAGCGCCAATGGTTGAACCATTGCAAGTCGAACAATCCCAAACACCCACAAAAAGAAATAAAAGGTTAGCGTATAAGCTTCGTAGAAAAGAAAAACCACCTCGGACCCAAAGTTCTTTATTACTCCCATTGAAGAGGAATCGTGCTTTCAACTCTTGGAAAGTTCGTTAAAGGGATTTTCTGATCTTCAAATTCTGGATGACATCATGTCCTATAACTTTTCAAATATTAACATTGAAGGACTCAACTCTCCCACCAGAAGTGGTGAAGGCATCCAACCTTCTAATAAAGGAAAGAACACACCTATGAGTAAGTCTACCATTATCAGTCTATTGGGGGGAACACTAGGACACTAACAATCACATGCACTTCACTACGCACTTTTTTTTATCTATCTTGCGACGGATACTGATACGCTCTTATTTGATTTTTACAAGTGTAATGTCTCAATCAAGAGCATCTGATCACCTTAGAAGTTCTTCAGCATACCATTGATCTAGTCGGGATTTAGAGTCTACCCAGCATAGAGAGAAGGATGAGGGACGAGATAAGAATTATCATTCAAAGGAATCTTTTACCTCTTCCAAACACGAATTCCAATCCCAGACATCTTGTCAAGGCGAACAATCTAACTTTCCTACTCAGAGTGGAGAATAGCCTTCTTATTGTGGCTCTCATGTCTCTGCGTCTCACGAACAACATTCCGGCTCCTCAAGCTCCAGACAATCTCATGAACATCGATTAGGAAAATATCCACTTGCTACCTCTGATCCGCCTTTGCTGGCTACTGCTCTCGATGTTTCCATCACAGAGAACTTGGTCGAACTCACGGCCACTTTTTCGAAAATTTTCTTTGATGGTCTCAAATTCCTTCCTTCCATTCACATAAATCCAGGGCATGCCAAGGAAATTTCTCTTGAGCGCGTGAATGACGTCTTTATGCAGCACGAATCATTTATACACTTTGCAAAAAAAGTTTCCGAAGTATCCATTGAGTGACGGTATATGATTGACTGCCTCAAGTTGGAAGCCATACACGACAAGAACATAATCAAGCATTAGGACGCTGAATTGCTAGAATTTAAAACCAACTTGTTGAAGCGGAGAAGAATGCCAAGGAAATGGCAGAGGCAGTAAGCGTTTGGAAGCTACTCATAAAAAGGAACTCGATGTGGCACTTCATCATGGTTGGGCACTCACTTTAGAAAAGGACTCCTTGCAAAAGGAGAAGGACGCTCTGGCTCACCGTGTCGAGAAACTTGAAGAAATTTTTAAGAAGGAAAGAGAGGAAAAAATTGAAGCTAAAGGGGAATCGTAGAAGTACCGTGAGGAAGTTATTGAGGCCAAGAACTTAAAGGCGAAACTCGATGAGCAATTCGCTAAAATTGAAGCTCTCAAAGAAGAAGCTCAAGAAAAGGGCTGAAAAGAGATGATCGAACAAGTTAACTCCCAGGTGGAAGCTGCCATGGAGTCCGGTAGGAATGAGATAAAGGACTTATTCGACACGTTGATCATTGAATACAATGCTAAAATCTTGATCCACCATAAGTTATGTTTTCTCGATGAGGGTTATTTTGAATCGCTCGCTAAAGCTTGGGAGCACATTTCGAGATGAAGAAAAAAGAGAGGAGTGAAGCCAAGCTCAACTAGAAAGAATTAGTGAGGGAAATTCTTTGTGGAAACGAGCCTTCGGATCTAGCTACCGTAAAGCTTCGATTTTTCAATGCTTCTGCACCTACTAAAAGAGGAGAGGATATTGTCGAGTCTTCAGAAACTGATCCTAAGGGCCCCTCTCATCCCAAATGGGCAGACCATCAATTTCTCTTGATATGGAGCAGGATCTTGGCTATGATCTTCATAAGCCTGGCTTTCAATCTAAGACGTTATCCTCCATTTTAGAGGGAGGCACCTTGGCAACTATGGAAAGTCAACTATATGTTGGTATCACAGTGTACTCCTCAGTATATGAAAAGTTTTTGTTCTTTACGCATAATGGTTTTTAGCTAGTCTCCTTGTTTTAACAAATTTCGTAGGTCTCCCGGGCCCCAGTCAAACTCCCAGAAGTGGTGTTGCTGCTGACCAACATGAGAAAATGGTTGAATACCTGGCTGCTCCTGATCTTCTAGAGCCCAATGCTCAAGTCATCAGTGCCCTTGATGAAGATAAGATCGATGATCCACTCCTAGTTGACGACTCTGATGATGTAATAATTACCGGTGCCTCGGAACACACTGAGAAAACAAGCATGAAGGAGCAGATCGAGAAGGAGGAACTGTTGAACAGAAAAGCGAAGAGTGAACCTGCCGAGGTGGAAATCGATGATCCTCATCTTGTTCCGTTGTAAATTATTCTAGCGGGTGGGACGATCCCTGGTGAACTTCCTCCTACCTCTATAAGCTCCCGACCAAAGGCGACAAGGGGTCTCGAAAGGGAAGCACAAGTGGCTCTACCCCAGAGAAATCCAAAAGAGAAAGAAATTTGAAGAAGTAGTTAATGTTCCAGCTCAATGTACATAGTTTGCGCAATCGTTTCTTTCACTAGTTGTAGTCATATGGGTATGAATCTCGATCCTTTGAAATAATTTGTACTGAAATTTCGACGCCTGTTATGTAAATAAAAGTCTTTCTATTCAGTTAAGCTGTGTGTGAATTGTTATTTAAATAGTTGAGTGATTACTTTCCATTCAATGTACTTGTAGTTCATTGCTTGTAAGTTATGTTAACAATTCACCATCTCTATCCTAAGGCCTGCAAGTGGTCATGGCCTCGAGTCGTATCAAACACCAGGCTCGAGCCTTAGTGTTACGTTGTCGGATTCAGCAATTTTTTTGAATAACTATGCTTCTACCCCTGGCATTGATTTGGCGAGGCCAGAATTCGGACTGTCGAATTCCATCCTCAGTGAGTTTATACTCCTCCTGTCGATATCAAGTCGGAGTTCGTTGAATAGAGAATGGTCGAAATCCACCCATCTATTCATTCATATTTATATCCATACTATGGGGATAAGGTTCAGTCGATGGGTGATCGATTCGCACTCAGTTTATGTTTATACTCTAGTCCACACTCTGGTGATTTAAAGTTGTTTCGTGGGCAGTCGGTCTCCACCCTATTTATGTTTATAATCCAATTCACACTCAAGGGACTTAGAGTTGTTTCGTGGGTAGTCGTTCACCACCCGATTTATGTCTATACTCCAGTCCGCACTCTAGGAACTTATAGCTTTTTTGCGGATAGTCGGTCTTCACCCGATTTAGGTTTGTACTCCTGTCCGCACTTTGGGGACTTAGAGCTATTTTGCGAGTGGTCAATTCATGCGCGATTCATGTTTATACTCCAGTCCATACTCGGTGACTTAGGGCTATTTCAGAGAGAAATCATGCCATACTCTTTTGATTCATTAGTTTCCCCCTTGGAATTTGGGTTTTTGGTTTAGCGAGCGATCGGTCATATCTCAGTCGCTTTGATTTTGTTCTGGTCCCATAGTCCCGGTAGGAATTTTTCAATTTCCAGGTTGTCGGCCAGATTGGTTCCTTATTGCGTATCTCATTCTTTGGCTTATGAATGGAAATTGTTAAATGAACAAGTTAATTAAGCTCATCTTGTTTGATCCCATCAGCAGCTGGCACGATTGTTTGATTTCAAACTCTGGAAGCCTATTCATACACATCGATATTAATCAGTTTTGTTGTGTAATTAGTATACAATGAAATAACAAACTTAAATACAGAGGAAACCTGAAACTTTTTTATTAAACGGAAAGGAACAACATAAACTGTCTTATTACATATTCGGAAAATCAAATGGTAAAGCAAACTCTGAAAGTAAATAAAATTGAATCATAAAGGAAATAAACTAAGTGAAATAGCATCACAAATGTTTCGCTAGTCTATGCTCTTGGAAATGTAATGCCATCGACAGTCGCTAGCTTGAAAGTTCCTTCTCCAAGCCTCTTTTCAATGACATACGGTCCTTTCCAAATCGAATTCATGAATGATGGTGTAGAAAAAACCCGTTTCAGGATGATATCGTTAATTTCGAAGGTTCTCCGTCGAACTTTAGTGTTGTAATACCACGCGACTCGATGTCGGTGTGCAGATGCCTTTAGATCGGCTTCTCTGTGCTTCTCATCTATAAAGTTCAAAGATTCCAAGAGGAGACCTTTATTTGTTTTGGGATCGTTGTAAGTCATTGATGAGAAGGGACTTTAAGTTCAACAGGAATAAAGGCTCTTGAACCATAAGCAAGGGCGAAGTTGTGGACTTGTGAGGGGTTTTGTAGGCCCAAAGTGACATCAGGAGTTCATCCACCAACTTGCCTTTAGCCTTTTCCAAACGCTTCTTCAGAATAAACTTGACGATTTTATTTATAGCTTCAACCTATCCATTTTCCTGAGAGTGAGGGACCACTACAAATCTCTTTCCAATATGATGTCTTCAAAAAAGTCTTTAAATTAAGCACTGTCAAATTAAGTCCCATTATCTGTTACAATAGTCCATGAAAGACCAAAGCGACATATGATTTTTTGGAGAGTAAAGTTGATTACTTTCTTGGTCGGGGTCGTAGCCAAAAGTTCCACCTCGGCCCAACTGCAACAATAGCATACTTTGTGCCACCTTTAGAGATTGGTAAAGAATCGATAATGTCTATATCCCAACTAGGGAATGGCCATAGGCTAACCATTTACGTGATTTCTGTTGGTGGAGCTCTTGTGATGTTTGCATATATATATATATATATATATATATATATATCATTTATCACATCGATTTACATAATCTGCAGCGTCCTAATTTACGATTGGCCAATAATATCCATAACGAAGTATCTTCTCTACCAGAGCTTGGCCCCGGTGTAATTGTTGCATTCTCCTTCATGAACTTCCTTTAGAACACATTTTATCTCATCATGAGCGATACACTGGAGCAGAGGGGCCGAGAAACCTTTCCCATACATAATTCCTTCTTGCATAATATACCATGAAGCTTTGCGAAGGACCTGCCATTTTTCGTTTCTTTTATCAGGCAGGACTCCATGCAATAAATAATCTTTAATTGGAGTCATCCACGATTCCCTTTCGGGTTCTGCTTCGAGTATTTGGCTGATTTCCATCATATTTATACTTGGGGTATCTAATAGTTTAACCAGAACCAAGCCCATTTGCTGTGCATGGTCGGTACTAGCAAATTTGCCAACGAATCAGCCTCTCTGTTTTGATCACGTGGAATATGTGAAAGTCATAGTATTCAAATTCCGTCGACGAATCTTGATATCAGACAAGTATGGGGAATGTCCTTGTCCCTTGGCCTAATAGTTCCTCCAAACTTGATATACCACCAACTACGAATCGCAAAAGATTTCAAGAGATTTAACTCCAAGTTCTCTACGAGCTTAAGTCCAACAATTAAAGCTTCGTACTTGGCCTCTTTGTTTGTTGCTGGGAAATCAAGCTTTAAAGCATAACAAACTGACCGATTGTCAGGGGTTACAAGAACAATCCCAACTCCAGAACAATGGTTGTTAGACGCTCCATCAATATACAATTTCCATCCTACAGTAGGGATTTCGTCACTTTTCAAAAGATAATCTTGCATAGTAAACTCTGATATAAAGTCCACCAATGCTTGACCCTGGATAAATCTTCAAGGGAGATAATGTAATGTCGAATTGGCTGAGTTTAATGTTCCATTTGAGTAACCTTCTAGACGTCTAAGATCGCTATAGGACATGTCGTAACGTTTGGTCGGTGTAAATATTGATCGAATGTGCCTGGAGGTATGGAAGAAGTTTCTGTGATGCAATTAGTAAGTAGTACGCCAATTTCTCTATCTTCGGATAGTTCCTTTCTACTTCTTTTAATCATTTACCGACGCAATACACTGGCCTCTGGATCCGATTCTCCTTGCAAATCAAGGCGGCACTCATAGCATGTGCTGATACAGCTAAATAAATGCACAACTCCCCGTGATCTATCGGCTTTGACAAGATAGAGGGTCTCTCCAAATGACTTATGAGAGCTTGAAACGCGTCTTTACAATCCTACATCCATTTGAAGTTTCTCTTTCCTTTCCTAATCAAATCAAAGAAAGGAATACATTAGTCCGTTGCTCTAGAGATAAACCAACTTAAGGCGGCAACCTTCTCATTTAGAATCTGCACTTGTTTAATAATTTTTAGCGCTTGGATATCTCAAATAGCCTAAATCTTCTCAGGATTAGCTTCTATTCCACGAGCATTAACAATAAAGCCCAAGAAATTCCAGATGTAACACCAAAAGAACATTTCGAAGGATTGATTTTCATCTTGTAATATCGAAGGATGTCAAACATTTCTGCCAAGTCTCTAATGTGGTTGCTTGATCATCGTGACTTCACGAGCTTATCATCCACATACACCTCCATTATTTTTCCAATTTGATCTTCAAACATCCTGTTAACTAAGCACTGATAGGTAGCTCTGACATTCTTCAATCCAAATAGCATTACTATGTAACAATACAATCCAACATCCATAATAAAACTGGTGTGCTCCTGATCGAGGATATGCATCGGGATTTGGTTGTCCCGAGTACGCATCCATAAAAGTAAAAGCCTGTGTCTTGCGGTTGAATCAATTAGCTGGTCAATCCTTGGAAGGGGAAAACTGTCTTTTGGACATGCTTTGTTCAAATCTGAATAATCAATGCACATTCTTCATTGTCCATTTGCCTCCTTTACAAGTGCGGGATGAGATATCCATTCAGGATAAAGGATGTCGCGAATAAACCCATTGACTTAGTTTATCCACCTCCTATTTAAGAGAGATAGATCTCTCCGGATCCATGCCTTGCCTTTTTTGCTTCATTAGAACATACTTCGGGTCAATATTCAGTGCATGGCTGGCAATAGCAGGTGAGATTCCACATAGATCGGAGTGAGTCCATGCGAATACATCCAGATTCGCCTAGAGAAAACCAATGAGTTCTTTCATCATCAGGGGGCTGAGCTATGACCCAATCTTCAACGCTCGTAATGAATCGTCATGGCTGACTGTGATATTAATCGTCAGCTCAGCCGGTGCAGCCTTGGTTTCTTTGGGCTCCTCTCCTTCGTCTCCAGGATATATATCTCTATAGAACCGACTGTGGCGTCGGAGCCAAGGCTCAGGTGCTGGTTGTCAATCTTCGGTAGCTTGGATGCGGACAATCTTGTCCACACCCCTTCCTTTTTCTTTAGGTTGAGCTTCCCTTAACTCAGCTACATAACAGGCACGTCCAGTCGCATAATCGCCATGAACGTCTCCTAAACTATTATCCATCGAAAACTACCAAGTTGAACACCATGCAAGTGTTGCCTAGAATTCAGCCAGGGCTAGTCGGCCCAGAAAAACATTGTACGGAGAGTCAACATCCAAAATGATAAATGATCAGATTCGCACTCTCCTTCGTTCACCTTCTCCCAATTCGACATGTAATTCTACGTAACAACGGTTTCGGTCGCAATGCCATTAAAACCACGTATACGATCTTTAGATGGTTTTAAGTCTTTGGCTTCCATTCTTATCTGACCATATGTCATTTTAAAGATTATATTCACTGAGCTTCCACAACCAATTAAAGTCCTTCTCACCAACGCAGGGCCAATCATAGCTGAAATGACCATCAAGTCAATTGTTGGAGCCTCTACTTTATCTGCATCCCTGCTTCTAAACACAATAGCATCCACCATTGTGCATTGCTATTTCGTCAAAGCTCCATCATCCGTATTTGAACAGCACTCAAAATCCTCATGCATTATCGCGTTAGCAAAACGCGCCATCTCTTGCCAACCCCTGTCCACAGGGTGCATCCTCCAACTATCGTATTTATCACCAGTCTTCGATGGGACTGTACAGGCTCTCAGCCTTACGCGGAGCTTATCCTCGATCGGGGTCAGATGTCCCATGTCCGCCATCTTGTGGGGTTTTCACAAACTATTGCAATTTCATTTCCCAAATTAGTTTTTCTATAATATTCTGTAGATGCCTACATTCATTTGTATTATGCCTATAACACTCATAAAACCGACAATATTTTTCGGTCTGCTTATGTCTCTCTGATGACACTTTTGGGCGGCTTCCTATATTGCATGGTATTGTAAGAGTATAGATAAATATTCTCCAAGGAGATGTTTAGCAGCATGTAGCTGTCATACATTAGAATCCTAGGCTTTAGTCTCACAGAATCCCTCTTCCGCTCTCGAGTCCTATCTCCATTTCTCTTTTGTTGATTTTTCTTATTCTGAATGTTCACCTGGATTCTCCAAGAGCTGTCATCGGACTGCTTTATTACAATATTGCTTTGTACTGCTTCGCTACTTGGTCCCGCAACATTTTTTTCCTAGAGGACCTCGCTTCCTCCTCCTTAGAAACAGAGCTGCCTTTGAATAGAAGAGCACCAACATGGCAGGCGGTTTTCCAACTAGCCAATCACCAAACTTAGAATTCGAATCAATCCCTCTCATCAGGGCCATAAGTATAGCATGATCGTTTAGGTTATTGACCTCCGTGGCGGTGGTATGAAATCTCTCCAAATAGTCCTTCAACAATTCCCCTGGATCCTGGATCATGCTGGAAAGGGACATCACATCTTTAGGACGAGTCGTGTGCATTCGAATTTCTCCACAAACTTGGTTGCCAACTCATCGAACCTTGAAATTGAACGTGGGGGTTGTCATATGAACCACATCGCCGCTATTCCAAAAGGAGTTATGGGAAAACATCTACACTTGGTCGCATCATTAGCTTTCGTAGAATCTATCAACCATTCGTATCTCATACTATGCTGCCTGGAGTCGGTTTTTCGCTTGTAGGCAGGCATTGATGGCATGTTGAACCTTCTTGGGTATTCCACATGCAGAACATTCGGGGTATGGCTTCTCGAAATTCCCCACTCATCATTAGTCAAGATTTGGTTCTCTCTCACTAACTGTTTGACCATTGTTGATAAGTCCAATGTCTGGATGGGTGGTGCCAAGTGATGGTCGTGCTCCACCTCACATGAATGGTCTGATCGATGTCTACGAGTCATTTCATGCCTTCTTAGTTCACCATCCTTTTGATGCGCACCTTGGACATTTATCTCGTTTTCATTCTGATGGGGTACCCGATCAGGATTCGATCGAACTCTAGCATTCAAGCTTTCGAGAAGAACTCCAGTGCGATTCCTCAAGTATAATGGGGGAATCCTTCCTCTGGTGAAGGGATCGGTACCGATCCCTAGGGAGAGATCGTCACTGATCATCCTTAGCAGACCATATTGGTCTGCCAAACAACGCTCCGATGTCTGTGCATGATCTCCTTTGACCCTACGATGCCTATGCCTATGGTATTCATCTGATGAGCTTGAACTTTCCAATGTCGAATAAGAAGTGGGATCCCTTCTGGCCTTCCCATGTTGTTGTTGAGTAATCTGGTCATCGGGCTAATAATAGTCTGAATTTGCTCATTTAGTTGTTGATGGCTTTCCATCAACTCTCTCATTAGATTATGAAATTTAACCTTTTTTATAGAATGAGCAGGGTTTTGAACCTCAACCTGATCAGCATTCAAATTTGTAGGTTGGTTGCTCGAGTTTCTTTGTTTAATGCTAGCAGTCTCATTTCCATCCACATTTTGAGAAGTAGATCTAGTATGTCTCACCATTTTCGATCCCCTTGCTTAGATTTCAGTAAATCCGAATAGCATATGCAACTTTATGAAGATAACTATTGATCTCCTTTAGGGATTTACCCAATTCAGTAGTTACAAAGGGGATCCTAACTAGTTGGGAATGAGGCTCTCTGTGAAAGCACCAAAATGTTTGCAACCAAATTGGTTACAAATAATCAAGAACAAATTTATGTATAGAGGAAAATGAAGAAGGTAAAATTAAAACCGAGGAATAGAATAAACTAGTAGACAAATCAAAACAATAATCAAGAACACAGGAATTTATATTGGTTCGGCGTTGTATGCCTACGTCCACTTTGAATATCATCTATATTGATTCGCTAATAATTTGATTACAGCAGCAAGAAGTAAAAAGTAAGAAAAAACTCGATTACAATAAAGGCTTATGTAACCAGCAGTGTAAAGATCCTTAGAATGATCGTCTAGGCCAGTACTTATAGGTGAAGGTGGCCACCAATCTCTCTGAAAATTAGACTATAAGACCAACTGATCCATATAGGCCCACCAAAGGGGTCGCTAAGCCCAAATCTCAATGAAGAGGGATCGGTACGATCCCTTCATTGGTCGATTCTTAGGCAGCGAGCCCTATGGTGGCTTCCTCATGCTTAGATATGTTGGCTCCTCAAATATCACTTCATTTGGACTAGTAGAGCTCGTGCTATTGATGGATCTTCAATTCAACTCCACTTGCAAGCTATCTTCTACCGAACCATTCAAATGGACATATGTCAAACCCTCATTTCTTGGCCATTTGACATGCGATCCCTAGGGTTTATAGGGTCCATATACCTTGCTCTCTAAATTTCATTTGCTTTAGACCATTAGATCCCAAATTATTGATTTCTGAAGGGAAGAGTGCACTTAGTTTCTGGCATATGACGATCCCTTCTTGGTGGTCTCAAGTATACTGATCCCTTGCCCACTATCAAGCCTCGATGATCCCTTTTATATGCCATGCCGATCCCTTTCATATGAGTTAAAGTAAAACTTTCCAAGCTAACAAACCATGGTGATCCATCTACTTTCTTCTATGTCGAGCCCTCCTTTGCTTCAACCATGTCGATCCCTCGTATAACCAACCATACCGATCCCTATGGCCTACCAATTCATGTCGATCCCTTGCTTATCTAAGCTAAAGTCCATATTTCAAGCATCCTGTATTGTTTATTTACCAACTCCGCTCAATTCTGGCTTTATATAACCATTTTACTTTACTTCCGAGTCCTAAACCATTGCTCGATAATCATCATTTTTGATAACAGTTGAATCTATTTCGTGCAATCAGTTCAATATAGCCTGGTCAGGATACTGTGAAATAATACTTAATCGAGGGGATTTTGAAAAACGAAGTAATGGAATTGTCATGCTTTCCTTGATAAACGGTGCTACTCTAAAATTATTCTTCACCTTAGGGTCCATCATTCTTTTCCCTTTAGATCCACATATCATTTATCACTTTATTTTCCAAATCCTTCTAGTACGTTTCATCATCTCCATAATCCTTTTTCTTTGACTCTCCAAGAAGTTAAGCTAGCAGAACACACAATAGGAGATCTTAGTTACTTGTTCAGCTTTTGAGTTGGGTGATTGTCAGCCCAAACTTCTTTCCTTGAGTCTATATAAAGATTTATTAGATTTTTAGTTGATTTATTCATTCTCATTTTATCTTTCTTATGTGGTTCCACAATGCCTTTCCAAATATCTTTTCCCTTCAAGATTGAACCTCAACATTCCTTTAGGGGGAACCAACCTCCCCCCGTCGTTTCCTTTCTTTTTTTAAGACATTTTTGATGACCTTTAGCAAATGAGCATCTTAATTAACTCATGCATGACTTAGTATTTTTTTGGCATATCTTCAATGCCATTCTTTTCGTTTATTGCTGTTATTGGTTCTGATACTTGCCCTGCCGCAATGTTCTCTACATTAAACTGAAGGATCACATTTTCTTCAAGATTGGTATAGTGCATGGCCTCTTTTTTGTATTTCTATGTTAGCTTTCTTGATCGATCTCACATTATAGTAATATGAAAAATAATACGCGATCTCTTTTTATTTCAATTCTCGGTGAAAGCGCCATAAAATGTTGGCCCAAAATTTGGTCCTAACCTATATGATTAGTCACAAATAGAATCAATGGTGCATGAATAAGAAGCAAGTCTCTTAGGCAAGTGTGCTAGTCTTAAGTCCATAAGAATTCATTTATGTAAATAGGGATTTATTCAAGTCCTTTGTTACAAAGTCACAATTTCATTTTGACTTAATATCCATTAAAATCCATATTCTAAGCTTTTAATACGCTCGAGGGAAAATTAAAAATAAGAGAGTAGTACGATTTACAATTTGCCCCTTTCTAGTAGAGGGTACATACTTATTATAGAAAATTGGACAAATAGAATTTGGACGTATGGCATTTGTAGAAAATAAATGGCCATGATGTGCTGACGTGGCACATTACCACATATGGCATAACTTTTTTGATTCCTTCAAGACTATGTGGCATAGTTAGTCTAGCTAAGAAATGCCATGTGGCTAATTAAAGCATTGTTTTTGGGCAGCTTCATCAACATGTGACAGCTTTTTGAACCTAATATGCGATAAGTATGTGAACCTTGATATGCTATAGCTTTGCGAACATTTTCATGTGATAGCAAATATTCCATGTGAGATAACTCTTTTATCTTCAATGTGTGATAGCTATATGGTTTTCAATCATGCGATAACTTCATAATCTTCATCATGCGATAGTTATGCAGACTTCAATGTATGATAATTCTATAATCTTCAACATGCGATGGCTATGTAGAATGCAACATTAGATGGCCCTATAATCTTCACTATGCGATAGCTTTAAAAGCTTTAACATATGATAGCTATATAATCTTCAATATGCGATAGCTACGTAGACTTCAATATATGATAGGTCTATAATCTTCAACATACGATAGACATATATTTAAATATGCGTTAGCTCTATGGTCTTTAATAGTACATTATGGCTTTATTAATTTAACTCACGATGGCTTTGTATAGCATATACTATCAACTTGCGATGGCTTCATATTATCACTATCTTGCAATAGCCTATACTATCAATATACTATAGGCTTCAACCTATGATGACTTTGTATTATTATCTTGTGGTTGCCAATATTATCAGCATGTGAAAACCTTCAACTTGCAACGATCCCTTTTTGTTGATTTTTGACAACCTCATTTTGCTTCAACATTCGATAGCTTTACCCATTTTAACATGCAATAGGTCTTCACTATTTTTGGCTATTAAGGGCATTAAATTGATCGAATGATATCCTTGGGTAATCCTTGAGAAAATTCCGGGGTGTAACAATATAAGTAAGGAGTAATGATATAGATAAGGAAAAAAGATAACAATAAACTTAATTTCCTTAAATCATTCAAACTCAGCCAAAACTATGTCAAAATATCTCGAATCACGCCACAATCTCAACGCAACAAACGTGCATGAATCGACGATCGTATGCAAAGTTATAACAATTAGAAGATTTAGGGTTTAGATCATAAATAAGGGAGTTTTTAGGGTTTAATATGTAAAATTACCTCCCCTTTTATAGTACCATCATCGACCCAGTTTTCCTGATCCAAAACTTTGATCGTCATTATCATTCACTTCGACCGCCTGAGATCATGCGACCACTTCCATCATCATCAAAATGCCACCGCCAACTAGGTCATGTTGCAACCATCACACGCAGTACCCTCGAGCTATCGCAATCTATGATTTGGTGAACTCTAATTAGAAAATACTAGCCACTAGGGTGAGCAATTGGAGCTTTGGCCTGTACAAATCATTCCACTAATTATGCTTAATCAAAAGTTCATCGTCCAATTGCATCTAGTCTGAAGTTCCAAATTTGAACCCAAATTTGTCGTCTATAAGCTTTGACCAAGAATTTTGGTTAATCAGAGCAACTTACCCGATATGAATTGTTGACATTTGTTTGTCTTATCGAAACGGATATTTTGATATATAATTTGCTTGAATTGAACGTTCAATATTTAGATGTATTTTAAATTAAAGAGGTTAATCACCATTAGAAATGGCTGATAAATTTTAAAAAATAGAGAGATTTTCTTAAAGTAAATGTTGGCTATCAGGTTTGACAAGAGTAACATCCAAGATTTTTACATTAATTAATTAATAAATAATAAATAGTGAAAAATGGAATTTTAACAAATATTGGAATTTGGCTACTAAACTTATACCACTAGATTCGTGGAGATTTTCTAATCAGTTTTCATATATAAACTTTTCTAATCGGAGTCCAAACAAAAATGTTTTCAACGTTTGAATTTTCGTAGATGGAAAAAATTATATGTACAATTAAGAAAATAATTTGAAACTAACTAATAATTGATTAAAACCATTAAACTTAACGGTAGCTTAACGTTTAAGAAAATTAATAAAGGCAAAAGATAACGCTAGTTAACATTAATTGAAGAATAAATGGTAACAAATTAATTAAATCAACCAACGCTCTAAAATACACTATTTTGGCTTATTGGTAGCGGCTCTAGCTTAAGGTTCTTAGCCCAGATCTAATTTACTTTCATCCGACGGTTAGCGTTGATTTGAACCTCAACAAATTAGGACTTAAGGTTTTACTTCCAACTCATTATTTTTCTAATGAGCGTAGATGTAACACCCTATAATTTGACGTTAGTTATTTAGTTAGTTAGTTAAGTAATTAGGCTCCAAAAATGAAATTTGTGCGAATAATGGAATTTAGCAATGAAACTTGCACCATTGTGTTCGTGTTGAAATTCTGAGCAACTTTTATATTAGGAGTTTTGCGATTGGAGTCCAAACGAAGAAGCTACGGACGAAAAAAATTTGAAACAAAAATAAATAAATAAGAAAAATTAATGTTATTGTTAATCACCCGAGCCCACAGGGCGACTGTCATTAGGACCAGTCGATCCCTATCGGTCGACCGGTTCTCCATGGGCGATCGACCAGTCCACTTCAGACGACTAGGGTTAGCCTAGGCCCAATGACCCAGGCTTAATATATTTCAATTTAACCACGAAACTTGCACCATTACATGCAAATGATGGAATTTGACGACGAAACTTGCACCATTGCATTCATGGAAAAATTCTAAGCAACTTTCATATTTGGATCTTTGCGATCATAGTCCAAACGAAGAAGGTATGGACAAAAAACGAATTCGGAACGAAAATAAATAAATAAGAAAATTAATGTTTACTAATTAATCGACCAGGCCAACAGGCCGACCTATCAATAGGACCGAGCGACACCTAGCGGTCTATCGGTGCTCTATGGGCGCCTTCAGGCGGCTGGGAGTAGCCTAGGCCCAAGGACCCAAATTTAATATATTTCGATCTAACGGTTCTGGTTGATTCTGGCGCCTATAAATTCAAGCCTAGCCCTCCCTTCTCATCTTATATTTTTCTAGAGGCAGTAGCGAAGCTCTGCCATTTTCTTATTCTCCACTTTCTAAATTATAAAGATAAGATTTTTATATCTATATTCATAGAAATTGAAGAAGAATGGAAATCCAATAAAAAGGAAAAGGGAAGAGAATCAACTATATGCATATTTGAGATAATATATACAATTTTATCTATTTTTTCCTCCAATCCCAAATCTCTTCTTAGGTTTGTAATTCTATTGTGTGTATATATATATACCACTTTATACATACCTCTTGGGTTAAAAAGGATTTGGAGATGAATCAAAAGTTCTATAACAGATCTGAGATTTGGATCGCTTTTAAAAGGTGAGTGGGAAATTTATAGATTGTTAAAATATTAAAATATAGTGGAATTGTTTGAAGTAAACTTTTCTATGTTTGGAATTGTTGGAATTTAGCTCCATTTAATGTTTGTAAATTAGTTTGATTTCTATCCTTTAAAAAAAATAGAGGTTGATCTAATAAGAAATAGTAGCAAATGGAAAGAGAAAAAGATGCGTAAAGTATGAATTCATTGTAGTTTACACTGTCTATTTCATCATAAAAAGAAATAATTATTCCTTGTAATTTCAGACAATGTAATCTTTTAAAGTTAAATATTTTATTTTGGACTAATTTATAGAAATTATAGCGGATAATCTTTTAAATATGACTCCAATAATTGAACATGGAAAAGAATATTCTAATGAAGATATATAACTAGAATATATTTTATAAAAGTAGTTATGTGACGACCCGGGATTTTCAAGCATTTAAAATTGGGATATTTAATTGATTTTAAATATTCAATAGAGTAATGTTAACTTGAATTACGAATATCACTATTTATTTCATAATTAAATTATTGAATTAAATAAGTTGAAGTCGGTAAAAGGTTGAATCTAGAATTTTAAACCTGTTAAAAATAATTTGAAGGATCATAAAATTTATATTGATAATAATAATATAATAGAAGTTGTAAAATTGAATTTAACTATGATAATAATAATATAATAGAAGTTGTAAAATTGAATTTAACTATGGTTTGTTCAGTTTTAAAAATTTTAAAGTTTAAAATTGAATTTAAAAATAGCCTTCCGAGGCGCAATCTCGGAATTTGACGAAACCAGTCTCATTGGATCCGTAATATTAAATTATTAACGGATTTCAAATTTCGTAGTAATCAGAGTTGTTGTGTCATCATACGAGATAAAAACGCTTAGACAATAATTATCGATTTAAATTTAAATAATATATTCACATGTACCAATCATCTTTCAGCCGAATTTTTATTTCCCATCACTACAAACCCCTCAAATCTTGTCTCCCTTTCTCAGCTTTAGGTACGATCGCATCTATTCTTTTTCCCTCATTCCTTCTTCTTTACGCCAGTTATTTTCTTCCTTTTTGCTGCCTTCTTCGTTTAACTCTTTGAGTCAAGTGAAGCAACGAGGAAGCAATGGTAAAACAAAACTAAAAAAATATGGCCGAGATAATTATCACTTTCCCTTTTCTTCCATTCAATCGAACGCAGGTTTTAAAAAAAATAATGGCCCCTCCTCGTCGCGATTTTCCCCTCAAATTTAACTGCGTTTCACCCTCCATCTTCCTTTGCTCAATCACGATCGAACTCGAGGAAAGAGGGCAGTTTTCCCTTCAAAGATTTGATGTCTCGCGTTCGAAAAATCTGGTGGGCGACGACTTCAATTTCGTTTTGGGTTGAGGCGATTTAGAAAACATGGGGTTGGTTCTCTCTGTCCGCGATGGCAATTTAGGCTTCGGCGGCAGCTCATTTAGGGTTTCGTGAGGTCGCGTTCGATTGGGTGGCATGCGCTCATGCACGCGCACGCATGGGAGAAGTGGGCGTCGAAGTTAGTCCATGGTCGGAATTTCGAAGTGGGTCGCGATTTTTTTTTGGAATCGAGCTAAAGCTCGTGATGTTAGGCTCCTGTGTGATTTAGGTAAATTCTATCTTAGAACATTTTTAGTTCGGCAAATTTGAAACTTTTAAATTTAAATTGTTGGTTATTGTTTCAGTAAAAAAAAATTCTAATAGATAAGTCTTAAGTTTAGTAAGGGAAATTTGAATAATCAGAAGATTAATGAATTTTAAGTTTCAGTGTTATTATTTTAAAAAGAATAAAACATTTATTTAAAATTTAAATTTAAGATCTAATTTATTGAAAAGAACACAGAAGAAATTGGGAAGAAGCTGAAATTTGTATATTTCAATTAAATGATATAAAATCAATCGGAAAATAATAAATAAAATAATAATAATGATAAAGTCCATAATTAATGAATTTTGAGATAAACTGATAAGTAAAGAAATTTATTTCAAAAGGAATAAATTGGAATCAATTTGGAGAAATTGATTTAAGTGACCGAAGTTAGAATTTTTCTCTGGATAACCAAGTACATGTTTTTAAAAGTAAAATTTTAAAATATATATTAAATGTTTTAAAGTTGTTTTAAAGGGGTAAGTTTTGGAAAATTTCTTATTTCTAATATTTAAATTCTAAAGTAAGTATTTTCTCTCAATTAGTTATATTAGCAAGTATTTAAAGGATGACTTACTATTATGTTTTTTAAAAGTATAAATCTAGTTTTATATTTATTAAGTAACCTTATGTTCAAATATCCAAATAGTATGGTATTTTTAATAAATTATTGATGTAGTTTTAACTTAAATATTTTAAAGCATATTTCAAAGTAAAGTGTTTTAAATTATTTTAAAATCTAGTTTTGTTCTTGGTGATTTCAGAGGAGATAGAAAATATTTGGGAAAGTTTATTCTAAAAAGAAAGATGGTTTTGAAACTGTTTTCAAAGGATTGAAAATCGAAATATATCTTGTGAAGATATTTTTGAGATTAATAAATAATTTGGAAAATTATTTATTGTGTGATGGATGTTGTGGATATTAATTGATAGTTAAATAACCGACTATCAATATTGGCCAACTGCGTTGATCGTTTCGAAGAGACCGGGATCGAGATTTAATTCTCGAAAACCACTTCGATCCGGTTTGTACGTTTTCGCGAAAACGATTTTGGATTCGAAGATGGAGCAGTGAAGTGCAAGGGCTAGTCGCTACTAACCCTGAGGATATTTCCAAAATTGATGTAGTAGGAATAGTGCCTTCGGTTCCGTTCGAACCCGGGACGGACTTGTATGGATGAATGCTTGCGAAACATCGTCAGGTGGACGATGGGCATTCTAAGGGATATATTCTATAAAGGTAACGCTTAGCCTCAAGCTTCATCAAATGGGAATGACTGAAAATCAGGGGTTATGCAGCAAGGCTAGGTGGGTAGCACCCAAGCAGGGTGAGGTCATTCCAGTCTAGATGTCCATTTTTATTTCGGCTTAGTGGTGCGGTTGCTGATCCCAACCGCGGAGTGATCTCACTCGGGATTATCCAGTAAGGGGTAGTCCCGGCCTTGTGTTGCAGGGCAGCGGGCATACTCCTCGGTACGGTGATCTAGGCCCCGTACTGTGACAGGTGGTACCCCAGTGCCTAGTAATTAGTTGGAAATCCATTCTCCCTACGAGCGTTGTACGAGTTTTGTTTGTATTACCCACTCTGTGGCTAGTAGCTGGAATTTAATCATGTAACAATTCGGCTATTTTATAAGTATTTGTATATAGACCCTATTATAAGATCAGAGGATTTCTATAAAAATTGTTTTAGCTATCGTAAGGTAAAAACCCGACATGTTTATTTGTGGCGTGGTCTTACGAGATGTTTTTGCTTTCAAAGGATTTTTGAAACTTTAATAATCAATTGGGTGTGATTTTCTCACGCTGGTATTCCAGACTGACTCGGGTATTATTTAACTGTAATGCTCGGGTCAGACCGAGTATTATAGGATACAGGATATGATGCTGTGGAGCTCGGGAGACGAGCAGGATGGCGATACGTACTCCCGTACTTGTATATATATATATACATATGCCGCTGTGTTGAGTTGTTGTGTATCCATTTGTATAATATTGATGTTGAGCTGTGATTGATGTACTCGATTGATGTAATATATGTAAAAAGAGATATTTGACTTTTGAGTAAAGATCATATATTATCTATTATATTTTTCCGCTGCGATGGTTAGATTCTGATGTTGATTTTGTTTTCTCTTCTTCTACCTCTTCTTCTTTAACCCAAACGGTTCGTATTTCTGTACAACTTGAGTTGATTTAGTTAGAATAGTGTTGACTCAAGGGGTAAGGATTTGCGGGCTGTCACAAGTTACTTGTACGTAATTTACTGCGCTTATAATAATTAAATAAAAAGCTAAAAATGACACTTCCACATAATATTCACATTAGGATAATTAATTAATGTGAATGGAATTTAAAAGGTTGTAACTCCAATAAATGGGGAATAAATATCAATAAATATGGGAGTTGCAATAATTTGATAGGATAAATGAATTAATGGGATTGATAAATAAAGAAGTTGAATTAATCACTATGGAATAGTTGAAAATTTTATTAATTTGAAATTAGTAAATGTCTTAGGAATTGTCCATTAGGATTTTATGGACAAACTGATAATTATGAGCATTAAGAGGGAATACATGGGTAGATAAGCATTTAGGGTAAATCTTATTGCCTTAAATGAAAAGGGAATTAGTAAGCTAAGTCCAATATCTACCTAAGATAATATAAGTAAAGACTTCGGATGATTAATTGGACTTAGTAGGTTAGCGATGCGAGGTCAGTATTATCACTCGACGGAAGACTGCCCTTTCATTGAGGCTACCAGCAATCGGGTGCACCTACTGCTGATGTAAGATATCACTAATCGTAGGACCCGTGATAAGGAGAGAGATTGTGCCTGCTTTCTTAATTGAATAGTATTTAATGGTCCAAATTTGGAATTAGGAGCAGTAAGGGATATCTACATAGGGGTTCGCTTCTGGTTTGAGGGCTAAGTGGCTGATGGGTCTGCCACTTTCCTAAAAGGAAGTATTAAGTAACCTAGTAAGATTCTAATAAATAAGGTTGTCTCTATAAGGGTCCACTTCATTGTTGAGGTATTAAGTGGCTATTTTACTGCTTGCCTCCCTACCGAAAAATGTAACCTAATGAGATTTCATATTTATAATAAAGAGTGATAGTGGATATCTCAGGAAAGGTTCGCTTCGGGTTTGAGGCAATAAATGGCTGTAGGGTTCGCCATTCTCCTAAAAAGAAAGATTAAGTAACTGGTGAGATTTCATGTGATGTCAGCTAGATAGTACTAGTGTGGAGTCCGCCTTAGGGTTTGGTGTTAAATGATGAAGGCCTATATGTAAATAGGTGTTAAATAGTCAGGGATCTGCCTAGTCCTTATTAATGAGGTATTAAGTGGCTTAGGTTCACTCTCACATATCGCTAAGGCCGTAATAACGATAGTAACAGTGAGGAGTCCATCTAAGGATAGGTATTAAGTGATGGGGACCTGCTTAAAATATGGGTATTAAATGGTTGGAAGTCTGCCTATTCCTTTATAACAGTATTAAGTGGCTTGGGTATTGTCTATTACATGGCTACGATTTTATTGGCTATAGGCGCGGTAATAGTTAGACATTAAATGTCGGAAGCCTTAAATAGTGGTTAGAGGTCTTTATAGTTAGGACCCACCAACCATTGACAACATTGTTAGGAAACCATCTTGGAAATAGGTCTTAAATGATGGGCTCTACCTTAATTTAGGTCTTAATGATGGGATCTGCCTTGATTGAGGTCACAAATGGCATTTTCTGCCTATTTCACTTTTAAAAGTATTATAGAAGTCCGCTTCATTTAGAAGTATTAAGTGGCAAATGGATGTGAAAGTATTGGGTGGTTGATGAGGCTTCATTGATATTTTTTACCTTAGGAAGAGGCAAGTAAGTAATCGTGTGTGCAATGCAGGGTTAGATTTGAATTGCTAACCTTAATGAACATAAAAATTAAATGAAAACCAATCCGCAAAAATTTATGTTATGGATAGTTTATAGATTTTCCAATCACCAGAACGTTGTTTTACCCCCTCCCTCCTCCTTACAACCCAAAAGGTTGATTTACAGGAACATGTCACTGGAGCTGGATGTGCTTTGTTGTTGGAGAAGTCTTCATTTCTCTCATGCTCGATGCTGATGTGACAATCTGCCATCTAAGGAATGCCATTAATTCCAAGTTAGTAGTCATAGTCAGCATTCTTATCCTATTTTTTTGCTGCGAGTTTAGATTTCCATCAACCTCTTATAATGCTCACACCTATTTGTAGGTACCAAATCTAATGATCCATGCTTTGATGGACGTGAGTTTCGACTCTTTCAAAATTTAGGCTAATGGAGGTACGGGTTGTTACATTTGATATTAGAGCCTACGTTAATGGACCAGAGGAATTAGGATAAATTGAGAGAAAGTATTCGTACTTTTCTATCTAGTAATATTATATTCTTACGCTAGAATCTAAGAGTTCCAACTATAGAAGTTGTTGTAGTTGCACTCTGAGGGAATGGGAAAAGCAACTATGGGTTAGAAATATCTTAGAGTTAAGATTTCATGCCGACTTTGAAGTACCCCACAGAGTGCCGGCGATGCGTAATGCGCTGTTGATGTAGAGCATAAGTACGACATATGGAAGAATCCCGGAGACTGGAAGTGTTTGACTTGACGGTTGAAATTCTAGCTACCTTGTTTTTTGGATTTGATGATGAATTCAAGCTGGAGACAAACATTTACTCCAGATGGTCGGGAAATTAGAGTCTGTAAGTCGCAATTGTCCGGAAGCAAGTTTTTTCCAGGATGCATTTTCTGATCACCTCTTTGATGGCAAACCAAAATTTTATTTGAATAATTAATATCAATTCCTTAGCCCAAAAACTATGAGAGAATTTTTATAAAGTATATTTGGAAATGCCATAGATTTTGGAAAAAAAAGGTTTTCAAAGGATTTCTTTTCCTAAAGATTTATTTTGGAAATTTTGTTTCTGGAAATTTTTGAAATTTTAATTCTAAAAAAAACGTATACCACTAAGTTGGTCATGTTAAGAAATTTTTTGTTTACAAAAGATTGATTTTTGAGATCCTTAAACATATATATATATATATATATATATTAATGAAGGTTTGATTTTGATTTTTGGCAAATATAAGTTTGATTTTTGAGGGAAGTTTTGGTATGAAATAGTTTCTATTATTTAGAAACAAGTATAACGATGCTTATATTTAGCTTAGTGATTTTTCATTTTATAAAATCGATGATTTTAGATTTTCTCTATTTAAGGTATAGACAAAATAAGAATGATATTCAATTTATTGGGGAACGCAGTTTGAGGTGTTGTTGTACCCACCAGCTATTGGAAAAAAATATTTCTATACGAAGTAGGTAGGAAATAACAGTTGGAATATTTTTGGGTTTTGGAATTGTTGTTGGTTGCAGAAGTTTTGTTGGGACTACTGTGAATTGTTGGAGCATGGTTCAAGACTAGGCGGTAGGCTTTGATACTACCGTGATGAGGATGGTAATTTTTCGGATTGTGTCAAACCGAACGAGACGGCGTGAAATGATTGTTATTATTTAATCCAACTCTAATTAGATCTAGTTCAACTAACACCCAAAGCCCGTCTAGCGGTTAACCACTTTGCTGTGAACCAAGAGTGGACTAACAGTTAAATGAGTTTTGGCATAACTTGAATCTAGAACGGGACTATAAAAGTCGCATTCGAATTTCCTAGTTTCTTTCTTTCGTTCTCCTTCTTCAACAAGCCGAACCATATCTCCATCCTCCTCCTCATCCATGTATCAGCCCCTCTCTTCTATTCCTCCCCTAGGGGACACCGTTTTCCCTAGGTGCAGCAACCTCGCCTTTCCCTTATGCTGATTTTGCACGTTAGATCTCGCCCCACCATCACTTTAGATCTAAACCTTATTTCCTCCCTTCGACCACTTCTTAGCCCAAGACACCTTTCTGCACTGCCGGTTTTTCCTCACACCATTCTGGTCTCAACCCTCAAGAGACCACCGGAATGAGTAGAAGGTTTCACCTCTTTTGGGCAGGAAGAGCTATACGTCACGGTGGGATTAGCACTGATCCTCTGCTTTGAGACTTTTGAGCAAGAATGTTAATGGTGCCGCATCTTCCCTTTTGATGGAGGCAATAGTTTGATTCATTCGGAGGTAAAGGGTATCTTGATTGAGCTAAATAATGAAGATGTCTTTAAGATGTTGGAGGCCTCCACGAAGGACGCAGACTTAGATGATTTAGAAGTGGTCGAATCAAAGATTTGCAGCAGATCTTTTCCTCAAGATGTCAGTGTTTGGAAGATGGATAATCCACTTTCAATTATCTTTTTGATTATGTGCATCATTCGGCACAACGTCACTCCTAAGACAAGAAGTTACACCTGCATTTATCCTATGGTGAGGAAGACCGCCTATGCTAATATTGACGACATTGCTATTAATTGACTCGCACCCTTTTGATTTAATTTGTTGATCAAGGATCAGCGCCTCACTTTTTGTATTTTTATCCATCCACTCTTGTCTTCAGGTAATATAGGTGAACCTCCATGGAAAGGAAGTTTAGTAGAAAGTTCCTTCTACCATCATTAGATCCTTCCTTAGGAAGATGGCAATTCCGAAGTCGTCAGTAACACCAACTGGGCCAATGGCATGAGATTGGGTGCATAGCCGCCAAACTATGACAAGTCAAGGATGTAGCAATGGATCGAGCTCCAGCCGCGGAGCAAGGCATCTAGTAGTCCATAAGCATTATTTTGGGGGTCATGATATTGTTTTCTTTTCCCTTCCAGCATTTGCTCTATTCTTTTAGGTTGTTTGGGTTGTAATTGTTAGTTGTCTCTTGAAAAGGCGCACATGATATTATGATTTTCTATTTATTTACTGTGTTATTGTTTTTGGACATGCGCACCACCTCTATATATGCATAGTAAAGAAGCGGTATAAATATGGGAATCTCATAAAGACACTTAACTAACAGTAAATGCAACATAAAATGTTAAGTTTTTGGATAAAGCTTAGTTGTAGAATTTTTGAATTTTTTTTATGCATTTAGCGCATAAGCGATTTCCAACTTTGCTGAGATCGTGGCTTAGTTTGTCAAAAAATTTTGAGAAGGAAATATTTTTAAATGTTTCCCCTTGATTTGAAAAGTTCACTTTTGAAAGGCAAAAAATTTTGGTTTTAGTTATTTTTGACTCTTTAATTATTTTGGATTTTTTATTCAAAATTTGATTTTTAAGGAAAAATGCGCATCTAAATATTTTGGATTTTATTTTCCAAATGACGTACAAATTTGAAAAGTGAGAAAGATTCTTATGAAATCTTTGATTTTGAAGGCCACATATTAGGCATGGGAAGGAAAATAGTGTTAGAACTTGCACACTAAGCGATGCATTAGGGTGTACGATACGACAAATGTCAACGGTAATAAGGAAAAAATGATTTTAGCATTGGAAATTTCTATTTGCATACCTTGTCGACAATGCGCGCGAGTCTATCTTTAGACTCAATTCCGTTTTAGAGCTTGAAATAAGTCTCCTTAGGCATTTTGTGGTGCAAAATTTTGGAGTAAATCGGGGCAGCGGGGAAATTTCCACTATACTATGGGAATAGGAAGATTGCATAGTGGAAAGAATGTTAAATTCTTCACCCAAATTCCTGTTTTGGGTATAGGATTAAAGTTTAGAAAGTGATTTTTCGATACGTTAGATTATTGGATGATAGGAAATAGATGCAAAAATTGGTTGCTTCATACTTCTATTGGTAGGAGTATGGGAGTTTTGGTTGAAAAGATTTTTCAAAAAGCTACATACATATACGTCTACCGGTATATATGTAGGTTATTTGCTTCATGTTTCCAAAAAAATGTTTTCAAAATGCATTCATATAGGAGGATCTGATTTAGAATCATTCTGCATACATATTTTCTATATGATGATATAGTAATAAATAATGCACTTTTGCATGTTTGGTTTGAAAAATTGGTTGTATAGTTTAGAATAATTATGAGCCAAAACCATGACTTAGTCATTGGTGAAATTTTGAGGACAAAATTATTTTTAAGGAGAGAAGAATGTAACACCCCGTAATTTGGCGTCAGCTATTTAATTAGTTAGTCAATCAATTAATTAGGCTGCAAAAATAGAACTTATGCAAATGATGGAATTTTCCACGAAACTTGCACTACTACGTTCGTGGCAATACCTAAGCAACTTTCAAATTTGGATTTTTGCGATCGGAGTCCAAATGAAGAAGTTACCGATGAAAAACGAATTCGGAACAAAAATAAATAAATAAGAAAAATTAACCTTTACTAATTAATCAACAAGGCCTACAGGCCGACCTGTTATTAAGACCGATCGACACCTGGCGGTCGATCGATGCTCCATGGGCAGTTGACCGGTCGCCTTCAGGCGACTAGGCATAGCCTAGGCCCTAGGGTCCGGATTTAATATATTTCGATCTAATGGTTCTGATTGATTCTAGCATCTATAATTCAGGCCTAGCCCTCCCTTCTCATCTCATACTTTTCAAGAGGCAGTAGCGAAGCTCTGCCATTTTCTTATTCTCCACTTCCTTTCTAAACTATAAAAAATAATATTTTTATATCTATATTCATACAAATTGAAGAAGAATAGAAATCCAATAAAAAGGAAATGAGAAGAGAATCAACTACACGCATATTTGAGATAATTTATACAATTATATCTATTTTCTCTTTCAATCTCAAATCTCTCAGATCTGCAATTCAAATGTATGTATATACTATTTTATACATATCTCTTGGGTTAAAAAGGATTTGGAGATGAATCAAAGATTCTACTTTAGATCTGGAGATTTGGACCGCTTTTAAAAGGTGAGTAGGAAATTTTATAGGTTGTTATAATATGAAAATTACCCGTTGATATTTAATTGATTTTTATAACTGAATAATTGTATATGAGTTGTAGGCAACAAATTGAACATAATCTAAATATAATAAATATCGCCTACAAATTCTTGTTTATGAATTGATTTAGAATTGTTTACAACCTCATTTGGAAATCAGTCCTAAAATTATAAATTTAGAATATTGATTTGAATGAAATTTGTTCCAAGTCTGATATAGGTTGTATAATAATGTTATAAATTTGGATTATTAACCTAATCTTGTAGGAATGTAAATTTTTCTATGTTTGGAATTGTTAGAATTTAGATTGGTTTAATATTTGTAAATTAGTTTGTTTTCTTTTCCTTTTTAAAAAAAATACAGTACTTGATCTAACAAGGAATAGATGCAAACGAAAAGAGAAAAATATGTGTAAAGTGTGAATCCATTATAGTTTACACCGTCTATTTCAGTAATAAAAAGAAAAGATTATTTCTTGTAATTTCAAACAATGTAATCTTTTAAAGTTAATCATTTTTTTGGGCTGATTTATGGAAATTATAGCGGATATTCTTTTTAGATATGATTCCAACGATTGAACATGGAAAGAATATTCTAGTGAAGATATATAACTAGAATATATTTGATAAAAGTAGATACTTGTATGTAATTTTCTAGGCTTAAAATAATTAAATAAAAAGCTAATAACGACGCTTGCATGTAATATTCACGTCAGGATAAATAATTAATAGGAAAAGAATTTAGAAGGTTGTAATTCCAATAAACTGCAAATAGATGGCAATAAATATGGGAGTTGAAATAATTTGATAAGGTACATGAATTAATGGAACAGATAAATAAAAATGTTGAATTAATAACTATGGAATAATTAAATAGGTTACTAATTTGAAATTAGTAGTCATAAATAAATGTCTTAGGAATTGTTCATTAGGATTTTATGGACAAATTGACATTTAGGAGCACTATAAGGGGGTTAATGGGTAGATAAGCATTTAGGGTAAATCCTATTACCTTAAATGAAAAGTGAATTAGTAAGCTAAGTCCAATGTCTACCTAAGATGATATAAATAATGATGTAGGATGGTTAAGTGGACTTAGTAGGCTAGTGACGCGAGATCAGTAGAGTCACTCGGCAGAAGAGGTCACTCAACAGAAGACTTCCCTTCACTTTGAGGCTACCAGTAGTCGGGTGCACTTTCTACTGATGTGAATTATCACTAATCCTAGGACCCATGACGACATGAGAGATTGAGCCTACTTTCTTAATTGAAAAGTATTAAATGATCCAAGTTTGGAATTAGTAGTTGTGAGGGATATTTGTACAAGGTTTCACTTCTCGTTTGAGGTATTAAATGGCTGTAGAGTCTGGCACTCTCCTAAAGGAATTATTAAGTAATCTAGTGAGATCATAATAAATAAGGATGTTTCAAAAGGGTTTACTTCAGTGTTGAGGTATTAAGTGGCTATTTTAGGGCCCGCCTCCCCATAGAAAGAATTAACCTAATGAGATTCCTTATTTATAATTAAGACTGATCGTGAATATCTCGGAAAGGGTTTCCTTCAGGTTTGTGGTATTAAGTGGTTATAGGTCCGCCTCTCTCCTAAAAAGAAGTATTAAGTAACCTAGTGAGATTCCAAGCGATGTCAGCTAGATAATACCAATGAGGAGTCTACCTTAGGGTTAGGTATTAAATGACAAAGGCTTACTTATAAATGGGTGTTCAATGGTCAGGGGTTCACCTTGTCCTTATTAATGAGGTATTAAGTGTCTTAGGTACACTCTCTCATATTGCTATGGTCGTAACAACGATAGTACCAGTGAGGAGTCTACCTAGAGATTGGTATTAAGTGATAGGGACATGCCTAGAATATAAGTATTAAATGGTTAAAAGTCCGTCTAATACCTTTTAAAGTATTAAGTGCCTTGGGTATTGTCTATTACATGGCTATGATTTAATTAGCGATAGCCATGGTAATAGTTGGACATTAAAGGGTTGAAGCCTTGAATAGTGGTTAGAGGTTGTTGTAGTTAGGACCCACCAACCATTGAAGACACTGTTAGGAAACCGCCTTGGAATAGGTCTTAAATGACGGGGTTTACCTTGATTTATGTCTTAAATGATGGGGACTACCTTGATTGAGGTCTTAAATGGCAGAGTCTACCTATTTCCCCTTTAAAAGTATTATAGAATCCCGCTTCATATTTAAAAGTATTAAGTGGCAAATGGACGTGAAAGTGCTGGTGGTTGTTGAGGCTTCATTAGTATTTTGTGCCTTGGGAAGCAGTAAGTAAGTAATCATATGTGCAATGCAAGGTTATATTAGAATTTCTAACTTTAATGAACATAATAAGTAAATGGAAACCAATATGTGTAAATTTATGCTATTGATAGTTTATAGATTTTCCAATCACTAGAACGTTTTTCTGACTCACTCCTGATTACAACCCACGTGATAGATTTAGAAGAAAGGGTCATTAGAGCTAGATGTGTTTTGTTGTTGGGGAAGTCTTCTTATTCTCTTATGCTCGATGCTGATGTGACAATCTTCTATCCAAGGAATACCATTTATTCCAAGGTAGTAGTCATAGTTAGTATTCTTATTTGACACCCCACCTCTATACCCACGCTAGCCAAGAACACTATGGTGTAATGCTGTCAACTAGCACGGAGAATAAGGCTGTTGAGGAGCGACCATCCGTGTAATTGCTTTGCGCGAGCACCGATATGTCAGATAGTATAACATACATTTTATTTCAAGAGGAAATCCGACATACCGATACAAACACAAAGCTACTACACAGTGGCTATAATAATCTTCGGAAACAAATATAGAAATAAGCATAACACAAATCAGTCACAGATAATTCATATCACAAAGGCGGAAGAAGATATGAATATATAACTAACACATGAAAGTGTATATCAGAGTAGTGGTAAAAAAGATCCACAATAATACAAAAGAATAGCAACACGTGCTATACAAAAGAATACATCTATGAGTCCATATCTCAAGAGTATACAACAAAATAAACTACTAATCTAAGTAGTTAGCCAAAAGTCAGAGAAATCAATCCCATGTGAGAAGTCAAGCTGAAGCACCTGTAACATCTCGGTCTGACCCGAGTATTATTTAATAAGAAAATAATAAATGGATCAGTCTAGCTATAAATATCAGATGACATGATATAGAATAAGAGATATGGCATAAACATATAATATCCATAATGGCATACAACTATAAGTATGAAATTGAAACTCAACATGAGATTAATCAATATCACAAAAATCTTCACAAAGATCCAAAAAGGGTTTCATACCCAAAACTTGAATTCACAACAAGTCAATGACACACGAATTCACCAATGCACAAAAATTAATAAAGCATATCAATAGAAATCACAAAAATAGGTGAAGCATAAATTCCAGAATTCAACACACGAAATCCAGAAATCACAAGAAAGGGAGGGGAGGCCTATCACATGAACGGGAGCATTAAAACTCACCAACATATGTATCACACGAACGAGAAGCTATCTCATGGTAGCTAGCCATTAATTTTTGGCACACGAATGGCCCGAAGACCATGGGGAGCTACCCCACATGTGTGAGTCGAAATCACACCGAAACAAAGAGACATCGCACAATTGCTAGTCTAAATCTTAAAATGATCGTCATGATCAAAGAGAAGTGTCAATTACAGTAAGCTAGTAAATATATGAGCTTAGCTTCATGTCCCATAACCACTAGCTTAACTTAAATATTTACGAACAAATTGTAGATCTCCACTAGAAAATTGTCACAAGAGATTCAATCGAACAAGTCCAAGAATTAACCAACGAAGTAAACGCAAGCGTTTCATACCACTCGTTTTACTAAGTCGTTTAATTAGATTTCTCATACGAGTGAGGTAAAGGCTTGTATATACTAATAGATTGGAAAACGGTTTAAGAAAACGAGCTTTGTAATAAAATAGTGTTGAAATCATTTGAAGAAAGAGTTTTGATATTTACTACTAGTATAGAAAACCTTTATATTTTTAAAGTGACAAATCACAAAGAAGATTGTAGGAAAAATCAATCACTAAAATTCACATACGAAGACGTGAATGAAAATCCAAAGAAATCGATACTGAATCCATCAAAGTGGATATATCCTAAATTCCCAAAGAAAATGTCATCAAAGTCGATAATAAATGATAGCGACAAATAGGAAACAACACAAATCGATTAAAGTTGGAAATTCAAGCAACTAGGCGAAATAGGCAAAATATCATCAGGTCGGTCGGTCGGCCGGCTACAGAGCTCGGTCGACCGGACCAGAAAAACAGAAATGCTTGGGGTAGCAGGTCGGTCGACCGGACCCTGAGTTCGGTCTGTCGGACCTGTAACCTGCACTTCCTAACAGAGGCTGGGAAGTGCCTGGGTAGCAGGTCGTTCGGCCGGACCCTGCACTTCTACTTTCATCCAAAAATCAATAAATGCAAGAATGGAATTATCGAGATATTCATAGAATACTTGATTTATAAAATGGATGAAATAAGCTGGACAAGCTGAATGACAAAATAAGTCATTCATAAGAATCATAACGAGTGCGGAATGCGGTAAGTGGAATGCTAACTCCCGCAACTCATAGCCAAATGAAAATCGGTGGCAAGGTCGAGCCGAGAAGACCTTATCACCATACAAGATATTGCATAGGTGATAATCCTAAGACAAGTCCAAACAAACTGGAAAATGTCACAAACTATTTAAATGAGAGAAGTAAAACTTTCCTCATCATGAGGGTTTAAAGAATAAAAATCAATGCCACCAAAATTTGAAATCGGAAGCACAAAGAAAAATAGAAATCTGCTTAACAGATTAAAAATGTCGAAGATGAATAGTCCACTAGGGACAAAGGTATGGCTTCAAAATGAAAAAGCCAATCCTTTAACACAAATCAATTCCGAAGCCTAAGTAAAAAAATATCGGCTCGGAAAGAAAAATCACATAAAATAATTTCGACATCAATAGAAAGCAAATTGAGTGTTGCGGATCTACCATCCAGATTCGCAATTCTCAAGGAGGACATCAAGCCCAAAATTGTTTAAAGGGAAAGAATCAACAAGTTCTTTTGATATAGAATAGTGAGGTGGAACCCATATCAAAAAGAACACGAACAAGATAACCACAAAGCAAATGTCATCAAGGATTGAATGAGAAATACCTTGACCAAGAGAAGTGTCACAAGGGGCTTGCACGACTTTCAACTTTCCCTCCCTCTTGCTAGGAGTTTGGGACATGTAGATAAGTAATGACCCGAGCCTTTGCAATAGCGGCAATAGAGGGGTTTTGGGCACTTAATTACATAATGGTCCGTGAAACCACAATTGTAGCATTGTTTACGACTTGGGGTTGGAGTCTTGGCTATCGAAGTTTCTTGTTCCACCTTCTTCTTGCTTTGAAGTCTGGGACATGAAGACACATAATGGTCCGCACCTTTGCAATAGCGGCAAGAGATAGGTCTAGGACACTTATTTATATAGTGGTCCCTAGAGCCACAATTGTAGCATTCTCCACGATTAGGGATTGGAGTCTTTTCTACAAAAGTAGTTTGCTTCACTCTCTTATTGGGATTAAGGCTCTTGAACTTAATATGCCTCCTCTTGGAAGTCCCAACATAACAAACACTTCCTTTACCAACCTCTCCATGAAGAAGAGTAACATCCACAAGCTGATTGAAAGAAACTTCAAGTTTCAAAGGTAGAACCATTTCGGGGTTCTTACTCAAAGCACAGTTAAACTCTTAATTCTTTACAAGATCCAAAAGTTGTTGGACAGTCATGAATGCGCCATCCAGAGAAGGGCTACTGGATTGACCAGCGCTAGGACTGCTAGGACTAACTATTTCCCTTCCTTTAGAAAAGAAAGAAGGAGAAAAGTTATTCTCAAAATAAATATCAAGCAATCTTGATAGATAAAACAAGGAATCATAAAAGAAAATAGGACAGGACGGTACGAAGACCCGAATAAAATCCTAAAGCACGACTCCTAAGAAAGACTTAGGACGATGATCCTTGTTATAATATTCCATATTGTTCCGAAGTTTGGCTCTGATACCAAGCTGTGACGCCCCACCTCTATACCCACGCTAGCCAAGAACACTACGGTGTAATGCTGTCAACTAGCACGGAGAATAAGGCTGTTGAGGAGCGACCATCCGTGTAATTGCTTTGCGCGAGCACCATATGTCAGATAGTATAACATACATTTTATTTCAAGAGGAAATCCGACATACCGATATAAACAAAAAGATAAGACACAGTGGCTATAATAATCTTCGGAAACAAATATAGAAATAAGCATAACACAAATCAGTCACAGATAATTCATATCACAAAGGCGGAAGAAGATATGAATATATAACTAACACATGAAAGTGTATATCAGAGTAGTGGTCAAAAAGATCCACAATAATACAAAAAAAAAGCAACACGTGCTATACAAAAGAATACATCTATGAGTCCATATCTCAAGAGTATACAACAAAATAAACTACTAATCTAAGTAGTTAGCCAAAAGTCAGAGAAATCAATCCCATGTGAGAAGTCAAGCTGAAGCACCTGTAACATCTCGGTCTGACCCGAGTATTATTTAATAAGAAAATAATAAATGGATCAGTCTAGCTATAAATATCAGATGACATGATATAGAATAAGAGGTATGGCACAAACATATAATATCCATAATGGCATACTACTATAAGTATGAAATTGAAGCTCAACATGAGATTAATCAATATCACAAAAATCTTCACAAAGATCCAAAAAGGGTTTCATACCCAAAACTTGAATTCACAACAAGTCAATGACACACGAATTCACCAACGCACAAAAATTGATAAAGCATATCAATAGAAATCACAAAAATAGGTGAAGCATAAATTCCAGAATTCAACACACGAAATCCAGAAATCACAAGAAAAGGGGGGAGGCCTATCACACGAACGAGAGCATTAAAACTCACCAACATATGTATCACACGAATGAGAAGCTATCTCATGGTAGCTAGCCATTAATTTTTGGCACACGAATGGCCCGAAGACCATGGGGAGCTACCCCACATGTGTGAGTCGAAATCACACCGAAACAAAGAGACATCGCACAATTGCTAGTCTAAATCTTAAAATGATCGTCATGATCAAAGAGAAGTGTCAATTACAGTAAGCTAGTAAATATATGAGCTTAGCTTCATGTCCCATAACCACTAGCTTAACTTAAATATTTACGAACAAATTGTAGATCTCCACTAGAAAATTGTCACAAGAGATTCAATCGAACAAGTCCAAGAATTAACCAACGAAGTAAACGCAAGCGTTTCATACCACTCGTTTTACTAAGTCGTTTAATTAGATTTCTCATACGAGTGAGGTAAAGGCTTGTATATACTAATAGATTGGAAAACGGTTTAAGAAAATGAGCTTTGTAATAAAATAGTGTTGAAATCATTTGAAGAAAGAGTTTTGATATTTACTACTAGTATAGAAAACCTTTATATTTTTAAAGTGACAAATCACAAAGAAGATTGTAGGAACAATCAATCACTAAAATTCACATACGAAGACGTGAATGAAAATCCAAAGAAATCGATACTGAATCCATCAAAGTGGATATATCCTAAATTCCCAAAGAAAATGTCATCAAAGTCGATAATAAATGATAGCGACAAATAGGAAACAACACGAATCGATTAAAGTTGGAAATTCAAGCAACTAGGCGAAATAGGCAAAATATCATCAGGTCGGTCGGTCGGCCGGCTATAGAGCTCGGTCGACCGGACCAGAAAAACAGAAATGCTTGGGGTAGCAGGTCGGTCGACCGGACCCTGAGTTCGGTCGGCCGGACCTGTAACCTGCACTTCCTAACAGAGGCTGGGAAGTGCCTGGGTAGCAGGTCGGTCGGCCGGACCCTGAGTTCGGTTGGCCGTACCTGTAGCCAGCACTCCTCAAGCCAATCCAATGAACGCCAAATTCTTCCATATTGCTATCGGTCGAGCATTGGCACTAAGGGTTTACGCCAATCGACTACCCGGCCATATAAGCTCTTCGTTGCATCACCAAAAACACATTCAAAAATCAAAGTTACGATTTTTAAAGATTTGAACCCAAAACACTAAAAATTGGAATATTCACCAAATCAATCCAAACCAAAAGCAATTGCACAAGAATAAGTGTTAGGAATTCACACCTAACAATCGGAGATAAACATAGACTAAGATGTGAGAAAAAAATCTCACCTTTGAACCCAAGCAATTGAAGAAGAAGCTTGAAAGCAAAGGGGAATCAACCACTCTTCAAATCCAACTCAAGAAGCTTGATTCTAAGCTACAAAGAGAAACATTTCCCAAATTTAGGTTTACGAATTTCTGAAATTGATAAGAGAATGAGTTGGAGAAGAAGAAGAGAAGCTTACCAATGGGTTCTTCTATTAGTTTGGAGATAGAGTTTGATTTGCAAAAGAAAACAAGGGCTTGGAGTTTTAATTTCCTCTTCCACTCTCCATTAATATAGAAGCTTGAGTATTAGGAAATGAGGAATGAAGTAATGAAGAGGAGAAGGGGTTGGGACTGAATACATAGGTGGGGTTATTGGGCTCAGCCCAAACCAAAGCCCTAAGTAAAAAGTAGCAAAAATCAACTTACTCCAAACATATCGAAGCTTATACTCAAAAAGGTCGCAAACGGTATTTTAAACTCAATGGGAGTGGTCCCGAGTCCTAATTCGACCGTATGCAAAAAGTAGCTTTTCGGACCAAATTCCGAGTATCGATAAAATATTTAAATAAAAAATTTAAATATAAAATCGACAAATATGCGGGTTGTTACAGACTCCCCTCCTTAAATAAATTGCGTCCTTACAATATTTAAGAAGAAGATATATAGTAACAACCATAAAAGCATATTCAACACAAAAGAAGTTTGAAATAAGAAGTTCACCTCAAAGAGCACGAGAAAGTAAGTCTGGATGTGTTCACACGATGAACTCTCTAGATTCCCAAGAACAATCCTTAGGATTTGAAGACCATTGAACTTTAACAAGCGGAACATCTTTATTTCGAAGTCGTTTGACTTCCGAAGCAATGATACGAATAGGATGTTGCTCATAAGTTAAATTAGGTGAAACTTCAATCTCTTCCACAACACCGGGCTCAAGAATAGAATCGGAATCTCGAAGACATTTCCGAAGTTGAGAAACGTGAAATACGTCATGGATAGCAGAAAATTGAGCCGGTAATAAAAGGCGATAAGCCACAGAACCAATACGTTCGGTGATAGGAAATGGCCCAATATATCGAGGCGCTAATTTTCCCGATCGACTGAAATGTACAACACCTTTCATAGGTGACACGCGAATGAACACAAGATCTCCCACAGAAAACTCTAATTTCCTTCTTCGGTTATCGGCATAGGATTTTTTGTCTACTTTGGGCTTCTTTCATCCTATGACGAATAAGATCAATCTTTTCCGTGGAATCACGAATAAAATCTAGACCAAAAACCAGCTTCTCACCGGCCTCAAGCCAACAAGAAGGAGATCGACATGGCCTTCCATAGAGTGCCTCGAAAGGTGCCATACCAATACTAGAGTGGAAGCTATTATTATAGGAAAACTCAACAAGAGAAATATGATCTTCCCAACTTCCATCAAAATCAAGCACACAAGCACGAAGAAGATCTTCAAGAGTTTGATTCACTCGCTCGGTTTGTCCATCGGACTGGGGATGATAAGCGGTGCTAAAATTAAGCTTCGTTCCCAAAGCTTTTTGAGGACTCTTCCAAAATCCACTAGTTAACAATGGATCACGATCACTAACTATAGAAGTAGGAACTCCATGTAATTTAACAATCTCTTTAACAAAGAGTTTGGCTGAAAGAGGAACGGTTCGGTTAGACCAAACGGGAATAAAATGGGCAGATTTAGTAAGCCTATCAACAATCACCCATAAGCTATCATGACCCGAACGAGAACGGGGAAGGCCATCTATAAAATCCATGGAAATTTGGTCCCACTTCCAAATTGGAATCTCTAAAGGTTGCAATAACCCACCGGGCCTTTGATGTTCGGCCTTAACGAGTTGGCAAGTCATGCAACACTTAACGAAGTTAGCGATGTCAAGTTTCATTCCCTCCCAATAATAAAGTCGCTTCATATCCGCGTACATTTTGCTACTACCGGGATGAATGGTAAATTTAGAATGATGAGAATCTTCTAAAATATCTTTACGAAGATCACTAATATTTGGCACGATAAGTCTACCAAATTTTCGAATGCCGCCACAAGAATCTTGAGTATTAGGAAATGAGGAATGAAGTAATGAAGAGGAGAAGGGGTTGGGACTGAATACATAGGTGGGGTTATTGGGCTCAGCCCAAACCAAAGCCCTAAGTAAAAAGTAGCAAAAATCAACTTACTCCAAACATATCGAAGCTTATACTCAAAAAGGTCGCAAACGGTATTTTAAACTCAATGGGAGTGGTCCCGAGTCCTAATTCGACCGTATGCAAAAAGTAGCTTTTCGGACCAAATTCCGAGTATCGATAAAATATTTAAATAAAATATTTAAATATAAAATCGACAAATATGCGGGTTGTTACATCTTATCTTTTTATTACTTTCGCTATGAGTTTAGATTTATATCAATCTCTGATAATGCTCATGCTTATTTGCAGGTAGCAAATCCAATCTTTATTCTTTGATGGACTTGGTTTCTAATTTTTGTCAAAATTTAGGTTCATGGAGTTGCGGGTTGTTACAATGGAAGCTCTACCATTTTCCTTTCCCCTAAAATTTATAAATACACGAAATAGATTTAGATTGCACAGATACATTTTGAAGAAGAGTAGGAAAGAACAGAGGATAGCAAATAGGTTCAAATCAGGTTTGTACATCAAAGGTAAACTTTTATATCTTGTTCTAATTATTAAATCTAAATCTCTTTTGCTTAATCCAATTTCTAACGAGATCTGCATAAACATGGTCTATGTTCGAATAGGGAATCAAAAAGTGGAAATACAGATAACAAGGTTAGATTTTGATTAGATTTAGAGATTTAGAATCGCTAATTAATGGTGAGTGGGAATATTTTATATAATATTGGAATTTATCATTATAGACCTATTCCTATATGCCCGAGTCTGATAATTTAATTTTAAATTAATTTATATATATATATATATATATATAATGTTGAAGACTGTAAACTTGCCTATAAGTTTTTATTGATAATTACAAAAGCGTAATGATTAGATTTAATTTTGTAATTGCAAAATGATTTTAGTTATCAATTTTACATCGGATTAGTTGGCTGAAAACATAATGAATGGGTTTCATTTAATTTGATATTGATGATTGAGAATGAAAATAAAGTTAATTGGACTTTTGGGATTTTAGTGATATTTTAATTCATCGAAATGTATATCTTTGTAAGTGGATTTCCATATACCGTCAAGTTTAATTTTAGCAAAAGTGTGATGTTTAAAATGACAAGGAACAAATATATGTCTATAAAAGAAAGAGTGTACGAAATAAAGGAAGTTACTGTACTTTGTATTGTCAATCTTGACAAATAAAAATGAACTCTTCGTAATTACAAACATCGCATAGACCACCTCTTTATGACAAAATATGTAATTTTACTATGTAATAGTTAATTGTTAAAGTTTAGATTCCAATTTTTAAATGTAATAAATTCCAAAGGTGTAATATTTAAATAAGAAAGAAATTAAAACATTAATAAATGAAAACCAATGAAAAAGAAAGTCTTAATTGTAGGCAAGAGGAAGAAGTAGGAAATGAAATGGATTAAGTCTAATAATTGAATGAAATGAATTAAGTCTGATAATTTAACGAATTGATTAAGTCTGATAATTAAATGAAATGAATTAAGGCTGATAATTGAATGAAATGGATTAAGTCTAAAAACTAAATGAAATGGAATAGAAATCGAAGTTGAACTTGTGAATGTAGTAGCAATGATATTGATGACAGAAAATGAATACGGTAAATGAATTTGATAAGTGAAAAGTTAAACGTAAGTATAATGAAGACCTAGGGTCAAAATAAAAGATGTAGAGGCAGTAAAGAAAACGTAAGAAGAATAAATATACATGAATATGAAATATGCATATATGTAGCCTTAGATATGCATTTATGATGGGTGTGAATAATTATAAATTGTCTATTATAATTATAAAGTAAATAACTAAAGGTTGTTAGACTGGATTGGGATGCTGAAAATATATCCAACAAATAGGACACGGAACGACCCATACTTTTATGGTGCTCTGAATATTTAAATTTTGGATATTTAAATATATAATTGATTTATTTTATCGATGGGCTAAAAACTTGATTTTTGCAGATGAACTTTTTAGGGGACAGGATTATTTCTGTTTGGTCCAGATGTTCCAAGCGAGCCAGAATGAGTATAAGTATCGATATATTTTGACTGTTTGATCTAAAGTTTGAAGGTCGAGTTCGATTCGTAAATTAAGCAAATCAAAATGGTTAACTTTTGTATACATTGGAATTAGGTTCCGAAAATAGTTCCATGAGTTTGGAGTAGGAGTATTTGGGTAGGAACTTCAACGAGTACGCCTCGACTGAAGTTCGTGTATTTTGGGGAATGAATAGTGTTGAACATCATCTTTCTAAACCTTTGTTTGTTGAACTTGAGCTTGTATTTTCACAAAATAGAAGTTTAAAATTTATTAATCACTTTGGTGAATGATATTTGAATTTAATTAGACATTTTAATTGATGATTTTTTAATTTAATAAATAATTTTAACTAATGAAATTTAAAATTATTTATTTTAACTAAAGATATATTAATGTAATTACTCATTTTAACTAATGATGTTTTAAGTTAATTAATAATTTTAACTTTTGATGCTTAAAATTAATTAATTATTTTAATTAATGATATTTGAATTTAATTAGACATTTTAATTGATGATTTTTGAATTTAACTAATCATTATACTTAATTATATTTAAAATTAATTAACCATTTTAGTTAATGATATTTGAAGCTACTTGATCGTTTTAGTTAACGATGTTTTAAAGTTAATTAATTGATTAGATAAAAGTGTTTTTTAAGTTAATTAACTAATTTAATAAAAGTTTTTTCAAGTTAATTAATTAATTTAATAAAAGTGTTTTTAGTGTTAATTAACTTATTAAATAAAAAGTGTTTTAAAATTAATCAATTGATTTGAAAAAAATGTTTAAAGATAATTGATTGATTTATTAAAAAGATTTAAAGTCCAATTAATGATCCTTCGGGATGATTAACGTTATAAATCTATAGAGGTATTTAAATTGAATTATTATCTTCTAGGATAATAAATGTTGTTTTTAGAATTTATAAATCGTGGTTTATATATGAGAAAATCCTTTAAAAGAAATGGTTTTAAAATAAAGCTAAGTGTGAATTGCTTTGGGTTTATAGTAAACAATGTTTTAATGACATCTATTTTTTACCCTTGTTTTTATACACTTAGTATTATAATTTTCCCTTTTTAAAAGAATATTTCAAAAAGTGCTTTTAATGTGCTTTACAAATATCTGAAAAGTGGAAATCAAGCACAAGTGTGAATCAAATGTTTTAAAAGTTTGATTCATTTATTGGTGGTAAGTATATGCGATTTAATTCTCATACACAAATCACTTTATTATTCCCGATAGTTGATTTATCGACTATCGATTTCGATTCTGTTGTCTTCTTTGTATTTCACTGATTCAAGACAATTTGTTTGCTCATTTGGATTAGTTAAACTCTAGCTATTTTTAAAGTTAAGACTGCTATCGAGTCAAGTTAGATAGCAACACTACCTTGGCATGTCTGCCTTTATTCTTCTCCCTGAAATAGTACTAGTTTGTTTCCAATAGTTGATTTATTGACTACCGATTCTAATATCATTCTACATGCTTCATAAAATTAAGATGATTTGTGGCTCGTTATGAGCGTTGGCATCCTACAACATGGATAACTAAAACCAAACAGGGAGTAGGAGCCAAGCTATGCCCATTTAGGTATATTCACATTTACCTACTTGGAGCATCCTCCTACTTATGTTGGATAAATTAATTCTCCTTTTTTGATTCGAACCATGAAATGAATCTTCCCTTCTTTTGTGTTTTATCAATTTAAGACAATGTGTTGCTCATTTGAGGTTTGATATACTTTACTGAAAATGACTAAACCAAAGAGCGAGGAAAGGGGTGCACTCTTCTAGTCATTGTTGGAAAAACTTCTCTCCTTGTTTAATTCAAATATTTAAATTATTTCCTTAAGTGCACTAAGAAATGATTTGTGCTCTTCTCTATGTTTAATTAATTGTGTCCATTCTTTCAATTTATGATTTTTACCTTGTTTCTCCATTCTTTCTAGTTTGGATTTTATTCGGATTATTTCCATTCTTTCAAGTTTGGACTGTGATCTTATTTTTGCCCATTCATTAAGTATGAGATTTGTTCTTATAGGTACCCATCCTTTATAGTTGGATTTGTTTCTATTGTTTATTTCCATTCATTCATGTTTAGATATTGTTCCGATAGGGTGAATCCCCGTTCCGTGTTTGCGGCATGGTCCGACCAATTGTTTTATGTTTACCCCATTACTTGAGTTTTCTCACGCTAGTTTTCTAGACTGACCTGGTTGTTATTTTATTATAATGCTCGGGTCAGACCGAGTATTTTACCAGGTTGGCTTTGTGATATGGAATTCTTGAAGAAAAGCCGGATGTTCACTTTTCGTAGTATTTTAATTCCGCTGTATTATATTGTACACCTATCAGCAACTATAATGCCAGGATTTTATAACTGTGCAGCTGATAAGGTTTATTTTTAACTCTGATGCACTATATATTTTGGAATGATAGTTCATACTTTTTTTGTTATATTATATGTTGTCCATTCCACTATGAGAGTGTTTTCCCATGTTCTTTGTTCTTTTCTTTTTATTTTATTCTAATAATCTACCATTTCGATGATTCGATTTTTGGCATTTGAATACCATGGATGTATTCGGTGTCGACTTTCAATGGTTGAAAAGGCGCTTTGTTGCATATGGTATCAGAGCTAAAGATTAAGCGAGAACCATGGCTTTGGTAGGGTATAAATCATTAGAGATAGGATGAGTGAAACTTTAGAATGAGTTAAGTGTATTATATATACGAGAGCGTATTTGTCATTGCTACAAAAACCTATTGTGTTAATTATTAAGTATGAATTTTGAATTTTGGTCGAGACGTGGGATGCCACGGTATCGACAGGGATTGCAAAACACTTGAACGAGGCAAACAGACATGATATTGACTTTAGAAAATTGGTAAATGAAATATTTTACCTCTATTTTAAATATAAAAAGGAATAATTTTCAAACAACTTTTTATAATTGTAGAGTGTGTTTGTTTGTTTGAAAGTGATAATGGTTATTTATTATCATTATGGTTTGATCAATCATGTTTGATTAAATTAGGAGCGTTGATTGTTATTTTTTAATTGTTGATTATTTATGTTCATCTTATCTATAAGCATTTATTGTCTGAGTTTATAAACGAACCTCTTGTGAATTAATTTTCATAATTTGACTATAAGGTATTCGATTATATGTTGGGTTAAAAGTAAACTTTTAATAAAATTTGTTTAATATAATCCAAATTGTAGGATAAGACATTTAGAGAATAAATATTTAGGAAAATTTCATTATAGTAAGGAAGAGCTATTATAATACAAAACGACTTTTATATAAAGGTGATTTTACTTAAATTTGGTTTATAAAATGTGTTTAAAAGGATTTTTGAATTTAAGTCCTGAAGTTGTTTGAAATAAATTCAAAAGGATTTTGAAAATAATAATACTAATATTATTTAGGAGTATTTATAAATAAAAATATTTTTGAAGTGAAATTTTAAATGGAATGAATTTTATTTGGGGTAATTCGAGGAAAACAATTCGATTAGTTTCGTGGTAACCTGAATAATCTTCTATGTGATAATCGAATGTTGCTTGGCCAAACATTGTGCAGTACTTAGTAAATTATTTTCCTTATCATTGTGCGATCAAAATGAGTTCAAATTTGAACGAACCCAAAGTGAGTTTCGATAAATAAATTATTAAAGTTATTTCATAAAAGAGATACATGTAGTATGCTTTCAAAAATTAGTTTTAAAATTAAACACATGGTATTTATTTTTTAAGTTCTCTTAAAGGGAATCGATTTCAAAATAAAAGGTATTTTTGATTAAGAAAGATGATGTGATAAATGAATTTTACCCTTGAATAAGAAAGGTATAATTTGACACGGGTTTAAAATGGGTTAAAATAGATAGTAAAATTTTAATAAACATTGATTTATTAAAGCCGTAGCTTTGTTTGAAACACCTAAGTTCGTGTGAACTATTTGTTGTTTTTGGCTCAACCTATACACCATTCATTATAACGCCTCAAGTTAAAGAGGTCGATAGGTCGATTCAAAACTTTTTACAGTCCCATAATTTGTTTGTACCTCCATCTAAAATTTTTAAAAGTAAAATAAAATTGTTGTTTTGTATATACTCTTAGGATCTAGAATGGTATTATATAAGTAAATAAAATGGAGTAAGTTGTTATTTGATGTTTATAAAGAAATGTCTTTATAAATATTTTTAAACCTACGTGAAAATTTATGAAATAATTCAAAAGTACTTTTAGTGTTGAATAAAATACTAAATAGAAAATATAAATGATTTAAAAAAATTGGTGTATTTAAGAAACAAATAATTCAATAGAGTGACTTTCAATTTTGTCCTAGGGGAAATTAGGCAATCTTCTAGGCTATAACCAAAGGTTGATAAGCAAAAAGATACGCTTAGAGAATTATCTATATCCTTGGACAAATAAAAAGTTTTGAACCCAAGCTAAGATCTAATTATTAGTCATTTAACATTTTAAATAATGTAGAACTAGTTTATTCCATTATAGAATTTGATTGGATTTGATTATTTGATTTATATACCATTGTTTATAAAGTTTGAATTTTATGAACGGAGGTTTTTGAATTGTTGTCTATTAGAACTTAAATTCTGGTGCTTTTTGAAAAAACTGATTTCAAAAGAATTGTGGAAAGAAATAATAAAAAATTATTTTGAAAATTATTAATGAAGCGTTATTGTTTTAAACATTTGAAAGGAATATTTTAGAAGTGGTTTTTCAAATGTTTTTGTTATGAATAAAGTTGGGTAATTAGGGACTTTTCGATTTGAGAGATTCGCCAAGTATATTTCTTTGCTCTAATTATTTTTTCAGGAGGAACCAGAGTACCATTGGATGCTCTATGTTGTTTGATTCTAGAGTAATACCATGCTTCGATAGGGCGAGCCGTCTCCTTGTCATAATTGATTTTGGTTTTTGATCTATTTCTCTTTAGAGGAATTTGAAAATACATTTTAAATATAAAACCTAAGCATTTGGTTCTAAAATTTTCTTATGAAAATATTGGATGCATAGCATTTATTATTGAGTATTCTCTGTATTTTGTTGTATATGGTTGATATATAGTTTTTGGTTGCATATGGTTTTATTCATTTGAGTTGCATGTAAATTTATGTCATGCTAGTTTTTGTGTGTAGAGTTGCCTCGTTATTATCAGTTGCATCATATTGTCTTGTTGCATATGTTGTACATTATTTATGTTGTTTGAGCTTAAGATAAAAATAGCTAGTGTATTAATGTTTTGTTAGCCCGATTCTCTTTTGGATTATGTAAGTGCAAGATAGGTACAGATTAGCAAGAGGTTATTATTGGATTGTTGCGCACTTGCTGTGCTTTCGAGATAATTATGGGTTGCCAAGAAAATAAAATGCCAAAGAGTATATATTAGATTTAGATATTGGTGTTTGATTAGTGATTTTAGGCCCAAGATATGGAAGGATAGTTTTGGACTTTTGTTTTCTTTTGGTTGATTTAGGCCTGTTGAGGCGAGTTTTAGTTTTTTCGGATTAGCCATGAAAAGGAGGTGCTGTTGAAATTTTCTAGAATTCCAACTTAAGTTGAAAAGAAAGTTAACGCAAGGATTTTTAGACATGATTGATAGTCATAAGAATCGATGGCAAAGATTGTTAGAATAGCTCTAATTGACTTAGGAATTTTAGTGACAATATGGAAAGTTGTCACTATAGATGTGGTTGTAGTTACTTATTTGTTTCAAGTGTTCTCGATTTAGGTGAGAGTGTCATGTTGGCTGACATGTGCGTGTGTAAGTAGGATAGTGTCCAGGATAGGTTAGTGTGGAGTTTTCTGTTTTAACATAAGTTAAAGAGGATTTTTATATCATCAAATATGCTTGGTGTTGGGGTTTTTTGCTTAGTTCTTTAGGATTTCGGGGATGAAATACTTTTAAGGGGAGAATAGTGTAACAACCCATATTTTTAGGGTGCTCTATATATTTAAATTTTTTATATTTAATATTTAAATGATTTATTTTATCGATGAGTTGAAAACTTGATTTTTGCAGACAAACATTTTATGACTCGAGATTATTTCCATTAGGTTTGGATGGTCCGAGCAAGCTAGAATGAGTATAAATATCGATATATTTTTACTGTTTGATCTCGAGTTAGAAGGTCAAGTTTGATTCATAAATTAAGCGAATCGTAAAAGTTAACTTTTGTATATGTTGGAATTATGTCTTGAAAATAGTTCCATTAAGTTCAGAATAGGGGTATTTGGCTAGGAACGCCAATGAGCATGCCTCGATTGAAGTTCGTGCATTTTGGGGCATGATAGTGTCAAATTGATTTCCTATACAAGGATTCACACCCCTCTCTTCTTTTGGCCAAAGGCTAACTAGAAAACCTAGCCGCCATTTTATTTTCCTCCATCTAGTGGCCTTCGATGATCATAGCCCCTAAAGGCGATTCCAGGCTAGGGCCTCAACATGAAAAATGTTCGCCTTGATTTGTTGGACTTGTTGATCAATGGGATTGGCGTGATGTGGCCGAAGTTAGCTAGAAAATGAGTTTGATGGTGTCATTTTAAAATGCCTCGTTCTTGCCGATGGCAAAGGAATAGGGGAAAAGGCCGATGTCGATGGACGTGGAATGGTCAAGGAAACCATTTATAGGCGTGCCACGGCGGAAGGAGCCTCGAAGCGACGATCGTAAGTGGTAAAAGAAAATGTTGAGGTTTTGATTGCGTGTGGCCGAGATTTGTTCAGGGGATTAGGGTTAAGGTAATTTGGTAACTAGTGATTAATGGCTATAATTAAGGATAAATTATATTATTTAATTTCAAATCTTATAAAACCCATAACTTGTTCATATTAAGTCCAAATCGAACGCAGTCAGTCACGTTGCACTAGTGGAATCATTATCTACATTTTGGAATTGGATTGGTGGAGTTTGGATCATGTAGAAATTTGTGATAATTCAAACCTGAATGCTTTGGCAATAACTACAATTTTGGTAAGTCACTCACCTTTAATTAAACTATGTATTATCTGTGATGTTATACATTATTATTGCATACTTGGATAATAGCTTATATTGTTGCTTGATCGATTGTTTTTTGAATTCCCGCTTTGGAAAGCCGCATATTATCTGATTTATAGGGAATTCATATAACTATATATTATTGTTTGTTCCTCCTAGTAGCGGGTGGCATAAATAACCATTTTGTTGCAGAGAAAAAAGTAGAAATCAAAGTGTCTTTGTAGCAAATAGGTCATTACTGAACACTTTGAAGTACATACGTATGTATGATTTACAGGGTTCGCCTGTAGAGACAACCAAAAGTGGTTTCTCACCATTATTTATTTACTGTTATCTACAGCTTATGTATATTCTCTTATTGCTTATATTGATGTTTAGTTGAAATAATTGTGACAGTCTGTTTGAATTATTTAAGTGTCATTATAGTGATTTCTCATTATATTGTCACTTATTGAATATTATCTCCTAAACCTTTGTGTGTTGAACTTGATCTTGAATTTTCATAAAATAAATGTTTCAAATTCATTAATCATTTTGATTAACGATATTTGAATTTAATTAAACATTTTAATTGATGATGTTTGAATTTATCAAATCATTTTAATTAATGATATTAAAAATTAATTAATCATTTTAGTTCATGATATTTGAATGCAATTACTCATTTTAACAAACGATGTTTTAAGTTAATTAATAATTATAACTAGTGATGTTTAAAATTAATTAATCAGTTTCAATACAAAAAACTTCAAATCAAATTTGTTTCATCACGAAAATGGGCTCCAGGCGAAATCCTGTGAACGCGATCTTCTTTCTTCGTCTCCGTTAGTTTATTCCTCTCTCTGTTTCTCCCTCCCCCTTCATGTCCTCATCCCCTCCCTTTCACTTTACTAAGAGTCTCCCCTCCCCCTCATCTACTCGCTCTGGCCGTTGTTATAGTTCCATGGATGTTGACGTTGCAGCTCGACCTGACCTACTTTCGTCCAAAGAATTTCCACCCCTCCGTGCCAACAAACCGTCCCCCCTAGTTCTATCTTCCAGCGCTTTCTCGAGTGATTCTATTACTGTTGCAACTTGTTTATCTACTGGGAATACAGCCACGACTATGTCAGGTATACCGCTAATCCTCCCATTTTCCGAATCCATTGCGTGTGATGGTGATAGGCCCAGCTGTGTTATGGGACAACAAGTATCGGATTCATTGGTTAAGGACTGTGTTGTTGGTGGTAAGTTTGGTGATGTATCTGGCTTCGATGAGTTTGTTGTGGCTGATTGTTGCAAGTCAAGTGTTTGTAAAAATGTAGCAGTGGGATCTGATCCAATAATCAGTGCTAATGTAGTCCCTGTGCACAATGTATTAACTCCTGGTGATAGCATGCTCGCTGTCTCTTCTCCCATTGATGCACAGCGCCTCAAACCTGAGGCCTTTTCTGGTGTTAAGGTGTGTCGCCCTACTGATCCATACCCTACAGTTACCAAATCATGGTCTTCCCTATTTACATCTATGCCTCGTAACGCAGGAGTATATGAACCGGTTGATTTCGAAATCGTTGAGGAAAACGGAGTGAAGATCCCTCCCCCCCTGTGTAATGCAAGCCGGTTTGGACTTTTGGTCTGGATACGTTGTCGGTTTCTTTTTGGACCCTAAACATCGACTCCATGATGCGGCTACTGTTTTTCGTAAGGCCTGGAGACTACAAGGTGGACTTAGAGTTAAGTTGGTTGATTCCTTGTACTACCTTTTGTTCTCCTTCCCCCGAGGAACGTAGTCGTGTTCTTGAGTCTGAGCCTACCTTCATTGATGGTCAGCCTTTTATTATTACCCCCTGGACTTCGACGGTTGCTAGTGCTCGTGAGCAAGTATTATCTGTCCCTGTTTGGGTTTATTTCTCTCAAATCCCATCTGCTCTTCAACCTCTGCTTGGTTTGAATTGGCTTGCATGCAATGTTGGTAAGTTGATTTGCTTTGACTCTAATACAGTTGCGCGTGATAAGCTAGTTTATGCCAAGGCTTTGATTGAGATTTCTCCCCTTAAACTGCTTCCAACCTCTATTCCTTTTCAGCTAGCTATTGGACACGTGGTGGATGTTCGTGTTCGTTATGGATGGGTCCCCGACATTTGTTCCTCCTGTCACTCTTTTGGTCATGTTGCATCTGCTTGCTTGCACTCTGTTATATCTGCAGCTGCGCCCAAGATTCCTCTGCCTCGTCCTCCTCTTAGGAAATGGGTCCCCAAAGTCTCTCTGGTTGCTCCTGCCCCTGATCCTTCTCTTACCCTAGTGCGGCCTGCGTCCCTAGTTCCTGCTGATGTCCCTACTGTTTTGTCTACTGAGCCGGTTCTCTCTCCGCCTCTCGTTGTTTGGGCCGAGACTGAACATTGTTGGGTTGATCGTCAATCAGATATGAGATTCAACCCTGTGGATGACTCCTACTTTAGATATGTATCTGATGATCTACTGGACCTTCGACGCCTCTATTATAGAATTTCTGGTGATTCCTTGGTTCTTGATTTGGATGGTTCGTATGTTGATAGAAATTCTGTCATTCTAGCTGACTCTGCCTGGGATCGAGCTTTCATTTACTCCTCTGACGATGTCGGTTATGTTCCTTCTCTTGCTACTCGTTTTCGCCCCTTCTTTGGTCTTCTGGGGAGTGGTCCTCTGGATTCTTCTCGAGTTGATGAGGTTGTTGGTGATTCTTCCTCTGCGGAGGAGAACTAGTCTAGTTATTTACATCTTGTAGCTGTGACATGTCTGTCACACTCCTGTGCTGTATTTTTATTTTCTATCTATTGTAGTAGCTAAGGTACTCTACCTTACTCCTGTACTTCAATGTTATTACGTTCGTAATAAAAGTGATCGGTCCACTATAAAACCGTCGGCCTTGCCAAAAAAAATTAATTAATCATTTTAACTAATGATATTTGATTAAGTTAATTATCTTAATTAATGATGTTTGAATTTAATTAACCATTTTAATCAATGATATTTAAAATTAATTAATCACTTTCGTTAATGATATTTAAAGTTAATTAATCATTTTAGTTAATGATGTTTTAAAGTTAATTAACTGATTAAATAAAATTATTTTTAATGTTAATTAACTATTTAAAGAAAAGTGTTTTAAAATTAATTAACTGATTTAATAAAGGTGTTTTAAAGTTAATTAACCGATTTAATAAAGGTGTTTTAAAGTTAACTAACCGATTTAATAAAAAGTGTTTTAAAGTTAATTAATTAATTTCACAAAAGTGTCTAAAGATAATTGGTTGATTGATTAAAAATACAGTTTGATTAATAATCCTTCAGGATGATTAACATTGTTTTAAATTTATAATGGTATTTAAATTGATTTATTATATTTTGGGATAATAATTTTTATTTTTAAAAATTATAAATGATGTTTTATAGATGAGAAAATCCTTTATAAGGAATGGTTTAAAAGTAAAGCTAAGTGTAAACTGTTTTGGGTTTATAGTAAACAATGTTTGAATGACATCTATTTTTGACCCTTGTTTTAATACACTTAGTACTATAATTACCCTTTCCAAAAGAATATTTGAAAGAGTGTTTTTAATGTGTTTTACAAATATTTGAAAAGTGAAATCAAGCACAAGTTTGAATCAAATTTTTTAAAATTTTTATTCATTTATTGGTGGTAAATGTATGTGATTTAATTCACATACACAAATCACTTTAATATTCTCAATAATTGATTTATCGACTATCGATTTCGATTCTGCTATTTTCTTTATATCTCATCGATTCAAGACGATTTGTTTGACCGTTTGGAGCATTTAAACTCTTTCTATTCTTAAAGTTAAGAATGATGTCGAGCCAAGTTAGGTAGAGACATTGTCCTAGCTTGTCCTACTTCATTGTTTCTGCAGAATAGTACTAGTTTATTTCCAATGGTTGTTTGTTGACTATCGATTCTAATATCTTTCTATGTGCTTCGTCAATCTGAGACGATCTATGCTCACTATGAGCATTGGCATCCAACATCGTGGATAACTAAAACCAAAGAGCGAGTGGGAGCCAAGCCATGTGGGTCGCACCCATTATGGTATATTCACATCTATCTAGTGGTGTTGGTAGCATGCACGCATTGATGAAAGTATATTCGGATGCTCATATGAAGCGGGGTCCAGCTTGGAAGTTCTCGAGAGTGGTCCATGTTTGGTATCAGCTCTTAAGTATATTTTTTATACAGGTATACTTTCGGTATATAGGAGAGCACCCTCCTAGTTTTGTTAGATAAATTCATTTTGCTTGTTTTGATTTGAACCTTGGAATTAATCTTCTATTTTTTATGTTTCTTCAATTTAAGACAATGTATTGCTCACTTGAGCTTTTTTATCCTTTATCGAAAATGGATAAAACCAAAGAGCGAGTAAGGGGGAGCACCTACTAGTCATTGTTGGAGAAACTTCTCTTTCCTTGTTTAATTTAAATCTTTGAATTATTTCCTTAATTGCATCGAGAAATGCCTTCTCTATTTTTAATTTTTTGTGTCCATTCTTTCAAGTTTGGATTTTACCTTGTCTGTCCATTTTTTTCGATTTAGATTTTATTCAAATTATTTCCATTCTTTCAAGTCTGGATTGAGATATTAGTTATGCCCATTCATTACTTATGAGATTTGTCCTTACTGGTACCCATTCTTTTTAATTGGATTTGTTTATGATGTTTATTTCCATTCATTCATGTCTGGATTTTGTTCTAGTAAGGTGAAGCCACATTCTATGTTTATGGCATGGTCCCACCAATTGTTTTATGTTTATCCCATTACTTGAGTTTTCTCATGTTAGTTTTCCAAACTGACCTAGATATTATTTTATTATAATGATCGGGTTAGATCCAGTATTTTCCAAGTTAGCATTGGAGATATAGAATTTTTGGAGAAGAGCTAGATGTTCACTTTCTGTGGTATTTTAATTCTGCTATAATATATTGTACACCTATCAGCAATTGTAAGGCCACGATTTTATAACTGTCCAGCTGATAAGGTTCATTTTAACTCTGATGTACTCTATATTTTTGAGTGAAATTTATATTATCTTTGTTATACTATATGTTGCCAATTCTGTTGTAAGATTTTGTTTCCCATATTCGTTGTTTTTTTCTTTTTATTTTTCCCTAACAATCTGCCTTTTCAACAATTGGATGTTCGTCATTTGAATACCGTTCATGTATTCGGTTTCAACTTTCGATGGTCGAAAAGGCGAGTCGTTATAGGTGGAGAGTATATGCTTGTGTATAACTGAAAATATACCCTCAGGTTAGGTGTGCTTGGATTGGAACCTTAACAATTACAGGCACTTGGCCGACCTTTTACGGACGGCGAGGCTAAACGAGAATTAGTGATCTGTTTCTAATTTGTTTGAAAAGGGTATTACCTTAATTGCCTTAGGAAATCTAAATGGATGATGGGTAAGATCGAACTTATGCAATAGGGTGCGCAAAAGGTCAACGTCAGTTGATACCAAATGAGTTGGAATAAGGTGTGCAAAAGTCTGGCGTACGTGGATACCAAAACTAGGGGTAAGAGTTGCATATTTAGCGAGCTCATCATCAATCCCTTGCAGCCAATGGAAAGGACAAGGTTAGACCTAACTGGTCTCTTTTGTCTTCTAGGATTGATTCAGTTGGGTTATGCACTACCACAGTTGTTTGTTAGTTTGTTTGATAGGGCAAGGCTACTAACCCATATAAAGGTTCCTTCAAAACATGGATAGGCTAGAGGTGCATGGGGATGGAAATCCATGATAAGAAGCAGTCAAAGGTGTGTGGAAGGATAGCATACGTGGTGAAAAGTACCCGAAGAATAAATGGCTTGATGGACTGGAGATCGTTGGTGCGTACAGTAGGATTTCCTCAAGTGATACGTTGATTACGATGTATCGAGGCGTGGATCCTTACGAGGTGTTGAACGGTAGATTCTAGCAGTGGTGGTACCTAAGTAGGTCCATTGATGTATGATGGAATACATACACACATGGTGTAGATAGGTATGGTTTGGATGCAGTGATGGAGTCATAACGACTAAGGATAAAGTCTGCCAGAATATGAAATGGTGAACAATCGACATAAGCTAGTATTATGTATAAGAGTATAATTTACCAGTTATCAGAAAGTTGTTCTGACCCCTCCTTATTACAACCTACAACATTTAGAAGGGTGGGTATTGGTATTGATTGGGAGCAGTTGTCTGGCTGAGGCGCTTGACATTTGAGATATCGAATTTTGATCAGTAGTTATATTGATCTATTATACTTACTTATTCCCACTATGTGTTACTACCATTAGTGCTCTGATATGATTTCTCTTTGCAGGACACCAAACCAATGATCTGTATTTTAGTGGACTTGGGTTTTCGATTAAGCGAAAAATCTAGGCCCGTTAGGGTGTGAGTTTTTACATTCGGTATCATAGCATAGGTTAGTCGATTCTTGAAAAATGAGGGAATGTAGAGTGAACTTATTTGTATCTTGACTATAAATATAAATGTACTATTTTCTATAATCCTAAGGATTTTAGCAATAGAGTGGTTGCGTATGAAAAAGACCCTAAAACTGGATTGTATATGGCACCCTAATTGGGCCTTGATAGCCCAATAATTGTTGATCCTCGTTTCGATTGTCGATTAATGATGTATAGTAGATCCAAGTAAGGGAAAATAAGGATCCATATGTTATAGATAGTGGTAGGTGGATAAGTTTCTGAAGAAGATTGTGAAATGGTCACACTTAATTAATGATTGGATTTTTGGATTTGGAAAGAATGGTGTCTTGAGAAAATAGTTAATGTCCACTTTGAGTCCAACCCAATAATAAGAAACTATTGAAAAATGAGAAAAGGTATAAATTGTATAATCTAAGGGAACTTTTGATGAAAAAGTAAGCGAGTGTGTAATTTTGGAAAAAAAAAATGTAACAAAGGTCTTGTAAGAAAATATATATTTAGCTGATTTGACTTCAACAAAGGAAATTTTATAAGAGGCTGTTTTCTTTTGTAAAGAAATGATAAAGCAACATAGTTTGTGAACCTTTATATGCAACAAATATTTTTAAGATATGAAAAATGTTTGTATTGGTGGACAATATGAGTGGTATATAAATCGAAATAGGGTGAATATTATAGAAAAGAAAATCTAGAATCTTAAAAGTTAAGAGAAAAATGGTTGGAATTAGTGTAGTTCAGGCTAAAGAATTGAGTAGTAGGAAGTTAGGAAGTATAAATGAAAGAGACGTTTTGCTTATTGTAATTAGGTTACACATATTTTAATTCATTGGAATGAAAAGAGATAACGAAATAAGTTTTTATGAATCAATCAAGTTATAAATAAAGGTGTTTTGATTTAAATAATAAGGAATGTAAATGTAGAGGAACAGATGTGCAAAATTTCAGAAATTTCGTATTTTGTACTTTCTATTTCAATAAAGAAAATGAAACGTAATTCCTTGTAATTTCATGCAAAACACGAATCCACTTTTAAGCGATTCATAGATAATTATAGCATCAACAATTCCACTTGGATGGAAAACTAGTTCCATTACATTAAAATATAGGACCATTAAGTGTAATAAAAAGTGCTAGTAAATTATATTAAAATAATACTAGTAACCTAATTAGAGAAGAAGAACAAAAGAAAATGGACATTTTCCATTGTTACGCTCATTTATTACTAATGTTTGTTAGAAGTCCCATTGTCATGATGTTAGAAACACTTACAAGTATTGGATGTAAGGAGACTATGAGATATAAGAAAAATAATAGGATGACAGCTATCTTTATCTACTCCAGTTTTTATAATTTAAAAGTTATGAAAAATGTTTTGGAAACATGTAAAGTATATTTTTGAAAGAAATGGTTTGGTGAAATAAATAAGTTTTTGAAAGAAATGGTTTGGTGAAATAAATAAGTTTATGAAAGAAAAACTTAATAAATGGTTGAACTAAAAATCCCAAATTTTTAATTGGAGTTAGAATGGTCTTTAAAAGAAAAGGTTGATTTGATAATAAACTTAGAATTGTTAACATTTACTTTTAAAGTTTAGTGAATAAGGCTAATTTAAAAATATTAAAACGTAAGTTTTGAAAAGGGTTAAGACACCAAATATTTTAGAATTTAATAAAAGTTTCATGTAGCACTTTTAAAAATAGGAGTTTTGGGATTAAATATTTCAAAAATTTGAAGTTCTAATTTCTTTTTAAAAAAGTGATAAAGACCAAACCAAAATTTCAAATATGGAGTAGATAGGAATTACTACCTAGGTGAGACGAGGAAAAGAATAAGGCTAGGAAGGAGATAGGAATTACTACTAGGTGAGACGAGGAAAAGAATAGGGCTAGGAAAGAGATAGCAATGACTACTTTGGGAATGGTAACAAGGAAACCACGTATAGTGTGAAGGACACTAGAAGAGCTTAGGAATGTTATGTTGATATGGGTGTATGCCATAAAGAGGGTATTAAAGTATACTTCTATAAGTTTTAGATGCTTGTAGCAGGCCTATGGATAAAGGAAATACCAAGGATTGAGCATGCTATTAAAGGAACGAGATTAAGAGAATGTAGTAAAGATGGTAATGAGTTGATAAACAAACATGAAAGATATCGGTAGACCAAAATTAGGGAAGCAAGAGAGGAAATTGGAGGTTATCTCCTTAAGCTTAGTTTCAATTTAAAATTTTATAGGTTGTATTTCTTATCTACTACTGTGAGAAGAGGCATGATTATTCCATAATTGGATATTAAGGTTGCTGTAGAAGGATGCATGTTAGGAAGGTTCATCTAGTAGAGATAGTAGTTAGTTGTATTTCTTTTCAGTGTTAGTTTTTCTTTTCGTGGGTTGTAAGCACTAGTTCTTACTATGAACTGTGTGCGTTTAGGGAATTCCCTTTTTATGTGTCTTTTAGGTGGACCTTAATGATTTGAGAAAACAATAAAATAAGGCGATTTAAGGGTGCCACTTAACTAAAGTGAGGGAAAAGAAAATAGTTGAAACTAGAAGTTAAAAAATAAACTAAGAAAATTTATTTAACTAACTATTAAATAAAAGAAAAATAAAAAATGTAGGTTTCGAAAAGAATAGGAATTTTTTTAAAGATAAATTTCAGTAGACGGAGGACAGAAGTAGGAAGAGGTAACCCATGAGTCAATATTCCTATTCCTCGAAGAATGAAATTTAAAATTCAATATGTATATTGGTTGATATTAATAAGAAAGAAAAGATTTTGAAAACTTAAAAAATTTATCGCGCAATTAAGGGAGGTCCGTTTTGGATGGTGGATGGTTTACCATGCAATGTAGTATAAATATATTTGAAAAAGAATTTTGTTTATGAAAAGTCTTCATTATAAATATTTACATATCTTTGAAAATATTTTAAATTCAGGATTTTAAGTTTTAGAAATTTTAAAATACCGCATGTTGACATTGGGAAATAGTCGGCAAGTTGATTATTGTAGATTTTACAACGTAGCGGCAGTTCTAGTAAAATAGATACGGTGAACGACAAGGAAGCTATTTTATTTGTGAAAGTTTTCTGAGGAACCCTGTTTGATGAGGAAATTTAAAAGATGATTTTGAAACAGCAATTTTTTCTAACTTTAAAAAAATAAAAGTTACTTATGCAAATTATTCTTGGGAAAATAAGAAGAGGATTGAGGGCAAAGGAGTAAATATCATGGTACAGTGAAAAAAGGTTACATAAAAGAATGATGGAGATATGAAATTTTCCATCTAGACCTTTTTCAAACATAAGAGAATAGGTTTAAAAAATTGAATTTTTCTAAATATGGATATTAGCAACGGCATGCTAGGAATTTAGATGGTAAGAATTGGAGGAAAAAATAGGTTGAACTAGACTTCTATTTATAAAGATGTGGGAAATTTGGATGAAAAACCGTTTTTGATATTTCACGAAGTTGCATTCATGTAGAACTGCCAGTATATTTAGGATGATAGCATCATATTTTTGAAATTGATTTAAAAAGAAAATCAACCATATAGGAGGTGCCAATTATAAATTATTGTCCATGCATATCATATGTATTGTGATGCACTATGCACATGTACACAGATTGTTGCAAAATTGGTTGTGCACTAATTGATTGTGTAACGACCCGCTATTTTGGACTAGACGCATCCGCACATGTCCGACTTGAATAATTCAAAAAACCGAATTGTTAATTTAAATTTGGCAAAACTGAACATATACAGTAAATAAATAATCATAGAATCACAAACACAGAGTAATAAAATGCAGCGAAAACAAAAGATAGTAGTTTATGAAGCTACTATATATATATAACAGAGTTAAATAAGTTACAACAGAAGTCTCGAGTACAATAGTCAATATACAGTATCAGAATACATCATTAGAATCAACTAGATATCTGAAGGCTGGATAGATAGTTGGATCTCCAAGCGAAGCTCCAACTCCAAAGGTGAGTCTCAAAAGCTGAACCACTCAGTCTGACCCGAGCGTAAATCAAAACACAAAACAATCGAGTCAGGATTAACATTCTTATATCAATAAATCCAACTCAAGTGAAATAACCACTGAAATACAAGTAACTCAAAGGATGTTGGAATAACCATCCTCTAAGGATCCGTTAAACTATCTACTATGTAGTAGTGTACGCTAAGTAGACAATGTCTATCAGTAATATAAATATCAAAATAGCGTTAAGGGGTCACCATTATCCCCCTTAACACATTTTATATAAGCGTCATAGACTATACAGCACTGTAAACTCCATCGTAAACTAGTGGGATATCAGGGAGTACTCCATAGGTATAACAAAAAATAAATTCGTAGTGGTCGCGTATATAGGGATATAAGTATGACAAGGCACATGAGGCAATACCCAAAGTAGTGATACTACCGTTTGCCTGATCCGGACTGGTGAGAACGCATCGCCGCAACAATCGCAACACCGCGAAACAACACTCCCAAAATTTCGAGGGTGCACCAATCAATAACAAGTAATGAGTAGTTTACGAAGAAGTCTGTTCGCTCGAGGTGGCTAACCCCATTTGGCCCGGCACGGCTCCTGTTTTAGTCATTTCCAATTTGACACAACTGTCAAGGCTATCCATCATCGTTCTCTTTCTTCAGTCATCACGTACATCATTCCAACCACTTCATTCTAGATCACACTCCGTGTATAGTTATTAAAGTGGTTTCGGTTTAGACAGAGAGTATGTCCATAACCGATTCCGGTTTCTTTAATAACTTTCGTAATTATTACACCGATTGGTCGTTTAATATATTTCAAAACCAAATCAATTTCAATTTCAATTTAGAATTTGTAAACCAACATTTCATTTGTCTTTCTAAAACAATTTCCAACATTTACATTTCAAAACTTCCAAATTACCATTTCAAAGTCTTATAATTCCATTTCAATTTTTATTTGAACATTTCAAATATGGATTCAAGTTCGTATATAAATTTCCTTCCGAAATCATTTAAATTATTTAATTTAATTTAACGCTCAAATCAATTTAAATCCATTGATCGATTTCGTTCAATATTCATTTAAATTAAGTAAATTTATTATTCAAAATAATTTCAATGGTATTTCCAATTCATTAAATCAATTACTTAAGTTCAACTCCATTATATCGAAACTTACAAATTAAATTAAATTAGATTCGTCAAATCAAATTCTTAAATTACAAGTCTTGCATTAATTTTAATAAATCACATTTTATTTCTTGTTAAAGAAATTCAATTTAAATTATTCATTTACTTAGTTACAAATTCCAAAACTCAGTTCATAAAGAAACTTATTCACTTATTACTTATTTGATTTAGACAAATTTCCAAACTTAATTATTTCATAACTCAACTTTACTTATTAAAGAAGTTCAATTCCACTTATTACGAAGTCCAATTTTACATATCAAGCATTCAATTTCATTTAATTATTAAATCATTCAATCTTATTAAATTATTATATAATTTCAAAACTTAATTATCAAATAATTTCAAACTTTATTATTAAATAATTTCAAAACTTAATTCATTCATTTCTTAAATTAAACGACGTTCTTTCATTAATTACTTTGTTAATATTTTGTTTCATATTATTAAATATAATTAACATTTAAATTTCACTAGAATTCTAATTCCAACTTCATTTCAAAACTTATTGTTTATACAAATAAAATCTTTATTTTATTTTTTAAAACAAATTATTGACCAATCAGGTTTTATTTAATTCTCTATCCTAAGTCAAAGTTTATTTGGGTAGTTATCATTTCAACCCGATTGCATTTCAATTCAAAAATCCAAGCATAACAAAGGGAACTTACAGTGTGATAACTGGGATGGCGTCAAAGTAAATAAACAAGCCATAACAACAATCAATAACAATTCAATAATCAATTCAAATAATCCCGAAATAATCGTATTGATTCGCACTGTTGTTTGTGCAAATTAATATAATTATTTCTAGAATCTACACTATCATTTCATGTAGATTAAAGATTATTACACTAATATTTATACGGTTCTTCACTTGATATCTATTATTCAAATTTCATACTACATCAATTTATACAACATACAATTTAAATGGTTCAAGGTGTAATTAACCATATTTCTACAGGTCAATTTATTTAAACATTTAAAGGAGTCATATTATACAAATGTCATTTAAATCAAATTTAACACATATATCAAATCTAACTACCCTACGTCAATTTCAATTTCAAATTATTTATTACTTAAAACATTAACAATTTAACGTCCAACGTCGACATCAAACAATCAATCATTTATAAATCAAACTGGATTATCATTGTATAAATACAGATAATGGTGTCAGATATCATAGGTGAACTGATACAGGTAATAACATATATAACAGTGTAAATAACTAACAGCAGCATATTTCAATTGTCGTTTCAATTGAAATCAAATTTAATAAATAAAAGAACATTAATCGTGAGTGATTGCTCACCTTTCGAGGCTAAAGAATGAACGAGATTGAGATGAGTTTCGAATCCAAGCACTAATTTCCAAAACGAAGTAAGATTGGCACGAATTCGACAAATAGATCTGATAAACAGGAATCGATGGAACAAATCACATCAGTCTGATATAAATTGAAGCTAATATCTATATTATACACATAATTTACAAAATAAATTTTAGAAACATATACTTAAAATAAAATCCATGTATAAAATTTCAAATCAACGCATATTTTAAAATAACATATCATATCTAAAATCTTATATAAATTACATTTTTCTTTCTTATATGGACATAAATCTTATATTGACATTATAAAGGTCGACTATATAACTAACTATATAGATCAATATATAACAAAAATCTGTAATATACTTTTTCTAGAATTTGTAAACCAAAGTCTGAATATAAAACACATGGGTTCAAACACATCTAGCAAAACAGTGTATACCTTTTATATAACTAATATATATTTACAATCATATACAAACACACACTTTATTATAAAATATATACATAAACTCAATAGAGCATGTTTAAGCCTATATACTCTTAACAAAACAGAAAATACAACATAACATATTATACTTATAAACAATTATATAATAGCAAATGCTAGTATGCATGTGCACGTATGTAAATGAAATCACTTCGTAAATTACCTTCTTTTCTCTGACATGCAAATATACAACTAACCAATATATTAATTTATACAAATATCTACCATTGTTTCATATACTAACTCTACAGGAAGTTACACTTTAACCAAGATGCATAACCCAACATATATAAACCGCTGTGTGTGTGTACTTAAACTATAAACCAGAGAGTAAAAGTTTATAAACTATTTTATATTTAGTTAATATAAAGTGTACACTTCCTTTTTACATCTATTACACAGTAACAAAATATAAATTATAGCTTAAACCATACATACATATATATACTAGTAACAGGCTTCATGTGACATACCATAATATAATATAAAACAACTACTTTATAATAATATAAATAGTACTTATATTATATTACCTTTTAACTTAAAAGTAAAGAGCAAGCAAATATACACTAGAAAACATATCTACAGGTGGAAGAAAGGGTGGTCATATGAACTAATATAAGTATATATTTCTCAACATATCTTATGTACATGACTGACTAGCTAATATACAATAATACATACAAATTTTGCACACCCATAGGTGAAAGAATGGGCGGGTGTTGGCGCTTGGTTTGAGGGTGAAGATTGCGCGGCTAGACTTCGGCTGATGAATTGCAGCGGTTACAGAGCCGAGATGGTGAAGGTGTAGTGCAGAGGCCGTTGGGGCTTGATGGCGGAGACGTGGCGTGTGCAAAGAGAGAGGGACGAGGTGGATGCAGAAGGGAAGGCCGAGGTGGGTTTCAAGGTGGGTGCGGTGATGAGACAGGGAAGGGGATGCGGTGGCAGATCATGTGGAGTGGAAGGCGGTGGGTAGTTCATTTGCATGGGCTGTTGGAGGTTGCGGAGTAATGGCCGGATCATGTGGAAGCATGGTGATGGCTGGCGTGGAGGTGGTCGGTCGCGGGTCAGTGAAGTGGCGGCGGCAGTTGACGAGGCGGAATGAAGGGTCGGCTGTTCTAGGATACACATAGGAATGGGAATGATTTACAAAGAAAGGAGGAGAAGGCTTTTCTTCTGATACAATATATTTGATTTTCTTTTTCTGGGAAAGAGAAACAATAAAAATGGAACACTGGGAATATTGAAGGTTACGGTTTGAATGTCACAAAATGTTTAGTAGCTAATGACCGTTGGTTTACAAAGTGGGTTACGAAAGGACAAGGAACAAAGAGATTAAAACGGGTACCGATACGGTTACCGTTTACGCAGATTCCGCAGCGTACCGGGCTTCGAAAAATACAAACGAATATGCTGTGGAGATCAGCACGGCGAGACGATCAAAACGGTATACAGATATCAGTGATATGATTGAATTATAAAAATTCGAAATTTTCTACTAGCGGAAAATACAAAAAAACGCAGAAAAATAAGATCGACGGAGCTAAAGAAGTCTGATTTTGAAAAAAGAAAAATGACGTCTTGCTCAGAACATGATTTATAATTTTTCTATGTTAAAATATTTAGGTTTCGAAAACATTTTATTTTCATCGATTTTAACTGATTAAATTGAAATAAATTTATGCACGAAAATAAACTTCATATTTTCGGACGAAAATTTACCAAATGCTATGTTTAACTAGACGCATTTCAAATATCAAATTTATATTTCAAAATTTTATCGTTTAACATTACACAAAATTTCAATTAATAACGTTATTAAAACCAGTTAAATTTACGGTTCGTTACAGATTGTTAGTGTAGAATGGATGTGTGATGGTTTATATGATCGAACCCTTGTGGAATTTCGGAGACGAAATTCTTTTAAGGGGGGAGAATGTAACATCCCGCGTTTTTACATTAATTAATTAATAAATGATAAACTGTGAAAAATAATTTTTTTTTACAAATGTTGAAATTTGGCGATGAAACTTATATCATTGGAGTCATGGCGATTTTCTAATCAATTTTCATAGATAAACTTTTTCAATCAGAGTTCAAATGAAAAAGTTATGTGCGTTTGAATTTTCATAGTTGGAAATAATTATATGTGCATTTAAGGAAATAATTTGAGACTAATTAATGATTGACTAACACCGTTAAACTTAATGGTGGTTTAACGTTTAAGGAAATTAATTGAGGCATAAGATAAAGTTGGTTAACGTTAATTGGAGAATAAATGGTAACAAATCAATTAAATCATCCACTGCTAAAAGATACACTATATTGGCTTAGTTAAGTCGACCGTGACATAGGCACAGTCGACTTGGGTCATGGGGCGATCGACCCACCTTGTTTTGGTGGCGGCTGTAAATTTAGACAGTGTGGCCTAGATTTAATCTACTTCCATCCATTGATTAGCACTGATTTGAACCTCTATAAATTAGGACTTAGGGCTTCACTTTCAACTTATTATTTTTCTAATGAGCAGGAAGGTCCACCATTTTCCTTCTCCTCCAAAATTTCTAAACACATTGAAATAGATCTAGATTGTACAAATATACTTTGAAGAAGAGTAGGAAAGAACAATGTAGCAAATAGGTTCAAATCAGGTTGCTACATCAAAGGTAAATTTTAAGATCTAGTTCTATATAATAAATCTAAATCTCTTTTCCTTAATCCAATTTCTAACGAGATCTATATAAAAATAGTCTATGGATCCGAATAGGGAGTCAAAAAATGGAGAATACAGATAACAGGGTTAGATCTGGATTAGATTTAGAGATTTGGAAATGCTAATTAAAGATAAGTGGGAACATTTTTTAAAAAAAAAAAAAACTCAACCCAGAGCCCTGATGAAATCGAAGGGATAGGAGGAGCCCCCTCCTGCCTGATCCGACCACAAACAGTTGGGATTTAAGCCAGCCTAGCATAGAGATTTGATGCCCCCGACCAATTTTTGGTAGGAATTTACGGGGACCCACCTCCGCGCCTTGAAATTGGGAGTAGGGTAGACGGGAATCGAACCTTCGACCTGCTTACCAGGAAGTAGGTATCTTACCACTACGCCACTACTTGCGAACAATAAGTGGGAACATTATATATTATTATATAATATTGGAATATATCACTATAGATCTATTCATATATGCCTGACCCTGATAATTTAATTTTAAATGAATTCATATATATGAAATGTTGAAGATTGTAAATTTGTCTATAAGTTTTTATTGATAATTACAGAAGCGTAATAATTAGATTTAATTCTGTAATTGCGAAATGATTATAGTTATCAATTTTACATCGAAATAGTTAACTGAAAATATAATGAATTTGGATTTCATTTTATTTGATATTGGTGGTTGAGACTAAAAATAAAGTTAATTAGACTTTTGGGATTTTAGTGATATTTTAATTCATTGGAATGTATATCATTATAAATGGATTTCCATATACTATCAAGTTTAAATTTAGCAAAGTGTGATGTTTGAAATGACAGGGAACAAATACATGCCTATAAAAAATAGAGACGTACAAAATAAAGGTAGTTCTATATTTTGTACCGTCTATTTCAATAAATAAAAAGAGAACTATTCGTAATTACAAACATCACACAAAACACTTCTTTGTGACAAATTATGGAATATTTACTGTATAATAGTTAATTGTTAAAGTTTGGATTCTAATTTATTAAAATGCTATAAATCCTAAAGGTGTAATATTTAAATAAGAATGAAACTAAAAATTTAATAAAGTGAAAACGAATGGAAAAAGGAAGTCTAAGTAGTAGGCAAGAAAAAGAAGTAGGAAATGAAATGGATTAAGTCTGATAATTTAATGAAATGGATTAAGTCTCATAATTGAATGAAATGAATTAATCTGATAATTGAATGAAATGGACTAAGTCTGATAATTAAATGCAATGGAATAAAAATCAAAGGTCAACTAATGAATGCAGTAGTAACTATATTGATGACAAAAAATGAGAAGTGGTAAATGAATTTGATAAGTGAAAAGTTAAATGCATGGTAAAATGAAGAATTATGGTCAAACAGAAAAGATGTGGAGGTAGTAGAGAAAATGTAAGAAGAATAAATATACATGAATATGAAGTATGTATTTAGGTGCAGATATGCGTTTGTGATGGGTGTAAATAATCATAACTTGTCTGTTATAATTATAAATTATCCGTTATAAACATAAATTATCTGCTGTAATTATAAAGAATAAACGACCGAAGGTCGTTAGACTAGGTTGGGACGCTAAAAGCCTATCTAACTAATAGCATTGTGGAGAGTATACGTTTGCGCATAGCTAAATGGATATCCACAGGTTAGGCATGCTTGGATTGGAACCTCCTTAATTGCAGGCACCGGACAGACATTTTACTGATCGCGAGACTGTAAGACGATATTGACTTGATTTCACTAGGAAATCTAAATGGACGATGGGTGAGATCAGACTTATGCAACAGGGCACGAAAAAGGCGGGCGTGCGTAGGTACCAAACGAGTGGCAACAGGATGTGCAAAAGGATGGCGTACGTGGGTACCAAAACTAGGTGTAGGAGTTGCATATTTAGCGAGCTCATCATCGGTCCCTTGCGGTCAACGGGAACGACAGAGTTATACCTAATTGGTCTCTGTCGTTTACCAGGATTAATTCAGTTGGGTTATACAGTGTCATGGTTGTTTGTTAGTTTGTTTGTTTGTTATGGCAAGACCAGTTAATGCATACAAAAGTTCCTTCAAAACATTAACGGAGTGTAGGTGCGTGGGGCCGAAAATTACGATAAGAAGCAGACAAAGGTGTGCGGAAGGCTAACGTACGTGGTGAAAAGTCCCCGAAGAATACATGGCCTCACGGACTAGAAGTCTTCGATGCACACGGTAGGATTTCCTTAGGTGATACAGTGATCACGATGTAGCGAGGCGATGGATTCTTATAAGGTGCTGAGTGGTAGATACTAGTGAGGATAATATCTAGGTCCATTAGTGGATGATGAGATGTATTTATACATACACACACATGTATATATGTGTGTATGTACACACACATACATACATACTGTAACGACCCGTTAAATTTATGATATTTAATAAAATGAATTAATATAATTTCTAATTTGGTTAAAAATAAATGTAGAAATTTGGTATAGTGGTTGCAATTTAGTGTAACTATAAAATTTTATGATAATAGATGTGGATAATGTAAATTTTCACAACTTGATTTAAAGTAATTTTGAAGAAACAAATAAATGTTGAATTTGTGAATGTTAGTGTAAATATTAACTTAAATGGTGTTCATTAATACAAAGATGTAATTAGTGTAGATAGTAATAATTTATGCATGTAGTGAAAGGAAAAGAAAACTAATAGAAACATAAAATTCATTTTATGTAAACAAAAGTATAGTTTTGAACAAACTTATGAAAATTGATAGAAACAGTGTTTGTAATCAGTTTGGTTATTTTATATTTGAAAGATAGAGATGTGTAAATACGTTAATGAATTTAAAATAGGAAGGAATGGTAGAATGAAAAGAATATATATAATAATAAGCATTTGATTCAATTAAGGGAATTAAATTTTAATAAATGGTCATTTAATAAATGCAACGTTTGTGAGAAATCATAATAGTTGTGTAAAATGTGTACAAACTTGGATTTGGAAGTTTATTGGATTTATAACGGTTTTGTTATTAAGTGTATGAGTTTAAAAGTTATTCCATTTTGTAAAGTAATAGAAGAATGCATAAAAATATAAACATGACTTAATAGAATTGATACTCAATGAATTGAATAAATTGTCCGCTTATGCAGATATGTATAGTGAAATAAATGGCCTAAGCAAATTAAAATAGGATAATTATTGAGATTTGTACTATAAGAATAAATAGTAACATTTATTTGCAAGGGATAAAAGCCTATTTAGGACTAGAATTTGGAGTAATGACTATTGTTTGTTTACCTACCCTTGTTTCTTGTTAATTTAAAATTTGGGAATCAAATTCAATTTATCCGCCAATTTACCGCAGTTAAAGTGAAATGAATTGGTGATTGAGAAATGTTAGATACAAATAAGATGTAAACCAAAGGAAATCCCATTTGTAATAAATTATGTAGAATAAAGTAAAGAAACTAGGAAATAAAAATGTGAAAATGTGGATGCAGTGAAATCTTAAGTGATAATAACTCTGTTAGGCAAGTGATAACGGAAATTTTGTGTATAACCAAATAAAAATCCAAATTTATTTGGAAATAAATTGCAATCAATTGAATCTATTGCAATTTAATGGATTTAATATTAAATAGTTTATGTAATTGTTATTTGGAAGAAATGGGAGTTATTTGTAAAAAGTATGAACCAAATGTTAATTTTTCTTATGGAATAGTGAAATAAATTAGATATAAAGGTTTCAATCATACATTGAAATTCATATTCACCATAAAATGTTAATTGAAACCAAAGAAGTTAATATAGGAGTCAAACCTCATTTATTAATTTGGATTTATTGCAATAGTTAATACCATAGAATAAAGTTAAAGCTAATTCAAATTTTTATTTGACCATTGTCGATATAACTTTAGAAAAACAAGATTTTAGTTATAATTTGAGTATTTGATTCGACAAATGGTATTTACTACATATAAAATGGAATTAAACGTAAATTATTACGTTATTGGATTTGAAACGAAATTGGTAAACATTAGGCTTAAAGAATAATGATGTGAATCTTAAACTAATGTTAGTTTCGTCATATTAACAGCAATGGCTTTGAATGATAGAAAGGAAGTGAATTTAATAGATTAATCAAACTTATGATGTGAATTCATCAAGATTGGAATTATTAATAAATAAGAAATATTAAGGCGAATAAATGGAGATAAAGTTTATTATTGAGTTTGGAATTTTATTTATGCTAAAAAGGTTAATTTCAATCAAATGAGTTGAAATGAAATTCAAGTCATTTATTTAATTTGACTTAAAATGAGGGTATAAGAAAACAAGTTTTAATAAGTGGGTTTTGAGGGTAAAATTTATAATTCCCAAATAATAATAAAAATGCAGAAATTAACACTGCAAATTGATATACTTATAGATTTTAATTCACACCCAAGCTTGTTAAATTATTTGGAAGTGGTTGTGTTATATAAGTAATGAAATTTGGCCAATATTAGAAGTTGAAAAATAAAATTGGATTTTTATGATTTATTTAATTGATTTAATAAATATTAAAAATAGCCATTTTGGGCACGGACTCGGATTTCGACGAAACCAGTTTCATCGGATCCGTATCGGTGAATTATTATAGGGTTTCAAATTTCGTATCGATCGGAATTGTCGTTTGATCGTACGGACGCGAAACGCCTTGAAATCAATTTTATTAAAAATCAATTTGAAATCAATTTGGAAATCTTGTTTTCAGCATAACTTCTTCATACGATCGAATTTGGTCGTGAAACTTTTTCCATCGCGTTCAGAATATTTTAAAATACTTATTTGGATATATAGATTTAACAAATTTGATTCCGGAGGCATAGCGGGCTTTTTGGGCCATAGTTTATTCCGTACGTTCGCTTATCCAGTCTAGCTACCCTACCTCTAGCCTATCTATAAATATACAGTTATAAACCCTAGCTCCTTTCTTTTTCATTTGCTATACGTTCATTTCTTCACTCTTTTCTCTTCCCCAAATGCATACATCTCAGATCCAATTCCAGATCTATCCACAGTTCAAAATCAAAAGTCAAAACTCAAAAATTTCAGAAAATTCCAGAAAAAATATATATTGAAGTATTCGATACGCGTAATCTCATGGTGAAATTCGTTTGTCAATTGGAGCTGTCATTCATCCAGAATAAATTCAAACAGCCCCAAAACCGTTCATCATCAGCGCATAAAACTTCGTCGGATGGAGAAACTGTTTCTGGGTTTTGTAGAGGGGACCGACGGGAGTGCATCTATATGATTTTTGGGGCGAATCAACGGTTGGATGTGGGGCTATTTTTGATTTGGGTTTCGAAAATTTGGGGGCGGCTGGGTGTTTCGTGCGTTAGGGTTCTAGCAAGTGCGTGTCTTCTTGGGCACGCTGGAGAGTGGTACGCGGGTTTAGGGGGAGTGATATTCTTGATGACGTGGCATTGTAATGTGTGTAAGTTGTTTTGTTGATTTAATTTTGTTTTCAAATCAGTTTTTCGTTATAACTTTTTCATACGACATCGGTTTCACGCGAATTTTTTTTTGTTAGGATCGTATTTAGATTCCGGATCTGATGACGCTGGTTTGGACGAATTCTGAGACGGGCGAATTTTTGGGTTTAAATCGGGTTTAAATTCGATTTAAATTCAAAAGGTGAGTGTTTTAACCCACTCACAACTACTAGAAGCTTTTATGTTTGTTAAATAAATTTTAGAAATGAATAGTAATTTATTTATGAGTTTTTGGCATGTTATTTCATTCATATCTGTTACATTTCATTTTATTGAATTTAACTGTAAATTTAATTGATTTATTGCGTATTAATTGACTGTTAGAAATTATTGTTTGCATATGAACTGCTAGTCAATAGTTATGTAAATTTTTACTAAATAAACTGTTGGATTAATAGTTGATAAATTTAATTTGAATAAACTGCCAGTTATCACCTGTTATATATGATTTTATATATATATATATATATATATATATATATATATATTGTTATTGATTGATATTGGTTGATGGTTGCGATTGGATGATGGATGTTGTTGATGAATGAATGTTTATTGCATATCATTAAATTGCAAATTATCATGCATATTTCATTTCTTTCGGGATTGTGGTTTGAAATGATATATAACCGCAAATTTTTATTTTTAAATTGCGGATTGAAATGATAAATATCCGTATCACTTGACCATAGGATAGAAAACTATATACAGGCACCGCGGTCTATATATAACTATTTTAAATGAAATTTCTATGGTTTAGATGGAATACAGTTTATAATAATCTTAAATTTTATACTGTATAAATATTTTCTTCCATATTTATATACATATGAAGTTGAAAATTTTGAAATTAAGAGATGTTTAATTTCTTTATTACAAATGGAAAACAATTAAGAAAATGGAGTTGATAATTCACGTCACATGTTTAAATGTTAAGTTTGGAACTTTAAGATATGATATTTATAATTGGACTTTCCCAAAATAAATTGAAATGAATATTCTAGTATAAATTGAAATGGGAAAAATATTCTGGTATAATTTGCATTTGGAAAATATATATGTTTTATCACTAGAATTGGAGTTTATTTATTATGGGTTTATGTGAATATTCAAGGCTAATTAATAAAGCATTGATTTGTAGAAAGAAAAACCCAACTTTAGTTTTGAAATATAAATACTCCAAATGAATATAGGCATATATGTATATAAATTGAAATGATTTTGGAACTCAAGAGTGATATTTAAGTTATAGTTTAGACTTTAAAATAAAGAATTTTATTTATAAAGCCGTAGAAATTATTTCTTTACGAAGTAAACTTTGAAAGTTAAACCATTTACTCTATATACCGTTGAATATCCAAATCATTTGAGTTTTAAAGGTTATGGTTTGAAATTATGGATTTCAAAATATTATGCTTGAAAAATATTTGGGTTTCAGAAGTTATGAAGTTAAAGCATTATGATTTTGGAAAATTATATTTGGGATAAACGATGTCATATTGGTTTGGGTTTTAAAAGAAGAAATGATATCGTAATATTATGGTTTAGAAATGGATTATATTCTGGTTTTAAAGTATAAACTATTTTTAAATGACCGCGGCGTTATAATAACGATGGGTTGGCAAAGAGACCGGGATCGGATATGGACATACTCTCTGTCGATACCGAAAACCACTTTGACTAACCGTGTACGCGGTGGAGATTCCAGAATGAAGTAGGTGGTGGCGACGTTTCCTGTAAGGTAAATACGTGGACCCGACTCCCGTGAGTTGGCATAAGGTGGCTAAAACAGGAGCGATTCTCAGGCCAATGAGGTCATTCCTCTGATCGGACGCTCCTCTTCGATATTATACTTTGACTTGGATTGATTCAGTGGCCACTTCTATATTTTGATTTTGGGGAGTTAGTCCGCGGTGGGCGGTAACTGCGGCTACGCGTTTCCACCAGCCTGGATAGCAATTGGTATATCTACCCTGGCATTGCCTAGTTGTGCCGTGTCACCTACCATACCGAGCCTTTACTACGAGTTTCTATTTGTGTCGTACCTATGGAGTATCCTCTGGTAGCCTCCCGATCAGGAGGTATTACGGTACTGTATAGACTATTGGCATTTTACGTGTTAAGGTGGAAAATGTAAAGCCTTAACGCTATTTAAAAGTAAGTTTATTTTATAAATAGACACTATTATAATAGCGCAATATACTACATAGTAAATAGTTTAACGGATCCTTAGGAGATGTAAATCCCGAACATCTCTTGAGTTACTGTACTCATATTTATTTCTGTTTATTTAACTCACAGTACTCTAGTCTGACTCGGGTGTTTCTGTCTTTTCAAATTCGCTCGAGTCAGTCCGAGCGTTTCAGGATAGCAGATTTTAGCTTTGGAGGACGAAGACGAAGAATCGGTATTATTTTATATATAGTATTGCACCACACTCTTTCTATTCCGTTGCATTGCTTGTATTGGTATGTGTAACTCTGATATTTATTGTAAAAGAAGAATCAAGCTTTTGTAAACTGTTTATGAACTGTATATTTATTATTATATTTTATCCTTCCGCTGTGAGATTCTATTATGTTTTATTTCTTCTCTGTTTTTCTTATTTACCCCATAACAATCCGCCCTTCCATATGGTTTGAATTGGCACGTGTGTCGGTTTAAAGTGTGCGAAAAGGCTGGATGTTACAGTTGGTATCAGAGCTTTGGTTTAGCGATAAACCTTGGCTTTGTGGGGTTTGACTCTTTGTTAATAGGGTAGAAATATCCTATGGGAGTCGCTGAGTGTATATATATGAGAGAGCGTATTTGTTAGTATTAATAAAAAAGATTTTTATATTGTGTTAATCTGTTCCGCTTTGTATTTATAAATTCTGGTTGATGCATGGGACGCTATGTCATTAATAGGGATTTCTAAACACTTAATAGGACAGACCGACATAATATTTGTTTTAATATAGGTGAATGAAAGAATTTTGCCTATTATATTTTCTATATATAAAAATATTTTTATAAAGATATATATATATTTGGTTGCTATAGATTGGGTGTTAGGAAATAAAATATTTATAATAACTGAAGCTAAGTTGAAATTATGATAAATCAAATTGGAGATTTTAGAACTTAAGTCCGGGATTTTTCCAAATCTGCTTTCGAAGAATTTGTGAAATTTATTGATTTGGTTTATAAAATTTTCTTGCATAAATATTTAGTATAATTCGGAAGAAATGTTTTAAAAAGAAGATTTTGGAAAAATTTAAATTCTGTACTTTCCTCTCTGTCGCTGGAAAATAAATTCGGTGATGACGGCCGCATCATCGACTTTCGTTTTCGAGTTTCGAAGGGAAAAGGCCACAGTAGTAAATTCTACTGCAGATTTATTTTGAAATTTTCTAAAAAAAAAATTTCTTTTATTGTTCTAACTATAATTAGAGATATTGAGTTGTAAGAAGTTATTTATCTATTATTTTGAAATAAATTGAAATCTGACCCGGAATCCAATTCTAAAATTCTCCATTAATTAATTAATTGTTAAATTGTAGTGAAATAAAAGTTAAGTAATAAATGAATTGAAACCTCTAATTTAAATAAGAGAATAATTGCAAAGTTATAAAGAGGAATTTGCATACATATGAGACAAAGAGAAATATGGATAAACATCAAATTTAATTTAGAGAATTGAGATTCAACTTGTATAAGTTCAATTGCACTTTCTTTGACATAGATAACTTACCCAAATATAAAAGTTGAAATGTTAAATAAGAATTTTAAATAGGATATTATACAAGTAGAATTTTGGAAATAATGAAGTATTCAATAAATTATTGTTATAAATAAGAATTTAATGTATAAACTTAGGTTATAATTGAAATTTTATTGAAAATAAGTTAAGAATTATTAATAGATGATATGAACCTAAGTATATAAAAGGAAATTCTAAATAAAAATTGATTGTAGGATTATTAGTTTAAGATGTCTTAAGTCTCCCCTATTCTAATATAATAGAAAGTAGGAAGAATTTAAATGACTGTAATCCATAGTTAATAGATAAATAAAAACTTCCACTTATAAGAATGAATGGTAGCAGATTTAGAATTTAAGGGAAATCTTACAAGTGAAGAGTAAGGAAATGAAGATATTCAAAATATTTGTTGTTATTAATGAGAATTTATTTTATAAACTTAAGTAATAAAAGGAAACTTAAGTAATAAAAAGGAGATACAAATATAATGAATTTTGTGATAATTGGAAAATAGAACTCGTAAGAAACAAAGAAATCCCTCATAAATGAAAAAAAAAGATAAAACCACCGAACTATGAAATAAATGTATAACAAGCTAATTTTGGTTGTTGGTTTGAATTGTTATTGTTTGATGTATGGTTGTTGGGTAAGAAATTTTGAAGTTGTTGGATGGAGAAATAATCTATCTTTGTTCCATCTAAGACTGTTGAGTCAAGGATGCACTTGATAGTTATTTTACATTTCGTACAATTTCGGAATTTGAACCTAACAACTAATTGTTTGTTTGATTGAATGATTTTGTTTGCGGTGTGTGCTGTTTGTTAAAATGTATGGTTGTTGCATTTGATTGGATATGAATGACTGAATCCACTAGAATAGTTCATTTTAAAATAAATATTTAACCTTTTAGGCTTATAAGAAAATACAGGTTATGGAAGCAACTGCTACTGCTTTTGGTTCCGTAATAATAAGCGTATTGCCCGACAAATAGGTATGTTTCCGGATTACGTATAAAGCGCTATTTTATGTATTTTCCCGTGTTGGGATATTTTATTTGGATAATATGTGTAATATATTTGTATATTTGGATATTATATTTTCTCCAGAGTCCCTCCGTACAAGGGAGACTCTGCCAAAAAAATTCGTAAATTTTGGACTTAGAATTTTGTGAAAATGTTTTTCCAACTTTAATAATTCAAGTATTAAAGGATATAATGATTATAAAACAAGTATATTTCATTAAAGGAAATTGATCCAGTAAAATATTGTTTATAAGTTAATATTTGAAATAAGATGCACTGTAAATCTTCCTTCTCCATTCTTTTCCTTTTCGGGGACGAAAAGTTTTGAGTGGGGGAGATTGTAACGACGCGTTAAATTTATGATATTTAATAAAATGAATTAATATAATTTCTAATTTGGTTAAGAATAAATGTAGAAATTTGGTATAGTGTTTGCAATTTAGTGTAACTATAAAATTTTATGATAATAGATGTGGATAATGTAAATTTTCACAACTTGATTTAAAGTAATTTTGAAGAAACAAATAAATGTTGAATTTGTGAATGTTAGTGTAAATATTAACTTAAATGGTGTTCATTAATACAAAGATGTAATTAGTGTAGATAGTAATAATTTATGCCTGTAGTGAAAGGAAAAGAAAACTAATAGAAACATAAAATTCATTTTATGTAAACAAAAGTATAGTTTTGAACAAACTTATGAAAATTGATAGAAACAGTGTTTGTAATCAGTTTGGTTATTTTATATTTGAAAGATAGAGATGTGTAAATACGTTAATGAATTTAAAATGGGAAGGAATGGTAGAATGAAAAGAATATATATAATAATAAGCATTTGATTCAATTAAGGGAATTAAATTTTAATAAATGGTCATTTAATAAATGCAACGTTTGTGAGAAATCATAATAGTTGTGTAAAATGTGTACAAACTTGGATTTGGAAGTTTATTGGATTTATAACGGTTTTGTTATTAAGTGTATGAGTTTAAAAGTTATTCCATTTTGTAAAGTAATAGAAGAATGCATAAAAATATAAACAGGACTTAATAGAATTGATACTCAATGAATTGAATAAATTGTCCGCTTATGCAGATATGTATAGTGAAATAAATGGCCTAAGCAAATTAAAATAGGATAATTATTGAGATTTGTACTATAAGAATAAATAGTAACATTTATTTGCAAGGGATAAAAGCCTATTTAGGACTAGAATTTGGAGTAATGACTATTGTTTGTTTACCTACCCTTGTTTCTTGTTAATTTAAAATTTGGGAATCAAATTCAATTTATCCGCCAATTTACCGCAGTTAAAGTGAAATGAATTGGTGATTGAGAAATGTTAGATACAAATAAGATGTAAACCAAAGGAAATCCCATTTGTAATAAATTATGTAGAATAAAGTAAAGAAACTAGGAAATAAAAATGTGAAAATGTGGATGCAGTGAAATCTTAAGTGATAATAATTCTGTTAGGCAAGTGATAACGGAAATTTTGTGTATAACCAAATAAAAATCCAAATTTATTTGGAAATAAATTGCAATCAATTGAATCTATTGCAATTTAATGGATTTAATATTAAATAGTTTATGTAATTGTTATTTGGAAGAAATGGGAGTTATTTGTAAAAAGTATGAACCAAATGTTAATTTTTCTTATGGAATAGTGAAATAAATTAGATATAAAGGTTTCAATCATACATTGAAATTCATATTCACCATAAAATGTTAATTGAAACCAAAGAAGTTAATATAGGAGTCAAACCTCATTTATTAATTTGGATTTATTGCAATAGTTAATACCATAGAATAAAGTTAAAGCTAATTCAAATTTTTATTTGACCATTGTCGATATAACTTTAGAAAAACAAGATTTTAGTTATAATTTGAGTATTTGATTCGACAAATGGTATTTACTACATATAAAATGGAATTAAACGTAAATTATTACGTTATTGGATTTGAAACGAAATTGGTAAACATTAGGCTTAAAGAATAATGATGTGAATCTTAAACTAATGTTAGTTTCGTCATATTAACAGCAATGGATTTGAATGATAGAAAGGAAGTGAATTTAATAGATTAATCAAACTTATGATGTGAATTCATCAAGATTGGAATTATTAATAAATAAGAAATATTAAGGCGAATAAATGGAGATAAAGTTTATTATTGAGTTTGGAATTTTATTTATGCTAAAAAGGTTAATTTCAATCAAATGAGTTGAAATGGAATTCAAGTCATTTATTTAATTTGACTTAAAATGAGGGTATAAGAAAACAAGTTTTAATAAGTGGGTTTTGAGGGTAAAATTTATAATTCTCAAATAATAATAAAAATGCAGAAATTAACACTGCAAATTGATATACTTATAGATTTTAATTCACACCCAAGCTTGTTAAATTATTTGGAAGTGGTTGTGTTATATAAGTAATGAAATTTGGCCAATATTAGAAGTTGAAAAATAAAATTGGATTTTTATGATTTATTTAATTGATTTAATAAATATTAAAAATAGCCATTTTGGGCACGGACTCGGATTTCGACGAAACCAGTTTCATCGGATCCATATCGGTGAATTATTATAGGGTTTCAAATTTCGTATCGATCGGACTTGTCGTTTGATCGTACGGACGCGAAACGCCTTGAAATCAATTTTATTAAAAATCAATTTGAAATCAATTTGGAAATCTTGTTTTCAGCATAACTTCTTCATACGATCGAATTTGGTCGCGAAACTTTTTCCATCGCGTTCAGAATATTTTAAAATACCTATTTGGATATATAGATTTAACAAATTTGATTCCGGAGGCATAGCGGGCTTTTTGGGCTATAGTTTATTCCGTACGTTCGCTTATCCAGTCTAGCTACCCTACCTCTAGCCTATCTATAAATATACAGTTATAAACCCTAGCTCCTTTCTTTTTCATTTGATGTACGTTCATTTCTTCACTCTTTTCTCTTCCCCAAATGCATACATCTCAGATCCAATTCCAGATCTATCCACAGTTCAAAATCAAAAATCAAAACTCAAAAATTTCAGAAAATTCCAGAAAAAATATATGTTGAAGTATTCGATACGCGTAATCTCATGGTGAAATTCGTTTGTCAATTGGAGCTGTCATTCATCCAGAATAAATTCAAACAGCCCCAAAACCGTTCATCATCAACACACAAAACTTCGTCGGATGGAGAAACTGTTTCTGGGTTTTGTAGAGGGGACCGAGGGGAGTGCATCTATATGATTTTTGGGGTGAATCAACGGTTGGATGTGGGGCTATTTTTGATTTGGGTTTCGAAAATTTGGGGGCGGCTGGGTGTTTCGTGCGTTAGGGTTCTAGCAAGTGCGTGTCTTCTTGGGCACGCTGGAGAGTGGTACGCGGGTTTAGGGGGAGTGATATTCTTGATGACGTGGCATTGTAATGTGTGTAAGTTGTTTTGTTGATTTAATTTTGTTTTCAAATCAGTTTTTCGTCACAACTTTTTCATACGACATCGGTTTCACGCGAATTTTTTTTTGTTAGGATCGTATTTAGATTCCGGATCTGATGACGCTGGTTTGGACGAATTCTGAGACGGGTGAATTTTTGGGTTTAAATCGGGTTTAAATTCGATTTAAATTCAAAAGGTGAGTGTTTTAACCCACTCACAACTACTAGAAGCTTTTATGTTTGTTAAATAAATTTTAGAAATGAATAGTAATTTATTTATGAGTTTTTGGCATGTTATTTCATTCATATCTGTTACATTTCATTTTATTGAATTTAACTGTAAATTTAATTGATTTATTGCGTATTAATTGACTGTTAGAAATTATTGTTTGCATATGAACTGCTAGTCAATAGTTATGTAAATTTTTACTAAATAAACTGTTGGATTAATAGTTGATAAATTTAATTTGAATAAACTGCCAGTTATCACCTGTTATATATGATTATATATATATATATATATATATATATATATATATTGTTATTGATTGATATTGGTTGATGGTTGCGATTGGATGATGGATGTTGTTGATGAATGAATGTTTATTGCATATCATTAAATTGCAAATTATCATGCATATTTCATTTCTTTCGGGATTGTGGTTTGAAATGATATATAACCGCAAATTTTTATTTTTAAATTGCGGATTGAAATGATAAATATCCGTATCACTTGACCATAGGATAGAAAACTATATACAGGCACCGCGGTCTATATATAACTATTTTAAATGAAATTTCTATGGTTTGGATGGAATACGGTTTATAATAATCTTAAATTTTATACTGTATAAATATTTTCTTCCATATTTATATACATATGAAGTTGAAAATTTTGAAATTAAGAGATGTTTAATTTCTTTATTACAAATGGAAAACAATTAAGAAAATGGAGTTGATAATTCACATCACATGTTTAAATGTTAAGTTTGGAACTTTAAGATATGATATTTATAATTGGACTTTCCCAAAATAAATTGAAATGAATATTCTAGTATAAATTGAAATGGGAAAAATATTCTGGTATAATTTGCATTTGGAAAATATATATGTTTTATCACTAGAATTGGAGTTTATTTATTATGGGTTTATGTGAATATTCAAGGCTAATTAATAAAGCATTGATTTGTAGAAAGAAAAACCCAACTTTAGTTTTGAAATATAAATACTCCAAATGAATATAGGCATATATGTATATAAATTGAAATGATTTTGGAACTCAAGAGTGATATTTAAGTTATAGTTTAGACTTTAAAATAAAGAATTTTATTTATAAAGCCGTAGAAATTATTTCTTTACGAAGTAAACTTTAAAAGTTAAACCATTTACTCTATATACCGTTGAATATCCAAATCATTTGAGTTTTAAAGGTTATGGTTTGAAATTATGGATTTCAAAATATTATGCTTGAAAAATATTTGGGTTTCAAAAGTTATGAAGTTAAAGCATTATGATTTTGGAAAATTATATTTGGGATAAACGATGTCATATTGGTTTGGGTTTTAAAAGAAGAAATGATATCGTAATATTATGGTTTAGAAATGGATTATATTCTGGTTTTAAAGTATAAACTATTTTTAAATGACCGCGGTGTTATAATAACGATGGGTTGGCAAAGAGACCGGGATCGGATATGGACATACTCTCTGTCGATACCGAAAACCACTTTGACTAACCGTGTACGCGGTGGAGATTCCAGAATGAAGTAGGTGGTGGCGACGTTTCCTGTAAGGTAAATACGTGGACCCGACTCCCGTGAGTTGGCATAAGGTGGCTAAAACAGGAGCGATTCTCAGGCCAATGAGGTCATTCCTCTGATCGGACGCTCCTCTTCGATATTATACTTTGACTTGGATTGATTCAGTGGCCACTTCTATATTTTGATTTTGGGGAGTTAGTCCGAGGTGGGCGGTAACTGCGGCTACGCGTTTCCACCAGCCTGGATAGCAATTGGTATATCTACCCTGGCATTGCCTAGTTGTGCCGTGTCACCTACCATACCGAGCCTTTACTACGAGTTTCTATTTGTGTCGTACCTATGGAGTATCCTCTGGTAGCCTCCCGATCAGGAGGTATTACGGTACTGTATAGACTATTGGCATTTTACGTGTTAAGGTGGAAAATGTAAAGCCTTAACGCTATTTAAAAGTAAGTTTATTTTATAAATAGACACTATTATAATAGCGCAATATACTACATAGTAAATAGTTTAACGGATCCTTAGGAGATGTAAATCCCGAACATCTCTTGAGTTACTGTACTCATATTTATTTCTGTTTATTTAACTCACATAAGATACTCTAGTCTGACTCGGGTGTTTCTGTCTTTTCAAATTCGCTCGAGTCAGTCCGAGCGTTTCAGGATAGCAGATTTTAGCTTTGGAGGACGAAGACGAAGAATCAGTATTATTTTATATATAGTATTGCACCACACTCTTTCTATTCCGCTGCATTGCTTGTATTGGTATGTGTAACTCTGATATTTATTGTAAAAGAAGAATCAAGCTTTTGTAAACTGTTTATGAACTGTATATTTATTATTATATTTTATCCTTCCGCTGTGAGATTCTATTATGTTTTATTTCTTCTCTGTTTTTCTTATTTACCCCATAACAATCCGCCCTTCCGTATGGTTTGAATTGGCACGTGTGTCGGTTTAAAGTGTGCGAAAAGGCTGGATGTTACACATACATACATATATATATATATATATATATATATTTATATGTATGTATGTACATGATGTAGATGGGTACGATTCCTACGCAACGATGGAGTCGTAAGGACAAAGGATAAAGTATGGCATAACATGAAATTATGAACAATTGACATAAGCTAGTGTTATGCATAAGATGTATACCTTACCGGTCACCACTACGTTGCTCTAGTCCCTCCTCAATACAACCAACATGATTTAGAAGGGCGGGTACTGGTATTGATTGGGAGCGGTTGTTTGGCTGAGGCTCTTGACATTTGAGATGTTAGATTTTTGGTTAGTAATTATATTGATTTATTTTATTTACTTATCCCCACTGTGGGTTATTACCATTAGTGCTCTAATGCGATTTCTCTCTGTAGGATACTAAATCAACGATCCGTATTTTAGTAACTTGGGTTTTCGGGTTAGCGAAAAATCTGAACCCACTGGAGTGCGGGTTGTTACAATAAAATTGTGTATATAAGCAGTTAAGCGGGTTTTGGTCATTTACAATCATTCGACCCGAAAAGCGTACGTACATTTTAAACTTGTAAAATCGTTATCTTACCAACCGTAGCTCCAAATCTATCAAACTTATTTCCAAACCGATCAATTTGAAAACATTTGTGTTATGGTTATAAATACAACTTGTAAATCATTTTGTTACCCAAAATTTTCTTTTAACTCATAACTCAATTATTTACCGTTATTTGTAGCTAATTAACTTAAATAAATAAGTCTAAATTTATGGGTCGTTACAGTGTCTCATCACCACATGTGTGCTTTTATCCAAACTCTAACACCTATCAACCCCACTCACCAAGTTGCATTTTTCATCAAAACTTTTGATCATTTCTTGTCGATGCTTGAATTCTAGATAATTTGAAGGACTAATAGTCTATATGTAAAAGGGAGGATGTAAAAATAATTTGTAAAAAAATAAAGATAAACGGTTGAATTCAGTAAAAGTAAAAACCAATTTTTTTGAACTATACTCAGAAGAAGCAGGACGATCGGTAAACTCTTGACATTTATAACCTCTAGGTGCTATTTTTTGCAAGAAATGTGTGCAAAACAGGACTCGAATTTAGATCTGTTATCAGACCTATGCACCCCTTTTCTATTGCGCCACACCCACGGACCAAGTGAAACCAAAATTTGATTGATTATTTTACTTTAATCGAATAACTGACGTTTAGATTGGATACGAGGTCTTGTTTGAAATAGAAAGTATCATTTAAAGAGATGTGCTAAGGACACTCGTGTAATGGTTAGAGTCTTCTTTATTCCAATTAAATTTATTTATTTGATTTTACATTAAATGCAGGATTAGCCCCGTTACTAAACGTGTTGGTCTATTTTTAATCATAACTTTTGAATTCGATTTTTGATTTATAAATCAGAATTTGTTATGTTGTTTGTTTTGTATCAGAGTCTTGAATAAAGTCATCTTTTAGACAAAATTATTTAGAGCTTTTTTTTTGTTTATATTGTATTGTGAATGGTGAACGATGTTTTTTGCTCTGGATACTATGGCTAGCGTGTTTCGTTTAAATTGAGCATTGCTATTGAACACATTTCATCCACTGAAATTTGCTCGATCTTGCTTCTTTTTTCCCTGAACACGTTTAATCATTCCCAACACTCAATTTTCAATTAACAAAAGAAACATCGCAAGACTCACAAATCGAAATAATGCAACCTTCAACGTCCACACCGCCTCCTCTCCATTCTCCAAGGGTCCATATGACGAAAGTGAAGTGTAGACAAAAGAGGGTAAGAAAGATTCAATTAATTATTGTTCTTGCAGTAAAGGATTAATTGGTGATTTCTTTTTCACTATTTTCTTTCTTTTTCGAAACAGTAAAATTAACAATTATCTTATTAAAGCGGCAATGTCGTTGTCCAAAATTGTGTAATACTCAACAATTGCTGTCATCCACTCTCCATTGCGTGATCAATTTTAAATTGCCGACTGAACAATATTCTGTTATTCCAAGTTTCGACTGACATTGATATTCCGATTGTCTAGCTAATTTACCTTTTCTTTTTTTAGTGTATATAACAAACAAAAGATGGCCAACGTGATTGGTTTTATCGTTTACAGTACAGCACTAAATGTGACGATTTGGATCCCGAGTCTGATACTTGTTGACAGTATAAAATAATAATAAAATAGAAAGAAAGATGTGAAGGGAAATGCTCTTTAGTTGAAGCTATGTGAGGATAGCCCTGTTAACCATAGAAAATCAAATGGAACTTTTCAAATTTTGTTAGAAAACCTCGTATCATCACAAAAACGGTTACTCTGATGGAAAGTCTCTTAATATTTATATATTCATGTAGAATTCATATTGTAAATTCCCCGACGTGGAACTAATCCCAACAAATTTTATTGTTTGACCTAAATTGTAAAAGGTACATTTTTAAAGGTGAAACTGGGAAAAACCCAAAACCGGCCCATTTGTTGACACAAATGCTAGAGGCAACTGGAATCCAGGTGCTAGAGGCAGCTGGATATTTGTGGTCGGGCCACCTCGTCATAATTTACATAGTTTTCTGCCATGTGTATGTAAAGTATTCTAATTTAAACTAGTGGAAAGGACTTTAAAATAAAGATCTTTTGAGCAAAAATGGAATCGAGTAGCAATGTTATTGAAGTGTATCCTTTGAATAGGCACTACTTTGCATCAAAAGAAGCTTATATTCCGAGAGATGTTTCTCCTCATGACAGAGTTCTGCGTTTGGGCCGCAAGTAATTTTTTTTTTTCTTAATCTTTTTTTGTGTTATTGGTAAGAAAAACGATTAACCCGTATTATCCATACGTATCACATAAACGATTTAAAACTGGTTGTGTAGTTGACCTTAAATTACTATCGGTGACAAACTTGATAAGAATGGTTGACGGACTAGCTATGTGCAGGCTGTGTTGATTGGAATTTGGAAGTTTGATTCAATGTTTAAGTGTATATAACATATTGACTATCACCTTTATTCTTATGTGGACTTATGAACAGCTATGTTGCTCACGGAATGAGAACTCGAGTTGAAGGAGTTCTTCTGGTTAGTTCTCTGTTCTTTTTACTCAGAAATTTGTTTATATTTGCTTATATGGACAAGTATTGTTGTATAATAGCGTATGGATAGTTCTCATATCCAGTAAAATATTGGCAAATATGTGGTCTGGTCTTATTAAAGACTATGTGATCAGCTTGAATGCTCCAATAACTTGCTTATATGGATGATTGAATATGAGTGTACGTCCTGTTTTGCTCTCTGTAACCACAAACGTTTGGAAAATATTAGTGGAAATGTTACAGACTTTAAATGAGCAAGCAAATTAGTCCTTTTTCCATTCAAAATATGAATGTTAAAAAGTAGACTATTTTATTAATTTTAAAGTCCCGTTTTAAGGAAAAATAAAATCATGCAATTGCCTTAATAAACAGGTTGAACTGTTTGGCCAGCCTCATGTATTGCTCCTGCAAATGAGAAATTCACAATTTATTCTGCCTGGAGGACGTTTACGCCAACAGGAGTCAGGTAAAATGTAAATTTGAGCTGAAAAAAAAAAGAAGGAAAAAGAACTTGAATGATTAATTGCAAGAATTAATCTGCTTATCTAAATGAAATTTAACTCAATCGCACAGAAATTGAAGGACTGAAGCGCAAACTGTTGAGAAGGCTTTCTGGAGATGGGTATCAAGATGATTGGGAGGTATATCCAATATCTTACATCTCTCACTACTTCTCATGATATGGGGAAAATTTTGCTCCTTCATTTGAAGGACCTGATACCCTCCTCCAATATAAATTTCTACATCCATTTAATTTAGAATTAAGTTTCTTTATCGTAAGAAAAAGAAGAAGAAAAATTTGTTTTGAACCAACTTAACTCTTCAAAATGTGGAATATCATCACGAACCGCTGAATGTGAGTTATACAATAACCATTGATGGAATTGAAATTTTAAGGGATTATACAGTTCAAGTCACACCGGGATGATTTATATGATAAATGACATACTTACAAAGATTTTGTGAATTTGAGGGGCTTATACAATGGAGTCGATATCAAAGATTACAAACAGCATCTTATTCACTGAAGTATTAACACATACACATAAATAGGCAGTAATACTAACTCATGTTTCTGATTAGATAGGAGAATGCATAGGGAAATGGTGGAGATCCAATTTTGAAACCTTGCCATACCCTTACATGCATGGTAAAGCAAAGGAGTGCATAAAGGTTTACTTGGTAAAGTCGCCCATGACAATGCATTTTGTTGTACCAGGAAACATGAAAATCCTTGCAGTTCCATTGTGCCAGCTTCACGACAATGTTGAGGTATCACACCTTCAGACTTGCATATCATCTTTCATTTGCAGATTCTATGTTTCAGTTTCCTAATGCTTGCATTGCATGTATGTTGCAGACATATGGTGAAATAATTGCTGGGCTACCTCAGCTGTTGTCCAAATACTCCTTTAACTTCGTTGAGGATTGATATTTCCATTCCAATGTTATATTACTCTCTCCTGTTTTGTTAGTGCTTGTATTTGGAATTCATTCTCAATTTCTGTTATGTTGCTTTGAACTTTGAACAATAGTCCAAATTATTAAACGATATAGTGCTCGTTGCGGGCGGACTATGGACGAGACGTTATTATCACCCTTGCCCACGATCGGTGACGGGTTAAAGTGGGTTTTTTTAGTTTTTGAACCCTTGATCCAAAAGGAGCGAAATGAGTTTAAGAATATGATATGTTTTTCAAAAGAACGATGAGGTGCGAACAATAAAAACTGAAATGAAACTAGCCTAGGCCGAAGTGAGCCGAAGAGAAAAAGGGAAGGAAATCTACAATGTCATCTCAAGATATTTACATTTGAAGCTTTGAGGTATTTAGAGGTCGAAGTTAATTTCATTAACGGCAACGTAAAGGTAGAAGTGAGAGTAATGTTTAAATTAAAAAAATTGATTAGTTGAGTGTAATGTTTAAATTAAAAAAATTGATTTTGGAGGTCAAGGTGTGGATGGTATAAATATATTAAGATCCAACAATGGTTGCGTAAACCATTTAGGCTTGTAAAATTAATATTCCACAAACCAAAATTTCAAATTAAACAAATTTATGCTCCAAAGAAACCAGTTTGAACGGTCTTCGTGAAACCAAATTTCTTATAATAATGAAGCTTATAAAATTACAAAACAAGTTTATGGTTGACGTAAAAAATCAATGAAATCAAAACGTGTCATATCGGATGTAACGACTCGAAAAGCAGAGTGTATAAAATTGATATATGACAACATTTGTATAGAAGAACATAAGCTTGAGAAAAGGTTTAAAAGCATAGTGATTCGAGTATGCGTGAAAATATGGGTGAAAACCATTATGTAACAGTCCTAATACAGCAGGTCGAAGAAGAGGCAACTGAATTTATAAGAAAATGCTCAATCTATTTTCATTTGGTTTGAGAGTGAAAACAAAATATAGGGTAGCAAAGCCAAATTTTGGTGCAAGTATAGAGGCAATAAAGCCCATAATTGTGTACCCCTTCTATTATCTTGAATTCGATAATATTTTATTTCAACAACTGAAAAATAATTAGGAAACAAAGAGGGGGGAGAAGTGTAACGATACACCATTTACGATACCTTGAATCGGTGCTAAACCGCACACGGTTTTTACCATCGACCATTAAGGTAAATTTAATCAAAATTGTCTTATATGATATATTGATATAATCTCGTAATAGAATAAAGATAACATGGTCGACGATAGGAAAGAACTTGGGTAGGCATGGTTCATAACGAAGAAGTTGAAGGAATAAGGACGTCTATATCAGGTGAAATAAGTGGATATATTTTTCATTTTTATTGGGCTACGAAGTCTAAATGATTTTATTAGATCTGATCTAATTATTTTAGTAAAATCCAATTTTATTTGGTTATCTAATTATTCAATTAATGAATTCAATTATCTAATAATAAAAAATGCGGAAATAAAAGACGTCAACACTATCTTGCTTACGCTGTTCGTTAGCAATTCGGCTATTATATATCATATTGTTGAAGATGATTCGATATTTTCTTTTTATTGATAGATTACACTTAAGCGATTTTGTGTTTTATATATTACATGAGTATGTCATAATATACTCATGTGTATGCATAGTGCATGTCGACGTATAATAGAGTGTACATAGTTAATGTGCATATGTATAGATATTGGGGTTTACAACTGCGCTTTGCACAGAAAGTCCTTGTTTATGATGATGTTACAAGAAAATTCTCTGTGGCAATAAGTATGTAAATTAGGTCCCTGTTTTTTTCTAAATCAAAAAGCGCAAACTAGCTTGCACTTTTCTGCTAGAAAGCACAAGTTAACATGCGCTTTTCAAAGTTTTGAAAATTTTCAAAAATTCCACAAAAGAAATTCAAAATCAAAAAAGTGTAAAGTATCTTACATTTTTTGTCAGAGAAGTGCAAGGCACCTTACTTTTTCATTTTTCAAAATAAAGGTTAAATTCACATACATTTTTACAAGAACTTTTTTATAACAACATCAAAAACAGAGACATGTAGCTCTTTTGTTGATAACATATGCATCTGCAATCTCAAAACAATTATTGAATATGCATGCGTTTAATGGATACAAAATTGAAAGAACATGTAGGTAGAAGATTAAGGGGCAAACTCTCCTTAATTTACTCATTCCTTCATTACCATTTACTGTATCCAAATCTAGTAATTCAAAATGCCTCTTTGATTTTTCAAAAACAAATAGATTTATGAATATGTGTATATAAAATTTAGGCCAAAAGTTTTTAAGTTTTTCAATTTGACAAAGTCAAAACTTTAGGTATGAAATTCTGTATCAATAAAAAAATATCTAACTTTAATTCGATAAATAATTTATAGGAAAAACTTACCATAATCTAATCCTTCGTGCATATTACCCTTTGTTAGATCCAAATATAAAGTTCAAATGCTTGTAATTACAACTTTGTATATACATTTAGTAAAATAGCACGTTGAATGATGAATGATTTTGAGATATTAAATTCAAAACATTTCATAACTACAACAATTTATTGAAATCTTTGATTGTATATGTTAAGTTTCAATTCAATTATGGATATAGAATTGAATCATTTTGTAAAATAATATGTTGAATCTTAGATTTGAAATTCAAATTAAAAAAATGATTTTGAGATATTAAAAAATATTTTTAATAAAAATTAGAAAAAACACACATATATATTGAATGAAATATGAATATATTTTTTAAACAAAAATCTATAATTCAATATTACTTGATGAATAAAACACATCAATTTAATCATAAATAATCGAGTGAGACAACATATGCAAATATGCAGTCATTCTGCGGATTATCTAAAAAATGATGTATGTGAATTGAAATGTAAACAAAAGATATACCTCGAAGACACCACCGTTGATCACACCTTTAGATCGGCATCCACCTTTTTGAGAGAAGGATAAACCACATAAAAATTATTTTATTTGATGTTTGCATTGGATTTGAATTGCTAAAATTTTGGAGATGCCTCATTTGATTTCGACCATGGAAGGCAAGGAAGTGAGAAAAGAAAACAATCCAAGAAAGTAAATGAATGAGAGCATTTGTTTTAATGGAAGACCACATATCGATATAAACCCTTTTAAATATACACCGATATTGCATATCGATATAAACATATATAACTTTTATATATACATTCAAAGTACTAATAACCTAAATCATCAAATACATTAAATAGTAAGTAATATTTCTTAAATGTTGATTAATTCAATTAATTTATGACATTCTAAAATTAATTAGTGATTTTTCGAAGAATTCACAAATACGAGTATATGACTTAGATATGTGAAATCAATCGGTAATTAATATCAACAATTTGAATATTAACGTTCACACATCATCTTGGCTAGTGGTGTGATAGTTTGTTCAAATTCATTGCTTATATGACTTTTTAGTAAAATCACATTTTACAATTTCTTAAGTGATACTAATTAGTAACGATTATTTACACCAATTCTCTTCATCACTATATCACATTAGGACATATGGAATTTGATTTTGGTTGAAATTCCAATATCATCCACTTTCAACTGGTTAGTCCATAAGCAAAGTCCTTGGTTCAATAATAATATTTTATTAATCATACTACCTTGGTTAGAGATGTTGACTTTAGGATTGACTACAATTGACCATGATACTAATCTCATATAAGTGAAGAGAAGAATTCTCTATTGAATAGCATTTCACTTCCAATGTTTCAATTCAAATCCGACCATAGTCGCTCAATGCATGTCATGCCACAGTTTAACTATAATGAAAGTGGAGTGTCTACATTGAAGTTAAATAGCATTCTTAAGTCGAAAGAAATATGAAATATTATCACATCGAGATTTCCTATTTGATCTTAGTTATTATTAGTCAATGGATAACTCTTGCATAAATCATTCCTTACTAACAAATACTATGTGCAGCCTATCGAATTACGCAACCTATCAAATCCTTGACCTAAAATGTGTATGAGTTTCTTATACACTTTTATCTTATATGATCTTGTAAACTATGTTTCGGATGAAGTTAATTTTATGCTATGTATTTACTCTTAAGTACATGCCCTTACGAAAAGAAATTAACTTAACTTCCGTAACTTCTCACCTTTATACCCATACTACCAAAGAATATTGCTAGGTAACACTGTTCGATAATATGAAGGATGAAGTGATATTGGGCTGTCATATGTGAATATCCCCTTGGGCTAACACCGTACGTATTTCCAAATATATACTACTCATCTATGCGCACTCGGTATCATCATAAAGCAATAAACACATGTGTTTCCGAGATAGAACAATACATAATATAAAATAAATTACTGAGAACATAGAGTCATAATGCAACGTTTAAATATAATACATCACATAAGTCTCTATGGGTCTAGAAAAAGTCGAATGCCCACTATCTCTCAAAATATACAACTCAGGTGTCTAATACATACATCTCAGCATCATCAACGTACATAAGGCAACATAGATACATAATGATATTCTAATCAACTAATAAGTTAGCCTTCAATTATACCCTATAATCATAAGATGGTCACTTCATCCCAGGACTTTAAAATCTCAGGCTGACTTGAGTATCATGTAAATAACACACAGATTAGATTATGCCTAGAATACAGATACCCGAATATAATAATAATTGGCTTGATGCAACAAATATATATATATATATATATATATATATATATATCATAGCATATGTGAACATTACTGTGACGCCCCACCTTTATACTCACGCTAGCTAAGGATACTACGGAGTAATGTCGTCAACTAGCATGAAAAATAAGGTTGTTGAGGAGCGACCATCCGAGTAATTGCTTTATGCGAGCGACGATATGTCAGATAGTGTAACATGCATTTCATCTCCATAGGAAATCCGACATACCGATGCAAACTCAAAGCTATTACACAGTGGTTATAACATATTCGGAAACAAATATAGAAATAAGCATAGCACAAATCAGTCATAGAAGTTCATATCTCAAAGGCGGAAACAGATATGAATTTAACACATAGAAGTGTACATCAGAGTAGTGGTCGAACAAGATTCACAATATCATGAAAGAATAGATACAAGTGCTACACAAAAATATATGTATACATTAAGGAGTCTTTAACTCGTATGTATAACAACAAAAACTACAAATCTAATGTAGTTAGCCAAAAGTCAGATAATACTCCCAGATGAGGAGTCAAGCAGAAGCACCTGTAACATCTCGGTCTGACCCGAGTATTATTTAATAAGAAAATAATAAAAGCATCAGTCTAACTATAAATATCAGATAAAATGAGATAGAATAAGAGATATAACAAAAACGTATGATAACAATAATGCCATACTGTGACAAGTATACATTCAACAACAACTAAAATCATACAACGTCTCATGAAATCTCATAACACCAAAAAAAATGTCATATTCTTTACCATATTCACCAAACCACAAATATTGGCTAACATATCCATGCCAATCATAAAAATTGGTGAAACACAAATTCTAGAAATCATCAATTAGAAATCCAGAAATCGCAAAGAGGGGGAGGCCTATCACAAAAGGGAGCATGGAAACTCTCCAACACGTGTATCACAAATGGGACGCTATCCCATGGTCGCTAACCATAGAGCCGGTGCAACGACGTAGTACAACGGTACTCCCGAGGAACCTGAAACTCGAATAATTCGAAACAACGACGTAGTACAACTGTACGCCCGATGAACCTGATAAGCCGGAACAGCGACGTAGTACAACGGTACGTCCGATGAACCGAACTCCATAAGAGAACATGGGTCGCTAGCCCATAAAAATTGAGTCGGAACTCCAAAGAATCAATAGGTCGTTAGCCTAAAAAAGAAATGAGATGAAACTCAATGAAATGAGGTATAGTCCCTTATGTGGACAAAGAGACATCGCAAGTCTAGATCACAAAATGATCATCATTGATCAATAAAAAGGGTGAATTGCAGTAAGCTAGTAAATAAACGAGTTTAGCTTCATGTCCCATAACCACTGGCTTAACTTAAATATTCACGAACAAATTGTAGATCTCCACTCTTAAATTGTCACAAGAATTTCAATCGAACAAGTCCAAAAATTAACCGACGAAGTAAACACAAGTGTTTCCTACCACTAGTTTTACTAAGCCGTTTAATTAGATTTTTCAAATGAATGAGGTAAAGGTTTGTGTACATTAATAGATTGGAAAACGGTTTTATAAATGAGCTTTGTATTAAAAATAGAGTTGAAATTGTTTTAATGAAAGAGTTTGAATATTTATTACTAGTATAGAGACCTTTGCATTTAAAAGCGATAAACCGTAGAAATGATTGTAAACACAATCAACCACAAAATTCACATTCGAAGACGTGAATTAAATCCAAAGAAATCGACACCAAATCCATCAAAGCGGATATTCCCCAAAAATCTTGAAATAGAAGTCATCAAAGTCGTATAAATGATAACAACAACTCGGATAATCACGAATCGATAAGAAAATTGGAATTTTAATCAAAATAGGCAAATTGGGATGAAGCAGTAGGTCAGTCGATTGGACACTGAGTTCAGTCGACTGGTCCAATGCCTAGAAAACACTCGGTTTCCAGGTCAGTCGACTGGACTCAGTGCGCCAGTCGATTGGAACCTGTTTTTCAGTATTTCATGCCTAGTCCCCAAAGGGGCAAGAATCCAAACGGAGCCGATCGATCAAGCAATTGCAACTAGGGATTTATGCTATGCGACAACCCAGTCCTATAGGCTCTACGACTCACCCCAAAGACATATTCAAGCATCAAAGCTAGGAATTTTAAAGATTTAACTTCAAAACACCAAAAAATTGGAACATTCATAAAACCAATTCAAACCAAAAGCAAATGAACATCAATAAGTGTTAGGAATTCATACCTAACAACAAAGATAGAAATAGACATAGATGTGAGATAAAAATCTCACCTTTTACACAAAAACAAGGAAGGAAAAGCTTGAAAACAAAGGAAGATCAACCACTCTTCAATCTCAACCCTAAAAGCTCCAATCTAAGATCATAAACAATAATTTTACAAATTAGATTATAGGGAATTTCTGAAATTGGAGAGAGATTGAGATGGAGAAGGAGAAGGAGTTGCTTACCTAAGCTTCTCTTTTGAGTTTGGAGCTAGAACTTGAATTTGCAAAGGAGCTAGGGCTTAGGAATTCTAATTTCCAATCTCTTTCCCCATTTCTCTAAAGCTTGAAGTGTTAGGAATTATAAATGAAATGGATGAAGAGGAATGGGGTGGAGCTTGGGTCTTAAGTTGGGGTTAATGGGCTAAAACCTAAATCCAAAGCCCTAAGTGAAAATGTCAAAATTCAAGCTAACTCTAAACATATCGATGTTTATATTCAAAAAGGTCTCAAACGCCATTTTGAACTCAATGGAAGTGGTCTCGAGTCCTAATTTGACTGTTTGCAAAAAGTAGCTTTTCGGACTTAAATCCGACTAACGAGCTATATTTAAATAAAATATTTAAATATACAATCGTAAAATATGCGGGTTGTTATAATTACCATGCATAAATCATCATCGTTCAAAATAAGGAACACATCACACAGGTTAGATAATGCATTCCATACATCTAATATCCTACACGCCCATAACACTAATGACAATCAAGTATCAACAAACACACTATCAAGTGAGGCACTATAAGTGAGGTATCGTATGTCTATGTATCTCAATCACATATTCCAATTGGGAACCTCACATCACACATCATCAATAGCACACAGCACGCCCCACAGCCATAGTTACTCTCGGTCATCATGACTCTATGTCAATCTATATGTTATGGTCACGATCCTACCACCCGATGGTAATAGACTATTTGTCCAGTGTGGCATCTGGGAATATTGTCACACAATCTAAATATCATCACAAAGCACGTATAAAGGTGATGCCACAGATCTAGGGTGTGACACAACGATCAACCAACTAGGATGGACACTAGTCTATTTGGATAAACAACACACATTACTAATAGGTACACATCCATTAGACATACTTAAACATCTTGCACGCAACTTTGGTAACGCGCAGCTATCACTCCTCATATATGAGTGTCAACCATGTCCAAGTGATAATCAAATAAGTAGCTACTCAAGTGTCAGATACCATCCAGTGCTACTACTTATTTACCAAATGTTTTTGAATCCTACTCAACTCGCATTCTATAACAATCCAAGAGAATAAATAGAGAAATATTGCCAAAAGTCCCATACGATATGGTATTACAACTCCGTTTATTCAAAATCCGTTTATTCAAAATCTTCGTTACATATAAATAAATCTAAGATAATCATATATTTTTTTATAGTGAATCATAGAAGTAATCGAAAAAAATATTATCGAATGTCCCATATCATTTAGTATCAATAATCCATTTACTTGAAATTCCCATTATATAGATCTTCACGTCATTCAACCGATAATTAATTAAAAGAGGTTTTATTAAAATCCACATTTCCAAAAATTTCATATTAAATTTCAAGTATATAAGATTTCTAAAAGGTTTTATATTATCAAATTCTTATTCTATTCAAAAAATATCCATTATATTCCAAATTTTAATATTACTATACCTTTTATTCAATTACAACAAAATTTTTCTTTTAAAACCCTTATTTAAATTCAAAATCGCCAAACTCCTTTTTGAAATATTTCATACCATATGAAACCCATATTTTGATAGAGTTAGGGATATGCTCTAGGGGCAATTATGTAATTTGTTACCTATATCTAACTGAATAACCCATCTTGTTCAAAATAAAAGATGTTTTCTTTCTATTGTATACTTGATACAATATGTTGTATTAATTAATTTAATTAAAAGTATATTTAAAGAAAATCAATAAATGGTATGTTTTGTGATAGTAGATACAAATGTTATAGCCATGAGTAATTTATCACAATGAAAATAAATATACCATTTAAAATATTTTTAGTCAAGATGTATAGAGACTGGAAATCAATACATCTGTTGAGCTAGAGTACGTAACGCTCTTCAAATCTTGGGCAGTATATTACTTATGGCTACTGGGGCACCAAGAGGTTTTGTACTGCTAGTTATTATATAACTATGAAACGACTCACTTGATAGTTTTCTATTAGTTAATATAACTAAGATCAAACAGTCGATATAAGGACTCGATCGTTGATACGTTAGGTTGATCAGTTTACGCAAAGTGCAATATTTTTTATATTCCTAAATGTTAAAGATGATCCAATGTGCTTTTGTAAAGAGTCTGTTATTATGTTATAGTAAGAGTATTCTTTTGAATGGTTCGGCCATTTAGAAAGAAAAATCAATGTATAAGACTAAATGTGATTTAAGGTATAGTTGTGATGAATTAAGTGAAATTCACTTTTGCTTTTAAACAAACATTGCAACAAGAATTGTAAATGATATTTGATACTTAATATTGAATAAGAAATATGATTTCTATTTTGAGTGTATTTTCATATCGAAAATTGTTTTCTATCATATTTATTTCTTTGAGTTCGGATATTTGATCAAGATACTCTCTGTTGTAAATTAGTTACAGTAGATGAACTAAAATACTATATCAAGTGAATGATGGACCTCTAAATTTAGTATATTATTATAGTAATGGAGAAAATAGTAGGAGCATGTCATATAACACTTATTGATTGCATCAAGTTATGAAAATTGCTTTTATAAAACGTACCACATATTATTTGTGAAATAATATCTATTCTTCGATGATGACTAAAGAATAGACACGGATTCATTTCAATGAGAATGTTATAAATATTTGTTGTGAAATAAAATTGCAATAGTGGTATTTGTGATGTATTCGAAAATATAAAAGTCTATAAATTTATTTGCAATTATTTTGGAATTATGGACTAAGCCAAAGTTTGGAGAAATAATTTTATGATTATACAATCATGATTCATATGTACAAGTGAATTATATCCCAAGCAATTAAGGGCAAATCTCCCATTCAGTGAGAATGTGATAAGAGTAGTTGAACTCTTCAAATTGATACATATAATATATGCAATTACAAGTCTATTAATGCTAAATAGGTTCCATGTACTTTGTTATATTCAAAGATGACTTATCACCAACATAGACGTGTGTATTTGATACACATGTAGTATGTCTATGATAAGCTCATAGCGTAGAAAACGAAAGTAAACAAAATCATGCGCAAATAAAATTGATTCAATTTGATTGAATATGTGAGTATATTAGAAAGAGTTATGAACGTGCCTAAAAATAAATAAAGAAACAATCTCAAAAGTCACTTCTTCGTATGATACCTAATGATATATCAATAAAATGTAATCGAACTTTGTAGAATGAAGTACGATTAACTGTGAATGAAGTTGAGTTAACTTTTTCTATAAAGTGTGTACTTGAGAGTAGTACACAAGATTAAAATTAATATCATCCAAAATATAGTTTAAAAAACTATACGAGATAAGGGTTTATAAGAAACCCCTACATATCCTAGGTCAAGGGGTTAGCAAGTCGTGCGAGTTGAATTACTGTACATAATAATTGTATGTAAGAGATCTTGTATGAATCGTCCTAAGAGAGTTTTGGGAATGATAGTCGTTAGATGACTAATTTATGTTGTGTGAACTAATGCAAAATCAGTTTTATATAAGGAAATTCATAAAATGGTAATGAATGTCTGTTCTGCTGCATTAAGAAAGAAATGTTGTTTCAAGAAATACAAACTTCAAAGGGAGGGAATTTCTTTAAGGAATTATTGGTATAAAATGAATTTGGATACAATCCAAGGATAAAATTGATTACAAGGGATGAAATGAAATTGAATGAACATAATATATTAGAACGTATAATGAGTATTCGTGTACATTAAAGAGAAATTATGATTTTTTGTCAATGTGAAGAACAAAGAATCCTTAGTTGTTTAATTAAACCATTAAGAGTATTGACTCAATGATATGGTGCAATGTGCATATCCGAAATGGATTCCAAGTACATTATCAAAATATGCTTTTGATAGTTGTACTTGAAGAAATGTGATCTATTGGTTGCAAATGTGACTTCAAGCGAAAGATTAATGCAATTGGATTATAGCGAGCAAGATTGATAAATAAAATCATAATTTTTGTTTTTTAAATTAGCGTTACAGATTCAACATTCGATGTACTCAAGTAGGTTTAGATTTTACTTATAAAATTATCGCATGGTATGAATTTATGTTTTGGTACGTATATGTTGAAATAGGAAATTCTAAATAATGATTTAAAGTAAATCGTTTACACATAATAACCAAAGTATCTTGAAGTCAGTGGAAACGATATTGAGTTTTTGGATATGATCGAATAAAGTACGAAAGTGTCATTCGACAAGCATCAAAATTAAACAAGTGTTTTACTTCAAATATCAAATAATATGATTATCAATCAACTTGCAGAGGAAGCCTGTATTCATAAGAAAGGACGTTTAAAGGTACATAACTATTTCTAAACCATAAGTAACAACACACTATTGATTGCTAATGATATACCTATATTAAACCGGTTTTAGTCATTTTATGTTGGATTTGTAAATGATGTCTTTTATAGAAAGTATAAAAGATATTGAATATCCCAAATAATACACAAGGATACCTTATTAAAATGTTTAATACGGAACATGTAAGATGGATTCCTTATGCATTGACAACATGAATTATCATACATGTTATCTTGTCTAGGATAACATGATTTGTTTATATATTTGATACATAAAAGCAATATCAAATCCAAATAGATATCACTAAATGGTTACTTAAGGTGTTCTCGTGTATTTATGAAATACTAGATAATTGTTTACAGAAACAACAAATTTCTTATGAACGAGTTTTTAGACTTAAACTTCATAAGTGATATTGAGTATAATATGTCAATGTTAACTAAGTTAAGAACCTTTAAGTTGGAAATATTCCAAATATAAGAGATTGTGGCTAATTCAATGAAAAGGCTAAGTACATTGACTTGAATATATCCACAATAAAAGTAATGTATATATATGACAAATGCACAAATTTATAACTACGTCGAATGTGATTCCAAATATTGAGAATCCCATAACATTTTATATGATAATATTGACGTGATATAGGTCGTAATAGAACTTAGAGCTCACTAGAAGTCAAGAAATATACCTCAAATTATTCCATATGATAAAACAATTGATCAGCATCGAGGAGAGTTGATTGACATAGTAGATAATTGATATAAATAATAGTCACAACTGGATAATCTTTAAGAAAGTAAAATTGGATTTTACCGAAATCAAGTATGCGATAAATTTGGTCAAAATGCCACACTACCTGCTAAGTGACATGTGAACGTTAGTATTCGAGATCAAATTTAAAACCTAATGGGTCACACAACCAAAATGTTGAATATCCTTTGACCAAACTATTTAATTAATTAGTAATGTTATAAATTAATTAAAATAATTAATATTTATGAATGTTAGTTATATTTTTTTATTTTGACTTGGAGAAAAAATATTGTTAAATATATTTATAATAGTTATAAATATATTATTTGATATATGATATCGATATGCCTTTAAATAAGATTTAACTGCAATATAATTTTCTCTAGCTTTTAATGGGACTAAAGCACGTATGGGGGCTGGTGTATTGCGTCTACATCATGACCAAGTAGAGGCATTTGTAGGATGAAGAATGGGCTCAAGCCTTGATTGATAAGTGGAAAGAATGGGTAAGAGAGATTAATGGATTTGGATCCTAACTACTCTCTAGATTCTCTCCCTTATAAATAGTTCAAACCATCGTTCTTTTTCTAACATTTTGGAGCCTCTCCACTTGCATCACCTTTGGATGAAAATAATACCTCTCAACCCTTCCATTTCCAAGCACAAACCAAAATAAAGTAGGTTTATTCAATAGCTGGTGTTCATCGATCCAGGGACTAGCACTCTGTTGGATTAGAAACTTGTTTCAAGGAGTAGATCTCAATGTGTCAAGGTGTTCTTATAGGCATTGGGTATAAGGTATATCTATAACGTAATTATGAATATTACTTTTTATATAATATTTATATTATGTATTTTATGATGTTAGTTGGGTGACGATCCCAATGCATAAATAATTTTCATAATTAGATTGGTTGTATGTTCATATTATTTTATACAGGAAATTATTGTCAAGGACAAAATTTGACAGCTTTTTAGCCTCAAGGACAGACCTTCAATATTTTATCCTGAAGGACAACTTTCTGTAGGTATCAGTTTTTAGTTATTGATAGCAGTTTTTAGGTATCAGTTTGTAGTTATCGGTAGCAGTTTTTATGTATCAGTTTTTAGCTCGGTAGCAGTTTTGTTGTCCTTATGAATAATTTTGAAAAATGTTTGTCCTTATGAATAATTTTTAGAAGAATGTTTGTCCTTGTGGTAAAAATATCGAGGTCGTGTCCTTGAGGCAAAAAATATACAAATCTTTGTCCTTTAAATTAATTCCCCCTATTTTATATTATAAAAAAATTCTGTCATTTATATACCCGTAAAGTGCACGGCTGAAATAAAAAAAACATAATTTTAATATTTATTAATTTAATGTACAATATTTAATTATACATATAAACTTTATAAATTAATTACTACATCTTACTATATACAGAATATCCTTTTATAATTTAATATAAATAGCATCATATGTAGAGTAATTTCGATAGACATGATATATATGTGTGTATATATATATATATATAATTTAAATATTATTTAAATAAATTAATTGTGTATGTTAATTATATATATTATAAAATTAGTTTTATATTTTATAAATTCAAATTAGTACTTAATAAACTTTCGATAAACAAATTGTAAAAAAACATTCATTTACATATTATAAATTTTTTAATATCAACTGAAAATTAAAATAGCTTTTAAATTGGTTTTTAAATTATAAAATTATATATTAAGTACTCAAACATCAAAATATTGCTAAGATATTTATTAGAATTTTAAAATTCAAAATATGTTTCAAAAATAATTTTATATTATTCTTTTAACAATAAATGTATGGATATTTAAATTAAAAAATATTTAAAATTAAATGTAAAAAATATCATTTCTGCCATGTGCGATATCGTGTTTATACTATATATACATGTATATTTTATCAGCACTAATGTATATATATATATATATATTATTTACATATATTAGTATATATTATATATATATATATATATTAGTATATATTATATATATGTATATATATATATACTAAAAAATTATATACATATAATGCTTTTTTCTTTATAAAAAATTTAGTTTAATTTTTAAATATTTTAAATATACTTACACATAATTATATATATTTACTATGTTAAAATTCTATGTATATATATACTTATATAAAATTATTTAAATAAAATATAGTTTATTTGCTTATATATATGTATTTATTGTAACATTATATATATAAATAAATATATATAAATATACGTTTAGAAATATATTTGTATATTAGATGTGCTAACGTGCCCTTTGCGTTGTAAATCCCAAAATCCATGCACGGACATATTATGCCTTGCACGGATTGATATGTTATACATGCACACACATATATATGTGTATATGAATTTGGATCTTTATTAGGCCTAGAATGTCTAATTTATTTAGAACATTACTAAATTTTATTTTTAGATAAGATCATAATTCTATTTAAATTAATAAAATGATTTTATATTATTTGATTGATGCTATGTTATATATATATACACACATGTAAAATGGTAAAAATTCTTGAAATTCACTCATTACTTTAGCTGTGGAGCAACCTAGTTCCAACACATTTATATTTTAAAACAATGATATATGATGTTTGTAATTCAATAATTCCTTTAAAATCAAAAATCAAATTATATTATCCTTTCCAACAATGGTGTCAACTCAAAACATTTTCATTTTTTTAATATTAAATTTCAAATTAGTATTTAAATCTTTAATTCTTCTAAATGCTTTTGAACCACTTTTTGAAAAATAATTTATCAAACTAAAATTTTCTTTTTCTTACTCTGATACAATCCTAATAGGATTTTCCAAACGAGAATTCCTTATTATTATACAAAAATTCAAACTTCTCATTTCCTAAAAATAATTTTAATAAAGTTTACCATACGATAAATATATCACATTCAAAACTCATTTCTTTTCCCAAAAATTATTTACTTACAAAGCTTTACATTTATTTAAATGCAATGAAATTATCTCATTACTTTTGAATATAAGTTTTAAATCCTCTTTATAAATAAAAAACATCTAAATAATTACATAAATAATCATAAAGAAAATAATTATATATCCATAAGTTCAATTATAATCCAAATATTATAATTTCAACTTTCAAAAACTAATTTAAAATCATCACAAGAACTCTCTTAAACCTTTCCTTTTTATAAAATCATCCACTTTGATAAAAATAATATAAATGAAATTCAACCAACATCAACTGTACTCTGGCATGCCATGCTATTTCAATCAATAACATCCAATATCAACCAAATTCATCACATCAAACTTTTTTAGACAACTATGCAATCTATATATTGGACATAGATGTGAGTATTAACGATACTCACCTTGATTTCCTAAGCTAAAATATTCCTTTTTTATCTATATTTTGCTACTTTTAGCTTCAAACCAGGATTCACCCTTTGATGTCCCATATTGAACAAGTATCATTATACCTTTGCTAAAACCAACGTCGCAAGCTCTAGAATTATAACTTGCCCAAATCTCCTGCCTCATCCATGCACAGCCTTGGTTGTTATCCCTTTCTCCGTCATCGTTGGGGTCATGCATCCGGCCAGGTCGATGTCATACTAATTGGTCGAGCCTAGCTTGACGCTACCTCCTCCCTTGGCATCGTGGTGCCATCGTTCCTTACCTTCCTCAATCGCACATGCTTTTTTGTCCTTGCAAAAAAATTTCCGTTAATGCATTCATTTTTTCCTTTTAATTATTTATGCGTTAAGCCAACTGAAGGAGTGCGGGTCAAAGAAAAAGGAGAAAGGTGGATCTTTCTAGAATGAAGGAGAGAAAGAATGGGCTACACCTCTTTATTATTGTTATTTCTCTCTTCACTTTTAAATTAAGTCCTTTAAAAAATAATTTCCATTTTATCCCTTTTAATCAAGGACAATAATCATTTTTTTCTCATATAAATAATTATATAATCTATTTATGAATATATTTTCAATTTGATTGAATTCGCTATTTACATAAATTTATTTCGATATATTATACAAACTATATAAATTCACAGACTATTTATCTTCATTGATTTAATCATTTTATTAATATCAAAATAAAATTTCTTTTAATTTGTTTTAACCGTATGAAAATCATTTTCTTAACAAAAATATTTTATTTTCGTTTAATATTCAAATTCAATGTAATTTTTAATATAATCAATTTCTATTTATTAAATTATAAGTCCATTTATCGTTAAATCTCAATAAATTATAAATTTTTTAATTTAAAATTATCTATAAATCAAATTCAAATATTTTTTATTTTAAATAAAATTAATTATTACAACAGCGTAGAAAGTATGGTTGTTACAGACCTCCTTTTTTAAGAAAATTTCATGCTCGTAAGTTCTCACAAGGAAGAACGCTGTTCTCAACTCTCACCTAACTTTCTCCATAATATCATTATCCACTATCTAACTTAAGCTTCTTCTTTTCCTTATTTAGAGTTAACTTAATACTCTATGTGGCTATCCCTCAAGCAAAGGCCAAACTTCCTCTTCATCATCTTATCATATGTAAAGAATTTAAGTAAATGCAATTAACGACATTCTAGTTCCGCATACGATAAAATTTATGTTAAAATTTCTGAGTGTTGATATTTTTAGAAAATTTTAACAGCCTCCTTTGTACGGAGAGCATTCCAAAAATTTACGGTACATATAATTATGTAATATACATCTTCAAAGAGGCATCCCAATAAAGGGGCATCCCAAACATGGGGAAACAACACTATATCACATATATGTATCGTTAAATGCTTAAATCATACCTTAGCTTCGTAATTTTAAGCATATTTATTTAAATATTATGCAAAAAGGCGATCACACCCAAAATCTTACCACAACGACTTCATATACCTATGCTTGGCTCAAAGAAACCATATAAGATCATATTTTCGGAACAAAAGGAGGTTTTACATTCACATATCACAAAAACAACATTACATTTCCATTTGGCGACTTCACATCCAAGTTTCAAGTGTCAAAAGCCTAAAATTATTTATTGCTTCCATAAGTAAAGTTGTATCATAATCAAATAGCTTTTAAAAACATCTTTCAAATCTTGAAACTATGGTTTGCATCAAAAGTTATAGCAGTTTTACTAAATGATAATTAAAATGAAAGTCCACTCTTTTAAATGCAGCTTTTCACCTAAAAACATCTAAATTTCCCGAAACACTCAAAATAAATTATTTTCCAAATTACCTAGCTTGCCAACGAGTGCTAAATCATCAAAATCTGATAAGTGGTTTGAGAGTTATGATTAAAATACTTCTGCATTTTAGTTAAGATTTTTTGTAAAATTTTACTTCCACTTAAACAAACTTTAACATTAGCAAACTTTAAAATTTTGAAAATTTAAGGTTACATTACCAAAGTACTATAAACTTTTTTCTCTCAAAACTCTAATCTTAAAATTTCATCTCATTTGATCATAGATCCTCCACTTTGAAAACAAAAGAATTTTATAAACGCACCTTAAACATGCTTTTATATTCTGGAATCTACTTCCAATGTACTTATGATAACTTGCACCTCCCAACATACCATCCAAAGCCTAAGGTGACTTTTAGACTTGCATCGGTGCCAAGAAATATGAGCTATCATACAGAGACTAGAAATATAAGGATAAAATTTAACACATTCTACACTTTCATGTCTCACAGCAGAATGAAATAAAATATAAATATAGAAAATAACCATCTCAAAAAAAAAATTAGAACACACAGTCTCAAAACAGCACATAGTCAAAAAATTTGAGTATACAAAAATAATACATATAGTCTGATAAATACCAAATGTGATAAATGGTTACATGGAAAGTAATGGAAGATAAAAAGTAACACTAATACCAAGCTTGCCTCTCCATGTACTAATCCCTGAGCCAATCGCCTGTTGCCCTATCCTCCTATGGTAGGAAAAAGAAAGGAAAGGAGTGGGTTAATCAAAAGTCTGATGACTGAGTTACATCATTAATATATTGTGATTACATGCAATTGACTTCATTATAACATATATGATCTAAACTGTCCCACTTGTGTTTATGAATCACCACTTCTATTTATCTAAGCGATATAATTTTAAACACACCTACACTAACATCCTGTGGAGGCTTACATTAGGGTTGAACAACTAATCGAACCTCAAAATGGACTATGGGTTGGCTAATAGCTACTGGAACTACTTAAATATAGGATCACCTAAAATATCAACTGGGACTATATTCCAAATTATGACTACACATATCTTATTTACACATTGGGGGAGGGGAGCTCACAATGCTGACTCGTGTTAAAGATGTCTCAAGGTCGTTGGATCTGTGTTCACCCCTCAATAGTAAAGTAACGTCTCTTATTGTACCGTGTTGAGATACATCAACAACACAGTATCAGGTCCACGCTAGTGTGCATACCATGAAGCTCCTATTAGTGTCGGGCTATATACTTCTATAGGCGTCATCGCCAGTGCGCATGTATATCGTAGAGGTTTCTATGAATGAAATTTGCAATAGAATCACCCAATCGAAAAATCGACCCCGCTGAATAAATAACGCCTAAGCATTGTTCCCCGCACACACATTTATCCAGTCCCGTAATTTCCAAGAGTCGTAGACTAAGGGAGCTAGTTTCCATGTTTACACTAACATCCATATTCTTATACACACATAACTATGTATATATTAATTAAATTAATGACCTAGGGCTTAGGCCGAGGATCATACTATACCTAGAATTAGCTAACCCATCGACTGCTGATTACTGGAGCGGTCGACCAACCGGTCTTGGTTGTTTTATAATTTTTTTGAGTTAAATTTGTTCTTGTCTATTAATTGCAAATTTTTAATTACAGTAAACTATCAATTACAGTAAACTATTAATTACAGGAAACCCTATTTTACCCCTTTACAATCTTTGGTGTTTTCAATTATAATTTCTAACAATTTCATAAGCATTTTTGTTATCAAAACGAATTAAATCAAATTTAGAATTAACATATACCAGTCTATAGTCAACTCAACAAAAAGGTTGTTTAACCTAAACTAATTTTTATCTAACAAATTTACTTTATCCATATTTAGATTAGACAAGAATCACATTCAAAGAGGTTGAATTCCTATTAAATTTCCCATCCATTACCATTACTTAATAAATAATATTTATGATTTAACGCAACCCAATTCCAAATCAAATAGGATATAAATAAACTAAATTAAATATAGATATCCATATTAATTATGAATCCAATCACCTTGGAAAACTATCCCTTTCTCAATACGCTTGGAATCATCTCCCGCTTGTCATAGCACTCTCCATGATTTAGTTTGATTCTTCCTCCTTTAATCCTTTGAAATTTTATATTAATTACATTTTTGAATAGTTTTTTTGATTTGAAGAGAAAGAGGATTCATATTTTAGAGAGATAGGGTTTTGTTATGCTCAGATTTAATTAGGGTTGCAACTATCAGCTTATGGTTCTATTTATAGAAGCAAAAACTAATGATAGTCATTCGATCTAATATTATGAAAACTAGGTCGTTCAGCCAGGACAAACCCTTACCTAGAAGCTTCGATCGATCGATCATTAGATTTGGAGCAGTTAACCGCTAGGAGTCGACCGATTAAGGCTGGAGTGTAGACCGGTGGAGCTTTCTTATTTATATAATTCTTTCCTAACTTAAATATTTAATTATTTTCGATTCCACATTTTTAAACATTAATAAAATTTTCATACTAGCTCCAATTTCAAAACATTATATACGAAGTTGTCCAAAAAATCGCTGTGAATGCAACGATGTAAGTTTCATATTCAAATTATAACGTTTCTAAAAGTTCCATATTTACCCTTGTTATATTTAAATTAATTTGTTTATTAAATTTCCAGTTAAATTTTTCGATGTGTTACATTTCCCTCCTTTAAAGGATTTCCTCTTCGAAATCTCTAAGGTCGGAAAAAATGCAGCTCTTACATACGAAAGTTAATACTTACGACCATCTACTAATCCATCAACCACATGCAATCATTGTACTTAGTTCGATTTCTAATGCAACATGAATATGTCGGCATGGAATGCATATGAATCTATACTGGTGCAAAAATTTGGTGGTCTCTTAATCTAATCGACCTCTTGAAATGCTAATGCTTATGTCATGTATGCAACATCCTATGAAAATATACTGGCAATTCTATATATATGCACAACCATTCAGTCCATATGCAATAATCATATGTGTATAACTTCGTAAAATAAAATAAGTGATGGTGTGTGTATGCTAACTCAAGAATATATATGCCTAAGTATGTAAAAGTCAACCAAATAAATACGTCCATTAGCAACCAACATCCAAAACATGTCATTGACACGTTCAACCATTCCTAACATCCAATTATCCTTGCCTATGGGATATACTATGCTAGCATCCAAACACATTAGTATTTTATACTTATTTAAATAGAATGGAAACATATTAGAAAGAAGTTCTAGATGGGTAGCTCGGATCTTTTCCTCGGGCCACCATGTACTCTCCATTGGATTGTCTCCCCGCTGGACCTTAAAAAGCTTGATAACTTTATTACGGAGTCTCTTAGTACCATGTTCAAGAATACGAGTGGGTGCACGGTGAGCAAGTGACTCCCTCCCTACCTCCACTTCCTCTAGCCAACTTGGCTCTACTAACGCAGCTTTATCGTGTAGACACTTTTGCAAGTGTGACACATGGAAAACATTATGTACTCCCGCTAACTTCTTAGGAAGCTTTACTCTATAAGCTAACTTCCTTACCCTACTCGTGATCGAAAAAGGCCCAATAAACCTCGGTGCTAGCTTTCCCGAACAACCAAATCTCTTGACATGCTTAAGCGGTGAGACCTTCACAGAAACCATGTCATCCACTACGAACTCTAAATTTGTATGTCTTCTATCAGTGTAAGATTTCATCCTATCTTGCATGGTTTTCATCCCTCTATGGATCAAGTCTGCCTTCTTTGAAATCTCCCTCGCCATATGTGGTCCAAGAATAATCATATCCATAGTATCCCACTAGCAATGCAATAATTTACGTGGTCTTTTTCACAACACCTCAAATAGTTCATCCTAATACTTGCATGATAACTATTATTATAGGTAAACTCCACTAATAGTCCTCCCAATAGCATCCAAAATCCAAAATACACATCCAAAGCATGTCCTCTAACATCTCATTCACCCTCTCCATTTGTTCTCCGTTTTTGGATGATAAGAAGTTCTTAAACTCAACTCAGTGCCTAAAGCCTCCTAAAGACTCCTTTAAATCTCACTGGTGAAAAGAGGATCTCGGTCGCTAACATTGTTAAAAGGAACTCCATGTAATCTAACTATCTCCCTTACGTATAGTGTCGCTAAAGACACAGCAGTCCTTGTCCTCTTAATTGGAACAAAATGAGCGCATTTGGTTAGTAGGTTGACTATGACCCAAATTCTCTCATTACCTCTCCTACTCATAAGTAGTTCATTGATGAAGTCCATAGAAACACTCTCACACTTCCACTTCGAAAAATCTAATGGCTATAACAACCCTCCCAACTTCTTCTACACTTCCATTATCCTCTGACAAGTCATACATCTAGCCACATACTCTACCACATGCTTCTTCATAACGGGTTAATAAAGTACTCTATTCATGTCACGGTACATTTTATCTCTGGCAGGATGAATGTTCATCCTAGAACGATGAGACTCATCTAGTACCATGTCAATCAGATCCATAATGTGACGAATATAAAACTACCATATCCCTGTAACCACCCCTTCGAGTCAATGGTATAATGCCTCAAATGACTCGACTTCTCTCCTCTTCTAAGCTTCTCAAAAATATCCACTAACTCCTTATCGCGCTTCTGACTTGACCCAATGCAGTCCATAAATGTAGGTTGCATATCCAAAGCTGCCAATGATCCCAGAGTGATGTCCGACGATGGTCGGAAATCGAACATAGAAATAACTCCAAGTGCTTTCACTCTAAGAACATAGGACTCAACACCTCATGCTTCCTACTTAAGGCATTGACTACAACGTGTCTTTTGCCTAGAGTATAGGAAATATCAAAATCATACAATGTCGAAACTCCATCCATATTTGCTGCCTTAGATTCAACTCCTTTTAGGAGAATAAATTCTTCAGAGACTTATGATCTATATATAGCTCAAACCGCTCCACTAATAAATAGTGTCTCCATGACTTGAGTGCAAAGACAATGGCTGCCAACTTAAGATCATAGATAGGGTAATTTCTCTTGTGGACTTTCAACTACCGACTAGCATAGCTCACCACTCTTCCTTCCTGCATCAAGACCGTGGCCAACCCCATACTGCAAGCGCCAATATACACTACTAATCCCTTTATATCATCGAGTAATACTAGAATAGCATTAGTCAATGCCTTCTTCAGCTTGATAAAACCATCCTCACACTTCGAGTCCCATAAGAAAACCAAATTCTTCTTTGTAAGGGGATAAAAAGGGTATAAATTTTAGCAAATTCCTTAATAAACTTCATATAGTGGCTCACAAAACCAAAGAAACTCCTAAATTCCATGGAATTCTTCGACAAATGCTAATCCTATACTGTAGAAACTTTATTAGGATTGACTACCAGCTCACTCGCATAGAAAAAATATTCCAAAAAGCATACCTCCTTGTGCCAAAAATGACATTCTCTTCAAAATAACCCTATCAAAAATATTTCTTCCCAAAACAACATAACATCCTCTTATTTTTATAAAAGAACTTCAGAAGTATATTTCACAAAATTCTCCTAAAAATCCTTTACATAACACTCTCTTCAAATATCCTTTTATTTTACAACATCTCCTATTATTTACATTGTCTTATATATATATATATATATTCAAAATATTTATAACTCGAGATTTTTAAAGTGTTATCTCATTCATTATCAATTTATTTTTAATTTTCTAAAACACAATTTACAATAATTAGTTATAAGTTTGTTTTATTTCAGGATTCCTAAACACTTTTCTTTCCTTTTAATATTTTAAAGATAATCATGCTTCTAAATATTTTATTTTAGTTTCATAAAAGTCAACTCTATTTAAAATATTTGAATGACATATTTATTTTAAATTAACTTTTAAATTTGGGAACACATATATGTTTTTCATCATTGATATATATAATTTCTTTCTTATAAATTTACTTACCATCACACTTTTTTGCACTTCTAAAAATAATTACTCTTTTCAAAATATTAATTCATTTCAAAACATTTTCCTTTTCAAAATATTGTTTATAATAATTTTCAAGGCATTACCGTTTGTCCAAAATATTGCATATATATTATAGTTATTCCCAAAACATAGTATTTTTTCCAAAATATTACGTCAAAGTTCCTCCTTCTAGTATTTAGGAATTTTAATCGATAATGTTGGATATACGCATTGACCAGAATTCTTAAAGCACTCAACAGACAAACCAACCTAAATTAAACATTGAATAAATCTTCTTAAGTATTTTATAATAATAATCTTCTTACAGCACCAAAATCTTTTGCATTATTTTATTATAACATATACTCAAGATGTTTATAGGATAATAAGCTAATCACTCATCAATAACATGACCAGTAGCAATACATTGATCATCCAATCATATAAACAAGCAAACATTCACTTAAGCTTTTTTTCATTCAATATCTTGGTTACATATTATTATTTTATCTTATAAAAGAGTTCTTCTCAAGTCCCTTGTAATTTTTTTTGGGAAAAATCACTAACTCTAATAATATTAGCTTTATCCAGACTTCTAGAGGTTCACAGCCTCGAGTGAACACTCTAGGCATAAATAGCAAACAAACACACGCGCGCACACGCACACACACATATATATTAACACACAATATAACACGCATCAATTAAAATAAACACATGCACTCAGCGAAAAGCAAATGATAAACTTTCATTGTGTCACTTTGATAATCTCTAGATCCTTCTTCTCAACTCACTTCATCACAACTTATATATGTGATGTATCCAATGTGCAAGATCCATATTTGATCCTTCTAAGCTTCCTTACCTAAGCTACTTCATTTTATTTTATTTTACTTCAAAGCCACAATAATATTCATCATCTATGTTGACATTACTGGCGGAACAAACTATTACTACCTTCACAAACTCTACCGCATGAAATTCTTATCTTACAAAGAGACAAATACACAAAAGGAGCTAGAAGTAAGTATATGATATATAATAGGAAAAAAAATAAAAATAAAATACGTCCCCAGATGAGTACCCCAATAATCATCGTATATATATCTACTATTGCTTGGGTATACAAAAAAATCTACCACACATCCATGGGCAAGGACCTAAGTCTCATCTAAGGCCAAGACTCGTGTCTCGTATATATTGTATTATTTTGAACCCGTTCTGATACAAACTGTAACACCTTACCTCTATACCCATACTACAAAAGAGTATTGCTGATAACACTGTTTGATAGGATAGAAAATAAGGTGATATTAAACTTCACACATGAATTCCCTCAGGCTAACACTAGTATGTATTTCAAAATCATATACTACTAACCTATATGTATTTGGTATTGGCGCAAAGCAATAAACACTTTTGTTTCCAAGATACAACAATACACGGTATAAAATAAACTACATAGAACATAGAGTCATAATGCAATGATAACATATAATACATCACATAAGTCTTAGTGGGTCTATAAAAAAAGTTGAATGCTCACTATCTCTTAAAATATACAACTCAAGTGTCTAATACATATGTCTTGACATCATCAACGTATATAAGGCTACATGATACATAATGATACACTAAGATACTAATAAGCTAGCCTCCAACTATACCCAACAATCACAAGCTGGTCACTTCATCCCTGAACCTAAAAAGTCTCGGACTGACCTTAGTATTGTATAAATAGTACATGGATCAAACTACGTCTAGAATGTAGGTGACAGTATATAATATTAAATAGAATGTTGCAACAAACGTATCTCATAACATGTGTGAACATCTCAAATATATCTCATATATCATACTACACACAAATCTTCATCCTTCAAAATAAACAACACATGACATAGGTTGGTAATGCATTCCATACATCCAACATCAAACACACCCATAAAACAAATGGGAAACAAGTATTAGGAAGAACACTATCAAATGCGGCACTACAAGTACGGTATCATTTGTCTATGTGTCTCAATCACATATTCCAGGTGGAAGCCTCACAGTACATAGCATGCTTCAAGGAAAAGCACGCAACACTTAACAACAACATCACATCCCACAGTCTTAGTTACTCGTGATCATCGTGACACTATGTCCATCTATATATTATGGTCACGAGCCTATCAACCAATGGTAACATAATGTTTGACTAGTATGGCATTCGGGTATATTATCACACAATCTAAATATCAGCATACAACACGTATAAAGGTGATGCGACGAATCTGGGGTGCGACCCCATGATTAGCGAACTAGGATTGACACTAGTCTATCTGGATCAACAACACAAATCAGCAATAGGTACGCATCCATTAGACATACTTAACCATCTTGCATGCAACGGTGGTAACTTGCAGCTACCACTCCTCATATATGAGTGTTAATAATATTCAAAGGTAATCAAATAAATAACCACTCGAGTGTCTTATACCACTCAATGCTACTCACTTATTTACCTAATGTTAGTGAATTCCACTCAACTCCCATGTTTGGAGAAATTTCACTAGAGGTCTCATACCAGATGGTATTATAAGTCCATTTATCAAAATCCTTGTTATATAGAAATAATCCAATATAATCATATATTCCATATAACGAGCCATAGATGCACTTAGGTAAGTATTACCGAATGTCCCATACCATTTTATATCACTAATCTATTTACTCAAAATTCTCATTATATAGAACTTCACGTCATTCAACCAATAAATGATCAAAAGTGGTTTTTATTACAATCCCTATTTCGAAAGATTTCATATTAAATTTCAAATATCAATATAAGAATTCCAAGAGCTTTTATATTATAAAATTATCATTTTATTCCAAAAATATTTATTAAATTCCAAACCTCAATACTTTTAAACCTACTATTTAATTACAAATAAATTCTTCTTTTAAACCGTTATTTATTTAAAAATTGCCAAACTCCATTTCAAAATATTTCATGCCATATTAACCCACCTTTAGTACTTTAAAACAATGATATAAGTGGTTTATAGTCCAATAATTCCTGTAAAACCAAAATTCAAATTATATTATTCTTTCCAAAAATGATATCAACTCAAAATGTTTTCAATTTTCTAACATTAAATTTCAAAGTTAATATTTAAATCTTTAATTACTTCCAAATTCTTTTAATCCACTTTTCGAAAATTAATTGATCAAACTAAATTTTTCTTTTTCTTATTTTAAAACAACGCTAATAGGATTTCCCAAATAGGAGCTCCTTATTATTATACAAAAATTCAAGCTTCTCATTTCCTAAAAAACTGGTTTTCATTTACAGAACTTGCCACACAATAAATAAATCACATTCAACATTCATTATTGATACCACTAGTGGCATAATACCCAGATATAACATGTTGTAGGATTAGATCTAGCAGAAATAATAGAAAAATGAAAAAGAGTGGAAAAGTGGAGAGACATAAATTTTTATAATGGTTCGACAATCTCTATCCTATGTTTGTTGATTTGATATAGATTAAGAGTCATGAATACAAGGATTTGTTAGGTTCTTAATCCTAGAACTGCCAATAGTATCAGTCAAGGTGACTATTGTAAGGGAGAAATATGAGATGAAGAAGGTGCAGAGTCCAAGATCCTTTTTGATTGCTATAAGGCCAGTATTTATAGAGAAATAACTATATAGGTTCAGGAGCCCATTTGATTTGATATCCAGAAGCAAGCCCAAAGAGGCACCAATGACCCACCGACCCAATTAGCCAAAATGACCTCTAGGTACCCGAGAGCTTTGCTTAGTCATTTTCCCATGCTTTTTGCTGGCCTTGTTCTCCTATCTTCTATTTGATTCATTTCAAACTCTTTTCCATAAAATTTGAGTTGATACCAACGATTCTCCTGACAACACTTGCATTATTATGCTTTCTTCGCTTTCTTCTCATTAGTACTAAGATTTGCCTGTCCAAACTTTGGAGAAAAGTACTCGACGATGAGTGGTTGGTGTTGTACTCGAAGCACAAGAGTAGAATGGCGTCCAATGGCCAAAATAGACCATCGATATTGGGACGACCTCTCGGTACTGAGAGCTCTCTATTGCTCTAATGGACTTGATATTTTTCGAGTTTCATCCTCTAGTCCTTCTAAGTATATTTTCAGGGTTCTCAAGTCATTTCGTCTTCGTCTTGACCTTCTAACTTCCGTTGACTTCTTCTTGGTTAAAAAAGCGATTAACACTTGCCCTCCATAGTATGCTTTCATCGAAAACAAAGTGTGCCACGGACCGGCAAAGGTCCATACTTGCTTTTTAGTGATTCCAGTTGTTTGTTCAGGTATTGCTTCGAAACATCGCTTTTGTTTAATGATTTCCTTTAAACATTTTGCATAGTTGTAATTTCATTTCTACGCACTAAAGAAAATTTCAACGCTGCAAGATTGTTCCACGCCTTAGACGAGTATGCTCTTTCTACTGCCATGTTTCCTTCAAGTTTTTGAGGCAGAAAAACTATCGTGAGGTTCCTCTCGATACCGAGATGATTTGTTTTCCCCGAATGCCTATATAATTTAGGGACTTAGAGTTTTTTATTTCACTTTTTACTCTTGTGTTATGGCCTTCATGTTGACCAAGTCAAATCGAGAGCATCCTTCACTGAATCCTCTTAACCCTTCATGCTTCGACCTACCATCAATCATCCCACTAGCGTCGCTCAACTGACCACTGCCACCGACCTTCAGACCTACGCAACCAGAGTGTCGTTGTCCCACCAATTCTTCCAAACCCTTAAGTCACCACTGATAGCTTTCAATGCCCGATCCCTTTCAAGCGTCTTCCACCGAATAAAACTCTACTAAGGTTAATGATGGGTACTCGTCACGGCGATAGTGATGGTGGTTAATGAGGCTGGTTGATTTTGGAAAGGGATGGTTGAAGTTAGGGTTTTACTCAGCCTAAGGCGAACTTGTGTTTGGCTTTAGTCGCACACAAGTCATCCAGGAGATGAATCTAACTCTCCGAGTTCAGTTAATTCTTGTCAAAACTTGCAAAGCTTTCATGATCATTTGAGTTTCAAAAGGATGGTTCTTGTTCGAGAACAGTTGTATTGGATGATTCCACCGTAATGTATTCCTTATTGTTGTACTTCCTATGTCGTTGAAAAGAAATTTTCCATGTCACTCATGATAGCGGTTTCGTTATCGATTTTTCATCGATAACGGGTAAGTTCCAATATAAAGTTTTTTCATCCGACTTTGCTCATTTTTTCTAGCATGAGTCGGCTATCTACACACGATGGTCCATTTGTGGTATACAAGACATTGGACTTGTATGACATTGATTAACGCTTTCACTTTCCTCGGTGAAACGATCAAAATTCGATTAGTCAACACCCATCGACATCCTTGGGATTTCGATCCTTGGTCACTTGAGTTCATTATCTAAAATAAAACATACCTGACCGTATTGAAGCCAAGTTTTATTATTTAGAATGACTTGTCGGTCGCCGCACCTCAAGTCTGGTGAGGTCACTTCTATTGCTCCTGAAACTAGGTCCTTTGCAACTCAGGTTTCACCTTCTATTCCCATAAGACCCGGATATTCGATTACTACTAAGTTACAAAGCGCAGTTAATCCAGCGGTTCCACTGCAAAATCAACCTCCTCCTCTAAATGAATACGTTAGTCTAAAGGTCCTGAATGATCTGCCAGACCAAATGCCGATTTTCATTTCTGGGAAAACAGTTTAGAATATTTGTTGCCAGCACATAATTCCATGAAGGTACCTAAGGCTTCCTAGTCAAGATGCCTCCTTTGGTTTACACTATTTGCAACAAATATATATATATGTATGTATGTATGTATATATATGTATATATATATATATGTATGTATATATATATATCGACGGTGCCTTACCGCCCTTCAATCTATTCCTTTGCATGATTTTGTAGGAGCTTCGATTGGCTCCAGCTCAAGTCCATCCAAAAGGTTATGCACACTTAAGCTATTTGTACGTTCTCTTCATGAATTGCTTCAATAGGGCTCTTACTTTCCAAGAGCTTATCCACCTTCAGCACTTCAAATAAAGGCATAAGGCTCCTTGCGATATGATCATCGAGGCTTGGTTTAGATGCAAAGTCCACAAGTCTTTCCATGGCAAGCGCTCATATTTTAAAAACGAGTACTTCTTTGTTCGTTGCCCTTATGGTTTCGGGGGCGTTGGATGTTTGGAAGTGAGATTCTTTCCTTCAATCCTTACTGTACTTAGGCTTATTCCATCCAAACATTTAACTTATCATTTATTTCTTCCTACTATTCCTGCTCGAGACATTCGCATGAGCATGTTAACATTTTGGACCGACTAAGGGAGGCTAGCTTTATGCAACACACCACTGCCTATCTCATTGTGAATGAGAATCTCTGACGGTGCGGCCTGCTACCACCAAACGGGTCTTCCACCCTTGATTTGACTCCTTCGAATATCTCCAAAGTGCCCACTCAAACCACCCATCATACTCGCAGCTTGGGAGAGAATCTACTTGGTGAGGTTGAAGGTCCTTCAGTCATGGTACATGTAGAGAAACCTATTAAATAAGGGGATAAAGAACATGCAATTGATGGTCTCAAGGAAAAGGAAAAAGGAGTCGAGATGTAGCCAATCCCAGAGATGAGTGAGAATGTAGAAAAACATGAAGGAAAAGTGCTAATGATTGAAGAAAGCGAACAAGCGATAACGATAGCAACTATCGTGCTAGTGCATCATTTGGTAAGACACCCTATGAGAGCCCTATTTTTCTCAATTTTCCCCAATCGAAGCACATTTCTATTGAAACTTAAAAGGGGGATGAAGATTAAGCTATGCTACCCACAGAAGAGATAACGTCCCAGTCCCGCTCTTTTGGTGACATTTTTGTTGGTTTGAGCAATATTGGTGAAATCGATATCTCGATTCATGTCATTTTAAACAAAGCCAACTCGGGCCTCACCTTCTTGCCTCAAGGATTTGTAAGCGAATGTGGCGAGACTCCATCTTAGTTCCTTGCTAACACAGCATCAGAGCACTTATCGGTCAATGGCACTATCATACACTTCATTAGGATCATGCACACACACTCTTGCCTTCCTTTGTTTTTCAAAGTCCCAAATCTTACAATATCCTTTCCTTATTTCAGGTTCCATGGGTCATAAAGGTACGGAACTTTTCCATGCCACAGAGTTTATTATAAAGGGAAGACTTCCGATCCTTATCCACTGTGCTCTAGCTATTAAGGTCATCATGAGACCAATGATGACATGCGGAGGAGAAAAGACCTATATGCTGATGAAGACCCTCACGCTGACAAGGAGTGTGAAAGAGAGAAATAGAGGGAAAGAGAGAAGGAGAGGAAGAAGAGAGGCTGAAGAAGAGTTATCTTATGACATGATGAAATGCCAAAGAGAATCCTCCAAGCTTCATGCCCTTCTTTAGGTACTCTTTCTCCACATTCTTAAGCTCAGACTTCTTTACGACAACAAGTTCATGCTTCCTGCTATTTGACTACAATGATTCCACCCGCTTCAAAGGAAGGCTTTGCTCCTTCACTTACTCCTTTGTTTTCTCCTCCTAGCCTACATGCTCCTCCTTGCCTACATGTTGCATTTCCAAACCTCTTCTTACATGGTGTGAAATTTATCCAGGACATTAAGGATATCCTAAAAGAAGCGGCAAATCAGGATGCTCGAAACGTCTGAAAACATATTGACACTGGATACAAGTGGAAGAAGCTATGCTAAGCCCCCTCTATTGTGAATAGGATATATTACACTAACATCTAGGCCTTCGATTCCAAAAAGGCGACTTATAAGAGGATTTCAAGAAGAGGGAAGAGGACCTAGTGAAGGTCACTAGGGAGAGGGATGCAACCCTTAAAGCTAAGGCTAAGTTTGAAAACTCGAAGGAAGAAATGAAGATGGCTCACGATCATGCTAAGATCGTGATGCGGAATGAGATTAAAATTGCTCATGAAGATGGAACAGAGTTGAAGAAGCAAATCGCCAACAAGGACTTGACTCTTACTGAGCAAGAAAAATCATCAAGGAACAGGCGGCTGAATTTCAAAGGCTTTGTGAAGGGAATGGCATGCTAGCTATAGGCCTAGAGCAGCGAATACCTAATAAGCTCAGTAATGACGTAGAGCTTGCCTTTGCTTAGGGGAAAGTCAAAGACCTTAAGGAAGAAAGGGCTTATGAATGAGGTGAGCTGAACTTGAATCTCCAGCACTTCTATTACTGTGTCGTCATGTACAAAAACTTAAAGTGGCTGGGGGAGGACTGTCCTATAACTCTAGCAGATGCTTGGGAAGAGATGTTGCGTCGAGTTATGTGCTCTAGAGAAAATCGTCTCGAGGAAAAGCTGATGGTTAAGTACCTCGATGCTGAGGGCATCAACATGCTCGCAGTAGGAATGGTCATCCTTACTGAAGAGGACTAAAGAGGGGGATTTCATATATTACTTCCTCCATGGGCCAAGCGAAAGATTATGGGACTGAAGTGGGGAATTCGTAATTTCCTTTAGGGATCGAAACTTGAACTTATGTATATCTCTTATTTCATCGGTCTTTGAGAAGCCTCAGTTCTCGTGAATCCGTCATTAAACTTTACCATGTTGTTTGTCAACTTGCAGGCCAACCACACCTTCCTCCTCCATCTTCAACTACCTAGGGGTCTGGCACTACTGCTATATATTTAGAATCAACTTATGTTTTGATTGGACTTGTTGCTTCTGTCCTACCCTTTGGTTTTGGGCTCAGCTCCAACTCTCAGAAGATTGCAGCTTTGCAGGGGTAGGAGGACATTTTTGTATCTCAATAAGATGAAGACATCACTATTACAAGCATTGTAGGCACCATTGATCATACCACGATGGCAGAGAGATTGAAGGTTGACTTCACGAAGATCCATGTGAAGTCTAAGCCACGTATCACGAAGCTCACCAGTTCTTCTCTAACAAGCCCCACCTCCAAACTTTCTGTGCTCAAGATTAGGCCTTTCCAACTATGCCCAATAAAGCTCCTTCCGGCGAATATGATGATCCTCAACCGCGAGCGATGAAGAGTCTACCCATTTAGAAGGTGATACTCCACTAGTATGGTAATTAAAGATGAGAAGAAAAAACACAAGGGTCATCCTGGAGGAGGTAGAGGCAAAAGTGGTAAAGACGGTAGGAAGGGGAAGACTAATTAGATAGTGCTTGAAGCCTGCCGGTTGAGAGTTGTGTATTTTTTGTTGTGGAGCCTGTATCTTTTTTCTTCTGGTTTTGAATAGACAGAGATTTTGCAGGCATGGTCCCCGCTTCATGATGTGCATAAAAGCCGTTGTAATAAAAGATTGACTTTTGTTATGTAATCTTTCTATCTTTTACTTTTCAGCACCTTTATATACTATATTTTTGTATGTGCTACCTATGTACTGATATAACTCCATGTACTACAATTATATATGTCTGTTTCTATGCAATGTGCTTAGTTACTGCAACTTTACGCATATAAATAATATACCTGCAATTTCTTTGGTTATATCCCCTTACTTATCCCTCTTTATAACCACCAAAATGCTTCGTTCGACAAAATAGATCAGTTATTTAACCAACTTTAGATTATTCCCATCGATGCCTGGTCGGGTTCCTTTCGACTAGTTGTTTGCATGCTTATCCCTATTTACAGGATTCATTATTAAAAATGCCATACTTTGGGAATTCATAAATTAATAGCATTGTGAGGAAACTTCTCCAATTGCCCCTATTCTGTTCCTGCTCCTAGACAAGGAAAGCTCGACAAAAACCTGTTTTTGTGCCTCAACAACTATCCTTATTTATCCTCAATAAAGCATGTCCTGTTTGATTGCTAGCACTGTCGTTGAGATTCCCATCCATGTGCTAGCTCCTATCTTTGGGAATCGATAATTTTGCGACTTGATTCCATGTATTATTTTCTTGATGTTGCTATTTCTAGGCTGCGTTTGAATTTTTCTTGGTTCGAAAATGGAAATCCAGCCATGCATAGGTTTCTATCTCCGAAAGTCAACACATTAGCAGTCTAATTTTGAGAATTCTTTTTTTTACGTTGCCTATCTCTGAGCAACGACGAATTTCTAATGGCTAGAGCCGAGTGATACAATCGACTCTTGGATCGGATCGCTGAACCTTCTCTTGTTTCCTATCTCCGACCAATGCCTGATTCCTGGAGGTTATGGTTTGGACCTTCTCGATGTTGCCTATCTCTGAGGAAAAAGGGTTCTCAGAAGGTCAATGGTTGATTTTCTCCATCAACTTGGTGGTTATGGACCTTCCCGACGTCGCCTATCTCTAGGCGATGCTGGTTCTCAAAAAGTTGGGAGTCCATTTTCCCATCGACTTTGTGATTTGGACCTTCGCAATATCGCTATCTCTAGGAAACTTTGGTTCTTAGAAGGTTAGGTGTCGATTTTCCTATCTATTCAGCGGTTTGGACCTTCCGGATGTCACTCTCAACAACGCCAATTCTTAGAAGTTCTAGGATTAATTTTTACCATCGACCTGGCGGTATAGATGTAACATACCAACTTTTATTTAATTTAAAATTAGTAATTAATATAAAATTTTGAAACTGAATTAAAATTTATTTGAAAATTTCAAAACAAATTAGATAAGTATTGATTTGTATATATGAATAAGATTGTAATTTGCATTTGAGTTTAAAATTCAAAATAATAAATGTTTTAAAATTATTTGAATTTAAATATATATATATATATGGATAGATTTGAATTTGAATTTAAATTTAAAATTTAAGTAAATGTATTAGTAAAATAATTTGAACTTAAAATAATATATATATGTGATTTATTTAATGTATAATTAATTTTAAACATTTTCTTTTATGGTTATATAAATTTTAATATAAGAAAATATATAGTTGAAAATAGAAATAAATTAATAAAGCATATTAATATAAACTAAATGCATTTAAATATATATATATATATATAAATTATATGTATAAAAGACATAAAAGAAAAAACCATGCAAATTACAAATGTAAACATAAAACATGGGAAGATTAACAAGTGTTAAAAATGTAACATGTAATTAAACAAGTGTAATGATTTTATCAATAAAATTTACAAGTGTCGATCTATTTTTATTTTTGAAATAATTAACAAAAATAGAAATAAGGTTATATAATCTCTCTAACTCCTCTCTTCTCATTTCTTTTAACTTTCAAAACTTTAAAAAAAAATAGAAATCAAAAACCTGTAAACTCTAAAACCAGAAATGAAAAATATCAAAAGCAAGTAATCAGATTAGAAAACAAAAATCTGAGCAAAGAAAATTAAGCATCAAGCAATTAAATTCAGATCATCTCAAATTTCAACTTGAGCAAGATTTCAACTTCAACTCTTTATCAAAGTTCAGAAATCAAAATAGTTTCCTAGATTTTCAAGAAAAAAAATCAAACAAGCTTCTAGTTTTCAAATAATCAACTTCCAGATTCCCTCTGATTCAAGCTAGGTGAGTAAACTCTTTAAAAATTTGGATTCGAATCTATTGTTTGAAACATGCTTAAAGTAAAATTGAAAATTGGGTGCATGGGTACAGATGTGTGTGTATATGCATGTGAATGTCAACTGTGCCTGTCTGTTCATCTCTGTTTCTAAGTTACAGACTTTAAATTTGATAAAAAATTCCAAATCTCTTCATACATTCTCTGATAGGTTTTGGTTTCTAAACAAATTATGTTTATTTAAACATAAAATAGGTTTAAAAATATTTTCGGGTATAACGAGTGTGAATACTAGTTGGAAAATAGAAAAGGACAGACAAAAATTTAAAAACATGTAAAAATCAAACATTTTGATTCTTTGATTTAGGCATACAATTTGAATCGCCTTTGAAAATCATGAATTTTAAAGTAGAATCATGATTTGTAGTTTGGGATCAAGTGAGCATTTCTATGTTGATTAGAAAGTGGGTTTTGAGGCTTTTCTGGCAATCGAGGCACTCGGGGTGGTAGGGGTTTTGACTGGAGGTGGAGGAAAGCTTGGTGGTCTCGGCAAAAATGTCAGATGGATTAATTGTCCACAGTGGCGGCAGCGTTGGATCGGAATAGGTTTTAAACCCCTAGTTTGGTCGAGGTCAGATATTTGGTTGTTGTGGTGACGTCGTCGCATCAAAGTCAATCGCACCGGTGGCGATCGAAACAAGGGAGGTAGGAGAAGCTCTGGCCGGAGCCTCGATGCTCTTGGTGGCCTATGGGGTCGGAGCAAGTCAATTCTTTGGTGATCAATTTTTTTCCAGTCTGGGTCTTGTAGCATAATCGCAAGTTTGTCGAATCATTCGTGCTGCTGAGTGGTTTGAAGGATCGAGTAGATGGTCGTCGACTTGTCGATGGTCGTTGCATCGATCAGAGGTGATCGAAGCAGTTATGTACGTGCACATGTACATGCGAGTATCTGGATTTTAGGAAGAAGAACATCACCTCGGGTTCGAAATCGAAGTCAAATGGGGATAAGCCCGAAGATGAGGGCGTGAGACATTTGCCCGGAGTTTGGTTCGGGGGTGACTTGGTTGAGACTTGGGTCTGTAAATTTTTGGGAAATGCCGAGTTTTTAAAATTTAAAACTAATCAAGTTTTAACTTAAATAATTTCCTTAACTTATTTCTTTTAAATAATCAAGGTTTTGTTTAAGTTTGAATTAGTAAAGGTTTTTATAATTTAATTTAATTAAGTTTAAAATATTTTGAATAATGTATAATCTTTATTTTTAAATTAACTTAAAATGATTAATTAAGGAGTTGATTAAGAAGATTAAATGTTTTTAAATTATTAATTAATTTGAACACCTTAAGTTAATTTATATATTAATGTAAATTAATTATAAAGTTTATTAAATAAAGATTTTAATAATAATTAAATGAATAATTAAGATAAATGATTTATAATTACTTAATAATTAAATAACAATTAATTAAAGGTTAATTAATTATTAATTAAGGGTAATTAATTTATAATTAAGGATTAATTAATGCAATTAATTAAAAAATAATTAATTAATAAAAGTAGTTAAGAATAATTAATTAATAATTAAAGGTTAATTAATTAATAATTAAGGTTAATTAATAAGTAATTAAGATTGATTAATTAAGGATTAATTAATTTATAATTAAGGATAATTAATGAAAATAATTATGTGATTAATTAATTATAATCACACGATTATTTCATCTTACTTGTAGATGATTGATTATTATTGAATGCCTTGAATTGGTGGATACCTCTGATATGAGGTTGTGATACTTTGTGATGTGAATTGCTGTGAATTGAATTACGATATCTGTGATATGTTTCTGTATAAATGTGAAAATTGTTGGCCTTTAAATGGCATTTGAATTTCGATGCGATTGGGAGTCGGACTCCAAATGGTTATTCGGAACCCGCATCGAATCTAAATGGTGAATCTTTGTGACTTATGTATACACATGTTTTTAAAATAAATGCTCATTATTCGGATTAGCCGCGAGAGGACTTTGTGTCATAAAACCCATTCTGAATTAATGATACGACGAATTAGAGTGCATTTGAAGATGGTGGTGAAGACCGGGTATTTTCAAAAACGAAAGGATTACCTGTCGATCGTCTCTGCACTGAGTTGCTTCGGTATAGAGATCTCCATATGTGATGGGGAGTCCGAGCGGGATTGTGGATTCCCGGATTGCAAGGGCTTCTTCCTTTATTGGACGAAGTGGCTTCGGTTCCGTTCGAACCCCAAACGGACTTGTATGGTTGTATGTCTGACATTACACTCTGAGATATAAAGCTGATTTCTATCAAATACAATTTTGTTTGGAGGCGGAGAATTTATTCTCTTAGCTTAACACCCTTCTTTGAGATGTACGAGCTCATAGGTTATGTAGTTGATAGTTATTAGTGATATACTCCAAACTTGGTAGTGTGGCATGCTGAGTGCTGATCATTTGTTGATCAAAGCATGGCTTTTTTGTAAAGCGTAGCATTGTGGGATGAGACCTCATCGAACCTCACACCCTGGAAATGGTCAAAACAGGAATGGATGCAGCAAGGTTATGAGGGTCGCGCCCTTTAGGGTTGTGCATTTCCTTCTGGATAATAAGTGGTATTCTGGTATGGAGCCCAGATAATTTGCTTTGTGGTTGTTGGTGTTGAGGGCCCTCGATAAAGGTCGGTTACGACTGGGGGATGGCATACTCGTGATAGTTAGTTACCTAGTTACAACGGTAACCTGGCCTTGTGTTGGTAGGGAACTGGTTAAGTTCTTGGGGTGTCCCTCCAGAGGCGTACACATTCGGTGAGGAAGTTTCTCAGCCTGACCATTTGTTGGAAATTCAATCACCCAATATGCGTCTTATACGGTTTTAGTTGTAGAACCTTCCATTTAACATGGTAGCTATAGTAGGCATACTATAATGGTACGTATGATGGCTAAGATTAATATTATACTTTCGAATTATTTTCTACACTATGCACTAGTAATAATATCAAAGAATTTTCTCGTATCAAGCATGTTTGACTATCATAAGGAGAAATCTGCTCAAATTGTGCGATTGCATTGTGTGTGTGCATGTAGGCCTTATAGTAGTTTCATTTTTCAAAAGCATGAACGGATTTCTTTTATGAATTGTTTTGTATAAACAACTATTTTTGTTTACTCATATCAGTCCCATGACTGACCCGAAGTTTATTCTTCCCTTCCCAACCTCTGGGTTCCCATAATTTTCCACACGGGCAGTCTAGAAACAGGTTATCCGTGTTTTGGAGCTAGCTTGGATTTAGAATTTTTTTGGTAGCTGTCGTATTTTGGAAGCTTTTGGTTTGGAGATCTTTTGAAGCCTTTCGGATCTAAAGTGTTTGGAGTTTTGGAAGACTTTCTCCAAGTCAAAGTATGTCGAAAACTTTTTGAAGACCCTGTTGTTATTGTTCCGCTATGGTGTTATCATTCTGTTATTGTATCATGTGTATATCACTCTGATGATGTTGGCTATTTATTGTAATCAAATGTTGCATCTGTGTTGTGATCAATGAATTAATTTTTTTCCCGTTGTTTTGTATTCTTATAATGTTGTTATAAGCTCCATCGAACTGGAGTTCAACGTTTGAATCTCCGGCAGTCGAATACAAGTGAGGTATTTGATGTCGATTTTTGAACGTTGGATTTCGGGTCGTGACAAGTGGTATCAGAGCTAAATGTTGAGTAAGAACTTTAGCTATGAAGTATAACACATTAGGTGACTCATTAGAGATAGGGTTAGAAATACCCTAGAATGAGTATATCCCTAGGATATCTCGTCTGTATGGTCTAAATTAAGTTTTCTTACTACGTGAATGAGCACTAGAAGAGGACGAGGTAGGGGACGGGGAAATACCACTACAACTGGTCAAGTCCCTGCAACAACAGAAGCATCTATTCCTACTCAACCTCAGTCGAATCTGGCTGATTTATATCGAAGTTTCTCAAAGCGTGGTGGAAAGCCATTCACTGGCAAGGAATTTATGGTTGAAGCACAAGCCTGGATTCGATCGTGTGAAAGAATTTTTAGAGGACTGAAGTTAGAAGACGATCAGATGTGATTGATAGCTTCTTGCCAACTCCAAGAGGAAGCTCTAGCTTGGTGGGAGACTGTTACAGTGGATGAGCCAGAGGATGAGTTCACTTGGGAACGATTTAAGGAAGTGTTTGAGAAACGCTATATGTCATCTGCTTGTATCTTCAGAATGTACCAGGAATTTACGGACTTGAAGCAAGGTAGTTTATCGTTTGAAGAGTACTTGAACAAGTTTAACGAGCTATCCCGATTTGGTCTGGAGCTGGTGAACACCCCCTTGAAAAAGAATGAAAGGTTTATTCATGGAATGAATAAGAAGTTCCATGAGAGAATGACTGCCCCGTGAAGAATTCTTTTTCCGATTTGATTGATATGGGTTATAGATATGCTACCTTGGATAAGCAGGAAGTTCCGGAGGAAAAAGGAAGTGCAAGAAATCCAAATTGGAAGAAAATGAAGTTCAGAGGGAAGAAATCAATGCAAGGAAAGGAAAAGAAGAATAATCAAGAGAACCAGGCCAAGGACGTTACTTGTTTTAATTGTTTGGAAAAGGGCCATTACTCAAGTAGGTGTATGAAGCCTAAGAAACAAGGAAAGAAGGATCAGCCCATGAAGACAAATTAACAAGCAAGGGAATGCTATTACTGTCACAAGCCATGTCACATAGTTAAAGAATTTCCAAAAATGAAGCAAGCTCAAGTAGCAAATGTGTATGTGATCAAAGATAAACCTTCAACCTCTGGAGTGGAAAAAAGAAAAGAAGTTTTAGAAGGTAACCTTCTCATTTATGATAAAGTCGTTAAAGTTTTGTTCGATACTGGAGCCATACATTGCTTTATCTCCTAACAAACCGTAAATGAATTAAATCTTGAACCCGAATTTGTCAACAAGCCCATTTATGTGAAAAATCCAATTTGTGGCCCTGCGAACCTTTGTCTACGATGTAGAGAAGTTCCTATCTCGTATTCTCATCGTCAATTTCCTATTATTCTTTTTATCCTTGACTTTAACGAATTTGAAATCTTACTCAAAATGAACTGGCTAACGAAATACGAAGCTAAACTAGATTGTAATAATCGAACGATTTCAGTTAAAACAAACCTTGGGAATTTCATCGTGATTTATTGTGAAGACCTAAGTCCGAAAACGGATAAGTTGATGTATACTTTGGAATATCCTAAACCTTGTCTGGAGTCTATACCTATTGTCTGGGAATTTCCAAAAGTATTCGAAGAGGTTAAATCTTTACCCCCGCATAGAGAAATTGAATTCAGAATTAATTCGGTTCCCAATGCTCGTCCTATTTTTTATGCAAGCCGCAGGATGGCACCCAGGAAAAGAATAGAGCTGGTTAAGAAAACTCAAGATTTGCTAGAGAAAGGATTAATACGCCCCAGTGTTTTCAATTGGGTTCAGCTGTGGTGCTTGTGGCCAAGTCTGACAGATCCTTGAGATTGTGCGTGGACTACCGCGATCTCAATAAATTAACTCTCAAAAACAAATTCCCTTTGCCCAGAATCGACGATCAGTTCGATCAACTTCATAGCGCTCGATTCTTTTCAAAGATGGATCTTGCCCAAGGATTCCATCAATTAAGAATTCTTGAAGACTGTATTCACTTAACTGCTTTCAGGGGTACAGACACATTCTATGAATGGTTGTCATGCCTTTTGGACTAACCAATGCTCCCGAATATTTCGTAGACTTAATGACCCATGTATTCTAAGAAGTGTTAAATAAATTGTTCTCGTGTTTATTGACGATATTCTGATCTACTCCAAAACTGAAGAGGAGCACGTTGAGCATTTGGGGATTGTTTTAGAAATATTAAGGAAGAACATTCTATTCGCCAAATTTTCTAAGTGTCATCTTTGGGTCAAAGAAGTTAGATTTCTTGGACACATTGTTACTAAAGAGGGAATTTCTATAGACTCGGGCAAGATTTTCGCTATCTTAGACTGGAGGCAACCCACTACTCCAAAGGAAGTCAGAAGTTTTCTAGGGTTAGCCGGGTATTACAGGAAATTCATCCAGGATTTCTCCAAGATAGTCAGTCCATTGACTAAGCTAACTATGAAGAATGCTAAATTCGATTGGACTCCAAAATGCGAAGAAGCATTCCAAGAGTTAAAGAGGAGATTGACTACCGCTTCCGTTCTTACTATTATTAAAGGAAATCAAGGTTTATCTCTTTATACAGATGCATGTGGTAATGGTTTGGGTGTTGTGCTAATGAAAATTGGTAGAGTAATTGCCTACGCGAGAAGAAAATTACGACCACATGAGAAAAACTATCCAACCAACGATCTTGAGCTCTTGGCTGTTATTTTTTCTTTAAATCTGGCGCCATTATCTTCTGGGTAAAAATCTCTTTCAACTTTTCTAAAAAAATTAAAATTTTAACTTAACTTAATGTATATACTTAATAAATCCTCTTTCTTCTAAGTGAAAAATTTGAAAATGACCATAAATATCTAAAGTATCTCTTTACCTAGAAGGACGTGAATTTAAGACTATAACGTTGGTTGGAATTTCTAGCGTCATATGACCTAGATATTCTGTATACGCCTGGAAAAGCCAACGTGGTAGCCGACGCTTTGAGTAGAAGACGTACTATTCTTGCTCATCTTGTTGTCACACCTACCCTTCTTGAAAAAATTACTAATAAGCAGAAGGAAGACAAGTTTCTTCAGGAAATTTATGAAAGGATTAGTCGTGGTGAAGATTCCATCTTTGGAATCGATAAATGTGGGGTTATAAGATTGAAAGGCAGATGTGTGTCCCAAACATCCCCAATCTAAAACGGGAAGTTTTGGACAAGTGTCCCAAGACCAAACTTAGTATCCATCCAGGAGTTAACAAGATGTATCGACATATCAAAAGAACTTTTTGGTGGAAAACAATGAAAATGGATATATCTATTTATGTCAGTCGTTGTGCTACTTGTTAACAAATCAAAAGTGATCAGAAGAAGATGGCGGGTTTACTTCAGTCATTGGAAGTGCCTAAATGGAAGTGGGACCAAGTGTCTATGGATTTCATAGATGGGTTGCCTCGAACTCAGAAAGGTAATGAGTCAATTTGGATTATTGTGGATCGTCTAACTAAGACCACCCACTTTATCCAGGTAAAGTCTAACCGCACGGCAGCAAGTCTGGCAAGGTTATATGTAAAAGAAATTGTTCATCTCCATGGTATACAAAGTAGTATAGTGAATGATCGTGACCTAATCTTCACAAGCAGATTCTAGGAGGTATTTCAAGCCGTATTAGGAACCAAACTGAACTTCAGTAATGCTTACCATCCGCGGTCTGATGGGAAAACGGAAAGGATTAATCGAATCTTAGAAGACCTTTTGCGTGCTTGTATTCTTGACTTTGGCGGTTCATAGGAGGACCATTTGCATTTGGTTGAATTTTCATATAATAATAGTCATCAGGCCAGTATCGAAATAGCTCCTTTCGAAGCATTATATGGTCGTCCGTGTCGATCACGTGCTTGTTGGATTGAGTCAGTGATAGGCTCGTTTTTGAACCAGATATGATAAAGGAAGCTACCGAGAAAGTTGATTTTATTCGAAAAAAGTTGAAAACGGCTCAAAGTCATCAGAAAAGCTATGCTAACTGCAGGAGAAGAGATTTAGAATTTCAGGTTGGAGATCCATTTTTCTAAAGGTTTCTTCAATGCGTGGAGTGTTGGGATTTGGAAAAACTGGTAAGCTGGCACCACGATATATTGGTCATTTCCTATACAGGAGAGTATCAGTCCTTTGGCTTATCGAGTGCAGCTACCCAATTAGTTATTTGGCATACACAATGTGTTTCATGTTTCTCATCTTCGGAAATATGTACACGATCTAGACAGTATCATTGAAGAGGCCGCTCAGTAGGATTTGGAAATCACACCAAATCCGGCAGTAAAGAGAGAACCGTTAAAGATCATTGATCGAGATGAAAAACAGATAAGGAATAAAGTTGTGAAACTGGTTAAAGTGTAATGGAGTGGTGATCCAAATGACTGTACTTGGGATATTGAGGATAGCATGCTAGAGTCCTATCCCAATTGCAGAGTGGATATTTCGGCTTAATCTGGTAAGCCATTTTTCTATCTTGTTCTATGTTCTTATATTCTTTGTTTGTCTCTCTCTTTCAAATTTTGAGGATGAAATTTTCTTAAGAGGGGAAATCTATAACATCCCAACTTTTGTTTAATTTAAAATTAGTAACTAATATAAATTTTGAAATTCAATTAAAATTTATTTGAAAATTTCAAAACAAATTAGATTTGTATTGATTTGTATATATGAATAAGATTGTAATTTGCATTTGAGTTTAAAATTCAAAATATAAAATGTTTTAAAATTATTTGAATTTAAATATATATATATATATATATATATATATATATATATATATGGATAGATTTGAATTTAAAATTTAAATTCATGTCTTAGTTAAATAATTTGAACTTAAAATAATATATATGTGATTTATTTAATGTATAATTATTTTTAAACATTTTTCTTCTAAGGTTATGTAAATTTTAATATAAGAAAATATATAGTTGAAAATAGAAACAAATTAATAAAGCATATTAATATAAACTAAATGCATTTAAATATATATATATATATATAAGACATAAAAGAAAAAACCATGCAAATTACAAATGTAAACATATAACATGTGAAGATTAACAAGTGTTAAGTATGTAACATGTAATTAAACAAGTGTAGTGATTTTATCAATAAAATTTACGAGTGTCAGTCTATTTTTATTTTAGAAATAATTAATAAAAATATAAATAAGGTTATATAATCTCTCTAAATCCTCTCTTCTCATTTATTTTAACTTTCAAAACTTAAAAAAAATTGGAAATCAAAAACCTGTAAACTCTAAAACCAGAAAAGAAAAATATCAAAAGCAAGTAATCGATTAGAAAATAAAAATCTGAGCAAAGCAAAGTAAGCATGAAGCAATTAAATTCAGATTATCTCAAATTTCAACTTGAGCAAGATTTCAACTTCAACTCTTTATCAAAGTTCAGAAATCAAAACACTTTTCTAGATTTTCAAGAAAAAAAATCAAACAAGCTTCCAGTTTTCAAATAATCAACTTCCAGGTTTCCTCTGATTCAAACCAGGTGAGTAAACTCTTTAAAAATTTGGATTTGAATCTGTTGTTTGAAACATGCTTAAAGTAAAATTGAAAATTGGGTGCATGTGTACAGATGTGTGTGTATATTTATGTGAATGTCTACTGTGCCTGTCTGTTCATCTCTGTTTCTAAGTTATAGACTTTAAATTTGATAAAAAATTCCAAATCTCTTCATACATTCTCTCATAGGTTTTGGTTTCTAAACAAATTATGTTTGTTTAAACATAAAATAGGTTTTAAAAATATTTTTGGGTATAATGAGTGTGAATACTAGCTGGAAAATAGAAAAGGACAGACAAAAATTTAAAACATGTAAAAATCAAACATTTTGATTCTTTGATTCAGGCATACAATTTGAATCGCCTTTGAAAATCATGAATTTTAGAAGTAGAATCACGATTTATAGTTTGGGATCAAGTGAGCATTTCAATGTTGATCAGAAAGTGGGTTTTGAGGCTTTTCTGGCGATCAAGGCACTCAGGGTGGTCGGGGTTTTGACTGGAGGGGGAGGAAAGCTTGGTGGTCTCGGAAAAAATGTCAAGTGGGTTAATTATCCACCGTGGCATCGGCGTTGGGTCAGAATAGGGTTTAAACTCCTATTTTGGTTGAGGTCAGATATTTGGTTACTGTGGCGACATCGTCGCATCGGAGTCGATCACACCGGTGGCGATCGAAACAAGGGAGGTAAGCGAAGCTCTGGCCGGAGTTTCGACGCTTCTGGTGGCCTGTGGAGTCGGAGCAAGTCAATTATTTGGCGATCATTTTTGTTTCAGTCTGGGCCATGTAGCTTAATCGTGAGTTCGTCATCGATTCGTGTCGCTAGGTGGTTTGAAGGATCAGTATATGGTCGTCGACTTGTCGATGGTCGTAGCATCGACTAGAGGTGATCGAAGTAGTTGTGTACGTGCACACGTACATGCGAGTATCTGGAGTTTGGGAAGAAGAACATCACCTCGGGTTTGAACTCGTAGTCAAACGGGGATAAGCTTAAAGAGGCGGGTGGGAGATGTTTGCGTGGAGTTTGGTTCGGGGATGACTCGGTTGAGACTCGGGTCTGTAAATTTTTGGGAAATGCCGAGATTTTAAAATTTAAAACTAATTAAGTTTTAATTTAAATAATTTCCTTAACTTATTTCTTTTAAATAATTAAGGTTTTTTTAAGTTTGAATTAGTAATGGTTTTTATAATTTAATTTAAATAAGTTTAAAATGTTTTGAATAATGTATAATCTTTATTTTTGAATTAAATTAAAATGATTAATTAAGGAGTTGATTAAGAAGATTAAATGTTTTTAAATTATTAATAAACTTGAACACCTTAAGTTAATTTATATGTTAATGTAAATTAATTATAAAGTTTATTAAATAAAAATTTTAATAATAATTAAATGATTAATTATGATAAATGATTTATAATTACTTAATAATTAAAGAATAATTGATTAAAGGTTAATTAATTATTAATTTGCAGATAATTAATTTGTAATTAAGGATTAATTAATGTAATTAATTAAAAAATAATTAATTAATGAAAGTAATTAAGAGCAATTAATTAATTTATTAATTAATAATTTAGTTAATTAAACAATAATTAAGGTTAATTAATTAGTAATTAAGATTATTTAATTAAGGATTAATTAAATTTATAATTAAGGATAATTAATGATTAATTAAAGATAATTAATGAAAATAATTATGCGATTAATTAATTATAATCACATGGTTGATTCATCTTACTTGTAGATGATTGATTATTATTGAATGCCTTGAATTGGTGGATACCTCTGATATGAGGTTGTGATACTTTGTGATGTGAATTGCTGTGAATTGAATTGCGATATCTGTGATATGTTTCTGTATAAATGTGAAAATTGTTGGCCTTTACATGGCATTTGAATTTCGATGCGATTGGAAGTCGGATTCCAAATGGTTATCCGAAACCCATATCGAATCTAAATGGTGAATCTTTATGACCTGTGTATCCATGTGTTTTTAAAATAAATGCTCATTACTCCGATTAGCTGGGAGAGGACTTTGTGTCATAAAACCCATTCCGAATTAATGATATGACGAACTGGAGTGCATTTGAAGACGGAGGTGAAGACCGGGTATTTTCGAGAACAAAAGGATTACCTATCGATTGTCTCTGCACTGAGTTGCTTCGGTATAGAGATCTCCATATGTGACGGGGAGTCCGATCGGGATTGTGGATTCCCGAATTGCAAGGGCTTCTTCCTTTATTGGACGAAGTGGCTTCGGTTCCGTTCGAACCCGGAACGGACTTGTATGGTTGTATGTTTGACATTACACTCTGAGATATAAAGCTGATTTCTATCAAATACATTTCTGTTTGATGGCGGAGAATTTATTCTCTTAGCTTAACACCCTTCCATGAGACGTACGAGCTCAAAGTTTATGTAGTTGATAGTTATTAGTGATATACTCTACCGAGTGCTGATCATTTGTTGATCAAAGCATGGCTTTTGTGTAAAGCATAACTTTGTAGGACGAGACCTCGTCGAACCTCACACCCCGGAAATGGTCAAAACAGGAATGGATGCAGCAAGGTTATGAGGATCGCGCCCTTTAGGGTTTGTGCATTTCCTTCTAGATAATAAGTGGCATTCTGGTATGGAGCCCAAATAATTTGCTTTGTGGTTGTTGGTGTTGAGGGCCCTCGACAAAGGTCGGTTACGACCGGGAGATAGCATACTCATGACAGTTAGTTACCTAGTTACAGAGGTAACCCGGCCTTGTGTTGGCAGGGAACTGGTTAAGTTCTCGGTGTGTCCCTCCAGAGGCGTACCCATCCGGTGAGGAAGTTCCTTAGCCTGACCATTTGTTGGAAATCCAATCACCCAATACGCACCTTGTACGGTGTTAGTTGTATAACCTTCCATTTAACATGGTAGCTATAGTAGGCATACTATAATGGTATGTATGCTGGCTAAGATTAATATTATACTTTCGAAATGTCTTCTACACTATGCATTAATAATAATATCAAAGAATTTTCTCGTATTAAGCATGTTTGACTATCATAAGGAGAAATCTCTTCCAATTGTGCGATTGCATTATGTGTTTGCAGGGAGGCCTTATGGTAGTTTCATTTTCCAAAAGCATGAACGGATTTATTTTATAAATTTTTTTGTACAAACAACTGTTTTTGTTTACTCATACCAGTCCCATGACTGACCTAAAGTTTATTGTCCCTTCCTAAACTCTATGTGCCCATAATTTTCCACACGAGTAGTCTAGAAACAGGTTATCCGTGTTTTGGAGCTAGCTTGGATTTAGAAGTTTTTTGGTAGCTGTCACATTTTGGAAGCTTTTGGTTTGGAGATCTTTTAAAGCCTTTTTGACCTAAAGTGTTTGGAGTTTTGGAAGACCTTCTCGAAGTCAAAGTATGTTGGAAACTTTTTGAAGACCCTGTTGTTATTGTTCCACTGTGGTGTTATCATTCTGTTATTATATCATGTGTATATCACTCTGATGATGGTGGTTATTTATTGTAATCGAATGTTGCATTAGTGTTATGATCAATGAATTCATTTTGTTTGTGTAGTTTTGTATTTACCTAATGTTGTTATAAGCACCACCGAACTAGAGTTCAACATTTGAATCTCCGGCAGTCGAATACAAGTGAGGTATTTGATGTCGATTTTTGAACGCTGGATTTTGGGTCGTGACATTATACCTTCTTGACGTCGCCTATCTCTAGGATACTCTGGTTCTTAGAAGGTTGGGAGTCAATTTTCTCCATCGACCGGGTGATTTAGACCTTCCGACGTCGCATATCTTCGAGCAACATCGGTTCTTGGAAGGTATAAGGTCGATTTTCCCATTGGCCTGGCAGTTTGAGTCCACACTCGCCATCCATTATTCGAGGATAGAGAAGCATTTTCTCGACTGTGCCACTAGTTGTGTAGCGCAAGACTATTGCTTACAAGAATGCGGTTCTATTCATTTAAGAAGCTGACTTTATTTACGAACATAAGAAATGGGAAATCGGACCAATTTACAATGCCTCCAGTATCCTTGGGTGGCTTATTTGCAAAAGTAAATGAGAAGAAACTAGGTGTTGTAGTGTCGAAGCAGGTCGTTGTTCCAAGCATGCGGGATTGGGATTCCATCAATAGTTGTTAGCTTGAAAGTTCCATCTCCAAGCTTTTGATCAGTTGTGTAAGGTCCTTTCTAGTTTGGACCGTGTCCCCATACCTAGGATATCTTGTTTTAGAATGAGATTCCCTACCTCAAAAGTATGATTGCAAATCTTGGCATTGAAGTGTCGTGCTACTATTTTCTGGTGTGTAACTACCTTTATCTTGGCTTTTTCCCTCTTCTCATCAACCAAATCGAGAGACTAAAGTAAGAACTCCTGTAATGACCTGGATTTTTTGGTCATTGATTTAGAAATATTTAGTTGATTTAAATATTAAAATGATTGGTTTAGAAAGTTGTATAGTTCAAAATTCCAAATATTGTGGTTTTATTATAGTTAATAATTGAAATTCAAATATAGTGATTTTTAAAATATTTGAATTGAGTATGGTTTGAAACCAGACATATGTACGCTCTGTCAGTCATTTGGACATCTCTCATTAGCTTGTGCTATTTCTACTGCTTCTGGACCTTTTTCTACTCATCCCTCTCTTCCTAGGCCTCCGGTCATGAAGTGGATCTCGAAAGAGTGCATTGTTCCTCCTTCAATGCCTTCTCCCTGTATAATACCTATTGTCCCTTCTATAGAGCTTTAGTTGATCATGATGTTGAAGATTTCCCTTCCATTGTTGTACTTGATATTCCTCCTGTAGAAACTATTGAGTAGGATACCTTTGAGAAAGCTTGGATTCATGTTAAGTCTGAGATGAGATATGACCCTGCTAGACATGATTTCCATATGTTTGTTAGTGATGATGACGGCGAGTCCAGGCGTCTCCATTATTCAGTTGATGGTGATGACCGTATACTATCTGTGAAAGGTGCCCCAGGTGCAAGGAATAGAGCTCTTCTTATTGATGATAGTTGGGATAGAAAATTTTCTATTGCAAGGAATACCATGGGAATGTTATGGATATTACATCTTTACTTTCTGATTACTTACATGTGATAGGGCCTGATGAAAGTGACTCTTCCTCCTCTTGGGAGGAGGAGCCGATGGTTACTTAGGTGTTTTATTTAGTTGCAGAAGCATTTACTGCTTCTCACCGGTATTATAGCTTAGTGGTATGGCCACTATAAAACCATATACAACTGTTTTGTGCATGTGCAGAACACCTTTTCCTTATTTATATACAGTGGCATGGCCCACTATAAAGCCGGCTAGCTTTGCCAAAAAATATATTTGGATTGGGTGATTTAATATTGAATAGTGATTTGAATAATTGGATTTTTAATTGAATATCAATTCAATTAATTTAATGGGCTAATTTAAATCATTTTAAATGAATAGGTAATAACGGTTAATTCAATTGTTAATTCAATCGCAATAATAACAGTTCGAATAAATAACCGAAAAATAAATTTTTATTTTTACATCTTGATTTCTTTTGATGTATTTTTAATATAATTAATGCGATTTTTTCATAGTTTTTAATTTAGAAAATATTGAAATTCTTGTTTGGCGTTTTACGGGCAAATGACAGCATTTTTTTTATTTTTCAGAATCCAGTAACCAATGTATACTACTATTGTTTTGGAATCGTAATGTTATTCCAAGCATGACCGTATTTCTGTTTTGTCGATTCGGGTTTTGTACACGAACACAAATCTGTACGATGAGATGTCATACATCTGATTGTGAACTAAAAGAAGCAACCACTTAAACAAACCCATGTTTCTCCAATTTCATCAGCTTCTCAAATGTTCCCTTTCATACAAACATATTGGTGGCTTAGGAAACAAGTTTAGACATATTGGTGGCTTGTCATGAGGTTAAAGTTGAAAGCATCGTTTAGTGATATATCTGTACATTTCCCGCTGTATGTTTTGTTCCATTTTCATTCTTCCTTTCAACCTTTTCCTCTACTTCGTCTTTCATATCCGGTAAACAAAAGAAAAGAAGATGAAAAACAAAGACTTGTTTCTCCTTCATCCAAAAAATGTAATTCTAAAAGTTAGTTCACAAATTTATCTTCCTATCTCTTTTCCTTATCTTCGTCTTTCATATTTCATTTTCAACGGAGAACAAAGCCTATTTCTTTAGTTTCAAAAATTCAAATTCAATTCAAAAACAAAATAAAAAATTGAAAGAATGGAACTTTGTGTTCCTAGGGGTGAAATATTCATGCTAGTGAGTTAGTATAGGGTGCAGCCCTCTTATTAGTTGATCGATAGTGGATGAGCAAAGGTAGTACGAATCTAGGGTTGGCGTTTTCTTGTGATTAAGGGGGGATTAGCGTGATCTGAGGGTGGCGACGTGTTCTACACATCAGGAGACTTCGACGGCCGAGAAATGGTGAGCGACGATGGATATTTGGTTGGTGCGATCCTATTTATTGTAGTAGTAGGTGCTCCAGTTCGCAACCTTAAATGGTGATGTAGAATGAGGGGAGAAGGTGATTGGGAGGAGGGGTTTTCAATGAGAAGTTCGATTACGTCATCGGTTAGGACAATCATCGATGGGATTGGTATATCCGTGGAAAGAACGTGCACAATGGAGTGAGTTTCTTGTATCGTTGTGCATGGTGAGAGCCTGAGAGGGAAGAAGATAAAGCAGCAGTAAAGGGTCAGGTTGTTGAATGCGGGCCAGCTCTGTTGTTTTTATTGGGTAATCAAGTTAAGCTGTAAATAAAGATGAATTTATATATATTCAATTTAAATCAAAATCTTATAAAGTGTATATCTTGCTCATATTAGGCCCAAATAGAACGTGGGTTTTTGTGTTACGTTTGTAATAATGAGGACTACGTTTTGGAATCAATTTGATTGAAATTGGAGCTACTGAAAATTTCAGCTAAAATCAAATGCTGTTCGATTTTAGATAGAACCAGAGCGCGAAAACGATAACTGGAACTCTGAGAAGTTAAACTGACCTTTCTGATTTACCGATTTATTATTGTGCATATTATTATTTTTATTTCTGCTTGAATTGGTTTAATTGACTGATTGGTTGAATATGATCTAGAATGACGATATAGTAGCTTGAAATGCTATTAGATTATTTGAACTAGATAGGATGACGATATAGCATCTTAAAATGCTATTAAATGTGTTTGAGTTTATTTTGAATTATTCCAAGTAACTGAATCATGTATGGAACTGATGAATAGAAATTGATTTAATTACGTTGTTTAATTATAGCATAATTGAATTTAAATATGTTTGGTGTTATCTATTTGGCCAAAGAAACACCGCTGAATAATAAACGAAAGAGTTTTATTGTGAATGACATTTGGTTAGCAGAATAAATTCATGTTCTGCTATTAGATTAATTTGGACTTTATTTAAAGTGGCAATTGATTATACAGAATAATTAATGTGTTAAAAATTGATTGCTAATTGTGGATTGATTTAAATGTGTGCATGTTATGTAAATGCATGTAATTTAACTTGTAATGTTAAATTGAAATTAAATGGTAGCTTGTTAAATACCATTCTAATCGTTAAGCCTCTTTCTGAATTTGGAAAGTTACGAATGTTGTTTAACTTCAAATTTTATAATCTGAAGTAAAAGTTTCTATTTAATTATTATTTGTATAATTTTTTTAAATTATTATTTTACAAATGTTTTGCAGAATTATTTATTTAGTAAAGTTAATTTTATTTTAAAAATAAATTGTTTAATTAATTTCGTTTAAAGATAATAAATTATTTAATTATTAGTTATTTAAAACAAGATAACTATTTCATTAATAATAATACTATTTAAAAGTTAATCATTTTATTTTAAAGTTGATTAAATTTATTTTACTCTATTAAGATTTTTTTTTAAATGTTAAAGGTTAAAATATTGTACTATTAATAAATGTTTTAAAGGTAAATTTTATATTATTAAAACATTTATGATATTTTCATGATGTTTAAAATCTTGTTTATTATAATTATATAACAAATTGTTTATAAAAGAAATCCTTATGTAAAAGAGTTGGTTAAAGGAGTTTATAAATGTGGAAGTGGTTTAAAATTTGAAAAAGAAAGTTTTATAAATGATTTGAGATCTAGGAAAGAATATTTCTCTAAATTGAACTTTGAAATTTATAAACAAGCATTATAAATTTCTTTGGAAATATTTATAAAATAAAGAAATTTTGGAAAGAAATGGTTGATTTTCATAGCGTAATTCGAAGAGGCAGAGATTGCCTCCAGTTTGTTATATTTTCGCTGCGATGGCGACGTAACCATTGTACAAACTTCGATCTATGAAATTTCATGGCGTAATTCGAGAGGCAGATATCGCCTGCAGTTAAGTTTTGATTTCTCTGGGACAGAGACGTAACCATTGAGCTGTGATCAATGATTGATACCGGATGGTGCTTTCCATATTTTTTAAAAAAGTTTTCAAATATTTTTGAAGGGAATGGTTTGTAAATATACTTATTCCGGTGAGATAAGAATATGACTGTTTTTTATAAAGAGATTCAATTTATCAAAATTGAGTTAAATGAGGCTTAGTGATTTCAGTGGGAAATGTAATCTTGGTTGAATGTTTGTTTATTTGATAGTTAAATAGCTGACTATCAAATCTTGGCCCAAATATGTAATACTTCTTAACTTTGGTGGTAGGGAATGATTCCCTAAAGAACACCGAAGGTTTTAACTCTGGAAATATCTAGAAGAAACACGGAAATTATATGGTATAGCTACCATCGATGATGCTATACTGTACGTATAAACCTGTTTGTTCTTCTAGGATAAATGATAAGGAGATCCATCCCCTTAAATGGTTCGGCGGTGATTCCCACTCTTATGTATTGTTTGGTTATTTCCTAAAGAACTGATATTAAGCATTCCGGAAAATCAACGAATGGTTCATGGAGCGCCGGAAAGCAGAAGACTATACTCGTAAGAGACCACTCAAATCTGTAACCACTTCGAAACCATATACGGTCATATGGAGGAGTTTCGTATTATATTGAGATGCTGGAATCCATGTGTGGTTCCGAGACCCGTTAGGGTGTGGGAATCTATGTGTGATTCCAAGATGTATTTGAGATGTCGGAATCTACATGTGATTCCAAGACTATTGTGATGTAGGAATCCATGTGGGATTCTGTGATCTATTTTGGTGCAGTGCGTAAGCTGGAACGCTAGATGTAGCATCATCAGTGGAAATGACTAAAACCAGAGATATGAGACATGACCAACAGCGTTGGCAAACCCACAGGATGTAGTCGGCTCCCTTTTCTAGTAATATTTCCAGTTGTTTTGACATGCCAGGAGCGATGCACTCGGTCTTAGCAAGACTAGTTATGTTTTTCCTATAGTACCCCGGATAGACGGGTACTATGCTTCAGAAGGATAACTCTGATCCTTGTGTAAGAGGACCATTCTCGAAGTACCGAGGTCCCCTCCGTGGAAATCCTACGCAATTAGCGAATGAGCCTTATCGATTTTTGATTTTATACCTAGTATTATTGTAATGTGCACCCACGAGCATCACAGCTACTTGATTATTATTTTCACCTTAGGCATTATTATAATATCACTGGATTTTAAATATAAATGGTTTGGTTATCGTAAGATAAAAATCCATCCGTGTTTATGTGCGGTGTGGTCTTACGAATACCTTTATTTTGGAAAGGGTTTGGGTAACTTTAAAATCAATTTGGGTGTGTTTTTCTCATGCTGGTTCACCAAACTGATCTGTGTATTATTATTTTATAATGATGCTTGGGTCAGACCAAGCATATTACAGATTTAGATTTGGATGCTTTGGAGCTCAGGAGATGAGCTGGAGGCCTGAGATGTATTCTCGTACTTGTTTATATCATTGTAGTGTTTGTTTAAAATTATCAACATTTGTGAGAACATGTTGTTATAACTGTCCAGGCTGATGATTTATGATTTGTGTACTCTGATTGGAGGTATGTATATTACATTTTTTTTCCTTTGTGTAAAGATCTGGTGTTATATTATTATTATTCATTCCGCTATGAGATTATGTGTTATTTAGTTTCTTCTTATCTTCTATCTTCTTCTTTTTCCCTAACAATCCGCATTTTCGTACAATTTGAGCTAGACATGTGTGGTTTATTGTCGACTTATAGTACGAAAAAGTGGTTCGTTACAACTCCTCATTCAACCATTGGATTGAAATGCCTTTTATGATGAGAAAGGACTTCCAGTTTAGTCGGGATCATTGCCTCCAATCTGTAGGCCAAAGCAAAACGCAATTGCCCAGTTGTAGACTTGTGTGTTATTCTATTGGACCATAATGCTAGTGGAAGCTCATCAATCTGGTTGCCTTTGGCTCTAGTTAGTCGCTTTTTCAAGGTGAATTTGATGATCTTGTTCATTGCTTTCACTTATTCGTTTTCCAATGGATGTGCTACCATGAAGAAGCTCTTCTCAATGCGACAGCGCTTGAAGAAATCCTTAGACACATTACTCTCGAACCGAGTTCCATTAATCCATAATGATATTTTGGGGTACTCCAAACCCGCAAATAATCTTTTTTTGTTACAAAATTGATTACCTTCTTCATTGTAATTGTGGTAAGCAGTTCTGCTTTAGACCATTTCGTAAAGTAATCCACTGCAATGATTGCACATTTGTCTCCTCCTTTTGCTATTGGTAGAACACTGATAATATCGATTCCCCAAATTGCAAATGGCCATTAGCTGACCATTTGCTTGAGTTCTGAAGATGGGGATCCTGTATCTTCATAAATTTCTTGCATTGGTCACAACATTTGGAGCAGTCAGTAGCATCTTGGTTTATTGTTGGCTAGAAATATCCATAGCAAAGTATCTTCTTTGCCAAAGTCTGGCCCTTAATGTGATCGCCACAGCTACCCTCATGGATTTCTATAAGGATCTTTCTAGCCTCATCCTTGGCTACATACCAATGTAGGAGAGTTGAGAATACTCTTCTGTATAATACTCTATCTTGCGTGACAAACCATGGTGCTTTTTTAAGGAGTTTCCTCTGCTCATTCCAATCTCTCGGTAGAGTACCATTGATCAGTTAGCCTTTAATCAGAGTCATCCATGACTCCTCCTCCTCAGTAATCTGCAGAATCCAATCGATGAACATCTGATCAATCCTCAGAGCTATCAAAATTGCTACATGAATCAATCCTATTACTTATGCTTTTCTAGAGCTAGGTAACTTAGTTAGTGAATAAGACTTCGTGTTCTCTTATCTAAGGATGTGCGTTATTGTATAGTGCTCCACATCTTCAAGTAGTTCTAGTGCTTTTAACAGGTAAGGTGCTAGTCTTGCACCCTTGGCTTGATATTCCTTCTTGATTTGGTAAACCACTAACCGAGAGTCGCTAAATATGTGCAACATCTTTATCCTTAGTTCTTTCTTGATTTGGTAAACCACTAGCTGAGAGTCGCTATATATGTGCAGCGTCTTTATCCCTAGTTCCTTTGTTGTCCTCAATCCTACTACTAACGCCTCATACTCTGCTTCGTTATTAGTCATAGGAAATTCTAGCTTCAGCGCATAACAAATTGATCATCCTTTCGGTGTTTCAAACACTACTCTTACCCTCCAGCTAAATTCATTCGAAGCACGGTCTACAAATAATTTCTTGCATGGAGCTACGACTGCACATCCCTTTCCTCTTCAACATCATGCATAGTAAACTTCATGATGAATTCTGCCAATGTTTTCCCATTTATCACTCTCGTTAGATGGTAAGTAATATCAAACTGACTCAACTCAATATTCCACTTCGGTAGTCATCCAAAAGCCTTAGGTCGGTACAATACCTATTTCAGAGGTCGATCTATCAGTACTTTGATCGAATGAGCCTGAAAATAGGGTTACAACTTCCTTGACGCAATTAGCAATAAATACATGAGTTTCTTCAGCTTTGGATAGTTCTTTGTAGCTTTAGTGAACCGCTTATTGATATAGCAGATCAGTCTTTGAATCTTTGCCTCCTCACGTACCAAGGCTGCGCTTAGTGCATCAGCGGACATTGGTGATTAAAAAAATAAATTCTCCTCATCCAACGGTTTGGACAAGACGTGGTGTTGTCTCCATGTGCCTCAATAACTCTTTTAAAGCATATTGACAATTCTGATTCCATTCAAAGTTCTTCTTCCCTTTCTTAAGGGCATCAAAGAATGATATGCATTGTCTGTCGATCACGAGATGAATCGACTCAAAGCGACGATCTTTCTATTCACTCTGAAGTTGTTTCTTCATGGTTGGGCAAATTACATTTCTTAAAGTGTTAATCTGCTTTGGATTGGCCTTATGCCTCATGCATTGACAATAAATCACAGAAACTTCCTTGATGCTACTCTGAAAGAACATTTTAACAAATTTAGCTTCATTCCATACTTCCACAGAATGTCAAACATCTTTGAGAGATCATCTAAATGGTTTCGAGATGCCTGTGACTTCACAAGCATAACATTCACATATACCTTCATCATCCGCCCGATTTGATTCTTGGACATTATATTCACCAATCATTGGCATCTAGCTTTGGATATTTACCAATCAATACATGTTCACCACTTTCCATTTGATTTATTGACAATTACGGGGTTACGTCCTATTAAGAGGTTGTAAAGCATCGTGGATAAAGCCATTAGCCAACAACTTATCCACTTCTTCCTTCAACTAGACCCAAGTTGCAACTTTTCTATTTCACTGGCATGTACAGGGGATTGATATTTTGTGCGTGACAAGCCATCTTCGGTGATATCTGCACATATCAGAATACATCCAAGCAAACACGTTCAGATTTCCTTGAAGGAAATTAATCAGTTCCTTCCGTAATCAAATTCCAAGCCGAGAACCAATCATCAATACTCAGTTTGGTCATTCATATCAATAGGGACACTCTCCATAAGCTCCACAGGTACTGCTCGTACTTCCCTTGAGTTCTTCTTGGGATCCATAAATTTGTTGAATCAGTTATGATTCCTAAACCAAGGGCTGCTTTGTGGTTTCTATACTTGCTTTTTTGGATGTGGAGAGTTCTCCCCACATTCCTTCCCTTCTCTCGGCGTTTAGCTTCTCGCAGTTTGGCAACATAGCATTCTCTTGCCGTGCTTTGGTCTCGTTGCCCCGCTCCGATCCCATTCCCTATAGGGAACTTTATTGTTAAACACCATGAAGACAAAGCAGTCCTAAAGTTAGCTAGGGCCAGTTGGCCCAACAAAGCATTATGTGCCAAGTACTCGCCAACAATAGCAAACTTCTAGATGTGAACTACCCTTCGTTCTTATTCATCGAGCTCTACAATCAAATCAATCATGCCGATCAACTGCTTAGCTTTGCCCATAAATCCTTGAATCTTTGTCTTGCAAGCAGTCGCATCTTTCATACTGGTCTTCATCTGGTCAAACGTCCTTTTGAATAGAATGTTGAATGAACTTCCATTATCCACCAACACTCGATGCACAACAGCCAGTCCGATTCTGACTGTTATCACCATAAGATCGACAGCCGGCATCTCAACTCCTTTTGAATTTCGATTTCTAAAAAACAATGTAATTTGTTATCATCTTCTGTTGCTTAGTCGGAGCTCCAACTTCAATGGTGTTGAACTCTTTTGTGGTGCATGCTTTAGCGATCTCGTGTATCTTTCTATCTCACACCAGCTTCTCTCTACTGAGTGAGGCCCTTCAATTATCGTGTTGATAACCAGTTTTCCATCCATCCACCTATGTCCCTCTTCACTGGGTTCAGGTGGTTTCCCTTGGGCAGGCGACCCTTGTGGTCCCAAAGCTTGGTCAGGGTTTTGCTGTTGCTTCACATACCGCTTGAGCCTGTTCTTCCATATTAGCTCCTCAATCGAGTCCTTTAAGTGATGATATTCGTTGATGTTATGTCTATGAGTTACATGGAAGCAGTAGTACTTCCCAAATCGCTTTTGTTGCTCTATCGCTTCCCTCATAGCCAGATAAATATTTTCCATTGTACCTTTTAAAAGCGTATGACCTTATGATCTCATATTCCTTGGATGTTTCTTGTTGTTATTACTCCTACCACTAAGGCCATTATTTCATTTCTTTTGGTTACCAGAGTTTCCAGTATTTTTTGTCGCATTACCAGTGCACTCTCTAAACTATTTAACCATCATGTTACTCTAGATAAGCTCTTTTGACTACCCTTCGCCAACCCTTCCTTCGACCAGGCTTGCTTCCTCCAAGCATAGAAACTGGTTTGCCTTTCGATGGAATTCCTCCTCGGTATTTGGTTGTTTCATTTTCAACTCTTACCAAAATCCATTTTTGGTTGAATGCCCCAGACTAATGCCATGGATACAAGATCTTCCTTCAGATTGCTAACTTCTGCAACATCAATATTAAGCCAGTATAAGAACCCCTTCAGCAACTACTTAGAACCTTGAGACAAGCCATATAGGGACGTCACATCCTTTAATCGTGCAATATGGAGCCTGAACTACTCCAAAAACTTTTTAGCCAATTCATCAAAATTTGATATGAATCTTAGCATGAGCCTAGTGAACTACATAGAAGCTACTCCTTCCAAGAAGACAGTGAATCATCTACTACATCCATAACTCTAGCCCTATTCATATGTCATATGCATTTGAGTAAGTGTAATTTGGAGTAAGTAGTTTCTTTGTATGATGGCATCGTGAAATTTCTAAGGTACTCTTCTCTCAGAATATTCTTTGTAAACAGAGTTTTGCTTGGTGTAGAACCCCAATCTTTATTCTTTCTGTGTTCGCTTTCCTCTACCAACCGTTTAACCATATCAGCAATATTAATGTAGAATTTCTTCTACACCAACACCCCGAGGTTCGAAGGTACAGACCTAAAAACTGGTTGAGTTAAAGATCCCAGTTATGAGATCACCGCGATGTGATATAATTAGATGGAGTTATAGGACGTTGAACTACAGAATAGTGATGATAAATGAGAAGAAGGCAAAGCGCTAAAACGAAAAATAACAACAAGAGTTTTATCACAGTTCGAGCTGAAAGTCCCTACATCCACTTTCCTTTCCTTATTTAGTTACTCTTATATAGCCAAGAGGCTTATTACATTGAATCTAGGTTTTTTTTGCCATTAATGAGTTCCTAAATAGAACTATAATATAATAAAGTACAATATAGTTTTATTCTTTTGATATGCCAAAAGATCCTTATACCTTTGGGATTACAGCCTATTTATAGCCAACAAGCCGTAGCGCCATTGGTGGAGAATCTTCTCCCTGGATTACTGAGGTTGCTTGTTGTGTAGCTATGATTAAAATTTGTTCTAAGCATCTAGCATTATTGCTTAAGAAGTGTAGATTGATAAGTTTTCTTCCCGCCTAAATCGTCTCTTGCATCTGAGCCATACATTATCTTGTTAGCCGTTTTGACCATGTATTCTTATTGCTATAGATTGGTGCTTCATGCTTTGGACCCGCTAATAGGTTGTTTCCTTCAGCCTGTCATATTATCTTTTCGAGAAGAGCTCGGTTCATTCGATCCTTATATATCAAAGCATTATAACTCTTGTAATACATATGGATATGGAGTGTTAGACTTTCCTTAGGAAGATAATCATCGTTTTTAGTATTGACATTTTTTAGTATAACACATGCCCCCTCAAAGTTTACTTCATATGTGAAATATGGAGTGAACTTAAAAGTGAGCGGGTTTGGTTTACTTTTCTTGATTATCTTCCGAGTTTAGTCCATGCTATACGCATAGAAGAGGTCATGGTACTTAGTTTTGAATGGAGTATTGGGTCTGATGAGTATTTAAAGGTTTTAAAGACCGAAGGGTGGAGATTTGTCTTGGACCTAGAGGTCACAAACTCCAAAATCATGTTTGTTACGTGAAACCATCTAAGCTAGATAATGATTGAAAAATGTTTAAACGCTAAGAGGCGAAATTTGAACCGGTACCATTAGGCCAAAACTTATCGAAACTATGCTTGCCATTTGAAACTTTAAGGCTGAGTGGTAAATTGAAATTTATGGTACCAAAAGGCCAAATCCAACCTATGACCACGAGGTTGAAACTTTAAAAATTATGCTTGTTGCTCGTAGTCATCTAGACTAAGTGGTTTGCAAAATTGTTTAGGTACCGAGGGGCAAAATCTAACTTGAAACCGTAAGGTCAAAACTTTTGAAAACTATCCTTATCACTTGAAGCCATTTAGACTAAGTGGTAGGCAAAACTATTTTGATGCCAAGAGGCAAAATCTAACTTCAGACTGTGAGGTTAAAACTTTAAAAACTATGCTTGTCACTTGAAGTCATCTGGACTAAGTGAAATGCGAAACTGTTTTGATGCTGAAATGCAAAATCTAACTTTAAACCATGAGGTGAAAACTTTAGAAAACTAAACTTGTCACTTGAAGTCATCTAGACTAAGTTGTATACGAAACTATTTTGATGCCGAGAGGCAAAATCTAACTTAAGACCATGAGGTCAAAACTTTTAAAAACAATGCTTGTTACTTGAAGCCATTTAGGCTAAGTGGTAAGCAAAATAGTTTTAGTGCCAAGGCGAAAAATATAACTTGAGATCGTGAGGTCAAAACTTTTGAAAACTATGCTTGTCAATACTAAGTGGTAGGAGAAATTATTTTGATGCCAGAGGCAAAATTTCATTTGAGACCGTGAGGTCAAAATTGTACTTGTGGTAAGGAATTTGTAAGTGAACATTCAAGATTGGATTTTGAAGAGGCAAGTTCTGATCTTGCATTTAATATGAGTCTAAGTGTCAGTAATTGATTGGCGATGTTCAAAAAGCACCTCTCTTTTCTTGTGCAAGGATGATCTAGCATATAAGGAAATCTTTTGAGATTCCACTTATGGGTAGTTGCTGGATGAGATCTACAGTGAGAAAGATTTCTCTCTCTTCAATCTATATTATTCATCTTAATATGAATAACCTCTTTTCTTTCCTCTTTTCACCTATTCAAATTATGAAACCGCTATTTACATTCTCAAGCTATCTTCGATTCCTCTTTCGACATCTACCCTATTTTCTTAGATTGGAAATGGATGCTCCTATTAAGACTCCGTAAGAACTCGCTGAGGTTTTGTCTTCATATGGGATCACAGGATTCGAGACGCTCGCTCCTTGGTATAAGATGCATTATAACAATCGTCCATAAAGGTATTTTATGTGGTCCGTGAAGCATTTAGAACATGGGATTTCCTACCCCTAGTGCTCATATTTGTTGATGTTCTATAATTTTATCGCATTAATCCCTTCCAACCCTTCGCTATCTCCTACACGACTTTATCTGTCGTGATGATCCAATACTCTGAAAGAGGCTATCTGGATATACCTGTTATCCAGATCAATTACATGTTCAACTAGTTAGAGTCCAAATCTATTGAGGAATTTCCTACGTATTTTCTCAAATTCCTAGGGCCATCTCCTCTATTGAATCCATTCAGCAAGATAACGCCCCATTAGTAGTTCCTTATTAAAGCCCCCACTGATCGAATTGTCACCTCTTTTAATAATGCAAGTATTTCTTTGGATATAATATATATATTCTTACCTATGTTCTAAGTTTTGTCCCCTTATGTCGTTAGATCTCAAATAGTGGGACCCGAGAAGATTTGTAGCATCCCGCCTTTTTGGACAGTTTAAGCAGAAACATGTGCCAACTCAAACCATACAGAAGGGCGGATTGTTATTGGGGTAAATGAGAAAAGGCAGAGAGAGAAAAAACAAAACAGAATCATGCAGCAGAATGACAAAATATAATAATCATATAACAGTTCATGAAGTTGTTTATAAAACATTTGATTATACTTATATAACACAGAATCAGAGTTACACATATCAAGGATAAATAAATAACAATGCAGTGGAACAGTGTGATGCAGTAGAATAATAGTAATACAAATCTTCGTCTTCGTCCTTCAGAGATAAGGTCTTCAAATCATGAAATGCTCAGGCCTACCCAAGCAAATTGAAAAGAAAAAACACTCGAGTCAGAACTAAGAGATCTTACGTAAGTTAAATCAACGGTAAATAAATATGAGTGGAACGACATCAGAGATGTTTGCGGGGATTGACATCTCCTATCCAGTGTCTAACGTGAGTGCAGTAACTCAAGAGATGCTCGGGATTCACACCTCTTAAGGATCAGTTAAACTATCTACTATGTACAATATGCTATCATAATATGTCAATAGTAAAGTAAACTATTAAAATAGCGTTAAGGCGTTACCCATATCCCCATTAACATATTTTATAATGTCAATAGTCTATACATTACCGTGACTCCCCGTAAACTGGAGCCGCTAGAGGATACCTCATAGGTGCGACATAAAACAAACTCGTAGAAGGCACGCTAGGGCAGGTGACATAGCACAACTAGGCAATGCCAGGATATATATATATATCAATTATGCATCCGGACTGTTGGTAACGTATAGCCGCAACTACCGCCCAACTCGAAACACACTCTCGAGTAAAAATCGAAGGGTGGCCACCAAATAAATCAAAAGTCAGAATATAGTATCGATGGAATGTGTCCGATCGGAGGGGCTACCTCACCTGGCCTGGAATCGCTCATGTTTTAGCCACCTTATGATAACTCACGGGAGTTGGATCCACGTAAATATACCTTTAGGATCGTCGCCACCATCCTACTTCATTCTGAAATCTCCAACGCGTACACCGTTATCAAATTGGTTTTCGATGTTGGCAAAGAGTATGACAACATCTGATCCCAGTTACTTTGACAACCAATCGATTATTACACACCGGATGGTTCTTTTACATTTCCAAAAATCATTTCATAATTGATATCAAATTATCATATTCAATTCAAATCATATCACTTTCGAAATCATTACTTACTTTCGAAATCATATTCGTCTTTAAAATCATAATTCGATAATTATATTTCCTTTCAAAGTCAAATTCACAGTTTATATCGAAATATCGTATTCTCAAAATTATATCACTTTTAAATCATTATCGTTTCCAAAATCATGATTTCTTTCAAAAATCATACTTCCAAAATATGTTAAATCCTTGCTCCAAAATAATCATATTCAAATAGTTATATCTTTTAAATCTCATCTTAGGTTATAACATCTTTAACCATATTCACGTTAAAAATCGGGAAATTTGAATATAAACCCATCCATTTTACTTGGTTTTGAATTTGGAAGAAAATAGTTTAAGTAGTTATAAATAATTAATATAGATCTAAAATAGATTAAATAAAATTAAAATAGGTTGAATAACTTTAAAATAGATTAATTAGATTTAAAATAAATTAAAATAGTTTAACTAGTGTATAATAAATTAAATTGGTTTAAAATAGATTAAAATAATTCATGTAGTTAATATTAGTTAAATAGTTTAATAAATTTGAAAATCTTAATAATTAGAAATTTCAAAATAATGTATTTCTAAAACATTTTATATTAAAACACGAGTTTGAAAATTTATGTCAAATTAAACTATTCATTTCATTTTAATATATTTGGACCATTTCAAATTTCCAAATCAACAAACCAAATTTCAATAAACTATTGAATTTCATATTGTTTCAATCCAAGTTCGAATTATCAATACGGATTACCCCTATTTCAAATATTTCAAAGATATTTCAAACAAATTTAATAACTCAATTTCGATAGAATTTCATTTATACATAAAAGTTTAACTTTAAACTTCCGATTTAATTTCTTAAAGAAATTCCTTTTTAAACCAATTCGCATTTCAACACAAAACTTGATTTTTCTATAATACTTCAATTTATATAAATCAAATTTTATTTCAAAACATCAATTGATTAAATTCAAAAATTAAGAACGTTAAAACCATTTAATTTAACCAATCCGGTGTCCATATATAATTCTCTATCCAAGGGTCAAGTTATACGGATATTTGTCATTTCAATCCGCAATTTAAACATTTCACGGTTGTATATCATTTCAAACCGCAATCCTAAAATACATAAAAGTCCATAACGAACTTGCAGTTTATAATGGTATAAATACCACATCCATTCAACCAACATCAACAATCAACATCCATTACAATCATCATCCAAATCAATCAATAAATATCAATATAGAACTGATAATCAATAACAGATATTTAATTGGAAATTTATATTTAATAATAAATTAAATAACGATTTAATTCAAAATAATTCAATTAACTAAGATGACGATTAAAAATATACTAACCAGTCATAAATAAATTACTAATCACATCATAAATTAAATTTAACAAACATAAAAAATGTTAGAAGTTGTGAGTGGGTTAAAAGACTCATATTTTGAATTTAAATCCAATTTAAGCCTAAAATTTAAACGATCTCAGAATTTGTCCAAACCAGCGTCAAAATGTTTGGAATTTCGATACCATCCTAACGAAACAGACCGGGCATGAATCAGATCTCGTATGTGAAAGTTACATAGATTAGAACGACTGAATTTGAAATTCACATTTAAATAGAAAAATAAAATAAATAAATCAGATGGAAGAACACGTCATCATGCTTGTCTCAAACCCTAAAATGCACGGAGGCGACCCATCTCTAGGTCGCATTCGAAATGAGGCCGCCTCCACTAGAAAGATCAACGCCGACCAAGAGCCACGACCAGGCGCCGTCGCCCAGCTTCCACGATATCGCGACCTAGTTCCAGTCACCCAAAGCCTAGCCGCCGCCATAATTCCCAACCCTAATGAATTAAAGCCATCGATCAAGCCGTTGAACCATCAAACAAGTTGCACCGCCGAACTCCACTCGTGAATCTCTATAACCCAACGCCATTAATTTGTCGATCAGGTGAAGTTGATCGACGATCAACAAACGGTCGGGAACAGTTCATCCAATTCCGGCCACACCGAGATCCAAATCGAAAAACGAATCACATATTTGACTTGCGCTCGTCGAGAGCTTCAAATCGATATATAATTTGATATAGTTTGAGGAGTTTAAATTTTGGAATTGAATTTGAAATTTGGGAATTTGGTTTTGTCTGCCATTGGAATGAGGAGTTAAGAATGAGATATACGTACAGACAAATGAGAATAGAAACAACCAAGGGTTTATAACGAGGTATTTAAAGACAAAGCTGCAAACAGAAAGAATGAACCAGATTGATTGAACGATACACGACCTGAAAAGCTCGTTTCGACTTCGGAATGAAAATGGATCAACCCATATATCAAAATGGATGCTTTCAAGTATTTTAAACTCAATGGAATAGGTTTCAAGTCTCAATTCCATCGTATGAAGAAGTTACGTTAAAATTAGCTCATTTCAAATTGATTTCAATTGATTTCAATTAAATTGATTTCTAGGCGTTTCGAGCCCGTACGATCAAACAACAAGTCCGATCTATACGAAACTTGAAATCCTGCAATAATTCACCGTTACGGACCCGATGAAACTGGTTTCGTCGAAATCCGAGTTAGGGGCCAAAGTGGTTATTTTTTAGTTAATTAAATAAATTAATGATTAAATTAATTAAATCAGATTTTCAATTTGAATTCTGTAATTAACAAATTTTATCATTTTTGATTTCTTAAATAATCGCAATACTTTAATCGATTTAGATATCAATTCAAAGTTAATTAATTTACCAATTTCAGTTTTAAATTTCAATTTCAGTAAATTCATTAATATCTATTGGAATTTCAATAAATCCATTTGTTAAGCTTTTTAACCTTATTATTCAAGTCTTTTATTACAATAAGGATATAACTAACATTGGTTTATATCTTGATACATTAATATTTCACAATTTCATCTTAATTTCTATTTACGTAATATTTAAATATTGAATTTATTTAATTGCAATTGATTTCCAATTTCAATTCAACTAACTAAATAAACAGGTAACTTAAAATAATTGTCACTATTTACTTTTAAATTACCTTTATATGTTTATTACTTACAACAAATGTTACCATTTGTTTCATAACACAAATTTTGTTCAATTATTATTAACAATTTAAATATTTACATTCGTTTCCTTATATTCAATTTATAGCCAAGTAAACATTTTAAATTATTACAATTAATTAGAGTTTCATACACATTGTTAATAATCAACTTACATTAACATTGTTACACTTTATTTTAGTGTTCATTTCATTATCAAATTATATATTTTTATTTCTTCACTATTAAATTAACAAATTTAAATCATCGAAAATTACGGGTCGTTACACTCTCCCCCACTCAAAACTTTTCGTCCCTAAAAAGGAAAAGAAGGGGAAAGAAAGAATTTAGAAACCAATATATTTTATTCAAAATATTAATTTTATATACAATTAATTTACATACCAAATAATTTAAATAAAATATATCAATTTATAGCACTTAAATCCCTTTATGCTCAAGTTAACAAAATTTGGAAAAACATTTCATAAAATTTTCTAAGTCCAAAATTTTCGAAATTTTTTTGGTAGAGTCTCCTTTGTATGGAGAGGTCTGAGAGAAGTAATAATATAGATAAAACAATATATATCACAAAATTTCAAAATAATATATCCTAACAGCGAGAAAAACAATATAATATCGTTAGAAAACCGTAATCCGAGAACGTACCTATATATCGGGCAAACAACACCTAATTATGAAACCAAAAGTAGTAACAATTGCTTCCATAACCTGTATTTCACTTATATAATCCAAAAGAGTTAATAATTAAATAAAATGAAGTATTTAAAGTTGTTCCAACCACTAACAAACAAATTAATACGAAACAACAATCACTTGCAACCAAAGCATACAATCATCACATGCAATCAATAAAATCAACTATCCATCCATAGCAAACAAACAAACTATTTGTTCGGGTTCAGAAATTTTTAACCGCCTAGAATACAAAAAACCTACTAAGTGCACCATTTACTCAACAGTCTTAGATGAACTCTATAGATTGTTCACACATCTTAAACAATTAGAAGTATTCTTTCCCAAACAACCCATAAACCAAAACAAATAATAATTTACAATGTATTTGAGTTATCCTTATTAAATTTCTCTCACAACATTAACAGTTTTTATTTTTCTTTTTAATTCATACAATGATTATTTCTTTAATTTACATTTATCTCTTACAAAATTTTATTCTCATTCATTCATTCGGTGTTTATTTCATTTATTTTCCTTTATTACTTACAAAAATTCATTTTCGTTTATTCATATCATATCAATTTCTTTTTATTGCATTACATTCATCCATTTAGTACTTAATTTCATTTGTTTATAGTATTCGTGTTTAATTCAATTACTTAGCATATCAATTTATTAACTTAAGTTAATAATAATCTACTTACAATACTTACTTTCCATCACATTTTATTATAGTTAATATTTCAATTATAACTTAAGTTTATAACAACTATAACATAAAATTCTTATTTACAAAAGAAATACATTGAACACTTCCATTACATAAGTTTTACTTGTAAAATTTTCCATTACATTTTCTTATTTAACATTTCAACTTTTAAATCTTTTGGTAAGTTATATATATGTTTGTAAGAATGCGATTAAATGTTACACAAGTTTGATGTACTTATTTTAATTTGTAAAATATTCAATAATAAAATCTTTCAGCTTTCATTCTTTAGATTTACAGGTTACAAGTTTTCAATTCTTGTATATTTCATTCATAACTTATCATTTATTTTCTTATTTCATTTAGAAGTTTCGATTATTAAATATTTAAAATTTTATTCCATTACAATAATTGAAATCTCTAGTTTATAGAAATTTAAGAACTAAATGCCAGGTTCCATTTCAATTATTTTGAAATAATATACATAATCATATCTTTATATATGTACATCAAATTATACTTGGAATTTTAAAATATAAGGTTAATTTAGCAAAACAATTGTGTAGAAAATTACTACACGGTGTTTCCACTTTGAAACTTGAAAATGATCATCGATGATGCGTGCACTCATTATCGAAATTATTTTTCAACGACTAAGAGGGCAGTACAAATCTTATTTCCTTCCAAAATTTTCTTTAAAACTATTCTTTCAAATTATATTGAAATATTTATACCAGAAAATACTTGTAAATAATATTATTATATTCCAAAATCATTCGAAAGAAATTTTCAAAAACCTCGGACCTTAAGTTCTAAATTTCCAAATTTCATTTATTTTATTTTCAAATCTTATTTCCAACCAATAGTTATAAATTTCACTACCTAACAACCAACATATTACAACCAAATATTTCATTTATAAAATTTATTACTATTTTTAATACAAAATATAATAGGCAAAATTATTTTATTTACCTATATTTTAAAAAAAAATTGTGTCGATCTGTTCTATTAAGTGTTTAGAAATCCCTATCGATGTCATAGCGTCCTATGCACCAACCAGAATTTATAAATACAAAACGGAACAAATTAACGCAATATAAAAACCTTTTATAACACTAACCAATAAGCTATCTCATATATATACACTCAATGACTCATCAAAGGGTATTAGTACCCTATAAATAAAGAGTCAGACCCCACGAAGCTAAGGTTTATCAATAAACCTCGCTCTGATACCGACTGTAACATCCCGCCATTTTGGACAGTTTAAACAGACACACATGCCAAATCAAACCATATAGAATGGAGGATTGTTATTGGGGTAAATGAGGAAAAGAAGAGAGAGAAAAAACAGAACAAAATCTGTAACGACCCGGAAATTTCGATCTAGAAAATTCCAGATAGTTAGGAAAAGAAGGAAAGAGAAAGAAGAAGACACAGAAAACAAAACACAGAATTTCACATTCGCAGCGGATAAAATATAATATCAAATAATGTTCTTTACACAAAGCAACTGAATCAGTAAATTTACATTTCAATACATCAGAGTTACTCTCATACACAAACACTGGACGTATACAAATCAAATATGTCTCAAATAAACAGAAATAATATATCACATAGGAAACACTTCATATGTTCCTGCCATCCAGCTCGCCTCCAGAGCTCCAAAACGTCCTTACCTGAAAATCTATAATACTCGGTCTGACCCGAGCATTACATCAAAGTAACACCCGGGTCAGGCTAGAAACCAGCATGAGTAAACCCGTATAATTTGAAATACTAAGTTCATACCATAAAAGAAAAATCGGGGAAACTTGTACTTCACTACGACTTCTAATATTGTTTAACTCAATCATTTATCTCAAAACAATATTCAAGAATCATTATCCAGTTTAAATGTCCGTGATACTTAACTTATTTCATTCCACCCTGTTTGCTTCTAACCAAACTATAAAGAATTACTGTAGACAACTAATCGAAGTGGTTTCGGGTGTTTACTAATACCCGATCCCGGTCTCTTCGAAATACAAACACCATCTAAAAGGTCAAGTTGTTAAATGTTTAATCAATTTAATTCAATACGTTGAATTCGTTCATCACAGATAACTATCACCCATTTATCACAGATATATCCAATATCACTCCACAGAATATCATAGATTTTCATTCAATAGATATCAATCAATCCATATATTCTAATCAAACAATCATTCATAGCAGGAATTATTAATCCATATTATAATTAATTTAATTAACTTCAATTAAATTAATAGCTTAAGAATTTATCACTTAATCATGCTTAACCAATCATTAATTAATTACGAATCGTTTAATTAATTAATCATCCCTTAATTATCTGTCTAAATTAATTATCCATAATTACTTTCATTAAGTAATTATCCTTTGATTATTAATATTAATCAATCAACCCTTATTAATTTTCATTAAGTGATTAATTTTTAATTAATTTCACTAATTAATTACCTTTAATTAATCACAACCTTAATTGAATAAAGATAAATTCGTATTTGAACTAAATACTTAATTACATCATTATTCTTTATTTGAGAATCATTTAGGAGTAAATTTCATCATTATATCTAATATAATTACTTTTAAATAACTACTCTAAAGATATACTAAATCAAAACAATTTGAAACTTAAGATCTATATTTTAGATTTTGAAACTCTTTTGATATTTAACTATGAAACTTTGAAAACATAAATTTAACTTAGAAAACTTCCATTTCTATGTTTTTTTAAATTTGTTAAACATTTGCTTTTTTTTAGATTTATATAGGGGCAAGATGAGAAGTATGTACAGATTAGGCAATATTGTATAACTTATGTTTTCAGGTAATATACTTTTGCTTTGTAAAGTTAGTTATATAATAAAAGTATAAAATGATGTTGAATATATTCACCAAGCTGAAGGTCATGCAACAATGCTTGGAAATAAAAACACACAGGCAAAATTTTCGAAACTCGTATGTCTTTGTGCAAAGGTAGGTCACTGATAGAAGTAGATTCAAAGTAATATCAAGATACTACCTTCCAAAGCATGTACATCATTAATTAAGTTCAAAGCAAGAATACCATCTTATGAATAGTCAAGTTAGGCTAAATGTTTATAGGCCTGCAATCTTATACATATGTATATATATGGGTGTACATAAATTGATGTCACATCAGGCTATGTATATTTCACTAGGTACTTAAAAGATGCCAACTAAAACATGTCAGACTACTAACAATATCAGGCTACTAGAGATAAAAATAGTAGGTGTCAGGCTATTATTACCTACCTAACTATAGGCCAGACTACAAAACACATAAGAAAGCATGGATAGAGCTCTTCTTTTAAGGATTTAGGGAAAGAGGGGACATGTACTACACTCAACAATCCACACAATATCTGTACTATGCTAAGAATTTTCAACCTGACTTTCACATTATAACATGCAAAACTTCGAAACGTATGTATATATATTCCTTTCTTCTTCTTATACACAACCTGATACTATAAAAATAGTTGCAAACGCAGCTGTTTATAGATTATTATTTATTTTTAATTTTTCCTTTTCCTTTGTATTGACAAAATACGTTATACCCATTCATTCGTATATAATTAACTCAAAGCTGGAGCATATCAGCTTTTTTTTTTTGAAAAAACTGGAACTCAACAGTAACTCGGTGAGGATATCGTACCAGTAAAATCAGACAACAAATGGTACAAATATAAGGATGTTAAAATTCAACAGGCCAATCAGGTCTAAGGGAAGATCAAACATGTTCAGACAATGCACAAGCACAAAACAAGCAAGCACATGCGCAATTGTGATGCACATTGAACAACAAAACAAACATCATGACCTCAGGATGTCATCTATGACAAACATACGCAAAAACTTAGAATCCTAATCAAACTAAGATTCAAATCAGTAATTACTCATTCAATCACAGAAATTATAGCATGAATTTATCATAACAAAACACTTGTATTTAGAGAGTAGTTGTGTGAGGATTTACTCATTGTTTTAAAAGAATGATGAAATGCTACTATGTTTCTTCTTTCAAACTTTTACTGTAACCTTCCTTATAATGGCAGCACTTTTTGTGTGAATCATATATGTGAATCAACAGATAAAATTCTCATATATAAAAGAATTAATACATATCAACAAGCAGAACATGCAACCCAAAGCAAAGTACAAGTAATGAAACATACAGTAGGATTTAGAGATCAAAACTGTGAGAGTGAACTCATCACCGAAATCGAAATCCTCCCAAACCCTCGATCATCTCGACGAGCGTGGTTATGCCCATCCACCTCGACCCGTTTTTTGCTGCTGCTATTTGATTTCCACCACCATGCCAGCAATTTCCACTGTTTCCATTAATTCGTCTCTTACCAAAATCATCGCGCGCATCCAGGATGTGCTCTTCCTCCCTGTTCACCTCGACTTCACCTCGGACTCGACGTCGCCACTGCCTCACCTTATACAAGCCCCCGTTCACCGTTGCGACTTGAATTGACTAAGGAAAAAAATGGGGTTTTTGGACTTAAGCGTGTAGGTGAAGAAGGGAATAGAGTAGAAAATGTTCTACTCTCAGCAAAAATAAAAATTAGTATGCAGTTGGCGTAGGAATTAGGATAGAAAGATTGATTTAAGTTTCTTTCGATTTTGGGTTTAGAAGGAGATAGAAGAAAAGAACGAAAAGAGGGAGGTGAAAAAATGAATCTGTTTGAACGAGATTTCTCAAAACACTTTAATATAGATATTACAATTTAACGTAAACAATTTGCCATTTGTAATTTGCATGTTATACTAAGCTTACACTTGTCTTTTATGCATGCATAAGTATTTACACACATTTTTTTTTAAATTTTGAAAATAATATATAACTTTGGAATAGATAGAATATCTTATGGATTTTGGTATTGTATATATCCATATTATTGCATCTTCCTTATATTTCATTCCATAGGCATATATATAGATGATATAAAGCTTGTATATCTCTATTTATATATATATATATGTATGTATATGTATCCAGATATTTTAAATTGTCAGGATTCTATTTGTTTAACCACATAAAATCAATATCTCAGTAGTAAATATCAGTTAATTATCCAATTAACAGATATAAAAAAAATTCGGGTTATCACATTTCTTCCCCGTTAGAATCTTTTCGTCCTCGAAAAGGAACGAAGCCAGAATTGATTAAAATGCTTAAAATCAGATAATTTATTCTTTGATCATTTTTTAAAACACTTTATAAAATCTATATAATATTGCCAAAATAGTCTTATAAAAAACTTTTTATAACTCGATGTTTTAACAAGTTCATCCTTATTCTCATAGAAATTCGGTCATACGTTGATCAGGCGTACGACTGAATCTATAAGTGCTTGGCAGACCCGTTTTCAACATCCTGTGAAAATACTTAGAAAATAATTTTATTGAAAATATAGAAAACATTTTTGAAAATAGAGAGAATATCTTTTGGTGAGAATGCTCTAAAAATCATCACCCCCATCCATGGTCGCAGTTACATCTTGGGTTACGTTGCCATCACAGCAAAAGTCCATGTAACTGTAGGCACTCCGCGCACCTCGATTACGCCATGGAACCCCAAACAGATCGCAGTTAGATTCTAGGGTTACGCTGCCATCACAGTAAAAGTCCATGTAACTGTACGCATCGGCGCCCTTGATTTTCGTTGCCAAAATGAAACTTCTCTACTCCCACATAGGTCGCAATCTACCGATATAAAATCAAACGTTGACTATTGGCTCTCAACGGCACACACGACTTTCGCTATGTTACCATAGGTCCTAGTCTACCGATGTAAAATCAAACGGAGACTATTGGCTCTCAGCAGCACACACGACTTTCGCTATGGTCTGCAGTAGATCGCAGTGACATCGAGTTACACTGTCGTCATAGCGTAACCCAAATGCCTCTGTAGGCATCAACGCCTTCGACTTCCGCTATACACTACACAAAATCCTCAGGAACTAGTTTTATCCGGACTCCTCACAGGATCAACTTTAGAACCCCCCTTAGGGTTCAAAGCAGTACCAACCTATGGCACTCCTGAGAAGTTTGTTTCTAGGGAGCGCCTTTTTCTCCAGAGCCATTTTCAAAACACTTTATACTATACACATATAGTATCTTCCAAACCATACGCCTAATATGAATCTCAAATAAATCTCCCTTCTCAAAATTGATTTTTCAAAATTGATAATTCTCAAACTAGGCTTTCAAAATTTCAATATTGATTTTACCCAAAAATCAAAAGCCTTTCCAAATCCAAAAATTCCCAAACCTTTTTCCAAAATCCTCATAAGATCCTTTATATATATATATATATATATATATATATATATATATATATAATTTTTTTTATAAAAAGCTTTGGATCATTTCAAACTTGTATAAAACTCTTTTTATACTTCAAACACATTCAAAATCCTTTTCTTCCGACAATAGATTCACAATGGGAGATTTATCTTATATAACAAAGATATATAACCTTGTTTATGCCAAATAAAATATTCAAATTTGATCACTCTTTACAAAACCACTTATCATATCACTTACTTCCATAAAGTAAATTTCTATTGTAGAAATATCCAATTTCCATTTTACTTCATCATATATTTCATAATATACCTTTCATTTCAAAAACTATTTCACATTTCTTATCCACAAATTTCCAATATCAATTTCATTCAAATCCGTACGATGTACGCATATCATCCGTACGCTATACCAATCTGATCGCTCACTCGATCACACAATTTCACTTCCGAACTAGTTTCGTCCACCCAACTTCCTAGTGCGGACACAGATCTGGTTTCTTGATCAGAAACCGTCATTCTCCTTGCATGGACATAACTATGATAGAGAATATCCAGAATCAATCAACAATCCATATCTAGGTTCGCCGTCGAAAATCGAATGAAAAATCCCAACTCGGATCGATATAACTATCTCGAAATTATATGCTCGAATCTAGATCAAATCACTATGCGAATAGAACAATATACGTACATCCTACGTATTTAACTTCATAGGTTATTAGCCAAATTAATTTCCTTCTATTCATCCTCACTTTGATTTTATTCACTTATTCACATTTGCCTTAATCCTCATTTGGATTATCACTTTAATTCTTATCTCAGTTAGGTATCTAATCAATAACAGTTTGAACTCCGACCAGTTTATATATAGAAAATAACTTGAAATTTTTAAAATAAATAAGTAGTTGAAAAATAATTATTAGTTTGCAGAATATCTGTAAAATAGTTAATAAATTTTAAAATAGTTGGAAAATAGTTATAATAATTGTAAATAACTGCAAAATAGTTGTAAAATAGTAATTAATTTGTAAAATAGTTGAAAAACAGTAATTGGTTAATAAAACAGTCGTAAAATAGTTAAATAGCTCCAAAAGTTGTTGCAAAACAAGTATAAGAAGTTTGGGTTTTAAAAAGAAAGTTGTATAGTAAATAGATAGAAAAATAGATTTAAAACAGTTTTTATATTAAAATGTTTTATTTGGAAAAATAGTTCAGAGCCAAACTGTTCAATTCCCAATCTCCATTTCCAATTAATTCAATTCAAATTTCCACTCTTATTTAAATTGACTCAACTCCAATTTAGTTAACTTCAATATCCATTGAAATTGATTTAACCCCAATTCAAGTTGAATTAACCTCAATTTCTATCCACAATCAAATCAAATTCCATTTGAATTTGAAACTATTCAACTTTAATCACAATTTCAATTAATTCAAGTAAATTTCAAATTGATCCAATTTCGATTCATATCAATTTAAATTTTGAATTAATCCCAATTCCCATTTGAATTTGAACTAATTCAATTCAAATTTCTACTTTAATCCATCTTGAATTATATAAATTCGAGTTAAATTTCCAAATGTTGATTTAACCTCTTAAATCAAATTAACCTTTGTTATATATTTGTTATTTTTCTTTTTTTAAATCAACCATCCAAATCTTTAAACAATTTAATTCTGAGTCCAATTTTCAAAATTCTATTGTAAATTATCTTTACTTAACCTTTTTCAAAGTTCAACTAAGAGTTTAAAAACAATTTTATCTTAAAATTTTAATTTATTACTCGATTTTATCTTCCAGTTTTGAAACCAAACAAATTTTAATTTACTAATTCAATTATTCTTTTATAAAATTATTAACCATATTCCCTTTCTACCATAGAAATCCTTATTTCAAATTTAAGTTTAATTTTCCTTTTATCTCAATAATGGATATATTACCACACTTCATTTCTCATTCATTTAAACAAATACAATTCATAATTTAAAGATTTTTAATAACAGTAGGATGATATCATCCAAATTAATTTAAAACATCCATCCATTTTCAATTTCCAGATCTCAAACCCATTTTGAGATCACACGAACTTCCCATTCAAATCAACCATTTAACTTTCCAAGTTAAATCCCAGTTTCATCTTGAAATTTCCAATTTAGGTTGCTTGTTAACTTATTTAACTTTTCCCAAAGTCAAATTCCATTTGCTTAATCTAGCCAACCTTACCCAATTTGAATTCCCCTTTCAAATTTTAAACTTCATATTAATAATCTTATAAGTTCAAAACTTATCACATTGGGTATCACATCTCATTCCAAATTTAAAACTCAACATTTAGAGTTTATTTCAAACCATCTTTGATATTATGTATATCCACATATTCATATTAATTTCCTTTACATACCAAGTTATACTTTAAATTTTTAAACAACCTTTGGTTTTTAATTCAAAACAAATTTCTCTTACATTTTGAAACAATTCAAATGTTTCTAGACTTAGGTTTTAAAATTCCATAATTTAAAACCCACTTCTATTTAGAAGTTATACTCATCTTAAAATTTTACTTCATTTAGCTTACTTATTAACAAATATATCATTATTAAACACAATAACTATTTATGATGGTATTCAAGATTATCATATCTGGATACCAATTTTATTTTTATCTTATTCTTACTTCTATAAATTCAGGATTTTAGTTCCAGCTTGGATCTATTTCAAACTTATCTTCATTTAATTTCAATTTGGTTGTATTGCCATTACCACTTAATTCTCATTGTTTCTATTTAATTCCAATGATTTAACAACCAATTAACTTAACATTTATTTGAATGAAATATTGCTTTATAAATATCAGAATATATTCTTATATAAAAAAAATTAAAATCTTTATATAAGAAAATAACAAGTACGCTCTCATATAAATATACATTCAACTCATTCTAGGGTACCATTGACCCTATCCTTAATGAGTAATCCCACCAGAGCCAAGTTTCTCGCTTAACCTTCAGCTCTAATACCAAAATGTAACGACCCGGAAATTTCGATCTAGAAAATTCCAGATAGTTAGGAAAAGAAGGAAAGAGAAAGAAGAAGAAACAGAAAAAAACACAGAATTTCACATTCGCAGCTGATAAAATGTAATATCAAATAATGTTCTTTACACGAAGCAACTGAATCAGTAAATTTACATTTCAATACATCATAGTTACTCTGTTACACAAACACTGGACATATACAAATCAAATATGTCTCAAATAAACAAAAATAATATATCACAGCGGAAACACTTCATACGTTCCTGCCATCCAGCTCGTCTCCGAAGCTCCAAAATGTCCTTACCTGAAAATCTGTAATACTCGGTCTAACCCAAGCATTACATTAAAGTAACACCCGGGTCAGGCTGGAAACCAGCATGAGTAAACCGTATAATTTGAAATACTAAGTTCATACCATTAAAGAAAAACCAGGGTAACTCGTACTTCACTACGAGTTCTAATCTTATTTAAGCCAATCATTTATCTCAAAACAATATTCAAGAATCGTTATCCAGTTTAAATGTCCATGATACTTAACTTATTTCATTCCACCCTGTTTGTTTCTAACCAAACTATAAAGAATTACTGTAGATTACTAATCGAAGTGGTTTCGGGTATTTACTAATACCCGACCCCAGTCTCTTCGAAATCAAAACACCGTCTAAAAGGTCAAGTTGTTAAATGTTTAATAAATTTAATTCAATACTTTGAATTCATTCATCACAGATAATTATCACCCATTTATCACATATATATCCAAAATCACTCCACACAATATCACAGATTTTCATTTAATGGATATCAATCAATCCATATATTCTACTTAAACAATCATTCATAACAGGAATTATTAATCCATATTATAATTAATTTAATTAACTTCAATTAAATTAATAGCTTAAGAATTTATCACTTAGTCATGCTTAACCAATCATTAATTAATTACGAATCATTTAGAAAATTAATCATCCTTTAATTATCTATCTAAATTAATTATCCATAATTACTTTCATTAAGTAATTATCCTTTTATTATTAATATTAATCAATCAACCCTTATTAATTTTCATTAAGTGATTAACTTTTAATTAATTTCACTAATTAATTACCCTTAATTAATCACAACCTTAATTGAATAAAGATAAATTCTTATTTGAACTAAATACTAAATTACATCATTATTCTTTATTTGAGAATCATTTAGGAGTAAATTTCATAATTATATCTAATACAATTACTTTTAAACAACTACTCTGAAGATATACTAAATCAAGACAATTTAAAACTTAAGACCTATATTTTAGATTTAAAAACTCGTTTGATATTTAACTATGAAACTTTGAAAACATAAATTTAACTTAGAAAACTTCCATTTCTATATTTTTTTAAATTTGTTAAACATTTACTTCTTTTTTTCAGATTTATATAGGGGCAAGATGAGAAGTTAGTTATTAGGCAATATTGTAAACTTATGTTTTCAGGTAATATACTTTTGCTTTGTAAAGTTAGTTATATAATAAAAGTATAAAATGATGTTGAATATATTCTCCAAGCTGAAGGTCACGCAACAATGCTTGGAAATAAAAACACACAGGCAAAATTTTCGAAACTCGTATGTCTTTGCGCAAAGGTAGGTCACTGATAGAAGTAGATTCAAAGTAATATCAAGATACTACCTTCCAAAGCATGTACAACATTAATTAAGTTCAAAGCAAGAATACCATCTTATGAATAGTCAAGTTAGCTAAATGTTTATAGGCCTGCAATCTTATACATATGTATATATATGGGTGTACATAAATTGATGTCACATCAGGCTATGTATATTTCACTAGGTACTTAAAAGATGCCAAGTAAAACATGTCAGACTACTAACAATATCAGGCTACTAGAGATGACTGCAAAGCAATATATGTATCATGTAAAAATAGTAGGTGTCAGGCTATTATTACCTACCTAACTATAGGCCAGACTATAAAACACATAAGAAAGCATGGACAGAGCTCTTCTTTTAAGGATTTAGGGAAAGGTAGGACATGTACTACACTCAACAATCCACACAATATCTGTACTATGCTAAGAATTTTCAACCTGACTTTCACATAACATGCAAAACTTCGAAACGTATGTATATATATTCCTTTCTTCTTCTTATACACAACCTGATACTATAAAAATAGTTGCAAACGCAGCTGTTCATAGATTATTATTTATTTTTAATTTTTCCTTTTCCTTTGGATTGACAAAATACGTTATACCCATTCATTCGTATATAATTAACTCAAAGCTGGAGCATATCAGGTTTCTTTTTGAAAAAAAACTAGAACTCAAATAGTTACTCGGTGAGGATATGGACCAGTAAAATCAGACAACAAATGGTGCGATTGTAAACATGTTAAAATTCAACAGGCCAATCAGGTCTAAGGGAAGATCAAACATGTACAGACCAATGCATAAGCACAAAACAAGCAAGCACATGTGCAATTGTGATGCACATTAAACAACAAAACAAACATCATGACCTCAGGCTGTCATCCATAACAAACATACGCATAAACTTAGAATCCTAATCAAACTAAGATTCAAATCAGTAATTACTCATTCAATCATAGAAAATATAGCATGAATTTATCATAACAAAACACTTGTATTTAGAGAGTAGTCGTGTGAGGATTTACTCATTGTTTTAAAAGAATGATGAAATGCTACTATGTTTCTTATTTCAAACTTTTACTGTAACCTTCCTTTTAATGGCAGCACTTTTTGTGTGAATCATATGTGTGAATCAGCAGATCAAATTCTCATATACAAAAGATTTGATGCATAACAACAAGGAGGCAGAACATGCAACCTAAAGCAAAGCACAAGCAATGAAACATACAGTAGGATTTAGAGATATAAACCGTGAGAGTGAACTCACCACCGAAATTGAAATTACCCCAAACCCACGATCGTCTCGACGAGCGTGGTTATGCCCATCCACCTCGACCCCTTTTTTGCTGCTGCTATTTGATTTCCACCACCATGCCAGCAATTTCCACTGTCGCCAATGATTCGTCGCTTACTAAAATCTTCGCACGCATCCAAGATGTGCTCTTCCTCCCTGTTCACCTCGGACTCGACGTCGCCACTGCCTCACCTTGTACAAGCCCCCGTTCACCGTTGCGACTTGAATTGACTAAGGAAAAGAAATGGGGTTTTTGGACTTAAGCGTGTAGATGAAGAAGGGAATAGAGTAGAAAATGTTCTACTCTCAGCAAAAATAAAAATTAGTATGCAGTTGGCTTAGGAATAGGATAGAAAGCTTGATTTAAGTTTCTTTCGGTTTTGGGTTTAGAAGGAGACAGAAGAAAAGAACGAAAAGAGGGAGGTGAAAAAATGAATCTATATTAACGAGATTTCTCAAAACACTTTTATATAGATATTACAATTTAAAATAAACAATTTTCCATTTGTAACTTGCATGCTATACTAAGCTTACACTTGTTTTTTATGCATGCATAAGTATTTACACACATTTTTTTTAAATTTCGCAAATAACATATAACTTTGGAATAGGTGAATATCTTATGGATTTTGGTATTATATATATCCATATTATTGCATCTTCCTCATATTTCATTCCATAGGCATATATATATTAGAGCTTGTATATCTCTATTTATATATGTATGTATGTATGTATGTATGCATATATGTATGTATGTATCCAGATAGTTTTAAATTGTCAGGATTCTATTTGTTTAACCACATAAAATCAATATCTCAGTAGTAAATATCAGTTAATTATCCAATTAACAGATGTCAAAAAAATTTGGGTTATCACAGAATCTTGCAGCGGAATGACAAAAATATAGTAATCAAATAAAAGTTCATGAAGCTATTTACGAAACATTTGATTATACTTATACAACACAGAATCAAAATTTCACATAGCAGAGATAAATAAAGAACAATGCAGCGGAACAGTGTGATGCAGTGGAATAACATAGTAATAACAGTAATATAAATCTTTGTCTTCATCCTCCATAGATAAGGTTTTCAAATCCTGAAATGCTCAGGCTGACCCGAGCAAATTGAAAAGACAAAACACTTGAGTCAGAACTAAAAGATCTTATGTAAGTTAAATCAACGGTAAATAAATATGAGTGGAATAGCGTCAGAGATGTTTACGGAATTTGACATCTCATATCCAGTGTCTAACGTGAGTGCAGTAACTCAAGAGATGCTCGGGATTCACGCCTCCTAAGGATCGGTTAAACTATCTACTATGTAGTACAATACACTATTATAATATGTCTATAGTAAAGTAAACTGTGACGCCCCATCTCTATACCCACGCTAGCCAAGAACACTCCGGAGTAGTGCTGTCAACTAGCACGGAGAATAAGGCTGTTGAGGAGCGACCATCCATGTAATTGCTTATCACACGGTGGCTATAAATAATCTTCGAAAACAAACATAGAAATAATCATATCACAAATCAGTCACAGATATCCATATCACAAAGGCGGAAGAAGATATGAATATATAACTAACACATGAAAGTGTACATCAGAGTAGTGGTCAGTAAGATCCACGATAATACAAAAGAATAGCGACACGTGCTATACAAAAGAATACAACTATGAGTCTATATCTCAAGTGTATACAACAAAAAACTGCTAATCTAAACAGTTAGCCAAAAGTCAGAGTGATGAATCCCTAGGAAGAAGTCAAGCAGAAGCACCTGTAACATCTCGGTCTGACCCGAGTATTATTTAAGAAAATAATAAACGAGTCAGTCTAGCTATAAATATCAGATGACATGATATAACATAAAAGATATGGCATAAACATAAACATCCATAATGACATACCACTATAAGTATGTAAATAATGATCAACAGAAGATCAATCAATAAGAGATAATCAATATCACAAGAATCTTCTCAAAGATTCGGAAAGGGCATCATACCCCAAACTTGTACTCATAACAAGTCAATGACATAAATTCTAGAAATCAATGCAAGAAGTCCAGAAATCATAGAAAAGAGAAAGAGGCCTATCACATGACGGTCCGAAGACCAAGGGGAGCTACCCCACATGTGTGAATGGAATCACACAGATTAAGGTCCAGACAAACCAAAAAGCAAAAAGGTATGTGTGAGTGGAATCACACAAGTGGTGTCTAGTCTAACCTCGCAACAAGAGACATCGCACAGTTGCTAGTCTAAATCATCAGAATGATCGTCATGATCAACGAGAAGTGTCGATTACACTAAGCTAGTAAATATAGAAGTTTAGCTTCATGTCCCATAACCACTTGCTTAACTTAAATATTTACGAACAAACTGTAAATCTTCACTAATAAAATTGTCACAAGAGGTTCAATCGAACAAGTCCAAGAATTAACCGACGAAATGAACGCAAGCGTTTCATACCACTTGTTTTACTAAGTCGTTTAATTCAATTTCTCATCCGAGTGAGGTAAAGGTTTGTATATACTAATAGATTGGAAAACGGTTTAAGAAAAGAGCTTAGTTATTAAAAATAGAGTTGAAATTGTTTGTTAAAAGAGTTTTGATATTTACTACTAGTATTGAAACCTTTATATTATAAAGTGACAAAACACAGAAGCAATTGTAGAAACAATCAGTCACAAAGATCGCATACGGAGATGTGAATAAAATCCAAGGAAATCAGCTCAATGTTTTTCAGATAAGATCCCCTACGGAGGGGGGGTCCAGGGGGGTGGCAACCCCCCAAGGTGGGGGTGCGGGGGCAACGCCACCGCTTACGGGGGTCCAAGGGGCAGCGCCCCCGGCGGGGTGCGGGGCAGCGCCCCGACAAAACGGTACGACCTAAGTGAAGGCAAGAGGCCTACAACCTATAGCAAAATGAGGTCTAACGACCTAAGGGTTCACGCGACCTAACACAATGGCTGAGCGACCTAACTAAGTGCGCGACCTGGTGGGTAAGGAGGTCGAGCGACCTAAAGTTCTTTGCGACCTAACGAGGTAGAGGGGACACGCGACCTAAAGGTACGCGACCTAAGAAAGCACGCGACCTATCGACAACAAGGATCGAGCGACCTAACGGCAACATGGGTCGAGCGACCTAACTTTGCCGCGACTTATAAATATCACGACCTAAGGCCTCAACGACCTAAGAAATAAAGGGGAGCGACCCAAAAGAGGAAGGGTTTAACGACCTAAGCAGTGAAGAGGCCAAGCGACCTAGCGTGGTCAACGACCTAAAAGGGTTCGCGTCCTAAGAAAGTGCGCGACCTAAAGCACACGCGACTTACGACCTAAGAAAAGCAGGCGACCTAACTCCACACACAAGGCCTAACGACCTAAGAGTTAAACGACCTACGACCTACGCCACCAACTCACGAGCGACCTAAGTACTAGGTCGTGAACGACCTAACTCCGAACACACGAAAAGTGGTCAGAACGATCTAGGAGCTATCTCGTACGCGACCTACGACCTAAGACCCACACGACCTAACTCCGAACGACCTAAAAATGGCCAGAACGACCTAAATGCAGAAATTTCGCCAAAACGCCAAAAATCGGAGTTTTTCGCCAATCCAATCCAAACCAAAAGCAAATATTCATGCTAAAGTGATAGGGAATCATTCCCAACAACCCAAGATAGTTATAGACAAGAATGTGAGTTAAAAATCTCACCTTTGCACCAAATATCAATGAAAATGAAGTTTTAAGAAAGCAAGAAACAATCCTTCTTCTATCTAAGCACAAGAAGCTTGAATCCAATGTCTTCTTCTTGAATTTGGAGTAGAAAGATGGATTGCAATTGAATTTGAGTTTTGGAATTTTAATTTTCCATTCCCTCCACCATTAATTCCAAAGCTTGATTAGTTAGGAAATTTATGAAGAGTGAGGAGAAGAGGGTTGGAACTTGGGCTTAATAGGCTAAACTAACCCAAAGTCCAAAGCGGGAAAAGTTAGTGAAATTTCACTAACTCCAAACCTATCGATGTTTATACTTAAAAAAAGTTGTAAACGGCATTTCGAACTCAATGGAAGTGGTCTCGAGTCCTAATTTGACCGTTTGCAAAAAGTAGCTTTTCGGACCAAAATCCGATTAACGAGTTAATATTTAAATAAAATATTTAAATACAAACTCGATAAATATGCGGGTTGTTACATAAACTATCAAAATAGGGTTAAGGCGTTACCCATATCACATTTAACACATTTTGTAATGTCAATAGTCTATACAGTACCGTGATTCCCCGTAAACTGGGGCCGCTAGAGGATACCCCATAGGTACAACATAAAACAAACTCATAGAAGGCATGCTAGGGTAGGTGACACGGCACAACTAGGCAATGCCGAGGTAGATATATCAATTATGCATCCGGACTGTTGGTAACGCATAGCCGCAACTACCGGCCAACTCGAAACACAATCCCGAGTAAAAATCGAAGGGTGGCCACTAAATAGATCAAAAGTCAGAATATAGTATCGATGGAATGTGTCCGATCGGAGGGGCTACCTCACCTGGCCTGGAATCGCTCCTATTTTAGCCATCTTAGGCTAATTCATGGGAGTTAATTCCACGTAAATATTCCTTCTGGATCGACGCCACCATCCTACTTCATTTTGGAATCTCCATCGTATACACAGTTGTCAAAGTGGTTTTCGGTATTGGCAGAGAGTATGACAACATCCGATCCCGGTCTATTTGACAACCAATCGCTTATTACGCACCGGATGGTTCTTTTACATTTCCAAAAAATCATTTCATAATTGATATCAAAATATCATATTCAATTCAAATCATATAAATTTCGAAATCATTACTTACTTTCGAAATCATATTCGCCTTTGAAATCATAGTTTGATAATTATATTTCCTTTCAAAGTCAAATTCACAATTTATATCGAAATATCATATTCTCAAAGTTATATCACTTTCAAATCATTATCGTGTCCAAAATCATGATTTCTTTCGAAAATCGTACTTCTAAAATAGTTAAAATCCGTACTCCAAAGTCATCATATTCAATTAATTATAACTTTTAAATCCCAACTTAGGTTATGACACCTTTAACCATATTCACATTAAAAATCGAGAATTTGAATATAAACCCATCCATTTTACTTGGTTTGGAATTTGAAAGAAAATAGTTTAAATACTTATAAATAATTAATATAGATTTAAAATAGATTAAATATAATTAAAATAGATTAAATAGCTTTAAAATAGATTAATTAGATTTTAAAAAAAAATAGTCTAATTAGTTTAGAATAAATTAAATTATTTAAAATAGATTAAAATAATTCATATGGTTAATATTAGTTAAGTAGTTTAATTAATTTGAAAATCTTAATAATTATAAACTTTAGAATAATATATTTTTGAAACAGTTTAGATTAAAATAGGAGTTTGAAAATTCGTATCAAATTAGACTATTCATTTCACATCAACATATTTCGACCATTTCAAATTTCCAAACCAACAAACCAAATTTCAATAAACTATTGAATTTCATATCATTTCAATCCATGTTCAAAATATCAATACGATTACCCCAGTTTCAAAATATTTCAAAATTATTTTCAAACAAATTGAATAACTCCATTTTGATAGATTTTCATTTATACATAAAAGTTTAACTTTAAACTTCCGATTTAATTTCTTAAAGAAATTCCTTTTTAAACCAATTCGCATTTCAACACAAAACTTTATTTTCCTATAATACTTCAATTTATATAAATTAAATTTTATTTCAAAACATCAATTGATTAAATTCAAAAATTAAGAATTTAAAATCATTTAATTTAATTAATCCGGTGTTCGTATATAATTCTCTACCCTAGGGTCAAGTGATTCGGATATATATCATTTCAATCCGCAATTTAAACATTTTAAGGTTGTATATCATTTCAAACCGCAATCTCGAGATAAATGAAAATCCATAACAAACGTGCATTTTATAACGGTATAAAATACCACATTCATTTAGCCAACATCAACAATCAACATCCATCACAATCATTATCCAAATCAATTTAAAAATATCAATATAGAACTGATAATCAATAATAGATATTTAACTGGCAGTTTATATTTAGTAATAAATTAAACAACGATTTAATTCAAATAAATTCAAATTAACTGAGATGATGATTAAAAATATACCAAATTGTCATAAATAAATTCCTAATTACATCATAAATTAACTTAACAAACATAAGAAATATTAGGAGTTGTTAGTGGGTTAAAACAGTCACCTTTTGAATTTAAATCGAACTTAAATTCAATTTAAGCCCAAAATTCGAACAGTTTCAAACCAGTTTCAAAATGTCTGGAATTTCGATACGACCCTAACGAAACAGACCATGCTTGAATCAGACCTCGCATGTGAAAGTTACATAGATTAGAACGATTGAATTTGAAATTCACATTTAAACAGAAAAATAAAATAAATAAATCAGATGGAAGAACATGTCACCGTGCTTGTCTCAAATCCTAGAACGCACGAAGCCGACCTATCTCTTGGTCGCGTCCAAAATGAGGCCGCCTCCACTAGAACGATCTACGCCGACCAAGAGCCGCGACCAGCGTCGTCCACCCTCGCCCCAGCTTCCACGACATCGCGGCCCAATTTCAGTCACCCAAAGCCTAGCCGCCGCCATAATTCCCAACCCTAACGAATTAAAGTCGTCGATCAAGCCGTTTAACCATCAAATAAACTGCACTATCGAACTCCACTCGTGAATCTCTACAACCCAGCGCCTTTAATTTTTCGATCAGGTAAAGTTGATCGATGATCAACGAACGGCCGAGAACAATTCACCCAATTCCGGCCACACCAAGATCCAGATTGAAAAACGAATCACATATTTTACTTGCACTCATCGAGAGCTTCAAATCGATATATAATTCGATATAGTTTGAGGAGTTTAAATTTTGAAACTGATTTTGAAATTTGGGAATTTGGTTTTGTCTGCCATTGGAATGAGAAGTTGAGAAGGAGATGTGCATAAAAACAAATGAGAATCGAAACAACCTAGGGTTTATTACGAGGTATTTATAGACAACGCTGGAAACAGAAAGAATGGACCAGATTGATTGAACGATACACGAACCGAAATGTCCGTTTCGACTCCGGAGCGAAAATGGGTCAACCCATATATCAAAATAGATGTTTTCAAGTATTTTAAACTCAATGGAACATGTTTCAAGTCCCAATTTCGTCGTATGAAGAAGTTACGTTAAAATCATCTTATTCCAAATTGATTTCAATTGATTTCTTGGCGTTTCGATCCCGTACGATCAAACGACGAGTCCGATCTATACGAAACTTGAAATGCTACAATAATTCACCGTTATGGACCCGATGAAAATAGTTTCATCGAAATCCGAGTCAGTGGCCAAAATGGCTATTTTTCAGTTAATTAAATGAATTAATAATTAAATTAATTAAATCAAATTTTCAATTTAAATTCTATAATTAACAAATTTTATCCTTTTTGATTTCTTAAACAATCACATTACGTTAATCAATTTAGATATCAATTCAAAGTTAATTAATTTACCAATTTCAGCGTTAAATTTCAATTTCAGCAAATTCATTAATATCTATTGGAATTTCAGTAAATCCATTTATTAAGTTTTTAAACCTTGTTATTCAAGTCTTTTATTACAGTAAAGATATAACTAACATTGGTTTATATCTTGGTACATTAATATTTTCCAATTTCATCTTAATTTCTATTTATGTAATATTTAAATATTAAATTTCATTTAGCTGCAATTTATTTCCAATTTCAATTCAACTAACTAAATAAACAGGTAACTTAAAATAATTGTCACTATTTACTTTTAAATTACCTTTATAAGTTTATTACTTACAACAAATGTTACCATTTGTTTCATAACACAAATTTCGGTCAATTATTATTAACAATTTAAATATTTGCATTTGTTTCCTTATATTCAATTTATAGCCAAGTAAACATTTTAAATTATTACAATTAATTGGAGTTTCATACACATTGTTAATAATCAACTTACATTAACATTGTTGCACTATCTTTTAGTGTTCGTTTCATTATTAAATTATAGATTTTTATTTCTTCACTATTAAATTACCAAAATCTTATTAAATTAACAAATTTAAATCATCGAAAATTACGGGTCATTACACTCTCCCCCACTCAAAACTTTTTGTCCCTAAAAAGGAAAGAAGCGGAAAGAAAGAATTTAGAAACCAATATATCTTATTCAAAGTATTAAATTTATATATAATTAATTTACATAACCGAATAATTTAAATAAAATATATCAATTTATAGTACTTAAATCCTTTTATACTCAAGTTAACAAAATTTGGAAAAACATTTCATAAAATTTTCTAAGTCCAAAATTTTTGAATTTTTTTGGCAAAGTCTCCTTTGTACGGAGAGGTTGGAGAGAAATGATAATATAGATAAAACAATATATATATATATATCACAAAATTTCAAAATAATATATCCTAAAAGCAAGAAAAACTATATAATATCGCTAGAAAAAAGAACGTACCTATTTGTCGGGCAAACAACACTTAATTATGAAACCAAAAGTAGTAACAATTACATCCATAAACCGTATTTCACTTATATAATCCAAAAGAGTTAATAATCATATAAAATAAAGTATTTAAATTTGTTCCAGCCACTAACAAACAAATCAATACAAAACAACAATCACTTGCAACCAAAGCATACAATCATCACATGCAATCAATAAAATCAACTATCCATCCATAGCAAACAAACAAATGATTTGTTCGGGTTTAGAAATATGTAGTCGCCTAGAATGACAAATAAACTACTAAGTGCACCATTTACTCAACAGTCTTAGATGAACTCAATAAATTGTTCATACATCTTAAACAATTAGAAGTATTCTTTCCCAAACAACCCATAAACAAAAACAAACTATAATTTACAATGTATTTGAGTTATTCTTATTAAATTTCTCTCACAACAATTACAGTTTTTATTTTTCTTTTTCATTCATACAAGGATTATTTCCTTAACTTACATTTATCTGTTGTAAAATTTTAGTCCCATTCATTCATTCGGTGTTTATTTCATTTATTTTCCTTTAGTACTTACAAAATTTCATTTTCATTTATTCGTATCATGTCAATTTTTTTATTGCATTACATTCATTTATTATTTATTTTCATTTGTTTACATTCATTTGTTTATAGTATTCGTGTTCAACTCAATTACTTAGCATATCAATTTAGTAATTTAAGTTAATAATCATCTACTTACAATACTTACTTTCCATCACATCTTATTATAGTTAATATTCAATTATAACTTAAGTTTATAACAACTATAACCTTAAATTCCTATTTACAGAAGACATTCATCGAACACTTCCATTACATAAGATTTACTTGTAAAATTTTCCATTACGTTTTCTTATTAAACATTTAAAATTTTAACTCTTTTGGTAAGTTATATATATGTTTGTAAGAATGCGATTGAAAGTTACACAAGTTTGACTTACTTATTTTAATTTGCAAAATATTCAATAATCAAATCTTTCAGATTTCATTCTTTTGATTTACAGATTACAAGTTTTAAATTCTTGTATATTTCATTCATAACTTAGCACTTATTTTCTTATTTTATTTTAGAAGTTTCAATTATTAAATACTTAAAATTTTATTCCATTACAATAATTGAAATCTCTAGTTTATAGAAATTTAAAAACTAAATGTTGGGTTCCATTTTAATTATTTTAAAATAATATACATAATCATATCTTTATACATACATTAAATCATACTTGGAATTTTAAATTTTAAGGTTAATTTAGCAAAACAATTGGGTAGAAAATTACTACTCGGTCTTTCCACTTTGAGACTTGAAAATGAATGTCGATGATGCGTGCACTCATTACCGAAATTATTTTCCAACACCAGAGAGGGGAGTACAGAGCTTATTTTCTTCCAAAATTTTCTTTAAAACAATTCTTTCAAATTATATTGAAATATTTATACTTGAAAATACTTCTAAATAATATTATTATATTCTAAAATCATCTGAAAGAAATTTTAACAAACCCCAGAACTTAAGTTCTAAATTTCCAAATTTCATTTATTTTATTTTCAAATCTTATTTCCAACCAATAATTATAAATTTCACTACCTAACAACCAACATATTACAACCAAATATTTCATTTATAAAATTTATTATTATTTTTTATACAAAATATAATAGGCAAAATTATTTTATTTACCTATATTTCAAAACAAACATTGTGTCGGTCTGTTCTATTAAGTGTTTAGAAATCCCTATCAATGTCATAGCTTCCTATGCACCAACCCGAATTTATACAAAACGGAACAAATTAACACAATATAAAAACCTTTTATAACACTAACAAATACGCACTTTCATACACACACACACACACACACACACACTCAACGACTCATCATAGGGTGTTACTACCTTATAAATAAAGAGTCAGACCCCACAAAGCCAAGGTTTATCGCTAAACCTTGCTCTAATACCAATTGTAACATCTCGCCGTTATGGACAGTTTAAGCAGACACACGTGCCAACTCAAACCATATAGAAGGGTGGATTGTTATTGGGGGTAAATGAGAAAAAGTAGAGAGGAAAAAAGTAGAATCTTGCAGCAGAATGAAAAAAATATAATAATCAAATAACGGTTCATGAAGCTATTTACAAAACATTTGATTATGCTTATACAACACAGAATCTGAGTTACACATATCAAAGATAAATAAAGAACAATGCAGCAGAACAGTGTGATGCAGTGGAATAATATAGTAATAATAGTAATACAAATCTTCGTCTTCGTCCTCCAAAGATAAGGTCTTCAAATCCTGAAATCCTCAGGTTGACCCGAGCGAATTGAAAAGACAAAATATTCGAGTCAGAACTAAAAGATCTTACGTAAGTTAAATCAACGTTAAATAAATATGAGTGGAACGGCGTCAGAGATGTTTACAGGGTTTGACATCCCCTATCTAGTGTCTAACGTGAGTGTAGTAACTCAAGAGATGCTCGGGATTCACACCTCCTAAGGATCCATTAAACTATCTACTATGTAGTACAATAAGCTATTATAATGGTCTATAGTAAAGTAAACTATTAAAATAGCATTAAGGCGTTACTCAAATCCCCCTTAACACATTTATAATGTCAATAGTCTATACAGTACCATGACTCCCCGTAAACTGGGGCCGCTAGAGGATACTCCATAGACATGACATAAAACAAACTCGTAGAAGGCGTGCTAGGGTAGGTAACACGGCACAACTAGGCAATGCCAAGGTAGATATACTAATTATGCATCGGACTGTTGGTAACGCATAGCCGCAACTATCGCCCAACACGAAACACACTCCCGGGTAAAAATCGAAGGGTGACCACCAAATAAATCAAAAGTTAGAATATAGTATCAATGGATTATGTTTGATCGGAGGGGCTACCTCACTTGGCCTAGAATCGCTCCTATTTTAGCCATCTTAGGCTAACTCAAGGGAGTTAGGTCCACGTAAATATACCTTCTGGATCGACGTCACCATCCTACTTCATTCTGGAATCTCTATCGCATATACAGTTGTCAAAGTGGTTTTCGGTATTGGAAGAGAGTATGACAACATCCGATCCCGGTCTCTTTGACAACCAACGCTTCTTACACACCGGATGGTTCTTTTACATTTTCAAAAATAATTTCATAATTGATATCAAAATATCATATTTAATTCAAATCATATCACTTTCAAAATCATTACTTACTTTTGAAATCATATTCGCCTTTGAAATCATAGTTTGATAATTATGCTTCCTTTCAAAGTCAAATTCACAATTTATGTCGAAATATCGTATTCTCAAAATTATATCACTTTCAAATCATTATCATTTCCAAAATCATGATTTCTTTCAAAAATCATACTTCAAAAATAGGTAAAATCCTTACTCCAAATCATTATACTCAGTTAGTTATAATTTTTAAATCCCAACTTAGGTTATGACACCTTTAATGATATTCACCTTAAAAATCGAGAAATTTGAATATAAACCCATTCATTTTACTTGGTTGGGAATTCGAAAGAAAATAGTTTAAATACTTATAAATAATTGATATAGATTTAAAATAGATTATATATAATTAAAATAGGTTAAATAGCTTTAAAATAGATTAATTAGATTTAAAATAAATTAAAATAGTCTAATTAGTTTAAAATAAATTAAATTGGTTTAAAATAGATCAAAATAATTCATATAGTTAATATTGGTTGAATAGTTTAATAAGTTTGAAAATCTTAATAATTAGAAATTTCAAAATAATGTATTTCTAAAACATTTTATACTAAAACACGAGTTTGAAAATTTATATCAAATTAGACTATTCATTTCATTTCAACATATTTCGACCACTTCAAATTTTCAAATCGACAAACTAAATTTCAAAAAACAATTGAATTTCATATCATTTCAATGCATCTTCAAAATATCAATACGGATTACCCCAATTTCAAAATATTTCAAAGTTACTTTCAAACAAATTCAATAACTCAATTTTGATATAATTTCATTTATACATAAAAGTTTAACTTTAAACTTTCGAGTTAATTTCTTAAAGAAATTCCTTTTTAAACCAATTCTCATTTCAATACAAAACTTTATTTTTCTATAATACTTCAATTTATATAAATCAAATTTTATCTCAAAACATCAATTGAGTAAATTCAAAAATTAAGAATTTTAAAATCATTTAATTTAACCAATCCGGTGTCCGAATATAATTCTCTACCCTAGGGTCAAGTAATACAGATATTTATCATTACAATCCACAATTTAAACATTTTACGGTTGTATATAATTTCAAACCGCAGTCCCGAAATAAATAAAAATCCATAACAAACTTACAGTTTATAAAGGTATAAAATACCACATCCATTCAACCAACATCAACAATCAACATCCATCACAATCATCATCTAAATCAATCAATCAATATCAATATAGAACCGATAATCAATAATAGGTATTTAACTGGCAATTTATATTTAATAATAAATTAAATAACGATTTAATTCAAATAAATTCAAATCAACTGAGATGATGATTAAAAATATAACAAACAATCATAAATAAATTCCTAATCACATCATAAATTAAACTTAACAAACATAATAAATTTTAGAAGTTGTGAGTGGGTTAAAGCATTCACCTTTTGAATTTAAATCGAATTTAAGCCCAAAATTTGAACGGTCTCAGAATTCGTCCAAACCGGCGTCAAAATGTCCAGAATTTCGATACCATCCTAACGAAACAGACCGTGCATGAATCAGACCTAGTATGTGAAAGTTACATAGATTAGAACGATTGAATTTGAAATTGACATTTAAACAGAAAAGTAAAATATATAAATTAGATGGAAGAACATGTCACCATGCTTGTCTCAAACCCTAGAACACACGAAGCCGACCCATCTCCAGGTTGCATCTGAAACGAGGCCGCCTCCACTAGAATGATCAACGCCAACCAAGAGCCGCGACCAGGCGCCGTCCACCCTCGCCCAGCTTCCAGGGCATCGCGGCCTAGTTTCGGTCACCCAAAGCCTAGCCGCTACCATAATCTCAACCCTAAGGAATTAAAGTCGTCAATCAAGCCATTAAACCATCGAACAAACTGCACCGTCGAACTCCACTCGTGAATCTTTACAATCCAACGCCTTCGTTTTGTCGATCAAGTAAAGTTAATCGACGATCAACGAACGTCCGAGATTATTTCACCCAATTCCGATCACACCGAGATCCAAATCAAAAAAACGAATCACATATTTGACTTGCGCTCATCGAGAGCTTCAAATCGATATATAATTCGATATTGTTTGAGGATTTTAAATTTTGGAATTGAATTTGAAATTTGGGAATTTGGTTTTTTCGACCACTGGAATGAGGAGTTGAGAAGGAGATGTACATACAAACAAATGAGGATCGAAACAACCTAGGGTTTATAACGAGGTATTTATAGATAAAGCTGAAAACAAAAAGAATGGACCAGATTGATTGAACGATACACAACCCGAAAAGTCCGTTTCGACTCCAGAACGAAAATGGATCAACCCATATATCAAAATAGATGTTTTCAAGTATTTTAAACTCAATGGAACAGGTTTCAAGTTCCTAATTTCATCATATGAAGAAATTACGTTAAAATAAGCTTATTTTAAATTGATTTCAATCGATTTCAATTAAATTAATTTCTAGGCGTTTCGAGCCCGTACGATCAAACTAAAAGTCCGATCTGTACGAAACTTGAAATCCTATAATAATTCACCGTTACGGACCTGGTAAAACTAGTTTCGTCGAAATCCGAGTCAGTGGCCAAAATGGCTATTTTCAGTTAATTAAATAAATTAATAATTAAATTAATTAAATCAGATTTTCAATTTAAATTCTATAATTAATTTTTTTTTATCATTTTTGATTTCTTAAACAATCACAATACTTTAATCAATTTAGATATCAATTCAAAGTTAACTAATCTACCAATTTCAGCGTCAAATTTCAATTTCAGTAAATTCATTAATATATATTGGAATTTCAGTAAATTCATTTATTAAGCTTTTAAACCTTGTTATTCAAGTCTTTTATTACAATAAGGATATAACTAACATTGGTTTATACCTTGGTACATTAATATTTCCCAGTTTCATCTTAATTTCTATTTACGTAATATTTAAATATTAAATTTCATTTAATTGCAATTAATTTCCAGTTTCAGTTCAACTAACTAAATAAACAGGTAACTTAAAATAATTGTCACTGTTTACTTTTAAATTATCTTTATAAGTTTATTACTTACAACAAATGTTACCATTTGTTTCATAACACAAATTTTGTTCAATTATTATTAACAATTTAAATATTTACATTTGTTTTCTTATATTCGATTTATAGCTAAGTAAACATTTTAAATTATTACAATTAATTGGAGTTTCACACATTGTTAATAATCGACTTACATTAACATTGTTGCACTTTATTTTAGTGTTTATTTCATTATTAAATTACAGATTTTTATTTATTCACTATTAAATTTCCAAAATCTTATTAAATTGATAAATTTAAATCATCAAAAATTATCGGTCGTTACAAGAGTAGTGATCCAGTTATCCTTAATCACTTTTAAGATAGGTACAAAAAAGTCATGAAAATTCCAACTTTACGACGATATTGACACTCGGTTCTTACCAAAGGCAAACTGAAAGCCACAGGTATGATACCTCCTTCTGCAAAATTCATTAGATTTAAGCCTTCTAGGAAGTATAAGAAAGCTTCTACCGTAGTTATTGATAGCAGAAAAAAAGCCAAGTCTAGTCCACAGGAAAGCGAAACTGAAAGTTTCACCTTAATTATTTGATGTGATATATTTATTTTTCTCGTTACAACTTAGTTTTGGTTTTAATTTTAGCTTTACCCTTTTCTCCTTGTTGTAGAAGTTCCTTCTCCTAAGAAGACTAGCCCCTGGGTTAAGGGAAAGAGTTCAAGAAGAGGTCAACATTGATGCTTTCTAATAAGAGTACTCTCAGCTTGAAGATGCAAAAGATTACCAGATCCTTTAAAGCCGAGAGTACCAAGGGGAATGCATAGAATTTACTTGCTGAGAAGAACAAGTAAGCAATGGAAATAGCTAGAGCTAGTTCTAAAGGTGACCTTTTCAATGTCACTACCGAAGAGCTTGTCAGACCTTCGATTTTTGCCCTAGGAATCTGAAAAGCAATCGAGTATAACCTTCGGGAGAGCATCAAGGTAAAAATTATGGCATTAGCTTATGATTTCAATATGTGTCCTTACTCTGTTTACTTCCTTTTTATACTGTGATGGAAATCTCTGCCTTTCAGCACAGGTGGCTGAAAATGGAGGAGACGGTGGCTGTTGCCGAAGCAATGGAAAAGGGGTTCGCGAAACTAAAAGAAAAAATTCGAGAGGTAAATGCTCAAGTAAATGAATCAGGCAAAACTATTGCAAAGAGGGATCATAAGATTAAGACTCTTGAGAAAGCCTTGAAGGAAAGGGATGAGAGGTTGAGGTAAGACCAGGCTGGAGCGGTTGATAAAGAACATTATAATGCTAGAGATGGGTATGAGAGGGAGGCCAGCAGACAGGCTTTTTAAGTTTTATTTGATGCTTTTGCTCACCACGGGGATCAAAACATGACTTTCTCTCTAGGTTATCTTGGCAACCATGCTGCCATGGTGGAGGCCAACTTTGCTAAAATGTATGAGAAGCGTCAAAGGGAGAAAAATACCTAGGCTAACGTGGAATGTGAAGTTGAAACCTCGGTAAAGGAGGAGGAAGGAACTGCTTCTACTGATGCAGAGGTATAAGAAGATACTTTCGATAATACTCTTAACGTAGGAAACATACGTTGATTTGTCTTTGTAACAATATGAATTTTTTAACTTTCGACTTGTGTAAATTCTTGAACGAAACTTCCTTGATGTCTTAATTATATTTGAATTTTCATTCTACTTGATGCACACATTAATGTTTCAAAATAGAGTAGTCGATATGAAGTCATTATTATTTACCATCTTTTATCTCTACTAATCCTAAGTCGATGTTCCTTAGGGAGTATTCTGTTTGACCTGTTCAAAGACTCAGTGAGACTATGCTTTTATTTACCAATTTTATGAGGACAAGGTAGTTGAGCTCCAAAAGTTGAATGTAACCCTTAAGACTTTTAAGATTAAGTGCAATTTCCTTGAATCAAAGCTAGGTCTAAAAACTAAACGCTAAATAATCTCGGAGAAGAGCAAGCCCAGAATCAATATATGCTCTTGGGAAATGGTGTTGCAATTCCTTTTAAACGAAGAGAGGAAAGGATGCCGAGGATGATATTGCTAACAGGCTATTTCTTATATCATGAATACTAAGATTGTTTTGGAGAGTTTCGAGTTACAATCGTGGTTTGCCTAGTTAGTATGGATTCCTTCCTTTCGTTTTTATATTCTCATCATCAGATGCTCTTGGTTTTGTAACCTAGTTTTGTAATATCATTCCTTTATCATATTAGGAGTTCATTTTAGCCTAATCCTTGTCAAATCTTCTTGAATGAGCTATACATAAAGGAATTTTTCTTCTTTCCATTTGACTTCTTAGGTCGTCACTTTGCTCATGTACGTCATTGAATGTTCACTTTATGGGGTATCACTTGCCCCTGGTGTATGTTTGTCAGAACTATATCTCGGACCCAATTAAGTTTTATTGCTAGATTCTCGTCCCGAGCCATCCTAGTGGCACATCAAGAGTTTAGCCTTGTTTTGATTCTATGATAACCTTTACTTCTTTTCGGTTTACAAAGACTATACTTGATACCTTAACTTAGGAATATTCTTTCCTAGCATTATATCCATACCAGGAATTTTCCCATTTCCGGTCTTATGCATGATATTACCTACCCATTGCTTTCTACCATTAGGAATCTTCTCAAACATTCTAATCTTGTTTGGAATCTACTCAACACATGGCACTCTCATCCATAGATCACTATCATTAGGAATTTACCTAATATTCTAATCTAACTAGGAATCTACCTAGTGCATGATACTAATTGGCCATGGCTCGCTATTATTGGGAATCTACCCATCATTATAATCTAATTAGGAACCAACCTAGTGCATGGTACTACTTGACTATGGTTCACTATTATTAGGAATCTACCCAACATTATAGTCTAATTAGGAATTTACCTAATGCATGATACTACTTAACCATGGCTCACTATTATTGGAAATCTACCCAGCACTCTAATCTAATTGGGAATCTACCCAATACATGGTTCCTTTTGACCATAACTCACTATCAGCATGCATTCTACTTTTCAACGCCTTTTTAAACCCAGGTGATATCAGCCATACTCTTTGTTGCGTATCACTATGAGGGTATTCTTTTGGCAAGGTCTTCCAACTTATCATTGGGTCTCCATCTAAAACCACTTATGGTTGTCGTTGGTCATCTACAACCACTTTTGGGGTCATCTACTACCACTTTTGGCTAGTATCAGCCATCTACAACGACTTTTGGGTGGTGTCAACCATTTAACACCACTTTAAGTTAATTGGTCATACCTAATGTTAGTTGTAATTTGGCAAAGAGGAATATATGTACATATACATTTTTTTGGAAAAGGGTGCTTTTGATCTATTTTGCAATAGATGTTTGGAATCATATATTCTATAAATCATATTGCATGGTAGAAAGTTTAATCCAAGTTTGGAAAAGATTATTATTACGTATATATTTATAAAAAGTTAAATTCTAAATGCAAGAAAGATTTGCAAAGGTTTTTAAGGAGAGATAACATAATGAAGGAGATATTACAAATATCGAGACTTGAATATTCCCCCAGAGTTGGAACCTAGGACAAGGTTATGTCAAAGAAGCATCTGACAAGACCCACTGATTAAACTTTCAAAGATCCAAGACTATGAGGTGTCCTCTTTGGAGTTGAAACTTTAGAGGTTATAACTGAGATAAGCACTTCAATGGAACTGGTCCTTTATTTGTCCATGGGAATATGACTTATGAAAAGAATTCTTCTTGCAACTTCATCCCTGTAAAAAGAAACACGTTATGCATTCATTTGACAGGGTTATATGGAGTTCTCCTAGAATACAAAAAACAAAACAAAGTGAAAATTTCTAAAATAGGATGATTAATCTAATGTTTATTAAATTTAGTTAACTTCCCTTTTGTATGAATTTTTCGATCATGTAAGAGACCTTTTGGCATTAGTCCATTCCACTGCCCATTCAACAAATTGTAAGCGCAATACTTTTCACTCTTCGGGTCTTTTTTCTCTAATGGGAGTAATCTTAGAGAGGTCATCATGAGTTTCCATGAATATCCGAGACAAGGCTTGACCGAGTGATAAGATCTTGATCATGCTTCAACTTCTTCTAAAACCCATCAACTAGGATAACCGGGAAGGCACTCTTGTTGGAAGGAAACAAACCTTCATATTTTAGTAGTTCGATGGAAAGATCCCTAACATAACTATTCAGGGCCTTAACAATCTTTCGGAGCTGGGCTGACTCAAGGAGTGATTCTTGTGGATATCCCAAAAGCTGGTTGATCTGAGAAGTTTGAAGTTCATAAACAAGATCATACTCTTTACCATTCTCTTTTTTCGAAATGAGGATGACCGATCTTTCATTGTTGTCTTCTTTGATCAGCTGAATGCAAAGGTTGAGGGGTAACTCTGGGGTTAACTTCCCATTCTCGAAGTTAGTCATGGTTGAAGGAATGATATTATTGGGTTTTTCGAAAGAGAACAAAGGACGGACGTTTGAGGCCCTCATCCTAGTACCAAAAATGTTAGTGCAGAATTTTGTCTACACCAATACCCCAAGGTCTGGAGGTATAGCTCCGAAGCTGGTATAGTTATAGGTCTCTGTTATGAGGTTACCAATATGTGATATAATTAGGCTGGAGTTGTGGGATATTGAACTATATAATCGTGATCATAAACGAGAGGAAGGTAAAGTGCTGAAAAGCAAAAATATCGAGATTTTCATAATGGTATGGGCCGGAAGTATCCATGTCCATTATCATTTCCTTATTTAGTTGCTTTTATAAAGCCGAGAAGCTTATTATACTGAATCTAGGCATTTCCGCCATTAATGAGTTTCTAAATAGATCTCTAATATTGGAAAGTATAATATAGCTTTATTCTTTTGATATGCCTAAAGATCCTTATGCCTTGGGATTACCGCCTATTCATAGCCAGCATGTTGTATCGCCATTGGTTGAGAATCTTCTCCTTGGATTGCGGAGATTGCTTGCTATGTGACTATGTCTGGATCTTGTTCTGAGCATTTAGCATTTCTGCTAAAGAAATGCAGATCGATGAGTTGTCTTCTCAACTAAACGGCCTCTTGCAACTGAGTCACACATTGTCTTGTTGGCTATTTCGACTGTTGATTCTTATTGCTATAGATTGGTGCTTTGGGCTTTGGATCCACTAATGTGATGTTTCCTTCGACCTATGGTATTATCCTTCCAAGACGAGCTTAGTTCATTCAATCTTTATATATCAAAGCATCAAAATATTGCAATATATATGAATATGGAGTGTTGGACTTTCCATAGGAAGATAATCATCGTTTATACTATTGAATTTTTTTAGTATAGTAAGTTAAATATTCTTCACGAGTATATGATACTCTAAAGGTCGACTATGAGGGGCTATACCGAGCATTTGACTTTGCAAACAATCTTGATTTGTCGATTGATGTCTAGGTCGTCCAGACTACAGAAGAACCACTCCTTCAGTATTCTGTGGGCATGTGGATGGTTCAGTTGTGGCTATTTGAACTCCATTTCCATTAGCGCCATATCTAGCTCAAAATCATCACCATCAAGCTGCAATCTTCTTCTTCATCAAAAACCACCATTACATCAGCTTCTTGTCCATCATTTTGTTCAATACATCTTTCGATATCGAAAGAAATCCTCTCAGTGCCTATTGATTTCCTTGTAGGGTGAGCACTTCTACTTTCTCCTGTAACTCCTCTTGCAACTCCAACATACTCCTTTCTGCTTTTTTTCCATCCCTTTTATTTCGGCTAGAAATAGAGAAGTTTTCAAGTTCTTATCTATGCAAAGTTTCCCTACTAGTTCTCCCGGTTCTCTGTGGTTGCAGGGTTAGCAAAACATCCATCTTATTCATCAAAGCTTTATGACTATCCACCATTTTTTAGTTCAATTCCTGCATCATCTTATCAAGCTCTCCTTTTGTAACCACATTCTGTTGAGCAGATGACCTGTACTGCCTGTTGGTTACTAACTTCAACTTGGTGGGCATTCCCTTCATCACCACCAACCATTGCTCCCGTTGATTAATTGGACCTCCTAGGCACCACTGACTTCAAATAGAAAACTTTTCAATTCTTTAAGCCTAACCACTGGACCTTTCCAAATCTAAAGTAGAAAGATAGATCTAACTCCAAGTTCAATTATCAGTGAAAGCACCAAAATGTTGATGCTAAAAGTGGCACAACACTCAAATATAATCTGTTACAGGATTACATCTAGCAGAAATAATAGATAAATGCAAACGTGCATGGAAAAGTAGAGAGGCATAAGTTTATAGTGGTTCAGAGATATCTGGCCTACATCCACTTTATAGTTTTATTGATTTGATATAGATTAAGACTTAGTAGTACAAGAAATTGATAGGTTCTTAAGCCTAGAACTATTAATAGTATCAACATAGGTGACTATTGTATGTGAGAGATAGGAGATAAAGAAGGAGCAGAGTCCAAGATCCTTTTTGGTTTTTATAAAGGTAGTATCTGCAGAGAAACGACTATACAGGTTCAAGAGTACACTTGAGTTGAAGTACGTTTGAGTTGAAGTCCAGAAGCAAGCCTAAAGAGGCACCAATGAGTGCATCGGCCCAATTGGCCAAAATAACCTCTCGGTACCAAGAGGACCTCTCAATACCAAGAGCTTTACTTAGTCGTTTTCCCATGATTTTTGCTAGCTTTGTTCTCCTATCTTCTAATTGATGCATTTCAAACTTTTTTCCATAGACTTTGAGTAGATTCCAATTATTCTCCCAATAAAACTTGCATTATTCCGCTTTTTTCTCATCAATTTCGAGAATTGCTTATCCAAACTTAGAATAAAAGCACTTAATGACCGCTGGTTGGTGTTGTACTTGAAGTACAAGAATAGAATAGGGTCCAATGGGCAAAATAAACCTCTCTATACCGAGAGGGCCTCTCGATACCCAGAGTTGTCTGTTACTCCAGTGGAGTTGAGATTTTTCGAGTTTTATCTTCTAGTCCTTCTAAGTATATTTCTATGTTCTCGAGTCATTTTGTCCTCGTCTTGACGTTCTATTTCCATTAACTTCTGCATAGTTAAAAACCTGGTTAACACTCATCATTTCCTAAAGATTATTTAGTTACAAAGCTTCACATTTATTTAAATGCAATGAAATAATCTCATTACTTGAAATAGAAGTTTTAAATCCTCTTTATAGAAGAAAAAATTTAAAAAATTATATATAATCATAAAGAAAATAAGTATCTATCCATAAGTCCAATTATAATCCAAATATTATAATTTCAATTTTTAAAAACTAATTTAAATTTATCCAAATAAATCTCTTTAACTCTTTCCTTTTTATGAAATCATTTATGCAATTAAATTCCAAAATCTCCACCTTCGAAAATAATACGTATACTTACTTTAAACGGATTAATATAAATACGTACTTTCAAAACATTATTTAACTCGATTTTCCTTTTTTAATCAATTCCGCCAACAAATTGGCCGAGCCCTACCTGATGTCGCGATCTCCCTTAGCCTTAATCGTCATCCCCTTCTCCTTCGTGGTTGGGGTCATGCATCCTGTTAGTTCGACGTCACACTAATTGGCCGAGCCTTACCTGATGTCGCGGCCCCCCTTAACACCATAATGTGACCGTGCCTCAGCTTCTCCAATCGCACATGCTTGTTTTCTCCTTAGGAATTTTTTTTATGTTAATGCATTCATTTTTTTTCCTTTCAATTATAGATGCATTAGACTAATTGAAAGAGAGCATGTCGAAGAAAAAGGAGAAAGGTGGACCCTTCTAGAATGAAGGAGAGAAAGAATGGACTACTCCTATTTTTTATTGTTATTTCTCTCTTCACTTTCCAATTAACTCCTTATAGAAAACAATTTCCATTTTATCTCTTTTAATCATAAACTATAACCTTTTTAATCTTTTATAAATAATTCTATTTTCTGTTTATGAATATAATTTCAATTTGATTAAAATTTCTATTTACTCAAATATATTTTGATAGATTAAACGAACCATTTAAATTCAAAAATTATTTATATTCGTTGATATATTCATTTTATAATTTTCAAAATATTTTCATCTATTTTAGCCATATGAAAATCACTTACTCTATAAAAATATTTTATATTCATTTAAATATTCTATTCAAATTCTATATATTTTTGAAACAATAAATTTATGTTTATTAAACTAAAAATTCATTTATTTTCAAATCTCAATAGATTATATTTTAAAGAAAATTTATGGTTATCGATGTATCAAATTCAAATGTTTTATTTTAATTAAAATTATTTATTACAACGATACGAAAAGTAAGGTTGTCACAACTCCACACATCATCAATCGTACTTTGTTTAACAAAATCTGATTACTCTTTATTAATACATCACGTACCATTGGGAGGAATGATTTTTAAGATTGAGTCTTATTCATTTTTATGTACTCTTGAATCCCTTTCCAATATACTCACCTATTCAGCTAAATCAAATCTTTTCTTTCTTTACATGTTGTATTTTCTACTTCGTTTTATATTTAATAAAATTATCGCAAATACACTACTTGTGTATCAAATACATATGTTCATTTCTATGATAGTTCATTAGTGAATTTAATGAAGTGGATATGTTTTGATACCATTTGAATTTGAACTTCATGCATCTATAAGTATCAACCTAAAGAGTTTATGGACTCTTTTTCCACTCCCATCGGATGGGTGCTTCACCCTTAATCTTTTGAGATACAATTCATTAGTATCATATTATCCATAATCATATGATTATTTAATTATTTCTCAAAGAATGGCTTAGTCCATAATTCCAAAATAATTGTAAAAATTCCAGACACTTTGGTATTTTTAAATGCATTACTTTTGTTATGAAAACAAACACCATCATCAGATTTATTTATACTTAATATTCATATATTACAATAGCTCTATATCTATTCCTAGTTAATAATGAAGATAGTTATTATTTCATAAATAATATTTGCTATATTTATGAAAACAATTTTTAGTAACTTGATGCATCCACTAAGAATTGTTATATGGTATGCTCCCACTATTTCTGTTATTACTATAATAGCATACGTAATATAAAGTTCCATTCAGCCACTTATTATGGAATTTTATTGTGTGCACTATACTTAGTTTACAGTGAAGGGTTTTTGATCAAATACGAAGAAATAACTTTCATAAAAAAATAATTTTCTAAATAAGAATACATTTGGAATAAATTTCACATTTTTAATTCCATATTCAGTTTCCTTAGTATTTTATACAATTCTGGTTTTCGGTGTATCTTTATGAAGTAGAGGTGACCATTCACTCTCATTTTCCCAATCATGCCTAAATTTCATCTACTTTATACATATTTACCCTTTCAAAATGGTTGAACCATTAAAAAGGAAACCCTTGCTATAAGACCGAAATGAACTCTTTACAAAAATGCATTTGGTCATCTTTAACATTCAGTAGATCAAGTAAGTAAAACTTTATGTAAATTGATCAAATTGACATTTTCAAGGTACATCTTGTACCCCTTGGTCTAGTGTTACATCTAACACATCATTACTAGAGTTAGTAATATTGAATAAACGATCTCTCATTATGGTTTACTTGCTTATTTTGAACGAACTAAAATTTATTGAAATTTTGTGCATTACAAATTGTAATTATTCTCCACATAACATTTATATGTGATTGAAACCAGATTAAATATTCATATTCTTGTATTGCGATCGAGACATGAATATTTTAATGGTTGTGTTTGCATAAGTCTTCTGCAACACTCCAGATTTTTGGTAACATTATTTACGATATTTAATTAGTTAAATTAAATAAAATAATGTGTTGATTTGAGGATTGAGATTTGATTTTAGTTAAGGCTAGTAGTGCCATTTAAGTAATGAATTAAGGAAGAGTTAAAATGAAATAGAGGATGGGTAAAATAGAAAAGAGGCTATTCCAATATCTATTCCCTTAAGCCGTGTATCACATACGCGTTCATTTCATTTGAAAATTTTCATAACTCAAGGCCGGCCACCATTAACAAGAGTAAGAGGAAGAAAGCTAAGGAAGAAGCTAAATCAAATCATATCCATTCACATCTCAATCTCTTTAATTTCTAAAGCTAAAGTGAATAATGTTTATATGTCAAATTTTTTTATTTTCGACTTTAAAATGAATTTCGAATATTTTGCATTGATACGCCATGTTTTTGAATGATGGAATGATTATGTGTACTTGTTGAAGAATTATTGTTGTTCACATTGAATTTATGATATGCTTTAAGGTGAAAACCCTGTAAATTGACATCCAAATGCCATGCGAATTTTTATGAAGACAATAAATATTATTTTGGAGAAGGGGTTTCAATTTTCAGAATTTTCTAAATTTATGTGGAATTTACATGAACTTTTTAGTAAAGAAAATGTTAATTTGGATTATAAATTATTTAGGTTAAATAATGAAAGAAGATTAGTTTATGCCAAAGCTCTGATTGAAAAAACCCCGGTCAAACCTCCACATTCGGTGCTAAAAGTCAGAATCAATGATGGCCATTTTGCTAAGGTCAGAGTGCGATACAGTTGGAAACCGAATATATGTACAGTCTGTTAGTCTTTTGGGCATCTTTCAGATGTGTATTCCAGTGGCATTCCTCTATCTAATCGGGTTCCTCTGCCCTATCCACCTATCATGAGGTGGGTCCCAAAGGTTGCTCTGCCTCCCTTTGTGCCTACTCCTGTTGTCGCTTTTGCTAATTTGACTCCTGCTGTTGATGCTCCTGCTTTTATTTATGATCTTGTTGGTGAGGCCCGACCTATGGATGCCACTGCTATTTTGTATGATTCTATTACCTAGAATTCTGAAGAGCAAGCCTAGATTCATGTTCCTTCTGATATGTGTTATTCACCAAATTCCAACACTTACTACGCCTCTATCAATGATGTTATAAGAGAGAGTCGTAGTCTTTGTATCATATCGAAGGAGAGGGTTTTTCATTTACTAGGATTGGTGAGATTAGTGAGGAAAATAAAAGTAAGTTTTATGATGTCACTAGTGTGACGCCCCACCTCTATACCCACGTTAGCCAAGGACACTACGGGTAATGCCGTCAACTAACGCGGAGAATAAGGTTGCTTAGGAGCGACCATCTATAACCTTGCTTTAACTATCTATTGAATACATCGACAATTGTCATACCAAGCAGATCGACATATCCAATGAATACTTAAAACAAAACTATAGGTGGTTGGAGGATCTATCAGAACAGAATATAACAACTCACATGTAATATACATCACAGAACAGTAGATCGTCATATACACATATACATGTACATAACAGAGTTCTGATACATGTCAAGTGGTATAGCAAACCACAATATACAGGCGAATCCAAAAGAATATATATATCAGAGTTACAACAAAAAGGACTACACAAAAAGCTTTAACAAAAAGGAGCAAGCAGGATAGTCCATGCGGAAGCAAAATAGGCTAAGTCCAAAAGCACCTAACCTGAAACATCTCGGTCTGACCCGAGTATAAATACACGGGTCAGTCTAGCTAAACAAATTAGTTAGATAAACTGAACAACAATAACCTGCAAGGTCATAAAGTATAACAAATATCTCTAAAAGAGATGCAACAATCATTTAACAAAAGATGAATCATAACAAGCCTCATATCATCGGCAACACCAATAAACAAAGGATATGAATATCCCAAAACAAGCCAAAAAGGCAATAACAAATACCAATGAAGGCAACACAAGTTCCACAAGGTAATCGCTATATATCGTGCGGCTCAAAAAGACCAACACCAAAGGGCGATACCTAGGGAATATAAATATCAACGAAACAAAAGATGCTCGAGCTCGGTACTGTATAACAAGGATCCATGAGCCCGAAGACTCCAAAACCAATATCACTCGAGCGGTGACGAATTACCAAGTCCAAAAGCGATACAATAGGGAAACAAACCCGAAGGCACAAACCCGAAGGCAACATACCTGAAGGCAACATACCCGAAGGCAACTAACCTAAAGGAGACAGTCCGAAGACACTATCCCAAAGGCAACAAACCGTAGTGGTGAAGGTCCGGAGGCCCAGTACTGGACACCACTAACTGGCAGAATGTGTCACAACTCTCAAAAAGGAATCCGAAAAGTGGCAACATGAGTCCCATAACCACCCGTTCGCACTAAACGGTTTACTATCCATTAGTCAATTTCACACTCAAAGCAGTACAAAGTTTACCTCATCTCATCGGTAAACCAGATCCAAAGGTCAAAACGTTCAAACGAATAGATTGGGAATTAACTGAGAAGATGAACGCACGTGTTCATTGCACGCGTTTTATCTAATCATTTAATTCTCCTCCCACTTCGCTCGGAGTGCGAAATCGTGTGTGTTTTAAATAGAATTTATAAATTGGAGAAACGAGCTTTTAACGCAATTTAGAAGATTATTTTATAAAAACCCTTGGATGAAGTCAAAAAGGAATCATCAAGGTCAAATATGCATAAACAACTAATTGGAATCAACATGAATCGATAAAAGTTGGAATCACAAACAAATAGGTATACTAGGCAAAGTTGAAGCAGGTCGGTCGACTGGCCTTCTGCAGTCAGTCGACTGAATCATAACCCGAGAGTTTTCAGACCCTGTAGTCAGTTGACTGACTGTAGGGGCCAATCGACTGGCTGTAGCTGAAACTGTTTTCCAGCCTATCAAATGGAGGAGCAAACTCTCACCATTTGCAGCCGGTCGAGCAATGGACTTAAGGGACTTAAGACGCTATATTTAAATAAAATATTTAAATATATAATCGTTAAATATGCGGGTTGTTACAGATCTCCCCTCCTTACAAAATTGCGTCCACGCAATTCCTAGAGACGATATTTGCAACAACTACATACATACATCACCAATAAGAAAAGGAGATAAGCTTGAGACGAAAAGATATTCTCACCATTGCCAAGCAAAGATAGAAAACCCGGATAGGATCACTCGATAAACTCTCTGGTTTCCCAAGTACAGTCATTGGGATTAGCGGACCATTGAACTTTAATGAGCGGCACGTCCTTGTTTCGAAGGCGTCGCACCTCTATGGCAAGCACGCGAATAGATTGCTGTACAATAGATAAGTCTGGTGAAATCTCAAGCTCTTGAAAATCAGGAGAATCGATAGTAGAATCCGACTCTCGAAGACACTTCCGAAGTTGAGAGACGTAAAACACGTCGTGAATGCCAGATAAATGAGCAGGAAGTGAAACTATAAGCCACAGGGCCAATACGTTCAGTAATAGAAAATGGTCTATAAAGCGAGGAGCCAATTCCACAGTTGTACTGAAGCGCATCACCCCTTTCAGAGGAGAAACACGAATAAAGACGAGATCACCAACCGAGAATTCGACAGGCTTCCTACGGTTGTCCGCGTAGGATTTCTGGCGGCTCTGTGCCTCTTTCATTCTCAAAAGAATCAAATCAATCTTTGCGGAAGAATCACGAACAAAATCTGGGCCAAGAATAAACTTCTCCCCAGATTCCAACCAACAAGAAGGTGATCGACATGGCCTTCCATATAAGGCTTCGAAATGTGCCATACCTATACTGGACTGAAAACCATTATTGTAGGAGAACTCTACAAGAGGTAGGTGATCCTCCCAACTATCACCGAAATCAAAAATATAAATACGGAGGAGATCTTTCAAGATACGATTCACCCATTCAGTCTGTCCGTCAGACTGCGGATGATAAGCTATGCTAAAATTAAGCTTTGTTCCCAAAGCTTGCTGAAGACTCTGCCAAAAATGACTCGTGAATAAAGGATCACGGTCACTCACAATAGAGCTAGGAACACCGTGAAGTCTCACTTTTTCCTTGACATACAACATAGCCAAATGCAAAGCAGTCCTTTTAGACTTAATAGGAACAAAATGAGCAGACTTGGTGAGGCGATCAACAATAACCCAGATGCTAGAATGTCCCGATCTCGAACGAGGTAGGCCGTCAATGAAATCCATAGAAATATGATCCCATTTCCACAATGGAATCTCTAGAGGCTGAAGAAGACCTGAAGGGCGCTGATGTTCGGCCTTAATACGCTGATAGGTTATGCGATTACTCACATAACTCGTCACATCGTGCTTCATGCCTTCCCAATAATAAAGACGATGCATATCGGCATACATCTTCCTACTACCGAGATGAATGGTATAACTAAAACGGTGATAGTCATCAAGAATGTCATGCCTAAGTGCAAAATCAGAAGGCACAATAAGACGGTTCTTCTTACGAAGACACCCATAAGAATCAATGCTGAAATCCTGCAACACCTCATCACAGGATCCAGACTCTCAAAGCTGAATAAGATGCAACAAATCAGGATCATGCCACTGAGCATCGGCAATACGATCTAATAAAAAGGGTCGAGCTCCCAAACTAAATAATAGAATAGGAGAATCAGAAGATGAAGCTCGATCACGAATTTCACAAAAAGATAGAGTCTTAAGAATATACCGTTCGGCAAGCATCATAGAAATTGCAGCCGAATGTTTGCGACTAAGCGCATCAGCAACACAATTACCCTTTCCAGGGGTGTACTAGATATCAAAGTCATAGGAGGCAAGAAACTCAAGCCAACGCTGTTGCTTCATATTGAGTTCCTTCTGAGTAAACAAATACTTCAAGGATTTATGATCGGTATAGAGAATGAAGTGATCGCCAAATAAATAGTGTCGCCACTGCTTGATCATGTGTCGCATAGCGAACTTCATTCAGACACAGTTGCCTAGAAGCATAAGCAACTACCTGATCCTTCTGCATAAGAACAGCACCGAGACCACTACCACAAGCATCGGTGTAGACAATAAGATCATGATTCCCTTCGGGAACCACTAAAATAGAAGCATTAGTGAGAAGTTCCTTTAGTGTCTGAAAGGAAGCTTCACACTTGTCGGATGAAACATAACGAATGCCTTTCCGAGTAAGGCTGGTGAGAGGAAGCACAACATGGGAAAAATCCTTAATGAACTGACGGTAATAACCCGCTAATCCAAGAAAACTACGAATCTCATGAACATTCTCAGGCCTCTTCCAATTCTGGATGGCTTCGATCTTTGAGGGATCGACTGATATGCCGTCGGAAGATACAACATGGCCTAAGAACTTAACTCTATTCTCCCAAAAATGGCACTTGGAGAATTTGGCTCTCAGGTGATGATGACGAAGAGTACTCAAGACAATTCTCAAGTGATCAGCATGCTCAGCTTCAGACTTAGAATAAATAAGGATGTCATCAATAAACACAAGGACGAACTTATCGAGATATTCCTGGAATACTCTATTCATGAGATCGACAAAGAAAGTAGGAGCATTCGTCAAACCGAACGGCATAAAGAGCCACTCAAAAGAACCATATTGAGTGCGGAAAGCTGTAAGAGGTATGCTATCCTCCGCGACTCATAACTGATGAAAACCTATGGCTAGGTCGAGCTGAGAAAAGACCTTAGCACCACTCAATAGATCGAACATATCATCGATCCTAGGCAATGGATACCTATTCTTGATGGTTAACTCGTTAAGCTTGCGAAAGTCAATGCAAAGCCTAAAAGTTCCATAAGACTTCTTCACGAAGACGACCGCGGATCCCCATGGAGAAAAATGGACTGAATCAACTGCTTGGACTCAAGCTCTAAAAGCTGCTTCTTAAGTTCCTCATTTTCCTTTGTAGACATCCTTGTGGGAGGATGACTAACTGGCTGCGCGCCTGAAATGAGATCAATGCGGAACTCTATTGCCCACTTAGGTGGCAAACCCGAAACAGGCTCGAAAACATTAGAAAAGTCACAAGAAATAGGAATACGAGATATATCATCATCATCTCGCGAGTCAAGAAAATGCATAGCCATTTCGGAATTATCCACATTCCGAAGAATAAGAGATAGTTGAGTAAATGAATCTGGATGTCAAAGATATAAAATCCTCTCAGAACAAATAATCCTGGCATCGTATCTCACTAGCCAGTCCATACCCAAAATCATATCAAATCATAGATAAGAAATAACGTGCAGATTCGCACGAAAAGAAAAGCCACATAAAACAATCTCAACATTATCACAAAACAAGCCAAGGGTCTCGGATCCCCCAATAGGATTCGCAATCCTTAAAGAAGTAGCCATACAAGAAACATCCAAAGATAAATCATCGACGAGCTTTTCGATACGAAAGAATGCGAAGCACCCGTATCGAAAAGAACTCGAATACTATGACCATGAAATAAAATAGAGCCTTCCAAAATAGATGGATATACCTTTGGGTTGAGAAGGACCTTCAGAAGCCTTAGCAGCATAAAGCTTGCTAGACTTGGCACCAGCAGGAACAATAGGGCAGGTGGAAACATGATGACCTTCCTTCTTGCAATAATGGCAGAAGAGAGGCTTAGGACAAGCTCGAATCATATGATCAAGAGAACCACAATTGAAACACTTTCGAATGAAAGGTGTTCCAGCAGACCGAGTCTGAGAGCTAGAACCACCAGTCTTCTTCTTCTTGGAAAGAAAAGACCTGGATTTCTGAAATGGAAACTGCTTCTTGTTGGGGTTCTTGGAAATCTCAACATCATCACCACTATCACACTTCTTCTCTATTGTTTCGAGGTGAAGCGCAGATCAACCAACTCCTCAAAAGAGAGCTTAAGCTAGAGCAATAAAGACTTCTTAAGATACTTCTTAAGACCAGAAACAAACTTCAAATTCTTCTTATAAGAAGTGCTAATGAATTAAAGACCATACTTAGATAAAGCCTCGAATGATGCAACATACTCAGAAACAGAAGATTTCCCTTGCTTCAACTCAAGGAAGCGACGGGTCAATAAAACTTTTTCAGATTTAGGAACGAACTTGAGTTCGAATCGTCCCCGAAACTGAGTCCAAGAAAGAGCAGACTCACCAATTTCGGCTACAAGAAGCTCGTTCCAATCAAGGGCACGCTCTTGCAATAAACTGGAAGTTGCAAGAACTCTATCATGATCAGAAAGATCCATGCGAGAGAAGATACGCTCGCACGTGCGAAGCCAAGCTTGAGTCTCAAGAACAGACTCGGAGCCTTTAAACGACTTTACCCCAAGATGAGAAAAATCACTACACAGACGTGCAAAGGCAGACTTGCGAGGTGGATATACTTCAGGAGGAACTGGAGGCTGAGTGCTCCTAAATAATTCCAAAAACTGATCAGCAGACATATAAACGCCATCCGGATGAGCCACTAGATTTCCCAGCATCCGAACGTCGTCCCCTGCCTCTTCCAGCCATACGCTGATAGTTAAGATAAGAACAAGATTACTCACTAGGTAGATGCCACTAATTCAAATGTGGAATACTACGGAACAAAATGCATTCCTAAAGGTATTCCCACATTCTATCTACCACCAAGGCACAGAAGGAATATAGAGGCACGATGGTTCAAAGATTTGTAACACTTATACACTTTGATGTACCGGAATATGTGCTTCTATTCCGTGTTTATCATATTTTGTTCTGAACCATGCTCCGATACCAAGCTGTGACGCCCCACCTCTATACCCATGTTAGCTAAGGACACTATGGGGTAATGCCGTCAGCTAACGCGGAGAATAAGGCTAGTTAGGAGCAACCATCTATAGCCTTGCTTTAACTATCTATTGAATACATCGACAACTGTCATACCAAGAAAATCGACATATCCAATGAATACTTAAAACAAGACCATAGGTGGTTAGAGGATCTATCGGAACAGAATATAACAACTCACATGTAATATACATCACAGAACAGTAGATCGTCATATACACATATACAGGTACATAATAGAGTATACAAACTGATACATGTCAAGTGGTATAGCAAACCACAATATACAGGCGAATCCAAAAGAATATATATCAGAGTTACAACAAAAAGGACTACATAAAAAGCTTTAACAAAAAGGAGCAAGCAGGATAGTCCATGCGGAAGCAAAATAGGCTAAGTCCAAAAGCACCTAACCTGAAACATCTCGGTCTGACCCGAGTATAAATACGCGGGTCAGTCTAGCTAAACAAATCAGTTAGATAAACTAAACAACAATAACCTGCAAGGTCATAAAGTATAACAAACATCTCTAAAAGAGATACAACAATCATCTAACAAAAGATGAAATAAGACAAGCCTCATATCATTGGCAACACCAATAAACGAAGGATATGAATATCCCAAAACAAGCCAAAAAGGCAATAACAAATACCAATGAAGGTAACACAAGTTCCACAAGGTAACAGCTTATATCGTGCGGCTCAAAAAGACCAACACCGAAGGGCGATACCTAGGGAATATAAATATCAATGAAACAAAAGATGCTCAAGCTCAGTACAGTATAACAAGGATCCATGAGCCCGAAGACTCCAGACCCAATATCACTCGAGCGCTGACGAATGACCAACTCCAAAAGCGATACAATAAGGCAACAAACCCGAAGGCAACATACCCGAAGGCAACATACCCGAAGGCAACAAACCTGAAGGAGACAGTCCGAAGATACTATCCCAAAGGCAACAAACCGTAGTGGTGAAAGTACGGAGGCCCAGTACTGGACACCAATAACTGGCAGAATGTGTCACAACTCTCAAAAAGGAATCCGAAAAGTGGCAATATGAGTCCCATAACCACCCGTTCGCACTAAACGGTTTACTATCCATTAGTCAATTTCACACTCAAAGCAGTACAAAGTTTACCTCATCTCATCGGTAAACCAGACCCAAAGGTCAAAACGTTCAAACGAATAGATTGGGAATTAACTGAGAAGATAAACGCACGTGTTCATTGCACGCGTTTTATCTAATCATTTAATTCTCCTCCCACATCGCTAGGAGTGCGAAATCGTGTGTGTTTTAAATAGAATTTATAAATTGGAGAAACGAGCTTTTAATGCAATTTAGAAGATTATTTTACAAAAACCCGTGGATGAAGTCAAGAAGGAATCATCAAGGTCAAATATGCATAAACAACTAATTGGAATCAACATGAATCGATAAAAGTTGGAATCGCAAACAAATAGGCATACTAGGTAAATTTGAAGCAGGTCAGTCGACTGGCCTTCTGCAGTCAGTCGACTGAACCATTACATGAGAGTTTTCAGACCCTGCAGTCAGTCGACTGGCTGTAGCTGAAACTGTTTTCCAGCCTATCAAATAGAGGAGCAAACTCTTACCATTTGCAACAGGTCGAGCAACGGACTTAAGGGGCTTTTGCCAATCGATAACCCAGCCCCGTTGGCACTCCGATTCACCACCAAAAACATGATCAAACATCAAAGTTATGATTTTCAAAGATTTGACTCCAAAACACCAAAAATTAGAATATTCACCAATTCAACCCAAGCCAAAAGCAACTGCACAAGATTAAGTGTTAGGAATTCATACCTAACAATCGAAGATAGTTTGGACATAGATGTGAGATAAAAATCTCACCTTTTAACTCACAAACAAAGATGAGAAGCTCAAACGCAAAGAAAAGACCAACCACTCTCCCTTTCAACTCTACAAGCTTCAATCTAAGATCAAAACAAGTATTTCCTAAGTTAGGTTTAGGAAACTTTCTAAAATTGAAGAGGAAAAGAGTTGAAGAAGATAAAGAGGAGGCTTACCAATAGCTTCACTTTGATTTTGGAGCAAGAATTCAAGTTTGCAAAGTAAACTAGGGCTTGGAATTTCTATTTCCCATTCTCCTTCCCCATTTTCAGTTGCGCTTGAGTTTTATGAAATGAAATAAGTGAGTGGAGAGGAGAGGGGGCTGAGTTGAGGTATAGGATGGGTTGGTTGAACCCAAACCCAAAAGCCCACTTAGAAAATAGCAAAATTCGACTTACTCCAAACATATCGAAGCTTATACTCAAAAAGATCGCAAATGCCATTTCGAACTCAACGGAAGGGGTTTCGAGTCCTAATTTGGCCGTTTGCAAAAAGTAACATTTCGGACCTAAATCCGACCAACGACTCTATATTTAAATAAAATATTTAAATATATAATCGTTAAATATGTGGGTTGTTACAACTAGGGATAGGAAATTTATTCACTCACCCGCTTCTGATGGTTATGATCCGAATCTGGCATCTCTTTTCACTAGGTTTGTGCATGTTATTGGCCGGCCATCCGACGTTAGTTCTGGCCGCTCAACTTCGGAGGGCGCGTAGCCTAGGCTCCTTTTGCCTAGCTCCTGTACTTTATTTTTTCGTTGTGGTTGGGCTGATTGCTCTCATTTAGTTGTTCTGTGCACGTGCATAACACCTTCTTTCTCATTATTTATACAGTGGCACGACCTACTTTAAAGCCGGCTAGCTTTACTAAAAATATTCACATTTCAATTCCTTAGCCAATAAAAATTTAATTTATTCATTCTAATTAATTAGGCCACCTTTAATTGCTCTAATTATCTTTGGTCCATTATTTACTTTTAAAAGTGTCTCACGCCTAATTAATATAATCTTAGTTAATTCTTACAATTAAGTTAGTTTAATTCCCTTTTACTTTTTCCTAACTACTAACTTATTTTCTCATTTCAAGATCTTCTCTGTTCAAATATTAAATTTGATTACCTCATATGTACTGCATTTAACTATTTTCCATTCTCGTATTTACATTAATTTCCATTATACATGATCAGATTTAATTACATGCAAATGGCCAATATTCAATCCTTCATCGCCTAATTTATTTCCCTCAATGAAAATATTATTCAAATGTTTATATTTCCCTTTCGTACATATGACTGAATTTAATTACCTTTAATATAAAATATCATTTATAAAAATATTAAATCTTCTTCTTACACATTTATAGCCGAATTTAGTTATATCTAATTGTCCTTGATTACCAACTAAATGATTTCCATTATTCATGGAAATTTTAATTACATTAGATTCCCTCCTTTTTCATTCACTCTCATGTTTGCAAACTAAATAAACATCATCCATATATTTACTTGTTTAATCCGTTAATTTTCTTCTATAATCAATTAACCTTTATTCTTATAATTAATTTTCTTAATTAATTATTCATGAATTTATGGGTCGTTACAAGTTGTTACAAGGAGAGCAAGGGAGGAGAAAGCACAAGACAATGGTTGAAAAATAAGAACACAATAGGATTTAGAGAAAGAGTATAGCAGGGTGTAGACTTTAAATCTGATATTCATTGGTCAGTCATGTTGGCTCTCGACATTAATTAAGAGGTGAAATCAATGAGTGAGTCTCACTCGAAACTTCTAGATTCCATATGCTTGGAATACATTTGTAATATATTTGGATTATTCGTTAGTGTTTCTTTGATGGAAGGTATATTGTTTGAGTTTATGTTTATGATATTTTTTTGATGATATGTTGTAATTTAGCTAGATCGTAAATTAAATTTAAATTTAATGGTTTATTGTGAGAGATTAATGCCTAGATGAAAATTTTCATGATGATCTAGTGAGATCGAGGAGATAGTTAATGAATCTATGGTTGAATTTGTGGATTTTAACATTTGAAGCTTCTAATGCATCAAAAGCGAATTAAGATGCAAGTGGGAGGGGCATTCGATGAGCTGCCTCACCATGTTCATAGAAAAAGTGTAAAGACCCGTAATTTTTGAGTCTTCATAAATATTCAAATTTGAATTTAAAATATAACAAAATATATGTTCCAAATAACTATCCAATTTTTGGTGACGCACTTTTAGTTTAGTTTATAGGATTTTTCCAAAAGTTTTAATTTGGAAAATAATTAAATCTTCGTTTGACATATTTTACGACAAACTTTGGAATTTTTAAAACTTTACAGCATTAATTAACCAGTGCATTTATTTTTGTTTTACGATCGTGCCACATTATTGTGTGCGATCATATTTTAACTTTTATCGTTTATGGTTTGTGCGAACGAGATATTGTGTAGTGGAGTATGACAAAATCATTTAAAACAAAAATTTAAATAGTACACAACTACAATACAATCTTTTGGCACCAAATCTTTGAAACATACCTTTGTTGTCATTTACTCATAATTTTGGTTGCTTATCATTTATTTGTTTGCGCTTTGGTTTCTATAGATCCTAAGGAATTTGCTTTATACATACATATATGCATGCATTTTCACAAATATACAAAACACAAGCATTTTCCTTTGGGTCTTGAATTATTTCATTCATATGTCTGTAACGACCCATAATTTCGCTACTTCGAAACAACTTAAATAAATAAGTAATACATAATAAATAATAATAGAAAAATTATTTATTTTTATAGTTAATAATTAAAAAATTATAAATTTTGATTTTAGAACAAAGCAACAATAGTTAAGTTTTGTTAAAAATAAATAAATGCTTAAATAAATAGGTTTAAATATTTATTTGAAAAGTTAAATCTTATTAAAATCACTTGATAAAGTTAATTGAAGCATATTTAAAGATTTAAAAATATGCTTATAACCGTTTTACAAAAATATTCAAATTTGTCATATTTTTTCAATGCAACTCGAAAATCAGCAAAAGCGGTATTTTTAAATGTATAAATAGATTTGAGAAAGAAAGAGAGTTCGTATCAAAATCATTTAGTAATGATAATTAAAATCTAATAAGGTTTGTGAAACATAATTTTAATTCGTTTACAAAATGTTCAAATTTTGTCATATTTTGCCAGTTTTACATACACTGTAAAAATGGAGATTTTGATATTATTTAAATATGGTTTCATAATATAAATAGACGTGTTTAAATTTATTTAAAGAAGTAAGAAGTTTATTTTTTAGTTTGGTTTACATCAATATATAGCTTAACAGAAACGTCAAATTTTGACTGTAAAATTTGTCAATAACAACGTTGTTTTCAACTGTAGCAAGTCGTTGTAACGTTAAATGATCATATGCACTCTGCAACTTATATAATACAATTTTACAAACTATACAACACTTTCATTTACATCTTATAAAAACAAATGCACTTTGAAAAGTCAAAATTTACAAGTAATTCAAAAAGTAACATGATTTGACAATTTATAATTAAAATTAAATTACTAAACATAATTATTACAAAAAGGACTTAATCCCTCTTTTCTCATTAATGCAAAAGTCTTATCCATGTATAGAATAAGAGAAAAAATTATTTTAACATTTTAAAGTTTAAGAAAATAAGGCAAACATCATTTCTTAAGTACAAATTCAAATCAAACCATCTTTTCCACCATTAAAGCATGTCCTTAAAAGGTTAAATCAAGGGGTAGAAAGGTAAATTACATGTCAAAAAGTAGTGAAGGGTATTTGAGTCATTTACCTTCCAAAATTCAAGTTGAAATAAGCATGCATACCTTTCATTCTCTCCCACTTCATTCCTTACTTCCTTTTTCACTTTCTTCATCTTCATCTCCATATCCATGGCTTCCATCTCTATTCTAAAAAAACAAAAAACAAAAACACCTCAAAACTACGCAAAACCACCACCTCCTCTCCCCTTCAATTAGGTTGTACCCTCCCCCTTCATCTCTAAAGCCGTACACCCTCCATATAAAAAAGAAAAAAAAAGAAAGAGAGGATGAGAAAAGAAAGCAAAGGAAGAAAAGAAAGGAACGTGCATTAGATCGTTAGACGTAAGAACACTAGTTTTGCAAAAGATTGATGGAGTGGATATGAAGGTGAGAAAATTATCACCGCTTTTAAAAGATCATATTTTGGTACTGTTACAATAAACATCTTATTACATATGCAAGTATACACCCCTTTAAAATGTTGTTATACATGTTTGGATATGTCACTACAAGGAAAAAGGCATTTTTCGACGGTCGAAAACCGTCGACGGCCGTCGGAGGTCGCCAGAAGCCGTCGGAAAATGCTATAGGAAAATAGGGCATCGGGATACAGTGTTTCTAATGGCTTCCGACACATCTCGCCGATCGTATTTCCGACGGCTTTCGACGGATTCCGATGCTTGTCGGAAGCAGTCGAAAACCGTTGAAAAAATTGATCTGAAAGCGGTCAGAAGCCGTTGGAAAAATATAACCTGAAAACTGTCGGAAGCCATTAGAAATCTACTGCAATTTTTTTATATTTCTGCTGCAATATAGCCTTCCATCCACATTTTCCATACAAACACTATTCCACCAATACTGTAGAATCCAATATATAATATTCCAACCAAATATCAAAAACCAAACTATACACAATTCACCAAACAAAAAAATACAAAAAATTAAGTCAAAACACATAATTTTACAACAAAACAGCTAAGTGTATTATAACATATTACATAAATCAACAACTACCTCCACCATCTACCAAATCATATAAAATAGAAAAAACCTACCGACCAAAGCAATCAATCAATCTCCTCCAGAACCAGAGCCAATAGAGGAAGGGAAGCGGCCACCATACTGCTGCATGTACCCGGCGATACGCTGGTCTAGCAACTGTGTGGTCTCTATGGCCTACCAATGGTTCCGCTCCTCCAACTGCGCCACACTAGCCCGCAAATCTTCGCTCTCTGCCAAATCGATCTGAGCTCTAGTCTGCCTACCCCATCTCTGACTGCTGGCCTATAATAAATATTTAATTTAGTTGTGTGATCTCTGTAAGTATATGTGTAGATATGTGAATGATTAGTAGTGTGATAATGTTATTTAATTTAGTTTATGCATGTTTATGTAAGTGTATGTGCATGTTGATAACATCTTAGATTGTGGTAACGTCATATAACTTTGGTGACAAGATTGTTGAGTTATATTTTGAAATACTATAACTTTGGAAAAATATTGTATTGGATAAACCATGAAACTGTAGACTGAATGAGGCTGACAATGTATTGGATAAATATCAATCATTACGAAACATTGTTTTGTATTTTAACAAATTACTCATCATTTGAACTTAGAACTTACACATATTAGATGATGGAAAAAAAATTAATTGATGTAGTTCCTACACCATAAACCGCCATTTTGATACCTGAGACACGAAAGGCCTTTATTTACAAATTATTAGAACCATATGTAATCTACTCTAGTAAAGTATTTGTACTTCATATTTTCATGTTCATTTATACTTTTTAATCAAGATACTAGTCCTAAAATGAAGAAAAAATTAGCAATAAAATAATTTATGTCGATGCAAAATAATTTTATCTTTGTATTATTTTATTTCAAAACAAATGTACATGTACTCGTTTAGTTTATATATTTTCATTCAAAAATCATATGTTACTCGAGTATTTTCAAAAATGAATCTATATGTTACATTAGTTGCTAATAAATAAATATAAATATGTCATTAGAAGCACCTAAGGCTTTTATGGCAAAGTCACTCTATTTCAAAACTCTGTCCATTACCATTTTGTCGCATTGAATTTTTTCCTGTTATTTAATGCAATAAAATCAAAGCTACAATAATTTGCTCGTTAATGAAGTTCTAACCATTACTTATGTATAATGTATACATTTGTAAATATGTTCTTTTGGCCCTTTTTAAATTGTGATTCAACCATTTATTAACAAAAATAACAGTACGTTACATTACGAGATATCATTGCTTTTGATCTCTTTAGCAGTAAATGTGACAAATTTAAGCATGTGTACAACATATATCAGGTAAACTAAATTAAATAACATGTCTTTTTCATTACTTTTTTGAAATTACATTCAAGTAACGAATTAATATATTTTGGTAATGCATAATGCTTTCATAACGAAGTGATTCAAAACCAATGTTCTAAATTTGAAAGCTTATATGATACCTAATATATTATTTACTTACCACTTGATTGCTAAATCCATATCGTCTTCCATGCATAGATGGAATCATAACCGACTCAAAAATAGCATCCTCCTCATCCGTCGTTAGCTGATCTTGACCCGTATCAGCAAGGAGTTTCCGACGCTGCACCATAAATTTTTCCTTCATTAAAAAATTAATATCATCATATCTTATTTCATTATATTTTAACAAGTAGAACAATTACTAATACTGCATAAAATGAAATATGCTTAATGACTCTTGCTAGATTTATCATCGTGCCATGTATACGAAACTGTCCCGTTCGGATTTACATGCTCACAACATGCGTACGAGTAAACACATTCATATAGCCCATGGGACCATGTGCCTCAGCTTTCTAAAATTGATTTTTACATACAATTACTGTACATTTAAAATTATATAGCATAAACTATTCATAATTTGCATTCAGTAAATTTATCAATTCGTGCTTTTTGCCTCATTTTTTCTTCAGATGATTTAGATATCCATGCAAAATTAATTTACATTAACTTCATCTTCCAAACGCAATTGAATTACGTGATAACGTATTACATACTTCTCAAATGGATACATTGTATGTTTCTACTCCTTCGTTCCACAGTATTTTTAAATTCTCAATCAATGGTTGTAAATATACACCGATTCCTTTTGTCAGATTGTTGGGGCTAGGAACGACAACATTAAGAAATATATATTGCGTTTTCATACACATCCATTTATATAAATTATACGGTGTGACGATAATGGGCCAGGATGAATTTTTAGAACCAAATTGAGAAAATGGCGAAAAACCATCCGTACATATTCCTAACCTAACATTTCGACTCTCCGCTGTAAAATTTGGATACGTTTTATCGAAATGCTTTCATGCTTCTCCATCGAACGGATATGTCAATGTACCCTCTTCCTCCGTTCTCACACTATGTCATCTCATATTAGATGCAGTTACGGAAGATGTATATAATCTTCGAAGCCTTGGAGTGATGGGTAAGTAATGCATACGCTTGTACGAAACTTCATTCCCTTTCTTTTTTCTTGGTTTGTATCTCTCCCAATTACAAATTTTACAATTTCTAAGGTTTGCATCTTCTTTCCAAAACAACATGCAGCCTTTTAAACATGTATCTATTTTCTGATAAGATAAACCGAAAGCCAACATAAGTTTTTTAACTTCATAGTGATTATCACACATTAGATTATCGGGCGGCATATGTCTTTTTGCAGCCTGTACAACAGCCGTAAACCTAGCTTCAGTGATGTTGTATTTTGACTTCATCGTAATGTATTCTGTGATTACTGACAGCTGAGTACGGCTTTTACAACCATTCCAAATAGGTTTCTTAGGAGCATCTAGTAGATCATAAAAAAAAATTCTTCAATATTTGGTTCTTCAACATTTCTATCATCGTCTCAACTTCAATCATATGAAACATTGGTCGTGCTGCATCTTCGACCATATTTTCCATACGGTCGTCATAACTACTTCGTTAACAACACTTTCAGACTCTACAGAAGTATTTGCTACAACTTCTTAATGTCGATCCTAAACATAATACTCAGGTGCGAAACCATTTTGGCACAAATGAACTTTCACAATATCTGGTAACAAATACTTCAAATGTCTACACCTACTACACGGATAACGAATTTCTTGATCGTTTCCATTATTATTTAAAGCGAATTTAATAAATACATTTATACCATTATAAAAATCTTCTTTTATTGAACCTCTCAGTTCTTTTCTTTAGTACATCCATCTCCTCCGATTAACAAAATAATAAATCATTTTTCCTATTTGAGAAAATGAGTCACAAGTTCAAAATTTAATATTTATTTTCAAGAAAGCAAATTCGAAAAAAAATTATTTTCATGGTCATATAATATTTGAATTTAAAGAACTATTTCACAAATTAAAAAATATTTTCAAATATGACCCATTTTATTTTTTAACGTGGCGATACAAAATTTTGTACAAAAGATATTTTTTTCCATAGTCAGGCATCCTACTTCCCACTACAAACATAGTAAGCATTTACATTATGTATATTACTTCGTCTCAAACGATTCAACAAAATTTTGACAGCATATCCCTTTTGTTCTCTGTATTGTACACGAATGCGTGTACGCAGGAAACAAAAAAGAAAAGTTAGGCCGAAATTTTGTGAACCGTTTGAGATAAAGTAGTATACAAAATGTAAATGCTTACTGTGTTCATAACTTGTCCAATACAGGGACAAATCCAACAAACATTATACTAGATGAATATAAATGGTCGTATTTTGAAAAAAAATGACTATTTATATAACGATCATGTACAACACTCGTCAGACGGGGCCAAAAAATCTCTAAGGGACATTAGTTAATTAAATGTGTGCATTTTACGAAAAAAATACAGTTTTACTAACTATATACACACACAATCACAAATTATACATACTCTTTAAAATTTCACGATAACATATGAAATAGGTATACCATGGGATGCTATAAACCATTATTACGCAATTGGAAACAATTGCAATCACTATTTAGCTCTAATTTATCATCTTAAGAAAATCTAGATTTAGGGCAAATATTAGATATTGCCCAAATTAAGGTATTATTCCTGAGATTGAGAACAACAGAGTTTGCTTAGGCAGCCGTGGAGGATCCGGAAGCTCGAAATTGGAGATTGAAAACTTGTAGGAGGGATTTGGAGGTTTTCGATAAAAAATTCATGCTGCAAAATTAGGAAGAAGAAGGCTCGACTAGGCCTGTAATACGTGAATTTTCGACGGCCGTCGACGGCCTGTCGGAAGCCGTCGCTACGTGCTGTTGAAATATTAGCCTTTTTAGTAATGTGTTTATGTTACGTTTGAATAGTTGCAAGTGTTTATGGTTGTGATTATTTATCATATTAGTTGTGTATGGACCATAATTATGTTAGTGATAAATGTTAGCTCAATTATTCTCATTTTGATTTAGTATCTCCTCTGATAAATACGACCCAATTTTGGTGATATGATATACGTTGGAAAAACAAGTCTCTTTTAAGTGGAATTGAAATTAAAGTTAAAATAAAAGAGAATTTTAAATTAGAAGTGAAATTGAATTTAAAATGGAAAATTAAATTGAAATTGAGACGAATATTGAAATTGAAATCGATTTTTGAAAATTAAAAGTGAGATTAAGGTTGAAATTTAAATTAGAATTGAAATTAGATTTGAAATCTAAGTTTTAATTGAGTTTAATTAGAAGTTAGAATTAAAATTGAATTGAAATTGGAATTTAAAATTTAATATTCAAATAATATGAATAAAATAATATGGAAATATTGAAAATACATTTTAAATACTTTAAAAAGTGAGAATATTGATTAAAATGACTTGTGATGGTTTTATAGGTAATAAAATTCAATTTGAATAGATTATTTCCAGTATTGAAAATTAGTTAAAACTAGGCACATCGCGCAACGATAGTTCGCGATTTCACGCTGAAAAGTACAAATGAGTGTATAGAGTGGAATATAGCTCAGAGTTAAAGAGGCTACGCGGTAGGATCGTGTAATATGGAATAACGAAATTGTCTAGGTAGATAAAGTAAGTAAAAAGAAAGATAGACACCAGAATTTTATACTGGTTCGGACCTCTAGTTCTACGTCCAGTCCCTAAGCTTCACTTAGGAATTCCACTAACTAAAACCCTCACTTAACCCGGAGGAATAGGTTTACAACTCGCCCGAACAACCGAATGGGATTTCTTGCCTCAACTACTAAAGAGGACTTCAACTCAATTACTAAAAACAATATTCGACTTGTTGTGTTCTTGTCAACACTGATGAGTCTAATGTAGTACAATATTCCTACAATCTTATCCTCGAGAGTATGCAATGTGTTTGTGAAGATTTAGAAAATGTGAATTGCTATGAATCAAAAGAATATTAAAAACAAAACAGTGATTCAAGCAATAGATTGGTGATTGCTTTGAAAACTTCAGAGAATATGAAATATGTTTAAGAAAATAGTGAGATTAAAGCATAAGAGAATTGGTAATTTTGAAGATGTTAGAAGCATGTATATATAAGTGTAGAAGAGATGCATTTGTTGGCTAGAGACGTAGACAAAAGATGCTTCCATTTCCATTGGGGGAATGGTTGCAACTCTTGGGAGGAAGAAGGTATCCATTCAGAGAAAATTCGCAGGTTCGAATTCAGTTGACTGAGCAGGGATTTCAGTCAACTGAAAATGTAAAGTAAAATTTTCAGGAACAAATTCAGTCGACTGAGCAGGGTGTTTCAGTCGACTGAAACTGTACATGTTTGTGTATGTGTAACAGGTTTAGTCAACTGAAATTTTCTGTTCAGTTGACTGAACTGGTTGCATGTTGTAATTCTGTAACAGGTTTAGTCAACTGAAATTTCCTGTTCAGTTGACTGAACTGGTTGCATGTTGTAATTCTGTAATAGTTTTAGTCAACTGAAATTTCCTATTTAGTTGACTGAACTGGTTGCATGTTGTAATTCTGTAACAGGTTTAGTCAACTGAAATTTCCTGTTCAGTTGACTGAACTGGTTGTTTCTGCGCAGTGAACACTTAACTAAAATATTAAGTTTATGAAATGTGTTCTAGTGTTTGTGCAAGCCTCTTGAGGATAGATTTTAACAATAAATCTAAACTAAGACCTATATAGAAATCATACTCATGTTTATCCTTGTTTTTTATCGTTCTTCCTTTAGCTTTGCACATATCTCTTCCTTTTTGAAGCACGTTGTCATTGATCAAAATCTAGCGTATCAACATTCTCCCCCTTTTTGATTGATGACAATACTGATGTGTGTAGAGATGTAATTATTTTTCCTCCCCCTGAATATATGCACTATCTTTCCTACAAAACAAAGTTAGTGACATAGACTTTTCTCCCTCTTTGTCATCGACAAAAAGGAAGTAATAATTTGTAGAAGTATATAATTGTCAAACATAGCAACCACTATCTAAAATCCATTTTCTTTTCTTGAGTGGGACCTGCAAAAAATATTAATAAATATATTGGTACCCACCTTTTAATAGGGTCCTAAGAGTTAGATCTTAGGAAACCAAACCCAATTCGGTTCAGTATCCTTTTTATAAATATAGTTTTTATTATTATGAACACTATCCATAAATGTTTTAATATATTTATTCCTAATTAAAATATTGTTAGTCTTTGGAACCCAAATTTTGACTATCTTGGTTTCTACTTTTGTTTTAATAGGTTCTCTTAATAACATTTGTTGTTTTGAATCAATATTCCTCTTAAAATTTGTATTTTCTTTTTAGGAATTTTTGACTCCTTTTTATATCCTAATCCATGTTTATTTGAAGAGGATTGAGAATTTTCTAAAATCTTAGATGAATTTTCTCTTCCTTTGTTAAAGTTAGAAACATTTTTAGTGATGTTATCTAATCTAGCTTGAAGACTATTATTTTCTAACTCAACTTGTCTAATCTTAGTTTTTAACTCATGATTTTCAGAAATAATTATACAATTCTTTGTCTTTTGAGTTTCAATTTCTTGACTTAAAAGTGATAATTGAGTTTCCGAATTTGAATGAGATTCTTGAACTTTTTCAAGTTCTTCTTCTAAAATTTTCTTTTCATCTTTTAACATATCCCTTTCAAATTCGGCTTTGTTTTGATTTTCATGAGTTTCTTTGAGTTTCTTTTTAAGGGTTTTTATTGTGTTCAAAAGTTCAGTGTTTACTTCAATTAAATCATCGAAAGTTAAATTACTAACCTCAGATTCTTGAGCCATAAGCATACATTCGCTTGTTCATTGTCGCTGTCATTTTCGCTTTCAGATGAAGAAGAATCTGAATCATCCCATGTTACAGAGAATGCCTTCTTTTTGAATTTCTCTCTCTTGTATTTATTTTTGAGAACTTTCTGATTCTCCTTCTTTTGCTCTGGACAATCCTTGTGCATGTGACCCTTTTTGTGACAGTTGAAACATTCTATATTCGAGGATGTAGGTTTGTTCAAGAAATTCTTATTGAATCCGTTTTTATTTCCTTTTCTATATCTTAAGAATTTCTTGAAATTTTTGGCTATAAATGCTAAATCCTCATCTTCGGACTCTGATTCTTCCTTTTCTGCATGAAAAGCTACATTCTTTCTTTCTTGGGCTTGATCTTTCTTAGCTTGCATATTTACTTCATATGACATAAGATTTCCAATTAATTCCTCTGGTTTCATTGTAGATAGATCATTTGCTTCCTCGATTGCTAGTACTTTTCTTTCCCATTCATCAGTGAGTGAATTTAGAACTTTAAACACAATGTCAAAATCCGTGTATTTTTCTCCTAGTCCTATTAAGGCATGATGAATGTCTTGAAATCTCGAGTACATGTCATTGATGGATTCATTTTGTCGCACTCTAAAGTTTTGGAATTCGTTCTTCAGCACGAATATCTTTGTTTGTTTAACCTTGTTTGTGCCTTCATGTATGACTTTAAGCGTTTCCCATATCTGATATGCAGTAGTACATGTGCTTACACGGTTGAATTCATTTCTATCCAGGGCGCAAAATAGCATATTCATAGCTTTGGCAATTGCACTAGCTTCATTCTTCTAAGTTTGTGTCCATGTAGGATAATCGGTTGTGGGTACAACGAACTCTGCTTGAGTAGCATTCCAAGCTTCAAAACTTGTTGCTTGCATATAAATCCCCATCCTTGTAGCCCAATAGTTATAGTGTGATATCCCGGAAATTTGAGGCAATATCAATGTAATAATCTGTGGTAAAACTAAATTGATTTAATAATATTTGTTAATAATAATTGGAATTGATTTAATAATCTTCTTTTAAACAAATGATTAACTGATAATTTACCTTTTAAAAGCCAATTAAATTGTTTTTCTAGTTATAATATATATATATATATCTGTATATATTGTAAATAGGTAATCTTTGTTTTTAGTTTAATAAAATAAAGACATGATTTCTAACTCTAATATTTTGGTAAATTAGGAATTTGATTTTATTTAATATTGAATAAATAATAATATGATCTTAAAATACCCAAGATAAATTTAAATTTGTTTAGAAATAAAATTTAGCTTAGAGTTTAAATTTAAATAAAAAGTTTTGTTTTGTTTTATAGCTTGATAAAATAAGTGACTTGTATTATAGAGAATAGTTCTTTTATAAATTATTCAATAATAATTTATATTTAAACTATATCAATATTGTAATATCTTTGAAAATGGGTTTTATAATATAAATAGAAGTTGATATTTTAAAATGTGTATATTTTTGAAAGAAGCTATGATTTGTAAATTTAAAATTAAGTCTTTCAAAAATGTTAAATAAAATAATACTTTGTAAATCTCAACATAAGCATTTAATTATTTAAGTTAAAAATAAAGTAACCTATAAGTAAAATAAATATAAAAGTAAGAACAAGTGTAAAAGGGAGAAGTATATAGGTAATAAAAGCAAGCTAGGCAAGGAAACAAATCTATAAACATTAGTCAACCTGTAAAGAAATATATTCTCACATAATGTATAAATTAAAAATCAGGCTTGTACACATATGATATAGCTGTGAAGAAAATATACAAGATAAGGAATAAACAAAGTAAAATAGTAAAACAAAAATCTTTGTACAACCAGACAAAATAATTTTGCTATCTGTAAGTAAAAAAATGCAAAACAAAGTAAAGCAACAAAACAAAATATCTAAATACAAAATGATCTGTAGCTTGTAGACTAAGAATCAGACAAGCATAATCATAAAGTATAAACAAAACATATGCAGGTTAGAGAGGAGAAGTAGGAAGCTAACTAAAATATCTTTACATAAGAAATGATTAAATTAGCTAAATAGGGGAAATTGGGTACATTACCATTTAATGCTTCTGATTTACAGCAAAACAAGAGTCAGATTCGAAATTTGTTCAAATCTTTTCAGCCTCCATAATAAAGCATTTGCCTGATACAAACAAAAGCAACATTTGTACTTGCATGTGTTTAACCAGATAACACCTACCCTATACAAATCTATTTCTCTATATATATATACTTAGCTTTCAGATTTATTCTAAATATATCAAACCAGAGGAAGATTTTATAACAAGCTTCTTTATTTTATTTTATTTCTCATACAAACTCAAATATAAAAACTGGAAACACTATTCAACAAAACAAACAATGGGGTTGGAAGATTTAAAGCAAAACTGTTCCCAGTTTTAAAGAACAGGCTGTTTCAAAGCAAATGGTGCTCTGTCCCTTCTTTTTAATCAAAGTGAGTAACACCTTTCATTTTAAATACTTAAGCATATATATATGTTGTTAAATTTTGATCTACTATGAGCATATATATTGATGATTTTCTGTGTTTACATGTTACTACATGTATATGTGTTTGACATCCTATAACCACCTCTGTTTTAAAGGATAGCAACATCAAAAAAATTTAATGATTTAAGTATATTTTGTCTGTTGCAAATTCTTCTCTGAAACTTAGTTGTATTGCTATGTGATAAGTATGAGTACTGTATTATGTATCTCTGGATTCTCTCTGTCTTAGTTTCAGGTTTAAAAATCCTCAACCAAATTCCCTTTTGTTCTTAATTCCAGCTTAACAAGACATAGGTTAACATAAACTGTTTGTATGAATGAAGACTTGAATTTAAATATTGTGAAAGAGTAAAACAATGTTCTTTGTTCTGGAAAACATAATATTACAGAAGAAAACTAAATTTAAGCTACAACTTTAATGAATTTAATTTATGAATTCAGGGTTACTTCAGTTTGATGATTGCTTAAGATCTCTGTTCAAGTTCCTTCATACAAATGTTTTAATTTCAAAACAGTTTCCTCAAGATATAATTAATTGTGTGAGCTTAGTGTTAAGCCAATATAAGTTGTATATTCTAAACTAAATATTTAAAACATGTTTTAAGTTAAAACAGTTAGATCCTAATCTCTGAAAACTGATGTAATATATTTTTTAGGCATAGGTTGACCTGAGTTTTTAAAAGCAAATTTTTTAAAATAAATACAGTTCTTAGTGAAACCTGGACAGTGGGGTTGGGAAGATTATCCACTCTGGTTTGTTCATTTGTTTGCATCATTGGTTGTATCCACTGTTCCAATTAATCAAAGCATTGCTTTTATGTATTGCCTGTGTACTGTGTAACCACTGATCAAATAAATATGACTGGGTATACTTGTGTGTGGTCTGCATCTATATTGTGTAGTAGTTTGAGCATTGATCTGGTTGAATTGATTATCTCACATGATTGGTTGAGCTGTTCCAGTTGCCACTCTAACTTGGTAATGCCATTTGAAGTCTGCACTGACCTGAAATGTACATGGGTTGGACCACTAAATTTTGTTTAGCATGTCTCTGTTTGTTTTCATGAATCTGGTGTTGCAGTGATCCTACCTTTGACTGAGTTTGATTTGTATTTCATGTTATTTCCTCTACCTGTACTCAGTTTGGGACTGAATTTCAAGCTTGTTATGGCCTCTGTCTTGGCAAATGCATGATTCTGTTTCACTGCTGTTTCCATGTTTTGTATAGTTGAGATGTTGTCATTTTAAGCCTCGGGATGTACTCGAGTTTTTGTGCATAAGACTCGAAGCAATGACATTATTGACTCGAAGCACATTTGCTCTGGTCTCGGGTAGTATACATTTGCTACAGGTAGCTTGAAACTGCCTGCAGTTTTAAATTTTAAACTAAAATTAAAAACAAATTAAACTGCAAGCTAGTTATAATCAGTGTAAAATTAGTGTAAGGTGATTTAAATGGAAGTCAAATCTAGATTTAAGTTTAATTCTGAATTCATTTTGAAAGTTTCAGGTTTAAAACCTGACAGAAACTAAAAACCTGAACTATATGATTTAAACAATGTTTAAATCCTAGAGTGAAACTCAGTTTTTGAATATCTATCTTAAGGTTTTATAAATAGATTTGGATTTGAAAAATCAAGTTTTTAAAACAAAGTGTTGAAGGGAAGTTTAAATCAAAGTTCTTAAATCTGCAGGTTTACATCAGTTTTAAAATGTCTTTGGAAATTTAAATTTAAATTAAGATTTCAAACAATTGAATTTAAAGGCTTTCTTATTTAAGTTTCATGTATATGTAATTAAAGTTATTCACAAGATTATAAATTGAATTTAAACTTGATAAAGGTTTAAATAAATAATACTTTTGAATCTTAAAATCCAAATGGAATTCAAATTTACAATTTTGGAAGGTAAAGTTTTAACACACATAGATATTAATGAAGTCATTAGTAAAGAAATAAATTATCTTAGGAATAACTAAGGAGTTAAAAATATTTAATGAATGAGTTAATTAATGAATGACTTATGTATTCAATTTATAAATTAATAATTTAGATTAATTTATAATTAGGAATTAATTAAGAAATAAATGTAGAAATGTAATCATGGTAATTAACTAAAGGATTATTAATTAAATTCATGAATGTGATTAATTTTGATAATTAATCAAAATTTATTAGATAATCCTTTATAAATTGTTAAATGTAATTGTTGGATAAAAGTAATGAAGAAATTAATTACTTATTGTAATTAATTTGATAAAATGATTTATTTAAGTTAATTAATTTAGTTTAATTAAGTTAAGAAATCATTTGATGATTTGATTGTATAATCACTTAGTGTATTCAATGGAGCATAATTACTTGAGGAAGTAATTAATATAATTACTGAATGTAATTAGTGAAGTGGATGTTTAATAAAGTAATTGGGATAATTACTTTAGTAATTAATCAAGGGATTAATTAAATGGAGATAATTAGTTATGGGATAATTAATTTGGTAATAAGTAATTAAGGAAAGTTAATTACTGGTTGATATTAATCGAGGTGATAAATAATTATGTTTAATTAAAGTAATTAATAATGAAATTAAGAATATTTTAATTAAGAAATAATAAATAATGTAGTGATTAATTAAAGAAAATGTAGTTAATTGTATTTAATTATAAATAAAGTAATTGAATGTCAATTACTATAAATGATTTAGAATAATTAATTTGTAGAATTAATTAAAGACTAATTACTTACTGTAATTTGAAGGTGATTAATTGAAGAAGTTAATCAAGATAAATATCTAGAGATTAATTAATCAAGTTGATATAAAATTAATTTATGATGGTATAAGCAGGATTTATAGATGAAGTAATTAATTTAATTTACTTTAAATTAATTAGAGATAGAAGTAGTTAATTTAATTCATTTTAAATTAATTACGAAATGGTATGATTATAAATCATTGCTTATGGATGAATGATAGTGATATTTCATTTGATGGTTGTACATTCAGATCTGACTTGAATACTATCTATGTGATATGGATGCTTGATTTAAAATATGATAATATTTAATTATCTGTTTTGATGATAATATGAATTATCTGTTTATGATGATGTGATTATCTATTGTGATATTATGAATTATCCGTATGTGTGTATATTGATGATATTAAACTGTTAAGACTAAATAGACAACTTGGCCTTAAAAGACACGATTTGGATTTCGATGAGACCGGGATCGGGTTTTCCGCATTAGGAACATCCGAAAACCACATCGTTTCCAAATTAACGATAGGTCGTGAATCTGAAGTGAAGATGAAGATTTAGAATGCAAGGGTTATCGTCGTTAACTCTGAGGGTGATTCCAAAATGAGTGTAACGAGATAATGCCTTCGGTTTCGTTCGAACCCGGAACGAACTTGTATGGATTGAATGCTTTCAACACATCGTCAGGCGGGCGATGAGCATTCTAAGAAATGTATTCTATAAAGGTAATCATAGCCTCAAGCCTCATCAACCGGGAATGGCTAAAACAGGGGAGGTGCAGCAAGGTTAGGTGGGTCATGCCCAAGCAGGACAAGGATATTCCCCTGTCTAGATGTCCCTTTTATTTCGGCTTAGTGGGCAGTAGCGACGGCTATCTGCGGGGTTATCTTGTTCGGGACTTTTCAGTAAGGAATGGTTCCGGCCTTGTGTTGCAGGGGATGAAGGGAGTAATCCTCGGTACGGTGATCTAGGCCCCGTACTGTGACGGGCGGTACCCCAGTAGCCCTGCCATTGTATGGAATCCACAATCCAATAAGTACCAACGGTTTTGATTGTATTACCCACTTTTGTGGCTAGTAGCTGGAATTTAATAGATGTAACAATTTCGGCTATTTTCTATTTACTTGAAAACCCTAGACACTATTATAATATCACAGAATTTCCTATCAAATGTTTTGGTTAGCGTAAGGTAAAAACTTTTCCATGTTTATGTGTGGGAAGTCTTACGTGATACCTTTGTTTTCAAAAGATTTTCAAAGTTAAGCAACTTTAACATGTTACTCATACCAGACCCATGTCTGACCCGGAGTTTATTTTTGTTTTTCATAAACTCTCAGGTACCCAAATTTTTACGGGTAGCCAAGGGATTCAGGTTAGCTTTGACGCAATCTGGAGGAGCAATGGAGCAGGAGGCTTCAGCGTTGTAGATATATATTTATAGTTCCGCTGTGTTGGTATCTCTGAGTCATTTGTTTGAGTTGAGTTGTATGAACTGGACAGGTGTTTATAACTGTCTAGTATATGATGTATTATCTGTATAACTCTGATTGATGTTGTATATTATGTAAATACTTATGTGATTTATTATAATTTATTCGTTCCGCTGTGAGATTCTGATGTTGTTGTTCTTTCTTCTCTATCTTTTCTATTTTCTCACCCCTTTCTTTCTTCTAGACGAAGCGGTTTTCTGGGCATAGAAAGCCGGGTCGTCACAGTTGGTATCAGAGCGCTAGGTTGAGTGAATACCTAGGCTCTTGAGTGATTTCTTTCTAGAGAGTGCGTATTTGTAATTTTAATATATATATATATATATATATATATATGTGTGTGTGTGTTTATATATTTATTTCTACCTATTGTTGGGTTACCCGTTCAGGTTTTCCAATATAAGTTATAACGGTAGATAGGGTAGTAGTGTGTGTAACACGACTACCAATGGTTGGAGTTTGAATGTTTGAGATTGATAGTGTATTGGTCGAGACAGTAGACCTAATACCGTCTCGAGTGAGTTTTGGATGGTGTAAGGATTCCATTGATCTCTGAAGGAAATCTGTTACGATTCGGAGTTCATTTTTGAAGTCTAAGTTTGGTTGAGTTAGAGTTTGGATCTGTCGGTTGGACTGAAGCAAGTCATGATATCTCAATATATCAAGGTGTAGTAGCTGTGTGATGAGACATAGTGACTATGGATGTCTCCGAAGATATTTTCTTTGGAACAAGTCAAGGAAGTGTGTCTGCTCGGTATTGCGGCTATGTTCAGTTGGGTGTTTCTGTTTGGTTGGAGTCTGAGTTTCTCGAAGAGCTTTGGATTAGGAAGTCTTCTGGCTTAGCAGTTTTTCTTGAGATAACTACAGAAGCAGTAGAGTAATTCCATTTCTTCGATGGATTGGCCACATAAGCGTAAGCTGTTCTGATCGGTAAAGAGAGAACGGTATCTTTGGAACTTAGGCTGGATCAATCGCAAAAGTGACTTGCGATGGTTTGAGTATTCTTTTGTGAATTTTTTCTGGATATCTTCAGGAAGTCAGAGTTTGGCCAGCATCTGAAGATTGAATTTGGTATCGACGGGATTTCAGAAGTGGTACCGATGGTTCAACTCAGTAATAGGATGATTTTTTTGAGTTTGGTAAGTAACCCGGATTTTAGAGGAACTTCAGAATTTTCTTTTTGATCTGTGAACTTTATTTTTGGAATATGTTGACCAGTCTATGCTTGAGTTCATCATCAGCATTTTCATCTGCTCAGTCAGAGTTGCATAGTGGAAGCATATTGGTAGCTGTTTTAGTTTGGAAGCAACTGGATGTTGCAGTGTTTGGATTGGAGAATTCAACAGGAAATTTTTCAGGATCTGAGGCCAGATTGGAGTGCACCTGTTTAATTTCTTCTGGATAAGAGACGGACGGATTTGGATTCCGAAGTCAGGAATTTGATTTTTGGATAAGTGTTTAGTTTTCAAAATTGGATTGTCAGTTTGGATAACTGGAATTTGGAGTGTTTCACGTATTTCTGAGGGAGTACGTGTAAGATCTATCTTGATTTTAGAACCAGCAGTTCAGGGAGTTTTAGTTGTTGATTCAGGCTTGTCTGTAGTTTGATATCCTGTCTTGTTTTGTAAATCTAGATGAGTAGAAGTCTTGTAGCTTAGTAATATTGTTTGTTTGGATTCTATAGAGCGAGTAACCCGGTATTTATACTTGGAGAAACTCGAGACAATTCTGTCTGGAATTCTGTCTAGATAGTTAAATTGGTTTGATTGGATGAATTGGTTGCTATGGTTGTTAGCATATGATTAATATATGCTTGTGTTTTAAAATTAAATCTTAAATTAGATTATTAAATTACCTTTGTTTTAAATTTTGGGGACGAAATTCTTTTAAGGGGGGAAGAATGTGATATCCCGGAAATTTGAGGCAATATCAATTTAATAATCTGTGGTAAAACTAAATTGATTTAATAATATTTGTTAATAATAATTGGAATTGATTTAATAATCTTCTTTTAAACAAATGATTAACTGATAATTTACCTTTTAAAAGCCAATTAAATTGTTTTTCTAGTTATAATATATATATATATCTGTATATATTGTAAATAGGTAATCTTTGTTTTTAGTTTAATAAAATAAAGACATGATTTCTAACTCTAATATTTTGGTAAATTAGGAATTTGATTTTATTTAATATTGAATAAATAATAATATGATCTTAAAATACCCAAGATAAATTTAAATTTGTTTAGAAATAAAATTTAGCTTAGAGTTTAAATTTAAATAAAAAGTTTTGTTTTGTTTTATAGCTTGATAAAATAAGTGACTTGTATTATAGAGAATAGTTCTTTTATAAATTATTCAATAATAATTTATATTTAAACTATATCAATATTGTAATATCTTTGAAAATGGGTTTTATAATATAAATAGAAGTTGATATTTTAAAATGTGTATATTTTTGAAAGAAGCTATGATTTGTAAATTTAAAATTAAGTCTTTCAAAAATGTTAAATAAAATAATACTTTGTAAATCTCAACATAAGCATTTAATTATTTAAGTTAAAAATAAAATAACCTATAAGTAAAATAAATATAAAAGTAAGAACAAGTGTAAAAGGGAGAAGTATATAGGTAATAAAAGCAAGCTAGGCAAGGAAACAAATCTATAAACATTAGTCAACCTGTAAAGAAATATATTCTCACATAATGTATAAATTAAAAATCAGGCTTGTACACATATGATATAGCTGTGAAGAAAATATGCAAGATAAGGAATAAACAAAGTAAAATAGTAAAACAAAAATCTTTGTACAACCAGACAAAATAATTTTGATGTCTGTAAGTAAAAAAATGCAAAACAAAGTAAAGCAACAAAACAAAATATCTAAATACAAAATGATCTGTAGCTTGTAGACTAAGAATCAGACAAGCATAATCATAAAGTACAAACAAAACATATGCAGGTTAGAGAGGAGAAGTAGGAAGCTAACTAAAATATCTTTACATAAGAAATGATTAAACTAGCTAAATAGGGGACATTGGGTACATTACCATTTAATGCTTCTGATTTACAGCAAAACAAGAGTCAGATTCGAAATTTGTTCAAATCTTTTCAGCCTCCATAATAAAGCATTTGCCTGATACAAACAAAAGCAACATTTGTACTTGCATGTGTTTAACCAGATAACACCTACCCTATACAAATCTATTTCTCTATATATATATACTTAGCTTTCAGATTTATTCTAAATATATCAAACCAGAGGAAGATTTTATAACAAGCTTCTTCATTTTATTTTATTTCTCATACAAACTCAAATATAAAAACTGGAAACACTATTCAACAAAACAAACAATGGGGTTGGAAGATTTAAAGCAAAACTGTTCCCAGTTTTAAAGAACAGGCTGTTTCAAAGCAAATGGTGCTCTGTCCCTTCTTTTTAATCAAAGTGAGTAACACCTTTCATTTTAAATACTTAAGCATATATATATGTTGTTAAATTTTGATCTAATATGAGCATATATATTGATGATTTTCTGTGTTTACATGTTACTGCATGTATATGTGTTTGACATCCTATAACCACCTCTGTTTTAAAGGATAGCAACATCAAAAAAATTTAATGATTTAAGTATATTTTGTCTGTTGCAAATTCTTCTCTGAAACTTAGTTGTATTGCTATGTGATAAGTATGAGTACTGTATTATGTATCTCTGGATTCTCTCTGTCTTAGTTTCAGGTTTAAAAATCCTCAACCAAATTCCCTTTTGTTCTTAATTCCAGCTTAACAAGACATAGGTTAACATAAACTGTTTGTATGAATGAAGACTTGAATTTAAATATTGTGAAAGAGTAAAACAATGTTCTTTGTTCTGGAAAACATAATATTACAGAAGAAAACTAAATTTAAGTTACAACTTTAATGAATTTAATTTATGAATTAAGGGTTACTTCAGTTTGATGATTGCTTAAGATCTCTGTTCAAGTTCCTTCATACAAATGTTTTAATTTCAAAACAGTTTCCTCAAGATATAATTAATTGTGTGAGCTTAGTGTTAAGCCAATATAAGTTGTATATTCTAAACTAAATATTTAAAACATGTTTTAAGTTAAAACAGTTAGATCCTAATCTCTGAAAACTGATGTAATATATTTTTTAGGCATAGGTTGACCTGAGTTTTTAAAAGCAAATTTTTTAAAATAAATACAGTTCTTAGTGAAACCTGGACAGTGGGGTTGGGAAGATTATCCACTCTGGTTTGTTCATTTGTTTGCATCATTGGTTGTATCCACTGTTCCATTTAATCAAAGCATTGCTTTTATGTATTGCATGTGTACTGTGTAACCACTGATCAAATAAATATGACTGGGTATACTTGTGTGTGGTCTGCATCTATATTGTGTAGTAGTTTGAGCATTGATCTGGTTGAATTGATTATCTCACATGATTGGTTGAGCTGTTCCAGTTGCCACTCTAACTTGGTAATGCCATTTGAAGTCTGCACTGACCTGAAATGTACATGGGTTGGACCACTAAATTTTGTTTAGCATGTCTCTGTTTGTTTTCATGAATCTGGTGTTGCAGTGATCCTACCTTTGACTGAGTTTGATTTGTATTTCATGTTATTTCCTCTACCTGTACTCAGTTTGGGACTGAATTTCAAGCTTGTTATGGCCTCTGTCTTGGCAAATGCATGATTCTGTTTCACTGCTGTTTCCATGTTTTGTATAGTTGAGATGTTGTCATTTTAAGCCTCGGGATGTACTCGAGTTTTTGTGCATAAGACTCGAAGCAATGACATTATTGACTCGAAGCACATTTGCTCTGGTCTCGGGTAGTATACATTTGCTACAGGTAGCTTGAAACTGCCTGCAGTTTTAAATTTTAAACTAAAATTAAAAACAAATTAAACTGCAAGCTAGTTATAATCAGTGTAAAATTAGTGTAAGGTGATTTAAATGGAAGTCAAATCTAGATTTAAGTTTAATTCTGAATTCATTTTGAAAGTTTCAGGTTTAAAACCTGACAGAAACTAAAAACCTGAACTATATGATTTAAACAATGTTTAAATCCTAGAGTGAAACTCAGTTTTTGAATATCTATCTTAAGGTTTTATAAATAGATTTGGATTTGAAAAATCAAGTTTTTAAAACAAAGTGTTGAAGGGAAGTTTAAATCAAAGTTCTTAAATCTGCAGGTTTACATCAGTTTTAAAATGTCTTTGGAAATTTAAATTTAAATTAAGATTTCAAACAATTGAATTTAAAGGCTTTCTTATTTAAGTTTCATGTATATGTAATTAAAGTTATTCACAAGATTATAAATTGAATTTAAACTTGATAAAGGTTTAAATAAATAATACTTTTGAATCTTAAAATCCAAATGGAATTCAAATTTACAATTTTGGAAGGTAAAGTTTTAACACACATAGATATTAATGAAGTCATTAGTAAAGAAATAAATTATCTTAGGAATAACTAAGGAGTTAAAAATATTTAATGAATGAGTTAATTAATGAATGACTTATGTATTCAATTTATAAATTAATAATTTAGATTAATTTATAATTAGGAATTAATTAAGAAATAAATGTAGAAATGTAATCATGGTAATTAACTAAAGGATTATTAATTAAATTCATGAATGTGATTAATTTTGATAATTAATCAAAATTTATTAGATAATCCTTTATAAATTGTTAAATGTAATTGCTGGATAAAAGTAATGAAGAAATTAATTACTTATTGTAATTAATTTGATAAAATGATTTATTTAAGTTAATTAATTTAGTTTAATTAAGTTAAGAAATCATTTGATGATTTGATTGTATAATCACTTAGTGTATTCAATGGAGCATAATTACTTGAGGAAGTAATTAATATAATTACTGAATGTAATTAGTGAAGTGGATGTTTAATAAAGTAATTGGGATAATTACTTTAGTAATTAATCAAGGGATTAATTAAATGGAGATAATTAGTTATGGGATAATTAATTTGGTAATAAGTAATTAAGGAAAGTTAATTACTGGTTGATATTAATCGAGGTGATAAATAATTATGTTTAATTAAAGTAATTAATAATGAAATTAAGAATATTTTAATTAAGAAATAATAAATAATGTAGTGATTAATTAAAGAAAATGTAGTTAATTGTATTTAATTATAAATAAAGTAATTGAATGTCAATTACTATAAATGATTTAGAATAATTAATTTGTAGAATTAATTAAAGACTAATTACTTACTGTAATTTGAAGGTGATTAATTGAAGAAGTTAATCAAGATAAATATCTAGAGATTAATTAATCAAGTTGATATAAAATTAATTTATGATGGTATAAGCAGGATTTATAGATGAAGTAATTAATTTAATTTACTTTAAATTAATTAGAGATAGAAGTAGTTAATTTAATTCATTTTAAATTAATTACGAAATGGTATGATTATAAATCATTGCTTATGGATGAATGACAGTGATATTTCATTTGATGGTTGTACATTCAGATCTGACTTGAATACTATCTATGTGATATGGATGCTTGATTTAAAATATGATAATATTTAATTATCTGTTTTGATGATAATATGAATTATCTGTTTATGATGATGTGATTATCTATTGTGATATTATGAATTATCCATATGTGTGTATATTGATGATATTAAACTGTTAAGACTAAATAGACAACTTGGCCTTAAAAGACACGTTTTGGATTTCGATGAGACCGGGATCGGGTTTTCCGCATTAGGAACATCCGAAAACCACATCGTTTCCAAATTAACGATAGGTCGTGAATCTGAAGTGAAGATGAAGATTCAGAATGCAAGGGTTATCGTCGTTAACTCTGAGGGTGATTCCAAAATGAGTGTAACGAGATAATGCCTTCGGTTTCGTTCAAACCCGGAACGAACTTGTATGGATTGAATGCTTTCAACACATCGTCAGGCGGGCGATGAGCATTCTAAGAAATGTATTCTATAAAGGTAATCGTAGCCTCAAGCCTCATCAACCGGGAATGGCTAAAACAGGGGAGGTGCAGCAAGGTTAGGTGGGTCATGCCCAAGCAGGACAAGGATATTCCCCTGTCTAGATGTCCCTTTTATTTCGGCTTAGTGGGCAGTAGCGACGGCTATCTGCGGGGTTATCTTGTTCGGGACTTTTCAGTAAGGAATGGTTCCGGCCTTGTGTTGCAGGGGATGAAGGGAGTAATCCTCGGTACGGTGATCTAGGCCCCGTACTGTGACGGGCGGTACCCCAGTAGCCCTGCCATTGTATGGAATCCACAATCCAATAAGTGCCAACGGTTTTGATTGTATTACCCACTTTTGTGGCTAGTAGCTGGAATTTAATAGATGTAACAATTTCGGCTATTTTCTATTTACTTGAAAACCCTAGACACTATTATAATATCACAGAATTTCCTATCAAATGTTTTGGTTAGCGTAAGGTAAAAACTTTTTCATGTTTATGTGTGGGAAGTCTTACGTGATACCTTTGTTTTTAAAAGATTTTCAAAGTTAAGCAACTTTAACCTGCTACTCATACCAGACCCATGTCTGACCCGGAGTTTATTTTTGTTTTTCATAAACTCTCGGGTACCCAAATTTTTACGGGTAGCCAAGGGATTCAGGTTAGCTTTGACGCAATCTGGAGGAGCAATGGAGCAGGAGGCTTCAGCGTTGTAGATATATATTTATAGTTCCGCTGTGTTGGTATCTCTGAGTCATTTGTTTGAGTTGAGTTGTATGAACTGGACAGGTGTTTATAACTGTCTAGTATATGATGTATTATCTGTATAACTCTGATTGATGTTGTATATTATGCAAATACTTATGTGATTTATTATAATTTATTCGTTCCGCTGTGAGATTCTGATGTTGTTGTTCTTTCTTCTCTATCTTTTCTATTTTCTCACCCCTTTCTTTCTTCTAGACGAAGCGGTTTTCTGGGCATAGAAAGCCGGGTCGTCACATATAGTTTAGTCCATTGAATAAGGGTGATCTTTGGGTAGATTGTCCTTCCGCAAATGTAGAATTATAGGTAGATGTTGTGCTTGCGTTATTTTCCATATTATCAATATGTCTAATAATGGCGTTATGGTTATATGACGACCTTGCTTTGATACCAATTGAAAGAGGCTATGCGGTAGGATCGTGTAATATGGAATAACGAAATTGTCTGGGTAGATAAAGTAAGTAAAAGAAAGATAGACACCAGGATTTTATACTGGTTCGGACGTCTAGTTCTACGTCCAGTCCCTAAGCTTTACTTAGGAATTCCACTAACTAAAATCCTCGCTTAACCCGGAGGAATAGGTTTACAACTTACCCGAACAACCGAACGGGATTTCTTGCCTCAACTACTAAAGAGGACTTCAACTCAATTACTAAAAACAATATTCGACTTGTTGTGTTCTTGTCAACACTGATGAGTCTAATGTAGTACAATATTCCTATAATCTTATCCTCGAGAGTATGCAATGTATTTGTGAAGATTTAGGAAATGTGAATTGCTATGAATCAAAAGAATGTTAAAAACAAAACAGTGATTCAAGCAATAGATTGGTGATTGCTTTGAAAACTTCAGAGAATATGAAATATGTTTAAGAAAATAGTGAGATTAAAGCATAAGAGAATTGGTAATTTTGAAGATGTTAGAAGCATGTATATATAAGTGTAGAAGAGATGAATTTGTTGGCTAGAGATGTAGACAAGAGATGCTTTCATTTCCATTGGAGAATGGTTGCAACTCTTGGGAGGAAGAAGGTGTCCATTCAGAGAAAATTCGCAGGTTCAAATTCAGTTAACTGAGCAGGGATTTCAGTCAGCTGAAAATGTAAAGTAAAATTTTCAGGAACAAATTCAGTCGACTGAGAAGGGTGTTTCAATCGACCGAAACTGTACATGTTTGTGTATGTGTAACAGGTTTAGTCAACTGAAGTTTTCTGTTCAGTTGACTGAACTAGTTGCATATTGTAATTCTGTAACAGGTTTAGTCAACTGAAATTTCCTGTTCAGTTGACTGAACTGGTTGCATGTTGTAACTCTGTAACAGTTTTAGTCAACTGAAATTTCCTGTTTAGTTGACTGAACTGGTTGCATGTTGTAATTCTGTAACAGGTTTAGTCAACTGAAATTTCTTGTTCAGTTGACTGAACTGGTTGTTTCTGCACAGTGAACACTTAACTAAAATATTAAGTTTATGAAATGCGTTCTAGTGTTTATGCAAGCCTCTTGATGATAGATTTTAACAATAAGTCTAAACTAAGACCTATATAGAGATCATACTCATGTTTATCCTTGGTTTTTATCGTTCTTCCTTTAGCTTTGCACATATCTCTTCCTTTTTGAAGCACATTATCATTGATCAAAATCTAGCATATCAACACAGAGTTCTTCGAGATAAGAAAATTTTAGACTATTATATCGATATCTTCTAAACAAAGAAAGAAAAACAAAATTTGATAAGTTTATTTTGAATTAAGTCCAAATCAATTTTCTAGAAAAATCGCGCTTGTGTAGTTGAGTGATCATAACGGAAAATCCATTTAAATGAACGTTTTTTATGAAAAAATATGAAATAAATTTGATAAATCTATCTAAATAGTTTAGAAGCTATTTGAAGTGGAAAATATGAATTTTCAAATATTAAAAAGTTGTTTAAATCAAATAAGCTTATATAGCACTTTCCGTATCACTTTTATGCTGTGAATTCTATAACTTTCTGAATATGAGTTTAAACTAACAATTTTTCCTAAAATCTACTGTGAATGTTTTAAAAGGAAAATTAAGCATTTAAAAGATAATTTTGAATTTTTATAATCAATTTCAAAATAAAGTTGATAACTGAGTATGCGAAAATGACCAATACATTTGTCCCGCATGCGAGATCTGGGAAGACAAAACAAGGCATTTAACTAAGGTTGGAGATGGAGTAACCAGTGCCTTGAACTTACCTGGTCTATGTTTTCTTTTCTTCGGCGAGGTGTGGAGCAGATCGAAAGGAAAGCCCGGACGATCTAAAAAATTATACTAAGTTTTTCCAAAATAAAAGAGAATTACTATTTTCCAGAAGTTAAGCAATTTAAGTATGAAAAGTTCAATCTCCAAAATGAATAAATCGCAACTTGGATTGCATAGAGATGGTCTTCTTATACTTGGTGTTAAATTCCAAAGAGGGAACCCGTCCTATTCGTGGAATTTAAAAGGTGATTTCACCGTTATTCCTCCCATAGCACTTACTGAATGCAGAAATTGATGTTGAGTAAAATCAGAATGATTTCTATGATCCTATTCACTCAAAAATGTTTGCTAAAAGGTTTATCGTAAATGATGTCTTAAATAACATTGTTTTTCACCTGCCAAAAAGTTATCGTAAATGATGTCTTAAATAACATTGTTTTTCACCTGCCAAAAAGTTAAGGAACTTGGATCAAGAGTTAAATGAGGAAATTTGAAATATTATCCAAGCAAAAGAATGAATTTACTTAGAATTACACGAAGACAAAAGAAAGAGATTTTGAAATCATCTGAAAATTAAAGTAAAAGAGACTCAATAAATCCTATACACTCATATTCACTTTTTATCGATAATTGGATTTTGAAGGAACCAGGGTCGAATTTGGGTGATTCCTATCTAAAAACCACTTTGAACCAGTTTACGTGTTCGAAGAATGAAGATGTTTGAAGATGGAGATATTGAGATGAATAATAACGAAGGACTACTTGTTGATTAATTGGGGATAAAATCCTGATTCACTATATTGTGGCAGTGGTTTCTTTGTTGTGAAAAACCTCAAAACTACAAGGACTTCTCACCTAGTAATGGCCGTGGAAAGTACCTTCGGTTGTTCGATCTCAGAACAAACTTGTATGGAAGAATGTTTGACCTTGCATTGCAAATCATAACGAGCGATCTCTATAAAAGTATATCAGTCGGTGGCGGAGAAGACACCTTCTCTTAGCTTACACCCTTTCTCGAGACATACGAGCTCAAGAAGTTATACGTTTATAGAAATCGGTCGTGTGAATGTAGAATAGCAATGTGGCATTCAAAGTGAAGGAAGATGTGCTATTTGAAAAGATAATCGTAGGCTCGAGCCTCATCAACCGAAAATGACCGAAATAGGGTTAGATGCAGCAAGGCTAAGTGGGTCATTCCCAATTAGGGTATGATCATTCCCTTCTAGATATATTTCTTCCTACTATGACGTTTGGGATGTAAATTAATGTGGATGTATGCGAAGAGAACTCCCAGATAAAGGTCGATAACGACTAGGGGATGATATATTCGGTATTATCTAGTTACAGAGACAGGTCGGTACTATTATGTTTATGTTGCATGGCTGTGAGTAGTATATTAGCAAGCGTGCATGAAGGGTAGAGGAGTTGTAATTATTTTTGTATGTTTGTTTACCTAGAACTATATTTTATATATAAAAGAATAATTTCAAAGAAAAATTAATACAGTTACTTCTGTATGTTTGTTTGTTAGGAAATGATAATAATCAGTTACTATCATTTATTGTTTGACTGGTTGCGCTCAGCCAGTTTTTGAGCAGTTTTACCTTTTCACTGCATGGATGGTTATAACGTAATTGTGAGAACATTGAAACAAACACCTTGTGAATTAAATTTCATGGTTTTTCTATAAAGTGTTCGATGATAATGTTGGGTTAAAATTTAATCTAGTAAAACCTATTTTTTAATTGAACAAAGATATACATTAGTGAGATTATTTTATATAAGAAAGTGAAATTATTAAATATGATCTATAAATAAAAAGGACTTGAAACTGAGAATTTGAGGACTTAAATTCCGGTCCTTTTGAAAATTGTTTTTTTCAAAGTTCCGATAAAAATTGTAATGGTATTCTTTAAAAATATTTGTGTATATAAATGTTTTAAAAAGTATTTTAAAGGATATAGAAAGCACTAAACTCAGTTTGGCCATTTGAAATAATTCCGATGATGATTGTAGAATCATCGGCATTCATTTTTAAATTTCTAAGTGGAAAAACGCTACCATAATAAATTGCTATAGAATCATTTTGGGTAAGACAAATTTTGTTTAAAATTATAAAAGTATAATTTGATATATATATAAAAAGAGATATTTATATTTTATTTTATTTTAAAATGATTTGAAATAAAACCTATGCGTTTAATTCTGAAGTTCTTAACTAGCTTATTTTAGGGACTCGTGTATCATAGTTTGGTTTGGACATCTCATTATGATATTGTGTTTGGAAATTTTCATTTGTTGAAATGAAATGAAATTTTTAGTAATTTTTGAAAGTCAAAAAACTTCCAAAGTTAGTATAGAAATTGAAGCTAAATGTTTTTGAGAAATTATAATAGAACAAGTTTTGGTAACTTGTAAATTTGAGAGGATAGTAAGAATTAAAACCAGCTTTAATTTTGTCGAACATCTTGGTTAAGTAAAAAAAACTCATATTGTATATATATACCCTCAAGATATAGTAGGGTACTATACAAGTTAAAACTTAAGGTTTTATGAAATATTTTCATAAATAATTTTGGAAGTAAAAAGAAATACGTAAATGTGACATCTCTAATTTTTGATAACATTATTCAAGAAATTTAATTAGATAAATTAAATAGAATAATGATCATAAGGAGATTGAGATTTGAATAAATTATATATAGGGCCATGCTTATTAACTAGATAAATGGGCTTTATAGTGTTTTATTGGTTAATTAAACTACACATGGGCATATTAGTAAATTAACTAATTTATTATACATGGCTATGACTTCTTATTTTTGTCCATTCACATTTCATTTCTCACGATCCTAAATACAAACCTAAAACCTAAACTAAAGCTGGTCATTACCAAGGAAGAAAGGAAGCAATTTTAATCAGAAGCCAGGGAGGATTAATCAACAACAAATCACTAATTCCTTATTAAGTTTAAGGCGAATAATAATCTTCTACCATCTCTATTTTATTCTATGATTATATAGTTTTGGATTTATGATATAAATTCATTTTTGTGATAAAATGGATGATGATATTCTTAAGTTATATTATGATGACTTGTTTTAGTTCATAAGCATATGAATTTGCATGGCTTTAACATAAAAAAAGAATATATGATTTCAGAATTCCATGGAAAAAATTTATGTTAAGCAATACATGATTTTGGAGATGGGTTTTAATTTTCATGATTTTTCAAGCTATGGAAATTTTATTATGAATTTTTGATGAAAGATATAATATTATCTGGTTTAAAATTTATATCTAGAATTTCAGGAAGGAATTGGGTCTAAAATTTTAATATGTTTGATTACATGATGAAATTGATTTTCTGTGATTTTTTGGAATTTTCCCCAATTGAGTTATTTTGGGAAATAAATCATTTTAAAAGAGGGGCTTTTCTACAAGATGTCAGCTTTTGTTTTAATGTGTGGCAGTTTTAAAGGTAAAGTATTTGAAAAAAAAATATGACAACTAATCAATAGTTTACAAATAGGCAAGTTGTTAGAAAGTAATTGTTAAATGTTGCTATAATTCAGCCTTTAAACCAAAAAAGGTGTTCCACCCTTATTAGTAAGGACCATTCGACACCTTTGATTCCGCCTCATCCTAGTCGAAACCCACACAGTTAAAACTACCATAGTCAAAACCAATACACGAGATATCACTTAGATGGTATGCAGTGGATTGGAAGGAAGGCGGAACCACGATGTCGAAAGGGTAGCTTCCGATGGGTTCGAAACCCTACTTTGTTTTCAAAAATTAAAATCTTGCCTAGTTTTACCTAAAGCTTTCGACACGGACAAAAGCTATGTTTTTGAAAAGGTTTTATAATTAGCTTTCGAAGAAGGTTGTCATGTTGTATTAAAGTATTTGCTTTCGAAGGAGTGCCATTTCCTTTAAATAATTGCTTTCGAAAGGGTAGGTTTAGGCCAATCAAAACCAAGCCGCTAATCCCCCTTTTGACTACATTGAAGTCGTCTATGTTATCAAAGGGATTACTTCTATTTTAACCTAAGCTTTTTCTTAAATGCTTTTCAAGGGGTTGAGGGTTTCGAAGGTGATGGAATAGAAAGGGGATTTCGACTCTGTCCTTTAAAGCCTTTTATTTTAAAAGGTTTTGCTTTCGACTAAGATGGGTCTGACACTATCAATTTTTCCCCAATTTTTTTTTTGTTGGTTTCGAAAGAGATACTTTTGTATCTAACCATTTTGACCCAATGATTTTTAAAGAGTAAACCCAATGCTTTCGAAAGGGGGTGCTTTTATTTGTCTTGAAGCTCTATATGTTAAAAAGAAGATTTATTACCATCGAAAGGGATAATAGGTTTCGAAAGAGAATGTTTACTAAGGGCTTCGAATGGTATGTATACAATGTTTTAAAAAGAAGTTTTTACTTTCGAAGGAGGCTATCCAGAGGATTCGAGAGACATGTTTTTTATGGTTTCAAAACATAAACCCAATCTCAATTTAAAGTGACAACCTTGGCACAAAATAATTTTTTTGAAAATACTATTCACATTGTTATTAACCCATAACTGTATTTTAGGGTAAAGGGAAGAATAACTAGTTAGGTTGACCAGTAGTGAATATAATTTAACAGACGTTAAATTTAATTAAAGATTGGCAGAGGATAATAGGTTTACAGTAAGCCTATGAAAACTGTATGATATTGGCAGGGGCCAATAGGTTCATAGTCATCTCATGAAAACTATGATTTGATACTGGCGGGGGCCAGTAGGTTTGTAGTTAGCTCATGAAAACTATTTCCAGATTAGGATATTGGCACTCAGCCAATAGGTTCCTAGTTAACCAATGTAAACTAGGATAAAAAATATATGATATTGGAGTTACCAATAGGTTCTTAGTGATCGCATGAAAACTAAGTAATTGGACAGATAGTCCTTATTATTTTACAGGTTAATAGTAACCCTAGAAACTATAATTGAGATAAATAGTCAGAATGAATGAGAATGGGTAATCCAGAATTGATTTAGTTGTTTGCATATCATCACAACATTTTGAAATACTATGTTTTTAACCATTGTGGATACAGGAGCATGGTATATGGTTTTATAAATGTTTTGGGATAATAGTAGGAGGAAAACCTATTCCGCTAAGCGGCATGGTCGCCTAGATATCCAAATGGTTTGAGATGGTAAATTATTATTTATATCAGGCTTTATGTCTGACTCGAAGTTTTTGTTTTCCCCTTAAACTCTTTGGAACTTAATTGATTTTGAGTAGGCTGAGAGTTAAGGTTTCTAGGTGTTCTTTTAGACGAATAAAAACTTCCGATGACGTGCAGGAGGCAAGATTGTTTTTAGTGTTCTTTTATTTCCGTTGTGTGTCTTGTTTGTTAAGGCAAACTATTTTCTTGCCTATCTATATACTCTGATCTAACAAGGGGGCATCTTCATATGTTGCTCTTGGCGTATTTTGTAATAGTTTATATGTTATCTAAATGTGGTCTGCGAATTGGGATTGTGTAATCAATTTGGAATATTTTTAAATGGAATGTGGAATTTGCTTTGTTTTTTAATTTTTTTTCATATTCTTGTGTTTCTCTGCATCAATGTATCTAATATCGTCGTGTTTGGCCATCGAGAATTAATAACTATGGATGACTGCAGCATCTGTAGTCATTAGTTTTGGGCCTTCAAATAGGGGGACGTAACAAGTTGGTATCGGAGCATAGGTTTATGAAACTTTAAAAGAAACTTAAGTACGTATCCCCAACTCTCTTAGATCATTCTTTTGTATCTTACTACGGCTCTTATGTAGATTTACGAGAAAGGAGATATGGAAACAAGAAACGTTGGAATGATTTTAAGACGAGATTTGAGTAGAAGTTTGTATCGGAGTTTGTTAAGTCTAACTGATGAGGAAATTTATGGATTTAATATAAGGAGAGATGTAAGTGGTTGAGTATGCTAACAAGTTTGAAGAGCTGTCTAGATATTAATATGCTATTATAGATACTGACATCAAAAGGAATGAGAAGTTCATTTGAGGGTTTGAGGCCTGAGCTTGCTAGAATGACCATGACACATGTCCATGATCCCTGTAATATAGTGGTGGAGATGGCCATCTGCTATGAGGAGTTGCTTGCTAATATAGCTAAAGAGAAGTCAGTGGAAACTCAGGATTCTCAGGGGAATAAGAGAAAGTTTTGAAAGAAGAACGGAACCCAAAAGGAGATACTGCCAAGAAGTCAAAGGCTGAGGTAGTTTGCTATAAGTATGACAAGAAAGTTCACATTGTTAATGAACGTCGATCAGGAAATGGGAAGAAAACTGCAATTTAGAAGAATATGAAATTCTGCAAATGTGATCAAGTTGGGATTACAAGATCAGTGTCCAAAGCTAGTTAGGGAGGAAAAATGATTTTTTTGCTATAGGACCAGCTAGGCCTACTGTAGTAGATAAGGGAAAGACTACGGAGGAAGATACGCTCTTGGTTCAGTGTATTTCAGTTAGAGTACTTTTTGATACCGGTGCATCACATGCATTTATATCTCACTGTTTAGTTGATAGATTATGTCTAAAAACCACCTACCTTTTACTTCTTTAAGGTTTGCGAATCTAATGGAAGGGTATGCAACTCTAGGGTTAAGATGTGACTAGTTAGAAATTGACTTGTTAGGTCATAAGTTTGCATGAAGTTTGTATGCTATCGATTTTGTAGATTTCAAGATCATTTTGGGTATGCATTGGTTGAGTAGGTATGAGGCTAAAATATTTTACCAGGATAGAGAAATTTCACTAAGACACCCTGATTGTCATAACCAGTGATATTCTTAGTAGAGAATACTGACTGGAGTGTTAGTGCTTTGCTCAATACTATGGAGGTAGGAAATGAGTTAATTTTGGTTCAGGTAGCAAGAGTATTTGCAGATGTTTTTAAGCCAGTCATTGGGCTACCCCCAAAAAGAGCTGTTGAGTTTAGAATAGATCTTGTGCCAGGAGATGAACCTGTAAGTAGACCACCTAGCAAGATGACACCAACTGATATGAAGGAATAGAAGGTGCAGCTAGTGGATTTAGAAGAAAGGAATTTTATTAGACCAAGCAATTCACTTTGGAGAGCGGCCACGATGTTCACGAAAAAACTAGATGGGTCGTTAAGGATGTGTATTGACTATCTTAAGTTAAAAAAAGACAATTAAGAATAAGTATTCTTTGCCAAGAATAGATGATCTGTTCGATCAGTTGAGTGGAGCCAGAGTGTTTTCCCAGTTGGATTTAGCGATAGGTTTCCATCAGTTAAGAGTGGCTGAGGACAGTATTCCTTTGACAGCATTTCGAACTAGATATGATTCATATGAGTGGTTGGTAATGCCATTTGGATTGACGAATGCACCTGCTTTCTTCATAGATTTGATAAATCAAGTTTTCCAAGAGTATTTGGATAGGTTTGCACTGGTGTTTATAGATGACATTATAGTATACTCTAAGGATAAGAGAAAGCATAAAGTTCATCTTAGAGTGATGCTTGAGACGCTGAGGCGGAATCAGCTAAAGGCGAAGTTTACCAAGTGTCATTTCTAGAAGAAAAAGGTAAAGTTTCTTGGTCACATGGTTTCATAGAAAGGATTATCAGTCGATCCAGATAAGATTGAAGCTGTGAATAATTGGAAGAGACCGAAGACGGTGACTGAGATTAGGAGTTTTCTTGGATTTTGCTGGCTATTACCAAAGATTTGTTAAGGATTTCTCGTGGATAGCAGCACCCTTAACTAAGCTAACCAGAAAGGAAATGAGATTTGTTTGGTCCGACAAATGTGAGGAGGCATTCCTTAAGTTAAAGCATTTGTTTACCAATGCACCAATATTAGCAGCTAGGAGGCATTCCTTAAGTTAAAGCATTTGTTTACCAATGCACCAGTATTAGTAGTTCTAGACGAAAATCAAGAATTTGTGGTGTATATTGATGCATGTGGAACTGGTTTAGGAGCAGTGTTGATGCAGAATGGTAAAATCATTGCCTACACGTCTAGGCAGCTTAGACCGCACAAAGTTAGATATCCTACTCATGATTTGGAGGTGGCAGCTGTGATCTTTGCATTAAATATTCGGAGACATTATCACTTAGGGAAGAGATTTGAGTTGTATACTGATCATAAGTCTTTACGGTATTTATTCTTTCAGAAGGAGTTGAATATGAGACAGTAGAGGTGGTTGGAGATTTTGACTACTTATGATTTTGTTATAAAATATACACCAAGGAAAGTTAATAAGGTGGCTAATGCTCTTAGCAGGAAACATCAGAATGTGGTTTCAGCTATGTTGGAGGAATATAAAGATTTAGAAGCTTTCTCAGTTGCGATGTGTAGTTAAGATCAACTGTTGGTTCTAGCCAGAGTGCCGCCAAGTTGTCTTGTTTAAAAGTTCGACTAGTATTGATTGAGAAAATTACTTCTAAGCAAAAGGAGTATCTTGTATTAGCTGAAAGGATCAGAAGATTTAAGGTTGGAACCGAGTGATTTAAAGGATTTTAGCCTTCACCAGAAAGGGTGGCTAAGAAAGAAAGAATGGTTGTGTGTTCCAAATGTAGAATACTAAAGAAAGAAGTTCTTAGAGAATGTCATTGATCCAAGTTTACGATTCATCCTGGAGGAACCAAGATGTATCAGGATATGAAGAGGAGCTTCTATTAGGAAAGCATGAAGAGGGATGTTGGCTTGTGGGTTAGACAGTGTGCAAACTATCAACAAGTGAAACCTGAACATTAGAAACCAAGTGGGTTACTACAGCCTTTAGTGATTTCAGTTTGGAAATGGGATTCAACATCCATGGATTTTATAGACGGATTGCCAAGGTCAAATATGGTTAATAAAAGTATATGGGTTATAGTGGATTGATTGACAAAGAGTACCCATTTCATTCTAGTTAATTCAACCAGAACGACACCTATTTTAGCTAAGTTGTTCCTAAAGAACATAGTTACACTGCATGGAGTTTTTAGTAGTATAGTCAATGACAGAGATGCATTGTTCATTAGTGAATTCTGAAAGAGTCTACTAAAAGTAACGGATACCAAGCTTAATATGAGTATTGCATATCACCCTCAGACATATGGGTAGACATAGAGAGTTAATAATGTACTCGAAGATTTATTGAGAGCTTGTGTATTAGATTTTGGTGGATCTTGGGAGGATCGCCTACATTTGGTTGGGTTTTCCTATAATAATAGTTATCTGACTAGTATAGGAATGGCGTCGTTTGAAGGTTTGTATAGAACATGCAAATTACCAGAATGTTGGTTGGAGACAGATTAGTCTTAGGTCGAAATTTGATTAGGAAGGCGCCAGAGAAGATTGAGTTAATCTGGGAAAGGATGAAGGAAGCTCGGTCCAGATAGAAGAGTTATGCAGTAAGAGGCGCAAGGACCAAGAATTATCAGTTGGAGATAAGGTTTTCATTAAGGTGTCGCCTATAAAGGGTATGATACAATTTGGAAAGTCGAGGAAGTTAGCTCCAAGATATGTAGGTCCATTCCAGATTATAGAGAGGATTGAAAAGCTCGCATACAGAATAGAGTTATCGAGCAGTTTGGCAGGTGTTTATAATGTATTTCATGTGTCTCATCTTCGTAAGTATATGCATGATCCAGAGACTACTATTCCTTCGATAGGGTTGGATGACTTAGTGGTAGAACCTAATTTGACTTTTGTTAGACAACCAGTTCGGGTGGTAGCTAGAGATGAGAAAAGATTAAGAAACAAGACAGTCAAGTTGGCGAAAGTTCAGTGGAGCAACAATGAAAAGGACTGTACTTGAGAGACAAAGGACATGATTAGAGATATTTTTCTTGATTTTCTTTGAGGGTGTATCTATATTTGATTTATATTGATAGTTGCTAGTCAGTTAGACTAGTATGATTGTTAGGAGTTGTTACAGATGGTTGCTATATTTAGTATTTAGTCCTTACTGAATTTCGAGAATGAAATTCTTAAAGGAGGGAGCCTGTAACATCCATAATTTTTGGTAATATTATTTAGAAAATTTAATTAAATAAATTAAATAGAATAATGATGATCAGGAGATTGAGATTCAAATAGATTACATATAGGGTCATGCTTATTAACTAGATAAATGGGCTTTAAAGTGGTTTGTTGGTTAATTAAACTACACATGGGCATATTATTTAATTAGCTAATTTATTATACACGGCTTTAACTTCTCCTTTTTGTCCATTCACGTTTCATTTCTCACAATCCCAAATACATACTTAAAACCAAAACTAAAGCCGGCCAATACCAAGGAAAAAAGGAAGAAATTTTAACAAAAGCTAAGGATCAAAAGCTAGGGAGGATTAATCAGCAACAAATCTCAAAATCCTTATGAAGTTTAAGGTGAATAATAATCTTCTACGATCTCTATTCTATTCTATGATTACATAGTTTTGGATTTATGATTTAAATTCGTTTTTGTGATAAAATGGATGATAATATGCTTGAGTAATATTGTGATGATTTGTTTTAATTCATAAGCATAAAAATTTGCATGTCTTTAACATAGAACCGAGAATATATGATTTCAGATTTCCATGGAAATATTTTATGCTTAGTAAAACATGATTTTGGAGATGGGTTTTAATTTTTAGAATTTTCCAAGTTATGGAAATTTTATTATAAATTTTTGACGATAGATATGATATAATTGGGTTTAAAATTTATATCGAGAATTTCAGGAAGGAATTAGGTCTAAAATTTTAATATGTTTGACTACATGATGAAATTAGAATTCTATGAATTTTGGAGATTTTTCCTAGTTGAGTTATTTGGGGAAATAAATCATTTTAAAAGAGGGTTTATTTTTTGTATAATGTCAGTTTTGATTTAACGTTAAATACCTTTAGTTTGGATCTAAATTAATGTGGCAGTTTTAAAGGTAAAGGATTTAAAAAGTTTTTATGACAACCAATTAATAGTTTACAAATATGCAAGTTGTTAGAAAATAATTACTAAAGTTGCTATAATTTAGCCTTTAAACAAGAAAAAGGTGTTCCACCCTTATTAGTAAGGACCTTTCGACACCTTTGATTCGGCCTCATCCCAGTCGAAACCCACACAGTCGAAACTACCATAGTCAAATCAATACACAAAATATCACTTAGATGGTATGCAGTGGATTGGAAGGAAGGCGGAAGCCATGATTTCGAAAAGGTAGCTTTCGATGGGGTCGATACCTTGCTTTGTTTTTTTATAAGTTGAAGTCTTGCCTAGTTTTACCAAAAGCTTTCGACACGGAGGAAAGCTATGTTTTTTAAAAGGTTTTATAATTAGCTTTCAAAGAAGGTTATCATGATGTATTAAAGTATTTTCTCTTGAAGGAGTGCCTTTTTCTTTAAACAATTGCTTTCAAAAGGGTAGGTTTCATTCAAGTCGAAACCAAGCCGCTAATCCCACATTCGACTGTATTGAAGTCATCTATGTTGTCGAAGGAGTTACTTCTGTTTTAACCTAAGCTTTAAACTGGATGCTTTCAAAGGGTTTGATGGTTTCGAAGGTGATGGAGTCGAAAGGGGGTTCGAATAAGATGGTTCCAACACCATTAATTTTTCCCTAAAACAAATTTTTGTTGATTTCGAAAGAGATACTTTCATATATAACCATTTTTACCCAAATTATTTTTAAAGAGTAAACCCAATGCTTTCGAAAGGGGGTACTTTCATTTGTCTCGAAGCTCTATATGTTAAAAACAAGATTTGATACCATCGAAAGGGATAATATGTTTCGAAATAGAATGTTTACTAATGGCTTCGAAAGGTATGTATACAATGTTTTAAAAAGAAGCTTTTGCTTTCGAAGGTGGCTATCCAGAGGTTTCCAGAGAGATGTTTTCATGGTTTCAAAACATAAACCCAATCTCAATTTAAAGTAATATTCATGGCATAACATAAAAATTTTGGAAATATTATTCACATTGTTATTAACCTATAACTATATTTTGGGGGAAAGGGAAGAATAATCAGTTAGGTTGACCCAGCAATGAATATAATTTAACAGATGTTAAAATTTTAATTAAAGATATTGGCAGAGACCAATAGGTTTACAGTAAGCCCTTGAAAACTGTATGATATTTGTAACAACTCGATATTTTCAGCCACTCGCAGCCACACATGTCGGACTTGAATTGCTCAAAATACCGCATTGTAAATAAATTTGGAGCAAATGAAATACAAATCACAGAATCACAGACACAGAAATATCAGAATAACTCGCAACGGAAATTAAAATACCATAGTAGTTCATGAAGCTACTATAACAAACTCTCAAAACATACTGGTCTGAAAAACATATATAATAGAAATCTCAAATACATAGCAGTTTATAAATACCAGAACTGAAATAGAACAACTGAAACTGAAAGGGAACAAATAACTAGACAAGCAGAATCTCCAGCGATTCCTAGCTCCAGAAAAGAAATCCAAAGCTAAGCTGTAAATACTCAGGCTGACCCGAGCGTAAAGTAAAATACAAAACACTCGAGTCAGAACATATATAATTATATAATGTAAACCAACTCAAGTGAACTGTAGTAGTAATGTACAATAACTTAAAGGATGCTTGGGATCGCCCATCCTTTAAGGATCAGTTAAACTATAAATTAAATACATCCCGTGGTTAAAGTTTCAAATAGTAATTTATATTTCGAAATCAAATATCATTTCAAAATTAAATATCATTCAAAAATCCATTTCAAAATATCATATCTTCCAAACCACATTCATTTATTTAAAATACCATTTCAACACACATTTCAAAATTATTTATATTTCAAAACCAATTACTTCATTTTAAATCATAAAATGAATCTATTATATTTAATAATTAAATTATTCAATTTTCAAAATTTTAATCTTTCAAAATTCATTTATTCACTTAAATTTATTAAAAAATGAAAATTCAACTTTTGCAGCATTTAGGAAAAAAATGTCATGGAAAGTTACTTTTAAAACAATTCAATTTAACAAAAGGCAGCATTCAAAATGTTGTGATAGGGTTACATTAATTCAAATAAAACATTAGTTAAATTCAACAATTATAGCACTTACAAAGTGCTATAATAGCCTTTAATTCAATTTAGCCGTTTAGTTCATTTCTATCAACTACAGCATTTACCAATGCGGGAATATACTTTACATTAGAAATAATAACATTTCAAAAATGCTGTTAATTAAATTCCAAATATTCAATATAATTTCACAAATAATTAATTTTTTATTTAAATCATTTAAACTTATAAAATCATATATTTTTACTCTTATAACCATCAATTAATTTTCCTTAAATTCATGATTTTATAAAGTTAAATTTCCATTCAAAAATCAATATTTAATAATAATACACTTATTAAATTCCAACATTCAATTTCAATTCATATAATTAAATTTAACTAAACACTTAAGTTTAAATTTCAAAATATAACTTATTTTACATTTTATTTACTTAACTTCAAAATTCAATTTTAAACAAAATTCACAATTTTCCAATTTAAGTTATATTTCAAAATTCAACTCAATATTCATTTATTTCACACTTAACTTATTCAAAATCTATTAATATATTATAAAAATCATTTTAAATTCATTTAATTCAAAATATCATAAATTTATCATATTTAATTTAAATTCCATTTATAATTAAATCAAAATTTCCAAAACAACTTTTATTTCAAATTTTCACTTTATCATTAATTTATTTCACTTATAAAATCTCAGAAAAATCAAAATACTTTACAAAAATCATTTTTAATTAAGTTGAAATCAAAATATTATAATATTTACATTTCTAAAATATTTTAAAATTTTTAGAAAAATATTTTTTAACCACGGGTCTGTATATCATTTTCTACACTAGGTAAAGTGGTACGGGTAATATATCATTTCAACCTGTAATTTACAAGGAAAACCCAGGTTTTATCATTTCAAACCCGTTGTCCCAAGTAAAATGAAATATTTTAAAATAGTTCAGGCCTATCATTTCAGCCCATAACGATTTTCCCCTATTCTAAAGTCCGTTCGGGTATGTATCATTTCAACCCATAGTGATTCTATCTACAGGGAACTTGCAATGGTGAACTGATATATATACGAACAGAATAACATGATATAACAGTAACTTATGATATAACAGGTGTATAAACATATGTGAGCATCATATAATCCTAACATGGCAGATATAGTGTGACAGCCCGTAAATCCGTACCCCTTGAATTAACACTATTCTACCTCTATTAACTCAAGTGGCACAGAAATACGAACCATTAGGGTTAAAGAAGAAGAGATAGAGGAAGAAGAAACTAAAACAATATCAGAATCTCACAGTCGCAGCGGAATAAAATATAATAGTAAATATAGAACTTTACACTAAATGAAATCTATTACTGTCTTATACATCATATCATCAGAGTATCTCATACATCAACAATCACAAATCAGACTTATCATACAATCACAACAGCAGATATATATAGGTACATATAATACGTCTTGGACTCCAGCTCCTCTCCTGCTCCATAGCATCCTGACCTGAACATATAATACTCGGTCTGACCCGAGCATTATAATGAAATAACACCCGAGTCAGTCTGGAATACCAGCTGATACTAAATATGCATCCAACTTGATTATTAAAGTTTCAAAAATCCTTTGAAAAACAAAAGCATCTCGTAAGACCACGCCACAAATAAACATGTCGGGTTTTTACCTTACGATAGCTAAAACACTTTTTATAGAAATCCTCTGATATTATAATAGGGTCTATTTATAAATACTTATAAAATAGCCGAAATTGTTACATCTATTAAATTCCAGCTACTAGCCACAAAAGTGGGTAATACAAACAAAACTCGTACAAGGCTCGTAGGGAGAATGGATTTCCAACAATGACTAGGCACTGGGGTACCACCTGTCACAGTACGGGGCCTAGATCACCGTACCGAGGATTACTCCCTTCATCCCCTGCAACACAAGGCCGGAACCATTCCTTACTGAACAGTCCCGAACAAGATAAACCCCGTGGTTGGCGCGACCAACCACCCACTAAGCCGAAATATATATATAAGGGACATCTAGACGGGGGAAATATCTTGTCCTTCTTGGGTATGACCCACCTAACCTTGCTGCATATCCCCTGATTTTCAGTCATTCCCGGTTGATGAGGCTTGAGGCTAAGCGTTACCTTTAGAACGTATTCACTTAGAATGCCCATCGTCCACCTGACGATGTTTCGTAAGCATTCGTCCATAAAAGTCCGTCCCGGGTTCGAACGGAACCGAAGGCACTACTCCTACTACATCCATTTTGGAAATATCCTCAGGATTAGTAGCGACTAGCCCTTGCACTTCACTGCTCCATCTTCGACTCCGAACACGTTTTTCGCACGTAACGTACAAATCGGATCGAAGTGGTTTTCGAGAAATAAATCTCGATCCCGGTCTCTTCGAAACGATCTCGCATTGTCCAATATTGATAGTCGGTGATTTAACTATCAATTTATATTCATAAACATCCATAAGCATCCATCACACAATAAATAATTCCCATATTATTTATTTGCCTCAAATATCTTTAAAAGATATAATTTCACATTTCCCAAGCTCATTTGAAAACATTTTCCAAAATTCTTCCTTTACATGGTAAATCCTTTACCCTTAATTTCCATTGGAAATAACCAAGTTCAAAACATTTAGATTTAAAACAGTAAAAATACTTTATTCTGAAATATACTTTAAAATCTACTAATTATTTACTACAAATATAGTTTCAAAATATTTAAAGTTAAACCATTTATTAGGATATAAATTTTGATTTTAAATAAGGGTTTTAGTTTAAACTAAACTTATAAGTAGAGTTTTTAAAAGGCTAATACTAATTTCAATAACTTATTTCAAAACTAGTCTTTTGAACAAATCCATTTGTAAAAATAATTATTAAGATATTTATAAAATTTACTATTGCTAATTTAAAATAGTTACTTTTGAAAATAAATATTTTCAAACACTCTTTTAAATAAGCTTGAATTTTAAAAAGCTTCCTTTTTATGAAATCAGTTTAAACTCGAACTTGGTTTTCCTAGGGAACTCATTTCCACTTAAACATCACAGAAATCCTCCTCACAATTTCTGTCAATTTTTTTCAATTTAGGCTTATATTTTAATAACATAATTTTATTTTCCCATTTATCAACTAATAACTTTTCTCTTTGTTTATCACTCCAGATTTACCAATTTCAATTTTCATTCCAAATGGATTTCAAATTTTAATTCTTTTAAATTCATTATTTAACAATATCCTTTATTTCTCTAAAATTCAATTTATCCATTTATAATTAATTATGGGTTTATAGTTTACCCTGCAATATTCCAATACAATCTTATTTCAGTTTTCCATCCAAGCAGATTCTAATTTTTTTATATTCCTTATTTTCAATTTCTTAATTCCTTTTTAAAACCCAATTTAATTTCTTTATAACTAAAACTCCAAATTTCTTTATAATTTAACATTCTGGGCTTATAGTTTATCCCACAATTTCACAATACAATTTAATCCCAAATTTATCAATCAGGCATCATCATCAATTATAAACATAATTACTACATTGTGAGGAATCCAGTTGGATCCCTCCAACCTGTTTTTCCTGCATCCACAAATATTAGCACAACACTATAAATATATATCAATCCAGGCTGATATAAATAAACATTTCAACCAATCACACAGATATTTAAATATTAACTATTAAAATCAGCTAACATTCCAGATGTGAGTGAGATTAACTCACCTTGGGTTTCGGCGAGCGTTCGAAATTTAAATTAAACCGAACGAGACGTTCGATTTAACCTAAATTTCTACTTGCCCGGAATGAATCCGGATCTGCACCATCGCGTAGATCGCGTCTCTGCGATTCCGGCGCTTCCTAATTCGCTGAATTCTGAATAGGTATGCACAAGTTATGAATTATTAAAGTTTGAATATAATTTGAAAACAAATTTTTTTTTTTTATATTACCAAAATAAAACACGGCCGCTCCTGTACGTCTTCTCCTCAACAAGCACACGACATCCCCAGGTTCTAACAACCCCAAAACACGCGGCCAAGGGTTGCGAAACACCCCCACCACGATCGACGTGAGATCGATCAGGCACTGTCGTTGAGTTCGTCTACCCCAACTCCACCTTCGGTCCAAACGCGAGCGAGCACGGCTACTCCCAGGCGCGTCAAAACGCGAGTGAACGGCGGCAGCAATTATCCCCCTTCTGGCTCCATACGGCGACGATAGGCAAGATCTACCGTTGGATGGGTAGATGACGAGGTGATCTACAACTTCCTAGTTGGGAGTTTCTCGTATAGATGCAAGGATTGAGGGAGACTTGAGGGAGAAATCGACTAATTTTCGGCCATGAACGATGATAGAGGCGGCCGGTGAATATAATTAGGGTTTAGAAGATAATATAATATATATATTGTTTAATATTATTTTAATCAACAAAATTCTCAATTTAACAGTTTATGCCAACGACCTCCAAACTACGCGTTCCGACAGACGATTCTAGGGTTTTTCTGCGTTCCGGACACAATGGAACAAGTTTCGTAAGCTAATTCGGTCGTATGTGCGAGTTACGGGATTAAACGATCAATTTAAAATTAAACCGATTAAAACGATTTCGATGCGTTTCGTGCTGCCATGGTCAAACGACAACTCCGATTGCCACGAAAATTGAAATCCGATAATAACTAACTATTACAGATCCAATGGAACCGGTTTCTTCGAATTCCGAGACTGTGCCCCCGAAGGCTATTTTAACTCGTCTATTAAATCGGGCGATTATCCAAATTGTCGAAAACGCTTAAAATTTCGCTTTTAAAATTTTTAATAACTTAATAATAAATCATATAAAATTTATAAACACATTAAAAATCATTCTGGCTCATTCCGGGCCAAAATCTGATTAAATTGCATTTTAATAAATATTAAATTCATTTTTAAATTAGTATAAAATCCCAAATATTAGTTCATCAACTTTAAAATTCTTCTAAAATTCCCACCACGCTATTTACACTCAAATAACTCAAAATAAATTTTTAAAACTATTTTTATCACTATTTACATCCAGATTCACCACTTATTCAAATTTTGAATATTTAATTATTATTCTTCATTATTCAAAATCGAATGAAATCACTAAAATTAAAAATTATAGCTTATTTTATTGATTGAACCCGAATCCATTCATCTCAAAATCAATTAAGATTCCACATTAAACATTTAAAACAAATTAAATGTTCAAATTCAACGGCTTAAAAATACAGGATGTTACATTCCTCCCCCCTTATAAAAATTTCGTCCTCGAAATTTGCTAAGGTAGAAAATGTTCCTACACTCATTAACTTAACCCAATTTTTTTTTTAAAACTTATATACACTTTCCAAAAACTCTTTAGCTCAATCCCAAACCCATGCGCTTCATTTCTCTAAAGCTTTACTTTTAACTTATAACTTTCCAAGTTAATTACAAATTTTCAAAATTCCCAAAAATTTCTAACTCCTAAAATTTTCGAAAATTTTTGGCAGAGTCTCCCCTGTACGGAGGAGCTTTCGCGATATCGCGATACAAACAAATATATATACATCGACCCACATGGTCGGAAACCAAAATATATCACAATATATATATCATTTTCCCAATTTTATTTGCGTAGGCGTACCTTTTTAGCAAATTTTTAATAGCAAGCAGTTATTATACCGCATATACGCTCTCCAACTCTCTCGAACGCCTTCTATACCTGTACTTACTCAACAAACATATCAGATTTCAAGGATATGAACATATTACAACATTTCCAATATAAATGCAAGCCAAACATATCTATTTCATAATCAAAACAACAATTTGCATGATTCCATAAGTAATCCACATTTTATAACATGCACCAGTTCCTTTTCTAATACCAAATTCCATTTTATTTCATATAAAGGTTTACAAACAAGTTCTGCAATTTCAAATCATACTCTACCAAATTTTCGAATTGATTTACCAAGCGCTTTTCATTTAGATTTGATACATTTGTTTTTCTATTATAACTTACTTACATTTATACTCAAATCCAAGATTTTTAACCCATTCTAATTTCATCCAACTAACTTCATTTATTTCACTTGAATGATTTACGTTCAAGTTTACTATATGCCTTACTTACCTTTCTTTACTTTAACTTACATTCTCAATTTTATTTACAATCAAATTTTATTTTAAACTTGAAACATTTGCATTTCTTTTATGATCCATTTCCATTCATATGCAAACATCACTTATCAAAATGTCAATTCATTCCAATTGATTCAAAATCAATTCCATTTGCTATTTTAAACCAATTCACTTGCATCCATTTACAACTCTTTGAATTGGGTTCCAATCCATATTAATTTATTTAAAAATCAATTTCAATTTTGAAGTATTTCATTTCTTTTGTAATTCATTTTCATTCCGATGCAGAAATTACTTAATAACATTTCAATCCATTCCGATTTATTCTAAACCAATTCATTTGTCGTTTAAACAACTCAATTCTGAATACATGCAAATATTCATGTCATTCAAGCAATTAATTATCACTTCAGCTTACACCCATTTAAAATTAATTCTAGTCTAGATTTATATTAATTTTATTCGCTTCTACATGGTTCATAATCCAAGCATGCTTATTCCATTTCAATTATTAAATCAATCCTTATTCTCACCTTTCAAATTTATTATTCATCTTAAGTAAAAAAAAAAATTTTTTATTTATTATTCTTATTCTTATTCTTATTATTATTATTATATTTTTTTAAACCAAGTCTTGATTTTCATACTTCAAATCCATTATTCAACTTAAGTTCACTTTTATCATTCCATCCTGGATTTATTTACAACTCTTATATTCATATGATATCACAATATTTAATTTACAACCATTTCACTTGCCATTCAACTTTATTTCCCAACCAAAATTTATCCAAGACAAAATTATAAAGCTTAATCACACCTATTATTCAACTTGCTTAAGTTCTTTCGCAATATTTTCATTATCTTCTTATAAATCAATTTTCATCCAAATCAATTCAAATCCATTTACAAATTTGAATGCTCTTTGTTATTTATTCAATCCATTTACAACTTTATTTTATTAACAAAGAGACCATTTAAATTATTTCACTCCTTGGAACCTACTTACAATTCAAACCATCATTATTATAATTCAATTCCATTTTCATTCACACCTCAATATTTGTTACCACAATTAAATCCCAATCCAAATCAGGATTCTTATTTACCTTCAAATTTTGACTAACTATCAAATTCTATCCATTACAATACAAATCCCAATTAGTTATAATTCAATTTAGCCACTAGCCTAATCCATATTAGGTTTTAATACTCTTTCCCAATTCATACTGAACTTATTTACAATACGACCATTTCAAATGTTCTAAACAAGAACTAGGTTCCATTTACCCTCCAATTATTAACAAGCTTCCCAAAACTATACCCGTTCCTGTACTATTTTTATTTAATTTAGCTTATACTAAATTCGTCTTCAAGCTTCTCTTTATTTAATTCAGCTTATGCTAAATTCATTCTCTAATAATCCCTTTGAATTTAGTTGAGTCAAACTTTTATTCATACAATATCCCTTCAGCAAATTGGATTTCTTTCAATTCAAGTCTTACCAAATTTTGATTCAAGTTTTAACTAAATTTATTTAGCTATCTTGAATTCATTTCATTTTCCCTTACTATCTTAAATAAGGATTAATTCCATTCACTTTATTCACAACACAATTGAATCTTGTTTTTAATTAATCTAAATTCGACTCAAGTCCATTTAGTCAAAGTTAAATCCAATCAAATCCAAATTTTAATTCTCTATATACAAGTTCAAAACTTGTTTGCTAATTTAAGTTCATTCATTTCCTTTATATCTCACATTGCCTTATTTCAATTTACATTTCATTAGAGATTAAGTTTGAATCCACCATACCATTCAACTATTCCCCAACTGTGATTATAATTTCATTTCTATTTATATAAGTTCACCAACTTTTTATTTTAAAGCTCATTTTAATCCATCTACATCATATAATCACAATTTCAAATTTTACATATATATGTATTACTGAATTTCTAAGGATACAAATTTTCTTTCACCTTAATACTTTGCACAATTCTAAATTCATAATCTCAACTAAAGCATAACACTTACTAACTTGAGGGTATACTCCATTTCACAATGACCCAAAATCTCAAAGCCAACTACATCTTAATTCCACCCATATCAATTTAATTCTAAGTCCAATTGATTTAACTTATCCAAGTTAAATTCAAATTTCCAATTCACTTTAATATATTTTATTCATTTCCAATTACTCAAGTTAATTGATTTTTTTTATTCCAAGATTAAAATTTTCATTTCTTCCTTCTCGTTAATATCTACTTCACTTAATAAGTTCAATGGTTAATTCATTTCAACTTTACACATTATTTAATTAGATTTTTTTTTTCCAGAATTCATTTTACCCGGTTTTTATTTCAAAACCATTTTGAAATATATCAAATATATATCTATTTGATATATCAATCAAATCTCCAGATTTTTTTCCAAAACAATTTGTTTATACCAAACAAATTTCCCCATTTCTGGAATGTCCAAAACAACTGTTATACCCAACAAGTCTAAACAATATCATAACCAAGTACTAGGGAAGCAATCCATCACTTAAGAAACTCGAAAATGAATTCTAATGATGTGGCCAGCATCATCAGGATTATTTTCCAGCGACTGAAGTGAGTTCAATACTTCTTACTTTCCCAAATTTATTTCAAAATAGTTGCCATTCAAAAATACTTCCCAAATCAACATTCATTATTGCCTTCAACCACATGGAAACAAATATTACCAAACATTTCCAAGATTTTAAATTTCCCACCCTTATTCTTAATGCATTTAAAAACCTTTTCAAAACTCTCGGGTTTAAATTCTGGTTTAATTTAAATTTAGTTATTCTCTTTTGTATAATTTATACTTACAGAATTTATTTGGTTATAACCATTTCAAATTTAAGATTAACTTTAGATACTTATTTGATTTTTAATATTAGCAACCAAACATCCAAATATATATATAATGTAAGAAAATCATTCCTTTTATATCAAAATATAATTTTGGGTAAAATTAATTCATTTACCCACTTTTAAAAACAATACTATGTCGGTTTATGTTGTTTAAGAGTTTAGAAACTCCTATCGATACGGTTGTACTTCGCGCACCGACCAGAATTCATAAACACTCAACCGATAAATCAACATAGTATAAAAAAACAATTTTATATCCACTAACAAGTACGCTCTCTTAACTATTAATACGCTCAACTCATTATAGAGTACTATTGACTCTATTTAATGAGTAATTTCCCCACCAAAGCCTAGGTTGTCGCCAACCTAAGCTCTGATACCAAGTGTGACAGCCCGCAAAACCGTACCCCTTGAATTAACACTATTCTACCTCTATTAACTCAAGTGGCACAGAAATACGAACCATTAGGGTTAAAGAAGAAGAGATAGAAGAAGAAGAAACTAAAACAATATCAGAATCTCACAGTCGCAGCGGAATAAAATATAATAGTAAATATAGAACTTTACACTAAATGAAATCTATTACTGTCTTATACATCATATCATCAGAGTATCTCATACATCAACAATCACAAATCAGACCTATCATACAATCACAGCAGCGGATATATATAGGTACATATAATACGTCTCGGACTCCAGCTCCTCTCCTGCTCCATAGCATCCTGACCTGAACATATAATACTCGGTCTGACCCGAGCATTATAATGAAATAACACCCGAGTCAGTCTGGAATACCAGCTGATACTAAATATGCATCCAACTTGATTATTAAAGCTTTAAAAATCCTTTGAAAAACAAAAGCATCTCGTAAGACCACGCCACAAATAAACATGTCGGGTTTTTACCTTACGATAGCTAAAACACTTTTTATAGAAATCCTCTGATTTTATAGTAGGGTCTATTTACAAATACTTATAAAATAGCCGAAATTGTTACATCTATTAAATTCCAGCTACTAGCCACAAAAGTGGGTAATATAAACAAAACTCATACAAGGCTCGTAGGGAGAATGGATTTCCAACAATGACTAGGCACTGGGGTACCAACTGTCACAGTACGGGGCCTAGATCATCGTACCGAGGATTACTCCCTTCATCCCCTGCAACACAAGGCCGGAACCATTCCTTACTGAACAGTCCCGAACAAGATAAACCCCGTGGTTGGCACGACCAACCACCCACTAAGCCGAAATATATATATAAGGGACATCTAGACAGGGGAAATATCTTGTCCTGCTTGGGTATGACCCACCTAACCTTGCTGCATATCCCCTGATTTTCAGTCATTCCCGGTTGATGAGGCTTGAGGCTAAGCGTTACCTTTAGAACGTATTCACTTAGAATGCCCATCGTCCACCTGACGATGTTTCGCAAGCATTCGTCCATACAAGTCCGTCCCGGGTTCGAACGGAACCGAAGGCACTACTCCTACTACATCCATTTTGGAAATATCCTCAGGATTAGTAGCGACTAGCCCTTGCACTTCACTGCTCCATCTTCGACTCCGAACACGTTTTTCGCACGAAACGTACAAATCGGATCGAAGTGGTTTCCAAGAAATAAATCTCGATCCCGGTCTCTTCGAAACGATCACGCATTGTCCAATATTGATAGTCGGTGATTTAACTATCAATTTATATTCATAAACATCCATAAGCATCCATCACACAATAAATAATTCCCATATTATTTATTTGCCTCAAATATCTTTAAAAGATATAATTTCACATTTCCCAAGCTCATTTGAAAACATTTTCCAAAATTCTTCATTTACATGGTAAATCCTTTACCCTTAATTTCCATTGGAAATAACCAAGTTCAAAACATTTAGATTTAAAACAGTAAAATTACTTTATTCTGAAATATACTTTAAAATCTACTAATTATTTACTACAAATATAGTTTCAAAATATTTAAAGTTAAACCATTTATTAGGATATAAATTTTGATTTTAAATAAGGGTTTTAGTTTAAACTAAACTTATAAGTAGAGTTTTTAAAAGGCTAATACTAATTTCAATAACTTATTTCAAAACTAGTCTTTTGAACAAATCCATCTGTAAAAATAATTATTAAGATATTTATAAAATTTACTATTGCTAATTTAAAATAGTTACTTTTGAAAATAAATATTTTCAAACACTCTTTTAAATAAGCTTGAATTTTAAAAAGCTTCCTTTTTATGAAATCAGTTTAAACTCGAACTTGGTTTTCCTAGGGAACTCATTTCCACTTAAACATCACAGAAATCCTCCACACAATTTCTGTCAATTTTTTTCAATTTAGGCTTATATTATGATAACATAATTTTATTTTCCCATTTATCAACTAATAACTTTTCTCTTTGTTTATCATTCCAGATTTACCAATTTCAATTTTCATTCCAAATGGATTTCAAATTTTAATTCTTTTAAATTCATTATTTAACAATATCCTTTATTTCTCTAAAATTCAGTTTATCCATTTATAATTAATTATGGGTTTATAGTTTACCCTGCAATATTCCAATACAATCTTATTTCAGTTTTCCATCCAAGCAGATTCTAATTTTTTTATATTCCTTATTTATCAATTTCTTAATTCCTTTTTAAAATCCAATTTAATTTCTTTATAATTAAAACTCCAAATTTCTTTATAATTTAACATTCTGGGCTTATAGTTTATCCCACAATTTCACAATACAATTTAATCCCAAATTTATCAATCAGGCATCATCATCAATTATAAACATAATTACTACATTGTGAGGAATCCAGTTGGATCCCTCCAACCTGTTTTTCCTGCATCCACAAATATTAGCACAACACTATAAATATATATCAATCCAGGCTGATATAAATAAACATTTCAACCAATCACACAGATATTTAAATATTAACTATTAAAATCAGCTAACATTCCAGATGTGAGTGAGATTAACTCACCTTGGGTTTCGGCGAGCGTTCGAAATTTAAATTAAACCGAACGAGACGTTCGATTTAACCTAAATTTCTACTTGCCCGGAATGAATCCGGATCTGCACCATCGCGTAGATCGCGTCTCTGCGATTCCGGCGCTTCCTAATTCGCTGAATTCTGAATAGGTATGCACAAGTTATGAATTATTAAAGTTTGAATATAATTTGAAAACAATTTTTTTTTTTATATTACCAAAATAAAACACGGCCGCTCCTGTACGTCTTCTCCTCAACAAGCACGCGACATCCCCAGGTTCTAACAACCCCAAAACACGCGGCCAAGGGTTGCGAAACACCCCCACCACGATCGACGTGAGATCGATCAGGCACTGTCGTTGAGTTCGTCTACCCCAACTCCACCTTCGGTCCAAACGCAAGCGAGCGCGGCTACTCCCAGGCGCGTCAAAACGCGAGTGAACGGCGGCAGCAATTATCCCCCTTCTGGCTCCATACGGCGACGATAGGCAAGATCTACCGTTGGATGGGTAGATGACGAGGTGATCTACAACTTCCTAGTTGGGAGTTTCTCGTATAGATGCAAGGATTGAGGGAGACTTGAGGGAGAAATCGACTAATTTTCGGCCATGAACGATGATAGAGGCGGCCGGTGAATATAATTAGGGTTTAGAAGATAATATAATATATATATTGTTTAATATTATTTTAATCAACAAAATTCTCAATTTAACAGTTTATGCCAACGACCTCCAAACTACGCGTTCCGACAGACGATTCTAGGGTTTTTCTACGTTCCGGACACAATGGAACAAGTTTCGTAAGCTAATTCGGTCGTATGTGCGAGTTACGGGATTAAACGATCAATTTAAAATTAAACCGATTAAAACGATTTCGATGCGTTTCGTGCTGTGATGGTCAAACGACAACTCCAATTGCCACGAAAATTGAAATCCGATAATAACTATCTATTACAGATCCAATGGAACCGGTTTCTTCGAATTCCGAGACTGTGCCCCCGAAGGCTATTTTAACTCGTCTATTAAATCAGGCGATTATCCAAATTGTCGAAAACGCTTAAAATTTCGCTTTTAAAATTTTTAATAACTTAATAATAAATCATATAAAATTTATAAACACATTAAAAATCATTCTGGCTCATTCCGGGCCAAAATCTGATTAAATTGCATTTTAATAAATATTAAATTCATTTTCAAATTTGTATAAAATCCCAAATATTAATTCATCAACTTCAAAATTCTTCTAAAATTCCCACCACGCTATTTACACTCAAATAACTCAAAATAAATTTTTAAAACTATTTTTATCACTATTTACATCCAGATTCACCACTTATTCAAATTTTGAATATTTAATTATTATTCTTCATTATTCAAAATCGAATGAAATCACTAAAATTAAAAATTATAGCTTATTTTATTGATTGAACCCGAATCCATTCATCTCAAAATCAATTAAGATTCCACATTAAACATTTAAAACAAATTAAATGTTCAAATTCAACGGCTTAAAAATACGGGATGTTACATATAGCATGTGATATGGTTTTACAGATTCAGTTGCAATCAGTTTACTAGTCATACAAGTACATATTTGTCTGGTGAGAATAACTCACATATTTAAGCTGGAGATGACAATCAAAACACACAACAAAGAATCTTCGAAGGCAAGAAAACATGAATACGATTTGAGAGTGGAGAGCCAAAGTTAATCGCCTTGGATACATTCAAACAAAACAAGTATATATAACATAAGTTTTCAACACAAATAAAATAAAACAATGTTAGGAATAAATGCACAAAACAAAACCAAAGCTTTGCACTTGCCTTCTACCACCTATGCCTCAGTTATAGATCTGAATATACATGGCCAAGGCATGGTTTTGATCTGGTTTAGGTTCATGGGTGGTCGGCCGAACATGTAAGAGATGATGAAGTGGAGAGTTGTGTGCATGAAAAAACAACACAAAGGCAACCACATGGATTCAAGCCACAAAAGGTCACGGCCAAGGCTAACATAGGCACGGCTAGATGTTCGAGTGAGGTAGGGATGACATTGAAGTGGGTGTCATATCAGGAAAAGATGTTGGTGGTGGTGTAGGCGGCCGGCCAAGGGGGTGTTTTGGGGTGGTGGTGCAATGTGTGTTCGGCTGTGCTTCATATAGGTGTAGTTTGATGCATTTGGTGGTGGATCTTCAATCAAGGGTGGCTCGTCAAGGGATGGTCGATGAGGAGGTGGTGGTGGTGACATTTTTAGGTGGTGGTGGAGGCGGCAAGGCTGATGGAGTGGTGGGACCGAACCTAGAAGTGAAGGAAGCAAGAGCAAAATTACATGAAAACAAGTATAAAACAATGAAAAGAATATAGAACTTTACCAAAGTTTGTTCAAGACAATGGCCGAAATTTTTTCTTGAGTTTGAGAAGAAAATTTGACATGAAAATGAGGAAGTGGCTGAAGAGAAAAGAGTTAAGGCAGCAAATATGGAAAGGTGTTGGTTGAAGCGTGAAAATGTGTGAATACAAAAAGGCAAAAGCAAATCAATGGTCACAAACTCTTCAAATATCCACCATATTCTTTTGAAATTTTAAATAACCGAAATATATATATATATATATATTCTCAGTTAAAATACGAAAATATAACAAATAAACAAAATATAAATAAATAAATATTAATTATATATAGTTAAATTAAGAAAATAGCACAGAAAATGTAAACTAGTCTAAAAAATTTGAAAATAAATGGAATAAACTTTGGGAAAATTTTACGCACTTGAAAAATATTTATAAATAAATATAAGAACACAAAATAAAAATGAATTCACAAAAATAAATAAATAAATTTTAATTAAATATAATTTAAATGGAGAAAATAGTAGAAAAATAGAAACTAGCGTTTAAAAATAGAAAATAAATGCAATAAATTTTGAAAAAATTATAACATCACTTTAAAATGTTTTAAAAATAAATATATATCTAACATGTCATATTACACATATTATAACATGATATGACAAATAAAATATTATTTATATAATTTAAAATAGACAATTTTATTAAATAAATCAACTTACATACAATATTGTAAAAAACATAACTTTCACAATACAAATCGGATTTCAACGAAACGAAAAGTAGTATTCTTAAAATTTAATGTATTTTCATAATAAAGGATAATATTCAAAAATTCAAATATTTAAATTTTAAATTTAAAAGTCAAAGTTTGACCAGATTGACCAAAATTCACATTTTCTGAAAATATCCTATTTATTCAGGTTTATAATTCACATAAAGATCAAAATATACTCTTAAAATAACAAAATTTATACATTTTAATGAAAATAAAGTTTTTAAATCAGGAGTTTCAATTTAAATAATTAAAATAAACAATTAAAATAATCATAAAATACTGGGTTGTTATACTCTCCCCCACTCAAATCTTTTCGTCCTCGAAAAGAACGAACAAGGAAAACAAGAAAAAGCAAGATGGAAAAAACAAATAATACCTAAAAAAACAATTCCGGATTCAAAGCACGAATGCTCCTCCATCTCCCATGTACATTCTCGATCATCAGTACTTTGACCAGACTAACAGATTCCCCTCTTAGCTGCTTCGTGCCTCTGCTGACAATACGAAGTGGCTATAGGAGATGTGAGACGTGGAATACATCATGCACTCCAGAAAGTTTCCCGGGCAAATCTAAACGATAATCCAAAGAACCAACTCTTTCCATAATACAGAAAGTACCCTTAAAGAAGAAGAAGGTAGAAATAGCTAGAAGGGAGAATAGGTTGAAAGAAAAGGATGAACCATATTTAAAACTATATAAATTTCAATTTAAAAATTTTTATATTTAACATTTTAAACAATTTATAATATGATAAATAGTCATTTGATTCAAATTTGTTAGTTCGAAGTAAACAATATTTAAACATTTCAAATTATTTAGATAGGTAAAATAATGATCAAAATATCCTTTATATAATATAATTTATCAAAATACGTTTATAACTCGATGTCTTAACAAGTTTACTTTCGTTCCTGCAGACTCTGGCCATGCGTTGATCAGGCGTAAAGCTAGAATTCTCCAGGTACTTAGTAGACTTATTTCAACACCCAGTGAAAATACTGGAAAAACTTTTAAAAAACAGATATGGAAAGTACAATCCAAACAAAATAACCAAACCGAAACATGTCGATCATGGATCGTGGATACACAATGGTTACGCATGGATCCTCCATGAAACATCCGTACCCGTAGGCCGACTACCGCAGCCCTGCGATTACGCCATAAAGACTGGTAGTACCGCAGATACACAATGATTACGCCTGGATCCCCCAGGAAGCATCCGTACCCTTAGGCTCTCGCAGCCCCTGCAGATTACGCTACCGAGAGACCCAATAAATCACAGATACACAATGGTTACGCCTGTATCCCCCAGAAAACATCCGTACAGTAGGCACTCGCAGCCCCTGTGAATTACGCTATGTAGTCGCACTCGTAAGACCATGGAGATCGCCATGGAATTCGATGGACACTCGAGTATCATATCCGGAAAAACCAAATCAGAGTGAGATAATATCGATAAAATTAATCCATATTGTGGCCACAAAGCGGATATCAAGCAGAAGGCACTTTCCATATCTTTACTTTGAAAGTATGTATCATATAGTACCTTTCAAAATCGTTTTCAAATATCATACTTATATAAAGTCCATTATATATAAGATTTCATTTCAAATCGAATACTTTCCAAAATCAATAGTACATCAAATCACACTTATATAGACTTCGATTATATAAGATTTTAATTTACAAATTGAGTAAGAGTACCTTTTTGAATCAACAGTTTTCAAATCAATTTCATACTTATACAAATCAATTTTATACCTATACAAATCCATTTTATATAAGTTCGATAACTCCCAAATCACGGTATTTAGTAAAACAAGGTTCACAATTTCAATTCCTTTTCAATATCAATTCAGTTCAAAAATCATATATGATTTCGCCAAATCATTTTTTCCTAATTACATATATTCAGTTTCAAAATTTCTTAAAATAATAGATTTAGAAAATAATCCAAATTTTCAAATCAACAAAATTTAGGTCAAACAAATTCATTTCCATTTCAAACATATAGTCACTTTCAAAAATCATTATACTTTCAAAGTTATAAATCTTTCGAAACCAAAATACTTGAAATCATTACACTTTGAAAATCATAATTTTTCGATATCATACATTTGAAATCATAAAACATTCCTTTAATTCTTTACATTTCACAAATTTATTCATTTTAAACCCAAATCTAAAATTTCCAACTTTAATTCAATTCAAACCAAATTAAACTTATATTCTTTATCGAATACCATATACCTTTCAAAATTTCTTAGCTTTGAAAAGTTAACCTTGATTTGGAAGTGCCCGAACCTTCAAAATAGTCAAAGAAATCATATTTTAAATCCAAGAGTTGGAAATCACCAATAAATCAGTAAACCAATTCCAAAAGATAGGGTTATACCAAAACAAATCTGAATCTCAATGACTGAACACCGGCTTACTTTAAATCATTTCAAATACACACACACACACACACACACACACACACATACATACATATATCTTTTGAATATCAAACCATACTTCAAAATCTGAAACCAGAATTTGGTTTCACAAAATCACTCGCATAGCAAAGCTACTAGAGTAGCCTCTCCCCCACTCAGAAACTCAAAAATCAATGTCGATGATGCATGCATCCATCAGCGAAATCATTTTCCAGCGACATAAGTGGGTTCTGGACTTTTATTTTCCTGAAACTTCTTTGAAATCTCTTCGAAATCATTGGAATTCATTCGAATATATTTGAAAATTTCTATTCAGAAAATATCTTTAAATCATATTATTATTATATATTTTCCAAAATCATAAAACCGATTTCAAAACACCAGAGTTCGATTCCTCAAAATTCAAATTAAAAACCCTTGAGTTATAAATCATTTTTATATAAGTTAAATTCTTATAATTTTTTCAAAATTTCAAATCCTTTAAAAGTTTCAAATTTCTTTTTTCAAAAGTTATAAAAATCCTTATTGAAAACATTTCACTTATATATATAAAATAGGGCCATCCTTATTAAAATAATAATTTCGATATATGCACAATTCCAAAATACAACCAAACACAAATTTTAAAGGGATTCAAGGATAAATTTCCAACAAATAGATATTCAATTTTTGAGGAACCTTAATCAAATAGAATTCTGGTTCGAAGGTAAACTCGAACGAAGATGAGATACTTTTATTACCAAATAGAAGATGGATAAACCTATATAAATTGCGGGCGACCTTAACCGGTCAACCGTGACTTTAGTAATATAATCGATGCTGAAATCTAAGGCAAATCGACATTCGATCGCTAGAGATAGAATCCCGGTAGAGCAGGAGATAGATAGCATCGTAAACCGTGGATACAGAAATCTCCGGTGAATCAATGCTAATTTGTAAAGGAGCTTCACCTCTTTACAGATCATTCAAAGATTTACGGAATCACCGATCTATATAAAGGTCATTCAGAGTGGAGTTATGGAATGCTCCAAAATCAAAAGGATAAAATAGGAAAGACAAGATTGGACTTCAGAACAACTAGGAGCGTTCCAAAATTCAAGGAATCCTAGTTGATAAGAATCCTAACCAAGAGATTTCTAACAAGGTGGATACCGAAGAGATGAAGTTTAGAAAATCTTGATTTCAAAGTAAGAAAAATTTTATACCAAAAAAATCTTTGAAAATCATTTGGAAATCATTTTATACTTTGAAAATACATTCTCTCACAAAGAAAGGATTCTGAGATTGATTTCACTCATTTTAGGGTACTTCTACCCTATCTCTAATGAGTTTTTGCTCCGCAGGCTAAAGTTTGCCTACAAACCAAAGCTCTGATACCAACTGTAACAACCTGATATTTTCATTCATTCGCATCCACACATGTCAGACTTGAATTGCTCAAAATACCGCATTGTAATTAAATTTGGAGCAAATGAATACAAATCACAGAATCATGACATAGAAATATCAGAATAACTCACAGTAGAAATTAAAATACCATGTAGTTCATGAAGCTACTACAACAAACTCTCAAAACATACTACTAATATCAGTCTGAAAAACATATACAATAGAAATCTCAAATACATAGCAGTTTATAACAGAACTGAAATAGAACAACTGAAACTGAAAAGGAACAGATAACTAGACAAGCAGAATCTCCAGCGATTCCTAGCTTCAGAAAAGAAATCCAAAGCTAAGCTGTAAATATTCAGGCTGACCCTAGCGTAAAGTAAAATACAAAACACTCACGTCAGGACATATATACTTATATAATGTAAACCAACTCAAATGAACTGTAGTAGTAATGTACAATAACTTAAAGGATGCTTGGGATCGCCCATCCTTTAAGGATCAGTTAAACTATAAATTAAATACATCCCGTGGTTAAAGTTTCAAATAGTAATTTATACTTCGAAATCAAATATCATTTCAAAATTCAATATCATTCAAAAATCCATTTCAAAATATCAAAATATCGTATCTTCCAAACCACATTCATTTATTTAAAATACCATTTCAACACACTTTTCAAAATTGTTTATATTTGTACAAATTACCTCATTTTAAATCATAAAATGAAGTTATTATATTTAATAATTAAATTATTAAATTTTCAAAATTTTAATCTTTCAAAATTAATTTATTCACTTAAATTTATTAAAAAAATGAAAATTCAACTTTCGCAGCATTTAGAAAAAAATGCTACGGAAAGTTACTTTTAAAACAATTCAATTTAACAAAAGGCAGCATTCAAAATGTTGTAATAGGGTTACATTAATTCAAATAAAACCTTAGTTAAATTCAACAATTATAGCACTTACAAAGTGCTATAATAGCCTTTAATTCAATTTAGCCGTTTAGTTCATTTCTATCAACTACAACATTTAACAATGCGGTAATATACTTTACATTAGAAATAATAACATTTCAAAAATGATATTAATTAAATTCCAAATATTCAATATAATTTTACAAATAATTAATTTTTTTATTTAAATCATTTAAACTTATAAAACCATATATTTTTACTTTTATAACCATCAATTAATTTTCCTTAAATTCATGATCTTATAAAGTTAAATTTCCATTCAAAAATCAATATTTAATAATAATACACTTATTAAATTCCAACATTCAATTTCAATTCATATAATTAAATTTTTAACTTAACACTTAAGTTTAAATTTCAAAATATAACTTATTTTAAATTTTATTTACTTAACTTCAAAATTCAATTTTAAACAAAATTCACAATTTTCCAATTTAAGTTATATTTCAAAATTCAACTCAATATTCATTTATTTCACACTTAACTTATTCAAAATCCACTAATATATTATAAAAATAATTTTAAATTCATTTAATTCAAAATATCATAAATTTATCATATTTAATTTAAATTCCATTTATAATTTAATCAAAATTTTCAAAATAATTTTTATTTCAAATTTCCACTTTATCATTAATTTATTTCACTGATGAATTCTCAGAAAAATCAAAATACTTTACAAAAATTATTTTTAATTAAGTTTAAATCAAAATATTATAATATTCACATTTCTAAAATATTTTAAAAAATTTAGAAGAATATATTTTAACCACGTGTCTGTATATCATTTTCTACACTAGGTAAAGTGATACGGGTAATATATCATTTCAACTCGTAATTTACATGGAAAACCTGGGTTTTATCATTTCAAACCTGTAGTCCCAAGTAAATGAAATAGTTGAAAATCGTTCAGGTCTATCATTTCAGCCCATAACGATTTTTCCATATTCTAAAGTCCGTTCGGGTATGTATCATTTCAACCCATAGTGATTCTATCTACAGGGAACTTGCAATGGTGAACTGATATATATATATATATACGAACAAAATAGCATGATATAACAGTAACTTATGATATAACAGGTGTATAAACATGAGTGAGCATCATATAATCCTAACATAGCAGATATAGCATGTGATATGGTTTTACAGATTCAGTTGTAATAAGTTTGCTAGTCATATAAGTACACATTTGTCTGGTGAGAATAACTCGTCTATTTAAGCTGGAGATGACAACCAAAACACGCGACAAAGAATCTTCAAAGGCACGACAACACGAATATGATTTGAGAGTGAAGAGCCAAAGTTAATCGTCTTGGATACATTCAAAAAAACAAGTATATATAACATAAGTTTTCAACACAGATAAAATAAAACAATGTTAGGAATAAATGCATAAAACAAAACCAAAGCTTTGCACTTACCTTCTACCACCTATGCCTCAGCTATAGATCTGAATATACATGGCCAAGGCATGGTTTTGATCTGGTTTAGGTTCATGAGTGGTCGGCCAAACATGTAAGAGATGATGAAATGAAGAGTTGTGTGCATGAAACAACAACACAAAGGCAACCACATGGATTCAAGCTACAAAAGGTCACGATCAAGGCTAACCTAGGCACGGCCAGTTCTTCAGGTGGGGTAGGGATGACATGGCAGTGGGTGTCAGGTCAGGAAAAACTGGTGGTGGTGGTGTAGGTGGCGGCCAAAGGGGTGTTTTGGGGTGGTGGTGCAATGTGTGTTCGGCTATGCTTCATATAGGTGTAGTTTGGTGCATTTGGTGGTGGATCTTCAATCAAGGGTGACTCGGCAAGGGATGGTCAGTGGGGAGGAGGTGGTGGTGACATGTTCAGGTGGTGGTGGAGGCGGCAAGGCTGATGGAGTGGTGGGGCCGAACCTAGAAGTGAAGGAAGCAAGAGCAAAATTACAAGAAAACAAGTATAAAACAATGAAAAGAATAAAGAATTTTACCAAAGTTTGTTCAAGATAATGGCCGAAATTTTTATTGAGTTTGAGAAGAATATTTCATGTGAAAATGAGGAAGTGGCCGAAGAGAAAAGAGTTAAGGCAGCAAATATGAAAAGGTGTTGGTTGAAGTGTGAAAAGATGTGAATACAAAAAGGCAAAAGTAAACCAATGGTCACAAACTCTTCAAATATCCACCATATTCTTTTGAAATTTTAAATAATTGAAATATATATATATATATAAATTCAGTTAAAATACGAAAATATAAAAAATAAACAAAATATAAATAAATAAATATTAATTATATATAATTAAATTAAGAAAATAGCACAGAAAATGTAAAGTAGTCTAGAAAATTTGAAAATAAATGGAATAAACTTTGGAAAAATTTTACGCACTTGAAAAATATTTATAAATAAAGATAAGAATACAAAATTAAAATACATTCACAAAAATAAATAAATAAATTTTAATTAAATATAATTTAAATGGAGAAAATAGCAGAAAAATAGAAACTAGCCTTTAAAAATAGAAAATAAATGCAATAAATTTTAGAAAAATTGTAACATCACTTTAAAATGTTTTAAAAATAAAATATATATCTAACATGTCATATTACACATATTAGAACATGATATGACAAATAAAATATTATTTATATAATTTAAAATAGATAATTTTATTAAATAAATCAATTTACATACAATATTGTAAAAAGCATAACTTTTACAATGCAAATCAGATTTCAAACGAAACGAAAAGTAGTATTCTTGAAATTTAATATATTTTCATAATAAAGGACAAAATTAAAAAATTCAAATATTTAAATTTTAAGCTTAAAAGTCAAAGTTTGACCAGATTGACCAAAATTCACATTTTCTAAAATATCCTATTTATTCGGGTTTGAAATTATAATTCACACAAAGATCAAAATATACTCTTCAAATAACAAAATTTATTCATTTTAACAAATATAATAAAGTTTTTAAATCAGGAGTTTCAATTTAAATAATTAAAATAAACAATTAAAATAATCACAAAATACTGGGTTGTTACAATATTGGCAGGGGATAATAGGTTCATAGTTAGCCCATGAAAACTATGATTTGATACTGGCAGGGGACAGTAGGTTTGTAGTTAGCCCATGAAAATTATATCCGGATTAAGATATTGGCAGTCAGCAAATAGACTCCTAATTATCCCATGAAAACTAGGATAAGAAATAAGATATTGGAGTTACCAATAGGTTCTTAGTGATCCCATGAAAGCTATGTAATTGGACAGATAGTCTTTATTATTTAACAGGTTAATAGTAACCCTAAAAACTATAATTGAGACAGATAGTCAGAATGAATGAGTATGGATAATCCAAAATTAATTTAATTATTTGCATATAATCATAATGTTATGAAATACTATGTTTTCAACCATTATGTATGGAGCAGCACAATATATGGTTTTATAAATGTCTTGGGATACTAGTGGGAGGAAAGCCCATTCCATTAAGCGGCCTGGTCTCATTAGACATCCAAATGGATTGAGATAGTAAATTATTATTTTTAACAGGCCTATGTCTGACTCGAAGTTTTTATTTTCCTCTTAAACTCTCTAGTACTCAATTGATTCTGAGTAGGTTAAAAGTTTAGGTTTCTAGGTGTTCTTTTAGATGAATAAAAGCTTCCAAGGATGTGCAAGAGGGAAGATTGTTATTAGAAGTCTTTTATTTCCGCTGTGTGTTTTGTTTGTAAAAGCAAACAGTTTTCTTGCCTATCTGTATACTCTGAACTACCAAAGGGGCATCTTCATATGTCTCTCTTGACGTATTTTATGATAATTATATGTTATCTGAACGTGATCTGTGAATTGGGATTTTTTTGAAATGGAACGTGGAATTTGTTTTGTTGTTTAATTTTTTTCCATATTCTTATATTTCTGTATATCAATGTATTTAATATCGCCTTGTTTGGTTGTCGAGAATTAATATCTATAGATGACAGTGGTATCCATAGCCGTTATTTTTGGGCCTCCGAATAGGGAGATGTTACAATAAGTAAGAACCAATAGAAAATAAGCACGTAAGTTATACGTAGATCTTTTCTTCGCATGGTTCTAGATCCAAAATTTAAGTGCATGACTTTGAGGTGATTTACACTGACTCGAATAAGGATTCATTACTTGATTCTTGACCATGAACATTTGATAAGGGTTCTTGGTGTGTTACCAACATTTTTTATCATAGTATATGGTTATGTAAGGATAACATATGTTTCTAATCAAGAAGGCTGATCGGAGTCTGCATTGGGAATCAGATGAGCGATACTAGTTTGGAAGAGAAGTTTGTGTTTGAGTAAGTAATTGAAACAGATATTGCGTACGGATGATCTATATACATTGGAAAGCGTTAAATATTTATGGGGGCTTATTTCTTTCTTGATTTGATAGTGATGAAAATTCAGGGATGAAATTCTCTTAAAAGAGAAGAATGTAACAACCCGTAACTTTTGAGTCTTCGAATTTGAATATTTAACTTATTCAAATTTGAATTTAAACAGTAATAAAATATATGTTTCAAATAGCTGTCCGATTTTTGGTAACGTATTTTTAATTAAATTTATAGGATTTTTTCAAACTTTTTAATTTGGAAAATAATTAAATTTTTGTTTGACGTATTTTGCAGCAAATGTTGACATTTCTGAAACTTTACAGAATTAGTTAATCAGTGTATTTTATTTTTGTTTTATGACTGTGTCGCATTGTTGTGTGCGACCATATTTTTATTTCTGTCGTTCGTGACTCGTACGCGAACGAGATATTGTGTAGCGGAGTACCCCAAATCTTTTAAAACAAAAATTTAAACAATACACACCCACAACATAGTCTTTTGGCACCAAATCTTTGCAATATATCTTTGTTGTCCTTAAATCATGATTTTGGTTGCTTAGCATTTGTTTGTACTTTAATTTCCATAGATCCTAAGGAATTTGCTTTATATATACATATATGCATACATTTACACAAATATAAAGCATACAAGCATTTTCCTTTGGGTCTCGCATTGTTTCTTTCACATCTCTCTAGGCTGTTGACATTTCATTCCCTAGCGTTGAAGTGATATTTCATTATATATAGATCAACACACACACTAAGAGAAGGGGTACACATTTTCTCAACAAAAACTTGTACACACAATTTTCTTTTTATCTATTACAGAACACATTACTTCTTTATTTTCCTGAGAATGAAAATTTCAAACACTTTTTCAATTCTCCTCCTTTCTTTTGTGTTTAAAAAATTTAACACTTTGGTGTGCGCGCGCTATATAAGTGGGTGTGTGTATGCATGTTTATGTTGCATTGTTATGAGTGGTATAGCAGCAGACGCGCATGAAGGGGAGAGCTGTTGTAGTTGCAGGGTTCAGATTTATAGAGGAAGCATGGTGGCGTTGACTCGGGTGGTCGGAGATGATGGTCGAAGTGGATTAGGTTTTATGGATTTCTAGCTTGAATCTTTCCATCGGTGGTGTCAAGTGTGGCAGGATGTTGGGCAGGGGTAGCGGAGCTTGACGAGGTGACGATAGTTGCTGGTTGAGGTCGAGGCGGTGACAAGGAGGAAATAAACGTTTGGGATGGGGTGTGTTATAGGAGCAGGAGGTGCTCATTTTTAATTTAAAGAAGTAAGGGTTGGAATTTTGCATTTTAGTCCCTAAAATTGTGGTCTTTTGCACATGCGAACGTGGAAGGGAAGGAGCAGGGGCAAGCGGGTTGGATAGCTGGTGGGCCAGGCCGATCTATGTGGGGTGATGAAAAAAATATAGGTTTATTTGTTTAATTCGTTTAACTCAGTATACCAACCTTTAAAAGTGATATCTTTCTCGTTTTAATACAACTAATCCATGGATTTTTGCACTAAACTCGTATCGACAAGCAAAATGCTTTGGTATAATTAGCTGTTAGTTTTAGTGAAGTACAAATTTATGATATAATAATTGTGATTGAATAAAATTACATTATTTTAAATAATAATGTCGTCAAATTAACTATACTTCATTGGTGATATCTATTTGGTTAAATAAACACTGTTATATCAAATTGAATTAAATAGATTATTATGGTATCCATTGAGCGGAATAATTCTTTGTTCTGTGCTTGCCAAATAAAGATGATTTGTGAAATTAATTAATATGTGGATTAATAAATATTGGATAAATTTTGAGTTAACTATTGGTTGTTAATTTGTGAAGTGCTAGAAGCCTAGTAGCCTGACCATATTGAATATGACATTGACATATGTTATAAGTTGAGCTCCTTTGAGATATGGAACAAATGGTAGATTGTCTAAGTACCATTGTGGTCGCTAAGCCTCTTTCCGAATTTGAAAAGCTATGGATTTAAATTAACTTTCATTTTATAACAAAGTTGAGGTTAAGTGTTCATACAATTAAGTGATGTTTTAAAGTTAATAATTTATTTATCTTATTAAGAACGTTTCAAGGTAAGGTATTTAATTATTTCCTTAAAGATGTTTAAAGTTATTAAATTATATCATTTAAGATGTTTAAAGTTATTAATTATATTATTAGTTTTGCTTAAAATTATTGAAATTATATTATTAACGTTATTTAAGTTAAATAATTATCTTGTTAATTATGTTTAAGTTAATTATTTTGTTAATTATGGTTTAAGTTAATCAATTATCTTATTAATTTTGGTTTAAGTTAATTAATTTTATCAGTAGTGATGTTTTAAAGTTAATTAATTATCTTATCAATGATGTTGTAAAGTTAATTAATTATTTAATTTGACGTTTAAAAGTAATTCATTTATAAAGGTGTTTATTTTTGATAAATTGTTTATAAAGGGGATTTTATTTAATAAAAAGGATTTATTTAATAAAAAGGATTTATTTAATAGAGATTTATAAATGATATTTTGAAAGAGAGATTTATAAATAGTGTTGTATAAGTAAAAGAGAGATTTATAAATGGCAATTTATAAATAAAAGAATGGATGTATATGTGATATTTTAATAATAACGAAGATCTATGTTAAATAGATAATATTTATAAAATGAATTTTGGATTTATAAAGGATTGTTATAAAGGAGTTTTTACATAATAAAGAGTTTTATTGTTAGAAAGGGTTTTATAAATAGAAAGGAATTTTACAAATCATTTATAGATTCATAAAAGAAGTTTTATAAATTTTTGGAGATTTATAAAAGGATTTATAAATATCAAATGGGATTATAAAAGAGAATTTCATAAAATGAATAAGATTTGATTTTGATAAATAATCCTTCTTAATTACGCTGGTATGAAAACATTCTTTTCATACTTAACACCAAAGAATAGTGGTTTGGATTATATTAAGAAATGTTTTACAAGATATTTGTTTTGGCCCATTTAAGCATGATTTTGGGAAAGAGGAAATCTTCCTTGAGTTTTGTAAATATACTTATACCGTTAAGATAAGTATATGAATATGTTTTATAAGAATTAGAAGTCTAATGTTGTAATATACTTATACTGGTCAGATAGGTAAATGAATGTTTTCCTCAGTATTGAAAGGAGTATAAGGGGTTTGCAAGTACTTTTGCGAAGTTAATTGAATCAAATATTTGAAAAGAGATTTAAATTAATGAAATTTTAATTGATAGAGGCTAGTGGACCCTATATGGAATTAAATTTATGTTTTGATTGTTTGTTTGATAGTTAAATAACCAACTACCAAATCTTGGCCAAAATATAACTCTGGAAATATCTAGGAGAAACATGTGTTTTATATAGCACAATCATCTTCGATGATGTCATGCTATGCGTATAAATCTCGTTTTGTTCTCCTAAGATTAAATGACAAGGAAATCCATCTACTTAAACGGTTAGGAGGTGATCTCCGCTCTTATGTATTGTTTGAGTTTTCCGAAAGAACCAGAGTTGAGTTTACCGAAAACTATCAAATGTTTGTTCGAAATCGAGATTAGATAAGTATGAATTATTCGAAAACCACTTCAAACCAACTTAAGTGTCGTATTGAAGACATCTTGAAGATGATGGAATCGAAGATAGTATTCTTTAAAGTGCAAAGGCTACTTACTACTAATCCTGAGGGTGATTCCCAAATGGATGTTGCAGAAGTGGCGCCTTCGGTATGTTCTTATTCTGAACAACTTGTATGGACGAATGTTGATATTTTGTTGTGCTTGGAAGCCAGTGTTAGCATTTCAAGTGAAAATTGCTAAGAGTTGAAAAATATAATCGTGACCTCACAATCCGAAAATGACTAAAACACGGGATATGCTTAAGAGCTATGTGGTTCGCCACCACTAGGAGCAGTCATTTCTCAATCTTGAATCGATGTTTATGAATTTGGTATGTGTGCGGAAGTGGGGCCATGGCTGGTGCACATTGTTTTGGATCCTTGGTCCTAGGGATTGATGTAATTTGGTATGTCATGCTAAAGAGGCAGCTGACATTAATTCACAAGGGGTCCATATGAGGCCCTCGGCACATTTTTTATAAAGGTGTACTGTGGTAGGCGGTATCCAGTAGCTTTGTCCTTGTTGGAAATCCAATATCCAATAAGTGCCCTACGGATTTAGTTGTATGCTTCATGTAAAAATTTCGACTGTGATTATTATTTATTTTGCACCGTAGACATTATTATAATATCATAAGATTTTTTATAAAATGGTTTGGTTATAGTAAGGTAAAAACTCGTCCTTGTTTATGTGCAACGTGGTCTTATGAGATACCTTTATTTTCGAAAGGTTATTATAACATTAAGTAATTCATTTGACTATGTTCTCATGCTGGTTTTACCAGACTGATCCGGGTATTATTTTTCTTATAATGCTCGGGTAGCCCGAACATATTTTACAGATTTAGCTGGACAATTTGGCGCTTTAGGAGACGAGTTGGATCCTCCAAGACGTACTTCCATGTTTTCGTTTGTCTTCCGCTATTCTGTTCTTGTTGCGTTTATCAGCAATTGTAATGACATATTGTTATACTGTTCAAAGCTGATGATAGATTAGTTTTTCTCTGATTTTATGTATTATATTAAAGTCCAGTTTTCTTTTATAAAGACTATTGTTATGATATATATTACTCGTCACGTTGTGAGATTCTGTTATATCTTTTCCTTTCTTTCACCCTAAAAATCCATTTTTCCGGCACTTAGATGCTCGACACATGAATACCGTAAATCTATTACTGTCGACTTCTAAGAATCGAAAATGCGGGTTGTTGCAAAAAGGTGATTTTGGTTTGCGTCCAAAGTTAAGGTCACATTAAACTCAATTTTTGAATGTGAAATGCGAACTAATAGGTATGTGACAACAAACGAGGTCTAAAAGATGATAGATAGATAAGTGCTAACCATTCTAATCGCTTTTATGTGAAAGACCTCATCCCAATAGGTCAATCTTGGATGTTGATTTTCTTGATTACTATGTATTCTTTAGTTAATACATTTTCAAATATGAAAATTTATGTTCTTTACAAGGGCATCTTCCATCATCTTTATCAATTCGCTTAAGCAGGATTATATAACAGTTTCTCTAAAGTAAACTAAGTTTATCACAGGGGCTATGACCAAGGTGAGTGAGAAAAGTGGGTTTATTGATTTGACAATAGACGCATTACAAGTTATATTTTAACCGATAAGAGAATGCATTCCGAACAAGTATGATAAAAAATTTTAATAGTCATTTTGTATTTCTCAAATTGGTATCCTTTTTCTTAATAAAAGAATATCGTCGGATAATTTTGCGTAAGTCCCAACTATATAGTAACGTTTGGGATTTTTCACAAATTTAATAATGTATTTAATTATTATTATTAATTTTATCTTTATTTTAGTGTGCATAAACTGTTTAATGAATCTGATACATAGTTGATAAACTTATGAATTGAAAATAATGAATTCAACCTATTACAATATATAAATGTTTCATTTTGCTATTCAGTTTTTAGTTCGACACATTGTAAAAATTCATCGTTGTTACGGGGAATAAAATGATTTGGAGGAGTGAATTTATACGGAGAAATTCAAAACTAGAAATTTTACTAGGGCCAAAAAAAAAAATCTACCAATTTAAAACCACATGAAAACCATTGGTTTTTTTTCTTCTAATTTTGCTCTAAGTCAACATTTTTTAAATATCTTAATCAAATTGGTTCACCAAATTATTTTTGTTAGTTTATTGGCGAAACCTCTTATCATATATCTACATTAAAAACAAAAATAATTCACTATTTTTAAATTAGCAGCATAAATTCAAACTGCTTATTCGATATTATAACCGAGGATGCATAATTCAAAGTTATTTAGATTGAACTATTCGATTAATCGATATGTAATAACAATGGTATAAATGTTTAATAATGATGGAGGCTGTGAATTCATTGAGTTATTTATGTCGCACTAAATGCTATTTGATTTCATTTAAAGAGCTATGGACGTAGGATTTTGATATACTATACCCTATTTTGCATGATAAAATAACAAATCGTTATTGTCGCTGTCGTTGTTATTATTATTGCTATTGCTGTTATTATTGTTATCATTTTGGAAGGGCTAAGTAATGCATAAGCCTAATCTTACTACAGTTTTCCAACCGAAAATAATAGTCTTATTTGTTTGTATTTTACAAGCAATATTTTAAATCTTAAAATTCAATTATATTGTCACTTCTTCTGTGCTTTTCTTAATCTAACTAAAATTCTAGCAACATGATTGTAACTAAGGATTATCAATTGGATCAAAATCAATATTTACGATTTTTTTAAACAATACATTGCCTCACATAATACAACATTTCTGCAAGCCACAAATGTTGAAGCTTTTGCATGGACCAAGGGCATCGTGATTCATTCAACAAAGTTGCTTCCACCCACACAATGTCTTTGATACGACGATAATAAACAAATAAATTATTTAAACAATTATTATTATAAAATAAAAAAAAAGTAGTAAACACCAACTCCAGAACAACCAAATCGATCCTTTTTTCTTCCCCGCATAACCCTAATGTTCAGATCCACCTGATCAACCACCAATTTTTCAATAATTACCTACCATGCCATCGCACTCGGATCTCGATCGGCAGATCGAGTTTCTAAGAGAATGCAAATTCTTGCCGGAATCTGAAGTAAGAACATTATGCGATCAAGCGAGGGCGATATTGGTGGAGGAATGGAACGTGCAGCCTGTGAAATGTCCGGTTACTGTTTGCGGAGATATTCATGGCCAGTTTCATGATTTGATTGAGTTGTTTAAGATTGGTGGAGATTTGCCTGACACTAATTATCTGTTCATGGGCGATTATGTTGGTTAGTTTATTTTTCCAAAAAAATTCTGTTACTTTAGGAGATCTGCTAATCGTTAGATTCATTTTTTTCAGTAGTTTGCGATTCCGTATTATTTGAGCTTATAAGATGTAATAGATGTCAGCTAATGAGGGTCTCCAAACGGCGATGAGTATCCAGCTGAATATGGTAGTGTGGTGGTGGGTTTAACTTCAGCTATTCAAAATTAATGAACAGATAATTGATTTTAGGTCGTGTTTCATGAGACTATTATTCAGTTTACAGTTACCTGGAAAAATAAAATTAGAATTAAATATGAATATGATCATCCAGACAAAGTTGATAATTGCACAAGGTTTTTAAGGATCTTTACCTGCATCTTCATATGCCCAGTGTCTCCAGATGTATGTTCTGATCTATTAGTTAGTGGCTAAGGCAGCTATATAACAGATAGCATATGTCACATTTAGCTTGAGAGATATGAAATTTCAATTGATTGTTTGCAGTGTTGGCAGTAATTACGTAATCATAGCTTTTAACCAATCATGCATGATATCAAGAATGGGTTAATACTTGCTTCATGTACTAATACGTACATTTATTTTTCTGTACATAAGTACCGCTTTATTTAGCATGATTCGGAGACTGCTTCACTGAAAAGTTTTCGAAATCGTGTCATTAACGTTGATATCATTATGCAGACCGTGGTTACTATTCTGTGGAGACCGTCACACTGCTAGTGGCTCTAAAAGTTCGGTACAGAGACAGAATTACAATTCTTAGAGGGAATCATGAAAGTCGGCAGATTACTCAAGTGTAAGCATATTTTTCAATTATTAATTTCTTTCCTTTATCAAATATCTGTCTTTAGAGAAAAGCAAAAAAATTTGGCAAACTGGCATTGTGAATCGTTAATCCTGTATGAATAATTAGATTATTAATTATGGTGATTGGTAAAACAGCAGGATAGTAGTCATGATATGCTTAATGATGTATTTCTGATGTCCAGTGATTATAAATTATTCTTATTCCAAAACAATACCGCTTAATTCCTTATGAGTTTCGTTGAAGTTGGCACAGCGTAAGTCAAGTGATTATCATGTTGATATCATAAGCTATATGTGCATGATGAATATATTTTGAGTTCGGTGAAACTTTGATGAGCATTTATAGGACTGGACGTGCTTAGAATAGGCATTTTCAGTTTGTTCGAGAAAAGTAGACTAGAAAGCAAAAAATACGTAGATCTCATTTTCACAATTTAAATTAAACAGCAGAAAGTCACTTAAGCGGCTGCAGCTGTTTGGCTAGCCTTTTCTTAAAAGCTTACATGGGATAAACAGACAGTCATTGAAATGCAAGAATTTTCTCCATTGTTTTGGATTACTTACTTCCTTAACTAAGCTTCTCAGAAAACTTAAATGTACATTCGATTAATATTGCACTTCTCATTGCAATCTCATCGTTGAAAATATATATTGTATTTCAGTTATTTTCCACACTTGCTTTTGTAATATAAAGCTACTATATTTGCATTAAATCCACGAAAGCTTGTTCCAGCCTAGTGCACAGTGCACCTCAGTTTGCGGAGTTGTCCATCACAAACTTCTTCCCACAGTACTTGTTGATGTTTAGCTGACAAGTATTGCCTTACAGTTACTTGAATCAGCGGGATAAAATCATAACTGAATTTAATCCATGAGCTTTTATTTTCAGTAACATCTGGAGTATACTCATATTATAAAGTTGTTGGTTTTTGTCTCATTTCAGATATGGATTCTACGATGAATGCTTAAGAAAATATGGTAATGCAAATGTGTGGAAATATTTTACTGACCTTTTTGATTATCTGCCGCTTACAGCTTTAATTGAGAACCAGGTCCTTCTTGAATTCTTTTTCTTTTTCGTCCATGATTTCCAGTTATGTTCGATTTTGAACTTTCTTTTATTGTCGAACCATATAAAAAAATTTCATTTGTAGGTTTTCTGTTTGCATGGTGGTCTCTCCCCATCACTCGACACCTTGGATAATATCCGTGCTCTTGACCGCATACAAGAGGTATGTGGATTTTTTTATTAAATCGGTTTCGTACATTTTGTTCCTTTGAACATACCCATAGTTGTAGGTTTGCTGCACAGCTTTATAAGCTACAGTGAATTCAATGAACATTATTAAATAGAAAAAATCTCTCTGCATTGTGTATATCACTACATCAGAGAGTCGAGGCATTGCTATTTGTTGTTTTGTGTACAATAGAATATAGATTTGTAGTCATTAAATATGACCAGATAGTTTATCCTATCCATCATTGCCATCCCCCCAGCCTGCCTACGTATGTACAATTACTTGAATAACCATCCTTTGCCACAAATTTTTTCAGGGCTTTCTGTCTTTTTTCCCCCTATTGTTAGCTTCATTAATGTAATGAGACGTAGTCACTTTCTGATTCACTGATTGTAAGATAATTCTGTTTGGTTGATCTAAAAAACATCGCCTTTCTGATTCACTGATTCTAGTTCTCAGCTTATAGTTGTACATAGCTACTTTATAACATTGGATTTCAGCTTAAGCGTTATAAAAACAAAACACCTGGCTTTTACACACTCGTGCGTACACACACACACACTCATATGTTGATAATCATTTTCAATATCGAACTCATGCTAAACCAGAACATTGTGATGTTCTTTCTTGCTGCTAAGCTTCTCTATAGTGCAACGTTTGTACATGGTTTAGCTTATGTTTAATTATTGTAGTTTGTTTTACTGTTCAATTATAACAGTGCATCAGTGTGAACTAACGGTATAATAGAGTCTACCAATGTATTTCCACCAATACGAGTTTGAGTTCTAGGCATTAACTGTTTTTCAAAGGTAATGCTAGTTCCCATATAACTTAACTAGCCCCCTCACATAGCTGAAAGCTTTCTGTACTGGATTACGTCACCCAACTAACATTAAAACATGCATTTGTGCTAGGTTCCACATGAAGGTCCGATGTGTGATCTATTGTGGTCAGACCCTGATGATCGCTGTGGATGGGGAATATCACCGAGGGGAGCAGGCTATACTTTTGGGCAGGACATTGCTCAACAATTCAATCATACCAATGGTCTTACTCTTGTTGCTAGAGCCCACCAGCTTGTTATGGAAGGTTACAATTGGAGTCAGGTGAGCTTATTTTTCAAATGCTTGCTTAGTTATTTAACAAGGGAATTGCCATTGACAGTAATGCTGATTAGGAGCAAAATCAAAATTGTAACACCTTCCATTGTTTTTTCTTTTGTTGATCCATTCAACCGAAATAAGTATCAAACAAACAAGTTATCCGTGAACTAGGTTAATACTGTCAATAACAATCCTTTTACGAGCGATTTATTATGGCCAAATGATGAGGGATGGGATAGAATGGGTGGATGAGGGACGATGGCTAATATTTTTGAGTAGGCCATAACCAAGCACTTTATTGTGTAGGAAAAAAACGTGGTTACGGTGTTCAGTGCTCCAAACTACTGTTATCGGTGTGGGAACATGGCAGCAATACTTGAAATAGGAGAAAATATGGATCAGAACTTCCTGCAATTTGATCCAGCTCCAAGGCAGATTGAACCAGATACAACACGCAAGACTCCTGATTATTTCTTGTAAACTACTCATAATAGATGGAAAAGAAGTCTGCTGTTGCTACTGCAGTGGTGGTTATTATGTATGTAGATTTGTGCTACAAAGGGAGTGGGAATTTTTTGACTGAGGACATGACCATCATTCTTTGCTGCTGCTTTGTTGTTGTTAGTATGTATGTTTGTTTTTCTTTTCTTTTTTTGTATTTTAAGGTTAGAAATCGGGGAGCAGCAATAAGAACTATTAAAGTGTTTTATGTGCATGTATTATTTATTTTTTGAGAAATTCAAGTTTTTCTATCCAGGGGCTTGAACTGATTTCTTCATTTAAGCTTCCTTTTGTTGTTCCATCGATCATTATCTTATTGTTTGCAATGTCTATGCAATCTCTGTGTCAACTCTAGTCTCTATGATAAGCCATGTGATTTGCCGGTGAGAATTGTGTTTTTGAATATACTTACTGAACATACAGTGCATGTTTACAGCGTATATTTTAATAGGTTATTTGGTTCGAGTCATGCTGGTCCTGAGATACGTTTTTTCTGCTCTAGATGGAGAAATAAACGAATAAAAACGGGGACAAGCTCAAACCCATCAAACTCAGTTTTGTTGAACAAGTTCAGCTAAAATTAGTTAAGGAAACGATATAGCAACCCACAACAACCACTAACTGGTCTTTGTTTCAATCCAAAATTCTAACAAAAGTCTTCGTTTTCCATGAGACATTTCAAAGAGCCAGTCAGAATCAATTAAGTCAGGTTGACAAATAGCCAAATGTGATTACCTTCTTATATCAATCCATTGGTAGTCTCATATCCCCTAATAAACCACCATGAATTCTTCTCTAATGTGTTCCTTACAAACATCAGTCCTCACAATATGTCTATCATTAATGGTAATCTTTCAGATGATACCATTTAAGGTCCTTATGTTTACAGACATAAACTTCACGTTTATGAACATATGCCTTTGCAAATATAAAAAAGCAGAGGAGGGTAGTTCAAGCAAACGTAGATTCGAAGTTGGAATGTGGCTGTTTTCAACAATTATAGTTCTAAGTTCTGTGTATTGGATGCAATCTCTTGTGCCCTTCCCATGGAAAATACTGATTTGCAGCGCAGGTGCATCGTTGCTTATTCTATCATTTTATGCAATGTTTATTCCACAAGAGAACTCTGAGGTTGAAAAGAAAGTAAATGATATGGATGATCATCTTATAAATGTGTAATGGGTATTTTTACTGATTTTGTATGAATGCTGTATTAGAAAGTTTAGAAAGTTTGAAAAGTTATGTTACTTTTGGAAGATGAACTCTTTTGCTTGTATCGAGACAAACGGTAATAACGGCAGCTCACCGCAACTAACCAAGTTCAAATCAGAACCATAAGAGAGAGGAGCAAACCCCGATTACACCTATATGGTTTTCAGCAGTGAAACAAAGGATAATTTCATATTTTTGCCACGGACTACGACCATTGCTTAACCAAAAATATTGCCTTTCTAAAAATTTATTTCTAAATGCATGCTTCATTCAATATAGTTTGATTTAGGGATTTTCTAATGTTTTTCTCAATTATGAGGAAAAAGGAATCATCTACCTTTGTACACGCACATAGCATGCGTGCGCATGTCTACACACACATATGCTCTTCACGTACACACACATATATACATACCTATATGTATGTATGTGTACATACACACATACATATATCTATGTATGTATATGTGTGTCTACACACATGTGTATGTGTACACACATGTATATATATGTGTGTACACACACAATACACACACATATCATACATACATATGTATGTGTACATGTATGTGTGTATGTGTGTGTATGTGTGTGTGTATATATATATATATATATACACACACATATATATATATATATATGTATGTATGTATGTGTGTATGTATATACACTCATATACATACATACATACCCCTTTAGAAATGCAATTACTAAGTCATAATGAATAAATAACTATGCTTTAAAATGCACTTGCACTTTACTTGATGTATTTTAATTGTCAAATTAATCTATTAACAATCTTTGTTAACGATGGTTTGAAAATTAGATCAAATATTGACCTCGAGTGAAAATATACATAAAATATGAGTATTGTTAACGACAATCAAATTTGAATATGAGATGACCAAATTATATGAGCACTTCATGTTTAATAAAATTGGTATAAGAGGTACAAAGTCTTTAATTAAAATTAGCTTCTTTTCCTCTTGTCCTAAAACTTCAAAATTCTATGGTAAAAAAATAAATGTCCAAAGTAACTCTTTCTACCTCCCTGCTTTTATACAAGAAAATGAAAAAATGATGAGAATAAAGAATTCTAAGAAAAAACTAAATTTTAATTTAAAAAATGTATGAAATTCAATGAGTGTATGCCAGACTAAAACCAAAAAATCGACAATAGGCTGCCAAAAAAAATGTTAAACGACATGGGGCTGTCGAATTAGATTATTCATTTCGGTCGTCCCTTTCGAACTTTATTTCAAATATCCGCTATACATTGATTTTTCTGGTCCACAACGCGTTAAACCTACTTATAGAACTATGGAAATTAAAAAAAATCTGATTGTTTGGTGGAACAAAATTTACGTTACAAATGTTTTCTTGAATAAGAATTAAACTTGTTTCTTTCTCGTTTAGAATTTCATCTGCAGATGAGTTTGATTTCTTCATTAGCTATTGATTTGGATTAAAGATTAAAAGAGATTAATAAAGATTAAAAGAATTAGGGTAAAAAAAGAAGGGGGTAAATTGAACAATTTAAATTGTAATTTTATGAGATGCCTATTTTTGTTAGCAACCCTCGCAGTAAAATTTTATTTACAAACAAAGAGTCATCATATACAAAAGTGGATTGTCACTAACAATGCCCTAAATTTTTTATTATAGCTTTTAGGAAAAAAATTCATTTGTTTAACAATGCCCTAAATTTTTTATTATAGCTTTTAGGAAAAAAAATTCATTTGTTTAATAATTTTATCTAGAATGTATATCAAATTGTATTTTGATGTATTTATTTCCTTATCAGAGTCATATTTTACTACATAGGGCTTTCTTAATTTAATTTAATTTGAAACAGATAAAGAAACAATTTTGTTTGAATCCTAACCATCTCTCCATCGGATATCTTCATTAGGAAAAGAACGTGGTTTATATAAATTAACATAATTTAAGGCTGATAAGATTTACACTTATTTAAATAAATATTTCCTTTCGCTCATTTACCCTCTCACATAAACATATACTTCGCTCATTCATTCATACTTACATTTTTATAACACAATCCCCTCCTCTCTCTCCGAACAAAAAATTTTCTCTATCTAATTTCTTCATAGTTTTTTTCATCTAATGCTTCATCCATAAATACAAATCCAACTAATTTGATTACCATTAAGCTCTTATCGACTTCAATTGTAAACAATCTTTTGTAAGTTCTGTAATCCAAATTAAGATTAACATAGTAAAATAATTTGCACTGTAAATTTAGTGCTGTAGTTGAACAAATAACCTTCGTTATTATTTTTATTGTTTTATAAATAAAATAATAATAAAGAATGACGAAACTAATTGTAATAGAAAATAATATTTTACAGTGAAATATAACTAATTATCATTACTTTTTCCCTAGATAATTAAGAGATTGCAAAATTATATATTTCACATGCATATTCAAAATATAATTAAATATCTTAATTTATCATCTCCTAATCTAAAATTGATAAAATAATTTTACTTAAGTTATTCATTTCATTTTGTTCTTCCATTAATAGTTGATAAGATTGAAAATAATTATGTTTGAGCATTAGATTTCATTCTATTTATATGTTGCTCGGTTTCACATAACTGATCACGCTTACTTCTAAATTCTCTTTTAAGTTTATAGTGAGATTTTAAAGTAAGTTTTATGATTTATATTAGTAAGTGGTTAGGCGAGTGTAAATATTAATACCCTGAATTAAAATATAAGAACAAGATAGAACTGAAAACATATGTTGTAAACTAAGATCAGAAGAAAAAAAGATAAATATGGCTCGCATTGTGGGTGCTTGGGTTGGATGGATAGGTCCCAATATGTGTGTTTAACGTGGTATATTTATGGAATTGGTAGCATGTAACATTAAAAATTACTTTTGTTACAAGTAAGTGTTGCCAGTGGTATATTTATGGAATTGGTAGCATGTAACATTAAAAATTACTTTTGTTACAAGTAAGTGTTGCCAATGCCATATATATGCTTGTTGGATGACGATGAAGCGATGTTTAGTCGGGACGCCATTACATTGAGCTTCATTACATGGCGCCATTACACACAATGAAGCACTCATACATAAAGAGGCGCTAGAGTGCCTAAACTCAACATGGTATCGGAACCGATGGTTCGAGGGACCATTAGATGATGCGAGAGTGATCGAAACATGATTCCTTGAGGCTTGAGCAAAGAAGAATGACTCGCCAAGATGAGACATGGTTAAATAGCCCGATCCCACTACTGAAAGAGGACTCGTGGATATGCGGTACTCCCCCATTGCATTAAGGACTCAGGATCTCAAATGAGTGCAAGTACTCACCTTAAGACGGAGATTTGGTAAAGTAGATAATCGCGGAAAGAAGTGGAAACGATCTAACCTAACTGCAGAGCTTCTTTAGTATGCTCCATAGAAGATTTGAGGAAATGCTTATCAAGGTGGCGATATATTAGTAAATTTCTATGATACAATATTTCCATATTAAAGAAGATTGGAAAGATGTTGTTGATTTTGGTGATACAATACTTTCAATTAAAGAAGATTTGGAAGAAATTTGAGATAAAGGCTCAAATATATTGCCTTTTTTATTGGATTAAATATGAAAATGAATTATCTATACGAGAGGAAGAATTATTTTTGAAAGAATGAAGCAAGCTATTAGTTTTCTAATTAGCTAATTAAAGAAGACATCTTACCAGGCGTGTATACAAATTGGAGAAAACGGGAAAATTAAATGAATAAACGTTTCCGATATGAATGGGAGAATTGATGATGCATTGATTTATAATCATAAATCAATTTCTTCAATCTTAAGTAATAATTACTTCAATCTTAACTAATAATTACTATATAATGATAGTCATTTTTTAGAGATTAGAATCATCATCTCAAGTTGTATTTCTTCATATTCTTCTTTTTAGCCTTCGTTATCAATTTTGTAAAAATTTCTTTTCTCAAAAAGTACCTCTCCCTAAGTGCATGTACACCATCTCACGATAGTGGAACTACTATAAATCAGTGTGTAGACTCTCTATGTTTTCTATGATTTGCTGTTTGGATTCTCTTATTGTTGTTTTTAATCACACTATAACACGATCTTATCTGGGCTGGTTTACAATCGTTTGTGTGAATTTACCTCCAACATCTGGTATTAGCGTTCTGAAGGTTGTTGTTTAGGCCTAGGCTAGAAAGTGATTGATAAAATGGCAAGATCTGGGGATGGAATTGAGGAGGTTAGACCTACCTAGGAGTTGCACCCTACACTAGGGGTTCATATGTAGCATTCGGTTCACAGTCAGTTATAAAGAAGTGGAATGGAGATAATGATTTTGAGAAGTGATGGTGGAAGATGAAGACGGTGCTGAAAAGAAATCATGTTCATCGGGTTAAGTTTGATGCAGAATCATTGTTAGCAGATTTCTTAGAATTAGAAATGAAAAAAGATGTAAGAATGAGCCTTTACTACCCAGGGCATGGATCAGAACGTCACCACAGAGATTAGTATTGAAACTACTACTAGATGCTTGTGGAAGAAATTAGAGGATCTCTACATGAAGAAGTGGCTCACGAATATCAGAGTGCTAATTCGGTCAAGAGAGTCATCGACCACAACTCAATGGCGGCCTTCTCCAATCTCTCCCGTCATCCCTCGCTACACTCATCGCCGCCTCAACCTCCTCCAATCTCTTTCGTCCCCAACAAATACAAATCCTTCGCCAATTCCCTGCCACGCGTTCCACCCTCCCTCTCCCTCTCCCTCCTCTCATACGCCCCCTGTTTACCCTAATGATGTTTCTTCTGCTCCTAGTTCACCAATACTTCCGCTGCCACCCACAACCAAAATATCATATGCTCAAGCGTTGTGCTCCATGCCCCCGATTTTACCTAACCCCCCTCAGTCACAGCGCCGTCGTCGGTTTCTACCGGATTTCAAAACCGCTCGTTCCACGATCGAATTTTTGAAGCTGAATGGTCGCTGTCTTAGGTGTGCTGGTAAGGGACACGTGGCAAGAGTATGTAGAGACTCAAAGATTTGCTACCTCTGTGGTTTTTTTGGGCATGCACAGTCGCACTATCCCGAGAAAAATGTCTTTTCTGCTCAAAAAAACGCCCCTACCACTTCCACTAAGAACAAACCCAAAAGTACTGCCAAGCACACAGTCTGGGCCCCACACTCATTATTCACGCTCGGAAACCGAAACACCAACCAGCATACATCACTCCAAGAGTCACCTCGATCTGCACCCGCATCTCACCCCAAACATTTCTCTCCCCATTCTAAATCTTCTTCCACTCAAATTTTTTTAATGGCAGACTCTTCTCTCTACCTCACGGCCACGATCATTGATGGGTTTTGGTCCATCGAATCCCTCCACCTCATCCTCTCAACAACCTTTCACCATCATGAATGGCCGCTGTGGATTCTCTCCGATAGCAGCTTCATTTTCTCCTGTCCTTCCCTCGCCATCCGTGATCAAGCTCTCCAGATGAAAACCTTATCAAAGCCAGGAGGCTCTGTCCTGTTGCAACAATGGTCGAAACCGAACACCAAGCTCCGGACCTAGAGACGGCAACATGGGCTTGTGTCAGTAGCTTTCCAGAATTCCTCAAAAATAACCCGAACGCTGTCGGCGAGGCGCTAGGTCACTTTGGTCGTTTCATTGCTTTTGATGATTGCGACTGGGCAAATTTCGATCATAGGTTTCTTTACGTTAAAATGCAATTTTTTAATGGAGTTAGCAATCCCTGCTCTTTTCTCGTACACTTGAATAACGAAGATCATCTCCTCTCGATGGAAAAATGGGAGCACGCCCACCCAACTCATAGGCCCGACAGAATGTTTTTGGGAGTAGACTATGACATTGACTTCAGAGGCGATGGTGATCCCATTCTCTCATATGACTCGTAAGAAGTCAGATTCGATGCTATGTTTCTTGACCCAGCCATATCCCTTCCTCTCCCAGTTGCCGCCCAGGTCCATGCTTCATCCCCGGAGATTGATGGCCCTCAAGGTTGGAATTCTTGGCCAGAAGAACCGTACGTCGACCCCCCTGGTGACCTAAACCTCCACCATCTCCCTCGGACCGTGTTCTCCCTCAACCCAACGATCCAACCACCTCTGCAATCGTCCCGGTCACTTCACCAGTTCTTTTAGAGTTTAGCCAAAGATCTCCCCAGGCCCAGCCGGTGACTGACCAGATCCAACAAAGTTCTCCCCAGTTCACTCCAGCACTAGTTCATCGAAGCTCCAGAATTAGCAGAGCAGCATCTTTACCTGGTAGTTTTTATAAAACTGTTGTTTTTTCCTCAGCGAATATGAGTCTTAATAAAAAAATGGCTCGTTGCATGGGTGTGAGTTTGAGTGATGATCACTACATGGCCATGCAAGCACTAGAATCGGAGAGATCGACCCTTTCCCAATGAAATTAATTTCGTGGAACGTAAGGGGTCTGGGGGCCCCGTCTAAAAGGCATGCAGTTTGTCTCACTATATCCCCACATAAAACAGACATTCTCTTCCTACAAGAATCTAAACTGTCTGATCCACCCCAATCTTTCATTACCCACATGGGTGGGCCCACTCTAACAGGTTGGGCCCACACAAATGTCGTTGGGTCCAAGGGAGGTATCATTACTGCTTGGAACGAAGCAGTATGGTCCCGCTGCCATACCTCTGCCCATACATCCGCACTTCACATAACACTCCATCACATCCAAACCAACACTATCTATTTCTTCACCAATATTTATGGCCCCCAAAACATTCAAGAGCGAAATGAACTCTGGGCTGAATGTTTTTCTTTTGCCTCTTATCTTAATGGCCCCTGGATTGTAGGAGACTTTACTACCACTAGATCACCCGTCGAGCGAAATTCTGGCAACAATTCGCTGGATTCAGACTCTTTTAACTCCTTCATTAATGCTTGTTCCCTCATCGACCCACCCATTAGCAATCGTCTATTCATCTGGTCTAACCGTAGAGCTGAACCCGCCTTAGCAAAACTGGATAGATTCCTTTTCAATTCTGCCTGGGATGACCTTCACCCCCTTTCCTCGGTCTCTGGCCTCGCCTCAACTATTTCCGATCACTTCCCTCTCATTCTGGACACCGGATCTCTGCCATTTAGCAGGCGCCCCTTCAGATTTGAACGCCTTTGGCTTCTGGAACCTTCCTTTGACAACTTCATCAAACAAATTTGGTCTCAGCCGCTGCAAATCCAATCTGCCTCCGCCAGAATAGTGTTCAAACTTTGCTCCCTTAGGAAGATTATCAGACCGTGGGCCAGATCCATTTGGGGTTCTCTTCGTTCGCGTATCTCATCCACCGAGAACAAAATCTTAGATCTCAACATCATTGAGGAATCTCGTCCGCTTTCAGACTCTGAACCGTCTCGTCTACAAGCTCTCGAATTGGATCTGGATAGACTGGTAAAGGAAGAATAAATTAGATGGAAACAGAGATCCAAGGCTAAATGGTTAGAGTATGGGGACAGAAACACCTCTTATTTCCATCGTCTAGCTAGTAGCTGTCGTAGATCGTTGCTAATTTCAGAACTATACCATAACAACACTTCCTATACTGACCCTGTCGATCATCTACGCCTGTTCACCGACTACTTCAGAAACATTTTAGGCAAGCGGTCCTCTTCTCTCCCTGACATCAATTGGCCCCTCCTTTAACCATCCCCCACCTACATACCCATTGATCACCCATTCTCTGAAGAGGAGATCTGGGCTGCCTTGAATGATATGGCTGCTGACAAAGCACCCGGTCCAGATGGTTTTAGTCCTCTCTTCTTCAGGCACTTCTGGAATACAGTTAAACTTGATATTTTAGATCTGTGCAGAGAATTCCAAGCTAACCCCTCAGTTATCTCGAGATTGAATGTGAGCATCATCCTCATCCCTAAAGCCCCAGGTGCTAACCCCCTTCCCTCTTTCCGTCCCATTAGCCTTCTCAATACAACCTTCAAAATCATTACCAAAGTCCTCGCCAACCGCCTTCAACAAGTTATCGCCCCCATGGTCGGAGTTAAGCAGTCAGCCTTTATACTTGGGAGGAACATCATGGACTGCATTGCTACGACTCAAGAAATCATTTCCTACCGTTACCATACTTCGACCCCAGGTGTTCTATTAAAACTTGATTTTTCTAAAGCATTCAACTCCGTGAACCAGGACTTCATTCTCGAGCTTATGAACCATAGAGGCTTTCCTCCGAGATGGTGCAATTGGATTAGACACATCCTTAACTCAAGCCTCTCTTCAGTATCGATTAATGGAGTATCAGGGAGCCATATCAAATCAGCTCAGGGTTTGAGACAAGGGGACCCTCTTTCGCCTCTTATCTTCGTCCTTGTTACTGATGTCTTTAACAGAATGATCAAACTGGCCACATCCAATAGTCTCTTCTCTGGCATTTCACTCCCAAGCTCGCCAATTTCTGTTTCCAACTTGCAATTCGCAGATGACACAATTCTTTTCGTCTCTCCCCAGGAGGAATATATTCACTGCCTGAAGGTGGCCCTTTACATCTTCGAGCGTGTATCTGGTCTTTCCATTAACTTCAACAAAAGTTCGATCATCATGTTGGGCAACTCGAATTACCTTGGCCCACCCATATCATCGATGCTTAACTGCAACCTTTTAGATTTCCCGCTTTCCTATCTTCGCATCATTCTCCGACCCTCCTAGCTACTTAGATCAGACTGGTCCCTACTTATATCCAAGATTGACTCTAGACTTATGGGTTGGAAGGCCCACTCCCTTTCCTCCGCTGGCCACCTTGTCCTCGTCAAATCGGTCCTATCAGTCATTTCATCCTACTTGATATCCTTCTACAAACTTCCCTCCTGGGTCATCAACCATTTGGATCGAGTCAGAAGGTCCTTCCTATGGAATGGTGAAGGCACCAAAAGGCTGGTCAATTGGGATACAGTCTGCTTACATCCGAATCAGGGAGGCCTTGGTATCGCCAATCTCAGAGCCTTTAACGTCGCACTCTTATCAAAATGGCTTTGGAGAATCCTCTCCCCTGATAATTTCCTCTGGAAAGACTGGATTCTCTCGCTGCATTATCAGTCAAAAAGCCATCTAATCCTCCATTGCCCGCCGCGTAAGAAGCCTTGTCCATTCTGGTCGGGCGTGCTACAAACCATTCCTCGAGTAAAATCTCTATTTCATGTGGCCATTGGTAATGGCAATAACTGTGTTTTTTGGCTTGACACATGGCATAATCAACTTTCTCTCGCCAAAACACTACACAACCTTTTCCCCCACTCGGATACCCCGTTAACTACAGTCAGTGACTGTGCCAGTCTTGGTCCGGACTCCCTCTGCTCTTCATCTCTTTTCAGCCCAGACACCTTTACCGATCTAATCTCCGCAGCAAACTTACTTCATTCTCTTCAACTCACTACCCTACCGGACCGCATGGTTTGGGCGCCTGCGCCTGCGAAAGGTTTCACGGTTGCCTCCTGTTACTCCCTACTGAACAATCCAGGCCGCTTCTTCTCCTTCCCCAGACTCTGGAAATGGCCCATTCCACCTCGTATTGCATTCTTTAAGTGGTGCCTGGTGCATGAACATATCAACACTAAAGAGCATCTTATCCATCTTCATATCCCAGTTGATCCGGATTATGTATTCTATTCCGGTCAGATTGAAAATATTCCTCACCTGTTTCGAGATTGCGAGTTTTCATACTCGATTTGGGTAGCTTCGAGTGCCCATATCCTTGGATTTGTCCCTGAACCCCCTGTCACTTTTGACCACTAGTAGTACAATTCTCGGAATCTCTTTCTGGATGTCTTTATTGCTATTTTCTGTTGGTGTATATGGAAGGAACGAAATGCACACGTGTTTGGTAACCAAAGTCTCACTTCGAAGGTATTTGCAGATGAATTTCTCACCTATTCACCATTCTTGCAGGTTGTAGCTTGTCGGCTCCCTTTAGACTCCGCATTCCACAATGCAGTTCATCTCCAGTAGAATCTCAAGGCAGCTACTCAGCGTTCCCTCCAGATCGTAGCTAAGTGCTAGTGGCTTCATGCTTCTTTCAGTTCACTACCTTTACTTGTACCGTTTTGTTACGTGGATGTTGTTTATTTCATCATCTTGTTCTATGACATCTGTGTTGTAGCCAATACTTACTATTAGCGTTAGCGATCAAGCGTGTTGATCGAGATATTTACTATTTTATATATATGCTATTAACTGGCTGTGTAGTTTCACGTTACACACCCGTCTTGCTCAAAAAAATTTGTTTGTTGAAGACTTTCTTTACTTATAAGATGCAGGAAGGTACATCATTAAAAGCATATCTTAACTTCTTCGATGACTTGAAGATGAAGATGAAAGCTGTTGATTTAAATACGGATGAAGAGAAAAAGATTATGTTGGTATTATGCTCTCTTCTAAAGCGATACATGGTGTTCGCCAATAACTTGATTTATAGCAGAAGCACACTAGCATTAGAAGATGTAAAGAAAGGACTCCTGAGTGAAGAGAAGAGTGATCAAATGAAACTTATGAACGAAAATGGAGAAGCTAGTAGTAGTCAAGGGATGTTTGTAGAAAGAGGAAGAAAGGAGAAGGAAAATAATTTTAGAGGGGAATCCAAGTCGAGAAAGCCTGGAAGTGGTTAGAGCAGCAAGTCTAGAGATAATAGGTGTCATCATTTTAAGAAGCATGACCACTGAAAGAAAGATAGTCCAGATCTGAGGAAGAGAATGAAGTAGATGGTTCTTCATCTGCAGTAGTGGAGAAGGTTGTTTTTAATGATGCATTGACTGCATTTGTTTTCGATTTATTAGACCATTGGATGTTGAATTCAGGAACGTCTTTCCATATGACATCTAGGAAGGAGTATTCGTATTCTTTCGAAGGTAAGGAGGGAAGCGTCATATTGATGAGAAACGATGTTACTTGCAAGTCATTAGAAAAAGGATCGTATTTGCATGCACGATGATGTGGTGTGCACTATTGCTAGACTCCGCTATGTTCCAAGTTTAGAGAAAACTCTTTTATCTTTGGGTTAGCTGGCATCTTTGGGTTACAAGTTTATGATAGAGTCGAATAGCTTGAAGGTGAAACATGGAGCTCTTGTATTGTTGAAAGGAGTGATGGTTCAGAATCTTTATCCGTTGAAAGGATCTATAATTCTTGAAAAGTCGTGTGTTGAAGTTGATAGTTCACAAGCTTTGGATGCCACCAGACTTTGGCATCTCAGATTGGGTCATGTTTTGGAGAAGAGCTTTGAGCTACTTCATAGACGGAAGATGATCAAGGGTGAAAGCTTCAACTGTTTGGAATTTTGCTAGGAGTTTGTATTGGGGAAGCAGACGAACATTTCTTTTGGTATTGGTTGACCTGAGTCCAAAGGAATACTAGAGTATGTCCATACGAATATTTGAGGAACAATAGCTACAGCTTCTATTAGAGGAGCTAAGTATTTTTTCTCTTTTGTCGATGGTACTCTTGGAAGATTTGGGTGTTTGTGATGAAAGCTAAGTCAAAATCATTTGAGATGTTTAAAACTCGGAAGGCACTGGTAGAGAATGAAGTCGGAAGGAAGTTGAAGGTGTTAAGATCCAACAATGGCAATAAATTTATTTCTAAGGAGTTTACATATTTCTGTAAGTCGCATGAAATTTAAAAAACTTCACCACACTCGAAGATTCACAATCAAACGTAGTTATTGAAAGGATGTATATGACTCTACTATAGAAGCTTCTTGTTTGAGATTGGTGGCGGATTTATCTAGAGGCTTTTGCGCTAAAGCTCTACTATAGTATATATTACCAATCGAATTCCTTACTCAGCCATTGATGGAAAGATTTTAAAGAAAATGTGGAAAGGTACATCCATACATATAATTTATTTTCATATATCTAGTAGCACCGTGTATGTTTACCATATAGGAAATGATAAGTTGGAGGCAAGAGCCTATTAAGGCATATATTTGGGCTATACAGAAGGCATCAAAGGGTATCGCATTTGTAACACTATTGATTGGAAGGTAGCACACTTGAGACACATCACTTTCGATCAGTCCGCTATGTTAAAGCCTTAGGAGAATCCACCTAGTTCATTTGATTCGGAAGCTGGAAGGCCTAAGGAGATGGGAACCATTCCCATATATCAGCATATTAGTATAGTTAGAGCTGCAAAAGAAGATAAAGTAATTGAAATAGTTGATACATCATATGAAGATCCACAAAATTTCTCTAGCAATGACGATGATTTGTCGTGAAGCTAGAGATGATTTAGCTCAAGGTGGAGTTGGCAGAAGCTTGGGTAAAGTTACACTTATCCAGGCTAGCTCTAGAGTTAGAAGGCCACTAAATAGGTATGGAGACCAAAACTGTGTAAATCTTAGTATTAATGATCGGTTTAACTATGAACTCATATAGTGTAGAATGAGCCTTTCGACCTTGAAAAAGCTATGAGTTTGAGTAACAGCTCGAAACGAAGGCATATTATGGAGGAGGAGACGGATTTATTTAATAAGAATCAAACTAGAGAATTGGCACCTCATCAATGAATTCAAGCTAAAGGATTCAAGTGGGTATACAAGGTGAAGGACCACAGAAGATACAATGCTAGACTTGTTGCAAAGGGGTTTTCACAGAGGAAGGGGATGGAGTATGATGAGGTGTACGTGTCGGTTGTTAGACATACTTTTATCTTGATATTGCTAGCTATTGTTGCAACTCACGGCATGGAGTTGGAACAATTAGATGTAGAGATGGCCTTTTTGAATAGAGACTTAGAGAAGACCATCTATATGAAGCAGTCAAAAGGGTTTGTAGAAGATGGAAAGAAGGAATGAGTTTGCAAGCTGAAGAAGTCTCTATATGGTTTGAAGCGGTCGTCTAGACAATAACATAAGTGGTTTGACCCTTTTACGTTTACTCTTGGTTTTGATGGAAGTATTAAAGATGCTCGAATTTATTTTATGTAACGATCCGAGAATTTTCGACCTCGAAAATTAGACACTAATACATTCACTGTAGAAGTGCCGAGCAATCGAATGCCGAAAATCCCAGATTGTTAGGGTAAAGAAGAAAGAGGTAGAAGAAGAGACAGAAAACAAAAGCACGGCACAGAATCTCACATTCCCGGCGGATTATAACATCAAATAATAGCATTTATACAATGAAAAAGCTGTAATTGTCAGTTTACAATCAATTATATATAACAGAGTACAATCAAAATTGGATAGTTGTAACAACTTGTCCCAGAATACAAACAAACAACTCTAATACACAATGGAATAAACTCTATACATTCCTGCCTTCTAGCTCACCTCTTGAGCTCCAGAATTTCCTAACCTAAAGATCTGTAACATTTGGTCCGACCAAAGCATTACAACAAAGTAACACCCGGGTCAGGTTGGAAACCAGCGTGAGTAAACCCATATAACTTGAAAACTAAGTTATAAAACTTATATGAAAACCCGAGGCATCTCGTACCTCACTACGAGTTCTTAACTTGTTATAGTCCATCACTTATTACAAATCAATACCTAAGAATTGTTACTTAGTTAAAAGGCCAAGTTACTGAATTTATTCCAATTCCAGCCTATTTGATTCTAAACTCACGTCTATAAAGAATTATGGTAGATTACTAATTGAAGTGGTTTCGGATGTTGCTGATATCCGACTCCGGTCTCTTCGAATCCAATGTCACCTTTAAACCAAGTTGTTTTAATAACATATACACACGGAAATCTATCATAGATAAATGATTCACATTTATTAACAAATCAAGCCAGCCATTTCATATCACAGCACATCATAAATTACATAACAGAGATATCAAACAAACCAAGGCATTCAATTTCGGTTTATCGTTCATAAGCAAGATTATTTAGTCCATTTCTAATTAATTTAATTATCAAAAAATAAATTAATTATCTTTAAATCTTGCTTAATATCATTAATTAACCCTTTAATTAATTATTGAAATTAATTCTTTAATCATATAATCATTTACATTAAATAATCAACCTTTAATTAGTTACATTAATCAACGATCCTATAAATAATTACCTTAATTAATTATCCTTAATTAATCACTTTAATTAATTCTCCTTAATTAATCATTTAATCCAATCATCCATAAGCAAGATAAATCAATCACCTAATTTATAACTGATTTAATTTAAACTAAATAGATTAATTACCTAATCCAGCTTAAATACCATTAATTAATTACAAACCATTTGCTATTATGAAATTAATTAATAATCCTTAATTATCCATCTTAAGTAATTATCCTTAATTACTTTCATTAAATAATTATTCCGTTGGTTCATTATCCTTTAATTAATTAACCTTTAATCGCCAATTAATTACCAAATTAATTAACCTTAAGTTAATTACATTAATTAATTAACCCTTAATTATTAATTAATCTCATTAATTAATTATCCCTTGAGTAATTAACAAATTAACTCTTTAATTACTTTCCTTAAGTAATTATCTTTTAATCACTTGATTAATTATCCCATGATCATTAATCAGTTATCCTTAATTATTTACATTAATTAATCACTAATAAATTTCACTAAGTAATTATCCCTTAATCACTTGCTCTAAGTAATTATCCTTAATTAATTAATAATGATCCTATAATTAATTAAGACCCTAATTAATTAAGATAAAACTTAAATTAATTTTAAAATAATTTATTTTAAAAAAACTTTAACCAATCCATAACTTAAATGAACATTTATTTTTTTAAAAGAAATAGGTTAAGAAAAATTGTTTTAAAATTTTAAAATCTTGTAAACACATCGTTGTACTGACCCGATACGACTCGAGTATCAACCCGAGACAAAAACCCGTAATACTCGAGCCTATTCCCTGTTAACTCCCTTCTCCGTCTTTTCCTTTTTCTTTTTAACTTTATTTTGATATAAATTTTTGAAAACTGGAATCTCACTTGTGAATTACCCGTGTACTAACTCGAACCAAACCCAGACTTTCCCGAAACAAAACTTGAGACAGTCACCTTCTTCTCCAAATGTTCGAAACAACACAACATCTGGTACCAAGGATACGCGTGCATGTGCACCTATCATCGTTGCCCCTCCGTTCATCACCACCGGCGCCAGCAAGACGACTTTGACTACCTCCCTCGATTCCAACCACCTGATCCTCGAACGAACTCGAAAATCGAAAATGAGCTACGGAGATGACCACAGGAATGAACCCGATCAACATTTCCTCCTCGCGCCATGACCTCCGACCACCTAGAGCCGCGCCATCACGTCCATACCCTCACCACTTGATCACCTTACTATTCCACCTACCCCAGTCCCACTCGATGCAGCTATGCCGATGGAATTGTCACGATAACAACATCGACTTACACGAGGTTTAATGTGAAGGTTACGATTTTCGACTCATGAAAGTCGACATTAATACGTCCACTGTATCAACTGCCAAACAATCGAAGGCCGAAAAACCCGAACCCTTAGGGTTTAAGAAGAAAACGAGGTAGAAGAATAAAGAAAGAAGAAGCAACAGAAACAATATCAGAATCTCACAATCGCAGTGGAACAACATGTAATAGATAAATGAATATCTTTAAAACAAAGAACTATATCAGTTATTGCATTACATCACATTACATTATTAGAGTTTACAACAACAAACAGCGGAAAAGAAATACTATATACTAGTTGATACGCCATGCCATCCACCTTGCTCCTTTAGCTCCACAGCAACTCCAAAATTCCAAAATGATCTGATAACCTGACTCTAGACTGCCCGTGTACAAACTGATGGGCACCCAACGTTTAGGAAGGACACAATAAACTCCAGGTCATTCATGGGACTGGTGTGAGAACTTAAAACAATTTATCTTTTAAAAACAAACAAAGAGATTTTTTTTATAGATCCGCAATGCTTTTAGAAATGAAACTACCATAAGGCCTCCCGCACACACACACAATGCAAATGCAGAATCGGAGGAGATTTCTCCTTATGATAGTCAAACATGCTTGATACGAGGAATTTCTTTGATATTATTATTATAAGTGCAAACTGTAGGAAAACATTTCGAAAGTATGATATAAATCTTAGCCAACATACGACCAATATCGTATGCCTCTATAGCTACCATCTAAATAGTGGGGCGCCACCATAAGTAAATGGCAGGTTATACAACTAAAACTGTACAAGGCTCGTATTATTTCTTTGGATTTTCCAACAAATGGTCAGGCCAAGGAACTTCCCATTGCCACATGGAAACGCCTTTGGAGAGACGCCCCGAGAACATAACCGGATCTCTGCCAACGCAAGGCCGGGTTACCTCTGCAAAAGTAGGTAACAACTGACACAAGTATGCCATCCCCCGGTTGTAAACAACCTTTATCTGATGATCCTCAACCAACATCAATCATAAAGTCATATATATTTGCGACATCCACCAAAGTTAATTATCTGGGCTCCATACCATGATACCACTTATATCCATAAGGAAATGCACATACCCTATGGGGGGCTACTCCCTAAAACCTTGCTGCATCTTTCCTGTTTTGTCCATTTCGGGGTGTGAGGTCCGACGAAGTCTCGTCCACAAAGCTACGCTTTATACAAAAGCTATGCTTTGATCAACAATTGATCAGCATCACTTCGTATGCCACATTACCTTGGGAATGTATCACTAGTAACCATCAACTACATAACCTCTGAGCTCGTACGTTTCAGAGAAGGGTGTTAAGCTAAGAGGATAAATTCTCCGCCACCAACAGAAATATATTTGATAGAAACCAGCTTTACATCTCAAATTGTAATGTCAGACACACATCCATACAAGTCTGTTCTGGAATTGAACGGAACCGAAGGCACTCCCAAAGAAGCCCTTGCAATCCGGATATTCACCAATCATGACTGGACTTCCCATCACAAAGGGTGATAAAATCTCTATATCGTAGATCAGCTGATGCAGAGACATTCGACAGTAATCCTTCCATTTTCGAAAATATCCGGTCTTCAACACCGGTCTTCAAATGCTATCCATTACGACGTATCACTATTCAGAATGGGATCCATGACCCAAAGTCCTCTCCCGGCTAAACCGAATAACGAGCGCTTATTTCAAAATAAGTGTAGCATTCAAATTCAAGCAAATCACAACAAATACCCATTTAAATGTAAATATTGATAGTCGGTTATTTAACTATCAATAGGTATGCACAACATCACCAAATTTCAAATAATTTTTCCAAATTATTTATTTTCCAAAAATATTCTTACAAGATATATTTTTCTACACTTCAAAAATAAAACAATGTTTATTTTTAAACAAATTCCCTTTTCCTTTATAAATTCCATGTGAATTTAAATTTCCAAATATCCATTGATATATGATTTTCAAATCGACTTCAAATATTCATTTTTCAATTTATCTTTAAAAGATAAAATATCAAAACATTTCACTTCATATTGGAAAACATTTCCATACTTATTTAATAATAAGTAATTCATAAATCTATTTATTTTCAACATTTGGAAAATATTCGATATACTTAAATCACAATTAAGTATATATTTTATTCTTTAAGGAAAACATTCTCTTAAACACATTCATTTGAGTCAAAACGAATGTTCGTAAAACATTGTTCGACAATCCAAAATCACTAGTATAGGGGTTCGAAATTAAGATAGATATATAAATCCTAATACTATACATAAACATTTCCTTTCGAAAATCATTTACTATAACAACAGTGTTATAGTCCATCTTTTCCTTATTTCTCGAAAACGTCTATTTCAACAATGAATGTTGAAATCTATGGTTTTGATAGTTAATGCATTTTAAAACATCTTTAAATCGTTTTAATTCTATTTAAAATATCACTTTCCCAAAATATTTCTTTAATATATTATTCACTCTCCAAAATCGTGAATGTGCTTCGTTAACCAAATTCAACATTTCTGCACATTTTATTTAAAGGATTATCCACTGTCCAAAATCGCGGATAATCTCCTTTAATAATCTATAATAATTGACTTATCAAAATATGTCGATTTTGGATTTACAAAACAACGTTTATAAATTCTCATATATATATATATAATTTTTAAAAAATTTCAACTTATAAAATCCCTTAATTAAAAAATTCTATTTATATCTCATTTAAATGCCAAAATCTAATTTATAAGTTACTTTCTTATAAAACTTTTATTTTACAGAAAATCTATTCATTTTATAACTTCACAATATATAAATCTATAATTTTATTCACTTATGGAAACCATTTATACTTCATTTTAACACTTATAAAAACTCGTTTTAAAATTCCAATATTTTAATTTATAAAATATCAATTTTATAAATCTTTTATATAAACCGTTTATAATAATTCAAAAATCCCAATTTAACCCAATTTACAAATTAACCAACTATTTATTTTAAAAATCACATTTTGGTTATATTTCACAAAAATCATAATTTTTGTAACAAAAAAATTATAACGTTTATTTATTTAAAATGAACCAATTCCAAAATTCAGTAAACTGTATACTTTCAGAAATCACTTTAAAAATCCTTTTAAATTCGAAATCGATACTTTAGCATTTTTTAAAACTCCAAAAATAGGCCCAATGCTGCAACAGCACCAAATATAACAATCACGGCATCCAAAAACATCATATATCAATATGATAACAGAATATATCTCAAATATCTGTAAATAAATCAATACTGTTGAGGAATTCAGTTGGATCCCTCCAACCCGTTTCCCTGCATCCATAGATTTTAGCACAATACCATTCCCGTTTCAAGACGGAATATCGCGGTATATGCGAATTATAAAATATTATCCGCTATTATACGGCGTAATAGGGTCTCATCTGCTATATAATGCGGGAAATCAACTCCAAGTACATATATAATACCAATTCCACTTCAAGATGGAATATCGTGGTATATGTGTTTAATAAATAACATCCGCTTAATATACGGCGCATAGGGTCTATTTCAGTTCACAAATAGCAATTTATCATTCGATCACACAATCAAGCAATTTTAAATTTAACTATTTAAAATTTAAATCGAAACAATTTCGATTGAGTGATAAGTTCTCACCTTGTTTCAAATAGCGGTTTCAGCGTTTATTTCGAATAATATTAAACGCGCGTTTAATTTTACCCAAAAGTCACACTAGCTCCAATCAACTCCAATCCAGCTCCATCGCATAGCAATACGATCCCAACGCAATTCGTTTCGTCCAAAACGGACCTCGTATGAAAGAGTTACATCATTTTAAAGTTTGTACAATTTATAATAAAATAAATCAACAATTTTCTTTTATTTTAAGCCCTACTATCATCTGGACCGTTCGTTTCTTTGCCCTAGAATCTTGGCCGTGCCTTGCTTTCTTCTTCCCCAGGTGACGCACGCATGATGAAACCCACGGCCGCCACTTCTTGTTGAATTTTCACACCAAATTTGAACATCGAGATGTTGATCAAAGTATACCACGTCGAAGCCCATCACGCGAGCCATCATCGACTCGAATAGGTTGAAGCTCGGTCGAGCCTTGGTGTTGAAAACCGTGCACGAAGGCGGCACGTTCAAATGAAATTTTCCATCGATTCATAGCTTCGTTTTCGATCATCACCGTCGGATATCTAGCTCTCGTCCTTGTCCACAACTTTCATTTAGGAAGTTTCGCGAATTGATTTGTGGATTTGAAGAAAATGAAGGAAGAAGAATATGAATTTTCGATCATTGGATTATTAGTGGCGGCTGAAGCTTTTAGGGTTAGGGTTTGGTGTAAAATTGTGAATATGGAGGCCTTTATAGAAAATTCTCGCGACACTATTCGCCCGAATTTTTCCCGAACTCCAAACGAAGCGTGCCGCCTGGCGTTCATAATGCTTTACCCCTATTTCGAACACAATGGAATATATATCGGGAGCCAATTCGACCGTATTTGGAAGATAGGTTTTTGAATCGACTAATTAAATTTAAAAATTCACTCAAACCGATTTCAGTGCGTTTTAGCTTGCCCCAGACAAACCGTAAATCAGATTGACACGAATTTGAAACCATACAATAATTAACATTAAGGATCTGATGAAACTGGTTTTGTCGAAATTCGAGACTGTTTGAAAATGACTATTTTTACTCGTCAATTAAATATTAAAATATTTAATTTTCACAAATTAACTTTTAATTCGATTTTAAAATTCTATAACATCATTCTAACTCCAATATGATTTAATACAACTTTACAAATCAATTTTAATCGTATTAAACCCAATTTCCAATTATCTCTGTAATTTCGAATATTAAATTATCGATTTAATTATCCAATTAAATCCAGATATTCGAAATAAAATTTATTCGACTTACAAAATTTTACTTGTTAATATTTAAAATCAATTAAATATACGAATTTCAAATGATAGGAATTCTGGGTCGTTACAAACTTCCCCCCTTAAAAGAATTTCGTCCTCGAAATTACCAAGTAAGAAAAAGTCTTGAAATCCATTAACTTTTCAAAACCATTTGTTCAAATTAAATTCCAAATTCATTTAAACATTTTAACTTTTCCAGAATCCATAGTTAAACTTCTTACAATAACAAATCTAAGTTTTCAAATCATACTTAATTATCTTTTCAAAACCAACTATATCGTTTAACTTTTCACTCCAAAATCAAAGTTATAGTTTTCAAAAAAAATTCAATTTTCTCAAAAATATTCTAACGCCTTAAATTTTCGAAAAATTTCGCCAGCGTCTCCTTTGCGTGGCTAACTCGGTACAACTACAAAAATCGCACCACGGCCCCCATATTTCAAAAAGAAAAGAAAAAGCCAAGTGGCTGGACAAGAAAATCATCAAATTTCATACTGAAATTCAAATTCACACCTTTTATCAAGCAATTCAATTTTTATATCTTCGAAATCAAAATCCCAATTTCCTTTAATCCACCTGTATATCCTGCTAACCATAATATCCATTTTCATTCAATCTCACATTATCCGTTTTATTTGAATTCAATTTACAATTTCAATTCTATTTGGATTCAATTTACCTTCTGAATATTGAATCTTATCAATTATTTTTCATTCACAACTGATTCATCTTGCTATTTTAAATTAGTTTCTTTTACTAATTCATTACAAGTTCTAACTTATTTCATCTCGTACAATTCAAATTGGTATTCGATATTCAGTCTTCAATTTCTGTTTTTATTCTTTTGTTCGTTCCCAAACACAATTCAATTCCCCATTTCGGTTTATAACCACTTATATTAAACTGGATTACAAATTCCATATGAATTTAATTTACCCCTTTATTTATAAATGTTGAATCCAATTCATTTCAACCCATATTAAATTTGTCATTTCTTCAATTAGTTTTACTTACTAATTTTATTTTAATACTTAGCTTCATTTGATCTAACTTGACAAATTTTCAATTTACTTGCAATTTCAAGATGAATTTCAACATTTTGTTTCCAATTTCATTTAATCACAATTGTAAATTCATCCCTTCATAAATTTATTTCCATAATTCAAACTCAATTTCAATTCATTTGTTTCTACCCCAAATTTATTTTCAACTCAATAAATTTTATTCCATAACTATTTTTATCAGATTTCAGAGTCTTTCCAACATTTAAAAACCATTTTTGAAACCATTTCAAATTATCCTTTGAATTTCAAAACCCAAACCCAAATTTTCCAAACAACTTCTATTTAAAACAACTTGGCAGCAATCTCTCTTTTGGAAACCCGAAAATGAACACTGATGATGCTGCAGTCATCACCGCAGTTATTTTCCAGCGACCGAAAAGAGTTTAGAGCTTTTATCCTTCCAAAAACAATTTTTCAAAACCCTTGAAAATTGTTATCCCGCCTTCTGGCAAGGCCAAGATACCAAGGAACTAGCTGGGAAATAAGGGTCACATGTCCTCAATTTTGAATGATTGTCGGTTTACTACAAATATCGATGGATTTTGTCCAAGTCCGGATCGGGCTACAATTGATAAGACACGTCAAGCAGGGCTGTAGAAACCAACATTCCAAGTTTCGGGGCAATCCGAGTTCGTATGCTCGAGTTATTGCCAATGGGAGATGGATCAGGTAGTATAAGGTTCGAATCCATCAAGAGGAGGCCTTGGTTCGAACCCACCAGACACGTGCTGCCTCGAATCCATGAGGAGTGCATTTGCTTCGACTCCATCAGGCAAGCCTTCACTTTGAATCCACCAGAGGTAACCATGCTCCGAATCCATCCAAGGCCTTCCCTAGTTCGAATCCATCAAGTCACCTCTTCCTTCGAATCCATCTGATGGCCTCGTCTCGAATCCATCGAGCAAGTCTCGATTCAAAGGCACGAGACATAATCCCTACTTCGAATCCATCAGGGACATGCCTTCGTTCGAATCCATCAGAGGTAGCCACGCTTCGAATCCATCCACACCTGCCTTGGTTCGAATCCCTCGAAGTATTCCTATCTTCGACTCCATCCCATGAAGGTCCTTCGAATCCATCAAACAGAGAAGACTTCGCACCGACCAACTACGAAATACTCTGAACGATACGGAGGACGCGTATGAGGGTACCTTCGAATCCATAACATCGAACCCATCAAGTTGTAGCAGCTGAAACCAACGGTTCGACCCTATCGATTCGAAGACCATGGATTCGAAGCACGCATATCAACTAAAAATGCAATCTTGAATCGATCATAACTTGAGATCTACAAGTCCAAATGCTATAAAATTTTCACAGGAGCTTGCACGTACATAGAAGAATGTCCACATCAAGTTTCATCACGATTGGACACTTTTTTGATCGATTCGAACCAAGGGTCGAATCGATCCAAAAGTGGGCCCGGATCTCCAGAATTCGGCTAGGTGGGCCCCCCACACGTGCCAGAAGTGGTCTCCCCGAATTTTAGGCGAAATATCAGCCTCCAGCACTTATAAATAGAGCCCTTGGTCATTCAGAAAGGGGATCGAAGAATTTTGAAAGTAAGAGAACGCCCGAGCGCTGCTAGAATTGCTTCAGAGCACCACAACTACCCTTGATTTCGAATTTTGGCTTACTACTTGCTGTATTTTGATATTAAGAAGTTGTATTCTCCGAATATCAAGCAATAAAGTAACAAAACTTCATAGTGGACGTAGGAAAAACGCCGAACCACTCTAAATCGTTGTCTCTTGTGCAATTTACTTTTTTCATTTGGAGTTTTTGTTAGATAACCCAAGTTTTAATTTATTTTCTTCATTTATTATCTCTTCAAAAACTTCCGACGAGTGTTGTGTCCAATTTTGACACAAACACTTTGGTGCTTTCACTGAGAAAAACCCGGTTTTTTCTCCTGCTCCTTGGATCTATCTTCGATACCGGATTGCATAAATCTGAGAGAGAAGATCCAGACCTCATATTCAGATTCCTTCCGTTCTATTCAGATTTGTTAAAAGTCTAGGAAAGAATTCAACGCTTCAAGATGGTGAGTACAAGAACCACTTCTAACATTGGTGATCAAGAAGGTCGGGATAGACAAAATCCCACACAGCTACAGTCCACCAATCAAGATGCTGCTGGGCATACGGATCAGTCGGGTCCGGTCACAAGACAAGAGTTCCAGGCGCTACTCCAGGAACTAACCCAAAGCCGACAACAGCTAACTGAGTAGTTGCGCGCTAACGCTGAGTTAACCAATCAACTAAATCGCCAAAAGCGAAGAAGATCCAGAAGGGATCAGGCTCCTCATTCTTCCACCGAAAGCTCCGCTTCATCTGACTACAATAACAGATCTATCCGTCCCAGGCTAGATGGAAACCATGCGCAAGCTGCTGACAATCAACAGGCGTTAACCGTTGGGCAAATAAGGGTTGGCCCATCTACCAGCTTTCATACTGGACCCTCTTCCCGAGGAGGCACTATTCCATAATACACTGCGGATGATCGAGCTGCTACAGCCGTTGTAGTTGACATAGGAGTTGATGCTCGAGATCACTCCAATCAAAATTACCATCAGCAGGGACAGGCTCCAGAGCCATATGTCCCAGAAGACATCGAGCCAAGGAGGCGAGATGCGGATCGTCGACAGCGCCCGATTCCACCTCGCATTATGGAACCCGACCATACTTTGGCTCACCACCCACAGAATTTTCCAATACCAGACTTCTCAGCCATGATACGACAAATGATTCGCGAGAGTCAAGGCCTAACAAATGACGATTGGGGAATCTCCCGGAGTCATACCCCATTTACTGATGACATATTGTATGCTGAACCTCCTCGGCGATTCAGAATGCCAACCCTTCCCATGTATGAAGGAAATTCCGACCCAAATCAACATATTCTGAAATATGAATGGTCGATGACTGCTGCGAGAGCTGATGATGCAGTAAAGTGCCGCAGTTTTCCCATTTCCTTAGGGGGAATTGCGACAATGTGGTTTACACGATTACCGCCACGATCTATTTCTTCATTTGACCAGTTAGCTACTAAATTTGTTGAATAATTTCGCATGCATATTGCCCAACCTAAATATGTTAATACCCTATCAAGTGTCACTCAAGCTCCCGGAGAAACACTTAGACGATATTTGGAGAGATTCAATGCTGCATGCGCAGAGATCACCAACCCCAATGATAATTCCATTCTAATGGCTTTGACTAAAGGAATCGACCCTGATTCCGAGTTTGGAAATTGGTTAGCCGGAAAACCTCCCGCATCGTTGGACCGTTTCTATTCCAAAGCCGCTCAATTCTTGAGGCGAGAGGATGCGAAACAGTCTAGGAAGCAGGACGATGCAAGGCCCAGCAGTGAAGGGATTCAGAGTAATATTGCGGTTAAACAATCCGGAGAAAGTTCAGGAAAAGTCGAGTTGAATATCCAAAATAAACAAACTCAATGATCGAGAAACAGTGATAACCAAAGCAAGAAGCAAGACCAGAATCGTGGTCCGAGATGTAGGGCCGCAATGTTTGACAGTTATACATCGCTTAACACGTCACTGGAAAACGTATACTTACAGACTTGTAATACTATGCAATACAAGAAGCCTGCTCCGAAGCCTTCGTCGAAGAGGCAGATTCAGACAGGGAAGTTCTGTAGGTTTCATGAAAGTTATGGGCATAATACCAATGAGTGTAGACATTTGCAAGACCTCATTGAAAAGTTGATCAGAGAGAGAAAGTTGGACCAGTTTGTTCGGGCGCCGCTGTCTGGTGGAGCGGGCCCATCTAATCAAAATCGAACGCAGAATCAGGAAAGACAAGGTGAACCCGCTTGCACGGGCGGAAGGTTGGTTATCAATACTATAAGTGGTGGTCCCCATCCAGCAGACATAAGCTGGAGAGAAATGGAGTCATATGCTAGCTCAATCAAGCATGTGGACTTTGAATGCTATAGTAACTCGGAAGACGGAACACCGGCTAAACAACAAAAGACAATGGCTGATGAAATCGTATTTAGAAATCGAGATGCCGATAGAGTCGAAGCTCCCACAATTGACCCGTTGGTCATATCCGCTCAAGTTGGTCCCGCTTGGATGAAGAGGATCTTGGTAGACAGCGGAAGTTCCGTGAATATATTGTTTAAAAGAGCATATGATTTAATGAAAATGGAAGCTAAGGACTTAAAGCCTTGTCAATCACGAGTCCACGGCTTCAACGGGAGTGCAACGATACCAACCGGAATAGTTGAATTGCCAGTAGAGTTGGGAGCGGGAGAATGCCGAAGAGTTCGAATGTTGCAATTTGTTGTCTTAGATATTCCTTCCCCGTACAATGCTTTTTTGGGCCGACCGGCCCTTGCTGAATTTAGGGCTGCTATTGCCCCATGGTGTTTAACTCTGAAGTTCCCTACTGACCACGGGATAGGAGTTGTACAAGGAGATTAGGCTGCTGGGAGAGCCTATTATGTTGCTGAGCTACGAGAGGCGCAGCGAAAAGAGAAAGGAAAGGGCGTAGAGGAATCTCTCTGCGTCCGTTTTACTGACGATTGACAATTAGCTCCTGGGCCTCGGCCTGGGCACCACAACCAATTCCAAAAGGATCTTGATCCAAGGGACAAAGATAATAAAGAAGAATCTACAGAAAGTCAGGCTTCTCTGGCCGAGCTAACCATTGATGTCCCGATTGATGATGATCACGATGACTCGAGAATGTTGAAGATAGGGTCTCAGCTTAACCAAAAGACACAACAGGAATTGGTTCATTTTCTCTGGGCGAATCTTGACGTGTTCGCTTGGACACACTCTGATATGTGTGGAATCTCGCCTGACATCGCGAGCCACACTTTGAACATTGACCCACGGTATATCCCGGTCAAACAGAAAAGACGTGGTATGGATCCAGCGAGATCTACTGCCCTTAAGGAAGAGGTCGACAAATTGAAGACGAATGGGTTCATTAGAGACGCTTTATACCCAGAGTGGGTGTCCAATCCCGTGCTTGTCCGGAAACCAAACGGGAAATGGAGAACGTGTATCGATTACTCCGACCTGAATAAAGCCTACTCGAAAGACAGCTTTCCACTTCTCCGGATCGATCAACTGGTAGATTCAACCACCGGACATGAATTATTATCCTTCATGGATGCTTACTTAGGTTACAACCAGATACCCATGCATGTACCGGACCAAGAACACACAAGCTTCGTAACCGACTTGGGATTGTATTGCTACAAGGTCATGCCTTTTGGATTAAAGAATGCCGGCGCAACTTATCAACGCTTAGTCAACCGAATGTTTGCCGATCAGATTGGAAAGACTATGGAGGTCTATGTAGATGACATGTTGGTAAAGTCACGATACTCTGATGATCATGTCAAAGACTTGGAGTCAATGTTCAATATCCTCCGGAAATACGGGATGAAGCTTAATCCATTAAAGTGTCATTTCGGAGTCGCATCCGGAAAATTCCTTGGGTTCATTGTCAATGCCCGAGGAATAGAGGCCAACCCCGAAAAGATCTGGGCTATCAGAAATCTCCAAACTCCGAGAACCGTAAAGAAAGTTCAGAGTTTTAATGGGAAAGTTGCAGCACTGAGCAGGTTTATCTCAAAATCGACCGACAAATGCATTCCCTTTTTCGATTTGATTCGAAAGGGGAAACGAAATTTCGAATGGACTGCAGAATGTGAGGGCGCATTTCAATCGCTAATCCAACATCTTTCCGTACCACCAATCCTTTCAAAGCCAGTAGATCACGAACAGTTATATCTTTACCTGGCAGTATCAGAGAATGCAATCAGTGCTGCATTAATTTGGGAGGAAGAACCAAGTGCAAAAGCCGGTCTACTACGTGAGTAAACGATTGACCGGAGCCGAGAGAAATTATCCAAAGCTTGAAAAGTTGGCATATTGCCTAGTCATTGCCTCGAGGAAGCTCCGTCCATATTTCCAGGCTCATCCTATTACTGTGTACACCGATCAGCCGTTACGACAGGTCCTTACGCAGCCTGAGACGTCTGGTAGGTTGCTAAAATGGAACATCGAACTGAGTCAATTCGACATCACTTATACTCCAAGGAGTGCCATTCATGGCCAAGTCCTAGCAGATTTTATAGCCGAATTCACTATCCCTGAAGACTTGCCCGAGACCAGCAAATCTCCCGAATACATCTGGAAGTTGTACACCGATGGTGCGTCAAACGATCGGTGCTCAGGAGCTGGGGTAGTGCTTGAAACCCCCGAGGGACGATCCATATGTCATGCTTTAAAGTTCGAGTTCCGTGCAACCAACAACGAAGCCGAGTACAAAGCCCTACTTACCGGACTAAAGCTTGCCCGTGATATGAAAATCATTGCTGTAGAGGTCTACTGCGATTCCCAGTTGGTGGTATGTCAAGTTCGAGAAGAATATCAGGCCAAAGACCGAAGATTGGCCGCTTATCTAACTCGAGTTCTGGAAATGCTTGAACAATTCGACTACTATGCCATTTTTTACATACCCCGAGAGCACAATCAGAAAGCTGATTCGTTGGCAAAGTTAGCAAGTACGGGTGAGGCTCAGCAATTGGGGGTTGATCCAGTTGAAACCCTATCCTCACCAAGCATTGATCGAAGGGAGATTGATTTCACATTTGAAGCTACCTCCAATAAGGAGTCGTTGATGACTCCTTATCGAGACTATATTGAACGTGGTGTATTGCCCGAGCAACGAAGCGAGAAAAGACAAGTTCTACGAAAGGCCTCACGATTTGTTATTCAAAATGGAGTCATGTACCGGAGAGGATACTCTGTTCCTCTCCTCCGGTGTATCGTGCACGATGAAGTCAGACGAGTGTTACACGATGCACACGAAGGAGAATGTGGCGATCACACTGGGGGGCAAGCACTCGCAAAGAAAATACTTCGATATGGGTATTATTGGCCTACTGTTAATCGCGATGCTGCAGACTATGCTAGGAAGTGTGACAAATGCCAGAAACACGCTCGAATTCCTAGAGCTCCTCCTACTGAGATAACCCAAATGATCAGTCCTTGGCCATTGCGGTATGGGGAATAGATATCATCGGCACATTGCCTCTGGCCAAAGGTGGCGCGAAGTACGCCATCGTCGCAGTTGATTATTTCACCAAATGGGCTGAAGCTGAACCCCTTGCGACAATTACGACAAAGAAAGTAATCAACTTTGTAGTACGTAACATTATCTGCCGTTTTGGTCTCCCACATACCATCATCACCGATAACGGAACCCAATTCGACAGTGCTGAATTCAAAAATTTCTGTCAACGATTCCACATCCACAAGAAATTCTCTGCAGTAGCGCACCCTCAAGCAAATGGTCGAGTTGAAGCTGTTAATAAAGTTATCAAGTCCATTCTAAAGAAGCGACTGGAAAAAGCTGGGAGCAAATGGGTCGACGAACTTCCTATGGCACTATGGGCCTATCGAACGACTCATAAAACTGCAACCGGTCATACCCCATTTTCTCTATCTTATGGTTCTGAAGCCGTTATTCCGGTCGAAATGGAAGTGCGCTCTCATCGTGTAACGTATTACGATCCGAAAACAAATGCCATATTACTTGCTGAATCTTTGGATTTACTCGATGAGAAGCGCGAAGAGGCTGATTTGAGGGCAGCCGCATATCGAAGTCGAGTCGCCCGACTGTACAATGCCAAGGTCCGTCCGCGAACCTTCGAACTCGGCGATCTCGTACTCAAAAGGGTTTATCCGGTTCCTTCACACATGAAGCCAAATTGGGAAGGGCCGTATGTGATTTCACAAAAGCTCGATGATGGCACGTTCAAATTATCGACAGTTGACGGTTTTACCTTGCCGAGAGCTTGGAATAGCGAAAGTCTTCGTCGCTACTACATATGAAAAACTTTACTTATTTATTTTCTGTCAATTTATTCCTTTGCATTTTATTCTAGCATTTCGAGATTTAAATTTGTAATAAGGCAACTGACTTTGCCATATTTTCTCGTTTCAGCAATAAAATGCCATCTCTTCGAGCCAGAGCTGTGATTTACTGAATATGACGTACAATATCACAATGCACGGAGAGCTAAGTCCCATCACGCGGTGGGATTTATTCATATAGCGAGTGATTGTGATACGACCAGTCACTCGCTAAGTGAAACCCGAGCTCGGGGGCAGAACACTACATCAACATTCACAGGGATTGATACACGACAATCCCTCCTCTAACTCCAAATTCCCAAAGTGTGAATTGGAGCATAAACTTCAACTCTCGGTTTTCGGAGCGCGAACCGGAGTATAAATCCATTGCTCCCAGAGTGTGAGCCAACTCCAAATTCCCAGAGTGCGAATTGGAGCATAAGCTTCAATTCTCGGTTCCCGGAGCGCGAACCAGAGTATAAATCCATTGCTCCCAGAGTTTGAGCCAACTCCAAATTCCCAGAGTGCGAATTGGAGCATAAGCTTCAACTCTCGGTTCCCGAAGCGCGAACCGGAGTATAAATCCATCGCTCCCAGAGTGTGAGCCAACTCCAAATTCCCAGAGTGCGAATTGGAGCATAAGCTTCAACTCTCGGTTCCCGGAGCGCGAACCGGAGTATAAATCCATCGCTTCCAGAGTGTGAGCCAACTCCCAATTCCCAAAGTGTGAATTGGAGCATAAACTTCAACTCTCGGTTCCCAAAGCGCGAATCGGAGTATAAATCCACCGCTCCCAGAGTGTGAGCCAACTCCAAATTCCCAGAGTGTGAATTGGAGTATAAACTTCAACTCTCGGTCCCCGGAGCGCGAACCAAGTATAAGTCTAAATTCTCGGAGCGTGAATTGGAATATAAAACTCTATCTCCAAATTCCCAGAGTGTGAACTGGAGTATAAACGTTAAGTACAAGTTCTCGGAGAGCGAACTAAGTTATAAACACTGATAATTAATAAGTTCCTGGAATATGGGCCGAACTGTTAATTACAAATTATGTTTAGTCCCCGAAGTGTGGACATGTATTCAAGGCTTATGGCATATGTGAGAACGAGCTAATCAATGCAATACTTGAGTAAAGAAAGAAAAGAGTTGTTTTCCATGTTATCAACAAACAAAATAGGAGTTTGATTACATGATAAAACTAAAGACAATTCATAAAGTGGGTGCCGAATCCACACTTATACACGGCCTAGAAAAGGAGAAGTAAAAAGAATTGCCCTTTCACAACTACATGGTAAAACAAGAAGTTCACTCTTTCTTCTTCCGGGGTTTCTTCTTCGGAGTTGAGCCACTAGACCCACTACCCGGCTTCTTGCGAGATTTCTTGTCCTTATTTGGAGCATCCTCAGGATCTGGCATGATATCCACGTCTTCCTCAGAGCTGGAAGGGATAGAGATCCTTTTGTGAGGACGAACCGGAGGCAGAGAAGCCGTAACAGGTGGAGAAGCTTCGACGCTAGAAGTTATAGCTGTGCCGGTGAGAGAAGTAACCATTGAAGAAGTTAAGCTTGGTGGAGCAACATCACCTCCGGAACCACCAGCCGTCGTCACCGTAGCCATTTCAGCGCTTATCTCGGCAAGAATTTCTTCTTCTCGGGAAGATCGAGCAGCGCTGGAAACACTGACGGTCGGCATAAACGAGCTAAAAGTTGGGGCAACTCCACCCATTGCAGAGGAAGGATCGAAAAAAGGTTCACAGGGTTGCTTGAGAAGCTCCTCAATCATCTGAACATCAAACGACATTGAACTCCCCTCTCCCATCTCGCTGGTTACGGCAGTAGTTGTGATAGCCTCAGTAACGACGGCTCCTTGCATTGGCTGCGAAGTATGTGGTATTGGAAGTGCTGGCGCATCACTTTCAGTCACTGGTCGAAAAGAAATGAGAATAATTAGTCAAATGATCGGTTCCAAGTTCAACATTACAGAAACACTTAAGCAACATTTAGAATACCTTCTTTGCCTCGGCTCGGTGATGGGACGAGTTCAGAAACGGTAGTTGTACCGAGAGACAGTTCCGGTCGATCCGGGTTATAAGCAGGGACAACATGTGGACCGATGGTAGTGGTGACTCCAGATGAGGTCGGGGCATCAACTGAAACATTCTCACTATAATGTGCAGCTCCAGAACCCTCACCAGTCTCCACATGGTGAAAACCAATTCTCTCTCTCTCAGCGGAAATCATCGCATCATGGAGAAGTTTCCTTTCCTCCTCGCTCAACAAGCGAGATTCAAGTTCAAATTCGTCTACGGCGCCTTCAGGGAGAGATGCTTTCTTGTTCGCCACCAATTTTTTCCAAGCACTGAGTAGAAGCGTAGAATAATCTCCGAGCCACGAGAGATTCCTGTGCTCAAGTACATTAGCATTATAAGTGTCAAGAAGATCATCAAACTCGGCTTCTACTCTGAATATCTCTGCTTGAACTCTCCCTTCCACTTCTGCCTCCACCGCTTCAACTTTAGCAACCGCCGCGTCTCGCTCAGCTCGGAGAGACACAGCTTGCTCGCACGCTTCCTGTGCGGCCGTGTTAGCGTCATTTTTTTCCTTGTTTAAGTTGGCGAATTTAGCCTTTAACTCCTCAAGTTCTCTGACCGCCGCATCTCGCTCGGCCTCAACATTTTTGTACCGATGGCCCAAATCTTCAACTAAAGTACAATGCGCTTGTTGCATTTTCGCCATCTCAGCTAGTGTCTCGTCGACCTTCTGTAGCGACTCCAGTTCGGCCTTGCGAGAAGATTCCGTTTCAGATTGAAGTACGTCAACAATACGGTTCTTCTGAGCCAAGTCTGCTTCCAGTTTCTCAATAACTTTGGCTCGTCCGAAGGCTACTATCGAGGCTTTAACAGCCGCCCTGTACCATTCTTTATATTGAGCATAAAAATCCCGGGTATAGCTGAGGGCGGTGTTTACGGCCTCTTCGGGAATTCTTTTGAGATTGGGTGGAAATATATAGGCGTCAAAGCATATTTCTGGAAAGTCTTTCTTCAACTGAGAAATTCTAATTGCCCCTTCACCAGACGGTTCAAGAGGTGCATCCTCCACAGTTACGGTCGTAGCCGTATCAGTCCTTGAACGATGTGGACCAGGTTTAGAGATTTGTTGAGATGGCTGTTGCCGCGAAGGTTCGACTGCAGATGCCTGGCCCCTGGATGGCGGAGGAGAACGAGAGGGTGAACGGTACCTTCGGTCCCTATCAGAACGCTCCTAGCTAGAATAATATCGGGAATGGTCCCTATCGCGATGCTCTTGCTCATAATACCTCCGCTCACGATCTCGGTCAGAATCCCTACGGCGAGACTCGTAATAGGGTGAAGAATGACGCACTCGCCGAAGTCTATCAAGTGTAGAAGGACGATTCGACATGGCACCTGTAAAGAAGAAACAATTCGATCAAGTACCAAGAAAAAAGCACTGCAATGCATGTGGAAGTCGTGAAGTGTTGTGAAAAGTGTATAAATGCGTAACCCCCCGACCAACCAGAAGCGTCGATTACACTAACGGGTGAAGATTCGCTTATATCAAGCGCTCCCCAGAGCTCTTCTAACCCGGACCCATGGTGGAGAGATACGTAGTCCGGAATGGGAATATCGTCCAACCCTGTGAAAAGGTCTCCGGACTGGCAAGGAGAGGCGCTGGAAACAGTAACCCCAGGTTGGGAACGGGTTACGACTACAGACTTCCATCTCTTAAACTTAGGTACAACAGTCTTGCCTGTCTGGCCCTCTTCTATTCGGGAAAGGTCGGCTGCTATCTCAGTGTCTGTAGGCGTTCCTTCATCATCGCTCATTTCTCTTATCACAACGCCAGGTTTTCTTTTTGCCACTTTCTTCTTCTTCCTCGAGGCCGATTTCGCCAAACCTTCAATTACAATACTCTGGCCCATCTCAATCAAACCCAATGTCCTTAAGTTATCATCGGTCAACAGCAAATCTATGTGCCTTGAGTCGTGGGGAACCCTTTGTAAGCTTTGAACGATGCCTCTATAATGCCCACCAGTAGGTCTCGAAATGATAGCTGCAAGAATGGCAGAGTATTAGTGTAAAGTATTAAAAGTGACCAATCAAGAACAAATTATGATACTTACGTCTGGATAACCATCTCCTGGCAAACCTTGGGGGGCATCGAACAAAAAACCACTCGTTCTTGAAATAACTAAGCATGGTCCAGGCCCCAGTCACAACCTGACAATTCCTAACCGCCTCCAGAAAAGTGAAAGATGGGCTATCACCCCTACTCTTATAGTTGAATATGTGCCTGATCTCGTTAGGTCTTGGCGGGCAAAAAAGGCAATCCATAAATATGACAAAGACGCTGTTCAGTAGTGCATGCCCGTTGGGATGGAGTTGTGAAGGAGCGATTTCCAAATACGACAGCATCTCTATGATATATTGGTTAAAAGGAGGAAGAGATCCAGCCGCACAGGCATGACGGTAGAAGGCAGTATATCCTTCAGGTGGGTTGTGTGGTCTGTCACTAGCACTAGGTAATAAAACATCGTCCAGGGATATGTTATGTTTCGAACATATCCGGCCCAACAGAGACTCTGAGATATTGGACTGAACAGAATCGACAGGATCTTCGATAAATATGGCCTCCGGCAATTCATCCGGAGCCGGATCTACGACTTCAGGAGGGATTTTCGGAATCTCAAGCGCTGGAAGAGGCAAGCTTTGTGCTTCTTGTTGTTGAGAACTCGAAGATTCCATAATTAACTAACTCACCAGAAAGCGGCGTTAAATACATAAAAAGCCCATGCATTCCCCGGTGCAAAGTGTATGAGTATGTCGTGCGGTGCAAGTGCTACGAAAAAATTTAAGCAGATTCTACAAGATAAAACGAGATGTCCGAACGATGAAACTTTGGAATTTGAGAATGAAAACGACCATCATCGCTGACCATCACTTTCACGTCACCTAGATGCTATTGACCAATCTAAGTATAAATTCGTTATATTTAGTTTAAGTCATGGTGCATCGACGAGCTCCAAAGGGAAGGTCAAGTAAAATTCGATTATGCAAGGCCGAAGCTCGCCGGAGTCAAGTATATTAAAAGTTCAGTAAGTTCGTCAAAGTTCAGCTTGAAATTGGTCGTAGTTCAGATATTGAAGCAAATCAGAAGAGTGGAAGTCCCAGGAGCAAGAACATTCGAATCGATCGACTCGAATGGACACGAGTCGAATCGATGAACTTCGAATTGGTACGCCCCAACTCCATGTAGTTCGACTCGATGAGACTCTGGGAACAAAGGAGCAGTTCGAATCCATGAAGCCCTACATACTTCGAATCAATCAAAGTTGGACTCTTTCGAATCGATCACCATATCATTATTTCGAATCGATCCATATTAAGCTCCTTCGAATCGATCAGAATATCGCTATTTCGAATCGATCGCCGCGAGCCTTTTTTCCTTTGCAACCATCGATTCGAAGCTATGCATTCAAAATCGACTCAAATTGCTCATTCTCAGATCGATGCGAAGCAATGAGAGACGATACTTTGATCGATGCGACTCGAATGACCTCACTCCTCAGTTCCATTGAGTCGAACCACCTTGTCCAGATCCCACCACTCCTCGCAATTTTCAAAAAGGAAAGGTTGAATCGATGTCAAAAACTTCCAATTCCATCATTCCTCACTCGGCTTGATCCACCAATTACCTGACTTGGTAAAATCACAAAAGGAAAGCCTAAAGAATTCGATCGATTCGTAGAAAACGCGCTTGTTCTAAGCTCTGGAAGGTCGATTCGAAGAAGAAGCTACAACAACAGTGAAAAGTGAAAAGTGAAAAAAGAGCCCAGCCTCACGTATTTATATGGATCCCAGGAAAGAAACGGGACGATTCGTCTCCCGGTCAAAATGACCGACCCCAATCGGTCGCATGCTATCGATTCAAACAAGCCACGTTCGAATCCATCACGTTCGAACCCATCGAGTACGAACCCACTGCGTTCGAATCCATCACAGCGTAGAGCCATTGCTTCGAATCCATCGCATGGCTAAATCCATACTTCGCTTCGAATCCATTGCCTTCCTGTCTTTACACAATCGAATCCATCCCAACTTAGTCGATGCGAGGCATCATCGGTTCGAGGAAGCACTGAGCAGATGCCAGACAATTGATTCGAACGAACGTAACTTCGAATCCATCAAGACAACATCGATGCGAAGCGTCATCGATACGAAGCACATGAACAAGAGCTAAATTGAAAAATCCTATTGATTCGAAGTGCCTATTCCACAACCATCAATTCCATCGATTCGAAACCCTATCGGTTCAAACGAACATGCTTCGAATCCACTAGATACCATCGATGAGAACGAACGTGGTGCTTCGATATGAAAAACATACTTGTCTACCTTTTACATCGATTCAGAAGAGGATCGATACAAGAGGACGATCATAGACAATCATAAAACAGTGTCTCAACTCGAATCTCAAGATCGGTTCAGGAGAGGACCGATGCAGAATTCGATAACAAACCAAACTGACAACGACTAGCAATCGCGCAACGTTAACCAAAGACAAAGTGGTACATATATGCACATGTGTATGACTAACACTTGATCTTTAACATTTACAGGGATCAAATGTTCACCTCGTTATGGTTACAACGGCTGACGACTTTCAGAAGAGCATGTCCTGATTTTCCAACGTGAAACTACAGCTTTTCAAAGCACGTCATCTTTACACAAGACGTACTTTGCGGGGAAAATGTTATCCCGCCTTCTGGCAAGGCCGAGATACCAAGGAACTAGCTGGGAAATAAGGGTCACATGTCCTCAATTTTGAATGATTGTCGGTTTACTACAAATATCGATGGATTTTGTCCAAGTCCGGATCGGGCTACAATTGATAAGACACGTCAAGCAGGGCTGTAGAAACCAACATTCCAAGTTTCGGGGCAATCCGAGTTCGTATGCTCGAGTTATCGCCAATGGGAGATGGATCAGGTAGTATAAGGTTCGAATCCATCAAGAGGAGGCCTTGGTTCGAACCGATCAGACACATGCTGCCTCGAATCCATGAGGAGTGCATTTGCTTCGACTCCATCAGGCAAGCCTTCACTTCGAATCCACCAGAGGTAACCACGCTCCGAATCCATCCAAGGCCTTCCCTAGTTCGAATCCATCAAGTCACCTCTTCCTTCGAATCCATCAGATGGCCTCGCCTCGAATCCATCGAGCAAGTCTCGATTCAAAGGCACGAGACATAATCCCTGCTTCGAATCCATCAGGGACATGCCTTCGTTCGAATCCATCAGAGGTAGCCACGCTTCGAATCCATCCACACCTGCCTTGGTTCGAATCCCTCGAAGTATTCCTATCTTCGACTCCATCCCATGAAGGTCCTTCGAATCCATCAAACAGAGAAGACTTCGCACCGACCAACTACGAAATACTCTGAACGATACGAAGGACACGTATGAGGGTACCTTCGAATCCATAACATCGAACCCATCAAGCTGTAGCAGCTGAAACCAAGGGTTCGACCCTATCGATTCGAAGACCATGGATTCGAAGCACGCATATCAACTAAAAATGCAATCTTGAATCGATCATAACTTGAGATCTACAAGTCCAAATGCTATGAAATTTTCACAGGAGCTTGCACGTACATAGAAGAATGTCCACACCAAGTTTCATCACGATTGGACACTTTTTTGATCGATTCGAACCAAGGGTCGAATCGATCCAAAAGTGGGCCCGGATCTCCAGAATTCGGCTATGTGGGCCCCCCACACGTGCCAGAAGTGGTCTCCCCGAATTTTAGGCGAAATATCAGCCTCCAGCACTTATAAATGAGCCCCTGGTCATTCAGAAAGGGGATCGGAGAATTTTGAAAGTAAGAGAACGGCCGAGCGCTGCCAGAATTGCTTCAGAGCACCACAACTACCCTTGATTTCGAATTTTGGCTTACTACTTGCTGTATTTTGATATTAAGAAGTTGTATTCTCCGAATATCAAGCAATAAAGTAAGAAAACTTCATAGTGGACGTAGGCAAAACGCCGAACCACTCTAAATCGTTGTCTCTTGTGCAATTTACTTTCTTCATTTGGAGTTTTTGTTAGATAACCCACGTTTTAATTTATTTTCGTCATTTATTATCTCTTCAAAAACTTCCGACGAGTGTTGTGCCCAATTTTGACACAAACAAAAATCATTTTCAAACTCTAAAAGGAATTTAATCTTTTCCAGATTGCAAACCCTTTCGAAACATTTCTAAATATTCCTCTGGAATTTTAATTCAAATTACAAATCACATTTACAATTTATATTCTCCAATTCTATTTGTATGTGAATTTATTTCTTAACTTTAGAGTTACGATTTCAATTTCTTTTTCAGCATTAATGATAATAATTTAATATTATCACTTTCTAGCAACCAAGCAATCATATATTATAATAATTCACAGAAATTTTTTCTCTTTTATATACTAAAATAATTTAGATAAAATTATTTCATTTACCCTATTTTAAAACGATATCGTGTCGAATTTGTTCTATACAAGTGTTTAGAGATTCCTATCAATAACGTTAATTACTCGTATTGACCAAAATCCATATACCACTTAACAAGCCAATCAACAAAATATAAAACAATCTTTTTTTTATATTCACTAACAAATACGCGCTCATATCTGTTATTACACTCACACTCATTCTAGAGTACTACCTACTCTATCTCTAATGAGTAATTCCCAACAGAGCCAAGGTTGTCTCTTAACCAAAAGCTCTGATACCAAATGTGAGGAACGGGATTTTCGACGCTCGAAAGTCGACATTAATACGTCCACTGTGTCAACTGCCAAACAATCGAAGGCCGGAAAACCCGAACCCTTAGGGTTTAAGAAGAAAAGAGGTAGAAGAAGAAAGAAAGAAGAAGCAACAGAAACAATATCAGAATCTCACAATCGCAGCGGAACAACATATAATAGATAAATGAATATCTTTAAAACAAAGAACTATATCAGTTATTATATTACATCACATCACATTACATTATCAGAGTTTACAATAACAAATAGCGGAAAAGAAATACTATATACTAGTTGAAACCCCATGCCATCCAGCTTGCTACTTTAGCTCCACAGCAACTCCAAAATTCCAGAATGACCTGATAACCTGACTCAAGACTGTCCGTGTAGAAATTGGTGGGCACCCAGAGTTTAGGAAGGAAACAATAAATTCCAGGTCAGTCATGGGACTGGTATGAGAACTTAAAACAATTTATCTTTTAAAAACAAATAAAGAAATATTTTTTTTATAGATCCGCAATGCTTTTAGAAATGAAACTACCATAAGGCCTCCTGCAGCCACACACAATGCAAACGCAGAATCGGAGGAGATTTCTCCTTATGATAGTCAAACATTCTTGATACAAGAAATTACTTTGATTTATTATTATAAGTGAAAACTGTAGGAAAACATTTTGAAAGTATGATATAAATCTTAGCCAACATACGACCAGTATCGTATGCCTACTATAGCTACCATCTAAACAGTGGGGCATCACCATAATTAAATGGAAGGTTATACAACTAAAACTGTAGAAGGCTCGTATTGTTTCTTTGGATTTTCCAACAAATGGTCAGGCCAAGGAACTTCCCATTGCCACATGGAAATGCCTCTGGAGAGACGCCCCGAGAACCTAACCGGATCTCTACCAACATAAGGCCGGGTTACCTGTGCAAAAGTAGATAACAACTGACATGAGTATGCCATCCCCCGGTTGTAAACAACCTTTATCCGAGGATCCTCAGCCAACATCAATCACAAAGTCATATATATTTGCGACATCCACCAAAGTTAAGTATCTGGGCTACATACCATGATACTACTTATATCCAGAAGGAAATGCACATACCCTAAGGGGCGCTACTCCCTAAAACCTTGCTGTATCTTTCCTGTTCTGACCATTTCAGGGTATGAGGTCCGACGAAGTCTCGTCCACAAAGCTACGCTTTATACAAAAGCTATGCATTGATCAACAATTGATCAGCATCACTTCGTATGCCATATTACCAAACTGGGAATGTATCACTTGTAACCATCAACTACATAACCTCTGAGCTCATACGTCTCAGTGAAGGGTGTTAACCTAAGAGAATAAATTCTCCATCACCAACAGAAATATATTTGATAGAAACCAGCTTTACATCTCAAATTGTAACGTCGGACACACATCCATACAAGTCCGTTCCGGAATCGAACGGAACTGAAGGCACTCCCAAAGAAGCCCTTGCAATCCGGATATTCACTAATCACGACCGGACTTCCCATCACAAAGGGTGATAAAATCTCTATATCGGAGATCAGCCGATGTAGAGACATTCGACGGTAATCCTTCCGTTTTCGAAAATATCCGGTCTTCAACGCCGGTCTTCAAGTGCTATCCATTACGACGTATCACTATTCGGAATGAGATTCATGGCCCAAAGGTCCTCTCCCGGCTAAACCGAATAACGAGCGCTTATTTTAAAATAAGTGTAGCATTCAAATTCAAGCAAATCACAACAAATACCCTTTTAAAGGTAAATATTGATAGTCGGTTATTTAACTATCAATAGATATGCACAACATCACCAAATTTCAAATAATTTTCCCAAATTATTTATTTTCCAAAAATATTCTTACAAGATATATTTTTCCACACTTCAAAAATAAAACAATGTTTATTTTTAAACAAATTCCCTTTTCCTTTATAAATTCCATGTGAATTTAAATTTCCAAATATCCATTGACATATGATTTTCAAATCGACTTCAAATATTCATTTTTCAATTTATCTTTTAAAGATAAAATCTCAAAACATTTCACTTCATATTGGAAAACGTTTCCATACTTATTTAATAATAAGTAATTCATAAATCTATTTATTTTCAACATTTTGAAAATATTCGATATACTTAAATCACAATTAAGTATATATTTTATTCTTTAAGGAAAACATTCTCTTAAACACATTCATTTGAGTCAAAACGAATGTTACGTAAAACATCGTTACGACAACCTAAAATCACTAGTATAGGGATTCGAAATTAAGATATATATATAAATCCCAATACTATACAAAAACATTTCATTTTGAAAATCATTTACTATAACAACAGTGTTATAGTCCATCTTTTCCTTATTTCTCGAAAACGTCTATTTCAACAATGAATGTTGAAATCTATGGTTTCGATAGTTAATGCATTTTAAAACATCTTTAAATCGTTTTAATTCTATTTAAAATATCACTTCCCCAAAACATTTCTTTAATATATTATTCACTGTACAAAATCGTGAATATGCTTCGTTAACCAAATTCAACATTTCTACACATTTTATTTAAAGGATTATCCACTGTCCAAAATCGTGGATAATCTCCTTTAATAATCTATAATAATTGACTTATCAAAATAAGTCGATTTCGGATTTATAAAACAACGTTTATAAATTCTCATTTATATATATAATGTTTTAAAATTTTCAACTTATAGAATCCCTTAATTAAAAAATTCTATTTATATCTCATTTAAATGCCAAAATCCAATTTATAAGTTAATTTCTTATAAATCTTTTATTTTACAAAAAATCTATTCATTTTATAACTTCACAATTTATAAATCTATAATTTCGTTCACTTATGAAAACCATTTATACTTCATTTTAACACTTATAAAATGTAACGACCCAGAATTTTTAATAATTAAAATCTGAATATTTAATTAATTTTAAATATTAATAAGTGAAATTTATAAGTCGAATAAATTTTATTTTGAATAATTGGATTTAATTGAATAATTAAATCGATAATTTAATATGTTAAATTTTGGAAATAATTGAAAATTGAGTTAAATATGATTGAAAATGATTTGTAAAGTTTTATTTTATCATATTGAAGTTAGAACGATATTTTAGGACTTTTAAAATTGAATTAAAAGTTAATTTGTGAAAATTGAATATTTTAATATTAAAATCGACTAGTGAAAATAGTCAATTTTTGAACAGTCTCAGAATTAAACGAGACCAGTTCCATTTGATCCGTAATAGTTAGTTATTACCGGATTTCAATTTTCGTGTCAATCGGAGTTACCGTTTGATCGTGGCAGCTCGAAACGCATCGAATTATTTTTATTTTTAATTTGGCAAGTTAAAATAGCCACTTTTCAAAAAGTCTCGGATTTCGACGAAACCAGTTTCATCGGATCCGTAATGTGATATTATTGTAAGGTTTCAAATTTCGTGTCAATTGGATTTACCGTTTGTCCGGTACGAATTAAAACGCCTAGAAAATCGTTTAAATCGGTTTAATTTAAATTGAACGTTTATAGCCATAACTCGCACAGATGTCTGAATTAGCTTCTGAAACCTGTTCCATTATGTCCGGAACGCGGGGTAAACCCTAGAAACGCTAGTTACGGCGCGTAAATCGGAGTTCGGAATTTCCGGATGAATAGTGTTCGAAAATTCTCTATAAATAGCCAACCTCTCACAAAAAAATAAAATAAAAATATCAAAACCCTAATCTAAACGTGTAGCCGCCAGTTCAAGCTTCAATGGCCAGAAACACGCGACCTTCCTCCCTCCAAATCTTCAAATCCGTGCAACGATTCAAGAAATTTTCAACTAGAAACTCGTAGAGCACGTCGCGAACTACATATTCAACGGTCATGATCGTTTCTAGTGCTTCGGATTGGCGACAAATCTCGCTCAAAGGCCTGCAGTTCGGCCTCGAAGTGCGCGCTAGGATGAGAGCCGAGCTCTATGAGCTTGAGGCCGAGCATAGTAGTGGTGATGCTCTTCGAGATGAGAGGTCCTGATCGTGTTCAAATCGCTCGAATTGGTTGCAATAATTAACCCTAATATTGATGAATGGGTTCTATGGTGCGGCGGCTATGTCCTGTAGGATACGTGAGTGGAAGATGAAGTTATGTGCGGCCAAGATTGCAAAGGAGATGGATCCAGTTGCTGTAGTTGAGCTAGGTTTAAAAATAGTTAAGTTATATGGTAAATTGTTTATAAAAAATTTGTGTAATGTTCAAATATTCATAACTTTTTCATATGAGGTCGAAAACGCGCGAAACCAGTTGCGTTGGAATCGTATGGACGAGCACTACACGATGGAGTTGGATTAGAGTCGTTTGGAGTTAGTGAGAATTTTGGGTAAAATTAAACGCGCGTTTAATTTTATTTGAAATAAACCGCTAAAACGAAAATAAAACCAAGGTGAGAACTTCTCACTCAATCGAATCAGTTTCGATTTTATTTTAAATAGTTAGATTTAAAATACTTGAATGCATGTTTGAATGATGATTGTTATCTATTGATTGTTAAAATAGACATTATGCGCCGTTAGTAAGCGGATGTTATTTATTAAAAACATATACCGCGAATATTTCATAAACAGTGAAATTGGTATTATATATAATAGCAATATATATATATTGGCATATGTATATATTGGAGTTATTGATTTCCCGCATTTGCATAGCGGATGAGACCCTATTGCGCCGTTATTAAGCGGATAATATTATTAAATCCCATATACCGCGATAATTCCGTACTGGAGCGGAATTGGTATTGTGCTAATGTTTGTGGATGCAGGAAAACGGTTGGAGGGATCCAACTGGATTCCTCAACAGTATTTATTTGATTTTGGATATTTTGATATTCGTTGATTATCATATACGATATATGATATCGTTGTTGTCGTGATTGACTATTTGGTATGTAGCATCATTGGACCAAATTTTGAAACTTTAAAAATGATTTTTTAAAGTGATTTTTGAAAAGTATACGTTTTATAAAATAATTTTGGAATTGATCCATTTTAAATAAATAAACGTTATAATTTTTAAAGTTATAAAAATTATGATTTTTGAGAAATATAGTAAAAAAAACTGATTTTTGAGAATATGATGCTGATGATTTTATAAAATAGTTAAATCGGAATTTTTGAATTTATTGTGAAAAGTTTAAATATAGGATTTATAAAATTTGATTATTTTATAAATCAAAATGATGAAATTATAAAGGAGATTAAAGATGTTTTAAAATAATAGTATAAATTGATTTTATAAAGGATTTATAAATTGATATTTATAAATTTAAAACATTTGAATTATAAAACGAGTTTTTATAAGTGTTTGAATGAAGCGAAAATGGATTGCATAAGTGAATGGAATTTATAAAATTATAAATGGTGAAGTTATAAGTGAAATTTATAAATAATAAGATTTATAAATTTCGTGAAGTTATTAACGAATGGTTTTGGATAAATAATTGAATCTTATAAGTTATAAGATTTATAATTATGAAGTTTAAAAGAACAATTTTGTAAAATAATCGTTTTATAAGCATTTAACTTATAATGTGAACCTTTGGTATATAATTGAGTTATAAATTGTATAGGTTAATAAAAGGAATTTATAAACGTTGTTTTATAAATTCACCAACGACTTTTTTTGATAAGTAAATTGTTATAACTTATAAATGGAGCTATATTCACGTTTTTGAACTGTGAATAATCCTTTAAAATAAAATGAATAGAAAAGATGAAATTGATTAACGTAGTATATTCACGTTTTTGAATAGTGAATAATATGTTAAAGAAAATGTTTAGAATGTGATGTTTTAAATAGAAATTAAAACGATCTAACAATGTTTTAAAATGTGCTGAGATTCGAAACCATAGATTTCAGCATTGATTGTTGAAATAGACGTTTTCGAGAAATAGAAGGAAATAGTGGACTATAACACTGTTGTTATAGTAAATGATTTCCGAAAGGAAATGTTTTGGATAGTATTGGGATTTATATATCTATTTTAATTTCGAATCCCTATACTAGTGATTTTGGGTTGTCGTAACGATGTTTTACGCAACATTCGTTTTTAGCCCAAATAAATATGTTTAAGAGAATAATTTCCTTAAAGAATGAAATATATACTTAATTTCGATTGAAGTATATTGAATATTTTCTAAGTATTGAAAATAAATGGATTTGTGAATTACTTATTAATAAATAAGTATGGAATTGTTTTCCGATATAAAGGGAATATTTTGAGAATTTATCTTTTTGAAGATAAATTGAAATGATAAATTGAAATCGTATATGCATGGATATTTTGGAATATAAATTCGCTAAGAAATTTATAAAAGAAAGTGGAATTTGTATGAAAATAAATATTGATTTATTTTTGAAGTGTGAAATAATATATCTTGTAAAGATATTTTGGAAAGTAAATAATTTGGAAATTTATTTGGAATCTGGTAATGTGTGCATATCCATTGATAGTTCAATAACCGACTATCAATATTTCCCTTTGAATGGGTATTTGATGTGATTGTTTGAATTTGAATGCCACACTTATTTTTGAATAAGCGCTCACTATTCGGGTTAACCGGGAAAAGACCATGGGGTCGTATAACCCATTCCAAATATGTGATACGTCGTTATGAATTGCATTTGAAGATCGGTGTTGAAGACCGAGTATTTGCGAAAGCGATAGGATGACCTATCGATTGTCTCTGCACTGGGTAGCTCCTGGTATAGAGATTCCTTAAGTGATGGGAAATTCGATCGGGATTGTGAATACCCGGATTGCAAGGGCTTCGTGAGAAGTGCCTTCGGTTTTGTTCGAGGCCGGAACAGACTTGTATGGATTGTATGTCTGACATTACAAATTGAGATATAAAGCCGATTTCATTCAAATATATTTCTGTTGGTGGCGGAGAATTTATTCTTTTAGCTTAACACCCTTCTCTGAGACGTACGAGCTCAGAGGTTATGTAGTTGAAGGTTATCAGCGATATATTCCCAATTTGGTAATGTGACATGCTGAGTGTTGCTGTAAATGATCATTGTGTTGATTATTTGTGATAGGATCGTTTATTTGATCGTCTATCCTGGTGATCATTTCTATGATCATTTGTTGACCCAAAGCATGGCTTTTGTATAAAGTATGTTTTTGTGGACGTGACTTCGTCGAGCCTCACACCCCGTGAATGGTCAAAACAGGAAAGATGCAGCAAGGTTATGAGGGGTAGCGCCCTTTAGGATATGTGCATTTCCTTCTGGAAAAGGGTGGTATCATGGTATGGAGCCCAGATACTTACTCATGTTGAAAACACTTTATGATTGTGTGAATTGATTGCGAGCGCTCGGTTGAAAGGTCCCAAAGGACCGAGGGATGGCATATTCGGTCAGTTGTTACTCAGTTAGGGGTAACCCGGCCTTGTGTTGGTAGAGATCCGGTTTGGTTCTCGGGGATGTCCATCCAGAGGCATTCTCATGTGGCAATGGGAAGTTCCTTGGCCTGATCGTTGGAAATCCAAAGAAACACTACGATCTTGTACGGTATTAGTTGTAGAACCTATCATTCACTTATGGTGGCGCCCCACTGTTTGGATGGTAGCTATAGTAGGCATAGTTCGGAATGTCTATGCTGGCTAAGATTTATATTCTACTTTCGAAATGAATTTTTCCTACACTATGCACTAGTAATAATATAAAATGTTCTTTTTAAATGCGTATCAAGCATCTTTGACTATCATAAGGAGAAATCTCCTCCGATTCTGCGTTTGCATTGTGTGCGTGTGCGGGAGGCCTTATGGTAGTCTCATTTTTAAAAGCATTGCGAATTGAATTTAAAAATATTCCTCTATTTGATTTTTAAAGATAAATAAACTGTTTTGAGTTCTCACACCAGTCACATGACTGACTCGGAGTTTATTGTTTTCCTTCCTAAACTCTGGGTGCCCACCAATTTTCACACGGGCAGTCAAGAGTTAGGTTTATCAGGATACTCTGGAGTTGCTGGAGGCAAGCTGGATGGCATGGCGTATTACTAGTATATAGCATTTCTTTTTCCGCTGCACTATTTGTTTGTTGTTGTTGTTGTACACTCTGATGATATGATGTAATGAAATGTAATGTAATGTAATAACTGATGTAGTTCTTTGTTTAAAGATTATTCATTTATTATTATATGTTGTTCCGCTGTGAATTGTGAGATTCTGTTATTGTTCTGTTGTGTTCTGTTCCGTTCTATTTTCTATTTTCTTCTCTCTCTATTTTCTACCTTCTTCTCTCTCCTTCTGTCTTTTTTTCTTTTCTTAAAACCCATAACATTTCGGTTTTTCGGCAACGAAAAAATCGAAAACGTTACATAAAAACTCGTTTTAAAATTCCAATATTTTAATTTATAAAATATCAATTTTATAAATCTTTCATATAAACCGTTTATAATAATTCAAAAATCCCAATTTAACCCAATTTACAAATTAACCAACTATTTATTTCAAAAATCTCATTTTGGTTATATTTGACCAAAATCATAATTTTTATAACATAGAAATTATAACGTTTATTTATTTAAAATGAACCAATTCCAAAATTCAATAAAATGTATACTTTCAAAAACCACTTTAAAAATCCTTTTAAATTCGAAATCGTTACTTTAACATTTTTTAAAACTCCAAAAATAGGCCCAATGCTGCAATAGCACCAAATATAACAATCACGGCATCCAAAAACATCATATATCAATATGATAACAGAATATATCTCAAATATCTGTAAATAAATCAATACTGTTGAGAAATCCAGTTGGATCCCTTCAACCTGTTTCGCTACATCCACAGATGTTAGCACAATACCAACCTCGTTTCAAGACGGAATATCACAGTATATGGGATTTATAAAATATTATCCACTATTATAGGGCGCAATAGGGTCTCGTCCGCTATATAATGCGGGAAATCAACAGCAAGTACATATATAATACCAATTCCACTTCAAGATGGAATATCGCGGTATATGTGTTTAATAAATAACATCCGGTTAATATACGACGCATAAGGTCTATTTCAATTCAACAAATAACAATTTATCATTCAATCACACAATCAAGCAATTTTAAATTTGACTATTTAAAAGTTAAATCGAAACCATTTCGATTGAGTGAGAAGTTCTCACCTTGTTTCAAATAGCGGTTTAGCGTTTATTTCGAATAAAATTAAACTCGCGTTTAATTTTACCCAAAATTCGGACTAGCTCCAATCAACTCCAATCCTGCTCTATCGCGTAGTATTCGTCAATACGATCCCAACGCAATTCGTTTCATCCAAAACTGACCTCGTATGAAAGAGTTACAGCATTTTAAAGTTTGTACAATTTATAATAAAATAAATCAACAATTTTCTTTTATTTTAAACCCTACTATCATCTGGACCGTTCGTTTCTTTGCCCTAGAATCTTGGCCGTGCCTTACTTTCTTCTTCCCCAGGTGACGAACGCGTGATGAAACCAACGGCCGCCACTTCTTGTTGAATTTTCGCACCAAATTTGAACATCGAGATGTTGATCAAAGTATACCACGTCGAAGCCCATCACGCGAGCCATCATCGACTCGAATAGCTTTAAGCTCGGTCGAGCCTTGGTGTGGAAAACCATGCACGAACATGGCACGTTCAAATGAAATTTGCCATCGATTCATATCTTCGTTTTCGATCATCACCGTTGGATATCTAGCTCTCGTCGTTGTCTACAACTTTCATTTAGGAAGTTTAGCGAATTGATTTGTGGATTTGAAAAAAAATGAAGGAAGAAGAATATGAATTTTCGACCACTGGAATTATTAGCGGCGGCTGAAGCTTTTAGGGTTAGGGTTTGGTGTAAAATTGTGAATATGGAGGCCTTTTATAGGAAATTCTCGCGACACTATTCACCCGAATATTGTCCGAACTCCAAACGAAGCGTGCCGTCTAGCGTTCATAATGTTTTACCCCTATTCCGAACACAATGGGATATATATCGGGAGCAATTCGATCGTATTTGGAAGATAGGTTTTTGAATCGACTATTTAAATTTAAAAATTCACTCAAACCGATTTCAGTGCGTTTTAGCTTGCCCCGGAGAAACCGTAAATCCGATTGACACAAAATTTTAAATCATACAATAATTTAACATTACGGATCCGATGAAACTGGTTTCGTCAAAATCCGAGACTGTTTGAAAAATAACTATTTTTACTCGTCAATTAAATATTAAAATATTCAATTTTCACAAATTAACTTTTAATTCGATTTTAAAAGTTCTATAACACCATTCTAACTCCAATATAATTCAATACAACTTTACAAATCAATTTTAATCACATTAAACCCAATTTCCAATTATCTCTGTAATTTCATATATTAAATTATTGATTTAATTATCCAATTAAATCCAGATATTCGAAATAAAATTTATTCGACTTACAAAATTTTACTTGTTAATATTTAAAATCAATTAAATATACGAATTTCAAATGATAGAAATTCTGGTTCGTTACATTTAAACTCTAAATCCTATCGTACTGCTCCCGCCGACACCTAGGAAAATGCAAGACCATTTTTCACGAGACCCCTGACCCACTACTCTTCTGACTACAACCCCGAGGTTCAATGCCACTGCGATCGCCAGAAAATGATGAAACGCCAAATTCAGTTCAACACGCAATATCTTCGCAACCACAACACTAAAAATTATAAACTCTATATCAAAAATCATGGTTTCTAAATTCGAACCCAGATCCACAATTAAACTAGGAAATTTAACAATTGAGATTTTGATTTGAATTAAATTTTCACTTTATATTTCCATTTTCAAAATATTTACTCAATATTTTCACTTGAATCTATTTTAAAAAATGACGTTATACACATACAAACACTTTTCATTAAGAGATCAAATTCTAAAATTGTTTAGGCGGGATGATTTGAATTTTTGAACAGGTTTTAAAACCTGTAAAATAAGATTAGAAGTTAAATATTCATATATACGGACATGCACAACATCATCTCACTATATACACAGAAATCCAAGCATATTTACACAATCGTCCATGCATATTTCACATCGTACTTCAAGGATTATCAAGATATAACAGGTTTTAAGATTTTAAAATGTTAGCTTACTCACAGTGTTTAAGAAAATAAAGGAGTCCGGATATGAATTGAACACTGGAAATTGATTGTTGATCTGATCTACTTGATATAGAACAGAAGTTGATTGTTCAAGATGGTCTCTGAATCACTGCTTTTTGTTTGACCGGTTTAGGTTTTGCCTTAGCTTTGAAAATTTGAAAATTTGGAATTTATTTGACCTGCAACTGGATGTTGAACTTGCATGCTTTTGATTTGAGATGATCTGTAGCTTGCTTTGGGTTCAGATTGAATTTTTTTTGAGTTTTTTGGTTTGCTTTGTTTTAATTCTCTCAGGTTTTAAAATATGAGCATATAAATTTTTGAATGAAAGAAAATGGACGTAGGAGTATAGTTGTATGTATATATAGACTTTGTTCTTATTTTATCTATTATTTTTAAAAATAAAAAGAAGATGACACTTGTATTTCAAACTAAAATCAAACTAACACTTGTTAAATTCCATGCTAAGATGATTACACTTGTTTAATCTCTTATTATAATTCCCACACATGTAATTTGCATGTATTAAAGGTTTAAATATGATTTTATATAATCTTATATTATATTTTCAAATTTTAATTAATGCATTTCTTTTTATAAATATTTATATAACCTAAAAAAATGATTTTAAAACTTTACTTAAGTTATTACTATTTCAAATAATAACTATACATAAAAATTTATCTTTAGTGTTTTGGAAATATTGAATTTTTAACTTTAAATACTCTTTGAAAATTTAATACATTGAATTCAAATTAATGCTTTCTATTCACAAAACACATATATATACACTTAAAATTTTCAACATAATAGAGTTTGCATATATCTATTTATATATTTGTTAATTCTCTATGAGATCCAGATATTTATAATTTAATATTTATTATAGTTTCAGATCCATTTATATGCATCCAAATATTTTAATTATCAAAATACTATTTGTTTAACCAAATAAAATCAGTATCTTAATAGTAAAAATCAGTTAATTATCCAATTATCAGATGTTTAAAAATCTGGGCTATCACATTCCTCCCCCCTTTAAATCTTTTCGTCCTCGAAAAGGAACGAAGCCAAAATTTTATTAAAATGCTTATTATCAGTTAAATCGCTCTATGATCATTTTTAATTATAAACCCTTTAATTTTTTAAAATCATTTCTAAATATACATAATATTACCAAATTACTTTTTATAAAAATACTTTTATAAGTCAATGCCTCAACAAGCCCATCCTCGTTCTCACAGAAATTCAGTCATGCGTTGATCAGGCATAGAACTGAAAAACTATAAGTACTTGGTAAACCCGTATTCAACACCCAGTGAAAATACTTTGAATTTTTTTTGATAATATAGAAAACATATTTGAAAAATATAGAAACATTTTTGGTGTGAATGCTTTGGAAATCATCCCCCCTCCATGGTCACAGTTAACTTGATGGTTACGTTGCCATCCCGGAAAAATCCATAGATAACTGTAGGCACTCCACGCCTCTCGATTAAACCATGGAACCAACCACAGATCGCAGCTACACCCAGGGTTACGTCTCCATCACGGCAAAAACTCATGTAACTGTAGGCATCAGCGCCCTCGAATTTCACTGCCAGATGAAACTTCACCACTCCTACATATATCGCAGACTACATCGGTCGAGTCCCAATGTAGCCTGTAGGCACTGGCACACGACTTTCTCCATGTCTTCATAAATCGTAGTCTACCGATGTTACATCGCCTTCCCGGCGAAATCAAATGTAGACCGTTGGCACTCACTACCATATAACTTCCGCTATGGTCCGCAGTGGATCGCAATGACATCGAGTTACACTATCATCACAACATAATCCAAATGTCACTATAGGCATCAGCGCCCTCGACTTTCGCTACCCACACATAATCCTAAGGATCTTGCGTTCATCCGGACATCCTCCTAGGATCCAATTTAGAACCCCCCTTAAGGCTCAAGGAAAAACCACCCCGTGGATCTCCTATGAAGTTCATTTCATGGGAGCGTCTTTTTCCCCAGAGCCAATCTCAAAATATTTTATACTATACACATATAGTATCTTTCAAATCATACTCTTTATGATTCATATAAAATCTCCTTTACACAAAATCGATATCTCAAATCGATAGTTCCAAACTTGGCTTTCCAAATTTCCAAAATTGATTTTTCCCAAAAATCATAAGCCTTTCTAAAATCCATAAATTCCAAAACCTTTTTCCAAAATCATTCTCATAAAATCATAGATATGTATATATATATATATATATATATATATATATATATATATATGTATATATATATAATCTTGGAAAAAAACTTTAGATCATTCCATACTTATATAAATTCCATTTTTATGCTTCAAATATTTTCAAAAATCTTTTCTTCTAGCTATAGATTCAACAAAGGGGAGTTATCAGATGTAACAAATACATATAACTTTAGTTATGCCAAATTAAATATTCAAGTTTGATTTCTTTATAAAGTTTTTTACCACATTACTTACTCTTCACAAAGTGAATTTTAATCATAGAAATATCCAACTTCCACTTTTATTCATATAATTCTCAAAATATACTTTTCATTTCAAAAATCATTTTACATTTCTTTCGAAATATCTATTTCATTCTAATACATACGATGTACATATACTATCTGTACGCAATATCAAATCTGATCGCTCACTCGATCACACAATTCCACTTCCAAACTAGTATCGTCATTCGACTTTCTAATGCAGACTCAGATCTAGTTTCTTAATCAGAAACGTCATTCTCCTTGCATAGCCATAACTATGATAGAGAATTTCCAAAACCAATCAAAAATCCATATCCGGGTTTGCAGTCGAAAATCGACTGAAAAATCACAACTCGAATCGATACACTGTCTCGAAATTCTATGCTCGAAATCTGGATCAAATCGTTATGCGAATAGAATAATATATGTACATCCTACGTATTTATCTTCATTGATCATTAGCTAAATGAATTTTCTTTCTATTCACTTTCATTTTGATTCTATTCACTTATTCACAATTGCCTCCATTTCAATTTAGGTTATCACTTCAATTATAAACATTCTGCACTCTGACTACTTGAATTTAGAAAATAGTTTGAAAAGTTTAAAAAGACAAGTAGTTGTAAAATAACAATTAGTTGTAAAATAGCAGTAAAATAGTTAAGTAATTATAAAATAGTTGTAAAATAGTAATTAGTTTGTAAAACAGATGTAAAATAGTAATCAGTCTCAAAATAGTTGTAAAATTAGTATAAGATAGTTTGGGTTTTAAAAAAGAAAGGTTGTATAGTAAATAGCTAGGAAAATAGATTTAAAATAGTTTATATTAAAACGATTTATTTAAAAATAGTTTCAGAGTCAAAGTGGTTCAATTTCCCAATTTCTCATTTCAATCACTTCAATTTAAATTTCCACTTCCATTTAAATTGATTCAGTTTCAATTCAAATTGAATAATCTTCAATTCCTTTCCCAAATTCAAATCAATTCCCATTTGAATTAACTTATTCAACTTCTACCATAATTCCAAATTAATTCAAATCAAATTCAATCTAAACTAATTTCAATTCCAATCTCAACTTTAAATCTCGAATTATTTAAATTCGAGTTAAATTTTTAAATGTTGATTTAATCCTTTAAATTAAATTATTCTTTTCTTTAATTTAACCACCTAAATCTTTATCAATTTTCAATTCTAAATCCAAATTTCAAATATTCATTATAAATTACCTTTACTTAACTTATTTCAAGGTTCAAGTAGGAGTTCAATTTTTTTAAATGATTTAATCTTCGGAATCCAATTTATTACCAAATTTTAACTTGAAACCAATTCTTAACAATTTCAATTTACAAGTTCATTTTAAACATTCAAATCTTAAGTTCCAAGTGATTTCATTTTTATCATTACAATTTCACTTCAAAAATCAAAATAGTTTTAAAATAAGGTATCATTTCCATTTTATTTCAGTAATGGATATATTTTATCTCAATCTACTTCTTAATTCATTTAAACAATCCATACTTTAGATTTTAAACCATTCTTGGTTTTTAATTTAAACAATTTACTTTAAAAATTTTATATCAACTCTTGTTTTAATGTATGATTCCTACATTTAAAAATATTCTGAATAATATTATTTATTATATCTTTTAACCTTCTGAAACAATTTCTAATTTTCTAGACTTAGAAAAAGTTCACAATTTAAATTGCTTTCAATTTATAAGTCATACTTATCTAAATTGCTACTTCCTTAAAACATATCATTCTGCTTTATCATTATTTTATTTAAAAAATAATAAACATCCCTTTATTAAGATACTACAAACATCTATGATAATAAGCAAGATTATCATATTTGGAAATCAATTCACTATATATTATCTCTTAATTTATTGGAGAATAAAATCAGGGTAACTTAATTCAGCATTCTGAAACACTTCTACAATTTTAGGATTTTATTTTCTAGCTTGAATCCATTTCTAGCTTATCTTATTTATATAGTTCATATTATCCAATTCTTATTTGGTTGTATTTCTATTACTACTTAATTCTTATTATTACTTTTAATTTCAAATAATTCAACAACCAATTACCTTAATAAATATTAGAAAAACTATTTCTTTATATATCAAAATATAAGCCTGTATAATGACTAATTTTAAAACCATTTTAACATCTTTATATAAGAAAATAACAAATACGCCCTCATATATAATACACTCAACTCATTCTAGCGTACTACTGATCCTATCCTTAATGAGTAACCCACCAGAGCCAAGGTTCTCGCTTAACCTTCAGCTCCGATACCAACTGTAACGACTCAAGGATTTCCGACCTCAAAAATTCGACATTAATACGTTCATTGTAGAAGTGCCAACCGGTTGAATGACAAAAATCCTAGACTGTTAGGGTAAAGAAGAAAGAGGTAGAAGAAGAGACAGAAAACAAAAGCACAACATAGAATCTCACATTCCCAATGGATTATAACATCAAATAATAGCATTTATACAATGAAAAAGCTATAGTTGTTAGTTTACATTCAATTATATATATCAGAGTACAATAAAAATTGGACAGTTGTAACTACTTGTCCCAAAACACAAACAAACAACTCCAACACACAATGGAATGAAATCCATATATTCCTGCCTTCCAGCTTGCCTGCTGAGCTCCAGAACATCCTGAAAATCTGTAATACTCGGTTTGACCCGAGCATTACAACAAAGTAACACCCGAGTTAGGATGGAAACCGGCGTGAGTAAACCCATATAACTTGAAATACTAAGTTATAAAACTTATATGAAAACCCAGGGTATCTCGTACCTCACTACGAGTTCTTAACTTGTTATAGTCTATCGCTTATTACAAATCAATATCTAAGAATTATTACTTAGTTAAATGGCCAAGTTACTGAATTTATTCCAATTCCAGCCTATTTGATTCTAAACTCACATCTATAAAGAATTATTGTAGATTACTAATTGAAGTGGTTTCGAATATTACTGTTATCCGACTCCAGTCTCTTCGAATCCAATGTCATCTTTAAACCAAGTTGTTGTAATAACAAACATACACGAAAATCTAACACAGATAAATGATTCACATTTGTTAACAGATCAAGCCAGCCATTTCATATCACAGCACATCATAAATTACATAACAGAGATATTAAAAAAACCAAGGCATTCAATTCCGGTTTATCATTCATAAGCAAGATTAATTAGTCCATTTCTAATTAATTTAATTATCACAAAATAAATTAATTATATTTAAATCTTGCTTAATTATTATTAATTAACCCTTTAATTAATTATTGAAATTAATTCTTTAATCATATAGTCATTTACATTAAATAATCAACCTTTAATTACTTTCATTAATTAATAATCCTATAAATAATTACCTTAAGTAATTATCCTTAATTAATCACTTTAATTAATTATCCTTAATTAATCACTTAACCCAATCATCCATAAGCAAGATAAATCAATCACCTAATTTATAATTGATTTAATTTAAACTAAATAGATTAATTACCTAATCCTGCTTAAATACCATTAATTAATTACAAACAATTTGTTATTATGAAATTAATTAATGATCCTTAATTATCCATCTTAAGTAATTATCCTCAATTACTTTCATTAAGTAATTATTCCATTGGTTAATTATCCTTTAATTAATTAACTTTTAATCGCCAATTAATTACCAAATTAATCAACCTTAAGTTAATTACATTAATTAATTAACCCTTAATTATTAATTAATCTCATTAATTAGTTATCCCTTAATTAATTAACAAATTAACTCTTTAATTACTTACCTTAATTAATTATCTTTTAATCACTTGATTAATTATCCCTTAATCATTAATCAATTATCTTTAATAACTTACATTAATTAATCACTAATTAATTTCACTAAGTAATTATCCCTTAATCACTTGCTCTAAGTAATTATCCTTAATTAATTAATAATGATCCTTTAATTAATTAAGACCCTAATTAATTAAGATAAAACATAAATTAATTTTAAAATAATTTACTTAAAAAAACTTTAACCAACCCATAACTTAAATGAACATTCATTTTTTTTAAAGAAACGGGTTAAGAAAAATTATTTAAATAAAACTTGATTTGTTTTAAAATTTTAAAATCTTGTAAACACATCATTGTACTGGCCCGAGACGACTCGAGTATCAACCCGAGACAAAACCCAAAATACCCGAGCCTATTCCTGAGTAACTCCCTTCTTCATCTTTTCCTTTTTCTTTTTAACTTTATTTTGATTTTTTGAAAACTGGAATCTCACTCGTGAATTACCCATGTACTAACTTGAGCCAAAAACAGACTTTCTTGAAACAAAACTCGAGACAGTCACCTTCTTCTCCAAAAGTTCGAAACAACACAGCAACATCTGGTACCAAGGATACGCATGCACGTGCACCGATCATCACTGCCCCTCCGTTCATCACCACCGGCGCCAGCAAGATGGCTACGACTACCTCCCTCGATTCCAACCACCTGATCCCCGAATGAACTCGAAAATCGAAAATGAGCTACAGAGATAACCACAGGAACGAACCTGATCAACATTTCCTCCTTGCGCCATGGCCTCCGACCACCTGGAGCCACACTATCACGTCCATACCCTCACCACTCGATCACCTCCCTATTCCACCTACCCCAGTCCCATTCGATGCTGCTATGCCGATGAAATCATCATGATGACAACGTCGACTCACACAAGGTTTATACTCTAAAATCCTATCATACTGGTCCCGCCGACGCTAGAAAAATGCAAGACCATTTTTCATGAGATCCTTGACCCACTACCCTCTTCTGACCACAACCCCAAGGTTCAATGTCACCGTGATCGCCAGAAAATGATGAAACACCAAATTCGGTTCAACTCCCAATATCTCCGCAACCACAACACTAAAAATTATAAAATCTATATAAAAAAATCATGGTTTCTAAGTTCAAATCCATATCTACAACTAAAACTAGGAAATTTAACAATCGAGATTTTGACTTGAATTAACTTTTCAATGTATATTTCCATTTTCAAAATATTTACTCAATATTTTCTTTTGAATCTATTTTTAAAAATGATGTTATACACATACAAACACTTTTCATTCAGATATCAAAGTCTAAAATTGTTTAGGCGAGATGATTTGAATTTTTTAACAGGCTTTAAAACCTGTAAAGTAAGAACAGAAGTTAAGTATTCATATATACAGACATGCACATCATGATCTCTCTATACACAGATACATCCAGGCATATTTACACAATCATCCAAGCACATTTCACATCATACTTCAAAGGTTATCAAGATATAACAGGTTTTAAGATTTTAAAATGTTAACTTACTCACTGTGTTCAAGAGAACCGAGGAGCCTGGATATGAATTAAACACATGGAAATTGATAGTTGATCTGATCTACTTGATACCGAACAGAAGTTGATTATTTAAGATGGTCTCTGAATCACTGCTTGTTGTTTGATCAGGTTGAAGTTTTGTCTTAGCTTTGAAAATTTGAAAAACTGGAATTTATTTGACCTACAGGTGGATGTTGAACTTGCATGTTTTTGATTTGAGATGATCTGTAACTTGCTTTGGGCTTCAGATTGAAATTTGTTTGAGTTGTTTGATTTGCTTTGTTTTAATTCTCTTAGGTTTTAAAATATGAGCATATAAATTTTTGAATGAAAGAGAATGGAAGTAGGAGTATAGTTGTATGTATATATAGCCTTTGTTCTTATTTTATCTATTATTTTTAAAAATAAAAAGAAGATGACACTTGTATTTCAAACTAAAATCAAAATAAAACTTGTTAAATTCCATGCTAAGATGATTACACTTGTTTAATCTCTTATTATAATACCTACACATGTAATTTGCATGTATTAAAGGTTTAAATATGATTTTATATAATCTTATATTATATTTTCAAATTTTAATTAATGCATTTCTTTTTATAAATATTTATATAACATTAATAAAATGATTTTAAAATTTACTTAAGTTATTACTATTTCAAATAATAACTATACATAAAAATTTATCTTTAGTGTTTTGGAAATGTAGAATTATTAACTTTAAATACTCTTTGAAAATTTAATACATTGAATTCAAATTAATGCTTTCTATTCACAAAACACACACACACACACACACTCTTAAAATTTTCAACATAATAGAGTTTGCATATATCTATTTATATATTTGTTAATTTACTATAAGATCCAAATATTTATAATTCAATATTTACTATAGTTTCAAATCCATTTATATGCATCCAGATATTTTAATTATCGGAATACTATTTGTTTAACCAAATAAAATCAATATCTCAATATTAAAAATTAGTTAATTATCCAATTATCAAATGTTCAAAATCCGAGTTATCACATTTTAAGTATATTAATGATGGTAACTAGATATATTTACTCTTATATATAGACAATATGTTAATTGCTTTCAAGGAAAAGCTGAAATTGACATGTTAAAATTGAAGCTAAATGCAGAATTCAAGACGAAGGACTTTGGAGAAGCAAAGAAGATTTTGGGTATGGAAATCTAGAGAGAAACTGAAGGTATTGAGATTGACATAAAAAGAATATATCCATAAAGTGCTTGCTCAGTTCAGCATAGAGAAGGCAAAGGCGATCGTTACTTCATGCCTATGAACATTCGACTTTCCGAGAAGGGCTCTCCGACCTCAGATGAAGACAAAGCTTAAATGGCGAAGGTACCTTATGCTAGTGCATTGGAAGCTTGATGTATGCTATAGTCAGCACGAGATCGGATATCGCATAAACGGTTGGTTTGGCTAGTCGCTATATGGAAAATCCAAGGAAACTGCATTAAGAAACAGTGAGGTACATTTTGAGGTATCTTAGGGGAACTATAGATTATAGGCTTGTTTTTTACGGCAGGGAGAGAGATTTTATCTATGTCGAATTTTGTGATTTTGATTATGCCGAAGATAAAGATCGAAGGAAGTCAACCTCAAGTTACATCTTTACACTTGGAAAGATCATTATTAGTTGGAGAGTGAGGTTGTAGATTATAGTCGTCTTGTCGACTATAGAGGCGGAATTGATAGCTGCTATTAAAGAAACTAAGGAAGCACTTTACTTAAAGGGCTTGTTGTGTGATATAGGCTATGTTTACGGGAGTATAATAGTAAATTACTACAGTTAAAGCGTAATACAGCTGGCTAAGAATCTGGCGTTTAGTTCGAAAACAAAGCATATATAAATAAGAGAGTCTTTCCTTGTCTCTATGAATAAAGAAAAGTAGGTACATCTTCAGAAGATTCACACCGAGGTGAATGAAGCAGACATGTTCACTAAGTCCATGCATGTTGAAAAGTTTGTGCATTGCTCGAATTTGATTTTCTTACAAAGTGCTAGGTGCCATTTGGTGGCACATAGGGATAGTGAGTTGGTGGGTGGAGACATTTGTTTTCATTGTGGAGATTGTTAGTTTCTGCATGGAGATGGTACTTTCAAAAAAAAATGGGCAGACGGTGGCCTCACCGAAGTTCGTTGAAATTTGCAAAGGGTGATGGCCATGTCGAAGCTAATTAGGAAAGCATTTATGGTGTCTTGTCCGAGAGTTGTTTGGAGTAAGAGAATATAGGAGAAGTTGGTAGGCTTGGATGGAAATATAATGTCAAGATGGAGATTGTTAGATTTTGATGATATAATATTTTCATGTTAAAGAAGATTTAGAAGATATTATTGATTTCGATGACACAATGTTTTCAACTAAAGAAGATTCGGAAGATTTCTAAGATAATGATTCAAATATATTGCTTATTTTATTGGATTATACAGGAAAATGAAGTATCTACATGAGAAGGAGAATTATTTTTGGAAGAACGAAGTAAGTAATTAACTCCCTAATCAGTTGATTAAAGAAAGCATATTATGAGGCATATGTAAATTGGAGGAAATTGGAAAATCAAACGAGTAAATATTTCCTATATGAATAGGAGAATTGATGAGGCATTGATTTATAACCATAAATCAATTACTTCAATTTTAAGTAAGAATCTCTGTACAAAGATAGACATTCTTTAGAGACTAGAATCATCCTCCCAAATTGTTTTTCTTTATATTCTTCTTCTTAGCCTCCATTATCAATCTTGTAATTTTTTTTCTTTTCTCAAAACATAATAAAATCCCCTCTCCCCAAAGTGGATGAACACAATCTCACGATAGTGGAACCACATAAATTCGTGTGTGGACTCTCTATTTTTTTTGATTTGCTGTTTGAATTCCCTTGTTATTATTTGTTTTGTCCATGTGTGGACTCTCTATTTCAATGTAGATTAAGGTTGAGAAGAAAACTGAAAGCCGCAAGCGGTTGATAACGAATCACATATGTGGATCAATGTCTTATATAAGACATTGAGCATAGTTAGTAAAATATGACTGGTTAAATATATTATGATTGGTTAAATATACCTTTAGCAGTAATATACAAGTGTACAACCTTACTGACGCTATAATACACATAATTTTCTTAGCATGTTTTTTCCACACTTTTTATCAGCATAGCAACAATATACTAATATTTTTTTAAATAGGAAAAAAAGAATGATTATGAACTTGTAATTGAGCGATTTGAGTTTTTCCATAAAGAAAAATTGAATAAAAAAGCTAGGCTGATGATGCATCTCAGCAAACAAGAGTAACATGTACTTTTCAACATGATCTTAATTTATTAATTTTTCTTCTTTGAAGAAATAATATTTGTACAATAATTTCATAGCTACAACGATATTAGTAGAATAATTTTTTTATTCGTGACTACAAAGTGTCTATACTATTATTCATATGACTAAGGAAATAATAAGTTGTAGGAACTTAATTAACCCATTATCTCATAATATAGAAATAATTATTTATGGAATCAAAATTTTGCAAGCTTTCTCTCAAGCTTTAAGCTAGTTATTTTTTTAGGTTATATTTTCTGCCTTTTAAATAGTATGATTGAAATAACCATAACAAACCTATATGCCAATATTTCCTAAGAAATAGCTCAATTATTTACTAGTTGTAGCAAGGAGATACTAGAGTTGAGATGAACAACATATGTATTTGTTATGAGACTCAGAAAATGAGGTACAGTTAGAAGTTATGGAGAAGGTGTAACGCTAGACATAGTTCTTTGGGTACAAAAAACGCAACCCACATCATCATCTCGTAGATCTCTAAAGGCAGAGTATGCTACTTTATAGTCTTCATTTATGATTCTAAATTTGATGTACGAAGGACAAAAATCAATAAATAAGGAAAAAAAAATGAGCAACAAAGAAATAAGACCGGAGTTTCTACAAATGGTTTTAGCTTTACAGCACAAGTCCTCAATTTCACCAACACAATAATCACCATCTCATAAGCTATCTTCCTCACTTCGGTTTTCTCCATTATCAACACATGGATATTTTCAACAATATTTGCCTTATGCTTAAATTGGATCTTACGAACCATCATCATTACCATAGCTTTACTATCCATATTTTGTCATCTTTCTTTGAATCCAACACTTGCTTATCCAATGGAAAGCTTTACATTTAAGCCCAATGAGAATGAATTTTTGTAATAACTCATAGCATCACACTCCCAAAATTAATCACTAAGCTATTTGTGCCTTTCACATGGTGGTTCATTTAAAAGTTGAAGCGCATCTAGTGAAAGAAAGTTAGTTTGATATTTTGATTTTAAACTTCATATTAGTATGTAGCATTTGAAAAACATTAGTTATTGGTGCATTATTTGGTTTATGGATTTTGTAATGTACACTTTTTCTTAACATATTGCTTTTTTGTATGAGATTTCAATATATATTGTGTTCATTTCTTATGTTTTTTAGTCGCTATATATATATATATATATTGTTTGCTAGTTTTATATGTTGTATATTTTGTAAGAAAATACCGAAACATATTTTTAAGGGCATTCAAAAATGTATTTATTTATTGTAAGTGGGACACCCATCATTAATACATGTTCAACTTCTAAAGGCACAAAAAATACGTTTATCAATTAAATTTAAGGGCGACACTTATAGATATGTCTCTAATAACTTGGTTTAAAGTGTAGTTGCTTATGTGGCATGCATAATAATAGAGGCATATATGATAACGAACATGCCTTTATATTTATTAGAGGCACTCACTTATATGGGAAATCTTTTCCCCTCATCATTTAAGGGTAAATTTATTTACTTAAATGTCCCTATAAATTGAAGGCTTTTATTAAATGACTCTTATTACTTTATTTATTATAATGAATTAATTCATCATAAATTATATACAACAATATGAAATGATAACTTTTCTAATCTTAGATTTGAAGTTAGAAAAAATAAAAAAGAAGCATCGTCCTAAATTGTACTAGAAACATCTTAAAATCTGATATGTCTTCAAAAAAGCTTATGGTTAGGACTAATTAAGGTAGTCAAAAATAAAATTTGTATAGTTAATAAAAATAATGATACCGTTAGTTTTGATATTTATTTACTTATACATTTATTGTTAAATATGATAAATTTATCATCACCATATCGATATCATTGTTATATCAATGTAGCTTAATGTTGATTACCAGTTGTTTGGTATTGGTGTGATAATGGTAAATTTTCCATTACCATAACAATCATCATAGTATAATCATTGTTTGCTATATCTACACTGTTTTTACGTCTACTCCATTTTGATTTAACCAACAAGAGCATAAGCCATATGATTTTACTAGTGAGAAATGTGTTTTTAAATATATTTCCTAAGAATACACCAGAACTAGTGTATATTAATCAGTTATTTGGTTTCAATCAGTTCAAGCCCTACCCTAAGATTTTATTTCGTACTCTTGATAGAGAAAAAGAAGAGCAATGTTAAATACACAATGCTTCCATTGGAAAATACACAAAAAGCCATCTATTTTATGGTATTAAAAAATACCTAGAAGAAAGGGAAATGTGCAATCATCACACACTAAAATTCTCATGCCTTAACCAACCTTAGAACGCAATCTCACTGGATCTTATTATCACCAATTCATGTTGTTAATTAAATCATGGCGCCTGATGATGATTGATTTTAGGTAATTGATCTTTAGCATTTGAATTTTAATACTCCCAATATTTGTTGTTTTTATTTTTAAAAAATCTGGAGAAATTATTCATCCATAATTTTCAAAGATTTCTATAAATTTATCAAGCCTCCATTTATCTACAATGTAATTATAACGTGTCGGATTAGTTGAATTATAATAGAAGATTCAAAATTATAAGTTTTGATTTTCGAAGTAAATCTGAAATTCAGCTCAGTAAAATTGAGTTAGATGTAGATAACCGAAACCCTTATGTTTTACAATGGTTTTATATAATTTATAATACCAAAGTTATAATCAAATAGACATGTTGGAAGCAGATTTTACTATCGTATTTGAAACATTGGATATATACACTCATTTCTACCTAATGTATAAATGAATAGATAGGTCGAAATTATATTTTGATATCTTTTTTTGGTATATCAGCTCTATAAAGCAATTCGTCTATGAGTTGAAATTGTGTTTAGAAATGGAATTATGCTGCCAATTGTTTTACTAGTAGGACGAATGTGCGATGCCTATGTTGTCATTTAATCTTTAATAATAATCGTAATATATTTGGCATCCCATTTTTTGTGTCAGCATGAGCTACCAAAAATGCCCCTCTACGTGCATTACAAAATCCAAATATCACTTAAAAGTAGGATCTAACTAATGAACTTCCTTTACCAATTTAAAATGCCAATCTAAAAATATCTCCATATCATAATGTTGGTGAGATTTTTCGTCTCACAACACCAATTGCTAATACAATAATAAGATGGTTGGTTACCCTATTAGTATTGAATCAACAAATTTAAATAATATTAAATTTGTCTTTAAAGTAATAATTATGTTGTGGTGTACTTACACAAGTATGAAGAAGCACTTTAACTATTTGTTAAAATGCTTAGGTTGACTTAAGTGCCAAATTTAGAAAAATGAAAATTAAACAGAATCTACTAAACACAGAAAGTAATAAGTGTAGTAAAAATTTACATGGTTTAGATTTAAGAAAATCCTATATCCACGGGTCAAATCTATTATTATCTTCCTTTTTCTCGTACAATGCTTTTAATGGCAGAAAGAGTATAAACGCACAAGGCAAATTTTTAGAGAATTAATCAAAAGTCCATTTCTCTACTACGGTTCTTTTTGTTTGTACTAGAAATTCTCTCATGGATTATTAACGTCACCTTTCTATATACTTCCTCTGCCATCTGACGTTGCCACATGCCTTCCATGTTGATCTCTATAATATACATAGATTGCTGACGTGGCTATAGACGAAAAAGTTTTCTATTGGCGAAAAGATTGGGATTTAAGCGAGATGATTTGAGTTTGAGTCTTTTGGCGAGAAATTTTGGTGTTCCAAGATGATCTTTGTGGGATATGCCCCTTATTCATGAGGAATGGTGGAGTGTTTTCTTGAGATGGTAGCACAGTTTCTTGGTTTGCAGCTGACTTTTATACTTTATATTTGAGCAGTTCAAATGGATCATGAAATGCAACTTGGTTAAAGTAAAATAGTTTAATCGGGTAAGTGTGATTAATTCATTATAGCATAAAAAAAATTCAAAGGTGTATTAGCGTGGTACCATGGAGGCCTATTATCACGTGATGCCTTACATTACTTTGGCAGTTTGTTAAATTGTAATTTCAATTCAGTTAAGTTCAGTTAACCTTTTCATTATGTGGATCACTTTTGTAGAGCTTTTTATTTACCTAGTCATTATGGTAAGTAAGCGTAGTTTGATAGAGTTTGGGGGATGCCCTAGGGGTAATTCTATAATTTATTATTAATTAATTAACCTTGTAATCAATTCTCGTTCGTAATAAATGTGTTTTTCATTTCGTTATATATTTGTTATAATATGTTATAAATAACTAAAATATTGATTAAAATATATCTAAAAGAAAACCCATAAGTAATTGCGATTGTAATTATAAATAGTTGTAATCATGAGTATTGTATCACTTTATAATAAATACATCATTTTAGATACTCCTAGTCAAGGTACATCTATCGATGTATCCGTTGAGACTAGAGTGTGTGATGTTATCCAAACAATAGGCAGTGTATTACTCATGACTGCTGGGGGACCAAAGTGTTACGTACTGATAGTTATTAAGTAACCATGGAATGAATCCGTTGATAGTTTCTGTTGCTTAGTATAACTCGGGTCAAACAGAAAATATCGATTTGACTAAATTACACACTTCTCTTGACTTGAAAATACCATCGATCTTCAATATGATAGCTCCACTTTAATTATAGTCAAATCATGACACATCATCTATCGAGTGACTTTAGCCGAGTCGAGAGGAAGTATCGGAAGTGAAGCTCTATTCAAGAGAGGATTAGTCTCCCCGGTAATATAGGGTTGGTATCACAGTCATCTCAAGCCAACTCAAAGTCAAAATCTCTGACCAGAGTTGTAACGACCCGTATTTTTAGCTATTTTAATTAGAAAATTTAAGGTGATTATTGAAGGAAAATGATTATTAATGTAATTTGTTGAATAATTTAATATTTGAAATTATTTGAATAATTGGATAACGGGTTTAATATGATTAAAAATGATTTGTAAAATTCTATTTTATCATATTAAAGTTAGAATGATGTTGTAGAACTTTTAAAATCGAATTAAAAGTAAATTTGTGAAAATTGAATATTTTAATATTTAATTGACGAGTTAAAATAGCCATTTTTCAAACAGTCTCGGATTTCGACGAAACTTGTTTCATCGGATCCGTAATAGTAAATTATGGTAGGATTTCAATTTTCGTAGCAATTGGACTTGTCGTTTGGCCGTGCGAGCTTGAAACGCGTAGAAATTTAATTTCGAATTTAATTAAAATAATCGACTTCGAAAAGTTATCTTCCAGATATGATCGAATTAGGCCTTGAAACTAGTTCCATTGCGTCCAGAATGAGGGTAAAACCTTATAAACGCCTGGCGGCACGTCTCGATTGGAGTTCGGATGATTTTGGACCTACCTATATAAATACGCACGCAAACCGAGACAGTTTTATTATTATTTTAACCCAGAAACCCTAATTCTAAATCATGGCCGCCACCTATTCCATGGCCAGAAATTGCCGATATTCTTTCCTTAATATCTCTCAATCCGTTCGACGATCGAAAAATTCCAAAAGCAAAAGTGTAAATCTCGACGAGCTCTTCAAATCCATACGGTTGATGTATGCTAATTTTTCATGGATTCGTCCAGATCTGACTTGGAAGTGTGTACGTATTTCCTTGGATTGCGTGCAAACGACGGCGAATGACGGGATGAAACTTGGCGTGTAGGTGGCTCTGGTGAAGGGTTTCGTGGTGGCGCTAGCTGATCGTTCTGGAAGTCGACGAGGTGGTCATGAAAATTGCTTGAAGATCGACGGCTAATGGGTTTGCATACGTGAATTTCACGTTGGGGAAGAAGCGCCGGAATCACGGAGATGAGAGCTGCGCTGCAGTGCAGATCCGAAAGTGTTTGGAGCTCATTAAAATTTTATGTTAAATCGAACGTCGTTCGATTTGATTTAAAATCGTAAAATCAAGGTGAGTGTTTTATAACGCTCACAACGTACTGAATATCTTTATGCTAGTTAAATTTGACATTATGCATAGTTATGATTTTTATTTGTTGTTGTTTGATAAAATTTAATTATCCTATTGATTGTCATTTGAATTCACCGTTAAAAAAATTAAATTGACAGTTAAATTTAAATTAAAATTGAATTGCGATTAAATTACCTGACATTGATAAATATGAAATTGCCGTGAATTGTGTTGCCTATTGGATGATGTATTTCGATGGATTTTATTGGTTGATATTTAAATGTTTGGATGTTTATTTGTTTATATATATCCTGCTATGCATACATATGACACTGTGATTGATTTAAATGATATATTCATCCCTGACATTTAATTGTAATAACTAATCACTTGGCCATAGGTTAGAAAATTATATACGGACACCGAGTTGGATAAATTAAATGATTTTAAAAGTTGTTTTGAAATTATTTAAATGAATTGATTTTAAGAATAAAATCCAATTTATGAAAATTGAATTATTTTGAATTGGAGCTCGAAATGTTAGAATTTAAACTTGGTAAACGAAATTATTAAATAAAATCGAAGTTTAGATTTAAATTGAAAATTGAAATACGGTGTAAATTTTTGAAAGTTGATTTGTTTTAAAAGATTGGACTTTTAATCGAACTCTGAATATTTCTAAGAAAATTGATACGAAATGATATTTTAAGTTTGAGTTTGGAATTGAAAATTTATTTGAAATTTAGATTTAAATTAATTTGGAATTGAATTGAAATTTAAAGAAATTTGTGAATTGAAATCGAAATTTACGTGGAACAGAAATTTATTCAAGTTGAAATTGGAATAAATCGATAAAATCGAAATGGAATTTGGATTTGATTTGGATAGGAAATTTGAGAAGTTGACCGGTTTGACTTTGGAATTATTTATCAAATAATTTTTGATTTTTTCCAAACTATTTTATATATAAACCATTTTATATTCAAATTATTTTCGATTAAACTATTTAAATATTTTCTATTAAACTATTTTGAATTATTTAACTATTTTAAACTATTTAAACTATTTTCTTAAATTCAAACTGGTTAAAGAGACGGAAATGTTTATATTTAAACCTTTGGTTTAAATACGAACTAGGTTAAAGTAGAGATTATAACCTAAATTGAATTCGAATCAAATTTTGAAGTGAAATTGATTTATCGGACAAAATTGATAATTTTGAATATATGATGATTTTGAAATGGATTTGATTTTAAAGCGAATATGATATTTTGTTATCAATCATGAATCAATTTGAAATATAAAAGAGCCATCAGTGTAATAATACGTAGTTATTAAAGAGACCGGGATCGGATATGGACATACTCTCTGTCGATACCGAAAACCACTTTAATAACTATTATACGCGGAGTGTTGATCCAGAATGAAGTGGATGGTTTGGTGAGCGCGTTGACTGAAGAAAGAGAACGATATTGGATGACCCCTGACATGACTAAAACAGGAGCCACGCCGGGCCATTGAGGTTCGCCACCTCTAGCGGACACACTTATTCAATACCATATCTATTACATTTGTGATTTGATTTGGGTGCACCCCTTTATTTGGGAGTGTTGTTTCGCGGTGTTGAGGTAGTAGCTGCTATGCTCAACATCAGTCCGGATCACGCAACTACTAGTATCCTAGTTGGTATCGCCTCATGTACCTTGTCATACTGATTATCCTATTCGCGACCACTACGTTTTGGTTTGTACCTTAAGTATATGGATTGCCCTCTGGTGACTTCCGGTTTTGGTGAAACTACGGTCTTGTATATGCTTTTGGGAATATAAAATGTGTTAAGGGGGATTATGGTAACGCCTTAACGCTATTTTGATACTTTATATTACTGATAGACATTATCTACTTAGCGTACATTACTACCTAGTAGATAGTTTAACGGATCCTTGAAAGGTGGAAAATCCCGTAACATCTCTTAAGTTATTGCACGCACGTTGACACTGGATATGAGATGTCAAACCCCGTAAACATCTCTGACGCCGTCACACTCATATTTATTTACGATTGATTTAACTTTCATATGGATATTTTAGTCCTGACTCGAGTGTTTTGTCTTTTCATTACGCTTGGGTCAGTCCTGAGTTTTTAGATTTTTGAAGATCTATTCTGGAGGACGAAGACGAAGATTTGGTATACTATTACTATTATTATCTGTGCATCATGTTGTCTGCTGCATTATTTATTTGTTCTGTTGTATATGTATAACTCTGATAAATGTTGTATAAATAATTGTCTAAGTATAGTAAACAGCTTCATGAACTGTTTATTTGACTATTATATTTTATCGTTCCGCTGCGAGATTTTGTGTTGTTTCATTTCCTTTATTTCTTTTCTTTTCTTAATTACCCCAATAACCATCTGCCTTTTTTTAATGGTTTGGAACCGGCATGTGTATTTTATCGTCGGTTTAAACTGTCCAAAAAGGCGGGTCGTTACAGTTGGTATCAGAGCTTTGGTTTAGCGATAAACCTTGGCTCTAGTGGGGAATAACTCATTGAAATAGAGGTAAACTATATGAATGAGTTGAGTATATATGAGAGAGCGTACTTGTTATTTGATATAAAATGGTTTTATATTCTGTTAATTTGTTCCGTTGAGTATTTATGAATTCTGGTCGATACTTAGGACGCCAAGGCGTCGATAGGAATTTCTAAACACTCGAATAGGACAAACCAACACAATATCATTTTGGAATATATTTTATATAAAAGAATTATTTGAATATTTATTCATTTTGATTGAATTGATTGTTAGGAGATGATAATATTAGATTATTATCTTTATTGTTTGATCAGTCAATATTTACAACAATTGATTAAATAACAATGGATTTAGGAAAATGAAATCTTGTAAACACAATTGATAATGAATATAAATGAATTTTAACTTGGTTAGGGAATTTAAATTCCGGTGTTTGAGATTGACTTACAAGAATTTAAAAAAATATAATATGAGTATTATATGATAGTATAATTGAGTTGAAATTGTTTTCGAATGATTTTTTTTATGATAAGTGTTATATTCCCTTCTCTTGACGCTAGAAAATGATTTCGGTGATGAGTACACGCATCATTGGCGTTTATTTTCGAGAGTCCGAGTGGGGGAGACCACTTAATAGCTTGTCTAAATCTTGTTTTGACTCAAATTTTATTTTGTTTTGCATTCTCTATAGTATGATTTGATATATAAATTATATAAGTATATATTATTTCAAACCTTGATTTGAAATGAAACCGGGATTGGAATTCTTAAGTTCTTTAATAATTAATGATTTTTTTTTATGATTGAAATGAATTTAGACTTGAATCATTAAGGAACTTCTGAATTGTGAAATGAGAAATGAACCTAAGAGCTAAGTGAAAATATCAATTGAAGTAGAAATCCTTAGAATTAGGAAATTATGAACTTAAAATAAAATTGAAACTGTAAAACTCGCATAGTATTAAATTTCATTCTATAGCTTAGATATAACTTACCAAAATACTTAAGAAGTTCAAAAAATGTTATTTGAATTGTTAATTGGATAATATACAAGTATAGGTTTGAATAATGAAATATGCATTTAATTAATGGTTTGCAAATATAAATAAAATTGTTAGTAAATAATTGGAATTTAAATTAACATTTAAAGGTGATTCACAATTATGTTAATATAAAATGAAAATACTATATGTGAATGTAAATGTGAAATTAAATTATAGTGAAATTTAAGTAATGACTTAAGAATTGATAAATTGAAAATTCAACTTTAAATGAAAAGAAGTTGTATGTTGTTTAACTACATTCTATTTGCATAACTATAACTTACCAAATACTTAAAGGGTTTAAAATGCTAATAAGGATAAGTAGAGAAATAATATACCAGTGTGAGAGTGAAAAATAAAATGTAAAGATCTATTGATAGTTGTAAATATAAAAGAAATTTAAGCTGTAAAATGAATGATACATGTATAAGTGAATGAATAAAATTTAAACTTAATGAAATATAAAATTGGTAAATGGAAACTAATTAAATTTGAATATAACTAAATGTCAACAAACTTGGAGGTGTATGAAATTAAAAATTGACTTGGAAATGTATAATTGATTTAGTGTAGATTTTGGATGGTTGTTAATGTTTGATATGCATTGTTTGTTAGATGGATGAAAATTGATTAAGTAGAATTCATTAGTGTTAATGAAATTTAATAAACGGAATAAAATTTTAAAATAATTAAATTCAAATTTGAAGCAAAGTGAAATTAAATATAATTGAATTTAATTTAAATTGAAGCAAATTGACTTGAATTTAAAATGTGAATGAAACAAACTAGAATAAATCGGAAACAAATTGAGTGTAAACCTATTGCATGGATGAATAAGAAAATAAATGACTTTGTGTTTATGATTGTTCTTTAGAAAATTTGAAGTTTTGATGGTTTGCACTTTGAAATAATAAAAGCAAATTTTGGAAAAAATCCAAAATTGTCCAACATATGATGAAACGAAAACAACCATAACTTTTAAATGGCTAAACGAAATCTGACGATTTTAGACTTTTCGGAAATCTTAGAAACTATAGCACAACTTTTGTTTAGATAACTTGAGAAAATTCCTCCGTCTACTAGGTTAAAAACTTGTTACTCGCTGTCCTGTGTAAAAATAAGTAAAATCAGTAGTAACACCCTTGGTATTTTCGCTATATCTTTTGATTGGTTTATCGGATTTTGATGATTTTGCACTTTCTGGAAAGCTAAGAACTTGAACTAAAACTTTTGTTTTACGTGTTTTGTGTTTTCATGTCGTTTAGAAGGTCGAAAACGTGGGTGAACGTCGCTGACCTGCGCAATTCATTGCCCAGGCTAAGGCGTATCCTCTAAGTAAAACGGCCGTAACTTTTGAATGTATTGTCCGAATTCGATGATTTTGGACATTCCGGAAAGCTTGAAATGAATAAAACAACTTTTGTTTAGATTCTTTTGCCAAATTTTATAGTTTAGGTGGCCTAAAACTGAGATTTGTTTGCTGTCCTGAAATTGGAATCTCAGTTTTGAAGCTAAATAGGTTATATATATGTTGTGTAGGCTAAATATATCGATCTATCTTTATATGCATGGTTCTAACTTAGTTATTGAGCATTTTAGTAGGTAGCAAAGGGGTTGCGCTTCGTTGTAGAGCTCGTTTCTGTGCTAAATACAAATTGTAAGTAAACTGCTAATAAATGCTAAATAAAAGGTACGCTTATGGTTTTATATGGTATTGGTGATATATATATGTCGTTTCCCCAGATATGAGATGCCTCATCATTGAGATGAGATGTATATTTGATATATATTGGTTATATTTGTGTTATATATTGAATTGTAAAAATTTTCGATCGAGCCGCGCAAAGGAGACCCTGCCGAAATTTTCCGTGAATCCGGGTGTTAGAAATTTTTTCAAGTTTTTAAATTTTATAACTTGTTTTGATAACTAACTTTTAAATTTAGAAAGCCGTTCGGAGTAACATTGTGGAAGCGTAGTTATGACTTTATAAATGGAATTTCATTGTTTTATAAGTTGGTAACTTTGAATAAAATGTATCTAATGTTGAATTCTATACTTAGTTTCTTTTCCCTTCTTTTCCTTTTCGGGGACGAAAAGTTTTGAGTGGGGGAGAGTGTAACGACCCGTATTTTTAGCTATTTTAATTAGAAAATTTAAGGTGATTATTGAAGGAAAATGATTATTAATGTAATTTGTTGAATAATTTAATATTTGAAATTATTTGAATAATTGGATAACGGGTTTAATATGATTAAAAATGATTTGTAAAATTCTATTTTATCATATTAAAGTTAGAATGATGTTGTAGAACTTTTAAAATCGAATTAAAAGTAAATTTGTGAAAATTGAATATTTTAATATTTAATTGACGAGTTAAAATAGCCATTTTTCAAACAGTCTCGGATTTCGACGAAACTTATTTCATCGGATCCGTAATAGTAAATTATGGTAGGATTTCAATTTTCGTAGCAATTGGACTTGTCGTTTGGCCGTGCGAGCTTGAAACGCGTAGAAATTTAATTTCGAATTTAATTAAAATAATCGACTTCGAAAAGCTATCTTCCAGATATGATCGAATTAGGCCTTGAAACTAGTTCCATTGCGTCCGGATTAGGGGTAAAACCATATAAACGCCTGGCGGCACGTCTCGATTGGAGTTCGGATGATTTTGGACCTACCTATATAAATACGCACGCAAACCGAGACAGTTTTATTATTATTTTAACCCAGAAACCCTAATTCTAAATCATGGCCGCCACCTATTCCATGGCCAGAAATTGCCGATCTTCTTTCCTTAATATCTCTCAATCCGTTCGACGAAATCGAAAAATTCCAAAAGCAAAAGTGTAAATCTCGACGAGCTCTTCAAATCCATACGGTTGATGTATGCTAATTTTTCATGGATTCGTCCAGATCTGACTTGGAAGTGTGTACGTATTTCCTTGGATTGCGTGCAAATGACGGTGAATGACGGGATGAAACTTGGCGCGTAGGTGGCTCTGGTGAAGGGCTTCGTGGTGGCGCTAGCTGATCGTTCTGGAAGTCGACGAGGTGGTCATGAAAATTGCTTGAAGATCGGCAGCTAATGGGTTTGCATACGTGAATTTCACGTTGGGGAAGAAGCGCCGGAATCACGGAGATGAGAGCTGCGCTGCAGTGCAGATCCGAAAGTGTTTGGAGCTCATTAAAATTTTATGTTAAATCGAACGTCGTTCGAATTGATTTAAAATCGTAAAATCAAGGTGAGTGTTTTATAACGCTCACAACGTACTGAATATCTTTATGCTAGTTAAATTTGACATTATGCATAGTTATGATTTTTATTTGTTGTTGTTTGATAAAATTTAATTATCCTATTGATTGTTATTTGAATTCACCGTTAAAAAAATTAAATTGACAGTTAAATTTAAATTAAAATTGAATTGCGATTAAATTACCTGACATTGATAAATATGAAATTGCCGTGAATTGTATTGCCTATTGGATGATGTATTTCGATGGATGTTATTGGTTGATATTTAAATGTTTGGATGTTTATTTGTTTATATATATCCTGCTATGCATACATATGACACTGTGATTGATTTAAATGATATATTCATCCCTGACATTTAATTGTAATAACTAATCACTTGGCCATAGGTTAGAAAATTATATACGGACACCGAGTTGGATAAATTAAATGATTTTAAAAGTTGTTTTGAAATTATTTAAATGAATTGATTTAAAAATAAAATCCAATTTATGGAAATTGAATTATTTTGAATTGGAGCTCAAATGTTAGAATTTAAACTTGGTAAACGAAATTATTAAATAAAATCGAAGTTTAGATTTAAATTGAAAATTGAAATACGGTGTAAATTTTTGAAAGTTGATTTGTTTTAAAAGATTGGACTTTTAATCGAACTCTGAATATTTCTAAGAAAATTGATATGAAATGATATTTCAAGTTTGAGTTTGGAATTGAAAATTTATTTGAAATTTAGATTTAAATTAATTTGGAATTGAATTGAAATTTAAAGAAATTTGTGAATTGAAATCGAAATTTACGTGGAATAGAAATTTATTCAAGTTGAAATTAGAATAAATCGATTAAATCGAAATGGAATTTGATTTGATTTGGATAGGAAATCTGGGAAGTTGACCGGTTTGACTTCTGAATTATTTATCAAATAATTTTTGATTTTTTCCAAACTATTTTATATATAAACCATTTTATATTCAAATTATTTTCGATTAAACTATTTAAATATTTTCTATTAAACTATTTCGAATTATTTAACTATTTTAAACTATTTAAACTATTTTCTTAAATTCAAACTGGTTAAAGAGATGGAAATGTTTATATTTAAACCTTTGGTTTAAATACGAACTAGGTTAAAGTAGAGATTATAACCTAAATTGAATTCGAATCAAATTTTGAAGTGAAATTGATTTATCGGACAAAATTGATAATTTTGAATATATGATGATTTTGAAATGGATTTGATTTTAAAGCGAATATGATATTTTGTTATCAATCATGAATCAATTTGAAATATAAAAGAGCCATCAGTGTAATAATACGTAGTTATTAAAGAGACCGGGATCGGATATGGACATACTCTCTGTCGATACCGAAAACCACTTTAATAACTATTATACGCGGAGTGTTGATCCAGAATGAAGTGGATGGTTTGGTGAGCGCGTTGACTGAAGAAAGAGAACGATATTGGATGACCCCTGACATGACTAAAACAGGAGCCGCGCCGGGCCATTGAGGTTCGCCACCTCTAGCGGACACACTTATTCGATACCATATCTATTACATTTGTGATTTGATTTGGGTGCACCCCTTGATTTGGGAGTGTTGTTTCGCGGTGTTGAGGTAGTAGCTGCTATGCTCAACATCAGTCCGGATCACGCAACTACTAGTATCCTAGTTGGTATCGCCTCATGTACCTTGTCATACTGATTATCCTATTCGCGACCACTACGTTTTGGTTTGTACCTTGAGTATATGGATTGCCCTCTGGTGACTTCCGGTTTTGGGGAAACTACGGTTTTGTATATGCTTTTGGGAATATAAAATGTGTTAAGGGGGATTATGGTAACGCCTTAACGCTATTTTGATACTTTATATTACTGATAGACATTATCTACTTAGCGTACATTACTACCTAGTAGATAGTTTAACGGATCCTTGAAAGGTGGAAAATCCCGTAACATCTCTTAAGTTATTGCACGCACGTTGACACTGGATATGAGATGTCAAACCCCGTAAACATCTCTGACGCCGTCACACTCATATTTATTTACGATTGATTTAACTTTCATATGGATATTTTAGTCCTGACTCGAGTGTTTTGTCTTTTCATTACGCTCGGGTCAGTCCTGAGTTTTCAGATTTTTGAAGATCTATTCTGGAGGACGAAGACGAAGATTTGGTATACTATTACTATTATTATCTGTGCATCATGTTGTCTGCTGCATTATTTATTTGTTCTGTTGTATATGTATAACTCTGATAAATGTTGTATAAATAATTGTCTAAGTATAGTAAACAGCTTCATGAACTGTTTATTTGACTATTATATTTTATCGTTCCGCTGCGAGATTCTGTGTTGTTTCATTTCCTTTATTTCTTTTCTTTTCTTAATTACCCCAATAACCATCTGCCTTTTTTTAATGGTTTGGAACCGGCATGTGTATTTTATTGTCGGTTTAAACTGTCCAAAAAGGCGGGTCGTTACAAGAGTAGTTCGGTTAATTGTTATTATCAAACTAAGGACTTTGTGTTTGAACTATAGAGTTGAATATGGACGATATTGGAATTTTAACCATTACCAAATTCCATAAATTCAAAGTGATATAGTTTTGATGAAGAGAATTGGTGTAAATAATAATCATTATCAGTAAACGCTTAACAAAGTAAAATTGGATTTTAACCAAACAAAGTAAGTGAAAAATTTGGCCAAAATGTTAGACCATTTGTTAAGTGACGTGTGGACGTTAATATTTGAATAGTTCGATATTAATCGCTAACCAAATTACTCCTAATGGGTCATACAACCTAAACAATAAATACTCCTTTGACCAAATGATTTAATTGATTTGTAATTGTTATAGAGATACTAATTATAAAAAAATCGATTTTGATTTGATAAACAAATATTGTTAAATTTATCTATAATAATTATAAATATATTGATCGATATGCGACATCGATACACGTTTAAATTGGATTTAAATACAATATTTGTTCAGAATTTAAATGGGTTTGAAGCCCATATAGGGGCTAGTCATATTCAGCAATGATGGGGACTTGGTGGGGTCGTGAGATTGTGCAATAAAGGCTTTAAGATGGAGGGTTAAGATATAAGAGAATTGATAAGAGATGATGTAGGATATTGATTGTAAAATACCTCTAAATTTTTCTCTATGTAAGCATCTCTAACCAAAATAGTTTGGGATCTCTTTTAGCCTCCATATCCCCTCTAGATCTGGCTGAACTCTCATCCTCTATCTCTCTAATTTTCCAAGTTGAAATCAAGTCGAGTGATATCCAATAGTCGGTGGTCTTTAGTTCAGGGACTAGCAATCTACTGGATTGGAAATCAATTCAAGGAGCGAACTTCATCATTTCAAGGTGTGCTTTCAAGCATTGGGAGCAAGGTACATTTCTAAACAATATATGATTATTAATATTTAGATTTATGTCTATGTCATATATATATATATATTATTGTTAGTTTGTGATGATTTCGATATACATACATACATACATATATACATACATACATATATTATCACAATTAAATTGGTTGTATGTTTACATATAGTTGTATATAAAAAAAAAATTAGATATATATATGCCTATATGCATCACAACTTATAATTTTTAATTTAAATAACTTAAATATATGATATTCAAATACGTCTACATAGTGTAAAATTTTATATTATAGTTATATAAAATATAGTTATACGATTTTATATACAAAGTTTTAAAGGTATGTTATTTTCGGCAAAAATAAAAAAATTATATATATATATATATGTAAAAAAAATTAAATACTACTTAAATCAATATAAATATATAAATTGTTGGAACAGCCCGCAGCGGATGTTATGAGTGAATTTGAAAAAAAAATCCTTATCGAATATTTATTAGGCATATGATGTCTAATTTATTTAGAACATTTTTGAATTTCATTTAAATAAAATCTTTTATTTTATTTAAAATTTTACATTATATGTTTTATTTATGTTATGATACACACACATATGTGTATTATATATGTGTTTTTGTGTGTGTGTGTGTGTATGTGTGTGTATGCATATGTATATATCAATCTATGCAAGGTATAACATGGCCATATATAAATGCTAGGATTTACATCACCAAAGGATGCATTAGCTCATCTAATATGTAAGTATATTGTCCAAATATATGTATACATACACATTATTTTTTATATATAAATATTATAATACACATACATACACACACACACACACACACACATATATATATTATAGTTGTATTTAAATAATTTTACATAATTATATAAATGCGCGTGCGTACACACTTGTAAGTTATCAGTTAAATTAATCTCTTTCATGGAAGCTCCCTTTCCCGCTCCTTTATCCTCTTCCATTTCAACTTTGCCGCTTTTCCATAATCCTTCGACCTTGCCCACTCTTTCTACGTCTTCTCCACCTCCTTCTCTTGCTCTCAATCCTTCTCTTCCTTTTGAGCTTCCCTTCCCTTATTCTTCCACGTCTACCACGTCTTTTCTTGCCTCCTTATCAAATCAAGTTGTCCTATCACCTTTTGGGCCTTCTTTTCCACCTCTTACTTGGAATTCACTGTTTAAACACAAACCAAGAAATGCTAGCAAATACAATCCTGTTGATATGCCCTTGTCCTTCTCTAGTGAAGTCTCGCTTCCCTCTGCTGAAGTGATTCAAGCTGGCAAAGAAGTTTGGATGGATTACCTTATTGGATTCCTCCTTAATAAGCCCTTATCTTATACAATTAGCATCGAGCACCTAAATAGGGTTTGGAAGCTTAAGGGTTTGGTGAGGGTGAAATCAGATGGCTTTCTCTTCTTGTTCTCGCTATCTTATAAGGAATAAGAAGAAAATAGCTGAAGGTGATCCTATCCTAATGAAGAAAAAAATGTTCATAATACAATTCTATGATCCTTCAGTGAGGAATGGTTATAGCAACATAATGTCTATCCCTGTTTGGGTAAGGTTAGATAATATCCCCTTGTATGCTTAGTCACACATTGGCATTAACCGGCTTTCTTTTAGGATAGGAAAGTTTTTGTTGTATTAATGAATCCAATGAGATATTAGAACGAATCGAGTATGCAAAGTATATGATAAAAGTGACACCTGATAAGGAACTGATTGATCATTTTCCTGTTCAACTAATGGATGGAATTGAACAAGTGCGAGCAAGGTATCTTGGAAGCCTGAAATATGTATATTATGCAAAGAGTTTGGACACTACAAATAGAGCTACCTCGGTGCTAAGAACAGCGAAGAGGAGCTACTAAGTGTTCATCCTGTTATGGTGTGTGGTAGGAAGCATAGGAGGTGATGAAGGTAAGAATGCGAAGAAAAATAAGAAGAAATGGCAGAGAGTCTCCAACCTGAAGAGAAAATTCAAAGTGAAAATTGATGGAAGGAAGGAAGTGATCCCTGATAAAAGTAGTGCAAGTGAGATGGTAGAAGAAGATGGTATTGGAAACTTGTATATATCTATTCCTAAACTTGTTGATGATGGGTGTGTTGTGGAACAAGGAATTGATACAGCTACCGTAACTTACAAATTTCAAATCTTAGCTGAAGAGGGTGAGCATGATGATGATGTGAATTATGAAAATGATGGAGAAAATCTTGAAGGAGGGTGAATTGGTTTGTGAGGAACGTGAGCATACAATATGAAGCGATAAGGGAAATTGTTAGGGAAAGTTGGTTGAAAATGAAGGAAATTGTGATGAAGCTTTGGTTAATCAATTTAGTGCTCCTTTATGTTTAGGAAATTGCATTGAGCAGGAACTTGCACACATTTTAGAATATGCTAAAGAATGTGTGCATATGTGCACTTCATTTGCCCAAACTCATGCCAATAATTCTCCCCAACTCAATGCAATCAGTTTGGGTATTGGTTGCGCCCAGTTAGATGGCTCAATGCAACAAGTTTTAGACAACAATAATGGCACTCAAAACTTGCTTGCTGTAAGGGCTTTAAATACAAACTTTATGCATGGTCCAATGCATGCAACCAATCCTGTTAATTCAAACACTTCACCTTATAAGAATATCATCCCAGCAACCTCTTCTATCTCTCAAGCTTTCATAAACTTTCCTCAAGTTCATGATGACTTGGTATTTAATATTAAGGAGTCTAACTCTCCCAGTGATCATATCTACTCCCTACCTCGTTGGGTAGCACATCCACCTCATTCTGCTACTGTAATCCCTCCTGTGGAGATTTATGATCCCTCCAATCCTCCTCTTTACGGTCATGTTCCTGAATCAAATTATGTTAATTCTCCTTCAATAAGGAGCAGACACAAGATCATCCTACAAACTCAAAAGTATCCATTATGGTACATAACATGTGTGTTCGAAATATTAGAGGAGCTCACAACAATCTCAAGGTTGATCAAATAAAAAAATCTTATTGACTTCCATAACATTCACCTCTTTGCCATTTTAGAAACTAAATTAAACCCTCAACTCAGCTTTCGTACAGCTAATTATATTAATCCCAATTGAAAATTGTCTCACAACCTAGATGATGCACCCTATGGGAGAATCATGGTCTTGCACAACCCCCTTATCTTCTCCCTTACCACTATCATTTCAACAAGGCAAATCATCCATTTTCGTGCAATCCACATCCCCTCTTCTTTATCCTTCTACTTATCAATAATTTATGCAGATAACTCTATTGTTTTAGGGTAATAGCTCCTTTACCTCCTCCCCTCCCTTAGGCAAGATTCCCATCCCCGGCTTGCCTTTGAGGATTTTAACCGCTGTCTTGAATTAACCGATAGGAAAGGTGGTATCCCCTTAAATCCTAAAGATGTTATGCTCTTAAATTTTGCCATTTCTGCCTCCTCTCTATAGCAAATTAAGGAATTTGGTGATAAATACATATGGAATAATAAGGGGAGTGGTGTTAAAACTTTCCCTATTATTGATCATGCCTTCTGCAATTTTAAAACCCGTTCAGTTTGGCCCTTGCTTTCTAATTTCCTCTTCCAATCCTTTCTAACCACTCCCTAACGATTCTATCCACTGGCTAGCCAGTTGTGAAAGAGAAAAAAGTTTCAAATTTTTTAATGCTTGGAAAAATGACATTAACCTTGTTACTGTTGTTTCTGCTGGTTTGTCTTTCAGTTCCTTCGTAGCCCTATGTTCATTCTGTGCAAAAAGATAATGGCCACCAAAGCTACTCTGAAGGACTAGAAAAAAAGAAGTAAGGGCATGTGGAGACGCTATCTGCAATTATCGAACTTGAACTACTGATTGCCTAAAATTTCATAATGGATCGTCCAGAAGATGCTGATGCCTCTACTGCTGAAAGCAAGTTGTTTGTTGATCTTTTTGAAGCACTTAATACTGAGGCAAGCATGGTGAGGCAAAAACTCAAAAAAAAAATGGAATTTGCATGGAGATAGAAATTCTACATATTTTCATGCGTCCTTGAAGATCAAGCATGCCAAAGGGCAAATCACCTCAATTAATGATGAAAATATGATAAGTTTGAATATAGGTAACCTTATAGGTAACTCCCTACTTGCTTGCTTCACTAACCTTATAGGTAACTCCAACAATTTCTCTCCAAACATAGACCTAATGTCTAACCTAAAGCTGCCAATGATTTCAATTGATGATAATTTTCTATCTGCTATTATTACTGACGAGGAAAAAAATAATAATTCCTTCTTTGTTATGAATAAAAATGCTAGTGGTGGACTAGATGGTTTTAATATCTTGTTCTATACTCATTGCTGGGATGTTATATCATATGATATGTGTACATTTGTTCAAAAAAATTTCTCAAAGTGTAGAATGCTTGGAGAAGTTAATGCTACAAACAAAGTGCTTGTTCCAAAGTCCATACCTGCAAATTCCGTTAATTCATTTAGACCTATATTATGCTACAATGTGATTCATAAGTGCATCTCTAAGATAATAGCATCTCTAAGATCATAGCATCAAGGCTTCTGAGAGTTCTGGCTAGCATCATCTCCCCAAATCATGCTGCTTTTTTGCTAAATAGAAGCTTCTTGGATAATGTTTTGCTATCCCATGAACTGCTCAAAGGATATACAAATGCTCAAATTACCCCAAGAATAATGTTGAAGCTTGATATAAAAAAGCTTACGACATAGTCCGTTGGGAATCTATTGCGAGAATCATTGCAATAATGCACTTTCCAAAGCCTTTTGTTTTAGTGGATTTATGCCAGCATTTCTACTCCTATGTTCAAATTGAACTTCAGTGGAAAGTCAATTGGCAACTTTAAAACAAACAAAGCATAAGGCAGGGTGATCCTATCTCATCCTTATTGTAATGGAAGTTTTTACCCAAACGATCAACATCTAATTCCAAGCCAAAGCAATTTAGTTCCACCCAAAATGCAAACATCCCCTTGTAACCTCCTTGATGTTTGCTAATGATGTGATGATTTTTTCCAAATCTGATATATTGTAACGACCCATATTTTTAACTATTTTAAATTATTAAATCTAATATGATTATTGAATAAAGATGGTTGAAAATAAAAATTTATGTTCTATTATGAACTTGAATAAAATTTTGAAATAACAATTTCGATAAGTTTTAAGGGAATCATTTGTATTAAAATGAAATTTTAATGTATTGAATGTATTTATAATCAATAGCTGGAATGGAATAATAAATGTTGAATTATTGTAAAATGGAAATGGTTATTTTATTATTTGAATTTGTTATAAAAGTAAATCTTGTAAGTTTAAATAACTTATATTTTAATTATATCGTTTATTTGATAATTGAATTGTTTAAATTTAATGTTGGAAATTATTTAAATAATTGGACCCTCAATTAATGTGAATGAAAATGATATTGGAAATTGATTTAAATTCTATTTAAATATAAGTGTAGATCGTTTACTTTTACAATTGAATTTAATAGTGATTAAATTTATTTTTGAAAACTTCTTATTTTAATTAACAGGTAAAAATAGTCTTTTTGGGCACTATCCGATTTTCGACGAAACTAGTTTCATCGGTCGTAATAGTGAGTTATTATAGGATTTCAAGTTTCATAGCAATCGGACTTATCGTTTTCGCTGTGTGAGCTTGAAACATGTAAAAATTAATAAAGAAATTTAATTAAAATAATTTAATTTTGAAATGCCACCTTTTGGATATGATTGAATTGACTCTTGAAACTAGTTCCATTGTGTTCGGAATTGGGGTATAACATATAGAACGCCAGGCGTTACGCTTCGTTTGGAGTTTGAAATTTTCGTGGACAGATCGGGTCGGAAATTTATATAATAAACTGTTCATTTTCATTTTCGTCTAACCCAAGCTTCACGCCGCTCTCTCTAAAAACGATTAATGGCCGATAATCACCCAATCTTCTCTCCACATTTTTTTCCAATCCGCTTAACGAAATCAAACGCTTCCAAAAGGAAAAGTGTAGATCTCATCGAGATCTACATGTTGTGCAGTTGGATCAAGGTGAATCACCTCATATTCGCCAAGATTCGAGCATGAAGTAGCGGCGATTTTTCTTGAATCACGCGCAAATGGCGTTGGTGGAGTAGAGCGTGGTGGTCACGATGGCGGTCGTTGATCGACGCTCGGTCGAAGGTAGAAGCATGCGTCGAGAGGAATTCGCGTACGACTTCGGTTTCTTCAAGCATGACATTGATCTGGGAACGTAGAGAGAGATGATGTAGCGGTTTAAATTAATTATCGTTGTTTTGTTAATTATGTTTTTAATTATATCGATATTAATAAATTCGCAACTTTTGCATACAAGGTTCGTTTCGAACGAAACTAGTTGCATTGAATTCGTACCAAAGTCATCTACGACATGGAATCAAATTGGGATTTATTTGAAACTGAAATTATTTTTTGTTTCAAATAAAAGTGAGTTTTTTAACGCTCATAAGGTACTAAAATATTTTTATGTTAGTTAACTTGATACATGAAGTAATATAATTTTATAGACCGTTCGTTGGTAATTTAAATTGATATCTAAATTGACATTTGAATTGATTGTGAGAAACTAAAATTGACAGTTAAACTGTAATAGGAATTAAACAGCTAATTAAATTCCTGATTATTGATAACCGGTCAACTGTTGTGATATATTGGCTATTTTGGATGTTGATTGCGATTGATGCCTATTGATTGATATTTTAGATGATTTGGATGCTTATTTATTTTTATATATTCTTGTTATCACTCCGTATATTCTTGACAGTATATAAAACTGTTATTTGAATTATTTCGAATAAATTAAGAAATATGTTAAAATGATATATACATATGACACTGTGATTTGGATTGAAATGATATATATCCATCCTTGAAATTTAAATCCATATAACTGATCATTTGGCCATAGGATAGAAAATTATATATGGACATCAGATTGGTTAAATTTAACGATTTTAGATTCTTGGATTTGAATTTATTCAAGTGGTTTTGTTTTATTAAAATAAAATTGAATTTAAATGTGGGAAGTGAATTATTTTCGAATTCATGTTTTTGAAATGTTGAATTTAAAATTTGTAAAAGTAATTGTTTAAAGAACAAAATCTGAAATCTGAAATTATAATCGATATATAATTCCAATTATGGAAATCAAGTTGTTTTAAAAGATTGAATTTTATTCGAACTTCAAGACCCGTCTGAGGAAAAAGGTTTAAAGTGATATTTAAAATTTGAGCTCTAAATTGAATTATTTAAAAAATTTTGAAACTTAAATTGAATATTGGAGTTTAATTTGATTTAAGTGCTTTAATAGGTATTTTGAAATCGAATTTGAAATTGATATAGATTGAAATGGTTTAAAAATAGGAATTGAATTGAAATTTAAACAATTGAATTGAATCGTTGAATCAAATTTGAAGTTAAAAATGAACCTTTCGAAATTGAAGTTAATTGAAATTGAATTTGATTTAAACTAAAATCGAAATCGAATCGATTTGGATTAATTTAAAATTAGGATGATTTGAATTGGAATAAATGGAATTGAATCAGTTTGGTTGAAATTTGAACCTGAGTTCAGATTTATTGGAGAATGGAAGAAGCAGTTTTGAACTCGAAATTATTTTCACTATAAACTCTTTTCCTACCGTTTTAAAATTCATCTTTCTAAATTTTCAAATCATTTAAATTTTCAAATCATTTAAATTTTCAAATCATTTAAATTTTCAAATCATTTAATATATATAACTTATTTCAATGTCTAAATTATTGTTACTTTTTACACTATTTAACATTATTCAAAATATTTTCTTTGAAAAATTCAAACCGTGCAAGGGTGGAATGTTTATATTTTGATCATGGATTTAAATGTGAATTGGGTTAAAATGAAGTTACAACCTAATTTGAAATTTGAAATGGAATCCGAATGAAATGATTTTTCAAACGAAATTGACATATTTAAGTAAAACGATGATTTAAAATAAATGATATTTTGAAGTGAATATGATATTTTGATATCAAATATGAATTGTTTTCGAAATGTAAAAGTACCAACCGGCGTGTAAAATGACGTCCGGTTGTTAAAGAGACTCGGGCCTCTCATTGGCATACTCTCTGTCAATATTGGAGCCACTTTAACAACATATGTAAGCAGAGGAGACTCCAGAACGAAGTGGTTGGATTTGATGTCATTTGTTGGATTTGAAGAAAGAGAATGATGATGGATAGAATCCGGCACTTGTGCCAATTTGAAATGACTAAAACATGATGGCTTGACAGGTCCAAGCGGGATAGCTACCCCTAGTGGACATCCGTTCTTCGATTTTCTTTTTGGACTTGGTTTACTACTTTTTATGTTGGATTTGATTGGTGCATCTTGATTTTGAATAACCTCCCATTGACTCAATATAGGATGGATGGACGTGGTGGGTGGTCATGCTTACGATGCGTTACCACTAGCCTTGTGATCCGAACTGGTAGTATCCTACCTTGGGTATTGCTTCACTTGCTTGTCGTAATTTTATCCATATACGAGACCCCTGCGATTTTGGTTTAGTGTCGTCGTATCACAGCGCATCCCTATCCCCCGACATGCTACTGAGGTGCTATATGCAAACTGTACGACAGTGCTTAAAAACGCGTTTAGAGAGATTAATGTAAAACTTTAACGCTAAGAAAAATATTTAATTTACCGATTAAACATTACGTATATAGCGTATTCTACTATATATATAGATATTTTGATGGGTTCTTAAGAGATGGAAAATCCCGTAACATCTCTTGAGTTATTGTATGTACGTTATACATCAGATAGGAGATGTGAAATCCTATAAACGTCTCTGACGCTATTACACTCATGTTATATGTGATATTGATTTGACTTACATAAGGATATTTTAGTCCTGATTCGAATGTTTTATCTTTTCATTACGCTCGGGTCAGCCTTGAGTTTTCAGCGCATTGAAGACTATCTGGAACGAAGACGAAGATTGGTATATTATTATTACTAGTATTATTTCACCACATTGTTGTTCTGCTGCATCATTCTATTATCCTGTTGTATATATAACTCTGATAAATGTTAATAAAATTCATAGTATAAATAGCTTCATGAATTATTTATTTGATTATTATATTTTGTCATTCTGTTGTAAGATTTTGTATTTGGTTCCTTCTTTTCTTATTTTTCTTAATTAACCCCACCGAATATTTCTGTTTCGAGAGTTGGGTACGTGTGGATTATTGTCAATTAAAACCTTTCCAAATATGGGTCATTAAAGTTGGTAACAGAGTCAGGTTTAGCGATAACCTTAGCTTTATGGGGTTTGACTCATTAGAGATAGGGTAGTAATAACCTAGAATGAGTTGTTTGAGTGTGTATATATGAAAGCGCGTACTTGTTAGTGTTCTAAAATGTTATGTATTATCTTTACCTATCTGTTGAGTTGTTTATGAATTCTGGTTGGTGCGTGGGAAGTCATGTTATCGATAGGGGTTTCTGAACACTTAAACGAGGCAAGTCAACATAACACTGTTCTAAAATCGGATAAATGAAATAATTTTACCTAAATTATATTTTACATATAAAATGATAATTTTCATAAACCTGTATGATTATTAGTAAATGTTAGTTGTAAGGAGATGATAATATTTAATTATCATCGATTATTGTTTGAATTAAACTAAAAGCGAATATTTTGTACACTCTATTTCACGAAGCGTTCAACAATTAAATTGAATTGAAATCTAATTACAATAAGAATTGTTTGAAATCACAAAGATGCAAATTAATGAAATGTTTTGGTAATAAGGTAATGTAATTGTATAAGTATATTTATAATATAGCTTACAAATAGAAAGGATTTAAAATATGAGAATTTTAGAATTTAAATCCCGTTGGTTTCAAAATTGTTTTCAAAGCCTTCAAATTAAATAATAATAATATTTGAAAGTGTGTTGACTAGAAATATATTTTGTACAGATTTTTGAAAGAAAATTAAAGTATTGAACTCGCTTTAGTCGTTGGAAAATAATTCTACGGATGACTGCAACATCGCCAGTATTCATTTCAAGTGAGAATTTCTACCAAAAGAAATTTATTTTCAAATAAAATAAGTTTGATTTAAAAAATTTCCAAGTATGCTTTGATAAATATACGAAAATAGTTTTGAACTTATAAATTTAAATTAGTATAGAAAATAATAAGTTTATAACTTTAAATTTGAACTGGAAAGTAAGACCTTAAAGTGGTTGAACATTTTGGTTTAGCAAACAAAATAAAATTTGAATTTGATATATGAAATAAAAAAAATTAACCAAAGAAATGCTAAGGGGAGTTAGTAAAATGGAGTAAACAAATGATGTTTAACTCAAGAAAGCTTAAATAAAAGTGAACTATATTTGAAATGAATTAGATAAAATAATGAAATGAAATTTTAAGTGAATAAGTTTGTAGAACTTATAGATTTGAGAAATATTAAGCTAAAAACTAATTTTAAATTTATTGAATGTGAATGATAAGAAAAGAAAAAAAAATATTTAACTTAAATAAAATTAAATAAACTGAGTAATGGATTAAATGAAATAAAGTTTAACTGAATAAAGATTAAATCAATTGAATTGGGTTTGAATGGAACTAGATGAATTAGTAAAGTGAATTAATTCCACTTAAGCTATATAATGAATTAATAGAATGAAGATGAGCTTGAATCATAAAATGAAATGCAATTTGGGTGTGAAAGAAATTGAATGAGAATAAATGGGTGTAAGGAAAATTTATATAAGTAACTGAATTTAATATAAATTGGATATAAATAAGTTGAATGCAAATGGAATGGGTTTTAATAAATTGAGTGGTAACTAATTGAATATAAAACAAGTTAATGAAATGAATTATAATATGAAAGTTAACTTAAGGAAAGTAGGATGAAATTGATTGTGATAAAAAGTAAAAATTTATTAATATAAATTTGAGTTATAAAATAAAATTTGCTTAAGTAAAGTTAATGGTATGAATTGGTGAAATGAAACTAATGAAGTGAATCAATTAATTGATATGAACTTAAGTTATGAAGTAATAATAAACGTGAATTGCATTTTATAAAATGTTTATAATAAACTTAAATGGTTTTATGAAATGGTTTATAAATGATATTAGTATTAAAGAGAATATATTAAGTGGTAAAGAAATAAAATTTAATTTAAATGAGGTAAATGAAATGATTTATAGAATGATCCATAAATGAATTTATATGAAATATGTTAGACATAAGTGAAATAATTGAAATTTGAATAGACTGAATGTAAGTGAGACAGAGTAGATAAATTTTAAACAAACCAATTAGATGTTAATAAAAAATTGGATGTTAAAAGAAATGAAGTGTATAAATTAAATATTGACATTGGATAATGTAAATTCATATAGCTATGAGTTAATTGGATGAATATTAATTGTTAGATGGTTTCTTTTGTTGTAAATCATTTTTTAACTATTTTTGATTGCATATGATTGTTGTATGTTATGTATTTGATGCTCGTGCTTATGATTTGGATTTAGAATTCATGTTATATAGTTCTTTCTATATCTTTTATAAGTGACTAATATTCCAAATTGAGTTGAGATGGGTAAGTACGAAGATCGTTTGGATGCATAAGCAGTTTGAATTGCTTTTCTTGCTTACTGTGAGCGAACTCGCTCGTATTAATCTTTACTACTAATAAAGAGAATTCTTTGAATACATTTGCACGGTGTCTTTTTGAAATGCTAACTATGCCATTGCTCTCATCGTTTCCTGTAAATCTTATTCCCGCATTTCCATGCTATTCCTAAAAGTAAAATCCCTAATTCCCCTTTACTAATTCCACTAGCTCGAAAATTAAAAATCAAAGTAGATTTCCAAACCTTACAGCAGCAGATTACTAATTAATGAAGATTAGCACTTACCGATGACTAAGCTCAGCCATCGCTTCACCGTTGTCCATTGGACTTCGACCTAGGTTCTCAGATAGATTGACCAATTAACGAAGATTAGCACTTACCAACGATTAAGCTTAGCCATCCTTCACTGACGTCTATCGGACCTTGACACAGGTACTCGAATGGATTTTAACTCCGACCCGTTGAATTTAAAGTCACGGTTACCTCTTACTCTGCCGATGTTCGTTAACGGTTATGGCCTTTTTTCTTATTCTGTTACCTTGCGCAACAGCAACAATGATTTGCAATTAACGAAAAGGAGCCAACGGAATTAATTGCGACTAACCTCAATGATGATCATAGGTAATTTTAAGTGCTATCTGTTAAAATTTACCTAAATGGATTTTAAGTACTCTCTGTTAAGTTTAAATTTATTGTTAGTTCTTAATCCGTTCACTTACAATTTTGGGCATTTTCTTACTTTCTTTCATAATGCATTGAGGTAGTGATACTGATTTGAATTTATATCAAATTTATGCCTAATTTATTCAATTGTGTTAGGATGATATGCACATCAGTTAATTTCTCTTTGTTTATAACCAACTTGAAGTCCTTACAAGAACGTGGACATGAACATCATCGTTGATCCTTTCGAGTTAATATATTCAAGCATAAAACATGTATAAATATACAAGGATAATCTGTAAAATAGGCATTTTATCATGATATTTGCTTGTTTAAGTACCCAATGAACATAGCATAATCAACAAATCACATATACAGTCTAAATGAAAAGGAAAAAAAATCCCTTAGTTGGGCTCGTTTTATAATTCATGCTTATACGAAACCTTAACTACTCAAATGTTTAAGCATTTTTTTCCCAAGTTTATTGATCATACTAAAGTTATTTTAAAATTCTCAAATGGATTATTCATCGTACAAATATTGATTATGTACTTGCAGCAAAAAACTAATAAATTAATATATTTGGATTCAAAAGTATAAATCTATATGATAATAAGACTAATTCATGAACATTTACTTCACTGATCTAATGTTAAAGTGAATTTCAAGAAACATCCAGAAAAGAAAGAAGTGTCTGTGTCTGTTTCTTCTAACATGAATGGATTTATTTGTAAATAAAAAAGAAACAAAAAATAGTCTGTATACAGAAATATAGAACTCCCATTTGTAACCCCAAATTTTTTAAACATATATATCACTTTATACTGATTACAGTACTTCCAAATTAGGTTGGATTTAAAAAATATTGCAAGTTAGAAAAAAATTAAATTTTGGAAAGATAAATTGAATTATTTTAGTTTTATTGGCTACTTACCATGTTGGACTGTTAACAACAAATGTCAACTCAGGTAGGCGTACTTATCCATGTCTCGGCTAGGTGTTGTAACTTGAGTGATAGTCTCAACTGTGCTATGATGGTGAACATACACTCTTTTTGTAATGATATATGCTTACTTTGGTTTTGTTATTAATTGTAACAGGCAAGTACTTTCACCAAGCATTGGTTCGGATTTGCAAAGCATATCTCTGAAAGGTTAGAAAAATATCTCGATCAATATTATTTTTGTGTTCTCTTATGGTTATCATCATTGTCTTGATCAATATTGTTGTTGTGACTATTTTTTTCTAACTCCATTGGCAATAACATAATAATTCATACTAAGAATAAGACTACATATAACATGTACGTGTACTCCTGCTTTATTTTTCCTAACTTTTGTCAGGATTCTGATTAGTAGAGGATATAATGCGATTATTTAAGTAGTGATAACAGCTGGGCACAAGAATCAAAATATCTTGCTAATCTATTATCCTACGAATGAATGCCTAACTTATGATTCTGACGCAAATAGTTAACATCTCTTTCACTAATAGCATAGAGCTTACAGTTTTGAATTAAGTACATGCAACATTACTGAGGAAATAATCACCATATATCTCTAATGGATGCATGTATATATTTTACTTTTCGGTATTAATTAATTGATTCATTATATTTATAAATGGTGAAGTTATAGGTGAACTAGAATCTGTAAAATTTGATCGTACCGGTGATATTTAACTTATGATATGGTATGACTTAGAATCATGTTATATATTAAAAAAATATAAATAACAGTAAGTTTTCATTAGTATGAATTATTATATCTCATTGTAGTTAAGTATTATAATGTTAAAACTTTTTAATTAGTCAATGAAACAACTTAGTGTCAGTAGTCCAATCATTGAAAAATTAAAGGATGATGGACCTTAGTTTGCTAGGCCTGAAAAGTGATTAAAAGGCTATGTTCTAATAGGTATTGAGGAGGAATATGAGTGATAAATTTAGGGCATTGGTTCAGGGCTGTATAATTGTTGTTCCGTCTGCTTTATAAAAAATTTCAGATCTACAATAGCTATTTTCTAAGTGTTGATGCTGTTGTAATATTAATAGTACTGCTAGATTATGCTTTTGTAAATGCTTACTTTAATTCTGATTTTAGGGATGCTAGAAAATGATTTAGGAGATCAAATTGAATTTAGTTATTTAATTTATTTTCTTAATTTACTTGCTCGACTATTGACTCTTAGGTTTGTTTAATTTTAAATGTATCAAATTTGTAACCTACAATTTCAAACAGTGTTATTGTCTAATGTTGACCAGGTTAAGTCAAAATGACATGTGATATTTACTATTTTTTTTACTAACTTACATTAGTCATGCATTTCATTTTCATCATCACTTTTTTATATATTAAATTGAATACTTATTTATCAAGTAGAACATTCTTATTTACTAGAACTCTTAGGTGTTTAAATTTTATGAGCCACATTTTACGTATAGGTATAAAAGTATCAAAATTCGATTTTGTGTGGTGAAAAAAAGAACTAATATTTATGAGCTAAATTTTTGCCGACTGTAGTTTTCACAAAATATGTTATTTATATTTTATCTTAAAATAATAATGTTTAAGTTTATATTTTGTTTTGACGTACTTAAATTTAATTTAAATCACTTACTAACTTGGCGTATCACATTTATAGAAAATAGCATTGAAATTTAGTATACTTCCTATTTTTTTTTCAATTTTGACATGTGTGTGTAATATATTACCTATTGAGATTTTAGTCTTCTACGTACATACATATTATATGTGACAACAAATCTCAATATCTCTATTATTAATAAATATGTCATGATTGGGAGCCATGAAACTTATAAGAAATGTTCAACTAAGGATGTTGAGAACTAGGCTTAAGCAAAACCCACTGAGTAAAGAGACGCTGAAGAAGGTAAAAGAGAAAGTGATGATGTTTTACCATAATTTTTTTGATGTTGATGAGTACAAAAGGTGAATATTGCAACGGTGGGAAGGGCATATTATCTTCGCGCTTTTATCGTTGAAACCAATCTGATAATGTATTATATATTTGCAATTTTTTAGTTTCACTGACGATAAATATGTATTATTTTATCTGAAGTGGAAGAATTTTGTGACAAATCATTATACATGTTACTATCTAAATTTATGATTTATTAAGTTGAGCCAATATACTTTCAGAGTATAGTTTGCCAAACTGTTCCCTCACATGTTTTAGAATTTATTCAGTGATGTTTCTATGGTTTATTTGGTGGATTTTCAAAAATGATGGTAGGTATTATATATATTACAATGGTCATTAGATGTTACTTATTTAAGTTTGGTATAAGTATTAAAACAGTGAGCTTTGTGCTTTATGTAATCACTGATTCAACTATTATGAAATTTTATCTTAACTGCTAGTGGAAGGAATTGACTTTACTAATTAAACCATGTCAAAGGATTCAGTAGTCTGCCTCCTTTATAAGGAATATGGAAACTTTATTTTCAAAAAAGTGACATTGTTGCTATTTTGTGCCAACTGGAATGTGTAATATGATACATTTAGTATTAAAATGGGAACCAACTTTAATATCATTAAGGTGATACTTAGTTAAATATTCTTAGTCATGCATCAAACAATATTTAATTTCAATGAATAATGGGTATATTTATTATGAGTCAAAAACATATTTTAAGTAATAATGAATTTGTACAAAATCTTTGTATCCACATGGTTTTTTCTTAATTACATTTGTGGAATAAATACAGAAGTTAGCACCCGATTTGTAAATATGTTATAAAGTTATCCATGTTTTTATCGGAAGAGCTAAATGAAATTGATTGAATAATAATATTGGTCTATCATAAAAGTAATAGAAGAAAAATTAAGTAAAGATTAATTGCAACATTGAAATATTGCACGTAGAAAGAAAAAGTAGTTAATATCTGAATCAGTAGCAATCAATATAGTAATCATCATACAGTGTAATGAAGAAATGAAAATGATGTGCTTATTAAAAATGGTAGTATAGATGTTATGATATATAAAATCCAAATAGTTAAGTAACTAGATGCAGGTCTAGATGGACGTGCATATATACTCGTAATAATAAGGTACATATCTCGGATTACACACTGCATTTTTATATTTTTCTCTACTTGATGCCTCATCATTGAGATGAGATCTATATTTGATATATTTGTGATATATATTTTTATTGTAAAATCTTTTTGATCGAGCCGCGCAAAGAAGACGCTGCCGAAATTTTCCATAAATTCGGGTGTTAGAAAAATTTGAAGGTTTTAAAATTTTATAACTTGTTTTTATAAATAAGTTGTAATTCTCATAAAATCGATAACAGAGTGGCGTAGTGTAAGCATGGTAAAGGTTTTGTAAATAAGATTTTTATGTTTATATGTTGATTATTTTGAGTAAAATATATCAAATGTTAAATTCCTTACTTAATAGTCTTTTTGGGTATTGTCTCGGTTTTCGACGAAACTAATTTCACCAGATCCATAATAGTGAATTATTATAGGATTTCAAGTTTCATAGCGGCTAGACTTATCGTTTGACCATGCGAGCTTAGAACGCATATAAATTAATTAAATGAATTTAATTAAAATAATTTGATTTTGAAATGTTGTCTTCTGGATATGATGGAATTGACTCCCGAAACTAGTTCCATTGTGTTCGGAATGGGGTATACATATAGAACGCCAGGCGGCACATTTCATTTAGAGTCTGGAATTTTCGAGGATAGATCGGGTTGGAAATTTATATAATAAGCTGTTCATTTTCGTCTAACCCTAGCTTCAGGCCGCTCTCTCTAAAATTGATTAATGGTCGATAATCACCCAATCTTCTCTCCTTGTTTTCTTCCAATCCGCTCAACGAAATCAATTACCTCCAAAAGGAAAAGTCAGATCTCATCGAGATCTACCTGTTGTGCAGTTGGATCGAGGCGAATTGCCTCATATTCAACAAGATTCGAGCATGAAGTAGAGGCAATTTTTCTTGAATCGCGTGCAAATGGCAGCGGTGGATGGGGCGAGACTTCTGGCATTGGTGGAGCAGAGCGTGATAGTTGCGATGGTGGTCGTTGATTGACGTCCGGTCGAAGGTGGAGGCATGCGTCGATAGGAATTCGAGCGCGACTTGGGTATCTTCGAGCGCGAACTTTGACCTAGGAACGTAGACAGAGATGAGGTAGCGGTTTAATTAAATTAATTATCTTTATTTTGTTAATTATGCTTTTAATTATATCGATATTAATAAATTCGTAACTTTTGCATACGAGGTCCGCTTCAAATGAAACATGTTGCATTGGATCCGTATCGAAGTCATCTACGATGGGAATCAAACTAGAATTTATTTGAAGCTGGAAAATTTTTTAGTTTCAAATAAAGGTAAGTGTTTTAAAAGCTCACAAAGTATTAAAGTGTTTTTATGTTAGTTAATTTGATATCATGATGTAATTTTATTTTATTGACCGTTAGTTGGTAATTTATATTGACATCTAAATTTGACATTTGAATTGATTGTGAGAAATTAAAATTGATAGTTAAACTGAAATTGGAATTAAACTGCCAATTAAATTCCTGATTATTGATAACTGGTCAACTGTTGTGATATATTGGGTATTTTGGATGTCGATTGCAATGGATGCCTATTGATTGGTATTTTAAATGATTTGGATGTTTATTTATTTTTGTATATTCCTACTATCACTCCATATATTCTTGATAGTATATAAAGCTGTTATTTGAATTATTTCGAATAAATTAAGAAATATGTTGAAGTGATACACCCATGACACTGTGATTTGGATTGAAATGATAAATATCCGTTCCTGAAATTAAAATCCAGATAACCGATCACTTGGTCATAGGATAGAAAATTATGTACGGACATCGGATTGGTTAAATTTAACGATTTTAGATTTTGGAATTTGAATCTATTCAAGTGGTTTATTTTATAAAAATAAAATTGAATTGAAATATGGGAAGTAGATTATCCTCTATATTCTAAGATAACTGCTACCTTGAATTGCTGGACTAATAGGTTCCTGAGTCAAGCAGGGATGTTTTGATCAAATCTGTTGCATTTCCATGATGGTTTATTGGGTTAGGACTTTTGTGTTGCCAAATAAACTCCTAAAAATGATATGAAGTGCAATGTATATGTTTTTCTAGTCTGGGAGAATTCATACAAAAAAGCTTATTCCTTGTGTTTTTAACAAGCTTGAAGCTCCTAAAAAGAAAGGTGGGTTTGGAGTTAACAATATTTGCAAATGGAATATTGCGGCTTTTAGTGGGAACTTTGATGCTTTATTGAATAAAAGTGATAACATTAGGGTTAAGTGAACTTTGGTGCATAATATAGGTAGGAAAAAATTATGGACTATGGCAGCTCCCTAGAATTGCAACTGGACATACCGTAAAATCCTATATCTTAGAATGACATTTCTTCCCCATGTCAAGTTAAACTTTTCATCTCTTAGTTATGCTTGCTTTTGGAATGATCCTTGGGCCATGCAAGTTCTGATTATCTCCAAAAAAAACTCTCATATTAGAAATTATAGGTGTTTGGGATTAGTAAAGATGCTAAGGCATTAATTTGTTGAGGATGATATGCTTACCTTGCCTTATTCAAGCAACCAGACTATAAGGAACATATGAGAGCTCGTGCAAGAAAAATTGAATACAACATCTCCTACCGATCATGCAGTTTGGGTTGGTAAAAAAGAAAGCCTAAACAATTGGTTCAGTTTTCAAAGCAATATCTAATTTTGAGTCCATACCTAACTTTAGATGGAGTGGTAGAATCTGGGCAAACATTCCCCTTCTAGAGAGAATTTGTTGCTATGGAAGCTCTTCTTACTAAATCCAAGCATAACATGGTAGGGATTGTTGTTGGCCCATTCTCTGTATTCTATAAAATTGAGAACGAGGACTATCAGCACCTATTTTTCAATTGCTCTATCGTCTTTTAGTTGTGGGGTTGCTAGGTGAACAAGATAAGTTGAACCAACATGGTGAGCTATAGCTCAATTGAATGGGACTTGATTCACAAGGCTACTGGATGGAAAAGCATGAGTTCTCATTTGCTAATTCTTAGTTGGAAAAGGTTTATAAAGGCAATTTGGGATGAAAGGAACAATAGGGTATTTTGCAACAAAACTAAAAAAATTCCATTGTGGCATAATATTGTGCATGGCATCGGCATTGGAATGAAGGACTCAGGGATTGCTTTTGATGTGTCTATGATCAGTATGGAGATAGTCCTATTTTTTCTTTTCTTGTGGTTTTTTCTTGTTTGTCTAAGTGTATGTGCATATTTTTGTTATGTATGTCTATTTTGGAGTGTTCTTTTTGCTTTTTTCTAGGCCCATAGATTGTCTTGGCCTTCATGTACTTTACTGCCTTGCAATAAAATCTGGTAAGAGACCAGTCAACCCCGCTAGACTTGCTAAAAAAACATTTGAATAATTAATATTATATACACATATTATATAATAGACTTATTTAAATGTAAGGAAATTATTTATAAATAATTTGTTTAAACCATAAGAAACACATATATAATTTTTTTATACATTCACATATAGAAATATATTCATAATAAAATACTATATATATATATGTTAAAATAAATCCTAAATGATAATTTATGCATAGGAAAGAATTTCACAAATTTTTTATTGGAAAATAATTTTAAAATAATTTTTCTAATATTAACTCAAATTTAAAATTAGTTTAAAAAATCAAAAAATGCTTTTTAATTTTTTTGTGGAGAGTATCTTATTGATAATATTATTTTATAAAATATTAAAATATAATTTTCGTAATATAATTAATTTACGTCATAAGTTGTTTTAAATAGTATTTAAATAATAAATATAACTTTTTTTATCATTGCCGAAAACCATCATAGGATTAATTCTCTACACATGAAATTATGTGACTATATTTGACCAAAGTATGATGATATGATTAATTATAAACTTTATTTATCTACTTAAATATTATATACATCATACATATATATACATATATATATATATATATTAATTGAATAAAAAGTTGGTTTTCTTTATTATAGAGCTGCATTGACCTTATTGTATATGATAAAAATATATTTTATTTTAATACATAAATACATATAAGCAAACATATTTGAAACAATATTATTTGCATATCAGAATAGTCACCTAACTAACACCAGATAATATATGTATATATTAAAACATCGTAATTAAGCATAAATAATTATATTACAATATAAAGATACCTCAATACCAATGCCTTTAAGTACACCTTTAAATGATGATTTCTCCTCCTTAGAAATATTTCTTAGGTAACAAAGTGCTAGTCATTGAACCGTTGACCGCCAACTATCGAATGACAGCTAATTTGATTTGATTCGAGCTTCTAAATAGATGGAGTGGAAAGATAGAATTAAGCTAGCAAGCATTTGGGATGGAGGCTCAAAAAAAAGCTCTAAATCAAATGGAGAAAGAGATGCTTAAATAGAGGACAGAAAGGAGAGAATTTAGGATCTCATCTTTTACTTTATCTACTTTAATCTTGGCCATCCATTTTCAAGCCCTCTAACTAATATCCTAGCTTCCCCTTTCCCTCTTGTTTCAGCCGATCCTTTCAGCCCGATGTTAGGCCTTAAACCCATTTAAGCCCGAATGAATAGTTTTGATTTTGAATCAAATTTAAAACGCTTATCAATATCGCATATCGATCAATGTGTTTATAACTCTTATAAATACAATTAATATTCATTTATCAAATCAAAACCATATTTATAAATAATATTTCATAAATATTAATTAATTTAATTAACTTATAACAATTATAAATTAATTATATCGTTTGGTCAAAGGAGGATTCATCGTTTCTGTTGTGTGACCCATTAGGTGTAAATTTTTGCAATTAAAATTGATCTATTCAAATACTAATGTTTACACATCAATTAGCAGGTGGTGTGAAAATTTGACCAAATTTATCGCTTACTTGATTTTGATAAAATCCAATTTTACCGTGTTATGCATTAATCGATTTGTGACCTTTATTTACACCAATTCTCTTTGTCAAAACTGTATCACTTTGGACATATGAAATTTTGTAATGGTCAAATTTCAGTATCGTTCATATTCAAATCTGTAGTCCAAATGCATAGTCCTTATTCAATAATAACAATTATTATTAGTCGAAATGCTCTAGCCCAAGACATTGACTTTCAGTTGACTTAAATGGACTATGATACTAATCCCATATAACTAACGAGACGAATCCTCTCTTGAATAGTGCTTCACTTCCAACACTTCCACTTGACCCAACCATAGTCATCCGATGGATGACATGCCACGACTTGACTATAATCAAAGCAGAGCTTTCATATTGAAGATATATAGTGTTTTCAAGTTGAGAGAACTATATAAGTCAATCACATCGATATTTTTTGTTTGACCTTAGTTATATTAAGCAACAAAAAACTATTGAATGAGTCATTTCATTGTCATCAAATAACTGTATGTATGTAACCCATATATGCACCTAACAGTCATGAGTAATACACTGACCAACATTTTAGGAGCATTATGTACTCTAGTATCGATGGATACACAGATATCCAATCTCGATGCAACTTGACTAGGAATATCTAAAATGGTATATTTATTTTCATTATGATAAATTACTCACGGTTACAACATTTTGTAACTACTATCATAAAATATATCATTTATGGATTTTCTACTAAATATACTTTTAATTAAATTAATTAATTAATATAACACATTATATTAAGTATATAGAAGAAAAAAACCTTTTATTTCGAACAAGATTGGTTATCGAGTTAGATATATGTAACAAATTATGTAATTGCCCTTAGGTATAACCCTAACTCCATCATCAATAAATTATATATATATATATGCATGTATGTATATATCTGTGTGTGTATCATTAAATTATGTTTTATATTTTGTAAAATTATATAATTACCTAACTTACTTTCGACAAAATTGGGAAAAAAACATTTTTTTTATATTTTAAAATTATTTAAACATAGGCCGTTATTAAAAATTAGATTTAAAATTGTTTTTAAATTATAAAATTACATATTAAGATTAAAAATCGCAAAATATATTTTAGAATTTTAGTATAATGTAAAATTTAAAATTAAGTTTCAAAAAAAAATTATGTTTAATTTTATTTATTTTTAATGAATATCCATGCATATGATTCTTTAATTATATTTTAAAATTAAAAAATATATTACTGTGCACCTAACCTGGTATTATTTATATTTAAAGTATATTTTTTTATAAATTTAAAATGTTAATATAAACATATATACATATAAAATTTATTATAATATTATTTATGCATAAACAAATAAGTATTTGAAATATTATATGTGTAATTTTGATTTTGTATATACATATACATTCATTTATTGTTTCAGCTTTAAAATATATTTTAGATTATAGTTTATGCAATTTATAAACTATTTAAATTTCATACATATATTTCTAAACACACACACACACACATATATATAATTACTTATATAAAACATGATTTATATACATAAATTTGTATTATTTTTTAAATAAATATAAATTAAAAATATATATAAACATAAATTTTTATAATATGTTGGTTTATGGGATGGGCTGACGGGTCCATTACGATGTAAATCCCAACATTTATACACTGGCATGTTATACCTTGCAGTATTGATATGTTATACATGCACAAATATATATATATATATATATATATATATATATATATGATACATGTGTGTGTATATATATATATATATATATATATAATGCAACATAAATAAAACAATATAAATTTGTAAATTTGAATAAAATACAGATTTTATTAAAAAAATTAGAAATGTTTCCAAATAAATTAGACTTCATAAGACCAATTATGATCCAAAATGGTAAATTTTTTTGAAATTTACCCATAACTTCTGTTGCGGACTGACCATGTTCTAACGTTGGTATTAGGGCCTAGTAGCTTATGCAGTCTAATCTAAGTCATATTAGGGTTAACTATTAATCCCATGTCATAAATAGTAGAGTGTCTAGGAAGGTAGCATCTAGGATTGGCTTTGGGTAATCATCTACTTTGCCTTACCAGGCTACCGACCCAGCCCGAACAGATAAGTGAACCCAAAGGTTTCCCCTAATAGAAAGGGACCAATTTGAATCGAGCCTGAGCTAATTTTCAAAATTATCTGAAAATTAAAATTATGAGATTTTAAATTTAAGTGTTAAATTTGAAATAAAATATGTATAGATTATAAAAGCTATAATATTATAAGATTTTTCAAAATGTTTGAAAAGTTATATGAATTAATGTTCAAATTTGTTAATAAGATTAATAAATTAAATTAATTAAATTAATTAATTAATTAATTAATGTATACATGTATTATATATTATGATATATGTTATATTATTTTTAAAATGATTGAAATAACATAAGTATACATTTATGTATACGAAATAAATCTTGAAATCAATATAATTTAGTCAAAATAGTTTAATTAAACTAATTAATTAAAAGGTTAATTTTTTAAATGATACACACACACACACATATTGTAAAGGCTTTATTATATAATAAATATTGAACATAAATGTTAATTACGATAATACAAAATAAAAATGTTAACTAATTAAAATGAATTAAATAATAGTAATTAATATAATATTATATATAAGACAATTATATAAATAATACAAAATATAAAAGTTATATAATAATAAAAGTTATATAATACGAATGTATAAATTAAAGGTGAAACATTAAGAAACCTTAACCATACTTAAGGAATAAATTCATATGTATATGTACGTATACCGTGATTTTCGACGTGTCCGACACTGAATCATGATAGTAATTTATAAGAATTACATTATTTCATAAGTCGATATCACTTAATGTAATATATTGAAGGTTACAAATATTTAATATAAAGTTGTCATCTACTATATATATTAATAAATTACATACTTCTTAGTTGTTAAGCAAGCTCAAGCTTGGGATATTATGCGTAGTATTGTTAATATATTGAATAGATGAGGTAAGATAACTATATGTATTTATTGAGAAAACTCAAGGTACATATATTAATACCGTTGCGCCATGGTAGGTACGAGTGAGTAATTTCATTTTGATTTATTAAGCAAACTTAAGGTCGAAGTGAAACTAGGATAAGGTACTAAAGGGATGGGAGTTGTATATGATACAACCAATAAGGAGTTATCCATTGTCTGTGGAGCTATGACTTGTTGAGTAAATTCAAGGCCAAAATTCCAAGACGGACGAATCCTGACACCCACTAGTGAAGTCAAAAGACTTCTATGTTTTGACGTAGGGTTTAGCGAAACATAAAGGACTAGTGAGAACCTATTAGTAGAATGAAACATAAATTTAACTTTACTAGTATTATAAGAACATTTACTATGATTTTTCCTAACAATCTACCACTTAAACTTGTAGAAAAATGACAATTCCAAAACCATTTTCTAAAAATGACAAGCTTATTGGACCAAACTATACCGAATGGCTAAGTGCAATTAAAGTAATGTTAACTTACGAGTACCTCTGGTCAGCTATTATATGCGAACCCAAAGAACAAGCCATTGATGATGCGGATAATGAACTATGACTAGCTTATGAAAAATGGGTGTTAACCTAGAGATTTTCCAAGTTTTCTTGATGTATACGTCAGACAAGCCATTGCAGAGGCAGCATGAAAATATGTCTGTCCATGAGGTATTTGATAGTCTTAAGGCCTAGTTTGGTGAACAATCACATTCTGCATGGTATGAGCTTACGAAGAAGCTATTCAATACCAATATGACCAAAGGACAGAAGTGGAGGATTAACTACTAATGATGAAGGGTTATATTGATAGGCTTTCGCAAGTAGACATACAAATAGGCAACGTATTGTAAATAGATTTGATCCTTGGTACTCTTACTCTTTAGTATGAATCATTATATTAAATTATAACATAAACTAATTGAAATTGGTTCTCATGGAATTCCATAATATGTTAAGGTCGACCGAGTCATTATCTAAGAATCAAGGGGCTATAGTTGCTATAAAGGGCATTGCATCATCTTTGTAGAGTTCGAAGAAGTAGAAAAGAGGAGGTAAGAAAAACAAGAAAGTAAGAAGACCAATGATGTGGTTGAACCCATCACGAGAAAGGTCATTGGAAAAAGAATTGTCCCAACTACTTGAAGATTGTTAGAGAAAAGATGTAGAATAGTTATATGGCTCCATCAAGTATATTTATGTTTCAAAATTGTTTTATAATCAATAAAATATCTTGGGTCTTAGATATTGAATCTAGAACTTATATATGTACATAATTACAAGGGCTTAGGAACTAGCACTACATGGAAAAAGAAGAGATGAGACTCCAAGGTATTGATGGATCTATGGCAGATAGAACGACAATAGGAGATTAACATTTATATTTTCGTAGTAGCATAGTATTACTATTAAATAATTGCTATTTTGTAAAATACTTTATTTGTGGAATTATTTCTGTTCTAAATTGTCTAAGATTGGATATATATTTCATCGTGCAAATAATGTTATGAATTTTAGTTTGAATGGAAATAAGGTCAATGATGGTATTCTTGAAAATGGAATTTATGCGATTAATGCTATGTGTGTTCCGTGAATAATTCTTTGAACAATATAAATGTTTGTTATCTTTGGTATTGTAGGTTAAGTCATAATAGTGAGAAATTATTGCACGAACTGAAAGCTGTAGGTTTTCTCCCTCTAACTGATTCTGAATCATTTGACATATGTGAGTCGTGTCTTAAAGGTAAAATGGCCAAGCACCTCTTTAGTGGAAGAAATGAAGGAGTTAATGAACTCTAAGGGTTAGTACATGGTGATGTATATGGCCTGATGCCTATAATTACCAAATCTAATAGTTCATACTTTATTATCTTCATTGATGATTTCTTGAGACTAAGATGTATATATCTTATGAAGAACAAATACGATGTCTATAAGAAATTTGTTGAATATAAAATTATAGTAGAAAACCAAATGAGCGACAAGGTTAAGGTTCTTCGATTAGATTGAGGAAGTGAGTATATTGGATGGGATTTCCAACAATACTTAAATGATAATAGGTATATCTCTCAGGTTACTCCATAATATATTCCATAACATAATGATATGTTCGAGCAAAGGAACTAAACCTTATTAGATATGGTTCGATCCATAATGGATAAGGCTAAGTTACCTCCATCCTAGTGATATGTGCTAGAAACCATGGCATATATGCCGAACTTATTACCTACTAAATATGTGCTTAAAGCACCATATAATATGTTGTATGGTAAGAAAACCCAACTCAAGTATTTGAAGGCGTAGGGTTGTTCGGCGTACATTGAGAACGTTAGTCCGAATAAACTAGAGGCAAAATTGTACTATGTAAATTTACGGGATAACCTAAAAAATCAATAGGATATATATTCTATAGTATTGAGGAATAAAAGGTTATTATTTCTCAACTAGCCATCTTTTCAAAAAAGGAATCTTTTTCAAAGAAAATTAACATTGAAATTATAGACTTGGATGCGATCTAAGAAGTTAACACTAAGACTGAACCAATGGGTTTACCAAGTTCATCCGCACATGAAAACATGCAAATTGTTAGAAGATCTAGTAGAGAATCTCATGAAATAGAGAGATATTATAGTTTTCTCATAGATGGCGAGAAGGAAAGTGTCTTAGACGATGGCACTCTTCTGTCATTTCAACAAGCATTACAGAATAAAATCTCTACACTCTAGCATGAAGCAATGAAATCCGAGATGGATTTCATATATGAAAACAAAATTTGGACTTTTTCATATATACTTGAAGGGATAAAATCCATTAGATGCAAGTAGATTCCTATGAAAAAGCTGAATGCAGGTGAGGAACTAGAGACTTATAAAGTATTGGCGTCAAAATTGGCCGCTAACACCCAATTGTATGAAAGCAACAATATACAGTCACAGATCTCAGTTATTATCTAATGTAGAAAATATAATATAAAGAACAAACAAATTAAAAATGAAAGCAAGTAAAAATAGACAAGATTTATAGTGGTTTTGCTAACTCTGGCCTACATCCACTCTAGAATAATCCTTTTTATTATCCTACAGTTTGTTTACAATTGCAATCCGAAATCCAAGTATCAAATTGGAAAAGTTTAGCCTAGGTTGAAGATAAAGAGAATTAGGAAGAAAATCCAGCTGTTCTCTTTTCTAATGCCATGCCTACTGTATTTATAAGGGAAGACGTGCATGGATCGGGCTGAAATTTCAATAGAAGAACCATCAGGCCATGACGAGGCCATACAATAACTTTTAGGCCCATTGGGGCCTACACTAGGGATTGGTAATGATTTCTATTTTGGTGTCCACCTTGTGAGGGGTTCTCCACAATGTTAACTACCCGCCCTCCAAATTTCGTGCCATTTTGATTAATGGTTTGTGAGATATCGCGTTTTCCGCGAAGTGATGTTGCATACGTTCTGATTTTTGCCAATCCATTCGAAGGAATAAGGGCCAATCCCTCCAGACTCCTCCAAATGACATGCCATCCCTAAGGGAGCTTCTCCATGTTGTATTATGTATAGATATCAAGTTTCATGCCAATTGGATTAGTAGAAATTGATTATTGATCGATCTTTGTTGCATTATGTTGTGAAGGCTGATTATAGTCGATCCCTATGGAATTATAGGGGTCAATCCCTCCAGCTTGCTTCAAATAATGTGCAATCCCTATGGGGTGTTCCACATATTTTAATTAGTTTGTTTTCCAAGTTTCATGTCAGTTGGATGTGTAAAATTGAGATATTGATCATTATTTGCAATAAAGTGGGGTTAAGCTGATCCCTAAGAGGAAAGAGGGCCAATCCCTTTGAAGGGACTGAGGCTGATCCCTCCAAACCCCTTAAAGGCCATGCGATCCCCAGGGGAGACTCCTTAGGGCCCCTTCTATTTCCAAAGTTTCACTTCAATCCACCTTGTGGTTGTTGAGTTATGGAGTGATCATCATTGAGTGGTGTTGTGAGCATCTTGTTTAATCCGATCCCTCTATTCTGATGCCTTTTCTAGGAGAAGTATTAGTTCCATACTTAGCCATTTTTCCAGTGCTATCCACCTGATTCCATACAACTATAGTCCATAGTTTCAAACATAATTGATCTCCAATCCTAATAACCATCTCTTCGGGCTTTCTTCGTTGATGATCATGAAGTCTGTTCGGTCAAATCCGTATACTTACTGTCTTGCCAAAAGGTGGGTTAACACTTTGCCCCCCAAAACATGTCTTTCGATAGGAAGATGTGTTTTGAATTGCCATAAATCTAAAATCTATAATCCAACTATAGCCATATTTTCCAATCTAGAATCTAATCCAAACATACGGTATCTCCGATTATTTTATCTGGATCCTCATCCGTCCAAATCCAAATCCATTGCTACTCGAAACTGATATCCAAATCCATGACCTCTCTGGGTTGTTATCCTAATCCAAATCCTCGATCTCACCGGATCCTTGCTAAACATAGTCTATACTCGACGTCGTGAGTAGGCTGATCCTTCATGTTTGTGCGGAGCGACCTACCCCTTGCCAAGCATAGTCTATAGCTGACAACCTTGATCTCTCCGGATCCTTGTCGCACACAATCCATAATCGAGAACCTAAGTAGGCCAATCCATCATGTTCGAGCGATCGACCTACCGCTTGCCAGGAATATTCCATACCTAATAACCTGTTGGATTTTATTCTTCGGGCTCAATACCCAGTTGAGGACTTAATCCATGATGCACAAGTCTATTTCATCGTGTTTGCCTGACTTTAAAAGACCTGTACCTTGCAATTTTTATCTCATCTTTTCAGACAGCACTACGACCGTGACCTATGTTACCTATTATATTGATGCAAATTTATGCGTTCCTAAGTCCATTTGCCAAAATATAAAATAAGAGTCCATACAACCAATAAAACCAAGTTTAAATAAAACTAGAAAAACAAGAGTTTGAAGCAAACAAGAAGAAAATACAAATTTCACGAACTTTGGCACTACGATTTATCATCATCTCAGAGCATGCCTAGGGACCATCCTCGATCCTGTAGATGTGTAAATGACTTAGTCATCCTACTGCGGAGTTTATTACTTATTCAATGCCATTTGGATCAATTGATGACAAGTTGATGATGATGCCTTGATCCAGTGCCATTTTCATTCGAGGTGGACAGTAGCTACTCTTGTTCCACCGCCACAGCCCAAGTCCTTATATATTATTACAACCGACCATTTCTCACGTGTTCCTGAATGATATCCTTCATATGCCTATAGTCATTTGTATTGTGCTATCCAACTCATGAAATAGGCAGCACTTTCCTGATGTCCGTTAGCATTCGGAGTATTCCCCTCTTATCATCCTTCGATACGGAAGGTCTCCTTGAGTATCCAGATATATCCATTCTAAGGTTTAATTCAATTTCGAGTAAGAAGAGAATTTGGGTTCTCCCCTCCGTCGCTTCAATCCATTAAAGCTATTGTCTATGTTCTGTTTACCCTTGTCCTTTCTTGAGCATTCATCGAGCGGTTCTCCACCCCATATCATATTAACCTCCATTGCCTCTCTATCAGCTTTCTCATCTTCTTGTCACAAAAACCTTTCTTCTTCATGGTATAATTTCCCGAAATCCGTTGGCGGATTTCGTATCGGTGATATATTAAAATCTGAATTATCTACAACTCCTAACACTGCCACCATCAAAATCATCGATGGATCTGGTCGATCTACCAAAACAACTGTCACATTGAATCTAGTTAAGAAATTCTTGAGTGATTCTCCTACCCACTGCTTTATTAATGCCAACGTCAACACATTCTTGGGTCTCGTAATGTAAACCCGAAACTGGTTCATAAATCTTTTAACCAATTACATCCATGTGATAATAGAGCCGCTTTCCAATTGTCCGAACCATGACGTAACTACATCCATTAAGTTCAGGGGGAGCATCGTGCCAAGACTTCTTCTGATGTCCCCAGCATCTCAATGTGTCGTATATACCTCATCATATGCTTAGTCGGATATGACTTTCCGTCATAAAATTTCAGTGTTGGTAGTTTGAATTCTAGTGGATTCCTAACATTCCTGATAATATGAGCGAATGGACTTTTTTTTACACCCTCCAGATCCCTGTCCACCAATCCTCCATGCTTAGCCCACCTGATCATATTTGTAAACCTGTCATTGTCTTCCAACAGTAATCTTCTATCACCATGTCCAAGATGCCCAACGAGTCTACTAGGGAATTCTAGAATGTATTTCTCTAGACGAGCATCCAAATTCGGTTTCACACCAAACTCTATGGGATTAATCGTAGGTCCTCCAGCATCATGATCAACCAGACCCGGAGGCATGCCCTTAGTTTTTGGGGATTGGTGTCGATCTCTTTAAGGTGGTCAAGGACGCCCTCGTCTACCCTATTCCATTCCTTTGTCCATTGGCTCCATTTCCATGTTACTAGTTCTAATTTATAGTGATTCCTGCTGCTTCAACTCCTTGATCTAAGTTGTCATTAGCTCCTACTTCCCCATTCCCTTGATTCTATGTTCCAGCTTGTCCAATTTGTCAGAGTAAATTCTGCATCATCTCCTCCTATCTTTTCAGCACCCTCTCCTACTTAGCAACCATCATCATTTCCATTTCATCCCTTGTGATGTAGATAGATGCTTGATTAGCTCCATTTCCCGAGGAAGCATCCTGACTCCCTCCATGGTGGCTCCTTTCTGATAGCACTCCCTTTATTGATTTCCTAGCCATTGCTTCCTCAATCTAAGTATTCAAGCTTCTAAATCTAAGATTCTAGCTTCCAAATCTACGGTGCAAGTCCTTATCAGTGACAGCACCAAAATGTTAGCATCAAAATTGGCCACCAACACCCAGTTGTATGAAAACACCAATATCCAGTCACAAATCTCAGATAGTATTTAATGTAGAGAATATAAAATGAAGAACAAACAAATTAAAAAGGAAAGCAAGTAAAAAAAGACAAAATTTATAGTGGTTCGGCTAACTCCAGCCTATGTCCACTCTAGAATAATCCTTTTCATTATCCTATAGTTTGTTTACAATTACGGTCCAAAATCCAAGAACTAAATCGGTAGAGTGTATCCTAAGTTGAAGATAAAAAGAAACATAAATAAGATCCAGCTGGTCCCTTTTCTAACACCATGCTTGCTATATTTATAAAGGAAGACATGCATGGATCAGGCTGAAATTTCAGAAGAAGAACAATCAGACCATGGCGAGGCGACACAATAAATTTCAATCCCATTGGGGCCCACAATAAGGATCGGTACCGATCCCTATTTTGGTGTCTAAATGAGGTGGAATACCTCTAGGTGGTTCTCCATAATGTTACTTACCTGCCTTCTAAATTTCTTGCTATTTCAACATACGATTTATGAGATATCACGTTTTTCATGAAATAGTGTTGCATACATTTTGATTTCAACCGATCCCTTTAAAGGGATATGGCCGATCCCTCTAATATCCTCCAAATGACATGTGATCCCTAGGGGAGCTTCTCTATGTTGTATTATATATAGCCTCTAAGTTTCATACTAATTGGATCGGTATAACTCGAGTTATTGATCAATCTTTGTTGCAATATGCTACAAAGGCTGATTATAACTGATCCCTATGGAGGGATATTGGCCAATTCCTCCAACTTGCTCCAAATGATGTGCAGTCCCAATGGTGTGTTCCACATGTTGCAATTAGCTTATGTTCCCAATCTCATGTCAGTTGGATGTGTATACGTTAAGATATAGATCGACCTTTTCAATAAAGTTGGGTTTAGCCGATCCCTAAGAGGGAAGAGGGCCGATCCCTTTGGAGGGATAGAGGCCGATCCCTCCAAACTCCTATAAAGTCCATGTGACCCTTAGGGTAGACTCCTTAGAGTCATCTCTTCCTTTTTCCAAAATTTACTTTAATCCGCCATTTGGTTGTTGAGTTATGGAGAGATCGTCTTTTAATTGTGTTGTGCGCATCCCACTTAATCCGATCCCTTTATTCTGATTCCTCTATTCCGGTCCCTCTTCTAGAATTTTTAGTTCCATACTTAGCCCTTTTTTTAGTGTTGTCCGCCCGAATCCATTCAACTATAGTCCATAATTTCAAATAAGCAACTTATATACTTGGTATAAAGATCTATAAAGATAGGTCTAAGAGGCTATTGTTGATTTTCCCAATCCCTGTTCATATATACCATATTAAAGAGGTTCAATATGGAGAATTCCAAGTATAGAAATGTTCTAATGCAATCTGGAATCATTCTCTCTAAGAAAGAGCTCCTCATATTGATGAAGAGAAAGAGCATGTGAAGAGGATCCCCTATGCTTCAACCATAGGGTCCATAATGTATGCAATGCTATGTAATAGACCAAATGTGGCATATGCATTAGAATATGTATATCGATACCAGTCTAATCCTGGAGAAAAATGGTGGACAACCATACTGAAGTATTTAAGAAATACTCGATACCTATTCCCTGTATACGAGAATGGAGACCTCCAAATGAAGAGGTATATGGATTTGAGCTTTCAATGCAATATATATGATAGTAAATTGGCGTTTGGTTAGCGTCTTTACACTTAATGGTAGAACAGTTAGTAGGAAAAGTTTCAAGCAAGAAACGGTAGTTTGGATGCACAAGTTTTTGAACGAGCTCGGAGGGATTCCCAATATCAAGAATCCTATGCCATTATTCTGTGGTAAAAATATGGCAATGCAGATTGCAAAGGAGCCCGAAGTACATAAGAAGTCATGAATATTCTTCGAAAGTTCGAACTGTTTAGAGAATTCGTTGATAAGAAAGAGGTCTTGATATAAATGGTAAATGCCAAGGATAGCATAGCAAATCCATTCACTAAGGGTTTAGCTCCATCACCTCCCGAGAAGCTGATTGAAGGGACGCAATTGAGATACCATAATTGGCCCTAAGTGCAAGTAGGAAACTGATAGAGTTAGGGCTATTCCCTAGAGGTAATCCTATAATTTATTTTAAGTTAATTAACTCTGTGTTCGATTCTAGTTCGTAATAAAGGTGTTTTTCTTTCTATTATATATTTGTTATAATGTGTTATAAATAATTAAAATAAGAAAATCCATAACTATTATGTTTGTGATAGTAATTATAAATAGTTGTAATCATGATTATTGTATCATATTATAATAAACACATCATCTTAAATATTCCTAAACAAGATACATGGAGACTAGACATCGATGTATTCGTTGAGACTAGAGTGTCCAAATGTTGGGTAGTGATTACTCATGACTGCTAGGGGCACCAAGGAGTTACATACTGATAGTTATTGGATAACTACAAATTAAACTCATTCGATAGTTTTCTATTAGTTAATATAACTACAGTCAAACAGAAAATATTGATTTGACTAACTTGCACGGTTCTCTCGGCTTGAGAGTACTGTTGATCTTCAATATGAAAGCTTTGTTGTGATTATAGTCATATTATGACACGGCGTCCATCGAGTGACTGTAATTGGGCTGCATGGATGTATTGGAAGTTAAGCACTGTTCAATAGAGGATTCCTCTCCTCAGTTATATAGTGTCATTATCACGGTCAGCTCAAGTCAACTCAAAGTCAGAATCTTTAACTAGAGTAGTTTTGTCAATAATAATTGTTATTATTGAACCAAGGACTTTGTGTTTGAACTATATAGTTGAATATGGATGACACTAAAATTTTGATCATTACCAAATTTCATATGTTCAGAGTGATATGGTTTTGATGAAGAGAATTGATGTGAATAATAGTCACAATCAATTAATGCTTAATAGAGTAAAATTAGATATTACTGATACCAAGTAAGCATTAAATTTAGCAAAAATTTCGCCCTACCTGCTATGTAATATGTGAATGTCAATATTCGAGCAGTTTGATATTAATAGCTGACCAAATTTACTCGTGATGCATCGTATATCGAAATGATGAATACTCCTTTGACCGAACAATTAATTAATTTATAATTGTTATAAATTAATTAAATCAATTAATATTTGTGAAATACTAATTATAAAAAAATTGATTTCGATTTAGTGAACAACTATTGTTAGATGTGTCAATAATAGTTATAAATATTGATCGATATGCAATATCGATACACATTTAAATTGGATTTAAATGCAAAATATTTGTTCGAGCTTTAAACGAGTATAAAGCTTACATAGGGGCTAATCATATTTGACCATCATAGGGGCTTGGTGCAGCAATGAGATGGTGCAATAGAGGATTTGAATAGAGGTCTAACGTGGAAGAGAATTAGTAAGAAATGATTTAGGATATAGATCCTAAGATATCTCTAAATTATTCTCTATATAAGCATCGCTAACCATACAAGTTTAGGATATCTTTTAGCCTTCATACCATATCTAGATTTGGCCAAACCCTTCTCCTTCATCTCTTTAATTTCCTAAGTTCAAATAAAATAAAACCAAGTGATATTCAATGGTTGTGGCCATCAGTTCATGGACCGACACTCTACTGGATTAGAAATCAATTCATGGCAAAAACTTCATCATTTCAAGTTGTACTTTTAGGCATTAGGACTAAGGTATATTTATAACTAATATATGATTATTAATGTTTAGATTATATATATATATATATATATATATTTAGTTAGGCAACAATTCTAATATACATATACATTGTCATAATAGGATTGGTTGTATGTTAAAAAAATTAGACATATATACACCTATACGCAGAACGGCTAATAATAAAAAAAATATTTCAAATAACTAAAATATATAATATTAAAATATGTGTACATAATGTATAATGTAATATTACATCATGCTTATATAAAATATAGTTATATAATTTAATATATAAAGTTTTAAAGACATATTAATTTTGGTAAAAATGAAAAATAATTATATATATATTATTTTTAAATATATTTTAAATCAATATAAGTAATTTGTACTAATATATATATCATAAATTATGTTTTCTATTTTATAAAATTGAATTTTTACCTAACTTACTCATGGAAAAATAAAAATGAAAAAATTTATATTTTAAAATTATTTAAATATAGGCTGAAATTATAAATTAGATTTTGTGCATATTAATATTCAAAATTACAAAATCAATTTTAGAATTTTAATATAAATTAAAAATTCAAAAATAAGTTTCAAAAAATAATTTTTTATTAATTTTATTCGTCTTTAATGAATATCCATAAAAATATTAATGTGATTATATTTTAACATTTTAAAGTATATTGGCTTGTGCATGACATGGTATTATATACATTTAAAACATATTTTTTGTGTAAATTTAAAATTTTAATAGATATATATGCGCATATATAATTTATTATAATATTATATGTGCATAAACATATAAGTATTTAGTGTATATATATTGTTATCTGCCATTTGATCTACTGTGCAGTTAATGCGCTCGGCAGATTCAAAGCGGTGGAGGTGCAAAAAGTCAAAGCGGGGATACAGCAAGGATATACCGGGATATAGCGGATGGCCCTAAAATAGCATGTAAAACCCGTACTTAATGTTTTTACAAATATATAATGGTAATTAAATGAAAAATTATCATTCAATTGAATTATAATTAATACATAAATAGTTTTAAATATAAACATGTGCGAATATACTTTAAATAAACGTAAAACTGTTATATATAACATAATTGAATTTAGTAGAATATTAGAGTATTTTCATTTCTGAAAATATATTAAAAATTAAATCAAATAAATTAGTTTCATAATTTTTATAATGTATAAATACAATTTTTCAACTCATTTTATTAAAGAAGATATAAAGGAAATAGCGGAATATAGCGGAAATAACGGGATATAGCTGAAATAGCGGGGCTTAAAGCGGAAAGGATATATTTTGGGGATACATGGAAAAATCATAGCGGTAGAAATCCGCTATGAGATAGAGCGGGGTTATAGCGGGGCATTAACTACACAATTCCAGCAATATTCGAACCGATTGGACATGTTAGATTCGACTGTCGCTAAGGCCAGTAAGTCTAGAGCGATAGTTATGGGGTCCGAAAGTCAAGTACAAAGGGTGATATGAAGCCGTGATCAAACAGAGTTAGGAGATACGCAATGAAGAATGTTAAAAGTATGGAATATGGTTCAGCATGTAGGAGGGATCAGTAATAATCAACCCCCAACTTAAGGATTAGCATATTTCAGGAAGTAAGTGCAATTAAATAAAAAACCATCAATGTCTCAAGTTCTACTAATAGGGATCGCATATCAAGAAGATGAAATAAGAGGGATCAGCCCTCTTCCCATAATAGGGATCAACTAAAATTAGAAGACAACTCATATTGAAGCAAAGATCGAGCACTAACTCAAGTTCTACTAATTCACTTGGCATGAAACATGGAGTCAAAGCATATTACAACATTGGGAAGCTACCATAGGGATCGCACCACCAAATTCCCCTAAAATAGGGGTCCCTATTCCTTGGTATTTGGGCCATGCGATCCCTCTTATGGGTCTATATGGTCTTGGAGGTCCTTCTGTCAAATTTTGAGGAAGATGTTTTGCCATCTTCATTTAGAAATACAAGCTTAGTTGTTCATTTTTGGGACCTTAACGCTGCTAGTTGCTTTATACTCTATTGTAACCAAAGATTTTTATCCAATCCCTATTGTACTTAGTTTACAAAGTGATTAATAAAGCAATCTATTCAAAGTAGATGTAGGCAAACAACACCAAACCACTATAAGTCGCTGTGCTCGTGTAATTGTTTTGAATTAGTGCTATTTCATTACTATTTTCCTCTTTTTTCATTTTAGATTCCCCATTTAGTTCTCTTCAAAACATCTATTGGATGTTTCTGCCAATTTTTGGTGCAAACATTTTGGTGGTTTCACTGAGAATCTGGTTCTCCGCCTAGTTTGGATCCCTTTGTTCTTACTGGATTGATAAATCCCCCAAAGACATCTGGAATTAACCTCAAGAAACTTGTTCTTTCTACTCGTATTTGCAAAATTCTAAGGAAAATTATTTACAATGGTTAGGAGTACAAGATCTACATCTTAAAACACAGAAGGAAACAAGAACGCTAGCATCCACCAGCGAGGCCCAAGTAATCTACCAGTGGATGTGAATGCTACCCATCCAGTCGATGTCCAGAATCCGACTGATTCCATCATAGGAGCTGAATTCCAGAATCTGATGAGAGGGCTAGTGGATAGCCGCCGATAGTTGAATTAGAAAATTCAAGGTAATATCGATCTAATGAATCAACTCAATCAGCAACAATGTGGGAAATCTAGGAGGGACCCTACCTTTATTCTACATCAGGGAGTTCTAGTTCATGAAATGATTATCATCGATGCAGACGTTGCAGAACTGATGGATATCGTATAGAGGCTTTAGGACATCAACATGCAAACCAACATGGTCTGCCGAGACTGATCAGTGCCGATCTGTCCATTTGGATCCATGTCAATCCCTCCTCCAGAGGAGGGAGCCTACCTTTCCATGCCGGAGCCTAAGCGAGAGCTGCTGCGATTGATGATAGATGCAGACTAATTGCCTTCCCGGAATGAAGATGAAGCGAATGCATGTGATACACATCGAGAGGTAGTTGAGCCGAGAAAGCATGGAACGGCTCGTAGACATCGACTAAACATTCAAGTAAAGTAGAGAACGATCACCGCTTGGCTTCTACTAACCAAACACCGGACTTATCGGCTATGATTAGACAGCTGGTGAGGGAGAACCAAGGCTTGACCAATGATGAGTAGGGCATCTCGAGAATCCATACCTCATTCACTGACAATATCTTACATGTAGACCATCCAAGAAGGTTCAACATACCGTCAGTGCAAGCCTATGAGTGAAAAACTGACTCCATGCAGCACATCGTGATATATGAATGGCTGATGAATTCCATACAGGCTGATGAGGCAAAAAAGTACAGATGTTTCCCTATTACTCTCTCTAGCATAGCGACGATGTGGTTTACGAGATTACTCCATGATTAATCTCTAGATTTGACGATTTAGCAATGAAGGTTGTGGAGAAGTTCAATATGCATGCAACTCACCTTAAAGGTGTGATTTCCCTATCCAATGTTATTCAAGCTCTGGTAGAATCACTAAAAGATTATTTGGAGAGATTTCATACGGCTATCACAGAAATTAGTAATCCAAATGACCATTCAATATTGATGGGGTTAATGAGAGGGATTAATCCAGAACCTAACTTTGGAGATTGGTTAGCTGGCAAACCACCCGTAATGTTGGAGCATTTCTATGCAAAAGCAGCTCAGTACTTAAAAGAGCAAGCTAGATACTCTATAAGAAAATTTTTATGGCACAATGTGGTGGAGAAGTATAGAGTAACTTTGTAGTGAAGCATTCTGGTGATAGTTCTGGGAAAATTCAAGTGAATGTCCAAAATAAACCGAATCAGCAAAAGAAAGATGGTGATAGGAATTGTGAATGAAAAAGGGATTCTGAAAGAGGAAAGCCTAGGATTCCAATGTATGATACCTACACACCACTAAATATATCTCTATTGAACGTCTATCTATCTACCTGCAATACCATGCAATATAGGAATCCACCTCCAGTAGAACTGATGGAGAAGCAGACTGGAAAATATTGTCAGTTCCACGAATGCTATGGACATAGCACAAAGGAGTGTAGGCATCTATAGGATATAGTTAAGAAACTGATTTGGGAAAGAAAGTCATAACAGTTTGTTAAAGGCTCGTAAGATGGGGGGTAGGGGACATCTAACCCCAACCATGGACAAGCTTCGAACAGGGCCGATGATTAGTGATGAATGCAATAGTTGAAGATTAGTCAATACAATAGTCGTAGGACTACATTGAACTGATATGATTTGGCATGAGATGGAGCGCTATGCTAGCGCGATTAAGCATATGAATTTTGAATGTTGTTCGAGTACATAAGATGGAGCTCCGGCAAAACAGCAGCATATGATGGTAGATGACACTGTGTTCAAAAATAGAGATGCAGATAAGATGGGGGCACCGACGATCAATTCCATGGTCATTTCGGCCATGGCCAACCCTGTCTTAGTGAAAAGGATTTTAGCTGATTGTGGAAGTTCTGTTAATATAATTTTCAAAAGGATTATGATCATATAAGGATAGAAGCAAAGGACTTGACTCCTCTAAAGCCTGCATTCATGGCTTTAATGGTGCTGCGACCTCAGCTGTCGAATATGTCGAATTCCCCATGGAGTTGGGAGAAAGTGACTGCAGGAGAGTGCAGATTTTACCGTTTGTTGCCTTGGATGTTGACTCTCTATACAATGCTTTTCTGGGCAACCGGCCCTAGTTGAATTTCCAGCAGCTCTTGCCCCATGAGGTTCGACTTTGACGTTCCCAACTGATAACGGTGTTAGAGTTATGTATGGTAATCAGGCGATCGGATGTGCTTGCTATGTGGGGATTTGTGAGATGCTTAACGGAAGAAGAAAGGAAAGGATGTGGATAAGTCTCTTCACATCCAAACTGCCAAAGATTGACAATCAATGCCTGAACCTTAGCTCATACGCCACAGTCAGTTCTATAAAGGCATAGATTCGAGGGATGATGAGGAGGAACCCAAAGAGGCCAAGGCTGCACCGTCTGAACTGACAATTGACATAATGTTTAGCCACAATGACCCATTACGAGCCCTAAAGATCAAATCACAGCTCATTCATCTGATGGTGAAATAAATTAGTGGTTTTCTTCAAGCGAATCTTGATATGTTCGCTTGGACTCACTCTAACATGTGTGGTATCTTGCCTGCCATTGCAAGCCACACATTAAATGTTGACCCAATGCATATCCCGATGAAATAGAAAAGGCGTGGCATGTATCTGTAGAGATCTGCTGCCCTTAAAGAGGAGGTAGATAGACTCAAAGGCACTAGGTTTATATCATCTAGGAAGAAGTCATGTATAGAAAGGGTTTTTTCGTTCCCCCGCTCTAGTGTCCCACTCACGATGAAATAAAGTGTGTTTTAGAGGAAGTTCACAAAGGGGAATGTGGCGATCACAGAAAGGGGAAAAACCTATCAAAGAAAACACTCCATTATGGGTATTATTGGCCGACTATCAACTGAGATACTGCTAATTACGCTAGGCAATGTGACAAGTGCCAGATGTATGCAAAATTTTCAAAAGCTTCACCAATAGAAATTACTCAAATGGCCAGTCCGTGGCCATTTTCCATATGAGGCATAGGTATTATCGGTTCCTTATCGTTCTCTAAAGGTGGTGCAAAGTACGTCATCGTCGCAGTTATTACTTCACCAAATAGGCGGAAGCGGAACCTTTAGCCATGACCATGGAAAATAAAGTAATCAACTTCATTTTCCATAACATCATTTTTCATTTTGGCCTTCCCTAAACCATTATGACTGATAATGGATCCCAATTCAACGGTGCTGAATTCAAAGACTTTTTCTATCGGCGTCATATTGGGAAGAGATTTGCGGTAGTTGTTCACCCTCAAGCAAATGGAAAAGTTGAAGATGTGAACAAAATCATGAAGTCCATTCTAAAGCATCTAAAAAGGCTAGAGGCAAGTGGGTGGATGAACTCCCAGTAGCACTATGGGCTTATAGAACCACCCACAAGTCCGCGGCTGGCCATACTCTATTTGCCCTTACTTCAGGCTCCAAAGCCATTATTCATGTTGAACTCAAAGTCACTTCTCATTGAATGACCTACTACGATCTCGGAACGAATAGAGATCTCCTCTTAAATTCTCTAAACTTTGTAGATGAGAAGCACAAGGAAGCTAATTTGAGAGCAGCTGCACATCGACATCAAGTCGCTCGATACTACAACATTAAAGTCCAACCTTTCAAATTGATGATCTCGTCCTGAAACGAGTTTTTCTGACCCCATCACACATGAATCCTACTTGGGAAGGAACGTATGTCATTGAACCTGGAGAGGGAATTTTCAACCTAGAGACTATTGATGGCGTCACACTCCCAAGGACATGGAATAGTAAGCATTTACAATGCTGTTTCACTTAGTTTATTCTTTTTCATTCCGCAGTATTCAACTTTCGAACTTACTTTAGCATTCGATTTTCCAGACATGTAATAAGATAGATTATGCCATTTCTTTCCGTTTGGAAAATAAAGTTTGAAATTTCCTTCATATTCATGATTGCTATAACATTACGTATTAGTTGCGATACCTGACTAACCAATATTGATATATCCAAGTAAGTTCCTAGAGTTTGGGGCTAGCCGATTACATAAGTTCATGATTAAACTAAACGAAATGAATGTGGTCCAACCGTTCATCTCATGATTCTCGCTCATAACCGGATGGACAGAATATCTAATGAGGAATAAATGTGACTCAACCATCCAATAGTCAAATTAATCCTATCGAGTGATGGGATAAATATGAATCAAAAGCGATCGTGATGTGATCGATCACTAGCTAAGTTAAAACTCAGACTTAGGCGCAAACCAATCAATTAAGGAAAGTATGGTCCGACTATTTTCTAAAATAACTCTAGGTCCTCAGAGTATGGACTAGAACATAAATGCAAAATGGGCGTGATTCAACTATCCTTTATCCTTAGAGTGAGGATATGAGTATAAACAGATAGATGAGTATGGTTCAAACACTCACTATTCCATAAACTCTGACCCGAAATTGACAGGACAGGTATAAACTTGCTAAGGATGGAGTTCGAACATCCACTATCTAACTCCACTAACCATAGACTGGGGGCAGGAGTATAATCACTCAGATCAATAAATCTGACAACGTAGCACCAGGGCTTAAGCCCAGTGTTTGATAGAACTTGAGGCCATGACCACATGGAGGCCTTGAGTGAATACTAATAGACGATTGTCCAAATTAAGAAGCAACGAATTACAAGTACAATGAATGGGAAATTAATAGCTCGACCACTTAAACAAAATTCACATAAGAGTTCGACAGAAAACAAAGAACTTTTACTTGCATAATAAACTTTAAAATTATGATACAAGTTTTGTTAAAAATGAGGGCCATACCCATACAATCACATCCAAAAAAAGAAAAATGGTTATACAATTTATATACAAACTAAGCTGAGATAACGACTATTTTTTTTGCCCTTAATCCCTTCTGGATTTCTTAAGAGTACCACCACCTAAACTTCTGTCTATCCTCTTCCTCGATCCTTTGTCGCCTTACGTAGGGGATCTCTCAAAGGTTGAAGGGAGTTCTTCATAAACCGGCCCGTCAGGTGGAATGACTTGAAGTGGGACGAGATTTGGATCATCGATGTCCACGTCAGCAGGTTCATCCTTAGCTTTTTTCTTCAATAGCTCCTTTCTCCCGATGCACTCTTTTGAACTAAGCTCATCAATATGTTCAATAGTGCCAATAATCACAACATTATCTGATTCGTCTGGAAATGACAAGTCGTCAGCTTTTTCATCATCAAGCACTCCAATAATTTGAGCGTCATGCCTAATGTCGGTGGCCATTGGAATTTTAGTAGATGTCGATTTTCATCCACGATGACCCCACTTCCTGGAGTCTGGCACGGACACGGAAGCTCCGTAGATTCGCGAAAACAAAAGGATATGCCTATGGTTATTGGGCATGAGGAACGAAATCTTCCAAATAATGAGGAACAAAGCGGGGTACCTGTATCCGGCTAACTTTTAGTTGTTGTCGGAGTGCTCCCCTCTAGAATAAGATTCAACACCTTTAACTAACAGTTGGGTTCATCTGGATCGTAGCTCAGATCTTGTCCTGGGCCAAGAGAAACTGATGCTACAGCCGTTTGAAGTGTAGAGGGACCTTTTGGCCCAGACTCCAATGACTCAACAATGTCTTTCCCTCTTTCGGAATGTGCTAAAATGTCAAAGTATCGGAGTCTCATAACAACAAGGCCCAGAGGTTCACCTCCACGAAGAATCTCCCACAGCTTCTCTTCATCTAAATCAGCTTCACCGAGGGCTTTCTTCTTTGTTTCAACAATGTGTTCCCAGGCCTTGGCGTGCAGTTCATGGTAGGCCTCCCTAAGGAAACTCAGATCGCGATAATTAAGACTTTGTATTATATTCAATGATCAGAGAATCAAACATGTCTTTAATTTCATTTTGATAGACTTTTTTGGAATCTTCTAACTAGGCCTCGATCTGCTTTCTAATCTCATTGCGGCCCACTTCTCTTGCCTCTTCTTTGAGGACTTCAATTTAAGTGAATTTCTCGTCAAGCTTAATTTTTAGTCCACAGACTTTGACAGCCTTTTTGCAATATCTCTACGACTCCTTTTGGGTTTCGAGCTTCTCTTCTTTCTCTTTTTCAAGGAATTCTTTGAGCTCCTCAATGCAGCGGGCAAGAATATTTTTCTCCTTTTGTAGTCTATCTTTTTCCAAAGCAAGCACACTGTTGTGATTAAGGTTAGCATCTAGTTCCTTTTTATGAGCCACATCTAGATGGTTAATCATCTCATATGTTTCTTTGGCACTCTTCTCTACTGTGGTCAGCTTGCTGTCAACTTTGAGATCTCATTATCTTGATGTTTAATTATATCTTATGAATCAACTCTAGCTTGAGACGATCGATTTCATGTTGTCTCTCAAAAGACATCTTGGAGTTTTTTTCCGGCTAAGTGTTGAAATGCTTTCTGCTACACAAAAACATCGTTGACACATGCAAGAGAACTCGCTTTCATACTCCCTGGAATTGTATGAATGCAAGGAAGGAACTTTAGACCATTGACTCAAATTTATGGAAATATGAGCTTAAGTTCAGCTAATTTCTCTGCTGTGGAATCCTCAGGAGCTACAGTAGGTAAAGCAGGATAAGAAAAAACAAGTGGGCATTTGCTTGTCCTATGGTCGTCGGATTGCCTAGAACTTGATGAGCCACAGTACTGCTCAGGTGGCACAGCAATTTGAAGAGCATGAAAATAAGTCTGATTGCCGCTGTGCACAGGAAGATTAGACTAGAGCTTCTTGGCGAGACTATTGATATTGGAACTTATGTTTGGACGATGAAGACTCCCTCGAACGATGACTTCTTTCCCGGTCTTTATCTCTCTTTCTCTCTCTCTTTCTACGCCGACCCGATTTTGAACCGCGATCGGATCCGTACTGTGTTGATGAGCTCCTCAAGTAATCGAAAGCATGAGATTGAGACATCGCACCTACAAACCACACAAAAGTGTATAAGTAACCATAAAACAAAAGATGGACAAAAATGATGCAGTGAAGTGTGCGTGATTGTGAGTGTCCTGGAGTCTCCCCAATGGACCAGTTGCTACAGTCTTGCTTATAGTAGTTTTCTCCCCTTTGCTAGTAGGAGGAATGCCATTACCACTCCTAATAAGAGAATTTAGCCCTCCAATACCATGTTGGGGGAGTCATAAGTCATGATATCATTAGGTATCAGAAGATTTGAAAACCCTTTCATTGAACTTTCTGAATGTTGCGAAGAAGACTCTTCATCAACTGAAGTGATATTAAACTCAGGCTCTTTATCGGGTTTTCTTATACGGAGTTTATATGCAAGCTTTTTCCTCTCCTTGCTGATATGTGAGATTATGTGTCCTATGATGGTTCGACCACGGGCGCATTGCCCAGACCTACATCAGCATCGCCAGGCTTTTTTGAGTTTGGTACCTCTGATTTCTCCCTCGTAGGCATCGTCTAAAATACCCTCAACCGGGGGCATGACAGGGCAATTAGTGCCGCCTTCTTGTTCTGCTATATTTCTTGGTAGTGCAACACTTTCTGGAAGCTCGATGTTGCAGCCGTCTTCTAACAGCCCAAAGAGGTATAACCATTCATCTGTTATAAGGGATCTAATTTCCCTATCTTCAACTGGGATGGCACAATTTGCAAAAACCGGCCTTGAGAAACTATCGCCTTTTAGACGTGGATGAACATCTGTAGATATTCAAAGTATTAGTTAGTTCAGTATATGACTTGGGCCAAAGAATTAGGGAATAAAGTCAAGGTAATACTTACTCCCTTCCAACCATTTCCTCATAAAGTCAGTTGGACATTGGATATAAAACCATTCGCGTTTAATAATGCTGAGTTTGTTCCAAGCACCAGTTAAAACTTGATAGTAGGATGAAGGCTCAAGGAAGGTGTAGGAAAGGCTCCCTGTCCATCATTTGAAATTGTAAACAAACCTGATGTCTCCAGGAGATGGCGGGCGGAACACAACATCCATGAATAGCAAGAACATGCCATGAAGGATGGCATGGTTATTCGGGTGTATTTGAGTGGGGGCTATTCTAAGATAATTTAACATTTCCTGGATAAAAGAATTGAAGGGCAGCATGCATCCAACCCAGCACATGAATTTATTGCATGCTGTATACCACTTCGGGGACAAATGAGCCATAGGGTTCATCGAATAGACTATTAAATCTCTAAACAGAATCCTTGTATTTAGAGCATAGTCTGTGAAGAGTGGCCTCACAAATTCTAGAGGCTTAGGAATTCAATGGGTTATCTAAAAGTTAAGCACCTTCTACAGCATTGAGGGCAGGACTTATATCTTTCGTCGAGAGGATGGGAACATCAAAGAAAAGGGTGGTCAATGGGCCAAAGACCTCCGATTGCTCAATTTGGAAATTAGGGGAAGTCTGCAAGATATAGTTGTAGAACAAGACTTAGCTCTAGGATTTCTAAGTTGAGAAAGTTGTCTAGAAGGCATTGCAGCTATACGCTTTAAATGTTTGGAGCCCATATCTACTAAACTTAGTAGATAATTGAGATTAAAACAATTTACCTATCCCTCCATGCTAAGTGTAGAGTGGTGCAGTGCAGAGGTAAACAGTTCAAAATTAAAGTAAAAAGTAAATGGCAAGATTTTGGATTCCGACATTCATCGCTGACCGTTTCAACTGGCATTTAGATTAATCGATTGTGTATGGTTTGGGATCGACCATCGGCATGTCGAAGTGTGAAGTCCGTTATTAAAGTATATATGTTATTTGGTTCATGTTCTAAGTCCCAGGAGTTTGTTAATTCAATTTCAAGTTTGATATTTGATATGCAAGTCTCGTTGTTTATTATCATCATATGTTCAAGTTCGTTGGGATTTGTTCCAGTTGTTCAAATAAGTGAATATGAATTGGTTTTCATGTTCAATTCAAAGCTTAGGATCAACCATGTACAAATAACCGACCGTTATTTATGTCAATCTCTATTTTTGCCAATCCCTTTCCCCTATAACACCAATCCCCCTTAATAAGCCAATAACCGATCCCTATATCAATAACACACCAACAAAGCAACTGATCCCTCCATACTCCAAAAGAGCCGATCCCTCTACTCAGCAATGCAACCAACTCCTACGCCTAACCAAACATAATCAATCCATTTTTGAACTTCAAATATTGATCCCTCTGCTTCAACATTTTCACACTTCCCTCCTCATATGCTCAACCACTGATCCCTCCATCCTTAAACATTCATTACCGACCCCTCTTCACTTATTGATCATGACCGATCCCGTTGTTTCCTTTATTCCTCGCTCCTTTTCTTTCTCCTCCCCTACTTCACCGAACTCTACATCATCATCTTCCATATTGTCTCCCCATGAATCAAAACAATCAAACCTAATTCTTGTCGCAATTTAAAGGCAGAAGACAAGAAAACCAACCTATATATATATATATATGTTCGTGGTGATGATGAATGGCTTGGAAATGATTGAGGTTGAAGGGAAGAAGAATCAGATTTGTAGAGGTAGGTAAGGTTGCAGTGGATTTTGTTTCTAAATCAAGGAAAGAAGAAAAGGGGAAGGGTTTGGCTGTAATGATAAAATGAAAAGGGTTCGACGTTGAAAAGGATAAAGGAAAATGTAAGTGAAATTAAGTGAAGTGTGGGATGGAAAGTGTTGGCTTATATATGGAGCTAGAGGGGTCAGCCTACCCTGATTTCTTCATGAAGTTGAAAGAGAGGAAGAAAGGATCAGGTTGGAGAATACGGATCCCTATATTCATACAAAGCGGGGGTATTGGCTAAAAGAATGTCGATCTCCACATACATTAAAAAAGGTAACGGCCGTGATCTTATGTGCTTGCAAACATAGACATGGGAGTTATGTAAAGTACACATATACATATGTAATGAAATTGAATCTAACTCAATGAAAATTGGCAATGATGCGGGAGGGTGCAAACATATATCTAGGATCCAACAACAAGAAAGTGTACTCGAACTTGCATGTGTATATTCTAAAAGTTCAATTTTTGAAATCGATAGAAATTGAACAAAAACCTAAATCTTTCAAAGTCGAGATCAGATCAAATAGCAAAAGCTTACTAGTCTTGTAGAACCGGACATAGATAGCAACTGACGGAATATAATCCTGAGTTTATACTATTGGAAATCGACCAAGCGTCATGATAATCAAGAAGATGTCCAACACTTTGGAAAAATAATTCAAGGGAAGGATAGCGATTATTCTGAGAACTAGATGGATTTTGTTCCGACGACTTAAACTTGCTTCGATTCAAAGCATGTCATGTTCAGCTCAGGACGTACTTTAGGGACAAGTGTTATCCGACAATTTGACTCGGCTATATTCGAAATGATTGGACAAGTTAGAATCAACTATCGTCAAGGCCAGTAAGTCTAAAATGATGATTATGGGATCCATAAGTCAAGTTAAATAGTAATATGAAGCCGTGATCGAATGGAATTGAGAGATACACAATGAAAAAAGTACGAATTATGGAATATGGTTCAATATATCGGAGGGATAGGATATAATCAACCTCTAACATAGGGACTACATGTCTTAGGAAGCAAGTGCAATTCAATTAAAAAAAATCAATATCTCAAGATCCATAAGTCCTATGCATATCAAATTTTGTGAGCAAGATGTAGGGGACCCTAGAGATCCTACCCTAGGCATCGCACCTCAAGAAGATGAAATAAGAGGGATCGACCCTCTTCCCTCATAGGGATCGGTTCAAATCAGAAAACAACTCATATTGAAGCAAAGATCGAGCACTAACTCAAGTTTTACTAATCCAATTGGCATGAAACTTGGAGTAGAAGAATATTACAACATGGGAAAGCTACCATAGGGATCGCACCCCTAAATTCCCTTAAAATAGAGATTGCCACCTATTCCTATTTCTTGGGACTTATGCCATGTGATCCTTCTTATGGATCTATATGGTCTTGGAGGTCCTTCTTCCAAATTTTCAAGAAGATATTTTGCTATCTTCATCTATAAATGATGGCTTGGTTGTTCATTTTTGGGACCTTTACATTGCAAGTTGCTTTGTACTGTTTGTAACTAAGAATTTTTATCCGATCCCAATTGTACTCAGTTAACAAAGTGGTTAATAAAGCAATCTATTCAAAGTGGACATAGGCAAACAACGCTGAACCACTATAAATCGTTGTGCTCGTGTTATTGTTTTGATTTACTGCTATTTCATTACTGTTTTCCTCGGTTTTCATTTTAGATTCTCCATTTATTTCCCTTCAAAACTTCTATTGGTTGTTTGTGCCAATTTTTGGTGTAAACAATAATATAAATATACGTTCATATATTGTTTTCAAATTAAAAATATATATTTTTAAATTATATTTTATGTAATTTATAAATGATTTAAATTTCATACATAAGTTTATATGTATATAATTATTTAAAAAAATATGATTTATATACAGACACACGCGCACACACACACACACACACACACACATATATATATTAAAAATAAAAATAATTATGCATTTGGATAATATATTGGTATATAGGATGTGGTAACATATCTATTGCGGCATAAATCCAAGAACCTATACAAGAGCATATTAGACCTTGCACGGATTGATATGTTATACATGCACTCACATATATATGTGTGTATATGATAACATATATATACAATACAACATTAAGTCTTGTCGGGAGTGGCTATCACGATTCCGACTACTGATTCATTGTCATTGGTGGATCCCTTAACAAACAATCCATTTTTACCGAAACTTTGAAAAGTTGGAAACTAAGAGTCCTTTGGTAAATACATGTGCAACCTGATGATCAGTGGAGAAAAAAGAAATCTAAGTGTCCCATAAGCAACAATTCCCTAATAAATTAAATAAAGATTTTATTGAAAAGAAATTTAGAAATGTTCTAAATAAATTAGACTTTATATGCCTAAAAAAGATCTAAAATGGAAAAAAATTGAAACTCACCTATAACTTTCGCTGCGAGCTGCCCAGTTCCAACATAGTTATATGCTTATAGAAATTTTGCTTGCCTGCATATTTCGTTATGATTTGCTTATGTTGTGTAGTTAGTTTTGCACGGTAGGTTGTGCTTATGATGTAGTTTTGTTATAAACCAAAAATGGTTTTATAAATAGTGACGTAGGTTCTAGAGACGACTAGTGGCCTAGGAGGTGATGGTACCTTCCGAGGGTATAATGGCGTAGTCTATAATGAAGATGACAGCATAATATTATGCAAGTTGCAGGAAGCTTAAGTGTTTATTTTGCTTTGTGCCGGCATGGTTCTTATTTGTATTATATTCTACTTTGTTTATCATAGTGCACCTCTTCTCCAAACCGACGCAATTTGTTATATGATCCATGCTTATATTCAATGTAATTTTCCATGTAAATACATGGCATGAGTTTGCTTCAGGACTATGTTGTCTGTTAGTTATTGTGTTATAACTATTCTAAATGCTTTGGATATACGCAGTACATATCATGGTATGAATTATTTTATTTTTAGGGAGACTACTACATTATGGGTTTGGTAGGTTTTTTAAACATGTCAACTTCATTTTACAAGGCTTCGCATATAGTGTCTTTTAGGGATATGTCTGATTCATTGCTAGATTTTAGACCGTTTCATTATACCATGCAATTGTTTAGTTGGCTGGGCTACGCACCATACTTGTGATCAAAATTGGATGTAACATTTGCTCCCCGAGTCTGTGCTAATACATAGTAGTGCGGACCTGTAATTTACTACATCTATTTTTTATATCATCTAATCAATCGATCGTTTTACATTTAATTCTTCTTACACAAGTCATTGTACGACTCGCCGTACCTTTCAGCATTTCTTCAGGAGACTTTCTGAGTTTTCATGAAATATTTTCTATTATCTTTTTTTATTTATTATTATTACATTTTTATGGCTATGATTCTCTAGCTCTTTCAAATTCTAAGGCTAGGATTTTCTGAACTAGCTTATATCCCTTTTTCTTTCTTATGTCTCATTTTCAAAGATTCAAGAACTAAAATAGAAAAAAAACCATTAGGAGATTCAGGATTTCCATACGTCTCTCTTCTTCCCACGTTTTGATCTCCATTAACCTATAAGTTGTTCATTGTAATTCTCTTTTTCTCCTTTTGTTTTTTGTTAGGATTTTGCTTAGTTGTGTCTATCTTTATTGAGTGGAATTTTCAAATTAGTTGGCTTCTTACCTTGTTGGTGTCTTTTAAACACAAATTCATTATTATCACTTTCCTTATGTTTAGGTTAACATATTAATTCGATCCTTTTTTGGCTACCAATGGCCTCCGACGATTTCCCTAGATCATCGGGCCATAATTCATCCTTTTTAGGGTTATCCTCGGCTATTCGTGAGGAAAGTCAGGTTCAGGGCATCTAGGCTAGGTTTGGAATTGATTGTTTATTAATTTAGGATTCCTACACCCTCTGGACATATCCATTTGCCCCTAGAGGGATATATTTCTCTCACCTTGAACCTAGTCGATGTGGCCTTTACCTTTCTTTACATCCCATTATTAAAGAATGGCTGGCTACTACTGGTTTATCCACCATTTATTTAGCCTTATACCTTATTACCTCTTTGCATGTACCTATGTTCTATACGCTGAAAACTTAACTCCTTCCTCTTTTCAAGAACTATTCTTTTTGTATTTGATGCATAAGAGTTTAACTTATGGATGTGTTGGGTTTTATTTTATTCACGCTACAAATTTCTTTTTCTTTTTTGATAACTTCGGGCAAGACTTATAAGTGGACGGATCAATTCTTTTTTTATTCCAAACTAGGATTACAACACTTAGTTATGATGTGGATGTTCGTTAAGTGTTCAAATCCCTTTATAGAAGAAATATTTCGTAGACATAATTTTCTACATCCATGTCATCGTTTCTATCATTCTATTTTTGTTCATGCTTTTGACGCAACTGGCCGCATGGTATATCTAAGTTACATGTATTTTAATGTTTATACCTTTTTATTTATTTGGATTTATTATTCTGTTTATTTTATGTATTAAATGCTCCATTACCTTAATTTCATAGGTACTATGTTAAGATTGGTGGTCGCCTTTGCGAAGAATTGACTGAGAAGAAGAGAACTGGGGAGGATTGGTGGGAATAGAAAGTGTCCAAAAGTAGCCAAGATAGATCCCCTCCCCACCTCTTTTGCTATGACCCCTTCGATTTTGGTACATGCTCCTCCAATAAATGTGATTGCATCTTCATCTTTCTTCTTAGTAATTCCCAGAGTAGGTAAAGTTTCTGATATCTTGGAGCAGATGAGGCGTTTTCTTATCGACGATGTTGTGGCCTTGGCCCTTGCTTTATTGCCTCTTCCCCAATCACCTACCATGGATGTCTATTCTAACTTTCATTGAAGTCTTTCAATAACTTTTCATTCACTCTCTTCACTTGTCATTTTCATCTTTTTCTTACTTTTTATTTGATATATTATTTATGTACTCAAGATATGGCTCTTGGAATGGACTGCATTGGCTTGAGTTCTCCAAGTTAGAGTTTGTTAAAGTTCAAACAGAGTAAATACAATTAATGCAACATAATGCACGGCTTAAGGATGACATTGTAATGGATAAGAAGGAAGCATATATTATATCAAAGTTGAAGGAAGTTTCTAAGAAGTTTGATGATGCAGATTTGCTTGCTTCTAAGGCTGAGGAATAAGTTGGGAGTTCGAGAAGGGCGGTGAAAAGGCTAGAGAGGGAGCTTGTTAAGATGGTGAAATGGCTTGACTCTACATCTTTCAATGTCCTTTATTAGATCTATGCTCAAGTAAAAAAGGTAGTTCTTTCCGGATAAACTTGATGACGTTAACATAGAGGTTAATTTGGACTTCTCAGAGGATACTAGGTTGATTAGGAAGGCTCTTAAGTACTGTAATGTAAATGGATGAAAGAGTTAAAGGGAGTTCCTAAGTCCCGTACAAAAGAAATAGAGGTAGAGAATGTGCCTGATGATAGTGACGTAGGGGAAGAGATGTCTAATGCTGGTGCATGGTGCAAGAATGCTCCTTTGGATTTCCTCACTAGTGTAGAAGCAAATGTTTGACTATTCTAGTTTTAGTTGCTTTTACTTTAAATTTTACTATGCTTGTATTGTCATGGCTTTACATGTGAACTAGCTATCTCAAACATGCTTTCAGACACTTGTTTTTAAATATAATGACTTATAAACAGAGTTGCTTCCACTTTTCATGGTTCTGTTTCTTTTTATATAACATAGTGTAGTGGCATAATTTGAATCAATTTTCTTCTTCCCTTCCTTTGAGGTAAGGAAAAAGGGGGTTAAGAAACCCATATTGTTAAAGTATTATGAGGAAAATAATTTAGTTCAATAATTAAGGGAGTGTATGGAGTATTTTGACTAGCGGGTAATAGAGAGGTTGTCAACAAGAGTCGCTTTTATACGCAGGAGGGAAACTGAAAGTCTATTGCATAGCTAAGAAAGAGTCTCAAGAGCTTTTATTTAGAGTCACACAAGATATTCATGAAAAATATGCACTTTATTGTTGGAACCGGGTCATTTGGAAGTCGGATAATTAGGTAAATTTCAAAAAAAATCCTTTTTTATCTTTAATGGGCCTATGTATTCTAAAATTTCTAAACTTTTTTAAATAAAATGTTTATCTTATAATAGTTATTTAAAATTAGTTTGATTCAATTTTAAATTTTTTGTATTATTATTTTATATTTATTCGATAGGTGCATCAAATTCGCTCATATGTGAATGTATGAGTGGTACATATAGAATGTGTGAATAGAAAATGTGAACGTTTTACGTGTTGGAAATTAATGGTCACATATCCCCTGTAACATCTCCCTAATTGGAGGCATAAAACTAACGGATATGGATGCTACAATCATCCATAGTTATCAATCATAGACGGCCAAATACGGCGGTGTTAGATTCATTGATACACAAAAACACATGAATATGAAAAAAAATTTAAACTTCAAAAAAATCACATTTCATATCAAAACATTTTGAATTCATTACATAATCACACATTCGCAAATCACCTTCATATAAAATATATTTATTACAATATACGCCCAGAGCGACATATGAAGATTCCCTCCAGGATGAATAAAGTATATACTTGTAATATAACAACTTTACCATTACAATCAACACAGTGGAATCAAAATAAAGGAGAACTCTAAATATCGAACATGCCTCCTGCACGTCTCTGGATGCTTATTCGTCTTAGAGGTACCCGAAAACCTCAACTCTCAAACTAACCAAAAATCAATTGATTACCCAAGGTTTAAGAGGAAAACATAAACTTCGAGTCATATATAAAGCCTTAAATGAATAATAATCTATCATCTTAAATCATTTAGATATTTAGTGAGGCCACGTCGCTTAACGGAACGGGCATCACCTTAATAGTATCTCAAAACCTTTAAAAAAAACCATAACTATGCTTCCTGCATCCACAATAGTTAAAACAACTCAAAACAGTATAATATGATAATATAGAAATTAATCATATACATTGGATTACCCATCTCACATTGGTTAGTCTAAACATCTAAGTTTCAACTGACTATCCGTCTTATATTTTCAAGGACTACCCATCTCATTTTAGACTTTATTTGCATCAAAAGGGGACTATCCATCCCATGTTTATTTTACTTAAGCTGATGCAGAATGTCCATCTCACATCCCATAGTTTTCCTAGGATGCCTATGAACCCTTCTTTAATCATATGGAGACTATCCATCACCGATATGATGTTGACTATTCATCAAACGTCCCATAGTTTTCCTAGAATGACTATGAACCCTTCATTAGTCATATTGGAACTATCCATCCCGACATGATGTTGAAATCCATCAAACATCCTATAGTATTCGTAGGATGACTATGAACCCATCACTTGGCCACTTAACTCATGTTACCCACATGATTCTAATTATCCCATGTTATCCTCATGATTAAGCTATTTCCATTGTTATCTATAATTTAGGTCATATTCATTTATATTTTACATTGGTATCCCCAATGATTAGTGTCAAAACATATAAGTGTGGTATCCTCCACTACCGCGTTAAACTCATTAAACCCACCCCGGTATCCCCAAGGTTAAACAACATTTATTATATATGATTACCCACCCTACATATCCAAAAATCAAGTGTCATATAAACATACCCTTTCGAAAATATCCCTTCGCAAGTATAAAATTTGGTCAAAAGAAAACAATTTTACAACCCCTTCGAAAGTATTCCCTTCGAAGGCATAGAAAACAAAGCATACATATTCGAAAGTAAAGAAATCAACTCTTCGAAAATGTAATACTTTTTTTGCTATAAATTTTTGTAGGTGTAGAATTAAGGTCTCTAACCTATTCCATTATATTCAAAAGAGGTTTCACTTTCCATAGAGTGGTCGCAATAGAAAAAGGGCTTACGTTTAGAGAGTTATGTCTACTTGAAGTTTGCAAATAAAGCTGGTGAAAACTGCTACAAAAGGGGCTTCGAAATACTATGAAAAGGTGCTTCCAATTGATTTGAAAGGATGCTTTCGAAACACGGCGAAAATATGCTTTCGACTACTGCGAAAGGATGCGGTCGAAAGGGGGTTTCGGCTACTTCAAAAGGTGGTTCTGAGGGGCTGTAGAAGTGTCCAGAACTGCTAGGAAGGGTGCTATCGAAAGGGGGTTTCAAATACTTCAAAAGGGGTTCTGAAGTGCTGTAGAAGGGTCCAGAACTACTGTAGAAGTGTGCTATGGAAAGGGGGTTTCGAAGTGCTATAGAAGGGTCCAGAACTGCTGTGGAAGCGTGCTGTAGAAAGAGGGTTCCGATTACTTTGAAAGGTGGTTTCAACGTGCTGCAAAAGGATTCAAAACTGGTGCAAAAGTTTCTATCGAACGGGGGTTTCGACTAAGTCCAATAGCATAATCGTAAATAACTTGAAAACTGTTATTTTACTAATTAAAGTATATTCTTTTCACCAACTCCTACTCTTTGTTAAATTTCTATTGGCTAGTGGTAATCATTGTCACTTTCTTTGTAGAAAAACTGCTATAGATCATATTTATAATTTCCAAAATTATTTTCAAACCAATATAATTATTAAGCCTTTTTAGCTTAAAAAATTCATAATAAATCGAAATCATTTGGGGAAAATCCCAAAAATTCACTGAAAATATAAAACAATATTTTCCATATCATATAAAAATTTTGAGGCAAAATTCATTATTTTATTATTTCTAATTATTAAAACCCGAAATAAATGCCTTTTTCACCTTAGATAATTCATAAAATATTCCTATTAATTTCGAAAATTATGAAATTAAAAACCCATCTCTAAAATTATGTTTTACACAACATATACAAAAATCAAGTCGTGTGGAGGTTGTTTACTAAGGTTTTTACTTTAAAACCCATCATTTTAATTCCATGATTTTTTTAATAAATCACCACAAATCATTATTCTATCCAAACATGATCAACATAGTAAAGTACATTCGGTTACTATCCATAGCCGAACCAAAATAAGGAAAAATGTGATGATTTACACTATTATTCACCTTGATTAAGTTGTTGGAATTTGAGATTTATCCTACCTTTAATCTTCTAACTTTCTCTCTTGGATCTTCCAAGTTTGTCGATCTCCTAAGGTGTTTCAATGGCTAGGTATTACTTCTCCTTTATGTATATTTTGATTTATGAAATGGTAGGTGACAATAATGGAGGGTTTAAGGGTATATAGGTGTGGCTATTCCCATATTGACCACCTCTTATTTTCCAAACTTATAAATTATAAAACATACGTATAAATTCATTAGTTTAGCAGCGATTAAGTTAAATGAAAATTAAATCTCAACTCCTTAATCAACCATATTATTCTATTTAATTGATCCTATTAAATATCTTGAATAATGTTAAACAAAAATTTGGGGTGTTACATCCCTTCCACATGTGCCTTTGTCATCCAAAGAAAAAAATTAATTTATTTACATGTGCATACATATACATACACATACATATATACATACACGTACACATATACATACATGCATACATACATACATACATACATACATACATACATATATATATATATATCTGTGTGTGGAAAGATATAGAAGGTAATTTGTAACAAGCTGATATTTTCAACCATTCACATCCACACATGCCGGATTTAAATTGCTCAAAATACCATATTGTTAATTTATATTTGGCAAAACTCAGCATATACAGTAAATAAATAAATCATAGAATCACAGACACGGAGTAATATATAATATACAATGGAAACAAAAGAATAGTAGCTCATGAAGCTACTATGTATGTCAGAGTTAAATAAGAACAATAGAAGTTTCAAATATAATAGTCAAATATAAGATCAGAATACATCACTGGAATCAGCATAATAACTGCAAGCTGAAAAGATTTAGATGGATCTCCAAACGAAGCTTCAACTCCAAAAGTGAGTCTCAAAAGCTAGTACACTCAGTCTGACCTGAGCGTAAAGCGAAATACAAAACGCTCGAGTAAGGATTAACATTCTTATATCAATAAATCCAATTCAAGTGAAATAACAACAGAAATACAAGTAACTCAAAGGATGTTTGGGATAATCGTCCTCTAAGCATCCGTTAAACTATCTACTATGTAGTAATATACACTATTATAATAATGTCCAAAGTAAAATAAACTTACTTAAAAATAGCGTTAAGGCCTTACATTTTCCACCTTAACACATATATAGTGCCAATAGTCTATACAGTACCGCAGTCCTCCCGATCAGGAGGCCACCAGAGGATACTCCATAGGTATGACACAAATCAAACTCATAGAAAAGCACGCTAGGTTTGGTGACATGGCACAGCTAGGCAATGCCAGGGTAGATATACCAACTACACATCCGGACTGGTGGTAACACATAACCTGAGCTACCGCCCACCTCGAGCCAACCGCCCAAAAAAATCAATGGGTGCACCCAATCTATCACAAAGTAATAGAATGGCATCGAAGGAATGTGTCCGATCATAGGAGTTACCTCACTGGGTCAGAATCGCTCCTGTTATAGCCACCTTATGCCAACTCACGGGAGTCACGTCCACGTATATACCTCAATAGGACGTCGCTACCATCCTACTTCATTCGGGAGTCTCCACCGCATACATGGGTGTTAAAGTGGTTTTCGAAATTGGCAGAGAGTATGACAACTTCCGATCCCGGTCTCTTTAACAACCAAATGTTATTATAACACCGCGGTCATTTCAAAATAGTTTATACTTCAAAACCAAAATATCATTGCCATTTCAAAACCATATCAATACGATATCATTTTCATTCAAACCAAATATGATATCATTTACATTTCAAATATATACATTTCCCAAAAATCAAAGCACTTCAAAGTTATAATACTTCGAAACCAAACACTTGAAATTATAACACTTTCAAAGCCTAATACTTTGAAATTCATAACTTTGAAAACATAACTTCAACCACTTAAACGGTTTAGATATTAAAATAGTACATAAAATAAAATTTCAATAAAGTAAAATAATTTATATAAAAATTTTATAAGTTAAAATAGTTTATATTAAAACTGTTAGTATATTAAATAGTTTATATTAAAAATGATTTGTATTAAAATAGTCTACATTAAAATAATTTAGAAAGTAAATATAAAATACTTTTAAATATAACTTAAAAATACTTTATATAATAAAATAGTTTTCCTCAAACTTCACAAATCGATTCCAAATAAACTTGAATTCTAAAATTCAAATTAATCAAATCTCAAACCATCAATTTCAATTCAATTCAGTTTCTCAGTAAACCATTTCAAATTATATCGATTTCAAATACAGATTTGAATCACAAACAATCTATTTGAATTTCAATATATTTCAAAGTTTAAATATTCCACAATTTCAAAACTAAATTTGATAATTTCATATATCTAAATCTAACTTCATTATTATTTAGTTTGAAATATTTACTTAATAAATTCAATATTATTTGAATAAAATCCCAAATTTCAAATCACTAAATATTCCTTCAATTTTTTTTAAACTTGAAATACTCATTTTAAATCACCAAAAATCAAGTTATGAAATTGTATCCTTTAAAAACCTCAAATTCCATAAGTTCAGGTCGATTCAATTAAATATTTTTTTAATTAAATAAGATTTTAAATAAATTTCAAATCTATCTTCTCAACCTTAATTTATTAAATCATTATAAACTCTATATTAAAATATAATTCAAATAAATATTTAACCATATTATATTTTAATAAAATCAAACTTTATTATTAAACTTATTTTATTTTAAAACCAATTTATACATAGTTAAAAATCAAGAATTTAAATATATATAAAATAACGTTTATATAATATAAAAAATAATATTTTTATAAAACCAGATATTTCTTTCCAAAAACCACAGAAATCATTTTCAAAATATTTATACATAGACTGACAGTGTTTGCATATAATTTTATATCCTATGGTCAAGTGATATGGATATTTATCATTTCAATCCATAATTTTAGCCATATACGGAAATATATCATTTCAACCCCCAATCCCAAATTCAATTCAAATGAAAATCGCTTGGGTTTATCATTTCAACCCATAACGATTTTCTCCTATTTCACAGATCGTTCGGGTATGTATCATTTCATTCATAGTGAATTCTATACTAACAGGGAACTTGCAGAGTGATAACAGATATGAATATAACAACATATATCAACAATATAAATAACAGATAATGGTGTCAGATGTCATGGGTGAACAGATACAAATAACAACATACATATGTATGTATGTATGTGTGTGTGTGTGTGTGTGTGTGTGTGTGTGTGTGTGTGTGTGTGTATTTGGCAATGTAAATAACTAACAGCGACATATTTCAGTTGTCGTTTCAATTGAAATCAAATTTAATAAATATAAGAGCGTTAATTGTGAGTGATTTCTCACCTTTCGAGGCTAGAGAAGTTTGATATGCCATAAGCTATGAATTGGATCCCGATCTAGACAATCAAACAAATCCAAACAAAAATCTCAAAACGAAGTAAGCTGAAAGTGGATTTGACGGTCAAAGCTGAAATATAGGGATCAATGAGAAGAAAATTCAATCAGTTTGATATAAACAGAGAATATATATATATATATATATATATATATATATATATATATATATATATTATTAAATTCTCCTTAAAAAATCAATATTTTACTTTAAGACATTTAAAATAACATGCATACATGTATATGATAAAGATCATTATTCTCAAACACATATAAAAATAAAATAATATATATAATTAGAAGTTATTATCCTTAGGACTATTATAACTTAAAAATCAAAATAATTTATATATATTATACACGTCAACCATATCCAACTTTGAAAAACATATATATTAAATCTACACACCACTATATATAACCACCACAACTATATTGCACCAAAATTCTTTATATAACAAATGTACTTATGTAGTAGATTATATATGAAATAAACTGGCAGCAAAAATATACTATACACACATATCTTACAAATTTTTTTACTATACAGTATATAAAGGTATATATATACATATGTATAAACAGAAATCTGTAAAGCTCATTGCATATACAAGCTGCAACAATAAGTACAGACATACATGCAAACAAATTTCTCCTTGTATTATAAAATTTATAAGTATATATTATTAAAATATATACACATTAACATATAAAATCTACAGATTAAACATATGTAGACTATATTATAAATATAACAGACACACACACACACACACACACACACACACACAGATATATATATATATATATTACTAAGTATAAAAGATTATAAATATAACTACTATGAAAGATTATATACTATAACTAAATCTTATTATATAACATATTATACAATATATAACATAGGACAATTTATTTTAAACTTGTATATAAATATGCTTATAAACCGACAATCATATATTAAAACTAAGCATGCATATCCACTGGAAATACATGTAAAAAAAAACAGAACATAGTTTCAACATGACATAGGTTGAATATACTTCCTTATCATGGTATATATATAAACAAGTAAAGAGGCACGTATAAACTAATATAAGTTGTTAAAATATAGTAATAAACTATACAACTAAAAAAATGTAAACTGTAGACAAATATAAACTTATATATATGTATTAATATATAAGCTAACCTTCAACTTACATATATACAGGCTAGAAGATGGAGGGTAGGAGAACGGTACAAAGCAAGTGAACTGACTGGAAGCTGGCGATGCGGCGAAGGCTTGGCCAAGGCAAACTCAGGCGGTCCTACGTTTCTTTTCTTTTTTAATAATTAGCGAACAATAGAATGACTGCAAGTATTTCTTTCGAGTTATATTATAACCTATTCATTATTGCGGGTTGTAGCATTTTGGGCCAACCGCAGCCCATTACTAATGTTTTATCATCACTGCCTATATATAAAGGCTTATGTAATACAGATTGTAATAGTTAGTTCTATGATCTGAATAAAATCATTTCAACAACAACATTTTACATATTTTCTTTCTTGGTATCAGAGCTTGAAGAAAACTGCTTAACAGCAGATCACTCTCATCAGAGACAAAATCATCATTTGAGAGTTTCCTATCATCATCTGATTCAAGTGCCATGCCAAGAAGAAGGAGATCAGAGAACTATCATCATTGATCCCTCTCCGGCTGCACTTAAACCATCAGAAATTTCAAGATTCTGTTTACCTTTACCCACTGTGCCTTGCCTGAAGTCAGGTGTCAGAAACTTCATCATTCACCTGTTCTTGGCTGCACTTCTTGATTCTTTTCAGTCATCTTCTTGTTTGTCAGAGACTTATCTGCCTTTTCTTCCCAATATGGCCGATCAAAACAGCAATGTCGCCATGTCCCCAAGTTCTGTTTCAAGAACTGTTGAAGATCAGACAAACAACACTCAAGATCTGATCAAATCCATCATCAAACCACAAAGCCAGATCATCACCATTCAACTGGATGAATCCAACTATCTGTTGTGGAAATTCCAGATTGAAACAGCCATAAGAGGCTATGGGTTGCAAGAATATGTATATGGCACTTTAATCATCCCACCAAGATTCTCTACAGATAACGAAGGAAAACTAGTCAATAATAAAGACTATATTACTCATGAAAGACAAGATAGCCTGATTAGTTCTTGGCTATTGTCTTCAGTTAGTGCAAATCTGATGCCACAGTTAGTTCGGTGCAAAACTGCACATGAGATCTGGCATACAATTGAGCAAACATTCAGTTCTCAATCTGCTGCAAGAATAATGCAATATAAAAGACAATTGCAGAGCTTAAGAAAAGACAGTGCTAGTATGAGAGACTATCTGTCAAAGGCAAAAACCATATGTGATCAACTAGCATGTGCAGGACATAAAGTTGCAGACACAGAACAAATACTGTGCATATTAAGTGGGTTGGATGAAGAATATGAAGCAGTTGTAGCCATAATATCATCTAATGAAAAACTACCTTCACTTCAATCTGTACAGTCAATGCTAATTGCACATGAGGGTAGGTTAGAGTTAAAGAAACCGGTGAATATGGAATGTAATATCAACTATGCATCCACCAGCAGAAATAGGAATCAAAACAATAGAAATCAGTCAGGCAGTTACAGGGGTGGTCAATCTAACAGAGGAAGAGGAAGGTATGGCAGGTCAAACTACAATAATAACAATAAACCAAGATGCCAAATATGTGAAAAGTATGGTCACACTGTAAATAAGTGCTACTTCAGATTTGATGCTAATTTTACTCAAGCACAACAAAGCAATAACAATGCAAGATCTCAAAACCCTAGTGTAAATCTGGTCAACATGCAGCAAGAAGCTAAGTCAGAAAGTACAAACAATAGCATAGCAAAGATTGAAGACATTAGAGATGACAGCTGGTTTCCAGACTCTGGTGCAACTAATCATGTGACAAACGATTTGAGTCAACTGAATCTTGGCAAGAGGGAATACAAAGGTAAACAATTACTGTATATGGGTAATGGTAAGCCAGTACACATATCTCACACTGGAAATGCAAGTATTAATGGTACTAGGCAACTCTATCTTAAAAATCTATTAAGAGTACCATTAATTAGAAAAAATTTGATGAGTGTTTCACAATTTGCCAAAGACAATGATGTATATTTTGAATTTCACTCAGAATACTGTGTTGTGAAGGATAATCTAACTAATAAAATTCTTTTGCAGGGTAGAGAACATAATGGGTTATACAAGTTTGATGTCATAAGCTCAAGAAAATCTGAATGCAAAAGTAAATGGTGTCATGTAATTGAAACAAGAAATGTTGAAAAAGAAACTGAAAAATTTGACATTTGGCACTGCAGACTGGGACATCCCAGTATCAATGTTGTTAAACATGTTTTGAGTGGAAGTGATAATATTCTTGTTAATAAAATTCCCAATTCTTATATATGTACATTTTGTCAGCTAGGCAAAAGTCATAAACTTGCATTTCCAGATTCTGAGACTGTGTATAATAATGCACTTGAACTAGTTGCTGCAGACCTTTGGGGTCCTGCTCCAATTAGCACTGATTATGGTTACAGATATTATATTTCCTTTGTTGATGCATATTCTAGACATGTATGGATATATTTATTAAAATCAAAATCTGAGACTAACAATGCAGTGATACAATTCATCACAAATGTTGAAAGGCAGACAAATAGTCAGGTAAAAATTATGCAGACAGATGGAGGTAAGGAATTTTTGCCATTAAGGAGATATTTTCAAAACAATGGAATTACACATAGGGTCACATGCCCTTACACATCTGAGCAAAATGGCCTTATTGAAAGAAAACACAGACATATTGTTGAAACTGGTCTAACTCTATTAGCACAAGCATCAATGCCACTAAAATTCTGGCCTGATGCCTTTTCTACTGCAGTTTATTTGATAAATAGACTGCCCACAAAAGTACTTGAATACAAAAGTCCAATAGAAGTGCTAACTAAGGTCAGACCAGACTATCAAACATTAAAGATATTTGGATGTCAGTGTTTTCCTTATCTAAGGCCATATAACTCACATAAACTTGACTACAGGTCCACACCCTGCACATTCTTGGGTTATCCCACAAATCAAAAAGGCTATAAGTGCCTTGACAACAATGGCAGAGTATACATATCTAGACATGTAATATTTAATGAGCATATATTTCCTTTTAGCAATGTAGATATTAAGACATCTCAGAAAGTTTACAATGCAAAATATTCTGTACCTCCCATAATCTCTTCACCAGAGATAATTTTACCTTTTCAAAGTGAAGATAACCATGGCAGGGGAGATTTCTTCCCACAACACACTGTGCTCACAAGTGAACCAGGTCATGGACAAAGCACAGCATCATTGAGAATCACTGAATCAGGCAGTAACAACTCAGATGGTGCATGTCAAGCTTTGAATGATCAACAACCCACTGATGAACAGCAAGGGACCACTAATACTGAAGAAAATCACCTCACTGTCCCTGCAAGCACTGGTCACCACATGATAACAAGGGCAAAGAGTGGTATATTCAAGCCAAAAGTCTACAGCATTGAATCAAACATAAGTGAACCTAGCACATATCAACAAGCTGTTGCAGATGGCAACTGGAAAGCAGCTATGAAAGAAGAATATGATGCTTTAATTAAAAACAATACATGGGATCTTGTGCCACAACCTATAAATAAAAATATTATAGGATGCAAGTGGACATATAAGCTAAAGAAAAATCCAGATGGCTCAATCCTTAGGCATAAAGCAAGATTGGTGGCAGAGGGATTTTCACAACAAAATGGGTTTGACTTTAATGAAACCTTTTCCCCTGTTGTGAAACCAACAACAATCAGAATAATTTTAACAATTGCTTTGCATAAGAATTGGGTCATTCAACAATTAGATGTAAATAATGCTTTTCTTAATGGTGAATTGCAGGAAGAAGTATATATGGAGCAACCACATGGATTTATAAAGAGTGGAAGTGAACAACTTGTGTGCAAACTCAACAAAGCACTTTATGGTCTCAAACAGGCACCTAGAGTCTGGTTTGAGAAACTCAAGTCTACTCTATGCAGACATGGATACAATCAAACAAAATCTGATAACTCTTTGTTTATTAAATTTCTAAATCATACAATCACATATATACTAATTTATGTGGATGACTTTATCATTACAGGAAACAGCAAACCTGAAATTGACAACATCACACAACACTTAAAGAAAGAATTTTCCATCAAAGATCTAGGAGAGTTAAGTTATTTTTTAGGCATCGAGGTCAAGAGGGTGTCAAATTCAGAAATTCATCTTAACCAGAAAAAATATATCAGTGAAATTCTTGTCAAGGCCAAGATGGATAAGGCTAATTCTCTTCCCACTCCTATGACAAGTAATCTACACCTCTCAAAAACCAAAGGAGATCCAATTCTGAATGACAAACAATACAGGAGCATAGTGGGAGCACTGCAGTACGTGACCATAACCAGACCAGACATCACATACAGTGTTAATAAAGTCAGCCAATTTATGCAAAAACCACTAGATACGCACTGGAAGGCTGTCAAGAGAATTTTGCGATATCTAAAAGGATCTATTAATCATGGACTAATTCTACAATCATGTTCTTTACTGCATATTACTGGCTACTCTGATTCTGATTGGGCTACAGATTATGACGACAGAAAATCAACTACAGGTTATTGTGTGTTTTTAGGCAAAAATCTCATATCTTGGTATGCTAAAAAGTAGCAAACTGTATCAAGGTCTAGTACAGAAGCAGAATACCGAAGCACAGCTAGTACTACTGCAGAAATTATGTGGATAAAGTCACTCTTAAGCGAATTACACGTCAAATTCAATAGCAAAGCTACAATATGGTGTGATAATCAAAGTGCTATCTCTCTTACTGCCAATCCAGTTTTACACTCTCGTATGAAACATATAGAACTGGATCTATATTTCATACGAGAGCAAGTTGACAAAGGAGAATTGAGAGTTGACTACGTACCTTCCACTTACCAAAAGGCTGATATTCTGACCAAACCTCTGTCAAGACAGAGCTTCACTCGCTTCAGACACGAGCTCAACGCCGACGAAGCCAACAGTAATCTGCGATCTAAAGCACAGATTTATATACCTAAAGCTCAACAAGTGTCACCTAAAGTCTACAGCAACCACCAACTCAGCGTTGATGAAGCCGAGAACAACCTGAGATTCAAGATCAATACTTGTACAGCTGAAACTTCTCAAGGGTCACTTAAGTCATATACTGACCAGCAACAGAACTTGAACTCTCAAACAAGCATGTCGAAGCATTTGACAGAGAATAACACCTCTTAATCATAGAGGTTTCTGATTGGCGTCTACAGGTGTAAATCGCCTAATTTAATTTTCTCTGAACTTGCAAGTTCGCGGCAGATCTGAAATCGCTCACAAACCCTAAACCTAATTTGGGTTTGAAGGGGGTGAATTAGCGAACAATAGAATGACTGCAAGTATTTCTTTCGGGTTATATTATAACCTATTCATTATTGCGGGTTGTAGCATTTTGGGCCAACCGCAGCCCATTACTAATGTTTTATCATCACTGCCTATATATAAAGGCTTATGTAATACAGATTGTAATAGTTAGTTCTATGATCTGAATAAAATCATTTCAACAACAACATTTTACACATTTTCTTTCTTTAATAACCCAAGGCGGACCAAAATAAAAGAGATCAAGGGAAGGAGGAAATTAGTCACGTGAGTGAGGCGGATCTGTGCTAGCCTAAGGGAAGGAGTTGCAATGAAGCTCGGTGACGTGTGTGAGGTTGGTGAGTTTCAGGCTACAAGTGGTGGGCGAAGGTGGAAATGTGTTGGATGATGAGGTGAGGGGGACGTGAGGCCATATGGATGTTTGCTTCAACATTTTTTTATATATAGAAAAGAATGGTAGAACAGAACGAAAAGAAAGGATAGTGAGAGAAATGCCATATGAATCAAACTTGTAAATCAACAAATGGAATAACAATGGTCAACAGCTGAAAATATAAATTGGTAATGGCTATTGGTTATTTAAAGTGAGAAATGAATGGTCACATCCAAAAGCCAAAATTACGGAACCGACACGATAACCATTTAGTGAATTCTACTGCACTCGGAACTTCAAAACACAGAATTGACTATGTCGTAGAGATCAGCATGACTAGACGATCAAAACGGTATACAGATATTAGTGATACGACCATTTGATCAAAAGTCGATAATCGGTACCGAAAATGCAGCTAAAATGCCAGAATTAAGACAAACGGAGCAATATCAGTTCAAATTTGAAGAAACGAAATATGACTTCTCACTGGAAGAGAATTTACAAATTTATTATGTAAAATTATTCAAGTTCGAAAAATATTTTATTACCATCGATTATTATCTGATATGAATTTAAAATTATACAATAAAATAAACTTTAATATTAACTGATGGAAATTTACCAATTACTATGTTTAAGAAGGCGTATTCCAATTATTAATTTTTTTATTTTCGAATTCAAATATTTAAAATTTCACAAAAATTCAATTAATTAACTAAATAAAACCACTAAAATTTACAGGTCATTACATAATCTAAATTTGGTTTTAATTAAAAAGGTAGTTCAAACATCATTACATTACTTTTAAAGCCAATTTTGTAAACTTTACAATTTATATACATACACATACACACACATATATATAATGTATATATACGTATGTACACATACACACATATTTATATACATACTATATATATATATATATATATATATATACACAAATTAAATTAATATTCTAAAACAAAACAACACAAATTATACTTAAATAATTTGCAATTAAAAACCATACTTTCAAAACAAAATAACTAGCCATAAGTCCAAACGTTAAACAAAGAAATAAATAGAAGGAAATTCAAAGGTTTCCCCTTTTTTCTTTTTTCTTTTTTATTTTGAAAAAAAATATGAAATTTAAATTCATTTAATTTACATCTAAATAATACTCAAAATATTTCAAAGGATTTCTAAAACATCCTTCAATCCATAACTCTATAATATGTATTATGATTCATTAATATGATAATTCCAAAATTTTATCATACCAATGTTTTCTAAAAAAAAGGATTTGAAGAATTTGGCATATATGAATTCGTGACAATTCAATCTAGATTTAAATTACATGTATACATAATAATTAAACAAAAAGAACATAAGTGAATCCATGATTGGCACTATTAGTATAAAGATTTTCTTGTTAGGTTATGACTTTGATTAAGGTTTGCTTGAAAGGGGTCCCTCCTTCTAGCCCCAAAATGTTGGTGAGATTTTTCATCTCACAACACCAAATTCCTAGTAAGGCAATAATATGGTTGATTACCCTATTAGTATTGAATCGACAAATTTAAGTAATATTAAATTTTCCTTTAATGTGGTAATTATGTTGTGGCGTGCTTATAAAATTATAAAGAAGCGCTTGAACTATTTGTTAAAATTCTTAAGTTACTTAAGCGCCAAATTTAGCAAAATAAAAGTTAAATAGAATCTGCTAAAAGCAGAAAGTAATGAGTGCAGTGAAGTCAAGGAAATAAGATTTAAGCGGTTTGGATTTCAAAAAATCCTGCATCCACGGATCAATTATTTTATTATCTTCCATCTTCTTCTTAAAATGCTTTTAACAGTAGAAAAAGTTCAAATGTATAAGGTAAATTTTTAGAGAATTAATCAAAAGTTCATTTCTCTGCTATAGTACTTTCCTATTTATAGTAGAAATTCTCTTATGGATTTTTTACGTCACCCTTCTACATTCATCCACCGTCTGATGTTGCAATATGCTATCAGTTAATCGATGTAATGTATATAAATTGTTGACGTGGCTATAGGTGGGAAAGTTTGTTATTGGCGGGATGTTTTGGATATAAGCGGGACAATTTGACTTTGAATTTTTTGTTGGGAAATTTTGGTGTTCCAAGATGGTCTTCATGGGATATGTCCCTTCTTCATGAGGAACGATGGACTTTGTTTTGAGATGGCAACATGGTTTCCTGTTGTGTAGCTGATCTCTGTACTTTATATTTTACCGGTTCAAAAGATGATGAAATGCAACTTGGTTAAAGAAAAATAGTTAAATCTAGTAAGACTGATTAGATTCGTTATCATGTAAAGTTTTTCAACGGTGTATTAACATAGTACCATAGGTGCCTATTATCACGTGATGTCCTTACATGACTTTAGCGTAGTTTTAGTTTGTTAAATTGCAATTTCGGTTCAATTTAATCCAATTAACCTTTTCACTACATGGATAATTTTTGTCGGGCTTTTTATTTATGCAGTTATTGCGGTACGTAGATTTATGGAAATGTAGTTTGCCTGCACATTTAGTTATAGTTTATTTATGTTGTGCGGTTAGTTTTGCATAATAGGCTAATATTATGATGCAGTTTTATTGTATGGAAAAATGATTTTACAAATAATGGTGCAGGTTTCAAAGATGGCTTGTGGCCTAGGAGGTGATGGCATTGTATGAGGGTATGACGCCGCAGTCTGCGGTAAACATTGTGGTGTAATCCTATGTGGATTCTGAGAAGCTTAAGCATTTACTTTGCTTTGTGATGGCATAGTTTAATTTGTATTATCGTCTGGTTTGTTTACCATAGCGCATCACTTCTCCAAACCGGCATAGTATGTTATGTGATTCATGCTTATGTTCAATGCAATTTTCCATATGAATATGTGGCACGTGTTTGCTTTAGGACAATGATATATGTTGGTTATTGTGTTGTAATTATTATAAATGGTTTGGATATACGTAGTACAATTCACTGGACGACTTATTTCCTTTTAAGGGACTACTATGTTATGGGTTTAGCAGATTTTCCAATCATGTCAAGTTCATTTTACTGCACTTTACACGTGGTATCTTTGGGGATCTGTCTAGTTCATTGCTTGATTTAGGCTATTTCATTATGCCATGCAATTATTTTGTTCACTAGGCTGTGCACCATACAATACGATCGAAAATCAATGTGACACTTAATATCACTTAAAAATTGGATCGAACGAATAAACTTCTACAAATTGATATTTGTTAGTTAATAATAGAAATTAAAATTCAAACTAACAAGAATAATAAGATGTTGCAACTTAGAAATAAAAATTCAAAATAGCTACACATGATTTCAATGCAACAATATGGCTAAATATTTATGCAACTCATTTCTCATGAATGTGTTAAACATATAAAATTTGTAGAAAAACAATTCACGCGTGAAGCGTCTGCTATCATCACATGGAAAGCTCGCATCATAATGCTCATTATCGAAAATGCATTTCTGTTACCGATAATTGTTTATGTATAGGGATTTAGTTTGAATCTAAACAAATATACTGATTATAACATACATGAGGACATTTGAATTGAATATGTAATTATTGAAGAAGTAAAAACAAAGAAGGATGATGCAGATGGATTAAATGAAAATGAGAAAATAACGATTGATCTGACTGTTGATTTTATTACATATGAAGTAATTTTTTCTTCTAACTTTATACTTAGTTGGTTTTTCATTTTTGTTAATAAGTTCTATTTTTATAGGTTTTTAACTCTTGTGTTAAGTTTATAAATTGATGTCAAACCAAAGCAAGAGAAGCAAAAAATATAGGGCATGTGAAACAAATGTACCTAGTGTAACAACCTGCCCTTCTGAACACATTAATTCAACGTGTAAAAATGGTGTTTGAACTCATGTCGTGCCAAAAGTACAAATTTTTAAGTTAAGATAGTTTGTATGCTACAAAGATAAACATAAATTTTAAATATCTACACTTTCACATCTCAGAATGTAAGGAATAAAATATATATAACTGAAAATAAACCAAATGTATTTGCTTAAACAAATGGTGACCAAATATTGGAAACAAACTAGGGAAAGTTCCTGATAAATAACTGAAAGGATAAATAAATATGTGTTCGGTTAATACAATAAGCTATAGATGGAATGAAAAAAAATAAAAATAACTCCAGTGCACATGGTCACCTTCTCCATGTATTTTACTCTAGTCATGCCACCATACTACCATGTCAACCTGTAAAGTAGCAAAAAGAAGGAAAGATAGAGAGGGTAAGACATAGTCCGTTGAGTAAAAATATCACTAATAGCAAGGTGCTATAGGTAGATAAATTATCATTTATAATCTACACAATCCGATTGTGTTTACCTAAACAAGTACATCTAAATTCGGTAAGTTAGCAAACTTATATAATATAGGACAGCCTAGGTAGACTTAAAGTCTAACATAAAGTACATGGGTTCCACCCGAAGGTTGGACACTCCAAAACTCGGTAAACCTAACTACATACCGAGTATAAAATCTCAATAGTAAATCTCTTATATAACTACATTACTATAACATATCGAGTATAAAGTCTCGATGGTAAACTACCTATATAATCAAACTACCGCGTTTTACACTCTCCTTATTTTATCTGTTAGAACAAAGAGATCAAGTAATTTACCATTTTCGGCTTACTACTTATTTTCTAATTAAAATACTTACCATTTTCATCTTTATCTAGTGAAAACTGTAATTATTGGAGTTGGTTTAGTATTCATATTTTGACACCAAATATTTCAGTTAAATCTTTATAATAGTTTCTTGTGAAATAAAAATTCCATTTTCTAAGTATTTAATTTGAAGACCAAGAAAATAATTTAATTCGCCTATATGGGACATTTCAATTTTTTTTCTTATGATATCAGTAAAATCAGTATAAAGCTTATCATTAGTTGATCCAAAAATAATGTCATCAACATACGTATAAATAATAAGTTATTATTTTCAAATATTATAAAAAGTTTGAATATACTTTTCCAAAATCAGAATTAATTAAATAAATTTTTATTCCGTCATACCAAGCACATAGTGCTTGTTTCAGGCAATAAAGTGCCTTTTTTACATTTACAAACATGGTCTGGATATTTTGCATGTTTAAACAAGTGTGGTTATTCTACATGTACATTTCCTTTTATAAAATTGTTTAAGAAAATGATATTTACGTACATTTGATATAGTACGGTATTACGGTGACATGCAAAAGCTAGTAGTATTCTAATTGTTTCAAAATCTGAAACAAGAGGAAAACTCTCATTATATACGATTCCTTCCTCCTAATTATATCCTTAAGTAACCAATCTAGCTTTATTTCTAACAATATAACCATTTTCATACTTGTATTTTTATACCTATCTAGTTACCGATTGATCATTAGGTCCTAGGACTAATTCTTATACATTATTTTTTTGAAATTGACTTAATTCCTCTTATATTGCTGTTATCCAATATTCGCCTTTACCAGCTTCTTTATAGTTTTTTGATTCAATAGTAAAAATATATGTCATATGACTCATTTCATTTAGTTATCTCTTTAAAACTTCACTACTTATGTCTCCTAAAACATTTTCGATAGGATAGTCTCTTAAAATTCAAGGGGTTACTTTGCTTATAAATTTTTTGGAGATTCATTTATTTGTCAAGTATTTTCATTTAGTTTATCTTGTTCGGTATTTTGCATAGTATTTGTAGATTGACTAATATTGGTTATTTTATTATCATCAACAATTTTGTTAATGTTTTCATTCAAGGAAACATGTAAGGTTTCTTCAATTGTATTTGTTTTTTAATTGAAAATTTGGTAAGCTTTAACTTTTTTTGAATAAATGACAAAGATCATCATCTTTACAGTCAAACTTACCTAGATTATCTTTTGTGTGTAAAATAAAATATTTTGCTCCAAAAACTCTAATATAAGGTATCTTAGGTTTTCTTTGATAGAAAAAAGTTCATATGCAATACTTTTTGTTTTTGGTCTTATTGATACTCGGTTTAGAACATATCAAGTGGTAGAAACTGCTCCAGTCCAAAAACTCTAAGGTATAGCGGTGCTATTCTGTAATGTTCTAGTGCACTCTTGAAAAGTTATGGTTAATTCCCCTTTTAATAAAAAAGTTTGCACGATCATCATTTTAGAACTCTCCTCCATGATTGCTTCTAATATTTTTTTTAGCTTTTAAATCTTTTGAATTAATTTATAAATATTTCAAAAGTATCATCATTTTAGACTACTACGTTATGAGTTTAGCAGATTTTTCAATCATGTCATGTTCATTTTACTGCACTTTGCACGTGGTATCTTTGGGGATATGTCTAGTTCATTGCTTGATTTAGGCCATTTCATTATGCCATGCAATTCTTTTGTTCACTAGGCTGTGCACCATACACTACGATCGAAAATCAACGTGACACTTAATATCACTTAAAAATTGGATCGAACGAATAAACTTCTACAAATTGATCTTTGTTAGTTAATAATAGAAATTAAAATTCAAACTAACAAGAATAATAAGATGTTGCAACTTAGAGATAAAAATTCAAAATAACTACACATGATTTCAGTGCAACAATATGGCTAAATATTTATGCAACTCATTTCTCATGAATGTGTTAAACATATAAAATTTGTTGAAAAACAATTCACGGGTGAAGCATCTGCTATCATCACATGGAAAGCTCGTATCATAATGCTCATTGTCAGAAATGCATTTCTGTTACCGATAGTTGTTTATGTATAGGGATTTAGTTTGGATCTAAACAAATATACTGATTATAACATACATGAGGACATTTGAATTGAAGATGTAATTATTGAAGAAGTAAAAACAAAGAAGGATGATGGAGATGGATTAAATGAAAATGAGAAAATAACGATTGATCTGACTATTGATTTTATTACATATGAAGTAATTTTTTCTTCTAACTTTTGTACTTAGTTGGTTTTTCATTTTTGCCAATAAGTTCTATTTTTATAGGTTTTTAACTCTTGTGTTAAGTTTCTAAACTGATGTCAAACCGAAGCAAAAGAAGCAGAAAATATAGGGCATGTGAAACAAATGTACCTAGTTTAACAACCTGCCCTTCTGAACACATTGATTCAACGTGTAAAAATGATGTCTAAACTCATGTTGTGCCAAAGTACAACTTTTAAGTTAAGATAGTTTGTATGCTACAAAGATAAACATAAATTTTAAATATCTACACTTTCACGTCTCAGAATGTAAGGAATAAAATATATATAATTGAAAATATTTGCTTAAACAAATGGTGACCAAATATTGGAAACAAACTAGGGAAAGTTCCTGATAAATAACTGAAAGGATAAGTAAATATGTGTTCGATTAATACAACAAGCTATAGATGGAATGACAAAAAACAAAAATAACTCCAGTGCACATGGTCACCTTCTTCATGTATTTTACTCTAGTCATGCCACCATACTGCCATGTCAACCTGTAAAGTAGCATAAAGAAGGAAAGAAGAGAGGGTGAGACATAGTCCGATGAGTAAGAAATATCACTAATAGCAAGGTGCTATAGGTAGATAAATTATCATTTATAATCTACACAACCCGATTGTGTTTACCTGAACAAGTACATCTAAATTCGTTAAGTTAGCAAACTTATATAATATAGGACAGCCTAGGTACACTTAAAATCTAACATAAAGTACATGGATTCCACCCGAAGGTTGGACACTCGAAAACTCGGTAAACCTAACAACATACCGAGTATAAAATCTCAATAGTAAATCGCTTATATAACTACATTACTATAACATATCGAGTATAAAGTCTCGATGGTAAGCTACCTATATAATCACACTACCGCTTTCTACACTCTCCTTAGTTTAACTGATAGAACAAAGAGATCAAGTAACTTACCGTTTTTGGCTTACTACTCATTTTCTAATTAAAATACTTTCCATTTTCGTCTTTATCTAGTGAAAACTGTAATTACTAGAGTTAGTTTAGTATTCATATTTTGACACCAAATATTTTAGTTAAATCTTTATAATAGTTTTCTTGTGAAATAAAAATTCCATTTTCTAAGTATTTAATTTGAAGACCAAGAAAATAATTTAATTCGCCTATATGGGACATTTCAAATTTTTTTCTTATAATATCAATAAAATCGGTATAAAGCTTGTCATTAGTTGATCCAAAAATAATGTCATTAACATACGGATAAATAATATGTTATTATTTTCAATTATTATAAAAAGTATGAATGTACTTTTCCAAAATCAGAATTAATTAAATAGCTTTTTAGTCCGTCATACCAAGCACATAGTGCTTGTTTCAGGCAATAAAGTGCCTTTTTACATTTACAAACATGGTCTGGATATTTTGCATGTTTAAACAAGTGTGTTCATTCTACATATACATTTCCTTTTATAAAATTGTTTAAGAAAATGCTATTTACGTACAGTTGATATAGTACGGTATTACGGTGACAAGCAAAAGCTAGTAGTATTCTAATTGTTTCAAAATGTGAAACAGGAGCAAAACTCTCATTATATACGATTCCTTCCTCCTAATTATATTCTTAAGTAACCCATCTATCTTTATTTCTAACAATATAACCATTTTCATACTTTTATTTTTATATACCTATCTAGTTACCGATTGATCATTAGGTCCTAGGGCTAATTCTTATACATTATTTTTTTGAAATTGATTTAATTCCTCTTATATTTCTGTTATCCAATATTCGCCTTTACCGGCTTCTTTAAAGTTTTTTGATTCAATTATACAAATATATGTCATATGACTTATTTCATTTAGTTATCTCTTAGTTAAAACTTTACTACTTATGTCTCCTAAAACATTTTTGATAGGATAGTCACTTAAAATTCAAGGGGTTACTTTGCTTATATATTTTTTGGAGATTCATTTATTTGTCAAGTATTTTCATTTAGTTTATCTTGTTCGGTATTTTGCATAGTATTTGTTGATTGAGTAATATTGGTTATTTTATTATCATCAACGATTTTGTTAATGTTTTCATTCAAGGAAACATGTAAGGTTTCTTCAATTGTATTTGTTTTTTAATTGAAAATTCGGTAAGCTTTAACTTTTTTTGAATAAATGACAAAGAATCCTTCATCATCTTTACAGTCAAACTTACCTAGACTATCTTTTGTGTGTAAAATAAAATATTTTGCTCCAAAAACTCTAATATAAGATATCCTAGGTTTTCTTTGATAGAAAAAAGTTCATATGCAATACTTTTAGTTTTTCGTCTTATTGATACTCGGTTTAGAACATATCAAGTGGTAAAAACTGCTCCAGTCCAAAAACTCTAAGGTACAATGGTGCTATTTTGTAATGTTCTAGTGCACTCTTGAAGAGTTATGGTTAGTTCCCCTTTTAATAAAAAAGTTTGCACGATCATCATTTTTAGAACTCTCCTCCGTGATTGCTTCTAATATTTTTTTAGCTTTTAAATCTTTTGAATTAATTTATAAATATTTCGAAAGTATCACTTTTGTGCTTTAAAAACCAAATCCGAGTATATCTTGAAAAATCGCCAAACAATTATAAAAACATACTTAATATGATTTATTGATCTAACTTGAGTCGGACAAAATAAATCTAATTGAAGTAATTCCAAAGGTGGATTAGTAGAAATTTCAATTATAGACTTAAAAGATGATTTTCTTAGTTTACCTTTTGGCAAGTGTCGCATAAGTTATTTACTTTAATATACATTTTGGTAGACGTCTTACAATTTCATGTTTCGGCTTTTTTTTATGATTTAAAGTCAATATGGCAAAAGAGTTTGTGCCAAAGCCTTGGATTATTCGAATTTGCTACAAGGCACATGTTAGTGTCGTTATTAACTTTCACATTTAAGATGTCAAAATTTTATTTTCTTATACCTTCAAAAATTAATCTTCCATTTTAGTCAAAAATATTATAACTATCTTTTTCAAAATAAATTTTAAAATCTTTATCATATAGTTGACTATTATAAGATTGTTTTCTAAAACTTTTAACTAAGTAAGCACTAGTAATTAAGGGTGAGTTTGGATTACCATCATTGCCGAGGTCTCCAATTCTGATGATATATCCTTTGGAATTGAAACTGAAGGATACGACACCTCCATCCATTAGTCTGGTATTGGTTAACATATTGGAGTTTCCCGTCATGCGGTTGGTGTTGTGCATAAATTGCACAAATGCGGAAAAACAATAAATAGGATCTATATTTGACAATTTGAACTCACTTAATCTAGCAATAATTATTCTGTTACTCCAAATAAATAGTAAATAACTATAAAGAAGGAAAAGAGACGCACAATATTTATACTGGTTCCACTATCATCAAGATAGTGTGCGTCCAGTCCAATGGAGAGATTTTTATTACACTTGAGAGAATTACATAAGATTACAAGATAAGAGTTTACATACCAAAGCCCTAAATTAGAAATAACAAGATGAGACACTCCTTTGGGGATCACTGGCTGAATACTAGGATGGATTTACAATGAAGTCTACCCACAATATATAGCCAACATAAATTCATGTGAATCATCAATCAAATTATCAAAATATGGTGAGAAGATAATGGAGGCAAATTACAATGGTAACAAATCGCGCAAATATAGCAAGTAATTCACTCGTTCCAAAGATGGAAGAAAATAATTCCAAAGCAATGCGATTACGAAGAAAGATATAATATGCATATCTTTTTGTATATATATTATTCCATAACATGCGCATGCATATATTTCCTTACCATCTCATTCAAATGCAATCCAATTATTTATGCATTTCCATAATGAACAAACGTGATTACTTTCTCTTTTGCATATTTGTTTCCTTCTATTTTTGTATCACCAAAATTTAACACTCCACCTTGATGCAAAATCACATATCTCCAACACCCTACATCGACTCAAGTTCTCTTCCCAACGTAAAATTTTTAAAATCAAACTCCACCTTCAACCAAAATCTCTTAACGAGATACAAACCAAAAATGAATATCTACCCAATGGGTTCCGCAAGGCCACCCTGCATCACACCTTGCGAACGAGCTCAGACTATGTCCCCGCCTGCTAACAAAATGTTGCAAATATCCAAAATCAAAAGAAGGTAGATACCAAAATAATCTCAAAGCCACCAAGGCCAAAAAATTCTCTCAATCACCAATCCAAATACGGAGCCCAAAAACAAAGCCAATAAACATAACAAGGCTAACCCAAATCTCTGTATATAAGAAAAATCTCTCTCCTTCCACATCCCATGTAAATCAACATAAGACTCTCACATCAACATCGAGCCATAAAGTAGATACAAGTTCCCAAATCCAACTGTCCCTTCAACACGGTAAACTTCTTATCACCAAATTTTCAAGACTGAAACGCTCTTCTCTCTCTCAATATTATCTCCTCCGTCTTTATCTTCAATATTGCACAAAATCTCTTTTTTCGTCCAAATGAGTAATATCATAATTACCACCGGATCTATACTTTTTCAAGACGCCATTGATGCACAAATCTAAATAAATCGCCTTGCTCCGATACCAATCTGTTGTGCAAAAACTGCACAAATGCAAAAAAATTAAACAGAATCTGGATTTGCCAATTTGAACATCACTTAATCTAGCAATAATTATTCTATTACTCCAAATAAATAGTAAATAACTATAAAGAAGGAAAAGAGATGCACAATATTTATTCTGGTTTCACTATCATCAAGATAGTGTGCGTCCAGTCCAATGGGGAGAGATTTTATTATACTTGAGAGAACTACAAAAGATTACAAGATAAGAGTTTACATACCAAAGTCCTAAATTAGGGATAACAAGAAGAGACACTCCATTTGGGGATCACTGGCTGAATACCAGGATGAGTTTACAATGAAGTCTACCATCATAGCCAACATAAATTCATGTGAATCATCAATCAAATTATCAAAATATGGTTAGAAGATAATGGAGGCAAATTACGGTGGTAACAAATCGTGCAAATATAGCAAGTAATTCACTCGTTCCAAAGATGGAAGAAAATAATTCTAAAGCAATGCGATTACGAAGAAAGAAATAATATGCATATCTTTTTGCATATATATTATTCCATAACATGTGCATGCATATATTTCCTTGTCATCTCATTCAAATACAATCCAGTTATTTATGTGTTTCCATAATGAACAAACGTGATTACGTTCCCTTTTGCATATCTGTTTCCTTCTATTTGTGATTTTGTATCACCAAAATTTAACGGTTGGAACATCCACTGCCTAGGATCCATCTTTTCGTTTTACTAACGTGCGTGGATAGCTGTAAAAAATAAATAAATATATTGGTACCCACTTCCCACATTAGGATCCTAAGGTTAAGTTTAATTTAGGTAACCATACCTAGTAGGGTTTGGTAAAACCTTTAAACAGTAATTAATATTAGTATGAACACCAGAAAAAAATTATCTATATATTTCTTTTTAAAAAGATTATTATTAGTTTTAGAAATCCATATTTTTATTATCTTATTTCAGATATTCCTTTTTTCTTTGTAGAGTTGCTAGAATTTTAAATTTCACATATAGATAACTATTTTCTTTGGATTTTTCTTGTTTTTATTTTTCTTGAAATCCAACCCATTTTTATTATGTGATGATCTAGAAATCTTTATCAAATTTGATAAATTTCTGGCCTTTATTAAATTTCAAAATATTTGTAGAAATCATTTCTATTTTTCTTTAAAATCTAAATTTTTGGAATTAAAATTTTTGTTTTTGCAGTTCATTCATAATTTTCTTTTGATAATTTGACAATTTCATTTCTGTACGAGTCAAGCTTATTTTCTATTGCTGAAATTTTATTTGTTAAATATTGAAACGTGCTTTGTGGAATTTCTAATTATTTAGACATTTTAACTAAGCCACTATTTTTATTTTATAAAGTATCAATTCCACTTTCTGAAAAATCAGTTCTAGAATTTAAATTGTCATTTGAAAAGTTTAAATCTTTAAATCCTTCAAAAAATCAATTTCTTCAGATAAATCCAATTTTTCATGAAATAATTTTTTTGTTCCATTTGAGGAATAGATTTTTCTATGGACTATTTTTGATTTTCAATTAATTCTTCCAAAATAGTTTTCTTATCTTTTAACATGGTAATTTTTAATTCAACCCTATTTAAGTTAACCATAGTTTCTTTATGAGTTTTTCGTAAATTTCTACATATGTTACCTAATTCTATGCAGAATTTAAATAATTCATTATACGTTAAACCAGATTGTACCTTATCTTTTGTGGCTATAAAAATGATGTTAACTTGTTCACTATCACTACCGCTCTCCGAAAATGATGAGGAGTCTAATTCATCCCATGGCTTAAAATGCATACCTTTTCTTTTGTTGAATTTCTCAAATTTATTTTTGTTCTTGAACTCTTTTTTCCATTATTTTGAGGTGGACACTCCTTTATGAAATGACTGAACTTGTTGTAGCCGAAGCATTTTTAGTCCTATGTTATTGTTGTCGTTATTGCCTCTCTTTACTAGCTATTTTTAACTTTCTATAATTTTTTGTGATGAAGGCCATTTCATCCTTGTCTAGTTTAGAGTCCTCCTCAATCTGAAATGCTATGGTCCTTTTCTTCTGGTTCTTATTTTCCTAAACTATAAATTTACTTCAAAGGCCATTAGATTACCGATTAACTCTCAACCATGAGTTGTGAAAGATCGTTAGCTTCTTCAATGACTAACACTTCTTTTTATCAATCATTTATCAAGGATTTTTTTTACTACATCAAGTTTATATATAGTTTCACCTAAACTAATTGGTGCATTTGTAATACCTTTCATATAAGAGTACATATTATAAATAGTTTCATTATCCTTTACTCTTAGATTCTAAAATTGATTTTTAGCATAGAAATTCATGACTATTTAACCTTAATAGTGCCTTGGTGGGTGACTTGTAAAGAGTGTCAAATATCTAAGCGATTTTTCACGTTATAACTCTAATAAATTCACTTTTATATAAGGCACAAAAAAGAATATTCATAGCCTTTGAATTATTGTTCACAACTGTAAGGGGGTCCATAGTTCAATGTTGTAGTTGGAGCTTCATATTGAGTTTGTTTGGCATCCCAAATTTCAAGACCATTTGCTTCCACATATATTTTCATCCTAGTTGACCAAAAATTATAATCACACTAGACCTTCTAAAAAAGTGCTTATATGTGCTATATTAATAAAATTTTCAATAAACCATGTTACGGTTTATGAATTATCCTTCTCTGATACCAAATAAAAATATAGTGGATCATGTATACATGGCTAAGCTATAGATATAAGTGCATAAATAAAATTGTAAGCTGACTATATATAAAATATAGTAAGGTAAAGTATGTGCACACTATGATTTTTTACATTGATTCGGACCATCGTCCTGTGTCCAATCCTAAAATCTCCATTCTAGCTTTTTACTCGCAAAACACCTCGTTTCATCCATAGGAATTTGTTTATACATGTGTCTGAGCTGTTAAATAGGTCTTTTCACAAACTTGACACAAATAGACAATGGCGGTATATTTATTAAGGTACACTAATATGCATGATACAGTACAAGCTCCTATAACTCATAAAAAATGGCTTGTAGATGAATGTGCGAGAGTTTGGGTAGTTAGAAATCAAAATATTGATGATAATTGTTGAATTGTTGTCGATTTGAATGTAATAGGAAAATTAGGCTTTTCGAAAATATATTAGAAAATTTGAAGCGTGTAAGGTGATTAATCCTCTTGGAAACTAAGTTACTTATAGAATTAAAAAGGTTTGAAGATGAGATACGATTGTTTTCCTTTAGAGAAAGTTGCATCCGGAGGAAAAAGAAGAAACACGAAAATTCGATTTGAAAAGAAACTTTAAATCGGTCTTTAGAATTTTGATACAAATTCATGTACCAGCGGCTTACCACCGATGGACAAATAAAGATGAAAATTCTTTAAAAGCCTTAAAAATTTATTAACGAAATTTATAAAATAAAATAAAAATAATATTGAGGACCCTTAAGGCTTTGGAATGGTGGCATGTGATTCTTGTGAGTTTAAAAATACATGTAGGACAAAACAACTCTCATATATGCAGTCTTCTAGTGTTCTTCATTTTGATGATTCCATGAAGCTATAGAGCTGTTCTTCTAAATTTTTAGAGCTCTACGATGATTTCGCATTGATCTTCCTGCTTAGACTATAGTGTGGAGTTGTCATCATAAAATCTAAGAATCTTACTCTACTAGCCCTTTATTTTTTTCAAGAGAAGCTAGAAAAATCAAAGATTGTACCACGTACTCCGTACTCATTCTCCTAAAATAATAAAATATAAAAGCCCTTAACTGGATGTAGGTTCATCTAGAACCTCACTAGTATAAAATCTTATATCTTACTACTTTTCTATGATATATTAACATTCTCAACGTATGGGTGCTCTTCTCCTTAGGAGGACCACTCATTTTCCTTAAAAAAAATTACATTTCCAACACTACCTATACATTACAACTTTCAGATTGCGTGACGTCTTCAAGAATCGATTGTAATTTTGAATCTAGTTGAAAAAATCAATAACCATTGGTTATAATTTGCGCAATCTCGCAATCTAATATTCAAAAACTATAGCAAAGTAATTTCTGTCGATGCTTCATTGATTTGAAAATTTGTCTTCTCCATGTTCGGTCCTAACAACATCATGTTGTTTTCATCCTACCCACTCTTCATCTATTTCCAACATGAGATGCGAAGTGTCATCATATATTTCTACAAATCACAATGCAATTAAGGGTGTATTTTTTTTTGTTTAGAAGTTCTTAGAGAAACTTCTAAAATATTAACAAGAACTTTTGTTGTTGTTTTCAATATTCTGATTTAAACCACTTATTCAAAAGTAATTGTTCAATACTTTCCTGCATATTATTAGTTTTTGAAAGCTAAATAATTATTTCTTCCATTTATACCCTTAAAATTTGCAAATTATAATAAATTCAAAAAATATATTTAAAGATTAAAATAAATTCAAAAAAATTAGATTTAAAGATTAAAATAATTTCAAAACTTTAAAATGAACTTGAAAGATTTCAAAATTTGAAATTTCAAATCTTTAAAATATAAATTTATAAAATAAACTTGAAATCCAAGTGTTTTAAAAAAATTCTAAAATATAATGATTTAAAAATTAATTTTTCACCGAGAATCCAAAGTTACGAAATTTTAAAAGTTATATTTCAATTTAAAAGTTTTAAAACATTTAAGAATCATTACCTGTGAATGTTAGAGATTCCATATTTAATCATTTTGAAAATTTAATTTTCCAAAATGTACTTTATTTAATTTTAAAAATATTAAGTTTTCTTAATTCAACAATTTGAAATATTTAAATTAAAAAATTTAGTGTTTCATATTAATCTTTTAATGACCGCTAACTAATAAAGAGGGATATTATAAAAGAACCATTTTATGAATTACTAATCAGAGGTTATAAAACATAAATCTTTAATAATAGTCGTAATACCTTTGATGTCATATTTTTTTTGATATCACTGTGATTCTAAAGATATTAACATATCTTAATATCACCTAAAAATAGGATCTCGCTTACTAACTCAGAATGCCCATCTACAAATATTATCAAATATTATATCACTTAAAAATAGGATCTAATTAATAAAATTAAGTGCCCGTATATACAGATATTATCGAATTTTAATATCACTTAAAAATAGGATTTAATAAATGAACTTTCTTTACAAATTTGTTCTGTATTAATTAACTAACAAATTAAAAACTAAAAAATAAAATGGTTTCAATGGAAAAATATGGCTAAATATTTGAGCAAATCATTTTCTCTTTAACGTGTTAAACATATATAATTTGTAGAAAAACAATTCACATGCGAAGCATGTGCCGTAATGCTTGTAAATTAGTAAATTATTACTTAGCAAACAATTAGTATTCACAATCCAGTATTCAAAATCAAAAGCAATTCCTTTGGTCGCAAAAACAAGGAATAAGAATTTATGCACAATTAAACAAATCCATAAATAAGTAGAATTATGGTTATAAATAGTCATTCGTTCCCCATGCTTATGTGTTTATTACTCATTCTTCTAACTATAGTATGTGCTTCTCTAAGAATTCAAACCATACAACATACGTGTTTATATGACTACTTAAAGACACCAACAATCACACATCATTAGCTACTAAAGACCCTATGTAGCCCATGAATAATGATGGTAGGAATTACTTTTAGAAGTTGCATGCACACATACAAATCAAACAACATATTTAATGTACAAAAATTTGTCTCACTCTTCTATTTCATCCTATCAATAATCACCATAACAACATAGTTGGAGTACAAATATTGAACTAATTACACTTGCGTAATATCGTTACATTATATAATGGCACATGTTTATTGTACCACATGCTTGATATAAGGAACCCAAACAACTTCAACTCCTATTTAAATTTTATTTATGGTTGAAATCATCATTGACTTAATTTTGAAATACATGTTCTAATTTTTCGTTCCTACAATGAAAGAACTTCATTAAAAGGTGAAAGTGGCTCTGATCAAGAAGATATAGACTGTAAAAGTTCCTGTGGTGAGGAGGCACTAAAATGACAGTTGAGGTTAGTATGAACATGTCTATTACTTAAAAACAAGAACCCAATCATGTATGCATGAGCAATCTGCATCACAACATTTTAAAATACTTTAATTGTGTAGGTATTCATTTTTTATTCTACCTTACTACCAACTATTCCCCTTATACACCCTGTTTTTTTTTCATTTCTCCCTGTTTATTTCCCCAAATTGATAATAATAAAATAACTCAAGACCTAAAATCAAACAAATTACTTCTTTACAAGGTTTTTGATCCTCCAATACTTTATACTTGTGTGATCAAAATCATCATCCATCTTTTCTATAGAATGACAAAGTTGAAGAAGATCATCTCGACGGTTATTTAGTTTTGTGTTGCGTGGCTCTTCTTATTATAGGTAATAGAATGCTCACTAACGATATTCTAGAATTCATTCTTCAATCTTTGTAAATGCCATAATCTGCACATTAACTGGCATGAATTTTGACTAAATCAAAACCCATCTCAATTAGGATATGGGTCGTTAGTGTTGATAAGTTGTAATGAACATAAGTATATCAAAGTGCAAACTCGTGGTGAAATAGTAAGATATAGTAGAACATATATATCGACTAAGGCTACTATCTTAGAATTAATATTATTTCTTGAATATCTGATTGCTTTGTCAATGTTGAGCATGAATGAGAAGACTTGTAACACCCCTATTTTGGTAACATTATTTAGAATATTTAATTAGTTAAATAAAATAAAATAATTTGAAGATTAATATGTTGAGATTTGATTAAATTAAGGGTAGTCGTGCCATGTTAATGTGCAAATTAAAATGAAATAACATAAGCTAATGTGTTAGCAAATGAGAAGAGCAATATGAAAATAGGAAAGGCATATACCCTAAACCCTTAGAAATGAAAATATCGTTCATTTCATTTTCACTCAAACAAAACTTTTACTAAGGCCGACCACCATTGTTATTCTCAAGGAAGACAAAGCTAGGATACAAGAGAAGAAGATAACCAATTTATCCAACATCAAATCTCACATCTTTTAATCTCAAAGCTAAGGTGAATAATTACTACGTCCAATTTTATTATGGTTTTTGTTTCAAGATAGATCCAGAATGTTTTTACAAGTTTATGCCATGTTTTGATGATAAAAGTTATATATATATGCTTGTTGATGAATTATATATGTTCATGTTAAAATTTGATGATATGTTTGACATGCAAACCCTATTAGATGACATCTAAATACCTTGAAAGTTTAAATATAGGTCATAAATGATGTTTTCGAGATAGGTTTCAATTTCTTAATTTTTTAGATTTATGTGGATTTTATATAAATTTCTAGTGAAGAAAATGATTTATTGGGTTAAAAATTATTTACGGCTAAATAAATAATTATTTAGGTTGAAATTTTTATATGTTGGAAAACATATTAACATAGATTTTTTGGGATTTTTCTAAATTTTTCCTAAGTGCTTTAATGAATATATAAAATTATTTAAGGTATGAGACTTAAATATTTTATATATTTAATAAGGAGAAGGGGCATTTTATAAAATCAAATTATTATTTAATTCTAAAATTAGTAGCAGCATTTTTCTAGAAAATAATTATTAACCAATGAGGGTTTGATAAACAAAGGCAGGTTAGTTGAAAAGTTATCTTCTTTATGTTAAAAATAAGAAAATCATGCTTTTAGCATGTTTCGGCCAATTCAGGCATAATACCTTCCAATCTAGACCTTCCAACAAAGTCGAAAAGTTATACCTTTCGATAAGGTCAACCAATGCATATGGTATCAAGCACTTTAATGAATTGGAAAGAGTCGAAGGATTCTTAGTCGAAAGATTAATAGCCACAGAGATTGGGGTATGTTGTTTTATAAACTTAAGCTTTTATCTGCTTTGCTTTCAAATCAAAGCTTTCAACTTGGTTTCTTTTGACCAGGTCAAATGTTTAAAAATAAAGGTTTTAAACCTTTCTACAAAGACGAAAGGTTGTTGCTGCTTTACTTCTATTTTGTTTTGAAACCTTCCGACATAGTTGAAAGGTTACTGCCACTTATTATTGTTTAGTTTTGAATCTACTGACACAGTCAAAAGGTTATAGCTGCTTTTTCCAACCTTTCGAAGTAGTTTCTTTCGACAAAGTCGAAAGATTAACTTATTTTAAAACCAACTTAGATGATTTACCCTTGTTTTATAATTGAAGTATAACCCAAAGCTTTCAGGAGTTGTTTTAAATGCAGAGGCCTATTGTTTTAATGATATGTTTTAAAGCTCTCGAAGCTAAGCTTTTGACGAAGTCGAAAGTTTGCTTTCAAGGATGTTAAAAGGTTTTAAAAGAAGATTTTCTACAGGTTTTAAATTGAACCCAAAGGGTTTACAAAAGGCTTATGTTTTAAGAGTTGAATGCTTTCGAAAGGATTTAATTTTTAAATGGTTTCAATGCGGTCGAAATCAAAGCTTTCGAAGGGGTCGATAGCTAGCTTCTGACAGAGTCAAAAGGTTTTATTTTCTAATGATTTTGAAAGGTTTAAAATGGAAGGTTTTCCAAAGGTTTCTTAAGGCAATGTTTTAAGTGTTTTCAAAATAGGATCTCTAAAGTTTTAATGCTTTCGAGAAAGGTTTCCAATGGCTTCGAAAGGTTTGAAGTATGATTTTGAAAGGTAAGATTTTGGCCTATTGGCCTAGATAGTCGAAGGATTTTACTTGGTTTCAAAAGAGATGCTTTCAAAGGATTTAAAAAGGGTACATTCAATGAAATAGAAAGGGGTATTTTCAAATAATTAAATGTTTTCATCAACTAAAGTTTGAGTAAAATATATATATATCATGGCAAGGTGATTTTGAATAAAACATAAAGATTTTATATTTTACTTGTATAAATTTGATTTAAAGGTTTTAAATCATGTTGAAAAATGTTTTCAAGGAAAATTACGGGATGGGATCCTTAAGTAAAAATGACTCGTATATTAGAATACCTGATGAGATTGGTATAGGGTTGCACCCTATAATTAGCTATTAGCCCCTGCTAATTATTGTCCAAAATTCCATTTTATAGGGCTTGGTCAAATAGACTAAAAATTATAATTACACACAGAAAGGAATATATATGTATACAGATAGGTTATTGGTGAGCCCGTAAAACCATTAGGATCAGGACGACTTGGGAGATGATTAAGCTAGGGACAGACCATCTAGAAGCGAAGTATTTAACATATAGTTAAGGACAGATAGTCCAGAAGAGGTGTGTCTAACAGATGTTAGATTATTTTGATATGTTGTCTGATAGACCTGAGTCAGCCAAAGGTTAAAAGTTAGCCAAACCAAACTTTTGTGTTTGAACAGATAGTTCATTTATTACCTGATATTTATGTATGTTTACATAATGATGTTTTATAGTATTTAACTAGTTTTGGTTGCAAGAAAAGGTTTTGGAAAGATATGTTTTAAAAAAATGTTAGTGAGGGGAAACCAGTTTCGCTAAGCAGCGTGGTCTCACTTAACATATTTAACCCGGATGTATTGTATTATTCACACCAGGCTTTATGTTTGACTCAAAGCTTATGTTTTCCCCTTAAACTCTCGGGTGCTCAAAATTGATTTTAGTAGGCTAAGAGGTTAAGGTCTTTTAGGTTTAGTAGGATGACGAATAAGGCTACAGGACGCATGCAGGAGGAAAATGGATAGCTATTTAGAAGTTGTAGTTTTATGCTTTGTTATATTTTTGATATGTTCGTATTAAGTATATTATGACTATATGACTCTGATCATCTAAGGGGATATCTTCATATATTGCTCTTGGCATAATTTATAATAATTATATTTTATCTGTTATTGGGAACAATTTGGGATTATGTGCTGTGAATGTGAAACAATTGGTTTTGAAATGTAATAAAGTAAAAGTTGTTTTTTGAAATCTGTGTTTTGTTTCATATTCAAGTGCTTCTGATATTATTGATACCATCAACATAGCCGTATTTAGTCGTCGAAAGCTAATACTATATGTTACCTGGAGATTTAACCAAGCGACTAGAGGTCGCTCGGCATTAGTGCACCGTTCGACGTCCAGTACCGTTCGGCACAAAACCCCGTTCGGCATAGCAGAGTCGCTAAGCCCGTGACCTCGCTCGTTATTCAGTCTCGACCGATATGACCCTCGTTCGGCATTCAAGCCTCGTTCGGCATTCTAGCCTCGTTTGGGATTCCAGCCTCATTCGGCATTCCAGCCTCGTTTGGCATTCATACCTCGCTCGGCATTCGAGCCTCGACCGGCATTCAGCCTCGTTAGGCATTCATGCCTCGTTCGGCATTCACACCTTGTTCGGCATTCCAGCCTTGCTTGGCATTCCAGCCTCGTTTGGCACATGGCCTGGCTCGGGATGAACATGTCGTTCGACATCTCCCTTTGGTCAGCATCGGATCTCGTTCGGCCTACACATCTCACTCAACGCACTGCCTCGTTCGGCCTAAGGACATGGTTCGGAATTTGCCACTCGGCATTTGTGGCTCGGCACATAGAAGTCATTCATTTTGGGCCGTGGTATCTTACTACCAGGCCCATCAGGGAAGTCCAACCCATCTTCGTCTATAAATAGAGAGGCAGTGGTACAGTGAAAGGGACCTTTTTTCGAGAACACCTGGGAGACTCTGCCGCATTCAAGACTCATTCAAGACTTATCTTCTTTGCTTAGCAATTGTAATCAAGTAGTTGGTGTATGGATTGTATCTGTAATCGATTATTGAGAAAAGAAATAAAGATTAACCTCAAAGTGGACATAGACAGTTACGCCGAACTACTATAAATCTGGTGTTCTTGTTTTCTGCATTTAATTTAGCATATTATTCTCTGTATAAATTTGCTTTCTTCATTAATCCCTCTACACAATCTCTCTTAAAGGTGTTAGTGACCAATTCTGGTGCTAACATTTTGGTGCTTTCACTAAGAATCGAATTCTCAGGCCGATAGGATCTACTTTGTAGCTACTGGATTGAAAAATCCCCCGAAGGAGATCCGAATTATTCATAGGACGCCCGTTGAATCTATTCAGAGTTTCGACCGATGACTCTACTATGGGAAGACCACGTACCCGATCAGCCTCTCACAATACGGACGTCCACGAGACTGCTAGTGTGCAACAAGTTGGGCCTGGCAACCAACAAGCAATTCAAGACGCAGGACCTTCCACCCAAAATCAAACGGAAGTCATTACTCGGACAGAGTTCAATGACTTGATGAGAGAACTCAGGGAAAGTAGAAGGCAACTTGCTGAGCAGATTCAAGCCAACGCTAATCTCATAACTCAGCTTACTCAACAGCAGCATCAGAATGCTGGAGGTAATCCTGCTCCTTATTCTTCATCTGATAGCTCGACCTCGGCTGATGAACCTCCTAGGCGTAGACGCCGTAAGACTGAAGCTGCAAAGGCAGGTGCCAATGATCGATCCACCAAGAATCAGGCACATGAGGAGACCGGACGCCCAGCTCTCCAAGACCCTAATGAAGCTGGCCTTCAGGATGCATGTTTGGCCGATCGCCAGCAAATGGGACATCAACCCTCACGGTCCCATGGAATGGAACCCAACCTTCCATCCTCCATAAAAACTCGAGACTTATCATCTATGGTCAGGCAGTTAATGAGAGAGAACCAAGGTTTGACCAATGAAGATTGGGGAGTGTCCAGGAGTCATACTCCCTTCACAGATACTATTCTACAGGCTGAATATCTCAGGAAATTTAGTATGCTGACTATCCCAGCCTACGAAGGAAAGACTGACCCTAGGAAACACGTGATGAGGTACGAATGGATGATGGATTCTGCAAGGGCGAATGATGCGACCAAGTGTAGGTGCTTTCCAATCACTTTGTTCGGAATCGCCACCATGTGGTTTGCTCGACTTCCTCCGCGGTCTATATCCAACTTCGACGAGTTGGCAATGAAATTTGTTGAACAATTCAGGATACATGCTACTCGTCCAAAGGATGTGATGTCCTTATCAAGTGTAATCCAGGCTCCGGAAGAATTCTTGAAAGCGTACTTGCAGAGGTTTCATGTTGCCGCCACTGAAGTTAGCAACCCTAACGACCATGCAATTTTGATGGCAGTAATGTGAGGTATAGATCCAAACTCAGAGTTTGGAGAATGGTTGGGGGGAAAGCCTCCAACTACGTTGGAGCATTTCTATTCGAAAGCTCATCAATTCATAAGAAGGGAAGAAGCTTGATGGACAAGACGAGATAAGGCACCAGGGCCTGTTCAGGAGATTGTGAAAAGTTACATCGCCGTGAAGCAATCCGGCGACAGCTCGGGAAAAGTTCAAGTCAACATCCGGAACAAGCCTGGGCAATCTAAAGGATCCGGAGGAGGAAATCCCGAAAAGAAAAGAGAGACAGGAAAATGGAAGTCGAGGATTCCAACCTACAACGAATACACCCCCCTGAATACGTCTCTTGAAAATATTTACCTATCTACCTGTAATACCTTTCAATACAGAAAGCTGCGCCCAAATGAGTCCACAGAGGAACAGAAGTGGATTGGGAAGTACTGTCACTTCCATGAGACCCACGAACACAATAATGAGGAGTGTAGACACCTCCATGACGCCATAGAAAGGTTAATCAGGCAGAAAAAACTGCAGGAGTTTGTTAAGAACCCACTAGAGGGTAGGCAAGGAACGTCAGACCCCGGACGCGGGCCACCTCCCTGCCTCCCAGAGGAACCTGCCCGGACCGTGGGTAGGTTGATTATAAACACTATAGTTGGATGACCTCATCCTGCAGATAAGAATTGGCAGGAGATGGAACGATATGCTACCTCCTTGAGGCATGCGAATTATGAATGTTGTTCGAATGGGGAAGATGGAACCCCTGCAAAACAACAACTCATGATGACAGACGATATAGTGTTTAGGAGTCAAGATGCAGACAAGGTGGAGGCTCCTACCATCGACCCAATGGTCATATCTGCAACCATTGGGCCATCTTACGTCAAAAGGATTTTGATTGATTGTGGATGCTCTGTCAACATCATCTTCAAGAAATCTTATGACCAAATGAAGATGGAGACAAAAGATTTAAAACCATGCAAAGCCCGTATCCACGGCTTTAATGGTGCCGCAACTGACGCAATGAGGTATATTGAGTTACCAGTTGAATTGGGAGAAGGTGATCGTAGGAGAGTGCGAATCCTATCATCCATAGTAATGGATGTTGACTCTCCATACAATGTATTTCTGGGTCGTCCGGCCTTGGCAGAGTTTAGGGCAGCTTTGGCCCCATGGTGTTTGACATTAAAATTTTCGACAGACAAAGGAGTTGGCGTAGCACATGGTGATCCTACGATCGGTTGCACATGTTATGTGGCAGAGCTGAGAGAAGCTCAGCGGAGAAAAAAGGGGAAGGTTGCGGACAGCTCCGTCCGCATCCAAAACACTGACAATTGACAAGTGGTGCCCAAGCCCTGGCTCGGGCAACATTCTCGGATCTACAGAGATAGATCCAAGAGATGATGATGGGGGGACCCAGGGAAGCGAATGCAGCACCGGCTGAGATGACGATTGACATTCCAGTCAGCTGGAATGACCCGTCACGAGTACTTAAGATTGGATCGCAACTCGACCCGCCATTAGCCGAGGATCTTGCTGATTTCCTCCGAACAAATCTAGATATTTTCGCTTGGATACATTCTGATATGTGCGGGATTTCTCCCACCATTGCAAGTCATATGTTGAACATAGACCCGAAGTACGTCCCAGTAAAACAGAAACGGAGGGGCATGGACCCGGAGAGGTCCGCTGCTCTTAGAGAGAAGGTGGACAAACTCAAAGCCAATGGGTTCGTCCGCGATGACCTCTACCCCGAATGGGTATCTAACCTTATGCTGGTAAGAAAAGCGAATGGGAAGTGGAGAACTTGCATTGATTATTCTGATTTAAACAAAGCATGCTCGATGGATAGTTTCTCCTTACCTAGGATCGACCAGCTGGTCGATTCAACGGCCGGACACGAGTTATTGTCATTTATGGATGCATACTCGGGATACAATCAAATCCCGATGCACATTCCAGACCAAGAATACCCCAGTTTCGTCACAGACGTTGGGTTGTATTGCTATGTAGTGATGCCCTTCGGATTGAAAAATGCTGGAGCGACTTATCATCATTTAGTGAACCGAATGTTTAAAGATCAGATCGTCAGAACAATGGAAGTCTATGTGGATGACATGCTCGTGAAGTCACGACGGTCAAACGACCACATTCGAGACTTAGCAGAGATGTTTGATATACTCAGGCATTATGGGATGAAGATCAACCCTTTGAAGTGTTCTTTTGGCGTTGCATCAGGAAAGTTCTTGGGTTTCATTGAATGCAGTGGAATTGAAGCTAACCCGAAAAAAATTCAGGCTATTCGGGACATACAAGTGCCCAGAACTATAAAGCAAGTACAAAGCTTGAACGGAAAGGTGGTCACGGCGAGTCGATTCATATCCAGAGCTACGGATAAGTGCATTCCTTTCTTTGATGTGATAAAGAAAGGAAAGAGGAATTTTGTGTGGACGTCTGACTGCGAGGAAGCATTCCGAGCTCTGGTTAGACATCTAGAAAGTCCCCCGGTGCTATCAAAACCAATTGACCATGAAATGTTGTATGTATACATGGATGTATCCTAGCATGCTATCAGTACGGTTCTGGTTCACGAGGAGGACCAAGTTCAAAAGCCACTGTATTATGTCAGTATACGTCTGAGAACTAGCTTACTACTTGGTGATTGCATCACGCAAGCTTTGCCCGTACTTCCAGGCACACTCAATCTGTGTTTACACTGATCAACCCTTGTGACAAGTACTCCAATGACCGAAAACTTCTGAAAGGATGTTAAAATGGAATAACGAGTTGAGTCAGTTCAATATTACCTACCTGCCACGAAGGGCCATACAGGGACAAGCGCTAGCAGACTTCATTGCTGAATTCACCATGTAAGACGAATCAAACGGCCACAATGTCATACCTCCCGTTCAATGGAAGATGTACACCGATGGAGAATCTAACGACCGTTGTTCGAGGGCTAGCATAGTTCCTGTGACTCCTAAAAACCGATCTGTTTGTTATGCTTTGAAGCTTGAATTCAAAGCAAGGAATAATGAAGCCGAGTATGAAGCATTGATTGCTGGCTTGAGACTTATCAAAGAACTGAGAGTAAGATCGGTTGAAATCTTTTATGACTCACAACTGGTGGTGTACCAAGTCCGGGGGGACTATCAAGCAAAGGGGCAGAGACTTGCCCCATACCTAGCCCGGGTTCAAAAGCTGCTAGCGAATCTCGAGTATTATGATATTTCACATGTCCCGCGTGAGCAAAACAGAGCAGCCGATTCATTGGCAAAATTTGCAAGCATTGGCGATGCGCAACAGATGGGATTGTTTCTCGTTGAAACCTTACATGTTCCGAGCATAATTATGATGGACGTAGATTTCATGTTAGAAACAGAAATCGAGAAGGAATCATGGATGACCCCATTCAAGCAATACTTGTTACATGGGGTCAATGCCCGAAAGAAGGAGCGAAAGACGACAAGTCATTCATAAGGCTTCGCGTTATGTAATGCAAGATTGGGTAATGTATCGGAGGGTATTCTAGACCCCCTTACTCCGGTGCATTGCCCATGATGAAATAAAACGAGTCCTGGAGGAAGTCCATGAAGGGGAATGAGGTGACCATACCGGAGGGCAGACGTTAGCGAAGAAAATCCTCCGCTATGGATACTATTGGCCGACTGTAAATCGAGATGCTTTAGACTATGTGACAAGATGTGACAAACAGAAATATGCGAAAATCCCAAGAGCTCCGCGAACGAAACTCACACAAATGGTTAGTCCCTGGCCGTTTGCAATGTGGGGGATCGACATAGTCGGTTCCTTACCCATATCCAATGGTGGTGCGAAATACATGATAGTTGCGGTCGATTACTTTACCAAGTGGGCAGAAGCAGAGCCTTTGGCCACTATCACCACCAAAAAGGTCATTAATTTCGTTGTATGAAATATCGTATGTCGTTTTGGCCTTCCGCGAACCATCATTACAGACAACGGAACTCAATTCGAAAGTAAAGAGTTCAAAGAATTTTGCCGAAAATATGGTATTGAGAAAAAGTTTGCGGCAGTTTCTCATCCGAAAGCCAATGGACAAGTGGAAGCGGTGAACAAGATAGTAAAATCCATATTGAAAACGCGTTTGGAAAAGGCTAGAGGCAAGTGGGTGGATGAGCTTCCAACAACGCTTTGGGCTTATAGAACCACCCACAAGTCCACGACTAGCCACACTCCATTTGCATTGGCATTTGGCATGGAAGCTTTTATACCCGTGGAACTTGAAGTTCCATCACATCGGGTAACTTATTATGACTCTGAGTCGAATCAAGATCTTTTGCTGGAATCATTGGACTTCATTGATGAAAAGCGCCAAGAAGCTAATTTAAGAGCAGCCGCATACAAACACCGAGTCGCTCGATATTATAATGAAAAAGTCCGATCGAGAATCTTTGTTGTGGGTGATCTCGTTTTGAAACGAATTTTCCCAGTTCCATCACATATGAGCCCCGCATGGGAAAGTCCATACGTCATTTAACGGAAGCTTGGAGAAGGAACTTTCAAGCTAGCGACCGTTGATGGTGCGACACTCCCTCGAGCCTGGAATAGCGAGCATTTGTGGCATTATTATACTTAGTTCATTTCTTTCATATTTTAGTTGCAGTTATTTCTAGCAAGTTTTTATTCCAAGTTTACGGCATGTAAAAAGACAATTTAGCTTATTTGCATTAATAAAGGCTTGAAGCCATTTTTTCCATGAATTGTCGATGTTTCTATGTATGATAACCCTGTGACGAATAACTAAGAGATACATTATTCTGTCAGACGTACGAACGCGCAAGAGCAATCAAAATCTCCGAGTCCCTAGAGTGTGGAATGGAGTACTCTGAGTCCCCAGAGTGCGGACTATAGTATAAACGACTCAAAATATCTAAGTCCCTAGAGTGCGGACAGGAGTACTCTGAGTCCCCAAAGTGCGGACTAGGGTATAAACGACTCAAAATCTCCGAGTCCCCGGAGTGCGGACTATAGTATAAACGACTCAAAATCTCCGAATCCCCAGAGTGCAGACTGGAGTACTTTGATTCCCCAGAGTGCGAACTAAAGTATAAACGACTCAAAATCTTCGAGTCCCCAGAGTGCGGACTGGAGTACTTTGAGTCCCCAGAGTGCGGACTGGAGTTAAACGACTCAAAATCTCCAAGTCCCCAAAGTGCGGACGGGAGTACTCTGAGTCTCCAGAGTGCGAAGTCCCCAGAGTGCGGACTAGAGTACTCTGAGTCACCAGAGTGCATACTAGAGTGCAAACGACTCAAAATCTCCAAGTCTTCAGACTGCGGACTCGAGTACTATGAGTCTCCAGAGTGCAGACCGGAGTATAGACGACTAAAAATCTCTAAGTTACCGGAGTGCGGACCGAGACACGAATGACATGAAGTCATCAAGTCCTTCGGCGTACGGACTAAAAAATACTCTAAGTGTTTGAAGCATGGAACACAGGATGAGCAACTCCAAAGAATTTCGGAGTTATATAAAGATGAATTGAGAGGTTCATGTAACTCATAGTAGCTTGGGTTTCGACCACAATCATACAGAAAGCTGAAGGATAAAAGTCTTTCGAAAGACAAAAGAACTAGGCTTTATTTATTCAAAAATGAGTTTCTACTACAACTCCTCCAAAATTCGGAGTCAAAATTTTATTTACATGGACTATGAAAATAAATAAAAATAATTACATAATCTAAAATAAATCTCGTTGAACGAGAGCAACGACTACTTCTTCGACTTCTTTGACTTCTTCCCAGACGACTCCTCTCCCATGCATTTGTCTTTGGTAATTTTCTTTGATGGAGAGGTAACAACTGAAGAAGTACGGGGAACTTCCATTGGCCTGGACCCTCTAGGGAGGATGACCTTCAATGGCTTATTCAGAGGATCATCCAGGTCCATAACTTGAGGCTCGACTTTGATCTCGACCGTCGTTTTCTTATTCTTCTCAAGCTGCTCCTTCATGCTCAGTTTAGATATGTGTTCAGAGGCGCCTATAATTTCGATTTCAAAACTCCCATCGATGGGAGAGGAAGTCTCGGACTTATCCTCATCAAGCGCTTCGATCACCTGAGCATCTGGACTGGGAGCCTCCCCTGCGTGAGTAGCCTCACTTATCTTTTCCTTCACCTCCTTGACGACGTCACTCCTCGGAGTGGCCTCGGGATCAGAACGGCCTGCACAAAATCATGAAAAACAAGCAATAGAATATAATAGCCCCTCGTGAAAAAACGACGACTTTTGGAATGTTAAAGTGAAGGATTATCTACCAGTTCCGGCTGGATCTCAGCCGTCCGAGGGGTCTCACCCTCTGGAATGGGAGACAGAATGTGAACGCCGAGGCCGGGGTCCTCTGGGTCATAACCGATATGCTGCTCAAATGGATCAAGTATCGGCCGATCGGCCGGCTGAGTAGGCACATGAGCTTGAGACTCGATCCCGGATGGACTGTCGATAACATCTTTCCCTTTCGTTGAGGGGGAGCCTTTGTAGTAAAGAGCTTTCGCCACAGACAGGTCTAAAGGCTCGTTTCCCTTAAGAAATTCTTTTATCAAACCATCTTCATCAACCTCCTCGGTGCCAAGTTCGACCTTCCTGATTTTTATTAAAGTCTCCCATGCCTCAGCTAAGGATTCGAGGTATCCCTCACCCAGAAAAGTTAAGTCTCGGTGCATGAGGACGTGGGCATTGAATTCTGCAATCAATAGGTCGAACATGCTTTTGACCTCCTCCCTACCAGCTTCTTTAGCCGCCTCAAGGCGGAAGTCAACCTCCGCAGATGCTATTTTCTTGCCCGTTTCACGGGATTTATCTTCTAGCATCCTAACTTTAGAAAGTTCATCATCAAGCTTCGCCTTTAGGAGTCGTGTAGTAACGATTTCGTCGCAATATCATTGCGACTCTTTTTGGGCAGCGATCTTTTTTTCTCTTTCTTTACGGAGTTGCTCCTCCAGTTCTTTGACTCGAAGGCCAAATGCATCCCTCCCTTTCTGCACTAAGTCCTTCTCTAAAGCTAGGGCCCTACAGCGTTGGATCGCCTCGTCGATTTCTTTTTTATGGGTTGACTCTAGACGAGTAATGACCTCGGCAGTGTCTTTAGCGCTCTGCTGGGCAGCTTCAAGATGAGACTTATAAGAAGCAAGCTCTTCGTCCTGAGCTTTAATAATGTCTTTATCATGGATAGCCTTAAGCTTCAAGCGATCTAACTCATGCTTATGCTCTATCGAAACTTCTGAAACTTTCTCGGCTAAGTACACAAACTCATCGTGCTGAACATAGACATCATTAGTGCAGGCGATAGCACTTTGCTTAACATGCCCTGGAATCTAATGAATCGCCGGAAGAAACTTTAAGTCGTCGAAGCATATCTTCGGGAACGAAGCTTTAAGCTCAGCGAGAGCGACCGATGGATCAGTTACAAGAGCGAGAGGAGTCTACTTGGAGACTGCGAGTGTTCTGTAGGGGTCTCAAGATTGCCTGGTGCTTGATGAGCCAGAGTGTTGATCCCGATGGGCCTCAGGCTGAGACCCCTTATGTCCAGATTTCTCATTGCTGTGATCCGGTTGATAAGGTGGATCGCGAGAATATGAGGGCTAGTTATAAGTTATTCTTCGATGTGATGACTCTCGATGGTGGTAGTCTCGATCGCCGGATTCATCTCTATCTCGACGCTTGCCGGAGCCCGAATCCCAGCCATATTGGTAGAAAATCGATGATCCACGAAGGCGGTCAAGTCCATGTGTGCGTCCCATGTCACCTACACAAAATTCAAATAACGATCAGTTAGCAAGGAGTAGGGTGACAACAGAAATTTAAGTGCAAAGTGAAGTGCATGTGTTTGTGTGTGTCCTAGTATTTCCCCCCGACGGACCAGTTTCTTTACTAATAGGAGTTTTTTCTCCCTAGTTTTGGGCTGGAACACTTGTATCGCCTCTCACGGGCGAATTAAGCTTAAGGGCCTCTGGATCGTCGAAGCCATAGATGAGAAGATCTTCTGGTATGGTGAGGTTCGACAGGCCCTTTAGAGAACTCTCTAAATGCTGAGTGGAAGCTTCCTTATTCGCTGGTGTAAGGGTAACTTTAGAAGTTCCACCCACTGTTTTATTCCTCGGCTTATAGGTCGGTTTCTTCTTCATCTTCGAAGAGGAAGGTGACGTTTCAATGTCATGAACTTCAACTACTGGGTCCCGGGATGGACTAACATTTTCGCCCTGTGCTTCGGGCGTTTCGGTTTCTTTATTCTCCCCCTCCTCTGGCGTCTCAGGGGCTTTGTGTGCTGAGGACTCGACCTTCTTCTTTCCTTTGTCCGAAGCAGGCTTGGGTATGGAAACATTTTGGGGGAGGCTTATTCGGTGACCTTCCGCCAGCAATCCGAACTTTGAAAGTGACTCATTTGAAATGAGTGATCTGATGTCCCGGTCTTCCATAGGAAAGGCTTGAATAGCTTCGACTGTCTTAGAGTACCCGGAGCCTTTTGGACATGGATTTACCTGAAAAAATGAATGAAGAGTCAGAAACAATGTAAGTCTCAGCAAATTCAAGTATCGATCTGGAAAAAGAACTTACTTCCTTCTACCCATCTTCTGGCGAAGCCAGAGGGCAACGCACGTAGAACCACTCGTGCTTATACTGGGCAAATTTACTCCATGCCCCAGTCAGAATTTGGCATTTGTTATGGGCTCGAGAAACATGAAAGATGGGCTATCTGTCCATCTCTTGATGCATTAGATATCGCCCGGAGTCGGAAGCCTGAAGAGGACACTCATAAAGAGGATGCAAGTGCCGTATATGAATGCATGGCTGTTCGGATGCAGTTGCGATAGAGCAATCTCAATATACTGCAACACGTCCCGAAGAAATGAGTTGAATGGTGGCACGCTGCCAACCCAGCACATGAATCTGTTGCAAGCTGTGTATCCGACTGGGGGCAAGTGCGGACGATCATGCCCCGATGGAACTAACACATCATTGAAGGGGATTCCATGGACAAAGCATATCCGACGAAGTGTACTTTCATTAATCTTTGAGGCTTGCGAGTCGATTGGGTCATCTAAAAAAATATCTGCCTCCAAAGCGTCGGGAGCAAAGTCGACAGATGCAGTAGAAGGCTCGGTAAGTCTTGAGCAGGGGTAGTTGATGGAATTGAAGTTCCTACGACTTCTTGTCGAGAAGATGGCCCAGGTCTATCGGAGATCGTGGCAGAGCTTGATTTCCTAGACATCTCTAATGAAGATTGAATCTGATAAGGCACTTGTTTGAACTATACTTGAAAAACAATCGACATTAGACTTAACGACATAAATATTCCCCCCGTGTGGTCTGTGAACTAGTGCGATCATTCAAATGTAAGTGCCGAGCAGTGAAAAGACACTGGATTGGTTAAATAAGTCTAAGCTTTGAATTATTGTCTTCGAAGACCGTCTATGAAAGCTTGTCGTAAGACGGTTTATGTTTTGAACTATACGTCGTTACTGCATTTGAAAGGTTATTAACTGTTAAGTAGTTAAAGTCCAAGTTTTCAGTTGTTTAAACACGGGATTAGTCAGTCCGGATTGTCTGACATGCTTTGTTGTTTAAGTTTGTCCTTGTCCACTATCATGTGTTCAGGCATAAGATATACGTTGAGTCAATTATGCATTATGTTCGACTGGTATTGTTGTTGCACACAACCCTCCTACCTAACAACTTCATCATTCGGCATTCAACTAGTCATGCCGAACGACAATCATGCCGAGCCACCTCGCTCGGCATTCTAACCTCAGCACCAACACTCACCTACTACTTATTATCACCATTCAGCATGCGACAAGACATGCCGAACTGCAAACATGCCGTGCCAAGCCGTTCGGCACACCACTCTCCCAATTGTCCTTTTCATCATTCGGCATAAAAGAGTCATGCCGAACCGCACTCATGTCAAGCCATGTTTTTCAGAATTTTACCAGGATCCTACTTCTCTCCTACCTTTCCTACCTCATTCGGCATGAGAGAGTCATGCCGAGCCGTGGCTGTGCCGCATCGCTCGGCACGCCGAGCATTAACTGCAATTCACTTCTGAACATTCGCTTCTCGCTCGGCATAAGGAAGGCCTATCGAGCCACATCAGTGCTTCTTCCACCAACACCTTCCTTTAAACACCTCTAACAGCTCCTTCCATCACTTCGCCTATCCCTAAGACGTGTTTGACCTTGAATTCATTGTCCTCTATACACGTGTTTCCTACGATCTTCAGTCTTACAGAGATTCACGAGTGCGAATCTCGTGCTATGTTCCTTATTCGGGATTAAGGTGTTAAAAGGGAGAACCATTACCTAAGAAACAAATCGAAGCTTGGGGATGTTCTAGGGTAGGAAGCATGACTCTATTCGGTTTGTTGATTTGGGAAGGGGTGAGGCAATGTATCAAGTTTGAGAAGAGAAGGAAAGGGTAGGTAATTCGCAGAAGTAAGAGGAAAATCCGTAAGTTTCACAAGGTGGAGGTAAAAGTAGAAAAGAGAAAAAGAAGTGAAGTGCCAACCTTTATAGGGGGAAGAAAGGAAATTGAAGGGACAACGACCGGTAGAACCGGTCAAAACACCTCCCTCGCTCGGCATTGATCTCGTTCGGTTTTCAGCCCCGTTCGGCATTTGTATGTCGCTCGGCATCAGCTAAGTCGTTTAGCGTTATATGTCGTTCGGCATTAGCATATCGTTCGGCATATATGATGCCTCATTCGGTATTCAGAAGAAGACACTATCAAGAAGACAAGGCCAAGGTTCGAAGCAAAGCACGATGGACTCATGATTCAAAGCGCATCATGTTCACCCACACGATGCACTTTGTGGGGCAAGTGTTACCTGGAGATTTAACCAAGTAACTAAAGGTCGCTCGGCATTAGTACACCGATCAGCGTCTAGTACCGTTCAGCATAAAACCCCATTCGGCATAGCAGAGTCGCTCGGCACATGACCTCGCTCAGTATTCAGTCTCGACCAGTATAAACCTCGTTCGGCATTCAAGCCTTGTTCGGCATTCCAGCCTCGTTCGGCATTCATACCTCGCTCGGTATTCGAGCCTCGACCGACATTCAGCCTCATGCGACATTCATGCCTCATTCGACATTCACACCTCGTTCGGCATTCCAGCCTTGCTCGGCATTCCAGCCTCGTTCGACACATGGCCTCGCTCGGCATGAAAATGTCGTTCGGCATCTCCCCTTGGTCGGCATCGGATCTCGTTCGGCCTACACATCTCACTCAACACACTGCCTCGTTCGGCCTAGGGACATGGTTCGGCATTTGTGGCTCGGCACACAGAAGTCATTCATTTTGGGCCGTGGTATCTTACTAATAGACCCATTAGGGAAGTCCAACCCATCTTCGTCTATAAATAGAAAGGCAGAGGCACAGTGAAAGGGACCTTTTTTTTCGAGAACACCGGGGAGACTTTGCCACATTCAAGACTTATTCAAGACTTATCTTCTTTGCTTAACAATTGTAATCAAGTAGTTGGTGTACATACTGTATTTGTAATTGATTATTGAGAAAAGCAATAAAGATTAACCTTAAAGTGGATGTAAGCAGTTATGCAGAACCACTATAAATCTGGTGTTCTTATTTTCTGCATTTAATTTAGCATATTATTTTCTGTTTTAATTTACTTTCTTCGTTAATCCCTCTACACAATCTCTCTTAAGGGTGTTAGTGACCAATTCTGGTGCTAACATTATAGACGACTGCAGCAGCTGTAGTACTTAGTTTTAGGCCTCTAGATAGGGGATGTTGCAAGACTTTTCCATCTACCGTTCCCATCCTTCTCCAGTAATCTATCCCTCAAAATCTATCCTATGGGTGGTAATAAGGAGGGGGTCAAAAAAATATATTGATGACAGGAAAATTACATCCATTACCCATAACACTGTTTTGTGTTGATTGGTTTCTATTTAGTGGTGTGTCTACTATTCATAGCATCCGCTTAATTCCATAAGCACGTATGATATATTCAACCTTTTCCAACTTATGACTATATATATAGTTATATATATATATATAAGCGTTGCACTACTCAACAAGAAACCCCGGCCGCTGAATAGTTCTTAAATAGGAAGGATGCAGAACGAATGATCATTTAATACCTCAACCTCGAAGCAGGCCACCCGTAACATAATAGATAATCAATCGACCCTAGCTATAAAGTCGATGACCCTTAGATATGACTTTTAAATTTAGTTAGTTGTATTGCTAATGCATCTCATTGACTTATCTAAGGATTAAATTGCCCACCTTCGACAAATAAACAATCAATAAAACTTTAAGGTCTTTGCTTTTTTCCTACAGATTCTACACTAGTAGGACGCAAAATCTGTTAGAGCATAACCTAAGTCTTTGCTAACGACTACTGGAGTCAAAGCCTATATGTCAGTCCTACTACTAGTATCACAGTCGAAATCCGGTTTAGGCTTACCTAATATAAGTAAAGGAAAATGCTCATTCTAGTTACTTAATACTGTTGAGTCACAAGTTTTATGAAGGTTTTGATTTCTGACAAATATCTAAAGGCGATCGACAAAACAAGGTCATTATGGCTATAAAGAGCTACATATGGTACTTTAGATTGTAGATTGATTATTTGATATTATATTAGTGATAAACTTGTTAAAATCTATCCTCAAATAATCATGCATTTTCAAGAAAATTAATATATATACGATTAGAATGTAGTTGTACATTCAGTGTGCAACTTTACAGGGACCGGTCGACCGGTCACAATATATGCGGTCGACCGTTCCTGCATAATTTGCACACTGAACGTGCACACATGCACATAACCTATATATATTTGAATTCCTGTCTACTGGTCACTTTTTAACCTGTCGACCGTTTTTAAACAGAAAGCAATTTTTCCAAAAGACACTTCTCTTCTCCAAAGGTTGCATCTCTTACCTTTCACCAAAGATCATATCTCTTAATGGCAACTGCTCACAAAGAGTTACAACCATTCTTATCTATATAAACTCATCTAATTAGTTGATTAAAAATAACATGATTTTATATGCTTTTTAATCTAATCTCTGATCTTACTTTCTACATACTCCTGCATTCTAAAAGCTCTCGGTTATTTATTGAATCATTGAAACTATTTCATATCTTTTGATTCAATAAGTAATATACTTTCCTTAATCTTTTCAAAACATCATTCGCATACTTTGAGGATAAGATTATAGGAAGGGTGTACTACTAGTGACAAATCCGTGTTTTCAAGAACACAAGTTGTCAACAACAATTGTATTTGTTCTTTTGTTGAAGTCCTCTGTGTTGTAAGAGGCAAGTGTTGAAGTCCTCAGTGTATTAGAGGCGTGAAATCCCGTTCGGTTGTTCGGGTGTTGTAAACCTGTTCCTCCGGGTGAAGCGAGGTTGTTAATAGTGAAAATCCAGATAGAAGTCTGGGACTGGACGTAGGACGGTGCTCCGAACCAGTATAAAAATCTCTGGTGTGATTTTTCTATTTTTTATTTACTATGCTATTATCATCTATTTCCGCATTTATATTGTAGTCCATATTACACGATCCGTGTGTACTATATTAGCACATATAATTGTATACACACCTCACTTTCATTTGGTATCAGAGCACGGTCATCATATAACCGTAACACAGTTATTTGGTATATTATAGTAATATGGCAAATAACGTAAGTACTAGCACTCAAAACACCACTTACACGGAGGGTCAATCGACACAAAGACCTCCATTTTTCAATGGTCTTAACTATAGTTATTGGGCAACACGTATGTCATTCTTTATGAAATCAAATAGCTATGATGCTTGGAATGCCACTCAAAGAGAAATAGTGAATCCAACAACTGATTTTTCAGAATGGACTGCAGCTGAGAAAACGGCAGCAGCCATAAATGCAACAGCAATAAATATGTTATTCTGTGCATTAGACCAAAATGAATATAACCGTGTTAGTATTTGCACTACTGCATGTCAAATTTGGCAAACACTAAAAATCACTCATGAAGGTACCAACAAGGTTAAACAAGCCAAAATAGCCATGCTGAAAAGTCAATTTCAAAATTTCAAAATGAAACCAAATGAGACAATAAATGACATGTATTCATGGTTTCAAACTATTCACCATGCACTTATTGGCTTAGGACAAAAGTATTCTGATTTCGATGTTGTTTCAACAGTCCTACATTCTCTGACTAGTGAATGGGAAGGAAAAGTATTAGCAATTGAAGAAGCTAATGACCTTTCCGTCATGAAGCCAGATGAATTGATAGGAAATTTAATGTCCTATGAAGCAAATTTGCAGGCTAGAAAAGAACAGAAAGAAGAAAAGAAAAATGTAGCATTTCATGTTGAGAAAGATGAAAATGAATCAGATTCTGAAGACGAAGATTTGGCATTCATTGCGAAAGGATTCAAAAAATTCCTAAAATATCGAAAAGCCAGTCGTTACAATAAAAGGAAACCTGGATCAAACAAACCATCTTCATCTGCTATAGAATGTTTCAACTGCCACAAAAAGGGACACATGCAGAAGGATTGTCCAGAACAAAAGAAGAAGTCAGAAAATGACAAATTCAAATATAAGAAGGACAAATCTAAGAAACGAGCTTTCTCAGTAACATGGGATGATTCAGAGTCATCTTCATCAGAAAGTGAAAGTGATTCAGAGAATGAACAAGCTAATGTTTGTTTTATGACAACAGAAGATGAGGTACAAATTCCTACATTTGATGAATTACTTGATATTAATGCTGAATTGATAGTCAAATATAAAGACATAAAACGTCAATTAAAAGAAGTCAAAGAAGATTTAAGTAGAGCAGAGTTTGAATGAGATATGTTAAAAGATGAGAAGAAAATATTAGAAGAGGAACTTGAAAATATTCAAGAATCATCATCTAATGTTGACTCTCAAATATCTCTTTTGAGTCAAGAAATATAAGCTCAAAAAGAGAAAAATAATGCTCTCACTACTGAAAATCATGAGCTTAAAGCAAAAGTCAAAATTCTAGACCTAGAAAAAGCTAGCTTACAAACAAAGTTTGATGACATTACTCAAAATGTTTCTAACTTTAACAAAGGTCGAGAAAATTTGACAAAAATCATTGAAAGTTCACAATCTATTTCAGACAAACAAGGATTGGGATATAACAAACAAGAAACCAAGAAACATCTTGGAAATAAAAGGAAGAAGAAAGTACAAAAAACTGAAGCTAAGAAAAATCTTAGTTTATTATATTCCAAACCAAAACCAGTTGTGAAATTTCAAAAGAAAAATGTCAAGACTATCAAAATATGGGTTCCTAAAACAAATAACAATTTGATTAGGAACAAATACATTCAGCAATTCATGAATACTGTGCATTTTAATAAAAATTATATATATAAAGGGGATACCGGACCCATATGGGTTTGGACTCCTAAGACCTAACTCTTAGGACCCTATAAAAAAGTGGGTACCATGGACTTAATTCTATTTTTTGCAGGTCCCACTTAAGAAAAGAGGAAAGTGGATATTGGACAGTGGTTGCTCAAAGCACATGACGGGAGACAAGAGTTTATTAACAAATATTACATATTCAGATGGTGGCTCCGTCACTTTTGGAGACAATTCAAAAGGCTATATCATCGGCAAAGGCGATGTGAGCAATTGCGGTACATCTAACTTACCTCTTATTACTAATGTCATGCTAGTTAAAAATTTAAAGCACAATTTTCTTAGTATTAGTCAGTTATGTGACAAGGGTTTTATAATTTCATTTTCAAATAATAAGTGTAGTATTTTAGATAAAGACCATAATTTGGTTTTCGAAGGTTATAGAGACAGAAATATATATATTCTGAATATGAATATTAATCATAATTCAGATATGTGTCTTGTGGCTAATGACAATGATCCATGGCTATGGCGCAAACGCTTCTGTCATATAAACTTCAGAACTATTGACAAGCTAGCCAAAAACAATCTAGTTAGAGGACTACCTAAAATGAGTTTTAAAGTTAACAACATGTGTGATGCATGTCAATTAGGAAAATTGACCAAATCATCTTTTAAATCCAAGAAAGTCATATCAACATTACAACCACTTGAGTTACTACACATGGATTTATTTGGACCTACTAGGGTTCAATCAATAAATCACAGTCAATATGTGCTTGTAATTGTTGATGATTTCTCTCGTTATACATGGACAATTTTCTTAAAAAATAAAAGTGACACTTTTGATCATTTCAAATCTTTCGTCAAAAGAATTCAAAAATCAAAAGGGATTAAAGTTAAAAATATAAGAAGTGATCATGGCGGAGAGTTTGAAAATAATGAATTTGAACATTTTTGTACAAAGAAAGGTATATATCATAATTTTTCGTTTCCCAGAACTCCACAACAGAACGGAGTTGTAGAACGGAAGAACCGAACCTTACAAGAATGTGCAAGAACATTATTGAATGGAACCACCTTACCAAAACATTTTTGGGCAGAAGCTGTGGCAACTGCCTATTATGTTTTAAATCGTGTATCCATAAGACCTCTTACCAAGAATACTCCTTATGAATTATTTAACAAAAGGAAGCCTAAAATCTCATACTTTAAAGTTTTTGGTTCCAAGTGCTTTATTTTAAATACGAAAGACCAGCTTGGCAAATTCGATCCAAAAGCCGATGAAGGAATATTTGTCGGTTATTCGAAACGAAGTAAGGCCTATCGGATATTTAATAAACGAACCAAAACTATTGAAGAATCACTTCATGTCTCTTTTGATGAAATCTATCAGCACCCTCACACTATATCAGATGATGACGAATCAATAGTCACTGACAATCAAATCATCACAAATATTGATTCTGACTCGGAAATAATTATTGAGAATATTCCTCACAATATGTGAGTTACAATCACCACCAAGAATATTAAGAGACCATCCGGCTCAAAATATAATCGGTGAAATAACATCACATGTCAGAACAAGGAGTCAACTCAATCAAATGGGTCATGTCGCTTTTCTCTCAAATATCGAACCTAAGAATCCAAAAGAAGCTGCTACAGATGATTACTGGATCATTGCCATGCAGGAAGAACTAAATCAGTTTGAGCGCAATGACGTTTGGGAACTTGTTCCAAGACCAACTGATCAGTCAGTAATTGATACTAAATGGGTCTATAAAAATAAGGCCGACGAACAAGGAAATATCACCAAAAATAAAGCAAGATTAGTAGCACAAGGATATAATCAGGAAGAAGGTATCGATTATGAAGAAACTTTTGCTCCAGTTGCTCGACTAGAAGCTATTAGAATCCTATTATCTTTTGCTTGTCACCATAATTTCAAACTTTATCAGATGGATGTCAAAAGTGCTTTTCTCAATGGATTTATCAAAGAGAATGTCTATGTCGAACAACCTCCTTTGTTCGTACATGAAAAATATCCTGACCATGTGTTCAAACTTAAGAAAGCTTTGTATGGTTTAAAACAAGCACCTCGTGCTTGGTATGAACGACTACGTAGCTATCTTATTAACTCAGGATTTCAAATAGGCAAAGTCGATCAAACTTTGTTTATTAAACATTCTCGAAAAGATATTCTAGTTATCCAGATATATGTAGACGATATCATCTTTGGTTCAACAAACGATAAACTTTGCAAAGAATTTGCAAGTATTATGACCAAAGAATTCGAAATGTCTCATGTGGGAGAACTATCTTATTTTCTTGGACTTCAAATAAAGCAACTTTCAAACGGTATTTTTATCAATCAAGAAAAATACTGTGAAAACCTTATTAAACGCTTCGGATTAGAAAATACATCTGGTAAACCAACTTCTATGAGTACAACTACACATCTTGAAAAAGATGAAAGTGGTAAGAATGTTGACCAGAAATTATATCGAAGAATGATTGGTTCTCTTCTTTATCTTACAGCTAGTCGTCCGGATATAATAATGAGTGTTTGTTTATGTGCTCGTTTTCAAGCCGATCCAAAGGAATCACATCTACGAGCAGTGAAACGTATAATTCGTTATCTTAATAATACCAAAGATTTCGGTCTTTTTTATCCAAAAGAATGTCCATTTGAATTAGTATCATATAGTGATGCTGATTTCGGTGGCTCACGAACGGATAGAAAAAGTACAAGTGGTACGTGCCATTTTATTGGAAAATCACTTGTCTCCTGGTTCAGTAGGAAACAGAATTGTGTTTCACTATCAACATGTGAAGCTGAATATATATCAGCAGCTCTCGCTTGTACTCAAGTACTATATATGCAACAAACACTTCAAGATTTTGATATTCATTTATCAAATTCTATTATATACTGTGATAACACCAGTGCTATAAATCTCTCTAAAAATCCTGTAAATCACTCTAGAACCAAACACATTGATATCCGTCATCATTTCCTTCGAGATAATATTGACAAAGGAAATATATGTCTTGAATATGTCCATACTGACAATCAATTAGCGGACATTTTTACTAAGCCTCTGCTCGAATCTAATTTTATTAGATTACGAAGAGAGCTTGGTTTAATTTCAAGAAAAAATCTTGACTAAGTAATTTCTAAAGAACGTCTTCTTTTTAGTTATTCTTTAACCATAACTTTTGCATAAACTATTTTTTTACATTAAATATAAGCCACTGCTTGATTTAATGGTTAATTCTCTTTACTCATTTTTTCATTCTTTTCTTTTAGTGATCGTCCTTTCCTTTCTTATTTTATAATTTCAGTTTTAAAAGGAGAGCTATTTTTAGAGTTAAAATAAAATTTCTGCTTATGTTTTCTTGGTTAAAATTTTCCATTAACTCACATCCATAGGTTTATACATAAGAAACTTGTATATAAGCTTGCAAAAATTTCATATTTTGTTCATCTTTTTTATCTAACCATAATATTCTATACAACATTCCCTATGGCTCACATTTGTGATAAATGTGCTCAAGAATCATACATTTCTATTACGAGTTCTGAGTCGGAGGAATATTATTCTCCTACAACACCAAAACAAAAACCAAGTTGTCATCATCAATGCTCTTGTATGTCTGATAAAACTCCAAATTCAAAACGAGTGAAGAGGACACTGTTCTATTCTCCTCGTACCAAAGCACAAATCGATGAGATACACCACTACCAGAAACATCAGATAGACCTTCAGAGACAGCTCCATTATGGACAAAGTCAACTTTATCACGAGCAACAACGGACATCGGCACGATTATCCGTTTTAGAAAAGTTGGCAACATTTTTCTGCGGTTCCAACAAGCATGACGTGCATGAACCAATGCCGTCTAGGCCATCAACATCTAAAAGTCCTAACTCGTGGGATCGGAACTATGAGAAGAATGAAGGAGCTCAGAAACAATGGAGTCCATGGTCAAAACGTATTAAAGGAAACAACGATAATTCTAATGACGAACCTTCCCATTAGATTTATATATAGTTATTATATCTTTATCTATCACTTGTGTAATAACGGTTATATTTTGTATTAAGAATGAAATATAATATATATAGGTTGATATATTATAAAAACTTGCAAAATAACATGTTATTACTCAGCAGGCCAGAACCGCTCGACCGCCCCATATATAGCCGGTCGACCGTTTGCTCCCTGGTTGAAAACGGTCGACCGGCCATATTTCATAGGTCGACCGGTTGACGTATTTTCAGTTTTTATATATACCTATGCGTCATTTTTTCTTCTACCCTCTTTCTCTTTTGACTCAAGCTGTTCTTTTTCCCAAAATCACAAACCCTAGTTTCCTATTTTCAATTCCCAAATCTGAATTTCCAACAATGGCTCCTCCTCAAAAGAAATCTAAGAAAGGAACAACCTCTGAAACTTCATCTCTGAGCATCTCCGCCAAAAAGTGGCTTCAAAGTCCAATTGCTGTAACAAGATGGAATCAGATGACAAATTACAAGTTTCATCCAGGCTCCTTCATCAAATTTGATGATTTCACGGCTTATGGAGTTCGGAGGTTAGCCAATAATTCCAACATTACTCCATTGATAGATTTTTCAGAAAATAATGTGGAGATAAATCATTTGATGATCAAATTGTTTTACGCCAACATGAATCTCGATGAATATCAACCTGATAATCCAAACAGAGTCATCTGGTCTGTGGTCTGTGGCAAGCAAATTTTTCTTACTCATGCTAGAATTGCCTCTATACTTGGTATACCAAATCGAGGCGATGAGTTTTCATCTACCTTCTGCGAAGTCTTCACTCGAAATAGTACCAGTCATCAGTTCATAGAAGACAATAGTGATGGCACAAAGTCTATTGGACTTCGACCGACAGCCAGACTACTTCATCGTGTTTTGATGCATTCTCTTTTTCCTAGACTTGGAAATTATGATGCAGTATATAAAGAAAACTTCAAAGCACTCTATGCTATTTATGGTGAAATCCAAATCAATTGGGTACACATGCTTTTTGATGAAATTCTCAAGGTAAATAACTCTACACGGCCTCATTTCTTCTATAATGAATATATCATGCGACTTTTGTTAGCTTGTGGGGTAAATCCTCCTGATTCTGCAACCTCAAAACCAAAATGCATTGATTCCATAACCATCAAACGAATGAAGCTTCCTCCATCTTATCTTGAGATTATGCCTTTTGAAGAATGGCAACAAAGAGGACCAAGGAAACAAAGAGCAACTTCCTCTCGTCCTCGTTCCGATGAAGTAAAACTATTAAAATCAAAATCATCCACAAAAGAATCACTTGAAACCATTGCGCGTAACCAATTTTTGCTTGAATCACGTCTCAAGCGAATGGACTCTAAAATTGATAAGCGCTTCAATAAGGTCAAGTCATTCTTTGGTATGCTATGGGATGCTATATCATGTTCCACATCCACCTCTGTTCAAGCACAAGACCCAGGAAAACGTCCTGCTGCTCCTGTTTTCACCTGGACATCATCTGACGAGTCTACTGGTATGAGTGGTCATGGACATGGAGAATCATCTAGAGGGAACAATGATGAGGAAGAAGAAGAAGAAGATGATGATGATGACGACGATGATGATGATGAAGAGGAGATACGATCTGCTTCATCTTAGATTCTATAATGGTTTACCACTTTAAAAACATTCATCGACACTTGTACTAAATAGTGTCGTTATTCTTATTTTTTGTTTGACATTATGGTCTGTATTATACTCTGTTATGTTTTGGATGTGTTAATATTTTGCTATGCATATCATATTAATTCTACTATTCTAGTATCTGTTACTCCTTTTTGTCGATGACAAAGGGGGAGAAAGGGCTAACAATTGTTTGCAGGAATGTACATGTATAAGAATTCAAAGAGAGAAATCACATATTCAGGGGGAGATTCAGATTTGCAGATATATATTGTCATCAATCAAAAAGGGGGAGAATTTTAAAGGGCTAACAATTGTTTGCAGGAATGTACATGTATAAGAATTCAAAGAGAGAAATCACATATTCAGGGGGAGATTCAGATTTGCAGATATATATTGTCATCAATCAAAAAGGGGGAGAATGTTGAGTCACAAGTTTTATGAACGTTTTGATTTCTGACAAATATCTAAAGGCGATCGACAAAACAAGGTCATTATGGCTATAAAGAGCTACATATGGTACTCTAGATTGTAGATTGATTATTTGATATTATATTAGTGATAAACTTGTTAAAATCTATCCTCAAATAATCATGCATTTTCAAGAAAATTAATATATATACGATTAGAATGTAGTTGCACATTCAGTGTGCAACTTTACAGGGACCGGTCGACCGGTCACAATATATGCGGTCGACCGTTCCTGCATAATTTGCACACTGAACGTGCACACATGCACATAACCTATATATATTTGAATTCCTGTCTACTGGTCACTTTTTAACCTGTCGACCGTTTTTAAACAGAAAGCAATTTTTCCAAAAGACACCTCTTCTCCAAAGGTTGCATCTCTTACCTTTCACCAAAGATCATATCTCTTAATGGCAACTGCTCACAAAGAGTTACAACCATTCTTATCTATATAAACTCATCTAATTCGTTGATTAAAAATAACATGATTTTATATGCTTTTTAATCTAATCTCTGATCTTACTTTCTACATACTCCTGCATTCTAAAAGCTCTCGATTATTTATTGAATCATTGAAACTATTTCATATCTTTTGATTCAATAAGTAATATACTTTCCTTAATCTTTTCAAAACATCATTCGCATACTTTGAGGATAAGATTATAGGAAGGGTGTACTGCTAGTGACAAATCCGTGTTTTCAAGAACACAATTTGTCAACAATAATTGTATTTGTTCTTTTGTTGAAGTCCTCTGTGTTGTAAGAGGCAAGTGTTGAAGTCCTCAGTGTATTAGAGGCGTGAAATCCCGTTCGGTTGTTCGGGTGTTGTAAACCTGTTCCTCCGGGTGAAGCGAGGTTGTTAATAGTGAAAATCCAGATAGAAGTCTGGGACTGGACGTAGGACGGTGCTCCGAACCAGTATAAAAATCTCTGGCGTGATTTTTCTATTTTTTATTTACTATGCTATTATCATCTATTTCCGCATTTATATTGTAGTCCATATTACACGATCCGTGTGTACTATATTAGCACATATAATTGTATACACACCGCACTTTCATTCTCTTGTTGAAATGAAGCAGGCCTTGTTTTCCTTTAGGTACTGTCATAGGCTATTTAAGACTTCTCTTATAGGGAGGAGGCAAACCCAGTGGCCATTTAGTACCTTCCACCCTAAAGTAAACCGCTTGACATCCCTAAACGTACTGAGCTATTTAATACTTCAAATCCAAATTGAACGCTTGGTATATATTCCCATACTTATACACGAACATATATCCCTTTCCCACGCATCATATAGTTGGAGATGTGACACATCAGTAGTATGTACACATAACACTGGTAGCCTCTTGGTGATGAGCAGACTTCTGTTGTGTAGTTATATTGGCCTCGCATTATAATCCATACTAAATCAAGCCTTTTATCCTAAACCTAAATATTTGACTAGACCGGATAATTTACGCTCATCCTTAAAGTATTATTAAGGCTATATATTTTCGATTATGGAAATTATAGTACCTCCTAAGTTTATTTATTAGATTAATTTACTTATTTGTTATGAACCTATTCCTATCTTATACACTTATTTCCTATATTCTTCATTTCCTTTTTATGTCCTATAAATATCACTTATTTCTTTACCTCCAATTAATTATTCTTGATAAATGGCCATTATTATTCAAATTTTAAAATTACTAGTGAAATTTATCCATTCATTTCAAATCCAACTTATTATGCCTATCCTATTTCCCTATGTCACAAGAAATTCTTTAATCAATCCCATTGAATGTATTTATGTCCCTATATAATTTCTATAACATCATATTAACATCACATATATTTCCAACTAAATTTACAATCATTGTGTATAATTATTATAGTTACTACCTCTTTTCCATTGCAATTCTCTAATCTTATAATTTACTACGCTATTAATATTTGGTCGTCCTAATTATAACTAATAGAGTACCGACATAGTCTTAGATATGCTTTACTACTCCATGTATATTTATATTTTTAACAGGTATGGGAGGTTACACAGACATACACATATATAGATATATATATTCTTAACTCATTAGTCTTTTCATAATTACCTAAATATGAGACTTCTGCTTTGTTTGAAATTACAAAGAATTATCTCATTACCTTTATTGAAATAGACAGTGCAAACTATGGAGAAATATTTGTACTTTAAATATCTCTTTCATTTCATGGGATTCCTTATTATCCAAAACAATGCACTTTTATACTTGTAGAGTTAGGTAATTTATGGAAATTTACACAAAAATGGATACAACTAAATTGTATTTTCAACACTTCCAATAAATTAAAACATAGAAATTTATACTTCAACTAAAACTAGGGCAATCTAAATGAATAGTAAGTTGACATAAATTTATAATAAACTTCACAATCTTTTTAACATCATACTTGAAAAAATTTGGGGATGATTTTCAAATTTTCAGATTAGATTGTATATCATTCCATTCTAATTTCATAATTTATAGAATTTGTAGGCAGAATTACAATTAAACACATTCATTTTAAGCCTATAGTCCAATAGATCTTTCATAGGCATTATAACAATCCTCCTCGAAACTGGGTATATAAAAATATCAAAAACATAAATAGATAGACAGACTGCCACAAGTCTCCGCTGCCACCTTCATCATCTCTACCAGCATTGTTTCCTTTAACTTGTGTGTTGTAATGAGGAGGGGGTCAGAACAACTATAGCACCCCTACCTCTATACCCATATTATTCAAGAGTATTACATAATAATATTGTCAGATCTACGGAGAATTAGACGATGTGGGATACACATGTGAATATTCCCTTGGGCTAATGCTAGTACGTATTTAAACATCGAAGAACTAAATCACTTATACGTACATAGTATCAACACAAAACAATAAACATGTGTACCTACGGGATAGAACAATACACATACAATAAATATCTAAGATCACAGAGTCAATCACGATGATAATATATAATACACAATATACAATATATATCTAATATACATCACAATGATATACACATAAGAGACGATACAATACATGATTTTAATCTACAATATGAATGTCTAATCTCCTCTATACCCATAAAACACATTAGCTGGTCTCATAGTCCATGTACCTAAAATGCCTCGAACTAACTCGAGTATTATATAAATAATAAACGGGCACGACTATATCTAAATCCAAGGTCAAAAAATACGTAAATCACAGTATATGCTGGGTATAAATATAATAATAATAATATCATCTCAATAATCCCAAGTATCATATATATAGAACACCATCATATATATAGAACATCACAAAACCCAACATAAAGATGTCATCATCTATATAAAAGCTCATTAATTTAAAAATCACAAAACAACATCAAATGGGTGAAAAATCCATATCTCAAAGTCTCAAGAAATCAATAACAAATGAGATATCACTAAGTAGGGCTGTTAATGGGTCGGGTCAAGTCGGGTCCGGGTTGATTTTAAATGGGGCGGGTCAACCAATTTATTAAATAGGTCAGAAATAGTTCAACCCGAACCCGACTCAATTATAAACGGGTGACCCTACCCGACCCATGTAACGCAATTATAAACGGGTCAGGTCAGGTCGTAAACGGTTCGGCTCAACCCGTATAAGGTGTAAATGGGTTTTAAATGGGTCGTAAACGTGTCAAATTCGGGTTCAAGGGTCATGTTATAACCGGGTTGGGTCAACCCATATAAGTCTAAATGAGTTATAAATGGGTCAAATTCGAGTTCAGGGGTCAACCCGAAACCCACTCGTTTATAAACGGGTCAAATTTGAGTTGACCGAAATTGACCCACACACTTAACCGGGCGGGGTTAACCTACTAATTTCCATGTAATTTTCGGGTCTTGTTGGAAATTGACAGCCCTACCACCAAGTACATTCAAGTTAGCGTATGGCATTACCCCAAATATATCTCTCAACCTCAAATAATAAAATACTATCATCAAACAATATAAATAGACTATTCGACTGTAAAATATGTTGCACTTACCCATCAGTCGGATATAATAAAAAATAAGAACATGCTATACTCTAGATATCTATGACATCACAGGTATAATCGTATCCCTTCGTATAAAAATAAATGTTGATGGGAAATCAAGTCATAACATATTGGTTACACTACCCAATAATCTCATAATATTTAGGTTACACCACCTAGTCAAACCACAACGTGGCCATCCACCATTTCCAATAGCACCTAGGTTATCTACCTGGAACCGTTCTAATACTTAAGTGAGATATATAAACAATATGTACTTGCCTACCATTCAGCGTAGAACCAAAAGAGAGACTGGTAGCTACCCCACCTACTCTAGGAGCCCTGGGCCATACGCCCAAATCCGCCCCTACAGTCTTCGGTTACCTATCTGGCATCATGGCTATATCCTCCACATGTAATAAACAAACTACCAGACTATACTATGCATTAATCACGACCCAAATCATGCCCTTAAGTTAACAGACTATTGGACTTGGGGACTAAATGGGCTAGGGTTACACCACCCTAAAGGCTACTGCACCTTACTCTAAAACTCAAGATGCACATCTAATATATAACTAACATATTACAGACAGGGAGCCTTCCTCCATGTGTTGTCACGGTGGCTCCTTACTTCAGTGACTGCCTTGCACGAGCGATGAGGTCACATTGTCATTTTGTTTATATTTTTATAAATGAATCGAATTTCGAAAATTTAGGGTTAGGAGTGCGAGTTCGGCTTACATTGTGAAAGAAGGAGAGAATTCCAAAAGAGAAGGAAATGGTTTAGGCCTTAATTACTTCTAATCCGATTCCAAATCAATTTAACTTCCAATTCAATGGTTTTTACTTTATTTTCCATTCAAATTTAAATTCTAGATATTTATTTATAAATATACTTCAGTCCGGTTCAAATTAGTTTACATTTTATTATATTCTATATATTTTGATAACCACCCAATTTCATTTCATTCGACACTCACTTGTTTATTTTCCATTATTTTAATCGCATAATAATTATTTACACTTTTAAAATATTTTATATTCAATTAAAACAATTTATTCTACTTTATTAAATTATTTGAAAAGAATTTATTGATTTAATTTATTAAAACAAAATCTTTTATTAAATAAACTTCTAACGAATAAGAATTTATTTTCAAAATAATAATTATCAGAATTGAATTCAAATATTTCATATTAATTAAACCTATTAAATTTATATAGTGTAGAAAGCAAGGTTATTACAGATTCTCCCCCTAATGAAAATTTTTTCCTCGCAATTTTTTATAGGGAGATTCCATACACAACTCAAACCCTGAACTTTCATCGTATACCGCAAACTTCTATCAAACCAAACTTACATTATTCCTCTATGTGGCTCCATCACTCCAACTTATTTTATTATATGCTATTATTTTAAATAGATTCGATTAATGACTTTCTATTTTCACATACGATAAAAATATTGTGAAAATTTCTAAATGTCAGATTTTTCAAAAAAAATTCGCATAGTTTACTTTATACGGAGAGCATTTCAAAAATTCAAAACATAATATAATTACATGATATACATTACAGAAGAGGCATCCTAACCCAAGGCATTCCTCAACATGGAGAAACAAGATAATATCAAAATATATATCGATAAACCATAAAACACACCTTTGTTTAGCATTTTTAGCAAGCTATTATATCTTTATATGAGCAAAAGCTATGTCATTGATTGATCCAAGTATGCTTCATAAACACCTTTACTAAATCTCAAATTTAAATATTACTAACACATATAAAGAAGCATGATATACATGCATCAACTATTATAAAAACAACATGATGTCCATATTTAAACCACTTCCAACAAATTTTCAAAAGCCAAAACACTAAATTAAAGAGGGTTTTCAAAAGTAAAGTTTTTACTTGATGTTATATCTTCCTATTAATTCTTGATTTACAAAATTATAGTGTATGGAAAAAGTTATTGCCATTTTATGGAGTGTTGCCATCTCAGAAATTACTATGTTCATAGCAGGTCCACCTTTTAAAACTGCAATTTTACCTATTAAACGATAAATTTAAAAAACACTTCAAAAGAAAGTTGTAAGTTATACACTTGTATTTCCAGAATATGCAAAATCATTGAAATCGGATCAAAAAGTTGGAAGTTATAATCTGTTTTATCTCCGAAATTTCAAATCCAGGCTGAGTTTGTAATCCATGTTCAAAAGTATTTTAGCGTTAGCAAACTTCGTATTTCCAAAAAGTGGTAAACGTTAAAGTTATTCCATATAAACATATATTTTAAATGAAAGAAAGATCACTTAAATCCGATTACAAACCAAAAGTTATGGCTAAATGAATGCAAATCAAAGTGCATAGGATTTTCTCAAATGTTTCAAATATTACATGGGCACTACAACCATAATGTTCTCAAATGTTAAAAGTAATATATATATATATATATATATATATATATATATATGTATGTATGTATGTATGTATGTATGTATGTATATCAAAACAGATCATAATATAGTCAAAGTAACAAATTAAATATGTAAAATTTGGAACCGCAATGAAATTCACACATGCGCATATTTTTCAAGAAATAATTGACCCAATTGGAAGAAAAAACATGTCTCTTTAGAAGCAAGGCTTCACTATAGGTTTTTTTCTTATTTTATTTTCTTAATTCAAATGTATAGGTTTACGCATTTTGAATGGGCAACGTTGTGAAGCATTTTCAGTTCATTACTGATGCTTTATTTTTTCCCTTTTTTATAATTCTTGTTTTGCAGACTCGGTTATATTGAGACACCAAATAACCTATAGGATTTCTTCTTCATAGATTTTGATTGAGAATGATTTAGTTCACTTTTAGATATGGCTTGTTCTTTAGTCTTTGATGACCAAAATTTTGAGCATCCATTGTTCGATTAAGATCTTCAATATCCATGAAAATTTCCAAATAAAAAGGCCAAGTATGCACACAATCATCATACAAAACAGCATTAAAACAAGTTATATTCACAACATTATATTCATATCTCATATCACTATATAGTTGCAGAATTTACTTATTCTAGTAATTTAAATACAACCTTTTCAATTTAAATCACTATATGTACATAATATGTGTGTGTGTGTGTGCGCGTGCGCGCGAGCGCACACACATATGTACACAAGTCCTTACAAAATCAACTACTTCTCTTCAAAATAATACATCACTCTTCAAACTCCTATGTCCCTTTGTCTCGTCTCAGTGTTTAGGAATTCCTATCAATAACATTGGCCAGGCGCATGGACTAGAACTATTAAATCACTTGACAGGCAAGTTAACACCAAAATAAACTATCAAAACATTTTCAATCACTTGATTAAATCAAATTCATATTTTACTAAACCATATGTTTTTTCGAATAGCAATATTTATTTCCCAAATTCATATATACAACAAATTCATCATCCATCAACAATAATGATAATCATTACATTATCTATCTATAATATCAAACAAGCATTATACAACTATAAAAATTTTCAAATAAGCAAACAAATGCCTTCAGCAGCAGAAAGCTACCAATCAATTTCCGCCGCCCAGCTCTGATAACTATAGGATCCTTTTACTCAACTTTCCACACAAAGGTTTATTTCATCATCAATACTGACAGTACTCGTCATGAAAGCGCTCCTTACTTCATTACCTCACTCAACAATTTCTATTTCACACATAAACAAATACATACGAAAAAGGTAGAACTATATATATATATATATATATATATATATATATATAATAGGAAAAATAACAAGTGTCCCCAGATAATTACTCGTATAATCATTTATACTCCTATTATCATTTAAGTACAAATAAAAATTAACCACATACCCACGGGGACAAAGACTCTAAGTCTCATCTAAGGCTAAGACTCGTGTGTCATATAATTTGTATTGTTCTAAACCTTGCTCTGATACCACTTTGTAACACCCTTACCTCCATAGCCTTACAATCCAAGAGTGTTAAAGAATAATACCGTCGAATAATATGGAGAATAATGTGATGTGGGATACACATGTGAATATTACCTTGGGCTGACATTGGTACGTATTTAAACATCGATTAAATAGCGCATCTATACATACATAGTATCGGCATAAAGCAATAAATACGAGTGCCTTCGGGATAGAACAATTCATGGTATACAATAAATATCAGAGATCATAGAGTTAATCACAACGATAATATATAACATACGATATACAATATATATCTAATATACATCAAAATAATACATAGATAAGAGACTAAACAATGCTGGATTTTAATCTACAATACTGAATATCTAGCCTTCTCTATACCTAAAAAACACATTAGCTTGTCCTACAGATCTTATACCTGAAATGCCTCGAACTGACCAAGTATTATATAAATAATAAATGGATCAAACTATATCTAAATCCAAGGTCAAGAAAATCACAATATATACTGGGTATAAATAATTATAATAATGTCATCTAAACAATCCCAAATATCATATACATAAAACACCATAAAACCCAACATAAAGATGTCATTACCCATATAAAAGCTCATCAAATCAGAAGCCATTAAACAACATCAAATGGGTGAATCATCCATATCCCAAAGTCATCATCAAAATCCAAAAACCGATAATAAATCAGATATCACCAAGTATATTCAGGCTAGCACATGACACTTCCCTAAATATCTCTCATCCGCAAATAATAAAATAATATCATCAAACAATATAAAATAGACTATCTAACTGTAAAATATAGGGAACCTACCCATCAGTTAGATATAATAAAAGATATAAGAATCCACTTTACTCTGAATATCTATCACATCACAGTTATAATCTCATCTCCTCGTATAAAAATAAATAATGATGGGAAATCAAGTCATAACATATATGTTACACCACCCAATAACCTTATCTAGGTTAGGCCACCCAGTCAAACCAAAACATGGCTATCCGCCATCTCCAAGAGTACTCAGGTTATCCACCCGGATTTGCTTTAATTCTTAAGTGAGGAATATAAACAATATTACTTGTCTACGATTCAGTGTAGAACCAGAAGGAAGAGTGACAGCTACCCCGTCTGCTCTAGGAACCTTGGGCTATACCGCTCAAATCCGCTCCTAAAATCTTCAGTTGTCTACCTAGTATTGTGACTATATCCACCGCATGTCATAGAGACGCTGTTAGACTACGCTAAACATTAATCACGAACGGATCATGCCCTTAAGGTAACAAACTACTGGCTTTTGTGACTATAGAGGCTAGGGCTACACTACCCTATAGGCTACTGTGCCTTGCTCTAAAACTCAAGATGCACGTCTAATATATATCCAAAGTATCACAGATCGGGAGCATGACCTCACGATCTGGCTGTCAGGATGGATACTGACCAATCTGATTCCCGCTAACTCCTAATCTTATCCCAGAGCACTTCATGATAAACAACATATACATCGGTACACCCTCATACTTCAACATCTATAAACGTATATGGGTGCACCCCCATAGTTCAATATCTATAAACGTATATGGGTACACCCCATAAAACCACGTCTATAAACTTGCTCTACTCCGACCATATATATATTTGTGTGTGTAATTACTCATTTAGAAAAATGAATACATCATGTTGGACAAGGAAGCATGTACGGATTCAGTAACCACCGAAAAACCTCCTCCAAAACAGTCGGATCTCCCACTGCACTCCACCAGGCCAATTTCTTCTTGGTCCAGATCATGGGTGGATACGGTCAAGGGCTTCTCTACTCCTCAAGACGATCTCTCAGAAGTTGATCTACATTTCATACCACCTTGTTCGAACAATGGCTGCATTTCATTCTAGATTCCAGAATCAAACAACATTCTTGCTAAGGTTATATGGAAACATATGGCTGTCGGATATGTCATTGGAAGCCACAAGGAAGATTTGGTATCTTTTATAACAAAGTGGTTTCATCATAATTTGTTTTGAATTGGAAGAAGATTATTATTAGAACATGGCCTTACACGTTTAATTCTCTTATTATTATGTTGAAGACTTGGAAAGTTGGTTTCCAATTCAGTCAAGATTATTTTACCAGCATACCTATTTGGGTCATCTCAACTTGGAACTGTGGAACAAAGAAGCAAGTCGTATAGCTAGCACATTGGGTAATCCTATAAAGAATTACCTTTGCAATTCGCACAAGCATTGGTTGAAGTTCAATCGGATTTCACTTATCCCGATTCCATTCAAGGATTTCTTACAGATGGTATCGATATTTCATATGAATATATGCCAAAGCTCTGTGGTAATTGTTCATACGTTTGACAATAGAATTAAAAATTGCAATGTTACATGCACTCCTTCATGGCAACCAAAATGCAAACCATCGAAGTTTAATGTTCAAACAGACCAAATTCCACATGTTCAAACAGAACAATCACTGAAATGTAATCGTTCTACACAAGATACAAACAAACACACTGGATTACACAAAGACAAAGAGAAACTTGAAACTCATAACAGTTTCCAGCATCTATCCACATCTGATGATGAGATTGATGAGGAACCTTTACACCCACCAATCAGCATCCACCGTGAGGAGAAAACGCATCTACCGGCTGTTCATCTATATCTGCACACAACGAACATCAACAGGAAAAGGAGACTGAACATACACAAGACAAAAAATCTAGAAGGATATAATATGTAATGTGACAGTCATTATTTAGCATCTGAAATCTATGATGAGGAACAACAGTTCATTGAGGAAATTGTTAACATGGAAGAAACTGGATAGCATGATAAGGCCAAGAAGAATGTCTCTCACATGTTTCAACCAAATCGTAAATATCAGCAGAAGCATGAAAAATAAAAGACCCCATCTTACCCCCCAAAAGAAATACCATGGGCACTACCAAGATGAAATGAATGTTATATCTTTGAATGTGAGGGGTATGAATACTGACAGCAAAATGTTATCAGTGTTCAACCTCCTCTAGTCTCATAGGCCTTCTATAATTGCCTTGCTTGAGACTAAACAATCTACTTCAGCCATTCTAAAATTTAATTCTAGATTTCCTTCAAACTGGGGCTGTCCATCGTAACAATGACATAGGCCCTAAAGGGAGGACTGTTATCATTATTGATACTAATACTTGGAGCACTAATATCTCAGATATGTCAACTCAGCAAATTACTGTGGTTTTAACTAATGCAGGAGGGTTTCACTGCTATATTTCTTGTGTATATGCTAGTAATTCTTTTTATAGAGCGGGAGCAGCTATGGGACCAACTAATTCCTAATGCTTCTATTTTAGGTTTCCTTGTATTGCACTTGGGGATTTTAATAATGCTTTGAATCCCAAGGGTGAAAATGGGTTGCCTATCCCTTTCTCTTATTTAACTAGTTTTAATAATTGTATTTTACAATATGGCCTTGTTGAATGTGCTATGCAGGGATGTAAATTTACTAGGAAGAAAAAAAGACGAAAGGCCACTAACATTGATAAAGTGTTAGCAAACCAGGATTTTATGCACTTATGTCCTGATCTTTCTGCTCTTGCTCTTCCCACTGTATTCAATGATCATACTTTAATTTTAGCCAGATTTAGGGAATTAATGCAAGAAACAAAAAAGAAATGCTCCTTTCAGATATATAAATACATGGCACATATCAGAAGGCTACCAGCAACGATTGATGAAGGGTTTGAAGCAATAACATGGGGAGATGTTATTTATCAGTTCATGCACAAATTAAAGCAAATAAAATAAAAGATGAAGCATGGGAATAGAAATAATAAAAAAGAAGACATGGTGAAGCTGCTTCACCAAGAGTACAATACTACTTTCTATTCAAACTGATTCAGATCCAGAATATTCTTATCCCAAGATGTCTACTAGAAAAAACAAGAATAATATTCGAGCATTATTGCTGCCAGATGGGGAGTATTTATATAACAGGGACATTATCATTCAGGAGACCATTCATTACCACCTAATCTTTTCAACGGTACTACTGCCCTATCGTTCTTCCTAGAATGATAATTAATGTGCAAGGAAAAGTTTTTTATCATCTCCTGTTGATCTAACTGAAATTAAATAAGCTTTAGACTCTATTCATGATTCCAAAATCCCTGGGCCAAATGGTTTCTCATCTAAATTTTTTAAGTTGCACTGGGACCAGATTAAAGGGATTTGCTTTCATCTGTATCTTACATTTTACAGTCTGCCTATATGGCTAAGAGTTCGAATCATACCTTCTTAACTATCGTAGCTAAAAAGGATAAACCACAGACCTTAGCTGATTACAGGCCTATAGCATGTGCTAATGTGATTTATAAGATTATAGCGAAGATTTTATGCAATAGATTTAAAGACTTCCTGCCATATTTAATATCTGAGAATCAATCTGCTTTCATCCCTGGTAGGAATACAGGGGAGAATATTCTCCTTGCTCATGAGTTAATAAGAGATTTCAAGAAGGTTGGCAAACCAAAAATGTGCATTAAAATTGATTTGCATAAGACCTATGATAGGACATATAGAGAATTTATATGCTATATGCTACATGTTATGAGTTTTCCAACCTCTTTTATTGATCTCATATATGCTTGTATTAGCTCCCCTACATTCTCAGTGTTGATAGAAGGTATTCCTCATGGTTTCATACAGTCTAATAGGGGTTTAAGACAAGGGGATCCCTTGTCACCCTATTTATTTTGCATCGCTGTTGAATACTTCACTTTAGCTATGGAGGATGCTATTTTGCATGGAAAGATAAAGCCCTTATCTAGGGTCAGACCTGTTGTCTCTCACCTCCTATGCGCTGATGATGTTTTTTGGAGGCTCCCCAAGATAATGCCCGGGAAATTAAATATATTTGAGACAATTTGGCAGTTACCACAGGTTTGCAGGCGAGTCAGTTGAAATCCATAATATATTTCAGAGTATGTGCAAAATAGTTCATCTATATTACAGACTCTGGGTATGCAAGAGGGACACCTCCAAGTTAAGTACTTAGGTGTCCCATTATCATCTGACTACATCAATGCATACAATGTGCCCCTCTTCTACAAAAAATCACTACAAGGCTGCAAAGCTGGGATGGTAATCTACTATCCACAGCAGGGAGAGCTCAATTTATTCAAGGTGCGATTGTTCCTACTGTTTAATATTGGCTTTTAATATATCATTTACCTTCCTCTATTCTTAAGAAAATTGAATCTCTATGCTCAAATTTCTTTTAGGGAGGAAGAAAACATAAAATCTCTTAGGACATCTTATATAGACCAAAAAATGAAGGAGGAAGTGGATTAAGAAGACCTTCAGATCTTAAAAATACTGCTATGCTAAAATTAAACCGGTCCTTTTGACTAAGAGGTCTTTATGGTCTATGTGGATGAAGAATAAGTATATACACTGTAGTTATTGGTCTCTACCTATCAACAATAATTTTTTGATTACACTGAAGAATATGCTGAGGTGCTCCCTGCACAGGCATTTGCCATATTTACAAGAATTATAACTGATGGAACCCCCAATTCTCTGTGGTTTAACCCATGGATCAACCACAAGGCTTTGATGGACATTCTTTGTTGGCACAAGGAAGCTTTCTGTGATACTACTAGATGCGTTTCAGACATTATACATGATCATGTTTTACAATCTGATCTATTACCAAAAACTCAGGAAGCAAAATAACATCTATAATCCATATCTATTAACACTCAAATACATGTTGGCAGATGAAAAACAAAACTGATTTTATTTTCTCAAATGTATGGGACTCTATCAGATTTATACATCCAAAGGTAAATTGGCATTGTATCACCTAGTACAAGCTAAGTGCAAGGAAAATGTCAGTGTGTGCTTATAAAGCTATGATACAGAGATTACCGACTAAAGACAGGCTACGGAGTTGGGGTATGGATGTGGACAACAGATGCGTTCTTTGCAATCAGGCAGATGAATCTTATCAACACCTGTTTTTTCCAGTGTGAATACAACACGTACATCTTATCTTACTTCTATCTAAAACTTGGTATTTCGACTCCGCTCCCATCAAATCTGACCAAGGTAGCCACCGACATAATTATAACTTTCCACGCGAAGGATATTAAGCAAAGATTTGCTTTTGTCTCACTGGTTACTATAATTTATCATCTTTGGGGATAACGTAATATAAAGATCTTTGAAGGCCGAAGGACTCACAAGCTACATAGAGCTCGGGTTGTAGAGAAGGATATAATTGCTTTTGTTATTCGAGATTGGGAAGGCAGCCATTTTCTGCGAAGATAGAATTGCAGGACGGAGGCTAATCTGCGAGAGCCTAATGCGCCAATGTAAATCTTTTCAAAATGACTGGTATTCAAAAGAACATAATTAGGCTTGTTTGAAAACTAGTTGTAATTGTAAGCTAGATTTGGTCAGTTTAGCGATGAGCTAAACATTTAATTAAAAAAAACACCGGACACATTTGTGCCAAATGCGCCAGTGTAAATCTTTCTAACACAAACAGAAAGCAGAAGTCACTCATTTGTTTCACAACATATTTGAGCTACAAAATCAATTTCGTACCTTTTTTCAATTCATCTTAAAAATTCACCAAAATATACTCAAAATATATAAGGATTACTAGTCGGATTACTTCTATCAGCTATTTTGGCATCAATTTGAAGGTAAAATTCTAGATTAAACTCAAACTCTAGCTCAAATTTTAGTTATTATCATATTCTACTTTTCACATATCTATCCTCTCATTTTTATGCCTTATTATGTCATTAGTATTTATTTAACAATTGACTGTTCTAAAATTAATTATGTTTTCCTTTTTAGGAGTATGTCGGATTTCATCTCAATTATTTGCTACTTTGATGGAAAATTGACTATGAAATAAAACAATACACCGGTATATGTTGGTGGTAAACGAAAAGGTTCAAAGGTTAAATTTTTTTGCTCCTATCATGAACTAAAAGAAACGGTGTATGGGGTTACAAAAATTGATTCACAAGAGTATGATGTAAAACTAATAAGCAAGTGGATAACGGATTCTGGATCTTCTGTTATCGATGTAAATGATGATGAAGGTGCTGATGTTATGTTTTCCGTTAATATGAAAGTGATTGAATTATTTGTAATAAAAGAGGAGGTGAGACATTTTGGAGAGCAATTACTACTAATTTGAACCAACATTCTACTCAAATTCTTGGTACTATTCCGAGTTATCTTTATCAGAGCAATTCAAGTCCAGTATTTTCCTACTTGTGTGAATACAAAGCAAGTAATTTGTTAAAGTATTTACAGTTGAGTAGTTGAAATTTATAGTGTTTTGATCTCATACTCTTTTTCTCACAGTTCAACGGTTCATCCGGGTAGTTCAATCTCTAGATTGGCAAATGATCAATTTTTACACTTCGTTCCTTCAAATGCTAGAGAGGTTAATAATGATGATGGAGGCCGTAGTTCACCGCATATAGATAGTTTGCAAATTGCTTCAATGGATAATGATATGTCATGGATGGATAATATGGAAGTTAATAATGACGCTCTAGAGTTTGAAATTGATCATGAAAAAGAAAATAAAAATAATGAAGCATCTTTGGTGGAAGAAGAAGAAGATGTGATAATGATGTACATATGGAATTTGAGGTGCCTTTCACGGATGATTTATGTAGTGCACAAATTATGCCGGCATCATTGATTGAAAATGTTACTCCTATTAGAGATGTATTTATCTCAGAATGTGTCGATTCTGGTTTTCAAATAGGAATGCAATTTCAAACAAAGGAAATACTTATTTAACAGTTAGACGAGTGGTCCATCAAGAATTCTGTTTCTTTTAAACCCATAAAATCCCGCAAAACAGAATACACCGCGATTTGTAGTGTTGATAAAAATTGTCATTAGAGAATACATGCAATTATTCCTAAAAATCATTGATGGGGTGGTGGAAAATTAGAAAATATGATGGCAATCATACTTGTGTTAATCCGATTATTAATTCAAATCATAAACAAGTTACAAGCAGATTTATTGCTAATAAAATACTTCCTTTTGTGAAATCGGATCTGAATACCACTCCTTTTGTGGTTCAAGTTCTAACGTCTGAATCATTTTTGATATTTTGTATTTGATAAAATGGGAAGAAGCAAACAAAATATTTGTAGCAAGTGTGGTCAAAAAGGGCATAAAGATCAACTTGTCCATTAAAATAATTTGCATATTTCATATTTGATATTTCCTTTGGATTTGATATTTCATTTGGATGATTTGTAGTGAATGATTTGAACGTATTTTGTAGTGAATGATTTGAACGTATTTTGTATTTGATATTTTGGTTGGATGAATTGAATGTAAATGCATGTTGTATGTAGTAGAAAAGTAGTAGCACCAAATTGTCTCAGGTAGAAAAATTGCAGCAGTAGATCTCTGTTATTTGAACAGACTTGCCAGGGCGCATTTGGCAGGTGCGTCCATGTAATTTTGTACGTGCGCACTTCAGAAATGCACCATGTGCTGCGTATATGCAAAGGCAGATAGCCTTACTTTCTCACTTCATCTATTCCATCTTTTCACTCAAAATCCCTAAAATCCCAAATTTCCTAAATTCTCAACCCCAACATCAATTGCAATTATTTCTTCATCAAATCCGCTAAAACTGGGAGGATCGTCATCATCTTCTCAAGTTAGAGGTATAATCTTCAAATTAGAAGTATACACCATTGTTTGTATATTGGAATTTTGTTTTTTCAAATTAGAAGTATACACCTTTGTTACAAGTAATTTGTTAAAACATAGGAATTTAGCTTGTGCATAGACTTTATGAATTGAATTAAAGTCTCAAAATTATTCAAATTTAGTTTGTTCATTGACCAAATTTAGTATTGTGTCTTCAAAATGAACGTCGAAGCAATTACATTAAATTACGTCGAAGCAATTACATTCAAAAATTGTTCAAATTTAGTTTGTTCATTGACTGCATTTAGTTTGTTCAAGTATGATCTTCATTGGAATTTAGTTTGTTAAAGTAATTTGTTCAAATTTGTATTCAATTGCATAATATTCACACTTGAACATTTTTGTCTTGTGCCTGGTCCCGTGAATGCAAGTGTTTTGTATCTTCAAAATGAACATCGAAGCAATAATAGGAACTTGATGCAGGTTTTTTTTAAAAACATTTGTGCTTATATTAGAATGTTTTTATTTAGTTACTAATTTCACTTTTTATTCCTTTTTTTTCGTTGTTGAATGTGTATAGTGATGAGCCACTTGAGTGTCATGATCATTCAAGCAAATTAAGATTCATCAAGTCTAATACTCCAAGAGTTGAACTTTCATTACAAAGAGCGGGATTCAGGGAAATATCTAGATTAAGATTTTTCAAAATAGATCATGCGCTAGTTACTTCATTGGATAGATGGAGACCCGTGACTTCAACCTTCCATTTTCCTACTGGTGAAATTACCATCACATTAGCAGATGTTAGTCGTCTTCTAGGTGTTACGGTAGAAGGAAATTCTGTTACTATTAGACAACTAAGTAATTACGAACGGTGTTTAGGTGTGGTTCCACCTCGTAGTGAGATAAGAGATGCGACAGTTAAGTTGACATGGCTTCGCGATATGTTTGCAGATGAGCCATCACCGGATGCTTCAAATGTAGAAACTGAATATCATGTGAGAGCTATTATTCTACATTTGATATATTGACGTCTATTTCGTGATCATTCTAAAGGACGACTAAACCTTTTTTGGTTATCTTTTTTGCGAAATTTGGATGAGTGTATACGATATTCTTGGGGTAGTGCTATATTGGCAACATTATATAATGTGTAAACAAATGTTGCACTCATGAAATCCAAATCGATAGCTGGTTGTCTTTCGCTTTTACAGATATAATATGCACAGATATATTTGTTATAAACTCATATATAATATTTAATTCTAATGTATTCAAATTTTTGATTGATTTTACAGCTTTTGGCGTGGACACATCTTCCCATTGGTTGTAACGACCCGTAAATTATAGCCGTTTATTAATTGAAATTTTGTGAAATTTTAAAAGATAAAATTTTTAAATATAAATTTAATATTTGGAATGCGTCTAATTAAACATAGCAACTGGTAAATTTTCGTCCAAAAATATGAAAGTTTATTTCGTGCGTAAATTTACTTCAATTTAATCAGTTAAAAAGCGATGAAAATAAAAAAATTTCAAAACCTAAATATTTTTACATTGAAAAATTCTAAACCATCTTTGGAGTAAGACGTTATTTTTCGTATTTTCAAATTCGGACTTCTTTAGCTCCGTCGATCTTATTTTTCTGCGACTTTTATGCATTTTCCGTCTGTAGAAAATTCGAATTTTTATAATTCAATCGAACCACTAATATATGTATGCCGTTTTCATCGTCTCGTCGTATTGATTTCTGTGGTATATTCAATTTTGTGTTTTGAAGTCCGATACGCAACATAAAACTGTAAAATAGTGATCCGTATCGGTTTGGGGCTTTCTGAAATCTAGTGGTTATTCAATATCCTCGATATTAACCTAACAGTCACTGACATTTATTGTCCGCCTAACCTAACAGCCAATTGCCATTATTATTCCTTCAATTCATTTTACTGGCCGTTATATTTTCAAGGTGTTCAATAAATTTGGTTTGTTCTCCTCTGTGAAATTATATTTGTTTGCATTTATATTTCTTATTTCTTTCTTCTGCTTACCACCTGCTACTTTTCCTTTAAAAAAAAGGCCGAAAGCATTTCCCTATATTTCTCTAAATCACTGTTTATCTTCCCATGCATCTCTTCCAAGCTTTTCACGTTCATCACCTCAATGCACTGCAAGCTTCCACCCTTGACCTCCATTCCCATCAACGCCAAGCCCAGTCGCCGCAGCCACAAGCCGCAGCCGTCCACCTCCCTAGCCCGAGCACCGACGAGAATACCCACGGCCCACCGAACCACCTCTCCCCTCTTCTCAAGATGCCACAGCCTCCGCCTTTAACATCACCGACCCGTCTCCTTCCCAACCACCCCTCCGAGTCCGCAGCTCCACTGCCTTCTCTTGGCAACTCTGTGCCCACCTCTCCTCGTCATCCGCCATGCTCATCCAAACTCCACATCACTACCGATACCCTTCATTCAAGCCAACCTCCACCTATGGCTGTAGTTGCATCCACTCTGGCTTCGTGCTTTTTCGATCCACTGACACGCTCTCCACCTCCGGGCCTGATCCGCGGAGCCTCCAGCCCTCCTTGCCACCACCTGCTCATCATTTCCGGTCCTCTTCTAGTTAGGTAAATACAAGCATGCGAGAATCCTACTGTTTATATCATGTTTCATATATGTTGGTATTTTATAATATGTTCAATTGAGTTGTGCATACGTATATGTAAAATTTAAGCAAGTTATAGCCAGTATTGTTTTAAGATAATACGTATGAATCTATACTTTGATTTTTAAATGTATATTTAGAAAAGAATATATATCATTTTGTTTGTATATCTGTTACACGTGTCACGTATATATACATAGTGTTCATTTCAATAATTACTTGTATATGGTTTTTATATATATATATATATAAAACTGTATAAGTTTATGAATATAAACAAGATAAGAATAACCAGATCTGAGATTTTAAGTTGTATATATCAGTTTATATAAGTTATAAAATATAAGTTATAAATATATCTGTATCTTAGAACATTTTACATATTGTGTTCTAATCTTTTGAAGTAAAAAGGTGTAGATGTCAGTACGGTATACTATATTATATTGTTTACATATTAGTTATATTGTATATAAAACTTTAAGTTCGAATGTATAGATACATAACGGGTGATTGACTTCTTTTATATACGTAGATTTGATTTTTGTAAATCTTTTATTTTCAAAATATATTTATACATTATTTTACATATATGTTTTATATTGATTTTTGAAAATATACGCAGATATATATTTTTTTAGTTTATATCAAAATTGATTCTAGTCGTTTCATCGATTCTTTATTATTCAGCTTGTCTATCGAACCCGTATCTATCTAGCTTTGTTCCGGAATTCGTGCTTGAAACCATAATTCAATTCATCGTCAAATTTCTCTAGCTTCGAAAGGTGAGCAATCACTCACGATTTAATGTTCTTTTATTTATTAAATTTGATTTCAATTGAAACGATAATTGAAATATTGCTGCTGTCAGCTATTTACACTGTTGTTTATATTATTACCTATATCAGTTCACATGTGACATCTGACACCATTATCTGTTAATTATTTATGCGATGATAATACAGTTTGGTTGATAATTGATTGATTGTTGATGTTTATATTGGACGTTAATTGTTAATGTTAAAGTGATAAATAGTATGCAATTGAATTTGATATACGATAGTTAACAAATTAAAATGGATTTATATGTTGAATGTGATTAGTTAAAAATGACCCCTTTTAAATTTAAATTAATTGACATGTAAAAATAGTATTAACTACACCTTGACCATTGAATGTATGTTGTATAAATTGTTGTAGTATAGAATTGAAAAATAAATGACAAGTGAAAAACCGTATGAATGATAAGTGTAATAATCTTTAATCTACATGAAATGAAAGTGTAGATTCTAGAAATAATTATATTAATTTGCACAAACAACGATGTAAATTAATACGATTATTTCGGGATTATTTGAATTGGGTTGTTATTGATTGTTATATTGCTTGTTTATTTACTTTGACACCTTCCCTGTTATCACACTGCAAGTTCCCTTTGCTATGCTTTGATTTTCGAATTGAAATGGAATAGGGTTGAAATGATAAATACCTAAATAACTTGACTTAGGATAGAAAATTAAATAAACCCGATTGGTCATAATCTGATTTAAAAATAAAATAATGATTTTATTTGAATAAAGAATAAGGTTTTGAAATGAAGTTGGAATTTGAATTTAATGGAAGGAAATGTTAATAATTAAAAATCTGAAACAAAAATATTAACATAGTAGTTATTGAAAGAGCGTTGTTTTAAAAAAATTATTTGACAATAAAATTTGGAATTATTCATTGAATTAAGTTTGAAATGATTTAATAATTAAGTTTGAATTTATAATTAAGTTTGAAATTATTAAGTTTTGAAATCTTATTTGAAATTATTTAATAATTAAATAAAATTGAATTATCTGATAATTAAATAAAAATTTGAATTCTTTGATAAGAAAAATTGAACCTTTGAATAAATAAATTTGAACTTCATTAATAAATGAAATTGGGTTTCTTATGTAATTAAGTTTGGAAAATTATTTAAGTAAGTTAATAAGTGAAATTGAACTTCTTGAATATGTGAAATTTAGTTTCTTTATTAATTGAGTTCGAAATTTGTAACTAAGTAAATAAATAAAATTGAATTTCTTTAACAAGAAATAAATGCGTTTTATTGAAACAAATGTAAGGCTTGTAATTTAAAGAATTTGATTTGACAAATTTAACTTAATTAAATTTGTAAGCTTTGATATAATAAAGTTGAACGTAAGTAATTGATTTAATGAATTGGAAATTAAATGGAAATCGTTTTAAATGATAAATTAACTTAATGAATATTGAATGAAATCGATAAATGAATTTAAAATTGATTGGAATGTTAAATTAAATTAATTTACATGATTTCGGAATAAAACTTATATACGAACTTGAATCAATATTGAACTGTTTTAAAAAAAATTGAAATCGAATTACAAGATTGTGAAATAGCAATTTGGAAGTTTTGAAATGTAAATTATAGGAATTGTTTTAGAAAGACAAATGAAATGTTGATTTATAAATTCTAATTGAAATTGAATTTGATTTGATGTTGAAATTTACTAAACGACCAACCGGTGTGATAATTGCGAAAGTTATGAAAGAAACCGGAATCGGTTATGGACATACTCTCTGTCTAAACCGAAAACCACTTTAATAACTATACGCGGAGTATGATCCAGAGCGAAGTGGTTGGAATGATGTACATGATGACTGAAGAAAGAGAATGACGATGGATAGCCTTGACACTTGTGTCAAATTGGAAATGACTAAAACAGGATCCGTACCGGGCCAAATGGGGTTAGGCACCTCGAGCGAACACACTTCTTCGAAACTACTCATTACTTGTTATTGATTGGTGCACCCTCGTACTTTTGGGAGTGTTGTTTCGCGGTGTTGCGGTTGTTGCGGCGATGCGTTCTCACCTGTCCGGATCAAGCAAACGGTAGTTTCACTATCTTGGGTATTGCCTCATGTGCCTTGTCATACTTGTATCCCTATATACGCGACCACTACGAATTTGTTTTGTGTTATACCTATGGAGCACTCCCTAATATCCCACCAGTTTACGGTGGAGTTTACAGTGCTGTATAGACTATGACATTTATATAAAAATGTGTTAAGGGGAATAATGGTAACGCCTTAACACTATTTTGATATTTATATTACTGATAGACATTGTCTATTTAGCGTATATTACTACATAGTAGATAGTTTAACGGATCCTTAGAGGATGGTTATTCCAACGTCCTTTGAGTTATTTGTATTTCAATTGTTATTTCACTTGAGTTGGATTTATTGCTATAAGAATGTTAATCCCGACTCGAGTGTTTTGTGTTTTGCTTTATGCTCGGGTCAGACTGAGTGGTTCAGCTTTCGAGACTCACCTTTGGAGTTGGAGCTTCGGCTAGAAATCCAGCTATCTATCAGCTTCCAGATCCAGTTGATTTCAGTTATGTATTCTGATTCTTGTATTTGTCTATTGTATTCGAAACTTCTATTGTAATTTATTTAACTCTGATATATATATAGTAGCTTCATGAACTACTATCTTTTGCTTCCGCTGCATATTATTACTCTGTGTTTGTGATTCTGTGATTATTTATTTACTGTATATCTGAGTTTTGTCAAATTTAAATTAACAATTTGGTATTTTGAATTATTCAAGTCCGACATGTGCGGATGCGAATAGTCCAAAATAGCGGGTCGTTACATTGGTCGTCCAAATGTGGCTTCATCCATGTAGATCGACAGAACATTGCCTTATGGTGCAAGGTTGTTAATTTCCAACTACATTTACATATGTGTATTTTTATACTAATAAAACTCTAATTGTATAACTATTTATATAGGTGGTTTGGTTCAAGGAGTTGGGTTGAGTCTCCAAACCAGGTGGCCACTTACTATCGCGACCAGCTCGACATGTTAACAGATGAAGCTGTTATATGGAATCCGTGCACATAGGATATGCTAGTCGATCTTCCGTAGACATGTCTAAGTGGGATGCATAGTTGGCTTTGTAAGACACCTATCATATGCATGCGAGATATAGAAACGTATAATCCCGATCGAGTGATGCGATAGTTTGGTCTTCAACAACACATACCTGATCTATGTGAACCAAAGCCAGATTTGGAGTTTGCTATCGTACAGTGGAACGATAGACATAACCGTATCATACTCCAATAGTTTCCTACCATTCCTATTTCGAGATACATGACTTGGTACTGGTCAATTACTCGAAGATTCATTGTTGCAGATCAGACTTCTCAAGAACGAGCATACACCGCTCGTGCACCGCTTGAGCGAGATGTGGTAAATCTTCACATTATCGTGATATTTTTAGTTCGTTCATTTGAATTATGTTTCTAATTTTGAATAAATAACTACAACTTGTAGATCGATGTACTAGAGACAGTAGGAAGAAGGTTGGACGATATCAGACATAGTAGAGTACCCGAACGAGAAGTCCAACCACGGTGTCTTGATTTAAAGAAACTTATTGACATACTCCTTTTTAGAAATCGATTAACACGGCCAAGCTCTTCCGAACAAGCTATGCGGACTAGAGAGCGAAGAACTAAAAGAAGGCAGGATACACACCAATCGCAACCCGAAGGACCTTCTCAACCCCCACCCACTCAAGACAATCCAACTCAACCATGAGTATTCCTATTTTTAGTTTACTATTAGTTTTCTTTTGTAGTCGAACTATAACTTCTACTTTAATTCGAATGTAATCGAATTTTAATTATGTTATGCTTGAATTTATTTAATGGTAGTTTTATCTGTTGGCCTTTATGTAGATAGATGTTTGCTATTATTTAAGATTTTGGATTTGGATTTTGTGTATTTGGATTTGGATTGTTTGGTGAAGGTTACTATCCAGGGACCTGAGATTTACGCTGGCGCAATTGGCAGACGCGCCAGTGTAAACTATGAGGGGCGCATTTCATAAATGCGCCCCGTATTTTTTTTAAAATGGCCAGCTTATTGCTGAGCTGGCCAAATCTAGCCTACAATTGCAAATAGTTTTCAAACTAGCCTATTTATGCCAATACTTTTAAAAACCAGTCTCTTTTGAAAATTTTCCCTTTTATTAATGGGTTGTTGGGTGGTTTATTGTAAGCGGGTGGTATATTTCTATGCATTTTTTTTCTCTACTCCATTTGTAAGATTTTTTAAGGAATTATCCGTTGTCTGTTGCACTCTTTTTCCTTACTACATTGATAAGATTTTTTAAAGAGGTAAAGACATCAGAGTTCTTTATAATCACTATACATACATACATACATACATACATACATACATACATACATACATACATACATACATATATATATATATATATATATATATATATTGAAGTTAGCAACACATACACTTGCGTACTTGTTCTACATCGACCATCACCTCACGTAGGTATAAACTCAATATCCGAGTTCCCATTATTTGAGTGACATCTACTTGCAATAAATAACCGAATAAGTATCACAATAGTCTCATGCCACTGTATGATACTCAATCGTTTACTCACTGCTTATAAACTTCCCTCAAACTCCACAATATTCTATATAACGTGTCAAAATAAGAAGAAAAAATATTATCGAATGCACCATCCCAAAATAGTATTATAGCTCTGCTTATTCAAATTTCTCATAACACAGAATTAACTATAATGGAATCAAAAAGAATGATATCATCACTGTATCATATCAAATCGCTTAACAATATGATGAATCATTCACAATATTGAAATCTGTATTAGAAAAATAAGAAATTAGAAGACATAGAAATTATACGTAAAATCTCAATTTTAATTCAAAATGAAATAATAATAAAGTTCGATAAAATATTCCTTTAACAATTAAATCAATTATTCAAATAATATATATATATATACTTCAAATAAATTATTTTTATTTCTAACTATAAAACATAACTCCAAAAAGTATTTAAATACCAAAATTTCATTCCTAAACCTTTACCAATAACACTTTATAAATCAAATCTCCTTTATTGAAATCATTCCAATATAAGATCCATTTATTCAAACTGGTTTTCAATATAACTTCTATATCCAAAATAATTTTTGAGAAATTATTTTATTTTCCAACCAATTTTCATTTATTTATAAATATACTTTTGTTAACTGGAATTTTAACCAAGCAGAAGTCAAGGGAAGTTAGAACATCAAGACGGAGACAAAACGACCCAGAAACTTGGAAGCACACTTAGAAGGAGTAGCAAAACAACTCCGAGAAGTTTCAGAGATATGAGAGCAAGAGATATAGCTTGGTACCGACCTATAATTTCTCTTCAAATCAGCTCCCAAACTCCATCTTCTCACATACATCTTTCAATAACTTGTTATCAATAGAGTTTTCCTAAAGTTCAGACGATCAATTCCAAGGTTGGTCAAAAAAAGCCAAGAAAGCAGGTTAACTCAATCAATAGAGGGAAGATTAATAGAATCATCCAATAATTAATGAAAGTTGCATGAGACACGTCAACATGAAGATTGAAAAGCAAAGAAAGAGTTGATGTTGAATTTTCATCAACATTCATAGCTTGGTACCGAGCTACAGCGGTCGGTACTAACCTATCTCCTTGGGTCATGGTGCTTCGATTTTTCTTGTATGGCATTGGGCTATCTCCTGGACCTTAGTGCAAGGGGGCTTATGACCCCAGTACCTTGTTTTCTTATAAATACAAACCTATGTGCAACTAAAGAAGGATTTGGTTTCTACTAGCACCATATGCAGAAGCTCTGCTTATTCTTTATCTTCTACCTCCATACAATGATCACCTAAGCAGTTAATCTTAGTAATTCTAGGCCTTAGAACTTGTCAAACCTTGTACTAGTGACTTATGCTCTCTCTACTTCTCTATAATCTAATACAAACTCTATCAAATCAATCAATAAAATCTATAAAGTGAACGTAGCCCAAAGATTGCCATGCCACTATAAATATCTTGTGTCCCTAAACTTTATCTCTATTATATTTTCTTTCATTTTCAACTATTACCAGCTAGATCTGGGTCTCACAAATTTTTTACTATTAAATCTTGGGTGCCGATCCATTTTTGGTGACAACACTTTAGTGTTTTTATTGAGAAAACTGAATCCGGGCTTAGATCTAGCTCTCTACTTTGGATTGGACAGATGCAATAATTAGATCCAGAAAACTTGCTTGAAAAACATAAAGGGTTGTCGACAAAAAAGCATGGCACCAAGATGATCAAATAGATTGCTATGAGCTATGGCAAGTGGTGATGAAGGGAATGCTCACCAAACTGAAGTAAACAATCAACAGGAAATTCTGAGATCCTATGCTTAGCACGAAGTAGTAACCAAGGAGAGTTTGATAAGATGATCTGTGAACCCAACCCGAAGATGACGAATAGCCAAAAAGCTCTTATGGACAAGATGGATGCTTTGCTCAATCTTCAACCTTGAACTACTTTGAGAGTTAAGAGATAAACTTCTCCTACAATAGAATAAAAGAACTCTTTGGTTTTTGGCCTACATAGAAGAGATGGAAAACAAAAGTAGAAGGAAATAATTGCCAGAGTTGTAGGAGCTGTTGCAGGTTGAAGTAGGAGTGCTCCCCCCGTAAGAAAATAACTCAATACAGAGCCAACAACTCGGTACCAACCTAAATATCCCACTTGATGATGCTTAGGAGGGAGATGATTGTTGATTTCTAACTTTGATGATGACATGTAGTAGGATGATAGTGATGATGGGTTGAATACTGGTGTTGATAGACAAAACACTAGAATTAGAGTTCAAACTGCCATGGCAAGACCAATCAGACGTCAACGAAACTCTGCAAAAGTGGTTCTTCTTTTAGAGAATAAAGAACCTAGACTTAAGCCGGTTAGCCAAGATCGTTTATGAAGTCAAACACTTAGTACAGCCCCTGACAGTTGACCTATAGATTACTGTGCTAGAGAAGAGTACATCGCTGACTTGGTCAAACAATTGGTGGAATTTAGCAAACGTAGGATAAATGAAGATTGGGGTTCCGCACCAAGCCGAACTCCATTTACTAAAAGTGTTCTAAGAGAAGAGAACCCCTGGAAGTTCACCATGTCAAAAATTCACCATGTTAAAAATTCACCATGTCAAAAATTCCATCCTCCAATGGGACTATTGATCCCAGACAACGCCTACTCAAATATGAATGGCATATGGATGAAGCTGGAGCTACAGAAGATATCTATTTTAGGTGCTTCCCTACCTTCTTGGAAGGATTTGCTTCAATGTGGTTTATCAGGCTTGTGCCTAAATCCATTTCAACATTTGATGAGTTGGCAAAGAAGTTTCTAGAGTAGTTCAGGCTCCATGCGGCATGACTGAAGGACGTCATGTCATTATTCGGCTTGTCACAAGGACCCAAGGAATCATGAAAGGTTTCTTGAACCGATTCAATATCACTGTTATGGAAGTTAGCAATCTAAAGGAAGATCTTGTGTTCATGATATTGGTCCGGGGAACTCACCGGGATATGAATTTTGATAGGTGGCTGAAGATATAACAACCAACTACCATGAAGGAATTCCATCGGAAGACGAATTAGTTTCTATGCTTGGAGTAAGCGAGCTTGGCTCAGGAATGCCAATAACGAATAGTCAAAGAAGAAATCCAAAGCAACCTCACAATAAATGCTGGAAATCCTGGTAATCAAAAGAAGAGAAATCAAGACTATGGTAATAGGCGTAACGCGAATACGAAGCATCCTAAGAACTTTGGATTGGAAGATTACATGCCTTTGAACAATTACACTGGAAAATATATATCTTGCCACTCAGGGAATCGAGTAGTATAAGGAGCTTCCCAGGAGGGAAGCGATAGACTAGCAGAAGCAGTCTGATTCCATGAAACTCGCGGGCATGATACCAACGAATGCCGACACCTAAAGAATCTGATTAAGGAACTAACAAGGAAAAACAACCTTTAGAGTATTTTAAAAAACCGCTGAATGGTGAAGAAACGGCAAGACCACCAGGTCTACCTGCTTAAGGAAAACTGCCTGGGCCTAACGGAGAGCGGCCCGGGTGAGCTAATGAAAGACAAGTCATCAATTAAATTTCAAGCTAACCAGTCACCTAGGAATGAAGCAACAACCTAAAACAATACCGTTTCATTCATCGTTGTCCAATTTCCTTTCGCAAATAAGCCTCCCAGGGATACTAAGGGCATTATAAATAGGCAGGACTTTCCATTCTTCTACTCATTAATAAAATATGCTTCTTTAACTAATGGAACTTTTTTCTTACAAGTAAAACTCCCGTGACATGCAACTAGCAGCATGGTCGAGAACAAACTCATCCGCCCTCGAATAATGGACGAAAAGTGTAGACTCATTAATGACCGATTCAATAGGGAAGATTGACTCAAACCATCGGATCGACGAGTCATATCGTTCCTCAACCTTTTGAGAACCAGCATTGTCCTAAGGCTAGCAATGTCAGGAAGGTCCAAACTGCCAAATCGACGGGTCCTATTGATCCTCAACCTTTTAAGGACCGGCGTTGTACCAAGACCGAAAACGTCGAGAAGGTCCAAACCGCCAGACTAATAGGTCGTATTGATTCTCAACGTCTGGAAGGTTTAAATCGTCAGATCTACGAGTCATATCGATCCTCAACATTCTGAGAACTGACATGGTGCTAAGACTGATAATGTCAGAAATGTCCAAACCGCCAGATCGATAGGTCATATCGATCCTCAACCTTATGAGAATCGGCATTGTCCTAAGACTGGCAATGTCAGGAAGGTCCAAATCGCTGGATCGATGGGTTGTATCGATCCTTACCTTCTAATAACTGGTATTTCTTTAGCAATATCAGGAAGGTTCAAAACTACCAAGTTGGTGAGGAAAATTGAGTCAAACCGTCGGATCGATGGGGAAAACCGATCTAAACCTTCTTAGAACTGACATTTTTCCAACAATATCGAGAGATTCAAAATTGTCGAGTCGATGTGGAAAATCGACTCAAATTACCAGATCTATGAGGAAAATTGATCCCAACATTCTCAGAATCGGCATTGCTCTGGTAATGTCAAGAAGGTTTAAAGCCGTCGATTTGATGAGGAAAATTGACTCAAACCGCCGGACTGATAGTGAAAATCAATCCCTGCATTTTAAGTACCAATGTTGTCCCATTAATGTCGGGAAACACCAAATCACCGAGTCAACTAAAAAATTGACTTAACGTCTCGGAACTTGACATCGCCCAAAGATAAGTGATAACAAAAGGGATGCACCCGAGCCTAGAGATGGGCAATGTCAAAGTCCAAGGAGTTGAGCCATTCATGTACGAGCTTTCGGAGATAGAAACTGGTGTGCAATCGGGATCTCACAACTAAAATTGGAAGAATTCGTTATGACGAAAGATGATGATGAGCATCTTTACAATACACACATTCAGAATGACATTGGCTGATGATGTAAACTTGGAAGAATTTGAGTTGTCATCAAGGAATTGGCAGCATTAATAACATAATGCTTGGAATCAAGCAGTAGAGTCAATAGTTCTCGAAGATAGAAATTATCCGACGAACCAGATCAAAGGCAACCAAGCGAAGTGTCCAGGGTGTTCAACCTCTCGTAAGATGTCCGTATTTTAACATTCAGCCTTGTGGATAGGAGCATGCACACTAATACTTGATCGAAAAGAATTCGACCGAATCTAAGTAGGAATAGCCATAGAGTTAGCTATAAACAAAGTTCTGCCGTGCCAAATAAAGTATTTTGGTGATAAAAAATAGAGCCAAGTAACGGAATATACTAGAGAAATTGCAGGGATATTATTTACATGCAAAAAATTGTAGTAAATAAATAAAGTGCATAGAAATAGAAGTATATAATATATGAAATTGCAGTACAAGTAATCATATTATATACGCAGGCAGTCAAACATAAACAGGAATAGTACATGAAATGCAACAAATATATAAGAGTGATTACAAAGGTAAAGCTAATCCTTCATTACTAATAATGTCTTTTATATGAAGTACAAACAACGGGGCCATGCCCGCACAATATCGGTCTATTTTAGGCATAAAAAGAAAAATACAGACTTGATCCTGACAGCGCACAGAAAACCAAAATGCTCAATCAGTGAAATATTGAATTTTTGTTTCTTACCGCCTCAACTACCTTTACCATTCTTACTTGGATGGATTGTGGACTTTTTTCTCCCTTTGGGTTCCTTATCAAGAGGAGTGCCACCTTTAGAGTGTGTGGACTCTCCTCTAGTAGTGAAACTAGATCCTCCAGATCCATCGGCTAGCTCATCTCCATGCTTTGACTTGCTTGTCATGATTGTAAATGGAGCAATCCTATATTGGGTGACTTTGAGCTCTTTATTTATATTAAAAATCTATTGCTCATTCTTCAACCTCTATGCCATTGTGTCTTGGTCAGTGGGATTCGAATCATCTATAATTTAAACATCCTCTTAAGGGACAGAATTATCCTCCTGGCTCTCTAAAGCAGTGATCCTTTAAGAGTCAGCACCCCGTGCTAGAGTTGGAAATAGGAAGGGAAGCAAAAAACCTATAAAGATGGTGGTTAAAGCGTTAAAGATCACTTTGGTCCCTGAATAATCCATAGTTGGAGGCGGAGGAGGCAAGTGAGGTTGACGTATAAGTTGGGAGACAAAGTGATGAAGTTTAATGATGGATTCTTGTGAGAACCAAAGATTTTCGAAGACTGCAGAAACAAGAGATATACCTATAGAAGGATCATGTTTGGATATGATGAACTCGTCTTCTTTGGTCCCACGCTCCCCAGGCTAGATCACAATGGGAGGAATGTAATGCTCATAGGGGACACACATTAATGAAGCAAGAAGAACGCAAGTAGTTGTGGAGCTAACTCCCATAGAAGCAAGGATGGTTGCTGCTAGTTCTTGAGATTTGGAAGCAGATGTTTCACCCTAACTTGAAGAGCTCGGGCGAGCAAGAGCTTTGGTAGCATCGACAGTCGCAGCATCGACAATATCTTTAGCAATGATAGCCTTTCCGATGAAATGAGATTAAATGTCTTCAGTGTTAAGGTACGCGGCCATTAGCTCTTCCGAACGATTGTCTCAAGCCTCCAAAGATATGCATATCGCATCCTCTCAAGCATCAAGAATTGCCTCAGGGTAGTCACTATTAAGGCATCTCAAATTCTTATACATCACCACGTTAATGTAAAACTATAGCATGTTAGCATCAAGCTCGGTCAAGATTTTTGTCTTATCATCTTGAAGCTCTTTGAGCTCTTGAAATTGCAAGTTCAAGACCGACGACATCTTTGCCGGTGGACAACTACTCCTTTTCATTAGCAATTTTTTGAACATCCTCATGAAGCTTGGTAATTTCAGTAACTTGCTCTGATATTGTCTGATGCCGAGCCTAGATGATTTCATTCCTTTGAGTAAGCGCTTACGCCGTTTTATAGGCCAGTTTCTTGGATTCTACACCCTCGGCCAGAGCGACTTTCAGCTCATTCCTCGTAACAATTTCAACATGGCCATAAGCAAGCTTTAACTCATCCAGTGGTCTATCGGTGTTGGCCCTTTTATTTAGGTAAAGATCCCTCTCTCTTGTGACTTCGAGCAAGTCATCCTTCCTCCCTTTTAGATTTCTCTCGTAATCAGCTCTCTCTGTTTTGGAAAATTGGATTTGCATATGGTTTATCTGATTAACATCGAAGAAGGCCTTGCATAGATGCTTCCACTCATGCCCAGCTTCTATGTCCTCTTGAACTTCATGCAGCTTTTTCAAAGTGGACTCCTTCGACACATCCTTAATGTCTTGATTGATTTTGACACCATGAAGGAAGAGATGTGGGAATGCGGCTTCTAAATGCTAAGGATTGGGCAGAAGAGTAAATGAATGGGCAGAAATTCCTTTACATATGTAGGCAGGCCAAATGAAATCATAGCTTGGGAGGTTGGAATTTGTTGAGTTAAAGAAGTCGAAACCTTGTACGAGACAGAACAACAATAGAAATAAGCATGTGCTTCGAGCAATCCCTTAGATACTTAAATGGGTCGTGAGAAAGCTCAACATTGTCCTTCCTCTTCCTTCTCTCCTCCTCCCTCTCCTAATTCGTCTCTCAGTCAGCCTTCCAAAATTTGTCTTGCTTACAACCTTTCCTCCTTCTCCTTTCTTCCTCAGATTCATAGCGACGTGGCGGATTTGGAATAGGAGTTCAGCCTCTATGTTCACCGACATGGTGAGGGTACTTTTTGTAATATCCATGACCCATGGAACCTAAAATAGAAAGAAAAGCTAAGTTAATAGTGAAACTATGAAGCTAGATTCAACGCAAGAATGAGTGTCCATGATCCTACTGACGTGTATTCTGCCAATGATCCCTTAAGTGCTTCACCAACCATATTGGCAAGGAGTGAAAGTGGGGATTTTTTCAACTTCGCTTAAAAAGCCCGCTAACGAAAGAGAGAATTCTGAACCGACATCTCCCAGAATGTCGCTAATGGTGAAGTTGACCTCATTAATGTCACTTAAGCCGATGACTATGTCGCCAGTAGGGTGAGATCAGGGCGAAATCTCTACTGAAAGCAATGTAGATTGATCTATGGTTATCCCAAATGCTTCTACGGCAATTTTTTCCCAACAAGGCAAGCTGGAGAGGTCAGCACTTATCCCAGGCCACTCACCAAACGATTTCGCTATCATCGTCGTTCGCGTCATTTGCTTCCTCCACCTCTATCATTAGCTCTTTGCCTTCTTTTATTGCAATTGGTTCATCTTCCTTCGAAATTAGGGGCATTCTATGCTTCACCTCCATCTCTCGGGACATCTCTTCCTCTGAACTTCTTGGTTACTCTTTCAGTACCTCTTTTGCATGTGCCTCGCCAGAGGGATCCTCTACTTCCTCTTGAACGTTCTTGTCGAAGCTATGAGTGGGGATAGAGGAACAGGTGTGAGCCATGGAGGTGATTTGCGCTAGAGACTTGGCAATGGTAAATTGATCCTGGCAAAGCAGTCCAAATTGTCATAGATTTTCATTTGTAAAGAGGAATGCAACGATACGTCGGTTGGGTCTAACTGCCTTCAAAGCACTGAGTGTTATTTCATGTTCATCATTCTCATCCCGATTGGGGATGCCTACAAGAGAACACATATTGAGTTTTTTAGAAATTCTGACTTAGGGGAGACTAGAGAATAGGAACATACATCAAGATAGCTAGAGGCGGTTTAATCCGATAAGGCATCACATGAGAAATACTCGTTGTCCAAATAAGAAAACTTGTTGTGAAGCTTCTCAATCACTTTACATCCCCTTCGGGCTTCGATTATCAGATACAATGGAGAATCCTGGGTTTTATTAAATCGAAGAAGATATGTAAACTCATTGAATCTCGAGCGCCAGTTGAATCTACCCATAAAAGGATGTACAACGAGCTCAAAAGAGCACAACCATTCGAATGAATTAAGAACAGAGCCAGTCAAAGTTCTTGCAACTATGGCAGGAAAGCATCACCGAAGCATATGTATCAATTGCATTTGTGAAGTCCGACAGGAGATTGAGGGAAAAGTTAACCCTTGTCGGCAAACAGGCATCATCCTCAGGGATGTCGTGTTGAAGACATGTTCTAGAGTGACTTTGTAGAGAGGATAAAAGGCATTTTCTCCTGGAGTTTGTTTAAGATTTTCAATCTCGGAGGCAGGTAGCCAACTATCGGCTCAACTGGAACTAATTGACATGCGGATTTAGAAGTTACAAGAAGGCTTGGCCCGATAAGGATAGATGGCCAAGCAGGGGCTATAGAAGATCCTGCTTTAGGAGGAATGGATAATCCTTCTCTAGAATTAAGATGGGCTAACCAATGAGTTATTCTAAACAATAAAACTTGGTGTTCTACATGGTTAGGTGTGTTTTAATTTAAATAATAAATTTGTGTGACCAACGCCTAGATTCCAATGGATGTCGACATGTGTTAACCAATAAAATTCTAAGTGTTGACCGGAGTAAGTGCAGTGTGTTAATCTTTGCAGCGTGAGTCCAGTGTCATGTACACCATAAACGGACCATCCTATGTAGTTAACTCGCACATGCTAGAAAAACGAGCCACTTCGTATTTTGAAATTATATTTTGAGACATACCCATTATCGATAATGGAGATGCTATCCGAAGCGAAAAAAAGCTTTTCTTTTCAGGATCACTGAAACTGCAGAACGGGATAAGCAAAGCAATGGGATCATCCCTTATGTCCAATTTCAGAATAAATCATCGATTACAATTCATTTGACGATCGAAATTTAGCCAAATTTCGAATAGAAATAATTGAAGCTAGGGAACATGACTTGTCTTCGGAATGGCATGCATTCAACGTGCCATACACCAAATTCAATCAACATCACCATTGCGGCTATGGAAAGACTAGTCACGCCTAACCTCAAAATTCAAGTCGACATGGATCTAGGGTTTAGATAAGGTCTTAGTTAATTGGGCACGAAATCGAATGATGGCAGCTTTGCAGGGTGGTGACAGTAAGTAGACAGTGGCGGTAACATTGGAGATCGGTTGGAGGCTAAGATCGTTAGGTCGATGGAAGTTGGATCGATGTTGGAAGAAAGTAGATAAGCTTGGGTGTAAGGCTAGTGAGTGATGAAAGAAACTTAGAATTTTTTTACAAGTATTGTGTTATATATAGGTCAGGAGGATAACATTATAGCTCGATTCCGAGCCATATAGCTTGGTGCCTTACTGATTTTCTCCTCTAGACATCACCGTGAAGGTACGACAAAAAGGAGATATGCTAATCTAAAGTGTGAAGTGAGCTCCGTAGCACAGACAATGTTTTCAATGTATAAGAATAAAATTCCAACTATAACTATACCAAATAGTAAAAGAAAAAATAGCCAAGTGATAACTATGTCTTGAGAGTGCACTTAAATAATCAACTGTAGTTTTTAGGATAGAAGTCCAGAACTTATCTCGATCCAGAGCATGCTTTCTATCCAATAAAAGCATACTCGGGGGAGCAAGTGTTAACCAAATTTTTAACCTAGTAGAAATCAATGAAAGTTAGAACATCAAGACAGAGGAGAAATGACTCAGAAACTTGAAAGCACACTTAGAAGGAGTAGTGAAACAACTCCAGGAAATTTGAGAGAAATTGGAGCAAGTGACATAGCTCGGTACCAAGCTACGTAGGTCAGTACCGACCTATGATTTCTATTCAAATCAGCTCTCATGCTCCATACTTCTCATGTACATCTCCAACAGCTCGTAGTCAAGTGGTTTTCTTTGAGTTCGTATGATCAGTTCTAATGTTGATTAGAAGAAAGCCAAGAAAGCAGGTTAACTAATCGATAAGGGAAAGATTACTAGAATAAACCAATGATCAATGAAAATAGCAAGGGACACATCAACATAAAGACTGAAGAAAGAGCAAGAGACGACATTGAATTTGCATCAACGTTTATAGCTCAGTACCAAGCTACATAGTCGGTACCGACCTACCTTCTTGGGTCCTGGTGCTTTGATTTTTCTTGTGCGTCATCGGGCTATCTCATGGACCTCAATGCAATCGGGCTTCTGACCCAATACCTAGATTCCCCTATACATACAAATCTATGTGCAATTAAAGAAGGATCTAGTTTCTGCTAACTCCATATGTGGAGGCTCTACCTCTTCTCCATCTCCTACCTCCACAAAATAGTCACCTAGGCAGTTACTCTGGGAAATTCTAAGCTTTAGAACTTATCAAACCCTTGTACTAGTGACTTATAATCTCTCTACTTCTCTGTAACCCAACACAAGCTCTATCAAATCAATCAAAAAAAGCTATAAAGTTAACGAAGGCCAGAGATTGCAGAACCACTGTAAAAACCTTGTGTCTCTCTACTTTATGTTTGTTCTATTTTTAATCATTAGCAACTAGATCTAGGTCTTATAGGTTCTCTACTATTCAATCTTGGGTGTTGATCCATCTTTGTCATCTAACTTCAATTTAATTTTAAAATACAAAAATAATTTAATGAAGCTTTCAAAAATATTTTAAAACAGAAAATCAATTGAACGCCCGACAATATGAATTATGGAGCAAAATTCTTCAAAATCAACAATCAAATTATCAACAAAAATTTATCATATATAGCCCAGTCGAATTCGATCGACCATCGATATAGTGTACACACAGTATAAATGAATTTCAAGCATTAAAATGCAAATGGACAACATCTCCTTTGCATTTCAAACAACTAATATAAACACGACTCCATTATTAAACTACAATATCATATCCGATGTCGCGACAATCTTTCCAATATCATATCCAATATCTTAAACAACCAATTTAACCAATAACCAACAACATTTCAAGCAAGCAATTTAATTGGGATAATAATATATATGTACGATGCAAGTAGGATTAAATGTAGTTGTGAGCAAGAATATTCATCGAAATAATGGTCAAGCTTCTAAAACAACGACTAGATGATGTAAAAACTACGACTATACATCTACCAAGCTAATTATTTTCACTGCCAAAGACTGTAATCACCTCAAACAACATCGCCATTGACCTAAATTTCCTCCAAGATTGTGCTCAAACTACTGCTCCAAACCCTAAATGTCGCCAACCTCAGTTCTATCTCCATCTATTATCGCGAACAACTTCTTCTTCGCATTACCCAAGGTGCACATCACTCCTCTGCCATCGCGACCAAGCAATAAGTCATAACCTCCACCATGCTTGCATTGACCAGTACTCAACTCCATCCTCATGTATTTGAACGCCTTCCTACATGGCTTGTTGCAGTTGTGGTGATTGCCTGGCACGAGCGATGAGGTCGCATCGTCGCTATGTTTATATTTTTATAACTGAACTGATTTCTAAAATTTAGGATTGGGAGATAGATGGAAAATGAATGCAGGTTCGGCTTACATTGTGAAAGAAGAAGATAATTCTAAAAGAGAAGGAAATGGTCTGGGCCTTAATTACTTTGGGCCTGATCCTAAATCAATTTAAATTCCAGTTTAATGGTTTTACCTTTATTCCCTTCAAATTTAAATTTAAATTATAGATGTTTATTTATAACTATACTTCAATCTATTTCAAATTGATATACATTTTATTATACTGTATATATTTCAATAACCGTCCAATTTCATTCCATTCGATTCCCGCTTATTTATTTTTTACTATTTTAGTCACATGATAATTATTCACACTTTAAAATATTCTACATTCAATTAAAATAATTTATTCAGCTTCATTAGATTATTTGAAATGAATTTATTAATTTAATTTAACTTTTTAGAACAAAATATTTTATTAAATAAACTTCGAACAAATAAGAATTTTGTTCCAAAATAAAAATATTTAGAATAGAATTCAAATATTTCATCTTAATTAAACTTACTTAATTTATACGGCATAGGAAGCAGGGTTGTTACAATTACAATGTGTGGTAAATGAAATTCTAAAGTCTTACCATAATAGTATTTAGATAGTATCATTTACATAATTAATGTCTTATGCATCTTATAACATCCTACCAAGAATACTACCAATAGTAAGCTCGATGGATCTTCCAACCTAGCTCTATAACTTACCTTCAGTTGTAGGCTAATGGCCCTTTCCAGTGCAACACAACTACTATGAATCATGTTTTAACAATGTAAGAGAAAGTACCCGAGCCACTTAATGCCTCTTTAATGAGAATTAGGCAGATTCTGACAATTTAATACCTGTATCTAAGGCAGATTTCCGTTATTTACTACCTAACCCAAGGCAGATCTCTCTCTGTTGCTCCCTAGCTTACGTTGTATGAAATATCATCAGGCCACTTAATACGTCTTTATGTAAAGAGGCGGACCCTACAATAGCCACTTAATACCTAGAGCCCAAACAGACCCCTCACGAGAATTCCTACTACCGAACCTAAAAAATAATCTTGACCATTTAATACTATTTAGTGGGAAGGAGGCGGACCCTACAACTACCTCTTAACACCCCACGTAGAAGCAGGCCCTGCGTCTTATGACTTGTAACTCGAACCCTGACATCTCACGTTAGTCCGACTATTCATAGGTGTTCATAGCCAGACTAGTTAGCAGACTTACCCTATAGAATTGGATCTAACCTTGTGTTTGCCAAGGGTACTTACTATAGACGATGTCTCACATCAGTCCCAAGTTACACTGCTGCTAGTTTGATTAGCTGGGCAGACTTCTATGTGCTTTCTACTGACCTTGCATCTCCATATCCTAGTCATATTTCCTCTCTCCTAACATACTACTGTATTTACCTTATCGCATTTCCCATTGAGTCCATAAAAGGAAACTCCTTATTTCGTATTTAATTATGGATTAACTTCTATAATTATCCTTAACTTCCTTCCTAAGGTTTTAACATTATTTACTAACCTATTTATACTACACGATCAATACGTTATTAATTATATGTTATTATATTTATAAATTAATATATTTATATGTACGTAATCTAGGCTAACTAAATATTCCTAAGCTTGCGAAGGTTTTTGCTTCCTATACTAATCGTATAAAGTGTCAAAACTTCCAAATTTATAGAAGTCTAACTCTATTTAAATTACGAAAATAGACAGTTCAAACTACACAAGGAGAATTCATACTTTACACACCGTTTCCTAACTTATATTCCTTTTGGGACCCTAAGCATAACAATAGAGAAAAGTTGAAAGTGGAATAGAATATAAAATATGCAATAATGAAACAAATTCTACTATTTTAATATATAAAACAAATGAGTTGCAATAAATATAACAACTGAAATTTCCTTTGGGGTAATTTTAGGGTTTACTTTTAGGGTTTTTGGGTACAAATTCTCAAAGGCATAAGACGAATCCAAACTTCTACTATACAAATACTAAAAATATGAAAAACTAAGGTTTCCACCAATAAATAGTTTCCAGCTTCTCGTTGGATTTGATTCACATCTATTTCCTAACAACTCCTTCAGACTTCCTCTCTTTTGGAAATGCACGATTCTTTAATTGTATATAAATTAGATTCAAAATTTAGAGATTGGAAAAGAATAAAAATATAAAAAAGTATATTTATATAAACATATTTCCCATCGAACTTGAACTCTTGAACCTAATCGAGGAGGAAGATTAACAAAGTTTCGCTAGCATTCCAAATATTTTTGCGAATGAAAAATAAAGGGATTATCCTCTTATTTATAGTGTCTAGAATGCGTATGGATCGTATGATTTAAGTCCATTTAAAATATTAAAATCTAGGTTATTTGTGCCTAACAAAACCCTAGCCACTACAGCTTTACAAGTCCACCGTTCTTCCATAGGCGGTCAACCTATCCCCTACATTTGGAATGAAATTTATTGATGTCATTTTATTTCTATTTGTTTCCTATTTTTATAATTAACGTTAACGTTTAATTTACCATTTTCTTAAACACTAAGATTCTCATCAGTAGTAAAATATTTACTAATGTTTTTAGTTTCAAATGTTAACATTAATTAGATCTTTAAATTTAAATTCGTTTTGAATTATTTTAAATTTGAAAACTTCAAATGTTAATAACTTTTTAGTCTGAAGTCCGGTCGTAAAATTTTATGTATGAAAGTTGATCAGAAACTTGTCGTGAATGCAGTGGTGTAACTTTCATGGTCGAATTTCAATATTTATAAAATTTTCATTTATAGTCTTATTTTAATTAATTTCTTATTAATTTTTATGTGATGTTATATTCTCCCACTAAAAAAGGATTTCATCCTGGAAATCCATGAGGGACAGATCGTGTAAAGCTCACTTTATATCCATGTTATACAACCAAATTATCTAAACAACCATCTACTCAACCAAAAAAGTAATGTGATTATGTATGCAACATACCATAGGTGAGCTAGGTCCAAGCTTGTATACCAGTTCGTGACATACAGGCATGCATGCAAGCATCCTAAATATGCATAAAATTCTACTTGAGTGTAAGAATAATAGTAAAAAGTATGCCAACATGATGCACCCAAAAACCTAAATTTTGGAGAGGGAAAATTTACTGGAGAAAAACTTAAGATGATAAGCCTTCACCTTCTCTTCTTTTTCCCACGTTCTTTCCTGTGGATTATCTCCTTTTTGTACTCGGACCAGCCTATTTCCTTTGTTACGAAGGTTTTTAGTTCCTTGCTCCACTAAGCATACGATGGCACGAGGTTCTATTGGCTACACTTCAGTATCTGCTAACTAATCAGGCTCTACTATGGTGGCGATGTCATGAAGGCATTTCCGCAAGTGTGAAACATAAAATACATCATGGACTCCTGCTAACTTATTTAATGGCTCCACTAAATATGCAAGTTTTCGCACCCTTTGTAAAATCAGGAAAGGCCCAACAAGTCTCGATGCCAACTTCCATATTGTGCTAAACCTTATAACCTTCCTAAGAGGAGAAGCCTTAACGAGCACCATGTCTCTTAACTCAAACTCTAATTCCTTCCTACACTTGTCAGCATAAGACTACCGATGGTTCCATGTGACCTTCATTAGTCTTCTAATCATTTCTATCTTTTTTGACATCTCATGAATCAAATCTGGTCCAAGTATAATTTTGTTAGTGGTTTCCTACCAACAATTAAGTGACTTACATATTTTCTCATATAGCACTTCAAAGGATGCCATGCCAATGATTGCTTGGTAACTATTATTGTATATAAACTTTACTAAGGGTAAATGTTATTCCCAACGTCCTTCGAAATCTACGGTGCAAGCCCTTAACAAATCCTCCATAATACTATTCACTCTTTCCGTCTGACCATTGGTCTTTGGGTGGTAAGCGATCCTAAGATTAAACGTCGTTCCTAAAGCTAACCGCAAACTCCTTCAAAATTCTCTAGTGGATAAGGGGTCCCTATCACTAACAATGCTAACTGGAACTCCATATAGTCTTACTACTTCCTTGATATAAATTTATGCTAAAGACGCTACTTCTAATAGAATAAAGTGGGCGCCATTAACGAGTCTATCCACTATAACCTAAATAGCTTCATTGCCCCTTTGACTCCTAGGGAACCCATCTGCAAAGTCCATTGATATATGCTCCTACTTCCAACTCAGCACCTCTAATGGCTATAACGATGCTTCGGGCTTCCCTTGTTCTGCCTTTACATTTTGGCACGTGAAACACCTAGAGACAAATTTCGCTATCCTTTTCTTCATCCCTAACCAGTATAAATCTGCTTTATATCCTTATACGTTTTATCTCCACCAGGATGAATGGTCACTAGGGAATGGTGACACTCAACTACAACTTCCTCTAAAATGTCCTCCACCATACGAACACAAAGGCATCCATCTCTTCTCAAACATTCTCTTTCGTCAATTGCATACCTACCGCAATGGGGGAAATGCTCTCCTCTACTAAGTGTGCCCAAAATACCTTCTATTGATGCATTATTTTTCTATTCCAACCTGACGCCGTCCATCAATGCTGACCTTACTTCCATTGTTGCAAAATACTAAGAGTGTATTTCCTTGTCTGTTGGAAATTGAAATTTGAAAGGAACTCCAACTGCCTCCACTCATATATAGCACCGAGAGCGACATGTCTCCAGCTAAGGACGTCAGAAACAATAGTTCCTTTTATGGGGTTGTAATGTATCTCAAAGTCATATAATGCCATAAACTCCTTCCACCTCTACTCCCTAAGATTCAAATATTTTTGATAAAATAATTATTTAAGGGATTTGCGATCATTTAGACATTTCTCCTGAAAGATAATGCCTTCACACCTTCAAAGCAAAGATGATAACTGCTAACTCTAAGTCATGAGTTGAGTACCTCTTCTCATGGTCCTTTAACTGCCTACTTGCATAGGCTATTACTCTACCTTCTTGCATAAGAACAGCTCCTAATTCCATACCACATGCGTCGGTGTAAATAGTAAAGGCTTTATCCCATCGGAAACGGTAAGTATTGGCGCACTAATCAATAGCCCCTTTAGCTTCTTGAGTTATACATTTCCCATCTAGAGCAAAAACTAATTTTTTCTTAGTTAAGCGAGTTAGTGGGACTCCTATTTTGGCAAAGTCGTTGATGAATTTTCTATAGTAACCCACGAATCTAAGAGAACTCGTAACTTTCACGATGTTCTTCGGAATCTTCCAGTCTTGAATAACTTTAACCTTTACTGGATCTACAGATAATCCTTTCTCAAAAACAATATGATAAAGAAATCTCACCTCCTTCTTCCAAAAATGACACTTTGAGAATTCGACTTTTAGTTGGTGCCTTCTCAAGGTCTTTAGTACCTCCTTTATGTATTTTCATGCTTGCCTTCACTTTTAGAGAATAATAGAATATCAGAGAATAATAGAATATCATCTACGAACACTACGACAATCTTGTTTAGATGCCCCATAAATACTCTACTCATCAAATCTACAACGTATGCCGGGGAATTTCTCAACCCAAATGGCATCACTTCCCATTCATATAATCTGTCTGGAGTGCAAAAAGAAGTCTTCTTCTTAGTATCCTCAGCTATCCTCAATTGATAGAATCCAGTAACTAAGTCCAATTGGGAAAAGATTTTCGTCCTAAGAAGTTGATCGAACAAATCATCTATTCTAGGTAAATGATACATATTCTTCTTGGTTTACTTGTCGGATTCTCTATAGTCTATGCATAGCCTTAAAGAGGCATTCATCTTATTGTAGAAGATAACAGATGCTCCATATTTTGTAGTTCTATGACGAATAAATCCTTTCTTCATAGCTTCAAAATTTGCTTATCCAACTCTCGCTTTTCTTTTAGGGCCATACATCTTAATGGAAGAATGACATGTCTAATGTCGTTTTGTAGACCGATTCTAAACTCTATCTCCCTTTGGGGCGGAAAACCCGAGACTTCTTTAAAAACGTTGGGAATTCTCGAACTACTAGCGCAAATGAGAACTCATCTTGTGATAGGCTCAACGAATATAAATAGCTCGACTGAGTTTTGGGGTGTACAATGAACATCTAACATCATCCCTTATAACTCCTTAACCATACATTCCTCCTATCACAATATAAGATATAAGACAGTCCCATAGTAAGATAACCAATCCCTCAGGATAAGCCTATACCCCTCGAAGCCAAGGACATACGTTACATGTAAAATCAATGTTATGTACATCTACAACTAGGTATTTACAAATCAAGAAAGTTGTGTCGACCCCCAATAGGATTTGACACATCATTGGGTTGGTGACAACTTGGATTTTTAGACTCAAGGGGTTAACTACATTTCTAGCTATGAGTGAATGTGATAACGTTGAGTCAAATAAGGTAAAAATAGTATTTTCGAAAATTATAGTTGTGCCTTTCATTGCAGCGTTTCATTGATCTCTAAGAGGAGGTCTACACAAGATAGGTACAGCCTTAATAGCATAAGCTTGCTCACTTTATCCCTCCTTTGCTAGCTTCGAACATTGATTCTTGTAGTGTGCTTCCTTATGGAAGTGGTAGCATATCCCTTTGAACTCTTCTCTCATTAAGCTCACCTTGCAGTCCTTAACAACATATCTTTTCTTCTAACATCTACAACATGTCAAACTTCCATTCTTAATCATTCCCTTGGCCTTCTTGTCAGCCTAAAATCCTCCTTTCTTAGCTCCACCTTGATTTTGCACTAATCCCACCTTCTTTTTCTCCTCAATACCCATAGTCTTCAAAAAGTTATTTCAACTATCATCACATAAGTGGCGCCCGTAGTTACTTGGTTCAAAAACTGCTCCCTAAGTGGAAAGTTTATGCCATTAACGAACTTCATAGCCTTCTTCATAGGGGTATTAATGAAACTCAATATAAACTCAGCCAATTCCGTGAACTTACTGATATACTCCTTCAACATGGAATCTCCTTTCATAAGTTGCATAAACATCTCCAATTGCAAACTTACTTCGGCTTTAGACATGAATCATGACTCAAAGCGAGTTCTAAGTTCAGCTTAAGTGATTCCCTCCTCAACCACTATAGTTCCACTAACTAGCGCCTCCCCCTTTAGATGTCAAGCAACCATCCTCCTCTTAATCCGGTTTTCCCATCCAAGCTCCTAAAATATACATTCACGGTTGTTAATCCAAGCCTTCACAAACCTTCAGCTCCTGCATAGACCCATCCTTCCATATTCTTGAAGTATTTACATAATTTTGGGAAGTCTAGTAGGTGGGGTGCTGCTTCAGTAAGCGGAGAAGTAGGTACCGCTGGTGCAACTTGTTGAGGAATGAGAACATGCCCTATATGCCTTGGGTATTGTTTGAATCATTCTGCCATCCTCCTAATTGTGGGTATTTCTTGGGTAGAGTGGTTTCCAACCTCATAGGAATGGTTTTAATCCATAATCAACTATTTGTAGGTTAGAGTTTTAGTAACAACTTTCTAAGATAGTATTATATGTTGAAATAGAAGGTTTACCTAGTGTGTTTGCGTATGTTCATAAAAGAGTATGTATGTGTGTGTTTGCGTGTAAAATAGGGTTTTGAAAAACACTTTCCAAAATAACAAATATTCACACTTACATATACCTATTCCCATTAATTGGGAATCTAATCTCTGATACTAAATGTAACAACCTTCCTTAAAACGGATCTAGTTTTTGATCCAATAAAAGCACATCGAGCCTTAGGCTCATTCTAAAACTGGTTATTGGTTAATAAAGTTGATATAATAACAATATACAGAGCTATCTATCTATGATTTCAAAAGATCATAGAAAAAGCAATAAAATATAATAACAAAAATAAGTACCCACTTCATGAAAATTCATATCTCAGAATTACGATATATCATTACAAATATACAAATACAATATCCCAAACAATATCAACATGTCTGAAACTGGGTACATCAAAATATATCAAAAACATAAATAGATATATAAATTGCCACAAGTATTTGCCGCCATCTTCGTCTTCTTTAATGATATTGTTTCCCTAACCTATGTGTTGTAATAAGAAGGGGGTCAGAACTACAATGTTTGTTGAATGAAAATCTCATGTCTTACCATAATAGTATTTAGGCAGTATCATTTAGATAAGTAATATGTATTATGCATCCTTTTCCTACCAAAATTACTATCAACTGTAAGCCCGAGGCCTCTTCCAGCCTAACTCCATAATGTACCTTCAACTGTAGGCCAAAGGACCTTTCTAATCCAATGCAACCACCAGTCATGTTCTAACAATATGAAAGAAATTATCTGAGCCAGTTAATACCTCTTTGATGGGAATTAGGTAGATTATGACTATTTAATACCTATATCCTAGGAAGATCCTCGTCATTTAATACCTAACCTAAGGAGGACCCCTCTCTGGTACTCCCTAACTGACATCGCATGAAATCTTATCAGGGCCACTTAATACTTCTTTATGGGAAGAGGCAGACCTTACAATAGCCAAATTGATACCTCGACCTCGAAGCAAACCCCTTTCGAGATTCCCTACCATCACACTTAAAAGATAATCTTGAACATTTAATACTTCTTAAGTAAGAAGAAGGCTGACCCTAAAACAACCACTTAATACCCCCGACCCAGAAGCAGGCATTACGCCTTATGATCCATATCCAAACTATGGTGTCTTACATTAGTACAACTATTCATAGGTGTTGGTAGTCAGATTAGCTGGGCATGCTTACCCTACAAAATTGGAACTAACCTCCCATCTTCCATGGTTACTTATTATAGATGATGGCTCAAATTAGTCTAAAAGTCATACTGCTATTAGCTAGATTAGTTGGGCAGACTTCTATATGATTTTGATTGACCTCGCATCCCTATAGCTTAGTCATATTTCCGCTCTCCCAACATATTGCCATATATACCCACCATATTTCGCATTAAGGCCATATAAGGAAAACTTCTTATTCCGCCTTCAGTTATGGATTAATTTCCATAATTATCCTCAACTTCCTTCATAAGGGTTTGATGTTATTTACTAACATATATATACACTATGTAGTAATACATTATTAATTATATATTATTATATTAATGAGCTAATATATTTATACGTACGTAAGCTAGCTTAACTAAATATTACTTAGCGTGCGAATATTTTCGCTTCCTATTACAATCATTTAAAATATCCAAACTTCTAAGTTTATACAAGTCTAACTCCATTCAATAACATACAAAATATCTAATACCCTTAGTAAAATAATAGACTTGTATCAACAAAAAAATTAAATACCAAACTTATTTTATATTAATAAAGCAGAATCAGAGCCTTTATTTCAAGGAATAAAACTTATAATTTAAACCCTTTATACTATATTCAACATTTACGTATACAATGAAAAAGGGATACATATTTAAATTATGGAAACAAGCAATGAAAACTATAGATGGGAGAATTCATACTTTGCACATCATATCCTATCTTATTTTCTTTTTAGAACCCATTAGCACAACATTGGAGAAAAGTTGAAAGTGGAATGGAATATAAAATATTCAAATTGTAATAATAAAACAAATTCTAATACTTTAATATTAAATTATTGAGGTTCCAATAAACATGAGAATGACGTATCATTTTGGGGTTTAGTTTTATATTTTTCGTTTACAAAAATCCCCAAGGCATAAAACCAATCCAAACTTCTACCATACAGATACTAAAAATTTTAAAAACTACGATTTCCACTTTAAAATCGTTTCCAGCTTCTCTTTGGATTCGATTCATGCTTTTTCCTAACCACTCCTTCAGATTTCCTCTCTTAAAATTCACAATAATTTAACTGTATATAAATTAGATTCAGAATTCAGAGATTTGGAAAGAATAGAAACAAAAAAATGTATATCCATATGAACCTGTATCTTTTCCGCTTAGTTTAGAACTCTTGAATCTAATCGAGGAAGAAGACTGAAGGAGTTTTGCTAGTGTTCCAAATATTTTTTGTGAATGAAAGTGAAGTGGCTAGCCTCCTATTTATAATGGTTAGAAGGCGTTCAAACCATAGGATTTAAGTCGGTTTAAAATAATAGAATTCAGGTCATTCGCGCCTAACAAAACCCTAGCCGCCATTACTTCTCCGGTCGATCGCTCCTCCCTAGGCGGTCGATCGCTAGCCATCCATCGGCCTAATGGAGGCACTAGACCGGTCCCTTATATAGTGCAAAAAAATCTATTGTTGTTGTTTTACCTTTTTTCTAATTTTATGATTAACCTTAATGTTTATCTTAACATTTTCTTAAACACTAAGATTCTCATCAATGTTCAACTATTTACCAATGTTTTTAATTTCAAATGTTAACATTAATTAGATATCTAATTTTAAATACATTTTGATTTATTTTAAATTCAAAAGATTCAAACGTCAATAACTTTTTCATTTGATATCTGATCATAAAATTTATATATGAAAGTTGGTCAGAAAATTGCTACGAATGCAATGGTGTAACTTTCACGGCCAAAATTCGAAATTTATAAAATTATCATTTTTAGTCTTGTTATTAACTGATTAATCTTTTATTAATATTTATGGGGTATATAGATATAATAATTAAATAAAATTCAACGATATAAATTTCAATGTTATGTATAAATCATATAATTTTCTACTTACCTTTCTAGCTTTTAAAATCTCCCAAATTCAAATTCATCCATTTAGTTGACTTCTCTTTCCTTTTCAATCCAAAAATATAAATAAAAAGGTGTATACATTCCCATTAGAATTACAAATTTGAAAGAAGCTTTGAGTTAACTAGAATACAGATTTATAATTGTTAAAATTACCTTTTTCGTAGAATCGATTCACTCCTTCACTTCTTCTCTTTTATTCTCCACCCTTCTCCAATTTATATATTTTTATATACTGCCTCCAATTTATATAGAGTATTTTTATGATTTTTTAGTAATAGAGAAGGAAAAAAAGTAGAGCTCTACTGCTCTGATCAGAAAATATGGAAAGGAAAGTGAGGGGCTAGGCTTGTACTTATAGCCACTTATATAAGTTCTATGAAATGACCCTGACTCGACCTTCGAAAATCGACACTCAAATACCTCACTTGTATTCGAATGCCCCAGATTCAAACATCGAATCTGGTTCGCCGGAGCTTCTTACACATTAGTACAACAACATAGCGGAAGAAAAATGAATAACTTTATTGATACACAATATTTGATACAACGCATTGATACACATGATTATCAATATCAGAGATACAAGACAACAGTGGAAAGATAATAGCAACAGCAAAAGAGGTAATATCTTCAATGCTAATCTTCAAAAGAGAAGGAAAGAAAGAATCCAACACCGCGACACTATTGCTCCAAAGATCCAAAGCTCTAAACTTCAAGCTCGAACCACCATCACACTGTATTAAGCAACTCCAATCCCACATAAACAAATGTGATCGCCAAATACAAAGGCTAGATGTTATCGAATCAACACCTACTAGCTGACTATCTGAAAATCTAACTCTAGGCTGGACGTGTGGAAAATTGTGGGCATCCAGAGTTTAGAAAGGGAACAATAAACTCTAGGTCAGCCATGGGATTGGTGCGAGCAAACAAAAAATGTCGTTTAAACAAAAACAAACAAAAAGATTTTTTTTAAAAAGAAATCTGCAATGTTTTTTGTAAAATGAAACTACCATAAGGCCTCCCAGCACGCACACACACAATGCAATCACACACTTGGGGGAGATTTCTCCTTATGATAGTCAAACATGCTTGATGCGAAAAATCCTTTTGATATTATTATTAGTGCACAGTGAAAAAAATTTGCAAGTATAATATTGATCTTAGCCAGCATACATACCATTATAGTATGCCTACTATAGCTACCATGCTAAATGGCAGGTTTTACAACTAAAACCGTACAAGGCATGTATGGGTGATTGGATTTCCAACAAATGGTCAGGCTAAGGAACTTCGTGGGCCGCTTGGGTACGCCTCTAGAGAGATTCCCCATGCACTTAACCATCTCTCTGCCAATACAAGGTCGAATACATCTGTAACTAGGTAACTACTACATGAGCAGGCCATCCTCCAGTCGTCACCGACCTTTATCCGAGGCGCCTCTCAACCAACAACCATAAAGCAATAGATTTGCAGCAACCACATAAGCTAAGTATCTGGGCTCCATACCATGATACCACTTTTTATCCATAAGGAAATGGACATACTCTAAGGAGTGCTACCCCCAATAAGCTTGCCGCATCGTTCCTGTTTCGACCATTTCTGGTTTGTGAGGTTCTAATGAAGTCTTGTCCCACAAAACTATGCTTTTCACAAAACCATGCTTCGATCAACAAATGATCAGCAGCACCAAGCATGCCACATTACCAAATTGGGAATGTATCACTAGTAACCATCAACTACATAACCTCTGAGATCGCACGTCTCAGAAAAGGGTGTTAAGCTAAGAGAATAAATTCTCCGCTACTAAACAAAAATGTATTGGATAGAAACAAGCATTACATCTCAAAGTGTAATGTTAGACATACATCCATACATTTCTGTTTCGGGTTCGAGCAGAACCGAAGGCACTTCAAAGAAGCCCTTGCAATCCGGGTATTCACAATCCCGATCGGACTCCCCATCACATACGGAGATCTTTATACCACATAAAGCCCTCTCCTAGCTAAACCGAATAATGAGCGCAAATTTTAAAAACATATGGATATATGGGATCTTAGTTAAGTCATAACTTTTAACCCAAAATCTTTCATTTAAATGGTTTAAACCAAATTCCACTTTAATCTTTTTAAAAAAAGATTCACCCTTTGAAGATCCTCCTCAATTTAAAACAAAGTTCAACAATTGTTCACGAAGATTCATTCATACCTTTCAAAATAATTTTCACTTCAAACTTGATTTACACACAACTTGAAATCTTTTCAACAAAACTAGAAATTATTTCGTTATATGAAAGCCATTATCATTTGAAAACAAATGCTTTTCGTTTCGGAAAAATCCGATCAAATATGAACAAGTTATAGCCTTTAAAGTATAAACTTGGGTTAAATTTAAATTCCCAAAATAATACTTTTAAAATGGTTTAAAATCCATATATATTATTGCATAACTTGTATAACCTTTCCAAACCATAATTTCCAAAATTATAACATATATTCATAGAACTCAACTTCAAATCTTGAATTCAAATTCAAATCAAACTATTTAAATTTCAAACTTTAACAAGTTATATTATATTCAAAGTAATTTCCAAAACTTTCTTTTCAAAAGTTTTCATATTTTATCGAATTACATTTCTAAACCATTTTGGATTCAAAATTCAATTTTAAAACCATTTCGTTATTTTGGATAAAATAATATTAAATTCAAATATCCGTGACTTAACCGAATCCTTGTGAAATCCATATTTGTGTGTGTATAGTGTAGTCCAGGGGTTTTACATAATAGTGCAACATCATCAATTATTACATATTCAAGCACAGTAATATCGATAAGCGGTATAATTCTATAATGCTTATCTTCTATTCATAGAGTTACAGATAGATATGTAAATGCATCACAGATGAATAAATTACACACACAGCTCAATTCAAACAATTTACATCACAGAATATCACACGTAAGTGATATCAAACAATTCAAACATTCAATATAATCCAAACATGCATAAGTAAGATCAATTAATTAACTGATTGATTTAAATAAGCTTAATTACTTATGAATAAATTACTGATCTTGGTTAATTAATATTAATTAGTTAAAAACCTTAATCATTTATCAGTTAACCTTTAACTTTTAAATTTTAATTAATCAACATTAATTAATAAATAAATAACCTTCAATAATTAAATAATTAACCTCTAATTATTTAATTATTCTTTAATTAATTATCCTTAATTAATTACATTAATTAATTAACCCTTAATTAATTACCACTTAATTTATTATCCTTAATTAATTACAATAAGTGATTATCGCTAATCAAATTCATTATTTAATTAACCTTTAATTAATTATCCTCAAATTAATTACCTTAACTAATTAATCACATAAATTAATTAAATTATGCTTAAATTAATTATTCTTTAAGTAATTAAGTAGACCTTTAATTAATCACATTAATTAATTAGTCACATTAATTAATCATCTTAATTAGTGACATTAATAATTAACCTTTAATTACTTTCATTAAGTAATTGTCTTTAATTAATTAATTATTCTTTAATTATTTAATAATTAATCCTCAATTATAAATTAATTAACCTTTAATTAATTAACCTTAAATTACAAATTATCTTTTAATCAATTGCATTAAGTAATTTTATCCTCAAATTATTAATCTTAATCTGTTAATTAAATTAAGATCTCAATTAACTTAAGATAAACCCCTTTATCTTTAATTATCATTATATTTTGAAAACACTTAGGGATCTAAATAACTAATATAAAAATTATTTTAGATCAAACAAATTTTAAAACATTATACTTCTAAAATTTCAACCTTTGAAATTACTTGTAAACTTGTTCCATGCATATATTTTGGAAACTTGTTTATTAATTTGTCATTAATAAATGATTTAAAGTATTTATTATCATCCAAATTTGGCCTTTAAATAAACTTAAAAATCGACTTGATTAATTTAAGTTAAATAAATTATACATACATTTCAAAACATTTATTATATAGAGAAAATAGTTTAAACTTAAAAGAAACTTGATTTATATTTTCAAAACTGATAAAACAAGTACCCGAGAAAAACTCGAGTGAAACCCGAGCCAAATCTGGAATTTCCCGTGCAAGCCCAAGTAATTTCCCCTTTTTTTCAACTTGTTTTTAGTTTAAATTCTTAAACCTATTAACATACTTACGATCACCCGATAACAATCCCGAGACCGTTCTCGTTTTCCTCGAGTCCTTCTTCAAGCTTCCACCCTATTCCCAATCAACTCGATCACCCAGGCAGAAAGTGCACAGGTGCACATGCACCGATCATCTGGTCACCTACGACTAGAGCCGCGACCACGAGCACATCATTACGACCACCCTCACTCACCCGACCACCTAGGTTGGATGTTTTCGTCACCATTCAAAATCGAGCACAGGAACACCTAACTAGAACCAACCCAGTCAACAAAACCACCTTGTCGCCAACGATCCCAGCCTCGATCATCCACGCCATCCCCGACCAAAGCTTCGTCTCGACACTACGCATCAAACCCCCAGGTCTGATCGCCGTTAGTCCACCCACGATGACGAAATTTTCCTGAGAACAATATCGACTATAACTGGTTGTCGAACCCTTGTTCGACGACGCAGCACCTCCATGACACATTATAAATTTAACCATTATTTTTTCAACGATTGCCATTCTTCCAGCTATCACCCTGATCAAACACGACACCCATCTCCTCGTCATTCGCCGAGAATCGATGAACTAAGAATATCTGATCAATTCAGGATTTCACTTCATACCCAATATTAAAATTTATGTTAGCTGTATCAAAAATCATATTTTTCACATGCAAATCAAGTTATAGAATCAAAAAAAGAATTTAAGACACTTTATTTTTCTGTTTTGAAAGGAGTTTACTGTTGTTTCATATTTTTACAATAGTTACTAAACATTTCAACTTGAAACCATTTTTAAAATTTAAATCTTGTTAATTTGAACATATTTTGTTTAAATACACAACCTTAATGGAAGAAGGGCTTTTGATTTTTTGAACAGGTTTTAAACTGTAAAGTAAGAATAACGATGTATTTTACCTGTGCACACAACATATATAGGTATGCAAACATAATTTCACATTAATACAAACCACATCCAAGTTATCATCATCATAGACTTAAGATAATAAGGAAGATCAAGTTTAATAATGGGAATTTTCTCACCTGGGAATGAAAACAGAGAGAGGTCTGGGAATCTTGATTTTTTCTGAGAAAATATAAATTTGATTTGAATTGGATCTCTATTTGCTTTGATCTGGAATTATTAAATCTGCTTTGTTAAATCTAAAACTTTGATGTTGAAGCTGATGAATATGAGTTGAATCTGACGCTTGGTATTGGATTGAATTAGCTGATCTTCAGGTTTGAGTTGATGAATCAGGATCTGAAGCTTATTCTTAACACTGATTTGATCCTGATTCAGGTCGAATTTTCGCTTGATTGCCTTCTTTTGAGTCTGATCATTAATTTGCTTTCTGATTTTTGCTTTGATATGATTTTTGTTTCAATTGCTTCAGTTTTGAACTTGAATCTAAAACTTGATTTCAGATTTGTTTAACACATTTTGATCTAGACTTGAATCTACTTCCTGCCTTAGTTTTCCAGGTTTTAGATTTTGTATTTTCTGATTTTGTTTCTTTTTTGGTTTTGGATTTTGAATGAATCAAAGAAAAAATGAGAAGGAAGGAGAGGTAGAAATATATAAATCTTGTTTCTATTTTATCTATTATTTAAAAATAAAAAAAGAAAGTAATGACATTTGTAATTTGTATGATAAATTAGATAACACTTGTTGTCATGTATTTTAAAAGCGTTACACTTGTATACTCAAGTTTTAATTTACTTACACATGTATTTATAAGTTACTTAAAATCTTACAAATGTCTTTATCTCTACTATTAATAATGAGAATTCAACTAACTATTTTCAACCGTGTCTTTTTGAAATTTTCGGAAATACTCTTTTACTCGACCTCTATCCTTTCGTCTTCATTCCACTTCACATCTCGCATCTACCATCGGTTGAAAGAACCCTAATCACCAAATCGTTTCTCAACTCATAGTCAATGATGAGCGGTACACACAAAACATATACTCTCCCTCATCGCCAAACCTGTCAGCAGTAAGAAATTACAATTGTTGCACTACGTCATGCTTCCCAATCGAACGATTGTCATAGTTTGCAATCGACAACTGCTGCTCTGAATCCTTAACTTACTTGGTTTATTCATCTGTTCAAACTTCGGTACCATTTGGTCCTTCAGTCAAGATTAATATTTTTTCCATCATTCATGTGCATGAATCTATCTAATTACTTAACTTCCCATGATCTATAGTGAAATAAATTAAACTTCCCATATTATATATCCATATGTAGACTGTTTAATTATATATCTATATGTAGGTAGTTTACCAACCCCATTCTACTATGCATGATATTTATCAACTTTCTTTCTTTCTCTGTTAAATTTTTTTGATGAACTTTGTATGAATTGCAGATATTCACTGTTGTTGATAAATTTGTATTTGTACTTTCATTCCAAAGAAGTAGCTATAAATTGAGCACATTATTGCTACACGGCGATTTCCACACCAAAAACACTAAAGAAATATAACAATAACATACTGCTTTTGGGTCATTCTATTTTATGTTTGCCTTTTATTTTTGTACTGCAATTCGTCTTATTTTACAAATCATAATTTGAGATATGTGTCTTAGATTTTTTATTTCTTTTAAATCTGAATATCAACTTTATTGATAACTAAAAAAGTCCAATACACAAATCAACAAACATTCAGGTGGTACCCATAATCTTTGCAGCATTAACCATGCTACAGTAACCATAATCTTACGTGCGCTTTATACTAGTATATTTTTATATTACTTTATCTTTGTTATATATATATATATTCTTATATAATTTTCTATTTATATTTCTTTTTATAGCTATTTATATAACTTTAAGAAAGTGATTTTAAAATTTAATTATTCATTAATAAATAAACACACATATGTATATAATATAGAATTTAGCTTTTGAATAACTTTTGAAAATTTACTATATTAATTTCAAAATATAACTTTCAAACTATATATTACATATTTATATTGTAATTTTTTCTAAAATATGATGTTTTCAAATCTAATACAAATTTAAAATAAATATTTTTAGATTTTCAATTTTTTTCCGCAAAGCTAGCGAGGTTGGCTGGTCCCCTTCCATATTTTATTTCAAAGAAAAAGAAAACTACTCAAAACATGATTTGAGTAGGAGAAGACAATAGAGAAAACAAAGAGCAGGGCAAAGAAAATAAAATAAAATAAGAACAAAGACAAGAGGGAAAACCAAATTAGCACGGAGCTGACTGCAAGCACGAGGTAGGAAATATCAAGATCAACCCGAGGCAAGAAACGGGGAAGACGAGGGCGACGACTCAAAGAAACAAGAGAGATAGCCCGAAGTGAACCCCAAGTCAAGAAGAAGACCTACCAATCCTGAAGCAGAGGGATTAGAGAGGACTTGCGATCCTGTAACTCGTTCATGATGGTATGTTTCAACACTATCCACAGCTGCAAATGGTATCATTCCACATTGTTAAAACTTCTCTTATTTCTCTCCCTCCAAACAAGTTGAATATATTTCTTAAGACAAAAACAAAGTAAATCACCCGCATCATCCTTCCTTCTTGTGGACTTAAGAATCAAGCCCCACTCGAATGATGACTGAACAGGCACACAAGTCCTTCCAAGAATGTCCATCAACCTCTCCCAAATATGATTCAGATAACTTCATTCAAAGAACAGGTGCTTTCCACTCTCTATTTCACTTTTGCAGAACACACATAAGTGATCAGAAACAATCACAAACCTAATCATCTTGTCTTTAGTCATGATAGCATTATTTAGAACTCTCCACGGCATGAGGTTTTCAAAGGGAGTGGACTGTTTATTCCAGACAATCTTGTGCCATGGAAACTTGGGCTTACGTCGAGTTTTAGATATTATGTGGTAAACATGCTTTATTGAGTGTTGCTAACCATCCCAATGAAGCTCATCAGCATCTGGAAAGGAGTTGTGAAAGTCACTCAAACTAGCCCAGAAGTCTCTCAAATTTTGATTACTTGTATAAGGGAGGGTTAGCTTATTGTTCACAATGAAGTCAATAGCTTTTGCATTAGAGTTTACTCCAAATTGATATATTTGTTGATGAGTTAAGATAGCAGATAGGATAAGACCATTTCTTATCTAAGGATCATTCCAGAACTGCTTATTGCTTTGACGAGAGAGAGAATATTTGAGATAAGACCGGAAAGTGGTACGCATTGACAGGATCTTTCGCCAAATCCAACTGCAACCAGACGGTGGTTCCATAGTACAAAAGATTTTGTGTTTTAAATTGTGGGTGATGGTCCATTGAACCCAAAGGCTATTTTTATTTGTAAGTAACGAGTCAAAATGTTGACTGACATCAGCTGTATTCTATCTCTCAATGCTAAGGATTCCCAAGCCCCTACAAGACAGAGGTTGTTCGATGGTTTCAAAGGAGCAAGAAATATGCTTCCTATTATGAATGCTGCCTATCCAGAAGAACCGCAACATAGCACGTCTGACTAGACGAAGTAGTCTTTTGGGTAGGAGATAGGTTCTAGCCCAGTAGACCATAATGGAGAAGCACACTGATTTTATCAAGACGAGTCTACCGGCCTAAGAGAGAAATCGGTTGGCCTAGTTATCAAGCACTCGAGTAATTTTATTGTAGAGCGGAAGGCAGTTGGCAAATGTGACTCTAGAAGAGCAAAGAGGGATGCCCAGGTAAACCATACCACCTTGCATGGTTGAAATCCAGAAGAAGCAGTCAACTCAGAGGATAAAGAGGGAGGAATTCTAGTAAACAAAATGGAGGATTTGGAGAAGTTAAGCTTAAGACCCGAGCAAGAGTAAAGGTGTCAACGGTATTTTTTATATTGGCTATGGACTCACGATCGGGGGAAGTGAAGATCATAATGTCATCAGCGAAGAGGAGGGAAGTGATCAAAGGTTGTTTACATTTAGGATGGAGTTTAATCTCTTTGGAGCGAAATTTAGCATTAAGCATTCTTGTCAGACTCTCCATAACTAAGAGGAATATGTACGAAGATAGCGGATCACCTTGGCGAATGCCTTGTTTGCTCTTAAAATACCCAGTAACTTTACATTTGTATTTAAGAAAGAAAGTAGGAGAGGATATGCAAATGTAGATCCAGCTACAAAAGGCTTCGGGAAACTCATCAGAGCCATGACTCTGATGATTGTAAACCATTGAACACTGTCTTAGGCCTTAGAGAGATCAAGTTTCAACATAGCACTCAGAGTAGAGTGAGCATGGCCATACCCCTTGAGAAGCTCATGCGCTAACATCACATTATCCAGGGAGTTTCTTTTAGGGACGAAGGCAGCCTGATTTGATGAAATAAGGTCAGGCAGAACAGTTTTAAGTCTTATAGCAATAATCTTGGCAATGCACTTATACAACACGTTGCAACAAGAAATGGGTCTAAACGAGGAAACATTTGAAGGAGGGCAGGTTTTGGGAGTGAGGACCAGATTTGTTGCATTGACTTCATTCAGCAACTTGAATTTAGAAAAGAAATTGTGGATAGCAAGGCAAAAGTCAGATTTAATGACAACCTAATTATGTGTAAAGAAATGCACATTAAATCCATCAGGACCACCGTTAGATTTTTTATTCATATTGAAGAGAGTGAATTTAATTTCATCATCAGTGACAACAGAGATAAGTTGGTCAGCTTGGGGAGGATTTATGGAGGGATGGTCAATGATGTCAATAAGTTGAAGGTTATGTTCAAAGTTCTCAGAGTTACCAATAAGGCAAGAATAGTACTTAACCAGAGCATTGTCTATATCAAGAGGAGAGGTGAGCAGAACTCCATTAACATCCTGAATTCGATATACTTGCTCATGAGCTTGCTTAGCTTTAATTACAGCAGGGAAATAAGCTGTGTTACTGTCACCCTCTGTAGTCCATTTTATATTAAGTTGTTGTCTCCTCATAGAGCTTTCCGTCTTTAAGGCATCAGATAGAGCTAGAAAAGAGTACTCTCGTGAGCCGCAATCTAATCATCATTAGGACTGTTATGCATTTTTACTTGAACTTCTTCCAATTGCTTCCTGGTGGTCTCTGATTTCAGATTACCCTTCCCAAAATTGCTTTTGGACCAACTTCTGAGAGCATGTTTAACCTGCTTTAGTTTACTGCAAAATTTAAAAGTGTGATTACCGTAAAAAGAGGTGGACCAAGCTTCTTTTATTATATTATTATACTATGGCTCATTAGACCAGATATTATAGTATTTAAAGCTTCTTTTCTCAAGCATGGTAGGGGGACCAGTGGAGAGAATGATGGGGGAGTGGTCGGACAGAATTGGAAGAAGAAAGTGAGCAGAGAGGGAGGGCCATGTTGAAAAAGATTTTAAGTTACAAAAGGAGTGATCAATAGTGGTAAGAATTCTACGCCCAATTCGACTACGATTACTCCAAGAAAACTTAGATCCTGATTTATTGATTGTCATCAGATTTGCATCTTGAATGGCAATATTAAGAGGTTGAATGTCTTTTGGAGCAAGCGGCAAACCACCAAGTTTGTCATCATGGTTTAAGCAGCTGTTAAAATCACCAAGAATAAGCCATGGGTGGGATTCTTGTCGGAAAGCAGGAATTTGTTGAAGGAAGGACTGTCTGATAGATGGGGAGTTTGAAGCATAGACTATGGTGAGGTAGAAAGAAGTGGAGTCAGGGATGAAAGTAACATGGAAGTGGATGAATTGAGGGGAGACAAGGATAGGAGATAGAGAGTATTTTAGAGGGTTGAATATCACCATAATTCTCCCATAAGGAGCTTCAAGGAGATTATGATGCAAAGCCCAGTTACTGTTGATGTAATTGCTAGCAGATATGGTTCGAGACTATTTAAAATCAATTCACATACATATATGAATAAACAAACAAATGTTTAATTTAATTTATAAAAAAATAAATTAATTCACAATTAGTTCCAAAAAAATTTACATCAATTATCAAATTTAAATGTGGCTAAAAACCGGGAATGTTACAGATTTCCCCCTTAAGAAGATTTCGTCCCCGAAATTTTCTAGGCAGGGAGACAAACAAAGAATATAGAAAGATAGAGAAATGCCTTTCCAGATCAAACTGAATATCTAATCTGTATTTGGCTTACCAAATCAGACTATCAATAAATATGAGATCGAACTTATTCGATACTTCACAAGATACTCGGCTCATCAAGTCTATGAAATATGCAGGGCATTGGTTAGCTCGAAGGGCTAACTAACCACTTGTAAAATATATCTGGACCCCATAGATAGACAAATGGATACAATTTAATTTGGCTTCATATTTTATTTATCAATTCATTTCAATTAAAATTTCAAATTCATTAAAGTTTAAAATGGAAAGATTGATAAAAAATGATGAAATAGGAACTTATCTACACGAATCGCAGGGCCACCACCACACCAAAGCTTCTTCTTATACCTGAAGAAATCAAAGAATTGATATCGGATGATGATCAAAAGAGATTGAGGAAAAATTTGTTTCCATGGTTGTAGGGTATTGACCGTTTGTAGTGGTACTCCTCTGTCCTCTGTCTCATCCTATTCTTGCACTCATACTCATCATCGGTGGATAGTAAGAGAATTTACTGAGGCATACGGACGGATATCTTAGGGATATACTCATTCTAGGGTATTTCAAACCCTATCTCTAATGAGTCACCTAATGTGCTACACTCCTGAGCTAAAGTTCTAACTCAACCTTCAGCTCTGATGCCAAATGAAACGACCCTGACTCGACCTTTGAAAATCGACACTGAAATACCTCACTTGTATTCGAATGCCCCAGATTCAAACGTCGAATCTGGTTCGTCGGAGCTTATAACGCATTAAGTACAACAACACAGCGGAAGAAAAATGAATAACTTTATTGATACACAATATTTGATACAACACATTGATACAAATGATTATCAATATCAGAGATACAAGACAACAATGGAAAGATAATAGCAACAACAAAAGAGATAATATCTTCAATGCTAATCTTCAAAAGAGAAGGAAAGAAAGAATCCAACACTGTGACCCCATTGCTACAAAGATCCAAAGCTCAAAACTTCAAGCTCGAACCACCATCATGCTGTATTAAGTAACTCCAATCCCAAAGAAACAAATGCGATCACCAAATCCAAAGGCTGGATGCTATCGAATCTACATCTACTAGCTGACTATCTGAAAATCTAACTTTAGGCTGCCCATGTGGAAAATTGTGGGCACCCATAGTTTAGAAAGGGAACAATAAACTCTAGATCAGTCATGTGACTAGTGTGAGAAAACAAAAACAGTTGTTTAAACAAAAACAAACAAAAAGATTTTTTTTTAAATGAAATCCGCAATGCTTTTTTGAAAAATGAAACTACATAAGGCCTCCCAGCACATACACGATGCAATCGCACACTTGGGGGAAATTTCTCCTTATGATAGTCAAACATGCTTGATGCACAAAATCCTTTTGATATTATTATTAGTGGATGGTGGAAAACATTTGAAAGTATAATATTAATCTTAGCCAGAATACGAACCATTATAGTGTGCCTACTATAGCTACCATGTTAAATGGTAGGTTCTACAACTAAAGCCGTAAAAGGTGCGTATTGGTGGTTAGATTTCCAACAAATGGTCAGGCTAAGGAACTTCCTGGGCCACAAGGGTACACCTCTGGAAGGACGCTCCGGGAACTTAACTAGCTCTCTGCCAACACAAGGCCGGGTTACCTCTGTAACTAGGTAACTACTACACGACCATGCCATCACCCAGTCGTCACTGACCTTTATCCGAGGCACCCATCAACCAACAACCACAAATCAATAGATTTGCAGCAACCACATAAGTTAAGTATCTGGGCTCCATATCATAATACCACTTTTTATCCAGAAGGAATTGGATATACCCTAAGGGGTGCTACCCCCAATAACCTTGCCGCATCCTTCCTATTTCGACCATTTCTGGTTTGTGAGGTTCTGGTGAAGTCTCGTCCCACAAAGCTACACTTTTAACAAAAGCCATGCTTCGACAAATTATCAGCAGCACTCAACATGCCACATGACCAAATTGGGAAGGTGTCACTAGTAACCATCAACTACATAACCTCTGAGCTCGTACGTCTCATAGAACGGTGTTAAGCTAAGAGAATAAATTCTCCGCCAACAAACACAAATGTATTTGATAGAAACCAGCTTTACATCTCAAAGTGTAATGTCAGACATACATCCATACAAGTCTATTCTAGGTTCAAACAGAACTGAAGGCACTTCAAAGAAGCCATTGCAACCCGGGTATTCACGATCCCGATCGGACTTCCCATCACATATGGAGATCTCTATACCATAGCTACTCAGTGTAGAGACATTCGATAGGTAATTCTATCGTTCTCGAAAATACTCGGTCTTCACCACCGGTCTTCAAATGTTATCCATTTCGTCGTATCATTATTTGGAATGGGTTATATGATATAAAGTCCTCTCCTGACTAAACCAAATAATGAGCGCAAATTTTAAAAACATATGGATATATGGGATCTTAGTTAAGTCACAACTTTTAGCCCAAAATCTTTCCTTTAAATGGTTTAAACCAAATTCCACTTTAATCTTTTAAAACAAAAGATTCACCTTTTTTTACAATCCTCTTCAATTTAAAACAAAGTTCACCAATCTTTCACAAAGATTCATTCATAGCTTTCAAAACAATTTTCACTTCAAACTTGATTTACACACAACTTGAAATCTTTTCAAAAAAACTAGAAATTATTTCGTTATATGAAATCCATTATCATTTGAAAACAAATAATTTTCGTCTCGAAAAAATCCGATCAAATATGCACAAGTTATAGCCTTTAAAGTATAAACTTGGGTTAAATTAAATTCCCAAAATAATACTTTTAAAATGGTTTAAAATCCATATATATTATTGTATAACTAGTATAACATTTCCAAACCATAATTTCCAAAATTATAACATATATTCATAGAACTCAACTTCAAATCTTGAATTCAAATTCAAATCAAACTATTTAAATTTCAAAACTTTAACAAGTTATATTATACTCAAAATAATTTCCAAAACGTTCTTTTCAAAGTTTTCATATTTTACCCAATTACATTTCCAAACCATTTTGGATTCAACATTCAACTTTAAAAACATTTCATTATTTTGGATAAAATAATATTAAATTCAAATATCTGTGACTTAACCGAATCCTCGTGGAATCCATATTTGTGTGTGTATAATGTAGTCCAGTGGTTTTACACAATAGTGCAACATCATCAGTCATTATAGATTCAAGCACAGCAATATCGATAAGCTGTATAATCCTATAACGCTTATCTTTTATTCACAGAGTTAAAGATAGATATGTAAATGCATCACAGATGAATAAATTACACACACAGCTTAATTCAAACAATTTACATCAGAGAATACCACACATAAGGGATATCAAACAATTCAAACATTTAATATAATCCAAACATCCATAAGTAAGATCAATTAATTATATGGTTAATTTAAATCAGATTAATTACTTATGAATAAATTACTTATCCTAGTTAATTAATATTAATTAATTACAAACCTTAATCATTTACCAATTAACCTTTAATTTTTAATTAATCAACATTAATTAATAAATCAATTAACCTTCAAATATTAAATAATTAACCTTTAATTATTTAATTGTTCATTAATTAATTATCCTTAATTAATTACATTAATTAGTTAACCCTTAATTAATTACAATTTAATTTATTATCCTTAATTAATTACAATAAGTGATTATCCCTAATCAATTTCATTAATTAATTATCCTCAAATTAATTACCTTAATTAATTAATCACATAAATTAATTAAATTATCCTTAAATTAATTATTCTTTAAGTAATTAAGTAAGCAGACCTTTAATTAATCACATTAATTGATTAATAACATTAATTAATCATCTTAATTAGTGACATTATAATTAACTTTTAATTACTTTCATTAAGTAATTTTCTTTAAGTAATTAACTACCCTTAATTAATTAATTATTCTTTAATTATTTAATAATTAATCCTCAATTATTAATTAATTAACCTTTAATTAATTAACCTTAAATTACAAATTACTTTTAATCAATTACATTAAGTAATTTTATCCTCAAATTATTAATCATAATCTCTTAATTAAATTAAGTTCTCAATTAACTTAAGATAAACCATTTATCTTTAATTATCATTATATTTTGAAAACACTCAGGGATCTAAATAATTAATATAAAAGTTATTTTAAATCAAACAAATTTTAAACATTATACTTTTAAAATTTCAACCTTTGAAATTACTTGAAAACTTGTTCCATACATATGTTTTGGAAACTTGTTTAATAATTTGTTATTAACAAATGATTTAAAATATTTTACCATCATCCAAATTTGGAAATAAATTATAAAAACATTTCAAAACATTTATTATATAGAGGAAATAGTTTAAACTTAAAAGAAACTTGATTTATATTTTCAAAACTGATAAAACAAGTACTCGAGAAAAGCTCGAGTGAAACCCGAGCCAAATCTGGAATTTCCCTTGCAAAGCCAAGTCATGTCCTCTTTTTTTCAACTTGTTTTTAGTTTAAAATCTTAAACCTATTAACATACTTACGATTACCCGATAACAATCCCAAGACCATTTTCGTTTTCCCCGAGTCCTTCTTCGAGCTTCCACCCTCTTCCCAATCAACTCGATCACCTAGGCACAAATGTGCATAGGTGCACGTGCATCGATCATTTGGTCACCTACGACCAGAGCCGCGACCACCAGCACATGGTCAACGGCCACCTCACTCACCCGACCACCCAGGTTCGACATTTTCGCCGCCGTTCAAAATCGAGCACAGAACACCTAACTGGAACCAACCTAGTCAACAAAACCACCTCCTCACCAACGATCCTAGCCTCGATCATCCACACTATCCCGACCGAAGCTTCGTCTCGACACTACGCATCAAACCCCCTGGTCCGATTGTCGTTAGTCCAACCATGATGATGAAATTTTCCTGAGAACAATATCGATTAAAACTGGTCATCGAACCCTAGTTCGACGACACGCCTCCTCCATGGCACATTATAAATTTAACCATTATTTTTTCGACGATCGCCATTCTTCCAGCTATCACCCTGATCAAGCACGACACCCATCTCCTCTACGCCGAGAATCGACGAACTAAGCGAATCTGATCAACTTACGAACCCAATATTAAAATTTATGCTATCTATATCAAAAATCATATTTTTCACATGCGAATCAAGTTATAGAACCAAAAAAAGAATTTAAGACATTTGATTTTTACATTTTTTGAAAAGATTTTACTGTTATTTCATAGTTTTAAAATAGTTACCAAAAAATTCAACTTGAAACCATTTTTAAAATTTAAATCTTGTTAACTGAACATATTTTGTTTAAACACTCAACCCTAAAAAGAATTGGAAGAAGAGATTTTGATTTTTTAAACAAGTTTTAAACCTGTAAAATAAGAACAGAAATGTATTTTTCCTGTGCACACAACATATACAGGTACGCAAACATAATTTCAAATTTATACAAACCAAATGCAAGTTATCATCATCATAGACTTACGATAATAAGGAAGATCAAGTTTAAAAAAGGGAATTTGCCCACCTGGGAACGAAAACGGAGAGAAGTATGGGAATCTTGATTTTTTTTTTTGAAAAACTGTAAACTTGAGTTAACCGGATCTCTATTTGCCTTGATCTAGAATTGTTAAATCTACTTTGTTAAATCTGAAACTTTGATGTTAAAGCTGATGATTATGAGTTGAATCTGAAGCTTGTTATTGGATTGAATTAGTCGATCTTTAGGTTTGAGTTGTTAAATCATGATCTGAAGCTTATTCTTAATACTGATTTGATCCTAATTCAGGTTGAATTTTTTATTGATTGCGTTCTTTTGAGTTTGATCATTAATTTGCTTTCTGACCTATGCTTTGATTTGATTTTTGTTTCAATTTCTTTAGTTTTGAACTTGAATCTGAAGCTTGATTTTAGATTAGTTTAATATATTTTGATCTGGACTTGAATTTTCTTCCTGCCTTGGTTTTCCAGGTTTCAGATTTTGTATTTTTTGATTTTTTTCTTTTCTTGGATTTTGAGCGAATCAAAGAAAAAATGAGAAGGAAGGAGAGGTAGAAATATATAAATCTTATTTCTATTTTATCTATTATTTTAAAGAAAACAAAGTAATGACATTTGTAATTTGTATGATAAATTAGATAACACTTGTTGTCATGTATTTTAAAAGCTTTACCCTTGGATTCTCAAGTTTTAATTTACTTAATTATATGTTACTTAAAAGCTTACAAATGTCTCTATATATTTTTATATTACTTTATCTTAGTTATATACATATTCTTATATAATTTTCTTTTTATATTTCCTTTTATAATTATTCATATAGCTTTAAGAAAATGATTTTAAAATTTAATTATTCACTAGTAAATAAACACACATATGTATATAATATAGAATTTAGCTTTTGAATAACTTTTGAAAATTTACTATATTAATTTCAGAATATAACTTTCAAACTATATATTACATATACATACATATATACATACGTACATATATATAATGATGTTTTCAAATCCAATACAAATTTAAAATAAATATTTTTAGATCTTCAAATTTAAATTTTATTTAAAATCAATTCATATACATATGTAAATAAACAAACAAATGTTTCATTTAATTTGGAAAAATTTAAATTAATTCACAATTAGTTTCAAAAAAATTACATTAATTATCAAATTTAAATCTGGCTAAAAATCAGCAATGTTACGTTCTATCCACTTGATTAATATTAATTAAATCTGGGCCATTAGGCCGTGGTTTAATCCTAGCCACCGCCAATTCAACCGGTCAACCACTCTTTATAGAGGGTCGACAACTATCGTTTGATCGGCCTAATGAGGTACGTTGGCTGGTGAGGTCTACAAGTTTATTATTATTTATTTCCTTTTAATTCCATTTTAATTATTTTCTATATGAAAACATCAAACACTCATAACTTCTTCGTTTGAACTTCGATCGCAGAACTTTATATATATATAAGTTGCTTAGAAATTCCCACAAATACAGTACAGCAAGTTCCATGGCCAAACTTTGACATTTTCTCAAATTCTATTTTTGATCCTTAATAATTATTTATTAGTTACTATTCATTTTATGGGGGTGTTATAGTTAAAGTCGTTACCACATATGGCATCGATAGATTAGTTCGTGTAATAATATTATGTGTCTACATTAATTTCGATTTTTGGGACTTTGTCCTCCCTTAAGCTCTGTACTATAGAAGTAAACTGTCGATGGTTAAATTTGTTTTGAAGCGTTAAACCTAAAACAATTAAGGAGAATTTTAGGAATCCAAGTCTGTTTTATTTCCTTTTTAATTTACGTACCTTGATTATGACTTTTTACATGATCTGCTGCTTTTTTCACTAAATGACATTAATTTTGTTCAACAAGCAAACATATCATCTTTAATTTTGCTTAACCGGTTTATATTGAAGGTTAATGAATGAGGAATCAATGTTAGAGATATGAAAGGGTTTCATATATTTAAGGATGGTACTACTTATCTGGAAACCTATAACACCCCAAATCTATACCCATACTATCCAAGAGTATTACTGGGTAATTCTATTAGATATTATGAAGAGTGAGGCTATATGAGGTACATATGTGAATATTCTTTTAGGCTAAACACCGATACATAATTAAAAATCAAATATAGCTCAACAAAATATGTAGACAGTATCGGTACAAAGTAATAAACACGTTTATCTTCAGGATAGAACAATACACAATATATAGTAAATAATAAAGAATACAAAGTTAGAATCGTAGTGATAATAAATAATACTAAGCATAAGAGATATGTCTAATTTACAACACAAGGATCTACATACATGAAGTACATCATATATAGTAACATGCATCTAAACTGAATACTAGCCTCCACTATGCTTAGTAAACACAAGCTGGTCTCATCCTCAATGTACCTGAAATATCTTGGACTAACTCGAGTAATATGTAAATAACACATGGGTCAGACTATGTTTAAATCAGTGGGTCAATATACATTTATAACTCAGTATATGCAAGGTATGATAATATGGTAACACCATAAAGATAACTCAAGACAACCATCATAATATCAGTGTATATATAGTAATGTATGCATGATATATAATGTTGGGCACGTTTTCACTACCGAACCGTCCCTCTCCAAGCAATGCCGGACCATCTCCTCTCCATGCATTGCCGAGCCAACTCCCTTCCCCACATAGCCAAACCAATCCTATTCCCACCTACTACCGGATCCACCTTCACCGAACCAACCCACTCCATTCACTACCGAACCGGCCACCTTCCATCCACTACCGGTCCAACGCCACCGAACCAGATCACCAACTCAACGCCGAACCAACACGAACCAAAGTGCTACCGGACCAAGGCCTCAACTCCAGCCATCTACTACCGAACCAAGGCATTGCCGGACCAAAGTTGCCAGGCCAGATTGCTTCAGCCCAGGCACACCAATGGCTATATACATCCAGGACCCCTGCCCCCAGCCTCACTCTATAAATATAGGGGCAGCGGTACAACAATGGCAGACAAGTTTGAGAGCTCAAGCACGGATAGAACTTTCAAACAACTTTCAGATACTTGTAATCAAAGCTTTGTACTTGTAATCTGAACAGAAAAAGGAGAATAACATATAAAGTGGACGTAGGCACATTCTGGCCGAACCACTATAAATCTGTGTGTCTTTTACAGTTTAGTCCATCTATTTTATATATTTGCATAAATCACCCAAATCATTAAGAACAACATATAATCAACTAAATCATACGACTTGGAGGTGTTTGCCCATTTTTTGTGCAAACATTTTTGGTGCTTTCACTGAGAACAGGAGCTCGAAGCTTCAGCTTCTCCCACTTAACCCTTTTCCTATCAGCATCGTTCATTGCTTGGAAAACATGCCTCCCGGACGGAAGAAAGATGCTAACAAAGGAAAGTGCATCGCAACTAGAAGTATCCCAGATCCAGTGATCAGAGATCAAGACAATCATCCGGTTCCAACAGCAAAAGGAAATCAGGCAAATCTGACAACCCCCGCTACGGAACAACCAATTACAAGGGCAAATCTGGACAGGGTTGTGGCTGAAGTAACTAACTGCTTCACATCTCAACAAGAAGCCTTGGTGGATCAACTCATGTCACGCTTAAGGGATGTTGAAGAAACTAACCGCAACACTGAATCATGGGGTGAGTCCCGGTCTGGAGGATCTGGGAGACGACAAAGGTCTTTCTTCTTCGAAGAGGCTAACAACAAAAACAGCAATGGTAGGAGCCGAGCCCGGACTCAGCCCGAATTCCGACCCGAGGAAACACTTGGAACCGAACCCAACAGGGGAGGTACTAGGAAGAGGCCGGATGTAGCTGAGCCTGCCATGCTACCTAACCATGGAAACACCAATAGACGGGACCGAGCTGGCGTCCAGCCCGAAGTTGGGCCCGAGGAAGTGCTGAGAACAGAACCAAGCAGGGGAAGATCAAGGCAAGGGCCAACTGTAGCTGACCCCAGCATGCCCCCGAAAGACCAGAGGCCGTCATTGGAGAATGTTAGGAGTGATAGACGATACCATCCCTACAGGTATCTGGACAGAACCAATCCCGCAGGGAAGAACCAAACTCATTTCTACCCGCTCCAAGTTCTGATGAAAGGATGGCACGATTGTTCAGAGAGTGCGTCCAACGGGAACAAAGGGATCGGGGGATAGGTGCTAGGGTAACCAGCCCCTTCACCCGTAATATTGAAACTGCCATCATCCCCCGGGAATGGAAAATGCCAACAATGGAATCTTACAAGGGAACCTCTGACCCCGTTGTACACTTGCAGAGATACACACAGCATATGCTAATGAGCGGAGCAACAGAGGGAGTATTGTGTAAATGCTTTCCACTATTCTTGGCAGATCTAACTACCTTCTGGTTCTGCCATCTGCCCCAAGGATCCATCAGCTCATGGGAAATGTTGAAAGAAAAGTTCATCAATCAGTTCCGTATTCATGTGGAACAACCCAAGGACGCTTATTCCCTATCTAATATCAAACAAAAGCACGGGGAGACAGTTCAACAATATCTAACCCGGTTCAACGCCGCAGCAGCCGTAGTCCAAGATGCCGATGAGAAACTTATCCTAATGGCCCTCTGCAGTGGTGTGCATCCAGATACTAAGTTTGCTAGGAGATTAACGAAAGAAAAGCCAGCTACCTTACCCGATTTCTTCCATGAAGCCGGGAACTATATGAGACTTGAAGACGCTTCCATTGAAAGGCAGACAGGGCAACAAACCAAGACAGCTCATGGCAACACATCCGCAGTAGCAAAAGACGTTCGAAGTAATGACTCCAGAGATAGTGCTGGGAGAAAGAAGGGGGAAAGCGCTTATATAGGCCAGGACCGAGATTTGACTCTTACACTCCTCTAAATGAAACAATCGAAAACATCTTCTTGGCCACCCAGGACGAAGTTAGATACAAGCGCCCCCCGCACAAGAAGGAATCAGATAATGCAATTAAGTCTGGAAATTTCTGCCGATTCCATGAATCTCATGGGCATGACACCAATGAATGTCATCATCTCCGGGACTTGATTGAAGAACACATCAGAAGGAAGAGACTAGAGCGCTATGTGAAAGGTCAAAACAGGACTTCAACTCCTGCCAATGAGAACCCAGGGCTGCCCCTTTCGGAAGTAGGCGGAGGAAATCGCAACACCAGCGGCTCCAGTCAAGAGAAGATAGTGGTCCTTACCATATCAGGAGGACCACACATCGCCGACGGAAGCTGGGCAGAGATGGAGAGATACGGTAAGTCACTTAGAAACAATGAAGGCTACGTTAATTCTGTTACAGAAGAACGCCACCCGAAACGGAAAGAGAATGATGACATCACATTCAGTAGGCTCGATCTAGAGGGAAGGCAATACCCTCACATGGATCCTATAGTCATCTCTTCCTGGTTCAGTCCAGCCAAGGTTTTTCGAATTCTAGTAGACACTGGAAGTTCAGTAAATATCCTATTCAAGCATGCTTTCGACAAAATGAAGCTGTCAATGAAGGATGTGTCTCCCTGCAGCAAACCGCTACATGGTTTCACTGGAGATGCAAAGATTCCCCTCGGGCAACTGGACCTATTTGTCGAAATAGGAAGTCATCCCCGCTCCGTTGTGTGAAAACAAACATTTATGCTAATAGAGAACCACTCGGCCTACAACGCCTTTTTGGGAAGGCCAGCCTTGTCTGACTTCCAAATTGTCCTAGCCCCGTGGTGCCTGAAGATGAAATTTCCAACGGACAACGGAATAGGAGAAATAGAGGGAGATCAAGACGCCGCTCGAGATTGCTATGTGACTGAAATTCGCAATAACCGCAGGAAGGATAAAGGGAAGGATGCAGAGACTTCTCTCTGCAAGAAAAACTTGGAAGCATGACAATTAAAGAAAGCCCCTCCTCTTCGATACACCAGCGATCCTTTCAACGAATTAGACCCCAGGGACAAGGAGGAGGAGCCCACCACCAAGCCTGCAGAGGCTATGGAATTTGTATATGTAGACAAACACGACCCAAGTAGACTGCTGAGAGTCAGGTCTCAGTTAAGAGTGGAATTGAAGGATCAACTCGTCGATTTCCTTCGCCACAACATGGATGTATTTGCATGGACGCACGTTGATATGACTGGAATCTCCCTAGATGTAGCATGCCACGTACTGAACATCGATCCCACCAAGGTGCCAGTAAAGCAGAAAAAGAGAAGCATGGGGGCAGAATGATCAGCAGCCCTCGAGGAAGAAGTAAAGAACCTACTTGCCAATAACTTCATACGAGAAGCCATCTACCCAGAATGGATCGCCAACCCGGTATTGGTAAAGAAGGCTAATGGGAAGTGGCGAACATGCATCGACTTCTCCAACTTAAATGATGCTTGCCCGAAGGACTGCTTCTCACTCTCCCGAATCGATCAACTCATGGACAGCACAGCCGGACATGAACTCTTATCCTTTATGGACGCATACTCAGGATAAAACCAGATCCCTATGCATGCCCCCAATCAAGACCACACTCTTTTCATCACTGACCGGGGATTGTACTGCTACAGAATAATGCCTTTTGGACTTAAAAACGCTGGAGCTACTTATCAACGCCTCGTCAACAAGATGTTTGCAAAACTAATAGGACGAACTATGGAAGTTTACGTGGATGACATGCTGGTAAAATCGGGGAAAGCCAACGATCATATAAACCACCTGGACTAGATGTTTCAAGTACTTCGCCAATATGGAATGAAGCTGAATCACCTAAAGTGCTCCTTCGGAGTGTCGTCGGGAAAGTTCTTAGGATTCATTGTCCATGCCAGGGGGATTGAGGCAAACCCCTAACAAGTCCGGGCTTTGCAAGATATCAAGATACCATCCACTCGAAGATAGATGCAAAGCCTAAACAGTAAAGTGGCCGCCCTAAGCAGGTTCATCTCTAAAGCAACCGACAAATGCATCCCTTTCTTCGAAGCTCTAAAGAAACACAAAGGAAAGTTCGAATGAACTGACGAATGCTCGACAGCCTTCCTTAACCTAATCGAACACCTTTAGAGACCAGCAGTACTCTCAACTCCAAATGAAGGCGAAGAACTATACCTATACCTTGCTGTATCGTCCCATGCTTTAAGCGCCGCTTTGGTGAGAGAGGACAACCGCGCGCAGCGGCCCATATACTTTGTAAGCAAGAGATTTACAGGGGGAGAAGCCAGATACCCTAAACTTGAAAAGCTAGCATACTGTTTGCTAATCACGTCACGGAAACTGCGACACTATTTCCAGTCTCATTCCATCAGAGTTTTAACCGATCAACCGCTAAGGCGGGTACTCCATCGCCCCGACACTTCTGGGCGACTACTTAAATGGTGCATTGAACCGAGTCAATATGATATCACCTACCATCCTCGCATCGCCATCAAGGGACAAGCCATGGCCGATTTTATTGCCGAATTCACTACCAACGAAGGTAAGGATCAATCTGAAATAACAAAAGATATCAAGTGGAATCTCTTTGTAGATGGAGCATCAAACGAACAGGGCTCGGGGGCAGGTATTGTGATAATCACCCCAAGGGGAAGGAAGCTGCACTATGCCCTAAGGTTGGAATTTGCTGCCACCAACAACATGCAGAATACGAAGCAGTAATAGCAGGAGTAGAACTTGCCTTAGAAATTGGAGTCAGTTCTTTATATCTCCATAGTGATTCTCAAATATTGTAAATCAAATACTGGGAGAATTCCAGACTCGAGGAGAATGACTCACAACATATCTAAAGAAGACCAAGCTGCTGCTCAATCAATTGGATCACTATTTAATCAAACACATTCCTCGAGGAGAGAATCAGGAGGCCGACGAACTAGCAAAGCAAGCTAGTATGAAGGACGACACCACTTCCGGAACAATAACCATCTCAAAGCCACTAGCTCCAAGTTTCGAACAAGAGGATATGATAGCTACAATCAAAGAAGAAACTTGGATGACTTCTATCCGGAAATACTTGCAAGATGGCACACTACCCAACGAGCGTAAGGAAGTCAGGAAAATCTTGAGGAGTGCTACCCGCTACATAATACAAGAAGGCATCCTCTATCGGCGCAGCTTCTATAACCCCTTATTAAGATGTGTCGCTGGAAGGGAAGCCATGGAAATCTTATCCAACATCCATCGAGGAAGTTGCGGAGACCACACTGGAGGGCAAACTCTGGCAAAGAAGATACTCTGATACGGGTATTTCTGGCCCACCTTAAACAAAGACGCCTTGGACTTCGTCAAAAAATGCGACAGATGTCAGAAATTTGCTAAAATCCCTTGACTACCAACCAATGAGATTACTCAGGTGACCAGCCCCTGGCCCTTTGTAATATGGGGAGTTGACTTGATTGGCGAACTGCCAATGGGCCGAGGCGGAGCCAAATATGCCATAGTGGCAGTAGACTATTTCACCAAATGGGTGGAAGCGGAGCCTCTAAATAAAATATCTTCGGCAAAAGTTATTAACTTCTTGATCAAAAATGTTTTATGCAGGTACGAGGTTCCACTCAAAATCATATCGGACAATGGACTTCAATTTGACAGCGAGGAATTCACCGACTGGTGCCGAGAGCACGGAATTCACAAAAGCTTCTCATCTGTAGCTTATCCCCAGGCAAACGGACAAGTCGAAGCTGTCAACAAAATTCTCAAAACTCTAATCAAGAAGAAACTTGAAAAGTCAAAAGGCGCTTGGGTGGATGAACTTCCTAAGGCACTTTGGGCCTACCGCACATCTTACAGAACATCAACAGGACATACTCCTTTCTCTTTGGCATACGGATCGGAGGCCATGCTACCAGTTGAAACTATAGTGCCCTCCCACCGTAGGATCCACTACAACCCAGAAGAGAACGAAGAACTCCTCCACATGTCTTTGGATCTAATTGAAGAGAGAAGAAACAATGCAGCACTCAAAGCGGCAGCTCATAAGCAAAAAGTGGCAGCACAATACAACTCCAAAGTCAAGCACCGCAGCTTACGAGAAGGAGATCTTGTCCTCAAGCGGATCTTCCCGCGCCCCGGAGCACTAGATCTAATCTGGGACGGACCCTATGTAATTCATAAAGATCTCCACAACGGAGCTTATATTTTGTCAACAGTGGACGAAGAGGTGTTCCATAGGGCATGGAACATCCAACACCTTCGTTGATACTTTTCTTAACTTGTACTGCCCATATGAAGTGAATTAACAAAGAGAATCAGTGGACGTAGGCACTTTCGTGCCGAACCACTTTAAAAATCTTGTCTCTTTTTAACTTGTTCCTTTATATCTTGGCTGCTTGTTAAGCTTTATCCTTTTCTGTTGAACAAAATCCTGTATAACGGCATTTCCATTCTGGACACTTCACGACACAACCTCACCTGGACAAGACCTAACAGGTACTATACGAATCTATGCCCTCGTCAATGAGACACTTTTGCTCCAGCATCCCTCTGCTGCGGGTTAACTCATTGCTCGCTACGGCCCTCAAAGCCAACTGTAATGAGCTGATCATAAGCCACCGAGAAGGCTGACTATAGCCGAGGCAGCTCATTACGGCGTTCGGCTCGCCGGCGACTGTGTACCGATTATAAGCCCCAACATAAAGTGTGGCCAGCCAGGGGCAGTTCACAGTTGACGATCGGCACCCACGCTAGCCGGCCACGGTAAATCGAATAATACCCACGATTACGGGCCATAATGGCCCGGGTAGTTACTGTGCGCGATCTCAGCTCCGATGTGTCTTAAGTACGGCTGTGGTAAAAAAGAAAACTCCCCGCGGAGGCGTAAGATGGGTGACGAATGTCTCCAAGACCCACAACTAGGGAAAGTGACTACAAAACCCGTTTTCCACGAACTTAAGCACATCGAAGGCCTTCCGTGATTGGAAGTTTTACTATTTCTTATATTTCCATTTTCAATTATAAAAACTTTCCTCCTATCCTCTATAACAACCATTAAAGTATAGGACACCAAATAGGATGCACTCGCTAATGGGAATAAGAACTCCCAGCTGGATGACGGGTCACTCAACCCATATTCGATCACACAAGGCATTCAAAGCTACCATCTACAATTAAAAATCGAAAGGGCGGTACTTTCTTCTCTTGTATACAAATAAGTAGCCCTGATACATCCACACATCACATTAACATTGCGAGACTTGAAATTATACTTTAAGCAAGAACTTAACATCAAAGTAATGACAACATCCGAATATGACGAAATCAGCTTATGTTATAAAATTACATGTAAAAAATAAAATTGTTCGCTGCAATGACATAATTACAACCTGAAAGTACATTAATGTTTTGGGACTAGTATATATAGGAATGTCAAGTAAAACCAAAAATATCCGGATCAAGCCAAAATAGTCGGCAGCATCAGAACTTCATCTCTATCCTTCCGACCCTCCAAGATCTACTTGTCCGTAGGATCAGAGCTCCCAGCATGCTGACCAGAGGTCCCACCTGTCCAATTCAGGAGAAGAATCAATCTATTAGATAAACGATAGGCAACCAAGCTAAGAAAAGGCTAAAAGGGAAGACTTACCAACATCCGTTCCTTGATCGTCGTCTCCCAACTGCACGCCTACCTCCTCGGCAGCAAGCAGCCGCATGCCCTCCTTCACCGCCACTTTCTCTTCCTTAGTGAACTGGGCCGTAACCACATCCATCCTGAAGGCCATACCACCCTCTTTATCCGCATTAGCCTTGGCCTCCTCCAAAGCCCGGAGATATATCCTAGCCATGACCCGGGGATAATCGTCCATCCAGGATAGGTTTCCCTGCTTCCAAGTACGGAAGTACATGTCCTGGAGCATCTCATCCATCATCCCCTCGTTCTCCTCAACTCCCTCATCCGGGCCTCGGAAGCCGACAACCTTGCAATGGCAGCATCCCTCTCCAATCGTTATCTCGAGTAGTTAGCCTGAAGGGATTTCCGCATTGCCTCCATCTCCTCCTTCAGCTTGGCTTGAGCAAGCTCTGCGGCCTCAAGCCTCCCAGATAACTCCTCTATCTGCTCAAGATCCGCTTTCCGAACCTCATCCACCATGGCAATAGCCATATCGATCCGTTCCTTGTAGGAAGCCTCCATTTTCCTCAGCTCGGCTCGGCTAGCCTCTTCCATGGTTTTCTTGAGTCGTTTGGACCGCCTCATGCTGGGAGATCTGAATGGCCTGATCGACAAGCTGTTTGGCCTGATCGGAAACCATTAGCCGCAGCCGAATGTTAGCACTTTCGATTTCCTCTCCAGTCTTGACCAGTCAGGCGTGATGCCCCATCAACTTCTTGGTTTCCTCAGCCACCCGATCGATGTTTGCCTTGGCCTCATCCCCCATAGTCACAATCTGAGTGGTCAACAAGTCGAGATCCAAAGACTTAGCCTCATCAAGCACCCTTACCATAAGATTGCGGGGTAGGAGGTGCTCACCGGTAACCTCATCGAAGAAAATATCATGAGAACTCGGGTCTAGATCTGGATGACCCGCAAATGGGTTACGAACCAAGCTGGGACGATCAACATGAGTAACGATAGGATTCTCTGATGGGTGCGGAGATGGTATGGACTCAGTATCCTCCCCCGTGATGTCATGAATAGGCTGGGTTAGGGGATAAGGTCCAGATGAAGGTTCGAACATGGAACACTTCCTCTTTCTCTTTTGAATATCCTCTTCAATGACTCCGAGAAGAGGACAGTAGCCAACTACGCCCCCGGAACGGTCAGTCGATGGCTTCGGTTTAGCAGAAGCTTTGAGGAGTTTGAATTGCTCGAGGCGGTGCCGAATGTCTGATGTCTTTGCCGCCTTACCCGTTCTTGGAATAAAAACCAAGTGTTACAAGCATGCACGAGACTATAATCCAAGAAACATGTGAAGTTAAAAGAGTAGTCAAAAATTCACCTTGAACCGCCGGAGTTGCCCTAGCTGAAATGCTCTCAGAAGATGGGCCGGCACCAGTCCCGGCCTTATCAGATTTCTTCGGTTTCTCCACCAAGGCCGACCCTTCCTCCAACCCCTCAAAGGCTTGGCGGAAAGTATCATCTGTCCACTCTTAAATCTCACCTGCTTGCCCAGAGGTCAAGGCACCAACGCCATTGCCACTCTGTCCTTCGCCACCATTACCACCATCGCCTTCTCCATCACCTCCTCTCTCTTCCTCGCCTCTTTCCTCCTCTCCACTTTCCTCCTCCGGAACATATGGGCATGTGCTGGGAGAGGATCCATCAGATTTCTTGAGCTTCTTCCCCCCCGACGACTGGAGGTATCGAGAAGGGTTTCCTCTTGCTGCTCTTTGTCGCGGCCCCTCCTTTGGCTTTGGCAGCTCTTTCCTCAGCCGTATCCCTCTGCTTGACCACAGACTGATGTGGTAGAATCAAGTTGTGTCCCAGGAGATGGGCATTCCTGATTAGGTAAGAAGCTGACCTATCCCTTCCCGAAATGGCCTCTATCTCCGCGGCCATCTGAACCAGGTGATCATTCTCCATGACTGCAAAGCCACTTGTCGCTAGCAAGAAATAAAAGCACATAAGAAGAAGCATCTTAGTCAGAACGGAAATTATAAATAAGCTTCAACTTACAGATAGAGGTGAAGCGGTGGATCGAAACGGTGTCATCCCGGACGAAGAACCATTCCTTATTAAACATGGTGAACTTTGAATACAAGTCCAAGACCGGCTTGAAGGACACGGCCGATTCCAAGCTGATGTATGGAGACCCCTTCTTGTAACCTCTCAAGTTATATAGATACCGAATCTCCCGGTTAGAAGGCGGCTCCCGTACTTTCTCTGGAAAATCATGAATAAGCACACCAAGATAGCGTAGGAGTTGGGCTGGAGCTGGAAAGGGGACACCTTCAAATAGGTGACGAAGCTAACTATCCAGGCATTGATTGGAGGAATGGCCCCACACATGCAGTGGTACCTACTATAAGCGAAGTACCCTTCAGAGGGATTATATGGCATGACCCCCTTCCCTGGCAACAGCATGCGTGCTCTATCAATCCCAAAGGAGCGGGAGATAACATCAAGCTGCTCTTCTTTGAGAGAGCTAGGAAAGCAATCAGGAGGAGAGTTTAGAAGCTCTTGAGGACCATATCCGTCCACTAGTGATCTCGGGGTGGGTCCCTGTCGTCCCGGTCCTAGCTGGGTTGGGGGCACCACAGGGGACTCTCTTCTGTCCGTAGATTTTCTCTTTTCTGATCGAGTTTCCACTTTGTGAGACATTATCTGCGATACCAGAGAACCATACTATTAAAAACAAGGAATATAGAGACATAAACATGCAAGTATATGTAGTCCGTAATTTCACTCTAATTCAAAACATAAAGGCTCATTCGGCACTTATACAGTGTAGTCTCATTCGGTGGTCAAGACACACACTCCATTCGACAATTCAAGTATAAAATTATCATTTGGTACTTAAAACCCACAAGGTTCATTCGGTAAGTCAAGTTCCCGAGTCCATTCGGTAGTTCAAAACAAAAACCCATTTGGCAAAAAAGGGTCTCGCCTGGTTCGGCAAGGATGGGAATTTGATTCAGCTAACACGTTTGGTCCAGCGAAGATAAGATTTCGATTCGGCAAAAGAAAGGGGTTGGCTCGGCTGATAAAGAATAACGAAAGCGTTAGGCCCCTATTTATAAGCAAAAATCAATGACCGGACCAGTTGGTTCGACATTACTTAAAACAAAGCACGCCATATACAGGCATATGCCCTACTTTGGGGGGCAAATGTTGGGCACGTTTTCACTACCGAACCGTCCCTCTCCAAGCAATGTCGAACCATCTCCTCTCCATGCATTGCCGAGCCAACTTCCTTCCCCACATAGCCAAACCAATCCTATTCCCACCTACTACCGGATCCACCTTCACCGAACCAACCCACTCCATTCACTACCGAACCAGCCACCTTCCATCTACTACCGGTCCAACGCCACCGAACCAGATCACTAACTCAACGCCGAACCAACACGAACCAAAGTACTACCGGACCAAGGCCTCAACTCCAGCCATCTACTACCGAACCAAGGCGTTGCCAGGCCAAATTGCTTCAGCCCAGGCCCACCAATGGCTATATACATCCAGGACCTCTGCCCCCGGCCTCACTCTATAAATAGAGGGGCAGGGGTACAACAATGGCAGACAAATTTGAGAGCTCAAGCACGGATAGAACTTTCAAACAACTTTCAGATACTTGTAATCAAAGCTTTGTACTTGTAATCTGAACAGAAAAAGGAGAATAACATATAAAGTGGACATAGGCACATTCTGGCCGAACCACTATAAATCTGTGTGTCTTTTACAGTTTAGTCCATCTATTTTATATATTTGCATAAATCACCCAAATCATTAAGAACAACATATAATCAACTAAATCATACGACTTGGAGGGGTTTGCCCTTTTTTGTGCAAACATATAATATTATAATATTTATTATAAACAACCCCCAAAGTATGACAAAATGTCGAGTATCCTAAAACCATGCATAAAGATGTCATCAATTATATTGAAACATACGTCAAGTGGGTGAATCATCCATATAAAAAAATCATCATCAAAATCAACTCATCTATAGGTGATATATCACCAAGTATAGTCAAGCTAGCACATAACATTGCCTATGTATATTCCTTAATCTCAAATAGTCGAAATATCATCATCATTATAGTATATAGACTGCCAATTTGTAAAATCATATTCAATAAATGATATGAGAACCTTTTGTACTCTGGGCATCTATCACAATTATAATCTCATTTTCTCAAATGAAATATCCAGAATATATCATGACGAATGAATGACTATACGGCAGATACAAAGTCCAAAGTAGAATCATATCTCAACATATGAAGCTAATGTTATCTACCTACTCCATGAGGACACGAGTTATCCACCCAGATCCATTAGGAATACTTAGGTGAGGGTATAAAAATTATACATTCACCTATCACTCTATTAGAACCAGAAGGGAGATTGACCGTAGAAATGAGTCCCAACAGTAGATATCTTGGCTCTCGTGTTGATGAAGTAGGTAGCAAAATGCGACGCATAATCCATCACCTTAGGGGCCAAAACTGGATCGTGGCTGAAAGTCCTTGTATTGACAAGCAAATTAATGGATATTTTCATGATCACCATGGAGGTAACAGAAGAATGTAGGAGCTGATCCGGGTGGATAATTCATGTGCTCCTAGAGCATGCGGTTAACTATCAGTCTCCCTTCTGGTTCTTAGAATGGTAGATTGACATATACTATTTATAAACCTCACCTAAATATGGATATGGGATAGATAACCCATATATTAAGATATGACTCTACCGGGGACCTAGTGTCAGCCATACAGTCAATTCCACTTACCACTGGATTTGAGTTCTTATACACACACACACACACAAAAACATACATACACATACACACACATCACATACTTGTATGAATATGTGATTGTGATCATGGATGGATTAATGAATGTATGTTATATTACTTGATTTTATGTTTTACTTGAATGAATTACCTAGACACATATCCATGGTCATATGCATGAATTATAATTACTATCACCACCAACACATCATTGTAGACATAGACTGACATGTGTGTTATTTATAATACTCGGTTCAATCAAAGATATTGCAGGAATAGGTAGCCTATAGACAGCTGGATTCACTTGGGCATTTTGGGAGGTTAGTAATAGCTATATAGGATGAAGCATCCCCGATATATTTTGTAGCCTCATTGGTGTATTTAGTATGTTGTGTTTGATGATATATCTATATAGTGGGATAGAAACTATCAATTTATAGCCCATTGGACTATGTGTTATGTTATATATTATATTTATCTACCATGTTATGACTCTGTGTACTTAGATGATATTATGTCTAAGTGGTTCTTAATGTTGGCTTTGAAAGGGGCAACCTGTGTTCGAATCTAATATTTCCCATCTGAAAATACTATAATGAAACACCCCACCTCTATACCCATACTACCCAAGAGCATTACTAAGTAATACTATCGGATAATACAGAGAATTAGGTGATGTGGGGGTACACAGATGAACATTCCCCTAGACTAACACCGGTATATATCTTATATCATATAATACACATCATAAATCTACACAGTCTTGGTGCAAAGCGATAAACACGTGTGCCACTAGGACAGAACAATAAATAATCATAGAATATATAATTAGAGTACAAAGAGTCATAATGAAGCAGATAACTATAATATATAACATAATACATGGTCCAGAGGGCTACAAGATGATAGTATCTAGCCCACCATATAAATACATCATCAAATACAACATGCTAAATACATCAATGAGGCTACAAATTATATAGGGAATGTATAATCCTATACATCTATTACTAGGCTACCAAAGTTCCCAAGTGAATCCAGCTATCCACAGGGACCTGCTCCTACAATATCTCGGACTGACCGAAGTATTGTAAACAATACACGGGTCAGTCTATGTCTACAATGATGTGTTAGTCGTGATAGTAATTATAATTCAGGCATATGTCCATGGATATGTGTCTAAGTCAATCATTTAAGTAAAACTATAATTAAGTAATATAACATACATTCATTAACCCAATCATGATCACAATTACATATCCATACGAGTATATGATATATATATATATATATATGTATGTATATGAATTCAAACCTAATGGTAAAGGGAATTAACTGTATGATTGACACAAGTCCCTAGTAGAGTTATATCTCAATTTATGGATTACCAAAACCATATCTATATTTAAGTGAGTTGCAAAAATAGTATATTCATATATCACTCCGTTAGAATTAGAAGGGAGGCTGGTGGTTAACCACCTACTCCAGGAGCATATAGATTATCACCCAGATCTGCACCTACGGTCTTCTATTATCTTCATGGCGATTGTGACAATATCCATCGATAATGCTAGTCAATGCAAGGAATTCAGTCATGACTCAATTTTGACCCCTAAGGTAATAAACTACTAGCCTATGTGATACAGGAGCTAAGGGTTAACCACCCTATAAAACTCACCAAATAAAGGCACCTGCCTAGTGATTCACATCTAATATAATATCCAATAAACATGTCGTTGATCTAGGGTGCGACCCTACGATCAGGCCGCTGTGGCGAATTCTGGCCTTCTGGTTCACACTACACCAATAGCCAGGAGTACATCATGATAGATAACCATATAGTACCTACTAAATAGGTATCCCACCTAACCCAAATCCATGATTTTACGCAACATCATGAGCTTCCCCTTATATAATTTTAATCCATCATCATTATTCTAATCCAATGGGTATCATCTAATTAAACCAAATAAACAAATAGGTATCACATTAGCATCCTATACCACCATGTGTTAATAGTCCATCTATTCAATTTTCATAAACTATACTCAAACAATACTATATCTCTATGCAAAAAGTCTGATGGATAAACAGAAAAGTACTATTGAAAGTTCCATAGAAAATGGTATTACTAATATGTTTATTCATATTTCTCATTACACAGAAATGGAAACACATACATAATAATAAAAGTAATTATATATATTATTTAAAAAGCATAAATAATATTTCCTATGATAAATATACGCTACATAAAATAATATATCTAGTGATATCCAAATAGATATTCAAACACCATAGAATACTTTTACAAGTCTATAATATAAGTTCAGAATCACTAATAAATATCAAAGAACTTTTGATAATTATTAACAAAATAAGAATATCATAAATCTTTTTAATATTTCATTTAAATAGTATTATTAAACTACTTTATCTAATTATTATAATCCTTAAATTATAATTATAAACTAAGCATAAAGTATGAGGATATATTAACATGTTTTTTATATTTCATTTAATTTAATTTATTTTTATTCAATTTTAATTTTAAAAAAATTGTTTTTGGTTGATCGTAGCCATCGGTCGAAGTGGTAGTCAACCAATTAGTCTTTGAGGGTCATCCGATCGAGCTTCCACCGATGCATTTTCCTATGCCTGTATCCATCGATTCAGGTCATATTCTTCTCCTACCTCACCATCTCCTTCTACAATTCAATGCATACACTCACACTCCATCCATATACTGATATAATCATATCTAAGTTCATCAATTTACCAAGATCAGTGAATAATAAAATGGCAGGGGAGGAAGTTATGTACACCCCATAAAATAAACATTATTAATACATAATTATTAAGGCTCAAAAATAGAATTTGAGCAAATGTCAAATTTTGTCATGAAACTTGCACCATTGTGTTCGTTACAATTTTCTGAGCAACTTTCATATATAAAGTTCTACGATCGAAGTTCAAACGAAGAAGTCATTAGCATTTGAAGTTTTCGGATCAAAAATAATTAAAAATGAGTTAAAAAGGAAATAAATAATAACAAATCTAACCTCCTCCTTGGACTGGTCGACCGCTAGCGGTCAACCCCTAAGAAGGAGCGCTCGACTTGTTGCCTAGTAGTGGTTAAGGTTGAACCTTGGCCTAGCAACTTGTGTTTAATTAATATAAATTTTACAAATAGAATTGATTCGAGCACATATAAATATAGGACCAATCCCTCATTTTTCTCCTCATATTTTCTGATCAGGGTAGCGGAGCTCTGCCTTTTTCCCTTCTCTGCTACTTCTAGAAATTATAAAATTATTATATATGTATATATCAAAGAAGGGCGGAATAAAAGAAAAGAAGAGGAGTGAATCAATTCTGCGAAAAGGGTAAATTCTATAATTATAAATCAATATTCCACTTAATTCAAATATCCTTTCAGATCTATAATTCAAATGGATATATATGTGTGTGTGTGTATCTTATTATACATATTTTTGGATTGTGAAGGAAAAGGAGTCAAATAAAAGGAAGATTTTAGATTTGGGAGATTTGAAAAGCTATAAAGATGAGTGGAAAATTATATGATTTATATATAACACTGATATCATTGAATTTTATTTAATTATTATGCCTACATAAGATCTATTGAGCTGTAGGCTTAAAATGAACTTATTCAATTAAACTCTCGCCTACTTATTCTATACGTTATAAAATTGGAATGGAATGATATACACTATAATCTAGAAATCTGGATATTGGCCCTAAAAATTTAAAGTAGAATGTTTATAAGAGTACAAAGTTTATTCCAAATTTATGACAATTGGGTTGTAAATTATTAGTATTCATTCGGATTGCCCTAATTTGACATGGAATGTGTATTCTATGTTTTAATCTATTAGGAGCGTAGTGGATAAAATTTAGTTGTATCTATTTTCACGTAAATTTTCATAAATAATCTAATTCCACAACTATATATAAAATGTACGTCATTTGGAATAATAAGGAATATACTAAAATGAAAGAGATGTGTAAAGTACAGATGTTCTTCTCCATAGTTTGTACTATCCATTTTTATAAAAGAAAAGAGATAATTCCATTTTTGATAATTTATGGAATCTTATAACGGTTATCCTTTTTCGGAATGATGGCTCTAAAATATTAGAATGTGGAAACGAATATTCTTTACATAATGTACATATAATGTATATTCTAAAATTCCTAATCATCGGCATTAATGGGTTAAAAATAGGAATACACACACATGTATAACCGCACCTACTAACTAAAAATATAAATATGCATAGGGTAACGAATAAAGCATAATAAATAAGTAAACTTCGATACTCGTATTAGTTATAATTAAGATGAATAAATATTAATAGAATAGTACATTATAGGAGGTTGTACTGGCAAAGAGGTAGTAAGTCCAAAATTTATGAATAATGATTGCATTATTAATGGGCAATAAATGCGTAGTTGATAGGGAGTTACATAAATTAAATGAGGGAATAAATGCGTTTAATCGATTGATTGCAGAATTTAACATGAAATTTATTGTGAAGTAGAATAGGATAATAAGATGGATTTGAAAGGAATGAATAAATGTCATCAGTGATTGTCCAATTTGAATAATAATAACCATTTATTTAGGACAATTAATTAGAGGTAAAGAAATAAGTGAGATTTACGGGACATAAAAAGAAAATGAAGAATATAGGATAAGGTTATAAGATAGAAATAGATTTGCAGTGAATGTGTAAATTAAAACTAATAAATAAACTTAGAAGATAATATAATTACTTTCCATTGTGGGAACTATATGACCACAATAATACATTTAGGATAAGCTTAAATTAGTGAGCCCTGCCCAATATTTAGGTTTAGGATAAATGGCTTGGTTTATATGGGTTGGGATGTGAGAGCAGTAGATTTATACAACAGAAGTCTGCCCTTCACCTAGAGGCTATCAATAGTTATTTATACAGGCTACTGATGTGGGACATCTCCAACCATAGGACCCGTGGGAAAGGGGTATACATTTGCATACATGTAGGAAAAAATATACCAAGGGTTAGCCTTAGATTTAAAGTATTAAATGACTTAGTACCTTTACAGATGTTAAAGGGTTTAGTTTGGAGTGGAAGGTATCATATGGCGCTGGGCATGCCTCCTCTCTGTACAAAAAGTCGAAAATCACCTATGATGGAGCCGATAGGGAATTGAGGTCTTCTTTATTTTTAACTAGAGGCGTTAAGTAACTGACATGAACATTTTTCTTGACTTGTATTAGGTAAGTCTAAACAGGATTTCGGTTATGGAGGTCGGCGGGCTATGTCAGTATTATTAATATACTGGTATTTAGAAATCGGGTCGGCATATAGGCTTAAATTGTCAATGGCCCGAGCAGTCGTTAGCAAAGACTTGGGTTATGCTCTAACGAATTTCGCTTTCTGCTGGTATAAATTCCATATTGGGATACGCAATGACCTTAGAATTTAATTAGATGTTTGTTTATTGGAGTTGGGCTAGTTAACCCTTAGAGATGTCTTTCAGATGCATTAATAATATGACAAATTGCATAATAAAGCCATATCTAGGGGTCACCTGTTAAGTACCTAGGGCCAGTTGATTAACAATTACGTTACGGAGGGCTCACTATAGGGTTAAGGTATTAAATGGCTTTTAGGCCTGGCTCTTCCCAATTTAAGAAGTATTAAGTGGCTAGGGTTTTGTTTTGGCTAGTAATTTTTTATGTATATATATAGTTATACCTAAAGTAGGTGGGATTATCATATTCGGAGACGAAATTAAAGGAATAAGTCATGAATAATAGACATAACACTTAAATAGAAATCAATCGGCATACATTAGCTTATAGATAAAGAACGTAGTTTACGAGTCATCAGAACATTATGTTGACGCCGTTCCCATTACAACCCATATGGTAAATTTGAAGAGACAAACTATTGGTGTAAGATGGGAATGGTAGATGAAGGGTCTTCTCGTTATGTTTGGCACTACATGGCGACTAGATATCCGAGGAATAATATTGATTCCAAGAAAGTAACCTTAGTTAGTACATGTTCTATTATAATTTTCTATCTCGTTGTGAGTTTATGTAGATAGATCTATGATATGCTTATTTTTATTACGAGTTACCGACACCAACAATTTTTACCCTAATGCACTTACGTTTTGATTTAGTCGACGAGCCCATTAAGCTGTGGGTTGTTATATTTAGTACCAAAGCCTATGTTAATCGACCATAGAAATTAGGATATGCTGAGTGAACACCAGTATAAAACTGGAGATTTTCTTTGGTTATTTACCCGATGTCGCTTCTGTTCAACAACCAAAGCAAATAAAGTTGACGCAGCAGGCTAGAACCTACTCATTCGGTTGTTGAACTGAAGTAATATGTGTTATTTGCTTTGGCTCTTTAAACAACCAAAGTAATTGATTAAGTCTTCTGCTACGGTGGTTTATCCCTTATTGCTTCGGTTCAAAAACCGAGGCAAATGTCTATTTTTAGGCAAAATTTTTGATACCATTGCAGGTTTTTTAAACCCAAAATGGTATAAAATTGCATTTGAGAAATTCATGTTTGCAATAAATTTAGTACAAATATACATACATAAATCATATGTCAAGTTACACAAGATATTCACACTAAGATACATGACTCATTCATTACAATTCTCAGAAATTCACTTCAAAGGTCAATCAATTAATTGTGCAGCACCTTGTTCTTCATCTCAAGCAATGAGCAGTATTAATGTAAGCTAGTACAAATAGTCATGGATACAATTATTAGTAAAGTACTACTACCTTTTGAAAGAATTAAATGAAGCCATGAAAAAGAAGTATGGTTGAACTCTGAATATAAACATGATATAAAATGTGATGCACAGACTGGGTAGTAATGTACAAGGATTGTGCAGTAGACATGATTTGCATAAATATTGTGTTGGTGCACATAAATGGAGGTGCAAGGATAAGCAAACGGGATCACTTCGTTTGAAAATTGAAAGGTGCGGATGTGTGCAACAGAATAGCATGATTTATGGTTATTTGAATTAATTAACCATTTTAACTAATGATGTTTAAAGTTAACTAATCATGTCAACTAATGATTTTGGAACTAATTAGTTACTTTAAGTAATGATGTTTTGAAGTTTATTAATCTATTTTATTAGTGAGATTTGGATTTAATTAAATCATTTTAATTAATGATTTTAAACTTTAATTAATCATTTTAATTAATGATCGTTTTAAATTTAATTAATTATTAGCTAACGATATTTGAAATTAATTTAATCATTTTAATTAATTATATTTTATAGTTAATTAATCATTATTAAAAAAAGATGTTTTGTATTTAATTTATCATTTTAACTAATGATGTTTGAATATAATTAATCCAATTAATTAATGATTTTTGAACTTAATTAACGACATTTAAATTTATTAATCATTTTAATTAATGATGTTTGAGAATAATTATTCATTTTAACTAATACTTATTTGAACTTAAATAATTGTTTAATTAATGGCATCAAAAATTTATTAATCATTTTAATTAATGATGTTTGAGAGTAATTACTCATTTTAATTAATGATTATTTGAACTTAATTAATTGTTTTAATTAATGAATAATTATTTTTGGCAAAGCCTACGGAGTTGAATGGTCCCCTACCATTTTATTATAACAAATAATAAAAGCAGGCTTTAAAGGTGATTGATGGATTATCAATCAGCGATATAACTAGCGAAAACAAAAGCTAAGTACATGAGAGAGATAGAATGTCTCCGCTACTAATATACATTCGAGGTCAATAAGCAAAAACTGCACCTAGAACTCTAAGAACAAAACACCGGACGTAATTCAAAGCTAACACCAAAGTATACCAGAAAACCAAAACACAATGACAAAAGTCAAAAAAACTAGCTGAAAGAAGTCGAACTGAAATCCATGCCACAAATCACGTAAACAAGATCATTGCCACACAATGTTGTAAAGCAACCTGCCGTCTCAATCCCAAAGATTTCGAACTCAAGTCCACAGCCACATAGCATGAACTCAAGACTATTGCCTCACAAATAAGTACATGCATTACGTCGAAAGGTCCAAAGCGTTCAGTATCTCTGCCTTCATTCGTCGAGTAACTCGCCCAGAACCAACCGAAGAGGCAGAAGGCGGGGAGGTGACAAAATGGACATCAAGTGGAGGAGGAGCTTTATACGTTGTAGGCGGTTGAATAAGATCGTAGCAAATAACTTGATATTTCTTTGGAGTCTTGGTCGTTGATATAGCTTTGGAAGGGGACAGGGAGAGCTTGGTAGGTTCAAAGGAGGGGACTTTAGCTTTGAGTGCAGAGGAAGGCTTTTCGCATTCTACATTACCGAAGGGTATCATCGAAGCAAACAAGAAGCTGACAACGCCATGCTCATCTAGGACAGTCGCGACGAGGGGAGCAGATGCTTCACTAAGGGCACTATCAGAAACCTGATTATTGTTGTCAGACATAAGAGCAGATACTTGCACAGAGCACATCATGCTGCTTTTTTACCAGGAGTTTTCTCAGTTGCTTTTGATTTTGTCATAGCAAGAGCATGGCACTCCACATCACTAAGCTTGCCACAACGTTCGACTATTTCACCGTCTTCTTTCTCGTTAAAGTCGATTTTAAAACTACATTCACGGATACAAGACGCCGAGCTCATTTTGTTTTTCCACTCTCCTTTTGCATTCTGTATATTGTTTAGTATTGAATCATTTCCCAAAAAATTAACATTTTTCTTCTTTTTCTCTATGTCACTAATCAAATTAAAGTTAGTGGAGGTAGTTGCTTCAAGAACTGTAACTCGCAGTTCAGGCTTCCCACTCCAACAGTAGACAAAATGCTAACTTGATTTGGAATAGATACTACATCCAAGGCAGAATTGACATTTTGCTCGACACTGTTAATATTTAAACAAGTTGGTTCAGCTTGTCTAACCGACATATTAATTCAGTTGTTGTTACCAGAGGCAGAGGGTTTCAAGAACCTTTTTTTTACTTTGATCCAGACTTGCTTCCTCTTTTTTATTAGAGGAACAACTGCTTTTCCCTTTTTTCTTGACTTTTCAACTTTGAATTCAATGTTATCTTTAGATTTAGACACATTATCATCATCTAGTTCAACATTTACAACATTATCACAATTCTCCTTCTTATTATGTTTGATACAGCTAATAAGAATATAACCAAATACATTAAAGTGGCAACAAATAAGAGGTTTCCACAGCTAGCTAACTCGAACAACTTGCACCGAACCATCAACCATTTGCACAGGAAACTCATCAGGCAGAGCATATTGCGGGGAGACTGCAACCATGCATTTGGCATATTCTAGCTTATCTAGTCTTTCTGTAGCTTCATCCATAGAAAGAAATTTACTGTAACAACCCGATTTTTCACCGCCCAAAAATTGACATCAATACGTCCATTGTATCAAATGCCAAACAATCGAATGCCGGAAACCAAACCATTTGGGCTAAAGAAGAAGGAGGTAGAAGAAGAAATAGAAACAATATTAGAATCTTACAATTGCAGTGGAACAATATATAATAGATAAATGACTAATCTTTAAAACAAAATGAATTATATATGTTTATACATTACATCATCAGAGTACAATACCAACAAAAAACAACACTGGACAGTTATGATAAGTTGTCCATAAAGAAACTGAATTTGCAGCAAACCATACACAGCGGATAATTCATCAAATATGTGTGATATGTCTCGACATCCAGCTCGTCTCCTGAGCTTCACAGCATCCTTTCTTATATCTATAATACTCGGTCTGACTCGAGCATTATAGTTAAATGACACCCGAGTCAGTCTGGAAAACCAGAGTGAGAAAACACACTCAATTGGATTATTATAGTTTTCAAAATCCTTTGAAATCAAAGGTATCAAGATCACGCCACAAATAAACATGCTTTACTAACTTATTTTTTTGTCACATTTACTTGTAATTATGAAGTTATTTATTCATTGATAAATTTATTTCCACCTTAATAAATTTTACTTAAGTAACCATTCATCTTTACTTATCTAGATTTAATTACACTCTGATTCAATTTCAAAATTTTAAACTTCTATAAGTTTTCCACATTTAATTACATCTCATTTACTAATCTTTTTACTTTATTTATTTGGTTTACTTCACCATCTTATTTTGTTTTCATACTTATTTTAATTTAACTCTTCTTCAAGTTAAATTTTCTATTCTAGTAAATCTCGAATTTTACTGGCTATCAAACCCATTTATATTTCCATAACATTTTAAATAAACTTTCAGAGTTTAAACCATTCAAAATCAAATTTGAAAACATAAATATCCAAATCAACTATTCTTTGAATCTTAAAACCAAACCCAGTTTCGCAAACTACTCTAATTTTAAAACAATTTGGTAGCAATTCCTCTCTTGGAAACTCGAAAATGAACATCGATGATGTTGCAGTCATCACCAAAGTTATTTTTCATCAACCAAAAGAGTTTAGTGCTTTTACTTCCTTCAAAAACATTTCAAATATTTTTAAATTCCAAATCTCATCAGGTCTCATATCCAAGCCAAAAATATTTTCAAATAATATCACTATTATTTCTCAAAAACTTTTGAAAATCATTTTTCAAACTCAAAAGGAATTAAAATTTCAAATTCCAAATCCTTTCAACTCATATTTAAACATTACTCTGGACTTTATGTCATTTTAATTATAAATCACATTATAATTCACATTTATAAATTTCATTTGTTAAATGAATTTATCTCCTAATCTTTGGTTATGCCATTATTTCATTCTTTCAATTACCATAACAACAATGATAATAATTTAATATTACCACTGCCTAACAACCAAGCAACCATATACTATAATAATTTTCAAAATTATTTCTTTTATATACAAAAATAATTTGGGTAAAATTATTTCATTTACCCTATTTTAAAACGATACCGTGTCGGTTTATCTTGTTTAAGAGTTTAGAAATCCCTATCGATACAGTTGGCCAGACTACACTGACCAGAATCTATAAACACTCAACCGATAAGCCAACACAATATAAAAACAATTTTTATATTCACTAAAAAATACGCGCTCATATCTATTAATACACTCAAACTCATTCTAGATACTACGACTCTATTTCAATGAGTAATCCCCAACAGAGCCAAGGTTCTCGCTTAAACTTCAGCTCTGATACCACAATGTAACAACTCGATTTTTCGATGCCCGAAAATCGACATCAATAGGTCCATTGTATCAAATGCCAAACAATCGGATGACGGAAAACCGAACCATAAGGGTTAAAGAAGAAGGAGGTAGAAGAAGAAATAGAAACAATATTAGAATCTTACAATCGCAGCGGAACAATATATAATAGGCAAATGACTAAACTTAAAAAAAAAGAATTATATCTATTTATACATTACATCATCAGAGTACAGTACCAACAAAACACAACACTGGACAATTATGATAACTTGTCCACAAAGAAACTGAATTTGCAGCAAACCATACACCGCGGATAATTCATCAAATACGTGTGATACGTCTCGCCATCCATCTCGTCTCTTGAGCTTTACAACATCCTTTCATGTATCTATATACTTGGTTTGATCCAAGCATTGTAGTTAAATAACACCTGAGTCAGTCTGGAAAACCAGAGTCAGAAAACACACTAATTTGGATTATTAAAGTTTTCAAAATCCTTTGAAATCAAAGGTATCTCGTAAGTCCATGCCACAAATAAAAATGCCGGGGTTTTACCTTATGATAACCAAAACATTTTTAGCAAATCCGTCTGATATTATTTTAGTGTCTATAGAAAGTAAAATAGAATCTAGCTGAAATTCTTGCATCTCACGTTTCAACATAGTTGGACACAATCAAAACCATACAAGTGCTTATTGGAGATTGGATTCCATACAATGGTAGAGATATTGGGTTACCGTCCGTCATAGTACGTGGTATAGATCATCGTACCGAGGATCCACCTCGATCTCTTACATCACAAGACCGGAGTTACCCCTTACTGGATAGTCCAAATAAGTTCACCCCGCGGCTGGGATCAGCAACTGCCCACACAGCTGGAATAAAGGGACTTCTAGATAGAGATGACCTTACCATAATTGGTTGCTAGCCAATTAGCCTTGCGTGCACCTCCTCTATTTTAACCATTCCCAGTTGATGAGGCTCGAGATTAAGCATTACCTTTTTAGAACACATTCTCCTCGAATGCTCATCGTCCTCCTGACGATGTTCTGATAGCATTCATCCTAACAAGTCCGTTTCAGGTTCGAACAGAACCGAAGATGTTATTCCTACTACATCCATTTTAGAATTATCCTTAGGATTAGTAGCGATTAGCCCTTGCACTTCACTGCTCCATCTTTGGCTCCAATCTCTTGTCTTCTTCACGAAAACTTTTAAACCGGATCGAAGTGGTTTTCGAGGAATTAATCCCAATTCCAGTCTCTAAGAAACGATTAACGCATTGGCCGATATTGATAATCGGTTATTTAACTATCAAATAACATTCAAAAACAATCATCCGGCCTTAATAATTTCCCAAATTATTTAATTTAAAATATCTTCGCATGATTTTTCTTTACACTTCAACCCTTTTGAAAAACCATTTCAAATCATCTTTATCTTGTCGGATAACTTCCACCCAATTTGTTTTATTTCCAGTGAAAATACCAAGCCTTAATACTTTAGATTTTAAAATTATTTCAATCACTTTATCCAAAAATATAAAATTTAAAGTACTTAAAATAAAACTATTTAAACACTTTATTTAAAATACTAGTTAAGAAATTTACAATAATTTCTTATGTAAAACATAAGCTGTTAACCCGCCTTTTGGCAAGGCCATGGATATGCGGATTTAACTTAATTGACTACGCGTGCGTCAAGCCTAATGTACGATGGATTCAGTCGACTGGATGGATGGATGACGCAGCATGCTCGGAAGATGGAAATATGTTCGGATAAAAATAAACCGACTATAATTTGGGTTTAGGAAACATGGTTCGGCATTAAACATGGTTCAGCATGGTGGAGGTTCGGCATAAATCTCGTTCGGCATTGGATGGGTCATTCAGCATACCTCCATACCTCGGTAGATCCATACCTCGGTAGACCCATACCTTGGTAGATCCATACCTCGGTAGATCCATGCCTCCATACCTCGGTAGATCCATGCCTCCATACCTCGGTAGATCCATACCTCGATAGGTAGATCCATACCTCGGTAGATCCTTACCTCCATACATCGGTAGATCAATACCTTGGTAGATCCATACCTCCTCGGTAGATCCATACCTCGACACATCGATACCTCGGAACCCTTTGTGGACCCAAACAACTCAGGAGGCCCAACAACCTAGTTTTGCCTATAAATACAGCATGTGGGTCTCCAAATGAGGAGACGACTGCTTCTTCTTCTTTCCGCTCTGTTACTTTTTACTTTCTAAGACTAAGACAAGTCTACCACATTGTAACTGTAATGGATTATTACATCAATAAAAAGAAAAATTCTAGAGTGGACGTAAGCCGAAGTTAGCCAAACCATTATAAAATATGTTGTTCTTTACTGCTTTCATTTTAATTTTAACTGTTCGTCATATTATTACTCTCTACATACATCCTATATGTGAGCTGTGATTGGGATTTGGTGCTTTCATCTGGATTTGGGTGTTAGTGACCAATTTTTGCCCTAACATTTCGGTGCTTTCACTGAGAACTGAAGCGCTCAGGAATTTTGGAGTTAGAAACTTGGATTTGAAGGAGCAATGGCTAGACCATCAGCAAGGAAGCAAGTGATAGAGAGGAGCAATCAAGAGGGAAGTCAAGAGGCTTCCTCTGGAAATGGCGCAGGTGGAGCATCCATTTACATCACCAGAAAGGAAATAGAAGCCATGGTGAAAAGACAAGAGGAGATGATGCAGGCTCTTCTTGGACAATTTGCACGAGCAGGAAAGGCAGAGGCTCAGATCCATGGAGTTGGATCTGGAACACTCAACCAGCAAGCAGAGGGAATGGCTCAGCAGGAGGCAACCCCCAATCAGCAGACGGCTATCAATCCGGATGGATCTAGACTCGGGGGCATACCACTAGGAAATGCTGGACCAATCGATAGAAAGACTACCACCTACCTTGAACGGAGATGGCACTGGATCTGGGCAACGACAACACATTATCAACTAAATAGGTTTATGGTTTTGAATATGTAATAGAACTCAAAGTAATGCGGCTAGGTCACTTACACTCGTATGGGATCGAGGACGGTCCCTAGGCGTGCTCTGAGATGACAAAAAACCGTGCTACTTGAGTCTATGAAATCCTACTTTCTTTCTATTTTTCTGCAAACTTTGGTTCCCTCTTTCGTATTTTTGACGTTTACTTTTCTTTGGTATGGTTTTGGAGTTTGGGTTGAACTCCTGGTTTGGTTGGTTTTCTGGTTTGCCATTTTCGCTTGGACATTTGCTTTTTCTGATTCTGTTTTGGAGTTTGGATTGGACTCCTGGTTTTGTTTGTTTCCTGATTTGGATTCCCGTTTTTCTGGTTTGGTTTTGGAGTTTGGTTCGAACTCCTGATTCTGTTTGTTTCCTGGTTTGAATTTTGGTTTGGATATTGGTTTGGATTTTGGATATGGATTTTTTGTTTTCTAATTTGATCTGGATTTTGGATTGGCTTTTGATTGGATTTTTATCTGCACTACTACAAAACAGGCCATTTGCATCGGTTGTTTACCCCCCTTTTGCATCAGTTCAACAACCGATGCATATGCAACCGATGCAACAGGCTTAACACTGTTGCATCAGTTCTGGAACCGATGCAAAAAGATTCTTTTTGCATTGATTGTTACTAACAACTGATGCAGAATATCATGGTTGGTAGCTTGAACACAGCCCCCATGTTGCATCAGTTGTAATGAAAACCAATGCAACAAAGAAACTTGTTGCATCAGTTGTTGTTGAAAACCGATGCAAACTAATCCCTCTATTGCATCGGTTTTTTATAACAACCGATGCAAACTAATCCCTCTATTGCATCGGTTTTTTATAACAACCGATGCAAACTAATACCTCTATTGCATCAGCTATTTATACCTAATGTAAAAAAGCCATTCTCAGAAACCATTATTACAGTACTCAAATAGACTGTATATATATTATTGATTATAACAAAACAATTATTGCATGAAATATTACAATCATTCAAAATAAAATTTGATGGCAAATACATAATTAAATTACAGCCAATAAGATAGGAAATTATTGCATTGAACAGGCGACATCTTGTAAACTCATATTAGAACCTCAAATTATCACTGACTAACATAGCTACAGTCCACTCCCACAGCCATTTCTAGTACCAACGGAGCACATATTACCCTTTGCCTACAATTGCCAGTTCAAAACTCCAGCCATCCACCAAACAATTCAACCACATTATTGAATATATCACAGCACTGTCCCACTTGCTACAACTCCTACTTTCATACTGTTGCACTGTCAGCAAACTCACATAGCCAATAACACTACCCACATCACATCATTTCCATCAACCACAAACATTCACATACTAGTGCACCCCTTTGCAACTGCATCTACACAGCAGTGCCTTCACTTCAAACTTCATCTCACAGTTTTACAGCCTCTTCATACTCACACCATCCTCCTACCCCAATACAAAACATCCTCCTACTCCAATACGAAACATTATCGACGAGATTGAAGTTTGCACCTCTTTATATACTTTATTTTCCCTGATAATTTATGTAGAAGTGGTTTAGCATTTGCATATTATCGTATTATTGCTGGAAAATGATACGCTGTGTAATAAAAACATGATAACATATGAGTATAGATAAAGATTTACTATCCAGTTTACTTCACATGACAATTTTCTACCAAGAAAACAGCATCTTCTGAAAATCGTGAGGAATAAAATTCAGAGCATTAAGCTGCACTCAAATAGAGCAGATGGCTACTTATGTTGGCTATCATCAAAAAAGGAAAAATATAGGTTTAAGAAGGTTTGGAATGATTTGCGAAATAGGCATAATGTCGTACCATGAGCCAATTTCCAATGGAAAAAAGGCACACTTAGAAAATGACAACATGACTATCCAAAAGCTTAATAAATTCACATCCCACAAAAGGTCTGCAAACATGGAAACAATCCCAACAAATCATATAGAGGCACTAAGTAATAACACATAATTGCAACATATAGATAAGAAATTCAAGCAACACAGAACGGCCAAAATTTTAGTGTGCGTTGCATTTTGTATAGTGGTATGGATAATTTGGCTAGAATGAAGCAATAGAATTTTCAAACCAATAAATCACAGAACTTAACAGGTGATATGTAAGCATATAATTGAACTTATAAAGATCGAAGCAAGCCAATTCAAAAACATCTCACCAAAATTATTATCATGATGAAGCAGTTCAAAAGGAATGGTCAAAAAATATACCTATGCGAGTCGAAATTAAGGCTGAAGACTCAAGTGATATTCCTGAATTATCATTCTGGACAAAATACAATTGCTAAAGTATAAAGAACAACTCCCTAAATTTCAAAGCATTTGACCAACATGTCTTATAAAGTATATAAAGAAAATAATTGAAGTTAAAATCAGGCCAACTAAAGCATCGACAAATAAACTTACACACATCATATATGCTGATGAGGTCTTGACTCTTAGAAAAGCGAATATTCACATTATTAGAATTGTGGTGCCTTTGGGATATACATAAAAAGAAAAGAGCTAGATGCATTTTCTCTTCCATTTGCTCTAACACTTTGCGGCAAACAACATAATATTATCCAAAAAAAAGGACATATTCAATTGTATGTAAATACAATGTTCAGTATCATCACTTTCTCCCTTCGATTCTAGTTTTGATGTCTGTTTTTATGTTTTAGTATGTATATAAGTGCACTAAACTTCTATAAATTAAATATTCAATACAAAATAGCTTAGAGAAATTATTAGTTACCGAATAGCTTTTACAGCCTAATCAAAAACACACACATGCATGTATATATATGCCATATATATATATATATATATATATATATATATATATATATATACACCACACTTTAATATATACACCATACTTTAACGGAATTTCTTTCTAAAATGGAATTGAAATTCCAAAAATATCAGATGCTCAAATTGGAACTGAAAACCAGGATTGTAAACCTTGGTTCAGATATGACGAATACAGATAATATTACCTTTATCCTTTCATACTGGTTGATAGCAATACTTTTAGCCTCTTCTGTGACTTGTATCGATTTTTTTATTTCCTCTAATTTGCGAATCCTTGATTCGTCACCACCAAATATCTTTGAGGATGCAACTTCAAGCTTTACTGCCAGATCTGATACTAGTGTTCGCACCATCAATAAAGCATTTGTACGGTCAGTAAATGCATTACAGATAGATAACATCAGCCACAAATACTCATGCAGCGTATCCTGGATGTAAATGAGTACAACGAATATTATTATTTGATTGAAACCACATAAATCTCCCTTCGAATGCAGATCTTCCAAATGAAAGTTTTTAATACAACTGAATGATAATCGTTTTAACAACTTACTAGATACTTGAGTGTTTGAAAATCCAATTCATGGTATAATCTGCCAGCTTTCATGGTAGCAGTGGCGATAACTCTTGCATCAGCAACATGGGTTTTTTGAGAAATGTGGATACATTCTTCATTTTCCAATTTAACCAATTTGATGAAAGCCAGTCCTAACAGCCCCATTGTTGCTTCAATATCCTGCTGAGCTTTAACAAGTACTTCAGCCTATGACAAAAGGAACAATAAATAAACACATCTGCAATAGGTATCTAGAATATTATGCACAAATAAACCAACAAAGCTGAAAACTACCTCTGTAGATTGTCAAACAATGATACATAATATGCCTAATCTGAGAATCGCGAAGAATGAACTTTAATTAAATTAATTGTTTTATAAATTAGGCAAACAAGAAAGATTAGAACCACAACAGAAACACATGATACAAACTATTCGCCCAGATCCATCGCCTAGAAATGAGCAAAACATCTCCAACACAACAAAACACCTCAAGATCGAGAACAATATCACACTCGTACTAAAGAAATAATCTAGAGACATGACTCATGCCCAAATCGCATCGAGGCAAAAGCACAGGGAATAAGAATACATGGTTAGATTCGAAACAAACCAAAGCCACCTCAAAAGGATATGGTAGCTTTTGACGGCTAGCGTGATGGAACCAGGTGTGAGAAGGCAGCATGACATTGCCGACGATGGAAGGTAAAGACAGTTGGGGAAACGTTAGATCTGAAGATGATTAAATCCAAGCATGTTGAGCGAGGATGGAAAAGGAGGAAGGCCACATTCTATTGGCGGTGGGAAGATGAAGCTGATGTCGAGGTCAATGTTGGTTCGGCCAAAGGAGAACCGAGATGAAGTTGACTATGGATCGGAAGCCGAGCCAAAATTTCTGTGCTGGAAGATGAAACTCACTATGGATTGGGATCGAGATTTGGCTAGGAGAGCACGAGACGATGAAGTTGGTGCTTTGGAAGATGATGAGGCAAAAAGGAATAGGGAGAACATATTTTCGTTGGAGCGAAAATGAAAATTCAAATGGGAAAATGAATATTAATGCGGGAAAATGAAAATGAAAACCAAAGCAGGGAATAACCTAAATAATTTTAAATTGCATCGGCTACGCAAGGGAACCGATGCGAAAATTATTATTTTGGACGTAGTTGCATCAGTTGACTTTAAAACCGATGCGACTAAAACTATTTGCATCGGCGTATTTGCATCATTTGTTGGTGACAACTGATGCAAATTTGATTTTTTATTACCTATTGCTTTCCACGTACCAATTGCATCAGTTATTAAGACAGAACTGATGCAAAAGTTCTATTTGCATCAGTTTTTACTTAAACCGATTCAAATGAGGCGATGCAAATGGCCTGTTTTGTAGTAGTGCTGGTTTTTGGTAAACGGTCGTCGGGTATGGATTGTGCCCGGCAAGGGGTAAGTCTTTTCGCCCAAACGCGGTGAATTGACTTATTCAGGTCGTCGAGTATGGACTATGCTCGGCAAGGGTCCGGAGAGACCAGGATTCGGCCTAGGACTTAGGCCCCATATCATCGGTTACTACTTCAGGTCGTCGAGTATGGACTATGCTCGGCAAGGGTCCGGAGAGACCAGGATTCGGCCTAGGACTTAGGCCCCATATTATCGGTTATTATTTTAGGTCGTCGAGTATGGACTATGCTCGACAAGGGTCCGGAGAGACCAGGATTCGGCCTAGGACTTACTCCCCATATCATCGGTTACTACTTCAGGTCGTCGAGTATGGACTATGCTCGGCAAGGGTCCGGAGAGACCAGGATTCGGCCTAGGACTTAGGCCCCATATCATTGGTTACTACTTCAGGTCGTCGAGTATGGACTATGCTTGGCAAGGGTCCGAAGAGACCAGGATTCGGCCTAGGACTTAGGCCCCATATTATCGGTTACTATTTCAAGTCGTCGAGTATGGAGTATGCTCGGCAAGGGTCCGGAGAGACCAGAATTCGGCCTAGGACTTAGGCCCCATATCATCGGTTACTACTTCAGGTCGTCGAGTATGGACTATGCTCGGCAAGGGTTCGGAGAGACCAGGATTCGGCTTAGGACTTAGGCCCAATATCATCGGTTACTACTTCAGGTCGTCGAGTATGGACTATGCTCGACAAGGGTCCGGAGAGACCAGGATTCGGCCTAGGACTTAGGCTCCATATTATCGATTACTATTTCAAGTCGTTGAGTATGGAATATGCTCGGCAAGGGTCCGGAGAGACCAGGATTCGGCCTAGGACTTAGGCCCTATATCATCGGTTACTACTTCAGGTCGTCGAGTATGGACTATGCTCGGCAAGGGTCCGGAGAGACCAGGACTCGGCCTTGGAATTAGGCCCCATATTATCGGTTACTATTTCAGGTCGTCGAGTATGGACAATGCTCGACAAGGGTCCGGAGCGACCAGGATTCGGCTTAGGACTTAAGCCACGACAATACTCAACATCTAGGGACACATGATCACGGTCGTCAGGTGTGGATTGCGCTTGACAAGAACCTGGAGAGGTTACGGATATGGATATTGGCTATGAACGGCAGAGGATTCGGATATTGACCCGGAGAGGTCCTAAGGTCGGTTATTGGTTATTGGATATGGATGAAACATGGACTTCGGATATTGGATTTGAGGCTATTCAAAACACACCTTCCAACAGCAAGGTATGTTTTGGGGGGCAAGTGTTAACCCGCCTTTTGGAAAGGCCATGGATATGCAGATTTAACTTAATTGACTACGCGTGCGTCAAGGCTGATGTACGATGGATTCAGTCGCCTGGATGGATAGATGACGCAACGTGCTTGGAAGACGGAAATATGTTCGGATAAAAGTGAACCGTCTATAATTTGGGTCTAGGAAACATGGTTCGGCATTAAACATGATTCAGCATGGTGGAGTTTTGGCATAAATCTCGTTTGACATTGGATGGGTCATTCGACATACCTCTATACCTCGGTAGACCCATACCTCGGTAGATTCATACCTCGGTAGACCCATACCTTGGTAGATCCATACATCGGTAGATCCATGCCTCCATACCTCGGTAGATCCATACTTCGGTAGATCCATACCTCCATACCTCAGTAGATCCATATCTCGGTAGATTCATACCTCCATACCTTGGTAGATCCATACCTCCATACCTCGATAGGTAGATCCATACCTCGGTAGATCCATACCTCGGTAGATCCATACCTCCATACATCGATATGTAGATCCATACCTCGGTAGATCCATACCTCCATACCTCGGTAGATCCATACCTCGGTAGCTCCATACCTCGACACATCGATACCTCAGAACCCTTTGTGGGCCCAAACTACTCAAGAGGCCCAACAACCTGGTTTTGCCTATAAACACAGCACGTGGGTCTCCAGATGAGGAGACGACTGCTTCTTCTTCTTTCCGCTCTCTTACTTTTTACTTTCTAAGACTAAGACAAGTCTACCACATTGTAACTGTAATGGATTATTACATCAATAAAAAGAAAACTTCTGGAGTGGACGTAGGCCGGAGTTAGCCGAACCACTATAAAATCTGTTGTTCTTTACTGCTATCGTTTTAATTTTAACCGTTCTTCATATTATTACTCTCTACATGCATCCTATCTGTGAGCTGTGATTGGGATTTGGTGCTTACATCTGGATTTGGATGTTAGTGACCAATTTTGGCCCTAACATAAGCCAAAACTAATTTTAAAAAAATAGTAATTTTGTAAGGTGTAAATATTAAACAATTAACCTTTAAATCATAATAATAGTTTAGCCTTTAAAATAATTACTGTTATAATTAATTTAAATAAATACTTACTTTTAAAATTCTAAACAATTTAAAATAATAAAATTTCTCTTAAAACATTCCTTAAAAATCAATCCAAAACTTCTAACTTATACTTTGTAATCTTTCTTTGAAAATATACTCGGGTTTTTAGGGAAATACACTTTCTTTTCCACATCTTTAAAAATAAATCACTATTTATTTTTAAATAAACCACCATTCTCTTATAAATTCACATCCTGAATTTATACTTTCAAATTATCCTCTGCTAAAAATTTCACTTAATTTAAAACCCCGTTTATAAATTTCACAGTCTCAACTCCTTTTAAAACACAATGTTCAAAAATGTAATCGATTTTCGAATCGATTTCCAAATTTACTCTATTTTTAAAAAAAATCCTTTACTTACTCAATTTATTTCAAACCCATAAATTTTAGACTTAACTTCTTTACTATGATTTAAAATCTTATTCATATTTTTCCAAATTTCTTCTTTTTCTTTACCAAACAAATTTAAACCTTGGATTTGAAAAGTAAATTCTTTATTCCTTTAAATAATATCACTTAAGTTTAAAAATTAATTTTTCCTATCTGTTCAAAATCTCCTTTCCAATACTCGGAATTTATTTATTTGAATCAATATTCATTCATTTCCAATTCATTCTTTAATTTATTCAAATTCTCTATAATTATTTACTTAAAATTCCCTATTTTATTTTTATTTAAAAATTTAATCTTTATATATATTTATTTTTTTCCCCAAATACTAATATCTATTCAACTAAGCCTTAGCATTCAAAGATTTCAATTTTCAATATAGTCAATACCCATTGCAGATTATCACATAAATCACACTACTGAATATAAAATAAATTCATCATTTTGAGGGATCTAGTTGGATCCCTCCAACTTGTTTCCCTGCATCCATAGATGTTAGCATACTATTAAAATACCAATCCCACTTCGAGGTGGGATATCGCGGTATATGAGGTCATCCGCTATTGTGCAGGGCACATAGGCTCTCATCCGCTATATAATGCGGGAAATCAATCATTCCAACATATATATATATATATATACTACAATATATAATATCCCATCCCAAAGGATAATAATTCATCAATTCAAGTAATCAATCAATAATTTAAATTTCAACTATTTAAATTAACCTGTATCCAGATGCGAGTGAGATTAACTCACCTTTGCTTTTTAATTTGCAATTCACTTCCGTTTCGGCCTTTGTTCCCTTCATGATTTTAGACCTTGTATAAATATTAGATGATTTTTATTAATATTCGAATAAATCAAACAATTAATTACCGTTTAATAACTTAATTAACTAATACTTTATTTTAAACCAATAATTTTCCTTTTGAAAATCTTTTAGTAGCTAAATAAATTAAATAAGTTTATTAATCAAATTATTCACTAAAATACATTATTTAAAATAACTAGTAGATTTAAAAATATGTATATGTATTTTAATTTATTTTTCATTTCCAAACTGTATATATAAAAATAACCTATATAGGCTTAAAACCTAACTTATATATAAATTTTGTTATCCCAAAATCTTATGTGTGTGTATATATGTACACATATTTTCTATTTTAAACCATATATATCTTCAAAAAAAGTTTCCCTTGCTGTACAATTTCCTGCCCAGTATACTTATATACATATATATGCTTTAATAATATAAAATATGATAAAGTAAAATATCTTGTTGTAATAATTTCTTTCTGCTTTCTGTATGTGTGTATATATATAATTCTGCACATATATATATATATATAAAATTATGCATATATATATATATTTAAATTAAGAAGTCTACCTATATACCTCACTGGAATATTTTCTTCCTCCTGTATAAACTATATATATACACTCATGTTATAAATTTTAAATTGAACGAATGCAAATCGAAAGGTTACCTCACTAAAGATCAATGCGGCTTCCACGTCCCCCTCACCATACCACTCATGACTCCATCTATCTGATCGTCCACATTCGAGCTCGCGAAAACCCCGCACTTTGAACGAAACCCCTCTCCGACGACGCCGCAATCGAACTTTATCGCGACTTGCCCTAAAGTGCTTGCCAACACGCTCTTGTCCTCTGGACTTTGCTTTCGATCGCCGCTACCTCGAGTTGAATTTGAAGGCCGATGCGATTTGACTGAATGAAGATGAGGGAAACTCATGGCCATACCCCTCGATTCGCGAACATTGGAGTTGGAAGGAAGACCAATTGCTGATCTGAAAAAGAGTGCGGCCATTTACGATATCCTCTTCTTTTATATATTTTTTAAAATGAAAATGAAATCGATCTCCAATAAAATGCTCGGCTGTTTTCTATTATTTTTTTTTGAAAAGAGTGAGAACGGGGAAACATGATGGGATGGAGGAGGAAACGTGGCTTAATAAAAGGATAAAATACGTCGTATGTTGTGAATCAACAGTGACTGGAACAAAAAAGTTATGATGTGGATTTATTGGTCAAATCAATTTTATAAATATTATTTAAATTTTAAATTTAAATCATCTCGATTCCCGCAATTCACAATCTCGATCTCTTATCGAGGCATGCCGCTAGGCTTTATAATGTTAAACTCCTATTCTGAATGCAATGAAAAAGATTTTGAGTCCTAACTCGATTGTATGGAGAAGATTGCTTTTTAGACCCAGTTATATACTAAATTTTCGATATAAATCTCAGCGTGTATACTTATCGTACGATTATACGACAACTCCAAACACTAGAAAAATTGAAATTCGATAATAATACACTATTACAGATCCAATGGAACTGGTTTCTTCGAATTTCGAGACTGTGCCTCGGAATGCTACTTTTAAATATCGATTTAAAAAACTAAACAAAATACCTTTAAATTCAAGTTTGAAACTTTTATTATCTTCATTATTATCAATATAAATTTTATAAGCCTTCAAAATATTTTTAATAAGCTTGAAACTTCCAGATTTCATATCTTACCCAATTTCCAATAACTAAATTCAAAAATTTAATTATCCAAATGAATAGTGATATTTGAAATTCAAGTTAAACAATTTTCAAATATTTAAAATCAATTAAAATATTTCAATTTCAAATATCTAGAAATTCTGGTTTGTCACATTTACCAATCTTGAAGCTAACTAGCTATTCCCAACAGCAACCAGGCATACATAGGAATATTAAACAATTTAATCCAAACGGGTACTTTTTAATAGTACTACAACAATGACCGATCGAAGAACCCCAAGGCTTGAGATGAAAAGCTTATTCCTTAGGATGACTGGGTCTAAATCAATAATTTTCCGACGATCCTCATCATTAGAAAGAAGGAAGAAGAAAAGTAAACCATTTGATTTTACCTTGATGGAACCCTTGAGCTTCCAGATTCGTTTGAGTAGGAAGATAATAGTAGAGAATGGCAGCGGTTCATCTAGAAAAAAACCAACAAGGTGGTTATGCCATACCTCATCTCCAGCACATATAATGTCTTCGAAGGGAACGAGAGTGTCTCCATTGTAACATAGTGGTACTTTGTCAGTTTTGAAGAAGCCGACATTCTTCGGCTTGGCCTTGAATAGAGATAACCACATAGGCTTCTGGATAGGCGTGGAGGCATCAGAAGGCATAGGAGTGGAACCGAGATGAGAAGGACATAGTGAGGTGGACCTAAGATGGGGGATAGAAGTGGGGGAAAGGTCGAAGGAGGTGGATTTGGATCCAGAGGGGTAAGCAACGTGTAGGCAACGACTGTGGTAGAAACTGAAGCGACGAGACGTGGCAAGGTTTCAAGGTTGGGAGAAGAGAAAGAGTGGAAGAATAAATGAAGTGGCCAGAACAGGAGAGGTAGCTATTCTTCGGAACGAAATAAAATGATTATTACTTTACATTTAAAATTTGTTAATCATGATTAATGATGTTTGAGATTAATTATTTATTTTAGTTAATGATTATTTGAATTTAATAAATCTTTCTTTAATTAATGCTATTTAAAGTAAATTAATTTAATAAAAGTGATTAAAGTAAATTAACTAATTTGATGAAAATGTTTTAAACTTAATAAACTAATTTAATAAAGATTTTAGAGTTAGTTTACTAATAATATAAAAGTGTTTGAAAGTAATTAATTATTTTATTAAAGATAACGGATTTGTTTGTTTAAAAGAGATTATAAACGTGATTAATTATCTTTGGGGATAATTAATATTGTTTTAACTTTATAAAGTTATTTAAATTGTTTTATTTTCTTTTAGGATAATAAATATTGTCTTAAATTACAAATGATAGTTTTAAATGAGAAAATCCTTTAAAAGGAATTATTTATAAATAAAGCTAAGTGTAAATTGTTTGGGTTATAGTAAACGATGTTTTAATGACATTTGTTTTTTAATCTTGTTTTAGTACACATTATATTGTAAAATTTGTCTTTAAAAGAACATTTTAAAAGGTTTTTCTAAAAGTGTTTTATAAATAGTGTACGATGGAAATCAAGCACAAGTTCAGTTTTAAAAAGTAAAGTTCGATTTAGTTATGGAAAAGTAATTCCATAAAAGATATCGCTTATATAGAAAGGATGTAGTCATAATCTTAACGCTAAATGTAAAGGCTGGACCCGTTTCTATCCAAAAGGTTAAAAATATCGTCAAGATGATGCCTAATGGTAACACTTTCTCAACTTGTTTGGCTTCATTTTCAACCGAGAGATAGCACTTGTTTGGAATCGACGAGTAGTGTTAGATATATGATATTTAATTTTCATACACATTCATTTTAATTATCCCCAATAGTGGATTTATTAATTACCGGATTAAGCTTTCTTTATGGTGTATCGTCACCTTAAAAACAATTTGCAGCTCTTTGAACTTTGTTATCTTTTGCCGGTAATGACTAAATCCAAAGTGCGAGAGGAGGGAAAGCTATTTGGGATTGCTCCAATTAGGGCATTTTCACATCTCATCTAGATTGGACTCTGTTCTGCACTTAGATGTGAAATATTCTGATACTCGGTTAGGTTGGGCGGGTCCGTCTTAACGGGTTTCTAGAAGTTTCACAAACTAAATGAGCTTCTTAGAAGTATATTACTAGAGATGTTCTTCATGGGGGTGCACCTTTCTTGTCATTTGTTGAAAATTTTCCTTTCCTTATTTGATCTGGACCTTTGATTCCATCTTTCTTTAATTTCAACGAGAAAAGTCAACCACTCTTCGTGGTGTTTAATTATTGGTTTTGTCCATTCTATCAAGTTTGGACTGTAATCTTATTTTATCCATTCTGTCAAATTTGGATTTTGCTCAGATTATCTTTATTCTTTCAAGTCTGTTTTTAATACTATATATGCCCATTCTTATTTGGATATGTTTTCTGTTGTTTATCTCTACTCTTACCTGTATGGTTGTTATTCTTGTAAGGTAAAAACCTGTTCTGCTTTAGCAGCGTGGTCTCACAAAACTTTTGTATGTTCTACGTTATTTGAGTTTTCTCATACTGGTACTTCCATACTGATTCGAATGTTATTTTATTATAATGCTCTGGTCAGATCAAGTATTTTTCCAGGTTGGCTTTGGTGTTATGGAGATCTTAGAGAGGAGCTGGAGGTTCACCAATCGTAATGTTTTATTTTATGTTGTATTATATAGTGTCCATATCAGCAATTATAAGGTAGGGATTTTATAACTGTTAGTTTGATAAGATTTGTTTTTAACTCTGATATACTATGTATTTTTGGAGTGATACTTTTTACCGTCCTTGTTATATTATATGTTGTTGATTCCATAAGGAGATTTTGATTTACTCTATTCTTTTCTTTTTATTTGCCCTAATAATCTGTCCTTTTGTCGATTAGACATTTGACATTTGAACACAGTGGTAGTATTCGGTGTCGGCTTTCGATGGTCAAAAAGGCGGGTAGTTACAATTTGGTATTAGAACTGAAGATTAATCAAGAACCTTAGCTTTGGTAGGGTATGGCTCATTAGAGATAGTGTTACTAATACCCTGAATGAGTTTGAGAATATTATATACACGAGCGTGTATTTTTTATTGTTTTAAAAACATATTATGTTTATTAGTCTATTGAGTTTTTATGAATTCTTGTCGAGATATTAGATGTCATGGTGTCGATAGGGAGTCTATACCCTCGACTAAGGCCAACGAACATGATATTGATTTTTGAAATTTGGCAAATGAAATATTTTGCTTAGGATTATATTTTATATATATAAAGGAATAATTTTCCAAACTTCATATAGCTATTGAGTGTGTTTGTTTGAATGTGATTATATTTGTTATCACTATTGTTTGATCAGTCATGCTCGATTAAATTGGGTGCATTGGTTGCCATTTGTTGATTGTTGATTATTTATGTTTAGCTTATTTATAAGCATTTGTTGTTTCAATTTATAAATGATCCCCTTTATGAATTAATTTTCACAATTTGACTATAACGTATTCAGAGAAAATACTAATTTAAAAATTCACCTTTTAATGATGGTGATATAAGGATTAAACTTTCATAAAAAGTTGTTAATATAATTATAAATGGTAGGATAAGACCTTTAGAGAATAAATATTTAAGAAAATTTTATTATAATAAAGAAGAGTTATTATAATATGAAATGATTTTTATATAAAGGGAGATTCATATAAAATTAGTTTATAAAAAGTGTTTAAAAAGGATTTTCGAATTTAAATCCCAGATTGAAAATAATTTCAAAAGGATTTTGAGAAATGAAATATTAGCATTTTTGGAAGTATTTAACAGAGAAAAAATATTGTGGGAAGTGAATTTTTAAATGGAATGCTTTTTCTTTGGAAAAACTTGGAGGAAAACAATATGCTTAGATAATTATATATATTTTTGGACAACCGAGAAAGTTTTGAACCAAAAAATTAAGATTTGTTTGTAAATCATTTGGCATTTTAAATAATGTTAAGTGTTTGACTTTTCCTTATGGAATTTGATTGATTGACTGAAAGTGTTGGTTTATTCCTATATGGAATTTGATTTGATCTGACTGAATTTGATTGATTGTGTGATTTTATATACCATTGTTTATAAAGTTTAAGTTTATAGACAAAAGGATTTTGAATTGTAGTTATTAGGATCTAAATCGCCGTGATTTTGAAATTTTTTGTTGAATATTTCGGGAAACAAATAATATTTATTCACTCTGGTTGATGTCTTTGGAGGAACTAGAATACCACTGGATGCTCCATATTTTTTTGATTCTACATTTTCACCATGCTTTATTAGGAGGAATTCTCTCCTTAACATTTTCATTTTTTATCTTTATTTAATTCTCGTCTAAGAAATTTGAAAATAAATTTTTGAATTTAAAAACCTAAGCTTTTAAATCTAGATTTATGATTTGAAATCAGTGGATGCATAGCATTTATTACAGAATATTCTCTGTATTTTATCAGGTTGATTCTCTTTTGGATTTCGTAAGTACAGGTATGCAAGGGATTGCTATTTGATTCTTGTGCACCTGCATTTGCATAGAGATAATAAATTACTTGCCAAAAATATATAATAAACACAAAAAGGTGTGTAATAGATTTAGAAATTTAAATTGGTTGCCCCAATTATAGGAAGCCACTTGGTTTTTGTTTTCTTTGGTTGATTTAGACCTCGTAGAGGAAATTTGTAGTTTATCTAATGGAGCCGCACAAAGGAGATGCTACCAAAAAATTTCATAAAACTTTGAGATTAAGTTAATAAGTTTAATAATTCATTTTAATAAACAGTTTTAAACTTAAGGGTTTGGAAATATTTTCTTCCTTCGGAATTTCGGGTACGAAATTCTTTTAAGGGGGAGCATGTAACATCCAAGGGTTTTGGTAATTTAATTTTAAATATTTAAATTACAGGATCTTTGGAATTTAATAAATTGAATTCAAATATGATTAGTCATTTAAATATTTGAATTGTAAATTAAATATTATTTAATGGATTTAATAATATTATTTAACTCCTTTTAATTAATAAATAATAATTGATGAATTCAATTTGTAAATTTATTTACAATTATAAATAGATCGGATAAATATCGATAATTGGATCAAGAATATATGACGATGTTTAAATTTATGAAATTAACATCCCGAAGTACTGTCTTGGATTTTGACGAAATTAGTATCATTAGATCCATAATAATAAACTATTGTACGACATCGAGTTTCATAACAATTAGACGTACCGTGTGATCGTGCGAGCTCAAAACGCCTAGCGATTTATTTTAAAAAATAATTTGACTTAAAAAGTCAACTTTTGTATACTTTGGAATTATGTCTCGAAACTAGTTCCATTGAGTTCGGAATAAGGGTATTTAATATAGAGTGCCAGTGAGCATATCTCTATTAGAGTTTGAAATTTTCGAAGCATGTAAGGCTAGATATTTTAATATAAAATAATATATAAACCCAACTTTATTCACCTTACCCTTCACCATATTCCCTAATATCATCCTTACTCCCTTGCGTGCTATCCATGCCCTTCTCTCTTTTATTACCAAGCCTATAAACTTGGAAATAAAGGATTTCAAACTTTAAAAATTAAATTCGAATTCATTTCTCCACTAAAAATTCTAGTTTTGGATTCGTTGTGCTCATACCCTGAGAGCTGCTATTTGCGCCAAAATTGGTCACAAACCCCAAAAGCCGTGAAAGCACCAGTTTTTACACACAGATCCACAATATTCACACACAGATCTCAAATCTAGATAATGTAGAGAGCAAAAGTGAAGAAACAATAAAATTAAAAAAGAAGAAAGTAGGAAAGAACACAAGGTTTATAGTGGTTCGGCAATCCGGCCTACGTCCATATTGAATCAATCCTTTTTATTGCTTTGGTACTATAGTTACAGTTACAAACCTTTAGTTTCAATTACAAAAATGGCGGAGCTTCAACGTCATAGAAGGAGAAGAAGATCCCATTTTAATTGCCATAGGACTCCTATTTATGGTGTAGATCCGAAAATATCCGCCCTAAAACCTGGAATACCTCTTCTCTTGCGCACCACCAGACCGATCTAGAGCGATTTGGGATCGATGCGTGTTTAATTCATATCTATCCAAAAGTGGCCCAATCGAGTCGAATTGAGCATGAACATTCTTTAGGTTGTACATAAGCTTCTGTGAAAATTTGGTGGCATTTGGACTTGTAGATTGTCCGTTATGATCGATGCAAGTTTGTGCTCATAGGCTAGCCGTCGCGTTCACATCGTTCTCCCGCTCCACATTCTACTCTCTTCGTATCGATACAGTTCGCATCAATGACTTGTCTCGAAGATCCAAGAAAGATCCATCTTTCAGGCCGTTCGTCAGAGTCATCCACTTATTTGCATCCTATTCATATCCATCGGCATGCACTGTTCATATACATCGACCAACCCTCCTTCGCATCGATCAACATATACCTACTATCCTATTCGTATCGATCCTATGCTGTTGTTTGTATCGATCCAATACCATGTTCATCATGTCGACCCAATTTCGTATCGATTCAAGTTCATCAATCGATTGACACGAACAAGACCGACACGAAGTGCAACTTTGTGTCCATTAAATGCTGATGCTTTTGGTATATCTTTCGTATCGATCCAATACCTGATCGATAAGAAGTGTTCTCCCAAATTCCTATGATCGTTGTTTCATTTTTCACATCGATCTCAGTTATGATCGATACGAAGTATGCCGCCATACCGATGTCGTGTCCAACCAAATCAATACATATTGCATTACGTTACGAAGACCATAGAATACGTCTCTAATCGATACGAAAGTACTGATTCGAAATAGACAGCCAAGCAGATGTGGATCAATGTGAACCATATCGATGCCGAAGGTATCGATGTGAACCATTCCTTACCAATATTGATCCATCCATATCTCGAGCATACGAACTCCGATTGACCCAAGATTCGAAACGTAGCCTCATCTAGTCTTGTCCATCATTCCCAGTTGATATCGTCTTGTTTGGAGCGTGACTAAATTTTGAAGATATCGATCACAACCTTGTTTCCAATCGATCTCCAATCCTGATATCCATCCTTGCCAGCCAATTTGTTTATATCCCGGCCCAAAAGGTGGGATAACGTTTGCATCCCAAAATATGCCTTGTGGTAACAAGGTGTGTTTTGAAATGCTCTGATTCTGACATCCAAAGTCCATATTCCATCCTAGCCATTCCATCCGATTCATAATCTAATCCATTACCAAGCCACCCTATCCGAGCGCCACAGCCATTTCGAGATACAAATCCGCGACTGCTCCGAGTCGATGTACGATTCTGAGTACAGTAACCAAATCTTTATCCAATTTCATATCCATTTGAACTCGACAACCGAGTTCTAATCCATCGATATCCAATAACCGAATCCAGGACCTCTCCGGGTTGATATCTAAATCCAGGACCTCTCAGGGCCCATACCCAAATCTTTAGCTATTCATAGCTGATATCCGAATCCATAACCTTACCAGGTTCTTACCAAGCGTAGTCCACACTAAACGACCTGCATTGAAGAACACCTTGGTGTTCTTGGTTCAGTTTCCCTGAACGCTGAGTAATACCATGGCTTACGTCCTAAGCTGAATCCTAGTCCCTCCGGACCCTTGTCGAGCATAGTCCATACTCGACGACCTAAAATAGTAACCGATAGATATCATGGGGCCTAAGTACTAGGCTGAATCCTGTCCGGACCCTTGTCGAGCATAGTCCATACTCGATGACCTGAATAAGCCAACTCGCCACGTTCGGACAAAAAGACTTAACCCTTGCTAGGCATAATCCATACCCGACGACCATTTACCAAAAACCAGATCAAAATCCGATCAAAATCCAATCCAAAATCTAGATCAAATTAGAAAACCAAAAATCATACCAGAAATCCAAACCAATATCCAAACCAAAAAATAAGCATCCAAAATAAAGTCCAAACCAGAAAGCAAATAAAACCAAGAGTTCAAACCAAACTCCGAAACCAAACCCAAAAAAAAAAGCAAATGTCCAAACCAAAAGAAAAAACAGATTTCACAAACTATAGTGTCACGGTTCATCATCATCTCAGAGTATGCCTATGGGCTATCTCCCTCCTCGTACATGAGTAAGCGACTTGGTCGTTCGTCCCGAGTTTGCTACTCATTCCATATCATTCCTGTCAGCTGATAACTAATCGACCATCATTCCTAGACCTTGAGCCATTGTCGTTTGAGGTAGATGGTCGCTGCTCATGTTCCATCGCTGAATTCCAAGCTCCAACTTATTATTGCAACTGACCGCTTCTTACATGCTCCTCGATTATAACCTTTAGATGCCTGTAGCTATTGGTATCATGTCCGTCCAAATCGTGAAAGAGATAGTTCCTTCCTGATGTCCTTTCACGTTCCAAGGGTTCTCTCTCTGCTGGCCTTCGAAAGGGAAGGCGATCGTGAGTCTCCATGAATATCCTTTCTAGCGGCTTGTTCAATCCTATGTAGGTGGAGAATTTCGGCTCTCTCCATCGCTTCCTAGCTTTTCCCATTTCGTTATCCAACTTCCTCTTTCCTTTATCTTTATTTTTACCCATGCTTCCGCTGGATGGTTCTCTATCCTCGGCCGCATTCACTTCCTTCAACTTCATATCTGCACATGCATTCTCCCGTCGAAGGAACTCTCGACTTTGTGAAAGAATTCCCCGAGATTGATTGGTGGGTCCCTTATCAATGACACTTTGAAATCCGAATCATCTCTGACTCCTGACATTGCTGCCACTAAAACCATTGATGGATCCGACCGATCTACCGAAGCGACCGCTACATTGAACCGATTTAAGAAAGCCCTGAGCGATTCTCCGGTCCTTTGTTTTACCGACTTAGCGTCATTACATTCTTCGGCCATTCGACATGAACCCGAAACTGCTTTAGAAACCTGTCCACCAATTCTGTTCATGTCCTTATAGATCCCTCTTCTAACTGCAGGAACCACATAGCAGTTATATTCGTCAAGTACAGGAGAAACATCGGGCCATAACTTCCTCCAATGCCCCCAAGATTTCCATGTGTCTCGTGTACCTCATCAAGTGATCATTAGGATCAGCCTTGCCACTGTATATCTCCTGAGTAGGTAGCTTGAACTCTGGTGGGTTCTGAGCCATTTTGATGTCATGGATAAACGGATTCCTGTTTACTCCTTCCAGATCTCTATTTACTAAACCTCCGCGTATAGTTTGCCTGATAATCTCAGCCAACCCCGAGTCCTTGAGGGAATTCTGGTACACACTCTTCATCATGCACTCTTGTGCTTCTTCCAGCATCTTGTTGTTTGGTGTCACCTAGAATTCCTCCATGAATCGGTCCATCATTGCGAGATGGTGTGCCCCGAGCCTGGATCCGTCCAGATTAACAGTTGTGCACTGATAAGTGGTTATGCCCTGTTGAGCTGCTCCATCCGATTTCCTGTTGAGTCCTTTTGTTCCAGCTCTGTGGATCTGAACTCCAGTAGCTCAGTTGTTCCTGCATGTCCAAACTATCTGAGAAGGTTTTGCATCATTTCCTTATGTCTCTTCAATAATTCTTCCTGCATAGCTTCCATCATCATCTTTATTTAATCTCTGGTGATGAAAGCTAAGGTCTGATTTGCTTCGGAGGAAGCCTCTTGACTCCCTTCATGATGACTCCTTTCTGGTAATGTCTTTCTAGTCGATTACCCAACCATGGTTCCTTTTAGACCCGATCCTTTAGCTTTCCAAATCTGAACTCTGAGTCCGGTATAGTGGGTGCTAGTCTTCTCACTAAAAACACCAAAGTGTTTGCGCCAAAATTGGTCACAAACCCAAAAAGCTGTGAAAGCACAAGTGTTTACACAAAGATCCACAATATTCACAGACAGAGCTCAGATCTAGATATTGTAGAGAGTAAAAGTGAAGAAACAATAAAATTAAAAAAGAAGAAATTAGAAAAGAACACAAGGTTTATAGTGGTTTGGAAATCCGGCCTACATCCACTTTGAATCAATCCTTTTTATTGCATTGGTACTGTAGTTACAATTACAAGCCTTTAGTATCAATTACAAAAATGATAGAGCTTCAACGTCATAGAGGGAGAATAAGATCCCTTTTTAGTTGACATATGGCTCCTATTTATAGGTGCAGGTCCGAATATATCCGCTCTAAAACCTTTTCTCTTACGTAAGTGGCCCACCAGACCGATCCAGAACGATTTGGGATCTATGCGTGTTTAATTCGTATCGATCAAAAAGTGGCCCAATCGAGTCAAAATTGAGCATGAACATTCTTTAGATTGTACGTCAGCTTCTGTGAAAATTTGATGGCATTTGGACTAGTAGATTGTCTGTTATGTTCGATACAAGTTTATGTCCATGGGCTAGCCGTCTCGTTCGCATCGATCTCCCGCTCCACATTCTACTCTCTTCGTATCGATACAGTTCGCATCGATGACGTGTCTCAAAGATCCAGGAAAGATCCACCTTATGCGCCGTCCGTCTGGGTCATACACTTATTTGCATCCCATTCGTATCCATCGGCATGCGCTGTTCGTATCCATCGACCAACCCTCCTTCGTATCGATCAACATATACGTGTTGTCCTATTCGTATCGATTCTATGCCGTTGTTCGTATTGATCCAACACCATGTTCTTAGTGTCGATCCCATTTCATATCGATTCAAGTTCGATAATCGATCGACATGAACAAGGCCGACATGAAGTGTACCTTTGTATCCATCAAACGCTGATGCTTTTGGTGTGTCTTTCGTATCGATCCAATACCTGATCGATACGAAGTGTTCTCCCAAATTCCTATGATCATTGTTTCCTTCTTCGTATCGATCTCAGTTATTATCGATACGAAGTATGCCACTATACCGATGACGCATCCAACCAAATCGATGCATATTGCATCGTTATGAAAACCATGAATATGTTTCTAAACGATACAAAAGTACCGATTTGAAGTAGACAGCCAAGTCGATGTGGATCGATATGAACCACATCGATGCGAACCATATCGATGCCGAAGGTATCGATGCGAACCATTCCTCACCAATATTAACCCATCCATATCTTGAGCATATGAACTCCGATTGACCTGAGATTCGAAATGTAGCCTCATCTAGATTTATCCATCATTCCCAATCGATACCGTCTTGATTGGAGCTTAACCAAATTTTGACGATATCGATCACAACCTTGTTTCCAATCGATCTTCAATCTTGATATCCATCCTTCCCAGCCAATTTGTTGATATTGCGGCCTTGACTAAAAGCTGGGATAATAGCTACCTTTCCAAGTGCTCAATTTTTGGGGCATCGTCGTTTTAGGAAGGAGGCCATTTATGGCGATAGTTTGGGCTTGTTGTAGCTCAAGATTTGGGCAAAGATAGGACATAATATTGATACCATTGTGTTTCTTATGTCGAGTATCACATCCGCGCAAATTTTCTTTGACTCCGAGGCCCTTTGGTGACATGCAACATTTTAGGGCATCCAAAAAGACCCATCAGATTGGAATGTTTAGGGGTAGGTTGAGGTGGATCCAAGGAGTCAAGGTGAAAGCTCATGTTAAGATGGACGCATTGGCGTGCAAAAACGGGAGGTCGTTCCATCGAGAAATGAAGGAGTTATGGTCATTGGAAGGTATGTGTTATTCCGCTTTTTGGCAAAGCCGTGATACCAAAAGATCGATCGAAAACCAAAGACAGTTCATCTCAAAGATTGGTTGTACTTTGCTTCACCATGGATATCGATGAATTTTTTCCGAGCTCGGATCAGGCTGCAATTGATAGAGCACGACAAGCAAAGTCATAGGGACCAGCGTTCCAAATTTCAGGTTAATCGGAGTTCGTATGAACGAGATATGATCGATACAAGTTTTTCAAAGTATGCTGTTCGAATCCATCAAAAAGTTGAGGAGATGCTCATTTCGAACCCATAGGATTCATATCCATCACTATTTGTCCTGTTCGAATCCATCGGTTTACACATGCTTCGAATCGTTCGAGTTCGAATCGATCGGTAACGTGATATCGATCAGTTCGAATAGATCGGTTTCGAATCGATAGAGTAGGCATCACCTCAACAATTCGTATCCATCGATATAGTTTGCTTCGTATCGACCGGGACGGCCAGATCTTCGTATCCATGAATTTTGTATCGATCAACCAATGCCTAGTTCGAATCGATGAATGAAGTCTTCATTCAAATCCATCAGGCAGTATTAGTTCGTATCCATCACATCGCTATCGATGCGAGCTAAGCCGCCTATCTCGATTTGAACTAGACATTGAAAGTTGATAGTACTCGATACAAAGGAGGCAAAATTCGTGGATGCGAAGTGGTCAACGCGGCACAAGAACCGGACCGAGGCGAAGAGTGCGTGCCACCTCACCAAAGAACCACGTGAGAAGACCGATTCGAACGTATCGATTCGAACTGCTGGATTCGAACCAAACAGCCAACCGAAACAGTCCAATTCGTATCGATCATATCTCCCAAACCGCTGATCCAAATGCAACGAAATTTTCACAGTAGCTTCCATGCAAGGTAAAGATTGTTCCTGCCAAGTTTCAGCTCGATTGGATCATTTTTTGATGGATATGAAATCACTTTATATCGACCTCAGATCGAGTCGAAACTTGGTGGGGTCGGTCGCGTGGGCCCACTCACGTGCCAGAAAAAGTCTCCCGAAGTTTGAGCGAGATCTGGGCCTCCTACGCCTATAAATAGCACCCTGAAGCCTATAGAAAGGGGATCTTTTGGCCATTCAACGTCCAGACTATGCCGGATCCAATTCTACTCTTCATTAACGCTATTGTAATCAGATTTCAAAGCTATCATCAACTGTAATCCACTGTAATCGATTGAAATCATCAAGCGAATCAATAAAGACATAAACTTCAGAGTGGACGTAGGCAAGATCGCCAAACCACTATAAACCCTGTGTTTCTGATTGCTATTGCTGAATTATTGTGTTTGCTATTGCTTAGATCTGAGTTTTGAATTGATTATTGCCAATTTGTGTTCATAAACGAGTGCTTTCACGATATCGGATGTTTGTGGCCAATTTTGACGCAAACATTTTGGTGCTTTCACTGAGAACGCTAACTCAGGAATTCTATCAATTGAGAGCTGAATCAGAGAGTTTGGGAATTCAGATTTAAGAGCTATGACAAGAAAAACAAGTAAAAAACAAAGGCCAGAGAGAAGTCTACATGAGGGAAGTCAAGAGGCTTCTTCAGGAGAAAATCAAGCATCGGTCTTCATCACTAGGGACGAGATGGAGACAATGATGAAGAAACAGGAGGAATTGATCCAGAGTTTATTTCAACAGATAGGAAAACTTGGAGCACAGAACAGAGGAGCTGATGGAGTCCATAACGGAGCGGGACCATCCGACATAGCACCTGGATTAGGAGGCACACACATAGAGAATGTCGATCCAATCCCGGAGAGAGAGAGGAGCATCTGCACAACCTGGAGATAGCATAGGAACGAACGCTCAGTCAAGGGGGCAGATTCTAGAATTCCCTCATGAACTCGGGTGGCAGGTCGAAAGCGATGAACGAGGATTGCATCTTGGAGACAACGACAAGTTGGCGAAGATGGTTAGGCGAGCCATGAGAGGCGGATTAGTAAACAAAGATTTAGAGGATGTTAATAGAAGCCCTTTTTCCACGGCAATCAGGCGAGCAAGGAACCCACCAGATTTTAAGCTACCATCGATGGATATGTATAATGGAAGGACAGACCCTACAGTTCATCTGGCAAAATATATGAGGTACATGGAGGTGCTGGGGGCATCAGAGGAAGTTATGGCCCGGTGCTTTCCATTGTACTTGGTAGATATTGCGGCGTTATGGTTTAGACAGCTGGAGATCGGCTCCATAGGAACATAGGCAGATTTAACTGAGAGATTCATGAGGCAATTCAGGGTTCACATTGCAAGACCCAAGAATGTGATGACTTCGGCAACTCTAAAACAGAAAGCTGGGGAGACTTTGAGGAGTTTTCTGACGCGATTCAACGCAGCAGCAGCATCGGTGGATCGACCAGATCCATCCATGGTTATGATGGCAGCTGTGTCCGGAATAGCTGATGGCACAGAATTTAAAGATTCTTTGACTAAAAATCCACCTTTGGATCTAGGAGAATTCTATCACGAGGCAGAAAAGTTCCTGCGACTGGAAGACGCAATGGCAGAAAGAGAAGAAGGAGATGAACTTAATGTTTATATGGTCAAAGATGGAAATCCCCCCGAGAAAGGTACAGAAACTAGCAAGTGGAAACGAAAGGCTGAGAGTAGCCATAACAGACCAATGCGACCACGAAAGGAACCAAGGTTCACCACTTACTCTGAGCTGAATGAGAGTTTGGAGTGAATCTATGAGGATACCAAAGAGCAGGTTCTGTATCGTAGACCGATGCGAAGGGATCCAACTTCTGACGAAAGAAAATCAGATAAGTTTTGTGTATTTCATGAATTGAATGGTCATAACACTAATGATTGTAGGCATCTGAAGGACGAGGTGGAATGGCATATCAGGAACGGTATGCTCCTTCAGTATGTGAGGAGGCAAACTCCAGCAGTGGAGCCAGAGTGACCATCGTCTACATCGGCTAGGGGTGACCCTGGCTCGGGGCACCGGTTGATTATCAATTGATTGCTTGATTAAAATCATGATGAAAAAGTTGTAAACCTCTCACTAACACGGTTAAATCATTTACACATGCAAGCGATCGCGCACGATCCATAGGTATGCTCTGAATGACTATCAACCGCATCATAGTAAGAGTTTACGCTTTGACATCTCCATTTTGCTTTTTGCTTTGATTTTGATTTGAACATTTAGACTTTGCTTGTGTGGACATTACTATTGTGGGATTCGTGTGATTATTGCGTTGATATTTGCAATTCTGTGAAAAAAGTTACTTGTATGCCCGTTGGATCGCAAACGGTCCACGAGCACCTCTTGCATGGCGATGAACCGCCAAAATCTTTGATTCGGACACTCCCCCGAACATGAACTCCGGCATTGATAATACTAAGTCCCCCCCCGGGCACACACAATTTGCCTCGAACGGCACACGATCGTGAACGATCACAATTCGCCCTGAACGGCACACGAATCGCGAACAATCACAATTCGCCTCGAACGGCACATTATCGTGAATGATCACAATTCGCCTCGAACGGCACATGAGCACGAACGATCATAATTTGCCTCGAACGGCACATGACCGCGAACGGTCACAATCAGCCTTGAACGGCACTCGATCGGGAAAAATCAATATTCGCCACGAACGACATCCGACCGCGAACGGTCCTATTCCATCACTCGCCACGAACGGCATACGACCGCGAACAGCCCCGATTCATCTCAAATGACACACGATCTCGAACGATCGTCATATGAGGTCATATGAGGTCATATGAAACTATCAATTTTTTTACAGGTTAGTGACAGGATATGAACATCCAGCTCAAAGCATTGTAAAACACACCTTCCTACCGCAAGGCATGTTTTGAGGGGCAAATGTTATCCCGCTTTTTGGCAAAGTCGTGATACCAAAGATCGATCGAAAACCAAAGACAGTTCATCTCAAAGATTGGTTGTACTGCTTCACCATGGATATCGACGAATTTTTTCCGAGCCCGGATCAGGCTACAATTGATAGAGAACGACAAGCAAAGTCATGGGGACCAGCGTTCCAAATTTCAGGTTAATCGGAGTTCATATGAACGAGATATGATAGATACAAGTTAGCCAAAGTATGTTGTTCGAATCCATCAAAAAGTTGAGGAGATGCTCATTTCGAATCCATAGGATTCGTATCCATCACTATTTGTCCTATTCGAATCCATCGGTTTACACATGCTTTGAATCGATCGAGTTCGAATCGATCGGTAGCGTGATATCGATTGATTCGAATCGATCGGTTTCGAATCGATAGAGTAGGCATCACCTCAACAATTCGTATCCATCAATATAGTTTGCTCCGTATCGACCGGGACGGCCAGATCTTCGTATCCATGAATTTCGTATCGATCAACCAATTCCTAGTTCGAATAGATGAACGAAGCCTTCATTCGAATCCATCAGGCAGTATTAGTTCGTATCCATCACATCGCTATCGATGCGAGCTAAGCCACTTATCTCGATTTGAACTAGACATTGAAAGTTGATAGTACTCGATACAAAGGAGGCGAAACTCGTGGATGCGAAGTGGTCAACTCGGCACAAGAACCGGACCGAGGCGAAGAGTGCGTGCCACTTCACCAAAGAACCACGCGAGAAGACCGATTCGAACGTATCGATTTGAACTGATGGATTTGAACCAAACAGCCAAACGAAACACTCCAATTCGTATCGATCATATCTCCCAAACCGCTGATCCAAATGCAATGAAATTTTCACAGTAGCTTCCATGCAAGGTAAAGATTGTTCCTGCCAAGTTTCAGCTCGATTGGATCATTTTTTGATTGATATGAAATCACTTCGTATCCATCTCAGATCGAGTCGAAACTTGGTGGGGTCGGTCGCGTGGGCCCACTCACGTGCCAGAAAAAGTCTCCCAAAGTTTGAGCGAGATCTGGGCCTCTTACGCCTATACATAGCACCCTGAAGCCTACAGAAAGGGGATCTTTTGGCCATTCAACGTCCAGACTATGCCGGATCTAATTCTACTCTTCATTAACGCTATTGTAATCAGATTTCAAAGCTACCATCAACTGTAATCCGCTGTAATCGATTGAAATCATCAAGCGAATCAATAAAGACATAAACTTCAGAGTGGACGTATGCAAGATCGCTGAACCACTATAAACCCTGTGTTTCTGATTGCTATTGCTGAATTATTGTGATTTTTATTGCTTAGATTTGAGTTTTGTATTGATTATTGCCAATTTGTGTTCATAAACGGGTGCTTTCACGATATCGGGTGTTTGTGGCCAATTTTGGTGCAAACATCATGGTGCGTTGGGTTTGATGTGCATAATGCATCTCCTATGCGTGTGAGTGATTAGTCGGGATGGAAATAGGTCGGGTTGGGGTGGGTTTTTTATGACCCAGACCCGCTCCTTAGACTCGATGCAGGTCTGAACTTTCGTCCTGTACCCGGAACCTATACAGGTCACGGTAGACCCACCATGCCTCGCCCCCAAGACCTGGTGAAGCATTGCATATTCATGCAAAATAATGTGTTAATGTACATATATTTATTAATTTTATTTGTAAGAGGGACTGTAACTAAATGATAAAATAAACATAAATATCAATGTGTTTACAATGATAAGTAAGTTAATAAAAATAAGGTGTATGATAATGGTTTAAGAAAAATAAGCATACGTTATTATATAATTGTTAGTGATGCAACTTAATATCATAAATATTAAATAAATGGAACATTAGGAAATCCATGTTATAACCCCTTATATATAAAAGGATTAACAAATCATTTTTATCGTAATAAGGCGATTTTAATTAATCTCAGCAGTGCGGGTCAGGTTTGGGCGGGTCAACCAAGCTCTAACCGGACCCTAGACCCACCACTGCTTTGACCTTCCAAGACCTACCCTATTGGGTCATCGGGGTGGATCGACCCATGACCCATTCTTATAAGCTTCGGGTCTAGGGTCAGCCAAGTCCTAACCCGACCCTCGACACGAAGCTCTTAAGAATGGGTCATGTGTCTACCCACCCCGATGACCCAATGGGACAGGTGTTGGAAATTCAAAACAGTGATGGCTCTATGTGATGACTCGTACCCTTTGAACCCGACACCAAACAACGCCTGCCAGATTTAGAGCGCACCGATTGCAGATGATCATGAGAATGAAAATAAAGGGTGAGAAGAAAGAGAGAAGAAATAAGAAGAGAAGAGAAGAAGAAGAGAGAAGAAGAAGAACCAAAACAATATAGAATCTCACATCGCAGTGGAATAACATATAATATAGATAAATAATCTTTACAAAGAGAAACTGTAATATACATAAATCAATATCAAAGTACACAATAAGTAATCATCAGCTTGGACAGTTATAATATCCTGTCCTCACAAATGCTGATAATTTACAACAACAACAACAATATAAAGCAGCGGAAAAATAAACAAATACTTGTATACGACATGAAGATCTCTAGCTCGCATGTTGAAGCTCCAAAAGCACCAAATTTGAACCTGTAAATTTACTCGATCTGACCCGAGCATTGAAAGGGAAGAACGCCCAGATCAGTCGGGTAAACCAGCGCGAGAAAAACATACCTCTACTGAATTTTAAAGTTTTAAGATTACCAAAACTTTTCTTTATCAAAAAAAAAGGGTATCTCATAAAGCTACGTCGCAAATAAACACCGATAAGGTTTTTACCTTACGATTACCAAAACATTTCATATCAAATTCTCTTATATTATAATAGTGTCTATTATATAAATAATATTAAAATAGCTGAAATTGTTACAATATTGCGTTCCAACATACACCTTGTAATACAAGGCTTACTATAATAGAAAATGGCAAGCATGTATTCGATTTTGGATTTCCATACAAATGACTAGATGAAGGGACTACCTTTCCAAAAACTCGGAACACCTTTAGAGGGATGTACCTAGGGTCGAGATACTCGGCGCCTAAACCAACACGAGGTCGGCCTAACCCTCACTAGATAGTATCGAATATTTCATCACAACGGTCATCACCGACCTATAATCCGTGGCCACAAGCATACATCAACAATACTCAGATACGCGACGTCATAGCATGTAAAGATATATATATATATATATATATATATATATATATATATATAGAAGACTGATGACATCTCCTAATGGGAGAAACCCATTTTAGCATTGCCGCTTCTATCCCTATTACGGTAATTTTCCAAGGAGTGAGGCAAAAAAAGGTATCGATTACCTTTCACATATCAAATCATCTTTGAATGCCACATTGCTATTTCTGTTGACTACTAATTGCATTCCACAAAAATACAATTGAGCTCGTATGTCTCAAGGAGGGTGTTAATCTAAGCGAAGTTGTCTTCTCTGCCACCACATGATGTACGTTTGTAAAAACCAATGTACGTAATCATAGAAATGCAATGTTAGACAATCATCCATACAAGTTATCCACGAACAGAACAAACCGAAGGTACTCTCCTACCACATTCTATAGTATTAGTAGCGACAGCCTTTGCAATGGATATTTCATAACGAAGAGACTGCTGCTACTATATGTTTGCAATGGATATTTCATAACGAAGAGACTGCTGCTACTATATGTATATTGAGGTTTTAATCCCAAATGATCAACAAGCATTCCTTATAAAAATCCGAAATATCAATATCGTCGACCAACCTGCACAATCATCGCAAATATGTTGGTCCGAAGTGGTTATCAAATAAATCTAATCCTGATCTCTTCGTACAAACAATGTAAAAGCGTTTCTCAACCTCACATAGAAACCAAGTCTCATAGACGTATCACGTCTTCAACTTTCAACCTGCTATCCTTCGGCCAAGAAGGAAGCTCAATAGATTGGATAATCACTCTGCACTACACGAATCAACATTCTCAACACAAACGATAGTCAAGCCTACATAGTCAATTACGTATTAAGTGTACGACTAATTAGTTTGTACATCAAGTCAAGAAACTTAAATGGCCAAATTTAACAGTCGGTTATTTAACTATCAAAGAAACAAACAAAATCTAGCACAGAAGTAGTCGCCGTGCCTGATTTTATTAATCGTGTATAAATCAAATCACTTTGCAGAAGTAGTCGCCGTGCGTGATTTTTTTAGTCGTTTATAAATCAAATCACTTTCCAATTATTCACTTCAAAATATCTTCAAAAAGATAATATTCAAAACCATTTCACTTACTGGATATTTGGAAAATTTTCAGTTTTCATATACTTATTTTAATACTAAGTGAATTCACAAATCATTTCATTTCAAAACTTAGAATATATTTCATATACTTAATCAATGATTAAGTATACATGCAAATCTTTAAGGAAAAATTCTTTAAAACATATGTTATTTGAGTCAAAATGAATATTTCATAAAACATCGTTACGAAAACTCAAAAAATACTAGTATAGGGATTTAACTAACTGTATTTAATATTTCCTTCTAAAAATCATTTACTATAACAATAGTGTTATAGTTCATGTCTTCCTTACTTTTCACAAAAACGCCTATTCCAACAATAAATGTTGAAATCTATGCTTTTGATATTCAACACAATTTAATCCACTTTCCAAAACCATTAAACTCCATTTATAAACATCACTTGCAAAACATTTGCTTAATAGATTATTCATTTTGAAAACATGAATATAATTCTTTTATAAACTTCCATATTTAACCTATCAAAATAAGTTGATTTCACTTTTATAAAACAGTGTTTATAATTCACATTTCCGTGTTATAAAATCTCCCATTAATAAAATTCCACTATTAACCAATTTCCCATTTATCTCATTTATATATCAAAATCCTATTATAAATTTATTTACTAATAAATCGCTTTGTTTACAAATTCATTCTTTTGTAATATCATTATTTATAAAGTACATTATAAATTCATTTCTAAATTTTAGTTACAAATCCATATACAAATTTGACTACAATTCCATTTCTAATATTTACAAAACACCATTTATAAAATTTGTTTCATTAAATCTCTTTATTAATGGCATTCCTTTTATAAATTTCATTTTAACACTTATAAACTTGTTTATAATCACATTACTTTTATTTATAAAATATCAATTTTATAAATGTTATATATAAACCATTTATAATAAGTTCAAAATTCTCATTTAACTTATTTTACAAAATAGTTAACTTCATGTTAAAAAAAATCATATTTAAGTATATTTCACAAAAATATAATTTTATAACATAAAATTTATAACTTTTTATTTATTTAAAATAAATCCATTCCTTTAATCATTCAAAAATTCTTAAAACATATATATATATATATATATATATATATATATTCAAAAATCATTTTGAAATCCTTTTTAAATTGAAATCATCATTCTAATATTTTAACTTCTAGAAATATGACCCAATGCTGCAAAAGTACTAAAAAAGGAGATTCACATCAATAATAGCAAACATGACATCCATCACATCAAACATAACATAATACAGCATATATAACAATATCTGTAAATAAATATCAACCATTGTGAGGAATCATGTTGGATCCCTCTAACCTGTCACCTGTAACTAACATACATATGAGAAAATATGTACTATGTCTTCTTCGAGGAAGCCGCATGTACAAAGGGTCATCTGCTCATACGTGGGAACGTATAGGACTTCATCTGCTCCAATAGGCAGGAATAAATCCAACTACTAACTACTATAGCATAACATCCAAACATCCAATACACACACGTGTGTGCACACACACACACAAATATTAAAATAACATCTAATAGTCATCAAAACAACTTAATAAAAATAGTTCCACTCATATACAAATATAAACGGGTCAGAAAGAGCGAGTTTTACTCACTTTGGTTGCATTCGTCGCGATATAGATTTATTTCGATTAAAATTAAACCAGCATTTAATTTTAACTAGAATTTTCACTAGCTCCAAATCATCTAAACCAGCTCTAAAATGTAGTGCTCGTCAATGCGAACCTAATGCAATTCGTTTCATGCAAAACGGACTTCATATGAAATAGTTATGAATTTATAAATTATATGAATTATAATATAACTAATTACATTATTAGTTAGAAATAAATCACCTAATTAATGTTTTAGCCGTCTTACCTTCGTTCGTTACCCAGGCAACTGCTCGTGCGAGAACAAACCCATGAACGCAACTTTCAATCGATCGTCGATCCTCTATCGATCCACTAGAACACGACCAGGGACCACCGCTCAAAAGCTCGTCGCGAGCTCCACCTTCACCATGAACATGGTCAATCTCGGTGCCCCATCAGCCTGGAAAAACGTGCACAAACACATGACCTTCATTGTCGGATTTTGGCGAATTCTAACCTCTAATAACGATCATCACCATTATATTTGTAGTTCTCGCTAAGTTCTACAATATTGTAGTTGAAAGTTTTTGGTAATTGCTTACGGATTGGAAGATAATCGAGGAAGAAGATTGGTGATTTCTCGCCACAGAAATTAAAGGTGGCGGCTAGGGTTATGGAGGTTTGCAAATGAAGGTCCTTTTATAGCCATTTACAGAACACTATTCATCCAAAAAAAATCCGAACTCCAAACGAAGCATGCCGCCTAACGTTTATAATATTTTACCCCTACTTCGAACATAACGGAATATATATCGGGAGCCATTCCATCGTATTTGGAAGATTGGTTTTCAAACCGAATTATTTTAGTTAAAATTAATTAATTTCTATGCATTTCAGCTTCGCACGATCAAACCGTAAGTCTGACTGACACGAAATTTGAAATCCTATATTAATATAACATTACAGATCAAATGAAACTAGTTTCGACAAAATCCGAGACAGTGTCAAAAATGACTATTTTTATGCATCAATCAAATTAGTAAATTTTCAAATTCTATAAATTAACTTTTAATTTAAATTTAAATGTTTACTAACTCCATTCTAATTCAAACAGGATTTAAATCAACTTTAGAAATCATTTTTTTTCATATTAGATTCCATATCCAATTAATTAACCGATTTAACTTATAATATTCATTTTTCAATATTTAAATTCAATTAAATATTCTAAATTCAGGCGACTGAAAAACTAGGTCGTTTCTTTTTCCCCCTTAAAAGAATTTTTTCCTTGAAATTACTAAGTAGGAATGATGCTACAACTCCACTAACTTTCCAAAACAAATTAGTTGAAATGGATTACCAAATTCTTTTAAGTGTTTAACCTTTCTAAAATCATTTAGTTGCAACTTTTTATGAATACTTTTCTTAAGCCTTTAAATTCATTCTTAGTTATTAACTAAACTACTCCATAAATCAACTATTATCATTCCAAATTATAACTCAAAAATCAAATATTTAGTTATCAAAAAAATTTCAAAAATTTTAAAATTTTCTAACACCTTAAACTTTCATAAAAATTCGTCAGAGTCTTCTTTGCGCAATTCGATCTAGTAAATCACAATATATATATAGATGTGTATATATATATATATCACAAATATACATCTCATCTTCGAGGATGTGGAATCCCGTAGGAAAAAATATAAAAGTACGATATGTAATCCAAGATATGTACCTTATATATTATTTAGCGACCATATACGGCTAATATAGCGCGAAAGCGAGCTCCAAATGCAAAGCAAACGCCATCTGCACCTACTAAACATTCAACAAACAATAAGTATATGTAGTTATTATTTTCTGGTCTAAATTTTCTCATGCGAATGTTTTTGTTGCATTCTCTCATTCTACTCCTACATATGTTTGACAAATTGGATCTGTTTCGGAATTTTTGCACTATTAATATATGGATATGAAATGTACTCTTTTTCCTTACAAGCACCTATCTAGGTTAGGGAGGTTTTAACGTTCTAATGAGGCATATCATGGAAGTATATGCTTTTACGTTTGGTAAATAAAGTACCTTTTTAAAAAAAAATATAACACATACTAATACAACAACTAATATCCAACAAATCAATTCAATCATTTACTATTTAGTTTTCATCCAACTAATTCACATTAAAATTAACTAACAATCATTTATTACATTCATTCTCATTTTAATTCAAACGACTTACCATCAGTTGTTATCATTCAATTTACAAACTTTCAATTGCATTAGCTTTTAATGGATTTTTCTCAATTTATTTCCATTAACCAACATTCCTATTTAATCTTCAATTTCATTCATATTCAATTAGTTTACATTCCAATTACTGACATTCAATTCATTAACTTTCGAGTTGTTAGTATTCAATTAATTTGCCTTCCATCAATTTATATTCATTCTTCACTTTAGTAAATTTTCTTGAATGCTATTAACTCTTAACAACCATAACATTCAATTCTTCACTTAAGTTCACTTTAGCATTTTTCTGTAACACTTCTTGTGTTTACCATCACTTCTTAACATAAGTTATATTCCATTTTAACTAATAGCATTCGAAATCATATTTCATTCACTAATTATGTCATTAATTCAATTCAATTCATTTTCCAACTTAAGTTGAATTTAATTTTACAACGCAAGTTCATATTCATTTCATTAGCTCATTTTATTAATTCACTTTATTAGTTCATTTTGAATATCAAATTCAACTTCATTCAACATTACTCAAGTTAGATTCCTTTTTAAAATTCATTTTGTTCTTCTTAACTTAAAATTTCAACTTATAAATCCCATTTTAGATTTCATTTCTTAACTTTCAAATTTAACAAATTGACAATTTTGTTTTAGCTTACTATTTCATAATTTATAAGTTATACAGCTTATTTCCTTAAGATTTCATGGATATTTACTTAAGTTTACTTCATTCACATGCTACAATTTCAATTTATAGTTATATAATCATTTTACTACTTAAGTGTATGTCTAATTTTTTGATTCATTTCAAATATCTATATAATTCATTTCAAATTATATTAGATTTATTTAACTCTTCTTTAGTTAAACTCCAAATTATATATTTTATTGCACTAACTCAAATTTATTTAACTTTACTTAAGTTAAGTTCGTATCTTAATTTTTTTCAATTATAAGTTCGAAAACTTATTTTCTATATATTTATCAAATCATACTTTAGATTTTAAAATAAAACTTGTTTGATCAAAACAAAACTTCATTAGTAAATTACTAAGGTAATAAATCCATCACTCAGAAACTTGAAAATGATACTAATGATGTGGCCGTCATCACCTTATTACTTTCCAACAACCGTAGTGAATTCAGCGCTTTTATTACTTTAAAATCCCGTTTATCACATTATAAATTTTTACTTGTATAATTTCACTATTTTACTTCACTTATATAAGATTCATTCCAGATTTATTTATCTTGTTGTTTACATTTATAATAATATAACCTCTTCAAACTTTGAAAAACAACTGCCAAAATCAACGGATTCAAATTCTCCAATTCTTAGTTTAAATCCATTTTTATTTGTAATTCATATTTATTGTGATAACCCAGATTTTTGGCATCTGATAATTGAATAATTAACTTGTTTTATTCAGTTGAACATATAAATTCTGGTAATAAAAGATATCTGGATGGATTTGAAACTATGATAAATATTGAAATATAAATATCTGGAAGTGATATATCTTATAGTAAATTAATATACTAATATATAAATAGTGATGTGCAAACTTAATAATGATGAAAATTTAAGTGTGTTCATATACAAGGATATAAGTGTGTGTGTTGAGTAAATTGAGAGAATTGGTTTGAATTCAATGTATTAAATTTTCAAAGGAGATTTAAAGTTAGAATTCAATATTTATAAACACTAAAGATAAATACATATTAAGTTTAAAAATGGTAGCTCAAGTTTAAAATAGGATTTAATAAAGGATCATATTTTTTCTATATATATATATATATATATATATATGTTGTATATATATAAAGATATTAAACATAAAAATATAAATACATAAGTTTATATTGTTTAATTTAGTTATATACATGTAAATAAAAGAAAGTGAAAAGATAAAGATATAAAACATGATGCATAATTTATAAAACATATGGGTTTAAAGCCAAAATTTTAAATTGAATTAAGTAAGGGTTTTAATCATAATTTAATCACTAATGACATTTGTATGCTCATGAATTCATGTATGAACAAGTGTTTACACAATAGTACAAGTGGCACTTGTTTTTTTAGTTAAAATAATTTATACGTAATAAGATATTTAGAATGAGAAATTTGTTCATTTATTTTCAGTTCAAAAAAATTTCTTTCAATCATATTCAAAAACTTAAACCTGAAAAAAATTCAAAAATCAAGATTTTTAACCAGGAAAATGGAAATCAAACAATCTAAAGATCAAAACAAGAGAATCAAAACCTGAGAAGAAAATAAAACCAGAGGAAGAAAAAAAAAACTTAAATCTGGAGATCTTCAATCTGATTCAAAGTCAGGATCAAATTCAACAATGCAAGATCAACAATCAAGTAAATATCAAACCTAAAAGCATCACATCAGGTTCCAGATAAAAATCAATTTTCAAGTTCAAAACAATTCCAGGTTTCGGGCCTCTGTTCTTTCAAAAGGTGAGTAAACTCCACTTGTAGACCCAATCTTTTATATTGATCTATGTCCTGTGATGATGAATGAAATTGATAATGTTGAGAAATATGTTTGTATGGATATATGTATACATATATAAATTTGATTGTATATAGGCATATACTTCTGTTTATACATTACAGGATTGAAACCTGAAAAAAATTCAAATCATCTCATTTAATTGATTTTAGAATTCGATCCTTAAATGAAAGGTGATTATAAAGATGTAATTCAAATTTTAAAAATGGTTACAAGTATATTTACTGAGTAAATATTCTAAAATGGAAAAATTACAGTAATTAACCATTTAAAACAGGAAAATCAAGTATCAAAATCTTTGGTTTCGTTTATACATTCCGATTCGTGCTAGAAAAAGAAGATTTTTGACGATAAGATTTTGATTTTTAAGTCGGTAAGGGTCGGGATATTTCATGTTGAATGAAAATTAAATGTAAGTCTATATGAGTGGATCGTGTGATATATATATGTGCAAGTATAAGTAATCTACAATAAAACTAGATAGATAAAAGTAGTAAAGTAAATTAAACTAATCACACCATGATTTTATACTGGTTCGGACCTCCCGTCCTACGTCCAGTCCCGAAGCTCCTCTTCGGAATTTCCTTTCACTAACTAACCCTCACTTGACCCGGAGGAACAGGTTTACAATAGCAGAGTTTCTTTGTCAAAGATGTGTTCTTATAACACTGATGTTGACTGTTGAATACAAGTGCTTCCTATATATTTATCTAGAAAGTGATGAATGCGTAATCTAGAATATATGAAAGTGTAAGTAGTTGATTGCTTTGAGAATAGATGTAAGTTAGAGTATAGAAAATAATAGCATAGGTAAGTAGGTTTTTCTTTGCATTGCTGATGCTATTTATACTGATGAAGGGTTATCTTGTATAGTTGTATCCGTTGTAATCTCCCTAAAGTCGCTTCTGATGATGATGAAGAGTTGCGATAAGAAGAAGCAGATGTGTCCCTTCGAGTGTGGCAGTTGGAGTTTGAAAATGCTCTGCCGAATTCAAAATCAGACTTCTGAGAGCATGTGTCAGACGTCTGCCCTTCATATATATTTTTTTGTATGGTTGTCTTTCAGACGTCTGATTCCTTCTGAAATATAGAACCAGAGAATATCAGCAGACGTCTGGTATTTGTATCAGACGTTTGTTTTATATTGATTTGCAATACAGAGGAATAATCCAGACGTCTGATAAGTGCACTCAGACGTCTGAAAGTGTGTATTTTGCTTTTTTGTGTCTTGTGCATTTCCATTTCAACTTCCATTGATTTGTTTGCCTTTTGATTCTTGTTTCTATCTCTTTGGTGATGCTACTTCATCAACTACCTGTAAATATAGATATATACATACATACGATTTCCACTGTATAGTTGTTATCATCGAAACCGTAGAATAGATTTCCTAACAATCTCCCCCTTTTTGATGATGACAACTTATTCAATGTACTTATATATAGATTTGAAATCTCCCCCTGAATATATGCTTATATTGTTTTATGAGAATATTAATATTTCTCCCCCTTTGACATTATCAAAAAGAATTTTTAACAAATAAGCCAATATGTCAAAAAACTATTCATTAATAAGAAAAAGGTTACATGCATTGTTATAATACAGAAGTACACAAAAGCTACAAAAGTAAACTTAAATTTATTTCGGAGAGGATTGATTTGGGTCATCTTGTGTTGGTGAAGCTAGTTTTGGATCACCTTCCTTTGGCGAAGCTTGATTTGTATCATCCTTGTTTTGATCTTCTTTTGTAGAAGTACTAGTTTTTGAAGGAGATATCATAGCTTCCTTTGGAGGATCATCCTCAAATAATTTAGAGTGCTTTGTAGGAGGGGAAGGAACGGGAGTTGGCCAATCCTCAGAGGGTGGAGTTGGACCACGGACCCGTTGTAATACCTCTTTCAGCACTGTCAAAGCAGTTGAAAGGGAATCTTCAACTGTGGCTAGGCGAGTAGCAAATGATACTTCAAGGTTGTCAATTCGCTTAGCCAAGTGTTTTTGATTTTGGGACAGTATGTGTTGATTTCGAAGAGTGAGATCTCGAATACTTTCATTTGGTTCTGTTTCTAGTCGAGTCTCCATAATATCCTTTTGTCCCGGGTAATTAAAAGGTTGAGGAGGAGGAGGAGTTGCTTCTTTTTGTTCTTCTCGTTGAGAAGGAATCATGGGTGGTGGACGAGGAGGTTCAATATGTCGAGATTGTCGATTGCGCGTCCAATCCTCAAATGTCATGAATTCCGGGGGAATTTCGGGCAAGTGCATCAAGGAGAAAAATTTTGTTGAAGCATATTTGGGTGAAATTTCTTCGAATGTTGATAAATATGATTGAATGTTATTAGCCCGAAGAAGTCGCATAATATAAGTCGGGTAAATAATGGAAGGTCGAGAGCGATTCCAAAATTGTTTAAGCTCATCGAAAATAAATTTTGCCCAATTCACTCTTGTCCGACTAAATATAGCATACAATGCTTTATGCTCCATTTCTGTGATTTGCTCGTGACTACCTAATCGTGGAATAATGGTGTTTATTATCATCCTTGTAAGTAGTCGAGCCTTCGGGCGTAAATACTTGGAAGCAAATTTCGGCATATTATCTTTCCAAATTTGATGTGTAACACTATCCCTAAGCTTAAATCTCATATCGGGAATGTTATACAGGTCTTCCCCGGTGTCAGAACAACCAAGTGTTCGACCTATTAAGCCAGGGGTTAATCGAATTGTGTTTCCATATACACTGGACCAAAGCCAATTTTCTTCATTCTCAGTATTCCAAACTGTGGTGCTATCTAAATTTGAGTAGAATAAGAAGATGGCTAATTGGTCAATTTGAGTATCGTTTGTTTGAAAAGAAATCAGGGTATCTAAACCGGCTGTTTCACATAATTCATCTAGGTCATACATAGGAAATTTTAGTAAATTGTAGAAGGGACCTGTGTGAAGTTTCTTTTTTTGAATCTCTTCGTACCTTTTTAGAGAATGAGGAGCTCTATTCATCCAACGTTCGATTTGATCGTCCGAACAAACTTGCGGATGTGAAGATGTTGTTGGTTGATCTTGCTTTCTCTTTTTAGTAGGATTTTTAGTACGACACGGCATTGTTGTTTTTTTTTTAAAAAAAATGCTGTATGATTTTGGAGGAAAGAAGTCTATTTGGGAAGATCGTGGGAAGAAGGAAAAAAACGGTTTTGGGGTAGGTAAAAAAATGACGTTAACGTGATCGATTTTATAGGGTCGATTGGGAACCAGACGTCTGAAAAAGTAATAAGACGTCTGGTTTGCCCTAATTTTTGTCCAGTAGGTAAAAACAAACGTCTGAGATGTTTATTAAGACGCCTGGTTGTTAGTTTGCGTGTAATATTTTGAAGCAGAGAACAATTTCAGACGTCTGAAGTCGAAAGCAGGCGTCTGTTTTAGTTTGAGATTGGAACAGAGGACTTATACAGACGTCTGGTTATCATTCCAGATGTCTGAAATGGCTATAATTTTATTTTACAGTGGGCAGAGGCATATTTCAGACGTCTGGCATTATTTCAGACGTTTGATATATGCACATATCAACAATTTTAGTATTATATCATATAATCAGACGTCTGGAAGCTGTTGGCAGACGTCTGAAGATTATAGATTGACAAAAAATGATACAAATTTTATTTATTGAACGTAAATAATAAATTTCCTTGTTGGTATAAAAACACGTATACTTATAGATACATACATCGCTAAATATAAATAATTTATTTAGATGGAGACGGAGTTTTCATGGTTGAATTAGAGACCATATATTTCAATGTTCGTGAGTTCGTGGAGAGCCAGAATATCGTCAAGGTGAAGGGTCTGAAGGAGTAAGATAAGAAGAAGATGGATCCAATGAACTACAAGGTTTTGGAAGTGGTTCATGAATATCTTCCTTGCGTGACGAACAAAACTTCATTGCAACTTGCTTGAGAAAGTTTAACCTCCGTGCCGTAACTTTGTGTTCGAAATAAAGTTCCCGTTGAAGATCCATCTGTTGTTTTTGGTAATGATGGATTTCATTGATTTTCTCCTTTGTGTTAGGAGATGTAAACACAGATTTTTTTGCTTTCTTATTATCTGGTGTAAAACATGTGCGATACGAAGACCACCTATGAGTTGATTCTTGCTTTGGGGTAGGCATTGGGAGTTGTTCTGGTGTGTCAACCGCGCTATCCGTCGAGGGTGTTGATACGGAGATGGATATATAGGAATCCGGCGAAGACAATTTTATATATATAGAAAAATTAATTGGGTGAATAAAGTTGTTCTATTTGGTTATATTTATAATTTAGAAAGTATGTAAATATAGACAAATTAAAGAATTTTAAAGGTGCAGAAATAAATAACCTAATTTGTGGTTATTATTTTTCTGAACACCTTACAAGTTCAGAAATCAATAATATATCTTGTGGTCAGTATTTTGGTAACTAAATGTAGCTTAAATTTTTTTTTATAGGTAATGTATTAAGGAAAAAGATCATTTAGTGAACAAATTCCTAAACTTCGTCGAAGCTTAGAAAAAGTTTGTTCATTTAACGGTTTAGTAAAAATGTCGGCTATTTGATTTTCGGTACTAACGTATTCCAATGAAATGATTCCTTTTTCAACATTGTCTCTTAGAAAATGATGTCGTATATCTATATGTTTGGTTCTTGAGTGATTAATTGGGTTTTTGGACAGATTAATTGCACTTGTGTTATCACAATAAATTGGTGACTTAATGATAGGTTTACCGAAATCTGTTAGTGTTTGTTGCATGTATATTACTTGAGCACATGCTAGTGCTGCGGAGATGTATTCGGCTTCACAAGTTGATAAGGAAACGCAATTTTGTTTTTTGCTAAACCAAGAAACTAATGATTGTCCGATAAAATGACAAGTTCCACTAGTACTTTTACGATCTGTTTTACATCCTCCGAAATCTGCATCACTATATGAGATAAGTTCAAATGAGGATCCTTTAGGGTAGAACAACCCATAATCTTTAGTACTAGAAAGATAACGTAAAATTCGCTTTACTGCTCTTAGATGTGACTCTTTTGGTTTGGCTTGAAATCGAGCACAAAGACATACACTCATCATAATATCAGGTCGACTAGCCGTTAAATAGAGAAGAGAGCCAATCATGCTACGATATTTCGTTTCATCAAAATCTTTTCCGTTTTCATCTTTTTCTAAGTTAGCAGTGGTACTCATTGGAGTTGGTTTACTTGAGGTTTTATTCATTTCAAAATGATTTAATAAATTATTACAATATTTTTCTTGATGGATAAAAATTCCATTATCAAGTTGTTTTATTTGTAATCCTATGAAAAAATTTAATTCTCCCATGTGGGACATTTCAAATTCACTTTTCATAATATTTGAAAATTGGTTACATAAATTTTCATTTGTTGAGCCAAAAATGATGTCATCGACATAGATTTGCACAACTAAAATATCATTATTTTCTCTTTTAATACACAAAGTTGTATCAATTTTGCCTATTTGAAAACCTGATGTAATTAGATGATTTTTAAGACGTTCATACTAAGCTCGTGGGGCTTGTTTTAATCCATATAAAGCTTTGTGTAATTTAAATACGTGATCGGGATATTTTTCATGAACAAATAGTGGTGGTTGTTCTACATATACATTTTCTTTGATAAACCCATTTAAAAAAGCACTTTTGACATCCGTTTGAAATATTTTAAAATTATTATATGTTGCAAAAGCGAGTAATGTACGAATGGCCTCCAATCTTGCTACTGGAGGAAAGGTTTCATCGTAATCTATTCCTTCTTCTTGATTGTAGCCTTGAGCAACTAATCGTGCTTTATTTCTAATAATATCTCCATTTTCATCGGATTTGTTCTTAAATATCCATTTTGTTTCTATTACCGATTGATCTTTTGGTCGTGGTACTAATTCCCATACGTTATTACGTTCGAATTGATTTAATTCTTCTTGCATAGCTATTATCCAAAAATTATCATTTGATGCTTCTTTATAATTTTTTGGTTCAAAGTTTGACACAAATGCTATATGGCTTATATGATTGAGATGATTTCTAGTTACTCTTGTATTAAGGTCTCCAATAATATTATCTATTGGATGATTTTTAAGAATTCTTGGAGGTGATACCAGAGGTTATTTTCAATATTTATGACATTATTAACGGTATTTGTTGGATTTTTTAGTGGAATATTTTCCTCTTCATCGTTAGTTTTAAGATTACAAAGATTTTCATCGAACGAAATGTGTAAACTTTCTTCAACGGTATTAGTTCTTTTATTAAAAATTCTATAGGCTTTACTCCGATCCGAATATCCAATAAAGATACCTTCATCGGCTTTTGGATCAAATTTACCTAAGTTATCTTTTGTATTTAAAATAAAACATTTTGACCCGAAAGTTTTAAAGTATGATACCTTAGGTTTTTTACCAAAAAATATTTCAAAACACGTTTGTTTAGTCATAGGACGTATTGTCACACGATTTAATACATAACAAGATGTCGCAATAGCTTCAGCACAAAAGTGTTTTGGTAAACCACTACTATTTAGTAATGTTCGTGTGCATTCTTGTAATGTGCGATTTTTTCTTTCTACGACACCATATTGTTGCGGTGTGCGAGGAAAAGAAAAATTGTGAGTTATTCCTTTTTTATTACAAAAATTTGTAAAAAGATCATTTTCGAATTCTCCTCCATGATCACTTCGGATATTTTTAATTTTTAAGTTCATTTGTGTTTTAATTCTTTTAGCAAAAATTTTAAACATTCCAAAAGTATCACTTTTATGTTTTAAAAACGAAGTCCATGTATATCTTGAAAAATCATCAACTATTACAAAGACATATTTGTTGTGATTTATAGACTGAATTTGTGTAGGGCCAAATAAATCTAAGTGTAATAATTCTAATGGTTGTTTTGTAGAAATATTATTTTTAGATTTAAACGAGCTTTTCTTTAGTTTTCCAATTTGACAATCATCACATAAATTTTCTACTTTGAAATTTATTCTAGGTAATCCCCTTACTAGTTCATATTTTGCTAACTTATTAATATTTTTAAAGTTGATATGACAGAATCGTTTATGCCATAACCATGGATCTCATGTTTGGCGGTTAAGCATAAGTTTGAATTTTTATTTATATTCATGTTTAATACATAAATATTTTTGTTTCTGAATACTTCAAAAATGAGTTGTTTGTTATTATCTAAAATATTACATTTATCTTTTTCAAAATTTATTTGAAAACCTTTATCGCATAATTGACTAATGCTTAGTAAGTTGTGTTTTAGATTTTTTACTAATAAAACATTTGTAATAATAGGAGAGTTTGATATACCAGAGTTGATGACTTCTCCAATGCCCACGACGTATCCTTTTGAATTGTCTCCAAATGTTACCGTTCCACCATCAATGTATGATATATTTGATAACATCTTTGAATTTCCGGTCATATGTTTAGAGAAGCCACTATCTAGTATCCATTTCTCTTTATTTTTTATTTTGGGTACCTGCAAAATAAAAGATGTTTCAATTGGTACCCATATATTATTAGGGTCCTATTTGTTAGGAGAAGGTAGCCATACCCAAGATGGTTTGGTACCTTTATAAATATAATTTTTATTATAGACCACATTCTCCATATAATTATTGATATACTTTTGTCTAATTAAATGATTATTTGTTTTAGGAATCTATATTTTTATAATTTTGGTATTAAATGTAGATTTAGGTAAACTTTTAGTTTTTTCGTAATTAAGATTTTTTGCAACTTTTTCTTTTTGTTTAGAGGAATTTTTAAAACCTATTCCATTTTTGTTGCTTAATGGTTTTGATATTTTTATAAGGTTTTCCAAATCTTGTTTCCTTTATTAAATTTTGACACATTATTTGTAATCTTATCTAGCTTTTCTTTATTCAATTTTTTAACCTGTCTAAATTTATCATCCAATTCCATGCTTAGTTCAAATAATTCGTCATAGCAAAGTTCTGGACATACCTTATCGTTTTGTGCCATAAAACACACATTTGCTTGTTCTTCGTCACTATCGCTATCACTTTCTGATGATGAATAATCCGAATCATCCCATGTTACTTTGAAAGCTTTCTTCTTCTTGAATTTTTCAAATTTATTCTTGTTTTTATCATTGTTGAGTTTTGGGCATTCTTTCTCCATGTGTCTGTATTGATCACATTCATAGCATTTGATTTGAGATTGATTTGTCAAGTTGAACTTTCCTTCTTTTTGAAATTTTGTCATCTTTCTAAATTTATTGAATCTATTATAGTTTTTGGCAATGAATACTATCTCATCTTCATCTAAATCGGAGTCATCATTCTTTGTTGCCTGAAATGCTATGTTCTTCTTTTCCGAATTTAGTTCTTTTCGTGCCTGCAAATTTGCTTCATAGGACATCAAATTTCCTATCAACTCTTCAACTTTGAGGGTAGAAAGATCATTAGCCTCTTCTATAGCCAATACCTTTCTTTCCCAGTCAGGTGTTAACGAGTTGAGTATTCAAGAAACTAAATCAAAATCAGTAAACTTAACTCCTAATGCCATAAGATCATGTTGAATACTTTGAAATCTAGAATACATGTCTACTATAGTTTCATTTTGTTTCATTTTGAAAGATGAGAATTGGTTTTGCAAAATTGAAATTTTAGTTTGTTTGACCTTTGTTGTTCCTTCATGTGTAATTTGTAAGGTACGCCAAATATCAAATGCAGTGGTGCATAGCATTACACGTGAAAATTCATTTTTGTCTAAAGAGCAAAATAAAACATTCATAGCTTTAGCATTGTTTGATGCTAAGGTTTTTTGTGCATCGGTCCAAGTGTTCATAGCAGTAGTGGGTGCTTCATATTTATCTTGAGTGGCTGATCAAATTTCTAGACCGTTAGCTTCCATAAAAATTCTCATACGTGTTGACCAATATGCATAGTTAGAGCCATTAAAAAGTGGGGGTCGTGCTGTAGATTGTCCTTCTTGAAAAATACTTGCCATATTTAAAAAGATTCAAAAAACGTGTTACTGTTTTTTATCAAACCTTGCTTTGATACCAATTGTAAGTCTATATGAGTGGATCGTGTGATATATATATGTGCAAGTATAAGTAATCTACAGTAAAACTAGATAGACAAAAGTAGTAAAGTAAATTAAACTAATCACACCAGGATTTTATACTGGTTCGGACCTCCCATCCTACGTCCAGTCCCGAAGATCCTCTTCGGAATTTCCTTTCACTAACTAACCCTCACTTGACCCGGAGGAACAGGTTTACAATAGCAGAGTTTCTTTGTCAAAGATGTGTTCTTATAACACTGATGTTGACTGTTGAATACAAGTGCTTCCTATATATTTATCTAGAAAGTGTTGAATGCGTAATCTAGAATATAAGAAAGTGTAAGTAGTTGATTGCTTTGAGAATAGATGTAAGTTAGAGTATAGAAAATAATAGCATGGGTAAGTAGGTTTTTCTTTGCATTGCTGATGCTATTTATACTGATGAAGGGTTATCTTGTATAGTTGTATCCGTTGTAATCTCCCTAAAGTCGCTTCTGATGATGATGAAGAGTTGCGATAAGAAGAAGAAGACGTGTCCCTTCGAGTGTGGCAGTTGGAGTTTGAAAATGCTCTGCCGAATTCAAAATCAGACGTCTGAGAGCATGTGTCAGACGTCTGCCCTTCATATATATTTTTGTGTATGGTTGTTTTTCAGACGTCTGATTCCTTCTGAAATATAGAACCAAAGAATATCAGCAGACGTATGGTATTTGTATCAGACGTCTGTTTTATATTGATTTGCAATACAGAGGAATAATCCAGACGTCTGATAAGTGCACTCAGACGTCTGAAAGTGTGTATTTTGCTTTTTTTGTGTCTTGTGCATTTCCATTTCAACTTCCATTGATTTGTTTGCCTTTTGATTCTTGTTTCTATCTCTTTGGTGATGCTACTTCATCAACTCTCTGTAAATATAGATATATACATACATACGATTTCCATTGTATAGTTGTTATCATCGAAACCGTAGAATAGATTTCCTAACATTAAATTTTGGTTGAATTCTGGCAACTGGAGGTTTTAGGGTGATCGAGTTTCATGCTGATGGTAGCTCGTGGATGGGTGGTGGCGGAAAAAATGCAGGGTGAATTTTTTGATCACCCTGGTTGGCGGGCGACGGTGATTTAGGGTTAATTGCCTGTTTTCGAACAACGTTTAATCGAAATTTCATGATCAGGGGGTAATCGGAGGAGTTTGTGAGTAGGGGACGTGTGGAGAAGGTCGTGGCGATGATTTGTCTGGAGTTTTGTGACCACCGGTGAACTGTTGTGGTTATGCGGTTGATTTTTGGGTGATGGATTTTTGTTATTGGGTTCTTTCGAATTGCTCATTTTCGAATTGTTTGGTTTTTAAGTTTTCTGGGTAGCTTGGTGGGTCGGAAAGATCATCAGATTTGCGGGTGACCTTGGCGACGACTAGTGGAGATCGGAGTGGCCGTGCATGTGCACATTTGTACGTTGATGACAGTGAGGATCTAGGCAGAGGAGATGATGTTGTTTTTTGGGGTTGGATTCGGGATAAAGGAGGATGGGCTTGGGTTTTGATTTGAGTACGAGAGTGTTTAAATTAAAACCGTTTAAAAAATTTAGACAAGAAAACAAAATAATAGAAGAGGAAGGACTGGCCTGGGAGAAACATGAGTTTTCCTTGGGGTTAGCTCGGGTCAGTATTGTAAGGTATATCGAGGTCTAAAATTTAAGTTAAAACAGGTTTTAACATTTCTTTTTTTATTAAAAACAATAAGTTTTTTATATTTAAAAGTTTGAAAGCAAACGTTAAACAAAGGTTTCAAGCCTACTAAAAAGGAAACAAGTTTTCTAAAGGAAAGTATTTATCAAATTTTAAACAAGTTTCAAAGATTTCTTGTTAAATGTAATTAATTTAAAGAGTAATTACTTAATGGAAGTAATTAGAGGATAATTACTTAAGGAAGGAATTAATTACTTAGTGTAATTAGTTAAAGAAAAATTAATTACTGAATGTGATTAATTTAGGTTAATTAATGAATATGATTAATTAAGGAGATTAATTAAAAGTTAATTAATGTGAATGGTTAAGGCTAATTAATCTATGTGGTAATTGTAGGTTAATCACTTAATGTAATTAAAGGATAATTAATCAAGGATGATTAATTAAAATGGATGATTAAAGAATGATTAATTAATTTGGTTGTAATTAATTAATGTTAAGTAAGTAGGATTAAGGTAATCCAAGTGATTAAAGTTGGTAATTAATTTAATTGGAGATTAATTAAATTAATTAGGAACAATATATCTAATAAATCTTGCTTATGGATGGTTAAATGATATCAGATGACTTGAACTGTTGATGTTTATGACGGGCGATTGAGATGTGCTGTGATATGAATGGGATGAACTATGATAATGTGGGTCACCTATCTGAAATAAATTGTTGAGTAGTATGATATCCCAAATATAGATTGTATTGTTTAAACTTAAAGAACAACATTGGATTCGAAGAGACCGGGGTCGAGTATGTGTAATACCCAAAACCACTTTGATTAGTAAACAAAATTCTTTATATGTGGTATTAAACAGGCTGGAATGAATGAATTGTATAACATGGACATTTAACCTGAAACTGTTGTGTGATAAATGTTTGACTATGAGAACTCGAAAAAGGTATGAGTTACCCTGGTATTCACATATGTTATAATTTAGTATTTTCATATTATTTGGGTTTACTCACGCTTGTTTCCAGCCTGACCCGGGTGTTACTTTGATGTGATACTCGGGTCAGAACGAGTATTACAGATTTTCAATTTAGGACGTTCTAAAGTTCAGGAGGCAAGCTGGATGGCAGGAACGTATGGAGTGTATTCCGCTGAGTATATTATTGTTGTTTATCTGGGACATGTTAATTCTAACTGTACAGCTATTGTGTAACTGATGTATTGAATGTAATTTAACTGATACAGTTTTCCTTGTATAACTGTTATTATTTGATATTATATTTTGTCGCTACGAATGTGAGAATCTATGATTTGTTTTCGTTTCTTCTTCTACCTTTTTTCTTCTTTTCTCTAACAATCTGGAATTTTCGGAATAGGAAATTTTGGGTCGTTACATTTATAAATATACTCATGTGGTTTCATTTCTTATATATAAGATTATTTCACAATTTTAAATCATTTTAGTTATAATTTCATACTTTAAATTCACTTTTCTTATATAATTTATTCTTTTACAATTGTTGTTCTTATATAGATTATTCAAACAACTTTTATTGACTTATATATATATATATATATATATATATATATATATATATATTTACATTTTCGAACAACTAAACAATCAATTTATATACACTATATTAATTTGTGAAAAGTTTTTCCATTATATATAAAATATAATTTAGGTAAAATTATTTCATTTACCCAATTTAAAAACAATACAATGTCGATATGCCTTTTTCAAGTGTTTAGAAACCCCTATCAATAACGTGGCGTCCCATATATCGACAAAATTCATAGGCCACTCAACAAATATATCAACACAATATAAAACATTTTTATATCACTAACAAATACAGCTCATATATATATAATATACTCAAACTCAATCTAGGGTGCTACTGACCCTATCTATACTGAGTACACATCAAAGTCTAGGAACATACTAAACCTAAGCTCTGATACTAGCTATGACGACCTAAGCCTGTACCCTTTGAACCCGACATCAAACCACGCATGTCCGCTCTAGAGCGCATCGACTGCAGATTATCATGAGAAATAAAAGAGAGGGTGAGAAGAAAGAGAGAAGAAAGAAGAAGATAAGACAAGAAGAAGAGAGAGAACCAGAACCAAAACAACACAGAATCTCACATCACAGTGGAATAACATCTTTAATAATAGTTGTAATAATTTGGTGTCACACTTTTATGGTATCAGCGTAAACTATCAAAAACGCCCCTATAATTTACTAGAACATAGGATCCGAGAAATACACTTTCTTTACAAATTTAAATTTCATTTCAACAAATAATAACAAACCTTAATATCACTTAAAAATAGGACCTTCCAAATAAACTCCAATTACAAAATCATTTTTTTATCAACTAATAATACAAACAAAAATTAAAACTAATAAAAAAATAGATATTGGAACTTAGAAATAAAAATTCAAAATAACTATACATGATTTCAATGCAAAAATATAACTAAATATTCATGCAAATCATTTTCTTTTAAATGTGTTAATCACTTACAGTTTGTAAGAAACAATTAATGTGCGAAGCACGTACCATGATCACATGCGAAGCGCGTGCAGTAACGCTCGTATAATATAGATAAACAATCTTTACAAATAGAAACTTTAATATACATAAATCAATATTAGAGTACACAATAAGTAATCTTCAGCTTGGACGGTTATAATAACCTGTCCTCACAAATGCTGATAATTTACCTCAACAACAATGCAAAGCAGCGGAAAAATAAACAGGTACGTGTATACGACATGAAGATCTCTAGCTCGCCTGTTGAAGCTCCAAAAGCACCAAATCTGTACCTGTAAATGTACTCGGTCTGACCCGAGCATTAAAAGGGAAGACACCCGGATCAATCTGGTAAACCAGCGTGAGAAAAAGATTGGGTGCATACGCATGCAAATGAAAGTGAACCTATAGCATGAGCTATCAAATGCATGTGTGATCTAGGAAGAAGGAACATATGTGTGCGCTTATCATTATGGGAAAGGTAATCTTCTTGGTATTCATTTGTCAAATTTAAATTATAATCCACATAATTCGTTGTCCTATAATATCCTTGTGATATATATATATATATATATATATATATATATATATGATTACCAAACAATGTCAAATCTTAAAAGCAGTAAAGTTCAATAGTATGTAACTATAATGCAACAATTGAATTTAGTAGTAGGAAAATGGAGGAATCATTCCTAAGTAAAGCCGCAATAATAGTACAGTTTAGATTATAATTATATTCCATTGAATTTATCATATTAAGTCTTCTCCCTGTGAATGCACGTCTTACATGCATACACACACAAATATTCATGTACTTTTACTCATATGAATGCACATAGATGCATTCTATGTATAGGAATAATGCACAAATGCATAAAAGAAAACATGCAGGTTGGTGCACATATAAGTAGTTTTCTTTTTTTTTCTTTTTCTTTTTGTTTCTTTCCCTTTATATGCCTTAGTTGTTTATGCATGGGCATGCCACATCAGGACACTAATGATTAAATCGAAGTCATCATTGCACTCAGCAACGTAATACGATCTTAATAGTGCCTTGTGTTTCAACCCTAGCGTATCCATTCACAAAACGGACACAGATATGACAGTCTGACCACCACAAACTTCGAAAACAAGGCGAAAGCTAGTCAATTTGTTCGTCTCACTTTCTTCTACAAATTTTCTTTTGGTTGCATACTCAAATTCATTTATATTTGAGATATAAAGGATTGAAGTCTGTTAATGGAAGCTTTGAATGTGTGAATCGTATACATAAAAACAGCTGCTGACATAGTTGTTTATAAGTGAGTGAGCTACATGTTTTACCTACACCTAATTTATGATAAAAAACGCAACTACACTCACTTTAGTTGTGGTTTTAGGTAAGGCATACACTTTTTATATGTAATTGACATTAATATGGACTAAAGTTATATGCAAAGATAAGAAAATAGGTAAAATGATGTATACTGTAACAACCCTGATTTAGATTATTAGAAATTAAATTAAAAGAGTAATTTAATTAATTGATAATTAAATAATTAAGAGATTTGAGGATTTTTATTGTTAATTAAATTGGAGTTGGAAAAACATATTTATACGTTGAGTTCAAGTAAATGAATTTTCTAATGTAAAAAATAGGTATTTTAGAATTTTAGTAATAATGGAAATAATTACTATGTGTTTAATTATTTTATTTTATAATAAATTAAAATGTGAAATTTAATTAATGAAATAAGAATTTATGAACCATTTTTTTAAGTGGTACTTAATGACTTATTTTGTCACTTGTAAAGTCGTTGTAATGAATCTAATATGAATATATTGGATTTAAAGAATTTCTTTAATTCTTGTTTAAATGGAGAATTTACAACTTAATGGGATTTTAGCTTTTAGTTATATTTAAAAGAATGATTCATTAGTATTACAAAAAGATTGTAAATTTATCCCAATTCGATGTAAATTAATGTCAACATATGATCTAACATGGATTTTATAAAATTAATGTGAATCGATGGAGTATTACTTAAAATCTTAGTTTATTTTCTCTTTATAATTGAAAATAAGATTACCAACTCCATTCTTTTGGTAAGAAAATGCAAGTTTAGGCCCAATTAGAGTTAGATTTGAGTTAGTAATTGAGAAACTATATCATGCACGTTAGTTTTCTCTCCATACTTCATTGTTTTCACTTTTCTTACTACTATCTATAACCGAAGGAACTAAGTAAGCTCTCTTTCTCCCTCATTTACAAACCATAAGAGTAACCTCCCTAAATCAACTAAAATATAGAGAAATACTTCATTTCTCTTGCTAATAATCTCAAGTAATCTACGTTAACTATTGATACATCTTTTGGCTCCTCAATTTCGGTTTTTGTTTGTAAATTGAAATAGGATTTTGGGTTTAATTCTAAGCTTCTTAGGAACAATGGCTAAAAGGAATTGAGTAATGGCCTAGAAGCAGTAACAACCTCTTTTCTTAGTTATAAGTTGAGTAATCTCACAATTTCCAGTTATGACTCAAGTGCATGCGGGTAATTGCTAAAATGGTTGAGAATATAGTTTGATTCTAATCTCAATTTTGTGTTTCATCTTGTTAATTTACTCTCTTTTTGTTAGCAGTATTCATGTTTACCATTTTTGGCCATATCTCTCCCAATCAATTGCTATATAATCTATTGTGTGAATGCATGCTTGTATATGGAAAATATTGGTCAAACTATGTTGATGGAAATTCAAAATATCGAACGGTAAGCAAACGATCGATGGTGGGAGCTCGAACCTAGAGCAAACGTTGCTCCAGGCCCATCCACTAGTCGATCGGTTAGCTGCTTCCTCGAGCAATGTTTTGCACCCGGAAATAGATCCTTCCCCATCATCGTTTGCGCCTCGTTTCGACCAGTTTACTTTGATTATTTTAAGCATTTTAACGTGTTCATTCGCTACTTAATTTTCCATGATTTAAATCGTGTTTTGATATGAATTTTCTAAATTTGGTGATAAGTCGATTTTAAATAAATATCGATTTTGTATATAAAAATGAATATATAGATTTCAAGAGATTTGTAAAATGGTTTTGGAGTAATTTAATTATATTTCAACCCATTTTCTAAATTCTATTTTTAATAAAACATTTTATACTATTTATGTGTAGATAAGTTTTATGGATTTTCAACTCTATTCCAAAGAAAATATTTTAGAAAAGAATTTCCAAAACTAGTATTATTATATAAATTATTAGTTCACTTGGATGAGGAATTTATTTAAATGATGGAGTAAAACAAGTGGTGTGAAACACTTACGCTTATTTCGTCGGTTAATTCATAGACTTATTCGATTGAAACCGTATTTTTCTCTTGAGTGGAGTCTATTAATTTATAGTAATTATTCGAGTAAACAAGTATGGTATGGGACGCGCGGAAGTTATTCATTTAGTTACTATTTGGATGTAGATAACACTTACTAAGATAAGTTTAAAAACTTGTCTTTTTGTTTATCCATGTAAAAGAGGATCTATGGAGCTTATTCTCATCTATGGATCTTATGCTCACCTATGAAGCTTTACACTCATCTGTAAAGCTTTACGCGCATCTTTATTTTATGGATTTTCATATTCATATGTGTATGTGTCATCTGGACCATCTGTGTAACTCATGTATGTTTGATGAGTTTATATGCTCACCAATCTATGATAGTCCTCCTCCTATTGTGTTTTTGGATTTCTGTGTTGATTTCTGGATTTTTATGAGATTTGTGCTTCATCAAATATTTCACGAGATTTGCTTTTATAAGTTAATATTGGTTTTGAGATTTGGTGAATAAAATTTAAGAATGTTGATATTCTTCTGTATTTTACTCTATGTGGATTTGAGTTATTATGAAGCCGTTTACCTTAATTGCTCTTGTCTCACATTTACTTGAATTTTAAGTAGACAAGCCCATTATTATTTTTATATAATACTCGGATCGAACCAAGGTGTTTTAGGTACTTCAGCATGATTACTTCAGGGTTGGACAAGCTTAGTGACATTTTGCTTATCATAGTAGTCTAGTAGTTTATAGTATGTCATGTATTCGAGATAGAGACTCGATTTGTTGCATATTTTCTTTTGGGTTGTATATATCTCACTTGTGCATATCATGGTTCTCTTGTGACCACTATTCCTTTGTCCACTCTATGTATTATATTCATGTCTCCACCAGTTTATGAGATATGTATATTTATCTGTGTATTCCGTGATTCCGCGATCTGTAATATTTTACTGTTCTAAATTGTTTTAAGCCACTATATTGTTGTCTTGCACCTAGATTAGATACGTTGAATCCACTTTTGGAAAAAAAGTATCTCATCCAATTTGACGTACCGATATTCGCCCAGAGCAATAGTACCGATGGTCGCTCCTAAACAGCTTTATTCTTCACATTAGCAGACAATATTACATTGTAGTTTCCTTTGTTAATGAGGGTATAAATGTGGGACGTCACATATACTTACTTTATAATCAAAAGACAATAGATATAAAGGAAAGCTAATTACACTATAAGCTTTTAAGATTGACGGTATTCACTAAAATGATGTTAAGATCACTGATAGACTGTGTAACGACCGTGATTTTTGAATTACCGTCGAAGTAAATATTTTAAATAGAAATTTTATTTTACTAAAATTTGAAAAAAAAAACTGAAACATTTTTGGTTGGCTATCAACAAAAGCAAAGTCAGTTTTTGCTAGTTACATACAACCAAGTTGAACAAGTGGTCTCATTTTAAAAGCAAAGTGGATCATATGTACTGTCACATTTTCAAAAAAAAACAAAAGTAGTGAACTCTTTGCCTTGGCTGCCACTATTATGTCAAGCAAAGCCTGAATAGTTTTGTGCCATCATCATATTAATTGCAGCATGTCCTTAACACGTTTTCAATTTAATGCCTTGTACCTTGCTTGCATATTTCATTGACTTATACACAATTTTGTGAAAAAAGAAAGGAAAGAATAGCGCTGCATCATTTATTTCACTTTCTTCAATAGCTCAGCAAACATATTAATGGCAGTGCAAAGTGTTACTTCAAACATTCCTTGCTGATACCTGGGTAGGAAGCAAATTAAAAGTGAGTTCAAAACTCACTTCTCTAATTTAATAACTACTTTATTTGTGTGTAAACCATGTTGCTAGTTATTTGTATTATTTCATTATGTACGTACTAGTTTTTATTTTGTCCATTGCTTTTATGCATGAGGTGTACATGCACTAAATTTTTCTTTGTGCGTGCATTTAAAAGTATATCTGGTTGTGGTGTAAAATTCATTTTTATGCCTGATTTGTTTAATTAGTGTGTGCATGAACATTGTAGCCAGTTTTGCTCGTGTGCATGTAGATGGAGTTTCAAGCTAATTATTTTCATTTACTTCTTGACAGTAGGATGAGCGTGAAAATGAACATAAGTCCAGGTCTTGTTTTATAAATTTTCATGCATGCAAAGTTAGTTGATGAGCGTGAAAATGAGCATAAGTCCAGGTCTTGTTTTATAAATTTTTCATGCGTGCAAAGTTAGTTGATGAGCGTGAAAATAAACACAAGTCCAGCTCTTGTTTTATAAATTTTTTCATGCGAGCAAAGTTAGTAAAAAGGAAGAAAAAAAATTTATGCAGGTTTTGTTTTATTCTTATTCGCGTGCAAATATATTTAGTCCCAGTCTACATCTTTGTTTCGTGTTTATATACGTTTAGAGTTGACTGGCCAAATTTCTTTGGCGTACAATGTTTATAAGTGTCCAGATATATTGTTCTGTCAATTTCAATTGCGTACTAAGTATAAAACAGGGATATGCTTTGAAATATCAGTGTCTCGCGCATGCATGTTTAGTGCAATTTGTAGCACACATAAATGCATGGTCCTGACATTTTTTAAATTGTAAATTGTAAGTGAGCATGCATCCCTTTTGCATACGAGTAAAGTTGTGTGTCCAGACATTTTGTAATTAAAATTGCGTGCATGTGTTGTTATGTGTTGTGCGTGTGGTGTTGTTTAAAAAATATGTGTGTAGCGTGTCCTTCCAGGCATCAAATGCTACATACTATAACTCATGTACAGGGAAGATAATATTGCGTGAATCATTTATGGGTAGGTGGTGCCAGGTCATTTGGTATTGAGTCCAAAAATTGATATTTTTGCATATATGTGTTACGTGCATGTAGCAGTGTGAGTGAAAATGTGTCCAAGTTGCATGTGTAAATTTAATTCGTGCGTTCAAAAATTAAGTCCAGGTAGTGCAATAATTTGTTGAAAATATAGTGGTGCAGTCCACTATTTAATTTACGTTGAACCGGTGTTACGTTTTAAAATGTATTTTGTTGCCGTTATTTTTATAACGAAATTTTTACGTCGGTGCTATATTTTTGTAGCGTGTTGTTTTGTTGACATTTTGATGAAGAAAAATTACTGTTATTTTGACTTCAGTAACCGTTAATTTTAAAGTGAATTTTTAAGCGGTTATCCCGCAACGCTGATTTGATATCCGTTTTTACGGTGTTTTGCGAAGCGCAATTTCCTCGTTGAAATCGCTATAGTTGTTGCCGTTTTATTCACGTGTTTTAAAAAACGTTTTAAAATAAAATCGTTTTCAAAAATTTTACAGTTTGCGCTTTCAAAAGAATGAGGAAGCGATTGAAACACTTCAGCAAAATCGAGGACTGTAAACCCTTACTTTTATCGATTCTCTTAATTTCAGACTTGTTCGTTTGAGAAAGTAAATTTTATTCATTTAAAATGCACAATTTTGCACTTTCAAGGAAACGATGAAGAGATTTAAACAATTTAGCAAAAGTGCAGAGTATGGAACCACACTTTTACTAATTCGGTGATTTCCGGACTCGTTAATTGAAATATTTGTTGTTGTTTGTTGGTTTTGATGATTTTGTTGGGCTTTCGAGCCACTTTGTTGCACCTTCGGCTCATTTGTTGGACCTTCGGGTCATTTGTTGGACCTTCGGGTCATTTGTTGGACGCCAAAAATTATAGTACTTGGTAGGCTTCGGCCATTTGAGATGCACGTGCGGCGTAGCTTAAACTCGCCATCTGCTGGGATCGATCCACTTTTATGCTGATTTTTCTAGTTATCTATTTTTGATTTCTAGATTTTGTGAATTGCAGTTTTAAATTCAAAGTGATTTTGATGGAGTTTAATGAGTTGAATTTGATGGAGTTTGATGTGATTTCTTCATTTAAACTATGTTGATTTTTTATGTTGAATAGTCTCATTCGAGATTATTATTATTTTGCTCGACGTTGTTTATGATGTGTTCACTTCTAAGAATAAATTAGACTGATCCGTTTATTATTTTCTTTTATATAATACTCGGTTTCGGACCGAGTTATTTCAGCATAGTCGCTATCTCTGATTCAGTAGCAGCTTCAGCTTTTGGGATTTCACTCCATCTTTTGTCTAGTCTTCGAGGAGTACTTTTGGTTCATTGATTCTCGTCTCATGTATGTTGATGACATGTATATGTATATTTGATTCATGTGAACTATCGATTGTTGTAGCATGTATCCAGACTTGTCTTCCGCTATATATCTGATATTTCTGTTCTGATGTGATTATACTTATCAGTGTTGTTATTGTTATGAGTTGTTCTGAAATTTTCCTAAGCCACTGTAGTTTCGTTTTAGATTTGGATTGAATATATATCTTTGGTAGTAATTTACACAACCCCTATCGATGTAATCAATACTTTTCTAAGGCATAACTTACAGATGGTCGCTTCTAACAAGCCTTATTCTTCGCAATAGCAGACGTTATTCCTTATAATAACCTTTAGTATTATGAGCATTGAGGTGGGGCGTCATAGCTTGGTATCAGAGCTGAAATTCAGAATAAATTATAATAAACACAGAACATAAACAGAATGGAACATGCTTTACAACTATTCGAGGGTTTTATTCATGCCTTTCTAATCTATTCTTTCCACTTTAACATGTGGAGTATGTCTAGGAATAAAATTTTATATTCCGTAGTATTCCATTTGTTGAATTTCTTATCAATTGTGTATTTTTTAACTAATCCTTATCTTCTCTTGTTCTTTCAGCCTATGGCTAGAAGAGGTAGAGGGAAGCATTCTACTGCAGGCCCGTCTAGTGGTTCTCATCCGGACGGAGTCCATATGTCAGCTGATCAGTTTATGGAGCTATTTCGGGGTACTCATCCTTCTGTTGCTACTCCCGCAGCTCCTTCTTAAAATTTTGCCTTCGCCCGCATGTGTAGTCACTATTCCCACCTTGGAGGCAAGCCTTTCAAGGGTTCGAAAAGTGTAATGGAGGTTCAGACTTGGTTGCGCACTTGTGAGCGCATATTTTCTCGGATGGATCTTTCTGATCATCGTCGCGTTCTCGTGGCATCTAGCATGTTGCAAGAGCGTGCACTTGATTGGTATGATCTTTTTATTGTGGATGTTGATTAGTCCTCCCATTCATGGATTCAGTTTAAGGAACGTTTCGAACTTAAGTTCGTTCCTGAATCAGAAATGGCTAATCTTGCTCGTAGTTTCCTTGAGTTGAAGCAAGGAAAGTCCTCTGTTTCTGATTATATTGCATCTTTTGAGGCCTTGTCCAAGTACGGAGTTGAGTTCATTAACACTCCGCGTAAGAAGAATCTTCGTTTTGTTGATGGTTTGAAGAAATTTCTTTTGCTTCAGCTTAAGCTCTCTTTTGAGGAGCTTGTTGATTCGACTCTTTGCCTTGAAGCTGTTAAAAAGGAATGTGATAGTGGTGATAAGGTTGAGGTTTTTAAGAACCCCAATAAGAAGAGGTTTCCATTTCATAGGCCTAATTCTTCCAACCAGAAGAAGAAGCAAGCAACCTCCAGTTCTCAGCCTAGTAGTGCACCTTCTATTCAGAGGGCGTGCTATAATTGTGGTTCTTTGGATCATCTTCTTCGTAGTTGTCCTAAGCCTCGCATTTTCCATTACTTCAAGAAAGAAGAAGGTCATTGGAATTTTGATTGTCCTACTGCTCCTAAGGGTCTCAAATCTGGAAAGCTTAATATTGCTAAAGCTTCTGGTGATTCTTCAAAGCCCAAAGGTATTACTCCTTCTGTTTTGTAAGGTTTTATTTTATTTCATGGCCGTTCTATTAGAGTTCTTTTCGATACGGATGCATCGCATTCAATCGTGTCAAAGGAGCTTGTTGATATTATTCCTTTGGATGTTATTACTCTTTGCGACCCTTTGAGGATCGTAAATCCAATTGGTGGATCCGCCACTCTTGGTTTGTTATGTGTTGATGTTGAGATTATACTTTGTGGTTTCTCCTTTCATACGAATCTGCATATTATGGATCATCTTGGTTTTGATATGATATTGGGTATGTATTGGCTCGTCCGTTTTGAAGTTCAAATTCTATGACCCGAAAGAACTTTATATCCCAAGCATCTCGATGCTAGCGAGAAGTTATCTATTATATTTCGAAGCATGGATCATACTTCGAATCTGAGGATGACATAGATAATATTCCGGTTGTTTGTGATTTTTCTGATGCCTTTGAGCCTATTTCGAGATTACCGCCGAAGAGGGCAATTGAGTTCCATATTGATCTTGTCTCTGGTGCTCATCCCGTTAAGCGTCCTCCCACGAGGATGTCTGCTAAAGAAAATGAGGAACTCAAGCAATAATTATCTGAGTTGGAAGCCAAGCATTTTATTCATTGTAGCTCGTCTCCTTGGGGCGCCGCCGTTGTCTTCGTTAAGAAGCCAGATGGTACTCTTAGGCTTTGCATTGATTATCGCAAGCTTACCGAGCTCACTATCAAAAATAGGTGTCCATTACCTAGGATCGATGACATGTTCGATCAGTTAAGTGGCGCTAAACTATTCTCCCAACTCGATCTTGCTACCGGTTTTCATTAGTTATGAGTTGCGGAAGATAGCATTCCTCTTACCGCATTCCACACTCGTTATGGTTCTTATGAATGGCTTATTATGTCGTTCGGTTTGACGAACGCTCCGGTGTATTTTGTTGATCTTATGAATCGGATATTCCGGGAATATTTCGATAAGTTCATTTTTGTTTTGATTGATGACATTCTTATTTATTCCAAATCTGAAGCCGATCATATTCAGCATTTCGAGATTGTTTTGAGCACACTTCGTCAGCATCAGCTTTATGCGAAATTCTCCAAGTGTCACTTCTGGGAGAATAAGGTGAAGTTTCTCGATCATATTATTTCTTCCAATGGTATTTCTGTCGATCCTTCCATGATCGAATCTATTCAGAATAGGAAGAGGCCCGAGACTGTTACAGAGATCCGTAGTTTTCTTGGATTGGCGGGTTATTATCACCAGTTTATTAAGGACTTTTCTCGTATTGCTTTACCACTTACCACTCTTACGAGAAAGGCTGTTCCTTTTATTTGGTCTGATAAGTGTGAGACTTCTTACTTGAAGTTAAAAGACCTCCTTACTCATGCTCCTATCTTAGTGGTTTCCGAGGGAAATCATGATCTTGTTGTTTATACCGATGCCAGTGGTTATGGACTCGGTGCTATTCTCATGCAAAAAGATAGAGTAGTTGCCCATGCTTTTAGACAACTAAAGCCTAACGAGATTCCTTATGCTACCCATGATTTGGAGTTAGCCGCCATAGTCTTGCTCTAAATATTTGGCGACATTATTTATAGGGTGAGCGTTTTATTCTCTTCACTGATCACAAATCTCTGAAGTATCTATTCACTCGGAAAGAACTTAAAACGTATTTTGTTGCCGTTATTTTTATAACGGAATTTATACACCGGTGCTATATTTTTGTAGTGTGTTGTTTTGTTGACATTTTGACGAATAAAAATTACTGTTATTTTGACTTCAGTAACCGTCAATTTTAAAGTGAATTTTTAAGCGGTTATCCCGCAACGCTGATTTGATATCCGTTTTTACGGTGTTTTGTGAAGCGCAATTTCCTCATCAAAATTGCTATAGTTGTTGTCATTTTAATCACGTGTTTTAAAAAGCATTTTAAAATAAAATCGTTTATAAAAAATTTACAGTTTGCGCTTTCAAAAGAATGAGGAAGCGATTTAAACGCTTCAGCAAAATCGAGGACTGTGAACCCTTACTTTTACTAAATCGCTTAATTCTGGAATTGTTCGTTTGAGAAAGCAAATTTTATTTATCTAAAATACACAATTTTGCACTTTCAAGGAAACGATGAAGAGATTTAAACGATCTAGCAAAAGTGCGGAGATGGAACCACACTTTTACTAATTCGGTTAATTCCGGACTCGTTAATTGAAATATTTGTTGTTGTTTGTTGGTTTTGATGATTTTGTTGGGCTTTCGAGCCACTTTGTTGGACCTTTGGGTCATTTGTTGGACCTTCGGGTCAATTACCAGTACTAGAACTTTGGGTCATTTGTTGGACCTTCGGGTCATTTGTTGGGCGCCAAAAATTATAGTACTTGGTAAGCTTCGACCGTTTGAGATGCACCTGCGGCATAGCTTCGCCATCTGCTGGGATCGATCCACTTTTATGCTGATTTTTCTAGCTATCTATTTTTGATTTCTAGATTTTGTGAATTGCTATTTTAAATTCAAAGTGATTTTGATGGAGTTTAATGAGTTGAATTTGATGGAGTTTGATGTGATTTCTTCATTTAAACTATGTTGATTTTTTATGTTGAATAGTCTCATTCGAGAGTATTATTATTTTGCTTGATGTTGTTTACGATGCATTCACTTCTAAGAATAAATTAGAATGATCCGTTTATTATTTTCTTTTAAATAATACTTGGGTCAGACGTAGTTATTTCAGCATAGTCGCTATCTCTGATTCAGTAGCAGCTTCAGCTTTTGGGATTTCACTCCATCTTTTGTCTGGTCTTCGAGGAGTACTTTTGGTTCATTAATTCTCGTCTCATGTATGTTGATGACATGTATATGTATATTTGGTTCATGTGAACTATCGATTGTTGTAGCATGTATCCAGACTTGTCTTCCGCTATATATCTGATATTTCTATTCTGATGTGATTATACTTATCAATGTTGTTGTTATGAGTTGTTCTTTATTTTTCTTAAGCCACTGTAGTTTCGTTTTAGATTTGGATTGAATATATACCTTTGGGAGTAATTTACATAACTTCTATCAATGTAATCAATACTCGTCTAAGGCATAACTTACGGATGGTTGCTTCTAACAAGCCTTATACTTCGCAATAACAGACGCTATTCCTTATATTAACCTTTGTTATTGTGAGCATTGAGGTGGGGCGTCACAGATTGCTAAGGATTTATACTTTGTGAAATAAAATTTATACATATTTCAGTGACTATTATGTGTTAATGACAATTCTACTGCCAACTATATGCAGAGGACGGAACAAAATAATTACCAGTAGAAGAAGTATACCCACTTGATTGTGCATGGATATCTGATGAAAATTGTGATATCCTTGAATTTTAGGCAAATAAATATGTGATCATTTTCCTTTGTAAATTATATAAAATGAGAAAAATTATTCTTTTTCAAACAAATGAAATATGTGTTGTTTATGTATGTATATATAAGTAGATTTTAAATATAATTTGAATTTGAAATTCAAAAGATAAATAACTTAAAAATAAATTGGATATAAAATTAATATATATATATATATATGATTTTTATTAGTATATAATTAGTTTTATATCATTTTCTTTAAAAGAATTTATAAATATAAATAAAGGAAATATATTAAACTAAACAGAAAATGAAATATAAAATTATATAAAACATATTAAATATAATTCACACATGCAAAATAACAAGTGTAAGATTAATAGCATGCAATTTAAACAGGTGTCACATTATTTATTTTCTTTTTTAAAAATAAAATTAGAAATCAGGTTATATATCTCATCTCTTCTTTACACCTTCATTTTCTTTTCCTATCTTTATTTTCAAACTTTTTCAAAATCTGTAAACAAACCAGAAATGAAAAATCATTAAACAACAACTCTTTCGAGTCTCAAACCTGTAGTAGATTCAACTAGATCAAAGCATAAATTCATCTCAGTTTAAAGCAAGATTTCAATTCAATTAATTTTCCAGTTTATAAGGTTTCAAAAGATCAAGCATTTTCCAGTTTTTTTCATGTATAAAGCTCCCTGTTCAACATCATATCTGGTGAGTAAACAAAGTTTTATCCTGTTTTAAATTGTTTCATGTGATGGATATATGGAATAATATTGTGATAGTTGTTTGCATGAATGAAATTTTCCTTGCATGTTCATAAATATGCAGATGGTTGAGTGTGCATGTTTGGATATATGTATACATATCTGTAACAGTTTAAAACAAAGTATAAATTCAATCTCTCTTCCTCAAATCTATTATTTCTAATGTTGTTTAAATAAAAAATATTTAGATTAACAAGATCTTAATTTCAAAAATATTTTTAAGTATAATAAGTTTCAATTTTTTGGGAAAATCAAGAAATACAGTGAAACTCTGAAAACATGTTAAATTTGAACATCATGATTCTTTGATTCATCTATGTAATCTAAATCATCTTCGAAAATCATGAATTTTAGAGGTAATATCCAGATTTTTAATGTTGATTTGAGTGAGGAATCTCGGGTCGATCAGAGTTTGTGTTTTGGGCATTTTCTGGTGATCAAAGGGTTCTGGTTGGTCGGGATCACAGTTGAAGGTAGCGGGGGAGGTAGGCGATCTCGGGAAAATGGTAGGTGGTTCTATCGACCACTGTGGCGATGTTGCATCGATGAAGTAGGGTTTAAGCTAGGGTTTTGGTCGATGTTGGAATTTAGGCTGCTGCATCATCACCAGAGCACCAGAGTTCATCGGAGGTGGGGGAATAGGTGCGAGGTTGGTCGGCGAAGTTATGGACGAAGTTTCTGAGGTTCTGGTGGTTGGAGGCGTCAGGTCAAGGTGGTTCTTGGTTGAAGGTTTATGTTCCAAATGTCCACGTTTGCTCGATTTCAATTTAGTATATGTGTTGAAGATTAGGCGGTCGAGATCGAATGTGGAGATGGTCTTGGATATGCTGGAGGTAGCGTCGGTGGTCGAAGTCGCTACGTTCATCGATGCATGTGCACGAGGTTCAGTATATCGGTGGTTTAGGAAGAAGGCTGTGACTTGGGGGAAAGCTCGGGGAAATGATGGAGTGGCCCGAGTTTGGCTTCGAGACGTTCATGAGTGGTTTTGCATGATAACAATTTTAAATTTTAAACAGAACAAAGTTAAAAAATAGAGAAGTTACTTGGGTTGGACTCAGGTGGGTACCGGGTTAAAATCGGGTATAAATCCATAACAGTTTTAAATTTTAAATAAAAGAAAGTTTTACAAATTAAAATAAATCAAGTTTTAAACTATTTCTTAAATCAATTTCTTTAAATAATAGATGTTTTAAATATTTGGGTTAAGAAAAGTTGTATGTTTTATTTAACATAAATTGATTAAGTTAATTCTTAAATCTATTTTAAACTTAAATTATATGTGTAATTAAGCAGTTAATTAATAGGGGAAATTGTTTTTAATTTATATGTTAATTATAATTATTTCCAAGATTTATTAAATAAGATTTTAATGATAATTAAGAAACTAATTAAGATAAATGATTTATCTTAAAATTAATTAAGTTCTTTGGTGATTAAAGATTAATTAAATTAATAAAGTAATTAAAAAGAAATTAATCAATTAATAATTAAGGATTAATCAATTAGTAATTAAGGATAAATCAATTAGTAATTAAGGATTAATTAATTAGTAATTAAGGATTAATTAATTAGTAATTAAGGATTAATTAATTAGTAATTAAGGATTAGTAATTAAGGGATTAATTAATAAATAATTATAAAATAATTAATTAATGTAAGTAATTAAGGATGGTTAACTAATTTCATTAATTATATGGTAACAAATGGTTTGTAATTAATTAATGTTAATCAAGCAGGGTTAGGTGATTAATTCATAAATATATAATTAATTAATTTTGAGTTAATTAAATTAATTATAATTGTGGATTAACAAGTCTTGCTTATGAATGATTGATTGTACAGAATGTCTGGATGATTAATAGTATGTTAATCTGTGATGTTCTGTGATATACAATACTTTGGACATAGCTGTGATAAATGTGAGTTATTTATCTGTGTTGAATGCTATGTAAATACAAAGTTCTGAATTGAATTAAATTGTTTACTTAAAGAACTTGGCCTTTAAGTAATGTTTGGATTTCTATGAGACCGGGATCAGATATAAAAATTTGTTATCCGAAACCACATCGATCCAAGTTAAACGATAGGCCGTGAAATTTCAAGTGAAGATCGAGATGAAGTTTCAGAGTGCAAGGGCTATTTTTTGTTAACTCTGAGGGTGATTCCAAAACGAGTGTAACGGAGATAGTGCCTTCGGCTTCGCTCGAACCCGTAACGAACTTGTATGGATGAATGCTATCAGACCATCAACAATGGAGTACGATGAGCATTCCAAGATAAATGTTCTAAAAGGTTATCGTAGCCTAAAGCCTCATCAACCGCAAATGGATAAAGCAGGGGAGTTGCATGCAAGGCTAAGTGGGTAGCACCCAAGTAGGATAAGATTTTCCCCTGTCTAGAGGTCCCTTTATTCGGCTGTGTTGGCAGTTGTTGGCCACAACCGCGGGATCCTCTTATTCAGACTATCCAGTAAGCGGTAGCTCCGGTTTTGTGTTATAGGGGATCAGGGTGGATCCTCGGTACAGTGATCTAGACCACGTACTGTGACGGATGGTACCCCAGTAGCCCTGCCATTGTATGGAATCCAATCTCCAATAAGTGATATCAGACTTGATTGTATACCTATGTATACTGAAATTTAATGATGTAACAATTTCGGCTATGTGAATATTTATTTGAAAACCCAAGACATTATTATAACATAATATGATTTCCTATCAAATGTTTTGGTTATTGTAAGGGAAAAACTTGTCCGTTTTTATTTGTGGAGTCTTACGAGATACCTTTTATTTCAAAGGTTTTCAAGTTAAACAACTTAACCGTTTACTCATACCAGACCCATGTCTGACCCGGAATTTATTCTGTGTTTCTTAAACTCTTGGGTACTCGAATTTTTATGAGTAGCCAGTGATCAGGTTGGCTTGATGAATTTTGCAAAAGCTTAGAGCAGGAGTCTTGGCGTATCTATATATACATCTATTTCCGCTATGTGGGTATCATTTGTCTGTTTGTATTTTGGAATGCAATGGATAGACAGGTCTTCACGACTGTCCACTGTGATGTTGTAATTATGTGACTCTGATGTGTAATTACTATCTAATATCTATGTGATATAATATATTTTTCTGTTTCCGCTGTGAGATTCTGATATTGTTGTTTCTTTCTATCTATTCTCTTTCTACCAGTTTCTTTCTTAATAATGATACCTCTTTCTTTGGAATGAAAGGCGGGTCGTCACAATTGGTATCAGAGCATTAGGTTGAGATAATACCTAGGCTTTGGAGTTGTATCTATCTTGAGAGCGTGTATTTTTAATTTTTATATATCTATATACCTATTTAATTGTTGGGTTACCTGTCCAGGTTGCCAACATGAGTTCTAGAGGAAGGAGAGGTAGAGTTGTGGGCAGCATGATAACCACAAATGGAAGAGCTCCGCATGCTAGCGAGGCTATAAATCCAACGTCGCCTCGAGTAAGTTTTGCTGCTTTGTGCAAGGATTTCGCCAATCTGGGAGGAAAGCCTTTTAAAGGAACAATGTCCATCATTGAAGTTCAGGCTTGGTTACACTCGTGTGAGTGAATTTTTAAGAGTTTGGATCTATCAAATGAGCAAAAGAGAGTGATGGCATCGTGGCAACATCAAGAAGGAGCAGCTGCGTGGTGGGATGCAGTTACCGTGAATATTTCAATGGATGATATTTCTTGGAGTAAGTTTAAGGAACTGTTTAAGAAACAGTTTATGCCTACAGCTGGGAAGACTCATCTGTATAGAGATTTTCTGGATCTGAAGCAGGGAAGTATGTCGGTATCCGAATGTGAGACTAAGTTTAATGAATTATCTCGCTATGGACCTGGCCTTATCGACACACCCCTCAAGAAGAATGACATGTTTGTGCTGGGAATGAGGTCTGAGTTCCATGAGAAGATGACGACACATCTTAAGGGATCATTCATGGAATTGATTGATATGGCATTGAGGTATGAGGAGCTTATGAATAAGGGACCCCTAACATCTGTAGCAGCACTAAATGGAACTTCTTCCAATTTGAACAAAAGAAAATTCAACCCGAATTGGAAGAAGCAAGGCAAAGGGAAACATGGAGGCAACAATGGAGCTCGTAAGTGTTATGTATGTCAACAAGAGGGTCATTTAGTTAAGCAATGTCCCAAAGGAAGAACTTAGCAGCACCAGCGTCAATGTGGACCCTATTCCGCAATATTTCAAAAGTCTTTGTGTTTCAACTGTCAACAGCCAGGGCACATGGTGAAGGCTTGTCCGCTTCTTCAGAGAGCTTAGCCAACCAAGGTGTTTTCTATTCAAGAAGGACCGTCATCTTCTTCAGATAGGAAAGGCAAAGACGTTCGGGAAGGTACTTTGCTTTTATATGGAATTTTTGATAGAGTTTTGTTTGGTTCTTGTGCTTCTCTTAGTTTTATTTCTTTGGATACGATAGAGAAGCTTCATCTTACCCCTAGTATTATGGACCACCCTATTTTGTATCTAATCCTATAGGGGGAGTGACCAAGTTAGATAAGGCCTATAGAGGCCTAAGAACTTCTTATCTGTCTCGTAGTTTCTCTTGTGACCGATTTGTATTGGATTTCAAAGGATTTGACCTTATTCTAGGAATGGATTGGTTGGACAAGCATAAAGCTGTCTTGATTTGTGAAGAGAGAACTATGACTTTGTAAACTGAGTTCGATAGGATTGCAAAAGTGACTTGCGATAGTTCTTGAGCTCATATGAGTAGTTTGTTGCACGGAATCGAAGCATCTCTAGAAGATATAGAATCCATCGAAGTGGTCAAAGATTTTTTGGATGTCTTCAAAGAAGTTAAAGATTTGCCCCTGCATCGGGAGATAGAGTTTCGGATCAACTTTGTTTCGGGAGAAATACCTGTTGTTCAAATCAGTAGAAGGATGGCACCGAGAGAGAGAGAGAAGAGTTGGTGAAGCAGATCCAAGATTTCTTAGAGAGAGATTTGATCCGGCCTAGTTATTCTAGTTGGGTTTCTGCTGTAGTCTTTATGACCAAGTCGGATGGGTTATTGAGATTATGTGTGGATTATCGGGGGTTGAATAAGGTAACTATTATGAATAAGTATCTCTTGCCCCATATAGACGATCTTTTTGATCAACTCCATGGAGCTTCTGTTTTCTCCCAGTTGGATCTAGCTTCGGGTTTTCACCAGCTAAGGGTAGCTGAGGATAGTATACCCTTAACTGCATTCAGAGGACCCAATTATTTTTATGAGTGGCTAGTTATGCCCTTTGGGCTAACCAACGCTCCAGCCTATTTTATGGATCTGATGAACCTAGTTTTCCGGGATGTGCTGAACGAGTTCATGCTCGTGTTCATCGACGACATTTTCGTCTACTCCAAGTTTGAGGAGGAGCATAAGCGACATTTGGAGATAGTTTTGGAGACTTTTAGGAGGCACGTACTGAAGGCTAAGTTTTTTAAGAGCCATTTCTGGAAGTAGGAAGTTAGATTTTTGGGGCATATTATATTTGGAGAGGGTATTTCGGTAGATCCGGCCAAGGTAGCAACTATTTAAGAGTGGAAGCAACCGCAGACTCCCATGGAAGTCTACAATTTTCTTGGTTTGGCAGGGTACTACAAGAAATTTATCAGGGACTACTCTAAGATTTCTTCGCACTTGACCAAGTTGACTAGGAAAGGAGTAAATTTTAAATGGACCCCTAAATGTGAAGAGGCATTCCTGTATTTGAAGGAAAGGCTAACCCATGCACCCGTTCTAGCTATTCTAAGTTCGAAGTCTACATCAATGCTTGTGGAGCAGGGCTGGGTGCTATGCTTATGCAGAATGGGAAAGTGATTGCATATGCGAGTAGGATGTTGATGCCACATGAGAAGAATTACGCTACGCATGATCTGGAATTGTTGACCATCGTCTTTGCTCTGATGAATTGGAGGCACTATCTGTTGGGAGAGAATTTAGAGCTTTTCACAGATCATAAACCTTTGGAATACCTTTTCTCCCTAAAGGATCTAAATTTGAGATAGCAGAGGTGGGTAGAATTTTTATCATCATATGATCTAGATATTCTTTATACTCTAGGGAAAGCGAATGTTTTGGCGGATGCTCTAAGTAGGAATGCAGTTTTGGCTATTTTGGAAGTTGTTCCGTCTCTGGTTGAAAGGATTGCGAGTAGGCAAGGATCGGATAGAAGTTTGAGTGCAATCATTAGGAAAGTCAAGAATGGCCAGTCTCTTGTTTTGAGATTGATGACCAGGAAACTTGAGGATCAACGGGAGAATTTGTGTTTCGAATTTCAAGGATTTGAGGCAAGAAATTTTACCGGAGAGTCACCGCTCCAAGCTGGGTATCCACTCGAGGATTTCAAAGATGTTTAAGGATATGAAGAGAGTTTTCTGGTGGCCAAACATAAAGAAGGATGTTGCTACTTTCGTGAATGGATGTGCGATCTGTCAACAGGTAAAAGGTGATCAACAGAAGACCGCAAGATTGTTGCAGCCTCTGGAAGTCCCAAATTAGAAATGGGAAATGATATCAATGGATTTCGTCGATGGGTTGTGAAGGAATAGAAAAGGAAATGAAGGAATATGGGTAATTGCAGACCGGCTGACCAAGAGCGCCAACTTTATTCCGGTTAAGGCAACCAGAATTGTAGCGTCTTTAGCAGAGATTTCCTTGAAGGAGATCGTCAGGTTGCATGGAGTGCCGGTCAGCATAGTAAGTGACCGTGACCCAATCTTTACCAATAAATTTTGGGATGCTCTGCAGACCGCTTTGGGTACAAGATTGAGTTTAAGTACAGTTATCACCTCTAGACTGACGGACAAACGGAAAGGCTGAATCGTATTCTAGAGGACATGACGAGGGCTTGTGTTTTGGATTTCAGTGGATCTTGGGAGTACCAACTGCATTTTGTGGAATTATCATACAATAATAGTTATCAGGCAAGCATTAAGATGGCACCCTATGAAGCTTTGTATGGGAGGCCTTGTAGATCACCGTCCTGTTAGGTAGAATTGGGAGATTGTCTCGTCCTTGGTCCAGAATTGATCCGAGAGGCATCTGCGAAGGTGGAGCTAATCGAGAAGAGAATGAAAGAAGCCCAGGATCGTCAGAAGAGTTATGCGACAAGAGATGAAGGCAATTGGAATTCGAAGTCGAAGATTTGGTTTTTGACAAGGTTTCCCCAATAAAAGGAGTGATCAGATTTGGACCGCTCCATGTACTCGACAGAATTGGTGCTTTGGCCTACAAAATTGAATTGCCAGAACGGATAGCTGGGATTCACAATGTTTTTAACGTATCTCATCTGAGGAAGTACGTGTACGACCCATCTCTAGTCGTGAAACTGGCAGTGCAGGAAGATTTAGAGATCGAACCGGACTTAACTGTAGTTAGGCAACCAGTCCAAATAGTTGATCAAGATGAGAAGCAGCTCAGAAACAAAGTGGTGAAGCTGGTCGAGGTTCAGTGGAGCGAGGATCCCAGAGATTGTACTTGGAAAACTCAAGATAGTGTTAGGAAAGCCTATCCGGATTTGTGTCTGGATAGTTAGAATTGTTGTTTGAATGAATTGTTTGTTTGGATGTTAGTGTATGACTGATATGTATGCTTGAATTGTTTGAAATAAAAGCTTTTGGATTATCTTTTGCTTTTAAATTTCAAGGACCAAATTCTTTTAAGGAGGGAGGAATGTGATATCCCTTAATTTTAGGCAAATAAATATGTGATAATCTTCTTTTATAAATTATATAAAATGAGCAAAATTATTCTTTTTCAAACAAATGAAATATGTGTTGTTTATGTATGTATGTATATAAATAGATTTTAAATAGAATTTGAAACTGAATTTGAAATTCAAAAGATAAATATCTAAAAAAAATTGGATTTAAGAATAATATATATATGATTTTAATTAGTACGCAATTAGTTTTATATCATTTTATTTAAAAGAATTTATAAATATAAATAAAGGAAATATATTAAACTAAATAGAAAATGAAATATAAAATTATATAAAACATATTAAAAATAATTCGCACATGCAAATTAACAAATGTAATAGCATGCAATTTAAACAGGTGTCACATTATTTATTTTCTTTTTTTAAAATAAAATTAAAAATCAGGTTATAGATCTCATCTCTTCTTTACACCTTCATTTTCTTTTCCTATCTTTAATTTCAAACTTTTTCAAAACCTGTAAACAAACCAGAAAGAAAAATTCATCTAACAACAACTCTTTCAAATCTCAAACCTGTAGCAGATTCAACTAAATCAAAACATAAATTCATCATTGTTTAAAGCAAGATTTTAACTCAATTAAGTTTTCAGTTTACAAAGTTTCAAAAGATCAAGCACTTTCTAGATTTTTTTCAAGTATAAAGCTCCCTGTTCAACATCATATCTGGTGAGTAAACAAAGCTTTAACCTATTTTAACTTGTTGCATGTGATGGATATATGAAATAATGTTGTGATAGTTGTTTGCATAAATGAAATTTTGCTTGCATGCTTGTAAATATGCAGATGGTTGAGTGTGCATACCTGGATACACACACACATCTCTGTTTTTAAGTTAACAGGTTAAAACAAAGAATAAATTCAATCTCTCTTCCTCAAATCTCTTATTTCTGATGATGTTTAAACAAAAAGTATTTAGATTAACAAGATCTTAATTTCAAAAATATTTTTAAGTATAATAAGTTTGAATTTTTCTAGAAAATCAAGAAACACGATGGAACTCTGAAAACATGTTAAATTCGAACATCATGATTCTTTGATTCACCTATGTAATCTAAATCATCTTCAAAAATCATGAATTTTAGAGGTAAAATCTAGATTTTTAATGTTGATTTGAGTGAGGAATCTCGAGTTGATCAGAGTTTGTGTTTTGGGCATTTTCTGGTGATCGGAGGGTTTTGGGTGGCCGGGATCACTGCTGGAGGTAGCGAGGAGGCAGGTGATCTTGAGAAAAATGGCAGGTGGTTCTATCGACCACTATGGCGATGGTGCATCGACGAAGTAGGGTTTAAGCTCGGGTTTTGTTCGAGGTTGGAATTTAGGCTGTTGCATCGTCACCGGAGCACCGATGTTCATCGGAGGTTAGGAAATAGGTGCGAGGTTGGTCAGAAAAGTTATGGACGAAGTTTCGAAGGTTCTAGTGGTCGGAGGTGTCAGGTCGAGGTGGTTCGTGGTTGATGGTTTCTGTTCCAGTTGTCCATGTTTTCTCGATTTCGATTTAGTGTATGTGTTGAAGATAGGAGGTCGGAATCGAATGGGGAGTTGGTCGTCGATGTGCTGGAGGGAGCATCGATGGTCGGAATCGCTTCATTCATTGGTGCACATGCAGGAGGTTCGGTGTATCAGTGGTTCGGGAAGAAGGCTGTGTTTCGGGGAAAAGCTCGAGGAAATGATGGAGTGGCCCGATTTTGGCTTCGAGACGTTCGTGAGTGGTTTTGCATGATAACAGTTTTAAAGTTTAAACATAAAAAAGTTTAAAAAAAAAGAGAGAAGTTTCTTGGGTTGGACTCGGGTGGGTACCGTGTTAAATCGGGTATATATCTAGATAGTTCTAAAATTTAAATAAAAAGCAAGTTTTAAAAATTAAAATAAATCAAGTTTTAAAGTATTTCTTAAATCAATTTCTTTAAATAATAGATGTTTTTAAATATTTGGGTTAAGAAAAGTTGTATGTTTTATTTAACTTAAATTAATTAAGATAATTCTTAAGTTTATTTTAAACTTAAGTTAAATGTGTAATTAAGTAGTTAATTAATAAGGTAAAAAAAATTGATTTATATGTTAATGATAATTATTTCCAAGATTTATTAAATAATATTTTAATGATAATTAAGAAATAAATGAAGATAAATGATTTATCTTAAAATTAATTAAGGCTTAGGTAATTAAATATTAATTAAATTAATGATGTAATTAAAAAGAAATTTATTAATTAATAATTAAGGATTAATTAATTAATAATTAAGAATAAATTAATTAGTAATTAAGGATTAATTAGCTAGTAATTAAGGATTAATTAATTGGAAATTAAGGATTAATTAATTAGTAATTAAGGGATTAATTAATAAATTATTATAAGATAGTTAATTAACGTAAGTAATTAAGGATGGTTAATTAATTTCATTAATTAGATAATAACAAATGGTTTATAATTAACTAACGTTAATTAAGCAGGGTTAGGTGATTAATTCATAAATAAATAATTAATTAATTTTGAGTTAATTAAATTAATTATAATTATGGATTAACAAGTCTTGCTTATGAATGATTGATTGTATAGAATGTCTAAATTGATTAATAGTACGTTAATCTGTGATGTTCTGTGATATACAATACTTTAGATATAGCTGTGATAAATGTGAGTTATTTATCTGTGCTGAATGCTGTGTAAATACAAAGTTCTAAATGGAATTAAATTGTTTGCTTAAACAACTTGGCCTTGAAGAAACGTTAGGATTTTGATGACATCGGGATCGGATATCAAAATTTGTTATCTGAAAACCACATCGATCCAAGTTAAATGATAGGTCATGAAATCTCAAGTGAAGATCGAGATGAAGTTTCAGAGTGCAAGGGCTATTTGTCGTTAACTCTGAGGATGATTCCAAAACGAGTGTAACGGAGATAGTGCCTTGGATTTCGTTCGAACCTGGAACGAACTTGTATGGACGAATGCTATCAGACCAACGTCAATGGAGGACGATGAGTATTCGAAGATAAAAGTTGTAAAAGGTAATCGTAGCCTCAAGCCTCATCAACCAAGAATGGCTAAAACAGGGGAGGTGCACGCAAGGCTAAGTGGGTAGCAACCTATATGATAAGATTTTCCCCGTCTAAAGGTCCCTTTATTCGGCTGTGTGGGCGGTTGTTGGCCACAACTGCGGGGTTGTCTTATTCGGACTATCCAGTAAAGGGTAGCTCCGGTCTTGTGTTCCAGGGGATCAAGGTGGATCCTCGATATACTAATCTAGACCACATACTATAACGGGCGGTACCCTAGTAGCCCTACCATTGTATGGAATCCAATCTCCAATAAGTGATCCCGGACTTGGTTGTATACCTATGTATGTTGGAATTTAATAATGTAACAACTTCGGCTATGTGAATATTTATTTGAAAAACCTAGACACTATTGTTATATAACTAGATTTCCTATCAAATGTTTTGGTTATCGTAAGCGAAAAACTTGTTCGTGTTTATTTGCGGAAGTCTTATGAAATACCTTTTATTTCAAAGGTTTTTCAAGTTAAACAACTTAACCGTTTACTCATTCCAAACTCATGTCTGACTCGGAGTTTATTTTTTATTTATTAAACTCTTGGGTACTCAAATTTTGATGAGTAACCAAGTGATCAGGTGGCTTGACGAATTTTGGAAAAGCTTGGAGTAGGAGTCTTGGCGTATCTATACATATATCTATTTCCGCTGTGTAGGTATCATTTGTCTGTTTGTATTTTGGAATGTAATGAATAGACAGGTCTTCACGACTGTCTACTATGATGTTGTAATTATGTGACTCTGATGTGTAACGACTATGTAATATCTATGTGATATAATATATTTTCCCGTTTCCTCTGTGAGATTCTGATACTGTTGTTTCTTTCTTTCTATCTATTCTCTTTCTACGTATTTCTTTCTTAATGATGATACGTCTTTCTTTGGAATGAAAGGCGGGTCATCACAAAAATGGACATGGACAATGAAATAGTGTTTGTTCTCTACTTGTTTTCCACCTCTTACTTTGATTATTCTACATTGCTGTGATGATTTTCAACTTGTTTGCTCCACTTGAATGAATCAAAACCTTCTGTAGATTAATTTATAACATAGAGATGTTTTAGGGAATGTTTTTAGCTTATTGAATAATGAAAAGTATTTCCATAAACTTGTCTCACTTTGTCTCTACTTAATTACGTTATTTACTTCTTTTGTTCGTACCGTGCCTTTGTGATGATCTTGAGCTAAATTTACACCCTAAAAATACATTAGAGTTTGGTTCATAGCATGAATGATTTTTGAAATAGCTTACTCACTGTGTTTTTGTTCTAGATAATAGAAGTGAGTGTGTATGCCCATATCAATTTAAGTTGTAACAGTAACGCCCAAAAGAGATGTTCAGTGCTGCAACTGGTAATTGCACCAATATAAATTAATATGCATGCAATTCACAATTGCATCCATATTTCATATGTTGTTTTAAAAAATGTATCTTTTAACACTTATGTGGTAGAAACAAATTTAAAGTAGTTTTAAAACTAGTCTAAAACTATAATAAGTTTTAAAAGTTTGATATAAAATGAAATTGAGTTATTGTTATAACATTTATTTATAATCAAAATTTTGTATTCATTAATATTTTTCTTAAACATAAGAAATACCAAAAGAGTACTTAACACTTTTTAGTTAGCATTAAGCACTTTTTTTAAATTGTTAAAGAAAAGCACCACTGCCATAGTGTTTAAGTAATAGAAATTAGATGACATTACTGACCTGCATGCTGACTTCAATTGAAATGGTGCGAGAGGAATAAACATCAACCCCCAACAACCGAGAAAAGATGTAGCCAAAGAAGAAGCCAGAGTCATGAGGAGCAAAGACAACTAAAATTATTTGTAGTCCATATTTTAATATTGCAGTTGCATTTTGAGCTATACCACCATCGTATAAAATTGTTGCAATTGCAACAAATATAAGTGGCATTACAAGAGAAACTATATCAACCAATTAATAAAAGTATTGTTCAAAACCGTGCCTGAAACTATTAGAGCAAGCACCACCTATTAATAGTTAATAATCAGAGAAAAAGTGGTAAGTGAAATTACCTCGATCAGACTGGGTAATAATTCTCCAGCTTAAAATAAGGCTTATGCAACAACCTTTGTATTCGGGATGGTTGCACATTGTTGGATCTGCTATGTAGGTGGAAATTGTGTTGCTCCAACTACAACGGTTATAATACTACTCTGTCAATTTTAATACATAATTATCTAATGTTGTAGAAATACTTGACGAGAGATTGCTCATGTGAGAACATTCACGTCTCAAATACAAGAAAATATAAATATTTTCCTTCTACAAAAGTTGCATTTTTCTCCATTTACACACAATAAACAAACTCTTAGCATTAATTAACCACCCACTAAATAACGAAAAGCTATATTCACATAAAACATCAGTCTTGTCCATGAACTTGAATTAGTGTTAAAATTATCCAAAAAAGTATCGGTAACTACCAGCAGAATTTGGGAAGTCAGTGTTTTTAGATAAGAATGAGCATAACACGAACATCCATAACCATTAGACATGGTAAAAAAATATGAAAACACAAAAGTCGAAAATCAAATAAAACTACAAAAGTCCCCAAATTAATTACCACGGCAACACATTACAAAGAACTGGGACTCTTCCAACTTCATTGATTCCTATTAAGCAAGGCTTGGATGCCCACTTTGGTAGCGTAGCTGAACCCATTGTTATGCATTAACGTGAGCTTATAATTTTAGAAACCCTAGTTTGTCCTGTTATTTATCTAATACTTAAGTTAAACCTCATTCATATTTGGCAGCGAGCGAAGGTAGCATCTTTCTTAGGCACAAAAATTACTAGCAGTGGCATTTTTAGCCAACACCCAATCCAAAAACAAAGCTTACGGCATTGCTTAGAGATGTGGTATTCTCTAAATCGATTTAGGAGATAGGGTTTTTCCGATTGAAAAATAAAGAATGAAAAATGATATGCGAGAGAAAAGAAGCGAAAGGATAAATGAAAAATTATTGGAAAAATGAAAATTTGTAGCGGTCGGCAAAAAAGGTGTGAAGGTGAAAAAAAAAGAAGTCAATTGCTTTAGTTCTTGCCACAGCCGAAGCAAATAACCTATATTTGCATCAACTAGAAACGAAAATTGAAGAAAATTGTATATTTTATTTTCTAATGCTTTACAAATACCAACTGCTACGGTTTTTAAGGAAGAATCGAAGTAAATCATACTATTCGCTTCGGTTGCTAATTATATATATATATATATATATATAGACTAGTAGAATGTATTTGTAATTTTACCTTTAATTATATATATATATATCATACTCCAAAATCTATGAATTTTGACTATAAAAGTAGTTGCGACCACAATATGAAAAGATGGATTAGGCAATTATAATTTGGAACAATAAGTAGAGTTAAATTTATGCGCTTACCCTGATTATCTCACGGTGTGTAGGCCATACCATAAGCCATTAACCAAGAAGAGCATGAGCATGATATATAAAAGGATCCTTGAAGCTAGATGATACTCGACTCCTTTGTTGGGCCAGAACTACCCTTTTTATTGTGGATTTCCATAGATTGCCAATTGAAGATGTAAATTTCATCCAAATAGGTGGAAAGTAAAACCAATATATTGCAAGCATCCGAAAGTAACATGTGAAAAAGAATCCGACAAGTTACTGCAAGAATGTGTGCATTAACCACCACAAGATGGTGGTTGGATTTTTAATATATTTTCTTGATAAGAAAAGGTTAAGAATATACGAGAAAAGAAGAAATGTCCAAAAGAAGCGATAATTAAGGTCCAGTTTTAGGTTCGATCCCATGTAAAAGAATTTGATAAAAAAGTTTTGAAAATTCCTTGAAACCATTCGACTGATTTTTCAAAGGATTTATTTTAATCAATATACCCCATCATTGAAAAGCTTTTTTTGAAAAAGGAAGAAAATTTTAAATTTATATGCTATTTAGATGTTTCTATTGAAGTTTAAAATTGGTCAGATAAAAAACTTTTGGTTGAAAGGTTTTTGGTGATGGGGTTTTTCATTTTTGAAATGAATGAAAAAGAAGGTGTAGTTTGGCTCGATCATTTTTCTATTTTTGTAAATTTAGTAGTTCCTTTTTAAAGTTCTTCCTAAGGGGTGGATAAATGAAAATAGTACTTAACTGAAATGAGGTAAAGATAATACAAGGGTAAGAGTGGCCGATAATGAAAAGAGGAAGAATATTCCCATATAAGGGAAATAGAGAGAAAAACAACTAAAATTGATTTATATGTATCTCTTTTCATGTTGATGAAGTAGAGCCCAAAGATTAAAGCAATAAGCGAACACACTGCAATGAGTTAATGAGGAAAATAATAAAAAAGGAAAAGAGCTATGTAAGAAGAAGTCACTTGAAGACAATTTTGGTAAGATAAATTTTAATAGTAGTAATATTAGAAATTTAAATAGGAACGAAATTAGGAATTTATATTAAAATAATATTAGTAATCTAGTTATGAATAATGTTGGAAATTAGAAGCAAAGCATAAGAAAAATGAATAGTTCTCATAAATATATGCAATAATTGCGCATGTCTTTAAAGACACCCTCAAATGCTATAGGTTGGAAGTGGAAATAACATGAGTAGTAGGAAAGTAATACAATGGTAGTTATCTTTGTCTACTTCAGCTTTTATTGTTTAAAGTTATAGAAGATGTTTAAAAAAAAATTTGGTATGACAATTAATTTTTTTGAATGTAAAGCAATGTTTTGAGTTGGAAATGCTACTGTTAAAGAAGTAAGCTTTAGTTAAAGAAAGCTTTTAAAAGGTGAAAGTTGGCTAGAATGGGAAACTTTTCATGGATTCTTTTTGAAACCAAGCAATTTTTGAATTTAATAAAAGGGTTTCGAAGTTTATATGTTCAACGATAAAAGTTTTGGATTAAGTTCTTCATGATTGTGAAGTTCTAGTTTTATAAAGAGTGGTGAAAACCAAACCAATTTTTGATATGGCGTAGATATGGATGACTGCCTAGGTAAGATAGGTTAAAGGTCAAGGCTATGAAAAAAATAGCTATGAATGCTCATAGAGTACTAATGAAGGATCCCCATTGAATATAAGGAAAGTTGTTATGAACATAGGAATGTTCTAATTAAAAATGTATGAAAACCATAAGAAGAACCTTCAAAGGAATTAAGAATGGTATAAAATTACAAATTTTTGATTCCTAAAGTATACTTCTATGAAAGATCAAAGATTAAAAAAATAAATGCCAAAATTTGAGAATACTATCAAGAGAATTTGATTGAAAGAAGATAGTAGTATAATTGGAGAAGAGGGTAATGAGATGATAAACACACAAAGAATGTTGGTTGACTCAATGTTAAAGAAGGCAAGGTAGGTGGTAGGAAAGTTAATCTACCAAGCCAATTTTCTGATGTAATTCTAAATGTGCATAATTTATATTTCGCACCCACGGCAGTGTGGGAATGAACAATTAATCCACAATCGGGTGTAATAATTGAAATACTGGATGAACTTTATTGTTAGTAACACATATATTGATTTTGATGACAATAACTGTGTAAATACAGGTACCAATGTTTTTCCAAGTTGTATAGAATATTTTGCACGATATCATATAGGATTATACAAGTATAGTATAATAAAGTTTGAAGACTAATCAATAAAAAGGCTAGAGATCAAGATTCAGAGATGATAAAGATATTTAAAGACTCATGAGTTTCGAGACGAAAATAAGAATAGTTTAAGAATATATACAATAGCAAATAGACATAATTTGTCAAGGTCCTTGGATAACAACTGTCTGGCCTTTGAATTCTCTTATAAAATTACTTAGTATAAAAATATTTATTTTATTTTTCAAAGTATAATTTTACCAATATTTTATAAGAGTTTTATATATTAAAAGTATTTACAAACTATGTTTTAAACTTTTATAAATTATAAGAATTTTATAAACAATTTAAATGGATTATTGTTTTTCAAAATTAACAAGGATATGTCGATATACCCTACCTAAGTATGTCGGTATATAGACTGTTGGAGAGATGCCTTTTGACTTTTGAGCAGTTTTGATTTTTGGTTACATCTCTTCAAGAATAGACACGTCCTTTCAAACACTATACAAAGAGGACAAAATGAATTTTAGTAACTATTTTCTTCACTTTCTTCTTACTCCAAATTCTCATTATATATTTCACAAAATCTACTTTCTATACTATTCAAATTCACTCAAATTCAATCTCTACTTTACCACATTCATTTTATACAATTTACTCATTGATTTGCAAGTATTCTCTCAGCGATTCAAAGACAAAAGTGTTATAAAAGGGCTATAGGATATTTTTTATCCAACATACAACTATTTACATTTGGGAATCAACAACTCTCTACAACTATTGTTTAGGTATGCTTATTTCCCATTCAAATCAAGTGGCTATGTTTGTTACCTGTTCAAATCACATTGATGTGCTTATTGCTTGGTCAAATCAAGCTAGTATACCCTGAGTTCAAAAAATCAGGAGGGTGTGTCTCGTTGCCTTGAAATTAAAGCTGTATTTTGATTTGCTTAGTACTTCTTTAAAGTGGGTGTTTGAAAGAAAATCTTCATATATACCATACAGGATTGGATTGGTTAACCCAAACTAGTGTAAAAACTCCTAATGTCATCTCTTTTACTTTTGCTATATACATATATATATATACACACACACGTATATATACATACATACATATATATATTTGTGATCACCTGTTAGTATATATCTACGATTGATTATATGTGTTTGATGCAAATATTGAAATAAGTCAAAAAGTTCATATAAAACATTATTCGTCCCCCTCTAGTGTTAAAGTAGCATTAAGATCCATTTACTTTAGTACTATATAGTTCCCCACATTTGGTATCATAGCATTAGGTTTTCCAATACTCATTATTTGATTTCTAAAAAGTAAAATACTAGTAATATTGGTAGCATATTATCTAACATTTTTGAAAGAAAAAAATTGTAAAATCCTTATGATTCTATTAAATAAATTAGGAGCTAATAATATTAAAAAAATCACTAGATCATGTGGAAGTGTATAAAGTAAATTTGCAAGAACATGTATGTTATATGGAAGATATTAAACAGGCACCTGATAACCATACAATACAATTCAAGAAGGAGAAATTGATATTACATAATGGATGCTCATGACATATGGCTGGAAATCTATAGATTTTAAATGACACAATTTATAAAGATGGTGGGACAATTAAGTTCGTAGGTAACTCAAAAAGATGTGTCATCAACATTGGCAACGTTGGTGGCTCTAAGACTCCTATTATTTCTAATGTTTTGATAGTTAATAATTTAAAATATAATCTGATTCACATTATTCAATTATGTGATAAAGGTTTCAAAATTAAGTTTGAAAAAGACATCTGCCATATCGAAGATAATGAGTTTATAATCATTTTTGTAGGAGTTAGAAAACGTAACATTTACAGTTTGAGTATGAAAGTATTTAATGATAACCTCTGTCTTTTGGTCGAATCCAGTAACCTATGGATTTGGCATAAATGATATGGTCATTTAAATCTCAGACATTTATCCAAAATAATGAGATATGAACTCGTTAGAGGTCTTCCAAAAGTGAGGTTTAGTGTCAATAACTTATGTGATGCTTGTCAACTTGGAAAAATTTACAAAGTTTATTTAAACGAAAAGACATGATTTCGACTACATATCCTTTAGAATTTCTTCACCTAGACCTTTTAGACCATCACAAGTTCAATCAATTAATCATAATAGATATGTTTTTGTAATAACAGATGATTTTTAGGATATACTTGAATAATTTTTCTTAGACATAAAAGTGATGCAATTGAGATGTTTAAAATTTCACTAAGAAAATTCAAAATCAAAAGTTAATTAAAATTAAAACCATATGAACTGATCATGTTAGGACTATGCTTAATGATAGTGATTTAGCTAAAAAAAATTGGGATGAAGCAGTTGCTATAGCATATTATATTTTGAATAGAATTTTGTTAAGAACATTGACACAGAAGCTCGTCATGATATCTGCCAATTTCATTCTTTTAACTAGTTGTGGGAGAATTCGCAAATTGCAACTAGAAAAAAAGAACTACTTCATCCGATTAGTTTCGGGTCGTTTCATCGGACATGCATATTTTTTCTTTTCCGACGGATCCAAAAGTACCCGTGGAGGCCAAAGAAATCACTCGACCTCGTACATCTGTGCATGTGTTGCCTGAGACTCAAACCCGGAACACTGTTAGTGCTCCATTTTCCCATTGAGGCCGAACCACCTTATGAATTATATTTTGAAAAAAAAACCTAATTTATCTTATTTTAAAATTTCTAGTAGTAATGTTTTATATTAAGTACAAAAGATAATCCAGATAAATTTGATGCTATATCAGATAAAGGTATATTTATTGGTTATTCAAATAATAATAAGGCCTATAGAGTTTTTAATACTAGATCTAACACTATGGAAGAAACTTTACATGTTTCATTTGATGAAAATTTCAAAATAACCAATAAAAGTAATGTTGAGGAAGAAAATCTCAAACCGTGAAAGAATAACGAAACTATAAATAATAAGACTACTAACAATAAAAATAATAGTACCGATAATTCAAATCTAAATAAAAGAATGAAATTTTTGAAAGACCATCCTAAGGAAAATATTCTAGGAAGTATAAAACTTGTTGTAAGAACTAGAAATCAACTAAATAAAATGAGTAATGTAGCATTATTTCAATTAACGAACCCAAAAATCCAAAAGAAACATCATTATATGATTCATGAGTTCTTGCCATGCAAGGAAAACTGAAACAGTTCACTCGAGATGATGTTTATTAATTAGTGTCGCGACCACAAAATTAATCTATAGTTGGAGCTAAATGGATTTATAGAACTATACTAAATGAACAAGGAGAAGTCATAGGAAATAAAGCATGATTGGTTGCATAAGGATATAGCCAAGAAAAAGGATAGACTTTGATGAGACCTTTGCCCCAGTAGCCATATTAGAAGCCAGACGAATTCTCTCGCTTTTGCAAATCATAATAATTTTAAATTATTTCAAATGAATGCCAAAATTGCATTTTTAAATGTTTTTATTAAAGTAGAAGTATTTGTTGAATAACCACCACTTTTGAAGATGTAAAAATTTATAACCATGTTTATAAATTAAAAAAGGCATTATATGGTTTTAAACAAGCACCTAAAGCTTGGTATGTAAGACTCAAACCATACTTAGTTCAATCCAATTTTGAAATATGTAACGTAGATACTACGCTATTTATAAAAAGAGTCGACAATGTTATTCAACTTATACAAATATATGTAGACGACATTATTTTTAGGTCACAAATGAACTACCAAACAAAAAATTTGTTGATATAATCACCAAAGAATTGGAAATGAGTCATGTGGGAAAATTAATATTCTTTTTAGGCTTACAAATTAAATGATTGAGCAATGGAATATTTGTAAATCAAGAAAAATATGCTAAAGAATTAGTAATGAAATTTGGAATGTCACAAGTGGCAAGCCAGCACCCATGACACTAGTGAGAACTTAATAAGGAAGACAAATCTAAAGACATTGACCAAAAAGTATATGCGACAAACTCTAAGATATTTCGATTTAAATTTAAAACAATCGCAATATATTGTAATAATACCAGTGTAATAAATTTATCTACAAATCCAACACATCATGCCAGGACAAAACATATAGATATAAGACGCCATTTTCTAAAAGATAACGAAAAAAATTAGAACTTATGAATGCAGAAAATCAAATAGATGATATTTTAGCGAAATAATTAGCCTTAAATACTTTAATTAAATTAAGAAGAGAGTTTGGAATATATTCATTTACAAAAATATAAAAATAATAACTTTTATTATTTAAAATAATAAAGAAATATGAAAAATAAATATCTTGTATATGTCGACATATCTATATATCCTATATTAACATATCTAGCTGTTTCCAGAAAAACGCTTTCCCCTCCTTCTTTCAAAGTTTAAAATCCAACTATATAACCATAATATTTTGACTTCAGGCCTAATTTCCTATCTTCTTCCTTTTGAAAACTCTAAATTAATTAATTAAAAATGGACCCATCAAATTCGAAATGCCCTAAAGAAGAATCTAGCCCCTTTCGCGACTTCACATTCTCCAAACTCGAAATTAAAGAAGACTTAAAGCAGTCCTCGCTATTGTTACTGAAATGGAAGTCTTAAAACTTCATTGCAAGAATGAGCAAGAAAGGCAAGGAAGGTTATTAAGAAATCTACAAATGCATGTTTTAGATAATGTAGAAAATCCAATCATCATCGTAGAAGATTCTCAAGTTAATCTTGGTATTCATAATACTTTGAATCAAGATGATGAAGAGGAAGATAAGAAGAGAATGATGAGGATGAAGATGGAGTTGGTTGCGTAGGAGAGGTCCATTGGTAATTTGGTAGAACATAAAGGGAATTTTTGTCTTCATTATTCAAATTTCTTCATCCACGGATCACTTGTAGTTAAATCAAAACACTAAAATTGGAAAATAATAAATGATTTGGGTTTACATTGATTTTAGGTCTGATTATTTGTTTAGTTTGAATTTAGAGGTTTGTTTAAGTTTTATTGTATAGTTTGGTTTGTATTTAAACTTATGTAAGTGATGTGTTTAAATGTTTGACTTGAATTAATGACATTGTTTGGTTTGGTTTGATTGATTAATATGAATGACATGTGTTGAAAGTATGGTTGAAATAAATGTAATTATAATTAGGTTTGTGTATATATATTTATTTCCTAGAAATATTATTTTTATAGTTATTATTGATTTTTTTTCCATATTCACATACATACGTCGTGTTTAAGGGAAGTTTATTTTTTCAACCATTTTTGTTGATAGCGGAGGGGAACATAAAATATAATATATGCATATACTAAGGGATAGTCATACAAAAATAGCGGGCTAACCAATTTAGAGGGAGTTACATTATGTTTTATAATAAAAATATTTTACATGGTTGTCATCATCAAAAAGAGAAGATTGCTAATACCGTATGTATTGATTTTGATGAGAACAACCGTAAAAAATAGGTACTAATGTTTTCCCAAGTTATATAGAATATTTTTCAGGATATTATATAGGTTTATACAAGTATAAGATAATCAAGTTTAAAGACTGATCAGTAAAAAGATTAGAGATCAAGATTCAGAGATGACAAATATATTTGAAGACTCGTGAGTTTAGAGAGGAAAACAAGAATAGTTTAAGACTTATATCATAGGAAATAAACATTAGAATAATTTTTTAAATCCTTGGATAGCAACCATCTATTCTTTGACTACTCTCTTATCAAAATACTTATTATCAAAATATTTATTTTATTTTCAAAGTATAATTTCACAAATATTTATTAAGGGTTTTATATAATAAAGTACTTAAAAATTTTGTTTTAGAATTTTACAAATTATTATAATTTTATAAACACTTTAAATTAATTAGTGTATTTCAAAATTAACGTGGGTATGTCGACAACCCCCACCTCAGTATGTCGACATGTCGACCATTAGAGAGATGCCTTTTGAATTTTGGATAGTTGTGATTTTTGGTCACGTCTCTTTGCAAATAGATATGTCTCTTCAAACATTATATAAAGGAGAATGGAAAACACATTTTAATAATTACTTTCACTATTTCTTCTTACTTCAAATTCTCATTATATATTTCATAAAATCTACTTTCTATACTCTTCAAATTCAATCTCCACTTTACCACATTCATTCTATAATATCTACTCACTGGTCTGCAAGTATTCTCTCAACAATTCAAATATCAAAGTGCTATCAAAGAGCTATAGGATATTTTATACCCAAAGCACAACTGATTATATTTGGAAATTAATAACTCTCCACTACTATTTGTTTAAGTGTGCTTGTGGCACATTTAAATCAGGTGGTTGTACTGATTGCCCATTCAAATCAAGTGGTTGTGCTTGTTGACTGGTCAAATCAAGCAAGTCAACCCTAAGCTCGAAAAATCAAGAGGGTGTATCTCATTTCCATTTCAAGATGGTATTCTAGTTTGCCTACTACCTATTTAAAGTGAGCATTTGAAAGGAAATCTGTATATATACCGTACAGGACTGGATGGAGGATTAGTTAATCAGAACCAATATAAATACTCTTGGTGCCATCTCTCTTACTTTTACTTTACTTTTATTGCATATATATATATATATATGATTACCTATTAGCATATATCTGTTGTAAGAACCCATAGTTTTATAAATATTTTTATTCCATTTATTTGATAACTTTGATTTTTAAATCATTTATATTTTGAAATTCCGGAATTTTCCAATGTAATTTTGGATTTTGTTTATAAATTACTTTCCAAATAAAATAAAATGAATATTTTCTGAAATTTTATATTTTGGTCAACTATGGTCAAACTTTGACTTTCAGTTCAAATTTTTTAAATTTGAATTTTAAATTTCTAATATTTTTCATTGAAACTATATTTGATTTTGATGTTCATGCTGCTTTTCGTTTTGTAAAATTCCGTTTTATAATTTTTAAATTTGATAACTTTCAGCGTTCTATACGCAATTATTTTCAGTAAATATTATCCATTTTATATTTTTATTTTTCAACCTCATTTCTATTTTTCTATTTTCTATTTTATTTTATTTTTCCATTCTCTTTTCTATTTGATTTTATTTGGATTTTTGGCTTGGAAATTCAAAGAGTCTTCGGTTTCTTTTCTTGGAAATCAAGTAAGCTCTTCATTTCCTAGCCTTTACATCTCTTAGCCGTTCATTTTCTCTAACTTTAGCTGCCACTTCATTTTGCGATTCACATACAAAAGTTTTCCAAAACATCTCATTTCCTATTTGCGTTTTGGAAAAAAAACCAGTAAGTCATGTCTTCCTCCTTCTTCTTTTTCCTTTTTCTCTTTTCATTCTTTTTGTTCCTCCTTTGGCATGCTCGGCCACCATCCCTAGTCGACCATCTCCTCCTCACCACCACCACCTGACCATGGCCTCCACCACCTCATCACCTTCCCCAAGCCTTGCCATGACCCCCAGGTCCAAACCATCACCAAAAACCTTGAAAAACCCAAGCCAATCTCCTCTACATCACCACCTTCCTATTGCTAGTCTTGGCCGCAACAAACTCCACCACCTTGCCTTGGCTGTGACCCATCTCCATCATCTAGCCATGATTCCTTATGCCTTGATCCAGATCTGACTTGACACGAGCCACTTTGCCTTAGGACCGAGCCTAAAAATCCACATATCCATGCCTTTTGCTTCCTATTGGAGTTAGCTTGACATCCCTTCATATTCACATCCCCTAGCTGTGCATAAGTGACCTTGGTCGAGCCTTTATGCCACAAATCAGATCATGGTCGAACCAGGTTGTGATGGTCAAGCCTTTGGGTGAAGTGGCCGAACCACTTTTCCACTTTGTTCTATCTTATTGCATTGAAAATTCTTATATTCTTTTGTGAATTAATATATACTTATATATATATTCTATTTTTGTTGTTTATAAGATTTGGGTTTGGGTGCTACTTCTTCTCGAAACTAGTCGTGCCTTTTCATGCTTTGCGGAGTTTGGATTTGTGTTTGAATTTGATCTCTAGCTCTAAAAGGTGAGTTATTCACTCTAAACATTTCGTGCTTATAAATTGTGAAATGATGACAAATGGACATGCAATAATGGATTTGCTATGTGATAAGTTCATATATGCATGTGACATGATCACATGATGTTAAAATCTGCTTATAAACCTGTTATATCATCTGATATGTTATACTATGCTATACTATTTATTTTATTTACTGTTTCCCACACTGCTAGTTCCCTCTAGAATAGAATCACTATGGATTGAAATGATACATACCTGAACAGATATTAGAATAAGGAAAAATCGTCGTGAGCTGAAATGATAGGCTTAAGTGATTTTATTTATTTTGTTTGACTTGGGATTGCAGGTTTGAAAAGATAGAACCCAAATTTTTCTTTTTAAATTATGGATTGAAATGATACATATCCGTATCACTTGACCTAGGTTAGAAAATTACATACAGACCCGTGGTTAATTTTAAATATTTTCTGGACATTTGTTAAGTATTTTGAAATTTAAAATATGAAATTTTAACTTAAATTGGATTTAAATGATTTAAATAAATGTTATAGTGTTTTTCTATAAGTTAAAATGTATAAGTAAATAAATGGTTTAAAATGTAATTTAAATATGACTTAACTTGAAAATTGAAATTTAGTTTTCAAAACGGAAATTTTAGGCTCAACTTAGTAAAAAGAATATTTTATTTATGAGATGGGAAATTTAAAATAAAGTATTAGTCATTTGTTAAGATAAAAGTTAAGTAAAATAATGCACATTAGACTTAATAAATAAATTATAGTTTAATTTGGATAATTATTTATAAAAATTTATTGTATTTAACCATAAGCTAAATGATACCCAAATGAATATTTTTGGAAAGTGAGAAATGTTTTATAAATTAAAAATGATGAAAAATTGAAATTTTAATGCTGTTGAAATGTTGTAATAAACCTTAGTTATGTATTGGCAGCATTTCCAAAATGTTGTGGTTTCAAGGTAGCACTTGCTAAGTGCTACCATTTCTGAAATATAACTATGTTCTGAAATACTAATATATCTACAGTAGCATTTTGAAAGTGCTGCTGTTTCTGAAATTGAACTATTTTGAATATACTAATATATCTATAGTAGCATTTTTAAAGTGCCGCAGTTTCGGAAATTGAACTATGTAGAATATACTAATATATCTACAGTCGTATTTTTAAAGTGTTGCAGTTTCTGAAATTGAACTGTTTTGAATATATCAATATACCTACAGTAGCATTTTTAAAGTGCTGCAGTTTGTGAAATTGAACTGTTTTTGAAATACTAACATATCTACCGTAGCACTTTATAAGTGTCGTTGTTTCTGAAAAATAAAATGTTTTGAAATTGTTAAAATTGAATGAATGAACAAACTTAGAATTGCTACAATTCTGGAAACTGGATATTTGATTTGAAAGGATAACGACTTCATATTTAAATGGTTTAAATAAATTATTTTGATTTGACATATAAATCATTTTTGAAATTTATAACCACGGGTTATAATAACGGTTGGTTTTTAAAGAGACAGGGATCGGATATGGGCATACTCTCTGTCGATACCGAAACCACTTTAACAACCGTGTACGCGGTGGAGATTCTAGAATGAAGTAGGATGGTGACGACGTTCTGTTGAGGTACGTACGTGGAGCCTACTCCCATGAGTTGGAATAAGGTGGCTAAAACAGGAGCGATTCTCGAGCCAATGAGGTAGCTCCTCTGATCAGACACACTTCTTCATATGACGTTATAATACTTTGTGATTGATATGGTGCGCACCTTTTGTAACAACTCTGTTTTTATTACCATCGAAATAAAAATTTAAAATAGAAATTTAATTTGAGATTTGAAAAAAAAAAAAGAATTTGCAAATCATTTACAAAGTCAGTGAATACTTCAAAGTGGTGTACGTTGAAAATGAACTGCATTTGCCTTCTTCACGTATAGGAATAGATCCAAGTTAATAACAAATGTTTGAACACTTTGCTTTTTCAACCATCATCATTTTTTTGCTAGCTGTGTCCTTTTCTCTCCACTAGTGCACGTCTAACTTAAATGCAAGTGTACAATTCTGGTCATCATATTCTTTTGCTTGACTTGTTCACAATTTTGAGAAAAGAAAAGTAAACTACATCATTCTTTTGATCATTTATTTCCAGTAGCTTGGTAGAAGATTATTAATAGTAGTTCAATTTTTTCTCCACTTGGATCTTTGTTGCTAGTTGATTTTGAAACCAATTAGAGGTGAGCACAAAATCACGTTTCTAATTAAAACTATGGTTGTAACTTTTGCTAGGTAAGTTGTTTACATTTAGTATGCAATATTTTAGGTTCTGAAAATTTTCGAGTGCAGTGTTTTTATGTATTTCATTATTTCATACTGTGCGTGCAATATTATAGTGCCCAGGCATCATTTACATGCCTGTACCATTGTAGTCGCGTGCATGTATACCAAGTCCAGACATTTATTATTCACTTTAAATATGCATGCACCAAAAATTGTTAGCCCGGACAAAATTATTTTCGTGCAAAGTGTAAGTTGTCTAGGTCATTTTTTTTGTACGTGGGTGTAGTGCTTTTTGCCATGCGTGCATGCTAGTATGGTGCAAAGTTTACAGGCGTGCAAATTACTGAAGTACGAAATCATTTTTGACAAAAAAATGTTTAAAACTTTATATTACGTGTCAGCGTGGGTGTGTGCAAGCATATGGTGGTATTGTCTAGGTATTTTCGTTTCAGCCCATGCATGTGTGCAAAAAAAATAGTGTGTCCTGGTTAACATTGCTCACTGTAAATTAATCGCAACCTTGAAATTGGTCATGCACCCATATTGGCTGTTACCTTGACTTTGCTTCATCCCTCACTTGTTGCATTTCATCCATAACTTGTTGCCTTGACTCTGTTCATCCTTCACTGCCCTGTTGCTGTGAAAATGAGTCATGAATGCCTTGAAAATCTGATCGCATAATACCTCATAGCCATGGAAATTTGCGTGCATATTTCACTATTGGTTTTGTTTGCTTTGGAAATTTCAAGTTCATATTATATTTTGTCTATAATTGTTACTTATATGCAAACATGAGTAGCACAAAGGCTAAGTCCATTTCCAGAATTATTTTATTTATATTGGTTATGTGCGTGCAAATTTGTGTTGCACATTACTAAGTCCAGGCAGTATTATATTTGATGAATATATAGTAATGCAGTCTAGTGTTTAATTTATTTTGAACCGGTGTTTTGTTTTGAAACGTATTTTGTTGCCGTTATTTTTATAACAGGTTTTTAACGTGGTGTTTATATTTGAGGCATGTTGTTTTGATGAGATTTTTGACGAATAAAAAATTACTGTTGTTTTGACTTCAATAACCGTCAATTTAAAGTGAATTTTCAAGCGGCTATCTTGCAACCAAGAAAACCCGCAACGCTGATTTTATATCCGTTTTAACGGTGTTTTGTGAAGCGCAATTTCCTAGTCAAAATTGCTATTGAAATTTCCGTTTTATTCACATATTTTTAAATCGTTTTAAAATATAATTGTTTCCAAAAATTTATGGTTTATGCTTTCAAAAGAATGAGGAATCGGTTTAAACGCTTCAGCAAAATTAAGGACTATAAACCCTTACTTTTATTGATTCGCTTAATTCCAGACTTATCTATTTGAGAACGTAAAAATTATTTATATAAGATACATAATTTTTAACTTTCAAGGAAACGATGATGAGATTTAAATAATTTAGCAAAAGCGTGGAGTATGGAACCACGATTTTACTAATTCGGTTAAATCCGGACTCGTTAATTGAAATATTTTCCGTGGAGTTGCTGTTTGAAAATTTTGATGATTTTGTTGGGCTTTCGAGCCACTATGATTGACCTTCGGGTCAATTATCAGTACTAGGCCTTCGGGTCATTTGTTGGACCTTCGGGTCATTCGTTAGGCACCAAATATTATGCTGACAGTACTTGGTAGGCTTCGGCCATATGAGATGCACGTGCGGCGTTGCTCAGGCTCGCCATCTGCTGGGATCGATCCACTTTTATACTGATTTTCTAGTTATCTTATTTTGATTTCTAGATTTTTGTGAATTGCTGTTTTGAATTCAATTATGAATTTGGGAGTTGATTTTGATGGAGCTTAATGAGATTTCTTCATTTACACTATGTTGATTATTTATGCTGAATAGTCTCATTCGAGATAGTGATTAATTTGTTTTAGTGTTGTTTATCAAACACTTATTTCTGAGTTTAAATTAGACTGATCCTTTTATTATTTTCTTTTAAATAATACTCGGGTCAGATCGAGTTATTTTAGGATAATCGATATCTCTGATTCAATTGCTGCTTCATCTTTTGGGATTTCACCTCATCTTTTGTTTAGGCTTCGAGGTGTTACTTTTGGTGTATTGACTCTCATCTCATGTATGATATGATGACTATGTATATGTACATTTGGTTCATGTGAACCATCGAGTGTTGTAGCATGTATCTAGATTTACCTTCCGCTATATATGATATTTCTGTTCTGATGTGGTTATACTTATTTGTGTTGTTGCTATTATGGGTTGTTCGGAATTTTTCATAAGCCACCGTGGTTTCGTTTTAGATTTGGATTGAATGTATATCTTTGGAAGTAATTTACACAACTCCTATCGATGTAATCAATACTCGTCTAAGGCATAATTTACGGATGGTCGCTTTTATCAAGCCTTATTCTTCGCAATAGCAGACGTTATTCCTAATAATAACCTTTACTATTATGAGCATAGAGGTGGGTTGTCACAGCTTGGTATCAGAGATAAGATTCAGAACAAATTATAATAAACAGAAACAGAAGCAGAATGGAACATGTATTTCAACTATTCGAGGGTTTTATTCGTGTCTTTCTAATCTATTCCTTCGTTGTTCTTAAACTTTTATCCTCTCTAACATGTTGGAATATGTCTAGGAATGAAACCTCTTATTTCTGTAGTATTCCATTTGTTAAATACCTTATCAATCTTGAATTGTTTTAACTAATCCTTTTCTTCACTTGTTCTCTCAGCCTATGGATGGAAGAGGTAGAGGGAAGTGTTCTACTACAGGACCGTCTAGTGGTTCTCATCAGGACAGAATCTATATGTCAGCCGATTAGTTTATGGAGCTATTTTCGGGTACTCAGCCTTCTGTTGCTACTCCCACATCTCCTACTCATAAGTCTGCCTTCGCCCGCATGTGTAGTGACTATTCCCGCCTTGGAGGCAAGCCTTTCAAGGGATCGGAAAGTGTATTGGAGGTTCAGACTTGGTTGCGCGCTAGTGAGCGCATATTTTCCCGGAACGAATCTTTCAGATCATCATCGCGTTCTCGTGGCATCTAGCATGTTGCAAGAACATGCGCTTGATTGTTATGAGCTTTTGATTACAGAAGTTGATGAGTCCTCTCTCTCGTGGGATCAGTTTAAGGGACGATTCAAACTTAAGTTCGTTCCTGAATCAGAAAAAGCCAATCTTGCTCGTAGTTTCCTTGAGTTAAAACAAGGAAACTCCTTTGTTTCTGATTACGTTGCATCTTTCGAGGCCTTGTCCAAAAATGGAGTTGAGTTCATTAACACTCCGCATAAGAAGAATCTTAGATTTATAGATGGTTTGAAGAAGTGTTTGAAGAAAGTCCTTTTGCTTCAGCTTAAGCTTCCTTTTGAGGAACTTGTTGATCCAGCACTTTGCCTTGAAGCTGTCAAAAAGGAACGTGATAGTTGTGATGAGGTTGAGGTTTCTAAGAACCCCAACAAGAAGAGGTTTCCATTTTATAAGTCTAATTCTTCCAATAAGAAGAAGAAGAAGCAAGCTACCTCTAGTTCTCAGCCTAGTAGTGCACCTTCTAATCAGAGGACGTGCTACAATTGTGGTTCTCTGGATCATCTTCTCCGTAGTTGTCCTAAGCCTTGCATTTGCCGCTACTGCAAGAAAGAACGTCATTAGGTTTCTGATTGTCCTACTGCTCCTAAGGGTTTCAAATCTAGGAAGCTTAATGTTGCTAAAGCTTCTGGTGATTCTTCTCAGCCCAAAGGTATTCCTCCTTCTGTTTTGGAAGGTTTTATTTTATTTCATGGCCGTTCTATTAGAGGTCTTTTCGATACGGATGCATCACATTCATTCGTGTCAAAGGAGCTTGTTGATGTTATTCCTTTGGATGTTGTCAGTCTTTGCGACCCTTTGAGGATTGTGAATCCTATTGGTGGATCCGCTACTCTTGGTTTGTTATGTGTTGATGTTGAGATTATTCTTTGTGGTTTTTCCTTTCATGTGAATCTGCATGTTATGGATCATCTTGGTTTTGATATAATTTTGGGAATGGATTGGATCGTCTGTTATGAAATTCAAATCCTATGTCTCGAGAAACTTTATATCTCAAGCGTCCCGATGCTATCGAGCAGTTATCTATTGTATTTCGAGACATGGACCATGCTTCGAATGCTCTCATTTCTTCCTTCGAATTGGAGGACGTCATAGCTAATATTTCGGTTGTTTGTGATTTTCCTGATGTCTTCGAGCCTATTTCGTGTTTGCCGCCGAAGAGAGCAATTGAGTTCCGTATTGATCTTATCTATGGTGCTCATCCTGTCAGTCCTCCTCTCACGAGGATGTTTGCTAAGGAAAATGAGGAACTCAAGCAACAATTATCTGAATTGGAAGCCAAACAATTTATTCGTTCTAGCCCATCTTCTTGGGGCTCCGCCGTTATCTTTGTTAAGATGCCAGATGGTACTCTTAGGCTTTGCATTGATTATCGCAAGCTTAACGAGCTCACTATAAAGAATAGGTACCCATTACCTAGGATCGACGACATGTTCGACCAATTAAGTGGCGCTAAGCTTTTCTCCCAACTCGATCTTGCTACCGGTTTTCATCGGTTACGAGTTGCGGAAGATATCATCCCTCTTACCGCATTCCGTACTCGCTATTGTTCTTATGAATGGCTTGTTATGCCGTTTGGTTTGACGAATGCTCCAGCGTATTTTGTTGATCTTATGAATCGGATATTCCGGGAATATCTCTATAAGTTCGTCTTGGTTTTCATAGATGATATTCTTATTTATTCCAAATCTGAAGCCGATCATATTCAGCATTTGGAGATTGTTTTGAGCACTCTTTGCCAGCATCTGTTTTATGTCAAATTCCCCAAGTGTCACTTCTGGAAGAATAAGGTGAAGTTTCTCGGTCATATAGTTTCTTTCGATGGTATCTCTGTCGATCCTTCCAAGATCGAATCTATTCAAAATTGGAAGAGGCCCGAGACTGTTAATGAGATCCGTAGTTTCCTTGGATTGGCAGGATATTATCACCGATTCATTAAGGACTTTTCTCGTATTGCTTTACCGCTTACCGCTCTCATGAGAAAAGCTGTTCCTTTTATTTGGTCTGATAAGTGTGAGTTTTCTTTCATGAAGTTAAAATATCTCCTTATTCATGCTCCTATCTTAGTGGTTCCCGAAGGGAATCATGATCTTGTTGTATATACCGATGCCAGTGGTTATGTACTCGGTGTTGTTCTCATGCAAAAGGATAGAGTAGTTGCCTATGCTTCTAGACAACTTAAGTCTAACGAGATTCGTTGTGCTATCCATGATTTGGAGTTAGCCGCTATAGTCTTTGCTCTAAAGATTTGGCGACATTATTTATTGGGCGAGTGTTTTGTTCTCTTCACCGATCACAAATCTCTGAAATATCTCTTCACTCAGAAGGAACTTAATATGAGGCAATAACGTTGGCTCGAATTTCTTGCTTCATATGATTTTGATATTTAGTAATACCCCGGTAAGGGTAATCGAGTTACTGATGCTCTTAGTCGCAAGCAGCAAGTTGTTGTTTCCATGATGCTAGCAGAGTGGAATATGTTCGAAGCTTTATCTCTTTGTGATATTAGAGACCGTCCTTTAATTTCTTATTCTTCCGTGCTTTTTTTTAGCATGGAAGCTCGTCCTAGTTTGTTGGATCGTATTACTGATGCCCTAAAATAAGATCCAGGTCTCTTTTATATTATTCAGAGTTGTAAATTGGAATCCCAAAGTGATCATCTAAAGGATTTCGATATTGATGTTCATGGTTCTATTCGGAAGAAGGAAAGGTTGATCGTGCCTAGTGTTCCTAATCTTAGAAATGACATTCCTGAGGACTGTCATCGTTCTAGGTATACTATACATCCGGGCAGTAGTAAGATGTATGCTGAACGCTTATACTTTTGGGAGGGGATGAAGCGTGATGTTGCAAGTTATGTGAGTCGTTGCATGACTTGTCAACTTTTTAAAGCAGAACACCAGCATCCTAGTGGTCTTTTGCAGCCTCTTGAGATTCCATTTTGGAAATGGGATCAAATTTCTATGGACTTCATTGATGGTCTACCTCGTTCGAGGTCGGGCCATACTAGTGTTTGGGTGATTGCTGACCGATTGACCAAATCAGCCCATTTTAGTCCAATCAAGTCCAATCAGACTGCTGGCTAAGCTTTTTATTAAAGAAGTCGTTCGACTTCGTGGAGTTCCTAGTTCCATTGTTAGTGACAGAGATCCGCTTTTTACTAGTGGTTTCTGGCAGAGCCTTTAGAAAGCTTTAGGCACTAAGCTCATTCTCATTACAGCTTATCATCCATAGTCTGATGGTCGGACTGAAAGGGTGAATCAAGTCTTGGAAGATCTCCTTTGCGCTTGTATTCTTGATTTTGGTGGTAGTTGGAAAGACCACTTATCTATTGTTGAATTTTATGATAACAACAGTTTTCAATTCAGTATCGGTATGGCTCCTTTCGAAGCCCTTTATGGAAGGCCGTGTCGACCACCGTCTTGTTGGTTGGAATCTGGGGAAAGTTAGTTCTTGGCCCCGATTATATTCGTGAATCTTCTGAGAAGATTGATATTATTAGGTAGAGAATGAAAGAGGCTCAGAATAGGCAGAAATCTTATGCCGATCATCATAGGAAGCCTTTGGAATTTTGTGTTAGCGATCGCGTGTTCATTCATGTTTCTCCGATGAAGGGTGTGGTGCGTTTTAGTAGCTCTGAGAAATTGGCTCCTCGATATGTTGGATCATTTCCTATTACGAAACGCATTGGTCCTGTTGCTTATCGTGTATCGCTACCTATTCAGTTTTCGGAAATTCGTGACGTATTTCATGTATCCCAGCTTCGTCGATGCCTTTGAGATTCGGATTCTATTATTGATCCTCATGGGTTGCAAGATCTTGAGATCTCACCCGACTTTTCTATGGTCCGAAATCCTATTCGTGTGCTAGCTTCGAAGGTTAAACGCCTTCGGAATAAAGAAGTCCCGCTTATGAAAATTCAATGGTCCGCAAATCCCAAATATTGTACTTGTGAAACCAAAGAATTCATTTATCTTTCTTATCATGGTTTTCACTCCTCTTAGGGTGGAGGTGAGCATTCTTAATTCATCTTTTCTATTTTTAATCTTTGTTGTGATGAATAATTTATGTTTTAGACTACTTCTAGTATGAAAATTGCAGGGACGCCATTTTTATAAAGGGGAGTTTGTAATAACCCTGTTTTTATTACCGTCGAAATAAAAATTTAAAATAGAATTTAATCTGAGATTTGAAAAAAAGAAGAATTTGCAAATCATTTACAAAGTTAGTGAATACTTCAAAGTGGTGCACGTTGAAAATGAACTGCATTTGCCTTCTTCACGTGTAGGAATAGATCCAAGTTAATAACAAATATTTGAACACTTTAGTGTTTCAACCATCATTATTTTTTTGCTAGCTGTGTCCTTTTCTCTCCACTAGTGCACGTCTAACTTAAATGCAAGTGTACAATTCTGGCTAGCACATTCTTTTGCTTGACTTGTTCATAATTTTGAGAAAAGAAAAGTAAACTGCATCATTCTTTTGCTCATTTATTTCCAGTAGCTCGGTAGAAGAATATTAATGGCAGTTCAATTTTTGCTCCACTTGGATCTTTGTTGCTAGTTGATTTTGAAACCAATTAGAGGTGAGTGCAAACTCACGTTTCTAATTAAAACTGCAGTTGCAACTTTTGCTAGTTAAGTTGTTTACGTTTAGTATGCAATATTTTAGGTTCTGAAAATTTTCGAGTGCAGTGTTTTTATGTATTTCATTATTTCATACTGTGCGTGCAATATTATAGTGCCCACACATCATTTACATGCCTGTACCGTTGTAGTCGCGTGCATGTATACCAAGTCCAGACATTTATTATTCACTTTAAATATGCATGCACCAAAAATTGTTAGCCCAGACAAAATTATTTTCGAGCAAAGTCTAAGTTGTCTAGGTCATTTTATATTTCGTACTTGGGTGTAGTGCATTTTGCCATGCGTGCATGCTAGTATGGTGCAAAGTTTACAGGCGCGTAAATTACCGAAGTACGAAATCATTTTTGGGCAAAAAAAATGTTTAAAACTTTATATTACATGTCAGTGTGGAAGTGTGCATGCATATGGTGGTATTGTCCAGGTATTTTCGTTTCAACCCATGCGTGTGTGCAAAAAAAAATAGTGTGTCCTGGTTAACATTACTCACTGTAAATTAATCGCAACCTTGAAATTGGTTATGCACCCATATTGGTTGTTACCTTGACTTTGCTTCATCCCTCACCTGTTGCATTTCATCCATAACTTGTTGCCTTGACTCTGTTCATCCTTCACTGCCCTGTTGCTGTGAAAATGAGTCACGAATGCCTTGAAAATCTGATAGCATAGTATCCTATAGCCATGGAAATTTGTATGCATATTTCACTATTGGTTTTGTTTGCTTTGGAAATTTCAAATTCATATTATATTTTGTCTATAATTGTTACTTGCATGCAAACATGAGTAGCACAAAGGCTAAGTCCATTTCCAGAATTATTTTATTTATATTGGTTATGTGCGTGCAAATTTGAGTTGCACGTTACTAAGTCCAGGCAGTACTATATTTGATGAATATATAGTAGTGCAGTCTAGTGTTTAATTTATTTTTAACCGGTGTTTTGTTTTAAAACGTATTTTATTGCCGTTATTTTTATAACGGGTTTTTACCCCGGTGTTTATATTTAAGGTATGTTGTTTTGATGAGATTTTTGACGAATAAAAAAATTACTGTTGTTTCGACTTCATAACCGTCAATTTAAAGTGAATTTTCAAACGGCTATCTTGCAACCAAGAAAACCCGCAATGCTGATTTTATATCCATTTTTATGGTGTTTTGTGAAGTGTAATTTCCTTGTCGAAATTGATGTTTTATTCATGTGTTTTTAAATCGTTTTAAAATATAATTGTTTCCAAAAAAATTACGGTTTATGCTTTCAAAAGAATGTGGAATTTTTTTAAATGCTTCAGCAAAATTAAGGACTATGAACCCTTATTTTTACTGATTCGCTTAATTCTGGACTTGTCCATTTGAGAACGTAAAAATTATTTATATAAAATGCACAATTTTGCACTTTCAAGGAAACGATGATGAGATTTAAACGATTTAGCAAAGTGCGGAGTATGGAACCACGCTTTTACTAATTCGGTTAAATCCAGACTCTTTAATTGAAATGTTTGCCGTGGAGTTGCCGTATGAAAATTTTGATGATTTCGTTGGGCTTTCGAGCCACTATGATGGACCTTCGGGTCAATTACCAATACTAGGCCTTCGGGTCATTTGTTGGACCTTCGGGTCATTCGTTGGGCGCCAAATATTATGCTGACAGTACTTGGTAGGCTTCGGCCATATGAGATGCACGTGCGGCGTAGCTTAGACTCGCCATATGCTAGGATCGATCCACTTTTATGCTGATTTTCTAGTCATCTCATTTTGATTTCTAGATTTTTGTGAATTGCTGTTTTGAATTCGATTATGAATTTGGGAGTAGATTTTGATGGAGTTTAATGAGATTTCTTCATTTAAACTATGCTGATTATTTATGCTGAATAGTCTCATTCGAGATTTTGATTAATTTGTTTTAGTGTTGTTTATCATACACTTATTTCTGAGTTTAAATTAGACTGATCTGTTTATTATTTTCTTTTAAATAATACTCGGGTCAGACCGAGTTATTTTAGGATAATCGCTACCTCTGATTTAGTTGCTGCTTCAGCTTTTGGGATTTCAGCTCATCTTTTATTTAGGCTTCGAGGTGTTATTTTTGGTGTATTGACTCTCATCTCATGTATGATATGATGACTATGTATATGTACATTTGGTTCATGTGAACCATCGAGTGTTGTAGCATGTATTCAGACTTTCCTTCCGCTATATATGATATTTCTGTTCTGATGTGGTTATACTTATCTGTGTTGTTGATATTATGAGTTGTTCTGAATTTTTCATAAGCCATTGTGGTTTCGTTTTAGATTTTTGAATTGAATGTATATCGCTAGGAGTAATTTACACAACTCCTATCGGTGTAATCAATACTCGTCTACGGCATAACTTAAGGATGGCCGGTTCTATCAAGCCTTATTCTTCGCAATAACATACGTTATTCCTTATAATAACCATTGTTTTTGTGAGCATAGAGGTGGGGCGTCATATCTTTTATTTTTGGGAGTGTGGCTCGAGGTGGGCGGTAGCTGTGGCTATGCATTACCACCAGCCCAGATGCATAATTGGTATATCTACCCTGGCATTGCCTCATTGTGTCATGTCACCTACCCTAGCATGCCTTGTACGAGTTTTGATTTGTGTCGCACCCGTGGAGTATTTGTGGTAGCCTCCAGATCTAGAGGTACGACGGTACTGTATGGACTATGGACACTATATATGTGTTAAGGTGGAAAATGTAAAGCCTTAACACTATTTTTAAGTATGTTTACTTTACTTTAGACGCTATTATAATAGCGTATATTACTACATTGTAAATATTTTAACAGATTCTTAAAGGATGGGTGGTCCCAAGCATCCTTTAAGTTACTTGTGCAGTTTTATTACAGTTCACTTGAGTTGGTTTACATTGTATAAGTATGTATGTCCTGACTCGAGTGTTTGTGTTTATTTTCCTATGCTCGGGTCAGCCTGAGTATCGGCTTTGGATTTCACCTTCTGTAGCTAGGATTTGCTGGAGACTATCTATCTGGTTGTTATCTATTTCCATTTTGTATTTCTATTCAGCTATAGTACTAGTGAACATTTACGTATCTGAGATTTCTGTTGTATTTACTTTTCAGACTATGGTATTTTGTACTTGTTTTGAGACTATGTTTGAGATTGTGTTGTAGTAGCTTCATGAACTACTACTATTATTTTCTTTCCGCTGCAATTTATTCTGATGTATCTGTGCCTATGATTCTGTGATTAGCTTTACTTGCTCCAAATTATATTACAATCTATTGTTTTGAATTATTCAAGTCTGACATGTGTGGTTTTATTGTCGATTTGAATGGTCCAAAATAGTGGGTCGTTACCTCTGCGATTGATTATCTGTGTTTGATTGCAATCTTAAAATAAGTCAAAAAGTTCCATAAAAGTTATAAAACATTATCGCCCCCTAATGTTAAAGTAGCCATAAGATCCATTCACATTAGCACTATACCATTTCCAACACTCATTTATTAGGAGACAATAAGGTAAGTTAAGACTTGCAGGTTTCGGTTGAATGACATACTAGAAATGTCCGTCTTAATAAAGTAAGAAGTAATAGGAGTACAACATCATTTAGAACAGTTGACGATGAATGACAACTTCTTCCAATTATTTCTCCTTGGTTATTTGGTTGTAATTGCTAGTTGTCTCTTTTTGGGTATTGAAAAAAAGCATACGGTATGATATGAGATATGTTCCTATTTTATTACTGTGTTGATTTTCTGGATGAACTTTAACCACTATATATATTGAAAAACATTGTAAATAAGGAAATCTCGTAAAGACACTTAACTAGCTTTGAATGTAAACAAGGCTAGAAGTTTATAAAACAAATTAAGAAATTAAATTAGAAATTAGAAATATAGAATGCTTTAATCCCAAAAACTTTAAAATTTTGGAAAAAATGAATTTTAGCAAGCGATGGATATGGAAGTGTTGTTGCAAAACAATAGGCCGCTATCCTTATGCCTTAAAAGTTAAAATTTGTAAATATATTTGTGTGTATTTTGTTGTTTTGAAATACTAAGGGAAGGTTTTCAAAATCTAAGATTAACTATGCAATATTAGGGTCAATCGTATGCATTAACTTGTTGATTGAATCCCGATTATGTTAAGATGTGGCTTCATTTGTTTTAAGAATGGAAAGACAAATGCTTTTGAATTTTTTTTTTGTTTAAATGCTTTTGAAATTTTTTGTTCAAATGCACATGAAAATAATTATGTCAAATGCTTGTGAAATGTTGTGTTTAAATGCTCATGAAAGGGTTAATTTTCAAAATATTTTTCAAGTTTGATTGAAAGGGGAAAAAAAGATTTTTAACAGAAAATGATAAAAAAAATTAATTTTCAGGTGCCATATACTTAGCGTTGGGAGGGTCGATGTGTCAGTGGATATGAATTTTACCGTTCAATAAAGGTGATAGTGTGAAAACAAAGAGAATAACAAGGAAAAAGGTTGTTTTAGCTTTGAAAGTTTCTACTTTCATACCTTGTTAATAGTAAAGAAAACCTGCTTTTGAAATAATTCAATTTTGAAAATCCCAAAAATAAACATCCTCATGCAAATTGTACTTGGAAAAGATAGGAAATATATGGAAGCAAAAAAGAAGGTTCCAAGGTACAGCGGAAGAGGTATCCAAAATCAGGGTGAAAATGTAAAATTCTCTATCTAAATTCCTTTTCCAACATATGAGTATAGATATAGAAAAACCAGATTTTCCAAATTTTGGATGTTAAAGATGGTGTCAGGTATTGGATGGTTGGGATTGGATGCAAAATTGGTTAAATCATACTCCTACTCTAGAAGTGTGGAAATTATTGTGTGGAAAAGGAATTTTAATTTTTGAAAACTTGCATATATGTAGAACTATCAGTATATATAGGTTGTTTGCATCATATTTTCAAGACTATTTTAAAAGAATGCATTCATAGAGGAGGTGTTGCTTTAGAATTATTCAACATGCACATATGATATGATACATCATGCACTTGTACATGATTGACTATAAAATTGATTGTACGCTAATTGATTAGATAGTTTAGAATAGTTATATGTTAAGTTACATGATTTAATCCTTAGGGAATTTTAGGAACGAAATTCATTTAAGGAGGAGAGTATAACAGCCTATAAAATAAACAGTAATTAATTAATAGTTATTAAGGCTCAAAAACTGAATTTGAGCAAACGTGGAAATTTGACAATGAAACTTGTACCATTGTGTTCATGGTAATTTTTTGAGAAACTTTTCTAATCCCCTAATTAACATTATTAAGGAGATTAATTAGAAAAATTGAATGGAATAATGCAATATGTAGTATGATAAGTATTGAGAGTTGATAATCAATATGATTGAGCCATTATTAACTAACTAATTGGTTAATAAGACGGTTTTGTGGCTTAAAAATAATAAACATATGTAAAGGATAATTTAGAAATAGAGAAAAAACCTTCATACCTTAAACCCTCCCTCTCCCTTATCATTCCCACTTTCACAAAAAAAATCATAAAAATATAAGGAGGCCGGCCATTGGTAGGGAGAAATCACAAAAATCTAGAGGAGATTTAAGAGCAAAGTTAGGGAAACTAAAGCACTCGCTAAATCTCAACTCTATTATAAAAATCAAGGAGAATAATAATAGACAATCTCATTTTATACCCATTCATTTTCAAATATTACTTGGATTGATTCGTTTTTTATGATATGTTGTGCCATGTAGATTATACCATTATTTGGTTAGGATAATGATTTATGGAATTTCTATGAAATTATTTAAATAGGCTTTGAGGCCAAGTATAAGATTTTTATCTGCAAACGATTCGATTTTTGGATATATTAAGTAAAACATTATTTTGGAGACGATTCTACAACTTTATAATTTTCCATATTAAAGAGAATATTTTATGAATTTTTAAGGAGAAAATTGAGTTATTTTCGGATTTTAACTATTTAAAATAATTAAATATGGATTTTGGTCCTGAAATTTTTATATGATAAAGAATGTCATATTTTTGGATTTCTATGAATTTTGGGGATTTTTCCCAAGTGATTTCGAATTACTATGAAATTATTATGATAGATAAGCATTTAAAAGGATGATTAATTAAGGATATCAATTAATTTATTTAATATATGTTTTGGACTTTGGAAATTGAATGTGATAGTAAATCTAAAAAGAAAATGCAAAGTTTTGTTGTAAACCAATCACATTTTGACAAATAATTGGATTTGGTGAAAAGAAATTACTCTTTTATTTTTATTTTAAAAAAATATATCAATCTAAGCCCTGATGAAATTGAAGGGTTAGGATGAGCCCCCAATCCGCTTGGTCCGACAATAGACAGGAGGGATTTAACGCCAGCCCAGCTTAAAGGTTTGATGCCCCTACCATTTATGTACATTTTCTGGGAGCCCACCTTTGCGCCTCAAATGGAAAACGCAACTCAATCTACCAAGACTCGAATCCAAGACCTCAAGGAACTTTGTTTGATAGTCGCTAAGTGGTCCTGACCAACTGAGCGATGCTCATGGACAATAATTACTTTTAGTAGTAATAAAACAGTTTTCATAAGAGTTACGACAATGCCATGCTACCATAATGTCATCAAGCTTAAATATGAGGTTGCATTCATGAAAGGGAACGTCGATGAAGAAGGAAGCACATGATAATGACCTAAATATTTATGGATTGATTCCAATAGCATTAAAGTGGACTAAGGCAGCCTAAGATGTTGGCGGCATGACCTTAACATCATTCATTTAAACGTTTAAAAGCTTAATGTCGACATGGATGTCATCGCATGTTTTCACCACTCTTTTAAATGATCTGCATCTAACCATTTCGATTCCTTTACATACTATTGTAATGGCACTGCTTGTACTGACGTTGACTCTACATATAAATTGGCATAATAGCCAAAGTGATTTAAGTATGAAAGTTTTATAATGACGTCTAGGGTCTTGATGTCATTGTGCATCAAGGTCAGCGACCTTATATACTTAGAATTTTATATTGAATGGAGTTGGCAATGATGCAGTGTAGCATCGACGTCGGCCTTCTTCTTTTTAATATTGAAGAGGCTTGTCTTTTGTGTTAACTAAAACTATTTCAAAGTGGTGAAGAGGCCCATGTTTTAGAGGGTCGACGCTCTTATATCTTTGGCAATGAGCTATATAACTTATAAAGGTTTTAAGTTTTGTCTTCGGCCTAGATCAGGTCAACGTTATTTAATATAGTAAAGTACTAGTATTTTCTATATATATATAAGTATGTACTCTCTTATCTCTCTTAGACCATTCTTCTGTATCTTACTAAGACTCATATGCAGATTTACGAGAAAGAAAGACGAGGAGGTAGGAAACGGAAGTGTGAATCTATGTGGCGGAAGCACCACAACCAATGGAAATGCTCGGCCTAACACCAGAAGGAATCATGGTCGACGGACAAATTCTAACCAAAATGAAAATGCCAATGTAGGTATCGAAACTCTACCAGTAAATATAGGAACCGTGTACCAATTCTTCGTTAATATGGTACAAGCTGGAGTTGCTGCAGGACTATTAGGAGGAAATGTTGCTAATGAGGGAGGAATTAATCTGTACCGCCAGTTAGCAATAACTATGCCAAGCTGAGCCGAGATTATACCAATCTTGATGGGAAACCTTTTCTAGGGATTGAAGATGCGATAGAAGGGGAGAACAGGCTTTTGCATTATGAAAAGATTTTTGCTGAATTGGGCTTGAATTACAAGCAGAAAAGGAGATTAGCTTCTAGATAGTTGCAAGGAGATGCTTTGTTCTGGTGGAACAGGTGGCCGAAGGAGTACTAGAGGAGGAATTGACTTGGGCAGATTTTCGAAGATGATTCATAGAGAGATTTTTATCTAAAGTGTCCAAGTCAGCCTTGTTTAGGAAGTTTGATGAACTAAAACAGGCGATATGATGGCGATAGTGTATGCTACTAAGTTTGACGAGCTGTCTGGGTATGGGTATACCATCATATATACTATCGTTAAGAGGAATGAGAAGTTTATCTGGGGTTTGAAGCCGAAGATTGCTAGGGCGACTATGCCATAACTCAGGCATCCATCTAATGAAGTGGAGGAGATGGTAATCAGAAATGAAAAAAATGCTTTCTACCTTTAGGAAGGAGAAATTAGAGGAGACTCAGAGTCCACGGAATAAGAAGATGAAATTCTTCAAGAAGAAAGGGGCTCAGAAAGGTGGAGCCGCCAAAAAGGAGAAGTCTGAGGTAGTTTGTTATAGTTGCAACAAGAATGAGCACTATGCTAACAAGTTTCACTCTAGGAATGGAAATAAAGCCTCAAAGAAGAAGGTTATCAGAAAGAAGAATGTGATTCTACAATAGCAATCAGGTTGGGCACTTCAAGAATGAGTGTCTATAACCAGTCCGGGCTGATAAGGGGAAGGTGTTTGCTCTGGAAACGCCATCTTCTAAACCAGCTACTATTGAGAAAGGAAAGTCTATGATGGAAGGTACACTTTTGATTCATAGCATACTAGTTGGAATATTGTTTGATACAGATGCATTGCATTCATTTATATCTCACTATTTGGTAGATAAGTTATATTTAAAACCATCATACCTTGTTACTTCCTTAAGGATAGCTAATCAAATAGGAGGGTACGTAGCTCTAGGGATGAGATGTGACCATCTAGAGTTTGAGTTGGTAGGTTATAATTTTGCATGCAGTTTGTGGGGTTTAGGATTATTTTGGGTATGAATTGGCTAAGCGATGATGCTAGGATATTTTTCCATGATAGAAGAATACCATTAAAACACCCTGATAGTAGTGACTGAATAGCATACTCAGTTGAGAATAGGAGTCTAGATATTTGTGCTTTTTTAGTGCCACAAAAGTTGAATACGAATTTAATTGAGTTTTAATTGTAGGAGAATTTGTAAATGATTTTGAGCCAGTTCCAGTATTGCCACTGAAACAAGCTATTGAGTTTTGAATAGATCTTGTACTAGGAGTTGAACCCGTAAGTAGACCACCTAGTAGGATGACACCTACTGAGACAAAGAGTTAAAGGTGCAGCTAGTGGACTTAGAAGGAAAGAGTTTTATTAGACCAAGCAGTTCGCCTTGAGGAGCGACCGCGATGTTCATAAGGAAATCGGATGGATCGTTAAGACTGTATATCGATCACATAAGTTGAATGAAAAGACAATAAAGAATCGATTTCCTTTGTCGAGAATTGATGATTTATTTGGTCAGTTAGGTGGATCCAAAGTATTTTCCTAGTTGGATTTAGCAACAAGGTTCCATCAACTAAGAGTGGTGGAGGACAATATTCCTTTGACGGCGTTTCGAACGAGGTATGATTCATACGAGTGGTTAGTAATGCCATTCAGGTTAACTAATGCATTAGCTTTCTTTATAGACTTAATGAACTGGATTTTCCAAGAGCACTTGGGCAGGTTTGTATTGGTATTTATAGACGATATTTCGATATATTCGAAGGATGAAAGAGAACATGAGATTCATTTTAGAATAGTGCTTGAGACGTTGAGGCAGCATCAACTGAAAGCGAGGTTTTTAAAGTGTTATTTCTGGAAGAAAGAAGTGAAATTTCTTGGTCATATAGTTTCAAAGAATGGGTTGTTAGTCGATCCAGCCAAGATCAAAGCTATTAACAATTGGAAAAGAGCCGAGACGATGACAGAGATAAGAAGTTTTCTTAGTCTGGATAGCTGTTATCAATGTTTCATTAAGGATTTCTCGTGGATAGCAGTGCCTTTGACTAAGATAACCAGAAAAGATGTGAAGTTCGTTTGGTCCGACAAAAGTGAGGAAGCATTTCTTAAGTTAAAGTATTTGTTGAACAATGCGCCACTATTATTTGTTCCAGATGGAAATCAGGATCTAGTGGTGTATAAGGATGCATATGGAACATGCTTAGGAGATGTATTAATGTAAAAAGGTAAAGCGATTGTCTACACTTCTTGAGAGCTCAAACCATATGAAGTTAGATATCTGACGCATGATTTAGAGTTGGCGATGGTGATTTTGGCATCGAAAGTGTGGAGAAAATTTCTTTTGGGAGAAAGATTTGAATTGCACATGGATCATAAGTCTTTAAGATATTTATTCTCTCAAAAGAATTGAATATGAGACAACAGAGGTGGTTGAAGTTTTTAGCGGCTTATGATTTTGATACTGAGTATACACCGGGGAAAGGAAATAAAGTTACAGATGCTCTTAGTATAAAATATCAGAATGCGGTGTTAGCTATATTGGCAGAATGGAAGGATATAGAGACATTGACTACTTGTAGTGTGCAGTTTTGATCAATTGCTAGTTCTAGTCAAAGTATAGCCATGTTATCTTGCTTGAAAGTTCGACTAATCTTGATCGAAAGGATTGCTTCTGAGGAGAGAGATGATCCATTGTTAGCCAAAAAGATTTGGATATAGGAAGGAAGAACCGTGATCGATGATCTAAAAGATTTCAGTCTTGACAAGAATGGATGGTTGGGGAAGAAATGATGATTGTGCATTGCCGATGTTGGAAACCTAAGTAGAGAAGTTCTTAGAGAGTGTCATCAATCAAAGTTTACAATTCATCCTAGAGGAACCAAGATGTGTTAGGATATTAAAAGAAGTTTCTTCTGGGAAGGTATAAAAAAGGATGTTGGCTTATGGGTGAAGCAATGGGCAAATTTCCATCAAGTGAAAGCCGAAAATCAGAAGCAAAGTGGTTTGCTTCTTCCTTTAGGTATACTAGTTTGGAAGCGAGATCCAATATCCATGGATTTTATTTATGAGTTTCCAAGGTCAAGTGGAAGAAATGGAAGTATATGGATCATAGTGCATAGACTGACCAAGAGTGCGCATTTCATTTCCATTAATTCAACTAGGATGGCACCTATATTGGCTAAATTATTTATGAAAATACATTGCTAAGCTGCATGGGGTTCCTAATAGTATAATTAGTAACAGAGATGCCTTATTTACTTATGAATTCTGTAAGAGTCTGCAAGAAGTGTTAGGTACCAAACTTAAGATGAGTACAGCTTATGACCCACAGACGGATGGACAGACAGAGAGAGTTAATAAGGTACTAGAGGACTTATTGAGAGCTTGTGTACTAGATTTTGGCAGTTCATGGAAAGACCATTTTCACTTGGTAGAGTTTTCCTATAACAATAGTTATTAGACTAGTATAGGAATGGCGCCTTTCGAAGCATTGTATGGAAGGCCATGCAAATCACCGGCGTGTTAGTTATAGACCGGGGACAGATTACTTTTAAGTCTAGATCTGGTGAGAGAACCAATGGAGAATATTGAGTTAATCGGGGGTAGGATGAAGGAGGCTCAGTCTAGGCAGAAGAGTTATATAGATAAGAGGCGTAAAGATCTAGAGTTCTAAGTTGGGACAAGATTTTTATCAAAGTATCACTGATGAAAGGTGTGGTGCGATTCAAAAAGATAGGAAAGTTAGAACCAAGATATGTTAGACCGTTATCCGTTGTAGAGAAGATCGAAAAGCTCGTATACCCAGTAGAATTAACAGGTAGTTTGGCGTGAGTCCATAATGTGTTCCATGTTTCTTATCTTAGAAAGTATGTACATGATTCAGAGACTACTATCACTTCGACAACACTAGAAGATTTAGTAATAGAACCAGATCTAAATTGTGTGAAATGACCAGTTCAGGTTGTAGCGAGAGATGAAAGAGGTTAAGGAACAAGACAGTCGTATTGGTGAAAGTCCTGTGAAGTGAAAACGAGAAGGGCTGTACTTTGGAATAGAGGATAGGATCAGATGTACTTATCCTCAGCTATTATGATGGTATGTTCTATACTTTATATAGACTTAGTAGCTGGTATGGTATACTAACATTGGTTGTGACAAATGTTTGCATGTTTGATATGCTTGTTTTGTAGTGCTTACTAAATTTTAAGGACGAAATTATTTAAGGAGGGAAGCCTGTAACACCCCTAATTTTAATTAATATTATTCAGAAGATTTAATTAGATACATTAAATAGAATAATGTGATGTGTAGTGTGATAAGGAATTGAGATTTGATAATCAATATGATCAAGTCATAATTAACTAACTAATTGGTTAACAAGACTGTTTTATGACTTAAGAATAATAGACATATGAGAGGGATAATTTAGGAATAGAAAAAAAAACCTTCATACCTTAAGCCATCCTTCTCCACTATCATTCTCACTTTCACAAATTATAAGCAATCAAAAGAATATAAGGAGGCCGCCATTGCTAAGGGGTAGATCACGAAAAATCTAAAGGAGATTCAAGAGAAAAGTTAGTAAAATTAAAGCACTCATCTAATATCAACTCTATTATCAAAATCAAGGTGAATAATAATAGACCATCTCATTTTATACCTATTGTTTCTGAATATTTCTTGGATTAATTCATTTTTTATGATTACCATGTAGATTATATCATTGTTTGGAAAGAATAATGATTAATGGAATTTTTATGAAATTATTTATGGGGGTTTTGGGGGGAAGCATAAGAATTTATCTCCAAATGATTTGGTTTTCGAACATGTTGAATAAAACATTATTTTGAAGATGGGTTTTTAGTTTCATAATTTTCCAAATTGAAGAGAATATTTTATAAATTTCTTAAGGAGCAAATTGAGTTATTTTCAGGTTTTAATTATTTAAAATAATTAAATACGGATTTTGGCCTTGGAATTTTTATATGATATAGAATATCATATTTCTGAATTTTTTAATTCTTTCCTAAGTGATTTTGAATTACTATGTAATTATTATGCTAGATAAGAATTTAAAAGGATAATTAATTAAGGATATTAACTAATTTATTTAGTATAGGTTTTAGAATATGGAAATTGAATGCAGTAGTAAATCTAAAAAGGAAATACAAAGTTTTGTGTTAAACTAATCACATTTTGACAAATAATTGGATTTGGTGAAAAGCAATTACTTTTAGTAATAACAAAACAGTTTTCATAAGAATTATGACAGTGTCATGCTACCATAACATCGTCGAGCTTAAGATGAGGCCGCATTCATGAAGGTCGACGTCGATGAAGAAGAAAGCACATGATAACTACTTATGCAGTTATGGAGTGATTCCAATGACATCGAAGTATACTAAGGCGACCCAAGATGTTGGCGGCATAGCTTTGTCGTGACTCAATTAAATGTTTAAAAGCTTAGTGTTGACATAGACGTCATTGCATGTTTTCACCGTAGTTTTAAATGATGTCGCACCTAACCACTTCGACTATTTTACATATTAAGGTAGTGGTGCTGCTTTTATTGATTTCGACTCTGTACATGAAGCGGCATAATAACCAAAATGATTTAAGTATGAAAGTTTTATAATGACGTTGAGGGTCATGGTGCCATTGTGTATCAAGGTCGACAACCTCATATACTCAGAATTTTATATTCAATGGAGCTAGCAAAAATGCAGTGTAGCATCGACGTTGATCTTCTTCTTTTTAATACCGAAGAGGCTTGTCTTTTATGTTAACTAAAACTATTTTAAAGTGTCAAAGAGGCCTATGTTTTATAGGTTCGACGACCCTATATCTTCGGCAGTGAGCCATATTTCTTATAAAGGTTTTAACTTTTTTCTTCTGGCCTCGATGTAGGTCGACATTATTTAATGCCGCATGAAAAATGGTTTATTCTTTTAGTGGCGGAGAGCATTAAACTTCTATGTCGACATCATCAATGCCCTCGACATTGATCTGTTTTAAACTATTTAAAGGGCCATGTATTTCCTCGTTTTGAATATAACTTAAAGGGCATTAATCATATATCATTATGAAGATGGTTTCGAGGATTTTAATTATGAAATAGCCTAAGTTTGGAGTTGAAATTTCCAAAGAAGATATGGCTTAAGATTAAGTAATTATGAGATATATTAATTAAGCATACTGAATGATGAATTCTATATGTTCTTGTGTTTATTTAGACAGTTATTATGCATAATTGTTATTGTCATACTCATATTATTACTGACCATAACTGCATTTTTGGGGCATTAAGGGTATAGTAACCAGCTAGGTTATCCGAATAGTGGGTATGGTCAGACTAACTCCTGGATTAGTAGAATTGCATTCAAGAGACTAGGGAGATCAAGAGTATATTAGGATGCCTTGTACTGATCAAAAATACTATAAAACTAGATAATAAATAGAATGTGGGATAGATGTAGTGTCACATCCTATGCTTCAATCGTTATCCCCGGGTTGGTAAAGGTATGCGATTCCACTGTGCAGGGCTTGGTGAGATGAAAGGATGGTTACGCACAGGAAGGAACTCGTAGCTCTATGTTCTCACATAAGATAAAGGAAATATCCTATATGCATTTGGAAATCCTTGATGATGGAAGCCTCCTAACCATACCTGGAGCATAGTTATAGACTCCTAACTGTATCTGTAGTATTGAATATTTCTACTAACTGTATTTGCAAAAATTTTGTACATCTGGTTGAACTAGAGTTGGATATGCGGTCCCAATACCTCCTAACTATAATTGGAGATAGTTAATAGTTGGTCTATAAAAACTATTAGGTTCATAGCGACCTTAGGAAAATTGTGTATTAAGACAGACAAATTAAGTACTTGGGATGGGTTTGCATTGCATGATTATACATTATTATGTCATTACTGTGTTTTAACCATTACGGGTGTATGGACATAATATATGGTTAATATGTTTTGATAAAGATACCAGTAAGGAGAACACCCATTCCGCTCAATGGCATGGTCCGACTCGAAGTTTCTTAAACTCTCGGGTGTTCAAAATTAATTTGAGTCGGTTGAGAATAAGGGTTTTTTTTCAAAGCTCTCCTAGTAGGACGAATAAGATTCCAGAAATGTACAGGCAACAATCTAGCTACATAGGAAATCTATTCTAATCCGCCGTGTTGTTTAAGTTTGTCTATATGCATGTAATGGCAAGTTATGTAATTGCCAAATATGTGACTCGGATCAACTAAGGGGGCATCTTCATATTTCACTCTTCGAATATTTTGTACGATTATATTTTCTTTGAACGTGGAATTACAAATGAGTTTATGTAATGAATATGAAATCATATTTTAAAATGAAATAGAAAAGTTATTTCTGAATTGTGTCTGAATTTTCTTCATATTCTCATGCCTCTGAATATTGATAAGATTAGCATAACCGCATTTTATCACCGGAAATTAATAGCTATGGATGACTGCAGCATCATAGCAGTTAGTTTCGGGCCTCAAAATAGGGGAAGTTACAACTTTCATATATAAAGTATTGTGATCGGAGTTCAAACAAAGAAGTTATTAGCATTTAAAGTTTTTGAATTAGAAATAATTAAAAAGGAGTTAAAAAGGAACTAAATAACAGCACTATGCGGACCCTACCAGTCAACCGTTAGAAAGGAGTGGTCGATCGATTAACTGATAGCAGATAGGGTTGAACTTCGGCCCAACTACTCGAATTTATTTAATATAAATCTAACAGGTAGAATTGAATCAAGCGCCTATAGTACATGCCTAGCCCCTTACTTTTCTACTAATATTTTGAGATTAGAGCAGTAGAGCTCTGATATTTTTCCTTCTCCACTACTTTTATAAATTATAAAAGTATTATAAATATATATAAATTAGAGAAGGGCAGAGAGAAGAAATGAAGGAGTGAATCAATCCTAAGAAAAAGATAAATTCTGTAATTATAAATCTATTATCCACTTAAATCAAATTTCCTCTCAGATCTATAATTTATAATGGATATGTATATATCTTGTTATACGTATTTTTGGATTGAAAATAAGTCAATTAAAAAGAATGAATTCAGATTTACGAGAATTGGAAAGCTAGAGTGGTGAGTGGGAAATTATATGATTTATATATTACACTGAAATTTATATTGTTGAATTTTATAATTATTATGCCTATGTAAGGTCTGTTGAGTTGTAGGCTTAAAATGAACATATTGAATTGAAATGCCATCTACAAATTCTATAAGTTAGATAATTGGAATGAAATGGTATGTACACCCTGATCTAAAAATTTGAAAATCGGCCCGTAAAATTTTTAAAGTAGAATGTTGATAAGTTTATTCCAGATTTATGATAATTGCATTGCAAATTGTTAGCATTCATTTGGATTCTTCTAATTTGACTTGGAATGTGAATTTCTATGTTTTAATCCATTGGGAGCATTGTGGATATAATTTAGTTATATCTATTTTCATGTAAATTTCCACAAATAATCCAATTCCACAACTATGTATAAAGGGTGTGTCATTTTGAATAATCAGGAATATACCAAAATGAAAGAAATGTGTAATATACAGATGTTGTTCTCCGTAATTTGCACCGTCTATTTTAATAAAACAAAAGAGATAGTTTCTTATAATTTCAAACGTGGCAAAAGTCTCACTCTTAGATAATTTAAGGAAAAATATAATGGTAATCCTTTTTGGGAAGGATAGCCCTAATATATTAAAATGTGGAAATGAATCTTCTTTGCAAAATATATATATATATATATAAGTGTATATTCTAAAATACCTAAACATAAGGATTAAAGAGTTAAAAAAAATATACATGCACACACATATATAATCGTGCTTACCAATTAAAAACATAAATATACATAGGGTAATGAATAAAGCATAATAAATAAATATACATCAATACTCGCATTAGTTACAGTTATGACAACTAAATATTAATAGCATACTAAATCATAGAATTAGGAGGTTGCGATGGAAAAGATGTAGTAACTCCAAAATTTACGATTAATGATTACATTATTAAGGGGCAACAAATGCGTATTTAAAAGGAAGTTATAGAAAGTAAATGGGGCATACATGCACTTATGAGGTTGAATGTAGAATTTAATATGATATTTATGAGGAAGTGGAATTGGCATAATAAGTTGGATTTAAAATGAATAAATAGATTGTTATCTATCCTTGCGACCAACCATATTCGGACGAATCAGGTTGGTCGAATGGAAAAATTACCAGGTAGGATTCCAATGCGATAAATGCCAAACTAAAGTATCAAACAACATCAGGAGATGGAGCCATCGACATGTCAAAGACTCCTAAAATAGCCAACATACCAAGCACATCCAAGTCCATGATCGAAACCCCAAAAATCAAGTGATGTCATGGATCGGTACCGATCCATAACATCGCTACTGATTCCTAAACTTTGTCCAATTCCACCTCAAACTTCATGCCACAGAAGGCCTTAGTGATTATTAGCCAATGTGCACCATAAAATATGGTTCGCTCACTATTTCTAACCAAAACAATTGACTGATAAATCGAGTGCCCATGCCTAACCTCCGAGCCAAGGAATTCACTCAAGTTCAACCTTATATCGATGCAATCAAAAGCCAAAGTCAAGAGTACATGCCAATGAAGAAATTTCCAAGAATCAAAGATTATGGCTTATCTTATGGGTTGGTACCGATCCATAGAGCAGGGATCAGTACCGATCCCTGAACATTGCTTAATTGGCCATGATCTTTTCAACACAACTCCTCCTGCATGTGGGGGGCATGGGAATGAACATGGTGGAGAGAAATCTATTTACTTGCATCTATAAATAGAGAAGGATGGGCATTGTTCAAAGGGCCTTTTTGCACATTTAACAAATTTGTGTACTTTCTTTGTAATCCCACGGATCATCACTAATCCATAAAATCAACTTTGTAAAACTTGGCAGAAAAATATAAAAGGTTTGAGTGGACGTAGGCCTCTAATTAGCCGAATAACTATAATTATTATATGGAATTTCTCTTTATTTTTCATTAATATTCTTTATTTTATTCCCTTTTGTTAATCTTTAGGTGTTTGTGCCAACTTTTAGCATAAATGTTTTGGTGCTTTCATTGTCAGCGCTAGGACTTGACAACTTGAAACTTGTATTTAAGAAGATGACAAGACCATTAACTAAGAGAACTGATGTTGGAGGAAGCAAATAAGGCTTTCAAGCTATTAATGAGGAATCCACCTAATTTCAACCCGTCGATGTTGGAAATGTACGATGGAAAAACTAATCCATTGGTTTATTTGAAGAGATACATTCGACATATATGGATGTTGGGTGTGTCTGAGGAGGTGATGGGATGATGTTTCCCACTATATTTGAAAGACTTAGCGGCAATGTGGTTTAGAGAGCTAAAAGTTAGGTCCACAAGCACGTAGCCCGAGTTAGTGAATAGATTTATGAGATTGTTTAGAGTTTATATTATATGACCAAAGAACGTGATTACGCTCTCGAGCATGAAGCAAAGGACCGGAGAGACTATAAGGAGTTATTAAAATAGGTTAAGTGCGACAGCTACTGTAGTTCATAAGCCAGATCCATCGGTGATTCTAAGTGCGGCAGTTTCAAGAGTTGCTAGTCAAATGGATTTTAGGGTTGCTTTGGATAGGGATCCACCAACGGATCTCATGTAATCTTACCATGAGGTTGAGAGATACCTGCATCAGGAGGATGCTAAAGTTGAAAAGGCAGAGGTTAATGGTGTAGATGGTGGAGAACCGTCCGAAGCAGGATTTGGTGAAGGTAAAGGAAAGCAAAAGGCGGATGATGCTTTGAAGGACCAAAGCGATAGAGAAGGGAACCAAAAGTCTTTTCTTACACGGAGATGACCGAAACCTCGGAGAGAATTTACCTTGATACATGGGGCGGATTTACTATCGAAAACTGATAAAGACAAAACCCACGGATCGAAAAAAGAGATATAGGAAAGTATTGCTTATTCCATGAGCTGGATGGACATAAGACAAATAACTATAGTCACCTTCATGATCTGATTGAAGAGTAGGTAAGGAAAAACAGGCTGCAGCGGTACGTGAGGAACCAAGCCATAGTAATGTGGAAGGAACAGCCATCATTTGCAGTAAATAGAAGCGACCTTGGATCTAGACCAACCATCTTGTGATCAGAATAGCAGGGAGTCAGGTTTGATTCCCGCACTTTTCCTTTATTTTCAATAAATGATGTGGTATTACTGTTAACCCACTTACTCATATAAGGGATATTGCCTGATCTTCAAGCACGCTCTAAGTTGGATGTTATGCTGTAATGCGTAGTGGGATGAATGTCGTGATGTTTTTTGGATGTTGGAATTTGAATTTTGTAAATGAATGCTTGACTTTGGAAATCACTCAAGTAAGATAACCGATATCAATTTAAAAACACCAACGGACGTTGATCCTCCTATCCCCGATACTGATTTATGATCTGACTGAACATGGTTTTCCTAATGGAAGAGATAGGCGAAGAACTATAAGTTTGTACAAGTCCCTTTATCAGAGAGCGAGTGGAATTGGACTTGTATGGGATAATGAGTCCCCTCACAGAAAATGAGCGGTTGGACTAATTCGTTCTTTGGGTCCCCTCGTCAAAGCGCGAGTGCATTAGACTCAACATGAACTAATGATCCAGAGAGGTCAAGAATTAGACTAATGATCCATAGAGGTCGATGATTCAGCTAACGATCTGGAGAGGTCGAAGATTCAACTAACGATCCGGAGAATTCAACGATTCAACTCACGATTTAAATAGGTCAATGATTCAATTAACGATCCCGAGAGATCGGGAATTGAATTGGACATTGATTTCATAACCCGAAGAAGTTGGAAACTAACCTGGATATTGATGCAACCTAGCGAGATTGAAGACTAGACTTTGGATTTGTACGCCACTTGGTTTGAAACAACTTGACAGCGAATACTAGATTGAGTCACTGCTTCAATTCAATCGAGTGTTCTTATAATCAGATTCTAAGCAACGCTAGATGATTTATAAATAACATTCCAACCGGTGGCAATATTCTTCCACAATTATTAACCCTTGATTACATGACATATTATTTCTATGTTTGACTTAGATCCAAAACGAACACGGGATAACATTGATTTTGATGTGTGATTGTTAACTCCTGAGCGAAAATGGGGCGGTTTTGATTCATGATATAATATATCATATAACAATTCCGGGAGTACACAGAATCATGATTATTTGTGACTAACACTCAAGCAAGGACTTGAGTCCTTGGTAGTAACGATCTGGAACGATCTTTGATTTATAGCTGAATCCAAAGGAACAAGACGGTTCGTCGTGGTTTGGTAAGTTGATAGCCAGAAAATTCAACTACCAGTGAACAACCGACTTCGGTATTTGTTCTAGAGCAAGGCACGCCTTCTATTCACAATGCATGCTTTTGGAAGCAAATATAATCCAACCTTATGACCAAGCCATATTTGAATGAATAAGGTCGATCAAATAGAAAAGTTACCAAGCAGGAATCCAGAGTGATAACAGCTAAACTCAAGTATCAAACAAGATCAAGAGATGGAACCGTCGACACATCAAAGACTCCTAGAATAGCCAACATTTCAAGAAAATCAAAGTCCTAGATCCAAACCCCTAAAATCAAGTGAAGTCATGGATTAGTATTGATCCATAACCATGGACCGGTACCAATTTCTAGTCTTTGTCTAATTCCACCTCAAACTTCTTGCCATAGAAGGCCTTAGTGAGTATTATCCAATATGCACCATAAAAAAATGGTTCATTCAGTATTCTTAACCAAAACAATCGATGGATAAGTTGAGTGTATTTGTGAAACTTCTGAGCCAAGGAATTCACTCAAGTTCAACCCCATGTCGATGCAATTAAATGCCAAGTCAGCTAAGCAATTTCCAAGAATCATGGAAGGCCTTATGGCCTATCATATGGATCAGTATCGATCAATAGGGCATGGATCCTTACCAACCCTTAAACATTGCTTAGCTGGCTTCGATCTTTTCAATACAACTCCACCTGGACGTGGGAAACGTGAGCACGAATGTGGAGGAGGGCATTCTGTTGACCTATAGCTATAAAAAAAGAAGGAAAAGCACTATTCAAAGGACTTTTTGCTTGTTTAACAAATTTCTGTACTTTCTCTATAATCTCATGAAACAACACCGATCCATAGCTACCAATCTATAAGATCAATTTTGTAAAACTCGGCAGAAATATTAAAAAAAGTTCAAATGGACGTAGGTCTCTGATTAGCTGAACCACTATAATTGTCATATGTGATTTCTCTTCATTTTTTGTTAGTTTTCTTCATTTTATTCTCTTATATTAACCTTTGGGAATTTGTTCCAACTTTTAGTGTAAACATAAATGTGATTAGTGATTGTCTAATTTGAGTAATAATGAACATTTATTTAGGACAATCACTTGGAGATAAAGAAATAAGTGATAATTATGGGACGTAAAAATGAAATAAAGAATATACAAAATAAGCGCATAAGATAGGAATAGGTTCCCAGTGAATAAGTAAATTAATACTAATAAATAAACTTAGGAAATAATATAAATTCCATACTGAAAATAATACGACCTCAATAGTACGTTTAGGACGAGCGTAAATTAGTGGGTCTAGTCCACTATTTAGGTTGAGAATATATGGCTTGGTTTAGTAAGGGTTGGGATACGAGGTCAGTAGAGTTACACAACAGAATTCTACCCTTCACTTAGATGGTACTAGCAGTTGTGTATATAGACTACTTATGTGAGACATCTCTAACCCTAAAACCTATGGGGAAGGGGTATACGATCGCATATAGGTAGAGGAAAATATACTAAGGGTTCGCCCCGAATTTGAACTATAATAGCTCAGTACCTTTAAGGATGTCAAAGGGTTTACTTCAAAGTGCAAAGTATTAAATGACCATTGAGTATGCCTACTCTTCGTATAAGAAGTCTTAAATAACCTACGACAGTGTTTAATAGGGAAATGGGGTATGCTTCATTTCTAATAAGAGGTATTAAGTAACCGAAGTGGGCATTTTCCTTGACTTATATTAGGTAAGTCGATTTGGGCTGCAGGGGTTGGCCGGCTATGTCAGTATTGTTGATAAACTGGTAGTTAGAAGTAAGGCTAGCATTTGGACTATCAGCAGTCATTAGCAAATACTTGGGAAATCTCGCTTTCTACTAGTGTGGAATCCATATGGGATACACAAAGACCTTGAAATTTGATTAGTTGTTTGTTTGTCGGAGATGGGCTAGTTAACCCTTAGATAAGTCTTTGAGATGCATTATTAATATAACAAATTAGATTATAAAACCATATCTAGGGGTCATTCATCTTGTAGCTAGGGCCAATTGATTAACGATTACATTATAGTGGGCCCGCTTCAAGGTTGGGATATTAAATGGCCGTTGGGTCTACCTCTTCCCTATTTAAGAAGTATTTAGTATCGAAGTTTTCTTTTAAATGTACAACATTTATATATATGTGTGTGTGTGTGTGTGTGTCTACCTCGGAGAAGGTTGGATATACCGTATGCGTAGATGAAACTAAACGAATAAGCCATGAATAATAGACATAACACTTAAATAGAAATCAGTCGGCATAAATTAGTGTTATAGATAAAATATATAATTTAGCAGTCACCAGAACGTTGTTCTAACTCCCTCCTCATTACAACCCACATGATAAATTCAGAGGGACAAACTACTGGTGCAAGATGAGAACGGCAGATGAAGAAGTGTTCTCATTCATGATCGGCGCTAACAACACAACCAGATACTTAAGAAATAATATTGATTCCAAGGTACTAGCCCTAGTTCGTATATATTTTCTATTATATTTTGTATTCCACTCTGAGTTTGTGTAGATGGCTCTCTGATGTACTTATATTTATTATATGTTACCAACATCAACGATTCGTACCTTAATGGACTTAGATTTTGATTTAGTCAAAATTCCATCCCATTAAGGTGCTGGTTGTTACAAGCTATGTTGCAATAAGGTGATTATATGAAGCTATGTACTTCATCACCACACTGGTCAGTCTTCTCAGTCGATCATCGATCGATTTCCAACCTCCAACTACCTCCTTCTTGTCATTTTCTTCTTCGATTCAATGCACATATGAATATTTCATTCATATAACATTCCAAACACACACAGATATATATACACATATTGAAATACATAAATTGAGCCTTGCCAAAATTATTTAGCCTTGCCAAAAAAAATACATAAATTGACATAGATTTATAAGCAATTATATCCACCTAAAGCTTGTTCATTTATCCCTCCTCTTCGTTCGCAACTTCTAGAAACCCAACACATGAACAAAACTCCAACTTGCTCATAGCTAATGGAGTGACGTAGTGTTGAGATAAACATATATTAATTCAGGATTTTAAAAGGGTTTACTTGATTTTGTTTTGGTTATTGAACAAAGAGAGTTTTCAATATTATTATTTTTTGCTTCCCGAAGCTGAAAATTCTGGAATAGGAGAAGAAGTACCCGGGTATTAAGTTAATGAACGTAAATAAAAGAAGAAATTTGGAACCAAAAACCACTAGGTAATGAGATGGTGGGTTCGAGCTTGAATAACCATTTATTTACATTTTCATTGTCTTTTGTAAAACTATTTCCTACTCATCATTAATTATTAAAGCACCAAACAATCATTTTTTCTACTTGTATTAAACCCTCAACCACTTTTATTTCTATTTTTTAGAATTATTTAAAACTCAAAATATTAATTTTACATTAAAATATTTAAGTTCATCTTTTATTTATAATTTATAGTTTCCAAAACATAAGTAATTCCAAATTATTTATCCTGTAATCTCTTTTAACCAATAGTCCTAATCAATTTGATTATGTCACTAAATCTTTTATCATTTAATCCTAATATTCAAAAATAAATCCAAAATTATTCATATTTCATCTTTAAAAATTAATTTTTCTTAATTACTTAATCATTATTATTAACTTTAATTAAAACTTTTGAATTTACATTGGAAATATTATACATTTACATATGTTCGTGTCATTCATTAACTATGTTCATCTTAATGAGAATTTATATTGCCCTCATAGTTGTCAATAAGTGTCATTAAAGATTTGGGCCTAATTGAACATTAGTTTTAAGAGCTGCTAAATACACCAAAGATTGTACTAAATAATACTCGGTTGAAAATTCGGCCATTTACTTTTATTTTGCACTTAAAAATTACCACCACTACTTGTTATAAAAAATATCACCGCTACCCGTTGTTTATTAATCGAATGCTATATGCCAAAGATGGTTTTATAAAACCGAGTCATAAATGATGACAACGGGTTTGTACAATAGTGTATTAAATTAAAAAGTCAACAATGTACAACTGAACCATCATAATTCAATACTATATACGCAATTAGTTTTCAACATCTGAAATTATTACATAGTAGTTGAGATTCAGTAACTATCTTTATAAGTAAAACATCAAATTTAGAAAATCGAAGTTACTAATGTTAAAGTAAGGAAGAAGGTCGAAAAAAACCTTAAAGAACACATCTAAAGTCGATATCGTAATCTAATACTCTTAGGTCAAGAACAGTTCGACCAAATCTAGCAATTGAGACTGAAAATGAAAATTAAATTCGAAATTACTTAATTTTCATAGCTTCTGACTGACATATTAAAATAATTAATTTAATAATTGTGGTGTATTTTTCGTATTAATATGTAGAGATTCAAATTTTGATAGTATTTTTTAGACTGGGTATTATCTAGTGTGTTTTGTGGTGTATTTAGCAATCCTCCTAGTTTTCCAGGACAATTTTTTTAGAACAAATTGAGTGAGTCGTGAACAACTAGAAAAAGGCCCCAATTTTCACGCTCCGACTCAAGCATGTGCAGAAGGAATTAACTTCTACCCATGCTCCATTTCTCCACCTCTTTCCCTATCTAATTTTTGTACTTGATTTTGCCGTTTAAATTAGAAATGATGCTTTATTTTTTGAATATCCAAACCTGTATATATTTTTAGTAACACTTTATGATATGCATATTTATCAGTAATAACGATTGTATTTTGGTTAGATGATGACTGTATATTTAATTTGAATGTTTAAACTAAAGTAAGTCTTTTCTAAATGGATACAATAGTTCTAAACAGTTATTATCTTTTACTCGTTTTATTGCTTTGCAAATAGAATATTTATTAACATAATGATTCATCTTAATTTGGCAAGGAGTTTTTTGGCATCTAAATTATATGTTTCTTAGCTTGACGAGCATTGAGGATTTAACTAAATAAATAATATGGTTGAATCATCCATTGGCATCTAAATTCCGAAGCTTGACAAACCTTGAGCATGCATTAAACGAGTCTATTTTTCAGTGCACCTTTAACGTTTGTAACTGATTTTCTTGAATTCTCAGACATTTTAATTGGTAAAGCTATCTACCATTAGCTTAAACAATTGCAACATTTAATTTTGCACTCATACTCCTTAATTGGGTGATTTTTATGCTATTTAGATGACCACATGAATGCGTAATTTACTAATATGAATACCGCATTTATAAACCAAAGGGTGCTTCTGTCAAAATAGTTGATAACAACAAAGATTGCATTTAACTAGAAGAATGGGTGAGATTATATTTCTCATCAGTTTTACCAATTACTGTTTGTAGCTACCGTTTATTGATTTATTCTGTAATGCAGTTTGTACACCAGTGAGTGCATAATATATACAAGAAAAGCTCTATTGGTATGCATATAATAAATGATATTATGCAGGTACTGGTCAAGCCATAAGTGGAAAAATATTAAGTAATCTTCTTGCTCACTAGTCATATATATATATATATATATATATATATATATATATATATATATATATATATATATATATATATATATATATATATATATATTCAGTTGAAGTTGAAATTGTTTAGAGCATTTATTCTGCCGGCGCATCCCGTAGGACATTGAACTTCAATTCAACCTTCTCTCCAGAATATTGGGTGTGGATGTACTATATGACAAACCAAACTACTTTAATTGGTGAGACTTTTTTCTTAGTCAAATCATCAATATGTCTACTGTCTAATATGCTGGAATTTTCAGATTGTCTGCTTGGTAAAAACTAAAAAGATGGATTCTTCTTTATACTATCATGAATGGACTAACTATGCTAGAATTTAAGCATTAAAATGAAGACATTGTTCCTATCAAGATTACTGCGTATTACAAGTTAAATTATACATATACAACTGGAAGAAAAAAAATTCCTTTTATTTGTTCTCATTTCTGTACCGACTGTCACTTAATTTTCCTCCCATGTTACGTTGATGTCTCCAAGTTCTTACATTCTAGACCCCTATAGTGCATTCACCTAATGCTTTGTCAAAATATGTCTTGATGAGAGGTGTTCATTTTCAAACAGTGTTTTTTAGTTTAGCATAATCTCATTGCCAAATAGAAATTGTATCATGGTATGAAGTATGAAGAGAATATATGCCATACAAATTATCTTTTTCCCAAATCCGAAACACTGCACCTTTCAAATTTACTTTTATCCATAAAATTACCATGGATCTTTTGGTTGATTTTACTCCACACAGGGCAGTTAATGATATATTTAACGAAAACCAACATATCCTACTCAATTTGACTAGGTAAAGAACTTTTTTCTATTAAAAATAATTTTAAGTAATATTATAGTTAGCTTTAAGTGTTATAATCAAATAACACTGACTAGAATTGAAAAACATATATGATGCATCATGTTGTTACACTTAAATTGGTTAGTAACAGATCTAAAAGGCCTAACAAGATGGAGGTTGAACCTTCAGACTAAAATTATACACTTAAATTAATACTGTATTTAACCTTATAGATGATTCTTTTCCCTTTCTTATGGAACAATTAATGCCATTCAAAAAATTATCAACTGCTATAAACAGATATATAGATTTCATGTTTACTGTGCGTGTAGGTAATTCATGAGATATTTAGAGGCGATACATGGCAATGAATCTACATCTGTTTTAGATTGATAACCATATATCGACTTGGTGCACTATAACTCAATTAATTATGTTTATTTATCTCTAATGACACATGCTTGGAAAACTGGTCATGCCAGGTCGATTGACTATCATGCGGTGTTGAAATGAGTAAACCCTTCATCCGTTGATGTATTTTATGCAACTGCTATGTTCTCTGCACCGTTGGATCTCAAGCTTTCATCCCAGCCACAGATTGCTTTATTCTTATTTTCTGATCTCTGGGCCGAAGCCCATTATGTATAAACTGTATTATAAAACAGTGGCAACCTGATGCTTGTAAATTATCATTTTTTGAGAAATAATAACAAGTTCACTTTTCTCCTCTGTAAAAATACAATCAAACAATATTACAGAGTTTCAAAAACTCTTTCATGGTATCAGAGCCACTATACAATTGCTTAACAGCAAATCTTTACGAAGAGGAGATAAAGAAACTCATCAGAGGATATTCTCATCATCTGAGCATTATTCTCCATCAGAAATCAATAATTTCATCACTTGAAGAATTTATTCAACTCAATTCTGTGCCTCGCCAGTATTTCAACAGGCTGCAACAGAATTTCCTCGCTAAATTGTGAAGATTACGGTCAAAATCTCAAAAAAAAAACTAGATCAAGAAATCAAGAAAACAATTCAAGAAACAGAGAAGTGCCATCCAGAAAGAAATCTCATCAGAAAAACTTTTCACACTCATCATTTAAGATTTTCTTTGGTTGCACAAACCTGTTTTTGCATTCTTTTCTGTATTCTTGAACTCCAATTCAAATTGACTGCTCACTTCTCTAGTTTGTCATTCTAATCTGACAAGAATACTTTGATCATCATGGCTGAAGAAGGTGGTTCTGAGACATCATCTGCAGCAAATCCCTCTCAGCATGTCAATTCTGCTGAAAACCTAATCAAGACTGTGGTCAGTCCTCAAAGCCAATTGGTGACAGTGCATTTAAATGAAGACAATTATCTGTTGTGGAAGCTTCAAGTCGAAACAGCCATTCAAGGGTATGGACTTGAAAGCTACATTCAGGGAACCATACAAGTTCCTCCTGTTTGCATCACAAACAAAGAAGACAAGATTGTCAGCAACGAAGAATACATCAAGTATCATAGACAAGATAGACTTATATGTTCTTGGTTACTATCATCAATCAATGTAAATCTGTTGTCACATGTTATTGGATGCAAAACAGCTAATGAAATTTGGGTAACTATCGACAAGGTTTTCAACACACAATCTGCAGCCAAAGTCATGTTTTATAAAAGGCCGTTGCACAATGCAAAGAAAGATAATCAGAATATGAGAGAGTATCTCTCTAAAATCAAAACCACTTGTGATCTGCTTGAGGCAGCAGGTCATAAAGTCAGTGATTCAGAACAAATTATGACAGTGCTAAATGGTCTGAACGATGAATATGAAGCTGTGGTAGCAGTAATATCATCACAAAAAAGTTTGTCAACTATTGATGATGTTCACTCTGTTCTACTTGCTCATGAAGCAAGAATTGACAACAAGAAAACTCAAGACTCGGATTTTACAGCTAATTATGCAGCAAACAACAAAAGTAGAAATCAAGGCAACAAAAGAAATGATCAAACAGCTCAAAGAGGTGCATACACTAACAGATCCAGGGGCAGAGGCAGATGGAACAACAACAACAACAGGCCAAGATGTCAGATATGTGAAAAGCTTGGCCATACTGCTGCTAAATGTTGCTTCAGATTGAATCTGACTTATGATCCAGCACAAAATTCCAACAATCAAAGAAATCAAAATCTCAGTGCAAATGTTGCTCAGGTTCAAAACAATTCAAGTAGTCAATCAGATAGCAAGGATTATCAATCAGCAGAAATAGCTAAACCAGAACATATATATGATGAAGATTGGTATCCAGATTCTGGAGCAACAAATCACATTATAAACAATCTGAGCAAGCTGAATCTTGGAAACAGGGAATATAAAGGTATGAATTCTATACATGTAGGTAATGGTAAGTCAATTGCTATAACTCACACTGGCAGATCATATATTATGGGAAAAAGACAATTATATTTAAACAACTTGCTTAGAGTACCATTAATTAAGAAAAATCTTCTAAGTGTGTCTCAATTTGCTAAGGACAACAGTGTGTATTTTGAGTTCTACCCACAATACTGTCTAGTCAAGGATATCCTAACTAAAGAAATTCTCTTGCAGGGTAGTGAACATAAAGGGCCATACAAGTTCAAAGTGGCTAATTCAGGAAATGCAGAAACTATAAGAAATTGGTGTAATAACTCTGAGTTCAAACAAGAAGAAATTTGTAAGGCTTTTGACATGTGGCATTATAAATTGGGACATCCAAATGCTACAATTGTAAGACACATATTGAGTAATAATAATATTTCTTATGAAGATGTTTCTGTGCCATATGTATGTACATTCTGTCAAATGGGTAAAGCACATAAACTACCCTTTCTGAATTCAGAAACAGTTTATAGTAAACCACTTGAATTAGTAGCTACAGACTTATGGGGTCCTGCACCTATTCACAGTGATTATGGGTATAAATATTACATATCATTCATAGATGCCTTTACTAGGCATGTTTGGATATATTTTTTGAAATCAAAAAGTGAAACTCATAATGCTGTGTTGCAGTTTATTTCTCATGCTGAAAAACAAACTAACTGTCAGGTCAAAATAATTCAATCTGATGGGGAACAGAATACATGCCTTTAAAATCTTATTTTCAGAAGAAGGGTATAGTTCATAGAACTACTTGCCCATACACTTCTGAACAAAATGGAATAATTGAGAGAAGACATAGGCAAATTGTTGAAACTGGTCTTACATTATTAGCTCAAGCAGCTATGCCTTTAAAATTTTGGCCTGATGCTTTTTCTACAACAGTCTATTTAATTAATAGACTACCAACCAAAGTCTTGAAGTTTAAAAGCCCTTTGGAAATGTTATATAATGTCAAACCTGACTACTTAAGTTTAAGAGTTTTTGGTTGTTTATGTTTTCCCTATCTTAGGCCATATAACTCTCATAAGTTAAATTTTAGATCTGCACCCTGTACTTTTCTTGGTTATGCAACTAATCAGAAAGGATATAAATGCTTAGACAGTACTGGAAAAATAATTATGTCCAGACATGTTGTTTTCAATGAAAGAGTGTTTCCATTTAAGGATACAGATATTAAAACATTCAAAAAGGTTTACAACTCAAAAGAAACCCTACCTTCTATACCTGTTTTACCTGAGGAAGTTGTGCAAGCCAACAGAGATCAGACAGGAGTCAGTGCCCACTCACAACACACAGTGTCCAGTTGTGGACCAGGTCATGAGGTAACTGATGTAGATACACCTGTTCAGACACCTCGGCAAAGAGTTAGTGAGCAGTATGATACACAACAGAGTTCAGAAGAAACAATGCATCACAATGAGCAATCACAGTCAAGTGAAAGTGTCCCTCAACAACAAAACACTAGAACAGGTCATCATATGATGACAAGGTCAAAGAGTGGTATCTTTAAACCCAAAACTTATAACATCACTTTGGATACTGAAGAGCCAAGTAATTACTGCCAAGCTATTGAAAATCAGAACTGGAAATCTGCTATGTCAGATGAATATAATGCTCTTTTGAAAAACAAGACTTGGAGTCTTGTTCCATTACCAAAAAATAAAAACATTGTTGGTTGCAAGTGGACTTTCAGATTAAAGAAAAATGTTGATGGTACAATCTCTAAGTATAAGGCAAGGCTAGTAGCAAAGGGTTTTTCACAACAGAGTGGCTTTGATTTTAATGAGACTTTTTCACCTGTTGTAAAACCCACTACTATAAGAACAGTAATTACAATTGCCTTATACAGAAATTGGACCATCAAGCAAATAGACATTAATAATGCCTTTTTGAATGGTGTTTTACAGGAGGAAGTCTACATGGAGCAGCCAGCTGGCTTTGTACAAAAAGAAAAAGAGAATCTGGTTTGCAAGCTGAATAAAGCCATTTATGGTCTCAAACAAGCCCCAAGAGTGTGGTTTGAGGAGCTCAGGACAACTCTTATTGGGCTAGGCTACAAATCTACAAAATCTGACAACTCTCTATTTACAAAATTCACTAAAACCACAATAGTATATGTACTAATATATGTGGATGACTTTATTATTACAGGTAACAATGCTGAAGAAATTAATGCACTTATATATCAACTTGATCAAAAGTTCAGTGTTAAAGATCTTGGAAACTTAAGTTATTTTCTCGGCATTGAAGTCAAGAGACTGTCAGATTCATCTTTACAGCTAAGCCAACAGAACTACATTAATGAAATACTGAATAGAGAAAAGATGAATCAAGCCAATCCTATTTCAACACCCATGGTCAGCAACCTTCACATCTCAAAGTATAAAGGTGATGCTATACCAAATGAGAAACAATACAGAAGTATTGTTGGTGCCCTACAATATGCAACAATTACAAGACCAGACATTGCCTACAGTTTAACAAAGTCAGTCAATTCATGCAAAAACCAACTACTGAACACTGGAAAATGGTGAAAAGAATATTAAGATATCTTAAAGGGACTCTAAACTTGGGCCTAACTTTGAGTTCAAGCAAATACATCAATATTACAGGATATGCAGATGCTGACTGGGCCAGTGACCCTGACGACAGAAGATCCACTACTGGTTATTGTATATTTTTGGGAAACAGTCCTATATCTTGGTGTTCAAAGAAACAACCAACCGTGTCAAGATCTAGTACTGAAGCAGAATACAGGAGCGTTGCCAATGCAACAGCAGAAGTAATGTGGATTCAGTCACTACTTGATGAACTACAGTTTAAAACAGACAGCAAAGCTACAATATGGTGTGACAATTTAAGTACGGTTCATCTTACAGCAAATCCCATATTACACTCTAGAACCAAACACATGGAACTTGACCTATACTTTGTTCGAGAGCAAGTTGCAAAAGGGAAATTAAACATCAATCACGTACCTTCAACTTACCAAATAGCCGATATTTTAACCAAACCACTGTCGAAGACTAGCTTTATGAACTTCAGGGAGAAGTTGAAGGTCAACAACTTACAAGAGTCTCAGATCTTACTCAAGTCGTCAACCAGAGTGAGCCTCAAGTTGAAACCCACCTTAGCAGGATCTGATAAGACACAGGATAACAGATCTGCAAACTTCAAAGATCATTCAACTCAGAAGACTCAAGCTCTAAACGCTTCCAGAAATTTACACTTAAAACGTTGTAAAATTGAGAAGACTCGAGCATCCAGCAATGCAATTCTCACCAAATCTGAGCAAAATTCAGGATCTAACCAAGTCTGAATCAACATTCGATCGAGGCAATACTCACTGAAATGACATAGCAGCAAAATAAGTGGTTGAGAACTGTTTGATTGAGAATGATTTAGATCCACTCTGAAAATCTCAAGTTTCTTTTAAGAGCAAGGATCTAGATTTAACGGCATGATTGCAATTTGGGGATTTCACGAACCCTAGTTAATGAAGGGTTTGCGGGGGGCTGTTGAAATGAGTAAACCCTTCATCCGTTGATGTATTTTATGCAACTGCTATGTTCTCTGCACCGTTGGATCTCAAGCTTTCATCCCAGCCACAGATTGCTTTATTCTTATTTTCTAATCTCTGGGCCGAAGCCCATTATGTATAAACTGTATTATAAAACAGTGGCAACCTGATGCTTGTAAATTATCATTTTTTGAGAAATAATAACAAGTTCACTTTTCTCCTCTGTAAAAATACAATCAAACAATATTACAGAGTTTCAAAAACTCTTTCATGCGGTATTCCTAAGCATTTTAACTGTCGTTTGGTAGTTATTTTGCTTTTTACAAAACTACTATTGCATAAATCATGACATATATTTTTCATTTTTTATTTTTTTACTCCAACAGTATCAATCGTTGGGAACTTTACTGTACAATTTATAGTACGATTCGGTGAATGATTAGCTATTGTTAACATTTAAAACATTAACCGTCATTAGTTGATTTGCTGCATGGATTAACATTATATAGTTTTCTTCTGTTTACACACACATATATAAAATTTATCGGAGTTTGATTTAATGCACTATAAACAGATAACCAATTGGTTTCTTCCTTTTTTTTTCCACCCATTTTTTTACAAAAAGGTGCACGGTATCCAAACTAAAACCAACATATAAATATGATCGGACTTCATGCAGAAATACATTGCGCGTTGGTTAATTAAAAATAATAGTGAAGGAAACAAAATGGCATGTCTATTGCTTATTTAAGCCAAGCTTTGAAAGGTGCCAGCATATCTTTGTATATCTGTTAAATGAAATCTATTGTATGTGTACAGAAGAATTGTTGCGGAAAATTCTTTTAGATGATCGGTCTAAAGGAATAAAAAATCCAACACAGTGGAAAATAACTGGATCGTGATTGTAGGAAGACGAAACAAACAGAGATAAATATCAGAACAAACAGTCGCAGATCTATTCAATGCAAAAAATAAATCACCACCAGTATTTATAGTGGCTCCACTACCGCGAAGCAGTATACGTCCACTTGGAGAGGAGATTTTATTAATCACCGAAAGATTAGAGTTATAAGGATAATTCACTTTTGTAGGCTATACATAAGAAGAGTTAATAATACAGACAAAATTCTGCAGAGTTTCAGCTCTATATAACGGCTGCCATTGTTGTCCAGAAGCTCCACTATTTATTGAGTGAAGAAATGAGGAGGGTGGCTACTATATAGCAACCCTGCGGTTTGGTTCGGAACATCTGATCCGGCAAGCAGCACAACAACATTTGGTTCGGCAAACAGCACTCAAGATCTAGACCGGCATGGTCCAATACCCGAACCAAACATCTGGAGTGGCACTACTTGGTTCGGCATGTATCTAGTTCAGTACAATTTGGTTCGGCGTACAACACTTGGACCAACAATCATTTGGAACGGTACACTTCTGGAGCGGCAACCTAAGTCATCGAACCAAATATTTGGAGCGGCATAAGATTTGGACCGACATGCCGCCGAACGAAATATTTCGTTCGGCATTAGCCCCTTCTCTTTCAGGAAAACATTGCACTAGCCACCGAACCAAATAACTTTTTCTTTCTTCATCAGCCCTTCACCAGTTCACATCCTTTCTTCAATCACCGAACCAGATTCCTTCTTCCTCAAATCATCTCAACACCGAACCAAGTGATCCCTCCACTGAACGAACTCCACCGGACCAAATCTTTGGTCCGGCATGTCCTCCACCGAACAAAATTTGGTTCGGCATCAGCCCTCCGCGAAGTTCTCCAGTGGCTTCCCGAATTCATGTATCAATTCATAACAATTTCCACCTTGATAGTGAATTCCATACAAGCCTTCCAACTTCATCTACACCTTCATGCTCCAAGCAATGGATACTTGCCCAATGAGCTTCAACAATGCCATCACTCATTACACTCTGCCAACGAACTCCGGCAAGGCCACCACCTGTCAGCAAAGTATTCGAAGAATCCAGTCCTTGTAGAACCTATCAATCTCCACCATGGAAACAAACGTCTCCATAAACCATCTCAACTCCCCCCCCCCCTCCCCCCCCGTGCAACCCTATGACACCTAGCACTTCATTAAGTGAATCAAGTCCCAGCAACACTCGAACTTAGCAACTGGCAACGACTTGATAAACATGTCTAATGCATTCTCCTTTGTGTGAACTTTCTAAATACGAACTAGCTTCTCTTCACTCATCGAGACAAGGAATGACTCTCTCACTTCAATATGCTTCGTCCTCGAGCTGAATCCTAGATTTTCAGCTAAGTGAATTGCCTTCTAACTGTCACAGTTCACATTCACTCCTTCATATGCGAAGCTCAAATCACACAACAATCGCCTTAAATAAAGCGCCTTCTTAGCCGCTCCAGCCGCAGCTATGAGCTCTGCCTTTGTAGTAGACAAAGCCACAATTGTCTGCAACCTCACTCTTCAACTAATCATTGTCCCACCAATGATGAACACAAATTCGAAGGTTGACTTCCTTCGATCACTATCATTGAAATAGTCGTAATTACAAAATCCAACCTAGCTGAAATCGCTTCCTCTGCCGCCAAAGACAACTCCATGGTTTGGAGTTCCTTTAAGGTATCTAAAGATACACTTCACGGCTTACTAATGCGTCTTTCCTGCATTCGCCATGAATCTACTCACCAATCCAACTGCATGTGCGATGTCAGGCCTAGTGTAGACCATAACATACATCAAACTGCCAACTGCACTTGCATATGGGACCTTTATCATATAAGCCTTGTCCTTTTTCGAGATCGAAGAGCCTTTACTAGAAAGCTATAAGTGTAAAGGTATGAGTGTGCTAATTGCCTTTGCACCTTCCATACTAAACCGAGCAAGCACCTTCTGAATGTACTCCTTTTGAGTGAGGCTCAAAAGTCTTAGTTTTCTGTCCCTTTAGATTTCCATACTCAAAATTTTCTTTCCTTCTCCAAGGTCATTCATTTCGAATTTTGTTTTTAGATTTTTCTTTGAACTAATGATTTTAGCCTTATCCTTGAAAGCAATCAACATATCATCCATGCACAAGAGTAGGTACACCCATCTACCATTGTTTAAATGCTTGAAATACACACAAGCGTCTTTGGTACTACGATCATAACCAAGTGAAAGCATAAAAGAGTCAAACCTCTTCAAGTATTGTCTAGGCGACTACTTAAGTCCATAAAATGACTTCTTCAATTTGCAAACCCAATTTTATTTCCCGTCTACAACAAATCTTTCTGCCTGCTTCATGTAGATGGTCTCATCCAAATCTCCATACAAGAAAGCGGTCTTCACGTCCAGTTGCTCCTGCTCCAAGCCATGAGCTGCGACGATGGCGAGCGAAATGCGGATGGACGTATGCCTCACTATTGGAGAGAATATCTCATCATACTCCAATCCTTTTCTTTGATAACCCTTTAACAACTAATCTAGCCTTATATCTCCCATCACCCTTCACCTTGGACACTCACTTGCAACCTATGGCTCAGCTTCCTTGAGGAGGTGGTACCAAATCCCGAGTCTTGTTCTTCTTCAACGACTCTAACTCCTCTTTCATAGCGCACATCCACTTCGAACTGTCACATGAGTTCAAAGCTTCATCAAGGTCAAGCGGCTTCCCAAGAACCACATGTAGGGCATAGCAAAACTAATCACCAAGGCTAAGCTTTACAAACTGCCAATCCCCATACCTTTCGGGTTGCCTAATAGTCCTACGACTGATCTAGGAAGGTACCACTTCGTCTAAACTCCTTTCAGGACCACCTTGAACTGAACTGCCTCTAGATTCATGCACATCACCGGCACTAGTAGAAGGAACCTGTGGATTATCATGTGATGTTTCATCAACTGTGTTTTTCTCAACAACATCAACAACAACTCTACTATTTGGTTGGAACATGGGAACTTCTTCCATCTCCTTAGGCCTATCAGAATCTTCTGATGTGGTAGGTATCTTCTCTTTTGGATTGAACATAGCAAACAAATCAAAAGTAACATGTCTAGAATGAACAATCTTCAAATTAACAGGGTTCCAAATTCGATACCCTTTGATACCATCGGTGTATCCCAGTAGTATGCCCTTGTTCGCTCTAGCTTCCAACTTATCATCACCTTATGGTGAACCTACACAGGACAACCAAAAATTAGGAAGTAACCAAGATAATTGCTTTAGTCTCCACTTTTCCTCTGGAATCTTCCCATCTATGGCTGAGCATGGAATTCGATTTATGATATGCGCCGCAGTTGATAATGCCTCAGCCCAAAAGCCTCTAGACAAGCTCGTCATCAATCTAAAGCAACGAGCCTTCTCCAATAGAGTCATGTTCATCCTTTCTGCAACTCCATTGGATTATGGTTCGCCAAGGGTAGTGAAATGTCTTTAAATACCATGTTGTCTATAGAAATCGAGGAATTCCCTACAGACAAATTCGCCACCATTATCAGATCTCGAAACCTTCAACCTAGAACCAGATTGGTTCTCAACAAGCGCTTTTCGGTCTTTGAACTTCTCAAGATTTCTGATTTGACCTTAATCACATACACACATATTGTACGAGAAAAATCATCAATGAAAGGGATAAAATTCTTTGCTCCTCCAAGAGAAGGAGTAGCAACCGGTCTCCAGACATCTGTATGCACGTACTCAAGTACTCGCCTCGATCTATAGAGTCTAACTCCAAAAGATATTTTAGTTTGCTTGCCTAACACACACTCCTGGCAAAAGTCCATCTTGTCAAAGTTTTATCCTTTAGTCATCTTCCGACTTCGAACCAACTCTAAGCCCTTCTTTGAAATATGACCTAATCGGAGATGCCAAATCTTTGTGGCATCCAATGCATGAGAACTGTCTACTCCAACACACGACCCTTCAAGAACGTTGGTTCCTTTCAGTAAATATAGATTTCGAAACACATCTTCTTTCATAAGAACTAGTGCACCTCTTGAAACCTTCAGATTATCCTTCTCGATAGTTACATTGCATCCCAAAGATGTCAATTATCATAAAGAAACTAAGGACTTCCGAAGACCTGGAACATACCGGACACCTGTCAAAGTGCATATCACTCTGTCAAACATACTAATCCTCACTATATCTTCACCCATTTCTCTACAGCTAGCATCATTTCCTATAAGAATATAGCTTCACTCTCGTCCAACGAAAAAACTAAAGTAATCCTTATCAGGCGTCATATGGAAAGACGCCCCCGAGTTCGGCACCCAATGGTCTAAGACATCCGATACTACTGCAGACAACACATCATCAGATACAGACTTCTCCATCGCAAATAATGAAGATTCATCTTCTTCCTTCTTCTTCAAATCTGAAAAATCCTTTTTCCAATGACTGGGTTTCTTGTAGATAAAGCACTTCTCGTCTTTAGACTTTCCTCTCCTGCCATTACCAGGCTTCCTGGACTTGGAACGCCCTCTAGAGTGCCAATTCTACTTATCTTCTATACCTTTTTCAACAAATGGGTCGTGACTACTACTTCCACCTCTATTTCCTTCACTTATCACCTTTTTCTGATCTCTCAAGTCCTCGGATAGAAGGTCTGACTTCACATCTTCCACTTTCAATGTGTCTCTAGCGAAGATAAAGTTGCTAGCGAAACTTGTGTATCGCTCTGAAAGAGAACACAAAAGGACCCTCGCCATTTGCTCCTCATCTATCTTCAAGTGAACAATCTACATCTTCATCACAAGATTATCAAAGAAATTAAGATGTTCCGTCACTGAAGTACCCTCTCTCATTCTCATGGTGAAGACTGTCTTCAGCAATATCAGAAAGTTAGTCAGAGATTTTTTTTCAAGTAGAGATTTTCTAGCTTGGTCCAAAAGCCCCTATTAGTGGTCTCACGACTAATATCTGAGTTACATTCTCTCTCGTAGCTAGTTGTAAAGTAGTAAATGCTCATTTCTCCATCTTCTTTCTTTCTGCGGCTAAGATCTTAGCTGTCAACTCAGGGGCAAACACTACTGGATGGACTTCATTTCTTATTAAGCTATAGCCTTCATCCTCCATTGCCACCTGTCGAAGTCTTTATCCCAATCCCACTTCTCAATTGCAAACTGTGATCCTGACGTGATGCACATCCCTCTAGTATAGGGTCTTTTTACAACTGGAGCCGCTTCTTCTCCTGCCATAGCGTCTAACACTCCTCAATCAACCTTGCAGCTCCAATACCAGATTGTTGGGGAAAATCCTTTCAAATGATCGGTATAAGGGAATAAAGAACCCAACACAGCAGAAAACAACTAAATCGTGATTGTAATGAGACGAGACAAATAGAGATAAATACCAGAACAGGCAGTCACAAATCTATGCAATGCAGAAAAATCAATAACACCAGTATTTATAGTGGTTCCACTACCATGTGCTAGTGTACGTCCACTTGGAGAGAGGAGATTTTATTAATCATTGAAAGATTAGAGTTACAAAATTGATTTACTTTTGGAGGCTATACATAAGAAGAATTAACGATACTGACAAAATTCTACAGAGTTTCAGCTCTCTAGGATGACTGTCATTGTTGTCCAAAAGCTCCCCTATTTATAGAGTAAAAATGAGGAGGGGTAGCTACTACATAGCAGTCCTGAGATTTGGTTAGACACATCTAATCCGGCAAGCAGCACAATAGCATTTGGTTTGGCAAACAACACTCAAGATCTGAACTGGCATGGTCCAATACTCGAACCGAACATATGGAGCGGCACTACTTGGTTCGGTATGCATCTGATCCAGCACAATTTGGTTTAGCATACAGCACTTGGACTGGAAATCATTTGGATCAGTACACTTCTGGAGCGGCAACCTAAATCACCAAATCAAATATGTAGAGCGGCACAAGATTTGGATCGGCATGTCGTCGAAAGAAATATTCTGTTCGGCATTATCCCCTTCTCTTCCAAACAAACATTTCACTGGCCACCAAACTAAATCACTTCTTCTTTCTTCTCAGCTCTTCACCGCTTCACAATCATTTCTTCAATCACCGAACCAGATTCCTTCTTCCTCAAATCATCTCAACACCTATTCAAGTGATGCCTCTACCGAATGAACTCCACCAGACCAAATCTTTGGTCTGGCATCTCCTCCACCGGACCAAAATTTGGTTCGGCGTTAGCTTTGTGCGAGCTTCTCCAACGGCTTCTTCCCGAACTCAGTATCAATTTCTAACAAGAATAAAAGATAATGTATCGATGCGGTGCGGATATGAAACCTTATAAGCCCAATAGCTCATCAAAGTATTTTTCCATATATAAGGCCGTTGTATGTCACAACATTATTTTTGCATCGGAACAAAATATCAATAAACGCTTTCTTTCAATATGGTATCAGTGCGATCAAATTGTCTAATGACATTGAAATCAACTGCCTTGCCTTAAACCCACTAGATCATTCTCATCAATTGGATAAGCTGCAAATGTAGTTGTTCATAGGAGATGATCCTCCTCATCTGAATATGCTGGTTCGATTGTTCTTTTTTAAAATATTTTTTCATATTCTTTACATCATTGAGCCGTACCTAAGAAACTTATCCGAAAATTATCATCATTTAATTTGTTGGCTGCTCTCATTTTAATTGCAAGAAGTTTTATCACATCATTACAGAGTATTCTTGATACTCGGTTCAGTAATTTCTTTTCTGCATTACATCATTACTGAGCATTTTTTTAAACTCAGTTCAGTAATTTCCTTCATTTGTTTTGTTGCCTTACCCTTGCCTTGTTCTGAAGAAACCAGACTGCATCATTATTGAGTAATTCTTGACTACTCAATATAATATCATTTTTTGTTTCTTGAATCTGTATTCTTTACTATCTCTTTTCTAAAATTCTTGATATGATCGAAGGAGATATTGATAACCATTCATCCACTTCTCGAAATCCAACATTAAATCCTACACTACAATCTACAAATGAAAGCATGTCCAAACTCATAATAGTCCTCAAAGTCAGTTAATAGCAAATCAGTTAGACGAAACAAATTATTTACAACAGAAACTTAAAGTATTAACTACTATAAGAGGATATGGGCTAGAACCATATATTCTTGGAACCAAGACTGTTCCAGATCACTATATTAGTACTATATATGGTGTTTCAGTGACAAATAGAGAGTATACATTATATCGGAGGCAAAATAACTTGTTGAGTTCATGGCACCTATCTATCATTAGTGCAAGTTTATTACCACAGTTGATAGGGTGTACTAATACCAAAGATATTTGGTCAACAATAGAATAGGTGTTCAATTCTCAATCTGCAACAAAGGTCATGCACTATAAAAGGCAATTACAACATTTAAATAAAGAAGCATGTCTATGAGAGAGTATCTAACAATGGTGAAAACAATATGTGATTTACTGTGTGCTGCAGGACATGCCATATCTGATACTGAGCAAATTTTGTCAATTCTTAGTGGTCTTGATGAGGAATATGAAGCAGTTGTTGCTATAATTTCTTCAATGCAAACTACCCCAACCTTGTCATATGTTTATTCTACATTTCTTGCTCATGAAGGTAGAATTGAACATAAGAAACCAGTTACTTCAGACTTTACTACCAATAATGCATCAAACAAAAAATTCAAGAATTAAGAAAGAAAAAGTTCATCTAGATATAAAGGAAGTAACAGTTAAAGAGGAGATCAGCCATCCAGAAACAGAGGAAGAAGTGGAAGATTCAATAACAACAACAATAATAAACTTAGATGTCAAATTTGTGAAAAATTTGGTCATATAGCAAACTGATGCTACTTTAGGTTTGATGCAAATTGTATGCCAGCACAATAAAACAGTAAAAAAAGCCTATAACCCTAATGCAAATCTGGAAAATATACATCAAGAACCAAGAAATCAGACAGAAATAGCAAAAAGAAATAACAAAGACATAGCCAAGTAAGAGGACATTGCAAATGAGATCTGGTATCCTCATTCTGGAGCTACTAATTATGTATGACAGTCTTAGCGATCTAAATCTTGGTAGTAAAGAATATCGAGGTAAACAGTGTATACACATTGGTAATGGTGTATCAACTAAGATAACACACACTGGTAATGCTTCTATTCAAGGTGATAGAGAACTCTACCCAAATATTCTATTAAGGGTTCCTCAAATAAACAAAAATATAATAAGTGTTTCACAATTTGCTAAAGACAATAATGTGTATTTTGAATTTTGCCTTAAGTATTCGCTCGGCTTCCTTAAGAAGGTGGTACCAAATCCCAAGTCTTGTTCTTCTTCAACGACTCTAACTCCTCTTCCATAGTGCAAATCCACTTCGAACTATCATATGACTTCAAAGCTTCATCAAGGTCAAGTGGCTTCTCAAGAACCACATATGGGACATAGTCGAACTGATCAGCTAGGCTAAGCTTCACAAACCGTCGATCACCATACCTTTCGGGTGGCCTAATAGTCCTACGACTGGTCTAGGAAGGTACGACTTCCCCTAAACTCCTTTCAACACCACCTTGAACTGAACTTCCTCTATATTCATGCACATCACCAGCACTACTAGAAGGAACCTGTGGACTATCATGTGATGTTTCATCAACTGCGTTTTCCTCGACAACATCAACAACAACTCTACTATTTGGTTGGAACATGGGAACTTCTTCCATCTCCTTAGGCCTATCAGAATCTTCTGATGTGGTAGGTATCTTCTCTTTTGGATTGAACATAGTATACTCATCAAAAGTAACATGTCTAGAATGAACAATCTTCCGGTCAACAGGGTTCCAAATTCGATACCCATTTGTATGCCCTTGTACGCTCTAGCCTCCAACTTGTCATCACCTATACGGTGAACCTACATATGATAACCAAAAATTAGGAAGAAACCAAGATGCATTGCTTTACCTCTCAACTTTTCCTCTGAAATTTTCCCATCTATGGCTGAGCACGGAATTCGATTTATGTTATGCGCCGCGGTTGATAATGCCTCAGCCCAAAAGCATCTAGACAAGCTCGTCATCAATCTCAAGCAACAATCCTTCTCCAGCAGAGTCATGATCATCCTTTCTGCAATTCCATTGGATTATGGATCGTTGAGTGTAGCGAAATTTCTTTGAATGCCATGATGTCTATAGAGTTCGAGGAATTTCCTACAGAGAAATTCACCGCCATTGTCAGATCTCGGTACCTTCAACCTAAAACAAGATTGGTTCTCAACAAGCGCTTTTCGGTCTTTGAACTTCTCAAAATTTTCTGATTTGACCCTCATCACATACACTCTACTGTGTGAGAAAAATCATCAATGAAAGAGATAAAATTCTTTGATTCTCCAAGAGAAGAAGTAGCAACCGGTCCTCAGACATCTGTATGCACGTACTCAAGTACCCACCTCGATCTATGGAGTCTAACTCCAAAAGATATTATATTTGCTTGCCTAACACACACTCGTGGCAAAAGTCCATCTTGTCAAAGCTTTCTTCTTTTGTCATCTTCCATCTTCGAAGCAATTCTATGCCCTTCTCTGAAATATGATACAACCTGAGATGCCAAAGGTTTATGGCATCCAATATAGGAGAACTATCTACTCCAACACACGACCCTGCAAGAACCGTGGTTCCTTTCAGCAAAAATAGATTTCGGAACACATCTCCTTTCATAAGAACTAGTGCACCTCTTGAAACCTTCAGACTATCCTTCTCGATAGAAACCTTGCATCCCAAAGATGTCAATTATCCTAAAGAAATTAAGGACTTCCAAAGACCTGAAACATACCGGACACCTGTCAAAGTGCATATTACTCCGTCAAACATTCTAATCCTCACTGTATCTTCACCCATTGCTCTACAGCTAGCATCATTTCCTATAATAATAGAGCTTTCCTCTCGTCCAAAGAAAGAACTGAAATAATCCTTATCAGGCGTCATATGATAAGACTCCCCGGAGTCCAGCACCCAATGGTCTAAGACATCTGATACAGCTGCAGACAACACATTGTCAGATACAGACTTCTCGGTCGCAAATAATGAAGATCCTTCTTCTTCAAATCTGAATAATCCGTTTTTCAATGACCGGGTTTCTTGTAGATAAAGCACTTCTCGTCCTTAAACTTTCCTCTCCTGCCATTACCGGGCTTCCTGGGCTTGGAATGCCCTCTAGAGTGCCAATTCTTCTTATCTTCTCTATCTTTTTCAACATATGGATCGTGACTGCTACTTCCACCTCTACTTCCTTCACTTATCTCCTTTATCTGATCTCCCAAGCCCTCAGATAGAAAGCCTGACTTCACATCTTCCACTGTCAATGTGTCTCTAGCGAAGATAAAGCTGTTAGCGAAACCTATGTATCGCTCGGAAGAGAACACAAAAGGATCCTTGCCATTTACTCCTCATCTATCTTCAAGTCAACAGTCTTCATCTTCATCACAAGATCATCAAAGAAATTAAGATGTTCCTTCATTGAAGTCCCCTCTCTCATCCTCATGGTGAAGAATGTCTTCAGCAATATCAAAAAGTTAGTCAGAGATTTTTTCAAGTAGATATTTTCTAGCTTTGTCCAAAAGCCCCTATCAGTGGTCTCACTACTAATCTCTGAGCTACATTCTCTCCCATAGCTAGTTGTAAACTAGTAAACGCTTATTTTTACATCTTCCTTTCTACGGCTAAGATCTTAGCTGTCAACTCCTCAGGGGAAAACACTACTGGATGGACTTCATTCCTTATTAGAATAGCCCTTATCCTCCATCGCCACCTATCGAAGTCTTTATCCCAATCCCACTTCTTAATTACCAACTGTGATCCTGACATGATATACATCCCTCTAGTATAGGGTCTTGTAACAAATGGAGTCGCTTCTTCTTCTGCCATAACGTCTAACACTCCTCAAGCACCCTTGCAGCTCCGATACCAGACTGTTGGGGAAAATCCTTTCAGATGATCGATTTAAGGGAATAAAGAACCCAACGCAGCGGAAAATAACCGGATCGTGACTGTAGTGAGGCAAAACAACTGAGATACATACCAAAACAGAGAGTCACAAATCTATGCAATGTAGAAAAATAAATAACCCCAGTATTTATAGTGGTTTCACTACCGTGAGGTAGTGTACGTCCACTTGGAGAGAGGAGATTTTATTAATCACTGAAAGATTAGAGTTAAAAAATTGATTTACTTTTGGAGGTTATACATAAGTAGAATTAACGATACTGACAAAATTCTACAGAGTTTTAGCTCTCTAGGATGGTTGTCATTGTATTCCAAAAGCTCCACTATTTGCAGAGTGAAGAAATGAGGAGGGGTAGCTGCTATATAGCAGTCCTGAGGTTTGGTTGGACACATCTAATCCGGCAAGCAGCACAATAGCATTTGGTTGGCAAACAATACTCATGATCTGAACCGGCATGGTCCAATACTCGAACCAAACATCTGGAGTGGCACTACTTGGTTCGGCATGCATCTGGTCTAGCACAATTTGGATCGGCATACAGTACTTGGACCGGCACAAGATTTGGACCGGCATACCTTCGAAAGAAATATTATGTTCGGCATTATCCCCTTCTCTTCCGAGCAAACATTGCACTGACCGCCAAACCAAATCACTTCTTCTTTCTTCTCAGCCCTTCATTGCTTCACAATCATTTCTTTAATTAGCGAACCAGATTCCTTCTTCCTTAAATCATCTCAACACCGATCCAAGTGATGCCTCCATCGAATGAACTCCACCGGACCAAATATTTGGTCCAGCATCTCCTCCACCGAACCAAAATTTGGTTGGGCATCAGCTCTCCTCGAGCTTCTTCGATGGCTTCTTCCCGAACTCAGGTATCGATTTCTAACAAGAATAAAAGATAATGTATCGATGCGGTGCGGATATGAAACCTTATAAGTCCAATAGCCCATCAAAGTATTTTCCCATATATAAGGCCGTTGTATATCACAACATTATTTTGCATCGGAATAAAATATCAATAAAAACTTTCTTTCAAATGGTATCAGTGCGATCAAATTGTCTAACGACGTTGAAATCAATTGCCTTGCCTTAAACCCACTAGATCATTCTAATCATTTGGGAAGGCTGCAACTATAAAAGTTCATCGGAGATCATTCTCCTCATCTGAATATGATGGTTAGATTGTTCTTTTTTAAAGTATTTTTTCGTATTCTTTTCATCATTGAGCCATGCCTAAAAAACTTATCAAAAAATTATAATCATTTAATTTGTTAGCTGCTCTCAGTTTATTTGCAAGAAGTTTAATCACATCATTGCTGAGTATTCTTGATACTTGGTTCAGTAATTTCTTTGCTGCATTACATCATTACTGAGCATTTTTTGATACTCAGTTCAGTAATTTCCTTCATTTGTTTTTTTCCTTACCTTTGCCACGTTCTCAAGAAACCAGACTGCATCATTGTTGAGTAATTCTTGACTACTCAGTATAATTCTTTACTAACTCTTTTCTGAAATTCTTGATATGGTCGAAGGAGATATTGATAACCGTTCATCCACATCTCGAAATCCAACATTAACCCCTACACTACAATCTACAAATGAAAACATATCCAAACTCATAATTAGTCCTCAAAGTCAGTTAATAGCAAACCAGTTAGATGAAACAAATTATTTACTACGGAAACTTCAAGTATTAACTACTATAAGAGGATATGGGCTAGAACCATACATTCTTGGAACCAAGACTGTTCTAGATCAATATATTAGTACTACATATGGTGTTTCAATGACAAGTAGAGAGTATACAGTCGATCAGATGCAAGATAAGTTGTTGAGTTCATGGCTCCTATCTATCATAAGTGCAAGTTTATTACCACAATTGATAGGGTGTACTACTACCAAAGAAATTTGGTCAACAATAGAACTGGTGTTCAGTTCTCAATCTGCAACAAAGGTCATGCACCATAAAAGGAAATTACAAAATTTAAAGAAAGAAAGCATGTCTATGAGAGAGTATCTAACAAAAGTGAAAACAATATGTGATTTATTCTGTGCTGTAGGACATGCCATATCTGATACTGAGCAAATTTTGTCAATTCTTAGTGGTCTTGATGAGGAGTATAAAGCAGTTTTTGCTATAGTTTCTTCAATGCAAACTACCCCAGTCTTATCGTATGTTTGTTCTACATTTCTTGCTCACGAAGGTAGAATTGAACATAAGAAACCAGCTACTTCAGACTTTACTACCAATTATGCATCAAACAACAAATTCAAGAATCAAGAAAGAAATAGTTCATCTAGATATGAAGGAAGCAACAGTTAAAGAGGAGGTTAGTCGTCTAAAAATAGAGGAAGAAGTGGAAGATTCAATAACAACAACAATAATAAACTTAGATGCCAAATTTGCAAAAAAATTGGTCATGTAGCAAACAGGTGCTACTTTAGGTTTGATGCAAATTATATGCCAGCATAGCAAAACAGTCAAAAAACCTACAATCCTAATGCAAATCTGGAAAATATTCATCAAGAACCAAGAAATCAGACAGAAACAACAAAAATCAATAACAAATACATAGCCAAGTAAGAGGATATTGCAAATGAGATCTGGTATCCTGGTTCTGGAGCTACTAATTATGTGACCAACAGTCTTAGCAATCTAAATCTTGACAGTAAAGAATATTGAGGTAAACAGTGTATACATATTGGTAATGGTGTATCAACTAAGATAACACACATTGGTAATGCTTGTATTTAAGATGATAGAGAACTCCATCTAAATATTCTATTAAGGGTTTCTCAAATAAAGAAAAAATATAATAAGTGTTTCACGGTTTGCTACAGACAATAATGTGTATTTTGAATTTTACCTTAAGTTTCTGTTTAGTCAAAGATAAACTGGCTAAAAAAATTATTTGAAGGGTAAAACAGAGAAAGGACTTTACAAGTTCGCTCTAATTGGTTCAAGAAATATGGAACTTTGGAAAATGTGTTGTAATATCTCCCAAACTACTCAAAATGAAAAAAATATGAGTATGTTTGAAACCTGTCATTATAGACTTGGGCATCCTTGTATTGATGTTGTAAAGAGAATTTTGATTAGAAATAATATTTCTTCTGATAATATGCCTACTCCATATGTTTGTACATATTGCCAAATGGGAAAAAGTCATAAACTTGCTTTTCAAGATTCTCAAACAAAATATAACAACCCTTTTGGAACTTGTTGTTGTTGATCTATGGAGTCCTGCTCCAATTAACACTGATTATGGTTTTAATATTATATATCACTTATTGATGCATATTCTAGATATGTTTGAATATAATTTTTGAAGGCAAAATTAGAAACATATCAGGCAGTGTTACAATTTATAGCTTAACTTAAAAGGCAAACCAGTTTTCGGGTAAAACTATGCAAACTTTAACATTCCGTGTTTGGAGGCCAAAATCTAAGCACTATGAATGCTGCAATCATTCATAGTATTAACTTCTGGTGATGAAATACAACAATGTTAATGGTATCCATAATATAGAAGCACTTGAATATGAACAAAATCACATATTTCCAAAAATAATAATTTTAGTGATTATATTTCAAATAAATCATATCCAAGTTACAAAAATCTCAAACGTAATCCTTGGCATTGATCAAATATAATTTACAATAATATGCCAAGAGTGGCATATGAAGATGCCCCCTTACATGATCAAAGCGATATAGACGTAACTGTCTTAATACACAGGGGAAACAATTTAAAAATAGAATTCCTAAATTAGCTATTCGTCAACCACTTGCTTGTCTTCGGATGCTTTATTTGCCAAAATCTGCTAAAACCTGAAAACTTTAACCCTCGGCCTACTCAAATCAAATTTTGAGCACCCAAGAGTTAAAGGGAAAAAACTTCGAATTAGATTTAAAGCTTGGTATGAATAATTTCTGTTACATCTCAGTTTACTGATAACTAATGAGACCACGCCGCTTAGCGGAATAGGTTTTCTCTCACTAATATCTCTTTTCAAAGCATATATTTTGCAAATCCTTTCCTACAACCAAACTGGTTAATCAACTGATTATAATAATAATATAGTAATACCGATTATGCTAAATAGGAAATAAAATAGACTATCTGTCTAAAACCTGAACTGTCTGTTCTAAATTCTGAGCTATCTGCTCTTTTCTATACTATCTGTCCTAAAACAGAATATAACAAATAAGCATTTCTTTTGTGCTAGATAATGAGCTATCTACCTAAAACAGGTAAAAGGGGGTGGACTAACTGTCCTTAAAAATTTAGCAAGGTCCATTATGCTAATAAATGAACTATCTGTTCATATCAGAGCTGACTGCTCTTTCTGGACTAACTGCCCTATGGGCTGACTGCCTGCAAAATGGATTGACTGTACGAATTTAAAATGAGCTGAATGACCGAATTCTTGTTTTTGGTTAACTACTCTTCGAAATATCTGAGCTAATAGCTCTACACAATATCTAAGCTAACTGCTTTTCAAAATTTTCCTTGAAAACCTTTTCAAAATGATTTATTCCTCAATTCATATATATACAAGGAAAATATCTTTAACTTTACTCTAAGTTATTTTTGCCATGTTATATATACATTATTCAAAATAATGTTGATGATGTTAAATAAGGATTGTCTATCCTTTAAAATAAGTTAAAGTCCTTAATAATTTAGAACATTTAGGCTTTTTGCCTAATTTTTATATTTAAATCTTTGTTTAAAACCTTCAAACAACCTTTCGAAAGATAACTCCTTCAAAATCATTCATAAAACCCTTCGAAAGTACTGAAAGTAACTCCTTAATATCCTTTAATAAACCATTTGAAATCACTGAAGGTAACTCCTTCTAACCTTTTAAAAGCTTTCTTTTCATAAGCTTTAAAACATATGACACCCTCCTTTAAATCCTTTAAACTTTAGCCTTTCGAAAACATGGCTAAACTATACCTTCGGGATCAACGTACCTCAAAACCTTACAAAGGCAACGGGTTCAATTTAAAATAGGTGGAAAATCTTTTGAAACCAATCAAAGTTAACTACTTTGAAACCTTTAAAATGATTCGACTTAAAACGTTTGGATTATGCGAGAGGATCAGAAAAACATTGGAGTCAAAATCAACTGCTTCGAAACCTTCGTAAAACCTTTTGAAATCAAAACCTTTCAAAATCATTCGAAAACAATAAACCAACCCTTCTAAATCAATGGATAGAGGTGGCAAGTTTTAGAAAATATAAGATAACCTTTGACTCCATCTGTGTCGAAAGGTTAGGAAGCAGTAAATAAGCTTTCGACCTGGCCGAAAGCTACACCTTTCGACTTGGCCAAAAGGTTTCAATTAAAAAAAGAAAGAAAACCAATCAAAACCTTTTCCTTTTAAACCTTTTGACTATTTTGAAAGCTCTTCGTCGAAATCTAGCAGGTATATTTTTCTTTAAAAACAAAACTTCATCTCTTTCGAAAGCTATAACCCTTCGTCCTCAACCTTTCGACTTCCTCTAATATACTACGTACCAGTTTTCTAATACCATATACATTAGTATTTAATCTAATTGGAAGGTTTGATACCCTTCAACCTGGCCGGAAGGTCTGGAATGAAGATGGAAGCTCTTGCCGAAAGAGTTGAAACAGTGAAAATACTGTTTGAAATAGTTCTTTTGTACCCCCAACTGTCTTGTTTGTCTAAATCAGATTGGTTGCCAGAATTTTATATTCGAAAATGCTATCGACTTTCCTTATTTGGAAATTTGAATAATTTGAAAAGGCCCATTTCTCCTTTATAATTTTATAAAATATTTAAGTCTCATACCTTGAATAATTTTATATAATCATCAAAACACCCTGAAAAGTTCTAGAAAAATTCCAGAAAGTAAATTAATATGTTCTCTTCAGCATATAAAAATTTAGGATCCATACAATAATTATTTTACTCGTAAATAATTTTTATAATCCAAATTAACCTTTTCTTCTTTAGAAAATTATAACAAATCCACGAAAATTTGAAAAAAAAAATTAAAATTGAAACCCATCTCTATAATAACTATTTAGATCATCATAAAAATTCGCAAGGCTAACGGATGTAATTGAATAAGGTTTTTATCTTAAAACATGTCACAAAATCTACATGAACATATAAAAATCATCAACATGTATATATAATCTTTTACCATTCGAAAACATGGCAAACATTGGCAAAATCATTCGGAATTAACCTTAAAACCGAAACCCAAAATATTTAGAGATGTAAACGTTATTCATCTTTGCTTTAATGATTAAGGAGCTTGAGATTTGAATGAGTTTGATTTGAATTTGCCAAACTACTCGATAACTCAAGTTTATATGCGAGCTTCCTGATCCTCTCAAGAATAGAAAAAGGTCGTATGAACCTAGGAGATAACTTCCCCCACTTTCCAAATCAAAGCACATCCTTCATCGGTGATACTTTGGCAAAAACCTGGTCCCCAACTAAGAACTCCAAATCTTTCTGTCGCTCATCTGCATAACTTTTCTACCAAGACTGAGCCTTCTTCATCCTATCTCGAATGATCTCAATCTTTTCTGCCGCTTCTCTGACCAAATCTGGACCAAGCATCAACCTATTCTCGGTCACCAACCAACAAACGAGAGATTTGCATGGCCTTCCATACAAAACTTCAAAAGATGTCATCCCAATACTAGTCTGATAAATGTTGTTACACGAAAACTCGACTAGATGCAGATGGCTCTCCCATGATTCTCCAAAGTCTAGAACACAAACTCTCAACAGATCCTCTAAGATTTTGTTAACTCTTTCCGTTCTCCCATCTGTCTGCACATGGTAAGCGGTACTCATCATAAGCTTGGTTCCCAAAAATTCCTGCAGACTTTTCCAAAACTTTCTACTGAACAAGGAATCTCTATCACTAACTATGCTGCTAGGAGCTTCATGCAGTCTAACCACATTCTTTATGAATAACCTTGCAAAAACATGTGCCATCCTGATTGACACAACTGGAATGAAATGGGAACTCTTGATCAATCTGTCCATTATGACCCATATACTTTCATTTTCCCTGTTCGACCTAGTCAACCCATCTATGAAGTCCATAGAAATAGAATCCCACTTCCTAACTAGAATATCTAACGGCTAAAGCAAACCATTCGGTTTCTGGTGTTCGGCTTTTGCCTAGTGGCAATTCAAGCATTGCCTTACACACAACCCAATATCCTGCTTCATTTCTTCCCAGAAGAAACTTCTCTTCACATCCTGATACATCTTGGTACCTCCACGATGTATAGTGAACTTCGAATGATGGCATTCATCTAAGACTTCCTTTCTTATGTTTCCTACACTCGGAATATATAGTCTTCCTTTCTTTCTCAACCATCCATTCTAGTCAAGTCTAAAATATTTCAAGTCATCGCTCTTTGTTCCTTCCTTTAGCTTGCTGGTCTGTTCAGCGAACGCTGGATCCTCCATCTGCATAGAAGCAATCCGTTCAATCAAAACTGGTAGAACTTCCAAACAAGACAATAAAACTGGATCAACCCTAGACACTGCCTTAGATCTCCACTGCACTCTGCAATCTGCTAATGCTTCTAAATCTTTCCATTCAGCCATCATTGCCAATACTACATTCTGATGCTTCATGCTAAGTGCATTTGCAATCTAGTTGCCTTTTCTTAGTGTGTACTCAATCCCAAAGTCATAAGCGGCTATGAACTCTAACCATATCTACCATCTCATGTTCATCTCCTTTTGACAGAAAAAAAAATACTTCAGTGACTTATGATCTATAAATAGTTCAAACCTTTCTTCCAAAAGGTAATGTCTCCACCCCTTCAAAGTAAAAACCACAGCAGCCAACTCTAAATCATGCGTTGGATGTCTAACCTCATGCGGTCTAAGCTTTCTAGAATCGTAGGCAATCGCTTTACCTCTCTACATCAGCATAGCTTCTAGTCCTGTTCCACACGCATTGGTATAAACTTCCAAGTCCTGATTCCCTTCTGGAACTACCAACACAGGTGCATGGGTCAATAAGTGTTTCAAACTCTGGAATACTTCCTCACACTTATCGGTCCACACAAACTTTACATCCTTCCTTGTTAGGCTGGTCATTGGTGCTGTTATCTGTGAGAAATCTTAATAAATCTCTGATAATAATCAACCAACCCAAGGAAACTCTTAATCTTGGTTACTATCTCGAGTCTCCTTCAACTAATCACTACCTCGACCTTAGTCGAATCTACTGATAACCCTTACTTTGAGACGACATGATCAAGAAACTTCACCTCCTTCTTCTAGTAGTAACACTTCGAAAACTTCGCTTTCAGCTAATGCTGCCTTGGAATCTCAAGAACTAAACTAAGATGAACTTCATGCTCTTTTTCATCCTTAGAGTAAATCAAGATATCATTTATGAAAATCAGCACAAACCTATCCAAGTGCTCTCGGAAAATATGGTTCATGAAATCCACAAAGAAATTTGGAGCATTCGTTAGTTTGAATGGCATAACTAACCATTCGCATGATCCATATCTGTTCCTAAAGCTATCAAATGTATACTATCCTCTGCTACCCTGAGTTGATGGAAATTCGTTGCCAAATCCAATAGAGAAAATACCTTTGCTCCACTTCGCTGGTCGAATAAATCATAAAATATGGGGAACATATAGCAATCCTTTATCGTCTTCTTATTCAACTTACGATAATCAAAACATAACCTTAATGATCCGTCCGGCTTCTTCGTTAACACTGCCGCTACACCCCACGGCGAACTACTCGGCCTAACAAAACTCTTGCACCCTAAGTCTACCAACTGCACCTTGAATACCCTTATCTCTGAAGGGGTCATCTTTCTCAGCGGTCTACTCACTGGTTCTGCTCTCGGAACCAAATCACAGAAACTTAATAGCTCGTTGCGGTGGCAATCCAACTAAAGGTTCAAAGACATCTGCGAATTCTGTAGCCACGAAAACTCGGCTCAACTCATCATCTGAATCCAAAGCACCCAACAAAGCAAACACTGCACAGCTAGAACATCTACGGTGAAAACAATCTGATCACTACAATCCGGGTGACTAAGAGATATCTTCCTACCCTGGCAAAATATCTTAGCATCGTACTTTAACCATCCGTACCTAGGATGATCTCAAACCCCACAAAATTAAACACATGTAAACTGCACTCAAAAGTATGACCTAACATGTCAAACTCAAATTGGTCACACCACAATCCTAGAGTAGCATACCCTCCTATTGGATTCGCAACCCGTAAGGAAGTAACTAAATATGTGGGTTCAAGGTTAAGCTTATCTATAAACATCTAGATGTAAAAGAATGCGATGCACCGATATCAAATAAAACGCTAACAAACATACCATGAATCTAAAGCGTTCCTCAAAGAACTACCTTCCCCTTCTCTTGGGATGTTGGCTTGGAAGCGGCAGACTCCAATGCATACACCTTTCCCTTACCATCTCTAATGGGCCGGTTCTTATATTGGCCTATTTGGTCATATTTAAAACACATGACATTCTTCCCCTTAGCCAAATTCTTCGCTTTCCTTGAGCGACACTCATTAGCAAAGTGTCTTTTCTTGTCGCATTTATAGCGGACAACTTCAGACTTTGCTTTCTTGGATGCTCCATCCTTCTGAGCACCCTTCTTGGGTAAGAACTTTCTCTTCTCGCTCTATCCAACTTGGACTACTTTTGCTTTGCTCTTCTCCAAAGACTCAAGGACTTCTTCCTACCTCAAAGCCATATCTATGATAATATCAGAAGGATTTATAAGATGAGACAAAGTAGAACTAGCCAATTCTGGCTTCAATCCTCTGATAAACTTCTCATTCCATTTCAACACGATATCTACAGAAGCATACACATACCGGGCCAACTCTTCAAACTTCCTAGCATACTCAGCAATAGACATTTCTCCCTGCACCAACTCAACAAACTGCCAAATCAGAGTTGACTGTGCCATTACTGCATAAACCTCTTTTGAAATCTCCCCTTGAAATCCTTCCAGGTTATTGTCTCCTCATCAACTGTTGCTAATACACTGTTCCAACAGAATAATGTAGTCCCCTGAAGCTGTCTGGACACTAACCTTCTCTTCTGCTTGTCACTCAGCCTTAAATCTACGAAAATCCTTTCGAAGTGCAACAACAAATTCTCCACTTCAATGGCATTCTCTATTCCCATAAACGGCTTCCCTCCTAGCTTCACATAATCACCGTTCATCTTAGCGAAATTATTGACTATTAGAACTTCTAGAACCCCTGCTCCTATGGCATTTCCTCCTACCACTCCAGCTGCAACTCCTACCTTTATTATATTCTTGAAAAACTGATACATGGCTTCCATTCCGACCTACGAGACTTCAGCACCAACATTCTCTGCCTGACCTTGGCCTCTCCCTATATTGGGTCCGGCATTCCTTTTGGTGCTTCCCCCTCCTTGGTTAACTCTACTTCTTCTACCATCCATATTTGTATTCAAACCTCATGTGATACAAAAAGATAACCTAATTAAAGATAGATGAATGGTGATAAAGCGCATACTTATATATAACAAATACATGTACGTTACTATAGCGTTAACCCAACCCCAAACCTTACTCCAATTTTTGTTTTCAAAACCAACTTTTAGTTAAATTTTTCATAAACCTATGCTCTGATACCAAGTTGTAACATCCTGTATCTGGAGGACAAAAGCTAAGCGCTATGGATGTTGTAGTCATCCATAGTATTAACTTCTGGTGGCGAAATATGGCAGTATTAATGGTATCCATAATATCAGAAGCACGTGAATATGAACAAAATCACAGATTTTCAAAAACAATAATTTTAGTGATTATATTTCAAATAAATCTTATCCAAGTTACAAAAATCCTAAACATAATCCTAGGCATTGATCAAATATAATTTACAACAATACACCAAGAGCGACATATGAAGATGCCCCTCGGATGATCAAAGCAATATAGACATAACTGTCTTAAAACAAAGGGGAAACAATTTTAAAACAGAATCCCTAAATTAGCTATCTGTCAGCCACCTGCTCGTCATCGGATGCTTTATTCATCAAAATCTGCTAAAACCTAAAAACTTAAAGCCTCAGCCTACTCAAATCAAATTTTGAACACCCGAGAGTTTAAGGGAAATCAAAAACTTCAAGTCGAACTTAAAGCCTGATATGAATAATTTCTATTACATCTCAGTTTACTGATAACTAGTGGGACCACGCCACTTAGCAGAACGTGTTTCCTCTCACTAATATCTCTTTTCAAAACATATGTTTTGCAAATCTTTTCCTACAAACCAATGAAGGTATTGAGTTCAAATCTCTCGAGGAATACTTTCAAAATAAGGAAATAGTTCAAAGAGTTACTTGCCGACACACATCTGAACATAATGGTCAGATAGAAAGATAGCACAGACATATAGTAGTAGTTGGACTTACTGTAATGATCTGTATTTTCGGATGGTTTAAATCGACAATAAACAACACGTGTCGGACTCAAACAATTCAAAACGGGGAATTGTCATGGGATAAATAAAAAATAAGGGAAAAGAAAGAAAACAAAACACAGAATCTCACAGTGGAATAACAAACTATAATAATCAAATAACAGTTCATGAAGCTGTTTTTCAAATAATATTTGATTACACTTTACAATACAATCAAAGTTATCCATACATCAAGAATAAATAAATAATGTAAAGGAACAACATGATGCAATGGAATAAATATAATAAATAGTAATACTATATTAAATCTTCATCTTTGTCCTCCAGAAAGATAGTCTTCAATGTATTGAAATACTCAGGCTAACCCGAGCGTAATGAAAAGACAAAACACTCGAGTTAGAACTAAAATATCTTATATAAGTTAAATCAACAGTAAATAAATATGAGTGTAATGGCTTCAGAGATATTTATGGGATTTTACATCTCCTATCTAGTATATAACGTGCGTGCAATAACTTAAGAGATGTTTGGGATTTTCATCTTCCAAGGATCCGTTAAACTATTTGCTATGTAGTAATATACGCTATAATAATATGTCTACAGCAAAATAAAGTATTACAATAGCATTAAGGCATTACACATATCCCCTTTAACACATTTTATATAAATATTGTACTATACAGTACCGTAATTCCTCCATAAGCTTAAGGGCTATTAAAGGGCACTCCATAATGTACGACATAAACCAAACTCGTAGTGGGCACGATAAGGCATATGACAAGGCATGCGAAGTAATGCTCATGGTAGGATACTACCGTTTTGCGAATTCAGAATGGTGGTAATGCATAGCAGCTACATCCGCCCACCTTGGAATACACTCCCATAATCAAATCACGTTCACAGTTGTTAGAGTGGTTTTCAGTATTGGCAGAGAGCATGACAATATCCAATTTTGGTCCCTTTAACAACCAAACATTTATTTCACACCGGTTGGTTCTTTTACATTTTCAAAACTGATTTATAATTGATATCAAAATATTATATTCACTTCAAATCATATCTCATTCGAAATCATATTATCTTTTGAAATAATTATTCACTTTTTACATCATATTCACTTTGAATCACATTCATTTTCGACACCATAACCAAAAAATAGATTAAACCACCATATCAAATATCCGCATTTAAATTAATTAAATCTCATAACAGTTCCAAATTTAAACAGTTTGAATATTGAAAGTAGTTAATATATTGGAATAGTTATACATTAAAAATAGTTTATATGTTAAAAATATGTTATAGATTAAAATGGTTTATATATTAGAAATGGTTTATATATTAAATATATATATATTAAAAGTTTTTTATAAATTTTAAATAATATATATATTAAAATAGTTTATATATTAAAATATGTTATAAGTTAAAATAGTTTATATATTAAAAATAGGTTATAAGTTGAAATAGTTTATATATTAAAAATAGTTTATAAGTTAAAATAGTTTACATATTAAAATAGGTTATATATTTAAAAAAATTATATTTTAAAATAGGTTATATATTAAAAATAGTTAATGTATTAAAATTATTAATATATTAAAATGGTTCATATGAGAAAATTAGTTTATATGTTAAAAGAGTTGTATATTAAAAGAGTTTATATAGAAAATAGTTCAAATTAGAATTATTTCTTCCAATTTCACAAAACAATTCAAACCAACTTTAGTTGCAAAATTCAATTTAAATCTATCTTGGTTTAACGGTTTCAATTCAGAAGGCTAAAGATTTTAATTCAAAAAGCTAACGATTTCAATTAAAATTCTCATTACAACCATTTTATCGATTTCAAATCCAAGTTTGAACTATAAATTTAAGCTATTTCAAATTCAGTAGGTTTCAAAATTTAAATATTCAAATATTTACAATAACTCAATTTTGATAAATTTCATTTATATTTCAAAATTCAACTTCAAGATTTCAATTTAAATTATTTAAATAATTCATTCAAACTAATTTCAATTTCAACATTTAAAGCTTGGATTTTGAAAATAATTCAGTTCATATAAATCTAATTTTATTTCATAATATCATTTAACTGGATTCAAAAATTAAGGTTTTAAAATCATTTAATTTAACCAATCCGGTGTCCGTATATAATTTTCTACCCTACGGTCAAGCGATAAAGATATGTATCATTTCAACCAGCAATAATTTAGATTTACATGTATATATTATTTCAACCAGCAATCCCGAGAAAAATTCAAAATCCATAAAACCGCTCGAGTTTATCATTTCAACCAATAACCATTTTTCCCTAATCTATAAGACCATTCGGGCATGTATCATTTCAACCCATGGTGATTTTTCTAGCAATATCTAAGGGAACTTGTAGTGTGATAACAACATATAAAATAAATATAATATCCAGTCATCCAAATCTCAACAATCAAACATCCATCACAGTCATCGTTCAAATCAACTAATAAAACACAATAAATAAATTGGTTACCATTATTAGGTATTTAACAAAAAATTTAAAATTCCAATATTAATTTAAAATGGCAATCGAATCAATATAATTTCAAATTTAAATTCAAATGACAATCAAAAATATCAAACAGCAACCAGTAAATTTCTAACCACATAAATTTAATTAACTAATATAAAATAGTTTAGTAGTCGTGAGTGGGTAAAATCACTCACTTTTGGTTTTTTTCAATTTAAAAATCCAATTAAATCCCAAAATTCTAATAGCCTTAGAGTCTAACCAAACTAGTTTCATAGTGTCCAGAATTCCGATACGATCGCAATTGAGAGAAGCGCGTCCAAATCCAAGCTCGTATAAAAAAGCTATATACGTTAGAAGTTTGAAAATTTAAATTAAAAATAAAATAAACAATGGGCATTATTATAATTAACTTACTTCAGAAACTCTAGCAGAACATGTGATCGAACACGTACGCGAATCCTGAAGCCGTTGTTATTTGCCAAATGTTACGCCACCTACTAATGCCGCGACCAAAATCTGACGTCGCCAGCCCCTTTTACGCCATCGGGCCTCCCCCTCCGACCCACGCACGACCACGCTGATGGCCCCATAGAACTCCGTCGTTGCTCATGCTTTTCGCCCTTTTCTGGTGAACATCGACATCATTGACAAGGAAAGACCATGGATCTACATCTCTTGATGCCCTCTACAAGCATATACCCCTTGATCGTCGCAAGGATGAAGATCCATCGTTAAAATCGAAACCCTAGGGTGGACGGCCAAGAATAAATCACCAATTTCTGGCCATACCGAGATTCGATTACAAAAACGAATTGTAGATCTAGGTTACCTCGTTGAGAGCTATGAAACGGTATATTATATGCCATAGTTTGAGGAGTTTGAATTTCTAAATTTGATTTTGATTTGAAATTGAATTTGGAAATTAGCGTTTCTGCCATTGGAAAGAAAGGAAGGAGCAAATGGTAAAGTATATACAGGTAATAAGAAAAGGCTGCTAGGATTTTAGAAAAGAATCTATTATGTGGACAAGGATAGATAAGAATGAATGAAAAAAATGAATTGGGTCGAAATGATAATGACGACCCGAAAAGACCGTTTCATTTTCGAAACGAAAATGGGTCATCCAATATATTGAAATATAGGTTTTCGATAATTTAAAATCAATGGAACTAGTTTCAAACCCAAATTCAAAAGTGTATAGAAATTATCTTTTAAAATCATATTATATGCTTTTAAATCCATTTAATTGATTTCTATGCATTTCGAGCCTGCACGACCAAACGACAAGTCCAATCACTACAAAACTTGAAATCCTACAATGATTCACTATTACGGATCCGATGAAACTGGCTTCGTTGAAATACGAGACAGTAGCCAAAATGGTTAATTTTCACGTTAGTTAAATAAATTATTATTAAATTAATTTAATCACTTTTCAAGTTCAAATTTAAATGTTAACAATTTCATAATTCCAGATTACATAGTAATTAATAATCTATCAAAATAAATTTTCTATGTTAAATTCGCTATTAAAATATTTCATTGAATTCAACATTCAATTACACTGTAATAAAATCCTACTTAATTATATTTTAAATCCAAATAAATTCTTTTATTTGATTTCCACTCTTATTATAAAATCAACTACCATCTTATGTATATAATTAACATTGGTTTACGTTTTATTACATTCATATTTTACGGTTACCAGTTTCACCATTTTAATTATAATATTTAAATTTTCTTAATTCAATTAATTACCAATTTAATTCCTTATTTACAGTTATAACCAAATTAACTTTACCATAACTTCAATTTATTGGAATTCAATTAAAATAATTGTCAATAACGTTCAAACAACATCGTTAAATCATATTCTAGTTATTTTCTCATTGATAAATCATAAATTTTTAGTTTCTCATAATATTAAATTGCAAAATCTTAATTAATTTAATGTTTTAATTATCGAAAAATTACACTTTCCATGCTTGCACAAGCATCTTTACCACTTAAATTTTGACCAAATGTTTTTGCTACTATAGTGAATCTGATGGATCAGTTGTCCACAAAAGTGTTAAAAGACAGCAGCCCAACCGAAGTGCTATTCAACAAGCAACATGATTATCAAAGCTTAAAAGTCTGATTTCCCTGTCTATGACAAAACAATAATCACAAATTAAATCTCAGATTCATATGCATGTACATTCCTGGGATATCCCAACGATGTAAAAGGGTGTAAGTGTTTGGATAGCAAAGGAAGAGCATTCATTTCCAGACAGGTCATCTTTAGTGAGCATATATTTCCATTCAGCGAAAAAGAGATCAAGACATCATAGAAAAATTATAACTCAAAATTCTCTATACCACCAATACCTACAGGTCATGATAATATCACTCAGGTGGAAGATTCGAATCATCTGAATGATATAGGAGCTCAACTTGATTTGCCAAATATTCAGTCAAGCCACGAACCATTTAATCATTCAGATGTACTGTCTCAACATCTCAATAGGATTTAAGTCACCAGTCAGAGTCCGAACAAGCCTATGATGAAGCTCAGTTGTCCAATACCCAACCTGAAACAAAAGATGATAACGCAAGACAACAAATTGATCCAACAAGAGAGGGTCGTTATATGATAACTATAGCTAAAAGTGGTGTATTCAAACCAAAGTATATATCACAGATATAGACACTGAAGAACCATGCACTTGTCAGCAGGCATTGCAAAAAGAAAAATGGAAAGCAGCTATGTAAGAAGAATATGATGCCCTTATAAAGAATAATACATGGAGTCTTGTTCCTTCACCACATCAAAAAAATATTACTGGGTGCAAATGGACTTACAAACTGAAAAGAAATGCAGATGGAACAATTTCCAAGTATAAGGCAAGGCTGTTTGCCAAAGGTTTTTCACAACAAAATGGATTGACTTCAATGAAACATTCTCACCAGTGATAAAACCAACATTAATCAAAATTATTCTTATTTTGCTCTACACAATAACTAGAAAATAAGACAGTTGGATGTAATTAATGCATTTTTGAATGGTGTTCTACAAGAAGAAGTATATATGGATCAAACATATGGATTTAAACAAAATGGAAATGTAGATCTTGTGTGTAAGCTACACAAAGCAATCTATGGCCTCAAACAGGCTCCTAGAGTATGGTTTTAGAAATTGAAGACTACTCTAATTAGACATGGCTACAATTCAACAAAGCCAAATAATACTTTATTTACCAAGTTTCATAAAGGTACAGTGACATGTATGTTAATTTATGTAGATGAGTTCATCATTACTAGCAGCAATGATAATGAAATTAGAAGTCTTATAAAGAAGTTAAATCAAGAATTTTCTATCAAAGATCTTGGATATTTAAACTATTTTCTTAGAATTGAATTCAAGAGAACTTTAAATTTTGAGATTTATTTAAGTCAGAAAAAGTATATCTCAGAAATTCTCATTAAAGCTAAAATGGATCAAGCTAACAGTCTTCCTACATCAATGATTACTAATCTATATTTATCAAAAAATAAAGGAGAAGTTATATCAAATGCAAAACGTATGGAAGTATTGTAGGAGCTCTACAATATGTGACTATAACTAGATTAGAAGTTGCATACAGTGTAAAAAAAAGTTAGCTAGTTTATGCAAAGATCTCTTAATGAGCATTGGAAGGCTGTGAAGAGAATTCTGAGATACTTAAAGGAGATAATCAACTATGGTTTAACTCTGAAAAACTGCATTAGTTTATGTTTATTTGGTTTTGCAGATGCTGATTAGGCAACTGATCCAGGTGATCGTAGATCAACTACTGGTTACTATATCTACTTGGGAAAGAATCCAATCTCTTCGTGTTCAAAGAAATAGACAACTATTTCTAAGTCTAGCACTGAAGCCGAGTATAAAAGCGTTGCAAGTGCAACTTTTGAAGTAATGTGGATCTAGTCTCTACTTACTAAATTAAAAATCAAAATCAACAACAAAGCAATACTGTGGTGTGATAATTTAGGCATGGTATCTTTAACTACAAATACAGTTCTACAATTCAGAACTAAAGATATGAAACTAAATTTGTATTTTGTTAGAGAACAAGTAATGAGTGGAAATCTTCAAGTTAACCACTTACCGAGCACTTACCAGAGAGCTGACATTTTCACTAAGCTTTACCAGCCAAAGACTTCCACAGACTATGGCTTAAGCTTAATGTCAAGAGCTCTCACCAGCAACTCAAAAGCAACTCTAGAAACTCTCACCAGCAACTCAAAAGCAACTTTGGAACTTTTGATTCCTTTGATCCTAAACAGAAAGTTTAAATAGTACCAGAGATTTCACGTTTAAACTAAGAAGATATGCATTCATGTAAAAGAAATGTCAAATAACTTTTACTTATCTGTTGTTTGAAGCCAGATCAAAGATCTGCACATCAACTCTGGAAACTCTAGCTAGTGTTTCGAGATTCCGAACATCGATTGAGAAGCTATGCTGTAGATCTAAAGTATGCTATAGATCTAAAGGAATCTTTAGTGTTTACTGCAGATTCAAGAAGGAGCTGCAAACCCTAGTTGGCCTTTTTATCTATCCGAGCTTCAATTGAAAGATATCATGTGATCTAAAGGAAGCGCCAGAGCTTTCTTCGTTTTTTTGATGATTGGAAAGAAGATCGAAGAGTTTTTGTGTTGATTAGAGAAGAGGCAAGAAGCGGCTAGACACCCTAGTTTTGTTGAGGGGAAGTGTTAAATGAGATCTGTTATATGCATATAGAAGAAAAAAAAGATAATGTATAGATGCGGTGTGGGTATGTAAACCTCATAAGTCGATTAGCTCATCAATGTATTTACCCATATATAAGGCCATTGTATATCACAACATTATTTTTGTATCAGAACAAAATAACAATAAACACTTTCTTTCAACACTATTTATGAAAAAGAATTATTAGCATTAATTCTTACTACCAAGAAGTGGTGTCAGTACTTAACTGGTAGAAAATTCATAATCAAAACTGACCATAGAACCCAAAATACTTGTTAGATCAGAAATTAACCAACAACACATGGCATAAATGGTTACGAGACTCCTCAATTTGACAATTTGGTGGAATTCAAAGCTGTCAAGGAAAATGTGAATGTAGACTCTCTATCATGACAAAATGAGAACATTGATAGCATAAAAACTACCAATCTTAAAGCAATTACAATTGTGCAGAGCCCATGGTTGCTAGATATTAAGAAGCTTGTGCATACCGATCCATGCTACAACACCATTGAGCATAAACTAGAACACAACAAGAATGCACATTCTAAATATGCTAAAGTTAATGATATTTATTATTACAAAGGAAGGACTTTAGTTCGCCCACAAGAACATGCCATTAAATCCATACTGTTGGAAGAATTTCATGCATCTCCTCTAGCTGGTCATTCGGGAGTAGCAAAAACCCTACATAGATCGAAACAAATTTTTCATTGGCAAGGTATAAAAAGAGATGTGCAAAACTTTGTAGCTTCATGTGATATATGTTAACAACAACAACTACTACTACTACATCATTATTCCCAAATAAGTTGGTATGATATATGCCAAAGGATGAAGTATGAAAACATAAACTCCCTGGCCTATTACAACCTCTTCTCAATCCCGATCAAATTTGGGATGATGTTAGCATGGATTTCATTACTCAACTGCCTCCTTGCAACCATCACACTGTCATTTTAATAGTGGTAGACAGATTGTCCAAATATGCACATTTTGTTCAGCTTACTCATCCATACACTGCACCTCAAATGGTCTGGAAATTCTTTGATTATGTTGTTAAATATCACGGTATGCCCAAATCCATTGAAAGTGACAGAGATGCAGTTTTTACAAGCTTATTTTGGCAAGAACTTTTCTGAATACAAGATAGTAAACTAGCATTAAGTATGGCATACCATCCTCAAAGTGATGGACAAACATAAATCACCAATAAGACACTATAATGCTACATGAGATGTTTTTGTAACCACGAGCCTAAAGAATGGGTTAAATGACTATCTTTAGTAGAACTGTGGTATAACACTACATGGAAGACTATAACCAATTTCACGTCTTATGAAATTATATATGGTAGAAAACCACCTAACTTACTTAGCTACATTTCCAAATTGGCTAAGGTGCAAAAGTGGATGAGGAATCATTTGTTAGAGATAAAACGATTCAGCTGCTTAAGAACAATATAGCTACAGCCAGAGAAAGAATGAAACACTACGCAGATAAGCACATATCCTTTATATAATAATGAATGAATGGGTGTAATGTTGGAAATTTTCAAAATTAGTTATGGGTTTGGGTTTGTTTATGAAGAGGGAAGAAGAAGGAATAAAAGGGATTGAATCGTCCCATATCTAGGAAATTAAGATAATATATTGATTTATATATGGATTTCTCTAAGGAAGATTGGACCCTTTGGCCACCTAAAGCTTTGCTTTGATGCGAGGAGGGAAGTTATGGATCACCACTATACGTGCGCCGCCATCGTCGTCCGTTCGACCGACCGACCGAGCCGACCGGGTTCAGGTTTGGGTCTAAAATGGCGAATTAATTTTTGTTAACAGACCGGATCCAGAATTCAAACGGATATTTGTGGTGGGTCATTTGAATCAAGAGACGCGGCCATTAGTAACATTTGTAAACCGTCACAAATAGACGCGACCGTTTTGTAACGGTTTCAGACTGTTGGAAAAGATGCGACATTTGACGAATGGACAATTCCTCACTACCATAGATAGTGACATTCAGGAACCATCACAATAAAATAATCTCTTTTTTTGTACCTTCTTCTCCTTCCTCCAAATCTGTGATGCTTAGAAAGTGTTGCAGAACACTGCATTATCACCACAGTTTGCGACGTCTTTAAGGTGTTGCAAACGCAGAAACTTTGCAAATCAATCCTCTTCTTCTTCTTTATTCTATTCTCTACTAAATTGCATCGTCAGAGATCAAATTATAGTATAAGTTAAGAATTCGATTACGCTGTTTCATGAATCCTGAAGTCGATAGTTCGATAACGCGTTTGTACCAGTTGGGTTGAACTATTCTCTAAAAGAATCTAGGCAGTAGATCCTTGAAGTCAAAAGTACAGCAACTATCATCTTCATCATTCTCGAATCATCGACACATTATCCAGCAATTTTTAGACAATATACAACCATGAACGGTTCGAGTTCAGTCAATCTCAATACTCTTCAAGTTACGAATCAACATTTAACGCGATTGGAGCGGTTTGGTGGTAAAAACTTCACTCATTGGCAAGAGATGATGAAATTCCTTTTGACCACAGTCAAACTTTTTGGTTTTCTTGAAGATAACATGGAGGAAATACTAGAGGAAAGTGATAAAGATACCGATGAATTGAGGGAAAAGGTGCAAAGCGCAAAGAGGATGATTTTCTATGTAGATGGCACATTCTGAATGCATTATCTACTCCTGCGAATCAGATATGGTTGAAAATAAGTCCGCAGTTGGACAAGTAAGCGAAATTCTACCGTTAGTGAATCAACTTAAGGATGCTAGAATAAATCTCCCTAAATCATTTGTTGTTGGAGTTATAATTTTAAGACTTCCTAATTCTTCGAATGATTATAAGAAAAAATTAAAGCATGCGGAGATGGATTATGATTTAGATGATTCACAACATCATTTTCGTATTGAAGAGGACTCTCGTAAACGCGAACTAGATGATAATCCGCAAACTGAGTCCCATTCTAAGGCAAATAATGTTCAAATTACTTACAAAATAACGTCCAAGAATGAGACACAGTTTAAGAAGAAAATTTTCAACAACAAAAATAAAGGTGCTTGTTACTACTGTAGCAAGCCCGGCCACTATATCTGAAACTACTGTCAGCGAAAGAAACAACAAAAGGTGAATATGGTCGAAGATTTGCTTGTGGCTGTAGTACAAGAGGTGAACTCTGTTAGCGATACTGATAGTGATTGATGGTTCGATATTGGAGCAACCATTCACATTTGCAAAGATCGTAATCTGTTTAAGACTTACGAAGAAAATAATGGAGAAGCTGACAAGGTTGCTGGAGCAATAAGGTTCCAAGCAAAGTTTTGGAAAAAGGCACCATAGAACTTACATTTACTTCTGGAAAAGTTCTTACATTAGTTAATATATTTTATGTACCTGATATGTGTAAGAATTTGGCCTCTGGATACCTTCTTAACAAAGAAGAATTCAAAATAGTGTATGAGCCCGACAAGTTAGTATTGTCCAAGAACAGCAAATTCATTGGACAGGGATACTCTTGTAATGGCATGGTTAAGTTGAAACTAATAAAGAAATCTTCTATTTATATTGTTGATTCTGTTAGTTTATGGCATGGTAGACTAGGACATGTTAATTATAATTCCCTTAAATATATGCATAATCTAGGATTAATTTTTGATTATTATTTCGATACAATCTCTAAATGTGAAATATGTGTTCAAGCAAAAATACACCGAAAATCCTTTAAATCTGCAAAAAGGAAAACCAGCTTGCTTGATTTAGTATATAGTGATGTGGGTGACTTAAAAAATCATACCACCTATGGGGGCAACCAATACTATATAACATTTACTAATAATTATAATAGACATGCATATATGTATCTAATGAAAACTAAAGATGAGGCCTTTGATAAGTTTAAAATTTACAAAGCAGAGGTCGAAACGCAATTAGGAGTTAAAATAAAAATATTACATTCAAATCGAGGTGTTGAATATTTCTCAAATGAATTCACCTTATTTTGTAAAAACATATAGTTTAGTTCACCAATTCATTGCCCCATATACACCACAACAAAATGGTGTTGTTGAAAGGAAAAATAGAACTTTAGTAGAAATGGTTAATGTCATGCTTATAAGTTCAATTTTACCTAATAATCTATGGGGTGATGCTATGTTATCTGCATGTTATACCTTAAATAGAGTACCACTTAAAAATAATAATGTTTTCCCTTATGAATTATAGTTTAATAGGAAACTGAATCTTCCAAGACTTAAATTTTGGGGTTGTTTTGCATATATTAGAAAACCAAACCCTAAATGACCAACATTAGGAAATAGGGAATCTAAATGTGTTTTTATAGGATATTCACTTAATAGTATAAATTTTAGATTCCTAATACTTGAAACCTTAGAAGTTATAGAATCCGTAGATGTAGAATTCTTTGAAAATCAAACTGTTGAGATTCCATTGAGATCATCTAGTCCAGAACCTAATACGATTGATGATATCAATGATGATGACTATGCTCCTGCTCAAAACAGCAAGGAAGTATCAGCACTAGAAAATAGTACAGAACAAAGGAGAAGTAAAAGAGCAAGAATAGAGAAGAACTACGGTCCTGACTTCATTACATATCTTATAGAAGGCAGTAAGGACGAAGTCCTTAATGTGACTAGAAGTCATGAATGTCGATGATGACCCCAAAATTTATTCTGTGGATATGAGTTCTAGAGATTCAATATTCTGAAAAGAAGCTATTAATTATGAAATGAATTCCATATTGTTAAACCAACCTTGGGTTTTAACTGATTTACCTCCTGGTGCTAAACCTATAGGATGTAAATGAATATTTAAGAAAGAATTGAATACAAATGGATCCATTGATAAGTTTAAAGCTAGATTAATTGCTAAGGGATATAAGCAAAGACATGGAGTAGATTATTTTGATACATATGCTCCAGTTGCTTGCATATTTTCTATACGTTGTTTAATAGCACTTGCATCAAATCATAAATTGGTCATACATCAAATGGATATAAAGACTGCATTTCCAAATGGAGATTTAGAAGAAGAGATATATATGCAACAACCTGAAGGTTTCAAAATCCCAAGCCAAGAAAAGGAAGTTTGCAAATTAGTAAAGTCTCTTTATGGTCTGAAGCAAGCTCTCATGCAATGGCATGAGAAGTTTGATAAAGAAGCATTGTCATATGGATTTATTGTTAATGATGCTGATAAATGTATTTGTAGCAAATCAGACACAACGATTATGTTATAATATGCTTATACGTTGATGACATGCTAATATTTGGTTCCAATATATCCGGTGTCAATGAAAATAAGAAGTTTCTATCTTCTAAATTGATATGAAAGATCTAGGAGAAGCTGATGTAATTCTGGGCATTAAAATTATTAGAAAAGAAGGGGAGTTGTTGCTAACTCAATCCCATTACACTGAGAAGTCCCTCAGAAAGTATGGTCAGTATAATGACAAACCAGCACCTACTCCTTTAGATCATAGTATTAGATTATAAAAGAATATTGGACGTACCATTTCTCAACTTGAGTATTCAGTATTATTGGGAGTCTTATGTATGATATGCATTGCACTAGACCAAACGTAGCACATGCTATAAGCATGTTATGTCGATTTACGAGTAATCTAGGTTTCGAACATTGGAAAGCTATTTCCAGTGTTTTAGCTTATATGGAAGGAACCGTTACCTATGGTTTATCTTATATAGGATATCCTGCTGTAATAGAAGGATATAGTGGTGCAACCTGCAACAATGTAGAATCAAAATCCAAGTCTACGACTGCATGTATCTTTACACTAGGAGGTGTTGTTGTGTCTTGGGATTCCAAGAAATAGACCTGTATATCTGACTCAAGAATGTTGTCAGAGTTGATTGCATTAACAGATGCTTGTAAGGAAGCAGAATGACTTAGGAATTTATTAATAGAAACTCCATTTTGGAAGAAGCTATCTCCAGCAGTCTTGATTAACTAATCGGGCTACAATATACAATGTCTCTGATAAGACACATAATGGGAAGTTTAGACATGTTAGTCTAAGACATCAAATGATAAGACAGTTACTCAAAAGTGGAGTAATAACTGTTGATTATATAGAAACAAAGAAAAACTTGGCTGATCCACTCACAAAGAGTCTTCCAAAGGCAATGGTTTCTATAAAATCAAAGGAAATGGGACTAAAGTCTATGAATGAAGGTTGATCATTCTTAACAGAAACCCAACTTATGTTTTGAAAAGAATAGACAAAGTTCAATGTGTACCAACAAGTTAAGAGAATGATTATGGAACACTAAATTAATAATCCCATAATACTTAGTGTTGGATTCTACAATAACAAAGGATGGATAATACATCCTTAATAAGTCTAGTTACCTTTAGAAAAAGGTGTATCGCAAAAACATCTTAAGATACTTACCTGTAGGAGTACGGAAATCATGTTGTTTCCTAAGAAAGTAAGACCGCTTTCTAAAGTAGACACATGAACTCAGGATTTAAGTATATGGCCATTAATGAGCTGAGCATACAGAACACTCTATATACGGAATTCAGTATGTGTGACTATCCCGGTATTATCACTAGGGGTACTTGGTTCACCGTAGACTTCAATAGAACTTTGAATTGTTTACACTAAGTGAAGGTTTAAATCCAAAAGACACCTATCATTTATGTATTGGTTTTCACGATGAAGCAAAACTTATCTTGGAACTACATTGCTTGATCCCACTTAGGTATGTAGGTAGTCACTCTAGTGATGCAGCCGTCTATTTTATTTATTTTATTTATTTTGAAAATGGAGAGAAATTGGTTGAAAATTTCAAAATTAGTCTTGGGTTTGCTTTGTTTTTGAAGTGGGAAGAAGAGGAAGGAAGAAGGAAGAAGAGGGGATGAATAGTCTCACATCTAGGAAATTAAGAGAATATATTAATTTATATATGGATTTCTCTAAGAAATGTTGGACCCTTTGCGCACCAAAAGCTTTGTTTTGATGTGAGGAGGGAAGTTATGCATCAACACTACACACGCGCCGCCGCCACTTCCACCGTCCGTCCGACCGGACCGGGTTTGGGTCTAAAATGACGAATTAATTTTTGTTAACATGTCGAATCCTGAATTAGAATTTGAACGGATATTTTTGACGGGTCATTTGAATGAAAGGACGTGACCGTTTAGTAACAGTTTTAAACCATTACGAATAGACGCGACTGTTTGTAACGGTTTTGGACTGTTGGAAATGATGTGACACTTGACGAATGGACAGTTTCTCGCTACAATAAATAGTGACGTCCAGGAACCATCACAACAAAACAATCCCTTTTCTTTGTACCTTCTTCTTCTTTCTCCAGATCTACGACGCCCAGAAAGTGTTACAGAACACTTCATTATTACCACAGTTTGCGATGTCTGTAAGGTGTTGCAAACGCAGAAACGTTGCAGATCAATTCTCTTCTTCTTCTTTATTCTATTCTCTACTAAATTGCATCGTCGAAGATCAAATTTGAGTGTTCTTGGTCGTTTCAAAATTGTACAAGTTTTGAATTCGATTACGCTGTTTCAAGATATCATTAAATCCTGAAGTCGATTGTTCGATAACCCATTTGTGCTTGTTGGGTTGAACTATTATCTAAAAAAATCTATGCAATAGATCCTTGAAGTCAGAAGTACAGCAGCTACCATCTTCATCATTCTCGAATTATCGACACATTATCCAACATGTCGCCATTAAAGATAAATATTGTGATTAGACTGATTTGTAAGAAATGAACTTACAATATCGTAGCAAAAGCTGCTTCTCATGCACAATTCCATCAAACTTCTCCAACCTTTGGTTTTCCCAAAGAAAATAAAAAAGAACTGCATGCCTTGTATATCAACTTGCATTTTAAGCCTATGTTTCATTATGTAAGATCAAAATCTCAATTCATGTATGTGTGTGTAAGTGGCATACGTTACCAGAAAATAAACCTGGGGTGGTCATCAAGTGAGAATATCGCCTTTTTTTCTTTTCTTTTTTCAATTATCCAAGTAAGTGTAGAATGTTGCGTTAAATTCAATATACAATAGATGGGCGAGTGATTCATAGATTTCGAAGATCTAGTTGGTAGGGTTCGACGAAAAGGAAGGTTACACTACTAGGGGAATCGTCCGATGGCCGAAAACCGTCGGCGGCCGTCCGAAGCCGTCGGTCGCCGTCGGAAATGACTGCATCGGGGAGCAGTATTTCCGACGGCTTCCGACAGAAGATGTCGCACACGATTCCGATGGATTTCGGCGGTTTCCGACGGATTTCGATGGATGTCGGTATCCGTCGGAAACCGTCGGAAATAGTGTGCTACAGGCTGCTGAGAGCCGTCGGAAGCCGTCAGGAGCCGTCGGAAATCTACTGTTTTTTTTTTGAAATTCGCTGCAAATGTAGCCTTCCAACCACATTTCTCTTCCAAACACTATGATATCAATACTGCATAATCCAACATACAATAATCCAACCAAATATCCAAACCCAAACCACAAAATATTCAATAAACACACAAATAAATAAAATTACATCAAAATAAAATACAAAATATACATAACCATTCGAACATTAACAATAATCCTAACAATAACTGTTCTACCATGTTGTTAATACACAAATTCATCAATATTCTCATACACATCCTCATACAACTACATAACCAAGTGTATCAAATATAATTATACACAAACCAACAATTACCTACGCCGTCTACCAAATCATTCTAAACTAAAACAAAACATAGCCGAACGAACAAACGAACAAGCAAGCAAACAATGAATCAATCTCCTCCAGATCCAGAGCCAGCCGAGGAAGGGAAGCAGCCACCAAACTGCTGCATGTACTCTAACAACTGTGCGGTCTGCATGGCCTGTTGGCGGTTCTGCTCCTCCAATTGGGACACTCTAGTCCGCAATTCTTCTATATCTACTAGATCGCTCTGAGGTCTACTCTGTCGTCCCCTACTCTGACTACTGGCCTACAATAATTGAAAAATGAATAAAATCCAAGTTTATTGTTTTGAAAAGGTCAAAATATCATATTTGAAGTATTTCAAAAAAAAAATATTTACCGCTAGATTGCCAAATCCGTATCGTCGACCATGCTCTGCTGGATGCATAACGGACTCAAAAATAACGTCTTCCTCATCGGTCGTCAGCTGATCTCGACCCGTATCAGCAAGGAGTTTCTGCCGTTGCTCCATAAACATCTCCTGCATTAACAAATTAATAATATCATATCTTATTTCATCATAGTTTAACAATTAAAACAATTACTAATACTGAATAAAATGAAATATGCTTACATGGCTTTTGCTGGATTTATCGTCCTGCCATGTATACGAAACAGTCCCGTCTGGATTAACATGCTCGACAGCATGCGTACGGGTGAACACGTTCATATGGCTGACAGGACTATGTGCCTCGGCTTCCTGAAGTTGATTGTTACTTACAATTGTTATACATTTAAAATCGTATAGCATAAACTATTTACATTTATTATTCAGTAAATTTACCAACTCCTGCCGATACTGCTGAAACGACTTCGATCCGCCGCGATGAGTGACGGGATTCTTATTTCTATTTGCAGAGTTTCTATCCGACTCTGCCTGTACATTCAAAATTTAATACATTATTTTTCGATCACGTCAACTTAGTAATTCAAAAAAATTAGTATACTTGCATTCGCCTCGTCCGTCTCCCAGAATCTCAACCAACCTTGCCACACGCTCTCTCCCATCCACCGTGGTTTCTTACCAGATTTCTTAATCTCAGATATCGTGTTCCTGTAGTTCTTGTGCATCTTCTTCATCCAGTATGCTCGTGCGAGCATCAGATCGTCTGTCTGGATGTCTATCTCAGCCTGTGTTAAAAAAAAAAGATTACACTTTAAACGATAAACAGTAGAAAAACGACAAAAACGAATTAAAAATGGAAAACAGAAAAATATACATACCAGGACATCCTACCATATGCACTCTATGATGTGAGGAGGGATGTTATCCCACTTCGGCCAACAAGCACTCATCCTACTGCGATAAGAAGCTCTAGAGACGTCCAGCACAACCTTAGAGAGAAGTAGGTCGAACCTCCTGTTTTTAAGTACGATATAGATAAGTACGTACGTATATCATAAAAAATAAGATGCTAAATAAAATTTAGTTCTTACCCATCTGCTCTAGGGACTAACGATACAACTGTACGTTGTGGCTCTTGCGATGGGCCACTGCCATCACCTCCTGACGATCGGGAAGAGCTCCTACCTCAATATGACATAATGATAAACCTGTGGCATATACACATCATTATATAAGAGAATAATAACATGATAATGAAATATATTTCATATGAAAATAACATCATCGGTATAAATTACTTAATTAATGACTGAAATGGAAATAGAAATGGAAGTGTGTTATACCTGATTCATAATGGGTGTACTCTTCCAACGATAAGAAGAGTTCATTGCATTTTTAAAATGGAAATAACATAAAACATGCAAACAATAGTAAACGGATTTGGTTTCATAGTTACATCGATTTCATAATACATCAAGAATTCAATATAGTTACATCAATTGCAAAAAAAAAAAAAGATTCAGATTTATATCAGTCATCATCGTCTTCTGATTCAGATTCGGTCTCGTTTTCGACGATATTTTCCTCTGCACTGTCAAATGCTTCTACCAAAACATTTGATTCATCGATCAAAGGACCAAAATCTGTATGATCGTCTGTAATTATTATTTCGTTATTTTGCTCAAGATCTGCCAGATAAGCTTGTTCGTCCGGAATATTCTTCCCATCGAATGCGAATCTGGACTTTGTTTTAAAAACTGCAGACCAATCTTCTTTATCTCTTTTTAGAGACGGATAAGGAGCGTAATAAACTTGCAATGCTTGTTTGGCTAGTACAAAAGGATCATACTTGTGATAGTGCGATGTATGCTTTATTTCGATAAGATTATAATCCATGTGCACATTAATTCCAAAACCTGGAACATTGGTAAACCAATTGCATCTAAATAGAAACACCTCCTCCGCGGGTCGTGAGAAATATGTCAGTTGCAAAATTTGTGTTAGAACGCCATAAAACTCATTTAGATGATTTTCTGGATCGTCGCTACCTTTAACAAATACACCGGTATTATTTGTTAATTTTTCTGCACCGTATTCTTTGGTGTTAAATTTATATCCATTGACAAAATATATTGTATATGTCTTGACCACTCTTTTTGGTCTCATCGCAAGATGTTTCAAGCCTTCGTCAACAACACAATTTCTCGGCTCATAAACGTAATTTAAAAACCAACCGGAAAATTCTTTACTGAGATCTCTGTTCGGATGTTCACGTTCATAAACACGGTTTATATAAACAAATTATTACATTAGGTTATACACGCGCATGCATTATAGAAAAGAATAAAACACAAATTATTATTTCAGATTACCTAAGAAACGGTGCAACCTTGGCACAATTTAGAAGAATATAAGTGTATGCTACATGAAGATCTCTATCGTCTAGTCGTATTTCTACACATTTTGTAGAAGGCCGACCATGTTGTCTAAATAGATAACATTACTTGAGAGGACTCTTGTTCGTCCCCTTCGTCATCACGAGGAACACTTTGAAATGAAATATTCACATGGTCACTGAAATAGTGAGAGAAAAAGAACGAAGCTTCTTCTTCGATGTAAGATTTGCATATCGAACCTTTAACTCGTGCTTTTTGCCTCACTTTTTCTTCAGACGATTCAAATATCTATGCAAAATTAATTTATATTAACTTCATCTTTCAAATGCAATTAAATTACGTTATAACATATTACATACCTCTCAAATGGATACATCCATCCATATTGGACATGACCTCGAAGTCGTGCTTCAGATGGGAGATGAACAGGTAAATGTTCCATTACATTAAAAATACCTGGCGGAAATATTTTCTCTAATTTGCAAAGAAATATAGGAATGTCCACTTCAAGTTTACGTAAACGTTGCACTTTTAAAGTAGTCGAACAAAGCTCTTTATAAAACACACTAAGCTCCGTTACTACCTTCCAAACTTTTAACGGCAGTAGTTCTTTGAACATTACAGGAAATAAATTTTCCATCATCATGTGACAGTCATGACTTTTCATTCCGCTCAATCTACCATTTTTAAAGCCAACACATCTACGAAGATTTGATGATATCCCATCAGCAAATCTTAACCCTTCCACCCATTTTAACACAGCTTTAACTTGATTATTATCTAATTCGTAACATGCTTTGGGTTTTTTTACTGTCGTTTGATTTCATATGAAGCTCAGGACGTTTGCATAATTCTTCTATATCACGTCTTGATTTCAAATCATCATTCGTCTTCCCTTTCACATTAAAAATTGTGTTAAAAACATTATCAAATACATTTTTCTCATTGTGCATCACATCTATGTTATGGCGAAGCAGAAGATGTTTCCAATACTGCAACTCCCAAAAAATAGTTTGTTTGCACCAGTTATGAACAACTGATTTGCCTTCAATTTCTGTTTGCTCGCCAGTTTCATATATTTTTGGATAGTCCTTAACAAGTTCATATATGTCTTCGCTTGACCATATCGTTGGTGGTTGTCTGGTTTCTACTCTATTAGCTAAAAAGTTTTTCTTGTCTCTTCTGAAGGGATGGTTTACATGGAGAAAATATCGATGACAGTCAAACCATGAAATTTTCTTACCATGAGGTGAAGAAAACACTCGTGTTTCATCCATGCAATATGGACATGCTGGACGACCGGCAGTACTCCATCCCGAAAGCATTGCATAGGCAGGAAAATCACTTATAGTCCACAACAAAGAAGAAAACATACGAAAAATTTTCTTCTTGGACACATCGTATGTTTCTACTCCTTCGTTACATAGTATTTTTAACTCCTCAATCAACGGTTGTAAATATACATCGATTCCTTGTGTCGGATCATCGGGGCCAGGAACGACAACAGTAAAAAACATATATTGCATTTTCATACACATCCATGGAGGTAAATTATACGGTGTGACGATAATGGGCCAGGATGAATATTTAGAACCAAATTGAGAAAATGGAGAAAAACCATCCGTACATAATCTCAATCTAACATTTCGACTCTCCGCTACAAAATTTGGATACGTTTTATCGAAATGCTTCCATGCTTCTCCATCGGCCGGATGTGTCGACGTACCCTCTTCCTCCGTTCTCACACTATGCCATCTCATATTAGATGCAGTTACAGAAGATGCATATAATCTTTGAAGTCATGCAGTTATGGGTAAGTAGTGCATACGCTTGTACGGAACTTCCTTCCCCTTCTTTTTTCTTGGTTTTGTATCTCTCCTGATTACAAACTTTACAGTTTCTAAGGTTTGCGTCTTCTTTCCAAAATAACATGCAGCCTTTTAAACATGTATCTATTTTATGATACGGTAAACCAAAAGCCGACATAAGTTTTTGAACTTCGTAGTGATTTTCACACATTAGATTATCGGGCGGCATATGTCTTTTTGCAGCTTGTACAACAGCCGTAAACCCAGCTTCAGTGATGTTGTATTTTGACTTCATCGCAATGTATTATGCGATTACTGACAGCTGAGTGTCGCTTTTACAACCATCCCAAATAGGTTTCTTAGCAGCATCTAGTAAATCATAAATTTTTTTTGCTTCAATATTTGGTTCTTCAACGTTTCCATCATTGTCGTCAACTTCAGCCATAGGAAACATTGATCGTGCTGCATCTTCGACCATATTTTCTATACGGGTCGTTGAAACTATTTCGTTAATGACACTTTCAGACTCTACAGAAGTATTTGCTACAACTTCTCCATGCCTGTTAGCGCCAAAATTGGTCACTAATACTCAAATCCAGATGAAAGCACCAAATCCTAATCACAACTCACAGATAGGATGTATGTAGAGAGTAATAATATGAAGAACGGTTAAAATTAAAATGAAAGCAGTAAAGAACAACAGATTTTATAGTGGTTCGGCTAACTCCTGCCTACGTCCACTTCAGAAGTTTTCTTTTTATTGATGTAATAATCCATTACAGTTACAATGTGGTAGACTTATCTTAGTCTTAGAAAGTAAAAAGTAAGAGAGCGGAAAGAAGAAGAAGAAGCAGTCGTGCTCTCATCTGGAGACCCACATGCTGTATTTACAGGCAAAACCAGGTTGTTGGGCCTCCTGAGTAGTTTGGGCCCACCAAGGGTACCGAGGTATCGAGGAGTCGAGGTATGGAGCTGTCGAGGTATGGATCTATCGAGGTATGGATCTACCGAGGTATGAAAGTATGGATCTACCAAGGTATGTATCTACCGAGGTATGGAGGTATGGATCTACCGAGGTATGGATCTACCGAGGTACGGAGGCATGGATCTACCGAGGTATGGATCTACCAAGGCATGGATCTACCGAGGTATGGAGGTATGGATCTACCGAGGTATGGATCTAGTGAAGTATGGGTCTACCGAGGTATGGAGGTATGCCGAATGACCCATCCAATGCCGAACGAGATTTATGCCGAACCTCCACCATGCTGAACCATATTTAATGCCGAACCATGTTTCCTAGACCCAAATTATAGTCGGTTCATTTTTATCCGAACATATTTCCATCTTCCAAGCACGCTGCGTCATCAATTCATCCAGTCGACTGAATCCATCGTACATCAGCCTTGACGCAAGCGTTGTCAATTAAGTTAAATCCGCATATCCATGGCCTTGCCAAAAGGCGGGTTAACGCTTGCCCCCCAAAACATACCATGCTGTTGGAAGGTGTGTTTTGAATAGCCCCAAATCCAATATTTGAAGTCCATGTTTCATCCATATCCAATAACCAATAACCGACCTTAGGACCTCTCCGGGTCAATATCCAAATCCTCTGTCGTTCATAGCCGATATCCATATCCGTAACCTCTCCGGGTTCTTGTCAAGCGCAATCCACACCTGACGACCGTGATCATGTGTCCCTGGATGTTGAGTATTGCCATGGCTTAAGTCCTAAGCCGAATCTTGGTCGCTCCGGACCCTTGCCGAGCATTGTCCATACTCGACGACCTGAAATAGTAACCGATAATATGGGGCCAAGTCCTAGGCCGAATCCTGGTCGCTCCGGACCCTTGCCGAGCATTGTCCATACTCGACGACCTGAAATAGTAACCGATAATATGGGGCTAAGTCCTAGGCCGAATCATGGTCTCTCCGGACCATTGCCGAGCATAGTCCATACTCGACGACCTGAAGTAGTAACCGCTGATATGGGGCCTAAGTCCTAGATCGAATCCTGGTCTCTCCAGACCCTTGCCGAGCATAGTCCATACTCGACGACCTGAATTAGTCAATTCACTGCATTTGGGCGAAAAGACTTACCCCTTGCCGAGCACAATCCATACCCGACGACCGTTTACCAAAAACCAGATAAAAATCCAATCAAAAGCCAATCCAAAATCCAGATCAAATTAGAAAACAAAAAATCCGTATCGAAAATCCAAACCAATATCCAAACCAAAATTCAAACCAAGAAACAAACAGAATCAGGAGTTCGAACCAAACTCCAAAACCAAACCAGAAAAACGGGAATCCAAATCAGGAAACAAACAAAACCAGGAGTTCAATCCAAACTCCAAAACAGAATCAGAAAAAGCAAATGTCCAAGCCAAAATGGCAAACCAGAAAACCAACCAAACCGGGAGTCCAATCCAAACTCCAAAACCATACCAAAGAAAAGTAAATGTCAAAAGTACGAAAGAGGGAACCAAAGTTTGCAGAAAAATAGAAAGAAAGTAGGATTTCATAGACTCAAGTAGCACGGGTTTTTGTCATCTCAGAGCACGCCTAGCGACCGTCCTCGATCCCGTACGAGTGTAAGTGACCTAGCCGCATTACTTTGAGTTCTATTACTTATTCAAAACCATAAACCTGTTTAGTTGATAATGAGCTGTCGTTGCCCAAATCCAGTGCCATCTCCGTTCAAGGTAGGTAATAGTCTTTCTATGGATTGGTCCAGCATTTCCTGGTGGTATACCCCCGAGTCTAGATCCATCCGGATTGATAGTCGTCTGCTGATTGAGGGTTTCCCTCTGTTGAGCCATTCCCACTGCTTGCTGGTTGAGCGTTTCAGATCTAGCTCCATGGATCTGAGCCCCTGTCTTTCCTGCTCGCGCAAATTGTCTGAGAAGAGCCTGCATCATCTCTTTTTGTCTTTTCACCATGGCTTCCATTTCGTTTCTGGTGATGTAAATGGATGCTCCACCTGCTCCATTTTCATAGGAAGCCTCTTGACTTCCCTCCTGATTGCTCCTCTCTATCACTTGCTTTCTTACTGATGGTCTAGCCATTGCTCCTTCAAATCCAAGTTCCTAACTCCAAAATTCCTGAGCGCTTCAGTTCTAAGTGAAAACACCAAAATGTTAGCGCCAAAATTGGTCACTAACACCCAAATCTAGATGAAAGCACCAAATCCCAATCACAGCTCATAGATAGGATGTATGTAGAAAGTAATAATATGAAGAACAGTTAAAATTAAAATGAAAGCAGTAAAGAACAACAGATTTTATAGTGGTTCGGCTAATTCCGGCCTACGTCCACTCTAGAAGTTTTCTTTTTCTTGATGTAATAATCCATTACAGTTACAATGTGGTAGACTTGTCTTCGTCTTAGAAAGTAAAAAGTAAGAGAGCGGAAAGAAGAAGAAGTAGTCGTTCTCTCATCTGGAGAACCACACGCTGTATTTGTAGACAAAACCAGGTTTTTGGGCCTCCTGAGTAGTTTGGGCCCACCAAGGGTACCGAGGTATCGAGGTGTCGAGGTATGGAGCTATCGAGGTATGGATCTACCGAGGTATGGAGGCATTGATCTACCGAGGTATGGATCTACCAAGGTATGGATCTACCGAGGTATGGAGGTATGGATCTACCGAGGTATGGAGTTATGGATCTACCGAGGTATGGAGGTATGCCGAATGACCCATCCAATGCCGAACGAGATTTATGTCGAACCTCCACCATGCTGAACCATGTTTAATGTCGAACCATGTTTCCTAGACCCAAATTATAGTCGGTTCGTTTTTATCTGAACATATTGTCATCTTCCAAGCACGCTGCGTCATCCATCCATCCAGTCAACTGAATCCATCGTACATCAGCCTTGACGCACGCGTAGTCAATTAAGTTAAATCTGCATATCCATGGCCTTACCAAAAGGCGGGTTAACAATGATGATCCCAAACATAATACTCGGGTGCGAAACCATGTTGGCACAAATGAACTTTCACAATATCTGGTAACAAATACTTCAAATGTCTACACCTACTACACGGACAACGAATATCTGGATCGTTTCCGTTATTACTTAAAACGAATTCAACAAACACGTTTATACCATTATTAAAATCGTCTTTTATTGAGCCCCTCGGTCCTTTTCTTTGGTACATCCATCTTCTCCGATCAACAAAATAATCAATCATTTTTTCTATTTGACAAAATGAGAAGTTCAAAATTTAATATTTATTTTGAAGAATACAAATTCGAAAAAGATTATTTTCATGGTCGTATAATATTTTGAATTTAAAGAACAACTTCACAAATTTAAAAATATTTTCAAATACGGCATATTTTATTTTTTAACGTATCGATTTAAAAATATGTATACTTTTTTTTCATTGGTCAGGCATCCTACTTCCCATCACAAACACAGTAAGCATTTACATTTCGTATATTACTTTGTCTCAAACGATTCAACAAAATTTTGGCAGCATTTCCATTTTGTTCCCTGCATTGTACACAAATGCGTGTACGCAGAAAACAAAAAAGAAAAGTTAGGCCAAAATTATATGAACCGTTTGAGACGAAATAATATACAGAATGTAAATGCTTACTGTGTTCATAACTTGTCCAATACAAGGACAAATCCGACAAACATTGTACCAGATGAATATAAATGGTCGTTTTTCGAAAAAACGACTATTTATACAATGATCATGTGCAACACTCGTCAGACGGGGCCCAAAACTCTCTAAGGAACATTTGTCAGTTACATGCGCGCATTTTACGAAAAAATACAGTTTTACTAACTGTTCACATTTACAAAAATATATATTAATTTAACACATTTATTCGACGTATTAAATCAACTTAAGGTTGGTTTAACATTTTTGTCATTTTTCAATGCACACGGTTATAATTTAAAGTAATGCATTTTTTTTGTTTCATAAGTAAATACGTGCACAATATAATATTCCAAGTTCATTTTATCTTATTCCAAATAACATACACAATCGTCGAATCAAGGCACACACAACAATTTACATATACATGAACAATCACAAATTATACATGTTTTTCACAATTTCACGATAAAAGATGAAATAGGTGTACCATGTGATGCTATAAATCGTTATTACGCTATTGGAAACAATTGCAATCACTAATTCGCCCTAATTTATCAATTTATGCAAATCTACAATTAGGGTAAAAACTGAATTTTTCGCAAAAATAAAAGATTATACTTGAGATTAAGAGTAATGGAGTTTGATTAGGCAGCCGTGGAGGATCCGGAAGCTAGAAATTAGGGATTGGAAGCTTGGAGAAGGGATTTGGGGGTTTTTGGTTATAATTTTCGTATGAAAGGAGGAGGAAGAAGGCTCGGCTGCAGGTATAATCGTAAATTTCCGACGGCTTCTAACGGCCGCCGACGGCCTGTCGAAAGCCGTCGGAAATTAGCCGTCGGAAGCCGTCGGTCCTAGCTGTCGGTAATGAGGCCTATTCTAGTAGTGTTAAGGACTACATTTTGGTTTTGTGGAGATGTGGTTGAGTTTGAAATCAATGATTTGAATATTGGCGAAACTTGCCATGCAAATTGAGAATTGTTTTTCTGTTTGCAAACCGTGCAAAATTTTAATAAATCCTGGCGGGTCACATGCCATCTCCAGCTATAATGTGCCTCCTTCCATGCGTGTCTGTGTGTGTCTGTTCTGCGAAACTCATGACAAATGCATCCTGTATATTTTCGATGCTAATTTATGTTAAAACAATTATTCCATGGATAAAGTATTTAACAAGATCTCTGTATCTTTCAAGCTTAACTTTAGAGCAGTTGAATCTATAGCAGTCCATCCTTTCTCGGACCAAATCCAGTTGCAAACATGGATGAATATCATGTTAAAGCAGGCAATACTGAGAGCACAACCAACAATAACTTGTTCAGTTGAAAACCAAACACCACGCAATCGGGTGTGGCCTGTTTAGTTGACTGTGGCTAGTTTTAGATAGTTTCGTGATCGATTCACCGAACAAAAACTTGTTTTTTAAACGGTAAAGAATTTGTCGTTTTATTGCAAATATATGTTAAACGGCAAAGTCTTTGCCATTTTAAATAAAACGGTAAAGATTTTACCGTTTTAAACTATATTTACAAGCAAATTGAATAAAACGGGAAAGACTTTGCCGTTTTATTTAATTTGCTTGTAAATATAGCGTCAAAGTCTTTGTCGTTTTATTGTTTTGTAATTTTTTTTAGAATTAATTTAATAGCTGGTTCTGGTTTTATCTGTGTGCAAGTGGTTCGTATAGTGCAAAAAGATAAGAGAGAAAAGAAGTGAACATTGTTGGTTATGGCCTGAAACCCCACTCCATTTCTCAGATACCACAATGCTCCAACTAAGTAAAAATATGTTGCAGATGATTGAAGAAATATCAGCACTTGATCGCCTTGAAATGGATGATCTCGAAGTCCTGAGAAAAAGAAGGCTACGACAAATGAAGAAAATGGCTGAGAAGAGACGCAAATGGTTGGCTCTTGCCCACATTAACGAGTATAGTGAAATTTCTGAAAAAGATTTCCTTGCTGTTGTTAAGGCCAGTGATCATGTAGTGTCCATTTCTATCGTGAAATTTGGCCTCGCAAGGTAAAATAAATTGGCTTTTAAGATTTTTTGAATTGTTAGGTGTTATCGGCTATTTTTATAAGTATGTCAGTTACGGTAGATATTGCGAGTGATTTCATATTTTTATAAGTGTGTCAGTTACTTAGGACTCCAAGGATTTCTGCCTAATACGTTGACTTGTGAATAATTCCCCTTTCTATCAACTAAGGCCACTAAAAATTCTCTCTTTGAATTTATACTTCTGAATATCACTTGACAAGAATGCGATCATGAGCTTCATTAGTGAGTTGCTGTACCATAACCTGTAAGCCGAGCTAAGACTCAGTAAATGCACAGTAGCATAGATTCTTCTTCTACTGTCTGCTGGATACCAACCTTACTCCAATGACAATCCATTCAATGAAAAGCTTAGCGACCATTCATGGTACTGCATTGACACTGTAGATATAACTGCTACCAAGGTTCAAAATTCCGTTTTCCGTTTCCGTTCCGGTTATCGTAAAATTTTGAAATTTCGGTTCCGTTTCGGTAGTTCCGGATATTCCGTTTTAGTTCCGGTTTAAAAATTCCGCTATTTTTTTGTATTTAATAAATATTTTAAGTGTGAATATATTTATAAAAATTTTAAAATTTATATTATTAACACAACTCCATTTATGTAAACCTTATACAAATCATTAACTGATTTTACCTGTACAAATAAATTGTTTGTGAAAACCCAGTCCACAATAGCCCAACCCAACTTTAACTAAAACATTCTGCAATTAAGAAAATACAGAAGCCCCTTCTTCCTTCTCTTGCTTCGTCAGTTTCTGCTCAAATTAGAAAAAGAACGAAGGCAATTTTTAAAACGCTCATGCCCTAACCTAACTCAATTTCGGCGTCTTTCAAATTTCAAAGGAAAAAAAAAAGAAAATTATTGATGAATAATTGAAATCGATGAAGAGAAAACTACCATCTGAGTTCAATATCGATCTGCTGCTCCAATTAGACCATCCAAGCCTAGGTAATTTAGAGATTTATTGTCGTTTCTAATTAATTTTCATAATATAAACTCATTTTTTTGGATCTATTCTCTCGTAGATCCCGGAACGGAGTTTTTTTGAAAATCCGGTCCGGTCCATGTCGGAACCGGAATGAAAACGGCGGTATTCCGACATGCCGGACGGAATTTAGAACCTTGACTGCTACAATATGTCTTGGCTATGAATCAGGAGTTGCAAGCTTTTAAAGGAAACAAAATTGTTCAAATTAACTACTTTAACACTTAGCAGTCCTTGTATGCTTGACGTAACGGGAAGGAAAACCATTTTAATTTCATGCACGAAAGGTCATGTAAAGAGGCCTGCTTTTTTTTGTTTACGTACCCTCGAGTTTTAACTGATCTGTACTGATGGTTTGAGTTATGCATCACTTGCATGTTCAACTAGTACAGTAATACTGATGTGTATTCAACCTTTGTATTTCTTTCAATGTGACTTCAAATTCAACATCTGAACCAATTCCTTCTTATATTATTAGGTTATGGACAAACATTTGAGCATTACTGCAAAGCAGCATATCGAAACCCGTTTCATTAAAGTTCATGCAGAGAAAAGCCTTTTTTGAGCATTACCTGCGGTTGCCCTAAACTTGGCGGCTTCACTTTCCACTTCGGTTTCCCTATTCGCGGTTGCCCTAAACTCGGCTGAGAACAGAGACTATAACTCCAATCCCTTAGTCGTTGCCGAAGAGGAATTCGCCGTTGCTTAATGCTTCATTGTTGTCGTATCAAAGATGAAATATTGTTTAGACCCAGAATGTCATCGCTCGAGCAGGAGTAGTCATCTCGCGACAAAGAAGACAACGTGGCGGCAATCAGAAACTACAGATCGAATTGGAGTTTACTTCGATTTGTGATGGGATTTTGAAGTTGCTTGATAATAGCTTGACAACGCTTTACCTAGCGGATGAAGACCGGAAGCTTATATAAAATCGATTCAGTGACATCACTTGTAAACATTCCGGTCTTCATCCCCTAGGTAAACGCATAACTTATAAACTTGAATATTCTTACTTGTCAAACCTCAGCCGATCAAGATCCTCCGCAGCAAAGGAGAAGAAGGCTAAGTATAGGCAGAGATGAAACTAGCCAAAAAGTTAAATTAAAAGATCACGGACAATCTGAAGAAAATGGACCAGACTGTAGCAGAAGGGCGGAGACAAATGGCAGAAGGAGCCCAGTAACTAGTGGAAGGAGCAATAACCTTGGTCACAGTCCTAGAAATTACAGTAATGATGGTAATAATTATATACTTGCTTTCTAATTAATTACTTATTTTATATCAAATAAAACTATTAATATTTATCCAGATTTTATTAACCTTTTTAATTAATAACACACCAGAAAGCGTTGCATCTACATTATTGCTACTCATTAGCTAAGTAAAGGTACCTAACCTGGGAGTACAAAATTTTCCAATACCACTTCATCTTTGGAAATGGAATGAATTAATCCTATGCCCCAAATCAGTGTGGAAACTATACAATTGTGTGTGGCTCTTCTTCTCCACTGCCAAGGGTGGTCGTTTGACCACCCTCCATGGGCTGATAGGGCCCTCCGGCGATCGTTATCAAGAATTACTCTTGATTGTGAAAATTGCATTTCAGGCTTCAATATTTTGATTCTCTCGCCCTAAACAAAATGTATGGATCCGCAACTCTCCACAGGTATATTTCTGATGTTCATTACATGTAAAGCTGTTGCCTCTTTACTAGATACATGGATTTTGAATAAAAAGGAGAAAAATTCGAAATCATAATGCAATAAATTGAGAAATACTGAAAAATTAAAAATGCAAACTGGAAAGGTAATGAAGGTAAATAAGTGTGAGTTTTATTAGTGGGGAAGTCTCTCGGAACACAAAAAAAAACATAATAGGCTACAGAACTAATCTCAGTTGTTAGATATCTCTTAATTCCAACCTCGAATGTAAATATCATGAGAAAGTCTAATCACCATGATGTATATTATCAAATTTTATGTTACACTTTGTGTCTAAATACTATTTTTCTATCACGGTTACAAGTGTGACAAATTACTATTTTGTCACGGTTATAACTGTGAGCAAAAATGTGACTGAATTTGTCCACGGTACTTATTTTCACGGTTATAACCGTGACAAATTAGTTTTGTCACGCTTATAACCGTGAGGAAATTGCCTTTCAGGTGTTGTGTTCTGACGGCTACCGACGACTTCTGTTGGCTTATAGATTGAAATATTCTGACGGCTTCCGAAAGCTAACCGGTCGAAAATCTAACGGCTCCTGCTGGCTTATAGATCGAAATATTCCGACGGCTTCCGAAAGTTAACCGGTCGAAAATCTAAAGGCTTTCGACGTTTTTTTGGCGTGTTTTTAAGTTACGTGGATGTCGGTACCTTCGGAACTGCCGTCGAAAAAGCCGTCCGAGGTAGTCGTAAACCCGTCTTCGGTTCCGTTGAAAATGGATGAAATCCGTGTTCTGTATTCTGATAGGATTTCCAACGGCTCCAAATGGCCGCCGACGGCTACGAGCCATCGGAAATCACTGTGTATCTTATAGTAAATAGACCGTACGGATTTGAAAATAAAATATCTAAAGAAATAAGGAGCGAGTTGGAAATCCCTAAAAGCAATAAGTGAGTAGAAAGTTCTTTCGTTTTACTACTATGTAATAGATAGAATATAGATGTTTAACGCAATCAATAGAAAATCATTTGATAAAAAATATCTAGTTATACTTTTACACTAAATTCATGTGTAGTTAGTTTGATTTTTATTTTTAAATTGCAATATCTAATATATTTTTTGTTAGATCATATTTTTAGGTTATATTAAGATTTGATAATTTACACGGAGAAACATTATGAATTTGTAAAATAAATTTAATCGTTGGATCTTTTTTTAAGTTATATTAAGAATTGAAAATATCTAAATTAGAGGAAATGATATGAAAAAAAGTGTGACATTAAAGATATTACAATTGTTATTATAGATAATTTTGTACCGATACGAAGAAATTGTTACGGTATTGATATTTCCAATTTTGCTTATACTCTCGAAATAATAACATATTTCGACTTTGTATCTGTTTCGAAACTTATTACAAAAATATGACTTTATTTCATACGACGACACTTATACTTGTTTTATCTGAATCTTTAAAAGCACGATACTTTTTTAAATAAAAGTTTACATTTTTACATTTTGAATTTACGCAAACTTTTTTTTTTTCTTCAAAATATTACAATTGCACAATTTGAATCTGCGAAGGGATCAAAGATTTTCTTAAAAAACTTACACTTGCGCTAATGCATTTTAGATTTTGGGCTTTCATAATTTTAAATTGCTCAATTGCTTTAGGTTTCTGTAAGAAGTTTTGATGAGATTAATCAGTTTAAGCAAAGTTCGCAGTCGATATTACAGATCAAAGAGAAACGTCACGTCAAATATAGTCAAATCATGTTAAGTTGCAAAGATGAGGACGGTTATTGACTATTTGGTCCTATATTTGCCTTTCGCCCACACACTGTGGGCCATTTTTCTATATATGTGGCCCGTACAAGGATACAGCTATAGTTTGATGCTGGTCCTAAGTTATACACGCAGATTATTTTGGATTACCAATTTTGTGTTTAGTGTTAATTTTAGTTCACTGTGTAAAACCCAGCCTGTCCGCATCAATATAAACACCTCGACTAGCCCTTGTACGTATCTTTGCTGATATCCGTCTACAAAAGTACAAAACTATCTTTTAAGTAGTTTTGAACTTCTACATAAAAAATATGTTTTTTCCACGGGTTTTGGATAAAAGCTTGACCTTAGTGCCACTTAAAAAAATTGCTATTTACGAGGTTTTTTTATTATTATTTCAAAGTTTATGCTGATAACTGGTTTCGTGCAATCAAAATGGTAGAAAGACATTATTCTCATCATTGTACCAATCAATTTTTTATCCATACTAGTTCATGTGCTATGCATTAATTTTGTTTATGTTTAATTGTTTTAGTTAAAAATGTATTTCAACAAGGATGTTAAGAAACTGTTATAATTATGTTATAAAGATTGTTAAAAATAACATCATACTTTCCTAGAGTTTACAAGCGAAGCTTGTTCTCTAGATAATTCAAAAAAAAAACATTACAAAAGTATTACGAAACTGTTATGATTATATTACAAAATTTCAACAACAAAAGAACTGTCACAAGTACATCGTAAAAACGGTTACAAATACAACTGTGCAACAAACAGATCATGCGTTAATGCTTTCACATTTTTTAATGAAAAGCTCCTTCGTTTCTAACAGAAAATAATGCCTATCTAAATCTATCGCAAAGATCCTCACCTCCCTTCCCGTCATTGACTATGAAGAATCTTCCAGCAACACGATCCCCACCTTCTCCACTCAAGTTACAACCTCCAATCCACGGCTCTTCTGGAGCACTACACCTAATTCCAATCCTTCCACTCCGACGACGACTTTCATCCTCCTCCGTTGCAAATCTTACAGCAGCAGCAATGTCTTCTTTGCAGCAGCCTCCCCAATCGAAAATGGAACCCATTCAACCGGTCCGACCGGTCAAGCATGACTTCCAAAGCAGTAAACTACAGGAATGAAGGCAGGTGTCGGTTAGCGAAAATGTACGGAGTTGGAACACGGAGGTGGAACGGTACGCATTGGAGGACTAGTTCCTGATCGACAACCCGATTACAAGACAGGCCGTGACCGCAAACGTCCGTTTCGCAATCATGCACAACCAAGCAGGTACACAACGCGAACATTGATGACATGGGATAGATGAGATCATGGGGCTTGGTAACATCAACCATTCGGTGCTCAGCCAACTTAGGACTGGCAATGATAGACTGTTTTAATACATTTTAAATAATTTTTTAATGTTTTTCAATATATAAAAAATCTTTTGGAATGCAAGGTAATTCGGTATCGGAACGAAAACGAAATTTCTTGAATTTTTGAAACAGATAGAAATTTTATAATTTGCTACCGACTGAAATTGGAAGCTGGATTTTTCTTAGTAGTAGTTTTGTGTCATTTGAGCAGATTACATTTGCATTTTCAAACAAAAGGAAACAAACTAATGAGAGTTTTTTGGGACTCTCAAAGGTTCTGTCAAGTTCAAATTTATGTAAAAAGATTGCTTTAAAGCATGCTGTTGTTATCTTAACATCAGTACTCTAAATGTAGTTTTACATGGTATCGAGATAAGATACATCATATTGGTGCAAATATGCACGTCATTCTCTTTGCTTTTGCCTTGGTATTAATCAACGTATTGTGATGGATTAGTGCATGGATTGCCGTGTTCATGGATTCCTCTTCTCCTGGGTATTTCTGGAACAAATAAGGGTTAACAAATGGAATGCATATTTAAACGGTGCGCGCTGGGCTTGTGCTTCCTGTTTATTGACTATCGCCATAATTTTTGAAAATTCTTTGAATACCATTCCTTTGCTCAACTTCCAGAACAACAATTTACTAAATTTGTCATTTTCCCTTTATGATTCCTTTTATTTCTCCCAAACACAATTCAATTCAATGGCGCTTATTCAATCGGCCAAACTTATTCGTCCAAAATTCGGAGCTATTTTACAAGAATAGCAATCACCTTTCACTATAATTATTAGCAAAATGGGTAAAAGAAAAACACCCATACTCTATCCATCAAAAACAAGAATATGGGTTTTCCAAGACATTCACCGTGTCTTGGTTACCTATCAGCAACGTTATTCATCTTATCCATCTTCCTTCAACGTGTTGATTCCTTCAACGGAGTCTTCAAGGTGCAAACGAAGTATATCAAGAAACCATTCCCTGCACTAAGACCACATCGTCTACATAGACATAATCGAATGCTTCTAGATTCTTCACCTATCGACATTCTAGTCCACGGAGGAAACGCCACTATACCGTGAGTATCATTTAAAACATTACTTTGTAACGATTTTTATCAAAATTTAACTTAAATAAAAACGTATTTGCAGACTTTACATCATGGAAGTCGAGGTTGGAACACCACCACAAATACACAGAATGCTTGTCGACACAGGTAGTGCAGAAATATGGATCAACTGTGCACACTGCGAAAACTGCATAACCGACCTCAATGGGGTACACATACCTCCTTATGATCCATCGTTATCCTCGACAGCCAGAATATACGACTTTACTAAAGACCATTGCAGACAGAACGTTAGTGGCAACAGATGCAGGTTCATTACCGGATACGCGCAAGGAAGAGGTATGGAAGGATACGTATTGGAGGACAAATTCTTGGTCGGGAACCCATTGATAGGACAGGCCGTCTCTACAAACATTCGATTCGGATGCGTAACCAAACATAACTACACTACATTCAGCGACGGCACGGATTTCTTTGATTGGGGAATCGATGGAATCATTGGATTCGGATACTACGGCCACTCCTTAGTCAAGCAGTTCAACCGTACGGGTATACCATCTCGAGAGCTCGCGCATTGCCTAGACAACATCAACGGAGGCGGAGTTTTCGCGATTGGACACGTGATGGAGCCTCAGGTCCCGATGGTCGATCGATACGATATTGACTACGACTTGCTTTTGTTGGGCTTGGATTTTGGAGGGGCAAATGTGTTCTTAAACGGAAGCTCATTAGCCATTTTCGACTGTGGATCGGATAAGTTTTACGTTCCGGATCTCACATTTCAAGACGTTAATGGGAAGTTCGAAGCTCTTCTAGCTCAAAAGAACGCGATAGTAAGACAACGTGTGAATGCCAGCACATGCTTTCAGCTTCCGGGAAGGGTTTTAACGCGAGAGCTGGTCGATCAAGAGTTTCCGAACATCACTCTTCATTTCCCAGGATCAATGTTGTTTAATGTAACTCCGCATAATTACATTAGGCCAGAGGTCGATGAAGATGATGCCGTTAAGGGCTTTTGGTGTCTATTTGTGTCGCCATTTTCGATGCAATGGGGTGATAATAATATCATCCTCGTTGGAAGTTCATTCATGTCAGAGAAGCTGATGGTGTTTGATAACGTGAATACTAAGGTTGGGTTCGTGGATCATGATTGTTCAGTGCCGATTCAAGTTGAAGGTGGTGATGGAAAGCCAGTTTCGCTCGGTCCTCAGGTAGGAGATAACGGTGGTGCAATTGGAAAATTGTTTTAAAGTGATTTGAATGTGCTATATGTATGACATATGCATGTTATGAACATGTTACGAAGGATATTAACATTTGAATGAAGGTGAGATTTTTTTTTTTTAAATGGCTCTTATTAATTATTGTCGATATGGATTAACTTTTTAGAATTAGGTGGATACATGACACTGGTACTGTCATAAAATATTTGATTTGTTAATACGAAGTCTAGTCAAATATTTTTGTTAAATATATTAACTATCTTGAAATATTTGTTAATACATATATAAATTTGGATTTTTTTACATAATCACCTCTGTTGATGAAATGTGAAAGGGCAAAGTTATATTTTCAACCCTTGCACAAGAATCAAAGAACCGTTTACTGTAATTCCTATGATATAAAATATTATTGAAAAAACATAAATAAATAAAGAAAAAACCAAGGTTAAAAAAATAAATCTCTTTTATCATTTTTATGTCGAAACTACAATATTCGGATATGTAATATGTTTACTTGCGCTTATTCATGAAACCCTTGAAGTTTTAAGATGTAATGATATTATTGTAATTTGAACTCCATATTTTGATTATTATGGTTTTATTAGATAACTTTTGTGCGTAAGAACCATACATATATTTGCTTCTGGTATATAAGCTTTAATTGGTTTTGTAACCCATGTTTTTCAATTAAGTATACAATCTCATTGTACAGATCATATAGGTATATTCTTCCACTATATTATTTATACAAATTTACTTAACGAGATTATTTGATAATCTTCATTCTAATGTGATTGATTTTAGAAACCATATTAATTCTTCAGCTATAAATCACACAAGTTGACTTGATGTGACTATTCAAGGATCATGACAAATTTTCAAAGTGGGCTAGTTTTCAAATCAGTTTCGCGATCGGTGTTGATTTTGAAACTTATTACCAAACAGGGCTATTTTCTGTCCAGTCAGTATAATTTTAACTGTCTGGTAAATGAGCAACTATGAGTTGCGCATATACCAAGTTTATTTTTTTTAAGCTGTCTTCTAATTTGCGCAACTGTTAGTTGCACAATTACATTTTAGCCCTGTGCGCAATTAACAGTTGCGCATGCTAAAAGACAGTTTAAATTTGTTATATGCGCAACTCATAGTTGCTCATTTACCAGACAGTTACAATTATGCTGACTGGGCTGCTGATTGGGCAGAAATTAGCCATGTTTGATAATAAGTTTCAAAACCAACGCCGAGCGCGAAATTGTTTTGAAAAGGAGTCCACTTTGAAAATTTGTCCTTCATTCTATTGTCGCTTATGGATGCCTAACACTACAAGACACACATTAACAGCAGTTTCCATTAAGTTTTAAAAAGTTAAAAACACTAGTATAATTCCTAAAAAATAAAAATAAAAATTTTTGGCACAGACATTCAACCCAAGAATGGATTGTGATCGGTTAAATTAATATTTTCGATAATCTGTTGTCGTGAAACTCGAATATTTATCGTTATTGAAAATCCAACTAGCACGATCAATCTATACGACTTTTAGTCGCTTCATTTAGCAACTTCGATGAAGTTGGTTGTGTGTAACATTTTTATGAACACTGCTATAATTTTGTTCTAGACATCGCATCTATTACATTGGGTAGAAAAACGCATGATGTTAAAAATCTTTATAACATCGTTATTTTTGTTATCGATGTTGTATAAAACACATACATCACATTGCTTTTCACGGCGATGTTAAAAATCCTTTTATTATCTTTATAACATCGTTCTTTAACATTGATTTTCAAGACGATATTAAATGTAAATTTCAAATTCGTAAAAAGCATGGAAAAACTAAGTGTAAATGTTTTGATGGAAAATACAGAATATACCCGAATTTCATCGTCTGTAAGCACAACCGTCGCAAATAGTACTATTTATGTCCAGTCGTTGTTTTCTTAAAATTTTAATTAAAAAATATAAGAATTTGAGCAACAACTCCCTATCAATAATTAAAATAGACAAAATGTTATTTATATATATTATATGTAAATCAAGTCTCACATCTCGTATACAAGGTGCAATGCGCTGCGGAAGATGGACAAAATGTCATTTATCAATAATTATATATAAATCAATTCACACATCTCGTACACACTCGAAAAAAAAAAACGGGACAACATTTTTTTTACAAACACGTATCAAAAAAATTATGAGGCAACATTTTTTAAACATTCGCTTATCACAATCCGCTTCTATCCAATCCATAAGCTTTCATGCATCTCCATCTAGCCATCCATTTCTCACGATTCGCACGTATAGCAACCCGCAAACCACCTCCTACAACATCACCGATATTCCCTCCTTCTCATCATCCAAAAAGCCCGAAAATTTGACTAAGAGCATCTTCAATGCACAAGCAACATATTTTCATGTAAAACCTACGTGGCATGGACCTTTTCACAATGTAAAGGACACTTAACAATAATATATACATCTTCCTCCAATGCTCAATGTGTTAGAAACAAATTTTGCATATGTGTCAACTATTCTGTGGATAAAAAATAATATTTTTTATAATAATATAATAATTTATACATCATTGTGTGAAATTAATTAATAATTGATGACGTGTCATACTTCACATTGTGAAATTCAATGTCTATAAGAGCATCTCCAACCCTTGATTATTTTTAACGTAATGTGTAAGCCACCTCACCAATTAACTATATTGTTTAAATTTTCTTCTCCAACGCAAATGTTAACTAAAAATTAAATATGACATTGTGAAACAAAATGTCTAGTTATAGACATTGAATTTCACAATGTGAAGTATGACACGTCATCAATTATTAATTAATTTCACACAATGATGTATAAATTATTATATTATTATAAAAAAAAAAAATTTATCCACAGAATAGTTGACACATATGCAAAATTTGTTTCTAACACATTGAGCATTGGAGAAGATGTATATATTATTGTTAAGTGTCTTTTACATTGTGAAAAGGTCCATGCCACGTAGGTTTTACATGAAAATATGTTGCTTGTGCATTGAAGATGCTCTAATTAGACATTTTGTTTCACAATGTCATATTTAATTTTTAGTTAACATTTGCATTGAAGAAGAAAATTTAAACAATATAGTTAATTGGTGAGGTGGCTTACACGTTACATTAAAAATAATCAAGGGTTGGAGATGCTCTAAATGCAGGAAACAATTCCCTTTCAAAATTCATTCACGTTCGCTTCAAAATCCAGCAGGTTGTCCTCATTCACGCCAATTTTAATTCCTCTATAAACCTCACTTTATTTCTGTTCCACAACATGAAATCTCCACTTCAAAAAAAAAAAAAAAAACACAAAATCTCGTCCTCTTATCAATTCACGTTGCAGCTTGGAAATTCGTCGTCGCGTACTCTGGATGCTCGAAATTATCAATTGACGTCGTGCCTTCGTGCTCTCCTATACGAGATCTGAAACTCATCTTCGTGTATGCCTGCAATTGCAAATCGGATTCGTCGCCTGCTCCAAAAAATCACTGCTCGAGTTTATGATGGACATACAGGATGTTAATGACTATTCGAGTTTGATAGGTGAGTTTGGGTTCGATTTCTGGATCAGCTTGCTGGGAGCTTAGGTGTTCACAAGTTCGTCTAAAGATGGTCTTGGTTCCTGTTGATGATCCAAGTAAAGTTATGCTTATTCAAAATTAAGCTTTTTCGTAAATGCCTGAATGACAGAGCTCAATCTATCCAATGTTCCTAAAATCCGTTTTGTGTCTTTAACTCATGTGCCTTTGGCTCATATTTCATTTTAGTTTTAGAATGGACAAATGTATAAATGAAGATATGAATACCAATGGATGGACATACTGTATTGTCAATGCTTGATGACTTTGATGATAACTCGATCTCCTTCTTGGGCATAAATAGTTGGCCCAGGAAATTGCCCATTCACAGTAACAATTGATTTGGCATGGCACAATCTACTCACATTCTTTACAGCAACATCAAGCTGATACTTTTCGATGGCAGCTTCTGCCCGAAACAAAGAAAATGTTGCTATGACATAAGTAACAAACACGAAACAAGAGTGCATTAGCTGTTATAGGAACACGAACTGCCTTCCATGGAAACTTCACATTAATATGAAAAGCTAACCTCCGTTTGATGTTCAGAAAGTGGGAGAAGTGCGTGCGTTTGATGTTTATGAATACGAGGTATAGTTTATGAGTATGAATGTTTAACGCTATGTATTATGTATTAAATTTGTACTATATCAAATTGATGTGTATGATATTTGATTACAATTACGGCTATAAAATTGATTACAATTGTATCAAATCGATGTATATGATATTCAATAACATTGTGTCTGATAGAATAAGCGATGTGTAGCTAAATGATTTACATCGTTAATAAGTTTAAAACTGAATTCAGATTTATGTATAGAAATCGGCTATAAACCAATGTCTAAAGTTTGACTATTTTTAACATCACCCACTAACATATCAGTATATTTTTTCATAGACATCGGTCCTGGCCCGATGTCCATGAACAAAATTCTAGTAGTGGAATGAATTTTTAATTATATTTAGTATGAAAAATTTATATAAAATAAAATATTCGACAGGAAAATAAATTTATTGGATCATATGTCGATCTAAAGTACTTCGGACCTATTTCCAAAAGATGATTAAAAAGTAAACAACTATATGATGTCGATTTTGAATTTTAAATCAATAGTCATTTGTCGACATTCAGACTAAAAACCCTTCATCCGAAGGCTAGATGACCTTCAATCGAGACCGAATCAAACCACTGATACTTTGCAATGTGTTAATCCAATCTGTATAGTTGGATTCGTGAAAAACTAGCTAGAAAAAAAAGTAAGACTCGAAACGGGTCATTTTGCTGGGAGTTATGAGTGTTATACAACTCTCGGTAAAATGACATGTTTCGAGCATAATTCTTTTTCTGGCCATTCTTTTCCGAATCCAACCACACTGATTGGATTAACACACTACCAAGTATTAGGGTTTGGATTTGCTCTCGTTTGAAGGTCATTTGGCCTTCTGACAAAGGGTTTTCAGTCCGAATGTCATGCATGGCTATAAATTTAAAATTCAAGATTGAAACCGTAAAGCTGTTTATTTTTTAATCATCTTTTGAAAATAGATCTGAAGTACTTTAGATCGACATATGATTTAATAAACTTATTTTTCTTCGGAATATTTTGTTTTATATAATTTTATCATACAAAATACAGTTAAAAATTCATAATTAATTATCCAATGGTTTGAAAATATATTTTAAATCGTAAAAATATTATAAATAATCAACTTTATCGAAGTTTTTTAATGGACCGACTAAAAGTCGCATGGATTGGTCGTGTAGGTTATGTTTTCAGTAACAATAAATATTTGAATTACATGACGATAGATCATCGAAAATTCTAATTTAATCGATCATAAGTCGTCGTTAGGCAAAATGGTTATGCGAAAATATATTGTTTATTTTTTCGAAATTAATTTAGTACTTTTAAACAATTTTTAAAACGTAATATGAATAAGAAAAATTCATTAAAAAAAATAGAAAATTGACTTGCGGTCGCTAGCCGACGGCATGTTGAGCATATAGAAACCAAACCGTATGACTTTCTTCACTATCTCATCTTTCCAAACCCTCTGTAAACGGAAAAAAAAAACGTCGTTGGAACCCTCTGCAAACGCTACCCCTTGGAAGCCGCTGCAGCTCATCAAAGTCGTCATAGGCCACTACAACTTGCCGAAATCTCCAATCGCTCCATTTTCCTCTCAATTTTGGTAAATCTTTAACCATAATTTCTGATTTGGGGCTAATACATGTGATCACGTGTTTAAAATTGATGATTATTGCATATTAGTTGGTGACAATAGTGTATTGCTTGATATGGTGATATTATTTAGTGATGCTATTGTTTAATTTGTAATTATAAGTTAGAGTTAATTTAAAATCTGAAGATTATTATATTACTATTGATTAATATGTATGTTGATTAGTGTATGTCATTATTTGTTATAGTTTAGAGTAATTTCAAGGCTAATATGTATGGTTGAACGGTGAATATGTTAAATATAGAGCTTACGCTTAAACATAATTTTATGTTCTTTAACTAGCATATGTTAACTATAAGTGTTAGTAGCAATTACAAAATAAAGTTCTTTTAATGATTAATTATTTTTAGTAATTAATTAATCAGTGCGTCTTTTTGCAAACTTAAAAATTTTAGTGTACAAAATAGTTGAATTAAAAATTTAAATAGTTAAATGAATTATAAGTCATGGTTTAAAATTTAAAATTTAGTAAATAAAATATTTAAATAGTTTAATGAATTATAAAATATGGTTTAAAATTAAATTTGTAGTTACTAAATAGTATTTTTTTATGTATGTATTTTAGGAAGTAGTTCTAAATAATAAATTTCTTTTGAAATACATATTCTACTTTTTTGATGAAAGATTGTCCTTGCATGAGGAGAGCAAAAGTTATATAATAAATAATAATAATGAACCATGTAAATGTCTAGTGGCTATTAGCTATTACAATTATATATGAGATATCCCTTAGATGATCGACAAAAGAATAAACCTACTTCAACTAGAAAAATATATACATGCTGATTATTACAATAAAGATGGTTAATAATAATTGCAGTCTATATGGATCAATTAATCAGCTGATTAATGGCTGTTGTTTGAAAAGAATTGAGGACATGCTGTAGGTTGTAAGGCCTTGTTGCTAAAATTAATTAAAATGTAAATATAAAGAAGTGCAAGGTGTAGGAACTGGTATTTGGAACGGGCTGCTACACAAATGATATAAATGGGGGTAAGGTGTTGAACTTGCGGTGGAGTTGTAGTGTGATGATGCCTATCTGTAGGAGGTTAAACATGTAGGAGCTCCCGAAGGCTACACAAATGGATCTGAAGCTGCATGGTACGAAGGCAAGGATAAGATAGCTGCAAAGCATGGTGTTATGAAAAATTGCAAAATGTCTGATGATGCAAGAACTAGCACTGCATGTTCAATACGAAGTTGTAAGGCAGTGAGAGATGATAGCTGCAAAGTAGGCCTGCTCACCGAGTAGTGAGATGATAGCTGCACTTCGAGGTGTGGTGTAATGCAAACAAAGAGACGATAGCTGCAAGTAGGCCTGCATTAAACTAGTGTACTGTGGAAGAATAGCCAAGAGAAACTCTCCTGTAGGCCTGCACGTGAATTGAGCAGCGCTACCAGCCTGCTCAAGAAAGGAGCTCGCTACTACTGTTAAGGCGAAAGCACAGTTGAGTTGAGGTGCATTGTTGAAGCGAATATGTTGGACTTTGCCATGGTAGATTGGTGTGACTTTCTTTAAGCTAAAAGTGATCATGGATGCGACCTACGAATGACATGTGCATTGCTGATTCAGCTTGATAGAAAAAAAACTATTGTTTTGTACTTACAGTTGTTCTTCTTTTAGTTATAGGATCCCCAATACGTTTGTTATATGTGTGTAATCATATACCTCTATAGGTATAAATACATGGACACATCTATCTTTTAAGCATAGGATCCCGAGGTTATTTGTTGTGAGATTATTTATATGCCTTAAATATAGTTATGAATTGAAGCTTTGTAAGATGTAGTTAAAGATTTAGACATACATATACTAAATCTATAATGGGATTGGTAGTATGTGTTTACATATGTGTGAACTTCTAAAGGCCTATTATGTTGGAGGTGTCTATCTTTTTAAGTATGAAATCCGAAAGCTATTTATTATACGAATATGGGTGTATGCATACACACACACACACGTACATATAACATACACACACACACATAGTTATATATAACTCTTAGTTAGCGATTTGTATAGTATAGTTAAAATATAGTTATAGATATATAAGACTTATGGCAGATGAATGGCAGATGAGAATATAAATGTGCATATAAAAACCTATTAAATTTATACCTAGACTATCTATCTTTTAAAGATAAATGTTTATGTATGTATTTATTAATCTATAATATAATATTATTATTGAGTTAGATTTAGCACACAAGTCTCCTTCGTATTTTGGGAAATGAACAGTTACGTTTTTAATTTCTTTCTATTCCAAACTTTGAAATGTGATAACTTTTTCTACATTAATTCGATTTAAGAATCGATTTCACTATTAAATCTCAAATTTAATATGTTTTCCAATGATATCTATTGTTGAAAGCTAAAAATAAATTTTTTAAAATCATAGTTTTTCGGATTATTCATATTATTAAAGTTATTAAATCTGTTTGACTTTATTTTTTTTAACTAATCTATGTCATTGATTGTTTTGAAAATTTCCAGCCTCAGATTCTACTTTCACAAATCGCAGTCAAGTCTGGTGAAATCCAACATTACCAAAATACAGCAACAATGTTAGATGGAATTAGAAATGGAATCAGAAAGCTCAAAAGCATTAAATACAATTATATGCTCCTTATTATATTGAATTTGCTTTGACATTAAAAGAAATGCAATGATATTCTTCACATTAAAATAAATATTGTTGAATAATGGTTGTTAGTTCCAACACTTCAGACATAAAATATGTATGCTTTAGATTTAGCATATTTTTCACAAGAATCGTTCAAAACAGAAATAAATCTCTTTATCCTCTAATCTTATCATTCTATAGTAATATGATGCTGCATAATGTGTTCCTCGACATAGTCAGTTATGGAATCATCATCAACACTTGCTATCTCATGAATCATGTCAACGTTCCTTTTGGCATTTTTGGATCAATGGTCAAGTGTAAACCAAATGTTGTTACCTGCACTGCTCTTATAGATAGTTATTACTGAAGCAACAATGAAATCAACGACATAAAGTATTAAAGGAAATGATCGATAAAGGTATCTCATCAAATGAAGTTACATATAATACAGCTGATGCACACAATAAATTTATGTGTATAATTTATATGTGTATTGTGTGGAAATTTTATCTTTGAAATCATTTTTGCTCGATATTTTGCAATTGTTTATCAAGCACCAGTACTATCTGCATTACTGTTTCAAAGATTTATACACAAATTTTATACAAAATGCAAACTTGTTTGAAAATTGATAAAAAAGATTACTATTTTTTAATCAATGAACCATATAAATCATTTAAACATGTTATGATGATAAGATGTTGAGTGCGGTCCATATGCGAAGCACGGGTTCGCACTAGTTTATATATATAGTTGTATATTAATATGTGTGTGTATGTATGTACGTACGTACATGTATCCTAAAGCTTTATGTTGACGAACTCAAAAATCTGAGATCTACTAGTTATTAGTCAGGAGACTATATAAAACAGGTAAGATATAAATATCTTTATATTACACTCGGGTTTTGTAAAATGGTTTTTAATCAAAATTGCAGTTTAATTTATAAATTGTTATTAAATACATAAAAGTTATATATATTAGATTTAAGAACATAAATAATCAATAAAAATCACTAGGAGGAAATTATATAAACTGGAAATTCATAAAATACTTACCATATGGATAAGGATTTAATTTCAAAGGTACATACAATATCATTTGGGGAGTATGGCCGGTGCAAACTAGGGCACGTCCTTATCGGGGTAGTCGAATCCACTAATCCTTCCTAAGCGAATTTGCCGATATGTGCTATTACAATTTGTGTTTATCCAATCTGAAATATACCAAGCGGTATAATAAATTATAGAGGCAGAGTTGTTATAGATGTTGTTAAAAGTGCCTTGGTTATGTTCAGACCATTATCTTCCACAAGTGATTGAATAGCTTGAGTCTAGAGCTCTTCTGATCGACGGGTAAAGTTTAGTCTAAAGCTATTCTAATACCCCTTAGAAAGGGGTACTGAAGATGTAAGGTATATGTAAAAATCTCTAGAATCTTACCGATAATATATCGAGAAAAGTGACATTCAAAGAACAGGAGAGTAGTCTCAAACATCAAATTACAGAGATAACAAGCTTGCAGATCGTTATTGGTGATAATTATTGAGTTAAGCCTAATTATGGTGTTTAATTTATTGTGTAAAATAATCCAGGAGAGAAATTTAACTTTAGGAGGAACATTGATTCTCCATATAGGCTTAAAGTAGCTAAGGTCTTTTGTTCCTTAGCAAATTAAGAACTTGTACATCGATTTAGAGGTATAAGTTCCTTTTTTATTCGAACACCATACCAGTTAATAAGGATTGTCGCTGATGTTATAGTTTTTGATCACGTTAATTAATTTTAGGTATTTTTCAAGCACATTCCTTATTAGATTTTGATTAAGTGATATATTCCAGTTAGATATATTCCAGTTAAAGAGCGCTTGGGGTCTATAAAATTCTTTTATAAGGTCATTTTTATTTTGGAGGCCAAAAACAATTCGGTCATTCATGTTTCAGTGCAGTAGGAGATATCCTAGGCTTGTTCCAGAATGACGTCTTATCTCTTAAGTTAACATTGTATTTAACTCCAATTTTAAATATGTTATGTAAATTGGATATATTTTTCCAAAAGGAAGAGCATTTTTTGTTAGGACGTGAGTTTAGATTTTTTTTTTTGATCCAAAGTAATAGGAGTTACTGATAATTTATTTCCAAGTATAGGATTCGTTTCCTAGAAATTTTCCAAATCTAATTACAGAGCAGAGATGTATTTAAAGCCTTTAGGTTAATGATACCCAGATCTTCTTGGGTTTTGGGTTTACAGACAAGGCTCCAATTAATAAGACAACTTAAATTGGATTTATCCGCTCATCCTTTCCAAAGAAAATTTCTTCATATTTTGTTAATTGCCTAGTTAGGAAATTGATAGTATGACATCCTATAAACCGGAACCGGAATAAAGGATAGGATGGAGTTAATCTTAACTCCTCTGCCTACTCTGTAAAGACATTTAGCTTTCAAGACGGAAGCTTACTGTTACTTATCAATGATAATGTTCTAGTCTTCCTTTTTCAGTTTCCTGTAATTCACTGTTATATCTAAGTAGTTTAAAGGAAAGCTCATGATTTTACGATTTAAAGTATTGGCCACTTCAACCGTGCTACCTGCTACATTATTAAGGACTAGTGTGAGCTTTTATAGAAGTTGATTTTCAGGCCCGAAATGAATTTGAAGTTATATAAGATGAGTTTGAGCAAAGCAATATGATGAGTAAAATGGAAGCAGAATAAGAGGGTGTCATCTGCATATTGCAACGTACTTACCCCATCAGAAGTGATTTCGCTTCCTATGCTAGGGAGGAGGTTATTTCTTATTGCAAGGTACAAACTCTATACAAAACATCAACCGCAAGATTGAACATAAGGGGTGACAAAGGGTCCCCCTCTCGAAGGCCTCTCTTCGGCTGAATTTTGTTTCCTTTAATGCCATTCAAAAGTATATAGCACACGCTAGACCTCAGGATAAAGCTAATCCAAGAAATCCATTTGTTTGTGAATCCTCTGGCTTTAAGGATGTCTAACAAGAAACTCCAGTTAATTGAGTCAAATGTTTTGCGAAGTCTAATTTAAAAAAGCGCACAAATTTTTTTCATAATAGCAGTAGTTGATGAATTCTTGAGCCATTGCGATTCCATCCATGATGTATCAGCCTTGGATGAAGGATGTTTGTGTTTTACCAATTAATTTACTCATCTTATGCTTTAATCTGTTAGCTAAAATTTTAGTGATAATTTTAACTGAGCAGCTAATCAAAGAGTTGGATCTAAAGTTAGATGTTTCCTTCGAATTCTTCTTTTTGGGGATTAAAATCATGTTTGCCTGATTAAATCTACCTAGTTGAAGAGTAGCAATATGGAATTCCTCAAAAAGAAGAATGATGTCTCTTTTAACGAGGGCCTACAATTTCTGATAGAAAAGAATCTAGAAATCATCTGGTCTCAGAGCTTTATTGCTAATAAATCCTTTCATTGTAGACAAGAGTTCATCCTCTGTAAACGGGGAGTCTAGATCTGTTAGGGAGTCGTCCATGCTCGAATGAAGAGTCGGCTGAACAGTTCGAATTCTATGTCTACATCTGCTACCGTGTATCTCTTTATACTGGTTAGTATAATTATTGTTTAATTCACTCTATTCTTTATATTCTATTTCATTAAGTTTGATAGATTTTATGGATCTTTGACTCTTCTTCCATTAGTAATGCGATGAAAGAATTTAGTGTTTTTATCCCCCCCACTAATCCATTGGAAGCGGGATCTTTATTTCCACATAGTTTCTTCTTAGTCCATTAGTCTGTTTAGTTCCGTTTTTAAGGTACGCAATCTAGAAGTCTCATCTGCGATTAGGTTTCTTTGCTCGTCTATCTTATCTAAGTCAAGAATTTTATTAATGGTATATTTTCCTTTGATGTTTATATTTCTGAAAACCTTTATATTTCAGTTCTTTAAATGCGACCTTAGCTCTCTAAAAATGTTTTTAGCAGCGTTATTCATAATTCTGTTCTTTAAAGAGTTCCATTTCGTAATTACAAGATTTTCAAAGTTTTATTCTTTAAGCCATATTTTTTCAAATTTAAATGATCTGTTTGTAGCTAGCTGATTGTTAGTGTTTAGGATGATGGGACAGTGATTAGAAAGAATATTATCTAGTCCGATCGCCGTAGACAAGAGGAATGAGTCCTCCTAGTCTTCGCTAATGAAAAATCTATCTACTTAAGCCACCGATTGGACTCTCTAGCGTTAGGCCAAGTGTATCTCTTTCCAATAAGTGGTAGTTCAATAAGTCTATTTTGGTTAATGAAATTGTTAAATTCTTCCATGTCTACGAATTTCCCTTCTCTAGGTGTTCGCTCGCCTATATGTTTGGTCACATTATCGTCTCCTCCCATGAGCCAAGGTCCGTAGGAGAGATTATGCAAATTTGAAAATTCAGTCATAGAAGTTGTCTTTGGATTATATTATTAGGTGCATAAACATAGTTGACGTTGATGGTTTGGTTATTTTGACAGTCAAGTAATATTATATGAAGCGAATGACAATTAAGTATTGCTTGTAGTAGTTTAAATTTATCCTCGCGGCACATCGATACATTTCCCCCGAGCTACCATAGGTTCGGACTAACTCTCATTTAGTAAGGAGGTTTCCTCCAAGTGATCTAAAGAAGCTCCGACCAGGCATTCAGTTCTAGATTCTTGAAATAACACTATATCAACTTTAAAATCAGTCAAAAACCTTTTAATTCTAGATCTTTTCATAGGCTAGCCTAGGCCTCTCACGTTCCAACTTAATACTTTCATCTACGGGTGTTATTGGCCCTCTCTAATTCTAAGTTTTTAATATATTTAAAATTGGTGTCTAATCGATTATAAGTGAAGCCGGTGTTCTTAGCTATATGATATGCTTGGCTGGGGCTTAGCGAGTTTAATTCTATGGGTGTAAGTACTTCCTAAAAGAACATGCTCAGTTGAAACTGACGAGTCTGAGGCTGGATCAAGTCGGAGATGCCTCACACTTCTGCGTATGTGCTCACTGGATTTACTCCTACATTTGTATTTACGCCTAGAGCCAGAAGATCTCTAGGAGAAAGGGGTGGACTCAGGTGGGATGGGGGGGGGGGGGGGGGTTTAAGATCTCCCTCAATCAGTAAGGTAGCTATAGGCGAAGGAGGGAAAACACTTCTTGCACCGTTCAGTATCATTTTCTTCTGCATTGTCTATGAATGTTGGAGAGATGTATCAACAACATGTGCACTAGGTTGTGGATGAACACGTCAGCAGTAGCAAACATCAGCATTGACTGCTATATCCAATTCTCTGTTGCTACCATTAATCTCCGCTACTGAGTCTAAGTATGTTGAAGGGACATTGACCATTGGAACGGAAGGAATTACAGACATTTCATTAAACGTGATAGGATCAAATATGGCATCCTCCTCATCAAGACAGCGACCATTGCTATTATCAGGGCAAGCAATCATACCTGTTGTGTAACATCGATAAGTATCCAGGTCCATAAGCATTGGATCCAATATACGTTCCATGACCTCAGTGATGCGTTGATGGTAGAAATAAAATTGTTGGTGTTGTCAAGAGAGTTGACCGGAGTAGTGTTTGTGCTGTTAGTGGCACGGTGCTGATTCGAGACATTAATTACCGTGAGCTCTTCACATAAATTGAGGACTTTATGTTGGCAAGCATGGTTTTGATGCCCGCCAGGAGCTTGTTAGAATGTCGTAGAATCTTGTTGCGATCATTTCCTGCGCTAGATCTCGGGATCTGGTTTCACCGTTCTAAGAAGCTAATATTGAACTTGAATTTATGGTCGAGGGCATTGGGTGAAGGCGAGCAAGATTATGGAATATCTAATTGATTGTGAAGTTGGTGGCGGTGGCAGGTTCTAGTGATAGAGCGGTGGTGGACAACTTGACGAAGCGTGCACTATTCTTCTTGTGTTCAAATCTCATACAGTAGAAGGATTTGAATGGATCTCGGCAGTCTATGACATGGGGCCTTTTAGCTCCGCAATGAAAGCACACTATTTTTTTGGCTACAATTAGCTTGTAGAATCTAGGAACGTCGATGGGTAGGAGATGAAGTCGTGAGGATGGGTCGAATCATGGGTTGATCTGACCAGAGCAGGTTAGATCTGGTTAACGGACGAACGAAGGTGGGAGTTTTGAGTACTTCAGCAAAGGATCTACGATATATGGAAAAGATAATTTTGGGAGATCATTTTTGGATATTTTAAGTTGTCTACCCAGATCTGATGGAGTTCATACGATGAAGTTCAAAATGCTGGGAAGAGGGAATAGGGGGTTCAGACTTGATGGAGTGGGTAGGATTGTGTACCCAGCTTGGTGGTTTGGGCTTATGAGGGGGAGATTGGATCTATTGACATTGATTTGGGAGTGAAGAGTAGGGTGTGGTTCTTCAAGGTCATGGCTATAGAGAGCGGAAGTGGCGATGTGGTTGCCAACAGTAAGAAAATGTTGCTGTCTATTGCCGTTTTCAGGATAACTTGAAAAATATCAATGGATCGAAACTACCATCCAAACATTCTAAAAAAATCAATTTGTAAAAGTTAAGAAATAAATATAATGTTTATTTGAAAATAAAGGTTAAATAATATTTAAAAAATAAAATAAAAATAAATTAAAGCCTTTCGTCCCAAAAGGCTTTAATTCACTTTAGAAAATACAACAACACACCCCTTGGATGCAAAATTATGCATACACTTCATGATAGTGAAGTGATATCGAAATTTCTAACATATATTTTTAAATTAGGAAAAATGTTCGATTATTTTGTCGACAATACTTGGATGTATGAAGAGCAAACTGGTATGAAAGGTTCGGTGAAGGAACATTTCAACAATGGTGTATATGAATTTATTTTACAGGGAATTAGGCTGAAGGAAAAACCTGAGAACACTTTTAGTCTGAAGGACAGAAGTTTTAAAATTTAGTCTGAAGGACAAAAAATGATATATTCATATAGCATTGCACATCCATAATGCTATATTCATATAGCATTACACAGCTGCTTGTTTGTGTATGCAGAAACTTATAAAATTGTGTTGTATATAGCATTATAGATGTGTAATGCTATATGAATATAGCATTATGGATGTGTAATGCTATATGAATATATCATTTTTTGTCCTTCAGGCTAAATTTTAAAACTTCTGTCCTTCAGACTAAAAGTGTTCTCAGGTTTTTCCTTCAGCCTAATTCCCTCTTTATTTTATTCGCTAAATCAATAATGGAAATGACATAGAAATTTGTTTCCCTTATCGTAAATGCAAACATTTGGAACATTAGAATTAGATATATATTGTACATTTGCATCAAGTTGGTTTTGTGCTAGATTATTATTTGTAGAATCATCATGGAGAATTTGTTGCACTTAATCCTGTAGTGTTAGTGGACGAGGTGAATAAAGAATATATAATGGCGAATCTAATAGAAGATAGGGTGGAAGATGCAACACGATTAATGTTACCATCGTTCAAATTCATGATGAAGACGCAAATGTCGAAGAAGAAACGATTGTGGGAGCGAAAAGAATCTTTAATTACTGGATGCTGCTAAGAAGCCATTGTGTGATGGTTGTAAAAATGGAACTGAATTATCAGCATTTGCTAAATACATTACTGCGAAATTAGAATTCAAATTTACAAAAGTCAAATTTACAACAGTTGTATAAGCTGCAAAACGACATATTTCACCCAATAATCTGATGTGCGATGGCTATTATAAAGTGACAAAACATATGTTCGCTTTCGGTTTGCAGTACCAAAAAAATAGAAACATGTACAAAAGGTTTCATGTTGTATCTAAAAGTTGACATTAACCTTAATAAATGCAGAATATGTAATAAGAAAATACAAAAACCAAGAGAAAAGAAAGGAAATGATATTTCATACAAGAGAATGCATTATTTTCCCATCACTCGCAGACTTCAAAAGTTATATACGTGTTCTGCTACCACATCTCATACGAGACGGCATAGTGTGAAAGCATGGGAAGAGGAAACTCGACACATCCATCTGATGAAGTGGCATGAAAACATTCCAATAAGACTTATCCTACGTTTGCTATAGTGAGCCGTAATGTCAGACTTAGTTTATGTACGGATGAATTTTCACCATTTTCTTAATTTGGTAGTAAATATTCGTCTTGGCATATTATCGTTACACCTTATAATTTACCTTTATGGATGTGTATGAAAACTCCATATACATTTCTCACTATCTTCGTTCCTGGTCCTAATGATCCAACAAAAGAAATCGATGTTCATTTGCAGCCATTGATTGAAGAATTGAAAATATTATGCCATAAAGGAGTTATTACATAAGACGTTTCTAAAAGAAGAATTTTCGTATGTTTGCATCTTTGTTATGGACTTTTGACAATTTATTTTCGCTTGTGTAATGCTTTGAGGCTAGAGTACGACTAGTCATCTAGCTTGTCTTTATTGCTTGAAAGAAACACGAGCATTTTCCATTACCAAACGGAAGTAAAATTACACGGTTCGATTGCTGTCGATGTTTTTTTCATGTTGATCATGCTTTTACAAATTGTCAAAAAAATTTACAGCTAATCGAGTGGAGACTAGAGAACCACCAATGATTTAGTCAAGCACATAAATATACGATCTTGTAAAGGAATATCCAAAGATATATGAAACTGGAGTACAGATTGAAAATCTAGGTAAATCAATAATTCATAATTGGTGCAAACAAAGTATACTTTGTAAATTTTCTTATTGAAAAGATCTCTTGCTTCGACATAATATTGACGTGAATGAAAATATGTGTTTGGTAATATGTTTAATACTATTTTGAATATTAAGGGGAAAACTAACGACGATATGAATTCAATACATGATATAGCATATTTATGTAAAGTCCTAAACTTTATATGAAGCCCAATGATGGTAAAAAGACCCAAAGCATGCTATGGGCTAGGCCAAAAGTGAGTAAAACTTCTGTTAAAGTGGATGGAAGGACCAAGATGTCCGAATGAATTTCTTCTAATCTCCAAAGATGTGTTGACTTTAAAAACAATAAACTGAGTGGGATGAAAAGTCACAATTGCTATATCATGATGAAAAAGTTATTACCCATGATTTTCGAAGAACTGTTGTGTAAAGGTATGGAATGTTATAACATATTTAAGTTTGTTTTATAAAGAGCTTTGTTCGACCACGTTAAAAGTCGAGCGCGTACGTAAACTAAAAGCGAGTATCTCTTTACTGCTCTGCAAATTTGATAAAATATTTCCTCTAGGATTCTTTAATATAATGGGGCATTTACCTGTTCGTCTTCCATCCGAAGCACTTCTTCGAGGTCCTGTGCAATGTGGATGGATGTATCCATTTAAGAGGTAATATTGAATATATGTAATATTATTATAATTCCAAATTAAAATTGAATTAATTTTGTAGTAGGTACTTGAATCATCCGAAGAAAAATACTAGACAAAAAGCACGAGTTGAAGGTTCAATTTGCAAATCATATCTTGAAGAAGAAGCTTTATTCTTTTTCTCTTACTATTTCAATGACCATGTGACTTATCATTCGTAAGTGTTACTCGTAACGATAAAGCCATTGAACAAGATTCTTCTCAAGCACCATTACCTATTTTTAGACAATATGACCGACCTGTTGGAAAATGTGTGGAACTGTGGTTAGATTATAAAGATTATCATGTTGCACACACATATGTTCTTCTTAATTATGCTGAAATTGCACCATATGTTATGTAGTATTAAATAATAATTCTTGATAAATGTTCAAATTTATATTTATTTTAATTACATATGGATTATAATGCAATGTATCGTATATATTTGCAATATTTAAAAATCACGACATCCACGTGACAGTCTCAATAAAGAACTTCCTAATCGGTTTTCGAATTATTTTTATAATCCAAGAAATTGTGTCGATGACGAAGGACTAAAACATCTTATGATAGGAAGAAAATGAATTGTCAAGGCTTATCCAATATTCTTCATCAATGGATTTAAATTCAACACTAAGGAATATGTTGCTAAAAAATTAACCTATAACAGTTGTGTATTTGTCAAAGGTAGTGATGATCCAGATGAATATATAAAAGATTTTTACAGCATCTTAATAAAGGTTTTTGAATTGACATATTTTATACGACTTGCAGAATTTTTTTTATTCAAGAGAAATTAGTTCAGTAATGTTCCTGGTTTTGAAATCAATGTGCACAAAGATTACAAGCTTTTGAAATAAAGCATCCTCGCATTACTATAAGTATGGTCCATTTGAATTAACTAAGTAAGCATTACAAATTTATGCTGTTCCGTATCCATTCCTAAATGAGATAAATAGATTGGCCGGCAATTTTTAAAACAAAGGCAAGACTTATGTTTGACGGAAATAATATTTCGAACAAAGCAGTTTATCAAGCAGATCTTGAGCTAAAAAATAAAATAATAAAAACTGATGGTCATACTGATTTAGGACCTTTGAACGATGAACCAAATGTTTTAATAAAGGCATTTGAGAGTATAGAGGAAAATGATATAGAGTACAAACCGAGTCTGAATTAGAAATAACGAAGATTGATTATCAATTACCGATGCTGTAATGCATATATGATGGATATTTGTATCACTTATTGTATGATTCATATTTAGAGTTTCCGCTGTTATTAATGATAATGATTATGTTGTAAGTTATGTATTATTCTATTTCATTAATTCTATGTATTTAGGAGATCTTGGTCCATTTTTGTAGTTTTAGTGGAAGTTTTATGTGCTTATTAACCAGACATGTTTTCTAATAATAAAAAACGATATAATTTTTCATTATATGAAATGACATGTTTTGTAACGAGCTCGTTTCAAATGAGAATATTTAATTTATTTAAATATTCGGATTTGATTCGAATTTAATCAATAATAAGAAAACCAATTTTTATTATAATGACTCGACTTTTGATGAATTATTTTATTTTATTTACAGGGATTTTTCATAATTTTTAATTTGGAAAATATTTAAATTATCATTTGACAATTTTACGTCAAACGGTGGTATTTTTGTGATTTTACAGAATAAGCTAACCAGTGTATATTATTATTGTTTTGAAATCGTATAACATTTTTATGTGTGATCGTATTTTTGTTTTGTCGTTCACAATTCATACGCAAATGGATTTCTGTATAGTGAAGTGCTAGGAATAGCAAAGTAAACTAAACCAAACACTTAGACTTTTCTTACTTTCATCTTTACTTTTCTTTTTCCCTCTCTTTCATTTTCATTCTCATGTGTATCAAATGAATACAAACCACTCATTTCAAAAATCAAAATCTAATTATGCACTCCATATTAAATATAAAGTTCTAATGTTTGAGTTCACAAGGATGAGATTTACATGCCGCATGAATTTGGTTGTGTTCGGCAATGTTCTGGAAGGTCGACGGTTTTGGTCGGGGAAAGGAGGCAACAAGGTTTTTGATTTTTGGTGACCAGAGGAGAAGATAGGAGATGTGGTTTATTTCATCGGAATTCTTGTGTACTGGAGCTTCAGTGGGCAAACTTTGGTGGTGTGCAGTGCTAGGATGGAAAACGCGACATACAGGGTGTCGCGTGGAGTGTTGTAAGGTCGGATGTTGAAGGAGAGGGCCAATTTCAGCAGGATGGTGATGGATGGATGGAGATTTTGAGCAGGATGTTATTGGCAAAGTTGGATTGGAGTTTCAGGGAGTGTGGAGAGGGAATATGGGTGTAGCGTTTCAGTCATGGTGATGAACGTGTACAGGTGCACGACTTTGAAAAGAGGAAGGAAGAAGTATTAATGGAGGAATTAGTTTAAAATGGTAATTAAGTGTATAATTAAAAATTAATTATTTTAAATCAATATCATAACTTATAAAATAAATAACTTTTCCATTTGAGGTAGGTATGCGTTAGTACCGTTGGACTAGGAAAGCTCGCACTGGACGGTATGGATGAATTTATAATTTTTTACCCTATAAAATCTTTATTGGGCCTATAATGTCTAATTTATTTCGAACGTTTCAAAATATATTTTAAATAAAATCATGTATTATATTTAAATTTAAATATACATATATACATTGTACTATGAAGTTAATCTGTTTTGATTTAATATTATATACACGTATCATATACATATGTGCGCGCATGCGTGCGCGCACATGTGTAACATAACAATCCGTGGAAGGTGTAATATGTTCGTATATAGATGTTGTGATTTACATCGCAACACACACATTAACTCATTTTATATGCATTATATGCTGCTCAAATATGTGTGTAAATATATATTCACACACTTATACGTATATATGTATATACATACATATACATATGCATATAGACACATATACATACGTATATATAAATATAACAAAAATTTCAAAATATATTGTGGGTGTATATGTATTCATGTATATGTATGTATTACAAATATGTTTCATTATTAAAATATCACAAAAATATATTTGTACGTAAATATATGCTTACAGGAAAATAGGCATAAGGAAGAAGTTGCAAAAAAATTTAGTCTCAGGGACAATAAGTTTGTTTTTCAGTCTGAAGGACACTTTTTAGTGTAAACAGAAAATGATAGTTACAACTATCATTCTGTGATTTACACCAGAAAATATCTTTCAGCCTAAAAAGCAAACTTCTTGTCCCTAAACCTAATTTTTTTTTCAACTTTTTCCTTGAGCCTAAAAACCCCATATGCTTATATATATTTATATACGTAATATTATAATTATCACCTTAAAACATTCATATATATATATATATATATATATATATATATATGTGTGTGTGTGTGTGTGTGTGGTTAAATAAACAAACACACACACACATATAAATGTATGACATATAAATTGATTATTCAATTATATATATAATATTTATATTATTAATGGTAAATTATTTCATGATTTATTATATATATATATATATATATAATTTAAGTATTTTTGTTTGGAACAAACTTGTATTTGAAAATATTATAATTTTAATATTTAAATATATATTTTATATAAATTAATTAATAGTTTCTGCTATAATTAATTTATATAAAATAATTTTATATTATAAATTTGAATTTTAAAATTTATAAAAATTTAATGTCACATTTTAAAGGTTGTAAAAATTTTCATCAATTTTTTGAAATAAAATATAATTTTTAATTAAATAATGAATATTCAACTAAGATTTGAATTAATTATTATAATTATAAAATAATGTTAAAAAAAATTTGAAATTTTTTCAAAGCTACTAATATGATATAGTAATTTTGTAATTGAATTTTTGAGACATTAACTACTTTAAGTAAATTTATCATGTCATATAATCATTAAATATTGAAAATAAATATACAATAATAATGTAAAAGAAAATTTTCAACATTTATAATTTATAATAAGCATCGAAAAGCATAAGAAAACTTAGAAATATAAAATCATATATGCTTTTATGTCAATAGAATATATGCATTTATACATAAATTGATATTTTATGTATAAATATTAGTTAATATAGTATCAAAATAAACTTGCTTAACATATAATGAGTAATTATATAATTAGTTTATGAATATAAATATCATATTTTATGCGTATAACCAATCTCATTGTAACAACCGCATTTACATATAAAAATCTCACCTAACTAATTATATAACAGCAATATATATAGATAGAAACACATGTGTGCATAATTAACAAATTATAAAACACGATATTATATCTATGATATGGATAAACATTACTTACTATAGATGCCTTTGAGTTCACATTGAAATAATGAATCCTTTCTCTGAATGTCTCCTGATCTCATAGATTGCTAGTTTGGAATCACAGACTTTTCATTATCGTATTGCTGTACTTTATATCTGAATTCAATTTGAGATTTTCGAGCATTGTTAGGTGATGAATATCGACGAGGAACAAGAGGATAATGGCGGCCAAAAAATTATTTTGTAATTGGGGTTTTGATCTCCTTTTAAATGGTTGCATGAGAGAAAAATCTGGTTAATCATTTTACCCATTTTCACTCAATCTTAACCATACATCTCTTATCCTATTACATATGTTTTAGCCGCCCCTTATCTATGCTAAACCAGCTACCTATCATCTTTAAACATCATGGTCCATTAGCCTATTAAACCTAAATTAAACATATGCAATTATATTTAATTCAGTCTATTATCGATATCGCATGTCGATCGATATATTTATAGCTATTATGAATATATATAGCATTATTTATTTCACAAATCATATTCCAATTTTATAATTACTATCTCAAAAATATTAATTAATTTAATTAATTTGTAACAATTATAAATTAATTAAATCGTTTGGTCTAAATAAATTCATCATTTCGGTTGTGTGACTCTTGGGTGTAAATTTGGTCAGCAATTAACATCGTACTATTCGAACGTTAACGTTCGTAGGTCACTTAGCACTTAATTAACTCTTGGTTGTGTGACTCTTGGGTGAAAATTTATCGCATACTTAGTTTTGGTAAAATCTCACTTTAATTTCATAAGCGTTACTCGTTTATGGCGTTTATATATACATATTCTCTTCGTCAAAACTATATCACATTGGACTCACTAATTTGGTATTGGCCAAAATTCAAACATTGTCCATATTCAGCTCTATATTCCAAAAACAAAGTCCTTGGTTCACTAGTACCAATTATTATTAACCAAACTACTCTAACCAGAGATTTTGACTTTAGGTTGACTTGAGTTGACCGTGATACTAACCTCATATGACCGAGGACACAAATCCTCTCTTGAATAGCGCTTCACTTCTAGTACTTCCACTCGACCTAACTATACCCACTCGATGGATGATGTGCCATGATTTGACTACAATCAAGCAGAGCTTTCATATTGAAGATTCATAGTATTCTCAAGTCGAAAGAACTATGTAAATTAGTCACATCGATATTTTCTATTTGACCTTAGTTATATTAACCAACAGAAAACTATTAAATGAGTCGTTCCATTGTTATCCATTAACTATTAGCAAGTAACCACCGGGTTCCCCTACAGTCATGAGTAATCCACTGTCCAATATTAAGAGAGCATTATGTACTCCAATCTCAACGAATACATCTACATCCAATCTCGATGCATATTGACTACGAACATTTAAAATGATGTGTTTCATAACATTGTGATACAATACTCATGATGTGATATCCCGGAAATTTGGGACAATATCAATTTAATAATCTACATTAAAAATTAAATTGATTTGATAATATTTGTCAACAATATATGAATTGATTTAATAATCTTCATTTAAATAAATATTTAAACTGATAATTTATCTTTTAAAATTTAATCAAATTGCCTTCTATTTATAATGTATATATCTGTATATATTGTAAATGGATAATCTTGGTTTTAAATTTAATAAATAGACATGTTTTCTAATATTTTTGATAATTTAGAAATTTGATATTAAGCTATTTAATAAATGATTATATGATTTTAAATTACTCAAGATTTAAGTTTAGTTTGTTTAAAATAATTTTAGCTTACATGTAACGTCCCGAAAATTTTCGACTTTCGAAAATTCAATATCGATACTCACTTTATCGACTGCCGAGAAATCGAAGGCCGGAAACCCGAAATGTTATGGTTTAAGAAAAAGAAAGAGGGAGAAGAAGAGAGAGAAAGATAGAAAATGGAGGGAAAAGAAAATAGAAAATAGAACGGAACAGAAAAACAACAGAACAACATCAGAATCTCACAATTCGCAGCGGAACAACATATAATAAATAAATGAATAATCTTTAAACAAAGAACTATATCAGTTATTACATTACATTACATTTCATTACATCAGAGTGTACAACAACAAACAACATCAAACAGCGGAAAAGAAATACTATATACTAGTAATACGCCATGCCATCCAGCTTGCCTCCAGCAACTCCAGAATATCCAGAATATCCTGATAAACCTTAACTCTTGACTGCCCGTGTGGAAATTGGTGGGCACCCAGAGTTTAGGAAGGAAAACAATAAACTCCGAGTCAGTCATGTGACTGGTGTGAGAACTCGAAACAGTTTATTTATCTTTAAAATCAAAATAGAGGAATATTTTTAAAGTCAATTCGCAATGCTTTTAAAAAATGAGACTACCATAAGGCCTCCCGCACACACACACAATGCAAACGCAGAATCGGAGGAGATTTCTCCTTATGATAGTCAAAGATGCTTGATACGTATTAAAAAGAACATTTGATATTATTACTAGTGCATAGTGTAGAGAAAAATTCATTTCGAAAATAAAGATATAAATCTTAGCCAGCATAGACATTCCGCACTTATGCCTACTATAGCTACCATGTTCAATAGCAGGTTACCGCCACATTCCATGGCAGGTTATACAACTAAAACCGTACAAGTCTCGTATTGTTTCTTTGGATTTCCAACGAATGATCAGGCCAAGGAACTTCCCATTGCCACATGAGAATGCCTCTGGAAGGACATCCCCGAGAACCAAACCGGATCTCTACCAACACAAGGCCGGGTTACCCCTAACTGAGTAACAACTGACCGAATATGCCATCCCCCGGTCCTTTGGGACCTTTCACCGAGCGCTCGTAATCAATTCACACAATCATAAAGTGTTTTCAACATGAGTAAGTATCTGGGCTCCATACCATGATACCACCCTTTTCCAGAAGGAAATGCACATACCCTAAAGGGCGCTACCCCTCATAACCTTGCTGCATCTTTCCTGTTTTGACCATTCCCGGGGTGTGAGGCTCGACGAAGTCACGTCCACAAAAACATACTTTATACAAAAGCCATGCTTTGGGTCAACAAATGATCATAGAAATGATCACCAAGATAGACGATCAAATAAATGATCCTATCACAAATAATCAACACAATGATCATTTCACAGCAACACTCAGCATGTCACATTACCAAATTGGGAATATATCGCTGATAACATTCAACTACATAACCTCTGAGCTCGTACGTCTCAGAGAAGGGTGTTAAGCTAAAAGAATAAATTCTCCGCCACCAACAGAAATATATTTGAAAGAAATCAGCTTTATATCTCAATTTGTAACGTCAGACATACAATCCATACAAGTCTGTTCCGGGCTCGAACGAAACCGAAGGCACTTACAAAGAAGTCCTTGCAATCCGGATATCCACAATCCTGATCGGATTTCCCATCACATATGGAGAACTCAATACCGTAGCTACTCGGTGCAGAGCCAATCGACAGGTCATCCTATCGCTCTCGCAAATACCGGGTCTTCAACACCGATCTTCAATGCTATCCATTACGTCGTATCACTATTCGGAATGGGTAATCCGAATAACGAGCGCAATAATTTAAAAACAAGTGTGGCATTCAAATTCAACAAATCACAACAAATACCTTTCAAAGGTAAATATTGATAGTCGGTTATTGAACTATCAATGGATATGCACAACATCACCAGATTCCAAATAATTTTCCAAATTATTTATTTCTCAAAAATATCTTTACAAGATATATAATTTCAATATCTCAAAAATAAATCAATATTTATTTTTAAACGAATTCCACTTTCTTTTATAAATTCCATAGTGAATTTATATTCCAAAATATCTATGAATATACGACTTCAATTATTCATTTCAATTTATCTTCAAAAAGATAAATTCTTAAAATATTCACTTTATATTGGAAAACATTTCCATACTTACTTATTAAGTAATTCTCAAATCCATCTATTTTCAACACTTGGAAAATATTCAATATACTTAAATCGAGATTAAGTATATATTTCATTCTTTAAGGAAATCATTCTCTTAAACATATTTATTTGGGACAAAACGAATGTTGCGTAAAACATCGTTACGACAACCCAAAATCACTAGTATAGGGATTCGAAATTAAAATAGATATATAGATCCCAATACTATACAAAACATTTCCTTTCGGAAATCATTTACTATAACAACAGTGTTATAGTCCACCATTTCCTTCTATTTCTCGAAAACATCTATTTCAACAATAAATGTTGAAATCTATGGTTTTGAATCTCAACACATTTAAAACATCGTTAGATCGTTTTAATTCAATTTAAAACATCGTTAGATCGTTTTAATTCAATTTAAAATATCACATTCAAAACAATTTCTTTAACATATTATTCACTATTCCAAAAACGTGAATATACTTTGTTAACAAATTTCATCCTTTCTATACATTTTATTTTAAAGGATTATTCACTATCTAAAATGTGAATATAACTCCATTAATAAGTTACAACAATTTACTTATCAAAATAAGTCGTTTGCGGATTTATAAAACAACGTTTATAAATTCCATTTCTATTTATTTTACCACAACTTCCTTTATAAATTCCTTTATTAACCTATCTCAATTCATATCTCAATGATATACTAAAAGTTCATATTATAAGTGAAATACTTATAATTTATTTGTTTGCAAAAATCGTTCCTTTGAACTTCATAATTATAAATCTTATAACTTATAAGATTCAATTATTTATCCAAAACCATTCTTTTAATAACTTTATAAATTTTATAAACCTACTGCTTATAAAATTCCATTTATAACTTCACCGTTTATAATTCTATGAATTTCATTCATTTATGAAATTCATTTACAATTCATTCCAACACTTATAAAAACTCGTTTTATAATTCCAATATTTTAATTTATAAATTAACAATTTAAGAATCTTTTATATAAATCAATTTATATTATTATTTCAAAACGTCTTCAAAGTCCTTTATAATTTCATCATTTTGATTTATAAAATAGTTAAATTTCATAAATCCTATATTTTCAACTCTTTATAATAATTTCAAAAATCCCGATTAAACTATTTTATAAAATCATTAGCCCATATTTTCAAAAATCAACTTTTAACTATATTTCTCAAAATTCATAATTTTTATAACATTAAAAATTATAACATTTATTTATTTAAAATGAATCAATTCCAAAAATATTTTATAAACGTATACTTTCAAAAATCACTTTAAAATCATTTTAAAATCCCAAAATTTGGTTCAATGATGCTACACACCAAATAGTCAATCACGACAACAACGATATCATATATCGATATGATAATCCATCAAATATCAGAATATCTGATGTCAAATAAATACTGTCGAGGAATCCAGTTGGATCCCTCCAACCTGTTTTCCTGCATCCACAAACATTAGCACAATACCAATTCCGCTCCAGTACGGAATTATCGCGGTATATGGGATTTAAAATATTATCCGCTTAATAGACGGCGCAATAGGGTCTCATCCGCTATACAAATGCGGGAAATCAATAACTGCAATATATACATATGCCAATATATATATTGCTATTATATATAATACCAATTTCACTGTTTATGAAATATTCGCGGTATATGTAACATCCGCTTACTAACGGCGCATAATGTCTATTTTAACAATCAATAGATAACAATCATCATTCAAACATGCATTCAAATATTTTAAATCTAACTATTTAAAATAAAATCGAAACTGATTCGATTGAGTGAGAAGTTCTCACCTTGATTTCAATTTCGTTTTAGCGATTTATTTCGAATAAAATTAAACGGACGTTTAATTTTACCCGAAATTCTCACTAACTCCAAACGACTCCAAACCAATTCCATCGCGTAGTGCTCGTCCATACAATTCCAACGCTTCTTGTTTCGCGCGTTTTCGACCTCGTATGAAAAAGTTATGATTTTATGAAGTTATACGAATAATTATATAATTCAATTTCAATTTAAATTTTATTTCAAACCCTAGGAGTCATCATAGCCGTTCGTTCCCTCCTTGCAAATCACGGCCGCTAATTCCATTATCTTGCCCAACGCGTAACACCAGGTTGAAGACAACCCATAGCCGCCCCTTTTCATTTAATTATCGTGGCCAACATCGACAACTTCAATTCGATCGAGTACTTCCACGTCGATGCTTGCAAGCCCCCCTCCACTCGGCCAGAAGGACGCCGAGCTCGACCTCCCCTATTCCTCGATTCATGTGCGTGAACTGCAGATGAACGCGGGCTTGTAGACTCTACCACACTGCTCCAAATCCCATCATCCCCATATAGATGTGAAGCCCTCGTTACACTCTTCGTCTTTGTAGTTGACACTTTCCTCTAATTGTCGATGGATTTGGAGAGATTAAGGAATGAATTTGAACGTTTTCTGGCCATGAGTTTTAATGGTGGCGGCTGAGACATTTAGCTAGGGTTAGGTTTAGTTTTTTTTTTTAATTTGTGAATGAAGGCTATTTATAGAGAATCGAACGACACTATTCATTTCGGAAATTCCGAACTCCGATTTACGCGCCGTAACTAGTGTTTCTGGGGTTTACCCCGCGTTCCGGACACAATGGAACAGGTTTCGGAAGCTAATTCGGACATCTGTGCGAGTTATGGCAATAAACGTTCAATTTAAATTTAAACCGATTAAACTATTTTCTAGGCGTTTTAATTTGTACCGGACAAACGGTAAATCCGATTGACACGAAATTTTAAACCATACAATAATATCACATTACGGATCCGATGAAACTAGTTTCGTCGAAATCCGAGACTTTTTGAAAAATGACTATTTTAACTCGCTAAATTAATATTAAAAACAATTCGATGCGTTTCGAGCTGCTACGATCAAACGATAACTCCGATTGACACGAAAATTGAAATCCGGTAATAACTAACTATTACGGATCCAATGGAACTGGTCTAGTCGAAATCTGAGACTGTTCAAAAATTGGCTATTTTCACTAGTCGATTAAATATTAAAATATTCAATTTTCACAAATTAACTTTTAATTCGATTTTAAAAGTTCTAAAATATCATTCTAACTCCAACATGATAAAATAAAATTTTACAAATCATTTTCAACCATTTTTAACCCAATTTTCAATTATTTCCATAATTTAACATATTAAATTATTGATTTAATTATTCAATTAAATCCAATTATTCAAAATAAAATTTATTCGACTTATAAATTTCACTTATTAATAATTAAAATTAATTAAATATTCAAATTTTAATTACTAAAAATCCTGGGTCGTTACAATCTTCCCCCCTTAAAAGAATTTCGTCCTCGAAATTAACAAGTAAGAAAAGTTACATAATCTATTAACTTTCCCAAAACAAATTTTAAACTTCTCACCATACTTTACTAAGTTTTCAAATCATACTTAGTTATCTTTTCAAAAACAACTACTATTGTTTAACTTTCAATTCCAAATCAAAATTATAGTTTTCAAAAATTTTTCAATTTTTTCTAACGCCTTAAATTTTCGGAAAAATTCGCCATAGTCTCCTTTGCGCGGCTCGATCCGAAAAAAATGACAGCATATATATCACAAATATACATCTCATCAAGTAATGAGGCATCCCGCAGGGAAAAAGTGTAAAAGTACGGTATGTAATCCGAGATATGTACCTTATATTTTATTAGCAAGCATATACGGCTAATATAGCGCAAAAGCGAGCTCCAAATGCGAAGCAAACGCGATCCGCACCTACTAATCACTCAACAAACAACATGAGAATCATGCATATAGACAATAGTATCAATATACAACATATAGCAACATAATAACTACATATGTCAACATAGCAAATGCAACAAAAGCAATATATTCAACCATCAACCAACTAGCATTCATAACCAATAAATATTCATTCATATTCTCATTAATGTTCAATGAATTGGGTTCTCAATTTAAATCACATTTGATTTATTACAGTGGATGTTCTTACTAACATTCATTTTCAATTAGTTTGCATTCACTAATTCATATTCAAGTTGGTACACTTCCAATTCAAATTCAATTCTATTTAAGATTCACTTAACTTCCAATTGAATTCCAATTACATTAACTTCCAATTTTCATTAATACTTAATGAATTATATACAATCAACTAACAATCAAATAACAACCAATGTTTATTAATTGCAACCAAATTCCTTTGCTTATATTCATTCAATTTGGTTTAACACCATCACTTTCAATTGGTTTAATTAAATTGATTTTCATTCAACTATTCAACTTCCAATAACATTAGATTTTAATGAATTACACTTATATCCATTATTCCATATCAATTATTCACATTTAATTGATTTACATTCAATCCATTTATTCAATTCAATTACAAAAGTTGAATTTCATTTACATAACTTAAGTTCATATCTATCATTTAACTTTATTAATTTACTTTGATACCTAAATCAACTTCATTCAACATCTTTTAAGTTATACTTCCATTTTACAAACATCACTTGTTTTTACTTAACTTAAATTCACTTTTATTTACAACTCATATTCATAAATATATTCACATAGTTTCACTTCTCATATATATAAGTTTATTTCTCAATTGTAAATCACTTTAATTATAATTTAATTCTTATAATTCATTTGCTTATACAATTATTCTTCTATTTTGATTATTCAAACAACTAAACAATCAACTTATATACACTTTAATAATTTTGAAAAATTATTTCTTTATATATATAATATAATCAAGGTAAAATTATTTCATTTACCCAATTTAAAAAAAATATCGTGTCGGTTTATCTTGTTTAAGAGTTTAGAAACCCCTATCTACCATAGTTAGCTAGACTACATCGACTGGAATCTATAAACAATCAACCGATAAGTCAACACAATACAAAACAATTTATATTCACTAACAAATACGCTCTCATAGCTATTATTACACTCAACTCATTCTAGAGTACTACTGACTCTATCTCTAATGAGTACTACCCAACAGAACCATGGTTGTCGCTTAACCATATGCTCTGATACCAAATGTAACGTCCCGAAAATTTTCGACTTTCGAAAATTCAACATCGATACTCACTTTATCGACTTCCGAGAAATCGAAGGCCGGAAACCCGAAATGTTATGGTTTAAGAAAAAGAAAGAGGGAGAAGAAGAGAGAGAAAGATAGAAAATGGAGGGAAAAGAAAATAGAAAATAGAACGGAACAGAAAAACAACAGAATCTCACAATTCGCAGCGGAACAACATATAATAAATAAATGAATAATCTTTAAACAAAGAACTATATCAGTTATTACATTACATTACATTTCATTACATCAGAGTGTACAACAACAAACAACATCAAACAGCGGAAAAGAAATACTATATACTAGTAATACGCCATGCCATCCAGCTTGCCTCCAGCAACTCCAGAATATCCAGAATATCCTGATAAACCTTAACTCTTGACTGCCCGTGTGGAAATTGGTGGGCACCCAGAGTTTAGGAAGGAAAACAATAAACTTCGAGTCAGTCATGTGACTGGTGTGAGAACTCAAAACAATTTATTTATCTTTAAAATCAAAATAGAGGAATATTTTTAAAGTCAATTCGCAATGCTTTTAAAAAATGAGACTACCATAAGGCCTCCCGCACACACACACAATGCAAACGCAGAATCGGAGGAGATTTCTCCTTATGATAGTCAAAGATGCTTGATACGTATTAAAAAGAACATTTGATATTATTACTAGTGCATAGTGTAGAGAAAAATTCATTTCGAAAATAAAGATATAAATCTTAGCCAGCATAGACATTCCGCACTTATGCCTACTATAGCTACCATGTTCAATAGCAGGTTACCGCCACATTCCATGGCAGGTTATACAACTAAAACCGTACAAGTCTCGTATTGTTTCTTTGGATTTCCAACGAATGATCAGGCCAAGGAACTTCCCATTGCCACATGAGAATGCCTCTGGAAGGACATCCCCGAGAACCAAACCGGATCTCTACCAACACAAGGCCGGGTTACCCCTAACTGAGTAACAACTGACCGAATATGCCATCCCCCGGTCCTTTGGGACCTTTCACCGAGCGCTCGTAATCAATTCACACAATCATAAAGTGTTTTCAACATGAGTAAGTATCTGGGCTCCATACCATGATACCACCCTTTTCCAGAAGGAAATGCACATACCCTAAAGGGCGCTACCCCTCATAACCTTGCTGCATCTTTCCTGTTTTGACCATTCCCGGGGTGTGAGGCTCGACGAAGTCACGTCCACAAAAACATACTTTATACAAAAGCCATGCTTTGGGTCAACAAATGATCATAGAAATGATCACCAAGATAGACGATCAAATAAATGATCCTATCACAAATAATCAACACAATGATCATTTCACAGCAACACTCAGCATGTCACATTACCAAATTGGGAATATATCGCTGATAACATTCAACTACATAACCTCTGAGCTCGTACGTCTCAGAGAAGGGTGTTAAGCTAAAAGAATAAATTCTCCGCCACCAACAGAAATATATTTGAAAGAAATCAGCTTTATATCTCAATTTGTAACGTCAGACATACAATCCATACAAGTCTGTTCCGGGCTCGAACGAAACCGAAGGCACTTACAAAGAAGTCCTTGCAATCCGGATATCCACAATCCTGATCGGATTTCCCATCACATATGGAGAACTCAATACCGTAGCTACTCGGTGCAGAGTCAATCGACAGGTCATCCTATCGCTCTCGCAAATACCGGGTCTTCAACACCGATCTTCAATGCTATCCATTACGTCGTATCACTATTCGGAATGGGTAATCCGAATAACGAGCGCAATAATTTAAAAACAAGTGTGGCATTCAAATTCAACAAATCACAACAAATACCTTTCAAAGGTAAATATTGATAGTCGGTTATTGAACTATCAATGGATATGCACAACATCACCAGATTCCAAATAATTTTCCAAATTATTTATTTCTCAAAAATATCTTTACAAGATATATAATTTCAATATCTCAAAAATAAATCAATATTTATTTTTAAACGAATTCCACTTTCTTTTATAAATTCCATAGTGAATTTATATTCCAAAATATCTATGAATATACGACTTCAATTATTCATTTCAATTTATCTTCAAAAAGATAAATTCTTAAAATATTCACTTTATATTGGAAAACATTTCCATACTTACTTATTAAGTAATTCTCAAATCCATCTATTTTCAACACTTGGAAAATATTCAATATACTTAAATCGAGATTAAGTATATATTTCATTCTTTAAGGAAATCATTCTCTTAAACATATTTATTTGGGCCAAAACGAATGTTGCGTAAAGCATCATTACGACAACCCAAAATCACTAGTATAGGGATTCGAAATTAAAATAGATATATAGATCCCAATACTATACAAAACATTTCCTTTCGGAAATCATTTACTATAACAACAGTGTTATAGTCCACCATTTCCTTCTATTTCTCGAAAACATCTATTTCAACAATAAATGTTGAAATCTATGGTTTTGAATCTCAACACATTTAAAACATCGTTAGATCATTTTAATTCAATTTAAAGCATCGTTAGATCGTTTTAATTCAATTTAAAATATCACATTCAAAACAATTTCTTTAACATATTATTCACTATTCCAAAAACGTGAATATACTTTGTTAACAAATTTCATCCTTTCTATACATTTTATTTTAAAGGATTATTCACTATCTAAAACGTGAATATAACTCCATTAATAAGTTATTACAATTTACTTATCAAAATAAGTCGTTTGCGGATTTATAAAACAACGTTTATAAATTCCATTTCTATTTATTTTACCACAACTTCCTTTATAAATTCCTTTATTAACCTATCTCAATTCATATCTCAATGATATACTAAAAGTTCATATTATAAGTGAAATACTTATAATTTATTTGTTTGCAAAAATCGTTCCTTTGAACTTCATAATTATAAATCTTATAACTTATAAGATTCAATTATTTATCCAAAACCATTCTTTTAATAACTTTATAAATTTTATAAACCTACTGCTTATAAAATTCCATTTATAACTTCACCGTTTATAATTCTATGAATTTCATTCATTTATGAAATTCATTTACAATTCATTCCAACACTTATAAAAACTCGTTTTATAATTCCAATATTTTAATTTATAAATTAACAATTTAAGAATCTTTTATATAAATCAATTTATATTATTATTTCAAAACGTCTTCAAAGTCCTTTATAATTTCATCATTTTGATTTATAAAGTAGTTAAATTTCATAAATCCTATATTTTCAACTCTTTATAATAATTTCAAAAATCCCGATTAAACTATTTTGTAAAATCATTAGCCCATATTTTCAAAAATCAACTTTTAACTATATTTCTCTAAATTCATAATTTTTATAACATTAAAAATTATAACGTTTATTTATTTAAAATGAATCAATTCCAAAAATATTTTATAAACGTATACTTTCAAAAATCACTTTAAAATCATTTTAAAATCCCAAAATTTGGTTCAATGATGCTACACACCAAATAGTCAATCACGACAACAACGATATCATATATCGATATGATAATCCATCAAATATCAAAATATCTGATGTCAAATAAATACTGTCGAGGAATCCAGTTGGATCCCTCCAACCTGTTTCCCTGCATCCACAAACATTAGCACAATACCAATTCCGCTCCAGTACGGAATTATCGCGGTATATGGGATTTAAAATATTATCCGCTTAATAGACGGCGCAATAGGGTCTCATCCGCTATACAAATGCGGGAAATCAATAACTGCAATATATATATATGCCAATATATATTGCTATTATATATAATACTAATTTCACTGTTTATGAAATATTCGCGGTATATGTTTTTACTAAATAACATCCGCTTACTAACGGCGCATAATGTCTATTTTAACAATCAATAGATAACAATCATCATTCAAACATGCATTCAAATATTTAAATCTAACTATTTAAAATAAAATCGAAACTGATTCGATTGAGTGAGAAGTTCTCACCTTCATTTCAATTTCGTTTTAGCGATTTATTTCGAATAAAATTAAACGGACGTTTAATTTTACCCGAAATTCTCACTAACTCCAAACGACTACAATCCAGTTCCATCGCGTAGTGCTCGTCCATACAATTCCAACGCTTCTTGTTTCGCGCGTTTTCGACCTCGTATGAAAAAGTTATGATTTTATGAAGTTATACGAATAATTATATAATTCAATTTCAATTTAAATTTTATTTCAAACCCTAGGAGTCATCATAGCCGTTCGTTCCCTCCTTGCAAATCACGGCCGCTAATTCCATTATCTTCCCCAACGCGTAACACCAGGTTGAAGACAACCCATAGCCGCCCCTTTTCATTTAATTATCGTGGCCAACATCGACAACTTCAATTCGATCGAGTACTTCCACGTCGATGCTTGCAAGCCCCCCTCCACTCGGCCAGAAGGATGCCGAGCTCGACCTCCCCTATTCCTCGATTCATGTGCGTGAACTGCAGATGAACGCGGGCTTGTAGACTCTACCACACTGCTCCAAATCCCATCATCCCCATATAGATGTGAAGCCCTCGTTACACTCTTCGTCTTTGTAGTTGACACTTTCCTCTAATTGTCGTTGGATTTGGAGAGATTAAGGAATGAATTTGAACGTTTTCTGGCCATGGGTTTTAATGGTGGCGGCTGAGACATTTAGCTAGGATTAGGTTTAGTTTTTTTTTTTTTTTTTTTTAATTTGTGAATGAAGGCTATTTATAGAGAATCGAACGACACTATTCATTCCGGAAATTCCGAACTCCGATTTACGCGCCGTAACCAGCATTTTTGGGGTTTACCGCACGTTCCGAACACAATGGAATAGGTTTCAGAAGCTAATTCGGACATCTGTGCGAGTTATGGCAATAAACGTTCAATTTAAATTTAAACCGATTAAACGATTTTCTGGGCGTTTTAATTTGTACCGGACAAATGGTAAATCCGATTGACACGAAATTTTAAACCATACAATAATATCACATTACGGATCTGATGAAACTAGTTTCGTCGAAATCCGAGACTTTGGAAAATGGCTATTTTAACTCGCTAAATTAATATTAAAAACAATTCGATGCGTTTCGAGCTGCTACGATCAAACGATAACTCCGATTGACACGAAAATTGAAATCCGGTAATAACTAACTATGACGGATCCAATGGAACTGGTCTCGTCGATATCTGAGACTGTTCAAAAATTGGCTATTTTCACTAGTCGATTAAATATTAAAATATTCAATTTTCACAAATTAACTTTTAATTCGATTTTAAAAGTTCTAAAATATCATTCTAACTCCAACATGATAAAATAAAATTTTACAAATCATTTTCAATCATTTTTAACCCAATTTTCAATTATTTCCATAATTTAACATATTAAATTATTGATTTAATTATTCAATTAAATCCAATTATTCGAAATAAAATTTATTCGACTTATAAATTTCACTTATTAATAATTAAAATTAATTAAATATTCAAATTTTAATTACTAAAAATCCTGGGTCGTTACATTAAATTTAAATTTAGAAAAAGGGTTGTTTAATTTATTTTACATTTAGCTTGATAAAAATAAGTAGTTTATTAATAAAGAGATAAATTCTTTATAAATCATTTCGACTTAATAATGAGCTCTATCAATAATGTAAATCTTTACAAATGGATTTTAAATAACATTGTTATTTCAACTTTAATTATATATGTGTGTGTTTGAATGACAGTTATGATTTGGAAATTAAAAAAAAAATAAAGGTTTTAGATGTTCAAATTGAAATAAACATTTATTAATATTAATATAAGTATAAAATAAAATAATAATAAGTAATCAAATATTTGTTAGTCTATGTTTAAAAAAATAAAAGAAAAATAAAAGTAAATACACATGCTAGAAATAGAACTAAATACTTAGACTAAATTTATAACAAATAACTAAAGTAACTTTATATATGTAATAAAGCATAACCAGACTAAAGAAAAAAAAACATCTACATACTCAAATAAGAAAAGTATAAAACAAGAAAAAGCAAACATATGAGCTGGTAAAAGAAATAAAACAAATATCTATAAACAAGTAGCTTCATATACAAGCTAAATCTTGACCTACAGATTGTACACTTACACACATGTTTTTAGCAGTCAAACATAATTATGTAGATAGCCTGTAAAAAAATAAAATAAGATGCAGGTAAGAATAGAAAAAACAAATGAGACAAGTATGCCAAACATAACAAAATATCTAAGCATAAAATTGGGTAAATTGAGACACAAGTACATTGGCATTAATGACACCATTTATTAGCAGCAAACAAGTAATTTGTTTAAATATGAATGTTTTAATCAGTTTAAATATGAATGTTTAAATCAGTTTAAATATGAAAGTTTAAATCAGTTTAAATATGAATGTTTAAATATGAATGTTTAAATATGAATGTTTAAATCAGTTTAAATTTGAAAGTTTAAATCAGTTTAAATATGAATGTTTAAATATGAATGTTTAAATCAGTTTAAATCTGAAAGTTTAAATCAGTTTAAATATGAATGTTTTAAGAATGAGTTCAAATAAAATAGTTGACAAGTAATTTGTTTCAATAAAAATTAACTTGATTTTTGAGAATTCTTTGATTAAAGATTTTTGAATGAAAAATAAATAAATTGTTTAACTTGAGGTTTGCAAGTTAAATATTAATGTAATTTGGAAATTTGAATTTGAATTAAAAATTCAAGTAGTTTAATTTAAAAGATTTTCTTATGCAAGTTCATGTGTAAATGTTATTTACATTTATTTAAAAGATTTTAAATTGAATTTAAATTATAATCATTTTGAATCTTCAATTCAAATGATATTAAAATTTAAAATGTAATGTTAATGAAGTCATTAATAAAGAAATAAATTATCTTAAGGGTAATAGGGTAATTAAGGAATGACTTATGTATTTAAGTTAATAATTTAAATTAATTTATAACTAAAGATCAACTAAAAAGTAAATTAAGAAATGATATTAAATGTAGACAATTAACTAAGGATTATCAATTAATTAATATATAGGATTAATTTTGGATAATTAATTAGATTAATTGGATAAGCTATTGTAAATTGTTAAATGTAATTACTTGATAAAAGTAATTAAGAGATTAATTACTTATGGTAATTAATACGATGATTAATTTAAGTTAGTTAATTTATTTTAATTAATTTAAGAAAATCATTTGATAAATTGATAAGTGTAATTACTAGTGTATGCAATGGAGCACAATTACTTAAGAAAGTAATTAATGTTAATTACTGAATGTAGTTAGTGAAAGATGATATGTTCATAAAGTAATTTGGATAATTACTTTTGAAATTAATCAGAGGATTAATTAATGGAGATAATTAATTATGGGATAATTAATTTATTTATATGAGTAATTAAGGATAATTAATTACTGGTTGATATTAATCAAAGGTGATTAATAATTGTGTTTAATACAAGATTAATCACTTAATGTGATTAATAAAGTAATTTAATCTGAATTAGAGATCATTAATTAATATAATTAATGATGTAAATTAAGAATTGTTTAATTAAGAAATAATTAATAATGTGGAGATTAATTTATGTAATTAATTAAGAATAAATGTAATTAATTATAAATAAAGTAATTAAAAGTTAATTACTAGGAAAGATTTAGAATAATTAATTTGTAAAATTAATTAAAGACTAATTACTTACTGTAATTAGAAAATGATTAATTAGAGGAGTTAATCAAGATAAATATCTAGAGATAAATTAATTAATTTGTATAAATTTAATTATTGGTTGTATAAGCAGGATTTATAGATAAAGTAATTAATTTAATTTACTTTAAATTAATTAGAGATAGAAGTAGTTAATTTAATTCATTTTAAATTAATTACAAATGGTATGATTATAAATCATTGCTTATGAATGAATGATATTGATATTTCATTTAATGATTGTGATCTCAGATATGAGATGGGTAATATCTTGTGATATGGATGCTTGGTTTAAGTAGGATAATATTTAATTATCCGATGGATGATAATATTGATTATCTGTATGTGAGATGATGTGATTATTTATTGTGATATTATGAATTATCCATCTGTGTGTATATTGATTATGTTGAATTAAACTGTTAAGACTAAATAGACAACTTGGCCTTAAAAGACACGTTTTGGATTTCGATGAGACCGAGATCGGTTTTCCTTATTTGGAACATCCGAAAACCACATCGATTCCAAATTAACGATAGGTCGTGAATCTGAAGTGAAGATGAAGATTCAGAGTGCAAGGGTTGTCGTCGTTGACTCTGAGGGTGATTCCAAAATGAATGTAACGAGATAATGCCTTCGGTTTCGTTCGAACCCAAAAACGAACTTGTATGGATTGAATGCTTTCAACACATCGTCAGGTGGGCGATGAGCATTCTAAGAAATGTTTTCTATAAAGGTAATCGTAGCCTCAAGCCTCATCAACCGGGAATGGCTAAAACAGGGGAGGTGCAGCAAGGTTAGGTGGGTCATGCCCAAGCAGGACAAGATTTTCCCCTGTCTAGATGTCCCTTTTTATTCGGCTTTGTGGGCGGTTGGATGTACACCAACTGCGGGGTTATCTTGTTCGGGACTGTTCAGTAAGGAATGGTTCCGGCCTTGTGTTGCAGGGGGTCGGGAGTGATCCTCGATACGTTGATCTAGGCCACGTACTGTGACGGGCGGTACCCCAGTAGCCCTGCCATTGTATGGAATCCACAATCCAATAAGTGCCAACGGTTTTGATTGTATTACCCACTTTTGTGGCTAGTAGCTGGAATTTAATAGATATAACAATTTCGGCTATTTTCTATTTACTTGAAAACCCAAGACCTATTATAATATCACAGAATTTCCTATCAAATGTTTTGGTTAGCGTAAGGTAAAAACTTTTCCATGTTTATGTGTGGGAAGTCTTACGTGATACCTTTTATTTTCAAAAGATTTTCAAAGTTAAACAACTTTAACCTGTTACTCATACCAGACCCATGTCTGACCCGGAGTTTATTTTTGTTTTTCATAAACTCTCGGGTATCCAAATTTTTACGGGTAGCCAAGGGATTCAGGTTAGCTTTTGACGCATTCTGGAGGAGCAATGGAGCAGGAGGCTTCAGCGTTGTAGATGTATATATAGTTCCGCTGTGTTGGTATCCCTGAGTTATTTGTTTGAGTTGTGTTGTATTAACTAGACAGGTGTTTATAACTGTCTAGTATGTGATGTATTATCTGTATAACTCTGATCGATGTTGTATATTATGTAAATACTTATGTGATTATTATAATTTATTCGTTCCGCTGTGAGATTCTGATGTTGTTGTTCTTTCTTCTCTATCTTTTCTATTTTCTCATCCCTTTCTTTCTTTAAGAACGATGCGTCTCCCTGGGCGTAGGAGTTCGGGTCGTTACAGTGGTATCAGAGCGCTAGGTTGAGTGAATACCTAGGCTCTTGAGTGATTTCTTCTTGAGAGAGCGTATTTGTAATTTTTATATATATATATATATTTATATATTTATTTCTACCTATTGTTGGGTTAACTGTTCAGGTTTTTCAATGAGTTATAAAGGTAGATAGGTAGTGGTGTGTGTAACACAACTATCAATGGTTGGAAGTGTAATTGTCGAGACTGTAGGCCTAATACTGTCTCGAGTAAGTTTTGGACGGTGTAAGGATTTCATCGATCTCTGAAGGAAACCTGTTAAGGTTCGGAGTCCATCTTTGAAGTGTAAGAGTTGGTTGAGCAAGTGTTTGGATCTGTCGGATGGACAGAAGTAAGTCAAGATATTTTGATACATCAAGGTGTAGTAGCTGTGTGATGAGACACAGTGACTATGGATGTCTCCGACGATGTTTCTTTGGAACAAGTAAGGAAGAGTGACTGCTTCGGTGTTGTGGCTGTGCTCAGCTGGATGTTTTGTTTGTTTTGAGGTCCGAGTTTCTCGAAGAGCTTTGGATAGGAAATCTTAGCATCTGTGGCAGCAATTCAGCTTGGGATGTTTTTGGTGTTGGCAAGGGATCTTCTGGCTTAGCAGTTTTTCTGGAACGGAATTCAGAAGTAATTATGTAGACCCGTTTCTTCGATGGCTTGGCCACCTAAGTGTAAGCTGTTCTGATTTGTAAAAAGAGAGCAGTATCATTGGAATTTGGCTGTATCGATCGCAAAAGTGACTTGCGATAGTTTGGGTGTTCTTTTGGGGTTCAGAGATTTTTCTAGATGTCTTCTGGAAGTTAGAGTTTTGTCAACATCTGGAAATTGAGTTTGGTGAAGCAGACTCAGAATTTTGGAGGAACTTCTGAGTTTTATTTTGGAATGTGTTGACCAGTCCGTGCTTGAGTTCATAATCAGCATTTTTCATCTGTTCAGTCAGAGTGGCGTAGTCGAAGCATGGTGGTAGCTATTTTAGTTTGGAAGCAATTAGATGTTGCAGTGTTTGGATTAGAGAGTTCTATGGGAAATTTCTCAGAATTTGAGGCCAGTTTGGAGTGTTCATGTTCTATCTTTTCTAGATGCGAGAAATGTGAGTTCTGTTTTCTGATTTTGGAGTAGAGTTGTATTCTGAGTTTTGGTTGACCTTGGAAAGATCAATTTGTAGGATTGTCTTTGGTTCAGTTTGTTTATAAGGCATCAGCAAGGGTTAAGCTGATCAGGAAAGATGAAGGAAGCCCAGGATCGTCCGAAGAGTTTTGTGGATAAGAGATGAAAATTTAGAGTCCGTAATCGGGGATTTGATTTTGGATAAGTGCTTGGTCTTCAGGATTGAATTGTCAGTTTGGATAACTAGAATTCGGAATGTTTCACGTATCTTTGAGGGAGTACGTGTAAGATCTATCTTTGATTTTAGAATCAGCAATTCAGGGAGTTATAGTGTTGATTCAGACTTGCCTGTAGTCTGATATCCTGTTTTGTTTTGTAGATTTAGATGAGTGGGAAATCTGTAGTTTAGTAGTAGTATTGGTTGTTTGGATTCTGTAGAGCGAGTAACCCGGTATTTATACTTGGGGAAACTCGAGAAAATTCTATTTAGAATTTTGTCTGGATAGTTAGATTTGTTTGTTTGGATGAATTGGTTGCTATGATTGTTAGTTTATGTTGATATATGCTTGTGTTTCGTATTTAAATTTTTAATTGGATTATTAAATTACCTTTGTTTTAATTTTCGGGGACGAAATTCTTTTAAGGGGGGAAGAATGTGATATCCCGGAAATTTGGGACAATATCAATTTAATAATCTACATTAAAAATTAAATTGATTTGATAATATTTGTCAATAATATATGAATTGATTTAATAATCTTCTTTTAAATAAATATTTAAACTGATAATTTATCTTTTAAAAGTTAATCAAATTGCCTTCTATTTATAATGTATATATCTGTATATATTGTAAATGGATAATCTTGGTTTTAAATTTAATAAATAGACATGTTTTCTAATATTTTTGATAATTTAGAAATTTGATATTAAGCTATTTAATAAATGATTATATGATTTTAAATTACTCAAGATTTAAGTTTAGTTTGTTTAAAATAATTTTAGCTTACATTTAAATTTAGAAAAAGGGTTGTTTAATTTGTTTTAAATTTAGCTTGATAAAAATAAGTAGTTTATTAATAAAGAGATAAATTCTTTTATAAATCATTTTGACTTAATAATGAGCTCTATCAATAATGTAAATCTTTACAAATGGATTTTAAATAACATTGTTATTTCAACTTTAATTATATATGTGTGTGTTTGAATGAAAGTTATGATTTGGAAATTAAAAAAATTAAAGGTTTTAAGATGTTCAAATTAAAATAAACATTTATTAATATTAATATAAGTATAAAATAAAATAATAATAAGTAATCAAATATTTGTTAGTCTATGTTTAAAAAAATAAAAGCAAAATAAAAGTAAATACACATGCTAGAAATAGAACTAAATACTTAGACTAAATTTATAACAAATAACTAAAGTAACTTTATATATGTAATAAAGCATAACCAGACTAAAGAAAAAAAAAACATCTACATACTCAAATAAGAAAAGTATAAAACAAGAAAAAGCAAACATATGAGCTGGTAAAAGAAATAAAACAAATATCTATAAACAAGTAGCTTCATATACAAGCTAATCTTGACCTACAGATTGTACACTTACACACATGTTTTTAGCAGTCAAACATAATTATGTAGATAGACTGTAAAAAAAAATTAAGATGCAGGCAAGAATAGAAAAAACAAATGAGACAAGTATGCCAAACATAACAAAATATCTAAGCATAAAATTGGGTAAATTGAGACACAAGTACATTGGCATTAATGACACCATTTATTAGCAGCAAACAAGTCATTTTTAATTGTTTTTTTTCAGCCTCCTAATACAAGATTTGGCCTGATAAAACAAAACTCATAGTGTTTGCAAATAGCTTGTCTCAGATGCCACCTTCCTCTATAAGCTTCTTTTTATACATGCTTCCTTATTCAGTTCGTTCAATATAGCAAGCTTTTCATTTTTATAACTAAAGCATCATACATCAACAACAAAAGGCAAGAAGAATCATAGGAAAATTAAGCAAATAATTTCTCAGTTTCAAAGTTTTAGCTGTTCAAAAAGAAGAATGTTCTGTCTCCATCCAAAAACAATGTGAGTAACATTATTTTCTTTAAATCTAAGAATGAATATGGTTGTATGTTTTCTGTGATAAAATGTTGTGGTATGTATATATGTAAATGAATCTGATAGTGCATGTTATGTCCATTTTAACATCCTCTGTTAGTTTCCAGTTTTCTTGTTTAGATTTAAATTATTAATTCTCTTCAGTAAATTGTTATTAGAACTTAGTTACAAACAAAGGCTGTTTGTTTCATTATGCATTTATGTTTAGAAGCCTGTTTTAGTTAAACTTCAAGTCTGAGTGTCTCAGGGAGCTAAAAACAAACAGTTTTGATAAACAAAGTAAAATCTCAAACTTGTAATTTAGAGGTCCAGTATTAAAAATTTGGAAACAACAACTATAATATAATTTTTGAACTAAACATCATAAATTTTAGTTTGGGTTTTAGGGAGTGGTTCTGGTTTAAATGAGATATGAGTATATGGGTTTTTCTGGTGATCAAGTGGACTGGAGGGGTAAGGATTGCTCGGGTCGATGGAGAAGTAATCGATGATACTAGGAAAAATAGGTGGCGGTGATGAAGTCCATCAGGGAAGATGCGGCAGTGGGTTTTCCTCTAGAACCCTAAATTTGTTGTGCTTTGAAGAATTGATCGCCATGGCCCATGTTGGTGATCGAGTGCAGGTATATTTGGGGTGGTGATAGTTGGGTTGGAGTCGAATAAGATGCCGGAGTTGTAGACACTCATATGGTCGGAGGGTGGAGAACTCGAGGGTGACAGGTTTGGAAGTGGGAAGTGTTGGTGTTTCAGGTTGCAGAGGGGGGTTTGCTTTTGTTTTCGAGCAAGTGGTTAGCTTCTGGGGGTTGTGTTAGGATCTGGAGGTGACTAGCGTCGTGTGGGAATGCCAGAGGATGGCCGGAGGTGGCTGGGGCCACGGTGCACATGCACCGTGCTAGTGAAGTATGGTGGTGTTGTTTTTTTTGGTGTGCAGAGTTTGGTCTCAGGGAATACTCGAGTCACTCGAGTAGATGACTCGAAGCAAGGTGATGGCGGACTCGAAGCACTGAAGTGGGTTGGTAATTGAGATGGTTCCAGGTTTGAATTGTCACAGTTTTTAGTGTGCAGGGTTTTGGGCTCGGGGAAAGTTTCGGGTTATTTGCCTTTTTACTCGAAGCAGGGACGCAGTTGACCCGAAGCAACTTTGTTTTGGTCTCAGGTGAAAGTTGAATTGCTACAGGCTGTATAAACAACCTGTACATTTAAATTTAAACCCAATTTAAAGCAAAATTAAATGTAAGTTAGTTGAAATCATGATGCAATCGAATTTAAGTTTGTCAACTAAGATTTAACAAAGTCTAAATCTAATTAGAAGTATGAATTCAAATTTATGTTTTAAATCTAAAATGCAGTTTTGAAATATCTAAATGAGTTTCAGATTTAAAACTTGATAATTTCCAGAATTTAAAATTTGACCTGAAACAAAAGTGTTGCAGCAGCTAAATTCGTTTTTTTTTAAAAGTTTTGATTCAAATGGATATTTGAATCTTAAAGTTAAATGAATTTGGATTTAAAAATTGAGTTTCTAATTCTAGTTGTTAAAAGAAAGTTAAATCGAAGTTTTAAATCAAGATAAATTGAAAAATTCAAGTTTACTTAGAATTCAAAATCTGAAAGTTTAAATCAGTTTAAATATGAATGTTTTAAGAATGAGTTCAAATAAAATAGTTGACAAGTAATTTGTTTCAATAAAAATTAACTTGATTTTTGAGAATTCTTTGATTAAAGATTTTTGAATGAAAAATAAATAAATTGTTTAACTTGAGGTTTGCAAGTTAAATATTAATGTAATTTGGAAATTTAAATTTGAATTAAAATTCAAGTAGTTTAATTTAAAAGATTTTCTTATGTAAGTTCATGTGTAAATGTTATTTACATTTATTTAAAAGATTTTAAATTGAATTTAAATTATAATCATTTTGATTCTTCAATTCAAATGATATTAAAATTTAAAATGTAATGTTAATGAAGTCATTAATAAAGAAATAAATTATCTTAAGGGTAATAGGGTAATTAAGGAATGACTTATGTATTTAAGTTAATAATTTAAATTAATTTATAACTAAAGATCAACTAAAAAGTAAATTAAGAAATGATATTAAATGTAGACAATTAACTAAGGATTATCAATTAATTAATATATAGGATTAATTTTGGATAATTAATTAGATTAATTGGATAAGCTATTGTAAATTGTTAAATGTAATTACTTGATAAAAGTAATTAAGAGATTAATTACTTATGGTAATTAATAAGATGATTAATTTAAGTTAGTTAATTTATTTTAATTAATTTAAGAAAATCATCTGATAAATTGATAAGTGTAATTACTAGTGCATGCAATGGAGCACAATTACTTAAGAAAGTAATTAATGTTAATTACTGAATGTAATTAGTGAAAGATGATATGTTCATAAAGTAATTTGGATAATTACTTTTGAAATTAATCAGAGGATTAATTAATGGAGATAATTAATTATGGGATAATTAATTTATTTATATGAGTAATTAAGGATAATTAATTACTGGTTGATATTAATCAAAGGTGATTAATAATTGTGTTTAATACAAGATTAATCACTTAATGTGATTAATAAAGTAATTTAATCTGAATTAGAGATCATTAATTAATATAATTAATGATGTAAATTAAGAATTGTTTAATTAAGAAATAATTAATAATGTGGAGATTAATTTATGTAATTAATTAAGAATAAATGTAATTAATTATAAATGAAGTAATTAAAAGTTAATTACTAGGAAAGATTTAGAATAATTAATTTGTAAAATTAATTAAAGACTAATTACTTACTGTAATTAGAAAATGATTAATTAGAGGAGTTAATCAAGATAAATATCTAGAGATAAATTAATTAATTTGTATAAATTTAATTATTGGTTGTATAAGCAGGATTTATAGATAAAGTAATTAATTTAATTTACTTTAAATTAATTAGAGATAGAAGTAGTTAATTTAATTCATTTTAAATTAATTACAAATGGTATGATTATAAATCATTGCTTATGAATGAATGATATTGATATTTCATTTAATGATTGTGATCTCTGATATGAGATGGGTAATATCTTGTGATATGGATGCTTGGTTTAAGTAGGATAATATTTAATTATCCGATGGATGATAATATTGATTATCTGTATGTGAGATGATGTGATTATTTATTGTGATATTATGAATTATCCATCTGTGTGTATATTGATTATGTTGAATTAAACTGTTAAGACTAAATAGACAACTTGGCCTTAAACTGTTATGAATTATCCTTGCTTTTTGCCTTCACTACCCCTACCTCTTCACATCCCATTGCTTTGACTTCTATTTTATGCCCATGGCTAAGCCTAGTTCTTCAGATTCGATCATGGCCAAACCATGTATTGATGTGATCGAGCCTATATGGGTAGTGGCGAAGCCCACTTGCAAGTGTCAAGTCATTTTGGTTCACTTTGTCCTTGTTTTGTATTGTTTAATTTTCATATTCTTTTGGGTTTAAATCTATACTTATATCTGTTCTATATTTTGGTTGCTACAAGATCTGAATATTGGCTCATCATCCATTCGTATCTAAGTCATTCCTTTTCAAGCTTTGCGGAGTTTGGATTTGTGTTTTGAATTTGATCTCTAGCTTTAGAAGGTGAGTTTATCACTCTCGATAAATCGTGCTTATATAAATGTGAAATCATGTCACTTGAATTGTAGTAGTTGATATGCTATGTTATATACTCACCTCTGCCTGTTATATGAAATTATATGATAATATTACCTGATTATATACCTGTTGCGTCACCTGACCTCATATGACATGTTATACTATTTATTTTATTTACTATTTCTCACGCTGCAAGTTCCCTGTAGTGTAGAATCACTACGGATTGAAATGATACATACCCGAACGGACTTTAGAATAAGGAAAAATCGTTATGAGCTGAAATGATAGGCTCAAGCAATTTTATTTATTTTATTTGACTTGGGATTGCGGGTTTGAAACGATAGAACCTAGATTTTTATTTTTAAATTACGGATTAAAATGATAAATATCCGTATCACTTGACCTAGGTTAGAAAATTATATACGAACCCGTGGTTAATTTTAAATATTTTCTGAAAATTATTAAGTATTTTGAAATTTTAAAATATGAAATTTTAACTTAAATTGGATTCAAATGATTTAAATAAATGTTATAGTGATTTCTATAAGTTGAAATGTATAAGCAAATTAATGATTAAAATGTAAATTTTGATTTGACTTAATAATTGAAGTTTAAATGGAATTTTAAGCTTAACTAGTAATAAGAATATTTTATTTATGAAATGGGTATTTTAGATAAAGTATTAGGTTATTTGTTAAAATAAAAGTTAAGAAATTTATAATGTATTTGACTTAACAAATGAATTTTAATTTAAATTGGATATTTATTAATAAAATGTTATTTTATTAAAACTATGAGTTAAGAAATATCAAAATAAATAATTTTGAAAAGTGAAATAAGTTTGATAAGTTAAAAATGAGAAAAGTTGAAGATATATTGTATTTAAAAAGGGGCATAGTAAAACTTATAATAGAAATTGTAGCATTTTCAAATTACTGTGGTTTTAAGGTAGCATTTGCTAACTACTACCATTTCTGAAAAATAAATATGTTCTGAAATGCTAAATATACCTACAGTAGCATTTTTAAAGTGCAGTAGTTTTTGAATTTGAACTGTTTTTGAATACACCAATATACCTACAGTAGCATTTTTAAAGTGCCGCAATTTCTAAATTTGAAATGTTTTGAGTATACTAATATATCTACAGTAGCACTTTATAAGTGCTATTGTTTCTAAAAAAATACAATGTTTTGAAATTGTTATAATTGAATGAATGAACCTAGAAAATGCTAAAATTCTGGAAATTGAACATTTGATTTGAGAGGATGACGACTTCATATTTAAATGGTTTAATGAATTATTTTGATTTGGAATACAAACCAATTTGAAATTTATAATCACGGGTTATAATAACGGTTGGTTGTTAGGAACGGATATGGGCATACTCTCTATCGATACCTAAAACCACTTTAACAACTATGTACGCGGTGGAGATTTCAGAATGAAGTAAGATGGTGGCGACGTTCTATTGAGGTATGTACGTGGATCCGACTCCCATGAGTTGGCAAAAGGTGGCTAAAACAGATGCGATTAATGGGCTAATGACGTTGCTCCTCTTATCGGACACACTTCTTCGTATGTCATTCTATTATTTTGTGATTGATTGGTGCGCACCTTTGATTTTTTGAGAGTGTGGCTCGAGGAGGAAGGTAGTGGCTGCTACGTGTTACCACCAGCCCGGAAGCGTAATTGGTATATCTACCCTGGCATTGCCTAGTTGTGCCGTGTCACCTGTCCTAACACGCCTTGTATGATTTTGGTTTTGTGCCGTAACCTATGGAGTACCCTTTGGTGGCTTCCCGATCAGGAGAGACTATGATACTGTATAGACTACTGGCACTATGTATGTATTAAGGTAGAAAATGTAAAGCCTTAACGCTATTTTTAAATATGTTTACTTTACTTTAGACACTATAATAATGGCGTATATTACTATATAGTAAATAGTTTAACGGATCCTTAGAGGATGGACGGTCTCAAGCATCCTTTAAGTTACTTATGCATTTTATTACAGTTCACTTGAGTCGGTTTACATTGTATAAGAATGTATGTGCTGACTCGAGTGTTTGTGTTTATTCTCTTACGCTTGGGTCAGCTTGAGTATCAGCTTTGGAATTCACCCTCTGGAGCTAGGATTTGCTAGAGATCATCATTTATCTAGTTGCTATCTCTTTATATAGTATTTCCATTCAGCTTATATATTAGTGGACATTTATTTACTGGGATTTCTGTTGTATTTACTTTTCAGACTATGGTATTTTTTACTGTTTTGAGACTGTGTTTGAGTCTGTATTTGTGGTAGCTTTATGAACTACTACTGTTATTTCTTTTCCGCCGCGAGTTATTCTGATTTATCTTCGTCTGTAATTCTGCGATTGGTTTTATTTGCTCCAAATTATGTTAAATCTACTGTTTTGAATTATTCAAGTTAGACATGTGTGTTTTTATTTTCGATTTGAATGGTCCAAAATAGCGGGTCGTTACATTCTTTCACCACTAACCTTGTCTTATAAGTCTCTACTTACAATTTATATTTGGCTTTTTCTTAAAAATCCATTTTCGACCGATAGATTTTATCCCTTCGGGCACGTCTGATAAAGTCCAAACTTTATTTTCATACATGGAATCCATCTCGAATTTCATAGCTCCAAGCCAAAGTGTAGAGCCCTCACTCTACAGTGCTTGTTGGAAAGATAGAGGATTGTTCTTATCTACGACACAGTCCACCTTCTCATCATCCATGAGAGAAACCTTGGTATTACCTTCTAATATGTTGCATGTTTTCGTATATAGGTGAACTTGGTTCTCCTACTAGTTTGGCTTTAGCGTTAGTTTCTTCGATCTCATCCAAGTCTAAAACTTCACGGTTAATTTCTTTTGATAGAAATTTCTTTTTAAAAAAGGCAACATGTGTAGAAACAATCACTTTCTGTTCCACTGTGTTGTAGAAAATTATCTCCTGGAATTTTTTTGGGATATCATATAAACTTACATAAAGCTGACTTCGCCTCATGCTTATTAGGACCAATGTTCTTAACATAGGCCGGACCACTCCACGCTTTCAAATAATTAAAATGGGGTTTCTTCCTATGCCATATCTCATACGAGGTCTTAGGCGCAGCTTTAGTGGGCAGTAAGTTCAATATATGCATTGTGGTTTCTAGTGCATATCCCAAGAGAATAGAGGTAACTCGGCCTTACTCATCATGGAACGAATCATTTCTAATAAGGTTTGGTTTCTTCGCTCCAACACAACATTGTGTTGTAGAGTATAGGGTGGAGTAACCTGATAGATAATCCTATTTCTTTTAAGTATTGTAGGAAATCTTGTCTAACATACTCATCTCCTCGATCTGATTGAAGAATCTTAACCTCATGGCCTGTTTGGTTTTCTACTGCATTTTTATATTTGGTAATTTCTCATAGATGTCGGATTTGTTCTTCATAAGAAATACATATCCCAGTCTCGAGAAATCATTAGTGAAGGTAACAAAGTAAGAACTATTATCATTGGTAATTATAGGCATAGGGCTGCATACATCACTATCTATTAACTCTAAGATTTCATCATCTCTTTCTTCTCCAACTGAAAAGGTGTTTAGTCATTCTACCTTTGGGACATAACCCCCATGTGTGAAATGGTTTAAAATCAATTGATGGTAGAAAGCCTTCAGTTTTCAATTTGCATAGTCGTTTCTTGCTGATATGACATATCCTATAATGCCAAAGATAAACGTCATTTATATTATTAGAAGAATTATTCATAGAACACACATAAGTACTAATCACATAAATGGCATTTTGAAGAATACCATTGTAGAGTTTATTTCCATCCAAACTACTACTGTTCATAGCATTATTTGCATAGTGAAATATATATATCCAGTCTCATACAGCCTAGAAACTAAAATAATTCCAAAAATAAAGTCTTTTATAAAATAGCAATTATTTAACACTATTACTAATCCACTTGGAAAAACTAAATGATAATCTACTACTGTTGTTGCATTTACTATAGATCCATCAATCACTTAGTCTTTCATTTCTTCTTTTGCCATGTGATGCCAGTTCCTAAGCCTATATAACGAATTATATATATGAGTACCAAATCTAGTATCAGAAACCCAAGATATTTTATTGATTGCAAAATAGTTTGAAATCATAAATGTATATGATGGAGCCGCAAAACCATTCTGCTTCCTTTTCCTAACAATCTTCAAGTAGTAAGGACAATTCCTTTTCCAGTGAACTTTCTTGTGGTAGTGGTGGAATTTATCTTTATCATTGGTCTTCTTACTTTTCTTTTTTTAGACCATCTCTTTTCTGCTTCTTCGAATCTTCGAAGATGATGCAATACCCTTTATAGCAAGAGCAGCCCCTTGATAATTTGATTGTGATTCAACCGACCTCAACATATTGAGGAGCTCCACGAGATTCACATTTAATTAGTTCATATTATAGTTCAGCATGAACGATTCATACTAAGAAGTAAGTGAACCAAGGATCAAATCTACTTGTAATTCGTTGCTTATTTGTATGTCTGATTGCAAAAGCCTATCAGTATAGCCTTTCATCATTAGAACGTAATCGTCCACATTCTGTCCTTTGGTCATTTTGGTGTTGAACAGTTTCTTCATAAGCTCATACCTTGCGGAACATGACTGTTTGCCAAACATGGCTTTGAGATTATCAAATATCTCATGGACAGACATGTTTTCATGCTACGTTTGCAACGGCTTGTCTAAAAGGGACAACATGAAATCTTGGGCGATCTCTAAGTTTGACATCCATTTTTCATAAGCAAGTTGCAGATCGGAGTCTACATCATCAACGGGTTCCTTTTTGGATTCGCTTGTAATAGCAGTCCAAAGGCACTCGTAAGTCAATGCTATTTTGATTACTCTTAGCCATTCAGTATAGCTAGGTCTAACGAGTTTGTCATTATCAGGAAATAGTTTTGGAGTTGACATTTTCTGCAAGTTTAAGTGGTATATTATTGAGATAAATCATAATAGATGTTCTTATAGCACTAATAAAGTTAAACTATATGTTTCATTCTACCAATAAGCTCCTACTAGTCTTTTATGTTTAGCCAAACCCTAAGTCGACACAGAGAAGTCCTTCAACTTCACTAGTAGATGCTAGGACTCGCGTATCTTGAAATTTTAACCTTGCGGGAGGCTCAACAAGTCATACTTATACATACGATGGATAACTTCTTATCGGTTGTATCACATACAACTCATATCCTATGGTCCCTTGTTCTAATTTGCCTTTAACTTAAGGAAAGCTCAACAAATAAAGTTGGATTATTCATTCGGGCCTACCATTTCATGACGACCTAAGTATAATGCACATACATAGAGGAAGGCTCAACAAATATGTGCATTTATCTTACTGCGTCTATTCAATATATTAATAGTACTACACATAACATCCTTAGCTTGAAGAAAGCTCAACAACTAAAGAGTATGTAATTAATCTATTAATATATAAATGGTAGATGGCAACACTACATTAAAGATTCATATTCTTCAACATATTATATTAAGTGATATTGACTTATGAAATAATGTAATCTTATGCATTACCCTCGTGATTCAAGCGCCGGATACATCAGGAATCATAGTTTATGAACAACTTACGTATATATTTATTTCTTAAGTATATTTAGGGTTTCTCAATGGTCCACCTTTGATTTATACGTTCATATTATATAAGTTTATTTCTTATTTAACTTTTATATTTCATATTACTTATATATTAGTTTTATGTGTAATACTATATTAATTAAAACTTATTTAATTAATTTTAATTAACTAACACTTTAACTTATTTTATATTTATTATATACTTATTATGTACTATAACATTTGTAGTATAACACATATATCATATACGTGTGTATATAATTTAAATAATTAACCTTTTAATTAATTTATGTAATTAAACTATTTGCGTTAAATTATTTTAATTTTGAAAATCATTATTCATGTATACATGTACATTTATGACATCTTAAACATTTTAAAATATCATAATATGCATACACTACATGCATATACATTTTATTAATGAACATATTAGTTAACTTAATTAATTAAGAATAAACTTATAATTTTTGAAATTTATTTTATATTATTTTTAAAATATTTTGAATTTTTTTACTATATTATATCTTTTATAGTACTTTATATCTTATTTTAATTTTAACCTTTGAATTTTAAATCTTAAACAACTTTAATTTTCAATCAATTTTGAAAATTAGCCCAAGACCAAATTTAAATCGGGTCTCTTTTATGAGGGGAAACCTTTGGGCTGTGAGCTTAGTAGATGACCTTAACATAACTAATTTAAACTGCATAGACTATTGGGCCCGGTACACTATTAGAACTAAGCAAGCCCGTAGTGGAAGTTATGGGTGAATTTCAAAAAAATTTAAACCCTATTTGACCTTTATTGGGTATGTGAAGTCTAATTTGTTTAGAACATTTTTAAATATGTTTTAAATAAAATTATTTATTTCCTTAAATTTAAATATACATATATACATTGCATTATGAAGTTAATCCGTTTTGATTTAATTTTATATACATGCATCATATAAATATGTATGTATGTGTCCATGTAATGTGTCCGCTTATAGATGTTGGGATTAACATCGCAATGGACACATTAGATCATTTTATATGTTGTATGTTGTCCGAATATATGCATATATATGATATAATTAAGAACTCTAAGTATATTATATATATTCATGTATATGTATGTATTATAAATATGTTCCATTAAGTATTACAAAAATATATTTATATATAAACATATGCTTATATATAATATTATAATTAACACCTTAAAACATTTACATATGTATATGGTTGAATAAATATATATAAATATACCGTGACGATCATCTCTTCGACCTTCAAAAACCGACCCTAATACATCCTCGGTATTCACATGCCGCAAATCCAAGTGTCGGAGAAACGAATTATTATGAGGTAAAAGAAAATAAAGATAGAGGACAAACCAAAATAATATTTAATAATACATATGAGTAGTACATGCAATTACTCTAAATTGCTCCATCAAAGTTCTAGTAAGCACTAATCCAACAAGGATAGTTAAACTGCCCATCCTCACAAGTATTGGTAGATACTTAATATAAAATACAGTGGAATTAGAATTAGAAGACTACCTACAGAGGACCTAAATGCTCCATGGTCCATCCAAAATGCTCCAAGTTACCTAACTACTTCACTGCTCGAAATATATGGCACCTAAAGTTTAAGGAAAAGGAAAAATAAACTCCGGGTCAGTCATGGGACCGGCATGAGAAAATCAAAATATGGATATTCGAAAACAATGGGTATCTCATAAGGCCACGTCGCACATAAACATGGAATGAATTTTTACCTTATGATAACCAAAATCTTTACTATGCAAAATATGGTAATATTATTTTTAATGACATTCTTCTAAAAACACCTTTCAAGTAAATATACAGAATCTTCGGCGAAATTGTTTCATTATTAAATTCCAACATAATAGTCCCTACAATCAAGTCCGAAGGCACTTATTGGAGAATGGATTTCCATACAATGGCTGGTAAGGAACTACCTTTCATACAGTATATCTCTAGAGGGATGTACCGAGGATCAACAACTTTTGAACCCTCTACACTTGGCAAATCTGCCTACCCGCAAACCCATGTTGATAGCGGATGGAACCGAATATGACATCACCCTAGTCGTAATCGACCTATTCGAGATCTCATAGCATACACAACATGCTTGACTTATATAGAGTAATCTAAAAAGGTGATGCCTATACCATAAACGGTTGCGAACCACATAGCCTTATGGCATGACTTGTTTAAGCCATTTTCGGGTGATGAGGCCCGAGGTAGCAATTACCTTTCACAGAGCACATTCCATCACACACCATTGGTTTCCACAAATGTAAAACCTCTGAGCTCTTACGTATCAGAGAAGGGTGTTAGGTATATGAGAGTTACTTCCTACACCACTAAACAGATGTACTTCCGTAAAAATCAGTGTACATGTATGTTGGATATGCAATGTCATACATTTGTTCATACAAGTGGTGTAGAAATAGGACAAACCAAAGGAACTCCACTACCACATCCTACTAGGAATCCTCCCTAGGATTAGTAGCAAGCAGCCCTTGTATCAAAGATCAAATAAAGATACTACTGCCACACATATATGATATGGAAAATTTCCCTTGAGGGTTAGTGACAAGCAGTATTTCATTCCATTTATTATCATTGCAAGTCTTCACTTCGAGTACATAATATAGTTCGAAGTGGTTTTTAAGAATCACTCAAATCTAATCTCGATTCTTTCAAACCAATCATCGATAAAAATATGTTAAGTAAATAGGTTCTTATCATTTGATTAATTACTTTCTTTTTTTCAAAAAAAAACTTCTAGAAATATATATACATCTTTAAAACATTTCATTTCGTTATATATGGAATCATTAAACCACTCTTGAACTTTGGAAATATCAAATCATTTTCATAATTCGTATTGGAAAATATTACTGAGTTAAAAAAGGTTGATAAAAATTATACTAATTCTACTCAATATCTATTTCCATATTCAACCTTTACTACCCGTCGAATAACAGTGACATCACCTTTTAAATTCTTATAGACAGTACGGGTTCCCTCCTTGGAATTTATACCAAGGATAATAAGATTATTTTAGTATAATCCAACTTGTATTAAATATGGAAAATTAAATCTTTTATATTTGTCCCATTTCCTACGTTTCGACTTTATCTATTTCTCGCCCAGGAAAAAGACCTGATAAGCCAGGACATTGGTTTCTCCTGAATATCTCCTTAGTTTAAGTACCTCACATCTAGATCTTACGAATGGAAAAATCCAGTGTACATGTCGACTTTTAGAGCCAAGATTAAATCACTTGATTTTAACAGCTTTTCTTAAAATCGTTTATTTTAATTTTTTAAAATATAATTATAAAACCTTAAAATCATCTTTAAAATACCAAATTATTTATTTAAGTATATTTATAAATGTTTTGAAAATGAATCCTTGTGTTTAAAACCATATTTCAATAGTTATGAAAAGTGCTACAAAAAGTGTTGCGAACAGCGTTGCGAATTATGTTTTTTAAGGCTTATTTGACAAACAACTTTTCTATCATTTAGAAATCCATTTTTATAACTCAAATATATTTTAAAACATCTTAAAAGATTTATGAATCTATTCCATATTTTTAAAGAATTAAAAATATCGATTTTAAAGAACTTATCGCTTTAGTTTCCGAACTGCCAAATCACGACTATTTTAAAAACTTGTTTGCTCTTATTTTGAAATCTACTAAACGGAATCTTGACCTTTTTATTTTGTTTAAAAAATATGATTATAAGATTTTGTAAAATTCCTATTGTAAAATTCTTATTGTAAAATTCTTATTGTAAAATTCTTATTACGCGACGTGCCTATTTTTGACTCAATTTTCATAACTTGTCAGAACTTCACCAAATTGGATTTTAGTTTTTATAAAATATTAAAAAATCATTCTAAACCATTTTAAAGAGGTTTAATAATCTCGTATACACCATTTAATTTATTAAAGGAAAGTGATTTCCTTTGTGATATTCGACGTGTATACACATGAATCATTTCAACATCAAAATAATCATATAATCAACATCCAAACTTGATGATCAAACATACTAAACAACCATAGTAATCATATCACATTATCGATTTATATACATATATAATAGAGTTACTCATTTGTTTTTTGATCGAACTAACTTTAAAACAGCTATTGCTCCATTATAGTCGCACTAAAGCCTATAGTATCAAGCCTCGAACCTTTGGGAAGGCTATGCCTATGTTTGCTAATGGAGGTGGGCTCGGCCTTGGGTGGTGGATGGTGTGCCCATGGGTTTGGAGGTGAGAAAAGAGTGGATTTTCTTTGGTTTTCAAGAGTTTTGATAATATATACTTGCTATATAATTTTAATTTCCTTTTGCGTTTATTTTTCTTAGACAATAGGCAATTAATATAAAGTTTAAGAGGTGAAGAAGCTTAGGAATTTTATGAATGAATGAAGTGAATGGAGTGAAGAGGGATGGATGCTATTTATGAGCAGAAGTAAGAAGGAAAATATCATGATATTTCTGCACAAATACATCACCATTTGCTCACCACCACACTCCCTCCAATGTCATCAAGCTCGAACGAACTCCTCTCCCCTCCTCACATTTGTGTGTACCTATGTACATGTATATGTGCTTACGTATATCTCAAATGATATATAATATTGCATAACTTTTCTATGGTAAATCGATACGGATACCGATTTTGATTTTCGGCCATATTTCCACTTCTTAATATATATATGTGTGTATGTGTGTGTTTAAAAAAAGTTTGGTAATAATATTTATATCGTTATTTAATAACTAAAAGGGATTATTTAATAATTAAAAAAATTATTAAATCATTCAAATGCAATTTAAATTTGAAAATCATTTATCTCAAAATAGTGATATCATTGATGATGTTGTAAAGAGATTTTATTTCAAACATAAAATAAATAATTATATTACATATTCTCACTCATATATGTAAAGGAGTATATGTATCCACCTTCAGCATGATGTCGGATGGTCTAAGAATTGTTTATTGATAAAACGGTTTTCAGTCATTTTGTGGATATATCTTCCAAAGTATTTGTTTTTGTAAATGTTTATTTAAAATATGATTGCCAATATTATATATTGTTCAAAAGATTATTATTTATGTTAAAGAAATCTTATATTAGAATATTTCAAAAAATTTCTAAAATGATGAATTTGCGGGTCATTACATATACATACATACATACATACATATATATATTATGAGATATAAACTGATTATTATATTATATATAAATAACATTTATATTATCAATGGTAAATTATTTAATGGTTTATTATATATACATAAGTATAAAATAAATATATATGTAATTTTAAAGTATTTAGTTCAAAACCTACTCTGATTTGAAAATTTTATAATGTTAATATTTTAATACATATTTTCCATAAATTAATTAATAGGTTCGACCGTAATTAATTAATGTAAAATAATTATGTGATAAAATTCAAAATTTAAAATTTCTGTAAATCTAAAATCACATTTTAAGGTTTGTGAAAATTTTTGAGAATTTTTTGAAACAAAATATTATTTTTAATTAAAAAATTAATATTCGATCAAGATTTGGATTAATTATTGAAAATATAAAATTTTGTTAAAAAATCAGGATTTTTTTTGGAAAGCTTCTGATATGATATAGTTGTAATTGGGGTTTTGATCTCCATTTAAATTGTTGCATGAGATAAAAATTAGGTTAATCTTATTACCCATTCTCACTTAATCTTAACCATACATCTCTTACCCTATTACCCATGTTTTAGCTACCCTTTATCTATGCTAAACCAATTGCCTGTCATCTCTGAACATCATGGGTCATGAAACCGTTTGACCAAAATAATATATATATATATATATATATATATATATATTTAGTTCAGTCTGTCATCCATATCTCATATCGGTCGATATATTTGTAACTATTATAAATATGTACCACATTATTTATTTCTCAAATCAATTCAAATTCTATAATTAATATTTCATAAATATTAATTAATTTAATTAATTTATAATAATTATAAACTAATTAAATTGTTTTGTCTAAAGAGAATTCATCATTTCGGTTGTGTGACTCTTGGGTGTAAATTTGATCATCAATTAACATCGAACTATTTGAACGTTAACGTTCATATATCACTTAGCAGGTAGTGCAACATTATGGCCAAATTTATTTCTTACATTGTTTTAATAAAATCTCATATTAATTTAGTAAGCGTTATCCATTTGTGACATTTATGTGCACAATTCTCTTTGTCAAAACTACATCGCTTTGGACTTATTGAATTTGGTAATGGTCAAAATTCCAACATCGTCCATATTCAACTCTATTGTCCAAACACAAAGTCCTTAGTCTAATAATAATTATTATTAATCGAACTACTCTGGCCAGAGATTTATACTTTAGATTGACTTGAGTTGACCGTGATATTAACCTCATATAACTAAGGAGACGACTACACTCCGAATCATGCTTCACTTTCAATACTTCCACTTGACCTAACTACAGTCACTTGATGAATGTTGTTCTATTATTTGACAACAATCAAAGTGGAACTTTCATATTGAAGATTCACTGTATTCTCAAGTAGAGAGAACTATGTAAATCATTTACATTGATATTTTTATGTTTGACCTTAGTTATATTCACCAACAAAAAACTATCGAATGAGTCAGTCCATAGTTATCCAATAATTATTAGTGAGTAACCTCTAAGTGCCCCCAACGATTATGAGTAATCCATTGCCCAACATTTGGAGAGCATTACGTACTCCAGTCTCAATGGATACATCGATATCCAGTCTTAATGCATCTTAAGTAGGAACATATAAAATGATGTGTTTCTTAACATTGTGATACAATATTTATGATTACAACAATTTGTAATTACTATCACAAACACATTATTTATGGATTTTCTATTAAATGTATTTAAATTAAATATTTAATTATTTCTAAACATTATAACGAATATGTAATAGAAAAAATAAATACCTTTATTTCGAACGAGAATTGATTAGAGTTAAATAGTTTACAATAAATTATAGAATCGCCCCAAAGGCACCCTCTAACTCTATAGGAATGGGTTTCGTCGAATTTGAAATAAGTGAAATTTTAGGCTAAAATCGAACGTCGATCAATTTTAGATCAAACCGGAATGCTTAAACGTCCACTGAAATTTGAATGAGTTATCTCACCTCAAAATGAATGCTATAATGATATATATAGAAGATAAAACTTTTTATTATATGTTTAAATGTTTTATGGTTTGGTTTGATTAAATTTCCGCTTTAAAAAGCGAATGACATATGAATTCATACATGGGGAATTTTGTAGGGACATCTGGATTCCTTATTATTGTTGATTTTAATTTCATTTCTATATCTGCTATATAAATTGTTGAATGCTAAAAATTGGTAGTTTGGCCATATTGGATGCGACATTAATGTTAAAAGTTGAATATTTTTTAGTGATAAAAGCAGTAATAGTATTGGATAAGCGTCATAATAGCTATTGGCCATTGTATTTGGAGAACTTATATGTTGTTTTTATTTGAAAATGGTTTTGATTCGGATAATAATTTTTAAAAGTGATTATGGAAATTCTCTATAGAATTTTATTTACAAATGGTTTTTGAACTCCTCAATTTTATTTCAACGTATTGGTTTATCTTTTCTAATTTATATGGATATGTTTTAAAAGTATTTGGAGAAGTATTTATTTAACAGAAAGGTTACTATAATAATGAATGTTTATTTAAAAGAAAATTAAGGGCTTTATCTGTTATAGTAAAATAATTATGTTTTAAAAGGAGATAGAAATATTTTGGAATAAATATTTGCAAAATGCTTTATATGAATTATTGAATAAAAGAATAGAGTTATAAATGTTACTTTATAAATAGAAGAATAGATTTATAAATATTATTTTATAAATAGAAGAATAGTTTTATAAATAATATTTTATAGGTAAAATATGGATTTATTTTATAAAAGAAGAAATTAATATCATTTTTACAACTTGGTATAAAAAATTGCATTTTTGGATTTATAATGATATATGAAAGGATCGTTTTATGGTCAGTATTTGTTCCAAATTTACAATCACAGATTTGAGATAAGTATAAGAGATTAAAAAGTAGAAATGAATTGGTAAAGAAGTTTTATAAAGAAGTTTAACAGAAGAGAATTTGTAAATTTGGGATTTTATAAAGGAGTTTTATAAATAAGTTTGAAGATTTATAAAAGAAGTTTTATAAATACATTTTTTTATAAAAGGATTTCGTAGATATAACAGAACTTTAAAAATCGAAAGGTGATTTATAAAGGAATTTTATAAATGGGATTTATAAAAGTATTTTTATAAAAAGAATTCTTTTATAAAAGGAACGAGACCCGATTTTCATAAATGATCGATTTAAATTAAGGTGGTATGGAAAGTATTCTTTTCATACTTGTCACCAAATTCCGAGGTATGGAAACTCATCTCTGTCTGGAGAATTTAGAATGTATGTCAAGGTAAGGATACTTTTGTAACTTGTCTGGCTACGTTGTTAATCGTGGGGTAATACTGTTTGAAAATGGAAAGTGGTGATAAGTATATTTGGTCTAATTTCTATGCGATTCATTTGCTTAAACCAAATGGAAAGTGTTTTTAATTTATTTTTATCAATGTTTAAATGATATTTGTTTTAATCCAATTAATTATGGTTTTAGAAATGAAATCTTACTTAAGATTTGTGAATATACTTATACTGTTGAGATTGGTATATGGATATATTCTCTAAGTATTGAAAGTGTAGTGTTTTGAGAACGTACTCATACGGTTGATATAAGTATATGCTAAAGTTTTCTAAGTTTTGAAAGTGAAATGTTTTGCGAGTATACTTATACAGTTGAGATAGGTATATCAACATTTTTCAAGTATTGAAAAGTGTATAGGAGGGTTTGGGAATATATCATTGTAAAAGTATTTTAATATAAGAATTTACGAAGTAATTTTAATAAATGAGAGGATTAATTAAAGAAGCTTAGTAGTTGCTTATATGCTTAACAATGGTGATCTCTTTGTGAAATTAAAATTTCGATTTTATTGTTTGTTTATTTGATAGTTAAATAATCGATTATCAAATGTTGGCCAGTTTTCAAAACTACTACCGTCGGTTTAGAGAGACCTGGATTGGATATATCATCCGAACATTACTTCAAATTGGCATAAGCATTCAAATGGGAGACCTCTTGAAGATGATGGAATCAGGAAGACGAAAATCTTTGAATTGCAAGGTCTACTTGCTACTAATTCTGAGAGTGATTTCAAAAAGGATGTAGTAGAAGTACTGCGTTTGGTTTGTTCATACTTGAATAACTTGTATGGATTGATGTTTGCATTGCATTATTGTCTAGAGGGCATGTTAGCAAACCAAGAGGGATTTGTTAAGAGAAAAAGGTAATCGTTGCCTCATGAGCCACACACCCAGGAATGAATAAAATCAAGGGAGATGCAGCAGGGCAATGTGGGTCGCACCTTGTCACGACCAGTCTTCCATCAACCAGAAAAACGTATCATGATTTAAGAAAGAAAGGGATAGAAGAAGAAAAGATAGGAAAGAAGAAACTCAACAACATCAGATACTCACAGCGGAACGAATGAAATATAATATATCACATAAAATATTACATAGTATCATATACATCAGAGTACACAACTTATACATTCATATTAGACAGTTATAAACATTTGTCTAACTATACAACTCAAGATATCACAAGATACAGACACAACATAAACACAGCGGAACCATAATATATCTACATGCGGAAGCCTCCTGCTCCAAATCTCCTCCAAAATTCGTCAAGCTAACCTGAATCCCTCGTCTACTCATACGTAATATGAGTACCCAAGAGTTTAATAAAATAGAAAATGAACACTCGGGTCAGACAGGGGTCTGGTGTGAGTAAACGAGTTAAAACTGCTTAACTTTAGAAAATCCTTTGAAAAGAAAAGGTATCACGTAAGACTTCCCACACATAAACATGGAAAAGTTTTTACCTTACGCTAATCAAAATATTTGATAGGAAATCCAGTGATATTATAACAGTGTCTAGGGTTTTCAAGTAAATAAGAAATATATGAAATTGTTACATTCATTAAATTCCAGCTACTAGCCAAAAAAGCGGGTAATACAATCAAAACCATAGGGACTCGTAGGAAGAATGAGTTTCCATCAATGGCAGGGCTACTGGGTACCGCCGGTCACAGTACGTGATCTAAATCAGCGTACCGAGGAGCCACCCTAACTCCCCTGCAACACAAGACCGGAACCATCCCTTACTGGACAGTCCTGAGTAAGATCACCCCGTGGTTGGCGAGACCAACCACCCACTAAGCCGAAATAAAAAAGGGCATCTTGACAGGGATGACCTCACCCTGAAATGGGTGCTACCCACCTTGCCTTGCTGCACCTCCCCTGTTTTAGTCATTCCCGGTTGATGAGGCTTGAGGCTGCGATCACCTTTATAGAACACATCTATCTTAGAATGTTCATCGTCCACCTGACGATGTTCTGAAAGCATTCAATCCATACAAGTTCGTTCCGGGTTGGAACGAAACCGAAGGCACTATCGCGTTGCACTCATTTTGGAATCACCCTTAGAGTCAATGACCATAGCCCTTGCACTCTAAAACACCATCTCGAACCTGAAAGTACTATTTTCGTCAACTCATCTCGGAATCACCCTCAGAGTTATACTGACGAATAGTTCTCACACTTTGAGTCTTCACTTGAACTCCCATTGGATTCACGACCTAACGTTTACTTTGGATCGATGTGGTTTTCGGATATCCAAATATGGGAACCCGATCCCGGTCTCACCGAAATCCAAATGCCATTTTAATGTCCAAGTTGTTTAAGGGTTTTAAACAATTTAAACTTATATTCAGGATGATATATCAGATAGATGAATCACATTATCACAATAGATAATTCATATCAACCAATCATCTCATAAAGCAGCATATCACATATTAGAGATATCACATCCAAATCATCCAGTATCAATCAATCATTCATAAGCAGGTTTGATTAACTCTTAGTCAATTTAATTAACCTCTAATTAAATTAATTACTACCTTTAATCACTTGGATCTTAATCCTGATTCATTAATTTACTACAAATTAATTTATTAATCATCTCTTGATGATCTTCCTTAATTAATCTCCCTTGATTAATTATCTTATAATTACATTCAAGCAATTAACCTTTAATTATTTAATTAATTCCACAAATTAATTATCCTTAACCATATACAGTAATTAACCTTTAATTACTATCATTAATTACATTAACTAATGATCCTTCATTTGCTTCCATTAATTAATTAACTACAATTAATTACATTAATCCTTCATTAATTACAATTAATCATACTTTAATTAATCTTTTTTATTAATCAACCTTGATTAATTTCATAATTATATTAACTAATGATCCTTATTAATTGATTAATCCTTTAATTAATTAAATAATTAATTTGTAATTAACCATCCCACTAATTGGTTTTAATAAAACATAAACAGAAATTAACAAACTTGTAATTACTTATCTTCATTAATTAACCTTTAATTAATTATATTAATCCTTTGATGAATTATACTAATTAATTAATCTTTAATTACTTCATTAAGAAATTATTAATTAATTACATCAATTAATAATCCTTAATTAATTACTTTATTAATTAATTATATTTTAATTACACTTAATAATTAATCTTAAAATTAATCACATCCATTAATTAATTAATCACATTAACTAATTAACTAAATTAATTAAGTTATTAACCCTTAATTACTTCTATAAGTAATTATTCTCTAGTTAATTATTCTCTTAGTTAATTACCTTAACAAGTAATTAATCCCATCATTAAATAATCCTTAATTTTAATTAATTATTTATTCTTTAATTAATTAACTTAAAATCAATCATATTAATTAATTCCTAAGTTAATAACATCAAGTGATTATCCCTTAATCACTTCCATTTAATTACTTCCATAAGTAATTTTCCACTAATTACTTCCATTAGTAAATTTTCTCTTTCTAATTACTTTAAGTAATTATCCATTAATTACTTCATTAGGTAATTTAATTAATTAATTATAAAGTGATTATCCTAAATTAATTAGACTAATTAATTAATCTAAAATTAATTACATTAATTAGTTAACTAATAATCATCTCTTAATTTCTAATTAATTCATTAACTATCTACTAATTACTTTATTAAGTAATTATTCTTAATTACAAATAGTAATTAGGCTTAAATTTTGTTATTAATTAATTATTCTTAATTAAATTCTACTTAACTAATTAAGAATAAACTTTGCAATTATATTAAATATTTACTCAAATCATTTACTTTATTAAAACCAATTTAAAAATAAATTTGAAATATGATTTTACTTTTAAAGTAAAATAATTCAAACACTTAATTTTAATATACTCCAAATCTTTGAAAACCCTTTTCAATCATATTTAATTGAATTAAACAAATATTAATCTTTGAAAACTCAATTATCATATTCTTTAATCTTATCTATTTAAAAATATAAATTTGAAATATAGTTTAAACATTACTTAAAATTTACTTAAAAACTTTGATTTAATATTTTAAAATTGAAAACACTCTTTTTAAATTAAAATTCAAAATTTAATTAATTTAATTACTTTCAAAAGCAATCATCTTAAACATTTTAAATTTGAAAATAAATTCAATTAACACTTTTAAAAGTTTGATTAACTTTTACTTCAAAAGAACAAGTTTTTAATTTTATAAATTTATTTCCTTTGTAAAAACTTAGGCTTTGATTAGCATAAGAAAACGACTCGGGTCAAACCCGTGTCAAACTCACCAAAACTTGAGCCAGCCTCGTGACACACACCAACCTAACTGCTTCGAGTCGACTATGGGAAATCACGAGCTCCACTCCGAGTCACCCTTCATCTTTCCCAAACCCACCATTTCCAGTGCACAAACGTAGACACGTGTACGTGCGCGACCTAACCACCCTCCTTCGACCAACTTTCTAATCGTCGACCAACCACACAAGACCTCGAAACCCTTCCCTCAACCCATAATAAAAAATCCAAGCTCGAATCGAAAATCGACCCTTTTCTCGAATATCTGAAGCAACATAATCGCCAAAAACCCATCGCCTCTGATGATCTCGCCACCGGAAACTCCAGTATCCCCTCCAAATCACAGAAGCATCACCGCCCCACCATCCCTCGAAACGTGAACACCTCTGGTCACGTAACGACGCCGCAAAACCCACTGAACGTTGGCTGCAAAACAGGATGCCAAACCCTATTACGAACAATTCAGATCAAATCGGCCATAGGAAAAATTCGTGAGTAATTTTCCCTTCATCCACGTTACAAAAGCTAGCTTCGACCACGAATTCAACTCCAATCATCGAGTTGATCATCGGTAATTCATCAAATTTCCGAAACCATTCAACTCATAATTTCTAACAGATTATCGATTTAAAAATCATGAAATTAGTGTTAAAATTCGTGATTTCCCATCACAAATTCATTCATGCAATCCAAACTAAAATTTGAATTTATTGATTTTTGACACAAATGTACATATTACTGTTATTTCAAAAATTTGAGATAAATATTAATTATAAATTATTGGGATATGTTTTTATAATGGTATTACACCAATTCAATCATCTTCCCTTTGCAAATCAAAACTAAATATTGATTGTATGTTGAGATTTTTAATTAATTGAATGATCAAAACCTGTAAACAACAGAGCATATTTATATAGTCACCATACATACATATCATCTTTGTATTCAAACATGCAATCACCTTCACAACACATTTGCAACTAAACTACTGTATAAATCATCACACATGTCTAGGTTTAATAACAGGTTCAAATCCGTTTTTAAAATGAAGATTTACTCACCTTTTTGAAAAGGCAGAGAGCATGTCTACATTTTTTTCAGGCTTTGAAATTTTTTGTCTGGAAAATGCCTTTGATTGCTTTCCTGATGAAAACCTTTGCATGCTCATAAATCTTTGATTTAAGTGTTGAAACTGGTGTTGATCTTCCATTTGAGTTACAGGTTTGAAGTTGCAGTTTTTAATTTCAGATTTTAGTTAAGAAAAAGAAGACAATGTTTGGGAAAGAAAAGAATTTGAACTGAGGATTGAAAGTGTTTGTAAAAAAACTAGTTTTCTTCTTTAAACAATTAAAATAAAAAATTCCACTTGTTCATCAATTTAAACAAATGTCAAAAGTTAGGTTGAATGATTCACAAGTGTTAACCTTCTTTTTTTATTAATTCATTTAAGTCACATATGTATTTATAAAGTACTTTTATGTGTAAAAGAATTGTTTTGTCTTCTTATAAGCTTTTGAATTTTTAATAAATATACAAGTGTGATATTTTGTAAACATTTGTTTTATAAATAGCTTATGTTTTAAATCAAATAAATATATTATATGTTTCCCTATAAATTGTGAAATATGAATTTGTATTTATATTTATGTAAAATGTGAATTTAGTAATTTATTTACAAATTACTTATGTTTACAAGCTATTCTAGTTTGAGAGATAATTAAAAAGAAATTTTATTTATAACTTTATATATATTTATAACCATTTTAATTTAAGCACTTTTAAAAGAAAACAAAATAAAACTTTGATTAAATCTTATTTAAACTATGACATTTTAACAATAAATAATTATCTTATACTTTGAAAATAATTGAATTAATCTTAAATTAACTTTTGAAAAATATTGAATTTAAAACAAAGCTTCAAATTACAATATATTCATACATATATATTATCAATAGATTATATTAAATTTCAAAACAACTCTAAATTATAACATATACATACTTATATATTACAATTTGAAAATACATCTTTTATTTAAAAGAAAAGTTCTTCGTATTCACAATATATATATATATATATATTAAATATATATATTATAAATAGAATATAATTTTATTAGTTTTGAAAAATAATTCTTATAAATTTTAAATTGTTAGAAAGATATTGATCAATATTTCCAGATTAGTTATTTATTAACCTTTAAAAGATTAAATTTAACAATTTAAATTTAAATTATAAAGAAAAATTATCAAATCAATTTAATTATTAATACAGATTGTTAAATTGATATTGCCTAAAATTCCGGGTCGTCACATTCCTCCCCCCTTAAAAGAATTTCGCCTTCGAAATTTAAAAGAAAGGGTAATTTAATAACCCAACAAAGATTTTAATTTTAAACAGCAAAGCATACCTGTTATCCAGTTATTAACAACCATAGCAATCAATCAAGCAAACAAACCTAACTAATTATCCTGACACAAATCAGGATATATCCTCTAATACTATCTAGAGTTTCCCAAGTATAAATCACTGGGATACTCGCTCTATAGAAGCTAAACTAACTACCCACTATGATCTAGAGCTCCCATCTTCTCTAGATCCATCAATCTGAACAAAACATCAGACTATCTCAAGTCTAGCACAACTTCCAAAATCAAACTGAAATGTAGATTCTACAACCAACGATGAATCATACACATACTCCCTTAGAGATACGTGAAATACAATGAATCCCAGCTATCCAAACTGGCAATTCAATCTCATAGACAAAAGAACTTATCCTATCAAAATCACAGATAAGAAATCCCAAATACCTCAGAATTAGCTTTCCAATCTTATCCAATTACTTCTCTCTTAACCAGGGAAACCTTAACAACAACGAAGTCCCCAACTTCGAATTCCAGATTCCTTATCTCATATCTGCATAACTCAATAGATAATACTGGGCTGCCCATTTTCTTCCTGATCAACTCAACCTATGCTGATGCTTCCAGAAACAACTAGACCAAAGCAAACCAGTTTCTGGATCATATTCAACAAAAGTCTGCCAAGATCCATATAAATCTAGAACACAAGCTCTACTTCCCAAGCAATAGCAAACTGAACTTACTTCCTTCCTTACACAGCTGCAACCTTGCTTTCGCTGCACAACTCTGATTCTGGAATAGATGAGAGTACTTTTGATGAACATGAGTACAAACTTATCAATATATCCGGGAAAACTTTGTTCATCAAATTCATAAAATCTTAGTGACCCATCTGACTCGGTCATACATCCTTATAGCAGAATCCAACTCAGAAACTAGATATGACCAACCCAAATTCCAAGAATTTCTGAGCTGCTACACCAACTCTTCTTTCTTTAAGAACCATCCAAGCAAAAGGCTAACTACCAATATCGCTTCTGGAACAAATTCGATACGGAACTCAACTCCAGTTGCAGACAAACTTCTAATTACTTCAGTAGCTCCTACTTTCACATGAGAACCCTCAGTCTCAAACAAAAGATTGCCCAAGATAAATTACCAAATTAATCGCAAGTCACTTTTGTGATCCTACCTAGTTCGGATTCCAAAGGAATTGTCCTCTCTTTACCAATTAGAACAACCTTAAGCTTTTCCAAACCAGGTTAACTCTTTAAGAAAACTTTCACCATCTGCCCGGACTTCTGAAAAAAGAACCACAAAGAATCCTGAACCATTGGAGAAATGGACCACACAGCTGCTTCCAAACTCTATCTCGATGATACTGCAAAGCCGAAAGACCTTCTTGTCAGCACACCGAACACTCGCTGTACTGCTTCCACAGCTAACCAAAGACTCCCAATCCAAAGGCTCCTCGAACCCAAAAAACATCAACAAACTTCTCACACGACTCCACGAGATGGATAGACATCCCAAAAGAAACTCGGGCTCCAACCAAGCATCAACATCTCGCTCTCCTTAAGGGATGACAATGAGACCATGCCGAAGCGAAGCAATTCATAGACCTTAGTCTCATATTCCAAAACTGCCAACCTCCTTGCTCGAGATCCAGATAACTTCTACATAGACGAATCTTCCCTGCGGCAGGTAAAGACTGCTCCTCAACCTCTTCTAAAACTGCTTCAAGAGAAAATATCCTCGAAAACACCCAAGGATACTGCATCTCACCACGCAGCTATCAAGATACCATCACTTGTTTCTGCATTTCCGACAAATCCAATCCTAGAAAATCCGCTCACCCGAGCGCAATCCAAACTTACACTTCAAAGATGGACTTCGAATCTTTTGAAAAGATTTCCTTCGGAGATCAGAGAAATCCTTACTCCAAACTTCAAAGCCCACTCGAGACGGTATTAGGTCTATAGTCTCGACAAATATACTTGCAAACCCATCATATGGACCTCTTCCATTAGTGGTAGTCGTGTTACACACACACCACTGCTCCGTCTACCTCTAAAACTTATGTTGGAAAACCGGAACAGGTAACCCAACAAATCAGGTAGAATAGTGTGTGTGTATATATATATAGTTATATATAAAATTATAAGTACGCTCTCTCAAGAAAGACACCACTCCAGAGCCTAGGTATTCGCTCAACCTAACGCTCTTATACCAACTGTCACGACCAGTCTTCCATCAACCAGAAAAACGCATCATGATTTAAGAAAGAAAGGGATAGAAGAAGAAAAGATAGGAAATAAGAAACTCAACAACTTCAGATACTCACAGCGGAACGAATGAAATATAATATATCACATAAAATATTACATAGTATTATATACATCAGAGTACACAACTTATACATTCGTATTAGACAGTAATAAACATCTGTCTAACTATACAACTCAAGATATCACAAGATACAGACACAACATAAACACAGCGGAACCATAATATATCTACACACGGAAGCCGCCCGCTCCAAATCTCCTCCAAAATTCGTCAAGCTAACCTGAATCCCTCGACTACTCATATATAATATGAGTACCCAAGAGTTTAATAAAACAGAAAATAAACACTTGGGTCAGATATGGGTCTGGTGTGAGTAAATGGGTTAAAATTGCTTAACTTTAGAAAATCCTTTGAAAAGAAAAGGTATCATGTAAGACTTCCCAAACATAAACATGGAAAAACTTTTACCTTACGCTAACCAAAACATTTGATAGGAAATCCAGTTATATTATAATAGTGTCTAGGGTTTTCAAGTAAATAAGAAATAGCCGAAATTGTTACATTCATTAAATTCCAGCTACTAGCCACAAAAGTGGGTAATACAATCAAAAACCGTAGGGTCTCGTAGGAAGAATGGGTTTCCATCAATGGCAGGGCTACTGGGGTACCGCCCGTCACAATACGTGGTCTAGATCAACGTATCGAGGAGCCACACTAAATCCTCTACAACACAAGACCGGAACCATCCCTTACTGAACAGTCCCGAGTAACATCACCCCGTGGTTGGCGCGACCAACCGCCCACTAAGCCGAAATAAAAAGGGACATCTAGACAGGAATGACCTCACCCTGAAATTGGTGCTACCCACCTAGCCTTGCTGCACCTCCCCTGTTTTAGCCATTCCTGGTGATGAGGCTTGAGGCTGCGATTACCTTTATAGAACACATCTATCTTAGAATGCTCATTGTCCACCTGACGATGTTCTGAAAGCATTCAATCCATACAAGTTCGTTCCGGGTTCGAACGAAACCAAAGGCATTATCTCGTTGCACTCATTTTGGAATCACCCTCAGAGTCAACGACCATAACCCTTGCACTTTGAATCACCATCTCGAACCTGAAAGTACTATTTCTGTCAAATCATCTCAAAATCACCCTCAGAGTTATACTGACGAACAGTTCTTACACTTCGAGTCTTCACTTGAACTCCCCTTGGATTCACGACTTAACGTTTAATTTGGATCGATGTGGTTTTCAGATATCGAAAATATGGAAACCTGATCCCGGTCTCATCGAAATCCAAGCGCCATTTTAATGCCAAAATTGTTTAAGGGTTTTAGACAATTTAAACTTATATTCAGGATGATATAACAGATAGATGAATCGCATTATCATAATAGATAATTCATATCAAACAATCATCTCATAAAGCAACATATCACATATCAGAGATATCACATCCAAATCATCCAGTATCAATCAGTCATCCATTATCAATCAATAAATCATAAGCAGGTTTGATTAACTCTTAATCAATTTAATTAACCTCTAATTAAATTAATTACAATTCTTTAATCACTTGGATTATCTTAATCCTGCTTCATTAATTTATTACAAATTAATTTATTAATCATCTCTTAATGATCTTCCTTAATTAATCTCCCTTGATTAATTATCTTATAATTACATTCAAGTAATTAACCTTTAATTCTTTAATTAATTCCACAAATTAATTCTCCTTAACCATATACAGTAATTAATCTTTAATTACTATCATTAATTACATTAATTAATGATTCTTCATTTGCTTCCATTAATTAATTAACTACAATTAATTACATTAATCCTTCATTAATTACAATTAATCATACTTTAATTAATCTTTTTATTAATCAACCTTGATTAATTTCATAATTATATTAACTAATGATCCTTACTAATAATTTAACCCTTTAATTAATTAAATAATTATTTTGTAATTAACCATCCCACTAATTAGTTTAAATTAAACATAAACAGAAATTAACAAACTTGTAATTACTTATCTTTATTAATTAACCTTTTAAATAATTATATTAATCCTTTGATGAATTATACTAATTAATTAATTAATTAATCTTTAATTATTTTATTAAGAAATTATTAATTAATTACATCAATTAATAATCCTTAATTAATTACTTTATTAATTAATTATATTTTAATTACACTTAATAATTAATCTTAAAATTAATCACATCCATTAATTAATTAATCACATTAATTAATTAACTAAATTAATTAAGTAATTAACCCTTGATTACTTCTATAAGTAGTTATTCTCTAGTTAATTATTCTCTTAATTGATTACCTTAACAAGTAATTAATCCCATCATTAAATAATCCTTAATTTTTAATTAATTAATTATTATTTAATTAATTAACTTCAAATCAATCATATTAATTAATCCCTAAATTAATAACATAAAGTGATTATCCCTTAATCACTTTCATTTAATTACTTCCATAAGTAATTTTCCACTAATTACTTCCATAAGTAAATTTTCTCTTTCTAATCACTTTAAGTAATTATCTATTAATTACTTTATTAAGTAATTTACTCAATTAATTATAAAGCGATTATCATAAATTAATTAGACTAATTAATTAATCTAAAATTAATTACATTAATTAATTAACTAATTAATCATCTCTTAATTTCTAATTAATTCATTAACTATCCACTAATTACTTTATTAAGTAGTTATTCTTAATTACAAATAGTAATTAGGCTTAAATTTATGTTATTAATTAATTATTCTTAATTAATTTCTACTTAACCAATTAAGAATAAACTTTGCATTTATCTGAAATATTTACTCAAATCATTTACTTTATTAAAACCAATTTAAAAATAAATTTGAAATATGATTTTACTTTTAAAATAAAACAATTCAAACACTTAATTTTAATATACCCCAAATCTTTGAAAACCCTTTTCAATCAAATTTAATTGAATTAAACAAATATTAATCTTTGAAAACTCAATTATCATATTCTTTAATCTTATCTATTTAAAAATATAAATTTGAAATATAGTTTAAACAGTAATTAAAATTTACTAAAAAACTTTGATTTAATATTTTAAAATTGAAAACACTCCTTTTAAATTAAAATTCAAAATTTAATTAATTTAATTACTTTCAAAAGCAATCATCTTAAACATTTAAAATTTGAAAATAAATTCAATTAACACTTTTAAAAGTTTGATTAACTTTTACTTAAAAAGAACAAGTTTTTAAATTTTTAAATTTATTTCCTTTGTAAAAACTTAGGCTTTGATTAGCATAAGAAAACGACTCGGGTCAAACCCGTGTCGAACTCACCAAAACTCGAGCTAGCCTCGTGACACACTCCAACCTAACTGCTTCGGAAATCACGAGCTCCACTCCGAGTCACCCTTCATCTTTCCCAAAACCACCATTTCCAGTACACAAACGTACACGCGTGTACGTGCGTGACCTAACCACCCTCCTCCGACCAACTTTCTGATCGTCGACCAACCACACAAGAGCTCGATAACCCTTCCCTCAACCCAAAATCAAAAACCCAAGCTCGAATCGAAAATTGACCCTTTGCTCGAAAATCTAAAGCAACATAATCCCCAAAACCCATCGCCTCTAATGATCTCGCCACCGGAAACTCCAGTAACCACTCCAAATCACTGAAGCATCACCGCGCCACCATCCCTCGACACGCGAACACGTTTGGAAATCGGCCATAGGAAAAATTCAACTCCAAAACAGGATGTTAAACTTTACTACGAACAATTCAGATCAAATCGTCCATAGGAAAAATTCGTGAGTAATTTTCCCTTCATCCACGTTACAAAAGCTAGCTACGACCATGAATTCAACTCCAACATCGAGTTGATCACCGGCAATTCAACAAATTGTCGAAACCGTTCAACTCAAAATTTCCAAAAGATTATCGAATTAAAAATCATGAAATTAGTGTTAAAATTCGCGATTTCCCATCACGAATTCATTCATGCAATCCAAACTATAATTTGTGTTTATTGATTTTTGACAAAAATGTACATGTTACAGTTATTTCAAAAAAATTAGATAAATATTATTTATAAATTACTGGGATATGTTTTTATAATGGTATTGCACCTATTCAATCATCTTCCATTTGCAAATCAAAACTAAATATTGATTGTATGTTGAGATTTTGAATTAATTGAATGATCAAAATCTGTAAAAACCAGAGCATATTTATACAGTCACCATACATACATATCATCTTTGTATTCAAACATGTAATCATCTTCACAACACATTTGCAACTAAACTACTGTATAAATCATCACACATGTCTAGGTTTAATAACATGTTCAAATCTATTTTTAAAATGAATATTTACTCACCTTTTTGAAAAGGCAGAGAGCGGGTCTACATTTTTTTCAGGCTTTGAAATTTTTTGTCTGGAAAATGCCTTTGATTGCTTTGCTGACGAAAACTTTTGCATGCTCATAAATCTTTGATTTAAGTGTTGAAACTGATGTTGATCTTCCATTTAGTTACGGGTTTGAAGTTGCAGTTTTTAATTTCAGATTTTAGTTACGAAAAAGAAGACAATGTTTGGGAAAGAAAAGAATTTGAACTGAGAAATGAAAGTGTTTGTAAAAAAACTAGTTTTCTTCTTTAAACATATATTTTTAAAATAAAAATAAAAAAATTGCCGCTTGTTCATTAATTTAAACAAATGTCAAAAGCTAGCTTGAATGATTCACAATTGTTAACCTTCTTTTTTTGTTAATTCATTTAAGTCACATATGTGTTTATAAAGTACTTTTATGTGTAAAAGAATTGTTTTGTCTTCTTATAAGCTTTTGAATTTTTAATAAATATACAAGTGTGATATTTTGTAAACATTTGTTTTATAAATAGCTTATGTTTTAAATCAAATAAATGTATTATATGTTTCCCTATAAATTGTGTAATATGAATTTGTATTTGTATTTATGTAAAATGTGAATTTAGTAATTTATTTACAAATTACTTATGTTTACAACCTATTCTAGTTTGAGAGATAATTAAAAAGAAAGTTTATTTATAACTTTATATATATGTAACCATTTTAATTATGCACTTTTAAAAGAAAACAAAATAAAACTTTGATTAAATCTTATTTAAACTATCACATTTTAACAATAAATAATTATCTTATACTTTGAAAATAATTGAATTAATCTTAAATTAACTTTTGAAAAATATTGAATTTCAAACAAAGCTTCAAATTACATTTATTCATACATATATATATATTATCAATAGATTATATTAAATTTCAAAGCAACTCCAAATTATAACATATACATACATATATATTATAATTTGAAAATACATCTTTTATTTAAAAGAAAAGATCTTCCTATTCACAATATATATATTATAAATAGAATATAATTTTATTAGTTTTGAAAAATAATTCTTATAAATTTTAAACTGTTAGAAAGATATTGATCAATATTTCTAGATTAGATATTTATTAACCTTTAAAGATTAAATTTATCAATTTAAATTAAAATTATAAAGGAAAATTATCAAATCAATTTAATTATTAATATAGATTGTTAAATTGATATTGCCTAAAATTCCGGGTCGTCACACACCTATTAGGGTACGTCGTCACCCTTCTAAATCACTTGTAACAATCCGTATTTTTACGTATCGAACGATCATAAAATGTTATTTTTAAATCCATATAAGGTGGTATGATTCTATAACTTTGGGAAAAGTCTATCAATGACACTTCCTGTTTTCAGAATTTTCTAGACGATTTTACCCCTGGAAACTTGTATTATCCATAACTTTTGATAAGAGTAGAATTATCATTCGAAGCCACTTCCATTAAAAAGATATGATGGTTTCACTTTCCGTAGAGTGGTCATAATAGCGATTTAGATTTTCTGGTTAGGAGACATAGCTGTATGTAGATTGGATGTTTTTGGAGCAGCATAATGGGTAACTAATGAGTTTGGGGCAAGCCCACCAACCTATTTCGGGTCCGGAGACCTTATATGGACGAACCATAGCCCCTAGATCACTTTTACGCCCACTTCCATAGATCCGAGCCTCCGTTAACCCTTCCTCTACCCAAAACCTTCTCTTTTCTTCTCCAAATCAAGTTAAAATATTAGATCAAAACTAAATTAACAAGGGAATTCATTAGAGACCTTCGTATCAGTTTACATCCAAAACTTGGATTTTTGGTGTTTTAGTCAGTGATTTATCATTTCTCACCTCACTATATATGTATTTATAAGTTTTAACTCATTTTTAAAGTCAAATTAACCTTTTAAAATTGTTATCAAAAACAAATCTATAGCAAAATAAACTTAAATTGTTTAAAGCACTCTAATCATGTTGTTTAGGTGTTATCACGCCTTTTGGCAAGGCTGTGATATCATTGACTTGGTTAGAAACAGATATTAACCTTACGAATCGACTATACACAGTATTGTGGATTATAGTCGGGCAAATTCAGATCAGGTCCCAATTGAGATGCAACAATACGGAGTGATTGGCATAGTCCTATGAAGTTACAATTTGAATTTCAAGATGATTGGAGTTCATATACTCGAATTACGGACAAAGAAAAAAATTTATATGAATCAATCAGGAATGACCCATAAAACAGCTCAAATCAATGAAGATCGATAAATATCTCAAAATCTACAAGGCCAATTCACTTAAAACTTTTAGAGCATCAATATATTGAAGAGTGAAACCCATAAAAACGATCGCATGTCAAAATCTTGAGATTCGAAGAAGGACAATCATTTTAGGCCGGTCGTTTTAGCCAATCCGTCATAACAGTTGGTATAGCTCAGTGAACATTTCAAATGTGACAAGGGTTGATCCATATCTCGCTTACACAACTCAGAATAACTTCATACTTTAGAGACAAGTTCAGGAGGCATATGGGACCCCCTAAAAACGATCGCACATCATTGCGAGATAAAAATAAAAATCGTCATAACTATGGCCAATTGTTTTAACCATTGAGTTAGGGCAACCGATCATTTTGGTGGGCCCCTACGGACCTAGAGATCCTTCTGTCAAAATCTTAGTAAAATATCTCATCATCTCTCCTTAAAATATATGCCATTATTTCATTTTTATAATCTTTACGCTGCTAGGCACTCTAGACTCCGTTGTAATCAAGCACTTGCTATTTTCTACTACGGTAATTTGATTTATAAGTTACCAATAAAGGATAATCTTTAAAGTGGATGTAGGCCGACAATGCCGAACCACTATAAATTTCTGTGTTTTTGATTACAGCTTATTCTATATTGCTTGTTAATTCAACTACTTAGTTTAATTTTGCTTCATTTACTTCTCTAAAAAAACTATTCTTGGGTATTTGTGGCTAATTTAGTTGCAAACATTTTAGTATTTTCACAAAGAAACTTGATTCTCAGTTTATTAGGATCCCTTGTTGCTACTGGACTGGATAAATCACCTAAAGGGGATCTGTAGTAATCTTCAAGAAGTTTCTCATACTACTCAAATTTGTAGAAATCTAAGCAAAGCTATTAATAATGGTAAGAAATATTACATCTACTTCTCAGAACATGGAAGGAAATGAAAATGCTGCTATCTAGCAAGGAGGCTCGAGCAATCAACCAGTGAATGTGAAGACCGAAATAGTTGAAGTCCAGAATTCAATCGATTCTATTACAAGAGCTAAATTCCAAAATATGATGGAGAGCTAATGAATTACCATCGAGAGTTAAACCAGCAGATCAATGCCAATATTGACCTAGTGAACCAATTCACTAAGCAACGGCGGGGAAAACCTAGGAGGGACCCTATGCATTACTCGGAATCAGAGAGCTGCAGTTCATCGGATTGGTATCACAAGCATAAGAATCATAGATGGATAGATATCATGCAGAAACTTCAACGCATCAACAGAACGAGACCATCGTGGTCTGCCAGCAATGATCAGTGGTGATCCCTCCACCAGAGAAGGAAACTTAACTATGCATACTGGGATTCAAATTGATGCTTCTACGGTGGATTTAGATAATGGACTTCGGTTGAATTTTGACCAAATGCTTTCTTGGAATGATGATGAAGTTAATTTACGAGATGCACATCAGGAAGATGGTGAACGAAGAAGGCATGAGAGGACTCGTAGGCATCGATCAAACCATTCACGCAAAGGCGAAACGTGACCACCGCTTGGCACCATCTATCAAACACTGAACTTATCGGCAATGGTCACACAATTGGTGGGAGAGAGCCAGGGCTTGACTAACAATGAATGGAGAATCTCAAGAAGTCATACCCCATTCACCGATAATGTTATGCATGCGACATATCCAAGGAGGTTCGACATGCCATCGATGACTACCTATAAGGAAAAATCGATCCCCTGTAGCACATCATGAGATATGAATGGCTAAAGGATTCCGGGCGAGCGGATGTTGCAATCAAGTGTATATGTTTTCCAATAACTCTCTCTAGAATAGTGACAATATGGTTCACAAGGTTTCTCCCACATCAACATCTAGATTTAACGATTTGGCAACAAAATTTGTGGAGCAGTTCTGAATGCACGCAACTCATCCCAAGGGGTAATGTACCTGTACAGTGTGATCTAGGCTCCAGGAGAACCGTTGAAAGATTATTTGAAGAGATTTCATATAACTGTTATGGAGATCAGTATTCCAAATGACCATGTGCTATTGATGCCAAAACGAGAGGGATACATACAGAATCTGACTTTAGCGATTGGTTAGCTCATAGCTGGCAAGCCGCCTACAACATTGGAAAGCTTTTGCACCAAGGCAGCCTAGTATTTGAGAAAGGAGGACTTAGATCTTTCAATAAGATGAATTTTGCAGGACCAAGTGGAGGGGGAGTGTAGAGCAATATTGCAATAAAGTAATCAGATGTAAGCTCTAGGAAAGTACAAGTGAATGTCCAAAACAAACCAAATCAGCAAAAGAAAGGCAGAGAAAGGTGCCGAGAACGAAAGAAGGATTTTGGAAGAGGAAAGCCTAGGATTATGATGTATAAAACTTACACGCCACTGAATATGACCCTGGAGAATGTCTATTTGTCTACCTGCAATACTATGCACTATAGGAAGCCACCTTCGAAATAATCGACAGAGAAGCAGATACAAACTGGAAAATATTGCTAGTTTCATGAATGTTATGGGCATAACACCAATGAATGCAGGCACCTCTAGGATGTTATTGAAAAGATAATTTGAGAAAGGAAGTTGTAGCAGTTCATAAAAACCCCATAGGATGGCAGGAAGAGGACATCCGACCCCAACCGAGGACAAGTATCGCACAAGGCTGAGGAACCTGAGTGGACTAGAGGAAGATCGGTGATCAATATAATAGTTGGTGGATCGCATCCGGCTGATAAAAGTTGGCATGAGATGGAGCGCTACATTAGTGCGACTAAGCATGTGGATTTTGAATGCTATTCAAACATGAAGGATGGAGCTTCAGCAAAACAACAATGTGTAGTGATAGATGATATCCTCTTTAGAGATAGAGATGCAGAGAAGGTAGAGGCTCCAACGATCCACCCAATGGTCATTTCGACCATGATCGGTCCCGCTTTTGTGAAAAGGATATTGGTTGACAGTTAAAGTTCTGTAAAAATAATTTTCAAGAAAGCTCATGATCGGTTGGGAAAGGAAGCAAAGGATTTGAAACCGTCTAAAGCCCACATTCTGTTGGTTATGTTGAATTACCTATAGAGTTGGGAAACGGTAGGAGAGTTTGTATCTTGTCGTTTGTTGTTTTGGATGTTGACTCCACTTACAATTTATTTCTAGGTTGGCCGGCCCTAGTAGAATTTTGGGCAGCCCTTATCCCATGGTGTTTGACTTTGAAGTTCCTAACCAATAACGGAGTTGTCCATGGTGACTAGGAAACATGACATGCCTACTATGTAGCTGAGTTGAGGGATGCTCAATGTAAAGAGAAAGGAAAGGGGTGGACAACACTGTCTGCATCCAAGCTACCAAAAATTGAAAACTAGCGCCTGAGCTTTGGCTCGGGCACCACAGTCAGTTCTATAGAGACATAGATCCTAGATATGTTGAGGAGGAGTCTAAAGAGACCAAGGCGGCAACGCTTGAGCAGATAATTGATATTGTAGTCAGCCACGATGACCCGCCATGGGTCCTAAATATCGGATCACAGCTTAACCCCGATGATGAAAGAACTTACTGGATTTCTCCAAACGAATCTTGACATGTTCTCTTGGACTCACTTTGACATATGTGGAATCTCGCCTTCCATTATGAGCCATGTATTGAATATCGACCCGAGGCATGTCCTGGTGAAACAAAAAAAATACACGGCATGGATCCGGAGAGATCCACTGCTCTCATAGAGGAGATGGATAGACTCAAAGACAACGGGTTTATCCATGACGCCATCTACCGTAAGTGAGTATCTAATCTTGTACTTGTGAAAAAGGTGAATGGAAAATGGATAACATGCATTGATAATTCAGACTTGAACAAGGCGTGTTCAAAAGACCATTTTCCCTTTCCGAGGATCGACTAGTTGGTGGACTCAACCACGGGACACAAATTGCTATCTTGCGTAGATGCATGCTCGAGATATTACCGAATCCCAATGCATATTCCCGATCAAGAGCACACCAATTTTATCACCAATGTTGGATTATATTGCTACATGTTGATGCCATTTGAACTAAAGAATGCAAATGTGACTTACTAGTGCTTAGTCAACAGGATGTTTAAAGGCCAGACTGGAAAACCAATGGAAGTGTTTGTGGATGATATACTAGTGAAGTCATGACGATCAAGAAATCACATTAGAAATTTGGTAGAAATGTTCGACATCCACCGACATTACAAGACGAAAATTAATCCTTTAAAGTGATCTTTTGGTGTAGCATCAGGGAAGTTTCTGGGTTTTATTGTTAATGCCCGTGGAATCGAAGCTAATCCCGAGAAGATTCAGGCTATCTGCGATATGCAAGCACCAAAGACTATCAAATAAGTGCAAAGTCTAAATGGGAAAGTTGCTGCATTAAGCCAATTCATTTCCAAAGAAACTGACCAATGCATCTCTTTCTTTGACTTGTTAGTAAAGAGAACAGAAACTTTAAATGGACATAGGATTGTAAAGACGCATTTCAAGTTTTGGTGGATCATTTGGAGAGACCCCCCATCATGTCAAAGCTGGTGGATCATGAAATTTTATACAACTATTTGGCTGTGTCGATACATGTTATGAGTGTGCCTTACTTCATGAGGAGAATCGAATTCAGAGACCGGTTTACTACATTGGAAAGCGATTAACGAGAGTTAAAAGGAACTACGTGAAATAGAAAACTGGCGTACTGCTTGTTGATCACATCACGAAAGCTCTGCCCTTACTTCTAGGCACACCCAATCAACTTTTACACTGACCAACCATTACGATAGGTCCTACAGTGACCAGGGTTAGGTACTGGATGATTTTATAGAAGAATTCACTGTGCAAGATGATTCCCAAGGAATAGCGGAATCCCTACCATACGGTGGAATATGTATACTGATATAACATCCAATAATCATTGTTCTGGAGCTGGAATTGTGCTTGTAACTCCTGAAGATTGATCGATCTATTATGCTTTAAAGCTTGATTTACCAACGATAAACAATGAAGCTGAGTACGAGGCTTGATTGTCGAACAATAAATCGTTAGAGAACTAAGAAGTTTCTCCAAATCGTTTGCGATTCACAGTTGGTAGTACACCAAGTCAAGGGAGATTATCAAGCTAAAGGACAATGGCTTGCTCCATATCTAGCCCAAGTGCAAGACCTATTGATTGAATTTGAGTATTACAACATTTCGCATATTCCGCGGGGACGAAACAGAGACATTGATTCATTAGCAAAGTTTGCTACCACCAATTATGCACAAATGATAGGCCTAGTTCTAGTAGAGGTACTAAATGCCCTGATTATAAATTTGATAGAAATTGACCAAGTACTAGAAACAGAGCCTAAAAAGGAATAATTGATGACTCGTTTTAAAGATTATTTGCTATGGGGAGTTCTTCCTAAAAGAAGGAACGAAAAGCTACAAATCCTTCGCAAAGCTTCGTGGTATATCATGCAAGAAGGAATTAAGTACAGAAAGGGTTTTTATGTTCCTCTACTTCGGTCTATCGCTCATGATGAGATAAAACAGGTCCTATAAGATGTTCGTGAAGGGGAATGTAGCAATCATACTAGAGGGCAAACCCTAGCAAAGAAAATACTCCGTTATGGCAATTGTTGGCCGACAGTTAATCGAGATGCTGTCGATTATGTAATGCGATGCAACAAGTGCCGGACAAATGCAAAAGTTCCAAGAGCTCCACCGACCAAAATTACACAAATGGTCAGCCCCTGACCGTTTTCCTTCTTGGGCATAGATATTATTGATTCCGTATAGATCTCTAAAGGTGGTGCAAAGTATGCTATTGTTCTAGTTGATTACTTCACTGAATGGGATGAAGCAAAACCTTTAGCCACGATCACAACTAAGAAGGCTATAAATTTCATTGTCCGAAACATCATCTATCGCTTTGGTCTTCCATGAACCATTGTAACAAAAAATAGGACTTAATTCGATAGTGCAGAATTCAAAGACTTCTGCCGTCAGCATCGTAGTAAAAAGTGATTTGCATGGTTGCTCACCCTCAAGCGAATGGATAAGTTGAAGCTCTGAAAAAAGTCATAAAGTCCATTCTGAAGAAGCATTTGGAAAAGGCTAGAGTAAGTGAGTGGATGAACTCACAACAACGTTATGGGCTTACAGGATCACCCACAAGTCCACTGATAGCCATACTCCATTCGCCCTTGCTTACGGTTCTAAGGATGTTATTTATGTTGAGCTCGAAGTTCCTTCTCATCGATTAAGTTATTATAATCCCAGAACAAACAAAGATATCCTTTTTGAATCACTAGACTTTGTAGATGAAAAAAGTGAGGAATCTGATTTTAGGGAAGCTGCACACCGATATCGAGTCGCCAGATGCTACAACACTAAAGTCTGACATATAACCTTTGAAATCAGAGATCTCGTCTTAAAATGGGTTTTTCTTTCCCCATCACATACGAATCCAATCTTGGAAGGACCATATGTCATCGAGCAGAGGCTTGGGGAGGGAACCTTCAAGCTGGCGACTGTTAATGACATCACACTCCTAAGAGCATGGAATAATGAGCACTTGCGACGCTATTTCACTTACTTTATTTCCTTTTCATTCAGCCATATTTTGTTTTCGAATTTTCTTTAGCATTTGTTTTTCTAAATATGTAATAAGAGAAGTTATGTTACTACATTTTATTCAGCAATATAACTTTGAATTTTCTATCATATCCAGGACCTGTCATTGCAGTACATGTTGGTTGTGATATACGACCAGTTGAATATCACTATCGATGGGATCGACTTAATTCTAAAGCGATTGAGATTCAACTGGTCACTTATTGAATCAAACCCCATACTTAAAAGTAGAACGATAGACTAAAGAAAACTGAACACGATAGTTTTCAAAATAAGTCACATTCCCAGAATGTGGATATGAGTATAAATGCCAAACGGGTATGACCGACAACCTATGAAATGACTCTCATCCTTAGAGTATGGATATGAGCATAAATAAGAGAAAAGGGCATGACATGACCGCCTATTAACTGACTCTTATCCTCGGAGTGCAGATACGTGTATAAATAAATAGATGAGTGCGGTTCGACTGCTCACTATTCCATAAACTCTAGCCTGAAAACGACAGTAGAAGTATAACTTCGCAACGGATGGAGTTCGATCATCCACCACCTAACTCCGCTAACCCAAGACTGAGGGCAAGAGCACAATTACTCAGACTGCTGAATTTGACAAGCATAACACTAAGGCTCGAGCTTAGTGTTTGATACAACTTGATTCCACGACCTTAGGAAGGCCTTGGGATAAATAAATCAGATCGATATTTGATCCAATAAGCAACGAATCACAAATACATTAAATGGAAAACATGATAGCTAGATCATTTAAACAAATGTATTCAAGAATTCCACACAAAAATAAAGGAATGCTTGTATACACTAAAACTTGCTACACACAATACAAGTTTATCCAAAATGAGAAATAAAAATGGGAGTCGTACCCAAACAAACACGACCAACGAAAAGAAAATGTAGCCATCCAAGCTATGTACATATCACATCAATCCAAAGATTATTTCTTGGATTTCCTATATTTCCTTTGCTTCTTTGGAGTGGCTCCTTCCCAATATTAACTCGATCCTCTCTTTGACCCTTTTTCGCCTCAGCTTCTCTTCGAAGAAGCATCATTAGCTTTATGGACCGAAGCGGCATCATCTTTAGAAGTAGGAGGAATCAAGGAACTCTCGGCACCAAAAGTGGAGGGAACTCATCTGAGGGAATTGTCCCGTCATGAGGGATCATCTGGAGTGGGATAGGATTCGGTTCATTGAAATCAAAATCAACAGGCTCGGTTTTGCCTTCTTTTTCACTAATACTCCCTCTCAACGTGCTCTTTCATGCTGAGCTCATTAGTAAGGTTGGAAGAACCATGGTCATAACATCCTCATCAAAGGAAATTTCATGGTATGGGTCACTTCTTTCCTTGAACAATGCCTCCATGGATTGATCATAAAAAACAAAGACGTTTTTTGAGCACCCTGAACAGCGACCGAAGTTGTAACTCAATAGATTCTGTCACGACCACTTGTGATCCCAACTGAGGCTCTTGTGAGGGAACAGGAATGACACATGATAGATTTAAAGCCGAAAATAATAGGAAAAAAGATTAGAAAGATCGGCCAATAACACCCCAACTTTTTGAAAGACGGGAAATGTCGACAGAATACCTTCCTCGAAATGGCTCCCAAGTTAAGCCGATATTTCCTCAGAACTACGTTTGGAAACTAGAGAAAGCCGAGGCTTGTTCAAATCATACCCGGGGATGGTTGAAGAATCTGTCATAGAGCTAGACCTAAGGTGCTAGGGCCAATTCAGTTGTAATATCGGGTTGTGCCTACCTAGATCCTTCACCCATTTCGTGCGAAGAAGAAACAATAGATTCTTTCTAAATTGCAAGCTGGATATCGTGCGATATTTTGGGTTCATCGCCCAATCGAATTTCACTTTCACGCCTAGATAGGTCAATATCCTCCGTTTTAAGAAGTTTCTTTTCTTCTGCAACAAAAAATTCCCAAGCGCGTAAGAGCTGGTAGAGATAATCATCACCAAGCCATGTTAAATTTCTATGCCTAAGAACATTGGCATTGTAAAGAACAAGAAGTGGGTCGAGCTCATTCATTTTCTCCTCCCAAATATTATCCTTGACAGCTTCTACTTCAACTAAATAAGTGCATCAATTTTTTTGGCCATTTCAATGGTCATGTCCCTCTCATGTCTAACGTTCACCAACTCGTCACAAGAATCTTAAGCGATATTGTGAGCATCATCTTTCTCCTTATTTACATACTTGAGTTTGGACCTAACTTCCGCTACCGCCTTCAAGGCTATAGATTCATTACTTCGAGCTCTATCCCTCTCGAGTGTTATTTCATGATTTTGATGATGTAATACCTGAACCGTATAAAGATGACTAGATTTCATCTCCTCCATAGATTTGACAGCAGCATTAGGTTTTCCCTCAGCCTCTGCTAGGGATGTCCCGGAAGCCTCTAACTCATTTGACAAAGTATCATTAATTCTTATATTTTGAGATTCTTGGCGTTTTAACTTTTCAATTTCCATGTGCACTCAAAAGATACCCTCGACATTTTCTCTACTACCTTCATCCATTCATGGTACTGCATAAGGATATCAGTAACACAGTCAATGGTCATTTTATAAACATGGTATAGGACCCTCTTCAGGAAGGGAGCAAAAAGAACTCGTTAAAACATAAGTTTGAAAAATATTCACGAAGTTGTGTACTGCGAGCAGCTGGACTAAGCGTAAGATTTTCAGTAGAGGTTTCGACTTCAGTACTTTCCTTGCCGGGTCTTTGGGTGGTAACATATTCACCATGACGACGACGATCACTGCACCATTGAGAGTAAGAACGAACCAAAGGCTGTGGTGGAATTAAAGCGGGAAGAGGACGACGTGAGGGATCGATAGGTAAGTCCTGACGATCAGTTGGATTATCGAATCCTTTGGAGGAGGATTTCGATCTTGATTGATGTTTGTCTTGGAGTGGCTTATCCTTATCACCTCTATCTTGATGACCTAGTCCCGGCCGGAGCGATAACTATAATAATAGTACTCTCGACTACCACCTTGACGGTAAGAGCTAGAATGTCAACCAGAGGATTGGTGGTGTATTTCCTAGAGGGAATCAGATATGTTCCTTTTCTTCACCATCGTTTCTGCAAAGGAAAACATAAATTAATCGACTTAAAGCATTAAAAAGCACAAGTCAAGCATAATTCAATGTTGAGGGGTGTAAGTCTGTGCAAGTGTCCTCGTGTTACCCCTCCTCGACATACTAGGTGCAAGAGCTTTGCTCATTGAAGTAACTTCTCCTCTAGAAGTTGAAATCTCTGTGCTAGTTCTAGTTGGAGAGTCCGACCCTTCGATGCTCACATCAGTAAAATAAAATGCATCAATGTCATATGGAATTGGTAGAGCATACAAAAAATCAAGTGGTAGACTTGAATGCTCTGGCGGTTAAGAAGACGATTCATCTCGAACAATCTTAGGAGTCATCGACGACTTGGATTGATCAGAAAGATGACTCTTTGGACAAATGTTTTTTTCTCCTATCGGCAACCGAGGGTTATAAGGTCTGCGAGGATCTAATATAAAGATAGTGGATACCACTTACGTCTTTCCATCCATTATCGAGCGAAATCGAGTGGACAACAAACAAAGAACCACTAGCATTTAAAGGTGCAAAATTTGCTCCATGCGCCAGCTAGAATCTGGCGCCTCTTTGCTGACTTAAGAAATGTAAATGAAAGACTCCATGTTTGTCGCTTGAAAGAGAATATGAACCAAATGTCATTGATGAATGGAGGACGGTGAAAAAACTCCATAAATACCATATAAGTATAGTTGAGAAGAGTATAGCCGTTCGATGAAGCTGCGTTGGAGCTATCCTTAAATAATGGAGAATTTCCGAATGTATGAGTTAAATGGCAAGATGCATCCACCCTAGTTCATGAAATTGTTGCGCGCCATATATCCTTTTGAGGGTCTATGATCCCGGTCATCCTATGATGGAATCAACACATCGTCAAAAGTAATTACGTGCCTTATGAAAATTCGGGGAAGAGTATCTTCCTTAGTTTTAGAGGCTATAAAATCAGTAGCGTTCTTTAGAATAACTGCATCCTCTAGAGTGTCGGGTGTAGGATCGACAATTTCGAAGGAAGAATAGGAACTACATCAGAAAGGTCAAATTGACGGCTTAGGCTTTTTGGCTACTCTGAATAATGACTAGAGGACGAACTATCAGACCCCGTTGTAGAACTTTGACTCCACGTAAGGATTATCCTGCTGAGATGATGATCCAGCTAGCACAACTGCAAGATGCCCAGAACGTCTAGAACCTATTGCTATCAAACTTGGTAAAAATCAAGATTAAATAAAGTAACATGTGCCTCCCGATGCATAGTGCGTGATAGTGTGGTGTGGTAAAATGTTACGTAAGGTCGTAATAAGTTATATGAAACTAATAACAGAAAAGACGATAAGACTTCGAGGTTCGATCGAAGTGACCGTCATTCCTGATCATCTCAGCTGTTTAACTATGTAATTAGGGAACAAAGCAGTTTGAGTTTCATGATTAATTATCGACAAGTAAAATGTGATTTTTATTTTCAAATCATTGACGAGCTTCAACAGAACAGTCAAAGACATTTATTCTTGTCAAATTTTGAATGTCACATGTTACCGACTATGCAGCACAAGTCGTGTACAAGTCATATGTGTTCATTGGAATATGCAAGGTCGAAGCTTATCATTGAGTTCTAGTTTATTTATTTAAGTTCCATTTTTAGAGCCTATGTGTTGAACACTGATCGTTCGCTTCATGCCTCATTATCGATCGTTCTCCTAGACCACATCCACTGATCGTTCACAATTGACCATGTTAAACGGTCGTTCTCCTTAACCTTCCATAATGATCGTTGTCTTCACAAATCAAGAGTATTACCGATCGTTTAAGTATAAACATCCCACATCTAAACAACAGCTCCACTCACAATGATTGGTTGAACACACATCAACTTCCCTAACTCTGCTACTTCGTCCTCCTCAACAAAAGATCAATTAAGGCCACCGCCTCCTCTAGTCTCCATCTCCATAAACCTTTTTCAATCATTTTACTGGTCGGTTCCATCATAGAAGATGAAGGCCATGACATTGATGATGCACAAAGTCGCATCCTTGAATCATAAAACAAGTTCAAATTATCGTACCTTAATTTGAGATCTGAGAAAAGAAGATAGATTCGAATTCAAATCGTATTGAGATCTGGAGAAGTAAGGCAAAGTTTCTTGAATAAAGGAATTCGGATCATTATTTGGATCGGTAAGGGAAAAAAGGAGGGAGACCTGTTTTTTCTTTTTCTACCTCAGGTTGGAACGATGTGAAATGAACTGAAGGATGAAGGAAAAAATGGCTAACTACATATGCTTATATAGGTAGGTTATATACCGATCGTTTGTGCCCCAAAATTTTGCCAATCATTTCGTGGTAACGATTTTACATCGATCGTTTAACAACTATGAGAGATCTAAAACTCCTCTGTATGTCCTAACGATTGGTAATGATCATAAAAAAAGAGAAATAATAACGATCGATGATGATTATTTTTATAAAAAAGGGCAAAAAAGATTGGTAGGGATTGTTTATAAAATTTCAAAACTTGACAATAACACGTGAACGTAGACTGTGATCGGAAGTCGAGCATAAATGCACATACGTGCTGGCATATGCTTCAAAATTCAATTCTTTGAAATCAACAAAAATTAAATGTTCTTTGAAAAGAGTGGAGAAGAGTTTGTGAATATATCTTTGTAAAATTATTTTAATTTAAGAATTAACAAAGTGATTTTAATTAATTAAAGAAGCTTAGTAAATGCTTATATGCTTAGCCATGCTTGGTCTCTATGTGAAATTAAATCTCCGATTTTATTATTTGTTTTTTGATAGTTAAATAATCGATTATCAAATATTGGTCAGTTTTTAAAACTATTATTGTTGGTTCAGAGAGACTGGGATTGGATATATTATCTGAAATTACTTCAAACTGGCATAAGCATTCGAATTGGAGACATCTTGAAGATGATGGAACAGAGACAAAAATCTTTGAACTACAGAGGCTACTTGCTACTAATCCTAAGGGTGATTTCAAAAAGAATATAGTAGAAGTAGTGCCTTCGGTTTGTTCATGTCTTGAACAACTTGTATGGATTGATGTTGGCATTGCATTATTGTCTTGAGGGTAGTGTTATTATTCCAAGACAGATTTGCTAAGAGAAAAGGTAATCGTTGCCTCATGAGCCTCACACCCAAGAATGAATAAAATTAGTGGAGATATAGCAAGGAAATGTCGGTCTCACCTATTAGGGTACGTCGTCACCCTTCTAAAACACTTGTAACAAACCGTATTTTTACATATCGAATGATCACAAATTATTATTTTTAAATCCATATGAGGTCGTATAACTCTATAACTTTGGAAAATGCCTATTGGTGATATATTCTATCATTAGAATTTCCCTAGATGATTTTACCATTGGAAATTTGTATCGTCCATAATTTTTGAGAAGAGCCAAATTAGCATTCGGGGCCACTTCCATTGAAAAGATACGATGGTTTCTCTTTCTGTAGAGTGGTCATAATAGAGATTTGAACTGTTTGGCTAGGAGATGAAGCTATCTAAAAATAGGAAGTTTTAGAGCATCTTAATGGGTCAATGAGATTGGGGGCAAGCCCACTAATCCATTATGGGTCTGGAGACCATATATGGATAAACCATCATTCTCGAATCACTTTTATGCCCTCTTTGCCTCCGCTAACGCTTCCTCTACTTAAAACCTTCTCTTTTCTCCTCCAAATCAATTATAAATAATAGATTAAAACTAAATGAACAAGGGAATTCATTAACGACTTTTACATCTACATTTTTGGGAAGATAAAATCTCTTCTTTTTCTTTCTGGGGTTTGCATTAATTTTCGTGGAAAACTTGGATTTTTTGGTGTTTTGGTGAGTGACTTATCATCTCTCACCTCATTATATATGTATAGGTTTTGATATGTTTTACACTCATTTTTAAAGTCAAATTAAAGTTTTAAAGCTGTTTTCAAAACCAAATCTAGCAAAATGAATCTTAAATTGTTTAAAGTACCATAATCATGTTGTTAGGTGTTATCCTGTCTTTTGGCAAGGCCGTGGTATCATTGACTTAGTTAGAAATGGACAGTTATCATTTTTAGGAATCAATTATACATAGTACAATGGACGATGGTCGGACGAACCCGAACCGAGTCCTAATCAAGCTGCAATTAGTATGGAGTGAATGGCATAATCCCATGAAGTTAAAATTCAAATTTCAAGATGATCGGAATTTATATGCTTGAATTACGGACAAAGAAAATATTTATATGAATTAGTCTGGAACGATCCATAAAATAGTTCAAATCAGCGAAAATCGATCGGTATCTCAAAATCCAGAAGGCCAATCTACTTGAAACTTTCAAAGCATCAATGTCTAAAAAACTGATTGCATATCAAAATCTTGAGATATGAAGAAGGCCTATCCTTTTAGGCCGATCATTTTAGCCGATCCTTCATAAAGATTGGCGTAGCTCTGTGAACATTTCAAATGTAGCAAGGGCCGATCCATATCTCGCGATTTATTACTCAGAATGACTTCATATTTTAGAGGCAAGTTTAGGAGGCATATGATACCTCCCAAAAACGATTGCACATTATTTGGAGACAAAAATAACAATCGATATAACTATAGCTGGTCGTTCTTAAACAACAAGTTAAGGCCATCGATCATTATGGTGGACCCCTATGCACCTGGATAGCCTTCTGCCAAAATCTTGGCGAAATATCTCATTATCTCTCCTTATAAGTACAGTCCTTTTAGTTCATTTTTAGGATCTTTATGCTACTTATTACTCTATCTCCATTGTAATCATGCACTTTCTATTTTCTATTGCTGCAATCAGATTTATAAGTTATTAAAAAAGGATAATCTCCAAACCGGGCATAGGCCGCCTATGTCGAACCACTATAAAATTTTGTGTATCTGATTATAGCTTATTCTCTATTGCTTGTTAACTCACCTACTCAGTTTGATTTTGCTTTTCTTCATTTACTTCTCTACAAAAACTATTCTTCGATGCTTGTGACTAATTTAGTTGCAAAAATTAGTAGTATCGTTTCCTTTTTATATGATAAGTTGTATTAGGGATGTAATTGCATGATGATTTGCTATATTTAATGTGTATTTGGGTGCTTGGATGTTGGATGTGATGTGTGTGCATGTTGTGTTTTTGTAAATGCATGTATGGTTGAAATGCTCAACTGAGCGACTCAGAGTGAATAACCTTGAAACTAGGCTTTGAAAGATTAGGACCAGAGCATTTGGAGTTATACTTTTGCGTAGGTGATGCATGAGAGTTGAAACATAAAGTATAGCGATGAAATCGGTGTGATTTGGAGTGTGGGTCGTTCTACAGGGCTTCGGGTCGATTGGTGGTGGATCGGTGGTCGGTCATAGAAACAAGGTCGGCACGTGGGGTGGCTCGATGGCCGGTCTTGGAAACCTAGCTGGCAGGCAGTCAATATTGAAAACCGATCGGCAGGTGGTGGGTCGATGTTTGGAACGAGAGCATGGTCAGTGATTTGGCGTGGGGCATGTTTCACCATTGGTAATCAGTGGTTGGCTTAGTGGTTGTGTCCCACTTGGTTTGGTCATAGGATGGACAGATAGAAGTGGAGCACAGAGTTAGCTATGCATAGCAAGACTCGGTTTGCTTGGTAGTTCGAGGACTTAGTTTAGCATAAGGATGAACGACCCTAGAATGGCTCTTGATGACTTTGAGATGGCAACCACTGAAGTACGAAGACTTCGATAACTCGATGTGACGAGTGACTATAGCATTTGGTGGTGGACTAAGAGGATGAGTTCTACATGATAGCTCGTAGAGTAGAACATGAGATTATGATGCTCATGAGTAGGACATGGTAGTCTGCGTGTACCATGGGAACTCTTTGTGTATCCAAGTGTTTGGACGTCTACATGTGTCCAGTCTTTAGCCATCTGCATCGACAAGAGTGAGCGTCTGTGCAGTAGTTCTACTATCGGTACATATGCTAAGGGATTGATGGATAACTCTATGGTTGCGATACTCATTTATGGGATATGATTGTATATGTGTACCTATGGTAGTCTGTGTGTACCCATATTTTGGACATCTACGTATTTCCAGTCCCTAGCCATCTGTGTGGGCAGTGATTTGAGCATTTGAGAGAATAACGTACGTTTGAAGTGCTTGAGTGAGATATGCGAGACTATGTGATAGATGTTGTTTTTACTGTGTACTTGGTATGTTGTGTGATACCCTTATACCCTATATTTTTCTCTTGTGATAGTAGTGCAGCATATATTGTGTTCATGTGCCAACTCTTTGGATGTAGGGTCAGGTATGGTTGTTCACACCCTATATCCTATTTATACGAGTTTTATAGCACTTTGAAATGATATATCGCTCATACCAAACTGTTTTCTGACCCGAGGTTTTATGCTTTGCTTCTTATTATCTTGAGTACTCTTAAATGAGTAGACTAGGGATAACAGATCTAGATAGCGCATGGAGTGTATGGAGTACGAGTAGGAGGCGACGCTTTCATATATCTATACTTGGAGCTTACCATGGCTTAGAGCTATATTAGTACTTGTATTATTATAGATAGTTATAGAGTTATTAGGGAGATTTGGGATGCATAAACTCTTTATTTCAGTTTTTGTATAGTATGTGAACCTGATGCACACAGATGTTCTTATTTGCGGTTAATTTGATTATATCACTGTCTCGCATATTTTACATCTATGTTATTGTATTATATTTTACCTTCGCTCTATGAGATGTTCTACATGTTCTTTCATTTATATTTTCTCTACTTTTTACCCTGGCTACCATCCCACATCAGCCGAGTACCTCCACAATGCATCGCATATGCATATAAGGTGCTGGAGGTGTAGGACGGTTGTCACATTTGGTACCAGAGCTTAGGTTGCGTAGATGACCTAAGTTGGTACTTGAATCCATTGGAGACAAGGAAGCAGTTATTGCCTTAGAATGGACCGAGCGATATATGAGAGAGCATACCTGTTATATTTTGTTTTCCAAAATTATATAGTTGTGTGTGTCTGTGTGTGTATATATAGCATATAAGTTGCATTGCATTCATGGATGCCAACTATTCCTTTTAGAGAGACTGGTCATTCTTACTATAATTTATAAGGATGGGTCAACTAACAAGGAGCGCTACTAGGAACTCCATCTCTGAAGTTGAGGAGGGCTAGGGTCGAGGGTGGCTAACCCTGATTGTAGAACATGTTCGCTAAGATGATCCAAAGCATGGTTCAAAATGCCCATGTTGCTCTTACTACAGCAGTTTATGGCGGCGTAGAACATCCTCTATCTTGAGGCCCGAAGCTAAGTGCTACAGATGCTGCAGTCATCTATAGTATTAGGTTCTGGTGAAAAAATACGGCAATGTTAATGTTATCTATGATATTAGAAGCATATAAATATGAAATAAAATAAACATAGAATTAAAACATATTTTCTGATTACATTTCAAATTAATATTCTATATTCAGTTACATAATCCCAAAAGGTTTCTTAGATTTTGACCAAATATAATTATTACAAATTATGCCAAGAGCGACGTATGAAGATGCCCCTTTGGATGATCAATACTAAATAGACATATCAGTCATAAATACATCACAGCGAAAATAAAACTAATTACCCTTATATAGCTAACTTTGCGCCTACACTTCTTTGGAAGCATATTCGTCCAACCTGCTAAACTTGAAAAAACTTAACCCTCAATCTACTCAAATTAATTCTGAGCACCAGAGAGTTTAAGCTGAAAACATAAACTTCAAGTCAGACATAAGGCCTGGCGTGAATAATATTATTACATCAAGGTTTAGTGATATTAAGTGAGACTACGCCGCCTAGCGGCATGAGTTTTCCCTCACTAATATCTCTTTTAAAACATATCTTTTGCAAATCAGAATCCTGCAATCAAACTTATTTAAGAAATAATAGCAATATCACATATGTCAAGTAATCAATGAACTATCTACCTGAACAATATAATTTTGCTTGCGTAACTATTAACAATTGGCTGACTTGTCCCACAAGACAAAATAAATAATCTAACTTCTATTAGGCGTACTTCTAGACAGTCTGTCCTTAACTTACTTCTCCCAGGGTCAACTAATCCTAATGGTTTTGCAGGCTCACCTATAATTTATCTTTCTCTGTATATTCCTTTCTGTGTGTAACATCATTTTAGTCTTACCTATGACAAAGCCCAATACCCTAGAATTTTGGACTTATATTAGCTAGGGGCTATTAGCTAAAGTATATGGCACGACCTTATATCAGTCTCATCTAGTATTCTAATATCCGAGTCATTTACTTAGGGTTAACTACCCTATCAAATTTTCCTTGAAAACATTTCTTTCAAATTAATTTAACCCTTTAAATCGTACTTAAACAAGAAAAATATACTCTTTGCTTTACTTAAATATCTTTGCCATGATATATGCTTTACACAAAACAATGTTGATGAAAACCTAAATCAATGGGGTTATCTGTGCCTTTAAAACAAGTTAAAGCCCTTCTTTAACTTAGAAAAAAATTAAGTTTTAAATCCAATATATCACCTTCGAAATTCTTGTTTAAAAACTTTAAACAGACCCTTTCAAATCCATTGGAAGAGCCCTTTCAAAATAGATAATCCGCTCTCCCTTGAAATACTAGGCCGAAAGGCCAAAACATACCTTTCGAAAACATTAAAAAATAGACCATTCGAAATCATTGAAAGTATCCCTTCGAAAGATTTATAAAACCTTAGGCATCCTAATTTCAAAATACTTTAAACTTTCCTTTCAAAAGCATTGGAAACCTTCCGTTTGAATACTTAAGTAGACCCATTTGAAAACATTAGGGTACCTCTCCTTCGAAACCTACATTATATAATTTTCGGAAGTATTAAAATTCCTTTCTTAAAACCAACCTTTCAAAAGGATTGGGTTCAAGTAAAAGCTTGTGGAACATAACTTCGAAGCCATTTAAAACCACTCTTTTTCGAAACCTTTGGGTTAGACTTTTAATACATATAAGGGTCTTAAAAGAACTAGGTCTAAGCCAATTATTCCTAAGTAAAAGTAAGTGGATGGTATCGAAACCAACCCTTTCGAAATCATGGAGAAGCTGATTCAAAGTTTAAGGTAAAAGAACCCTTTCGAAAACATTGATTCGAAAGGTTGAATGTGGCAGTAGGGGCTTCGACTCCTTCGAAAACTTGTTTTAAAAATAAAAGGCGGTAACCCATTCGAAAACCTTTTCTTCATATAAACAAAAGCAAGTTGGTTAAGTCAAAAGCTCCAACCCTTCGAAAGCCTTATTTATAACCAAAATAGTTTCGAGTTTTTAAGAGGTATTTCTACCCCTACAAAAGCATGTTTTGATTTTTTACCTTCCGCCTAACTCCAATCCACTACATACCAAGACATTGATAGCATATGTATTGGTTTCGACTTGGTTGGAGGCGAATGTATAGTGTCGAAAGGTGGCTGCTATAACTGGCGAAGCAGTAATCCTTTACAAAACTGACTTTTGACCTTTTAAAGTAATATCTTTCCAACTAACTTGCCTTATTTGTCAACATATAATTGGTTTCCAAATCTTTTACAAATCCTTTCTAAAAGTGCTACCGAATTCAGTAATTAATAGTTTTAAAACATTTAACAAATTGCTAGCATACCTTAAATTATTTTATATCTTTAATAAAATACTTAGGAAAGTTCTCCAAAAATTCCCATAAACCACATTTTATATGTTCCTAAAATATTTAAATTTCTTACCTAAAGCTAACATATAATAGCTAAAAATAATTCAAACCCAAATTTAACCATTTTCTATACGAGAAAATTCATTATAAATCCACAACAATTCAGAAAAATATAAAGCTTGAAACCCATCTCTAAAATAGTGCTTTTGACCTTACATCAAAAACACAAGCCACTTAGATGTAATTTAATTGGTTTTTCAAATTAACATTATCATGAAATCTATATGAAACAACATAAATAATCAACAATCACGTATATCCATTTAAAAAATCAAAACATGGAATTGCAAAACATATTTGAATCTCATCTAGAAACCTAAAATAATAAAAATGAGATGTAATCTATTATTCACTTTATCTTGTTTTTAAGGAGTTTGAGATTTGCCCTTGAATTGATTTGATTAAACTTCTTTCTTGAATTTTTTCTTATCTTCCCCTTGTTTTCCTCTAATGGCGGCTGACCAAGCTCTAGATTTCTTTTTTTGTTTATGAATATTGTAAATGAAGTTAGAATAAGGGTTTAGGGTATAAGAACTTAGTTTATTTCTATTTTACCCTTATCGCGTTCCTCTTACTTATTTCATTTTAGTTCTCTTTGGGTTATAGATTACTTAAGATACGGCTACCTTAAATTATTCAAATCTCAATCCCTTAACCATTTACATTATTTTATTTTATTTATCTAATTAAACGTCCTAAATAATGTTAGCCAAAATTAGAGTCATTACAGATTCTTCTCCTTAAAGAATTCCATCCACGAAATTACAATAAGGTGCTCATTACAATCAATCATAAAGGTAAAACATACCATGAAACAAGTCAAGATAAGCTTCCCTAACCCTACTCTCAGCTTTTCAAGTATAGTCTTTCTCATCGTCACTCCATTGGACTTTAACTAATCTAACTACCTTGTTCCTTGTAACAAACTAGATTTTCGACCCTGGAAAATCTATATTAATACGTCCACTGTATAAAACACCGAGCAGTCGAATGTCGAAAATACCAGTTCATTAGAGGTGAAGAAGAAAGAGATAGAAGAAAAAAATAGAAACAACAACATATAATCTCACAATCATAGTGGAACAAAACATAACAGATAATAACATATTTTATACAAAGAATCTGTAATAGTTTATACACTTAAAATTATCGAAGTACAACCATCAATACATCAAACTTGATAGTTATATATCTTGTCCTTACACAGCAGAATATAAGTCAAGTACGAAAAATACGTCTGAAACTCATGCGGCTAGTCTCCTGAGTTCCATAGCATTTATCCAGAATCCGTAATACTCGGTCTGACCCGAGCATTATAATAAAATAACATCTGAGTCAGTCTGGAAAAACCAGCGTGAGAAAACACACTCAATTTGAATCATCAGAGTTATCAAAATCCTTTGAAAAACAAAGGTATCTCGTAAGACCGCGCCACAAACAAACACGATGAGCTTTTAACTTATAACCAAATTTTTTTATATAGAAAATCCAGTGATATTATAATAGTGCCCAAATACAAATACTTATTCAAATAGCCTAAATTGTTACATTAATTAAATTCCAGCATACTGTGATCTACAACCGAATAAAAGGGACACCGAGGATCACTCCATGATCCCCTGCTACACAAGACTGGACTACCCCTTAAACTGGATAGCCGGAATAAGATTACCCCACGGTTGGGATCAACAACCGCCACACAGCCGAATAAAAGGGACTCTAGATGGGGGTAACCTTATCCAACTTGGGTGCGACCCACTTAGCCTTGCCGCATCTTCCATGATTTGAAGTCATTCCTGATTGATGAGGCACGAGGCTAAGCGTTACCTTTTTCGACATATTCACTTAGATTGCTAATTGTCCTCCAATGATAATGTACTGATAGCATTCATCCATGCAAGTCCGTTTCCAGTCCGAATGGAACCGAGGCACTGTTCCTACTACATCCATTTTGGAATCACCCTCAGGATTAGTAGCGATTAACCCTTGCACTTCATTGCTCCATCTTCAATCCCATGCTCTTTTTTTCACATCGAAAACGTACTCGTTGGATCGAAGTGGTTTTCGGATAACTTATCCGATCCTGGTCTCTTCGAAAGAACATTCAAAATTGGCAAATATTGATAGTCGTTTATTTAACTATCAAATTAATCATCCATAAGCAATCATCTGGTCTTAATATAAATTTTCTCAAATATTTACTTTTCAAAATACCTTTAAAGACATCAATTCCTCCCAACATTCGAAAATAATTTTTCAAATACTTAAATCCGTAACAAGACACTTCTCACATCTCACACTTAGAAATATTTCCAAATTTCTATTTTTTGTACTTAGGAAAATATTACCAATCTTATTTTCTAAAATATTTTCAATATTAGCGCCCTAAGGAATTTTCCTATAACTTTCCCGAAAATCTCCGGAATCACAAATAAATTTCCTCTTCTCAAATAATATGCTTTTATAAGCCCCTTTTCGAATCTCGAGAGAATTTATAAAAAACAAAAATTTTATTCACTTCAATTCTATATGTATATATAAAATAAGTATTTTGAAGAAAAATGATTTAGTTTTAAAAACATGTTCGAATAATTATTTAAAATATCAAAAACCCCTTTTATAACATTAAATAACTCATTTTTACATAAATATATAATTTTTTTTCAAAGCTGATTTTAAAAGTTAGAATTTATTAAAATAAGTACTTCATATTTAAAAATTAACTTAATATTTCAATCTCAACTAGCTTAAAATTTCATTGTTTTAAAATAATAAATTTTCCTTTTAAAACAGACACGCTTTTTAAAACTTAAAATATATTTTAAAAATCAAAAGAACCCATTTAATCTTTATAACTTCCTCTCGATTTCACAACATATCGATCTACCTTCGCTTCCCTAATCATTACCATTCCAAAATAGAACCTACTATTTTTCTCATCTTTGTTTTCCTATTTCAATATAAATTCCTCCTATGAATTTATATTGGAATTATCATGCAATATCGAATTTATTCATTATAAACATCGTTTATAAATTTTATAATCCCCTTTGGTTTTACCTGTTTTAAAAAAAAAAAAATTATAAAAATCCATTATATACCTTTATTTCTTATAAATTCCATTAATAATTCCAGCCTATTTTTAGTATTGATTTCAACACTTTTTATATATATTTCCAGAATATCAATTATAAATTCTCTAATATAATTCATTTTAAAAATCTCCAATTATTTATCCAAAATAGTTAAGTATAGCCAAATCAATTGCATTCTTTTCTAATTCATTTTCTTTAAAATAACTCCAATTCTAATATATATATATATATATATATATATATATATTTGTCAAATTATCTTCAATTCCATAAATTTTAAAATATATTTATAGTTTTAAATTTTTATCAAAATTCAGGCCAGTACTACAATAGCATCTAATAATTTCAATCACTGCTACAATCTATACTAGATTATTCTACACAATTCATGTATCACCATATATGAAAAATAAATGATAAATTTGAGGAATCCAGTTGGATCCCTTCAACCAGTTTTCTTGCATCTATAGACGTTAGTACAACATAAAATAAATACGAATCCCACTTCAAGGGGGATATCGCGGTACATAGGGACATCCGCTATTATGCGAGAGCATAGGAGCTTACCCGCTATAATGTGCGGGAATATCACTCCAAGTATAATATATATATATATATATATATGTTATTATATATATATAATATAACCACCCAACCAATTATTAAAATTTATCACCCAATTAGCATCTAATAATTTTAAATTCAACATTTAAATTTTAAATATGGCATTCCAAAGATGAGTAAGAAATCCTCACCTTTGCCTTTTATTTTGCAGCCCTTTTTTTCTCGACTTGCTTTTCACGATTATTAGACCTCATACAAGCAAATTACGGATTTTATTAATCATCAAGAAAATCAAAATTTTGTTTGAATTAAAGTTGACTTAAATTTTTAAACTATTAAAACTATTCTTAAATTCCCTTTGTTTTTCGTTTTTCTTTTTCTCTTTTCCTGAAACCACATTCATTCATGAAAATGATATATATATATATATATATATATATATATATATATATATATATATATATAAATTTCAAACATCAAATTTGTATGTAACTTTCCAAATCATTTAAAATTTCTGTTTCAAAAGTCTTCTCTATATTTTTTTTCCAGTTTAAATATGATTATCAATTTTTTTTAAATTTAAATTTACAAATTCTACAATTAAATCAGTTGCGGAAATATACCTTCCCTAGATTGATAGAAGACCAGAAAGCATACATCGCAACCATCATGACCTCCGCTCTCCCATTGATCGACGGCGAGTCCACTGCCTGCGCGCCCCAGCGACTCCTTCGATCGTTGCTCCTCTTTACATCAAAATCACCAATGCCTTTACCAATATGACTACGACCATCCCCATCGTACGCTCGGCCACCACTTCGGCCAAGCCGTCCATTGTCGCGCCTCTCCACATACATGCGCCGTCACCAGACTAAGTCACCACCTCCACATAGCACTGCCAAAACCACGCTTGGTCGCGATAACATCTCCTCTAGCTAGCATCCTCGAAGAACCTCAGGCGAGCGACTCCGCGAATCTAGCTTTCATTGATTTCAAAAAAATCGATATCAATTTCTGAATTAGGGGAAAAGGAAGACGCGATTTGGTTCGGAATTTAGAAAGATGAACACGACATCCTTTTTCTTATAATCTTATATATATAGTTTCCCTCTAATTTGAATTCTGGTCTAAGAAGAAAGGTGAATGACGTGATTTTAAAATGAGGGAAAGATGCCTTGTGTGCTGCTTGTATACTACAATAGATTGATGGGAAAAGAAAAATGGCCGATGGGAATATAGTCAAGTCAACAAATAATATAAATTATTTAAATTTTAAAACGTTCTGATTTCGTAGCTTAAAATCTCGAACTCCTATATAGGCGTGCCACTAAGCATTTATAATGCTATATCTCTATTCCAAACGTAATGGAAAAGGTTTCGAGTCCTAATTCGACCGAATGGAGAAGATAGCTTTTTGGGCCTACTTATTATATTGAATTTTCGATATTAATTTTAGCGCGTTAATATCTCGTACGTCTAAACGATGGCTCTAAAAGCTACTAAATTGGAAATTCGATAGTAGTACAATATTACGGATTCAATGGAATTGGTTTTGTCGAAATCCGAGACAGTACCCCGGATCGCTATTTTTAAACGTCAATTTGAACAAACTATTTTTTTAAAATTGAACAGATCACTCTTAAATTCAAAATTTAAACTTTTAATACCTTCCTTATTATTAATATTAATTTTAAAAGCATTTAAATCATTTTTATCGAGCTTAAACTCGAGATACAATAATTTCAATAATTAAGTTATCCAATAAATCGCTATATTTAAATTCCTAATCTATTTTATAACTAAACCCAAATTTTCATATTCAAGATCAATCTAAAGTTCAAATCCAATATTTAAAACCCACTTAAATATTCCAAATCAAACGTCGAAAACTCCAGTCGTTACATTTGTTGACCTCTTCTCATTCAGTTCCACTACTAAGTTATCTAACATAGTCAGTGCTATAGTAGCCTATGGATCTCAAATACATTTCCTTATATGATAAATATGAAAAACACTGTGGACTCTTGCCAAACTACTTGGTAACTCCACTCTATACGAGTTTTCCAATCCTTTTTATAATAGAAAATGGTCCAATGAATCTCGGCTCGAACTACACCTTTCATCGATGATATCTTGACGAAAACATGATCTCCAAACAGAGAACTTTACGTCTTTCTGTCTTCTATCATCATAGCTCTTCTACCTAGGCCGAGCTTCCTTCATTCTGGCTCAAATGAACTCAATCTTGTATGTAGCTTGTCTAACCAAATCTGGACCAAGAACTAAACATTCTTCGGTCTTTAACCAACAAATGGGATATTTTCATGGCCTTTCATACAAAGCTTCAAATGGTGCCATCCCTATACTAGCCTGATAACTTTTGTTATATGAAAACTTGACTAAGTGTAGGTGGTTTTACCATGATCCCCCAAAATCTATTACACAAGCTCTTAATAAATCCTCTAAGACTTTATTAACTCACTTCATTTTCCCATCTGTCTGCGGATTGTAGGCGGTACTCATCTTGAGCTTGGTACCCAAATTCTCCTGTTAACTCTTCCAAAACTCACTAATGAATAAGGAATCTCTACCACTTACTATACTACTAGGAATTCCATGCAGTCTAACTATATTCCTCATAAACAACTTAGCTAAAATAGGTGTCTTCCTGCTTGACTTGAATGAAATAGGCAATCTTGGCCAATATGTCCACTATAAGCCAAGTACTTTCATTTCCTCTACTCAACCTTGGCAATCCATCTATAAAATCCATTGAGATAGAATCTCATTGCCATACTAGAACATCTAAAAGCTAAAGTAATCCACTTGGTTTTTGATGTTCAGCTTTTACCTGTTGGTAGTTTCAAACACTATTTCACCCATAAGCCTACATCCATCTTTATGCCTTTCTAGAAGAAACTACTTTTCTTATCCTGACATCTTAGTTTCTCTCAGATGAATGGTGAACTTTGAACGATGGCATTCTCCAAGAACTTCCTTTCTAGTGTTTCCCACATTTGGAATACATAGTCTTCCTTTCATCCTTAACTACTCATTCTGGTCCAGGTTGAAACCTTTCTAATCATCGCTCTCTATTCCATCCCTTAACTTTCTGATCTGTTCAACTAATAATGGATCCTATTTCTGCTTAGAAGCAATTTTTTTTATTCATCACTGGTCGAACTTCTAAACATGACAACATAGTAGTTTCCTTACCATATCTAGCCTTAGTTCTCCACTGTATTCTACATGTAGTCAATGCTTCTAAATCTTTCCACTCGGCTATCATTGCCAACACTACATTTTGTTGTTTCCTGCTAAGTACATCTACAGCATTATTGCCTTTTCCCGGTGTATACTCAATACCAAATTCATAAGCGACTAAAACTCTAACCATCTCTGTTATCTCATATTCGATCCTTCTAAAAGAATGAGTACCTCAGTGACTTATGATCCACGTACATCTAGAATCTTTCTCCTCAAAGGTAATGTCTCTACACCTTCAACGCAAAAATTATTGCAGCTAATTCCAAATATTGAGTCAGATACCTACCCTCATGCGATCTGAGCTGTCGAGAAGCATAGGCAATAACTGTACCTCTTTGCATTAACACAGCTTCTAACCTTATTCCACATGCATTGGTATACAATACTAAATCCTGATTCCCTTTTCGAACAACTAACACATGCGCATTCATAAGTAAGTGTTTCAGCTTTTGGAATGATTCCTCACACTTATCAGTCCAGACAAATTTTACATCCTTTTGCTTTAGCTTATTCGTTGGTGTTGCTATCCACAAAAAATCCTTGATAAATCTCCGATAGTAACCAGCCAACCGAAGAAACCTCTTAGTCTCAGTCACTATCTCGAGTCTCTTCCAATTATTCGCTGCTTCAGTCTTAGCTAGATCTACGGACAACCCTTTCTTTGAGACTACATGACCAAGAAACTTCACTTTCTTCTTCCAGAAATGACACTTTGAAAATTTTGCTTTAAGTTCATGCTGCCTAAACATCTCAGCCCCACTTTAAGATGAACTTCATGCTCTTTTCATCTCTAGAGTATACCAAAATGTCACCTATGAAAACCAATATGTACCTATCCAAATGCTCTTGGAAAACTCTATTCATCAAATATACATAGAGTGCTGGCGCATTAGTTAGTCTAAATGACATTATGAACCATTCGTACGATCCATATCTGGTTCTGAATGACATCAAAGTAATAGTATCCTTAGCCACTCTAAGCTGATGGAACCCTGTTGCCAAATCCAATAGGGAAAATACTTACTCAACTGGTCAAACAAATCATCAATTCTAGATAATGGATACCGATTCTTTATCATCTTCTCATTTAATTTATGATAATCGATACATAACCTTAACGATCCATTAGGTTTCTTTGCAAACACTACAGCTGCTCCCCAAGGCGAACTGCATGGTTTGATAAAAATTTTATTTTCTAAATCCACCAACTGCACCTTGAGCTCCCTTATCTTGGTAGGTGTCATTCTTCTTAGCGGTCTACTCACTGGTTCTACTCCTGGTACTAAATCTATTCGAAACTCAATAGATCGTTTCGACGGCGGTATTACCACAGGTTCAAAGACATCTGCGAATTCTCGAACAATGAAGACTCGATTTAACTCCCTTTCTGCCTCGACAACACCGAACAAAGCATTAACCCGAAATTCGAGTTTTCTACGGCGTATACAATTTGATCACTACAGTGGGTGTCTAAGTGATATTTTCCTATCATGGAAAAATATCCTAGCATCGTATTTACTTAACCAATCCACGCAGAATAAATTTGAACCCTAAGAAATCAAACGCATGCAAACTGCAAACAAATGTATGACCTAAGAATTCAAACTTTAGGTGGTCACATCTCATACCAAGAGTCATATACCCTCCTATCAGATTTACAACGCTTAAGGAAGTAACTAGGTACGAGGGTTCTAGGTTAAGCTTATATACCAAACAATGAGATATAAAAGAATGTATTGCATCAGTATCAAATAGAACTCTAACATGATACACCACGAATCAAAAGCCTGCCTCCCTACACAGCTTTTCCCTTTTCCTCTGCCATTGATCTCAGGTAGCTGACTCCAATGCAAACACTTTCCCTTACCTATCCTTGGTTGGTTCCTTGCACTGTTTCTTATAATGTCCAATTTAATCGCAGCTGAAACATCTCACTCCTTTTTCGTTGGCATCTTTCTTCCCTTTGACTGTTTGACACTCAGGAGCATAATGTCCCTTCTTATCACACTTATAATAGATAATTTCTATGTGCCCCTTCTTGGCAGCTACAATCTTCCGAGACCACTTCTTATGGAAAAACTTCCTTTTCTAGTTCTACCTTCCTTGAGTTCCCCTAACTTTGTTACCCTCAAGGTAAGAAAGCATTTCTTCCTGCCTTAAAGCCATCCCAACAACTACAACGCATGGATCTCTAATATGCGATAATGTGGCCTTAGCAAGCTCAGGCTTCTACCTATGGATAAACTTCTCATTCCTTTTCATAACAATATCAACCGTAGCAATCCGTATCTCGATAGCTCCTCAAATCTAGTTGCATACTCAAGCACTGTCATATCTCCCTGCTCCAACTCAACGAACTTCTTGAGAAAAGTTGACTTTGCAATCTTCGACATAAATCTTTATTCAAACCTCCTCCTGAACTCAACCCAAGTCATAGTCTCTTCATTGACTCCCACCGTAACACTGTTCCACTAGTATAGTGCTGCTCCCTGTAGCTGCCTAGAAGCGAGTGATGTGCACGTAAATGTGCATATATTTACATCCATATTTTATCTCTTTTTATTTAAATAAACATCATATTTGAGCATTTTAACATGTTTAAAACAAAAATTCAATTATTTTCAAACCATCATATTTTCATCTTCATTCAGGGGTAAAATAGTCATTTTGTGCATGTGTCAATGTAAGAATTTTTACTTGGACAATTTTTATGATTTTTATAGGATATTTTGATACATATGGAAGAGGGATTCATGAAGATATATGCATGCACAAGGAACCACAAAGGAATGAAGATGAAATAATTCAAGTTCAAGATCATGGAGGACCCCACCCACTTACCTTGATTTCCAATTAGGAGCTAAGCACATGCTAAAATGTCATTAAAGCTTCATGTGTACTTAAGTGGAGAATTAACCTATGCTAATGATTACTTGGTGGCCACACTACCTCAAGGGCAATTTAGGAAGCTCCCTAAAAATGGAATTAGGGTTTTATGCATGTATAAATAGCCCTCTTATGTACATGAACAAATCATCTTCTACTCTTTTAGGAAATTAAGAAATCAAAGTGTAATCTCAATTATCTATGAAATAAAAATGGCTTCCAAGCCTCTTTCTTCTCTCTTTTCTACATGTTTTTCTTTGTTTTATTGTTAATGTTTATTTCTATGCTCTCTTTCTCTTTATGCTCATTGCTTAGATTTACATTTATGCAAGTAGTTAGTAGCTAATCTCTTTTTCTTTCTTTGCTTATTTTATACTCTCTTTTCCTTTTAATGTTGAAATTTACTTGTGTTGCTTCAATGCCACAAATGAGTAGCTAAACCCCTTCAATTTAGAGGTGATGAAGCTCTCTAACTTTATGTAATTTCAACATTCTTATGATTTATGATCTCTTTGTTTATGCTTCATGAATGTGAATTTTGATGTAAGTTTATATAAGTGAGTTTGATAGCTTATACTGCTTATGCAAATGAGCTATTCTTATTCAACATAAACATAATTTACATCGCCATTTGATAATTAATTTTTGATTATGAAATGAAATTAAAAATAAAATTTAGTGATCTATATTACTAGTTACAATAGTAAATAGATCATACTTAAAATAGCTTTTGCGTTGGCTTCATTTTCATGAGAATTATAAGTGGTATAATTATTGTATTATAGTTTGATGGTTTGAGGAATGTTAGCTAATAACATAAACAAACCATACCTATTATAAATGCAATGATTATTTCACTTAATATCAAAGCTAGAGGTCATAAATTATGTGTTTGTTGATTTACAAAAATTTGAGAGTGGATTTGCCTCTAAATTGTTCTCTAGTTCAATAGTTTTCTAATCACATTTTAATTCTAGTTTTAGCTTCATTTTAGTTCTAGTCAATAATTTCTCCTCCATTTGTTCTAATTTGATTTAATAGATTTTTAAAACTCTAACAACTCCCTGCGGATCGATCCGTATGCCACGTACTTCAAGTGTACGCTATGCGCTTGCGATATAATTTTATTTCAAAAATTTTCGACGGTTTTCTAATTCGATAGAATTTTCATCGATTAACAAGTTTTTGGCGCCGTTTCCGGGGAGTTGTTTTGATTTTATTTTCTATTCTTCGAATTATTTGTGTTTCATTTTAGTGTGTGCTTGTTTTGTGTGTATTGTTTTTTTTCTTCTAAAAAAAATATATTGTGTGTTTGTTTGGTTGTTATGTGCATTTGTTTGTGCTCTTGTTTGTTTTGCAATTTTTATTTGCATATGCATATTTAAAAAAAATCACAATTTCATTTCTAAAGAAATTTTCACTTCATTTTACATTTACAATTTTCATTTTACAAGTTTTTCTTACAATTTTATTTTCTATTATAATCTACATTTACATTGTCAAACACTATAGCTTCTCTGTCCACGTTCCCTCTCTGTTTTACAAAACTGCTATCAACATTCTCATCTGCTTACATTCACATGACCTTATAACCCCACTGCTTCACCCAAGCTTCAACACACAACCTCCCCGACTGTCAAAACCTCTACAGCATCAACTTACGCATGCAACTTCAGCTTAACTCCATCATCAACTGCCACCGTGCAACAGTGTGCACAAGAAAAACTGCCACTAACCTAAACTACCTTCAACAAACAGACCATTCCACTTCCTCCAGCAAAACCACTTCTACAACCGACCTCTGCATATCACCTGCACACTCCTGCATTCTTCAAATAATTCAACCATCCACCACAACAAACAACCTTGCCTTGACTGCCTCCATTTCCATTAGAGTTCTTCCACATACCACAATCCTATACCACCTCTAATTCACATCCACATCCACTTCACATCACATCCCACTGTCAATTAGACCATCTATCATCTGCCTCATCACAACTGACAACGTCTTCTGCAATCAACAACTTCAGATCATACATCTAGAACCAACCGCAACTCTACTTCACAACATACTCACCTTTGCTTGCCTCACAAAAAACCCACTGACCTCGCCATTACAATTTACCATCTCCTTCTTTCAGAGCTTGCAGCACACAGTCTCCCATCCCCCTGCTTGGACAACCCAGTTACTAGTATCAAACAAACACAATCCATCAACCCAAAATCCCTTTGCAACACGCTCCTTGACAATCACCAGAGCACCGCACTAAATCGAACAACCACGAATCACACTTCGACCTCCATCCGAAACCAATCAATCGGCAGCTTCATCCCACAAATAAATCGAACTCCTCCTCAATCGCCATCCATCGCGAACACTCAGCTACCTCGACCAATCACTTTGCAACTTCACATTCCAAACTGCAACCGCCAACCCTACCCAACCACGACATCAAAATCATTACCGCAAATCCCAAATTGCCACCACCTCGCCTAAACCCAATCACCGACCAGACACCAACCACCCTCGTTCGAATCAAGTTATTGAATTACGAATTTGTTTCTAATATTTGGGCTGCTGATTTTTTATTGTTAAGTTGAAAAATCGATATGAGAAATTGGGTGTTCTGTTGTGTTATTTTGTCATCTTGGATTGAGGAAAACCAGTTCATCTGGTTTTTGCTTATTAGGCCGGGCTTTAAAGTAGGGTGAATTTACCTTTTACTTTGTTTTCATTTTAGTTTAGAGGATTTTATGTTGTTATAGCTTAAAAAAATTTCATGATAAAAAAAAGAGTTTGAGTTTATTTTCGTTTGTTTTTTAATTTGTTTTACATTTTCTTGTTTTCGGTTTTTTCCACTTGATTTGTTTTGTCTTCATTTGTTTTAAATTTCATCCTTTTTTTAAAAATATATCTTATTTTTCATTTCAGGTTGCCAAAGTAAAAATTCAAAAAGAAGAAGTGCTTGCCAAAAATAAACTGCTTTGTTTTGCTTAAAAAAATCGCCGTTAAAAAAATTTTGCTAACTAATATGCACGCTCTGGTATCTTGCACCTTTTCCCTTGTTTTCATTTGAATTGCATTGTTGGTTGCTTGCATTTGCATTTGTGTATATATAAAAAAAAAATTCAAAATCCAAAAACAAAAACAAACTTCATATTAGTTGCATTGTAATTTCACGTTTAATTTCTGCTTTGCTTTCATCTCATCTTGTTTTTCTTTTCTAAGGACAATACCCCAATTCACATAAGGTGGGGGATTTCATCACCCTTTTCTTAGCCCACAAACGCATTTCATCGTAGAATTTGACTAATAATAAAGATTAGACGTTAGACCTAAGGGTGTCACGAGCTCACTTAGGGCTTAATTGTATCTTCATAATTGTCTTATTTGAACGATTCTATTTCTTGGTGTCTAGGCTACGGCAGAGTAATAACCAGTCATAAAAATTACGGTGCTACGTAAATATTATACTGGTTGTTCCTCTGAAGGTACTTAAACCTTCGGCTGCATTGCTACGGCGATTCGTGGTACATCGATAACACCTGTCCGTTACGTGGCTGAGAAATATTTTTGTAAATATTTTTGTTGATTTAAGACAAAGTGTGATTATACAATTTTGGGTTAGGAGCTACTAAGGATAGAAAAATGTAATTAAGTCCTTTGCATTCATTTAGTTGCACTAGTTCATACATATTTAAAAAAATCCAAAATCCAAAAAAAATGTAAATTTTACATAACTTAGTTTTTAATCCAAAAAAAATCCTTCCCTTTGGAAATTTTCAATCAAAAACCAAAAACTATATATAAAATCTTTCGAAAAAGAAAAAAATTTGAAAATTCAAAAACAAAAACAAAAATCAATTTCCATTTCCTAAAAACAAAAAAATCCTTTTGGTAAATATTTGAAAATTCAAAAAAAATATACAAAAACACATGAAAAATTTTGAAAAACCAAAAAGAAAAAAAATCAAACTTTTCTATTGAAAATAAATCTCACTTGGTAAATAGTTTTCCTCCTTATAGAAAAAAAAAAGAAAATTCAAAAAAATAAAAAACAAAAACAATTTTTCAAATCTTCTTTCACTCCCTAAACTCGATTCTAACTCCTTTCTCTTCTCGACTTTCACTTTTGTATGCGTACTTGGACTCATGACACAACAACGAATCGTTGGACTCGCGACCCCTCTACAAACCGTTTAACTCGAACAAACGATCCTCCTGAAATGACGAACGAAAACGGCCCACGAACTCTTATGTATAGAATCTTTCCCAATAGAGTTTCTATTCCATCTTGCATCACGTTACCCACCCATACAGGTAACCATTTTGAAATTTACTCGAACCATATTGCCACACTTTCGAAATTAGGCAATTTCGGGCACGATGACCCATACATCATCTTGACTAAATTCGAACAAGTTTGTGCAACCATTAAACTCCAACAACTTTCCGATGATGGAATCAAAATTCGATTAATCCCATTCGCTCTCATGGATTACGTAGAAAAATGGTTGTATAGCTTATCATCAAACTCGATTAAAACATGGGAAGAATTCGTAAAAGTTTTCTTGAAAAAATTCTACCCTTTGGAAAAAACAAGTAAAATCGAAATGAAATTGTAAATTTTCATCAATTCAAGGGAGAACCTTTGAAAAATATGTTGAAAGATTCGAAGAGCTTTTGATAAAATGTCCACATCATAACTTTGAAAAATGGACAATTTGCCAAATCTTATACGATGGACTCGAAAACAGCTCGCGAACAATGCTTGAATCGTGCCAAGGCAAATTTCTTGCCCAACATCATGATGATGCTTGGCAATTTCTTGAAAACCTTGCTAAAAAGTCGTCCCAATGGGAACGTTCGAACGACAAATCAATTTACTCACGGTCGAGTGCACACTCGATAGGATCTTCTTTTGCTTTGGAAGCTTAAATCGACGCAGTGATTAAAAAATTCGATAACATTTTCTCATGAAATCAAATGAACCAAGCTTCCCAACCAATGTGTTATAAATGCAACGATCCTAATTATATAGCCGATCAGTGTCCTAATTCTGTCGAACAAATCAATGCTTTCAATAAAGCCAAAAATGACCTGTGTTCTCCAACTTACAATCTTGGTTGGAGAAATCATCCGAATTTTGCGTGGAACCAAAACAATCCAAACACGAATACGATTCGTCCCAATTTTCAAGCATTCCCGAATAATGCTTCGTATCCTCCCTTTCAGCCCAATAATTTTCAATCAAACTTTGCGGGACCGTCCCATAATCAACCACAACAATCAAATTTTCAAACAAATTCTACTCATCTTCCCCAAGATGATAAACGTTTAATTTCACTTGAGAAAACTCTTGAAACGTTGGCTAAGACAACTACTCAAAACCTTCAATCAAACAACAATTTGCAAAATTCATTGACTTCATATATGCAAAACACGAACCAATCGATTGCAAAACTCGAAATGCAAATAAGTCAATTAGCCGCATCTTTAAGTGAACGCGAACGAGGCACTTTTCCAAGCCATCCCCTTCCAAATCCCAGAAATCAAAACGCAAATTCAAATCAAGCCTATGTTGTCAAGATAGCAATGTCACCCAATTGAATGCTATCACAACTTTACGTTCCGGTAAATAAATCAATTATCAAGTCATTAACCCAAATGATTTACGGGAAATCTCTATCGACGTTTCTAAAACAACAAACGAATCTGAACAGAACGGGGAGCCAAACGTCGAATCGAATGCCAATCAAAACTCTTCCTCTTCTACTCAAGTAGACCCACCTACCGAGTTTCGTGTTCCATTTCCACATCGTCTTTGACCAAAGAAACACTCGGACCAAATGGAAAAGATGTTGGAAATTTTTAAACAAGTTAAAGTTAACATTCCGCTTCTTGACATCATTTAGCAAGTCCCCACGTACACGAAATTTCTTAAGGACTTGTGCACCCAAAAGCGACACACTCAGGTGCCCAAAAAAGTCTTCTTAGCCGCCAGTTTAAGTGAAGTCTTAGCCCATTCCATGCCCGTTAAATACAAAGTTCCTAGCTGCCCTACAATTTCTTGTACAATTGGAGATAAGACAATTAACAAATGTTTGATAGACTTAGGCGCGAGTGTCAACTTGATTTCATACTCCGTGTACGAACAATTAGGATTAGGTGAGCTCAAACCCACAAAAGTTACACTTCATTTCGCCGATCGTTCGATTAAGAAGCCCGTGGGAGAAATCGAGGACGTGCTCATTCGAGTAGGGCAATTCATATTCCCCGTTGACTTTATAGTTCTCGAAACACAACCCGTGATAAATCCCTCGAGTCAAATTCCATTGATTTTAGGCCGACCATTCTTAGCCACCTCAAATGCCTTAATCAATTTTCGTAACGGATCAATGAAAATCTCTTCTGGAAACAAGACTTTGGATCTTAACATTTTCAATCTTGAAAGCCAATCAAATGAACCTCGTGACGAAATGTTGGAAGTTAGTGCCATTCACGAAAACATCGAAAACGAGACACTTGACCTTAACAACGAACGCGAAGCTAAGTACGAATAGTTATTTCCCGAAATTCCCAACGAGATTGAATACACTCTTCCCTTTGAATTGCTTCAAGTTGAGTCCGAATCTCGATCCAACTCTTTGATCGAAAAGCTCCCAAAGTTGGACCTCAAACCACTTCCCGATCACCTTAAGTACGCATACTTAGGTGAAGACGAAACGTTACCCGTCATAATTTCCACAACTCTCTCTCCCTGTTGATCAAGAAACCTCGTTACTCTCTATTCTTTCGAAAAACAGAGAAGCAATCAGATGGTCAATTTCCGATATAAAGGGAATTATTCCCACTCTTGTTCAACATCGCATCCATTTAATCGAGGATGCCAAGCCTACTCGTGACGCGCAGCGAAGGCTTAATCCAAAAATGAAAGATGCAGTGCGTGATGAAATTATTAAACTTCTCGATAATGGAATCATTTACCCAATCTCTGATAGTTCATGGGTTAGCCCAATTCACGTTGTACCAAAAAAGTCTGGGATAACCGTTGTCAAGAATGATTCAAATGAGCTTATTCCAACTCGTACTCAAACGGGTTGGTGTGTTTGCATTGATTATCGAAAACTAAATGCCGCAACACATAAGGATCACTTCCCCCTTCCTTTCATCGATCAAATGCTCGAACGTTTAGCCGGCTATGAATTTTACTGCTTCCTTGATGGTTATTCCGGCAATAACCAAATTCCAATCGCTCCCAAAGATCAAGAGAAAACGACTTTTACGTGTCCATTCGGTACCTTCGCATATTGACGTATGCCATTCGGACTTTGCAACGCTCCTGCGACTTTCCAACGATGCATGGTTGGAATCTTTTCCGACATGATAGAACGCTTTCTAGAAGTTTTTATGGAAAATTTCTCAATCTTTGGTGATTGTTTTTCCCAATGTTTACATCATCTCGAGTTGGTTCTAAGACGATGTAAAGAAAAACATTTGACTTTGAATTGGGAAAAATGCCACTTTATGGTCAAACAAGGCATAGTCCTTGGACATATCATCTCAAATAAAGGCACTGAGGTAGATAAAGCAAAAATCAACGTAATTACCAATCTACCCATTCCCAAATCTATTAAGGACATTCAATCATTTTTAGGACATGCTGGCTTTTACCGACGCTTTGTGAAAGACTTTAGCAAAATCGCTCGTCCTTTGACGACTCTTCTTGAAAAAGACGCTCCTTTCGATTTTAACTCTGATTGCATCTCTTCTTTTGAACGTCTTAAGAACAACTCATTTTTGCTCTAATCATTTGTGCACCTAATTGGGATCTTCCTTTCCAAATAATGTGTGATGCTTCGAACTTTGCTGTTGGTGTTGTCTTAGGACAACGCATCAACAAGATCCTTCACGTCATTTACTACGCGAGTATGACTTTGAACGACGCTCAATTCAACTACACAACAACCGGAAAAGAGCTTCTAGTTGTAGTTTTTGCTCTCGAAAAGTTTCGACCTTACTTGATAGGTTCACACATTACGATCCACACTGACCATTCTGCGCTTCGATATCTCTTTGCTAAAAAGGATGCTAAATCCCGTTTGATTCGTTGGATCCTTTTACTTCAAGAATTTTACCTTACAATCAAAGACAAAAAAGGATCTGATAATGTCATAGCTGATCACTTGTCTCGTCTTCCTAACGCACCATCTTCTTTGTCGATCAATGAAAACTTCCCCGATGAATAACTTCTTTCAATTTCTATGGACCCATGGTACGCTGATTTAGTGAACTACTTAGTCACTAAAGGAACTCCTTCATCGTGGTCCAAACAAGACAAATACAAATTCATGTCCCAAGTGAAATATTTCTATTGGGACGACCCATACTTGTTCAAATATTGTCCCGACCAAATCATCCGATGTTGCATTCCGGATAATGAGATAAGGAATGTTCTTTCGTTTTACCACGATCAAGCGTGTGGTGGACATTTCGGTCCTCGAAAAATCATGGAAAAAAAGCTTCAGTGTGGTTTCTATTGGCCTTCTCTTTTTAAAGACCCATTCGAATTTTGCAAAACTTGCGATCGATGTCAAATGTTGGGATGAATTTCTCGACGAGATATGATGCCTCTAAACCCCATTCTTACGATCGAAATCTTTGATGTATAGGGTATCGATTTTATGGAACCTTTTTCCAGTTCTTTTAGAAACTTGTATATCCTTCTCGCTGTCGATTATGTTTCAAAATGGGTCGAAGCCATCCCATGCAAGGCCAATGACCATAGAATTATTGTGAAATTTCTCAAAGAAAACATCTTTTCGAGGTTCGGCACACCTCGCACAATAATCAGTGATAATGGAACCCATTTTTGTAACTGTTTGTTTGAAACTTTAATGAAGAAATACTCGATAACCCAGAAGTTATCCACTCCGTATCATCCTCAGACTTGTGGGCAAGTTGAAGTTTCGAATCGTTGAATAAAACAAATCTTGGAGAAAACTGTCAACAAAAATCGAAAAGATTGGTCTCAAAAATTGACCGATGCGCTTTGGGCTTACCATACTGCTTTTAAAACTAACCTTGGGATGTCCCCATTTCGTTTAGTTTACGGTAAAGCTTGCCATTTACCCGTTGAAATTGAACACAAAGCATTGTGGGCAATAAGAACTTAAACTTTGGTCTTGAAAAAGCTGGCGAAAACCGAATACTACAACTCAACGTACTAGAAGAACTTAGGAATGATGTGTATGAAAATGAGTAAATTTACAAAGAAAGAACCAAAGTTTTTCATTATAAGTCGATCCTAAGGAAAACATTTTCGCCTAACCAGAAAGTTCTTTTATATGACTCGAGACTTCATGTATTTCCTGGGAAATTGAAATCAAGATGGACTTGACCATTTGTGGTGCGAACTGTTTTTTCACATGGTGCCGTAGAAATAGAAAACCCCAGGGATGGATCAATTTTAAAAGTCAACGGTCATCATTTGAAACCTTTCTTGGAATTGCCAAATAACCAAGAGGAGGAGCTCATGATCCTTCATGAGCCAAGCTATGTCTAGCAAGAATGTTAACCCTCTTTTGTAAATACGTACATATTTTTCTCCGTTACACTCATTATATCATGCGTCGAATGTGGGGACACAGTCAAAATTAAGTATGGGGGAGTCTCATTTTTATTTTATTTTTTAGTTTCATGGCATTTTTGGATTTTTATTTTCTTACTTAAAAAAATCTCAAAATTTCTAAATCTCAAAAACATTTTTTAGCATTTTGATTTATTTTTGAAGAAACACTATGAGATAAGTATAAGTTTTGGTTAATAAAATTGAAATTTTTGAAAATTTATTTGTCCCAACAAAAATAAAAATGAAGTTTGATTACAAATAACAATGGTTTAACTAGTATATATGAAGGTTCGTATGTGTTAATTATGAAGTATGTTCTAACTGAAAATCTTTATTTACAAAAAGGTGGTAAATTTAAAGTAAACAATATAACATTTTTATCTTCTAAGTTAAATGGCGCTAAGATGATTTTGCAAAACTCTCTCTCTTAAAAGAATATAAAATATAAAAAATAATAATAACATCCAAAGTATTCACTCTCATTTAAAAGTCCTCACTGTTATACATGGATGAATTACTTGGAATCTTTGATTATGTGCTTTCATACTCATTTAAAAGTCCTCACGGTTATGCATATATGGAACACATGTAAAAAAAGACTTAATAAAAACCACATACGGTCGATAGGTATATGCATGAAAGTGTGTGCACTCGCCATGCTCTATACTTCCCTCACATAAGCCCGAAAGGCAGTGCATGGGTGGTATATCTGGCCTCAGTTTATCTGAGCTAGGTGTATATTTTTTCTTGCAAATAATGAGAGAGCAAGCAATTGAAATCCTAGCACTATTTTAACTTGTTTGATTAAACTTGTTACTGAAAAGAAATGAAAATACCAATTTAATAAACTTTGATAATCGACTAAGGATCCATTTCATAATTACATTGTGTTATCAACCGAAACAACTAGCCAGACTATGGTCTATATGTTCTGACAACTTGACTTTTATTGAAAATTTTGACGAGTAAATGACTTAAATTTTCAAGACAATAACCAGAACTTGTATTTAACTTATTTGTGTCTAATTAAAAGCAAACCTTTCATTTGTAAATATTTCAAGAAACTCGCATTCATCTCTTTGTAAATAAATCTTGCATTTTGTAAATATTTTCACTTCGCATTGGATTTTGTAAATAGTATCTGTTGAAAACCCTCACGAGACAACACTCATCCTACTAGGGACACCCAGAGGTTTAACGGCTTGTTGTATACGCTCAATGCAATCGTGCTCCCTACGAAAACAGATTTATCTTTGTTTTTCTTTATTCGAGGACGAATAAAAAGATAAGTGTGGGGGTATTTGATGTGGATGTAAATGTGCATATATTTACATCCATATTTTATCTCCTTTTATTTTAATAAACATCATATTTGGGCATTTTAACATGTTTAAAACAAAAATTCAATTATTTTCGAACCATCATATTTTCATCTTCATTCAGGGGAAAAACGATCATTTTGTGCATGTGTCAATGTAAGAATTTTTACTTGGACAATTTTTATGATTTTTATAGGATATTTTGATACATATGGAAGAGGGATTCATGAATATATATGCGTGCACAAGGAACTACAAAGGAATGAGGAGGAAATAATTCAAGTTCCAGATCATGGAGGACCCCGCCCACTTACCTCGATTTCCAATTAGGAGTTAAGCACATGCTAAAAGGTCATTAAAGCTTCATGTACATTTAAGTGGAGAATTCACATATGATAGTGATTACTTAGTGGCCACACTACCTCAAGGGAAATTTGGGAAGCTCCCTAAAAATGGAACTAGGTTTTATGCATGTATAAATAGCCCTCTTATGTACTTGAATAAATCATCTTCTACTCTTTCATTTTTACTTAGGAAATTAAGAAATCAGAGTGTAAGCTTAATGTTCTACGAAATAAAAATGGCTTCCAAGCCTCTTTCTTCTCTCTTTTCTACATGTTTTTCTTTGTTTTATTGTTAATGTTTATTTCTATGCTCTCTTTCTCTTTATGCTCATAGCTTAGATTTACATTTATGCAAGTAGTTAGTAGCTAATCTCTTTTGCTTTCTTTGCTTATTTTCTGTTCTCTTTTCTTTTTAATATTGAAATTTACTTGTGTTGCTTCAATGCCACAAATGAGTAGCTAAACCCATTCAATTTAGGGGTGATGAAGCTCTCTAACTTTATGTAATTTCAACATTCTTATGATTTATGATCTCTTTGTTTATGCTTCATGAATGTGAATTTTGATGTAAGTTTATACAAGTGGGTTTGATAGCTTATATTGCTTATGCAAATGAGCTATTCTTATTCAACATAAACACAATTTACATCATCATTTGATAATTAATTTTTGATTATGAAATGAAAGTAAAAATGAAATTTGAAGATCTATATTACTAGTTACAATAGTAAATAGATCATACTTAAAATAGCTTTTGCTTTGGATTATTTTCATGAGAATTATAAGTGGTATAATTGTTGTATTATAGTATGATGGTTTGAGGTATGTTAGCTAATAAAATAAACGAACCATACTTATGATAAATGCAATGATTATTTCACTTAATATCAATGTTAGAGATCATAAATTATGTGTTTGTTGATTTACAAAAATTTGAGAGTGGATTTACCTCTAGATTGTTATCTAGTTCAATAGTTTTCTAATCACATGTTAATTCTAGTTTTAGCTTCATTTTAGTTCTAGTCAACAATTTCTCCTCCATTTGGTCTAATTTGATTGAATAGATTTTTAAAACTCTAACAACTTCCTGCAGATCGACCCGTATTCGCCACGTACTTCAAGTGTACGCCGTGCGCTTGTGGTATAATTTTATTTTAAGATTTTTCAACGGTTTTCCAATTCGATAGAATTTCCGTCGATTAACAGCGAGCCTTCTTTTCTGCTCATTATTGTGCCCCAAATTAGAAAAAATACTTGCGCAATGAAGTAACCATTTATCCATTTCAGTTGCATCGTTAGTACCGATAAAGAGCTTTCTTCCCAGCCTAGCATAATCCCTACTCAATACAGCATAGTCATTGACCGCCTATACTCCATGATTTCCTCCTTCAGCATTTCCTCCAACTTACCCTGCAGCAACTCTCGCCTGCATCATGTTAACGAAGAACTGATACATAGCTTCCATATCTACTTACGGCATTCCAGCACCCACATTAGCATTTTTTTCCTGACCTTGATTCCTTCTGATGTTTAGTCGGTCATTTCCATTGGTTGTGGTGCCTCCTCCACCAATGTTAACTCTTCCACTTCTAGCATGCATATCTTACGTCCGTAAAATCTGCATTCGAGTCTTTGTAAGATACAGAAAAATAGCCTAAGGGATATGGGAGATTTGAGATAAAGTGTATACTTGTATATAGAAAATACAAGTACTTTACTATAGAGTTATCTCATACCCCAATCTTTTCTCCAATTTCTTAGGATTATGTTTTCAAAATCATTTTAAGTTTGAAATTTTAAAAAAAAATTCATAAACCTATGCTCTGATACCAAGTTGTAGCATCCTATATCTTGAGGCATGAAGCTAAGCGCTACAAATGCTGTAGTCATTTATAATATTAACTTTTGGTGATAAAATACGATAATGTTAATGGTATCCATAAAATCAGAAGCACATGAATATGAAATAAAATCAACATAGAATTATAACATCTTTTCTAATTACATTTCAAATCAACATTTCATATTTAGTTACACAATCCTAAAACGTTTTTCAGGTTTTGACCAAATATAATTATTACAAATTATGCCAAGAGCGATATATGAAGATGCCCTCTTGGATGATCAGAGTACTAAATAGACATAGCAGTTTAAACACATCACGGTGGAAATAAATATGATTACTCCTATATAGCTAACTTTTCCTCGTGTATGCCTTCAAAAGCTTCTTCGTCTAACGTACTAAACCTAAAAAACCTTAACTCTCAATCTGCTCAAATTAATTTTGAGCACCCAAGAGTTTAAGGGGAAAACATAAACTTCGAGTCAGACATAAAGCATGATATGAATAATACTGTTACATCTCGGTTTAGTAATATTTAGTGAGACCACGCCACTTAGCGGGATGGGTTTCCCCTCACCAATGTCCTTTTTAAAACATATCTTTTGCAATTCAGAATCCTGCAATCAAGCTGATTAAAGTAATAATAGCAATATCATATATACACATAAATCAGGTAATTAATGGACTATCTGTCTGAACAATATACTTTTGTTTGGCTAACTACTAACCATTGGCTGAATTGGGCCTACTAGACAATAAATAATTTAACTTCTGTTAGACACACTTCTGGACGGTCTTTCCTTAACTTTCTTCTCTCAGGGTCAACTGATCCTAATAGTTTTACGGGCTGACCAATAACCCATCTTTCTCTGTATATTCCTTTTTGTATGTAACATCATTTTAGTCTTACCTATGACAAAGCCCTACACACTAGAATTTTGGACTAATATTAGCGAGGGGCTACTAGCTAAAGTATAGGGCGCAACCTTATACCAGTCCCATCTGGTACTCTAATATCCGAGTCATTTGCTTAGGGTTAACTACCCCATCAAATTTTCATTGAAAACATTTCTTTCAAATTGATTTAACCCTTTAAATAATACTTAAACAAGGAAAATACTCTTTGTTTTACTTAAATATCTTTGCCATGGTATATGCTTTACGTGAAATAATATTGATGAAAACCTAAATCAATAGGGCAATCTGTCTCTTTAAAACAAGTTAATTCCCTTATTTAGCTTAGAAAACATTAGGTTTTAAGTCCAAGATATCACCTTCAAAAATCTTGTCTACGAACTTTAATTAGTCCCTTTTGAATCCATTGAAAGTACCCCTCTAAGAATAGGTTATCCACTTTACCTTAAAACACTATGCCGAAAGGCCAAAACATACCATTCGAAAACTTTGAAAATAGACCATTCGAAATCATTGAAAGTATGTCTTTGAAAGCTTTATAAAACCTTAAACATCCTCTTTTCAAAATACTTTAAACTTGCCTTTCGAAAGCATTAGAAACCTTCCATTTAAAGACTCAAGTAAACCCTTTCGAAAACATTAGGATACCTCCCCTTCGAAACCTACATTATATACCTTTCGAAAGTATTATAATTCCTTACTTAAAACAAACCTTTCGAAAGGGTTGGGTTTAAGTAAAAGTTTGTGGAACGTAGCTTCGAAACCATTTAGAACCATTCCTTTCGAAATCTTTAGGATAAATGTTAATATATCTAAGGGTCTTAAAAACCAACCCTTTCGAAAGCGTGGATAAGCGACTTCAAGGTTTAAGAAAAAAGAACCCTTTCGAAAAAATTAATTCAAAAGGTTAAATGTGGCTGTAGGGGTTTCGACCCCCCTTCGAAAGCTTGTTTTAAACACAAAAGGCGACAATCCATTCAAAAGCCTTTCTTTATATAAATAGAAGCAAGTTGGTTAATTCGAAAGCCCCAACCTTATTGAAAGCCTTATTTATAACCAAAATAGTTCCAAGTTTACAATAGCTACTTCTACCCCTTCGAAAGCATGTTTCGACTCTATACCTTCCACCTAACTGCAATCCACTATGTACCAAGGCATTGATACTATTTGTATTGGTTTTGACTTAGTTGGAGGCAATGTACAGTGTCGAAAGGTGGCTACAATAAGTGGCAAAGCAGTAATCCTTTACAAACTGATTCTTAACCTTTTAAAGTAATATCTTTCCAATTTACTCGCCTTATTTGTCAACATATAATTGATTAACAAATCTTTTACAAAACATTTTTCTAAAAGTGCCCCGAACTCAGTAATTAATAATTTTAAAACATTTAACAAATTGTCCCTTCTCCTTTTCCAAACATATAAAACATTTAAGTCTCATACCTTAAATAATTTTATATCTTTAACAAAATACTTAGAAAAAATCACCAAAAATTCGCATAAATCAATTTTAATATGTTTTTTAACATATTTAAGTTTCTGGCTCAAAGCTAACATATAATAGCTAAAAATAATTTAGACCCAAATTTAACCATTTTCTTTAATAGAAAATTCATAATAAATCTACAACAACTTAGAAAATTATTAAACTTGAAACCCATCTTTAAAATAGTGTTTCTAACCTTAGGTCAAAAACGTAAGCCATTTGGATGTCATTTAATAGGTTTTCCAAATCAAATTTTATGATAAAATCTATATAAAACAACATAAATCAACAACTAGAATATATATATATATATATATATATATATATATATATATATCCATTTAAACAAAAAAACATGGCATTTTTCTTGAAAATAAATTCAGATCTCATCTAGAAACTGAAAATAATAAAAATGTTCCGTAATATATTATTCACCTTAGCTTATTTTAAAGGAGTTCGAGATTTTCCCTTGAATTGATTTGATTAAGCTTCCTTATTTAATTCTTGCTTATCTTCCCCTTGTTTTGCCTATAATGATAGCCGACCAAGCTTTAGGTTTAGTGTTTTTTGTTTCTAAATATTGTAAATGAAATTAAAATAATGTTTAGGGTATAAAAACTTACTTTATTCCTATTTTGCCCTTATGTTATTCCTCTTACTTATTTCATCTTAATTCTCTTCGGCTTATAGATTAATTAAGGCACGACTACCTTAAATTATTCAAATCTCAATCCCTTAACAACTTACGTTATTTCATTTCATTTACCTAACTAAATGTCCTAAAAAATGTTGGTCAAAATTAGGTTCATTACAAGATGCTACAGTGCAAGCGACGAGGGCTGACTTGGCTAAAACGAGTAAGGATTTCTCACTTTGCGTAGCAACCTATTTCTTGGAACGAAATCATTCGTCAAAGTGCAGGATTGATTTGATACCTACAAGCGCCTCTTTGAGAATATAGATTTAGAAGATGCGATGAGGAGGAAGCTGGCCTTTAGACAGCCTCAAGGATGGGCCATAGCTTGGTGGAACGCTATTAAGGTTATCACTCCTGAGGACCAAATTAATTAGAAGAAATTCAAGGAGAGATTTTAAGAGAAGTATATACCAACAGCTCAAAAGTCGGTACTCTTCCAGAAGTTTATTGAGTTGAGCTAGGGGAATATGTCCGTGTCGGAGTATGTGGTTGAGTTCGATACACTGTCAAAGTATGGCCTATCTTTTATTGATACTCCACTTAAGGAAAATAAGAAGTTCATTATGGGCTTGGATTATTATCTTGGAGAGAAGCTAGTAGGGCATACCGATGAACCATCTGAGAGACTGGTGGAGAAGGCTTTTTTTACATAAGAGTCTATACCCTAAGCCTAAGTTGGTTATTGCTCTTATGGATGAGCTGAGCCGCAAACTTGCTGGTAAGGTAAAAGAAAGTGGGTCAACAACAACAAGAAGAAGCAGTTTCAGAAGGATTTCCAAAAGAAAGATAAGTGGGAGCCTACTTGCTATAACTATGGAAATGGTGACAATTTTAGCAAAGATTGCAGGAACGAGAAGAAGGATATATCAACTGCAACAAGCTGGGGCATATCAAGAAGGATTGCCTAGAAACGCCTAGAAATAAGAAGGATGTAACGATCTCAATTTTGAATTGAATTTAAATTTATAATTAATGTGAATTTTTGAATAAATTATGGAATAAATTTTGTATTTGAAATATATATGCATATGTATATATGAGTAACTCGAATTTGAAATATATATGAGTAAATTTGGGTTTGACTTTCGAATTTGAATTTGAAATACTGAATTTGAATTTAAAATTTTAATTAAATGACATAGAACAACAATTTGGGTTTAAAAATATTATCTATGTAAATTGATTTATGGGTAGTTCGTTTTAATAACATTTTCTTTTAAATAATGTGTATATAATACCGATTAAGTAGATGTATTTATAAAATAAGAAAAATGCAATATAAAATTTATTTAAAAGTTTTCGATTCATACAAATATAAAATATAATTATCAAGCATGTTAATATGAATAGTTAAACCTTAAAACAAATAAATAAAAAGAAAATATAGGTATTTATAATAGAAATAGAAACAAATGTAGGCAAGATAATAAAACAAAGTAAACAAATCTATGTACATACAAAATAAAAAATAAAAACATATTAATGGCAAGTATGTTTGCTGTGTAAAACAAGTATGTACAAATTAAAATATAAGTAGACTTGGAAAACAAATTGGATAAGCACAAAGATATGAAGCAAGAAAATAATAAACAACGTATCTTCATACAAATAAAAATCTAAGAAAATATAAATACCTATGTAAGCTTGCGAAGGAAGACAATATTTGTATAAACAAGAATGTGCTCATGAAAAATAAAACAAAGGTAACTAATGCAAGACATTATAGCATACAATATAAATTATTTCAGCCGAAATAACAACATCATCAGCCACCAAACAAAAGAAGAAACTCAGCTTAGCCACCAAAGAAAATATCTCTGACCTTGATATTGTACAAAGACAATATAATTACACTGTACAAACAAGATTATCCTGTAAACACCTATCTGAACACCGTCTCTCTTTATATAACATCTAATTTAGTCTTTATTCTTTCAAAAACATAACTTAGCATTTCAGAAACCAATCTATACAACTCAAAACATCATTCTGTTCAATAATGAAGCAGAAAAGAAATTAAAGGAAGATCAAAATTGTTTTTTTCAAACAACAATTGTTCTCTGTTCATTCTGGAAAACAAGGTGAGTAAACAAATTTAAATCCAGCTGAGTATATATTCAATTGATGATTATAAAGTCTGAGTTTGAAGTTGTTTTGTATATATATATATATATATATATATATATATATATATATATAAATGAAATTTCCTCTATGTATATCATTTTTTTAGGTGTGTATGCTTGTATATGTTGAACCATCTTTGTTTCTTGATTCAGAACATCAGGCTCGATCAAAACTCCAAATATTAAATCACTTGATCATTGTTAGACTTTGATTTCAAAAATAAACATGTGCATTTAAGTGTGAACTATAATTTAAAAATAGTTTCAAGAAAACAAAAGAATATACAGTATGAATAAATTTGATTTTACAGTGCAAATTCAAACTTTGACAAAAAATCGACCATAATGATTTAAAGATTCAAGTATATAATCTGAATCCTTATACCTTAATATGATTTTTAAGTTAAAATCATAATTTTTAGACTGAGTTTAATGAGCAGTTTGAGGATGAACGAAGAATGGGTTTTGATCGAATTCCGGCGTCTGGTGGCACTAGAGGGGTCGGGGTTTCACGTGGAGGTGGAGGAGTGATCAGAGGTCATCGGAAAAATAGTGCGATGGTTGGTAGATGGACATGGTAGCGGCGGTGAGCGTTTGAAATTTTTAAACCTAGTTTTGACGTGGTTGAGTAACTGGCCTCGTTCGTCGTCTACGCTGGACCGAGTGCGACGTGGCTCTGGGTAATGGTAGAGGAGGTGTGGTCGAGTGGTTGGCCGAAGTTTTAGGTTCTCTGGTGGTCGTGGTCGTGGTTGTGAGAACGAGGCGTTAACATGTGACGGTGGGTTATAGTTCATTTCTAGGTTGCAGCTTCGAACTCTTGATTTCGATTTTGGACGTGATGGTGGGGTTCGAGTGATCGAAGATTGATTCATGGATGGACTTCGACTTGCTCAACGACGAGGCGATGTCCGGAGGCGTACGGCGGTGCCGTGGACGTGCACAGCGCAGTTGTGATTTCTGGTGAAGACGAGTGGAGCAGTGGGCTTGTACTCGAGTGTTTACTTGGGTTATTTTGTGGATTTATCGAAGCACAAGGGTATGCTGGCTCGGGGTTTTGATATAGGGCTCGAGTGGATTTTTTTGTTACAGGTTCTATTTAAACCTGGCAGAGTTTGAGTTTTAAAACCTAAACCAAATTAAAAGTAAAGCAAGTTTAAAACAAAGGCTTTGAAATAAATCTAAAATCTGTATTTAAAATGAATTTCAATTGCAGTTTTTTATACGTAAATTATATAAAAAGATGAAACGTTTCAATAACTTTAAAGTGTTAAAGTATTTCATAAAAGGATTAAAGATTTAAACAGAATTTAACTCTGGAAAGGGTAAGGGAAGACCCGAGTTATACTCGAGTAAACACAGTGTTTATCTCAGGTTCTATTCTATAGTGGATTAACTTAATAAAATCTTAAGTTATTTTGTTAAACAAAATTTGGTGTTAATGAAGTCAATGATGTTGACCAGTTTAAGTTAAAATTTGATTTTAAAATTATTAAGAAAGAGATTTGCAAATGTAAGATGATCAATAAATTTTAAGTGTGAGTTAATTTATAATTGTAATTAAATAAGTGGTTTATGATTAAATAAATTTGTGATTAAAATTTGATATTCATAATCTTGTTTGATTTTTAAATTAAGCATGTTAAATACTTAAAGATAGTTTATGGTTTAGTATTTAACAAAGAGGATGTTTATCTTAAGTGTAATTAAGACTTTGATAATTCATGAAATAGATTAAAGATTAATTAAGAAATTAATTAATAAAGTTGATTAAGTGATTAGGAAAAAATCACTTATTGTAATTAATTAAGAATAATTAATTAAATAGTTGTTAATTAAGGGCTGATTAATTTATTAATGAATTAATTAAAGGATAATTGAATAAATAAAGATCAATTATTCAATAATTAAAAATTAATTAATCAAATTAACAAATGATTAAAGGACAATTAATCAAATGATTTGAAATCAATTAATGTAAATTAATTATGATTGATGACCCATCCGATTTAAATTAATCAGATAATTGATCGAGTTCACTTATGAATGTTTGCATTCTATTGATTATCGAACTGTTTGATATTTCTGATATGTTATGCTTTGTGCTATGAATTGTTTATATGTGATCTGTGATGAATGTAATTTATTATCTGTTATAAATTTATATTATTCATCTGCAAATCTCTGAATGAACGGTAAGCGTTATAGATTATACCGCTTATCGATATTGATGTGCCTTGATATGTGATATGATGATTGATGATGTTGCACTATTGTGTAAAACCCCTGGACAACACCATACACACACAAATATGGATTGCACGAGGAAATCGGCTAAGTCACATATTTTTTAACAATTTTTAAAGATTGAATCGTTGAATCCAAATTAGTTTTGGAATTGGAATTGAAAGTTTTGAAAATGAGCTTCAAAAATAAAAGTTATTTTAAATAACTTAATAAAATTTTGAAATGTAAATAATTTGATTTAGATTTGAACTCAATATTTGAAATTGAATTTAGTCATTTGGAAATTTTGGTCTAAAAAGGGTTATACAAGTTATAAAGGTGTCTATACGGGTTTTTAACCATTTAAAAGGTATGGTTTTGGAAGTTTAAATTTAAATCCAAGTTTTATACTTGGATGACTTTAACTGTGTAAATTGAAATCAGTTTTCTCAAAACGAAAAAATTTGTTTTAAATAGTAATAACTTTCATAAAAAGAAAGAATTTCCAATTTGTATCGGACGATTTCAAGTTTAAAATGAAATTATAAATAGTTTGGAAAAACTATGGATTAACATTTGTGAAGATGATTAAATCTTGTTTTGAAATCGAAGAAGATTTTAAATGATATATCTTCCATATATAAGATTTGAATTGGAATCTGAAAGTTACGAATTGAATCTTTAATTGAAAGGTTGGATAAGTTAATCCCATTTGAAATGGGAATTATTTTGAAATCCGTAAATGGGTCTTTGTAAAACTGGGTGAACTTTGTGGAATAAATCTTTTTATTTAAAAAGATTTGAAATGGTAATTTGTTTAACCATTTGAAGAAAGGTTTTGGTTTTCTTTGAAGTGTGACTTAACTGAAATCCCATTATCCATATATTTTTAAATATTACGCTCATTATTCGGTTTAGCCGGGAGAGAACCTTGTGTCATATAACCCATTCTGAATAATGATACGTCAATATGGATAGCATTTGAAGACCGATGGTGAAGACCTGGTATTTTCGAAAACGAAAGGATAACCCGTCGATTGTCTCAGCACCGAGTCACGCCGGTATAGAGATTCCCTAAGTGATGGGAAGTCCAATCGGGATTGTGAATGCCCGGATTTGCAAGGGCTTCTTATAAAGTGTCTTCCGTTCTATTTGAACCCGGAACATACTTGTATGGTTGTATGGCTAACACTACACTTTGAGATATAAAGCAGATTTCTTTCAAATACATATCAGTTGGTGGCGGAGAATTTATTCTCTTAGCTTAACACTCTTCTCTGAGACGTACGAGCTCAGAGGTTATGTGGTTGAAGGTTATCAGCGATATACTCCCAATTTGGTAGTGTGACATGCTGAGTGCTGCTGTATGTTGATGATCATTTGTTGATCATTTGTGATCAAAGCATGATTTTCGTGTAAAGCGTAGCTTTGTGGGCGAAACTGCATCAGGACCTCACAACCCGAGAATGGTCGAAACAGGAAAGATGCGGCAAGGTTATGAGAGTCGCGCCCTTTAGGATGTGCCATTCCCTTCTGGTAAAGGGTGGTATCATGGTATGGATCCCAGATATTTACCTATGTGGTGGGCTTCAATCTCATTTACTGTGTGGTTGTTGCTTTTTTGTTTAGAGGTGCCTCAGATAAAGGTCCCAAAGGACCGGTGGGTGGCATACTCGAGTAGTAATACCTAGTTACAGAGGTAACCCGTCCTTGTGTTGGCAGAGATCCGGTTAGATTCTCGGGAGTCCCGCCAGAGGCGTACCCATGGACAGTGGGAAGTTCCTTAGCCTGACCATTTATTGGAAATCCAATCAAAACAATGCACGCCCTATACGGTTTTAGTTGGAGAACCTGCCATCTACTTATGGTAGCGCCCCACTATTTGGATGGTAGCTATAGTAGGTATAGTTCGAAATGTCCATGTTGGCTAAGATTAATATTATACTTTCGAAATGTTTTTCTGCACTATGCACTAATAATAATATTGAAAAGAAATTTTCTCGTATCAAGCATGTTTGACTACCATAAGGAGAAATCTCCTCCAATTCTGCGTTTGCATTGTGTGTGTGGCGGGAGGCCTTATGGTAGTTCCATTTTCCAAAAAGCATTGCGAATTCATTTTAAATTCTTTTGTTGTTTGTTTTAAAGAATAAACTATTTTCATTACTCACACCAGTGCCATGACTGACCTGGAGTTTATTGTTCCTTTCCTAAACTCTGGGTGCCCATAATTTTCCACACGGGCAGTCTAAAGTTGGGTTTTTCAGATAGTCAGGTTTAGTAGATTATCTAGAGTTGGTCCAGTCTTTGGATTCGAACCAGACTTGCTAATCTAGGTGACACGTAATGTTGGTTCAAGCTAGATTTGGACTAGAGCATTGGATTTGGGGATGCACTCTATTGAAGATATTCTTTCCACTGTATCTTGTATCTTTGATAGTATTGATATATGTTGTATCATTCTGTTGTATCATATTATATCAGATATTTTATCTGTCATTGTATCAATGTTATATATATTGATATTCATTTTCTTCCGCTGTGTTGTACTTGATGGTGCTGTAAGCTCCGGCGAACCAGATTCGACGTTTGGATCTACGGCATTTGAATATGAGTGTCGTATTCGGTGCTGATTTTCGAAGGTCGAGTCAGGACTGTTACATTTGGTATCAGAGCTGAGGGTTGAAACTTTAGCTCAGGAGTATAACACATTAGGTAGCTCATTAGAGATAGAGTGAAGTAAAATCTAGAATGAGTATATCCCTAAGATATCTGTTCGAATGCCTCAGTAAATACCCTTACTATCCACTGATAGTGAGTATGAGTGCGAGAAGAGGACGAGATAGGGGACAGGGGAATACCACTATAAATGGTCAATATCCAGCAACAGTGGAAACAACTTTCTTCTTAAACTCCTTTGATTCGTCTTCCCAATTTCTTTGATTGCTTCGTAGCAGCTACAAGAAGAAGTTTCGGTGTGATGGTGGCCCTACGAATCGTTGTTGAAAATCCTTACTTCGTATCTTCATCGGTTTCATATCAGCTTTTCGATTTAAACTTTAATGAATTGAAATTTTAAATAAATTGAAAATTTTAAATTGAGTTAAATTGATTAATACAATATGAAGCTAAATTTGAATTGTATCAATAAAGCAAATCTGAAATTCTATTTGAAATGAATTGGTAAATTTAATATAAAATTGAATATGAAGATTTGTATCGGTAAAACAATATCGGTTAAACCAAATTTGAAATTCTATTATAATTTCTTATGCAGACTGAAGTCCGAAGAGGGACAAGTTATATATACTTTTGGGCTATTCCGACTTGAGTTTGGAATCCATATCTTGTGTTTGAGAAATTTTAGAAATTGAATCTATCTATCCATTATCTGGGTTCCGATATATTCTACGAATGGTTAGTTATCCCTTCGAATTAACCAGTGCCTTGCATATTTCGTAGATTTGGTGACCCGAGTATCCTGTGAAAAATTGAATGAGTTTGTTCTCATATTGGTGATATTCTGATTTGGTGAGCCAAATACAGAATAGGTATCCAGTTTGATCTGGAAAACTATTTCCCTATCCTTATGTATCTATCTTTGTTGTTTCTCTGCCTGCAAATTTCAAGGTCGAAATATTTTTAAGGGGGAATCTGTAAGATCTCAATTTTGAATTGAATTTAAATTAATAGTTAATGTAAAGTTTTGAATAAATTATGGAGTGATCGAGTTGCACGTGATGATGGGGGAGGGTAGTAAGGAGCATGGACATGATGTGGCCGAAGCCGTGGCCTCGCTGGTGGTCTGAAGAGCGACGGCGAAGCAATTTAGTTAGGTGTGTTCGTGTTACAGTATCGAGTAAAACACTCATTTTCGATTTCAAGTTTTTTCATGTCGAACCGATGTTCAATTTCGTGTTTGGGTGAGTTTTTCAATCTGCCGAAGATCGCGATGTCCACCGTAGCGGAGGCGCGACGCCGTGCACGTGCACGACGTTGATTCTGTGTCAGTGAGTTTGGGCCTGGGGAGAAACTCGAAGGAGCGTTCGAGTAGGAGATGGGTTGACTCGAAGTTCTCTCACGTTCGAATAGGGTTGATTCAGCAGTGGGTTAAGTTTAAACTCAGCTTAAGTAAGAAAAAAAAAAAAAAAAGGAGACGAAGAAGAAAGCATGGGGGAGAAAGGAGATAGACTCGGGGAAGGGACGTGAGGAACTCGAGTTTGACTCGAGGAAACACCTGGGTTTGCTCGGGTTACTTTAAAAATGGGTTTAGCCCAAATAAAATTCAAGTTTTAATGTTAAGCAAATTTTAGTTTTATGGAGCAATTAATATTGACTATGTTGAGTTAAAGGCTTATTACAAATTTTTATTAACTATGTGGACGCTTAATAATCTAATTAATGCTTTAACTAAATAATTAATTTAAGATAAACGTTAAAGTCAATTAACATTAAAGTTTTTTGTAATAGAAATAAATTAATTTCAAAAAGCTTAAAGAAGATTTTTTTAATGTTAAATTAAATGAATTATTATTATTAATCAATTGTTTTAGAAAGAAATCAAGATTGATTAAATAAATAATTGTAATTAACTAAGTAATTAAGGATTTATAATTTGTAATTAAATTGATTAATAAACAATTAAGTGTCTAAATTATTTATAAAAAAGGGTTAATTAGATAATTTAAGTTAATCAATTTATAATTAGTAGTTAATTAAGTTAACTGATTGAGGAATAATTTATTAACAAAGTTAATTGAGATTTAATTAATTTGTTTATCGTTAAGAATAATTGATCATTGATTAAAATAATTATGTGGTAAATTCACTAAAACTACATTGGAAAATAATTAACTATTGGTGTGCACAGGATTGATATTTCTGTCTTGATTGCGATATTGCGTGATGTGAATTATTCCGTGTTGCATTGTAATTTGTGATATGTCTCTGTATTGATGTGAAAACCCCTTTGCCCGTAAAATGGCATTTTGAACTTCGATGCAACAGGGAGTCCGATTTCAGTTAGTTATCCGATACCCACATTGAACCTTGAATGTGAATCTATGAAATTGATATATTCACGTGTTTTAAAAACTAAACACTCACTATTCGGTTTAGCCGGGAGAGGACTTTTGTGTCATATAACCCATTCTAAATAGTGATACGTCGAAATGGATAGCATTTGAAGATCGATGGTGAAGACTGGGTGTCTTCAAAATTGATAGGATAACTTATCGATTGTCTCTGCACTGAGTTGCTTTGGTATAGAGATTCCCTAAGTGGTGGGAAGTCCGATCGGGATTGTGGATACCCGGATTTGCAAGGGCTTCTTCCTTTATTGGACGAAGTGCCTTCGTGTCTGTTCGAACCCAGAACAGACTTGTATGGTCGTATGTCTGACACAATACTTTGAGGTATAAAGCAGATTTTTTCAAATACGTATCTATTGGTGGCGGAGAATTTATTCTCTTAGCTTAACACCCTTCTCTGAGACATACGAGCTAAGAGGTTATGTAATTGAAGGCTATCAACGGTATTTTTTCAATTTGGTAGTGCGGAATGCTAAGTGCTGCTGTGTGTTGATGATCATTTGTGATCAAAGCATGGCTTTCGTGTAAAGCGTAACTTTGTGGACGAGACCTCATCGGACCTCGCAACCCGGAAATGGTCGAAACAGGAAAGATGCGGCAAGGTTATGAGGGTCGTGCCCTTTAGGGTATGTCATTTCCTTCTGGAAAAAGGTGATGTCATGGTATGGAGCCTAGATATTTACCTATGTGGTAGCTCCAATCTAATTTTCTGTGTGGTTGTTGCTTTGTGATAGAGGACCCTCGGATAAAGGTCCCAAAGGACCGGGGAGTGGCATACCCGAGTTGTAGTTACCTAGTTACAGAGGTAACCTGGCCTTATGTTGGCGGAGAGCCGGGTAGGGTCTCGGGACGTCCCGCCAGAGGCGTACTCATGTGGCAGTGGGAAGTTCCTTAGCCTGACCATTTGTTGGAAATCCAATTCCCAATACGAAGCCAATACGGTTTTAGTTTTATAACCTGCAATTTACTTATGGTGGTCACCACTGTTTAGATGGCAGCTATAGTAGGCATAGTTCGGAATGTCTGTGCTGGCTAAGATTAATATTATACTTTCGAAATGTTTTTCACACTATGCACTAGTAATAATATCAAAGAATTTTTCTCGTATCAATCATATTTGACTATCATAAGAAGAAATCTCCTCCAATTCTGCGATTGCATTGTGTGTGTGGCGGGAGGTCTTATGGTAGTTTCATTTTTCAAAAGCATACCGGATTTCCTTTTATAAATCTAGTTTATTTTAAAGCAACTATTTTTGTTTACTCATACCATTCCCATGATTGACCCGGAGTTTATTGTTTCTTTCCTAAACTCTGAGTGCCCAAAATTCTACACGAGCAGCCTAGTAGCAAGTTTCCGTGTTCTGGTGTTAGCAGTATTTTGGAGCTTTTGCTTTGGAGATATTTTAGAAGCTTTTAGGATCTCAAGTGTTTAGTTTTTGGGAGTTAGTTATCACTTCATTCCTTTGAAGATTTTTTTGGATATATGATCACTGTTGCATTATTATGATGTTTATTTGGAGTTGTGGTGAATGAAAAAAAATACTCTGATGTAGTACTGGATATTATGTTGATGTTACATCTATGATGTACGCATGATATTCATTTTATTCCGCTGTTTTATATTCATCTGATGTAGCTATAAGCCCCGACGAACCAGATTCGATGTTTGGATCTGTGGCATTTGAATACGAGTGTCATATTCGGTGCCGATTTTCGAAAGTCGAGTCAGGGCCGTCACATTATATCACTCTGTAACGACCCAATTTTTCGACGCCCGAAAGTCGACATCGATACGTCCACCGTATCAAATGTCGTACAGTCGAATGCCCAAAAACCGAATCGTTAGGGTTAAAGAAGAAGAGGTAGAAGAAGAAGAAACAGAAAAAATAACAGAATCTCACATATCGCAGCGGAACAAATATAATAGACAAATAAATACCTTTAAACAGAATCATTATATCAGTTAGTACATTACATCACATTACATTATCAGAGTGTACAACAACAACAGCGGAAAGAAATATTACATATATAAGTGATACGCCTTGCCATCTAGCTCTAACTCCAACTTCTTGACTTTGCTCCCGAATAACTGCTAACTTGACTCTAGGCTGTCCGTGTGGAAAATTATGGGCACCCAGAGTTTAGAAAGGGAACAATAAACTCCAGGTCAGTCATGGGACTGGTGTGAGATCTTAAAAACAGTTATTTTCCCGAAGAAAATAAAAAAAAGAAATCCGCTATGCTTTTGGAAAATGAAACTACCATAAGACCTCCCTCCACACACACAATGCAACGTAGAATTGGAGGAGATTTCTCCTTATGATAGTCAAACATGCTTAATACGCAAAATCCTTTCGATATTATTATTAGTGCATAGTGCAGAAAATATTCGAAAATATAATATTAATATTAGCCAGCATAGACATTTCGAACTTTGCCTACTATAGCTACCATCTAAATAGTGATGACCACCATAAGTAAATGGCAGGTTATACAACTAAAACCGTACTGGTTTGTATTGGGAATTGGATTTCCAACAAATGGTCTGGCTAAGGAACTTCCTACTGCCACATGGGTATGCCTCTGGCGGGACGTCCCAAGAACCTACCCGGATCTCTGCCAACACAAGGCCGGGTTATCTCTATAACTAGGTAACTACTACTCGAGTATGCCATCCCCCGGTCGTTTGCGACCTTTATCCGAGAATCCTCAACCACAAAGTGTAATAGATTTACAGCAACCACGTGGGTTAAATATCTGGGCTCAATACCATGATACCACTCTTTTCCAAAAGGAAATGACATACCCTAATAGGCGCGACCCTCATAACCTTGCCGCATCTTTCCTATTTTGACCATTATCGAGGTGTGAAGTCCGACGAAATCTCGTCCACAAAGCTACAATTTTCAAAAAGTCATTTTTTTATCAACAAATGATCAGCAACACTTCGTATGCCACATTGCCAGTTTTGGGAAAATATCACTAATAGCCATCAATTACATAACCTCTGAGCTCGTACGTCTCAGAGAAGGGTGTTAAGCTAAGAGAATAAATTCTCCGCCACCAACAGAAATATATTTGATAGCAACTAGCTTACATCTCAAAGTGTAATGTCAGACACACATCCATACAAGTCCATCCCGGGATCGAACGGAACCGAAGGCACTTCAAAAGAAGCCCTTGCAAATCCGGATATTTACTAATCACGTCCGGAATCCCCATCACAAAGAGTGATAAAAAATCTCTATACCGGAGCAACTCGGTGCGGAGACATTCGACAGGTAATCCTTTCGCTTTCGAAAATATCCGGTCTTCAACACCGCCTTCAAATGCAATCCCATTTCGTCATATTGTTATTCGGAATGAGTTTTATGACACAAAGTCCTCTCCTGGCTAATCTGAATAATGAGCGCTTATTTTTACAAATAAGTGTTTATTCAGATTTCAAACAATTCACAACAATTTCCACTTTGATCTTTTAAATAAAAGATCTATCACAATCACAAAGGTTCGATGTGGGTTTAGGACATCCACTTGGAATCCGACCCCTGGTCGCATCGAAATTCAAATGCCATTTGAAAGGTAAATATCTTTGCAAGATATTTAACTATCAATAAATATCCACAACAATTACCGGATTTAAATAATTTTCCCAATTATTTTTTTCAAAATATCTTTGCAAGATATAAATTTTTAACATTTCAAACATTTGAAATCAAATTTCAAATTACTGACCACATTTCATATCTTGAAAACAAGTTTTAAATCATTTTTCCTTACGCGGAAAACATTTCCAAATATTTATGTCCACTAAAAATCTGCCGAGATTAAATGCTTTAAAATAATTTAAATTACTTATCCAAACATATATACTCGAAAATAAACTAGTTTAAAAACACTTACTTAATTATTAGTTATAAGAATATTGTACTAATATCTTACATAAACTTCAAGTCTAAACTAACTTTAAAATAATTTAGTAGATAGGGTATAACTATTTTAAATAACCATTTTCTAAACAAATATCAATTTAATCTTTAAAATAATCCTTTCTATAAGTGATTAATTAAATCCATGTTTTAAAGATTTAAAACGATTTCCAAAAATAATTCCTCCAACTGTAAAAAATTTTCCAAATAATTTCTAGAACCTTTAATTTATACTTCAAAAGCTACTTTAATAATATACTCGGCTTTCCAAGGAAGAATTCTCTTTCCATTTATATCAATTAATAAATCTTCTCGATTTATTTTAATTTACATTCCAAATCTGTAAATTCCTTTCACGCTTTTAAAAACAACCAAATGTTTATTTTTAAAACAAATTTCCCTTTCCTTTATGATTTCCCATTGTAAATTTAAACTTCTAAATATCCATTGATATACGATTTTCAAATCGATTTCCAAATATTGATTTTCTGCACCGAATTAAATTCTAAATTGATTTCCAAATTTATTTTCAAATACCAAATCAATTTCCAGAATTGATTTCTAATTTATTTCAACACCAAATTTATTATCTTTTGAAACAAATTCCTTCTTTTAAATTTATTCAATTTTCTAAAATTTATTTACCATGAATTGTCCACTAAATTTCAAAAATCAAATTTTATTTATTTCTGGTATCCTACGATAACAAAAATATATTTGGCTAAATTGTAGCCTTCAACGGTTTCAATCACAAATAGTCACACACAGATTATAAATGATCCACACACAATATTGAAATAAATTCAATTATTTGAGAATCCAGTTGGATTCATCCAACCTGTATCCTTACATCCATAGATGTTAGCACAACAATTAAATACCAATTCCACTTCGAGGTGGAATATCACGGTATATGGGATTTATAAAATATCATTCGCTATTATGCGGCGCAATAGGGTCTCATCCGCTATATAATGCGGGAAATCAATAACTCCAATATATACTATATACTATTATATATATAATATTATCCAATGAATAATTATTATAAATCAATTACCCAAGCACACAGTCAACAATTAAATTTAACTATCATAATTCAATCATCAATCAATAACTGAAATTTCAATTATTAAAATTTTAGTGAGAAGATCTCACCTTTGCTTTACATGCAATCCATTTTCATTCTAGATTGTTTTCTTCATTGTATCGGACCTTGTATAAACATTATACGGTTTATTAATATTTTGAACTAATCAAACAATTTATTTCATTTAATAAATTTAACTAACTAATATTTTAGTTTTAACTGATCTTCCTTTAACAATTCTAAAATGATTAAATGAGTTATTTAAATAAATTCATCACCTTGCCCATAACTCTAACACCACTACATTGTCCATGAATCACCCTGACGGATTCAACACCCTCATCCACTTACTGCCACCCAAATATCAAGTTTTGATACCAAATGTGACGGCCCTGACTCGACCTTCGAAGATCGGCACCGAATGCGACACTCATATTCAAATACCACAGATCCAAACGTCGAATCTGGTTCGTCGGAGCTTATAACACCATTAAGTATAACACAGCGGAAGAAAAAGAAAAATATCATATACAACAGCTGATACAACATTCAGATACAATGATACAATAGAATGATACAATAGATATCAATACCATCAGAGATACAAGACACAGCGGAAAGAATATCTTCAATAGAATGCATCTCCAAATCCAATGCTCTACTCCAAAGCTAGCTCGAACCAACATAACGTGCCACCTAGACAAGCAAGACTGGTGTGCAATCCAAAGACTGGACTAACTCCAGATAATCTACTAAACCTGACTATCTGAATAACCCAACTCTAAACTTCCCGTGTGGAAAAGTTGTGGGCACCTAGAGTTTAGGAAGGAACAATAAACTCCGAGACAGTCATAGGACTGGTAAGAGTAACAAAAACAGTTTATCTTTAAAATAGACAATAAGAGAATTTAAAATAAATCCGCAATGCTTTTAGAAAATGAAACTACCATAAGGCCTCCTGCCACACACCACACCATGATACCACCCTTTACCAGAAGGGAATGACACACCCTAAAGGGCGTGACCCTCATAACCTTCCCGCATCTTTCCTGTTTCGACCATTTCCAGGGTGTGAGGACCTGATGCAGTCTTCCACAAAGCTACGCTTTATACCAAAGCCATGATTTGATCACAAATGATTAACAGATGATCATCAACACACAGCAGCACTTAGCATGCCACACTACCAAATTGGGAGTATATCGCTGATAACCTTCAACAACATAACCTCTGAGCTCGTACGTCTCAGAGAAGGGTGTTAAGGTAAGAGAATAAATTCTCCGCCACCAACAGATATGTATTTGAAAGAAATCTGCTTTATATCTCAAAATGTAGTGTCAGACACACAACCATACAAGTCTATCCCGGGTTCGGACAGAACCGAAGGCACTTCATAAGAAGCCCTTGCAAATACGAGTATTCACAATCCCGATCGACTTCCCATCACTTAGGGAAAACTCTATACCGGAGCAACTCAGTGCAGAGTCAATCGATAGGTTATCCTATCGTTCTCACATATGCCGGGTCTTCACCACCGGTCTTCTAATGTTATCCATAACGACGTATCATTATTCGGAATGGGTTATATGACACAAGGCCCTCTCCCGGCTAAACCGAATAATGAGCGCAATATTTTTGAAATATATGGATATGGGATTTCAGTTAAGTCACAACTTATAAAATCCAAAACTCCCTTCAAATGGTTAAACAAATTACCATTTCAAATCTTTAAACAAAAAGATTTATTTCACAAAGCTCACCCAGTTTCACAAAGATCCATTTACGGACTTCAAAACAATTTCCATTTCAATTGGATTAACTCATTAAATCTTTATAATAAGGATTTAACTTACAGCTTTCAAACCGTTTCCATAATTTGGAAATCATTCTCATTTCAAACTAGAAATTCCTTTTAACACAAATTGGACGTTCATTTCTTATGTGAAAGCTTTTATTATTTGAAAACAAATAGTTATCGTTTTGGAAGAATCCAATTATATTTGCACGAGTTAAAGCCTTTGAATTTAAATTCCAATTCCCAAATTAATACCTTTAAAATGGTTTAACCCATATAAACTTGCATAACATCTTTAGTCCCTAGTTTCAAATCATAAAATTCAGTTTCAAATATTGAATTCAAATTTAAGTCAAATTATTTAAATTTCAAGGCGTAATCAAGTTATTCAAAAATAAATTTTATCTTGAAATTTCATTTCAAAAGCTTTTCATATTTAACCCGATTCCATCTCCAAACCATTTGAATTCAAATTGTCTATATACAAATCGTTTCAAAAATCTGTGACTTAATCGATTTCCTCGTGAAATCCATATTTGTGTGTTTATGGCGTGGTCCAAGGGTTTAACACAATAGTGCAACAACATCTTCATCACAGATCAAAACACAGAAATATAGTTGATAAGCGGTATAAACTATAATGCTTATCGTTCGTTCATAGGTTCACAGATAATATACAAACGCATCACAAATAAATGAATGAAATATACAGCTCAATCCACAGAACAAAATATCACAGATCAGATAGGACAATCAATTCAAGGCGTCTCATACAATAAATTCATTCATAAGTAAGGTTAAGCATTCAATAATCGTTTATAAGCAGGATTAATTAATTGTGTAATCCTAATTAGTTTAATTTATTTCCAATTAAATTAACTACTTATGAACTAATTATCCAATCCTGATTTATTCATTTCAAATCATTTTATATAAACTAATTTATCAAACGCTTCAATTAATTATTCTTAATTAATAAATTATTCTTAATTAATCATATTAATTAAATTAACCTCTAAACCAATTACATATTTAGTTAACCCCTTAATTGATTATTTTAAGAAATTAACCCTTCAATTACTTACCATAAGTGATTACATTTACACAATCTCATAATCGGTTATCATTATTTGATTAATCTAATTAATTGTTAAAATTAATCACATTAGTTAATTATTTAAATAATCTTAGTTAATGACCGTCATTAGCTAATAACAATTCTTTAATCATTTTCCTAATTAATCTCTAATTATAAATTAATCGAAATCATTAATTTATAAATTAAATAATTGAGTCATTCCTTAATTATCTCATTCATTTAATCATTTTTAATACCTTAATTATCTCTAAGGTAATCCATTTCTTTATTAATGACTTCATTAACATTAAAGTGTATTTAAAACATTACACTTCTAAATGTAAATTCAAATTTAATTTTGGATTTAAGGTTCAAAATGGTAAACATTTGAACGTTTACCAAATTTAAATATCAACTTGTAAACCTATAAAACAGTTTATTTAACTTTTCATTAAAAATCCTTTTTATAAAAGAAATTTATCAAAATCCAATTCAAATATTTATTTGAAAAACAAATTACTTTAAAAAGCTATTTGTTTTAAACTTGTTTAAAACATTCATATTTAAAAATTGATTTAAATTCTCAGATCTGGATTCAAAGAGACTTGAATCCACTTATTTAAACATTTATTTTAAACCTTTGATTTAAATCTTTGATTTAAATCTTGATTTTAAATTCTTGATTTAAAGTCCCAATTCATTTTAAAAACTTAAGATTCAAAAGTTTATTTGAAAACTAAACTTATCTTTTGAGTTAAAACCAAGTTTAAATTCTGTTTCTAAATTTTAAATTAAATTTTAAAATTTAGAAAAACTGTCAGGTTTGTTTTAAAACCTGAAAACCCTCTTTTAAATATTTTTAAAACTTTAAGATTTAAAAGCCATCTAAAAACTCAAACAAAATTCAATTTAAACAACAACACTAATCAATACAAACTAGGGAAATCAAGATTTCAGCAAGCAAAGTTCAAGCCTGTTCCAAATAGAGCTACTCTGTTCATTCTTCTGAAAACATCTATGAGTAACATTTTCTTAAAATCTAAAAATATGGATCTGTTGCAAGTTGAATCTATGATAAGTATGCTTGAATCTATATATGAATTCTCTGTGAATGATGGATATATTGTACAGGTTGATGTTTGTAACTGTCTTTGTTCTGAGTTCATAAACACCAGATTTTTGATTCAAAAAAATCATTTCCGCTTGATCTACTCGATGTTAGGGCTTAGAATTAAAATAAAGATTGTTTTTCATAGCATATACTTAATATTAAAATTTTATTCAAGTCAAAACAACTTAGTATTATCTCTGGAAATTTCAAATTGGTCAAATTTCAAATTTTTTAATTCTCGAATTCAGGATTATAAACTGAATTCTTATACTAAAATATGATTTTTAAAGCATGAATAATAATTCTTAGATCATGGGTGTAAGAGCGGTTCGAATTTGATTAAATTTCACTCTTTTGGAAAATTTTGGTGATCTCGTTAATGGGGGACGTCGTGGTCCTCTGGGGTGGTAGCGGAATGAACGTAGTGTTAAGGAAAAATAGTGGATAGGGCTGCAAATGGTCATGGGGGTGATGGCGAGCAATTGAGTTCTGGAAACCTAATTTTGTCATGGTTTTGCATTTGGTCCCGTTCGTCCCCGATAGTCGATCGAGTGCTATGAGACTTTGGGTGATGGTACTTGGACGTAAGCGAGCGTGTGGCCGGAATTTCGAATTTCCTAGCGATCGAGGTTGTGAGAACGGCGGCGTTCCAGGTTTGGTTGAGGTAGGTGTCGCTGTTTCCAGGTTTGGGTATTCGAACTCAAATTCGATTCTCGAGGAACGGCGTAGTTCAGATGATCGAAGATTGATGTTCTTAGGGTAGTCGACTTGTTCGACGACGCCGCATCAACTGGAGTTGATCGGCGGCGATGTGCACGCACATCGTGCACTAATTCTTGTAAACTGGGAATCCGGGTAGTTTGGGATGAAGCGGGGTTTTGTATCTCGAGTTTTTACTTGAGTTATCTCGTGATTTACTCGAAGTTTTTGGGTGTGGAACTCGAAGTAAAAGTAGTGAGCCTCAGGTTATTTGCTTGGCTACAGGTTATAACAAAACCTGACAGTAAATCTAAAATTAAAGCAAATTTAAATAAAATTTAAATGGTGAGATAGAATTTAAAAATAAGTTTGAATCTAGAAGAAGTTAGATTTAAGATGGCTTTTAAAGCTTAAAGTTTTAAAAATATTTAAAAGAGGGTTTTCAGGTTTTAAAACAAATCTGACAGTTTTTCTAAATTTTAAATTTTAATTTAAAATCTGAAAACAGAATTTAAACTGGGTTTTATCTCAAAAGATAAGTTTAATTTTCAAATAAACTTTGAATCTTAAGTTTTTAAAATGAATTGGGATTTTAAATCAAGAATTTAAAATCAAGGTTTAAATCAAAGGTTTAAAATAAATGTTTAAATTAGTGGATTCAAGTCTCTTTGAATCCAGATCTGAGAATTTAAATCCGTTTTTAAATCTGAATGCTTTAAACAAGTTTAAAACAAATAGCTTTTTAAAGTAATTTGTTTCTCAAATAAATATTTGAATTGGATTTTGACAAATTTTTTTATAAAAAGGATTTTTATGAAAAGTTAAATAAATTGTTTTAACTTGAATTTGCAAGTTAAAATGTAATGTATTTTAAAGCTTAATTTTTTAATGAAAATTTAATTAATTTAGTTAAAGTTTTCTTATATAGGTTTATAAGTTGATATTTAAATTTGGTAAATGTTTAAATGTTTATCATTTTGAACCTCAAATCCAAAATGAAATTTGAATCTAAATTTAGAACTCTAATGTTTTAAATACACTTTAATGTTAATGAAGTCATTAATAAAGAAATGGATTACCTTAGAGATAATTAAGGTGTTAAAAATGATTAAATGAATAAGATAATTAAGGAATGACTCAATTATTTAATTTATAAATTAATGATTTGGATTAATTTATAATTAGAGATTAATTAGGAAGGTAATCGAAGAATTGTTATTAGTTAATGAAAATCATTAACTAAGACTATTTAAATAATTAATTAATGTGATTAATTTTAACAATTAATTAGATTAATTAAATAATGATAATCATTTACGAAATTGTGTAAGTGTATTTACTTTATGGTAAGTAATTAAAGGGTTAATTTCTTAAAATAATTAATTAAGGGGTTAATTAATTATGTAATTGGTTTAAAGGTTAATTTAATTAATATGATTAATTAAGAATAATTTAACTAATTAAGGTGACTGATAGATTAATTTATGTCAAATGATTTGTAATAAATTAATTAGGATTGGATAATTAGTTCATAAGTAATTAATTTAATTGGAAATAAATTGAATTAATTAGGATTAAAAAATTAATTAATCCTTCTTATAAATGATTATTGAATGCTTGACCTTACTTATGAATGATTGTATTGTATGAGATGCCTTGAATTGATTGTCCTATCTGATCTGTGATATTTTGTTCTGTGGATTGAGCTGTGTATTTTATTCATTTATTTGTGATACATTGGTATATTATCTGTGAACCTATGAATGAACGATAAGCGTTATAGTTTATACCGCTTATCAACTATATTTCTATGTTTTGATCTGTGATGATGATGTTGTTGCACTATTGTGTTAAACCCCTAGACCACACTATAAATGGTCAATACCCTGCAACAGTGGAAACAATTTTCTTCTCGATCTCCTTTGATTCGATTCCAAATTCTTTTGATTGCTTCGCAGTAGCTCAAGAAAGAAGTTTCGGTGTGATGGTGGTTCTACGAATCATTGTAGGAAATCCTTACTTCGTATCTTCATCGGTTTCTTATCAGTTTTTCGATTTAAACCTTAATGAATATGAATTAGAAATTTGGAATTGAAAATTTTAAATAAATTGGCAATTTTAAATTGAGTTGAATTGATTAACAGATATGTAGCTAAATTTGATCTGAATCGATAAAACGATTTCGTTTAAAACCAAATTTGAAATTCTATTGTAATTTCTTGGGTAGATCAAAGTCTGAAGAGGGACAAGTTGGTATGTACTTTGGGGTGTTCCGACCTAAGTAGGAATCCATTTATCTATTGTTTGGGTCTCAATATATTATACGAATGGTTAGTTATCCCTTAGAACTAACCAGTGCCCCTACATATTCGTAGATCCAGATAACCCGAGTATCCTGTGAAAAAATTGTATGAGTTTTTTTCTCATATTGTCAATATTCTGATTTGGTAAGCCAAATACCGAATAGATATCCAGTTGACCTGGAAAACTGTTTCTCTATCTTTGTGTATCTATCTTTGTTGTTTTCGTGCCTGCAAATTTCGAGGACGAAATTTATTAAGGGGGGAATCTGTAACGATCCCGGATTTTAACTAAGTTTAAATTGATAATGAATAAAAAAATTGTGAAATTAATTCGTAAACAGATTTGAGTTTCTCCAAAGTTGAATAAAATATGTGTGTTTATTTTGTTGAAGTATAATTAAGTTTTAAAAACGATTTCTTTAAAAGTTAAATATATATATATATAGGAATGCAAAATATAAAATAAGGAAATAAGTAATAAAGTTAAAAAAATAAATATTTAAATTGGGAATATAAACATATTTATATAAGATAAATTATGAAATACAAAGTAACACATAGCTAAATTTTAACAACATATTAAAAATAGAAATTTATTTATATTATAATAAGACAAAGCAAAAGGAAAGAGATAAAATAATAAATAACAAATAATAATAAAACGTAAGTACTAAAACAAAACAAAGAAGACACTAATGTGTATATGAAAGTATGACCAAACAAAAGAAATAAATATCTAAGTATTAATGTACAAACAAATAAAAGAAACAAGTGAACATGTATATGAATGGCTTGTATAAGAAGACATAAGAAAAAAAAGACAAAGTTAATCAATGCAAAATAATATCTTAGCACACCATTTTATCTTATCAGCCACCAAAACAAAACAAAAAAATATCTGATTTTTATTTGTACAAAACAAAACAATGTTCCCCTCTTGTACAAACACAAATAATCACCCTTAAACTTCTTTTCTATATATCATCAACTTCATTTCAGTTTCGTTCATCAAAAGCTAAGAAAATCTAAAGTAAACATTATCTAAAACTAAAACAAAGATTCAATTTAAACAGCAACACAAATCAATTCAACCAGAGATCAAAAGATTCAGCTAACATTTCAATAACCTGTTTCAACATACAAGCTTTGTTCTTTCTTCTGAAACAAGGTGAGTAACACCACTTTAAAACAATTTAAAAGTATAAATCTATTGCATATATATATATATGTATGTATGTATGTATGTATGTATGTATGTATGTATGTATGTATGTATGTATGTGAATACGTATGTTTGTATCTATATATATATGAATTCTCTGTTAATGATGGATGGAATTTGTGTGCAGGCTGATGTTCATAAATGTTCTCTGTTCTAAGATTATAAACACAGGATTTTGATTCAAAATTCATTTTCATTTGATCTACTCGATGTTTGGACTTAAGATTAAAACAAAGATTATTTGTTATAGCATATACTTAAGATTAAAATTTTCTTCAAGTCAAAACAACTTAGTATTATCTCTGGAAATTAAAAGAATAGAGGAAAACTTTAAATTAGTCAAATTTCTTAATTCTCGAATTCAGGATTATAAACTGAATTCTTATACTAAAATATGATTTTCAAAGCAATAATCATAATTTTTAGATCATGGGTGTAAGAGCAGTTCGAGTTTGATTAAATTTCACTCTTTTGGAAAATTTTGGTGATCTCGTCGATGGAGGAGGTCGTGGTCCTCTGGGGTGGTAGCGGAATGAACGTAGTGTCGAGGAAAAATAGTGGATAGGGTTGTAGATGGTTGTGGGGGTGGTGGCGAGCAATTGAGTTCTGGAAACATAATTTTGTCATGGTTTTTCATTTGGTCCCGATCGTCGCCGATTGTCGATCGAGTGCAACGTGCTTTTGGGTGATGGAAGAGGGGGAGTTGACGAAGTCGTTGCCGGAATAATTGACCTTCTGGTGGTCGGAGCAGTGAAACAAGGCGATGATAGGTTGGGTGGGGATGGGCTCGCTGTTCCAGGTTTGGGTTTAACTCGAATTTGAATTCGAGGAGATGATGGAGGGTCTGATGGTCGGGGAAGTGGATCATGGAAGATTGTCGACTTGTTCGACATAGTGACGCCGATCGGAGGCAAGCGGCGGCGCCGTTCACGTGCACGGTGCACTTTAATTTCCAATGAAGTTCTGGGATGGGGTATCAGCAGTTTCGAGTTTTACTCGAAGCATGGGGAGGTTTGACTCGTGTTGAGTTAGGGTCAGACTTGAAGTAAAATGGTGAAGCTCGAGTTGCTTTGTTTTTCTACCGGTTTTTGTTTACAAACCTGACAGTGTTGAGTTTTTAAACTTACACTGAATTTAAAGACGTAAAGAAAATTCTAGAATGAAGGTTTGAAACAAGTTTAAAATCTGAATTTAAAATGAATTAGAATTTTAAATCAAAGTTTTAAATCAAGTTTTAAAAGTAAGTTTAAATTGAAGTCTTGAATCAAAGTTTAAAGCCAAGTTTAAATCAAATGTCGGATAGGGATTCAAGTTTCTTGAATTCAAAACTGTTATTTAAATCAGTTTTAAAATCTGAATGTTTTAAATAAGTTTTAATCAAATAGCTTTTTAAAGTAATTTGTCTTTCAAATAAACATTTGAGTTGGATTTTGATTAAGTTCCTTTATAAAAAGGATTTTGAATGAAAATTTAAATAATTTGTTTTAACTTGGATTTTGCAAGTTAAAATATAATGTATTTTTAAAGCTTAAATTTTTAAGTAAAAATTTATGTAATTTAGTTAGAACTTTCCTTTTATAAGTTTATAAGTTGATATTTAGAATTTGGTTAATATTTAAAAATATATTCATTTTGAATCTTAAATTTAAAATGAAATTTGAATCTAAATTTGGAAGCGTAATGTTTTAAATACACTTTAATGTTAATGAAGTCATTAATAAAGAAATGGATTACCTTAGATATAATTAAGCTATTAAAAATAATTAAATGAATAAGATAATTAAGGAATGACTCAATTATTTAATTTATAAATTAATGATTTAGATTAATTTACAATTAGATATTAATTAGGAAAATAATTAAAGAATTGTTATTAGTTAATGACGGTCATTAAATATTTAAATAATTAATTAATGTGATTAATTTTAACAATTAATTAGATTAATTAAATAATGATAATCATTTATGAGATTGTGTAAGTGTAATTACTTTATGGTAAGTAATTAAAGGGTTAATTTATTAATTAAAGGGTTAATTAATTATGTAATTGGTTTAGAGGTTAATTTAATATGATTAGTTAAGAATAATTTATTAATTAAGAATAATTAATTGAAGTGTTTGATAAATTAATTTATATCAAATGATTTGTAATTATTAAATCAGGATTGGATAATTAATTCATAAGTCATTAATTTAATAAGAAATAAATTGAATTAATCAGGATTAAACAATTAATTATCCTGTTTATAAATGATTATTGGATGCTTGACCTTACTTATGAATGATTGTATTGTATGAGATGCCTTGAATTGATTGTCCTATCTGATCTGTGATATTTTGTTCTGTGGATTGAGCTGCGTGTAATTTATTCATTTGTTTATGATACATTTGTTATTAATCTGTGATCTGTGAATGAAAGATAAGCGTTATAGTTTATACCGCTTATCAACTATTTTTCTGTGTTTTGATCCGTGATGATTAAGTGATGTTGCACTATTGTGTTGAACCCCTGGACTACACCATACACACACAAATATGGGTTGCACGTGGAAATGGGTTAAGTCACAAATTTTTGAAATAGTTTGAATGTGAATTTTGAATCCAAATAGTTTTGGGAAAGGATTGGAATTGAAAATCAAAAAAGTTTTTGAAAAGGAATTTCAAAGGTAATTTTTTTTGTTTTGAATAACTTGATTTCAGTTTTGAAATTTAAATAATTTGATTTAAATTCAAATTCAAAATTTGAAACTGAATTCTATGATTTGAAACTTGGGACTTAAGATGTTATACAAGTTATATTGGGTTAAACCATTTTAAAGGTATTGATTTGGGAATTTGAATTTAATTCACAGGCTTTAACTCGCGCAAATATAATTGGATTCTTCCGAAACGAAAACTGTTTGTTTTCAAATAATAATAGCTTTCACATAAAAAATGAACTTCTAATTTGTGTTAAAAGGGATTTCAAGTCTAAAATGAAAATGATTTCCAAGTTATGGAAACGATTTGAAAGCTATAAGTTAAATCTTTAATATAACTATTTGATGAATTAATCCAATTGAAGTGGAAATTGTTTTGAAATCCGTAAATGGATCTTTGTGAAACTGGGTGAGCTTTGTGAAATAAATCTTTTTGTTAAAGATTTGAAATGGTAATTTGTTTGACCATTTGAAGAAAGATTTTGGTTTACTTTGGTGTTGTGACTTAACTGAAATCCCATATCCATATGTTTTTAAATATTGCGCTCATTATTCGATTTAGATGGGAGAGGACCTTGTGTCATATAACCCATTCCGAATAGTGTTACGACGTTATGAATTGCATTTGAAGACCGGTGGTGAAGACCACGTATTTGTGAGAACGATAAGATAACCTTTCGATTGACTCTACACTGAGTTTCTCCAGTATTGAGTTCTCCCTAAGTGATGGAAAGTCCGATCGGGATTGTGAATACCCAGATTTGCAAGGCTTCTTACAAAGTACCTTCGGTTCTGTTCGAACCCAGGACAGACTTGTATGGTTGTATGTCTGACACTACACTATGAGATATAAAGCGGATTTCTTTCAAATACATATCTGTATGTGCAAGAGAATTTATTCTCTTAGCTTAACACCCTTCTCTGAGATGTACGAGCTCAGAGGTTATGTAGTTGAAGGTTATTAGTGATATATTCCCAATTTGGTAGTGTGGCATGCTGAGTGCTGCTATGTGTTGATGATCATTTGTTGATCATTTGTGATCAAAGCATGGCTTTTGCATAAAGCGTAGCTTTGTGAACGAGACTGCATCAGGACCTCACACACTGGAAATGGTCGAAACAAGAAAGATGCGGCAAGGTTATGAGGGTCGTGCCCTTTAGGGTGTGTCATTCCCTTCTGGTAAAGGGTGGTATCATGGTATGGAGCCTAGATATTTACCTATGTGGCGGGCTTCAATCTCATTTACTATGTGGTTGTTGCTTTGTGGTTTAGAGGCGCCTCGGATAAAGGTCCCAAAGGACCGGGGGGTGGCATGCTCGGTATTAGTTGCCTAGTTACAAAGGTAACCCGGCCTTGTGTTGGAAGAGATCCGGTTAGGTTTTCAGGATGTCCCGCTAGAGACGTACCCATGGACAGTGGAAAGTTCCTTAGCTTAACCATTTGTTGGAAACCCAAACAAAACAATATGCGCCCTATACGGTTTCAGTTGTATAACCTGCCATGGAATGTGGCGGTAACCAGCTATTGAATATGGTAGCTATAGTAGGCATAAGTGCGAAATGCTTATGCTGGCTAAGATTAATATTACACTTTCGAAATGTTTTCTGCACTATGCACTAATAATAATAATATTAAAGAAATTTTCTCGTATCAAGCATATTTGACTATCATAAGGAGAAATCTCCTCCAATTCTACGTTTGCATTGTGTGTGTGGCGGGAGGCCTTATGGTAGTTTCATTTTCTAAAAAGCGTTGCGGATTTATTTTAAATTCTCTTGTTATTTGTTTTAAAGACCAAACTGTTTTTTTTACTCATACATGTGACTGACTCGGAGTTTATTGTTCCTCTTCTAAACTCTGGGTGCCCACAATTTTTCCACACAGGCAGTCTAGAGTTAGGTTTTTTCATATAGTCAGGTTTAGTAGATAATCTGGAGTTAGTTCAGTCTTTGGATATGGATGAGACTTGCTTATCTTTGTGAAACGTGATGTTGGTTCGAGCTAGCCTTGAATTGGAGCATTGGATTTGGGGATGCATTCTATTGAAGATATTCTTTCTGCTGTGTCTTGTATCTCTGTCTTTCCGCTGTATCTTGTATCTCTGATAGTATTGATATCTATTGTATCATTCTGTTGTATCATATTATATCAGATATTGTATCTATCATTGTATCAATGTTATATATTTTGATATTCTTTTTCTTCAGCTGTGTTGCACTTAATAGTGTTATAAGCTCCGGCGAACCAGATACGACGTTTGGATCTGTGGCATTTGAATATGAGTGTCGTGTTTGGTACTGATTTTCGAAGGTCGAGTCAGGGCCGCTACAATTTGGTATCAGAGCTGAGGGTTGAAACTTTAGCTCAAGAGTATAACACATTAAGTAACTCATTAGATAGGGTGAAATATACCCTAGAATGAGTATATCCCTAAGATATCCATCTGTATGCCTCAGTAAATTCTCTTACTATCCACTGATAGTAAGTATGAGTGCCAGAAGAGGACGAGATAGGGGACAGGGGATTACCACTATAAATGGCCAATACCCTATAACAGTGGAAATAACTTTCTCTATCAACCTCCTTTGATTCGTCTTCCAAAATTCTTTGATTGCTTCGTAGCAGCTCCAGAAAGAAGTTTCGATGTGATGGTGGCCCTACGAATCATTGTAGAAAATCCTTACTTCGTATCTTCATCGTTTTTTTATCAGCTTTTCGATTTAAACTTTAATTGGAGATTTGGAATTGAAAATTTTAAATAAATTGGAAATTTTAAATTTAGTTAAATTGATTAATAGAATATGAAGCTAGATTTAAATTGAATTGATAAAACGATTTCGCTTAAAACCAAATTCTATTGTAATTTCTTTGGGAGATCGAAATCCGAAGAGGGTAAGTTGGTATATGCTTTGGAGTGTTCCGACTTGAATTTGGATTCCATATCTTATGTTTGAGAAATTATAAAGACTGAATTTATCTATCTATCTATTCTCTGGGGTCCGATATATTCTACGAATGGTTAGGTATCCTTCGAACTAACCAGTGCCCCTGCATATTCGTAGATGTGGTGACCTGAATATCCTGCATAGTATTGAACGAGTTTGTCCTCATATTGTCGATATTCTGATTTGGTAAGCCAAATACAGGATTGAATTTGACCTGGAAAACTGTTTCTCTGTCTTTGTGTATCTATCTTTGTTGTTTTCGTGCCTGCAAATTTCGAAAACGAAATTTCTTTAACGGGGGAATCTGTAACGATCCCAGATTTTTGACTAAGTTTAAATTGATAATTAATTTAATTTTTGAATAAAAATTGTGAAATTAATGGGTAAATTGATTTGAGTTTCTCTAAGTTCAAATAAAATATGTGTGTTTACTATATTGCAGTATAATTAAGTTTAAAAAAACGATTTCTTTAAAAGTTAAGTATCTATAAATAATTGATGAATGCAAAATGCAAAGTAAATAAAATATAAAAATATATGTATATAGAGGAACAGGACAATAAGAATTTAAGTTAAACAAAATACATATTTAAATTAGAAATAGAAATAGATATATATAAGTTAAATTTTAAAGTAAACACATTAGTTAAAATTTTAACAACATATTAAAAATAGAAATTTATTTATATTACAATAAGACAAAGCAAAAGGGAAAGAGATAAAATAATAAACAATAATAATAATCAAACATAAGTACTAAAGCAAAACATGACAAGTTGTGTATGCAAGAAAATAAAAGTAAGACAAAATAATTATGTACAAACAAAAAAAATATAAGTACGCTCAAATATGAAACAAGTAAACATGTATATTAAGCTTGCATAAGAAGACATAAGAAAAAAGAAGATAACAACAATTAATGCTCGAATATCTTAGCACACCACAATTCATCTCAGTTGAAATCTTGTTTGGCTAAAGTAAGAAAATAAAAAATAATCTTTGGTCAACATAAAACAAGAGGAAAAAAATCTCTGACTTTTTGTACAAATAAGAATTATAACCCTGTAAATTTCTTTCATATATTCAAACCTTCATTTCAGTTTGTTCCTTCAAAACTGAAGTAAGCATCATTTACAATTTAAACAGAAATTCAATTTTAAACAATAATTCAATCAACTATAAACCAGAGGATCAAGAGAAATGTCTCAGCTAGCAGAAAAGAAAAAAAATTCAAGCCTGTTCCAAACAAGCTCTATTCATTCTGGAAAAACAATGGTGAGTAACATATGTTTTTAAATTTAAAAGTTTGAATTTGCTGCACATATTTGTCTGTTTCTATACATATAAGGCTTCCCTGTATATATTGGAAAAATTGGAAACACTTTGTACAGTTTATACATGTTTTCTATTCTAGAATTTCAAGTTACTACATTCCTGATTCAAAAAAAAATATTTTCACTCGATCTACTTGTTGTTTGGACTCAGTATTAAAACAAAATTTGTTTGATATAGCATAAACTCAAGATTTAAATTTTATTCAAGTGAAAATAACTTGGAAACACTTCTGGAAATCAATATAACTGGGCAAAGCTTTAAACAAGTTAAAATTTAAAACTTTTAAATTCTCGAATTCAGGTTTGTAAACTGAATCCTTATACTAAAATATGATTTTTAAAGCAAAAACTATAATTTTTTGATCAAAGGTTTGGTAGCAGTCGGCCTTGTTTGAAATTTGGGTTTGGATCAATTTCTGTTGATCATAGTGTAGTTGGTGGTCGAAGCTTTGCGTGGAGGTGGAGGGGCCTACGATGATGGCGGGGGAAAATGCTAGGGGATGCACACGTGTCTGGTGGTGACAGCGGCGAACGTTTATAATTTGTAAACGTAGTTTTGCAATGGGTTCGTATTTTGATTCGTTCGTTCTCTAGGATGGATCGAGCGCTACAAAACTTTGGGTGATGGGAGAGGGGAGGTTGACGAGTAGTTGGCCGAAGTTGTATGAATTCATGTGGTCGTGGTTTCCAAAACGAGGTGATGACAGGTTGGGCTATGATGGGTTTTGTTTCCAGGTTTGGTTTTTTTTTCTTCTCGTTTTTGAATTCGAGGAGATGATGGGGTTTCTTGCGATTGGGGTTGGATGCGGGGATGGTCGTCGACTTGTTCGATGACGCCGCGTCAACTGGAGGTGGACGGCGGCGAAGTGCACATGCACCGTGCACTAATTCTGATAAACTGGGAATTTGGTAGTTTGGGATGAAGCAGGGTGGACTCGAGATTTTCTCGAGTCAATTGAGTTTTTACTCGATGTTTTTGGTGGTTGGTCTCGAAGCAAGTGTAGGTGTGGCTCGGGTAGTAGTTGTTTTGTACAGGTTTTACAAAACCTATTCTGTTTTGTTTTGACATTTTAAAATTGAATTTTTATTTATAAACTAAGTGTTAAATCAAAATTTAACTATAAACTCCAGTTTAGTTTGAAACTTAAGTCAGGGATAAATAAAGTTTTTAAAATTTAAACTTGTTTATATAACTTTAAAGTATTTAAAGGATTAAAAAGAATTTGAATTTAAAAACAAGATTTGAATTGTAAAGAAAGAATTGAAACAAAGACTTAATCAGAATTTTGAAACCTAGACTTAAGTTTAAATTTGAAATCAAGATTTTGAAATGAAATAAATTTTATAAATTTAAATGTTTAAATAAGTTTAAAATGTTTAAGTACACTTTAATATGTGAACTTACGGGGAATTTGATTTTAAATCTTTTAAACTTCTTTATAACAAAAGTGATACTTTTAAATGTGAAGGTGGAGTTTGAAAAAACAACGGTTTTAAACTTTATTAAAGATAAATTGGTATTCATTTTGAATCTAAAATTTTTAAAAAAGTAAGTTTAGAAGTAAGTCGTTTTTAAATGTATTTGTGGGTGTTAATTAAATCATTAATAAATATTAGTTTTATTTTTAAGTAAATAGAGATTGGATGATTTGTAATTCATAAATTTTGAAGTTAATTAGAATGAATCATTTATGATTTGTATTACTTAAATTAGTAATTATAAGCTTAAATTTATTAATTAAGGTTTAAGCTAATAAATTAAGAAATAATTAAATTGGAATTAGGAATCTTAAATTAGAATGGATAATTAATGATTAAAAATTAATTAATTTATAATTAATGATGATTCATGGGAATAAATTACTTTAGGGAAGTAATTAAAGAATTATTATTAGTTAATGAAGGTCAGTAACTAAGATTGTTTAAATAATTAATTAATGTGATTAATTTTAAAAATTAATTAGATTAATTAAATAATGATAATCATTTATGAAATTGTGTAAGTGTAATTACTTTATGGTAAGTAATTAAAGGTCTAATTTCTTAAAATAATTCATTAAGGGATTAATTAATTATGTAATTGGTTTAAAGGTAAATTTAATTAATGTGATTAATTAAGAATAATTTATTAACTAAGAATAATTAATTAAAGTGTTTGATAAATTAATTTACATCAAATGATTTGAAATTAATAAATCAGGATTGGATAATTAACTCATAAGTAATTAATTTAATTGGAAATAAATTGAACTAATTAGGATTAAACAATTAATTAATCCCGCTTATAAACGATTATTCAATGCTTGACCTTACTTATGAATGATTGTATTGTATGAGATGCCTTGAATTGATTGTCCTATCTGATCTGTGATGTTTTGTTCTGTGGATTGAGCTGTGTATTTTATTAATTTATTTGTGATACATTTGTATATTATCTGTGAACCTGTGAATGAACGATAAGCGTTATAGTTTATACCGCTTATCAACTATATTTCTGTGTTTTGATCTGTGATGATGATGTTGTTGCACTATTGTGTTAAACCCCTAGACCACACCATACACACACAAATATGGATTTCACGAGGAAATCGATTATATCACAGATTTTTGAAACGATTTGTATATAGACAATTTGAATTTAAATGGTTTGGAGATGGAATCGGGTTAAATATGAAAAGCTTTTGAAATGAAATTTCAAGATAAAATTTATTTTTGAATAACTTGATTACGCCTTGAAATTTAAATAATTTGATTTAAATTTGAATTCAATATTTGAAACTGAATTCTATGATTTGAAACTAGGGACTAAAGATGTTATACAAGTTTATATGGGTTAAACCATTTTAAAGGTATTAATTTGGGAATTGGAATTTAAATTCAAAGGCTTTAACTCGTGCAAATATAATTGGATTCTTCCAAAACGATAACTATTTGTTTTCAAATAATAAAAGCTTTCACATAAGAAATGAACGTCCAATTTGTGTTAAAAGGAATTTCTAGTTTGAAATGAGAATGATTTCCAAATTATGGAAACGGTTTAAAAGCTGTAAGTTAAATCCTTATTATAAAGATTTAATGAGTTAATCCAATTGAAATGGAAATTGTTTTGAAGTCCGTAAATGGATCTTTGTGAAACTGGGTGAGCTTTGTGAAATAAATCTTTTTGTTTAAAGATTTGAAATGGTAATTTGTTTAACCATTTGAAGGGAGTTTTGGATTTTATAAGTTGTGACTTAACTGAAATCCCATATCCATATATTTCAAAAATATTGCGCTCATTATTCGGTTTAGCCGGGAGAGGGCCTTGTGTCATATAACCCATTCCGAATAATGATACGTCGTTATGGATAACATTAGAAGACCGGTAGTGAAGACCGGGCATATGTGAGAACGATAGGATAACCTATCGATTGACTCTGCACTGAGTTGCTCCGGTATAGAGTTTTCCCTAAGTGATGGGAAGTCGATCGGGATTGTGAATACTCGTATTTGCAAGGGCTTCTTAAGAAGTGCCTTCGGTTCTGTCCGAACCTAGGACAGACTTGTATGGTTGTGTGTCTGACACTACACATTAAGATATAAAGCAGATTTCTTTCAAATACATATCTGTTGGTGGCGGAGAATATATTCTCATCGCTTAACACCCTTCTCTGAGACGTACGAGCTCAGAGGTTGTGTAGTTGAAGGTTATCAGCAATATACTCCCAATTTGGTAGTGTGGCATGCTAAGTGCTGCTGTGTGTTGATGATCATCTGTTGATCATTTGTGATCAAAGCATGACTTTTGTATAAAGTAAATTTGGGTTTGACTTTGGAATTCGAATTCGAAATATTGGATTTGTATTTAAAAATTTAACTAAATGAGTTAGAATAATAATTTGGGTTTAAAAATATTATCTATGTAAATTGATTTATGGGTAGTTCGTTTTAATAACATTTTCTTTTAAATAATGTGTATATAATACTGATTAAGTAGATGTATTAATAAAATAAGAAAAATGCAATATAAAATTTATTTAAAAGTTTTTGATTCATACAAGTATAAAATATAATTATAAAGCATGTTAATGTGAATAGTTAAACCTTAAAACAAAGAAATAAAAAAGAAAATATAGGTATTTATAATAGAAATAGAAACAAATGCAGGCAAGATAATAAAACAAAGTAAACAAATCTATGTACATACAAAATAAAAAAATAAAAACATATTAATAGCAAGTATGTTTGATGTGTAAAACAAGTGTGTACAAATGAAAATTTAAGTAGACTTGGAAAACAAATTGGATAAGCACAAAAATATGAAGCAAGAAAATAATAAAACAACATATCTTCATACAAATAAAAATCTTAGAAAATATAAATATCTATGTAAGCTTGCAAAGGAAGACAATATTTGTATAAACAAGAATGTGCTCATGAAAAATAAGACAAAGGTAGTTAATGCAAGATATAATAGCACACAATATAAATTAATTCAGCTGAAATAACAACATCATCAGCCACCATACAAAAGAAGAAATTCAGCTTAACCACCAAAGAAAATATTTCTGACCCTGATTTTGTACAAAGACAATATAAGTACCATGTACAAACAAGATTATCCTGTAAACACCTATCTGAACACTGTCTCTCTTTATATACACATCTAATTTAGTCTTTGTTCGTTCAAAAACATAACTTAGCATTTCAGAAACCAATCTATACAACTCAAAACATCATTTTGTTCAACAACAAAGCAGAAAAGAAATTAAAGGAAGATCAAAAAAAAAAAATTTCAAACAACAATTGTTCTCTGTTCATTCTGGAAAACAAGGTGAGTAAACAAATTTAAATCCAACTGAGTATATATTCAATTGATGATTATAAAGTCTGAGTTTGAAGTTTTTGGTATATAGATATATATATACATGAAATTTCCTCTGTGTATAATATTTTTTTTTAGGTGTGAATGCCTGTATATGTTGAACCATCTCTGTTTCTTGATTCAGAACATCAGGCTCAATCAAAAATTCCAAATATTAAATCAGTTAATCATTGTTAGACTTTGATTTCTAAACAAAACATGTGTATTTAAATGTGAACTATAATTTAAAAATAGTTTCAAGAAAACAAAAGAATATACAGTACGAATAAATTTGATTTTACAGTGCAAATTCAAACTTTGACAAAAATTCGACCATAGTGATTTAAAGATTCAAGTATGTAATCTGAATCCTTATACCTTAATATGATTTTTAAAGTTAAAATCATAATTTTTAGACTGAGTTTAATGAGCAGTTCGAGGATGAACGAAGAATGGGTTTTGATCGAATTCCGGCGTTTGGTGGCACTAGAGGGGTCGGCGTTTCACGTGGAGGTAGAGGAGTGATCAGAGGTCATGGGAAAAATAGTGCGATGGTCGGTAGAAGGACGTGGTGGCAGCGGCGGGTGTTTGAAATTTTTAAACCTAGTTTTGATGTGGTTAAGTAATTGGCCTCGTTCGTCGTCTACGCTGGACCGAGTGCGACGTGGCTCTGGGTAATGGTAGAGGAGGTGTGGCGAGTGGTTGGTCGAAGTTTTAGGTTCTCTGGTGGTCGTGGTTGTGAGAACGAGGCGTTAATAGGTGACGGTGGGTTACAGTTCGTTTCCAGGTTATGCCTTCGAACTCTTGATTTCGATTTCGACGTGATGGTAGGGTTTGAGTGATCGGAGATTGATTCAAGGATGGACTTCGACTTGCTCAACGACGAGGAGATGTCCGGAAGCGTACGGAGGTTCCGTGCACATGCACGGTGCAGTTGTGATTTCTGGTGAAGATGAGTGGAGCAGTGGGCTTGTACTCGTGTGTTTACTCGGGTTGTTTCCTGGATTTCTCGAAGCACAAGGGTGTGTTGGCTTGGGGTTTTGATATAGGGCTCGAGTGGATTGTTTGGTTACAGGTTCTGTTTAAACCTGGAAGAGTTTGAGTTTTAAAACTTAAACCAAATTAAAAGTGTAAAGCAAGTTTAAAACAAAGGCTTTGAAATAAATCTAAAATCTGTATTTAAAATGAATTCGATCAGTTTTTATACATAAATTTTATAAAAAGATGAAACGTTTCAATAACTTTAAAGTGTTAAAGTATTTTATAAAATGATTAAAGATTTAAACAGAATTTAACTCTGGAAAGGATAAGGGAAGACTCGAGTTATACTCGAGTAAACACAGTGTTTATCTAGGGTTCTATTCTCTAGTGGATTAACTTAATAAAATCTTAAGTTATTTTGTTAAACAAAACTTGGTATTAATGAAGTTAATGATGTTGACCAGTTTAAGTTAAAATTTGATTTTAAAATTATTAAGAAAGAGATTTGCAAAGTTAAGATGATCAATAAATTTTAAGTATGAGTTAATTTATAATTGTAATTAAATAAGTGGTTCATGATTAAATAAATTTGTAATTAAAATTTGAAATCTTTTTTTATTTTTAAATTAAGTATGTTAAATACTTAAAGATATTTTAAATTTAATTATTTTATAAATAAAGTTAAATTTTAATTAGAGGTAAAGGTTTTAGAAATGTGATTTAGTACTTAACAAAGAGGATGTTTATCTTAAGTGTAATTAAGACTTTGATAATTCATGAAATAGATTAAAGATTAATTAAGAAATTAATTAATTAAAGTTGATTAAGTGATTAGGAAAAAATCACTTATTGTAATTAATTAAGAATAATTAATTAAATAGTTATTAATTAAGGGCTGATTAATTTATTAATGAATTAATTAAAGGATAATTGAATAACTAAAGATCAACTATTCAATAATTAAAAATTGATTAATCTAAATTAATAAATAATTAAAGGACAATTAATCAAATGATTTGAAATCAATTAATGTAAACTAATTATGATTGATGAACCATCTGATTTAAATTAATCAGATAATTAATTGAGTTCACTTATGAATGTTTGAATTCTATTGATTATCGAACTGTTTGATATTTCTGATATGTTATGCTTTGTGCTATGAATTGTTTCTGCGTGATATGTGATGAATGTAATTTATTATCTGTGATAAATTTATATTATTTATCTGTAATTTGTGAATGAAGGGTAAGCGTTATAGATTATACCGCTTATCGATATTGATGTGCCTTAATATGTGATGTGATGATTGATGATGTTGCACTACTGTGTAAAACCCCTGGACAACACCATACACACTCAAATATGGATTGCACGAGGAAATCGGCTAAGTCACATATTTTTTAACAATTTTTAAAGACTGAATCCTTGAATCCAAATTAGTTCTGGAATTGGAATTGAAAGTTTTGAAAATGAGCTTCAGAAATAAAAGTTATTTTAAATCACTTAATAAATTTTTGAAATTTAAATAATTTGATTTAAATTTGAACTCAATATTTGAAATTGAATTCAGTGATTTGGAAATTTTGGTCTAAAAAGGGTTATACAAGTTATAAAGGTGTCTATACGGGTTTTTAACCATTTAAAAAGTATGGTTTTGGAAATTTAAATTTAAATCCAAGTTTTTTACTTGGATGGCTTTAACTGTGTAAATTGAAATCAGTTTTCTCAAACCGAAAACTATTTGTTTTAAATAGTAATAAATTTCATAAAAAGAAATAATTTCCAATTTGTATCGAAAGATTTCAAGTTTAAAATGAAATTATAAATAGTTTGGAAATATGGATTAACCTTTGTGAAGATGATTAAATCTTGTTTTGAAATCGAAGAAGATTTTAAATGATATATCTTCCATATACAAGATTTGAATTGGAATTTGAAAGTTACGAATTGAATCTTTTACTGAAAGGTTGGATAAGTTAATCCCATTTGAAATGGGAATTATTTTGAAATCCGTAAATAGATCTTTGTGAAACTGGGTGAACTTTGTGGAATAAATTTTTTTATTTAAAAAGATTTGAAATGGTAATTTGTTTAACCATTTGAAGAAAGGTTTTGGTTTTCTTTGAAGTGTGACTTAACTGAAATCCCATTATCCATATGTTTTTAAATATTACGCTCATTATTTGGTTTAGCCGGGAGAGGACCTTGTGTCATATAACCCATTCGTAATAATGATACATCAATATGGATAGCATTTGAAGACCGTCGGTGAAGACCGGGTATTTTCAAAAACGAAAGGATAACCCATCGATTGTCTCTGCACCGAGTCGCACTGGTATAGAGATTCCCTAAGTGATGGGAAGTCCAATCGGGATTGTGAATACCCGGATTTGCAAGGGCTTCTTACGAAGTGCCTTCGGTTCTGTTCGAAAGCGGAACAGGCTTGTATGGTTGTATGTCTGACACTACGCTTTGAGATATAAAGCAGATTTCTTACAAATACATATCTGTTGGTGGCGGAGAATTTATTCTCTTAGCTTAACACTCTTCTTTGAGACGTACGAGCTCAGAGGTTATGTGATTGAAGGTTATCAGCGATATACTCCCAATTTGATAGCGTGACATGCTGAGTGTTGCTGTGTGTTGATGATCATTTGTGATCAAAGCATGTCTTTCGTGTAAAGCATAGCTTTGTGGGCGAAACTGCATCAGGACCTCACACCTCGGGAATGGTTGAAACAGGAAAGATGCGGCAAGGTTATGAGGGTCGTGCCCTTTAGGGTGTGTCATTCCCTTCTGGTAAAGGGCGGTATCATGGTATGGAGCCTAGATATTTACTTATGTGGTGGGCTTCAATCTCATTTACTGTGTGGTTGTTGCTTTGTGGTTTAGAGGCGCCTCGGATAAAGGTCCCAAAGGATCAAGCGTGGCATGCTCGAGTAGTAGTTGCCTAGTTACAGGGGTAACCCGGCCTTGTGTTGGCAGAGATCCGGTTAGGTTCTCGGGACGTCCCACCAGAGGCGTACCCACGGACAGTTTGAAGTTCCTTAGCCCGACCATTTGTTGGAAATCCAATCAAAACAATACGCGTCCTGTACGGTTTTAGTTGTAGAACCCGCCATCTACTTATAGTGGCGCCCCACTGTTTGGATGGTAGCTATAGTAGGCATAGTTCGAAATGTCTATGCTGGCTAAGATTAATATTATACTTTCGAAATGTTTTTCTGCACTATGCACTAATAATAATATTGAAAAGAAATTTTCTCGTATCAAGCATGTTTGACTATCATAAGGAGAAATCTCCTCCAATGTTGCGTTTGCATTGTGTGTGTGGCGGGAGGCCTTATGGTAGTTCCATTTTCCAAAAAGCATTGCGAATTTATTTTAAATTATTTTGTTGTTTGTTTTAAAGAATAAACTGTTTTCGTTACTCACACCAGTCTCATGACTGACCTGGAGTTTATTGTTCCTTTCCTAAACTCTGGGTGCCTACAATTTTTCACACGGGCAGTCTAGAGTTGGGTTTTTCAGATAGTCGGGTTTAGTAGATTATCTGGAGTTGGTCCAGTCTTTGGATTCGGACCAGACTTGCTTATCTAGGTGACACGTGATGTTGGTTCGAGCTAGCTTTGGATTAGAGCATTGGATTTGGGGATGCACTCTATTGAAGATATTCTTTCCACTGTATCTTGTATCTCTGATAGTATTGATATCTGTTGTATCATTCTGTTGTATCATATTATATCAGATATTGTATCTGTCATTGTATCAATGTTATATATATATTGATATTCTTTTTCTTCTGCTTTGTTGTACTTGATGGTGTTACAAGCTCCGGCGAACCAGATTCGACGTTTGGATCTGCGGCATTTGAATATGAGTGTCGTATTCGATGCCGATTTCCGAACGCCGAGTCAGGACCGTTACAAAGGATGTGTCTGCTTATGCTTTGAATGTTGTAACAGCTTCGTCGAGTGCTCCATCGGTGAAGGAGAAGGGGAAAAGTTTTGTTATAAAGGGTATGCTTTCTATTTTTGGTATACCTATACATATTTTATTCGATACAGGGGCTTTACATTCCTTCATATCTAGTGATTTGGTAGATAGGATGGGATTGAAACCCGAAATTGTTGATCGACCCTTGATTGTAACAAATCTAGTTGGAGGCTCTGTTAGCCCTTGCATGGTTTTTCATGACTTAGACATATCAAGTTATGGGTTTTTGTTTGCTTATGATTGCTTTATTTTAGGTTTTGTGGGGTTCGGTATTATACTGGGGATGGACTAGCTGAGGAAGCAAGCAGTAGTGCTGGATTGTGAGGGGCTGTTTGTAATGATTGGGGCTATGGAGGGCAGACGGTGGTTATTTGCTGCCTGCCAAAGGATAGAGTTATGGTTATCTTTCTATATTCACTTGAGATTCGATAGGATGAGTTATCGTCTGTACCTATAACTAGAGAGCATCTTAACATATTCGAGGAGGTGACCGGATTGCCACCACCTTGAAAGATTGAGTTCCACATAGACTTAGTGAAATATGCCAAACCAATAGTTATGCCTTTGAGGTGTATGGCACCCAGAGAGCAAAAGGAGTTAGAGGTGCAAGCGAATGAACTGTTGAGGTGAGGGTCCAATTGTAGGAGAATATCTGAGTGAGACGCACCAGTAGTATTCACTGCTAAAGCTAATGGCCCTTTGAGGTTGTATGTAGATTATCATGAGTTAAATAAGGTGACAAAGAAAAACAAGTATCCACTCTCGCGTATTGATGATTTTTTCAATCTGCACCATGGTGTTTGGGTATTCTCTCAGTCGGACCTTGTGATGAGGTTTCATCAACTGAGATTGGCGAAGGAGCATGTGTCGATTACAGCGTTTTGTATGACATCTGGATTCTATGAGTGATTTGTTATGCCGTTCGGCCTAAATTACGTGCTATCATGTTCTGTTGATCTTATGAACCGTGTTTTAGGGATCAGTTAAATAGGTTTGTACTTGTGTTCATGGATGATATCCTTGTTATTCGAGGTCGAAAGAGGAACATAGAAGAATCTAAGGATTGTACTCGAGGTGTTGAGGAAGCACTAATTGAAGGCCAAGTATTCCAAAAGCCACTTCTGGAGGAAAGAAGTGCGATTCTTAGGTCACATCATTTCTGAGTGGGGTATTGCTATAGATCGTGCAAAGATGGCAACAACATAGGACTAGGATCGGCCGAAGGCTACTGCAAACATGAAAAGCTTCCTTTACTGGTGGGATACTATAGATATTTTATCCAAGACTTCTCTAAGGTAGCAGTGCCATTAACCAACTTGTCAAAGATGAATCGGACTTTTATTTGGTACATAAGGTGTGAGCATGTGTTTATGAGTCTGAAGGAGAGGTTGACGAGCGTACCTATGTTGGTCATTCCGAGAGGAAATGAGGAGCTGAACGTATATGCAAACACCTGTGGTATTGGACTTTTTGTATGTTCTTGATGCTAAGGGGAAAGTTTGTCTCCTATATAGAAACATTATTTTAGATGTGGATTTTTAATTTCATAGTTTTATGATTTAATAGCAATATTGGTGAACTTTTTAAGGTTGGAAAATGGTTTATTTTAGGTTTAATTATAAAAAATAATTAAATTATGTTTTTGGCCATTGAAATTTTGTATGTTGAAGAATATAATAAATCGGATTTACAATGATTTATTTGAAATTTTTCTAAGTAATATCGATTTATTATGGATTACTTTAGCTTGAAAGGATTGATTAATTATTAAGATATTAATATAAATTATATAGTTTGCTAACTACTTGGGAAATGCTAAAATTTTCCCCTTGATAGTTCTAGAAAAGATTTTGGTAAAGAAAGTATTTCCAATAAGAATTTGACAAATTATTGGGTTAGGTGAAAAACAATTACTTTTAATGGTAATTAAATAGTTTTCTCCTTATTAATGGTTATACCACTCCGATACTCATCATGCCTCATCTATTACTCCGCCTATATGGCCTTCGACGTTGCTCAAGAACAATGCACATGGTATCACTATGGTCGAAACAAAATGTATTGGATTGGTCGAAGAAGAAAGCCAAACAACGACGTCGACATCATGGTCTTTGACATTGGTATTGCTGCATGGTTTAGTGTCATATTTTATACATATAGGAATGTCACTTCTTTTCTTAAACAATGTCACTGGCACCAATATTTCAAAGAGACTTATATCACCAATAACAACGTCGAAATTTTTGATAATGCCTTCGCAGGTTAAGTAGGTTTTGGTGAATAAAACTTCTGGAGACGTGCAAGAGGCAGAAGCTAGCTATGTAGGAGTCTATCTCTATTAATTATCCACTGTGTTATGTCAGTTATTGTATGAATGTATTGGCAGTAGACGCGTCTACCTATTTAGTAACTCTGATCATCCAAGGAAGAATCTTTATATGTCGCTCTTGGCTTAATTTGTAATAATTATATTTTATCTGAACCTGGGCAACGTTTTGAGATTATCTAATGAATACTAAATGCTGATTTGAAATGTAATGAGAAAAGTTAATTTTGAAATTATGTTTAAATTATTTCATATTCTTGTGCTTCTTATATATAGATACCATTAACATGACCGCATTTTGTCATCAAAAATTAATACTATAGATGACTGCAACTTCTATAGCACTTAGTTTTGAGCCTTAAAATAGAAAATGTTACAACTTGGTACCAAAGCATAGGTCTTTGTAAAACTAAAGAATTTTGAACTTTAAAAAGAGTTATTGAAAACAAAATCCAAATGAATAAGAGAATAAGACTGGATATGTGATAACGGCATAGTAACATACTTGTATTTGCTACATATAAGTATACGCTTTATCTCTATTCTCCCTCTCTCTTAACCGTTCTTCCATAACTTACTAAAGTTTGAATGTAGATTTAAGGAAGTAAGATATGGGGGTAAGAAATGAAAAAGTGAATTTCAGTGGAGGAAGCCTTACTATCAATGTAAATATCAGGCCGAACACTAGGAGAAATCCGGGTCGGCAAATAGCTGCTAACGTAGGAGCAGGAACACCATCAGTCAGTATGGAAGCAATGTATCAGTTCTTTGTCAGCGTGATGCAAGTAGGAGCTGCAACTAGGTTAGTTGGTGGAAATGCTGGAGGTGCTAATTAGGGAATTCTAGTTGTCAACAATTGTGCAGTGTTGAGTATAGACTATGCAAGACTTGGAGGGAAACTACTTATAGGAATGGAGGATGCAATTGAAGTTGAGAATTGGTTGCTTCACTGTGAAAGAATTTTCATTGATCTTAGTTCTAATGATGAACAAAAGAGGGGATTGGCATCTAGGCAGTTGCAAGGAGCCATGTCGTACTGTGGAATAGTGTGATTGTCGAGGTAGCAGAAGAGACTTTGACTTGGGCTAAATTTAAAAGGAGGTTTAATGAAAGATTTATGTCTGAGATTGCAAAGTCCGCTCTATTAAGGAAGTTCTTTGAGTTGGTACAAGGTGAAGGGGTTGTCAAGATATGGGTAAGCTACCGTTGACGTACTTATCAAAAGGAATGAGAAGTTCATTCATGGACTAAGGCCTAATTTTACTAGGGCGAACTCACCACGTCTTAGAGATCAATGCGATGTAGTCATGGAGATGGCTTTGAGAAATGAGGAGATTCTTGCTTTGTTCAGTAATAACAAGTCAGCAGAGAGTTAGGGTAGACAGAATCAGAAGAGAAAGTTTTACCAAAAGAAGGGAGCTCATAAGGGTGGAGCTTCCATGAAAGGAAAGTTTGAGGTTTTGTGTTACTAGTGTGATAAGAAGGAACATTATGCTCATGAATGCCGAATTGGAAAGGGGAAGGAAGTCATAAAAAAGAAGAATATCAAGTGTTTTAACTGCAACCAAATAAAAAATTATAAGAACAAATGTCCGAAAGTGGTCGAGCCAGAAAAAGGAAAAGCATTTACTTTGGAACCAGCTACCTTGAGACCAACAACTAAGGAGGAAGGAAAAGCTATGATGAAAGGTATGTTTTTGTTGTGGTATACCTGTTAGAGATTTGATATCGATGCACCACATTCATTTATATCTCATTGTTTAGTAGATAAGCTTAATATATAACCCTCTTACCTTACTACTTCTTTAAGGGTTGTGAATCCAACAGGAAGGCATGCAACTCTAGGGATAAGATGTGACAATTTAGAATTTGCATTATTAGGTCATGTATTTGCCTACAGTTTGCATGTTGATTTCATGGGCTTTGGGGTTATTCTAGGTATGGACTGGTTAAGTAAATATGATGCTAGGATAATTTGCCACGATAGGAAAATATCACAAAGACACCCCAATAGTAGTTACCGAATTGTATACTCAGTAGAAAATCCAAGTTTTGACATTTATGCTTTATTGCGTGCAATAGAGGAGGAAGATGAGTTGAATCGAGTTCTTATAGTTAGTGAAATTGCAGATGTCTTTGAGCCTGTTATAGGACAACCACTGAAACGAGCTATTGAGTTTTGAACAAAGATTTTGTATCTAGAGTTGAACCTATTAGTAGGCCGCCTTGTAGGATGACGCCTACTGAAATGAAGGAGCTAAAGGTGCTGCTAGAGAACTTAGATGAAAGAGTCTTATTCGACCAAGCAATTCGCATTGGGGACCAGCCGCGGTGTTCGTCAAGAAACCGGACGGGTCGTTGAGATTGTGCATTGATTATCGTAACTTCAATGAGAAGATAATAAAGAATTGATATTTTATGCCGAAGATGGATGACTTGTTTGATCAATTGAGTGGAGCCAAAGTATTTTCAAAGTTGGATTTGGGACAGGGTTCCATCAATTAAGAGTATGAGAGGACAATATCCATTTGATGATATTTCGAACAAGATATGGTTCGTATAAGTGGTTAGCAATGACACTTAGGCTGACTAATGAGCCTCCTTTCTTTATGGATTAAATGAACCAGATCTTTCGAGTGCATTTGGATAGATTCATGTTGGTATTTATAGATAACATTCTAATATATTCTAGGAATGAGTGAGATCATGATACTTACCCTAAAATAGTACTGGAGACGTTGAGACAACTTCAACTAAAGGCGAAGTTTCAAAGTGTTATTTTTGGAAGAATGAAGTAAATTTCATTGGTCATGTAGTCTCAGAGAAAGGGTTACTAGTAGGTCCAGCTAAGAAGTCGTAAATAACTGGAAGAGACCCGAGACGGTGGTCAAGATAAAGAGTTTTCTTGCATTAGCTGGCTACTACCGGAGATGTAACGACCCCTAAGTTTTAACTATTTTAATAACATAATTAATTAGGAATTTTGCCTGAAAACGTATAATAAAATTTTGAAATGAAAATTTGACATTTGGAATACGTCTATATAAACATAGAAAATGGTAAATTTTCATCAGAAAATATGGAAGTTTATTTTTGTTGTATAATTTTATTTAAATTTAAATCAGTTAATATTTGATAATAATAAAAATATTTCAAACCTGAATATTTTTATATAATAAATTTGTAAATCATCTTCTGAGTGAAGGTCATATTTCATTTCGTCAAATTTGGACTGTTGTTGCTCCATTTATCTTATTTTCGGCGTTTTAGCAGCATTTTTGGTACCAAATATCGATTTGATAGGATGATCCTACCACTGATATCTGTATACCGTTTTGGTTTTCCTATCATCCTGATCTCCGTAGTATATTCGTTTGTCAATTTCGAAGTCCGGGAGATGGCGAAAATCTATGGAACGACTTCGTATCGGTTTCACATTCGATCTTTTAGCTTCCCTTACCTTTCATGTTCCAACGTATGTTAACCCTATAGCCACTAGCCATAAATTTTTCTCCGAATTCATCAACTAGCTTTCACAATTCCACCTTTTTAGTATGGTTGTTGGTTCCTTTAATTTTTTTCCTTTCTGTTTTGCTTTGAGAATATATAAAATAATATTGACTCATATATAAATATTATATTCTGTATCTTTCCATTTCTTCCTCTATTTGTTTCCTTTCCATTGCAGTTTCCTTTCACCACTAGTCGAACTGCGCAAGCTCCCTCTCCTGCTCCACTGCCGACCCTTGTCTACCACCCTTACACCCATTTCGTGACAACCTCCTCCGCATAGCCTCTGGCCGCAACCGAGACCAACCTTCCTCCCATTCATCTTCTCGTGAGCACCCACCTTAGCACCGTCCCAACCTGGCCACACGCCCTCACTTTAGTCATGGCCTAGCACTGCCAAGTTCACTACAACCCGCCTAGCTTGCTCGGCCTGGTCATCCAACTGCTCTGCACTACAGATCTGTCCCATACTCCTCTAAAATGAAGTAGCCAAGCACCACTTGCCGCAGCTCCTCCTACCGCATTTTCCACCCTCCACCAGTCGCGCCTCACAACACTAGCCTCCCTCGACAAACATTTCATGCCAATCCCTCCACATACGACCGCTAATTTCCCCAAACCCACCACTTCGCCTGTGCTAGCTTCCGTCACCATGGCAGCCTTCTTTTTTTCGTTGTAAGTTTGCAGGGCGTTTTTTTATTATTATTTTATATATATATAACATTAGCATATAAGTTATAGGTTATTTATATACTATGTTATAATGTATATGTTAGTTATATATTGTTTGTATATGTATATAAGTTTATATACGATATATATGACCTGTTAATATATATACAAGTATACACATGAGTTTATAAATTTCTATTACGTATAGTTTATATATATAATATAACAGATGTTCGACATCTTTGATTATACTCATTCTTACTTACAGTCTTAGCTTGAGAATTAAATCTTACTGTATATATTATTTTATGTTTACAATATCAATGATATATGTAGTGGTATGTTATATGCTCTGATATCTATGCTAGTATATACATTTACGTTTATTTTGTATATACATTTGTTTCATTTTGCATAGTGGCTGTTATATGATTTTTACAATACTAGTTTAAAATGATATATGTATGTTTACTGTATAATTATATATATATTTGTTTATAAGCATATTTTGGCTTATATTGTGTATATAGTTTTATTTATACATACATTTACTTATAAATATAATATGTACAATTATTGCTTATAGGCTGCCTATATATTGATTTTGTGATAATATAGAATTTGAAAATAATTATATGGGTTTGATTTAATAATGATTTTCAAAATTTTATATTATTTTTATATTTGTATTAAATTAAAAATATTGAATATATATAATATAATAATAATGTCTATATTTTCATTTTATATCAAAACTACTTTGATTTGTTTTCATTGATTACTGTTATCAGCTTTGTTCGTCGAGTTCATGCCAATCTTGCTTTGCTTTGGAATTCATACTTGGATTCGTAACTCATCTTACTCTCGTTTATCTCTAACCTCGAATGGTGAGCAATCAATCACCGTTAACATTCTTATATTTATTAAATCAGATTTCGTTTGAAATGACAATTGAAATATGTTGTTGCTAGTTATTTAATTGCTATATATATGTTATGCCATTTTCTGTAACTGTTCACTGTGACGTCTGATACCATGATCTGTTATTTATATTTTATCTTTTATATTATTATCATCATTGTTCTCACTCTACAAATTCCCTGTTAGTTTAGAATTTCCTATGGGTTGAAATGATACATACCAGAACGATCTTATAGAATATAAGAAAATCGTTATGCGTTGAAATGATAAACCCAAGCGATTTTCACTGACATTGAATTTGGGATTGTGGATTGAAAAGATATATATCCGTAGATATTTAAATTATGGAATGAAATGGTAAATATCTGTATCACTTAACCATATGATAGAAAATTATATACAGACACTGTTTGTCTACATATATTTTGAGAATGATTTCCAAGGTTATGAAAAGAAATATATGGTTTTAATAAATATTGATTTTTAGATATTATATATAAATGTATTTTGATAAAGGTTTAAATTTTATATTTTTAAAATTTTATGTTTTGAAAATTTTATAGTTATAAGTTAGTTTTGGAATTATAAATTTTAAGATTTTACTTATAATTTTACATTTTTAAAATATATAAAATAAGTTTTAATACAAAATAGATTTAATAATAAGATATACTTAAATAAAATATAATTTAATTTGTATATATTATGTTTAAGTACTTATTTAAAATTATATTTTTAAAATAGATTTTTATAAAATTTTATAAATTATGGTTGAAAATGAATAGAAAGTGATTTGAAATCTATTTGTTTAAGTGTTATACTTAAATAAAAAATCAGGTTTAAACTTATTGAATTTGAGATTTTAAAGATATGATTAATAATTTGATTTTGATTAAAGGTGATTAAATGAATATTTTCAAATTAAATAAATTTAAATTGGGATATTTAGCCTTATTTAAATTTTTAATTTGAAATTTCATTTAAATGATTTTTTTTATTGATTAAATAATGGTAAAGTTGAATTCGAAATATAAATGAATTTATCAAAACTGACTTATTGTAAATGTTTGAATAATATAAACTTTGAAATTTATTATTGTTGAATCGGTTTAAATTTGTGGTTCAAATCTATATTTGAAATCAATATAAAATGGTTTATTGAGGTTTGTATTGAAACAAAAGAACTAATATTTGATTTAAATGGGATTTTTGGAATTTGAGTTAATTTGAATTGAATTGTGAACTTTGAGGAAACAATTTTGTCATGTAAATATTTTAAAATATATATAAATATTTTTACTTTATAAATTATTTTAATATATATATACTATTTTAATATAAAACTATTTTAACATATAAATTATTTTAATATAAACTATTTTAACTTATAATTATTTTAAATATACTAATTATTTTATTATGTAAACTACTTTAACTTATAACTATTTTATTATATATACTATTTTTAATATCTAAACTATTTTAGTGGGAAGTATTATGATTTTAAATTGTTATAATTTCCAAACTTATGATTTTAATGTGTTATGATTTCCAAAGTATTATGGTATCAAAGTGATATGATTTCCAAAGTGTTATGATCTCTAAAGTGTTCTGGTTTTAAATGTTTTATAATTTCAAAAGAGTCATAATTTTTGAAAGTGTTATGATTTTGGAAATGACTGTTATTTTGAAGTGAATAATAATCTTGAATTGATATGGTTTTGAAAGGATATGATTTGAAATGAAATGACCACGGTGTTATAATAATGCTTGGTTGTTAAAGAGACCGGGATCCGTTATTAGCATACTCTCTGCCAATACCGAAAACCACTTTCACAACCGTGTACGCGTTGGTGATTCCAGAATGAAGTAGGTGCTTGGCAACGTTCTATTTGAGGTATATACGTGGACTGACTCCCGTGAGTTGGCTTAAGGTGGCTAAAACAGGAGTAATTGATAGGCCAAGTGAGGTAGCTCCCTTGATCGGACACACTTCTTTGATACCATTCTATTACTTTATGATTGATTGGGTGCACGCTCGGATTTTTGGGAGTGTGGATCGAGGTGGGAGGTAGCTGCGGCATTGCATTACCACCAGCTTGGAAGTGTAATTGGTATATCTACCCAAGCATTGCCTACTTGTCCCGTGTCACCTACCTTATCGAGACCAATACGATTTTATTTTGTACCATACCTATGGAGTGTCCTATGACGACCTCCAATATGGGGGAGATTACGGTACTGTATAGAATATGGGAATATATAAAAACGTGTTAAGGGGATATCTATAACACATTAACGCTATTTTAATAGTTTACTTTACTATAGACATATTAAATAGCGTATTGTACTACATAGTAGATAGCTCCACGGATCCTTAGAGGATGGTTATCCCAAAAATCCTTTGAGTTACTTGTATTTCAGTTGATATTTCACTTGAGTAGGATTTATTGATATAAGATGTTAATCCTGACTCGAGTGTTTTGTGTTTACTTTATGCTCGGGTCAGACTGAGTGTTATAGCATTTGAGATTCACCTTTGGAGTTGGAGCTTCTCTTGGAGATCCATCTACATCTATTCAGCTTTTAGTTATTCAATTGACTCTAGTGATATATTTAAGTTTTGTTATTTGAATATTGTATTGAGACTTCTATGTATTCTAGACTTCTGTTGTATCTTATTTTAACTCTGTTATATATATATAGTAACTTCATGAACTACTATTCATTTTTTTTCCGCTGCTTATTGTTATATTACTCTGTGTCTATGATTCTATGATTTATTATTTACTTTACATGCTGATTTTCCAAATATAAAATAACAATCTGATATTTTGAGCAATTCAACTACGACATGTGCAGATGCGAATGGCATGAAATACTAGGATGTTACAACAAATTCATTAAAAATTTCTCTTGTACAGCAACATTGATGACTAAATTAACAAGGACGTGAAGTATGTTTACGCTGGTAAATGTGAGAAGGCATTCCAAAAGCTGAAACATTTATTGACCAACGCAACTTTGATAAGTTATTATGGATGGAAACCAAAATTTGGTGATGTATACCGATGCATGTGGCACAGAACCAAGAGCTATGTTAATGCAGTGGGATAAAGTAATTGCCTATGCTTCGCGACAACTCATACCGCACAAAGTTAGATATCCAACTCAGGATGTAGAGTTAACTGTTGTAATATTTGTATTGAAGGTGTAGGGACATTATCTTTTGGGAGAATGTATCAAGTTGTATATAGATCACAAGTCACTAAGATACTTATTCTCATAGAAGGAGTTGATTATGAGACAGCGGAGATGGTTGAAATTTTTAACTGCTTATGATTTTGGAATTGAGTACACACCGGGGAAAGAAATAAATTTATAGATGCACTTAGAAAACAACATCATAATGTGGTATTAATAACGATATCGGAGTGGAATGATTTGGAAGCTTTGACCATGTGTAGTATGCAGTTAAGATCAACTTCTAGTTCTAGTTAGAGTACTACAATGTTATCTTGTTCGGAAGTTCGACCGGTATCGATCGAAATGATGGCTTCTAAATAAAGAGATGACCCAGTCTTAGCTTAAAGAATTAGAAGATTGGAAGGTGGAACCAGGATTGATGATTTGAAATATTTTTACTTTAACCAGAATGGATGGTTGAGAAATAAGGGATGATTGTGTGTTCCAAATTCTGGTGACCTAATAAAAGATGTTCTTAGGGAGTATCATCGATCGAAGTTTACTATTCATCTTGAAGGAACAAAGACGTATCAGGATATGAAGAGAAGTTTCTTCTAGGAAGTTATGAAAAGAGATGTAGGCTTATGGGTATAGCAATGTTTAAACAGTCAGCAAGTGAAGCTGAGCATCAGATGCCAAGTGGATTGCTTCAACCTTTAGGTAACTAGTTTGGAAATGGGATTCGATATTCATGGATCATTGACTGGTTTTCAGGGTCGAATAGAGGAAATGCAAATATTTGGGTTATAATGGACAAAGTAACTAAGAATGCAAACTTTATACCCACTAAGTTAACAAGAACGACGCCTATTTTAGTTAAGTAGTTCATGAAGAATATTGTTAGACTGCATGAGATTCCTTGTAGTATAGTCAGCGACAGAGACGCTTAGTTTCCTACTAAATTCTAGAAGAGTTTCTAGAAGATATTCGATACCGAGCTTAAGATTAATACTGCTTATCAACCACGGACAGATTGACAGATGGAGAGAGTAAATAAGGCACTTGAAGATTTATTAAGGGCTTATGTGCTAGATTTTGGCAGGTTATGGGAAGACCATTTGCACTTGGTTGAATTTTCCTATAATAATAGTTCTCGAACTAGTATAGTAATGATGCTTTTTAAAGATTTATAGGGAAGGTTGTGTAAATCATCCGTATGTTAGTTAGATTCCGTAGATAGATTAGTTCTTGGTCCAGACGTGGTAAGGGAAGCCTTTCGAAAAAGATTACGTTAATTCGAGCTAAAATAAAGAAAGCTCGGTCTTAACAGAAGATTTATATAGATAAAAGATGGAAAGATTTAGAATTGTCAGTTGAAGACCATATGTTCGTCAAAGTATCACCAATGAAGAGAGTAGTGAGATTCAGGAAGTCGAAGAAATTGGCACTAAGATTTATTGGACCATTCCCTATTATAGAAAGGATTGAGAAACTCGCGTATAGAATAGAGTTACTGAACAATTTGGCAAGAGACCACAGTTTTTTTTCCATATTTCACATTTGAGGAAGTGTGTTCAAGATCCAGAGACTTTTATAACTCCGATTGTATTGGAAGTTTAGTAGTAGAGCCAGACATGACTATAATTAGACATCCAGTTCGTATTATGGCTAATAAAGATAAAAAGCTAAGGAACAAGGCAGTCAGATTAGTAAAATTCCAATGGAGTGACAATAAGAGAGATTAAACTTGGAAAATAGAAAGAATGATTAGGGGGATTTAACATGTATTGTTTGATGGTATGTTTTATACTTACGATTATTATTTTTGTCACCGCTTTTCTTAAACGCCGTTCCGACTCCCAATGTCTTCGAAGATACTTATGGTGGTGAAATCAACGCTGCATGTTTGGTAATAACTTTGCATTTTATGGCTACGACCTTGATGGTCGTCGATTTTATTCCTTAATCCTGAGGCACATTACCACCTATTATCTATTGTTAACCCGCCTTTTGTCAAGGACATAAATAGACGGATTCAACCTAACTAACTTCACCATTATCGAGGCTGAAATATGATGGATTCGGTTCAAAGGGATAGAGTTCACCTAGATGTGCCGCTCAGCATTGAGGTGAGGCTGTGCCGCTCGGCATTGAGGTGAGGTTAAGCCGCTCGGCATCAAGGTAAAGTTGTGTCGCTCGGCACACCTCCCCTCTTTTGGCATGAATCCTCGTTCAGCACACCTCCCCTCGGCCGGCATGAATCCTCGCTCGGCACACCTCCCCTCGTTCGGCACACCTCCCCTCGGCCGGCATGAAGCCTCACTTGGAACACCTCTCCTCGGTCGGCATGAAGCCTCGTTCGGCACACCTCGCCTAGTTTAGCATGGAGCCTCGTTCGGCTCACCTCCTTTCGGTCGGCATGAAGCCTCGCTCAGCACACCTCCCCTCGTTCGGCATGAAGCTTCGTTCGGAGCACCTTCCCTCGGTCGGTGTGAAGCCTCGTCCAGCACACCTCCCCTCGGTCGGCATGAAGCCTCGCTCGGCACACCTCCCCTCACTCGACGTGAAGCCTCGCTCGGCATTGGACGTCGCTCGGCATAGGGCAGTGGCTGGGCAAATGCCACTCGGCATAAGGTGTGGTTTGACATTGGTCATCGCTCGGCAAAAGGTGTGGTTTGGCATTAGATGTCGCTCGGAATTGTACCTCGCTCGGCATTGGACGTCGCTCGACATTAGCGAGGTCAGGGTCGCTTGGCATTAGTAAGACGGCCTGGCCTAGGTGGTTCGGCAAATGCAGCTCGGTCAGGGACGAAGGATGTACATGGATCGGTCATTGATGTTGCGGGCCGGTCGGCATGGGTAGGTTGAGACGGGAAGTATGGCTCGACTATGGCCTTAATGGGCCCGGGCTACTAAGGAAGCCCAACAACTCAGGATTTTCTTATAAATACAGCATGTGGGAGTTCAGAAAGAGGATCTTCTCTCTGCTCTTCAATTTTCTATTTTCTAAGGCTAAAGCTAGTCTACCATTTTATAACCATAATTGATTCTTACATCAATAAAAAGGAAATTATTGGAGTGGACATAGGCCGGAGTTAGCCGAACCACTATAAAATCTGTTGTTCTTTACTGCTTTCATTTTAACTTTGAGCGTTCTTCACTTTATTACTCTCTATATACCATCTATCTATGAGCTGTAACTACTACTTGGTGCTTTCGTCGGGATTTGGATGTTAGTGACCATTTTTGACGATGACATTTTGGTGCTTTCACTGAGAGTTGAACTCAAGAAATTTTGGAGCTAGGAACTTGGAATCTAGAAAGCAAGTAACGGAAAGAAGCAATCAGGAGGGAAGTCAAGAGGCTTCCTCTGGAGCTGGAGCAGGTCAAGCATCCATCTACATCACCAGAGATGAGATGGAAGCAATGTTGAAAAGACAAGAGGAGATGATGCAGGCTCTTCTTAGACAATTTGCACAAGCAGGAAATGCAGGGCTCAGATCCATGGAGCTGGATCAAAAGCGCTCAACCAGCAAGCGGAGGGAATGGCTCAGTAGGGGGAAGCCCCCAATCAGCAAACGACTATCAACCTTCATGGATCTAGACTCGGGGGCATACCATCAGGAAATCCTAGACCAATCCATTGAAGGATGCCGGATGACGCTGTGCAACCCGACACTAATAGGAGTGCAGGAGTACGAGATGAGATGTATGTAACAGAATTCCCTCATGAACTTGGGGGGCATACCGGAGGCAACAGACAAGGATTACAGCTTGGGGACAACGATATATTAGCGGAGATAGTCAGATGGGCTATAAGAGGTGGATTGGTAAACAAAGACTTGGAGGATGTAAATAGGAGTACCTTTACACCTACTATCAAGCAAACTAGGAATCCACCGGACTTTAAGCTACCAATTTTGGATATGTACGATGGGAGAACGGATCCTACCGTTCATCTGACGAGGTACATGAGGCAAATGGAGGTACTAGGGGCATCGAATGAGGTCATGGCTCGATGCCTCCCATTGTGTTTGACGTATATCGCAGCTGTGTGGTTCAGACAGCTGGAGAGTGGTTCTATTGGCACATGGATGGAGCTAATTAAAAGGTTTATAAGACAGTTTCGGGTCCATATAGTCAGACCCAAGAGCGTAATGACCTTGACATCGACGAAACAATAGAAGGGAGAGTCTCTTAGGAACTTCTTAACCAGATTCAACGCAGCGGTATCCTCAGTGGATCGACCCGATCCGTCAATGGTTTTAGTGGCAGCAGTCTCAGGAATCGCGGATAATTTAGATTTCAAGATATCATTGGAACGGGACCCACCGAGGAATCTCGAGGAGTTCTACCATGAGGCTGAAAGGTTCCTGAGACAGGAGGATGTGCGGGTTGAGAGAATAGGGAGAGAGGCTGAAGCTTATGCAGTGAGGGGTGGAGGTCCACCTAGGGAGGATCCAAGTAAGGACGATAAGGAAAACAAATGGCAACAGTGGCACTTCAAAGAGGCCTCGAAGGGAGTCAAAGTTTTCTTCTTGTATAGATTTAACTGAGACTCTAGAAAGTATTTACTTGGATACTCGAGGGCGTCTCGAAGGACGAAAAGAGAAAGACTTCTGAATACAAGCGGGCATCAAGAAAGCATTGCCAATTCCGTGAGATGGATGGACACAACGCAAACGATTATAGGCATTTGAAATATATTGTGGAGGAGCATGTAAGGAATGGTCACCTACAATCATACGTAAGGAATCGAGTTGTAGCAGTGGAATAGGAGCGGCCACTGCCTACCTCTAGCGATGGTGGCACTGGATCTGTTCAACACCAGCTTGTTATAAACTGAATGGTTTGATGGTTCTGAATAAGTAATAGTACCCAAAGTAATACGGCTCGGTCACTTACACACGTGCGGGATCGAGGACAGTCCCTAGGCATGCTCTGTGGTGACGAAAAACCGTACAGCTTGAGTCTATGAAATCTTGTTTTCTTTCTGTTTTTCTGCAAACTTTGGTTTTCTCTTTGGTACTTTGGACATTTGCTTTTCTTTGGTATGGTTTTGGAGTTTGGATTGGACTCCCGGTTTGGTTGTTTTTTTGCTTTGCCATTTTGGTTTGGATCTTTGATTTTTGATTTGGATTTTGAGTAGGATTTTTGATATGGATTTCTAGTTTTCTGATTGAATTCGGATCAATGTAATAAATAGTTCAGGTTTTACAATTACTGTCCCGACCGGAGAGACGAAGCAGTGATCACGAGTTACGAGTCCCTTCGCCAGAGAGCGATGGAACGGACCTGGACAGAATACCAAGTCCTTGGCTGGAATTCCGAGGCCGATGAATATAAAAGTCCTTGGCCGGAGTGCCGAGGCTGGTGAATATAGAAGTCCTTAGCAAAAGTGCCGAGGCCGGTGAATATAAAAGTCCTTGGACAGCATGCCGAGGCCGGTGAATATAAAAGTCCTTAGCCGGAGTGCCGAGGCCAGTGAATATAAAAGTCCTTAGCCGGAGTGTCGAGGTATGTGAATAAAAAAGTCCTTGGACAGAGTGCCGAGGCCGGTGAATATAAAAGTCCTTGGCAGGAGTGCCGAGGCGGGTGAATGTAAAAGTCCTTGCCCGAAGTGCCGAGGCCAGTGATTACACAAGCCCTTGGCCGAAGAGCCGAGGCCGGAGAACGTACAAACCTTTAACCAAAGAGTGGAGGGAGAAATGGTATAACGCGACCCGACGAGGTCCGCGGATTCAAAGACTAGACCCGGTGAGGTCATGCGTTTGGCTATTGGTTATTGATGGATTAGAACTCGGTCATCAAGTTCATATGGATATGGATTTGGCTAAGGATTTGATTACTAGATTCGGAATCGGATATCGACTCGGAGCAGTCGTAAGTTCAGAGAAGGGCACGGTGATGGTACTTGGATAAAATAGATTGGATTATGAATCCGAAAGTGCGGATGTGGATGACATATAAACTTCGGATATCGGACTCGAGGCTATTCAAAACACACCTTCCAATAACAAGGCATGTTTTGGGGGGCAAATGTTAACCCGCCTTTTGTCAAGGACATAAACAGGTGGATTCAACCTAACTAACTTCACTATTATCGAGGCTAAAATATAATGGATTTGGTTCAAAGGGATGAAGTTCACATGGATGTGCCACTCAGTTTTGAGGTGAGGTTGTGCCGCTCGGCATTGAAGTGAGGTTATGCCGCCCGACATCGAGGTAAGGTTGTGTCGCTCGGCATACCTCCCCTCATTCGGCATGAAGCCTCGTTCGGCACACCTCCCCTCGGTCAGTATGAAACCTCGCTCGGCACACCTCCCCTCGTTCGGCATGAAGTATCATTCGGCACACCTTCCCTCGGTCGGCATGAAGCCTCGCTCGGCACACCTCCCCTCGGCCGGTATGAAGCCTCGCTCGGCACAACTCCCCTTGGTCGGCATGAAGCCTCGCTCGGTACACCTCCCCTCGTTCGGCATGAAGCCTCATTGGGCACACCTCCCCTCGGTCGGCATGAAGCCTCGCTCGGCATTGGACGTCGCTCGGCATAGGGCAGTGGCTCGGCAAATGTCGCTCGGCATAAGGTGTGGTTCGGCATTGGTCATCGCTCGGCAAAAGGTGTGGTTCGGCATTGGATGTCGCTCGGCATTGTATCTCACTCGGAATTGGATGTCACTCGGCATTGGCAAGTTCAGGGTTGCTTGGCATTGGTAAGACGGCCTGGCCTAGGTGGTTCGAAAAATGCCGCTCGGTCGGGGACGAAGGATGTACATTGCTCGGTCATTGATGGTGCGGGCTGGTCGGCATGAGTCAGTTGAGATGGGAAGTATGGCTCGACTATGGCCTTAATGGGCCCGGGCTAATAAGGAAACCCAACAACTCAGGATTTTCTTATAAATACAGCATGTGGGAGTTCAGAAAAAGGATCTTCTCCTTTGCTCTCTGATTTTCTATTTTCTAAGGCTAAAGCTAGTCTACCATTTTGTAACTGTAACTGATTCTTACATCAATAAAAAAGAAACTAATGGAGTGGACGTAGGCCGGAGTTAGCCGAACCACTATAAAATCTGTTGTTCTTTACTGCTTTTATTTTAACTTTTACTGTTCCATACTTTATTACTCTCTACATACCATTTATCTGTGAGCTGTGATTGGTACTTGGTGCTTTCATCTGGATTTGGGTGTTAATGACCATTTTTAGCGCTAACATCTATCAACCCTAATGAGGCCGCTATTTTCATAAAGGCATTGATGCCGATACTTATAAATGTCGTTGAGATTTTTCAATGTTGACATCATCCCTAAAATGCTTTGAACTATGTAAACCAAGTTTTATACTTATTGACGCCGACACTCTGTGAAGTGTGACGTTCATGCCCTTGACTCTATGACCCTATGTTTGCAAATAAAAGACTTTAACATATTTTAGCGAGACAAAGACCCTCGTTGACGATGACCTCATTGCTTTTTTCAATATAAGGACTTGTATTGTTTTGGCTCTATAGCCTATGGTTTTGAGAGGCGATGACCTCAAAATGGGCTTGAAATTTATCAATAGTGTTTTATAAAAAGCATATATCATGGCATAATTATTTCGAATAAAGTAAAGGGCTATAATTTTCCTTATTTTGAAAGTATGATTTCAAAAGGTAAATCATTTGTAAGAATTATGTTTTCAGGGAGATAAATAAGGTATTTAGCCCAAAAATTTACTAAGGAAATTATTTTTCTTATCACTTCTGAATAGATTGTGATAGATAAAATTAACTCGGAGATTAGAAAACTTTTGGGTAGCGCCATATACTTCAGCTATTAGCCGCTAGTTGATATTAGTTCAAAATTTCAGTGTGCAGGGATTTGTCAAGGGATATAAAATAGGTTTATGCACAGAAAGAAATACATGAGGATAAGACAGGTTATAGGTTGGCCTGCAAAACCATTGGTTCATAATAAACCTAGTTAAACTATGAGATTGATAGATAGTCGGGTAAACACTAGGATAAATGCATGTGGATAGACTGAACAGTTTTCTTCTAACAAAAATTTAGAAAATTTGGAATATCTCGTAGGCTCGAGTTAGCTATGTAAGTTGACAATTACCCTGTGAAAACTATACATTAGGACGGATAGTCCACTGATTTGACGGATAGTCAAGATTACATAGTTGTGTACCGACTGTTATTATATTGTCATTTTATTATTTTAACATGTTTGGTTATAGGAGTATGATTTGCAAAAGATATTTTTTTTAAAATATTAGTGAGGGGAAAACCCGTTCCTCTCAGCGGCGTGGTCTCATCTAATATACATATGCCAAGATGGCATATTATTATTCATACCAGGCTTTTTATCAGACTCGAAGTTTATATTTTCCCCTTAAACAGTTGGGTGCTCAAAATTTGATTCGAATAGGTCGGGAGTAAGAACAACACACGTTAAGTAGGTTTTGGCGAATAAAGCTTCCAAAGACGTGCAGGAGGCAGAAGCTAGCTATGTAGGAGTCTATCTACATTAATTATCCATTGTGTTATGTCAGTTATTGTATGAATGTATTAACGGTAGATGTGTCGGTCTATTTAGTAACTTTGATCATCTAAGAGGCCTTCTTCATATGTCTCTCTTGGCATAATTTGTAATAGTTACATTTCATCTGAAACTGTGCAGCATTTCGGGATTATGTAATGGATATGAAATGCTGATTTGAAATGTAAAGAGAAAAATTGTTTTGAAATTATGTTTAAATTATTTCATATTCTTGAGCTTATGATATTATGAATACCATTAATATGACCGCATTTTGTCATCAAAGTTAATGTACTACGATATGAGATGCACATTTTGTTGGAAAGAGATGAAGAAATATGTTGGTATGTTCACCTCAAAGTGCATGAATTCTCAGTTTGTAAAGGCAGAGCAGAAGAAGCCAAGTGGCTTGCTGCAACCGTTCGAGGTTCCCGAGTGGAAATAGGAACAAGTTTTGATGGACTTTATCGATGGATTGCCAAAGACCAGAGGAGGGTATGACGGCATCTGGGTCATAGTCGATAGATGATAGAGAGCACCAGATTCATACCTATCAAATCAAGTAGAACAACATCCAAATTGGCCGAGTTGTATGTAAAGAGGGTTGAGAAACTCCATGGGGCACCAAAGAGCACTGTAAAGACCAAGACCCTTTGTTCATCGGCGGGTTTGGGAAGAGCTTACAAGAGGCATTACGGATGGAGCTGCATCTTAGTACAGCTTATCACCCTCAAACTAATGAGTGGACCAAGAGTGTTAATCGTGTCTTAAAGGATCTCTTGCAGGCTTGCATTCTTAATTCCAACGGCTGATAGGATAGCCATTTGTATTCAGTTGAGTTTGCATACAACATAGTTATCAGGCCAGCATCGATATATCATCGTTTGAGGTGCTATATAGCTAAATCTCCTTCGTATTGGTGGAAAGCGGGTGAGAAACTTATACTTAGGCCAAACATGATTAGAGAGACTTCGGAGAAGATCATTGAACAACGATGGAAGCTGCTAAGGATAAACTGAAGAACCAGATTGATAGGAGGAGATGTGATTTAGAGTTCTATGTTGGTGATATAGTGTTTATCAAGATCTCTCCTTTGAATAATGTTGTTCGATTCAGTACTTAGAGGAAGTTAGCGCGGAGATTCATTGATCCTTTTTCGATACTTGAGAGGATCGAGAATCTAGCATATAGAGTCGACTTACCATAGAAGACGGCAGGCGTGCACAATGTGTTCCATGTTCTCACTTGCAAAAGTTTATGCATGGCTCAGCGTGATGCTCAAATAGGATCAGCTTGATGATATCGAGATTGAACCAGAAGCATCGAAATCTCGTAGGCGTATTCTTGTCTTCGAATGTGATACAAAGCAAATTTGGAAGAAGACGATAGAGCTGGTGAAGGTTCAATAGTGTGAAAGCAAAGATAATAATACTTACGAGACCGAGGAGAGCATGAAGGCCGCTTATCCGGAGCTCTTTACATGGTGAAACTTCTATTTATCGCATTAATTTCACTTTTGATTTCATATAGGGTAGTTTAGTATCCTACATGCGAGGGTAGACAAAGATACCATTTATGAATTTTGTTTCATGTTTGATGTTTGACATCATTGCTCATAGATGATAGGCATGCGGGGTATGACTGACCTTGTTTGTACTGGGGATTTCGAGGGTAAAATTTCTAAAGGGGGAAGTGTATAATGTTCCATAATTTTATGTATAGGAGGATCGTAAAATATTATTTTCAAACAACATATTAGGTCATATGACTATAATTCTGGGAAATCCCTATTAGTGTGTTTCCTGGTATCCTGACCTAGTTAGATTGAACTGATTGTACAAGATAGATTCGATGGTTATTAGGAATAATGACCACGGAGCAATGGTTATGTAAAGCCAGAATTAGATGGAATTGGTAGATAAACAAAGCAGGATGCTTGACATATGAACTTTAGCTTAGAAAAGCAAGGGATCAACATGGCTTGGTAGTACCATAAGGATCGATACGGTTGGATAGACAAGGGGTCGGCATGGTCGAAGCAAGAATGGGATCGACATAGATGAAAGTAGTTAGATCGGCATAGCCTATGAAAGATAGATCGACATGGCATATGAAAAGGAAGGATCGACATGGAATATAAAAGAAGGATCGACATGCATATGAATGAAAGGATCGGCATAGCATATAAAAGGGCTTGGCATAGATGGATAGATCATCATACTTAAGTCCACCAAGGAGGGATTGACACATGTCATAAACCAAGTTCATTCTTGCATTTCAACGATGAATATTTTGGATCTATAAATCCAAGGCAAATGAAATTTGAAAAGCAAGGTATATGGACCCTAGGGAGCCTACCCTAGGGAATGCATGTAAAATGACTTAAGAAATAGGGATCAACATATAACTATATGAAGGGTTTGGTAGAAAACAGCTCACAAATGGAGTTGAACTAGAAATCAACCAATAACATGAGTTCCACTAGTCCAAATAACATGATATTTGAAGAGCCAACATATCTAAGTATGAAGAAGCCCCATAGGGATCGCTGCTCAAAAATCATTAAATGAGGGATCGGTACCGACCCCTCTTTATTAGGATTTGGGCCTGGCAACCACTCTCGTGAGCCTATATGGGTTGGAAGGTCCTATAGCCGAAGTTTCAAAGAGATTGGTGTTCTATAAATATTGGTCGAGGAGGTCATTTTGAAGATCTTTATGTTGCTAGTTACTTGAGACTTTACTATAATCAAGTTTTTTCTTACTTATTGCTACTATAATCAAACTGTTAGTGAATCAATATAGATAATCTTCAAAGTGGACATAGTCATACAACGTCGAACCACTATAAATTAATGCTTTCTTAGTTTTTTTTCTTTGATTAATCTATTAGTTTAATTTATTCCTCAGCTTCAATTTTACTTTGTACATTTATTTCTCTACATAAATCCACACTTGATGTTTGTGACCAATTTGGTTACAAACATTTTGGTGCTTTCACTGAGAAGCTTGATTCTCAGCTTGCTAGGTTCCCCATTATTGCTATAGAATTGGGCGAAATTCCCTGAAAGAGATCCATATTTATCTTCATAAAGTTACATATACTATTTAGATTTACTGAAATCTAAGCAAGGAGATCGATATGGTGAGGCATACTAGATCTACTTCCTAGAATGTGGATGGAAATAAGACTGCTAGCATTCAGCAAGGAGGCCTAAGCAATCAACCTAAAAATTCGAATGCTGATCAGATTGAAGTTCAGAACCCTACTAATTCTGTAATCAGAGTTGAATTTCATAATCTAATGAGAAAGCTGATGGAAAGCCATCGACAACTAAATCAACAACAGGCTAGTATTAACCTGAAGAACCAGATTACTCAGCAACAATGTGGGAAGGACAGAAGGGATCCAACTTCTTAATCAGCATCAGAAATTTCAAGATCATTGGATGAATACTGGAGGCATAGGCATCACAGGATCGAAGGAGATTATGTAGAAACTTCAGAGCCCCACTTGGCAGACCAATATAGTTTGCCAAGACTAATCGTTGTCGATCCCTCCCTAGGCATTTGTATCGATCCCTCCTCTAGAGGAGTAATTCTCCCATTACACTTGGAAAATCACTAGAGTTATTCTCGAAAGTTTGGATGGTGGAGTTCGATCGAATGCAGACATGGTACCCCGTCGGAATGATGATGAGATAAATGTTCAAAGTGCGCATCAAGAGTATGGTGAACCAAGAAGGCATGAAACGGCCCATAGACATTGACCGAACCATTCACATGAGGTGGAGCGTGACACAGCTTGGTACCACCCATCCAAACGTCGAACTTATCTGCAATGGTCAGACAGTTGGCGAGCGAGAACCAAGACTTGTCTAATGATGACTGGGGAATTTTGAGAAGGCATACCCCATTTACTGACAATGTCCTGCATGTTGAATATCTAAGAAGGTTCAACATGCCATCAATACCTGCCTACAAGGGAAAAGTCGACCCCGGGTAGCATATTATGAGATACGAATGGTTAGCGGATTCTGCGCAAGTCAATGATGCGACCAAGTGCAGATGCTTTCCTATAACCCTTTCCAAGATAGCAATGATCAGGTTCATGAGACTACCCCCGCGATTAATTTTGAGATTCCATGAGTTGGAAACCAAGCTTGTGGAGTAATTCCAAATGCACCAACTTGTCCTAAAGGCGTGATGTCCCTTTCCAACGTGATCTAGGCTACAAGGGAATCGTTGAAGGATTATTTGGAGAGATTTCATAACGCTGCCATGGCGGTCAATAAGACAAATGATCATGCTATACTTATGGCCGTGACGAGGGGAATTAATCGGGAATCTGAGTTTGGCGACTGGCTGCCAGGAAAACTGCCTACCACGTTGGAGCACTTCTATTCAAAGGCAACTCAGTTTCTGAGAAAGGAGGAATCCAAGTCCTTTAGAAAAAAGAACGTTGCAAGATCGAGTGGAGAAGAAGCATAGAGTAATATTGCAATAAAATAGTCTAATGAAAGTTCCGGGAAAATCCAGGTGAACGTTAAGAATAAGCCGAATCAGCAAAAGAGAGATAGAGATAGGAATTAGGAGAGAAAGAGGGATTCTGGGAGACTAAAGCCTAGGATTCCAACGTATGACAACTACACAACGCTAAACACGTCCCTAGAGAATATCTACCTAACAACTTGTAATACCACGCAATAAAGGAAGCCGGCATCGAAGGAGTCAACAGAGAAGCAGAAGAAGACTAGGAAATATTATCAGTTCATGAGTGTTATGAGCACAATACGAATAACTGCAGGCATCTCCAAGATGTTATAGGAAAGCCAATTTGGGGAAGGAAAATGCAGCAGTTTGTAAAAACCTCTCAAGATGGAAGGCAAGGGACATCTGGCCTCACTCGAGGACAAGCTCCGCGTAGGCATGAGGAGCCTACACGGACCGGTGGAAGACCGATGATAAATACGATAGTTGAAGGACCGCACCCTGTAGATTGGAGCTAGCAAGAGAAGGAGCGTTATACTAGCGTGATAAGACAAGTAGATTTTGAATGATGTTCAAATACGGAATATGGAACTTCGGTAAAACAGTAGCATACCATGGTGGATGATATTGTGTTTAGAAACAGGGATGCAGATAAAGTAGAGGCTCCAACATTTGGCCCGATGGGTCATTTCAACTATGGTTGGTCCTACATGGTGAGAAGGATTTTGATTAATTATGGAAGTTCAGTAAATATAATCTTTAAAAAGGCATATGATTAGATGAGAATGGAAGCCATATATTAAAAACTGTCTAAAGCTCGTATTCATGGTTTTAATGGTGTTGCGACCGAGGTTGTTGGTTATGTGGAATTACCTGTTAAATTGGGAGAAGGTGAACGAAGGACAGTGCGAATTTACCATTTATCATTTTGAATGTTGACTCTTCGTACAGTTTTTTTCTACACCGACTGGCCCTGGCTGAATTCCCGGCTGCTCTTGCCCCATGGTGTTTAACTTTGAAGTTTTCGATGGATAATGGCTTAGTAGTTGTTCATGGCAATCAGGTGACTAGACGTGCCTATTATGTAGCTGAGTTGAGCGAAGCTCGGCGTAAATAAAAAGGAAAGAGTATGGACAAGATTTTCCGCACCCAAGCTACCAAAGATTAACAGCCAACGCCTGAGCTTGGGCTCTGGCACCACAATCAGTTCTATAGAGATATAGATCCGAGAGATGATGAAGAGGAGCCCAATGAGATCAAGGTTGCATCGACTGAGCTGACGATTGATATCACTATCAGCCACGACGAACCATCACGAGTCTTGAAGATTGGATCACAGCTCAGCCCCCCGATGAAGAAAGAACTCGTTGGTTTTCTCCGAGCCAATTTAGATATATTCTTGGACTCACTCTAACACTGCAGGCCGTGCATTGGATATTGACCCGAAATATGTTCTGGTGAAGCAAAAAAGCTGCTAAATGGATCTGGAGAGATATGATGCTCTCAAAGTGGAGTGGATAAACTAAAAGTCAACAGTTTTATCCACGACACCCTCTACCCTGAATGGATATTTAATCCCGTACTTATGAAGAAGGCGAATGGAAAGTGAAGAACATGCATTGATTACTCAAATTTGAATAAAACTTGTCCAAAAGAAAGTTTTCCCCTTCCAAGGATTGACCAACTAGTTGATTCAACTACAGGACACGAATTGCTATCTTTTATGCATGCATACTCGAGATATAACCAAATCCAGATGCATATCCCCGATTAGGAGCACACTAGTTTTATTATGGATGTTGGACTGTATTATTACATAGGTGTCGTTTGGATTGAAAAATTCTGAAGCAAACTATCAACGCTTAGTTAACAAGATGTTTATAGATCAGATTGGAAAAACAATGGAAGTGCATGTGGATAATATGCTCGTGAAGTCATAACGATTAAGCGACCACATTAGGGACTTGGTGGAAATGTTTGACATCCTCCGATATTACAAGATGATAATAAATCCTTTGAAATGTTCGTTTGGTGTTGCCTCAAGAAAATTTTTGAGCTTTATCGTCAGTGCTCGTGGAATAGAAGCTAATCTGAGAAGAATCAGACTATTCAAGATATCCAAGCGCCACAAACTATTAAACAAGTGTAGAGTTTGAATGGGAAGGTTGCTGCCTTAAGTCGGTCTATCTCCAAAGCTATCGACAAATGTACTCCTTTCTTTGATTTGATTAGTAAAGGAAAAAAAATTTGAATGGACGTAGGATTGTAAGGACACGTTTCAAGCTCTAGTGAATCATTTAGAGAGACCCCGATTTTTTCAATGCCCGTAGATCATAAGAGTTGTACATTTATTTGATTGTATCAACATGCGCTATAATTGCCGCCTTGATTCATGAGGAGTACCGAATCAATAGGTCGGTGTACTACGTTAGTAAATGATTAATTGGAGGAGAAAGGAACTATCCGAAAATAGAGAAATTGGCATACTGCTTTCAAATTACAGCACAGAAGCTTCGTCCGTACTTCTAGGCATATCCGATTAATATTTATACTGACCAGCCATTACGACAGGTCCTATAGTGACCTGAGACGTCTAGGAGGTGACTCAAATGGAACATTGAGCTCAGCCAATTCGACATTACTTATCTCTCTCGAACAGAAATCCAAGGACAGGCTTCGGCGGACTTTATGGCAGAGTTTACTGTGTAAGATGATCTTCCAAAAGGTATTGTACGATGGAAATTGTATATTGATGAAGCATCTAATGATCATTATTCTAGAGCTGGGATTATGCCTGTAACCCCTGAAAACCAGTTGATTTTTTATGCTTTGAATCTTGATTTCCCAGCAACAAACAACGGGGCTGAGTATGAAGCTTTGATTGCTAGACTTAAATTCACCAAAGAACTTAGAGTTAAATGTCTTGGAATCTTTTGTAATTCACAGTTGGTAGTTTATCATGTAGAGGAGACTATCATGCTAAAGGATAATGTCTTGCCCTATATCTTACCCGAGTTTAGGAGTTGTTTATAGAATTTGAACATTTTGACATTTCATATATTCCACACGATCAAAATAGAGAAGCTGACTCGTTGGCAAAGTTTGCTAGCACTGTCGATGCACAGCAGATGGGCTTGGTCTTGGTCAAAGTACTGAATACCCCAAGTATAAACATGATGGAGATCGACCAAGCACTGGGAGCAGAATCTAAAAGGGAATCGTGGATGACTCCAATTAATGACTATTTACTGCATGGATCCTTCCTGATAAAAGAAATGAAAAGCGACAAGTCCTTTGCAAATCCTCACGGTATATTATGTAAGAAGGAGTTATATATAGGAAAGGTTTCGTAGTCTTCTACTCCGATGTATCGCTCATGATGAGATAAAGCATGTTCTAAGAGAGTTCATAAAGGAGAATGTAGTGATCACACTAGGGAAAACTCTAGCAAAGAAAAAACTCCATTATGATATTATTAGCCAACCATAAATCGAGATGCTGCTGATTATGTAAGACGATGTGATAAATGGCAGACATATGAAAAAGTCCCAAGAGCTCTACCAACAGAAATCACGCAAATAGTCAGCCCATAGTCGTTCACTATGCAGGACATAAACATTATCGGTTCTTTACCAATCTTTAGCGCAAAGTATGCTATTGTGGTAGTTGATTACTCCACCAGACGGGCCGAGGCAGAACCTTTAGCCATAATCACGACCAAGAAAGTAACCAACTTCATCGTTCGAAACATTATATGTCGCTTTGGTCTTCCATGGACTATTGTAGCTAATAATGGGACTTAATTCAGTAGTGCTGAATTCAAAGACTTTTATCGAAGATATCGTATTGAAAAGAGATTTGCAGCGGTCGCCCACCCTCAGGAAAATAGACAGTTTGAAGCTGTAAATAAAATCATTAAGTCAATTTTGAAGAAGTGTTGGAGAAGGCTAGAGGCAAGTGGGTGGACGAACTTCCTACGACACTTTGGGCTTATAGAACCACTCATAAGTCCATGACTGTCCATACTCCATTCGCCCTTACTTACTGCTCAATAGCCGTTATTCTTATAAACTCGAAATCCCTTCTCGTCGAGTTACTTACAACGATCCTAGAACAAATCAAGATCTTCTCTTGGAATCTTTGGAATGTATAGACGAGATGCACGACGGCCTAAGGGCTGTTGCACACCGACATCGTGTTGCCCGGTATTACAACACTAAAGTTCGACTGAGAACTTTTGAAATTGGCGATCTCATCCTGAAATGGATTTTTCCTACCTCACCACACATGAATCTGATTTGGTAAGGATTATAAGTCATTGAACAGAGGCTTGGAGAAGGAACTTTCAAGCTAGCGACTGTTGATGGCATTACACTTCCAAGAGCATGGAATTGCGAATACATTTACGATGTTATTTCACATAGTTTATTTCCTTTACATTCTTGTTGTATTTATTTTTAGAGTTTAATTAATCATTTGATTTTTAGAGTATGTAATAAGGTAGTTTATGTTACTTCCTTCCATTTAATGAATAAAGTTTCAGGCTTCCTTTGTATTTATGTTTGCTACTACATTGTATGATGATTACATATAGAAACTGATTGATATCAATGTGTGTGATTAGGCTCCCAAAGTTTGGATCAATCAATCGTGCTAACATCGAATCGGATCAAACAAGATGAAATCAATCAACTTGTTCGTTTAACAGTTCCCATTCATAATCCAAAGAACAAGATACATATCAAGGAGTGAATGCGGCAGACAATATGATGATTAAATAACTCATGCCCAAACTATGGAACTGAAACAAATTAAAGTGACCGAGATATGACCGGTCGCTGGCTAAATCAAACCCAAAATCTCGGTGGGCAAATTAATCAATCAAAAAGAGTACAATCTGACTGCTCCTCAAAATAACTCTAAGTCTCAAGTGTGTGGGTTGGAGTATAAATATAAATCGGGTGTGAACCGACCATTCATAAAATAAATCTAGTCCCCAAAGTGCGGGACTGGAGAATAAACATAAATTGGGTGTGAATCGACCTCCCGCAAAATAACTCTAAGTCATAGAGTGCGGTCTGGAGTATAAACATAAATAGATGTGAACCGACTACCTGCAAAATAACTCTAAGTCCCTAGAGTGCGGACTGGAGTATAAACATAAATCGCGAGCGAATCGACCATCCGCGAGATAATCCTAAGTCCCTAGAGTGCAGATTAGAGTATAAACATAAAGTGGGTGCGAACTGACCACCCATCAACAAAATTTTATCCTTAGAGTGTGGGTACAGACATGAGAATGAATAAATGAGTGGTGCCTGACTGTTCTCTATTCCACAAACTCCGCCATGAAACCGACAAGAGTATAAACTCGCTAAGGATGGAATTCGACCGTCCGACTTCTAGCCTCACTAAATAAAAATCGAGGGCAGGAGTATAATTACTCGAAAAACCGATGATTCGGACGGCTTAACTCTAAGGCCTAAGCCTAGTGTTTGATATAACTCGTGGCCACGACTACTTGGAGGCCTTAGGAAGGATTTGGTGAATTGTTGCAGAATTTACAAGCAAGAAATTATAAGTAAATTGAATGGAAAGTAATCGTTCAACTACTTAGATAACAATTCACATGAAGCTTAACAGGAGAAAAAAAACTTTTATTTACATAATAGGTGTTGAAATTTCAGTAAAATTTATTCCAAAAGATTGGGATTCACACCCGTACAACCACAACTAGTCAAAGGAATGACTATGCAAACTATGTACATTGAGTTAAAGCGACGGCTATTTCTTCGACTTCCTCTCCTTTTTGGATTTCTCGGGAGTAGAGCCACATTTGCTTCTCTTTTGGGACCCCATGTCACCTTAGCAGGAGAGCTTGTGGAGGTAGGAGGAAGTTCACCAAGGACCGACACACCCGATGGAATAATTTGAAATGACACAAGATAAGGATCATCAATGTCCACCGCAGCGGATGCAATTTTAACTTTTCTTTTCAACGACTCCTCCTTTCCAATCTGTTCTTTCAAGCTAACCTCGGTGCTGTGTTCGAAGGTGCCAGTAATTGTTACCTCATTAGACTCATCTGCTGAAGAGCTCTTTAACCTTATCGTCATCAAGAGCCCCGATGACTTGAGCATCGGGCCTCATTGCATCAATAGTTGTTAGATCCTCAGCTAGTTTCTCTCATTGTTCTGTAGTAGTACCACTTTTAGAAGTCTGACTAGGGCTCAAAAGATTTACAAAATTTGTTAAAACATGGAGATTAGCTAAAAACCATTGTGCTTGAAGAATAATCATATACCGAGGAGTAAAGTGCGATAAAAGCATCCGGTTGACTCTCCGTAGTTGCCAGGATGCCTCCTTCTAAAATGGGGGATAACATCTTGGATTCGAAGCTGGACTTGTTCGGATCGCAGCCAAGATCCTGCTCCGTATCAAGAGAGATTGATCTTCCGACTACTTGGGATGGATGGGGACCCTTAGGATCAGTCACTGAAGATCCGATAATATGATCTCCTCCTTCGGTAGGTGCAGAAGCATTAAATAATTGAAGTTTTGCGGTAGCTAAATCCGAGGTTTCGTTTTCATGAAGAATTTTCCTCACTAATTCTTCTTCATTGAGCTCATCTTTACCTAGTTCTTTTTTCTTCATCTTAATAACGTGCTCCCAAGTTCAGCAAGTGATTCGAGGTAGCCTTCACTGAGAAAACTTAACTTCAGATGGATCGGGACTTTGGCATTGTATTCAATGATCAACGGGTCGAATATGTCCTTAGTCTCGTTCCTACCGGACTCCATGGCAAATTCCACTTGGAAGTTAACTTGTTCAATCATCTATTTTTAGCCCTCTTCTCAATCTTCTTCTTTAAGAGCTTCGATTTTAGTGTGTTGCTCGTCAAGTTTAGCCTTTAAGCTCTTGGCCTCAACAACTTCCTCGTAGTACTTTTCTAATTCATTTTGAGCTTTGGTTTTTCCTCCCTTTCGTCTTAAAAACTTCATCAAGTTCCTCGACGCGGCGAGCTAAAGCGTCATTTTCCTTTTGCTAGGATTCCTTTTCTAAAGCAAGTCCTGCGACGATGAAGTGCTGCGTCGAATTCCTTCTTATGGTAAACTTCCAACGGCTTACTACATCTGTCATCCTTAGCATTTTTCTTCGCTCCAACAAGTTGGGTTTTAATTCTAAAAATTCAGCATCCTAATGCTTGATTATGTCCTTATCGTGTATAGCTTCCAACAAGAGGTAGTCTATCTCATGTTGTCGCTCAATGTATACTTCAAAGACTTTTTCTACCCAGTGTATAAACGATTCATGCTGCACAAATACGTCATTGACGCACACAAGAGAACTTTTCTTGGCATGCCCTGGAATTATGTGAATGGAAGGAAAGAATTTGAGAACATCAAAGCAAATTATTAAAAAAGTGGCCTTGAGCTCGGCCAAATTCTCTACCGTGGAAACGTTGGGAGTGGTAGTCGGCAAAAGCGGATCAGAGGTAGCAAGTGGATGTTTACATGATCGACGTTCATGAGATTGTCTAGAACTCAAGGAGTCGGAATGTTCATCGGAGCGACCTAAAGTTAGAACCATGAAGTTGGGCTTCGGTGGATTGGCTCTAGGACATTTGAAATCATATTGTTGCATAGGCGACGTATAAGAGTTGAAGCATCAAATGTAGAAATGAAATCAGTGTGATTTTGAGTGCTGGAAGTGCTATAGGGTTCCAAGTGGCTCGGAGGTGGCTCAGTGGCCGGTCTTGAATATAGGGTCTGCATGTGGGGCTGTTCGGTGGCCGATCCTAGAAACCTGGTCACCAGGTGGTGGGTCGATGGCTGGTCCTGGAAACCTGGTCAGTAGGTGGTTCGTTAGTGGCCGGTCTTGGAAACATGGTCGACAAGTGAGGGGTCGTTGGTTGGCAAGGGAGCATGATCAATGGTTTTGCATGGGACATGGTTCGACGTTGGTGGTCGACGCTTGGCTTGGCGGTTGTGTCCCGCTTGGTTTAGTCATAGGATGGACCAACGGAAGTGCAGCACGAAGTTAGCTGTGGACTTTGGAGCAAGATTCGGGTTTGCTTCGTAGTCTGAGGAGTTGGTTCAGGGTAAGGATGGATGACCCTAGGAAGGCTTTGGATGACTTTTGTACGACAACCAACGAACTAAGAAGACTTCGACAACTCGATGTAACGAGTGACTATACATGTGATGGTAGACGAAAGGATGAGTTTCATGTGATAGCTCGTAGAATAAAACATGAGGTCGTGATGCTCGTAAGTAGGACAAGGTAGTCTACGTGTACCCACAGTAGTTTGTGTGCACCCATGTCTTTGGACTCTACATGTGTTCAGTCCTTAGCCATCTATAGAGGCAAGAGTGAGCTTTTATGGAGTAGTTCCACTATCAGTACAAGTATATACGTATATCCAGATGGACCTGTATTTGATCGCTGAGCCATATTTTTATAGCATAGCTATTAAAAACACTGCAATAAAATGAACGCAATGATCGCTTGCCACATCAACGCATTTAAATATAGCCAATTGCTTTTGAACGTCTCATGAATTGGTTCAGTATACATGAACAGTAAGACCCAACCTGTAACAAACAAATAATAATGCTTTATGTACCCCTTTAATTTGAACCAATTATTTTGTCAAACTATTTTGTATATGAGCTTATATCAAACTATTTTATGAATATTTTCTCTATGTATTTTGATTTTATGTTAATTCGCTATGTATATTGTTTTATTTCGCATTCAAACTTTTAAAGTCCACGCACAGTTCACTTAGATGCATATGCTGGCAATCAAAATGCACTAGAGATTGTTGAAAATATCAACTGCAAATGACTCGGACTTTTCCACAACTCAAAACTGATTATCTATCTTACTTGATAAAGAGTGACAGAATATTAATTGATAGTGAATGAAAAAACATGTCATGATTACTACCAAACTTTGTCATATTAGATACCCACCTCAATAGGAAATCAAACAACCATCATTTCAGTTTTCTCCCCTTTTAACCTTACCAACAACAATGGATTTAAATCATAAGCAGGTGCAAAGTCAAGACAAATGAGTTTAAATCCATTAACGAAAGAAGGTTTACACAAACATTTGAATGAATTTCAGAACTCACAAAAATGGATGGAAATCGACGTTCAAAATTACTTGAAATGCAAGCAAATGTGAGAACAAATATGGAAAATAAAAACAAAAGAGGATGGCTCCATATATATGTGGGCCAAACAAAAGTGCGGAACTTTGTTTACGGAGTCCTGGATTTCAACTCAAGACGATAATGTTGTCGATAGCCGTCGAAGAGTTATCGACGAGGTCGTTATTAAGGCTGTCACTCTTTTTTGGATCGACAACTATTTGAGTGATCGCTGGCGACGGCTATGTGCCGTCGCTAGATAATGTTTGCCTTGTAGTGTAATTAAAACAGTGCATGTACTGTATTCATATAAAATCACTACATGTTTTCTTTCATATTTGTTTATATACTTAGTATATTTCAGGTGATAAACACTCACTTAGTATGTAGTAGTAGTAAACTGTAAGAGGGAAAATAATCATATTAGCTCTTGTATCCTTGCTTGTAACAATTTTCCTTCGTGCAAACTAGGATATAGTGAACATATTATTGAGCACGATACTGGTATGAAGGACAACACGTTGAGTAATTAAGTCTGCGGTTGGTTTAACTTTTTTAGTTTTGTATCTTCGTCCATATGAAATTGCACACGACATATATTTATATATATATATATATATATATATATTGTAAAAAGCGATAAATTTAAAAAACGAAGTTAATATATAAAATAAAAGACAACCCTTTATTTTTCGTGTTTTGAAAAATAACGAAAGCATGAAAAACAATTCACTCCTCTGTCGTCTCTCCATCTCCTCCGTCATCACATCCGTCTTCCTTCCACCTCATCCGTCGTCTCTCCGTTCTTCTCGTACTTTGTAATTATTGTTGAAAACTCAAAATATAAAATACTAATCAAACCAAATAGTGTAAGTTTTCAGGACCTAGCTTCATGTTTGGGTAGAATTAAGGCCATCTTTTTCATTTTGATTAGTTTACTGGCCATGAACATGTTTTACACAGTACCCAAAAATACTCTTCCACATTCGATCAAACAAGGTTTAGGCAAATACATGGTAAACCCAACTATTGGTTACTCGATTTTAGTTGGCCTCAAATTCTTATTTCCTTGATTCTTATTATTCATCAAATCGATTTTGTTCTTCTTTATTTGTCGTATTTTTGTGCTTTTTATCATTATCTTTTCGAAGGATTAGTTGGAATTGTTGATTTGGGTAAGTTTTCTGTTTCGTATTGCGCTATATCTTCGCGTTTTAATGTACTTGTTTTTCATATTTCATTTTACATTGATTTTATTCATATAATTGTAGGGTTTTGTGAACAGCGATGTAATTATTGTGATTATATTTGCCATTCATTGATTTGGAAGCTATTTTGTGTTTATCGGATTACAGAAAAGAGGATTTTGTGGGTTGGTTTATTATTTTAAATTGGAAGGAAATTCTCGTACTGACGTTGGTTGTTGGTATTAGCAATAAATCTTGTTCTAATAGTAAAACTGTTGAATGCATTTAATGGTGTTGATGGCATGGAATTGAATTTTAATACTTTCTTTTTCAACTATAAATTGTTATTTTCATATTAGTTCTTATGTAGGAAATTTCAAATTAATTATTCTCCTTATTCAGCAAATGCTTGTATGATTAGCGAATTGGTTAACGAACAAACATTAGTAAATTATTGCTATATCTTTTAACAGTCTGGCCTCTAAATTCAAACGAGTACTAAACCAAGCAAGATTATAAAAAATGCGTTGTGTATGATTATAAATTCTGCAAAACACACTGTTACTAAACATAACTAAAACTTAAATGAATACTAAGCATGCCTAATTCCAACTTCATACAAAAACATAGATTTTAGAAATGATCTCACCATAACTAAAATTTTATCTATGTATATTATTATTTTATAGTTTCGCATCATTATTTTCAAAACTCAAATTTGGCATCATTATTTTTGAAATTTTATTCATGCATGATATTATTTTATGATTGTTGCTAAAAAATGTATAATTATAGTTTGATGTATCATTTCGTCGTTGGTGTACTGTAGTTATATTTTCATAAAGCGTCCAACGACTGATAATCGAATTGTTGAATTTGAATTCTAGGGTCGACGAGGAAGAAAGGGAAGAGGAGCATGGTGACAAAACATTACATGGATGATAGTTTTAATATTTTATCGAAAAATATTAGTAAGAAAAGACAAATTTCTGCTTGGGGTAAATATTAGAAAGTTCTAATTTTGAGTGCATACTCAATTTTATGTTTGTCAATTAAACTGCTTACATGATTTAGGTTATTGCATTAAAATCTATAGAAATGCATTGATTTACAATCTATAAAATTTGAAATTACATTTAGGTAATTTTGATAGTTCATTGAAATAATGGTTTTAGTTTTTGTATTTTTAGTTGAAATATCCGGGTTCATGGTAATTTACAATTTGTTGTTATTTTCTTACGAATTTTGATGAATAAATTTTAGAATTTTGAAATTTCAAAGCTTTGTGAATTTCAAGCTTCCTTGGAAAGCTTAAGCTTTATACAGAGCCAGTCCAATAACTTTGGTTGCCATAAACAATCAAGGAAAAGTACATGAAAAAGGTACTTTTAAAAAAATAAAGGTAAAATACTAGATAATCGGCACACCAGATTCAATCTTAGGCTCATTCCAACATATGAGCGCACAACCAACCAACTTAAGAAGCAATACATTAGCATACATATAGAAGGTTATTTTATTTACAGTTTCTAGTAATCAATTGTCGCTAAAGTTCCGGTTGTCCCACCATAATGAGTTGTCGTATTAGTAGTCCTGCTGACTACCTCTAAAAACGACCCTGACGTTATTATACATGCATGCATTGCTTGTATGCACGTATGTATAATAAAGCCAAGGTACGTATGGATATATATGCACGTGTGATTTTTATTCAATAAAGCAAGCTTTTTGGATGAAATTTTAGTTCTAAATTTATTTATAAACGATCGATTGGTTATAAGCATTTGAAATATTTTGAAGTGATTGGGGGTTTTTTAAGAAATTTTATTATTTATACATTTGGAAAATCTTCAAAATTTAAGATTTATCTTTACTAATATACCATACTTAAAAACTAGAATTAAATTCATTTATTTGCCTTGAAGATAAGAATAAAAAATATACTATAAATAAAATAAAAAATAAGGGTAAAATACAAGATAATCGGCACACCAGATTCAATCTTAGGCTCATTCCAATATATGAACGTACAACCAACCAACTTAAGAAGCAATACATTAGCATACACGGAAGGTTATTTTATTTACAGTTTCTGATAATCAATTGTTGCTAAAGTTCTTGTTATCCCGCCATAATGAGTTGTCCTATTACACGGTCTGCTCGACCACCTCTAAAAACGACCCTGACGTCATTATACATGCGTGCATTGCTTGTATGCATGTATGTATAATAAAGGCAGCGTGCGTACAAATATATATGCACGTGTGATTTTTATTCCATAAAGCAAGCTTTTTGAATGAAATTTTAGTTTTAAATTTATTTATAAATGATCGATTGATTTTAAGCATTTGAAATATTTTGGAGTGATCGGTGGTTTTTAAGAGAAATTTTACATTTGGAAATCTTCAAAATTTAAGATTTATCTTTACTTATACATCATACTTAAAAACTAGAAATAAATTCATTTATTTGCCTTGAAAATAAGAATAAATTTAATTTGAATAGTTAGCGCATTAATGTATATGGTATTGAATAGTTTAATTTTGTACCATATGATGGTTTCAGGTTTGGTTCAATAGCTAATTTATGAATTCATAGCAACTATTAAGCTGGAATTTTAGACTTTTAGTACAGATCAAGAATTGAAGCATCTATCATGGCTACAATTTTGCACATAACTCCAGTTAGGGTGAGTCACAACGTGTTCTTTTTATCGCCAAATTATTTAAGTCGAAACATTAAATTTATTCGTATTAAAGGAAATTAATTAATTCACATTAAATAAATATAATAATCATCATACCATAAATCTAATTCTGATTTGCACAAACTACTGCTTCTAGTATTTGCGGTGAGAGTGTTTGACTATCCAACCCTCTTGTTCCCTGCCCAACACGCTTTCCTATCTTAACCACGCGCTTTCTTTTTCCCTTTGTCTCCTACATATATGTTGCGTTCTCACTGCTCCTCCATTCCCATTCTATTTTTATATTTATATTTGACAATACAAAATATCATTTTCAATTCAAAGCTTCCATTTTCACGCCTCCTCCTTTTATTTTCATCTCCTTCACCACCAATCCCTTTCGATATCAATCCATTTTACTTGCCTCTTATTTTTTTTTTCTCAATTTTATCTTCATTGAGTAGTAAACGATAAATAGATGAAAACCCCTCCAAAACCCAGCATTTCCTCATCCGACCCCGACTTCTCCTACTATTTTTCTTTCTTCCAAGACCCTTCAATGCCGTCTCCTTCTCCTCCGTCGCCCAACCGCCGCCATGGCCGCCGCTCCAATCCCAAAAAGATCAAGTCCATCGCTAAGATCCTCACCTCCCTCGCCGCCATTGACTCCGAAGAATCTTCCGACCGCAAACACCACCTCGACTCCTCCCGCGACGATCTCCATCTTCTTCGCTCAACCTACGACCTCCAATCCACCGAACTTCTTGATTGCTACACTAAATTCCAATCCTCGCACTCGGATGAAGACTCTATCCTCCTCCGTCATAAATCTCGCAGCAGCAGCAATGTCGTCTCCACAGCAGCGGCCGCTATCGAAAAAGCAACCCACTCAACAGGTCCGACCAGTCAGGCGACCGGACGACGACTATGGGTCAGGGACCGGTCCACCGACTGGTGGGACCGGTGCAACCATCCGGATTACCCAGACTCCGAATTCCGCAAAGCATTCAGAATGGGTCGTGCCACATTTGATTTCATATGCAAAGAACTGGAATCCGCAGTGGTGAAAGAAGACACAATGCTCCGCGCCGCCATTCCGGTGCGTCAGCGCGTCGCCGTCTGCATCTGGCGTCTGGCCACCGGCGAGCCTCTCCGAGTCGTGTCCAAGCGCTTCGGCCTCGGAATCTCAACGTGCCACAAACTCGTTCTCGAAGTCTGCTCTGCCATCCGTACCCTGCTCATGCCCAAATTCCTCCAATGGCCCGATTCAAATTCGTTAAATGAAATCAAATCAAAATTCGAATCCATGTCAGGAATCCCAAACGTGGTGGGATCCATGTACACGACCCACATCCCAATCATTGCCCCAAAAATTAGTGTGGGTATGTACTTCAATAAAAGGCACACGGAGCGGAATCAAAAGACGTCGTACTCGATAACGGTGCAGGGGGTGGTGGGGCCGGACGGGGTGTTCACGGATGTGTGTATTGGATGGCCGGGGTCGATGCCGGACGACCAGGTGCTGATGAAATCGGCGTTGTACAGCAGGGCAAATATTGGGGATTTAAACGGGTGGGTGGTGGGTGGATTGAGCTACCCGTTAATGGAGTGGGTGCTGGTGCCGTACGGGCACATGAACCTGACGTGGACGCAGCACGCGTTCAACGAGAAGATGGAGGAGGTGAGGAGGGTGGCGAAGGAGGCGTTCGGGAGGCTGAAGGGGAGGTGGAGCTGCCTGCAGAGGAGGACGGAGGTGAAACTGCAGGATCTGCCGGTGGTGCTGGGGGCGTGCTGCGTGCTGCATAATATATGCGAGATGAGAGGGGAGGAGATGGAGGAGGAGAGTAGGTATGAGGTGGTGGATGACGAGATGGTGGCGGAGGATGGGGTGAGATCGGAGAGTGCGGCTAGGGTTAGGGATGAGATTGCTCATAACTTGCTGCATCATGGGCTTGCTGGTACTAATTTCTATTGAAGGATTTGATGACGTCTTTGGATTTACGGACATTCCGAAAATTGATGGGTTTTTTGGATTGTTCATTGCTCGTTTGAAGCCTACATACAGAACTATTGAAAGAAATTTTGTTAGGGTTTTAAAGGATTTTTTATTTAAAAATAGAAAGAAAGATGAATTGCAAATCTGGTTTTTATTTAGATAGTGCTATAGAAATATATGATTCTTGTTATCCAATTGATTCTTTTAGTCTTGTTGCAACCATTGACGTTGAATGATTTTTAGTTCATTATGAATGAGAATTACAAACGGTATTATTACTTCGTATTTGTGTTTAATGTTACGACTTGTTGAAAATGGGTAGCATAATGTAGTTTTAGTTTGGGGCATTTCACTAGAAGGACAAACTTTACGGTCCAATTAGTTTCAAGGACACATCTACGGAAATTAATTTTAAGGCCAAACTCAGCAGAATAGTTAGTTCTAAAGACAAATTCAACAGTCCAATTACTTTCAAGGACATAATTTTATAGGTTTTTAGGCTTTAGAAATTAATTATTTTACATTTTGTTCTTAAAAATAATTATTTTAGTTGTGTGTCTTAGAAACTATTGCACTTGCTAAAGAGGCTTTTGTGCCTAATTTCCACTTTTAGTTTTAGGTCCCATTCATGGACATACCAAATGTTTGGCCTCTGTTACCTCAATCGTAATATGTCAGCAGCCGAATGGAGAGCGTTTTGCCGTTCTAAATTTTAGCGGTTGGACATGACGAAAATAATAAGTTGGTCATAACTCTAATTAAGCCGAATGTAATTTCTACATCCAACTTTTGGCTATTTAAATTATCTCAACTTTATTCTTCACGCTCATTCTTCAACTATTTATCTTCAAAATTTCTTTCTAATCATGATCACATACGACTTCAGCTATAATAATTTCGCGAATGATTTGCAAAGATCGGAAGAATAAATCGATAGCAAAGTCCATTTTATTTGAAGATTTATAGGAACACGACAATGATCTCGAAGCTATTGTGGGATTGATGATAAATCTGTTTTGATTACTTCTTTCTCCACGTCATACTTCTTCTTATACCAATAGAATGTGAATGGCTGATGTGTTCTTGACAAACATGAGAACATAAGCTAAGATCTTTTTCGAATGAAGAACGCTATTTTAGACGTCTATGCGAGCTTTCTACTAGGCTGAGAGAGTTACGGGTATACCCAATGTATGACAATTATGTATTTTTTTTACAAATATCCAACTCTATGATCAATCTTGTTCATAATAAACGTATTTACATTCGATATATACCTGTTATATTATGATATATTAATTAATAATTAATTTAAGTATATTAAACAGAAAATCCTTTAGTGTATGTTTTGTGATGATAAATACAAGGAGTTGTAATAATAAGAAATTATCATCATATAGGATAACATATTAATTTTAAATATTCTCGCTCAAGATGTTTCCAGAAAGAATATCGATACATTCATTGAGAACAGAGTACATAACACTCCATAAATATTGAATGGTGTATTACTCATGACTTCTAGGGGCACCAATGGGTTACGTATTCATAGTTATCGAATTATTATGGACTAACTCACTAGAGAGTTTTTTGTTGGTTAATAACGACTAAGTCTGAAATCTAAGAGTTACGATATTGCGTAATTTTATCAGTTTGAGAATACTATTGAGCTTCAATGTGGATACTCTACTTTAATTACACTTAAATCATGACATGATGAGCATCGAGCCACTTTACTAGGGTGTTTGTTAAGCATTGGAAGTGAAAAACTATTCAATAGAAAATCCGTCTCCTCGGTTGTATGAGGTTAGTTTCATGGTCGAATGTAGTCAATCGAAAGTTAAGATTCGATGGCTTTGTTTATTGACTAACCAAGTTGAATATGGATTATTCTTGTCACCTAGTTCAAAGTCAGGTCAAAGTGTTCTTGCTACATGGTTCAAATTCAAGAAGGTTAATCGTGCCCTACCACTACACCAAAATAGTTATTTTGCAACATTTTCCATTTGTTAATTTTCAACACTTACAGCCTACTGACAATAAAAAAGTGTCAGAGTACCTAAAAAAGTGTTGGGAAATATAAATAATGTTTTTTATAAACTTTCCAACACATCAGTTATAATTTACAACACAAAAAAGTGTTAGAACAGTTGGTAAATTTGTAAATAACTCACTAAAGATTGGACCCTTGTGCAACCTTGTATACGTACCATCTTTCTAACGCTTTCCCTTCCATCTCCAATATCGGCTGCCTAATTTTTAATTTAATTAGGGTTCCCGCGTTCCACGCTTCCTCCATTTCTTCTCCAGGTAGCGATTTCCCATTCTACTAACGATTTCCCAACCGCTTCATCTCTACATCCTACTATCGATTTCTCATTCCATCCCGCGCGTCATCTCCAGGTACATCGATTTAGGTTCGATTTTGATTTTGAATTATCTTGCTGTTCTTTGAAGTATCTGTTCTTGTTCTACGCCACAATATCATTTGTGTAATATTTATGTTTACTATCCTACTTTTAAATTTAAGGATATTTTCCTTCTGAATACGTTTTCACAACTATGGCAACTTCTTGCTATTTAGTAAGTAGATGTTGTAAAATATATATAGCGGGTATACCATCAAAATATGTACTTGGAAAATCGTTAAATTTAGGCACATCATTAACTACAAAAATGATAGATTTCAAGATGCTTTAAATGGATAATGTTATGATATGTTTTTGCCATCAAAGTCAGATCCCATTTCGGGTTAAATTGTTTTAATGATGCATGTCTTTTTAATGATAGACCGAAGAATAATAGGTTATGATTAGCAGTGAATAACTTATTTAAGATTATAAGTAAAATTGAAACATATTCTGAGTTTTTCTTTCAGGTCTTTAACATTACAGTGAGTAAACAAAAGAAAATAACAAAAGTGAATTTAACAATATATAGTTCATCAATAGAATTTGATACAAACTTCTTTAATTTTATGCCAACCCGACCAATGTAAATTTAGCGATGAAGGTTTGCTAATCACCTAACTTGATTTTTTTGAAATCACAGTAGCTATTTGTTGAGTACTTCAGTTCTTGTCTTTAAGTTACTTAACAAGATAATACTTGGTATATGTATTAATCTTAAACATTTCACATTAAATAACTTTTGGCTTCTTAAGTTATCAGATTTTCCTTGAAAGTACAGAAAAACTTTCCATCTAACCCTTCTATATGGAAATTTAGTTTCTTATTTTTTCCCCTTTTATTGGATTGCAAATAGCTTGGCTTGATTTCACTAACCTATTAAGTTTTTATCACATTGATGCATGCTTCAGGATTTGTGTACCAATCATCATATTAGATATTGGGTAAATACTTACTTCTCATTTGATCTTAAGATTCATTATATTAATATATATTGTTGATCTACAGTTTTAAAACCTTATTGTTGCATTACATACCTTTACCTTCAAATTTCATAACAAGCTTTTCACACTCATATAATTGACTTGACCTGCACATTAAAGAAAACATTTTCCTCTCCTATTTTCAACAAGCTCACAAAACCAAAAAAATATTTCAAACATGTTGATAACATAAGCATATGGGAATAGACTATGAACATAGGAATGAGAACTTCAAGATTCACCTGAATTGCTTTATGTTGTTCAATTTTTAGGTAAACTATTTGTTAGATGTGTATGACTTTCGTTATCTATAATAGTAGGTAGTCGCTACTGTTAAAAATCCAATAATTTTTTTTTATTCCCTAATATTAGATGTCAGTGGATGCTTCTACATATAAAATTTGTTACTCAAAATCAAATTTTGCAATTTTTTCATCATTATGTTTTTGTCCGTGTAACCACTTTGTACGTTAATCGTTTAATTAGATGCATAGAAGAAATAATATTTATGCAACCATATCGTCTGCATTTACCTATGTTTTCCATTTGCTTAGAAATCTAAAAGTACTTAAAGGATGAAAAATATTAGGAAGTGACGTCACTGGTGATAGATCGAATTCGCTCGATATCATTGAAAGTGGGAGTACACATATTTCTACAAGTAGCGGAGCTGATCAAGGTAGAAAAACATTTGAAACGTATATAGTTAAACCATACTCATTATTAGATAATTGATTTGTGTTGTCTTAATGATATAAAATTCATATCATTACGTATTTTTACCACATTCTAATATGCTCTATCCATTCTCAGTTCTTTTCCTTAATGCTTTCTTTATTCAAGATGGAAAGTGAATGTTTTAAATCAGCTTATTCTCACCTTGAACAGTTCAGTAATTTGAAGTTTTCAATTAGTTTATCACCAATTTGAACTGTGCGGTAATGTACTTAAACTCAATCCATTGAACTAGCACTTATTTATATTCTGATTGTTGGTAATAGTTTGAGTCCTTCGAGAATATCATTAAAAACTATATGATTTTTATCTAACACTCTTCAGGATTAAACTATTTGTTGTTACGTGTTTTTTAATTGTTTGATTAGTTTGTTTTTTCCTTTTATTCTTCTCACTGTAGTATTTAACTGTTTTTAATCATATGATAGTTAAATTTAGCTAGTCTACTTGAGGGATCATGTACTAGCTAAAATCAACATTCAAATGTGTTCTTGCTATATGCACGTCCCAACAAGTAGATCGTGCTACCTAGGTCTAGGTTCATGTTGCCGCATGTTTTTAGAAAATGTGGTTGTTGCTAAAACTGTGAAGCTGAATTGGTTTCGATACCATCGATGCTAGCAATTGTAAGGTTGAGAACAAAACTAGTGATGAAAAATCTGCGTCAAGCAAATGAAAACTAAAATGCATGAGAGTTATTGACAAATGGAATTTGAAAATATGGAATTTAGGAGAATTTCATTTCAGATATTAGAGTTAAGAAGTGGTCTAGATGGAAAATAAAAACAATTATTTCTTCGGTTTTCCCAAAGAAAAGTGGATAATTCTCATTATAATCAACGGTGAGCATGATGTTCTCCACTGTGCAAGTGTGTAGAATGAGCCACTGTTGAAGCTAGCTTTACTTCGAAATGGCATTTCAAAGGACATCAAAAATATTTGAGTCTACTAGTCAGGATCCGCTGGGAACAAATTAGTTTAGCTTCTTACTATGTTGTTAAGCCTACTGCTTAGTGTATATTTTTCCTGTGTACCATAAAATAAGGTGTTGATGGTATCAATTGGTGTAAATAACAGGTTTATGGGCTTTCTTGGAAGTACAATAAAGAAAAAGGAAACTAGCATGAGTGGTTATTACCAAATGGCCAACTTCAACATTTGGGTTTAAGTTGTTCTCAATATTTGGGTTATTTCAATTTCTATAAATATTGCATATGTTCTTTCTCTCCTTCGAATTAGTGCCTCTGGTATATAATTTTGCATGATTTGATTTATAATTGTCTTGGAAGAACATAAATTCGACATCATTTATTTTCTTATATTCCCACCACTTCATTGTTTAACAAAATGAATGAATGAATTTCCATACCAATATCCCATTGAATATCTGATTGATTGCTTATTGACCACAGCGATGATGCTTGAAAGAGGAAAACAAAATCAATTATTTTATATATGTTGATAAGGATGCTAGATTTTTTTCATTTTTCGGTAGACCATTAATATCACTCCTTTGTTCACACCATGACAATTATATTCAATTTTTACTCAAGTGCATCATAACAGCATTTTTTTAAAATCTTTTTTGTATACCAAGAACATTTCTCCTTTTTCATCACCCTGGTTACTACTATGCAACATTGTGCATCGGTCTTGGAATTAACTCTACTTTAATGAAAGAATGGGTTTTAATGCTACTTTGTATAGTTATATGTGGGAGATTTTTTTATTATTATTGCAGATATCTTGAAATTGGGTAATTCATCATTCAGCAACATCATGTTGAATCATTAATTAAGATAATCAATGTACTACTTTCAGCCAGCTCTCACTTTCGATAGAATAATCATGATGTGTAGTGTTAGTCGCATATAAGGTTATGAAATTTTGTTTCATGAGGAGGTTGCACATAACTTAGGAACTTCATTTGCAATTTAGCTACAAAAGATGTATGATGAAGTCAAGTACATAGCAAGAAATACCAAATGATCCTAAAGTTTTCTGTAAATATTGAGGATACGTTGCATATGAACCGTGAATACCAATACTTTTGACACCTTGAATTTGAATCAGATAAGTATGGAAGGCTGATATACCAATATAACGGTCCTTTAATTTATATTGTTTGCACCTGTTGGCTATAATCTAAATTAGTACCGGTTCTGTAGCATATCTATAATTGTAGTATGATCTAAATTTATATAAACTAGGATATACACCATTATTGAATAGATTTAGATAAAAAAATTCACATGAACGTCCAAATATAAGTGATTTGCATGATGTGGCATTATTTATTTACGTGGTGCTAGCTTAGTGCAACTAATATATTATTCTTGGTGAAAAAATTACTTAATACTAAACATTATTCTTAGTTTAGCAGTGAGATGATGAAATGGATTTTTGAGGCAGCAGACAAGTTGAGCAGGCAGAGTTGTGTGGTCGGATGAGTTGTGTGGTTAGTGTATTGGAGTAGCCAGGGAGGTTTTGTATTGGAGGATGATTTGGAGGAGATGAATGATGTTGGTATTAAGTTTGTTTGGTTGAGCTGTTGTCACAGCAGTTGTGTGCAGTGATGGTGGTGTTATGTTGGGTATAGATTGTGGCTGCACAGTGGTGATACTTTGATATGCGGTGCTGATGATACTTTTTCTATGCAGTTTTGATGTTGAAAACAGATTTGCAGTTGATTACAGTGATAGGCAAGTTGTGAGATAGTCAGAGATAGGAGGTGATTATATGTAAGTATGGCAGTGATGTATATAGCAGTTTTCTTTGATGTTGTGAGATAGAGATGAGTGGTGGAGTTGGGAAATGAACTGACAGCAGATGGGGGATGAACGAGCTAAGACAAAGGTGAAGTTGCAGGTGGGAAGTTGCTGTGATGGAGCAGTGTGCTTCAAGAAAGCGGTCTGATGTTTGCAGGGAAATGGTGAAGTGGGAGGAAAGTGTGGAGTTGCTGGTCAAGGGTGGCACGACAGTGTATGTTGAAGGCAGTTTATCTGAGAAGATGAAGGGGGTTGGTGATAGTTTTGAATAGGGGTGTGTAGAAGTCGGGGATATATGAAGTGTAGAGGTAAGAAGTATGTGGTAGTTGGTGTGAAGTTCTGGCAGTGGTGTAACTGTGAAGTCAGTTATATGGTATGTATGTAGCAGGGGTTAAAGGAGCGTAGCAGCAGTTGTAGGGGTATGGGTGATGACGTTGATGACGTGGTGGATGGCAATGCACTATTGCAGTGTGACAGCGGTATAGGTGATGATGGGTGTTAGTTTGGTGAATGTAGTTGGCTGGAATGCATGGCACTGTGTAAGGAGGAATGTATGGCACTGTGTTATTGGGTGATATAAATTGTAGAAATGTTGTATGAGTGGCACTGTGTTATGAGTGGTTTGAATGACAGATAGAAGCAGGGATGCCAGTATTGAAATACGAGAGGCGGAGGGGGGTGGGGTTGTTGTGTTGTTTGTTGTTATATTAGGCAGTGATGGAAGGTGATGCTTGTAGAAGGTGTTGGCAAGTGATGTTTGTAATGTTATCAGGGGAAGGGAAGAATGCTGTAAATGGTGTAGTTTTGCACGTAGTTGGAAGGTAGTGGACCGTGTATTTGGCTAGGCAGATTGAATGCTTTGTTCAGGGGGTAGAAGCTTATTAGTGACACTGGTGACAGTAATGTATGGCAAGTTGAATTGAGGTGGAGGTTGATGGTATGAGGAGGATGGTTGTTAAGCAGCAGTTTGATGGTGAGGAGTAGAAACATGGGGTATTTGCAGAGGGAAGAAGTGTGCAGAGGGTGTAGAAATGAAGGGGGTTGTGGGTTGTTGTGGTAGGAAGCAGTGGGATTTTGCAAGTGACCATTTTGGGATGAAATGATGTACGTTTCGGGATGTTGTTGCAAGTGATCAGGCTGATGGATGATGTTATTTCAGGTTGCAAGAATATTTGAACTATAATTTATTTTCACATTTTTGGTCAAGTTGATTGTTTTGAGGTCCACTAACGATTTTAAGTTTTTTCTTTTCTAGAGTCGACCCATTAATTTGCTACTGGAACCTTTTGAGTAAGTGGAGGAAGGAAAGTTTATGTGAGCTGAATTGTTCAGGTATTGAATATAAATCTATTGTCTTGATGCAATGCGAACTATGTAATAGTCATAATGTATTCTAGTAATATGCACTAGTGGAATTATTCATTAGCCCGATTGCATTTGCAATTGGGCACAATGCTCGGTTGTTGCAACATGTTTAGCGTGAACACTACTATCAACTTTACATATTTTGAACGATAATTTATATAAAATCAAGACCCAAGTTTCCAAACACTGATCACTCTACATATTTTCTTATAATCTGTTGAAGGTTTTCGAATCATCACTACTATCAACTTTGCAAGAGATATCATCTTTGATCTTGATATACTAGTATTACAACACACTCCACGTTAGCAAATCTTTACCATCATGTTTATTTTTAACGATTGAACGCTGCCAGCATGCAACAGAGTTTGCAAACCAAGCATGCAACCAATTTGTAAATCTAAGCATGCAAACTTAGTTTGCAAAACTGAGCACACAAACCGAGCGTGCAAATTGAACACACAAACTGAGCATGTAGCAAAATCGATGCAAATTGTGTTTGCAAACTCAATTCGCAAATGCTAATTGAGTTTGATTAACATGTATTTTGCATACTAAGTTTGCGAATTCATAAATACCAAAAAAATTAGAACCTAAGTTGTAATTCAGTCTTTAACCTTTTTCTTTTGAAGGTATACATTTTTATCGAGTGTTTATATTAAATGCAGGAACTTGAAGAAGGATGCTTTGGATTGTTGCATTGGACGTTGAAGAATATTCAAAACCATTGGAGTTTAGAGTGGATGATCAGGAATGGTTAGGTTAACCGTAAGTTAAACTTTAAGTGTATTTTGAAAAAAAAATTTGAAGCTTATGTTGTAATAATATCTTAATATATGACATTATGTTATTTTAGATATGTAAATAATTGTTTATGGTATATTATACTACATTTGCATAGCGTTTAAACTTTGCATTGAATATGTATGATGAATTATTTGTGATATGAAAACCATTATTTGCAGAGTGTTTATATTTAAACCTTGCGTTTAAGTTTTGGTTTATATATATGTGTGTGTGTGTGTGTGTGTTACTAAATAATCATTTTCCAACACTTATAAGCGTTACCGTATATTTCTATACCAACACTTATAAGTGTTACCGTATATTTCGTTACCAACACTTATAAGTGTTACCGTATATTTAGGTATCAACACTTATAAGTGTTATCGTATATTTCGTTAGCAACACTTATAAGCGTTACCGTATATTTAGGTACCAACACTTATAAGTGTTAGTAATACGTATGTTTGTAACACTTATAAGTGTTACAAATTTGGCCGCTCCATTCCTCATAGTCCATTAGTAACACTTAAAAAGTGTTACTGAAATTATTTGTAACACTTATAAATGTTAGAATTTGCCTATTTTGGTGTAGTGTACCATCCATGGAAAGTCATAATATGTGTTCTTTTCACTTGGTTCAAAATAAAAAATAGTATGTGTATGCTGCTAAGCATTGAAAGTCAAGACAGGTGCTACTCGCCAACTGATTCAAAGTCAAGTCTTAAAGGTTTGCTTGCCACCCATGGAAGTGCAAGTTGGTAACGATGAAATTCTATACGGGGTACATGATTAGATGTAGGATCGGGAATCTGAACCAGTATGAAATCTTAATGTATTTTCTTTACTTTTACTTTCCGCGTTTACTATATTACTTTCTATACTCAAATTTTGTATTGTTAAATTTGATAATCTCAAAGTAAATTGATAATCTTGAAATAAATTGATGGTAAGTTTAAAAGCATTATTCATCGTCCACTAGTGTTACATTAGCTTTAAAATCCATTCTTCACATTAGCACAGTAGCGCATCACGTACCCTACGATGATATGAGTTTTGACACATATACGTTGAAATCAAAATTCTAAATAATGATTTAAAATAGAATATTTTCATATAACAACCAAAGTGTTACAAGATTAGTGGTAGGGATACTTGAGTTTGTGAGCATTTAATATTATCCAAGAACTGATATAATAGTATCGTTCAACCTGAATCAAAATTGAGCAAATATTTTGGTAGAAAAATCAAATAGTTTTAATTTTAGTCAAAATATAGAGGAAGCAAGTGTCTGTAAGAAAGAATATAATGAGGTACTAAAATTTGTATAAAACTACACGTAAATAACATACTACCGATTGTTAACGATGTACCCATGTTAAAATCAGTTCTTATTTCCTTATTTAATTCTTGATATAGGATTCAAAATTGAAATCTATTATAACTAGTATAAAAGATCGGGATTGTCCCAAACGATATACACATACACCATATGGAACATATGAGATAGATTTCTTATGCGCTAGCAATAAATATATCATATATGCTATGTTGTCTATTATATCATATTTCGCTTTTGTATCTGATACATTGAGCGATTATAAAATCCGAATTAAGATCATTAAATGATAATTAAGAGTATTCTCGAGTATTTAAAAAATACCAAAGAATTGTTTATAGAAACAATGAGCTACTTATGAAGAATATCGATACATTCATTGAGACCGGAGTACATAACTCTCTCCAAATGTTGGGTAGTATATTACTCCTTGTTAAAGGGGCCATTAAGGGGTTAAATACTAATAATCGTTGGATAATTAACTTACCCAAGAGCTTCCTATTGGTTAATAACAACCATTTCGAATAGGAAATCTTAGGGTGATAATGTTACACAATTTTCTCAACTTGAGAACATTGTGAAACTTCAGTACGAACACAACCCGTGGATTATAGTTAAGTTAGGATATGCGATCCATTAAGAAACTTGTAACCTCCCTGATTTTGATTAACATTATTTAGGATGTCTAACTAGATAAATAAAATAAAATAAAATAATGTGGAATGATAAGGAGATTGAGATTTGGTAAACATAATGGATCGAGCCTTAATTAATGAATTAATAAGAGTAGTCAGAACTTAGATAAGAAGGAGGAATACATGCTAAGGGAAAAATAAGAATAAGACATAATTACTAATACATACCTTTATCCCTTATTCATTTCATTCACACAAACATAATCAAAAGAACAAGACTGACCATTAACCATGGGGATTCAAAAAGAGCAAAGTAGGAAATCAAAAGAAAGCTTAGGGAAACCAATTTTAAACACAAATCTCAAGTTTCTATATCAAACCAAAGTGGATAATAGTTATGCATCTTAAGTTTTAGTTACTATTTTCGGTATTTGAGCCAGTTACCGGACTTCCGGTGAAATGAGCTATTACAAATAGATCTTATATGTAGGGTTAAACCCGTAAGTAGACTGTCTAGCAGAATGACCAGCTACTGAGGTGAAAGAGTTAAAGGTGCAGTTGGTGGACTTAGAAGGAAAGAGTTTTATTAGACCAAGCAGTTCGCCTTAGGGAGTGGTTGTGGTATTCGTAAAGAAACCGGATAGGTTATTGAAAATGCATATCGAAAATCGGAAGCTGAATGAGAAAACGATAAAGAATCGTATCATTTACCGAGAATTGATGATTTATTTGATCAGTTAAGTGAAGCAAAATTATTTTTTTAGTTGGATTTGGCGATAGGATTCCATCAATTGAGAGTGGTGGAAGACAGTATTCTATTGATGGTGTTTCAAATAAGATATGGTTCATACGAGTGGTTAGTAATGTCATTCCGATTGACTAATGCACCTAGTTTCTTTGTGATTTGATAAACCAAATTTTCCAAGAGCACTTAGGTAAGTTCGTGTTGATGTTCATTAACGATATTGTGATATATTTTAAGGATGAAAGAGGTCATGAGATTCATCTTAGAATAGTGTTTAAGACGTTAAGGCAGCATTAAGTAAAAGAAGTCTTAAAAATGCCATTTTTGGAAGAAAGAAGTGAAGTTCCTTGGTCATCTAGTTTTAGAAAATAGGTTATCCGTAGATCTAACTAAGATTGAAGCTGTTAATAACTGAAATAGATCAAGGCTATGACCGAGATAAGAAGTTTTCTAGGGTTAGTTGACTATTACCGGAGATTCATCAAGGATTTCTCTCATATAGCGACACCTATGAGTAAACCGACAAAGAAGGATGTAAAGTATGTTTGGATCGATAAACGTGAAGAAACATTCTTAAAACTAAAACATTTATTGACCAATACGCCAGTTTAGTTATTCCAGATAAGGATCAAAATTTAATGGTGTATATGATCCAAAGTTTTTGTTTTCCCTCTATACTCTCGGATATTCATTTAAGCAGGTCAAGAGCAGAAATTTTCAGTTAATACGAATAAGCCTCTGGAGACATGCAAGATGCAAACTTGCTGATGTTAGGTGCTCTTATTTCCATTATGTTCTTTAAAGTTATGTTATGTTTGAATGGATGTAATGAAAGAATTTATAACTTTCAAGCATTAGACTCTACTTAACCAAGGGGGCATCTTTATATGTTGCTCTTGGAGAATTTTATAATTATTATATTTTCATTGAACGTGGACAACGAATGGGAATATGTAATGAATTTGAAGATCTTATTTCTGAAATGCAATGAATGTTTTATTCATGAAAAATGTTTGAAATTTTTTCATATTCATGTACTCTGATGTTATTGATATGATTAACATAACCGCATTTTGTCACTTAAGAATAATATTATTGATTACTATAGCATAAGTAGCCCTTATTCGGGCCTCAAAATGGGGATGTTACATTAATCATGTATTTTTTGGAGAATTCGTCATTATGGTGAGGTGACTCACTGGTGTAAATTCAATCAGCGATTAATATCAAACAATTCGAATATTAATGTTCATACGTTGCATTAACTAGTGGTGTGACATTTTGGCTGAATTTATCATTTGCACATCTCTCAGTAAAATCCAGTTTTACTTATTATAAGCAGTATCTGGTATTAATGATAATTTATACTAATTCCCTTCGTCAACACTATATCACATTAGGACTTATGGAATTCGATTTGACCCAACATCTTCCACATTCAACTTGTTAATTCCAAATACAAAATCAATGATTTAATAATAACAGTTATTATTAACGGTACTGCTCTTTCCAAAGACTTTTATTTTGATTAGAATATAGTTTACTGTGATAGTAATCCCATATAATTAAGGATATTAATTCTATATTAAATAATGTTTCATTTCTAATGATTACATTCATAACCAACTATAGTCATTCCATGGACACTATGCCCTAATTTAACTATAATTAAAGTGGAGTGTCTACATTGAAGTTCCATAGTATTCTCAAGTCGATGGAACTATGTAACATCATCACTTCAAGATTGTCTGTTTAAGCTAGTTATATTGACTAAAAAAGAACTCTCGAGCGAAGCATTCCATGGTTATAACTACTAGTACATGACCCCTTAATGCCCCCAATGGCTACAAGAAATACGCTGGCCAACATTTACCTACTCTAGTCTGAACGGATGAATCAATATCCTTTCTCGAAACATCTTAACTAGGAATATTTAAAATAATACGTTATTTTTAATGTGATAAAATTCTCATGATTTTAACACTTTGCAATTACTATCATATTACGTATCATTTAAGGATTTTTCACATATATGCCTTGAATTAATTACTTAATTATTTACACCATTATATAACGATTATATAGTAGGAAGATAAACATCTTTCTATTTTGAACAAAATTGGTCGCAAAGTCAGACATATGTAACAAATTACACAATTGCCTCCAGGGCATACCACTAACTCTATCGGTTCTAAATGAGTTTTATATGATTTTAAATATGAAATAAAGATTTAAAAATGTATTAAAAGGTTTGAAATCATTATTTTTTTGTTATAAAAAATTAACAAAACGGTATTTTAACTTTTAAAGAATATAAAGGCTTTTAGATGTTTTAATATATTCTGTATAGCTGAAATCTCTTTTATAAATAAATGATGTGCTTTTTAAATTATATTTTCTATATGATGAGTATATTCAATAAACAGTGTTATAGTACCATTCGGTGTAGGACTTTCGGTAATATATCTTCGGTTATTTTTTGGACTTGTTACATGGAATATTATTGTGTGAAGCGAGTGTAGTTTACAAGCGTTTAGTAAATGTGTGAGTAACACATATGGTATGAGACTCTTGGGTTGACATTTTTTGATTACTTATTGTGAGTAGATGTCACTCTTACGAGATTAAGTTATACGGGGTATTTATATAAATGGTGTTGCATAGTAAGAGTGATTAGGCTAGGAGCCATAAGTTTGTCTATTTATTGAGCATGTACTCTTATTATTTTAGTAAAGGGTAAACTATATTATGCTAGTATCCATCCTAGTAGTCTGATTGTTGGGTCGCGCCTTGAATCCGTAACATAACTTTTTGATGTGTATTGATGAGAGTCATGGTTGAGAGCCACTACTCTCATGTCACATAGGCCAGTAGTCTATTACCATTTTGGACACTTATAGCATCATGACCATTGCATGGAGCAGAATTACACCTAGTGGATAATGGGTCAGGATGGTCATTAATGTAATTAAAGACTGTAGGAGTAGCGCTAAGACTATGTGAGGTTGAATCCTGGAGCAGGCTAGGAGCTGTCCGTCTTCAGTTTGATTATTGGTGTGAGTATATGGACATATATTTATTCATCGTAAAGCAATCATAAAGTATGCAGCTAAGAGCCAATTTGATCATATGGTTTGATTGATGCCAAAATAGTTATTACAAGGCTGTGAGCCTACACTATTTCTTATAGGATGAGAGTCTGGAAGAATATCTACGAGACTGAGAGTCTATTGGAATTATTAGGGAAAAAGAGCTTATATGATTATTCATGAAGGATGAAAACCAAGCTGATTAACTATGAGGCAGATAGTTTAGATGATTAGTTATGTAACTACGGATTACTTGGATTATTCATGGGACATTGTCTATGAATTTGTGTAACCCCATGCATGTCTATTATACGACTATCGATGATAGCTATAGACGCTACGAGTAAGAACTTAAACCCCATACTTATATTTTATATGGTTATCCGAGTGATAGCCTTGGCTGTCGAGTGTATGCCATGTTTTTGTTTTATGTATGGATGGTTTGGATATTTTTTCATGTATTTCCATATGTGTTGTGTATGGCAAACCCTAGGTCTGTCTACTTTATGATTATTCGAGAGATAATCTTGGCATTGTTGAGTGCATGCTATGAGATACTTGATGATACTTATATGTTGATATGATGAGATGTGTTGCTATATATGGATGTGTATTTGTATCAGCCATTTTGATTATAAGCTTTGTGATGAGATGATATATTTGTTTATTTATTTAGGTGATGATATATGCCCATGTTTTATAATATAGGTTGATGCACATTAATATACTATACCAATTATTATGATATATTAACATCCACATTCTTGATATAGTCTAACTTGTGTGTTATTTATATAATACTTGGGCCATCCCGAGACATTTCAGCTTCAGGGACGATGTGACTAGTTTGTGGTTGTTAGCCATTGTTAGAGGCTACTATATTTGTAGATGAGTGTTCTAATTATTGATATTGCCTTTTAGGTATTTATGTTAATGGGATGTATGTATTGGATATATTTTGTACATCGAATTATAATGGGCATGTGATTCTTAACTAAACCCACATAAACTTACATTGTTAACTATATTTTTCATCAATCTTGGAGTTGCATCACAAAAGTGAAGGTTACTTGTGAATCATCCAATTTAGGGGCTAAAATAACATTCGATCGGTAAATGATACAGATATAGAGTAGTTCGGTAGAGCTGCCAATGTTACTGTGAATTCCTCTATTCATACGACTCTCTTACAATTACTAGAAATTACGAGATATACAATAAGATAAAAAAGGAAGCTCAAAACTAAGGCTTCTATTAATCTTGAGGGCTTGGTGGACTTAGAACTATAGATGGTGAGTTGTTGTGAAAATCTAATGCTTGATGATAAGACGAGGACACGAGATTATGGATGACTGGTGGAACTTCGAATAAATTAACCCTTGTGGGTGGTGACCAACCTTCGAATAGTTAACCCTAGGTAGTGGTGACCAACAACAACCAAACAGTCGGCCCATGACGAGTGGTGACCAATAACAACCGAATAGTTCACCCTAAGCGAGTAGCAACCAATAACAATTGAATAGCCGACCCTCGGCGGGTGGCGACCAACAATAACCAAATAGTCGACCCTCGATTGTTGGAAACCAGTAACAATTGCTTTGAAGTTTCTATACATTGGATATTTATAGTGGTTGAAACTGATGCTGGGATGGCTGAGATGATGCCGTAAAACCGACTGGAAAAACTTGCCATGGATCTCATTAATGTGGGACAACTGGTTAAGTGAAGGGAGTCAGCGGCGAAGGTCAACATTAAAAGTGAAAACCATGCCATGCACTTATTGTTCAAGTAATGCTCATGCAAAATGGAAACATGTGGCATAACATTCTCTGTGTTGGAAGAGGACATACTTGGTTGTATTTCTTTATCATCCTTGCCCATCTGCTGATGTGGCGAGGGGAATTTGGCAAGCCATTCCTTTCCCAAGGTTATGGAAAGATGTAGAAAACCGCCGAGTGTAGTACTGAAGGAGCAAATAAAGCCAAGCAGCTTTGGTTGCACTACTTGGAATGATATGGAGGATCAATCATAAGGTTACTTGTAGGGGCTGCATCGAAGCTAGGTTGGCGGTAAGCCCCATTCAAGGAAATCTAGAGACGTGTTGATCAACATTGGGTCAAGGGAGGCGATCGAGTAAAAGGGATGTTTGGGACTCTACTGGTCATAAAAGGGGGCCCGAATGATGAAGATCAAGCCAAGTAGTATGGATGTGTTTCTTTGCTTGATGAGCTGGTTGTTGGTCATTGCTTCAAGGTGCACTGGTAGGGGGCTGACCTAAAGTGGTGTAGAGAGGATGGACTGATAGAGGTCCATCCTAGATGGTAGTCGAATGAGACTTGCTGCCCTATTCTAATTCTCGAGTATTTTGGGGTATGCTCGCCTAAGCCCTAGCCAGCCCAAACCAAAGTCGATTATGCTATGAAATCTTGATTAGCCTATCTTCTTATTTACAATAAAATTTTGTAGCATTTTTCCCCAAGCCCTCGCCGACGAATGGGTGCGGGATTGTAAAAATCAAGAAGGCTTCCATCGATCGATGGTTCTACCGTGAAATTAGTGCGCTATTCACGTGGCCTTACGCCATTAGTTTTGATGGTTGTGTGTCTCAAGATACTGTAGATTAGTGTCTCTTTTCCTACATCCATGGTGTGACCTAGCACTTATCATTTTTGAACGATCGAGATTTTTTTCCTTTTCAATTATAGCAGCTATGATTGAAGGGAGAGGCATATAAATATCCCTTACCCCTTCCACTTCAAACCCATGAAGCTTTGGCCATTTAATTTCTTCTTTAGATGTGAACTCTGAACCAGTTTTCTCTTTGTTAAAAAAGGTGGCTTCGTCTTCCTCTTCTTTTCCTATAGCTCTTGAGCATTTGGCTCTTTGTTAAACTTGTTTAGGAATTTTCATGGATTTAGCAAGGTTTAGATATGAGCTAGCCTTCTCGGATGTTGAACTGTGCTTGTCGATGGATGTTTGGACATGTACTTTTGGATTTCGGCTTCTTGAGATGGACCTTGCCATTGGCTAGGACCCAATTCCCCTAGCCAAAGTCCCGACGTTGATCGAATGTTGGTCTCGAGGCATAGATCCCGGCAGGTCTAGGGAACTTCCTTGCCTCAATGCTCCTATTTTCCTGATCCCGGGTCGGTTTGGAAGCTTCTATACCCCTTCGAAAGGAGTAGAGGCCGTTGCCTCTAATTTTTCATGTCATCACTGAGACCTTGATCTGCTCCTTCATAAGGTTGCCATAGAGCTCTTTGTGATCTCTGGTGAGAATCAATGTTGAAGCCATTGGTAGTGGAAGCACACTCCTTTAACATGGTCTAGATCGGTTGAAGCATCTGAGGTGCTTCGAAGACAGGAGCATGCTTGGTTTTCTTCAGCAACTTCTTGATCATTTCCCCTGTCGGCTCACGCGATCCTGGGCAGCGGTCCCTAAACTAGGTAACGAGCACATGAAAACCCATCCTCATTGGATAGCTTGGCAATTTTTCAACGAGGAAATGAATTCTCGGTAATTCATCCTCGTGGGTAGCATACAAACTAGGAGAGGAGCAATGGCTCTCCCAATCGTAGACGACGTGGACGACGATCCCTAAGCAAGGTAATAAGCATATAAAAACTCATCCTCATTAAATTAATTCTTGGTAATTCATCCTTGTGGATAGCCTATCTATCTGGAGGGGTGTGACGGCTCATGCGGTCCTAGGCTATAAAGGGTGATGGTCCCTAAGCAGGATAATAAGTGCATGAAAGCTCATCCGTATAGCCTGAGCATTCCTCGATAAGGAAAATGAATTCTCAGTAATTATTCCTCGTGGATAGCTTACCGGCCAGGAGGGGACCAATGGCTCATGCGGTCCTTGGCGACGAAGGGTAGTGGTCCCCAAACAACATAATGAGCACATGAAAGCTCACCCTTCTTGGATAGCCTTGCTAGCATTGCTGAACAATGTAGGCTCTGAATACTTCATTGCGCTCTTTACAAAATGCTATATCTCCAAAGACAACTTAGGCGAGTCATTGGCTGCTAATCTCGAATGTCCCAGACATGCAGACGGGCATTTAATTGTTTTTGGAAACTATATAGGGCAAATACGGAGGAGGTAATCACTCGATAGTCGGCAGAGGGGCTGCCCTGACATTAGTACCGGATCTCAAGGATTTTCCAAAGAGGAGTGAGGCAAAGATCAAGATCACTGACAATTGCTATCCTGCCCCCAAGTCTAGTCATGCAGCCAATCGACAAGGGAGTCTTGCAAGGCGATGCATGGAGAGTGGTGGGAGACTCGTTATTTACGTTGGGGGGTCTTTTCGGTGATCGAAGGTGCAAGCATAACTGCACTCGTAGTTGCCATGTTTCATGTTAGATATGGGATACTAATTGCAAAAAGGGCTTGCACATGACGCTATTAACCACAAGACTAGATGTTTGAGCCCTATAGTGCCAAAATATTGCCTGTATTTTTTATCAACCTTAGAATTGCACCACGAAAAGAAAGTTTACTTGCAAATCGTCCAATTTTACATCTAAAGTGAGCATTCAATGGGTAAATGACATAAGACATAAAGTGATTCGACAGAGCTGCCTACGACCATTATGAATTCCTCGTATTATATGCCTCTCTTATAATTAGAGGGAATTATAAGATATAAAACAAGCAAAAATGAGTAGCTCAAGACTAAGGCTGCTGCTAATCTTGAGGGCTTGCTATCATTAGAACTATACACGGTGAGCTTCTATGAGATTCTACTACTTAATTCTAAGCCGTGGACGCGAGATCATAAATGACTGACGTATCCATCGAATAATTCGTACCTTGCAGGTGGTGACCAACCTTTAAATATTTGACACTAAATGTGGTTCGACCAACGACAACCAAATAGTCGACCTTTGGCGGGTGGCAACCAACAACAACCGAATAGTCGACCCTAGGCTGTGGCGTTGAACAACAATCAAAGAGTCAACCCTATGCATGTGGCGACCAACAACAATCGAATGGTCGACCCTTTGTGAGTGGCGATCAAGAATATACCCTTTAAAATTGTAATGGTAGCTATTTATACTGGTTGAAAATGATGTTCGAATGGCTAAGTTGATGTCGTAAAACCCACTAGAAAGGTGCTGTATTGTAGATTATATTAATGAGGAATAGGTGGCAATGTGTAGGGATTCAGCGACGAAGGTCAACATCAATAGAGAAGACCATGCCATGCCCTTACTGTTCAGGTAATGTTCATGCACAATTGCCATGTTGCACAACATACTTTGTCCCAAAAGGGGAGACACTTGGTTATACTTCTCTGTCTGCTTGCTCGTATGCTGATTTGGCAAGGTGGACCAAGAAAGCTAGCCCTTTCCTAAGGATATGGAAAGAATTGTGAAATTTCCAGGGTTAATGCTAAAGGAGCAGACCGAGCTTGGTAGGTTTGGCTACGTTGCTTGGAATGATATGGTGGACCAACCGTAAGGTTTCTTACGGGGGTACATTGAAGATGGGTTGACAATAGGCCTTATCCAAGGCAATCCAGGGATGTGTTTGTTAACAGATAGGCCGAGGGAGGTGCTCGAGTAGATAGGTAATCTGGGAGTCGACTTCTCAGAAGGGGAGGGCTGAACGATGGGGATCGTGCCTAGTAATGTAGATGCCTTGCTTTCCTTAACGAGTTAGGTATTAGCCGTTGCTTCGAGGTGCATTGGTAAAGGCCCAACATAAAGTGCCATGGATAGGACGGGCTAACAATGGTCCAACCTCGATGGTAGTTGAAAGAGACTTGCTGGCTTGTTTCTGATTCTTGAGTTTGGGGTAGGCTGTCCTGGGCCAAAGCTGGTCCGGACCTAGGTGGATTAAGCTAAGGAACCTTAATTAGCCTATCTTCTTATTTACGAAAAATTTGAGTAACATATGTATTTCATCTATTATATATTATAATTGCATTATCGACTCTATGTTCTCTATTTTATTATTTATTGTTCTATCCTAGAAATACATATGTTTATTGATTTGTACTAATATCAAGTACGTATAAGTGAGTAGTACATGACTTTAAAAAACGTATCAATATTAGCTTAAGGGAATATTCACATGTGACAGCCCAATATCATCACATTTACCATACTATCAGATATTATTACCTGGTAACTCTTTGGTAGTATAGGTATAAAGTTGAGTTATTATAGTCGGTATCAATGTAGATTTAAAACAATGCATTACATAAATGACATGAGTCTGGGGATTAGATGAGACTTAAAGTCTCTATCCCCTTAGGTGTGTTGGGTAGTTACCTCATAGTAAGGGATAGTAAGAGTATACAATAATTGTTGGGTATCATCGAGGGACGGATTTGTATTTTCTTACTACATTGTATCTATCACTTCTGTCCTCTTAGTGTTAAAACTCTTAATGAGATACAGAGAAGTAATGAAGGTAGTGTGGGTGAAAGTAATTCCCCGATCAGCCGTGCCAGCCTTATTGATTAATATTAAACCTTTATATAACATTGAATGGAGTAGTCTAGTATTCTGATTCATTGGGGATCAAAGTGCGCAACAAAAATTGATGGTTTGCTTTCCACTGGGTGCCTTAGTTATTTTCTTTGTTTTGATTGATTGATTGATCTTTTATTGGAAGAGAAGTCGCTTGAAACCAATCTTGAGTGTAGTATTGGGCGAGAGCTATCACTCAAGGTCGGTATCCCGCTCAAATCTTAATATTTACCATCGACGGTGTCACCGTAAGGAATAATGGAAATTTCTTATCATATAAAATAAAAAATATGTTATATAAAATTAAACAGTATTAAGATGAAAATAAATTGGAAATTTGCTTCGGTGTATGTATGAATGGTTGATTAATGATGTTTGGACTATTGTAAGTAATTTACTATTCGTTTGTATTCACAAAGATTATTTATAAATGTTTTAATACAAGCAAGCATATTTCCTAATTAAAATCTCTTTGGTTAAAGTAATTAATGTCTTTATATGGCATTAGAAATGTTTTAAAACAAGTAAGCAATTATTTTTATAAAAGTGAGTTTAGTAAGGTGTGCGTATGTGTGTGTATGTATACATGTATATGTAAAACTTGAAAGGAATTTTTGAAGTAAAATTTGTGTTAATTTGTCCGTTGAGTGATTTAAGAATTATAGTCAATGTGCCTAATCAATGTTATTGATAGGGATTCAAAAACAGTAGGATGAGAAATGATATAGTGTTTTGAATAGTAATGTAATGTTTTAAAAGCAATAAATTATATTGAGCGATATTAAAACTAATGTTTAAAAAAACACCTATTTCATGAAGTGAATTGTATTTGGAAGAAGTGCAATATTTATTTAGAGTAAAGGATTTTGTGAATGGTTAATAATTGTTTTTAAAAGACAATGTTTTGAAGAATATTTTGACACATGTAGCATGTTTTGGAAAATGTTAGAAATTGCATTTTGAAAAAAAAAATGATATTTTGGCAAATGGTGTAATAATTCTACGAAAAGAAAATGATGTTTGGGATAAGCTAATAACATTCTGAAATAAGTAAATATTTTGAAGAAAAACTAATTATATATTTTGGAGGAAAATTATTTTGAAAAAGGAAAATAATATTTTAAGAAATGTTATAAAATATATTTTTAAAGGAGTTTTGAGAAATGTATAAAGTATTTTTGGTATGGAAGAATATACTATTTTGTGAAGTAAAGTTCTATTTTGAAAGAGATAAAGTATTTTCTTAAGTTGGATATTTTAACCGATGCTTGCAGCCATCAAATATCAGCTAATAGAAAATCGATGGTAATGCAATGTCGATCAAACAATCAAAACTGTAGCTACTCGATGAAGCGAGTCACTAAAAATTCATGGCAACGTAACATCGTTAAACTTTGTGAATTTAAGAACATATGGTGTGTGATGTTGTAAATTGTATGCATGCCATGTTGTATGATTGGTTGTGACTTGCAAGATTATTATGAATATGTTTGTGGTATAACTCGAGGTGATATAAAAACTTTATACACACACACACACATATATATATTCAGCTTAAAATAATTTTTGAAACTAATATGGTATTTTGGAGCTTGAGTAACGGATCAGTTGTTTCAAGAAATTATCTATGTAAATAACTAGTGTTTTGGGGAGAAAAGTTTTCAAAGAAAATTATAGTAAATTTTTGGGGTAATTTTATAATTTTTTTGAAATGAGAATATATTTCATGTATGTTAAAGTAATTATTTTATGGATTATAATGGTAAATTGTTATTTTACAATAAATAAACTAATGAATATTTTAGAAAATATGATAAGAAATTTTATGAATTTGAAATTGTGAGTTTGGAAAGAATTATTCAAAGAAAATTATGTATTATAATATTCACAAGTACAATGAAGATTTTCCATTAAAAGTGATGAATTGACGTGGATTATGTGAAATGAGTTCCAGAAATATTTACATTCGTCATTGGCTTGCACTAATAATAATTTCTTATTAAAGAAGTGTATAAATTTTATTAGTGGAAAATAAATAACGGACCATATTGCGATTTTCTATGAATTTATTTGAAATAAAATCAATGTTTTGGAAAAATATTGGTAAGAGATTTATCCAAGATGATGTGTTTTGAATTGAAGAAAGCATTTTTCAAAATTTTCTTATATAGAAGTTAGTTTTAACGAGAAGATTTGAATAAGAATGACGGTAATAAAATTTATTTTGCTTTCTGTGTAGAACTTTTCATTAAATGATTGCGGTTTTGAAAATTCTTATTTTTTTGATAGAGGGTTTGAAAATAAACAACTTTAGTATGAGGCGATTTGACATAGTCTTGAGATTTTCAAAATAAAAAATAGATTTGAAAGGAATCGAAGCTTTTGGATAGGATTTTGATGATAATTCATTAAATTGAGAGATATTTCTTTTAATATCAACTTTTGTAATAGATATGTTAAGATTGGGAAGTTTTTAAGAGTTGGATTTTTTTATGTATAAGTATATATTTGTTAAAATTTTCTAGGTTGAAGCAAAGACTTTTATTTCAAGTTCTTTATAAAGTTTGAGGTTTCTTCTATGAAAATATAATTTAATGCGAGGACTAATTTGTATATTATGGAAGTTTTTGAGAATTTGAAAATTTTGAGATTTTATAATTATGTTTAGATCCTTTATGTTTTGTGTATGTATTAGGAAAGTTTTGAGGAAAAAAATTTATTGATTATTTTACACCTTCATCTTTGAAAAGCAAGAAATGGCTAGATGTTCTAACATCTTGAAGTCAACCAAGATATTTTGTATTTATAAATGTATAGATGTTTGTTTTTGAAGGGGTTTGATGGATTTATATATGGTGTTTTGGTGCTATGGATTTTCCGGATACACTTGTTTCCATAAAGAACACAATGAAGTTTTCTAAAATTGATATTTTTGATGTATTTTGATTGGGTATTAGAAAGGTATCTTCCTCCGTAGGTTTGGCTATGGGTTTGTCCAAACTCATAGCTCGGTACATAGAAGATCGGGCAAGGACGATAGTCCTTTTATTTGGAGGAAGCCACCTAGAGGGTCTAATAATGGTTAGAGAGTTGGTTGTGTCGCTCTAATTATTACTTGACGGGTTGATGCAGACCCGAGGATGTAATTAAGAGCTTTGTATGATTATGATTTGTTTTGTTGATTGTATGTTGTTTTTAATTATAGATGGATGCAACAAAGCTAATAGTTTATTAGCTAGTTTTAGAGTATCCCTTAAGGAGAATTGCAAGGACGCGATTTTTTTAAGAAGGAAACCTGTAACAACCTGATGTTAAGAAGTAATAAATTAAAATTGATAACAGAGAATTAACTAGTTAAAATTAATAATAGAGAACTGATTGATTAAATAGGTTTTAAATGATGAATGGTTAATAATTAGTGGCTAAATCATAGTATTGAGATTTATGAAGATTTGGAAATATATAATTTATCGCGATTTAAATGGTGATCTATTTATGAAGTTAAGGATTTTGATTGTAAAGTATACATTATTGAGATGTGGGATAAATATAATTTAATTGGTGATACATACACACATATATATTAAAAGAAATAATTTTTTAAAATTATTATTTAATGAATTATTTTGGTATTAAATGTTTAAAGAAATAAATCGTAAATAATGATAATTTTGAGCTTTTAAAAGTAATATTGGTATTTATAACGTAATTATTATTTTAATGATGCATTAAAAATTATATTAGTGACTTCATTAAATTAAATAACGTTAGATAAAAGAGTTTTGAATTTTATTATATAATGTTAGATAATATATGTTAGATATATAGTTTAGGATAAATTTTATTATGAATTTCATTAAATAATGTTAGATAAATACTTTTGGATTTTATTCGAAAAATAATAACTTTATGGCTGAAAAGAAAACTTTACATATGCAGATTATTTTGATATTTATTTTATTAGTAAATACATACATTAATTTTATATGCAATTTTTAATAGTCTGTATATTTAAAAAAATTATAAATATATCATTTAATTTTAATAGAAAAATACTGTTATATAATATAATTAAAATATATTTTGAATGATTGATAGATGTAGATCTGAATTTTAAGATTATTTTACCAAGTTAAAAGTAGATATTCTAGATATTAAATTTGAATTTTAAATTTTATTGACGTGTTCAAAATCGATTCATATATTTTTTAAAGTTTAGTTTATTCGATCAACACACATATAAATGGCGAATGTATATGCTGTAGATGTAAATCCCAACATCATTTTGCTTATTTATTAATTATGCTGTAGATGACTTAATGTATTAATTTTTTTTTATATGTTCTTTATCGTTAATTTGAATTTATTTTTGAAATTGTGGTAGGTATTTGAATTTATATTCAAATTAGAATTTTAACTTCTATTGTTTATTGATTAAATTTAATAATTAATAATTATTCCAAATATAAAAAACCCAACTTTCAATACAAAAAATACATCATATCCAACCTCTATTCCAAAATGTCCAGGAAATCCACAACCTCTAACATCTAATCAAAAATGCCCATGAACGCGCCACACAATGCAACTAATAAAAAATGCAAATAATAGTATTGCTCTTAATACAATTCAGTTTCATTTCGATTTATTAACTTATGATTTGATTCTAGTTAAGTCTAGTTTGAACTTATATTATATTTGTTAAAGCACTCTTATCCTTTATTCCCTAATTTTTATAGTAGTGGTAACAAGAGTTTATAGGAATATTGGTTTTGACTATAAATAAGATTATCAGTATTGGTAGCATTTTATAAGGTATTAATATGACCAATCAGCATATTCATGAGTTAATCATGAACCAAATTTAGAATCTAATAACGAAATCAAAATTACTTATATGTCCATGGAGCTAAAGTAACTCAAAATGCATTAAAAATCGTTATAAAGATGAGAGGTGTCAACAAAATGGTTTGATGAAGCTAACTTTTAGAATAACTTACAATAATAAAAGAAATTATTAAAGAAAATGTTTCGTACAAGTGAAGTCGGGGAATAACTAATCAAAATGAATTATCAAAATAGTTCGTATTTTTTATTAATTTCGTAAAGAAATAGTTCTAAAATCACTAAATTATATACTTTTTAAAGGGAAATTTTGGCATAAATCCTTATAGATGAAAGAAAATGTTTTAATTTCCTTCAAATTTTCTTTTATAAAATACATCTCTATTTTCAAAAAATAGTTGAAATTCAGGAGGATATTAGAGTAGTTTTACTAAGCTTAACATGTGCTCTTAGGGTATGTTGTAACTCATAATTGCCTGCAATACATTTCCTAGCGGTGATTCTTAAATTTGGAATTGTAGAAGTAAAAAAAATTCAAAATGAGGATGAATAAAATAGTTTTAAAAGGAAGGGATGTAAAATAAATAAGTGTAAGAAAGAGAGATGTTTCCCTAATTTCCTTTTTTTTTAAACTTCTTTACATAGTACATAATACAATGGTGGCTCAATGCCTATTAATTATCCAAGTATCAAATGAATTATTCAGATTCATTTTGAAGCACCAACTTTAAGATTCCACTAAGACAATGTGTTAAATATGGTAAAAATTCTTTAATGCTCTATGATTTTCAAGAAGAAACGTGTGGCTTTTACCAACTCATCATCATTTTTAATCGCTATCTTAATTGAATTCTCCAACAATTCACCACACTTGACAATGATTTGTTTGTAAACTGTAGCAACACTTCACATAGACGATTTTGTGCTTTATCCATTGAATCAAAAAAATTCAATGTGTTTCCTGTATTAACCATCTATATTTTTTGCATTTTTCAACGCATTGCTGACTTCATATTTAGAGCCACTATAATTTAAGTTATTCTCATATATGTCAATATTAATTGATTCCTGCAATATGTTTCATAACTTCATCACTTACTTACTCGCTATGCAACCGTATTTAATCACTGATCCGGCTTAAATTCATATCGTTTCGTGTACTTTGTTCGATTGATAATACTAAGTTGATTGTTATAAGGAATATCATTTGTATTTCGTGCAGACATACGTACGTGTTCTTAATTATGTCATCATCGCTAAATCATTGGTGATTAATCACATGAATTTTTGACAAATTATGACGCAAAATATATGAGTCGTTAAATCTTTGCTTTAACATATACACTTATATTTTTCTAATGACCACGGGTAAAAGTGGTATGTAGTCAGGGCCGGCCCCAGGGCAAGGCAACCAAGACGGCCGCCTAGGGCAACACGGCGGAGGAGGGCAACATTTTCAATATCTGTGTTTGCAAATAGTATGTTGATATTAGTGAAAGGGCAAATTTTTTTAATGAGATTAGTTAGTCTAGTGGTTTGTTGTATTTTTCCCAGCTGAAGTACCTGAGTTCGAGTGTGCCTTTTTGCAATTTTTATTTTTTATTCCCCTTCCATCCTATGTTTTGCCTAGGGCAACTGAAGGTGTAGGGTCGGCTCTGTATGTAGTTATAGCGACGAAATAACGGAAAATAACAGATTCTTTTGAACTAATAACTTTCACTCATACTTAGTTTCAACATGTATAAGTTGTTGCTAAGTATTAAATTAATAAATAGTTAAAATCAACATAGTAATTCAAAGGTTTTATTTTTGAAAAATTGGCAATGATTGTTTTATGAAAGTTTAATGAGTAGTTATTATGTACTGATTCGTTGCACATTCACACAAAAAATTCATTATACTTCCGCATAAAAACATATAATAAATATACATCCATCTCGCATATTCATGATGATGCATATGCATATAAAACAAAATTGCATTCGTTAATTTTCCATACATTCTATTCACAACAATGAAAAAAGAGCATTTGTTACACTTTAAATATTTTTATGATGAAATGAACTGGCCTAGTCGGACGTAGGTGAAATAGATAGATGTACTTTTTTTCTTGCTTTTTAGATTTATTGGACATATGAAGTTTAAAAGGTTTATTAGATCTAATATGTCATAGTTTTAAATAAAATATTATTTTACTCAATTTGTTTGAAAGGGGTTTCGATTTAATTCAACCTAAATAAATTATAATAAGCGTATCAAATACAATTATATGTGTATAGTGTAAGTGCAATATATAAACAATATATACGATCAATGTGTACGTTTATAGGTGCTGAGATTCACTCCACAACAGACACATTTTCTCATTATATATGCCTTTATTGTCGATAGTTCTATTTTGGAAAAACATATATAAAATGATGATAACATATGTATTCATAGTTTATCTATATATAATATGTTATGAAATATTTTTAAGTAATTAACAACAGTTTACTTATGTATTATATTATATATAAAAGATAATATACGACTATTTGAATTCTTGCTTCTCATTCAGAATTCTTATCTCTCCTTAATTCGAGGTAAAAAAAATTCACATACCCAAGAAATTATTTGCTATTTCAGACTCAAAAATAAATTTCCACTATATGATAATAACTATAAGACCTTTCATTTTCTATTTCTTCTATTCTAATTTATCTTCCACTTTCATTCCCCTGTTACTTTCATTTTCTCCTCTTCTCCTTCTCAATACTATCATATCATATGATTTTTGCCATTAAATCCAAGTGGAAATTTTACTACTTTTGCTGGTTGAAATTTCTTCCATCTTTGGCTGTAGTAGTAGAATTTCCACTTCTAATTTCATCAATTGAGGTCGACTTCTTCAGAAAAATTAATATGTAAAATAAAACATCTATTATATTATATATAAAAGAGAATATGTGACTATTTGAACTTGCTTCCCATATACTCTCATTCAAAATGCTCATCTCTCCTTAATTTGTGGTAAGGAATTTCACATACCCCAAGAAATTATTTGTCATTTCAAACCCAGAAATAAATTTCCATTATATGGTAATAACTATAATTTTGTATGATTTCTCCCTTTTCTTACGGCTATGTTTCTACCTATTAAATTTAAGGATTGACTTTTTATGAAAAAATTATTTAAAACTAAAAAAACATTGGTTTATCGGATCGATTCAGCACAATTTAGAGTTTGATCTTCATTAATTATCTATTTATTTAATTAAGGTTGAATTTGTTGTTTTTCCTCTACATTTCGGAATTCAGATCTTTTCTTCGCGATTTATGTTTGAATTTTTGTTTTCTAATTATTTTCGTTGTGATTAATATGATTACGAATTCAATTTCCTTCTTTAATTTTGTGGAAGTATATTGGATTATAAATACATGCGAATATAGAATCTTCAATTGTTATGCAAAGTTTGTTAAGCATAATATTGAATTATTATTTTCATTCGCAAGTTTTACGTCTAATTCGAAAACAATAGTAAACAATAGATAGAACAAAATATGCATATATAAATTCATTGCATAAGATATGGAATCTAAATAATACAAACATGATGAAACATATAATCAAATGAGATGTATATGACATGGGATGCAAATTATACTAGCATGATGTAACGTAAAAACAAAATGAGATTGGATAATTATCATACAATGTAGTCTAAAATTCATATCTTGAATGAAGAATTTTCTTCACATCTCCAACATCCAGACCGAATACCTGTAAGAGATGGATGAAATGCTTATGTTTCATCAATATTTCCGTAAAATCAACCTTAATTGAATAAGTAAATTAAAAGAAATTCCATTAACTATGGCAAGGATAAAAATGGAAGTTTTGAAAAATTAGAATTTGACCATGAAAATTATTCTGTTGCATTTGTGGTGAAAAATTGATTCGTTTTCATGTATAATATGCTAAAAACGGAGCGCAAACGAAGAAGTTATGAGTATTTGAAGTTTTTAGATTTAAATTAGTGAAAATAAGGGACACATCCATAAAATCAAAGTTAATACACATAACATCCTTCTCAAAAAACAAATATAAATTGCATCCCTATTTTCAAATACTACATTTTTCTTCCCTACAATACACCTATACTCCATTGCAACAATGTTGATTATTCATATGTGGATGTTATTCTCACATCCATAATTAAAATTTGCACCCCATTAATTATCAATCTATAACTTTTGTAGAAAATGATGGATTGACTATTAAATTGTCAGTAATTACAGACAATTCAACAACTATATGCAATAATTGTAGAAATGTCTACAATTATATGCAATAGTTGCAGAAATGTCTACAATAATATGCAATAGTTGCAGACAATTCGGCAACTACATGCAATAATTGCAGAATTGTTTGCAATTATATGCAATAGTTGTATAATTGTCTACAATTATATGCTATAGTTGCAGACAATTCAACAACTATATGCAATAATTGTAGAAATGTCTATGCAATAGTTGCAGAAATGTCTACAATTATATGCAATAGTTGCAGACAATTCAGCAACTATATGCAATAATTGCAGAATTATCTGCAAATATGCGATAGTTGCAGAAATGTCTGCAATTATATGTAATAGTTGCAAACAAGTCTACAGTTATATGGTATAACTGCACATCTGAAGAAAAATCGACGATGCTCAAAATTTGCATAATTCTCTACAAATATATGAAATAATTGCACCCTTACTGCAAATATGATTCTTTTGGTATCAATAATGGATCTCATTTAAAGATAATAATTTTTTGATTTTTTGGTAAAAACGATATCCTGATCCGATGTTTCTGTAGAAAGTTATACGTGTTTGAAATGTTAAAAACGTAAAGGGTATTTGGGTCTTTTTGTGTGCGTGAATTTGAAAACAGAGACTGAAAACTTATTAAAAAAATGGAGGGATGTTTTGTGTATTTGCAAACTTTATCGGGGATGTATGCCAAATGCACCCTTTAAATTAGTTTAATTCGAATTCAAATTCAAATAAGTAATTAAATATAAAGTTCGAATTAAAAATATTAACTGTGATTAGACTTGGAGTTTGGGTAAATGTTAAAGCTAATAATTGATTTTAAAAAATTAATTAGGAAATAAAATAAACAAGCAACGGAAACAGTCAAACGCTCCTAAAGCAAGAGGAGTGATCGATCGCGGCGATCCAATCGGTTGATTCCTAACGGTCGACCGGTTGAGGAGGGGTGGTTGACCCTACTACACTGTGGCAGCTAGGGATTTGTAATGTTAAATGCTTTAGATTTATCTGTTTTGACCTAGATTCATCATACGGTTCTAGTGTATTTAAACCACATAAATAAGACATTAGACCCCTCACTTTTATTTACAAATATTTTTGGAAACATCAACGATGCTCTATTAGTTTATTTATTCTTAGATTCAGAAAACTCCATTAGGGTTTCAGGTAAGAAATCCTAGCCTACCTTTGTTTAGTATTTAATTTCTAAAACTCTTCTCCTTCAACCTTTCTGAATCTAACACAAAAAAATCTCTTGTTGTATATACCAAAAAGAAGAGATTTTAAGGAGATTATAATGGACATTGCAAATCCAAAGAGAAGCAAAGCTAAGGACCAACTATAAGCAGAAATCTTAGTTTTTCTATTTTAGTAGTTGAATAGTATAGTTTGGATATGATATATGCCTTGGGGAGTTTTGGATTACGAAAACATCACATTAAAAATTTCTAAAATTCCTCCAAAGCAAAATATCAATCCTTTGGATTAGAATCTTAATTGTTTTGTGTTAAAATAACAGAGTTTTGTGAATTTTTGCAGTTTATGTATTCTTCCTTATATTCCACTTCTTATTCTTTTTCTCCAGATCTAAGTAAGGGATTTAATTGAGAAATGGTTTATAAAGAATGAATCTTTATTCGTAGTTTACACTCCTATTTCTATAGAATTTAATTGAATTTTCCTTGTCTAAACTCATGTAAAAGAAGTTGAATAGAGCGTAAAATTGATTAAATTATAAGTTTCTATTTTTGGTTTATTCTATTGTTTTAACATGAGATAAGTTGATTTAGATTGTATATACAAGTCTATTGATTGCAATTTGGGATATGAGTATTGAACCCTTGATCTCTTATTATCGATATTAGAATTTGGAGGTTATTGGTAAAACGGAAGAAAAAGGAAAGATTTGTATTATTATGATTAAAAAGGAATTGACATTTAAAGTTAGTTAGGGCTAATCTTCGCATGCACAAAATAATAAATGCATTTTTATTAATATGTTAATTAGCGTGATAAATTTATAATGGCATGATTAATTAGGTAATGATGTCATTAAATCCCCCTTAGGAAAGCAATTGATGTTTTAAGGCATAATAAGGATGATTTTTATAAGGCCATAATTATGAAACGGTGAGATGCTTATTATATATGGGAGTTTAAATTATAGCTAAGTTATAGGGATGCGAGATCAGTCAAAAGACATACAAAAGTCTGCCCAGCTAATTTGGCTACCAGCAATGTGACTTTGGAGCTGATGTGAGACATCCCCTATGATAAATATTTATAATGACATGATGTTAGTCATAAATTCTATAGGGTAAACTTTCCCAGTTAACCTGGCTACCGGCTCCTACGAATTGTCGGGATAATATGAGACTCATATGAGTATGGGTCATAATACGAAGGGCTTGCTTCGTGGCCTTGAGGTATTAAGTAGTTGTTTTAGAGCCTGTCTTTTTCCCAAAATAAAGTATTAAACGGTCGGGATTGGGTTTAGGCACGGTTAAGGATATCTAGGAAAGTTCCTCTTCAATAGGAAGTATTTAGTGTCCTAAGATATTTCCATGCAACGTAAGCTAGACAGATATCTATGTAGGGTCCGCCTTAGGAATATGTATCAAATGATGGTGTCTGCCTCAATTGAGGGTTTAATTGGTCAGAGTCTGTCTATTTTCCCTTTAAAGGTATTAAGTATCTTGGGTTCTATCTCTCGCATTGTCAGATATTTATGATGTTGGTTATAGGTTATGGGATTGGGAAACCTGCTTCAGGAATGGAAGGTATTAAGTGGTTGTTTCAGGACCCGCCTTCTTTCCATACATGAAGTACCACGTGGTTTAGTTTGGTATATTGCCCAAATATTGAAATAGTGAGGTTCGAGATTTCTATTCACCAGACACTTGTTGCTCTGACTCCCTCCTCATTGAACACAGGTTAGAGAAGGAGTTGACCATGCTTAAAGATTGCGATAGTGTAGCTCGTGGTAGTTATTATCTATGTTTTCATTTTATTTTCTACTGTAACCAATGAAATGTATTTTTGAACGAAATGTTGTAACCATTGTTGTTTTTTATATGACATTTGAAATGATTGGAAATAAATGGGACCTATTATTATTATATTTTATTCCTTGCGCTATGATCTCTGATAGAACAATTAGATAGCTCTATGTAGTTTATTTATTCCAACCAACAGCCAGTTTTGGAACGTGTCTAAGTTTCGATGGGCCATTTCTGGGTTGGAATTCAAGTCTATTTCATGGTGGGTTATTGCATTTCATTTTATATGATGTTCGCATTTGATTTGGAGTTGGTAAAACTTTGGAAATCTTAATTATTATTTTCTCTTCAGCCATGGATAGTTATGAGGAGAGAACAAAAAAGCGAATGAAAAATGAATGTCTATAGGAATGAACTCGTGGATTTCTTCAACCAAAAGAATGAAACCTTTCCCACTCTTTTAATAAAAACTTCTCCAATCAATTCCCTTAATTTGCGCTTCCTCTCTTTCCTCGCTCCTCTATCTTTACGTGGTATGGCTAAAATACTTACCATCAAATAACATAAAATTTTCATAAATCCCTTCATGCAATTATCATTTGTTTACTTTTAATATACAACAGTATCATATATTGATGTGCGCAAATATAACTTTTATATATGCATTCAAGCAATGATAAACAACCCCTAAACATAAAATAAACTACATAATGATTAATCTTTCTCAAACAATAATTAATTTACAATATTTTATAAATAATAATTAATTAAATCATTTGGTTTTTTTGAAAATTCATCATTACGATTGTCAATACAAAACTGTAAGTTCAACTGATGATTAATACCGAACAATTCAAATATTAATATCTATAGGTCATCATACCTTGTGTTATGATAGTTTGACCAAATTTAATTCTTACTCATCTTTTTTACAAAATCCAATTTTACTATTTTAGGCGGTACCTAATAATAAAGATTATTTATATAAATTCTCTTCATCAGAATTATATCACGTTAAGATTAATTGAATTTTGTTGTGGTTAATGTACTAGTATCCATATTCAACTCGATCAGTCTAAAGACGAAATTATTGGTTCAATAATAACATTATTATTAACCATATTACTCTAGCCAAAGAATTTGATTTTGAGTTGACTACAGTTGACTGTTATACTAACCACTTATAGATGAGGAGATGAATTCTCTATTGAGTAATGCTTCATTTCTAATGTTTAAACTTAGACCCAACTATTGTCGCTCGATGGATTGTCATTCCATGATTTTAGTATAATCAAAGTAAAGTATCCACTTTGAAGTTCAACAATATTCTAAGGTCGAGTGAATTGTGTAACATTGTTACTTCAAGACCTCCTGTTTGACCTTAGTTATAATTAACCAATAGGAAACGCTTAAGTGAGTTATTCAACAGTTTTCAACTAACCGTCAGTATGTAACCTCTTGATGCCTCCAATAGCCATGAGTTATACACTAACTAACATTTAGGGAGCATAAAGTACTCTAGTCTCAATGGATGAATCAATATCCTTTTCTGAAATATCTTGACCATGAATATTCAAAAGAACATGTTATTTTAATATGACATATTTCTCATGATAACAACATATTGTAATTACTATCACATAACATATTATTTAAGAATTTTCTATTTCATATACTTTAAACTAATTGATTAATTAATTATATCACAATATAACAAAGTATATTACATAAATTAAACACATCTGTTATGAACAAGATTGGTTATCTAGGTAGATATATGTAACAAATTACATATTTCCCCTAAGACATACCCCTTACTCTATCAGTCTCCCAGTTATTGAATTTTATTCCAAATCCTTCAATCGGTTTTCTCAGAACAATTCGAGCTAGTCCCTTAGTAAATGAATATGTTATTTTGTTTTAGTTATCCATTCCATGAATTAACTCTTTCTGATGCTGATAAATTGTCTTTGTCATGTGGAACCCTTCAAACTATGTTTCTCGACTTCTAATGAGCTTTTGGTTCTTTTATAAATCGTATCGCAACATTATTATTATATATCAATGCTATGAGATTCTCAACATTTGGAATCACCCCTAGCTTATTTATAAATTTGTGCATTTACCTATACTTTTTCTATGCAGCACTATCCAAGGAGATGTACTTAGTATTTGGTTAAATCAGCTACTCCTTATTGTTTGGTACATCTCCAACCTAAAGTTCTTAACTTAAGATTGACCATGACTTTGGGATTGACATACTACACTCGATATTACTTATGAAGTTCGAGTTCGTGCATTTCTTCATAAGGAGTTCTTTGTTTATATAAATAGTTCTCTAATATTTTGTAAATACTTGAGATCAATCTAAAGTATCATATAGTAGTCTTAGTTAGGATTTAATACTTCCTCTATGTATCAAATACACAAGCGAAGTATGAAGTTATAGACAATATAGCATGTATGAAATTCATATTGCTAAGCTATCTACCTTGTATGCTCCATATTAAACATTTTAATATGGTGCTATGTACATCGGGACAATCTCAACTTCTTTTTATATTGATTATAAAAATGTCAACCTCAAATCCGAAATCGAGAATTAAATAACCAAACTAAAATAATTTTAACACGATTACATCGTTAACAGTCATAGATTTGTTGTTTACTTATAGATTTGAAATATTTTAGTGCTTTTATAGGCACGTGCTTCCTCTGTATTTGACTGTATTCAAACCGTTTAATTTTTCTATCAAAATATTTTCTCAACTCTGATGCATGTTAAATGACACTTCCATGTCAGTTCATGCAACCCAAATTAACTCAATTACATTGAATAATGTATCCGTTATGTTAGTTTCAATAATTAAAATTTATGATGTTATATATCAACATAGTTAATTACATTCCAACCGCATTGGTCTTATTCTAGAATACATATCTATGGATGATGGATCGTATCCCTTTGGGTAAACTATCAAAGTCGTATTTTGATAATGTACTTGGAACTATTTTCAGATTTGTGCATCATGCCATATAGCAGAGTCAATACTCTTTATGGCTTATTGACAGTCGAGTAAATTCTTTTCTCGACATCAATAAGAAATTCATAGTTTCTCTTTAATTTGTGAGGATTCTCATTTGACATTCCAATGGGTTGTGTCCATTTTGGCTTGGATATTCTTTCCATCTTAGGTGATCAGTTTTATCTTTGGATCATATCCAAATCCATATTAATTTCGATAATCTCTATGATAAATTTCTTCATCATGAAATTAGTGTTTCTTGAAACAACATTTGTTTCTCAATGCAATAGAAAATAGAATAGTTATTCATAAACATTTTATAAGTTGCATATATATATATATATATATGTGTGTGTGTGTGTGTGTGTATGCAAACTGAATTAGTTTTTAAGTTTACAAAATTTATGTTCATAGCATAAATTGGTTAATCGATATTAATCGGTCTCATACTCATTTTAGTAGTTCACATAAGATCCCTCATAAAAAAGTATTACATGTAGTCTCCCGACTCACACAACCTGTTAACTCCTTAACCTAGGATATGTATGGGTTGTTTCATCAACTCTTATGTTGTATGATTTTATAGACATCGTTTTAAACGAATTTAAATTTAACGTTATGTAATTACCCTTAAGTACACGTCCTTATAGAAAAAGGTTAACTTGGTTTCACTCATAATTAATTATACTTTGTCTAATAAAATTCGACTACCCTTTATTGATACATCATTATTTATCATATATAAGGAGGAGTGACTTTTGAGATTGAATCTTATTCGATTTTAGGATATTCAGAACTCCTTTCTCATGCACTCGCCTAATTGATCAAATCGAATTGTTCTATTTTCTTATTGACGTCATGTTATTTACTCCTGTTTTATATTCTATGAACTTATCATAGTTACATGCTCATGTCTATGATAATTCATCGGTGAATTTAATGAAGTATGTGGATTTGTTTTTCTATCATTAGACTTATGAGAGCATACGTCTAATGTATCAATCATAAGAGTTCACCAACTTCTATATTATCCAATGAATGGGTGTTTGCCCCTTAGTCGTTTGAGATACAATTCACCGGTATCATATGATTCACAATCATATGATTAAAGTATTATTTTTCAAAACCGTGGCTGAGTCCATAATTCCAAAATGACTACAAAATTTCAAATACTTCTGTATTTACTAATGCATTACTTTTTTTATGAGAAAAAACCATTATTACACTTTTATCTTTCAACGAATATTTACAATATTTGTATTATAATAAAACTATGACTTTTTATAGTCAATACCGAAAATAGTTATTGTTTCATAAATAGTATTCGATATGTTTCAAAAAATATTTTTGTAACTTGATGCATCCACTTAGAAGTGTTATATGGTGTGCTCGCACTATTATCACCGTTACTATAACAGCATATGAAATACGAAGCTTCATTCAACTACATATTATGGGATTTTGTTTCATTTATTGTAACTGTTTGCATTCATGAGATTCTGATCAATTATCTTGGACTTGAAGAAATAACTTTAAACCAGAATGATGTTTTGTATGAAAATACATTTGGAATTGAAATCACATTACTAATTCCATATTGGGCATCTTTTATAATTTTATACAATTCTAGTTTTCTATGTTTTTTATGAAGCATAAGCGACTATTCACCCTCTTTATCCCAACCATGCCTAAATTACATCCACTCTCGTACAATCGCTTTCCTTTCAAATGGTCGAACCTTACAAAAGGAAACTCCTACTACAAGGCCACACTGTACTCTTTACAATAATGCATTTGTTCATCCTTACGATGTAAGAATGTCGAATAAGTTGTATATTACGTGAAATGATGAAAATGACTGCAGATCATATTCATGTGCTACATGTAATACAACTAGATCCTTACTGTAATCAATCATATTGAATACATGATCTTGCATTATGGTTTACTTATTTATTTTGAGTGAACTAATTTCATTGAATTTTTTTACATTACGAACATGACCGTTCACCATATAATATTTATATGTAATCTAATATGGTCCAAATATCAATATTCTTGCCTTGCTTTTAGAGTTCAAAACTCATATAAGACAATACAGAATCCCGTACAAATACTCAAGCAATGGGGGCATGAATGTTTTAGTGGTTGTATAAATTGGCTGTTGCATGATTCTTAAGTGACAACATGCCAAAATATATATTGGTAAGTACACTTTGTATTTAATATCAATCTTAATTTAGTGAATATATTTTAACAGACAAACATTTATAAATTATATTGAATGCACATATTAATCAAAGTAGATTATTTCAACTTGTATAGCAAATACTCTTATAATATTAGAATGGTTAAATGTTATTATTTCATTTTCCTAATAGGGTTCCCATTTGAATTTTATTTTTCTCAAAATTCTAAGGTTAAACATAGAAATCTTTCGATTTCTTTTATAGGTGTTAGGACTTGCTTGCCTTGAGATTCTGGCCATATGGAAATCTCACAAACTCATAGGTGTAATAACCAAGCATTTCGACCCTTGAAAATCGACACTAATATGTCCACTGTATTGTCTACCGAGGAATCAAATGCTAGAAAACCCGAATGTAATGAGAAAAGAAGAAGGAAGTAAGACAGAAGAAAATAGAGAGAAAGAAGAACTAACAACCCAAAATCTCAAAGCGGAACGAATAAACTACAACATATAAAAAATGTTTGCACAAAACAAATTGTAATGTGTGTATATATATAAACAACAATCGGGGTATACTAGCCTGTTTCAGACCGGACAATTGTAACTTCTCTCCTTATAATTTCTGATATATACAACCAACAAACAACATGGCGGAACACAAAGAAATATGTGGATACTTCTTAGATCTCCAGCTCGTCTCCCGAGCTCCAGTGCATCCAAACTAAATCTTTATAATGCTCAACCTAACCCGAGCATAATTATAAAATAACACATGAGCCAGTTTGATAAACCAGCTGGAGATAAACACAGCCCGATGGAATTCAAAGGTTTATCAAAAACCTTTTGAAAATAAAAGTATCTCGTAAGACCACACCACACATAAACACGGATGAGTTTTTGCTTTATGAAAACCAAAACATTTCATAGGAAATTCCCTAATATTATAATAGTGTCTAAGATAAATAATTATCGATCTTAGCCGAAATTTTTACATTAATTAAATTCCAGCATAATAGGATACAACTAAAACCATAAAGGCACGTATTGAAGAATTGATTCCATACAATGACTAGGCTATTGGGGTACAGGACATGCCTTCCTGGATCCCCTTCCAACACAGGACAGGCCTTCCTCTTGACTAATAGTATCAAATACGATCACTCCTCCATTAATGGGCTTCGAAGCATTGAATGAGAGGTAATATCGATTCTAGATAGAGACAATCATACCCTACTTGGGAGCGACCCACTTAGCCCTGCTGCATCTCTCATGTTTTAGTCATTTCCAGTTGATGAAGCTTGCTGCTACATTTTGAAAGTGACTACTGTACGGCTAGTTATCACTTAGAATCGTGTAATATGGAATGTATTATAATCTAAATGCAGAAACAGATAATAATATTAAAGTAAATAAGATAAGCACACCAGGAGTTTTTATACTGGTTCAAACTTTCCGTTTTATATCCAGTCCCAAACTTCCCTCTGGAATTTCTCACAATAACCCCACACTTAACCGGGAGGAATAGTAATACAACACCTGAGCAAGCGATCAGAATTTTTCTGCCTCTAACAACCGAAAGAGGACTTTACCCGCCTGAACAACCGAACATGACTTCAACAGTTTTAATAAAATTGCTTTGACACTTTGTGGTCTTGATAATGCTGATTAATCTTCGAAAGTACAACCTTCCTATAATCTTTCTTAAGTATATATGTGTGTTTAAAGATTTAGAAAAGAGAATATTGCTTTGAATCGAAGAATAAGTTAATTAATTCAGAGATTCAAGCAATATATGTAAGTTGTGATTGCTTTTCAGAATGCAGAGATAGTAGAGAGCATGATCAGAAAATAAAAAGAAATTCGGTGATTTGTGAAGTGAATCTTATGTGTTTATATAGTAGGTAAACAGCTGCAACCATTCACGAAGAGTTCTGACCAAGAGAAGCATCCATAACTCTTCAATTTAGATCGTATCTCTTGGCAAATGGAAGTGCCCGTTTGGAAAAATAGCTATTGGAAAAATTCAGTCGACTGACCCAAAACGACCAGTCAACTAGATATTCAAAGTTGGTGCAAAACAGAGAGAGCCTGTACAACTATGCAGTTTCAATCAACTGGCCATATTTGGTCAGGCGACTGTCCTGACTGTCAGTGTGCAGTTCTCATATATATTGAAGAATTTTAAACTTTAGAACAACTTTGATTTGGGTGGACTAATTGGGGATAGATTTTAACAATTCTAAGAGTAAAAACTCTGACAAATAAACATAATATACTTAGTTTTGTAACCTTGTGTCCTTTGTAGTTTAAAAGCATATTTCTTTCTCTTTTTGTCGCTTGCTCATATAGTCTCATTCACTGATTTGTTTAAGCTCTTTGTCACGAATCAAAACTTATGATTCAATACTCTCCCCCTTTTTGATTGATGACAACATGTTACAGATGATACTATATTTTGAGAAATATATAACGGAAGTTATATATATCTCCCCCTGAATATATGGCGACATAATTAATCCCTGCAAGTGGTTAGTCATACAAATATCTCCCCCTTTGTCATCGACAAAAAGGAAATAACAATAATTCCATCACTGAACTAACTAAAATTGCAATCACGGAATTTTTTTTAAATTGTTACTTATACAAACTCATAAAAATAAAATGTTTGGAATAAATAGATAACTTACTACTATCAAGAAACAACAATATCAATCAGATTTAGATTTTGTTTCTTCTTCTTCCACTTGCATTGGACTTTTGCCTCTGGAAGAACTTCCTACAAACTGTCTGCCACCCCCATTTCCGCTTGTGTCAGAACCTGTTTGTTCTTCCGACGTAGACCAAGTAAAGCGAGGAGCTGGACGTTTTCCCGGATCACGGTGTGAAATTTTCATAGTAGTGGAAGAGGAACAAGATATCGCATCCCATAAAATCGCCAAGAAGCTCATAATTTTGTCAAATTTTTTGTTAATTTTCTTATCGAGATTTTTGATGCAAGAATCCAAAATGACTTGATTTTATACGATTAAATCAATGGATTCCCGAGTGCTTTGGGATGGAGTTGGTGTTCGAATGTCATTTCTTGATTGTTGCTATGTAGTGAAGTTTGTTGACGAGGCCGTGATTGCCATTCTTGAAAAGTCAAGATAGATAGAGTTCTAGGTGGCAATTTCATAAGACTTATTGTGCGGCTATGTAGAGTTTTGGGAATAGAAGTATCGGATTCCGGAATAGGAACCTGGAGGTTCATAAGTAGCCGCATAATATATTCTCCATAATAAATAATATTCGTACGACCTTGGTTAAATGATAAGAATTCATCTGGAATAAGTTTCGACCAATTTATTTGGACTTCTCCCCAAATAGCATACAATGCCCTAAAGTTGTTTGGATATATAAGCTCATAAGAGCCAGTACGGGGATGAACCGTGTGCATTAAATCTCGAAGCACAATTCAAGCTGTAGGTCATAAGGCGATACACTTAAGTTTGGTTATGTCATCTTCTAAGAACCGATGACTTACTTCGTCTCGCTCGCCTATAGGTACATTTAATTTTTTTAAAGGAATACCATCAGTTGTAGTATGAAGAATATGACCAATTCTATCTAAAGAAAGAAATACTTGTCGACGGCAAAGTAAACTCCAAATGTAATTATCATGATTACATGGGTTTTGATGGCCAAAATTCAAATTTTCATAGAAAAGTTTTACCAAAGTGTGATTTATCTTGATATTATTCTGATTGTAATCTAGGAGAGACTCTAGACAACTTCTCCTTGCTAGCTCTTGAATCCTATATGGAGAAAAATCGGGAAACATAACAAAAGAACCTTCAAAAAATCATGCTTCTTTCATTTTATTCCACTTTTGGACTGTTGTAGCATCATAGTTCCATTGAGCAATTTGAGTGTCAGTTGGCTCAGAGGAGGAGGTAGAGGCATGTCTAGATCTCTTGGGTTGACGTGGAGCCATTGGAAATAATAAAGCAGTGAAGGAATTTGAAAAAAAAAATTGGACCTAGGGGTTTTCAAATGAGAATGTAAAAGTGAAAAGTGAAGGAGGAGATAGAGGGTTGGAGGGTTAAAAAGGTAGATAAAAAGGTGTAAAAGAGGCTCAGGTTGACATTCAGTCGACTGGTCGAATATGGTCAGTCGACTGAACCAGTATCCCGAAACTTTCTGTTTCAGATTCAGTCGACTGGCCATATTATTTTAGTCGACTGATTTGAATATGAATGCTTCCTGTTTTATGATTCATTTGACTGGCTATATTCATTCATTCGACTGCATATAGTCCGAAGGCTTACTGTCTTCAGTTTCAGTCGGCTGGTCGAATATTTTCAGTCGACTGAATTTTCTTATTTGCAGCATTCACAGAACATTTTTGCATAAAAATAATATATTCAATATACTTTAAAATAATGCATACAATGTAGGAATGAAAATAATTAAAAATAGAAAGAAAGTAAATTATTTGGATGAAGGAGTGGATGAAGACTTTGAGTTGTTTGGTTCATCCTTCGTCTTCTCTTCATATGGTTTCAATGGTGACCAACGGTTTCCACGCTCCCATGAATTCGGAGAGATAGGTGGAGCTTGTGGCGACTGATCTCATGGATTTCGAGAGGAAGATGATGTAGGTTGATGAAACGCAGATCTTCCGTCCAATCTGCTCCATAAAACAAGGAGCCTTGAATTCATTTTCTGTTCATAGTATATCTCGCGTTGAATTGCTATAGATTCCCTCTGGTAATGATGTAAATCATCAATTTTTGTTTGGTTTGAGGAGAACCAAAGAACAGAAAACGTCGCGCCTTCTTTTTCTCGGGAGTATGGCCTGTGTGGTAGGTTGAAGGTCTAGCTGGCTCATGAGTAGGTGTAGTTTAGCTTGACGAATTAGATGAAGGTGTCGAAAAATCGACAGAAGAGTAAGCGAACCATTTGATGAATCTTGTGGAGACATTTTAGAGAGGAGATAAAATATGTTTGAAAACAAAATTTGATGGAAGGTTAAAGTGCAGAACTCTGAGATATATATAGGAAAGTAAGCAGTTAGAAGTTGATGGATTTATGTAGAATCTGAAAATTAGAGTATGAAAACAAAACATAGATTTTGTAGTTGAGAATTGTTTCATAAAAACATAAAAAATTGATAAGAAGAAAATTTATGTAGAAGTAGTTGTGAATTAGTAAATGGTCAAATGGCAGAGACATAGGCTTATCAAACTCGAGGTGCTGAGTTCGAATACCAGAAAAAAAAATTAGAATTATATATATGTATTTTTAGAAGTTTTATAATTCTTTTAAAGAAATTATACCTTGTTCTCTTCAAAATTTTATAAAATAATTTTCATTGAGTGGTTTAGTGAAAATATCAGCTAACTGATTTTCAGAATTTACAAATTCTAAATTTATTATATCCTTTTCAATATTACCACGAAGAAAATGATGACGAATGTCAATATGTTTTTTTCATGAGTGATTGACAGTATTTTTAGATAAATTTATTGCATTGGTGTTATCACAATATATTATAGATTTATTTAATTTTATATCAAAATCTTGTAATATTTGTTGCATGTAGATTACTTGAGCACATGCTAAAGCTGCAGATATATGTTATGCTTCACATGTCGATAGTAAAACGTAATTTTGTTTCTTGCTAAACCAAGATACTAAGGATCGTCCAATAAAATGACAAGTTCCACTTGTACGTTTTCTATCTGTCCGACTTCCTCCAAAATCAGCATCAATATACGATACTAATTCAAAAGGACATTCTTTTAGATAAAATAATCCTAAATCTTTGGATTTGCTAAGATAACGAGTTATACGTTTAACTGCTCGCATATGTGATTCTTTAGGATTTGCTTGAAATTGAGCACATAAACAAACACTCATCATAATGTCAGGTTGACTAGCAGTTAAGTAAAGTAAAGATCCAATCATACTACAATATAGTTTTTGGTCGACACTCTCACCATTTTCATCTTTATCGAGATGTATAGTTGTACTTATAGGAGTTAGTTTGGAAGAAGTGTTTTCCATACCGAATCGTTTAATTGGATTATTACAATACTTTTCTTGATTAATAAAAATGTCATTTTGTAATTGCTTGATTTGCAATCCAAGAAAATATGATAGTTCTCCCACATGTGACATTTCAAATTCATTTGTCATGATAGTCGAAAATTCTGACATAGTTTTTCATTTGTTGAACCAAATGTAATATCATCAACATATATTTGTATAATTAAGATATCTTGTTTAGTTTTCTTAATAAATAATGTTTGATCAACTTTTCCAATCTCAAAACCAGATTCTATTAGATAGCTTTTAAGTCGGTCATACCAAGCACGAGGTGCCTATTTTAAACCATATAAAGCTTTCTTAAGTTTATAAACGTGATCTGGAAATTTTTCATGAGCAAAAAGAGGAGGTTGTTCAACATAAACATTTTATTTTATATATCCATTTAGAAAAGCACTTTTAACATCCATTTGATATAATTTAAAGTTTTGAAAACATACAAAAGCCAATAGAATATGTATAGCTTCTAGTCTTGCAACTGGGGCAAACGTTTCTTCATAGTCTATTCTCTCTTCTTGATTGTAACCTTGTGCTACTAATCTAGCTTTATTTCTAGTAATGTTACCTTGTTCATCAGTTTTGTTTTTGAAAACACATTTTGTACCAATGACTGATTGATCACTTGGTTTAGGAACTAATTCCCAAACTTCGTTTCTTTCAAATTGATTTAGCTCTTCTTGCATAGCTATAATCCAATAGTCATCAGTTGAAGATTCCTTAATATTTTTAGGTTCAATATTAGAGAGAAAAGCTATATGACCCATTTGATTTAATTAATGTCTTGTTCTTACATTTGAATTTACTTCTTCAATTATATTTTGAACAGAGTGATCTCTAAGAATTCTTGGAAGAGATCTTACTATATTATCATTATTAACAATGTTTTCATTTTCATAGTATTATCATTATTATTATTATGAAAAATAGTATCAACATCTTCTGAATTATTTGTCAGGATTTTTTTTGAATTATTTTCCAAATTTGTAATTTTAGAAGAAATTTTGACATTTTCATCGAATGAAACATGAAGAGTTTCTTCGATTACTTTAGTTCTTGTATTAAAAACTCGATAAGCTTTACTTCTTTCCGAATATCCTATGAATATTCCTTCATCTGATTTTGGGTCAAATTTGCCAAGTTGATTTTTAGTGTTAAGTATGATACATTTTGAAACAAAAAATTTGAAATATGATATATTTGGTTTTCTGCCATTTAAAAGTTCATATGGAGTATGTTTTTTAAAGATTGAATGAAAATGCGATTCAAAACATAACAGGCAGTTGCAACAGCTTCTGCCCAAAAATGCTTAGGTAAAGTGCTTCCATTTAATAAAGTTCATGCACATTCTTGTAATGTTATTTTTTTTCTTTCTACAACTCCATTTTGTTGTGCTGTTCTAAAAAAAGAGAAATTATGATTAATTCCTTTCTTATTACAAAAATGTTCACTTCTAATATTTTTAACTTTTAAATTCTTTATATTTTGAATTCTTTTTACAAAAAATTTAAAATTCTCAAAAGTATCACTTTTATGTTTCATAAAAATAGTCCATGTATATCTTGAAAAATCATCTACAATAACAAACATATATCTATTGTGATTAATTGATTTGACTTGAGTAGGCCCGAAAAGGCCCATATGTATTAGCTCAAGTGGTTGTGTTGTAGATATGACTTTCTTAGATTTAAAAGAAGATTTTGTTAATTTTCCTAACTGACATGCATCACAAATATTATTAATTTTGAATTTCATATCAGGTAGTCCTTCAACAAGTTTATTGTTAGCTATTTTGTTAATAGTATTAATATTTATATTGACAAAATCTTTTGTGCCATAGCCAAGAATCATTCTCCGTAGCTACTAAACACATGTTTGTGTTATAATTTATATTCATATTTAAAATATAAATATTTCTATCTCTTACACCTTCAAAAATTAAATTTTGATTTTTATCAGAAATATTGCATTTATTTTTTGAAAAATATATATTAAAACCTTTATCACATAATTGACTTATGCTTAATAAATAATGTTTTAAGTTTTTAACTAATAAACATCAGTAATGAGACGTGAGTTAGAGATACCGTTATTGCTCACATCACCTTTACCGATGACATAACCTTTTGAATTATCTCTAAAAGTGACTGATCCTCCATTTGAGTAGACTATGTTTGTTAACATGTCTTTATTACCAGTCATGTGTTTCGAGCAACTGCTGTCTAGGATCCATTTTCCCCTCTTTTTAAGTGGTACCTGCAAAAAATAAAGATTAAGATGGTACCCACTTTTCTTTTTAGGGTCCGAAGAGTTAGGTCTTCGAAAACCAAACACAAGAAGGTTCAGAATTCCCTTTATAAATATAATTCTCATTTTTATGAACAGTTTCCATAAATATTTTGATATGTTTTTTCCTAATTAAGTTATTATTTGTTTTAGAGATCCACATTTTATCAGTTTTAAAATCTTTAGAAACCGCTTTCTTTAAATCTTTCCTAATTTTGTTTTTAAACTTATTTTTAAAATTTCTAGATTTCTTTGGATTTTCAATTTTCTTATATCCTAATCCCATTTTATTTGAAGTAGACTGAGAATTTTCTATTATTTTTAGAAATATTTTCTCGTCATTTATTAAAATTAGAAATAATTTTATTAATATCTTCTAACTTAGTTTTGAGACTAGATTTTTCTAACTCTAATACTTTAGTGTTAGATTTTAAATCATTAATTTCAACTAATAAAACAACATTTTTATTTTTCTGAATTTCTAATTCCTGAGTTATCATAGAAAGTTGAGATGCTAAATTTGAATTACATTCTTGAGATTTTTCAAGTTCTTCTTCGAGAATTTCTTTTCATCTCTAAGCATACTAATTTCTAATTTAGATCTATTTAGTTTTCCTTGTAACTCCTTATTTTGTTTTTTAGTTTGTTTTACAAAATCTACAAGTTTTGAATAAAGTTCAACTAAATCTTCAAAACTTAGTTCACTTACATCATCATTTGTAGCCATGAAGCATATATTTGCTTGCTCTGTGTCACTGTCACAATTGATCTCTGATGATGAAGAATCTGAATCATCCCATGTTACTGAAAATGCTTTCTTCTTGAATTTATTTTTCTATTTTTCTGGACAATCTTTCTTCATGTGACCCTTTTTATGACATTCATAACATTCCATGACAGAAGATGATGGTTTATTGCTATTATTGTTGTTGCTAGAGTTATTTTTGTAACTCCTGAGCTTGTTATTCTTTTTGAATTTCAAAGAATTTTTGAAATTTTTAGCAATAAATGCCATATCCTTTTCATCCGAGTCAGAGTCATCTTGTTCTACTTGAAATGCTAGATTCTTCTTATCCTATGCTTGAACTTTCTTTGCCTACAAATTCACTTCATATGCTTCTGGTTTCATAGTAGAAAGATCGTTTGCTTCTTCAATAGCTAGAACCTTTCTTTCCCATTCACCCGTTAAAGAGTTTAGGATTTTTGATACTATATCAAAGTTAGAAATTTTTCTCTCCTAGTGCTAGTAGTGAGTGATATATATCTTGAAATCTAGAGTACATGTCATTTATATTTCATTTGATTTCATTTTGAAATTTTGAAATTGATTTTTCAATATAGAAATTTTGCTTTGTTTAACTTTTTTAGTTCCTTCATTAGTTACTTTTATAGTTCTCCATATCTCATAAGCATTTGTACACATACTAACTCTACTAAACTCATTTCTATCTAATGCACAAAATAGCATGTTCATAGCTTTAGCATTTGAAGTTGCATCAGCTTTCTGTGTAGCAGTCCAAGTTGAAAAATCTTCTGATGGATTGGTATATTTATTTTGAGTAATGTTCCAAGTTTCAAAACCATTAGATTACATATATATTCTCATTCTAGTTGATCAGTAATTATAATTTATGCCATTGAATAGTGTAAGTCGTGCAGTAGATTGACCTTCAATAAAACTAGTGTTAGTGACAATACTTGTGCTGGTGTTATTTTCCATATTAACAAAAAGATTTTCAAATAACTATGTTACGGTTATAGGATGTCTAGCTCTGATATCAAATGAAAGTGACTACTATATGGCTAGTTATCACTTAGGATCGTGTAATATGGAATGTATTATAATCTAAATGTGGAAACAGATAACAATGGTAAAGTAAATAAGAATAAGCACCCCAGGAGTTTTTATATTGGTTCGAACTTCCCGTTCTACGTCTAATCCCAGACTTCCCTCTGGAATTTCTCACAACAACCCCTAACTTAACCCGGAGGAATATGTATACAACACCCGAGCAACCGATTAGGATTTTTCCGCCTCTAACAACTTAAAGAGGACTTTACTCCCCTGAACAACCGAACAGGACTTCAAAAGTTCCAATAAAATTTCTTTGACACTTTGTGTTCTTAATAACACTGATTAGTCTTTGATAGTACAACCTTCCTATAATCTTTCCTAAAGTATATGTATGTATAAAAATTTAGAAAGGAGAATATTACTTTGAATCAAAGAATAAGTTAATTGATTCAAAGATTCAAGCAATATACGTAAGTTGTGATTGCTTTTCAGAATGCAGAGATAGTAGAGAGTATGATCAGAAAATAAAAATAAATTCGGTGACTTGTGAAGTGAATCTTATGTGTTTATATAGTAGGTAAACGACTGCAACCATTCACAAAGAGTTTTAACCAAGAGAATCATCCATAACTCTTCAATTTAGATTGTATCTCTTGGCAAATGGAAGTGTCTGTTCAGAAAAATAGCTGTTGAAAAAATCCAGTCAACTGACCCAAAAAGACCAGTCAACTGAATGTTCAAAGTTGGTGCAAAACAGAGAGTGCCAGTGCAACTGTGCAAATTCAGTCGACTGGCCATATTTGGTCAGTCGACTGGCCATATTTGGTCAGTCGACTGGCCTGACTGTCAGTGCACGGTTCTCATATATATTGAAGAATTTTAAACTTTAAAATTACTTTGATTTGTGTAGACTACTTGAGGATAGATTTTAACAATTCTAAGACTAAAAATCCGACAAATAAACATAATATACTTAATTTTGTAGTCTTGTCTCCTTTGTAGTTTTAACAACATATTTATTTCTCTTTTTATGCTTCCCCATATAGTCTCATTCACCGATTTGTTTAAGCTCTTTGTCATGTATCAAAACTTATGATTCAACACATTTTACCTTTTATGTAGCATTTCCCACTTGGAATGCTAACACTGCCCTCTAGGCAACGATGCAATGCCAGCATTTATCCATACAAGTTCATTCTAGAACTGAACTAAATGCTTGAGAGATCCGTCTTTAATTCCATCAACTTCGACATGTCTTCACTTCGAAATGTTTGAATTGAAGTGGTTTGCATATCCAATCCCGGTCTCTTTGGAACAACATTCGATAGTTTTTGGTAAACTCAACCTCGATTCTTTAGGTAATAATCAATCAAAGATAAGAGCGAAGATATACTTCTAACAGTTAGTGGACAGATTTCCTCATCGTTAGTCTTAGGAGAACGATACAAGATTTATATGCACAATACAACATCATAAGAGATGACCGTGTCATATAAGTCACATGTTTCTCTTAGATATTTCCAAAGTATATTTTGGGTCCTTATTTGATAGCCGATTATTTAACTATCAACAAAAACACAAATAAATTAGGGATTTACTTCCAAAGGGAAACCAACATTGATTAAGCACGTAAGCAACCACTAGCCACTCTTTTTTATTCTTAGACTAGAATCATTTGTAAATTACTTGTATGAAAATACTTTTACAAAGGTATATTTTGCGATCCTTATATTTTCTACACTTAGGAAATATCTATATACTTATTCCAACAATATAAGTATACTCCCACATATTACACCTTGCAACTTAGAAAATGTACTCATATACCTACCTCAATGGTATAAGTATATTTACAAAACCGAGAAGGATTTCCATTTTATTCGATTCTAAAATCATTCATGAACACCTTATAGATCTCAAGATCATTTATAAACCATTTTATAAATCTTTGAAAAACATTTATAATCTCATTGATAAATTTTAATCACTTATCAATTCTTTTTGTACATTTCTAAAATCATTTATAAATCCTTTATAAATTCATAAAAATAATTACAAACTCCTTTAATAAATCTATAAACCCCTTTCCTAAATTCTTTTATAAATATCTTAAACCATTTAAAACTCTTTTTTTACCCTTTTACTAATCTTCCTTTAAATTTCCAAAACCATGTTATAAGATTCCTCTTATAAAACCCAAATCTGTTTATACAACTCTATTCATAAATCTAAAATAATTATAAATAAATTCTAATCATTTACTTTAAAAATCTATAATAATAGTAATAATTAATAGTAAACATTATAAATATTTATCAACTTTGGATTATCATAAAAATAATAATTAATAATTCAAAACATCATGAATAAAACAATAATAATTAATCTTTATCATTACTATAAATAATAATAATTTACTTCCAAAATATTATTAGTAATCATTATTACTAATTTCATATCATCTTAATTATTTAAATAATTAACTTTTCAAAATAGTTAAATATTGATAAATATCTTTAAAACAGCATTAGATATAAATTGTCCGCGGGTGCGGCGTAGTGGAAAGGAGGCTTGGGTTTTGGTAAAAACATTCAGGTTGGATTCCTACCATGCGCTATCCTATCCTAAATAAATTTACCTGGGGGTATGAGGGCTTGGATTAGCGGACAACTTTATTATACCCTCCTTAGGAGTATACCGTCCCGTCGGGGTTTCAAAAAAACATTAAATATAAACAAATAGCTTTGAACAATATCAAATCTAAAAAGGTAACTTAGAAAAAAATAAATAAATAGGTTGAAATAAAATAGAAATTAAATCTCTATAAACAAAATATTTCCGAAACCCAATTTTGGACCTAAAATCATTTCCCCTCTCAAAAACTAATTCCAACTCAAAATGGAAATTTACAGTATTTATAAAATACTAATTTGAGGCTAATAACTACCAAACACTTAACCAATATCTACATTGATTTTCTATCACTTCAAGGTTTTAGTTGAACATATAATAAATGTCATGAACCATGGTTGCCCTAACCAGGTTCAAATTCAATAATCGTACAATTTTTATTGAAATTAATTAACAATAGCGAGGAATCTTATTGGATACCTGGACCTGTCCCCCAGCATCGCAACTCAAATATATTAATACATATATATAAATAAAATTAAATAGTGACAAGGAATTCTATTGGATCCTTCCAACCTATCCCCCTACAATTGATTTCATATATTAATTGCTTTCTAAAATGACCATTCATCAAAACCAATAATCGACAATATAAATATCCAAACATCCAATCAATAATTTTTATCGACTATATAATCTTTATGGTTACCCAAAAAGGTAAGATTAACTTACCGAAATTTCTGTTGTCGCCGAGGCGTACAAAATTCCGTCTAAATTCAAAAAGCGTTCGAGTTTAACTAAAATCCCTACAAGATCCAATCATCGCCAAGTCAACTCCATCACGTAGTATCCATTGATACTATCCTAATGCGAACTGACCGCTTTTGATTTGGACCTAAAATGAACAAGATATTTAATTTGCAAGTTTACGGGATGAAATAATATAATTTTATCTATTAATTATTATCATTATCTTAATTTAACCTTGTCTGGTTATTTAATACGTTTGGAATCTTGATTTTCATTGTTTTGATCATGACAACTGTATCAATTGTTGTGTGTACTAATCACTTATGCTGGAGATTCATGGCAGATTCGTATTCAGAATAAATTGAAGCAGATAGTTTTTGTTTAGAGTCTGTATACATTTTTATAAATATATTAAAATCGCTCCTTAATGGTGTGTGTATATATATATAAACATAAACACACATGACTCATACATGCAAAAAAAGATGAAAGCAGACGGCTGAATGACCTCATTCAGCCGTCTATTTGCTGAAACAATTTTATTGTTTCACAATATTCAGCCGGCTAAATAAGTAAATTCAGCCGGCTGTTTTAGGCAAAAAAATTGCCTATCTATTTTTTGTTTTCAATTTCACCAAATTTAGAAGGCTGAATATTTATTTTTAGCCGGCTGAATATTTTCAACAGCTATTTTTTATGAAAAAACACTTCTCTTCATCGAAGGGAAACATCTTCAAATCAATAGTTGCACCTGTTTCTTTTCAGTATTATCTTTCATGAATGATTGCAACTTTTAATCTCTATAAATAGATTTCAGAATTCAACAAATTATTTAACTTAACTAATTTTAATACTCTTGAATTCTTATCTCTTATTCTCTATTTTCAAACTGCACTCTAACTACATACATTCTATGATCATTGATTATTCTATCTTCCACAATTCTCAAGCACATTATACTGTATATCATTGATCATTCTTTTATCGGGTGGAGTGTAACCCATGTGAGTAGAAGGAGGAACATTTGGGACCGGTTTATAAATCGATGTAGTGCTATTTAAAGAGCACACTACAGTCAGATAATTTTGTCTATTTGTAAATAAGTTGTGTTCGGTTGCTCAGGCGGTAGAAGTCCTATTCAACAGCTTAGGCGTTAGAAGTCCTGTTTGATTGCTCAAGCGATGTAAACCTATTCCTCCGGGTTAAGTGAGGGTTGCTAGTTTAATTCCAGGAGGAATCTAGGACTGGATGTAGAACGGGAGTTCGAACCAGCATAAAAATCTCTGGTGTCATTTACTTTACTGCTTTTACTATTTACTTATTTATTCCGCACAAGTAGTTTATCCACATTACATGATCCTATAGCACAATCACTTTCACGTGGTATCAGAGCAAGGTCATCATATAACTGTAACGTAATTATCTGATATTGGTTTAATATGAAAAAATCACCAGCATAGTTGCTAACACTACCTTTTTAGAAGGTCAATCTACTACAGACCACCTCTATTTAATGGAATGGACTATCACTATTGGGCTACTAAAATTAGAATCTATATACAAGCAAGTAGTTATGAAACCTAGAACATTATGCAATCTGAATATATTATTCCTCTCATTGAATATTCAACCTGGTCTAACACGCAAAAATTAGATGCTACTACAAATGCTAAAGCTATGAATATGTCATATTGTTCATTAGACAAAAATGAATTTAATACAGTAAGCATGTGTAAAACTGCTCATGAAATTTGGCATGCACTTAAAATTACACATGAAGATACTAAAAAAGTAAAACAGAGTAAAATTTCTATGCTCAAAAATTAGTTCCAGAATTTTAAAATGAAGCAAGATGAGATATAAATGAAATGAACTCTAGGTTTCAAGAAATATATCATTCTTTGATAGCATTAGGAGAAATATACAGATTTGATATTGTTTCAAAAATCCTCAACTCACTAATGGATGAGCGGAAACGAAAAGTCTTAGGAATCGAAGAAGCTAATGACATTTGAACCATAAAACCAGAAGAGTTGATTGGAAATCTAATGTCTTATGAAGTTAATCTCCAGGCAAAATGAGATTAGGCTCAAGATAAGAAGAATATAGCATTTTAGGCAAAAAAAGATGAATTAGATTCAGATGAAGAAGATATGGCGTTCGTTGCTAAAAATTTCAAAAAGTTTTTAAAATTTAGAAAGGGTAACAAATTTAGAAATAACAAGAACAACTCCAGCAACAATAACAACACCACCAAACCATCATCATCTACTCTATAATGTTATGAATGTCACAAGAAAGGTCACATAAAGAAAGACAGACCTAGAAAAAGAAAGACAAATATAAGCACAAAAAGGACAAACTCAAGAAGAAAGCTTTCTCTGTCACACGGGATGATACAGAATCATCTTCATCATCAAAATGTGACTCAGATAGTGATTCAGAACAAGCCAACATTTTCTTTATGGCCACAAAAGACGAGGTAAGTGATCTAACTTTTAATGATCTTTTGGAAATCAATTCATAATTAATTGACAAATTAAAAGGCAAAAATAGAAAGTACAAAGAAACCCTTGAAAAATTGAACAGATTTGAAATTGAAGTAGAAATGCTAAGAGATGAAGAAAAAAATTTAGAAGAAGAACTTCAAGTTACTCAAGAATCTTGTTCTAATACGACATCTCAACTTTCTCTACTAAGTCAAGAGATAGAAACTCAAAAATAAAAGAACGATGCCTTATTAATTGAGAATCATGACCTTAAAGTAAATATCAAGATTTTAGAGTTAGATAATTCTAGCCTTAAAACAAAGTTAGAAGACATTGCTAAAAATGTCTCTAATTTTAACAAAGGAAGAGAAAATCTTTCCAAAATTATAGAAAATTCTCAAACAGCTTCAAATAAAAAGGACTAGGATATAAACAATCATCTAGAATTATTCCAAAGAAAAGAATTCTTCATATAAAAGGAATAATAAGGTTGAACAATCTTGTTCTAAAGTTTCAAGTTTTACTAAATCAATTAAAATTTGGGTTCCTAAAATAAATAATTTTTCAATTAGAAATAAGTACATAAAATCTTTTATAAAAACTGTTTATAAAAATAAATATTTTGTTTTCAAAAGGAATTCTGAACCCTTTGGGTTTGGCTTCCTAAGAACTAACTCTTAGGACCCAAAATAAGAGGGTGGGTACCAATGTTATCTCTACATTTTGTAGGTACCATCAAAATGAGAGGAAAATGGATACTAGACACTGGTTGGTCAAAACACATGACAGGAAACAAAGGGATGCTAACAAACATTAATTATTCAGATGGAGGTTCTGCCACATTTAGAGATAATTGCAAAGGATATGTCGTCGGCAAAGATGATGTGAGTAATAATGGTATATCTAATTTATCTCTTATTACAGATATCTTATTAGTTAAAAATTTGAAGCATAATTTACATAGTATCAGCCAATTGTATGTAAAGGATTTAACATTTCCTTTTCTGAAAACAAGTGTCGCATTTTTGATAAAAATAAAAATCTTATTTTTGAAGGTTTTAGAGATAAAAATATTTATGTTTTAAATATGAATGTAAATTATAATACTAATATGTGTCTAATAGCCAAAGAAAATGATCCTTGGTTATGGCACAAAAGATTTTGTCATATTAATTTCAAAGCTATAAATAAATTATCTAAAAATAATTTAGCAAAAGGTTTACCAAAAATGAATTTTAATGTAAACAATATTTGTGATGCTTGTCAATTAGGAAAATTATCAATATCATCCTTTAATCAAAGAAAAATATTTCTACTACATAACCACTAGAACTATTACATTTATATCTCTTTGGTCCAACTCAAATTCAATCTATGAATCATAGTAAATATGTGTTTGTTATAGTAGATGATTTCTCAAGATATACTTGGACTATTTTCCTAAAAAATAAAAGTGATACTTTCGAAAATTTCAAGAATTTTGCAAAGAGAATTCAAAATCTCAAAAATTTAAAAATTTAAAATATTAGAAGTGATCATGGAAGTGAATTTGAATATGAAGCTTTTGGACATTTTTGTAATCAAAAAGAATTTATCATAATTTTTCCTTTCCTAGAACACCATAACTGTTAGCACTAGAATTGGTCACTAACACCCAAGAATAGATTTATGTAGAGAGATTATGAAGGTAGTAAATTAGAACGGAGGAAAATATGCAAAACTAACAAAGGAAACAAGAACACCAGAATTATAATGGCTCGGCGTAACTGCCTACATCCACTTTTAACGTGATCTTTATTGCTTTTTCCAATTACTTGAATATAGTACAATCCGTAAAAAAAATAACCCGAATGCAAGTTTGAGTCAAAAAGAAGAGTGCAAAACAATGGCAAGTCTTCCTGGAGTTTCTCGAAAAAAAGGTCCCTTCCACTGCACCCCTTCCCCTCTATTTATAGACGAAGATAGGCTGGTCCACCTACGTAGGCCCATGACCAAGATACTTTGGCCTACACCAGGCAAGTTGCATTCACCAAACCGGGCATTCCGAGCCATCAATGCCAAACGACGGTTGCCGAACGATGGTTGTTGACCTTGGGTCATTTCGTTAGCAACTCGAAGCGCGTCCTCACATAACTTGAGGGAAGTTTCGGTACAAGTTGTAGCAAAGGAAGGCCAAATGCACCACTTCAACAACAACTACCTTGTCTAATCCAACAGGGCCGAACCAACATAGCCGAGCTGACATGGCCGAGGTATTTGTGCCGAACACCCCAAGGCCAAGCCACTATATATAGAACCAAATGAACCAATTCCTCTGGGGCCGGTCCGTCAAGTTCCGAGCCACCCTTGCCGAGCGATCCCTCCTAGGACATCTTGACCGAACCATCTTGATCTCCCTTTCTTTTCCAGGAGACAACTTCCCTAATGCTTCCGAAGCCGGGCACAACCAATCGAGCAACCAAGGTCGAACCAAATTTACACCGATCCATTATGTCCTAAATCATTTCGTCCAAACCACTTGCTCTTTCCCAACTTGGCCAAACTGCCCTGACTTTACTCCGGCGCCGAGCTCCTTGGCCGAGCCAGTGCTAAACATACCGAGCCATGAATTTGCCGAACCAAACTTTAGTTACACTGGTAGCTTATACTTCCACCTCTTTCTTAGCTTGAGTTTCATCTAAGTTCAACCGTAGGTTCTGCCACCATCGCCATGTAGCCGGGCCAAAGTGTCGGGTAACATTTGCCCCCCAAAGTGCGTCTTGTGAATCAACATGACACGCTTTGAGCCAGTGAATAGCTCCTACTATAAGAAACTAGTTCATTCAAAATGATAACTGGCTGTTGCTACTTCATTGGCCTCCGATGAAGTTTCGTGTCATTTGAGTGTATCAATTCAGTCTCCGGGAGATTCTTGAAAGCCTGTTTTAACCCTCCAAAAGCTAAATATATATAACCTTGCGAAGGTTGAATCACACTAGGTTTCTCAAACCCATGCTTCTCCCTCTATCAGGTGAAATCCAACTTTCCGTTGCATTATAATCTTTAATTATTACTACATGAACATATACACATTTCATTTTAATATCATTTTCATTTACTCATTATTTTATTTATTATTATTATCATTTTATTTATTATTATTGTTGTCACTTCGTCCATTATATATATATATATATTATTTTTTAAGAATAAGGGGTTAGTTGGCATACGGAGGCCGATCCACATGGCTAGTTTACTTGAGCTAGAGTTAGCATGCCTAGTAGCCGACTTCCCAAAGCATAACGACCGGGTCTACAGGAGATAGCCTGTTCATCTCCCTTCTCCCATATATAAATCCCAGCCTTCGTTCTTTCTCCTTCTTCTCACTTCTTCTCTATTTTCCCAAAGTCATCAATTCACTTCTCTCTGAGCTTTACTCATTATTTAGCCTTCCATCAAACCCAGATTGCCTACCTCGCGACTCTAATTGTGCAAGAATTCGAACAAATCCCCAGCCCAACACCTCGAAACCACCGATACCTCGAGCTCTCTCTATAGGTACGAATTTATTTCCAAACCCGAAGTTATATAAAGTTTCAGTGCTCAAGTGGATGGTTCCCCCTCTTCTTTTGTTATAAGAATAGGTAGAAGATGATTTAGAAGAGGGAAACAGATGAACTAGGAATAAGAGTGGACTTTAGATTAGGGCCTCGGCCTGACTCTGATGGACGATGCCATAAATCACCTAGGTGGAGTAGTTTTCATCTCTTAACTCGGATGTCGAGACTTAGAACGAGGATGGAGGATGTCGCTCAGTGAAGAAAGATAAGGAGAAGAGGGGTTCGGTGATTCAAGAGCGAGTGTGGTTCGGTATAGTCCCAGTGGGTCGTTCGGTGACGAGAAAGTGATAGAGAGGAGAGTGAGTGGGTCGGCGGTGTTGGTCTAAAGTGTCATTCGGTAGCTTGTAGATGAGTGGGTCGGTATGTAAGCTTAGAGAGACGATCGGCTTCGGGCCTTGGGATCGGCACTGACAATCAAAATCACCTCGGTTTGAACACAGCAAAAGTCAAGACTACATATTCCCACGCCCGATTATAGAACAATGAATAATGACAAGAACTTAAGCATATGAGCAAATGGAACTGGTTCAGACTAATAATTCCATAGTTTTAACAATTATAAATGTGAATTCAACTCAACAAAAGCAATTAACAGCCTTCAACATATGATGCCAATGTCTGATTCCGAGACCCCTACTACCAAACATAGGACAAGCTCTCGGAGACGGTTAGCGATGACGGTCTCCGAAGATGATAGTTTAATGCTCAATCACACTTCGTCGGTCTTTTAATCTTCAATTCTTTTATACTCATGCTTGAATGATTGCACTAGTCCAAACACCACACGGGGGAATATATTATTGTCGTTATATCTAATATCGATTGTCTTTCAAGTATAGTTCAAACAGCTATCTACCCATATTAAATGCTCGTTGAAGATGTCCAAAAGATACTGCTCTGCCACAGTTTCTGAGAAGCCTAAGCCAAGTTCCCAGCAGGAGGTAGCTGGAACTTCGAATCCACTGACAACCTCTACATAAGGTATTCTGGATCCATCTGATGTGGTGCCCGGCTCCTGATGTTATAGATGGAGAAGTTATTCTGGATAACCTTATTGATTCACAAGCTTCAAAAATCAACGAAGCCGCTCTTTGTCGGTTATGCTCAATTCATGGAATCCCTTTTGACGACGTTTTAGTTCCGTTAGAATAGGATCGGCCTTACCTGCTCCCAGCCAGGTATACAGTATGCTATAAATTCATGTGCTGGGTTGGTAGCGTTCCACCTTTCAACTCTTCTATCCGTGAAGTGTTACGGTATATCGGGATTGCTCCAGCACAGCTACACCCCAATAGTCACACGTTTGTTTATGGCACTTGTATTCTCATGAGCATCTTATTTAGACTCCCTACTCTAGAGGATATCCGCTATATCTACCGCTTCAAAAGATGGTCTGAAAGTCCATCCTTCATATTTCTCCAACCACATTTTAAATGTCAAATCTTGACGGGGGTGTGGAGTAAATTTTCCCAGCACAAGCAAGATTGGTTCTACGTACGCTGCCCCCTCCAGTTTTGCGAGGAGATGGATGGAAGGGAGTAAGTTTTATTCCTTGACTGGTGCTTTTTTGAGGCTCGAGATGCATTCTTTCTAAATTTTCTTCGACTTTTATAGGTATCCGCCCATGACCTGAAGGCGCTGGACATCCCAAGGTTGTTGAGGCCTAAGCTATTTCCGTAAGAGACCGGGAGATCAATTCGTTATTTCTAATGAATTTCTATCGAAGTTTGGATTTTTGGTAGAGGGTCGTTGAACTAGCCTCCCTACAGGTGCCATTACAACCGGATCCGCGGCGGAGAAAGGAAAAGAGCAGGCCGGGCCTTCAGTGCCTCCTATAGGTGGGGATCCCGATACATCCAAAGAAGGTGAAATTAAAGAGGCCGGGGTGCCAGGAGCGTCAGATGAGAATATAAGTCCCGACTTAGCGCCAGTAACTGGTGCACCTGGCATTGATGAACCGCCTCCTCCTTCAAAGAGGAAGAAGGGCCTCACTTACAAACTAAGAAAGAAAACAGTGGGCGGAACATCAAAAGTCACAATTACTCCAGTTGAGAAAGAGTCATCTCCCCTATATCTAAAGGGTTCACTAAAAGGTCTATCAGACCTGACCATCCCCAATGACTTGCTAAATTATGGCTTCAATGACCCAGAGGCCATGGGACTTAATTCACTCGCGAGAGGCGATGAGGGCGATCAGGCTCGTCATCAAGGAGAGAATACCACGATAAGTAAAGCAAAACAAACTGGCCCGTCGAGGGGGAACACTAGTACACATACGAACACTCATACTTCACCCTACACTTAGATTTTAGCCATCATACGATTCTCATTAACTCATCCTCACTTGGTTTCTGTGCAGGTGATATGGGGCACACTCACGGCTTCGACCGCCTTTGCGAGTCCTCTATCTTCCACCAGTCCAGTCGGGATTCAAGATCAGGTAGACACCGAGATAGGGAGGGCAGTGGTGATAGGGACTACCGCCTCAGAGATTCGTCGTCTTCTAGAAGAAAAACATACAGCCATTCTTCATATCCCAACGATCCTCTCGTTCATTCAGAGCACAGTAAGGAGAAATCTGCTCAGAAGGGATCTTAATTTGAAGCTCCCTGTGACCAACACTCTGGCTCATCTAGCACCAAGCAATCTCGTGAGCCACATAAAAAGTATGTGATTTCGGCCAAGCAAACTCCCACAGTCTTTCCACACGATCCATCAACAGAAGAAAAATTAGCTGAGCTTAAGGCCACATTTCCAAAGATTAATTAAAGTTTCTTCCTGCGATTCATCCTATTCTAGGGCATGTCAAACTGAGTGCCATCGCCTGCAATAATAATGTCTATGTCCAACATGATGTGTTTGTTCATTTGGCGGAGAAAGTTTCATAGGTTTCTATGAAGCGTCAATACGCAGTCGATCGCCTGAAACTTGATGCCATTCACAATAAAGACATCATTAAGGCCCAGGATGAAGAACTATCTTTGTTCAAATCTCAACTTGAGGCCGCACAGAGAAACGCCACAGATACAGCCAAGGTAGTTAGTCGCTTGGAGGCCACTCACAAAAAGAAACTTGATGAAGCTATCCAACGTGGTGGTGCTCTAGCCTTGGAGAAAGACTCCATTCAAAAAGAAAAGGATATCCTTGCTCGATGAGTTAAAGAATTAGAGGAGCTGCTCCTTAAAAAGAAAGAAGAGAAAATTGCTGCACAGGAAGAGTCACAACGATATTGCGATGAAATCGTCGCAACACGACTCTTATAGACGAAGCTTGATGAGGAACTTTCTAAAGCTGAAGCATTAAAGGATCCAGCTTGTGAGGAGGGTAAAATAATGACGCTGACAGAAATCGATTCTCACCTCGAAGCAACTGCTGAAGTCGGCAGAGAAGAAATTAAATGCTTGTTTGATCCGCTTATCCCTAAATATAATGCTCGAGTTCTCATGCATTGAGAAATATTTTTTCTAGGTGAGGGTTACCTGGAATCATTGGCTGAAGTATGGGATACTTTAATAAAAATTAAAAGAGTTGATCAGGGCACCGAAGAGGTTGATGAAGATGCTCTTGTGAAGGAAGTGTTTCGAGGAAACGAGCCTTCCGACTTGTCTACGGCGAAAGCTCTTTTCGGAAGAGACTTCTCCTCATCAAAAGGGAAGGGCGACATTGCTAGCCCGTCCGTAACTGAGTCTCTAGTTCCTTCTTTCGTTTAGCTGGTTAGTTGTTCATCACTCAATCCTTTCGAGAAGCATGTTGGCTATGACCTAGAGAAGCCCGAGCTTGATGTTCACGTTCTGTCCCCTATTTTAGAGGGCGAGATTTCCAAAAAAGCTGAGAGTCAGCCGGAAGCCGATATGTACTTTTTCCTTCTAGAGTCTAAAGAATCATCGCTTTTGATGAATAATAGATGTATTCTAACACTTATCCTTAACGAATCCATATAGGTCCCAAACCAACTCCAAGGAGCGATATCGCGACGACGAAGGAAGAAAAAATGGCGGAAGAACTGCACATTGGGGATACTCCTGGACTCGATGCCCAAGTAATTGGAGCGCTTGATGAGGACAAGCTTGAGAATCCCTCGCCTATGGACGAACATAACGAGATTGAAATCACGGGCTCCTCCGAACCTACTTCAAAACTTAGCATGGGGGAACGAATCATGGAGGAGGAAAAAAGAAGGTAGAAATTGATTGAATCTCAAGTGGTGGAACTTGATGATCCTCAAAATAGGCCTTTGAAGGTGATTCTCCCGGGTGGAACCACGCCTCTTGAGGTCTCTCTTCCTTCCTCGGATACCATCTCATTAGGAAGCAAGGCGTCTAAGAGAAAACACTTGGGTGAGGAGCCTTCGAAGAAACCAAAGAAGGAGAAAAAATCAAAAAGGTAACTATCTGGCCATGCCTCATTCAGCTCGAATAAACCTGAATCGTGTAGTTGTTTCTATTAATTTTTATAGTCACTGTGAATAGTCTTTTGCTCCAAACTCTGGAAAAGTTATTATGGAACTTAATTTTGGATTAGTCAATAAAATTTTGTTTCTTCGTCTTCGATCACTTTCATCGTTTAACTTATTGTCTAATTTGTAGTTGAAATTTGAAATCTTGTGGGTTACATAAACTCCGGTCCGCTTCCACATGACTTAGAAATCTTTTGAATCTTTTATATTCTAGTCCACACCCCGGGGACTCAGATACTCTAGTCCACACTCCGGGGACTTAGAGATTTTTTTGAATCGTTTATACTCTAGTCCGCACTTCGGAGACTTAAAGTACTCTAGTCTGTGCTCCGAGGATTTAGAGATTATTTGAATCGTTTATACTTTGGTCCACACTCCGGGGACTCAAAGTACTCTAGTCCGCAATCCAGGGACTTAGATATTTTTTGAATCATTTATACTCCAGTCCGCACTTCGGGGACTTAGAGTACTCTCGTCCGCGCTTTGGACACTTAGAGATTTTTTGAATCATTTATACTCTAGTCTGCACTTCGAGGATTCAGAGTACTCTAGCTCACGCTCCGGGGACTTAGAGATTTTTTGAATCGTTTATACTCTAGTCCACACTCTGGGGGCTTAGAGTGCTTTAGTCCGCACTCCGAGGGATTAGAGATTTTTTGAATCGTTTATGCTCCAGTCCGCACTCCGGGGATTCAGAGTACTCCAGTCCGCGCTCCGGGGACTTAGAGATTTTTTGAATCGTTTATTGACTTCTAATTTTGTATATGTGTTCATACGTCAGAAAGAATAATGCAACTTAACTTTTTATCGTGGAATTGTAACATATAAGACATCAATAGTTCATCGAAAAAATTGCTTCAAGCCTTTATTAATTATTATAAAATAATAGGGACAAGCTGAATTGTCTTATTACATGTTGGAAATAAAGAACAACAAAATTAAACATACACTGGAAAAAAATGCTATTAAAATTCAAAGAAATAGACTAAGCGCAGTAATGACGCAAGTGCTCACTATTCCATGCTTTAGGGAGTGTCACGCCATCAACAGTCGCTATCCTGAAGGTTCCTTCTCTAAGCTTCCGTTCAATGATGTACGGACCTTTCCATGTGGGAGGGACTTCTCTAAGCTTCAAAACAAGATCATCCACATCAAAGACCCTCGGTCGAACTTTTTCATTATAATACCGAGCGACTTGGTGCCTATTTGCAGTCACCCTTAAATCAGCTTCTTCATGTTTTTCATCGACAAAGTCCAACGATTCCAGTAAGAGATCCCGGTTCATCTTAGGATCATAGTGAGTCACCCGGTGGGAGGGAACGTCAAGTTCCACGGGTATAATAGCTTCAATGTCGTATGCCAAGGTGAATGGAGTGTGGCTAGTCACAGATTTGTGGATGGTTCTGTAAGCCTAGAGCGCTGTTAGAAGCTCATCCGCCTACCTACCTCTAGCTTTCTGCAAACGTTTTTTCAATATGAACTTGATTATTTTATTTACGGCTTCAACTTGTCCTTTGGCTTTTGGGTGAGCGACTGCAGCAAACCTTTTTTCAATGCAATATTTGGGTTGAATTCTTTAAACTCCTTATTCTCAAACTAAGTTCCGTTGTTCGAGCTCGTGGAAGGCCAAAATGGCATATAATGTTTCGTACCACAAAATTGATGACCTTCTTGACGGTGATCGTAGCTAAGGGCTCTGCTTCTTCCCACTTGGTGAAATAATCAACCACAACAATTGCATATTTTGCACCACCTTTGGAGATCGGCATGGTGCCGATTATATGGATCCCCTATACTGAAAATGGCCAAGGACTAACCATTTATGTGAGTTCCGTTGGTGGAGCTCTCAGGATCTTCGCATAATTTTGACATTTTTCGCATCTTCTTAAATAGTCCACGACGTCTCGATTCACGGTTGGCCAATAGTATCCATAGTAGAGGATCTTTTTAGCTAATGTCGGCCCCCCAGTATGGTCGCTACATTCTCCTTCATAAACCTCTTTCAAGACCCGCTTTATCTCGTCTTTGACAATGCATCGAAGTAAGGGAACCGAGAATCCTATTCGATACATTACTCCATTCTGCATTATATACTGCGAAGCTTTGTGAATGACTTGTCGTCTTTCATTTTTTCTCTTGGGCAAAGTTCCATGTAACACTTACTCATTGAACGAGGTCATCCACGATTCCCTTTCAGTTTCTATCCTAAACACAACATCCACTTTTATTCCGTTATACTTGGGACATGTAAGATTTCAACGGTAACTAAGCCCGTCTGCTGTGCATCACCAGAACTTGCGAATTTTGCCAATCAATCGGCTTCCCCATTTTGTTCACATGGGACATGTGAAATATCTTAGTATTCAAGGTCCACCAATAGTTCTTGGTCCCGAGCAAGGTACGGGGCAAGTCTCTACCCCTTTGCTTGATAGTCTCCACGTACTTGATACACCACCAATTGTGAGTCCCAAAATATTTCGACCAATTTTACTCTGAGTTCCCTAGTAAGTTTCAAGTCAGTAATCAATGCTTTATATTAGGCTTCGTTATTTGTAGTTGGGAAATCAATTTTTAAAGAATAACAAATTAGTCGGTTTTCGGGAGTTACAAGAATAACACCAACCCCAAAACAACTATCGTTGAATGACCTGTCAGCCTATAACTTCCATCGAGTGGGGGGAATTACATCACTACCACTTGGCTCATCTAATATGATGAACTCTGCAATGAGGTCTGCTAGCGCTTGCCCTTGAATTACCCTCCGGGGCAAGCAAGTGATATCGAATTGACTTAACTCAATGTTCCACTTGAGTAACCTTCCAGAGGTTTCTAGTCGTTGGAGCACCTGTCGCAAAGGCTGATCGGTATAAACACTAATCGGGTATGCTTGAAAGTATGGACGGAGCTTGGGTGAAGCAATCACTAAGCAGTTGGCTAGTTTTTCAATCTTCAAATAATTTCTTTCTGCCCCCGTTGAATGTTTACTTACATAGTACACTGGCAATCGAATTCAATACTCCTCACGAACCAAGGCTGTACCGATGACATACAAGGACACGGCTAAGTAAACATATAACTCTTCGTGGTCTACAGGCTTTGACAAAACCGAGGGACTCTCCAAGTGTCTAACTAGAGCTCGGAATGCTTCCTTATAGTCCGGCGTCCATTTAAAATTTGTCTCCCCTTTCCTTATCACATGGAAGAAAGGAACACACTTGTCGGTCGCTCTGGATATGAATTGACTCAACGCAATGAATTTTCCATTCAGGCTTTGTACTTGCTTTATAGTTTTGGTCGCTTGTATGTCACCAAAAGCCTGAATCTTTTCTGGGTTAGCTTCGATTCCCCGCGCGTTGACAATAAAACCCAAAAAATTTCCGACGCAACATCAAAGGAACACTTTAGTGGATTTATTTTCATTCCATAGTATCTGAGTATATCAAACATCTTTGCTAAGTCTCGATTGTGGTCGTTTGACTGCCGTGACTACACGAGCATGTCATCCATATAGACTTCCATTGTTCTACCAATTTGGTCTTTAAACATCCGATTTACCAAACATTGATAAGTTGCTCCTGCGTGCTTCAACCCAAAGGGCATCACTACATAATAATACAGTCCAACATCCATGAAAAAACTAGTGTGTGCCTGAACTAGAATGTGCATCGGGATTTGAATGTACCCCGAATACGCATCCATGAATGACGATAATTCATGTCTGGTTGTTGAGTCGACCAACTGATCAATTCTGGGTAAAGGGAAGCTATACTTAAGGCATGCCTTGTTTAGGTCCAAGTAATCAACACAGGTCCTCCATTTCCCATTTGCTTTTCTCATTAGTACGAGATTAGATACCCATTCAAGATAGAGGGTGTTCGTGGGTGAATCCATTGGCTTGAGTTTGTCCACCTCCTCTTTGAGAGCAGCAGACCTCTCCGGGTCATACCTCTCCCTTTTTTTCACTGGCACATACTTTGGGTCAATTTTTAACATATGACTTGCGATGGCGGGAGAAATTCCGCATAAATTAGAGTGGGTCCAAGCAAAAATATCTAGATTCGCTCGGAGGAAATCAATAAGATTCATAGTCATCGATGGGGTGAGTGGTGATCCAATCTTAAGCAACCATGATGGGTCATCATGGCTGACCGGAATGTCAATGGTCAGTTCAGCCGGTGCTGCTTTAGAATCCTTGGGTTCTTCATCATCGTCTCTCAGATCTATGTCTCTGTAGATTTAACCATGCTGCTCGAGCTAAGGTGCGAGCATTACTTGTCAATTTTCAGCAACATAGATGCAGACAGATTTTCCCATAACCGTACCCTTCTCTCTTCGCTGGGCCTCTCTCAGCTCAACCACATAATATGCATGACCAGTCGCTTGATTTCCATGCAAAACACCAACTCCTCTATTCATCGAAAATTTCAAGGTTAAACACTACGGGGCCAAAGCTACCCTAAACTCCGCTAGGACCGGTTGGCCCAAAAACACATTATACGGGGAATCAACACCCTAAATAATGGACGGTAGAATCCGTACCCTCCTACGTTCACCTTCTCCTGACTCAACTGGCAACTCTACAAAACCAACCGCATCGGTGCATGCACCATTATAACCGTGAATGTGTGCTTTCGATGGTTTTAGATCCTTTGCCTCCATCTTCATTTGGTCGTACGCCTTTTTGAAAATAATATTAACAGAATTCCCACAATCAATCAATATCCTTCTTACAAACGCTGGTCTACTCGTGGCCGAAATGACCATTGGGTCGATGGTAGGTGCCTCCACCCGATCGGCATCCCTGCTCTTGAATATTATATCATCCGTCATCATTCGCTACTGTTTCGGTAGAGTCCCGTTTTCCGAGTTTGAGCATCGTTCGAAATGCGCATGCTTTAAGGAATTAGCATAGCGTTCCATTTCTTGCCAACTCTTGTCCGCTGGACGAGGCCCACCAACTATCATGTTTATAATCAGTCGACCTACAGTCCGAGCAGGTACCTCAGGTTGACATGGAGCCTGCCTGCCACTAGGGTCGGATGTCCCTTGGTCCACTTTCCTGCGGATTCTTAATAAGCTGTTGTAACTTCTTTTGCTGAATCGATTTTTCTACAGCATCATAGAGGTGTCTACATTCCTCAGCATTGTGCCCACAGGTCTCGTGAAACCGGCAGTTCTTCGCAGTCTGTTTTTGTTCCTCAGTGGATTCCTTTGGGTGCGGCTTTTGGTATTGGAAGGCATTACAAGTTGATAAATAAATATTCTCTAAAGACGTGTCAGGGTAGTGTATTCATTGTAGGTTCGGATTTGCGGTTTCCATTTTCCTGCTTCCTTCTTTCTTACATAATTTCCTCCTATGAATCCTTTAGACTGCTCGGGCTTGTTTTGAACATTGACCTGGACCTTTCCAGAGTTGTCGCCAGCTTGTTTTACCACAATGTTGCTTTGCACCGTCTCCTTGCCTGGCCCTGACGCACTACCTCGTCTCGTCCACCTGGCTTCCTCCCTTCTCATGAATTGATGCGCCTTTGAATAAAAACGTTCCAAGGTAGCTGGACGTATTCCTGCCATCCAATCGCTAAACTCCGAATCCGGATCTACTCCTCGCATCACGGCCATAAGAATAGCGTGATCATTCGGGTTGATCACTTCAGTTGCAGCAACGTGAAGTCTTTGCAAATATTCCTTTAACGACTCCCTTGGAGCCTGGATTACACTGGATAAAGACATCACGTCCTTTGGGAAAGTGGTATGAATTCTGAATTGCTCTATAAATTTCATTGCTAACCCATCAAACCTGGAGATCGATCGCGGAGGAAGTCTGGTGAACCACATGGTAGCGATTCCAAATTGGGTTATCGGGAACATCTATATTTAGTCGCATCATTTGCCCTTAATTGATTCCATCATCCATTCGTATCTCATTACATGCTGTCAGGGATCAGTCTTCCCTCTGTAAGATGGAATAGTCAGCATGTTGAGTTTTCGGGGATGCTCAACTTGTAGGATGGCATTTGTGAATGAAAGTATGACGCCTAGCCATTCCCCAATCATCGTTGGATAAGCCCTAATTTTCCCTCATTAGCTGTCTGACTATAGCTGATAAATCCGAGGTCTGGATGGGAGGTGGCAAGTTAGACTCCATCCTACGTGACCGTTCCGGCTGGTGCCTCCTTGATTGGTGATCTCCCAAACGAGTATCTGAGGGACCCGCTTCATTGTGTCCTGGTGAGTCGGTTGGTCGGTTTCCACTCATGTTCCAGATCCTAAGTTTCCCACCCCAACTTGAGTGCGATTTCCTAGGTGTAGGCAAGGGGCCATGGTTTCAGGTAAGGAACCTGGACCATTCCTGTTGGATTGTTCTGCTACGCCTATTTACGCTGTTTCAATTCTACGGCGTCTGCGCCTGTGTTGCCCATCAGATGAAGTTGAGCTATCGGATGATGAGTATGAAGCAGGGCTTCCTCTCGAATTCTGATGCTATTGTTGAGTAATCTGGGTCATGAGATTGGCATTGGCTTGAATTTGCTCATTAAGCTGTCTCCTGCTTTCCACGAGTTCTCTCATCAGTTCATTGAACTCTGCTCTGGTGACAACTTCTAATTAGTTTAGGATGGGGGCGACACCAGCACCTGGATTAGCTTGTTGATTGCTGGGTCCCACTTGCTGGATGTTGGCAGTCTCGTTGACATCTGCAACGTGGGAGGCTGATCTGGTACGTGGTCTTTCCATTTTAGAGTTATCCATCTGAACTCTTAATAGAATCCATGAACACCTGAGAATGAACTTGGATCTCATTCGAGGGATTTCTTTAATCCAGTAGCGACAAAGTAGATCCTAACAGCCTGAGAGTGCAACGTTCTCAGTGAAAGCACCAAAATGTTGGCACCAAAATTGGTTACTAACACCCAAGAATAGATTTATGTAGAGAGATTAATGAAGATAGTAAATTAAACCGGAGGAAAATCTGCAAAACTAACAATGGAAACAAAAACACCAGAATCATAGTGGTTCGGCGTAACTGCCTAAGTCCACTTTCATTGTGATCTTTATTGCTTTTTCCAATTACTTGAATACAGATACAATCCATAAACAAACAGCTTGAATACAAGTTTGAGTTAAAAAGAGGAGTGCATAAACAATGGCAAAGTCTCCTGGAATTCTCGAAAAAAAGTTCCATTTCACTGCACCCCTGCCCCTCGATTTATAGACTAAGATAGGATGGTCCATCCACATAGGCCAATAACCAAGATACTTCGACCCACAATAGGCAACTTGCATTCACCGAACCAGGCATTCCAAGCCACAAATGTCAAACGACGGTTGCCGGATGATGGTTGCTGAACAACGGGTACCGAACGATGGTTGCCGAACGATCCTAGCCAACCTTGGGTCTTTTCATTAGTAACTCGAAGCGTGTCCTCACATAACTCGAGGGAAGTTGCAGTACGAGTTGTAGCAAAGGAAGGCCGTACACACCACTTCAACAACAACTATCTTGTCTAATCCAACAGGGATCGAACCAATATAGTCAAGCCGACATGGCCGAGGTATTCGTGCCGAACTCCCCAAGGTCGAGCCACTAAATACCGAACCAAATGAACTAACTCCTTTGGGGCCGATCTGTCTAGTGCTGAGCCACCCTTGTCAAGCGATCCCTCCTAGGACATCTTGAAACGAACCATCTTGATCTCCCTTTCTTAATCGAGCGACAACTACCCTAATGCTTCTGAAGCAGGATCACAACTAATCGAGCAACCAAGGCCGAACAAAATTTACACTGATCCATTATGTCCTAAATCATTTCGACCGAAATACTTGCTCTTTCCCATCTTAGCCGAACTGCCCTGACTTCACTCCGGCGTCGAGCTGCTTTGGCCGAGCCAGTGCTAAACATAACGAGCCATGCATTGGACGAACTAAACTTCAGTTACACTGGTTCCTTATAATTCCACCTCTTTCTAAGCTTGAGTCTTGTCTAAGTTCAACCGTAGGTTCTGCGACCATCACCATGTAGCCAGGCCAAAGTGCCGGGTAACAACAACAAGATGGAGTTGTAGAAAGGAGAATTAGAAGGTTACAAGAATGCGCAAGAATTTTATTAAATGGAAGCACATTACCAAAATATTTTTGGGCAAAAAGCTGTTGCAGCTTCCTGCTTTTTTCCAAATCGTGTTTCCATCTGACCTTTAACGAAACACACTCCATAAAAAAAATTCATCAAAGGAAACCGAACATTTCATATTTTAAAACTTTTGGTTCAAAATGTCTTATCTTAAACACCAAAAACCGGCTTGAAAAATTCGATCCAAAATCCGATGAAGGAATCTTTATGCGATATTCAGAGTGAAGCAAAGCTTATTGAATTTTCAATAAAAGGACAAAAACAATCGAAGAAACAGTTCATGTTTCATTTGAAGAAAATTTCAATTTTCATAAATTTTTTGAGGATGATGAAAATATGCCTAAGACGGTCACAAATACAGTTACACAAAATAATTTTAAAGAAGGTGAAAACATTGTTTATATTTTGAAGAAGATGAAAACATTGTTCATAATGAAAATAAATTAAGATATCCTCCTAGGATTTTACGAGATCGCCCTGTAGAAATTATCATAAGAGAAATTGATTCACATGTTCAGACTAGAAATCAACTTAATCGAATGGGCCATGTAGCTTTTCTTTCTAAAATTGAACCTAAAAATGCAAAAGAAGCATCTACTTATGACTATTGGATTATAGCTATGCGAGAAGAGCTAAACCAATTCAAATGAAATGAAGTTTGGGAACTAGTTCCTAGACCAAGTGATCAAACAGTCATTGGCACTAAATGGGTTTTCAAAAATAAAGCGGATGAACAAGGTAACTAGAAATAAAGCTAGATTAGTTGCAATATAATCAAGAAGAAGGAATTGACTACAAAGAAACGTTTGCTCCAGTTGCACGACTTGAAGCAATTCGTATCTTATTGGCCTTTGCATGTTTTCATAATTTCAAACTTTATCGAATGGATGTTAAAAGTGCTTTCTTAAATGGTTATATAAAAGAAAATGTTATTTTGAACAACCTCCATTATTCACACATGAAAATTTCCAGACCACATCTATAAACTTAAGAAAGTCTTATATGGTCTAAAACAAGCACCCCGTGCTTGAATATCTTAAGAGCTATCTAATAGATTCTGATTTTGAAACTGGGAAGGTTGATCAAACTCTTTTTAGCAAAAGAACTAAAACGGATATTTTAACTGTTCAAATTTATGTAGATATTATTTTTGGCTCTACAAATGAAACTATATGTTAAGAATTCCCAAAAATAATGATCAAAGAATTTGAAATATCACATATGGGAGAATTATCTTATTTTCTTGTATTATAGATTAAAAAAATAGAAAATGAAATTTTATTAATCAAGAAAAATATTGTAATAATCTAATTAAATGCTTTAGTATGGAAAATACTTCTACTAAACCAACTCTAATGAGTACAACTATTCATCTCGATGGAGATGAAGATGGCAAAAGTGTTGACCAAAAATTATATCGAAGTATAATTGGATCATTACTTTATCTAATTGCCAGTAGACCTGACATAATGATGAGTGTTTGATTATGTGCTCGATTTCAAGCATATCATAAAGAAACACATATGAAAGCAATAAAATGCATATTGCGTTATCTAAGCAAAACAAAAGAATTTGGACTTTTCTATCCAAAAGAATGTCCTTTCGAGTTAGTTTCATATAGTGACGCTGATTTTGGAGGATGTCGGACGGATCAGAAAAGTATGAGTGGGACTTGTCACTTCATTAGACGATCCTTAGTCTCTTGGTTTAGCAAGAAACAAAATTGTGTTTCACTTTCAACTTGTGAGGCAGAATATATTTTTGCTGCCTTAGCTTATGCTCAAATCATTAAATGCAACAAATACTTCAAGTTTTGGTGTTAATTTATCTAAATCAACTATTTTTGTGATAATCCTAATGCTATAAACTTATCCAAAAATCTTGTCAATCACTCACGAACTAAACATATTAACATACGTCATCATTTTCTTCATGATAATATTGATAAGGATTTAGTCAGACTGGAATTTGTATCCTCTAAAAATCAACTGGTTGATATATTTACAAAACCTTTAAATGAAAGTATCTTCATAAAATTAAGAAGAGAATTAGGAATTGTCTCCATAAAAGATTTACAATTTTTAATAATAATTTTTTGTTTTAGAAATTTTTCCTAAACTCGAACTTGGGATCTCTTACTTGAAAATCTGGTGCTCTACCACTACATTACACTTTACTTTACAACTAAACTTACTTTACACTCTATTTTCATTGTTTATTTTTTCACCTTACATTTTTAACTTCTATATAACCGATCTTTTTTTCTCTGGTTCTTAACAACCTAACCACTAATCTTGTTTCTTTTTATATGATCCTCTTACATATAAATACCTCTACTCCCTTTATCTCTTTTGCAAATCAAATAAAAAAGGAGAAAAACAAGTTTCAACTCTCTTGATCAAAAATGTCTTTCCAGCACAATCTGAATCCTCCGCACTATCATATTCTTCTCCTAGTTCGAGATTGGTGAATTTACCTACTCCTACCCCGATTTATGAAGCGGTTCTAATTGTTCCTCCTTCTACTCATAGGGTTTACACTCCACCCGGTAAAAAACAAAATAGATGTTTTTTCGTTCATACCAAAGAAAAGATAGATGACATTCACCACTACCAAAGGAAATTCCGGAATTACAGCGTGAACTTTATTATGAACAAAAAGTTAATGCCAAGCGTTTATGCTTTTTAGAGCAAGTCGCCTTGAAATTCTATGGTTCCTTATCCAACAGCACGGTTCATCAATCGTCTCCTGTTTGTTCTCCAGCCCGACGCAATTCTTGGGAACTATCACCGCAGCGTCCACCAATATCTTCGCACGCTGAAATAGATGGTCGCCACTCAGGCCACTATAAGAGAACACAAAAATAAAGCCGAATGAATATCACACTTCAAGCTCCTTATCCAAATTTGTTTAAAAGTTTTTAATCTGTAATATTTTTGTGTATTCAATATTTTTACGCTGTTCCTTTAATAATAATACTTGTTATAAAAGAAAAAAAGGCAGCCGTAATTTTTTCAAATAATTCAATAAGTTGTTTATACTAAAACAGATGCCTGAATGATATCCAGAAGGAATTTTTTTTCTAGATTCAAACGGCTGAATCATTGAAAACAACCGTCTGAATCAGTTCAAAAATGAACTATTTTCTTGTAGGAAGGAATTCGAACGGCTGATTACAGTAAAACAGCCGGCTGAATCCTTCCTAAAGCATTTTTTTCTAGGCCCTACTTTTCTTCTTCCAAGTTTATCCTTACTTTTCACCTACCTATAAATTCATCTTTTCACCTTTACCCCTTCACTTCAGAACCCAAGCTCATTTCTTTTTAAAATCCTCATCTTCAAAATCTTAAATTTACATCTCTAATGGATCCTAGATCAAAACGCACAAGGGAATTCGCCTTCGCTCCTTCCGAAGACCAGATTCGTCGATGGCTTTGGAATGATGTTTGCAATGACCCGTAAATTTTAACCGTTTAAATAATGTGATTAATTGAATTTTTTGTGAAATTTTAAATAATAAAAATTTAAAATAAAAATTTAATATTTGGAATACGTCTAATTAAACATAGCAAACTGTAAATTTTCATCTAAAAATATGAATGTTTATTTTCGTGGGTAATTTTATTTCAATTTAATCAGTTAAGAATTGATGAAAATAAAATGTTTTCGAAACCTAAATATTTTTATGTAGAAAAATTGTAAATCATCTTCTGAGCAAGATATCATTTTTCGTTTTTTCAAATTCGGACTTCTTTGGCTCCGCTGATCTTATTTTTCTGCGTTTTTGCTGCATTTTACTCTAGTAGAAAATTCAAATTTTTATAATTCAATCGTACCTTATACCGTTTTGATCGTCTCATCGTACTGATCTCTACGGTACATTCGATTTTCAAATTTGGAGTCCGGTGTACGTTGCACTTTGCTAAACGCCTTGGGTATTGGCTCCGCAACTGAGTCTTTTGGCTTCATATCTTTTCTTTTCCTACCGTTCAACCCAATAGCTATCTACAATTAATTTATTTAGCTTTACTATTCCAAATCTTCTAGTGGAAAGCTGGCTGTCCTTTCATTTCCTTTGGTAATTGTTCTTTCACTGTGCTACTTTATATTTTTTCGAAAAATCATTATAATAATGTGAAGCTAGCCTAATCTTCCTTATAACCTATAGCCTTTGGATTCTCACTTTTCCTCTTCACAGCTTCTTTTTCTACTCTCCTTCATTTGCTACTTTAAAAAAAGGGACAACATAATTTTCATCCAACCCCTCCGACCACCGAAGCTTGCCGCCATCACCATATCCAAGCAGCGAGCCACGTGACAAGCCTTCACCGAAATCCGCACCACCCTCTGCTCGCCGAGCCACACTTCCCTTCCTCATACCGATGCTCCTCCGCCTTGCTCTCTCTCTCCTCCGCCCTTATCCTAGCTTCATCACCGCCACCCCAGTGACCACTCCTCCCGACCCGAGCTCCGTCCATCAAGGTAATGCAGCCGACCCATCACCTCTGCACGTGACCAAGATCCACCTCCGCGCATACTTCCTCCAAGCACTGACGAATCCTGTTGACCGAGCCTTCCTGTCTGGCCTTGCACCCCATAGCCGAGGCCGTTCTCATCCCTTCATTTCCCTCATGCACTTATGCCTCAAGCTTCCAACTGCGTATTTGCTTTAGGTAATATATTATATATATATATATATTATATTTACCTCTATGAGTATATATAATAGTAATATATTTATATATAGATGTTTATATACATATTTGTTTATGCGAATTTTTCTAATAGTTATATATATATATATAGTTACTTGTTTACGTATGGGTTTATATAAGTTGTATAGGAGTTGCGTGGTCCGTATTACAAAACAAAAGTTTATACAGAATATTTATTTCGCATGAACCGTTGCATTTATATTGTAGTTATAATATGTTGATTTTTTTTGTGTCAGTTGTTTATATAAGTCAAAGTGCATATGTTAAAATTTTGCTTAGAAATAGTTTTCAGTATATGCATTAGTAAGTTTATGTACAAAGATTATATATTTAGTGTATATAACATTGATTTTTCTGTATATATATTTTAGTTGTGTGCATCTTCTTTGTATCGTTAGAAGTATATGTAAGGTTGTATACATTAATTTTTAATTAACAGTTTATGTATGCCGCAGTTTCAAATATAAAGTTTATAAGAGTTGAGGGTTGTTCAAAAAGATAAGAACGTTATATATGCTCTGTTTCTGTTTAGTGTAAAAAGGGTTATATGCATAGCTTCTATAAGAATTGTATAATTTATAGTTTATATAAAAATGGTTATATATGGGTTTATGTTTAGTGTAAAAAAGGTTAGACGGATTATGAGATCTGTATATTGATTTTTTTTTTGTTCTCAAGGCTGTGTACATTGCTGTTATACCTTAGTATATATACATTTCATAAAAGTTATGGTATTTATAATGGTTAATTTATAATATAAGATATAGGCTCCATATATATGTGTATTAATATATTTATTTTATGTTTAAAGTGTCTCAATGTGAATATTTTCAAATATTAGTTACGGTAGTCTATCTGTTCAAGTAATTATTCGTTGGGTTCAAATATTTCCAAATTTCAATAAATATATACATAATTTGTGTTATGTGTAAATTGAAAATTTGGAATATAATATGGATCTGTAGATATATGTTTTGAAATTTGTTTTAGAAAGCAAATAATAAATATATATACTATAATAACAATGTAGATATGTTTCAGTTTATATCTGAACTTATTCAATCTGTTTCCATCGGTCCATTTCTGATTTGACCACGTCAATTCTTGCTTATCAGCCTTGTTCGTCCAATTCATGCCCATCTTGCTTTGCTCTGGATTCGTAGCTCATTTCTGTGTCAAATTTCTCTAGCCTCGAAAGGTGAGCAATCTCTCACAATTAATGTTCTTTTATTTATTAAATTTGATTTCAATTGAAACGACAATTGAAATATGCTGCTGTTAGCTATTTACATTGTTATACATATGCTATTACCTGTATCAGTTCACCTGTGACATCTGACATCATTATCTGTTATTTATATTGATGATATATGCATGTTATATTATTATCATATCTGTTATCACTTTGCAAGTTCCATGTTAGTATAGAATCACCATGGGTTAAAATGATACATACCCGCACAATCTGTAGAATAAAAGAAAATCGTTATGGGTTGAAATGATAAACCCAAGCGATTTTCATTGACATTGAAGTTGGGGTTACAGGTTGAAATGATATATATATATATATATATACATACACCCGTATATATATAAATTATGGATTGAAATGATAAATATCCGTATCACTTGACCGTAGGATAGAAAATTATATGCAGATACCATTGATCTATATATATAAATATTTTGAAAATGATTTCTATGGTTTTGGAAAGAAATATATTGTTTTATATAAATATTGTCTTTTAATATTATATAAATGATTATTTTATTTATAGTAAAATTCTTGATTTTAAGCTATATAGTGAATTTGATATATATATATACATATATATATATGTGTGTGTGGAATTATCAATTCTTGTTTTGAAATGTTTGAATATTTAAAGCTTTGAAAGTATTGAAATTGAAATGATTTATTTTGTGGTTAAAAATCTGTATTTGAAATCGATATAATTTGAAATGGTTTATTGAGAAACTGAAGTAAATTAAAATTGATGATTTAGGAATTGATTAAATTTGAATTTTGAAAATTGAGTTGAGTTGAATCGATTTATGAAATTTGAGAAAGCTATTCTATTATATAAAGTATTTTTAAAATTATATTAAAACTATTTATATATGTTACTTTATAAATTTATTTCATATAAACTATTTTAATATAAATATTTTTAATATAAACTATTTTAAATTATAAACTATTTTATTACATATACTATTATTTATATTTAAACAGTTAAGTGGGAAGTGTTATGATTCCAGGCATTATGATTTCTAGATTTTAATTTCCAAAGCATTATGATTAAAAAAGTGTTAAAGAATGTTGTTTAAATTTAAGTAAATTATTAAATTAAGTTTTGAAATCATTTAATAATTAAATAAAAATTTAATTCTTTAATAAGTGAAATTGAGTTTCTTTAACAATTAAGTTTTGAAATTTGTTTAAATTAAATAAGTAAATAAGTGAAATTGAACATCTTTAATAAGAAATAAAATGTGATTGATAGAAATTAATATGAGGCTTGTAATTTAAAGAATTTAATTTGACGAATTTAATTTAATTCAATTCATAAGTTTTGATATAATGTAGGTAAACTTAAGTGATTGATTTAATGAATTGGAAATTCAATTGGAATTATTCTGAAATAATAAATTTACTTAATTAAAATGATTACTGAATGAATCCATCAATGAATTTAAATTTCTTGAATGTTAAATTAACTTAATTTAAACGATTATGGAATGAAACCTATATATGAATTTAAATCAATATTTCAGTTGTTTTAAATAAAAAAAAATTGAAGTTGGATTATAGAGTTTTGAAATGGTAAATCTGGAAGTTTTGAAACGTCAAATATAGAAATTGATATAGAAAGACGAATGAAAGGTTGGCTTTCAAATTCTAAGTGAGATTGAAATTGATTTGGTTTTTAAATATATTAAACGACCAATCGGTGTAATAATTGCGAAAGTTATTTAAGAAACGGGGATCGGTTATGGACATACTCTCTGTCCAAACTGTAAACCACTTTAATAACTATACAAGGAGTGTGATCCAGAATGAAGTGGCTGGAATGATGTACGTGATGACTAAAGAAAGAGAACGATAATGGACGGCCTTGAGACTGGTGTCAAATTGGAAATGACTAAAACAGGAGCTGTGCCGGGCCAAATGGGGTTAGCCACCTCGAGCAAACACACTTCTTCGTAAACTACTCATTACTTGTTATTGATTGGTGCACACCCTTGAATTGGGAGTGTTGTTTCGCGGTGTTGCGATCGTTGCGGCGATGCGTTCTCACCAGTCCAGATCAGGCAAATGGTAGTTTCACTACCTTGGGTGTTGCCTCATGCGTCTTGTTATACGTGTATCCCTATACGCGACCATTACGATTTGTTTTGTGTTATACCTATGGAGTACTCCCTGATATCCCACTAGTCTACGGTGGAGTTTACAGTGCTGTATAGACTATGACGCTTATATAAAATGTGTTAAGGGAGATAATGGAAATGCCTTAACGCTATTTTGACACTTTATTTTACTGACAGGCATTATCTATTTAGCGTATATTGTTGATTCATAGGCTTTGATTCATGACACAAGCTTCAGAGATCATAAGACGAACTACAAAGAGAATACTATACAAAGGCGACAAAAAAGAATAAAAGTATATTGTGCACTACAAAGGAGACAAGATTACAATCCAGAGATTAGTATTAATATTTTATTATATTGAGTCTTAGAATATTGTTAAAATCATTCCTCAAGTAGTCGCACACACATACAAATAGTTGTATATTGTTAAAATCATTCCTCAAGTAGTCACACACACATACAAATAGTTTTATATTGTTTTATACTTGAAAAAATATGATCTGTGCACATAACATCAGGACGGTCAACCGACCAGAAAACTCGGCTGACCGACCAGAAAACTCGGCTGACCGACCAGAAAACTCGGCTGACCGAACCTGTTATTAGTGCAAAGATATGCTCTGTTTTGTGCATGATTTTAAAGTTAGCTGACCGGCCAGAATTTTCGGTCGACCGACCTGAAAATAACGCCTATTTTTCTGAAGAGTTGCGATCGTTCGTGAAGAGGAATCACCTTCAATCCAGGAGATATGTTCACAACCTTTGATTGAAACTCTTCATGAAAGATTGTAACTATTCTACAACTATATAAACAAGTTTAATTCATTCCTACAATGAACAATTCTACTTTATGATTCTGAAATCTATTCTCTATTTATTTCTACAAATAAAAGCATTCATTCTCATTCAATATCGGTAGAATCTCTGAATTAATTTATATACTTCGGTTCTATGAGATTATCCTCCTTCTAAATCTTTACACACACTACATATTCTTGAGGATTTGATTATAGGAAAATTGTACTATCAAAAGACAATCCGTGTTATTCAGAACACACTCGTCAACAAATTATTTGTATTAAGTTGAAGTCCTCTTCGGGTGTCGAGGCGGAAAAATTCATGTTCGGCTGCTCAGGTGTGGTATACCAATTCCTCCGGGTTAAGTGAGGGGTTTAGTCTAAATCCAGAGGATATTCTGGGACTGGACGTAGAACGGGAAGTTCGAACCAGTATAAAATTTCCTGGTGTGCTTACTTTAATTTTTATTTTACTGTTATTATCAGTTTCCGCATTTATATATTATATTACACGATCCTTAGTACTGCATGTACACTTTCATATATTACTACATAGTAGATAGTTTAACGAATCCTTAAAGGATGGTTATCCCAAACATCTTTTAAGTTACTTGTAATTTCAATTGTTATTTCACTTGAGTTGGATTTATTGATATAAGAATGTTAATCCTGACTCGAGTGTTTTGTGTTTTGCTTTGCGCTCGGGTCAGACCGAGTATACCAGTATTCGAGACTCACCTTTGGAGTTGGAGCTTCGCTTGGAGATCCAACTATCTGTCCAGCTTTCAGATATTCGGTTGATTCCAGTGTTGTATTCTGATATTGTATTTGACTATTGTATTCGAGACTTCTATTGCATCTTATTTAACTCTGTTATGTATATAGTAGCTTCATGAACTACTATCTTTTGTACCGCTGCATTTATTACTCTGCGTCTGTGATATGTGATTATTTAATTACCGTATATGCTGAGTTTTGCCAAATATAAACTTACAATCTGGTATTTTGAACAATTCAATTCCGGCATGTTGGATGTGATGGTTGAAAATATCAGGTCGTTACATTTGGTATCAGAGCTTTGGCTCTAGGCAAAACTTAGCATATATGGTAAATTTAATTACTGAATCACTTTCCATCGAGCTTGAATTACTTCTTCTTTGACTCGGTTTTCTTTGAATTTTGAAACGTTCCCCTTGGTTCCAAAATCTATCCTTATCCCTCACTATTAATATTCTGGAGTATTCCATAACTCCACTTCGAACGAATTCTATGATGAATCGGCGATCTAGCCAATCTTCGAATGATTTGTAAAGGGGTGAAACTCCTTTACAATAGACAACGATTTACCGGTGATTTTTATATCCTCGAGTTAGATGCTAGTATCTCTTATAATTCCGAACTCTATCTCTTGAGACCGAATGTAAAAATCCACATCGATCTTATTCTTTAAGTCACGGTTGACCCGGTTAAGGTTTCCCGCGATTATATAAGCGTTTCCATTTCCTATCTTGTTATTTAATTATCTTATCTTTGTTTTGAACCTATCTTCGAATTTCAATTCTCTTTTATTTGAGTCCATCAAATTTGAATCTCTATATTCTTTCTTTGTAATCCATTCTTGTATCGTCGAGCGAGGAAGTGCAGTCGTAAATTAATATTAAAGATGTTTATTTGTTGTGTTGAATGAGTTGTTGATGATGATTTGGGTTTTCGATCGATTCGTCTGATCAACGCTATCGATAGGATTTTCAAAACACTTTAATAGAGCAAACTGACACAATGTTGTTTTCAAATTTGGTAAATGAAATAAATTGTGTATGATTATATTATATATATAAGAAAATTTTCTGATAATTGTTAAATGAATTGGTTAACTAAATGATGTTATTTGATTTTCATTTATTGTTTTGTAAACCATTGGTATACCAACATATAAATAAACGGAATTATAAAACTTGGTTTGTAAATTGATTTGGAAATTTAAATGAATGTAAATTGGGAATTTGAGAATTTGATTTCCGACGATTTCAAACTTTGATTTTAAAGTTTTAAAGCATATAGTATTTAAAATATTTTCAAATAGAAACCGTTTCAAAGAATTTTAATTGTTTAAACCAATGCTATCCTATTTTGTCGCTGGAAAATAAGTTCGGTGATAGCGGCCGCATCATCGGCATTCATTTTCGAGTTTCGAAGTGGAGAGACTATCCCATAGCTCTGCAACATTTTTGTTTGGAAGTTAAATTTGATTTGAATTTCGTAAAGTATGATTTGAATTACAATATATATATATATATATATATATATATATATATGATTATAAACTTGATTTGATATATAATATATATATTTATGTCTAAATTGTTTGAAGAATAATTGAAAATTTAATTCTTAAATTTATGTTAAAGGATGTTTTCAATAAAATAAAGCCAAAATTTTTAATAAATATGTAAACGTGAAACAAATTGAATAAGAAATTTTACTGGTATAATAATCAACCGCATTCCAATATACTTACCTTAATCGTTCAAAAGTTAACTATGTAATTGAATAATATACAATGTAAAATGATGATAAAGGATTTTATAAATAAAAATTTAGTGTTTATAGTAAATGTTATACATTAAGGTCTTAATTATAAAAATGTTGATAGAGATAAATAGAATAATTAGTTGATTTAATGGTAAAAGAGACTAATTAGACAAAATTTTGTTTGAAAAAAATCTTTTGCGTCAATTATTAATAAATTGAAATAAAATAAACTTAATGAATTTAAAATCAAATATTGAATACTAATTGAAATTTATATGGTTTAAATTAATTGTTTTATTTGTTCCAATCTATTTTCTTTTCTGCTTTGTTCTATTCTCCTACCTCCTTCCTTTTCGGGGATGAAAAGTTTTGAGTAGGGGAGATTGCAACGACCCGTAAATTTTAACCGTTTTAATAATGTGATTAATTGAATTTTTTTTTGAAATTTTCAATAATAAAACTTTAAAATAAAAATTTAATATTTGGAATACGTCTAATTAAACATGGCAGACTATAAATTTTCATTCAAAAATATGAAAGTTTATTTTCGTGGGTAATTTTATTTCAATTTAATTAGTTAAGAATTGATGAAAATAAAATGTTTTCGAAACCTAAATTTTTTATATAGAAAAATTGTAAATCATCTTCTGAGTAAGACGACATTTTTCGTTTTTTCAAATTTGGACTTCTTTGGCTCCGTCGATCTGATTTTTTTGCGTTTTTGCTGCATTTTCCGCTAGTAGAAAATTCGAATTTTTATAATTCAATTGTACCGCTGATATCCGTATACCGTTTTGATCGTCTCATCGTACTAATCTCTACGGTATATTCGATTGTCAAATTCGGAGTCCAATGTACGTTGCACTTTGTTAAATGCTTAGCATATTGGCTCCGCAACTGAGTCTTTTGGTTTCATATCTTTTCTTTTCCTATCGTTCAACCCAATAGCTATCTACAATTAATTTATTTAGCTTTACTATTGCAAATCGTCTAGTTGAACGCTGACTGTCCTTTCATTTTCTTTGATAATTGTTCTTTCACTGTGCTACTTAATATTTTTTCAAAAAATCATTATAATAATGTGAAGCTAGCCTAATCTTCCTTATAACCTGTAGCCTTTGAATTCTCGCGTTTCCTCTTCTTAGCTTCGTTTTCTACTCTCCTCCATTTTCTACCTTAAAAAAAAGTGACAACATAATTTTCATCCAACCCCTCCGGCCACCGAAGCTTGCCGCCATCACCTATCCAAGCAGCGAGCCACGTGACAAGCCTTCACCGAAATCCTCACCACCCTTAACTCGTCGAGCCGCACTTCCCTTCCTCATACCAATGCTCCTCCACCTTGCTCTCTCTCTCTCTCTCTGACCTCCGCCCTTAGCCTAGCTTCATCACCGCCACTCCAGTGACCACTCCTCCCAACCCGAGCTCCGTCCACCGAGGTAACGCAGCCGACCCATCACCTCTGCACGTGACCACGATCCACTTCCGCGCATACTTCCTCCAAGCACTGACGAATCTTGTTGACCGAGCCTTCTTGTCTAGCCTTGCACCCCGTAGCTGAGGCCGTTCTCATCCCTTCATCTCCCTCATGCACTTATGTCTCAAGCTTCCAACTGCGTATTTGCTTAAGGTAATATATATATATATTATATTTATGTCTGTGAGTATATATAATAGTAATATATTTATATATAGATGTTTATGTACATATTTGTTTATGCGAAATTTTTAATAGTTATATATATATGTATATATATATATATCTAGTTACATGTTTATGTATGGGTTTATATAAGTTGTATAGGAGTTGCGTGGTCTGTATTACAAAACAAAAGTTTATACAGAATATTCATTTCGCATGAACTTTTGCATTTATATTGTAGTTATAATATGTTGATTTTTTTGTGTCAGTTGTTTATATAAGTCAAAGTACATATGTTAAAAATTTTCTTAGAAATAGTTTTTAGTATAATATTAGTAAGTTTACTATACAAAGATTATATATTTAGTGTATATAACATTGATTTTTCTGTATATATATTTGAGTTGTGTGCATCTGCTTTGTCTGGTTAGAAGTATATGTAAGGTTGTATACATTAGTTTCTAATTAACAGTTTATGTATGCCGCAGTTTCAAATATAACTTTTATAAGAGTTGAGGGTTGTTCAAAAAAAATAAGAACGTTATATATGCTCCGTTTCTGTTTAGTGTAAAAAGGGTTATATGCATAGCTTCTATAAGAATTGTATAATTTATAGTTTATATAAAAAGGGTTATATATGGGTTTATGTTTAGTGCAAAAAAGGTTAGACAGATTATGAGATCTGTATATTGATTTTTTTGGTCTCAAGGCTGTATACATTGCTGTTATACATTAGTATATATACATTTTATAAAAGTTACGGTATTTATAATGGTTAATTTATAATATAAATATAGGCTCCACATATATGTGTATTGATATATTTGTTTTATGTTTAAAGAGTCTCAATGTGAATGTTTCCAAATATTAGTTACGATAGTCTATCTATTCAAGTAATTATTCGTTGGGTTCAAATATTTCCAAATTTATTTAGTTTCAATAAACGTATACATAATTTGTGTTATGTGTGAATTGAAAATTTGGAATATAATATGGATTTGTATATATATGTTTTGAAATTTATTTTAGAAAGAATATATATATATATATATATATATATATATATTATAATAATAATGTAGATATTTTTCAATTTATATCTGAACTGATTCAATCTGTTTCCATCGGTCCAGTTCTGATTTGACCACGTCAATTCTTGCTTATCACCTTGTTCGTCCAATTCGTGCCCATCTTGCTTTGCTATGGATTCGTAGCTCATTTCTGTGTCAAATTTCTCTAGCCTCGAAAGTTGATCAATCACTCACGATTAATGTTGTTTTATTTATTAAATTTGATTTCATTGAAACGACAATTGAAATATGCCGCTGTTAGTTATTTACACTGTTATACATATGCTATTACCTTTATCAGTTCACCCATGACATCTAACATCATTATCTGTTATTTATATTGATGATATATGCCTGTTATATTATTATCATATCTGTTATCACTCTGCAAGTTCCCTGTTAGTATAGCATCACTATGGGTTGAATGATACGTACCCGAACGATCTGTAGAATAGGAGAAAATCGTTATGGGTTGAAACGATAAACCCAAAAGTTTTTCATTGACATTGAAGTTGGGATTACGGGTTGAAATGATACATACATACATATATATATACACCCGTATATATTTAAATTATGGATTGAAATGATAAATATCCATATCAAAACTTGACTCTTTATATAAAAGAATTAAGAAATATAATATAGACACTGTATTGAAAATCATGCCTTTTGTAATTCGAAGTGAAAATTCCAATGAAAGCATTTAATAATATAGTATAAATGGTTTGATTTTAGTCAAAAATAAAGGAAGTGCGTGTCCATAAGGAATAAAATAAAAGGTACTAAAACATTTGTAATACTATAAGTAAAAAATATGTTAGTAACATTTACTCTTTGTGAAAATAGCTCTCTCCATTGGTTGTCTTTTGAATAATATTTTTGACCATTCTAGTTTATTTATCCACTTTCTTGCAATGACTTCAAACCTTCTCTCTCCACCGCATCACTTTTGACTAGTAACCACCTTCACTGCTCCTACCCTTTCGCCTCACCATGGCCGCATGCCTTTCACTTCTCATTGTTTCCAGGTCTGAATCTGGAACTTATGAATGACTGCCATATGCAAGGTTGTAACCTCCTTCGCCACCTACACTGTCCGACTAAGTTAGCTTTTCGCTTTGTCCGTAGTTACCTCGTCTAGAGATGACTTTGTCAGAACAACACTACCTATGTCATTAATGGCCTTTTCAATCCTCCTTTTCTTACTCAGATGGTGAATAAATACAAATTATATGCGCAAATATCAATGATAGCCTGCTTGACTTAAACTCTAACGCATCCATGGCTACTTTTAAAAGTTCCTCAAATGGATTTTGGGGACTACTCGATCTCCGATACCATAATTATGTAAATATATAATTATGTATAGATATATATATATAAATTTCGAGTTAGACCAAAATTAAAATATATTATATTTAAATTTATTCATGGTTTCAAATTATTAAAAAAAATCCTTCCACGATTCTAAAATGAAAATATCAAATTATATATATATATATATATATATATATATATATACATATATGTATGTATGTATGTATGTATGTATATTGTATGTATGTATATAATATACGTGCTCACGGTTTATAATTTATAAAACAAAAAATTTATTTGCCCTTCGCCTTTTTCAAATGAGTATTTTGTTTGTAACTCTGAAAAGGTCAGAATGATTTAAAATTCAAAATTTAAACATTTGCATGTGTGTACGTGTATCTAAAATTCTAAATATGTTAAACATAATTTACACTCATACACACACAAATATATATGTGTGTGTTATACAATTTTAATTGTATGTTTTCTAAATCTAAAAAAAATACACACACATAGATACACACATATACACATACATACATTGTGTGTGTTTATTATTTTATGGTAATAATAATAATACGATATGTATATATGTATTGGTGGTCGAATAATATAATTATTAGTTATATATATGTATGTATGTATGTGTATATATATATCTCTACGTGTGTATGTAACATTGTTATTAACCCGTGACTCTATTTAAACGGTAGAACCCGGTTGTTATTTGCATTTATAACATCTATTTAAATATTTATATCCTAGGTTAGTCTACATTATTTATTATAGGAATGATGTTTGCATTGTGGATGCGAACATATTACAAATAAAATAAAATTAGAATAAAATAATAACATACATTATATTTAATAAAGACAAAACTTAGCATACAACATTAGGTTTCAATACAAATTGAGTAAATTATAATTAAAACATCAAATACTTTTATTAATAGTCACTAAATATGATTTAGTGCAAATACATTATTCATGTGAACTAAGAAAAGATCAAATGCAAATTAATAAAAGATTTTTATTTGAAATTTTCATTTTTTACCGTGCTTCCAATGCACCTGATCCAACATAAGACTCCTTGTACGTCAATAGTGTGGAATTTTATCGAGATATGTACATTTTCATACATCGTACATTGTTCGTATTGGATAAATGTCTTAGTAACCCTTAAATGAATGATTCAAAAACAATCAAAAGAGTTATGAGATATCCTTAGGAAATAATGGATTAAATGTTCGTATATAGAAGGTCGAATTAGTTAGAAATTACACGGTTTTCTTATTTTGGCTTTGTTTGATGTCAACACAATAATGATCCAACTCAAGCTATGGTTTTTTAATTTGGAAAAGCTATAATAGGAAAAGTGTGAAGACCACGCTTATAGTTTTTTCCCATTGTTAATGCAAAATTATTAGCTTGTCAAGAGGTATCTAATTGTGGAAAATTACTCTGAACTTCGTCACTAGGCTTCACATTATTGTGAGAAATGGAAAGACCATTAAAGTTGTATGTGAAAATAAATAGGAGTATTATGTTTCAATGACAATAGGATTTTAACCGATAAAGCATAATAAATTGAAATGCATTGAGTATATTAGGACAAACTCCATGTTAGTGGATCCGCTTACAAAAGAATTATCATCCACCGTCTAATGATTTTTTTTCTACTTAAAATGGCATATTTTTCATCAAAGAATATTTGGGTTCAGGTGGAGTTTGCATTTTGTGTTGTCATATGACACTGCTCTATACTTTAGTTATGGATATATTTTAGCTTTTTTATCATCAATATAATAATAAAGTTTCATTGCACTTAGCTGGTTCAATTATTGAATATTTGAGCTTATTGAAGTAAAGATGGATTGGATAGAAATTGACATGTTCCGATCACATTTAATGTATTTTCATGATACACATCCATGATTGATCTATATCATTTAGTTAAATTGATGTATATGCAATCATTAAAGGGTTTAATTAGAAAATTTTGTATTGAATGCCACTTTGATCCCTTTTAACACACCAATGGACATGATTGCTTCAGATGTGGATATACATTATATTACAACGTAGAAAAATCAAAGGAGCTCGTAAAGTTAAAACAAATTTGTTAGATTACATATGCGCTTCCATTGAAGATTGCTGGATAATTTTAAAAAGTGGGCCCATACATGCGCTATTTGTTTTTAAAAATAAACTAAAGTGATCAAAATTATGAACTTCGAAGGTTTAAAGTATAATTAGCATGATATTGACTTGTAGATGCTAAAGTGACATTCTTGTTTGTTGAAGATCTAAACTGAAAATACCACACTGCTATGATCCTCAAATTATAATTTTCGTAAACTGTTTTTTATAGAGTAATCAATTTTAGAGCTTGTGGAAAATTTCGTCATAATCATTCATGGAATAAGGTATGATTTCTGCAATGTAATTTATTTATTTCTCTTTCTTTTCCTCCATTAAATCGATATGGATTGCATAATCAATCTAGGGTTTTATTATCAATTGAATTCAGCCTATATTAAAAAAAAATATCGAATAAAATTATATATTGTAAATGGTAAAACATTTTGTTTAGTTGTTGTTGGATCTGTTGGGTTCAATCCACTAAGCATAAAAGCTTACTAAATTTCATAAGAATTAATTATCCAATCAATTATAATAAGTAAATAATTAAATTAACTAAGTATTTAAGTAAAAAAAACACACCATCATAACGATATTTACATTATTAATTCAACTTTACACACGAATAATTAAAACACAAGTCCACTGGACATTAGTTCCTTCAAAGTTCAATCTACTGTCATCAGCCGATAAGTCAAAATGTTGTGTGCATGCTAAGCAAAAGAGAGGAAAAGCAAACCGACAAATTGACATTTTGGTACACAGTGCACAAAATGTTTGACAATTTGGAGTGCTGCTTTTTGACAAATTTGCTTCGGATTGCCGTTCAAATCTCACTGGTTTCCACGTCTTGGAAGAATCAACTTACCTTTGACCTATCCAGATTTCTACGCATACGCCTAACAACCTGTTATCCATTGTAAGCTCAAATTTCCGATTAAAATACTGCACAGATTTATAGCTGTCAAACTAAAGTGGCATTTAAGATTTAGGTATAGGCCGACTACTAGTATAACCGCACAACGGTGGAGAAACCGACCGTTCGATTGTATAAATTTGATAAGAAATATACATTTAAAATTTCTGTTAATATTACATAAACATTAAGTAATATGTTGGAAAATAATAAATTGAGATTTGAATCTGAAAATATGAATTTCAAATTTAAATATTAATCAAGGCATTCAAAATTGTCGATTTGAAATTGAAATTTTAGAATTTGAAAATCATAATAGATTTGAATTTGGAATGTTTGATGCGCGAAATAAAAGGAGGAAGACAATATCCACGTTTTTAGAGAAACCGCGATTGAACAAGATCCACGTTTTTTTGGATTCAGAAAAATTGATTTTGGCCAGTGACAATAAGCAAACCTCCCTAACGGTCGGTTTGATTATTAAAATTCTGAAAAACTAGGCTATGTTTGATTTGTCATTTTAAATTTTAAATTTTCGTTCATACAAAAAATACGTAATACGCATGTATATTGATGAAAACAACCAATTTAAAAAAAAACATATAAAATAACTTATTTTTAGTTTCCATAATTTGGAAAACAATGGAAGCAGGAACAACAATTCATCATTCCGTCATTATTTTCATCTCCTTCGTAATCCTTTTATTTTTCTTCCGTCACCAACTCACTTCACTCATATTTTATATACATATTTGAAAAAGAATTTATTGCATGTGATGGGAAGTGACCAAACGAACAACGTAGAAATAAATTAATATTAGACCAAACGAACAACGTAGAAATAAATTAATATTAGATTAATTCCGTTTATGTAGGCTGGTTTATTCTGAGAGATATGGGCTGTGCCCATGTTCGGAAAAAGTTAATTTGCGTCAGCATTTAAGCGTTCCAAGTCTCGATATGATGTTACAAAATCACGAGGCCCGCGGAAGTATATGCCCAAACGTCCCAAATAGATATAAAAATGATACGTGTCGGTGTTATGTCCAACAAATATAGGATAACAGGATTCATACACAAGTACATATAATGCCAGTTCTCATTAAAAAAAAATTCAATTCAATTAATTAATATGGTGGAGTGGAGGATTGTAATTGCAGAGAAGGCACGTAATTTTGATAACACTGGAATTTAACCCGTTTTGTCTCTAACTATAAAATTAGCTTTGAATAATAGTGACATTAACCAAAACATGTCATTTGTTTACATCTAAAAATGGATGGACTATAGAAGACTACAAAGAATTTTTTGAAAAACGCAAGTCATATTCATGTTATGATACAAAACAATTGCAGTTTATTATGTTCTAAAAAAAAAACAAAATTTCATTCAAAAGAATGGAATAAAAACAAAGTCAAAGAAAATGATAAAACTAATAACATAAGAGAGGAAGGGAAATGTTACAAAAAAATATAAACGGCGGTTCTTTCAACAAAAAAAAAAAATTCAAAATTTTTTGAATATAAAATGATACTGCCTAAAAACCCACAAATACAAGCATAAAACTAAAATTAGAAAGCAAAAGTTGATCGACTAACCAAAGATGATGATTCAACAAAAAAATTCATGTTAAGATGTCTTGTGGAAGACATATAACAACCTAGGCAACGTTTTTGATAAAAATATAGCGAACTAATAGATATCTTTGAGACAATTTCCAAAAATACCATCCATAAGTTAAAAGCTTATAACACTCTAAAGAAAGTACAGAAGTAGTTCCAAAAATCATTTGCAAAATTACTTTTATTCTAATGCAAGTGAAATACTATCAACATTAATTAGTGAATATAAATAAAATCAAAAACATTTTTTTTTCAATTCTAGTGAAAACAAAAGCTTAGACCGAGATAAATTTGGCACCAAGTTTGATAAAATGCACTGGTGTTGGATAACAATAACAAAATTCAAAGTCATGTCATTTTACAACCTTTTGTATTCTATATTAATGAGCATCTTTTGCATTTTGTAAAATGTTTAATTATTTGGAGAAAAAGAGGAGAAATTCACGTTCATTTTCTCTCTCATTTGAAAAAGAATAAAAACCATATAGTAAACAAAAATTAATTTTCTTTATCTATTTTTTTCCACAAGTTCCTTCATAGTAAAAACATTTTTGAATATACTTGAAACTCCCAGACAGAAATTTCTACAAATCTTCAACCTTAGATGTACAAGTTGAAGAGTTGTGTTAATTTTGAGGAATGGATGACAATTATCGACTCTACCAGAGTCTGTATCGAATTTCATTTCAAGATAGCGACCTCATCCATGACATAAATTCCATCAGTTTCTCATTATTGTTTCTACCCATCAATTACAACAATTTGAAAATGAAATTAAATTCATTATTTATAAAGATTAGTGTAACGAATGGGCCTTTCGACCCTCTAAAATCGACACTAATATGTCCACTGTATTATGTGCCGAGCATTCAAGTGTCGAAAAGGTCAATCGTTATGGAAAAGAGAGAAGAAAGAAGTTAAGAAAAAACTAAACAATCATAGAATCTCACAACGCAACGGAACAACAGATATTAATCAATATAATTCTTTACAAAATCATTTCCAAAATGATACATTAGAGCCCTACTAATATAAATTCCACCCAAGGACAGTTATAACAATATGTCTCTACCTAATTGATACATAGATCATACATACATACACAACCGAAATAGATAATAACTAGCTAACGGTGAAATCACCTACTCTAGCTCCTTCAAAATGTAATCGTGAGAAACCTCGATCACTTGGCTACTCATAAAAATTTATGTACCCAAGATTTTTAGGGAAAGAAAATAAAACTTCGGGTCAAGACATGGGTTTGGTGTGAGTAAACTCAAACAACTAAATTATTTATTTTAAAACACTTCTAAAATCAAGGGTATCTCGTAAGACCATGCTGCACATGAACAGGGACGACATTTTACATTATGATAACTAAAACACTTTTATAGAAAACTCAGTGATATTATAATAATGTTCTAATGGTTCAAGTAAAATATGAATATAGCTTAAATGCTTGCATCTCACATTTCAACATAGTTGGGTACATCTAAAACCATAAAGGCACGTATTGGAGAATGAATTTCATACCGTGACAAGGTAAGAAACTACCTTCCGATGATACATTTCTAAATAAAATGCACCGGGTTTTGACAAGAGCATCTGTACCCCTACCACACAGGACTGGCCTACCACTTGACTAGTAGTACCGAATATGATCACCCCACTTTGGGCACCGCATACATGAGTAGATAGTAATTGATCTGGATTTGGGATAATCATACCTTATGGGAGCGACCCACATGGCCCTGCTGCATGTCCAATCTTTTTCATTTCTCGGTTTGAAGAGGTTTGAGACTACATTTTACATTTATATAACACTTTCCATTTGGAATGTTAACACTGACGCAATGTCATTATTCGTCCTTACAAGTCGACCAGGTGATGAACGAACCGAAACACTACCTCCACTACCCCCATTTTGAAATAACCCTCAAGGTTAGTAGCAAATAGATCTTACACTTCAAAACTTCGTCTTCGATTCCATACTCTTCAAGATGTCTTCAGTTCGAAACGCTTGAGTTAGATCGAAGTAGTTTTCAGATAACATATCCATTCCCGGTCTCTTCACAACAACTTTCAATAATTTCCAGCAAATTCAACCCCGGTTCTTTATGAAATAAACAAACAAGATAAGAGCGGAGATCACCTTTTAACCGTTAGTGGACGGGATTTCTTATCGTTTATCCTAGAAGAACAAAATGAGATTTATACATACAGTACAACATCATTAGGGATGATTGTGCCATATAACTCAGATGTTTCTCCTAGATATTTCAAAGTTACGTTTTGATCCAGGTTTGATAGTCGGTTATTTAACTATCAAATAAATAATCATTCAAACATTGATTTAATTCCATATGGTATCTACTAAGCCTTTATTAATTTAATATTTAGTTAGTAAAATCGCTTTATAAAACATGATCAAAAGTTCTTTACATAATACTATTTCCAAAACCCTTAATTCCGCTTTTTACTTGGAAATTATTTATACTTATCTTTGGAGTATAAGTATATTATCGAAATATTTGGAAAATTCCTCCTTTCAAATTTCTTTTTGAAAACATTACATACTATAAACCGATCCACTTATTCTTTGTAAAAGCTCTCTTTTAAAAGCTCCCTTCACATTTAAATACCATTACAGATTTCCAAAACCAATTTGTAAAACAATTTTATAAGTCTACAAGTCAATTTACAAAACCTCTTTACAAACCTCTAAAATCATTTATAAAACATTTCCCCATTTAAAACTTCTTTGATAAATCTTCTTTAAGAAAAATCCTTTACAAAATATCTTTTGCAACTCATCCTTTTAAATCACTTTAAATAAACCTTTTTAGTAAACCCATTTTTATAAACAAGCTATCGTTTACAAATACCTTTGTAAAATAATAATATAACTTGAAATATCATTTACAAACCTTAACCTCAAATTGATTAAAGAATTGAAATTAATTCAAAACCATACTTTATAATTTCAAAACAAGGCTTAGCAACCCTAATGGTAGTAATTTAAGTTACCATTTATTTACATAAGTCAACAAACATGTAAATGCCAATCATAGCCAAATCAGGGAATAACATAACAATACAACTCAACTAGCATGTACATGTCCAAATAACATAATAGCAGGATGGTGATATGTCATGCTAAATAGATGTCCAAGCAATTCGCTACTTATATCAAAATGAGAATTTATTCTACTAAACCTATCTCCGCACAATAAACAATTACATTATAACAGAATGGAGATTTATTCTACTATCAGATGTGCAAACAATCAACTTATAGCAGAACGGGGATTTATTCTGCTAACACATGTCCATACTATCAAACCATTTACATAATTCATTCACAATTATTTGTCTACTTAATGATATCGACATTTTAATATCTTGTGTTCAAAACCATTTTTGGAAGACAAGCGCCTTTCAAATAATTTGATTCTCGAAACAAATTATTTAAAAATTAAAACTCCCTTTTAAAATAATTAATTACAAGTTAAACTCTTTATTAAATCATAATCAATTTTTATTAAATTTGAACTTAATTTAATTATAAATTAGCAAATAATTAAACCTTTAATAAATAATTTATTTATAAATTAAACCCTTAATTAATCCTTTATTAATTATTAAATAATAATTTAAAAACTTTATTAATAATTAACTGTTAATTAATATCAATCAATCAATTAATTAATCTTTTAATTAAAACTTTAATAATAATTTAAAACTTTAATAAACAATTATTTTACATTAAAATCTTAATTAGTTTATCATTAAAAATAGTTGAACACTTGATTAAATAAATAAATAATTGACCTTATATTTGATTAATAATCAATTAAAAATAATTCATATACTTAACTCATAATTAATTAAGAATTGACCTTACTTTGAAAGATAATTAACTAGTAACTAATCTAAATTAAGATTAATGAACCTTGTTTAATACTTAATTAATTATTAATTACCAAGCTTAATTAATTAAAAATATATTATTAAAAATTAATTAACTTTCTAAAACATTTTTGTTAAGTTTATAAAACCTTTCCAAAATAATTTTAAAGTATAAAACTGAATTTTCAAAGAAGGACCTTTATCGAAACCTCATCCATGACAATTATCATTATGGGTGTCATACTTGCAAATGTTTCAGCTTTTCTCTTTAGAAACTTAATACTAGAAGCTTATTAACTTTTCAAAACACAAAACAAATAATTTAAAACCAAGTTTCTAACTTTTAAAATTGATTTTGATTACAACCCAAAACTCGTATGCTTCACAAAGGATTCTTCGTCAATAACCAAATCTAACTATAACTTTAATAACTTTTGTTTGCACAAAAACCATATAATTATGTCCATAACAACTTATTCATACCACAAACCAAGAAAACAAGATCACACTTTTACATCATTCACAAAAACCTAGACTTCACATTCAAGTATGCACTAACTTAACCACATGCTTTCACATATATAAGCAACATATATATGCATCCAAACCATACTATAATCCAACCAAACAATCAAATTATTTTATAACCAAATTGTCAATAAATGATATAGTTAAAAAAATTCAAAAATTAAAAAGTTTACTCACCAAAATTTTGCAAAATTCTTTTGAAAACTTGAAATACTTTAGAACCTGCAAAGCTTAGAAAACCACAAAATCAACTTGAAAATAGGTCATATTTTCCTTGAATTTGGCTATGTTACTCTCAGAATTTGGAATAGTGGTCAAAATAAAAGTTCTTGAAAATTATTTTTTCTACAACTTCAAAAGGAGAATCACTAGATTTCGATTTTTTTGAGAGATATATGGTCAAAAGAAGGGGTGCTATTTTCGGGCTTGAAAATATAGGTCCGAAAATGAGTCAGAAAGAAATATATTTTTGACCCAAATTTTTTTAGAAATTTAAAAAAGTGGTGTTACTGGATTTCTACATGGTTTGAAAAAAAGAAAATATTGATTTGAAGTATTCTAGAGGAAGTTGTGGCCGAATGAAGTGAGAGGAAAATGGATAAATAGTGTGGATTTTTAAACAAGTTTCTAAAGATTTAAAATGGTGGAACATTGGATTTTAAACTTAAGAAATTTTTTGTGGAGGCAATCAAAGTTATCATAAAGACATAAATGAGTTATGGAAATAAGAAAGTTGGAATGAAAAATGGAAAAGAATATCAAGAGATTTGTTTTATATAAAACACAAATACCATATTATCAAAATGCCCTAGTACATTACCCACCCCTCCCCCAAAACCATCCACTTGCCACCCCATTACCCATGTCCCTTCATGTTTCCAACAAAATTTCCTAGCCCCCCTTTCACTTTTTCATGAAATAACATGTTTAAACATGTTTTAAGTACTTTTGTACTTAATGTCTCCACTGATGTGACATTTCTTTAAAACTTTAACTTAATGTATTTATACTTAACTCTAACTAAATTACTAATCCATGTTCATAACTTTGCATATATGTGAATAGATATATATACACACACAAATGTGTACATAACATTTCAAATGAATTTTATATGATGAAATGTCGAAAGTTCGAAAAACGGTTTTCGGTCACCTTTTTCTGTTTTTCGTCAAATTATATATTTTGTAAACAAAATTTGAAAATGATTTCACCATTATTAATTATTATTTAGAAGATTTTTAATTTAATTATAAAACATTTGAATATTTGAAATTAATTAAATATTCACAAATCAAAGCAGTGAAAGTCAGGGTCATTACATTATTCCCCCTTAAAAAATTTCATCCTCGAAATTACACCTCAAGCTAACCTAGCAAACACTTAATATTGTACATCGATTTATATGATGTACATAGATCATTCATATACAAAGTCTGATTCGTTCTTTATTCGAATACATAACTTTTCCTCCGAACTAGCATCGCTCGTTGATTTTCTAGTGTGGACTCCGATCAGACTCCCTGATTAGGAACCTATGTTCTCCTTATAAAGCTATAAATATGATAGAAAACATCGGTCCCATATCAAAAATCCTCATCAAGTGCTCGCCATCAAAAATCGATTAATAGATCCTTATCCGGAATGGTGTGAAACACCTCAAAGCCATGTACTCGAATCTTTGGTCAAACTATATAGAAAAAAGAGATGATCTATGTCCAACCAACACACTTCTTTAATTGGTTCCCCCTAATACCAATTTTATTTCTACTAAATTATTTATGAAAATATTTCATAAAACTAAACATAGGTTCACTTGGATACTACTCCATTACTTCCTAAGTGTTTATATGACTATTCGATCCAACTATTCCATTTTGCACTTATTTCCGTGAAAAACTCAAGATCTAAATACTCGGTCTTATTTCAAAACCTTTTGAATTGAAACAATATATTTTAATCATAAGAAAAATATATATAGCCTAAGTAATTCTAAAATGATACTAAGGAACTGGGTACTTCCAAACAGTATCATATACTCCCTTACTAAGAAGGGTAATACTCAAGAGAAGTATTTACCATCCGAACACATCTCTTCCCAATTTTAATATTCGAGCCACTCGAACTAGTTAACTTAAGAATATTACTTTTATTCCACAATCCCATTTTTAAAACAATACTTCTCATATTTCCAACAAAACATTTATCACCAACTTGTTTTGTGTTCATTCAGGTTGAACTTGTTTTGATTATACAATGATAAAGAGAATAATTTACTGAGTGCACTACAACGTTCGTCTACGCAACATCCGATTGTCTCTTAGAAGATTATTCGATCACCACAAAACAATCAAGACGTCTTTTCCCCTAATCAATCCAAAGAAAATACTTCTTACTTAAAATTTTCATTCCCAAAATTCCCTTAACCAAAATACTTTTCAAATAATACTATTATTATCTTTCAAAGCCTTAAAATCATCTTCAAAAGCACCAGGATTTTAATCCTTAAGTTTTTAACTTAAATTCTTTTTAATTAAAGACACATTCCTGTGAATCCATTTTATAAATCAAATTTTGTAAAACATTTTTCAAATATTTATTTCAAATATTCTAGCTTTCAATAAACATCTTTTATTAAATCAATTTAATCCCACATTATCAATCGAACGCCATATAGTAAAAGTATGAAACTTTAATTCATAACGCAACAGAACAACATATATTAATCAACATAATTATTTACAAATTCATTTCCAAAATGGTACATCAGATACATAGATCATACACACACACACATTGGAAATAGATAATAACTAGCTAATGGTGAAGCCATCTACTCCAGCAACTCCAAGATGCAGTCGTGAGAAACCTGGATCACTTGGCTACTCATACAAATTTGAGTACCCTAGAGTTTTAGGGAAAGAAAATAAAACTCCACGTCAAACATGAGTCTGGTGTGAGTAAACTCAAACAACTAAATTATTTCTTCTAAAACATTTTAAAATCAAGGGTATCTCGTAAGACCACGCCACACATGGACACAGATGGGTTTTTACCTTACAATAACCAAAACATTTTTTTATAAAACCTAGTGATATTGTAATAGTGTCTAATGGTTCAAGTTAAATATGAATATAGTTGAAATGCTTAGATCTTACATTTCAACATAGTTAGGTACCTCTCAAACTATAAAGTCACATATTGGAGAATGGATTCCATACTATGACAAGGTAAGAAACTACCTTCTGATAGTACATCTCTTGATAAAATGCAACGGGGTCGACAAGAACATCTTGCTTCCTACCATACAGGACTGGCCTACCACTTGGCAAGTAGTACCGAATATGATCACAGATCACCCCACTTTGGGCCTCGAAGCATACATGAGTAGATAGTAATCGATCTAGATTTAGGATGACCATGCCCTGACGGGAACGACTTTCATGGGTCATTACAATATTCGCAAACCAAAGCATTTTTATTTTAATTATAAAACTATTCTTTGAATATTTAAAATTATTTAAATATTCATAAATCAAAGCAGTGAATTCAGGGTCGTTACAATTAGACAATTTGAGTTTTGAAGCAATGATTTGACTATGATTAGTACATTTGGAGAACAAAAGCAAGGATATTGAGAAAAGTTGACTTAAATTTGGAAGTTTCGAAACATTAAAAAGTTGATGAATATACTAAATTAACTCTAACATATGATCCAAATTATCCTTCTACCTTGCTATTTGAATTATTCTTTGATTTTGACAATAATCCATTTCATTAATGTTTTTGAGATTGTATAGTGATTTAAGAACTGGTTTTGATTGTTGATATATATGTTAATCATAGTAAAATATATTTTGAATATGTCATGCTTCCACTTATTTTTTTTTCAAAATATTAAGTTGCAGTAAAAATCATCGATAAGACTATGAAATTTTCCAATAGATGCAGGAGTATAAGGAATATATATACACAACTGAAAAATTTTATATACCAATTTAAGCACTATATTTGCGTACCTTTTAATTTAAATTAGTGCATTCTATCATGTAACATAATAAAAATTTAGGTATGGTGTAACTTATAATTCAAATTACTGTATTTTATTATTAAACAAAAACAAATTACATTTAATGGTCAGTTTGTCTTGATTGGTTAAAGCAAAAGGATAAGTCTTAAGACACAAGTAAGATGGTACTTCTCGACATCGACCTTCTTTTGTTTTTATAAACATGCATTATTTAGAGGGAGAACAAATGGTCTTAGGAAAATTCTATTCATACATCCAATATCATATAATATATACCATTATTTTTTCTACGAAAACCAATGACTAAGTTACCCTTCTTTTTAATTGTAATTTTGGTCTTCTACCTTTGATCCATCAAATTAAAGAATTAAAATTAATCATATTTGATCAAATTTATAAATTTTGATGAAGGTATTGAAAAATAAAATATCAGTTAAAATAACTTTTACAACTAATTGATTCATAGATATTCATTTTGGTGAATTTTTACTTAATTTAGTATACGGATTTCTATTGTTGTGTAAACAAGTTTTAAGTTTTAAAGGGGAAGATGATGAAGATGAAAACAAGGGTAGATATATAAAAGAGATTGTGCATGTAATGTAATTTTTGGTGTATGCTAGTTTATTGTAATTTCTAGTGCATGTTAAGAACTTGTATGAATAAAATAAGCCATGGTTTTACTATATAGTTTGACTATAGGTAAGTATGTTTTGTAAAGTTACATCTACCTAAATTGATGATTTTTCAGTTACACAAACGTTGGATGGTAACTTTTATAGATTCGAACATAGGCCATTAATTTAAAATGCAAGCATTTAACAAAAAATTATCGACATGAGAACCTTATAATTACATGGTAATGGAACTCTTATTGAGAAATGAAGATTTATATGTGCATGAATGAACTAAATTCTACAGGGATTACCATATCATAAAGTTAATTAATTATACATATAAATTACTACTAATTAACGGACTAACAATTGGTAAGTAAAAACCTATTAATGTTCCTTGGAATAAGTGTATAAGTTACAAATATTATTTACCGTGGAAGTCCAACCATTATAGTCATTGTGATGCACATAAACACTTCCATTTAGAATGATGTGCTTAATTTGTTTATAATTCTATTAGTAATATAAATGAATAATGTGGGCATTGACTATATTTATACAACATAATTAGACACTAAAAAAAAAGAAACTTTTGTAGTAGATAACCTTTATCATTTTGACATGTTCTTTTGACATGTTATATAAGAGAAGTGCATAACATAAAAACGTCCTTTTACTTCTTAAATTTCATTTTCAAATCATCATATTATATAGTTTTATGATTATAATAATTAAAACTACTTAATTTTTTCCCTTTCATTTTTAGAAGAAATTATAACCGTATTTAAAGATCATAATTGCATGTAAATATAACATTTTCAATTTAACAATTGACCTTCCTTTTGCCATTTATTGTTTTTTCTCATAATAATATTAATACATTTAAAAATTAGAAATAAAATAATAGCCATTTATTTTTTTAAATAAAGTTATCATATAAGTTGCATTACCTGTAAACGTGAAACCGAGTAAATAACACATAAGCATATGTAACTTTAAAAATTAATTTGGAGATTTCATTGAATTTAAATATGATAAAAAACAATTTTTTTTAATATTATTATTAGGAATTATATGAGCATTAAATAACAAATTTTAATTATGATTTATTTTTGGAGGCTAATTAGAGTATTTTTTGATTTATTGGATATTTGAATATATAGTAATTTCGAATGACAAATCATGATGAAATGACTTTGGAACCGACTAATGAGACTTTATGGTTATTAATATATGGAGTTGGATTTATTCTTGTGTTATGCAAATAACATAAATCTAACGACTTTTAAATGTAAATACGATGATGTTTTTAGAATATCAAAGTTATCATAATTCTATTTTGGAGAATGATTATTACCGGTTTTATTATTAAAGTTAATAAGATATTTTTATATAAAGTTATAGTAGAAAAGATATGTTTCAACATTTTATATTTTGGTTAATTTTGAGAATAGATTTTTTTTGAATATTTCGTACATGTATTGGATATGAAATGGTTTACAAGAAATGTTAAATAATATTATCATATTAAGGGATTGATTATATTGTAGAATTTGATTACTATTTTAATGTCAAACATATCCATGTTTGCTATGTGTGCATGCATTTAAAAATATAATTCAAAATGAAACATATTCTAAAAGATTTGAAATATTACCACTTTGTGACATGAATGAATTTATTAACAGTGAATAAATAATGGAATCCACCTATCTATTCTACCTACCTATCTATCTATTATTATTATACATATTATATATATAATAATAAAAAAATGAATATGAGCCCATATATATTCTTGCTTCTCATTCATTTTTACTCCCAATCCTCTTCTCTAGTTAATTTGAAAGAAAAGGTTTCACTTCTCCCTCCAATAATTATTTACCTTTCCAAACTCCAAATTAAATTTCCATTATATATATTAATAATAATATGTCCTTTCATTTTTTTTTATTTCGGCTATTCAAGAATGTTCCACATTCATTTTCTTTACTTACTTTCATCTTCTCAACTTCTCAATTAAAATAAATCATTTTCTATTTCATCTATTTATAAATGTTCCATGCTTATTTTCTTTTATTTCTAATACAATAATTTTTGTATTTCTTCGCTATCTCTTACGTTCAATAGTTTAACTCCAATGTTCAATACTATCTATGTAAACCAAACTAAGGATTCTTTCCAAATTTTTTTTAATCCATTTTGATTAGAATTCAATATAATTCACTAATAGTTATTCACTTTACCATTATCTTAATTATTTCGAATATATACATATTTTATAGTGATTATGTTTCAACCTTACTTCCGATGGTATTATTTTATGGGAACATTATTTAAAGTCCTCCAAAATAACCGCAAATTCAATTGAGATCGATTGTTAAGTTTGATTTTTTATCTATCTTTTTTTCCATGTTCAATTGGTTGATTTATTTGATTCCGTTTAGATCGATTAAAAATTTTGAATTTTATTTTGTTATATTTATTTTCATTTAATTCAGTGTTGAATTGTTGCTTTTGTTCTAAACTATTAATTTTATACCTTTGCTTATGGTTTTTTTGCCTCACTGTGTTTTCTTCTTATTGTTGTTCTGGTTCGTAAGATTATGAGTTTCTTTCCTTCATTTATTTTATAGGAGGTTGCTTGATTTATAAATAAATGGACATCATAAAATCTTTTGTAATTTCAAAAATCTATTATATGTAAAATTGAATTATTTTGTACTCTCAAAATTTATACATAAATAAAATTTCATTTTATTTTTGTTCATTGAGTAAGAATACAAACTTTGTTTCCTGTGTTTGTTTTGTATGTTATAATTGGTTTATTACTTTTAACCCATTTTTGTGACGCCCCACCTCTATACTCATACTAGCCAAGGATACTTCGGGGTAATGCTGTCGACTAGCACAAAGAAAAAGGCTGTTGAGGAGTGACCATGTGTGTAATTGCTTTGGGCGAGTACCGGTATGTCAGGTAGTATTACATGCATTTTGTTTCAAGAGGAAATCTGACGCATCAATTACAAACTCAAAGCTACTATATAGTGGCTTTGCAATCTTCAGAAACAAGTATAAAATAAGCATAACACAAATCAGTCACAGATATTCATATCACTAAGGCGGAAACAGATATGAATATAACACATAAAGGTGTACATCAAAGTAGTGGACAAATAAGATCCACTACATCACAAAAGAATAGGTACAAGTGTTAGACAAAAGAATATGTATACATCAAGGAGTCTCTATCTCGAATGTATAAAAGCAAAAACTACTAATCTAAAGTAGTTAGCCAAAAGTCAGATGATGGATCCTGATAAGAAATCAAGTGGAAGCACCAGTAACACCTCGGTTCGACCCGAGTATTATTTAAGAAGAAAATAATAAATGGATCATCTAGCTATAAATATCATATAAAATGAGATAGGATAAGAGATATGACAAAAAAGTATGATACCAATAATGCCATACCGTGACAAGTATACATCAGATAACAACAAAATTCATACAATATCTCAAGAATCTCAAACACCAAAAAGAATGTCATGTTCTTTAGATTATTCACTAAAACACCAATATTGATAAAGCTTATCAATATAAATCACAAAAATAGGTGAAACACAAATTCTAGAAATGATCAGTTAGAAATCCAGAAAACACAAAGGGGGGGCCTATCAAAAACGGGTGCATGAAAACTCACAAACACATGTATCACAAATGGGTCGCTATCCCATAAATTGAGCCGAAGCACCTCCAAATAGGGTATAGTCCCCCATTATAGACTATGAGCCGAAGCTCCTCCAAACAGGGTATAGTCCCTCATCGCGGACTATGAGCCGAAGCTCCTCCAAACGATTCGAAACTCCTCCAAACAGGGTATAGTCCCTCATTGCGGTCTATGAGCCGAAGCTCCTCCAAATGAGGCAAGGCTCCTCTAAACAGGGAATAGTCCCCCATTGCGGACTATGAGCCGAAGCTCCTCTAAATGAGCCGAAGCTCCTACAAACAGGGTATAATCCCCCATTGCGGACTATGAGCCGAAGCTCCTCCAAATGAGCCAAAGCTCCATAAAATCAGGGTATAGTCCCCACGTGGACAAAGAGACATCGCACATCGCTAGTCTAAACCACAAAATGATCAACATTGATCAATAAGAGGTGTGAATTACACTAAGTTAGTAAATAAATGAGTTTAGCTTCAGGTCTCATAACCACTGGTTTAACTTAAATATTTACGAACAAATTGTAGATTTCCACCCGAAAATTATCACAAAGATTGAATCGAACAAGTTCAAGAATTAACCAACAAAGAAAACGCAAGCGTTTCATACCACTTATTTTGCTAAATCGATTAATTAGATTTCTCGTACGAATGAGGTAAAGGTTTGTATATACTAATAAATTGGAAAACGGTTTTAAAAGCGAGCTTTATATTGAAAGTAAATGTTGAAGTCGTTTTGATGAAAGAGTTTGAGTATTTACAGCTAGTATAGAAACCTTTGCATTTTAAAGTGACAAACCAAAGAAATGATTGTAAAAACAATCTATCACCAAAAATTCACATACAAAAATGTGAATTAAATCCATAAAAATCGATATCAAATCCATCAAATGGATATTCCCATCCAAAGAAAGAAGTCGTCAAAGTTGATAATAGGTGATAATAACTAACCTGATCAACAAAAATCGATTAAAATTGGAAATCCACTTAAAAAATCCAAAATAGGCAAAATGAATAGTTCCAGACGTCTGGATTTTCAACCAGATGTCTGGATTTGGGTTTTGGAAATATATATTTTTCCATAAACCTTCCAGACATCTGAAAGGTTGTATCAGAGGTCAGACAAGTTGTATTAGATGTCTGAATGGGTGTACCAGACGTTTGACAGGGAGCACCAGACGTCTGACAAATTGTATCAGATGTCTAATTCTGTTCTCTACCATTTTTCTTCTCTCAAGGGACTATAACCAAACATCTGGACTTGATAACCAGACGTCTGGTCACCTGGTCTGGGCAACAGTTTGCCTAGGCCTTGATGGCCAAAACGATTCGGGAGCGGACGAGCAACAAAGACTAGGGATTTATGTCAAGCGACACCCAGCCTTATAGGCTCTTCGATACACCTAAATAACATGTCCAAACATCCATAGTAGGATTTTCATAAAATTGGACTTCAAAACAAAAAATTGAAAAATTCACCAAATCAACTCAAATCAAAAGCAAATGAACATGAATAGATGTTAGAAATTCATACCTAGCAACAAAGAAAGTTATAGACGTAGATGTGAGTTTAAGAACTAATCTTTAAACCCAAAAACACAAGTGAGAAGTTATAAAACAAGGTAAGATCAACCACTCTTCAATTTCAACTCAAGAAGCTTCAATCTAAGCTCATAAGAAAAACATTTCCAAGTTAGGGTTTATGAATTTCTGAAAATGGAAGAGGGATTGAGATGGAGAAGATGAAGAGGATGCTTACCTAAGCTTCTCTTTGATTTTGGAGCTAGAATCTTGAATTTCCTAGTAAACTAGGGCTTAGGAATTTTAATTTCCCTCTCTTTCCCCCATTATTACTTTAGCTTGAGAGTGTTAGAAAATGAAATGAATGAAGAGGAAAGGGGGTGGTGTTAGGGTATTATGTTGGGTTATTGGGCTAAAACCCAAACCCAAAGCCCAACAGAAAAATAAGAAATTCAACTCAACTCTAAACATATCGATGTTTTACTCAAAAAGGTCGCAGACGCCGTTTTGAACTCAACGGAAGTGGTCCCGAGTCCTTATTCGACTGTTTGCAAAAAGTATCATTTCAGACTTTTGTCCGACTAATGATGCTATATTTAAATAAATAATTTAAATATACAATCGTTAAATATGCGGGTTGTTATAGACTCCCCTTCTTAAAAAAATTGTGTCCTCACAATACTTAAGAAGAAAATAAAGAGTAACAACCATAAAGACATACAACACAAAAGAATAATTTAAAACGAGAATTTCACCGTAAAGCGCACGAGAGAGTAAGTCCGGATGTGTTCGCTCGATGAATTCTCTGGATTCCCAAGAACAATCCTTAGGATTGAGGACCATTGAACTTTCACAAGAGGAACATCTTTATTTCGAAGGCGCTCAACCTCCGAAGTAATGATGCGAATATGATGTTGCTCATGAGTCAAATTAGGCGAAACTTTAATTTCTTCAATAACACCGGGATCAAAATTAGAATCGGAATCCCTAAGGCATTTCCGTAGATGAGAGACGTGAAAAACGTCATGAATAGCAGAAAATTGAGCCGGTGCAACGATGTAGTACAATAACGGTACGCCTGAGAAACCTGAAACTCGAATAATTTGGAACAACGATGTAGTACAATAATGATACGCCAGATGATCCTGCTAAAAAGATCATTCCATTCGGACATCATCATAGAAACAACCGCTCGTTGTTTACAACTAAGGGCATCCGCAACACGATTTCCCTTTTCAGGAGTATAAAGAATATCAGGATCATAAGATGCAAGGAACTCGAGCCAACGTTGTTGACGCAAATTAAGTTCCTTTTAAAAAAAAAAAATATTCCAAAGATTATGACCGGCGTAGAGAACAAATTTCTCTCTCCAAAGATAATGATGCCAAATTCTAAAAGCGAAAACAATGGCCGCGAGTAATAGATCATGAGTGGCATACCTAGTCTCGATAGGCTTTAATTATTTAGAAGCATAAGTGATAGCACGTTCCCTTTGGGAATCACAAGAATAGGAGTATCAGAAAGGAATTCTTTCAATTGATCCTCTTTCCCGAAAGGCTAAGACTTTCAAAAATTATAATTATCCTTTTATAATCTCCTTTTTTAGAAAAATTTACAATTTACTGTGTCTGACTGTCTCATCAAAGCGTTTAGGAGATTCCTATCGATAACGTTGATCAAGCACATCGACTAGAATTCTTAAAGTACTCAATGGGCATAACAACACAAAATCATCTTCTATATTATAAAATCATGTCTCTTAATTTTTTTAAGAATATTCTTTGCTAGTTTAAGAACAAAATCCAATTATACTTATATATATCTTATTAATAAGATTTGCAAATTTTAAATTATCGTTTTCATCCAAAACCAATGAATAAAAGGATGGTCTCATCGAAATATTCACATAATACTCGATTCATAAGATGGATGAAATAAGCTGGACAACTCGAATAACATCACGAGTCACTCATAAGAATCCTAACGAGTGCAGATTGTGGTAAGCGGAATGCTATCCTCCATAATTCGTAGCTGATGAAAACCGATGGCAAGGTCGAGCTGAAAAGACCTTAACACCGCTCAAAAGACTGCTTAGGAGATAATCCTAAGACAAGCTCAAAGATACTGGGAAATTCTCGAACTATTTGAATGAGGGGAATAACATCTTCCTCAACAAAGTGGGTCTAGAGAATAAAATGATGCCACCAAACTGGAATCAAAATCATTAAGAAGAATAAAAATCTGCTTAACAGATTGAGAATTTCGAAGATGGATAGTACACTCGGGAAATAGGATATGGCTTCATAATGATTAAGCCAATCCTTTCACAAAAATCAATTTCGAAACCTAAGTAGCACATAACATGCAAATCGGATTAGAAAGCATAATCGCATAAAATAATCTTGACATTTTTACAAAGTAAACTGAGTGTCACGGATGCACCAGCCGGATTCGCAATTCTCAGTGTAGTCATCAAGCCCAAAATGTTTAAAGAAAAAGAATCAACAAGTTTTTATGATATAAAATAATGAGATGAACCCATATAAATAAAAGAACACGAATAGGATAATCACAAAACAAATGTCACCAAGGACCGAATGAGAAATACCTTGACCAAGAGAAGTGTCACTAGGATCTTGCAAAACATTCAGTTTTCCCTCCTTCTTACTTTGAAGTATGGGGCATGTAGAAATATGATGACCCGAATTTTTTCAATAGCGACAATAAAGGGGTTATAGACACTTATATGCATAATGGTCCGTAGAACTATAATTCTAGCATTATCCACGACTAGAGGTAGGAGTCTTTGCTACCGAAGTTGCCTACCTCCCTTTCTTGTTGGGATTAGGGCTTTTGAACTTAATATGCCTCTTGTCGTTGTTATTGAGTCTCCTTTTGGAACCTCCAACATCACTATCACTTCCTCTATCGACCTCTTCTAGTCGAAGAGTGATATCTACAAGCTGGTTGAAAGGAACTTCTAGTTTCAGAGGTAAAATCTTTTTGGGGTTCTTACTCAAAGCATAGATAAACCTTTGATTCTTTACAAGATCCAAAAGTTGTTGGGCAGACATGAATACACCATCCAGAGAAGGACTGCTGGATTGACCAACGCTAGGACTGCCATATCTAACCATTTCTCTTCTTGAGAAAGAAAATAGAAGAGGAAAAAAGTTATTCTCAGAATGAATATCAAACAAACTTGATTGATAAAATAAGGAATCAAAAGAAATTAGGATAGAACGGGTCCTAAGACTCGGATAAATCTTAAGGCACGATCCCTAAGAAAGACTTAGGACAATGATCCTTGCTATATTCTATATTGTTCCGACGTTTGACTTTGATACCAAGTTGTGACGCCCCACCTCTATACTCGCACTAGCCAAGGACACTTCGGGATAACGTCGTCGACTAGCACAAAGAATAAGGCTGTTGATGAGCGACCATCTGTGTAATTGCTTTGGACGAGTACCGATATGTCAGGTAGTATTACATGCATTTTGTTTCAAGAGGAAATCTGACACATCAATTACAAACTCAAAGCTATTACACAATGGCTTTACGATCTTCAAAAACAAGTATAAAATAAACATAATACAAATCAGTCACATATGTTCATATCACTAGGGCTGAAATAGATATGGATATAACACATAAAGGTGTACATCAAAGTAGTGGTCATACAAGATCCACTACATCACAAAAGAATAGGTACAAGTGTTAGACAAAAGAATATGTATACATCAAAGAGTCTCTATCTCGAATGTATAAAAGCAAAAACTACTAATCTAAAGTAGTTAGCTAAAAGTCAGATGATGGATCCTGATAAGAAATCAAGTGGAAGCACCTGTAATACCTCGGTCTGACCCAAGTATTATTTAAGAAGAAAATAATAAATGGATCAGTCTAGCTATAAATATCATATAAAATGAGATAGGATAAGAGATATGACAAAAAAGTATAACAATAATGCATACCGTGACAAGTATACATCAGATAACAACAAAAATCATACAATATCTCAAGAATATCAAACACCAAAAAGAATGTCATGTTCTTTAAATTATTCACCAAAACACCAATATTGATAAACCTTATCAATATAAATCATGAAAATAGGTGAAACACAAATTTTAGAAATCATCAGTTAGAAATCCAGAAAACATAAAGGGGCACCTATCAAAAAATGGAGCATGAAAACTCACCAATATGGTATCACAAATGGGTCGATATCCCATAAATTAAGGCAGAGCATCTCCAAACAGGGTATAGTCCCCCATTGCGGACTATGTGCCGAAGCTCCTCCAAATGAGCCGAAGATCCTCCAACCGAGCCGAAGCTCCTCCAAATAGGGTATAGTCCCCCATTGTGGACTATGAGCCGAAGCTCTTCTAAATGAGCCGAAGCTCCTCTAAATGATTCGAAGCTCCTCAAAATAGGATATAGTCCCTCATTGCGGGCTATGAGCCGAAGCTCCTCCAAATGAGCCGAGCCTCCTCCAAACAGGGTATAGTCCCCCATTGCGGATTATGAGCAGAAGCTCCTCCAAATGAGCCGAAGCTCCTCCAAACAGGGTATTGTCCCCCATTGTGGACTATGAGCCGAAGCTCCTCCAAATGAGCCGAAGCTCCATAGAATCTGGGTATAATCCCCCACGTGGACAAAGAGACATTGCACATCGCTAGTCTAAACGACAAAATGATCAACATTGATCAATGAGAAGTGTGAATTATACTAAGTTAGTAAATAAATGAGTTTAGCTTCATGTCCCATAACCACTGGCTTAACTTAAATATTTGCGAACAAATTGTAGATTTCCACTCAAAAATTGTCACAAGGATTCTATCAACCAAGTCCAAGAATTAACCGACAAAGAAAACGCAAGCGTTTCATACCACTTGTTTTGCTAAATAGTTTAATTAGATTTCTCATACGAATGAGGTAAAGGTTTGTATATACTAATAGATTGGAAAACGGTTTTAAAAGCAAGCTTTATATTGAAAGTAAATGTTGAAATCGTTTTGGTGAAAGAGTTTGAGTATTTACTACTAGTATAGAAACCTTTGCATTTTAAAGTGACAAACCATAGAAATGATTGTAAAAACAATCTATCACCAAAAATTCACATACGAAAATGTGAATTAAATCCATAAAAATCGATATCAAGTCCATCCATGGTTTTAAATCTCCTATATATCGCCCGAGATCTCCTCCGAGATCTCCTTTTCACACTTAAAGGAGACGAGGCATCAAATCTCCTCTATATCTCTCTCGACATCATCTCGTTCGAGATATTCAAATCTCACCCGATATATGGATCAAAATCTCATTCCGAGATTTCACTCGAAATTATACATTTTTATTATTTTCCATAATGTTTTTTATTTTCATATTGATTCAAAAGAAACTACTCAATCCAATTATAATTTGCCAACTTCTTGAACATATTATTTACTTTTTTATCTTAATGAGTCATAGCGAAAGGTTTCACTTTTTTATTATGTTCAAATAAAAGGATATTATTCAATCATTACCAAAATCAATTAAACTAATCAAGCCACTACTCTTCTTAAAATATTCATTTTTCCATGTAAATCAAGTATGTTACCATTTTTATATTTACTAAGAAAGTTATTACCGTTAAATAAATTTTTGACATGTCAATTTTAGACACATAAGTACATCCGAGATATTCCCGAGATGAATTATAAGATCCGAGATATTAATCCGAGATGTACACCCGATATGTACTCATCTCGTCCGAGATCTCCCTCGATACGAGATAACTTGTGTAAAAATTCCGAGACGAAACGTGACCGAAATCCGATATTTGAAACCTTGGGTCCATCAAATGGATATTCCCAAAAATCTAAAGAAAGAAGTCACCAAAGTCGATAATAAGTGATAATAACTAATTGGACCAACAAAAATCGATTAAAATTGAAAATCCACTCAAAAACAACCAAAATAGGTAAAATGAACAGTTCCGGATGTCTGATTTTTTAACCAGGCGTCTGGATTTGGGTTCTGGAAATATTTTTTTTCCAGAAACCTTCCAGACGTCTGAAAGGTTATATCAGTCGTCTAACAAGTTGTATCAGGCGTCTGAAATGGTGTATCATACATCTGACAGGGAGCACTAAACATCTGACAAGTTGTATCAGAAGTTCGATTCTGTTCTCTGCCATTTTTCTTTTCTTTAGAATCTGTAACCAAAAGTCTGGACTTGATAGCCAGACATCTGGCACCTGGTCTAGGCAACAGTTTTCCTAGGCCTTGATGGCTAAAACGATTCGGGAGCGATCGAATGAGCGACAAAGACTAGGGATTTATGTCAAGAAACAACCCAGCCTTATAGGCTATTCGATACACCCCAAATAACATGTCCAAACACCCATAGTAGGATTTTCCTAAAATTGGACTTCAAAATCAAAAATTGGAAAATTCACCAAATCAACTCAAATCAAAAGCAAATGAACATGAATAGATGTTAGAAATTCATACCTGACAACAAAGAAAGTTATAGACATAGATGCGAGTTCAAGAACTCACCTTTAAACCCAAAAACACAAGTGAGAAGCTATAAAACAAGGCAAGATAAACCACTCTTCAATATCAACTCAAGAAGCATCAATCTAAGCTCATAAGAAAAATAATTCCTAAGTTAGGGTTTAGTAATTTTTGAAAATGGAAGAGGGATTGAAATGGAGAAGATGAAGAGGATGCTTACGTAAGCTTCTCTTTGATTTTGGAGCTAGAATCTTGAATTTCCTAGTAAACTAGGGCTTAGGAATTTTAATTTCCCTTTCTTTCCCCCATTATTACTTTAGCTTGAGAGTGTTAGGAAATGAAATGAATGAAGAGGAGAGGGGGTGGCATTAGGGTATTATGTTGGGTTAGTGGGATGAAACCCAAACCCAAAGCCCAACAGAAAAATAAAGAAATTCAACTCAATTCCAAACATATTGATGTTTATACTCAAAAAGGTTGCAAACGCTGTTTCGAACTCAATGGAAGTGGTCTCGAGTCCTAATTCGACTGTTTGCAAAAAGTATCATTTTGGACTTTTATCCAACTAATGATGCTATATTTAAATAAATCATTTAAATATACAATCGTAAAATATGTGGGTTGTTACAATTTTTTTGGCAAACCAGATTTCAATTAAACTTAGAAGATTCAAATGAGGACAAAATGACTTGAAAACTGGAAGGCGCACTAAAATGAACTAAGGAAATAGGTCAGGAAAATTCCAGTCAAAAATATGCTAATTCCATAACTCTGTATCAAGTTATCACCATAGGTTAGTACCGAGTTATCACTAAAGCAGCTTCAATTGGATGTAGGAGATTGAAATAGCATCAGAGTGACTTGAAACTTGACATGTGCACTTAGGAAAACACAAGTTTGAAGTGGTTTGGCCCAACCATTTAAACTCGGTCGCGAGTTGTCCTATAGACTGGGTCAGACCTATGAGTGCTCACCTGGTGACCTCTCGGACTTCATGCATGGCTCACTCTACTCCATTGCTTTATACTCAAGTGATGGTATAAGGAATTGATGATCTACTCTATGTATTGCCTCAATATGAAAGCTAAAAAGATGGATACTAAAGAGATCATAAGATTCAACTCGAAGATAATTGGAAAGAGGATAAATAAATCATCTAGATGGAAGGAAGAACTTGTAAGGCAATTTGCATAAAGTTTAATAACTCGACATCGAGTTATCATGGTAACTCGGGTGAGCTTGCAGTTTTTGGTGAGGCTTCGACCTATCTTCTGACTTCGTTGCTACTGGGTCTCTACCTCAATGGTGCCCAATTCTCCTATAAATACCAACATACCTTATACTAAAAAGGATATTCTTCTTGTTCTTTCGGTTGGATCTTCTTCAACACTCTTGGACTTGGAGCTTTCATTACACTTTCTTCAACTTTATTCTTCACAAATAACATTCTTAACTTCATTGTAAATCTGGGATCCACTCAATTATGACCAGATCGGATCTAACTAGTTGTAATCCAGAGAAAGAATAACTAATAAAATAAATTTAAGTGGACATAGGCTAGAGATTATGCCGAACCACTATAAAAACTTTTGTGTGTTCTTATCTACTTTTTTTTTCTTTTACTCTTATCTGAACTGGTGCTTTCATCTTGATTCTGGATGCTGATCCATTTTTTGGGTTAACAATTACTATGTAAACATCAAATAATTTTAGTTTTGTATAATCTATTAGATGTAATGTTGATCTCTATTCAATTCTTAATGATCTTACAGATGAGGTAATTGTCCGTTATTTTCTACAAAGTCTGTTAGAAGTTATGCTATTTTAAATTTTACTCCGGTTTATTATGGAAAATATTGGATTGAAAGTGTAGATAAGAACAACGTTTATAAGTAAACTAACTTTAAATATAAAGGTTCAAATCTAGTGATATCACCATGCAACTGAAAAAAGAATAAATAGTTATCAGTTTCATTTAATTTGAATTTAAATTAATTAGAGAACTAATTACAATTAAATTACTTTCAATAAAATCAAATTTAGTAGGAAAATCAATTGCACAAGTTTAAATAACTTTTGATTTTGTGAAACATTAATATTTCCTTTTAAGTTTACTTAATTACATATTTTATGTACCTTTATTATATTATGTAATTCGTACTCATATTATTTGCATATTTTCAAATAAGAAGTTGGAATCATTGAAGTTGTACAATATGCAGTTGATGTTTGAATTCCTATAACTTTAGGATATTTTGTTAGTAGGAAACTTGATATGTATCAAGGGATACAAGAATAGAGAGAAAGTCAATTGATAGTATGATTTTTGATGATTGCACAGAGGTAATTTCCTAAACAAAAGTGATTTTATTAATTTGTTGTTTGACGATATTATTCTTTTCTTTTGTATATATTATGTCTCATTTTCTCAGAAAATTAAGTACAATTTGTAAAAAAATATCCACATTCCATGGAATAGTGCAGTGGAACACTATCTGTTTTGAAAGAAATTATAAAAGTTTTGGTTCTTATAAGTGTTACAATCAAATATAACAAGCGACATATTACATATGTACCCATCAAATATTATTTTGGTTATAATACTAACCATTCATTCATTATATAATATAAGTATGTTAATGTTGAACCATTATTCTTCTTTTTTCCCCTCGTAAGTTAGAGAGTTAAATACTACTTTTTTAGCAATTAAAATATTTGTTTTACATATTTTCCATCCTTACATTAATTTTGTTTTACATATTTTCCATCCTTACATTAATTACCACATTAGGATTAAGTTGTAACGTACTCACTTCATTTTATCTTTCTATCTCTTTCCTAGTATGTTTTTATTACATATTATCATAGTACATTTAACCTTTAAATGTTCATCCTTCCTTTTATTTTCCTAAAACTCAATGTCTATTTTATTACTCTATGTATTTCTTTTACATCTTTCAAATCCATTTGTACATTAATTTAATTTTATATCTTTCCCACTCATAATTATTTTGTTTTATTATAATATTCTTCTTTACATCGATCCAAACCTTAATTTATAACTTATTCAACTAATTTTATTATCTTGTAATTTGTTTATCCAATATATAATCAAGATGAAAAGATTTATTCTATTTATGTTGTTGATTGATTATCATTTATTTAGACACTATAATAATTTCATTATTGATCCTACTAATATTGCAACATTATTACTTATGAGCATGTTTCATAAAATTTCCTTATATGTTTCATAAGTTTGAATCCTGTATTATTTGCTTCTAAATTTTTTGTCATAACTATATATTAATTGCTAGTTTGATTTTCTGTCTCTTTCTTTCAGAGTATTTAATTTCATGACTATCCATGGTGGTTCAATGTTGCACAAAAAGTATAAAGCTTATGAGCATAGTTTAGTGGTTTTATAACTTTTTCTAATCATACTAAAGTATTTTAATTCTTGTTTAATTTTTTCCTTTCTCTTCCTATCTGTTAGGGTGTTGGATTTCAAAATTACTCATAGTGGTTTAATGTTATGCTAAAGGTAAAAAATTGCATGCTTTGGTAGTAGTAAATATGCATTCATATCCCCACTTTTTATTTATGAGTTGAGTTAATTGTAATTTTACCACATAAGATTAATAAAAATAATAATTTCTTAAATTGGTAGAAGGAGCAACAATTATTTATAACGAATCGTTAAATGGTGAATCATTTTGACTAAGGGGAATGAAAAGAGTCAATTTCTAAATTAAAAAGGTTTTGTTGAGGGAAGAATCAAACAAAACATTCTCCTTTATGAAGTGTTATTAACATTACTGAATTGCCATTTATACAATCTCTCTCTCTTTATTCTTAATTTACACTTTACGTACATTATTACACCATACAATTTTTATTTTCATATCCAAACCCTAAACACTACATATTTAATCTTACGACTATGGAGGAAAAATTAACTTAATCTTAATTTTTCCAATCTTATAAAAATCTAAAATAGACAAAATAACATGGGTATTAATTTCTTTTCTTTTGTTCAAAATCACAATTATGTTTATGGAAGAACTTTAGTATATTTATTTTGTGAATATCAAATTAAGATATGAGATTTAATATTAAATTAAGCTATGAGATTTTGAAATGGTGGAGGGGTATTATTAATATGAAGTGTTATAACTTTATGCTAAAAATGACTATAGGTTTGGAGATTCTTCATTTGACAATTTCCTTTTTATGTCATTTTTATTCTTATACTTTGGGTAATAGTACTTTTTAGCATAATATTTGATACTTGAGCTAAAATTGATTTAGTGTGAGTTGTCACTAACTTAAATTCAATCAAATCAAATTTAGGGCATATATGCAATTAATATGGTGATTAATGAAGAAATTTATGTCAAAATGAGTTTCTTATCCATTTATTTTGATTTAACTTATTCCTACAAAGTATTTTGAATAAACAAAATAAAAAAAAGTAAAAGACATATGAAAAATGAATAATACTTGAGAAAATATATATTCATGTTGGTTCAATGACCTTGGTTTCCATAATGCTATAAAAAACTAATTTATTCCTTATTAAATTACCATTTACATGGTAGATATATACATATATATATATATATATATATATATATATATATATATAGCTCAAATATCACTTGATTTTTTATGCTTTGGTACATGTTCAAAATGACTTCTAAACTTAAATATATTATGTAATTACATAATAAAATAACTTAGTCTTCTCCTTCTAATTCTCTCATAATATTTTCATTTATATCATCCATATTTTAAAAAAATTAGCATGTTTCTTTGTCCACTCATTATTATTTTTAAACCAAATTCCACATATTCGAAATTCTTATCCAATCACTTCAAAATCATTATCGATATTTTCAGTTAAGCATTTGCAAATTTAAAACATTAAGAACTTGAATAACGTTAACATTTCAGCTACCAATGTGTCATTTATTTATCTAAACAAACTTGTTATGCATAACTAGAAACTAGAAATTTATCGAATAATTATTCGCTTTAGCAAAAATTAATAATTTTAGATTCTAACTGACAATAGCATGATAATGTTGAATTTGGATGATTCAAATATTCATTAAAAGGGAAAGAAATTAATTAATTGATTCAATCAAATCAATTAATTTAGCTGATATATGAAAGGATATTTTAAGGAAATTAATTAATTAGTAAATCAATTAATTAGTCTGCTATATGAAGAAATAAATTATTAGGTATGGAGAATAAAGGAAAGATATGGAAACGAAGATTACGCCATCTATTTATACTAAAATCAAATCACGCAAATTGGAAAGATATTTGCGTAATCAGGAAATTGATTTGCTTAATCTCCAAGCAACCCTTCATTATCAAGTCTATATAAATGAAGGTACTTTATCTTCATATGAACAAGCAAGTGTAGTATCCACCATTATTCTTTCCTCTCTCTTTTGTACTCTTTTCTTTAGTGAAATAAAAAGTTGTTGGGTCTCCGTGGACGTAGGATATTCATATCCGAACCACGTTAAATCTTCTGTGTCTTCTATTTCTGTTATTTTTTTCCTGTAGACCGCATAATTCTTTTAAGTGTCATTGGTATCTAAATAGGCAATACTAGATCCTGAACAAATAACCGCTTCCGCTAAAATTAAATAAAATAAAAATTCACTACAGATAACATTCACATAACGACTAAAAGCTCTATAAAAATAATAACAAATTCAAATAATACCTTACTTACCTAATGGAATTTATTTCACATATATAATCTTAACAAAAATAAACCTATAAATATATACATAAGTACCAGATTATATTCAACATTCTAGCCATGTTAAACCTTAGCTGGACAAGGACATTCCTCAAAAACTCATATACGTCAGGTCTATTACTTACATAGGTTTTGTTTTAGATTTTCCTATAATATTTTGATGAATTTTATAAATTTTGAATATTGAATAACTTTCTACTAGTTTCATTTTATCCGATAATTATTTTTTTCTGATTATATTTACTTGATGCTAATAAAGACAAGGAATCAATAAAGAAGAAATGAGAGAAGAATCTAATTTATGGGTTTGGGAAGCTCCAATGTCGTCATTTCCCATTAATTTTTTTTCTTTCATATTTTAAAGTTTCCAACTCTTTATATTGTAGTATCAGTCTTTGTACCATAGTTTCATCATATTGACTGGCAATATTAGTCTCCTTTGTAATTGAAATTATGGAATATGAAACAATGTTTAGAAGAGTAAACCAGATCATTATATATTATCATTGGACATTCCTAAGAGTTATAGTTTTGTTGTAATATGTTTTATAACTCAAATTTTTTGAGTGCTTGACATTATTCCTTTTACATCTGCTAATCACATATAGATTATTGTACAGTGGTAGCATATGAATAATGCAACTCTATTTTATGTTTTTATATATGCATATGGTTACTTGAATTGAGCTATTGTATATTAGTTATTTTATTAGTAATGATCTCCTAAATCAATATTTTAGCCTTATAGCTTAAAATTTGATGTATGCATCAATATAATTTATAGGTGTATTGCGTGATTATTTTTATCTTCTTTTGTATGGTGTATAAATATAGTTGTACAAACGTACATAATGACATACAAATGTGTTTTCTAGATAATTAATTTTGAATATTCAAAATATAAAGAATATTTAAATGTAAAATATATCAAAGAAATAATGATTTTACTTATGTCAATCATAAAAAAATAAACTCAATTAGATTTATAAAAAATATAGTTGCAATTTGTATGCATAACATAGGTTCACACTAGTATAAGTTATAAATTACATTATGACGATGGTACGATGTACACAAGAGTATAAAGTAGCAAATTATGAGACAGGTTTGTCCTTAAAGTAAAATAAAATGATGGATATTGAAAGCAAAGAGATATGTATTTATGAAGAATATTTATAAAGGATGATACTATTTACACACACTTAGACACTTACTAATGCCACTTAAACATTTAATAAAATTAAAACATAAAATGTACTTCAAAAACCAATCATAAATTTAAAAAAGGATCGGAATTGAATGTGATTGATCATGTGTATAAATAGAATTAATTCTATTACTAAAACAATTATTTTAAAACTTATAAATCATTAATGCAAGAAGTAAATGAGATAAAAAATGTATGTAAAATTATGTTATCAATTACAAATAAGAAGTTTGACGAGCTAAGATATTAAATTAAATTTAGAATATGCATGTAAACTAATATTTTGTAAACTCATTAATTTTCTTAGGAAAGGATGATCATAACAATTAATTGTATTTTACTATGTCATAATGTTTATTATTACAATTGGGTTTGTCATTATTTTTTTTATTTCCTACTGAAAAAGGAACAAAAGCAATAATGATTGTATAATTTTGATCGAAGAAGTAATGAACATTTTTTGCGATATTAGATCATGGCATCAAATTTGAGCAGAAAATTATTGATTCCTACTTTAATGTTAAAAAGGATTACACAATTTACAACAAAATAGAAATCCAATTAAAGTTTAAGTTGATAATAACTTAATCGCAACAAAATTGGCTGGATTCATATAGATTGATGAAGCTTTAGATGGAAAAGCATAAAATTGGAAGTGGAGGAATTGGATGGAAATTTTTTGACTTTGTTATTAGATGACAGAGTAAGAGAGGAGAAGTTGAGTTATGGTTTTAAGGAAAAAATGAAAATGGTGAGTGAGCGAAGCTGTTTAGGTGGATGAAAATGGTATCAATTTTTATAAGTCAAAGGGAATAAGGAATTATTTGAGTATCCTATAAGTATGTTAAAATGAGATATTAATACTTGTCGAAGGATATACTCATATGATTTTTGAATATGAAAATTGGTAATTTTGACTGATGTGTGAGCCAAAGGAAAATTGCGGGCTTCCGAAAATATTCATTTGGATTATAGTATAAATTAGTGTACATAATGTTTATAAATATGAGGATTATATTTAATTTACAATATATGTATGAAAGTTAAATTTTAATCAATATTGACCATATTTTTGTTGAACATATGTATAAAAATGAAGATTCATATAGATTTATATGTTTTCCCCCTCTGTTTGAACTGTGTTACAATGCCCTATGTTCGCTTGTCACGTTTTATAAGTGCATACTTTTAAGAGTTTAGGTATGCATGATAGAAGAATGGTAAGAGTTGAATTAATTATTGTGTTAATTCATTATGTTTTTATTTAATCATTGTTTTTACATGTAACGTGTTGATATTTGTCTATATGTATGAAAATACAAAACATGTCAAAATTGTCTTGAATGTGGCCAATGATAAAAATTAATATATCGATCTTCATTAGTTAGATTGCACATGTGGTAACAACTTTATTAGGTTGTTTAATACGAAACATGGTTCCTCATGAAAAAAAAGAAGGAACTAGTTATGATTTATTAAAAGTGGAAAATAAGCACAAGGACAAACTTTGAAAAAAATTTAGGCAGAAGGACAATGCTAATTATTGTTAGCATTTTGTACAGTGTAAAACTGAATATAATGCTAGTTATAACTAGCAATTTGTATAGTGTAAAAACAAAATATAATGCTAGTTATAACTAGCATTGCCTTTTAGCCTATTTTTTTTCAAGTTTGTCCTTCTCCCTAATTCTCTTATTAAAAGGTGTTCTTCCAAACCGATTTTTTGGAACTGCGGGGGTATATAGCTAAAGTGGGTCTATCACGGTTAGAAAACAGTAATGGACATTTGATATTTGATTATGAATTTCTTCTCATCCTTCTAATTTGAGATAGTTGTTTTGGGAATTTCACTTGGGAAGTGATAAATGCAGATTATTTAAGCCAAAGTAAGAATATTTGAAGGGCGTAAACTATAAGGATACGACTCATATGGAAAACTCTTATTGAAGAAGGTAAGAAGCTCTGGATTTAAAGTATGTGGAAACATTGGAGAAAACAAGGTAAGGCAACCTTGGCATGCTCGTCCAATACGCAAGCTACCAGATAGGACTTCATGTCCGGTAGCCATGCCATCGAACAAGAATTCCTGTTCGGTAGGAGGAACACCAGATAGGAATTCATATCCGGTATGGAGGCCACCGAACAAGTTTTCGTGTCCAGTATACAAGGAGTTTCCGAGCCTAAGAGGTGTGGTAGCAGAACATAGCCATGAAACTATCTAGGTCCACCCATCAAGCAAAGTACCCCCAAACCACCATCCAAACACCAGACTAAACAAGGCATTTAAGGAAAGGAAATCTCAAATATATGGAAGTTCTTTATTGTATCTTCTATATATGGAAATAACAAGAACCGAGCATGTTATACGAGGAAAGTACCAAATTTATCAGTCTAACCTCCCTATCTCTTCACTCCTATAAATATACAAGTTTCAAACAACAGTAAGGACGATTTTTAAGAGCTACCAGGCAATGTCGAACATAAAGCGCCGGACAAACTATGGGAATGACATATTTTATTTAACATACAAATTATTGCAATGTTGATATATAAAGAAGGCAATAAAAATGAACGGCGGATGTACGTACCTTTCAGCTAAACCACTATAAATTTGTGTGTATTTTATTTTGTTATCAATTTCTATTTTTTCACTACTATAAATCGATTGGAGGTGTTTGTCCACTTTCTGTGCATAGATTTTAGTGTTCACCGAGAAGTTGATTCTTAACATGCCTCCGAGATCAAAGAACAAGTTGGTGCTACCAACAGGAGTGATAACCAGACAGCTACTAATCATGACAACAATTCATCTAGCACTCCAAAACCAGACATTGTCACTAACGGTGAGTTGGATAGAGTTGTGGTAGAGCTCAATACCGGTTCATTGCGCAGTAGTAAGCTATTGTGGACTAGATCATGACATGCTTAGGGCAAAAGCTGCCTGTTGGGCACAACACTGAAGTGCAAGGATGATCCCAATCTAGGGTATCTAGAAGGCGAAGGAGGTCATATTATTGTAGTGGATCTGATTGGGAGAATTGAGGAGCTTGAAGGGAAAACACTGAGGAAGTAAATTGAGTAAGAATTAAGCCTGAAGCTGCATCCATGTAAAGGTTCGAAACTGACCCGGCTAGGGGAGGTGCTGGGCCAGGACTAGCTATAACCAAACCTTCTCGATCCAGTGACACTCCCCTTCCTTAGCTGAAACTGCCACTAAAGGAAGGGGATCGTACCATAGTGAACGATCTCAAAGTCGGGATCGAGATGGAAATCGCATAACAAGTCATTACTGAAGAAGCAAAGGTGGTGTTTCACATTTAAGGGGAGGTCGATGTATTTTCGCTCATTGCCTGAACCAGAAGACCTAATGGCATGGATCACTAAGAAATGTGTGCAACGTGAACAAGTAGAACGAGGGATTAGGGCGAGAGTTGGTCGCCCATTCTCTATAGAAATAAAAACCACCCAAAACCTTAGGGGCTTTCGAATGCCCGCCATAGATCCTTACCAAGGTCTGACTGGCCCCGTAGTACATTTGTAGCAATACACACCACATACGCTAATGAGTGGAGTAATGTATGGAGTCTTGTGCAAGTGCTTTCCCTTATTCCTAACAAACCTAGCAATGATGTGGTTTTGCCGCCTTCCTTTCGGTTTAATCCACTCATAGACGATGTTAAAGGAAAAGTTTATCAGCCGATTTGGTTGCACATGGAACAACCTAAGGACCCATATTCACTATCAAATGTGAAGCAGAGAGAGGACGAAACACTTTGATGGTACTTAACTCGCTTTAACGCTCTAGCGACTAGTGTCCAAAATGTTAATGAATGCTTAACTCTTATGGAACTATGTGGAGGTGTGCACCTAGGCATGACGACCACTTTGCAAGATTTCTTCTATGAAGCAGCACAGTTTATGAGGTTGGAGGAACCCATGGTTGGGCATCAGGCTAGAATGGCTATCAAGTCATCGAAAACATCTAATAATGTGAATGCTACGATAAAGGGCAACAAAAGCAATTTTGTTGAAAAGAAGGATAACTGCCAAAGTGGCTCTGGTGAAAAGTGAGTGAAATGGAATAAATTCAGGTATGGGTCAAAGTTCAATGCTTCTTTGGACCTAAATGATATCGTGCAAAACAACTATCTTACAATGCAAACGGAGTTTGAATACAATAGGCCCCGATTAAGAAACAAGACTGAAGCGGATGCAAATATGAGAAAGTACTATAGATTTCACGAATCTCACGGAGATGAAACTAAAGAATGTCGTCATTTACGAGACATTATAGAGGAATAAATTTGAAAGTGGAATTTGGAGCGATATGTCAGAAATCCTAATGCTTCCCTCATTCCTACATGGCAGATCCCAAAGCAGGCCCCTCTAGGAAATAGAGGAGAAGGAACCAATACTAATCGCTAGAAGGATGGGAGTTCGGTAATTAAAACCATAGTTGGATGACCTCATGTGGCAGACAAGTGTTAAGTTGACATGGAAAGATATGCAAATTCCCTAAGATACGGGGACGCTTTTGTTAGATAAGAAAATCTTCAGTAGTAGTGACTTACGTGGGAAGCAGTATCCTTGCACAAACCCTCTGGTGATTTCAGTGATGCTCGACCCAATGGAAGTACAACAGATTTTAGTGGACAATGAAAGTCTGATCAACATTCTATTCAAGGATGCATTTGATAGGATGGTTTGTCCATAAAGGATGTTACGTTATGCAATTAACAACTGCTCATATTTACATGAGAAGGAAAAATGCCTTTAAGAAAGTTGGATGTGTTTGTTGAGCTAGGAAGTCATCCCCGATCAACCATATGAAAGCAAATTTTCTTTTTGGTGGATGGATTCTCTGCGTATAACACCTTCCTGGGTTGTCCCGCCTTATTAGATTTTCACGTAGTGGTAGCCCAGTGGTATTGACTATGAAGTTCCTTACGGCCTATGGAGTAGGGGCAGTAGAGAGAAACCAGGACGCTCCCATAAAATCTTATATGGAAGAGCATTGAGAGAATAAACATATGGAAAAAGGGAAGAGCGTAGAGATCACTCTCCATGCCAAAAAAGTGACCGCATAACAATCAAAGGAGGGCACCTGCTCAGGTTTGTAAATGATCCTTATATGAATTTGACCCGAGAGACAAAGGAGAAAGGGCCGCAATGGACCCTAAAGAGGTGGTAGAATTTGCGAAAATTGATAGGAATGACCCAACTAATTTGATAAAGATTAGATCCAGGCTAGAATGTGATATGAAAATATAATTGATGGGATTCTTTCGAGACAACCAAGACGTGTTCGCCTGGTCTCATGCATATATGTGTGGAATTTCCCCATCAATTGCATGTTACCTATTGTATATCGATCTAAGGAAGCATCTAAGAAGCAAAATAAGAGGAGTATAGTTCTTGAACAGTCGCCAACCTTAATGAAGAGGTAGAAACTTTATTGGCCGATCGATTCGTTAGGAAATCTCACTACCCAAATGGATTACTAACCTAAATGGAAAATGTCGAATGTATCAACTTTTGCAACTTGAATGACACATATCTTAAAGGTGTTTTGACTTTCGTCAATTGATCAACTAGTAGATGGAATTATGGGACATGAGCTCTTATCCTTTATCGTACCATATTCTAGGTACAGTTAGATTGCGATGTATGGCCCAGACCAGGAACACACTAGTTTCATAACCGACTTGGGACTGTAGTGTTATAAAATCATGCCATTTGGATTCAAGAACATAGGGGCAACGTACCAATTCTTGGTTAATAAGATGTTTGCAAGTCAAATTGGAAAGACTATGGAGGTATATGTCGTTGAAAGGTTAGCAAAATCAAAGAAGGCTGAGGACTACATTACTCAACTAGATGAGTTGTTCTGAGTTTTATGATATTTTTGGATGAAATTGAACCCATCAAATGTTACTTTGGATTTTCATTTAGAAAGTTCTTAGGGTTTATCGTACATGCTAGAGGAAACGAAGCTAACTCGGAATAAATCCAAGCTTTAAAAGACATAAAGATTCCCGAAACACGAAAAGTAATGTAGAGTCTGAATGGCAAAGTGGCAGCATTGAGCAGGTTCGTATCTAAGGCTACGATAATTGTGTTACATTCTTTGAAGCTTTAAAGTAGGAGAAAGGAAATTTTATCTAGATAAATGAGTGCCTGACTGTATTCCTTAATCTACTAGAGTACTTGTAGAAGTGTCGCTTATTTCTACGCTAATGGAAGAGGTAGATTTATATCTATACTTAGCGGTGTCAACACACACCTTGAGTGTAGCACTGGTCTGGGAAGAAGATCAGATGCAGCGACCAGTGTACTATGTGAGCAAGTGCTTCACTGGACCAAAGTCTAGATATCATAAGCTAGAAAAGTTGTTGTATTGTCTCCTAATATCATTATGAAAACTAGAATACTATTTCCAATCTCATCCAATTCGAGTGTAGACAGATCAACCATTGAGGTAGGCCCTACATCAACCGCACAAGATTACCTATCATCTAAGGATAACGATGAAGGACAGGCTCTAATGGAATTGATTGTCGAGTTTGCTAGTAGAGACGATGAAGTTGAATTCCGCTAGGAGGAAGCTATTAAATAGCAAGTGTTCATGGATGGAGCTTTGAACGAGCATGACTCTGGTGCTGAAATAGTGTTAACAACACTCGAGGGGCGGAAGCTGAGCTACAAAGTATGGTTGTGGTTTGAGGCAACGAACAATGAGGCGTAATATGAGATGCTTATAATAGGATTAGAGATGGCTAAAGAATTGGGAATAAGGTCACCATGCGTGCATAGTGGCTCTCGGTTGCTCGTTAACCAAGTGCTAGGGGAATTTCAGGATAAATGAGAATGCTTGGCATCTTATTTAAGAAAGGCAAAGATGTTGTTTAAAGAGATGGAGCATTATGTGATCAAACATGTTCCAAGAGAAGAGAATCAAGATGCAGACGAGTTGGCTAAATCGGCGAGTTCTGGAGGTGGACCACTATTAGGATTAATACTGGTAATAACCCTACCAATCAATAGTTTTAAGGAGTTGAATGTGTTTGCGACTATGATGAGGCGGAAAACTGGATGATGTCGATCATAAGGTATGAGTGAGGGGATCTTACAGGACAACAGAAATGACGCCAAGAAGCTCTTGCGAAATGCACCACGTTCCATCATTCAAGATAGCATGTTGTACCAAAGGGGATTTTCTAACCCACTATTAAAGTGCAGAGTCAAAAGGGAATCCCAAGAGGTGTTGATAATATATATCTAGTAATTTGAGAGACCACACCGAGGAGCGAACTTTGGCTAAGAAGTTGTTGCGATATGGGTACTTTGGTCGACGTTCGTTCATGATGCGATGGAATATGCTAAGTGGTGTCACAAATGCCAACAGTTTCATAGATTGGAAGAGGCCTATTTTTCAAAAGATCGAAACACGTTTCCGATCTAAGGTTGCTCCTAACTAAGCAGATGCATATGGTTTGCCATTGGTCTTTTACGGTTTGGAGAATAGATCTGACTAGTGAACTTCCATGGTCAAGATTAGGGCTAAATATGCCATAACATCAATTGACTGCTTTACTAAGGGGTCGAAGCCGAACCGATTACTAAGGTGTCATTAGCCAAGGTTATAAATTTTCTAGTCAGGAATATGATATGCAGGCATGGACTTTCACTTCAGATTATCTTAAACAATGGACAATAATTTGGTAGTGAGGAGTTTACCAACGTCTACCGGTAGCATAGGATAAAGAAGGGTTTTTCCTTAATAGCATACCTGCAAGCTAATGGACAGGTGGTAGCAGTCAACGAGTTTCTTAAGACCCTCATAAAGAAGCGGCTTGAAAAGGCAAAAGGAGTATGGGTGGACGAACTCCCTCTAGCACTATGGGCCTATCACATTTCTTTCTAAACGACGAAAAGGTATACCCCATTTTCCTTGGCCTATGGGTCAAAGGTGATGTTACCCATGGAGACTGATGTGCCATCCCGTAGGAGGATTCATTATGACCAGAATAGGAATGAGGAGTTATTGAATATGTCATTGGATTTGATCGATATGAGGGGCAATGAAGCTACTTTGAAAGCCCCGATGCATAAGCGAAGGATAGCTAAGCAGTATAACACCAAGGTCAAACACCACAATCTCAAGGAAGGGGGATTGGTGCTGAATTGGATATTCCTTTATTTGCAGGAACTCGACCAGATCTGGGAGGGATCGTATGTCATTCATAAAGCTCTAAACAATGGAGCTTACATCCTCAACATAGTAGATGGGACTGTGTTTAGAAAATCTTAAAACACACAAAGCCTTCATTGTTGTTTTACTTAATCTTTATTGTCTCTCTTATTTTCTATTCAAATACTCCTATTTTGTAATTAAAGCAATCACGCAAATGATTATCAATAAAATGTGCATTCTTCAAATCTTATTGTGTTAGGTGTCTCTTGATTATGCATGTATTATTGTGAACACCTAAGCTAAGGGATAAGACATAGCCGTTCGCTTCGACTAATCCAACACCCATCTACGAACAAAGGTAATGAGGTTAGGTGACCGAACCAGAAAAATTCGCATTTGTACCAATTGAATTTTATAAAAAGCTTTACAGATTGGATTCTTTTAAATTCGAGGGCAGTTTGCATCACCATGACATGGATCTTACCTGTAGACACAAACTTTGGCCAACAATGGTGAACCTAACTTACCCGTGGTCAGGACATGACCATCGATTGGGTAGATTTCCATTATCGATTGACCTTGAAAAACTCTGGTCAGGGATGGCGAACTGGACTTACCTGTGGTTAGGACATGACCATTGATGCGGTAGTTCGCTATTGATGATCAATCCAAAAAACTCTAGTCGGCAATAGTGAATCGGACCTACTAATTTCATGACATGACCACCGGCTGGGAAGGTTTCCATTGACGAATGGCCCAAAAAACTCTAGCGGGTAATGGTGAACCAGACTTACACATGGTTAGGACATGACTATCGACCATGTCGTTCGTTGTTGACGATCAGCTCTAATAAAACTTTGCTTGGTAATGGTTAATCAGACTTACCTTTGGTCAGGACATAACCACCAATTGGGTAGTTTGACACTAACGATCGACCCTAAAAAGATTTTGGTTGACAATGGCGAATCAGACTTTCCCATGGTCACGACATGACCACCTACTTTGATAGGTGGTGATGGATTGGATTTGTCCATGGTCAAGACATGATCACCTATTGTACGGTTCAGCATTGACGATCAACCCCGATATCTCAGGGAATGTCCATAAGCTCGTCATTGCTGGGACAATTTTGTGTAGAATGTATACAAAATGCACACAAGGAATAAACAAAAGAGAAAAATAAAAATAGCAGGAAAGCAAGTTATAAAATGTTTCTACATCCAACATCAAACATCAAGATATCTACAACGCAAAGTCATAATCACCAGTGCACAGAGTCATAAAAGTTGTCAAAATTGAGTGTGCATAGTCAGAATGTTTAAATACACCAAAAATGAGAAATGAACTGTACCAAATAGAAAATATTCAACCATATAAGCATCACTTGAGCCGAGATGAATGACCCTTCATAGATTGTTTAGGTCCAATGGGCTCATTCTCCTTTTTATCTCCCGTCGATTTAGACATAGCGACTGCATCAAGCGTGGTCTGCTTCTTCTTAATGACCTTAAGCTCCTCCATTACCTCCAATTTAAACCTTGAAATTTTCTTTGGGAACTTATCCATTATACCCGCTCTAATCATTTCATCTTTGTTGAAGTCCTTGGTTGATTCATTATATAGCATGTGATCTCAATGTCGGTATCCTCCTTGAGAGCAATAATAATCTCATCACGATTTTCCTCCGCTGCGAAGTATGATGGACATAGGCCCTGAAAATGAGGCTTTAGAAGGGACATAGCTCTAGAAGGATCCATCGTGAGCGTATCACCCACACGAAAATGAGGGAGGACTGCCAAATACGGCCTTACCTAAATAGGCTCGAATATACTGACCAGTGACTCGTGGGTTAAATAGAAAAATCGTACGTCCATTAGGAGAAGATGGAGCATCATCCTGGGGCTAGGAATCATCATAGGGATGGCTTTGGATAGGCATGTCTGTAGAGATATTGTAACTTGTTAGTAGAATGCCATGCACGGGGGCGTAAATAACCGGTTTCGAAGTCTGATATTGGGTAATAGCCCCTGAAGCAGAACCGCCATTTTTCCTCGCTTCCATATCATTTTCTCCTTTTGAGTCCATTCGTCAACTGCTTGCTTTATGTTAGCCAAGCGAATGACATCCTTTTCCTCTGTAGAAAAGCGAGCCAAAATTGCCTCGAGACTAAAAGGTAGCCCCCCACTTGTTGTCTTCCTTTGCTTTCTTAATTAGTCTCCTATAAATAGAGGCCATGACCTCTTCATAGTCATCCATCCATACCATACTTCCATTACCATACATTTATGGATAAATCCCATCCAAGAGCTCTTCTGTTTGATCCAACTAGATGTTTATCCCATCACTGTCTACCCAAAGCTTCTCAACTATCTTTTTTTCGACCTCTTATTCGATGGTCACAGCCTTAAGTCTATCCGTAAGAGAGGCTCTCTCACTCTTCCAGTCCTCAGCCATTTTTTCAATTCCAAAAACCCAGGCTCTACTCGACTAGCTATAACTTGGATTTCATCTGGTCTATTTGAATATTTGGCTTTAACGTTCTTATAATCCTCAAACAATCATTTTGCTTTGGAATTATAGTATTCCTCTAGCACCCTGAAGTCAAGAGCATGGTCCTTCTTTAGCTTTGCCAATTCATCAGAGTGAGGACTCATGAGTTTCTCAATCTCCTCAGCTTGTACCTCTTTAGTGCTTCCAACATTGTTTAATGATCTACGTCTTTTTCATGTGTGGCTTCCTGAGCTCAAAAATCTTCAAGCTTTGATCAGTATTTTTCCTACCAATCTCCTTACCAGCATTAAACACTTTAGCCTAAAACTCCAACAATGCCTTCGCACCTCTTAGCCCATCCTTGAGAAGGTCCATCATGCCAAAAATAAGGATATCAACAAGTAAGCGGGTAACGGGATCCCTCGACTGATATGGTAGCTGAAACTCATCCTAGTTAAGGTCGTTAGGATCTGTAATGATGTTAGTCCCTTCCTTATCCTTCCCTTTCTCCTTATCCATGTAGGGGCCATGATCACTCCTCATATGTTTGTCCTCTCATGCTGCTTGGATGTCTCAGAATGCGAGAGAATAAATGGCGAAGGCTTTGGATATTTAGATGGACGAATAAATGTCCTAGATCTAACTTGCTGCTAGGAGAGCGAGATCTTTATCGAGAACCACAATGCTAATGCTGACCGTCTTCGTCTTCGATCGAATAATAAGAAACCATCTCCCCTATCTTAAGCTCTATGGCTGGCTGCTTGATGTTTTAGCTTGGGCCAAAAGATGTAGCTGCCTTATTAACATCCATCGTAGGGACATTTAATTTTAACTCTTTGAATTTAAACTGAAGCTTTCTCTTCCTTGAGCTTATACTTCCTATGGAAATATATAAGGATAAAGAGTTAAAATCGAGCTATAGCTAAGAAATCCATTAATGTAAATAGGAAAAGAAGGGGCGTGTGTAAAGAGTGTGTTGCGTTTAAACAAATCTTTAGGGTCCTCGTGCATCTCCAGTGCTCATTGAATCTCCAACCAAAGCAGAGTCTTCACAAGTAAGCCCTAGTTTGGGATCTTGTAGAAAGTCAGAGACCGTGATGTACTCTAGGGAAAAACCTCTTATTCCTCAGACCCAAATGTTTTGTTCAAAGCCTCTTCAATGTCAAGGTTGGACAATGTGTCAAGTCCAATCTGCCTAGAAGAATGGACTTTACTCTGATCTGAGGTGGTAGCATCACTGTCATGAGAATGTGGGCTCGCCTCCTCAGTGGCCTTACTACCAACACTGTCATCCTCCCGCTCTTTTATAGATTTTAAATGGCCAGTTACATGGGGCACAATCCTGAAAGAATCTAGCTCTGAACCTATGGCATATGTGTGCACTGCAGGGTCGGCACCGGAAGGGGATGACATCAAGTGTAACACCCTTAATTTTTATATAGTAGCATATAATTTAAATATTTAATTGTGGGATAATTAAATATGAAGTAAAATAATATGGGATTTGCTATACAAATCAATTTATTAGCTTGGCCTTTAAATAATACAATGAAGAGAATGTTTTATAAGAAATATAAACATATGGGTAAGGAAGGGTAAAAGAGAAAAGAAAATAACATATCATTCTCCCCTCTCCCTCATTCATTTTCATTTCATTTCATAAACAATACTAAAAAAAGCAAAGGAAATAAGGCCATTGTTAGGAATTCCAGAAGAAAAGAAGAAGAAAGCTAAGATAAAAGAAGCTAAGGCAAATATCGTCATTTCTATAAAGGTTAAGGTGAATAATATGCATCCATCTTATGTTTTTATGTGTTTCAAAATATTTACGCTCGAAAGGCCATATCGTGCTTCAGATTGATGTAGGGACCCATTTAAGCGATTTTGTGTTGGAATAGGCAAAGTTAAATGACCCGCTACCGGGTCATTTAACTAGGTACCGATTTAAACTGTTTTCTTCCTATAAATTTAGGACTTAGTGCAACTTTGGTTTTTCACTTCTATTCATTTGAACTTCCTGCCAAGCTATTTTATACCCAGTCACCTTCTTGCTCACATCCGCCCCAACTTTGCCTTAATTTAAACCGTTTAATACCATTGCCGACCAACTCCAATGTTGTCGTCTCCTTCATCCTACCACTGCCGCTTCCTAGCAACATCGTCGCCGCTATACCTCATGCCTCAATCATTTCAGATCCTATTTAACCTAAAACCCTAGTGCCCGAGTCAATTTGAAGGCTGGCGATGAACTATTTTGTGATGGCTTTCATGGCAGTTGTGGTGGTGATGATTTGGATCTGGTCGGTTTTCACTTTGAGGGAGATAGTTGGAATTTGAATTTGCTTGATTGGTGGTAGAGTTGAACTTTTACCCCGACCAAATGCATACCATTTTGGAACTAAGTTTTGTTCTCTAGTTCCAACTATCTTCCTTTGAAAATTTGGCTAAGTGTTGATCGCCAAGCGGAATCTAGTACAAAAGTTTATTTGCAAAAACCGAATGTTTTAGATAATCCCATCGCACAACTTTTTCATTTCTGCACTTCTAGTGATCTTGAAATGAAAAGCTATCTACGTCCCTTCGGACAACGGATCCATGATCGATTTTCAATCGATAACGGGTAAGTTGCCAAAGAAATAATTTTAAACTACGACGGGAGTCCTTTTTCAAGTACAAGCAAACTATCTACAAAGGATGGTCCGCTCATGATGCTCAGGACACTGGATTCAGATTGCATAGATGACACACTACACTTGCCTCGGTCAATGCTCAGAATCCGTTTGGTCAACACACGTCAACTTCCTTTGAATTTCAGGCGTTGTTCATATGTGAATTTGATTCAAAATAAAACATACCTGACAATGCTGAACTTTGAGTTTTATTATCTAGAATGACATGTTGGTCACCTCGTCTTAAGCCTGGTAAGGGAGCGTCGACAACTTCAGAGGCTGGTTCCATAACAACCCCGGTATCACCATATATTCTTGCCGGACCGAGATAACCGGCCACGTCACAATATTACAGTCCACTTGTTCCAATGGGATCTGCAATCAATTAGTTACCTCCTTGACATAGAATTCTGCATGACCGACCATGACAAATACCCTCTGTCCTTTCTACTAGATCACTCCGTAACATATGTCTTCAAGATAGCATTTCGGAAGACGATGTACTCTTGCCGAAAAGAGCTTAACTTGCATACAACCCTCCACCGGACTTTACTGCTTGTAACCGTTATATGTGCTTTGGTGGTGTTGTGCCACTATTTAACTGAATCTCGATGGTAGTGCTATAAAAACTTGGACTGGTGTCATTTTAAGTACATTTGAACGGTTATGCACTCTTAAGTTCTCTGTATGTCCTGTTTATGAATAGACTTAATCGGTCTCCTAGACTCAACGAGGTAACTTATCTCCTTCACTTCAAAAGAAGAAGAGATTGTCCATACTACTTGATTATCGAAGCATGGAAGGGATGCAGGTTGATAGAAAACCTTCATAATAAATGCTCAGCTTTTAAGAATGAATATTTCTTCATTTGATGTCCGGAGGGGTTCAACCATCTCTGGCTGTCATGAAGTATGCATCCACTTATTAGCTTCCTCCATTCTAGGAGTTCTACATCTCTAACTTGCTTCATATTTCATTATAGATATTCCAGCTTGAAACAACAGCACCGAGCATGATGCAACACTCAATATCTTGAAATCAGTAAGAGCTTCCAAGTGCTTGTGGACTTTTATCTGATTAATGAAAGGCGTATGGGTTGCTTCACTCGGGGAGACCCGTTATGGCCGAGTCTCCAGCCCTAAGTGACTTTAGAATGCAAACCCATTCCTTTGCTTCGTCTCATAGCTCCCATGAGAACACTCTGGTAGTGTAGTTGGTCCATCGGGTAAAGCACAACCTCGAATAGCCCCTAATGTTGAGATCGATCTGCCCGTCGAAGAAAATATCCTGAGGGATAGGGATGAATCAAGTAGGATGCCCCCAATCTCAAAGGAAGACAAGTCAATTCAGATGAGAGAAAGAGAAAGGAAATAATCAATGGTCATAAAGAAGGAGGAAGAAGATGCACACGATGACGAAGCTAGTGATTTTCACATCACCAAGGAAGGGGTTGAGTATTACGGTGAATCATCAAAAATGAGCCCTGATCTTCCCACTTGATTCGTCCAGAACAACTAATTACTAAAACAATAAATCTCGAACTTCCTATCTCTCCTCCTCAAGAACCATTAATAGTCGAGACTTTTCAGTCAATTGGGTGCCGAGTTACCAAAAATCTAGGAGGAGGTATGACACATTTGTACCCTCTTAGAGACGTCGCCATTAACCCAAGCGAACTCAGGGAATTCACAATCAACGATTTTATAGGCAAGATTTGTTCGGATATCACTCTATCTTCGAGTGTTTTAATACACGAAAGTGGAGAGACTCTGACTTTGAAACCATGCTGATACAGTTGGAAGAGTATATAAGGTGTCATCTACACTACACATTCCACTTTAGAGTCATAGACACACATTTCTACGTTGCATAATGTTTCAAAGTTTCAATGCTAACTTTATTCTTTTTCTTGTTTCAGGTTCCATGGGTCATGGTCTATTCAATCGGTTATATGAACACTACAATACTTATAGGGTCAGGTTTTGGATCCAGCCAGCGCCCTTAATGTGAAAACAAAGAGGAGAGAAGGAAAGATAGAGAAGCTAAGGACAAAGCCTACTACACGGAGAGAGACTAAGAAGGGGGAGAAGAGAAGAAGGGACAGTGAAGTTGATGCCCTCGATGATACTCACAAATTCCACAAGTACTCCCATGATAGCCGTGGGACTACATCATCTATGACTCGTCCCTGCACAGAGGTTCAAACTGCCGCGGTACAAGAAATCCCATCCTTTCTGGACATAACTACTGTTGATGCTCCTACTTCTAAGCGTGGCAAGAAGTAACACTTCTGTCGGGTCCATCTTAGCTTCAGGCTGCTTACCCACATTTATTTTTGTGTAGGGTTAATTTTGATTAAAATAAAATCCCATTAACAAAGTTGACTCACTTCAAAATCTTGAGGCACTCCGCAAGGACTTCGAAATTGGATTTGAGTGGCAATGTGTTGTCTGAGCTCTTTTTGATGTAAACCAACCTAACTACTAGTAGATACTTTCTTTCAAGGAAGAAAGGGATGATCATGACATAATGCTCAAGGACCATGATAATAAAATAGCTCAATAGAAGATTGATAGAGACGCGGATTTGGAGGGAAAGTTTTCTAGTGAAAAATTGGTGAAGGAAGCGACCAGGACACATGAAAGAGCGCTCCTTGTAATTAAAGATCAGCTCAAAAATGCTCATATGGAGTCATTAAAATTGAAAGAGAAGATCACTTAAGGAGAAAATAATATTAGATCCTAGGATCAGACTATTGTCGAATAGGCAGCATAACTTACTCAACTCCGCGAAGAGAATGCAAAACTGGCCAAGGAGAAAGAAAAGATTGAATTTGACAGGTTGGCGGTCGAAATCGATCAATTGATCACTTGGTCGGAACTTTTAGATCTCTAGATAGAACATAACGAGATGGCGACACAGATGGATGCTACCATGCTACACTTCTATGCTTACACCATCATGAATAAAGGAAGTTTCATGGGGCTAGGAAATAACTACCCTCGACTTTTCGCCATCGTCTAGGAAGAAGTATTGATTAGGTCACCGCGAGTCAGGGACATGCACTCTGAAGAAGAACTCATGGCCACCTATCTCAATTCGAAGGACATATATTTCCTTATAGCTGGTAAAGTGATTTTAAAAGAAAAAAAGAGAATGTCGCTGCTGAGGCCACTATTGAGGCTTTCGCTGGTTCGAGTTCCTCGAGTCTAGGTGAGACATCTGCTCCCAAGTCTCAGGGCTAGCGACCATTCCCTTGTCTATACGGGTTAGTTCTACAAGCCCACACTCTTCCAGCTTTTAAAGCTCTACATGAGTCATACCTTCCTAGGTTATTGAGCGACCCATCGAAATGGAAACTGGCGAATGGGATCTCAAAGTAGAAGTTTATAATCAAACTTCAGGCTTAGGTATTTCTCTCATTTCTCTAGTACTCCAAAAGCTTCAGTTCACCCCGAAGTCATTTACTAGACTATAAAACAATATTTCCCAACTTGTAGGTCAACTGCCGCTCCCGTGTCTGCCCTTAGGTACCCAGGGCTCAAGAGCCACTACTATCTTCACCGCTTCCACCACTGTCATAGCGGTGGTTTCTAGCTTAATTCTAATTTTTGGCTTCGGCCCTGACCATACTCTAAGCAAATGGCGAAATTGTAGAACTTGAAGGACCTCTCCATGTCTCAAGAGGTAGATATAACAATCACATATGTGTTGGATCCAACTGATAAATAGACGATAGCGGAATAACTTAAGAAGGAGAAGGAGGAGCGCAAGTTAAGAAGGAGAAAGAAGAAGTCAAGGGAAAAACTCCAACTACAATCAAGGTTCGGGAGCTAAAGGATGGAGGCATAGTCGTTGGAGGATCCGAGGGATCCGATCCTTTCATAAGAGGAGAGTCAGCTCACTTGAATGGTGGCACTACTCTGGTAAGGAAAGAAAAAGGAGGTCAAAGTCAGATACCCGTCTAGGTGAGACTAAAAAAGGTGGCCAGAGCAAGGAGAAAGGGAAGAATTAGCAATATGTGTCCCAGCTAGGCGTTTTGAATTTTGTGTCGATGTGTCAATCGAGACCGTATTTTGTTTCATTTTCATTGTGTGATGTTATTGTACTGGATAAATTTATATTTTTCCTTTTTTGATGTTCAAAATAGGTTGGTATTGTGTGGGAACAACCCCAGCTATTTGTTGCGTACATAAAATGATAGTAGCAATGAAATCTTAGCTTTTTTGTCGTAATCCCTAGTGTATACTTTTTCTGCATTCTATGTACTATGCCTATTTGTGTACCATTGACTGCATATAAATAAGATGATTGTCCACCTACAATCTCCCATACTATATACCGCTATTATGTATGATGTGTTTATTTACCGCGGCTCTATGCATGTAAATAATGTAACATGTTTATTTACCGCGACTCTATGCCTGTAAATAGCATTAATGTATTTATTTTGTGTATTATATTACTTATGTTATGACCGCCATGATACTCCGTTCAGCATGATATAATTATGGTGTGTCTCGGTTTTTCCAAATCCGTGGCTATTTTCTATTTGAGCTCAACTGAGCTCATGTCGACCATGTGTTAATGTGTGCGCCTCCACTCCATAGGGTTGATTACTTCGAACGCTAGACTTAAGCATTTGATAAGAGTCCAAGTATTCTAGGCAACTATTCGTTTACCCCTAGTCTAAGTTATGTGGTAGTCCCTATCTCCAGGGACTTAGGATTTCATCACTCGATTCAAAGCGTTTAGTCCTTTTGTTGTCACCTATCTCCGGACGGCTCTTGGATCCTAGATGGTTTGGGATGATTTTTTCCATCGGCACAATAGTTAACTTCTCCCCAATATTACCAGAGCGACGTTAGTCCTTGGAAAGAATAATGGTTAAATTTCCTCCAATCCTGCAAAGAGAAGCTTTCCCGGTGTTTCCAAGGCAACGCCGAAACTTAATAAATTTGATAGCATCTCAGTGTTGCAAGGGTAACACTAATAAATAGAAAATAGAAGGGTTTCCTAGCATTGCCGGGGCAATATTGCTACTTAGGAAGTTAGGATCTATTTTCTCGTTGATTCGGTGGCGTAGGAGTCCATAATTCTTATCCGAAGACTAAGAAATACTTTCTCGGTCATGTGGCTTATTAAATTGCACATAAGAGTATTGCTCATAAGAACATGGTTCTATTGGTCCAACGGTCTATTTTATGGCACACAATAATATAGCCCTTCCCGACATTATTGGAGCAACTTCAATTCTCAAAGAATTGGATCGATTTTCCCTATTGATCTAGCAATTTGAGTCGATTTTCCCCATTGAGTCGACAACTTTAAACCTTCCCGATGTTATCGGATCAACGTCAATTCTCAGAAGGTTTGGATAAAATTTCCCCATAGATCTAGTAGTTTTGAACCTTCTCGATGTTGCTAGAGAAATGTCGGTGCTTGGAAGGTTTGGAACAGTTTTACCTATTGATTCAGCAGTTTGAGTTGATTTTCCCCATCGACTCAGTAGTTAGCTTACAATAATGTGGCTCCATTGATTCAAAAGGCCAGCTTTATTGAAGAAATAGAAGAAAACAGGCAAGTCCTGCCTATTTATAGTGCCTCTAATGTCCCTGGATAGCTTATTTGTGAAAATAGGAAATATATAAATGGTATCAAATGTAGTAGTACTGCAGCGAGTCGCTATTCCAAGCACATGGAATAGGAGTTCCATCGACACTCGCTAACATTAATGTTCCATCTCCAAGTTTCTGATCAACCACATAGGGTCCTTCTTAGTTCCGGCCAAGCACTCCTTTACCCAAGAAGATTCATTTCAAAACAAGTTCTCCTACTTTAAAGGTATGGTTGCAAACCTTGGCATTGAAGTATCCTCCACTCTCTTCTAGTGAGCAACAGTCCATAGTTCGGCTTCCTCCTGCTTCTCATCAATCTAGTCGAGTGATTCGAGAAGGAGCCGCTCGTTCTCTGTTTGATTGTAGTGCCTTCTACGATGAGAGTGGACTACTACTTCCACTAGGATCATAGGCTTTTAACCATATGCCAAAGCAAACATTGAGTGTTTGGTCGTAGATTTGTGTGTCACTCTATAAGCCCATAGTGCAAGCGGAAACTCATTAATCGAATTTCCTTTAACTTTTGTGAGCCTCTTCTTTATGTTGGATCTGATGATTTGGTTCACTATCTCCACTTGCCTATTTTCTTGTGGATGTACTACGGTGGAAAAGCTCTTCTTGATCCAATAATGCTTGCAGAAGTCCTTGAAGTCAGCTCTCGCAAATTGAGTAGCACTCCAATCCTGCAAATAATATTTTTCATTACAAAGTTAATCACTTTTTTAGTTGTAATCATGGAAAGCGGTTCTGCTTCAGACCATTTTGTAAAGTAATCAACTGCAACGATGGTGTATTTGGCTCCTCCCTTTGCTATTAATAGTACGCCGACTAAATCGATCCCCCAGATTGCAAACAACCAAGGGATGACCACGTAAGTTCCAAAGACAGGGTCTATGGAATCTTCGCAAATCTCTAGCATCGATTACACTGTCTGGCGTAGTTTGCTTCATCTTGTTTTATTGTCAGCTAGAAATATATGTAATGGAGAGCCTTTTTTGCAAGTGTTTCCCCATGGTGTGGTCACCGTAGCTGCCTTCGTGTATCTCCACAAGGATCTTTTAGCTTCATCTTTGGTTACACCTAAAGGAGTGGAGAATCCCCTCTGGTACTGCACTCTATCCCCCATTACGAATCGTGGTGCCTTCTGAAGGAGCTTCTTCATTCATTCCAATCTTTGGAAAGGATTACCCTAAGTAGGTAGACCTTAATCGGCATCATCCATGGTTCCTTCTCTTCTGCGGTCTTCAAAACCTACTCTACATCCATCTAATCTATGCTAGGAGTGGCCGATACTTCTACTGGAACCAATCTCATTGACTGTGCATCTCCAGAACTGGCCAGTTTGGCTAAGTGATTGGCCTACATGTATTAATCTCTGGGAATATGAGTTATTATGTAATGTTGAATGTCACTGAGAAATTCCCATGCTTTCGACAAGTAAGGGGCAAGTTTTTCACCCTTAGCTTGATAATCCCTTCTCATTTAACAGACAACTAGTTGTGAGCCACTGTAGATGTGTGGAGCTTTTATTCCCAATTCCTTCACAATCTTTATTCCTGCTATTAATGCCTTGGACTCCGCCTCATTGTTAGTAGTAGAAAATTCCAGCCTTAGAGCATAGTAGATTGACCATCCTTTAGGATTTTCAAGTACAAATCCTAGTCTTGAGAAGAATTCATTTGATGTACCATCGACAAACAACTTCCATTACGATGCTATGGCCATGGTATTCTCCTCCTAGTCATTATGAATTATGAATTCTACGATGAAGTCAGCCAACATCTATTCATCAATTGCCCTTTGGGGATGATAAGTTTCATCTTATTGGCTTAACTCGATGTTCTATTAAAAAAGGTGTCCTAAAGTCTTGGGATGGTAGAGCACCTATTCCAATAATTGATCCATCAACACCTTGATTGGATGAGTTTGGAAGTACGACCACAGTTTTCGTGATGCTATTAGCAAGCAGTATGTTAGCTTTTCCCGCTTCTGTTAGTTTTGTTCAGCTACGAGGAACTTCTTGCTAATGCAGTACATTGGCCGTTTAATCCTATCTTCCTCATGCACAAGTGTTGCGCTTAATGCATGGGTAGACACTGCCAAGTAAATGAATAAGTCATCACGATCTAGTGGTTTAGATATAACCGATGGTGTTTCCATATATCACAATAATTCCTCAGAAGTGGTCTGGTAGTCCTGATTCCATTCAAAAACTTTCTTACCCTTCTTTAATGCTTCGAAGAACGGTATGCACTTATCCATCGCTCTGGCAATGAATCTGCTCAATGCAACAATCTTCCTATTCAATCTTTGTAACTCCTTTGTTGTAGGGGCTTTGACAGTTCACAAGGAGGTGATTTGCTCCGTATTGGCCTCTATTTCCCTTGCACTCACAATGAATCCAAGAAACTTTCCAGAAAGGACACCAAAAGAACACTTTACCATATTCAACTTCATTCCATGCTTCCATAAAATTATATACATCTCTGTGAGTCGTCTAAATGATTTCTGGGTATTCATGAATTCACTAGCATGTCATCTTTGTACATTTCCATCGTTCGCCTGATCCAATCCTTGAATATTGCGTTCACCAAACAATCTCTAGTAAGTGACCTTGGCGTTTTTCAAACTGAACGACATTACACGATAGCAGTATGCCCTAAGTCGGTGATAAAGCCAGTATTGTCCCGATCAAGTTCATGCATCATGATTTGGTTATACCTTGAGTAGGCATCCATAAATGAGAGCCTTTCATGCCCTGTGGGTCCATCAACAAGTTAATCGATTCTAAGCTGCGTAATGTTATCCTTCAGGAATGCCTTATTCAAATCTTAATAGTCAACGCATGTCCGCTATATCCCATTTCATTTTTGGACCAACACAAAGTTTAACACCCATTTAGGATTTGTTGCATCACAATAAAACCATTGGCCAATAACTTATTCACCTCCTCCTTCAGTGCAACGGATCGCCTCAGACCTAGACTACATCTCTTTGGCCTCATTGGTGTGGAATTGGCATTGATGTTAAGTGTGTGACATGTTATCTATGGTGATATCTATAACACCCCTAATTTTTAATAACATTATTCAAGAGATTTAATTAGATAAATAAGATAAAATAATGGAAATATTAGAGTGATAAGGGGATTGAGATTTGAAAACTTAACTAGAAGCTGTGCCTAATTAAGAATAAAGAATGGTTTATTAGATAACTGATAAGAGAATAAAACAAGGGATTAATCGGTAATTGCCACACAATAATCCCATTACCCTTAAAATTCTCATTTCCTTTACTTTGCACGTTCATTTTTGAAACACAAAAATGTAAACTAAAGAGAGCTCAAGCCGGCCATTACCTAGGGAAGAAAAAGGGAAAATCAAATTAAAGTTAAGCAATTAAGCAAGGGGAATTAATCAAGGATCAAAACTCAAGTTCCTTATCCTAATCAAGGTGAATAATAATTGAAACCATCTCTATTTTTGTTTTTAATGATCATTTGATTTCATGTTTAAGTTTAAATCCATTAAGATGATTTTTGATGATGATATGTTTGGATTTATGATATGTTATATTCAAACAAGTTGGTTTGGTAAATGTAATATAAGTTTTTAAAGCTAAAATCATTTATATCATTTTTCGAATGCCATGAGGACTTTATCTGCTATCTAAAACATTATTTTGGAGATGTGTTTTAATTTCTGTAATTATACAAGCTATGGAAAATTTATTATGAATTTTCAAAAGAAAATATGAGTAATTGGGTTTAGAAATTTATTTCGGCTACATTATGAAGTTGGTCTGAAATTTATTTATATTAAAAGTGAATTTCTATGATTTTTGGGTATTTTCCTAAGTAATTGACTATGAAAAATAAATTATTTTAACTGGTGGACTTGAATGTTGTTTTACTTAAGAAATGGCTTATTTGCTAATTTATTTTATTTAGATCTGAAATTAATGTGGAAGTTTTATTTTGGAAAGAATCTGAAAATTTTATGACAATCAATTAAACGTTTACAAATAGGCAGGTTAGTTAAAAAAAGCAATTACTTAAAAGGAATTAAAACAGTCTTTACCCAGAAATTATGTTTCGCCTTTTTCAGACGCTACCTTTCGACCATGTACTTCCGCCTCAACCAACCAAGTCGAAACCAATAAACAAGGTATCGATAAATTGGTACATAGTGGGTTGGAGAAAGTTGGAAGGTATGGAGTCGAAACCTAGCTTTCGAAGAGGTCGAAGCCTTCGTTTTACTATCCAAAGAAATGCACTTGCCTTGTTTTCAAAAGAATGCTTTTGAAAGGGTTTACTATAGCTTACGAAGAACTAGCCGCCTTTTTGTTTCGCAAAGATAGCTTTCAAATGAGTTGCCTTGTTTTTAAAATCAATTCTTTCGAAACGGTAGTTTGAACCCAGTCAAAACCATGCTACCGACCTTATTCCTTTTGAATTGATTGAAGTCATCAATACTTTTGAAGGGTAGCTTTTGTTTTATAAATACGATAAGCCAATTCCTAAAGCTTTTGAAAGGGTTTAATGGTTTCGAAGGCAATCGCTTCGAAAGGGTTTCGAAGCTATCCATCCAAATGTTTTGTTTAAATTATTAATGCTTTCAAAAAGATCATTTCGAAGCCATTAGTTTTCCCCAAACTCTTTTATATGAAGGTTAATGGTTTCAAAAGAGGTACTTTCGTTTATATTCACTTTGACCCATAAGATATTTTTAAGAATAAACCCAATGGTTTCAGAAGAGGTATTTTCAAATGATTTTGAAGCTATGCTTTTATGTATACTTTAATACTTTTGAAAGGATTATTTTGATAGTTTCGAAAGGAAGGTTTTGATGCTTTCCAATGGTTTCGAAAGTCATATGTTTTGAGTGTTTTGAAAAGAAGATTTGAATGCCTTCGAAGAAGGTTTTCCTATGGTTTCGAAAGTAAAAGTCTAATGTTTCAAAAGCCTTAGTTTTCAAAAAAAAGAACCCAATCTCATTTTTAAAGGAAAAACCATGGAAAATGTAAAGGAATTTTAAAATGGCTTTTAAGTATGGTGTTTCTGAAGAAAAATTCTTTGATAAAGTAATAGTTTAATGGGAATTACTATGTTTCATATGAAAATGATGTCAAGGATATAAAACCATAAATGTTGTTGTTATTATGTTATTACGTTTGCTTCTTCTAATATACATATTCATTGTTAAATGGAGCCAAAACTCTATTTTTGGGAGAAAAGGCAGATTAACTAGTTAGGTTGACCTAGTAGTAAATATAAATTTAGTTAACTTCTGAATGAGTAGAATCGCGTCCAGGAGGTCAAGAAGGCCAGAATATATCGCGCCTAAATACTGATTAAAGAAGTTATCAAATAGATAGGTTCATAGTAAACTAATGAAAACTATGTTTAGAAAGCGTTATTAGTAGGGGCCAATAGGTTTGTAGTGAACTCATGAAAACTATAACCGGATTAAGTTATCTATAGAAGTTAATAGGTTCATAGTCAACCCATGAAAACTATGATATGAGAAAAGTTATTGGAGATACCAATAGGTTCAAAGAGAACCACGAAAGAATAAAATGAAGTTATTGGAAGGGGCCAATCGATTCTTAGTGATCCCATGAAAAGCTATGAAACCGGACAGATAGTCCATAAGCTTTAAACAGGTTATTAGTCAGCCCATTAAAACTAATAGGTCAATAGTAACCCTAGAAACTATAACTGAGACAGATAGTCAAATAAATGGGGATGGAAAATCCAGAATAATTTACCTATTTGCATATCATCATAATATTTTAAATTGTTATGTTTTAGCTATTGTGGATGCAAGAGCACGGTATATGGTTATTATAAGGTTTTGGATAAGATGCTAGTAAGGGAAAAACTCGTTCTGCTATGTAGCATGGTCTCACTAGATATTTAAATGGTTTGAGATGGTAGATTATTATTTATACCAGGCTTTATGTCTGACTCGAAGCTTATGTTTTCCTTTTAAACTATCGGGTGCTCAATTAATTTTGAGTAGTACGAGAGTTGGGGTTTTTAGGTACCTCCTTAGATGAATAAGCTTTCGAAGACGAGCATGCGACAAGATAGATAATAAGAGATCATTTCTATATAGATTCTGATATGTTTAGTTGTAAAGGAAAAGTTGTTTAATTGCTTAGTTATATATACTCTGATCATCCAAGGGGCATCTTCATATGTCGCTCTTGGCGTATGTTGTACTAATTATATTTTCTATGAACATGATTCTCATATTAGAATTATGTAATGGATTTGAAATGATTTGATTTGGAATGTGAAAGTTGTTTAATGATTTGAATTTTTTTCCATATCCATGTGTTTCTCTTATATCAATTTATCTAACATTATTGTATTTGGTCGCCAAAGATTAATAACTATGGATGGCTGCAGCATCCGTAGCCGTTAGTTTTGGGCCTCCAAGTAAGGTGTGTAACAATATCCCATACATATCAAAAGGCGTCCAAGCGAGCACGTCCAAATTGGTACGAAGGAAGGTTATCAATTCCTTTCGCATCTTGATTCCAAGCTTAAACCTATTTCCAAGACCAGAGTTGGGTCCATGTCGATAGGGCAGTTATCGTAATCTCCAACAGTATTTTCCACGTTTCCTCTGAACTCTTATTCTTAGGGTCCATAGCCTTGTCGAAGCAACCATGGTCCCCGAGCCAGGAGTGTTCTGTAATTTCTATGGTAGTGGCTTATGAATGTAGAGAGTCTTCTCCACATCCTTCCCCTATTCGGCGGCGCTTCAATTCACATAGTTAAGCAACATAACATTCTCTTGCAGCGCTTTGGTCCACTCTTATTACTTCTATCCTGTTCTCCGTCGGGAATTTCATTGTTAGAAACTATGGGGCCAAAGTGAATTTTAAGTCAGCAAGGGCCGGTTGCCTAGGAAAGTAATATAACCAGAATCCTCATCAATGATTACAAATGTCTGGATGAGAAACATCTTCCATTCTCCTTCTTCGAGTTCTACAAGTAAGTCCATAATTCCAATTGACTATTTTGGTTCTCCCGTAAATCCCTAAATCTTATTTTGTAGGCGTTCCCTCATGCCAATTTTCATTTGGTCAAACATTTTCGGAATAGGATACTGATCAAACTTCCACTATCAACCAAAACTCGATGCAAAACCGCTGGACCGAGCCTGACTGTTATTACCATTGGGTCAAGAGTTGGTGCTTATATGCCTTTAGCATTCCAATTTTGGAACGCAATGTCATCGATGATTTTTTATTGCTTTGCTGGAGCTTCGTCCTTGATCATGTAGCGGCCAATCTGAGGGGAATGTTTCAAAGAACTAGCATATCGTTCCATCTCGCCCCAACTCTACTACGCTAAATGAGGTCCTCAAGAGATGGTGTTTATAACCAACATTTGGTCTGTTCGCCTAGGCCCTTCTCCACTGGGTCTGGATTGATTACCTTGAGCCTTAAGTGCTTGGGGTCTAGCAGGTTGATCTAGTTTTATGGTTTCTTCATCTACTACTGGAGCTTGTTGTTCCTTATAGTTCCTCAATTAAGTCTTTTAGGTACCGACACTCGTTTATGTTGTAACCATGAGTCTCGAAGAAACTTCCATGATCTCTTTTGCTGCTCGGATACTACCCACTTGGGCAGTTTGTTGTATCGCTCGGTTCCTTAAGTGGTAAGGCAGATGTTTTCAAAATTAACATTCAATAGTGTATAGTCTTCAAGCCTTAAATTCCTCAAACGTTTTCAGTTCCCATCACACCTACTAGAATTATGGTTCCTCTTTTTCTGATTTGCATTCTTTCCTATACATCCTACAGCTACTGCAGAACTATTTTCATTTTGTTTAATAGTGAAATTACTCGGAATCACTTCCTTTGGTTGCCCATTGATGATTTTTCCTTCAACCGTACTTGTTTCTTCTAGACATAGAAACTGGTTTGCCTTCTGGTTTAATTCTTCCATGGTAGGTGTATGCTTCATTTTAATTCATTTACCGAAATTTGTATCCGGATGAATAGCTCAGACCCATCATAAATACCTTATCTTCCTTTGGATTCCTCATCTCAGTACATGCGATGTTAAACCGGTCCAAGAAAGCTTTCAATGACTCATTAGGTCCTTGATAAAATCCCAATAAGGACATCATGTCATTCAACCATGTAGTGTGGAGTCTAAACTGTTCCCAAAAATTTCTTTCCAGCACATCAAAAGTGGAAATAAACTTTGGTTCAAGTCTTATGAACCACATGGAAGCGACTCCTTTAAGGAAGATATGGATTAACCTATAACGGACAACATCCATAGCTCTAGCTCCATCTATATGCCATTAATATTTAATCAAATTCTGTTTAGGGTTCGTTGTTCCATTGTACGATGGCTTAGTCGGCATGGTGAATCTTCGGGGATATTCTACTCTTAGAATGTTCACGGTAAAAGGGGTTCGGCTTAGCATAGAAAGTAACACCTGTAATTTTAAATAACATTATTCAGGATATTTAATTAGATAAATTAAATAGAATAATGTAAACATTAGAATGATAAGAGGATTGAGATTTGAATAAATAATTAAAGACCGTGCTTAATTGTTTAAATGGGCTTAAGAATGTCTTATAGGCTAATTAATTCACACAAGGGCGTATTGGAAAATAGCCACACCTTATTACCATAACCTTTATATGTCCATTGCTTTACCTTCCATTCACGTTCATTTTCATTTTTCACCAAAACATAAACAAAAGAGAAGAATGGCCGGCCATTAGTAGGAGAAAAGAAGAAGAAGAAAAATTCAAGTAAAGCTTAGAATTCAAGCTACGGGAAATTAATCTCAATCCAATCTCCTTATCCTAATCAAAGTTGATAGTTACTATGTGATCGTGTAATATGAAATTATAACTAAATTAATTACTTGTGCGGAAAAATTATAGAAGTAATAACAGAGTAGTAAAAGACACCGGAGATTTTTATACTGGTTCGAATTTTCCGTTCTACGTCCAGTCCCAGACTCCTTCTGGATTTAATCAATACCCTCGCTTCACCCGAAGAAACAGGTATTACACCGTCTAGACAACCGAATAGGACTTCTACCGCCAAAGGATACTACAACAGGACTTCAAATACAAATGAAAATGTTTCTGACTGAGTATGCTCTAAAATAGCACCGATAAGTCAATATAAGTGCATCCTTACTATAATCTTCTCCTTTATGGAATATAGTGTAATTTGTGAAGAAAGGAAGTCTAGTTGACCACAAGAGTATGCTTGAGTGTTTGGTGATCAAATAGTTTGATTAGTAAAATTTGAAAGTAAATAGCAAGAATATAGAGTTTAGAAACCAAAATAAGAATTGGTCAAGAGTAGTGTTGAAATTGCTTGCTATTTATAGTTGTTAAAGGTCGCAATAATTAGTGAAGAGTTGCCATGAATCAGAATAGAAGCAACTATTGAAATAAACGTTATTTCTGTTCAGGGAAGAGAAGCAATCTTTTAAAAAACTAGCCGTTATTTTTAACTCGGACTTCTAAATTGAAATTCAGCCTTCTGAGTATAGTGAAATAACAAGGCAGCGCTGAAACAGTGCATTTTTGACCTTATTCAGACGTCTGAATATTGTGTTTAGACATTTGAATTTGCTATTTAAAACGTGCTTTGCTTCAATAGTCAGACGTCTGAATTTACGATTCAGACGTCTGAATTTTGGTAATTCGGACATCTTTAAAACTTCTTTTGAAAACAAGTGCATGCATCCAATAGCTTGTGCATCTATTCCATTTAGGAGAGATTTTAACATATATTACTAACTAGACACAAACTGTATAACCTGTAAACGATTACGTCCATCAATCTGGAATCTGGTCATCAATATTTTCCTGTAAAACTTGGTTAGATAAACACATATAATTGTTTAAGAAACCCTTGATGGAGTTGAATTTCTTATCATGTTTCTTTCCAAGCGAACCATTTGTTTTTGAAGCTTCTTTTGGTTTCTAGGGATTGTAATAAAAGCTTGCTTTGGAGCGACATCTCCTCGGATCTCTTGAATGTCATCATAGTCTTCTTCTTCTTGTTGTTGTTGTGGTTGAGATGAAGATGACGAAGCTATGTTTGGATATGACGATTGACGAATACCACGATTTCGGTTTTCAAACTGTTGTTAAAAGGAAATGATATTATGAGATGGAAGTTGCTTTGGTAATTGCATTAGACCTAAAGTTTTTGAGCTAAGTATGCTAACAGACGAACATTCTAAATCAGGTACCGGTATGCCACATTGCATTAAAATTCTTATAATATAAGCGCCATAGAGTAAAGTCTTGTATTTTCAACGAATTGTTGCATCTTGAAATTCGTCTAGGATATTTTTCCCCCAATTTACTTGTTGGTTAGAATAAATAGCATGGAGTGCTTGGAAATCCCTTTTGTAAATCTTCTCATAACTATCGGTTCTTGGTTGTAGAGATCGGATGAGTGTTCGGTGGATTATACTAGCTCGAGGACGCAGCTTAGATGATATCATATTTGTCATATCATCGGAAAGAAATCTATGAGATACTTCGTCTCGTTTACACAAATCCGCATCAACGTGGTCAATGTCTATTCCTTCATAAGGACATCTTAAAATATAGCCAAATCTTTGCAACGGGGCAAAGATTTTGACGCCACATACCATCATCCAAACACAATCTTCTCCAATTAATAAATTGAAGTGATTGAATTATGCCATTTCTCAAATCCTATAGCCGTTGAATTCTCGAAATTGCATAAAAGCTCCTTCAAATATTTTGGAGTTCTTCATGGTGTTGAATCTTGCAATGGCCGTCTCATCGTGAAGCCAAGATCTAATTTGCGCGTCGGATGGTCCGGTTGTTGATTTTCTTGATCTCTTGGTCTTAGGAGGCATTTTATTTTGTGGAGGAAGATTTTTGAATTTTAATGGTGTTTTAGGGTTTGGAGAATGGGTTAATGAAGTAAATAATGAAGAGATGCTATGAAAAATGGGGAGATAAGAGAGTAAATTTGAAAAAGTAGGTGGATTAAAAGATGTAGGCCCGGCCCCATTTTAAAAAAAATAGCTAGGTCTGAAACAGACGTCTGTTTTCAAAACAGACGTCTGTTTTCAAAACAGACTTCTATTTTGATCAATTTTGACAAGCAACAAGAAAACAGTGTATTTCGGGCTTGATTTAGACGTCTGAAATATAAAGATAGACGTTTGAATTTGGGTTGAATTTTTTGCCCAGATTGACAAATCAGACGTCTTATTTGATAATTTAGACGTCTGAATTAGCACAGGATGCTAAATATCAGCTCTCTTTGTAAAATAAAAAACTTTATTCAACTTTTGAAAAAACATGACCATTAAAATAAACAACAACAAGATTTTATGTAAAATTCAACATGCAAAATAAGAGAATAAAACAGAAACTAATAGTTGGAAGGAGAGTCATCAAAATTCCTTGGTTTGACCTTAGTGTTTTCTTTGAGTGGTTTGAGAGGAGACTAATAGTTCTGACGAGACGGTGATCCAACCGATTGTCCATGTTCCCATGAGTTTGGTGACACATGAGAACGTTGAGGTGAATGAATGATTGTTTGATTTTAAACCGGAATGGAGCCACAGAATTTGACGGCCATTTTCTCCAACCAATTTAGTTTTTGTCCTTGAATTTTTTGTTCATAGTAAAGTTCTCTCTGAATATTCGAAGTTTCCTGTTGATAATGATGGATATCATTAATCTTTTCTTTAGTTGATGGAGAACCAAAGTGAAGTTTCCTTGGTTGTTTTGGTTCCAGAGTGTAACCACTATGGTTAATTGAAATTTACATTTTCATGATCAGTAATGTTTTCATTTTGAGTAATGGAGTCATCATAAGATTTTTCAGTATTAGTATCTATGAAAGTCTTAGTAGTTATCTCATCATCATCAATTTTATTATTAATTTTGAAATTCTCATCAAATGAAACATGAAGTGTTTCTTCGATTATTTTAGTTCTTTTATTGAAAATTCAATAAGCTTTGCTTCGTTTCAAATATCGTATGAACTTCATCGAATTTTGGATCGAATTTCCCAAGCTGATCTTTTGTATTAAGAATAGAAAATTTTGAACCAAAAACTTTAAAACGAGATATATTTGGTTTTCTTCCATTAATAAGTTCATATGGTGTATGTTTTGTTAGTGGTCGAATGGAGACACGATTCAAAACGTAACAAGCAGTTGCTACAGCTTCTGCCCAAAGATGATTTGGTAAAGTTCTTCCATTTAAAAGAGTTCTTGTACATTCCTGTAATATTCTATTTTTCCTTTCTATAACTCCATTTTGTTGTTGTGTTCTAGGAAAAGAAAAGTGATGTGAAATTCCCTTTTTATTACAAAAATGTTCAAAATTCTCATTTTCAAATTCACCTCCATGATCACTTCTAATGTTCTTAATTTTCAAAATTTTGAGATTTTGAATAATTTTAACAAAGATTTTAAAATTTTCAAAAGTATCACTTTTATTTTTCATAAAGATAGTCCTAGTGTATCTTGAAAAATCATCTACTAGTACAAACACATATTTATTATGATTTATAGATTGAATTTGTGTTGGTCCAAAGAGGTCCAAATGCAATAGTTCAAGTGGTTGTAATGTAGAAATATTTTTCTTTGATTTAAAAGATGATTTTAATAAATTTCCTAATTAACAAGCATCACAAATAATTTTTACTTTGAAATTCATTTTAGGTAAACCTTTTACTAAATCATTTTTAGAAAGTTTACTAATAGCTTTTAAATTAATGTGACAAAATATTTTGTGCCATAACCAAGGATCATTTTCTTCGGCTATTAAGCACTTATTTGAATCATGAATGATTTTCATATTTAAAACATATATATTTTTATCTTTATTACCTTCAAAAATAAGATTTTTATTTTTATCAAAAATGCTACACTTATCTTTAGAAAAAGAGATATGAAAATCTTTGTCCCAAAGTTGGCTAATACTAAGTAAATTATGTTTCAAATTTTTAACTAATAAAACATTTGTAATAAGAGGTAAATTAGATGTACCGTTATTGCTCACATCGCCTTTGCCGATGATGTATCCTTTGGACTTATCTCCAAAAGAGACAAACCCTCCATCTGAGTAGATAATGTTAATCAACGTGTCTTTATTTCCTGTCATATGTTTTGAGCAACCATTGTCTAATATCCATTTCCCTCTTTTCTTAAGTGGTACCTACAAGAAATATGAAAATGATATTGGTACCCACTTTTTATTAGGGTCTGAGAGTTAGGTCTTAGGAAACCAAACCCAAGCGAGTTCAACATTCCCTTTATAAATAAAATCTTTATTATTGTGGACATTTTCCATAAAAGATTTTATGTACTTGTTCTTAATTAAATAATTGTTGGTTTTAGGAACCTAGATTTTAATGTTCTTAGAATGTTTTGGAATATTTGGAACATTATTGATTATAACATGATTACTTTTCTGAAAATGATTTTCAAGGGAATTTCTTTTCTTAGGTAGATGATTTGAACCTTTCTAATAGCCTAAGCCCATTTTACCTGACACGGTCTGAGTATTTTCCAAAATTTTAGAAATATTTTCTCTTCCTTTATTAAAATTTGAAACATTCTTGGTAATTACTTCTAACTGTGTTTTGAAACTAGAGATATCTAATTCTAATATTTTAACATTTGATTTTAAATCATGATTTTCAACTTGGAGAGAGTCATCCTTTTCTTTTTGAGTTTCGATTTCTTGACTTAGCATAGAAAATTGAGAAGTTGTATTAGAATAAGATTCTTAAGAAGCTTGAAGTTCTTCTTCTAAAATATTCTTTTCATCCCTTAGCATTTCAACTTCAAGTTCGGTTCTGTTTAACCTTTCACTAGCCTCTTTATATTTCCTTTTGATGTTTTTCATTGTATCTAATAAAACTGAATTTATTTCAATAAAATCATCAAAAGTTAAATCACTAACTTCATTATTTGTAGCCATTAAATAAACATTTTCTTATTCATTGTCACTGCCACTGTCGCTATTTGATGAGGAAGAGGATTCTGAATCATCCCATGTTACTGAAAATGCCTGCTTCTTTTTGTATTTTTCCTTTTGTGTTTGAACTTGTCTTTCTTTTGATTAGGACAATCTTTCTGCATGTAACCTTTCTTGTGACATCCATAGCATTTAATAGTAGAAGTTGATGGCTTGGTGCTGTTTTTGTTATGTCCAAAGCTATCGTTCGTTTTGAACTTCAAAAACTTTTTGAAATTCTTTACGATAAGAGCCATATCTTCATCATCTGTACCAGATTCTTCTTTTTCTGCCTTGAAAGCTATTATCTTTTTATCTTGTGCCTGTACTCGTTCAGCCTGGAGATTAACTTCATAAGAGATTAGATTTCCTATCAACTCTTCTAGTTTGATGGTTGAAATGTCATTAGCTTCTTCAATTGCTAAGACTTTTCGTTCCCATTCTTCTGTTAGAGAATTTAAGATTTTTGAGATGATACCAAAATCAGTGAATTTTTCTCCTAGTGCCAAAAGTGAATGATATATGTCTTGAAATCTAGAATACATATCATTTATAGATTCATCTTGCTTCATTCTAAAGTTTTGGAACTGATTCTTAAGCATAGAGATCTTGCTTTATTTAACTTTGGTAGTGCCTTCAGTGTAACTTTCAATGTGCGCCATATTTCATAGGCAGTATTACACATGCTAAACCTATTAAACTCATTTTTATCTAGTGCACAAAATAGCATATTCGTAGCTTTTGCATTTGTAGTAGCATCTAGTTTTTGTGTGTTACACCATTCTGAATATTCAGTAGTAGGTATATGATGTTCAGTTTGACAGATATTCCATGTGTCATAACCATTAGCTTGCATATAGATTCTCATCCTAGTAGCCCAATAATTATTGTTCAGACCATTGAAAAGTGGTGGTCGTGCAGTGTATTGACCTTCAGTAAAACTTGTGTTGGTGTTACTTTCCATATTGCTAAAATATCAAATAACTATGTTATAGTTAAGAGATAACTCGCTCTAATACCAAATGGAAGTTACTATGAAATTATAACTAAATTAATTACTTGTGCGGAATAATTATAGTAGTAATAACATAGTAGTAAAAGGCAACAGAGATTTTTATACTGGTTCGAACTTCCCGTTCTACGTCCAGTCCCAAACTCCTTCTGGATTTAATCAATACCCTCGCTTCACCCGGAGGAACATGTATTACACCGCCTAGATAACCGAATAGGACTTCTACCGCCTGAGGATACTACAATAGGACTTCAAATACAAGAAATTTTTCTGACTGAGTATGCACTGAAATAGCACTGATAAGTCAATATAAGTACACCCTTCCTATAATCTTCTCCTTTATGATATATAGTGTAATTTGTGAAGAAAGGAAGTCTAGTTGACCACACAAGAGTATGCTTGAGTGTTTGGTGATCAAATAGTTTAATTTGTAAAACTTGAAAGTAAATAGCAAGAATTAGAGTTTAGAATCAAAATAAGAATTGGTTAAGAATAGTGTTGAAATTGCTTGCTATTTATAGTTATTAAAGGTCGCAATGATTAGTGAAGAGTTGTCATGAATCAGAATAGAAACAACTGTCGAAATGAACGTTGTTTCTGTTCAGGGAAGAGAAGCAACCTTTCAAAAAACTAGCCATTATTTTTAACTCAGACGTCTAAATTAAAATTCAGCCTTCTAAGTGTTGTTAAATAACAAGGCGGTGCTGAAACTGTGCATTTTTAACCTTATTCAGGCGTCTAAATATTGTGTTCAGACGTCTGAATTTTCAATTTGAAATGTGCTTTGCTTTAGCAGTCAGAACTCTTAATTTATGATTCAGACGTCTGAGTTCTGCTAATTCAGACATCTTTAAAACCTATTTTTAAAGCAAGTGTGTGTATTCAATAGCTTGTGCATCTATACCAATTAGGAGAGATTTTAACATATATTACTAACTAGACACATACTCTATAACCTGTAAACGATTACGTCCATCAATCTGGAATCTGGTCATCAATATATTCTTGTTAAACTTGGTTAGATAAACACATATAATTATTATTATCTAAATATCAGGAACTGAGGTTCTCACAAAAGTGAATTATAATTTATACGATCTCTAATTTGTTTTAATCATATGTTTTCGAGTTTAAGATTAAGTCCATTTTATGGTGTTTTGGATAATGATATGCTTGGATTTACAACATGTTTGATTTAAATCAAATTGCTTAATTATGGATTCATATGGTTTTGGGGAAAAATCGATTATTAGTGATTTCGAATATCATTGAAAAATTATATGTTAGGTAAAATATGATTTTGGAAATGGGTTTCAAATTTTGTAATTTTCCAAGCTATGGAAAACTTGATATGAATTTTCAAAGGAAAATATGTATAACTGCCGTTAAAATTTTGATTCAAGTATTTCAGGAGAAATTTGGGTCTGAAATTTTTGTATGTTAGAAAACATATTGAATGTGAACTTTGGTAATTTTTGGGGATTTTTCCTAGATGATTTGCTATGGAAATTAAATTATTTTAAAAGGAGGACTTATTTGCACTATTAACTTTGCTTAATGGAAGGACTTATTTGTTAATTTAACCTTGATTTAGATCTAAAATTATGCGGCAGTGTATTCGGAAAATAATTTTAAAAGTTTATGCAACCAATCACATGTTTACAAGTAGGCAGGTTAGTTATGGCATTAAATCATTTTTACCTAGAAACCTTTCGACTCATAGTCTCGGCTTTCAATCAAGTCGAAACTCCATGAAGCCGAAACCAATACATAAGGCCGACACCAATACACAAGGTATCACTTAGATGGTATGAAGCGGATTGGAGAAAGGCGAAAGGAATAGTGTCGAAAGCATTGCTTCCGATGGGGTCGAAACCATTGCTTTGTTTTCAAATGTTAAGCGCCTGCTTTATTTTACTAAAAGCTTTTGATGTAGTCAAAACGTATGCTTTCAAGAGAAGTTTTCTAAATAACCTTCGAAGAGGATTTCCATCTTATGTTTTAAAGTATAGTCTTTCGAATGAGTACCTTTATTTTTAAAAATGCTTTCAAAAGCAGTGGTTCCAACTTGGTCGAAACCTTGCTATCGTTCTTTTGCCCGTCGAGTGTATTGAAGCCATCCATGCTTTCGAAGGTTAGCCTTTGTTTTAAACTTGTACTAAGCCAATTCCTAAATGATTTCTAAAGGATTCAAAGGTTTTGACGCTAACCTTAAATGTTTTACTTAAATTTTTTGAAGCTTTCGAAAGGATGGTGCCGACACCATCAAACTTTCCCCAAACAATTTTATATGAGCACTAAAGTTTTCGAAAGGGATACTTTTTTATATATTCACTTTAACCTTAAAAAGGTATTTAAAGAAAAACCCAATGGTTTCAAAAGAGTTACTTTTAATGGTTTTGAAGCTATGTTTCCAAGGATTATTAAGTGATGCTTTGGCACTTTCGAAAGTGATAATTCAAAGAGCTTCGAAAGGTATATATTTAATGTTTTGGAAAGAATTTTTCAATGCTTTCGGAGGAGGGTATCTAGGGGTTTCGAAAGTAAATTTTTAAGGTTTTGAAAGGCTTAGTTTTCAAAACATATAACCCAATCTCCTTTTAAAGGAAAACCATGGCATAATAAAAGAATTTTGAAATGGTTTAAGTATGGAGTTTTTGAAGAAGTTTTCCTTGATTAATAGGTTAAGGGATTAACTAAGTTATATATAAAATAGTTTCAAGGATATTAAACCATAGGTGTTGGTATTATTATGTTATTATGTTTATTTCTTCATATATATATTCACATTGTAATGAACCCATAACTGCATTTTGGGGAGAAAGGGGCAGAATAGCCAGCAAGGTTGACCCAATAGTAAATATAAATTGAATTAACTCTTGAAAGAGTAGAATTGCATCTAGGAGATCAGATAGACCAGAATATATGATGCTTAAATATTGATTAGAGAAGTTTTCAGGTAGATAGGATCATAGTAAACCTATAAAAACTATGTATAAGAAAGTTATTGGTAGAAGCCAATATATTCATAGTGAACCCATGTAAACTATGATTAGATTACGTTATTTGTAGGGGCCAATAGGTTTGTAGTGAATCCATGAAAACTATATCCAGATTAAGTTATTGACAGATGTTAATAGGTTCCTAGTCAACCCATGAAAACTAGGATAAGAGTGATGTTATTGGAGTTACAATAGGCTCAGGGAGAACCCATGAAACAATAAAGTTATCGGCAGGGCCTATAGATTCTTAATGATCGCATGAAAACTATGAAACTGGACAGGGAATCCATAAGTGTTAAACAGGTTAATAGTCAGCCTATGAAAACTATCAGGTACTAGTCAGTCCATGAAAACTAATAGGTTAATAGTGTCCCTCGAAACTATAACTAAGACAGGTAGTTAGAATAAATAGGGATGGGAAATCTAGAATTGATTTACTTGCTTGCATATCATCATAGTATTTTGAATTACAATATTTTAACCATTATGGATGCAGGAGCATAATATTTGGTTTTATAAAAGTTTAGAAAGATACTAGTGAGGAGAAAACCCGTTCTGCTAAGCGACGTGGTCTCCCTAGATATCTAAATGGTTTAAGATGGTAGGTTATTATTCATACCAGGCTTTATGCCTGACTCAAAGTTTATGTTTTCCTCTTAAACCCTCGGATGCTCAATGGATTTTCAGTAGTTTGAGAGTTGAAGTTTTCAGGTACCTCTTTAGAGGAATAAGCTTCCGGAGACATGCAGGAGGCATGATAGCTATTTAGACTTCTTTTCTATTTTGATTCCGTTATGTTGTTGTTGAAAGGCAAAGTTGTTTAATTGCCTAGTTATATACTCTGATTATCCAAGGGGGCGTCTTCATATGTCACTCCTGGCGTATGTTGTAATAAATATATTTTTCTGAATGTGGTAAATGATTGTGGGATTATGTAATGAATTTTAAATTTCTTTGAAATGAAATGCGAAAGTCGATTGTTGATTTTAAATTTTTTCCATATTCATGTGTTTCTATTATATCAATGTATCTAACATTAGTGTATTTGGTCACCGAAGATAAATAAATATGGATAACTGCAACATCCGCAGTCGTTAGTTTTAGGCCTCCAAGTGGGGGATGTTACAAGTTGGTATCAAAGCATAGGTTTATGAAACCTAAGAGAAATTTAAACCTAAAAGATTTTCAAAACATAATTTAATGAATCTAGAAAATAAGTTCAAGGTTCGGGTTAACGCTATGGTAACGTACTTGTATTTGATATATATATATATATATAAGTACATATTCACTACTCCCTTATACCATTCTTCTGTATTTCACTAAGGCTCGTATGCAGCTTGACGAGAAAGAAGACATGGAGGTAGGAAACGGAAGAGGAAATTTTGATGGCGAAAGCTCCGTAACCGATGGAAATGCTCGACCCACCAAAAGAAACCAGGGTCGATAGGCTAATGCTAACCAAAATGCTGATACCAATATAGGTACCGGAAATCCACCAGTGGACATGGAGATGATGTATCAGTTTTTCATCAATATGATACAAGGAGGATTTGCTACTAGAGTAGCTAGAAATGTTGGAGGAACTAATCTCGTGGCTCCAGTTGGGTATAATTATGCTAAGTTGAGCAGGGATTACACCAGTCTTCGTGGGAAGCCATTTATGGGGATGGAGAATGCCATAGAGGTAGAGAATTGGATGTTGCATTGTGCATGTATTTTTTCTAACTTGGGTTTAGATGATGAGCAGAAGAGGAGGCTGGCATCTAGGCAGTTGCAAGGGTCAGCACTTTATTGGTGGAACAATGTACTGCCAGACTTCCAAAGAAGGAATTTAACTTGTGATAATTTTAGAAGAATATTTGAGCAGAGGTTTGTGTCGGAGATTGCTAAATCAGTGCCACTAAGGAAGTTTTTGGATTTGGAGTAAGGAGAGAAGTCGGTTGTTGAGTACGCCACTAAGGTTGATGAGTTATCCCATTATGGATACAATACCATAGACACCATCATCAGAAGGAATGAGAGGTTCATTAAGGGACTGAGGCCCAATACTGCTAGGCGACCCTACCACATCTATGTGATCCTAGTAATGTAGTTGTAGAGATAGCAATCTGCCATGAAGATATGCTTGCTATTTGTGCTAGAGAAAAACCAGTTGAAACCTAGGTCCATTAGGGAAAGAAGAGAAAGTTCTTTAAGAAGTCGGTAGCTCGGAAGGGAGATGGCGCCAAGAAGGCAAAAGATGATTTAGTTTGCTTCAAATGTGATAAGAAAGGTCATTGTGCTCATGAGTGCCGGTCGAGCAAAGGGAAGAAGGACGTAGGTAAGCAGAATGTAAAATGTCATAAATGTGACCAAGTTGGGCATTACAAGAATCAGTGTCCAGAACTAGTCAGGGCAGACAAGGGAAAGGTTTTTGCTGTCGGACCATCATCTGTTAGGCCAACTACTACTGGAAAAAGTAAGATTGTGATGAAAGGTACACTTTTGATTCAGAGTATAGCAATTAGGATACAATTTGATGTCGGCGCTTCACATTCATTTATATCTCAGAATTTGGTTGATAGGTTATGCTTAGAACCTACATACCTGGTTACTTCTTTAAGGGTTGCGAATCCAATATGAGGATGTGCAACTCTAGGAATGAGATGTGACCAATTAGAACTAGACTTGTTAGGTCATAAGTTTGCATGCATTTTGTATGTTTTTGATTTAGTAATTTTGGGTATGGATTGTTTAATTAAGTATGAGGCTAGGATATTTTACAATAATGTGGAGATATCACTAAAACACCTTGATAGTCATAACCGAATTATATTCTCAGTGGATAATTCAGACCAGAGTAGTTATGCTTGTTAAGTGCTATGAAAGTAGGAGAAGAGTTAAAACAGGTTCTAGTAGCAAGAGAGTTTGCAGATGTCTTTGAGCCAGTTATAGGATTACCACCGAAACGAGCTGTTGAGTTTCGGAAAGATCTTGTGCCAAGAGCTAAACCTGTGAGTATACCACCTAGCAGGATGACACCGAAAGAGATTAAGGAATTAAAGGTGCGGCTAGTGGATCTAGAAAGAAGGAATTTTATTAGACCAAGAAGTTTGCCTTAGGGATTGGCCGCGGTGTTCGTGGAGAAACCAGATGGGTCGTTGAGGATGCATATCGGCTATCGTAAGTTGAATGAGTGGACGATTAAGAATAAATATTCTTTACCGAGAATTGACGATCTGTTCGATCAGTTATGTGGAGCTGTTTCCTCAGTTGGATTTGGTGATAGGTTTCCATCAGTTAAGGGTGGTAGAGGACAGTATTCATTTAACAACATTTCAGCCTAGGTATGGTTCGCACGAGTGGTTGGTAATGCCATTTGAGTTAACGAATGCACTTGCTTTCTCCGTAGATTTAATGCACCGAGTTTTCCAAGAGTACTTGGATAGGTTCATGTTGGTGTTTATAAATGACATTTTATTGTACTCCAAAGATGAAAAGGAGATGAGGATCATCTTAGAGTAGTGCTTGAGATGCTAAGGTAGCATCAGTTGAAGGCAAAGTTTTTCAAGTGTCATTTTTTGAAGAAAGAGGTTAAGTTTCTTGGTTATATGGTTTCAGAGAAAGGCTTGCCAATCGTTCTAGCTAAGATCGAAGTTGTTAATAATTGGAAGAGATCTGAGATGGGACAGAGATTAGAAGTTTTCTTGGGCTCGTTGGCTATTACCGGAGGTTCATCAAGGATTTCTCATGGATAGCAGCACCTTCGACTAAGTTAACCATGAAGGAGTTGAAATAAGTCTGTTCCGAAAAATGGGACGAAGCATTCCTTAATTTAAAGCATTTGTTGACCAATGCTCCTATGTTAGTAGTTCCAAACAGAAACCAAGTGTTGATGGTATATACTAATGCATGCGAGATAGGATTGTGAGCTCTGCTGTTGCAGAATAGTAAAGTGATTGCCTACGCTTCACAACAACTTAGACCACATGAAGTGAAATGTCATACTCATGATTTGGAGTTGGCTATAGTGATCTTTGCATTGAAGATTTAGTGATATTATCTCTTATGGGAGAGATTTGAGCTATACACAGATCATAAGTCATTAAGATACTTATTCTCTCAAAAGGAGCTGAATATGAGACAACAAAGATGGATGGATTTTTTGGCTGCTTATGATTTTGGTATCGAGTGTACACTTGGGAAAGGAAATAAGGAAGTGGATGCTCTTAGCATAAGACATCAGAATGTGGTGTTAGCTATATTGGCAGAATTAAAGGATTTGGAAGCTTTGACTACTTATAGTGTGCAATTAATATCAACTGCTAGTTCTAGTCAAAGTACCACCATGTTGTCCTGTTTAGAAGTTTGACCAATATTAATCGAAAGGATTGCTTTTAAGCAGAAGAAGGATCCAATGTTAGCCAAGAGGATTAGAAGGCTTAAGGTAGGAACCGAGATCGATGATCTACAAGAGTTTAGTCTTGACCAGAGGGGATGGTTAAGAAAGAAGGGATGGTTGTGTGTTCCGAATGTTGATGACTTAAGGAAAGATGTTCATAGAAAATGTCATCGATCTAAGTTTACGATTCATCATGGAGGGACCAAGATGTATCGAGATATGAAAAGGAGTTTTTATTGGAAAGACATGAAGAGGGATGTGGCTTGTGGGTTAGGCAGTATGCAAACAATTAACAAGTGAAAACCGAACATCAGAAGCCGAGTGGATTACTTCAACCTTTAGAGATTCTAGTTTGGAAATGGGATTCGATATCCATGAATTTTATAAATGGGTTGCCAAGGTCAAATAGAGGAAATGAAAGTATACAGGTCATAGTGGACATGTTGACCAAGAGTGTCTATTTCACTCCAGTCAAGTCAACCAGGACAACACTTGTTTTAGCTAAGTTGTTCATGAAGAACATGGATAGACTACATGGGATTCCTAATAGTATAATCAGTGATAGAGATGCTTTGTTTACTTGTGAATTCTAGAAGAGTCTACAGGAGGTGTTAGGCACTAAGATTAAGATGAATACTGCATATCACCAATAACGGATGGGCAGATAGAAAGAGTCAATAAGGTACTCGAGAATTTACTAAGAGCTTGTGTATTGGACTTTGGTGGATCTTGGGAAGACCACCTACATTTTGTTGAGTTTACCTATAATAATAGTTATCAAATCAGTATAGGAATGACATCTTTTGAAGCTTTGTATGATAGGCCATGTATATCGGTAGCATGTTGGTTGGAGACTAGAGACAGATTGGTCTTAGGTCCAGATTTGGTAAAGGAGGCGTCGGAGAAGATGGAGTTGATCTGAGAAAGGATGAAGGAAGCTCAGTCCAAGTAGAAGGGTTACGCAGACAAAAGGTGTAAAGACCTAGAATTCTCCATTGGCGATAAGATTTTCATTAAGGTATCACTAATGAAGGGTGTTGTACGATTTGGAAATTCAGGGAAGTTGGTACCGAGATATGTTTGTCCATTCCAGATTACAAAGTGGATCGAAAAGCTCGCATACAAAGTAGAGTTGCCCAGCAGTATGGCCGGTGTCCATAATGTTTTCATATGTCTCATCTTCACAAGTACGTGCATGATCCAGAGACTACTATTTGGTCAATAGGGTTGGAAGCTTTGATAGTAGGTCTAATTTGACTCTTGTTAGACAACCAGTTTAGGTTGTAGCGAGAGATGAGAAAACTTAAGGAATAAGACAGTCAGGTTGGTGAAAGTTCAGTCCAGCAATAACGAGAAGGACTGTACTTGGAAGAAAGAAGGTAGGATTAGAGATACTTATCCTGATATGCTTTGAGGGTATGTCTATATTAGTCTTATATAGATAGTTACTAGTCATGTAGGCTAGTATGGTTGTTAGGAGTCGTTACAGATGATTGTTATGTTTAGTATATAGTCCTTACTGAATATCGAGGACGAAATTCTTCAAGGAGGGAAGCCTATAACACTCCTAATTTTAAATAACATTATTCAGAAGATTTAATTAGATAAATTAAACATAATAATATAAACATTAGTGAGACAAGGGGATTGAGATTTGAATAAATAATTAAAGATCATGATTAACTATTTATATGGCTTAAGAATGGCTTATAGGCTAATTATTTTACACAAGGGCATTTTGGAAAATAGCCACACCTTATTACCATAATCCTTATATATATCCATGGTTTTATCATCCGTTCACATTCCTTTTCATTTTTCACAAAAACATAAACAAAAGAGAAGAATAGTCGGACATTACTAGTAGAAAAGAAGAAGAAGAAAATTCAAGTAAAGCTTAGAATTCATGCTGGGGGAAATTAATCTCAATCCAATCTCCTTATCCTAATCAAGGTGAATAATAATTTATAACATTTCTATTTGTTTTAGTCATATATTTTTATGTTTAAGATTAAATCTATTTTATGGTGTTTTGGATGATGATATGCTTGGAATTATAACATTTTTGATTTAAATCAAATTGCTTAATTATAGATTCATATAGTTTTGGAGAAAAACCAATTATTAGTGATTTCGAATGCCATGGGAAAATTATATGTTATGTAAAACATAATTTTGGAGATGGGTTTAAATTTTTGTAATTTTCCAAGCTATGGAAAACATGATATGAATTTTCAAAGGAAAATATATATAATTGGGTTTAAAATTTTAATTCAGGTATTTCAGGAGGAATGTGGGTCTGAAATTTTTGAATGTTAGACAGCATATTAAAATGAATTTTTGTAATTTTTGGGGATTTTTTCTATGTGGTTTGCTATGGAGTTTATATTATTTAAAAAAAGGACTTATTTGCATTATTGGTTTTGCTTAATGGAAAGGCTTATTTGTTAATTATATCTTGATTTAGAACTGAAATTATGTTGCGGTTTTATTTAGAAAATTATTTGAAAAGTTGAGGCAACCAGTTACATGTTTACAAGTTGGCATGTTAGTTAGAAAGTGTTTGCTTTAATTAGCATTAAATCAGTTTTACCCAGTAAAGTAGGTTTCGCCTCTTTTAGAAGCACCTTTCGACTCATAGCCTCTGCCTTTAATCAGATCGAAACCCTATGTAGCCGAAACCAATATATAAGGTATCAATTAAATGGTATAAAGTGGATTGGAGGAAGGCGAAAGGAATAGTGTCGAAAGCATTGCTTCCGATGGGGTCGAAAACTTTGCTTTGTTTTCAAATGTTAAGCGCCTGCTTTGTTCTACTGAAAGCTTTTGATGTATTCGAAACATATGCTTTTGAGAGGAGTTTTATAAATAGCTTTCGAAGAGGGTTACCATCATATGTTTTAAAAGTAGAGGCTTTCGAATGAGTTCCTTTATTTGTAAAATAGTGCTTTCGAAAGTAGTGGCTTCGCCTGGTCGAAATCCTGCGGCCTTTCTTTTGCCTTTCGAGTGTATTGAAGCCATCAATGCTTTCGAAGGTAGCCTTTATTTCAAACTTGTACTAAGCCACTTCCTAAATTCTTTCGAAAGGGTTCAAGGTTTTGATGCTAACCTTTAATGTTCTACTTAAATTTTTTGAAGCTTTCGAAAGGATGGCGCCGACGCCATTAAACTTTCCTAAAAAAAATTATATGAAAATTAAAGGTTTCGAAAGGGATACTTTAGTATATATTCACTTTGACCCAAAAGATATTTGTAAAGCAAAACCCAATGGTTTCGAAGCTATGTTTCTAAGGATTAGTAAAAAGGCATATTTTGGTTCAAAAGAAATAATTTAAAGAGCTTCGAAAGGTATATATTCAGTGGTTTAGAAAAGAAGTTTTCAACGCTTTTGGAGGTGGGTATCCAGTGGTTTCGAAAGTGAAGTTTTAAGGCTTCGAAAGGCTTAGTTTTCAAAACATATAACCCAATCTCATCTAAAGGAAAACCATGGCTTAATAAATGAATTTTGAAATGATTTAAATATGGAGTTTTTGAAGAAATTTTCCTTGATTAATTGATTAAAGGGATTAACCAAGTTTTATATAAATTGATTTTAAGGATATTAAACCACAAGTATTATTATGTTTGTTTCTTCATATATATATTTACATTGTAGTGGACCCGTAACTGGTTTTGGAGGGAAAAGGGGAAGAATAACCAGCTAGGTTGACCCAGTAGTGTATATAAATTGAACTAACTCTTGAGTAGAATTGCATCTAGGAGGTCAAATAGACTAGAATATAGGATGCTTAAATATGGATTAAAGAAGTTGTCAGATAGACAGGTTCATAGTAGACCCATAAAAACTATGTATAGGAAAGTTATTCGCAGAAGGCAATAGGTTTATAGTGAACCCATGAAAACTATATCCAGATTAAGTTATTGACAGATGTCAATTGGTTCCTAGTCAACCCATCAAAACTAGGAAAAGAGGGAAGTTATTTGAGTTACTAATAGGTTCAGGGAGAACCCATGAAATAGTTAATTTATTGGCAGGGGCCAATAGGTTCTTTGTGATCCCATGAAAACTATGAAACTAGACGGGGAGTCCATAAGTGTTAAATAGTTTAACGGTCAGCCCATGAAAACTAATAGGTTTATAGTGACCCTAGAAACTATAACTAAGAAAGGTTGTCAGAATAAATGGGGATGGGAAACCAGAATTGATTTACTTGTTTGCATATCATCATAATATTTTGAATTGCATTGCTTTAACCATTATGGATGTAAGAGCACAATATATGGCTTTATAAAAGTTTAGAAAGATACTAGTGAGGGGAAAACCCGTTCCGCCAAGGGTCATGGTCTCACTAGATATCTAAATGGTTTGAGATGGTAGATTATTGTTCATACCAGGCTCTATGTCTGACTCGAAGGTTATGTTTACCCATTAAACTCTCGGATGCTCAATCGATTTTGAGTAGTTTAAGAGTTGAGGTTTTATCTTTAGACGAATAAGCTTCAAAGAAATGCAGGAGGCATGATAGCTATTTAGAGTTCTTTTCTCTTTTGATTCTACTATGTTGTTGTGGTAAGGCAAAGTCGTTTAATTGCCTAGTTATATACTTTGATCATCCAAGGGAGCATCTTCATATGTCGCTCTTGGCGTATGTTGTAATAAATATATTTTTATGAATATGGTTACGGATTGTGGGATTATGTAATGAATTTGGAATTGCTTTGAAATGGAAAGAGAAAGTCGATTGTTGATTTTTTTTCATATTCATGTGTTTCTGTTATATTAATGTATCTAACATTACCATATTTGGTAGTCGAAGATTAATAACTATGGATGACTGCAACATCCATAGCAGTTAGTGGGCCTCTAAGGGGTTGTTACTGTTATCCCGCTTTTTGGCAAAGCCGTGATACCAGAAGATCGATCGAAAACAAAGGATAGTTCGTCTCAGAGAATTGTCATACATTGCTTCACTATGGATATCACTGAATTTTGTCCGAGTCCAGATTGATCTACAATTGATAGGTCATGACAAGAAAGATCATAGAAGTCAGCATCTCAAATTTCAAGTCAATCCGAGTTCATACGCTCAAGTTATGATCGATTCAATTTGAAGGGAAAAGCCCAGATTTCGTATCCATCACTATGGGTGATTTCGTATTCATCACCGAACTCTGGTTTGAATCGATCACTTTCGTATCGATCAACTTCGAATCCATCGAAGTACCTCGGTTCGACTCAGTCTCGTTCGAACCCATTGGCAGAAAGCCCACTTCGCATCCATCGGAAGCTGACCTACTTCGTATTGATCAACTCCCATGAGTTCGTATCGATCGGGATTGGCCGTGTTTGAATCCATCGAGTTCGTATCGATGGACTTCGTACCCATCAACAGATGAAGCGCTTCGTATCCATCAGCCCGTATCTGCTTCACATCCATCAGATCACCATCCTTCGTATCCATCGAAGGGTTCAAGTTCGCATCAATTGATTTTGTATCCATAGAGAAGCTACAAGGCTCGTATCCATCAGAGAAAGGCTTGTTCGTATCCATCAACCATCGGTTGTTCGACTCCATCAGTGAAGCCTTGTTCGAATCCATCAGTGCGGCGTCATTCGAATTCATCAAGCCAGGAAGCCTACGTGACGTGTCATCCATCGATGCGAACGCGCCGATATATATGGAGTCGACGCGGTCAACTCGGAGTGAAGACCAGATCGAGTCGAAGTTTGCACTCCACGTCATCACAAAGGCGCGTGCCACCATCGATTCGAAACGATCGGTTCGAAGAGATGGATTCGAACCAAACAGCCACTCGAGAATGCTCAATTCGTATCGAAGATATCTCATGATCCACTGATCCAAATGCCATGAAATTTTCACAGGAGCTTTCATACAGATGAAGAATGTCTCCACCAAATTTCAACCCAATTGGACATCATCTTGATCGATACGAAATGACTTCGTATCGATCACAGATCAACTTGAAACTTTCTGAGGTTGGTCGTGTGGGCCCACTCACGTGCCAGAAAAAGTCTCCCGAGATTTGAGCGCGATCTCAGCCTCCTACGCCTATAAATAGAGCCCCAGAGCCAACAGAAAAGGGATCTTTGGACTCTCAAGCACCCAGACTTTGCCGGATTGAGATCTCCATCATCTTATATCATATTCTTGCTGTTGATTTCGAATTTCCAGCTGTAACTTGCTGTTGATTGCTGTAACAACTTGTAATCATTGAAAGAGAATCAATAAAATCACAAAAAACTTCACAGTGGACGTAGGCAACACGCCGAACCACTATAAATCGCTTGTCTACGCATTTACTTTACTGTTACTTGGAGTTTTTGTTAGATAATCCTCATTTTCAATTTATATTCTTCATTATTATCTCTTCAAAGACTCCCGAAGAGTGCTGTGACCAATTTTGGTGCAAACACTTTGGTTCTTTCACTGAGAAAACCCAGATTTTCTCCTGCTTCTTGGATCTGTCATCGATACCGAGTTGAATAAATCTTAGAGAGAGATCTAGATCACTACTCCAAGTTCCTTCCCTTCTATTCAGATTTGCATAAAGTCTAGGAAAGGAATTCAACTTTCAAGATGGTTAGCACAAGGGCCACCTCTAACGCTATCAATCAAGAGGAATAGGATAGGCAGAATCCTGCGCAACTACCTCCACCTAACCAAGACGCCACTGGACACTCAGAACCATCAGGTCCGGTTACTAGGCAAGAGTTCTAGTTGCTACTCCAAGAGCTGACCCAGAGTCGGCAACAACTAACAGAACAGCTACGCGCTAACGCCGAGCTGATCAACCAGCTGGATCGCCAGAAGCGAAAGAGATCCAAGAGAGACCATGCTTCTCGCTCCTCCAGCGAAAGTTCCTCCTCTTCGGGTTATCATAATCACTCTCCACGACCCCGGCTAGAAGGGGGTCACATACAAATTGCTGGAAATCAACCGGCAATGACTGTCGGACAACTGAGAGTTGGTCCATCAGCCAGTTTCCAAACCAGGCCCTCCTCCCAAGGAGGTGCCATTCCTCACTGCCCCATAGAATACCATGCCACAAATGCCACGGATGAGCCAAGGGTCGATGCCCCAAGTCAGCCAAACCCGGACAGTCGCCAGCATAGGCGTACCCCCGAACCGTACGTCCTGGAGGACTACGAGCCAAGAAGGCAAGATTTGGACCGCCAACAGCATCCGGTCCAACTCCAAGATGAGGGATTCAATCACATTTCGGCATGAGCCGCACAGAACATACAATTGCCGGATCTTCCAACCATGATATGTCAGATGATCCGTGGGAGCCAGGGCCTCACCAATGACGATTGAGGAATTTCTCGAAGTCACACTCCTTTTACGGACGATATTCTTACTACTGAAACCTACGGCGATTCAGGATGCTAACTCTACCTATGTACGAGGGAAACTCCGACCCCAACCAGCATATTCTGAAAAATGAATGGTCGATGACCGCTGCCAGAGCTGACGATGCAGTGAAGTGTCGTAGTTTCCCGATATCCTTGGGGGGGCATCGCTACCATGTGGTTCACTCGACTGCCACCTCGATCCATTTCCTCCTTTGACCAGTTGGCCACAAAATTTGTTGAACAATTCTGCATGCATGTCGCAAGGCCAAAAGATGTCAACACTCTGTCTAGCATCACTCAAGCTCCTGGAGAGACGCTTAGACACTACTTAGAGAGATTCCACGCTGCATGTGCGGAGATCAGCAATCCGAGCGATAACTCCATCCTTATGGCGTTGACTAAGAGGATCGACCCCGATTCTGAGTTTGGCAACTGGTTGGATGGAAAAACAATGCATCATTGGACCGTTTCCACGCCAAGGCGGCTCAATTCCTGAGAAGGGAAGATGCGAAACAGTCTTGGAAGCAAAATGACGCAGGGCCAAGCACGGAAGGAATCCAAAGCAATGTCGCAATCAAACAGTCCGGTGAGAGCTCCAAAAAAGTTCAGTTGAACGTTAAAAACAAACAAGCTCGGTGGAGAGAGAGCGTGAATCAAAATAGAAAATGAGATCAAAATCGTGGCCCACAGCGCAAGAATCCTATGTTTGACAGTTATACTCCTTTGAATACATCACTGGAAAACTTGTATTTACAAACCTGTAATACAATTCAGTACCAAAAACCTGCACCAAACCGTCGTCAGAGAGGCAAATCCAGTCGGGAAAATTTTGCAGGTTCCATGAAAGCTACGGGTACAATACGAACGAGTGTCGTCACTTACAAGATCTCGTTGAAAAATTGATCAGAGAAAGGAAGCTGGAACAGTTTGTGCGGGGACCGCAAACTAGAGTAGCGGGCCCATCGAATCAAAACAATGATCCCGATCGACCGAGGTGGGAGGACTCCACTTGTCCCCACGGAAGATTGGTGATAAACGCCATCAGTGGCGGATCAACTTTTTCAGGAGCCTGGAACGACGAAGATCTTCGTCACTGTTACACATGACAGGCTCATTCAATCTATGAATACTTTGCAATTTCCTTTACATTCTGAATTTGAATTTGTAATAAGGCACTGACTTTGCCATGCTTTTCCATTCCAGCAATAAATTACTATCCCTTCAAGCTAGAGCTGTGATTCACCGAATGCAACATTCAACAATCACGACACACGAAGAGAAAAGTTCCATCGAACAATGGAATTTATTCAAATAGCGAGTGACTGTGATACGACCGGCCACTCACTAAGTGAACCTCAGCTCGGGGGCAGGCCATCACATCAAAGGCTGAACTAGACCGACACCCGACAGTCCTACAATTGACTCCAAATTCCCAGAGTGTGAATTGGAGTATAAACATCAAATAAATCGTTCCCAGAGTGCGAACGGACTCCAAATTCGCAGAGTGCGAATTGGAGTATAAACATCAAATAAATCGTTCCCAGAGTGCGAACGGACTCCAAATTCGCAGAGTGCGAATTGGAGTATAAACATCAAATAAATCGTTCCCAGAGTGCGAACGGACTCTAAATTCCCGGAGTGCGAATTGGAGTATAAACATCAAATAAATCGTTCGCAGAGTGCGAACGGACTCCAAATTCCCAGAGTGAGAATTGGAGTATAAACATCGAACATCAAATAAATCGTTCCCAGAGTGCGGACGGACTCCAAATTCCCAGAGTGTGAATTGGAGTATAAACATCAAATAAATCGTTCCCAGAGTGCGAACGAACTCCAAATTTCCAGAGTGCGAATTGGAGTATAAACATCAAATAAATCGTTCCCGGAGTGCGAACGGACTCCAAATTCCCGGAGTGCGAATTGGAGTATAAACATCAAATAAATCGTTCCCCGAGTGCGAACGGACTCCAAATTCCCTGAGTGTGAATTAGAGTATAAACATCGAACATCAAATAAATCGTTCCCAGCGTGCGAACGGACTCCAAATTCCCAGAGAGTGAATTGGAGTATAAACATCAAATAAATCATTCCCGGAGTGTGAATGGACTCCAAGTTCCCAGAGTGCGAATTGGAGTATAAACATCTATTCCAGGTTCCCGGAGTGCGAAACAAAACATCAACGCTAACTCCAAATTCCCAGAGCGTGAATTGGAATATAAAATTCCAGGTTCCCGGAGTGCGAACCCAAACATACATGCTATCTCCAAACTCCCAGAGTGTGATTTGGAGCGCAAATATCAAGTCAAAGTTCCCGGAGTGCAAACAAAAATATCAATACTAACTCCAAGTTCTCAGAGCGTGAAGTGGAGTATAAACATCAATTCCAGGTTCCCGGGGCGTGAACTATATGACAAACATCGATAACTCTCAAATTCCCAGAGTGCGAACCAGATTATCGATCACAGATTATCCTAAGTCCCCAGAGCGTGGACATATGCTTAAGATTTGCAATAGGTGCGATCGACCATCAAAATACAAATGCCGTTCCCCGAAACTGGGGGCAAAAAACTTAAGTGTTAATCACTAACCGAAGTGAAGCAATGTCCGAAGTTCAACTTATTCATCAACCATAACATGCGACCAAGATTTTCAGGCTTGGCAAATAAAACGAACTCTACTTGACGGTAAAAACACCACAAGTACACCGGACTGAAAGCCAAACACTGCAAATACTTAAGCACAAAAGAAATGAGAATTGAAACAAAGAAACTAAACTTTATTTCAACTAACTGTATGTGAAGATTCATGTACAAGTTCTTCCAAAAAATTCTTACTAGCAGGGGGCCAAGCCTGCATCCATACATAGCCTACGAAAGAAAAATAAAATGACTTCCTAACTGCCAAAAATGCACCAGAGGGGATCGTCTACTTTTTCTTCTTCGGTTTTCTCTTCAACGCGGAACCACTGGAACCACCAACAGTCTTCCGCTTCGACCCCGTACCCTTTGGCGGATCTTCCTCTGACGAAGGCAAGATATCGATATATTCCTCCGAACCTGAACTTAAAGGAATATTCTCTTCTGGAGGAGTCGGAGGAGTCGGGTCTACCATTGGAGGAGGAATGGGCGCGCTGGCTCCGACTAGCGTGTCCCCAAAGGATATCACCATAAAAGGAGCGGGCCCGACCGCTGTCGTAACACTTTCAGAATTACCACCGTGTGCTGCCGCTTCCATCTCTGCATTGATTTGAGCAAGTATCTCGGCCTCACGAGAAGCACGAGATTCACAATAGGCAGCGGTGGACTATGACGATACAATAGAAACAGGTGGGAACGCACCGAGAACAAATGGCATGTCAACAAAAGGGTCACTGTGCTGGCTTAAGAGTTCATTCATCATCTATTCGTCGAAAGTAATTGAACCCCCCTGTGTCACCTCGGTCGGCGTGGCTGTTGTCGTGGCGATCGCTTCAGTAATTATGGCCTCATGTTCTTGATGTGGCTCTTGGACTGCAGGAGGCACTGTCAGTGTAACTTTGCTCACTGGACAATAAAGAAAAGAAGTTGTCAGAACACGCTTCAATACAAACACTTCAATTCAGACACACAGTAGATTTTTGTAGAGTACCTTCCTCAACTTGACTTGTATCTGACTGAACAGCTTCAGAAGAATGCTCCCTTATGGTAGATAAGCGTGGCTGCTCAGGGTCATAGCCTGGGACCAGTTGCGGCTAAGTCTCTGGCGTCGGCTCCGATCCAGATGAAGTGATCATCTCTGAACTTGTAGTTGGATGCGCAACGCCAGACCCCTCACCAACTTCCAAGTGTTGGGTACCCAGCCTCTCTCTAGCATGAGAGATCATGAAATCATGGAGAACCTTCTTTTCATCATCAGTCAATATTCGGTACTCCAAATCGAACTCATCAAAAACTTCGCCTGGTTATGATGTTTTCTCCTTTTCGACTAAAAAGTTCCAGGCGTTGAACAAATGTGCCGGATAATCGTCAAGCCACGTCAAATTTCTGTGCCCTAGCACATTAGCATTATAAGTAATGAGAAGTTCTTCTATCTCTGTCTCTAGCTTAGTCTCTGCTTGACGAACTTTCTCATCGACTTCGGCTTCCATCACGCGGACCTTCTCCAAGGCCGCATCTCTTTCTCTCCGAAATTCCACCGCCTGATCACACGCTTCCTGTGCAGAAACGTTAGCGGTGTCCCTCTCCTTCATAATCTCTGCAACTTTGACCTTGAGCTCGTTTAGATCTTTCAAGGCCACATCCCGCTCGGCAGTTACGATGGTATTTCAGTGGCCCATGTCCTCCACCGTAGCGTAATGCTCACGGTTCATCCTATCCATCGCTGCCTGAGCTTAATTCGCTTTTCTAAGAGCTTCAATCTCTGACTTTCGAGAGGACTCGGCCTCACTGCCGAGCGCCTGAATAATGCGGTCCTTTTGACCAAGTTCTTTCTCCAACTTCTCAATCGTAGCCGCTCGATCAAAGGCCACCTTTGACACTTTCTTTGTGGGTTTTGACCATTCTTGATGCTGGAAGAATACATCTGATAGGTAATCATGCATCATAGGCGTAACTGTCGACGGTATCCTTTTTAGATGTGGGGGAAAGACAAACCCATCAAAGCAAATTTCAGGAATTTCTTTCCTCAGTGAGCAAGCCTAACCGCTCCTTCCCCCGAAGGCTCCGTCAATGTCTGCTCTGTTGACGGGGAGGCCGCGATCTCCGTTCTGCGATGAGTATCCGACCTTGATGCTTGGGAAGAGGGCTTGGGCCGTGAAGTTTTTGGAGGCCTCGAAACATGAACCGGAGGCGGTGTAGGAGCTTTAGAAGGTGGCGTGAGAAATCGAGACCGACGCCTATAATCTTTGTCTCTGTCAGAGCGCTCATGACTCGAGCGCCCATAGTCATACTCCCTATCTCCTTCCCTCCTATATGCTTCATAATATGAAGAAGACTGGCGTTTCTTACGAAGGCTTCCAAGCATCGAACCTCTAACAGACATAGTATCTGCGAAGCAAAAACATAAAGCAAAATTAGTAATCTCTCACAGTGAACGTATTACACTTAGAAATCGTGTGTGCCGTGAAGTGTGAATGTGGGTGCAACCCCCCGACCAACTAGATGTGTCAACCGCACTAGTGGTAGGGCTGTCAATGGGTCGGGTCGGGTCGGGTTTGGGTCGGTTCAAGTCGGGTTCGGGTTGATTTTAAAGGAGTCGGGTCAACCCGTTTATTAAACGGGTCGAAAAAGCTCAACCCGAACCCGACCCGTTTATAAACGGGTTGACCCGACCCAACCCGTGTAACCCGATTATAAATAGGTCGGATCGGGTCAGGTCGGGTCGTAAATGGGTCAGGTCAACCCGTATAAGGTGTAAACGGGTCGTAAACGGGTCGGGTCAACCCGTATAAGGTATAATTGGGTCGTAAATGGGTCGGAACGGGTCGTAAACGGGTCTGGTCAACCCGTATAACCCGTATAAAACGGGTCGTAAACGGGTTGGAGCGGGTCGTAAACCGGTCAGCTCAACCTATATACTGTATAAACGGGTTGGTAACGGGTTAGTTTCGGGTTAGCGGGTCAACCCGAAACCCACCCGTTTATAAACGGGTCAAATTCGGGTTGACCCGAAAATGACCCGGCAATTAAACGGGTCGGGTTAACCTGCTAATTTCCATGCGAGTTTCGGGTCGTGTAGGAAATTGACAGCCCTAACTAGTGGGCAGAGACTCGCTCAAAACTAAGGCTTCTGAAAGTTTGTCCAATCCGACATCATGCTGCAAGGACACATCGTCCGGAATTGGAATATTAGCGAGCCCTTCATAAAGATTCTCAGTTCTTGGAGGAGACATCTCCGAAATTCTAATTCCCAGAGCGGGTCGGACCGTGACAACCGATTTCCATCTCCCCTTTTTAGGTGGTTTAACAACGGCTGCCTTGCCTATTCTTTGTTCTTCGGTATCTTGGGCTACATCCACAGATTCGCCCAGTGTTTCTTCATCGGTATGAGTTCTTTCGGAGTCAGCCTCCTCAATTATGATAACTTTAGGCTTTCTTCGTTTAACTCGTTCTTTCGAGGAAGTTTTTAAAACACCGTCAAGCATTATGCTTTGTCTCCGTTCAATCAGTCCAAGAATCCTGAGATTCCTATCTGTCAATAGCAACTCGATATTCCTCTCTTCACTTGGGATTTCTTGAAAAACCCGAACTATCTCTTTGAAACGTTCACCTTCGGGTCGCTGGATCACGGCTAAAAAGGAAAAGAGATGTGAGTTCGACTTCAAATACATCAGTCTTATCAACTACTCGAAAAAATAGCAATACTCACGTCTAAATAGCCATCGCCGAGCGAACCTTGGGGGCACCTAACATAAAACCACTCCGTCCTGAAGTAGCTCAATCTAGTCCGACTATCGGCCCGACTCTTGAAGTTAAACAAGTATCTGATCTCAATCGAGAGTGGAGGTCGATAGAGATACTCCATAAATGCAATGAACAAGCTATTGAGTGATGCGTATCCGTTCGGATGCAGCTGAGATGGGGCGATCCTCAAAAACGACAATACTTCTCTTATATACTGGTTAAACGGAGGGAGTGTCGCAGCTGCATACGCATGGCGATTGAATGCGATTTATCCCTCCGGTGGATTGTGCGGTCTATCATTTGGCCCCGGCAGTAGAACGTCATCCATCGACAAACCATGCCTTAAGCATATTCTTCCTAGCACGTCTTTCGAAATGTTAGATGGGACAGAGTCTGATGGGTTACTAATGAAGGATGTGTCAGGTAACTCGTCCGGAGCTGTACCGATAACTTCAATCTCAATCTCCGGTACTTCAAGCACGGGAGGGACTGAACTATGAGTTTCTTGCGGCTGCGAACTTGAAGATTCCATAACTAGCTAACTCACGAGAAATCATCATTAGATGCTAAAAAGCCCGTGCATTCCCCGGTGTAAAGTGCATGAATGTGTCATGCAGTGCTGTGCATTACTTGAGCAAATTCTACAGAATAAACTGAAATGTATGAACGACAAAACTCTAAAATCAAACCGAAAATGACCGTCATCGCTGACCGTCATAACCATGCCATCCAGACACAAACGATCGATCCAAGTTGAAGTTCGTTATATTTTTGTTAAGTTACGGTTCCATCGGCGAGCTTCGAAAGGAAGTCCAATATGCAGTGTTACGGTAAAGTTCAGTCGTGAAAGGCAGAAGCTCGTTGGAGTCAAGTATTCTAATGTGCAAAAGTTCTCTAAATTCGTCTAATTTCAATTTGGAATCGGTCGCTGCAGTTCAAATTCGTATCGAGTCTAAGATATATCATCGACCATGATCGAATCGATACTTTTCCTATCGATCATGTTCGAATCGATACGTTTCGTATTGATCATGTTCGAATCGATACATTTCGTATCGATCATTTTCGACTCGATATGTTTCGTATCGATCAGGTTCGACTCAATACGTTTCGTGTCGATCCAGTTCGAAACGATGCGTTTCGTATAGACCAAGGGCACACCATTTCGCATCAATTTGAGAACATTGGCTTCGCATCGATCGCTGCTCTCATATTCGTATCGATACGAAATCGCATAATCTCCTTCGATTCGAAAACTCCATAACTCCTTCTTCTCGAAAAGGCCTTAACTCCATGGCCGTGCTCCATCCCCAATCTTGCTCTTACTCACCCAGATCTTAAATTCATCGAAACCGATCATAAAAGCAAGAAGGATGGATTGAGATTTCGAGTTTCATCGTTCTAAACATGATTCTATCCATTAGTTACCTGATTTTAATGTTTAATTTTGAAAGATTGAAGGATTGAATCGATTCGAAGGCTAAACAGTTCTTTCTCTTGGACTCTCCATCGATACGAAAGCAAAAGGTAGCAGTAAAAGTAAAAAAAAAAGAGGTGAAATATGGCTAAGTCCACACTATTTATATGAAGCCATAGGAGAACCGGGTCGATTCGCCTCCCGGTCCATGTGACCAGTAACCACCAGTCACCCTAGCGTTCGAGTCGAACGGTAGTTTCGAATCCATCACCAAAATTTCTATCGATTCGAAATAAACCACGGATCCATCGATACGAAGTAAGCAGCAAGGACAACTGAAGATTATGAACTCCATCGGCTCAAAGCCCTCGTTCACATCAACAAGACCGCAACTCCATCCACTGCATATCGACACGATCGACAATTTCGTATCCATCAAAACCTATCGATACGAACTATCATTTCGTATCCATCATTTCTCATCGATACGAACGGATGTTTCGTATCCATCTAAGCTCATCGATATGAAATATCATTTCGTATCCATCATTTCGACTCGCAACGGTATAAAGAACTACTTTTCAACCTTTTACATCGGTTCAGGAGAGAATCGATGCGAAATTCAATAATAAACAAAACTGATAACGACTCGTGAACATACAACGTTAACGAGAGTCAAATTAACATATGTGCATATATGTCGGACTAATATTCGATTTTAAACATTTACAGGGATCGAATACTCATCTTGTTGCGATTACAACAACCAACAGCTAAGCACTATTATAAAGTAATCAATCATATCAACGCAAGGTTACAACCTTCGACAAAAGAGCAATGATTGTTCAGAGAGAAATTGCAGCTTTTCAAAGCACGTCATGTTTCCACAAGACGTACTTTGGGGGGCAAATGTTATCCCTCTTTTTGGCAAAGCCGTGATACCAGAAGATCGAACGAAAACAAAGGGCAGTTCGTCTCAGAGATTGGTCATACTGCTTCACTATGGATATCGTTGAATTTTGTCCGAGTCCAGATTGAGCTACAATTGATAGGACATGACAAGAAAGATCATAGAAGTCAGCATCTCAAATTTCAAGTCAATCCAAGTTCATATGCTCAAGTTATGATCGATTCAATTTGAAGGGAAAAGCCCAGATTTCGTATCCATCACTATGGATGATTTCGTATCCATCACCGAACTCTGGTTCGAATCGATCACTTACGTATCGATCAACTTCGAATCCATCGAAGTACCTCGGTTCGACTCGGTCTCATTCGAACCCATTGGCAGAAAGCCCACTTCGCATCCATCGGAAGGTGACCTACTTCGTACCGATCAACTCCCATGAGTTCGTATCGATCAGGATTGGTCGTGTTCGAATCCATCGAGTTCGTAAAGATGGACTTCGTACCCATCAGCAGATGAAGCGCTTCGTATCCATCAGCCAGTATCTGCTTCGCATCCATCAAATCACCATCCTTCGTATCCATCGAAGGGTTCAAGTTCGCATCAATTGACTTCGTGTCTATGGAGAAGCTACAAGGCTCGTATCCTCAGAGAAAGGCTTGTTGTGACAACCCGGAATTTTCGAGCAATATCAATTTAATAATCTGCATTAAAAATTAAATTTATTTGATATATCTTTGTTAATAAGATCTGAATTGATACTCTTCTTTTACTAAATATCTAATTGGTAAATTTTATCTGTTAAAATAAATTGTTTGTTTTCTGTTTATGTATGTATATACTTGTATACATTATAAATAGATGAGATTTGTTTTAAAGTTTAACAAATAAATTATGTTTCAGATTCTAATATATATATATAGTAAATTAGGAATTATGTTTTATTTTATATAAACTTTTCAAAAGCTAAATAAATAAATAAATATGTTATTTTAAATACATAAGATGAATGCTTAAATAGTTTAAAACTTATTTTAACTTAAGTTTAAATTTAGAATTATTAACAAAAGGAATTGTTTTATGTTCTTTTCAGCAAAGCTTGATAAAAATATGGATTTAGAATTTATATATGAGTTTTAAATGCAAATTTTGTCAAAATACTTTAACATACATAAACGAAATAAGTAGTTTATAATAAAAAGATAATTTCTTTTATTAATTATTTCAAATTTTTAAATGTATTTTTATAATATTAATAAAATGAAAAGTACATATAGGAATACAAGATTTTAAGTAATAAGTTAAACATAGAAATAAAACAAAATATACATTAAGCTATAGATTATAAGTGATAATACTGTACATAATAAGTTAAGCTAAGAAATAAAACATATAGGATCAATTTATAGAACTTCACAAACATTTTAAATATAATAACAAGTCAATAATAAAACTGAAAACAAATAAATTTCAAATTGTAAACTAACATAAAAAGGAACTGCAGTGTACATATATATATATAAGTTTAAAGTATCAAAACAAATAACATCTAGAAGCTAAATCAAAAATATGTGCAGGCCGAATTAATCAAAAACAAATGTGTATATGAAGCTTGCAAGGGAAGACTGTATAATGCATTCTTTAATAAACAAACAAAAGTAATTAATGAAAGATCTTTTAGTACACAATTTTATTTCATATCAGCCTCCATTTATAAAATATCTTTGTTTTACAATCTGCACAAACAAGATTTTCATGCTTTATGGTACAAATATTGTCCCAGTAATATGAAACATAATAATACACTGTAGGTGTGATCAACCTGTCTGCATATGCCCTGTATATTTGTTTATAAATCAGCTTCATCTGCATATCAGTTCGAACTAAGTAGAAATTAAAATAAACTTCATTTCAAACTAAAACATGAAAGTAAAACTATTTCAAAACTTAAAAAAAAAAATTCAGGAAGCAAAGCAAAAAGAAGCTTCAGTTGTATTCAAGCCTGTAAAATTTCAAAGCCTGTTTCAACAAAAGTGCCTCTGTTCTTTCACATATCGGTGAGTAACACTTTTTTTTAAATTTCTTAGATTTTAATATGTTGCAAGTAATATCTGGATGCTGAGAATATTTGTGTGAATCTATACATATTCTTTTCTCTAGCCAATTTCAAAATAAAGTACAGCATATTGAATTCTCTGCGAGTAACCTTTAAATCAAACTAAATAAGTAGATTTCTGTTGCTTATGAAGCTCTGGGATGGATGATTCTTGTTTATGCATATATAGTGATAATTCAGTGATAAGAATATCTGAAACATGCATGTATGAACTGTATTTTTGGGCATTGACAGCCTCTGTTCTGTCACAGATGAAAATGAGTAACTTTATCTTATAAAATATATATATATATATATATATCTATTTAAGAAATGAATCTGTAGTATATATGTCTATAGATAGTATAAGTATATATCTATCTATATACATATTGACTCCTCTGCCTATGCTTGTAGGATGTGGTGGTGTGCAGGCTGTAACATGTGTTCACAAATTTGAATTCTAAAACAACTTTGTTTCCAAAACACAATCTACTTGGAATTTGGAACTAGAGTTTAAACAAAATATTGTTTGTTAGACATTGTACTAAATTTTTAAAATATGTTCAAACTAAAGAACTCAGCAGCAACTCTGGAAAGCTAAATGCATAAGCACAACTTCAGGTAAATCAAAAATTGAACTTTTTAAATTTTGGAATTCAGGAATACAGGATGAATCAGTGAACCATAACATGATTTTTAAAGGTTAAAGAAATTTTTTTTAGCCGTAGGTGTTGAGTGCAGTTTGTACCTTACTGTTTGAGGCATTTTGAGTTGCCATGGAAGAACGTGTGGATGGGGGAGGTCGTGACTAGAACTGGAGATGCGGGGGTGATCATGGGGTCTGAAAAAAATAGTGGGTGGTGGCAAATTGGGTTGTGGAAGCGTCGGCATGGATTTAAAGTTCCTAAACCTAATTTTTACTGCATTTTGGGTTTTGGATCACCGCGTCTTGTACAAGGGTGCGAGTGACACATGGCTTTGAGGGGAGGTAGAGGAAAGATGGTCGAGGGGGTAGTCGGAGTTTGGTGGCCTCCGGTGGTGGAGGTACTGCGCGCGTGCCGTTGACAGGTTTGGAAGGGGGAGGAGTTTGTGATTTCCAGGTTTTGTTTTCTTGATTTCATTTTCGCGCGTGCACCTGGGAAACTCGAAGCATTTCTGTTGTTTTATCGGGGAACCTCACGTGTTTTCTCGACGTAAACCAGAGAGGGGTCGGGGTATTGGTATTTCAGGTTTTACAACCTGTAGCTGTTTGTTACAGTTTTGAAATCTGGGTTTAAAATCTAATCAAAGTCCAGCCTTGTTTTATATCAAGTTTTAAAAAGTGAATTTAAGTTAGTTTTTGAAAGAGAGTTGGAAATAATAAAGTTTTCAAAATTTAAATTATTTTAATAACTTAAAAGTGGTTAATAAGTAAAATATATTCAAACGAGAGTTAAGTTTAAATGAAATTTGAACGGTTAAGAAACGATTGAATCAAGTTAACTCGAAATTGGAAATCAGGATTTAGATTTGAAAATTTTAAATTTGGAATTAAAATAAAGTTTTATAAATTAAATTTATTCAAATAAGTTTTAAGTGCAATTGAACATGTAAGTTTATAGAGAGTTTTTGAAAAAAATATAAATTAGTTTTAAAACTTTATTAATGATAAATTGGTTTTTATTTAGAAAGAAATTGAAATAAATGTTTAAACATATTGAAATTGAAAACATAATCAATAAATAAGAATGGTTAACTTTAATTCATGAAGTTTTATAAATTTTATATACATAAACCTTTAAGTTAATTAAGTAAGAATAATTAATGATTGACATTAATTAAAGTAGTAATTAAAGTTAATTAATGAATTAATTAACTAATATGTGATTAAGAACCATAGATTAGGTTTTGATTTAAATTAATAAATTTTTAATGGTTAATAAAACTTATAATTAATAATGATTAATATGAGTTAATTATTTTAGAAGAAAATAATTAAATTAGTGTTAATGAAGATCATTAACAAGATTATTTATAATTGATTAATGTAATTGATTTTAATAAATTAATTGGATTAATTAATTCAATAATAACCATTGTAATAGTTTAATTATAAATTATTTATTTGGAAAGTAGTTAAGAAATTAATTACTTATTAATTGTATAAATTGATTTGAGTTAATTAATTTAGATTAATTAACAGATATTTTGAAATTGAATTACTTAGAGAAGTAACTGGTGGATAATTACTAGAAGTAAATTACTGAATGATGTTGTTAATGGAAGTAATTGGAGTATAATTATTTGAAATTAATCAGGGGATTAATTAAGAGTGTTGTTGAGAAGTAATTAATTATGAATGATTAATTATTGTTTGTTATTAATCAAGAGGATTAATATTTGTAATTTGAAGATTTGTATTCTTAATATAATTAACAAATGAAAATGTAAATAGAAATCATTAATTAATAAAATTAATGATGGGATTAGAGATTGATTTATTTGGAAATAATTAACCAACAAGATAATTAAACTGTAATAAATCTATATAAATGAACTTAAATAATGGATTCATTCAAGTTTAATTTCTGTAAATAAATGAAGGAAAACTACTGGAATGCAGTCAAGTATATTTAAATCAAAGATAATTGATTTGAATATATAAGTAATGGATAATAAGATTTAAATTAATTAATTTAAAAAAAATCATTTGAGGATTTGGTATGTGTAATTACTAAGTATAATTAAATGGAGTATAATTAAATGGAGTATAATTACTTAGGAAAGTAATTAGATAATAATTACTTGGTAAAATTCATACAAGATGTTTTACAAGTGGAGTAATTTGAGTAATTTCTTTTATAGTCAATCAAAGGATTGATTTATGGAAATAATTAATCATGGAATGATTAATATGTAATTAAGGGTAGTTAATTACTGGTTTGTTATTAATCAAGGGGTGATTAATAATTGTGTTTAAGTAAAGATTTATCACATAATTAATTTAAATAAGTAATTTGATATAAATTGAAGATCATTAATTTATAATTAATGATGTAATTAAGAATTGTTAATTAAGGAATAATTAATAAGGAAGCAATTGAAGGTTAATTGCTATGAATGATTTAGAATAATTCAATGTAGAAATTAATTAAAGACTAAATTATTTTTAACCTGAATTATAATTAGTTAATGGTTGTGAGAGCAGGATTTATGGAATAAGTAATTAATTTAATTTATTTTAAATTAATTTAAGATAGAAGTAATTAATTTAATTCATTTTAAATTAATTATAGATTGTGAGTCATAAATCATTGCTTATAGATGATATTGATATTTCATTGATTGATTATGATCTCAATAATATCTATGTGATATGGATGCTTTGATTTAAATATGATGATGATATTAATTATCTGTTATGATGATATGCATTATCTGTTTGTAGTAATAATATTGATCATCTGTTTATGTTGATGTTGACTATCTATTATGATATTGTGAAATATCTATCTGTGTATATTGATGATATTGAATTGAACTGTTAAGACTAAATAGACAACTTGGCATTAAAAGACACGTTTTGGATTTCGATGAGACCGGGATCGGGTTTCCATATTTGGAATCCGAAAACCACATCGATTCCAATTAAACGTTAGGTCATTAATCCAAGTGGAGCAAGTGAAGACTCGAGGTGTAAGGGCTATACGTCAGTATAACTCTGTGGGTGATTCCGTAATGAGTTTGACGAAATAGTACTTATAGATTCGAGATGGTGAATCAGAGTGCAAGGGTTGTCGTCGTTAACTCTGAGGGTGATTCCAAAATGAGTGCAATGAGATAATGCCTTCGGTTTCGTTCGAACCCGGAACGAACTTGTATGGATTGAATGCTTTCAACACATCGTTAGGCGGGAGATGAGCATTCTAAGAGATATGTTCTATAAAGGTAAACGTAACCTCAGGCCTCATCAACCGGGAATGGCTAAAACAGGGGAGGTGCTGCAAGGTTAGGTGGGTCATGCCCAAGCAGGACAAGATATTTCCCCCTGTCTAGATGTCCCTTTTTATTTCGGATGTGTGGGAGGTTGGTTCGCGACAACTACCGGGGTTTATCTTGTTCGGGACTATTCAGTAAGGAATGGTTCCATCCTTGTGATGTAGGGGGTCGGGAGTGATCCTCGGTACGTTGATCTAGGCCACGTACTGTGACGGACGGTACCCCAGTAGCCCAGCCATTGTGTGGAATCCAAAATCCAATAAGTGCCAACGGTTTTGATTGTATTACCCACTTTTGTGGCTAGTAGCTGGAATTTAATAGATGTAACAATTTCGGCTATTTTCTATTTACTTGAAAAACCTAGACCTATTATAATATCACTGGATTTCCTATCAAATGTTTTGGTTAGCATAAGGTAAAAACTTTCCCATGTTTATGTGTGGGAAGTCTTACGTGATACCTTTCTTTTCAAAGGATTTTCAAAATTAAGCAACTTTAACCTGTTACTCATACCAGACCCATGTCTGACCCGGAGTTTATTTTTGTTTTTCATAAACTCTCGGGTACCCAAATTTTTTCGGGTAGCCAAGGGATTCAGGTTTAGCTTTGACGAATTCTTGAGGAGCAATGGAGCAGGAGGCTTCAGCGTTGTAGATATATATTTACAGTTCCGCTGTGTTGGTATCTCTGAGTGATATTGTTTGAGTTGTATTTCATTGAGTTGTATTAACTAGACAGGTGTCTATAACTGTCTAGTATGTGATGTATTATCTGTATAACTCTGATGGATGTTATATATTATGTAAATACTTATGTGATTAATATAATTTATTCGTTCCGCTGTGAGATTCTGATGTTGTTGCTCTTTCTTCTCTATCTTTTCTATTTTCTCACCCTTTTCTTTCTTATCAACGATACTTCTTCCTAGGAGTAGGAAGTGGGGTCGTTACAGTGGTATCAGAGCGCTAGGTTGAGTGAATACCTAGGCTCTTAAGTGATTTCTTTCCTGAGAGAGCGTATATGTAATTTTGATATATATATATATATATATATATTCATTCATTTCTATCTATTTGATGGATTACCTGTTCGGGTTTTCCAATATAAGTATAAGGGTAGATTGAGTAGTGGTGTGAGTAACACGACTACTTGTGGTTGGAAGTATATTTGGCGAGACTGTAGACCTAATACCGTCTCGAGTAAATTTGGGGTGTAAGGATTTCACTAAATCTCTTGAGGAACCTGTTAAGATTTGGAGTCCATTTTTTTGTACAAGATTGGATGAGTAGAATTTGGATTTTTTTTTGAGTTGAGCAGAAGTTAGAATATTATCTTGGTAACTCAAGAAGTAGTAGTTGCGTGTTAAGATGCAGTAGCGATGGATTGTTTCCGAAGAAGTTCTCAAGGCTCTTTGGATAAGGGAGTGTGTCTGCCTTAGTTTTGAGGTTGAGTTCAGCTGAATGTTATGTTTGGCTTTGAGGCCTGAGTTTTTCGAGGAATTTTTGATTAAGGAGTTTTGGCATCAGCAGCAGTGTTGCAGCTCAGATTGTTCTGCCGGCACGCGAGGAGGTCAATTGTCAGCAGTTCTTTAGAGGTGAAGTTCAGAGGCAGTTTTGTGGATCCATTTCTTCAATGGATTGACTAGATAAGCTTAAGCTGTTCAAATTGGTAAGAAGTGAATAGTTTTCTTTGGATATTAGCTTGGGTTGATCGCAAAAGTGACTTGCGATAGTTAAGTGTCCTCTGGGATGGCAGGAATTTTTCTGGATATCTTTAAAGAAGTCAGTGGTTTGCCTTAGCATCTGAGGAGTTGAGTTGGTATCGACTGGATTTCAGAAGTAGTGTCGATGGTTCAGCTTAGTAGTAGAATGCTTTCTAGAGAGAGGAGTTGGTAAAGTGGCTCAAATTTTAGAGGAACTTCTGAGTTATTTTGGATCTGCTGAATCATATTTTGTAATGTGTTGTCCAGTTTGTGTTTATGTGTATCATCAGCATTTTCATCTACTCCTGATCAGAGTTGTGTAGCTGAAGCAGTTCGGAGTGCATCTGTTTTTCTTTTCTAGAAAAGAGAAGTTGTTTTCTACTGATGATAAAGGTTGTGTTCTTGGTTTGGGTTGATTTTGAGAAGCTTATTCTACTGGATTGTTTTGGATTCAGAATGTTTTAGGAATTATCAGTAAAGGTTGAGCTGATCAGTAGGGTTGAAGGCAGCTCTGGATCATCAAAGGAATTTGGATTTCGAAGTCGGAGATTTCATTTTGCATCAATCTTCTCTGATTCTAAGGGATTCTGTAGATTAGTAGTATAGGTTGTTTGGATTCTATAGATCGAGTATTCTGGTATTATACTGGGAAACTCTAGGGAGCTCTATCCAGAATTTTGTCTGGATAGTTAGTTTTGTTGATTGAGTAGATTGCTTGTGATGATTGTTAGCATATGATTGATATATGAGTATGATTTTAGAATTAAAATCTTAAATAGGTTATTAAATTACCTTTGCTTTTAAATTTCGGGGACGAAATTCTTTTAAGGGGGGAGGAATGTGACAACCCGGAATTTTCGAGCAATATCAATTTAATAATCTGCATTAAAAATTAAATTGATTTGATATATCTTTGTTAATAAGATCTGAATTGATACTCTTCTTTTACTAAATATCTAATTGGTAAATTTTATCTGTTAAAATAAATTGTTTGTTTTCTATTTATATATGTATATACTTGTATACATTATAAATAGATGAGATTTGTTTTAAAGTTTAACAAATAAATTATGTTTCAGATTCTAATATATATATTTAGTAAATTAGGAATTATGTTTTATTTAATATAAACTTTTCAAAAGCTAAATAAATATGTGATTTTAAATACATAAGATGAATGCTTAAATAGTTTAAAACTTATTTTAACTTAAGTTTAAATTTAGAATTATTAACAAAAGGAATTGTTTTATGTTCTTTTCAGTAAAGCTTGATAAAAATATGGATTTAGAATTTATATATGAGTTTTAAATGCAAATTTTGTCAAAATACTTTAACATACATAAATGAAATAAGTAGTTTATAATAAAAAGATTATTTCTTTTATTAATTATTTCAAATTTTTAAATGTATTTTTATAATATTAATAAAATGAAAAGTACATATAGGAATACAAGATTTTAAGTAATAAGTTAAATATAGAAATAAAACAAAATATACATTAAGCTATAGATTATAAGTGATAATACTGTACATAATAAGTTAAGATAAGAAATAAAACATATAGGATCAATTTATAGAACTTCACAAACATTTCAAATATAATAACAAGTCAATAATAAAACTGAAAACAAATAAATTTCAAATTGTAAACTAACATAAAAAGGAACTGCAGTGTACATATATATATAAGTTTAAAGTATCAAAACAAATAACATCTAGAAGCTAAATCAAAAATATGTGCAGGCCGAATTAATCAAAAACAAATGTGTATATGAAGCTTGCAAGGGAAGACTGTATAATGCATTCTTTAATAAACAAACAAAAGTAATGAAAGATCTTTTAGTACACAATTTTATTTCATATCAGCCTCCATTTATAAAATAACTTTGTTTTACAATCTGCACAAACAAGATTTTCATGCTTTATGGTACAAATATTGTCCCAATAATATGAAACATAATAATACACTGTAGGTGTGATCAACCTGTCTGCATATGCCCTGTATATTTGTTTATAAATCAGCTTCATCTGCATATCAGTTCAAACTAAGTAGAAATTAAAATAAACTTCATTTCAAACTAAAACATGAAAGTAAAACTATTTCAAAACTTAAACAAAAAAATTCAGGAAGCAAAGCAAAAAGAAGCTTCAGTTGTATTCAAGCCTGTAAAATTTCAAAGCCTGTTTCAACAAAAGTGCCTTTGTTCTTTCACATATCTGTGAGTAACACTTTTTTTAAATTTCTTAGATTTTAATCTGTTGCAAGTAATATATGGATGTTGAAAATATTTGTGTGAATCTATACATATTCTTTTCTCTAGCCAATTTCAAAATAAAGTACTACATATTGAATTCTCTGCGAGTAACCTTTAAATCAAACTAAATAAGTAGATTTCTATTGCTTATAAAGCTCTGGGATGGATGATTCTTGTTTATGCATATATAGTGATAATTCAGTGATAAGAATATCTGAAACATGCATGTATGAACTGTATTTTTAGGCATTGACAGCCTCTGTTCTGTCACAGATGAAAATGAGTAACTTTATCTTATAAAAAATATATATATCTATTTAAGAAATGAATCTGTAGTATATATGTCTATGGATAGTATAAGTATATTTCTATCTATATACATATTGACTCCTTTGCCTATGCTTGTAGGATGTGGTGGTGTGCAGGCTGTAACATGTGTTCACAAATTTGAATTCTAAAACAACTTTGTTTCCAAAACACAATCTACTTGGAATTTGGAACTAGAGTTTAAACAAAATATTGTTTGTTAGACATTGTACTAAATTTTTAAAATATGTTCAAACTAAAGAACTCAGCAGCAACTCTGGAAAGCTAAATGCATAAGCACAACTTCAGGTAAATCAAAATTTGAACTTTTTAAATTTTGAAATTCAGGAATACAGGATGAATCAGTGAACCATAACATGATTTTTAAAGGTTAAAGAAATTTTTTTTAGCCGTAGGTGTTGAGTGCAGTTTGTACCTTACTGTTTGAGGCATTTTGAGTTGCCATGGACGAACGCGTGGATGGGGGAGGTCGTGACTGGAACTGGAGATGCGGGGGTGATCGTGGGGTCTGAAAAAAATAGTGGGTGGTGGCGAATTGGGTTGTGGAAGCGTCGGCATGGATTTAAAGTTCCTAAACCAAATTTTTACTGCATTTTGGGTTTTGGATCACCGCGTCTTGTACAAGGGTGCGAGTGACATATGGCTTTGAGGGGAGGTAGACGAAAGATGGTCGTGGGGGTAGCCGGAGTTTGGTGGCCTCCGGTGGTGGAGGTACTGCGCGCGTGCCGTTGACAGGTTTGGAAGGGGGAGGAGTTTGTGTTTTCCAGGTTTTGTTTTCTTGATTTCATTTTCGCGCGTGCGCCTGGGAAACTCGAAGCATTTCTGTTGTTTTATCGGGGAACCTCGCGTGTTTTCTCGAAGTAAACCAGAGAGGGGTCGGGGTATTGGTATTTCAGGTTTTACAACCTGTAGCTGTTTGTTACAGTTTTGAAATCTGGGTTTAAAATCTAATCAAAGTCCAGCCTTGTTTTATATCAAGTTTTAAAAACTGAATTTAAGTTAGTTTTTGAAAGAGAGTTGGAAATAATAAAGTTTTCAAAATTTAAATTATTTTAATAACTTAAAAGTGGTTAATAAGTAACATATATTCAAACGAGAGTTAAGTTCAAATGAAATTTGAACGGTTAAGAAACGATTGAATCAAGTTAACTCGAAATTGGAAATCAAGATTTAGATTTGAAAATTTTAAATTTGGAATTAAAATAAAGTTTTATAAATTAAATTTATTCAAATAAGTTTTAAGTGCAATTGAACATGTAAGTTTACAAAGAGTTTTTGAAAAAAAAAATTAGTTTTAAAACTTTATTAATGATAAATTGGTTTTTATTTAGAAAGAAATTGAAATAAATGTTTAAACATATTGAAATTGAAAACATAATCAATAAATAAGAATGGTTAACTTTAATTCATGAAGTTTTATAAATTTTATATACATAAACCTTTAAGTTAATTAAGTAAGAATAATTAATGATTGACATTAATTAAAGTAGTAATTGAAGTTAATTAATGAATTAATTAACTAATATGTGATTAAGAACCATAGATTAGGTTTTGATTTAAATTAATAAATTTTTAATGGTTAATAAAACTTATAATTAATAATGATTAATATGAGTTAATTATTTTAGAAGAAAATAATTAAATTAGTGTTAATGAAGATCATTAACAAGATTATTTATAATTGATTAATGTAATTGATTTTAATAAATTAATTGGATTAATTAATTCAATAATAACCATTGTAATAGTTTAATTATAAATTATTTATTTGGAAAGTAGTTAAGAAATTAATTACTTATTAATTGTATAAATTGATTTGAGTTAATTAATTTAGATTAATTAACAGATATTTTGAAATTGAATTACTTAGAGAAGTAACTGGTGGATAATTACTAGAAGTAAATTACTGAATGATGTTGTTAATGGAAGTAATTGGAGTATAATTATTTGAAATTAATCAGGGGATTAATTAAGAGTGTTATTGAGAAGTAATTAATTATGAATGATTAATTACCGTTTGTTATTAATCAAGAGGATTAATATTTGTAATTTGAAGATTTGTATTCTTAATATAATTAACAAATGAAAATGTAAATAGAAATCATTAATTAATAAAATTAATGATGGGATTAGAGATTGATTTATTTGGAAATAATTAACCAACAAGATAATTAAACTGTAATAAATCTATATAAATGAACTTAAATAATGGATTCATTCAAGTTTAATTTCTGTAAATAAATGAAGGAAAACTACTGGAATGCAGTCAAGTATATTTAAATCAAAGATGATTGATTTGAATATATAAGTAATGGATAATAAGATTTAAATTAATTAATTTAAAAAAAATCATTTGAGGATTTGGTATGTGTAATTACTTAGTATAATTAAATGGAGTATAATTACTTAGGAAAGTAATTAGATAATAATTACTTGGTAAAATTCATACAAGATGTTTTGCAAGTGGAGTAATTTGAGTAATTTCTTTTATAGTCAATCAAAGGATTGATTTATGGAAATAATTAATCATGGAATGATTAATAAGTAATTAAGGGTAGTTAATTACTGGTTTGTTATTAATCAAGGGGTGATTAATAATTGTGTTTAAGTAAAGATTTATCACATAATTAATTTAAATAAGTAATTTGATATAAATTGAAGATCGTTAATTTATAATTAATGATGTAATTAAGAATTGTTAATTAAAGAATAATTAATAAGGAAGCAATTGAAGGTTAATTGCTATGAATGATTTAGAATAATTCAATTGAGAAATTAATTAAAGACTAAATTATTTTTAACCTGAATTATAATTAGTTAATGGTTGTGAGAGCAGGATTTATGGAATAAGTAATTAATTTAATTTATTTTAAATTAATTTAAGATAGAAGTAATTAATTTAATTCATTTTAAATTAATTATAGATTGTGAGTCATAAATCATTGCTTATAGATGATATTAACATTTCATTGATTGATTATGATCTCAATAATATCTATGTGATATGGATGCTTTGATTTAAATATGATAATGATATGAATTATCTGTTATGATGATATGCATTATCTGTTTGTAGTAATAATATTGATCATCTGTTTATGTTGATGTTGACTATCTATTATGATATTGTGAAATATCTATCTGTGTATATTGATGATATTGAATTGAACTGTTAAGACTAAATAGACAACTTGGCATTAAAAGACACGTTTTGGATTTCGATGAGACGGGATCGGGTTTCCATATTTGGAATCCGAAAACCACATCGATTCCAATTAAACGTTAGGTCGTTAATCCAAGTGGAGCAAGTGAAGACTCGAGGTGTAAGGGCTATACGTCAGTATAACTCTGTGGGTGATTCCGTAATGAGTTTGACGAAATAGTACTTATAGATTCGAGATGGTGAATCAGAGTGCAAGGGTTGTCGTCGTTAACTCTGAGGGTGATTCCAAAATGAGTGCAACGAGATAATGCCTTCGGTTTCGTTCGAACCCGGAACGAACTTGTATGGATTGAATGCTTTCAACACATCGTCAGGCGGGAGATGTGCATTCTAAGAGATATGTTCTATAAAGGTAATCGTAACCTCAGGCCTCATCAACCGGGAATGGCTAAAACAGGGGAGGTGCTGCAAGGTTAGGTGGGTCATGCCCAAGCAGGACAAGATATTTCCCCTGTCTAGATGTCCCTTTTTATTTCGGCTGTGTGGGCGGTGGGTCTGATGGATGTTATATATTATGTAAATACTTATGTGATTAATATAATTTATTCGTTCCGCTGTGAGATTCTGATGTTGTTGTTCTTTCTTCTCTATCTTTTCTATTTTCTCACCCTTTTCTTTCTTATTAACGATACTTCTTCCTGGGAGTAGGAAGTGGGGTCGTTACACTTGTTCGTATCCATCAACCATCGGTTGTTCGACTCCATCAGTGAAGCCTTGTTCGAATCCATCAGTGAGGCGTCATTCGAATCCATCAAGCCAGTAAGCCTAAGTGACGTGTCATTCATCGATGCGAACGCGCTAAGATATATGGAGTCGACGCGGTCAACTCGGTGTGAAGACCGGATTGAGTCGAAGTTTGCGCTCCACGTCATCACAAAGGCGCGTGCCACCATCGATTCGAAACCATCGGTTCGAAGAGATGGATTCGAACCAAACAACCACTCGAGAATGCTTAATTCGTATCGAAGATATCTCATGATGCACTGATCCAAATGCCATGAAATTTTCACAGGAGCTTGCATACATGATGAAGAATGTGTCCACCAAATTTCAGCCCAATTGGACATCATATTGATCGATACGAAATGACTTCGTATCGATCACAGATCGACTAGATACTTTCCGAGGTTGGTCGCGTGGGCCCACTCACGTGCCAGAAAAAGTCTCCCGAGATTTGAGCGCGATCTTAGCCTCCTACGCCTATAAATAGAGCCCAGAGCCAACAGAAAAGGGATCTTTGGACTATCAAGCGCCCAGACTTTGCCGGATTGAGATCTCCATCATCTTATATCATATTCTTGCTGTTGATTTCGAATTTCCAACTGTAACTTGCTGTTGATTGCTGTAACAACTTGTAATCATTGAAAGAGAATCAATAAAATCACAAAAAAACTTCACAGTGGACGTAGGCAACACGCCGAACCACTATAAATCGCTTGTCTACGCATTTACTTTATTGTTATTTGGAGTTTTTGTTAGATAATCCTCATTTTCAATTTATATTCTTCGTTATTATCTCTTCAAAGACTCCCGAAGAGTGTTGTGACCAATTTTGGTGCAAACAGTTACATAGAACCCTAGTCTTCATTTTTCCTATCTCATTCTCCTCCATCAACCATTTGACCATGTTCATGATGTATTCTTCATTGGTGCGATGTTCTACAGTCGGCTGTTAGGGGCTATCCAAGTGTTTGACTTCATAAACAATTTTGGGTTGTCAACTGAAGCCTAGGTTTTCCATTCTTAGGGAGAACCACTCTTACAGTGTTATTTTGGTGTGCAGTTGGTCTTCCCATGGTAGTTTGTGCTCCAGCTACGACATTCCGTCCGTTAACACCAGTATTCAATTCCAAGTTTTCACCATCAAGCTACATATCATCCTCAAAGTCAAAAACGAGCATGGCGTCGCCTTCCGAAGGAGTTTCATCCCATAGTTTGGGTCGGTACCGACCTGTTTTGGCTTCGTACTGACCTATCTCCTTGCAAGGGGAACACCCTATTTATTCCTACAACTCCGATAGTTACTCCCTACTATTTTTGCTTTTCATCCCTTCTGTTTAGGCCAGAAATAAAGAATTTTTCTTGTTCTATGGCAGAAGAAGTTTTCCTTCCGGCACTTCTTTTTGTTGGCGATTGAAAAGTTGGCAACCATCCATCTTATCCACTTGTGCTTTCTAATTGTCGGCAAATTTTTGGTTTAGATTGTTGATAATTTCATTAGTATCTCCTTTATAACAACTTCTTGTTGAGTAGAAGATCCTGGTAGCAGATTTCCATTGTTTATTTCTGTATGGTGGGTGTTTGCTTCATCACCACCAATTGTTGCCACTACAGATCTTCCAGATGCAGATTGTTTTTCTTTGGAGCCATTGGAATAACAAATCATCAATTTCTTCAAGCAAGCTTACGAATCTAACTTCTGGATCTTATGCAATCCAAAGTAGAGAGCTAGATCAAAGCCTATTTTCCATTTTCTCTGTGTAAGCACTAAAATGTTGAAGTCAAAAATGAATCAACACCTAAGCATAGATTGTAGAGAACCCGTGAGACCTAGATCTAGCAGTACAGTTGAAATACAAGAAAACTAGCAGAAATAGAGTGGAGGGAGACAAGATTTTAATGTGGTTCGGTAATCTATAGGCTGCATCCATTTTGAAGCTTTATTGCTTATAGATTTGATGCAATTATTTTGAGACTACAAGAGATTTGAAAGAGAATAAGTCACAAGTACATAAGTTGAATGGATTCTAAGTCCTAGAATTGCCCAAGGTAGCTACCTTGGTGACTATTGTATGGAGATAGAAGATTGTAACATCTCTCGTTATGAGGCCCAAAACTAACTTCTACAAATGCTACATCCATAGTTTTCTCGGTGATAGAAACATGGCTATTTAAATCATATCAATAATCTATAGCACATGAGTATGAAAAAAATTTCAACATAGTATAATAACAAATTTTCGCATCTCAATACGCAAATGATATTTCATATTCATTACATAATCCCATTCGTAAACCCACGTATAGGGAATTATAATTACTACAAAATACTTCAAGAGTGACATAAAAGGATGTGTACTTGGTTGATCAGAGTTAAATACTAGGAAATATTACAACTTTGCTCTTACATACATTTAAACAAAATCAAACAAACAGTAGGTCAGATGAGAACTCCTAATTAGCTAAAATGCCTCCTGTGCATCTCCGAAAGCTTACTCGCCTAATGAAAACGTGAAAACCCTTACCCTCGATCTACTTAATTGATCACTCGAGAGTATAAGGTGAAAGACAAACTTTAGGTCAGACAAAAAGTCTGGCGTGAATAATAACCTACCATCTCGAACCAAATAGATATCTATTAAGATCATGCCGCTAAGCCGAACGTATTTACCCCTCACTAGTATCTTAACCGAAACACATTAACTATATACTATGCTCTTGCATCCACAATTGTTAAAACATAACAATATATGATAGTATGCAAGAATCCAATATACTCTGGATTACTCATCCCAATTTATCTGACCATTAGTCCAAATTTATAATTTTTCTTAGATCACTATGAACCTATTAGTTTTCATGGGCTCGCAAATAACCTGTTTCAGTCTTATCTATACTTCTGATCTATTTGATCTTTTGGATGCAATTGTACTCACTTTGGAGCTAATTCTGTTTATACTCACTATTGTATCAACTTAGCCGGTTATTCAGCCCCTTAACACCCCAAAATGTAATTATGGATCAATAATGATGCTAGTATGACAATAACAATTATGCTTAATAACCGATCAAATAAAAAAAACATATAACATTAATCATTCAATATGTTCGATCAATAATCTTTTTATGTCTCATAATTAATTAATCTTAAGTAATATCTTCTTTGGAAATTTCAACTCAAAACTTAGGCTATTTCATAATTAAAATCCTTGAAACTATTTTCATAATGATATATGATTAATCCCCTTTAAGTCATATTCGAAACAAGGAAATACATGGCCCTTTAGATAGCTAAAACTAATCAACGTCGATGGCATTGGTGATGCCAATATAGAAGTTTAAGGTTCACTGCCTTTAATACGATAAACCATATTTCATGCGGCATTAAACAACGTCGACCTGCATTTGGGTCGAAGACAAAACTTAAATGTTTACAAGTTATATCGCTCACTGCCGATCGACCCTCTAAAACATAGGCCTCTTCGTCCTTTTCTAAAAAAAAATATTTGACATTAAAACAAGCCACTTCGGCCTTAAAAGATGAAGTGCGACGTCGTGGATATCAAGCATCAGCTCTAAAACATAAGCCCGTCGACCTTGACACACACTAACCCTTAATATCCTCGATGACGTTATACGACTTTTACACTTAACTTGCTTCGGCTACTATGCCATTTTTTATAAAGAGTTAAAGACATAATAGGCAACGTCATTGTCTTGATTTGGAAAACAAACAAAGAGATGAGAAGCGACATCATTCAAAATAGTGATGAAGACATGCGTCGCCATCGGCATCGACATTCAGATTTTAAACTCTTAGTTAAATTATGAGAAGGCAATGTCGCCACTCATGCGTTGCCACCATTGTCTACTTCGAAGATGTTGGAATTGCTCGATAATTACTTAAGTAGTTATCTTATTCTTCCTACCTCATCGACATCGAGCTTCATTGGGGAATTATTCCTTTTGGCTCGATAAGAATATAGGTGGCATGAAATTAACGTAGTTATAAAGAAAACTGTTTTAATTCTAATAAAAGCAACTATTTTTTACCAAATCTTAATCTTTTATCCAATTTCAGCCCTTTTTAATTTCTTTTTCAGAAAACACTGCGACATATCATTTACAAGTTTCAAAACATATAACAACTAATTAATTAATACCTTCAATTAATTGTCCTTTCAAATGCTCATCTAGCATACTAATTTCATAATAAATCATAATTACTTGTACAAAATTCCAAAAATTCATAGAAATTCTAGAATATTCTTCTCTTTATCATATAAAAATTTCAGAGCCAAAAACCATATTTAATTATTTTAAATAATTAATAAATAAAACCGAAAAGTAAGCTATTTCCTCCGTAGGAAATTCATAAAATAATCTATATAACTTGGAAAATTATGAAATTAAAACATATCTCCAAAATAATGTTTTATACAACATGTCAGAAAATCCAAGCATTTGCTAAAAATTAGGTTACCCTTAAAACCCAGTTAAACAATTCCATAAATTTATAATAAATCATTCCTCTATTCAAACAATGATAAAATCAACATGGCATATCATATTAACATAAAAAAAATCAAAGACCCATAAGATTCGAAATCAACAAGCATAAGTGGGATGGTTTCATTATTATTCACCTTGATTTTGATAACAGAGTTGATATTTGATGAGTGCTTTAGTTTTCCCGACTTTTCCCTTGAATCTCCGTTAGATTTTTTTCATGATTCCCCCTTAGTAATGGTCGGCCTCCTTGTATTATTTTGATTGCTTATTTCTATGGAAGTGAGAATGATAGGGAGAGGGAGGGTTTAAGGTATGAAAGGTTTTTCTATTCCCAAATTACCCCTCTCATATGTCTATTATTCCTATGTCACAAAACAATCTTACTAATCAATCAGCTAGTAATTATGGCATGACCAAGTTGATTATCAAATCTCAATTCATTATCACACTATATTTTATTTAATTTATCTAATTAATTCTCTTGAACATTGCTAATTAAAATTATGGTTGTTACAGGCTCCTCTCCTTAAAGAATTTTGCCTTCGACGTTCAGTAAGGACTTATACTAAGCATATCAAACTTGAAAACATCTGTAACATCATATAATAATAGTACTGGCCTATCTAACCAGCAAATAGTCTATGTACAAAAATATATAGAATATACTCTTAAAATAGTATACGATAAGTCCCTTTAATCCTTTCCATTGTCTCCCAAGTACAGTCTTTCTCATTGTTTCTCCACTGAACTTTCACCAACTTGACTGTCTTGCTCCTTAACCTCATCTCATCTCTTACTACAAGTTGAACTGGTTGTCTCACAAAAGTCAAATCCCGTTCTATTACTAAATCTCCTCGTGTTTTCGGAGCAATAGTAGTCTTTGGATCATGTGCATACTTTATAAGATGAGAAAGATGAAACACATTATGGACTCCTTCGAAATCACTCGATAACACTACTCGATGTGCAAGCTTTCTGATCCTCTCTACAATAGGGAACGGTCCAACATCTCTCGATGCTAACTTTCCTATCTTTTCAAATCACACCACACCTTTCATTACTGATACTTTGATAAAAACCTTGTCTCCAACTAGGAACGCTAAACCTTTACGCCTTGTATCCACATAATTTTTCTGCTTAGATTGAGCTTCTCTTATCCTACCTTAGATTAACTTAATCTTCTCTGCGGTTTCTCTTACAATATGTGGACCAAGGACAATCTGTATCTCGTCTCTAACCAACATACTAGTGATTTGCAAGCCCTTCCATACAAAGCTTCGAACGGCACTATTCCTATACTAATTTGATAACTATTGTTATAGGAAAACTCAACTAGATGCAAATGGTCTTCCCATGCCCCACCAAATCTAGTACACAAGCTCTTAAAAAAATCTTCGAGTACCTTATGGACTCACTTTGTCAACCCATCCGTCTGTGTGTAATAAGCGGTACTCATCTTAAGCTTTGTACCTAACACTTCCTATAGACTCTTTCAAAACTCGCCAGTGAATAAAGCATCTCTGGTACTGACTATACTACTAGAAATTCCATGTAGTCTAACAATATTCTTCATAAACAGTGAAACGCCCCGCCTTTTCGTACGGTTTAAATCAACAATAAACCACACTCGTCAGACTTAAACCATACAGAAGGGCGGATGGTTATGGGGGAAATAAGAAAAAGCAGGGAAAGAAAAAACAAAATAGAATCTTATAGCGAAACGATAAAATATAATAATCAAATATACAGTTCATCAAGCTGTTTTATAAACATTTGATTTTATTTATACAATACATATCAGAGTTGCACATACCAACGAATAATAATCGATGCAGCGGAACAGATGTGATGCAGTGGACTAATATAATATATAATAGTAATAAAATCTTTGCCTTCGTCCTCCAGAAGTAAGGTCTTCAAATCCTGAAATGCTCAGGCTGACCCGAGCGAATTAAAAAGACAAAACACTCGAGTCAGAACTAAAAGATCTTATGTAATTTAAATCAACTGAAATAAATATGAGTGTAACAGCGTCGAAGATGTTTACGGGGTTTGACATCTCCTATCCAGTGTCTAATGCGAGTGAAGTAACTTAAGAGATGCTCGGGATTCACATCTCTTAAGGATCCGTTAAACTATTTACTATGTAGTAAAATAAACTTACTTTTTCATAGCATTAAGGGGTTACCCATATAACCCTTAACACGTAATAGTCCCAGTAGTCCATCCAGTATCAATGCATCTCCAGATCGGGAGACTACCCTAAATACTCCACAGGCTACGGGAGAAAACCAAACTCATACAAGGCGCGATAGGGTAGATGGCACGGCACAACTAGGCAATGCCAGGATAGATATACCAATTGCTATCCGGGCTGGTGGAAGCGCGTAGCGCGCAGCTACCGCCCACCTCGAGCCACACACCCAAATAAAAAAAAATCAAAAGTGGCCACCGAATCAATCCAAAAGTCAAAGTATAATATCGAAGGGATGTGTCCGATCAAAGGTGCTACCTCATTGGCCCGAGAATCGCTCCTGTTTTACCCACCTTATGCCAACTTACGGGAGTCGGGTCCACGTATTTACCTCAAAGGAAATGTCGCCACCATCCTACTTCATTCTGGAATCTCCACCGCGTACACAGTTGTTAAAGTGGTTTTTGGAGTTGGTAGAGAGTATGACAACTTCCGATCCCGGTCTCTTCAACAACCAAATGTTATTATAACACCGCGGTCATTTCAAAATAATTTATACTTCAAAACCAGAATATAATATCCATTTCCAAACCATATAATTACGATATCATTTTCCCTTTTAAAACCAAATCAATATGATATCATTTTCCAAATATATCATTTTCAAAAACCATAACATTTTCGAGGTTAAATATTTCGAAACCTAATGCTTGAAATATAGTCTTCCAAAACATAAAACTTTGAATTTCATAACTTTGAAATATAACTACACCACTTAAATGGTTCAAATATTAAATTACTTTATAAAATAAAATAGCTTCTTTAATTTCACAAATAAATTCCAAATACCAATTTGAACCTCCAAATAAACCATTTCAAATTCAATATATTTCAAAGCTCAAATATCCAACCATTTTAAACTAATTCTTTGATAATTCCATATATATCAAATTCAATGTTTACTTAATAAATTCAAAAAAAATTAAGTAAATCTTTTAACTTCAAACAACTGGATATTGAAATTTTATTCAAATCAATTTCATATTATCTTCCCTCGTTATTTCCCTTTAAATAAAATTTGAATAAATACTTAACCATATTTATATCTTAATAAAATCAAACCTTATTGTTAAACTTTCTTTATACTTTAAATTAAATTTATAAATATCTCAAAACCAAGAATTCCACTATATATAAGATAACATTTATAAAATGTCCAAATCAATATCTTAAAAAAATCATATATTTCTTTACAAAACCATAGAAATCATTTCAAAATATTTTTATATATAGACCGCGGTGTTTGTATATAATTTTCTATCCTATGGTCAAGTGATATGGATATTTATCATTTCAGTCCGTAATTTAAAATAAAATTTGCGGTTATATCATTTCATACTGCAATCCCAAATGAAATAAATGCATACAACTTGCAGATTATGATGAATAAACAAACATCCATTCATCCATCATAAAAATCATACATCCATCACAATCATCATCCAAAACAATCAATCAATATCAATATATAACTGATAATATATAATAGGTAACTATCTAGCAGTTATATTCAATAATAAATTAAATAACGTTTTAATTTGAATAAATGCAATTAACTGAGATGATGACTAAAAATATACAAATAGTCATAAATAAATTCATAATTACAACATAAATTAATTTTACAACATAAGAAATTTAGAAGTTGTGAGTGGGTTAAAACACTCACCTTTTGAATTTAAATTGAATTTAAATCCAATTTAAACCCAAAAATTGAACAGTCTCCAAATTTGTCCAAACTAGTGCCAAAAAGTCTGAAATTTCAATACGAACTCATAGGACCAAACCGCGTGTGAAACGGACCTCGTATGAGAAGGATACGGACGTTGGAACACTTGAAAACTAAATTAAATTAAAATAAATAAAGCAAGACAAAACAGTACCAAACGGCCATGTCATCATCTTCCATATGCACGCAACCCTCTAGAATCGTTTGAATGAAACAGCACACGACACGAAGCAGCCCTTCCTCTCGCGCACGATCGTACACGCACAGAACCGCTGCGACCACACCTGTAGGCCGCGCCCCCTCCATGCGCCTCACCCCGAAGCCACGCGACTTCGTGAACGAACGGTGAACCCGAGACCCCATCAGCCGACACCAATAGTTGCTAAGCCCTAGCCAATTATTACGCCCAATCCAACCATTGAAACGTCAAACAAACGATGTCGGTGCAATCCCCTCAGTGCTCTCTTCAATACCCAGAAGTGATTCCCGATCAAACGAGATTCGTCGTCGAGCGATGAACAGTCAAAATTTCTTCGATTTTTACTGATCAAATAATGAAACAAAACGAAAAAAGAATCATGGATCTGAGATGCGCTCGGTGAGAGCTTCGATATATAATTTTCCTGAATTTTTTCGAGGAGTTTGAATTTTTTTGATTTGGATTGAAATTTGATTTGTGTTTGAATCTAGAATTTGTTTGTCTGCCATTGAGGAGGAGAGATAGTTGAAATATACGTACAGACAAATGAGAAATAGAAGTAGGCTAGGGTTTATAACCGGGATTTATAGATGAGGTTGAAAAAGAATAGATTGATCATATTGGTATACGCGTTAAACGATAAAGTGGCCCGAAAAGCCTATTTTGACTCCGGAACGAAATTGGGTCAACCCGTATATCAAAATAGATATTTTAAAATATTTTAAACGCAATGGAAAAGGTTTCACATCCAAATTCCATCGTATGAAGAAGTTATGCTAAAATCAATATTTTTCAAATTGATTTCAATTTAATTTATTTCAAGGCATTTCGAGTCCGTACGATCAACGGACAAGCCCGATTTGATGAAATTTGAAATTCTACAAAAATTCGCCATTACGGATCCGATGAAACTGGTTTCGTTGAAATCCGAGTCAGTGGCCAAAATGGCTATTTTTACATTAATTAAATAAATTAATAATTGACTGATGAAATCAAATTTTCAAATTTCAATTCTTTAATTGACAAATTTCATCCCTTTTTCGATTTCTTAATCACTTACGATAATTCAGATAAGTTTAGACATAAATTTTAATTTAAATTAATTTACCCATTACCGTATTAATTTCGATTTCAAATAAATTCACAATTTATCAATTGAAGTTTCATATAAATCCATTTATTTGATTTGAAATCTTGTTATTCAATCCATTATCACTAAATAGATAAAATTAACATTGGTTCATGGTTTATTACATTGTTATTCTCAAATTTCATCTTTAATCTCCATTAACGTAATATTTAAATATTTAAATCCAATTAATTAAAATAAACCCAATTACCATAATTTAAATTCAAATAAATAAATAAATCTGGATTCCCATTCTCATTATTCAAACAATCATTATCCTATAAACATATTTAACATTTGGTTACGTTTCATTATACTGATACTTTCCGTTTCACCTTTATTCATATGAACTATTTTATTTCCACTTATTGTGTAATAACTACAATCGTTATCAAATTAAATCCTATGAATAAAACAAATAGGTAATTTATAACAATTGTAACCATTAAACTCTAGTTATCTTTAAGTTTACTTCCTTCAAACAAATATTATAATTACTTCCAGAACATTGATTTTATTCAATGACCATTTATTATAATTTAAATTCATTAGTCCAGTTCAATGCTTACATTTTGTATTCATATATTCAATTTGTAGCTAAGTATACATCTACATTATTTCCATTGATTTGAATTTCATTCAATTTGTTTATAGTCAACTTATATTAACATCACTACCTTTAATTTTAATTATCAATTCATTCATAAACCACTAACCATACCTTATTACCAAATATTACCTTAAATCTTCACTAATGTAATATTTAATCCCATTTATTGCAATAGGTTCCAATTAATAGTGATTGCGCTAAATTAGTTATTTATCAACTTGCATTAACGTTATTACATTAATCTATATCCAATTACAATTAATATTCCCAATAAATTTATTTAGCATCCTATTACACCAACTACTATCTTATAAATAAATTTTACGCTTCCTTTTTAATTGTCATTTCATTCAACCTATTAATTATTACCCTAAATTAGCACTGTTACGTTTTAATTTACTTATTAGCTTACAACAAGTGCTTCCATTAGTTCATACACTAATTCCTTCCATTTCCATTCATTATGCATTATTTTATTAGTAAGTTAACATTTTAAATTATTAATTTACCTTTTATATCCCATTATAAATTAATGCACACATAACTTAAGATTTTAAATAATTAAATCATTTCATCTTGGCAACATTTTTCATTACAATAAGAATATAATTAACATTTACACTGTTTCACTTATTGGAATTACATCCAAATTATTAACAATTAACTTACCAATCTTATCCAAGTTATTATTTCCATTAATGATTCACTAATTTTTTATTTCGTCAGTATTAAATTTCAAAAATCTTATTAAATTAACCATTATAATTACTTAAAATTTACGGGTCGTTACAAACTACTTAGCTAATAAAGGTACCGTCCTGCATGACTTAACAGGAGTGAAATGGACACTCTTGGTCAATCTATCTGCCACCACCCATTTACTTTTATTTCCCTATTAGACCTTGTTAACCCATTAATAAAATCCATGGACATCAAATCCTATTTCCAAACCGTTATATCAAAAGGCTGAAGCAATCCACTTGGCTTTGGATGTCTAGCTTTCACTTGGTAGCAATTTGCACATTGCTTCACCCATATGTCTACATTCCTCTTCACATCCTTCTTGGTTTCTTTAGGATGAATCATAAACTTGACACTCCCTAAGAACTTCCCTCCTTATGTTTCCAACATTTGGAACGTATGATCGTCCCTTCTTTCTTAACCATCCCTTATGGTCAAGGATAGAATACTTTAGGTCATCGATCCCGGTTCCTCTTTCCAATCTTCTAATTTTTTTATATAATAATGGATCATCTCTTTTCTTAAAGGCAATCCTTTCGATCAACATTGGTTGCTCTTCTAAGTAAGATAACATGGCCGTACTTTGACGATAACCATCAGTCGATCATAATTGCACACTATAAGTTGTCAATGCCTTTAGTTCCTTCCATTTTGCTAACATGGCTAACACCACATTTTGATATTTTCTACTAATTGGATTTGCAAATTTATTCCCATTTCCCTGGTCTATACTCAATACCCATATCATAAGTTGCTAAAAACTCTAGCCACCTCTACCGTCATATATTCAACTCTTTCAGGGAGAATAAATATTTTAAAGACTTATGATCCATATATTGCTCTAATCGTTCTCCTAAAAGGTAGTTTCTCCACACTTTCAATGCGAAAATCATAGCTTCCAACTCCAAATCATGGGTCAGATATCTAACTTTGTGTCGTATGAGCTACCGAGAAGCGTAGGCGATTAATTAATCACTCTACAACAATACAACTCCTAACCCTATTCCACATGCATCCGTATATGCCACCAAATCTTGATTCCTGTCTAGAACTACTAACATGAGCGCATTAGTCAACAAACGCTTCAACTCAAGGAATGCTTCCTCACATTTGTCGGACCAAATGAACTTAATGTCCTTTCTGATTAGCTTAGTTAAAGCACTGCTATCCGCGAGAAATTCTTAATGAATTTGCTGTAATAACCAGCTAATCCAAGTAAACTCCTTATCTTGATCACCGTCTTGGGACTTTTCCAATTATTAACAACTTTGATCTTGGCTGGATTGATTTCTAGCTCTTTCTCTAAAACTACATGACCAAGAAACTTCATTTTCCTCTTTTAGAAATGGCACTTCGAAAACTTCATTTTCAGCTGATGTTGCCTCAACGTCTCAAGTGATAGAGTTAGGCGTATGCCTTAGGGGCTATTATGTAATTAGTTACGTATATCTAACTCGTTGGCCAACCTTGTTCGAAATAAAGGTATTTTCATTCTATTATATACTCGATATAATATAGTTATATTAATTAATCATTTAACTAAAAGTATGTTTAATAAAAAATCTACAAATGATATGTTTTGTGATAGTAGTTATAAAGTGTTGTAACCGTGAGTAATTTATCACAATAAAACAAATATACCATTTTAAAGGTTCCTAGTCAAGATGCATCAAGACTAGATATCGACCCGTTGAGACTAGAGTATGTAACGCTATCCAAATGTTGGGAAGTGTATTACTTATGACGTTGGGGGCATCTAGAGGTTACATACTGATAGTTATTGGATAACTATAGAACGACTCACTCAGTAGTTTTCTATTGGTTAATATAACTAAGGTCAAACAAAAAATATCAACGCGACTAATTTACATAGTTCTCTCGACTTAAGAATACCGTAGATCTTCAATATGAAATCTCCACTTTGATTATAGTTAAATCATGACATGGCGTTCCACCAAGTGACTATAGTTGGGTTGAGTGAAAATATTGGAAGTGAAGCACTATTCAAGAGAGGATTCGTTTCCTCAGTTATATGGGGTTAGTATCACGGTCAACTTAAGTCGACTCAATGTCAAATTCTCTGGCCAGAGCATTTTGGTTAATAGTAATTGTTATTATTGAACTGAAGTTGTGTTTGGACTATAAAGTTGAATTTGGATGATATCGGAATTTTGACTATTACCAAATTCCATAAATCCAAAGTGATATAGTTTTGACTAAGAGAATTAGTGTAAATAATTGTCACTATTAGGTACCGCTTATAATATGTAAAATTGGAATTTACCAAAAGATGTGTAACGATAAATTCGGCCAAAATGTCACACCATCTACTAAGTGACGTTGTGAACATTAATATTCGAATAGTTCTATATTAATTACTAACGAATTTAACCTTTGAGTAGCACAACCGTAATGATGAATTCTATGAAAAACCACATGATTTAATCAATTTATAAAATGTTGTAAATTGATTAGATTAATTGATATTTGAGAAATTTTAATTATTATATATTTGATGTTCGAAAGTTTTTGTAATTATTTTAATGCATTTATAAAAGTTATATTTGGGTGCATTGATATACGATATAAATGTAATTTAAAGATAATTGCATGAAATGATTTATGGAAATTTTATGTCATTTGATGACATGATTTATGAAAATTTTATGTCATTTGATGACATATCACGTGTAGAAAAGGATTGGAGAGAGAGAAACAATCAAAGGAATTAACTAGGGAAATTTAGTTATAGAATGAGAAAGGTTCATTCTTTCAAATAAAAAATATTCTCTAATTCATTCTGTATGTACAATTCATTTTCCTTCTCATTCATTCTTTCTCTTTCTCTACTCCAAAATTTTCAAGGCAGAAACAAAACAAAGGAAATGAATTTCCAATACTTTTCAACTCCAAAAAAGGTTAAAATAAAAAAGTGGTTCATCCATCTCTTACAAGGATAGGATGTGGATCTTTAAGATCCGAGGAGATATCATCTTTCAAGGTGTGATTTATAGGCAATATCCTAAAGTGTTTCAATCGGATCTAGAAGCAATTTTCATTCGAGATGCACATCAAAGGCAACATCAACAAGGTGTGTTTTAAGGATTGGGTAGCAAGGAATGTCATTTTCTATATATAGATAGTGATTTTGCAATGTTTGATGTAAACTTAATTTGACTTTCATAATTTGTATGACGTATTACTGTCTTGCTTAATTAAAAAAATATATTTAAAGATTGAATTTTTTTGTTGAATGATATGATTGAGTTTTCATTTGATAGATTAAAACTGAATATTTTGATGTTTTAAAACTACATTTAAGTGTAGATCTATGTTTTTAAACATTCTAATTAAACTGTAATTCTTCGGATCTGAATGTTTACATGTTCAAATTGATTGGCTGTTATTCTTTACTTTTTTAAATTAAAACTAAACCTATATATTTTAAAATACAATGTTTTATTTTAGTTCGATGTTTTAAAATTTAATTTAAATTCCATTTCTTTAAATCTAGAAATATACATTTTCATGTTGATTGATTGAGTTATATTTAAAGTTAAAAATGAAATCTATATGGAATCAACACAGTGTTTTAGTTATAGATCTATGTTTTAAACTTTCATAACAATGTATAATTTTAGTTTTGAATTTTAATACATGTATGTTTGCATGTATTCATTGCACTTTTTATTGCATAGATATTTATATACGAATAAAATGGAAACAACAAATCAAAGTTTTGAAATTGACTGTAATAACTATCTAATTTGTATTACTAGAAAGCTTTGATTAAATTCCATATATACATATTTGTATCTACTTATATGTGTTCATATAAAATTTATTTTTCTTTACATATATTGTCATGGTATGAAATCATTTCTCTTTTTTATTTAAGGCAATAATATATACATACAATTCACTGTTTACCTTCCATATTCTTACATTATGGTACCTATTGATTTTCATTAATATGTTGCATTAATTAAGTTTACAAAAATGGAAACTATATTAATCACCCTGCCATCCCTTTTTTAATTTCCATTTCAATTCCTATGTAATAACCATTCAAATCGTTCTTGTTTATTTATATATACATATCAATTACCATAGATTATGCACACTCCCTATATGTCGCACTTGCATAATATTTAATGTGAATATACTTACAATTCATGTCATATTTAGATTAGTCATTGATGTTATTTTATTAACCAATTATTTAATTTAATTAAGAGAATGAAACTAAAAGCTTCCTTCTTTGACTAAATTTATTACCCCTCATTAATTGAATAATTTATGAAAAAGGAAATGAAATGTTTCCTTCTCCAAATAAATTTATGCCCCCTCATTAATGAATAAGTTAAGGGAAAGGAAATGAAAAGTTTCATTCTCCAACTAAATGTATGCCACCTCATTAATTGAATAAGTTAAGAGAAAGGTAACGAAATATTTCCTTCTCTAAATAAATTTGAAAATTAAACGTTACACACAAATTTATATATAAGAGTATATTTGATATACTCCAACTTACATGCACATTAAATTAAAGTGAAACTTTATTTATGGAGTTAAATAAAATATTGATTTTATTTAAAATAAACTTAGAAAAGTTCTAAATGAATTTAGAGTTCATAGGCCCATTAAAGAACCAAAATGGTTAAATTTTTTGAAATTCACTCATTTCTTCCACTACGGGCTGACATAGTTCCTTCAATGGTATCGGAGTTCAATACCTTATGCGGTCTAAATTAGTCATGTTAAGGTTAACTAATTATGCTTGCGCACTTAGCACGATATCTAGAAAGATGATGTCTAGGATTGGAATTGGGTAATCATGTATCCTGTCCTGCCTGGTTGCCTACCAAGCCTGAAAGGTAAAGTGAGCTCAAAGGTTTCTCCTGGTAGAAAAGGCCCAATTTGAATTGGGCCTTGGACTAATTTTCAAAATTGTTTTTAAAATTGAGATGAGATTTTAAATTTTAAATTTAAATTTAAAGTAAAAACATGTTTATTATAAAAGGTTATAATATAACGTAAATTTTCAAAATGTTTGAAAAGATAATGAAAATTTCAAAACGTTTGACACTGTTTGAATATTAATTTCATATTTTAAAATTTATTAATAAGATTAATAAAATAAATTAATTAAATGAGTTATTTAATTAATTATTTAAGTGTTAATTATTTAATGATTGAAAAAAATGAATGGCATCTCAAGCAGCTGCGGATCTAAGAGGGAGGAGGCAGATGAAGAGGGCTGGACTAAAGTGACGGATCGGAGGAGGCGGCTGGCGAATTTGCAGAAGACAGACCGGGTGGATCGGTCAAAAGCGAAGTACCATCAGTTAGAACGGTCAAAAGAGCAAAAGGCGGCGTTGCTATATCGTTCTTCCCGTTAAAAGATGGATCGGGCGAAGGTATCTAATAGATCGGGCGTATTTGCCATTAATTCCAAGGCCACTCCTAAAAGTTGGTGTGATTTGGTTAAGGAAAAGAAGCAAGATGAAACCATGCAATTTTTTGATCCAGTAATTGTTAATGACCGAAAAACTGCAATAATTGAAGAGGAGGAGCTAATATCTGTAGAGAAGATGTGGTCTAATTCAATTCTTATTTATTTGGTGGGGAAAAGACCGTATTATATGTTTTTTAAAGCATATATAAAAAGAATGTGGCTTCCAAAAGGTAAATTTGAAGTCTTTGCTAGAGATAATGGTTTCTATCTAGTTCAATTTGAATTAGCAGAAGATTGTAATAAAATACTTGAAGGAGGACCATGGATGATGGATGGCAAGTTTATTATTATGAAAAAATGGAACAGCTCTATCAAATATGAAAAAGACCTATTATTATCCATTCCTATCTGGGTAAGATTTCCAAATCTCAACTATGCATATTGGAATCACATTTCACTGTGTAAAATTGCTAGCACTATTGGAAGACCTATTGCAATGGATGAACGTACTAAAAATAGGAGCAGAATAGCTTTTGCTAGAATGCTGATTGAGGTGGATGCGTCCTATAAATTTGAAAACGAAGTGCAAATAAAACTGCCCAAAGGTGACTGCGTTATGCAGAATGTTGAATATGAATTTATTCCTCCAGTTTGTCACAATTGTGTATGTTTTGGTCATGTGGACAATGAGTGTCCTACATCATTCATGCAAAAATGGATACCAAAAACTACATGTATTAATCATGAGACTACTAGCATGGATATTACTCCAGAGGACATTATAACTCAACAGACATTTTACATTAATTCACAAGGAGTAGTGCAACATAATGCAGAAGTCATTTCAATTGATGAATCTAATGTACAAGATAAAACAACAGAAAATGAAGTTTCTCCATCAGATACGAATGATATGAATGTTGAGACAGTTCAAAAGTCGTCAAAGGAGCCGGCAGTTGCAATTGCAGCCTCGCCATCAACTGAATGTGTAGTATCTGGCTTACCTCAAACTAGCATGGCTGCCACAATTGCAAAGGGTCCCTATGCTCATCTTTCTGAAACATCTCACATACAAAACATTGAAGAAGGACCATCTATGAGTACTATCACTCTGGATCCAAATATATTGACGTCATTGGCAAAAGCCTCGGTCATTTCATCATCATCGAAGAAAAATAGCAACAGGGAGTTGTTAAATCATATTAATCTTGTCATAAGTAATTCAAATTATCAAGTTTCTGATCTAACAACTGTAGTGCTTAACACTTTTCAGGTGCAGAAAGACATGAAAGACTCGAAGGTGGATGAATCTTCTCTATCTCAATCATGTATCAATCCCACATACTCTTCAACTAATAAACCGCCCAATAACACGCCTTTAAACCTCACATCCATTAATCCTGGATTTGAAAAAGAAATTGCAGAAATGAAAGGTAAGAATGTTCAAGAAAGGAAAAAGAACAAAGGGATATATGAAAGTGTGACTCCCACTATTAGGACCAGGAGTCAATCAAGCTCATCCAAATAATGTCTATCTTGTGTTGGAATGTACGGGGTCTTAACAAGGCAGCGCATGTATTGGAGGTAAAAAATATTGTCTGCTCACAAAAACCTTCATTTTTTTGCTTAGTTGAGAATAAATTGAGAAGAAATAAACTTCAGCAATACATGGAATCTTGGGGAAATAAATGGAAATGCATAAATAATATTGAGTATCATCACAAATGCAGAATTCTTATTATGTTAAATTCAGATATTTGGAGTAGTTATGTAATCTCCAAAAGCAAACAACACATTACTTGTATGCTAAATAACACTGCAGGGGTTCAATGCATTATCACTGTTATTTATGTTTTAAATCTTGAATCTGAAAGGATAAGTTTATGGAAACAACTAGAAAAAGAAGCAAACACTTTTAATACACCTTGGTGCATCATTGGGGATTTCAATTGTGTTAGGTTCTTGAAGGAAAAAATAGGAGGAAAAAAGTTGACAATCAGAAACATTCAGGAGCTTAATAATTTTATCAACTCTGCAGGGGTTAAAGAAATCAGTATTTCAGGGGTCAAATTTTCATGGAGATCAGGGCCTAAAAAGAACATTGCTACAAAAATTGATAGAACTTTCTGCAACATAGAATGGATGAACATGTTCAAAAAATCTCATGCAAAATATTTAGATCTATCAACAAGTGATCATGTACCTATCATGTTCCACTTTAATTGCATTCAAACACATGAAGGTCCAAAACCCTTTAAATTCATGAATCACTGGGTTATGTGCAAGGGGTACAAAGAAACAATTGAAAAATGTTTTGTTTACCCTGAAGGAAATCAGTTATTCAACCTTATTCATATGCAGAAAGCCATTAAAAAGGAAATCAAAAAATGGTGCAATGGAAAAAATGATTTACAGTCACAAGTATTAAAATGCAAACAAGAGGTCAACACTGCTCTGCAAATATTAGAATCAGATCATAACTCCTTAAATGCACAAAACTTGCATGATGCTCAAGTGAATCTGGCTAAAAGCATGGAATTGTTAGCTATTGACAACAAACAAAAATCAAAATGTCAATGGATCAAGTGGGATGATAGTTGTTCTAAATTTTTCTATGCAAAACAAACAACCAGGAAATTTGTCAACAGCTGTCACAACATTTTAAAAGAAAATGAAGATGTAGTTAAAACACAAAAAGAGATGGAGGAAGAAGCTGTCAAGTTTTTCTCCAACATATATAATAGAGACAACATGGAGAATCAGATCCCCAACATCACTTCAAAAAGGAAATTAAATGAATGGGGAAAAACATTTCTTAATGCTACATTTGATGAAAAAGAATTAAAAAGAGCCATTTTCAGTGTGCATAATGATACATCTCCTGGCTATGATGGTTTTAATGCCAAATTCTACAAAAGTCATTGGAATGAATTAAAGAAACCACTTTTAGAAGCTATGCAGACTTCTTTTGATAATGGCAGAATAGTGAGAGAAATTAATCACACTATTATCTTCTTAATTCCTAAAGTTAAAACCCCTCAAACTGTTTCAGATTTCAGACCCATAGCCTGTTGTTCCATGTTGTATAAAATCCTATATAAAATTTTATGTGACAGAATGAAGTTTGTACTTGGAGAATTGATATCTGACAACCAAACAGCCTACTTACCAAATAGACAGATAAAAGATGGGATAATAATTGCACATGAACACATCAGAAATTTTAACAAGCATGGCAAAAACAAAATGTGCACAAAAGTGGATCTTAAAAAAGCATATGATTCAGTTAACAGATATTTCATTCTACACATGATGAGAAGCATGGACTTTCCAACTAAATGGGTAAAAATTATTCAAGAAATGATATGCTGTGACGCCCCACCTCTATACCCACGCTAGCCAAGAGCACTACGGTGTAGTGCTGTCAACTAGCACGAAGAATAAGGCTGTTGAGGAGCGACCATCCGTGTAATTGCTTTGTGCGAGCACCGATATGTCAGATAGTAAAAACATTTCATTTCAGGAGGAAATCCGACATGCCGATGCAAGCTCAAAGCTACCACACGGTGGCTATAATAGTCTAGAACAAAAATATAAAATAATAACACAGAGAATATATAAATGCGGAACACAGATGAAACAGAAAATCTCATATACATATATAATAACTGATGACAGTTACAATACATTTGACACGGTACATGTGATACAACTACAACAGTCAACTCAGGAAGTTACATATACAAGTACATTAACGTATATAATATACATGAATACATATCTTCCTATACAATAATACAGTCTACTACAAATGACGACTACTCTAAAAGATATGAAAGAACTTCATAGCTCTAGCAGCAACCCAAAGCAGAATATCTACAACCTGTAAATACTCGGTCTGACCCGAGTATTAGATTCAAAAGAAAATAATACTCGGGTCAGTCTAATTCAAACTCAGTTATTAGTGCACAGAAGCAATAATAAATAAATACTGAATAGACGACAGTAATTAAACCAAATCAGAATGAAATTCAGAACATTGAATTGAAATGAACAAACAGTTCAAACCATTGAAATATCAATTAAAATATTAGTTCAAGTAGGGCTGCAGTACACGCACGCGTGCACTGCCTCGCCACTACAGAATATGGAATACGCAAAAAGATCCATAAGTCAAAACAAATAGAATATCACAAAACCATACCGTGTGGCTGCAGTTCACGCTTGCGTGCACTGCCTTGCCACTATAGTGATGATGTACTCAACCGAATACCGTGTGGCTGCAGTTCACGCTTGCGTGCACTGCCGTGCCACTACAGTGATGATGTACCCATAAGATCAACGAACCAAAATCAACGAAGGTTCAAATATCAATGCCACGAACTCGGTGGTCAAAGTAGACAGATATGCACAATAAAAACATTTCGACCACATAAACCACTTAAATCAAAAATGCAAACAGTGGCATGATCAGGAATGCATGCTCAAGTACATCAGCAAAGGGTTGTCACACAAATATGCAGTGTATAACATGAAGACACAACTCAAATGAAGGTGAGAGCACCAATGAAATGGTGCCACAGCACACATCAGAAAAGGAGAGACTGCAGCAAGTCTGCATCCAAAACACAAAGCAGTGGGACAGCTACAAAAATAGGAGGAGGGTGAGGGCACCAGGGGTATGGCACCACACACACAGACACAAGAACAAACTGCAATTGAATTGCAGACACCACAAGATCAAATGAAAGCATGGACATAAGTGCACATAGCAATGTACAGGTATATGCTAAAGAGGAGAGCACAAAAATTAAGGCAATACAATGTAAACATTGCCTAGCATACATATGAATCAATCTCATATGTACAACGATCACCCAAACAATGCAACAGTGGAAAACACTAGTGAAAAGGGTCACAAAAATGATGGTTCCAGAATGAAATGAAACAGAAGAAGGCAGCAGAATTTTGCATGAATGGCTACAAGTATATGAAATGTACTTGTAAACATATGAATGCCAACAGTATCAATATACAGTAATGCATGGAACAAGTCAGCTGCAACATGTAACAGAGGCAAAATGGTGCAACAGAGAGGGTGCACAGAAATGGTGCACAGAAATGCAACAGGCAAAAATGATTGCAACTGGAAACAATGAAGCACAAAGGCTACAAGTGCAGCTGAACAAAGCAATGCTACTAGCAACAATGAAGGCAACAGTAGGCAAGTGCAAAGACAAATGCACATGTCACCAGAAATGAAGCACTGCAACTCAAAGAGCATCAAAAATGCAAAGAGCTCGAGTACAGGTAGCAAAAAGAACAAGTCTAGTTACAACATGTACAGGACAGTAAAACAAAAATATACTGGAACAGGGAAAGTGAAACAACACTGGAACTCCCAACTACTCATAACAGTGCACCACAGAACCTAAGTGCCGACATATTCAAGTTCATAAGACCAAGATACATCTAAAATGTAACAATTCTTAATGGAGGAAGAACAACAAGTCACAATGTCACAGCAAGATCAAGTGACAACATAGGTCAGTATAACTAAATGAAACAGGTCGAGCATATATAGATATGCAGTGACAAAGTGGAATGAATAAGTGCAGTGATATGCACAATACACCGCAACAACACAGTGACAACAAAATATGAATACATACGAAAGACAATTACACAAAGATTCCAAAGCTGTAAACATTTCGACATTGAAGCTCCAGACAACTTCAAGTTCGAACAATGCCAAAGTCGAAGACAACATAATCACAGCCGAAGTAAGGTGATAACCAAATTGAACAGAAACAAAATTCACGTTAATACCGATGCCAACAAAATACTCAAAATCATTTGCAGTTCAAATCAAACGAGTTAAGTATGCTACAGAATGACCATGAAAAAGTTATGGAATAACAAATCATAGTCAAACCGATGCCAACAAAAGATTGCAGTTCAAGTCAACTGCAATGAACCAGTTAAATAAAACAGCAACCACATAAGTGAGCAGATAAGTAATTGTAATCAACAATGACAGAAATTAAACTGTTAAATATCATCAACAATCAATTAATTCGATCGACATAAGCACCGAAGAAATTCACAAAAAAAACAAATCATGGCCGAAGTCAATGTTGAACAAGTCAAAATCGTAGCCGTAGCAGTAGTAGTCAAGAAGCCATAGTTTTAAAAAAAAAATCACCAAACAAAGAATATGAATTAGATGTGAGTAGGGATTACTCACCATGTCGACGAATTTAGGGGAAGCCGAGCACGAGAGCATCGATCGACGCAGCCACGAGCAAGCGAAGGAAGACGAACGACCAATGCAAAAGGGGCCGCCATTAATTTTCTCGCGTGTTGCTTTAACTAGGGTTCGAAAAATGAAAGAGGGGATCGGGTTTAATTTTAATCACGGCATAAAATAGTTAAGTGGGCCGAACGATTTTTAAAGCCCAAAAAAATATAAAAATGGACCACTATTATTTTCAAAGCCCACAATTCCTTTTAATCCATTTATAAAAGAATTTTAATTCGAATTTAAAAATTCAAACGGAAATTTGGGTTAATATTAATCGTTTAAATTGTCGATTATAATTCGACACGAATATCGGGTTGTTACAGACTCCCCTCCTTAAAGAAATTGCGTCCTCGCAATCTTAAGGAATAAATGGGCAAAAGGTAACAACCATAAGAGCATATCATCACAAGATGAAGAAATTCGAAGTAGGAAGTTCACCATAAAGAGCATGATAGAGAAAGCCTGATCGTGATTGCTCGATGAATTCTCTGGATTCCAAAGTGAAATTCATAGGATTTGAGAACCAATAAACTTTCACGAGAAAACATCTTTATTTCGAAGGTGCCGAACCCCCGAAACATTGATGTGAATAGAATGTTGCTCAACGTCAAATCTGGTGAAACTTCAATTTCTTCAATAATACCGGGCTCAAAAATAGAAATCGGAAATTCCTAAGACATTTCCGTAATTGGAAGACGTAGAAAACGTCATGAATAGTAGAAAATTGAGCCGGTACACTGGCGTAGTACAATATAAACGCCAAAGAAATCTGTTAATTTCATAAAAGAAATTCATAAATTCTCAACAAAAATCTAATTATCAATAGATAATTCAGAGATTTCAAATCACAAATATTTGATTATCACAAACGATAATCAAATCAACAAGTATTCGATTATCAAAATCGAAAATCAATCTTAAATCACAAATATTTAATTATCACAATTGATAATCAAATCACAAATATCTAATTATCACAAACGATAATTAGATCTCAAATATCTGATTATCACAAGCGATAATCAGAAACAATAAATATCTGATTATCAAAAACGATAAATCAGAAATCATAAACATCCAATTATCAAAACGATAATCAGAAATTACCACAACGGCAATCAAATTTCAAATTACAAATTTTTCAATTAACGAGTCCGAAATTAACCGAAATAGCAAACGCACATGACTCATAACCACGAGTTTTACTAAATCGTTTAATTCACTTCATCGTTTCCTTGAAAGTGTTAAATTGTGTATTTTAAATAAATAACATTTTACGTTCTCAAACGGACAAGTCCGGAATTAAGCGAATCAGTAAAAGAAAGGGGTCATAGTCCTCGATTTTACTGAAACGTTTAATTCGCTTCCTCATTCTTTTGAAAGCGCAAATCGTAAAAATTTTGAAAACAATTTTGATTTATATTTTGAAACAAATTTTAAAATATGTGATTAAAACAACGACATCAGAAGCAACTTCGATAAGTGGATTTTCATTTATCCAAAGAGTCACAAGAATCTTTTCAAAGATAGAAAGGGGTATCATACCCTAAACTTGTATTCATAACAAGTCAATAACACACGAATTCACCAATGCACAAGAATTGATAAAACTTATCAATAGAAATCACGAAAATTGGTGAAGCACAAATTCTAGAAATCCTCACAAGAAATCCAGAAAACACAAGCTAAGAGTATGAGAACTCGAACGCGAGTATAAAAACTCGAACCGGAGTATGAAAACTCGAACGCGAGTATGAAAACTCGAACCGGAGTATGAAAACTCGAACGCGAGTATGAAAACTCGAACGGAGTATGAAAACTCGAAGGAGAGTATGGAAACTCAAACGGAGTATGAAAACTCAAACGGAGTATGAAAACTCGAACAGAGTATGAAAACTCAAACGGAGTATGAAAACTCGAACAGAGTATGAAAACTCAAACGGAGTATGAAAACTCGAAGGAGAGTATGGAAACTCAAACGGAGTATGAAAACTCAAACGGAGTATGAAAACTCGAACAGAGTATGAAAACTCAAACGGAGTATGAAAACTCGAACAGAGTATGAAAACTCAAACGGAGTATGAAAACTCGAATAGAGTATGAAAACTCAAAGGAGAGTATGGAAACTCACCAACACGCGAGCATGAAAATTCATCAACACATGTAACGCAAAGCGAGAACGGGAGCACAGAATCTCACCTACACGTGAGCATGAAAATCACCAACACGGGCAACGCAAAGCGAGAACGGGAGCACGGAATCTCACCTACCCGCGAGCATGAAAAATCATCAACACGTGCAACGCAAAGCGAGAACGGGAGCACGGAATCTCACCTACACGTGAGCATGAAAATCACCAACACGTGTAATACAAAGCAAGACGCTATGTAAAAGAACATCAACAAGAGATAAATCGATGTCACAAGAATCTTCTCAAAGATCCAAAGAAGGCGTCATACCCAAAACTTGTACTCATAACAAGTCAATAACACTAGAATTCACCAATGCTCAAAAGCTAGAAAATCATAACAATGAAAGTCATGAAAGTAGGTGAAACATAAATTCCAGAAATCAACACACGAAATCCAGAAAACCATAAAAAGGGAAAGAGTAAGAGAAAGAGGCCTATCACATGACGGTCCGAAGACCATGGGGCGCTACCCCAGATGTGTGAGTCGGAATCACACTGATTGAGGTATAGGCTAACCAAAAAGCAAAAAGGTATGTGTGAATGGAATCACACAAGTGGTATCTAGCCTAACCTCACAGGTAAAAAGGTATGTGTAAATGGAATCACACAGATGAGGTCTAGACTAACCAAAAAGCAAAAAGGTATGTGTGAGTGGAATCACACAAGTGGTGTCTAGTCTAACCTCCCAAACAAAAAGAGATGTGTGAGTCGAAATCACACCGACGAGGCCTAATCTATCATCGCCGACAAAGAGATATGTGTGAGTCAAAATCACACCGACGAGGCCTAAGCTATCCACGCCGACAAGGAAATATGTGTGAGTCAAAATCACACCGACGAGGCCTAAACCATCCACGCCGATAAAGAGATATGTGTGAGTCAAAATCACACCGACGAGGCCTAAACTATCCACGCCGACAAAGAAACATGTGTGAGTCAAAATCACACCGACGAGGCCTAAACTATCCACGCTGACAAGGAAATATGTGCGAGTCAAAATCACACCGACGAGGCCTAAACCATCCACGCCGACAAAGAAACATGTGTGAGTCAAAATCACACCGACGAGGCCTAAACTATCCACGCCGACAAGGAAATATGTGTGAGTCAAAATCACACCGACGAGGCCTAAACCATCCACGCCGACAAAGAAACATGTGTGAGTCAAAATCACACCGACGAGGCCTAAACTATCCACGCCGACAAAGAAACATCGCTCAATCGCTAGTCTAAATCATCAGAATGATCGTCATGATCAACGAGAAGTGTCAATTACACTAAGCTAGTGAATATAAAAGTTTAGCTTCATGTCCCATAACCACTAGCTTAACTCAAATATTTACGAACAAACTGTAAATCTTCACTAGAAAATTGTCACAAGAGGTTCAATCGAACAAGTCCAAAAATTAGCCGACGAAGTAAACGCAAGTGTTTCATACCACTTGTTTTACTAAGTCGTTTAATTAGATTTCTCATACGAGTGAAATAAAGATTTGCATATACTAGTAGATTGGAAAACAGTTTAAGAAAAGAGTTTTGTAGTAAAATAGTTTTGAAATTGTTTAAAGAAAAAGTGTTTAGATATTTACTACTAATATAGAAAACCTTTATATCTTTAAAGTGACAAATCACAAAAATGATTGTAGAAACAATCAATCACAAGAATTCACGTACGAAGACGTGAATAGAATCCAAAGTAATCGATACCGAATTCTTCAAAAGTAGGTTCACAAAAATCCCGAAGAAAACATCATCAAAGTTGCTAATAAATGATAGCAACAAATCGGGAAAATAATCAAGAATCGATTAAATTCGGAAACCAAATCAATTCACTAAAATTCACATTCGAAGATGTGAATAAAATCCAAAGAATTTGATTCCAAATCCATCAAAGTGGAAATACTCAAAAATTCCGGAAAATAGAAGTTATCAAAGTCAACAAGGTGATAACGACTAATCGGAAAAGAAGAATCGATTAACAATTGGAAAAGCAAAGCAAATCGAGCATAAATGCATAAGTGACTTCAACAAAAGTGAAAATCAATTCAATGTCGAAGTCGACAAGTAATGGCCACAGTCGAGTGCAAATCAACATTATCGCCATCAAAAACGGAACTTGAGTTCGTAAAGTAAACAGAGGTAGAAGCCAAAATACTTCCACGAAATCAAAATCAAATGCATATGAATAAGCGTTAGGAATTCATACCTAACAATAAAAATAATCATAAGCAAAGATGAGAGATAAAACATCGACAAGTAGCTGTAACACATGTTCCATCTAAGTTATATTTTATATTATGTCCATAAACCCCAGGCTCTGATACCAAGCTGTGACGCCCCACCTCTATACCCACGCTAGCCAAGAGCACTACGGTGTAGTGCTGTCAACTAGCACGAAGAATAAGGCTGTTGAGGAGCGACCATCCGTGTAATTGCTTTGTGCGAGCACCGATATGTCAGATAGTAAAAACATTTCATTTCAGGAGGAAATCCGACATGCCGATGCAAACTCAAAGCTACCACACGGTGGCTATAATAGTCTAGAACAAAAATATAAAATAATAACACAGAGAATATATAAATGCGGAACACAGATGAAACAGAAAATCTCATATACATATATAATAACTGATGACAGTTACAATACATTTGACACGGTACATGTGATACAACTACAACAGTCAACTCAGGAAGTTACATATACAAGTACATTAACGTATATAATATACATGAATACATATCTTCCTATACAATAATACAGTCTACTACAAATGACGACTACTCTAAAAGATATGAAAGAACTTCATAGCTCTAGCAGCAACCCAAAGCAGAATATCTACAACCTGTAAATACTCGGTCTGACCCGAGTATTAGATTCAAAAGAAAATAATACTCGGGTCAGTCTAATTCAAACTCAGTTATTAGTGCACAGAAGCAATAATAAATAAATACTGAATAGACGACAGTAATTAAACCAAATCAGAATGAAATTCAGAACATTGAATTGAAATGAACAAACAGTTCAAACCATTGAAATATCAATTAAAATATTAGTTCAAGTAGGGCTGCAGTACACGCACGCGTGCACTGCCTCGCCACTACAGAATATGGAATACGCAAAAAGATCCATAAGTCAAAACAAATAGAATATCACAAAACCATACCGTGTGGCTGCAGTTCACGCTTGCGTGCACTGCCTTGCCACTATAGTGATGATGTACTCAACCGAATACCGTGTGGCTGCAGTTCACGCTTGCGTGCACTGCCGTGCCACTACAGTGATGATGTACCCATAAGATCAACGAACCAAAATCAACGAAGGTTCAAATATCAATGCCACGAACTCGGTGGTCAAAGTAGACAGATATGCACAATAAAAACATTTCGACCACATAAACCACTTAAATCAAAAATGCAAACAGTGGCATGATCAGGAATGCATGCTCAAGTACATCAGCAAAGGGTTGTCACACAAATATGCAGTGTATAACATGAAGACACAACTCAAATGAAGGTGAGAGCACCAATGAAATGGTGCCACAGCACACATCAGAAAAGGAGAGACTGCAGCAAGTCTGCATCCAAAACACAAAGCAGTGGGACAGCTACAAAAATAGGAGGAGGGTGAGGGCACCAGGGGTATGGCACCACACACACAGACACAAGAACAAACTGCAATTGAATTGCAGACACCACAAGATCAAATGAAAGCATGGACATAAGTGCACATAGCAATGTACAGGTATATGCTAAAGAGGAGAGCACAAAAATTAAGGCAATACAATGTAAACATTGCCTAGCATACATATGAATCAATCTCATATGTACAACGATCACCCAAACAATGCAACAGTGGAAAACACTAGTGAAAAGGGTCACAAAAATGATGGTTCCAGAATGAAATGAAACAGAAGAAGGCAGCAGAATTTTGCATGAATGGCTACAAGTATATGAAATGTACTTGTAAACATATGAATGCCAACAGTATCAATATACAGTAATGCATGGAACAAGTCAGCTGCAACATGTAACAGAGGCAAAATGGTGCAACAGAGAGGGTGCACAGAAATGGTGCACAGAAATGCAACAGGCAAAAATGATTGCAACTGGAAACAATGAAGCACAAAGGCTACAAGTGCAGCTGAACAAAGCAATGCTACTAGCAACAATGAAGGCAACAGTAGGCAAGTGCAAAGACAAATGCACATGTCACCAGAAATGAAGCACTGCAACTCAAAGAGCATCAAAAATGCAAAGAGCTCGAGTACAGGTAGCAAAAAGAACAAGTCTAGTTACAACATGTACAGGACAGTAAAACAAAAATATACTGGAACAGGGAAAGTGAAACAACACTGGAACTCCCAACTACTCATAACAGTGCACCACAGAACCTAAGTGCCGACATATTCAAGTTCATAAGACCAAGATACATCTAAAATGTAACAATTCTTAATGGAGGAAGAACAACAAGTCACAATGTCACAGCAAGATCAAGTGACAACATAGGTCAGTATAACTAAATGAAACAGGTCGAGCATATATAGATATGCAGTGACAAAGTGGAATGAATAAGTGCAGTGATATGCACAATACACCGCAACAACACAGTGACAACAAAATATGAATACATACGAAAGACAATTACACAAAGATTCCAAAGCTGTAAACATTTCGACATTGAAGCTCCAGACAACTTCAAGTTCGAACAATGCCAAAGTCGAAGACAACATAATCACAGCCGAAGTAAGGTGATAACCAAATTGAACAGAAACAAAATTCACGTTAATACCGATGCCAACAAAATACTCAAAATCATTTGCAGTTCAAATCAAACGAGTTAAGTATGCTACAGAATGACCATGAAAAGTTATGGAATAACAAATCATAGTCAAACCGATGCCAACAAAAGATTGCAGTTCAAGTCAACTGCAATGAACCAGTTAAATAAAACAGCAACCACATAAGTGAGCAGATAAGTAATTGTAATCAACAATGACAGAAATTAAACTGTTAAATATCATCAACAATCAATTAATTCGATCGACATAAGCACCGAAGAAATTCACAAAAAAAACAAATCATGGCCGAAGTCAATGTTGAACAAGTCAAAATCGTAGCCGTAGCAGTAGTAGTCAAGAAGCCATAGTTTTAAAAAAAAAATCACCAAACAAAGAATATGAATTAGATGTGAGTAGGGATTACTCACCATGTCGACGAATTTAGGGGAAGCCGAGCACGAGAGCATCGATCGACGCAGCCACGAGCAAGCGAAGGAAGACGAACGACCAATGCAAAAGGGGCCGCCATTAATTTTCTCGCGTGTTGCTTTAACTAGGGTTCGAAAAATGAAAGAGGGGATCGGGTTTAATTTTAATCACGGCATAAAATAGTTAAGTGGGCCGAACGATTTTTAAAGCCCAAAAAAATATAAAAATGGACCACTATTATTTTCAAAGCCCACAATTCCTTTTAATCCATTTATAAAAGAATTTTAATTCGAATTTAAAAATTCAAACGGAAATTTGGGTTAATATTAATCGTTTAAATTGTCGATTATAATTCGACACGAATATCGGGTTGTTACATATGCACTCCTAGTTTTTCATTTTCTATTGAAGGATATCATAAGGGATATTTTACTGGCAGCAATGGATTAAGACAAGGAGACCCATTATCCCCTTATCTTTTTACTCTATGCATGGAATATTTCACTTTGTTGATGGATGCAAAAGTTGCTAAAGGAAAAATAGAATCAGTTATCAAAAACAATTCCAACATTACACGTCTAATTTATGCAGATGACCTATTAATATTCATTAATGCAACTGCAATTGGAGCTAAAGCTATTAAGAATTGTTTCAAGAAATTACAGAGAGTCACTGGCTTGGAAATGAATAATCTCAAGACTCAAGTGTTTTTCAATAAGTTTTGCAATAACAAGGATCAAGTGCTTAACATTCTGAATATTCAAGAAGGAGAATTACCAGTCAGATATCTTGGGTTACCCCTATCTGTGACATATATCAAACACTAAAATTGTAAACAACTATTGACAGAGTTTTAAAAAAGATACAAGGTTGGGAGTGCAAATTTCTCACAGTTCCAGGAAGAATAGAATTGATTAAGGCTGTAATTTATCCTATGGTCAGTTTTTGGATGCAGTGTTTTATGCTACCCAGCATAACAATTCAAAAAATTAATCAATTATGCAAACAATTCATCTGGAAGGGTAAAAAGAGCAGTGTCCCATGGGAAACAGTTACAAGTGTTAAATCTGAAGGTGGAATGGGGTTGAAAAAACTATCTGATATAAACACCACTTTCTGCATAAAAAGAATTTGGGAGACTCTCAATAATTCAACATACAGTGCAAAGTGGCTAAATGAGAAATATGCCAATAATGAAACACTGTGGGAATCTAATTTTAATAACAATTCCTCATGCACTTGGAAAAAAATGCTATATCATAGAAGAGATGCACAAAAACTAATTGATAGAAGAATTGTGGATGGTAAATCTACAAGCTTGTGGTTTACACCATGGATAAATGGCTCAACTTTATTAGAAAAACTAGGGCAAGAAACTTTATCATACTCTAGAGGTCATAATCACAAGGTAAATCAAATTATATCTGGGAATATTTGGAGACCTGAGAACATCTCATACCTTGGTAATATAAGTGAGGTAATAAGGCAAGTACCCATTCATCATGACAAGGCAGAAGACTATTGGTACTGTAAAAGCAGCAAAAATGGTGTTTTTTTCCTTCCATAATGTATGGAATAATCTTAGAATCAAACTTCAAGACATCAATAATCACAAAATCATATGGAACAACATATCACTTCCAAAAATGAATGTATGTCTATACAAAGCCATCTTCAGTTTTCTACCTACAAAGGATAAATTAAAAAGACAAGGAGTGACTGAAGATACTATTTGTGTTTTGTGCAAAAAAGAAGAGGAAACTTGCAAACATTAATTTTTTAACTGTTCCTTTTCTAAGCATGTATGGTGTTGGATCAGAATTATGATGGGTGACCCTGTAACACATAGAAATTTTGATACTTCTATCTCAGATGCTATTGCCTACATAAATCATAATTTTGCAGCCAACAACATTAAGAAGGATATCATAATAGCTGCGCCAAGCTCCTCTATCTGGTTCATTTGGAAGAGCAGAAACACTATAATTTTCAACAATGACAAGACAGACAAAATCGCAGTTTACAAAACCATAAAAATCACTGTTCGTGACCTAATCATTAATAGATCCAAGTTTTTCAACCATAGCATGATTAATCCTGATGACATCCTTGAAAAATGGGAAAATTTACCTTCACGTGCTGACCTTACCTTTCCCCTGAACCCTACTTTCCCACACACAGTATCATCCTCAAGATACATGATTGATAGAGAAGATGATGAAGCTGAGAGCTCTAGAATGTCCAGACGCATCGATAGTATCATCGCTATTGTTGAAAGAGAAGGAGACTTGCCTGGTAGAGAAAACGAGCCGCCATGAGAAGAGGAGCTTTGCAAATTTTTAGCAGAATGTTTAGGGCTTTGGTTGAAGGTGTTTGGGCCGTATACATGTCAATTTAGTTACTTGTGTATATAGTGTTTGTATTGTTTTATCATTATCAATAAAGTGTTTGACCTTTTTTCAAAAAAACTAATACTTATATGCATGTATTATATATGTTGATATATGTTATGTTATTTTAAAGTGTTAAATAACATAAGTATACATGTATGTAAGATTAATCTTGAAATTGATATAATTTAATTAGAATTGTTTAACTAAACAAATTAATTAAAGGTTAATTAATGATATAAAAAATACACATAAGATTATTGTCCAGTACAAAAGTTGTATTGAAATACTAATTTAAAATTAATTAAAGAGTTAATTAATTAAAATTAATTAAATAAGACTTAATTAAAAAATGTTATACATAAGATTATTGTATAAGTTCATTAAATATAAAAGTTATATAATAATGAAACTTATATAGTATGAGTGTATAAACTAAAGGTGGAACATTAAAGAAACCCAAAAAGACTTAAGGAATAAATACATATGTAAATATACGTGCCTGTGATTCTGACACTTGAATTACCAGGGTATTTCATAAGAAATATGTTATTCCATAAGTTTATCAATATAATATACTGAAGATTATGAATCTTCAATATAATGTTGTCCTCTATCATATATATTAATAAATTACTTGCATACTTATTAATTTTTGAGCAAACTCAAGCTAGGGATGTTATGTGTAGTATTATTTATATATTGAATAGATGAGGTAAGATAACTATATATATTGGTCGAGCAAACTCAAGGTACATATACTAAAAACATAGGCCGTCACGATGTGGTAGGTACTAGTGAATAATCTCTTTCGATTTTTTGAGCAAACTCAAGGTCGAAATGAGACTAGGACACGGAAAAATAGGTTATGAGTTGTATGTGATACGACCGGTAAGGAGTTATCCATCATTTGTGGGGCTATGATTTGTTGAGCAAACTCAAGGCCAGAATACCAAGACAGACGAGTCCTAACCCACTATTTAAGTCGAAAGACTTCTATGTTTCATCTTGAGGTTTGGAAAAACATAAAAGACTAGTGGGAGCCTTATTAGAAAAATAAAATGGTAACACTTAACCTTTGTAATATTGTAGGAACATATGCTAAATAATTTTATAATTATCTAAATGATAAATTTGTGCATTTAATAATATTGAAAAATTGTTTATCAATTAATATATACAAATTAACTGAATTGAAAATCGAGAAATGGAAATATAATACTCACTATTAAATGCCTATTGCATGTTAAGGTTTTCTAACCCACGCAAGTGCATAATCTTAACAACTACTTAATACATTCGTAAAATGATCACTTATATTTATTTGTTTTAGACCATTATTGCATTTTATTTGTTTCAGACTCTAAAAGCAATGCAACACTATGGATGGATATTTGATCCATATACCATCCATATAAATGTTATATGGTGAACCATCATAGTTCGTAAAGTATGACAGTTCACATAGTTCATTCGAAATAAGCCAATAAACTGTACTATGAGTCGGAGTATTCAATTTGATTGATTACATAAAAGATCATATTATGTAAACTGTAGTACAAGACCAAAACTACAAGATAGATCTAAGAAATTGATCGTTGAAATGTCAGTTTAATTAGTTTATGCAAAGAGCCACATATTTGATGTCCTTGAATGTTAAGGATAATCAAATACACTTTTGTAAAGAGTTCGTTATGATATTGTAGTAAGAGTTTTCTTTTGAATGGTTTGACCATTTAGAAAGGAAAATGAATGTATAAGAGTAAATGTGATTTAAGGTACAGTTGGGATGAAGAGAATGAATAGTCACTTCTACTACATAGAGAAACATTGGAAATAGGAATTGTAATAATAGTTGATACTTAATATTGGAATAAAAATATGATTTCTATTCTGAAATGTATTTTCATATAGAAAATTGTTTTCTATGTGATTTATTTCTTTGAGATCAATATATTTGATCAACAAACTCTCCACTGTAAGTAGTTGCAGTCTATGAAATAAAAAAATTGTGTTAAATGAATGCTGGACCTTTGAATTTAGTACGCTATTATAGTAATGGTGGAAATAGTGGGAGCATGCCATATAGCACTTATTAATTGCATCGCAGTAGGAAAATTGTTTTCGTAAAACTTACCATATATCATTTATGAAATAATGATTATTTTTCGACATCGATTGGAAAAAATAGACAACTTTATTTCAATATGAATATTATAAATATTCTTTGTGAAATAAAACTATAATGTGGTAATTTTTTTATAATAGAAGTGATGCATTGGAAAATACAAAAGTATCTAATATTATTTATGGTTGTTTTGGTATTATAGACTAAGCTGTAGTTTTGAGAAATAATTTTATTGTATTATTTTGAATCATATGATACTTGTTAAATATATCTCAAACAATAAAGGGCTATGGATCCATTTAGTGGGAGTATCATAAGAGTTGATGAACTCTTCGAATTGATACATATAGATGTATGAAACCGTAATTCTATGAATACCAAAATGGTTCCATGTACTACGTCATATTCACCGATGAGTTATCATCGATAGGGACATGTGTATTTGATAAACATGTAGTATGTCTATGGTAAACTTATAGAATATAAAACAGAAGTAAATAAAATAACATGCGATAGAAATGATTTGATTTGATCGAATGAGTGAGTATACTGGAAAATGTTCTGAATGCACCTAAAATGAATAAAAATTTAATCTTAAAATTACTCCTCCATGTGATACATAATGATGCATCAATATTGAGTAATCGAACTTTGTTGGACAATGTACTATTAATTGTGAGTGAGGTTGAGTTAGTTTCTTTCTATAAGGTAATGTACTTAAGGTAGTACACAAGGTTAATATTATTTCTTCTGAATAACAATTTATAAAATTTTACAAGATAAGGGTTTATAAGAAACTCTAACATATCCTAAGCCAAAGAATTGGAAAGTTGTGCAAGTCGAAAGATTACATTTAATAATTGTTTATGAGGGATCTTATATGAATCTCCCCAAAAGGATTTTGAAAAGACTGTCATTGGATGACATATTTATGTTTCAAACATAATTGTTGTGAACTAAAACCAAATCAGTTTTATAAATAAAGAAATTCATAAAACATTTATGAATACCTATGTTATTGAACTGAGAAACAATTGTTGTTTCAAGATATACTAACTTCATTGTGAAGATTTTTTTTGAGGAATCATTGGTGATAAAATGGAATTGGATACGACCCATAAATAACACTGATTAGATGAAATGAAATTAAATAACCTAAACGAACACATAGCATTAAATGGTCTAATAAGTTATCTCACACATCGAAGAGAAAATATGATTTTATTATCAATGTCGCAAAAATATATAACCCTCGGTTGTTTAATTGAATCATTAAGAGTGCTGACTCTATATGGTACGCAAATCTGAAAGAATTCCAAGTGTGCTATCAAAATATAGATTTTGATGGTCGTAACTGAATGGATATGATCCCTTGACTACGACTGTGTCTTTATAAGTAGGACTAATGCAGTTGGAATTAAATGAGCCATGTTGATAAGAATAATATCATAAATTTCAATTGTTGGAATTAGCATAATAGATTCGATATTCAATATGTTCAAGTCAGTTCCGATAATGAAAGGGAAAAAAATTACTTTAAAATTATTTAAATGATTTGATTTAAAAGGAAAAAAAAATCAAATTTATAAAAATCCAATTATTTCAAATTGGAACTCGAAATGTTGAAATTTAAATTTGTTAAACGAAATTGTTTAATTAATCGTAGTTGAGGTTTTCAAAAGGGTAATCAAAATATGATGTGAATTTCGGAAATTGATTTGTATTTAGATGAAAGGGAAACTTGTATTTATGTTTCATTCAGCACAACTTATTTGTTATGAAGAACATATGCTATCAAATTCAATATTAAACAATAAAATTCCATACAGATGAAAATTTCCATTAAGCATAAAAGAGAGATCATAAATATAATCATTATGTTAATTTTATATGGTTCATGAGAGCTTCTTTACTCCTAAATTGAAGGGGCTTAGCTTCTCATCTTTGGATACATGTTAAGATTAGGTGATTTTAACATAAACACACATTAAAAGAAGTGCTAAAAGAAGAGAGCTAAATAATTGCAATAAAAGAAATCTGCACTGCTAACATGAAATAAAAAGAGAGCATGTAAGAAAAATAACATAAAATAAAAGAGCATAAACATAAACGAGGCTAAGAAGCCATTAATGTGACAATTTTATTCTCTAATTTTCTTACAACTTCCATAGAAGAGAAGGGACTTTCTACCTGAGATATAAGAGGATATATATATATATACACATGCATAAAAACCTAATCCATTTTTAGAGAGCTACCCAAAATTCCCTTGAGTTCTGTGTAGCCTCTAAGTAATCATTGAGGAATTAATTAATCTTCATGTGCATGTGCTTTTTCTTTTAATCTTCACTAATACGTGCATATGTTTTTAATTGTGGTCCGTTAGTTAGTAGTAAGTGGGCTACTACATATTGCATTGATTCTTTTCTTTCCTTCATTTCTTAGCTTTGAATATATATATATACACATACATACACACACACACACACACATATATATATATATATATATATATGCTTGCATATATCCATAAAGCACCATGTAACTTGCACTTAATTTCCTATAAATAAAAATAGAAATGTGCAAATAAATTTTTTCAAAATTAATTCTTACACAAAATTACAATTTGGCCCCCAAATTGTAACAACCAATAATTTTTGTAAATAATTTTAATTCAATATTTGAAAACTTTGATTTTAAACCATTTAAAAATTGGAATTTTGGAATTTTCCAATGAATTTTTGGATTTTGTTTATAATCATTTTCCTAAATATAATAAAATTAAGATTTTCTACAAATTTTGTATTTTTGGTCAAATTTGGTCAAACTTTGATTGTCAGTTGAAATTTTTAATTTTGAATTTTGAATTTTCATTCTTTTTCTTTGAAGCTGAATTTGATTTTGATATTCTTTCTGCTTTTCATTTCGTCAAATTCTGTTTTATACTTTTTAAATCTTACAAATTTCAGCGTTTTACACACGATTATTTTCAGTATTTTTATTGTTTATTTTCTATTTTCTATTTTGTTTAGGCTTTGATCCTTTTATTTGACTTCTTTTGATTTGGGCTTGGCTAATGGGCTTAGGAAATTTCAAGAGGCATATATTTCTTTTATTTAATATGAAAATATGCCTTTTCCTTATCCCTAGCCGTACAAACTTCTCGTCTCCTTCTCATTCATGTACAAACTTCTTATTACCATCTCTCTTTCTCATTTCATTTCCTAACCAAAACAATTTTACAGTAAATTATTCTCCTTTCTCCCTCTTTTCTATTTTTTTCGTTTTCTTTTGCTTCTCAAGAAAGCTCGGCCATCACTCCTTTTGCCGACCATCTCCTCCACCACCGTCACGTAAGATCGGCCATCACCGTCTCATCTCCACCATCCCATGCTGTGACTCTTAGATCCAAAACCCATCACCTAATGGCCTCACAAACCCTAACCGAGCCACCATATTATTCACTTCCTCATCCCCTATCCTCGGCCACCACCAAAACACCGCTTTCTTTGCCCTTGCCGTGACCAATTCTTCAGCTCCAGGCTGTGCAGAGTGACGTGCCTGACCTATCCAAGAAAACAAACCCAATGGCTGAACCATTAGTCTTAGGGCCGAACCCAAAAACCATCATGGCCTTTTCCTTTTTGCCTTCCCTTTGAAATTTTGCCTTGCCTTCCCTTCACCTACCTCTAACCGTGCCTCATTTCTAGTCATGGCCGAACATATGTGCTCTTAAACCATGATGGCCGAGCATGACTTGATGATAGTCAAGTCCATTTATGTTATGGCCGAGCCCTACTTGAATGGGTTAAGCCATTTTAATTCATTTTGATTTATGATTGTGCTTTGTTTTGATTCATTGTTGTGCGTTGAATTTATACTTTTGTATGTTCATATTTGTTTGTTTATAAGATTTGAATCTTGGCTCTTCATCCACTCAAATCTAATTTGTGCTTTGTCGTGCTTTTTGAAGTTTGGTTGCGTGTCTCGAATTGTCATCTCTAGCTTTAGAAGGTGAGTTATCATTCTTGATATTTGTACTTATATAATTGTGAAACAATGACATGTGAATTGGAGTAGTTGATATACTATGTTATAGAGTTCATATATGCCAGTTATATGATATTTTATGATGTTATAACCTGATGTTATACCTGTTACATCACCTGATATGATATGCTATGCTATACTGTTTATTTATTTTCTGTTTCTCACACTGTAAGTTCCCTGTTAGTATAGAATCACTATGAGTTGAAATGATACATACCCGAACGGACTTTAGAATAGGGAAAAATCGTTATGAGCTGAAATGGTAGGCTCAAGCGATTTTTATTTTATTTGACTAGGGATTGCGGGTTTGAAATGATCGAACCTGAGATTTTTTTATAAATTACGAATTGAAATGATACATATCCGTATCACTTGACCTAGGTTAGAAAATATTATACAGACCCATGGTTAATTTTTAATAATAGTTTTCCAAAATAAAAATTTATTAAGTATTTTGAACTTATAAATATATGAAACTTTTAACTTAAAAATTTTATTTAATGATTTTAGAATATAATATATATTGGTTTTAATAAGTTAAAAATAAGTTAAAATTTATAGTTCAGTGAATGGTTTAAAAACCAGAATTTTAAGATTTTATTTATGATATATATAACTTAATAATTTAAGAATTGATTTAATATGAAATTTTTAATCTAACCTAGTAATAGCGATAGAATCTATTTTATAAAGTGGGTATGTTTTGTATAATAAATAACTATGATTTAAATTGAAGATATGATGTTTAAAAAGGTTATAATAGAATTGGTATCATTTCCATGCTATGTTATATTAGTTATGTTTTGAAAATGCTATGTTACTTTAGGTTATGTATTGAAAATGCTGCTATTTATAAATTGTAATGTTTTCCAAATTGCTATTATATAGGAATAAAATTTTCAAAGTGTTATAGTTTCTAACTTGTTACATTTTTAAAATATACGAAACATTTTACTTCAAAATATTATAAAGTTAAAGAATTTTTTTAATCTATTTCCTTTCAAATTTGGAAGGAGGCTTAGAGATCCAAATGGCACTTAAACACGCTACCATTCATTTTCAGTTCAACAATCAGATTGTAACAACTCACATCCAATGTATTGCGTGCCGAGCAAACGAATGCTGGTAAACTAGATTGTTAGGGAAAATAAAGAATAAAGAAGAAAGAAGGAAGAAGAAAGAGAAAATAAAAATCAAAACAACACAGAAAAATATCGCAATTGCAGATGAATAATATATAATATATTATCAACGATCGTTACAAAAGAGAAACTATTGTATACATACATCCATCATATAAAACAAAAAAATCACAATAATCAGCCTAGACAGTTATACCAACCTGTCCTCATAATTGCTATTGATTTCAACAACAAAGCAGCGGAAAATAAACATATATGTCAATATGACCTATAGACCTCCAACTCATCTCCTAGGCTCCAATGCACCGAAATTAATGTATAAATATGCTCAGTCCGACCCGAGCATTGTAATAGAATAGCACCCGAGTCAGTCTAGAAAATCAGCGTGAGAAAAACTCCCCAATTGGATTTTAAAGTTATAGAAAACCTTTGAAAGTCAAAAGTATCTTGTAAGACCACGCCACACATAAACACAGATGGGTTTTACCATACGATAACCAAAACAATTTCTATAGAAATCCATTTATATTATAATATAATCCAAGGATCAAAGTAAAATATGAATATAGCCGAAATGCATGCATCTCACGTTTCAGCATAGTTGGGCACAACTAAGTCATTACAGCGCTTATTAGAGAATGGACTCCATATAATGACTGGGCTATTGGATACCACCCTCCACGGTGCATCTCTTGATAAAATAAAATAGAGGACCTCACTTGGATCCCCTGCCAACACAGGACCGACCTACTACTTGACTATTAGTACCGAATATGATCAACCCTCCATTAATGGGACCTGAAGCATACAAATGAGAGATAATATCGACTCTAGATTAGGATGATCATACCTTACTTAGGGACGACCCACTTAGCCCTACTGCATCTCCCCTGTTTTAGTCATTCCCGGTTGATTGGGCTTGAGGCTACGTTTACCTTTATATAGCACTTCTCACTTGGAATTCAAACACTACCCTCCAGACAACAATGCAATATCATCATTCATCCATACAAGCATTCTAGAACTGAACAAAATGCTTGAGAGCTCCATCTTTAATTCCATCATCTTCAAGATGTCTTCAATTAGAAACCCTTGAGTCGGGTCTAAGCGGTTTTTGGAAAACATATCCGATCTCGGTCTATTTGAAAGAACATTCGATAATTTTCGGTAAACTCAAACCCAGTTCTTTAGGAAATAAGTAGTCAAAGATAAGAGCAGAGTTCATCTCCTAACTGTTAGGGGATGATCATTTGTCCTAGAAGAACGAAACAAGATTTATATGAACAGTACAACATCATCGGAGATGACTATGCCATATAACCCACGTGTTTTCTTAGATATTCCAAAGTTATATTTTGGGTCTAATTTCGATAGTCGGTTATTTAACTATCAAATAACAAACATTGAATTCAAAGATTTTATTTCATAGAGAAAAACCAACATTAGTAAACATATAAGTAACCACTAACCTCTTTAATTAATCTTTTCATTAATTAAAATCACTTGTTAATACTTGTATAAAAATATCTTTACAAGATATATCCACAATCCTATATTTTCAGTACTTAGAAAGATATCTATATAGTTATCTTAATGCTATAAGTATACCCACAAAACAGTGAAAGATTCCCTCTCTATACAACTCAAAAATCGTTTAAAAATCCCCTATAAATCTCAAAAACCATTTATAAAACCAATTTATAAATCCCTGAAACCGTTTATGATCTCTTTGACCAATTTCAATCACTTATGAATTCTTTTTATACACTCCTAAAATCCTTTATAAACCCTTTATAAATTTCAAAACCTAATTATAAAACTATTTTACAAATCTCTAAAACTGTTTATGATCTCATAAAACCATTCATAAAACTCCTTATAAATGTATAAACCCATTTCTAAAATTCTTTTATAAAATATCTAAGACCATGTACAAAACTCTTTTTACCCTTTTACAATGTTCCTTTAAGTTTTCCAAACCATGCTGTAAGATTCCTCTTATAAAACCCATATCTGTTTTATAAACCCTATTTATAAATCTCGAAAACTTTTATAAATATATCCTAATCATTTACTTAAAAACACAATATATAATAGTAAACATTATAAATAAATGAACATTAAATTTAAAACTTTTTAAAATAATAATTAATAATTATGAAACATCCTAAGTAAAACAATAATAATTATCTTTATCATTTTATAAACACTAATAACTAAATTTCCAAATAAATAATTATATATAAATTTAAACCATATTAATTTTAATAATTAATCTTTCAAAACATTAAGGTATTTATAAACAACTTTAAAATAATATTAATATAAATAACCAACTTTTAAAACATAAATATATTTCCTTAATAATAATCTGTACTTAAATTTCATCATAATCATTTCTATATTTATAAAACTATACTTAAAGATATCTTTCTATTATATAGAACTTCCTTTCATCAAACCCCTTTATTTATGAACTCCATTTATAACTCTATTTTCTTTATAAATCTCACTTATTCATAAATCCCATTTAAAAACATCAATAGAAATCCATTTTTAGCGTTGCCCCCGTATGGATAATTTCCTTTTATAAATTCCTTTCTATTTATAAAATATTGTTTAACATACCCAAATTTACCATCGCCTTCAGTTTTCAAAATATAATCAATTACTCTCTAAAACATCATTCCTTATCTTATAATAAATCCGCCGTTCAATTTATTTCACCGATTTGTTAAACGATACAGTTTCCTTTTAATTTATAAAACCCCATTTATAAGCCTACCCCTTCATAATTAGAACCCGATTTTATAAATATTCACCTTAATTGTAAAATATCACTTTATACATTATCACCTATATAAATTTCCATGTTTATAAATAAATCTTAGTAGTTGTATATATTATATACACATAGTTTATGTAAAATGGCTAATAAATATTTATACTGAATATTTCCATATTCTTTTTAAAACCGTATTACTTTATTATAAAACACGAACTAATTTTTTCAAGATTTCAAAAACCATTACTTTATAGTTTAAAATCTCTATTTATATTTCGTAAAAACTATTAATTTATAATATCTAAAAATCAGACTTTTTAATCGATTCAAGAATTTTTTTAAACATATATAATTTCCAAAATCACTTTTAAATCCCTTTTAAATCAAATCATTGTTTTATAGTATTTTAGATATGGTCACGACTTACTTTTCTGTACAGTTTAAACTGATAATTTACTACACTTATCCATCCCAAATTGCATGGGAAGGCGGATAGTTAAGAAAAAGAAAGTAAAAAGAAGATAGAACGAAAACTAAACAACAAAGAATCTCATAGTGGAACGAATAATCTATATTATGTAACAAATTTTTACAGAAAAGACAAAACTGTAATTTATATATATACAGACATCAATAAGAGTATGCTAAGTTATTTAGCATGGTTATAACAACCTATCCTTACAACTGTTGATAAATACAACTAAAATGCAATGGAAATATGATCATCTACGTGAATAGTCTCTGAGCCTCTAGCTCCTCTCCTGAAGCTCCAATATCCGTCTAACCTAGAAATATACTCCTGACCCGAGCATTTAGGAAAACTATGCCCGAGTTAGTTTGGTAAAACCAGTGTGAGAAACACAATCAACTTGATTCTTAGATTTCAATAACTGTTTCAATATAAAGGTGTCTTGTAAGACGTTATGGCAAATAAACACGGACGGGTTTTTACCTTACAATAACCAAATATCTTTTATAGAAAATCATTAGATATTATAATAGTGTATAATCGCTAAAGTAATAATAACAAAGAGCTGTGATGCATGTGATGTGTACATCACAACAATACTAGTCATCAAATCAAAATCCGATAAATGCTGGTGTAGGATTTGCATGGAGTTACCCTCAGTACTTCGAGAACGATCCCCCTGCACAAAGATTAGATTTATCCTTTGAAGCATCATACCTGTCTAGTGGGGTACCATAGGAAATACATAACTGGCCACCAAGGCCGAGTGCGTCGCTCCCAGCATGCATAAAATAATCGATAGGGACTTGCAAGAAAGAGAGATGACTACACCCTCATGGATTAGCTAGGCCCCCTTGGTTATGCATCCTATCTTTGGTTTTAGCCATCTCTGCTGATAAGGCCATGTCCGACATTCCAACTTATGCACCATCTCCCAAAAAAAATTATGGAATCCCACATGGATTCCCACACCTTAATAGGTGACGAAATCACACTTGAATTCCACATCTTCATAGATCCTGAAATCTCACACAGATTCCCACACTCCAACGAGTCACCATACCCAATATGGATTTCAACATCCTAAAATACAATGCATCTCCTCCATTTAACCGTATATGGTTTTTGGAGTAAGTCATGGGTTCTGAGTCATCTCTTACAAGTACACTCTCCACTTCCTGGGTGCTCCAAAAATAATTCGTCGATTTCCAAAATGCTCAAGACCGATTCTTTAGGAAATAACTTGACAATATATAAGATTGGGGATCACCCCCGAACTGTTTTAGCGGACAGATCTCCTTATCATTTGTCCTAGAAGATCCACAAGTTTATACGTACAATACAGCACCTCGATGGTAATCGTGCCATACAATTCTTGCATTTCTCCTAAATATTTCCAGAGTTAAAATCCTTCGATGTTAAGTAGAAAATAATTCTGTACCACCAAAATTAAGAAGGACTACATAATTTGGTCAAGATCTGATAGTCGGTTATTTAACTATCAGATAAACAAAACATTCAAGGAAAGATTTCATTTCCCTTGAAATCAATAAACCTCATTTAATTTAATTCCAATAAATCAAATCTCTTTATAAAAAACTGTCGAATACTTATCTCATTGGAATAAGTATATTTACAAACCATTCCTTTCAAAAATATTTGAAAACTTTTTAAAATAAATATGGAAAGCGCTATTCGGTATCGACCATGGATCGCAGCTCAATGATTACGTCTCTACCCTAGAGAAATCAAAACTTAACTTAGGCAATCTCCGCCCCTCTTTTGCACTATGCAATCAATCATACAGCACAATTTGCACAACGGTTACGTCGCTATCCCAACGAAAAAAATTCCAAACTGTAGGCAATTTCTTCCCATCGAATTACGCTATGAAATTATCCCATCACTTCCCGAAGTCATTTATCTCAATATAATACTTATAAAGTTTCTATATAAATTTTCTAAGTTAAATTTAGGAAAAATACTCTTTTATAAAAGTTTACTATTTGTACCAAAATTGGGTACAACACTCTTCGGATGCGTTTGAAGAGACAAAATGAAGAAAGTAAATGTAAAATGAGGCCGATCTAACAAACACATCAATCAACAGATAAGATACAATACAGAAACACACAAATTTAGAGTGGTTCGGCGTATTGCCTACGTTCACTATGAAATGGTTGGTGTTTATTGAATTTGACTTGCTGAGGATAAGAAATTACAAAAGTACTACTGAAGTATAGAAGTGATTTCGGTAGAGTATCGGCATAGAGAAGCCAAATGTCCCTTTTTTGAAGGCCTAGGACTGCTATTTATAGGTGTAGGCTGTAAATATATGGTTCAGATCTCGAAAGACTCCTTCTCTCACGCGGATGGGCCTGCCAGATCGATCCCTGGACATTTGGGATCGATCCATGATCGATACGTACATAATTCGTATCGATCAAAAATGACTCCATTCAGACTGAGATTGATCAGAGACTAAGTAGTGGTGGTACGCAAGCCCCTGCAAAAAATTGGTAGAATTTGGACTTGTAGATTTTGAGTCACGTTCGATCCAAGTTTGGATTTGTAAAAGGTTGCCAAGTTCGTATCGATGGCTTCGTATCCATGCTAGCTCATATCGATCACGGACTGATCATCTTTGATTTCCAATCAATTCTTTGGTGTCACGGCCTTGCCAAAAGGCGGATAACATTTGCCCCCCAAAGTACGTTTTGTGTGAACATGACATGCTTTGAAAAGCTGCAACCTTTAGTTTGAATAATTCTTCCCAATTTGCTGAACACTCGTTGTCTCTTCATCAGAAGATGTAACCTTTGATTGATTTTCAGTAATATAAATGTTGAATTGTTGACTGCCAATGATTATGCAGTGCATGGTTGTAACTGAGTGTTGAGTGCTAGCAATCTGTTATTTACTGTTGTAATTGTCACCAATTAAGCATTCAACTCCTGTGGATTTTGAACATTGAATATTAGTTCGTGATACATGCATGTATGTTAACCTGACTCCCGTTAACATTTACACGTTCACGAGTCATTGTCAAGTTTTTGTATCGAGTTTCGTATCGATCCTCTCATAGATCGATGTGAAATTCAAGTTGTAATAATGCTTGATGGTTGTTTTGATTCATTCTTCGTATCTCTTCATATCGATCCTCTTCTGGATCAATGTGAAAAGTTGAAAATTTGTCTTCATAACAATATTCATCAGTACGAACCAATTGGCTTCTCAAAATATTTATTATCGATGGATACGAATCTTCGTGGGCTTTATGCTGATGAATACGAATAAATCATTTCGTATCGATGCATTTCCAATGGGTTCGAATAGTTCAAATGAGCTCTGGATTTGTGTTGCGTGTCGAGCCCATTGAATACGAATCTTACTTTGGACGGATAACATGTGGATACAATGAGCTCTCTTAGTATCCACTAGAGGGGAAACTCATATTTACCAGTCAAAACTGTTAGTCTATGAAACGATGGTTTTGATGACAACAACCTTAGAATAGATTACAAAATATAAGTACTAACATTATAAGTTTAGATATATATATGTATATGCAGGATTTAACCATGCAGGTACTAAGAAAGAAGACTGTACAGTATAGAGATTCAAGATATCAAGAGAACACTCATGAGTATCAAGAGTTCAAGATTTCAAAGTTAAGTATTTTTTATTATTAGGAATTTTGTTAAAACTCATAGAAAAGCACTGGCATCTTAAAATCCAATTTATTCGTGGAATGGAATCCACTTCGAGCCTGTTAAAGGGATAGAACCCTAAGTAGGATGGAACCTACGAAAAATCCAGTGGAACATTTTTTTGTATCCGCTAATTTTTATTCAAAATAATTTTTCAAAATTATATCCTGTTTTTAAAATGTTTTCAAAACTTTCGTTTTAAAAGATTCAAAACCTCTATCATGATTTTAAATAATTTTAGCCTCAAAATTATCTTTAATTTCAAGTCAAATTACTCCTGATTTTAAGCTATCTTTTAATATAATATATTTAACTTTTAAATATTTATACTTAGATTTAAAATATAAAATTAGAGTTAAATTCTATATATATTATTCTTTATATTTACTTATGAATTTTAACTATATTCGAGTATATTTATAAAGTTTAAATTAGTTTTAATATAAGATAAATGTTATTTTCAAAGAAAATCAAAACATCAAAAAATGCTTTGGGGTGTCGACGTGCCTATATACCCCATGTTGACATGGTGTCAGTTGAGTTCAAAATTTAAATTTCAAAAGAAGTTTCTATTCGCCGTAACTCTTCACGAATGGACATGGCTGTTGTTCTTCTATAAATAGGGGTTAGTTTCAACGAATTTCACATTAGATTTTCTTGTTTTTCACTCCTCTTCTTTTTCCACTTTTCTTATTACATATTTTTATCATTACTATGCTGAAATCAATATTGAATCGAACTCGATTACTTCTAGTTTGATTCTCCGTCACTCTCTCTACAAGATTCTTAGCGCTATTTAGAGTTATAGACTTCTTTGTAATCTATTAAGCGAGCAAAGGTGTGATTGTAGCCTTGAAAATTAATCAAGAAAGAAAAGGTGTGATTGTAGCCTTGGTAAATCAATTGGGTAAACTTGTGGCCTGGAAATCAAGTATCTCTACCCAGAGGATTGAAATTCTGAAGGGTGTACCTCGTAGCCTTGAAACCGAGGGTGTAATTGTACAATTGCTTTTGAAAGGAAATTCGTACTTGTGTTGCGAGACTGAATGTAGAGTAACTCCGAACCAGTAAAAAATCCGGTTTGTTCTTTCCTTTACTGATTTTATTTTATTTCTGCATCTGTGTTTGTTTCTATGATCATATTTGTGTCTGTATATTGCATACATCGGTGTCTAAATTAACATAAATTGAAAAAGATTTAGTAATTCTTTATTAACACTATTCACCCCCTCTAGTGTTAATCCTAGCCTTAAGATTCGTAATCCGCATTTCTCACAATTGGTATCAGAGCAAGGTTTTCAAAGTTTCATAATCCGATTTTTGAAAAAAAATTCAAAATGGCTACCAACACTGGTACTGTTACTAACACTAGAATCCCTGTCACTAATTCATTTGTAGAGGGTCAGTCTACTGTCAGAACACCACTTTTTAATGGAAGTAACTATGCATATTGGGCATGTAGGATGAAAATATATTTACAATCTATAGGATTAGACACTTGGAATATCACACAAACTAAATATTCTGAACCCACAACTAATTTTGCACAGTGGACTACTGAGCAAAAGACTGTTGCACAAAATAATTCTAAGGCAATGAATATTCTGTTTTGTCCACTAGATAGAAATGAATTCAATAGAGTGTCAGTTTGTAAGTCTGCATATGAAATCTGAAAAAATTTGCAAGTTACTCACGAAGGAACAAGCAAAGTTAAACAGACCAAAATTTCAATGCTCACAAATCAGTTCAACTATTTAAAATGAATCCTAATGAGTCTATGTCAGATATGTATAGTAGATTTCAGGATATTGTGCATTCTCTAATATCTTTGGGAAAGGAATTTTCTGAAGAAGATCAAGTCAGAAATTTTTTAAATTCTCCAACTCCAGAATGGGATCAAAAGACACTTGCGATCGAAGAGGCAAATGACATTACTACTTTAAAGATATAAGAATTAATTGGAAATCTAATGTCGTATGAAGTTCAAATGATCGGGAGAAGAGAATGCAAAGCATCTCAAAAGAAATCAATGGCATTCAATGCATTAACCGATGGATCGGACTCAAACAGCGATAACGATGAAGAGATAGCCTTTATGACTAGAAATTTTAGGAAATTCCTGAAATACAGAAAGATGAATAATCTCAAGAGAAACAATTGTAAGAATTCTGGAAATCAGAATGTAGTGTCAAATAATGACAAATGTTACAACTGTGATAAACCAGGCCAATTCAAAAGAGACAGTCCATATCCAGATAGGCAAAATTCTCCTATGAACAATGATCCAGCAAAGAAACGGAAGCGTGCATTTACTGCTACTCTAGATGACTCAGACTCGTCCTTAAGTGATGATGATCAGAAAATAGGTAATTCGAATTTGTGTTTCACATCTGTTCATGACTCAGACGAATTCAAAGAAATGGACTAAGTAAAAGGTACACGTTTACAATACAATTGGTTGAAATTGCTTGCTTAGAATTAGTTGCTTGATTGTTTGATGGATTGGTTTTGAACTAGTGTGTTGTTTGAATTTTACAATTTATTTTCTATTTTTATTATTATTTCATTATTTTATTATTATTTTTAATAGTATAATAATATTTTCTGAAATATACTTGAAGTTTAATAATATTTCAGATATATATATAGGCATTAATAATAATAATAATATTTATATATATTAGAGAACTTAGGAAAAATCAATTCATGAAAATTCAAAGGCAAATGTCGACATGGTCCCTACCATGATGTCGACATGGGTACCTAAATTTGAATTTCAAAATTTGAATTCAAATATTTGAATTTCCCTCCACCTTTTCACTTCATTCAATTCTCTAAAAAGCTACTTTTTGACCAGAGAATATGTCCTTTGAGAATCTATTTATTCACTATCTTTTATCATATCTTTTCACTCTCATTTTCAAATTCAAACTCTCTCTTCATAACTTCAAACTCTCTACTCTCAACTTTAATGGCTTCTTCAAGCAACCCCTCCACCATGAGAATTTCCAGAAAAATCAAAGAGCAATTATTCAATGATCCGTAGGCAATAAAAGCATACATCAATTATGCTAACTATGCCAAAGTTCATCCCGAAAAATTTTCTACTTTTCAAGATTTTTCTTCTTATGAGCTTGATTTTCTTTTTGCAAACAATGGAGTTCTTAGTCTTATTGATGCTTCTAAAAATGATTTTGTTTGCTATCCAAATCCTGTTAAAATTTTCTATGCTAATTTAAACCGTGGATTTTATCATGGACATGAGGATGAAATTTGGAGTAGTGTCAAAGGCACTAGAATTGTTTTGAATTGTGATCTTTTGGGTACCATTCTCAATTGCAAGTGTATGGGAATGGATCTTTCTAATTTTAAAATCGATGAAAATGATCGTGGGACATTTCATCACATTTTTGAAGGGATTGATAATTTTGAATTCAAAAATCGAAATTTTCAACCAAAGGCAAGAATTGTCAATCTTCTTTTGCAACATACTTTGACCCCAAGATCGGGGAATTTTAACAATCCTACTTCAAAAGTTTGCAAAGCTCTTTTGCCTATTTTGGGAAATTATGACATAAATTGGGTGCAAGTTATTTTGGATGAACTTCGTTCTAAAAATCTTGAAATGGGTGAGAATACCTTATACCATGGAATTTATCTCACTCGGATTTTTAACTATTTTGGAGTGGATTTCAAAGGCGAAGAATTTGTTTCTAGAAAAGTTTTCAACCATTCCAACATTTCTCTTATGAAAATTCCTTTTGTTTTTCAACCTTTTGAGACCCTTGCTGAAAAAGAAAAGCGTTTGGCTCGTGAGGAAATGGAAGAAGAGGAAGAGGAAGAAGAAGAAGGGGATGAAATGGAAATTGAAGAAGAAGAAGGTGAAACCTCTTTGGAAAGCATTGACTATCCTCATAATCTATCCACCAAAACCCTTCTCAAAAACCAAAAAATGATTGTTGAGAATCAACGGATTCTTAAAAGATCCGTTAGTAAGAAGTTGGAAAAAATTTCATCCAAGATGAACAAGTTCATTTCCAAAGTCAGCAAGAAACTTGGACTATCTTCATCTTCATCATCCTCTAACAAGTCTTATCTTTTCATATCTTGTTGTATTTGTTTTAGTTTGCTTTATTTCGAATGTCCATGTAGTTTGTTGTGTGCTTAATCGTTGTGTTATTGTAGTATGCAATGAAATGAAATTTCCTTTCTGTTATCTATCTTATCTTATCTCTAGAACAAATGTTAGTATATTATATAAATACATATATATATACACAATTATTCACAAAATCAAATTAGTCATAATTTTTCACTGACCCAAGTCGACATCCCCTATATGACCATGTCGACATGTACTGGTTAGAAATGACAATTGATTTTGAATTTGAAATTTGAATAACTACCAAATGTCTATCCATTTCAAACGAATTTCTACACCTATAAATACCTGTTTCTTCCAGAGTTCTTCACTGAAATTCATTTCTTATCATCTATATCCTTTATTTCTTTTATAAATTCAACTATGGCTAATCCTTCTCACAATCTATCCGAAAATCTTGAAGAAACTCTTAATTCATTCAAGAATATTCTCTCGTTTATTCTACGAGACCAGCGTCACTTAGAATTGAGTCAAATGAAGATGATCAAGGAACAAGAAAGGCACTTCGATGCGATACGATGGATGATCTCCTCTCTGCACAAGGATGATAACGAAGCACATCCTCCCGTCTCCCTCACCAATGGCAATGATAATTGGGATGCTATTAAGGAAGACCCAATCTTTGGAGAAGAAGGATGGGTGGAAGTTCCACGTAATGCTTGATTTTTTATTTGTTTGATTTGTTTGAATTGATTTGGTTTGGATTGATACTTTGTGTGGATTGATTTCTTGATATTGGTTTGAAATTTGTTGTATAAAACATATATATTGAAATGTATATAGACTTTGATTAGTTATCATGTTCATAAGTATAATTATTTCTTAATCTATATATTCCACTGTATAGTTTACCAATGCAGGTACTGAAGAATGTGGGGGAGTGAATTTTTTGTTGATGATAAAGGGAAAGAAATATAAATAGGGTAGTTAGGCATAGACTAAGGGGGAATTATTAGTTTTAGGGGAGTTGTTAGGATAGAAGTAAAATTTTATAAACAAAGGTTGTCGTCATCAAAAAGAGGGAGATTGTTTGTCCGTGAAATGATGGTTTTGATGAAAACAACCTTAGAATAGATTATAAAATATAAATACTAACATTATAAGTTTAGATATATATGTGTATGCAGGATTTAACCATGCAGGTACTAAGAAAGAATACTGTACAGTATAGAGATTCAAGATATCAAGATAGAAGACTCATGAGTATCAAGATTATCAAGAGTTCAAGATTTCAAAGTTAAGTATTTTTTTATTATTAGGAATTTTGTTAAAACTCATAGAAAAGCACTAGCATCTTAAAATCCAATTTATTCATGGAATGGAATCCACTTCGAGCCTGTTAAAAGGGATGGAACCCTAAGTAGGATGGAACCTACGAAAAATCTAGTGGAACATTGTTTTGTATCCGCTAACTTTTATTCAAAATGATTTTTCAAAATTATATCCTGTTTTAAAAATGTTTTCAAAAATTTCCTTTTAAAAGATTCAAAACCCTCTATCTTGATTTTAAATAATTTTATCCTCAATATCTTTAATTTCAAACTCAAATTACTCCTGATTTTAAACTATCTTTTAATATAATATATTTAACTTTTAAATATTTATATTTAGATCTAAAATATAAAATTAGAGTTAATTCTATATATATTATTCTCTATATTTACTTATGAATTTTAACTATATTCGAGTATATTTATAAAATTTAAATTAGTTTTAATATAAGATAAAGGTTATTTTCAAAGAAAATCAAAACATCAAAAAATGCTTTGTGAAGTCGACATGCCTATATGCCCCATGTCGATATGCTGTCAGTTGAGTTCAAAATTTAAATTTCAAAAGAAGTGTCTATTCGCCATAACTCTTCACGAATGGACATGGCTGTTGTTCTTCTATAAATAGGGGTTGGGTTCAACGAATTTTACATCAGATTTTCTAGTTTTTCACTCCTCTTCTTCTTCCACTTTTCTTAATACATATTCTTACCATTACTCTGCCGAAATCAACATTGAATCGAACTCGATTACTTCTAGTTTGAGTCACCATCACTCTCTCTACAAGATTCTCAGTGCTATTCAGACTTATAGACTTCTTTGTAATCTATTAAGCGAGAAAAGGTGTGATTATAGCTTTAAAAATCAATCAAGAAAGAAAAGGGGTGATTGTAGCCTTGGTAAATCAATTGGGTAAACTTGTGGCACGAAAATCAAGTATCTCTACCCAAAGGATCAAAATTCTGGAGGGTGTACCTCGTAGCCTTGAAACCGAGGGTGTAATTGTACAACTACTTTTGAAAGGAAATCCGTACTTGTGTTGCAGGACTGGATGTAGGGTAACTCCGAACCAGTATAAAATCCGGTGTGTTCTTTCCTTTACTGCTTTTATTTTATTTCTGCATCTGTGTTTGTGTCTATGATCATATCTGTGTCTGTATATTGCATACATCGGTGTCTAAATTAACATAAATCGAAAAAGATTTAGTAATTCTTTATTAAAACTATTCACCCCCCTCTAGAGTTAATCCCTAGCCTTAAGATCCATAATTCGCGTTTCTCATAAAAACAACTGGGAGACGAATCACCATTTGCCTAGGGTCGAGCCATATAAATGCTTTTTTGAACTTAGCCATTTTTCTCACTTTCTCAATTTTCTGCCTTTCTATCTGTTGCAAAGCCGTAACGAAGATATCACTCTTGCCCTTGAATCGAACTAAACCTTCAATCCCTGAACTAATTGTTGAAATTAGGTAAATAGACCATGAATTCATGTTAAAAATGACGAGACTCGAGATTTGACTTCATTCCCTTCATATTCATGGCCGAGCTGGGTGAAGAGGAGGCAGATGGTTGGAATAAGGTCGAGGAAGGTCGGAGATGGTTTCTACATGGCTTTAGAGAAGATGAAGTGTGGGAATACGAAGAAGACACTCGTATCGATCTGGGATGAAGAGAGAAATCGTATCAATCTAGGCATAGTGAAAGTTCATATCGAACACATAAAGTGTTTCATATTTGTTGGTAGTGGACTCTTCGTATCCATCAGTTAATGGCGGCTTTCATATCGATCTGGAGTGATAGGTATGAAATCCAAGGTCCTACGACCGTTACGAAGCAAGGGGATTTAGCATCGATACAAAACAACCTTTGGGCGATCGATATGCATCGCCGTTTCATGAATGATATGAATCAATGCTCTTTGTGATCGATAAGAACTATGCTACTGGTGATCGATATGAATTACCTCATCCTTGATCGATACGAACTATCCATCTGGGGATCGACCCAAGCTTGAACTTGATGGAGACGAAAATAGCATGAACATCTGACTCTGATGAGCTTCTGCCCTGCATAACTGGACTTAAACATGTCACCGCATATTTGACTGCCTTTTGAAGCTCGTCGATGGAACTGTAACTTGACAAAAATTTAACAAAATTTAACTCGGATTGGTCTCCAAAGTCTGGATGGCATGGTTGTGACGGTCAGCGATGACTGTCACTCTCGTTGAATTTTGAAGTCTTGTCGTTCAAACATCTTTTAAATTCTGTAGAATTCTAAATATTATGTAGCACTGCACTACACAACATATTCACGCACTTCACACTAGGGGAAACAAGGGTTTATTGTCGTCTAACGATGATTTTTACCGAGTTAAATAGCTATGGAACCCGAAAGTTCATAGTCGTAGGATGTTCAGAGTCTGCCTCTCCCCGTAGTCGAAATGCCGACTATCACAGCCGACGTTATTAGCCCTGCTCCAGACGAGCTACCATGAGCTGTTTTCATCGCATAGCCATAAGATTCTGTCCGCATTAATATTTCTGAAGATACGCTGGGCATAATTTGTTTAAGGCATGGGTTGTTGCTGCACGATATCTTACTGCCAGGGTCAGAAAATAGAGCCCACAACCCTCGAAAGGGTATACAACCTGCAACAGATTTATGTGTGCAGCCGAGACACTTTCTCCTTTCAACCAGTTCATCCGGAAAGTTATACTTTTCTTGAAGATCGCTGCATCTCAGCTACACCCGAATGGATATGTCTTGCTTAGTTGTTTGTTTGTCATCTTCATGGAGCACCTTTTCCATCCTCCGATGGTAGAGGAGATCGGATACTTATTCAATATAAAGAGTCGCGGGGATAACCCTTTCTTTACTTTCTTAGAAGTAGTTAGAAATTTCCAAGTCATGACTGTGGCTTGGAGCAAGCTGAGTTTCTTTAAGACCGAATGGTTCTATGTTCGGTGTCCACCGGGTTCGCCAGACGGTGGCTAGCAAGACGTAAGTACCCTAGCCTCCTCTCCAACAAACTAAATAGTAGTATTTAAGGTCGATTCCAATATTTTCTTTCGTTTATAGCTTCAATTCCACGACCTGAAGGTGCTCAGTTTAAGGAGATAATACAAGTTCTTCAAGAGGTTCCCACTGCATATAGAGAGATTGATGAAGTCCTTATGGACGAGAATTTGGTTGCCATTGGGCTAGTTGATAGAGATCAATGCATTGGACACGCAAGAATTCTTAGGATGGCTCCCTTGAGACAAGCTCAAAGGAGAGCTCCCGGGATATTAATTACCGAACAGGACGAAGATGAGAATATGACTACTGGAGATAAGCCCGTAGCTAGGCCTTCATGAAGTCCTTGATCTTTAGTGCAGGGGATAAGAGGAAAGTCTACTGCTCGAAAATTTGTAAGGTGCAAAACCGTCAGTGTCTTTTCCTGTTACTAGTCAAGAGATTCCTCTCTCACAGATGGAGTGATCCTTTCTGGGACTGGTGGGCATCCCCTTTCCGGATGACTTGCATTTGCACCAAGATACCGGATTAAAGGGGCTTCAAAGTGCCTTAGACATATGAGAGCCAAATTCTTCGAATACAGCCATTACAACTGGTTCATTGGGGGGTTTGCATATGCATATACACACTTCACGGCACCACACAATTTCTAGTCAGAAGCTATTCATCTCTAGAGATTACCAACTCTGCTTCTCTTTTCATTTTACAGATACGATGTCAAGGGGGGAATCTAAGCTTGGTAGTCTCCGTTCTGTGTGCCGGTTCATCTAGCTCATATTCTAAGTCACGCAGACATGAGGCCAATAGAGATTGCAATTGCGGCTAATCCAGTCAAGAGAGTGAGTGCTACGAGAGGGAAAGGGACAGGGAGAGGGAGAAGGAGAAGGAGAGACAGTATAGTTTCCGTTCCCGACCGTGCTCCCCGTCACCTAGAGGTCCAATACAATCTTCTTGCTCTGTCAAACAACCCCTTGAATCTTCGCATCAAATACCACCTTCCCAAGCTTCAAGGCTTGGCCAATAACGTCATAGGACTGAAACTAAAACTCCCGTTGCCACTGAACAAGCGTCACAGAACCAACCATAGAAGGAGCGATTAGAATCGCTATGTTGAAAAAGGATTTTCTGAATATCTGTTTTGACGGCTTCATATTTCCCCCACACTTAAAGTGAATTCCCAATGAGGCAGAACAGACGATGCATGACTACATGTACGATGTTTATGGCTACTACCAGGAATGGATGAAGACTGCAGATAAAGTATCGACGGTGGCCTTTGAGCAGGCGAAGACAGTTGAGAAACTACGAAACGATATCGCTTCGAAGGACCACATAATTCAAGTGCTTAACGATGAAAATGAGTCTTTGTGAAATTCAAAAGTGGTGGCTAATAAAAGAGCTGACGAGAAAACCTGGAAGGTAGAGGAGATGAGGTGAACACATTTAGCCTTGGTCGAGGAACTGGGCACCGGACCACCACAGTCATGGCTGAAAGAGATACGGCACTAAAAGAGCTTGAGGAGCTTAAAGCTAAATTTACTGAAGTCGTCAAGGAAAAAGACGATGCAAATAAAGCCGCTCAGGAAGCATGGGAGCAGCCTATGGCACTCAGGGATGAGAGGGGTGAGGCAACGCTAAAGGTTCAGGAAGCCAAAGCCTGGGTTGAGGGTGAAGTGAGAGCAGCGGAGGCGGGGTTGGTGAGTGACACTGAAGATCTCCTTGTTACATATAATGTCAATGTTCTGAAGCACCGAAATCTGAGTTGGCTTGAAGATTATCCATCGCATCTATATAATGCTGGGTGCCGCTTGGTTAAAGATGAAAAGACAGAGCACCATACTGCATCCATCGATGAGTTCGAATTAGAGAATCGGGCGCTGAATGAGGATAGGAGAAGAGTTCTCTATGATGCCACTATCATATTTGAAAAAGAGAGATCGGTACTCAGCATCTGGAGGTTGGAGAGGGTTCTGGCATTGAGCATCATGGTATGAGCTCTGAAATTCTTATGCCAACCTAGCCCGAATCTATTTCTGCAGTTGATCCTCTATCTATGCCTGCTTATAATCTTAATCAACCGCAATTTTCTCCAGCTCACGAGTATGCCCTTGAATCTTCTTTGGCTCTACTCACGAGACAATCTATGGAAGGTATTCTGAATATTTCTCGCATTTATTCAAAGTCGGGAGCGTTGTTTGAAGTAGTCACCAACACCTTTTCTCTTACCTTTATTCAGCGATTGAAGCCGCACCGTCCATACCCCTTTCAACCCAAGAGCTGCATCATGAACAGAAGGCCCTTATGACAGAGGCAACCACAACAATGACCGCTACACCCACTAAGAGAGTGCAAGCAAGCGTTTTTACTTTTGACGAGCAGATGATGGAGGAACTCCTTGGTCAACAAAGTGACTCACTTACCGACCTGCCACTCGTCATGGGTGAAGGCACATTCCTGGCCAGCTCTTCGTGCCCGAATGGTAGCATCCTTGTGGATGATCAATCAATAAATGAAGAAGAGATAATAGCGAAGATTAATGTCAAGGTGGAAGCATCAATACATGCCAATGGTTTTGGAGGTGGTATGGTGGGTCATGGTCCAGCTCCTCTGCGAATGATTTCTCCCGACGGTAAAGTTGTCGACAATGGCATGCCTCCTTCATCTTCTAACATTGAGAGTGTTCCTATCACCCCGAATCCGCATTCATAAAGTATTCCAATTCCTGTGAGTTTGGAGGAAGAGATCACCATAATTCCCCTAGTTGAAGATCAGCCACCAAAAGACAAAGGCTCGAAGAGGCACCCTTTTTCGGTAGATAGATAGGAATTTATTTTTGCTTCCTTTAGGCCATGCATAGATGCGGGTTTGGCCCCTGCTAGTAGGATTTCTTGGAATAATTTTTGTACTTATCCTTCTTTTTCATAGAATAGTTGAAATAAAATTCTGTTTTATTTTTAGCACAGTTTATGCTTATTTGCTTAAGTGTTTTAGCGCTCGAATTTCCATTCAATGTACTTGTGAAGCCTTAGTCTCTTAATCAGACCTAAGTTTAGTTGTTAAGTCCCGAAATTATGGCTTCCAGTCACATCCGAACATTAAGTCAAGTCTCAATATTGCACTATCCCGATCAGTAGCTGGTACTTGAGTTTTACCCGTAGTCCCAAGGATAAACTGAAGTGGTTGGCCAGCATTCGCTTTCTGCCTTTGATAAATCGAGCTTAACTTATTCGGAACAAAGTTGAAACGAGACGAGTTCCAGTGTCGGATCACACTCACTCATCTATTGATAATCTCATCCACACTCAGGGGATTGCACTCACATGTCGGCGGTCGGTCACGCCTGTTTAATGTTTAAAGATATGTTCGTGCTTCGAGGACTTAAATCATTTTATGGGCAGTTAGTCACACCCGTTAGAAATTTAGGATTTCGTCTGCACTTTGGGGACTGAGATTGGTTCGTGGGTGGTCAATCATACCCAATTTGTGTTTATACTCTAGCCACGCTCTGGGCACTTAGAGTTAGCCGATGGATCGTCGGTTACACCCATTTTGATGTTTATACTCCAGTTCGCACTCTGGGAATTTGGAGTTGGCCAACAGACGGTCGATTACATCTGTTTTAATTTTTAAGATTCTGTTCGCACTCTAGGATCGATAGATTTATCAGGATCGTGGATGGTCGGGTCGCATCCACCCTAAGTTAACAAGTGAGGTCGCTAGATGGATGGATCCATCATTCTCGGACTTGATTTGAACAAGGGAAAAGTCGCTAGGTGGACGGATCCACCCTCTTCGAGCCCGTATTTGTAAGTTTATACTCCAGCGCACACTCAGGGAGCCGGAGTTAGTTAGAAGATTTTCGTCTATCAATCCTTTTTTGGCTTCAATGTGATGGCTTGCCCACGAGCTCGGGTTTCACTTAGTGAGTAACTGGTCGTATCATAGTCACTCCCTATTTGAATAAGTCCCATCGTAGGACGGAACCTAGCTCTCCTTGCACTATGATGGTCGTAGGACGTATTTTAAGAATCACTTCTCTAGCTCGACGAGATGGCATTTTATTGATGAGATAAGAAAGTATGGCAAAGTCAGTTGCCTTATTATAAATTCAAATTTCGAAATGCATAAACAAGTTGCAAATGAAAAGCAGATTGAATTAATAAATAAAGCCTATTATGTTGGTAGCGACGAAGACTCCCACTGTTCTAAGATCTCGGAAAAGTGACACCATCAATGGTCGATAACTTAAAGGTGCCATTTTCGGGTCTTTGTTCAATAACATACAGTCCCTCCCACGTTGGTTTCATATGCGAAGAGACCTGGTAAATTCTCTTAAGGATGAGATTTCCGAGTTCGAAGGATCATGGTCGGACCTTAGCATTGTACAATCGGGCGACTCAACATCGGTGCACGGCTGCCCTCAAATCAACCTCGTCAAGCTTCTCATCTAAAAAGTCTAGAGATTCAGCAAGTAATATAGCATTTGTCTTCGGGTCATAATATGACACATGACGAGAAGGTACTTCCAACTCGACTGGAATAATGGCTTCTGAACCGTAGGAAAGTGAAAATGGAGTGTGGCCGGTCGTGGACTTGTGGGTTGTTCGATAAGCCCGTTGGGCCATAGGAAGTTCGTTGACCCATTTGCCTTCGGCTTTGTCCAATCGTTTCTTCAGAATGGACTTTATAACTTTATTAACAACTTCAACCTGTCCATTCGCTTGAGGGTGTGCAACTACAGAGAACTTCTTCTGGATATGGAATCGCTGATAGAAATTTTTGAACTCGACACTATCGAATTGGGCTCCACTGTCAGTGATGATGGTTTGTAGGAGACCAAATCGACAGATAATGTTGCATACAACAAAGTTGGTCACTTTTTTCGTTGTGATAGTAGCAAGGGGTTTGGCTTTCGCTCATTTGGTAAAGTAGTCAACTGCAATGATGGCGTACTTCATGCCACCTTTAGCTAGAGGTAGAGACCCAATAATATTGATGCCCCATGTTGCGGATGGCCATGTACCGACCATCTGAGTTATTTCGACAGGCGGGGCTCTCAGAATCCAAGCATGTTTCTGACATCTATCACATTTTCTGGCATAATCTAATGCATCGCGATTTATAGTCGACCAATAATAACCATATCAGAGCACTTTCTTAGTAAGAGTTTGCCTTCTAGTGTGATATTCACATTCTCCTTCGTGCACATCATGTAATACTCGTTTGATTTCATCGTGGGTAATACACCGGAGTAAAGGAACAAAGTTCCCTCTTCTTTACATCACTCCATTCTGAATGGTGAACCGCGAAGCCTTAAAAGAACTTGTCTTTTCTCACTCCTGCGCTCTAGTAGGGTCCCATGCTCATGATCATTCCAGAATGGGGTTATCCATGATTCCTTATCATGTATGGCTTCAAGTACCCAGTCGGTCTCCTTTTTATTAATACTCGGGGAAGATAATGTCTCAACGGGAATGAGTCCCATTTGCTATGCCTCACCATGCTGGCTAACTTTGCTAAGGAATCGGCCTTTTGATTATGTTCTCGGGGTATGCAATAGATGGCAGAATAATCGAACCGATTCAATATATCCTGGACCCGAGCAAGATAAGCAGCCAGTCTCTGGCCTTTGGCATGGTATCCCCCCGGACTTGACACATGACCAATTGTGAATCGCAGTAAATCTCCACAGCAATAATTCTCAAATCTTCGGCAAGCCATAGTCCGGCGAGAAAGGCTTCGTATTCGACCTCGTTGTCGGTCGCACGAAAATCGAACTTCAAAGCATAGCATATAGATCGGCCTTCAGGAGTTTCAAGCACAATCCTAGCGCCTAAGCAGCGGTCATTTGATGCACCATCAGTATGCAGCTTCTAGACATATTTAGGAGATTCACTGGTTTCGTGCAAGTTCTCTGGGATAGTAATTTCGACGATGAAGTCTACTAGGACTTGTCCTCGAATAGCCCGCCTTGGTGTGTAAGTGATGTCGAACTGACTCGGCTCGATATTTCATTTGAGTAACCTACCAAACGTCTTAGGCTACGTAAGGACCTATCGTAATGGTTGGTCGGTGTAGACAGTGATAGGATGAGCCTAAAAATACGGATGGAGCTTTCTCGAGGCAATAACAAGACAGTAAGCTAACTTCTCTAACTTCGGATAATTTCTCTCTGCTCTGGTCAGCCGTTTTCTGATGTAATAGACTAGCCGTTGTATCCGGTCCTCCGCCCGAATTACAGCAGCACTGATTGCATTTTCTATCATCGCCAAGTAGATGTACAGTCTCTCATGATCAATAGGTTTTAACATAATGGGTGGTGCAGATAGGTATTGAACCGGTGCTTGGAATGCGCCCATATACTCTGTATTCCATTCAAAGTTTCGTTTTCCTTTTTTGATTAGATCGAAGAAAGGAAAGCATTTGTTGGTGGATTTTGAGATGAACCTGTTCAGTGCTGCTACCTTCCCGTTGAGGCTATAAATTTGCTTCAAAGTCTTTGGAGTCTCAAGGTTTCTAATTGTCCTTATTTTCTCGGTATTGGCTTCTATTCTTCGAGCAATAACAATGAATCCAAGGAATTTTCTAAACGCGATTCCAATGTGACACTTCAACGGGTTGAGTTTCATTCTATACTCGAAGGATGTTGAACATCGTTTCTAGATTTTTGACATGATTGGTGCAGAATTGTGACTTCACAAGCATGTCATCCACATATACCTCCATGGTTTTCCTGACCTGCTAAGCGAACATTCGGTTGAGGAGTCTCTAATAGGTTGCCCGGGCGTTCTTAAGTCCGAACGGCATCACTTTATAACAATAGAGTCCCAGATCGGTGACAAAGCTGGTATGCTCCTGATCAGGTAGGTGCATCAGCATTTGATTATGGCAAGAATATGCATCCATGAAGAATAAGAGTTCATGTCCGGCCGTTGAATCTACGAGTTGATCAATTCGGGGAAGTGGAAATTTGTCTTTAGGGTAGGCTTTATTCAAGTCTGAGTAGTCAATGCAAGTTCTCCATTTTCCGTTAGGTTTCCTGACAAGTACAGGGTTGGACACCCATTCTAGGTATAACGCATCTCAGATAAACCCGTTCAACTTGAGTTTATCCACCTCTTCCTTAAGGGCGGCAGATCTCTCTATATCCACAACATGCCTTGTTTGCTTGACTGGGACATTCCACGGGTCAATATTCAATGTGCGGCTCACATTGTACGGCGAGAACCCACACATGTCAGATTGCATCCAAGCAAACACATCAAGGTTTGTCCGAAGAAATTCAACCAATTCCTCCTTCATCTTCTGGCTTAGCTGAGATCCAATCTTTACCATTTTATAATCATCATCATTATTGATCCAAACATTATTCGTTAGATCTGCCAGAGAAGCCTGACTATCTTTGACTTCGTCCTCGCTTTTTGTATCTCTTAGGTCAAGATCTCTTGGGAATTGGTTATGGTGCCCGGGCCTTGGCCCAGGTGTTAACCGTCAATTATCCGCAAAGCGGACGCATAGAGATTCCTCAACGCCCTACCCCTTCTCTTTTCGCTGCGACTCCTACAACTCAGCAACATAACAGGCTCGTCCAATGGCCTGGTCTCCCTGAATGACTCCGACTCCATTGTCGATAAGGAATTTCAAAGTTAGACACCAATAGGCGATAGTGGCCCTGAACTCAACTAGGGCCGGTTGGCCCAAGAAAGCATTGTATGACGAGTCAATATATAGTACAATAAATTGCAATATCTGGACTCTCCGATGCTCTCCAACTCCCAACTCCACAGGTAGCTCCACCATCCCAGTGGTTATAGTCGCACTTCCATTGAAGCCAAGAGTACGAGACTGACAAGGCTTCAAATCTTTCGCTTTCACCTTCGTTTGATCATAGGATCACTTAAAGAGTATGTTCACTGAACTTCCACCATCCACTAAGATCCTCTTCATCCAAGCAGGACCTATCCAAGATGAAATGACTAGTGGCTCAATGGATGGGGCTTCGATTCTGTCGGCATCCCTGTCTCGAAATACGATGTCATCTGTCATCATTTTTTATTATTTGGCCAGAGCCCGTTTTCCAAGTTACTGCAACATTCGAAGCTTGCATGCCTAATAGAGCTGGCATACGACTCCATTTCCCTCCAGCTTCGATCTGCTAGATAAGGACCACTACTAACAGTGTTAATCACTAACCTCCTGACGGTACGAGCGAGTTCCTTCGGTCTAACCTGATTTGGTATATGATTTTGATATGATGGGCCTGCATCTCCGGACTACGGCGCCCGAACGAACTGCTTCAACTTTCTTTCTTGGATGAACTTCTCGATAATATCTTGTAGATGACGACACTCATTCGTGTTGTGGCCATAACTATCGTGAAATCTATAAAACTTCCTAGTTTGAATCTGTTTCTCTGACGATTGCTTTGGAGCAGGTTTCTTATATTAGGTAGTATTACAAGTTTGCATGTACACATTTTCCAGAGATGTATTTAAAGGAGTATAAGTGCTAAACATGGGAGCTCTAAGTCATGATCTGCGACTCTGATCCCGCTTCCTACCTTGATTTCCATAGCCTTTCTGCTGATTCTGTTTATTCTATATATTTAGGTGCACCTTTTCGGAATACTCTCCAGTTTGTTTCATAGAGACTTCCCTTTGGATTCCTTCCACAGTGGTCCCCATGTCATCCTTTTTCCTAGACTGTTTTGCATACTCCCTTCTCAAGATCTGAGCTACCTTGGAATAGAAATAGTCCAATGATGCAGGGGGTTTCGGCCAACCAGTTGCCAAATTTGAAATTGGGATCGATTCCCTTAGTCGATGCCATCAGAATGGAATTGTCATTAGGGTTACTAATCTCAGCGCATATAGCATGGAACCTTTCCAGGTAACGTCCGAGTGTCTCTTTGGGAGCTTGAGTGACACTGGACAAGGTATTACATTTTTGGGCCTTGTGACATGCATGCAAAACTGCTCGACAAACTTCGTTGCCAACTTGTCAAAATATGAAATAGATCGGGGTGGTAGGTGAGTAAACAACATAGTCATGATGTCCCCTAGAGAGATTGGGAAACTTGGGCATTTGACCGCATCATCAGCCCATGCGGCATTCATCAACCATTCATACTTCGAAATTTGTTGGTTAGGGTCAGACTCCCTTCATAAGTAGGTAGAGTTGGTACCCTGAATCGCCAAGGCGGTTCAGCGTAGAGGATTTCATCGGTGAAAGGGGTATGACTCCGAGAGATTCCCTAGTTGTCATTGGTGAGTCCTTGGCTTTCATGGATCATCTGACGGATCAACGTTGGGATGTTTGGCATCTAGACATTTTGGGCATGCTGAGCCAAGGTGTGGTCGGGTTCCACAATGCGAGGATGGACAGGAGCGATCGACGGTCCATATCTCGCCTCCTTGGCTCTAGTCTTCAGGAACGTAAGGCTCATGGGTATAATCACGCTGGCGATGGTTCAGATCCATTTGGTTTTGAGTGTCGGTTCCCAAATCAATAACAACAGCAACAGTATAGTTGTTAGTAGTATGATAAGGAACCATCCTTCCTTGGGAGGAGGGTCCGGTCTAGAGGCTGGTAGACGGACCAACTCTTGGTAGCCAAAGATTTAAAGTGCGTTGATGTTCGATAGCCTGTGTATAGCTTCCATCCAGCCGTGGGCATGTGGATCTGTGGATCTGTGATTGTAATCAGAAGAAGCTGAACTTTCAGTGGATGAGTAGGAAGACTAATCCCTTCTGAATCTCCTTCGTCTTTCATGGTTCACCGATTGGTTAACTCCACGTTGGCATGGAGCTGTTGGGTAAGCTGACGATGACTTTGAGTCAGCTCTTGTATCAGTAGTTGAAACTCCTCTCTACTGATAGGGCCGTGTGGATCTGAAGGTCCGGCAACATTCTAGTTTGTAGAGGAAAGTTGTGCGGGGTTCTGCCTATCCCATCCTTCAGGATCTGCATTGGTTGAGGTAGTCCTGTTACGGTGAGTAGTGAAGTTCTCTCCTAGACTTCTTCGTACTGATGGTTTACCTTTCGTACTGATGGTTTACACTTCTTCGTACCGATGTTCTGTAATCGCTTCGTATCAATACGAACCCGTGCATTGCATATCGATGATCTGGATGCTGTTTCGTATTGATCATGCTTCCTATCGATGACTTTAGTAGCATGTTTCATGTCAATCGTTCGCTGATCGATACGAATTGAGTTGATGAGGAGACTGATACAAAGTACATATGGACGAGATCGATATGAAGCATTGCTTATTGATGGATATGAACCAGCGCTTACCTGATGGATACAAACCGATGCTTACCTGATGGATACGAACCGATGCTTACTTGATAGATACGAACCGATGTACACAAAACAGATGTGTTTCACGTGAGACTTTATCGATTCATAACTTAAGCATATGAACTCCGATTGGTTTGAAATTTGAAACGTCGGCTCTCATAACTTTGCTTGACATGTCTTTTCAATTATAGCTCGATTTGGTCTCATAAAAAAATCTACCGGTATCCATAGTAAACCTATGTATAATCGACCATTAGGACTGATTATCTTCGGTTTTAGGTAAATTCTTTGGTCTCCGATCATAGTTCTGCTCGTGGCGTTTTACCCCAAATTTTATTTTAAATCCATAAATATTTTTATTTTATTTATTTATTATCTTTTTAACAAAATTTATTATTATACGTTAAACAAGTGGCAGGATGTTACAGACATCTCTCCTTAAAGAGATTGTGTCATCGCACTTTACTAGAGAGTACCATAAGCTATTCGTATATTAAAAATTATCCTATCAACTAATACAATCCAAACATCCATGGCTCGATGAATATATAAATACGTACTTAATGAATTTCAATTAACTTGGGATGTGATTTCCTAATTTGTTACTCAGTTTTCAAAGTGTAGTCTTTGGGATTATCTGACTAGTGGAATTTTCTTGTTTCTTAACTGCTTCATCTTTGAATCCACTATTCTAGCCGGCTCAACGGTGAAAGTCAAGTTTGGTTCAATCTCTAGTTCCTTTAGTTGCTTTGGTTTTATAATAATATCGGAATCCCACAAACATTTCCTTAATTGGGATACGTGGAACACATTATGAACTCCGGATAGATATGCTGGTAATTCAACTCGGTAAGCAAGGCTTCTGATATGCTCCATAACTAGATAAGATCCAATATATCTTCGAGCTAATTTTCCTACATGGCCAAATCTTATGACTCCTTTCATTGGAGATACCTTTATAAAAACGTAATCTCCAATTGCGAATTCAAGATCCTTTTACGTTGGTTAGCATAGCTCTTCTTTCATGACGGAGCAATCTTCTTACGATCCCTGATAAGCTCGATCTTTTCAGTCATTTCTCAAACCATATCTAGTCCTAGTATAAGTCCGTCTCCAATTTCCAACCAACAGATGGAGAACAATACGGTCTTCCATAAAAAGCTTTAAATGGTGTCATACCAATATTGGATTGAAAACTATTATTGTAAGAGAATTCAATCAAATAAAGATATTCTTCCCATGAACCCCCGAACTCTAAGATACAGATCTTGAGTAGATCTTCCGCAACTCGATTTATTCTTTCAGTTTGTCCATCCGTCTGAGGATGGTATATTGTGCCGAAATTGAGTTGTACACCTAAGACTGAATGTAAGCTTTGCTAGAATTAACTGATAAATATCAGATCATGATCGCATACTATATTCTTTGGAATTCCGTGCAATCGTACAATATGTTTCAAGATTTGTCTGGCTAAACTTTCTACAGTTCTATTCATTCTAATAGGAATGAAATTGGCACTTTTAGTGAGCCTATCAACTATCACCCATATACTCTCATTTCCTGACCTTGATGTGGGAAGTCCATCAATGAAATCCATAGAAATCTGTTCCCATTTCCATTAAGGAAATTCGAAAGGCAATAAAAGTCCACTGGGCTTTTGATGCTCGCCCTTTACCAACTGACACGTAGCACATCGTTTCACATATTCACTGATGTCCTTCTTTATTCCTTCCTAATAGTACATCCTCTTCATATCATTATACATCTTTGTACCACTAGGATGTACAGAAAATAAAGATCGATGGCGTTTGTCTAGAACTTCTTTTCTCAAGTCGGCTGTGTTAGGAATGCACAGTCTTCCTTTAAAATTCATGTACCCCTTTAAGTCTAACTCAAACTTGCTAAGATATTTTGATGAATTTCCATTCTTCAATTTATTAATTTGATCTGCTAGGATTGGGTCATTTTTTTAATTAGCTTGAATTTGATCGAAACTCGGTCGAGTATCCAGACTTGCCAACATGGCTGTTGTTTCTTCCACTCTTTTGAACTAGAGATTACAAGAAGATAATACTTCTATTTCTTTCCATTCTACCAACATCATTGATACTACTGTGTGGTATTTCCGGCTGAGAGCATCTGCCACCTTACTACCCATACCTGACGTATACTAAATTTCTAGGTTATACGCAACTAGAAATTCTAGCCATTGCTGTCGTCGCATATTCATTGAGAGAATAAATATTTTAACGATTTGTGGTTTGTGTATAAAACAAACCTTTCTCCTAATAGATAATGCCGCCAAAGTTTCAAGGAAAATATCATGGCTGCTAACTCAAGGTCATGAGTTGCATACTTTTCTTTGTGAGGCCTGAGTTGTCTAGATGCATCGGCTACAACTCTGTCTCGTTGCATTTATACTGCACCAAGCGCTATTCCACAGACATCTGTTGTATACTACCAAATCCCGATTTCCTAGAACTATTAATATTGGAGCGTTAGAAAATAATTCTTTCAACTTCTAGTAATCTCCTTCGCATTTGTCTGACCAGAAAAATTTAACACCTTTCTTCGTTAAATTAGTTAGTGGAGCATAAATTTTGGAAAATCGTTTATAAATATTCTATAATATCCTGTTAAACCCAAAAAACTTCTGATTTCAGTTATGGATTTGGATCGCTTCCACTTTTGAATAGCTTCGACCTTAGCTTTGGTCGACTGAAATTCCTTTCGCCGAGACAATATGTCCTAAAAATTTCACTTTCTTCTGCCAGAAGTGACATTTTGAAATTTTTTCTTTTAGTTAGTGTTCTCTAAATTTTTTAATACTAGTTTCAAATGAATCACATTCTATTCTTCTGTCTTTGAGTGGACAAGGATATCATCAATAAAAACTAGGACAAACCTGTCCAAATAACTTCTGAAAACTCTATTCATCAAATCGATAAAATAAGCTAGAGCATTCGTTAATCTGAATGGCGTTATTAACCATTCGTAAGAACAATATCTAGTTCAAAACGCTGTTAATGAAATACTGTCCTCTGCAACTCTTCGTTGATGAAAACCTATGGCTAAATCTAGTTGTGAAAAGACCTTTGCCCTACTCATTTGATCGAATAGATCATCAATCCTTGGCGGTGGATATTTATTCTTGAAGTAAGGTCATTCAATTTTCTATAATCTATACAAAGTCGAAGTGATCCATCTGCCTTTTTAACAAATAAAGTCGATGCTCCCTAAGGAGAACTATTCGTTCTGATGAAATTCTTTTGCTCAAGACCTTCTATTTGAGATCTTAATTCTTTAATCTCACCGGGGAACATTCGATTAGGCGGTCTTCTAAAGATTGAGTTCCAGGTTTCAAATTTATCCTGAATTCAACTGCTCGATGTGGTGGTAGACCAGTAAATGGTTCAAAGGTATTATAAAAATCTCTAACTACTAGATTCTGCCCTATTTCATCTTCTTTAGATTCCAAAGAAAATAAAGAATAACCTGAACTGGCATTTGTTTTATCTAGAGCTATCAGGATTCGCTTGGGGTAATCGGGAGTTGGAGAGTGATTACTTGTTCCGAATAGTATAATTGAGCTTAATAATGCTCGAGCCAGTCCATTCCCAAAATAACTCCATAACTCAGCGAATCTAAAATAAACAAATCACATGAGAAAGAATACCAAGATAAGAAAATTAAGACTCCATTACATTTCATCTCCAGGGTAACACATCATCCAATAGAATTAGCCACCCTAAGAGAATTGTTAAGAGAAGGAACATCCAATTTTATATTTTTTACTATTCCTTTCGATATAAATGAATGTGATGCACCTATATCGAAAAGAATTCTAATATAGAATTCATGCCATAAAATAGTACCTTCTAGGATGGAAGCTTGTTTTCGTTCATTTGGTTTCATTGGACCGGGACTATCTAGTGTGAACATTTTCCCTTAAGTCTGCCTCTTCGGCTTTGTGCATTGTCTCACTATATGTCCCATTTCATTACAATTGTAGCATTTCTTTATAGGACCTTGACCTATGTTTCTATATTCATTGGAATAATGACCCTTCTTTCCGCACGAGTAACATTCCACTTGTGCTTTAGCTTGTTGCTTCTTCTAGTCCTCTTGCTTAGGTTGGCATGGTTGCTTATTCTTTTGAAATTTTGCATTCTTCTTTGAGAAGAATGGCCTCTTTTTTGTTGCTGGCTTTTCTGAGTAGGTTGACTTTTAGAAACCGAATCTTGCTCTCGTACCTTTTCAAATCTTAAAGCCATATCCAAAATCTCCTCAAAAGGAAATCTAAGTTGAGTAATTAACTTATCTCTTAGTTCATTGTTTAGACCAAGCACAAACTTCTCATTCTTTTCCAATGGGGTGCTAATGATTTCTGGTTCATACTTTGATAGTGCATTAACTCATTGACATACTAAGTTACAAATAAATTTTTCTGAGTAAGATCAATAAATTTCCAAAGGAGTGCTGCTCTCTCTGCTTCAGGTTGAAAATGGGATTTGAAAATATCTTTGAATTCTTGCCAAGGTATGTCTTCCTCTGGAGTTGCAGTAGTTGTGGCTACATACCAATCTAAGGAACCTCCTTGTAACTATCAAGATGCTAACCTTCTCCTGTCTCGATCGGAGAGATTTAGATCTTCGAAGATTCTTTCGCATGTTCTCAACCATGCATGAACTCCCGTTATGCCTTTATTTCCCAAGAATGGTTTACCACCTTGGCTTGAGTGGTCTTTGCGGAGCTTGGTAAACTCTGATCCATGATCTTGATTATTGTCTCTGAGCATGCCATATCTTGAACACGCTTCATGACTTTGACCCATTGACTAGTAGTTTAAAGTACATTTTGATTGGCTTGGTTAACCATTTGGTGACTCAACTATCGAGCCTGCTCTGCGCCTACCTGGTCCTACCTTTTTCTGATAAAGAACATTTTTCATTTTATTATACAATAAAATTTCTCTAACAATTACGTACGTAATACAAATACATATCAAGTATCATCCAAATGTTTTCCCATTAAAACATTCTTAGAACTTGACTATCACCTATACGAGTTAATCCCAATTCCCGTGGGGTTATACTGACTGGGTAACATACTAAATCCAACTCCCTTATGGACATATATGTTCTAATTACTAATTTATCAAATTGTTTTGAATCCTTGCTCTGATACCACGTTGTGACGCCTCGGCTCTAGTGATCGAAATATCAAAGGGAGTTTATCGTTTGATAGCTCGGATCAATGGGCATTAAAGGGGCGATCGCTCGTAAACACTACTTTGGATTAACATGGATACGTTTAAAATACCTAAACATCTCTAATGTGATACGTATCTCATCTCGACACAATGTAGTATACACGAGTTCAGGGAATTTGTATTTAAATCACATATTGGAACACAATATATAATGGTTTCACAAAATAACGAACCAAAATGATAGATATATATACATATACATAGCTACAAATAGACGACAGACTATCGTCATATATCTACAACTAAGTCATCAGGCATACTATACATAACTGCCCCCAAAAATGACGTCCTAATACATATATAGACAAATATATACAAAGGTCATATGACGTAAATACAAAAAAAATCAACTTAGCATAGTTCAACGGACTCTAAATGTATCTCTATAGCATCACCGCTCCAGATGACTCTAATAGTTCCTTTGAGGCATATAGCAAGCGTGTGTCCATGAAGCTCTAAATCTAAAACTACCTTAAATTTATATATTGTATGCCAATTGTCGTCCATCTTAATGTCATATCATGCCCTAGAAGAATTTCATCGGATTTAAATTTAAATGTACGTTTCAAATTTGACTTGATTTTTGATGACGTCATTTTAATTTAATTTATAGAATTTTTCCATAATTTTTAATTTGGAAAATAAAAATAGTTCCGGTTGACGCGTTTAGCACCGAACGCCATTTCTTTTGAAATTATACAAAATATGTTAACCAGTTTATTTTATTGCTGTTTTGTGATCGCGTAACATTGTCGTACCTGATCGTATTTTTCTTTCAGTCTTTCACGGTCTATACGCGAATGGAATATTGCGTAGCGCCGTACCCTAAAACATTTTGGTCATGGTCACAACACTACACATCTCCGATGAGTGAACTGAAACCATCGTCTCCGCTACGCAATACAGTCCTGCTAGTACCTTCCATTTTGTGCTATAACGTTCCCGTTCACCATATGGAAGCAAACCTAACGGTATCATTTTTTATCCCCACGGGGTCCGTCGATCAAGCAAAAGCTGGTTGATTTGTTTGTCTCAGTTTCCTCTGCATATTTCTTTTTGGTTGCATGTTCAAAATCATCATAGATTTTGAATTATAAATATTTAAAGTTTTGAAACTTATAAAGTTTGCATTGATTCTATTATATTATAAAGCATGCACGTGCATCTTTTCTTCATTATTTCCCCTTTATTTCATGCTTCCCCTTCTTGCCTACCATGAACTTTCCATTCCAACTTAAATATTTCCTATACATGTTGAAATTCAGGGCCAAAAAATGAAAAAGAAAAAAAATCTTCATGCGTGCAAAATGAAAAATAAAAAATGAAATAGTGTTCCCTGTGATTTCATGCGTCTCCTGCACTCAAATATATGTGCACATAACACGTCCACGGACACAGTTTTTTCACTTGTCTTTACAGCATATACACGCATACACCAAAATGCACAGCCACTTCTCCCTTTCATACCTCCCTCTCCGCGTGACTTTCTCAAGTGCAACGCAAAGGAAAAATATAGCTCACTTCATTCTCTACAACTTTGATTTTTACACTTTTCTCTAATTCTTTGTATATTGGAAGATAATGGAATTATTAAATGAAAAAGGAACGTGGAATAATGAATGTTTCTAAAAATGAAAATGATGAATTTATGCATGAGTTAACAGAAGATGAAACTTGAAATATATTTAGAAAGTGACCACAAAGATGAAAAGTATAGTCACTTTGATATGTGGACATTGTAACGACCTAGAACTTCACTAATTCGAAAAGTAGAGATTTCATTTGTTTTAAATTTAAAAAGGTTTAAAACTTAAGCAACTAAGTTATATATAATAGATAATAATAGAGAAATTATTTATTCTTATAGTTTATAATGTAAAAAGTATAAATTTGGATATTAGAACAAATTAATAAAAGTTAAGTTTTGCTAAAAATAAATAAATGCTTAAATAAATAGGTTTAAATATTTATTTAAAAAGATAAATCTTATTGAAAATATATAATAAAGATAATAAAAGTATATTAAAATATTTAAAAGTATGTTAATAATCGTATTACAAAAATAACCATTTTTTGTCGCATTTTGTCAGTTTTACATATACTGTAAAAATTAGAGATTTTGATATTATTTAAATATGATTTTTAAATATAAAGAGACATGTTTTAATTTATTTAAAGAATAAAAATTTCATTTTTAAATTTGGTTTACATAAATAAATAGTTTAACTAAAATGTCAAAATGTGACCGTAAAACATTTTGTCGAAAAACGACGTTTTGTCGATTAAAAGTCGTCATAACGTCGTCCCCACCTTTATTTTCTTATATAGGAACATATATTCAAATAATATAAGTATTAATTAATTCATTAATTAAGTTTACTTTTACTAAACATACTTAGAAAATTCAAGAATATAATTAACAAAAATTAAGCACAAAAAGGCAAAAATGTCATCTCAAAGCAAAAGGTAAAACATCAAATCATTGAAACATAATCATTACTTTCTTTACTTAATATCTAAGTGAAAATGACATAAAATAATGATTTGAAATGTGATGTTAAGTGTTGAAAAAAATAAGGTTACTTAAGAAGTAAGTAAGGTTATTTTGGTAAAGGAATATTTTTGTAACTTATCACTTCTTTTCTTTTTTTATAAATACCAACTTTCTCACTTTTTTTCACACTATTTCTACCTTTTTTTTCTTCCTCTTTGAATCTCTCTTTAATGGCTTCCTTTTCTCTTCCATTTTCTTACTAACTTTTCAAAATCATGTCAAATCAACTTCACACACTACCAAACTTTGCTAAAGACCTTAGGATACCATTAAAACATGGTTTAGCATCTAAGAAGTGAAGAAATGATGGAGGAAGAGGTAGAATAGGGTGTGGCTGAACTTATGCAAGAAATGGAACAAGTCATGAAGCTTCGAAGTAAGAAAAAGACAAAGGAAATGCCGTCGATTTCATTCCAAGGAGATAGGAGAAAATTCAAGGTGCTGCAGAAGCTCTGTCTGATTTCTAAAGTTCTTAAGAAGAGGTCGATGGCATTAAGCAAAAGAAATGGAGTAGAAGTTGATTAGCTGAAGTTTAAGTGAAGTATTGTTGCATATGAATGTTGGTTGGAAGAATTGGTTAAGTAAAAATGTCAGCACTCATATTTACTAATTAATCCATAACTTATTTCAAGTGTAATGATTGAAAAGTTTAAATATGTTGAATGATTAAATATTTGATAACTTGGTTGCAAAATTTATTGACTATATGATTTTTTATGTGGTTGATAACTTGTTTGATAAATGATAAGAGAAATGATTAAGAATTAATCATAGTTAATTCAATGAAAACTAAATCCATATAAATGTGTGTATGGAAATTATTTAGCCTCTTAATGATTTCAAAATATATAAAAAGATTGAAAATGATATTATAGTAATATAATATTATAATATGAAATGAAATGAAAAATGAGTTTGAAACGATGAAAATATTGTTTTAAGTAAGTTAAAATAGTTTAAGTATGGTTTAAAATTAATTTGAAGTGTTTCGGATGAGTTCCGAAGCAATTCACAAAATTGGTCAAAATCGAGCTCGTCGCGTAGCGGCAGTTCGTAAATTTCGACCCATAACTTCAAATTGACGTAGAGAATGATTTATAAGTCGGATTTTTTTGAAACAAAAATTCTTTGGTCCACAATGACAATAGTTTTCCAATGGAGAAAGAAAATCAAGATTTCATCAAGTAGATTTTGAAATATGTCCAAAACAATTTTCTAAAACATTGCCGTTTTGCAGTTCGGAATCAAAAAGGGATTTATTTATAAATAATATTTTTAAATGATTAAAAATATGAAATAAATTTGTTAAATCTATAAAAATGGTTTAAATGATATTTGGAATGGAAAAATATGAATTTTCAGATATTAGAAAGTTGTTTAAATCAAATAAGCTTATATAGCACTTTCCGCAGCACTTTTATGCCGCGAATTCTATAACCATTGGAATATGAGTTTTAAACTTAACAATTCTTTCCTAATCTTTTGTGTATGATTTTAAAGGAATAATTAAGTAATTTAATGATGGTTTGGAAGTTTTAATAAGAGTTTGAATAAATGGTTAAGAGAAATTGTTTGTAACACTTAAACAACAAGTGAAGAATATTAAATGTAATAACAAACTTAGTATGCGGCCTGCCTGTGAGATCTGGAAAGTTAAAACAAGGTGTTTAACTAAGGTTAGAGAATGAGTAATCAGTGCCCTGAACTTACCTCGCGTATTTTTTCTTTTCTCAGGCGAGGGGTGGAACAGATCGAAAGGAAAGCTTGGATGCTCTAAAAAATTATATTTATGTTTTTTCTAAGATAAGAGAAAAGAAATAAATTATTTGAATGTTAACTAACCACTTAACATCTTTTATCGATGATTAGCATGAAGGAACCGGGATCGAATTTGGGTGATTCCTATCCAAAGAACCGGGATCAGATTTGGGTGATTCCTATCCGAAAATCACTTCAAACTAATTTTCGAAACCCTATCTGAATATAACATATTTTTATCAATGATTAGCATGAAGGAACCACGATCGGATTTCGGTGATTCCTGTTCGAAAAATCCGAGATCGAATTTGGGCGACTCCTATGCGAAAACTCCTTCAAACTAATTTTCAAAATAAAACATATTGAAGACAATGATCATTGGTGACAAAGGTCTTCATAATGTAGGATTACTTGCCATTAGTCCCTGGAGGTGAAATTTACCATATCTAAGGTGGCAGTAGTACTCTGTTATGAAAATATTCGATTTACAAGAATATGATTTGAAGTTAAGAAAGAAATCTTTGATTTAGATTTAATGAATGATTTGGGAATATTTTCCCTAAGTTAAAAGTTACAGCTTGAATATAAGAAATCTTTAATTAAGATTTAATGAATGATTTGAAAGGTTTTCCTAAGTAAAAGAAAAAATGATTTGGAATTATTTCAGGATTTAAGAAAGGTTTAAATAAACCATATGATTCAATAAACGAGGCTTAGTGATTCCATATACTCTTGAAACGGAAATGGAATAAATTGAAAAGAATATATCTAAGAAAGATATTTGATTAGATAAAAGATGAAGTAATTGATTAATGATTGAAATCCACTTATGAACTTGACATCTTTTAAAGCGGTGATTGGCTCGAAAGAACCAGAGTCGAATTTGGGTGATTCCTATTTGAAAACCACTTCGAACCAATGTATATGTTCGAAAGTGAAGACATGTTAAAGATGGTGATTGTTGAAGACCGTGGATCTTCATAGCGTGAGGACTGCTTGTTGAACATACTCTGGGTCGCTCCCATTATAGAGTTATTTATAGCAGTGTTCTTCCCGTTGAAATTTTTTGGATTACAAGGACTACTCGCTACTAGTGGTAGTAGGAGAGTGCCTTCGGTTTCGTTCAGTCCTGGAACGAACTTGTATGGAAGAATGTCCGACATTGATTTCTGAGACACAACGTTTGACCTTTACAAATGTACATCTGCTTAGTGGCGGAGAAGGCAACTTCTTATAGCTTAACACCCTTCTCTGAGACATACGAGCTCAGAGGTTGTATGCTTGTAGGAGTCAAATGGTGATCAAAGGAATGGTAGTGTGGTATTGAAAGTGGAACCAGTTATGATCAAAGCGTGATTTTGTATGAAAAAAGTGGCTTTGAAGAAATTGATCGTAGCTTCGTGAGCTTCACACCCCGGTTATAATGGGGTACTATGTGGTCTAACAGACGCAAATTCAGAATAAATGAGTATGTATGGTGTTGTCAAATACGATTGGCCCTTTAGGGGATACGTCCCTCAAGGCATTTATTACCCCATGTGGATAAAGTGGTTAGCTTGAGAAAAGAAGGAAACTACCGGTTATCAATTATAGGGTAGCACGTATAGTTCCAAATGACTAGTTTGAGAAAAGCGATTAAGGCACAGTGGGAACTATGTTTGTTATGCGTGGATCGGAGAAAAGGCCACTAGTGTCCTATCATGTCGGAAATCCAACCCCAATACGAGATTTACGGTTTTGATTGTATTCCCAAAATAGCTGTAATGACTTGGAAACATTTCAGCTACCCCCTTTCCGGTATCATATATTCCGTTCGGTATATTCCGTTGATCTAGTCTGGATATATTACCTTTGACTTAGTCCAGATATTGATACCTTATTTGAATAAGTTTATTTTAAAAGTGTTTTCAAAAGAATGTCGTTAAAAATAATATCAAGTATTTTTTTTATAAAAGTGTTTTGGTTATCATAAGGTAAAAACTCATCTGTATTTATGTGTAGGCGTGGTCTTATAAGATACCCTTCTTTTCAAAGATTTTGATAACATCGTCATGATCTATACATTTTAAATTTCGAGTATCTCACGCTGGTTTGTCAAGCCTGATCCGGGTATTTTTAATACTCGGGTCAGATCCGAGGAGTTTCAAGTTGAGTTGAAGACGGTTGGAGTTTCCAGAGAAGAGCTGGAAATCTTCATCATCGTATGAACGTATTCTATTATCCTCTACATCTATTTCATTTGTTTTGTTGTTTGTCAGCATTTGTAAGAACAGGTGTTTATAACTGTCCAGGCTGAATCTAGGTTAGACTCTGATATCGTATTTAAAATTTTCCGCTGTAAAGATTATTATTGAAATAATATATGTTATTCCATTCGTATGAGATTCTTTTCAATCTTTATTTTTCTTTCTACCCTTAATGATCCGCTTATTCGTGCAATTTGAGTTAGACATGTGTGGTTTATTATGGATTCAAATGATACGGGAAAAACGGTTCGTTACAGGCATATTTATCCACATGAGTGTTGTTTCACATTATGTTTCAATGGTATTTTAAATATATTCTTTAAGTATATGCATGTTTCATGTTACATGCATTTGGATTAAAAAAATAACAAATTGAACCTGACTTTAATATTATTCAACATGATGTCATAATTGAACAAGATTTAAGATTCACTACAGGAAATGAAGTAATACAAACAATCAAGATGTAAAAAGCACATACAATAGATGTTTACGAGATAAAAGAGAAGTATACTCACATTTTATTTGCACAGTATGAAAATGAAAAGGGCTAGAATGATGTGAGTTTTCTTGTGTTAGTGTTAGGATGCGGTGCTTAAATAGTGTTACACTGATACTTTAGGCCTAAGCAAGAAAATAGGTTAAAAGAGAATGATAAAGGGATAAGCACGTATCTAGTGGTCCAATTAAATTAAAGCCTTTTATTTTATTTTTCAATAAATAATTTTATACCCCTCAAATAACTTTTCACACCTCTAACCGCAATATTTCCCTACCGTAATTTGGTCTCCGGTTACAATTTCGCTCATGGCGTTTTACCCCAAATTTTATTTTATATTCATAACGATTTTTATTATATTTATTTATTACCCTTTTTAACAAAATTTATTATTATACGTTAATCAAGTAGCGAGATGTTACACAAATTTTGAAAGAGGCTTAGTAATTCCAATGGTACTTAATTACCATTAATTCCAATAACTACCTAAGTTATAATTCCAGTATTCAATAACATCACATATGTAAATTAACTCACAATTAACAATTAATCGTTAATACAACACTTATACAATACTTGTCGATTGGAATGTAATTAAGTGTGCACACTGATGTAATAGTAGAACGGGGTTTAATTCTGCTAAATAATGTCCAAATTAACTTATCCAATAAATAATAGCAGAACGATGATTTTTTCTTCTAAATAGGGTCCAATTAATTTAATTAGCGGAATGATGATTTATTTCTGCTAACAATGTCCAATTAACCACATTCGATTCAGTTTAACTCAATAGTATCTATTCGGTTACTTAGTGGCACAGACAAAGATAATTGAAATCAATATCTAATAAAAATAAAAGTCAACGCATATTACTTCAATCAATGATTAATAGTCAATATTAAATTCATTTATAATTCAAAACTGAACTGCATCCAACAGTTGAGTCAAGATATTATAAAATAATTTATCTTTTTAATTAATAAATGATTCATTTAATAGTCAATTGATTAATTAACCTAAACTTAATCAATTAAGAATTTACTTATTCGTTTATTTCAATTATTATAAATAATTAAATTTTTATTCCAGGAAAACTACCATGATAATAGTTCAGATGAAAATACTCGTCGAAAGGAACTCGACATAAAAGCTTGCTTGACAATGGGATTTAAATTGAAGAAGAAATATTAGTTTAAAGCTTTAAAGATTTTTTAATAAAACTAATTTGAATTTCACTTAAACAAAAACCGACCCACTAAAAGAACATGGCCCAAACTATTTTCTTCCTTCTCCTCCCAATTTCTTCCTTTCTCCTTTCATTCTTGGGCGCTGAAACATGCACGAAGACATGCACGTATGAGTGCACGTACCCATAGGCTCCGGTCATTGTTCCTTGCCGTCGACATCCCCTCAGGTCACCTACGACCTCCGTATCCCCACTGCCCACCTTAAATGCGCTCAAAAATCCATGTTTGAAAATTCGAACTTCCTCTAAAGCCTGGAACAAACTCACAACCACCAACCTACCTTGCCACGTCACCTCAAACCTCCATCCATCACCGAACTTCGCCCAGAGCTTCGCCATAACCACCTCCACCATTTCTCCCAGGTGCGCAACCACCGTTCTCCCCTTTTTCTTCGCATTCGACCAAGAACCGAGACCCAAATAACAAGCTCTTAAAACCTTAAATCCACCTCGTACTGTTCGCACACCACACCAGAAAATGTCGCACCATTTTTCCCACATGCGCCACCCCCTAAACCACCTCCATGCAAAATCTTTCGCCATGAAATCGATCGACCAAACCCCAAATCCCTTTAACTCCAAAATTCCCTTCCCACGCTCCACTAACAATCACCAAACCAATTTCAAAAGTCATGATTTTCAATGACGATCACATCCATATAAAACCATTCATTAAATTATTATAATCGAATGTCGGCTATAAATTGGTTACTTACTGTAAAATCTGATTTTCTCCCTCTATACATCGTGAAATTGAATCAAATAAATTTTACAATGATCTATACCCAATAACAAATAACTTCCCTTTTGGAATAATGATCTAAAACTAAATGGATAACGAGATATTGATTTTTGAAGTGAGAAGCTTTAACTGTTTTAACCAAAATATAAGAATAGAGAACTAAGGAGGAGGAAGTGTAGTGGTTTTTAAGGAATTGATCATGATAAATTCACATATACAAGCACATATTCACACATCAACCACATGTTCATTCAATATACATCAAGATTCATCCATAAATCATAGTTCATATATGTACATAGGTATTATAGTAAACAAAGTTAGGTTGTTTACTCACAGTAGAAGAAAGATGAACGCTGCTTTGTTTTAATTATCTTCAATATTTTAGAACTTGATCTACTTTATTTTAATGGAAGATTCTTTTTTTATGTGAATGAACAAGTTCGACCATAAATATAAGAGAAAGAAGTGTAGAAGGCAAGCAATAGGAGGCTGAGATATATACATGTACATCCTTCATCTTTTATTTTCTTTTTTACTCCGGTGACTGATTTGATATCATGGGATGATTTGGTGTTTAATGTGCTTGACAAGATTTTGATCTATGTGTGGGCTTGATTGAATGTTTTGTGTGCTTAACTATATGCTTGCCATCATGAAGCTTGTCTATGTATATATATACATAGATATATACATTTACAAACACATATTTTACCATATACATATTTACATATTTACATATACACTTAGATATATACATATTTACATATACACTATTTTTATAAACATACATACATATATATACTTGATATGTTTTCCATCATAAAGCTTGTGTGTTTGTCTATATATATACTGATATTTTATCATAAGTTTGAAATAGTGAAGTTTACATACATACATATATATATATATATATATTTCTATTTTATTACTTTCAGAAATTAGAATTTAAATTTTAAATATAGTCTCCAGAATTTACATATTTAGATATCACCTCTATCATAAATTTAATTTATTTGACTGATAAAAATTAATATTTCATTATTTAAAATTTGTCAATTATTTCAATAACACATGCAAAAATCTGGGTCGTTAAAAATATGACCTAATGCTACTAAAACACTAAAAAAGCAAAATCATATCCTTGTCATCAAATATGGCATCCAACAAATCATTTCTCATTATATATATATACGAAAACTAAAATCAACAGTGTGAGGAATCCTGTTGGATCTCTCTAACTTGCCCTCTTGCATCACATATAGTATATAACCAAAAAAATAAAAATAAAAATTAACCGCTTCGATGCAGGATCGTATAAAAAAGGTCAACCACTCTTACACGGGAACGTAATAGGGTCTCATCCACTTTGGTGGCGGGTATATATCCAAACCAACTAATAAAAATTTGTTAAATCATCCAAACATCCAATCAACATTTTAAAATACTATATAACATAACTGGTAAAACAAAAAGGTGAGTTTAAGTCACATTGATTTCAGAAGTCGCCAAAGTGCTTTGGTTCGAATTAAAATTAAATAAGCGTTCAATTTTAATTCAAATTCCTAAGATCTCCAAATCTATCCAGTCCAACTCCAAAGCATAGATTTCGTCGATATAAACTTAATACGACTGACGGCGTTCGATTTGGAACTCGTATGAACAAGATACAACATTTGTAAGGATTCAAATTACAAAATATAACTAATTAATTCAAAACTTAATTAACATTTATAATTACCTCCTAAACCCGCCCTCATTCCTTCTTCCTTCTTCGTTGAACCATGGAAAGAGATGCACAACCCAACCCAGCGTGCATGCTTAAGCCACAATATGTAGCTACACTCTGCTAAACTCGATGTCGTCTTCTCCATTGATCTCCTTTCTGCACGCTCGACGCGGCGACCTCAACCACGACGAGTCCGATCCCCTAATCAAAAAGTGATAATGTGCCTTCCTTTTTGATGGCCATAAGGTCGCATTTCCCCTCCGACTAATATCCAACCTCAAACCATCGCCAAACACCTCCGTTCATCATCGCAAACTCGACCGTGCCTTTGAATTCCTCTCTGGCATCCCAATTTTGATCACGACCTGGGCGCTTTGAGGCACTCGCGCCTCACTTATCAGCATTACACCACCCTAAAGCTCCCCCAAAACGACCGCCTTCACTATATAAGCCAAACACATCCATTCCTGGAGCTAATTGTCTCTCTAATCAATGGTAGTTGCAAGCCCTAGCTACGACAAACCTAAATCCAACACTGTCGAATCACATGGCAAGCAAAACGAAACATAGGGAAATGAAGCCCTCAACTACACGAAGGTAACAGATCCAAGATTGATTGATTTCATTAACTATGGTTTGAGATTTAATTGAATGGAGTGATAAATGAGCAGCGACTGAAAATTTTAAAAGCGGAATAGAGGGAATGAAAATAATGAAAATAGGTTAATGTTTATTTAAAGAGTAATAATAATAATATTTTATTCTTGTTTATTTTCATTGTGCATTTTGATGTGCACGTAAATGTGCACATTTTTACCACCATATTTAATCTATTTAAATTGAATAAATGATCATATTGGGTATTTTAACTTGGTTAGACCAAAATTCAAATTATTTGAAATTGTCACATATTCATCTCCATCTAAGGACAACATAGTCACTTTTGTACATTTATTAAATTGTGAAAATTTACTTGGAATTTTCTATATTGTTTTGTAGGAAATTTGGTGAATTTTACAAGTGGTTTTATGATGAAATATGCATGCACAAAGAAGATACAAAAGAATGAAAATGGAAATAATTCAAAGTGAAGAACATGGAGGACCCTACCTACTTACCTTGATTTTCAGTTAGAGGTTAATGCACATGTTTATGACTTTATGGCTTCATGTACACTTAAGTGATGATTAGTATAAGTTAATGATTACTTGGCCTCCACACTTTCTCAAGGGTAATTTGGACATTCTTCAAATTTATGAATTAGGGTTTCATACATGTATAAATACCCTTATTTTTCATGTAAACCTCTCCCTTAGTCTCTTAGTTAGTTAATTTTAGCTAAGAAAAAAAAAATCAAAGCTCTCTTTCTTTCCATGGCTACTTAGCCATTTCTTCTCTTATGTAATTCTTTTTTATGCAATTTAATACATATTCATTTTCTTTTCTTGTTTATTTCCTTTCATGTTATAGTGTAGATCTCTTTTATTTATGCAAGTAGAATAGTTTTTCATTTCACTTTGCTCTATTTTTCTTTTTTTTTCTTTCATGTTGCAAGCTACATTTGTTAATCAAATGACAAATATGAGAGGCTAAACCCCTTCAATTTAGGAGGTAATGAAGTCTCTAATTATGTAGCTTCAACTATTTGTTAGTTCATTCTCTCTTTTTGTGCTTAATGATGATCAATGAAGTGTTTTATTTGTTGTTTTTGCTTTGAATTGATAGCCTATATTGTTGACATCAAATAGGCCATGCTTAAACAATCATTAACACAAATGTATCTTTATCAAAATATGATTATGGCAAAAGAAAGTGATTTGAAATTAAAATTTGATGGTCTGTATTTCTAATCAATTGTTATTAGACCATACTTGAAATAGATTTCATTTTCATTTTCTTTGTCAAGTTTCATGAAAGTTAGTAAGTGCTTAAAGAGATGTGTTATAATTTGATGGCTTATGTTGGCTAATCAATAGCACAAATATGTCATACTTATGATAAGCACATAAATTAAAGTACTAATGACCATAAAAGAGAGATCATGATTTCATATGTGTTGAACCACATGATCTAGAGAGTGGATTATTCTCTAAATTGTCACTTAACTCTTATATTTGATTCTCTTTTCTTTTTGTTGGTTAGTTAATTCTCTAGCTAAACTTTCCATCGACTTTGGTTTAAATTGATTGAATAGAATCTTAAAATCATCAATTCTCTGCCGATCGACCCGTATTCGCCACGTACTACAGGTATACGCCGTGCGCTTGCGGTAAATTTAATTTTGATTTTTTTGATAGTTTTCTAATTTCATAGAATTTTCGTCGTTAAGAAAGTTTTTGGCGCCATTGACGGGGAATTTGCTTTGATTTTATTTTCTATTCTTTGAATTATTTTTTCTTCATCTTTGTGTGTTTTTATTTTGTCGGTGTGTTTGCATTTAAAAAAGAAAAAAGAAAAAACAATATTGTGTGTTTTGTGATTTTTGGTGACATTGTGTTGCTTGCTTGTTTTCTATTTTATTTTCCATTTGCATTGCATATCGTATTTTAAAAAAAAGAAAAAGAACATTGCATTCATCTTCAATTTGGTTACAAATTTTCGGTTACATTTCAATTCATTTGCATTTTCGTCACTGTACACTCTTCATTTCTAAAAAAAGCACCTCAATTCTCTGTGCTAACTCTCTGTTCACTGTCACTGTTCCTTGTGCATATCCACATATCCAAATCCTTCCAGACTCCTAACATTCATCCTTACTGCCTGAACTCTAACCAAACATACATCACCACTCCTAACCATCATATCACTCCATTACTGCTTGCATTCATCCTTCATCCATCCTATCATTTGTCCATTGTTGAATTCACCACCACCATTATCACATCACTAGATACGACTGTCTTACCACAGCAACTCCTTGCCATTCAACATCATACTCCATATCATACCTGCACTGAAAATAACAACCACTTCCCCACTGCACAACTTCAGTAATCACCACATATCGCCTCACCATCAATTGCTACTTACAAAACTTGCCAATACAACCTGTAGTGCAACACCAGTCTCCATTCTCCACCAAAAAACAAACTTCTTCTTCCAACGCAAAACTGCAAGCATTTCTGACATCTGCAACTACTCCAACTTCCTTCACTGACTTACAAGTCCATTGCTCCTTACCCCTCCCTTTCAACCAACTCACCGCCACTGCTTTGCATAAATCAACCACTTCCTGTCATATATTCAAACTTCCTTCACAAACAACCAGTGCCTTGAACCACATCACCATAACATCACCTGACCACCCAGACTTCATACAACATTCACTGCCATTCCTAAAACACTGCACCGCCTCGCATCTTCTTCACTGCAAATTTCCTCCACCATAACCACAGTAATCACCAACCTGCACACTTCATAAACAAAATCTGCTCTGCCAAACAACTGTCACACCTTGCCTTTCACACCACGAACCAAAATTCCAACACCTCCAAACCACTCATCATAGCCAACAGTTACATAAACTTTACCACGAACTTCCATCCAAATTGCCTTCAACTCAACTCGCCTAACATCCTCCAAATCACGACCAAATCAGTGAACTCGCGACCTCACTAAAATTCCAATCAAACAACCCATTCGGCTTCTCCAATCGAACACTACCCCTTCGTCCTCCATCTACTGCAACTTCGAGATTACCCAACATCGATCTTCCCATCGAATCGCCAGCGACAGTCCTACCCCCAACCACAGTCGAATCCAAGTCGAACACGATTCAAAATCGCGACTAATCCCCTTCATTCCAAATCGCTAACCCCTATTTCCAAATTCGATTGCTTCACCCAAAATCCCAACTCATTCTTCTGTACTTAAGCAATCAGCCATCTTCAATTGCGATCCTTAAATCGCCTTCATCACGAGACCATCTCTCAGTAGATCGAGCACCTAACGCAACCACGAATCTGAACGTCTCCACCTACTAACTCAACGCCATCCAAATCGAATTTCCCTTCGTTTGAATTTGTTTTAAGAAGAGAGGCTATGGATTAAAAAAAAAAAGAAATTTCTGAAGTTCACTTTCAGGTGAATCAAATCTGAAGTTCACAATTAAAAAAAAAGAAAAAAAGAGGAAGGTGTAGCGAGCTGTTGGATTTCTTATTGGGTTAAGTATTGTACAAATATTTTTTTTAAATTTATTTGTTATGTATAAGGCATCTCCAGTCCATTCACAACTGAATATTTAGAGTCCTGAACGGACTGGAGATGCCCTTATACACAACAAATAAATTTAAGCCTTGAAGGAGGTTGAAAACTTCAAGGGCCAAACGTCCATTTAATGGGCGTCTGGAGCCAGGCTCTCATTTTATGGGAGCCTGATGCTAGGCTCTCATAAAATGGAAGCCTGATGCCCTCCACAATTAGGGGGCTTGGACGTTCATTTTATGAGCGTCAGAAGCTTGGCGCCCACAAAATGGGCGCCAGGGCTTGGGCGTCCATTAAATGGGCGCCCAAGCCTAATTCAGGATTCCGAATCCAATGCTGAATTTTCCGCCTTAATTCGACGACTGGAGATTTATTTTTTTATTATTCAGTGAATTATAGCATCACTGAAGATACCCTAAGTTTATTTTGTTTAGTTTGTGTCAGTTAGTGTGTTTTGTTTTGAGTTTAGTCTTTTGTTTTATTTTGTTAGATTAATAAGAATTTGGTTTAGCTTGTTTAATAAAATTCCTAAAGAGAAAAAATGAGAAAAAAATATCCAAGTTTATGGTTTCATTTGTTCATATCATTTGCTTTGCTTGACTTCATTTGATTTGCTTTTGTTTTGATTTGCATTTAAAAAAAATCAAGTTTCAATTTTTTTTATTTTCATTTGTTTATTTTGTTTTGATTTGATTCTTCTGGATATATAAAAAATTTGTATATATATCTTGTTTCTCCTTTTCAGGTTGCCAAAGCAGATTGGAAGAGTCAATTGCTTCGCTTGGCTTGTTGAAAAAAATTGCTTCGCTTTTGTTGCCCAAAAAAATAAACTACTTGCTTGCTATATCTATTGTTTTTATTTTTCTTGCATTGTTGTTTGCTTGCATTTTATCAAAAAATCAAAAAGAAAAAGAAAAAAAATTCATTTGTAGTTGCATTGGTAATACACGTTTATTTTCTGCTTTGCATTTCATCTAGAATTTGATTAGCAATAACTGTTAGACATCGATAACCTTAATTGTATATTGACAACTTGTCTTCTTTGAACAATTTACTTTCTTGTTGTCTAGGCTACGGCAGATTAATAACCATTTATAAATATTACGGTGGTTCGTAAATATTATAGTGGTTGTTCCTCTGAAGGTACTTCAACCTTCGACTGCATTGCTATGGTGATTCGTGGTGCACCGATAGATCATGTCCGTTACCTGGCCGAGAACTATCTTGTTTATTTAAGACAATGTGTGATTATATAATTTTGGTTTAACTTAGGATAACTCATTTGTAATTAAACCCTTGCATTCATTTAGCCGCATTTAGTTCATGCATATTTAAAAAAAAATCAAAATCCAAAACTAAAAAATTGTAAATATTCTTTGTCAAATTTCAAAAATCCAAAAAAAAATTAAAAACCAAGATTAAAAAATATATATTATAAAATCTTTTCAAAAACAAAGAAAGAATTTGAAAAACAAAAAAAACAAAACAAAAATCAATTTCCCTTTTGAAAAATAAATTTTATTTGTAAATATTTTTCCTTTATAAAAAAACCATAAAAGAATTCTTGAAAATGTCTGAGTTTCCTCACTTACGTGAATTTTACAATAGTTGTGAAAATCAATATAATCCATACGATTTTAGTCCAAATTCGTGTGGATATTTTGACGACAACTTTTGTATAAACAATTCAAATTTTGAACAACAAAATTTTCAAAACGATAATCAACCGTCAAATCTCAAAATTAGCATTTCATCTTTACTTGAACTCTCTACATAACAAAATTAAAGTATGAACGATTTGCGTTACTCATATTTGTGCAACAATTCAAGTCAAAATAATCAAAATTTGAACTCACTTCAAAATTCAAATGATTTCGAGTGTAACTCATGCCAATTCAATTTCGAGCTTCAAAATGAATTTCGAAATCAAGACGGAAATGTGAACCAATTTACAAATAATTTTGACAACAGGAATACTTTCAATAATGATATGATTGAAAACTTAGGTTATCAACAAATTCAAAATGAAAATTTTCAAATGAATAATCATGATTTTGATTTTGTTGACCAAATGGTAAAAGATAATGGGGATTTATTACTTGAAGAATACAAATTTTTTTTTGTGAAAATCATAATCAAATCTCAACTTGCAAAGAATCAAATAATAATCTACCGTTTATCGAAATGGACAATTCTTGTTCTCAACAAGTTCAACTCGAAAATGTTCAAGCTAATAATTACAAATTTGACTTTGTTGAGCAAATGAATGAAATTTACGACGATCACACGAATTTGTTGATTAAAGCATTGGAAAATTTTCGTGAGAAACAAAATCAAATTTCAATGTGTGACGAGTTAAGCGATAATCCATCTTTTACCTAAATCGATGATTTTCAAATAACAACTTTTGAAAATGATAATGACGATCTTAATCAAGTTGTTGAAAAAACAGTAATTAATTTGGATTTCAATTCTTTTGAGGGTGCGAAACTCGATTTAAACTTCGATCTTACTTTTTCTGAAAATTTGAATACGACAACTTTGAATTTTAAACTCGGTTTACGCGATGAAGTTGTTGATAATCCAAAAAAGGAAGTCGAATTTAACGAACATGAGTTTTATGGACTTTTGAAAATGAGTAGTTGAATTCTGAAAGGGAAAATTTCGATCACCATTTTGATTTTGAAATCGATAATTTGGAAGAACATGAACTTCAATCAATTGTTTTATCGACCCCAAAAATCATCGAAAATAAAACAAGTCGTACGATTTTCAATAAAACGACTTTCGTTTTTCCATATTCACATTCAACTTCGAAATCTTTTACTATTTGGATTTTCGAGCTTAAGTTATGTCTCGCATACTTGACGAGACAAATGAATCGGTCTTTGGAAGACCGTTTCATTTACTTGTTGACGATATACTTTCTGATCTCATGTAAATACCGTTAATTGTCATTTAAATAAAGGTCATGTTTTTATTTTTTATTTTTCTCCTTCCACTTGGGTTGACTGTGGGGACATATTCAAAATTAAGTGTGAGGGGAGACTCATCTTCATTTTTTTTTCTATTTTTCGTGGTTTATTTTTGCTTTAAAATCTCAAAAAAATTCCAAAAATGTCAAAAACAAATTTTCTTTTAATTTTTTTTTTGAAGAAACACTATAAGATAAATATATGGTTTTGGTTTATTAAATTGAAATTTTTGAAAATTTATTTGTCTTAACAAAAATAAAAATGAAGTTTGATTATAAATAACGATAGTTTAATTAGTATATAGGAAGGTTCATACTTGATAATTATGAATATATCCTAATTGATTTTTTAAAAAAAAGTGGTTAATTTAAAGTAAAGATATAATGTTTTTTTGTCTTCTAAGTTAAATGGAGCTAAGATGATTATGCAAAACTCTCTTTCTCTTAAAAATAAAATAATAAAAAATAAAATAATAATAATAATATCCAAAGTATTCAATCTCATTTGAAAATCCTCACGGTTATGCATGGGTAAATTACTTGGAATTTTTGATTATGTGCTTTCATACTCATTTAAAAGTCCTCACGGTTATGAATGTATGGAGCACATATAAAAAAAAGAACAGACTTAATAAAAACCACCTACGGTCGATAGGTGTATGCACGAAAGTGTGTGCACTCGCCATGCTCTGTACTTCCCTCACATAAGCTCAAAAGGCAGTGCATGAGTGGTATATCTGGTCTCAGTTTACCTAAGCTAGGTGTGTAATTTTTCTTGCAAATAATGAGAGAGCAAGCAATTGAAATCCTAACACTATTTTTACTTATTTGATTTGATTTGTTATTGAAAATAAATGAAAATACCACTTTGATAAACTTTTGATAATCAACTAAGGATCCATTTCATAGTTACACTATATTATTAACCAAAACAAGAGTTAAACTATAGGCATTTGGTATGGTAACTAGATTGTTGTTGGAAATTTTGACGAGTAAATTACTTAAATTTTCAAGATAATGACCAAAACCTATATTTAACTTATTTGTGTCAATTTAAAAGTGAACCCTTCATTGTAAATATTTCAAAAACTCGCATTCATCTCTTTGTAAATAAATCTTGCATTTTGCAAATAATTTCATCATACATTTGGATTTTGTGGTTAGTATCCACTGAAAACACTTACGAGACAACACTCGTCCTATTGGGGACACCTAGAGGTTTAACGACTTGTTGCATATGCTCAATGCAATCGTGCTCCCTACGAAAATGGATTTATCTTAGTTTTTCTTTATTCGTGGACGAATAAAAGATACGTGTGAGGGAATTTGATTTGCACATAAATGTGATATTTTTACCACCATATTTAATCTATTTAAATTGAATAAATGATCATATTTGGTATTTTAACTTGGTTAAACCAAAATTCAAATTATTTGAAATTGTCACATATTCATCTTCATCCAAGGGCAAAATGGTCATTTTTGTGCATTTATTAAATTGTGAAAATTTACTTGGAATTTTCTATATTATTTTGTAGGAAATTTGGTGAATTTTACAGGTGGTTTTATGATGAAATATGCATGCACGAAGAAGATACAAAAGAATGAAGATGAAAATAATTCAAAGTAAAGAACATGGAGGACCCCACCCACTTATCTTGATTCTCAATTAGAGGCTAATGCATATGCTTATGGACTTCATGGCTTCATGTACACTTAAATGATGATTAGTAAAAGCTAATGATTACTTGGCCTCCACACTTTATCAAGGGCATTTTGGGCATTCCCGAAATTTATGATTTAGGCTTTCATACATGTATAAATACCCTTATGTTTCATGTAAACCTCTCCCTTATTCTCTTAGTTAGTCAGTTTTAACTTAGAAACTAAAGTAAAGCTCTCTTTCTTTCCATGGCTACTTAGCCATTTCTTCTCTTATGTAATTCTTTTTTTTATGCAATTTAATACATGTTCATTTTCTTTTCTTATTTATTTCCTTTCATGTTGTAGTGTAGATCTCTTTTATAGTAGAATAGTTTTTCATTTAAATTTGCTCTCTTTTCCTTTTCTTTTTCTTTCATGTTGCAAGCTACATTTGTTAATCAAATGAAAAATATGAGAGGCTAAACCCCTTCAATTTAGGGGGTAATGAAGCTCTCTCATTATGTAGCTTCAACTATTTGTTACTTCATGCTCTCTTTTTTGTGCTTAATGATGATCAATAAAGTGTTTTATTTGTTGTTTTTGCTTTGAATTTGATAGCTTATATTGTTGACATCGAATAGGCTATGCTTAAAAAATCACTAACACAAATGCCTATTCATCAAAATATGATTATGGCAAAAGAAAGTGATTTGAAATTAAAATTTGATGGTCTATATTTCTAACCAATAGTTAATAGGTCATACTTAAAATAGATTTCAATTTCATTTTCTTTGTCAAGTTTCATGAAAGTTAGTAAGTGCTTTAAGGGATGTGTTACAATTTGATGGCTTATGTTGGCTAATCAATAGCACAAATATGTCATACTTATCATAAGAACATCATTAAAGTACTAATGACCATAAAAGAGAGATCGTGATTTCATATGTGTTGAACTACATGATGTAGAGAGTGGATTTATTCTCTAAATTGTCACTTAACTCTTATATTTGATTCACTTTTCTTTTAGTTAATTGGTTAATTCTCTAGCTAAACTTTCCATTGACTTTGGTTTAATTTGATTGAGTAGAATTTTAAAATCATCAATTCACTACGGATCGACCTGCATTCGCCACGTCACGCCGTGCGCTTGCGGTAAATTTAATTTTGATATTTTTCGACGGTTTTCTAATTTCATAGAATTTCCGTCGTTAAGCACATTTCAAGCCCACACAATGACACAGCACGTCCGGTCATCACGAAACTCATCAGCATACAATAATTTATTATTCTGGATCTATTAGAACTGGTTTCGTCAAATTCCGAAATAGTGCCCCAAAATGATTTTTTACACGATAATTAAAAATGATTTATTATTATAACCAATTTATTCACTTTTAAAGCTATATCAAAAGTTTATTATAACCATTACTATTTAAACTGTATTTAAATAAGATTTGGAAATCATTATTATTAATATTAAATCCAAGTTTCAATAATTTAAATAAATTCCAATATTTAAATTTACTATTCCAATAATTAAAATTTACAATTCAAATAAATCCCTATATGTGAATATTAAGCTATTTTACTTATAAGATTTACTTATCAATGTTTAAAATTAATTTAGTATTCTAAATTCAAATGACTGAGATTCCGGGTCGTTACATTCTTCCCTCCATAAAAGAATTTTGTCCCTGAAATTACCAAGGTAAGAAAATGCCTCCAAACCCATTAACTTTATAGAACCAATTAGCTGAAATAAATTATAGAAATTTCTAAATCTCTAAATTCTTTCACTTATATCAATGAATGCTATTCCAATTATAATACTAAAATCAAAATTTAAATTTCTTAGAATTCTCAAAAAATGTAATGCCATTAATTTACAAAAATTTCACCGGCATCTCCTTGTTGCGGTTCAATCGAAAATTTTACAATATATATAATCACAAATCTACATCTCATCTTCGAGGGTGAGGCATCTTATAGGAAAAAATATAAAAATATGATATGGAATTCGAGAAGTGTACTTTTTATTAGTATTAGCAAGCATATATAACCAATAAAATACGAAAGCGAGCTCCAAATGCAAAATATATGTCATCCGCACATACTAAACACTCAAGAACCAATGAGAATATGTATATAGAAAGTAACGTCAATATATATATATCATATACTAATACAGTATATATAAGCAAGTGTAGCAAGAAAAACCATCAAAGGAATAATATTCATCCAATTTATTTATCATCGTATCAATTTGCATTTTCAAATGTCAACATTATATTTATACACTTTCGTTTCTTATTAACATTCAATTGATTCGTTTTCAATTTATTTACTTTAAATTAATTTACATTCAATTATTACTTAGTATACTTCTTTCAATGCTAATGTCACTTAAGAACTATTCCGTCAACAATTACTTAAGTTCTTTATAAACATTTTATACTACACCATTAATGTTAATTATCACTTCAATGCTTGAGCTCATATTCAATTCTATCAAACCACATCCCAAAACATATTCAATTCATTTTACAACTTAAGTTGAATTTAATTCAACAACTCAAGTTCATATCCATTTCACCAATTCATACAATCAAATTCAATTTCATTTAACCTTTCTTAAATTAAACTTCATTTAATTCATTTCCTTAACTTGATTTATTTAACTTTTCTTAAGTTAATTTTTTTATTTCATATCTAAATTCCAAATTTTCTTTCCTTATTTGTGCATTTCTCAATTTATAAATTTAAAAAATTATTTCAATACATTTATCAAATCATACTTTAGATTTTAAAATTAAAATTTGTTTTACCGAAACACAACTTCAATGGTTGCAATCCATCACTTAAAAGCTCAAAAATGAATACCGATGATGCTGCAGTCATCACCAAATTATTTTCCAATGACTGAAGTAAGTCCAATGCTTCCTCTTTCTTTTAAATCCTATAAAAATATTTCTTGTTAAACATTTTCCAATATAATACCATTATTATTCTTCCAAATCCTGTGAAAAACGATTTTCGACACGTGAGGTTTTAAATTTTCAAATTTCTTGTTTTAAATACATTTTTATTTACGAATCATATTTATAAATATACTTATACAATTTCATTTCCTTTTCATTTATAATCATATTTATATAACTTCACTTGTCATTTCACAACTGTTAATTATTCTAGTCATAATCAATACTTTATGATTCATATTTATAAATTTACATTCTTATATAACTTATTCAACAAATGTCCATCTTTGTTTAGATTTATAAATAATAACAACTTTTATTAGAATACAAACAACAAATGATAATAATTAAATATTATCATTCACTAACAACCAAAAATACCATATATAACTATAATAATTCCTGAAAAATTATTCCTTTATACATAAAACATAATTTAGGTAAAAAAAATTCATTTACCAATTCTTAAAACAATAATGTGTTAGGTGGTCTTGTTTAAGCGTTTAGAAACCCCTATCGATATCATGGCATCCCACGTACCGACTAGAATTCATAAGCCACTCAACAGATAAATTAACACAATATAAAACATTTTTATAATCACTAACAAATACGCTCTCTCTCATACACACACACACACTCAAACTCATAGTAAGGCATTCCATTACCTTATCTCTTAATGAGCTACCCAACCAAAGTCAAGGTTCTCGCTTAACCTTGCACTCTGATACCAAGCATAACAACTCGAGATTTTCAACTCTCGAAAATTGACACTAATACATCCACTATATTGCGTACTGAGTAATCGAATATTGGAAAACCTGATTGTTAGGGAAAAGAAAGAAGAAAGAAGGAAGACGAAAGATAAAAACCGAAACAACGTAGAATCTCACAATCTTAGTGGAACAATATATAATATAATACCAGTGATCTTTACAAAGAGAAACTATTATATACATATATCCATCGGAGTATAACAATAAATTAAAATCATTAGCCTGGATAGTTATAACATTCCGTCCTTACAATTGCTATTGATTTCAACAACAAAGGAGTGGAAAATAAACATATACGTGAATAAATCCTTTAGATCTCCAACTCGTCCCCTAAGCTCCAATGCATCCAAAGTAATCTGTAGATATGCTCGGTCTGACTCGAGCATTATCATAAAATAACACCCAATTTAGTCTAGAAAACCAACGTGAGAAAACACACCCAACTGGATTTTAAAGTTTTAAAAAACCTTTGAAAATCAAAAGTATCTCGTAAGACCACGCCGCACATAAACACAGATGGGTTTCTACCTTTGGATAACCAAAATAATTTCTATAGAAATCCATTTATATTATGATAATGTCTATGGATCAAAGTAAAATATGAATATAACTGAAATGCTTATATCTCATGTTTCAGCATAGTTGGGCATAACTAAGTCCATACGGCGCTCATTGGAGAATGGATTCCATACAATGAATGGGCTGCTGGGGTACCGCTTGCCACGATGCATCTCTAGGTAAAATAACATCGAGGACTTCGCTTGGTTCCCCTTCCAATGTAGGACTGGCCTATCACTTGATTATTAGTACCAAATATGATTACCCCTCCGTTAATGGGCCTCGAAGCATATAAATGAGAGATAATATCGAATCTTGATTGGGATGATCATTACCTACCCGGAAGCGACCCATGTAGTCCTTTTGCATCTCCCATATTTTAGTCATTCCCAATTGATTAGGCTTGAGGCTACATTTACCATTATATAGCACTTCCCACTTAGAATGCTAACACTGCCCTCCAGGCAACAATGCATTGCCAGCATTCATCCATATAAGTTCGTTCTGGGACTGAACGAAACGCTTAGAGCTTCATCTTCAATTCCATCATCTTTAGAATATCTTCTCTTTGAAACGCTTGAGTCGGATCGAAGTGGTTTCCGAAAAACATATATGATCCCGGTCTTTTCGAAACAACATTTGATAATTTCTAGTAGACTCAATCCCGATTCTTTAGGAAATAAACAGTCGAAGATAAGAGCGGAGATCACCTCCTAACTGTTAGTGGACGAATTTCCTTATCATTTGTCCCAAGTGAACGAAATGAGATTTATACGCATATGATAACATCATCGGAGACGACTGTGCCATATAACTCGCATGTTTCTTCTAGATATTTCCAAAGTTAAGTTTTGGGTCGAATTCCGATAGTTGGTTATTTAACTATCAAATAACAAATATTCAACCTGGATTTAATTCCATAGGGAAAAACCAACATTGTTTAAACACATAAGTAACCACTAACCTCCTTAATTAATCTTTTCATTAATTAATATCACTTGTACTTGTATAAAAATATCTTTACAAGATATATCCATAATCCTATATTTTCAATACTTCGAAAAATATTTATATACTTATCTTAATGTTATAAGTATACCTACAAAACTTTGAAAGATTCCCTTTCTATACGATTCAAAAACCATCTAAAAATCCCTCATAAATCTCAAAAACCATTTATAAAACTATTTTATAAATCTCTAAAACAATTCATGATCTCTTTAACCAATTTCAATCACTTATAATAAAAAATGCACTCCTAAAATCCTTTATAAACCTTTTGTAAAGTTCAAAAGGCATTTATAAAACTATTTTAAAATCTATAAAATCATATATGATCTCATAAAACCACTTATAGAACTCCTTTTATAAATCTATAAATCCATTTCTAAAATTGTTTTATAAGATATCCAAGACAATTTATAAAACACATTTTACCCTTTTTTAGTCTTCCTTTAGGTTTTCCAAACCATGCTATAAGATTCCTCTTATAAAACCCATATCTGTTATATATACCCTATTTATAAATCTTGGAAACTTTTATAAATATATCATAATCATTTACTTAAAAACACTATTATATAACAATAAACATTATAAGTAAATAAATATTAACTTTAAAACATTTTAAAATAATAATTAATAAATTTTGAAACATCCTAAATAAGAAATTATAATTTATCGTCAATAATTTTATAAATAGTAATAATTAATTTCCAAACTTTATTTATAAATAATTATATTTAATTTAAAACCATATTAGTATTTTAAACAATTAACCTTTCAAAATATTAAAATATTCATAAACAACTTTAAAACAATATTAATAGAAATAACCAACTTTTAGAACACAAATATATTTCCTTGACAAAAATCCATACTTAAATTTCAACATAATCATTTCCATATTTATAAAACTATATTTAAAAATCTCTTTTAATTTTATAAAACTTCTTTTCGTAAAACCCCTTTATTTATGAACTCCATTTATAACTCTTATAAATCTCAATTATTCATAAATCCCATTTAAAAACAACAATCACCATCCATTTTTAACGTTGCCACCATATGGATAAATTATTTTTATAAATTCCTTTCTATTTACAAAAAATCATTTAACATCCCTAAATTTATCTTCACCTTCGGTTTCCAAAATAGAATCAACTATTTTTTAAAACATCATTCCATATCTTATAATAAATCCACCATTTGATTTATTTCTCAAATCTATTAAACGATACTACTTTCATTTTAATTTACAAAACCCTGTTTATAAATTTATCTCTTCATAAATAGGATACGATTATATAAATCGCCTTATTTGTAAAATGCCACTTTATACATTACCACCTTTATAAATTTTCATGTTTGTAAATAAACCTTAATAGTTTTACATATTATATATATATATATATATATATATATATATATATATGTCGCTTTATACAAAACTGCTAATAAATATTTATACCAAATATTTCCATCTTTTTTAAAACCAACTCCTTTATTAAAAAACACGGACTAAATTTTTTAAGATTGTTAAAACTTTACCTTATAGATCAAAAATCTCTATTTAAATTATTTCATAAAACTATTAATTTATAACATCCAATTGTCATACCTTTTATTTTAATATAATTTCTTCTTTAAGTAATTCAAGAAAAATTGTTAAAACGTATATAATTTCCAAAATCACTTTGAAATCCCTTGTTAAATCAAATCATTGTTTTATAGTATTTTAAAATACAAAAAATAAAGCCTATTACTACTAAAGAACTAAATAAGCAAAATCGTATCCCTGTCATCAAATGTTGCATCCAACAAATCTTATCTCACTGTATATATGAAAAGTAAAATCAACAGTGTGAGAAATTCCATTGGATCTGTCCAACCTATCCCCTGCATCACTTATAGTATATAACCAAAAAAAAGAAAAATATAAATTAACCGCTTCGAGGCGGGATCGTATATAAAGGGTCATCCACTCTTACACGGGAATGTTGTAGGGTCTCATCCGCTCCAGGGTGAGAATATATCCAAACAACTAATAAAATAGTAAATCATCCAAACATCCAATCAACAATTTTAAACAACTATATAACAAAACTGGTTAACTAAAAAGGTGAGTTTAATTCACATTGATTCCAGAAGTTGTAGAAGTGCTTCGGTTCGAATTAAAATCAAATAGGCATTCAACTTCAGTTCAAACTCCTACAATCTCCAAATCTATCCAATCCTACTCCAAGCATAGATTTCATCAATACGGACCTAATGCGACTAACTACGTTCGATTTGTACCTCGTATGAAGAAGATACGATATTTATAAGGGTTCAAACTATAAAATATGATTATTTGATTCAAAACTAAATTAACCTTTATGATTACCTCTAAACCAGCATCATTCCTTCTCCTTCAACCATGCACAAAGACGCACAACCCAACATGCATGGTTAACACATGATAAGGAGCTATGCTCTGCTAAACTTGACAACGACTTCTCCATTGATCTCCTCTTGACACGTCGACCTCCACCATGACGAGTCTGAACACCTAAATCAAAAAGTGAAAACGTGCCTTCACCTTCGATCACCATCAGGTCGTGTTTTGCCTTTGACCATTATCCAACCTCAACCGTTTCCAAACAATTCCATTCATCATCACAAACTCGACCACGCCTTCAAATTCCACTTCGGCATCCCTATTTTGATCACGACCTAGGCACTTTAAGGCACTGTTCATTTATGTCATGCCTCACTTCTAAGCGTTGCACCACACTAAACTCCACCAAATGACTGCCTTCGACATAGAAACCCAACGCATCCATTGCCAAAGCCAATCGTCTCTCTAATCACAGAGAGTTGCAAGCCCTAGCTACGACAAACCTAAATCAAGCAACATCGAATCTCATCGCAAGCAAAACGAAACATCGGGAAATGAGGCCCTCGACTACGCGAAGCTAAAAGATCCATGGTTGATTGATTTCATTAACTATGGCTCGAGATTTAATTAAATGATGTGATAAATGGGTGGCGGTCGAAAATTTTAAACAGCGGAAGAGAGATAGATTAATGTTAATGTATATTTTATAGAGGAATAATAATTTTATTCTCGTTTATTTTCATTGCGCATTTTAAACCCACACGATCATACAGCACATTTGATCGTCATGGAACTCATTGGCATGCAATAATTTATTATTTCAAATCCAATGGAATTGGTTTCTTCAAAATCCAAGATAGTGCCTCGGAATGATAGTTTTACACGTTAATTAAAATGAATTATTATTATACCCAATTTATTCACTTTTAAATCTATATCAAAATTTTTTGTTACTATTACTATTTAAACTAGATTTAGATAGGATTTTGAAATCATTATTATTCATACTAAATCCAAGTTTTACTAATTTAAATAAATTCCAGTATCTAAATTTACTATTCCAAAAATTAAAATTTACTATTTAAATAAATCACTATATTTGAATATTAATCTATTTTACTTATAAGATTTACTTATCAATATTTAAAATTAATTAAATATTCAAAATTCAATTTACTAAAATTCGTGGTCGTTACACAGATCATAATACTAATATTTATATGAGCAACATATCTGTAAATAAAATTCAAAATTCAAAAACGACGGATAACACATCATATATCCAAGTCAACTAACATATAAATAGATGTGCAAATTTTTAAAACTGCAGATGGGGACTTATTCTGCTAAATAAATGTCCATAATAATCTACTCAATTGAACTATAGTAGAATGGCATTTTATTCTGCTACGAAATATTTGTGATAAAATATAATTACCAAATGACGTAATTATTTTTTTCACCAAATAAATATCGATATTTTACACTTCAACAATTCTGAAAATAATTGTGTTAAGGTGTTCTATTTTTTAATTTGAATCAGCTGACGAAATTTTGGGTTAAACAAACCGTGTAAGGGTGTGATATGATTTTTAAAGCTTAAACAATAAAAACTAAAAACTTAATTAACTAAAATCCTACAACCCAAGCCCAACTGGCCCAATACATTAATTCTAACCCAGGCCAAATCCCTTTTTCCCAAGCCAATCCTCGCAATTTAAAATTCCCCAAATAAAAAATTACCTAAAGCCAAACTTTCGTGCACAAACGTGCATATGTGCATGTTGCAAACCACTGCCAACCCTTCGTCAATTCGCCGACCTTCCCCCACAAACCCAATCACCACACGTGGCTTGCGTGCACCTATTTTCATTCTCTTCAACGCCTTTAAACGATTTTTTTCAACCTTCAATCCCTATATATGAGACACGCATATGCAACACAGTCACTTCAACACCATCGCTTGATCGACGCAAGCCCCGACCACTACCACCACCTCCTCCACACCTATCTCTACTCTTCCTAACTCCACGACATGCTCGACCTTCCATAGAGACTCCAACAAAACAAAATACAAATGACAGCCCAAAAACAAACAAAACTCTAAACCATCCTTTACTGACCAACTCCGACTACCACTCTATATTTGCCTAGACCGAAGGTTTCTCCAACACCAATCACCAATCCTCTCGACCTTCACCTTACTGGAAATCCAATTCTAAACCAAATCAGTTCAACTTAAAGCCACACCCACTCCCTACCCTCTAAATCACGAGACTACCGATAAAGACCATGATTCGCATATACGAACATAACTGTACCCTCGGTTCGTCGATCCGAGCTTAACGAAAAACATACAATGTTCGACCATTTACTATTATTGATACCCTACAACTACTATATTCAATGAAATGACACCGGATTATATTTAAAATAGCAAGAAACTAAGATGAACAACCTGTTAGTTGAACACTTTAGCTAGATTTGTACGGATTGAGTGGCATGGATTTTTGAATCTAAGACGGGAATGTGTTTTCTCATTTTTTTAAAAGAATAGCAAAAGAACAGAGAAGGGAAAGGAGGAAAGATGGTGCCTGTGGCCATATCTCTGAGTATGGTTTCACTTACAGTATGTATATTTTCATTCCTAAAACAATTTTTTTTGAAACATATTACTTTAAACATAAGAAACATTTAAAAATCCCAACCAAGGTAGAAATAGGTTTCAACACATTCATTTCACAAATATTTTAAACAAGAATGGAGATCTCACCTTCCACAATTTATTTGCGGTGCCAATCTAAGCTTAAGTTTTAAAGTATTGATCTTTCAGTAAAGCAACCATTTTTTATTGAGTTAAAAGGAGTGATAATTAAAATAAAATAGGGAAGACAGAAAAATGGAGTTAAGGAGATAAATTATAAAATGACATGTAGAATGGAAGATGTGTATGTGTATATATACAAGTTGAAATAAGATATATAAAAATAAAATAAGATAAAGGTGGCAAAACACCAAAATGCTCTTAAATCAAAATTTCAACTCTTACATCATATCATAAGCCACTCAAAATGTCATCTTTCAAAGTAAATGCATTTACCATATGAAGATATATCAGTTTCTAGAGTGATTCTTGTACTTTTGCTAATTTTAATATTTAAGGAATATTTTTATTTCAATTATATCCTTTCATTTGAAATTTAAACATATTTACAGTTATAAATCCATATTCTTATTATTTTATTTATACATTTATAAATAAAGGTGTTAAAATCATTTAAGTGTTATTTTAAAGTTTATACAGGGGTATTAAAATTTTCAATAATATGTTGATTGATAAAAAGTTGAAAATCCCAAAAGCATGTATCTGTCATATTTTCAGCTTTCCGTCGAACTACCTATTTATGTAAACAGAATTCAAAAATGAATTTCCTATTATTAGATGTAGATTAAAAGAGTGTTATTTAATTATTAAAACCATTAATTAAATATTTAAAATAAATTAAATATCTACAAATCAAGGCGATAAAGTTTTAGGTCATCGCATCTCCCTCTTAAAAGAATTTCGATCTTGAAATTTCACCACATGAATACCCAATATTATTCATAAGTCTATATGATATTCAAAGATCATCCATATGCAAAATATACTTCGATCACGTATTTGAATACATAATTTTTTCTTTTTAACAAGTATCGCTCACCCTCCTTACCTAGTGCGGACTCCGATCAGGATTCTTGACTAGAAATCTCTGTTCTTCTTACATAGCCATATACTATAAAAGAAAACTTTGGTTCCATAAAAAGTACTATAGCCGAGTGTTAGCCATCAAGAATCGAGTGATAAATCCTTATTTAGCTCGGTCTATGAATCATCTCAAAGTCATGTACTTCAATATTGGGTTAAGAACCGTGTGAAGAAAGGATCTACGTATAACTTGCGTACTTATTATTATTGGTTCTTACTTATACCGATTTCTTTTACCTCTAAATTTTTTTATGAAAACATTTCATAAAAACATACTTAAGATTTTAAACTTTTATAATATCATACTATATCCTAAGATTATATACCACTATCCGATTCAAACCTTTTATTTTGAATTTATTTCCTTTATGTGAACTCAAGATTCAAATATCTAGTTTTATTTCAAAACCCTTTTTGAAATGATAATATCTATTTTACCCATAGAATATATATATATATAGCCTAAGTAACCCAAAAATAATACTAAGGAACCGGGTACTACCAAATTGTACCATCCACTTCCTTTACCCAGAAGGCCAGTACTTATGAGAAGTTTTTACCATCCGAACACATATCATTCCCATTTTTAATTATTTTTGAGCCACTCGAACCAGTTAACATAAAAATACTTCTTCTATTTCAAAATCCCATTTTTGAAACAATACTATATATACTCCTAGATAAATAGTTTTGACAAAATCTATTACCACTTTGCTTTAGGTTCATTCATATTCGAACTTGTTTCGATTGTACAATGATAAAGAAAAATAATTTACTAAGTGCACTACAACGTTCGCCTACAAAAACATCCGACCATCACGAACAAAATTATTAAATCATCACAAAACAAATCGAGGCTCATTCCCTAAATCAATCCAAAGAAAATACTTCTTACCTAAAAGTTTTCCATTTAAAATATTTATATTTAAAAATATACTCAAGTAAAAAATATTATTACTTTTTTCTATAAAACATTTGAAATCCTCTTTAAGAATCCAGTTGAATCCTCAAAGCCTTTTAGTTATAAAACACATTTTTATAAACCAAATTTGTATATAAGCACTTCGTTATACAAAATCATTCCTCAAATATTTATTTCTAAAAATATTCTTGCTTTTTTTTAATAAATATCCTATTAAAACCTTATTTTAACCCAACGTAATCATCGAACGCCATATAGTCAAGTTGTGAAACTTAATTCACAAGGGGTTCATTTCAATGTTCCTATATTTTCTATTTACCCAATCCATGCTTCAAAAAGAAATATTACTGATAAATCAACAAACAATAGATAATGCTCAAAACAGGGTGAGCAAGACTAATCAAATCCTAAATGATAATAAGTGAATATTATCATTACCTAACAAACAAACAAACCAAAAATAACTATATTAAATTTTTTAAAATTTCTCTTTTATATATAAAATATACTCCTATGTAAAATTATTTCATTTACTATTTTTTTTTAAAACAATACTATGTCAATTGGCCTTGTTCAAGTGTTTAGAGATCTTTATCAATAATGTTGGCTACTTGTATTGACAAGAATCCATAAATCACTCAACGGATCAACTAACAAAATATAGAACATTTTTATAGCACAAACAAATATGCGCTCAACTCACCGGACAACTGGAGGAGGAGAGCTTCAATGCAGAGAGCGGGCCCCAATGAATCATTGAGACTCTAGTCAACAAGTCAAGAAAACAAGCCAAGCTTCGAGTCAAAGGAATATTCTTCCTTGCCTTAGACAACAGAACTCCCGCCTCACTTATATATATAGACACACATACTCAACTCATTCTATGGTGTTACTAACCCTATCTCTAATAAGTTTACCCCACCAAGGTTCACACTTAACCTTCGAATTTGATACCACATGTAAAAGCCCACCTTTTTTATCCTTAGAAGTTGACACTAGTACATCCACAGTAGTCACGTATCGAATATCCAAGTGCCGAAAAAACTGTTACTTGGGTGAAAAAAAGATAAAACATAATCTCACAACTTGATGAGTATTATATAATATATTAATGATCTTTACAAAAGAAAAATGGACTTTAATATAGATACATAAAATCAGAGCAAAACTATGGCTAGCCTTAGAAAGTTATAACAACTTATCCTCACAATTTGCTGAAAAATAAAGACGAGAACAAACAGCGGAAGATAAAATATGATAATATGTCTTGGAGGATCCAGCTCGTCTCCTACAGCTCCTGGCATCCAACTAAATCTGAAAAATACGCTCACGTTGACAAGAGCATTATAAGAGAAATAACGCCCAGATCCGTTTGGTAAAACCAACATGAGAAACACAATCAAATGGATTCTTAATGTTTCATAGCATAGCATGATTTTCAAAATAAAGGTAACTTGTAAGGTCACGCCACACATAAACATGGATGAGTTTTTAACTTACAATAGCATAAACTTTTCTATAGAAAATCCTTAGGTATTATAATAATGCCTAGGGTTTTAAAATAAATTATGAATGTAGATGGAATGCTTGCATCTCTCATTCTAGAATAGTTGGGCACAACTAAGTTTGTACGACACTTATTGGAGAGTGGATTCCATCAATGACAAGGCTACCGAGGTACCGCCTGTCATAGTACGCCCTAGATAAAACGTACCGAGGGCCTCGCATGCAACCTATGCATGGCAAGACCAGCCTACCCTTTACTAGATAGTACCGAATATTTCATCATCCCAGTTGCTTTGTAACCTTTTCCTGAGAGTTCTCATGCACAACCAAATCTATATATCATAATCTAGAAGGATGATGACGATAGCCTAAAGGGTGAGACCCACATTGCCTTGTGGCATATTCCCTGTTTTATTCATTCCCATTTGGTGAGGCTGGAGGCTCCGTTTACCTTTTTGGCAAATTCGACTTGGAACGCTAACATTGCCTATGTGGCAATAATGCAATGCTAGCATTCGTCCATACAAGTTGTTCAAGATATAAATAAACTGAAGGCACTACTTCTATTACATCTTTTTGGAATTTCCAACATGATCAATAGCAAGTGGCACTGCACTTCAAAGAGCGCCGTCTTCGATTCCATCATCTTCAAGATGTCTTCAATTCAAACGCTTAAGTTCGCTTGAAGTGGTTTTTAGATAATTCGGAGTTATTTGATCTCGAACTATTCGAACCAACATTTGATAGTTTCCGGTAAGCTCAATTCCAATTCTTTCGAAAATAAACAGATAATACATAAATGCGGAGATAACCTCCTAACCATTTACGTGAACAGATTTCCTAATCATTTTTCTTAAAAGAGCACACAAGTTTATATGTACAGTAGCATCAACAATGATAACTGTACCATACGACTCTCGTGTTTTCTCCTAGATATTTTCAGAATTATAAACAAGTCCAGATTTGATAGTCGGTTATTTAACTAACAAATAAACAAACAATCAAACATAGTTTTAATTCCATGTGGAATCCACTGAGTCTGTTTTAATGATCTTCATAAATTAAATACTTTAATCATAACCAAGTATTTATACACCTATCTCGCCGGTGTATATATTCTGAAACTAGTTTACTTTCTATGTTTGGAAGCCCTTTCCATACATATACAATGGTATACGAATATTGACAAACACTTAAGAAAAATTTCTTGCTTCAAAACGTATTAAATGTGTAAAAAAAGTCATTCAAGAACATTATTTACTATAAACCCAAAACCCACTAATCCTTCGGTGTTAAGTATGGAAAGATAATTTTTAATTTCAAAAATTGAATTTAAAAAAAATTGGTCCAATTCGTATAAATCAAGGTTTTATAAACCCAAAACTTATTTTCCAAATTCCAATCTCTTTCAAATTTATAACTTCAATAAACCCTTCATTTAAAAATAGTTATCTTTTATAAAAAATTTATACTTTAAACAGTTTTTATTCGACAAATTAATTACCTTTAAAACCTCCCTAATGAACAAATTTATTATGTTTAAAACATCATTAGTAAATAATTAATTAGCTTTAAAACACTATAATGGATAATTAATGAACTTAAACATTAATAAATAAATGGTTAATTAACTTAAACACCTATTATAAATAATTAATAAATTCCAAAAATACCATTATTAAATAATTAACTAACTTAAGGTATCATTAATAAAATTAATTCATTAACTTTTAAAGTAACTTAAATGGAATAATTGATTAACTTTAAATATCACTATAAAAAAAGTAATTAATTTGTAATTAACATTTCTAAAATAATTGACTTTAAAATATCATTAATACAAAAATTAATTAACTTAACCATCTAAATATAGAAAAAACTTTACTTCCACATATTATAAAGTTAAAGTAAATTTCAAATCCATTTCTTATTAAATTTGGAAGGAGGCTTGGTGACCCCAAATGACACTTAAACGACTACCACTCATTTTCAGTTCAACAATCAGAATATATCATTAATATTTACATAAGCAACATATATATAAATAAAATTTAGAACTAACAAATAATAAATAAAACATCATCTATCCAAGTTAACCAACATATAAGTAGATGTCCAAATTTATAAAATAGCAGAACGAAGATTTATTCCGCTATATAAATGTCCGCAATAATCAACTTAGTTTAATATAGTAGAACAGTGTTTTATTCTCCTAATGGAATGCCGGTGATAAAATATAATTACCAAACAACGTAATTATTTTTTACCGGCCAAAGACATCAATCCCAACCCAGATCAAATATCTTCTTCCCAAATCAATCATCCCAATTTTAAATTCCCCAAATCAAAAACCCAAGGAGCCAAATTTTCATGCACGTTGCACACCACCACCGACCTTCAACCGCCTCGTCGACTGCCCCCACAAACCCAATCGCCTCACGTGGCTCGCTTGCATCCATCATCATTCCATCCAGTGCCTCTAAACATTTTCCGACCTTCAATCCACATATACGAAACACACACGCACGCAACCTAATCACTTCAATGCAACAACATCGATCGACGCTAGCCTCAATCGCTACCACCACCAACTCCGCCTTGCCCATCCCTATCTCCTACCAACTCCACGACATGCTTGACCCTCCATAGAGACGCCAACAACCACAAATACAAATGCAAACCTAAACCCAAACAAAACCCTAAACCGACCTATACTGACTAACTCCAACCACTGCTCAATTGCTGACCACCACCGCGTGTCTGCCCCGACCCAAGGTTTTTCCAACACCCATCGCCAACCCCCTCAACCTTTACCTCGTTAGAGAACCAAATCAGTTCAACTTAAAACCACGCCCACTCCCGACGCTTTAAAATCATAAGACTACCCTTAATCGTTTTAGCCTGTTATTATGGACTTATTATTATCTTAACTCGCCTTGGTTTGGCTACATTGATCGTTTTAGCGACTAAGTTATTAAGGACTTGCCTTGGTTTGGAAAACCTTAATCCTTAATAAATCCTTAATAACAAGTCCTTAATAACCAAACAAGGACATGTTATTAGTAACAATTTAAGGCAAGTTATTAAGGACTTGCTATTAAGTCCTTAATAACCACTCCCGACGCTCACAAATCACGAGACTACCCTTAATCATTTTAGCGAGTTAAGGTGAGTTAAGAATGCTTAGGTGAGTCAAAACTTGTTACTATCTTTAAAATTCCATTGTTAAAGATTTATGATATTTCTTCCAAAATATAATTCAAGGGTTTAAAAACAAATGTTGCTAAAACATTGTTTACTAAAAACACAAAACATATTCATTTAATCATTATCTTCAAAACTCTCCTTATAAAGTTTTTAACTACATTTAAGGGTTAAAGACAAGGGTTGCTAAAACAATTTTCACAACAAAACCAAAACCATTGACTTATATTTTTCTACTAAATAGCAAATATCTAATTATATTCCCAAGTATAATTAATAATAAGGGTTTAAAAGAAGTGTTGCTAAAAACACCGTTTACAACAACCCAAAACTATTTACTTATCCATTAATAACTTTAAACGTTTATTTAAAGACCAAAGCATATCCACACTTATTAATGAGGCAATACACTTTTAGGTAATTCCTCAAAACCATTTATTTTATCCCAAATGTTAAAATCCAAACTCCCTTTGTTATATTTATTAAATGCTTAATTTAATATTTAAAATATATATATATATATAGAAATATCTTTAAAATAGTTATTAATAAGTTAAAATAATTTCAAAACTACATAAGTGTATGATAATTATTTATATAGAACATTATGTAAAAATAAGGAATTTTGAAATAAATAGAACAACAAGATTTAATTTTAAAAGCTACTTAATTTAGAAATTCATAGTTAATTGTTAAAAATATATTTAAACTTGAAACCAATTTTAAAACCCTCCATTATAAGTTAGAAAACAATCCTAAAAATATTAGAGAAAATATTAAATTTAAACATCATTTTTAAAAAATTAATAGTTTCAAACAGAAAAGATAGCATTTCTATAAAATTCTACTAAAATAATTCGCAACAGCTCAAAAGTATGGCTGAAGCAAAGATAGCACAATAGAAGTGCAACCAAAAGTCCTGGGCTGTCGTTTAAGGTGAATTTGCTACAACTTTGCGCCTAGATTTCGACACTTAAACAGATGATTTTTGATTCACGCTTTTAAATAAAATAGAATACTTTGGGTAGTTGGAAACCATAAAGAAAAATTTCAAAGAATAACTTCCATTTATTTTAGAGAATTTCCCAAAAACAAGGTATTTTACCGAACTACACTTATAATGACTCTTTCTCTATAACTTTTTGCATTTCGTTCAGCTAGCTATTAAATGAATTAGGCTTCAATAATTTTCCAATAATAAAAATATATTATTTACTACATAAATATAAAAATAAACCTCCAAAGAAGTTTGTAGAAAAATATCATTTTTTCGCTAAATAAAAACAATCATTATAGCGACCTTTTTACTTCAATGTTTTGTTACTTTGATGTACTTCTTCTATAACTTTTCACAATTTGTTATTTGCTTTTCTAAACACTTATAGAAATCTAAATAATAACCGATCAAGTTATTATTAAGACATGTCATTAAATCTCCATTTTCATAAGTTACAGTTTAAGGGATTCAAAGTGCTTACAACTATTATCGCTATACAGACAATTCCGTATTCAATTCAACATCTTGTGTCATTCTCTTTTATACACATATATGATTCCAAATTCAAACCATATTACTAATAAACATGTATTAATATATATTTTGTAGTACCCAATTCCTTACATAGCGATAAACTACGATAGAAAACTTAGGGATCATATCAAGAATCTGTATCAAGTGTTTGCCATCAAGAATCTAGTGAAAAATCATTGTTCAGACAGGTGTATACTACCTTGAAATCATGTACTCGAATCTTAGATTGAGAGCTGTCTGAAAGTGGGGGTGAGTATACTAATGCACGTATTAATATAGTACACACGGATCGTGTAATATGGACTATAATATAAATGCGGAAAATAGATGATAGTAGCAAAGCAAAAAATAAAAATAGAAAAATCACACCAGAGATTTTTATACTGGTTCGGAGCACCGTCCTACGTCCAGTCCCAGATTCCTATCTGGATTTTCATTAATAACTATCTCGCTTCACCTGGAGGAACAGGTTTACAATACCCGAACAGCCGAACGGGATTTCACGCCTCTAACACACTGAGGACTTCAACACTTGCCTCTTACAACACGAGGACTTCAACAAAAACAAATACAATTGTTGTTGACAACTTGTGTTCTTGAAAACACGGATTTGTCACTAGTAGTACACCCTTCCTATAATCTTATCCTCAAAGAATATGAATGATGTTTTGTAAAGATTAAAGAAGGTATTTACTTATTGAATCAAAAGATATGAAATAATTTCAATGATTCAATAAGCTAAATTAATTTCTAGAATGCAGGAGTGTTAGAGATTAGATTAGAGAGCATATATGATCGTGTAAAAAACTTTTGTTTGAATCAATGATTTAGATGAGTATATATAGAGAAAAATAGTTGTAACTCTTTGTGAACAGTTGCCATTAAGAGTTATGATCATAGATGAAAGATAGGAGATGCAACCTTTGAAGAAGAGAAGTGTCTTTTGGAAAAGTTGCTTTCTGTTTAAAAACGGTCGACAGGTCAAAAATGGACCGGTAGACAGGAATTCAAATATATATACATTATGTGCATGTGTGCATGTTATCTGTGCATTCTGGGCAAAAACGGTCGACCACCTTATTTTCAACCGGTCGACCGGTTTAGTCCAATTTGCACAGTTAATGTGCATATGTATATATATTGAAAGATTGAAGTTATATGATTATTTGAGGATAGATTTTTAACATAAATTACTAACATACCAAATAATCAACCTCTAATATATGGAGCTCTTTGTGTTTCTTCAATGAATAACTTCTTTTTGTCGATCACGGCTTATTCCTTTGTCAGAAATCAAAACTCTATAAAAATCTTGACTCAACATTCTCCCCCTTTTTGATTGATGACAAAAATCTTGACTCAACATTCTCCCCCTTTTTGATTGATGACAACATATATCTGAAGTTCTGAATCTCCCCCTGAATATGTGATCTCCCCCTGATATTTTGTCTATATATATATATATTCCTGCAAATAATTGTTAGCACTTTCTCCCCCTTTGTCATCGACAAAAAGGAATAATAGATAATGGAATAATATAGGAGTATATCAACCAGAATATCCATTTTCCTCTTTTCTTTAGTAGGTCCTGCAAAAAATAGAATTAAGTCCATGGTACCCACTTTTTATAGGGTCCTAAGAGTTAGGTCTTAGGAGTCCAAACCCATACGGGTCTGGTATCCCCTTTATATACATAATTAGTATTATGATGCACAGTATTCATAAAATTCTGAATATATTTGTTCCTAATCAAATTGTTATTTGTTTTAGGAACCCATATTTTGATAGTCTTGACATCTTTCTTTTGAAATTTCACAACTGGTTTTGGTTTGGAATATAATAAACTAAGATTTTTCTTAGCTTCGGTTTTTTGTACTTTCTTCTTCCTTTTATTTCCAAGATGTTTCTTGGTTTCTTGTTTGTTATATCCCAAACCTTGTTTGTCTGATATAGATTGTGAACTTTCAATGATTTTTGTCAAATTTTCTCGACCTTTGTTAAAGTTAGAAACATTTTGAGTAATGTCATCAAACTTTGTTTGTAAACTAGCTTTTTCTAGGTCTAGAATTTTGACTTTTGCTTTAAGCTCATGATTTTCAGTAGTGAGAGCATTATTTTTCTCTTTTTGAGCTTCTATTTCTTGACTCAAAAGAGATATTTGAGAGTCAACATTAGATGATGATTCTTGAAATTTTTCAAGTTCTTCTTCTAATATTTTCTTCTCATCTTTTAACATATCTCGTTCAAACTCTGCTCTACTTAAGTCTGCTTTGACTACTTTTAATTGACGTTTTATGTCTTTATATTTGACTATCAATTCAACATTAATATCAAGTAATTCATCAAATGTAGGAATTTGTACCTCATCTTCTGTTGCCATAAAGCAAACATTAGCTTGTTCATTCTCCGAATCACTTTCACTTTCTGATGAAGATGACTCTGAATCATCCCATGTTACTGAGAAAGCTCGTTTCTTAGATTTGTCCTTTTTATATTTGAATTTGTCATTTTCTGACTTCTTCTTTTGTTCTGGACAATCTTTCTGCATGTGTCCCTTTTTGTGGCAGTTGAAACATTCTATAGCAGATGAAGATGGTTTATTTGATCCAGGTTTCCTTTTATTGTAACGACTGGCTTTTCGATATTTTAAGAATTTTTTGAATCCTTTCGCAATGAATGCCAAATCTTCGTCTTCAGAATCTGATTCATTTTCATCTTTCTCAACATGAAATGCTACATTTTTCTTTTCTTCCTTCTGTTCTTTTCTAGCCTGCAAATTTGCTTCATAGGACATTAAATTTCCTATCAATTCATCTGGCTTCATGACGGAAAGGTCATTAGCTTCTTCAATTGCTAATACTTTTCCTTCCCATTCATTAGTCAGAGAATGTAGGACTGTTGAAACAACATCAAAATCAGAATACTTTTGTCCTAACCCAATAAGTGCATGGTGAATAGTTTGAAACCGTGAATACATGTCATTGATTGTTTCATTTGGTTTCATTTTGAAATTTTGAAATTGACTTTTCAGCATGGCTATTTTGGCTTGTTTAACCTTGTTAGTACCTTCATGAGTGATTTTTAGCGTTTGCCAAATTTGATATGCAGTAGTGTAGATACTAACACGGTTATATTCATTTTGGTCTAATGCACAGAACAACATATTTATTGCTCTTGCATTTACGGCTGCTGCCGTTTTCTCAGCCACAGTCCATTCTGAATAATCAGTTGTTGGATTCACTATTTCTCTTTGAGTAGCATTCCAAGCATCATAGCTACTTGATTGCATAAAGAATGACATACGTGTTGCCCAATAACTATAGTTAAGACCATTGAAAAATGGAGGTCTTTGTGTCGATTGCCCTTCTGTGTAAGTGGTGTTTTGAGTGCTAGTACTTGCGTTATTTGCCATATTACAAGAATATATCAAATAACTGTGTTACGGTTATATGATGACCGTGCTCTGATACCAAATGAAAGTGCAGTGTGTATACAATTATATGTGCTAATATAGTATACACGGATCGTGTAATATGGACTATAATATAAATGCGGAAAATAGATGATAGTAGCAAAGCAAAAAATAAAAATAGAAAAATCACACCAGAGATTTTTATACTGGTTCGGAGCACCGTCCTACGTCCAGTCCCAGATTCCTATCTGGATTTTCATTAATAACTACCTCGCTTCACCTGGAGGAACAGGTTTACAATACCCGAACAGCCGAACGGGATTTCACGCCTCTAACACACTGAGGACTTCAACACTTGCCTCTTACAACACGAGGACTTCAACAAAAACAAATACAATTGTTGTTGACAACTTGTGTTCTTGAAAACACGGATTTGTCACTAGTAGTACACCCTTCCTATAATCTTATCCTCAAAGAATATGAATGATGTTTTGTAAAGATTAAAGAAGGTATTTACTTATTGAATCAAAAGATATGAAATAATTTCAATGATTCAATAAGCTAAATTAATTTCTAGAATGCAGAAGTGTTAGAGATTAGATTAGAGAGCATATATGATCGTGTAAAAAACTTTTGTTTGAATCAATGATTTAGATGAGTATATATAGAGAAAAATAGTTGTAACTCTTTGTGAACAGTTGCCATTAAGAGTTATGATCATAGATGAAAGATAGGAGATGCAACCTTTGGAGAAGAGAAGTGTCTTTTGGAAAAGTTGCTTTCTGTTTAAAAACGGTCGACAGATCAAAAATGGACCGGTAGACAGGAATTCAAATATATATACATTATGTGCATGTGTGCATGTTATCTGTGCATTCTGGGCAAAAACGGTCGACCACCTTATTTTCAACCGGTCGACCGGTTTAGTCCAATTTGCACAGTTAATGTGCATATGTATATATATTGAAAGATTGAAGTTATATGATTATTTGAGGATAGATTTTTAACATAAATTACTAACATACCAAATAATCAACCTCTAATATATGGAGCTCTTTGTGTTTCTTCAATGAATAACTTCTTTTTGTCGATCACGGCTTATTCCTTTGTCAGAAATCAAAACTCTATAAAAATCTTGACTCAACACTGTCATGCGAATAAAATGATCTACATGAAACTCATGCACTTAACTCAGTTGGTTACTCGACCACACCAATTTCTTTCTAATTCTTATTTATTTACACAAAATCATTTCTTATGTTATATTAAAAATCATTTATACAATGTTTCTTAAAATAGTACTAAAGTTTATAAATATTTCATAAAGACTTATCTATATAAAATTTTAGTTAATTACATAATCATTCCAAAAACCATGACTTTTTAAATAATATCCATAAATCATTAAATAAATTTCTATAAACATTTTTATAGCATCCTAAGAGTATATACAAAACATTCCTTTTCAATTTTACTTTCTAAAATTTTGACGAAGACCAAAATGTAAATTTGGTTCCTATAATTGAGTCAACATCTAAACTTCTTATCCATCGGGTTAGGCAAGTAGCTAGGTAGAGTAAGACTCTGGTATCCATACTCAAGACTAGAGTCTACTTTCCTTAGATAACCCTAAAGTAAAGATGTTTATTAGTTAGCCCAATAACATCGAGTGTTCTTAACAAGGATGCTCAATAACTTTTAAACTTGTTTTAATTTACTATCTTTTCAAACTAAGGGTTATAAAAGTTTTACTTTTATATCTTCATAAAAATACTAAGCTTCAATTATATTAATGCGGAAGTTCCTGAATATCCAAAATTGTCGAAAATTTTATTTTATTTCAATAATTGAAAACTAATAGCATACCATAACAAGATGCACAACCAAACTGCCTTAATGCATAGGATACACGAGTCCATATATCTTTATTAAAAAACTTAAGAATCAACCAATGATTTTATTTTAAATCATTTGAAATAATAATATATACTTATTTCATTTTGAATATCATATCATACTTTTTTGGATTAAATCAAAATAGTTTTCAAAAGCAATTTCAAAAATATTTTCTTTAAAAATCAATGGAAAATATTTATATAGATTGAGAAACAACAAAATGATACAAGGAACAAGGTTCTACCAAATAGTATCATATATCCCTTTTACTAAGAAGTGTATTACCTAAGAAAAGTGCTTTCCAACCAAACACATCTCCTGCGCAAATTTTTTTAGTCACTTTGGAGCCATTCGAACCAGCTAAAATTAAAATAATTTATTTTCCGAATCGATTTGTTGTTCCAAGAGTAATATCGTACCTGAACAAATCTTAAAACTTTTAATAATAGTCCTTTAGAATAGTTTTAAATAGTACCATTATTATTTTCTCAAAAACCTTAGAAACCATTTCCAAAAACACAGGGATTTAAGTTCACAAATTCTCAATTTAAATCCTTTATAATTCATATTTATACTAACCATATTTATATAAGTAATATTTATATAAACCTTATTTATACAAGTGATATTTGTATAAATCATATTTATATAAGTCATATTTATATAAATTTACTTTCTTGTATTAAATCAATCCATAAGCATTTACCTTTTTAATATCTTACCTTCTTTTGGATTATATTAAGAACTTTTTATTAAATTTAACCTTTTAACCCAACATTATCATCGAATGTCTTATAGTCAGATTGTGGAACTTAATTAAAAAGGAGTTCATTTCAATGTTTCCATATATTACTATCTACCTAACCCATATTGTGAAAAAGGTAAATTCAATAACCATTGGCCAATGCTCAGAAACTGGTCGAGCATGACTGATCAAGCAATAAATGATATAATTTAATATTATCATTTCCTAAAAAACAAATATATTATAAATAACTATATTAATTATTTGAAAACTATCCTATTATATAAAATATAATCCTAGATAAAATTATTTCTTTTACCAATTTTAAAGATAATAATGTGTCAGTTTGTTCTGTTTAAGTTTTTAGGAAACCCTATCGATAACGCTGATCAGACGCATCGGCCAGAATCCCAAAGCACTCAGCATACCAATTATCATAATACAATATACTGTTATAACACTAACAAATACGCTCTGATATGTACAATGCACTCAAACTCATAATAATGCATTCCATTACCTTATCTCTTAATGAGTTACACCCAACCAAAGCCAAGGTTCTTGCTTAACTTTCAGCTCTAAAACCAAAATGTAATGAAATGCCCTTTCGACCTTCGAACGTAGACACTAACACATCCATGTTATTCACGTGTTGAGCACCCAAGTGTTAGAAAGGCAAAACGTTAAGGTAAAATAAAAGAAGAAAAGAAAAAAATATGAAAGAAGAGAACATGATATCAGAATCCCAAACGGAACGATAACGCATAATACCAAAATAATACTTCAACAATGGAAAACTATATAGATACAATTCAGAGTAGACTAACCTATCACTGGCCTAGATAGTTATAACAACATGTCCTCACAATTGCTGATATAAAAATAAAAAAAAGTATTGCAATGAAAATTAAATCTATGGTAGGTAATAATCCAATTCCTATCTCCAAGTGCTCCAACAATCATCAATGAAATCAGGGAATATACACGGGGTTGACCCAAGCATTATAACAAGAATAACACATGGATCAGTCTAGTAAACCAGCGTGAGAAGACTCAATGAAATTTGAATTACTATACTAAACCCTTTAAATAATAAAGGTATCTTGTAAGACCATGCCACAAACAAACACGAACGAGTTTTTACCTTACGATAACCGAACCATTTTATAGGAAAATTTTGTGATATTATAATAATATCTAAGGTGTTCAATATAAATGTAACGACCTGAAATTTTAACGATTTTAATAATGTAATTAACTGAATTTTTGCTTGAAAATAAATAATAAAATTTTGAACCGAAAATTTGATATTTGGAATATGTCTATTTAAACATAGAAAAGGGTAAATTTTCATTAGAAAATATGAAAGTTAGTTCTATTGTGAAATTTCCAATTTCAATTTAAAATCAGTTAATTCGATGAAAATAAATTATTTTCGAAATCTAAATATTTTTATATGATAAAAATGTAAATCATCTTCTGAGTGAGATGTCGCAATTCGTTTTGACAAATTTGGACCGTTCTAGACCTAATTTATCTTATTTTCGGCATTTTAGCGGCATTTTTGGCAACATAAAAATCGACTTTGATAGGATGATCATATCACTTATATCTATGTATCATTCTGTTTGACTCCTTGTGATGATTTCCATAGCATTTTCATTTTTGCAATTCGACGTTCGGTACACGGCAAAATCGACAAAACGATTTGCCATATCAGTTTCGTATTTGGGCTTTTGGGTTCTTGTGTCTATTCAATTTTTCCCCCAGGTAATCTAACAAACACTTGTTTTCAATTATCTCCTGTGATTGGCTTTTTCTATTCCCACTGCAGAATATTTATTTCTGGTCCGTTCATTTTCTTCACCTCTCTACTCTTCGTTATGCCTGTTGCTTTTGAAACAAATGATAAATATATAAAGTCAACATATATGTTTGTATCGAGAAGCTGCTTCTCCATTTTCCTTGTTGCATGTGAATCTTCCATCGCCGCATATAAATCCTTCCTCGACAAAACCCTCCATCTAACACTCGCTACTCCACTCACATCTCCGCCCTTAGCACCTCTCTATCCGTGTGTGCCGTTCTTTCTCCACAAGTCAACACCTTCTCCTCCATATTTTGTTTTGGAATATATATATATATATATGTATATATATATGTATGTATGTGTGTATATGCACACACACGTATGTGTGTGCGGGTTATATATACAAAAGCCATTTTGCCTATGAATCTCAACCTGCCGCTCTTCCTTCTTTCGAGCCCGTGCAAATTCCCTCCTTCACTTTTTGAAGCCAACTTCCAACGCATTCATTTTCCCATCCTCCTTTTGCATCGACCCACTCGACTGCTTCTCTCCCATCTGCTATCGTTCATCACCCCATCATAGACGACCCATGCATTGCAACTTAGTTCTCTTGAGACCCGCGCCCCTCTTTCCTTCACATCGCGTCACTTTGCAGCCCACGCCAAGCCTTCGATCCCTGCTACAACATCATGCCTCCCTCCTCTCTACCGTTTGAGCCTTCCCATCTCTCTGCTTATTCTTTCTTTTGAGGTTATTTGATATAAAGCTTGTATATATTTATATAATATATCATTGTCTGCATATCTAAAGCTTATATATTTTGTAGTTTTTCCAGTTAGCATGCTCTACTCTCACATACAACATCACATTGTTTGCATGTTGTAACACCTGGTATTTTCAACCATTCGCATCCGCACATGTCGGACTTGAATTGCTCAAAATACCGCGTTGTAAATAAAATTTGGCAAATCTCAGAATATACCGTAAATAAAAAATCACAGATCATGACACAGAGTAATAATAGTGCAGTAGAAGTAAAAGAGATAGTAGTTCATGAAGCTACTATATAAATATATCAGAGTTACATAAGATACAACAGAAGAAATAGAATACAACAGAAGTTTCAATACAATAACCAAGTACAAGCTGAATAGAACAACAGAACTGAAATAGATAGAACAAGACAAGCAGATAATCTCCAGCGATTCAAATCTCCAGAAGGTGGAATCCAAATCCGTGAATAACTCAGGCTGACCCGAGCGTAAATAAAAATACAAACACTCGAATCAGGACACATACATACTTATACAATGTAAACTAACTCAAGTGAACTGTAGTAAAGGTACAAGTAACTTAGAAGATGCTTGGGACCGCGTCCATCCTCTAAGGATCCATTAAGCTATTTACTATGTTGTAATATTGCACTTTTATAATAATGCCTATCAGTAAAATAAACTTACTTTAAAATAGCATTAAGGAGTGACCCAATATTCCCCTTAACACAAATAATGCCAGTAGTCTATACAGTACCTACATATCTCCTGATCGGGAGACTATGAGAAGATACTGCATAGGTACGACACAAATAGAAACTCGTAGTAAAGGCTCGATATGGTAGGTGACAAGGCACACAAGGCAATGCGAGGGTAGATATAACAATTACGACACTCAGGTTGGTGGAAACGCAGCAGCCACATACGCCATCCTCGGAACACATTCCCAAAATCGTAGGGGCGCCCAAATAATCACAAAAGCAATATAAGGTATCGAAGAAATGCATCCGACCAGAGGAGCTACCCCTTTTGGCCCGAGACCGCTCATGTTTCTGCCACCTTATGCCAACTCATGGGAGTTGGGTCCACGTAACATACCTCAAGGACGTCGCCACCATCCTACTTCATTCTGGAATCTCCACCGCGTACACGGTTGTCAAAATGGTTTCGGTATCGACAGAGAGTATGCCCATATTCGATCCCGGTCTCTTTGCCAACCAATTGTTATTATAACCCGTGGTTATAACTTAAAAATAATATTTTGTACTTCAAAAATATCATTTCAATCCAAATCTTTATCAAAATAAATTAAATCATTTCCAAACCATTTCAATATATCAACGTACCATATCTTTCAAATTCAAATATTTATCAAAATAAATATCAAGTCATTTCTAACCATTTCAATATATTAAATTATCATATCCTTTCAAATCTTCCTTTCAAATCATTTTTAATACATTAAAATATCATATCCTTTCAAAACTTCATTTCCAAATCATTTTAATATCAAAATATCATATCTTTTCAGAACTTCATTTTTAAATCAATTTAATATCAAAATATCATACCTTTTCAAAACATTATTATCAAATCATCATTTGAATGCAAATCCAAATATTCAACTTTAAATACCTTTTAAATTCAAAGATATCATTCATTTATTATCCTTTCAAATCACCTTTTAAAATGATTATATTCCAATTAAATTAATTTATTTAAACCATTTAAAAGTGAAGTTATTATTCTTTCAAATCAAGTATTCAAATTCAAGGTTTCAAACTATTCTGGGCTCATTTACTAAGTTAAAAACCATAAACAATGAAAATTTCAGCCTTTCACAGCATTTAGAAAAAGTTGTTATAAGTTATACTTGAAAACATTTTAATTTAGCAAAGAAAAACTGCTGTTAAATCTCATTTTAGTTGAATTTTAGTTTAAAACAGCAAAGACAGCATTTTCAGAAATGTTGTAATATCTCAGGTTTGAAACTAAAGTTTTTTATTAATTTCAGCAAAGACCGCAGACCACTACAGCATTTACAGAAATGTTGTAATAGGCCTTTATTATGTTTTTAGCCTTTTAGTTTCCTTCAGCAACTACAGCATTTCAGAACTGCTATATAGCCTTTTTATTAGGTTTTAAGTTCATTTACAGAAACCATAGCATTTCTGAATGCTATTAAAAGTATTTTCCAGATTTTATTGTATTTTCAGCAAATAATAAACTTCAATTTAAACCCTTTAAACATTATAAAATCATATTTTAACATTCAAAAATGTTCATTAACATACCTTTAACATATGATTTTTATAAACCAATTTCTTATAAATAAATCCAAATTTCAAAAACTCCACTTATTAATTCAAGTGTGTAATTTCCTTTTCTTCACTTTTCAGCAAATAAAATTAACACTTAAACTTTAAATTACCACTTCACAAAATAAACTAAATTTCATAATGATTTCATTTAACTAAAACCTTTAATTAAACCAAATTTCACATTTTCAAGCTAAGTTGTATTTTAAAATTACACATTTAAGCATTTATTTATTTAACCATTTAAATTCATAGAAAAATCAATAATACTTTAATAAATCACTTAAATTAAAATTTAAATCAAATTATCATATTTACCATTTTCCAAATATAATTAAATTTCCTTCTTTATTTATTTATATAACTCAAATTTCCTTTTTAAACCAAAAACCCAAACTTCCAGACTCAAGTTATATTTCAATAATTCAATTTAACCATTTATTTATTTAACATTTTCCATTTATAGAAAAATCATAAATCCTTTATTTAAAGCACTTTAAAATCTATTCAAATCAAATTATCATAAATTTACATTTTATACCACTTAAAATTTTATTTATATAAATTAAAGATCATTTTAAAACCAAAATTTCCAAATTTCCAAACTTAAGTTATATTTCAAAGATTCAATTTAACCATTCATTAATTACATTTTTAACTCATAGAAAAATCATAATTTCTCTATTTTAAAACATTTCAAAATATATTTAAATCAAATTTCATAATTTTACACTTTTAAAAATATTTAAAATATTTAAAATACTTTATAAAATAACCACGGGCCTATATATAGTTTTATAACCTAGGTCAAGTGATACTGATATATATCATTTCAATCTGCAGTTTAAAAAGAAAAATTCGGGTTCTATCATTTCAAACCCGCTGTCCCAAGTTAAAACAAAATAAATAAAAATCGTTTAGGCCTATCAGTTCAGCCCATAACGATTTTTTCCTATTCTAAAGTCCGTTCGGGTATGTTCATTTCAACCCTTAATGAACCTGATCTACAGGGAACTTGCAGTGTGATAAACATATATAAATGAACAGTTAACGACATGTAACTGTAACAGATGAGATGACATGTAAATTAACAGGTGTAACATCATATATAAATATTCACAGGTGGTTATAACATCACATTTGATTCTACATATTAAATTGTTATCGCTTCACAATTGCATAAGTATAAAATATCGTGTGAGATTTACTCACCTCTTTGTGCTGGAGATTGCAATGCAAATGACACAACGGAATCAAAGGCACAACAACAAGACTACGTATTTGAGTGGAGAACGAGATCCAATGCTGAGACGACCCGACTTTCTTAGCACGGAAAATCGCATCATCTTTAAGAAAGAAAGGGATAGAAAAGAGAAAAGATAGCGAAGAAGAAGAAGAAACAACACATCAGAATCTAAACAGTGGAACGAATAAATTATATTAATGACATAAAATATTACATAGTTTGCAATCATTATAAGAGTACACCGATATACGACACATACTAGACAGTTATAAACACCTGTCTAGTATTTACAACATAATACAATACAGAGACAACACAGAACACACAGCGGAATACTATATATCTAACGCAGAAGCCTCCTGCTCCATTGCTCCTCCACAATTCGTCAAAGCAAACCTGAATCCCTTGGCTACTCATAAAAATTTGAGTACCCAAGAGTTTAAGAAAACAAAGAATAAACTTCGGGTCAGTCATGGGTCTGGTGTGAGTAACAGGTTAAAGTTGCTTAACTTTAAAAAACTTTTGAAAGAAAGGTATCACGTAAGACTTCCCACACATAAACATGGAAAAGTTTTTACCTTACGCTAACCAAAACATTTGATAGGAAATCCAGTGATATTATAATAGTGTCTAGGGTTTTCAAGTAAAATACAGAAATAGCTAGAATGCTTACATCTCACGTTCCAACATAGTTGGGCACAACTAATACGTACGGCACTTATTGGATTTTGGATTTCATCAATGGCAGGGCTACTAGGGTACCGCCCGTCACAGTACGTGGCCTAGATCAACATACCGAGGAGTACGCCCGCTCCCCTGCAACACAAGGCCGGACCCATTCCTTACTGAATAGTTCCAAACAAGACAACCCCGCAGTTGGTGCGCAATTCCAACTGCCTACACAGCCGAATAAATAGGGACCTCTAGACAGTGGAAAATCTTGCTCTCCAGTGGGGGCTACCCACGAAGCCTTGCTGCACCTCCCCTGTTTTAGCCATTCCCGGTTGATGAGGCTTGAGGCTACAATTACCTTTAGAGAACACATCTCTTAGAATGCTCATCATCCACCTGACGATGTGCTGAAAGCATTCAATCCATACAAGTTCGTTCCGGGTTCGAACGAAACCGAAGGCATTATCTCGTTACACTCATTTTGGAATCACCCTCAGAGTTAACGACGACAACCCTTGCACTCTGAATCTTTATCTCGAACCTATAAGTACTATTTCCGTCAAACTCATTACAGAATCACCCACAGAGTTATACAGACGTAAAGCCCTTACACCTCGTGTCTCCACTCTTCACATAAGATTCACGACCTATCGTTAATTTGAATCGATGTGGTTTTCGGATATCCAAATATGGAAACCCGATCCCGGTCTCATCGAAATCCAAAGCGTGTCTTTTAGGTCCAAGTTGTTTTAGAGTTTAAAACAATTCAATTACATTAACTATATACACACAGATAGATAATTCATAGATTCGCAACAGATAATTATCATTATCATAACCATAGATAATTCACATTATCACTATCAAAAGACATCTATATCATCATCACAATGCAACCAATGCACCCATATCACTCAACATTATTAATCTCATAGCTGAGATTCAAAACCATTCAAAGCAACCAGTAACAACCATTCATAAGCAATGATCTAAAAATCATACTATCTATAATTAATTTAAATTAAATTAATTACATCATCTCTAATTAATTTTTAATGAATTATTATCACAATATAAACCTTTCTTACATTATCATTAATTAATTACAAATTAATTAATTGATTAACCTCTAATTTGTCATCTTAATTAATGAATCCTGATTAGTTATACTTTTATTAATTTCACAAAATTAATTACTCTAAACCAAATACAGTAATTAACCTTTAATTACTTCATAAATTAATTAACTATAATTAATTACATTTAACCTTAATTAATTACAATTAATTAATTACACTTAATCACTTATTAATGATTAATTAATCTTAATTAATTAATCTTAATTAATCAATCTTAATTACTTCATTAATTATATTAATTAATGATTCTTAATCATATTTAATTAATTACTCAATTAGATTAATTATCTTCAGTAATTAATCTCACTTAATCCATAATTATTAATCATTTTTGATTAATCTCAATCTGTAATTAACTATCCTTAATTACTTATCAAATTAATTACTCCTTAATTAACTTCTTTAATTAATTCCTTGATTAATTATACAAAATAATTTAATCCAAATTACTTTTACAATCCCAACATTATCCACTAATTACATATAGAAATTATCTTTAATTACTTCACTGAATAATTCTACTTCATTAATTACATAAAGTAATTATTATCAACCCAAATGATTAAAATTAATTAAACTTAATTAATTAATTTAAACCAACCTTAATAAACTTCATTAATTACATTAAGTAATTAGTGTCTTAATTACTTTTATTTAAGTAATTAAACTTAAATAAATTTCACAATTTATTAACATTAATTAATTGATTTAATTAATTATTGAAAATTAATCATATTAATTAATTACTAAATAAACCTTAGTTAATGACCATCATTAACTATTATTAATTCTTTAATTACTTCACTGATTAATCTCTAATTTAAATTAATTCAAATTATTAATTATAAATTAAATAAATAATCATTCCTTAATTATCTTATTTATTTAATTATCTTAACACCTTAATAATTTCTAAGAAAAATCCACTTCTTGTTAATAATTTTATAAATATTAAAGTGTACTTAGAACATTTAAATTCAAATTTCAAAAACTCAAAATGATATTTATTAAAGCATTATCCAACTTAAATTCCATTTATATTCTTTTCAAAATAAATGTAAATAACATTTATTACTTATAACTAAAACTTATATAAGATAAGTCTTAATTTACTTAATTTAAATATAAAAAAAATAAGTTTTTAATACATTACTATTTAAATTGCAAATTCTAGTTAACAAATCATTTATCTTTCTATTATAAATCTTTTATAAATGACTTCATTCAAAAAGGAAATCAAGTTTAAAATATTTGTTTGAAACAAATTTACTCTAATAAACAATTTAAATTTAAACTTGTTTGAAAACATCAAAATTTTAAAACTTATTCAATTATCCAGATTTTAAACACAATACATTTGAACCCATTTCTTATTTAAATCATTTGAATTTAAACTTGATTTAAACTTTTTGATTTAAACCTTGATTTTAAAACTCTTATTTAAAATACAAATTCATTTTTAAAAACCTGAAGATTTAAATATCTTTAAGAAAACCGAACTTAAATTTGAAATTCAAACTGCTTGTTTAAATCAGGTTTCACATTTTCAAAATGAAATTCAATTTCCAAAACTGTCAGGTTTTCTTCTTCCTGTTTTTATTTAAAACTAAAAACCCACTTTTAAAATTTAAAAACCTATAAGATTTCAAAACCATTTGAAACTATAATACATTCTAGGTTTAAACTTGTTTTAAATCTTATCATTACAGCTTTAAATTCATTTAAATTTCATTTAAATTAAAAACTTCAGACAGTTTGCAGAAAAACTACAATAACTACAATTACCCGAGCTAAAAATATTTTGCTTCGAGTTAGTCAGGCCATTCCTTCGAGCAAACATCCAAAAATCTCGAGTAAAACTCGAGTCAAAAACACTGCCGTACCCAGATTTCCACAGAACGCCAAATATGCACGGTGCACGTGCACCGTGCCTCCGGTCGTCTCCATCCACCTCCGGTGGTTTCCAAACATCCACGACCATCCTCACAGCCCCATACGATCATCGCCTCGCCCCTATTCATCTCGAATTTGAATTCGAGTTGCATTCCCAAAACCTGGAACATCAGAAAACAGGTTTCACCCCCAAACCTGTAACACCCTCATCCTCCACCTTCTGACCGCCGGCATGTTAGCGACTTCGGCCACGAGTTCATCCACCAACCTACTATCATCCCCCAGAAACTCAATCAACTCGATCCTCCCAACAGGCCGTACTGACCCAAACAAGATGCCTAGTTAAAACGAGGGCAACAGGAGATAATCCACCACCACCGCTTCCATAGTGATTCGCCTACACTTCCACCATTTTTTCCCTACTCACCGATCACCCTTCCACCTCCATGAAGAAAGCCCGACCTCCAAAATCAACAGATCACCAGAAATCATGAATTTTCCCTTTTCTGTTCATACAAGAACTTCACCTAAATCTTATTGCTAAAATTCTTGATTTTAGTATTAAAAATCTAGTTTTTAATTAGGTAATCATTTTGTAATCCTGAATCAATGATTTAAAAAGTTCGAATTTTGACTTGGATTAAATTTGCTCTGTTTTTTCTTGATTTTCAAAGATAATACAAGTCATTTTAACTTGAATAAATTTTTAAACCTTAATTCTTGATACAACAAACATATTTTGTTTGAATCTTAAATACTAACATTGGTTACATCACGTGATAATGGGTTTTGAACAATTTCTAATCCTGGAAATTAAGAACAGTATAGTGTAGAGACCACAGCATGCACACAAAATATATCTATTCATATATACATAGAAGGTCTACTAAATAAAAAAAACACATACTTAACAAAGAAATTAACATGCAACAGATTTAAATACTTAAACTCATTAAAAGTGATGTTACTCACCAGATTTAAAATGAAGGCAGAGCTTTCCAGATTTGAAAAACAGGTTGATGAAAAGCTTTTGAAAACTTTGAATCTCTAAAAACTGAAACCCCTTTGCTTGAATTAAAACTTTGTACTTGAAAAATGAAGTTGCTTGCTTTGATTAGAAACTCGAATGTGTTGTTTAGATCCCAGGTTTGCTTTGCATGCAGCTTGGTTCCAGATTGCAGAAAAATGAACTACTGGTTGGTCATTTAATTTATAAACTGCATGCATGCTCTTATTTGAAAAGATTCAGATATTTGTTCATCCCAGATTGAAGAAATTTGATTTGAAAAATAAATTTCAGGTTTACTTGCATTTTCAAATTGAAGATGGTTTTGGGTTTTGAAGGGAATTTTACAGATTTTTGTTTTGAACAGATTTTGATTTGAACAAAAAATGATTTGCATGCAGGCTTTGTTTCAGGTTTGTGGAGTGGATTTGCAGATTTGAATTGTAAAGTGATTTACAGGGTTTTGTTGAAGATGATTTCAAATGTTTTTCAAAGGAAGTGTTGTGTTTTCTTTGCATTTGGATTTAGAAAAGGAATAAAAATGAAAGAGAATTTGTTTATATGTAAAAAGTAAAATAAAAATAAAAGAAAAATAAAATAAATGACACTTGTCTTTAATTCTAACATTTGTCAAGATGTAATGTTTATTGATTACACATGTCTCTTTTTAAAGTTAATTAGTTATAATTAGGTTAATTTGTATTTTATTAAATGTTAATACAAGATAAATGTAAATCCATGTTTAAATAAATTAGTTAACATGTATTTATTTACATGTATATAAATTTTAAAATGAATAAATCAAAGTTTATTTATAAAATGAAACTTATACAAATATTTCAAAATCAAAACAAATTAAAAATACTTATACTTTAAATTTTTTAAATACTTTGAATTCAAGTTCAAAATAAATTTTGAAATCAAGTTTATTTACAAATATAACTACACAATTTTAAATTTTGAAAAACAGTTATTTTTATTAAAAAGTTATTTGTTAAAACAATGGATTATTATACATTTTTAAAAATAACAAAATAACAACATTTGATAACCATAAATAACTTATAAAAGAAATTATTTCCTTTATTCATAAATTATTTATTTTATTCAATCATATCAAAATAACTCTTATTGTTGTTTATTTAAATTTAAACTTGAGTTAAACATCTTTTTAATCATTCAAATAATTTACCTCCTGTATTTAAAACCATATTTATTTATTAAATAACTTTTTTTTTAAAAGTTTAACTTTTAAATAAAATAATAATTTCTAATTTTTACTAAATATATATTTTTAGGAAACCAGTTTTATTTATTAATTAAATTTAAAACAATATCTATTCACAACATATACAATATTCTATATATATTATAAATAGTAAATAATTTATTAGATTTAAAAAGATAAAATCTATCAATTAGCTATTTATTTTATTGGATTATTAAATTAATTCAAATCTTATTACAAAGATTATCAAATCAATTTAATTTTTATTTCAGATTATTAAATTCATATTGCTTTCAAATTCCGAGTCATCACATTTCTCCCCCCTTAAAAGAATTTCGACCCCGAAATTTAAAACAAAGGTAATTTAATAATCTATTTAAAGATTAAATTTTAAAACACAAGCATATACCAATGATATGCTAACAACCATAGCAATCAATTCACCTAATCAAACAAATCTAATTTTCCAGAAAAATTCTGGATAAAACTTTCACGAGTTTCCTCGGTAAAAATATCGGGATACTCGCTCTATAGATTCCAAACAATCAATACTATTAAGCTACAGAGCTCCTATTCATCTAGATCTACAGATCTAGACAACATATCAGACTACAGACGAGTCTGACTCAACAACCAACCTCTATAACTGCTGGTTCTAAAATTAGAGATAGACCATACACGTACTTCCTCAGAGATACGTGAAACTCATCGAATTCCAGTTATCCAAACTTACAATTCAATCCTGAAAAACCAAACACTGATCCAATCAAAACACAGATGAGATCCAAACATCACTGAGCTAGCTTTCCAGATTTACCAAAACTTATAGCTCCTGAATCAGAGAAAACTCCAACAATAACGAAATCTCCAACTTCGAATTCCAAATTTCTCCGTCCCTCCACAAAAGTTTTAGGCAAATCCTAGGCTGCCAACATCCAAACTAATCAGCTCAACCCTTGCTGATTCCTCTAGAAACAATCAGAACTAAAAACAACCCAACACAAAGATCTCCTCAAGATCTATCCAAACCAAAACACAATTCTACTCCATCAACAGCAGAAGACTACAAACTTCTTCTAATCCGGAAAAGACAATCAAAAACACCTCCAAACAGCTTCCGCTGCACCACTCTGATCCGAAGTAGATAAGAAAATACTTACCAAAAACACAAACGCTAACTGGACATCACCTTCCAGAAATATGGTTCAACAGATCCATAAAAGAAAACTTAGAAATTTCCCTGAAACCTGAGTTTCTTCATCAAACTCCATCTCTGGGAATCATCCTTCGACTAAACAGAACTACCTGTTCCACTCCTGGAATACTAGTCGATAAGAAAACTCAATCTCCAGATGCTGACAAACCTTTATCTTTCCCAGAAAACCTCCAGAAAATCTCCAACAATCCAAGAGAACACTCAAACAATCGCAAGTCACTTTTGCAATCAACCCAAATAAATTTCCAAAGAAAACCGTTCCCTCTTTACCAAGCAGAACACCTTACACTGGTCTAGTCAATCCATTGAAGAACGGATTCGCTCTGCTGCTTCTGAACTCCATCTCCAGAAAAACTACTCAGCTAAGACCTCCCTATCGGATTACAGAACACTCCGAGCTGTACTACTGACACCAATTCCAAACTTCCTAATCCAAAGCCCTTCGATAAACTCGGACTTCAAAGCTAACCACAACATCCTGCTGACTCTAGTTACAACATCGAAGCAGAATACTTGCAAAACTTGTTCCAAAGAAAACATCCTTGGAAACAATCCATGGTCGCTGCATCTCATCACGCAGTTACAACTTCCTGAGGTATCAAAATACCATCACTTGCTCTAACCCAATCGAACAGATCAAACTCTACTCACCAACTCTGTACTTCAAAGATGTCTCCGAACCTTAACAGGTTTCCTTCAGAGATCGATGAAATACTTCAAAACAAAAAAACTTCTTCGAGACGGTATTAGGTTTACAGTCTCGACAGATACACTTCCAACCTCAAACATCAGACTCCAATCAAGGGTAGTAATCGTGTTACAAACACTACTACCATATCTACCTTTATAGCCTACATTGGAAAACCTGAACAGGTAACCCTACAGATAGGTAGAAATAGATAAATAATATAATTATATATAAAATTACAAATACGCTCTCTCTAGATAGACACCACTCCAGAGCCTAGGTATTCACTCAACCTAATGCTCTGATACCAAATGAGACGACCCGACTTTCTTACCACGGAAAATCGCATCATCTTTAAGAAAGAAAGGGATAGAAAGGAGAAAAGATAGCGAAGAAGAAGAAACAACACATCAGAATCTAAACAGTGGAACGAATAAATTATATTAATAACATAAAATATTACATAGTTTGCAATCATTATCAGAGTACACCAATATACAACACATACTAGACAGTTATAAACACCTGTCTAGTATTTACAACATAATACAATACAGAGACAACACAGAACACACAGCGGAATACTATATATCTAACGCAGAAGCCTCCTGCTCCATTGCTCCTCTACAATTCGTCAAAGCAAACCTGAATCCCTTGGCTACTCGTAAAAATTTGAGTACCCAAGAGTTTAAGAAAACAAAGAATAAACTCCGGGTCAGACATGGGTCTGGTGTGAGTAACAGGTTAAAGTTGCTTAACTTTAAAAAAGTTTTGAAAGAAAGGTATCACGTAAGACTTCCCATACATAAACATGGAAAAAAATTTACCTTACGTTAACCAAAACATTTGATAGGAAATCCAGTGATATTATAATAGTGTCTAGGGTTTTCAAGTAAAATACAGAAATAGCTGGAATGCTTACATCTCACGTTCCAACATAGTTGGGCAAAACTAATACGTACGGCACTTATTGTATTTTGGATTCCATCAATGGCAGGGCTACTGGGGTACCGCCCGTCACAGTATGTGGCCTAGATCAACGTACCGAGGAGTACGCCCGCTCCCCTGCAACACAAGGCCGGACCCATTCCTTGCTGAATAGTTCCAAACAAGACAACCCCGCAGTTGGTGCGCAATTCCAACTGCCCGCACAGCCGAATAAATAGGAACCTCTAGACAGGGGAAAATCTTGCTCTCCAGTGGGGGCTACCCACGAAGCCTTGCTGCACCTCCCCTGTTTTAGCCATTCCCGGTTGATGAGGCTTGAGGCTACGATTACCTTTAGAGAACACATCTCTTAGAATGCTCATCGTCCACCTAACGATGTGCTGAAAGCATTCAATCCATACAAGTTCGTTCCGGGTTCGATGAAACCGAAGGCATTATCTCGTTACACTCATTTTGGAATCACCCTCAGAGTTAACGACGATAACCCTTGCACTCTGAATCTTTATCTCGAACCTATAAGTACTATTTCCATCAAACTCATTACGGAATCACCCACAGAGTTATACAGACGTAAAGCCCTTACACCTCGAGTCTTCACTCTTTACATAAGATTCACGACCTATCGTTAATTTGAATCGATGTGGTTTTCGGATATCCAAATATGGAAACCCGATCCCGGTCTCATCGAAATCCAAAGCGTGTCTTTTAGGTCCAAATTGTTTTAGAGTTTAAAACAATTCAATTACATTAACTATACACACAGATAGATAATTCATAGATTCGCAACAGATAATTATCATTATCATAACCATAGATAATTCACATTATCACTATCAAAAGACATCTATATCATCATCACAATGCAACCAATGCACCCATATCACTCAACATTATTAATCTCATAGCTGAGATTCAAAACCATTCAAAGCAACCAATAACAACCATTCATAAGCAATGATCTAAAAATCATACTATCTATAATTAATTTAAATTAAATTAATTACATCATCTCAAACTAATTTCAAATGAATTATTATCACAATATAAATTTTGCTTACATTATCATTAATTAATTACAAATTAATTAATTGATTAACCTCTAATTTATCATCTTAATTAATCAATCCTGATTAATTATACTTTAATTAATTTCACAAAATTAATTACTCTAAACCAAATACAGTAATTAACCTTTAATTACTTCATAAATTAATTAACTATAATTAATTACATTTAACCTTAATAAATTACAATTAATTAATTACACTTAATCACTTATTAATGATTAATTAATCTTAATTAATCAATCTTAATTACTTCATTAATTATATTAATTAATGATTCTTAATTATATTTAATTAATTACTCAATTAGATTAATTATCTTCAGTAATTAATCTCACTTAATCCATAATTATTAATCATTTTTTATTAATCCCAATCTGTAATTAACTATCCTTAATTACTTATCAAATTAATTACTCCTTAATTAACTTCTTTAATTAATTCCTTGATTAATTATACAAAATAATTTAATCCATATTACTTTTACAATCCCAACATTATCCACTAATTACATTCAGTAATTATCTTTAATTACTTCACTGAGTAATTCTACTTCATTAATTACATAAAGTAATTATTATCAACCCAAATGATTGAAATTAATTAAACTTAATTAATTAATTTAAACCAACCTTAATAAACTTCATTAATTACACTAAGTAGTTAGTGTCTTAATTACTTTTATTTAAGTAATTAAACTTAAATAAATTTCACAATTTATTAACATTAATTAATTAATTTAATTAATTATTGAAAATTAATCATATTAATTAATTACTAAATAAACCTTAGCTAATGACCATCATTAACTATTATTAATTCTTTAATTACTTCACTGATTAATCTCTAATTTAAATTAATTCAAATTATTAATTATAAATTAAATAAATAATCATTCCTTAATTATCTTATTTATTTAATTATCTTAACACCTTAATAATTTCTAAGAAAAATCCATTTCTTGTTAATAATTTTATAAATATTAAAGTGTACTTAGAACATTTAAATTCAAATTTCAAAAATTCAAAATGATATTTATTAAAGCATTATCCAACTTAAATTCCATTTATATTCTTTTCAAAATAAATGTAAATAACATTTATTACTTATAACTAAAACTTATATAAGATAAGTCTTAATTTACTTAATTTAAATAATAAAAAATAAGTTTTTAATACATTACTATTTAAATTGCAAATTCTAGTTAACAAATCATTTATCTTTCTATTATAAATCTTTTATAAATGACTTCATTCAAAAAGGAAATCAAGTTTAAAATATTTGTTTGAACCAAATTTACTCTAATAAACAATTTAAATTTAAACTTGTTTGAAAACATCTAAATTTTAAACCTTATTCAATTATCCCGATTTTAAACTCAATACATTTGAACCCATTTCTTATTTAAATCATTTGAATTTAAACTTGAATTAAACTTTTTGATTTAAACCTTGATTTTAAAACTCTTATTTAAAATACAAATACATTTTTAAAAACCTGAAGATTTAAATATCTTTAAGAAAACTGAACTTAAATTTGAAATTCCAACTGCTTGTTTAAATCAGGTTTCACATTTTCAAAATGAAATTCAATTTCCAAAACTGTCAGGTTTTCTTCTTCTTGTTTTTATTTAAAACTAAAAACCCACTTTTAAAATTTAAAAACCTATAAGATTTCAAAACCATTTGAAACTATAATACATTCTAGGTTTAAACTTGTTTTAAATCTTATCATTACAGCTTTAAATTCATTTAAATTTCATTTAAATTAAAAACTTCAGACAGTTTACAGAAAAACTACAATGACTACAATTACCCGAGCTAAAAATATTTTGCTTCGAGTCAGTCAGGCCATTCCTTCGAGCAAACATCCAAAAATCTCGAGTAAAACTCGAGTCAAAAACACTGCCATACCCTGATTTCCACAGAACGCCAAATATGCACGGTGCACGTGCACCGTGCCTCCGGTCGTCTCCATCCACCTCCGGTGGTTTCCAAACATCCACGACCATCCTCACAGCCCCATACGATCATCGCCTCGCCCCTATTCATCTCGAATTTGAATTCGAGTTGCATTCCCAAAACCTGGAACATCAGAAAACAGGTTTCACCCCCAAACCTGTAACACCCTCATCCTCCACCTTCTGACCGCCGGCATGTTAGCGACTTCGGCCACGAGTTCATCCACCAACCTACTATCATCCCCCAGAAACTCAATCAACTCGATCCTCCCAACAGGCCGTACTGATCCAAACAAGATGCCTAGTTAAAACGAGGGCAACAGGAGATAATCCACCACCACCGCTTCCATAGTGATTCGCCTACACTTCCACCATTTTTTCCCTACTCACCGATCACCCTTCCACCTCCATGAAGAAAGCCCGACCTCCAAAATCAACAGATCACCAGAAATCATGAATTTTCCCTTTTCTGTTCATACAAGAACTTCACCTAAATCTTATTGCTAAAATTCTTGATTTTAGTATTAAAAATCTAGTTTTTAATTAGGTAATCATTTTGTAATCCTGAATCAATGATTTAAAAAGTTCGAATTTTGACGTGGATTAAATTTGCTCTGTTTTTTCTTGATTTTCAAAGATAATACAAGTCATTTTAACTTGAATAAATTTTTAAACCTTAATTCTTGATACAACAAACATATTTTGTTTGAATCTTAAATACTAACATTGGTTACATCACGTGATAATGGGTTTTGAACAATTTCTAATCCTGGAAATTAAGAACAGTATAGTGTAGAGACCACAGCATGCACACAAAATATATCTATTCATATATACATAGAAGGTCTACTAAATAAAAAAAACACATACTTAACAAAGAAATTAACATGCAACAGATTTAAATACTTAAACTCATTAAAAGTGATGTTACTCACCAGATTTAAAATGAAGGCAGAGCTTTCCAAATTTGAAAAACAGGTTGATGAAAAGCTTTTGAAAACTTTGAATCTCTAAAAACTGAAACCCCTTTGCTTGAATTAAAACTTTGTACTTGAAAAATGAAGTTGCTTGCTTTGATTAGAAACTGGAATGTTTTGTTTAGATCCCAGGTTTGCTTTGCATGCAGCTTGGTTCCAGATTGCAGAAAATGAACTACAGGTTGGTCATTTAATTTATAAACTGCATGCATGCTCTTATTTGAAAAGATTCAGATATTTGTTCATCCCAGATTGAAGAAATTTGATATGCAAAATAAATTTCAGGTTTACTTCAATTTTCAAATTGAAGATGGTTTTGGGTTTTGAAGGGAATTTTACAGATTTTTGTTTTGAACAGATTTTGATTTGAACAAAAAAATGATTTGCATGCATGCTTTGTTTCAGGTTTGTGGAGTGGATTTGCAAATTTGAATTGTAAAGTGATTTACAGGGTTTTGTTGAAGATGATTTCAAATTATAGTTTTTCAAAGTAAGTGTTGTGTTTTTCTTTGCATTTAGATTTGGAAAAGGAATAAAAATGAAAGAGAATTTGTTTATATGTAAAAAGTAAAATAAAAATAAAAGAAAAACAAAATAAATGACACTTGTCTTTAATTCTAACATTTGTTAAGATGTAATGTTTATTGATTACACATGTCTCTTTTTAAAGTTAATTAGTTATAATTAGGTTAATTTGTATTTTATTAAATGTTAATACAAGATAAATGTAAATCCATGTTTAAATAAATTAGTTAACATGTATTTATTTACATATATATAAATTTTAAAATGAATAAATCAAATTTTATTTATAACATGAAACTTATACAAATATTTCAAAATCAAAACAAATTAAAAACATTTATACTTTAAATTTTTTAAAAACTTTGAATTCAAGTTCAAAATAAATTTTGAAATCAAGTTTATTTACAAATATAACTACACAATTTTAAATTTTGAAAAACAGTTATTTTTATTAAAAAGTTATTTGTTAAAACAATGGATTATTATATATTTTTAAAAATAACAAAATAACAACATTTGATAACCATAAATAACTTATAAAAGAAATTATTTCCATTATTCATAAATTATTTATTTTATTCAATCATATCAAAATAACTCTTATTGTTGTTTATTTAAATTTAAACTTGAGTTAAACATCTTTTAAATCATTCAAATAATTTACCTCCTATATTTAAAACCATATTTATTTATTAAATAACTTTTTTTAAAAAGTTTAACTTTTAAATAAAATAATAATTTCCAATATTTACTAAATATATATTTTTACGAAACAAGTTTTATTTATTAATTAAATTTAAAACAATATCTATTCACAACATATACAATATTCTATATATATTATAAATAGTAAATAATTTATTAGATTTAAAAAGATAAAATATATCAATTAGCTATTTATTTTATTGGATTATGAAATTAATTCAAATCTTATTACAAAGATTATCAAATCAATTTAATTTTTATTTCAGATTATTAAATTGATATTGCTTTCAAATTCCGGGTCGTCACAAATGCTACAAATCTTGTGTTACAACCCAAAACAAAATCAAAACAAATTATAAATTCAATACACTTTGAAATGAAATAACTTTGGAATGAAAACAAATATGAATGCAATGACTTTTGCCTTGCTTTCTCTATTCTTTTGCACGGCCTAGGGGGTGGTTAGCTCTAGTTAAACATAGTATGGCTCAGGTTTGGGCTAGGAAATGCATGGCATAAGCAAGAACATGCAGGGGAAGTTACACTTGGGAAAGTGAAGGGGTTATAGCAACATAGGGTAGGTTTTTGTTCAACTTTGGCTCGGCCATGGAGGGTTTGGGCTCGGCCATTGGGGTGTGGGTTAGGACAGGGGTAGGAGGGGTGAGTAAGGGTCTGGACAGAGGTGGTGGTGGTGGAAATGGAAGTGGTTAACAAGTGGCGGTCAAACAACATGCTTTCAAGGCTTTAGGTTGCATTTTGGTGGATTTTATCATCATGGTGGGCTCGGCTATGGTCAAGGCTGAAGCGGTAGGTGGTGATGATGGCAGGGAAGAGGTGTAGGAGGTGGTGGCTATGGCTATGGAGTGGAGGCCAATCAAAGCAGCAAAGAAAACAAGGCAAAAATATAGAAAACAAGAAGAAAAAGGAAAAACAAGGTGGCCATTACCAAGAATATTTCCTAGCCATGAAGAGGAGATGAGATGGATGTTTTCTGTATGAAAAATAGAAATGAAATCACGGCTAAGAAATAAAATGCACAGCAAAACCAAAAATAAATGAAGAATTAAGGAAATTGAAAAGTCTAGTATTTGAAAAGTCATAGGAAAATGAAGAGTCTTGTCTCTTCAGTTTACCATTTCTTTTGAAACAAATAAAAATAATAATTTCAGTACATACATTTAAAAACCGAAAAAAGTGAAATAAAATGGAAATAAATAATTAAATTTAAAGAAAATAGAAAAAGAATTAAAGAAATTGCTTAAAAATTCAAAACAGGGTTCAAAAATTACAATTAAATCATCATAAGCTTTAGAAAATATCTACTTCATTTTAAAAATATTACAAAGCAAAAATTTGAAATAAAATAATTTATTTATCATTTCTAAAATGAAATAAATAATTAAATTGGAGAAAAATAGAAAAAGAACAAAAGAAATTGTTTTAAAATGGCAAACAGGACATGAACATTTCAAATAAATTACCACTAGCTCTAGAATTTTTTTTATTTCACTTTAAAACAAATAGAATGTCAAATAAATAAAATAATTAGAAACAAAATAAAGTGGGAATGAGAATAAAATAAGATTTTTTAGAAAATCGAAAAATAAATAAAGAATTTCTTAAATTAATTGAAGTTGGAAATTATAAATTGTAAAAAAAAAATACAACTGACATTGGAAAATGTCAATTGCACTTTCAAAATGTTTTAAAACCAAAATATATACAATACATGTTATTTTACCCATATAAACATAAACTAGAACATTACATGACCAATGAAATATTATTTATATAATTTAAAATAAACAATTTTGTTAAATACAGCAAATTTCACACAATAGTTAAAAAGGCATAACTTTCACATTATAATTCAGATTTCAACGAAACGAAAAACAGTGTTCTTAAAATTTTATTTCATTTCATAATAAAAGATAAAATTCAAAATTTCAAACCTTTAAATTTTAAATTTGAAAGTCAAAGTTTGACCATATTGACCAAAATTCACTTTTTGGAAAATATTCTTTTTAGTCATGTTTTGGTATGATAATTCATATCAAAATCAAAGTTTATATTTTAAAATGACAAAATCTATCCATTTAAAATAAATAAAATAAAGCTTTTAAATCATAAATTCATTTAAAATAATTAAAATATACAATTTAAATAATCACAAAATACAGGGTTGTTACACTTTCCCTCACTCAAAACTTTTCATCCCCGAAAAGGAATGAGGTACGGGAAAGCACAGAAAAGATAGAAACGAAATAAGATTAAGACAAGGTGACAAGAAGATTGAGATTATACCTTATAACTGTTGTTATAGGTAAGTTTAACAAAGTGAAGATGATCTTTCCAAGATTCTCCAGAATCAAGAACACAAGCACAAAAAAGGTGGATTCAAAATGAGTACCAAAGATTATCAAAGATTATAGAAAGATTTCTAAACAGAAAGATTATAGAAAGGTGTCTATACCAGTCTGTAACAAGATAAGGATAATAAGTACAATCAAAAGATAGTTTGAAAACAAAATAAGGAAACAAGTTTGAAACCATGGAAATTTCAACTTAAATAGAAAATAAATTTTTACACGAGTTAAATAAATCTTAACTATCTTAAATTTTATTATCTTATTATCCAATCATCTTAAATTAACAATTTTAAAACCATGGGTTTGAAAAATAATCATTTATTATACTCATAACGTACTTAATAAATTTAATTCTTCTTTATTCCTAATAAAAACTAAATTTATTCCTCTCAATATATTTATCACTTATGTTAAATATACTTACACTTATTATAACTGCTTTATTTTATTTTTAGTTCTTTTAACATTATATTATTGTAAGTTGTTCAATTACCCTTTATTATATTTACCTATGTTTATCTTTTTATAGCTAGAATTAAGTGTATAACATTTATTATAACCACTCAAATTTTATTTATAAAATCTTTTTATATTGTATATTATCCAATTACATTGTTAACTTCTGAAATTAAGGTAAGTTATATTTGAATGCAATTGTATTATACAAATAAAACTTTCCAATTAAATCATTTCATGCTTGAATATTCATCCAAAATATTGATTTTCTTTTTACAATTGAAATTATTCTTTAGAATAAAATTTAAGAATTAATTTTCCGATTTCTTCAAACCATTTAGAGATAAATAAATGTATGTATATAATTTATCAAATCAAATTTAAATCATGAATCTACATATATTATAAATCAAGTCATATTTTAAAAATTTAAATCATTTTGATTTCTCAAAAAAAAGGTATAGCAAGACTACAAAGCGGTCACGTCACCTCGAAACTCGAAAATGAATGTCGATGATGTCGCAGTCATTACCGAAATTATTTCCCAGCGACAAAGAGAAGAGTACTGATTTTTAGACTTTAAAATTCTTTGGAAACATATTCTTATTCGAGAATGTTTTAATGAATATACTTTAAAACTTAAACACCAGGTTTGAAACCATCGGAAATTAAATTCTCAAATTTTTTGTTTTTAAATCCATTTCAGTTCCCAAATCAATTTTTAAACAACTATTTATAAATTCATTTATAGAACAATAAATGATAAATCGGGTATTATCATTTCAAATAATCAATTTATTAAGTTCCATAAATTTATTTATATATCAAAATTTATTTCATTAACCAAATTTTAAAATAATATCGTGTCAGTTTGTTTTGTCAAAGTGTTTTAGAAATTCGATCGATAGCGCCGATCAGACGAATCGATCGGAAACCCAAATCAACATCAACAACTCAAACAACACAATATATAAAACAAAATATAGGTTTACAAGTACAATTCAAAATGTTTGAAAGAATAGATTGGAAACAAAAGACAAGATGATTAAATAACAGAGTAGGGAGGTGGGTAAGCTTAAATAAATCGCGTGCAACCTTAGCTGGTCAACCGTGACTTAAAGAATAAGATCAATGTGGATTTTAAGGATAGATATAAATCACTGGTGAATCGATGCTAATTGTAAAGGAGTTTCCCCATTTTACAATTCAGTTTGAAATTGGCGAGACCACCTACTCACTAAAAAGATCATTCGAAGCGGAGTTATGGGATATTCCAGAATCAAAAAAAGATAAATAGTGAGGGACACGAATGGATTTTGGAACCGTAGGGAATGTTCCAAAATTCAAAGGAAATTCGAATCAAAGAGGAAAGATTCAAACTCGAACGAAAGTGATTCTGCTAATAAATTTACCTTATATTCTAAGTTTTGCCTCAAAGCCAAAGCTCTGATACTAAATGTAACACCCTATATTTTCAACCATTCGCATCCGCATATGTCGGACTTGAATTGCTCAAAATACCGCATTGTAAATAAAATTTGGCAAATCTCAGAATATACAGTAAATGAAAAATCACACATCACAGACACAAAGTAATAATAGTTCAGCGGAAGTAAAAGAGATAGTAGTTCATGAAGCTACTATATAAATATATCAGTGTTACATAAGATACAATAGAAAAAATAGAATACAACAGAAGTTTCAATACAATAACCAAGTACAAGCTGAATAGAATAACAGAACTGAAATAGATAGAACAAGGCAAACAGATAATCTCCAGCGATTCAAATCTCTAGAAGGTGGAATCCAAATCTGTGAATAACTCAGGCTGACCCGAGCGTAAATAAAAATACAAACACTCGAGTCAGGACATACATACTTATACAATGTAAACCAACTCAAGTGAACTGTAGTAAAGGTACAAGTAATTTAGAAGATGCTTGGGACCGTTCATCCTCTAAGGATCCGTTAAACTATTTACTATATAGTAATATTGCGCTATTATAATAATGTCTATCAGTAAAATAAACTTACTTTAAAATAGCGTTAAGGAGTGACTCAATATTCTCCTTAACATAAATAATGCCAGTAGTCTATACAGTACCTGCATATCTCCTGATCCGGAGACTATGAGAAGATACTGCATAGGTACGACACAAATAGAAACTCATAGTAAAGGCTCGATATGGTTGGTGACATGGCACACAAAGCAATGCCAGGGTAGATATACCAATTACGACACTCGGGCTGGTGGTAACGCAGCAGCCACATACGCCCACCTCGAAACACAGTCCCAAAATCGAAGGGGCGCCCAAACAAACACAAAAGCAATAGAATGGTATCGAAGAAATGCGTCCGATCAGAGAAGCTACCCCTTTTGGTCCGAGACCGCTCTTGTTTCTGCCACCTTATGCCAACTCATGGGAGTTGGGTCCACGTAACATACCTCAAAGACGTCGCCACCATCCTACTTCATTTTGGAATCTCCATCGCGTACACGGTTGTCAAAGTGGTTTCGGTATCGACAGAGAGTATGTCCATATCTAATCTCGGTCTCTTTACCAACCAATCGTTATTATAACCCGTGGTTATAACTTAAAAATAATATTTTGTACTTCAAAATAAAATATCATTTCAATCCAAATCTTTGTCAAAATAAAGATTAAATCATTTCCAAACCATTTCAATATATCAACAAACTATATCTTTCAAATTCAAATGTTTATCAAAATAAATATCAAGTCATTCCTAACCATTTCAATATATTAAATTATCATATCCTTTCAAAACTTCCTTTCAAAATCATTTTTAATACATTAAAATATCATATCCTTTCAAAACTTCATTTCCAAATCATTTTAATATCAAAATATTACATCTTTTCAGAACTTCATTTTTAAATCATTTTAATATCAAAATATCGTACCTTTTCAAAACATTATTATGAAATCATCATTCGAATGCAAGTCCAAATATTCAACTTTAAATACCTTTTAAATCCAAAGATATCATTCATTTATTATCCTTTCAAATCACATTTTAAAATGATTATATTCTAATTAAATTAATTCATTTAAACCATTTAAAAATGAAGTTATTATTCTTTCAAATCAAGTATTCAAATTTCAAGGTTTCAAACCATTCTGAGCTCATTTACTAAGTCAAAAACCATAGACATTGAAAATTTCAGTCTTTCACAGCATTTAGAGAAAGCTGTTATAAGTTATACATGAAAACATTTTAATTCAGCAAAGACAGCATTTAAAAACTACTGTTAAATCTCATTTTAGTTGAATTTTTAGTTTAAAACTGTAAAGACGACATTTCCAAAAAATTTGTAATAGCTCAGGTTTCAAATTAAAGGTTTTTATTAATTTCAGCAAAGACAGCAGACCACTACAACATTTACAGAATTTCTGTAATAGGCCTTTATTAAGTTTTTAGCCTTTTAGTTTACTTCAGCAACTACAGCATTTTAGAACTGCTGTAATAGCCTTTTTATTAGGTTTTAAGTTCATTTACAGAAACTATAACATTTTTGAATGCTATTAAAAGTATTTTCCAGATTTTAGTGTATTTCCAACAAATAATAAACTTCAATTTAAACCCTTTAAACATTATAAAATCATATTTTAACATTCAAAAATGTTCGTTAACATACCTTTAACATATGATTTTATAAAACCAATTTCTTATAAATAAATTCAAATTTCTATAATTCCACTTATTAATTCATGTGTGTAATTTCCTTTTCTTCACTTTTAAACAAATAAACTTAACACTTAAACTTTAAATTACCATTTCACAAATTAAACTAAATTTCCAATTGATTTCATTTAACTAAAACCTTTAATTAAACCAAATTTCACTTTTTCAAGTCAAGTTGTATTTTAAAATTACACATTTAAGCATTCATTTATTTAACCATTTAAATTCATAGAAAAATCAATAATACTTTAATAAATCACTTAAATTCAAATTTAAATCAAATTATCATATTTACCATTTTCCAAATATAATTAAATTTCCATTTCTATTTATTTATATAACTTAAATATCCTTTTTAACCAAAAACCCAAATTTCCAGACTTAAGTTATATTTCAATGATTCAATTTAACCATTTATTTATTTAACATTTTCCACTTATAGAAAAATCATTAATCCTTTATTTAATTCACTTTAAAATCTATTTAAATCAAATTATCATAAATTTACATTTTAAATCACTTAAAAATTTATTTATATAACTTAAAGGTCATTTTAAAACCAAAATTTCCAAATTTCCAAACTTAAGTTATATTTCAAAGATTCAATTTAACCATTCATCAATTACATTTTTAACTCATAGAAAAATCATAATTTCTTTATTTTAAAACATTTCAAAATCTATTTAAATCAAATTTCATAATTTTACACTTTTAAAAATATTTAAAATATTCAAAATACTTTATAAAATAACAACGGGCCTGTATATAGTTTTCTAACCTAGGTCAAGTGATACAGATATATATCATTTCAATCTGTAGTTTAAAAAGAAAAATCCAGGTTCTATCATGTCAAACCCCCAATCCCAAGTTAAAATAAAATAAATAAAAACCGTTCAGGCCTATCATTTCAGCCCATAACGATTTTTCAATATTCTAAAGTCCATTTGGGTATGTATCATTTCAACCCATAGTGAACCTAATCTACAGGGAACTTGAAGTGTGATAACAGATATAAATGAACAGTTAACAACATATAATAGTAACAGATGAGACGACATGTAAATTAATAGGTGTAACATCATATATAAATAATCACAGCCAGTTATAACATCACATTTGATTCTACATATTCAATTGTTATCGCTTCACAATTGCATAAGTATAAAGTGTCGTGTGATATTTGCTCACCTCTTTGTGCCGGAGATTGCAATGCAAATGACACAACGGAATCAAAAGAACAATGACAAGACTACGGATTTGAGTGGAGAGCGGGATCTAATGCTACAAACCTTGTGTTATAACCCAAAACAAAATTAAAACAAATTATAAATTCAATACACTTTGAAATGAAATAACTTTGGAATGAAAATAAATATGAATGCAACGACTTTTGTCTTGCTTTCTCTATTCTTTTGCACGACCTAGGGGTTTAGCTCTAGTTAAACATAGTATAGCACAGGTTTGGGCTAGGAAATGCATGGAATAAGCAAGAACATGTAGGGGAAGTTACACTTGAGAAGGTGAAGGGGTTCTAGCAACATAGGGTAGGTTTTTGTTCAACTTTGGCTCGACCATGGAGGGATTGGGCTCGGCCAGTGGGGTGTGGGTCTGGACAAGGGTAGGAGGGGTGAGTAAGGTTCTGGACAGAGGCAGTGGTGGTGGAAATGGAAGTGGTGAACAAGTGGTGGTCAAACGACATGCTTTCAAGGCTTTAGGTTGCATTTTGGTGGATTTTATCATCATGGTGGGCTCTGCTATGGTCAACGCTGAAGCGGTTGGTGGTGATGATGGCAGGGAAGAGGTGTAGGAGGTGGTAGCCATGGCTATGGAGTGAAGGCCGATCAAAGTAGCAAAGAAAACAAGGCAAAAATATAGAAAACAAGAAGAAAAAGGAAAAACAAGGGGGCCATTACCAAGAATGTTTCCTAGCCGTGAAGAGGAGATGAGATGGATGATTTTTGTGTGAAAAATAGTAATGAAATCATGGCTAAGAAACAAAATGCACGGCCAAACCAAAAATAAATGAAGAGTTATGGAAATTGAAAAGTCTAGTATTTGAAAAGTCATAGGAAAAGGAAGAGTCTTATCTTTTCAGTTTACCATTTCTTTTGAAACAAATAAAACAAAATAATTTCAGTAAATACATTTAAAAACCGAAACAAAGTGAAATAAAATGGAAATAAATAATTAAATTTAAAGGAAATAGAAAAAGAATTAAAGAAATTGCTTAAAAATTCAAAGCATGGTTCAAAAATTACAATTAAATCATCACAAGCTTTAGAAAAATATCTACTTCATTTTAAAAATATTATAAAGAAAAGGTTTAAAATAAATAATTTATTTATCATTTCTAAAATGAAATAAATAATTAAATTTGATAAAAATAGAAAAAGAACTAAAGAAATTATTTAAAAATGGCAAACAGGACATGAAAATTTCAAATAAACTACCACTAGCTCTAGAAAAATTTCTATTTCACTTTAAAACAAATAGAATGTCAAATAAATAAAATAATTGAGAAAAAAATAAAATGGGAATGAGAATAAAATAAGAACTCGAGAAAATAGAAAAATAAATAAAGAATTTCTCAAATTAATTGAAGTTGGAAATTATAAATTGTAAAAAAATACAACTGACACTGGAAAATGTCAAGTACACTTTCAAAATGTTTTAAAACCAAAATATATACAATACATGTTATTTTACCCATATAAACAAAAATTAGAACATTACACGACTAAATAAAATATTATTTATATAATTTAAAATAAACAATTTTGTTAAATACAGCAAATTTCACACAAGAGTTAAAAAATGCATAACTTTCACATTATAAATCAGATTTCAACGAAACGAAAAGCTGTGTTCTTAAAATTTTATTTACTTTCATAATGAAAGATAAATTCAAATTTTCAAACATTTAAATTTTAAATTTAAAAGTCAAAGTTTGACCATATTGACCAAAATTCACTTTTTGAAAAATATTCTTTTTAGTCATGTTTTGGAATGATAATTCATATCAAAATCAAAGTTTATATTTTAAAATAACAAAATTTATCCATTTCAAATAAATAAAATAAAGCTTTTAAATTAGAAATTCAATTAAAATAATTAAAATATACAATTAAAATAATCACAAAATACAAGGTTGTTACACATGTATTCCTTGCAGCATCCACCTTTTTCCCACTGTCCCGTTTTGGCCATGACTTTCACCTAGCATGTAGCCTTCTTTTTATTAAAAAAAGAGAAATTTTGAAAAGCTTAAATATGTTATATTATATAAGCAGTAAGATAAATATATATGTAACATATTTAAAGCGTTATATATTTCCAGTGTCAATCTATGTTTTTTAAAGTATTATTTTGAAGTATGTTTGTATATATATGTACTTTATACCTGCTAATATATAAAGTTTATATATGTGTATGCTTCTTACCGATTAATATCCATATAGTTTTGTTTTGCTCCAAGAAACTTATAAGAGAAAGGATATTGATTTAAGTATTGATTTTTTATGTAATTTATATATACTTTTATTTTAGATATATGTGTTTTACGAATCATCGATTTTGAATTATATTATACAAAGGTCTTATTTGGTTTTAAACTATAGCATATAAATGTCGATGTGTTTAAATATATATATAATGATATTTGGATTTTATATATAGAGAGAGAGTTTTAAAATATAATATATAAATATTTTGATCTTTATTATATATAGGTTTGTTTTCATAGCTGAGAAATTGCTTGATTATAGTATTGATTTTTTAATATAATTTTGATTTTAATAAGTGTTTTAAATTACATATTTATTTAACATAATATACATATATATATATATCATACAAATATGTATATATTATGTTTCGCCAATTTTTCTCCTTCATGCTTCGCTTTGTTTGTCGAATTCGTGTCCATCATCCCATGCTCTGGAACTTGTGCTTGGATTCTCGCATCGTGTTCTAGTTATCTCTCTATCCACGAAAGGTGAGTAACCACTCACAATTAACAATTCTTATGTTAGTAAATTTATATTCACATAAAATGACGATTGAAATATGTTGTTCAAATTGTTAGTTATTTTATTGTTAAATATCATTTGTTATTATTTGCATGTGTTCACATATGCTAATTGACAATATCGGCACCAATAACCTATTACATATATATGTATATTGTCAGTTACGATATATGCCTGCTGTTGATATGTTATATTATTATCATATTGTTCTCACTTTACAAGTTTCCTGTCAGTTTAGAAATCCTTATGGGTTGGAATGATACATACCCGAACGATCTTGTAGATTAGGAGAAAATCGTTATGCGTTGAAATGATAAACCCAATTGATTTTCATTGATTATAAATTTTGGGATTACGAGTTGAAATGATATACCTGTAAATATTAAATTCTTGCAGGTTGAAATGATAAAATCTATACCAAGGGATAGAAAACTATATACGCACACCGTTGGTCTATATTTGAAAATGATTTCCAAAGTTTGAAAGGAAATATATGGTTTTATTAAATATTGACTTTTTTAAAAACATAACATAAATTTTTTTTATATGTGTAAAATTTAGATTTTAAAATTATACGTTTTCGAAATTATAAAACTTTAAGTTAAGTTTTAAAATGTTAGTTATAAAATTTTACTTATAACTTTATTATTTTTAAAATATATATAATAAGATTTAAAATAGATTTAATAATAATAAGATTTGATTTAATAGTACTTAATATAATAAAATTTAATAATAATTTAACTTAACTAATATATATATATGTTTTTAAATATTTATTTAAATTTATTTAAATATTTAAATAGATTTTTTTATATTAACTTTAATTAATAAAGTAGAAAGATAAATTGAATTTGATTTGAAATTTTATTTGTTTTAAGAATTGTATTTAATAAAAAAATTGATTTGGTAACTTATTAATTGAAATTTCAAAGATATGATTTTATAACTTGATAATTAGATTTTGATTAAAGGTGATTAAATGAATATTTACAAATTTAAATAAAATTTAAATTGAATATTTAATATTGATTTAAATCTGCAATTGAGATTTTATATAAATGTTATAAAAGTGATTAAGTGAATATTTCAAGTTTTAAAGAAACTAAAGATGGATTTTGAAATATAAATAAAATTTATCAAATTTAGTTATGGTAAATGTTTGAATATTTGAATCCTGAAACCTACTGAATTTGAAGTGGTTTAAATTTATAGTTCAAACTTGGATTTGAAATCGATATATATTAAAATGGTTTTAACAAGAATTTGAAGTGAACCTTTAACCCTTTTAATTGAAACTGTTGAATTGGGATTAGTTTAAATTGAATTTAGAACTAAAGTTGATTCGAATTGATTTGTGAAATTGGAAGAAACGATTCTAATTTGGAACTATTTTCATTATAAATTCTTTTAAATATATAAAATATTTTTAATATATAAACTCTTTTTATCATATAAACTATTTTAATTTATAACCTATTTTTAATTATATATTTAATTTATAACTATTTCAATGTATATAAACTATTTTCAATATTTAAACTATTTAAGTTGGAACTGTTATCATTTAGATTTAATGGATTTAAATGCGAATATTTTAATATGATGGTTTAAAATATTTTATGGATATGATTTCGAAGTGAGTATGATTTCGAAAGTGATATGATTTTTTGAAATAAATATGATATCTTGATATGAATTATGAACCGTTTGAACTGAAAATAACCACGGTGTGAAATAAGCGTTTTGGTTGTTAAAGAGACCAGGATTGGATATTTTCATACTCTCTGCCAATACCGAAAACCACTTTAACAACTATGTATGTGGTGGAGATTCCAAAACGAAGTAGGATGGTTGGCGAGCGATTATGTATGAGGTATTATTGCAACCCTGACTCCCGCAAGTCAGCTTGATGTGGCTAAAACAGGAGTTATACCTAGGCCAGGCGAGGTCGCACCTCCGATTGGACACATTTCATCGATACCATTATATTACTTTGTGATTTGATTTAGTGCACCATTGATTTTGAGAGTGTGTCTCGAGGTAGGCGATAGTAGATACTATGCGTTACCACCAGCCCGGTTCTACGAAACGGTAGAATCCTACCGTAGGCGTTGCCTCACGTGCCTTGTCACATGCCTTATCGCGGCCTCTACAAGTCTATTTTGTACCATACCTATGGAGTGCTCCTCGAATATCCCATTAGTTTGGTGGGGCTTATAGTATCTGTATAGACTACGGGAATATATAGAAATGTGTTAAAGGGAATATAGGTAACGCCGCAACGCTATTTTAATAGTTTACTTTACTATAGACATTATCTGTGTAGCATATTGTACTATGTATGTAGATAGTTTAACAGATCCTTAGAGGATGGGAATCCAAACATCCTTTAAGTTATTTTGTATTTAAGTTGACATTTCACTAGAGTTGAATTTACTGGTATAAGATTGTAAATTCTGACTAGAATGTTTTGTGTTTTGCTTTATGCTCAGGTCAAACTGAGTGTCACAACATTTGAGGCTCACCTTTGGAGTTTGGAGCTTTGCTTGAAGATCTGTCTTTATCTATTCATCTTTCCAGTTACTTCAGTTTATTCCAGTTGTTTTTTTGGACTTGTCATTGGCATTTGTATTAGTAGCTTCTCTGTATTTGAGATTTCTGTTGTATTTTGTTTTGAACTCTGATGTTTATATAGTAGCTTCATGAACTATTATTTTTCTATTATGTTGCTTATTATTGTAATACTCTGTATCTGCGATTCTGTGATTTATTTTATTTACTGTATATGATAAGTTTTGCCAAATATAAATTAACAATATGTTGTTTTAAGCAATTCAAGTCTGACATGAGTGGATAATTGTCGATTTGAATGGTTCGAAAAACCAGCTCATTACAATAAATATAAATCATAGTTGAAATGGTTATATAGGTTACATTTGACAACATATTTAGGTATACAAAAACCGCTAAGGGACGTTCGTATAAATGGATTTTTCCGTTGGAGAGTCCTCAGTACCTCGAGGCAAGCGTCCTAGAAAGGGTCAGAAAGTACCTTTCAAGCACCATATATCTCTAGATAAAATATACCAAATAAGGAAGACATAGCTGGTTCACATAGACAACGTGTCCTGAATAAGACAAACCCTGCTAGCAAAATCAATAAGCATACTCTAGACATAGAGTTGATCAGTACCCTCTGAGGTTAGCTAAACCCCTTTGACTAGGGCCTACTCTGTTTTTAGCCATTTATGATGTCGAGGCATCTTCACACGAGTTTTCAACGAAACTCAATCACATAATGAATCCCACATAGATTCCATCATCTCAACAAATTTCAGAATCATATAGGGATTCCGTCATTCCACTTCCAAAAGATAGAACTCGTATCTCAGCCTTGAAGTGGTTTTCGATAAGTAGAACCCGTACCAATCCTGGTCTCTCCAAGACTGATTCGATGAATGATCTTATTCAACAATAATGAGAATGATCGCATAAGGGAATTTAGTCTCGAATACTTTCTCATAAGCAAGTAAAAATACCTGCACTACCATTTTATGCAAGGCATAGTCAAGTCACATAAACGACTTTTGATCCCTTTTTAATTAATTTATCTTTTATTAATTAAAATCCTTTTCATTAGTGAAATAATTTTTGATCTAATAAATCTTCTTTTATAAATGAAGGCTTCTTTCACTAAGTAATATTCTTTTATTAATTAAAACTTCCTTTATATACTTATATAAATATAATGGATTTCTCTTTCTAAAAGGTATATACTTGTCTTTTACTATTCATTTATTCTTTAATACTTCAAAAGTATTGATATACTTATTCCAATGGTATAAGTGCATTCCCAAATCTTTTAATTAGTTTTACTTACTTGAAACATAATCAAAGAGATTAAAACAATTACTACCAAAATATTTTTATCATAAACTTCTTTTCTTTTATAAATTAAACATATAACATTTCTTATCTCTTTATAAAAGATTTCAATACTTGTTATTATCTTTAATATTCCATTGTTAAAGACTTATAATATTTCTCCCAAAATATAATTCAAGGGTTTAAATACAAATGTTGCTAACACATTGTTTACTACAAACCCAAAACCATTTCATTTAATCATTATCTTTAAAACTCCCTTTTAAGGTCATTTAAAGGTTAAAAAGAAGTGTTGCCAAAACAAATGTCACGACAAACCCAAGACCATTGACTGGTATTTTTCTACTAAATAGCAAATACCTAATTATATTCCCAAATATAATTAATAATAGGGGTTCAGAACAAGTGGTGCTAAAAACACTGTTTACAACTACCCAAAACTATTTACTTATCCATTAATAACTTCAAATATTTATTTAAAGATCAAAGCATATCCACACTTATTAATTAAGGAAATACACTTTTAGGTAATTCCTCAAAACCAATTATTTTTTCTCAAGTGTTAAAATCCAAACTCCCTTTATTATTTTTATAAAATGCTTAATTTAATATTTAAAACTTATATATATATATATATATAGAAATATCTTTAAAATACTTACTAATATGTTAAAATACTTTTAAAACTACTTAAAATATATGATGATTATTTACATAGAATATTATGTGAAAATAAGGAATTTTGAAATAAACAGAAAAACAAGTTTTAATTTTAAAAGCTACTTAGTTTAGAAATTCATAATTAATTGTTAAAAATATATTTAAACTTGAAATTAATTTTAAAACACTATATTATAAGTTAGAAAATAATCTTAAAAAGATTAGAGAAAAATATTAAATTTAAATATCATTTTTAAACAATTTATAGTTTCAAACAGCTAAGAAGCATTTTCGCAAATGATACTAAAATAATTCGCAATAGCACAAAAGTGTTTTTGAAGCAAAGCTAGCACTACAGAAGTGCTAACAAAAGTCCTAGGTTGTCGTTTAAGATGAATTTGCTACAACTTTACGCCTATGTTTCGACACTTAAACAAATGATTTTTGATTCACTCTTTTTTACATTAGTCAGTGTACTTTGGGTACTTGAAAACTATGAATAAAAACCAAAAGAATAACTTCCAATTATTTCTGAGAATTTCCCGAAAATAGAGTATTTTACGAAACTACACTTATGGCGACTATTTCGCTATAACGTTTTGCATTTCATTCAACTAGCTATCAAATGAATTAGGCTTCAAAAAAATTTCAATAACAATAATATATTATTTAATCCATAAATATAAAAAGAAACATCTAAAGAAGTTTGTAAAAAATATCGTTTTCTCGCTAAATACAAAGAATCGTTATAGCGATCTTTTTACTTCAATATTTTGTTGCTTTGATTTGCTTTTTCTATAACTTTCCAAAACATACTCTCTGCTTTTCTAAACACTTATATAAGAAATAATAACCAAACAAGTTATTATTAAGATATATCATTAAATCTCCATTTTCATAAGGTATAGTTCAAAGGATTCAAAGTGCGCTTATATCGACTATCGCTATACGGACAATTCCGTATTCAATTCAGTATCTTGTGTCAATCTCTTTTGTACGCATATGTGATTCTGAATTCATACCATATCACTGCTAAACATATATTAACATATGTACTAATAATCATATCCATTTTAGATGTTTAAATGTGACTAATTTAAACAAATAATTCCAGTCTCTTTAAGACAACTACTTAACAAATCATATGCTTTTGGAAGCAGATAATAAAAGGTTATAACTTCAAGTAGTTAGTGTCTGTTATTATATATAATAGCAAGCATATTAACACATGATTAACAAGAAATATTATCAAGTGGTATAACAAGCAATACTATCAAGTTAATAACTTGATTCAAAGTGTGATTAAATAAATTTTCTTTTACCCAAATATTTTCTACCAACATTCAATCTATTAACACTTCTACAATCACTTCCATATTATCCAAGAACACATCCATGGCCTTACTCCATCAACATTCAAAAACTAAAATAATTCCAATATTTAAATACAAAGTGTTCGAAATTTCGAGTAGTTACATATGTACTCGAATCTTGGATTAAAAACCGTGCACAGAAATGATCTACGTACAACTTTCGACTTATTCTTATTGATCTTACGTATACCAATTTTCCTTTACCTTTTAAATAATTTATGAAAACATTTAATAGATACATGGTTAAAATTTTAAACTTGTATAATACTCTACTATATCCTAAGAGTATGTGCCACTATTTGATTCAAACCTTTTGATTTTGAATTTATTTCTCTTAAGTAAACTCAAGATCCAAATACCCGGTATTATTTCAAACCCTTTTTTTAAATGATTCTATTTATTTTAACTATAGAAAATATATTCATATATATAGCTCGAGTAACCCCAAAATGATACCAAGGAACTAGGTGCTACCAACAGTACCATCCATTTCCTTTACCTAGAAGGCTAATGCCTAAGAGAAGTGCTTACCATTCGAACACATATCTTATCCATTTTTAGTTATTTTCGAGCCACTCGAACTGGTTAAGATAAAATTATTTCTTTTATTTCTAAATAATCTTTTTAAAACAATACTATATATTCCCAGATAAATAGTTTTGACAAAATCTATTACCTATTTGCTTCAATCCTCCTATAGGAAACTTCAATCCCCATATACGAACTGCTTACCATCTAAACTTAAATCCCCATATATGAAACACACAGAGGCAACCCAACCACTTCAATGCCATCACCTCAAGCGATGTTAGTCTCAACCGCTACCATCACTAGTTCCGCTACACCCACCCCCCACCTTCGGCCAACCCCACGGCACGCTTGACCCTCCACGAAGATGCTAGCAACCCCAAATACGAATGCAAACCTAAAACCAAAAAAAAAAACAAAACTGACCTCTACTGGCCAACTCCGCCAACCTCCCCCGCCGACCGCCACCACGTTGCTGCTTAGACCCAAGGTTCCAGTGCCATGCGCTAACCCCCTCGACCTTCACCTCACCAGAAATCCAATTTTGAACCAAATCATATTAACTTAGAACCACGCCCACTCCCGACACTCTAAAATCATGAGACTACCATTAAACATCATGATTTATGACAGTACACTCAATTCATTGATCTAAGCTCGACAAAAAATCGACAATGTTCGACCATTTACTGTGATTGACGACCTACAGCCACTACACTCGATGAAAAGACTCCTGATTATTTTAAAAAATATTTGGACACTAAGACAAACTACTTGTCAGTTGAACTCTTTGGTTAGAATTGTACGAATTGAGTGGTATGGGATTTTGAATCTAAGATGGGAATGTGTTTTCTCATTTTTTTAAAGAATAGTAAATGAATAGAGAAGGGAAAAGAGGAAACCATAGCTAAAGTGTGCTCATAGCAGGGATCTCATAGCTAAAGTATGCTCACAATAGTAAATCTAAGAAGGACAGATGAAATTTAGTTTACACAAAGCAGGGAACTCATAGCTAAAGTATGCTCACAATTGTTTTCTTCTATTGGACAGAAGCCAAGGTTATTTCGTCTCGTTGGACAAGAGATTATGGATTGTCTAGTTATATTTTTGACCTGAGTCAGCCCGATAGGTTTCTAGTTAGCTTATAAAACTATTATAGGTTTCCAGTCAACCTGTAAAATTATTGTAGGTTTTTAATCAGCCTATGAAAACGAATATAGGTTCATAGTGACTTTTTGAAAACTGTGTCATGGACTGGTTTAGGATTACGTAATTATGGGAATATGTAACCCTTTGACCTTAATGAATGTCAAACTATTCATTTATCAATTATTGCATGATTATATTATGATTACGTTCTAAACATTTTGGATCCAAGATATGTTATGTATTGTATATTGTTTGATAGGGTATTAGTGAGGGAAAAAAATAATTCGCTCAGCATTGTGGTCTCATTAAGTACCCATATTTTGTTTTGAGATGGTGTAATGTTATTTAGATTAGATTTTTTGTCTAACTCGAAGTTTTTGATTTTCCCTTAAACTCTTGGGTGCTCAATTTGGAATTGAGTAGGTTGAGAGTATAACTTTTTCTAGTTTAGATGAATAAGCTTCCAAAAACATACAGGAGGAAAGCTACTGCATAGAGGATTATATATTTCCACCGTGTAGTAGTTTAACTACTTTTGTTGTTGTTGGATGTATTAATAGTGGGTATTGTTACATTTTTAGTAGTTAAAATTTTGATCGTCCAAGAGGACATCTTCATACGTCACTCTTGGGATTATATATGTAATTATTATATTTTTGGTCTGAATAATTTATTTGTGGGGTTGTAGAAATGAAATATAATGAATTCGCAAATTAATGGATGAAATGTTTTTTTAAATTTTGTAAATTATAGTGCTCTTGGTTATAGCGATTCAATAACGAATCTCGTTCTGTCACTGGGAAATAATACTTGGGATGACTTTAACATTGGTAGTATTTATTTTCGAATCACGAAATGGAGGATGTTACATCAAATCAACACTAGAAGTAGAGGATTGATGGGATTGTGCCTCACTTGTCTCACCTACCTTAGAACTTTTCCCTCTCTTTGAAGGTTTACATGTATAGGGAAATCTACCTTTTCCAATGGAGTGCTCGTTTGTTAGAAGCTTGAGCTGTCTATCTTCATCGTTCGTCACTTGTTGGGGAAGCTCTCTCAATTCAACGAAAATTTTCTTTTAAGTTCTCCAAAATCTTTTCTAAATCAATGCTTATCGCAGCTCTCACCAAACTTAAGAAAATGACCAAAAAGGGGTCAATGGTTGAAACAAAGTCTTTTCTAAGTAATAATGAACTTGAATGAGCAGTTGAGCAAATTACACCTACAGTGTCATTGATGGAAGCAAATTTAGATGTGGTTGAATGGAACCAATCTTCAAGTATACTAGAAATCTTATAATCCATTGTGGTAGAGGAGGTAGGGCCCTTGTCATGCAGTGATATCTAAAGTAAGTCAGGTACCCCTTAGGATGGGCATGAGCCTATTCATTAGGAGTGGGTAAGAACATGTCATCCCTCGATAGCCCATGAGCAGTGGCTATGGCATCCGCCTGCTTAGGTGATAGAGTGAAGCTACAAACTCGATTGGATCCACTAGCAATTGTGAATGACCATGCCCGCGAACTAAGGAATGAGCAGAACTGAGTTGGCTAATCCTATGTCTCAATGGTGCAGGATTATGAGGGGCAAAGGAGGAAGGAACCTGATCTTCAATAGTGCTCGATGAACATGTACCACCATGACTTGACATGCTTGCCTATTATGTGAACCTATCTTATGCATTATTGCCGAATATGTATCTGTATGTGCATATGAAGTAGTGAGTGCAATACAATGTTAAACAACATTGACCTAGGACCTTTAGTTAGCATGGCTTGATAGGTAAAAATGGTATATAGTTTATGACCCTACAGATTCGCCTAAGTGTTTAGTTCGGTGATTAGATTACAAAGGTCATACAGTTTTGGAAATTTCTAGGTTTGATAACAAGCAAGATCAGCTGCTGAACTAAGTAATCTAGCCCATTCTTTGAATCCTTACACTACAAAGGTAAAAACATTCTACGAGTGTAGAGCTAAAGAGGAACAATTATAGTATAACACAAGCTTATAAGACCCTCAGGGATTTGTTTGGCAACCACTACCCTAGTCGAACAAGACCCAACACCTAAAATAAATAAATAAAATCCTTTGAATCATTGTATATCAGATCGATGCAACCCAAAGTAAGAAATTGGACAAATTACGGTTGTCCATAGTAGAAAAACCCCCACCCAGGTTCGTTAAAAAAGATAATAGGAAGCAAGGGAATTCAATGATAAAATTGATGCTTAAATGTTAAAATTAGAAAAGATAAATTCATACCTTAACAAATTGCAGAAGAGATTGGATAAAATCGAAGTGGGAGGGGATTTGAAGGAAGATCTGATTGGCTCGGTGGAAGACGGATTGACATGGTTTCTTCAGGAGGCTGAATAAACGAAGTGAGGTACAGGAAAAAAAGGGTTTTAACACAGTATACTAGAGGAGTTTTTGGTTCTAGCAATTTTGATCGGTGCTAGACAAACAAGGACCAAATATAATATTATGCTCGGTAGGCTTCTACTTGATGAGCATATCCAGGCCAAAGTACATGCCGAAATAAGGCAAATATTGGGTCACGACTTGTGTTTTAGATAATCATAGCCAATCTACGTATGGAACAGAGAAGTGAGGAGACAAGAAATGAAGTCACACAAGGTGAAGGTAAACCTAAGAGAGAATGATGAACAAAGCAAGCTTTGAATTCTACGAAGTGTACTTTGGACGCATGTGTTATGGGCATTTCCACCTGAGAAGTGATAAATGCAGGTTAGTTAAGCCAAAATAAGAATAGTACAGGGACATATGCTATAAAGGGTATGATTCATATGGAAAACTCTAAATGAACAAGGTAAGAGGCTTTGGAAGTAAAGTAGTTGTGGACATTTGAGGTAAAAAGGTAAGACAACCCTGGCATGTTAGCACATAGGCAAGCTACCGGATTGGTATCAGAGTGTAGAGTGTTTTACAACTGTAATGTAAACAGCATATTGTCACATACGGGTATTTAGTTCAATACCGCAACCCATCTTATATTGGGCCAAGCCCGATATAACATTCTTTGTTATATATATCAGTGAATAGATCACTGCTCTGTATCTTGCACTTCATTCTCATTCTGAGAGATAATAAAAACATTATATTCTATTTTCATTTTATATCAAATCTTCAATATGGTATCAGAGCAAAAAATATGTCTAACGACAGATTGTTGGTGATAATTCCTCCTCTCGGTTCATAGATTGCTGCAATCTATTCTCATCACAGAGGGAGTCGGTCATTCATTATCACTCTTTTATTTCACAAATTCTTGAATACATCATTGAGCCATATCAAGAAAAGCATCAGAGATTCATCACTTGTCTTCTTGATTGCTCTCAGTATTTTCTTTTACTGCATCTATTACATATTTGTTGCAGCATTTTATTTTATTTTTTCTTCTTAATTTTCTGCTTATGAGCCCTGCCTAGAGAATTCACTCTCTGACTGCTCATATTGTTGTCTAAAATTCATCATTGAATTATCAAGAAACTGGTCATACTTTCATCATTCCAGTTCTTGACAACTCTTAGAATTTGCTCTCTGTTTCTGTAACCTGTGAAAATCTTGATTCATCACAGAGCAGAAATATTTTAACTGCTCTCAGAATCAGTATTGTTTCAAGATATTCAGTATCATACCTGAGTATCATCAGTTTCTTGGTCATTACCATTTCAAGATACTCTTTCATTTTTTATTTTCTCTGGTCTTTCTTTCCTTTTCTTGAATCATCATGACTGGAGGTGATTCTGACAATACAAGCTCATCTCTGCTTCCCGCCTCAACCTCAACACAGCAGCTAACCAATGAGAATTTGTCAAAAATTTTGATTGCCCCACAAAATCAAATAATATCTAGTCAACTGGATGAATCCAATTTTCTACTTTGGAAATTTCAGATTGTCACTGCTGTGAGAGGATATGGGTTAGAAGACTATCTTCTTGGTACAAAAGTTGTGCCAGAGCAGTTCACTACAGATAATGAAGGAAAGAGTATCATAAACAGAGAATATACCATACATAACAGACAAGATAATTTGTTAAGTTCTTGGCTACTGTCCTCAATCAGTTCTAGTCTACTACCACAACTGATAGGATGTACAAATTCTCATGAAATTTGGTCAATGGTTCAACAGATTTTTAGTGCCCAGTCTGCAGCCAGAATAATGTTTTACAGAAAGCAACTACAGAATGCAAAGAAGGGGACTATGCCAATGAGGGAATACTTAACCAAAGTAAAGACCCTATGTGATCAACTAGCTACAGCTGGACATAGTGTCTCTGACACTGAACAAGTTTTATTCACCTTAAGTGGACTTGATGATGAATATGAATCAGTTGTGGCAGTTATCTCCTCAAGAGATACCACTCCATCTATTCAATATGTTCACTCTATCCTTCTTGCTCATGAAGGAAGGATAGAGCAAAAGAAGCCAGTAACTACTGATTTTTCTATCAACTACATTTCAAACAACAGCAGAGCAAAAAATCAAGATAGGAGAAATGCTTTCAATAATTTCCAGAGAGGTGTTCAGAATAGTAGAGGAAGAGGAAGAAGTGGCAGAGGTAATAGCAATGGTAATAGACTTCGATGTCAGATATGTGAAAAATATGGACATGCAGCCAATAAGTGTTACTTTAGATTAGATCTGAATTACATACCTGGGCAACAAGGCAACACTGGCAATCAGAGAAACTTCACACCTAGTGCTAATCTGACCAGCATGCAACAAGATTACAGAAATTAGTCAGAAAATTCAAAGAAATCAGTCGATGGTATCAATGACAGTGCTAAAACTGATGACATTCATGATGAAGTGTGGTATCCAGACTCAGGGGCAACAAATCATGTCACAAACAATCTCAGCAATTTAAATCTTGGAAATAAAGAGTACAGAGGTAAACAAAGTATTCACATGGGTAATGGTGTTGCTACTAATATAACTCATACTGGCAATGCACTTATACAAGGTAAAAGGGAACTCTATCTTAATAATTTACTGAGAGTCCCTCAAATAAAGAAAAACTTGATAAGTGTATCCCAGTTCGCTAGAGACAATGATGTATTCTTTGAATTTTATCCTGATTACTGTGTTGTCAAAGACATATTAACTAAAAAAATTCTTTTGCAGGGTAATGCTTTCAAGGGACTGTACAAATTTGTATTTGTCGATTCCAAGAACAATGATAATGTTGAAAACTGTTGTAACATCTCTGAATCTAGTCAGAGCATGCTGAGTAAGAGTAACTTGGATTTGTGGCACTGTAGACTGGGTCACCCTAGTATCGAAGTTGTAAAGAAAATATTGAAAAGTAATAAAATTCTTTTTGATAATATGTCTACATCATACATATGCACATACTGTCAGCTGGGTAAGAGTCACAAGCTCCCATTTAAGAATTCTCAAACTATATATTCAAAACCCCTTGAGCTTGTGGCTACTGACCTATGGGGACCTGCTCCCATTGATACTGACTATGGGTACAAATACTACATTTCTTTCATTGATGCTTATTCAAGATTTGTATGGATATATTTCTTAAAATCAAAGTCTGAAACTTGTCATGCAGTTATGCAATTTATAGCTAATGCAGAGAAGTTAACAAACTCTCAAGTTAATGCCATACAAACAGACGATGGGTCTGAATTCAAACCACTCAGAGAATATTTTCAAAAAAAGGGAATAAGTCATAGAATCACTTGCCCATACACTTCAGAACAAAATGGATTAATTGAAAGAAAGCATAGACATGTTGTGGAAACTGGACTTACATTGTTAGCACAGGCATCTTTACCTCTGAAGTTCTGGCCAGATGCCTTTGCTACTGCAGTTCACTTAGTTAATAGGCTTCCCACCAAAACACTTCAAGACAAGAGTCCTATTGAAGTATTATTTGATAGATCACCAGATTATCATAGCTTAAAAGTTTTTGGTTGCTTATGTTTTCCTTGCTTGAGACAATATAATTCTCATAAGTTAAATTATAGATCTACACCTTGTACCTTCCTTGGGTATCCAAACAACACAAAAGGATATAAGTGTTTGGATAACAAGGGAAGAGTTTTCATTTCTAGACATGTCATATTTAATGAACATGTCTTTCCCTTTAGCGAATCTAGTATTAAGACCTCTCAAAAATCTATAATACTAGATTCTCTATTCCACCTATCCCTCTAAATCAGGATATACAATTTACTGAGTATGAGCAGACTTGTCATGATCACACTGAACCTGAACAGTTTTCAGGTCAGTTTGATTCAGCTCAAGGTTCAGGTGATCTCCATGAAAGTCCACCTCACTTATCTGAATGGCACTCTGATTCTCAATCTGAGCCTATGCAGAGTCACAGAGTCAGAGATTCCATCAACATTCAACCTGAAAATGAAAGCAATTCAAATCAGCAAGCAGATAACACAGGTCACCATATGATCACAAGATCAAAAAGTGGAATTTTCAAACCTAAGGTCTATATCATTGACAGTGAGACTGTTGAACCAGTTACCTATCAACAAGCAGCACAAAGTGAAAAATGGAAAAAAGCCATGAACGAGGAATACAATGCCCTTATCAGAAACAAAACCTGGAGCCTTGTCCACTTACCCAAAGATAAAAACCTCATTGGCTGCAGGTGGACATACAAACTGAAGAAAAATCCTGATGGTGTCATATCTAAGTATAAAGCAAGACTTGTTGCTAAAGGCTATTCACAACAAGAAGGGTTTGATTTCAATGAAACCTTCTCCCCAGTTGTTAAACCAACATCAATAAGAATTATCCTCACTATAGCACTTCATAAAGGATGGAGCATAAAACAGTTAGATGTTAATAATGCCTTCCTAAATGGAGTGTTAGAGGAAGAAGTCTACATGGAACAACCACCTGGTTTTAAAGACAAAGATGCAGGACTTGTGTGTAAATTAAACAAAGCCATTTATGGTCTCAAACAAGCACCCAGGGTTTGGTTTGAAAAAGTGAAAACAACATTGATCAGACTGGGTTACAGACCCACAAAATCTGATAATTCTTTATATACAAAATTCCATAATACAACTGTTACTTATATTCTCATTTATGTAGATGATTTTATTGTGACAGGTAATAACAATGGTGAAATCAAGCAGCTCATCAACCAATTAAACAATGAATTCTCCATTAAAGATCTTGGTGATCTAAATTTCTTCCTTGGAATTGAAGTTCAAAGATCAAACTCAAATATTTTTTTAAGTCAAAGAAAATATATTTCTGAACTTCTTCATAAAACAAAAATGCATCAGGCAAACAACTTGCCTACTCCTATGATAAGTAACCATCATCTATCTAAAGACAGTGGTGCACCTATACTAAATGCAAAGGAGTATAGAAGCACCGTGGGTGCTTTACAATATGTGACTATAACCAGACCAGAAATTGCTTATAGTGTTAATAAAGTCAGTCAATTTATGCAAAATCCCTGTGAGGATCATTGGAAGGCTGTAAAAAGAATTTTAAGATATTTGAATGGAACTATAAATCATGGGTTAATCTTAAGAGCTTATTCTGACTTAAATATCTCTGGTTTTGCAGATGCTGATTGGGCTACAAATATTGATGATCGACGATCAACAAGTGGTTATTGCATTTACTTAGGCCTAAATCCTGTGTCTTGGTGTTCAAAGAAACAGTCTACAATTTCAAGGTCAAGCACTGAAGCAGAGTTCAGAAGTGTGGCAAGTGCCACAGCAGAAATAATGTGGATAGAATCTCTACTTAGTGAATTAAAGATCAATACAAGCAGAAAGACAATAATTTGGTGTGATAACTTAAGTACTGTTTCGCTAACAGCTAATCCTATACTACATTCAAGAACAAAACATATGGAACTTGACTTATACTTTGTTAGAGAACAAGTACTCAAAGGAAGACTTGCTGTAAATCACTTACCAACAACACATCAAAAAGCTGACATCCTTACCAAGGCTCTTTCGGCCAGAAGTTTTCTTCGTCTGAAAGCTGAGCTCAGAGTTGATATGCTCGACAGCAAAGATCTAGAAAGCAAAGATGACATGACAAATAACTGTATGGTTCAGATTGACAAAACTAATTTCACATAACTTGTTGAGTTAGATGTCAATCTGGAAAGCTAAATCGCCTTCACTGTTAAGAACTGCGGCACTTTCTTTCTCAACTTAAAATAATGATCAGCTGGCCTCTTTCTCTTAATTCAGCATTAAACCATCACGTAATCAGATTCCTCAATCCAACTAGCCACATTAGCCTCAGATTCTTCGGATTCTCTCATGAAAGGGAACACCTTTTACTGCATACGACTTAATCTCCCTTATTTATCAACAATTTTTCATCATTTATCCGAAGAATCGAAGATTTGAAGAAGATTTTTTTTTATTGCTGGAATCGGCGGAAACCCTAGGTGTGATTTGAGGGAGAGTATCAGAGTGTAGAGTGTTTTACAACTGTAATGTAAACAGCATATTGTCACATACGGGTATTTAGTTCAATACCGCAACCCATCTTATATTGGGCCAAGCCCGATATAACATTCTTTGTTATATATATCAGTGAATAGATCACTGCTCTGTATCTTGCACTTCATTCTCATTCTGAGAGATAATAAAAACATTATATTCTATTTTCATTTTATATCAAATCTTCAATAATTGGAATCCCTGTTCAGTAGCCACGCTGCTGGACAAGAATTCATATTCAATAGCAGGAGTACCGAACATGAATTCTTGTCCAGTAGGTAGGGCAACAGACAAGATTTCATGTCCAATATACAAGGGGTTGCCGAGCCGAGGAGGCGAAAGAGAAAAACATGGCTAGGTAACTGTCTAGGTCTACCCACTGAGCAAAGTACCACCAACCACACTCTAAACACTAGACCGAACAAGATATTTAAGGAAAAATCTCAAATATAGAAATTCTAGGTCGTATCTTCTATGTATGGGAATAATAAAACCAAGCACGTTATATAAGGAAACTACCTAATTTATTGGTCTGACATACCTACCTTTTTAGTCCTTGAAATATCCAACCTTCAAGCAACAATCAAGACAATTTTTAAGATCTATCAGACGTTGCTGAATAAAAAACACCGTACTAACCATTGGAATGGCATATTTCATTGCAAATAGTTGTATTTTACATTCAAATCGATATGAAGTTGATAAATAAAGAAGGCAATAAAAATGAACAATAAATGTAGGAACGTTCAAGCTGAACCACTATAAATATGTGTTTATTTTATTTTACTATCATTTTCTACCTCTTCACTTCTAAAATTCGATTGCCGTTTGTTGCCCATTTTCTATGCAAACAACAGTAGACTTGTAAGAGACTAATGTGAGAAAATTGAAAATAATTATTTTTAAAGCTGATCTCACAAGGTAGAGAAAATCTTGGAAAAATTTGATCGTTTATGGTGGCGCCAATATTATACACATATGTAAGTATAAATAACATAGTTTGTAAAAGGATGAATGTAGTAAATTGGAGGAAGCATCATGTTTCTTTTAAATCATTAAACATGCTATTACTTATGATGTGAGAAGATACACTCATAATCCTCCTAATAAATATTGGAATTTCAATAAGTGTATAAGAAAATGAGAAGTCACATCTGTTTTGGACCGAAAATATCGATGGGAACTTGATTGATTCGTTTACTTAATGATCATCAAGGAAGTTAGTTGTTGACAATATTTTTCACCAACCTCGAAGTTATGATAATGCGTTTTGAAGAGCAAAATAATCACTATGGTTAATGGCAGAAAAATGAGAGAAAAAGAGAATTTAAAAGATAATTGACACAAGAGGTCAAGTGCTTCAGCAAAGCTGTCTACGTCCATTGTGAAGTTCTCTTACTATATCGCTCTCTTATAATTACAAGGAATTAAAAGAAAATGATAAGAAAAGATGATTTGCCAAAGATTGTGAAGATGCCAATCTTAGGGAATTGCTGTACTAGGAGATTTGAGTGAAGATTATAGGTTCCAACCTTCCATGTTCCAACCATCTGGTCAAACCATTCGAGTCCCAAATCTTTCAAAGTGGCCATGCATTGTGCTCTTGTAATAGTTGAACTGATGCTTGGATGGTTAAGATCATGCTGTAAAACAAACATGAAGTGCCCATGTTTTATAGTATGATCTTAGTCCATACAAGCACTAGTTCAACTACTATAAGAACTCCATGCATGACAACTTTAAAGAGGCTGGGATCTGGATGGTAAGGACCTAGATGGTCGGTACCCAAAAGGTTAGTACCCATAATCCACCACCCAAATCTCCTAATATAGCAGCTCTCCGAGGTTGGTAGCTTCACTGTCATGAATCATCTTTTCTTATTATTCTTTTATAATTCCTTGTATTTATAAAAGAGCTGTATAGTAAGAAAATTTTATAGTGGACATATGCAACTTCGCCGAACCACTTGACCTCTTGTGTTATTTACCTTTAAATGCTCTTTTTCTCTCATTTTTTTTATCATTAATCCTAGTGATAGCAAATAACCTTTGCTTTTCAAATGCATTATCATAACTCCAAGTTTGGCAAAAAATATCGTTAACATTTTTCCCCTTGAGTTCATGCCCGTGAGCGGGGCGGGCTTGTGAGATCATGAAGGTTCCATCGATTGTTGGTTCTACCATGCAATTAATGCACTACCCATGTGGCATTGTACCATTTGTTGGTGAGGTTGTGCTTCTCGAGATGTGGTAGGGATGTGTCGTTTTGCCAACTCACGTGGTGTGACAATAGAACATATCGCTCTTGAACCATTAATATCCTTTTTGCCTTTTTGATCATAACAACTATGATTGAAAGGTGAGTTGTATAAATATCCCCCTTTTCTTCTCTTTTGAACTTATGGGGCGATTGGGATGAAATTTCTATAGAAAACTCATATCTTGCATAATTTTCTATTGGTAAAAATAGGTTACTTCATCTTTCCCTTTTCTCTTATTACCCTTCAGCGCTTGGTATTTATCGAATTTGTTTGAGATTAGAAGCTTGGAGGCAGCTCTTTCGGTGTTGAACTATGTTTGACAATTGCATTTTAGACCGTTGCTTGGATTTCTACTTCATAAGATGGTTCTTTCTTTAGCTTGGACCTATGCCCTTAGCTAAAGTTCTAGTGGTAATAAATTATCGGTCTTATACTAATGATCCAGAAGATGCTGAAGGGCTTCCTTGCTTTGACACTCCCAACCTTAAGTTAGTTTAGTTGCTTCAACGCCATATTGGAAAGAGTAGTGGTTGTCACCTCTACTTCTTCTGCCATGGCCGAAGCCATGGTTTGCTTCATAGAGAGGTTGTCCGAAAGCTTTTCAAGGCAACTTGCTAGATCTAAAGTGGAAGACTTTGAAGATGTTAGCACACTCTGTTTTCTTAAACAAGTTGTGGATCATTTCGAGTGCTGGGGGAGTGCCATCAACGCAGCCAAGTGTGATCCGGGCGGTAGTAAACATGTGTGATGGCATGCCTCCAAAGAGCGATGTTGATGTACTTCTCCTTCTCCTTCTCCTTTTCTTCTTCACAACTAATTAGAGATTGACAATCCTTGTAAGCTCAGTAGGGCGGGCATAGTGGCCCCGCATTCTTCAGAACTGAGTAAGAACGGATCTGTTATGTTGAAAACTTATTGTCTACGAAATTAGCTATTTTTTATTATTTTCCTATGGCTGGTAGGGTAGCTTATCTTAGACAGCTAGAAAGTCCCTTGCACTGAATTGACCAATATGCATTAATGGATAGTCCTGGCTAGAAAAAAGAGTCAGAAGTGAGCATTGACCTGGCAACATGGTTTCTCATCGAATGCCAAGGCTGGCAAATGACAGTTGAGCTTCACAGTGATGGGCCCGACATGATCCTAAGTGCTAAATGGCTCGAGATTCTCCTGAGTGATGCGTGGTCGGTGCGAGTGCTTGGATTATTTTTAGAAGAATTTTCCTATTTAAAAATGCTAAATAGTAATATTGTCATGATGGATCGAGCCTGAGCATTTATAAGAGCCAAGTGAGACTAGGTTCGAAGTGGCCGGTGGCATTAGCGTAGAGGGGGAGAGCGTATTGGCCCATGAGTTCTCAAACTAGAGCACATGGGGTTCAAGAGTTCTTTTAGGTGACACATCACCTGTCCTTAGATGACCCTGGTTCCGACTCAAACTAGGAAGCATGGCTGGTTCGAACAGTCGTGCATAAGGGTGTGATATAATAGTGAGATGATCGCTAGGCATCGTCGTTCACAAGAATTTAGCATATATAAATGGTAAAAAATGAACTTATGTAACATCCCAGAATTTTTCAAAATTAAATAATTTATTTTAAATGGGAAAAACTCAAACATAAACAACAGAATAATAAAATTTTCTAGCAGTTGGAATTAGTCCTTTGGACCTATTCCATTACGGTCAGAATGCGTCTATAGTAAATACATGTATAACTTGCCGATTTTGGTTAAAAAGGCTAAAAATAGAAGAAATCAATTCTCATGGCATTTTCACAATATATAAATTTTGAGATTTTAGCCAAAGTATGAGTTGTTTCGGCATATAAATAGAAACCCAGACCCTATTCTCTAATAATATTTCAGCTTAAACATACTTCCACTAATCCATATCTTCTTCTTCATCTAATCTCTTAACAAAAATCAAAATAATACCACATCACATCAAAAATGAATAGTGTGACATTACAAAACAAGAAACTACAAAGCAAATGAAGGCGAAACGAGAGGTAACACATCAGGCTAGAGGAGATGGAGGAGTATTATAATCAAAATAGAAAGGAGGCATGGAAATCGATGAGTGAGACTCTTCGTATCTGCTTATATGTTGATAAGTCATAATAATCCACCTCCTATATTCATAAATTGAAACCTGTATGACACAACTGACAATCAATTTATATACAAACACAGACACACACCCCTCATTAGAATCTAACATGTCATGGCTAGATGATTAAAGTTTTAATTTTTATTGATTGTAATTAGAAAAATTTAATCTTCTTCATAATTAAAAAGTGCAAAACATACAAGCATTCCAAAGCAGACATATTATGTACCAAAATTGTAGTTCTAGACAATATGAATCCACTAGTGGTGTTTATTCACCGATTGGATATACAGATTGATTAGAAAACACGTCGAAAGTTCGGAAAACATAGACCGTTCATTTCGATCCAATGGAAAAACAGTGACCGTACTACAATCAAGAAGTATAGATGTGTAGAGGAGGTCGAGCTGGTCTTCCAGGTTGTCTCAAATAAACTCATATCAATGTCAGGTAGCGAAAAATCATTGAAGAAGGCATATCAGAATCATCCATTATGGGGTCGTCAAAGGTGGTGGCTTTAGAAGCGGGAAGCACGATTTGCCATAGGGAAGTGGTTGTTGGTGTCGAATTGTTGGGATGTGGCTTTTGGTCAACGAAAGTGGCGATGGAAGATACACTACAAGAAAAGTTGGTTTTGACAGCCATGGAACACAGCGTTGGGATGGGTATTGCTGTTGTTGATCCTTAGGTAAATAGTAAAAACAAAAGACAGCGTAACATATTGTCGTGTGTCAGGTCCACTCTATACTAAAATTAAGCCCGCCTAACTTCCCTCTATAATTTTCATTCACCGCGTAAACGTATTTCCCCCTTCTTAACTGAAATAAGCAACCCTAAATCTCAAAGCGCCCACTCGTGCAAACCTAAATTTGCTATGCCTCCATTGTTCTAATCCCTAAATGACGCCTCTCTGTTATGCCCAATGTCGTTAATGAAGAGGTCCCCATGGCTCCGCTGCGCTCTTGTGCTTGCACTTGAGAGTTAGCATCCATTGAGTCAACTCGCCACTGCTATGGAGGAACACTCGCATCTTTTTCTAAAATAGATCCTGCAATCCAGGCCCTAAATTTTTGTGAAGCTTCAATATTTCTCAGGTTAGAATTTTTTCCCCAATAATTTTCAACCCAGAATTCTAATTTCAGAGATCATATGATTCTTGCTTCAAGTATTTTTGGATATCATGGTATGAATTTTTCAAATTAAAATGTTTGGACATGTATTATTATCATTAAATTTACTGACTTTAGATTAGATAGTAATCATGTTGGTAATGGAACTATTCATATGAATAAGGATACGATTGGTTAAATAATAAATTTAAAGGTATTTGAAATAAGTAGGGGCCAAACGGGTATACAAATATATTTGGATGTATTAAGTGCTTATTGCTAGAGTGAACTGCATCGACTTGTAGTCAGTCCATTGTCAGGCAATTTGATGTCTGAATGTTCATTCTTTTATGCAATAAAATAATTATATTAGTACTGTACCTGCCATTTATTCATCTAAAACAGGATATGTATGTATGTATATGTATATTACTCTGAGTTCTTTTAGAGATTTTGGATGGTCATGGAGATACTTAACAGCCATCATTGAAGCAGTAGAAATTGTTTCATAACTCGAATATATTAATGCAATTATCTAATCAATGATTTTCTCATTGTTAGTTTTATCTATCCTTCTTCATTGTTTTTTAGCAAGCAATCAAGCATGTCATCATTGCTTAAACTTGCACTAGATATTCTCTCAATAATGAGCTTTGTTAGCAGGCTTATAATTTTCGTTCTTGCCTAAAATAACGTATGTATATATAAAATTCCTTTAGTTAGTAACTATGTGCTTTCTATATCATTAACCATCACAAAAACATTTTTAATTACCCGAAAGACACGTCTATAGTTTGTGCCAGGAAGATTAATTGGCAAATCAAGTATGCTATGAACAAAATGATATATCTCTTCTTTAAGAGCTTCAGCAAATTGGCCATCAACATGTCTCTTGTGATGTGTATACTATCATAATATTTTGCTACAACAAAAGCCATCAACACGTTTGATAGCTGATAGTACAATTTACGTATATTTATACAAAATGTGAGATCATCAAATGTATGATCAACATAAGCGATAAAAATGAAAAGGAAATAAGCCGAAAGTTATTAATATACAAAAGCAGAATATAAAAATAATGTGGGAATTCATTGTTGTTTGAAGTATGTTAGGTAGGACCATCAGACGAAAGCTCTAGAACTGAATAAGTGTTGCATGGTCTGTGAAAAGTTGAGACTAGTGATAGCAAGTGGACAAGGTAAACTGACTGAATTGCATGGAGAGTGATGCGTGATGTGAGATGAGAAGCTTATGGACAGGGCCTTATATCTGAAATGAGCAGAGTGGAATATGAGATACATTAACTAAGTTATGAACTGGGAAGCGCATGAAGCCTGCGAACGTGATAGTGACAGAAATTTGTAGTAGTAGCATGAGTAATAAATGATGAGATGCCAGGCAGGAAGGAGGCAAGTGAGTGCGGTAATTAATAGATAAGCCAGTGTATGAGTATATAGGAAGGGAACTGCTCCCATTGCTTAAAGAGCATTGTTGAGCCTGGATTTAACCATAACTCGAGCGTGCATTTCATAGAAAATGAGCATAACTAAAATGAATATTGAGCGAAGTGCCAATTGAAACAAAGGAGCTAAAGCGAGCTGAGATTTAACAGGCTTGAAGCTTAACTTATAATCTGTACTAAAACAATTGTTGAATGCAAGATGAAATACTTGTGTTGAAATGCAGAGCCGAAACAAAGAGATTCCACTAAGACAATTGCTGAGCCAAATTGCATGGGCTGCTATTCAATTAAATCCCAAAACTGTAGCATTGATGCAAGTCCAAGAATGGAGGTTGAAACATGACCGAGGCTTATTTTCCTATTTGAAATTGTGTTTTCTTGTTCGTGTTTTTAGCAAGCAATATATTTATTTTGCCAACATACTTATTATTTTGTATAGTTGGTTGTGTTTCAAGTTAATAGTAGGACAGTGACATTCACTTTACTGTCTACTACTGCCAATATTTTATCCTAAAATTGTATGGTGTGTACTTCTTAACCACTTAATGACTGATTATACTAATTTTGACATCACTTTTTTACTGCTTGAAGCTAGTTTTGTGACAACAAACTCACTGGAATTTGTACTCTTTCCTCTGCAAACATTGTAAAAATACTTCAGTGAATAAATTACAATCCTATATAAATTTTTTACAGTGTTCTAGAAGTTGCATTTGGAGTATTATACAAAGTGAGCAACAAATATATATACATCATAATATAAATCAAAAAAATAAATTTCATTATAAATTAATTCAAATGCATATATTCTTCGATAAAATGTATATTGGATATTAAAATAGATAAAATAATGAAATGTAAATTGGTCTGAAGTATTGTCCACACAAGATTAAGAAAAAGTAAGCAAGTATGAGTGTGGGATATTAAAATATTCAAACAGTGGTCATTTATGTTGCTTAGATTAAATAGTGAAATTTATGTTCTAATGTGGATATGAATTATAGTGCATTCATTGTTTTCTAGTTGTATAAGTTATAGGCATGATATTTGGATCTTGGGTGATGGAGTAGGAATTTCATGATATTAGCAGATTATTATTTGTATGGAATTTGTATGATGACTCATTACATGTTATTAGCAGATTATTGATTCTGAGAAAAATAGCAATGTACGTGAGATGTGCATCAAGCCTACAAAGAGAATTATCATCTTTCAAGAAAGGGCACAATGCGAGTGCAGCCTACTTTTGGTGAAGTTCTTGACTACCATCCCTTCTGCATGTCTTTCTTAGATCACTAAATACATGAATGGTAAGAAATATTAATGGGATTCTGAAATGCTTACAACTAAAGAAATCGATTTTGTTATGAAGGTCAAGGTCAATTTAGATGGAAAAGACAATTGGGTGTTTAATGCTAATGAAAACATCTTTCTAATCTGCCTTGTTACAGAGGCAACGGATTTGGGTATGTCGATTTCTTTTTACTTGCAGAAAACTTATAATCACTTGACTTTCATCATATATTGATCAAGAGCATCCAATGAAATGCCATTCAATACATTGGTTGACTTAGCAAAGGCTTCAGCAGTGCCTCCAAGTTTAAAATTGTATAGACACTGCAAGTTTTAAATTGAAAAGGCAATTGTTTAATAAAAATTTAAATCAACTAATTTTTCAAAGAATCTATTAATTTTCATAAATAGTTAGTTGAGTTAACAATGTTTCTTAAAATTGACCGGTTTTAAAAAAATTAGAAAAGTCCATAAAAACTAATAGTATTAGTAATAATAATATAAATAATAATAGTTAGTACACTATTTTATAGAGATATTAATACATCTTTACTTGGTTAGTTATATGTATTGTTTTGTACGCTAAATAATTGGATGACTTGGTTCTGTCCCCATGCTCAATCTGATCTGATTTTGTCCAACTTTGGCTGCAGGAATAGGCGAATGCAGCTAACAGCTCAAACAACTTATTTTGGTAAGCTGTCATCTATGACGTGTTCCTTGCTTGACTGGTTGCTTTCCTTGTGTTTAACTAGCCAAATATATTAAGCATCTTGTATCAGTTCTGGTTGCTTTCCTTGTGTTTAACTAGCCAAATATATTAAGCATCTTGTTTCAGTTCTCCTAGTCAATCTAACTATCCCACAGCCTATCTGTATTATTGATTATTGCATCTTTAATATGCTTCAGTTATCAGCCTTTTTAAATGCTAATTTATATTTAGAAAACACATAATGTGGTTAGACCCTAAATGAATGCACATACTAGGTTTGATCAGATAGCTTGAGAGCTTCAAATTCACATCATATATATGCATTCAACTAATGAAAAATGTGTTTTGATCAGATGGCTTGGAGTTACTCTTCAAATTCACAAAGTGTGTGCTTGTTTTGTAAAATGCATATGTGTGTGTGTGTGTATGTATATGTGTGTGTGACCGATGTATATAACTTTTGTAACATTTTTCTAAAACCGATGATATAAACAGTTACTTTTCCAAATAATGTAGAGAGTTATAAATAATACAGGGAGAAAGGTGGATAGAAGAGTACAGTAGCCTTTCTATTTTTCTAAACCGATGATTTTTCCCATAATAATTTTCTTTTACTTTCTATGTCCCATGATATGAACAGCTGCCTTTCTATGTCTCCACCATATTTCCCCATAATGACTTTCTTTTCCAAATAATCTACTTTTCTAAACCGATGATATGAACAATTGCCTTTCTATGTCTCCACCTTTCTATGTCTCCACCATCTCACAATATATTATATATACACAGTTACATACATATGAAATAAAAGGATGGATAGATAGTACAGTAGCAATCAAACAGTCTAGTAAATGTACATACATAATATAACTATGTCTGTGATGGATGCAGCTACCTTGATATATAGTCATGATGCATGTAGTACCTACGTATGTATGTATCTTTATATATAGTCTACTAACTTTAGTGTCCTATGTTTTGCAAAATGTGAGTATATACACGAAAAGATGATGTGACTAGTCAAGATATACATGAAGATTTAAAAATGAAAAACACTTGCATCACCTGTCCCTGCACTTTATTTGAAACAACTCTTTTTCTTTCTTTTTAAAGTAACAAGTGTAAAGTTGTACCTAATCATTGTATCAATGTCACTGATACATAGTAAATGCTCTTTCCATGAACTCTGGCTGATCTTAGCTTGGGCCATCTTCCACAGTAATCCATGAACTCTGGATAAACAAACCATCGTCATGCAAAATCAAATTTCAGAGTTAACCGCGATGGTTCAAATGCTTGTGAAAAATCAGGTATGCACTGTGATATTAAGGCATATTGACTCTGTTTGAATTTAAAATAAAATCAAAGGCATATTGACTCATATAGCTCAAAATATATTTCATTTCCCTGTTTAATAATCACAAAATGCCAGTAAAATAAAATAAAAATATCTTATAGGTTATAGGCAGCTGAAAATTGAGACCATAAATTTTATTTCTTTGGTTTCATTTCTACGTTTTAATGAACCTGCCAAAATTCTTATTATACAAGAAACCTATGTTTAACACACAACTTATTACTAGAAAAATAAATAATACTGATAAAAAAGTCTAGGAATAAATGGATTAAATATATTTTGATAATGAAATATATTTCTTTTCTAACATAAGAGATCTTAAAGTATTTTTTAATTTTAGAAACTTAGAAAATACAAAAAAGAAATAAACAAAGAGTAGCTGGAAAGCTTCAATGATATCATCTTATGGACAAATACACATCAAATTTGCCATTCAAAATTGAATATTGAAAGCAAGTCCTCTTAACAAAAACATAAATACAATATTTCAAAAGAAAGAAAGCTTTTAAAGCAAGATTTCAAAACATTTAACTGGCTTTGTTTGAATCTGCTATGCAGTCGGTTCCAAAATATGATTCTACCATTCAAAATATATTTAATTCTAACATTAAAACCATAAGTAAGGATATTAAAAAAAATTACTAATTGGAAATCATAGGTTAATTCTAACATTAAAATCAGAAAATGTACACGGTACCTAGGTATATATATATCTTCCAATTTTGTTGATGATGGGCTTTATTTCTTCTTCCCTTAATTATCAGTAAAACTCACTCCACTAATTCACCGAATATTGTTCTTTCCTGGGTAAAATGGAACTTTACTGCGGGGTATTTACCGGGACGCCTTTTTAAAATAGCCTTAATCCCGTTCTTCCCTTCTCTAGTTCAAATTAAAACACAACCCCATTACCAGAGAACAAAAACACGCAAAAAAAAAATTGTAGAAAAAAAGTGAACAAATACGATTTTGTAATTTGCGTATTGGGTAAGGTTGAAGTCCTGAGGGCTTGGGTTTGATGCAGGCGATTACTTGAGATTGGTCGTGGTTGAATCTGAGTGGTTGTTTGTGGTCGGTTGTAGTAGTGATTGGAGGTTCGCGATTTGAGAAGTTGGAGGAGAGTTGATGATTCAGGATTGGAGGCAAGGAGGGGATTTACGGGCGATTGGCAGTGAGGTGATTTTGGTCGGGTTTGGGTTTGGTTTGGATTGGAGGCAAGAAATTGCAGTGGTGGTTGCTGAGCGCTGGTAGGCTGTAGTTGTAACTGGAGAGGAGTGGTGTGGTTGGTAGATGGTCAGGGGTGATTGACCTGTGCACATGCACAGTTTTGAGCAGCAATAGTTTATGGCAGTTGATGCACAGTTTTGTGATATTGAGGCAGAGGAAGTGGTATTGGGTAGGAGGAACAATATGAATGAATGAATCGCAGAGGAAGGGCAGTTTGGTTGTGGTGAAGGTTGAATGTTTGTTGCACTGCAGTGGTGATGTTTGGAAGGGTAGTTTGGAAGTAAATGTGGAGTACACTGTTTTGTATGACTGATGTGTTGAGGGCCAGGGAAATGGAGGAGATCGTAGAGGCAGTGAAGTGCACTGAAATGTTGAGGCAGGGTGCACTAAAATGTTGAGGCAGTGTAGTGTAAGAAGTTGGCGGAGGTGGGAAATGAATGGTATCACTGTGCAGGTCAGGTTGTGGTGATTGTTGTACTGTTGAATTGTGGTAGTTGACAGAGAGGAAGATGGAGGCAGTAAGAAGTTGGTTGATATTAGTAGTTGTATGGTGCAGTGTTTGTACATGGTTGCAGTGGCAAAGAGATAAAGTTGGGTTATGCAGATATGCATAGTCAGGCAGGGGTGTGCATTGCTGTAGCAGTGATTGGTGAAGTGGTATGTAGTTGTTTGGTAGGGGAGGAAGTTTGATGTGCAGTGAAGTGTTGTAGCCGTGGCAGTTGTGTCAGTTGTGGGTGGTTTGGTTTGAGACTTTTGATGTATCAGTTTTGAATATGGCAGGGAGATAGGATGCTTTAGGATTGTATTCAGTTGCTGTGATTGAGTTGTGTGAGCTGTGTTGGAAGTTGTTTGTTTGTTGGGAATGGTGCTGTATTTCAGGCGTTCGGGTGGTTTGGATTCATTGGGTTTAGTTGTTGGAACTTTACTGCGGGGTATTTTTCTGTAGATGGTTTCAACAAAAACAAAATGAACAGAAACAAAATGCTATACAGCAACTAAACCCAATGCACAGAAAGAAAGGGAATAGAGAACAACACAAAATAATACAAAAATGAAATAGAAAATGAAATGGACAGAGAATCAATTAGACAGCGAAAATGTTACAATTTTTATTTTGTGAATCAAACGGACAGATAACGAAAAACTTGATTTGGGTGAAGGTGGAGGTAGACAGTTTTGTTTGGGGACATCCAATGAAAAGTGTTTTTACACACTTTTCATTGGAGAAGTTCTATTGTTGCTTCATACATGCAGTGTTCTTTGAGAGTACTTTCCTTTGGCTATATCGTTGGAGCAGTTTAATTGGAGCATTGCGATGGTTGGTAGCTTGTACTCTTCAAACACGAGATAACATGGTACAAAATTCACAGTGCCTTGGATGTATTTGACATGTGTAGTTTCGGTTAGATGTAGCTTTAGACTCGGTTCAGTTTATACTACAGTGATCACACATATTGAAAACTCCCTGTATCTCTGATTTGCGCTAACAAAGTGTGCATTTATGAGGCTCATTCACTTAGATTTCTCGATATTACTTATTTTTCTAAGTGACAGATGGGTGTAAAACTTGCTTTTTATGCCTACACTGAAGCATATTGGGACAGAATAGTAATTCCAAGACTATCTTTTCATTGGTCAAGTTACCCACTTTTGCACTAAATGCTTTTTAGTTTTTACCCACTTTTGCACTAAATTTTTAGATGGCGTTTACTCACTGACGTCAAATTTCTTCATTGCAGGTAATTAAAGACGACGATGACACATTCTTCTTCCGTAGCAAGTAGCAAGCATATGAAACTTTTTAGATGCACGTTTTGTTGTTGGCATTTGGTGTGGACTTACTGTATTGATATTATATTTTTGCTTAACATATAACGTGTCTTTGTTTAATAGAATTTGTGGCAACTTGGTTTACTTTGTTATTTTTGTTTACAGATATAATTGAAATTTGGTTTATGGATGTCTTTTGTTTATTAATATTGTCTTAACTGGTTTATGTAATTAATTAATAGTTATTAGAACCTGGTATATATACTAGTTGCTTGAATATACTCAAAATATAGTTTTGGAATATTCAAAAATAGAGTGGAATATTAAAGCTGTTATATAAATAGAAGACAGCGTTTGATTAATGCTGTCAATGAAGAAACAACGGCGTCAATTCGTGCTGTAATTATCGTGAAATAGTCAATAACAGCGTTTAGTACATGCTGTCGAAATTGTTGATGATTCAATAACAGCGTTTATAAAAAGCTGTTGCAAACAGTTAAAGTAGAATTAAAACATCTCCGACAACTAAATTATTAACGCTGTAGAAACATAATACAGCATGTTTGAAAACGCTGTAAAAACATTATTGACAGCTTGTAAGAAACGCTGTCAAAGGGATGTTTCAACAGCGTTTATCGAAAAGCTGTTGTAAGTTCTGTATATACGACAGCATGTCGTTATACAGCGTTTGAACTAACGCCGTTGTATCATATTACAGCGTTTTTCAAACGCTGTTAAAAGCCTTTTGTGGTGTAGTGATATGGTTGGGATCAATATCATGAACATGAGTTACTATAGCAAAGCCGAAGGGAGATAAAAAATTTATAAACATATTTAAAATATGATATTACCCTTTAATTTTAAATGTGTATATCTGTCACATACGATCTCCATTTCATACGTAGTTTGCGGCATCGGAATCATAGTGAGACAAGGAACATTTTGGTATATCACTTGCTATGTTTTAAACTACTTTCAAAAATGTGTCTTATTTTAGTAAATTTGTTATATTAGGGTTCTAATATGATGTTTTGATATGCGTATAGGGAAATTAGTCCTCTGTTGTACTAGTGATGTTTGGTGGTATACAAGCTGGGTCTTCAGACTCAATCGTTTGCATATGTTTTAGGCATTCGAGCTAGGACTATGGGTTCACTCGTTTGCATATGTTTCTAGCATACAAGCTAGGACTTTGGGCTTGGTCGTGTGCATAAGTTTATGGCAATGGCAAGATGGGGCTTTAGGCTCGTTTGTGGCATAGTGTTTCGGTATATGATTAGACCTAGTAGACATTTTTAGCAAGACCTTAGCTTATGATATCACTGTGGTATATTATTGTATTAGAATGAATTGTTGGATGCAGGTGAAACAGGATAACGTATGGTTTTCAAGTATAGGTGTGGTTTTATCAGCTTATCAATATTATACACTTATATGATGTGTATCACTCCTTGGACATATGTTTGACCCCCTCTATTCAGTTCTCCTTTTTATTTTACTATAGTAGGTAGGTAGAGAGGATCAACGATGATTTTAGAGAAGCGACGGTACGATTGAGATGCGCATCTACTTATAAGCTATCTGCTACTTATTTGACCTTTTTTCTAGACATTTAGACTATTTACTTGTTTTCAGCATCTAAAGTTATTATGTAACTAGAAAATTATGGTTTATTATAAATATCTAGGATTACGGTATTTTATTTTCAGTATTATATTTAGTTTCTTCCACCGTGAGTTTTCAGAAAGTGTAGATATTTTTGTAGATAGCTCTATGATCTGTTTTATATTTTAATTAAGATGATCCACTCTCAATGACATGTGCGATGCTAGTGCCACATCTAGACATGGATCGGGCTATCGTAGATGGCTTGTTGTTACATTTGGTATCAGAGCTTAGGTTAAGTGATTCCTATTATACTAGGACGTATTGAGAGAGCATACTTGTATTTTTATGGATATGTGTGTGTGTGTGTGTGTGTATACTGAAAAAAGCACACCACATTTATTCCAGTCTCGTTCGCTATTTAAGGAATAGTTACTAACAAATCCTTTTTATAGATAGTAGAGATAAGTAACTAAACTAGAGAGGCTCAATGTATGTGTTGCCAAAGGTACCTGGCATGAACATACCTATATGGTTCCACAGGTTTACAAGCTATTGGCCTAGCCTATGTTAACCTCGCTATACCCATATCCCATATACCTATAGTGGTTCTCAATCAGCCACCATTTGCTAACTTTTTGACAGTGTGCAAATATTTTACGAGAATAGGTAAGAAGCATTTTGTGGGAATTGAGTCTTTGGTGGATACGAGAGCGTGGCTTCGCACATCTGAGCATATCTTTGGAGTTTTGGGTCATGAGGACTCCACAAGGTGACACCTTGCTGCATGGGACCTATAGGGAGAGGCCTTAAATTGGTGGGAGATTATACTGGCAGAGACAAATAAGGAGGACATCCATTGGCAAAATTGAAGCAAAGTTTCGAGGCTAGTTTATCCCAAAGGTGGAGAAGGGAGTTCAGATCGAGAAGTTCATTCGTCTACAGTAGGGTAACATGACAGTGAATGAGTATATGAATCAATTCAATGAGCTTGCGGTATTTGGAATATAGATAATCAATACACTAGTAAAGAAGGCCAAGAGGTTTGCAAACGACTTGAACCAATTACTGAAGGATCTAGCACTAAATCATAGTCCAATGGAGGCCATATACTAGAAGTTAGTGAGATGACGCTGCTCAGCACCATTACAAAGGAAGAGATTAAGGGGGATCCTAGGAATGAGGAAGGACAAGCACTTTTGAAGGGAAAGCATGAGAACAGAGATGGAAAAAACAGACATGGAAAAGGGAAAAGCAGGGCCTCATCTGCAACAGTTGTCAAAAGAGAGGCCATGGTTATAGGGAGTGCAAAGTAGAGTCGATAAAGATAAAGTGTTATAATTGCAATCAGTTTGGATATGTGAAGAATATATGCCCTACATTGGGAAGAGGAAAATCACGTGTTATAAAGAGTCAGATTGTGAAGCCTTATGCATTAGAAATAGTTCCTATTGCTAATGCACAACCAGTTGGAGGAAATGGAAATGCAACTTTGGCATATACTATGGAAGGTGTGTTACTTATCTTTGATTTTCTTATTCGTACTTTATTTGACACTGGAGAATTTCATTCTTTAATTTTTCGAAAAATGGTCAATTAGTTAGAATTGTAGACCTACATTGTGCCTAACCCCATAGTAGTGTTGAACCTCGTTGGCGGATTGGCCCACTTATCCAAGGTGTGCCAAAAATTGAAATTACTAATTTATGGTATAGAATTCATATGTAATTCTTTTATGCTTAGGTTTTCGCTATGGATTGATACTAGGATTGAATTGGATATCACGCTATGGAGCAATACTAGATTGTGGGAAGAAGGTGATTCGTTTGAGGAGTGACAAGGGGCGTAACCTAGAAGTTTATTGTGAGCCTAGTATATCGATGATATTGAGTTACCTATATTTGTTGGATTTTTCCCAAGATGAGTTAGCATCCATTCTCACTGTACAGAGATTTCTTGATATATTTGCGAAGATTACTAGTCTTCCTCCCCGATAAGAAATAGGGTTTTGTATTTATTTGGTTGAAGGTGCGAAGCCTATTAGGTAAATGGTACCCCGAGAAAGGAAGGAATTCGATACCTAAGTATCTAAACTTTTATAGAGGGGGTTTATACGAAGAAAGACATTTGAGTGGGGATCGCCAGTTGTGTTCGCCACTTAGGCAGATGGATCTTTATAGTTGTGTGTCAGTACCATGAGCTAAATAAGTTGACAAAGAAGAAAAAATATCCATCACCATGCATCGATGATTTGTTTTACCAATTAGTTGGAGTGAGAGTACTTTCACAGCTAGATCTCGCTACAAGCTTTCATCTACTAAGGGTGGTGAAAGAGAGTATACCAAAAACTACCTTTCGCACACCGAAGAGTTCTTATGATTGATTGATTATGCCTTATGGACTAACCAATGCCCCAGCTTATTTCATGGATCTTATAGTTCTGTTTTTCAGAAACAGCTAAATCGATTTATTGTGGTGCTTGTGGATAAAATCCATGTTTATTCCAAGGATGAGGGCTAAATTCTCTAAGTTCTACTTTTCTAAAAAAGGAGGTACATTTTCTTAGACATGTTGTGTCAGAGCATGGATAAGAAGTTGATTCCATCATAGTGGTCATGGTACAAGACTGGAAAGTACTGAAAAATGCCATCGAAATTCGGGGCCTTCATGGTTTGGCGGGTTTTTTCATTAAGGACTTATGAAGGGTTCTGCACCCTAAACTCGTCTTACTAAGAAAAATCTTGTCTTCTCTTAGGATGTGAAGTTTCAACATGCATTCATATGCATGAAGGAGTTTTTGATGAGTGCATATATTCTGATTATTCTCGACGGTCAAAGCTTTTTATCGTGTATACTGATGTTTGTGGCACAGGGTTGGGAGCTGTTCTTATGAAGGAGGGATATTTATGGCATATTCTACTAGACACTTGAATATCCATAAGAGAAACTATCCAACTACCGATCTTTAGTTAGAAACTATTTTTTCCGTCAAATTCATGAAGACATTGTTTGTTAGGAAATAGGTTTGAATTATTTACAAATCACAAGTTTCTCAAATACTTACTCTCTCAAAAAGACCTAAATTTGATGCAGCAAAGGTGGATGTAGGTTTCAGCCTCGTATGGTTTTGATATTTCGTATATGTGGGAAAGGAAATGTGGTGGATGATGCCTTAAGTATGAGGCATGCTATGTTGGGCTCGATGTTTATAGAGTGGAGGTAGTTGGAGTACATTGCCGGTTTTGATTTTCAACCATCTCGCGGAATTACCAAACTCATTGGCAATGTTGGAAGTTAGGCCAGCATTTGTTGATTGCATTGGGTCGGCTGTTAGAGGGATTATTCCATCGATGATAAAACGTAACATAAGTGAGATAGAAGGTTATATGTGCCTAAAGTTGGCGAAGTGATAGATGAGTTACTTAGTGAATGTCACCATTCTAAGATGAGTATTCATCTAGGTGGCGATAAAATGTACTACGGTATGAAATGGGATTTTTACTGGCCGAAGGTAAAGAGGCGGGAGGCACAATTTGTTGTTAGGTGCTTTACTTGTCAAAGGGTGAAGGCAGAGCAAAAGAAGCCTAGTGGATTAATACTTTCGTTGGATATTCCATAGTGCAAGTGAGAGCACATTCCTATGGACTTTATAGATGGTCTACCTGGGAGTAGGAGGGGAAATGAAAGCATTTCGGTTATGGTGGACCGCTTGACCAAGTACGCCCATTTCATATCGATAAAAAGCACGAGGACATCAACATCATTGGCAACATTATACGCTAAAGAGATTATTTTCTTATATAGGATACCTGCTAGCATTGTTAGTGATGTAGGCCCACATTTTATGAGTGGATTTTGTAGAAGTCTTCAACGCGCGTATGGAATCAAATCTAAGCACCGCTTATCATCCATAGATGGACGGGCCGACAGAAAGGGTGACTAAGATGTTGGAGGATTTGTTGAGAGCTTGCATACTTGATTTTGGTGGACCTCGGGAAGACCATTTACCATTAGTGATGTTTATGTATAACAATAGCTATTAAGCTAATGTTGACATGGCCCCTTTGAGGCTTTATATAGGAGGCCATGCGAGTCTCCTTCATATTGGTGAGAGGCAATGGACTGGGTTATATTTGGACCAGACATGATTAGAGATACCTTGGCATATAGAATAGATAGAATTCGCATGCATATAGGAGGTAGATGGATTTGGAATTCGCGGTAGATGACATGATATTTGTGAAGGTTTTGCCCTTCAGGCATGTTATGCATTTTGGTAGTACGCAAAAGTAAGCGCTATGATTCATTGGACTTTTTTCGGTTTTAAAGAGAGTAGGGAAGTTATCCTATAAAGTAAAACTTCCTACAAAGTTGGCGACACAGTGGTGGTAGTGAAGCCTAGTCAACCAAAGGAAGTGGAGGTAAAGTCGGAACTGATGGCACCCCTTATGCATATTCGAGCATAGTGTAAGCAGCATAGGAATAAGACGGTGAAGTTGGTCCAAGTTCAATAGAGAAATGACTCAGCCAAGAGTACTTTGGAGCTTGAGGAGAAAACCCGAGCTTCCCATTTTGAATTCTTTTTCAGTTTATTTCCTTTTTAATTGATAGTTTTACTTAAATATTTTTAGCAATGGTTGCTAGATTAGTTCCTACGTTTGATTCATATATTTAGTCTGATCTCTTCTAGTCTGTTGTGTGTGTATGTATGGATGTTACCTTATATGTGATGGTTTGTATAATACATGCTTATAATTGCTAGTAATTTGAGTGCATACATATAGATAATATGCATATGTTCACACTTACATCCATAAATTATTATCATGATGATTGCATGCATATAGGAGGATCTAATTTAGTTGCTTGACTTGCGTCTTGCATTTTGTTCATCATTACCGTCATATCATACCATCTGTATACTATGCTCATGTGTGATGTTTGTACATTGTTAGTGACTTTTATATCCCTTATGACTTTGTATATTTCCCTTTGTTATATATGTGTATATAGCTAACATGGATGTTTGCAATGGACGTGTAATGTATGTGTATGTTTAGATGTTTACGTCTTCATTTTCCATCCCTTAGAATTTCAAGAAAGAAATTCTTCTAATGGGGAAAGAAACATCTCATCATTTTTTGAAATTATATCATTAATTCAAAAGGGATAAAATAATAATTTTACATAAATGATAAAATAGTAAATTTCTACAGGAGCCGGAACTAGGCCACGAAACCTATTCCATCACATCCATAATGGACATATGTAAATTGTTGATTTTTTTACATAAGCTAGAAATTAGAAGAAGTCAAATCTAGTGACGTTTTTGTGATATACCACTTTCAAGATTTTAACCAAAGTACAAGTTGTTTTAGCCTATAAATAGAAACCAAATCTTATTCTCTAATATGAGGCAGCCTAGACATCTAATCCCCATCTTCGTTATCATCTATCTCTTAACAAAAACAAAACTAATACCACATTAATTCAAAAAGGAACAATATAACATTATAAAATAAGGAACTACCCAGTAAATTTAGGCGAATGGAGAGGGCAACTATGGTGACCCCCTACACCGTCGACGCTTAATAGACTTGTATAGTGTGCTATAGCGATGCTCAGTCGATAAGGGGCAATCATATATGGTTGTAAAGTAAATGAGCAATAAAGAACCTTTTGTATATCTCACATTGCATCGAGTAAAATATAATAGTAAATATCTTAGATAAAAAACAAACGAGATAGTAAATAACATAATGAACCATAACATCAGAGTGCACAGATCCATATAGTAAATAACATAAGTAAAAGAGCTATACATCAAATAATAAATCATAAATTTCTCTAAATAGTAAGGCACTAGCAAGCTTCATAGTGTTGTGTAGTGGAATATAAAATGAATACATATAATAACGCGAGAGAATACCCTTTTGCTCGTCAACTATTTAGCTCCACATGCTTATTAGACCTGATATCCCTAATTTACTTATTTAAGAGTACCCAGAGTGATAGGAAGCAAAGCATAAAACCCTAGGATAGACAACATTCTGGTATGAGATATAGAAAATACTATAAAGGCAATAAACTAGGACAAATGGAATAGAGAATCATACCTGACCTATCCTTGCATCCATAGAGTTAGCATATCTAAAGGGTATACGCTACTCTATGATAGTCATCATGGGCGTACTACGTCAAAGTACTAAGGGAATCTGGATATCTGCATCGATAATATCTACATCGTGTGACATCCTTAAGGAGATAAAAACAATCAAACAAACACGGTACCCATTATCATCTTCATATTCACTCACTCACTGCGTTGGATATATGATACCCGCATGACCCCATCATATAGTCAAGGACAACTCAACTTCTCGGTTCCTCGGTACCCGAATCCATGCCACTCAATATGCCTGGAACTAGACTGCACACTCTATAACAGCCTAGGGTAAACATATTGAAACATCGTGTGATCCGGGGCATAATCTATAGCCCAAGTGAGCGTCCTCACATACCCCTGCTTTACGAGTACACTTTGAAACCTACGAGTATCAACGATCTCTTTGCATATGCCATCCACAATAGAGCTTATCATTGAAATGTCCTTACAACTCCCATCTAAAGTCACCACAGTTGGGAACTACTCCAGACAACCATCGAAAGTCATAGAGTGTCATCGTGCGTCACGTAACCCGCCTCCAATTGTCCCCTCAATTTGATTCGTCGTTGTATTCCCTACTTCTTGAAGTATAGCTATTCATCATCAAATAACAACAACTCGAGCATATGAACTCCAAACTATCTGAAACTTGAATCTTTCCCTTATGAGGACTTCCTTGTCACCCCATACCGGTAGCACCAAGTTTGGACGAAAATTCGTGGATATGTACCGATCCATAACCATTGAACCATCCATACCAATCCATGGCCACCGAACCATCACCGATCCCACACTTCACATATGTGCTTCCACACACCTTCCCTTGCTCCACCATCGATTGCAAGTTGATTGGTCTAACCCCTGATCCATAGAGATTGATCCCATGCCTCATATTTGAGCTCCAGTACACTCTTCTTGCTCTAAAATGATTTATGTGTGAAATAGGCCTACCCCAATTGATCGGTACCCACCCATAAGGTCGAACCCATACATAGCCGAAATCATTTGACGTTGGCTCCAATTTCTCGCCTCTATGTTCCCATTCTCCGATACATGTCGAAGCCACTCTACCAACCCATGCTCTTGAATCTCACTGATCCACACATTGGAGTTCCACTAATCCATACATTGAAGCCTCACCGATCCATCCCTTCCAACAACCATCGACCCATCCACAACTCAAGCATATGAAGTCCAAACGATATGAAACTTGGAACATAGCATCGTAGGGCCTTCCTTATTGCCCCTTCACGATCACGCATTCACTGGATGAAGTGTTATGGATTGATACCGATCTATGATGCAGAACCTAGAATTTCCTAAAAACTATAGTCGCCACTCGATCGGCGTTTTCAATCAGACAAGCATGACACAAAAAAGTAATCATATAACACTTAGTAACAAACACATAGTCAAAACATCTCAGATCATGACCTAAATCAAAGGTGAAGGTCTGGGATCCATAAGAACATGATTAGGGATCCTAAGAACACATCTTTACAAATCAAGTCTAAATAATCTAAAATTCATGTATATGGTGCAATATGGTTTAAAAATATTTTAGTATTTTTAAATAATTTTTAAAACATCATTTAGGGTGTAAAATGGCCTAATTATTACGTGAGAGATCTAATCACCTTAATTAAATCAATGCCCAAATCCTCAAATGAATAGTAAAAGGTATGAAATCCAAGGTTCTTTCTATAATCCCAAGCGCTAGTCATGCTATTCTCCTCTTAATGGTGTAATTTTGCCAATTAACGTATGTTTTAGGGTTTTTTTGGCCAATGGGGGTTAATGGAAGCTTTTAACTATTTTTGGGATTTGTGAAATGACGGGATGAGGTTCCATCATCCTCCACCTACCCCAAAACCGAAATGGATTATAGGCCTTGAAGCTAATGAACCTAATTACCTACTTAAGCTGCTCAAAATCAAAGAAACTTCAAACAGCCCTAACTCAAAAACAGTAAGCCCTTTCTCTTAATATGGCTACTCTACAAAAGGAGAAATCATCATCCAGATCTAATGATAGTGGATTCAGATCCTAACTCGGCTTCTATCAAAAGTTATAGTCCATATAAAATTTACAGGGTCAAAATGATCACAAAGAAATTCGTCAAAAATCATGGATGTGGAAAATGTTCCTAAAAGTCATTTTCCAAAATATTAGAACCATATGACCTCATATGTAAATAATATAAATATTCTACAATCTTTTGATACGTAGAGTATGGGTCGTTACATCCCCTTTTAGGAATTCGCCTTAGAAATTCCATAATTAAGTCAATAGGGTCATCCCGCATGCCAAACAATACAAGCATAGGCAACCATGACACATCAAACGTGCATACATAGAAATAAGAGAAAAAGAAAAGCCAATCCTGGCATGTTGGATACCATGTAATGGTATGTTTCATGATATCATAAGTGAAAGTAAAAGTGTCAAATAAGAAATCTCACTAAGTAAAGAGCTCTGGATATGTTGTCCTCGTGCTCTCTTCGGTCTCCCAAGTGTAATCGCCTTCACTATCACTCCACTAAAATTTCACCAACTTCACCATCTTCCACCTAAGCCGCTTCGTATCATGTCTGATAGTATGAATAGGCCAATGAGGTCTTCAAGTCCCTGGTTCAATCTTGATATCATTTAGCTGATCCGATGCCATAATTATCCTTGAGTTATGCATAAATTTTCGCAAGTGAGAGAAATGGAAGACATTGTGTAGTTCTTAAACCAACCCAAATGTGACGACCCGGAAATTTTAACAATTTAAATTGGAATATTTAATTGATTTTCAGTATTTAAAAGATAATATTAACTTGAATTCAAGATATCAATATTTACTGGGTAATTAAATCATTGAATTATATGGTTTAAGAATTGAATTTAATAATTGAAATTGGGTAAATTGTTGAATCTGAAATTTCTAAGCCTGTTTAAAATAATTTGAAGGCTTATAAAATTTATAATGATGATACCGATGATAATAGAATGGTTGAAATTTAATTTGAAGGTGGTTTGTTTAATTTTAATAATATATCGTTTAAATCAATATTTAAAAATAGCCTTTCGAGGCATAGTCTCGGAGTTCGACAGAACCAGTTCCATTTGATCCGTAATAGTTAGTTATTATCGGATTTCAATTTTCGTAGCAATCGGAGTTGTCGGTTGCCCTGGCAGCTCAAAATGCTTAGAACTATTTTAATCGATTTAATTTAAAATTGATCGTTTGCTTCCATAACTCGCGCATATGATCGAATTAGCTTCCGAAACACGTTCCATTATGTTCGGAACGCGGGTAAAACCTTATAAACATTTGTCGGCATGTCTGAATCGGGGTTCGGGATTTTACGTTATTCAACGCAAGATATTTTCAATATTCTATTATATTATATTCTCGCGTGTTCAAGAAGCTTCTCCAACCCTATACCCTATCCTCGATCTCTCTCTAACCCTAAAACAGAAAACGAAATTCAACGGAAAAAAACGCAGAAGATCGAATAATAATAAAAAGGGAAAGAAAGAGGGAGGCGACGTCGATCGATAGTCGATCAAGGCCAGGGCATGGGATTCAAGCTCGGCTAGGGTTTTGTGAGGCACAGAAGCGTGAACTTTGGGAGGCTCGCGTGCGATGGCTTCAAGGCAGAGAGAAAACCCTAGCTCGTTCGTGACCACGCGAAAGCTAACTCGAGGGGGGCTGCTGAGGGTGGAGCGACGCGCGACAGTGGTGAGGACGCACGCGTGAAGCCAGGTCGGCAATTTCGCGCGATTTCAAATCGCGAGGTGGTGTTCTCGTGCTCGCGAGGTCGGGCTGATTCATGGAGGAAGAGCACGTCTAGGAGGCGCGATGATGTGGTAAGAGTCGAGTCAATGGCGACTCACGGTGAGGGTTTCTGCGCGCGTGCTAAAGGTATTTTCTATTTTAATTTAATTGTCAAGTTTGAAAAAAAAAGAGGGAATTTAGTAGTTTAAATTAATTCATTAGTCAAACATTTACAGTGAACATTTATTGTCGTGTTTACTGGAAATGAAAAACTAAATAAATAAAGTTTTAACTTCCATATAGATCAGATTTTAAAATATGGTGGAGTTTAAAACTAAAGTTTTATGAGATCTAAAAGAGATTTATTTTTAAAAAATGTACATATATATATATATATTGTTTCAATTAATTTAATTTGTTTTCATTCACTAATAAATTGTTAAAAGGAGGGGGTTATTGGTTCAAAATATATTGTTAAAGATTTATAAAAGTTAAAAATAAATTGTTGATTATTTTAAATATTTATAAATGATGTAATGTTTTACAAGGACTAAATCGTGGAGAAAATCAAGCTGGAAACAGAAATGGGTTGCTAATAAATGCAAAGGTGAGTAAATCTCAATTTGTTGGATTTTTATTTAAATTTAAATGGTTAAATTTAAATAATTGGTTGGATGAATAAATTGATTGGAGGTGCTACTGATGATGATGTGACTTTGTTTGGTTGGATCTCGAGTTAATTGTGGTTTGACTCGAAGTATTCGGGTTTTTATGTTGTTTAGATTTAAGGTTATAAATAAGAGAATGTTTTCATTCAAATGTTGTTAAGGGCTTAATGAATTTTGGTTCATCAAATTTGAAGTTTAATTAAAATGAATTATTCATGAATTTAATTAATTAATGATTTGGGTTAATTAATTTAGTAATTAAGGGTTGCAGTAATTAACAAGTTAAGTTTTAAGTTTATTAATTAAGTGTAAGTAATTCAGAATAATCATTTGATGGTTTGATAAATAATTACATTATGAAATTAACAAATATAATTACTTTGTGTAATTAATCAAGGGATTAATTAAGATGATTGATTAAGGAGAAAGTGATTTATTTAATAAAGCAAATAAAAGGATATTTAATTTCAGGTTGAGATTAATCGAGAGTGATAAATATTGTGGTTGAATTAAAGTAATTAATATAGATTAGAACAAATTAAAATATAATTGGAAACCATTAATTATATAATCAATAACCTATTTAAAGATTGATTAATTAAATGAATTAATCAGTAATAAGTGACTTATGAGAAGTTAATTACTATAAGTAATTAAGGATTAACGTAATTAAAATAGATAATTAATTCATGAAGTAATTAAGATTACTTATTGATTTTGGGTTAAGAATAATTAATATTGTGAAATTAATTAAAGACAATTACTTGAACGTAATTGAAAATTAATTAATCTAGGGTGATTGATTAAGATGAGTAATGAAGGGTTGACTAATTAATTGATTTGGATTAATAAATGTTAAACGAAAGAATCTAAGGGATTGAGGTTGGAAATTCAATTAGAATCCATTGAATTAATTTGGAATTAATCAAACTTGCTTATGGAAGATTGAATGGTATTGGATGCTTTGAATGGGTTGTTATCTCTGATATGAAATGAATGTGTTTTTCGTATGTATAACTTGGGATAGGATGCATGAGACTCGAAGGGGCTGGAATCGGGTATTGGGAGATACTCGAAACCACTTCGAATTTCTTATGAATTAATATGAGAAATTGATAGGTTGGAATGATTGGTTTTAAATGAATTGGATTATTAAATCTAAATTTTTGACACCTAGAAAACTTATTTGAAAATAAGTTATGTCTATAACCAATTGTGACTTGTAAAATTAGTTTGAGTTACCCGGGTTTTTATATAAGATGTTGTTTGGTATTCTATGTTAGATGGGTTTACTCACGCTGGTTTCTAGCTTGACCCGGGTGTTACTTTGGTGTAATGCTCGGATCAGACCGAGTATTACAGATTTTCAGGTAGGTACGTTCTGGAGCTCAGGAGGTGAGCCGGATGGCAGGAACGTGTAGAGTATTTCCGCTGTGTTATATTATTGTAAATTTGTGATATGATAGTTGTGTATATCCAGTGACTGTGTATATGTGAAAACTCTGATGTATTAAAATGTAATCGACAGATATAATATTCTTTTGTAGACTGTTATTATTTATTATTATATATTATCCGCTGCGAATGTGAATGTTGATGTTTCTGATCTTCTTCTTCTTCTATGTCTTTCTTCTTTTTCAGAACTATCTGGAATTTTCGGCTTTGAAAATCCCGGGTCGTTACAGTCATTCTTTGAGGTAAGTCAACTCTGTAACCAAGGTTCCCAGTCCTCTCTAAAATCAAAAAAAGTCCAACAAATCTTAGTACCAACTTCCCTGTACTACCAAACCAAATGACATTATTTAATGGAAAGATCTTGACAAATACCATATCACCGATAGAGAACTATAAATCTCGACGTCTCTTATCAACATAGCTTTTTTGTCTATCTTAGGCAGCTTTCATTCATTGCCAAATGATCTCGATCTTCTCTGATGTTTCTCTAACCATATCTGGCCTCAATATCAGTTTCTCGCCCACTTCCCACAAATAAGAAGGAGCATTGCTTGGTTGACCATATAATGCGACGAATGGTTCCATATACTGATGCTAGGCCGATAACTGTTGTTGTATGTTAATTCTACAAGATGTAGGTGATCATCCCATGAGCTTTCAAAGTCTAATATGCAAGCATGCAAGAGGTCATCTAAGATACAATTCACTGTCTCAGTTTGGCCATCAGTTTGAGGGTGATAAGTTGTGCTGAGGTGTAGCTTTGTCCCTAATGCCTCATGTAAGATCTTCGAAAACCCACTAGTGAAAAATGGATCTCAGTCGCTCACAATGCTTTTCGACACATCATAGAATCGTACAATCCACTTCACATATAAGTCAGCTAGTTTAGCTAAAGTTCTACTTGACCTGACAGGTATATATCTAGCAATCTTTGTCAATCGATCGACTATGGCCCAAATGATATCGTACCCTGTTTGATTGCTCGGCAGTCCATCGATAAAATCCATCAGTACATGTTCATATTTCCACTTGGGAAATTCTAGCATTTGCATTGCACCGTTGTGCTTCTTCTACACTGCCTTAACCAACTAGCAGTCCATGCATTCTGAGATGAATGTCCCAACATCTTTCTTCATCCCTTCCTAATGGTAGGTCTGCGTCATATCACGGTACATCTTATTAATACCAGGATGAATAATCAATCTCAAATGATGGCACTCTCTGAGCACCTCATCCTTCAACCCATCAACATCGGGAATAAACAGTCTAACATCTTTATGTAGCCAACCATCTCGGCCGAGTCCTTACTACCTCATATCCTCGTACTATGCTCTCGCTTCAATCTTAGAAATGATCTTGGCTAATCTGGCATGGCACCTCTGACTAGTACCAATCTGCTAAATAAGACCGGGTCTGATGTCAAGTTCGCCAACATCTCTGACTCCAGCTTGCATTTCGGTTGAAAATCATAATTAGCAATATACTTTAACCGCGTCCACTCTATAAACATAGCTCCAAAGCTGGCATGTCTCCTACTCAAGGCATCAGCAATTGCATTACCTTTACTTGGTGTATATGCAATATCAGAGTCATAAGAGGCTACAAACTCTAACCATCATTGTTGTTAAAGGTTAAGACACTTTTGCTAAAAGAGGTAAGTAAATGATTTATGGTCGGTGAACAGCTCGAACCTCTCTCCTAAAAGATAGTGCCTCCAAATCGTCAGTGCAAATACGATTGCTGCTAACTCTAAATCTTAGGTTGGGTATTTCTTCTCATGTGGCTTCAATTGTAGACTAACATATGCAGCAACCTTGCCTCTGTACATTAATACCTTGCCCAACCCGGTACCACAAGCACCAATGTATGCAGTTATCTCTTCGTTCCTGCTCAAAGTAGTCAATACCAGTGCACTCGTCTACTTTTCCTTTAGTCTCACAAATTCCTGCTCACATCTTGCTTCCCAAGTAAAAGTATGATTCTTTTTCATCAAGTGAGTCAACGGTGCTGCTACCTTAGAGAAGTCCTAGATGAATCGTCTATAATATCCAGCTAAACCTAAGAAACTTCTCATGTCCATCGCGTTTTTGGGTCTAATTGAATCTTGGACTGCTGCACCTTTTGCAGGATTAATGGCAATGCCTTGCTCAGATATAACATGAACTAAAAACTGCACTTCCCTCTTCCAAAAGTGAAATTTAGAAAAATTTGCCTTCAATTGGTGCTTTCTAAACACTTTAGCACGATCATCAAGTGTGTCTTGTGTTCTTCCTCTGTCCGTGAATAGAAAATAATATCATTGATGAACACAAGCATGAATTTATTTAGCTGGCCCCTGAAAATGTGGTTTATGAGATCAACAAAGTATGTCGGCGCATTGGTTGGCCCGAATGGCATAACCAAACACACATAGAAATTAGACGACATATAGATTGCGATAATTGACACACTCTTCTTTGCCACTCTCAGTTTGTGAAATCTCATTACAAGATCCAAATGAGAAAATACTCTAGCACCATGAAGCTGATCGAATAATTCATCAGTACGTGGGAGTGGGTACTTGTTAATCAACACATAATCCAAGGGAGACATCCACGTTTGTTGCAAATACTATCGATGCCCCTCACTTAGATATTCTCCTTTGAATGTACCCTTTTTGCAATAGGTCATTCACTTGCACCACAAGATCCCTTTGCTCTCTATGTGCTACCCTCCTTAGAGACATCGCTATTGGCCTAACATCTTACTATATCACTAACTCAATCTCTTTGTGTGACAAAAGTCTGGTCACTTCCTTAAATATGACCCGATACTCCCATGTAAATGTAACTCTCGACCACTCATCATGCATGATATCTAGCGAGTATAGAAAGCTAACCATAACCTCATTGTCCAATAGGCAGCCTAACACCACTTACCGCCCATCATCCATCTCCATTGTCACTAATGACCTCTCACAATCCACCACTATTCCATATCTATGAAGCCAGTCCATCCCTTGTATAATACTAAACCCAACGAACCTAAAACAAAACAATCACAATAAAAAGAGCATCCATGACTCGATAAGACCAAACCACGACAAACCATACTAAGGCTAGTGGAGCCTCCAATGGGGTTTGTCACAATCAAATGTAGGTCGACAATTTTGGGTTCTAATCCTAACGTATCTACCAAGTCACTAGATATAAAAGAATGTAATACGCCAATAACAAATAAAACTCGTATAGAAACATTATAAATGCAAAGCATACCTTGAATAATGAATCCCTTTCCGTTCTCTTTCGTCGATGGAGCATTTGACGAAGTCAAAACGACATTGATAGCATGTGCCTTCATCGCCTGCTTATACTTTGGTGGCTCTAGGGAGTTCTTTTGAATGTGTCTGAGCTTGTTGCAGTGGTAGCACCTTTCCTCTTTAATTTTGCTGTCTCTAGCATAGTGACATTTCTATCCGCAGTTGTAGCAAGTCGGTCCTGAGTTAACCTTCTTCTTTTAGCCATATTTGTTTTGAAATTGTTAACTCTTGTTGCTCCTTTTCTTCTTGCCTTCCCAGCCTGGTTGTGGCTTTGGCTTTTCTTTAGGAATGATGGATTACAGTTTTGATACAGACTTTCATGCCTCAGGGCCTTCTCGACTACCATCTCAAAAGTCTCGTCAATGTAGCCTATGAGTCACTTCTCTAAATAGTTGTCCAAGATAATGATGAATTTATTATTCTTCTTTAATGGAGTGTCGATGAAGGACATCCCATATTTCGATAGAGCGTCAAACACAACAACATACTTGGAGACTGTCACGTTCCCTTATTTCAGGTCCATGAACTTATGGAGCTAAACTGACCTCTGAGCTATAGAAATAAATCTCCTCAAATCTAGCTTTGAACTTGTCCCAAGTGAACTAATCCGTGGGACTAGCAGCCCAACTGCACTCCACTAGTTTATGCCTTGCCGTTGAAGTTGTCGGGAAGCTAATTGCCTTTTCATAGCATCATCCAACTCTAAGTCGTCGAAACCCTTTTGCTGGTATCAAGCCAATCTTGCACTTCCATTTCCGACCCTGTTCCTTGGAGCGGTTTGCCACCAAGATTAGCAAAGTCCTTGTTCGGCCTAGCTAAATTGACTCTGGGTGCCTATATTGGAGCACCACCACTAGTAACATTTGGAGCTGCTATTTAATCATTTAGCAGCATGTTCCTCATCATAATATTAAACATGGTCTACAAATCAGGATTAGCAGCTCTTGAGCTAGCTCCTTCCTTGACATTAGAGACGGAGGTCCTAGCAGCGATCTGTGTTTGGCGAATCATCATTTAACCTGTAATAAGGATGATTAGTCTCGCTACAAGGAATTATGCCTTGGTAGTACTCGTGTGTGCAGTGCGACTTAGGTACTATATATATACACACTACTATATAGTTTTGAAAACCAAAGCATATAACAAGTACGTGCTCTCGTATATACACACACTCTCGATCCAGTCTGAGATGAGAATTCCTATCCTATCTCTACTGGATCACGGTATTTCTAAGGTTAAACAATGCAACCTAAGCTCTGATACTAAATGTGATGACCGCCCTACAATGCTAACACCCAATAGACCGGTATAGTCCACTGTAGCAGTGCTCGGTCAATGTGGAGCGATTATCATGGTTGTAAAGTAAATGAGCAACACAGAACCTATCGTATATCTCACAGCACATCACATAAAATATAATAGCAAACATTTTACATATAAAACGGATGAGACAATAAATAACTGAAGGAATCACAGCATTAGAGTATGCAGATCCATATAGTAAACTACATAGGCAATTAAGTTATACATCAAATAATAACTCATAAACTGTTTCTAAATACTAAGGAACTTGCAAGCTCCATAATGTTGTGGAGAGGAATAGAAAATGAATACATATAATAATATAAGAGAATAGCCTCATGCTCGCTGCCTATCTAGCTTCACATGCTCACAAGACCGATATACCTAATTTACTCATTTAAAAGTACCTAAAGTGATACGAAGAAAAACATAAAACCCTAGGTTAGGCAACAGTCTGGTGTTAGGGTTAGAAATTTCAAATACTATAAAGGGAATAAACTTGGAAAAATGACATGGAGAATCATACCTGACATATCCCTACATCCACAAAGTTAGCATATATAAAGGGTATACGCTACTCTGTGATAGTCATCATGGGTGAATTATATGTCAAAGTATTAAAGGTGTCCAAATACGATATCTACATCATGTGACATCTCTAAGGTGATAAAAACAATCAAGCAAACATGGCATCCGTCATCCATCCTCACATTCACTCACTTAATGTGTTGGATATATGATAGTCTTATAACCCCATTCTATAATCATAGACTATTCAATGTCCAGGTTCTTTGATACTCGAATTAATGCCACTCAATAGGCCAAGAATTAGACTGCACACTCCATAACTTTCCATGGTACAAGGATCGGATCATCATGTGATCTAGGCACACTCCATAGCTCAAGTGAGTGTCCTTACATATCCTTCTTTACTAGTACACTCTGAAACCCTCGAATATGAACGATCCTTTTGCACATATCATCCATAATAGAGCACATCTCGGAACTGCCCTCACAACTCTCGTTTGAAGTCACCATGTTGGTAACTATTCTAGATAACCGTCATAAGTCGCAAAGTTTCATCATGCGTTCCGTAATCCACTTCTAACTGTCCCCTCAATTCAACTAGTCGTTGCCTACTCTACCCTTGAAGTATAGCTATCCATTATCAAATGACCATAACTTGAGCATACAAACTCCAAACAATTTAAAACTCGGAATGTGGCCTTATAGGGCCTTCCTTGTCGCCCTATATCGATAGCACCAAGTTTGCAATTAAACTCATGGATAGGTACTAATCCATGACCACTGACCATCCCTACCAATCCATGGCCACCAAAAAATCACCATAAGTTCCATACTTCTTACATGAACTCTTAAAAACCTACCCATGCTCCACCATCAATTGCAAGTTGATTGGGCCAACCACCATAGATCGGTACTGATCCATTGGGATCGATCCCAAACCTCATATTTGAGCTCCAGTACACTTCTTCTTACTCCAAAATGATTTGTGAGAAATAGGCCAACCCTTGTGGATCGGTATCGATCCATAGGATCGAACCCATACTTAGCCAAAATCGCTTGATTTTGGCTCCACTCTCTTACCTCCATGTTCCCATGCTCCGATCCATATCCAAGCCACTCAACTGACATATGCTCTTGAATCTCACAGATCAATGCATTGGTGTTCCAACGATCCATACATTGAAGCCTCATCAATCCATTCTTCCAACAACCACCGATCCATCCACAACTTGGGCATACGAAATCCAATCGATATGAAACATAGAACACACCGTCATGGGCCTTCCTTATCACCCCTTCTTGATCACACCTTCAATGGATGAAGTATCACGGATCGTTATCAATCCATGATGAAGAACCTAGAATTTTCTAAAAACTATAGTCACCACTCAATCAGTGTTTTCAACCATTCTAGCATGACACAAACAAGCAATCAATACATGTCACACTTATTAATAAACATATAGCCAAACCATCTCAAATCAAGGCCTAAATCTAATGTGAAGGTTAGGGATCCATATGAACACATTTTTAAAAATCATGTTTAAATCATCTAAATTTATGTATATGGTGTAATATGGTCTAAAAACATTTTTAATATTTTTAAATAATTTTTAAAACATCATTTGGGGTATAAATGGACTAATTAATAAGAGAGAGATTTAATCACTCACCTTAATCTAAATCTAAGCTTAAATCCTGCAATTAATAGTAATAGGTATGAAATCCAAGGCTCTTCCAACAGCAAACCTCTAATCCCAAGTGTTAGTCTCGCTAACTTTTCTAAATGGTGCAATGTGTCTAATTAATTTAGGGTTTCTTTTTAGCTAATGGGGGTTAATAGAAGCTTTTAAATATTTTTGGGAGTTGTGAAATGATGGGGATGACGTCCCATCAGCCTCCACTTACCCCAAAAATCAAAATGGGTTATGGGCCTCAAAGCTAATGACCCTAATTAACCGATTAAGTTGCTCAAAATCAAAGAAAACTTCAAGCAATCCTAACTCAAAAATAGTAAGTCTATTTTCTTAGTATGACTACTCTACTGAAAGAGAAACCATCATCCAGATCTAATGGAAGTATCTTTAGACCCTAACTCGGCTCCTATCAAAAATTAGAATCCATACAAGATTTAGAGGGCTAAAATGGTCAAATAGAAATCCACTAAAAATTATGGATGTCGAATATGTCTCCAACACTCATTTCCTAAATTATTAGAACCATACGACCTAATATGAAAATAATATAAATAATCTATGATCCTTGTATATGTAGAACACGTGTCATTACAATAACATATTTGGCCAACAAGGAAGAAGGAGAAATCATCAAATCAGAAAGGAGGCACAGTTAATCGATGCGGGTGACTCTCCATATCTGAGTATATATTGATAAGTTATAATAGTTCACCTCATATGTTCGTAATTCGAAACATATATGATGAAATCGATAATTAAATATTTTTTATATACACACCAAACTAGAATTCAACATGCCATGGCTAGATGATTATAAATCAAATTTTTATTGATTATAGTTAGCAAAAGTTAATCTCCTTCTAATTAAAAAGTGAGAAATATACAAGTGTTTCAAACCAGACATATGTTATCAAGCTTTTTGACAAGATAGTGTTTGGATGAACTTGATGGGCCGGACTTGAAGGTTATCACGGCAGCAAGCCTAGAGAGATAGCCGACAAGCTTAAAAACCAAGTGCGATCAAGATCATAAGGTGAGTGTAAGGTGACCTTGGAGTTCAAGAAGCTTTAATTCATCTAAGTTATGGATTGCTACCAATCCATCCATATGGATCGGTACCGTTCCATAGAATCTCACACAAAATACCTCAAATACCCTCTACTTTCGAGTATTGTTGATTGCAACCTATTCCAAGCTTTATAGGATCGATCGCATGCCATTTACCTTCAATCATCTCAAGCACATGAAGTCAGGAACTCCATTCCTCCCATGATCTAATTTGTCTACCCAGAAACAAGCCTCTAACAGAGCAATTAATATGGGGAACAAGAAGCTAACAATAAGCCGCATCTGAATAAGGCAATGAAAGAAGTCCATAAGGAAATCATATGGATTGGCATCGAATCATGCTTATGGATCGGTACCGATCCATCATATTTGCTGACATTGCCACATTTTCTCGAGCTTAACTGCTGATGGACATGCGGAATTTGGGTGTGATCATGAATAAGCAAGTTTCAGTGACCTTTAGATATAAATAAGCATGGTGGGGCATCAATTAGAGGAACTTTTAGCTGCCTTAGAAATATTCCCTATATTCCCTTGTAGTCCCGAGGATCCATACCGATCCGTAAGAAGAGAAGTTGTAAAAAGTAACCAAATCAGCAACAAAGCTAAGTGAAGCAACGATTAGCCGAACCACTATAAAACTTTTGTGTCTTGTTATTTTTTTTACTTTCTTCTACTATACTGATTTGGGTGTTTATGCCACATTTTTGTGCAGGCAACATATTATATACCGTAATTATTTTTCTAGATGACAAAAATCTAATAGGGGTGTTCGTTTGTAGAGTTGGATCAATCAGAAGAAAAATCAAAAGTTTAAAAAAGCAAACCATTCATTTCGATCCTACAGTGAACAACGGCAGCGATAGAAGATGTGGCAGGGGTCGATATCATGAATATGTGGTTACTGTAATGAAGTCAAACAGAGAGGAAAATATATATTTAAAAATTATGATATTTCCCTTTAACTTTAAATATCCATATCTCACACATATAATCCTCATTTCACATGCGGGTTGTGACATTGGAATCGTGGTGAAACAAGGAATGCTTTAGTATGTCGCTGCTATGTTTTAAACTACTTTAGAAAGTGTTTCTTGTTAATATGAGGGTTCTACAAGGATGTTTCGGTACATGTATGGGGAAATTAGTCCTTGGTTGTACTAGTGACATTTGGCGGCATACGAACTAGGACTTTGGGCTCGGTCACTCGTAAACGTTTTCAGCATTCGAGTTGGGACTTTGTACTCGGTCGTTTGCATACGCTTAAATCATACAAGCTGGTACTTTAGGCTTATTCTTTTACATATGTTTGTGGCGATGGAGAGTTAGGACTTTAGGCTCAATTGTGACATAGTGTTTTGGTATATGATAAGACCTAGTAGACATTTTATAGAGACCTTAGCTTATTGTGTCACTTTAGTATATTATTGAGTTTAGTATGACTTGTTAGCTGCACGTGACACAGGTTAAGGTATGATTTTTGAGTATAAGTTTTGTTTTATTAGCTTATTAATATTATACCCAATGATGCATATCAATCACCAGAGGCATAACTGAACACCTCTATTCCTTTCTTCTTTTGTTTACTATGATAGGTAGGTAAGAGGATCAAGGATGATTTTGGAGAAGCGGTGGTACGATGAAGATGTGTATCTACTTATTAGCTATATATTATTTCCTTGATATTTTTTGCAAACAATTAGACTATATTTTCAACATCTAGAAATATTATATAACTAGAGATTATCACTATAGTTTACTGTATTTATTTGGTAACATAGTATTTTATTTTCAATATTATATTTGGTTCTTTCCGCTGTGAGTTTTCAAAAAGTGTACATATTTTGGTAGATAGTTTTGTGTTCTGTATTATTTTTACCAAAAATGATCCTCTATCAATGCATTCGCGATGTCAGTGCCATATCTAGACTTGGATCGGGCCATCGTATCGTAGATGGGGTATTGTTACAACTTATCTATGCTCAGCTTTACCATTAGGAAATCTTGGCACGAACCTAAGTGCCGACTGGCTTGGAGGTTCTCCTTGACGACACTCTACAATATGGAGCCGACATCCAGTCTTGGCTTAAAACTAAGAGCTAAGGGCATGAAGGTTCTATAGGGTGACACGCAGCAATAATGAGCTGACAACGATCCTGGCTCAAACCAAAGCATTAAAGGGCTTGAGGTTCTTCAAGGTGACATGCTACAATAATGATCTGGCATGCAGTCATGGCTAAAACTTAAGCATTGATGGGATTGAAGTTTTTTTAAAGTGACACTTTGCAATAAGGAGCCGACAAGCGATCATGGATCGAACCTAAGCACCGAGGGGCTTGCTGGTTTTCCATTGTGACACACTGCAATAAGGAGCTGACATATGGTATCAGCTCGAACCTAAGAATTGAGGGGATTGAAGGTTCTCCAGGGTGACATGCTGCAGTAAGGAGCTGGGCCTAGCATATTTCTATGTGGTCACACTACGGATGCCAGACTTCAGCTTCACTTAGGGTAATAATGTTGGTCCTAACAATGGTATCCCATCCTATATAGATTATAAGAGGCACTATAAGTGAGGGGTATGGACCGTTGTAACCATATATCCAATCGTCAATGCATCCCTAGCATAAAGGGGAGAGACATCTTACCCAAACTCATGGTGCAGTGGGCAGTCCCCGAGCAAGGAATTGAATGCACGGTGATAAAATCTTTCTAAATAGCCTAGCAGTCCTTGATAAGTAAATGAATTCCTGGTAATCCACTTTTGCGGATAGTTGTCCAGATAGGAAGGGAGCAGTGACTCGTGCAGTCTTGGGTGGTAAAGGTCGACGGTCCCTAAACAAGGTAATGAGCACACGATAGCATATCCTTATTAGATAGCCTTAATGAAGGTGTTGAATGATGTAGGCTCTACGACCTTTGATGCATTCATCACAAGAGTTTACTAGCTTAGAAATGAGCTTGAGAAAAGCACTGATGGTGGAGCCTGGGCATTTTGAGACATGCAGATGGAACTCTAGTAGCTTTTGGACATCGTTGAGAGTGTAGACCAATGAGGGAACTATTGGGCGACCCGTAAGGGGTTGCTTCGGTCATTAATAATAGTGTTAGGCCTCTAGGATTTCTATGTAGGGGTGATCGATGGTTGCTAAGATTTTCAGGAGGACTATAGTAGTTCTAATTTTTTCCATGAAGCAAGCTAACTAGGACGACCTTCTGGAGGAAGATTTCTGAGTGACTGGGCACATCCCTCACACTGGGGCACACATGGTTCCCATAATTAGTAGATAATAGCATCAATGTGAGGAGAAGAGAGGGAAAACACAAAAAAATGGATGACACAAAGCCTACCTGAGACAGTTGGGGAATCTTCTCAGTGATTTGAGAAGGCGGTGGAACACTGTCCACTATTATCATTGTCGATGATGGGTGTGAGATACCAAGCATGGAAAGAGCTTTTATAGGAGCCTGCTAACCACAAGATTGGAGGTTGTCTCTCCTTCTAGTGACCAAATATTGATGATATTTTTGTCAACCTCAAAGTTATGATAATGCGTTATGAAGAGTAAAGGTTGCTTTCTAATCATTAGGCTTAATGATAGAAATATGAGATGAAAAGAGCACTAAATGTAAATGATACAAGAGGTAAAGTGGTTCATGAAGCTACCTTACCAACTACGTAGTTCTCTTATTATATGTATCTCTTACAACTACAGAGAATTAAAAAAGGCTAATAAGAAAAAATGATTTCCCTAAGACTAACGAAGCTGTCAATGTCAAGAAGCTGCTGCATCAAAAGATTTGAGTAGTGGATAACGGTTTTGATCTTTCAGGTCTCAACCATTCGAATTCCAACTCATTAAAGTGGTCATGCATGGGGTTCTTATAGCAGTTGGACTAGTGCATAGACAACTAAGATCGTGACGTAAAATAGGCGTGAAGCATAGCTGACTATTGATTTGGCTGAATGGACTTGATGAGAGATAGCTAGCGCAAGAAAGGAATGTATGGCTGAGATGGAGGTCAACAGGAGAACTGTACCAAAAGCATGTATGTCATGCTTCATACTAAATGCGCTTGTACCTGCGGTATTTCTTGTCAGAAATAGGTACATTTGGCTGTATCTCTTAACATTTTGTTCCCGCATGCCGAAGGAGCAAGACGGGCCATGTAGCGACACACCATTTCGACTCCCGAATGCCAACACCAATACATCCATGATATTCATGTGTCAAACACTCAAGCTTTAGAAACACAGATCGTAGGGTAAATAAAAATAAAAATAATAAGGAAGGAAGAACAAAACATCTGAATCTTACAATAGGACAATAATATATAATATTCAAACATTATAAAGGGTTACACCAAGATATAATGTAATTTTGGAGATACCAACCTAACTAATATCATCATCCTAGACAGTTATAACTGCATGTCCTCACAATTACCGATATACACATACTAGTAGTGCATCGGGAATAAAAAGACTACGGTAGGTGGAAGCGTCCATCTCGTCTCCTTGAACTTCAAAGAATATTCAATGAAAACCTGCCTTTCTCAAACTGCTCAAAAGAGCACCCGAGGATTTAAGGAAAAAATAAAACCATGGGTTTGACATATGTCTAGTGTGAGATACTTAAGAAACATGTTCCCATATAACTGTATCTTTTGAGACCAACCAATCACTAGAGTGGTTTTCCCCTTAAAAGAATCAAACTACATAATAAGTACATATGACGATATATTAGATAGTATCTATGGTGTAGAATGTAAATCAAAAAATAGCTGTGTTGCTTGCATCTCATATTATAACAATGTTAGATATGCAATCAAAAATACCAAGGTGCATTCTCATATGGATTTCCATTGGAGGTGCGCTCAGTATATCAAGGATGGGCCTCCTGACTAGGGTCAGAAACTACCTTCTTAAACTACATATATCTCTAGATAAAATATACCACAAATGAAAACATTGTTGGTCCAAGCCAGAATATGTGATACTGAATACCATCAACTCCCTGTGCACCTTAATCGAAAGCGTCTCTAGATTTTTGGAGTTGATCTATGCTTAGGTTCGCTAAACCTATTGGCTATGCCCCTTTCTCCCATTACATTTGGTGAGGTCACATTCAACATCTCATCATATGAGTCTTCATCACTCAAATAGATCTAGATTCTCTCCATGGATTCCAGCACCTCAATGCACAAGCCATCATCACTCAAACAACTCATGAATCTCTCCATGATTTTCAGCATATGTCGTCCAACAAATGCTAACTCAGCCCAATCTCCTAGAATCATCCTCGAGATAGAAGATACCCTTGCTAGCATCAATTGAAATGTTAATGCTGATCTCTCCCTTGGACTTAACCTTAGGATAGATAAGTTCAACTCTATAGCATTTCACTCCATAACGGCTTCCATAACAAAGAACACGTATACTGTCATCTCATATAAGTACACTCCTCCGCTTATCGGACACTTCAAAAACCAAATCGATGAATTCCCAGTTAACTTAACTTTGGTTCTTTCAGAAATAAACACATGGCGTATGAGGGTAGAGATCATATCATATGTAGATGGATTCCATTATCTCTTATCCTAGAAGCTTAAGATGAGTTTATATATAGGGTATAACATCACCAAGATGATAACTGTACCACATAAATCTTGTGTTTCTTCTAGATATTTCTTAAGTTAATTTTGGTCAAACTCAACAGGAATAAAAACTACCACATATGGCAATCAAGTCTCGTATACTTATCACCATTTCTGACCTTCTCAACTTGCGCCATCCATTAGTTAAGAGTGAAGCTAGTAGGTCAGAGCACTAACTGCATCCAAACCCTACCTAAACTCCTCATTCTTAACTATCGTAGATAGAAATGGTCCACTCTATCAGCTTTTAGTGCCAAGTATAGGAGTAAATACTTTCCATAAATGAGTAAACAATCAAATACGATTCAGTCACATAAGTGACTTCTAATCTCCATATTATCAAATAATACTTCTTTGTATATATATACATACATACATACATACATACATACATACATACATACATATATATATATATATTTAAAATACCTTTATAAAATATATATACATGTATACTACTACTTCACTATTCATTTATACTCTTTCCAATACTTTAAAATATATTCATATTTTTATTTCAAATGTATAAGAATATTCACAAATCATTTAACAAGATTTCTCACTTTAAAATATAATCAAAGAGGTTAGAAAAATGTTACTAAAGCATTACAACTATAAACTCCTTCTCTTTTATAAACTAAATCTTTACTTCCTAACCTTTTTCCAAAACATTCCATACTTGTCATTATCTTTGAAATACTCTTTTTTAAAGATCTATGTACATTCAAAAGGGTTAAAAATGAATGTTAATTAAATATTGTTTAGTATAAAGTCAAAAAACTTTTATATTTTTATTATTTTAAAACATTATTTTTAAAGACAAAAGTATACTTATTTAACAAGATAATATACCTTTAAATAACTTCTCAAAACCATTCATTATAACCTAATGTTATAGCCAAAATCCACTTATCCTTTTATAAAATAGTTAACTTACTTTTTCAAACTTATATATATATATATATAAATACATTTTAAATATCCATATAAGATACTACTTACAAATAAATAATTTATAATTTAACAAAAATTATAAAAAAACATGTTTTTCAAATAATAAAACTCTTTACTTTAAAAATTCATAAATAATTATTAAAAATATGTCCAAACTTAAAACCACTTTTGAAATACTTTAAAACCTACAAATAAAAATTTATAAAAAGATTTCATAAAATTAATAAATTATATAATTTTAAACAAGTTTAAAATCACAAAAGTGGCTTAAAATAATACAACACCAAACAAAGCCATAAAGCCTAGAAATGCTTCTATAGGATAAAGACAACATTTATAAGTGCTATAAAAGATATTGGATAGAGAGCATGTTCAAATGACATGAAAGGTTGAGGCTAGTTTTCACTATTCGAGTAAAGGTTTTAAGAATTGAAAATTTTACAGTAAGTAGTATACTTAGGCAACTTAAAAACCATGCAAAGGAACTCCTAAGAATATCTTCCAAAATCATATTAAAAATCAAAAAGACAAGCTATATATAGAGTGATCATATAGCAACCTTTTTGCTCGGGCTATCAATGGATATCCAAAAAAATTCTGAAATTCGTCTGTCTCTATGTTCGAAAAACTGATAAACATACGGATGCGGACGCGGATAAGAAGACATTCGCATTTAAAAGTCATCCTTTTGGTTTTTATTAATATTATAGTTTAAATTACGTATATTTTAGTACAGTGAAGATATTCATTTATTATTTTATCAAGTTAATAATTTATATTATATGCATTTAATGCTTATTAACCGGTCAAAACTATTGATCATTATCATATTTGTTTATTTTAACACTTTTATAATTAATAGGATTGAAAAAAATTCTATTTATATTTCTTGATTTATCAGTCACTGACGGATAGGATAATTACCTGATATACATCCGCATCCGCTAGTATGGGTATCCGATATCCGAAAATGACTTCGGATGTGGATGAATATATGGAACTATTCGCATCCGAAAGTATCCGTTGACAGACCTACTTTTCGCTCCTATCTTTTGCATCTTTGTTCAAACAATTTTAAAATGATTTAAAGTCTAATTTTTTATAGCAAGTACTACACACATAGTGCTTAAGAAAACAACAAAGAAACCCATATGGACATCTTTCAAAATCATATTAAAAATCACCAAAAACAAGGCATTTAGAAAGTGCTCGTATGGTGACCTTTCTCGTTACAACTTTTGCAACATTGTTATACAGGTTCTATACTTTTCCAAACCAATTCCTAGTTATCCCATACATTACTATAAGTGTAGAGAATAATCAAAATATATTTCTTTCAATATTTATTTACATAAAACTATTTTAAAGAGATTAAACACAAAGGATTTACAAAGTGCATTTATAGTGACTCTCTCGCTTCAAACAACTTCACACACTTCCGCATCACATCCAACACCACCAAACATGCAAACACAAAGTCTTGGCCATGGTACATGTTTTAGAGGTAACTAGAGAACTGATACTACTTATAAATTTGTCACTTGCTTTCTAAAGCAATGGGGGGTACAAAAGTTATAACTTGCGTTAGTTCTTTACTTCAACTTTATATTCACACAAAACACACAGATATATATATATATATATATATATATATAAATAAACAACATATACACTTTAATGGTAAGTTAACTCGCCCCAAATTGATGCTAACATAAAGCACAACATTCTAGAACACGATAACACTTCTTACCATCACCAAACAAGCTAAAGATCCAACCTTTCCTTCATTTTTGCTTGTAGCCACTCCTCATCTCTATTATTGCTCAAGTCCATACTTGGATAGAGGCTTTGTGCTCCTTCTATTCATGCTTTGAGATGCTTTCTCTTGCTTCAATGTTGCCTTAGGTCCTTTTCTAAAGTTTTAGAGAGTTTGGACTTCATTAGATATTGTTTAGAAATTTAAAGTGAAGTGAAAGAGGATGAAGAGCTATTTTTTTCTATCTTTTTAATTTGCAAACCAACTTTTACGAACATATGAAGTGTATTTTAAGTGTATTCAAGAGATCACCATACCCTTTAAACCACCTATGGAAGGTCATATGCGTGCTTATTCCCATATTCTTCTACTAGCCAAAATAGCACCTCTTACTTCACCCTTAAGTCTTCCCAAAATACCCCTCTCCAAAATATTTTCGATTACATCATCCATGACATCATCATATAAAATTAGTTAGCCATAAACCCTAAATTATTTTTAGTTGCTAGTTAATGACACATTAATATATTTGACGTTTTCAAAAAATTTGAACAACCTATATTGAGTAAAAAACAGTTTATCGATCAAACGATTTTTTATCACATTATCGATATTTCTTCCAACTATTTATTTTTGTAAGCATATTAATTTTTTTACCTTCATTAGTTACTAATTAAAAGGGGATAAACAAGGTTCTAAAATCCACTTAATCACATATACACAAGATTTAAATATTTAAATAATTTGCATATTTAAGCATGATGTGTTTGGAATTGCAGATCATTATATTCTACTCCATTTAAAACATTTTGTCCTCAAAATTCCAACATAACAAATTAACAAAAGAAGCAAGCATGTATCAATACTCAACAATATTCAAAATTACTAGTAAACAAAGCTCAAGCTTTGCTCAATTCCGAAAACCCCCTCATCGCACAAGGACGATAAATAATTTATTAAGCATACCCTACACTCATCAGTTTGAGGTTATTACTTAGACAATTATTCTAGCTACCTCATAACAAGTTGAAGATTCATTCCCTAAACTCTTCTAAGCCTGAAAAACTTAGTAGGCATAAATTTAATCATATATGGTGCACATGGATCATCCGTACACGATATCAAATCTGATCACTTGCTCAATCACACGAATTTCAACATCCAAACTTATAGATCACCTAACTTCTCTAGTGCCGATTATGATCAGGTTCCTTGATTAAAAACCTCCATTCTCCTTACATAGATATATACTATGGTAGAAAAACTCATGATTATATCAAGAATCTATTTCAAGTGTCTCTATTGAGAATCGAGTGAAAACTTCTAGCTCAGACCGATGTAAATCGCCCAGAAATCATGTGCCGAATCTTAGTTCAGGAACATCCATATGATAAAATACGTACTACTTACGTATTTTATGCTATTGGTAACTTTAAATATACCAATAAATTTTTATATCACATCCATTTAAGCAAATAGTATCTCATGCAATATTAAAACCATATATGAAGCATTTCATAAAACATACCTTTGTTTTATAAACATTTTATAGACATTTTATAAAGACATAACTTTATTTATAAAACATTTCATTGAAACATAACTCAAATTTATAAAACATTTCATAACTTAAGTTCAAATTCATATAGTACCCTATTACATCCTAAGAGTATATATAAAACATTAGATTCACTTCACTTTTTGAAATTTGGATGAAGGGCCCTAAAATAAATCCAGGACTTATAACCAAGTCAACCTTTTCGACTTCTCTAATGATCATATTAGGCAAGTAGCTAGGAAGGGCGAGGTACTGGAATCCAAACTTAGGCATGGAGTCTACTTTCCTTATACACCCATAAGGTAAAGACGCTTGTTAGTTGTCCCACTAACATCGATTGGTTCACTTAACAAGGTTGTTCAACAAATTTCAAACTTGTTTTAACTTAGCTACCTTCTCAATTCTAGAGTTATATAAATGTATCTTTATATTTTCAAATTTTTTTATCTTTAAGTTCTATAATGATCCAGAAGTTTCATGCTATCAAATATCACTGAAAAATTTGTCTTATTCTGACAAATGGAAACTACTATAGAAACACATCATGACATGATGAACATAGCGTAGTGTCTTAATGTATATGTTACATGCATCAATAAAATAACTTATCAAAGTTTCAATTATTTATTAGCACACTTTTCTATAAAGGAAAAACGGAAAAAGGTTTATAATTATTTGGGTTATGCCACTACCACTTGGGCTCACCTTCTCTATACAGAAAACTTGTATCAAAAACAACATTAAACTACTGTGTGTTAAACTAGTATGTATTTTATATCAAAATTATTTTAAAGACAACTCTAGAACTGAGCACTCATACTTTATTCCAAATCCTTTGAAAAAATAATATACAGATATACCTTTTGTATATCATATCATACTTCGAGATTAAACCAAAACAAATTTCAAATTTGTATCAATACTTTGTGTAATATTACTATGTGTCATGATCTCAATATATAAACTAATTTCCTAAATATTTACTTTATAATCCATAAAAATATGCAAATAGATCGAGTAATACCAAATTGATATCGAGGAAATGGGTCCTAACAAGTCATATAATATATCCTCTTACTACGAAGGGCAGTACTCAAGAGAAGATCTTTCCCACCGAACACATCTCCCGCCCATTTCCGGTCACTTTCGGGCCACACGAACTAGATAACATCAAATTGACTCGTCGTTACCGAGAGCCACCTAATGCTTGAATAAATCTTAAACTATTTTCAAACCATTAATATTCATAAATACTTTAAAATAATACTACTATTATTTTCTTTAAAACCTTGGAAACCATTTTCAAAGTCATCAGGATTTAAGTTCTCAAAATATCAGTTTAAATCCTCTTTGTTTATGAGCCATACTAAGAAAATTATTAATAAACTTATTTTATTAGGATAAACTTCTAACTCAACATTTTCACCGAATGCCTTATAGTCAAACCATGAAATTGTTATCACAAGTTGTTCATTTCAATGCACCCATAAATACTATTTACCCAACCATTGCGGTAAAAGGTAAATTACCTACAAACTGGCTGAGCATAAATCAATAATCAATAGATCAAATCAATCTACAAAGGATAGTAATGCTCATAAATTGATCGAGCATAGCTAAACTAATAAATGAGGGATAATGAATGGCAATCATTATTCCCAACTTTAATAAAAGTACATTACAAATTAGACTTGTCAAAATTATGTTAAGGCATTTGTTTATAACAAATACAAATGTGCTTCATATATATAATACACTCAACTCAGTTTAGGGCATTGCTTGCCTTATCTCTAATGAGTTATACCCAACTAAAGCTTAGGTTCTCTCTTAACCTTCTAGTTGACAACATGCTGTAACTACTCACCTTTTTGACTCCTAAATATCGATACTAATAATCTACTGTATTCACATACCAACAATCAAGTATTGGAAAGATAGATTGTTAGGGTAAATAAAAAGAAAAGGAACATGGAAGGAAGAAAAAAATATCCGAATTTTACAATGGGACGATAATATATAATATTAAAATAGTACAAATGGTTACCCAAAGATACAATGCAGTTTCAGAGTTACTAACCTAAATACTATCATCATCCAAGACAATTATAGCTTCCGTCCTCACAATTTTGATAATACATATTAGTAGTGCAGTGGAAATAAAAATACTATGGTAGCTGAAAGCATCCAACTCGTCTCCTTAAGCTCCAAAGAATATCCAAACAAAACCTACCTTTCTCAAACTGCTTGAAATAGCACCTAATGATTTAAAGGAAAAATAAAACTATAATTTAGACATAAGTCTCGTATGAGAAACATATACCCTCCTAAAAGTATCTTTTAAGACTAAACGAATCATCGAAATAGTTTTCCAATCAAAAAGTCAAAACCATCTAATACATATATATGGCAATTTAAAAGATAGTGTCTATGGTGTAGAATGTAAATCATAAAATTGTTCTGTTGGTTACATCTCGCATCACAATATTATTAGGTATATAATCAAAATAGCTAAGGTACATTTGCATATGGATCTCCATTGGAGATGCCCTTGGTACATCGAGGATGGGCCTCCTGACAATGGTCGGAATCTACCTTTCAAAACCGCGTATATCTCTAAATAAATATACCACAAATGAAAACATTTTTGTTCCACTCCCGAACTCATGATGTTGAATACCATCAACTCCTCATGCACCTCAATCGAAAGCGACTCTAGATATTGGAATTGATGTACTGTTGGGTTTCCTAAACCCACTGGTTATACCCTTACTTTTTTTTCGGTCACTACCACTGGTGAAGTCATATTCAACACCTCACACCTGAGTCTTTATCACTCGAATACATCTCAAATCTCTCCATGGATTCCAATATCTCAACATACGAATTTTCATCACTCGAATGATTCATGAACCTCTCTATAGATTCCGGCATAATTCATCTGACGAATGCTAACTCTATCCTTACTCTTGGAATCATCCCCAAGTTAGATAGTATCCTCGTTAGCATTGTTTGGAATATCAACACTGACCTTTCTATTGGACTTAACCTTAGGATTGACAATTCAACTCTATAATATTTCACTTAACCGATCTGGTGACATAAAACTTGTATATCATTTTTGAAATGGTTATGGTTGTGAGTCATCTCATACAAGTATGCTCTTTCGCTTATCTGACTCTTCAAAAACTAAATCGTTGAATTCCTCGTTAACTTAACTTCAGTTCTTTTAGAAATAAATAGACAATGCATAAGGGCATAGATCATCTCTTATCCGAACCGATTCTCTTACCTCTTGTCCTAGAAGAGCAAGATGAGTTTAAAAGTAGGGAATAACATCACCGAAAGGATAGTAGTACCGTATAAATTTCGTTTTTCTTCTAGATATTTCCTTAGTTATTTTGGTAAAATTCAATAGGAATAAAAACGATCGCATATGGAAATCAGGTCTCGTATGCTCATCACCATTTCCTACCTTCTCAACTTACGCTATCCCTCGATTAAGAGTGAAGCCAAATAGGTTAAAGCACCAGTTGCATCCAAGCCCTGCCTAACACCCCATTCATAACTCTCACAGATAAAAAAGGTCTACTTTGTCGGCTTTTAGTGCTAAGTATAGGAGTAAATACTTTCCAAAAACGAGTAAACGCACAAAAATGATTAGGTCACATAAGTGACTTCTAATCCCCGTATTTTAAATAATACTTCTTTGTAAATACTTGTATTTATATAATTAAAATACCTTTATAAAATCCATATACATGTATACTACTACTTCACTATTCATTTCTACTCTTTTCAATACTTCAAAATATATTCACATTTTTATTTCAAAGGTATAAGAATATTCACAAATCATTTAACAAGATTTCTCACTTTAAAATATGATCAAAGAGGTTAAAAACAAATGTTACTAAAACATTATTATGATAAACCTCTTCACTTTATAAATTAAACATATACCTTATCTTAACTTCTTCAAAAACATTCTGTATTTATCATTATCTTTAAAAGATTCATTTTTAATGATCTAAGTACATTTAAAAGTATATTCGAAAGGGTTTAAAATAAATGTTACTTATTTCTTATAAACCCAAAACACTTTTATGCTTTTCATTATATTTAAAACATTCTTTTTAAAGACCAAAATATGCTTATTTAACAAGATAATATACTTTTAAATAACTTCCCAAAAACTATTCATTATAGCTTAATGCTATAACCAAAACACACTTAACCTTTTATAAAATACTTAGCTTACTTTCTAAACTTGTAAATAAATACTTTTAAAATACTTATAAATACATTTTGAATATTCATATAAAATATTACATAAAGATTTATAATTTAGAATTTGACAAAAATCATAAATAAAGCATGTCTTACCTATAATAAAACCGTTTACTTCAAAAAATCATAAATAACTATTAGATATATATTTAAACTAAAGGTCACTTTTTAAACTGCTACTAAACATTTCGAAAAATATCTCATAAAAATAATAATTTTGAATATTTTTAAACAATTTTAAAATTATAAAAATGGCTTAAAAAAACCTCAAAATTTGCCATAAAAGCCGAAAATGTTGTTGTAGGCGTAAGATAGCATATATATGTGTTGTAAAAGATATTGGACAGAGTGCATATTTGTAAAGCATGAAATTTGAGGCCAGTTTTCTCTATTCAAATAAAGGTAGAAGATCTGAAATTTTTGCAATAATTATTAAAAATATATGACTTAAAATCCATGCAATGAAACCTCTAAGGATAACTTCCAAAATCATATTAATTTTTTTTCAATAACAAGTTATTTATATAGTGCTCATATAATGACTTTGTCACTCCTTTCTTTTGCAACTTTGTTCAGCCAATTTGAAAACCATTTAAACTCTTATTTTTTCCAACAACTACTACATATATAGTACTTAATAAAACAACAAAAAACCCTTATGGATGTCTTTCAAAACCATATAAAAAGTCGCCAAAAACAAGGCATTTACAAAGTGCTCATATAGTGACCTTTCTCGCTATGACTTTCGCAACTTTTTTTTTACAAGTTTTGTACTTTTCCAAACACATCCTCATTGTCGCACACACTACTTTAAGTGTAGAGCACAATCAAATTATATTTATTCGTAGTATATTTACATGTAACCATTTTAAAGAGGTTAAACATAAGGGATTTATGAAGTGCACTTATAGCAAACCTCTCACTTTAAATAAGTTCACACACACTTCCACATCACATAAAACACCATTAAACTTTTAAACACAAGTTTTGTGTCATAACACATGTTTTGGATGGTAATTAAAGTGATTATACTACATATAAAGTTATCACTTGCTTTCCAAAGAAAGGGCGTCCAAAAGTTATAACTTGAATTAATTCTTTGTTTAACTTTATATCACATAACAAATATATACACACAAAACATATAGACTTCAATAGTGAGTTAACTCACCCCAAATCCAATGGAAGTTAAGACTTGCTTGCCTTGGACCCTGAGTTTTCTCAGCAAATTATTGGCTCGTTAACACTTTAGCAGTTGCATCATATTTAACTCCTAACCCATGGCCTTTGACCTAATCTCATCTCGACCTTAAGTTTACTTAATAAATTAAAAGAGATTATTCACCCATACCTAAAATCATGATGGCCTAAGTATAATGCATGTATCTTGAGTTTGCTCAACAAATACATGTATATACCTTACCTTGTCTAGTCAATATATTGATAGTACTGCACATAACATGCCTAGCTTGAGTTTGCTCAACAACTAATGAGTATATAACTAATCCATTAATATATAAATGCTGGAGGACAACTTTATATATTAGAGATTATGAATTCATAATCTTAAAAGTATACATATATTATAGTGATATCAATTTAGGGAATAATGTATTTCTTATGAAATATACTCATCATTCAAGTGTCGGACACATTAGAAATCACGATATACCGACAATACTTATTGTTATCTGGGTTTTTACCCACCAAGGTCCAAGAGAAGACGGAATGACTTGATGGAGTTGGAATGGCTCAAAATTTAACCAAAAGGGATAAAGCAACAAGTTAAAGAGAGCTAAGTCATATTACAAAAGCAACGACTGAGTTTGACTAAATTAAGAGACAAACATCCATCTAGTCCAATCAGCAACTAAATACAACAAGCAAGTAAATCATCATCAAAATAATGTAAAGTTCAACAAGACTACACGAACAACTTCGATTCAAGGCAATGAAAGCATTCCAGACATCAAAGTCCAAAAATAGTCTAAGTGTTAGCTATCCATACACTAAGGATTGCCAGTGATCCATACGACATCATTGGGTCGCTATATCATGAGGGGATCAAAGAAGGCTTAAAAGACAAAGTACAGAAATGCTAAGTGTATGGATCGCAAGTGATCCATACACCGTGGATCGCCAACAATCCATACTTGATCACGGAATCATGGCGATCTAAGCTAAGTGAAGAAGAAAATGGGGCTAACTGATTAGCTCGCACTTGAGCTACTGCTATGGATCGCTAGAGATCCATGCTTTTGGCTCGGGTCACGAGCTAAGCTTACTGGATCCTCCTGTGCCCATTTGCAAGCAATTGGCGAACATGCCTAGCCTAGAAGCTCTCGGATTTCTATAAATACCATCATACCTGCAACACTAACGGGATCAAGTCTGGAGTGGTTATGGAAGCTCTGCTGAAAACATTATTCACTCTTCACCTCCCTCACAACTCCTTGCATTGCCCAAAGATAGGAATAACAAGAATCAAGCCATTCCCATTGTCGAAAACAATAGGCATGACTCCAAAAAAATCGGAGTGCGACAAACTATTACATTAAACATTGACAATGTGTACCTGCCCATAGTTAATCTATATTGTGTGCACATTTCAAACATGCATATGTTACATACTTACTAGAATATCATGAAAAATTTGGACTATGTGCTACTATCACAAAATTTCTGAAAGAAGAAAAATCAATCCATGATTTGATCAAATTTCGAGTGTTGATATGCAAATTACTTAAACCCTAAGTTACTAGTCATTTGTCAATTGTTTGAAGTAAACAAACCTGTGAACTGGGGGGCATACACTGGCATTTAAATAAAAATACCTGAAAATAATAATTTCACAGGTTCTATTACTCAAAATAAAGTTTTATTACTCCAAATAAAGTCTTGTTACTCAAAATAAAGAATTTGCGCAGTAATCACATAACTGGGTAAGTGTAAACAAAAGAAGCACAAGTGCACATAACACATATGAACATACAAGTAAGAGTATAGTCAAAATATCAACAATAAATTACTAATAAATTTCTTTTATACGGGGTCAAAACGTAGGGGTTATACCCACACAATACCAACCAATAAGAGAAAAATATAGACTCTGCGACAAAAACACTAAGTGCAAACTCTACACTTGAACAAACAACTCAAAATGAATCAAAATCAGATCAGCCACCACCCTCACTTATCAACGTTCCTTTCCACCACTCCCCTTTCGGCCCTTTGTTCAAAGTTTTTGCATCGCCTCGGAAGTGGAGTCACGGCAGGTAATATCAACGATCTCCTCAGCCTTGATGTCTTCTTCCTACTCCGCAACCTTCTTAGAAGATTTTCCCTTCGTTTTGCACTTCCGTGACCTGTGGGAGCTCTTCGAGGCCTTGATCGCTTCAACTTTCTCTGTCATAATGGCGACCAATTCATGTTGAGTCTTGCAAGGCTACTCAGTTTGAACTTCCTTCTCCTTAACTTCGGCCGCCGTTATGTCACCTTCCAAAGATACAAAAGGGTCATCCTAACTATGAAGTGTGGCGATCTTCTCGGACACTGGCCCTGGCAGCGAGCTAGACATGGACATTGGAGCGGGAATGGAAATGAGCATGGAAGCTATGGAAATAGCAGCATGTATAGGCGCCGAAGAAGTTGGCAAATCAACAGAAAAGGTAGACGGACCTATAAGTTCAAAATTGAAAGCATTAAATTCTTTCCGTTCTTACGGCGTAAGCTGAAAGCTTCCAAAGTCGGGGGATTCAAGAGGATTATCAGCACCAAAAGAATGACCAAGAATGTCAACTTCGTATTCACCACCTTCACCTTTCTTAGATGGCTCTATAATCGGAGGGGAAGCATCAAGCCCAGAATTTGTTGAAAGTGCGGTGTGTATACAATTATATGTGCTAATATAGTATACACGGATCGTATAATATGGATTACAATACAAATGCGGAAATAGATGATAATAGCATTGTAAATAGAAAATAGAAAAATCACACCAGAGATTTTTATACTGGTTCGGAGCACCGTCCTACGTCCAGTCCCAGACTTCTATCTGGATTTTCACTATTAACTACCTCGCTTCACCCGGAGGAACAGGTTTACAATACCCGAACAACCGAACGGGATTTCACGCCTCTAATACACTGAGGACTTCAACACTTGCCTCTTACAACACAGAGGACTTCAACAAAAGAACAAATACAATTGTTGTTGACAACTTGTGTTCTTGAAAACACGGATTTGTCACTAGCAGTACACCCTTCCTATAATCTTATCCTCAAAGTATGCGATATGATGTTTTGAAAAGATTAAGGAAAGTATATTATTGAATCAAAGGATATGAAATAGATTCAAAGATTCAATAAATAATTTAGAGCTTTTATAATACAGTATTGAGATCAGAGATTAGATTAAAAGAATATATGAAATCGTTGTAAAAACTTTTGTTTGAATCAATGATTTAGATGAGTATATATAGAGAAAAATAGTTGTAACTCTTTGTGAACAGTTGCCATTAAGAGTTATGATCATTGATGAAAGATAGGAGATGCAACCTTTGGAGAAGAGAAGTGTCTTTTGGAAAAGTTGCTTTCTGTTTAAAAACGGTCGACAGGTCAAAAATGGACCGGTAGACAGGAATTCAAATATATATATACGTTATGTGCATGTGTGCACGTTCACTGTGCAATTTACACAGGAACGGTCGACCGCACCTATATTGACCGGTCGACCGGTGCCTGTTAAATTGCACATTGAATTGTGCAACTGCATGCAACTTATAAATTATTCGTATATATATTGATTCCCTTGATATGCATGATTATTTGAGGATAGATTTTTAACATAAATTACTAACATACCAAATAATCAACCTCTAATATATGGAGCTCTTTGTGTTTCTTCAATGAATAACTTCTTTTTGTCGATCACGGCTTATTCCTTTGTCAGAAATCAAAACTCTATAAAAATCTTGACTCAACATTCTCCCCCTTTTTGATTGATGACAACATATATCTGAAGTTCTGAATCTCCCCCTGAATATGTGATCTCCCCCTGATATTTTGTCTATATATATATATATATTCCTGCAAATAATTGTTAGCACTTTCTCCCCCTTTGTCATCGACAAAAAGGAATAATAGATAATGGAATAATATAGGAGTATATCAACTAGAATATCCATTTTCCTCTTTTCTTTAGTAGGTCCTGCAAAAAATAGAATTAAGTCCATGGTACCCACTTTTTATAGGGTCCTAAGAGTTAGGTCTTAGGAGTCCAAACCCATACGGGTCTGGTATCCCCTTTATATACATAATTAGTATTATGATGCACAGTATTCATAAAATTCTGAATATATTTGTTCCTAATCAAATTGTTATTTGTTTTAGGAACCCATATTTTGATAGTCTTCTTTTGAAATTTCACAACTGGTTTTGGTTTGGAATATAATAAACTAAGATTTTTCTTAGCTTCAGTTTTTTGTACTTTCTTTTTCCTTTTATTTCCAAGATGCTTGTTTGTTATATCCCAATCCTTGTTTGTCTGAAATAGATTGTGAACTTTCAATGATTTTTGTCAAGTTTTCTCGACCTTTGTTAAAGTTAGAAACATTTTGAGTAATGTCATCAAACTTTGTTTGTAAGCTAGCTTTTTCTAGGTCTAGAATTTTGACTTTTGCTTTAAGCTCATGATTTTCAGTAGTTAGAGCATTATTTTTCTCTTTTTGAGCTTCTATTTCTTGACTCAAAAGAGATATTTGAGAGTCAACATTAGATGATGATTCTTGAATATTTTCAAGTTCCTCTTCTAATATTTTCTTCTCATCTTTTAACATATCTCGTTCAAACTCTGCTCTACTTAAATCTGCTTTGACTATTTTTAATTGACGTTTTAAGTCTTTATATTTGACTATTAATTCAGCATTAATATCAAGTAATTCATCAAATGTAGGAATTTGTACCTCATCTTCTGTTGCCATAAAACAAACATTAGCTTGTTCATTCTCTGAATCACTTTCACTTTCTGATGAAGATGACTCTGAATCATCCCATGTTACTGAGAAAGCTCGTTTCTTAGATTTGTCCTTCTTATATTTGAATTTGTCATTTTCTGACTTCTTCTTTTGTTCTGGACAATCCTTCTGCATGTGTCCCTTTTTGTGGCAGTTGAAACATTCTATAGCAGATGAAGATGGTTTATTTGATCCAGGTTTCCTTTTATTGTAGCGACTGGCTTTTCGATATTTTAGGAATTTTTTGAAACCTTTAGCAATGAACGCCAAATCTTCATCTTCAGAATCTGATTCATTTTCATCTTTCTCAACATGAAATGCTACATTTTTCTTTTCTTCTTTCTGTTCTTTTCTAGCCTGCAAATTTGCTTCATAGGACATTAAATTTCCTATCAATTCATCTGGCTTCATGACGGAAAGGTCATTAGCTTCTTCAATTGCTAATACTTTTCCTTCCCATTCATTAGTCAGAGAATGTAGGACTGTTGAAACAACATCAAAATCAGAATACTTTTGTCCTAACCCAATAAGTGCATGGTGAATAGTTTGAAACCGTGAATACATGTCATTGATTGTTTCATTTGGTTTCATTTTGAAATTTTGAAATTGACTTTTCAGCATGGCTATTTTGGCTTGTTTAACCTTGTTAGTACCTTCATGAGTGATTTTTAGCGTTTGCCAAATTTGATATGCAGTAGTGCAGATACTAACACGGTTATATTCATTTTGGTCTAATGCACAGAACAACATATTTATTGCTCTTGCATTTACGGCTGCTGCCGTTTTCTCAGCCACAGTCCATTCTGAATAATCAGTTGTTGGATTCACTATTTCTCTTTGAGTAGCATTCCAAGCATCATAGCTACTTGATTGCATAAAGAATGACATACGTGTTGCCCAATAACTATAGTTAAGACCATTGAAAAATGGAGGTCTTTGTGTCGATTGCCCTTCTGTGTAAGTGGTGTTTTGAGTGCTAGTACTTGCGTTATTTGCCATATTACAAGAATATATCAAATAACTGTGTTACAGTTATATGATGACCGTGCTTTGATACCAATTGAAAGTGCGGTGTGTATACAATTATATGTGCTAATATAGTATACACGGATCGTATAATATGGATTACAATACAAATGCGGAAATAGATGATAATAGCATTGTAAATAGAAAATAGAAAAATCACACCAGAGATTTTTATACTGGTTCGGAGCACCGTCCTACGTCCAGTCCCAGACTTCTATCTGGATTTTCACTATTAACTACCTCGCTTCACCCGGAGGAACAGGTTTACAATACCCGAACAACCGAACGGGATTTCACGCCTCTAATACACTGAGGACTTCAACACTTGCCTCTTACAACACAGAGGACTTCAACAAAAGAACAAATACAATTGTTGTTGACAACTTGTGTTCTTGAAAACACGGATTTGTCACTAGCAGTACACCCTTCCTATAATCTTATCCTCAAAGTATGCGATATGATGTTTTGAAAAGATTAAGGAAAGTATATTATTGAATCAAAGGATATGAAATAGATTCAAAGATTCAATAAATAATTTAGAGCTTTTATAATACAGTATTGAGATCAGAGATTAGATTAAAAGAATATATGAAATCGTTGTAAAAACTTTTGTTTGAATCAATGATTTAGATGAGTATATATAGAGAAAAATAGTTGTAACTCTTTGTGAACAGTTGCCATTAAGAGTTATGATCATTGATGAAAGATAGGAGATGCAACCTTTGGAGAAGAGAAGTGTCTTTTGGAAAAGTTGCTTTCTGTTTAAAAACGGTCGACAGGTCAAAAATGGACCGGTAGACAGGAATTCAAATATATATATACGTTATGTGCATGTGTGCACGTTCACTGTGCAATTTACACAGGAACGGTCGACCGCACCTATATTGACCGGTCGACCGGTGCCTGTTAAATTGCACATTGAATTGTGCAACTGCATGCAACTTATAAATTATTCGTATATATATTGATTCCCTTGATATGCATGATTATTTGAGGATAGATTTTTAACATAAATTACTAACATACCAAATAATCAACCTCTAATATATGGAGCTCTTTGTGTTTCTTCAATGAATAACTTCTTTTTGTCGATCACGGCTTATTCCTTTGTCAGAAATCAAAACTCTATAAAAATCTTGACTCAACATTCTCCCCCTTTTTGATTGATGACAACATATATCTGAAGTTCTGAATCTCCCCCTGAATATGTGATCTCCCCCTGATATTTTGTCTATATATATATATATATATTCCTGCAAATAATTGTTAGCACTTTCTCCCCCTTTGTCATCGACAAAAAGGAATAATAGATAATGGAATAATATAGGAGTATATCAACTAGAATATCCATTTTCCTCTTTTCTTTAGTAGGTCCTGCAAAAAATAGAATTAAGTCCATGGTACCCACTTTTTATAGGGTCCTAAGAGTTAGGTCTTAGGAGTCCAAACCCATACGGGTCTGGTATCCCCTTTATATACATAATTAGTATTATGATGCACAGTATTCATAAAATTCTGAATATATTTGTTCCTAATCAAATTGTTATTTGTTTTAGGAACCCATATTTTGATAGTCTTCTTTTGAAATTTCACAACTGGTTTTGGTTTGGAATATAATAAACTAAGATTTTTCTTAGCTTCAGTTTTTTGTACTTTCTTTTTCCTTTTATTTCCAAGATGCTTGTTTGTTATATCCCAATCCTTGTTTGTCTGAAATAGATTGTGAACTTTCAATGATTTTTGTCAAGTTTTCTCGACCTTTGTTAAAGTTAGAAACATTTTGAGTAATGTCATCAAACTTTGTTTGTAAGCTAGCTTTTTCTAGGTCTAGAATTTTGACTTTTGCTTTAAGCTCATGATTTTCAGTAGTTAGAGCATTATTTTTCTCTTTTTGAGCTTCTATTTCTTGACTCAAAAGAGATATTTGAGAGTCAACATTAGATGATGATTCTTGAATATTTTCAAGTTCCTCTTCTAATATTTTCTTCTCATCTTTTAACATATCTCGTTCAAACTCTGCTCTACTTAAATCTGCTTTGACTATTTTTAATTGACGTTTTAAGTCTTTATATTTGACTATTAATTCAGCATTAATATCAAGTAATTCATCAAATGTAGGAATTTGTACCTCATCTTCTGTTGCCATAAAACAAACATTAGCTTGTTCATTCTCTGAATCACTTTCACTTTCTGATGAAGATGACTCTGAATCATCCCATGTTACTGAGAAAGCTCGTTTCTTAGATTTGTCCTTCTTATATTTGAATTTGTCATTTTCTGACTTCTTCTTTTGTTCTGGACAATCCTTCTGCATGTGTCCCTTTTTGTGGCAGTTGAAACATTCTATAGCAGATGAAGATGGTTTATTTGATCCAGGTTTCCTTTTATTGTAGCGACTGGCTTTTCGATATTTTAGGAATTTTTTGAAACCTTTAGCAATGAACGCCAAATCTTCATCTTCAGAATCTGATTCATTTTCATCTTTCTCAACATGAAATGCTACATTTTTCTTTTCTTCTTTCTGTTCTTTTCTAGCCTGCAAATTTGCTTCATAGGACATTAAATTTCCTATCAATTCATCTGGCTTCATGACGGAAAGGTCATTAGCTTCTTCAATTGCTAATACTTTTCCTTCCCATTCATTAGTCATAGAATGTAGGACTGTTGAAACAACATCAAAATCAGAATACTTTTGTCCTAACCCAATAAGTGCATGGTGAATAGTTTGAAACCGTGAATACATGTCATTGATTATTTCATTTGGTTTCATTTTGAAATTTTGAAATTGACTTTTCAGCATGGCTATTTTGGCTTGTTTAACCTTGTTAGTACCTTCATGAGTGATTTTTAGCGTTTGCCAAATTTGATATGCAGTAGTGCAGATACTAACACGGTTATATTCATTTTGGTCTAATGCACAGAACAACATATTTATTGCTCTTGCATTTACGGCTGCTGCCGTTTTCTCAGCCACAGTCCATTCTGAATAATCAGTTGTTGGATTCACTATTTCTCTTTGAGTAGCATTCCAAGCATCATAGCTACTTGATTGCATAAAGAATGACATACGTGTTGCCCAATAACTATAGTTAAGACCATTGAAAAATGGAGGTCTTTGTGTCGATTGCCCTTCTGTGTAAGTGGTGTTTTGAGTGCTAGTACTTGCGTTATTTGCCATATTACAAGAATATATCAAATAACTGTGTTACAGTTATATGATGACCGTGCTTTGATACCAATTGAAAGTGCGGTGTGTATACAATTATATGTTCTAATATAGTATACACGGATCGTATAATATGGATTACAATACAAATGCGGAAATAGATGATAATAGCATTGTAAATAGAAAATAGAAAAATCACACCAGAGATTTTTATACTGGTTCGGAGCACCGTCCTACGTCCAGTCCCAGACTTCTATCTGGATTTTCACTATTAACTACCTCGCTTCACCCGGAGGAACAGGTTTACAATACCCGAACAACCGAACGGGATTTCACGCCTCTAATACACTGAGGACTTCAACACTTGCCTCTTACAACACAGAGGACTTCAACAAAAGAACAAATACAATTGTTGTTGACAACTTGTGTTCTTGAAAACACGGATTTGTCACTAGCAGTACACCCTTCCTATAATCTTATCCTCAAAGTATGCGATATGATGTTTTGAAAAGATTAAGGAAAGTATATTATTGAATCAAAGGATATGAAATAGATTCAAAGATTCAATAAATAATTTAGAGCTTTTATAATACAGTATTGAGATCAGAGATTAGATTAAAAGAATATATGAAATCGTTGTAAAAACTTTTGTTTGAATCAATGATTTAGATGAGTATATATAGAGAAAAATAGTTGTAACTCTTTGTGAACAGTTGCCATTAAGAGTTATGATCATTGATGAAAGATAGGAGATGCAACCTTTGGAGAAGAGAAGTGTCTTTTGGAAAAGTTGCTTTCTGTTTAAAAACGGTCGACAGGTCAAAAATGGACCGGTAGACAGGAATTCAAATATATATATACGTTATGTGCATGTGTGCATGTTCACTGTGCAATTTACACAGGAACGGTCGACCGCACCTATATTGACCGGTCGACCGGTGCCTGTTAAATTGCACATTGAATTGTGCAACTGCATGCAACTTATAAATTATTCGTATATATATTGATTCCCTTGATATGCATGATTATTTGAGGATAGATTTTTAACATAAATTACTAACATACCAAATAATCAACCTCTAATATATGGAGCTCTTTGTTTTTCTTCAATGAATAACTTCTTTTTGTCGATCACGGCTTATTCCTTTGTCAGAAATCAAAACTCTATAAAAATCTTGACTCAACATTCTCCCCCTTTTTGATTGATGACAACATATATCTGAAGTTCTGAATCTCCCCCTGAATATGTGATCTCCCCCTGATATTTTGTCTATATATATATATATATTCCTGCAAATAATTGTTAGCACTTTCTCCCCCTTTGTCATCGACAAAAAGGAATAATAGATAATGGAATAATATAGGAGTATATCAACTAGAATATCCATTTTCCTCTTTTCTTTAGTAGGTCCTGCAAAAAATAGAATTAAGTCCATGGTACCCACTTTTTATAGGGTCCTAAGAGTTAGGTCTTAGGAGTCCAAACCCATACGGGCCTGGTATCCCCTTTATATACATAATTAGTATTATGATGCACAGTATTCATAAAATTCTGAATATATTTGTTCCTAATCAAATTGTTATTTGTTTTAGGAACCCATATTTTGATAGTCTTCTTTTGAAATTTCACAACTGGTTTTGGTTTGGAATATAATAAACTAAGATTTTTCTTAGCTTCAGTTTTTTGTACTTTCTTTTTCCTTTTATTTCCAAGATGTTTCTTGGTTTCTTGTTTGTTATATCCCAATCCTTGTTTGTCTGAAATAGATTGTGAACTTTCAATGATTTTTGTCAAGTTTTCTCGACCTTTGTTAAAGTTAGAAACATTTTGAGTAATGTCATCAAACTTTGTTTGTAAGCTAGCTTTTTCTAGGTCTAGAATTTTGACTTTTGCTTTAAGCTCATGATTTTCAGTAGTTAGAGCATTATTTTTCTCTTTTTGAGCTTCTATTTCTTGACTCAAAAGAGATATTTAAGAGTCAACATTAGATGATGATTCTTGAATATTTTCAAGTTCCTCTTCTAATATTTTCTTCTCATCTTTTAACATATCTCGTTCAAACTCTGCTCTACTTAAATCTGCTTTGACTATTTTTAATTGACGTTTTAAGTCTTTATATTTGACTATTAATTCAGCATTAATATCAAGTAATTCATCAAATGTAGGAATTTGTACCTCATCTTCTGTTGCCATAAAACAAACATTAGCTTGTTCATTCTCTGAATCACTTTCACTTTCTGATGAAGATGACTCTGAATCATCCCATGTTACTGAGAAAGCTCGTTTCTTAGATTTGTCCTTCTTATATTTGAATTTGTCATTTTCTGACTTCTTCTTTTGTTCTGGACAATCCTTCTGCATGTGTCCCTTTTTGTGGCAGTTGAAACATTCTATAGCAGATGAAGATGGTTTATTTGATCCAGGTTTCCTTTTATTGTAGCGACTGGCTTTTCGATATTTTAGGAATTTTTTGAAACCTTTAGCAATGAACGCCAAATCTTCATCTTCAGAATCTGATTCATTTTCATCTTTCTCAACATGAAATGCTACATTTTTCTTTTCTTCTTTCTGTTCTTTTCTAGCCTGCAAATTTGCTTCATAGGACATTAAATTTCCTATCAATTCATCTGGCTTCATGACGGAAAGGTCATTAGCTTCTTCAATTGCTAATACTTTTCCTTCCCATTCATTAGTCAGAGAATGTAGGACTGTTGAAACAACATCAAAATCAGAATACTTTTGTCCTAACCCAATAAGTGCATGGTGAATAGTTTGAAACCGTGAATACATGTCATTGATTGTTTCATTTGGTTTCATTTTGAAATTTTGAAATTGACTTTTCAGCATGGCTATTTTGGCTTGTTTAACCTTGTTAGTACCTTCATGAGTGATTTTTAGCGTTTGCCAAATTTGATATGCAGTAGTGCAGATACTAACACGGTTATATTCATTTTGGTCTAATGCACAGAACAACATATTTATTGCTCTTGCATTTACGGCTGCTGCCGTTTTCTCAGCCACAGTCCATTCTGAATAATCAGTTGTTGGATTCACTATTTCTCTTTGAGTAGCATTCCAAGCATCATAGCTACTTGATTGCATAAAGAATGACATACGTGTTGCCCAATAACTATAGTTAAGACCATTGAAAAATGGAGGTCTTTGTGTCGATTGCCCTTCTGTGTAAGTGGTGTTTTGAGTGCTAGTACTTGCGTTATTTGCCATATTACAAGAATATATCAAATAACTGTGTTACAGTTATATGATGACCGTGCTCTGATACCAATTGAAAGTGCGGTGTGTATACAATTATATGTGCTAATATAGTATACACGGATCGTATAATATGGATTACAATACAAATGCGGAAATAGATGATAATAGCATTGTAAATAGAAAATAGAAAAATCACACCAGAGATTTTTATACTGGTTCGGAGCACCGTCCTACGTCCAGTCCCAGACTTCTATCTGGATTTTCACTATTAACTACCTCGCTTCACCCGGAGGAACAGGTTTACAATACCCGAACAACCGAACGGGATTTCACGCCTCTAATACACTGAGGACTTCAACACTTGCCTCTTACAACACAGAGGACTTCAACAAAAGAACAAATACAATTGTTGTTGACAACTTGTGTTCTTGAAAACACGGATTTGTCACTAGCAGTACACCCTTCCTATAATCTTATCCTCAAAGTATGCGATATGATGTTTTGAAAAGATTAAGGAAAGTATATTATTGAATCAAAGGATATGAAATAGATTCAAAGATTCAATAAATAATTTAGAGCTTTTATAATACAGTATTGAGATCAGAGATTAGATTAAAAGAATATATGAAATCGTTGTAAAAACTTTTGTTTGAATCAATGATTTAGATGAGTATATATAGAGAAAAATAGTTGTAACTCTTTGTGAACAGTTGCCATTAAGAGTTATGATCATTGATGAAAGATAGGAGATGCAACCTTTGGAGAAGAGAAGTGTCTTTTGGAAAAGTTGCTTTCTGTTTAAAAACGGTCGACAGGTCAAAAATGGACCGGTAGACAGGAATTCAAATATATATATACGTTATGTGCATGTGTGCACGTTCACTGTGCAATTTACACAGGAACGGTCGACCGCACCTATATTGACCGGTCGACCGGTGCCTGTTAAATTGCACATTGAATTGTGCAACTGCATGCAACTTATAAATTATTCGTATATATATTGATTCCCTTGATATGCATGATTATTTGAGGATAGATTTTTAACATAAATTACTAACATACCAAATAATCAACCTCTAATATATGGAGCTCTTTGTTTTTCTTCAATGAATAACTTCCTTTTGTCGATCACGGCTTATTCCTTTGTCAGAAATCAAAACTCTATAAAAATCTTGACTCAACATTCTCCCCCTTTTTGATTGATGACAACATATATCTGAAGTTCTGAATCTCCCCCTGAATATGTGATCTCCCCCTGATATTTTGTCTATATATATATATATATTCCTGCAAATAATTGTTAGCACTTTCTCCCCCTTTGTCATCGACAAAAAGGAATAATAGATAATGGAATAATATAGGAGTATATCAACTAGAATATCCATTTTCCTCTTTTCTTTAGTAGGTCCTGCAAAAAATAGAATTAAGTCCATGGTACCCACTTTTTATAGGGTCCTAAGAGTTAGGTCTTAGGAGTCCAAACCCATACGGGCCTGGTATCCCCTTTATATACATAATTAGTATTATGATGCACAGTATTCATAAAATTCTGAATATATTTGTTCCTAATCAAATTGTTATTTGTTTTAGGAACCCATATTTTGATAGTCTTCTTTTGAAATTTCACAACTGGTTTTGGTTTGGAATATAATAAACTAAGATTTTTCTTAGCTTCAGTTTTTTGTACTTTCTTTTTCCTTTTATTTCCAAGATGTTTCTTGGTTTCTTGTTTGTTATATCCCAATCCTTGTTTGTCTGAAATAGATTGTGAACTTTCAATGATTTTTGTCAAGTTTTCTCGACCTTTGTTAAAGTTAGAAACATTTTGAGTAATGTCATCAAACTTTGTTTGTAAGCTAGCTTTTTCTAGGTCTAGAATTTTGACTTTTGCTTTAAGCTCATGATTTTCAGTAGTTAGAGCATTATTTTTCTCTTTTTGAGCTTCTATTTCTTGACTCAAAAGAGATATTTAAGAGTCAACATTAGATGATGATTCTTGAATATTTTCAAGTTCCTCTTCTAATATTTTCTTCTCATCTTTTAACATATCTCGTTCAAACTCTGCTCTACTTAAATCTGCTTTGACTATTTTTAATTGACGTTTTAAGTCTTTATATTTGACTATTAATTCAGCATTAATATCAAGTAATTCATCAAATGTAGGAATTTGTACCTCATCTTCTGTTGCCATAAAACAAACATTAGCTTGTTCATTCTCTGAATCACTTTCACTTTCTGATGAAGATGACTCTGAATCATCCCATGTTACTGAGAAAGCTCGTTTCTTAGATTTGTCCTTCTTATATTTGAATTTGTCATTTTCTGACTTCTTCTTTTGTTCTGGACAATCCTTCTGCATGTGTCCCTTTTTGTGGCAGTTGAAACATTCTATAGCAGATGAAGATGGTTTATTTGATCCAGGTTTCCTTTTATTGTAGCGACTGGCTTTTCGATATTTTAGGAATTTTTTGAAACCTTTAGCAATGAACGCCAAATCTTCATCTTCAGAATCTGATTCATTTTCATCTTTATCAACATGAAATGCTACATTTTTCTTTTCTTCTTTCTGTTCTTTTCTAGCCTGCAAATTTGCTTCATAGGACATTAAATTTCCTATCAATTCATCTGGCTTCATGACGGAAAGGTCATTAGCTTCTTCAATTGCTAATACTTTTCCTTCCCATTCATTAGTCAGAGAATGTAGGACTGTTGAAACAACATCAAAATCAGAATACTTTTGTCCTAACCCAATAAGTGCATGGTGAATAGTTTGAAACCGTGAATACATGTCATTGATTGTTTCATTTGGTTTCATTTTGAAATTTTGAAATTGACTTTTCAGCATGGCTATTTTGGCTTGTTTAACCTTGTTAGTACCTTCATGAGTGATTTTTAGCGTTTGCCAAATTTGATATGCAGTAGTGCAGATACTAACACGGTTATATTCATTTTGGTCTAATGCACAGAACAACATATTTATTGCTCTTGCATTTACGGCTGCTGCCGTTTTCTCAGCCACAGTCCATTCTGAATAATCAGTTGTTGGATTCACTATTTCTCTTTGAGTAGCATTCCAAGCATCATAGCTACTTGATTGCATAAAGAATGACATACGTGTTGCCCAATAACTATAGTTAAGACCATTGAAAAATGGAGGTCTTTGTGTCGATTGCCCTTCTGTGTAAGTGGTGTTTTGAGTGCTAGTACTTGCGTTATTTGCCATATTACAAGAATATATCAAATAACTGTGTTACAGTTATATGATGACCGTGCTCTGATACCAATTGAAAGTGCGGTGTGTATACAATTATATGTGCTAATATAGTATACACGGATCGTATAATATGGATTACAATACAAATGCGGAAATAGATGATAATAGCATTGTAAATAGAAAATAGAAAAATCACACCAGAGATTTTTATACTGGTTCGGAGCACCGTCCTACGTCCAGTCCCAGACTTCTATCTGGATTTTCACTATTAACTACCTCGCTTCACCCGGAGGAACAGGTTTACAATACCCGAACAACCGAACGGGATTTCACGCCTCTAATACACTGAGGACTTCAACACTTGCCTCTTACAACACAGAGGACTTCAACAAAAGAACAAATACAATTGTTGTTGACAACTTGTGTTCTTGAAAACACGGATTTGTCACTAGCAGTACACCCTTCCTATAATCTTATCCTCAAAGTATGCGATATGATGTTTTGAAAAGATTAAGGAAAGTATATTATTGAATCAAAGGATATGAAATAGATTCAAAGATTCAATAAATAATTTAGAGCTTTTATAATACAGTATTGAGATCAGAGATTAGATTAAAAGAATATATGAAATCGTTGTAAAAACTTTTGTTTGAATCAATGATTTAGATGAGTATATATAGAGAAAAATAGTTGTAACTCTTTGTGAACAGTTGCCATTAAGAGTTATGATCATTGATGAAAGATAGGAGATGCAACCTTTGGAGAAGAGAAGTGTCTTTTGGAAAAGTTGCTTTCTGTTTAAAAATGGTCGACAGTTCAAAAATGGACCGGTAGACAAGAATTCAAATATATATATACGTTATGTGCATGTGTGCACGTTCACTGTGCAATTTACACAGGAACGGTCGACCGCACCTATATTGACCGGTCGACCGGTGCCTGTTAAATTGCACATTGAATTGTGCAACTGCATGCAACTTATAAATTATTCGTATATATATTGATTCCCTTGATATGCATGATTATTTGAGGATAGATTTTTAACATAAATTACTAACATACCAAATAATCAACCTCTAATATATGGAGCTCTTTGTGTTTCTTCAATGAATAACTTCTTTTTGTCGATCACGGCTTATTCCTTTGTCAGAAATCAAAACTCTATAAAAATCTTGACTCAACACTTGTTGGTAGATTGTGGGGATGCTTCAATGGCTTGCCGGCACCAAAAATGAAAGACCCTATAAGTGCTTCGATGGCCATAGTCATAGCGGCATCGGTAGCTTCTTTCTCCCTGTTGATTCGTAAAATCCCTTGACCTTCCAGCAACGCCTTATTTGAATCTTCATTAAGGTAGGTGTTTACTATCTCTCGCTCGGTATAAAAGTCACCACTTTCATGAAATTGGGTCAAAATTTCTTCCCAAACCACAGCGAGAGTGCGGGGAAATTTGGGGTCTAAGTAGCTGAGGCTCCTCTGATGCAATAGAGAATTGGTGTAAAAATTCAGGATGATCTCGTCCATCTTCCTTTCGAAAGCCTTTTGAAGCTCTAGATCATTCGCTGTAATGGCGGCCTTTTCATCTTCGACGTGAGACTTATGAGCGCTAAGCTGGGCAACTTGATCCTGTAGTCGGGCGATTGTCTCAGCCTGGTCGAAGATGGTCTTATTGTTCCACTCTACGATAAGATCGTGATCGGAGATAGTTTTCTTTTGGGTTTCAATTGTTGTGCTACTAACAGCTACCTGCTCTTTTTATTTGGCTCTTCGACATGAACCTTCTTTATTTCATCCCTATAGACAATCTCAATTCTTTTATAGGCTTCTCTTAATTCCTTCAGCTAGTCGGTGTTCCATTTCTTTCTCGAAGCATCGCTTCTTTCTCCTCCTCTAGTTGTTTGATCCTGGCATCGCGTTCTATCAACGCTCTTTCAAAATCATCCTTCTCTAACTCAAAAGAGATGATTTCCTAGTTGTTATTGTGATTGGTATCTGCCAGCTGCTTACACAATTCCCACCCTACGGCTTGTTCTAAATTGTTATAAATAGCTTGAAGATGTGGAATGTAAGAATCTCTACAGATCGGACGAAGATCACGATCAAACATAACCCCCCTTAAAAACCACCCAAGGAGCATCGTCTCAAGCCTGGGAGGACCGGACGGAAGAATATAGGTGGGTCTCTAGTGGGGATGTGAAGCACCGAGGGCAACAACAATAGAAGATGACAGAATGAAAGTTGAAGGCGAAACGACGACAGCAGTAACAGGGCTTTCCTGACCCACTAAAGAGAGCACTAGAACAAAAGCTTGTTTCTTTAAAGAATGGGTATCGTGGTCAAATTTAGACCTCTTCGATAGCTCCTCTCACTTATCAAAAGTCTTCTTCTTTTCATACCCACCTTTATATGTTCGGCCCCACTCTCTCTCGTCTCGAGGATGAGTTCCGGCCTCTAGATCTTTCCTTCTTTTATAATCTTCCTCCGTCTCTCGGGGCTGGTGACAGCTGGAAGAACGCTTGGACCAGCGCTAGTTGTCGATGAATTCCTCAAAATCTTCATAAAGGCTACATCCTCTCATCATGCCTGGCACGAAACATAAATAAAAGGTTTCAAAAATGGAAAATAGACATGAAAAGCATGTGTACAAGTGAGTGTGACCCTAGTGAAGTGTGTGGTGTGTTTGGGAGGAGAGCCTAAAACGACGTCACAAACCAGATCGTGTAGGCGCTGCAAAAGGAATCAGACTGACTTTGAATGCGATATGGCTCGAACGAGGGGCACCTCCTCAAATTTGAAATCTCCCCCCACAAGAGCTTCGAAATCGACATAAACATCGCTCAAATATCCAAACTCCCCACTAGCATCTTTAGTCGAAGAATCCTAACGTCCTTTAGTTTCTGAGGCATTGTCTTTATTACTCATGTCTGGAAGAAGTGAGCTCAAAATAGCGGGACTAATTCTCGAAATCTCATCGCAAGATTCAGAACCCCCATTATCGGATTCTTCATAGAAGTCGTCGCTAGAAGTGGACTCATTGCTATTACTCTCCATTTCTCCCTCCTTCTTTTCTAAGTCCATTGCGGCTTTTCCTTCCCTCTTCTTGAACTCTTCTTCTCCTTATTTCAGAATCAAAGGCATTCTGGCCGAGAGACTAACTTCAGTTGCAGCAACATCTCTTCCATTATGAGCCTTTATGACTGATTCTATAGACAAGCCCTCTCTCTCTCTCTTGATAAGCACCTTCTTCGAAACCGTGAGAAGAGGAAGTAGATCGCATGCGAATCTTGGATCAAGAAGGAGAGGGGGCTTCAACTGGAACAGCGGACCTCCCCGAATGCAATAACCCATATCGAAGTAAGTTTTCGTCAGTCGGCAAGAGTTTAACGGACCTTTTCTCAACATCGATAGCCTTTAGGGTTCAAAAAACTTCATTAAGAGACAAGTCCCTATTCGGCATCGGGATAATAGCAAGAAATGTTCAGCTTGTTAGAAACCCCACAGCGACATGTCGGAACTCAATAAATAATGAAAAGAACTTAACCCCCCCCCCCCGTCGTCCACAGACAGTTAAAACCCTCAGGGCATCTGACGAAGAAATACCGGGTCTTCAATTGGGGTAGGTTGCTCTGCAGTCGTAATACGATTTTTCGATTCCTTTGAGCTTTGACTACAACCAAAGACGGACGCTCATCTCTTCTCTTGAATGGAAGAAAGTACCGCAACTCTTCAAAGCTTGGAGTGCGACTGAAGTGCGCATGAAAAAGATGTGCAAATAAGTTTGGATGGCATAATCGTTGGGATGAATCTGGAATGGGGCAATGCCTAAATTCAAGAGAGTCTAATGAAAAAGTCATTAAAAAGGGGCACAACTCCATTCAGACACATATACCGATGAAAAGCAGTATATTTCGAGGGATGCATGTAGGCAAAATCATTATTCTGTAGAAGGCATACATCTTCCTCTGGTATGTTGTGTTGCACATAGGTATCATGCAGAACCTTAGTGGAAACCACAGAAGAAGCTCTCTCTGGCGGGTTAAGAAGCACTCTAAAATTAGGAGGAGTTTGATCCTAGACCGGACCTACTTGGACCAACTGGCCATATTCAAACTGTGAGGTGGAAGGAGAAAGGGCGATGAACGATGACTCGACTTTTGAAAGTGACGGGCTTCCTCCGCTTGATTACGGCATGAAGATGGATACTTCATTTTAAACAATAGAACTTGCATACAAAACGGTTAGATAATTCTTTTCTAAACTAATAGTTTCCCCAACAACACTTGAATTTCAGAGAGACATTGATTAGTGCCGACACAATGGATTTCAAGTATGTATTGGGGCAAGTGCAGTGTGCTGTCTATAGGGGGTGATCTCGGTGTCCAAAAGACTACAAACACTCTATTCCGTCTAGATAGTTCACTCGTAGCGAAAAAGGAAAAGGACTTTCTGTATCGCTTCCATTTGTTTTTACTTCTCTACACTTACCTGTTATCGATTAATGATTGATAACAGATTCATTGTGTGAAGCAATGTGGAAGATTCTTTTTAATACAGGGACGCCGAGCGTGCAAAAAGCAAGTAAGATAAGTCTAACTTCTTCGAAAGAGCCAGGACAAATTCGCGATGTTTCGTGTAATATCTGTTATGGAACTTGGCACAAGTCAATTCCGGCTCAATGACGAAGATAGCAAAACACGTCAAGCACCAGGACAAGGTACGAATTTCATTTTGGGTGGAACTCGAAACGCAATTTACTATCTTCCTCCATTAAGCCGCAATCAACTCAAACTCCTCACTACAAACATGACTAGCACAACCTCACCATCAAATTGTTAAACGAACATTGTAATTTGCAAAAAATCGATCTCGGACTAAACTCTAAACACAGAATAGGATAAGTGAACCAAGAATTGTCAAAGACTTAGGATTGGTGAACCACGAATAAGTCGGTGGTGATCTAAGGGTAGGTCGGAGGCGATCCAAAGCGCAAGCAAAACTAGGGTTTCGATCGGTGACGATTTGATAAGGCGGAATTGGCATCTTAGGAGGAGTCACAACAAAGGATTGGGCAAAGTCGAATCTCAGGAAGTAATGGATCAAATCGATCTATCAGAGGCTCGAATTGCTGCAGGAGGATTGGATCGCAAGAGGAAAGAATGGCTCGGCTTGAATGGTTCAATAGATCGTCTCAAATGGTTATATAGGCAGATAAAATGAAAATGATAATATTTCTCTAAGTAATCGGGTCACTAGCGATCCATCATCTATGGATCACTAGTGATCCATAATTAAGGTGCCAAGATTCTCTTATCAGGTCACTAGCGATCCATAATCTATGGATCACTGGCAACCCATGAAGTTGCATGAACTTTTCCCCAAACTTGCACTGTGACATCTGCCTACTATTTCAAGATATACTGAGAAGCTATGCAAAAAAAATTGATCAGTTATGACAATCAGCAGTGGTCGAGACCCAAATTAAGTAAGCAGAAGCATAACATGCTTCATACCCGCAAGACTCTAACACGATTACTTGGGATTCAACAGGCAGAGACTAAAAGAGATAACTTCCAGAGCATGCCTTGTCTCCAATGTACAGGTATTCTGGAAGGAAATGTTATCCGGTTTTTTACCCTCCAAGATCCATGAGAAGACAGAACGACTTGATGGAGTTGGAATGGCTCATAACTCAACCAAAAGGGCAAAATCAACAAGTTAAAGAGAGCCAAGTCATATTACAAAAGCAATAATTGAGTTTGACTAAATCAAGAGACAAGCATCCATCCAGTCCAATCAGCAGCTATATGCAACTAGCAAGTAAATCATCATCAACACAAAGTAACATTCAATAAGACTACACGAACAATGTCAATGCAAGGCAATGAAAGCATCTCAGACATCAATGTCCAGATATTGTCTAAGTGCATGGATCGCTAGCAATCCATACATTATGGATCGTCAACGATCCATACGACATCATTGGGTCGCTGTGGCACAAAGGTTTGCAAAGAAGGCTTAAAAGACAAAGTGCAGAATATGCTAAGTGTATGGACCGCTAGCGATCCATACACTATGGATCGCCAGTAGTCCATACTTGATCATGGAATCATAGCAACTTAAGTTAAGCGAAGAAGAAAATGAGGCTAGGTGATTAGCTCACACTTGAGCTACTGCTATGAATCGCTAGCGTTCCATGTTTTTAGCTTGGGTCGCGAGCTAAGCTCTACTGGATCCTCATGTGTCCATCTGCAAGCAATTGGAAAATAGACCTGGCCCAAAAGCTCTCCAATCTCTACAAATACCATCCTACCTACAACATAAACGGGATCGTGTCTAGACTGGTTGCAGAAGCTCTATTGGAAACTTTCTTCACTCTTCACCTCCCTCACAACAATCTCCAAAGGGGTTCACTGTGCTTCTCTAGTGGATTCCAACATTCGACATTCAATCTTGCTAAGGACAATCAAGAGCCTTGTAATCAAACTCTTTTTGTAAGAGCAATCGGTCTATAAAAGAAATTATAAAGTGGATGTAGGCTTCTTTAACAGCCGAACCACTATAAAATTCTTCTTGTCTTCTTTCTCTTACTGCTTTTTTATATCTATTATCTACATTATTGCTCTGTGAGAACATGGCTGGTGCTTTCATGCTCAAACTAGAGTGTTGATCCATTTTTAGGGTTAACATTTCGGTGATTTCACTTAGAACCAGAGTGTTGATCCATTTTTTGGGTTAATACTTATGATTTTATTCATAAGCCTTAGTTGGGTTTCTTATATTTCCACTTATATTATAGATTTATATTATATAATTTTAATTTATTTGTAACTATTTATAATTTAATTAACTTTTATAACATTTATATATATATATATATATTATTAAGTTAATAATATTTAATTAATTTTAATTCATTAGTTTAATCGTTATTTTTAAATTCAAACTTTTGTTGCACTTTATTCATCCTACGCAATTTAAGATGAATATTAACTATAACATTTATAGTTTTATATACATACGTCGTTATATAAATATTTATTTATTAATAATATTTAATTAAATTATTTATAAAATAATGATTTGATTTAATTAAAACTATTTTAATTAAATATTTTTTATAAATTTATAATATTATTTTAATTTACCTTAAATAATTTAAGTTAAACACACACACAAGTTGAACTATAACATTTATAGTTACGTATGTGTATATGTGAGTGTACACACACATACATATATCAATATATATGCTTATTTTAATTAATTAACATTCCATTATTTATTTATTTAATTAATTCAATTAATTAAATAATAAATAATTTTTGAAAATATAAAATTTCATTTCAAAATAATTTTATAAAATATTTTGTAGCTTTTATAAAATTATATTATATTTTTTAAATTTAATTTTTAAATTCAAAATATATTTTAAAATTTTAAACTAAAATTTAAAAGTTAGCGCAAGGCCTAAATAACTCAGGGCCTGGCATTTGGGCGTACCTTTTAGGCTTAATCCACCCCTTGGGCAAGGCCAGCAGCTAAAGAGGTGAGAACAATTGATTATTCAACTCCAAATATAGACACTACTATTCTCGACATCAATAAGATAAGTAGGCTTAATAAGTTAGCTCTAATATTGGCTAAATAGACCGCATAGACCATTTGTGCTTTAGTACCATAATGGAACTGACCCAAGCTACAGTGAGTGAAATGGGTAGATTTAAAAAAAACCTATTTGGATCATAATAGGTTTGTAAAGTCTAATGGGTTACGCTAGATCTAATCAAATTAATGTTAATAAACTCCAATTTTATGTAATTTTTCAATTTAATTAATTAATAAGTCAATTAAAAATGATATATATATATATATAATTTATAAGTATATCGCTATATACTCATATGTATAACATGCATGCGCAACATAATAATGTGCAAATAGTTAATATACGTATATAAATGTTAGGATCTGCATTAACAACGTATACATTGGCTATTCATAAGTGCACTAGCTGCGTCAAAATATTATTTAAATATATATATATATATATATATATATATTACTTGAAATTGATTTATAAATTAGATAAAATATACATTAAAAATATTTAATCGGATTTTAAGTAAGTTGACCAAATTTAAATTCAAATTTAATATCAAAATATCAAACTTTGATTTACTAAAATATTTTAAAATTCAAAATAGATCTATAAAATATTTTAAAATATCTTTTAATTGATTTAAATAAATACATTATATTTTGTAAAATATTATCATTACTAATTTTTTTAAAATAAATTAACAATGTAAAACCATAAATTAAATAAATTATGTAACTTTCAATAAAATTAAATATATATACAACTTTAATTCTTTCCGGGTATAATAATTTTTTTATAAATAAAAACCTAAAATTATTTTTTATATTTTAACAAATTATATAATTGCATATATACTAATATAAACATTATTGAAATTGTTAAATATAATAATAATAATACATGAAATATGTATACACACTCATGAAAATAAACAAAAAATTTAAAGCTAAAACATAATACATATATATATATAAACCATTAAATATACTATATACGTATATAACTATAAATAGTTATTGAATAACATATAACAAATTATTAAAAATCAATTTTAAAACACATAGATATTATAAAATAAGAGTTATGGCTGAAATGAAATGTTAATATTACTATTTTAAATATATAAAGATTTAAACAATGATTTGATTAATATAAACAGGTCAATATAATTTAATGACAAATAAAAGGAAGACAAGCATTGCACATACAAAATCGTTATATTATTTATATAGTACATAGTGAATATGATATAAAATATAAATGAGATTTAATACCTTAGGGATGTAGCCTTTGAACACATATTGATTGATTGTATATTCAAGATTTAACTTGAATCGATCTTTGTTCGTTGCAATGGCCTAGAGTACCGCTGCATCTAATGTACTTAATGTGATCTAGGCTATATAAATTTTCGCAAAATGAAGGAGTTGGTGACATTCATGGCCAAGGGTAGGGAGAGTTTACGAAAAAAAAGTAAAGGGATAACTTAATTTAAATAGAGGAGATAGATGAAACAAATTCTCCTCATTATTTCTTTACTTACCAATTCTTAGATCCAAATAAAGAATTCAAATAAAAAATCTCCCTCTCTGCTTAGTTATGGTAGACTACATCATAGGCTATGAGGGCCACTTAAAGCTCTAAACTCATTTAGTAACTAATATCATTAAACGTGTATTAATTGTATTAAAATGTGCATCAATATCGTACATCGATACATATATATAACTTTCATAGGCACCCCAATAATTAATAGCACTTAGAAAATTAACAATAGCACCCAATACATTAAATAAATAAATAATATTTCATATTATTAATTTAACAAATTTATAATGATGTAGAAATCAATTAAATCATATGGTATTTTGGACAATTCAGCAATACATTTGTGCAACTTATAGGTGTAAATTTAGTCAATGATTGATCTCGAATTATTCAAATAGTAATGTTCACTCATCACCTTAGTTAGTTGAGTAATAATTTGGTCGAATTTATCGCTTATTCAACTTCATCAGCAAAATCCAAGTTTTATAATTTAATTGGTATGTGTTAGTGATGATTATTTACATCAATTCTCTTTGTCAACGCTATACATTTTGGAATTTATTGAAATTTTTTTGGTCAAAATTCCAATATCATCTAACTCATACTCGGTTAGTGCATAAACAAATTCCTTGGTTCAATAATAACATTTATTATTCATTGTATTATTCTAACTAGAGATTATGACTTTGAGTTGACTATGGTTTACCGTGATACTAACCTTATATGACCGAGGAGAAAAATTCTCTATTGAATAGTGTTTTATTTCTAATGCTTCAGCTTAGACCCAGCCATAGTCGCTCGAAGACTATTATCCCTTATTTTACTATAATCTAAGTGGAGCATCCACATTAAAGCTCAATAGCACTCTCAAGTCGAGAGAATTGTGTAATATCGTCACTTCGAGATTTCTTGTTTGACCTAGTTGTTATTAACCATATGTGTAACATTCCATTACTTAAATAATATTATTTATTCTAGATTTTTATTTGGAATTTCAATAAATAAATGAATTGTTAATTAAAAAATAAAAATAAAAGGGGATTTAATTCATAGAAATATTTTTATTTAATATATAAGTAAAATAAAATTATAAATAAGATTAGAAAATAATTTTTGTTTAATTTGATTAAAATAAAAGAAAATTTTGAATTTATTTGAAAATTAATAATTAAAAATTCTAGTTTGAATTTTGATTTACATTTTTGAAATCCAAAAGCTGCTTAAAAAAATTTCAGTAAAATAAATAATATTTATTGAATTTTGAAATTTATTTTCAAAATAAAACAATTATTTTATAGTTGTTAAAAATTAAAAAGTAATATTTTAATAAAAGAAAATTCGTTATAGAAATAAAATAAAATTTGGATTTCGAGTGGAATTTTAATCTGTGATCAAATAACGGTCAGATAATAGAGCAGTCAAAGGATTAAAATGATTTAAAAGAAAATAAAGTAATTGGAAATTTTTCATTCGACCATACTTTTATCGTTATCCTTAAATAATAATAATTTGTGTTTACCTAACCCTAAAGTAAACCTATATAAACTAGTTGCTTTAACCCCCCCCACTTCATCTCTTCCTCCTGAAATTCATTGAACTCCTAACCACTATCATCTTGCTTCATCACATACGGAAACACCGTCTCCATTATCATCTTCCATCTTCATAAAATGCTTTAACATTAAGTGAGTAAATATATCTTTTTTTCCTCTGCTCTACTACCAGTATTTCTTTAGTTGCATATTAGTTGATTGAGCATGTCAAAAGGAAATAAAGTCTTATGATTAAAGTAAAACCTTACTTAGCATCATCCTAAAGTTTGTTAGCCTCCTCCTCCAAGCAACAACAATCGACGTCAAGTTTGGGTGTTCATTTCCAAGATTTTTATAACTAACTAGTCAAGCGTTTGCATCACTGGTGGTTGATCGGTTGATCAAAATCTGGGCCATATTCGCTCAGAACTCGGTAAAGCTTCTGCATATTTTTTCTTCTTCTTTTCTTCTTCTTCTTTACTCCATTTCTAATTAATTCTAGATGGTAACACATTCAAAGGATGATCCAAAAGCTAGCCATACATCTCTATATTGAATCAAGAATCAAACATAATATATATTACTTGTAAACTTAAAATTTCTTTTTCAAAATTTTGCTTTATACATACGTTCATGATTCCTCTTCCTTTAATTTGTTATCTTACATAAATAACGTGATATTTGGATTGAATTAAGTTAATTAAACAATTAACATCACATTGGAATTTAAATTATAGTCATTGGATAAGATTTGAAAAAGTTTCATCCGCCATTTTAAGCCAATTTTCATTTCCAAAAAACTAACTGTAGTTTAAATTGTGCAATTCTTCACTTCATTTGATTGATTTATGTTATATTAATTTTTTTAAACTTGAAATACCTTGCACATGCATCTGATCGCAATCTATAACCAAGAATTAAGACTTGGGAAGGGCTTGGAAAATATAATTTCATCTACTATAAATTCATTTGTAATTTCCCAAAATATACAATGTTTTGGAAAATTCATTTTAAATATAAATCTTTGAATTTTGAAAATCCAGTTATTTTTAAAAATAGATCTTTAAATGATATTAAGAAATATTAAATTTGAAAATTTTAAATGGTTTTAGCTTATTTGAATATAAAGTAAACAAGGGTACTTTTTAGTTACTAAATATTTAAAAGATGAAAAATTAGAAAATTTTCAAGTTTATTGATTTGGAAAGCACCAAAAAGATGATTGAATTGTTTTGGGGAAATTCTTTTTTATTTTTAAGAAGTAAACTTGAATAATTTATTTTATTCAAAATTTGAATTTGAATAAGAATGTTAAAATATTGTTAAACAATGGGAAAAATGGATAAAATTCAAATATATTCTTGTCAAAAATTCCTAAAGTTATCTTTAAAGTAATTTGAGATAAAATCCATAATTCTAAAAGTTTAAATTTGAATTATCTAAGTGTATTTTGGATTTGAATTTGAATAAAATTATGAAATTCTATTTCAAATAATTCAAAATTAAATTTGTAACGATCCGCCTTTTCGGAAAGTTTAAATCGACGATAAACCACACATGTCCGACTCAAACCATACAAAAGGCAGATTGATCTTAGGGTAAATAAGAAAAGTAGAGAATAAAAACAAACATAGAATCTCGCAGCGGAATGACAAAATATAATAATAAAAAAAACAGTTCATGAAGCTGTTTTATAAATACATTTGATTATTCTTCTACAACACAAAATCAGAGTTACACAAAACAAGAATAAATAAATAAATGCAGCAAAACAACATAATGCAATGGAGTAAATATAATACATAGTAATTTTAGAAAATAGTTTAGGTAATTATAAATAGTTTATATAGTTTTAAATTACTTTAAATAATAAAAATAGTTTAAATAGATTTAAATTTGATTTAATTAGTTTAAAATGATTCAAATAGTTTAGATATAGGTTAAATAGATTTAAATTATATTAAATGTTTTTTTATAAGTTAAATAAATTTTAAAACAGATTAAATAAATTTAAATTATATTAATTGGATTTAAAATAGCTTAAATAAGTTTAACTAGTTTAAAATAGGTAAAATAGATCAAATTGTATTAAATAGGTTATAATAGATTAAAATAAATTAAAATAGTTTAAACTGATAAAATAGTTTAAATTAGTTTAAATGGATTTCAAAGTTATATCCAAACATTTCCAATAACTCAATTTCGATAAAGTCATTTATATTCGACACTTCAACCTTGAAATCCTATTTAAATTCTTTAAATGATTCACTAAATCAATTCCCTTTTTAGCAATAACACTTGGGTTATCAAAAATACTTCAGTTTATATAAATCAATTTCTTTTTCAAAATACTAGTTAACTGCATTCAAAATCTCAAAGGTTCAAAAATCATTTAATTTAACCAATCTGGTGTCCGTATATAATTTTCTACCCTAGGTCAAGTGATACAGATATTTATCATTTCAATCCGCAATTTACAATTTTACGGCTATGTATCATTTCAAACCGCAATCCCGAATTAAAAATCAATAAAATCGCTTGAGTCTATCATTTCAACCCATTACAATTTTTTCCTACTCTATAGATCATTCGGGTATATATCATTTCAACCCATAGGGAACTTGCAATATTGTAACTATACAAAGTACAACATCCAGGCATACAATATCAACGATCAAACGTACATCACAATCATCGTCCAAATAAAACAATAAACATCAATAGATAGCCGATAATCAATACAGGTATTAAATTGATAATTTAAAATTCAATATTAAATTAAACGATCCAACCACTAATATACACTACAATCCAACCACTGATACGACCGCCGTCGCGACTATTAAAAACCCTAGATCGGATATACACGACGATCCAACCACTGATACGACTTGCAACCTACTCCAATGGAATCCCCACTCGACTCTCTACAACATAGTGCCCTCGATTTAATGATCAGCCGAAGATCATCGAACACCAATGAATGGTCGAGACTTCCTCACCCAATTTCGGCTACTCAAAAACCCAAATCGAAAAACAGGCTGCAGATTTGACTTACGCTCATCGAGAGCTTCAAATCGATAAATACCTCGATGTAGCTTGAGGAGTTTTATTTTCGATTTAATTTTGATTTGCAATTGAATTTGGAATTGGTTTTGGTTTGTCTGCCATTGGAAAGAGAGAAATATATAGAATTGTACATACAAACAAATGGAATAAGAAATAACTAGGGTTTATAACGCAATATATATAGGCAGATCAAAAATAGAAATGAATGGACAAGATTGATTTGAAAGTTGAACGATAAACAACCCGTAAGCCCTTTTCGTTCCCGAAACGAAAATGGGTAATCCCATATATCAAAATAACTATTTTCGATATTTTTAAAATCAATGGAACGGGTTTCAAGTCCAAATTCCATCCTATGAAGAAGTTAGCTTAAAATCAGCTCATTTCAAATTGATTTCAATTAAATTGATTTCTAGGCGTTTCGAGCCCGTACGGCCAAATGACAAGCCCAATTGCCACGAAACTTGAAATCCTACAATAATTCACCGTTACATATCCGATGAAACTGGTTTCGTCGGGATCCAAGACAGTGACCAAAATGACCATTTTCACGCTAATTAAATAATTAATATTAAATTAAATTTATCAATTCTTATATTCAAATTAATTAACTAACCATTTTTATCATTTTTGATTTCATAGACATTTACAATAATTTAAAACAAATTTACGTATTAAATTCAGTGTTAAATATTTCACTAATTATAGTGTTCAATTTCAACTGTAATTAAATCCAATTAATTAAAATTAACTTCCAATAAATTGTTTTATTTTGATTTCAATCTTTATATTCAATAAAGTATTACTCTAATAACATGGTTAATATTTGTTTATATCTTATTTCACTAATATGCTCCAATTCCCATCTTTTATTTGTATTAACTACTATATTTCAATTATATTGAATTTTGTCGATTTTTCACATTAATTAAACTTTTAAATCCCAATTTATTTATTTATCTTGGTTTCATTCTTTTATTAAATCAATTATTACCTTATGAATATAATTAACATTCCTATTGCTTTATTACATTCCCAATTTGCAGTTATTGTATTAATTCACCTTAATGAAACATTTATTTACTTTTGTTTGTACTTAATTAAATATATTGGTAGCAAACAACAATTGTCACCGTTACTACATTTAATAACATTTGTAAGTTTATTCTTCACAACACTTGTTATAACAATTTACACAATACCAATTCTATCTAATTACAATTTATTACACATTATTTCATTAATAAATCCATATTTAAATTATATGTTACTCTTTTAATCAAATGTTAAATGATACATATATTATTAAAATTACTTTAGAATCTATAACCAATCATAACTCTTTTAATCATTTTAGTTAATTGGAATTACATTTAAAGCAATTGTAATTTACGTTAAATTAGTACTATTAAATTTTATTCTCGTTATATTCTTATTATTAGATCACAATTTTTATTTCTTCCAATATTAAATTACAAAATCTTTATTAAATAAACTATTTTTAATTGTCGAAAATTAAGGGTCTTTATAAAATTGGCTTGAATAACATGAATATTTTTTGGATGTAAAGATTTGAAAAGCTTTCATAAAATAAATATTAATTTATTTTATAAATTATTTAAATTTGAATTTAAACCATTGGAGATAAATGGTTTAATATATAAGCTTTTTTGAAAAAATAGGAATATTATTTGAAATTTGATTGAAAATGTTTTATTAATGAATTTGAATTCATTTATTGTCCACGTATAAGACTTTTATTATCAAATAAGATTGAATAATACCGTTTAAATTTTAAAGGATATACCATATAATTTTAAAAAAAGATAAAAATACCAAAAATATAACCATACATTTTGGAAAACATGGGTATATTTCATAAATTATGATATATAAGTTTAAATTGGGTTGATAAAGAATTTCTTTGAATTTGATTCAAGATACTGATTATCTACTTTACCCATAATTTGATATACTCAAGTTAAGTCAATGGAATCTTGCTTGATCAGATTTGAACAGGTTAAATAACACATGGCCTTAAATATTATTTGAAACCTATTTATATCGCCAAGTACAAATTTCGATGGATGAATTGTGTGATAGAATGGAATTTAGGTAATTTTAAATCCTTGTTCAATTCTAGAGACGTAGGTATAGGATTATATTGTATACTTCACTTGTGATATATTAATGCAAGTTTATTATTCTGATTTGAAGGGATGAATTGTCATGTTTGAATTGAAATACTCAAATGCATTATTGCTTGATAATTGAATTGTATATAAACGACCCTTTTTTAGGATATAACATCATCTTTGGGAATCGTAATATGCAATTTCGCCTACGAGATCAAGGTATTGGAAGGCCAAGAAGGTAACATGGGCATGGCTAAAAAAAGCAATTTAGCAGGTAGAGTAAAGAAGTAATATGGTAGTAGTAGCCCTCGCCCCTTCCCTTCCCGCTTCGGTACTTTGGTAATGAATATGAGATCCAGTTTGGTACCCCATGGTATCGAACATGATCATCTGTTCGGTAAGGAGAGGGCCGAACCAAGTGAGAACATCATATGAAAACTGGACCATGGCCTAACATAGGAAGACGAACCAAGAAGATAGAGGCAAGAACTTCCCCAGCAAAGCATCCACGTATGGTACACCGAACCAAGCTTTCAGCCGAACCAAGTAGGCCATATATGGAATAAATCTACATATATTTGGAAATTAGCAATCAGATCTTTTATAAGCAAAAGTATCTAATCTGGATGAGTCATGCATGGAAATTTCCTGACCTTCAGATTAACCTCATCTCCTCTTCACCTCTATAATTATCCAGGCATCAGCGTTCATGGGAACAATTTTTGAAGCTTGGAAACTCTATGCTACAGAGATAATCAAACCGAGGTTTGGATCTCTATTTTTAATCATAATGTGTTGTATTTCATCTCAAAACTCTTGTAAAAGCTAAATCATAAGAAAGGGAATAAATATGAACGGTGATGTAGGCCCATTATGGCTGAACCACTATAAATCTATGTGTCTTTTACTTTCTTACATTTATTTTCTATTGAACCAGCTGTTGGTAATTTAATTAGAGGTGTTTGCCTATTTTTTGTGTAAACATTTTTGGTGCTTTCATTGAGAAATGATTTTTTAGAATTCCTCCTAAATCTAAGAGCAAGACAGGTGATACCAGTAGGAACGTTAACCTAGTTGTTGCTAATCAAGGCAACCAACCATCCAGTACACTAAGCCAGACACCATCACTGGAGGTGAATTGGACAGAGTTGTGGTGGATCTCGATACCTGCTTCGCTGCCTAGCAGCAAGCCAATGTGGATCAAATCATGACATGGTTGGGGCAGACGCAGCTAACCACACACAACACTGAAACCAAAGGGAGAACCCAGCCTGGGGTTCCAGGAGACGAAGGATTAGTGCGAACCAGATCAAGAAAATCGAGGAGTAGGATGAGCGAACGTGGAGGAAACAGGTTGAATAAGGGCTCAACCGAATGTTGCACCCGAGGATCATTTCAATACTGAACCAAATAAGAGAGGTGGTGAATCAAGGGCGACTATGACTAAACCTTGTAGACCGAGGTAATACTTTCCAATTTAAACCAAAGTAGAAACTAATGGAAGACAAACTTATCACTATGAACGATCCTAGAGCATAGAACGAAACCAGGATCGTAGGACAAGTCATCACAAAAGGCATAAAAGAATCCTCTCACCCAAACAGAAGAGATTGACCCAGATCCATGCATCACCTGAACCGGAAGACCGTATGGTGCAACTTATAAAGGAGTGTGTCCACCATAAGCAAATAGAGCATGAAATCAAAGAGAGTCGATAGCTTATTCATGGTAGATATAAAGACTGCTTAAAATCCTAGGAGCTTTCGAATGCCTACTATGGAACCTTACCTAGGCTTGGCTGCTCCTATAATGCGTATGAAATGACATATGCAGCAAATATTCCACTTGGCTCAATTCATTCATGGGGGATGATAAAGGAGAAGTTCATTAGCCAATTCCAAGTTCATATAGAACAACCAAATGAACTATATTTTTGTTAGATGTGAAATGAGAGGATGAAACTCTACGGCAATACTTGACTCATCTTCAATGTTGTTGTCGCCAGTGTGTAGAACGTCGACGAATAGTTGACTCTTATGGCACTATACGGTTGTGTAATTGTCGAAAAACTACCCAACCCTATCATTGTAATCCTTCTTAGTGGCCTTAATACTGGTAGAGTAATCGCACTGCGATTGCCCCAGCTCTTCAACAAGAGTATCCTTGAGCCTCTCAATCTCTTCGGTTTAGGATCTTTCTAGACCATCGACCACCTCCCGTGATCCAAATCATTCTGGTGCAGCTGTTTCCTTAAATCAAAAATCACAATGTTCTACTCAACAATTTTCTTCTCGATGTCTTCTCTACCTTTGATAACTTTAGCGTGAAACTCGAATGAGCCCTTCATGCCACCCAATTTGTTAGCATGGAGATCAATCGACCCTTTAAAGGATAGAAGTGGTGTCTCAACAAGCAAGCGGGCCAGGGGATCTCTTGGTTGATAAGGGTTCTGAAATTCATCAAAGTTCGGATCTGAAGGATCAGTGATGATGCCTGCTCCCTCATGGTCCTTCTCCTTGTTTTTTTCAAAGGTAGGGAAAATTTCTCCCCACTTATCCATGTTCTCCTATTATTTGGAGGCCTTCGAATCATAAAAAGGAAAGGTAAAAGACAAGGAGATTTAGAGGGATAAACTGGGATTTGGGATCTTGATTTAGTGTTGAGGGAGTGGGATCTATTTCCATAAACCATCCTTAGGGTCACAGACACCTTCTTCCCCGGTCAAATGGTAGTGAACAGTCTCCTCGGTCTTCAATTCTGTAGATTGTTTCCCAACATTTTCACTAGGTCCAAATGAAGATGTTGCCTTTTTGGCATCCTTATAAGGTGTTAACTGTTTCATCTTAGCAAACAACTTCCCTCTTTTCGATCTCATGCTTTCTGAAATTGTAAGATATGACAAGTAAGGATTAAAGCAAATGCTTGGAAAGTGTATAACTGTGGCATGAGCATGCAAATTGCATGTGTGAAAGTGTACAACATCTAGACAAACTCGTAGGGTCCTCGTGGGTCGCAAATTGATGCTGGATTTCCACTATTGACTCGGAATCCCCATGGTCGATCCAAAGATCCAGATTTTGAAGATAGGCAAAAAAAATCCCATGATAGAAAGTTCCTTTTTCCATGGGACCAAAAAAATGGTGTAAGGCTTCATCCACCTCTAAATTAGGCAGGATATCTAAACCAATATGCTTGGAAGAATACACTTAGCTACTATCTGAAGCGATATAATTGCTATTATGAAAATGGGGGCCTCCTTCTCCTGCTATCTTTGTGCAGATACTGTCATCATCACACTCCCATAAAATCTCATGTCGACCATTTTTGCGAGGTTCGACCTTGAATGAATCTAACTCCTACTTCTCTAAACTCATAAAACAATAGGAGAAACTCCATGTGGATCTACAGTCAAAAGGGCATCAGAAACGGAATCCTAAAAGGAAGGCACTTTGCTCATCTCATCGGCAGCCGAGTGTTTTCCTTTCTTTTTTGGTAGGCTTATGAGTGGAAGCTTGCCTGCTGTCACATCCCCTATCTCTCGGCCCAAAGCTAAGCGCTACATATGCTGCAGTCATCTATAGTATTAACTTCGGACGACAAAATGCGGTAATGTTAATGGTATCCATGATATCATAAGCACATGATTATGAACCAAAATCATAGATTCAAACAAAAAATTTCAGATTACGTTTCAAAGAAATATTTCATATTCAAATTACATAATCACATAATTGATTCCCAGGTTTTGATCAATTATAATTATTATAAAATATGCCAAGAGCGACATATGAAAATGCCCCCTTGGATGATCAGAGTACTAAACAGACATATAAGTCTTAATACATCACAGCGGAAATAAAACTAAATAAAGCAACTCCTAAACAGCTAGCTTTGCCTCCTGCATGTTCTTGGAAGCTTTATTTGTCCACCTGCTAAACCTGTAAAACCTTAAGTCTCAATATACTCAAATTAATTTTGAGCACCCAAGTGTTTAAGGGGAAAATCATAAACTTTGAGTCAGACATAAACCCAGGTGTGAATAATACTATTACATCTCAGTTTACTGATATTAAGTGAGACCACGCCACTTAGTGGAACGGGTTTCCCCTCGCTAATATACCTTTGAATTTATCTTTCTGCAAATCAAAACCCTACAACCAACTGGTTAATCAAACTGATTATATCAATAATAGTAAATATCATATATGCTCAAAAACAAGTAATAAATGGACTATCAGTCTGAAACAATGTAATTTTATTTAGCTAACTACTAACCTTTGGCAGACTCGGGCCTACCAGACAAACTAAACAAATTATCAAACAACTGTTAGATATACTTCTATACAGTCTGTTCTTAATTTATTTCTCTAAGGGTTACCTGATCCTAATGGTTTTACGAGCTTACCAATGACTTATCCTTCTTTTCTGTACATATATAATCTTTTTTGTGTGTATTCATCATTTAAGTCTTACCTGTGACTCTGCCTTACACACTGGAATTTTGGACTTAATTAGCTAGGGGGCTAATAGCTAATGTATAAAGCGTGACCCTATACCAGTCCCATCAGGTATACAAATATCTTAGTAATTTTACTTAGGGTTAACTACTTGTTAAATTTTCCTTGAAAATCATCTCAATTGATTTAACTCTTTAAATCATCTTAAACAAAGAAAACATACTATTTTCTTTGCTCAAATCTCTTTGCCATGATATATGCTTTACTTAAAATATTGTTGATGAAAACATTCGAAACATTTATTAAACATTTAAACAATCTCTTTCGAAACATTTGAAAGTACCCATTTCGATACAAGTAAAGTTTTTACTTTATAACCTTAGACCGAAAGGCCAAAACATACCTTTAAAAACCTTTTACCCAAGTCCTTTCGAAACATTATAAACATATCTTTCAAAATCTTTATAAACCTTAGACATCCTCTTTTAAAGCACCTTAATCATGCCTTTCGAAAACATTGCAAACCTTCCATTTAAAATACTTTAATACCTTTTGAAAACTTTAGGGAATTACCCCTTCGAAACCTTTATCATATACCTTTTGAAAATATTGGGGTGCCTCCCCTTCGAAAACTTCATTAACTACATTTCGAAAGTATCAAAGTACACTACTTAAAACAAACCTTTCGAAAGCATTGATTTTAAGTTCAAATATGTGGAAGAACCTTTCGAAAACATCTGAAGTCATTCTTTTGGAAAATTTTGGGTTTAAATTTCAAAAAATCAAAAAGGATCTTAGAACAACTAATTTGGAAGCAATTTTCTCGAAAGCAATTTCCTAAGTAAAGAAGTGGATGGTGTCGAAACCAATCTCTTCAAAAGCATAAGAGAAGCGGCTCTAATTTTGAAACAAAAGGACCCTTTCGAAGGCAATGCTTCGAAAGGTATAAGGTGGCAGGTAGGGGTTTTAACCCTTTAAAAGCATTTACTTAAAACAAGGGTGCGACCTATTTCAAAAACTTCTTTCTTTAAACCGAATTTGACCCAGTCAAAAACCGACCAAGTCGATGGCAATCTTATTCGAAAGTAAAGTAGGTGCTTTTCCTTTAGAAAACAAAACAAGGCTTCGGCCCTTTCGGAACCCTTTGTTTCGACCTATTCTTTTCACTTACGTTCAATTCACTTCGTACCAGTCTTTGATACTGTGTGCATTGGGTTCGATCTAGTTGGAGGTGGAGGTACTAAGTCGAAAGGTGGCTACCGAAGATGGTGAGATAGTAGAACCTTAGAAAATCAGAATTTAATGGTAAAAATAAATTCTATTCAACTAATTCGCTTATTTGTCATCATATAATTGGTTGCATGTAATTTTTCAAAATCTTTTCTAAAAGCTACTATCGAATTTCAGAGATTAACATTTTAAAACATAAGCAAATAGTCCCTTCGCCTTTTATAAACATATAAAACATTTAAGTCTAAATAATTTTATATACTTAACAAAACACTTAGGAAAATTTTCCAAAAATCCCAACTAATCGATTTTAATATGTTTTCTAACATATTTAAATTTCAGACCCAAGGCTACTATATTTTAGCCGTCAATATGTTTTAAACCCAAAATATCATTTTCTTCGCTATAAAATTCATAATAAATCCACAATAATTCAGAAAATTATGAAACTTGAAATCCATCCCTAAAATATTATTTCTGACCTCTTATAAAATTTACAAGTCATTTGGATGTAATCTAATAGGTTTTTTGAATCAATTGTTATCATAAAATCCATATTAAATAGCCTAAGTCATCAACAAGTATATATATCCATTTTAAACAACCATAACATGGAAAAACATTTACAAATAAATTTGGATCTCATTCTATCAACCAAAAATCAAAAACATTAGATGTAATCTATTCTTCACCTTAGCTTTTTTGTTTAGGAGTTGAGATTTGTTCTTTAATTAAGTTGAATAGCTTCTTCCTCTTGATTCTTTCTTATCCTCCTCTTTATCTGCTTTAATTGTGGTCGGCCTCTTGTTTAGTTTTAGTTTGTGGATACAAACGTGTAAAATGAGAGTGAGTAAGGGTTTAGTATATAAGAATAACACTTGTTCCTATTTTACCCCTTATCTAATTCCCTAACCTATTTCATTTTAAATTCCATTTAGTTCATTAGTTCAATTAGCCATGGCTCTCCTTTATTATACAAATCTCAATCCCTTAACCATTTACATTATTTTATAAAATTTAATTAATTAAATGTCATAGATAATGTTAATTAAAATTAGGGTCGTTGCAAACTTCCATCCTTAAAGAATTTTGTCCTCGAAATTGCGATAAGGCACTCATCAAAATCAGTCATAAAGGTAAAACATACCATGAAACAAGTCGAGATAAGCATCTCTAATCTTGCCTTCAGTTTCCTAAGTATGGTCCCTCTTGTCGTCACTCCACTGGACTTTAACAAATATGGATGTCTTGTTCCTTAGCCTCTTCTCATCTCTCGCGACTATACAAACTAGCTTTCTTACTGTAGTCAAATTCGATTCCAGTGCTAAGTCGCCTAACACAATCGGTGCTTGAGAGTCTCTGGATCCTGAGTACACTTCCTTAAATGAGAAACATGAAAAACACGTGGGCTCCCGCCAAACTATTCGATAACTCTACACTATATGCGAATTTTCCGATCCTCTCCATAATAGGAAATGGTCCAACAAACCTCGGTGCCAATTTCCCTGATCTTCCAAATCGAATTACACCTTTAATCGGTGATACCTTGAAAAAACATGATCTCCAACTGAGAATTCTAAGTCTTTCCGTCTCTTATTAGCGTAAGTCTTCTGCCTAGACTGAGCTTCCTTCATTCTAGCTCGAATCAACTCAATCTTTTCTGTAGCTTCTCTAACTAAATCCAGACCAAGAACCAGTCTATCCCCGGTCTCAAACCAACAAACTGGAGATTTGCATAGCCTTTCATAAAAAGCTTCAAACGATGCCATCCTTATACTTGCATGATAACTGTTGTTATATGAAAACTTGACTAAGTGTAGATGGTCTTCCCACGAACCTCCAAAATCTAGCACAAAAGCTCGTAACAAATCTTCCAAGACTTTGTTAGCACTTCTCATTTTCCCATCTATCTGTGAATGGTAAAAGGTACTCATCTTGAGCTTGATACCCAAAATCTCCTATAAACTTTTCCAGAATTCGCTAATGAATAAGGAATCTCTATCACTTACTATGCTACTAGGAATTCCATGTAGTCTAACTATATTCTTCACAAACAACTTAGCTAAAATAGATGCCGTCCTGGTTGGCTTAACTAGAATGAAATGAGCGCTCTTTGTCAACCTGTCCACTATGACCCATATACTTTCATTTCCTCTATTTGACCGTGGCAACCCAACAATAAAGTCCATCAGGATAGAATCTTATTTCCATACTGGAATATCTAACAGCTGAAGTAACCCACTTAGTTTCTGATGTTCAGTTTTTACCTGTTCGCTGTTTATACACTACTTCACCCATAAGCTTATATCTCTCTTCATGCCATCCCAGATGAAACTCCTCTTCATGTCCTGATACATCTTAGTTTCTTTCAGATGAATGGTGAACTTCGAATGATGACATTCCTCGAGAACTTCCTTTCTAATGTCTCCTGCATTCGGAACACATAATCTTATTTTCTTTCTCAACCACCCTTTCTGGTCAAGCTGAAATCCTTCAAGTCATCGCTCTCTGTTTCATTCTTTAACTTCCTAATCCATTCAACTAATAATATATCCTCTCCTCACTTAGAAGAAATCCTTTCGATCATCACCGGTCGAACTTCTAAACATGACAACATAGTAATCTCCACACTAGATCTAGCTTCAGATCTCCCCTGTATTATACATGTCGTCAACGCTTCTAAATCTTTCCACTCAGCTATCATTGCGAACACTGTATTCTGATATTTTTCACTAAGTGCGTCCGCAACCTTGTTGCTTTTTCCTAGAGTGTATTCAATATCAAAGTCATAAGAGATTAAAAACTCTAACCACCTCTACTGCCTCATGTTGAACTCCTCCTAAGAGAATAAATGTTTTAGCTACCTGTGATCTGCATACAACTAGAATCTCTCTCCCAAAGATAATGCCTCCACACCTTTAACGCAAAAATTACTACAGCTGATTCCAAATCATGAGTTGGATACCTAACTTCATGCGGTCTAAGCTGTCAAGATGCATAGGCAACTACTTTACCTTTTAGCATTAACATAGATCCTAACCATGTTCCACATGCATCTGTATACACTACTAAGTCCTGATTCCCTTCTGGAAGAACTAACATAGGCGCATTCATCAATAAGTGTTCCAGCTTCTGGAATGCCTTCTCAAACTTATCGGTCCAACAAAATTAACATCCTTTCGCGTTAGCTTGGCCATCGATGCCGCTATCCACGAGAAATCCTTAATGAATCTCCGAAAGTACCCAACTAATTCAAGAAAACTCTTCATCTCGGTCACTTTCTCGAGTCTCTTCTAATTATTCACTACCTCAGTCTTAGTTGGATCTACAGACAACCCTTTCTTTGAGACTACATGACCAAGAAACTTCACTTCCTTCTTCCAAAAATGATAGTTCGAAAATTTCGCTTTTAGCTGATGTTGCCTCAGCGTCTCAAGCACCACTCTAAGATGAACTTCATGCTCTCTTTCATCTTTATATTATGTCAAAATATCATCTATAAAGACCAACAAAAACATATCCAAGTGCTTTTGGAAAACGCGGTTCATCAAATCTACAAAGAATGTTGGTGCATTAGTTAGTACAAACGGCATTACTTAATATTCACATGATCCATATCTGGTTATAAACAGTGTTAAAGGAATACTATCCTCTACCACTCTAAGTTGATGGAACCCTGTCACTAAGTCTAACTGTGAAATACTTTGGCTCCACTCAACTAGTCGAACAAATCATCATTTGTAGGTAACACATATCGATTCTTTATCGTCTTCTCATTCAACTTACTATAATTGATACATAATTTTAATGATCTTTCAGGCTTCTTGGCAAACACTATGGCTGCTCTCCAAGATGAACTACTTGGCCAGATAAAATTCTTGCCCTCCAAATCCACCAACTACACCTTTAACTCCCTCATCGTGATAGGTGTCATTCTGCTTGGAGGTTTTCTCGCCGATCTTGCCCTTGGTACCAAATCTATTAGAAACTCTGTGGCTTTTTTCGATGGAAATCCTACTATAGGTTCAAAGATATGTGTGAATTCTCTAACAACAAAAATCGAATAAACTCATTTTCTGCCTCCACAACACCCAATAATGCATTGACCTTAAAACTAGGGTTTTCTACAGAGTATATGATCAGTTCTCTACAGTCAGGGTGTCTAAGTAATATTTTCCTATCGTGAAAAAATATCATAGCATCGTATTTACTTAACCAATCCATACCCAAGATAATTCCGAACCCTACAAAATCAAACACATGAAAATGGAAGCAAATATATGACCTAACAATTCAAGCTCTAAGTGGTCACATCTCATCCCAAGAGTCGCATAACCTCCTACTGGATTTGCAACCCTCAAGGAAGTAACTATGTATGAGGGTTCTAGGTTAAGCTTATCTACTAAACAATGAGATATAAAAGAATATGATGCACCGGTATCAAATAGAACCCTAACTAATACGCCATAAATCAAAAGCGTACCTCCTAACATATCTTTTCCCCTCTCCTCTACTGCTGGTCTCGAGGTAGTTGGTTCCAATACAAACATCTTTCCTTTTCCATCATTGGTTGGTTCTTTGCACTGGTTCTTATAGTGTCCGATCTGATCACCGTTGAAACACTTTATCCCTTTCTTCTCAAAGGCTTTATTTCCCTTGCCTATTTGGAACTCATAGGAATAGTGGCCTTTCTTGTCACGCTTATAACAGACCACCTCTACCTTTCCTTTCTTAGCAACTCCATACTTCTAAGCTCCTTTCTTGGGGAAAAACTTCCTCTTCTTCTCTGCCCTCCTTGAGCATCCTTGACCTTATTTCTTTCAAGAAAAGCTCACATCTCTTCATTCCTCAAGGCCATCTCAACAGCAACATCACTTGGATCCCTGATATGTGGTAACATGACCTTAGCAAGCTCAGGCTTCATCCCCGTGATGAACTTCTCATTCCTCTTAATCACAGTATCAATCGTAGCATAGCCATATCTCGCTAACACCTCAAAACTCATCGCATACTCGAGCACGGTCATATCCCACTGCTCCAATTTGGAAAACTTCCTAAGAAGAGTGGACTTAGCAATTTTTGACATAAATATTTCCTTGAACCTCCTTCTGAACTTAAACCAAGTCATATTCCCCTTGTTGACTCTAACCGTCACACTGTTTCGCTAAAACAGTGCTGCCCCTTAAAGCTGTCTAGAAGCGAGTCTCCTTTTTTGCTCATTGTTGTGCCCTAAGTCAACGAAAATCCTCTCATAATGAAGTAGCCAATTCTCTACTTCGATTTTAGCTTCAGTACCAATAAACAGCTTTCCTCCCAAACGAGCAAAATCTCTACTCATAATAGCATAGTTATTCACCACTGGAGCTTCTTGGTTCTCTCCTCCAGCATTTCCTCCAACTACTCCACCATCAATTTCTTCCTGCATCATATTGACAAATAATGCTCCCATGTCCACTTGTGGGACTCCAGCACCCACATTTGTAGCTTGTTCCTGACCTTGGTTTCTCCTAGTATTTAGTTCGGCGTTTCCACTGGTTATGGTTCTTCCTCCACCAAGGTTAGCCCTTCCACCTCTAGCATTCGTATCTTCATTCGAGTCCTTGTAAGATATAGAAGAATAGCCTAATGGAGATGGGAGAATGGAGATAAAGCGTACACTTATATATAGCAAATACAAGTACGTTATTATAGTGTTATCCTATACCCCGATCTGTTCTCTTATTGTTTAGGATTATGTTTTCAAATCATTTTAGTTTAACGTTTTCATAAACCAATGCTTTGATACCAAGTTGTCACATACCCTATCTTGAGGGCCAAAGCTAAGTGCTATAGATGTTGCAATCATCTATAGTATTATTTTTCGGTGATAAAATACAATAATGTTAATGGTATCCATAATATCAGAAGCACATGAATATGAAACAACATCACAGATTAAAAAAAATTCTGATTACATATCAAAGCAATATTTCATATTCAAATTACATAATCCCATAATTGATTCTCAGGTTTTGACCAAATATAATTATTACAAAATACGCTAAGAGAGATATATGAATATGCCCCTTTGGATGATCAAAGTACTAAATAGACATATAAGTCTTAATACATCACAGTGGAAATAAAACTAAATAGCAATCCCTAAATAGCTAAATTTTACTTCTACACGTCCTTGGAAGCTTCATTCGTCCACCTACTAAACTTGTAAAACCTTAACTCTTAGTCTACACAAATTAATTTTGAGCACCCGAGAGTTCAAGGGGAAAAACATAAACTTCGAGTCATACATAAAGCTTGGTGTGAATAATACTATTACATCTCAATTTAATGATATTAAGTGAGACCATGCCACTTAGTAGATAGGGTTTCCTTTCAATAATATCCCTTTAAATTTATCTCTCTGCAAATCAAAACCCTGCACCAACCGGTTAATCAAAACGATTATATTAGTATTAGCAAATATCATATATGCTCTAAAACAGGTAATAAATGGATCATCTATCTGAAATAATGTAGTTCTATTTGGCTAACTACTAACCTTTGGCTGACATAGGCCTACCAGAAAAATTAAACAAATTAGCTAACAACTGTTAGACATAATTCTGGATGTTCTGTCCTTACTTCTCCAAGGGTCACCTGATCCTAATGGTTTTTTGGTCTTATCAATAACCTATACTTCTTTGCTATACATATATATTCCTTTTTATGTGCAATCATCGTTTAAGTCTTACCTGTGACCAAGCCCTACACACTGGAATTTTGGACTAAATTAGCTAGGGGCTAATAGCTAATGTATAGGGCGCTTCCCCTATACCAGTCTCATCTGGTATACAAATATCTGAGTGATTTTACTTAGGGTTAACTACCCTTTAAATTTACCTTGAAAATCTTCTCAAATTGATTTAACTCTTTAAATCGTCTTAAATAAGGAAAACATACTATTTGCTTTACTCAAATCTCTTTTCATGATGTATGCTTTACTCAAAATATTATTGATGAAGACCTTTAAAACTTTTGTTTAAACCTTTAAACAATCTCCTTCAAAACATTAGAATGTATCCCTTTTGATATAAGTAAATTACTTTACCTTAGGCCGAAAGGCCAAAACATACCTTTCGAACCCTTTTGCAAAAGTCCTTTCGAAAATATTGAAAACATCTCTTTTGAAAGCATTATAAACCTTAGGCATCCTCTTTTAAATCATCTTAATCATGCCTTTCAAAATCATTGGAAACCTTCCATTTAAAATACTTTTAAGTACCTTTCAAAAACATTGGGGAATCACACTATCAAACTTTATCATACACCTTTCAAAAATAGTAAGGAGCCTCCCCTTCAAAACCTTCATTAGCTACCTTTCGAAAGCATGAAAGTACACTACTTAAAACAAACCTTTCAAAAGCATTGAGTTCAAGTTAAAATATGTGGAAGGACCTTTCGGAACGATTTGAAGTCATTCTTTTTGAAACCTTTGGGTATAACTTTCAAAACATCAAAAAGGGTCTAAAAACAACTAAGTCGAAAGCAACTCTGTCAGGTAAAGAAGTGGATGGTGTCGAAACGAATCTCTTCGAAAGCATAGGAGAAGCGGCTCTAATTTTTTAAAAAAGGACACTTTTGAAGGCACTGTTTTGAAAGGTATAAAGGCGGCAGGTAGAGGTTTCGACCTTCAAAAGCATTTACTTAAAACAAGGGCGCAACCGATTTCGAGTACTCCTTTCTTTAAAACAAATTTTACCCAGTCAAAAGCTGACCAAGTCGATAGCTATCTTATTCGAAAGCAAAGTAAGCGCTTTTCCTTTAGAAAACAAAACAAGGCTTCGACCCCTTCGAAACCCCTTGTTTCGATCCTATACCCTTCATCTATGTTCAATTCACTTCGTATTAAGTCTTTGATACCATGTGCATCGGTTTCGATCTGGTTGGAGGTAGAGGTGCTAAGTCGAAAGGTGGCCGCCGAAGATGGTGAGACAGCGAAACCTTAGAAAATTTGATTTTTAACTTTAAAAGATAATTCTTTTCAACTAACCTGCTTATTTGTCATCATATAATTTGTTGCCTTTACTTTTTCAAAATCTTTTCAAAAAAGTTCTATCGAATTTCAGGGATAAACATTTTAAAACATTAGCAAATAGCCCTTTCTCCTTTTATAAACATATAAAACATTTAAGTCTCATACAATAATAATTTTATATACCTAACGAAATATTTAGGAAAATTCTCCAAAAATTCCAATTAATCACTTTTAATATGTTTTCTTAGATATTCAAATTTCAGACCCAAGGCCACTATGTTTTAGCCGTAAATAAATTTTAAACCCAAAATATCATTTTCTTTGCTATAAAATTAATAATAAATCCACAATAATTCAAAAAATTATGAAACTTGAAATCCATCCATAAAATATTATTCTGACCTCCTATCAAAATTGAAAATCATTTGGATGTCATCTAATAGGTTTTCTAAATCAATTCTTAACATAAAATCCATATGAAATAGCCTAAATCATCAACAAGTATATATATCCATTTTAAACAACCATAACATAGCAGAACATTTGCAAATATATTCGGATCTCATTCTAGCCATCGTAAATCAAAAACATGAGATGTAATCTATTATTCACCTTAGCTTTGTTGTTTAGGAGTTAATATTTGTTCTTGAATTAAGTTGATTAGCTTCTTCCTCTTGATTCTTGCTTATCTTCCCCTTTATCTTTTTTAATAGTGGTCGAGCTTTTGTTTAGTTTTAGTTTGTGGAAATAAACAAGTAGAATGAGAGTGAGTAATGTTTTAGGTATAATAATAAGACTTATTCCTATTTTTTCCCTTATCTAATTACCTAACCTATTTCATTTTAAATTCCATTTAGTTCATTAGTTCAACTAGGCATGGGTCCCCTTTATTATACAAATCTCAACCCCTTAAACATTTACATTATTTCATTTAATTTAACTAATTAAATGTCCTAGATAATGTTAATTAAAATTAGGGTCGTTACACCTGCCTCTCCCGATCGAGCGATCGGTGAGCAATAGTCCAAGCCGCCTTAGTTTCTCATCTGTAACAAGACAAGGAACCTCAGGGAATTCCGTAACATAGCCGCTACTCTCATCTCACCTGGAAGAAGATTCGAGGAGAGAGAATTGGAATTTAACGCAAGTTTTCACAAAGTTTTAAGTAGAAGCTGATGGAAGAAAGAGACTCACATCTAGAATGCCACAGGTGAAAGCACAGAAAGCTATCCAGGATGAAAAAATATTCACGCTTGAACATATTGTACTTAGAGTACTAGTCTCAGTCGACTTAAACTTCCTCCCTGCCTCGTGATAGATAAAAGGAGAACCCTCCAGTTTACTTTTTATAACATAAAGGAATCTGATTTGGCGGTGAGTAGGGGGCATCTGGATTTCCCTCATGAAGATAACATATAAGCTGGTAAGGATAGTGTATCCATTGTGAAGCAACTAGAACATAGTGATTTTTAACTGCATAAGGGAGTCTGCAACCCATTGAGAAAGAGGAGTAGGGCTCTGGCTATGTAGCGATAGCAAGAGTAGGCCATGTACTCTTATGGTAGAGCGTGTGCCCTCTATTTTGGAGTAGGCAAGTGGAGGACCATACTGGGAATAACGTGAATGGACGTGATTAAATCCACATGTTTATAAGTGAAAGTGGAGGCCTCAGAGTCAATAAGATTCACTAAAATTCAAATGTCCCATGTACATATACCTCAGAGCGAGCTAAACTAGGTTGGTAGGAATGACTCTCGATTGCATAGGCTCTAGAGGTGTGGAAGAAAAAGGACCTTGATCTTTGAAAACTGGCTACGAATGACTCTGCCAACGGCTCAACATACCTATCTAATATGATAATTTATCTCATGAATTATCGCAATGGGTGGAAGTGTTTGTGTGTGGGTGTGAGTGTGTGCATAGACATTGAAAAAGGACTAAGATAGTGTCAACTTAGACGTCCTAGCACTATTAGAAACTTATGCCAACACCATGATCTGCATAGAAATGCATATTAAAGGTTCAACTCAGTGACTAAAAGCCAAAGTAACAAGTGAAAATTAGTTAGGCATGCAGCTGGTGACTTCTTATCCGTTGGCCAAGTGCACAAGTAGTTAAGTCTTCGATAGAAGTCAAATTCGAAGAGTTTACAATAATAGTGTTTTTGCAAGCTCTGAGTCATCCTTAATGTAAACACACCCTATCATATATGCTTATACCATAGAACCCTAAATCCTAGGCAAACCACCGGATAGAGTTTAAATCATTACATACAAATCGATTATTGGATTGCAAAGGTGGGTATAGATTCTTACCAGGTTAAGTGATGGATTTGAATGGAAACCACATAGAACTGGGAGAAATAGAAGCAAAAGTCCACACTTTCGTATTAGAGAGGAAAATAGTCATGAAAAGCTAAAGGCAACAAAAAAATATCATTCATGGTAGGAGTAGGCATTGGAGCTTATATAGGGGTGCGGTCACATCTAAACCCGAATTGGAAGCATGCTAAACCAACCCCGGCCACCAAACAAGTAGCATGCCAAATTAGGAGTATGCAGGCCAAAATAAAATAGGAAGGACGACGTATACTTACTAAGGAATTCAAGGAGACACTCAACAAAGCCTACCTCATAGTTTACGAGATGAACTTTAGGGAGTAAGTGTTATGGGCAATTTTGCCTACGAGATCAAGGTATTGGAAGGCTTAGAAGGTAACACGGGCATGGCTGAGAAAAGGTGATTTGGAAAGCAGATCAAAGAAGTATAAAGGATGGTAGACCCTATCAACCACAATTCGGACTCAAGGTACCAAACAAGGGATCATGTTCGGTAACCTAGGGTACCAGCATATCCTGTATGGTACCCAGGGTATCGAACATGATCATCTGTTCGGTAAGGAGGGGAGTCGAACCAAGTGGGAACATCGTATGAAAGTCAGACCATGGCCTAGCATGGGAAGCTGAACCAAGGAGATAAAGGCAGGAACTTCCCTGGCAAAACGTCAATGTGCACTACAATGAACCAATCGATCCCGAACCGAGCTTGCAACCGAACCAAGCTGTAACGACCTAGAATTTCTGCCATTTGTAATTCGTATATTTAATTGATTTTAAATATCAACAAGTAAAATTTATAAGTCGAATAATTTATTTTTCGAATATCTGGTTTTAATTGGATAATTAAATCGACAATTTAATATTTGAAATTTTAGAAATAATTGGAAATTGGGTTTAATGTGATTAAAAATGATTTATAAAGTTATATTAAATCATATCGGAGTTAGAACAATGTTTGGGAACTTTTAAAATTGAATTAAAAGTTAAATTGTGAAAATTGAATATTTTAATATTTAATCGACTAGTGAAAATAGATATTTTTCAAACAGTCTCGGATTTCCACGAAACCAGTTTCATCGGATCCGTAATGTTATATTATTGCATGGTTTTAAATTTCGTGTCAATCGGATTTACGGTTTGCCCGAGGCAAGCCAAAACGCATAGAAATTTGTTTAATCGGTTTAATTTAAATTTGATCGTTTATTTCCCTAACTCGCACAGATGATCGAATTGGCTCTCGATACCTATTCCATTGTGTCTGGAACGTGGGGTAAACCCTAGAAACGCCGGTCACCGTATGAGATTTGGAGTTCGGAAAAGTCGGATGAATAGTGTTTTTCGTTGGGTTTTCTATAAAAGGACCCATCTCTTTCTAATTTGCAAAACCCTAAGCAAACCCTAGGTCAAAAACGTTACAGCTGCCACCATCCTTTTTAATGGCCGAAAAACTCCCATCTTCTTCCCTCAATCTCGTCCAATCCACTAACAATCATCAAAAATTCTCAACTACAAAAACGAAGATCATATCGTGGTCTATAACTTCAACGGTTAAGATCGATTTTAGAAGCGTGGATAGTCGGCAATTCGTACGAGAAGTCGTCGCGTTCGTTATCGATTTTTGTGCTAATGAGGCGACCGAGTTGGATCAGATTGTAGCCGAAGATGGCTCGCGTGTAGGGCTTCAACGTGGCGTGGGTCGATCGTCTTTAAAGTCAACGTGGAGGGCTCGAAAATTCGAGCAAGGAGGCGACTAGTGGGTTTCTAGTTGCGAACGATACCTGGAAGCATGCGTGATGAAGAAGAACCAAACAAGGGCGGCCCAGATTCTTCAAAACCAAAATGAACGGCCTGGATCAAAGGTTGTAAATGATAAAAAGAAATTGTAAATAAAATTATAATTTAAATCGTGTAATATTTTAAAACTGCATAACTTTTTGATACGAGGTCAAAAATTTACGAAACAAGTTACGTTGGAAACGTATGGTCGAGCACTACGCAATGGAGCTGGTTTGTAGTCGTTTGGAGCTAGTGATAGTTACGGGTAAAATTAAACGCACGTTTAATTTTATTCGAAATAAAACGCTACAACTGTTATCGGAAACTCAAGGTGAGAAATCTCACTCAATCGAATTGTTTCGATTTAAATTTTAAATAGTTAGATTTAAAATTGCTTGATTGTGTGATTAGATGATAGTTATTATCTGTTGTATTGAAATAGACCCTATACGCCGTATATTAAGCGGATGTTATTTATTAAACACATGTACCGTGATAATTCCAACTTGAATGGAATTGGTATTATATATGTATTTAGAGTTGATTTCCCACATTATATAGCGGATGAGACCCTATTGCACAGCATAATAGCGGATAATATTTTATAAATCCCATATACCGCGATATTCCATCTCGAAGCGGAATTGGTATTGTGCTAACATCTTCGGATGCAGGGAAACAGGTTGGAGGGATCCAACTGGATACCTCAAATGATTGAATTGGTTTCAATGTTGTGTGTTGATCTATTTATAATCTGCGTGATTATCTTTGTGATTGAAATTGTTAAAGGCTAAAATTTAGCCGAATATATTTTTGGTATCGTTAGATGCCGAAAATAAATAAAATTTGATTTTTAAAAAATTAAGTTGAAAATTCATAATAAAATTTAATTTTAGAATTGATTCATTTTAAATAAAAAAACGTTGAAATTTTTATGTTATAAAAATTTTGATTTTTGTGAAATATAACCGAAATGAGATTTTTGAAATAAGTAGTTGATTAATTTATAAATGGTTTAAATTTGGATTTTTGAATTATTGCAAATGATTTATATAAAAGATTTATAAAATTGATATTTATAAATTAAAATATTGGAATTATAAAACGATTTTTTATAAGTGTTAAAATGAAGTATAAATGGATTTCATAAGTGGAAGAAATCTATAGATTTATAAATTGTGAAGTTGTAAAATGAATAGATTTTGTAAAATAAAAGATTTATAAGTAATTAACTTATAAACTGGATTTTGGTGTGTAAATGGGATATGGATAGAATTTGTTAATAAAGTGATTTTATAAGTTGAAGTTGTTATAAAGTATAAATGGAATTTATAAACGTTGTTTTATAAATCCGAAATCGACTTATTTTGATAAGTTTAATTATTATAGCTTACTAATGGAAATATATCCACAATTTTGGACAGTGAATAATCCTTTAAATAAAATATGTAGAAATGATGAATTTGGTAAAGGAAGTATATTCACGATTTTGGACAGTGAATAGTATAGTAAAGAAATGTTTTGGGAAAGTGATATTTTAAATAGAATTAAAACAATTCAAAGATGTTTTAAAATGTATTAAGTATCGAAACCATAGATTTCAACATTCATTGTTGAAATAGACGTTTCGAGAAATAAGAGGAAATGGTGGACTATAACACAGTTGTTAAAGTAAATGATTTTCGAAAGGAAATGTTTATATAGTGTTGGGATTTATATATCTATCTTAATTTCGAAACCCTATACTAGTGATTTTGGGTTGTTGTAACGATGTTTTATGTAACATTCGTTTTGACCCAAATAAATGTGTTTAAGAGAATGTTTTCCTTAAAGAATAAAATTTATACTTAATTGTGATTCAAGTATATTGAATATTTTCCAAATGTTGGAAATAAATAGATTTGTGAATTACTTATTATTAAATAAGTATGGAAAGATTTTCCAATATGAAGTGAAATGATTTGAGATTTTATCTTTTAAGATAAATTGAAAATGAATAACTATTTGGAAGTGTTTCCGTTTAAGGAAATTGATTTTTCAAAGATTGAAAGGTGAAAATTGATTTGAAATTTGTTTTCAAATGGTTGAAGTGGGGAAATTATATCTTGTAAAGATGTTTTTGAAAATAAATAATTTAGGAAATTATTTGAAATCGGGTGATGTTGTGAATAATGATTGATAGTTAAATAACTGACTATCAATATTGAACCTTAAATGGCTATTTGTTGTGAATTGGTTGAAATTGAATGCTACACTTATTTTTAAATTATTACGCTCGTTATTCGGATTACCCATTCCGAATAGTGATACGACGTAATGGATAGCATTGAAGACCGGTGGTGAAGACCGTGTATTTGTGGAAACGATAGGATGACCTATCGATTGTCTCTACACCGTTAGCCACGGTATGGAAATTTCCTTTGTGATGGGAAATTCGATCGAGATTGTGAATACACGGATTACAAGGGCTTCTTTTGAAGTGCCTTCGGTTTTGTTCGAACCCGGAACAGACTTGTATGGTTACGTGTCTGACATTACATTTTGAGATATAAAGTAGATTTCTTTCAAATACATTTCTGTTGGTGGCGGAGAATTTATTCTCTTAGTTAACACCCTTCTCTGAGACGTACGAGCTCAGAGGTTTTGTAGTTGAAGGTTATCAGCGATATGCTCCCAATTTGGTAATGTGGCATGTTGAGTGTTGCTGTGTGATGATTATTTATTGATCATTTTTTGATCAAAGCGTGGCTTTATGAAAAAGCGTAGCTTTATGGACGAGACTTCGTCAGACCTCACACTCCGGAAATGGTCGAAACAGGAATATGCGGCAAGGTTATGAGGGTCGCTCCCTTTAGGGTATGTCATTTCCTTCTGGAAAAGGGTGGTGTCAGGTATGGAGCCCTGATGCTTAACCTATGTGGTTGCTCCAATCTCATTTTCTGTGTGGTTGTTGCTTTGTGATCGAGGGCCCTCGGATAAAGGTCTCAATGGACCGGGGGGTGGCATATTCGTGTATAGTTACAAAGGTAACCCGGACTTGTGTTGGCAGAGAACTGGTTAAGTTCTTGGGACGTCCCGCAAGAGGCGATCCTATGTGGCAGTAGGAAGATCCTTAGCCAGACCATTTGTTGGAAATCCAAAGAAACAATACGAGCCTTGTACGGTTTTAGTTGTAGAACCTGCCATTTAATATGGTAGTTATAGGGGGCATACTATAATGGTACCTATGCTGGCTAAGATTTATGTTATACTTTCGAAATGTTTTCATCACTATGCACTAATAATAATATCAAAAATGATTTGTTTTGCGTAGCAAGCTTCTTTGACTATCATAAGGAGAAATCTCTTCCAATTCTGCGTTTGCATTGTGTGTGTGCAGGGTGACCTTATGGTAGTTTCATTTTCCAAAAGCATTGCGGATATTTTTCACTTCCCTTGTTGTTGTTGTTTTAAAGATAAATAACTGTTTTTAGTTCCCACACCAGTCGCATGACTGACCTGGAGTTTATTGTTCCCTTCCTAAATTCTGGGTGCCCATAATTTTCCACACGGGCAGCCTAGAGTCAGGTTAAGAGGTCATTCTGGATTCAGGAGTGCTATGGAGCTCAAGTGGCGAGCTGGATTGCGAGACGTACCACTTGTATAGGATATTATCTTTTCCGCTATATAATTCACTTGTAAGGACATGTCTGTATAACTGTCCATTGTTTTGTTGTGTTGTATATTGTTGTTGTACATTCTGATGATGATGTGATGTAATATAATAACTGATATAGTTCTTTGTTTTAAAGATTATTCAATTATCTATTATATGTTGTTCCGCTGCGACTGTGAGATTCTGATATTTTTTCTGTTCTGTTTTCTTACTTCTTCTATCTTTTTCTTCTACCTCTTCTTTTTAACCCTAACAGTTCGGTTTTCCGGCATTCGATTATGCGGCATTTGATACGGTGGACGTAAGAATGCCGACCTTCGGATCCCGATAAAAAATCGATACGTTACATGTGGCATCAGAGCATTTGGTTAAGTGACAACCTTGGCTCTGTTGGGGATTACTCATTAGAGATAGAGTCAGCAATACTCTAGAATGAGTTGAGTGTAATAATTGATATGAGCGTGTATTTGTTAGTGAATATGAAATTGTTTTGTATTTTGTTGACTTATCAGTTGATTGTTTATAGATTCTGGTCGGTGCAGTCTAGCTAGCTGTATCGATAGGGGTTTCTAAACTCTTAAACGAGATAAACCGACATAGTACGGTTTTAAATTGGGTAAATGAAATAATTTTACCTCGATTATATTTTATATATAAAGGAATGATTTTTCAGAATTATCAAAGTGTATGTAAAAAAATTGGATTGTTTGATTGTTGAAAATGTAAGAAAATATATAAGTGAATCAAGGTTGTTCGAATAATCTGAATAAAAACAACAATTGTGAAAGAATAAATTATATAAAAGCAACAATTGTATAAGTTTAGAAATTTTAATTGAAATGATTTACAATTGTGGAATAATCTTGTATAAGTAAAGGGCAATAATGAAATTATATAAGGAAGATTATAAATGTGATTTATAAATAAAAGAAAATTTTGAAAGAATTTAAAGCACTGAATTCACTACTATTGCTGGGGAATAATAAGGGCGATAACCATAGCATCACCAGTATCATTTTCGAGTTTCTGTGTGATGGATTTGCTACCATAGTAAATTGAAATTGAATTTTGTTATGATAAACAAATTTTAAATTTAAATCCAAGTTGAAATTGATGAATATAAGTTATCAAGTTTTGAACTTATAGTATGAGATAATAAAGATTTAGCTTTGGTAAAGTTGAAATAAATTTGAATTAGTATGATAAAATTTATGATGTGAAATTTAACTAAAGGAAATTAAATACATTAAATCAGATTTGGAAGTTGAATAATAAGTTGTATAACTTATTAAATGTGAAGATGTAAGTAAAACCAATTATTAAAATGGTTAAATAACTTTGTTAAGCAAAACGAGGTATGAATCTGAATAAGTGATAAAATTGACTTTGGTAAAAGTTAAATAGAATTTACTTTGGAGTTGGAATTTGAATTGGATTCTAACTGGATTAGATATGTTGTTGAAATGGAAATTTAAGTTAAGTTAAACAAACGATGTTTAAATGGAATGTAACTTAAGTGATGCTGAATGAAGTTGGTTTTGGTATCGAAGTAAAATAATGAAGTGAATTAAATGGATATGAATTTGAGTCATATAAAGGAGATTCAACTTTATTTGTAAAATAAATTAGTAATTGAACTAATGGATTGAATGTTAATCAATCGAATGTAATGAATTGATATAGAATAATGGATATGAGTGTAAATTCATTTAAGGCTATTTGAATGTTAAACCAAATTGAAGGTAAACATAGTGAATATGAATGTTGAATGTAAAGTGAATAAATTTGGTTGTGTTGAATATACATTGGTTGTTAGATTATTGTTAATTGATTGTATAGAAATTCTTAAGCAATTAAATTCAAATTGGAAGTTAAGTAAATTTAAATTGAATGGAAATTGATTGAATTGAAAATGAACAAATGTGAATGTAAATTAGTGAATGTAAACTAATTGAAAATGAATTATTGAATGTCGTTGTGTATAAATTGGTTGTAAACAATTACAAGTAATGTTGAAATCATATAAGTTGCTTATGAACCTTGCTTAGTATGCATTTCTTTTAATATGCATGTGTTGTAGTTGTTTAAAAGAGTAAAATGTTAATAACTTCTTATATATGTCACTTACGTGTTTATATTGAGTAAGTGCAGGTACCGGGGCTACCGTTAGCTGGTTTTGGTTGCGCAAAAAGCTAAATAAATAACTGCTTTGCTTAAAAATGCTAAAAAGGTACGCCTACGCAATCAAAATAGGAAATATGAACTGTTTTTCTGTTTTCCGACCGTGTGGGTCGATGTATATATATTTATATCTATTGTGATATAGTAAAAGCTCCTCCGTACAAAGGAGGTTATGGCAAAATTTTCTGAAAAATTAAGGCGTTAGAAAATTTTTGGGAAATTTTGGAAGTTTTTTTGTGAAAACTAAGTTTTGATTTGAAGTTAAAGGTTAAACGATATAGTTGGTTTTGAAAAGATAACTATATATGTATTTGAAAATATTAGTGAAGCTTTGTAAGAGGTTCAACTATGGATTTTGGAAAAGTTAAACATTTAAATGAATTTGAAACTTAATTTAAACGGTTTGTTATGAAAAGTTAATGGATTTCAAAACTTTTTCTTACCTGGTAATTTCGAGGACGAAATTCTTTTAAGGGGGAAGTTTGTAACGACCTAGAATTTCTGTCATTTGAAATTCATATATTTAATTGATTTTAAATATCAACAAGTAAAATTTATAAGTCGAATAATTTATTTTTCGAATATCTGGATTTAACTGGATAATTAAATCGACAATTTAATATTTGAAATTTCAGAAATAATTGGAAATTGGGTTTAATGTGATTAAAAATGATTTATAAAGTTATATTAAATCATATCGGAGTTAGAAAAATGTTTGGGAACTTTTAAAATTGAATTAAAAGTTAAATTGTGAAAATCGAATATTTTAATATTTAATCGACTAGTGAAAATAGTCATTTTTCAAACAGTCTCAGATTTCGACGAAACTAGTTTCATCGGATCCGTAATTTTATATTATTGCATGGTTTCAAATTTTGTGTCAATCGGATTTACGGTTTGTCCGGGGCAAGCCAAAATGCATAGAAATTTGTTTAATCGGTTTAATTTAAATTTGATCATTTATTTTCGTAACTCGCATAGATGATCGAATTGGCCCTCGATACCTATTCCATTGTATCCGGAACGCGGGGTAAACCCTAGAAACGCCGGTCACCGCGCGAGATTTGGAGTTTGAAAAAGTCGGATGAGTAGTGTTTTTCGTTGGGTTTTCTATAAAAGGACCCATCTCTTTCTAATTTGCAAAACCCTAAGCAAACCCTAGGTCAAAAACGTTACAGCCACCACCATCCTTTTTAATGGCCGAAAAACTCCTATCTTCTTCCCTCGATCTCTTCCAATCCACTAACAATCATCAAAAACTCTCAACTACAAAAACGAAGATCATATCAAGGTCTATAACTTCAACGGTTAAGATCGATTTTAGAAGCGTGGATAGTCGGCAATTCGTACAAGAAGTCGTCGAGTTTGTTCTCGATTTTTGTGCTAAGGAGGCGACCGAGTTGGACCGGATTGTAGCCGAAGGTGGCTCGCGCGTAGGGCTTCAACGTGGCGTAGGCCGTTCGTCTTCAAAGTCGACGTGGAGGGCTCGAAAATTCGAGCAAGGAGGCGGCTAATGGGTTGCTAGTTGCGAACGATGCCTGGAAGCATGCGTGATGAAGAAGAAGCAAACAAGGGCGGCCCAGATACTTCAAAACCAAAATGAACGGCCTGGATGCAAAGGTTGTAAATGATAAAAAGAAATTGTAAATAAAATTATAATTTAAATCGTGTAATATTTTAAAACTGCATTACTTTTTGATACGAGGTCCAAAATTTACGAAACAAGTTGCATTGGAAACGTATGGTCGAGCACTACGCAATGGAGCTGGTTTGGAGTCATTTGGAGCTAGTGAGAATTTCGTGTAAAATTAAATGCACGTTTAATTTTATTCGAAATAAAACGCTACAACTATTATCGGAAACTCAAGGTGAGAACTTCTCGCTCAATAGAATTGTTTCGATTTAAATTTTAAATAGTTAGATCTAAAATTTCTTGATTGTGTGATTGGATGATAGTTATTATCTGTTGTATTGAAATAGACCCTATGCGCCGTATGCTAATCGGATGTTATTTACTAAACACATATACTGCAATAATTCCAACTTGAATGGAATTGGTATTATATATGTATTTGGAGTTGATTTCCCGCATTATATAGCGAATGAGACCCTATTGCACCGCATAATAGCGGATAATATTTTATAAATCCCATATACCGCGATATTCCGTCTCGAAGCGGAATTGGTATTGTGCTAACATCTTCGGATGCAGGGAAACAGGTTGGAGGGATCCAACTGGATTCCTCAAATGATTGAATTGGTTTCAATGTTTTGTGTTGATCTATTTATAATCTGCGTGATTATCTTTGTGATCGAAATCGTCAAAGGCTAAAATTTAGCCGAATATATTTTTGGTAACGTTAGATGCCGAAAATAAATAAAATTTGATTTTTGAAAAATTAAGTTGAGAATTCATAATAAAATTTAATTTTGGAATTGATTCATTTTAAATAAATAAATGTTGAAATTTTTATGTTATAAAAATTATGATTTTTGTGAAATATAACAAAATGAGATTTTTGAAATAAGTAGTTGATTAATTTATAAAAGGGTTTAAATTTGGATTTTTGAATTATTATAAATGATTTATATAAAAGATTTATAAATTGATATTTATAAATTAAAATATTGGAATTATAAAACGAGTTTCTATAAGTGTTAAAATGAAGTATAAATGGATTTCATAAGTGGACGAAATCTATAGATTTATAAATTGTGAAGTTGTAAAATGAATAGATTTTGTAAAATAAAAGATTTATAAGTAATTAATTTATAAACTGGATTTTGGCGTGTAAATGAGATATGGATAGAATTTGTTAACAAAGTGATTTTATAAGTTGAAGTTGTTATAAAGTATAAATGGAATTTATAAACGTTGTTTTATAAATCCAAAATCGACTTATTTTGATAAGTTTAATTATTATAGTTTACTAAAGGAAATATATCCACAATTTTGGACAGTGAATAATCCTTTAAATAAAATATGTAGAAATGATGAATTTGGTAAATGAAGTATATTTACGATTTTGGACAGTGAATAGTATAGTAAAGAAATGTTTTGGGAAAGTGATATTTTAAATAGAATTAAAATGATTCAAAGATGTTTTGAAATGTATTAAGTATCGAAACCATAGATTTCAACATTCGTTGTTGAAATAGATGTTTCGAGAAACAAAAGGAAATGGTGGACTATAACACCGTTGTTAAAGTAAATGATTTATATAGTATTGGGATTTATATATCTATCTTAATTTCGAATCCCTATACTAGTGATTTTGGGTTATCGTAACGATGTTTTACGTAATATTCGTTTTGACCCAAATGTGTTTAAGAGAATGGTTTCCTTAAAGAATAAAATTTATACTTAATTGTGATTTAAGTAGATTGAATATTTTCCAAATGTTGGAAATAAATAGATTTGTGAATTACTTATTATTAAATAAGTATGGAAAGGTTTTCCAATATGAAGTGAAATGTTTTGAGATTTTATCTTTTAAGACAAATTAAAAATGAATAACTATTTGGAAGTGTTTCCGTTTAAGGAAATTGATTTTGAAATTTGTTTTCAAAGATTGAAAGGTGAAAAATGGTTTGAAATTTGTTTTCGAATGGTTGAAGTGGGAAAATTATATCTTGTAAAGATATTTTTGAAAATAAATAATTTGGTAAATTATTTGAAATCGGATGATGTTGTGAATATCGATTGATAGTAAAATAACCGACTATCAATATTGACCCTTAAATGGCTATTTGTTGTGAATTGGTTGAAATTGAATGCTACACTTATTTTTAAATTATTGCGCTCGTTATTCGGATTACCCATTCCGAATAGTGATACGACGTAATGGATAGCATTGAAGACCGGTGGTGAAGACCGGGTATTTGTGAAAACGATAGGATGACCTATCGATTGTCTCTGCACCGTTAGCTACGGTATGGAGATTTCCTTTGCGATGGGAATTTCGATCGGGATTGTGAATACTGGGATTGCAAGGGCTTCTTTTGAAGTGCCTTTGGTTCTGTTCGAACCCAGAACAGACTTGTATGGTTACGTGTCTGACATTACATTTTGAGATATAATGTAGATTTCTTTCAAATACATTTCTGTTGGTGGCGGAGAATTTATTCTCTTAGTTTACACCCTTCTCTGAGACGTACGAGCTCGGAGGTTTTGTAGTTGAATGTTATCAACGATATACTCCCAATTTGGTAATGTGGCATGCTGAGTGTTGCTGTGTAATGATTATTTATTGATCATTTTTTGATCAGAGTGTGGCTTTGTGGACGAGACTTCGTCAGACCTCACACCTCGGAAATGGTCGAAACAGGAATATGCGGCAAGGTTATGAGGGTCGCTCCCTTTAGGGTATGTCATTTCCTTCTCGAAAAGGGTGGTGTCAGGTATGGAGCCCTGATGCTTAACCTATGTGGTTGCTCCAATCTCATTTTCTGTGTGGTTGTTGCTTTGTGATCGAGGGCCCTCGGATAAAGGTCCCAAAGGACCGGGGGGTGGCATATTCGTGTATAGTTACAAAGGTAACCCGGACTTGTGTTGGCAGAGAGCTAGTTAAGTTCTCGGGACGTCCCGCCAGAGGCGATCCGATGTGGCAGTAGGAAGTTCCTTAGCCTGACCATTTGTTGGAAATCCAAAGAAACAATACGAGCCTTGTACAGTTTTAGTTGTAGAACCTGCCATTTAATATGGTAGCTATAGTAGGCATACTATAATGGTACGTATGCTGGCTTAGATTTATATTATACTTTCGAAATGTTTTCATCACTATGCACTAATAATAAAATCAAAAATGATTTTTTTTGCGTAGTAAGCATCTTTGACTATCATAAGAAGAAATCTCCTCCAATTATGTGTTTGCATTGTGTGCGTGCGGGGAGGCCTTATGGTAGTTTCATTTTCCAAAAGCATTGCGGATATTTTCACTTCCCTTGTTGTTGTTGTTTAAAAGATAAATAACTATTTTTAGTTCTCACACCAGTCCCATGACTGACCTGAAGTTTATTGTTCCCTTCCTAAACTCTGGGTGCCCATAATTTTCCACACAGGCAGCCTAGAGTCAGGTTATCAGGTCATTCTGGATTCAGGAGTGCTATGGAGCTCAAGTGGCAAGCTGGATGGCGAGACGTACCACTTGTATACGATATTATCTTTTCCGCTGTATAATTCACTTGTAAGGACATGTCTGTATAACTGTCCATTGTTTTTTTGTGTTGTATATTGTTTATGTACACTCTGATGATGATGTGATGTAATATAATAACTGATATAGTTCTTTGTTTTAAAGATTATTCATTTATCTATTATATGTTGTTCCGCTGCGACTGTGAGATTCTGACATTTTTTCTGTTCTGTTTTCTTACTTCTTCTATCTTTTTCTTCTACCTCTTCTTTTTGACCCTAACAATTCAGTTTTCCAGCATTCGATTATGCAGTATTTGATACAGTGGACATAAGAATGCCGACCTTCGGATCCCGATAAAAAATCGATACGTTACACAAGCAGGCCATATATGGAATAAAATATGCATACATATGAAAATTAGCAATCATATCTTTTATAAGCAAAAGTAAATGATTTGGCAAGGTACACATGGAAATTTCCTGACCTGCTAGATTAACCACATCGCCTCTTTACCTCTGTAAATATCCAGGAATTTGGAATTCGTAAGGACAATTTTGAAGTTTGGAAACTCTATGCTGTAGAGATAACCGAACAGAACTTTAGATCTTCAATTTCAATCATAATTTGTTGTACTTCATCTCAAAATTATTGTAAATGCTAACTCATAAGAATGGGAATAAGTATAAAGAGTGGATGTAGGGTCGTTACGGATGAACCACTATATACCATGTGTCTTTTACTTTCATGCATTTATTTTCTATTGAATCTGCTATTGATAATTCAATTGGAGGTGTTTGCCTATTTTCGTGCAAAAGGAAATAATGATATTTTGAAAAGCCAAATGTTTTTAAGGATTGAAATTTATTATTTAAACAGAATGATATAAGGTATTAATGACTAAGTTGCTAGTTTCCATCATATGGGATTTCGAGGATTGCAGCCCAAATCGTGACGACCTTGTCTCTCGTAACATTATCTAAAATTTTCATTTCTAGGACATGAAATTATTGAAGATATTGAGGAATTGTTAGAGCATAGCTTAAATGAAGAGAAGTAACGCCACTAGTTAGAGATATGATGAGGAAGTGAAATACAGCACGAACAAGATTTTTCATGCCTCAAAATAACCAAATGATACAACAATAAAGGGATCATATGGGGGCCAACCATTAGTAAGCAAAAGTACATGGGTGAAAAAGACCACGATGACTTGCTAGGGCAGACAGTCTGTAGAAGATAAATCCATCGAGGAGATCTATTAACATGATATCCAGCTGGGACTCACATATAAGAAGATTATTTAACCTTCTCATGAGAAGATGGTTTATCCTTCTCATTAAGTATGAAAGGCAATTTAGCCTTCTCATAAGTATAATTAGAAATGCTAACCTCATAAAATGATCCTTTTGAAATAATGTTTTAAATTTATACAACAAAATGCATTTCATCAAAAATAGGTAGATTGTGATATCCTAGTTGACTAGAGTTGCAGCTCCGAGTTACGATCAATAGAGTCGTGATACATGTATTAAAACCATTTTAATGAGCTATGGGCAAGATATTGTATGGTGCAAATGATATCTATATGTTTGATTAATATGTCATATGTTTACACCTGACACCACAATTGTAAGTTATTATTGAGCATGGTTATACTCATAACTTGAATTCTATCCGAACTCGTGGTTTGTTATATATATGACAACCCCTCAGGTCAGATTGAGGTGTTGTGTTTTCAAGTTATCTGCTAATGGGACATCAGTCTGCTTGTTTGTTGAGCAACTCTTAGGAAATATATATTATATTATGGTACTATAAAGTTTGAGTTTAGCAACTATTGCCTAGAAGTTAAGATCTACAGCACCATTCAGTTTATTCTGAGTGAAGATGGATATGAATCTACTCAAGCAACCATGGACATAATTGAAGATTGGTTGCAAGAAGAGTCATTGCATGGACTTTTGAAGTAGGTAGATTTTGGAATGTATATAATTCGTCGAGTTATAAGTGATGTATTTTGCGTAGTCATTGTATCAGTATCAAACCTATTTTCATATATATATATATATATATATATATATATATATATTACTATAACACCCCTAATTTTTAATAACTTTACTTGGAAGATTTAATTAGATAAATTAAATATAATAATGTAAATATTAGAGTGATAAGGGAATTGAGATTTGAATAAATACCTGGAGATCGAGCTTAATTATATAAATGGGCTTATAAATGGTTTTTCTTGTTAAATAGGAGAATAATTAACGCAAGGGTTTTTAAGGTAATTACGCACCTTAATCCTATTGCCTTATATATCTCGTTTCCTTTATGCTACATGTTTATTTTTCATTTCATAAAAATGTAAATCGAAAGGAAAACAAAGCCGACCATTACTAAAGAAATAAAAAGGGGAAGTCAATCTAAAGCTAAGGAATTAAAGCAAAGAAGATTGATCTCAATCAAATCTCAAAGTCCTTATCCTAATCAAGGTGAATAATTGTCTAAATCATCTCTATAATTTTTTAAGATCATTTTATTTTTAGGTTTAAGATTAAATCCATTATAATGAAGATGTTGATGATGATATGCTTGGATTTTATAACATGTTTGATTTAAACAAGATTGTTTGAATATAGTTTTATATGGATTTAGGGGTAAACTAATTATAATGAATTTCAAATGCCGTGAGGAAATTATATGTTATCTAAAACATTATTTTGGACATGGGTTTTAATTTTTATAATTTTCCAAGATATGGAAAATTTATTATGAATTTTCAAAGGAAAATTTTAGTAATTCGGTTTAGAATTTCGGCTATTTTATGAAGAATTTGGATCTGAAATTTTTATATGTTGGATAACATATAGAAAGTGAATTTCCATAATTTTTGGGGATTTTTTCTGAGTAATGTATTATGAAAAATAAATTATTTTAAGAGAAGGATTAAATTGTTTTAATTGTTTTCTTATGGAAGGGCTAAATTAATCTTTGTTTAGATCTAAAATTATACGGCAGTTATTTTGGTAAAGAATTTGAAAATTTTATGGCAACTAATTAAATGTTTACGAATAGGCATGTTAGTTATAAAGTAATTACTTTAATTGGCATTAAATCAGGTTTTACGCAGAAAAGTGGGTTTCGCCTCCCCTATGCTTCCGCCTTCAATCAAGTCGAAACCTACCAGGTAGAAAATAGCTAAGCGAAAACCAATACGTAGTGGATTGGAGAGGGCGGAAGCATGGTGTTGAAACATAGCTTTTGATGGGGTTGAAACCTTTGTTTTACTTCCTAAAGAAATGCGCTTGCCTGGTTTCACTAAATGCTTTCGAAGGAGTTGAAACAGATGCTTTCGTAGGGGCCTTTCTAAATTGCTTTTGAAAGGGGTTGCCACCTCTTGTTTAAATGGTAGCTTCCGAGGGAGTTACTTAGTTTTGAAACCAATGCTTTCAAAAAGTGTAACATCGCGATATTTTCAACCATTCACATCCGCATTTGTCGGACTTGAATTGCTCAAAATACTAGATTGTTAATTTAAATTTAGAAAAACTCAACATATACAGTAAATATATAAATCACAGAATCACAGACACAGAGTAATATAACAATAAGCAGTGGAAACAAAAGAATAGTAGTTCATGAAGCTACTATATATATATATATATCAAAATTAAAACTAGATACAACAAAAATCTCAGTAAAAAAGTCAAATACAAAATCTGAATACATCACTGGAATCAACTGAATAACTGAAAGCTGAATAGATAGATGGATCTCTAAGCGAAGCTTCAACTCCAAAGGTGAGTCTCGAATGCTGTGACATTCAGTCTAACCCGACCGTAATGCAAAACACAAAACACTCGAGTCAGGATTAAGATTCTTATATCAATAAATCCAACTCAAGTGAAATAACAACTGAAGTACAAGTAATTTAAAGGATGTTTGGGATAACCATCCTCTAAGGATCCGTGAAACTATCTACTATGTAGTAATATACGATATTATAATAATGTCTATAGTAAAGTAAATTATTGAAATAGCGTTAAGGCGTTACCTATATCCCCCTTAACACATTTTATAGTGCCATAGTCTATACAATACCATGATACCCCGTAAACTGGAGCTATCAGAGGGCACTCCATAGGTACGACACAAAACAAACTCATAGTGGTCTCGATAGGGTAGGTGACACGGCACGACTAGGCAATGCCAGGGTAGATATACTAATTACACTTCCGGGCTGGCGGTAACGCAGAGCCGCATCAATCGCCCACATCGAGCCATACTCCCGAAAATCCGAAGGTGCACCTATTCAATCACAAAGTAATAGGATGATAAACGATGGAGTGTGTTCGATTGGAGGAGCTACCTCACTTGGCCGGTCAATTGCTCCTGTTTTAGCCACCTTATGCTAACTCATGGGAGTTAGGTCCACGTATATACCTAATATAGGATCGTCGCCACCATCCTACTTTATTCTGGAATCTCCACCGCATACACGGTTGTTAAAGTGATTTTCGGTATTGGCAGAGAGTATGACAATATCTGATCCAGGTCTCTTTAAATACCGATCATTATTATAACACCGCATTCATTTCAAAATATTTTATACTTCAAAACAAAAATATCATTTCCATTTAAAAACCGTATCAATTCGATATCATTTTCACTTCAAATATATCCATTTCCAAAATCATACTACTTTCAAAGTTATAACACTTTCGAAACCAAAACCCTTGAAATTATAACACTTCGGAAATCATAACACTTTGAAATCATAACACTTTGGAAATCATAACACTTTGAAATCATAACACTTTGGAAATCATAACACTTTGGAAATCATAACACTTTGAAAGCATAACACTTTAGAAATCATAATACTTTCCCTTAAATAGTTTAGATATTAATAATAGTATATACAATAAAATTGTTTATAAAATAAAATAGTTTGTATAAAATAGTTATAAGCTAAAATAGTTTAAATAAAATAGTTAGTATATTAAAATAGTTTAAAATAAAATAGTTAGTATATTAAAATAGTTTACACTAAAATGATTTATATTAGAATAGTTTATATGAAAATAATTTATAAAGTAAAATATATTAATAGTTTTAAATATAATTTAAAAGTACTTTATATAATAAAATAGCTTCCTCAAATTTCACAAATCGATTCCAAATCAACTCGAATTCCAAAATTCAAATTTAATCCAATCTCAAATCATCAATTTCAATTCAGTTTCACAATAAACCATTTCAAATTATATCGATTTCAAAAACAGATTTGAACCACAAAATAAACCATTTCAATTTCAATATATTTCAAAGATTTAAATATTTCACAATTTTAAAACTAAATTTGTCAATTTCATATGTATAAAATTCACTTTACTATTATTTATTTTTAAATATTTACTTAATCATTCAAATTACATTTAAATAAAACTAAATATACTATTTCAATTTATGTAATTTGAAATATTTATTTGAATCACTTTTAATCAAAATCAAGTTATAAAATCATATCTTTAAAATCCTAAATTTAATAAATTTCAAATAAAACTTATTTGAGTATAATTCTTAAATAAATTCAATTCCTACTTCTCTTTTCCAACCTGAATTATATTAAAAACATTATAAACTTTATATTTGAAATATAAATTTTAAATAAATGCATAAACATATTATATATTAATTAAATCAACTTTATTAAATCAACTTTAATATATCAAATCTTATTATTAAACTTATTTTATATTTATTTTTAAATATTAAATTTGTACGTAAAATCTTAAAATTTATAAATCCAAAACTAACTTTTAATTTTAAAATTTCAAAACATATAATTTTAAAATATTAAAACTTTTATAAAAATAATGTATATATACATATATATATTAAAATCAATATTTATTAAAACCAAAATATTCATTTCAAAACCTTGAAAATCATTTCAAAATTTACATATTGACCAACAGTGTCTGTACATAATTTTCTATCCTATGGTCAAGTGATACGGATATTTATCTTTTCAATCCGCAATTTAAATATGTACGGGTATATATCATTTCAACCCGCAATCCCAAATTCAATTCAATGAAAATCGCTTGAGTTTATCAGTTCAACCCATAACGATTTTCTCCTATTTTACAGATCGTCTGGGTATGTATCATTTCAACCCATAGGGAATTCTATACTAACAAGGAACTTGCAGAGTGATAACATATATGTTAAAAATATAACAGGCATATATCATCAATATAAATAATAGATAATGGTGTCAGAAGTCACAGGTGAACTGATACATATAATAATATATATATATATAGCAATGTAAATAACTAATAGCAGCATATTTCAATTGTCGTTTTAATTGAAATCAAATTTAATAAATAACGGAACGTTAATCGTGAGTGATTGTTCATCTTTCGAGGCTTGAGACGAACGAGAAATTAAGCTATGAATCCAAACACAAATTCCGAAGCTAGGCAAGATTAAACGCGAATTTGACGAGCAAAGCTGGTAGTTTGGAATCGATGAAATCAAATCAAACTGGATTGATGAATATTAATGGTATAAGTGAACTTATATATATATATATATAACTATATATAACTATTTATGTAAAATCATATTCTTAATTCAAACACATATTAAATTTTAAATATATATATATATATATTTCAAAATCATTGTTTTAAATAAACCCATAAAATAAAATAAACATATCTACATAACATAATTTGAAATAAATACGTAAATATATATATATATATATATATATACACACCTAATAAAATGCAAAATACTTACAATATAATGTATTTAATTTGAAAATATCTATATACATACTAAATAGTCAATTCAAACATATCTCAAAATGAATGTTTAAATTCAAACACATAAAACAAAGTCTCAATTTATGTAAATTTGAAAACTAACTAATGCATACACATTAATAGTTAAACTCTATATATACACAGTATACAACTAAATGTGTATATATACAAACAACTTATATATATTAAAAGGATTTTCCTAACTTATATATATAACAAGTATACATATATACAACTGAATGTATCTATAAAGGCTGTACTTATAGACAAACCATATGAATATTAACCTGAGACAGCATGTGTATATATATATATAATATAAAGTAAACACTTATACAAACTTGTATAAATTCTTATATATAAAAGCAAAAGATTTTATATAAAACTAATATATAGTTTATATACTTTTAAACATAAATATTCACTCAAATATATATAAAACCTTTATACTGTTAAACTGTAAACATGAACATATAATTTCTTCTTTAAATATATATATACTTCCACAAACCAATTATGTAACTAACCTTCTTACTTTATAAAATCCAACATATGTACTTACTGACGCAAAACAACATTCGAATATATACATATAACATACTTATATATATATATATTAACCAGCTAGTATATAAATATTCCAATAAAATATTAATGAAATAATATATTACATATATATAAACTCAATATAATAGAGAAAGATGCAACGGAGGGCAGGCCGAGTTGCGCCAGGTCAAGCGTGGGAAGCTTGGATGTGCCAAGGTGATGCTGCGTGAGCGTGGGGTGGAGGCATGGACATGCCGATCTAGGTATTCGGTAGTGGGGTTCGAGAGGCCGAGTGAGAGGGATAAAGGAAGGAGAAGAGCGGTTTGTGGAGGAGTCGGCTAGGCTGGTTGCTCATTGACAAGTTGGACAAGGGAAGAGGCACAGTTTGTTTCCAGGCAAAGTGCAATTTTTTTTATATAGCGATTGAACTGAGAAAAATGAAAGAAGAAGTCAGAATAAATTATAGATACAAATGAGCGAATGAAGAAGCAACCGAACAAAATTCTATTGAGATGAATAAGAATAGAATAGTAAAGATTAGACAATAAATTTGGGTATATAAAAGTCTAATGGCTATTGGTATAACACAGCGTATAAATGAGTGGTCCAAGAAACCAAATGATTTTAAAACCCGATACCGATGCGAAACCGTTTTTCGCAGATTCCGCTGCGTTCCACACTTCAAAACACAGAATTGAATATACCATAGAGATCAACATGACAAGATGATCAAAACGGTATACTGGTATTAGTATACGATCATCAGGTCAAAAGTCAATAATCGATACCGAAAATGCTGCTAAAATGCTAGAAATAAGATAAACGGAGCAGTAGGAGTCCATATTTGGAGAAACGAAATATGATGTCTCACTCAGAAGTTGATTTAAAAATTTATTGTATAAAAATATTCGAGTTTGGAAAATATTTTATTATCATCAAATAATATCTGATGCAAATTGAAATAAAATACACAAGAAAATAAACTTTCATTTTTTTAGATGAAAAATTACCATTTGCTATGTTTAAATAGACGTAGTCCAAATATTAAATTTTTATTTCAAAATATTATTATTTAAAAATTCAAAAAATTTCACTTAAATATATTATTAAAACAGTTAAAATTTACGGGTTGTTACACTCTCGCCCACTCAAAACTTTTCGTCCCCAAAATGGAACGAGGTAGGAAAATAGAAACAACCAGGAAGAAAAATAGATTGAAACACAAATAAAACAATTAATTTAAAACCATATAAATTTCATTTAAATAAAATAATATTCAATAATTGATTTTAATTTCATGGTATTTCATTACGTTGATTTAATTTAAATTTATTAATTCGTTCAAACAAAATTTATTTTACTTATCTCATTTATTCATCATCTTATTATTTAATTTTATCTCAATTGACATTTCTATAAATTATAAATTAAGTGTTCAAACATTTATTATATTCACTCAAATTTATTTATAAATTCCTTTAACATCATTTTACATTGTAAATTATCAAATTACATATTCAACTTCTTGGTGATTTTGGTAAGTTATATTGGAATGTAATTGAGTATTATACAAGTAAAACTTTCCCAATTCAATTATTCAAGTTTTAACATTTATTCAAAAAATTTGGCTTTATTTAATAATTGAAATCATCCCTTAATCATAAATTTTAAGAATTAAATTTCTGATCAACTTCAAACAATTTAGGGATAATTATATATACATACAACATATATTAAATCAAATCAAATCTATAAACATATACCTATATATATTATAAATCAAGTCATACATTAGAAATTTAAGTCAAATTATTTTCCAAAACAAAAGTGTAGTAAAGCTACAGAATGATCTCTCCACTCTGAAACTCGAAAATGACCGTCGACGATGCGGCCGCCATCGCCGAAATTATTTTCCAGCGACAAAAAAAGAGAGCGCTGATTTAAACATTTAAAAATTCTATGGAAATGATTTCTATTCGAAAATACTTTAAATAATATGCATTCTAAAACTTTAAAACCAAAGTTTGAAACCACCAAAAATTAAATTCGCAAATTCTAAATTAAATTCATTTAAATTCCAAATCAATCTATAAACTATGTTTATAGTTCAATTATTTATATGAGACAAAAGTTAATTATTTGCAAAACCATAAATCAAATATTATTATTTCCTAACAAACAATTCAATTTACTATTTAACTTCAGAAAATTATACTTATATATATATATATATATATAATATAATTATACAAAATTATTTCATCTACCAAATTTTGAAAACAATATTGTGTCAGTTTTTTTTATTTAAGTGTTTTGGAATTCCTATCGATAGCGTTGATCGGACGAATCGATCGAAACCCCAATCAACTTAACAACTCAAACAACACATTATATAAAACATTTTAAATATTAATCCAAATACACTCCCTCACTCGATGATACAAAATAGATTAAAACAAGGATAGAGATTCAAATTCAAGGGGACCCTAATCAAAACGAATTCTAATAAGAAGGTTAGGCGTGAAACGAAGATAAGATAATTAAGTAACAGAATAGGAAGATGGATAGACTTATATAAATCGCAAGCGGCCTTAACCTGGTCAACCGTGACTTCAAGAAAAAGTTCGATGCAATATTCTGAAGCAAATCAACATTCGATCACAAAAGACAGAATTCGGGCGTAGCAAGAGATAGCAACATCTAAACCAAGGATACAGAAATATTTGGTGAATCAATGCCAATTTCAAAGGAGTTCAACCCCTTTACAAATCATACAGTGGAGCTATGGGATGCTCCAGAATCAAGAAAATACGAATAGGGAAAGACCAGGATGGATTTTGGAACCGAGGGGAACGTTCCAAAATTCAAAGGAAATCAAGTCAAAGAGGAAGGAATTCAAGCTCGAACGAAAGTGATCCGTAATTAAATCTACCCTTTATGTTGAGTTTTTCCTAAAACTAGAGCTCTGATGCCATATGTAAGATCTCGATATTTTCAACCACTCACATCCGCACTTGTCGGACTTGAATTGCTCAAAATACCAGATTGTTAATTTAAATTTGGCAAAACTCAATATATACAGTAAATATATAAATCACAGAATCACAGACACAGAGTAATATAACAATAAGCGGTAGAAACAAAAGAATAGTAGTTCATGAAGCTACTATATATATATATATCAAAGTTAAACCAGATACAACAGAAGTCTCAATAAAAAAGTCAAATACAAAATCTGAATACATCACCGGAATCAACTGAATAACTGAAAGCTGAATAGATAGCTGGATCTCCAAGCGAATCTCCAACTCCAAAGGTGAGCCTCGAATGATGTGACACTCAGTCTAACCCAAGCGTAAAGCAAAACACAAAACACTCGAGTTAGGATTTAGATTCTTATATCAATAAATCCAACTCAAGTGAAATAACAACTGAAATACAAGTAATTTAAAGGATGTTTGGGATAACCATCCTTTAAGGATCTGTGAAACTATCTACTATGTAGTAATATACGCTATTATAATAACGTCTATAGTAAAGTAAACAATTAAAATAGCGTTACGCCGTTACCCATATCCCCCTTGACACATTTTTTGTAGTGCCATAGTCTATACAAATGATACCCCGTAAACTGGATCTATCAGATGGCACTCCATAGGTACGACACAAAACAAACTCGTAATGGTCTCGATATGGTAGGTAACACGGCACAACTAGGCAATGCCAGGGTAGATAAACTAATTACACTTCTGGGCTAGTGGTAACGCAGAGCTGCAGCAATCGCCCACCTCGAGCCACACTTTTGAAAATTCGAAGGTGCACCCAATCATAATAGAATGGTAAACGATGGAGTGTGTCCGATCGGAGGAGCTACCTCACTTGGCCCGTTAATTGCTCCTATATTAGCCACCTTATGCTAACTCACGAGAGTTAGGTCCATGTATATACCTCATATAGAATCGTCGCCACCATCCTACTTCATTTTGGAATCCCCACCGCGTACACGGTTGTTAAAGTGGTTTTCGGTATTGGCAGGGAGTGTGACAATATCTGATTCCGGTCTCTTTTAACAACCAATCGTTATTATAACACGACAGTCAATTCAAAATAGTTTATTCTTCAAAACCAAAATATCATTTCCATTTCGAAACCATATCATTTCGATATCATTTTCACTTCAAATATATCCATGTCCAAAATCATAGTACTTTCAAAGTTAGAACACTTTCTAAACTAAAAGCCTTGAAATTATAACACTTTGAAAATCCTAACATTTTAAAATTATAACACTCTGAAAATCATAACACTTTGAAATCATAACACTTTGGAAATCATAACACTTTGAAACCATAACACTTTGAAATCATAACACTTTGAAAATCATAACATTTTGAAATCATAACATTTTGAAAATCATAATATTTTCCCTTAAACAGTTTAGATATTAATAATAGTGTATATAATAAAATAGTTTATAAAGTAAAATAGTTTATGTAAAATATTTATAAGTTAAAATAGTTTAAAATAAATAGTTTGTGTATTAACATAGTTTAAAATAAAATAGCTAGTATATTAAAATAGTTTATATTAAAATGATTTATATCAAAATAGTTTATATGAAAATAATATATAAAGTAAAATAATAAATAGTTTTAAATATAATTTAAAAATACTGTATATAATAAAATAGCTTCCTCAAATTTCACAAATCGATTCCAAATCAACTCAAATTCAAAAATTCAAATTTAATCCAATCTCAAATCATCAATTTCACTTCAATTCAGTTTCTCAATAAACCATTTCAAATTATATCAATTTTAAAAACAGATTTGAACCATAAAATTAACCATTTTAATTTCAATATATTTCAAAGCTTTAAATATTCCACAATTTCAAAACTAAATTTGAGAATTTCATATATATATCAAATTCACTTTGCTATTATTTATTTTGAAGTATTTACTTAATCATTCAAATAACTTTTAAATAAAAATTCTAATTTTAAATTTAAATAAAACTAAATATACCATTTCAATTTATGTAATTTGAAATATTCATTTAAATCACTTTTAATCAAATCAAGTTATAAAATCATATCTTTAAAATCCTAAATTTCATAAATTTCAAATCCAAATTATTTGAGTATAATTCTAAAATAAATTCAATTTCTATTTGTCTTTTCCAACCTGAATTTTATTGAAATCATTATAAACTCTATATTTGAAAATATAAAATTTAAATTAATACTTAAACATATTACATATTAATTAATTCAACTTTATTAAATCTACTTTAATAAATCAAATTTTACTATTAAACTTATTTTATATATATTTAAAAATAGTAAAATTGTTAATAAAATCTTAAAATTTATAATTCCAGAGCTAACTTATAATTTTAATTTTTTTAAAACATATCATTTTAAAATCAAAATTGAAAACCTTTATAAAAATAACATTTATATATATATATATATATATATATATATATATATATATATATCTTAAATCAATATTTATTAAAACTCATCAGACCTTTTCTCATGGAAGAACCATTTTCTCATGGCAGAACCACCATCCCCTATTGTCCTACCACCATCCTCTCTCATACCTCCCCTGTCGTCCTCAATTCAAACGTCTTCCCAATCCTTTCGTCCTGCACCTAACCCCCCTCCTCCGCCGCTTCCATCTTCGTCTTCTCTCCTTGACTCATCTTCATCCATGCTTCATAAACCTCCTTCTCCTTCCTCCTCCCCAGCGTCAGTTCCTCCAACCCAACTGCAATGGACTTCCCTTTTCAAGCGTAAACCTAGTAATGCGGGGAAGTACATTCCAGTTGAGATGGCCTCTGAGTTAGTGAATGAGATCTTGATCCCTCCTTCATGTGTCATTGAAGCTGGTAATGAAGTTTGGAGCACTTATCTTGTTGGGTTTTTTCTTGACAAGCCACTACCGTATTCTGTTGTTATCTCTTTCCTGAAGAACTACTGGGAATTGAAGGGAGCAATAAAAGTTCGTTCCAATGGGTTTTTATTCTTGTTTCACCTAGCTTGTGATGAAGATAGGACCCGTATCTTGCAAGGAGACCCTATTGTTATGCGTAATAAATTATTTATAATTAAACAATGGGATCCTTATGTTGGTAATGCTTGTGCCTCAATCTCGTCTGTGCCAGTGTGGGTCAAATTATCTAATATTCCTTTGTTTGCTTGGTCACACTGTGGAATAAATTGGTTAGCAAGCAGGTTGGGGAAGCTCGTTTGTATGGATGAATCTACTAAAAAAATGGAGACTGTCTTTTGCCAAGTGCTTAATTGAAATCAAACCAGACCGGTGTCTTATTGATTCCTTTCCTGTTCAACTTCTTGATGGAGGAACTCAATTAATAAATATTGATTATCAGTGGAAACCTGATATCTGTTTAAAGTGCTGCATTTTTGGTCATTTGGAGTCCAACTGTGAAAAAAGCTTGTCTACAGGTACTTTGGAGAAGTTTGAGAAGTGCAACTCTCCTAAAGATGCAAAAGACCAAAATTCTAAGGAAGATAGAATAGATAACAGAATGATGTTTAGGCGAAGAAAGCAAAAATGGCAATTAGTGAGCAAGTCAAGAAAACAGAAAACCAATAGAGCTGAAATGAAAAAAAAAAGTTGTTGGAAGAAAAAGAAGATGAAATCACTAGTTTGAATAACAGGTTGGATGGCAAAGAATTTGAGGAAGGTGAAATTGGCAATGGGGTGCCTGTCAAGACATCTGAACAGGGAGAATTAAACAATCATGAAAACAGTGAAATTCGGAAAAATAATGGATTTCATATTTTATCTTGAATGTGTGGGAATGATATAATTGAGAATGAAAATGGAACTGGTGATTTTGACCAATCAAATGCTGAAATTATGTGTTTATCAAATATTCATCCTGCAGTTTAAGTCACTGAAGTTGCATGCCCAGTTGATTGCAATATTTCAGGTTGTAGTTCAACCGCTTCTCAAACTGGTAACAACAAACATGAAGCAAACATTAGCAATGGCATGCATCCATCAAACCCTGTCCTGTCTTATGCTCTGGCTTCCTTAACCAAAGATACCTCCTGTGCCATAAATCAAAATCAAACTGATCAAATCAAATTGAAAGTTACACAAAATCTATCTGCTGAAGGAGAAATTGAAGCTGTTCTCCCTGATTTGTGCAAATTATCAAATTCCAACTCCAGCTCAATCCCAATCCCTCCATCCAATAGCAAAGATAACTCTCCCTTCTTTAATGTCAAACCCCCATCAAATCCTGATTTGTCTTCTTCTCCATCATCATTTTTCAATGATTATACAAGTGCTATTAAACAAACTCCTCCTTCACAAGTTAAGCCTGGGCATGTCTCCCTTGTGCACATGCACAACTTTAATGTCTCCAATAGTAATCCAGATTCAACTTCTTCTCATCCATCTGGAGCTTCTGAATTTGAAACTAATCATCCCTATGATCACATACCAGCTCCTCAAGCATGGATGCCCCCTCCACCTTCATTGCTCCTTTCCACATCTTGCCCTACCATCAATAATTCAAACCAACTTGTGATGCAAAAAGTTGGTAATTCGCCAGTAAATACCTGTAAAGCAACTGAATCGAATCAACTTACTGACCTAGATCTCAACCCCCTGCTGGATCGGTATTTTCCTCTCCATTTCCTGTAACTAAAGTACAATCATCCCCTCTCACAAGAGGCGGTAAGAAGAAACTTCAGCAGAAACAATTGGTTGATCAATGTTGAACAACATAGGAGCTTGGAATATTCGTGGTGCTCACTCGAAAGTTAAACTAAATCAATGCAAGCAAATCATCTCAACTCATTCTTTGAGTCTTGTTGCTATTCTGGAAACTAAACTTAATGCTATTCTCTCTTCCAAGGCTGCTTCTTTCATTAACCCGTCTTGGAAAATGATAAATAATCTTTCTGATGCTCCCTATGGTAGAATTCTTATCTTATTTAACCCCTCTATTTTCTAACTTAATTCTATCTTGACAACTTCTCAACTAATCCACCTTCACTGTATTCACCTTTCATCTTCAACTTCCTTCTATCTTTCTGTCATCTATGGTCATAACTCTTTTCCGGTTAGACAATCATATCTTTCTCTTCTCCCTTCCTTGCATCAAGAATCTCATCCGTGGTTAGTCATAGGAGACTTCAACTGCTCCTACCTATTATCTCATAGACAAGGTGGGAATCCTTTGTCTCTTCGTCAAATACGACCCCTTAGCAGTGCTATCTCCCATTCTAACCTTATTGAAATAAACTCTGTCGGTGCCCTCTTCACATGGAATAATTCTAGTAGACAATCCCCGCGTACCTATTCCAAAATTGATTTCTCCTTTTCTAATCTCAATGCCTTAACAAAATGGCCTAATATGTTTAACCTCCTCCCAATGCCGGGCTTATCTGATCATTCACCACAAATAATATCCTTTGGGACTGCTGTGAGAAAAAGAAACTCAAATTTTAAATTTTTTAATGCATGGGTTCTCTACCCTGACTTTTTTCAAATTGTTAGCAAGGCTTAGTCTACAAAATTTTTTGGTAACCCCATGTTTATTTTGCAGAGCAAACTGAAGGTTGTAAAATCTGAATTGAAAGCGTGGGCTCTGAGCAAATATGGTCATGGCAATCTGGCTTCCACTTCTCTCTCTGGGGAACTACAACAAATTCAGGAGTCCATGATGAATGACACTTCAAATAGCGAGCTGGCGGCAAAAGAGGCTGCCTTATCCTCCCAACTTTTTGAGGCATTAAGGATTGAAGCTGATATGGTTAAACAGAAATCGAGGTTTAAGTGGTTTACGGATGGTGATAGAAACTCTGCTTTCTACCACTCCTCTCTCAAAGCCAAACAGTCTAGAGAGTTAATCAGTACTCTTATAGACGTTAACGGTGAGTACATTGTGGACCCTGACCACATTGATAATATGTTCTTTGATCATTTCAGTAAATTGCTTGGAAACCATAATTATTTCAAACCTTCTCTTGAGCTACTGGATTCGATAAACATTCCAAGAATTTCCTCAGAAGACAATATATTCCTATGCTCTGCTGTCACTGATAGTGAACTCAAATCTGCGCTTTTTTCCCTGAATGCTAACTCCACTGGAGGTCCCGATGGCTTTAATTCTTATTTTTTTACCCCATCCTGGGAAATCGTTGGCAAAACTTTCTTGAAGGCAATTCACAATTTCTTCAACAAGTGCAAAATGATAGGGTCCATCAATGCGACTAACATTTCCCTAATTCCTAAGGTGAAGAATGCTTGTGGAGTGTCTGACTTTAGGCCAATATCATGCTGTAATACAATATATAAGTGCATCTCGAAAATAATAGCTAATAGGCTCAAAATGGTTCTTGACAAGGTTATCTCTTCCAACCAAGCTGCATTTCTAAAAGGTAGAAGTATTCTTGATAACGTTATGATGTCACATGAATTGTTAAGAGGTTATAATAACTCTCATGTTTCTCCCAGAGCTACCTTCAAGCTTGATATTTCGAAAGCTTTCGACTCCTTGCATTAGGACTCTAAAGTTAGAATCATGGGATTAATGAATTTCCCCAAACACTTTGTTGCTTGGATACATTGTTGTATCTCAACTCCAAGGTATTCTTTGATGGTCAACAATAGTAATGTTGGTTTTTTCCAGGGGAAACAGGGCACTCGACAGGGAGACCCGATGTCTGCCTACTTATTTATTCTTGTGATGGAAATTCTCACCCAAATTGTTATCCATCTCGTTTATGAAGGTAGTTTCTTGACTCACCCAAAATGTAAGAACCCGCTTGTCACATCGTTGACGTTTGCTGATGACTTGGTTATTTTCTTCAAGCCTAATATGATGACAGTTACATCTATTATGGATGGTCTTGATAGATTTTACAAATTAACTGGGTTAGCCATTAATTTATCCAAATCTGATTTAATGATAGCTGGTGTGGTCCCTGAATTAATCACTCAAATCACTTCCTTCACTTCAATCTTGCATAGAATTGAGACATCCATGTACCTTGGCATTCCATTAGCAACATCGAGAATTTCTTTAACTTGGTGCATTCCACTATATGACAGAATTACTGCCAGGCTTTCTATTTGGACTAACAGATCGCTTAGTCAAGCTGGCAGGCTCACTCTGATTAATTCCATTATTTTCTCCATGTCTGTGTATTGGTCACGGTCCTTCATTCTTCCTTCCAAGCTTCTCAAAATGATAAGGTCTGCTATGTCAAATTTTTTCTGGCATGGGTCAATGAATGCCAGGAAGCTCTCCCCATGTGCTTTTTCCAAACTTGAAAGACCTAAATCGAGAGGAGGTCTGGGTATTAAAAACTTACTTCTCTGGAATCGTGCAGCTATGGTGATGCACATTGACAATCTTTTAAACCATAAAAACAGTTTATGGGTGAATTGGTCTTACAAATATATTATACGTAACAAAATTTCTGAATGATGGATATACCTCAGTCATGTAGTTGGATATGGCATAGTATGCTCAAAATCAGATCAGACATTCTACCATATGCTAGAAGTAAAATTGGAATTAATGGTCGACAATCTTTCTGGCATGACCCATGGGTCAAGGAAGGAACTATTCTTAGTCACTGTCTTTCATTCAACCAACAAATTCAATCTGGTATTAATTCTTCTGCCCTAGCTTCGGTCTGTATATATCATGGAAAGGTTGATCTCCCTTATTCGAGCAACCTGACTGTTAGACACCTATGGAACCAGTTGCGTGGTATTAAAGTTAATATTTATCCTGATGATGGAATATCATGGTCTTGCTGCAATAACACTTTCATGATTGGTGCTATGTACAAGAAATAAATTTGCCAATCCAATTCTTCCCTGCTCTGTTGGTATAAACGTATATGGTTGAATCATAATTCTGAAAGTCAGAACTTGATGTTATGGAAGATACTTGGTAATGCTTTAAAGACAAAAATTAAGCTGAGGCAGTGTGGGATAATCGTTGATGCAACATGTAGTTTATGCCATGCTGAGGATGAGGACACTCTTCACCTCTTCTTCAGCTGCTCTATTGTTCACAGCTTATGGTGCTGGATCATTTCCATCATCTCTGGAAGGACTGTTGCGTATGACAGTGAGGAAGAATGGGATATCATATTCAAGGCTACAAGATGGAGAGGTGAATCAACGTACGTTCTGCTATTTTCACTTAAAATATTCATTGTGACAATATGGGAGGAGAGAAATGCAGTCATATTCAGTGACAAAAGAAAAACTAATAGGCAAATGAAAGATAGTATCATTGGAAAGTTGAAAATCGGGATCGCTGCTTCGAGTCATCGATTTGAATCTGGTTTCCTGATGGCCCTTTCTTCGTTTTAAGTGGCTTTTATTTCATGTTGTGTTTTGTTTTTTTCTTTTTATTTTTGTTGATATGTCTGTTCTCCTTGTATTCTAGTTTCTGAGTTCTTCCTTGCCTACTTTTTTGGTGGGTATGTTTTCCGTGTAGTTCTTTGTTCTTGGTATATCAATAAATGGTAGGGGTCCATTTCTAACACCGCTGGCTTTGCCAAAAAAATATTTATTAAAACTAAAATATTCATTTCAAAACCTTGGAAATCATTTCAAAATATATGTATTGACCAACGGTGTCTGTATATAATCTTCTATCCTATTATCAACTGATATGGATATTTATCATTTCAATCCGCAATTTAAATATATATGGGTGTATATCATTTGAACCCGCAATCCCAAATTCAATTCAATGAAAATCGCTTGGGTTTATTCAACCCATAACGATTTTCTCCTATTCTACAGATCGTTCGGATATGTGTCATTTCAACCCATAGGGAATTCTATACTAATAAGGAACTTGTAGAGTGATAACATGTATGATAAAAATATAACAGGCTTATATCATCAATATAAATAACAGATAATGGTGTCAGATGTCACAGGTGAGCAAATATAGATAACAACATATATATAGCAATGTAAATAACTAACAGCTGCATATTTCAATTGTCGTTTTAGTTGAATTCAAATTTAATAAATACAAGAACATTAATCGTGAGTGATTCCTCACCTTTCAAGGCTAGAGATGAATGAGAAATTGTGCTATGAATTCAAACACGAATTCCAAAGCAAAGCAAGATTGAACGCGAATTTGATAAGCAAAGCTGATAGTTTGGAATCGACGAAATCAAATCAAACTGGATTGATGAAGATTAATGGTATAAGTGAACTTATATATATATAAGTATATATAACTATTTATGTAAAATCATATTCTAAATTCAAACACATATTAAATTTTAAATATATATATATATATATATATATATATTTCAAAATCATTGTTTTAAATAAACACATAAAATAAAACAATAACTGCATAATATAATTTGAAATACATACATACATACATACATACATACATACATACATATATACTTAATAAAATGCAAAATACTTACATATATAATGTATTTAATTTGAAAATATCTATATATATACTAAATAATCAATTCAAGCATATCTCAAAATTAATATTTAAATTCAAACACATAAAACAAAGTCTCAATATATACAAATTTGAAAACTAACTAATGCATACACAGTAATAGTTAAACTCTGTATATACATAGTATACAACTAAATGTATATATATACAAACAACTTATATATATCAGAAGGATTTTCCTAACTTATATGTATAACAAGTATACATATATACAGCTGAATGTATGTATGCAGGCTGTACTTATAGACAAACCATATGAATATTAACTTATGACAACATTTATATATATATATATATAATATAAAGTAAACACTTATATAAACTTGTATAAATTCTTATATATAAAAGGAACAGATTTTATATAAAACTAATATATAGTTTACATACTTTTAAACATATATATTCACTCAAATATATATAAACCTTTATACTGTTAAACTGTAAATATAAACATATTATTTCTTCGTAATATATATATATACACACATACATACATACTTCCACAAACCGATTGTATAACTAACCTTCTTACTTTATAAAACCTAACATATGTACTTACTGACGCAAAACAACATTCAAACATATACATATGACATACTTATATATATACATTAACTAGCTAGTATATAAACTTACCAACAAAATATTTAATGAAATAATATATTACCTATATATATAAAATCAATATAACAGAGAAAGATGCAATGGAGCGCAGGCCGAGTTGCACCAGGTCGAGCATGGGAAGCTTGACTGTGCCGAGGTGATGCTGTGTGAGCATGGGGTGGAGGCATGGACAGGCCATCTGGGTATTCGGCAGTGGGTGGAGAGGCCGAGTGAGAGGGATTGGGGAAGGAGATAAGCGGTTGAGGAGGAGTCGGCTAGGCTGGTTGCTCGTTGATGAGTTGGATAAGGGAAGAGGCACGGTTTGTTTCCAGGCAAAGCACAAATTTTTTTATATATGGCGATTTAACTGAGCAGTATGAAAGAAGAAGTCATAATAAATTACAGATATAAATGAATGAATGAATGAATGAATGAATGAATGAATGAATGAATGAATGAATGAATGAATGAACAAGCAACCGAACAAAATTCTATTTAAACGAATAAGAATAGAACAGTAAAGATTAGACAATAAATTTAGGGATATAAAAATTCTAATGGATATTGGTATAACTCAACGTATAAATGAATGGTCCAAGAAACCAAATGATTTTAAAGCCCGGTACCGATGCGAAACCGTTTTTCGTGGATTCCACTGCGTTTTTCGGGCTTCAAAACACATAATTGAATATACCGCAGAGATTAGCATGGCGAGACGATCAAAACGGTATACAGATACTAGTAGAACGATCATCCGGTCAAAAGTCGATAATCGATACCGAAAATGCTGCTAAAATACCAGAAATAAGATAAACGGAGCAGTAGCAGTCCAAATTTGGAGAGGCGAAATATGATGTCTCACTTAGAAGATGATTTACAAATTTACTGTATAAAAATATTCGAGTTCGAAAAACATTTTATTATCATCAAATATTAACTGATGCAGATTGAAATAAAATTACACAAGAAAATAAACTTTCAATTTTTTCAAATGAAAATTTACCATTTGCTATGTTTAAATAAACATATTCCAAATATTAAATTTTTATTTCAAAATATTATTATTTAAAAATTCATGAAATGTCACTTAAATATATTATTAAAACAATTAGAATTTACGGGTCGTTACAAAAAGGTTGGGTTCGACCAAGTCCAAATCCTTTTGTCGTTCCTATGCCTTTCTAATGAATTGAAGTCATCAGCCAATTCGAAAGCTAGCTTTTTTTAAACTTGCACTAAGCCACTTTCTAAAGCTTTCGAAAGGATTCAAGGGTCTTGAAGGCAGGCTTCGAAAGGGGGTTACGGATCTAACCTTCAGATGTTTTAAGCTTTCGAAAGGATGGTTCCAAAGCCATCAATTTTCCCCAAACAATTTTAAATGAAGATTAAAGGTTTTGAAAGGGGTACTTTCGTATATATTCACTTTGACCCAAAGATATTTTTAAAGATGAACCTAATGTTTTTGAAAGGGGTACTTTCAAATGGTTTCAAAGCTATGCTTTTATAATTGAATGGTATTACTTTACTACATTCGAAAGGTTTCGAAAGAAAGGTTTTAAAGTGTTTCAAAAGGCAGGTGCCTAGAGTTTTGAAAAGAAGATTTGATGTTATGAAATCGGACAGGGAGTCAATAAGCTATGAACTGTTATCAGTCAGTCTATGAAAATTAATTGGTTAATAGTGATCACAAAAACTATAAATGAGACATATAGTAAAAAATGAATGGGGATGGGAGATACATATTGATTTACATGTTTGCATACATAATATTTTGAATTGCCATATTTTAAGGATGCAGGACCACAGTATATGGTTTTATAAAGTTTTAAATGAGATACTAGCAAGGGGAAATCTCGTTCCTCTAAGCAGCATTTTCTCACTAGATATCTAAATTGCTTGAGATGATAGATTATTATTCATACCAGCTTTTATGTCTGACTCGAAGTTTATGGTTCCCCTTAAACTCTCGGCTACTATTGATTTTAAGTAGTTTGAGAGTTGAGATTTTCAAGTACCTCTTTAGACGAATAAGCTTCCAGAGACGTGCAGTAGGCATGATAGCTGTTTAGGATTCTTTTCTTTTTTGATTCCGCTGTGTTTTGTTGTAAAGGAAAAGTTGTTTATTTGGCAAGTTATATACTATGATCATCCATGGAGGCATCTTCATATGTCACTTTGGCATATGTTGTAATAATTATATTTTCTCTAAACGTGTATCTCGTATTAGGATTATGTAATGAATTTGAAATGCTTTGAAATGGAATGATAAAGTTTTTCGTTGATTTTAATTTTTTTTCCATGTCCATGTATTTCTGTTATATCAATGTGTCTAACATTACCGTATTTGGTCATTGATGACTAATAACTATGGATGACTGCAGCATCCATAGCCATTAGTTTTGGGCCTCCAAGTGAGGTATGTTACAATTACCATTCTCGCTGCAATATCAATACCTATGTCATCATTTGCTTATATGTAATCCTGATACGTGAATTATTCCATTCTAGAACTTGTGTGCATTTTCTTATGTCGAGATGAGATATGTATTATTTAAGATGTATTCAGTTATTGAAACGTATCCATGTTGACTCATAGTAATGTATATGAGAGATCGCTCATTCCTTCCTTATTGACCTGAGCTATTAGACGGCAAACTCCTTTTGATGATTCGATTACTAGAGCCAAGGTGTTATAAACTGGAAACTCTTAACCAAGTCATTCCATAGTTATCTATTAACTATCGGTATGTAAGCTCTTATTGCACCCAATATCCATGAGTAAGTAATACATTTTCCAATATTTAGAGAGCGTTACGTACTTTGGCCTCAATGGATGCATCGATATCCTAACTTCAAACATCATGATCAAAAATATTCAAAATGATACATTATTTAATATTGTAATAATTTTTATATGATTACAACTCTTTAAAATTATTATCACTTAAAATATCGTTTAAGGATTTTCAATTAAATATACTTAAACTAATTATCTAATTAATATATCACAGTACATAAATATATAATAGAAAACAAGCACCTTTTGTTTTGAACAAAATTTTCTTACAGAGTTAATGATTTACAATAAATTATAGAATTTCCTCTAGGGTATACCCCTAACTCTCGCAGTGATGACATCTGCTAGCACTTAGGTGCTTGTTGTTTGATTATCTAGTAGGGTGCATCCCGGTTAGGTCCATTGGTGTTTTGCATGTTCCCACTAGTACATCAGTCTTTTTTTTTGATCTAGGAGTCATGTTTGAGTAGAATATCTCTTAATAGAAGCACAAAAAATGTTCGCTAAAAAATTAGGCAATCACCATCAATATGTTTGATGTAGAACTACATATACAAGGTGTATAACACAGCTGTTATTTTTGAGTTTAAGTTGGTTTTTAAAGAGCAAATCGCAAACAAGATATACAAAAAGGGAAGTGAATCAATGAACACTAGAATTTAAAGTGGTTCTGCCAAAATGTGCCTCGTCCACTGTTCACTTTCATTATTTTTCTTATGAATCAGTGGTACAATGATCAAAATACAAGAAATAATGATCTGATGCTCAAAAGAAAGTAATATATAGCTCTAGAAGTTACCGTTAGACTAGTCATGTTCGACTCCTTTTGCTTTTAAATTGCCAGTCATTATTGCGTAAAGCTTGGGTGTTTACAGTAGTGAAGATATATAGGGGTTAGGTCAGCTGTTTCGCATAAACAAGTAATTACCTTATTTAACATGCTTGGTTTGGTATGTTGTGTTTGCCAGCCATGATTAGTTCATACCAACCAAGAATTTATGTTCGACAGAAGTATACCGGCCAAGGATTCCTATTCAGTTATAGTCTACTATCGAACCAGAATTCTTGTTTGGCATAAGTTTGCCAACCAAGAGTTCTTGTTCGATTATCCACCAAATGGTTTACTTAAACTTAAATCTATTCTTCTTCTGATACTTCTTACGCAACGATGCCCTAATTATAGACTTGTTTTTGTGCACCTCAATGTCTTTTCACATTCCTCATTCAATGGGTGGAATCACCTACGACACATACACTAAATTTTATTGACTGAAATGCAATGTTGTAAATAAATACATATTGTAATGACATATGTTTTATTAAAATAACATTTTAGCCACAAGTACCAACCTTTTCTCCTATAGAATACATATACCACTCATGTTTGTAAGCTATGCTTTTTCCTTTTCTCCAACATCTTTTTATCAATCGTTTCCAACCTAGCTTTAGCTTGGGCAAAGATTCCTTTGAAAGAGTAGACCAAGGTTAAATAATCTACTCTACTGCGTAGAATGCTCTATATGTAAACTGTGATGACCCACGTTTCGAAAGGTTTAAATCGACAATAATCCTCACATGTCATACTTAAACAATCCGGAACATAGATAATTATTAAGGTTAATTAAGAAAAATAAAAAAAGAAGAAGAAAACAAACACAGAATCTCGCCGTGGAATGACAAAATATAATAATCAAATAAACATTTCATGAAGCTGTTTATATTATACATTTGATTATAATTTAAACAAGATTTATCAGAGTTATATATACAACATGGATAAATAAAATAATGTACCAGACAATATGATGCAGGAATAATAATAATAATATACCAAATTTTCGTCTACGTCCTCTAGAAATTGATCTTCAATGCACTGAAATGCTAAGGGCTGACCCGAGTATAATGAAAAGACAAAACACTCGAGTCAGGACTAAATATCCTTATGTGAGTCAAATTGATATCACATAACATGAGTGTAATAGCATCATACGGGATTTCACATCTTCCGTCCAGTGTATAGCGTGCATGCAATAACTCAAATGATGTTGCAGGATTTTCCATCTCTTAAGGATCCGTCAAAATATTTATATGTAGTAGAATGCGCAACATATATAATGTCTAATCGGTAAAAAAATATTTTTCTTAGTGTTAAGGCTTTACATTAACCCCCCTTAACGCGTTTTTAAGCATTGTCGTACAGTTTGCATATAACGCCCCCGTAGAACGTTGGGGGAAAGGGATGCGTCGTGATACGACAACACTAAACCAAAATCATAAGGGTCTCGTATAGGGATAAAAGTATGACAAGGTACATGAGGCAATGCCCAAGGTAGGATGCTACCAGTTTGGAACGCAGGGCTAGTGGTAACGCATTGTGGCCACGACCTTCCACTGCGTCCATCCATCCATATCGAGTCAAGGGAAGTTATCCCAAAATCAAGGTGCACCAGTCGAAACCAACAACAAGAGTAATAATATGGACCGAGTCCAAGAAAATCGAAGAACGGATGTCCATTAGAAGTTTTTAGCCCGCTGGACCCTATCAAGCCGTCATGTTTTAGTCATTTTAAATTGGTACAAGTGTCGGGGTCTATCCATCATCATTCCCTTTCTTCAAATCCAACAATGATGCCAAATCCAACCATTTCGTTCTGGAGTCTCCTACGCATACACAGTTGTTAAAGTGGTTCCAATACTGACAGAGAATACGCCAATAAGTGGCCCCGGTCTCTATAACAACCAAACGTTGTTTTACACACCAGTTGGTACTTTAACATTTTGAAACAATTGATACTTGATGTCAAAATATCATATTCAGTTCATAATCAATTTCATTCCGAAATCATCATATTTATTTCAAAATATATCAATTTCAATTCAAAATCATTTTCGCCCTAATATCTTGATTTAAGTTCCAACTCAAAATTTCTTCGAATTTTCATTTGGGCTATAACTTCAATTTAACCCAAATCGTATTTAAATCCATGATTTAAATATAACATTCCATCCTCTGAATAGTTTGAATTTTTAGAAAATAGTTTGAATTTTTTTAAATAGTTTTAAAATTTTAAATTAGTTTAATAGAAAATATTATAGTAAAATGGTTCATATATTAAAAGTGGTTTATATAGGAAATAGTTGGAAAATCAAAATAATTTGAACATTTGAAAAGAAAGGTTTTAAACAGTTTATATTAAAATAATTTTTTTGAAATAATTTCAAAGTCAAACTAATTCAATTCCAAACCTTCCGATTCAAATCAATTTCAATTTCCAGTTCAATTTAAATCGGTTCAATTCCGTTTTCAATTCGAATTAACTTCTTTTCTAGTTTCAATCTAAACAAATTCAGTTTCGATTTCGAATTAATTCAGGTTCGCTTTCAATTCCAACTGATTTCAATTTCAATTCAATTCTCCATTTTAATCTATATCAAGTTCTAGTTTGATTTCAAAGTACCGATTTAAATAATTTAAACCAAATTTAACTTCGATGCTCACTTCAATGTTCAAATCTTTTAAAATAATTCGATTTCGAGCAAAAGTTTGAAATATCAATTTAAATCTCTTTTTCAAATACAAATTTCAAAGTTCGAATAAAATTCAATCTTCAAATGATTTTTGATTTCCATAATTCAATTATAACTTCAAATTCCAAATTGAATTCTTTAAATGGTTTCTTTTGCAATTTATGATTTCACATTTCAAGGTTGAGTTCGAAAATAATTCAATTCACATATTTTAATTTTTATTTCTTGGAATAAAATAACTTAAATAAGTTCAAGCCTAGAATTTTAAAATCATTTAATTTAACCAATTTGATGTCCGTATATAATTTTCTATCCTATGGTCAAGTGAATCAGTTATTTCAATTTAATTCAGGGATGAATATCTATCAATTCAATCCAAATAAAAGTCACTGGTGTATATCATTTCAACATATTTCTTAATTTATTTGAAATAATTCAATTTACAGTTTTATATATTGTAAATAGTATACAAGATGATAGCAGGATATATTAAAAATAAATATACATCCAAATCATCCAAAATATCAATCAATGGCATCCATCACAATCAACATCCAAATCAGTCAAAATATCATAACAATTAACTGGATATCAATAATCGAGAGTTTACTAGTAATTTATTTCAATTCAATTTAACTGTCAATCCAACTTATAACAATTAATTCAGATGTCAATTAAATTTATCAAACAAAATTCAATAAATTCAAATCACTTCATATTTTCAAATTTGACTAACATAAAAATATTCTAAGACTTTGTGAGCATTATAAAACACTCACCTTTTATTTGGAACCGAAAATAATTTTCAGGTTCATATAAATACTACTTTGACTCCATGCTATAGCCTTTGTCGATACGAATCCATTGCAACTCGTTTCGCCCGAATCAGACCTCGGATGCAAAAGTTACTTTTTTTTATAAATATAACGATAATATTAAAACTAAATTAGCAAAAAAAATATAACAGTTAACGGTTGCCTCCCCCTCTCACGTTCGTTCTCAAACAACGAAACCCATCCCCACGCTACACTAATCTCACGCGCGACACTGACCATCAACACCGATCTAACCCCCCATGCGCCGTCGCCGATCACCACAGCTTCCTTCTGCCTCTTGTACCCACGCACCCCCTTCCGCCTCGCCTTCGTCGTTGTTAGCACCGAAGCCCTAAACTGTTGACCTCACCATCGAGCTCCAGGCGAGCCGCACCCTCCAAAAATAATGTCTAATCGATATCGCATAACATGAGTGTAATAGCATCAAAGATGTTGATGAGATTTCACATCTCCTATCCAGTGAATAACATGCGTGCAATAACTCAAGAGATGAGATTTTCCATCTCTTACCGATCCATCAATATATTTATATGTAGTAGAATACGCTACATATATAATGTCTAATGAGTAAAATAAATATTTTTCTTAGCGTTAAGACTTTACATTAATCCCTATTAACGCGTTTTTAAGCATTGTCGTATCGTTTGCATATAACGCCTCGGTAGAACGTTGGGAGATAGGGATGCGCCATGATACGACAACACTAAACCAAAATCGTAGGGGTCTCGTATAGAGATAAAAGTATGACAAGGCACGTGAGGCAATGCCCAAGGTAGGATGCTACTAGTTCGAGTCGCAGGACCAGCGGTAACGCATCGTAGGCATGACCACCCACCGCTCCCATCCATCCCATATCGTGTCAAGGGAAGCTATCCCAAAATCAAGGTGCACTAATCGAAACCAACAATAAGAGTAATAATATGGTCCGAGTCCAAGAAAATCGGAGAATGGATGCCCGTAGGGGTAATTAGCACACTTGGTCCTGTCAAGCCGCCATGTTTTAGTCATTTCAAATTGGCACAAGTGCCGGGATCTATTCGCCATCATTCTCTTTCTTCAAATCCAGCAAAAATGCCAAATCCAACCACTACGTTCTGCAGTATCCTTCGCGTGCACAGTTATTAAAGCATTTCCAATATTGACAAAGAGTATGCCAATAAAAGGCCACCGTCTCTTCAATAACCAAACGTCGTTTTACACACCAGTTGGTACTTATACATTTCGAAACAATTCATCCTTGATGTCAAAATATCGTATGTGCTTCAAAATCAATTTCATTATGAAATCATCATATTTATTTCAAATTATATCAATTTTAATTTAAAATTATTTTCGCCCTAATATCTCGATTTCAGTTCCAATTCAAAATTTCTTCGAATTTTCATTTGGGTTATAACTTCAATTTAACCCAAATTGTATTTAAATCCATGATTTAAATATAACATTCCATCCTTTGACCTGTTTGAATTTTTAGAAAATAGTTTGAATTTTTTTAAATAGTTTTAAAAGGTTAAATTAGTTTGATAGAAAATAGTTTACTAAAATGGTTTATATATTAAAAATGGTTTATATAAGAAATAGTTGGAATATCAAAATAATTTAAATATTTAAAAAGATAGGTTTTAAACAATTTATATTAAAATAATTTTTTTGAAAATAATTTCAAAGTCAAACTGATTCAATTCCAAACCTTCCAATTCAAATCAATTTCAATTCCTATTTCAATTTAAATCGATTCGATTTCGATTTCCATTCGAATTAACTTCGATTCCAATTTCGATTCAAATAAATTTGGTTTCGATTTCGAATTAATTTAGTTTCACTTCCAATTCCAAGTGATTTCAGTTTCAATTCCAACTTGAATAAATTAATTCAATTCTCAATTTCAAACCATTTCAATCTATATCAAGTCTGAGTTCAATTTTAAATATCGATTTAAACCATTTAAACTAAATTTAACTTTGATGCTTACTTCAATGTTCAAATCTTTTAAAATAATTCGATTTCGAGCGAAAGTTTGAAACATAAATTTAAATCTCTTTTTGGAATACAAATTTCAAAGTTTGAATAAAATTCAACCTTCAAACAATTTTTGATTTCCATAATTCAATTATAACTTCAAATTCCAAATTGAATTCTTTAAATGATATCTTTTGCGATTTTTGATTTCACATTTCAAACTCGAGTTCGAAAATAATTCAATTCATATATTTCGATTTTTATTTCTTTATATCAAAATCACTTAAATAATTTTAAATCCAAAATTTCAAAATCATTTAATTTAACCAATCCGGTATCCGTATATAATTTCTACCCTATGGCAAGTGAATCAGTTACTTCAATTTAATTTAGGGATGAATATATATCATTTCAACCCAAATAAATATCATATGTATATATCATTTCAACCTATTTCTTTATTTATTCGAAATAATTCAATTTACAGTTTTATATACTACAAATAATTTACAGGATGATAACATAATATGCTAAAAATAAATAATCCAAATCATCCAAAATATCAATCAATAGCATCCATCACAATCAACATCCAAATTAGTCAAAATATCATAACAATTAACTGAGTATCAATAATTAGGAGTTTACTAGTAATTAATTCCAATTTAATTTAATTGTCAATCTAAATTTATATCAGTTAATTCAGATGTCAATTTAAATGTCAATTAAATTTATCAAACAACAATCAACAAATTCAAATCACTTCATATTTTCAAATTTGACTGAAATAAAAATATTCTAGTACTTTGTGAGAGTAATAAAACACTCACCTTTTATTTGAAATTGAAATAATTTTCAGCTTAAATAAATACCACTTTGACTCCATGTTGTAGCCTTCGTCGATACGAATCCATTGTGACTCGTTTCTTCCAAATAGGACCTCGTATGCCAAAGTTATGAATTTTTTATAAATATAACGATAATATTAAAACTAAATTAGCAAAACAAAAAAATAATAGTAACATTACCTATCCTCTCACATTCACCTCCCCCTCCTCGTTCGTTCTTAGACAACGAAACCCATCCCCATGTGACACTTACCTCACGCGCGCCACTAACCACCAACGCAGATCCATCCCCCACGCGCCGCCGCCGATCGCCAAAGCTTCCCTCTGCCTCTCGTGCATGCGCACCTCCTTCCGCCTCGCCTTCGCCATTGTTAGAACCCAACCCCTAAACTGTCGACCTCGCCATCGAGCTCCAAGCGAGCCGCACCCTCCAGTCGCCACTCTCCTCGTCCATGCACTTGCGATCAATGCTTTGCCTTTTTTATTTAGATCGAGAATTTTTTTTATTTCTTTCTTCGATCGACTAATTTATTTTGAAATGAGGGAAAGAAGAGAAAGGGAGGTATATGGTAAGCATATAGGTCGACGTGGAGTACAAAATGTTAGAGTGAAGGAAAGTAAATATGTTATTATATTTTGAAAATATCTAGCTTATGACATCCGAAATTTCTCGAGCACCAATCGAAGCATGCCGCCTGGCATTTCTAATGTTTTACTCTTATTCCGAACAATATAGAACTAGTTTCGAGGACTAATTCGATCATATTCAGAAGATAGCTTTTCAAAATCAACTAATTTTAATCGAATTCCTTAAATTAATTTCTACATGTTTCAAGCTCGCACGGCCAAATGACAAGTTCGATCGCTACGAAACTTAAAATCCTATAATAATTACAGATCTGATGAAACTGATTTCGTCGAAATCCGAGATAGTGGCTAAAATGGCTATTTTTACTCATTAATTAAAGCAAGTAATTCCCAAATTTTAATCTAATCACTTTAAATTAAAAATTTAAGTTTACAATCTTTATTATTGTTTAAAAAAAAATTAAATCAACTTCCGACATCATTTTCGTTCACATTTAATTCAGAATTCAATTATATAAATAATTGCAATATTAAATTTTAATTACCCAATATATTACATAAATAGACATTAATTTTTTTATTTCTAACCATTATTATTCAATCATCATATTAAATTTAATTATTTAAAATATTTAAAAATATGGGTTGTTACATAAACAAACCCCATCTTCCTTTACCCTTTCTTGATTTTGTAGAAAAAGGGTGTTAGAATCATTGCTAAAAGAGATTTGGTGTATATGCAAATGCAGAAATAGTTGTAATTTACTGATGCAGTGGAATGACAAAGCAAATCAATTAATAAAGGTATACCATTAACTTGATTTTAACAGTTGCTTAACCATTTGCCTACTTAAATGTGTAGACCATGTCTTACTTGGAATAGAGAACTAACGGCATAAGTAGTGAGCATTTATTGGTTAAAACCGAATATATCAACCAAACCGATTGAATTTTTATTGATTTGGTTTTTTTATTAGTTGATTGGTTGATTTTGGTTGCCGTTTTTATATTTATCAGATTTATTGATCGGGTTTGGTTTTCAATATTTGAAAACACAACTAACCAGTTAAACAAAATTAAAAATAAGTTATTTTAAAATAACAAAATTACCACTGGCGCCACTATTATTTACAATATTTTTTCTTTCAATCATATCAATTTTTTTTAGAATAGGAGTTTATTTTTCAAGATGTTTATATCCTATTCACTCAATTAATTGTCTTAATCTTATATTTTATGAACAACTAGAAGATTTAGTTCATTTTAGGATAAACTAAATAAACCTACCAAACCAAACCAAATATTATAGGTTTGGTTGGTTTGGGTTTTAAAAATATCGGTTTGATTCGGTTCGGTTTGTGTTTCTTGAATGGTTGTTTCGATTTCAATATTTTTGATCCATTTCAAACCAAACTAACATTTTCTCATCCCTAAACGACACCAAAAGAAAAAAATGTATATAACGAGCACAAACACAAAATAAAAACAGTTGCCTAAAAAGCAAGCATATCACATTGTACACTAACCATCTATAAGACTAACACAAAGAAAGTACTCCCAGAAGTGGATTTTAATACAAATATTTTAAAAAATTGACATAGAAAATACAAACTGCTGCTATGAAAATATTTAAAAAAATCATAGTATACCCTAACAATATTCATTTAAACAAATAGTAGCATACAAATAAATAGTAGCTTATTGCTAGCTTCTAATTCATCCAACTAATTATCTTGTTCCAAAAAACTGAGCACTTATTTCATTAGTCCAAAAATAGATATAGCATTACATTATGAACCCACAATGTTATACAATGGTTGTACTTGTATAACAATAGCTGTAAATGGGGTTTTCGCATAGTAAAGGATCAATGTAAAAAATAAAATGAATATATTCAACAGAGTAAAGGTGCAAAAAGAAAATATGAATTGCAGCATAATGCCATTGAAAATATTGGACAATAAACATATAAAACATTTTAATAGTACATCTTTACATAACGTACTGAACATATGCATGATATAATAAATAGTAAGCAAGAAGGTTTTCTAGGTTTTCTAGTTTGAAAGAAATTAGAATATAAGTTGTATAAATACATAAATATACACATACGTACATATACACATATATTGTTATCTGAAAACTAAATTCAAATAAAACCAAGTTGAAAACATAAAGCTAATATGATGTAGAATACGATAATAGAAATGTTAATTTTATGATTCAAATCACACATGTAGTAGGTATTAACATCATGGTTCAAAACCAGTCATCCTTTAAAATAAAATAAAAATTGAGCAAATTCACATCAAGAAAGCTCTACATTATAATTATTTAAAGGTAGGGACACGTATGTGTTAGTGAGATTTTTCGTCTCACAACACCATATTTCAAATAGGATGATTAAATATCCTATTAATTGTGAATTAGCATATATAAGTAATATTAAATTTGTCTTTAATGCAGTACTTATGTTACGAGATTTTTACACAATCATGAAGAGACACTTTAGCTATTTGTTAGAATGCCTAGGTTAGTTTAGGTGCCAAACTTAGAAAAATAAGACTAAATAGAATCTATTGAAAATGGAAAATAATAAGTGTTTTAAGGAAAGAGTACAAGAATATAAGGTAGTTTTTTAGAGAAATAATCAAAAGTCTTTCTCTCTGCTACATTACTTCTCTATTTATAGCAGAAATCCTTTTACAGATTGTTGACATCACTCCCTACATTCTTGCTCCACCGTTCGACTTTGCCATATGTCTTCCATCTGTTGATTATTGTAATGTGGATAGATTTTTAACATGGCCATAGGTGGGAAAGTTTGCTTTTGGCAAGGAGATTTGGATTTTGATAAGATGATTCAAATTTGAAATGTTGTTGTCTGAAATGGATGAATTGGTAGGTTTGTGGCTACTTCGTTGCTATACGCATCCCAAGGGACCAGTGTTGTGCTTTATGTTTGGATTTCTTATGCCTTGTTCTAGCATGAAAGAGCGACACAGTCCGTAATTGTAGTGATAGTGGTGTTTGGGGTGGAATCTGAGTGACGTGGCCTGGTTTCCTCATGGCGGTGCAGTTTCATCTTGGAGATGTTGTAGTTCGATACGACTTCTTGGTCTAATTATGGTAGCAAGATTTTGATAGAAAAACGGCTAGGCAGTTTTATGTGTTTTTGCACCAAAATTGGTCACAACACTCTTCGGAAATTTTTGAAGAGATAATAATGAAGAATGTAAATTGAAAATGAGGATTATCTAACAAAAACTTCAATCAACAGGAAAGTAAATGAACAGATAAGCAATTTAGAGTGGTTCGGCGTGTTGCCTACGTCCACTATGAAGTTTTTTGCAGTTTTATTGATTCTCTTTCAATGATTACAAGTGGTTACAGCAATCAACAACAAGTTATAACTGGAAATTCAAAATCAATAGTAGTAGAATGATGGAGATCTCGATTCGGCAGAGTCTGGGCGCTTGAGAGTTCAAAGATCCAAACATCTTTCTTATGTAGGCTCTGGGGCTCTATTTATAGGCGTAGGAGGCTGAGACTTCACTCAAACTTCGGGAGATTCGCTCTGGCACGTGAGGGGGACCACACGACCAATTCCAGAAAGTTTCGAGTCGATCTGTGATTGATACGAAATCATTTCGTATCGATCAAGATGATGTCCAATCGAGCTGAAATTTGGTGTAAGCGTTCCTTGTCTCGTGTGCAATCTCCTGTGAAAATTTCATTGCATTTGGATCAACGGATTGGGAGAAATGGTCAATATGAAATGATATTCTTCGCAAGGCTGCTTTGTTCGAATCGATTTGTTCGAATCGATTGCTTCGAATCGATGGTGGCACGCGCCTTCATGATGACATGGAGCGCAATCTTCGCCTCGATCCGGTCTTTACTCCGAGTTGATCGCATCGACTCCATATATCTCGCCTTGTTCGTATCGAGGGATGACACGTCACCTAGGTTTGTTGATTTGATGGATTCGAATAAGGCCTCTCTCATGGGTTCGAACAGCAGTCATCAATAGACGTGAAGTACTGATGGTCGATGGATACGAACAAGCCTTCCTTTCATGGATACGAACCACGTAGCTTCTCAATGGATATGAAGCCAATCGATGCGAATTGGAGCCCTTTAATGGATACGAAGTAAGGTGACCTAATGGATACGAACAGCAACTACCTGATGGATACGAAGAGAGGCTTCTATGATGGATACGAAGCAGTAATCGTTGCCTTAGTTGATGGATTCAAAGTAGGCTATCTGCCGATGGATTCGAATAAGGAGGAGCCGATGGATTCGAATGAGATTGAGTCGAACCGAGGCCTCCCGATGGATTCAAATGAGATCGAGTCGAACCGAGGCTTCCCGATGGACTCGAACTTGATCGATACGAACTAGGGCACTTCAATGGATACGAAGTTGCTAGACCCCTGATTGATATGAACGTGATCGATTCGAACCGGAGTTCATTGATGGATACGAAGGCTGAGCTGTTTCCTCTAGATTGAATCGATCATAACATGAGCATATGAACTCGGATTGACTTGAAATTTGAAATGCTGGCTTCCATGGCTTTGCCTGTCATGTCCTATCAATTGTAGCTCAATCTGGACTCGGACAAAATTCATCGATATCCATAGCGAACCTGTGTAGTCTTGATATCCAGGAAGAGTGATCCTTGGTTTTCAATCAGTTCCTTGGTATCTCGGCCTTGCCAAAAGGTGGGATAACATTTGCCCCTTAAAGTACGTCTTGTGGAAACATGACGTGCTTTGAAAAGCTGCAGTTTATCTCCGAACAATCATCGAATTTTTTCGTTGAAAGTTGTACTCTGAATTGCTGTAACTGTCTGCTGTGTGATAGTGATTAGCTTTTTGTCGCCGTAATCGTAATGAGATGAGCATTCGATCCCTGTGAATGTTGAAAATCGAATATTAGTCCGACATATATGCATATATGTTTACTTGACTCTCGTTAACGTTGCGTGTTCACGAGTCGTTGTCAGTTTAGTTAGTTATCGAATTTCGTATCGATTCTCTCCTGAACCGATTTGAAATTCGAGTTGAAATAACGCTTGATAGTTGTTTTTGACTATCTTCTTGTATCGATCCTCTCCTGAATCGATGTAAAAGGTTGAAAAGTAGTTTTTCATATCGATGCGAGTCGAATTGATGGATAGGAAATGTTCATTTGTATCGACGGTTACAAACTGCGGTTGACCCTGCTTCACACCGATGATTTCCGATGGATACGAAATGATCATTCGTATCGATGGGTTTGTTGGATACGAAAACAACGTTCGTATCGATGAACTTCGAAGGATACGAAATCAACGTTCGTATCGATAGACCTGCACTGTTGTGAGTTGATGGTTGTAAAATAGACACTTCGAATCGATGGAGTCCGATGCTTTTAGTGATGCCTTCGTTGTGTACTTCGAATCGATGAAGTCTGATGGTAACTTCGTCTCGATGAAGACAAAGTCTGATGGATTCGAAAGGAGCATTTGCATCGATCCATTACTTGACCGGTTTTGATGAATTTGAGATGTGGACGAGTGAGAGCAAAATTGTGGATGGAGCGTGGCCACGGAGTTGAGGCCCTTTGGAGAAGAAGGAGGTGTGGAGGAATCATTATACCTCTGTTTTGTGTCGATCTAGAATAGGAGAGTTCGAATCGACCCAGAGTATTTGACTTCGTATGATCGATACAAAGCGTTTCGAGTCAAAACTGATCGATAAGAATGTATCGATTCGAACATGGTCAATACGAAAAATGATGTATCTCTGACTCGATATGAATTTGGACTGCGGCGACCAATTCCAAGTTGAGATTCAATGCACTTAGGGAACTTTTGCATACTCGAACACTTGACTCCGACGAGTTTAAGAAGAAAAAGTAGATAATTCCCCTCTGGCGTATTTTTGGCAGTTAGGAAGTTGCTTTTGATTTCTCTTTCATAGGCCATGTATAAGTGCAAGCTCGGCCCTCTGCTAGTAGGAATTTTTTGGAATAACTTGTACATGAATCTTCATACAGTTAGTTGAAATGACATTTAGTTTCTTTACTTCGGCTCTCATTCCTCTTGTGCTTAAGTATTTGTAGTACTCAACTTTCAGTCCAGTGTACTTGTGGTGCTTCTACCTTCGAGTTGAGTCTGTTTTATTTGCCAAGTCTGAAAATCTTGATCACATGTCGTGATTGATGAATGAGTTGAATTTTGGACATTGTATTGCTTCGGTTAGTGATTAACACTTAAGCTTTTTTGCCCCCAGTTTCGGGGAACAGCATTTGTATTTCGGCGCTCGATTGCACCTATTGCAAATCTTGAGCACATGTCCACACTTCGGGGACTTAGGATAATCTGTGATCGATAATCTGGTTCGCGCTCTGGGATTCGAGAGTTATCGATGTTTGTAACACAGTTCGCACTCCAGGAACTTTGACTTGGTATCTGTACTCTAATTCAGACTCTGGGAATTTGGAGTTGACTTTTATATTTTGGTTCGCGCTCCGGGAACCTGGAATTGATGTTTATACTCCACTTCACGCTCTGGGAATTTGGAGTTGGCATGTATGTTTCGGTTCGCACTCCGAGAACCTGGAATTGGTGTTTATACTCCAACTCACGCTCTGGGAATCTGGAGTTAGCATGTATATTTCGGTTCGCACTCCGAGAACCTGGAATTGATGTTTATACTCCACTTCACACTCTGGGAATTTGGAGTTGGCTTTGTATTTTTCAGTTCGCACTCCGGGAACCTGGAATTGATGTTTATACTCCACTTCATGCTCTGGGAATTCGAAGTTGACATTTGTATTTTGGTTCGTGCTCCAGGAACCTGGAATTGATGTTTATACTCCACTTCACGCTCTGGGAATTTGGAGTTGGCATGTATGTTTCGGTTCGCACTCTGGGAAACTGGAATAGAGGTTTATACTCCAATTCACACTCTGGGAACTTGGAGTTAGCATTGATGTTTCGGTTCGCACTACGGGAACCTGGAATAGATGTTTATACTCCAATTCACACTCCGAGAAGTTGGAGTTAGCATTGATGTTTCGGTTCGCACTCCTGGAACCTAGAATAGATGTTTATACTCCAATTCACACTCCGGGAAGTTGGAGTTAGCATTGATGTTTCGGTTCGCACTCCGGGAACCTGGAATTGATGTTTATACTCCAATTCGCGCTCTGGGAACTTGGAGTCAGCCGACAGATGGTCAGTCACACCTGTTTGGGCTTTTTAGGAATTCGTCCGCACTCTGGGACGATGGATTTATCGGGATCGTGGATGGTCGGATCACATCCACCCCGAGTTAACAAGCGAGGTCGTTAGACGGACGGGTCCATCCTCCTCAAACTTGGTTAGGATACAGCCGAAGTCGTTAGGCAGACGGGTCCACCCTCTCCGGAACTGCATTTATATGTTTATACTCAAACTCGCACTCTGAGAGTTTGGAGTTAGTGTTTATACTCCGGTTCTCACTCTGGGAACCTAGAGTTGATGTTTATGCTCCAATTCGCACTCTGTGAAAATGGAGTTAGGATTTATACTCCGGTTCACACTCTGGGAACCTAGAGTTGATGTGTATACTCCAATTCGCACTCTGGGAATTTGGAGTTAGTTGTAGGACTGTCGTGTGCCGGTCCAATTTAACCTTTGATGTGATGGCTTGCCCCCGAGCTGAGGTTTCACTTAGTGAGTGGCCGGTCGTATCACAGTAACTCACTATTTGAATAAATTCCATCGTGCGATAGAACTTAGCTCTTAGTGCATCGTGATTATTGAATGTCGCATTCGATGAATCATAGCTCTAGCTTGAGGAGATGGTAATTTATTGCCGTCATGTGTAACAGTGACGAAGATCCTCGTCGTTCCAGGCTCCTGACAAAGTGGGTCCGCCACTGATGGCATTTATCACTAATCTCCCACGGGGACAGGTAGAGTCCTCCTATCTCGATCGATCGGGTTCATTATTTTGATTTGATGGGCCTGCTCCTCCAGGCTGCGGCGCCTGCACAAACTGTTCCAGCTTCCTTTCTCTGATCAATTTTTCTACGAGATCTTGCAAGTGACGACATTCATTCGTATTGTTCCCGTAGCTTTCATGAAGCCTGCAGAATTTTCCCGTTTGGATTTGTCTCTCTGACGACGGTTTTGGAGCAGGTTTTTTGTATTGCATTGTATTACAGGTTTGTAAATACAAGTTCTCCAGTGATGTATTCAAAGGAGTGTAACTGTAAAACATAGGATTCTTGCGCTGTGGGACACGATTTTGATCTCGCTTTCTAGTTTGATTCACGTTCTCTCTTCGCTGAGTTTCTTTGTTTTGAAGGTTCAACTGAATTTTTCCGAAGCTCTCACCGAACTGTTTGATCGCGACACTGCTTTGGATCACTTCCGTGCTTGGCCATGCATCAGTCTGCTTCCTAGACTGTTTCGCATCTTCCCTTCTTAGGAATTGAGCCGCCTTGGCGTGGAAACGGTCCAACGATGCTGGTGGTTTTCCAGCCAACCAGTTGCCAAACTCAGAATCGAGGTCAATCTCTTTAGTCAACGCCATGAGGATGGAGTTATCGTTTGGATTGCTGATTTCTGCACATGCACCATGGAATCTCTCTAAGTAGTGTCTGAGCGTCTCTCCAGGAGCTTGGGTGACGCTAGACAGAGTGTTGACATCTTTTGGTCTTACGACGTGCATGCGGAATTGCTCAACAAATTTAGCGGCCAACTGGTCAAAGGAGGAAATGGATCAAGATGGCAGTCGAGTGAACCACATGGTAGCGATGCCCCCAAGGAGATGGGGAAACTACGACACTTCACTGCATCGTCGGCTCTGGCAGCGCTCATTGACCATTCATATTTCAGAATATGCTGGTTGGGGTCGAAGTTTCCCTCGTACAAGGGTAGAGTCGGCATCCTGAATCGCCGAGGGGGCTCAACAGTAAGTATATCGTCCGTAAAAGGAGTGTGACTTCGAGAAATTCTCCAGTCATTTTTCGTGAGACCCTGGCTCTCGCGGATCATCTGACGTATCATGGTCGGAAGATCCGGCATTTGTACGTTTTGCATGGCTCGTGCCGGAGCATGATTGTGTTCCATATCATGAGGTTGGACCGGATGCTGTCGACGGTCCGCATCTTGCCTTCTTGGCTCATAGTCTTCTGGGACGTATGGTTCAGGAGTACGTCCATGATGACGGCGGTCCAGGTTCGACTGATTTTGGGCATCAACCCCTGGTTCAACCGCGGCATTCGTGGCACGGTATTCTGTGGTGTTGAGGAACGGCACCGCCTCGGGAAAAGGGCCCAGTTTGGAAACCGACCGATGGGCCAACTCTTAGTTGTCCAACGGTCATTGCCGGTTGATATCCAATAGTTTGCATGTGACTCCCATCTAGTCAGGGTCGCGGAGATCGATGATGATAATCGAAAGAGGAAGTACTTTCACTGGAGGAGCGAGAAGCATGATCTCTTCTGGATCTCCTTCGCTTCTGATGATTCAGCTGGTTGGTCAGCTCGGCGTTAGCACGTAGCTGTTCTGTTAGTTGTTCCCGACTTTGGGTCAGCTCTTGAAGCAGCAGTTGAAACTCTTGTCGGATAACCGGACCTGATGGTTTCGAGTGTCCGGTAGCGTCTTGGTTAGGGGAGGTAGTGGTGTAGGATTCTGTCTATCATGTTCTTCTTGATTAACAGCATTAGAGGTGGTCCTTGTGCTAACCATCTTGGGGGTTGAATTCCTTTCTTAGATTTTGCAAATCTGAATAGAATGGAAGGAATCTTGACTTGAAATCAGGATCTCTCTCTTAGATTTATTCAATCCGGTGTCGACGACAGATCCAAAGAGCAGGAGAAAACCTGGGTTTTCTCAGTGAAAGCACCAAAGTGTTTGCACCAAAATTGGTCACAACACTCTTCGGAAGTTTTTGAAGAGGTAATAATGAAGAATGTAAATTGAAAATGAGGATTATCTAACAAAAACTTCAATCAACAGGAAAGTAAATGCACAAACAAGCAATTTAGGGTGGTTCGGCGTGTTGCCTACATCCACTATGAAGTTTTTTGTAGTTTTATTGATTCTCTTTCAATGATTACAAGTGGTTACAACAATCACCAGCAAGTTACAACTGGAAATTCGAAATCAAAAGTAGTAGAATGATGGAGATCTCGATCCGGCAGAGTTTGGGCGCTTGAGAGTTCAAAGATCCAAACATCTTTCTTCTGTAGGCTCTGGGGCTCTATTTATAGGCGTAGGAGGTTGAGACTTCGCTCAAACTTCAGGAGATTCGCTCTGGCACGTGAGGGGGCCCACACGACCAATTCCAGAAAGTTTCGAGTCGATCTATGATCGATACGAAATCATTTCATATCGATCAAGATGATGAGCTGAAATTTGGTGTGAGTGTTCCTTGTCTCGTGTGCAGTCTCCTGTGAAAATTTCATTGCATTTGGATCAGTGGATTGGGAGAAATAGTCGATATGAAATGATGTTCTTCGCTAGGCTGCGTTGTTCGCATTGATTTGTTCGAATTGATTGCTTCTAACCGGTGGTGTCACGTGCCTTCGTGATGACGTGGAGTGCAATCTTCGCATCGATCCGGTCTTTACTCCGAGTTGACCGCATAGACTCCATATATCTCGCCTTGTTCGTATCGAGGGATGACATGTCACCCAGGTTTGTTGATTTGATGGATTCGAATAAGGCCTCTCTCATGGGTTCGAACAGCAGTCATCGACTGACACGAAGTACTGATGGTCGATGGATACGAACAAGCCTTTCTTTGATGGATACGAACCACGTAGCTTCCCAATGGATATGAAGCCAATCGATGCGAACTGGAGCCCTTTGATGGATACGAAGTAAGGTGACCCAATAGATACGAACAGTAGCTGCCTGATGGATACGAAGAGAGGCTTCTATGATGGGTACGAAGCAGTAACCATTGCCTTAGTTGATGGATGCGAAATGGGCTATCTGCCGATGGATTCGAATAAGGAGGAGCCGATGGATTCGAATGAGATCGAGTCGAACCGAGGCTTCCCGATGGATTCGAATGAGATCGAGTCGAACCGAGGCTTCCCGATGGACTCGAACTTGATCGATACGAATTGGGGCACTTTGATAGATACGAAGTTGCTGGACCCCTGATCGATATGAATGAGATCGATTCGAAACGGAGTTCGATGATGGATACGAAATCACCCATAGTGATGGATACGAAGGCTGGGCCGATTCCTCTAGATTGAATCGATCATAACATGAGCGTATGAACTCGGATTGACTTGAAATTTGAAATGCTGGCTTCCATGGCTTTGCTTGTCATGTCCTATCAATTGTAGCTCAATCTGGACTCAGACAAAATTCATCGATATCCATAGCGAACCTGTGTAGGCTTGATATCCAGGAAGAGTGATCCTTGGTTTTCAATCAGTTTCTTGGTATCTCGGTCTTGCCAAAAGGCAGGATAACATTATGCATTGAATTTGTTTCTTCCTTTGGAGTCGTCTATGCATGTGCATAGGTCGGTTATGAACGTAGTGTGGTTTCTCTATTTTTACTCTCGTTTGAGCATTTGGTTCAACTTTGGTGTTGCACCGTGTGTGTGCGCGTGTGTCTATAGGTGACCTAATTTAGCACTTGGCATTTGGACAATCTAGTAAATTATGATAGCTATGTTAGTGGTTTTAATTTTGATTTTTGGACAATCAAGTGGATCAGACAAGTTTCATGGCCGTATGTGTGGCACTGTCTTGCGTTATAGGAGTCGTTCTACTTGCTTATTATGAGGCGGTATGTTTATGTTTTATGGAGGTTGTTATATGCTTGAATATTACTATGTAGTTTTCTTATATGGTAGAATGACTTCATAAGTGGTAAGGCAGTGTTGAAGTACCGCGCCGTAATATTCTTATGTGATGTTGCCACTTTGACTTTTCCCTTTATTGCGCAGGTTAGTTTGACTGGGTTTTTTTTGTTTATATAATTATTTTGGCATCATGGCCAGCTGCAAATAATGGAAGCGTATTCTGCTTAAGTGTTACGTTGTGATTTTATTGTATGGTAAAGATGATTTTATTAATGGCAGCACAGGTTCTAGAGATGGTTTGTGGCCTAGGAAATGATGCTATGATGGTGCAGTCTTTGTCGAAGAAGCGGCACAGTCTAATACGTAGGCTACGCTAACTCCGGGAAGTTCGAGTGTTTACTTCGCTTTATGGATGCAGTTCTTTTTTGCATTTTTTTTATGTTTTGTTATAGTGTTATAGTTATTTTAAATGCTTTGGATATATGCAATACGTTTCATGGTACAACTTACTTGCCATTCAGGGATACTACTACGTATGGGCTTGGCTAACTTTTTAATCGTGTTTATTTTATTTTATTAGACTTCGCACATAGTGTTTTCTATTGATCTGTCTAGCCCCCTTACATGGTTTTTAGGCCTTTTCACTATATTTTGCAATTCTTTTGTTAATTAGACTACCCTCATACATTCTAATCAAAAATGGGTGTAACATATGCCCTAAGTCTGCGCTAACGTGTGTAAGTGCACACTTGTGATATACTACACCCACTTTTCATTCCATTTAATCAATCAATCGTCTCACATTTAATGCTTCTTATAGGTGTCACTATACGGGTGGCCATGCTCTTCGTACATGATTTAACACGTCATTTTGGTTTTTCGAATATTTTCTTAGTTTTTTGTGAAGATCCCTTCTCATCGGTATAATATAATGGTCCTGATTAATAGTGTCGTTTGAATTCAAGGGCTGAGGTCCTCTAAATTAACTTGTATTTATTTCTCATTTCCTTTTCCATTTCTCTTTTACTTTCTTAACAAATAGAAAAGAAACCTTAGGCGATTTACGACTTTTACTTCAATTCCCTCTTATCAAGCCTCGATCATTGTTAGTCTGTAAGCTATTTATTTTACTTCTTCTTACTTTTCTATGTTTTAGGTAGTCGATCAGATTTTTTTAGTTTAGCAAAACTACTAGTATAAATTGATACATTTTTTAATTATTTTGAGGAAATTATTTTCAAGGTTTTACTAGTTCATCATTCGATGTTTAAATTGTTTGTGCAAATTATGTACCTTTCCAAATTGTTGAATAAAATCTTGATTTTACTTATTTAATTAATTAGTTTTATTCTTTAATTTGAAACATCTTTTTTAAATATGAATTCTTTATTTTACGGATCCACTATTTGTATTGAAGTGGTTTGTTAATGAGTTTTGGTTTTAACTCACCCCTTCTTTTAGTTTTCGATGGCTTCCAATGATCTTCCTAGTTCGTCAGGTCATGATTCATCTTTTTTAAATCTAACTTTGATCATCAATAAGGAAAGTCAAGCCGAAGAAATCTTGACTAAGTTTGGAATCAAGGGCTTGGTTTAGGATCTTACACCTTGGGATGTATTCGTCTGCCCCTAGAGGGATATATTTCCCATACTTCGGAATACATTTGATGTGGCCTTTATCTTTCTCTATACCCCTTTATTAAAGAATGGTTGACTATGGTTGGTTTATCTCCTATTCGGTTTTCTCCTATGTCTTATCACCTTCTAACATGCACCTACATTTTATATGCTAAAAACATAACTTATCCTTCTTATCGAGAACTGCTCTTTTTATATTCTATGCGTAAGAGCTTAACCTTGGTAAGCGTTGAATTTTATTACATTCAGGCTACCAAATCTTGTTTTACGACAACTCCATGCAAAACCTATAAGTGGGCGGATCAGTTATTTTTTATTTCGAACCAGGATAACTTCATTTCTCATTTGGGGAACCTGATACTGTCTTGCTCTTTCTTTCTTATTACATCTTCTAAGACTTCCTTCATTGACTTAAACTTTCTTTCCTTTTTTGCAAGGAATGAGGTATCGTTCGAAACCTCGGAATCTCGGCCTTCTCGTTTCGTTCTCGGCGACAGGCGAAACGAAATTAAACCCTAATTTCGTTTCGCCTCGCCTGGTAAAAAAAAAATAGCCGCGAGTTGAAAAAGAAAAGGCGAACTCAAAACCGAAAGCACTCACGAGATCGAAAACCAAAAGCAAACGCGACAGAAAAAACGTGAGCGTACAATAAAGATTCGATTCGATTTTGGTGTGTATAAATATACTCTAAATCGAGTCAGAAAAAATAAAAAAGTTACCTTGTTCTCCACTGTCGATAGCGGCGACTGCAACGGCGACTGCAACGGCGACGGCGAACGCGAGGCGAAGTTGACGAGAAGCGAAGAGCGGCGAAGTCGACTTCAGGTGAAGCGCGGTGAGGTCGAGGAGAGGAGCTGCGGCGAATACGATTTGTGCGAGGTATTTTTTTTTCAATTGATTTCTGTGCGCTGTCTTTTTTTTTTGGGCCTCCGCGTGAATAAGAAAGGAGAGATGCGGTGTGATAATGGGCCGACATATATTCAGTTGGTTATTAATTGTTGCAATCTTTTTTATACACGACTAATACAAAAGGATAATGCAGTTTTGATCATTTGTATGTAATGTTTGTGGCTACTAGCTGAATTTATTCTCTACTATTATGGAGTGATCTTGATTGATGGTCGTTGTTTGTTTTACTTTTGTATTGTTTAAACCATGCCGTTGAGAAACCTATTTGGAAGCCTTGAATATCAGCCTTGAATATGCCGATGACTTGAATATTGAACTTTGAACATTGAATATTGAACTGGCATATGTTGGACCTGGCATATGTTGGACTTGAATATTGAACGTGAACATTGAACTTGACTCGAAATTGTGGACTTGAACATTGAAAATTGATGACTTCGATTGTTGTTTTTTAATTCATTCATATTTAATTCATTCGTATTTAAATTTTGATTTAATTTTTTGATTCGATTATTGTTTGTTAATTATAATTTCAGGTTCACTATGGCAAATCCGACTGAAATTGGTTGGAATTATGGTACTGCGATCGATGGCAATCTTCGAAAAACAAAATGTAACTTTTGCAATAAAATAATTAATGGCGGTGGTGTGACACGTTTAAAGGAACATCTGGCAGGAGTGGGCGGCGACGTATCGGCATGTTTAATTGTCCCTAAAGAAGTTAAACAGCTTATACGATCACATATCGTTCAAAAGAGAAATGAACGAAACAAAGAAAAGCTTGACAAGCAACGCTTACAAGAGGAATTAATGAGCAGACCGCAACAACTATCGGACAATGAAAATGAAGATGATGAACAATTTCAACGTGTCATGCGACAAAGTAGAGATGAATTTAGAGACGAAGAGCTGCGTAGATCTCATACTGTAGGACGATCGGGTGGTGATTCAAGTCAAACATTGCACAGATCTAATACCGCTGGACGATCGGACGGTGTTGATTTTGACACTAATGCTGCTGGACGAATCGACTCATATATGCAAAAACGAGGAGGTAGAACTCAACTTTCTATCAAATCTGCAATGAAAGGTATTAAAGATGCCAAAAAACATATAGGTCGAGCAATTTCTAAGTTCTTTTTTTTCAACCATATTCCACATAATGTTGCTAATAGTCCATACTATACAACAATGGTTGATGCGATTGCAGAATGTGGTCGTGGAATTGATCCACCAACTGCATATGAAATATCACACTCGTACCTTGAAATGGAAATAGAAGAAGTTGGGCGATATATTAAAACATTGCACAATTTCTGGGATGAATATGGTTGTACATTAATGTGTGATGGTTGGAGTACACAGAATCGACGAAAAATAATAAATTTTCTCGTGTACTCTACCCATGGAACGATATTTATCAAATCTGTGGATGCCACAAATGAATTCCAAAGTGGAGAATATATTTGTGGACTAATGGATGATGTCGTCGAAACAATCGGTGAAAATATGATAGTGTAAGTTGTTACAGATAATGGAGCAAACTACAAAGCTGCCGGTCAATTATCGATGCAGAAAAGAAGGCATTTATATTGGACACCATGTGCAGCACACTGCATTGACTTGATTTTGATAGATATTTCCAAAGAGCCAGAGGTAACAACTATTATCACAAATTGTCAATTAATAACGACGTTTATATACAATCATGGTTGGTTACTTTCTATCATGAGAAAAGAGACCAACAATAAAGAATTGATTAGACCGGCAGTAACACGGTTTGCAACACATTTCATCGCACTTGACTCTATTCATAAACATAAAGATGATCTGAGACGGATGATTGCTACAAGAGAGTGGACATCAAGAGTTCCTAGACTCAATACTAAAGACAAAAGAACAACAAATATTGTCTCTACACTGATTTACAACAATGCATTTTGGACTGGTGCTGCTTCCGTCATCCTTGTTTTTGAGCCATTGGTGAAAGTTTTATGAATGGTAGATAGTGATGACAAAGCAGATATGGTTTATCTTTATGAAGCAATGGATCGAGCAAAAGAATCGATCAGAAAAAATGTTGGTGGAAGGCAAAGCCAAAAATGGTCGGATATAATAGACAAAAGATGGAAAAGACAGTTACATCGACCTCTTCACGCTGCAGGTAATTTGTTTTATCTTATCGTCATACAAATAATGAAATATATAACATTTCGATAATATTTTAAATCTTTCTTATATAGGTTATTTTCTTAATCCCATCATTCAATATGAAGATGCAACAAACGATGGAGAAGTATTAAACGGATTTAACAACGTCGTTGAAAGAATGGTGCCAGACATTGTAAAACAAATTGAAATCGGAAAAGAGGTAAAACTAACATATATAATAGTTATGTTAAACATTAAACGTTTAAGACATATTAAATATTTATCTTCACATCACAGGTAGAAAAATATAGAATGAAAATTGGTGCATTTGGTTCTGCAAAAGCATACGCAGTAGTAAAGACATATTTTCCCGCTCAATGGTGGTCTATAATTGGAAGAGGGGATGCTTCAAATTAAATTTAACACGGTTAGCAATGCATATTTTAAGCCAAACAGTTTCATCTTCAAACTGCGAAAGAAACTGGACTACATTTTCAATGATTCATACAAAATTACGAAATAGAATAAAAATGAAAAATCTTGAAAAATTGGTATATGTGCATTACAACATGAGACTAAGAGCAAAAAATTCAAGACGTCGCGACACTGAAAGTCAGTTGATCGATCTAGACTATATATTCCATGAAGAGGATCCAATAGCAGAATGGACTACTGAAATTGAACCACCCTTGTTGGACAACGACCCTTGGATGACCAATACATTGAATGATGCAGTCGCTGCTGTCGATGGTATACCTACACAAGTAACAAAGAGTCAAAGCAATGAAAATAGTAGCAGCTCGTCAAATGATGATCATGGTAATGCAGGTGGAAGTAACGTTGGTTTAACAAGTAATTACGGTATTGGTTTTAGTGATGGTGGTGAATTATATAGACCAACTCAAACATATTCAAGAAGAAGGGGTGCGAGCGGCAATCCTAACCGAAGAGATAGTAATTTAAATGTTGAATCCGGACATCAACATGATTATAAGCACCACAATCCATATACTTCAACTGATCCACCAACCTATAGGTATTCTACTTCTGACTATACAGGTGGTAACTCATATAGTGATATCTCGAGTGATCAAAATAGTCAAGCTACATATACAACACAAAATGATGAACCGTCATCTTTTGATAATATGATGGCGACATTTATGGGCCCAGGACAAATGCAATATGGTTATCCATCATACTATACAATACAAGACGATAAAGAAAATTATGAAAACAATCCATATGTAGCTTCGAGAAATAGTTTCTGGATGTAGTAGTGTTGTATGTAACATTATTATTTTTTTGTATGCTATATTTCTATATGAATTTGAATCGTTTATCATTACGTTTTCATTAAAAATACAAAAATCCAATATCAAGACCGAAACCGAAAAAAAAACCGAAACAAGCGAAATGACCGAAACTGACCGAAACCAACAAAATTTCAAATGACCGAAACCGAGTTCTCGAACCTTGCTTTTTTGTTAATTTTTGTAATTTTCCTAAAGACGAATGGGAGCTCTTTTTATTTCATAGGATGGCAGCGCTTAGTTATGGCATAGAGGTTCGTAAGTGTTTGAATCTGTTCATAAAAGACCTACTGCAAAGACACGATTTCCTCCATCTGCATCGGTATTTTTGTTGTTCTACTTTTGTCTAGCTTTTGACACGACTACACCAAGTGGTATATTTTACTTAAATGTATTTTAGTTTTTATGTCTTTCTTTTCTTTGTTACACATTATTTTTTGTATCACATGGTATATTAAGCATGTTGTTACATAAACTGTGTAAGCACCATGTCTTCGAAATCGATTGTTGCACTGAAGAAAAAGAAAGATGCAAAGAGAACTAAAGACGATTTGATTATGCTAAAAGACCCAATCAATTGATGAAAAGTCGGACTTCCTTCTTCTGAGGCTATTCCGCCTACTCCAGTCTTGGTGCCTTCTATTAGTGCCCTTTCTCCTTCTTCTTGCTTCTATTTATCTCGAGGAGGGCACCATTCCTGACTTGATCAAATAGATGGGGCGCTTTCTCATCGATGATGCAACTGGATTACCTCATACTTTGGTGGCATCTCCTCCTCTGCTTACCAAAGACCTTTCAAGTATTCCTTATACTTTATTTTTAAGTACTTTAAGTAAATTTGTTGATTATTTTTTGGTTGACTCAATCTTGTGGAGGTTTAGAAGTATTCCTTATAATTTGTTATGTCGTTATGCCTAGGGTATGGGTTCTGCGATGGGGTTGCATAAACGAATTGTGGATTTGGTATCGCAGTTGCCTAGAGATCAATTTAAGATTACCGATTGAGATTGGATATAGAGGCAGGAACGTTGAGGGAGAGGGACACTAAGATAAGATTAGAAGAGATTACCAAATAGCTCGATGGTGTTAATGAGAAGCTTAAGGAAGTCGAGCAGCTTATAGTCAAGGTAGGGAGAAAAGTTAACAGGTGGAAGGAGAAAGCGAAGGGATTTAAGAAGAAACTTGTTAAAATGGATAGTGAGCTCAATAACACATACTTTAATGTTATGTACAAAATTTATGCTCCTCTGAAAAACCAGTTTTTCCTAGATCAGCTCTACGTGATGGACGTGCAGCTTAATTTGGATTTTCGTAAGGATCTTGAAGCTATAATGGACACATTGGATTACCGCAGCCGAAAACGGTCTCGAAAGAACAAAGGGATTTGTGATTCCCCTTCTGAGGTAGTTTAGGAGGAGGTGGTGCCGATGACTCTGATACAGAGCAAAACCCGTCTGACGCAGAAGCGCAATTTGGACTCATCTCGTCGTGATCTTTAGATAATTTAGTAGTAATTATTTGACCGCTCTTATTGTTTTGTTTTGTGTTTTTCGACTAGGCTATACTGTTTCGAGTTGTGTACGTGTGAATAGCGGGTTTGTGAAATATCGGTTGTGCACCTTATTGTATTTTATTACCCTTTTTTTGTGAAGCGGTATATCTTGAACTTTTGTTTCTCTTACCTTGTTTTTCCTAGGTAAGAGAAGTAGGCTTCAAGAAAGCCTTGTAGCCAACGCCATTCGAGGAAGATAATTCAGTTCAATGTTTAAGGGAGCGTATCGAGTGGCTTGAAAAGCAAGCAATGGAGAGGCTATCGATGAAAATTAACTTTATACATAAAAGGAAAAGTGGGCTTGAGAGGTATGTAGCTCGATCGAAAAGAGGGTCTCAAGGACATCTACTTAGGATTATCCAAGTCACTCATGAGAGAGATACGCTTTATGACTTAGTATTATGCAGATGGATTTCTTTACTGAAGAATGAACCTCTTCCTTTAGGACATCCTCATCTATTGTGGTTCAAAAAAAACAACCATGAGCTGGGGTAGCGTTTGCTTTAATGTATTTTTCGAATCTTGTTTGAATAGGACATTTCTGTTGTTGTATATGTATTTATTATGTTTGATTTTTTATATTGATTTCCTACTTATTTACTACATATTTATATCCTATGCTCATTTATCCCATTGAAGCTACCATAATTGATTTTCCAGAAGATCACTGCCCAATCCTCCCTCCCCCCCTCCCTCCCCCTAAAAAAACCCATGTATCCTTTATACTTCTTGTTTGGAAGGAGCAGCCTCCTTAATTATTTTTGAAGATTATGAAACCCAAATTAGAGAAATTTTGAGGTTGTAAAGTAGATCATATTAAGGAGAAAGAATTGATTATTGATGAGATTCGAAAGGAATTACGCATTCTGTATAGTGAACAAGAGTGGTTGTTGGAAGAATCTAAGCAAGCTACTCTTTAGCAGCATGTTTGTTTTTAAACAACATTCGGACATAAGTGAATTGGAAAAGGATCTCAACTTTTCTTTGGTTCGCATTACTGAACTGGAGGGGGTGTTGAATGATGTAGAGAGTTGTTACATGTTATCTATGAAGATGAAATCAATGGTCTCAAAAAAGCAAAAAATGAATTATCTCAATAGGTTTCTATTCAACTATCTAAGGAAGACGATCCTAACATCCTTTATTCTCAAGCGGCTCCTGCCTCTCCTTTGAGTATGGATGAGGATGAGGCTTCTCAATGGAAGAAGCGATTTATGACGTACTACTAAAATAAAGTTGATGAGTTGAAAACCGTCTATGAAGAATGGTTGAAAGGTTCAAAGAGTGGGGTGAAGTTAGAGCGACATCTCTCCGTCATTGAGCATATTGGACGATTTTGAGCATGTGTGTCGTATCATCATTGAGCGTATTAATTGGCTTGAAGAGCTGATACTACACTAAGATCCTACGAAATTGACCTTGTCTACATCTTTACCTCATCCAGCTTTACTTACGTATGTCCTACCTGGTTTGGTTGAGAGTCTTAAAGAGGAAAAGATTAAGCACGCCATGGCAAAGATTTCCCTAGAACGTGCAGTTGACATTTTTACACATTTTACACCGACTTTCGACTTAAATTTTCGCTATAATTGACCTGACTATGTGTTTAATGATTGTGATCTCGGTAACCACTGGGCAAGGGACAACTACAATGCCCGTGTCATGTTTGGTAACACTCAATATCACTCATAAGTGAAGATTCCAGTCCGACAAATCTTCTGTAGCTTTCTAACCTTGAAAGAGATTCTACAGTACGTTTTGATGTCTGCTCGAAGACAAGTTTACACTTAGAGACGTTCTCATTATGGGAGAATTGCTGTCGTGACCCCTCCAACTCAAACTCAAATTCATAGTGTACTTAGAATTGTAATAGTTATTGATTAAACGAATGTAATTTCTTTAGCATTAAATTCAAGTTTTGACATCCTTTATATGTGCATGGTGTGGAAAAGAGTTGTGTAGAAAAAAATAGATCATAACTTTTATTTTTACTTGTTTTTACCTAGTGGGCTTTGTGTCGTTGTTGTATTCCTCCTTTTCTCCTTTTTTTAGATGGCGTTTGGTCTGGATTCCTTTGCCTCCTTCCTACTGCTTACACTTTCTTTAATGGACTGCTCTGCCCAGCTCCTTTTTTAATGTGTCATGTGCTTGGCATGGTCTGCTCCATTTTTGGTGCGGGAAAATTGTATTTTGATTGAGAAGTCGGGCCATGTATTCACAAACCTTTTCCATCATGCACATGTCTTTTAATAGCCAGTTCAGACCGTTTATTATTCCTACTTTGAACACACTTAGTGGCTAACAAGTCAAGCTTCAGAATTGAAGCTCGTATAATTTGCAAGTATGTAAAAAGTAAGTTATACACATGGATTTTTATACTAGTTTGGGTCGTCTATTATCCCTATATCTAGTTAGTACTTTTTATTGCACAAATGCATGTATGTATGTGTTGTGTATGCATGCATGTATGTACGTATGTATGTATGTGTTGTGTATGTATGCATATATGTATGTATACATGTATCTATGTATATACTCACCTAGTCATTAATGTATTTTAAATATTAAAAAGGTTACAAATGGGAAAAAGTATCTCGAACATAATATAGTTTAATGTGTTCAAATTTCCAGGTTCTTGAAACTAAATTTACATCGGGTCTGGAGAGACGATATGTTCCGTTTGACATAGCTTCTGCGATAACCAGTGGTCCTTCCCAATTTGGGCCCACCACCCCCTCTGTGGGATCCTTGGTATTGGCCCTTACTTTTACCAATGCTAAGTCTCCCTTATAGAACTTTCTTTCTTTAATATATGAGTTGTGTTTCTTTTCATTCGATGTCTATAGATAGTAGACCTTAACGCGGCTTCTTCCGTTTTTCTTGAATATGGTCCAAGGCAGCTTCCTTCAAGCATGAATTCCTTTCCACTACATAAGATAGCTATCGATGTGATGGCATGTCTACTTCAACTAGACGCACGTCCTCATATCCATATGTAAGCAAAAATAGGATGTGTTCTGTAGGGGATCTCATTGATGTTTTATATCCTTACAAAGCCAGAGGCAGCCCTTCCACCCATCTTTCTTTAGCTTCAGTTAGCCTCTTTTTTAGTAGTTACTTTATTGTTTTATTGGTGGCTTTAACCTATCCTTTGGCCAAAGAGTGAGATATGGAGGAATTTTTTTTATTTCGTTTCTTTCACATAGGTCTGTGAACTTTTAATTCCCGAACTGCATTGCATTGTCTGACACTATTTTATAAGGGATTTTAAATCTAGTGATGAAATTTCTAACCATAAAGGTAACCGCTTTCTTTGCTGTAGTTATCGCAAGGTGCTCAGCTTCCACCCACTTAGTGGAATAATCTACTGCAGCAATGATGTACTTCGCCCGTCTCTTGGACATGGGGAGAGCCCCTATTAGATCAATTCCCCATATGTCAAATGGCCATGAACTGACCATTTGGGTCAGCTCATGAGAAGGAAGTTTTGAAATGCTTTCAAAACTTTGGCACCTATCACATTTTTGTACGAATTCCAGCAATTCTGTAAATGTTGGCTAGGAGTATCCCTGCCTTAGGATCTTTTTTGGAAGATTTGTCCCCCCGAATGATCTCCGCGATATTCCTCATAGACCTCTTTCATAACTTTGTCTCCCTCCTCCTTGATTGCACATTTTAAATAAGGGGTGGAGTATCCTCTTTTGTAGAGCATCCCATCAGAGAATGTATTGTAAGAGGCTTGATACTTTATCCTTCTTGCCTCATTCCTATCTGTTGGTAAATCTCTTCTAAGAAGAAACGATTAATTGGGGTCATCAAGGATTCCACCTCCTCATGTCCCGCATTTGACAGGATGTGATTTCCTTGGGTCTCATCTTGTCTTTCTTACTCTCTTGCTCTTTGGCCCTGGGTCCTTTATGATCAGGTAAGCGCTAGAACCTGCTGGGTTCCATCAAATACCCTATCGGGATTACCTTAGTTTCATGCGCAACTTTGGTGCTTCCAACTTGGCTAAGGTATCCGTGGGTGAATTTTCTTCCCTTAGGATTTGTTAAATAGCAAGTTGTTCAAACTAAGAGAGTAATTCTTTTACTAGTTCCACAAATCTGACTAGAGTCGGCTTTTTTGTCTAATACCTCCCCTGCACTTGATTAACTACAAGTTGAGAATCACTATGAACCTTAATATAGGTTACCTTCGTTACATGCGTCATTTTAAGGCCTACGACTAGTGCTTCATATTCTACCACATAGTAAGTTTCTTGAAATATTAATCGGACCGGTCTGTAGAGCTTTTGCTTATCCGATGTAACAAGCATATAGCCTATTCCTGCCCACTACTCATTAGAAGCACCATCAACATATAATTTCCAACTTTGTGGGACGCCTTCTTGTTCTATGCTAGATTGCCCTTCCTGCAGAGGGTATTATGCATTAAAGTCCGCTAACGTATGCCCCTTCATTGCCTTATAGTGGTAGTATGTGATATCATATTTGCTCAGTTCAATAGCCCACTTTAGAAGGTGTCCCGACGTCTCTGGTCCTTGTAGTATTTGCTTTGGGGACTTATCCATTAGAACCTTTATAGGGTGCACTTGAAAGTAAGGTTGGAGCTTTCTTGTCATCAAAAAAAGATTGTACGCTAGCTTTTCAATCACTATGTATCGCAACTTTGCTCCACCAAGACATTTTCTTGTAAAATATATTGGATGTTGAACCCTCTTATCTTATAACTGTTGCGCATATTGCTTGATTCGTTACTATTAGGTGTATATATTATTTCATGACTGGAATTGTTTTTGAGAATATTAGGGGATTACCCAAATGGGATTTCAATACATTGAAGGCTTCTTTACATTCCTTGGTCCACTCAAAGTTCCTGCCCCTCTTGACCTAGTAAAAAAAAAGGGATGCATTTATCTACGGCTTTGGAAATGAACTTGCTCAGGGAAGCTACCTTTCCATTCAAACTCGTTATATCCTTAGGCTTCTCCAGTACCTTCATCACTTTTATTGCATCGATCTTCTTGGGGTTTGCCTCCATACCCCTGGCACTTATTATGTAACCTAGGAAATTTCCTAACTATAGTGTGATGTACAATTTTGCGGGTTAAGCTTCATTCCATATAATCTTAAAGTCGCAAAGGTTTCTTCCAGGTCCTTCACATTATTTGATGCAGCTTTAGACTTCACTAACATGTCGTCTACATAGAATTCAACATTCTTTCCTATTTGATCCTCAAACATCTTGTTGACCAACCTTTGGTATGTTGCTTCTACATTCCTAAGCCTAAAAGACATTACCTATTAAAAATAAAGCCTTTGTCGGTTATGAAGCTTGTGTGTTCCTGGTCCGATTCGAACATTTCTATTTGAATATAACGTGAATAGGCATCCATGAAGGTCAACAACTCATGCCCTCTCATTGCATCTACTAACTGATCTATTCTAGGTAGTGGGAAACTATCGTTTGAGCAATTTTTGTTGAGGTTTGTGAAATCTATGTAGGTCCAACACTTGTCGTTTGACTTCTTTACTGATATAGGATTTGCTATCCATTTTGGATAATATAATTCATGAATGAAACCATTCTCTTTTAGCTTCTTGATTTCCTCATGAAGCATGTTGTACCTCTCCTGGTCTAGCGTGCAATGATTTTGTCTTATAGGATGGACATAGGGTTCTATATCGAGAGCATGACATATTATTGTATAGTCAATTCATGTTATGTCTGAATGGGTCCAAGAAAATGCATCCTTTAACTTCTTCAAGAAACTGATCAACTCTTCACGCAACTCATTTTTCAGATTTTTTTTTCTCTAATTTTTTCTGATTTCCACTGTCTTTGTGGATTCAGACGGATCTAGCTCTCTTTCTTCAAAATCATCCAACAGTTTTTGGCCCTTGTTTTTCGCTCCTAACCTAGGATCTACTTCATTCTATGCTTCGTCTTCTTCGAGTGAGTCTGAAGTACTTCCTACTAAGAGATTATTTGACAAACACTATGCATACACCGAGTTATACTCATATGTTTTGGCCATGTGTAGATAGGTCCATTTATAATTTGTCACAGATAATGTGGCCATAGAATGTTCTATTTCCATACCTGCCTTGGAACATAATTCAAGTGCAGTTATTATAACTGGATTTTAATTTTTTTATTATTATTTAATTTAAAGACACAAAAATATAGTTTCGAACAATTTTATTATTAGAATTAATAGTTACAGTGTACAATTTCCTAACTAATAACTGTTCTCCCTTCATGCTTCCTACCCTTGCTGAGGTAGGAAATTTCATAAGAAAATCCTTTTGTGAAAAGATTGTGCCCAGCTCCATTAGCGCAGGTCTCCCTAAAGAGGCATTGTATGGAGACTGCTAGTCGGTGATTAAAAGTTTGTGTAAAAGGGCTTGTGAAGTGGGGAAATTCCAACTGTCATGAGCAGTCATGCTATACCCATTGGGATTATCACAGTGTTGCTAAAAGCATAGATCGGTTGAGATCTTGGTTTCAAAATTTCTCCAAGTATATCCATTTTATAAAAAGCTATTTTGATGATAACGTTTACAAAACTTCCTGAATCCACAAAGATCTTTTTCATCGTGCAGTTTGAGATATGCAAGCTTATTACGAGAGGATCCTAATTTGGGAATATCATTTTAGAAAAGTCTGAAGAGGTAAAAGTAATATTTGGAACTGCCTTCGGCTTGATGTGATACATAATTCGATGTTCTGCATGGGCCACTCGCATATACCTTTCTTGTGCCTTTTTACTCTATCATGCTATATGAGGTCCTTCATGAATGGATGCAATATTGTTGGTCAGGTTTCCTGCCAAACATTCATTAAGGTTCAGGGTTTGGTTCTATATTAGGGTAGTAGAATCATCTTTTCCATAGGTTCCCAAATAGCTCTTTTGGATTGGCCTTTCTATTTCATTTTTTTAAGTAGAGGTAATTGTCAGTATGATGTCCATTGACTCTGTGGAATCTACAATATGCATCCACTTTGTTTGGCTCTGCTTTCTTCCCTTTATTAGGTACATTGTAAGCTATCTTAGTCCAGGTTACTTCGTAAATTTTGCTAGGTGAATGGATGAGTAGAGTTTTCACTGTGAAGTTAAATATATTTGGTCTCTTTATCGGTGGGTTATTATACATTTTCGCTCCCTGTTTTCTTTCCCTAATGGTCTGAACCGTCCGTTCAATTACAGTGCTTCCTGAAGCTTTGGCCTCTTCAATCTGTATGTAACCGCTTGCCCTCTCATAAAAGGATTTCATGCTACTGTATGGCTTTCTACTACTACTATCCTATATATCAGTATTTCTTCTTATTCTAGAGTATGCTGCTATTAGAAGTGCTTCTTCACTTGTAAACCCAACTCTTATCATCTCTTCTTTGAAATGCTTAATGAAGCTTCACAATCTTTAATTCTCTCATTGCTTAACTAAGGATATGGTACAGGGATCCAGAGAGCTTTCACGATAGGCATGAAATTGTCTTTGGAAATGTTCACATAACTACGTCCACGAATGGAATTCTCCAAAGGCATATCTTATGACAATCTTGATGATGCCTCTATGAGATATACTGGGAACTTTGTAGCAGGCTAGCTTTCCAACTTTCAGAATGTCCATATAGTACTCAAGCATGCATAAGTAATCGATTAGGTTCATCAACTCGTTAAACTTTTCAATTGTTGAAGCTTGAAAGCTATATGGGAAATCCATTTCAATATTGGCTTCACTAAGTGGAGATGAACACTTCTTATTTCCATTTCCTTTATTACCCTATTCAAACATTTTCGCTAAGTATTCCACGCAAGCTTCAACTCTCTTATCTCTTCGTCTTTCTCGTTGACTCATGATAAGGCACCCTTACAGACCGAGCTGACCTCATTCTCCTGCACAGTTTGATTCTTGTTTTTCTCTAATTGTAATGGGTTAATATTCATTGGCTTGCCTTTAATATTTGGGTTTATTAGTGCTTTGCCTAATGTTTTTGTTCTCAAATTGAGTATGCTGACACCACCATCCTTATTGATGAGAATGCCATGTTTTTATCCTACCTACACTTTTTATGCAGTAAGAGAAAGTTGGCAATGGGCCGTGTAGCTATGGAAGTTTGCAGATCTGTTCTTATTTTGAGTTACTAACTTCTTGATACCAGCTATCCTTTCGTTGATTTGAGCAATGAAAATGTTGAGTGCACCAAGGATGGAGTCTGATGCTGCTCTTTGAGGTGGACAATTTATTTTTGATGAGATAGTTAAGGGTTTGTGTAGTTTTATGGCTAAATGCTCGGTCTTATATGGTGGGGAGTGGAAGAATTTCCCGTGTGCATTGTTCAGGGTTCCTTGGAAAGTGTTGAGAAGTGGGTTAGGTTACGACTTTGATCAAGGTTTGATGGGAGGTCCTTCCTTCTAGCGTCAGAATTTTTAGTGAGCTTTTTCATCACACAACACCAGATTTCAAATAAAGTGATCATATCTTCTATTATCCTCTTAAGTGTGAATCAACAAATTTCCGTAATATTAAATTTGCCTTTAATGTAGTAATTGCGCTACAGGATGCTTACACAGTCGTGAAGAGACGCTTAACTATTTGTTATAATGCTTAAATTAGTTTAGATGTCAAACTTAGCAAAACAAAAGCTAAATAGAATCTATTAAAAAGGGAAAATTATAGGTGCAGTAAAGTAAACTACATAGAAATTTAAGTGGTTCAGATTTCAAAAAATCCTACATCCACGGATCAAATCCTTTATCTTTCTTCTTCCTCGTACAATGATTTTAATGGTAGAAAAGAGTACAATAATATAAGGTAACTTTTTAGAGAATAAATAAAAGTACTTTTCTCTACTATGGTGCTTTTCTGTTTATAGCAGAAATTCTCTCACGGATTGTTGACGTCGCTCCTCTGCGTTCTTTCCCCACCGTCGGACATTGTGACGTGTCTTCCATCTATTGATTGTTGCAATAGATTGTTGATGTGACTATAGGCAGAAAAGTTTGCTTTTGATTGGAAGATTTGGATTTTGGCAGGATGATTTGAATTTGAAGTGTTGTTGTGTGAAATTGACGAATTGATAAGTTTATGGTTCCTACGACGCCAAAAGCATCCCAAGGGGTCAGTGTAGTGCTTTGTGCTTGGATTACTTGGGCCATGTTCTTATATGAAAGATCTGTAATTGTTATAGCAGTGGTATTTAGGGTTGAGGCTGGGTGATGTGACCTAGTTTCCTCATGGTGATGTAGTTTCATCTTGGAGATGTTGCAGTGCTATATGTCTACTTGGTCTAATTATGGCAGCAAGGCTTAACAGAATAATGGCTGTGCTATTTTGTGTGTTGAAGTGGTTTCTTTCTTTGGAGTCGTCGATGTACGTGTGCAGTTCGATTAATGAACGCAGCGCGGTTTCTTTATTTCAACTCTCAATTGAGCGTTTGTTTCAACTTTGGTGTTGCGCCATATATATCTCGGTGACCTACTTCTGCTTATGACATTTGGAAAATTAAGTAGATCATGAAACATAGCTATGGTAGTCATATTAATTTTGTTTGTTTGGACAATCAAGTGGATCGATAAGTTCTATGGCGGTATGCCGGCGCCGTCTTGCATTATAGGTGTTGTTGTACTTGTTTACTATGACATGGTGTGTTTATGTGTTGTAGAGGTTATGTGAAATGCTTGAACATTACTACATGTTTTCCTTTATGGTGGAATGACTTCATAAATGGTGGGGCAGTGTTGAAATACCGCGTCGTAATTTTCTTGTGTGATGTTGGCAATTTGACTTTACATCTTATTGCGCAGATCAATTTGGCTAGATCTCCTTTTGCTTGTATTATTATTTTGGCACCATGGCGCAGTCATATACGATGGGAGCTTGTTCTGCTTAAGTATTACATTTTGATTTTATTATATAGTAAAGACGGTTTAAAAAATGGTGGCATGGGTTCTTGAGATGGTTTGTGGCCCAGGAAATGACGGCGCCGCATAAAGGTATGACGGCGCAGTGTTTGTTGAAAATGGCGACACAATCTAGTATGTAGACTACGCTAACTACGGTAAGTTTAAGTGTTTACTTCGCTTTATGGCAGTGCAATCTAGTATGTAGACTACACTGACAACGAGAAGTTTAAGTGTTAAATCACTTTATGGCAGCGCGGATCTTACTTATATTTTTATCTGTTTTGTTATAGTGTTATAGTTATTTTAAATGCTTTGAATATATACAGTATGTTTCGCAATACACCTTACTTGCCGCTCAGGGAGATTACTGGGTAATGGGCTTGGCTAACCATTTAATCATGTTTACTTCATGTTATTGGAATTCACATAGTGTTTTCTATCGATCTGTCTAGTCTGTTACATGTTTTTTGGGCCGTTTCACTATACTTTGTGGTTATTTTGTTAATTGGATTGCACTTCATTCATTATGATCAAAAATAGGTGTAACGATATAATTTCATCAGGAAAATTAAAAACCGATCCAATTCAAAATATTACTAACAAATATGACAAAAGAATATGTCTTCAATACCATTGCTCACATATTACATGTATAAGAAAACTAAAGTATACGTACATTATGAATTTTTTCAATGTAAATCATCGGTGAAAATACATACTACAGAGTTATTTTGCATCCATTTTGGTTTCTAAAATAACCTAGAGAAAAAAAAGTAAAAGATTACAAAGAGGAAGAATAGAAATGTACAAAGTCATCCTAAAAATAGCAACCACCGTAAAGAACACAATTGAGACAACTTTTTTCTATAAACAAAGAAGAGGAATTCTCCGTAAACATGGCTAATAATATCTAATATCTAGTTAACTTATTAAACAAGATATATTCTTAGCAAACATGTCAATTGCTCAGTGAGTCTGCTAGATCATTTAAGGTTCAACAAATATAGTCAAATGCTCTCGAATTAGTTTAGAAATGCTTAATTTGAGTAGCGCACGAAGAAAATTTTAGATGGATTTATTAATAACCACTGAAAAACATTGTGAAAATTCAACACCGGATTTCAAATAAGGTGATCATATCTTCTATTATCCTCTTAATTGTGAATCAACAAATTTCCGTAATATTAAATTTGCCTTTAATGTAGTAATTGCGCTACAGGATGCTTACACAGTCATGAAGAGACGCTTAACTATTTGTTATAATGCTTAAATTAGTTTAGATGTCAAACTTAGCAAAACAAAAGCTAAATAGAATCTATTAAAAATGGAAAATTATAAGTGCAGTAAAGTAAACTACATAGAAATTTAAGTGGTTCAGATTTCAAAAAATCCTACATCCACGGATCAAATCCTTTATCTTTCTTCTTCCTCGTACAGTGATTTTAATGGTAGAAAAGAGTACAATAATATAAGGTAACTTTTTAGAGAATAAATAAAAGTACTTTTCTCTACTATGGTGCTTTTCTGTTTATAGCAGAAATTCTCTCATGGATTGTTGACGTCGCTCCTCTGCGTTCTTTCCCCACCGTCGGACATTGTGACGTGTCTTCCATGTATTGATTGTTGCAATGTGCATAGATTGTTGATGTGACTATAGGCAGAAAAGTTTGCTTTTGATTGGAAGATTTGGATTTTGGCAGGATGATTTGAATTTGAAGTGTTGTGTGTGAAATTGGCGAACTGATATACCTTTATGCGGCGCCGTCATTTCCTGGGTCACAAACCATCTCAAGAACCCATACCGCCATTTTTTAAACCGTCTTTACTATATAATAAAATCAAAATGTAATACTTAAGCAGAACAAGCTCCGATCGTATATGACTGTGCCATGGTGCCAAAATAATAATACAAGCAAAAAGAGATCTAGCCAAATTGATCTGCGTAATAAGATGTAAAGTCAAATTGCCAACATCACACAAGAAAATTACGACGCGGTATTTCAACACTGCCCCACCATTTATGAAGTCATTCCACCATAAAGGAAAACATGTAGTAATGTTCAAGCATTTCAAACAACCTCTACAACACATAAACACACCATGTCATAGTAAACAAGTACAACAACACCTATAATGCAAGACGACGCCGGCATACCGCCACAGAACTTATCGATCCACTTGATTGTCCAAACAAACAAAATTAATATGACTACCATAGCTATGTTTAATGATCTACTTAATTTTCCAAATGCCACAAGCAGAAGTAGGTCACCGAGAGATATATGGCGAAACACCAAAGTTGAAACAAACGTTCAAATGAGAGTTTGAAATAAAGAAACCGCGCTGCGGCACCGCCTAAAGGTTCAACAAATATAGTCAAATGCTCTCGAATTAGTTTAGAAATGCTTAATTTGAGTAGCGCACGAAGAAAATTTTAGATGGATTTATTAATAACCACTGAAAAACATTGTGAAAATTTAATTTTATGTTAGAAGCATGCTTAGAAATAAAACGCAAGTAAATTTGATATTCGTCTAAGTACATATGTTACATGCGCTTCTTTTGGAAGTATCTTTATCTTCATTAAACCTCCAACTTTAAGAGATCTAGAAACCATATCCAACAACAGATGGAGATTTAGACACTTCAAAAATGGCATAGGTGTTACTGTTTCGAAAGCCCATTATGGAAATGATTTCTATGAATTATCAAAATTTTAGCATAACAAAAATCGATTGTCCCTGAATCCGTTAAGGTTGTGTTTGTTGAAAGTGCAGATTTTTAAATATTGAATAATCATTTATTTGTTTCTATTGTAAATTTCTAATTAGTACTAAAAGGTACGAGTCTTTAAACAATAATACACATCGTTCCTTTTAAATAATGAGTATTAAACGAGAAATTTGAAATATTTAAATTTAGTGTTTAAATATTTTAAATTGTAAGATGTTTGTAATAAGAAAATTTTGAATAATAGAAAAAATAAAATTTTAAATTATTTGCTTTGGAAAATTAAGTTTTTGAAATGATTTATTACAGAACTTGTATGTTTAGAATCATAATTTTCAAAGGTAATGATTTTTCAAACTTTTAATTTGAAATTTTCAAATTTTTAGTTTGAAAAATTGCTTACAAAAATTTCAATCTTGGATTTGTAGGGAAAAATTAATTTTCAAATTATTATACTATAAAAACTAAAATTTAAAATACATGAATTTTTAAATTTGAAAATTTTGGAAACATGGATTTTACAAGTTTTAATTTTCAATTTTGAAAATTTAAATTTTGGAATATTAAAAGTTAATTTAGAATTTATTATAGATTTTAAATGTTAAAATTTTGAATTTATTATAATCTGTAGACGTTAATGATGGTATAAATGGAAGAAATAACTATATAAGCTTTAAGAACTATTAAGAAAAATAAAATTTTGAATACATCTAAATAAGTAGTTCATATCAGAATATTGAAAAAAAACAAAATAATTAAAAGGCCTGAAATTCCTCTTGTTGAAATCCAATGTCTATAATCCGGGCCGCCTAGCGAAAATTAAAAAACAAAAAAAAGGAGAAAAGAAGAAGGATGTATGAAGGAAGGATGGAAAGAAAACATAAAATGTTTTTAATACTGTTTGAGAAGTTGGTTCAAGAACTTTTTAATAAGAATATACAAGGTTCAATTCCTTTGCCCATTTCACATGTTTCTCTTCTCAAGTTAATCTAAATCATTTGTTTTTGCATCAATTCATTATTTAAAGGTATGATATGACCTAATCAATAATTAGATCATTTGATGAAAAACTGAGATTGAACTGGATACATAGGGACACTGAATAGGAGGATTGAGGAATTGAGCTACAAACACCCCCATGTGAATTATATTTTTAATTCTTGTGTTATTGGCAGCAAAAATTCATAGCTTAAAAATGTGTCTATGTTGTTGCATTACTTGACAACTTTAGATTAATTGAATCAATAAACTAACATGACTCTAGAAGTTGAATAGTTTATGTAATAGAATGGTTTATTGCCTTGGCAGAAAATTTTGAATTTAATTTAAGTAAATTACCTTTTATTTAAAGGGATAAATAAGTAGAGATATGTACGTGAAAGGACAAAGCTTTTATATATACAAAAACACAAATAACAATAATAACATAAAAACATAAATGTATGAAGTGAGCAACATGTGACGTTATGAGAGAAAATGAAAAAAGTGAGAGAATTGAAAGCCAAAATTCACAACTTACATTTCATTATATCTATCAAATAATATACATTAAATCGTGATAAAGTGAAATCTTATTAAGGCTCTCATTAATTTTAAGATATTTCTCTTTCATTCTCTCATGGTATTTTACTTTAAAATATCTCTGTGTAGTTTGTGACTTTTAAAATTAGTCATATTGCTTTATTTATTATTGCCAACTATTTTATATTCAAATACTTACAATTTCGAACTTTCATAGATAATAAGCTCTATTCTGTTGTTTCTAATTATTTTTTATTATGTCCATATATATTTAAATTAACAAGATTTATTAAAGTTAAACTATTTAAATAAATCATTATGTCCATACATTTAAACTAACTGAATGTGTTAAATTTAAACTATTTAATTAAAATCACTTAGCTAATGTTCATTTATTTGTTTAAGAAATCCTAAAGATAACCATTTTAACATGAGTGTAACATTTTATTGATAAAAATGGAAAAAAAAAATTAATTCTTGATTCAAATAAAAATATGCTAATAGCACAATAAAAATTATACACATAAATTTACAATTTAAATATCACAGTAAATTATCAAATAAATAAGCAATAGCAAGGTAGAAGAATTTTCCACACTTATCATTAAATCTAGAAATTTTCTCTCACTCTTCATTTTCTAACATATTTTTTTTCTAAATATTGTAAGTAATCATTATAACAATGATTCACAATGCTTTATTAATTCATTCCACAGTTTGTAGTCAAAGTACCTACATTTTTCTAATATCTATGATTATTTACAAAGTTATCATTAGTATTATCATATTACTTCCATTTAAGTCTAAATATTTAAATCAATTAAATAATTAAATTCATATTGACATAAACTAAGCTACATTAATTACTTGACAAAGATACCGAACATTTTATGTAATATAATAGATTATTTTACCGAGGAAGAAAATTTAGTTTAATTTGAGTGGATTACCTTATATTTAAATGGTTAAATAAGAGTGTGCGTGTGTATGTACATGAAAAAACATAATTTTATAATATACAAAAAGATAAATAGCCGCTACATATTATTTTTTTATGAAGTGCATGATGTATAATGCTATAAAAGAAAAAGGAAAAATGAGAGTTGGAGTCGAAGAGTCACAATTTGCATTTCACTATATCTATATATTAAATAATAGTAAAATTAAAGAATTTTAAAGAGACTCGTACTTTCGTTAATTCTAGTAATTTTTTTCTCCTCTCCCCTTAATTCTCTCATGAAATCTTAAATGTCTTTGTATAGTTTTTGTTTTTGGTTTTAAAGTTTCACATTATCAATTCTGGCAAAATGATATAACAAAATTCTAGAAACCACAACCACGAAACAATTAAACAAAATTCTACAAAAACAAATTTTTAATATTTGTATTACCTAAAAATTTAAGTATTATTTGAGATCACTATGATTGAAATAAAGATAAGGTAAAGATGTAATATAAAAGAAAAACTTTTTAAGAAGGTAACTGCTTCTTTCTTATTAAATCCCTATGTAAAATCACTATGATTGAAATAAAGATAAGGTAAAGATGTAATATCCGTCATTCTACCATTCTTCCACATATATATGGTAAAAAATAAAAATCTTACGTAAGAGATTGATAACACAATATGCTATCTACTGACATTATGTGATGGTGAATGCCATAATGAAGGGAAGATTTTTTTTTTTTAAATTCCATGTTTATTTTGGATTTAAAAGCAATACACAAAGCTTCCATTCTTCATCTTTTTGGATTACTGATCGTTAATACGAGGAAATCAATCGTTCTTAAAATTAAATGGAAATGATGAAGAAAGTACAAGGAAAACATACATAAGAGATTGCACACAATTTAAGCATTTCATTAATTTGAAATTTAAGTTAACATACATAAAGAACACAATAGACTTCTAGCTACATTAAGAACAATTTACAAATTTCTTGCCATTAATAAAATGAAAACCTTTATAGTATTATATCAGAATTATCACAAATAACGCATTGATTTGGAATTACTAATCGGTTTGGATTCAAAATAATGAAAAGATGTTTATGGTATTGGCGAAAGCTATTCTGGAGTACATGAATATTAATCTCACTATTCTACATAATCATACCAAGCATAAAAATACCAACACTGATAAATGAGTTGATTTACCGAGAATATTATGCATACTAATTCGATGTCCAAAGCCTATAGCGTTCCTTTTTCTTTCTAGATAAATGATTTCTAATACTTGAAAATAATTAATACTTACAATGCAATAGAAATAATAAAGAAATATTGTAAAAGAGATTACTAATGAGTTTCATCTTTTGATCCATATTCCAGTTTTTAAAATTTGCAAGACATCTTTGAAACTAAATATTGAAATATTAGTAGAGAAAAATACTAATGGTATACCTATTTTAGTAGTACATTTCAATTTTTTTTGGCAGATGTCCAATCTCATGACTTATCTCATCTTTATCTTTATATGAGTTTTACAACAATGGCGCCAAAGAATAAACATGTTTACTTTTTACTTAATTAGACTGATAAAAGAGTAGAAAAAAATGAAGATTAAACTATCGCTGGACGAAGATAAAAAATGACATTAGGATTATGTGATTGGAGAAAAATTAAAGAATTGTTTTTATTCAACCTTGGATAAGAGTTAATAAAAGCGAGAAGATAAAGTTATAAAACATCAATAAGCCTATTAATATGTCTCTTAAAAAAGAACGGTAATAAAAAAAAGTTTAACAAAAGAAAAAAGTTTAACAAAAGAAAAAAGTTTAATGCGTTCTCTGTTATTGCATTGCTCGGCAACTTTAGATCAATTGAAGTAATAAAATAAAATAACATAAACTCTGGACAATCATCCAAACACTATTTCCATCCATCAAACCATACAAACAATTGCCAAAACAATTACATTTTGAGACAGTCGGTCTTTAACAAAAACATATAAAATGAATGTTGAATGTGATATATTAGAAATTATGTGCATTCTAATTTCATGGAGCTGACAACTCAGGGTAAACAGTCCAGAACAAATCATTCGTCCAACTTTCATCAAAGTATAATACGATTGATAGGCAACAAAACAAACATAAAATACCTGAACAGAGTTTAATTGAACAATAGTGTTCAACAGCTCTTTGATGCAGCCGACTTTCCAACACCGTGAATCGAACAACAAAATCAAACGGTGAACAACCACCACTATATATAAACAAAAAAATCCTGATCAACTTGAAATGATGAAATAAAATCCACAGTCTTAACTGAATTATGAGCCTCTGCTTCACCACTCACCAATGGATAATAAACTAGAGGTGCACATCACTATAATATCCTATCATTTTGGCCTTAGCCACCCTACAGGTCTCACCCGTTATGATATACAACATAGAACCCAAAGCAAACTCTAAGCCCTAAATCAACAAAACCAATGAAATTTCACATTTTTTACAAGAACATTCGTTAGAATTAGCAGGGCAGAATATGCAAATTAACAGCACATAAAAGCTGCAATGTTTTATTTATCCGAATTCAGAAAGACAGATGCTACATAAACACACTTCAGACTCAACATACACACACCATTACATAATTAACCAGCGTACACCAGAAGGATCAAAACAAGTTGCGATTTGAAAAGCAAAACCTGGTACAGTAGATTCAACCATCAATCTTGATAGCCTTGACCTCAGGTTTCTTCACTTCTTCCTTGGGCACAGTGACGGTAAGAACACCATTCTCCATGGTCGCCTTTACTTGATCCATCTTAGCATTCTCTGGCAGCCTGAACCTCTTTAAAAACTTACCACTGCTCCTTTCTATCCTATGCCATTTGTCCTTCTTTTCTTCCTGCTCCTTGCTCCTCTCCCCGCTTATCTGAAGCACGTTTCCTTCCTCCACTTCCACTTTCACTTCTTCCTTCTTTATTCCTGGCATGTCCGCTTTGAATATGTGTGCCTCTGGTGTTTCTTTCCAGTCGATGCGAGTGTTGGCAAGAGCAGCAGTCTCGCTGCTCAAGGAGGTGCCACCTTGAATGTCTTTGCCGAATGGCCAGTCATGGAATGGATCCCATACGTCAAGCAAAAATGGATCAAACACGTTGCTCCTTTGTCCAAAGATGCGTGGAATCAATGCCATCTTTAAGCGAACTGGATTAGGGTTTGGAATCGAAAAGCTTGAAATTGCGTCGATTGCTCTGCTCGCGTATTATTCTCTGATGAGGAAACCTTTGCTAAGAATCGGATTATATACCCGATGAAATGGAGGCGCCTTGAATTCTCTGGAGAGGGCATGGATGCCGTTTTGAGGATATTCTCGAAGGAAATATGTTGTTTTCTTCTTGAAAGTTCTGGCGTTCCTGTTATATACTCTTCTAAGAAGCTCTAAGCCACTTGCAAATTTAATGGGCCGATTCTGCCGGGAAAGTTGGGCCTTCGGGCCTAAACTTGTATTTTTTAGAGCCGCAGCCTTAATCTTTAAATAAATTGTGTTAATCGTGCTTCTTGACTTGGACTCCTTTGAATATTGAACTTAATTTTTGAATATTATCAAGTTTGGATGAAGATTAAAGATGAAATTGGATATGATTGTATATGTTATTAGTTGTACCCTTTGATTTTCGTTATCATTAGCGTGTTATCTTGCTTTTCTCCGTTTTAATAATTAAATAACTATTAAAAAAATTTGTCTTATTATTCAAAAAATAAAATAAATTTATCTTTTTTATTTTAATATGAATGTACCATACACGTAGAAACTGATATACATTGATGATTTATTAGTTGAATTAACAAATATTAGTTAATGGAATTCGTTTAAATAAGTAAAATTTAAAATGGAGGAATTATGGAAAATGACAAACTTTGAATAAGAAAAATTAGACTAAAGAACATCAAGTTTAATTTTTAGACCGATGGACAAATTGTAGTAATAATCACATTATATTCAACGTTTACACTATTCAAAATAATTATAAAGCAATAATAAAATTAACGAGTTGTGTGCTGAAATTTCATTGATATGCATTTGCGAGCGGCTTATGCACTTGGATTATGTTTGTGCATTCATCAAGCATGAATGAGGTACTCGGCTTTATTCTTTTAACGTCATCAAGGTAATTCGACGCATTCAAAATTAATACAATTTGAATTCGGATCGAGGAAGAGGAATCAAATCCGTTTAACTTTTCTTATGAAAGATTTTCCTTGCGCTGAATGTGCCTGTGTCGCTCCTTCCTTGAAACTAACTTCGAACTTCCAAAAGTGACATTTCTAGCCGTTGCTCCAATTCATTTTCTTATTATTGATAAGTTTAATGACCTTGTTCACTGATTCCTTCTGTTCGTTCTGCTCAATAGCAAATTGTAACTAATGATGATAGGTGTATAAATAATAGACATAACACGTAATGGAAACCAATTGGCATAAACTAGTGTTATGGATAAAGTATGTAATTTTCTGGTCACCAGAACGTTAATCCGACCCCATCCTCGTTATAACCCATGTGATTGATTTGGAAAGACAAGTATTGGTAGAATGCGGGAAGTACGGGAGGAAAGATTTCCTCTTGCATGCTCTGCGCTGACAAGGGAGCTAGATATCCAGTGTAACGACCCGAAAATTTCGCGCATTTAATTTGGTTGAATTATTAAGTTTTGTAGTTTAATTTAGTAAATGGTAACTTATAACCTATTTATAGTAATTCGAATTTAATCCGAATGAATTAAGTTGAAAGAGATGCTTACCTGGAATTTAATATGAGAAATTTAAGAAAGTATTAATTTGATTTAATGCAATAAAAGTTTGTAAATGGTAATTGGAATATAATTAAGGAATCATATTTGTGCAAGTAATAATTTATGACTTGGATGAAATTCCAATTCAATTAAATCATGTAAATGTTATGATTTGATTTTATGGAGTATTTGAAAAACAAATGTAAGGATTTGATTAATATATATGTATTTATTTAGGTTATTGAATAAATTAATAGTAATAAATACCAACATTGAATTGTAACAAATATAATTAATATTACAAGTGGGTGAACGTAAAGATAAGTGTTAGGAGTGTTGGAATAGGTATATTAGAATAACTATAAAGTGTAAATGTAAGTATTTATAGCGACATGAATTATTGAAGGAAAATAATTGGAAAACGGGGTTTGGGCTAAGGAAATGTTATTGATTGTTTTGAAACCTTATTTATTAAAATTATTTTAGCATAAGCAAAACCAATGCAATTATTTAATTTATCAATAATAAATAGTAATCAATGCAAATTTATGTAACAATAGAATGTGAAGTTTGGGGAATAGACGCAAAGTTATAAATGAGTTGTTAAAAAGTATGCATAATAAGTGCAAATTTAATAAATCAATGGGAGTATAGATTTAAAGTATAGAAAGTGATATTTTTAGTTTAATTTAAAGTATTGCAAAAGAAATGAAATTTACATTTAAATATTACGTTTATAGAGATTAAACTAAAATTCAAGGACTTTAAAAATATAGATTTTGAATCCAACATGGAATCCATCTACTTAAAAACTTATAGATGGGATAAACATTGATTATTTAATTTAATAGGAATTTTTGGGAACTTAATTTATAACTTTGAATATAAATGGAATTGAAGATGGGACACTGCAATTGATAAATTTATCTTCTCTAAATTGATAATAAAATTTTGTTTAAATAATTGCATATGATTTGAAAAGTATATAGGTGATAAATTATCGATTCTATAACTGAAATATTTAATTTGGATTTATTTACAAATTCTTAATTTATTTAGTTAATATAAAAATAGTCATTTTGGCCACGGACTCGGATTTCGATGAAACCAGTTTCATCGGATCAGTATCAGTGACTTTTTGTAGGGTTTCAAGTTTCGTATCGATCGGACCTGTCGTTTGATCGTACGAACGCGAAACGCCTTGAAATCGATTTAATTGAAATCAATTTGAGAATTTTGTTTTCAGCATAACTTCTTCATACGATCAAATTTGGACGTGAAACTTTTTCCATCGCGTTCAGAATATTTTAAAACACCTATTTGGATATATGGGTTTAACAAATTTCGTTCCGGGGTCAGAACGGGCTTTTTGGGCCAACTACCGTTTAGCACGTTTATAATTCGTGCCCACCTATTCTATTGCAGTTTGTCTATAAATAGGCTGTGATAAACCCTAGCCTCCATTCTATGCTCATTTCTTGTATGTTCATTTCTTCAACTCTTTCTCTTCCTCAATGGATGCAAATTTCAGATCCAATTTCAAATACAAATCAAAGCTAAAATTTCAAACACCTCAGAAAATTCTCAAAAAAAATACATATGTCATAGTTCTTGAAGAGCGTAATCTGCTGGTACTGTCCGTTTCTCGATTGGAGTTTCTGTGTGTCCAGATCAGGGCCAATTATTTTCGGTCGTTTATTATCACCACGACGAACTTCGTCAGATCGTCAAACCTTTTCTGGGTTTGATGGAGAGTGACATGAGATTCACATCGGTGTCTTTGGTTTGGGATTTCAACGGCTGGATCTCGTGCATCTCTCGACTTAGGGTTTTAAAGCATGGTGGCGGCGGCAGCACGGTGGAGTGGCGCGACCACGTGGCCGAGGCAGCTGGGTCGGGGAAGCACGGTGGAAGTGTTGCTGTGGTCTCGGTGGCGTTTTAGGGGCGGTAAGGCGAGGTCAAAGTACGGTCAACGAATAGGAGTTGGGTTTCACAGGCACGGGTTCCTTCGTGTATTGGGAAGATGACTGTAGCGTGCAAAAAAAAAGGGACAGTGACGTGGCTCTCTCGTTTAGGGTGAGTTATTATTAAGTATGGTTTTAATTTTTATTTTTGATTTCAATCGATTTAAATCGAATATCTTCCACTTACGTTATCCGTTTCACGCGAATTTTTTTTTGTTAGGATCGAAATTAAATTCCAGATTTTTTGACACTGGTTTGGACAGATTTGGAAACCGTCGAATTTTTGGGTTGAAATTGGATTTAAATTCAATTTAAATTCAAAAGGTGAGTGTTTTAACCCACTCACAACTTCTAAAACTTCTTATGTCTGTTAAATTAATTTTAGATATGAGTAGAAATTTGTTTATGACTGTTTGGTATGTTTTATTCATTATCTCTGTTAAATTGCATTTATTTAATGTAACTGCTAATTTATTTTATTTATTGCATATAAATTTGACAGTTAGAATTTATTTATTTGCATATTAACTGCCAGTCATAATTATGTTAAATTTTTATTTCATATCAACTGACAGTTAAATTTGAATTTATTTTTGCATATAAACTGCTAGTAACAGTTATTAAATTTATTATTGAATATAAAATGTTAGTTAATACATGTTATTTATTACCTGTATAATTTATATGCTCTATATCGATGATTGTTTAAATTGGATGATGATTGCAAATAATGGTTGATGATTGATATTTGGATGAATGAATGCTATATTTTATATTGTATAAACTGCAAGTTATCATGCATTTCATTCATTCGGGATTGCGGTTTGAAATGATATACAACCGCATTTTTATTTTAAATTGCGGGTTGAAATGATAAACATCCGTATCACTTGACCATAGGGTAGAAAAGTTTATACAGGCACCGCGGTATATATATATATATATATATATATATATATATAATTATTATTTTTAAAATGTTTTTCTATGGTTTTTGCAAAGCTATATATATGGTTTATGGGTTTTTGATTTGGTTATTAATAAAGATTATTTATATATAGTAATTTCCAGTTTTAAGCTTTGTATAAATTGTTTTGAAGTATAAAATAAAGTTTGATTTTTAAGATCAAATACGATTAAGCATTTATTTAAAATTTAAGTTCTGGAGTTTTATTGACTTAAATGAGAATAAGGTCGGAAGATGAATATTGAGTAAAATTTGGAATTAAATAAAAAGGTTATTAATTTTTAAAGGGTATGATTTTTATAACTTGATTTTTGTGTAGAGTGATTTAAATGAATATATCAAGTTTAATAAATTGAAAGATTATCCAGTTATGTGAAGTTAAAGGTTTTACTTAAATTATATTGAATTCATTAAGTAAACATTTCAAGTCTAAATAAGAAGTAATTGAATTTGATACGTATGGATTTGTCAAATGAGTTGTTTTTTTTGAAATGGTGAAATATTTAAAGCCTTGAAACATAAGAATTGAAAGGGTATTTGGAAGTGTAAATCGATATTTGAAATTGATTTGTGAAATCTAAAGAAGCTATTTTGTTTTATAAAAGTAGTTTAATATTTAACCATTTAAGAGATGGAAATTTGTTTCAAAGCTATGTTTTTTAAGGTAGTATAATTTGAAATTTTATATTCAAGAGTTTTGACCTCTAAATGTTTACTTTGAAAACCCTATGATTTTGGAAAGTATATATATTGGAATAAAATGATATCGTATTAATTCGGGTTTTAAAAGGAAATGATATCATATTTATATGGTTTTGAAATGGATATTTTATTCTGGTTTTAAAGTATAATTATTTTAAATGACCGCGGTGTTATAATAACAATTGGTTGGCAAAGAGACCGGGATCGGATATGGACACACTCTCTGTCGATACCGAAAACTACTTTGACTAACCGTGTACACGGTGGAGATTCCAGAATGAAGTAGATTGGTGGCGGCGTTTCGTGTAAGGTAAATACGTGGACCCAACTCCCGTGAGTTGGCATAAGGTGGCTAAAACAGGAGCGATTGACGGGTTAATGAGGTAGCACCTCTGATCGGACACTTCCCTTCGATACTATTCTCTGACTTTGGATTTTTCGGTGGCCACCTTCACTTTTGATTTCTTTGATGTGGGGAGTTTGTTCGAGGTGGGCGGCAGCTGCGTGCTGCGCGTTTCCATCGGCCCGGAAGCGTAATTGGTATATCTACCCTGGCATTGCCTAGTTGTGCCGTGTCACCTACCCTAGCGCGCCTTATACGATTTTGTTTTGTACCATACCTATGGAGTACCCTCTGACGACGCCCAGTACGGGGGAGATTACGGTACTGTATAGACTATGAGAATATATAAATGTGTTAAGGTGGAAAATGTAAAGCCTTAACGCTATTTAAAAGTAAGTTTATTTTACAATTAGACACTATTATAATAGCGCAATATACTACATAGTAAATAGTTTAACGGATCCTTAGGAGATGTAAATCCCGAGCATCTCTTGAGTTACTGCACTCATATTTATTTCTGTTAATTTAACTCACATAAGATCTTTTAGTTCTGACTCGAGTGTTTTTGTCTCTTCAAATTCGCTCGGGTCAGTCCGAGCGTTTCAGGATTTGAAGATTTAGCTCTGGAGGACGAAGACGAAGATGTATATTATTATTATTTACACTAGTGCACTACACACTATTCCGCTGCATTGTTATTGGTATGTGTAACTCTGATATGTATTATATAAATGTTTTGTAAACAGATTTATAAACTGTATATTTTATTATTATATTTTATCCTTCCGCTGCGAGATTCTGTTTTTTTATTCCTTCTTGTTTTTTTTACCCCATAACAATCCGCCCTTCCGTATGGTTTGAATCGGTATGTGTGTCGATTTTAAATCGTGCGAAAAGGCGGGACGTTACATCCAAGGAATGATATTGGTTCTAAGCTGTTATTCTTAGTCGGTATATATATGTTTTATTATACTTTATTATTCCATTATGAGTCCTTATTGATAAATCTCTAATATTTCTTATGTTTATTTCATGTTGCCAAAATCAAAGATCTATACCCTAATGGACTTTGATTTTTCAATTTAGTTAAAAAATGGGGCCTATTAGGGTTGTTACAATATGTATGTATATTACCATTCCCGTTGTGATATCAATACCTTTGTCATCATTTACTTGTACATGTTCTTGATATATGAGCTATTTAATTCTAGAACTCATGTACATTACCTTGCATCGAGATGAGATAAGTATAATTTTAGACGTATCCAGCTATTGAAAGGTGTAATACTCTGAAAATTAAGCAGAAAATTTAATAAAAGAATTAAATTAAATAAAACAAGGGCGAAAATATTTTCACAAACGTTAGAATTTAGCTACAAAAATTGAACCATTGTATTCGTAGCGATTTTCTGAATAATTTCCATATATAACACTTTTGTAATCAGAGTTAATATGGAGGAGTTACGAGCATTTTAAAATTTGAAAATGAAATAAATTAAAATTATAAAAACTTTACCTAATTAAAGACATCCAAGGGTCGACCAATAGCGGTCGACAGGTCAATATAAGCGGTCGATTGGTTGACGTTGATGGTAACAGATTTGAGAAATAAATGGATAAGCGTGATTGGCCAAAAGACTTTACCTACATGCAAAGTAGACGATGAGCATCCAAGATGAAAGTAAATATTCTGCCAAGTGCTCCGTATTAACGTAAAACCCTTATAAATATATACCTAACCCAAACCCTAAGTCATTAGAAAATTATAAGTATAAAGAAACTCTATCAAAATCTCTTCTTCTCTACTTATAAAATTTCTTTAAAAATAAAATTAAATAAGAAGTATACTATAAAATCGGATCGGGTCAGATCAAGGAAGGGGAAAGTTATGAATATCGAATTCCGTACAGAAAATAGGATTAGAGCTTAGATCAAAGATAAGTATGAACATTTTAATAAGTTTGATTAATTGTAGTTAATTTTAGTTTGCACTATCTGACCAAGGATGTTAGTGTTAAATTGTAAACCCTACTTGTTCATACCTTAATATGATAATAAATTAAAAAATGTAAACCTATTAAATAAGAATAAATATAGATTACATCCATGTTTAAATCAAGTAAAAATCCCTATAAATTGTTAATGATAAGTTAAACTAATATATTTAAACTTGTGTAAATCTATGAATTTAAATTAAATAAGAAGTAGGGTAAATTGAGAAAATTGTATTACTGTAAATTGAATGTTAGAGTTCATTGTCGAAGTCCCAATACTGAAGAAACTAATACAAAATTTAAATCAAATAAATCTTAAGAAAAATCCAAAATTTTACGATCATTCAACCCGAATGGTAGACTACAAGCGATTGACCAATAGGATATAGTGATCGATCAATAGATGACCCATATGCATAATTTGAACCTTGGCCTACGGTGCAGGTTCAAAATAAAAACATTAGTAGTATGTATAAATATATTATATACATATAAGTGGATGTTAAAGAAAGTAGAGAAGGTAGTTCCTTTTGAGACGATGCTAGGACGTTATGTTGTTGGGTGTATGTTATTTACTCAATATGGGGTCTATTATTTAACTTGGAGCGATTGTCTCACAAATTGCACTCATATGAGGTTCTACGATGGACGCATAGCACTAATTAGTGTTAATGAAGTGTGGGGGACCGGCTTTTGATCGGTATGTCGAGGGTAGGTTGTTACATTTGGTATCAGGGCTAGGTCTAAAATTCCTTAAGGAAAGGGTGTATTGAGAGGGCGTACTTAAAAAAGTTTTCGAAAAAGAATAGTTTCTCAAAATGTTTTTCCATAAAGTTTTTGAAATGGGTTTTTTCAAAGTGTGTGTGTGTCTACATATATTTTCCAAAAAAAATTATACAAGCATGATCTCTCTCTTATCCTTGCATATGCTATATGTGAAAAGTTGCTAATAAAGTTCTTAAAAATCATGGATAGAATATAAGAGATCCTACAGGTTTGGGGTCATGCGACGCGACCGATATTCCATGCGTGAACGTCTCGATTTGGTTCCGCTGGTATCTTCAAGTGTGGGGACAAGCCGAGCTTGATCCCATTGGAGTACCTACGAGGAGAGCGATAGGTGCAATTCCTATCGACCCATTCGCCATCAAATTTGCTAAGTTATGCAATGGTTTTTCGAGCCTTAGAGGAAAGCCGTATAAGGAGATTGAGTCATATGCTGATTCGAAGGCATAGATTCATAATTGTGAGAGGAATTTTGGGTTGATGAGTCTTGCTGATAAGGTGAGGAGGTAGCTAGCTACTTGATAGTTATGAGGGGAGGCCCTGAGTTGGTAGGAGGTAGTTGAGACATAGACTAATGGAGGAGAGATCATTTGGGTGATTTTTAGAGATGTTTTGAGATATAATTTCTATCCAGAGCTGAAGAGGGAGTATAGTTAGAGAAGTTTATTCATCTAAAGTAAGGAGGCATGTCACTAAAGCAGTATGTAAATCAATTCAATGAGTTGGCTAGGTTTGAGTTAGAGTTGATCAATACCCAACATAAAAAGGCTATAAAGTTTGCTAAAGGACTAAACCAACCCCTTCAAGGTTTAGTTCTAAATCATATTCTCGTGGGTGCTACATATGAGGGTGTTTGCATCAAAAATTGACACAAACACCCAATAGAGATTTTATAGAGGAATAAATGAAGAAAAATAAATGTAAACAAAGAGAATATAGCAGTGACGTAACAAGGAATAAGAAAATAAGAGATACACAACAATTTATGGTAGTTCGGCGTTGTTTGCCTACATCCACTTTGAAGAGATAACTTTATTAATAAATTTGTAAACTAAAGTACAATAGAGATCGGATTAGAATCCTTAGTTATAAAAGAGTACAAAGCAATACGCAACTTAAATAGTCCTGAAAATATTTGTAGTATGTATAAATATATTATATACAGAAGTGGATGTTAGAGATAGTAGAGAAGCTAGTTCCTTTTGAGACGATGCTAGGATGTTATGTGGTTTGGTATATGCTATTACTCAATATGAGGTCGATTATTCAACTCGGAGCGATTCTCTCACAAATTGCATTCACATGAGGTTCTACGATGGGCGCATAACACTGATTAGTGTTAATGAAGTGTGGGGCTCAGCTTTGGATCAGTATGTCGAGAGCGTAGATTGTTACATTTGGTATCGGAGGTAGGTCTAAAATTCCTTAAAGAAAGGGTGTATTGAAAGGGCGTACTTGAAAAAGTTTTCGAAAAAGAATAGTTTCTCAAAATGTTTTTCCATAAAGTTTTTGAAATGGGTTTTTTCAAAGTGTGTGTATATATATAGATAAAAGTTTTCTAATTTTTTTTATAGAAGCATGATCTCTCTCTTATCCTTGCCTATGCTATATGTGAAAGTTGCTAATAAATTTCTTAAAAATCATAGATAGAAGATAAGCGATCCTACAGGTTTGGGATCATGCGATGCAACCGAGATTCCAGGCATGAACGTCCCGATTTGGTTCTACGGGTATCTTCAAGCATGGGGACAAGCCAGTTTGGTCCCATTAGAGTACCTACGAGGAGAGCGATAGGTGCAGTTCCTGTCGATCCATCCACCATCGATTTTGCTAAGTTATGCAATGATTTTTCGAGCCTTAGAGGAAAGCCGTATATGGGGGCTGAGTTATATGTTGATTCGAGGGCATAGATTCATAATTTGAGAGGATTTTTGGGTTGATGGGTCTTACTGATAAGGTGAGGAGGCTGCTAACTACTTGATAGTTACAGGTGGAGGCCCTGAGTTAGTAGGAGGTAGTTGAGACATAGACTAATGGGAGATCATTTGGGTGAGCTTCAAAGATGTTTTGAGATAAAATTTCTATCTAGAGCTGAAGAGGGAGTGTAGTTAGAGAAGTTTATTCATCTGAAGCAAAGAGGCATGTCACTAAAGCAGTATGTCAATCAATTCAACGAGTTAGCTAGGTTTGAGATGGAGTTAATCAATACCCCTTATGAATAGGCCATGAAGTTTGCAAAAGGACTAAACCAACCCCTTCAAGGTTTAGTTCTAAATCATATTCCCACGGGTGCTACATATGAGGGCGTTTGCATCAAAAATTGACACAAACACCCAATAGAGATTTTATAGAGGAATAAATAAAGAATAACGAATGTAAACAAAGAGAGTATAGCAGTGAAGTAATAAGGAATAAGCAAATAATAGAGATACAACAATTTATAGTGGTTCGACGTTGTTTGCCTACATTCGCTTTGAAGAGATAACTTTATTAATCAATTTGTAAACTGAGTACAATAGGGATCAGATTAGAATCCTTGGTTACAAAAGAGTACAAAGCTATGCAGCATAAAAAGTCTTGAAAATGAACAATCAAGTTTGTATTTATAAAGGAAGACGGTAAAATATCTTCTTAAAAATTCGGTAGAAGGATCTCCAGAGCCATAGAGGCCTATAGAAGTGATCGCATGGCCCAATCCCAATAAATAGGTATCAAGGCCGATCCTTATTTTGGAGGAGTTCGGAGGTTCGATTCTTATAAAAGCTTTTTCATGTTGTAATATACTTAGCCTCCAAGTTTTATGTCAATTGGATTAGTAGAACTTGAGTTATTGATCAATCTTGTTGCAACGGGTTGTGTAGCCCGATTCTGGTCGATCCCACTAGAGAGAAGAGCATCGATCCCTCTTTCTTGCTCCTTTTGGGGTGAGATCCCTAATGTGGAATCCCTAGGGTCCCTACATCATGTTTCCAAAATTTCATATACATTGAACTTCTAGATTTTGAGATATCGGCTGTTTTCCATCGGGTTGCGCTTGCTTAGCTAAATTAATCTGATCCCTTTGGTTAGGAGGTATCATACCCGATCCCTTTTCTAGATTTGACCATATTCCATACATAGAATGTATTGTATAGCATATCCCTTGATTCCGTTCGATCACGACTTCATATTACCATCTGTACTTGATTTCTAGACCCTACAGTCATTGCTCTAGGCATACTGTCCATGATGACAGTCGAGTCTAATTTGTCCAGTTAGTTATGATATAGCTGGTCAAAATACCGAGTTACACTTGCCCCCAAAGTATGCCTTGTGTTGAAGATGACGTGCTTTGAATCGAAGCAAGTTAGAGCCGATGAAAAGTAATCCATCCAGTTTTATGAATAGTCGCTATCCTTCTATTGAATTATTTTCCTAAAGTGTCATGTCTCTCTTTCGTTATCATGATGCTTGGTCGATTTCCAACCGTATAAATTCAAAATTATATTCTGTCGGTTGCTATCTATGTCCGATTCTATATGGTTAGTAAGCTTTGATTATCTCATCCAGTCAAGACCTTGAAAGCTTCAGGTGAGAATTCAATTTTTGGCGATTTCAAAAATTGAATTTTTAGAATATACACGTGGATGTTCTGGTACAAGTTCTTGTCGTTGGCTCCTGGATGCATTTGCACACTCATGGGTTGTCGTCAATTTTCATTAACTTAGATGTAATTTCATTGCACTTATGTTTTTTATAAATAATAGGGATCGGAATTTTTCTAACTGATCCCTTTTCCCTCTTTTCCTCCTCCATTTTTTATATATACATGGACACATAGGGATAAGATGGCTGCCCCTTGAATAGGGTTCGTATCCAATCCTTTTTTGAGGACTTCTGACTTTATGAAGAAGAGTAAGTAAGCCGATCCCTCTAGCCTCATATATAAACTAATATTTCCCTCTTCATCCATTACTTTACTTCATTTTTTTCTTGCTTTCATTTCCTTCAACATCGAATCCTCTCCTCCTACCTTAGATTCGACCCCTTTCTTCCTCCCTTTGAAACTATCACCATCTCTATCACCTAATCCACCGCCCTCTTAAATTTGAGAACATTCCTCACCCTCACCTTGAATTGAAATTCATCCCATCTCATGCATGACAATCCATACTCATTTACATATAGATAGTTTTCGATTTGCATATGATTTTGATTCATGGTGAAATGATGGGTTCGATCATGCCATGGGTTGAATTAGGTTAAGAAAAGGAGAAGGTGGCGACATTGGGTTCATTGAGGTGGTAGAAGAGGAGAAGGAAAGGAGTGAAGCGTGAAGGAAGTATGGGAATCGATCATGTGTCGTGTGCGGAGCATGGAGGGATCGATCATGATGGAGTATGGAAGGACCGGTTGTGATGGAGTATGGAGGGATCAGTCGTTGATGTATATGGGAGAGAGGGATCGGTATTGTGTGTTGCTTAAGGGATCAAAGTAAAGTTTAAGGGAAGTGTGAAAATGGCTAAGCTTAGAGATCGGTGCAGATGCAAGTCATAGGGATCGATTAAGTTGATTGAGCATAAGGATCGGCTATGAATAGGGATCGGTCATGTTGGATCGGTTTTTTACTTTATAAGAGGGTTTGACTATGGGGACTTAGCCGATTTCAGGCCCTTGAACCAAGTTTTAACCCTTAAAAAACCACTACATATAGACCTGTACGAATAATTATAACTAATCCAATCTTAATGAACTTGAACGTATGACTATAACAAACAACAGGACTTGGATATCTAACTTTGAATATGAAATTGAACAACTAAACTTTTGGGACTTTGATATGGACTGCAACTTAGAGTAAGTACTTCAGTAATGAACTTTATACTTCAACAAGTCGATAGTCGATCCCAAAGCTTACACAACCGATCAATGTAAATGCTAGTTGAGATAATCAGCGATGACGGTCACTCTAGTCGGAATCTAAAGTCTCGTCACTACTTTTGCTTTTAATTTGGAATAGTTTATCTTTGCACTGCACAACTTTGCACCACACTAGTTTACACTTCGCACGGGGAGGCAAATAAAATTTTCTAATCTTGATTATCTACTGAGTTTAGTTGATATGGGCTCTAGACATTTAGGGTGTTCAGCCATAATGTCATCTAGACAACCTTCAACGCACAACAATCCTGGTGTCGAGTCGAGTTCTATGACTATATCTAGTAGACTTTCTCCTGAACATCAAACTGAGAAACCGGAGAGTTTAGGTTCATTGGTCGACCTTTTCTCTGACGTTCCCATCCTTCTGGTGGAAGAGATAATCTCGCCCTTAACATTTTAGAGGGTGCTGCATTTTTGGATAACCCAATGATTCCCAGGCCTCCAGAATTGGTGAAACTCCTCTCCGTACGCTATGCTCTAAACATAGGATTTCGTCTAAAGATGTTCTAGTCCCTTCAGGGAACAAAAGAGCCCACTTGCTCCCGGAGGGGTATACGACATGTAATAAATTTATGTGTTAGGCCGGATGTGTGTCGCCTTTTAGTTCATTTATTCGAGAGATGCTAAATTATCTGGGAATAGCTTCTGCTCAGTTGCATCTAAACAGCTACGTTTTCTTCACGTCACCTTTTTATTATTTGTGGATGTTCTATTCTGTCTACATCTCCTGAAGACATCTGGTTCATCCATAACTTTTAGCGGTAGACGGAAAGTCTTTCTTATACTTTCCTCAAGCCCGCGTCCAACAATCAAGTCTTACCAGTGCTTTGAATAAGCTTAGTGTCTTTAAGCATGAACACTTCTACATTTGTTGTGTGCCCGGCTTTGCGGGGGGATGGTTGGAAGGACGTAAGTGTTGCCCTCACTTTTTTTTCAAATGCTTATGTCCAAGTCATATCCTGAACTAACAAATACTCTAAAAATTTATAGGTATCCATCCACAACCCAAAGGAGATAATTATTTAAGGGCGGTTTCTGCAATTCATGCTACCCCAGTAGAAGACAGGGACATTAGATCACTCGTAACTGATGAGTGATTATCTCTTTTCAGTCTTCTAAATGAGGGTTGCAGCATCAGACTTCCGGGAAGCATTGCACTGTGAAGGAATGTTGCAGAACAATGTGGCGGCACTGATAGACCTATCGTTCCCCTAATTGAGGAGGTTCAGGACAATTTTGAAGAAGGTGAAATTTGAAGTGATGAATCCAATAAGCCTTGAAATGATGATGTAGGTTCAGGAAGCACGCCTATGGTTGAATCATCATAGGGCACGCAATCTCATGCGACGATAAGAAAAGAAAAAAGCTAGAGTACAAACCCTGTATGAGAAATACTTCTAAAGTATGAGTTCATCATCACCTCTGTTGAAGAAAAGTCTTCCTCACAGTCTTTAGAAAGTTCGATGAAAGAAATTCTCGAGTCTCCCGATCACCGACGATATTAAGGCCTTTGACTTTCCCAATATTGGTGTTGGGGGGCTTAACTCTCCCACCTGGACTGGTGATGACATTCCTCCCACTAGCAAAGGGGAAATCACTCCGATAAGCAAGGCTATAGTAACTGGTCCATCGGTGGGACACTAGGACACTCACAATCATGCGCACTTCACTGCATGGTTTTTGTCTATCTTTTATTTTATGGTTACTTATATGCTCTGTCTAGTTTGCAGGTGATATATCTCATTCTCGTGCTTTGATCGCTTGAGAGGCTCCTTAACACAGTATGGGTCTAGTCGTGGTCCAGACTCGGGCAGGCGTCGAGAAATAGATGATAGCCTAGAAAGAAGTCATCATTCGAGGGAGACTTCATCCTCTAAACAAAAGTCCAAATATCAATCATCTCATTAGGATATTTAGCCCAATCCTCCTGTACATATCAGCGATCAGGCCTCTTTTCATGTTTCCCAAACTGTTGTGCTACCCAACCATCATTCAGCTTCATTTAGTTCTCGACAGCCTCGCGGTCATTGGTTGAGCAAACGTCCAATTGTTACTTCTGTTCCATCTTTGACTACTACAGCTCCTAAAGCCTCTACGTCGGAACAATTGGCCGAAATTAAGGTCAAATTTCTAAAAATCTGCTTTGATGGGCTAAAGTTTCTTCCCTATCCATATAATTCTAGAAAGTGCTAAATTGAGTTCGCTGGCGTCTGTCAACGGTATTTTTGTAAAGAATGAAGCATTTCAGCACTTAGCTGAGAAAATCTTCAAGGTGTCTACTGAAAGGAGATATGAAATCGATCGTTTTAAGTTGGAGTTGATCCATGATAAATAAATAATCAAACATCAAGATGAGGAGATCACAAAGTTGACCGTGAATTAGCCGCGACAAAGAAGAGTGCTAAAGAAACATCTAAAGTAGTTAATCGTTTGGAAATGGCTCACCAAAAGGAGCCGGACATTGTCCTTAGCTGCAGTAGTGTGCTTACTATGGAGAAGGACGTACTGCAAAAGGAGAAAGAAATTTTAGTTCACCGCATTCTAGAACTCGAGGAGTTTCTTAAGAAAGAGAAGAAAGAAAAAGTTGAGGCTTAGGAGGAGTCTCAAAGGTATTGTGAAGAGGCTGTCAAGGCTCGGAAGTTGGAATTTAAACTCGACGAGCAGCTCACTCAAACTGAAGCCTTTAAGGAAGAGGCGAGGGAAGCTGGCCGTAATGAAGTTAGAGAGAAAATTAAGGCCTAGTCGGAGGATGCTAAAGAGGCTAGTCGAAATGAGATTAAGGACATATTCGATCCTTTGATTGTTGAATACAATGTCAAGGTCCTAATCCATCGTGACTTGAGGTTTCTTGTAGCGGGCTACCTCGAATCGTTTGTCGATGTTTGGGAATATATCGTTGAAAGTAGGAAGAAAGCCCTTGTCGAAACTGATTTAGATGAGGAAAAACTGGTATGAGAAATCCTTTATGGGAATGAACCTTTAGATCTTGCCGCTATAAGGAACCGATACTTTGATATTTTGGCACCCTCTAGCAAAGAGAAAGACATTGCTAAAGCCTCTAAGTTCGATCCTAAAGATTCCCCTTCACTTCAACTAGCCGAAGCATCAATTTCACTTGGCCTGGGACAGGATCCGAGCTATGATATGGATAGACACAGTTATAAGTCAAAGGTGTTGACTCCTATTCAAGAAGGAAGCGCTCTAGCAACAGCTGAAAGTTAGCCGGACACAAGTATCCCACTCTATTCTCTATTACTCGAGAGGTTTCGTTCTTCATGCCTAATATTTCTGGGCTTGTTTGCTTGTTCCCATGAATCTGGAGATCTTTTGGCTCCCAGCCAAACTTCAGGAAGCGGTGTCGCTAAGGAGCAACAACCGACAATCATTGAAATCTGATGGCTACCAACATTCCAAGGCACGATGATTAAGTTATTGGAATCTTGCTAATGAAAAGGCCGATGATCAGCCACTACAAGATGAATCTGATGATGTTATTATCATAGGTGCCTTTGAACACACTGATGATCTCATCTTAAAGGATTTCATCGAGAGGGAGGAATATTTGAAGAAAAAAGCTAAAGATGAACTTTTGATGTAGACATCGATGATCCAAATCTCATCCCACTGCAGGTCATTCCACTCGGTGGGTCGGTTCCCGGAGGACTTCCTTCAACATCTGAAAACTCTCCTGTCAGAGGTGGTAAAGGAAGTGGTGAAGAATCGAAGAAAGGAATGGACGAAGGCTCGAGTGGGTCCACTCTAAAGAAACTGAAAAGGGAGAAGAAGCAAAAGAAGTAGTCGTCACGTCGGCTTAGTTTGTATATAGCTTGTGCAGCTATTTTTCTTTTTGTTGACTGTGTTTGTGCGGGTACATCCTCCTCCTTTAGATAAACTTAGACTATGATTCCAAGTTTAATGTGTAAATAATAGTTCTTTATTTTCTGTTGAACTCTTACATGAACTTTTTTAAGTAGTCGAGTTATTACTTTTTCATTCAATGTACTTGTAATTCATTGCTCGTTGATTTAGATAACCATTCATTAATTTTACTCCATGCCACCATATGGTCATGGCCTCAAGTTGTACCAAACCATTGGTTCGAGCACTAGTACTACACTGTTGAATTCAATGGTTAATTGATTATACTCTTGCCCCCAGTCTTGGGTTAGAGGAGTTAGATAGAGGATGGTCGAATTCCATCCTCAGTGAATTTATACTCCCCCTATCGGTTTCAGGTCAGAGTTTATGGAATAGTAAGTGGTCGAACCACACTCATCTATTTGTTATACTCATACAGAACTCTAGGGATAAGAGTTGGGTTGGCGGGTGGTAGAATCGCACCTAAATTGTGTTTATATTCCACTCCACACTCTAGAGACTTAGAGTTATTTTGGAAAAGAGTTGGACCGTCCTTTCCTTAATTGATAGATTTGCCCCCAAGTCCAAGGTGTAACTTAGCAAGCGATCGGCCGTGCCATGATCGATTTTGATTCATGTATGTCCCATCACTTAATGGGATTAATTTGATTATCAGATGGTCAAGTCATATCCATTTCTCGTTAGGTACTCCATCCATCGGCTTGTGAGTGAGAATCGTTGAATGAATGGTACCACATTCATTCTATTTAGTACAATCGTGAACTTGTGTAATCGGCTGGCTTCAAACTCTGAAAACCTACTCGAACATGTCAATATTTGTTAGTCGGGTATCGTAACTAATATGTAACACAATAGCAATCACAAATATGAAGGAAATTTCAAACTTCATTTGCTAAATGGAAAGAAATGATAGAATTTGTCTTATTAAATACTTAGAAAATCAATGCTAAAGAAAATTTGAAAAATGAACATAAGTGAATGAAAAAATGTAAACTAAGTAAAATAGCATCGTAAATGCTCGTTATTCCACTCCTTTGGGAGTGTGATGCCATCAACAGTCGCTAGCTTGAAAGTTCCTTCTCCAAGCCTCTGTTCAATGATGTATGGTCCTTTCCAAGTAGGATTCATGTGTGATGGGATAGGAAAAAATCATTTCAAGACGAGATTGAAAGTGACTATACTAAAGGATCGTATAATATGTATAAATTACTTGTGCAGACTAATAAATAAGATTGTAAAAATTAAAGCAGTAAAGAAAAAGACACCAAAGATTTTTATGCTGGTACGAACTACCATTTTACGTCTAGTCCTATCCTTCTGAAATTACAGCTAGCAACCCTCGTTTAACCCGAAGGAACATGTATTTGACTGCCTGAGCAATAGAATAGGACTTTGACCGCAAAACAGGACTTTGACCGCCTAAGCAACCGAACATGACTTTTATTACAGACTGGATTTTGTGTGTGTTCCGAATAACACGGATTTGTCACTTGTAGTACATCCTTCCTATAATCTTATCCTCAATGTAGATGTGTATATTTATGTGCGTATGAAGAATAGGAAGTATAATATTGCTTGAAGAATATGAAAATGAATACGTAAGCAGTGATTGTATGAAAGCTTGTATATATTGAACTCAAGAATGCTAAGTGCTATAGATCAAAAGAGAATAGAAAATTAGGTGATTGGATCTATGAATCTTAAGTGTATATATAGTGTGTGACGAGATATGACTTCTAGAAATCAACGTCTATTAGAATCTAAGAGTTGTGACCTTCCAGTAAGAAGGAATCCTTTGATCAAAAGAAGTGTCTTTTAGAGAAAAATGACAGTTGCATATTCAGTCTACTGAAACTTGCTTGGGCAGTCGACTGAATTTCAAACATGCACAAAAACATGTACAGTGTCAGTCGATTGACTTAAGCGATTCAGTCGGCTGAATGCTATATATTAAAAAAATTCACTCAGTATCAGTCGACTGAATACTATTTTTCAGTGCATACACAAAACTTTATAAAAAGTATGGTAAAATGAATTTGTGAGTGAAGAGCTTTGAGGATAGGTTTTAATAAAATTCTATATTAGACTGTTTATATATAGACTCAATCAATACGAACCATATTAGAGTTGATGAGCTCTAATTTTCCATAGTCATAGATTTATGAAGATCAGTCGCCTCTTGTCAGCATTCAAAACCTTATGATCCAACAGAGATCACCAATTTCAAAGGTTTTAGGTTTGGACTTTAGTGTTGTAGTATCGAGCAACTCAGTGTAAATGCATAGCTTCCCTCAGATCAGCTTCCTCATGCTTCTCATCTAAAAATCTAGGGATTCTAAAAGGAGATCTCTATACTTTCTAGGATCGTAGTAGGTCACTTGATGAGAAAGGACTACAAGTTTAATTGGAATGATGATTTTGGAGCCGTAAGCAGGGGCAAATGGAGTATGGCCAGTCACAGACTTTTGGGCGGTTCTGTAAGCGCATAATGTTGTTGGGAGTTCATCCATCCACTTACCTCTAGTCTTTTCCAAGCGCTTCTTCGAAATAGGCTTTATGATTTTGTTTACAGCTTTAACTTGTCCATTTTATTGAGAGTGAGCAATTACTGCAAGTCTCTTTTTAATTTGATGCTGTGGACGGAATTCTTTGAATTCAGCGTTGTCGAATTGAGTTCCATTATCAGTTACAATGGCTCATGAAGCCCAAAACGACAAATGATGTTTCAGACAACGAAGTTGACTGCTTTTTTGTCATGATTGTGGCTAAATTCTGCTTTGACCCATCTGGTGAAGTAATCAACTGCTATGATGACGTACTTCACACCACTTTTAGAGATCGATAAGGAACCAATAATATCTATGCCCCATGTGGCAAACTGCCATGGATCTACCATTTGTGTAATTTCTGTTGATGGAGCTCTATGAAATTTCGCATACATCTAGCACTTGTCGCATCACTTAGCGTAGTTGGCAGCATCTCAATTGACGGTTAGCGAGTAATACCCATAACGGAGTATTTTCTTTGCTAGGGTTTGCCCCTAGTGTGATCGCCACATTCCCCTTCATGAACTTCCTTTAGAACTCATTTTATTTCATCATGAGCGATACACCGAAGCAAGAAATGGAAAACTCTTTCTATACATGACTCCTTCTTGAATGTTATATCGTGAATCTTTGTGTAGAATTTGTTGTCTTTCATTCCTCCATTCGGGAAGGACTCCCTGAAATAAATAATCTTTAATCGGAGTAATCCACGGCAGCCTAACAGGCTTTATCCTTAGTACCCATTCGATTTCCATCTGGTTTATGCTTAAAGTGTCTAGTACTTTGACTGGAACCAATCTCATTTGTTGTGCATCCCCAGTGCTAGCAAACTTTGCCAATAAGTTGGCCTCTTTGTTTTGATCTTAAGGAATGTGCGTGATGTCATAATACTCAAAGTCAGTCAACAACTCTTGGACTTGGATGATGTATGGAGCAAGTCGTTGTCCTTTATCTTGGTAATCTCCATGACTTGGTATACCACCAACTAGGAATCACAAAAGATTTAAAGGTATATTATTTCTGGTTCTCTAGAAAGTTGAATACAACAATCAGAGCTTCATACTCAGCTTCGTTGTTTATTGTAGGGAAGTCAAGCTTCAAAGCGTAGCAAATTGATCAATCCACTGGAGTTACTAGCACAACTCCAGCTCTCGAACAATGATCATTGGATGCTCTAACCGTATATATTTTTCATCGAATGGTAGAGGTTCGATCACTATCTGGGAGATCATCCTGTGTAGTGAATTCTGGTATAAAGTCTGCTAGTGCTTGTCCACAGATGGCTTTCCGAGGGCGATAATTGATGTCTAATTGGTTCAGTTCGATTTTCCACTTTAGTTACCTTCTAGACGTCTCAGGTCGCTGCAAGACCTATTGTAATGGCTGATTGGTGTAAATGTTGATGGGATAAGCCTGCAAATAGGGGCGGTGTTTTCATGAAGCAATCAACAAGTAGTAGGCCAATTTTTTATCTTTGGATACTTCCTTTCACTTCTATTAGTCACTTGCTGACATAATAGACCGGTATCTGGATTCATTTCTCTTCGAGAAGCAGTTTGGCACTTATAGCATGTACCAACACAACCAAGTAGATATACAAGTCTTTGTGGTCCACCGGCTTTGACAAGATGGGAGGCTACTCTAAGTGGTTCATCAAAGCTTGGAATGCATTTTGATAATCCTATGCCCATTCATAGTTCCTTTTCCCTCTTTTAATCAAGTCGAAGAAAGGAATGCATTTATCGACGACTTTGGAAATAAATCAACCTAGGACGGCAACCTTCCCATTTAGGCTTTGTACTTGTTTCATGGTCTTTGGGGCTGGGATACTGCGAATAGTTTGGATCTTTTCGGGATCAGCTTCGATGCCACGAGCATTGCCGATGGAATCCAAGAACTTTTTCGATGCAATGCCAAAACAACATTTTAGAGGATTGATCTTCATCTTGTAATATTGGAGGATGTCGAACATTTCTGCTAAGTCTCTAATGTGGTTGATTGATCGTCGTGACTTTACAAGCATATCATCCACATACGCAAACATCATCTTCCCAATCTAATCTTTAAACCTTCAGTTAAGTAGGCATTGATAGATTTCTCCAACATTCTTCAAACCGAATGGCACTAGCACATATACAATCCAACGCCGGTAATAAAACTGGCATGGACCTGAGCAGGGATGTGCATCAGAATTTGATTATATGCAAAGTTCACATCCATAAAAGATAGCAATTTGTGTCCTTCGATAGAGTACACCGGCTTGTCAATTTTCGTGAGGGAAAAGTTGTCTTTTGGGCATGCTTTGTTTAAATCCAAATAGTCTACACACATCCATCACTTTCCATTCGCCATTCTCACAAGTATAGGACTAGATACCCATTTAGAGTAGAGGACGTCGTGAATAAACCCATTGTTTTTTTAGATTGTCCACCTCCTCTTTAAGGACGACAGATCTCTTCGGATGCATGCCATGCCTTTTCTGTTTCACTAGGGTATGCCTTGGGTCGATATTTAATGCATGGATAGCAATGGCAGGCAAGGTCCTATACATATCAGAATGAGTCCAAGCAAATACATTAAGATTTGCTCGAAGAATGCTAGCAAGTTCTTTCACTATCAGAGGGCTGACTTGTGATCCGATCCTTATGACCCATAACGAGTCGTCGCGGGTGACCATGATGTTAATCATTTTCTTAACCGGTGCAGCCTTGGCTTCTGTGGCCGCCTCATTATTTCTTAGACCTTTATCTTTATAGAACCGACTATGGCGCCTGAGCCAAGGTTCAGGCGTTGGTTATCAATCTTCAGTGGCTTGGATGTGGAGAAACTTCTCCACACCCTTACCTTTCTCCTTCCTTTGAGTGACCCTTAACTTAGCCAGATAGCAGACATGTCCGGTTACCTAATCTCCATGCACAACTCCCATGCAATTATCGGTTGATAATTTTAAGGTCAGACACCAAGGGGAAATGGTCGGCCGGAATTCAGCAAGGGTCGGTCTGCCCAGAAAAACATTATATTGAAAGTCCACGTCCAATACCATGAATAGCAACATACGTACTCTCCTATGATCACCTTCACCAAACTCTATGGGAAATTCGACAATATCTTTGATCGCAGCACCGTTAAATCCATGAATGTGGGCATTAGACGGTTTCAAGTCCCGGGCTTCCATCCTCATCTAATTGTAAGACTTTTCGAAAATTATATTCACATAACTACCACATTCAACCAAGACCCTCCTCTCTATGGCCGGGCCGATCATGGCCGAAATGACCATTAGTCTATAGCTGGTGCCTCCATGTTATCTGCATCTCTGCTTCTTAATACAATGCGGTCTGCCGTTGTACGCTACTAATTTTCCGAAGTCTCATCTTCTATACTTGAACAACACTTAAAATTCATATACTTGATTGCGTTAGCATAGCGCTCCATCGCGTGCCAGCTCTTATCAGCTGGGTGTAGCCCTCCAGCTATTATATTGATTACTAATCTTCCACAAGTCTATGCTAGATCCTTAGCCCTATGCGGCGTTTGTCCTCGATTGGGGTCGGATGCCACCTGCCCGCATCATGTAGGGCCTTAATGAACTATAGTAGATTTCTTTCTCGACAACATCTTAGAGATGCCAACATTAATTTGTGTTGTGACCATAGCATTTGTGGAACTGGCAATATTTTCCAGTCCACTTTTGCTTCTCCATCGATTCTTTTGGAGGTGGCTTCCTATACTGCATGGTGTTGCATGTTGACAAGTAGATGTTTTCTAGAGATGTATTCAGTGCTGTGTAGGTATCATACATTGGAATTCTAGACTTTCCTCTTCCAGAATCCCTCTTTCGTTCATGGTTCCTATAACCACCTTTCCTTCGCTGGTTTGGTTTATTTTCAACATTTACTTGAACATTTTCGAAACTCTCCCCGGATTGTTTCACCGCAATGTTACTATGCACTCTCTCTCCACTTGGTCCCACAACATTCTTCTTCCTAGAGCATCTAGCTTCCTCTTTCCTCAAATACCGAGCTGCTTTTGCATAGAAACATTCCAACATTGTGGGTGGTTTGTCAGCTAACAAATGGCAAGATTCAGATTCTGGATCAATCACTCTTGTTACTGCCATCAATATTGAATGATCTTTCAGATTACTGACTTCTATCACGGTTGTATGAAATCTCTCCAAATAGTCTTTCAGTGATTCTCCTAGAGCCTGGATCATGCTTGACAGGGTCATTACATTTTTAGGGTGAATTGCATGCATACAAAACTACTCCATGAATTTTTTTGCTAAATCGTCAAATTTAGAGATTGTTCGTAAGGGTAATCATATAAACCACATCGTTGCTATGCTAGAGAGAGTAGTAGAAAAGCATATGCATTTTATTGCATTATCAGCTCATGCGGAATCCATCAACCACTCATATCCCATCATGTGTTTCCTGGGGTCCATTTTCCCCTCGTAGGTAGACATCGACGGCATGCTGAACCTCCTTGGATACTCTATGTGTAGGATATTGATAGTGAACGAGGTGTGGCTCCTCGAGATCCCCAATCATCATTAGTTAAGCCTTGGATCTCCTTTACTAACTTCTTAATCATAGTCGTTGATTCCGACTTTTGGATAGTTGGAGCCTAGAGGTAGTCATGCTCCACCTCGGGTGAATGGTCCAGTCGATGTTTACGGATGGTTCCATGACTTCTTGGTTCAACATCCAATCGATGCGAATCATGTGTGTTCACTTCAACATCTACAGGTAGATTGCTCTAGCCTCCTTGCTGGATGTTGGCATTCTCGTTTCCTTCTGCATTTTGAGAGGTAGATCCGGTGTTCGTAACCATTGTTGTTAGTTTTCTTTAGACTTTTGCTAAACTGAATAGAACGAACAAACTACTTGAGGATAATTCTGAATCTCTTCTTGGGATTTACGTAATCCAATAGCAGCAAAGGGATCCAAATAGAGTCAAGAATCTTATTTCTCGGTGAAAGAACCAAAATATTTGCACCAAAAATTGCATAAACACCCAATAGATATTTTACAGAGGAATAAATGAAGAATAATAAATATAAATAGAGTGAATATTGCAATGAAGTAATAAGAAATTAGCAATTAATGGAGATACGACAATTTACAATGGTTCGACATTGTTTGCCTAAGTCCACTTTGAAGAGATAGCTTTATTAATCACTTTGTAAACTGAGAACAATAAGGATTGTATTAGGATCTTTAGTTACAAAATAGTACAAAGCAGTAAACAGCGTAAAAGTCCCAAAAATGAAAAATCAAGTCTATATTTATAGAGGAGACAGTGAAATATCTTCCTAAAATTTTGAAAGAAGGATCTCCAGAGTCAATAGGGGCCCACAGGAGGGATCGCATGGCCCAACCCCAAGAAATAAGGATCGAGGATGATCCTTATTTTGGAGGAGTTTGGAGGTGCGATTCCTATGCAATCTTTTCCGTATTCTATTATGCTTGGCCTCCTTTTAGGGTGTGATCTCTTGTGTGGGCACCCAAGGATTCCCACATCTTGTTCCTAAAGTTTCATGCACATTGGACTTCATGATTTGAGATATCGACTGTTTTCTATTGAGTTGCACTTGCTTAGCTGAAGTAATCTGATTCTTTCGGTTAAGAGGGATCATACCTGATCGATTTTCTAGATTAGACTATATTCCATACTTAGAACGTTCTGTATAGTATGTATCTTGATTTTATTTGATCACAGATTCATATTACCATCTATACTTGATTTTTGGACCCCCACAATCATCGCTCTAGGCTTACTGGCTTTAAAATAGTTGATTTTAACTTGTCCAATTGGTTCTGATATAGCCAGGTCAAAATGCCGAAAAACAGAGGGTTTAATGGTGATGGCCTTGTAAAATACCATCTCTAAGGAGGAAGCAAAGGAAGAACCCAGAAAGATTGGAGGAAAAGTGCAGTAGCAGAATCAATAGAAGGGAGGATTAGGACCCAAGGGAAAGATCAAGAAGCAGGATATGCATTGCATGAAATGTGGCAAGAAAGGACATCTCGTGAAGGAGTGTAAGATAGTTCAAAGATCAAGTGTTATAATTGTAATCAGTTCGGGCACATGATGCGGGAGTGTCCAACACCTCAGAAGACCTCTGCTCATGTGGTCCTAGCTTCTGTATTAGATATAGTACCTAACTCGAGTGCCCCATCAGTTGCAGATAAGAGAAAGAAGGTCGTGATTGAAGATGTGTCAACTTATCTGATTATCTATTCACACTTTATTTGACGCGGAGGCATCACACTCTTTCATTTGTATTAGACTTGTGGATGAGTTACACATAGACACTAGCATAGTTACAGACCCTTTAGTTATACCAAACCCAATAGGAGGATCAACCTATTTGCTTATGGTATGTAGGGGTTTGAAGTTATTCATCTTAGAGATCAAGTTCGATTACGATGCTTTTTTCTAATGATTTTCTGGGTTTGGGTTGATATTGGGCTTGGATTGGTTAACTATATATGATGCTATCCAAGATTTTGATAGGAAGCTTGCTAGGTTGTGTTAGTCCGTAGATGATGGTTTTGATGACAACAACCTTAGAATAGATTATAAAATATAAATACTAACAGTATAAGTTTAGATATATATATATATATGTATATGCAGGATTTAACCATGCAGGTACCAAGAATAAAGACTGTACAGTATAAAGATTCAAGATATCAATGTTGAAGACTCGTCAGTATAAAGATTATCAAGAGTTCAAGTAATTTATTTTAGAAATTTTGTTAAAACTCCTAGAAAAGCACTGGCATCTTAAAATCCAATTTATTCGTGAAATGGAATCCACTTCGAGCCCGTGAAAGGGATGGAACCCTAAGTAGGATGGAATCTACGAAAAATCTAGTGGAACATTATTTTGTATCCACTAATTTTTATTCAAAATGATTTTTCAAAATTATATCTTGTTTTCAAAATGATTTCAAAACCTTCCTTTTAAAAGAATCAAAAACACCTGTCTTGATTTCAAATACTTTTAGCCTCAAAATAATCTTAAATTTCAAAATCAAATTATCCTTCGTTTTAAACTATCTTTTAAAATAGAAAGTATATTTAATTTTTTAATATTTATATATTTAGATTTAAATATAAAATTATAGTAAACTTTTATATATACCAAAATATTATTCTATATATTTATTTATGTATTTCAACTATATTTAAGTATATTTATAAAAGTTTAAAATAGTTTTAAAATAAGATAAAGTTATTTTCAAAGAAAAACAAAACATCAAAAATTCATTTGGGATGTGACATGCCCAAGTACCCCATGTCGACAGAGTGTCAGTTGAGTTCAAAATTTAAATTTCAAAAGAAGTGTCTATTCGTCATAACTCTTCATGAATGGACATGGCTGCTGATCTTCTATAAATAGGGGTTGGTTTCAACGAATTTTAATTTAGATATTATGGTTTTTCACTATTCTTCTTCTTCCACATTTCTATATACATATTCTTACCATTACTCTACCGAAATCAACATTGAATCTAACTAGATCATTTTTGGTTTGATTCTCTATCACTATCTCAACAAGATCCTCAGTGCTATTCAGAGTTATAGGCTTTTTGTAATCAATTTAGCGAGAAAAGGTGTGATTGTAGCCTTGTAAATCAATCAAGCGAGATAAGGTGTGATTGTAGCCTTGGGAAATCAATTGGGTAAATTTGTTGCCCGGGAAATCAAGTATCTCTATCCAGAGGATTGTGATTCTGGAGTGTGTACTTCGCTGCCTAGAAATCGAGTGTGTAATTGTACAATTGCTTTTGAAAGGAAATCCGTACTTGTGTGCGGCACTAGATATAGGGTAACTCCGAACCAGTATAAAATCCGGTGTGTTCTTTCCTTTACTGCTTTTACTTTATTTTTGCTTCTGTGTTTGTTTCTGTGATCATATCTGTGTCTGAATATTGCATACATCTGTGTTCAAATTAACATAAACTTAAAAAGATTTAGTAATTCTTTATAAACACTATTCACCCCCGCTCTAGTGTTAATCCAAGCCTTAAGATCCGTAATCCGCATTTCTCACATTTGGTATCAGAGCCAGGTTTTCAAAGTTTCAAAACCTGATTTTTGAAAAAGTTTTAAAATGGCTATGTTTATTAATACTAGTTTAGAAATATTCAGATCATCATTTCTTTTGAGTCTGCATATAATCAATGTTCAAATTCAAGTTGTCTACCAAAATTGTTTGATGTGCAGGAATCATGCTTTATCGCTATTGAGGAATCAATACACAACGGACAAATTGTGCAGATCGGAAAGGAAAAATGGATACTCGATAGTGGATGTTTTAGACACATGACTGCCAATCCAGATATGTTAAATGATATAATATACAAATACAGAGGATTGGTTAACTTTGGAGACAATTCAAAAGGATATGTGATTGGCATCGGCAAAATCGGTAACTCTGAAACTCCTATTATTACTATGTTTTGCTAGTTAAAAATCTGAAACATAATCTGCTGACTATAAGTCAACTTTGCGATAAAGGATATAAAATTAAATTTGAAAAAAGATAAATGTCACATTGAAGATAACAATTCAACCATAAAATTTGAGGGAGTTAGCAAAAAGAATATTTATATTCTTAGTATGAAAGTTTCAAATGATAACTTATGTCTTTTGGAAAATATAAGTGACCCTTGGATTTGGCATAAGAGATTTGGGCATTTGAATTTCGAACTCTTATCTAGACTATCAAAACATGATCTAGTAAGAGATCTCCCTAAAATGAATTTTAAAGTAGATAGTTTATGTAACGACCTAGAATTTCTATTAATTAAAATTCGTTTATTTAATTGATTTTAAATATTAATAAATGAAATTTATAAGTCGAATAAATTTTATTCCGAATAATTGGATTTAATTGGATAATTAAATCGATAATTTAATAGTTGAAATTACAGAAATAATTGAATAACGGGTTTAATGTGATTGAAAATGATTTGTAAAATTTTATTAAATCATATCGGAGTTATAATGATGTATAGAACTTTTAAAATCGAATTAAAAGTTAATTTGTGCAAATTGAATATTATAATATTTAATTGACGAGTTAAAATAACCATTTTTCAAACAGTCTTGGATTTCGACGAAACCAGTTTCATCGGATCCGTAATGTGATATTATTATAAGGTTTCAAATTTCGTGTCAATCAGATTTACCGTTTGTCCGGTGCAAGCCAAAACGCCTAGGAATTTGGTTAACCGATTTAATTTTGAATCGATCATTTATTGTCGTAACTCGTACAAATGATCGAATTAGCCTCCGAAACCTATTTTATTGTGTCCGGAACGCGGGTTAAACCCTAGAAACGCCGGTCACCGCCCGAGATTTGGAGTTCGGAAAATTGAGTGAATAGTGTTTTTTGGGAATTTTCTATAAAAGGACTTCACTCTCTTCATTTGCAAACCCTCTCCCTTCTAAAGCTTCAGCCGGCCCTAATTTCCAATGGCTGAGAATTTTCGAAATTTTCCCCCTTAATCTCTCTCAATCCGTGAATCGATTCAAGAAATCTTCAACTGCAATGTTGAAGCACTCGTCGAATACTTCAAATCCATACGAAGATGATCGTCAATGGTGCATCGGGGAGGCCGGAAATCGCTCACGTTCTCTGACCGTTTGCCTTCATTTCACACGCCGGGGGGTGGCTGAGTGCCACATGGTCATGGCCGTGGGTGGTGCTGGCTCGCGAGCGCGTGGTGGAAGTCTCTGATCAACATCTCGTCGATTGTGGTAGCGGCATTTGCAAACCCTAGTTTATAATGTTGGGTTCTCTTGGTTGCCTGGGCACGTTCGAACGGGGAGAGGAGAGAAGCAAGTCGCGGCCCAGATTCATCAAGCAAGAAAACAACGGCTGTGATGGATTGGAGGGTAAAATTATAAAAGAATTTGTAAATTAATTTATATAAAAATTTGTATAATCTTTAAATTATCATAACTTGTTGATGCGAGGTCCATTTTGGACGAAACGAATTGCGTTGCAATCGTTTTGACGAGCATTACGCTATGGAACTGGATTGGAGTCATTTGGAGCTAGTGAGAATTTTGGGTAAAATTAAACGTATGTTTAATTTTATTCGAAATAAAACGCGAAAACTGAATTGAAATCAAGGTGAGAACTTCTCACTCAATCGAATTGTTTCGATTTAAATTTTAAATAGTTAGATTTAAAATTGTTGATTGTTTGATTGGATGATAAACTATTATCTATTGATTGTTAAAATAGACATTATACGCCGTTATTAACGGAGGTTATTTATTAAAAACATATACCGTGAATATTTCACCGTATAGTGAAATTGGTATTATTTATGTACTTGGAGTTGATTTCCCGCATTATATAGCGGATGAGACCCTATTGCACCGCCTATTAAGCGGATAATATTTTTATAAATCGCATATACCGCGATAATTCCGTACTGCAACGGAATTGGTATTGTGCTAACATCTTTGGATGCAGGGAAACAAGTTGGAGGGATCCAACTGGATTCCTCAACTGTATTGATTTATTTACAGATATTGTGATGTTTGTTGATTATCATATCGATATATGATATTTACATGTCGTGATTGACTATTTGGTGCTGTTGTATCATTGGATTCATTTTTGAAGTTTTAAAATAATGATTTTGATTTTAAAAAGAATTTTAAAGTGGTTTTTGAAAGTATACGTTTTATTAAATTTTGACTTTTTAAAATAAATAAACATTATAATTTTATTATTATAAAAGATATATTTTTTAGAAAATAATACTTAAGTATAATTTTGGAGTTATATAAGTTTTAAATAACATTTTGTAAATCATTACATGATTGGTTTATTTAAATTGAGATTTTTGAATCATTATAAACGGTTTATATAAAAGATTTCTAAAATTAATATTTATAAATAAAAAATATAGGAATTATAAAACGAGTTTTTATAAGTGTTAAAATGAAGTATAAATGGATTTCACAAGTGAATAAAATTTATAGATTTATAAATTGTGAAATTATAAAATGAATAGATTTTTGTAAAATAAAAGATTTATAAGAAATTAACTTATAAATCGGATTTTGGCATTTTAGTTGAGATTTTCGAATAGGTATAAATGGTTTATAGATGAGATTTATAAAATATATATTTTATAAATCGAAATAATGGAATTATAAAAGAAGTTCTGTTAATGCTGAAAATGAGGTTATAAATGGAATTTTATAAGTAGTAAGATTTTTAAATCTTGTAAATTGAGGTCCTTGAAAAAATGTAAATGGGGATTTATAAACATTGTTTTATAAATCCGAAACCGACTTATTTTGATAAGTAAATTATTTTAGATTTTTAAAGGAGATATATTCACGATTTTGGACGGTGGATAATCCTTTAAACAAAATGTGTAGAAAAATGTTGAATTTGGTTAACAAAGAATATTCACGATTTTAGGACAGTGAATAATATATTAAAGTGTTTTGGGGAGTGATATTTTAAATAAAATTAAAAATATTTGAAGTTGTTTTAAAATGCATTAAGTGTCGAAATCATAGATTTCAACATTCATTGTTGAAATAGACGTTTTCGAGAAATAGAAGGAAATGGTGGACTATAACACTTTTGTCATAGTAAATGATTTTCGAAAGGAAATGTTTTTGTATAGTATTGGGATTTATATATATCTATCTAAATTTCGAATCCCTATACTAGTGATTTCGGGTCGTCGTAACGATGTTTTACGTAACATTCGTTTTGACTCAAACAAATGTGTTTGAAAGAACGTTTTCCTTAAAGAATGAAATATATACTTAATTTCGATTTAAGTATATTGAATATTTTCCAAGTGTTGAAAATAAATGGATTTGTGAATTACTTATTATTAAATAAGTATGGAAGTGTTTTCCAATATGAAGTGAATATATTGAGATTTTGTCTTTTAAAGATAAATTGAAAATGAATATTAGAAATCGATTTGGAAATCATATATTCATAGATATTTTGGAATTGTAAATTTACTATGGAATTTATAGAAGAAAGGGAAATTTGTTTAAAAATAAACATTGATTTATTTTTTTTGAAGTGGGGAATAAATTTACGGATTTGGAACGTAAATATAAGTTAAATCGTTAAGGATTTATTTAATTGGTTTAAATGAACCATGTTGAAATGAAAGTATTTCCACGTAAGGAAAAATGTTTGAAACTTGTTTTCAAAAGTGGTAAAGGTGAAAAGTGATTTGAAAATTGTTTTCAAATGGTTGAAGTGTGGAAATTATATATCTAGTAAAGATATTTTGGAAAATAAATAATTTGGAAAATTATTTGGAATCTAGTGATGTTGAGCATACCTATTGATAGTTAAATAATCCGACTATCAATATTTACCTTTAAATAGGTATTTGTTGTGATTACTTGATTTTGAATGCTACACTTATTTTTGAATAAGCGCTCACTATTCGGGTTAGCCGGGAAAGAACCTTGGGGTCGTATAAACCATTCAGAATATGTGATACGTCATTATGGATTGCATTTGATGACCGGTGTTGAAGACCGGATATTTGTGAAAACGGAAGGATTACCGTCGAATGTTTCTGCATCGGCTGATCTCCGATATAGAAATTTATTACCCTTGGTGATGGGAAGTCCGGTCGTGATTAGTGAATATCCGGATTGCAAGGACTTCTTTGGAAGTGCCTTCGGTTCTGTTCGATCCTGGAACGGACTTGTATGGATGTGTGTCTGACGTTACAATTTGAGATGTAAAGCTGGTTTCTATCAAATATATTATCGTTGGTGGCGGAGAATTTATTCTCTTAGCTTAACACCCTTAGAGGTTATGTAGTTGATGGTTACTGGTCATACATTCCCAAATTGGTAATGTGGCATACGAAGTGCTGTTGAGCATTTGATGATCAAAGCACAGCTTTTCTCTAAAGCGTGGCTTTGTGGACGAGACTTCGTCGGACCTCACGCCCGAAAATGGTCAAAATAGGAAGGATGCAGCAAGGTTATTAGGGGTAGCGCCCCTTTAGTGTATGTCATTCCTTTTGGATAGAGGTGGTATCATGGTATGGAGCCCAGATACTTAACCTATGTTGTTGCTGCAAATTTATTGCTTTGTGGTTGTTGGAAATCGAGGATCCTCGGATATAGATCGGTTACGATTGGGGAATGACATATTCGTGTCAGTAGTTACCCAGTTAGGGATAAGCCGGCCTTGTGTTGGCAGAGATCCGGTTAGGTTCTCGGGTCGTCTTTCCAGAGGCGTGCCCATGTGGCAATGGGAAGTTCCTTGGCCTGACCATTTGATGGAAATCCAAAGAAACAATACGAACCTTGTACGGTTTTAGTTGTAAAACCTGCCATCTAATATGGTAGCTATAGTAGGCATAATATAATGGTACCTATGCTGGCTAAGATTTATATTCTACTTTCGAAATGTTTTCTACACTATGCACTAATAATAATATCAAAAATGATTTGATTTTATGTAGTAAGCATCTTTGACTATCATAAGGAGAAATCTCCCCCAAGTCTGCGTTTGCATTGTGTGTGTGCCGGGAGGCCTTATGGTAGTCTCATTTTCTAAAAAGCATTGCGAATCTATTTTAAAATTATCCTGTACTTTGTTTTAAAATAAACTGTTTTAGTTCTCACACCAGTCACATGACTGACTCGGAGTTTATTGTTTTCCTTCCTAAACTCTGGGTGCCCACCAATTTCCACACGGGCAGTCTAGAGTTAGTTTATCAGGATATTCTGGAATTCAGGAGTTGCTGGAGGCAAGCTGGATGGCATCGCGTATTCACTAGTATATAGTATTTCTTTTCCGCTGTTTGTTGTTGTTTGTTGTGGTACACTCTGATGACGTAATGTAATATAATGTGATGTAATGTAATAACTGATATAGTTCTTTGTTTAAAGATTATTCATTTATCTATTATATGTTGTTCCGCTGCGATTGTGAGATTTTGATATTATTCTGTTGTTTCTTTCTGTTCTGTACTATCTTTTTCTCTCTTCTTCTTTAACCATAACATTTCGGTTTTTCGGCATTCGATTGCTCGACAGTTGATACAGTGGACGTATTGATGTCGGTTTTCGAGCGATGAAAAATCGCATATGTCACATTTGGTATCAGAGCATATGGTTAAGCGACAACCTTGGCTCTGTTGGGTATTACTCATTAGAGATAGAGTCAGTAGTGCTCTAGAATGAGTGTGAGTGTAATAATAGATACGAGTGCGTATTTGTTAGTGAATATAAATTGTTTTATATTGTGATGATTGGTTTGTTGAGTGGTATATGGATTCTGGTCAATACGAGTAATTAACGTTATTGATAGGGATCTCTAAACACTTATACAGAACAATTCAGCACGATATTGTTTTAAAGCGGGTAAAGGAAATAATTTTGCCCGAATATTTTATTTTGATATAAAAGGGATAATTTTCTGAATATATTATATATCTTTGGATGTTTGGTTGTTAATGAAATAATCAAATATAAGAACCTAGAATTTGAAAGGGTTTATAACCAAATAAAATTCTGTAAGTATGATTTATCCAAAGGAAGAATAACTAAATTTGATTTAAACCAGAATTTAAATCTCGGGAATTTTGATGAGTGTTTTAAATGTAATGAAAACAAAGGTTTAGGAAATATTTTTGAATGAGAATTGTTTTAAAATGAATTCGTGGAAGTGAGGAAGCACTGAACTCACTTCGGTCGCTGGAAAATAATCCTGATGATGATGGCCACATCATTAGAATTCATTTTCGAGTTTCTAAAGTAATGGATTGCTTCCATAGGAAATTGGGTTTGAGTTGATTATAATTTCAAAAATGGTTTTGGAGTAAAAACCGGGTAATTGAATTCTGGAAACTTTATCTAGATAATGTGAAAAGTTAAAATGAACCAACTATTGAACCTATTAAGTGATGTTGATATTAATAAAATAAACAAATGAAGACGAATGAAAATTTTAATCCTAGAATTAAAGTTTAACTTGAATGAATAGAAGTGAATAAAAATATATTTGAATTTAACTCAAGATGAGTTGAATAAAATTGGAATTTGAAATTGAGAAATGGAAATATAGGTTAAGTTAAAAAAAATGATGGTTGAAATGGAATATAACTTAAGTGAAGTTGAATAAAATTAATTTTGGTATCGAAGTAAATTAATCAAGGGAAGTGATGAATATGAACTTGAGTTATATAAATGAAATTCAACCTTATATTGTTAAAGGAATTAGCAATTGAATAAATTAATGGATGGAATGTTAATCAATTGAATGTAAATAATTGATATGAAATAATGGATGTAAGTATTAATTAATTAAAAGCAAATAAAATAAATTGAATGTAAGTCAATTTAATATCAACCAATAGAAATTAAAAGTGTTAAGCCAGATTGAATGTAAGTAATGTAAAATTAATAATTTGGTTATGTTGAATATACATTGGGTGTTATATGAATGTTGGATGATTGTATATAAATTCATTAAATGTTAACGGAATTGAAATCTAAAGTAATTGAATCCAACTTGGAAGAAAATGAACTTGAATAGAATTGAATTTGATTTGGAAGTGAACTAACGTGAATATAAATTAGTGAATGTATACTAATTGGAAAATGAACAAATGAATGTTAGTAAAATTCCAATGTTAATGAATCAAATGTGATTAAAAGGAAAACCAATTCAATGAATATTAATGAGAAGTGAATTTATATTGATTTGGTTATGAATTTGTTGGATGATAGTTAGATGATAGTTGATTGATGGTTGCATTTGTTGCTTTTGTTGCATTTGCTATGTTGGCATATGTAGTTGTTATGTTGTTATATGATGTATATTGATAATATTTTCATATATGCATGTTCTCATGTTGTTGTTGAGTGTTTAGTAGGTGTGGATTGCGCTTGCTTCGCATTTGGAGCTCGCTTTCGCGCTATATTAGCCGCATACGCTTGCTAATAATAAATAAGGTACATATCTCGGATTACATACCGTACTTTTACACTTTTTTCCCTGCGGGATGCCTCATCACTTGATGAAATGTATATTTGTGATATATATACTGTCATTTTTTCGGATCAAACCGCGCAAAGGAGACTCTGGCGTATTTTTTCGAAAATTTAAGGCGTTAGAATATTTTTGAGAAAATTGAAATTTTTTGTGAAAACTAAAAATTTGATTTGGAATTGGAAGTTAAACAATTGATTTTGGTTTGAAAAGATAACTGAGTATGATTTGAAAACTTAGTAAAGTTATTGTAAGAAGTTTAACTATTGTTTTGGAAAGTTAATGGATTCTGTAATTTTTTCTTACTTGGTAATTTCGAGGACGAAATTCTTTTAAGGGGGGAAGTTTGTAACGACCCAGAATTTCTATTAATTAAAATTCGTTTATTTAATTGATTTTAAATATTAATAAATGAAATTTATAAGTCGAATAAATTTTATTCCGAATAATTGGATTTGATTGGATAATTAAATCGATAATTTAATAGTTGAAATTACAGAAATAATTGAATAACGGGTTTAATGTGATTGAAAATGATTTGTAAAATTTTATTAAATCATATTGGAGTTATAATGATGTATAGAACTTTTAAAATCGAATTAAAAGTTAATTAGTGAAAATTGAATATTTTAATATTTAATTGACGAGTTAAAATAGCCATTTTTCAAACAGCCTCGGATTTCGATGAAACTAGTTTCATTGGATCCGTAATGTGATATTATTATAAGGTTTCAAATTTCGTGTCAATCGGATTTACCGTTTGTCCGGGGCAAGCCAAAACGCCTAGGAAGTTGGTTAACCGATTTAATTTTAAATCGATCGTTTATTGTCGTAGCTCGCACAGATGATCGAATTAGCCTCCGAAACCTATTCCATTGCGTCCGGAACGTGGGTTATACCCTAGAAATGCCGGTCACCGCGCGAGATTTGGAGTTCGGAAAATTGAGTGAATAGTGTTTTTTGGGAATTTTCTATAAAAGGACTTCACTCTCTTCATTTGCAAACCCTCTCCCTTCTAAAGCTTCAGCCGGCCCTAATTTCCAATGGCTGAGAATTTTCGAAACTTTCCCCCTTAATCTCTCTCAATCCGTGAATCGATTCAAGAAACCTTTAACTGCAATGTTGAAGCACTCGTCGAATACTTCAAAACGAAGATGATCGTCAATGGTGCATTGGGGAGGCCGGAAATCGCTTGCGTTCTCTGACTGTTCGCCTTCGTTTTGCACGCCGGGGGGGTGGCCGAGTGCCACATGGTCATGGCCGTGGGTGGTGCTGGCTCGCGCGCGTGTGGTGGAAGTCTCTGATCAACATCTTGTCGATTGTGGTAGCGGCGTTTGCAAACCCTAGTTTATAATGTTGGGTTCTATTGGTTACCTGGGCATGTTCGAATGGGGAGAGGAGCGAAGCAAGTCGCGACCCAGATTCATCAAGCAAGAAAACAACGGCTGTGATGGATTGGAGGGTAAAATTATAAAAGAATTTGTAAATTAATTTATATAAAAATTTGTATAATCTTTAAATTATCATAACTTGTTGATGCGAGGTCCGTTTTGGACGAAACGAATTGCGTTGCAATCGTTTTGACGAGCATTACACTATGGAACTAGATTGGAGTCGTTTGGAGCTAGTGAGAATTTTGGGTAAAACTAAACGTACGTTTAATTTTATTCGAAATAAAATGCGAAAACTGAATTGAAATCAAGGTGAGAACTTCTCACTCAAACGAATTGTTTCGATTTAAATTTTAAATAGTTAGATTTAAAATTGTTGATTGTTTGATTGGATGATAAAATATTATCTATTGATAGTTAAAATAGACATTATATGCCATTATTAAGCGGAGGTTATTTATTAAAAACATATACCGCGAATATTTCACCGTATAGTGAAATTGGTATTATTTATGTACTTGGAGTTGATTTCCCGCATTATATAGCAGATGAGACCCTATTGCGCCACCTATTAAGCGGATAATATTTTTATAAATCCCATATACCGCAATAATTCCGTACTGGAACGGAATTGGTATTGTGCTAACATCTTTGGATGCATTGAAACAGGTTGGAGCGATCCAACTGGATTCCTCAACTGTATTAATTTATTTACAGATATTGTGATGTTTGTTGATTATCATATCGATATATGATATTTGGATGTCGTGATTGACTATTTGGTGCTGTTGGATCATTGGATCCGTTTTTGAAGTTTTAAAATAACGATTTTGATTTTAAAAAGAATTTTAAAGTGATTTTTGAATGTATACGTTTTATTAAATTTTGAATTGTTAAAATAAATAAACATTATAATTTTATTATTATAAAAGTTATATTTTTTAGAAAATAACACTTAAGTATAATTTTGGAGTTATATAAGTTTTAAATAACATTTTGTAAATTATTAAAAGGATTGGTTTATTTAAATTGAGATTTTTGAATCATTATAAACAGTTTATATAAAAGATTTCTAAAATTAATATTTATAAATAAAAAAGTATAGGAATTATAAAACGAATTTTTATAAGTGTTAAGATGAAGTATAAATGGATTTCACAAGTGAATAAAATTTATAGATTTATAAATTGTGAAATTATAAAATGAATAGATTTTTGTAAAATAAAAGATTTATAAGAAATTAACTTATAAATCGGATTTTGGCATTTTAGTTGAGATTTTCGAACAAGTATAAATGGTTTATAGATGAGATTTATAAAATATATATTTTATAAATCGAAATAATGGAATTATAAAAGAAGTTCTGTTAATGCTGAAAATGAGGTTATAAATGGATTTTTATAAGTAGTAAGATTTTTAAATCTTGTAAATTGAAGTCCTTGAAAAAAATATAAATGGGGATTTATAAACATTGTTTTATAATCCAAAACCGACTTATTTTGATAAGTAAATTATTTTAGATTTTTAAAGGAGATATATTCACGATTTTGGACGGTGGATAATCCTTTAAACAAAATGTGAAGAAAAATGTTGAATTAGGTTAACGAAGAATATTCACGATTTTAGGATAGTGAATAATATATTAAAGTGTTTTGGGGAAGTGATATTTTATATAGAATTTAAATGATTTGAAGTTGTTTTAAAATGCATTAAGTGTCGAAATCATAGATTTCAACATTCATTGTTGAAATAGACGTTTTCGAGAAATAGAAGGAAATGGTGGACAATAACACTGTTGTTATAGTAAATGATTTCCGAAAGGAAATGTTTTTGTATAGTATTGGGATTTATATATATATATATATATTTATCTAAATTTCGAATCCCTATACTAGTGATTTCGGGTCGTCGTAACGATGTTTTACGTAACATTCGTTTTGACTCAAATAAATGTGTTTGAAAGAACGTTTTCCTTAAAGAATGAAATATATACTTAATTTCGATTTAAGTATATTGAATATTTTCCGAGTGTTGAAAATAAATGGATTTGTGAATTACTTATTATTAAATAAGTATGGAAGTGTTTTCCAATATGAAGTGAATATTTAGAGATTTTGTCTTTTAAAGATAAATTGAAAATGAATATTAGAAATCGATTTGGAAATCGTATATTCATAGATATTTTGGAATTGTAAATTCACTATGGAATTTATAGAAGAAAGGGAAATTTGTTTAAAAATAAACATTGATTTATTTTTTTTGAAGTGGGGAATAAATTTACGGATTTGGAATGTAAATATAAGGATTTATTTAATTGGTTTAAATGAACCATGTTGAAATGAAAGTATTTCCGCGTATGGAAAAATGTTTGAAATTTGTTTTCAAAAGTGGTAAAGGTGAAAAGTGATTTGAAAATTGTTTTCTAATGGTTGAAGTGTGGAAATTATATATCTAGTAAAGATATTTTGGAAAATAAATAATTTGGAAAATTATTTGGAATCTGGTGATGTTGAGCATACCTATTGATAGTTAAATAATTCGACTATCAATATTTACCTTTAAATAGGTATTTGTTGTGATTACTTGATTTTGAATGCTACACTTATTTTTGAATAAGCGCTCACTATTCGGGTTAGCCGGGAAAGGACCTTGGGGTCGTATAACCCATTCTGAATATGTGATACGTCGTTATGGATTGCAATTGATTACCGGTGTTGAAGACCGTATATTTGTGAAAACGGAAGTATTACCGTCGAATGTTTCTGCATCGGCTGATCTCCGATATAGAAATTTATTACCCTTGGTGATGGAAAGTCCGGTCGTGATTAGTGAATATCCGGATTGCAAGGACTTCTTTGGAAGTGCCTTCGGTTCCGTTCGGTCCCGGAACGGACTTGTATGGATGTGTGTCTGACGTTACAATTTGAGATGTAAAGCTGGTTTCCATCAAATATATTACCGTTGGTGGCGGAGAATTTATTCTCTTAGCTTAACACCCTTAGAGGTTATGTAGTTGATGGTTACTAATGATACATTCCCAAATTGGTAATGTCGCATACGAAGTGCTGTTGAGCATTTGATGATCAAAGCACAGCTTTTGTATGGCTTTGTGGACGAGACTTCGTCGGACCTCACACCCCGAAAATGGTCAAAACAGGAAGGATGCAACAAGGTTATTAGTGGGTAGCGCCCCTTTAGTGTATGTCATTCCTTCTGGATAGAGGTGGTATCATGGTATGGAGCCCAGATACTTAACCTATGTTGTTGCTGCAAATTTATTGCTTTGTGGTTGTTGGAAATCGAGGATCCTCGGATATAGATCGGTTACGATCGGGGAATGACAAATTCGTGTCAGTAGTTACCCAGTTAGGGGTAACCCGGCCTTGTGTTGGCAGAGATCCGGTTAGGTTCTCGGGTCGTCTTTCCAGAGGCGTACCCTTGTGGCAATGGGAAGTTCCTTGGCCTGACCATTTGTTGGAAATCCAAAGAAACAATACGAACCTTGTACGGTTTTAGTTGTAGAACCTGCCATCTAATATGGTAGCTATAGTAGGCATAATATAATGGTACCTATGCTGGCTAAGATTTATATTCTACTTTCGAAATGTTTTCTACACTATGCACTAATAATAATATCAAAAATGATTTGATTTTACGTAGTAAGCATCTTTGACTATCATAAGGAGAAATCTCCCCCAAGTCTGCGTTTGCATTGTGTGTGTGCCGGGAGGCCTTATGGTAGTCTCATTTTCTAAAAAGCATTGCGAATCTATTTTAAAATTATCCTGTACTTTGTTTTAAAAATAAACTGTTTTAGTTCTCACACCAGTCACATGACTGACTCGGAGTTATTGTTTTCCTTCCTAAACTCTGGGTGCCCACCAATTTCCACACGGGCAGTCTAGAGTTAATTTATTGGGATATTCTGTAATTCAGGAGTTGCTGGAGGCAAGCTGGATGGCATGGCGTATTCACTTGTATATAGTATTTCTTTTCCGCTGTTTGTTGTTGTTGTTATTGTTGTTGTTGTTGTTGTTGTACACTCTGATGATGTAATGTAATATAGTGTGATGTGATGTAATAACTGATACAGTTCTTTGTTTAAAGATTATTCATTTATCTATTATATGGTGTTCCGCTGCGATTGTGAGATTCTGATATTGTTCTGTTGTTTCTTTCTGTTCTGTACTATCTTTTTCTCTCTTCTTCTATCTTTTTCTTCTTCTTTAACCATAACATTTCGGTTTTTCGGCATTCGATTGCTTGACAGTTAATACAGTGGACGTATTGATGTCGGTTTTCGAGCGACGAAAAATCGCAAACGTCACATTGATGCATGTCAATTAGGAAAACTTAGAAAAAGTTCCTTTAAATTAAAAGATATGATTTCAACTTCAAAACCTCTTGAATTACTTCATCTTGATTTATTTGGTCCATCTCAAATTCTATCATTAAATCATAGTAAATATGTTTTTGTAATTGTAGATGATTAACATGGACAATATTTTTGAAACAAAAAAGTGATACTTTTGAATGTTTTGAGAACTTTACAAAAAGGATTCAAAATCAACTTTCTCTAAAATTTATAACCATTCGTAGTGATCACGGTGGTGAATTTGAAAATGAAAAGTTTGAGGAATTCTGCAATAAAAAGGGAATAACTCACAATTTTCCATTTCCAAGAACTCCACAATAAAACGGAGTAGTAGAACATAAAAATAGGACGATTCAAGAGTATGCGAAAACTATGCTTTCAGACAGTAAATTACCAAAGAAATTTTGGGCAGAAGCAGTTGCTACCGCTTGTTATATTTTAAATAGAATTTTAATTAGACCTTTGACTAATAAGACTTCTTATGAACTTCTCCACTCAAAGAAACCTAAAGTATCTTATTTTAGAATTTTTGGAAGTAAATGTTTTATTTTAAATACTAGAGATAACTTAGATAAATTTGATCCTAAATCCGACGAAGGTATCTTTATCAGATATTCTAATAGAAGTAAAGCGTATAGAGTATTTAATTTAAGAACTAACACCATCGAAGAAACAATGCATGTATCATTCGATGAAAAATTTAAAAATTTTAAAGATACAAATGATGAAGATGATTTGATTACTCAAAATCAAGAGTCAACTGAAACTAATAATGAAATTAATCATCCTAATAAAATGACTAAACTTTTAAAAGATCATCATATAGAAAATATACTAGGAGATATGCAATCTGTTGTTAAAACTAAAAATCAACTAAGTCAAATGAGTAATGTAGCTTTTATATCAACTATTAAACCCAAAAATCCAAAAGAAGCATCAACGATGATTCATGGATTTTGGCTATGCAAGAAGAACTAAATCAATTTACTAGAAGTGATGTTTGGGAACTTGTTCCTAGACCTGAAAATAAAACTATAATTGAAACTAAATGGGTTTATAAAAATTAAATGAATGAACTAGGGGAGGTAGTTAGAAACAAAACCCGAGTCGCTCACGGTTTTTGTCAAGGAGAAGGAATAGATTTTGATGAAACATTTGCTCCCGTAGCAAGATTAGAAGCCATTAGGATTCTACTTGCTTTCGCAAATCATAATAATTTCAAACTATATCAAATGGATGTTAAAAGTGCCTTTTTAAATGAATTTGTAAAAGAGGAAGTATATATTGAACAACCACCACTTTTTGAAAATGAAAAGTTACCTAATCATGTTTACAAACTTAAGAAAGCTTTATATGGTCTAAAACAAGCTCTAGAGCCAGGTATGACAGACTAAGATCTTACTTATTACAATCAAAATTTGAAATTAGTAAAGTGGATAATACTCTTTTTATTAAAATAAATAAAAATGATATTCAACTAGTATAAGTCTACATAGGTGATATCATTTTTGGATCAACTAATTTTGAACTGAATAAAGAATTTCTTGAAATAATGACAAAAGAGTTTGAGATGAGTCATATGGGCAAATTAAATTTCTTTTTAGGGTTAAAACAATTAGATAATAGTATTTTTATTAGTCAAGAAAAATATGCTAAAGACCTAATTAATAAATTTGGCTTGACTACTGCGAGTGGAAAACCCACTCCCATGGCAACCAATGAGTACCTTAGTAAAGAAGATCTCTCGAAAGACGTAGATCAAAAATTATATAGAGAAATGATTGGATCACTACTCTATATTACTACATGTAGACCTGATATCATGCATAGTGTTTGTCCCTGTGCAAGATATCAATCTCTACCTAAAGAGACTCACTTAAAAGCCGTAAAATGTATCATAAGATATGTTAAACGCACCTCTGATTATGGCTTATTTTACCCTAAAAATGATTCTTTTGATTTAATATCTTACTATGATGCTAATTATGCTGGTTGTAAATCAGATCGAAAAAGTACAAGTGGAACTTGTCACTTTTTGGGGCATTCTACGATTTCCTGGTTTAGTAAAAAGAAAAACACAGTTTCTTTATCAACAACTGAAGCAGAGTATATTTCTGCTACTTTGGCTTGTTCTCAAGTAATATATATGCAACAAACTTTAAAAGATTATGGTTTAAATATTTCAAAATCACCAATTTATTATTATAATACAAGTGTGAAAAATTTATCCCAAAATACTACTCAACATGCTCGAACTAAACATATTGATATCAGATATCATTTTCTCAGAGATAATATAAGTAAGGAAGTAATCACTCTAGATTATATCAATTCTGAGAATCAAATTGCTGATATCTTAACAAAACCTTTAAATGAATCTATATTTACTAAATTAAGAAGAGAATTAGATATTTTTTCAATAACTGAAATATAAAATATAAAATATAAATAACAAGTATAATTAAAAATAAATTCAAAATAAATTAAATAGGCAAAAATTCAAGAACCATGTCGACATACCCCTCTACCCTATGTCGACATACGACGTTTTTAAGTTTTTGAATTTTTTCCCACCAAATTCAAATAATTGGTTATATATTCTTCTTATTTTCGAATTTTTGATCATTCTCTCTGATCTCTCTCTATTCTAACTTCTGAAACTAATTAAACTATGGCCTCTTCTTCCAAATCAAACATAAAATCAACCTTTTCGTTCCCCTCTCCTACTTCTGGTCCGTTTCAATGTACTACTCTCGCTCATATGACTAAAATGGAGGATTCTATGAAGGATGCACTTCAGTTAATGATTGAAATTCAAGTAATGCAACTTCGAATGGCCAAGGAACAAGAGAGGCAAGGCAAAATCCTTAGGAATTTGCAAAAATTTCTAATGGACAATCATGCTAACACAATCTTGATTGATGAAGACTCTTCAGGAGATCAAGAACAAGAGGCCAGCGTAGAAGAAGAAGAAGAACCCATGGAAGAAACGCATGCAGAAGATGACGACAAGGTCGTTTGCATTGGTGAAGTGTGTTTTGACAAAAATGGGAATTTTGTTGAACAACATGGAAATATCTGTTTCCACTATCCAACTGTTTGATTCATAGATCTCCTATGTTCAAAAACACACATTAGTTTCTTCTCTTTTTTTACCATTATTGTATGTTCCTTCTTACATTTACCACGAAAATATAAATATAATTATATGATTAATAAATAAGTTGTATTCTTATATGTGTTCTTCCCTATTAATAAATATAACTATATGGTTATTATATACTTAGAATAGTTAGTAGTTTAGGATTAAGTTTATTATTAGATCTAAGTGTTGATTATTTATGATAACACTATCATTATTCACGTCATAGAGTATTAGATTTAGGGGAAGTTCTATAGTTTGGCGTTATATAGTTTAGAGTTAGTTTTTGTTGATGGCAAAGGGGGAGAAGTATAAAATAAGGTAGTTAGGCATAGATTAAGAGGGAGTTATTAGGATAGAAGTAATATTTTATAAACAAAGGTTGTCATCATCAAAAAGGGGGAGATTGTTAGTCCGTGAGATAATGGTTTTGATGACAACAACCTTAGAATAGATTATAAAATATAAATACTAACAGTATAAGTTTAGATATATATGTATATGCAGGATTTAACCATGCAGGTACCAAGAATGAAGGCTGTACAGTATAAAGATTCAAGATATCAAGATTGAAGACTCATGACTATCAAGAGTTCAAGTAATTTATTTTAGAAATTTTTTTAAAACTCCTAGAAAAGTACTGGCATCTTAAAATCCAATTTATTCGTGGAATGGAATCCACTTCGAGCCTGTTAAAGGGATGGAACCCTAAGTAGGATGGAACCTACGAAAAATCTAGTGGAACATTATTTTGTATTCGCTAATTTTTATTCAAAATGATTTTTCAAAATTATATCTTGTTTTCAAAATGTTTTCAAAACTTTCCTTTTAAAAGAAAAAAATCTATCCTGATTTCAAATACTTTTAGCCTTAAAATAATCTTAAATTTCAAAATCAAATTATCCTTGGTTTTAAACTATCTTTTAAAATAAAAAGTATATTTAATTTTTTAATATTTATATATTTAGATATAAATATAAAATTATAGTAAAACTTTTATACATAACAAAATATTATTCTATATATTTATTTATGTATTTCAACTATATTTAAGTATATTTATAAAAGTTTAAAATAGTTTTAAAATAAGATAAAAGTTATTTTCAAAGAAAACAAAACATCAAAAATTCCTTTGGGATGTCGACATGCCCAAGTAACCCATGTCGACTTAGTATCAGTTGAGTTCAAAATTTAATTTCAAAAGAAGTGTCTATTCGTCATAACACTTCACGAATGGACATGGCTGTTGATCTTCTATAAATAGGGGTTGGTTTCAACGAATTTTAATTCAGATTTTCTGGTTTTTTACTCCTCTTCTTCTTCCACATTTCTATATACATATTCTTACCATTACTCTGCCGAAATCAACATTGAATCTAACTAGATCATTTCTGGTTTGATTCTCTATCACAATCACTACAAGATCCTCAGCGCTATTCAGAGTTATAGGTTTTTTGTAATCTATTTAGCGAGAAAAGGTGTAATTATAGCCTTGGAAATCAATCAAGCGAGATAAGGTTTGATTGTAGCCTTGGGAAATCAATTGGAGGAACTTGGTGTCCAGGAAATCAAGTATCTCTAACCAGAGGATTGTGATTCTGGAGGGTGTACCTCGTTGCCTTGAAATTGAGGTTGTAATTTTACAATTTTTTCTGAAAGAAAATCCGTACTTGAGTGTGAGACTGGATGTAGGATAACTCCGAACCAGTATAAAATCCATTGTGTTCTTTCCTTTACTGCTTTTACTTTATTTCTGCATCTATGTTTGTTTCTATGATCATATCTGTGTCTGAATATTGTGTATATCTATGTTCAAATTAACATAAACTTAAAAAGATTTAGTAATTCTTTATAAACACAATTCATCCTCCCTCTAGTGTTAATCCTAGCCTTAAGATCCGTAATCCGCATTTCTCACAGGTTGAGCACGTATAATGGATGTAGCTTAGATGTTTATTGTGATCCTTAAGGATCATTTATGTTGAGTTATTTGTATTCATTATGCCTATCAAATAACGAGCAATATTCAATGCTTGTAGTTAGAGATTACCCAGATGTCTTTTTCGAGGTTACCAGTCTCTTACCCCAACGAGAGATCGAGTTCTGAATTTACCTTGTAGAGAACGTCAGACTTGTTAACTTACCCTTAATGCATGTTCCAAAGGAGAGATGCAAGTGGAACAAACAGGTGAATGAGCCGTTAGAGAAGGGCTTCATTATGGGGAGAATTTTGGAGTGGGGAGCACCTGTTTTCTTTCCACCAAGGCTGATGGTTCTTTGAGGCTTTGTGTCAATTACAGGGAGCTAAATAAACTGAAAAAGAACAATCGGTATCCACTTTCCTATATAGACGATCTCTTTGATTAGTTGGTTGGAGGAAAGGTGTTCTCATTGCATTTGGCTATCAAATTCTACCAGTTGCATATAGTCGAGGATAGTATCCAGAAGACTACTTTTCATACACCCATTAGATTTTATGAGTGGTTAGTCATGCCTTTATCTACTTTGTTGATTTGATAAGCTGAGTTTTCAAAGGTTTGCTTAACAAGTTCATCGTAGTATTTGTGGAAGACATTTTAGTCCATTCGAGGAGCGAGATGGAGCACAAGTTGCATTTAGAAGAAATGCTCAATGCACTCTGTGAGCATAAGATGAAGGTGAAGTTTTCGAAGTGCCACTTTAGCGAGAGGTGGTACGCTTTTTAGGACATGTTGTCTTCGAAAGTGGGTCGGTGGTCGATCCTAATAAAGTAGCTGAAGTTTAGGATTGGCATGTGCCAAAGAATGCTACATAAGTGAGGAGTTTTCTTAGTTTGGTGGGGTACTATTGGAAGTTCTTTAAGAACTTCATAAAGATCTCTACACCTTTGACCCGCCTTATCAACAAAAATTTAGTTTTCTCGTGGGACATGAAGTGTGAGCATGCTTTTATTAAGTTGAAGGAGGCATTGACTAGTGCACCTATTTTGGTATTACCTGATGGTATGAAGACATTTACAGTTTATACCGACACTTGTGGTATTCGGTTGGGAGCTTCTTGATGCAAGAAGGAAAACTGGTGAGCTACTCTAGTCAGTAGTTGAAGGTCCATAAGAGAAAATACCGTATCCATGATCTTAAGTTAGTAGCCATTGCTTTACGCTCAAGTCATGGAGGCATTATCTTTTAGGATAACGGCTCGAGTTGTATATGGGTCATAAGTCTCTGAAGGATTTGTTCTTCTAAAAGGACTTGAATTTATGGTAGTAGAGGTGGATGGTGTTTTTCGTATCATACGATTTTGATATCTCACATACTCTAGGCAAGGGCAATATGGTGGTCGATACCTTGAGTAGACCACATGTAGTATTAAGTCCTTTGTTCTTGGAGTGGAAGCATTTGGAGTTCATTTCTATATTTTATTTTTGACTATCGTCAGGCATTACCTCAGGATTGTTAGCAAATTTGTATGTGCAACCTACACTTATAAAACATATTGGGTCCAGTTAGAAGCAAGATAAGGAGCTAGTTGATATTTTAAAAATCTTGGATGGGGATAAATTTTATCGTGACATGAAGAGAGTCCTCTACTAGCGTGGAAAAAAGAAGCATGTAGTGTATTATGTAGCTCGATGTATGATTGATCAAAGGGTAAAGGTAGAATAGAAGGAGACGAGAGGATTGTTGTTGTCCTTGGATATTCCTCAGTGGAAGTGGGAGATCATTTCTATGGATTTCGTCAATGTTTTGCCGAGGAGTAGAAGAGGGAATGAGAATGTAAGGGTCATAGTCGACCAACTGACCAAATGTGATCATTTTATTTCGGTTAAGAGTGCGAGGACGGCGACATCTTTGGCAACTCTATAGGTGAGAGAGGTCATTGATTTATTCACGACGTTTCTACTAGCATCATTAGTGATCGAGATCTGATCTTGACTATCAAGTTTTGGAGGGGTCTATAGGAGGATTTTGGCACCGAGTTGAATTGGAGCATCGCTTAACACCCACAGATAGATAGATCGATAGATGGAGAGAGTGAATCGAGTATCGAAGGACTTAGTTTGGATGTGCATTTTGGACCTTGGGGGGTATTGTGAGGATCACTTACCATTAGTGGAGTTTACATACAATAACAGCTATCAGGCGAGGATTGGAATGGAACCATTTGAGGCGCAATATGAGAGACCCTGTATTACTATCATGTTGGTGGGACACTAAGGATTGGATTATTCTAGGATCAGTCATGGTGAGGGAAACATTGGATAAAGTAGACTTACTTAGCAGAAGAATGAAACCGTGTAGTATAGGCAGAAATCTTATGTTGAGAGGAGACACATGGAGTTAGAGTTCGCAGTGGGCGACATGGTGTTTGTGAAAATCTCACCGCTTAGGCACGTTAGGACATTTGATAGTTCCGGGAAGTTAGCACCAAGGTTTGTAGGACCTTTCCCGATTACTGATAGGATATGGAAGTTGGCATATAAAGTAGAGCTTCATGAGAAGTTGTGGGAGTACATGATGTTTTCCAAGTGTCGTACTTTGAAAGTGCTTGCATGATTCGGCTACCGTATTCGAATCATGTAAGCTAGAAGAGGTAGAAGTAGAGAAGGAGTCCATTGTTCATCGTGCAGCCACTTGCATTCTTAAGCATGGTACAAAGCTAATTCGCAACGAAGATATCGAACTTGTCAAAGTCCAATGGGGAGACGATCTAGTAGAGATTACATAAGATCCTGAGGAGAAGATACGAGCTGCCCACCTACAGCTCTTTTTTGGTACGTTTTCGATTTAAGTTTAACGAATATAAATTACTTATGCATTAAGACCTAGCTTGGTATAACCCTTTAGGTAGAGGTCATTGGATGATAGGAATGGTTGCAAACATGTCATTAGGATATGTTATGGATTACGAATGCTAGTGGATGTATTATTTGGATTGTTTCTTTGACACAATTAGGAAAATATGCTTTCTAGATAGCATATACCCACATCATCTCTTGTTTATTTGCTTTATCTTGATAACTGTGTCTATGGATGCATCATATGGATTGAATGATTGTCTGTACATGTAGAATTTCAAGTATATTTACTTAGGATGTTGCAAACATCTTGGATACGTAGCATGAGCACTTGCATAATAGGAGTTCGACCGATTATGAGATCACCTACTTTTTGCATTAATATAGGTTCACATGCATTTCACGCTTGCATATACATATATTGCACTAGAAATTTACTAAGGACAACAATTGCCCACGGATGATGGACGAATAAAGGGTTGTTGTAACACCTTGTATAAATAAATAAATTGGATAAATTAGTTTAAATAAGTTATGACATTGCGTTTGTGGAAAAATCCCGATCAATTTTCATATATAATATGTTGAAAATAGAGCTCAAATAAAGAAGTTATGGGCATTTGAAGTTTTCAAATTTAAAATAATTTAAGTATAATTCAAATAAATAAATAATTTCCAAACTTTAAATTCAAAAGTTAATGTTAATTATATTTGGGGGTTAAGTAAACATTAAAATTAAAGTTAGTGTTAAATTGCAATTAAGGAATTAAATAAATTAGACAATGGCAACAAATAAATCAACGTTCTCAAAATAGCATCGGTCGACCCCTATCTCATGACCGCGGTCGACCGTTGGACAGAGGGCGGCGGCTAGGATTCTCAATAATGAATGTTTTAGGTTTCATAGTTTTAAACCGACTTAAATCCCATGGTCCTCGTGCAATCCAGCTACTATAAATAGGAGCCTAGCCCTCTCACTTTTATTCACATAATATTTTGTGAACATCAGCAAAGCTATGTCAGTTCATCTCTTCGTAAATTCAGAAAACTCCATTAAGGTTTCAGGTAAGAAATCATATATGTCTATATTTGTTTGTTTTATTTTCTCAACTTCTTCTCCTCCAAACCTCTAATTTTCCAAATCTAACATATATACAAACCTTGTTGTATATATCAAAAAGAAGGGATCTGAAAGAGAGTATTATAGGCATATCAAATCTAAACAGGAGACAAAGTTAAGGAAATATAATGAGTGGAGATCTTTGGTTTTCTATTTTTTAATTAAATAGTGTAGTTTGGGTTTGATATATGCTTTGGGGAGTTTTATGTTATGAAAAATCACATTAAGAAAAAACCCCAAAGCAAAATGTCAATTCTTAGGTTGGAATTTTTATTACTTTGTAAATGGAGTTTTGTGGATTTTGCAATATATGTGTTTTACCATTTATTCCACTTCTTAACCTTTTTCTTTCAATTTGATTTAGAAATTTTGTGTAAGTACGAATTCTTACATGCAGTTTACACTATCTGTTTCTATAAATTGAATAAAAGTTCCCTTGCTTAATTTTACATAAAAAGGAGTCAAATAGAGCATAAAACTTATTTAATTGTAAGTTTCCATTATTATTGTTTTATTCCATTATTTTAATATAAAATAAGTTAGAATTCGATTCTAAGTACAAGTCTATCGATATGATTTTAGAATATTAAATTTATTGTAAAAATGCTATTATGAAAATGAGACTGGTATAACATTAGAAGAATTAAAAATGTTAGTTTATGGAGTAATCTCTGCACGTTTAGAAATTAATAAATGCATAGTTATATATATATATATATATATAAGTAGATAAATAACATACAATTTTAACGTATTAATTATGTAGTTAATTAATTTAATAATTATCATTTAAATCCTCCTTAGGAAAGTAATTAATTAGGTGAAATAAGAAGGATTTCATATAAGGCCTAAATATTGAATACGGTGAGATGTGTGATAATGCACTTAGAGAGTGTTATGAAATATGACTAAGTTATAGGGATGTGAGGTCAATCAAAAGCACATAGAAGTTTTCCCAATTAATCTGCCTACCAGCAGTGTGACTTTGGGGCTGATGTGAGATATAACTACAAATGGCATGAGGTTAGTCCCAATTATGTAGGGTAAATCTGCCCAGTTAATCTGGCTACCAGTTCCTATGAATAATCAGACTAATGTGAAATGTCTCTGTTAGGAACGGGTCATAATACGAAGGACCTACTTCGGAGAATTGAAGGTAGTAAGTGGTTGTTCGAGGGCTCAAATCTTTCCTGTATATGAAGTATTAAATGGTCGAGATTGGGTTTAGGCATGATTAAGGATATCTCAGAAAGGCCCGCTTTAATACGAAGCATTAAGTGTTTGAAGAGATTTCCATGCAATATCAGCTAGACAGAGACATGTGTGTAGTCCGCCTTGGGAATAGGTATCAAAGGTATTTAGCGGCATGGGTTCTATCTTTCGCATTGATAGACATTAATAACGATGGTTATGGGTTATTGGTTATGGGAAAACCTGCTTCGAGGATTAAAGGTATTAATTGGTTGTTTGAGGGCCCGCCACCTTCCCTTACATGAATTATTAAATAGTTTCGAATAAAGTTCAAAATGCGAAAGACATATCCTTAATTAAATTATACTTCCTAAGTACTAATATAGAAAGGCTCGGGATTTTCTATTCACCGGACATTGTTGTTCAGGGAAGGAGACGATGACCGGGATGGAGAGGATGATGAGAGGAGCTTGTGGCAGTAGTCTATTTATCTATTTATGCTATTTTCAAATGTACCCATTTAAATTTATGAATGTATTTTTGAACAAAATGATGTAATAGTTGTTATTGACGTTACGTTTTGGTTTTGTTTGTGACATTTGAGGTTTGAAATAAACTAGGTAATGTTTATGCTATTTTATTTTATCCTTCCGTTGTGAGTTATGAATGGATAGATTAATAACTTTGTATTGTTCTTTTTACTAACCAACAGCCAGCTTTGGAATCGATATAAATTTCGATGGGCCTTTTCTGGATCAAGATTTAAGCCTATTTCGGGGTGGGTTGTCACATTTGGTATCAAAGTTTAGGTTACCCGATCAATGTGGAAGAGGATACATATGAGTGGTGTATTTTCTATTTTTTAAAAGTATTTTTTAAAAACCCTACTATATACACACACATCTATTTTGTAGATACGCCTAACTCTATAAATTCCAACTATATAAGTAGTTGCGACCATATTCCTAAAGGAGGGGCGAAGCGAATATGAGTTGGAAAAATAAGTAGAGTTAAATTTATACTTCTATTTCGATTACCCATACGGAAGAGGTCATAAGGAGTGGACTAAAAGAGCATGAGCAGGACATATGGAAGCACCCTAGAAGCTGAATGGTACTTGACTTCTTTATTGACCTAGACTTCCTTATGATCGTGAACTCTATATGCATAATACCTATTAATGTTTACGTTGGATGTAATTAGAACATTTACGTAAATCACTTAATAAATAGTAAGGATAGAAAATGTAACTGGAAAAGGTTGTAACTCTAAGGTTAATGTGGCAATTATTGTGGAATATACTGGGAGTTAAAGAATTTAATGGAGATATAAATGGACTAATTAAAGAGATTGTTTGAGAAATTATGGCAAGATAAGGAAGGCATAATAGGTAAAATTAGAATGGATAAATAAATGTCTTTAAGAATTGTCCTTTAGAATTATAACCATTTATTACGGACAATTGACCTTTATAGAAATAGCAAATAGCATGTTAGGTAGTAATTAAATATTATAAGACAATATATTTGTTAACATCTAGAGGAAAGATGTGAAGAGTGAAACAAGCTTCCATAAGAAGGTATATTTTAATCACCACAAAAAGATAACCATATCATTAAAGGTTAAGTAGGAAAGTTCAAAAGGAGAAGCAGTTAAATTCAATTTCTAAAGCTAACCCTATAAAAAAGAATTTGATAAAAATATTTTCTGATAATTCCTTTAAATGTTTTGAAATAGATTTTCGAAAGATTATTAAATGAAAGTCTTATGTATCATAAGTTGAATTTTTTTTTTTAAAAGAATGTGATTTTAGTCGAGTTTGAAAATATGCTACGAATTGTTTTTTGAAAAGTTTAAAAAGAGGATATAATTTTAAAAGTGATGGAACATTTTTATAAAAAAACAAAATGGTGGACAAACTTTATACAAAGAAAATTGTAATTTTGGTGATTTAAAGAGTTGAAAAAGGAGTTTTTCATTTTTGAAATTTTAAGTAGTTGAGTTAAATAGTTTTCAGTTTATGGATTCTTCGTTTTTGGAATAAATAGGGCATATGTTAGATCCAATAATTTTTCTCACTTTATAAATTTGGAAGCTGTTATTTCGAAAGAGTGAAGAAATTTGAAAATTCATAATTTATAAATTAGTTGCGGTAAAAAGTTCTAACTTAAAAGGGATTTTTGCCTTTTGAAATTCTTTGTTTAAATTTATTAAGCCAAAAAGTTTTTGGTCTAAAGATTTACGATAAAGGGATTTTTTCATTTTTGAAATAAATGTAAAATATAGCTTAGATTATATAATTTTTTCCTACCTTATAAAATTGGAAGTTCTTTTACTTAAAATTCATTTAAAAGGGTTATAAATGGAACGACACTTGATTGAAATAAGATAGGAAGAATGGAAGGTTAAGATTACGCGATAACATAGGTAAGAGGAACATTCCTATATAAGGAACTGCGAAGAATAATAGCTAAGATGGATAGTAATGGCTAGAAATTTATATAAAGTATGATTGGTGATTTAGCTAGAAATAGTATTAGTGGAAAATGATAGAATGGAAGTTATCATTGTTTACTCCGCTTTTTGTTGTTTAAAGTTATACAAGTTATTGTTGTAAAATTAAAACAAACGATTATTTGGTGTGTGATTGAGTTTTTGAATGTTTTGGATTCAGAGCCTTACTTCAAAAGAAATAAGGCAGTAATTAAGAAGGATATTTTTCTAATATGGAGTAGATAGAGATCACTACCAAGGAAAGATAGGTTAAAAGTTTTAGTACATGAATAAAATGGAAATAAATATGTACAACCTGATCTGAAAATTTGAAATCGGTCCCAAACCTTTATTTGTAAACGGTGGTAAAGCTGTTAAGATATTCCAGATCTGTAATAAGGTTAGGCTGCCCTTGAAATATAAATTTCTATATTTTGATTATGGAGTGGTTTCCGTGAAATTTTCATAAGTTATCCGGTTCCAAAACATGTATAAAAGCACATTGTTTGAATTAACAAGGGTTGTACCAAAAAGGAAATGAGATGTGTAAGATATGGATATTCTTTCCGTAGTTTATACTGTCTGTTTTAATAAAAGAAAGAAATAATCCCTTATAATCTCAAACAAAGAAAATATCTCATTTGAGTTTAACTCATGGAAATTTATAACGGCAATCTTTTTTAAAATGATAGCTCCGATAAATTAAAAATGTGAAAATAAGTGTTCTAGTTTAGAAATTAGTAGTTAAAAATATACATACCTGCATAACCGCACTTAACGACTAAAATAAAAGTAAATATATAAATAGCATAATTTATGATTATAAACGTATTAGTTGGTAATTGACAGATTAAGACATATAGGCATTGATTACAAATTTAATTGGAAATAATTTGTAATTAATGAGAGTTAAAAGGGATTAAATAGGGGCTGATTGATGAAATTTAATATGACATTTATGGAAGAATTGAATTAGAGTAATAATTGGATTTGAAACTGTAAAAGGTTAAAGGGATTAAATGAGGATTGAATAAAAATGGTCCAATTTTGACAATAATGGTCAATTATTATGGATATATTAACCGAAGTAATAAAGGGACTGTATTTATTAGAAATCAAGAAGGAAAAATAAGAAAAATTGCAATAGTGGAATGACATATTAGGAATGGCCATTTTAATCTAATAATAAATGTCAAGACCTTAATATTATTTAAACCAGTTGATGATAAATGACAACTTCTAGCAAAGAAAATTCTTTTAGAATTTTTGGGTTGTAATCGCTAGTTGTCTCCCTTAGTTATTGGAAAAGCATATAAAGTGGTATGAGATATGTCCATTTTTTATCACTGTGTTGATTTCATGAATCGGATTAAAACCCTTGATAAATATATGTGTATTGAGAAGCTACATAAACAAAGGAATTTTATAGGGATAGTTAACTAGCGATGAACTGTAGATAATACTTGAAGTTAATAAGGGAATTAATTTAGTAACTAGAAATAAAAGAATGCTCCAATCCTAAAAAAATTAGGATTTTGTGAAAAATAAATTAAAGCTTGTAGAATGTCACCATTCAAGAAGAGATAAAATGTATAGGGATGTGAAGTGAATTCCTGTTGGATAAGGATATAGAAGAAGGTAGCATAATTTTCCATTAGGAGCAATAAGATTGCAACGTCTCTATTACAGACTTTTATCAAGAAGGTTGGCATCCTTAGTGATAGGAACCCATTAATTACTAACGAATTTTGGAGGATATTGCAGACATCTTTAGGGACTTCACAGAATTTTAGCACTACTTACCATCCACAAATCAACCGATAAACTGGAAGAGTGAATAGGACCTTGTCGGATTTGTTAAAGAGCTTGCATCAAGGACTTTGGAAGACACTAGGAGCAGCACTTACCTTTGGTAGAATTTTCATATAATAATTGTCACTAGTAGACGATTGGTATAACACCCTTCAAAGTGATTTCTGGGAGGCCATGTAAGTCGCCAAACTATTGGTGGGGAACCATGGACAAAATCTTACTCAGAGCAGATTTAATTTGTGAGACTTTGAAAAGATAGAGTTGATTAGACCACATGTGTTACGACCCGTAAATTTTCGATAATTAAAATAGTTAATTTAATAAGATTTCATGGTTTAATGTGGGAAGAATTAAATTTTTTTAATTTTTTTATAATAATAATAACTAGAATGAATTGCAACAAATTTTATCTAAGTTAATTATTTATGAATTGAATGAGATCCCAAATCAATTGAAATAATATATAGTCAATGGTAATGGAATGAAGTTGTATTATATAGGATATTGTGACACTTGTTTGTAAATAATAAACTTATAAGTGTAATTAAAAGTTAACGGCGATAATTACTTAAGTTACCTATTCATTTAGTTAGTTGAATTGAATTTGGGAACCAATTGCAATTGAAATGAAATTTTATATATTAGTTGAGTGCATTATCTCTAACTGAAGTTAAATAATAATGTGGAAATCATTTGATGTAATAAAGTAATCGACTGATAACGAAAATTTATTTAAATACAATATTGAAATCCGTCAAATATTGAATAATTAAATTGTTTAAATTTAATATTTGGAATTTATTGAATAATTAAATAACGGGAATTGAATAACTGTTTAATGGAAATGGTTGTTCTATAATTGGAATTTGTTTCAAAGGTTAATTTTATAAGTTCGTTTTTGAATATCTCAAAAACGAGTGATTCAAGAATAATCAAATTTGTTTAAATTTAATATTATTACGAATTTGATATGATTAATTTGATATTGAAATTTAATATATGAAAATAGAGTGAATAACTGAAATTTGATTAAATATGATTCAAATTGGTTTCCAAAGTGAATGTAAGTTATATTTGGATTATAATAGAGTTAATAAGATTTTAAAATTGGAATTTTAGCAATTCTGTAAATTTATGGAAGTCGTCGATTTAAACGACGAGTTAAAATAGCCTTCCGGGGCGTAGTCTCGGAATTCGACAAAACGAGTTCCATTAGATCCGTAATAGTTTATTATTATGGGGTTTCGATTTCCATAGCAATCGGAGTGGTCGTTTGACCGTGGCAGCCCAAAATGCTTAGAAATTAATTTAATCGATTTAATTTAAAATTGATCATTTATTTCCGTAACTCGCACATACGATCGAATTAAGCCTTGAAACTATTTCCATTGTGTCCGGAATAGGGGTATAACATTATAAACGCCTAACAGCACTCCTCGATAGGGGTTCGAAATTTTGAGTTACCAAAAATCGAGACATTTCGAAATTAATTAATATATGGTCAAGTCAACTTTTCGTTTCGGCTGTCTATTCTTTCATTTCGGCCACCTATGATTTTGACCTTTACCCATTCAAACACGTTTCTTCCCTGATGAGCCAGCCGATCCTAGTGAAAACAGAACAGAAAAATAAAAATAAAAATAAAAATGGGAACTTTGAAAAATTATATCTCACAAATTACTGATCTAAAAATCCTCAAATCAGTTCCTAAATTCGAATTTCTTCATTCTCTTCATTTTGGCAAGCTCATTTGAAGGTGCGGCTATGATTTGGAAACGACAGTGAGGACGAACATGTGCAAGGATGGCTAGGGTTTGGAAATTTTATCCATTCGATCATCGATTCATCGATTTGAGTTTATACTTGAACTCGGCATGGAAGAGAGCATCATCGGCGTTTTTTTTGTGAAGCTCGGAGGTAGTTTGGGGCATGCGACTTAGGCTAGGTCGAGAGGGGAGTGCAGGTTGCATTCGTCCTGGTGGTTGAGGTGGCTCTGCTGAGGTGCTTGGCAGGTAGAGTTCGAGACGAGAAAGCCATAGGGAAAGTCGAATCTGGATTTCGTGCGTCGAAGCTCTGAGTCACTATCGAATCGTGCACGCATGTTTGGGTTCTTCTTTGTTTCGTGTGCAGGCATTGGCAAAGGATGGGAGAAGAAGCTTCGTAGTTGGGCTGGGCCGAATAATTTGGGTATGCATTGTTCAAAATGTAATTTAAATTGTTTTATAATTAAATTTTCGATCAACTTATAACCGGTATATCTCCTTCGTACGAGATCGGAATCGGATGAAACAAGCGGCGATGGGATCATGGCGACAAGCACTATGCTCTGGGCCAGATTTGGAGACGTTTAGAGCCAGTTAAAATAGGGGGTCAAATTGAACGTCGTTCGATTTGCTATGAAATTGAAATTCAAGGTGAGTGTTTTATAACGCTCATAACGTACTGAATATCTTTATGGTAGTTAAATTTGATATTATGAAGTGATATGAATTTTATTTGTCGTTGTTTGATAAAATTTAATTGTCATATAGATTGTCATTTGAATTCACCGTTGAAAATTAAATTGACAGTCAAATTGAAATTAAAATTGAATTGCGATTAAATTACCTGATATTGATAACTATGAAATTGCTGTAAACTGTATTGTCTATTGGATGATGTATTTCGATGGATGCTATTGGTTGATATTTAAATGTTTGGATGTTTGTTTTCTTATATAAATCCTGTTATGCATACATATGACACTGTGATTTGGTTTAAGTGATATATATTCATCACTGACATTTAATTGAAATAAATAATCACTTGGCCATAGGATAGAAAATTTTATACGGACACCGGATTGGTTAAATTAATAAATTTTTAAAATCGTTGATTTGAAATTTATTTAAATGTTTTGATTTAAAAGTTATAAATAAAATCAATTTATAGAAATCGAATTTATCGCGAAAATTGAGTTTGGAATGTTGAAATAAATTTTGGTTAAAAGAAATTGTTAAATAATTTAAGTTGAGACTTTGAAATTCAAAATAGGGATATGATTGAATTTCGAAAATTTATTCGTTTTAAAGATTGAACATTATTTCGAGCTTTGAGTATTACTAAGTAAAAGTGAAAAAAAAAGATATTTTGAAATTGAGTTTGGAATTGAATCATATTTGAAATGGATTTGATTTTTGAAGCGAATATGATATTTTGATATCAATTATAAATCGATTGAAATGTAAAAGAGCCATCGGTGTTATATACGTAGTTATTAAAGAGACCGGGATCGGATAAGGACATACTCTCTGTCGATATCGAAAACCACTTTAATAACTAGTATACCCGGAGTGTTGATCCAGAATGAAGTGGATGGTTCGGTGAACGCGTTGACTGAAGAAAGAGAACGATATTGGACGAGCCCTGACATGACTAAAACAGGAGCCGCGTCGGGCCATTGAGGTTCGCCACCTCTAGCTGACACACTTCTTCGATACCATATCTATTACCTTTTGTGATTCGATTTGGGTGCACCCCTTGATTTGGGAGTGTTGTTTCGTGGTGTTGAGGTAGCTGCTGGCTATGCTCAACATCAGTTTGGATCACATAATCACTACTATCCTAGTTGGTATCGCCTCACGTACCTTGTCATACTGATTATCCTATTCGCGACCACTACGTTTTGTTTAGTGTTATACCTATGGGGTACCCTCTGATAACCACTAGTTTACGGTGCTGTATAGACTATGGCATTATAAAATGTGTTAAGGGGAATTATGGTAACGCCTTAACGCTATTTTAATACTTTTACTTTACTGTAGACATATTATAATAGCGTATTGTACTACATAGTAGATAGTTTAACGGATCCTTGAGAGATGGAAAATCCCGTAACATCTCTTGATTTACTGCACGCACGTTGACACTGGATATGAGATGTCAAACCCCGTAAACATCTCTAACGCCGTTACACTCATATTTATTTACGATTGATTTAACTTACATGAAGATATTTTAGTCCTGACTCGAGTGTTTTGTCTTTTCATTACGCTCGGGTCAGACCTGAGTTTTTCAGCTTATTGAAGATCTATTCTGGAGGACGAAGTCGAAAATTTGGTATACTATTATTATTATTATCTTTGCATCATGCTGTCTGCTGCATTATTTTATTTTTTCTGTTGTATATGTATAACTCTGATAAAGGTTGTATAAATAATGATCAAAGTATTGTAAACAGCTTCATGAACTGTTTATTTGACTATTATATTTTATCGGTCCGCTGCGAGATTCTGTGTTATTCCATTTCCTTTATTTCTCTTTCTTTTCTTTTCTTATTTACCTCAATAACCATCTGCCCTTTTGAATTGTTTGGAACCGGCATGTGTATTTGATCGTCGATTTAAACTATCCAAAAACGCAGGTCGTTACAATTGGTATCAGAGCTTTGGTTTAGCGATAACCTTAGCTTTGTGGGGTTAGACTCTTTACAAATAGGGTAGTAATACCCTATGATGAGTCGCTGAGTGTATACATATGAGAGAGCGTATTTGTTAGTGACATAAAATGTTTTATATTGTGTCGGTTGATTTGTTGAGTGGCTTATGGATTCTGGTCAATACGAGTAATTAACGTCGTTGATAGGGATATTTAAACACTTAAACAGAACAATTCGACATAGTATTGTTTTGAAATTGGGTAAATGAAATAATTTTGCTCTAATTATATTTTGTATATAAAGAAAAATTTTCAGAAATTATTGTGACTTACTTAGCTTACCTGGTTGTTAGGAAAGATAGTATTGGTTATTATCATTAATAAGATATTGTAATTCAATAAATAAGGTGAATTACAAAATGAACAATGATAAAACACTTGTGGAATGTTTTAAGAAAGAAAATCCTATAAGAATGTTTTATAAAGGTGACTTATAAATTAAAATAGATTTAAATTGGAAAATATTGAATTTAAGACCCGAAGGTTTTGACAATGGTTCTCAAAGCTTTGTAGAAAATATATTGTGATATTAGTTGGAAATTGTTTATGGAAATATTTTGAAAGGATTTTTAAAGGAAGGAATGAATTTAGTACTCCTCTCTTCTGTCGCTGGAAAATAATTTCGGTGATGACTCCGCACCCTCATCGACGTTCATTTTCGAGTCTCAAAGTGAGGAAGACTTCTAAAAAGCTTTGTTTTTCTTCTAAATTATTTTGGGTAAATGGGTTTCAGTTTAAACTCCAAAGGTATGATTTGATATATTAAAGATATAAGTGTATATGTTTATTTCGAACGATTTGAAAAGAACTGGGCATTTAAATTTCTGAGTTATGTCAATTAGTAATTTTGAAATTATTTGAATGAAATGTGAATAACCAGAATTTATAAAATAAGAGGATGAAGATATCTAAGCTTATGTTTTGGGAAAACTTTAGAGTTGTTGTGTATCTTTAAAGTTGAAAGGTCAAGAGGATGTAAACAAATTAAATTTGTGAACATTCTAAGTAAGTAAAATGAAATTCTATAAATTTGTATATTACCAAAATTACATTCTGATAACATATAACAAGACTTACCAAATGTTAAAAGTTAAAATGATGTTTTGGATATGTAATGAGATATTGTACAAATAAACAGAACCTGGAAATAATTGAAGTATACAAGTAAGGAAAACTCAAAAGGAATTAAAATGTATATAAATGGAAAATTTGGTTGTGATAAAAATTATAAATACTTAAATATAACATGAAATGATGAACGGATAAATGGAACAAGTAAGCGAACTTAAGAAAGAAGATAAATGAATCGTATTATATCTTTGTAAATTGGTTATAGAAAATAAAAATAAATTGCAAAGGGGATTGTAAAAAAATTGAATTTGTAACCTGTAAGATAACTGTAAACTAAGAAAAGTCATTTATGAGAGGTTAGACTTTTATAGGATGATTAATAAACTAAAGTGCTGGTTAATGAAATGTTCCATAAATAAATTTGTTATTAACTAAAATTATGAAATTGAAGTAAATGTAAACAAAAGAATTTGGTATAGCTAAGAATCAATTGGAAATTGAATTTGAATTTAATTAAATTATATAGAATGTTTAAAATGAACTTGAGTAAGCAAATTCTATGATATGACGTTTAAGAAAAGATAATGTTAAAGAACATGCTATGTAAAGAAATGAATATACTAACTGAATAGTGGATTGTGAATAATTAATTGTAAATAAAAAAATAAAGGTCAATAAAATAATATAGTATAGATAAATTGGGTAGAGATCCATTGGAAGGAAATACGTGAGTTGTATGTATACTATTTTGTTCGCATAACGTTTGATCCAAATCCGAGCACAAAATTTCGAGATGATTTATATCGATCCAAGTTAGGATTTTTCACTCGATTCTCGACGGCAAACCCTGGACATGGATTTCTGATTTGATTCTGGAGTTCTCTATCGTAGTATATGGGTATGCAAGGAGAGTAACAGTTTTCCGTCAAGGAACCAAATCTGAGTCCGCACTAGAGAATCGTGTGAACGATACTATTTGGAAGTGAAATTGTGTGATCGAATAAGCAATTAGATTTGATGTTGCTCACGGATGATATATGTACGGCTTACGGACTTAATTAAAGCTAATATTGGAAATTGAAGAAGCCAAATATAAAATGATTCTTTTAAATTGTATAATTGGATATCATTGGTAAATGAGATGCAGGTATTTAAAATCAAGAAAATGTGGATTGCCCGACAAAAGGTACATGTATATTTTGTCATTGGATTTGGTGATTTTTGATGAGCCACTTGGCTTTTGGATTTCTTTTTTTGGTTTGGGGCCCATAGAGGCGTTTGTAGCTGTATCGATCGAGCCGCGCAAAGGAGACTCTACCGAAATTTTTCGTAAATCCGGGTGTTAGAAATTTTTTCAAGTTTTAAAATTTTATAACTTGTTTTGATAACTAACTCGTAAACTTCATAGGCTAATCAGAGTAGCATAGTGGAAGTGTAGTAATGACTTTTTAAATGGAATTTCATTGTTTTATAAGTTGGTAATTTTGAAATATATCAAATGTTGAATTCTTTACTTACTTCCTTTTTCCTTCTTTTTCCTTTTCGGGGATGAAAAGTTTTGAGTGGGAGAGAGTGTAACGACCCGTAAATTTTCGATAATTAAAATAGTTAATTTAATAAGATTTCATGGTTTAATGTGGGAAGAATTAAAAATTTGTAATTTATTTATGATAATAATAACTAGAATGAATATTAACAAATTTTATCTAAGTTAATTATTTATGAATTGAATGAGATCCCAAATCAATTGAAATAATATATAGTCAATGGTAATGGAATGAAGTTGTATTATATAGGAAATTGTGACACTTGTTTGTAAATAATAAACTTATAAGTGTAATTAAAAGTTAACGGTGATAATTAGTTAAGTTACCTATGCATTTAGTTAGTTGAATTGAATTTGGGAACCAATTGCAATTGAAATGAAATTTTATATATTAGTTGAGTGCATTATCTCTAACTGAAGTTAAATAATAATGTGAAAATCATTTGATGTAATAAAGTAATCGACTGATAACGAAAATTTATTTAAATCCAATATTGAAATCCGTCAAATATTGAACAATTAAATTGTTTAAATTTAATATTTGGAATTTATTGAATAATTGGATAATGGGAATTGAATAACAGTTTAATGGAAATGGTTGTTCTATAACTGGAATTTGTTTCAAAGGTTAATTTTATAAGTTCGTTCTTGAATATCTTAAAAGATAGCGATTCAAGAATAATCAAATTTGTTTAAATTTAATATTATTCCGAATTTGATATGATTAATTTGATATTGAAATGTAATATATGAAAATAGAGTGAATAACCGAAATTTGATTTAATATGATTCGAATTGGTTTCCAAAGTGAATGTAAGTTATTTGGATTATAATAGAGTTAATAAGATTTTAAAATTGGAATTTTAGCAATTCTGTAAATTTATGGAAGTCGTCGATTTAATCGACGAGTTAAAATAGCCTTCCGGGGCGCAGTCTCGGAATTCGACGAAACCAGTTCCATTGGATCCGTAATAGTTTATTATTATCGGATTTCAATTTCCATAGCAATCGGAGTGGTCGTTTGACTGTGGCAGCCCAAAATGCTTAGAAATTAATTTAATCGATTTAATTTAAAATTGATCGTTTATTTCCGTAACTCGCACATACGATCGAATTAGGCCTTGAAACCTTTTCCATTGCGTCCGGAATAGGGGTATAACATTATAAACGCCTAACAGCACTCCTCGATAGAGGTTCGAAATTTTGAGTTACCAAAAATCGAAACATTTCGAAATTAATTAATATATGGTCAAGTCAACTTTTCTTTTCAGCTGTCTATTCTTTTATCTCGGCCACCTATGATTTTTACCTTTACCCATTCAAACACGTTTCTTCCCTGATGAGCCAGCCGATCCTAGTGAAAACAGAAAAAAAAAAAAAAGGGAGCTTTGAAAAATTATATCTCACAAATTACTGATCTAAAAATCCTCAAACCAGTTCCTAAATTCGAATTTCTTCATTCTCTTCGTTTTGGCAAGCTTATTTGAAGGTGCGGCTATGATTTGGAAATGACAGTGAGGACGAACGTGTGCAAGGATAGCTAGGGTTTGGAAATTTTATCCATTCGATCATCGATTAATCGATTTGAGTTTATACTTGAACTCAGCATGGAAGAGAGCATCATCAGCGTTTTTTTTGTGAAGCTCGAAGGTAGTTTGGGGCATGCGACTTAGGCTAAGTCGAGAGGGAAGTGCAGGTCGCGTTTGTCCTGGTGGTTGAGGTGGCTCCGCTGAGGTGCTTGGCAGATAGAGTTCGAGACGAGAAAGCCATAGGGAAAGTCGAATCTGGATTTCGTGCATCGAAGCTCCGAGTCACTATCGAATCGTGCACGCATGTTTGGGTTCTTCTTTGTTTCATGTGCAGGCATTGGCAAAGGATGGGAGAAGAAGCTTTGTAGTTGGGCTGTGCCAAATAATTTGGATATGCATTGTTTAAAATGTAATTTAAATTGTTTTATAATTAAATTTTCGATCAACTTATAACCGGTATATCTCCTTCGTACGAGATCGGAATCGGATGAAACAAGCGGCGATGGGATCATGGCGACAAACACCATGCCCTAGGACAGAATTGGAGACGTTTAGAGCCAGTTAAAATTGGGGGTCAAATTGAACGTCGTTCGATTTGCTTTGAAATTGAAATTCAAGGTGACTGTTTTATAACGCTCACAACATACTGAATATCTTTAGGTAGTTAAATTTGATATTATGAAGTGATATGAATATTATTTGTCATTGTTTGATCAAATTTAATTGTCATATATATTGTCAATTGAATTCACCGTTGAAAATTAAATTAACAGTCAAATTGAAATTAAAATTGAATTGCGATTAAATTACCTGATATTGATAACTATGAAATTGCCGTGAATTGTATTGTCTATTGGATGATGTATTTCGATGGATGCTATTGGTTGATATTTAAATGTTTGGATGTTTATTTGCTTATATATCCTGTTATGTATACATATGACACTGTGATTTGGTTTAAGTGATATATATTCATCCCTGACATTTAACTGAAATAAATAATCAGTTGGCCATAGGATAGAAAATTATGTACGGACACCGGATTGGTTAAATTAATAAATTTTTAAAATCGTTGATTTGAAATTTATTTAAATATTTTGATTTAAAAGTTATAAATAAAATCAATTTATAGAAATCGAATTTATCGCAAAAATTGAGGTTGGAATGTTGAAATAAATTTTGGTTAAAAGAAACTGTTAAATAATTTAAGTTGAGACTTTGAAATTTAAAATAGGGATATGATTGAATTTCGAAAATTTATTCGTTTTAAAGATTGAACATTATTTCGAGCTTTGAGTATTACTAAGTAAAAGTGAAAAAAATAATAATTTGAAATTGAGCTTGGAATTGAATCATATTTGAAATGGATTTGATTTTTGAAGCAAATATGATATTTTGATATCAATTATGAATCGATTGAAATGTAAGATATCCATCGGTGTAATAATACGTAGTTATTGAAGAGACCGGGATCAGATATGGACATACTCTCTGTCGATACCGAAAACCACTTTAATAACTAGGATACGCGGAGTGTTGATCCAGAATGAAGTGGATAGTTTGGTGAACGCGTTGACTGAAGAAAGAGAACGATATTGGACGACCTCTGACTTGACTAAAACAGGAGCCGCACTGGGCCATTGAGGTTCGCCACCTCTAGCGGACACACTTCTTCGATACCATATCTATTACCTTTTGTGATTCGATTTGGGTGCACCCTTTGATTTGGGGGTGTTGTTTCGCGGTGTTGAGGTAGCTGCTGGCTATGCTCAACATCAGTCCGGATCACGCAACTACTAGTATCCTAGTTGGTATCGCCTCATGTACCTTGTCATACTGATTATCCTATTCGCGACCACTACGTTTTGTTTTGTGTTATACCTATGGGGTACCCTCTGATAACCACTAGTTTACGGTGGGGTTTACGGTGCTGTATAGACTATGGCATTATAAAATGTGTTAAGGGGAATTATGGTAACGCCTTAACGCTATTTTAATACTCTTACTTTACTGTAGACATATTATAATAGCGTATTGTACTACATAGTAGATAGTTTAACGGATCCTTGGGAGATGGAAAATCCCGTAACATCTCTTGAGTTACTGCACGCACGTTGACACTGGATATGAGATGTCAAACCCCGTAAACATCTCTGATGCCGTTACACTAGTATTTATTTACGATTGATTTAACTTACATGAAGATATTTTAGTTCTGACTCGAGTGTTTTGTCTTTTCATTACGCTCGGGTCAGACCTGAGTTTTTCAGCTCATTGAAGATCTATTCTGGAGGACGAAAACGAAGATTTGGTGCACTATTATTATTATCTTTGCATCATGCTGTCTGCTGCTTTATTTTATTTGTTCTATTGTATATGTATAACTCTGATAGGGTTGTATAAATAATGATCAAAGTATTGTAAACAGCTTCATAAACTGTTTATTTGACTATTATATTTTATCGTTCCGCTGCGAGATTCTGTGTTGTTTCATTTCCTTTATTTCTCTTTCTTTTCTTTTCTTATTTACCCCAATAACCATCTGCCTTTTTGAATGGTTTGGAACCGGTATGTTTATTTGATCGTCGGTTTAAACTGTCCAAAAAGGCGGGTCGTTATAGTTGGTATCAGAGCTTTGGTTTAGCGATAACCTTAGAATGTGGGGTCAGACTCTTTATAAATAGGGTAGCAATACCTTATGATGAGTCGCTCAGTGTACACATATGAGAGAGCGTATTTGTTAGTGATATAAAATGTTTTATATTGTGTCGGTTGATTTGTTGAGTGGCTTATGGATTCTGGTCAATACGAGTAATTAACGTCATTAATAGGGATCTCTAAACACTTAAACAGAACAATTCGACATAGTATTGGCTATGCTCAACATCAGTCCGGATCACGCAACTACTAGTATCCTAGTTGGTATCGCCTCATGTACCTTGTCATACTGATTATCCTATTCGCGACCACTACGTTTTGTTTTGTGTTATACCTATGGGGTACCCTCTGATAACCACTAGTTTACGGTAGGGTTTATGGTGCTGTATAGACTATGGCATTATGAAATGTGTTAAGGGGAATTATGGTAATGCGTTAACGCTATTTTAATACTTTTACTTTACTGTAGACATATTATAATAGCGTATTGTACTATAAAGTAGATAGTTTAACGGATCCTTGAGAGATGGAAAATCCCGTAACATCTCTTGAGTTACTGCACGCACGTTGACACTGGATATGAGATGTCAAACCCCGTAAACATCTCTGACGCCATTACACTCATATTTATTTACGATTGATTTAACTTACATGAGGATATTTTAGTCCTGACTCGAGTGTTTTGTCTTTTCATTACGCTCGGGTCAGACCTGAGTTTTTCAGCTTATTGAAGATCTATTCTGGAGGACGAAGACGAAGATTTGGTATACTATTATTATTATTATCTTTGCATCATGTTGTCTGCTGCATTATTTTATTTGTTCTGTTGTATATGTATAGCTCTGATACCAACTGTAACCATCTGCCCTTTTGAATGGTTTGGAACCGGCTTGTGTATTTGATCGTCGGTTTAAACTGTCCAAAAAGGCGGGTCGTTACAGTTGGCTGTGAAGGTTGTAAGATTTGGAAAGTCAGCAAAAGTTGGCATTGAGATTTATTAGGCCTTTCCAAATTTTGGGAAAATAGAAAACTTTCATATCATGTGGAGATACTAGATAAGTTGGCAGAAGACTATGGCATTTTTCACGTTTCGCATTTAAGGAAATGCCTTCATAACATAACTATTGTGGTAGAGCCTGATCAATTGGGTGATATCGGGATGGAAGCAATAGCATCATATGCCACTACATGCATTATGGAGCACGAGACTAGAAAGCTCCACAACAAGGGAATTAGGTTGGTTTGAGTATAATAGGGAGAAAATCTGGTGGAAATCATAAGGACTTCTTGTCCTAAGCTTTACATGGTAAACTTTTCTCTTAAAATTTGGTTGCATCGTGGTTGCTAGGTTAGACGGTAGGAGATGATTGCTACACTTTTCATTGTCACTTTGTACTCATGTACAATTTGTTGCATGTTTAGGGTGTTTGCTTACATTCTTATATGTCACGATCACACACTCATGCTAGGATTAAGCTCATTTATAGTATGTCAGCAGTACATAATCACATTACACTTTTGGTTGAATATATAGTTGTGAAGAAAACTTGGTTGTATAACATGGATGTTTATTGCGTGTTACACAGTTTGCCTCTTGGAAAGATTTTAGGGATTAAATCCTTTCACGGAGGGAGAATATAACACTCCGTAAAATCAACTATAAATAAATAAATTGGATAAATAAATTTAAATAAGATAGGGTAAAATTTTAAAATTTTATGAAATTTTGAATTTGACTACGAAAGTTGTGTCGTTGCGTTCATGGAAAAATTCTGATCAATTTCCATATATAAAATGGTGAAAAAGAAGCTCAAACGAAGAAGCTATGGGCATTTGAAGTTTTAGGGTCTAAAATGATTTAAATACAATTCAAATTCAAAAAAGTAATTAATTCTTAAATTTGAAATTCCAAAGTTAACGATAATTATACTTGGGGGTTAAGTAAATGTTAAAATTAACGTCAACGTTAAATTGTAGCTAAGGAAGAAACTAAATTAGACAACAACTACAAATTAGACAATGGTAACAAATAAATAAGGTGAGATAGTTACGCATAGTCGTGATATGAGACGTAGTCCTGTAACGAACCGTAAAATTCGATAATTTAACTTGGTTGAATTTATAAAATTTTGTAGTTAAATTTTAGAAGGAAATAAAAAAAACTTTATAAATTAATATTGGAATAAACGCTAAATTAAATTATAGCTACAGTAATTAAAACCTAATTATTTGAAATTTGAATAAATTCTAATAACTGTAGTGGTGAAAGGTTTATACCTGGATATAAATTGAATATGAGAAATTAGAGGTAAGTATTGAATTGATTAATGTAATAAAACATGGTAAACAGAAATTGGATGTAAATTAAGGAAATATGTTATTGCAAGTCAATAATTAATGAACTTGAATGAACATTCCAATTTAATATAATAATTCAAATGTTATGACTTAGTTTTAAATGAAATATAGTATTAACAAATGCAATCAGTGTATTAATGTGTGAAATAATATATTGATTTATTTGTTACCGAATGTAAATTAATGAAATTATGTTAAGATAAGTTAATAAATAATTAATGTAGCGCAATCCAAATTAATTGAAATAACTGTAAGGTCATAATTTGTGGTATCTAGTAAATTTGGAAAATAAATCTCAATAAATGAAAACTTGCGACCTATGCTTGGAATAATGACCAAGATAAGTGAAATAGTGTCAATGTAAGTATTTGACTAATTAATGAAATAATACAATGTTAATGACAATTAATTAAAATTTGTGTATATATGGAATTTTAACCTGTGTTGTTAAGTAATAAACTTATAAATGCAAGAAAAGGAAAATAGGCAACAATCTATATATGTTATTTATTTTATTTAGTGTGTTAAATAAAATTTGGGAATCAAATTGCAATTAAGGGAAATTTAGTAGTACGTTTATTTTAAATTTATTGAAGTGATAAAGAATGGAGCCAAGGTAGATTAATTTATTTGATTTAAAATCTTAATGAATGGGTGAAATTGACAAATTTCAACATGATTGAATTATGGTAGTTATTGTGGAATATGCGAGTATATGATTTCTGTTTGATGATAATAAACATATATATATATATATATATATATATATATTCATTTAAATGTATTTGTTAATGTACTATTCTATTTTTTATACATTAAATAAATATTTATTGAATAAAATAAATTACACAGAATTTGAATTCAAACAGAAATTTTATTCAAACAAATATTTATTACAATCTTGAATAGTACAAATTGAAGCTCTCACTATACATATACATTTTTGATTACATCACAATTCAGTTTACATAAATTCCTCACTACATATCACTCACACTCGTAGTTTTATCTTCAACTTTAGTCCAGTTTGAATCCAGCATCTGAGCAATCTACAAACATATTCACTAACGCAGTAAAATTGAAAAAGAAATAATTTTGCAAAATAAAATGAAGTATGGATTTTTGAAAATATTATTTGCCTCAGTTATTTGGGTTGTTCTTCATTATTCACATTTGAATTCATCATACACGAACAATGTGACATGCACAGTGTAACACTGTACATGCCACAAGGCCGTGCACATCGATATGCACTTGATGATGCTACAGGGACAGGTGAGCACAGGTCAAACCCAAATGAAAAGCCGTGTTCAACTCACGTGCAATATATTTAAAATCACGACATGTGCACAAGGTCAAACCCAAATATACAGACAGGTTCAATTCAGGTGAAATATATTCAAAATCTCGTCAGCGGCACAAGGTCAAACCCGAGTTTTTGAAACTGGATTCAACTCAAGTGAATTTCCAAAAATCAACATGAATGGATGCAAAGACCATCTGCAACATGGATGTACAAAGCTCAAGTTCAATCCCAAAGCAACTAACAATGCATGCAAGTGCCAACCAAAATGAAGACCACAAGTAAACAAGACTACAGTGATACAAATTGTACAAGATAACAGCTACAATGAAAATCAGTGCAACATGTAGACAACAAACTTCAATGACCAGTTCATGAATGCATCCAGACGACACAATGCTCAAAGACACAGTACACATATGACACAAGACTGCAAACAAGTATTGAAACCAGCAATATGGAAAAAGGGAAGTGGACAGCACTGACTCAAATACACAACTACAAGGCGTAGCAACTGCATAGCAACTGCAACAAGACACAACAATGAAGACTACAACCCAATGAACGAGACACAACAAAGTTCACAAGTGCAGACCAAATGCAGTGACACAGCAGTTTTTTTTACAAGAAAAATAGTGACATACTGCAACAACCAAAGCCTTGACTACAAGAACATCACAAGTAAATCAACAGCAGCCTCAACATACACAATCAAGTGACATGAGAATCTCAGTAAAACTCAAAGAAGCAAGTACAGGTTAAACCAAAGCAGAGACTACAATATCAAGTGAAAGTGCAAACCACAATGAAGTTGTACAAGAATACCAGACACCAAAGTATGGAGTGTACAAGTGCAGACGAACAAATGCTACAGGCAAGTAGCAGTGTGCAAATGAAGCAACTAAAGGCAACATGACCAAAAGATCAGAAACAAACTAACATGACAGCAAACAAACGCAAGTGACTCGAGCAACATGTACAACAACAAGTCCAGCTACAACAAGCAGTGCAATAATGAGTGAACAGAAGTTCAAGGCAACGGAGAACATGCGTAAAGAACAATATGCAGCCGCAAGTAATCAAGCTCATAGATCAAATGAAGCATGTATGCATAGTATGAAGAACACTAAGGTTCAAGTGCAAAAGAAAGAATGGCCAGAACTAAATGTAACAAGGACCAGAGACGAAGCTCACAGTGATGAAAACAGTGATGGTCGAAGTAATGCATACTCGTGAATGTATACGGTCAAGAAAATCAAGTGCATGCAATTTTTGAAAAGTCAAAACAACTTAAAAAGGGAAAATTTCTGCCGTTTGACACAAGATGGATCGAACGTTCTCAAGTTAAAGCCGTGAGCATCAAGTCGAGAAAATATATCAAGAAAGCCGTGCGCATCAGGAAAGCAACAATTTTGGACAGTATCGAATTGATACGAACAAACTCAAGTGTGGAATTCATATAAATACCAAACCCAAGAATTCATCATAGGCATCGAGTTCAATCAAGCAATTTAACCAGCAACGAAAGAAAAAATTACATACCGCAATTTATCGAACTCGGTCAACAAAGGAGCAGTTGTGAACGAGTAAAGCTCAAGAGAATCGATCATCAGAGAGCCGCGAACAAGATTATTGAATCAGAAACAAACTCGTCAAAGCAACTAGAGAATTGATCACCAGAGAAATCCCTAATTCTCACAAAAGCCGAAGCCCTAATTTCAGAAAGAAGAACAAGCCGCCATTCTTTTCACAAGCTAGAGAAAAGGATCGGGTTAAAGAATAAAAGGGCAGGGCCTTGTTTTGTAAAAGGGGTTTTATTTTGAGGGCTTTAGTTTATAGGGTTTAATTTTTAAATTTAGTTTTATTTGAGCAAAAATTATGAATTCAAGTTTGTATTTTAATTTTTGCTCTTGCTTTTATTTTTGAAGTCAGTTTTTCTTTTCGAGTCAAACTATGGTAAATCACCACCTAGGTTGTAGGTAGTGTCAGATTGTCTAGTTAGAATTAGTTCAGTGAGCAGGGTGTGCGAGTTTGAAAAACTCTATAGGCGGGAGCAAGGGTTTGCGAGTTTGCAAAACTCTATAGGCGGGAGCAGGGGGTGCGAATCTATTAGAGTGTTTGTAAGCGGGAGCAGGGTTTGCGAGTCTGTTTGAGTGTTTATAAGCGGGATACTGTTTAATTCTAATAGAAATCTGGGAATGCAGCAGTAGGCAGGGGTTGCCGAAGCTGGGTAAATTTTGTGTGTGATTTACTTTTCAGCATATTTATTCCTACAGTTTGTTTCTGTGTTTAAATCGAGAAAATTTGCTATAACCCTATTCACCCCCCCTCTAGGGTTAATCTAGAGCCTACAAGTTGTATCAAAGCACGGTTTTTTTTTTAACTCTAGAGTCATGAATTCATCAAATAATGCTTTTTCTGAGGGGCAATCTATTGCTAGGCCACCCATGTTTAATGGGAATGATTATGCTTATTGGAAAGTTAGGATGGGCATTTATCTTAATTCTGTTGATTATGATGTTTGGGATATTATTGAAACTGGCTATAAATCTCCCACTATAACCGCTGGGGATATTGAGATTCCTAAACCTAAGGATAGGTGGGATGCTAACGATAAGAGATTAAAAAATACAAATGCTAAAGCCATGAATGCTTTGATCTGTGCCCTTGATAAGAATGAATTTAATAGAATTTCTCATTGTAAAACTGCATCGGAAATTCGGCATACCTTGGAGGTGACACATGAAGGAACTTCTCAAGTCAAGGAGTCTCGTCTAGCCTTATGCAGCAATGAATACGAGAACTTTGTGATGGACAAAGGCGAGAGCATAAAGGACATGTTTGGATGCTTTTCAACTTTGGTGTACAATGCTTGAGCGCTTGGGAAGATATTCACTGAGGTAGAGCTCGTGAGGAAGGTGCTACGAGTCTTACCGATGAACTTTGAGGCAAAAGTCATGGCAATCCAAGAATCGAAAGATTTGAGTAAACTAAGCATGGAGGAGTTGATTGGCAACTTGATGACATATGAGCTTGAGCTAAAAGCAAAGGAGGAACGCAACAACACCAAACCAAAGAAGAAGACGATTGCCTTAAAGAGCAAATAAGAAGAAGATCCAATTGAAGAGCTTGCAATGGCTGTCAATAATCTTAGAAAATGGTCAAGATTATTGACACGCAAGAACAAAACAAGTGGTCATAGGCCAAAAGATTCTGAAAAATCCGATAATGAACTGGCGTGCTTTAACTGCAACAAGCCTGGCTACTTCAAAGAACAATGCCCACTTCTCAAAAACAACAGAGGAAAGAAAAAGAAGAAGAAGGCCTTTGCAGCAACTTGGGATGATGAAGAAGGAGAGGAATTCTCGAATAGTAGCTCAAAGGAGGCTAACTTGTGTCTTATGGCAAAATCAGATTCAGAAGCAAGCTCAGAGGAATCTAGTGAGGGAGGTGACTATACTTATAAAGAACTTGTTTTATGTGTCTTGATCTTACTAAAGTAATTGATACTCTTGAATCTAAAATTGAAAAACTGAAATCTGATAGAAGAGAACTTGCTCGTGAAAATTTTAGGTTAGAAACTGAACTTGAAAATATTCAAAACCTAGAATGCAAAAAATGTAAAACTTTAGATTCAGAATTATCAAGACTTAAGAACAGCTCTGAGAATCTTGAAAAAGAAAACTTGAGTCTTAAGGAAATCATTGACACTAGGAAAAAGGATTTTATAAATAGATGCACCTCACTTGTCACTGAAAACACAACACTAAAAACCAAAGTCCAAAACCTTGAGAAATCTCTGAATAACTTTTCAAGAGGGGAAAAATCTTTCAACATGCTATTGGGAAATCAAATTTTTGCTAACAACAGAAAAGGACTAGGCTTTGGGAAAACACAAGTTGAGGATAATGCAAAAGGTAAGAGTGTCTTTGATAGATGTGAAATAATTGGACATCGTGTTGAAAATTGTAGCCATAGGAACAAGAACACAAAATTTATACAAGTTTGGGTTCCTAAGAATACTACAATCAAATTTCATGTCTATTGGAACAAGAATAAAAAGACTAAACAAGTTTGGGTTCCAAAGGGTTTGTTTATTCACAATGCTTCAGCCACTAACAATCATGGACCTATAAAAACAAACAGGTCACAAAAATCTTTCATTGTGTAGGTATGGTGGCAGGCTAAGGAACAACAACAGTGTTCTCTGGATTTTGGCTGTTCCAGAAACACAACGGGCAATAAAGCAAAGTTTCTTAGCCTAGTACAAAGGTGATAGAGCCACAATGGGCAACCACGAAAAATTATCGTAAAGGTAAAACAGGTGAAGGTATATTAAATGTGATAATCTGCACCGTATTCTGAATGAAATCAGCCAATATTGAGATGTTGTAAAGATGATGTTTTTTGATTCTGACTTGTTTAACATAGTTGGCCAATTACATTTATGCCAAAAACACTATTCTTTGATTTACTTCATATATATTAGTTTGTATATAGTGTTTTGTTGGATGATAATATTTTTGGTTATAATACGGCTAACTCTATATTCACGGTTTTTTGATTATTTACACGGCTTCAATCCAAATTCAAGAGAATGCCATTTAAAATGCTGTTTGAGTTTTATGCACACTTCATGGTCTGGTCTATCAAATTTAATTAGTGGTGTTTTTGAGTGAAAAAGAAATTCAGATGCAGATTACACTGGTAATCTAGTTGATAGAAAACTTACTAGTTGTACGTGATTTATGGTGAGACATTTAGTTACTGCAACGTTTTTCAAAGAAAATATCTGCATACTTTTCATTACAAATAATTTTCAATTAGCAGAATTTTTTTCCCATATAACCCCTTCGAGAAAATCATTGTTGACCATATTTTCAGATTAGTCATTTTTATTTGATTTTGAATGACAAATTTTGACTAATCCGACTCCCTACTAATTATCAAAAAGATAAATAGTGATTGAAAAGATGATAAGTGTTGATATTTAACATACATTACTCAAGAAAATATATTTGGAAAATTTCTTTAGGAATTCAAACAAGAGTTATAAAACTTTTTGTTGGGTAAAGATTCCATGACATTTCTATATCTATCATATTTCTATCGACCATTGTTTATCAAATCTTAAATATAGTTTGTCGATATGTGGTACTATAATCAGGAATCATTTGTTTTTCATTTCACATTTTTTTTAAAAAAATAAATAAATATCCAAAGTATTCACTCTCATTTAAAAGTCCTCACGGTTATGCATGGGTGAATTACTTGGATTTTTGATTATGTGCTTCCATGCTCATTTAAAAGTCCTCACGGTTATGCATGTATGGAAGGCATATCAAAATTAATTGATTAAATAGACAAGTTGATTCTAATCCCATTTAAAAGTCCTCACGGTTATGCATGGTTAGAAGATATTTGAATTCATTTTTAAAATTAATTGGAATACTACTAATCTCATTTAAAAGTCCTAACGGTTATGCATGATTAGTAGATATTCAAATTCCTGATATAAATGTACCACAAGTTGATACAATTGCATGATTTTATATTAGAACATCACTTCCATTCTTTCTAAAAGTGGAATATGCGCCTAACAAGGGTAGTTATGACTTTTGTTTGATTTTTATTGAAGTTTAATATTTATATTCAATTTGAGTTTAATGTTGGATTACTATTGATCACTTTATCTCTATTTTCTCTAACACTATTAGTCTTTTGCTGATAACAAAAGGGAGAGAGAAAAGTTAAGATTTTGTCAAATAGAATCAAGCAAAGGTCAAATAATTTTCCATTTGCATCTAGGCTCATTTGTATATTTCTATTTATATGCATATATGTAGGGGGAGCATCATGTAGAGAGGAAGCATTTAAATAGGGGGAGCAATTAGTGTATATCATTGATCAAATACATTTAACACAGTCAAAATCTTAAATATATGTTTGTTATCATCAAAAGCGGGAGATTATGGAATATGCGAGTATATGATTTTTGTTTGATGATAATAAACATATATATATTCATTTAAATGTATTTGTTAATGTACTATTCTATTTTTTATAGATTAAATAAATATTTGTTGAATAAAATAAATTACACAGAATTTGAATTCAAACAGAAATTTTATTCAAACAAATATTTATTACAATCTTGAATAGTACAAATTCAAGCTTTCACTATACATATACATTTTTGATTACATTACAATTCAGTTTACATAAATTCCTCACTACATATCACTCACACTCGTAGTTTTATCTTCAACTTTAGTCCAGTTTGAATCCAGCATCTGAGCAATCTGCAAACATATTCACTAACACAGTAAAATTGAAAAAGAAATAATTTTGCAAAATAAAATGAAGTATGGATTTTTGAAAATATTGTTTGCCTCAGTTATTTGGGTTGTTCGTCATTATTCACATTTGAATTCATCATACACGAACAATGTGACATGCACAGTGTAACACTGTACATGCCACAAGGCCGTGCACATCGATATACACTTGATGATGCTACAGGGACAGGTGAGCACAGGTCAAACCCAAATGAAAAGCCGGGTTCAACTCACGTGCAATATATTTAAAATCATGACATGTGCACAAGGTCAAAGCCAAATATACAAACAGGTTCAATTCAGGTGCAATATATTCAAAATCTCGTCAGGAGCACAAGGTCAAACCCGAGTTTTTGAAACTGGATTCAACTCAAGTGAATTTTCAAAAATCAACATGAATGGATGCAAAGACCAGCTGCAACATGGATGTACAAAGCTCAAGTTCAATCCCAAAGCAACCAGCAATGCATGCAAGTGCCAACCAGAATGAAGACCACAAGTAAACAAAACTACAGTGATACAAGTTGTACAAGATAACAGCTACAATGAAAATCAGTGCAACATGTAGACAACAAACTTCAATGACCAGTTCATGAATGCATCCAGATGACACAATGCTCAAAGACACAGTACACATATGACACAAGACTGCAAACAAGTATTGAAACCAGCAATATGGAAAAAGGGAAGTGGACATCACTAACTCAAATAAACAACCACAAGGCATAGCAACTGCATAGCAACCGCAACAAGACACAACAATGAAGACTACAGCCCAATGAACAAGACACAACAAAGTTCACAAGTGTAGACCAAATGCAGTGACACAGCAGTTTATTTTAGAAGAAAAACAGTGACATACTGCAACAACCAAAGCCTTGACTACAAGAACATCACAAGTAAATCAACAGCAGCCTCAACATACACAATCAAGTGACATGACAATCTCAGTAAAACTCAAAGAAGCAAGTACAGGTTAAACCAAAGAAGAGACTACAATATCAAGTGAAAGTGCAAACCACAATGAAGCTGTACAAGAATACCAGACACCAAAGTATGGAGTGTACAAGTGCAGGCGAACAAATGCTACAGACAAGTAGCAGTGTGCAAATGAAGCAACTAAAGGCAACATGACCAAAAGATCAGAAACAAACTAACATGACAGCAAACAAACGCAAGTGACTCGAGCAACATGTACAACAACAAGTCCAGCTACAACAAGCAGTGCAATAATGAGTGAACAGAAGTTCAAGGCAACGGAGAACATGCGTGAAGAACAATATGCAGCCGCAAGTAATCAAGCTCATAGATCAAATGAAGCATGTATGCATAGTATGAAGAACACTAAGGTTCAAGTGCAAAAGAAAGAATGGCCAGAACTAAATGTAACAAGGACCAGAGACGAAGCTCACAGTGATGAAAACAGTGATGGTCGAAGTAATGCATACTCGTGAATGTATACAGTCAAGAAAATCAAGTGCATGCAATTTTTGAAAAGTCAAAACAACTTAAAAAGGGAAAGTTTCTGCCGTTTGACACAAGAAGGATCGAACGTTCTCAAGTTAAAGCCGTGAGCATCAAGTCGAGAAAATATATCAAGAAAGCCGTGCGCATCAGGAAAGCAACAATTTTGGACAGTATCGAATTGATACGAACAAACTCAAGTGTGGAATTCATATAAATACCAAACCCAAGAATTCATCATAGGCATCGAGTTCAATCAAGCAATTTAACCAGCAACGAAAGAAAAAATTACATACCGCAATTTATCGAACTCGGTCAACAAAGGAGCAGTTGTGAACGAGTAAAGCCACAAGAGAATCGATCATCAGAGAGCCGCGAATAGGATTATTGAATCAGAAACAAACTCGTCAAAGCAACCAGAGAATTGATCACCAGAGAAAGCCCTAATTCTCACAAAAGCCGAAGCCCTAATTTCAGAAAGAAGAACAAGCCGCCATTCTTTTCACAAGCTAGAGAAAAGGATCGGGTTAAAGAATAAAAGGGCAGGGCCTTGTTTTATAAAAGGGGTTTTATTTTGAGGGCTTTAGTTTATAGGGTTTAATTTTTGAATTTAGTTTTATTTGAGCAAAAATTATGAATTCAAGTTTGTATTTTAATTTTTGCTCTTGCTTTTATTTTTGAAGTCAGTTTTTCTTTTCGAGTCAAAATATTGGTAAATCACCACCTAGGTTGTAGGTAGTGTCAGATTGTCTAGTTAGAATTAGTTCAGTGAGCAGGGTGTGCGAGTTTGCAAAACTCTATAGGCGGGAGCAAGGGTTTGCGAGTTTGCAAAACTCTATAGGAGGGAGAAGGGGGTGCGAGTCTATTAGAGTGTTTGTAAGCGGGAGCAGGGTTTACGAGTCTGTTAGAGTGCTTGTAAGCGGGATACTGTTTAATTCTCATAGAAATCTGGGAATGCAGCAGTAGGCAGGGGTTGCCGAAGCTGGGTAAATTTTGTGTGTGATTTACTTTTCAGCACATTTATTTCTACAGTTTGTTTCTGCGTTTAAATCGATAAAATTTGCTATAACCCTATTCAACCCCCCCCCCCTCTAGGGTTAATCTAGATCCTACAGTTATTACACAATAAGTGGAAATAAAATAGTTAATACGAATAAAAGTGAAACGGAAAATATCAGTGTAATGAAACGTAACCAAATGTTAAATATGTTTGTTGAATAATAGGAATGAGAATCAGGATTTATTTATTTGAATGTAAAATTTAGGTAATTGGGTTTGTTGCAATTTAATGTAATAAAATCTTTGATTTTTGCCTTAACTTAAATCAATATGAGATGTAAGAAGATTAAGGAAATAGTTTATAAATCTAATGTTAATTTTATCCCTTGATAATGATGAATTGAATAATAGAATGGAATAAATTAGGGTATATATGGAATAATAATCTAGGTTGATAAGTAACGAATTTATAAAGGCAATGGAAAGCAAATAAGTGACAACTAATATAAGTTTATTTATTTAATGTGTAAATAAACTTTGGTAATCAATTACAATAAATCCAAATTTAACGTTCTGTTAATGTAAAATTTAAGTAATGTTAATTTTATTCATGATATGAATTGGTTGATTTAAAGAATGAAAACAAAGATTTTATTTAATTGAAATGAAAAGTTCAATCATTGGATTAGTTGTTATTAAATGAAATTGAATATAGCTAAATAATACGTTATTTGAAATGAAGATGGAATAAGAGAAATTTTATGTAATAGTTTTGAATCCAATGGTAAACCCATCTATTTGACAATAATGAATGTAATAATTATTGGTTAATCTAATTAAATGGAAATTTTGGTAATTTTATTTGTAATTTTAAAATTTAATGAAATTGGAAGTTAACACTGAAATTTATAAACTAATCAACTTTACGTTTACATCTGAATTTGTTTAAACCATTGTAAATGATTGAGAAATATAAAAGTGATAAAATTTGTCAATTTTAAGATTGAAATTAAAAATTGGATTTTATTAATTAATTATTAAATTATTTAATTAATGTAAAAATAGCCATTTTGGCCACTGACTCGGATTCCAACGAAACTAGTTTCATCGAATCTGTAACGGTGAATTATTGTAGGATTTCAAGTTTCGTATCGATCGGACTTGTCATTTGATCGTACGGACTTGAAACGCCTTGAAATCGATTAACTGAAATCAATTGAAATCAATTTGAAAAATATTGATTTTAGCATAACTTCTTCATACGATGCAATTTGAACCTGAAACCTTTTCCATTGCATTTAAAATATCTTTAAACATCTATTTTGATATATGGATTGACCCAAATTCGTTACGGAGTCAGAACGGGTTTTTCGGGCCATTCATCGCTCAACACGTTTATAAATCGAGTCCATCTATTCTATTGTCTATAAATACCCAGTTATAAACCCTAGCAGCCTCTATTCCTCATTTCTATACGTATAAAAACTTCTGTACTCCTCTTCCTCAATGGCTATAAACCATAAATCTATCCAATTCAAATTTCAATTCAAAAATCAACTTCAAAAAATTCAAACTCCTCAGAAAAATTTGAAAAAATTATATATCAAAGATCTCAATGATACGGACCTACGTCTGCTGTTCATTTTTTGAGACAGTGACCAGATTTATCATAAATCGCGGTTTCAAAGTCGAATTGGGCATTTTTTATTTCGACATCAATCGACGAAATTGAAAACTGGGTATTGTAGAGTTCGTCGTAGGGAGTTGATTGGCGGTGAAATAGTGGGCTGATTCGACTTATGGTGGTTGGAATTGACAAATTAGGGTTATAGGATCATGGCGGCAACGTCGTGATTTGGGGATCGATCAGGAGGGATTGGACGCGGCTTGGTCGGGCGGAGCTCCTGGAGGCGGCGCAGAGGGCCGGCGCGAGTGGTCAAACATCGGGTTTGACTGATGAGGGAGCGCTTCTGTTCAATGTTCATGGAGTTGCCTGGAGCGTGCAGAACGCATGTGCTGACGTGGCTAGTAGGAAAGGGCTGAGTTTTGTTTTGTTTATTTTAATTAAATATTGAAATTCAAACACACAAATCGCTATATCTTAAACATACGATACAAATTCACGCGCGGTTTTCTCTGCTAGGTTCGTATTGGAATTTCGGACATTTTGGCGCTCGTTTAGATGGATTTGGAGACTGTTTATTTTTTGGGTTTAAATTGGATTTAAATTCAATTTAAATTAAAAAGGCGAGTGTTTTAACCCACTCACAACTTCTAAAATTTCTTATGTTTGTTAAATTGATTTATGATATGTGTAGAAATTTATTTATGACTGTTTTGCATATTTTTGTTCATCATATTAGTTAAATCGCATTTATTTAATTATTGTTATTTAATTATTCATTGCATATAAACTGCCAGTTAAATTTTTATTTATTTATTATTGCATATAAACTGCTAGTTAGGCAGTTTTAATTTATTAATGAATATAAACTACTAGTTAATACTTGTTGTTTATTATCCGTTCGATAGTGATGTTACTGTTTATATTGGATGATGATTGTTATAAATGGTTGATGATTGATATTGGATGAATGAATGCTGTATTTTATATTGTATAAACTGCAAGTTATTGTGCATTTTCATTTAATTCCGGATGGCGGTTTGAAATGATTTATAAGCGTAATTTTTATTTTTATTTACGGACTGAAATGATAAATATCCATATCACTTGACCATAGGATAGAAAATTTTTATACAGACATCGCGGTATATATATAAAAATATTTTGAAGTGGTTTTCTATGGTTTTGTAAAGAAATATATATGGTTTTATGAGATATTGATTTCGGATATTTGATAAAGGTTATTTTATATATACTTAAATTTTTGGTTTTAAGCTATGTATAAAATTGTTTAAAGTATGAAGTAAGTTTAATAATAAAGTTGATTTTAAAATATATTATGGATAAGTATTTACTTAAATTACATTCTAATATAGAGTTTATATTGATTTTATAAATCAAAGTTGAGATGATAGTTTTGAAATTGTTTTGAGATTTTATTTAATTATGATCTTATTGAAATTTAGATTTAAAAAATATATGGTGTTATAACTAAATTCGGGTTTAAGATGATTTAAGTGAATATATCTAGTCTAAATAAATTGAGGAATATTCAATTATTTAATTTGAAAGTTTTATTTAAAGGATACTGGATTTAGTAAGTAAGTATTTCAAAACTAAATAATAGTAAAGTGAATTTGGCATATATATATATATGAATTAAAAATTTAGTTTTGAAATGGTGGAATATTTAGAAATATATGGAAATTTAAATGGTTTATTTGGGAATTCAAATTTGTATTTGGAATTGAGTTGAGAAATTAAAAAAGCTAATTTACTTTATAAAGTAATTTATTATTAAACCATTTAAGTATTGAAAATTATGTTTCGAAGCTATGGGTTTAAGGTCTATATATTTAAAAGTACTATGATTTTTGAAAAAGGATATATTCGAAATAAAAATGATATCATATTGATTTGGATTTTAAAGTAGAAATGATATCGTATTATATGGTTTTGAAATGGATATTTTATTCTGGTTTTAAAGTATAAACTATTTAGAAAAGACCGCTGTGTTATAATAACGTTTGGTTGTTGAAGAGACCGGGACCGGAAGTTGTCATACTCTCTGCCAACTCCGAAAACCACTTTAACAACCGTGTACGCGGTGGAGATTCCAGAATGAAGTAGGATGGTGGCGGCATTTCCTTTGAGGTAAATACGTGGATCCCACTCCCGTGAGTTGGCATAAGGTGGCTAAAACAGGAGCGATTGACGGGTTAATGAGGTAGCACCTTTGATCGGACACATCCCTTCGATATCCTACTCGGACTTCGGATTTATTCGGTGGCCACTTTTGATTTCTTTGATTTGGGGGTGTAGCTCGAGGTGGGCGGTAGCTGCGGCTATGCGTTACCACCGAACCGGAAGCGTAATTGGTATATCTACCCTGGCATTGCCTAGTTGTGCCATGTCACCTACCCTAGTGCGCCATATACGATTTTGGTTTTTTACCATAACTATGAAGTGCCCTCTAACGACGCCTAGTACGGGGGAGATTACGGTACTGTATAGACTATGGGAATATATAAATGTGTTAAGGTGGAAAATGTAAAGCCTTAACGCTATTTAAAAGTAAGTTTATTTTACAATCAGACACTATTATAATAGCGAAATATACTACATAGTAAATAGTTTAACGGATCCTTGAGAGATGTAAATCCCGAGCATCTCTTGAGTTACTGCACTCATATTTATTTCTGTTGATTTAACTTGCATAAGATCTTTTAGTTCTGGCTCGAGTGTTTTTTCTTTTCAATTCGCTCGGGTCGGTCCGAGCTTTTCAGGATCGAAGACTTTATTTCTAGAGGACGAAGACGAAGATTTCATTATTATTATTATATTATATTGTTCCACTACACACTGTATTCTGCTACGTCGATTTTTATTCGTTGGTATGTGCAACTTTGATGTATATTGTATGAGTAAAATTAAATATTTTGTAAACAGCTTCATGTACCGTATATTTGATTATTATGTTTTATCCTTCCGCTGTGAGATTCTGTTTTGTTTTATTTCTTTATCAATTTTCTTATTTACCCCATGACAATCCGCCCTTCTGTATGGTTAGAATTGGCACGTGTGTCGATTTAAAGCGTGCGTAAAAGGCGGGACGTTACATCTGGTATCAGAGCTTTGGTTTAGCGATAAACCTTGGCTTTGTGGAGTCTGACTTTTTATTAATATGGTAGTAATACCCTGTGGGAGTCGCTGAGTGTATATATATGAGAGAGCATATTTGTTAGTGTTATAAAAAGGTTTTAATATTGTGTAAATTTGTTCCGTTTTGTATTTATAAACTCCGGTTGATGCATGGTACACTATGACATCAATAGGGGTTTCTAAACACTTAATAGGACAGACCGACATAATATTTGGTTTTAATATAGGTGAATGAAATAATTTTGCCTATTATATTTTTTATATATATAAAGTAAATTTTTATAAAGATTTTATTTGGTTGCAATATATTGGTTGTTAGGTAATGAAATTTATAAATAACAGTGAAATAAGATTAAAAATAAAATAAATCAAATTGGGAATTTTAGAACTTAAGTTCTAGGTTTTGAAAATTTCTTTCAAATAATTTTGGAATATAATAATAATATTTTAGAAGTATTTTTTGATAAAATATTTCAATATAATTTGAAAGAAATGTTTTAAAAGAAATTTGGAAAAGAAATAAGTTCTGTCTGTCACTGGAAAATAATTTCGGTGATGAGTGCACGCATCATTGACATTCATTTTCGAGTTTCGAAGTGGGGAGGCCACTGTAATAGTTTTACTACAGATTTATTATGATAAACAAAATTGAATTTTTTATTTGTTTTAAATCTACTTGGATATATAAATTATAAGTTTATATTTATCTATTATTTTAAAATTAATTGAAATTTAACCCAGTATTTAATTCTTAAGTTTTTGATTTATTAATAGTTTCCGTTATTGTAGTGAAATGGAATGTAACCGATTAATAAATGAAGTCTTTAATCAAAATGGAATTTAATGCTAGGTTATGAATGAAATTAAAGGTAATTTGAAACTTTAACCTATGAAATAAAGAATAATATTATTGAACATTTAGTTAATTAAAAGAAACAGAAATAAATTTGGGTAACTTTCTATTGCATCCTTAAAAGCATATATATAACTTACCTAAAGATATAAAAAGTTGAAATGTTAATAAGAAACTGTAATAGATATTATACAAGTAATAAATTTGAGATAATGAAAGTAATTAATGGAATTCTTTAATGAATAGGGATTTGGTGTTGTAATTATTATAAACTTAAGTATAATTGAAATAATGCTAATTAAATATTATAGAAGACAGGTATTGTGAGTAAAAAAAATAAGTAAAAAGTTGAAGTAATTCTAAATAAAATTGTAAGAAATAAATGTAAATTAAAAGATAAATCATTATATAAATGAAACGGAAATCAAACAACTAATAGTATGAAATGAAATTGATAAAAATGAATGTAATCTATCAGTTGAAATTGTTGTTTGTTTGGTTTATGGTCGTTTGGGCAAAGATACTTTAAATTTGTTTGGAGGTATAAATAATCTATTTAGTTTCATCTAAGACTGTTGAATAATTGATGCACTTAGTAGTTTATTTTCATTATGTACAATTTGAAGTTTCGAACCCAAACAACTATTTGTTTTGTTTGATATAAATGAATGATTGATGTGGGTTGATTTATATGATGGTTGTATGCTTTGTTGCTAGTGATTGATGTTTGTATGGATTTGTTTGTTATTGATTGAAACAACGCTAAATATTTCATTTTATATAATTATTAACTCTTTTGGATTATATAAGTGAAATACATGTTATGGAAGCAATTGCTACTACTTTTGGTTTCATAATTAAGCATAATTGCCCAATAAATAGGTACGTTTCAATAATTACGGTTTTATAGCACTATTATATTCTTTTCTCATGTGGGGATATATTATTTTGGAAAATATATGTTGTGTATTGTTATATTGATATTATATTTTCTCCCGAGCCTCTCCGTACAAAGGAGACTCTGCCGAAATTTTCCGTAAATTTTGGACTTAGAAAATTTGAAAATATTTTTCAATTAATTCGATGATAAAAAGGTTTAATAGTATAAATTAGTATATTTTTTTTAAATTAATTAATTTTGTAAATATATTTGTTTGTTTATAATTTAACACCTGAAGTAAGATACATTGATTTCTTAATTCTTCTTTTCCCTTCTTTTTCCTTTTCGGGGACGAAAAGTTTTGAGTGGGGGAGAGTGTAACGACCCGTAAAATTCGATAATTTAATTTGGTTGAATGTAACGACCCGCCGCTCTGACCGCCTCTAGTCGGTAATTAAACCAACTAGAAACGTTCAAAATGACGAATTGTTAGTCAGTTTATAAAGTTTAAACAGAATCAGCCACAGAATCACAGAATAATCATAATATTATTCATAATTGAACTTTTCTTACATACATATATCAGAGTTTGCACAATGCATTAAATTTTTATACAGCGGAATATATCTTTTTAGAGTACAAAGAAAAATTTTACTGAAAACTTTAGTAGAGTGCTTTAATCCCCCTCTCTCTAACTTCGCGGCCTGAAAATCTTCAAGCTGTAAAAATACTCGGTCTGACCCGAGCGTTAATTGCAAAACACAAAAACACTCGAGTCAGGATTAATCTTAACTCAAGTAAATAAATTTGAAATGAACTGAATAAAATGGATCACATGAATCAATTCAAAATCTATTATGGATTTTCATATTAACAACTTTAATTTTTAAAAATCTGTCAATCCCGTGTGGCTGCAGTACACACGTATACTTTGCACACATGTGCACTGCCTCGCCAACACATGTACACCAAACTAAAAATAGCAAGTGTGCAAGCACGACTTCAACAAACTAGACAATGCACTACGCAAGGTACAAATAAGTAAAACCACAACTCGAATGCAAATCAAAAATGATCATGCCACCAAACTATAAGCAGTACCACAAAACTAGGCAGCAAACACACATGCACCTTAAATTTCTCACTGAGTAAATGAAACCATCACAGTGACACAGCACCAAATGAGCCAACATGAATGAAGGCACAGACAACATGCACACAAATGTAACAACAGTCAATTGTGACCAAGCACAAGTGCAGGTGAAACAGGGGATACAAGACAGTGGCAAGTGTATCAAATATTAGCAGATGGAATGTGCCACTTAAATCCCAAAATGAAATCATTGGAGATGAACATATAAAAATTAATATGGCAATGCAGCAGTGCTCCTACAACTGTTGTTTCTGACTAAAATTGTGTTACATCTTTCAGTTATTTGTTAAGTCTATAAAATGAGGCAAATATGATTTGCCTGTAGAAACATAAAATTACTTCGTGCATGCTAGCACAGACTTTTTTTTTTTTGTTTGGACTTCAAGTTTTGTGTTTCTGCATTTTCAGTATGTATTTTAAAAAGCATGGAAGAGGAGCAGAAAGTGGAAAAATCATAGCCATTACAACAAAAGGGGAAAATAGTAAAGGGGAGAGATCTTTATGTTTCCCAAAATGCAGAAAATAAGAATAAGTGATATTCCATTTTATATGTTAAAATGCAGGCCTGAAAACCGCAAACCAAACAAGGCCTTATTCTTTCCTGAAAATACTTTCTGGCCCACGTCAACGGTGTGGTAGTTTGGAAAAAAATCAAGGGCACATGAAGGCCGAGAATAGATTCAAGCCCAGCATTGCAAATATACAAGTATGAAATGGTCAGGGTATCAGAAGTCAAAGCCTGCAACTCAACTAAACAGGCAAGCCCAAAACAGATGCACAATGCAAATTCATGCAAACATACTAACATAGCCTTCAACTAACACATATTTCAAACATCAACTCAAATATCAAGGCATATGAATCTTTTCCTTAGTAAGTTTTGAGCCTGTGAATATAAACAGAGGCTTATATATGTTCATATTCAAAGCTATGTACAGGCAGATCATGCTTATATTCAAACATTCACCTCTATGTACTCATGCTAACTTTATTTACTAACTTCCTATAATGATTCATCACATGCATTGAATTATACCACCAAATTTAGGCTTTAGAAAGTTTGATTTACCCACAGAGCTAAATGCAATTTATTTATTTTTTTTCTGAAACAATTTAAAATCAAATTTACAAATAGAAAAGGGTTTGAGTTTGGTATATGAACACTGTAAATCATAACTCAGAGAAACTGGAAAAGCAATACATCCCCAGGCAAAAGGAACACAAGCACACTATCTATTAAATTCGAAGCCATGGCATACATGCAGAGGTTCAAGCACAACAATCAACCCACAAGCCAAAACAACACACTTTCAAACAAACCCCAAAACTTTACTTTAAGCATCTGTTCTTATCAATTTTAAAAACAAAACCAATTAGCATTTGTTCTTATCAGTTAAAAAAAAAACAAATGTTCACATAGTATCTGTTCTTATAAAAAAAAAAACAAAACAAATTATCCAATAGTATTTTGTTCTAATTAGTTTTAAAACAAAATTCTAGTATCTGTTTTATCAACTTAAAACAAAACCAATAGCATAGCGCCTGTGCTTAACAGTTTTTAAAAACAAAACTAATAGCATCTGTTCTTATTAGTTTTAATTCAAGCAATCGAGCAAGAGGCAGTAAATAGCATCTGTTTTTCATCAGTAAAAATTCAAGCAAGTGACAGCAAATTAACAGTTTTAAATATAACATCTGTTATTATCAATTTAAATCAACATTTCCAGTAGCATCTGTGCTCAACAGTTTAGAATAAATAATAGCATTTGTTCTTATCAATTTTAAAAAAAAACAATATCTACAGCATCTGTTCTTAACAGTTTAAAATCAAATTTCAAATATAGCATGCAAATTAACCGAGCAGATGACAACGAATAAACCCCAAATCCATAGTATGCAACCAAGCATTCAAGTCAACAAATTTAAGCACTTGAATTAAAATCAACCGTGAGTAAAAACTCACCTTTACAAACGATGTGAAGAGTACGCGAGAGATTTGAAGCCGAAGCAAGAATCGATGACGAATTGAAGCCCCAAATCATAAAGCCCTAATTTGCTGAAGGGAGACGAAATGATTTCACGGCCGCCATTAATTTTCTTTTCCTTTTTTTTTTCCTATCGTATGAAATCTGAAATGATGGTGGGAGGGTTCGCGTATTTTTAAGGGGAAGAGATCGTGGTTGTGGCGTGATAAAAGGCATGGAACACGGCGTGTTAACAGCTGAGGTAGGTAAGGTAATGTTTACTTCTTTTTATTTTATTTTTTTATTTTATTTTATTTTATTTTTTTTTTCATTTAAATTTAATTAGTTTTTGTTAAAATTATGTTGTAAAAAATCTTAACTAGTATATATTCTTTATTTATTTTATTATATATATATATTATATATATTTTTTTATTTTTTTTCATATTTTAAATCCAAATTATTTTTCTCTAAATCATCAAATTCAAATTTAAAATATAAGTTAAATATTAAATTTCAACTTCAAAGTCAAAATTCAAATTTCTATTCAACTTTTAAATAGATTAAATTTAAAAATTTAATCACCAACTCATTCTGATAATTTGAAATTTAAGTCAAATTATCATTTAAATATTTAAAATAAATTAAATATTTACAAATTAAATTGTTCAAAATTTAAGATCGTTACAGTCTCCCCTACTTAAAAGAATTTCGTCCCGAAATTATAAGTTAGGAAAACGATTGCTAAAATCTCACCGATATTTATATCCTACATAATTTCACTCAGTTTCAAACTCATAAATAAATATAGGATTCATTCCATTTATTTCATTTTACTAGTTTTGTTTATCGATTTCAATAATCAAGACACAAAAGTTTTTTACTAAATTTTTGACTTACAAAACTCAGATTTTTAAACTTAAAATCTTTCATGCTAAATATTTGCATAATATATCTTATCCAAAACTGTGGACTTTCAAGATATTCAAAAAGATCTTCTTCCTTAATTCATTAAGTTAGAATTATGTAATTCTAATTTCAGATTATTGATTTTCTATTCAAAGTTTTGAAAATACTTGATAACTCAAAGTTTAACAAGTCTATCGTCGTTCTCACAGACTTTAGGCATACGCTGGCCAGGCGCAAGACTAAAAATCTCCAAGTACTAAACATACTTGCTTCAACTCTCAGTGAAAATACTTTTTTTTTTAAAATTCTTTTAAAAATTCTTTTAAAAATGGATATGGAAAACCCGTTCCCCCATGGATCACAGTCACCCGGCGGTTCCGCTACTATCTCAGTAGAATCGCTTGTAACTTAGATTTCTCATCACTCCTGAATTTCGCCATGGTTGTCGCCTTAGATCGCGGTCCACACGGCGGTTACGCTACTATCTCAGTAGAATCGCTCGTAGCCTTAGGCATCACGCCCCTCGAATTACGCTTCGGTTCCCAGATCACAGTTTACTCGGCGGTTGCGCCACTATCTCAATGGAATCGCTTGTAACTTTAGGTATCACACCCCTCGAATTACGCCAGCATCAATCACATAATCCCAACACAATGGGATATCAAATCAGTCCCATTGGACATTCCACTAAGGGAATTCTACGTAGCTACGATTTACACTGGACACTCCACCGAGTTCCAATCACCTTCACACATAATAAATTGGAAGGTACATTTCCATATCCTCAGTTTTTAGAAAACATATGTCATATACATATAGTACTTCATTCACATTTCGTACATATCCTATCTATGTAAACCTACACAGGATTTTCATAATAATGACTTTCTAAACTGATTAGTTTTCGATTATATTCACATATATAAGTTACGAAAACTCATTTCACATTCACAACAAATAGAGGATTCCAAATTTCCCATCACGTTTAAAATTTTCCTCTCAATCGATTTGAAAATTTAAGGTTATCTCAAACCTAATTCATATTCACAATCCAATTCATTATCGATTTCACATTCGATTTGGATTTCACGTTACATCGTCAATTCTCAACACATAATTGATGTCTATCGATATATAACCTCTAAGCTCGTACGTCTCAGAGAAGGGTGTTAAGCTAAAAGAATAAATTCTCCGCCACCACAGATATATATTTAATAGAGATCAAATGATATGTCATCAATTCACAATGCTAGACATACAATCCCAATCGACTATCCAAAATTCAAAGCTCAACTTATATTGTTTTTGGTGTCAAAGTTAAACTCAATTTTAACTGAAGATTCAATCCTTTGAAAAATTTCCAAGTTGAACTAATTGTTCAAATTTCTCAAAATAATATCTTTACAAGATATATAATTTTCACACTTAATCATTTGAAACTAATTTCAAATATTCATTTCTCAATTTATCTTTAAAAGATAAAATTTCAAACCTTTCGTTTCACATTGGAAAATATTTCCATACTTATTCAATAATAAGTAATTCACAAATTCTTTCATTTTCAATATTTTGAAAATATTCAATATACTTGAATCAAAATTAAGTATATATTTTCATTCTTTAAGGAAATCATTCTTTTAAACACATTTATTTGAGTTAAAACGAATGTTGCGTAAAACATCGTTACGACAACTCAAAATCACTAGTATAGGGATTCGGATTTAAGATAGATATATAAATCCCAATACTATCAACAACATTTCCTTCCGGAAACCATTTACTATAACAACAGTGTTATAGTCCACCATTTCCTTAATTTTTTCTCGAAAACGTCTATTTCAACAATGAGTGTTGAAATTTATGTATTCGATAGTTAATGCATTTTAAAACATCTTTAAAACTATTAACTTTTCAACTTCACTTACTTCATAGTTTGAATTCCTCATACTTTTCACAATATTGGTTCTAAATCGATTTCAAACTTTTCAACATTAAGTTTTTCACTTAATTTAATTCTCTGCCCGTTTAAATTTAAATTCATCACTGAATTTATTTAAACCTATAATGGATTATCATGTTGACAACTTCAAATTCAAAATTTAAATTCTATTTGAACTTTGCATTTACTTTCTATTTCAAAAATAGTCAACTAGTTCTTTAGTAAATTGTTCATCAATTTAATTCCATTAAATTCATATTTCCACGTTAACCATTTTAGACAATAGTCTAAACTTGAAATATAAACTTCTCATCGAAATTAGTTTGATTCATACAGTTAAATCAACAATTAAATTTCATTCCATAATATCACTTCCCTAAAACATATCTGTTTTATTCAATAATATATTCACTGTCAAAAATCGTGAATATGCTTTGTCAACCAATTTCATCATTTCTACAACTTATTTTTATTTTTAAAGGATTACCCACTGTCCAAAATCGTGGATATATCTCCTTTAATAAGCTATAACAATTTACTTATCAAATTCAATTGTTTTCGAATTTATAAACAATCTTCATAAATTCTTTTCCTATTTATAAAACTTCGATTTATAAATCTTCTTATTGATTCTATTTAATTCAATTCAATTCATTAACTCAGTTATATACTCAAAAGTTCATATTATAAGTTAAATACTTATAATCCATTCATTTAACAATTCGTTCTTCACTTTTAAAAACAATTCCTCAAAAGAATTTAGAGTCAAATTCTCAAGTTATAGTTCAATATTCCACTTGATTATAACCAAATTGACAGTCATTTTATTTCACAATTATTACTCGAAATATTCAAGTTATTCGATTTAAACCAATTTATTAATTCATTTAATTCACTTTGCTTATATTTCATTTTTCATAAATCTCAATAATTCGATAATGAGTTTCTGAACGATTGAAACCCAAATCTAACGAGACCTCACCGAATATAAACTATCGCAAACTCACATTTAGAGAGGGGAATTTTCAAAATAATTTTAATTTCCAAAATACTTTTTGTTTTTAAAGAAAACAATTTCATACTTCTTTTAAATTTGAAAAGCACTTTCTTTATAGTGGTTCTAGTAACTATTCATATTAAACATCATAAACTGAGCTTTGAATAAACCAAAGCTCTGATACCACTTTTGTAACGACCCGCCGCTCTGACCGCCTCTAGTCGGTAATTAAACCAACTAGAAACGTTCAAAATGACGAATTGTTAGTCAGTTTATAAAGTTTAAACAGAATCAGCCACAGAATCACAGAATAATCATAATATTATTCATAATTGAACTTTTCTTACATACATATATCAGAGTTTGCACAATGCATTAAATTTTTATACAGCGGAATATATCTTTTTAGAGTACAAAGAAAAATTTTACTGAAAACTTTAGTAGAGTGCTTTAATCCCCCTCTCTCTAACTTCGCGGCCTGAAAATCTTCAAGCTGTAAAAATACTCGGTCTGACCCGAGCGTTAATTGCAAAACACAAAAACACTCGAGTCAGGATTAATCTTAACTCAAGTAAATAAATTTGAAATGAACTGAATAAAATGGATCACATGAATCAATTCAAAATCTATTATGGATTTTCATATTAACAACTTTAATTTTTAAAAATCTGTCAATCCCGTGTGGCTGCAGTACACACGTATACTTTGCACACATGTGCACTGCCTCGCCAACACATGTACACCAAACCAAAAATAGCAAGTGTGCAAGCACGACTTCAACAAACTAGACAATGCACTACGCAAGGTACAAATAAGTAAAACCACAACTCGAATGCAAATCAAAAATGATCATGCCACCAAACTATAAGCAGTACCACAAAACTAGGCAGCAAACACACATGCACCTTAAATTTCTCACTGAGTAAATGAAACCATCACAGTGACACAGCACCAAATGAGCCAACATGAATGAAGGCACAGACAACATGCACACAAATGTAACAACAGTCAATTGTGACCAAGCACAAGTGCAGGTGAAACAGGGGATACAAGACAGTGGCAAGTGTATCAAATATTAGCAGATGGAATGTGCCACTTAAATCCCAAAATGAAATCATTGGAGATGAACATATAAAAATTAATATGGCAATGCAGCAGTGCTCCTGCAACTGTTGTTTCTGACTAAAATTGTGTTACATCTTTCAGTTATTTGTTAAGTCTATAAAATGAGGCAAATATGATTTGCCTGTAGAAACATAAAATTACTTCGTGCATGCTAGCACAGACTTTTTTTTTTTTTTTTGTTTGGACTTCAAGTTTTGTGTTTCTGCATTTTCAATATGTATTTTAAAAAGCATGGAAGAGGAGCAGAAAGTGGAAAAATCATAGCCATTACAACAAAAGGGGAAAATAGTAAAGGGGAGAGATCTTTATGTTTCCCAAAATGCAGAAAATAAGAATAAGTGATATTCCATTTTATATGTTAAAATGCAGGCCTGAAAACCGCAAACCAAACAAGGCCTTATTCTTTCCTGAAAATACTTTCTGGCCCACGTCAACGGTGTGGTAGTTTGGAAAAAAATCAAGGGCACATGAAGGCCGAGAATAGATTCAAGCCCAGCATTGCAAATATACAAGTATGAAATGGTCAGGGTATCAGAAGTCAAAGCCTGCAACTCAACTAAACAGGCAAGCCCAAAACAGATGCACAATGCAAATTCATGCAAACATACTAACATAGCCTTCAACTAACACATATTTCAAACATCAACTCAAATATCAAGGCATATGAATCTTTTCCTTAGTAAGTTTTGAGCCTGTGAATATAAACAGAGGCTTATATATGTTCATATTCAAAGCTATGTACAGGCAGATCATGCTTATATTCAAACATTCACCTCTATGTACTCATGCTAACTTTATTTACTAACTTCCTATAATGATTCATCACATGCATTGAATTATACCACCAAATTTAGGCTTTAGAAAGTTTGATTTACCCACAGAGCTAAATGCAATTTATTTATTTTTTTTCTGAAACAATTTAAAATCAAATTTACAAATAGAAAAGGGTTTGAGTTTGGTATATGAACACTGTAAATCATAACTCAGAGAAACTGGAAAAGCAATACATCCCCAGGCAAAAGGAACACAAGCACACTATCTATTAAATTCGAAGCCATGGCATACATACAGAGGTTCAAGCACAACAATCAACCCACAAGCCAAAACAACACACTTTCAAACAAACCCCAAAACTTTACTTTAAGCATCTGTTCTTATCAATTTTAAAAACAAAACCAATTAGCATTTGTTCTTATCAGTTAAAAAAAAAACAAATGTTCACATAGTATCTGTTCTTATAAAAAAAAAACAAAACAAATTATCCAATAGTATTTTGTTCTAATTAGTTTTAAAACAAAATTCTAGTATCTGTTTTATCAACTTAAAACAAAACCAATAGCATAGCGCCTGTGCTTAACAGTTTTTAAAAACAAAACTAATAGCATCTGTTCTTATTAGTTTTAATTCAAGCAATCGAGCAAGAGGCAGTAAATAGCATCTGTTTTTCATCAGTAAAAATTCAAGCAAGTGACAGCAAATTAACAGTTTTAAATATAACATCTGTTATTATCAATTTAAATCAACATTTCCAGTAGCATCTGTGCTCAACAGTTTAGAATAAATAATAGCATTTGTTCTTATCAATTTTAAAAAAAAACAATATCTACAGCATCTGTTCTTAACAGTTTAAAATCAAATTTCAAATATAGCATGCAAATTAACCGAGCAGATGACAACGAATAAACCCCAAATCCATAGTATGCAACCAAGCATTCAAGTCAACAAATTTAAGCACTTGAATTAAAATCAACCGTGAGTAAAAACTCACCTTTACAAACGATGTGAAGAGTACGCGAGAGATTTGAAGCCGAAGCAAGAATCGATGACGAATTGAAGCCCCAAATCATAAAGCCCTAATTTGCTGAAGGGAGACGAAATGATTTCACGGCCGCCATTAATTTTCTTTTCCTTTTTTTTTTTTCCTATCGTATGAAATCTGAAATGATGGTGGGAAGGTTCGCGTATTTTTAAGGGGAAGAGATCGTGGTTGTGGCGTGATAAAAGGCATGGAACACGGCGTGTTAACAGCTGAGGTAGGTAAGGTAATGTTTACTTCTTTTTATTTTATTTTATTTTATTTTTTTTTCATTTAAATTTAATTAGTTTTTGTTAAAATTATGTTGTAAAAAATCTTAACTAGTATATATTCTTTATTTATTTTATTATATATATATATTATATATTTTTTTTATTTTTTTTCATATTTTAAATCCAAATTATTTTTCTCTAAATCATCAAATTCAAATTTAAAATATAAGTTAAATATTAAATTTCAACTTCAAAGTCAAAATTCAAATTTCTATTCAACTTTTAAATAGATTAAATTTAAAAATTTAATCACCAACTCATTCTGATAATTTGAAATTTAAGTCAAATTATCATTTAAATATTTAAAATAAATTAAATATTTACAAATTAAATTGTTCAAAATTTAAGATCGTTACATTGAATTTATAAAATTTTGTAGCTAAAATTTTAGAAATAAAAATAAAAAAAACTTTATAAATTAATATTGGAATAAACGCTAAATTAAATTATAGCTATGGTAATTAAAACCTAATTATTTGAAATTTGAATAAATTCTAATAACTGTAGTAGTGAAAGGTTTATACCTGGATATAAATTGAATATGAGAAATTAGAGGTAAGTATTGAATTGATTAATGTAATAAAACATGGTTTACAGAAATTGGATGTAAATTAAGGAAATATGTTATTGCAAGTTAATAATTAATGAACTTGAATGAACATTCCAATTTAATATAATAATTCAAATGTTATGACTTAGTTTTAAATGAAATATAGTATTAACAAATGCAATCAGTGTATTAGTGTGTGAAATAATATATTGATTTATTTGTTACCGAATGTAAATTAATGAAATTATGTTAAGATAAGTTAATAAATAATTAATGTAGCGCAATCCAAATTAATTGAAATAACTGTAAGGTCATAATTTGTGGTATCTAGTAAATTTGGAAAATAAATCTCAATAAATGAAAACTTGCGACCTATGCTTGGAATAATGACCAAGATACGTGAATAGTGTTAATGTAAGTATTTGATTAATTAATGAAATAATACAGTGTTAATGACAATTAATTAAAATTTGTGTATATATGGAATTTTAACCTGTGTTGTTAAGTAATAAACTTATAAATGCAAGAAAAGGAAAATAGGTAACAATCTATATATGTTATTTATTTTATTTAGTGTGTTAAATAAAATTTGAGAATCAAATTGCAATTAAGGGAAATTTAGTAGTATGTTTATTTTAAATTTATTGAAGTAATAAAGAATGGAGCCAAGGTAGATTAATTTATTTGATTTAAAATCTTAATGAATGAGTGAAATTGAAAATTTTCAACATGATTGAATTATGGTAGTTATTACACAATAAATGGAAATAAAATAGTTAATACGGATAAAAGTGAAACGGAAAATATTAGTGTAATGAAACGTGACCAAATGTTAAATATGTTTGTCGAATAATGAGAATGAGAATCGGGATTTATTTATTTGAATATAAAATTTAGGTAATTGGGTTTATTGCAATTTAATGCAATGATTTTTGCATTAATTGAAATCAATATGGGATGTAAGAAGATTAAGGAAATAGTTTATAAATCCAATGTTAATTTTATCCTTTGATAATGATGAATTGAATAATAGAATTGAATACTAGAATGGAATAAATTAGGGTATATATGGAATAATAATCTGGGTTGATAAGTAACGAATTTATAAAGGCAATGGAAAGAAAATAGGTGACAACTAATATAAGTTTATTTATTTAATGTGTAAGTAAACTTTGGTAATCAATTACAATAAATCCAAATTTAATGTTTTGTTAATGTAAAACTTAAGTAATGTTAATTTTATTCATCATATGAATTGGTTGATTTAAAGAATGGAAACCAAGATTTTACTTAATTGAAATGAAAAGTTCAACAATTGGATTAATTGTAATTAAATGAAACTGAATATAGCTAAATAATACGTTATTTGAAATGAAGATGGAATAGGAGAAATTTTATGTAATAGTTTTGAATCCAATGGTAAACCCATCTATTTGACAATAATGAATGTAATAATTATTGGTTAATCTAATTAAATGGAAATTTTGGTAATTTTATTTGTAATTTTAAAATTTAATGAAATTGAAAGTTAACACTGAAATTTATAAATTAATCAACTTTACGTTTACATCTGAATTTGTTTAAACCATTGTAAATGATTGAGAAATATAAAAGTGATAAAAAAATTCAATTTTAAGATTGAAATTAAAAATTGGATTTTATTAATTAATTATTAAATTATTTAATTAATGTAAAAATAGCCATTTTGGCCGCTGACTCGGATTTCTACGAAACCAGTTTCATCGGATCCATAACAGTGAGTTATTGTAGGATTTCAAGTTTCGTATCGATTGGACTTGTTGTTTGATCATACGGACTTGAAACGCCTTGAAATCGATTAATTGAAATCAATTGAATAGCATAACTACTTCATACGATGAAATTTGAACCTGAAACGTTTTCCATTGCATTTAAAATATCTTTAAACATCTATTTTGATATATGGATTGATCCAAATTCGTTCCGGAGTCAGAACGGGCTTTTCGGGCCATTCATCGTTTAGCACGTTTATAAATCGGGTCCATCTATTCTATTGTCTATAAATACCCGGTTATAAACCCTAGCAGCCTCTATTCCTCATTTCAATACGTACAGAAACTTCTATACTCCTCTTCCTCAATGGCTGTAAACCATAAATCTATCCAATTCCAATTTCAATTCAAAAATCAACTTCAAAAAATTCAAACTCCTCAGAAAAATTTGAAAAAATTATATATCGAAGATCTCAATGATACGAACCTATGTCTACTGTTCGTTTTTCGAGACAGTGACCGGATTGATCAGAAATCGCGGTCAAAGTCGAATTGGGCATTTTTGATTTTGACATCAACCGACGAAATTGAAAACTGGTATTGTAGAGTTCATCATAGGGAGTTGATTGGCGGTGAAATCGTGGGCTGATTCGACCTGTGGTGGTTGGAATTGACGAATTAGGGTTATGGGATACTGGTGGCGGCGGCGTGATTTGGGGATCGATCAGGAGGGATTGGAGGCGGCTTGGTCGGGCGTAGCTCCTGGAGGCGGCGCAGAGGGCTCAGCGTTGGTTAAAGGGGCGGCGCGAGTGGTCAAACGTCGGGTTTGATTGATGAGGGAGCGCTTCTGTTCGATGTTCATGGAGTTTCCTGGAGCGTGCAGAATGCACGTGCTAACGTGGCTAGTAGGAAAGGGGTGAGTTTTGTTTTGTTTGTTTTAATTAAATATTGAAATTCAAACACACAAATCGCTATATCTTCCACATACGATATCAAATTCACACGCTGTTTTCTCCGCTAGGTTCGTATTGGAATTCCGGACATTTTGGCGCTAGTTTAGACGGATTTGGAGACTGTTCAATTTTTGCGTTTAAATTGGATTTAAATTCAATTTAAATTCAAAAGGTGAGTGTTTTAACCCACTTACAACTTCTAAAATTTCTTATGTTTGTTAAATTAATTTATGATATGAGTAGAAATTTATTTATGACTGTTTGGCATATTTTTATTCATCGTATCAGTTAAATCGCATTTATTTAATTAAATTGTTATTTAATTATTCATTGCATATAAACTGCCAGTTAAATATTTATTTATTTATTAGTGCATATAAACTGCCTGTTAGACAGTTTAAATTTATTATTGAATATAAACTGCTAGTTAATACTTTTTGTTTATTATCCGTTCGATGGTGATGTTATTATTTATATTGGATGATGATTGTTATAAATGGTTGATTATTGATATTGGATGAATGAATGATGTGTTTTATATTGTATAAACTGCAAGTTATTGTGCTTGTTCATTTCATTCAAGATTGCGGTTTGAAATGATATATAACCGTAATTTTTATTTTAATTTACGGATTGAAATGATAAATATCTGTATCCCTTGACCATAGGATAAAAAATTTTATGCAGACACCGCGGTATATATATAAAAATATTTTGAAATGATTTTCTATGGTTCTATAAAGAAATATATATATGGTTTTATGAAATATTTATTTCGGATATTGATAAAGTTATTTTATATATAGTTAAATTCTTGGTTTTAAGCTATTTATAAAATTGTTTAAAGTATGAAGTAAGTTTAATAATAAAGTTGATTTTATTAAAATATATTATAGATAAGTATTTACTTAAATTATATTCTAATATAGAGTTTATATTGATTTTATAAATCAAAGTTGAGAAGATAGTTTTGAAATTGATTTGAGATTTTATTTAATTAAGATCTTATTGAAATTTAGATTTAAAAAGGATATGGTGTTATAACTAAATTAGGGTTTAAGATGATTTAAGTGAATATATCTAGTCTAAATAAATTGAGGAATGTTCAATTATTGAATTTGAAAGTTTTATTTAAAGGATACTGGATTTAGTAAGCAAGTTTTCAAAATTAAATAATAGTAAAGTGAATTTGGCATATGTATATGAATCAAAAATTTAGTTTTAAAATGGTGGAATATTTAAAACTTTGAAATATATGGAAATTTAAATGGTTTATTTGGGAATTCAAATCTGTATTTGGAATTGATTTGAGAAATTAGAAAAGCTAATTTACTTTATAAAGTAATTTATTATTAAACCATTTAAGTATTGAAAATTATGTTTCGAAGCTATGGGTTTAAGGTATATATATTTGAAAGTACAATGATTTTTGAAAAAGGATATATTCGAAATAAAAATGATATCTATTGATTTGGATTTTAAAGTAGAAATGATATCGTATTTATATGGTTTTGAAATGGATATTTTATTCTGGTTTTAAAGTATAAACTATTTTGAAAAGACCACGGTGTTATAATAACGTTTGATTGTTGAAGAGACCGGGATCAGAAGTTGTCATACTCTCTGCCAACTCCGAAAACCACATTGACAACCGTGTACGCGGTGGAGATTCCAGAATGAAGTAGGATGGCGGCGGCGTTTCCTTTGAGTTAAATACGTGGACCCAACTTCCGTGAGTTGGCATAAGGTGGCTAAAACTAGAGCGATTGACAAGTTAATGAGGTAGCACCTTTGATCGGACACATCCCTTCGATATTCTACTCTGAATTTAGATTTATTCGGTGGCCACTTTTGATTTCTTTGATTTGGGGGTGTGGCTCAAGGTGGGCGGTAGCTGCAGCTATGCGTTACCACCGACCCGGAAGCGTAATTGGTATATCTACCTTGGCATTGCCTAATTGTGCCATGTCATCTACCCTAGCGCGCCTTATACGATTTTGGTTTTGTACCATACCTATAGAGTGCCCTCTGACGACGCCCAGTACGGGAGAGATTACGGTACTATATAGACTATGGGAATATATAAATGTGTTAAGGTGGAAAATGTAAAGCCTTAACGCTATTTAAAGTAAGTTTATTTTACAATTAGACACTATTATAATAGCGAAATATACTACATAGTAAATAGTTTAACGGATCCTTAAGAGATGTAAATCCCGAGCATCTCTTGAGTTACTACACTCATATTTATTGTTGTTGATTTAACTTACATAAGATCTTTTAGTTCCGACTCGAGTGTTTTGCCTTTTCAATTCGCTCGGGTCAGTCCGAGCATTTCAGGATCGAAGACTTTATTTCTGGAGGACGAAGACGAAGATTTCATGATTATTATTATATTATATTGTTCCACTACACAATGTATTCCGCTGCATCGATTTTTATTCGTTGGCATGTGCAACTCTGATGTATATTGTATAAGCAAAATTAAATATTTTGTAAACAGCTTCATTAACTGTATATTTGATTATTATATTTTATCATTCCGCTATAAGATTCTATTTTGTTTTATTTCTTTCTCATTTTTCTTATTTACCCCATAACAATCCGCCCTTCCGTATGATTTAAATTGGCACGTGCGTCGATTTAAAGCGTGCGTAAAAGGCGGGATATTACAAGTCCTATATGGGAAAATTAGATAACCCAATATTTAGTAGCTCTAGTAGCGGTGGCCGATCGTTAGTTATTGAGGTTCCATCCATTGTTCGATCCCTGAAGGATCCTAAACTACTAGCTAGTGTAGGTGTTTATTAAATAAAAACCCTTAAGTGAAAGACCTTGGAAATACATGGACAATTATTGAGCACCCTAGGTCATATAGAGTGGAATTAAAGTCAATGTTTGATCCACCCTTTCCTTTCTTTTCCCCACCATAGAAGTACATAGTAGCGGGTGTGGCCAAATTTCAGTATGTGGAGAGGTGTTCTCATCATAAGAGTTGCTTAATTTTTCACTTCTTCTCCATATAACTGTCTATCATATTGGCACTTATTACTTTATCAGACTATGCATTGTATTTCTGTATACACTGTATTTCAATACTTACTATTTTCTCAGATTGTGTTTTGAGATATTTTATGAGATTGTTATTTTCTATATTTATATTCTACTTCTTCTACTGTGAGTTCTTAAAGTGTGGTATATCTTAGATCATATACGTTTATTCTTAGTCTCTATAATGTTATAAAAAGTCGATCGCTCATACTTCTTGGCACCGAATGCGAGTTCGAAAGTCACCCTAAGTTTTGGATTGGCGTGTCAAGAGGTGCGGCTTGTCACAAAAGGTATCCATGTTATCTCAAAGCAGTGTATATGTAAGATTGCTCCTTCCATTCCCATTGATCTACTATCAGACGGTAAAATCCCTCTGATAATTCGCTCACTATTTCCGATGAGTTATATATTGGAAAATCTTGGGAAAATCATTCCATAATTATCCATCAACTATTAGTATGCAACCTCTTAGTGCCTCCAATAATCACAAGTAAGTAATACACTGCCGAACATTTGGAGTACATACTCTGGTCTCATGGATGCATCAATATCCTAACCCCAAACATCTTAACTAGAAATATTTAAAATAACAAGTTATTTAATATTGTGATAATTTTCTCGTGATTACACATAACATATCATTTGAGGATTTTCTTCAAATATACTTAAATTAGTTATCTACCAAATATGTCGTAAGTATCATCCTAGTCGATGATAACACACAAAATTATTCTGACTCCCTACTTTTACTAGGTAAATAGCTCATGTTTAATGTTGTAATCCTTTAGAAAATCAAATATATGAAGTTTAAACATTATCTAATGGTAACTGAGTTTCTTCTCTCACATGATTCCCATCACACCTAGGTTTCTGTTCTTATACATGTTGCTTCTTCTCCTCTTGCATAAATATGTATATAATTAATTTATATACATGTATATATTTTGATAGAGTTAGGGGTATGCCCTGGGGGCAATAATGTAATTTGTTACATATATCTTACTCAATAACCAATCTTGTTCGGAATAAAATGTATTTTTTTTCTATTATATACATGATATAAGGTGCGATATTAATTAATTCGCTTAATTAAAAGTATATTTAATAGAAAATCCATAAATGATATGTTTTTTTATAATAATTACGAATTGTTGTAATCATGAGTAACTTATCATAATAAAAGTAAACATACCTTTAAATATTCTTAGTCAAGATGTATAGAGAACGGATGCCGATACATCCTTTAAGCCTAGAGTACTTAACGCTCTATAAATGTTGGATAGTGTATTACTCATAGCTTCTTGGGGCGCCAGGAGGTTATATTGATAATTATTGGATAAGTATGCATTGACCCATTCGATAGTTTTCTATTGGTTAGTATAACCAACGTTAAACGAAAAATATGAATGTGACAATATTACATAGTTCTCTTGGCTTGAGGTACCATTGATCTTCAATGTGGAAGGTCCACTTTAATTATAGTTAATTAATGGCATTTCTTCCATTAAACGAATATAGTTAGGGGTAGTAGAAGCACTAGAATTGAAGCACTATTCAAGAGAATGTTCGTCTCTTCAGTTATATGAGGTTAGTATCACGGTCAACTAAAGTCAACCTACAGTCAAAGTCTCTGGCCAGAGCAGTTCGGTTAATAATATTGTTATTATTAAACTAGGACTTTGTATTTGGATTATAGAATTGAATGTGGATGATATTGAAATTTTGACCATTACCAAATTCCATAAGTCCAAGGATATATAGTTTTGACAAAGATAATAGATGTAAATAATAGTTGCAATCGGGTAATGCTTAAAATGGTAAACTTAGATTTTTCGAAAACTAAGAAAGCAATAAATTTGGACAAAATGTCACATTACTTGCTAAGTGACATTTGAACATTAAGATTCGAATAGTTCGATATTAATCGTTGACCAAATTTACACTTAACGGGCCATACAACCGAAACGATGAATACTCATTTGACCAAATGATTTACTTAGTTTGTAATTATAACATCCCTTTTCTCTACGCCGTATACATTAATAATTTTTTTTAAAATAAAAAGTGTTTAAATTTGAATTATGATGATTATATTTTATTAATAAATTTTTAGTTAATTAAATTCTGGTTAATAATTGATTTTGTTATAATAAATTGAATTACATCAATAAATTCTTTCGAATAATTTGTTGAAATCAAATAAAATGTTTAATAAATATAAAATATAGGTATAAATAATTTTTATATGATTAAAATGTTGAAGAATAAATTTATTTTGTAATAGAAGAGTGATTTATTAAATAAAAATAAGCGAATGTCGAATTGAATAAAAATTGTCAGTTATCAAGATGTAATTTTTAAAATGAGGTTTCAATTTATAATATTTGAAATTTATGCAAAGATTAAAATTCAAATTTAAATGCATTAGGAAGTAACTAAAATTAAAATTGAATAGAAATTGGGCGCAAAGCAATCTCAACCCAAACCTATTCCTTTATGTCCTAACTTTTGGAAACTTCCCTTTGCTTCCCGATTAAGCCCGAACATGTTTCCTCTATTTAATATATCCCCAGTTATCCTAAAGGGATTTGCGCTAAAATTAGAATTTGTGAATTTAAAAAGATGTCACGAGTTATCATTGGTTGCAGATGGCTTTGGATGGTCACGACTGGTGATGGGCGATAATGCCGATCGTGACTAAGGCATGAGCGTAAGCTTGGTCAATCTCAACATGGAACCTGGAGCGCGACCTCCGTACGTGCGTTCAGTATTTTGGCATCGATCATTTGAGGTGCACAATGTACAGTGAATGCATAGCGATAGGGGATCATCGATTAGAAAGCAACAAGAATAAGCAGGGAGCGACGGCATGGTCGAGCGTCGAAGAGATGGGCTGTAAATGCAAGTGAAAGGAGGGATATGAGTGATGTGGTTGACTATAAGGAGGAAATGTAGGAACAGTCATTGTGAGCGTGATTTTGGTAAACATAAACATTGTTCTAGGCTTGGCTGCATGTGAATTCGGCGGAAAAAATTATAAAGAGTCCTATTCGATTCTTTCATTTGTCATTCCAGTGAGTAATCTCACTCACAACAATGTCTTTTTCATTTTAATTGATGCGTAATCTCCCATATATTTGTTTGATATGCTTTGTTTGATGGATGGTTGATTTATTGAATGAAATTAAGTGTTTGTTGATGGTTGATGTAGTTTGAATTGGATGAAATTGTGTTGAGAACTATGATTTAGTTATTGCAACGATGGTTATTGTTAGATGGTTGATTCATGGTGTTTGAACAGCAATTAGATGTTTGTAAATAATTGAATGATATTGGAAATTGTGGAAAAAGAGGAAAATGAATTAAAAACGGTAAATTTGAATCAAATAAATTATGTTAAAAGTAAATGGTGAATTTTGGAATGATGTTTTATTTAATATTGGGATTATTGGATTAATAGAAAATCTGAAAATGGAATAATTTTGGAAAAATATATAAGTGGAATAATTTAGAACATTTTGTGAATTAAAACCTTTGGTAAATGACGATTTTTAGAAATTCCATCAATAAGTGAATTTTCAAAGGGATAAATTATTTGTTCATCATTGATTATAAAAATATTTGAAGCATGTTTATAAAATGGAAGTTGACGTTATAGTTTTAAAAATGATGAATGATTTGAATTTAATAGATGGCATTTTATAAAGTGATACTTTGTAGTAATTGGAAGATGATTGCAATTTATTATATTTAATTCATTGAAAATTTTCATTTATGAGGATTTAACAAGAAGTGGATTTTTGGATGTAATATATATTATTATTTTTGGTAGATCAATAGCTTAAAAAGAAGTGTTTGAAATAAATGTGGATTTTAAAGTGGTAGATTTGAATTTGCAATATTTTATGGATTGATGATATTTTTTGAATTTGAAATTTTAAAGGTAATTAGAAAAGAAGTATTTCTATATTATTAAAGAAAAAAAATTTGAAGTGAAAGTATTTTTTTAGAATATTAAATTAAGTAACGAGCTCGAATAGAGGTTTCTTTAAAATGAAACTAGTTTATTTTAAAGTGTGGATTTGTAATTATATAAAAGAATCAAAATTATTATTTCAAAAGAGAAGGAAATAAATAAAAGAGATGTTTAGTGATTAAATTTAAATGAAGTATTTTTGTTAAAAGAAAGAAAAAGATGGAGTGAAATACATTGAAATTAGAATATTCATTTCTTTAAATAACGATTAAATAGTATACCGATGTATGTACGGGTGATTGTTGATTTTCTTGTTAAGAACGAGATGGAGTTAAATTACATGTTGCGTTGAGAATTATAAAGTAACAATATAAATAAAAATGAATTGAAGAATGATTTAAGCGAGAGTGAATTAATAAGCGAAGTGGAAATTTAGTTAATATTGATTAATTGAGGATGTTGTGTATATGATTGTATTTCACTGGGTGCTATGGGACGTCCATGTGGCGTATATTTATGTACTCATACATGTATAACGTCGGATAATTATTTAAGGACCGAGTACTTGATATTTGGATATCAATGAATTTTTCTACATTATACACAAATATTAATTGATATTAACTGGATTTCTGACTTGACGTGTAAGGTAAATTATATCATTTCTTGTTTTAAAGAGGGAATATGATTATCTCCGCTTTTGAGTGAGCGAGGAGTATGATGTCCCTTAAGTAGATGTGATAGCCATGTTTCTGCAGCCCATCGTAGCTTGACCGACCATGTGGTAGCTCCTTGATGGTTGGGGCAACATGGTTCCCTCGTCGGACGGTCACGGTTCGCTGCACGAGCTATTGAGACAAATACAGAATGAGGCGAGGAGGTTGACGATGGGAGCGAGGAGCGAGGAGCGAGGAGCGAGGAGACAAGGAAGTGAGGAGGCAACGTGCTTTTATTGTGCAGCTAAAGACTGGTAAGACCCTCAAAAAAATTTGCGAATAGGGTTTCCCTTTGCTTCTAAGATGCTATGAGGCTTAGGTGTAAACTTGGCTTTTGGCAGTAGCAATAACAACGGCACATATAATAGAAATAGCAGTAATGAAAATAAAATGAATACATTTAATATTTCTAAATAAATATGAATGAATTGGAGTTTGATGCGTGCTATATGTTGTGTGCGATGTTTGTGATGTATGTTGTATAAGATGTGTGCGATGTGTGATGTGTAGATGCTTGCGGTGTATGTTATGCGATGTGTTATAGATGTTTTATTATTCCTTTGGTTGGATTTCTTTATTATGTTGTGGATGTGTTATTCCTTGAGATATCGTTTATATTATCATCATTGAATTTAGACATAGTTTGACCCATTTATTATTTATATAGTACTCGGGTTAGTCTGAGATGTTTTAGGTCCAGGGATGATATGACCAGATTTGCTTATTAGGCATAGTTGAAGGCTGTATTGCTAGATGCATTATATATTATGTATTTGGACTCGTGTATGTATATGATGTTGGTTGGATGTATTGGATCTATCTTGTATAATTATTTGAGATTTATGGGAATTTCATTTATTTTGTATCCCACTCATACATATGTGATGTATTATATTTTTATCAGTGCGTTGATGACTTTGCGTTGTTTATGATTTATTATGTATTGTATATTGTTCTATCCTCGGGCACCATACGTATTATTGCTTTGTGCTGAGACTGTTTATGTCAAGCTGAGTGATTTTTATATTATGCGTGATGTATTCAGTGTTGGTCCAAGGGAATATTCACGTGTGTACCACCCACATCGCCTCGTTTTCAATATTACTCGACAATTTTATTTAGTAATACTCCTATGTAATATGGATATAATGGTATTGTGTTATAGTAATTGTTATAAATTAGCTAAACTAACTAATATTTACGAAACATTGTTAAAAAAATTAAATTTGATTTTTCGAAAAAATATTATTAAATATATTTAAAATAATTATAAATATATTAGTCGATCTACGATATCGATACGTGTTAAATTTGAATTTAATTGCAGAATATTTTGTTTGGTTATTAAATGGGTTCGAAGCCCGTGTGGGGTGTTGAATAGTTCAGCAATAATAGGGCATAGAGGCAACCATATGATGGTATAGATAAGCGAGGCTTGAGTGGATAAGAGGAAAGAAAGAGTAAGAGAGAAACATGGATCTTGATCCTAACTTCTCCCTTCATTCCTCCTCCATATAAGCATTTCAGCCTCACTCACTTTCGACATTTTGAAGCCTCCATCTTAACCTACCTCTGGCCAAAATCTAGTGCTCCCATCTCTCTTTTCAAAGTCAAATCAAGGTGTACTTACTGGCACTGGATACAACGTATATTCCTATTAATTTATGAATATTAATATTTACATGTAATGTTTATGTCATATATATTATACTATTAATTTAGTGACGATTTGGATATATAAATATATCGTCATAATCAAATTGGTTGTATATTTGTATATGTTTTTATATTTATATATAAAAATTATAATGTATACTATGTGCAGCTTGGCTCAAATAAAAAGAATAATTTTTTATTTTAAACAACCCATATACAATATTTATATATATATAGTTTATAATATAAATACTACATCATACTTTACACAAAACATGGTTAAAACATGGTTATATAACATTTATATAAAGTTTAATAAGTATAATATTTTTAGGAAAAAATATTCATATATGTGTTATGAAAATAATATTTAAATAAATTAATCATATAAATTAATTATATTAATATATATTATAAATTATGTTTTATATTTTATAAAATTTAATTACTATATAACTTACCTTTGGCAAAAAATAAAAAAAAATTATGATTTAAAATATTTAAAAATAAGCCAAGAATTAGAAAATAGATTTTAAAATTGTTTTAAACTATAATTGTAAAATAAATATTCAAAAGACAAAAACATCATTTAGAATTTAACTAGAAATTTAAAATTCAAAATAAGTTTCAAAAATATATTTTTATTAATTTTTTAAAATATCCATACGAATATTTTCAATAAAACATATTATAAAAATATTCATTTGAGTCGTGCGTATGACTGGATAAATACATAATTATTATAAATATATTTTGTATATTTTACAAGTATTAATCTATGTTTATTATTATATTATTATATATACATACATATATATATATATATATAAGTATTCAATATGTGTATATATATATATGTTTACAAAAATATTTATACACGTAATATTTCTAGCTTTGTAAAAAGTAGTTTTTACTTAATATAATTTATGAATGATCTAAATATATTTATATAGTTATAAATATGTACAATGTTAATATTTCATACTCATGTTTATAAATGTGTATATATATACACATTAAAAATTATTTAAATAAAAAACATAAAATATATTTATGTATGTATTTGTAACATTATATATATAAATATATAAACATATATTTGGACAATATATTTGTATATTGGATGAGCTAACATGCTCGTTGCAATGTAAATCATAAAATTTATACACTGATATGTTATACCTTGCACGCGATGATATGTTACACATGCACATATATATATGTGTGTATTTAATATACGTATTATATAAAATACACGTTAAATTAAATAATGTAAAATCTATTTATAAATTTAAATAAGATAAATATTTTATTTAAAAGAAAATTAGAAATGTTGTGAATAAATTAGACTTTATAGGTCCAATAAAGATCTAAAATAGTAAAAAAAAATTAAAGTTCGCTCTTCACTTCCATTGTAGGCTGGCTCAGTACCAACAATGGTATCAGAGTCCGATAGCCTATGAGGTCTAAATTAAGCATGTTAGGGCTAACTAATTAAGCTACTATTCATTCAGTATGGTGTCCAAGAAAGGTAGTGTCTAGATTGGATTATTGGGTAATCAAGTACCCTATATCCTACATGGCTACTGGTGTGGTCCGAATAGCTATGTGAGCCCAAAAGTTGACCTTAATAGAAAAGGCCCAATTTTAATTAGGCCTTAATTTCAAAATTATTTTTGAATTTAAAATAAAAGTTTTAGTAAAAATTAAATTTAAAATAAAATACATATTATAAAAGTAATAATATAATTTTTCAAAATGCATGCAAATGTTATAAAATTAATTTCAAAAATATTATTTATTAATAAGATTAATTAAATAAATTTACTAATTAAATAGGTTAATCAATTAAATATGTATATATATATAGACACACACACATGTATAATGTATATGTAACATATGGTATATTATCTTGAATTGCTTAAGACAATATGTGTATACATGTGGGTATAAAAGAATTTTCAAAATTAATAAAATTTAAATAAAATTGTTCGATTAAATAAGTTAATTAATAAATTAAAATACATATATATAAAGTATGTATGTATTACTATAATTATTATAGTATATATTTTCAACATAATATGTTATTTTAAATAATATAATAATTAATTAAAGTGTTAATTAATTAAATTAATTGAATAAGATTTAATTAATATAATATTATACATAAGAATATTTTATAAGTATATCAAATTATAAAAGTTATATAATAAAATTTATATAAATGTATAATAAAAGGGGGATCAGTAAGAAACCCAAATTAGACTTAATAGATAAGCACATATGTATAGTATGTATACCATGATTTTCGATATGTCCGACACTTAAACCACGAGGGTATTTCATAAGAAATATATTATTCCATAAGTAGATATCACTCAATTAAATATATTAAAGATTATGAATCTTTAATATAAAATTGTCCTCTGCCATTTATGTGTTAGTGGATCACGTGCAAACACCTTAGTTGTTGATCTTTCCTCAAGCTTAAGGTGTTACTATTAATACATAGACCAGATGAGGTAAGATATTTATGCATATTTGTTGAGCTTTCCTCAAGGTTTGTATAGTATACTTAGGACGCTGTAAAATGGTACGTATTAGTGAATAATCTCTCTTTATTTCTTGAACTTTGCTTATGGTAAAAATGAGATTAGGGCAAGGATCATAAGGTTAGGTGTTGTATGTGATACAATCGGTATGGAGTTATCCATTGTATATAGGAGTATGATTTGTTGAGATTTCATCAAAGTTATAATCCCAAGATATACGAGTCCTAACACCTACTAGTGAAGTCAAAAGACTTCTATGTTTTGTCGTAGGGTTTGGAGAAACATAAAAGACTAATGGGGGCTTCTATTAGAAAAATGAAATGGTAATATTTAACCTTTCTAATATTATAAAAAAAATCTATTATGTATAATGAAATAATTTACTTCGATAAGTTTGTGCATTAAATACAATTGTGAAATGTTTATCAATTAAAATATACAAAGGAACTGCATTAAATATTGACAAAAAATATTAAATATACTTACCAATAAATTTTTGACCAATGACAGTGCCTGATTATACAGCTACTAAATACGGTCATAACTTGGTCACTTACAAGTTTGTTTGCCTAAGACTATGTATTATCGTCAACGAGTTTCTAACCATAAAAGCAATATAAGAATATGGATATTTGATCCATATATGATCACATATAAATGTTATATGCTAAATGGTCACATTCGTCATGTACGAAACTACGATGGAATTAGTTCGTTGAAATAAGCAAGTAAAATGTAGAGTGAGATTGTGTATTTCAATATGACGATTGCAATAATGATCTTGTTGTGTTAAATGTAACGCTGGACTAAAGGCTATAAGATAGATCCAGGAATTCGATCACCGAGATATCAGTTTAATCGGTTTACGTAAAGTGCAATTTAGTTTAATCGTTTATGTAAAGTGCTATTTATTTGATGTCCTTAAAAATTAGGATGATCAATGCACTTTTTTAAAGAATTCTTTATGATATTGTGGTAAGGATTCTCTTTGAAAGGTTTGACCATTTAGAAAGGAAATCGGATGTAACCTAAGGCACATTTGGTATGAAGAAAGTGAATTTTCATTTCTATTTCATAAAAAAAATTCGAAAACAAAAATTGTGAAGTGATAGTTTATACTTAACATTGGAATAAGAAATATGATTTTTATTCCAAATGTATTTTCATATAGAAAATTATTCTCCATGAGATTTTGTTTGAATTTAAGATAATTGGTTTGAAATTTATTAACTGTAAACCAGTTACAGTAAATGAAACAAATAGCCTATATTAAATGGTTGAATGGAGCTTCATATTTCATACGTAAGAGCAAAAATATCGGGAGCATGCCATATAACACTTACTGGTTGCATCAAGTTACGAAAATAATTTTCGCAAAACGTACCAAATATTATTTATGAAATAACAATTATTTTTTGGTATTGACTAAAAAATAGACAATCTTATTTCAATAAGAATATTATGAATACTCGTTACAAAATAAAATTATAATAATGGTATTTGTGATGCACTGGAAAATACAAAAGTATATGAAGTTATCTTTAATTTTTTGGAACATAGACTAAGCCATAGTCTTGAGAAATAATTATTTGATTGTATGATTATGAATTATATGGCACCGGCTGATTATATCTCAAATAATTGAGGGCTATGCACCCATTTAATGGGAGCATCATAAGAGTTGATGAACTCTTAGGATTAATACATGTAGATGTATGCAATCGTAAGTCTATTAATACCAAAACAGTTCTACATACTTCGCCATATTCACCGATGACTTATCACAGATACGAACATGTGTATTTGATACACATGTACAAGTCTATGATAAGCTCACAAAATATAAAATAAAAGTAAATAATATAACATGAAACATAAATGATTCAGTTTGATCGAAAGTATTTTGGAAAGAGTTCCATATGTATCTAATATGAATAAAGCTTTAGTCTCAAAGGTCACTACACCTTATAATACATAATGATGTATTATAAGGAACAATAGACTTTGTTGGAAAAAAACGATTAATGATGATTGAACTTAAGTTAAGTTCTTGCTATAAGGTTCATGTTTATGAATAATACACAAGGTTAAAATTAATATCATCCTAAGAATATTTTACAAACCATACAAAATAAGGGTTTATAAGAAACCCCAACATATAGTAGGCCAAGGAGTTGGCAGATTGTGCAAGTCGAAAGACTGCACGTAATAGTTATATTAAGGGATCTTGTATGAATTGTACCAAGAGAATTTTGGAAACGATGGTCATTAGATGACTAATTTATGTTATGAATAAAATATACTATGAACTAATGCAAAATAAGATTTATATAAGACAATTAATAAAATATTTATGAATGCCTATTCCATAGCACTTTGAAACAATTGTTGTTTCATGAAAATACCAATTTTATACCGAAGGAATTTCTTTGAGAAATTATTGGCATACAACATATTTGGATATGATATAAGAATAAAATTGATTATAAGGGATGAAATGAAATTGACCGAAGTTAAATGAACACAACATATTAGAACGTCTAATTAGTATTCCTGTATATTAAAGACCAACTGTGAGTTTCTTGTCAACATCAAGAATAAATTATAATCAATTGTTTAATACAACCATTAAGTGTATTGACTCTATTATATGGTCACAAATCCAAAATAGACTCGAAGTACATTATCAAATGTGATTTTGATAGTTGTATGGATATGATCTATTGGCTGCAAATATGTCTTTAAGAGAAAGACAAATGCAGTAGGAATATTATGAGCCACTTTGATGAGAATAATACCATGAATTTCAATTGCTGAAATTACATAACAGATTCATCATTCGGAATGTTCAAGTTAGTTCAGATTTTACTCACAAAATCATCGCCTAGTATGACTTTATGTTTTGGTACATATGTATTAAAACCAAAAAAATCTAAATAATGATTTATAATAAACTATTTGCACATAATAACCGAAGTATCTTGAAGTCAACGGGAGCGAGATTGAGTTTATGAGTTATTGGAGGATCCAAGAATAGATACAAAAGTGTCAATCGACAAGCATTAAAATTAAACAAGTGTTTTGATATCATATAGTATGATTATCAGTCAAAATGCAGAGGAAGCTTATGCTCATAAGAAAAAATGTTAAAATGTAACATAAATATTTCCAAACCAAAAGTAACAATACACTACTGATTATTAAGGATCTACTTGTGTTAAAATCAGCTTTAGGTGTTTTACGTCAGATTTGTGAATGATGTCCTTTATAGCAAGTATAAAAGATATTGGGAATTTCCTAAGTGATATGAAAGAACCCCTTATTAAATGTTTAATACGGAACATTTAAGATGGATTCCTTATGCAATGACAATATGAATTATCATACATGTTATGTTGTCTACGATATCGTGATTTGTTTATATATTTGACACATGAAGCATGTATCAAATCCAAATCGATGCCACTAAATGGTTGTTTTATGTATTCTCATGTATTTATGAAATACTGGAGAATTGTTTCCAGAAATAATGGACTTCTTATGAAGGATTGTTCGGGTTCAAACTACATACATGATATTGAGTATAATACGTGTTGACCCGTTTTCTAGCCAAGCAGATTTCAACGGGGATTAGATGGCCAAAATGAAGACAAGATGAGTCAAGAACTTGTAATCATGCTTAGAAAGACAAAAGAATCATACTCAAAAGTTTGGAAAAAAAATTAATCAAAGTAGACTCTCAGTACCGAGAGGTTTTTTCTTCTACTTTGGCCTCCTGAAGCTCTTGTACTACAAGTACTTCCTCAAGCTATCGTCGTCAAGTGCTTCTTTCAGAAATAGACAAGCAATTCCAAGGACTTCGCAGAAGAAAGCGGGAAAAGACAAGCGTTGTCAGGTGAATCATCAAAAAGAACTTAATCTTCATGAAAAAAGAGCTTGGAATGCATTGAATTAGACGTGGAGGGGAGAAACAAATCAGATAAAGGACTTTCACCTAGAAAAAACAATTGGTACTGATTAGAACCTCTTGGTACCAAAAATGTTAGAGATTGGGATGTCGTGTTCCCTTCTGCACATTTGGACTTGCATTTGGACTTCATTCTACTCAGGATCCTAAGTCTAATAGCGAGTTTCTCTATAAATATCAGCCCTACAAAAACTGAAGAGTGGATTCACACTCTACATCTTCTTCACTCTTATCACCTTCCCCGAATATACTCTAGAAAATCCATTGTAAATTTGAGATCCTCTAAATTGTGGTCAGATCTGATAAAATTAGTTGTAATCCGAAGAGAAAACGTCTAATAACAAAGATTAAAGTGGAGTAGGATGGAGAATTTGTCGAACCATTATACTACTCACTTTTTCTACTTTAAACTTTATTTTATTATATTTGGTGCTTTTAATTAATCTTGTGGCGTTTGTGCCTTTTTTGGGGTAAACATTTTGGTGCTTTCACTGAGAAAGGGCCAGATTTCACAACCTAGAGCTGGGATCTGGAACTTGGAGAAGATGAAGAGACCTAACACTAGACCTAAGATTAGAGGAACTTAGCCAGAGCATGGGGCAGCTAGAAATATTTCTCAAATTCTAACTAATCCATCTATAAGGCCAGAGAGGAGATGGAGAGAATGATGAAAAAGATGCGAGATGGAATAATGACTCAACAATTGGAAATGCTAAAAGAATTTTTCCAAAAGATGGGACAATAAGGAATTGTTAGAACTATTGGAATTCAAAAACAAGGAACAAAAACTGGAGCATCTGGTGTTGGAGCGGAACAAACAGGAACAATGACCCCACAACCAAGACCACTTGGTGCCGACAACAATCCTCTTGGCACCGAGAGGAATATAATCGAAGGCAATGTTGGATTGATCATAGGGCAAGCTGGGATGCCGAAATTGGATGATGCTGGAGCCACAAATGCAAGACAGAACACAAGTGCACAACAACCAGTGGAATATGTGCCAAAAATTCTTATAGGAACGAAGAATAGAATGAAGCCAAAGGTGCGAATCAAAATGCAGATGTGCAGCCAGAGGAGTATGCTCCAGAACATGTGCTAGAGTTCACCCAGGGAGTAAGGGGCAAGAATGCAGCTAGTGGTCAAAGACTTCCGTTAGACGACGGCAACCGGATGGATGAAATGATCAGAAAGATTGTTAGAGGTGGACCCCAAGACCTGAGTTTGGAAGATGTAAACAGGAATATATTTACCCATAATATCCAAAATGAGAAGAATCCTCCCGATTTCAAGCTCCCAACTTTGGAAATGTATGATAGAAAGACGAATCCAATAGTTCATCTAATGAGCTACATCCGGCATATGGAGGTGTTGAGTGCTTTTGAGGAGGTGATAAAGTTCCTTTTATACCTGGTAGATTTAGCAGCAATATGGTTCAGGCCGGTAGAGAACTGGTTCATGAGCACGTGGACCAACCTATTGAATAAGTTCGTAAGACAATTCAGAGTTCTTATCTCTCGACCAAAGAATGTGATGGCACTATCAAGCATGAACCAAAGATCTGGAGAGATCCTGAGGAGTTACTTGAATAGTTATAATGTGACAACCACCGTGATTCATAAGCTAGATCCGTTGGTGATTCTGATGGCAGTAGTTTTGGGAGTGACAAGTAAGACCGACTTTAAGATTTCTTTAGAAAGGGACCCACCAATAGATCTTACAGCATTCTATCATGAAGCTGAGAGATATTTGCATCAAGAAGACACTCAAGCTGAAAATACTAAGATTAATGGTGTGCATCTTGGAGGATTGTCCAAAGTAGGACATGGTAAGCATATAAGAAAGTGAAGGGCTGATGACAACTTCAGGGAACCAAAATGACAAAGGAGGAAGTCAAAATTCTCTTGCTACACTGATCTAACTAAGACCACGTAGAGGATATACCTAAACACCAAATCCCCCATTAGAGGCTGGCTAAGAGGGAACCCACAGATCAGGAAAGAAGGTTTGGAATGTTCTGCTTATTCCATGAGCTGGATGGATATGAAATGAACGAGTGCGGTCACCTTTGCGATTTAATAGAAGAATGGGTTCGGAGCAACCAGATGCAACAATATGTGAGGAATCGAACTACGATGGTGTAGCTGGAGCAGCCACCATCTACAATGGATGCATTAAGATGCAACCAAGGATCTAGGTCAAGGATGGAGGTCCCATGATCGGGATGGATGGGAGTCTGGTTTATTCCTCACACTTTGCTTTCTATTTTGAGTAATTTAAAACAATAATAATCTTGAACCTCTTACATGTGTATGAGATCTCGATTAGTCTTTAGGCACACTTTGAGTTTGATGTCCGAGATGAATAGATAAGATAATAATAACCTCGGGCCGCTTACGCATGTATGAGATCTTGATCAATCTCTAGCCGCGCTCAGAGTAAGATGTCTAAGATGAATAATTAGGACTTTTGCTTGTTTTCTTTGATTTGAATATTTGATTTTTTTGAAAAATCCACTTGAACTGATGATTAACATCGTTGTAGTCTCATCCGAAGAGATGGGGTAATGGCCACAAGATCCAAGTTCCCTTATCAGAAAGCAAGCAGATGGACTTGTATGAAAATTAACTACCCTTACCGAAGAGTAAGTGGATGGGCTTACTTAGTTGTTGAGCCCTCTCGTTGGAGAGCAAGCGGATTAGACTCAACAAGGATTTAGAAAAATCGAATTCTAGATTGGACGGTGGACGATCCCAATAGATCGAACCTAGATTGGATGAAAAATAATCCAAAGAGATCGAACACTAGATTGGATGACAAACAATCCAGAGAGATCGAACCCTAGATTGGATGCTAAATGATCCAAAGAAATCAAGCTCTTGATTGGAAGATAAGTTGTCCACTGAGATCGAACCCTGGAACGAATGTTAGCTTGATATAGAGACTTGAATACCTTGTAGCTGGACTGAAATAGATAAATCCCAAGTTAACATAGGATGATTTTAATAAACAAAATGGTATCTCTAGAGTAGAGATAGACAGATCATGGTTCGTGGCGAGACTTAGGCAAGGACCAGAGTCCAAAGCTATAACATGTCTAGAACGACCTTTGGCTTGCATGAGAATCCGAAGAAACTGGACGATTCACCAAAATCAAGGTCGATGGATAGCCAGAGAGCTCAACTATCGATGATTGACTATTGTTTGAACTTGTTCTTGAACAAGCACGCCTCACATTCGAAAGGGGTACTTTAGGAGGCAAGTATTAACACACTTTTTGGTCAAGTAAATTTCAACAGGAAGGATAAAATGAAAATGAGATGAGTCACGAACTTGGAATCATATTGAGAGGGACAAAAGAATCGTACTCAAAAAGTTTGAAGGAAAATGAAGCTAAGTAGACCACTCGGTACGGAGTGGTTTTTCTTCCTAATTTAGCCTTCTGAAGCTCTTATGTTATGAGTACTGCCTCATGCTATTATCATCAAGTGCTTCTTTCAAAAAGTAGACCAAAAATTCTAAAGATTTCATAGAAGAAAATAAAGAAAGCAGGAAAAGACAAGTGATATCAGGTGGATCATTGAAAAGAACTTGATCTTTAGGAAAAAAGAGTTTGGAGTGCGTTGAATTAGAGATAGAAGGGAAAATTAAATTAAATAAAGGACTTTCACCTAGAAAAAAAACCCCGACCTAAGAGGAACCTTTCGTTGCTAAGAGATATTTGTTGGACATTGGGTTGTTGGGTTCCCTCATGAACATTTGGACTTCATTCTACGTGGGTTCTTGAGTCTATAGGTAAGCCTCTCTATAAATAGCAACCCTATAGCAACTGAAGAGGGGATTCACACTCTATATTTTATTCACTCTTATCTCCTTCTCCAAATATACTTAGAAACTTAATTGTAAATCTAAGCAACATCATGATCAGATCTGATTAAATTAGTTGTAATTCGGAGAGATAGCAGCTATTAACAAAGATTAAGGTGGACGTAGGCTGGAGAATTTGTCGAACCACTATAAAAATTGTGTCTTTTTTCCTCTTTAACTTTCATTTTGTTAGAACCAGTGCTTTTAATTGATCCTGGGGCGATTATGCCATTTTTGGTGCAAACAATGTGTCAATAACAAATTCATGTTAAAAATCTTTAAATTTGAAATGTTTCAAATAGAAGAGATTGTGTTTGTTTCAATGAAAAAGCAAAGTACATTGACCAGAATAGTGCCAAAACAGACACAATATATATATAATAAATGCAAAAACTTATAACTAAGCCGTGGGTGATTCCAAATATTGAGAATCTAATAACATTGTTATATGATAACAATGTAACAATATAGTTCATAACAGAACTTATAGCTCACTAGAAGTTGAGAGGCATTGTGACGCCCCACCTCTATACCCACGTTAGACAAGAACACTACGGAGTAATGCTGTCGACTAGCACGGAGAATAAGGCTGTTGAGGAGCGACCATCCGTGTAATTTCTTTGCACGAGCATCGATATGTCAGATAGTATAGCATGCAATTCTTTTCAAGTGGAAATCCGACATGCCGACACAAACTCAAAGCTACTACACGGTGGCTATAAAGGTCTTCGGAAACAAATATAGAAGTAAACATAACACAAATCAGTCACAGATAATTCATATCACAAAGGCGAAAATAGATATGAATACTACACATGAAAGTGTACATCAGAGTAGTGGTCAAACAAGATCCATAATATCAAAAAGAATAGATACAAGTGCTAGACGAAAAAATAAGTATACATCATAGAGTCTGTATCCCAAATGTATACAACAAAAACTACTAAACTAAAGTAGTTAGGAATTAGAAATGAAGTAATGAAGAGTTGGAGTGGGTTGGGACTGAGTTAGTAAGTGGGTTCAGCCCAAACCAAAGCCCAAAGCAAAAAGTAGCAAAATTCAACTTTCTCCAAATGTATCGAAGCTTATACTCAAAAAGGTCGCAGACGGCATTTTGAACTCAATGGGAGTGGTCTCGAGTCCCAATTCGACCGTATGCAAAAAGTAGCTTTTCGGACTAAAATCCGACTAACGATAAAATATTTAAATATAAAATCGATAAATATGCGGGTTGTTACAGGCATAATCCGAATTGTTCCGTTTGATAAAACAGTTTATTAGCATTGGGGAGAGTTGATTGACAGAGTAGATAGTTGAAGCATAATAGCATACCCATTCATTGAGGGACTGGTGTAACGACCCGTAAAATTTTGATAATTTTTAATGGTTTTATTTAGCGTATTTAATTTGATTTTGGAGAAATTTTAAATAATAATATTTTGTAATAAAATTTTACATTTGGATTACATATAGTTAAATGTGGCAAATGATAAATTTACATCAAAAATTAAGAAAGTATATTTGAGGGTGCGATTCTATTCAATTTAAGTCAGTAATAATTGATGTTCATAAAATAATTTATTTTGGAAAATTCAAGGCACAACTGTTTTATTTGTCGTCATTTATTTATTTATTTTCAAACGGTTCATTTTGCCTTTATAACGTGTCCTTCCATATTTATTCTTGCTATCCAATCAAGCTATTAATTGCTTTGATTGTTTCTAAAACAGTGTGTAGCTGTTACTTTTTCTACCGTTAAAATTTCAATTGCTTACTAATTTTTCCAATTCACAGATAGACTTCCCCATTCCTAGCCATTAATAAACTTTGAAATCATCGTCCTTGCTTTTCGTTATTCCCCGTTTTATAATAATAACTGAAATTTATAGCCGTTTCAGTATATAACTTTTACACGTTTTATACTCATTTAATTTCAGCAGTCCATTGCCTTTAATTTTTAAACTGTTCCATTTTCTTCCCAGGCAACAGCTCACATTCCATTTCGCTTATAAATCAGTTTCCACTTTTACTCACCTGCTCACCTTTTCTTCCATCTATCCGTTTAATAGTTATATATAAGTTATAATACGTTTCCCTGATTCATCTCCTTTACTTTTTCATTGACATATTAATTCTGGGAAGTCAATAATTTAAAAACCCATCTTCCCCTCATTTCTTTAAACTTTCAGCTAAATTTTAGCTTGTGACCGTCGCTGTACATTTCATTAAAGAGGTACGTTACCTTACTAATCTTCGGAATTTAAGGGTGAAATTTTATTTTTCTAACCTTTCCTTTCCTACGCTCCCTGTTTCCACTTCTTTCATTATGACCGTTCATTATATATATATACACTACAGTTGGAAAGTTATAAACGTATAAACTTAGATACGTTTTGGATTTATTAAAAATTTAAAGCTCACCTTAAATTGTGCAAAGCGTTTTTCCTCTGCCTTTATAACTTTGGGTTTATACCTATTGTTGCTTCCTCTTCCTCCCTGAAGCCTATTTTCTTTCTTTCCCAAGTTGTTACAGCGCCTCTTCAAGGCCATAACCGCATACCTACGCCATATCTCACCACATGCTTCCAGTCCAGGCGACAGCTGCAATGATGGCCGAGCACAGTGCTTCCTTCTCTCCTTTTCCATTTTGCCTTCCCTAGGCACAGCCGATACCCCTATCGCCATCACCCATCAGACACTCGTCACCACTAGCTTGCATACGTTCGCATATATTAGGTACAGTACTTCTGTCTGTTAGTATATATATATATATCAGTGAATTTGTTACATGGGTTATATTATCTTGGGTTTTCCTGTTTCCAGTTTAATAATATATTATACAAATTTTGCAGCGTCTATTATATGGTTTATATATATATGTCAAAGTTATTCTTTTATATATATAAATGTATTTGTGTATATATGTATATATGCTGTTATATTAGTTTATAAAATAAAATTTTCCTTTTTCGGCTGCTGTATGTAAAGATGCTTTTTGATCTAATTTGTTTAAGCTTAGTATTTTGTTTTTTTATATATAATATTTTAAACGTGAATTTGATTTAAGTGAAGCTTTTCGTATCATGTTATTAAACAAAATAATATTAGGTGATTTAAAAATATATATACTTTTTTTTTTGAATCTTTTTGGGGTTTTGTTATATATTACTCTTTCTTAATGCAATGTATTGAGAAAAAGAACGAATACCATATATATATATATATTTATATATATATATTTATATATATATATTTATATATATATATATATAAGCATTCGAGTTTATACATTTGGTCGGTAAGTATATGGTATTTATAACGGTTTTGAAAGTAAATTTTAAGCATGTCTAAGCGGTTTATGTCGTAATGGTTATATTATTATTTAAATATAAGTATCATATGCGCAGGTTTTAAGTGTATATAGTATATTTATAATATAAAGTTTATTAAGTTATAAAAGTTTATATAGTTAATATTTTATAAGATAAAGTTTAAAAGTTATATACGCGACAGTTGATATGTTGCAATGAACATACATTGTATATAAGTTTTTATTTTAATAAGTATTATTTCAACATATATATGGCATATATGTTTGATTTTTTTATTGTATATGTGTTTGGTTTAAAAACAATGATTTGAAATGTATGTATATTAGATTTAGAATATGTTTTATATATGTAAATAGTTATATATAATCATATATATAATTGTAAGTTCACTTATATCATTCATCTTCATCGATCTGGTTCTAATTTGAATTCGATTTTTTTCTCTCTTCCATTTATCAGCTTTGTTCGTCATGCCTGTTTTCTTCGTCGAATCGTGTCTATCTAGCGTTGCTTTGGAATTCGTAACTAAACTTCATTGTCTATTCTCTTTAGCCTCGAAAGGTGAGCAATCACTCACGATTAATGTTCTTATATTTATTAAATTTGATTTCAATTGAAACAACAATTGAAGTATTGTGCTGTAGTTATTTAAATTGTTATATTTATGCTATTATCTAAAACTGTTCACTTGTGGGATATGACACCATATCCTATTGTTTATATTATATTGTTTCTGATGATATATGCATGTTGTTATGTTATTATCATATCTGTTATCGCTCTGCAAGTGCCCTGTTAGTATAGTATTCACTATGGGTTGAAATGATACATACCCGAACGGACTTTAGGATAGGAGAAAACCGTTATGGGTTGAAATGATAAACCCAAGCGATTTTCATTTAATTGAATTTGGGATTACGGGTTGAAATGACATCCACCCGTATATATTTAGTGGACGGATTGAAATGATAAATATCTGTAGCACTTGACCATATGATAGAAAATATATACAGACACCGTTGGTCCATATATAAATATTTTGAAATAATTTCTATGATTTTGGAAAGAAATATATGGTTAAATAAATATTGATTCTTAAGATGGAAATTTTATATATAGATTTAGTAGTAATATTTGATTTAAATTAGAATTGATTTAATACACATAATATGGTTAAGTATTTATGTAAATCTATATTTCAAAAAGATTTTGTTGTAATAAATTGAATAATTAAGATTGGAAGATAATTTGGATTTATTAAAAATGGTATTTAAATAAGGATTTATTTAATTAAATCGATTTGAAATTATTAAATAGAAAATCTAAAGGTATGATTTTTATAACTGGATTTTTGATTTAAGTGATTTAATGAATATTTCACGTTAAAATAAATTAAAATAAAATATTGAGTAAAATCTAATTTAAGATTACTTAAATGATATTGAACCAAATGAGGGAGCATTTCAATACTAAATAATAATGAGGTCAATCGAGATCTTTATGAAACTATTAAATTGAACATTTAAATAACATTTAAATATTAAAGCTTTGAACTATATTGGAATTTAAATGGGTATTTTGAGATTCAGATCTGTACTTGAAATCAATATAGTTGAATTGTTATTTAGAAACTAAATTGAATAAAAAATGAAAATTTAGGTTGAACTAAAATTTGAAATTATTATTTAGAAAACTAAATTGAATAAAATTTAGTTTGAAACGTTAAATACTTAAAGTTTGAAATATATTGAAATATAAAGGGGTATTTTGTGATTACAAATCCGAATTTTGAGATCGATAAAATTGAAGTGGTTATTTAGGAATTGAGTTGAATTTTAAATTGATAAATTGAGATTTGACTAGATTTGAATTTTTGATTGGAGTAGATTTGAATCGTAACTGTGAAAGTGATCAGATTTGAAAACAAATATGTTTGAAGTGAAATGATATTTTGTTTTTGAATAATAAATAAAATTGAGATGACCACGGTGACATAGTGTATATTTCTACCATATAGATAGTTCCAGGGATCCTTAGAGGATGGTTATCCCAAACATCCTCTAAGTTAATTTTCTTTCAGTTGATATTTCACTTGAGCTGGATTCATTGATATAAGAATGTTAATCCTGACTCGAGTGTTTTGTGTTTTCCTTTACGCTCGGGTCAGACTGAGTGATACAGCATTGAGACTCACCTTTGGAGTTTGGAGCTTCGCTTGGAGATTCAACTATCGCTTAGCTTTCAGCACTTCCAGTTGATTCGTTAAGAAAAGTCATCTGTTGCATTGGAGACTTCATTGTATTTGGGATATTCTGATGTATTTTATTTCTAACTTTGTTATATAGTAGCTTCATGAACTACTATTCATTTCTTCCGCTGTGTATTATTGTACTACTCTGTATCTGTGATTCTGTGATTGATTTATTTACTGTATATGTTTTTTCCAAATTTAAATTAAAAATCGGTATTTTGAATTATTCAAGTCGGACATGTATAGTATTATTGTCGATTTGAATGGTCCAAAATAGCGAGTCATTATAACTGGCTCGATTGGTTTCAAGGAAACCAATTGGAGAAGTTGGAATAAGATTTCATAATTGACCCAAGTGCAAGTAGGAGATTGATAGAGTTAGGGGTCTACCCTATGGAAAATTATGTAATTTGTTACATATATCTAACTCAATAATTAATCTTGTTCAAAATAAAAGGTATTTCCTTTCTATTATCTACTTGATATAGTGTGTTATATTAACTAATTAATTTAATTTAAAATATATTTAATATTAAGTCCATAAATGGCATGTTTTATGATATTGGTTACAAAGTTTGGTAACTATGAGTAACTTATCACAATGAAAATTAATATACTATTTTAAATATTCTTAGTCAAGACGTATTAGCAGTGAATATCGATACATCCATTGAGACTAGAGTATGTAACTCTCTCCAAATGTTGTGCAGTGTATTACTCATGGCTGTTGCAGGCACTAAACGAATATGTACCGATAGTTATTGGATAACCATGAAATGATAAATTGGTAGTTTTCGGTTGGTTAATATAACTAAGATCAAACAAAAAATGTCGATGTGGTAAAATAACATAATTCTCTTGACTTAAGAATATCGTTGATCTTTAATATGGATGCTCCACTTTGATTATAGTTAAATTATGGCATGATGCCCACAAAACAACTATAATTGGGTCGAATGGAAGCATTGGAAGTGAAACACTCTTGAAGAGAGGATCCGTCTACTCAGTTATACGAGGTTAGTACCACGGTCAACTAAAGTCAACTCAAAGTCAAAGTCTCTGGCCAGAGCAGTTTGGTTAATAATAATTGTTATTACTAAACCAAGGACTTTGTGTTTGGAATATAGAGTTGAATATGGATGATACTAGAATTTTGACCATTAAGAAATTCCATATGTCTAAAATGATATCGTTTTGACAAAGATAATTAGCATAAATAATAGTCACAACCGTGGAACGTTAACAAAGTAAAACTAGATTTTACCAAAACCAAATAAGTGATAAATTTGGCCAAAAGGTCACACCACTTACTAAGTAACGTTTGTCCTTTAATATTTGAATAGTTCAAAATTAACTGCTGACCAAATTTACACTTAACGGGTCACACAACCGAAATGATGAATATTCCTTTGACCAAACAATTTAATTAATTTGTAATTTTATAAATTAATTAATATTTATGAAATACTAATGACAAAATTTTATTTTGATTTGATGAACAAATATTATTAAATATATTTACAGTAGTTATAAATATATTAATCAATATACGATGTTGATACGGTTAAAATAGATTTAATTGCACAATTTTTTTTTCGAGCTTTAATAGGGTTTAAACTCCATAATCAGGTTGAATCGTTCGGCTATAATAGAGCAAAGGGTCAGTTAAATGATGTGCTAGATTGGCTAGGGTTGAATGGATAAGAAGAAAGAAAGAGTAACCAAGAAATATGGATCTTGATCTTAACTTTTATCTTCGTTTCTCCTCTATATAAGCATCTCTACCCACTGACCTTTGGTAGTTTTGAAGCCTCCGTCTTAACCTACCTCTGGACGAAATCTAATGCACCACTCTCCTATGCCAAAGTCAAATCAAGGTGAAATAAATCCTATTCGATAATTGGTGGTCATCGGCTTAGAGACTAACAATATACTAGATTGGAAATCAATTCTAAGAGCAAATCTCATCATTCCCAGGTGTACATACAAGCATTGGGTAAAAGGTGTATTCTTAACTAATTTATGAAAATTAATATTTATATAATGCTTATGTCATATATATTACACTAATAGTTAAGTGATAATTTTAATATATAAATATATTGTCACAGTTAGATTGGTTGTATGTTTATATATGTATTATATTTATTTTAAAAAAATTAATGCATACACCTATATGTAGCTCGACTTAAATAAAATAACAATTTTTGTAAAATAATTTAGTAAACAATATATATAGTTTATAATTTAAATACTACATCATACTTTATATAAAACATGTTTATATGATCTTATATATAAGGTTTAATAAGTAAAATATTTTTGGCAAAACTATATGTATATATATATTATTTAAATGATATTAAAATCAATTAAAAATATAATTTAATTATATTAATATATATATTATTATAGATAATTTTTACGTTTAATAAAATTAAATTAATAAATAACTTACTCTCGACAAAAAATTAAAAAAATCGTCTTTTTCATAATTTAAAATATTCAAATATAATCCAAAAATTAGAATATAAATTTTAAAATTATTTTAAATTATAAAATGTTATAATAAATACTCGGAATGCAAAAATATCATTTAGAATTCACTAGAAAATTAAAATTCCAAATACTTTTCAAAAATACATTTTTTGTTAATTTTTTAAATATCTTATACGTATTTTCAACAAAAATTATTTTAAAATTAATATATATATATATATATATATATTTGAGCCAAGCGCATGACCAAGTAAATACAAATTATTGTAAATATATTTTTTGTATTTTATAAGTATTAACCTATATTTATTATTATATATATAAGTATTTAATATATATATATATATATATATATCTGTGTGTGTCTGTTTAAAAAACTTATATTTATACGTATAATGTTTTTGGCTTTGTAATTTTCTTAATATAATATAATTTATAAATTCAAATATGATCATATACTTATAAATATATACAATGTTAATATTTCATACTCATGTTTATAAATAAATAAGTAGGAAATTGTAGAATACGCATGAGATCTTTGATAAAAAAGAATTAAATGAGGTATTTACTAACTATTATAAAGAAAATTTTGGAAGTAAAAATAAACATAGGATTCGAGCTAATTGAGATGAATGATATCCTAATGACACCAGGATTGGTTTAGATGGACTTGATTTTCCATTTACAGAAGAGGAAATATTGAGGGTTATAAAAGATACGCCAAATGATAAATCCCCTGGTCCTAATTGGTTTCCTATATTTTTTTATGAATTTTTTTGGTGTGCACCATTTCTATTAGTTGATCCATCCTAATTTTGTGGATTATTTCCTACTTTAACGGTCTCCTTTAATTTTTAAAAATCGATTAGTTAATTCATACAATGTATACTTGCATCTTCTTCTCTCATTTCTCTTCCTTTCATTACCTAATCAAGTCACAAATACATTACCTTACCATTAATTAAAAAAAACAAGTGTAGGATGCCAAATTTGGTCTATTCTTCTTCTCATTATCATGCAGCATGAAGATGGCCTAATGCATACTTGAAGTAGAAAAGTAGAAGATTGAGGTAACATGCCATATTTAAAAACAAGATATTTCTTCTAAGATTAATCTTCTATTGTTTTTGAGATGACAATAATAATACCATTACAATGATAAATCTTCTACTCAGCGTATAATGCTGCTATTACAAAGCTTTTCCTAGTAGAAGATGAATAGGACGCAATATGTACTAAAAATTTTCATTGTAGTAGAGGATTGAACTCTTTATCTAAGTAAAAGATTTATCATGTACAAATTTCCATCATATAGAAAATCTGATTTAGTTAAAATATGTCAAACCATTTATTTTGTTCAACAGGAATATGTTTGAAAAGAGTAGTTCTTACAATATACATGAGAAAATCATTTTTTTGGTATAAATGAAAGTGAACGGTCGTTAGCGTGTTCAAGATTTATAAGTAATGAAAAAGATGGGGAGTGAAAAGATGCAACTATAAAAGAACAAGAGAGAAAACACAACAATGAATCAGTTGAGCAATGTGTAGATAATCTCGAAAAATCAACTTTTAGTATAGTAAATTTTAACTTTTGTGATTGTTTTACATTGAATTTTATTTTGTTTTCTTACATTTAATCTTGATATTTTGTTATCCAGAATAGTGAATTACTATGATTAAAAGATAAAGTACTAGACTTGGATTGCGCTGTTTGATTTCGAACTAGTAAGTTATGTAATTTTTTTAATTTTAATGTTACACAAAAGATACAAAATCAATGAATTTTTTTATTTATAACTCAGATCTTTAATTCACGTGATGAACTTACTGAATAATGCAAAAATGTTGGAAAGTCATGTAAGGTAGTTATTATTGTTAAACAATATGAAAATCCAAAAAATGGTCGTAGAGGTTGAATATCGTATTGATGTGAGAGAAGTGAATTTTAGTTAGGATTAACAAAACGATGCCTATTGACAAACAAGTGAAGGCTAGAAAGACAGAAACAAAGAAACGTGGATGTCCTTTCTTATTGAAAGGAGTTAAACTGCCAATGCTTGATCGATGGAGAGTAGAAGTTATATATGGACTTCATAATCATCTATTACAACAACAAAAATACAAATTTTAAAGGATATTTATGTGTTGGAGCACTATTAAAGTAGTAGGTTAAATTTTCTCAATTTGTGCCAGGAGATTTGTAATCCGTGCTTATGTTGAACTAGTAGAGAATTTGCAGTTTAATTTAGTAATAATATGCAATTTTTGAACAAGTTGATAATAAGGTCAATATTCTTTACTAGGAATATATATTGGGTTGAGTTGTGACATATTTTGTTATCTAAGATTGTAGTAATGAAGAGAACTGAAGTTAAATGGTCATCGAGTTATTCTTTATAGTATTACATCATCTTTTTTTATGATTCACGTACCGCAAATCGACACTAATACATCCCCAGTATTCACGTGCCGCAAATTCAAGTGCTGGAACACTCGATCGTTAAGGTAGAAAGAAAATAAAGACAGAACAGAATCTAACATGAATGGAACAACATATATTATTTCAACATATAATCTTTACAATGGAAATTTTTAAATACATTTATTAGAGTTTTTCTTAACATTAACATGGACCGCTATGAATATTTGTCCTTACAAATGCGAAATACAATAGACATGAGTGTGGTGGAAGTAGATAACTATTTTCAGAAGAATCTTCTAACTCCAAGCTCCGAGTTCTCTCAAAATGCTCCAAACTGAAACTGACTACTAGGCTGTTTGGAAAAATAAGACAACCAGAGTTTAAGGAAAAGAAAATAAACTCTAGATCAGCCATGTGACTGGTGTGAGAAACTCAAAATATGATTATTTGAAAAAAAACGTACCTTATTAGACCATGCCACACATAAACACAGAATGTGTTTTCACGCTAAGATAACCAAAATATTTACTACGCAAAATCTGGTAATATTATTTTTAATGACATTCTTTTGAAAAAACTTTTTAAATAAATTTACATAATCTTAGCAGAATTATTACACTATTAAATTCCAACATACTAGGCTCTATAATTAAAATCAAAGGCACTTATTAGAGAATAGATTTCCAAAACAATATCAAGGTAAGGGACTATCTCCCATATAATACATTTCTAGAGGAATGTATCGAGGTTCAACATCTTCGATACCTATGTGACTTAAGACCGGGCAACCTGCATACCCATCTGGTGGTGGATAGAACCGAATATGATATCAACTCGGCCATTCCCAACCTATCTAAGAGCTCTCATACCATACACAAAATATTTTATTTACTCGACATCATAGCGGGTGCAAAATAAATCTAGAAAGGCGATATCATAGCCTAATGGTAGCAAACAACTTAACCCTAAACCAACCCTTGTTTCACTATTCACCAAGTGTGAGGCTAGATGTAACGTTTAACTTTCTTAGAACATTTTCACTTAGAATGCCACATTGCCATTTCCAAAAACACAGTATTGAATTCAAAAAAAGTATAATATCCAAGCTCGTACATCTCAGAGAAGGCTGCTAAGTATAAGAGGAGTTACCTCCTATACACCAAACAGATGTACATTTGTAGAGAACAATGCACTGTGATCTTAGAAATGCAATGTCAAACATCATCCATACAAATGGTCCAGGAACAGGACAAAGCAAAGGAACTCTCATACCTTATCTTGCCGTGCATTACCCCTAAGATTAGTAGAGAATAGTCCTTGCATATAAAGGTCCCAAAATGAAGGGACCACTGCTATTTATTTATCTCATGAGCTACTCCGAAATTGCCAACAAGCATTCTTTACGTTATGAAGATTCCTGCCTTCAACTTTATTGTCTTTAACATGTTTTCATTTCGAACTCGTGAATTGGCTAGAGGTGGTTTTTAGATAGGGATCGCCCCAAATCTGACCTTGGTTCCTTCAAATCAGCCATTGGTAAGAAAATGTTTAAGTAAATAGGTGCTCACCATTTGATTCATTACTTTTCTCTTTATTGAAAATATCTTCTAGAGACATATATCTTTAAAACATTTCTTTTCGGTATATATAGAGTCATTAAACCTCTCTTATCAAATCCATTGGTTACTTTGAACCTTTATAAATCTTGGAGTAATTCTAAATCATTTCATATTCTTAGGAAAATATCTTCAAATCATAAATCTTAACGAAGATTTCTTATTTTCAAATAATAACTTTTAAAAGGGTCAAAAAAATGTTATTTAAGACATTGTTTACAGTAAACCCAATACAATTAATTTCAAGTAAAAGGATCCATAGGGATTGAAATAATTCCAAATCATTTATTTAATCTTGATAAAATATTTCTTATTTCCAATACAAATCTTTTTAATAGGTTGAAACCATGTTATCTAAGGTGGTAAATCCAAATTAGTTAGTATTCGAGTAAAAGGGATCTATGAAATTATACTAATTTTACTTAACATCAATTTCCTTATAAAACCTTTACTATCCGTCGAATAGCGGTGAAATCGCCTTTAAAATTCACATTCATAAAGCAGGTTCCCTCTTCGGAATTTAATACCAAGTACGAGAAGGTTATCTCTATTAAATCCGAGTTGTGACTTATTAATTATAAAAATTAAATCTTTTATACCTTTCTTGTTTCCAACATTTCGACCTTATCTATTTCTCACCTAGGAAAAAGGCCATGTGAGCCAGGTCACTGGTTGCTCTTGAACATCCCCTTAGTTTAAGCACCTCATATTCAGATTTCACGAATAGAAAATTCCAGTCTACTCATCGGCTTTTAGAGCTAAGATTAAATCATTTGATTATAACAGTTTTTCTTTAAATCATTTATTTAAAATCTTTTAAAATAAATTATAAAATCTTTAAATCATCTTTAAAATACTTAATTACTTATTTGAAAATATTTATAAAAGATTTGAAAATGAATAATTAAGTTTAAAGCCATATTTCAAAAGTTATTAAAAATACTGCAAAAGGTGCTACGAATAGTGTTTTAAAAGCTTATTTGATCAAATTGACTTTTCTATCATTTAAAAATTCATTTTTATAACTCGGATATCTTTTAAAACATTTTGAAATATTTATTGAATCTTTATTCCATGTTTTTAAAGAATTAAAAATATCACTTTTAAAGAATTGGCCACTTTGGTTTCTGAATGGGTATACTACGACTATTTTGAAAACTTGATTTGCTCATATTTCGAAATCTACTAAGCAAATTCTCGATTTTTTTCTTTTTTTTTTGAAAATTATAATTATAATAATTCGAAAAATTATTATTACAAAAAATTCCAACTTTGTATCCATCGTATAAATGGATTTAACTTTCTATGACGCGAAATTGCTAACTACCACTACACGAGCACCTATTTTTAACTCAATTTCCATAATTTGTCAAAAATTTCCAGATTGGAATTTTGTGTTTATAAAATATTTATAAACCATTTTGAATCATTTCAAAAGGGTCTAATATTCTATATTACTTTTATAACTTGACTCAGAAAGTGATTTCCTTGTATAATATCGACGTATATTTAACATGACTTGTTTATACCATTAAACAACTATATTAAAACAGCCAAACTTGATGATCAAAACATAGTAAACATCCATATGAATCATATCACATATATATATATATATAGTTTCTCACCTTTATTATTTTCTAACTTCTTGGAAATTCCCTATAGCTTTGCTACGATCGAACTAAAGTCTATGGAATTGAGCCTTGGACCCTAGAAAGGGCATAACCTATGGTTGAAGAGGTGGAGTGCTCGGCCTTGGTTATAGGAAGCGGTGGACGTGGGGTTTGGGTGAGGAAAGGAGGTGATTTTCTGAAGTTTTGAAGTGGATTGCTTTTGTATATATACTTACATAATTTTTTTTTCTTTTTGCAATATTTTCTAAAGCTAGGGAACCATGAAAAAGCTTGAGAATGAGGAAGAAGATGAAGCAGAATAGTATGTAAAATTATGAAGAGAATGGTTTGTATTTATAGGAAAAATTTGGAAATAAATAGCTAAATGCATAATTACACTTTTGCCCCTTGCGAACCCCTACCATCTCTTCCAAACGCATGGCTAGGCCACCCTCCTTGTGCTTCCATGTGTTGATGATGATGGTGTGTTGATGATGATGGTGTGTTAAGTGAGTTGATGTTTTCTTTTTAGGGTAGAAAATATCTTAGATATTTATACTTTTTTACTATATGTAAATTCTAATGTAAATGGTAAGTATATTCGTGTGTGTATATGTGTTTGTGTATATGTTAGGTTGTGTATGTGTATGTTTGATATGTGTTCTAGTGATATAAATAAGGTTGCAGGAACTTTAACAACTTCCGTTCTTTAAACTATGGAAAATTGAGAAGCCGGTTCCCAGTCACATTTTCATTTATAAATTAATTTACGAATAAATGTAAAAAAATTTGAAAACTAATTTCTTATCATATTTAATAATTAAAACTATCTCTTTATAATTATAAAACGGTATAAATTAATATTAAATAGTTATTGACAAAAAGTGTTGTTATATTGATAAAGCGATACGAATTTTCTTATATTTTTCAATCATTTATATCTTTTTATAAAACTATTATAAATGATTTATTGTCACTTAATAACTAATTAAAATGAATTATTATCATTTAAAAATAATTATTTGAATAATTATAATAATTATCAGATCACTAAATCTCAATTTAAATTCATAAATCAATTATTAAATAAGATGCCATTATTGATGGTGTTATAGATACATTTTATTCCCAAAAATAAATAAATTATTTTATTTCATGTTCTTGTCAAAAAGAATAAATAAGTGTATGTATTCAGCTCCATGCATGACTTCTAATAATTATTGAGTAGTTTATTATAAAACGTTTTTCGGTCATTTTATCGATATTTTTCCAAAGTATATATTTTTGTAAATTCTTATTCAAAATAAGATTACCATAACTGTTATTGTTCAAGACAACATAATCTATGTTGAAAAGCTTATATTTGAATATTTTAAAAATAAATATAATTTATCAAAATGATAAATTTGCGGGTCACTACAGACTACCCTCCTTAAAAGATTTTCCTTCTCGAAATTACAACGCAAAACCCAAAGGTGTTTACCCAAAATATTTATTTTTAAACTTACACTCGTATGATGTATATAGACCATCTGTACTCAATATCTAATTCGATCTATTATTCGAATCCACAACTTCACTTCTAGATTAGTATGGATCCTTCGGCTCTCTAATGTGAACTCCGATTAAGCTTAGAACTTCTAATTTCCTTGAATAGCTCCTCAACTATGATAAAAAAATAATATAATGATCCTACTATAAATACTCGTCAATATTTGCCCTAAAGTATCGAGTGATAAATCCTTTTTGGATATCAAAATCCTATATTCAAATATTTTAGGACAAATTTGCGTTACGAAGTAATTTATGTAAAATGCATATACCTTTTCTTATCTTTTCCAAAATATTTAGAAAATTATGGTTTAAGTTTTTAAAAATTTCATAAAGATGTAGTTTTATTCTATGAAATTTTATTAAGGGGTTTGTGCATTTACAATTGAACAAAGGACGTTATTATATTATACATGCTTAATATTTTACATCCACACATCATTTCTCCTTACATACTTAAACCATTAAGTCCTAAATGTACTTGGGTTTTCATAATACTGATATTACCTTATAAGCCTTACATATACATGCTACTACATAATATAAATATCAGATAGATGTTTCCAAGTTTTCCAATCTTACATCATAATCACTCCACTGAGCCCGATGCCGGCGATCCATTTTTGTATCCAAAATAAAACAAGACTTCTCGATCGTCATCACTATCATCTTGTTCTTTATCAGCTTTATTTCCATCCTCGGTCTGTGGTATCATATCCCTTTCATATGGTAACCAACATTGGTTCCATGGCACATGCCCAGTCCGATTGGCATTACTTGTATAAATTCTCCTTCTTCTAGTTCTTCTAAACCTTGTACTTCTTCTTACTTAGGATCCACAAATTATTCCTCTTCATACTCCATCGTGTCGCAATGAATGAAGGAATTTAACGACTCCTCGCACCAAATAATTTAGTCGACGTTCATCTCTTATATGACATTACTATCTCTACTGTTGTCGTTTGGATTCATTGGATACCACAGTATTCGAGTCTTCTTCGGGTTTAGATTCTTCTTCCATGGCTCCTCCTTAGGAATTTCTTCTTTCTGTTTAAGTTTAGAACTTACTATAGCTATAGAGCGATGCGTATACCACCACGTCGAGGCTCTAACGATTAGGCTCTTCATTCTTTTTTGATACTTGAGGGGTTTCTTCTTCGCTCAACATTATAATAAGTTCTGTAGTCAGGGAAGATATAGTCATATCGGCCATAAGGAAACCATCTTTATCTTGTCGGTTGTATGGATCTAATTCTCCTCTAATAATGGGTTTAATAATGCTACGTGGCCATTTCCAAGTCCTCTTATCACTCGAAAGAATGATTAGATCATTCTTCTTACCCTAATTTCCTCTTGAGGTCTCCCCTTTCGAATATTTTCTCTCATAGCTAGAGGGTTTCTACAATTGTCAACAACAAACACTAAGATACTAAGCATTTTAATTGTCTTAACTAAATCTAATATTAGGTTATAAATCTAAGTTTATCTCAGTATGAATGCATTTTAACTCTACAATTTTAAGGGTGATAGTTTGTAAAGCACATGAAATTGTTTCCCCCAACCAATACTAAGAGTATTTCAAATAATTTTGTTTGAAAATTCTATTCCCAAAAACCCTTTTTAGATAAAAGTTCTCATTATTCAAATCCCTTTCCAAAGTATTTCTCTTAATCTTCTTAGTGTTATTATTGAACACCTTATAGTGAAACTGTGAAATTCTAATCAAAAGATGCTAATACTTAGATTTTACTAATTTTGGTTTCAAATTATCATTCAAGTTATAACATATCTAACTATATATTTTTTCAAAATATATTATTTATATTCAGAAATATCCTAGCTAAAATTATTTCATTTACCATATTTTTCAAAAATCATTTTTATATCATTAACAAATACACGCTCTTACATACTCTCAACTCATTATAGGGTGTTACTAACCCGATCTCTAATGTGTGTTACTCATCTTAAGGTGTTACTAACCCTATCTCTGATGAGATTTTACTCCTGTCGTTCTAAGATGTTCGCTCAACCTAAGCTCTAATACCAAATATTACGAACGAGATTTGCGACCTTCGGAAATCGACATTAATACATCCTCGTATTCACATGCTGCAAATTCGAGTGCTGGAAAACCGGAACGTTAAGGGTAGAAAGAAAATAAAGACAGAATAGAATCTTACACGAGTGGAATAACATATATTATTTCAACATATAATCTTTACATCGAAATATCTTAAGTACATTTATCAGAGTTTATCCTAACATTATCATGGACAGTTATAGACGTATGTACATACAAATGCGGAAGACAATAGAACATGTATGGCGGAAGTAGATAATAATCTATAGAAGAATCTGCTGACTCCATATTTTTAGTTCTTCCAAATGTTCCAAACTAAAACTGACTACTAGGCTGCCCAGAAAATTAGGGCACCTATAGTTTAAGGAAAAGAAAATAAACTCCAGATGAATCATGAAAAAAAAGGTATCTCATAAGACCACACCACATATAAACATGGAAAGGTTTTTACCTTATGATAACCAAACCCTTTACTATGTAAAATATAGTAATATTATTTTTAATGACATTCTTTGGAAAACACTTTTCAAGTATATTTACATAATCTTAGCCGAAATTGTTGCATTATTAAATTCCAGCATATTAGGCTCTATAATTAAAACCGAAGGCACTAATTAGAGAATGGATTTCCAAATGAATAGCGAGGTAGGGGACAACCTCTTGTACAGTACATTTCTAGAGGAATGTACCGAGGATCGACATCTTCGAAACTTCTGCAAATTAAGACCGGCCTACTTGTAGACCAATCTGGTGGTGGATAGCATCGAATATGATAGTACCCCCGTCATTCTTGACCTGTCCAAGAGCTCTCATACCACACACTGCATATTTTGTTATCTGACGTTATAGTGAGTGCCAAAAAAATCTAGAAAGGTGATATCATACCCTAATGGTAGCGAATAATATAGCCCTAAAGCAACCTCTGTTTCACAATTCCCCGGGTGTGAGTCTAGAGGTAACGTTTACCTTTCTTAGAATATTCTCACTTAAAATGCAACATTTCCGTTTCCAATAACACACTATTTATTTCCATAAAAATACAACCTCTGAGTTCGTACGTTCTAAAGAAGGGTATTAAGCACAAAAGGGTGTAACGTCCCTTACTTGGGGGCCCAAAGCTAATGGCATGGATGTTGCAGTTATCCATAGTTTTTAATCCTCAATGTCTAAATATGGTAATGTTAGACACATTGATACAATAGAAACACATGTATATGGAAAAAATTTAAAACCAACAAACAACTTTCTCATTCCATTTCGAAGCATTTCAAAATTCATTTCATAATCCCAATATGTGAACCATGTTCAGAGAAAACATAATTATTACAACAAATACCAAGAGTGACATATGAATATGCCCCCTTGGATGATCAGAGTATATAACTGGGCAAATAAACATCTTTTCCTTTACAAAAACACTGCGGAATCAAATGGAATAGAACTCTAGATATCTATCATGCCTCTTATATGTCTTCGAAAGCTTATTCGTCTAAAGAGGAACCTGAAAACCTCAACTCTCAAACCACTCAAAATCAATTGAGCACCCAAGAGTTTAAAGGGGAAACATAAATTCGAGTCATACATAAATCCTTGTATGAATAATAATATACCATCTCAAACCATTTAGATATTTAATGTGACCATGTTTCTTAGCGGGACGGGTTTTCCCCTCAGTAGTATCATATTCAAAACTTTATAAAACCATATACCGTGCTCTTTCATGCAAAGTGGTTAAAAAATAGTAATTCAAAATATAACGATGATATGCAAAAAAAGTAAATCAAATCTGGATTACCCAACCCCATTCATTGCCTTAGTTATAGTTTCTAGGGTCACCATTGTTTGCGCCAAGAATGGTCACAAACACCCAATTGTCAATTAAAGCACCCGTTCACAATCACATATCTCAGATAACAAGTATATATAGAAAAAAAATATCAAGAACACCCAAAATGTCAAAGAAAAGCAGTAGAAACACACGATTCATATTCAGTGTTGTAGCCTACGTCCACTTTGGAGGGTTGTTGCTTTATTGATTTTTGTTCGCTGGTTACAATGAGTTACAACTGATTGCAACAGTACAATTGAAGTGTAGTGACGATTCCGGCAAAGTAGCAATGTAGAAGAACTAGAAGATCCAGTTTTCTAAAGCTCTTGGGATGCTATTTATAGGCATAGGCTGCAAATATCTCGCTTAGATCTCAGAAGACCTCTTCTTCCATATGCGTGGGCCCATGCGATCGATCCCAGGTGATTTCGACTCGATTCGTGATTGATACGAATGAATTTCGAATCAACCAAGATATTGTCCAATCGAGTCGAGATCGATCATGAACATTCTTTAGGTTGTACGCAAGCTCCTGTGAAAATTTGGTGGTATTTGGACCTGTAGATTATGTGTTATGATCGATGCAAGTTTGGGTTTTATGTAGGCTATTTTGTTCGTGTCGATCCCCTTTGTATCGATTTGTTCGTATCGCTTTTTTGGCACGTGCTTGCAAGGTGACGTTGCGCTATCTCCTTGGATCGATCCACTTTACATGCCGAGTGACTATGTCTTTCATTGGAGTGTATCTTGTTCACATCGATCACCTATTCCTTCTTCGCGTCGATTATCGTTGCATTGCTCGCATCGATCATCGTTGCACTGTTCGCATCGATCATCTTCGTACTATTCGTATCGATCATTGTTGCACTGTTCGCATCAATCATCGTTGCACTATTCGTATCGATCATCATTGCATGTTTTGGGACCGATACGAGTTGATTCCAATTGATGGATACGAAGTTGGGTGTATGTGATGGATACAAACAGCAGACAATTAATGGATACGAACAGATGAAGCTTGATGGATGCGAACAGATAGCTACGAACGAATGGAGGCAATCGATGGATACGAACAGATGAAGCTTGATGGATGCAAGCAGATGGAGGCAATTGATGGATACGAATAGATGACGCTTGATGGATGCGAACAGATGGAGGCAATTAATGGATACGAACAGATGAAGCTTGATGGATGCGAACAAATGGAGGCGAACAAATTGATTCCCTTTGCTTGCATCGATCGTATCTTGAGCATATGACCTTGGATTGACTTGAAATTTGGAACATAGGTTTCACAGCTTTGCTTGTCATGTCTTGTCAATTGGAGCTTGATTCGGACTCGACCAAAATTTACCGACATCCATAGTCGATTTGTGCATAACTGGCAATCGAGCAGAACTGGCTTTGGTTTTCAGTTAATCTTTTGGTATCATGGCCTTGCCAAAAGGCAGGATAACACTTTCCCTCCAAATCATGCCTTGCGATAGGAAAGTGTTTTTTGTAGTGCCATAAGCTAGATGTTTGTATCATATTAATGACCTGCAAAGAAATTGATAGTCTTACCTGACCGTGAACGACGATCGTTCGAGATCGTATGTCATTCGGGGTGGAATGTGACCGTTCGAGGCCGGATGCCATTCACAGCTAATGGTGATCGTTTGCGATCGGGTGCCGTTCACAGCAAATTGTGATCGTTCGCGATCAGGTGCCGTTCACGGTGAATTATGACCGTTCGCGGTCGGGTGCCATTCGAGGCGAATTGTGATCGTTTGCGATTGTGACCGTTCACGGTCGGGTGTCGTTCGAGGCGAGTTTTGTGTGCTCGGGGGGACTTAGTATCATTAATTTCAGATTTCACGTTTGAGTGGATTTCTGACTTGTTTGTTATGGCGGTTTATCGCCATCTTAGAGCATGGCCGAGGACCGCTCGCGACCTCGTACATATGTAAGTGGCTTAGCCGTTATGGAATCACAAATAGCAGATTTACATTCAAAATGAGTCTTTCAACAAATATGTCAAAAAAACAAATCCAAACATGAAAAATAGAAAACAAAATCAACACAGAGATGTCAAAGTGCAAACACTTACACCGATGTGATTAGTAGTCGTATCAGAGCATGCATGAGGATCATTCGTAGTCCTGTACATGTGAAAATGACTTAATAAAGTTGCTGTGGAGTTCGCCACTTATTCATCATTATTTCAATCAGTTGATGGCAAGCTGACACCTCGATCCTGAGCCGTTCCCAGTTGATGCAGGTGGTGGTTGTTCTTATTCCACTGTCGCGGATAGCCTCCTCACGTACTATAATAGCATGCCATTCCAATATGCCCTTCTATCTCATCCCTTAAGTGCATGCAATCATTGGTGTTATGGTCGCTTACCTCATGGAATAAACAGTACTTGTCTGATTTCCTTTCATTGTTGGTCGAATCCCTCCTCATTGGCTTTCGATAAGGACCTGCCCCGGTGTCTTGGTAGATCCGTTCCAAAGTCCCGTTTAACTCTGCATAAGAGGTGAATCTCGGTTCCTTTCACGATCGTTTTAATTCATCGTCGGCATCCTCGACTTTTTGTTTTCCTTTATCCTTGCCTAAATCTTTTTCGGGCGGATCTCCGCTTTTGACAGCATAAACATCAACTCCCTCTCCTTCTTCTCTCTCAGCATTTGCATCCTCTAATCGTAGAAATCCTTCGGCCTTATGATAAAATTCTCCTAGATCCATTGGTGGATCCCTTGTTAGTGAATTTAACTCTGTTCCATCAACTATGCCAGATACAGCTGCCATTAAGACCATGGATGGATATGGGCGATCCACCGATGATGCTGCTGCATTAAATCATATAAAGAAGTTTCTCAAAAATTCTCCGGTCTTCTGCTTCAGTGCCATTAGACTCATCACATTCTTGGGCCTCGAGATATGAACTTTGAACTGCCTCATGAACTTCTCAATCAACTCGGTCCATATTCCAACGGAGCCGCTTTTCCAATTGCCTGAACCATAATGCTGCTATGTCTGTTAAATACAATAGGAATCACCGGGTCTTGACTTCCTCCGATGCCTCCAGCACTTCTATATGTCTCATATAACTTGTCAGATGAACAGCTGGATCTGTCCTTCCATCATATGTCTCCAATGTCGGTAGCTTAAATTCAGATGGATTCCTGGCCTGCTTAATTGTGAGAGCAAAGGGGCTCCTGTTAACATCTTCCAAATCTATATTCAACGGTCCACCTCTTATGGTTCGTTTGAACATCTCCGCCAATCGATCACCATAGCCAATCTATAGTCCTTGTCCATTGCCTCAGATCCTCCCCCCCCCCCCCCCGAGTGCGTGAGGGAATCCTGGAATCTACTCTTCTGGATTGGCCTCCATTCCTCTATTAATGCCGTGTTGAACAGCTCCACCTGGTATCCTACTTGAGGTTGGATCAACATGCTCCTGGGGAGTGCCCCCTAGCTCTGGGGCCGCTCCTGATGGTCCCGCTCTATTTTGGTTTCCGATTGCTCCATGCTCCTGATCTTTGTCTCTAGCATTTCCTGCCGTAGTGTTTCCTTGATTCTGCATTCCGACTTGTCCATCTTATTGGAGTAGGTTCTGCATCATCTCTTCTTGTCTTTTCAGCATTCCCTCTTGCATAGCTTCTAGCATCATCTCCATCTCGTCTCGGGTGATGAAGACTGGGCTTGATTCGCTCCTGAGTAAGCCTCCTAACTTCCTTCATGATGGATTCTTTCAGTCCTTTGTCTTCTAGCTGATTGCCTAACCATGGCTTTCCAGATCCATGTCTTTAAGTCTTCAAATCCATGAGTTCAACTCTCGATGAAAGCACGAAAATGTTTGCACCAAAAATGGTCACAAACACCCAATTGTCAATAAAAGCACCCGTTCATAATCATAGATCTCAGATAGGAAGTATGTATAGAACACAAATATCAAGAACGCTCAAAATGTCAAAGAAAAGCAGTAGAAACACATGATTTATAGTGATTTGGTGTTGTAGCCTACGTCCACTTTGAAGGGTTGCTGCTTTATTGATTTTTTGTTTGCTGGTTATAATGAGTTACAGCTGATTATGGCAGTATAATTGAAGTGTAGTGATGATTCCGGTAGAGTAGCAGTGTAGAAGAACCAGAAGACCCCCTTTTCTGAAGCACTTGGGATGCTATTTATAGGCGTAGGCCACAAATATCTCACTTAGATCTCGAAAGACTTCTTCTTGCACGTGTATGGGCCCACGCGATTGATCCCAGGTGATTTCGACTCGATCCGTGATCAATACGAACGAATTTCATATCGATCAAGATCTTATCCAATCGAGTCGAGATCGATCATGAACATTCTTTAGGTTGTACACAAGCTTTGGTGAAAGTTTGGTGGCATTTGGACTTGTAGATTGTGAGTTATGGTCGATGCAAGTTTGGATTTTATGTAAGCTGTTTAGTTCGTATTGATCCCCTTCGTACCAATATGTTCGTATCGCTTTTTGGGCATGTGCTTGCAAGTTGACATGGTGCTAACTCCTCGGATCGATCCACTTTTCATGCCGAGTGACTAAGTCTTTCATTAGAGTGTATCTTGTTCGCATCGATCACCTCTTCCTTGTTCGCATCGATCATCGTTGCACTATTCGCACCGATCATCATTACACTGTTCGCATCGATCATCGTTGCACTGTTCGTATCGACCATCGTTGTACTATTTGTATCGATCGTCGTTGCACTGTTTACATCGATCTTGTTGCACTGTTCGTATCGATCATCATTGCAAGTTTTGGGATTGATACGAATTGATTCCGATTGATGGATACGAAGTTGGGTGTACGTGATGGGTACGAACAACAGACAATTGATGGATACGAACAGATGAAGTTTAATGGATGTGAACAGATGGCTACGAACGGATGGAGGAAATTGATGGATACGAATAGATGAAGCTTGATGGATGCGAATAGATGGAGCCAATTGATGGACACGAATAGATGAAGCTTGATGGATGCGAACAGATGGAGGCAATTAATGGGTATGAACAGATGAAGCTTGATGGATGCGAATAGATAGAGGCGAATGAATTGATTCCCTTGGTTTTTATCGATCATATCTTGAGCATATGACCTCAGATTGACTTAAAATTTGGAACGTAGGTTTTCATAGCTTTGCTTGTCATGTCTTGTCAATTATAGCTTGATCCTGACTCGGACACAATTTACCGACATCCATGGCCAATCTGTGCATAACTGGCAATCGAGGAGAACAGACTTTGGTCTCTAGTTAATCTTTTAGTATCATAGCCTTGCTAAAAGGCGGGATAACAACTATTAACCTAATAGTTTTCATGGGCTTATATAACGTCCTTAATTTTTGATAACATTATTCTGAAAATTTAATTAGATAAATTAAATAGAATAATGCAAATGTTAAGTGGTAAAGGGGTTGAGAATTTAATTAAGGCCGTGCTTAATGAAATAATTAAATGGGCTTAAGTATGATTTTAGGTTAATTAATCTACATAAAGGTAAGTTAGGAATTTGCCGCACATAACCCTTACCCTTATATATTCTCATTCCTACCATTTCACTCCTATTCACATCATTTGAAAACATAAACAAAAATATTGTGAGGAGCTGGCCATAAACAAAGAGAAGAGGAATTCAATTAAAAGCTAGAGATTCAAGCTAAGGGGAAATCAATCTCAATCCAATTTTCTTATCTTAATCAAGGTAAATAATAATTCCATCTCTATTTGTTTTGTAATCATATGTTTTCGAATTTAAGAGCAAATTCGTTTTAGGGTGAATTGGATGATGATATGCTTGAATCACAAATTTATTTGATTTAAACAAGGATGTTTAAATATGATTTCTCACGGTTTAGAGAGAAACCGATTTATGTTAATTTTTAAATGCCATGGAAAAATTATATATTATGTAAAACATGATTTTGGAATTGGATTTTAATTTTGATAACTTTCGAAGCTATGAAAAGATTGTTATGAATTTTCAATGGAAAATATGGTTACTTGGGTTTACGAATTTATTTTGGAAAATATATTGAGAATTTGGGTCTAAAATTTTGATATGTTTGATAACATGACTGAAGCGAATTTTTGGAATTTTTGTGGGTTTTTCCAAAGTGATTTGCTATGCAAATTAAATTATTTTAGAAGAGGGATTTCTTTGCAATATTGGTTTTGCTTAATGGAAGGGCTTATTTGATTAACTTAAACATGGTTTAGATTTGAAATTAGCGGCACTTATGTTAGTAAAAAATTTGGAAAGTTAGGGAACCCAATCTGGTGTTTACTCGTGGCGGGTTAGTTAGAAAAAGGTTTACTTTAATTAGTAACAAAACAGGTTTACTCAGAAAAGTTGGTTTCGCCTACTTTAGGAGTACCTTTCGACTTAGAGCTTCCATCTTCAACCCAGTCGAAACCTACTAAGCTGAAACCAGTACACATGGTATCACAATGATGGTACGTAGTGGATTGGAAAAAGGCGGAAGGTTAGATGTCGAAAGCATGGCTTCCGAAGGGATTGATACCTTAGTTTGTTTTAAAAAGAAAAGCGACTGCCATTGTTTTACTTAAGCCATCGAAGGAGTCGAAGCATATGTTTTCAAAAGAAATTTTTGAAAAGATTTTGAAGGGGTAGCCATCAACTAATGTTTGCTTTCGAATGGGTTTCTTTACTTATGAAATAATGCTTTTGAAACAAGGGGTTGCCATCAACTTATGTTTTCTTTCGAATGGGTTCCTTTACTTATGAAATAATGCTTTTTGAAAGAAGGGGTTCCGAGCTAGTTGAAGCTCTACTGTCATTCTTTAGCCATTCGATGGTATTGAAGTCATCAATGCTTTTGAAAGGTAATGTTTGTTTTTAAAGATGTTTTAAGCCTCTTCCTAAATGCTTTCGAAAGGGTCCAAGGGTTTAAAACGCAATAGCTTCGAAAGGGGTTTCGACGTTATCCTTCAATGTTTTGTTTAAATGTTTTGAAGCTATTGAAAAGGATGGTGTCGATGCCATTATGTTTTCCCTAGTATTTTTATATGATAAAGAATGGTTTCGAAAGAGATGCATTTTCCAATATTAACTTTGACCCAAATAATATTTCAAGTATAAACCCAATGGTTTCGAAAGGGGGACTTTCAATGATTTCAGAAGGGTTACTTCCAATGGTTTCGAAAGGGGTACTTTCAATTGATTTCGAAGCTACGCTTCTAAATGATTGAATGATAATGCTTTAATACGTTCTAAAGTTTTTAAAAGAAAGTTTTAAAGTGTTCTAAAGGCAAGAGCCTAATGTTTTGAAGATGGATCTATATGCTTTCGAAGGAGGGTATCCAATAAAGTCGAAAGAAAGGTTTCGGAGATTTTGAAAGATTTTGAAACACAAACTCATGTTTAAAAGAAAAACCCATGTCTAAATTAAAGGAATTTTGAAATGATTTTAAGAGGAGGCTTTCCTTTATAAAATTATAGGTTAAGCCCACAGGAGTGGTATTGTTTTGTAATTATGTTTGCTTCTTCAAATATAAATATATTCACATTATAATGGACCCATAACTACATTTGGGGATAATGGGTAGAAGAATCAGCTAGGTTAACCCAGTAGTGAATAATTGATAAAATTCCTGAATGAGTAGAATTGCATCCAAAAGGTCAGGGAGACCAGAATATAAGACACTTAAATTGGAAGTTGTCAGGGTGACAGGTTCATAGTGATCTCATGAAAACTATGATTAGGAAGTTATTGGAGTTACCAATAGATTAATATTGATCCTATGAAAACTATCTTATAAAGAGTGGTTAGCAGGAGCCAATTGGTTTATGCTGCACCCATGAAAACTATATTCGGATTAAGTTATCAATTGGTTATTGTTCAACCCATGAAAATTAGGATAAAAGAGAAGTTATTGGAGTCACCAATAGATTCAGGAGAACCCATGAATTAATCAAGTTAATTGGCAGGGGCCAATGGGTTCATAGTGTACCCGTCAAAACTATGAAATTGGACAGGAAGTCCATATTTTTTATAAAGGTTATCAGTAATCCTATGAAAACTAATAGGTTAATAGTGACCCTAGAAACTATAAATATGATAGGTAGTCAATTAAACAAAGGATAAGAAATCCAGTATGTTTAAAATATGTTTGCATATCATCATGATATTTTGAAATGTCTATGCTTTAACCATTGTATGCGGGAGCACAGTTATAAAGGTTTTAGGATACTAGTGAGGAAAACTCGTTCTGCTAAGTGGCGTGGTCTCACTAGATATCTAAATGTTTGAGACGGTAGATTATTATTCATACCAGACTTTATGTTTGACTCGAAGTTTATGTTTTCTTCTTAAACTCTCGAGTACTCAATTGATTTTGAGTAGTTTGAGAGTTGAGGTTGTCAGATACGTCTTTGAATGAATAAAGCATCTGGAGACGTGCAAGAGGCATGATAGCTTTGTAGAATTTTCTTTTATTTGATTCTGTTATGTTGTTTGTAATGGCAAAGTTGTAATATTGCCTCTATATATTCTGATTATCCAAGTGGGAATCTTTATATGTCGCTCTTGGCGTGTGTTGTAATAAGTATATTTTCTCAGAACGTGGTTTACGATGGTGGGATTATGTAATGAATTGGAAATGTTTTGAAAATGGAATGTGATCTTCTTTGAAGTTTTAAATTTTTTTCATGCATTTCTGTGTATCAATAAATCTAAAGCCGCCATATCTGATCATCGAGGATTAATAACTATGGATGACTGCAGCATCCGTAGCTATTAGTTTTGGACCTCCAAGTAGGGGGATATTACAAGTTTGTATCAGAGCTTGGGTCTATGAAACTTTAAAAGAACAGATAAACCTAAAAGTTTTTGAAACATAATTCCAATGAATTGGGAATATGATCGGGGTTTGGGTTAACGCTATAGTAACGTACTTGTATTTGATATATGTACATATATATGTATGTATGTATATAAGTACATGTTCCCCTCTAAGACTCTCTCTTAGACCGTTCTTCTATATCTTACCAACGTTTGTATGCAGATTTGCAAGAAAGAGGATATGGAAGCAGAAAATGAAAGAGGAAATCTAAGTAGAGGAAGCACCACAACCAATGAAAATTCTCGAATTAATATTAGGAGGAACCAAGGTCGATCGACTAACGCTAATCAAAATGCTGAGGTCAATGTTGGTGCAAGAAATCCACCAGTAGATGCGGGGATGGTGTATCAATTGTTAGCCAATCTTTTGCAAGATGGGGTTGCTGGTAATGTTGAATTCCGTGGCTCCAATTGGGAATAACTATGCTAAGTTGAGTAGAGACTGCACCAGTCTGGGTGGAAAGCCCTTTTTGGAATGGAGGATGCTATTGAAGTTGAGAATCTTATATTGCACTGTGAGAGGATCTTTATCGATCTAGGATTGGATGATGGGCAAAAGAGGAGGCTGGCCACTAGGCAGTAGCAAGGGGCAGCGCTTCACTGGTGGAATAGTGTGGCTACCGGAGTTTCGGAGGATGACCTAACATGGGATGATTTCAAAAGGAGGTTTGAATAGAGGTTTCTACTTGAGATTGCTAAGTCGGCATCGATGAGGAAGTTCATGGATCTAGTTCAGGGAGAGATGTCAGTAATCGAGTATGCTGCTAAGTTTGATGAGCTTTCTTGATATGGATATGCCACTATGGACACTGACGTCAGAAGGAATGAGAGGTTCATTCAAGGAATGAGACCCAAGTGTACTAGAATGACCATGACCCATATCTGTGGTCCTTGTAATATGGTGGTCGAGATGGCCATTCGCCATGAAAAGATGCTGGCTGGTTGTGCTAGAGAGAAACCAGTTGAATTTCAAGGACCTCAAGGAAAGAAGAGGAAATTCTTTAAGAAGAAGGGAGTCCAGAAAGGGGATGCTGCCAAGAAGGAAAAGGCTGATCTAGTGTGTTTCAAGTGTGACATAAGGGGTCATTATGCTCATGAGTGCCGATCAAGAAAGGGAAAGAAGGCTGCATACAAGAAGAATGTGAAATGCTTTAACTGTGAACATGTGGGGAATTATAAGAACCAGTGTCCAGAGCCAGTTAGGACGAGCAAAGGCATGATCTTTGTTGTTGGATCATCGGCTAAGCCTACTGCACCTGATAGAGGAAAGATTGTGATGGAAGGTACAATTTTGTTTAGAGTACACCAGTTAGGATACTATTTGATACAGGTGCATCACATTCATTTATATCATAGTATCTGGTTGATAGTTATGCTTAGAACCCACATACCTTGTTACTTCCTTAAGGGTTGTGAATCCAATAGGAGGGTATGCAACTTTGGAGATGAGATGTGACCAGTTAGAACTTGGTTTGTTAAGTCATAAGTTTGCATGAAGTTTGTATGTTTTTGATTTCACAGATTTTGGGATAAATTTGGGTATGGATTGATTGAGGAGGTATGAGGCCAGGATATTTTACCAAGATGGGGAGATATTACTAAGACACCCTGATAGTCATAATCAAATTACATTCTCAATAGATAATTCTGACAGGAGTAGTTGTACTTTTTTAAGCTAAATGGAAGTGGGAGAAGATCTAAGTCAGGTTCGGATAGCAAGAGAGTTTGCAGATGTCTTTAAGCCAGTTACCGGACTACCACCGAAATGGGTTATTGAGTTTTGGATAGATCTTGTGCCAAGAGCTAAACTTATGAATAGACCACCTAGCAGGATGAAACCGACCGAGATGAAGGAATTGAAGGCGCAACTAATTGATCTAAAAGAAAGGAACTTTATTAGACCAAGCAGTTCGCCTTAGGGAGCAGTCACGGTGTTCGTAAAGAAACCAGATAGGTCGTTAAGGATGTGTATTGACTATGGTAAGTTGAATGAAAGGACGATAAAGAATAAGTATACTTTGCTAAGGATGGATGATCTGTTTGATCAGTTGAGTGGAGCCATAGTGTTTTTCCAATTGGATTTAGCGACAGGGTTCCATCGGTTAAGAGTGGGAAAGGAAAATATTCCTTTGCCAGCATTTCAAACTAGATAAAATTCGTATGAGTGGTTAGTAATGCTGTTCGGGTTAACGAATGCACATGCTTTTTTCATGGATTTGATGAATCGAGTCTTCCAAGAGTATTTGGATAGATTTATGTTGGTGTTTATAAATGACATTTTGGTGTACTCTAAGGATGAGAGGGAGCATGAAGAACATCTTAGAGTTGTGCTTGATACGCTGAGGCAGAATCAGCTAAAGGCAAAGTTTTTCAAGTGTCATTTTTGGAATAAAGAGGTTAAGTTCCTTGGTCATGTGGTTTTAAAGAAATGATTGTCAGTCGATCCAGATAAGATCGAAGTTGTTAATAATTGAAAGAGCCTAGAGAGGGTGATGGAGATTAGAAGTTTTTTTGGACTTGCTGGCTACTACCGGAGATTCATCAAGGATTTCTCATGGATAGCAGCGTCCTTGACTCAACTTACTAGGAAAGAGGTGAAGTTTTTTTGGTCCGACAAATGTGAGGAAGCATTCCTTAAGTTAAAGCATTTGTTGAATAATGCACTAGTTTTGGTAGTACTAGATGGAAACCAAGGGTTGATGGTATATACTGATGCATGTGGGATTGGATTGGTAGTAGTGTCGATGCAAAGGGGTAAAGTTATTGCCTACGCATCTAGGTAGCTTAGACTACATGAAGTGAGATATCCTACTCATGATTTGGAGTTGGCTGCGATGATTTTTGCCTTGAAGATTTGGAGGCATTATTCTTAGGGGAGAGATTTGAGTTATATACCGATCATAAGTCTTTAAGATATTTATTCTCTCAAAAGGAGTTGAATATGAGGCAACAGAGGTGGATGGAGTTTTTGGCTGCTTATGATTTTGGTATAAAGTATACACCCGGGAAAGGTAATAAAGTAGCAGATGCTCTTAGCAGAAGACATCAAAATGTGGTGTTGGCTATGTTGGCAAATGGAAGGATCTAGAAGCTTTAGCCAGTTGTGATGTGTAGTTAAGATCGACTGCTAGTTCTAGTTAGGGTACCGCCATTTTGTCTTGTTTAGAAGTTCGACCAGTGTTGATCGAAATGATTGCTTCTAATTAGATGTAGGATCAATTATTAGTCGAGAAAATGAAAACACTTGAGGCTAGAACTGAGATCGATGGTTTGAAAGGTTTTTGTCTTGATCAGAGAGGATGGTTGAGAAAGAAGAGGCGATTATGTGTTCCAGATGTTGGGAACTTGAGGAAAGAAGTTCTCAAGCAATGTCATCAATCCAAGTTTATGAGTCGTCCTGGAGGGATCAAGATGTATCAAGATATGAAGAAGAGCTTGTATTGGGAACGCATAACGAGGGATGTTGGCTTGTGGGTTTGGCAATGTGTAAACTATCAACAAGTGAAAGCCGAACATCAAAAACTGAGTGGGTTACTTCAGGCTTTAGAGATTCTAGTTTGGAAATGGGATCCGATATCCATGGATTTTGTTGATGGGTTGCCAAGGTCAAGTAGAGGAAATGAGGGAATATGGGTCATTGTGGACAAGTTGACCAAAAGCCCATTTCATTCCGGTAAAGTTGACCAAAACGACACCCGTTGTGGAAAAGCTATTCATAAAGAACATAGTTAGACGAAATGGAGTTCTTAGTAGCATAGTCAGTGAAAGAGATTCTTTATTCACAAGTGAATTTTGGAAGAGTCTACAGGATGTGTTAGGATTAAGCTCAAGAAAAGTACCGCATATCGCCCTCAAATGGATGGACAGACAGAGAGAGTCAATAAGGTTCTCGCGGATTTATTGAGGGCTTGTAAGTTGGATTTTGGTGGATCTTGGGAGGATCACCTACATTTGGTTGAGTTTTTCTATAATAATAGTTGCCAGACTAGTATAGGAATGACGCCTTTTGAAGCTTTGTATGGAAGACCATGCAAATCACCAGTATGTTGGTTGGAGATTGGAGGCAGATTGGTCTCAAGTTTAGATTTGGTTAGGGAGGCAGCAGAGAAAATTGAGTTGATCTGAGAAAGGATGAAGGAAGATCAATCCAGACAGAAGAGTTACGTTGATAAGAGGCGTAAAGACTTGGAGTTCTTAGTGGGATACAGGGTTTTCATTAAGGTATTACCGATGAAAGGTGTGCTACGATTTGGGTAGTTAGGGAAACTAGCACCGAGATATGTTGGTTCATTCCAGATTATAGAAAGGATTTGAAAGCTCGCATACAGAGTAGAGTTGCCTGACTAGTATGGCAGGTGTCCATAATGTATTTTATGTATCTCATCTTCGCAGGTATGCACGTGATCCAGAGGCCACTATTTCTCTGACAGGATTGGAAGATCAAGTAATAGAGCCTAATTTAACTTTTATTAGACAATCAGTTCGGGTTGTAGCGAGAGATAGGAAAATATTGAGGAATAAGACATTCATGTTGGTAAAAGTTCAGTGAAGCGACAACGAGAAGGACTTTACATAGGAGATACAGGACATGATTCGAGATACTTATCCTGATCTGCTTTGAGGGTATGTCCATAATAGATTTATTTAGATAATTCCTAGTCAGGTAGACTAGTATAGTTGTTAGGACTTATTATAGATGATTTATATGTTTAGTATTTAGTCCTTATTGAATTTCGAGGATGAAATTCTTTAAGGAGGGGATCCTATAACACCCCTAATTTTCGATAACGTCACTAAGGAGATTTAATTAGATAAATAAAATAAAATAATGTAAATGTTAAGTGATAATGGGGTTGAGATTTGAATAAGTTTAATTAAGGTCGTGCTTAATGAAATAATTAAATAGGCTTAAGAATGGTTTTAGGTTAATTAATCTACATAAATGTATATTAGGAATTTACCGCTCATAATCCTTACCCTTATGTAGTCTCATTCCTACCATTTAATTCCTAATCACACCATTTTGAAAACGTAAAAAATATATTAAGAGGAGCCGACCATAAACAAAAGAAGAGGAATTCGATTAAAAGCTAGTGATTCAAACTTAAGGGAAATCAATCTCAGTCCAATCTACTCATCTTAGTCACAGTGAATAATAATTCCAACCCTGTTTGTTTTGTAACCATATGTTTTAGGATTTAAGGGAAAATTCGTTTTGTGTTGAATTGGATGATGATATGCTTGAATCAAAAATTTATTTGATTTAAACAAGGATGTTTAAATATGATTTCCCACGGTTTTAGGGAGAAACCGATTTATGTTAATGTTTAAATACCATGGAAAATTTATATGTTATGTAAAACATGATTTTGGTATTAGGTTTTAATTTTGATAATTTTCTTAGCTTCGGAAAGATTGTTATGAATTTTCAAAGGAAAATATGGTTATTTGGGTTTATACGTTTATTTCGGAAAATATATTGAGAATTTGGGTCTGAAATTTTGATATGTTTGATAACATGATTGAAGTGAATTTCTGGAATTTTTTAGGATTTTTCCTAAGTGATTTGCTATGCAAATTAAATTATTTTAAAAGAGGGACTTCTTTGCAATATTGGTTTTGCATAATAGAAGAGCTTATTTGATTAAATTAAACTTGGTTTAGATCTGAAATTAGCGGCAGCTATCTTAGTAAAGAGTTTGAAATGTTAAGGCAACCAATTTGGTGTTTACGCGTGGCAGGTTAGTTAGAAAAAGTTTACTTTAATTAGTAATAAAACAAGTTTACTTAGAAAAGTTGGTTTCGCCTACTTTAGGAGTACCTTTCGACTCAGAGCTTTTGCCTTCAACCCAGTTGAAACCTACTAAATCGAAACCAATACATAAGGTATCACAACAATGGTGCGCAGTGGATTGGAGAAAGGCGGAAGGTTAGGTGTCGAAAGCATAGCTTCCGAAGGGGTCGATACCTTGGTTTGTTTTAAAAAGAAAAGCGCATGCCATTGTTTTATTTACGCCTTCGAATGAGTCTAAGCATATGCTTTTGAAAGAGTTATTTAAAAAGCTTTCGAAGGGGTTTCCATCAACTTATGTTTGCTTTCTAATGGGTTCCTTTACTTATGAAATAATGCTTTTGAAAGAAGGGGTTTCGAGCTAGTCGAAGCTCGGCTGCCATTCTCTAGCCATTCGATGGTATCGAAGTCATCAATGCTTTCGAAAGATACTGTTAGTTTTTAAAGATGTTTTAAATCTCTTCTAAATGCATTCGAAATGGTCCAAGGATTCCAAAGGCAATTGCTTCGAAAGGGGTCTCAATGCTATCCTTCAATGTTTTGTTTAAATATTTTGAAGCTTTTGAAAGGGATGGTGCCGACGCCATCATGTTTTCCCTAATATTTTTATGTGATAAAGAATGGTTTCGGAAAAAAATGCTTTCACCGATATTCACTTAGAGCCAAATAATATTTTAAGTATAAACCAATGGTTTCGAAAGGGGGACTTTCAATGTTTTAGAAGGGTTACTTTTAATGGTTTCGAAAGGGGTGCTTTCAGGTGGTTTCGAAGTTATGCTTCTAAATGATTAAATGCTAATTATTTAATACGTTCGAAAGATTTTGAAAGAAAATTTAAACTATTCGAAAGGCAGGAGCCTAATGTTTGAAGATAGATCTATATGCTTTTGAAGGAGGGTATCCAATGAAGTCGAAAGCAAGGTTTCAAAGATTTTGAAACCCAAACTCATTTTTAAAGGAAAAACCCATTGTTAAATTAAAGGAGTTTTGAAATGATTTTAAGAAGAAGCTTTCCTTGATAAAATTATAGGTTAAAGGGATTAACAATGTTTTATATGAAAAGTGTTTTAAGGACATTAAACCCACAGGAGTGATATTGTTTTGTAATTATGTTTGCTTCTTCAAATATAAATATATTCACATTATAATGGATCCATAACTGCATTTTAAGGATAAAGTTTAGAAGAACCAGCTTAGTTAACCCAGTAGTGAATATAAATTGATTAAATTCCTAGATGAGTAGAATTGCTTTCAAGAGGTCAGGAAGATCGGAATATAGGATGCCTAAATATGGAAATTGTTAGGGAGACGGGTTCATAGTGAACCCATGAAGACTATGATTAGGAAGTTATTAGAGTTACCAATAGGTTCATAGTGATCCCATGAAAACTATGTTATAAAGATGGTTGGCGGGGGCAAATCGGTTTGTAGTGCAACCATGAAAACTATATCCGGATTAAGTTATTGATAGTTACCAATAGGTACCTAGTCAACCTATGAAAACTAGGATAAGAGAGAAGCTATTGGAGTCACCAATAGGTTTAGGGGAACCCATTAATTAATTAAGTTAATTGGCAGGGGCCAATAAGTTTATAGTGTACCCATGAAAATTATGAAACTGGACAGGGGGTCCATATATTTTATAAAGGTTATTAGTAAACCCATGAAAACTAATAGGTTAATAATGACCCTAGAAACTATAAATATGACAGGGAGACAATTAAAAAGAGGATAGGAAATCCAGTATGTTTTAAATATGTTTGCATATCATCATAATATTTTGAAGTGGCTATGTTTTAACCATTATGGATGCAGGAGTACAGTATATGGTTTTATAAAGGTTTTAGGATACTAGTGAGGGGAAAACCCATTCCGTTAAGCGGCGTGGTCTCATTAGATATCTAAATGATTTAAGATGGTAGATTATTATTCATACTAGGTTTTATGCTCGATTCAAAGTTTATGTTTTCCCCTTAAAATCTTGGGTACTCAATTGATTTAGAGTAGTTTGAGAGTTGAGGTTTTTAGATACATCTTTAGACGAATAAAGTTTCTGGAGACATGCAGGAGGCATGATAGCAATATAGAGTTTTCTTTTATTTGATTCCACTGTGTTGTTTGTAATGGAAATTTTTTTATATTGCCTGTATATAATCTAATTATCCAAAGGGACATCTTCATATGTCGCTTTTGACGTATGTTGTAATAAGTATATTTTCTCTGAACGTGGTTTACGATGGTGGAATTATTTAATGAATAGGAAATGTACTGGAAATGGAATGTGATCTTGTTTGAAGTTCTAATTTTTTTCCATATTCATGTATTTTTGTGTATCAATAAATCTAACACCGCCGTACTTGGTCATCTAGGATTAATAAATATGGACGATTACAGCATCTGTAGCTATTAGATTTTGGCCTTCAAGTATGGGGGGTGTTACAGCTAACTAATTACCTGTTTAATATATATGGACTCCCAATCCGATTTCATAGTTTTCATGGAATCACTTGGAACCTATTATCCCCTACCAATAACTTTATTGTTTTATGGGTTCTCCCTGAACCTATTGGTATCTCCAATAACTTCCCTCTTATCCAAGTTTTCATGGGTTGACTAGGAACCTATTAGCCCCAGCCAATAACTCAATCTAATCATAGTTTTCATGGGTTTACTATGAACCTATTGTCCCCCGCCAATAACTTTTCCTAAACATGGTTTTCATGGGTTTACTATAAACCTATCTACCTGACAACTTCTTTAATCAATATTCTGGCATAAATTCTATTCGTTTAGGAGTTAACTTAATTTACATTCACTACTGGGTTAACCTAGCTGGTTATTCTGTCGTTCTCCAAAATACAGTTATGGGTCCATTATAATGTGAATATATATACGAAGAAGTAACATAATAACATAATAATACTAACACTTGTGGTTTAATATCCTTGAAATCATTTTACATAAAACTTGGTTAATCCCTTTAACCTATTAATCAAGGAAAACTTCTTCAAAAACTCCATACTTAAAATCATTTCAAAGCTCTTTTATTATGCCATGGTTTTCCTTTAAAATGAGATTGGGTTATTTGTTTTGAAAACTAAGGCTTTCAAAATCTTGAAACCTTACTTTTGAAACCACTGGAAAACTTCCTTTAGAAAGAATTAATATCTTCTTTTCAATACTGTAGGCACCTACCTCATGGACCACTTTAAAACCTTTCTTTTGAAACCTTTCGAATGTATTATAGTGAAACATTCAAACTTAGAAGCATAGCTTCGAAAGAATATGTAAGTACCACTTTCGAAACCATTGAAAGTGTCTCTTTCAAAATCATTAGGTTTTTCCTTAAAGTATCTTTGGGGCAAAGTGAGTATCTTTGGGGTCAAGTGAATACATACGAAAGTACCCATTTCAAACCATTTACCTTTAACTAAAGATGATTGGGGAAATACTTAATGGCTTCGGAACCGTCCTTTAGAAAGCTTCAAAACATTTAAGTAAAATATTGAAGGATAACTTCTAAACCCCCTTTCAAAGTCATTGGCTTTGAAACCCTTGAACCCTTTTGAAAGCTTTTAGGAAGTGGCTTAGTACAATTTTAAAACAAAAGCCACCCTTCGAAAGCATTGATGGTTTCAGTACATCCGAAAGGCCAAAATAATGGTAGTAGGGTCTTGACCGGGTTTAAACCACCCTTTTTGAAGGCATTGTTCTATAAATAGAGGAACTCATTCGAAAGTTTATACTTTACAATAAAAGATTGCAACCCTCTTTGAAAGCTATTTAGAAAACCCTTTCGAAATCATATGTTTCGACTCCTTCTAAAGCTTTTAATAAAACAAGGCAAGCGCTTTTCATTTGAATATAAACAAAGATTTTGACTCCATCGAAAGCAAAGATTTCGACGCCATTCCTTCCGCCTTTCTCCAATACACTCATATTATACTTGTGGGAACTTGTGTATTGGTTTTGGCATATGGTTGATTTTGAATGAGTCAAAGCGGAAGCATAGAGTCAAAAGGAGCTTATGAAAGAGGCGGAACCAACTTTCTTAATAAAGGCAGATTTAATGCCAATTAAAGAAAACACTTATAACTAACCTTCCTAATTGTAAGCATTTGATTGGTTGCCTTCATCTTTTCAAACTCTTTACAAAAATAACTGATGAAATTACCTTAGATCTAATTAACACCATTTTAGCAAATAAGCCCTTCTTTATGCTAAATACATAAGACATGTAAGTCCTCCTTCTAAAATAATTTAATTCCCATAGTAAATCATTTAGGAAAAATCCCTAAAATTTATAGAAATTCACTTTCATTATGTTATCTAACATATAACAATTCCAGACTCAAATTATTTATAAAATAATCAAAATAAATTTTCAAACTTAATTATCCATATTTTCTTTTGAAAAATCATAATAAATTTTCCATAACTTGGAAAATTATAAAAATAGACACCCAAATCCAAAATCATAATCTACATGACAAAATTTTCTCATGGCATTCAAAATTAATTTTAATCAGTTTTGGCTTCAAACCATATAAATCCTTTATCACATAATCTTATTTGAGTTTAACATCACATAAATCCACGCATATCATCATCAAAATAATCGTTATAACGGATTTAATCTTAAATCCAAAAAAAATGATCATGAAAAATAGAGATGATTTAGATTATTATTCATCTTGATTAGGATAAGGACTTTGAGATTTGATTGAGATTAATTTCCCTTAGCTTAAATCCTTATCTTTAGATTGAATTTCTCTTCTTTTCTTCTTTAGCAATGGTCGGCTCTTATTATGTTTTACGTGTGTTTTTTATTTGCTAAAATGAACGTGAATAGATATGGAAACAAGAATATATAAAGGTAATGGGTTATGTGCGGCTATTTCCTAATAAGCCCTTATGTTAATTAATTATCATATATAATTTTTTATAAGCCCATTTATCTTGTTAAGCACGGTCCCTAATTTATTTTCAAATCTCAATCCCCTTATCACTCTAATTATTTACATTATTCTACTTAATTTATCTAATTAAATCTCCTGAATAATATTATCAAAAATTAGGGGTGTTATAGAGGGTTACCTCCTACACTTCCAAACAGATGCACGTTTATAGAGATCAACATTTACTATGATCTTAGAAATGTAATGTTATACTCATCCATAGAAGTTGTCTAGGAAAAGGAAAAATCGATGGCACTCTCCGGCCACATCCTTTCGGGCGTTATCCCTAGGGTTAATAGCGAGTAGAACTTGCATATGACGATCCCAGAATGAAGGGACCACCGCTATTTATTATCTCCGGAGCTACTCCAAAATTATCAACAAGAACTCCTTCCATTGTGAAAATCCCCACCTTCAACTTCTTTTTCCTTAACATGTTTCCACTTTCGAACTCCTAATGGTTCGAGTGGATTTCAGATAGGGATCACTCCAAATCCGACTTCGGTTCTTTTGAACCAATCATAGATAAAAAGATGTTTAAGAAAAAGGTGCTTATCATTTGATTTATTACTTTTCTCTTTATCAAATATATTTTCTGTAGATAATATTTTTTCAGTATATACAGAATCTTCAAACCTCTCTTATCAAATCTTTTGGTTGCTTAAAACCATTTAAATCTTGGAGTGATTCTAAATCATTTCATCCTTTTTATAGGAAAATATCTCCAAATAAAAAATCTTAACAAAGATTTCTTATTTTCAAATCATAACTTTTAAACGGGTCACAAACAATGTTGTTTAAAACATCGTTCACTACAAACCCAAAACAATTAATTTTAAGTATAAGGATCCATAGGGATTAAAATAATTCCAATTTAAATCTTGACAAAAAATTTCTTATTTCCAATACATGTCTTTTAAATAGGTTGAAACCATGTTGCCTAAGGTGGTAAATCCAAATTAGTTATTATTCGAGTAAAACGGATCTATAGAAATTATATTAATTCTGCTCAACATCAATTTCCATATTCAACCTTTACTATCCATCGAACAATAGTGAAATCACATTCTAAATTCACATGGATAGTATGGGTCCCTCCTCGGAATTTAATACCAAGTATAAGAAGGTTATCTCTATTCAATCAAAGTTGCAATTGATTAATTATAAAAATTAAATCTTTTATACTTGTCTCGTTTTTGACATTTCGACCTTATCTATCCCTCGTCCAAGAAAAGGCCAGGTGAGTCAGTCACTGGTTGCTCCTAAACATCCCCTTAGTTTAAGCACCAGACATTCAAATCTCAAAAATAGAAAAACCCGTTTTACCAATCAACGTTTAGAGATAAGATTAAATCACTTAATTATAACAGCTTTTCTTTAAATCATTTATTTAAACTCTTTTAAAATAAATTATAAAACCTTTACATCATCCTTAAAATACTTAAAGGTTGCAAATCTGATAGGGAGGTATGCAACGCTTAGGATGAGGGTGACCATTTAAAGTTTGATTTGCAAGGCCATACCTTTATGTGCTGTTTGTATGTATTTGACTTTGGGGGATTTAGGATCATCCTTAGGATGGACTGGTTAAGTAAATATGATGCTAGGATATTTTGCCATGATAGGAAAATATCACTTAGTCGCCCAGATTGTAGTGATCGGATAGTTTATGCTGTAGAGAATCCTAGTTGTGAAATGAATGCTTTATTAGGTACTATGGAGTTGGAGGATGAGTTGCATCCAATCTTTATAGTCATAGAATTCACAGATGTGTTTAAGCCAGTAACTGAGTTGCCACCGAAACGAGCCATTGAGTTTCAGACCGATTTAGTGCCTAGAGTAGAATCGGTGAGTAGACTGCCAAATAGAAAGACTCCCACCGAGATGAGAGAGTTGAAGGTATAGTTGGTGGATTTGGAAGGCAAGAGTTTAATCCGACCAAGTAGTTTTCCATGGGGAGCTACCGTTGTATTTGCTAAGAAGCCAGACGGATCGTTAAGGCTGTGTATCGATTATCGTAAGTTGAGTGAGAAGACGGTAAAAATCGATATCCATTGTCGAGAATTGATGATGCATTCGATCAGTTAAGTGGAGCCAAGGTATTCTCTCAATTGGATTTGGCGACGGGATTTCATCAGCTTGGAGTGACGGAGGATAGCATTCCTTTGATGGCGTTTAGGTCAAGATATGGATCGTATGAACGGTTAGTTATGTCGTTCGGACTAACTAATGCGCCGACATTCTTATGGATCTGATGAATAGGATTTTCCGAGAGCACTAGGATAGATTTGTGTTGGTCTTCATAGATGACATTTTATTATACTCTAAGGATGAGAAAAAGCATGAAGTTCATCTTAGAGTTGTGCTCGAAACGTTGAGGGAGCATCAGTTGAAGGCTATGTTTTCGAAGTATCATTTTTGGAAGAAGGAAGTGAAGTTCCTTGGTCATGTCGTCTCAGAGAAAGGGTTGTCTGTAGATCCAACTAAGATTTAGGCGGTGAATAATTGGAAGAGACCTAAGACGGTGACCGTGATTTAGATCTTTCTTGGATTGGCTGGATATTGTCGAAGATTTACAAAAGGATTTTTCACGAATAGCTGCATCGATGACTAAGCTTATGTTGAAAAGATGTGAAGTATGTATGGACTGATAAGTGTGAGGAAGCATTCCAGACCTTGAAACACTTATTGACCCATGCGCGGGTGTTAGTAGTTCTGGAGGGGAATCAAGATTTGTTTATTTTTACTGATGCGCGTGGGACTAGATTGGGAGACGTGTTGATGAAAATGGGTAAAGTGATGGCTTATGCTTCTAGACAGCTTAGACTACATGAAGTTAGGTAACCAACACATGACTTGGAGTTAGCTGCAATCGTATTTTCTTTAAAGGTGTGGAGGCATTATCTTTTGGAAGAGCGATTTAGCTTTGTACTGATCATAAGTCGTTGAAGTACTTGTTCTCTCAGAAGGAGCTGAACATGAGACAACATAGGTGGTTGGAGTTTATTGATGCTTATGATTTTGGAATTGAGTACGCACCAGAAAAGGAAACAAGGTGGCAGATGCACTCAGTTGGAAACATTAGAATACAGTATTGGATATGATTGCTGAGTGGAAAGATTTGAAAGCATTGTCAGCTTGTGGTGTGCGGTTTAGATCCGGGAAAGGTTCTAGTACCGAAAGTGCTGTATTGTCTTGTTTAGAAGTTAGACCGGTAATGATCGAGAAGATAGCTATTAAGCAAGAGGAGGATTCAATTTTGGCTGAACGGATCAAATTTGAGGGAAGGAACGGAGGGCAATGACTTAAAGGATTTCAGTCTTGACCAAAATAGGTGGTTGAGAAAGAAAGGACGGTTGTGTGTTCCAAATGTAGAAAACATGAGGAAGGAAATTTTGCATGAGTGCCATCGTTCGAAGTTCACTATCCATCCAGGAGGAAAGAGGATGTATCAGGATATGAAGAGAAGTTTCTTCTGGAAAGGTATGAAACGGGTACATTGGTGTATATGTTAAGCGGTGCTTGAATTGCCAATAGGCTAAGGCTGAACACCAGAAGCCTAGTGGATTGCTTCAACCGTTAGAAGCTCCATTATGGAAAAAGGATTCTACCTTTATGGATTTTATTGATGGGTAATAGAGGGAATGAAAGCATATGGGTCATAGTAGATAGACTGACTAAGAGTGCCCATTTTATTCTGGTAAATTCAACTAGGATGGCACCTATTTTGGCGAAATTGTTTATGAAGAATGTAGTCAGACCGCATGGGATTCCTAGTAGTATTGTCAGCGATAGAGATGCTAGGAACTGAGATGTCGGTTTTGATGACAACAACCTTTTTAACTTATCTTATTATAAAATATATACTAACACTATTGTCTAGAAAGATATGTATATGCAAGAACTATGCAGGATATATATATATATGTGCTGATATTGATTACTGAAGACTAATCGGTATAAAGACTCAAGACTCAAGATTTAGAATGGAGATACCAAGATTGAAGACTCTAGAGTATCGAGATCAAGATTTCAAAATAAGTGTCTAGTTTTTGTTAAAACTTCATAATAGCACGGAAATCTTCATTCCAAATTTCATTTGGGATGGAACTCGTTTGTATCTTCTTAGCAGCCTACAAATCCACGACAAGTAGCTTACAAACCTACGACAAGTGGTTTACAAACCCACGAACATCCTGGTTTTGTACAAGTTCTCGAGTCCTGATGTGAAGAAATATTCTGCAGGAAGAAGCTTGCAAAACTACTTCAAAATGGTTTTTCAAAATTATTTTCAAAACTGCTTTCAAAATGTTTTAGCCTTAAAATTATCTTTTCAAATAATTTTCAAAAAGATGTTTTAGCCTTAAAATATTCTTTGTTTTTATTTTTAAATAAACTTTTATTTTAAACTTCGTTTGTTTTTAAAATTATCTTCTGATTTTCAAATATTCTTTATAATATGTATACTTGAGATTTAAAATCAAATTTTTATATATACATTCTAAAAATATATTTTTCTACTCTTCTTTATTTTAAAACATAGGAAAATTAGTTTATTTTACTCCAGAATCATTTCATCTTGTTTTCCTTTCAATACTATTTTCAAAACAAATTTTACATAGTTTTTAACTAAGGGATGCCAACATCATGGGATACCCCATATCGACATGGCGGCCGTTAAATTCAAAATTTCAATTTTCAAAAGCAGTGTCCATTCGTTTAAATCTCTTCACGAATAGTTATGACCGTTAATGGTCTATAAATAGCCTTCATAAATGAATTTTTTAACTAACTATTTTCTTATTTTATCCACTCCTTATTACTCCACAAATCCGTATTCTAAAAAATTTAGATCATGTCGAAATTCTGCCAAATTCTCAAGTGAATCAAATTAGAATCTCATTCTTGTTTGATTATCTATCCTCACTCGAAGATCAAAGTGCTATTCAGAGTTAGGATCAATTTGTAATCAAAAGTTTATCAAGTCTCTCTATAAGGTGTGGTTGTGCCTGGAAATCAATTGGGTGATCTTGTGTCCCGTAAATCAAGAGAGTTTGCCTCGGACTTGAAGACAGAAGCGTACCTCAAGGCCTTTAGAAATTGAGGATTGTAATATTGACATCGATATAATAAAAATCTGTACGAGGTGTTTGCCTTGGTACAGGACTGGACGTAGGGTAACTCTGAATCAGTATAAAATCTGGTGTATTCTTTCCTTTTACTGCTTTTTATTTACTTTCTGCATCTGTGTTTGATTCTGTGATTGTTCTATGATTAAGTTCTGCATTTGTTCGTATCGTAATTTCAATTTAGTCTATATAAGTCTTGTAATCCATTAAACACTATTCACCCTCTCTAGTGTTAAATTAGCCTTAAGATCCTTAATCTGCACTCCCTTTCAATTGGTATCAAAGCATTTGTTTTCATAGTTTTCATAATCTGAAACTTGAAAAATTATTTTAATGGCTACCAACACTGGTATTGTTAACTATAGCACTTGTTCTGTTAACACTAACACTGGTTATTTATAGAAGGTCAGTTTACTGTTAGACCACCATTATCCAATGGCAGTAATTATACATATTGGGCTTGTCGAATGAAAATTTATTTACAATCAGTAGGATTAGACACTTGGAATATCACACAAACTAAGTATGTTAAACCAACTGCCGATTTTTCCCAGTGGACTGCTGAGCAAAAGGGTGTTGCATAAAATAACTCAAAGGCCATGAATATGTTATTTTGTTCACTAGATAGGTATGAGTTTGATAGAGTGTCTGTTTGTAAGTCTGCATTTGAAATCTGGAAAATTTTGCAAATTACTCATGAAGGAACAAGCAAAGTTAAACAAACTAAAATTTTCATATGATCTAATCAATTTCAAGTGTTTAAAATGCATACAAATGAGTCAATTTTCGACATGTAGTGTCGATTTCAAGATATAGTTCATTTACTAATTGCACTGGGAAAAAGCTTTTCGAAGGAAGACCAAGTCAGAAAAATTCTAAATTCACTCACTCCAGAATGGGATCAAAAGATACTTGCAATCGAAGAAGCAAATGATGTCAGTCTAATGAAAATAGAAGAATTAATTAGGAATCTGATGTCATATGAAGTTCAACTGCAAGGAAGAAAAGAAAACAAGGCTACAGAAAAGAAGTCATTAGCATTAAATGCAACAACTAAAGATTCGGAACCAAACAGTGATAAGGAGATTGCTTTCATGACAAGAAACTTTCGAAAATTCCTAAAATATAGAAAAATGAATAATTACAAAAGAAATGATCAAAAGAATTCCAGAAATAATATGAAGAATGTCAACAATGATCGATGCTAAAATTGCAATAAAGTCGGGCATCATAGGAAAGATTGTTCGTGTCCAGATAAACAGTTGTCCCCTTCAAACAATGATTCATCAAGGAAAAGAAAGAAAGCATACACAGCAACTCTTGATGACTCAGACTCATCATCTAGTGATGATGAAAAGAAGATGGTTAATTCAAATTTGTGTTTCACTGCTATTCACGAATCAGATGACGATGGGAGTATGGATCTAAAAATAGGTACGCATTTACATTATTTTTAATTTTTTGTTGTTTGAATGGATGCTTGTTTGTTTGCTTGATTTTTTTTTCAAAAAAATTCCTTGGATTTTAAATTCAAATTTATCCCTTGAAAATTGAATTTTAAATTCAAAAAAATATTATTTTAACCATATTTTAGATATTAAATTATAAATATTTAAGTATTATTATATTTAATGTTATCACAAGAATCATATAAGTAGAATATAGGATATAATATATACGTTTATTAGAAATTAGGAATAGACACTTGTGCTTTGATTCAATAGGCACATGTCAACATACCTGGATACCCTTGTCGACATGCCCCTCAGAAATTTGAATTCAAAATTTGAATTCAAAATTCTAAATTTCCCTCCACCTTTTCACCAACTTCAATGCTCTAGGAAGATACCTCTTGACCAGAGAATATGTTTAGAGAATCTCTATTTAATTCACTCTCTTTGTCATCACTTTTCGCTTTTATTTCAAATTTCAAATTTATCTTCATTATTAGTTCAACTCCTTTCAAACTTCTTCAATGGCCTCTTCAAGCATTCCTAGCACCATTACGCTTCCAAAAGCTATCAAAAACTTTCTTTTTAATGACCCGGAAGCTATCAAAGCTTGCATCAACTATGTAAACTTGGTAAAATTCATACGAGGAAATTTGCTATTTTTGAAGATTCTCCTTCTTATGAAATTGAAAATATTTTTCAACGATGTTCTATTCTTAGTGTAGTAGATAACAAACCAAATGATTTTATATGTTATCCAAATCTTGTTAAGATGTTCGATGTGAATTTGAATCGTGGTTTTTATGATAGGCAAGATGGACAAATTTGGAGTAGTGTTAAAAGAACACAAATAGTTTTGGATTGTGAAATTTTAGGAAATATTTTAGGATGCAAGTATACCGGAATGAATCTCTCAGAATTTCAAATAAATGAAAATAATCGAGAGAAATTTCATCACATCTTTGAAGGGGATGACAATTTTGAATTCAAAAATCGTTATTTTCGTCCAAAAGCAAGAATTGTTAACCTTCTTATTCAACACACCCTTATACCAAGATCGGGAAACTACAACAACTCAACTTTGAAAGTTTGCAAAGCTCTTTTTGCAATTTTTGAAAATTTTGATTAGGCTCAAGTTATTTTGGATGAGCCAAGGCCTAAGAATTTTACTACGGGTGAAAACACATTATACCATGGAGTTTATCTCACTCGTATTTTTAATTACTTTGGAGTTGATTTCAAAAGGGAAGAATTTATAACTAGAAAAGTGTTCAACCATGAAAACATTTCCCTTATGCAAATTCCATTTAATGTTTCATATGAACACTTACGGAAAAGAAAGGCTTGCTCACGAAGAGATGGAAGAAATGGAGGAAGAAGAAGAAGATTAGGAAGAGGAATTAATGGAAATTGAAGAGGAGGAAGAGGAAAATCAAGAAACTTCCTTAGAGAGTATTGAATATCCTACTAATCCCGCTAATCTATCCAATAAGACCATTCTCAATAATCAAAAAATTATTGTGGAAAATCAAAAGACACTCAAAAGATCAATGAGTAAGAAAATGGATAAGATTTCCACTAAAATCAACAAGTTCTTCGGGAAAGTTAGTAAAAAGATTGGACTATCATCTTCTTCATCTTCATCTAATTAGTTTTAGTACATGTTAGCTTGTTTACTTCAAAATCTATCCATGTATTTTCCTTTATTTTAGTTAATATTGTATTATTTTATGTAATATTGACTAGAATCATTAATGAAATCTTTTATTTCCTGTTATTTAACTTCACTTGTCTCTAAAATTGCTTGTTTTTATATTATACAAATTTTAGTTGTATAGATTTGTTCATAATATTTAAAACAAAGCAAAGTGCCACTTTAGGAAGAGGCATGTCGACATTCCTCATCCTTCCATGTCGACATGCAACGGGCATAAAATAGTTACACTTTCAAATTTTAATTTCATGTAACTAACTTGTGTCTATTCATTTTAATCAACTTTCTATCCCTATTTATACATGTTTCTTCCATAATAAATTATCAAACTTCATTCCTAATCATTCCCTTTCATATTTCTTCCTATTTCTTGAATTATGGCTTCTCCGATTAAGAATCTAAGTGACAATCTTGAAGAAACTCTCACTTCCTTCAAGAATATCCTTACATTCATACTTCGTAATCAACGCTACTTAAAATTGAGTCAAATGCAGATGATCAAGGAGAAAGAGAGAGATTTCGATGCCCTTCGATGAATGTGTTGAATATGCGCTTATATGATTTTTGTTTGATGATAATAAACACACACATATATATATATATATATATTCATTTAAATGTATTTGTTAATGTACCATTTTATTTTTCATAGATTAAATAAATATTTGTTGAATAAAATAAATTACACAGAATTTGAATTCAAACAGAAATTTTATTCAAACAAATATTTATGACAATTTTGAATAGTACAAATTCAAGCTCTCACTATACATATACAATTTTGATTCTAATTACATCACAATTCAATTTACATAAATTCCTCACTACATATCACTCACACTCGTAGTTTATCTTCAACTTCATTCCAGTTAGAATCCAGCATCTGAGCAATCTGCAAAAATATTCACTAACGCAGTAAAATTGAAAAAGAAATATTTTTGCAATATAAAATAAATAGTGAATTTTGAAAATATTTGCCTCGGTTATTTGGGTTGTTCGTCATCGTTTACATTTGAATTCATCATATACGAACAATGTGACATGCACAGTGTATCACTATACATGCCACAAGGCCGTGCACACCGATATACACTTGATAATGTTACAGGGACAGGTGAGCACAAGGTCAAACCTAAAATAAAAGGACGGGTTCAACTCAGGTGCAATATAAATAAAATCACGACACGAGCACAAGGTCAAACCCGAGTTTTAAAACTGGGTTCAACACAAAGTCAATGCACAGGCTGGAAATTCAAGAAGGCACCAAACAAGAAACTGAATGCAAAGGTCAAGCCATAGTTATCATGACTCAACTCAAATGCAAAACTTCAACAAATCAAAACAGCATCAAAGCTTATGTATGCAATGCCTCAAATGACTCAAGTAATGAAGCACTGAAATGATTCAAATGTCCAGACAACAACAGAGCACAATGCACCAAGTAAGTAATAGCAAGCAACAGGGCCAGACCAAAGTAAGGGGTGTGCAGTCCGGTGAAGTTGGCCTGGTGATGGTCGAATGGTTGTGGGTGGAATGTTGTATAAAGTGAAGTGCTATCGTGCAATGGGAGAAACAATGTGCAGTGAAGTGCTGTTTTGGAGTTGAAGTAGTATAAGTGGTGCATAGAAGTAGTTGAAGTAGTAGAAGTTAGTGAATTTTGGTCATAGAGAAGTCTGGTAACAGAGATGAAGTCAGGAATTCTTAAATGCAAACAAATGGAATGCAACTACAGTGATCAAATAGACTGCAAGATGTATGCAAACATAAGGCGTGAAACCACAGTGCATCAGGTCAAGGTTGTATACCAAACTGATACAAGCACTTACATTATCAAAATTCAGGACAAGACTCAACAAAGGCTACAGAAAAGTAGCAGTGTGCAAAATGAAGCAACTGTGAAACTGGACAGTTATACTAATGTGCCAGAGAAAGGAAGATCACAACGTAGCATCAATAATGCAAACAACATATATACAAGCTACAAATCCATGAAACAGATGTACAAACTAAAACTCCAAAAGGACCAGGTTTTAAAACTACAAGTACAGGTACAATATAATGCAAACCTGATTAAAACAAAGAAAGTGCATTTGAAGCACAACCAAGTTCAGTTGGAAGTTAAAAAGATGAACCAGACAGTGATGCAAATAGTGAACTACAATATCGCAATGATAACAAAGTCAAAGCCTGCAGTAACTCAAGTTCGAATTCAATGCAGATGATAAACACGAAGTCAAGTGATAAAATTCATGTTTAAAAAGTCAAGTGCCAAAGTCCAAGTGTAATGAAGTTGATGCCTGAGAAATCGAATTCGTGAACGTATACTGTATAAAAAATCAAGTATGTATCTGCAATTTTTGAAAAGTCAAAACAAATCAAAAGAGGAAAGTTTTTTGCCGTATGACTCAAGAAAAAATCGGACGCTGCATAATCAAAGCCGTGCGCATCAAGTCGTAAAGATTTCAAGAAAGCAAGAATTAGGAAAAGTGTCGAATTCATATAAATACATCACCCAAGTTCATTGTGACGACCCGGAATTTTCGAGCATTTAAAATCAGTATTTAATTGATTTAAATATTCAATAGAGTAATTTTAACTTGAATTACGAATATTACAATTTATTTGATAATTAAATTATTGAATCAAATAATTTGAAATTTGATAAGATATGAAATCTGGAATTTTTAAGCTTATTGAAAATAATTTGAAGGCTTATAAAATTTATATTGTTAACATTGAAGATAATAGAGGTGTTAAAATTTAATTGAACGATGATTTGTTCAGTTTTGAAATTTTACCGTTTAAGTCGAATTTAAAAATAGCCTTCCGAGGCGCAGTCTCAGAATTCGACGAAACTAGTTCCATTGGGTCCGTAATATGGAATTATTATCGGATTTCAAATTTCGTATTGATCGGAGTTAGTGTGTGCATGTACGATATATAAACGCGCTGAAAATTTAATTGATAATAATCGATTCGAATTTGAATTAAAAATAAGTGAACACTGTAGCAAGGCATCTTCAACACGCTTCCTTTGCCTTCTCGAACACACCTTCCCTTATCCTGTTTCTTTTCGAACATGAGACCATCCCTTCAGTTCAATTCCTTCCATTTTCTCAAAATCAAAATCGAAACAAATATTTTTAATAAATGGTCGAGCAATTACCCTCCCCAAATCTTTTAATTCCCCAAATCAATTCATTCAGGCGAGCAAAACAGAAAAAAGAAAAATAAATGGCAGCAACTTTTTATCGAAGTGAATATGGATCCACGTGCTTCCCTGTTCTATCGTCATGCTCGGTGGAGGGAAGGCGATCACGTCATGTTGAGGGAGGTTGTGTTGGCATTCGATTCAAGGGGTTTGCGATGGCTTCAACCCTGGCGAAGCGACGTGTGGGTGCTCGACTTCGAATTAGGGGAAAGTCGCGAGGTCGGGTTACCGCATGAGGGAAGGAACTATGGGCGGTAGCACGCACGCATGGAGGGTAGGGTCGCGTGCAGGTGAGTGGGTCGCATCGTCGAGATAGGGGTTTGGGCATTGGAGTTTGAGGAGATGCGCAGGTTCGAGGGACGGCGTTGGCAAGGGTGGCGTGTGCACGATGTTGCGATTGTTTGGGCTCGAATTGATTGTTAGGTTTCGACGAAGATGACTGGTCGGCAGGCGATCTAATAGGTGTTTCGAGCAGTATTGCAGTTCTGGTCTGTGATTTTTGGAAGCTTGATTAGGTAAATAGCTTATTAAAATTTATTTTAGTTACAAATCTAGGAAGGAAAAAAATGGTGGTTTTAAAATGTTTGAAGAGTTTATAAAAGTGAGAATTTTTGGAATCTATAATTTATTTTTATAAGTATATATGTGATTTCAAAAAAAAAGAAGAAGGAATAAATATACATATACATATACCTATATATATATAAATATATACATATTTTCACTTGCTGTTAAAGTTTAAAAGTAAGTATTAAAGGTGGTTAATTTATTCAATTAGCTTATTCGATTATTTTAGTCATTACAAATAATTTATTAGAGGAAAATTAGTTTAAGTAAAATTCATAGTTAGTTAAATTAAATTAATAAATGATAATAAATTGTTCAATTAGTTCGTTCAATGATAAATCATATAATGTTTATACAAGGTTAAATTCTGAAAGAAATCAAGCCGGTGTGGATCATATTACAAATCTTTGGTCAAAGGTGAGTTAATCTCACTCAGTTTAAATTAAAATTTAAATGATTAAATTTAAATAATTGTTTGGATGGTTGAGTTGATCGATGTGATATAGTATGATATTTTGAAATTGGTATACTATATTGTGCTAACGTCTGTGGATGCAGGGAAAACAGGTTGGAGGGATCCAACTGGATCCCTCAACATTTATTTAAATTATTTAATATTCTCTACTGTGAATATTGATATTCTATGATGAGTTATATTGGAATATTGAATGTTATGGTTGATTGGATATATTTGGGTATAATGAATTACCAAAATTATATAGATTGGATTTTGGAAAGAAAATAAAAGAAATGAATTTGTAAGTAAAGTAATTATAGGAAATTTGAATAAGTTAAGAATGAGTTGAAAAGAAATAGAAGTAATATGAAAATAATAATAAATAACTTCAAGTATGAAAAGAAAAGAGTTTAAACGAACAGTAATTAATGAATTGTAAAATTATGTGGTATTAATTTAAAGGAATAAAGAATTATTTTAAACTTAAAATTTTAAATTTATATAAAAGGATAAAGAAGTAATTGAGAAATCTAAAAATTGGAATTTTTAGTTAAAGTATTTTAAATCATAATTAAGAAATGAAATCTGAAATTAATAGTTTTGAATAAAAAGGGAGTAAATGGGAAATCAATTTGGAAATTGATTCAAGTGTTTGAAATTGAAAATTTTAAGAAAGAATGTGAAGAGAGGTATATTTCTCTGGATAGCCAAGTACGTTTGAAGCAAACTATTAGATATAAGTTAAAGGTTTTAATGTTGTTTTAAAAAGCATGTTTTAGAAAATTTATTATCTTAAATTATAAAGTAAATATTTTTCAAATCTATTACCGTAATAAATATTTATAAATGGTGACTTAATATTTGTTTGAAAAGTGAAAGCCAAGTTTTATATTTTATAAAGTAACCTTATTTTCAATGTTTATATAGTATGTATTTTTAGTGAATTATTGAAGTAGTCTTAATTTAGATATTTTAAAGTGAATCCCAAGGTAAGTGTGTTGGTTAATCTATTGTCGTAATAACTATTTAAAGGATGATTTGGTATTTTGTGTAAAGAAGAAAATCTTGTTATATTTATAATGTAAATTTATTTTAATTATTTATAAAGTATTATTACAAATTGAGTATTAAAGTAAATTTTTCTAAATTAAAGGTTAAATATATTCTATAAAATTATTTTAAAAAAATCTAGAGTTTTGTGCTTGGTGATCCCAGTGGAAATAGAAGTACTTGGAATTTATTCTGAGAAAGGCGGACGGTTTTGAAACTGTTTTCAAAGGAATTTGAAGAGTGAAAATATATCTTGTAAAGATATTTTTGAGATAAATAAATAATTTGGAAAATTATTTATTGTTTGATGGATGTTTGTGAATAGAAATTGATAGTTAAATAACCGACTATCAATATTGGAAAATGCGTAGATCGTTTCGAAGAGACCGGGATCGAGATTTATTTCTCGAAAACCACTTCGATCCGGTTTGTACGTTTTCGTGAAAAACGATTTTGGATTCGAAGATGGAGCAGTGAAGTGCAAGGGCTAGTCGCTACTAATCCTGAGGATATTTCCAAAATGGATGTAGTAGGAATAGTGCCTTCGGCTCCGTTCGAACCCGGGACGTACTTGTATGGATGAATGCTTGCGAAACATCATCAGGTGGACGATGGGGATTCTAAGGGATATTTATAAAAAGGTAACGCTTAGCCTCAAGCCTCATCAAATGGGAATGGCTGAAAATCAGGGGTTATGCAGCAAGGCTTCGTGGGTAGCCCCCACTGGAGGGTGAGGTCATCCCTGTCTAGATGTCCCTTTTATTTCGGCTTAGTGGGCGGTTGCTGATCCCAACCGCGGGGTGATCTTGCCCGAGACTGTCCAGTAAGGGATGGTTCCGGTCTTGTGTTGCAGGGGAGTTAGGGTGGCTCCTCGGTACGCTGATCTAGACCAGGTACTGTGACAGGTGGTATCCCAGTGCCTAGCCATTAGTTGGAATCCATTTTCCCTACGCGCCCGTACGGTTTTGATTGTGCCCAACTATTGCTGAAACGTGAGATGCAAGCGTTTCAGCTACATTCTATTTTACTTTCTATAGACACTATTATAATATCAGAGGATTTTAATAAAAATGTTTTAGCTTTCTTAAGGTAAAAACCCGACATGTTTATTTGTGGCGTGGTCTTACGAGATGCTTTAGTTTTCAAAGGATTTTTGAAACTTTAATAATCAATTGGGTGTGATTTTCTCACGCTGGTATTCCAGACTGACTCGGATATTATTTAACTGTAATGCTCGGGTCAGACCGAGTATTATAGGATACAAGATATGATGTTGTGGAGCTCAGGAGACGAGCTGGATGACGATACGTACTTGTTTATATATAAATGTTCCGCTGTGTTGAGTTGTTGTGTATCCATTTGCATGATATTGATGTGAGCTGTGAATGTTGTACTCTGATGATGTAATATATAAACCGATATATTTGATTCGAGTAAAGATCATTTATTATCTATTATATTTTATTCCGCTGCGATGGTTAGATTCTGTTGTTGTTTTCTATTTTCTTCTCCTACCTCTTCTTCTTGAACCCAAATGGTTCGTATTTCGGTACAACTTGAGTTGATTTATGTAAAATAGTGTTAACTCAAGGGGTACGGATTTGCGGGTTGTTGCACTTGGCATCAGAGCGTAGGTTGATGATAACCTTGGCTCTGGTGGGAAATTACTCATTTAAAATAGAGTCTATGGCACTCTAGAATGAGTTTGAGCGTATTAGTAAAGATGAGTGCGTATTTGTTAGTGAATATAAGATTATTTTATATTGTGTTGATTGGTTTATTGAGTAGTTTATGGATTCTGATCAATACGAGTAATTGACGTTATTGATAGGGATCTCTAAACACTTGAATAGAACAATTCGACACAATATTGTTTTAAAGTAGGGTAAATGAAATAATTTTACCCAAATTATTTTTGTATATAAAAGAAATAATTTTTGTAAATTATTATAGTATTTGGGTGCTTGGTTGTTAGAGAATGATAATAATAAATTATTGACACTCTTGTGTAGAAATTGAATAAGAAAATTGGAACTTATAACCAAAGTTGAAGAATAAATTTATATAACAAAATGGAATTTGTAATATAGATTATGAATGTAAATTATAAATTGAAATAAACTTCATATATAAATGAGATGTGTAAATGTAGACTGTAAAGGTGATTATAATCTTGGAATAAAATTCCAGAGAAACATTTGAAATTGAAATGAGATAAAACTCCAGAGAATGTTTAAACATAGAATTAAAGGAATTACAATTTGGAATTTTTGGGAAAAGTTTAAATTCCTTTGGATTTGAAAGTGGTTTTCAAAGGTTTGGAGAAATAATAGTGGTATTATTTCGGGAATATTTTTGGATTGGAATTGAATATGGAGAGATATGGAATTTAAAAATATTTGAAAGGGATTTAAAGAGATAAAAGCATTTAATTCTCTTTCGATCACTGGAAAATAATTTCGGTGATGATTGCAGCATCATCGAAGTTCATTTTCGAGTTTCTAGAAGAGAAATTGCTTCCATGTTGTTTTAAATTGGAACTGTTTGTGAACGGGGTTTGGTTTTGGAATTCAAAGGAATAATTGAATTTGCCAAAAGATTTTGGATATAGTTGATTTCAAAAGTGATTTTGAAAATTTGAAAAATTGTTTAAACTCTGGAATCTCATTTAAAATGTTTATGGAATAATAAAAATATATTGGCTAAATAAAAGGTATAATTCTGAATTAAAAAGTAACATGTGAATGAGATTGATTGTAAATAAATGAAATATGATATAAATGAATTGTGACTTATAAAGTTGGAAGTAAAATAAATAGGCCAAATAAGATTATTTGTAATGATAATGAATATAATCCAAAATTTAAAATATAAAATAGATTGGACTCAAGTAAAACGGTTAGAGTGATTTTTTTTTTGGAATAAAAGTCAAATATTGGGTAAAATTTTAAATAGACTACTAGATTGATTAATGGAATATGGAAATGGAACTCAAATTGGTTAATAAAAATTTGAGTTGTGAATAAATGACAGAATTTAAAAGTGAAGTTTGGGTTATTAATAGAAATTCAACTTGAAATGGTAAGTGGATTAAATTTGAGTTGAAGTTGAATGGAATTGAATTAACAGAAAAATGATTTATATTGCAAATAAAAATCTAAGTAGAAATAAAATGGAAATGGCCTCGTTATAAAATGAGAGGAATTCAGAAATAAATTATTGAATGTGAATTAGAATTCATATTGATTCAATGAAATATGTTAATTTACTTTAAACGAATTGAGCTGGCAACGAACTCAAATTAAACAAAATAGAGTTGAAATAGTGACAGTTTGAGTGGTAAATAAAATTCAAGTGAATAAAAATAAAATTGAAATGGTTGCAAATGAATTAAAATGGAAAGAATTGACTATTTATTGAGTTGAAATTAAATTAAAGTGGTTACAAGCTTACGTAGTTATTTATTCACTTGCATATGGTCAAATTTCGTAAAAGTAATTGTCGTTTGACGTAAACGAGATTAAATAAATTCTATGAATTGATAGAAGTGAAATAAAACTGATTTTGAAATCAATTGAATTGAATATAAGCTCATTTGGGTTAAATAGAATTGGATGTAAGCAATGAAATATAAACCATTGAAATGGAACGCAATGTAATTGAATTGAGTGATGGTTTGGGAATGGATTGAAAACATTTTAATTGGAGTCGGAACCTTATAAATATGCCTATGGTAAGTGTTAAGTGTAAATTGCTTAGGTTACACTTGTGTTTAAGCTATTGAAATAAAGCGAAATATTAATAAGTTTTGTATATTTGTCACTTACGTGTTTAAATTGAGTAAGTACAGGGTTTTGGAAGCTGTTGACTAGTTTTGCCCGCGCTAAATGCTAAAATAAATAGCTGCTTGCTTTAAAATGCTAAATAAGGTACGCCTACGCAATACAAATAGGAAATATGAACTGTTTTTCTGTTTTCCGACCGTGTGGGTCGATGTATATATATTTATATCTCTTGTCAAATTGCAAAAGCTCCTCCGTGCAAGGGAGACTGCCAAAAAATTTTCGAAAATTCTGGGAGTTAGAAAATTTTTGAAAATTTTGAAAATTTTCATTAACGACAAATGATTTAAGCTAAGTAAATAGAATTTGACACTGAATATTGAAATCTATTTTAACTGTGAATGTAAAGTAAGCGGAATCGAAAGGACTAAAGAAAGTAAAGTTTGCAAATAAACATTTAGTGCGAGATTTAAATTAATTAGTAAGTGAAACTAATTCGATATTCAAAGTGGAAGTCAAATTGAATTTAAATGGAATTGTAAGAGCAAAGTGAATGGTAATGAATATAAACTTCAATGGTAAAGTGAAAATAAATGTAAGAAGTATGTAAAATATTTGTATGGACTTAAAGAAGAGAATAATGAATTCTTAAGTAAATTTGGTATTGAAAGTATGCTAAGTGAATAATTGAACTAAGGTTGAAACTGATATTTGCGACTGTGGGAATTGTGAATCAGGGAATAACAATCAAAATGAAAGTGAATAAAAAAGGAAATTGATATATTTGATAATCAATTGGAATTTATACGTAGGATGTACGTATATTATTTTATTCGCATAGCTATTTGATCCGGATTCGAGCACAGAATTTCGAGATAGTTATATCGATCCGAGATAGGATTTTTCACTCGATTTTCAACGGCGAACTTGGATATGGAGTTTTGATTAATTCTGGAAATTCTCTATCATAGCTATGAATACGCAAGGAGAATGACAGTTTCTGATCAAGGAATCAGATATGAGTCCGCACTAGGAAGTCGGGTGGACGATACTAGTTCGGAAGTGAGATTGTGTGATCGAGTAAGCGATCGGATTTGGTATTGCATAGGGATGATATATGTGCGTCGTACGGGCTTAAGTAAAACAACTATTGGAAATGTGTAAAAGAAGTCAGTAAAACGTTTTTGAATGTTGTGATTGTATATTATTATTAACAGGATATGCAGGTATGAAAAAGGGAAAAGAGAATTGGTTTTGATTTCAGATAATAAATTAGAATTGCCCGACTAAAAGGTATGTGTTTAAAATTCTATATGGAATTTGATTGGGTTTTTGGATCTAGCCACTTGGCTTTTTGTTTTCTTTTTGGATTTGGGAGGCCGTAAAGCCATTTTGTAGTTGTATCGAGCTAGCCGCGCAAAGGAGACGCTGGCGAAATTTTTCGGGAATTTAGAGAGTTAGAAAATTTTGATAATTCAAAATTTAGTTTTGAATTATAATGTAAATGATTGTATAAATAGAGTTGTTTGGGAATTATGGAAAGGTTTGAGAAGTTAATAAGAATAATAACGGGTCTTTTATAAGAAGATAGTGGGTAAGATGTTGAATTGTTAGAAACCGTTTGGTTTCAGGAAAAAGTAAACGGGTATTGGATCATTCTTCCTAACTAGTAATTTCGGGGACGAAATTCTTTTAAGGAGGGAGGAATGTGACGACCCGGAATTTTCGAGCATTTAAAATCAGAATATTTAATTGATTAAATATTCAATAGAGTAATTTTAACTTGAATTACGAATATTACAATTTATTTGATAATTAAATTATTGAATCAAATAATTTGAAATTTGATAAGATATGAAATCTGGAATTTTTAAGCTTGTTGAAAATAATTTGAAGGCTTATAAAATTTATATTGTTAACATTGAAGATAATAGAGGTGTTAAAATTTAATTGAACAATGATTTGTTCAGTTTTGAAATTTTACCGTTTAAATCGAATTTAAAAATAGCCTTCCGAGGCGCAGTCTCAGAATTCGACGAAACTAGTTCCATTGGGTCCGTAATATGGAATTATTATCGGATTTCAAATTTCGTATTGATCGGAGTTAGTGTGTGCGTGTACGATATATAAACGCGCTGAAAATTTAATTGATAATAATCGACTCGTATTTGAATTAAAAATAAGTGAACACTGTAGTAAGGCGTCTTCAACACGCTTCATTTGCCTTCTCGAACACACCTTCCCTCATCTTGTTTCTTTTCGAACACGAGACCATCCCTTCAGCTCAATTCCTTCCATTTTCTCAAAATAAAAATTGAAATAAATATTTTAATAAATGGCCGAGCAATTACCCTCCCCAAATCTTTTAATTCCCCAAATCCATTCATTCAGGCGAGCAAAACAGAAAAAAGAAAAATAAATGGCAGCAACTTTTTATCGAAGTGAATATGGATCCGCGTGCTTCCCTGTTCTATCGTCACGCTCGGTGGAGGGAAGGCGATCACGCCATGTTGAGGGAGGTTGTGTTGGCATTCGATTCAAGGGGTTTGCGATGGCTTCAACCCTGGTGAAGCGACGTGTGGGTTCTCGACTTCGAATTAGGGGAAAGTCGCGAGGTCGGGTTATCGCATGAGGGAAGGAACTATGGGCGGTAGCACGCGCGCATGGAGGGTAGGGTCGCGTGCAGGTGAGTGGGTCACATCGTCGAGATAGGGGTTTGGGCATTGGAGTTTGAGGAGATGCGCATGTTTGAGGGACGGTGCTGGCAAGGGTGGCATGTGCACGATGTTGCGATTGTTTGGGCTCGCATTGATTGTTAGGTTTCGACGAAGATGACTGGTCGGCAGGCGATCTAATAGGTTTTTCGAGCAGTATTGCAGTTCTGGTCTGTGATTTTTGGATGCTTGATTAGGTAATTAGCTTATTAAAATTTATTATAGTTACAAATCTAGGAAGGAAAAAAATGGTGGTTTTAAAATGTTTGAAGAGTTTATAAAAGTGAGAATTTTTGGAATCTATAATTTATTTTATAAGTATATATGTGATTTCAAAAAAAAAAGGAATAAATATACATATACATATACCTATATATATAAATATATACATATTTTCACTTACTGTTAAAGTTTAAAAGTAAGTATTAAAGGTGGTTAATTTATTCAATTAGCTTATTCAATTATTTTAGTCATTACAAATAATTTATTAGAGGAAAATTAGTTTAAGTAAAATTCATAGTTAGTTAAATTAAATTAATAAATGATAATAAATTGTTCAATTAGTTTGTTCAATGATAAATCATATAATGTTTATACAAGGTTAAATTCTGAAAGAAATCAAGCCGGTGTGGATCATATTACAAATCTTTGGTCAAAGGTGAGTTAATCTCACTCAATTTAAATTAAAGTTTAAATGATTAAATTTAAATAATTGTTTGGATGGTTGAATTGATCGATGTGATATAGTATGATATTTTGAAATTGGTATACTATATTGTGCTAACGTATGTGGATGCAGGGAAAACAGGTTGGAGGGATCCAACTGGATCGCTCAACATTTATTTAAATTATTTAATATTCTCTACTGTGAATATTGATATTCTATGATGAGTTATATTGGAATATTGAATGTTATGGTTGATTGGATATATTTGGGTATAATGAATTACCAAAATTATATAGATTGGATTTTGGAAAGAAAATAAAAGAAATGAATTTGTAAGTAAAGTAATTATAAGAAATTTGAAGAAGTTAAGAATGAGTTGAAAAGAAATAGAAGTAATATGAAAATAATAATAATTAACTTCGAGTATGAAAAGAAAAGAGTTTAAATAAACAGTAATTAATGAATTGTAAATTATGTGGTATTAATTTAAAGGAATAAAGAATTATTTTAAACTTAAAGTTTTAAATTTATATAAAAGGATAAAGAAGTAATTGAGAAATCTAAAAATTGGAATTTTTAGTTAAAGTATTTTAAATCATAATTAAGAAATGAAATCTGAAATTAATAGATTTTGAATAAAAAGGGAGTAAATGGGAAATCAATTTGGAAATTGATTCAAGTGTTTGAAATTGAAAATTTTAAGGAAGAATGTGAAGAGAGGTATATTTCTCTGGATAGCCAAGTACTTTCGAAGTAAACTATTAGATATAAGTTAAAGGTTTTAATGTTGTTCTAAAAAGCATGTTTTAGAAAATTTATTATCTTAAATTCTAAAGTAAATATTTTTCAAATCTATTACCGTAATAAATATTTATAAATGGTGACTTAATATTTGTTTGAAAAGTGAAAGCCTAGTTTTATATTTTATAAAGTAACCTTATTTTCAATGTTTATATAGTATGTATTTTTAGTGAATTATTGAAGTAGTATTAATTTAGATATTTTAAAGTGAACCCCAAAGTAAGTGTGTTGGTTAATCTAATAACTATTTAAAGGATGATTTGGTATTTTGTGTAAAGAAGAAAATCTTGTTATATTTATTACGTAAATTTATTTTAATTATTTATAAAGTATTATTACAAATTAAGTATTAAAGTAAATTTTTCTAAATTAAAGGTTAAATATATTCTATAAAATTATTTTTAAAAAAATCTAGAGTTTTGTGCTTGGTGATCCCAGTGGAAATAGAAGTACTTGGAATTTATTCTGAGAAAGGCGGATGGTTTTGAAACTGTTTTCAAAGGAATTTGAAGAGTGAAAATATATCTTGTAAAGATATTTTTGAGATAAATAAATAATTTGGAAAATTATTTATTGTTTGATGGATGTTTGCGAATAGAAATTGATAGTTAAATAACCGACTATCAATATTGGACAATGCGTAGATCGTTTCGAAGAGACCGGGATCGAGATTTATTTCTCGAAAACCACTTCGATCTGGTTTGTACGTTTTCGTGAAAAACGATTTTGGATTCGAAGATGGAGCAGTGAAGTGCAAGGGCTAGTAGCTACTAATCCTGAGGATATTTCCAAAATGGATGTAGTAGGAATAGTGCCTTCGGCTCCGTTCGAACCCGGGACGTACTTGTATGGATGAATGCTTGCGAAACATCGTCAGGTGGACGATGGGCATTCTAAGGGATATGTTCTAAAAGGGTAACGCTTAGCCTCAAGCCTCATCAAATGGGAATGGCTGAAAATCAGGGGTTATGCAGCAAGGCTTCGTGGGTAGCCCCCACTGGAGAGTGAGGTCATCCCTGTCTAGATTTCCCTTTTATTTCGGCTTAGTGGGCGGTTGCTGATCCCAACCGTGGGGTGATCTTGCTCGGGACTGTCCAGTAAGGGATGGTTCCGGTCTTGTGTTGCAGGGGAGTTAGGGTGGCTCCTCGGTACGTTGATCTAGACCAGGTACTGTGACAGGTGGTACCCCAGTGCCTAGCCATTAGTTGGAATCCATTTTCCCTACGCACCCGTACGGTTTTGATTGTGCCCAACTATTGCTGAAACGTGAGATGCAAGCATTTCAGCTAGATTCTATTTTACTTTCTATAGACACTATTATAATATCAGAGGATTTTGATAAAAATGTTTTAGCTATCGTAAGGTAAAAACCCGACATGTTTATTTGTGGCGTGGTCTTACGAGATGCTTTGGTTTTCAAAGGATTTTTGAAACTTTAATAATCAATTGGGTGTGATTTTCTCACGCTGGTATTCCAGACTGACTCGGGTATTATTTAACTGTAATGCTCGTGTCAGACCGAGTATTATAGGATACGGGATATGATGTTGTGGAGCTCAGGAGACGAGCTGGATGATGATACGTACTTCCGTACTTGTTTATTTATATATATATATATATATATATATATATATTCCGCTGTGTTGAGTTGTTGTGTATCCATTTGTATGATATTGATGTGAGCTGTGGATGTTGTACTCTGATGATGTAATATATAAACCGATATATTTGATTTGAGTAAAGATCATTTATTATCTATTATATTTTATTCCGCTGCGATGGTTAGATTCTATTGTTGTTTTCTATTTTCTTCTTCTACCTCTTCTTCTTGAACCCAAATGGTTCGTATTTCGGTACAACTTGAGTTAATTTATGTAGAATAGTGTTACCTCAAGGGGTACGGATTTGTGGGTTGTTACATTCATCATCGGCTGAGTGTGGAGAAAACAAGGACAATTAATAAATCCAAATTAAATCCTGACAAAGCAAAAGGTACGAACAACGTACCAAGGCAATTCGCAATCTTGAGGCAAGCAGTCGATCGACAGTGAAGCAGCGAGCAACACACTCGGTCGAGTAAGGCAACACACAAACTAGAGAATCGAATCTGAGAAAGCCCTAATTTTGAGCAACAGAGACAAAGCCGACATTTTTCAGAACCCTAAATTGCATCAAATAACAAAAGAGGAAGTGGCCATGTTTTTGTTGTGGGTCGGGTTGTTTTGTTTAAAGGGAAAAATTAGTACTCAAGCTTTTACTTATTTTTGCTCTTAATTTTTTTTTAAGTCTGTTTTTTTTGAATCAAATCTTGGTAAAATCACCACCTAGGATTTAGGTAGTGTCAGATTGTCTAGTTAGAATTAGTTCAGTAAGCAGGGTTTGCGAGTTTGTAAAACTCTAGAGGCGGTGGCAGGGTTTGCGAGTCTGTTAGAGTGTTTGTAAGCGGGAGACTGTTTAATTCTAATAGAAATCTGGAAATGCAGCAGTAGGCAGGGGTTGTTGAAGCTGGGTAAATTTTGTGTGTGATTTACTGTTCAGCATATTTACTTTTCTGCAGTTTGTTTTTGTGTTTAATTCGAGAAAATTTGCTATAAACCTATTCACCCCCCCCCCCTCTAAGGTTAATCTAGATCCCACAGAATGATCTCATCCCTTAACAAGGACGATCTCGAAGGAAATCCACCAGTCACTCTCAACAAAGATAAAGAAGAATGGGATGCCATCAAAGTAGACTATATCTTTGGAGAAGATGGATGGGTGGAAGTACCAAGGAATGTCTAGTCATTCTGTATGTTATTTGTTTGATTTGATTGGTGTGTTTTAAACTTGATTGATTTAACTTATTTGAAACATTTGGTGTGGTTTGTAAATATGATTGAATTGAATAACTAATATAAATATAATTGGATAATGATTGATTTACTTCTGGATTACACTTATGATCACATTCATGATCACATTTCACATTTATGATCACATTTCATACTTATGATCACACTTAGCACTTATTACACTTATATATGGATTACTCTATTGTATTATGGTTGATAATCTTATATCAAGTTCAATGAATTTATTAGTAAGAAGTTTTTGTTGATGAAAAAGCGGGAGAAGTTATAAAATAGTTGTTGGCTTGGAGTAAGGGGAAGTTATGATTGGAGTAAGGGGGAGTCATGGAGTAGGGGGGAGTTATGATAGGATTTATGGTATGGTAAGTATATTTTATAAATACAGGTTGTCATCATCAAAAAGGGGGAGATTGTTAGGAACTGAGATGTTGGTTTTGAAGACAACAACCTTTTTAACTTATCTTATTATAAAAAATATACTAACACTATTGTCTAGATAGATATGTATATGCAGGAACTATGCAGGATACATACATACATACATACATATATATATATATGCAGGTATTGATTACTGAAGACTAATCAGTATAAAGACTCAAGACTTGAGATTCAGAATGGAGATATCAAGATTGAAGACTCTAGAATATCAAGATCAAGGTTTCAAGATAAATGTCTAGTTTTTGTTAAAACTTCATAATAGCACGGAAACCTTCATTTCAAATTTCATTTAGGATGGAACCTGTTTCTATCTTATTAGTGGCTTACAAACCCACGACAAGTAGCTTACAAACCTATGACAAGTGGCTTACAAACCCACGAACATCTTGGTTTTGTACAAATTCTCGATTCCTGATGTGATGAAATATTCTGCAGGAAGAAGCTTGCAAAACTACTTCAAAAGGGTTTTTCAAAATTATTTTCAAAACTGCTTTTCAAAATGTTTTAGCCTTAAAAATTATCTTTTCAAATAATTTTCAAAAAGATGTTTTAGCCTTAAAATATTCATTGTTTTTCAAATAAACTCTTGTTTTAAACTTTGTTTGTTTTTAAAATTATCTTCTGATTTAAAATCAAATTTGTATATATACATTCTAAAAATATATTTTTCTACTCTTCTTTATTTTAAAACATAGGAAAATTAGTTTACTTTACTTCAAAATCATTTCATCTTGTTTTCCTTTCAATACCATTTTCAAGAACTAAGGGATGTTGACATCATGGGATACCCCATGTCGGCATAGTGGCCATTAAATTCAAAAGTTTCAATTTTCAAAAAAAAAGTATCTATTCTTTAAATCTCTTCACGAATGGTTATGATCATTACTGGTCTATAAATAGCCTTCACAAACGAATTTTTTAACTAACTATATTCTTATTTTCTTCACTCGTTCTCTACAGATCCATATTCTAAAATTTTCATATTTTTAAGATCGTGTTGAAATTCTGCCAAATTCTCAAGTGAATCAAATTAGAATCTCATTCTTGTTTGATTCTATACCCTCTCTCGAAGATCAAAGCGCTATTCGGAATTATTGGATCAATTTGTAGTCAGAAGTTTATCGAGTCTCTCTATAAGGTATGGTTGTACCTGAAAATCAATTGGGTGATCATATGTCCCGTAAATCAAGAGAGTTTTCCCCGGACTCAAAGACAGGAGGGTTTCTCAAGGCCTTTAGAAATTGAGGATATTGGTATAATAAAAATCTATATGAGGTGTTTGCCTTGGTATAGGACTGGACATAGGGTAACTCCGAACCAGTATAAAATCCGATGTATTCTTTCCTTTTGCTGCTTTTTATTTACTTTCTCCATCTATGTTTGATTCTGTGATTGTTCTATGATTAAGTTATGTATTTGTTTGTGTCATAATTTCAATTTAATCCATATAAGTCTTAGAATCCATTAAACACTATTCACCCTCCCCCCTCTAGTGTTAAATTAGCCTTAAGTTCCTTAATCTGCACTCTCTTTTAAGAGATTCTTTGTTTACTAGTGAGTTTTGGAAAAATCTACATGAAGCTTTAGGAACCAAGTTCAACATGAGTACCGCTTACCATCCGCAGACTGATGGCAAACAAAAAGAGTTAACAAAATCTTGGAGGATTTGTTAAGAGCTTGTGTATTGGATTTTAGGGGATCATGGAAGGACCATCTTCATCTAGTCGAGTTCTCATATAACAATAGTTATCAGACTAGTACTGGGATGGCACCGTTTGAAGTTGTGTATGGAAGACCATGCAAGTCTCCCGTATGTTGGTTATAGACCGGGGATAGAATGGTTCTTCTCTCGGATATGGTAAAGGAAGTTGCAGAGAAGATTGAGTTGGTCTGAGTTAGGATGAAGGAAGCTTAAGCTAGGCAGGAAAATTATGCTGATGAAGGAAAGATTTGGAATTTTCTATCGGAGACTATGTATTCATTAGGCTTTTACCAATGAAGGGTGTGATTAGATTTGGAAAATCAGGAAAATTAGCACCTAGATTCATTGGACCATTCCGCATCGTTGAGAGGACTGGAAAAATCGCTTATAGAATAGAGTTACCGAGTAGTTTGATTGGAGTCCATGATGTTTTCCATGTTTCTCATCTTAGAAAATGTGTTAGAGACCCAAAGACTACCACAACACCTGCACTGTTAGAAGATTTAGTAGTAGAATCGGATTTGCTCATAGTTAGAAAGTCGATTCAGATTGTGGCCGGAGATGAGAAGAAGTTGAGGAACAAAACAATCAAGTAAGTAAAGGTTCAGTGGAGTGATGATGCTAGAGACTGTCCTTGGGAGACAGAGAGCAGGATTAGGGATACTTATCCTAACTTTTTTGATGGTACATTTTACCTTTGATTGTTTTATAGTGTACCCTATCGCAATTTCAAGGACGAAAGTCTTTAGGGTGGGGAATCTGTAGCACCCTATATTTTTACAACATTTTTTAGAATAATTAATTGGCTAAATTAAATAAATAATGTGGAGATTAATAAGTTGATAAATTATTAGCTAAGGGTAGTCGTGCCATGTTAATGTGCAAACTAAAATGAAATAACCTAAGCTAATGTGTTAGGATGTGAGAAGGGAAATATGAAAAATAGATGGAGCTTATATCCTAAACCCTTAGGAGATAGATTTCTCACGTGCATTTCATTTTACTCAAACAAAAAAATACCAAGGCCGGCCACCATTATCATTCTCAAGAGGAAGCTTAAATCTAGGAATCAAGAGAAGGAAGATAATCAGCTTAATCAACATCTAATCTCACATCCTATATCTCAAAGCTAAGTGAATAATCACTACATCCCATTTTCTTTTATTTTCGGTTTTAAGATTAGATCCGATTTTTTTTTTTGCATGTATATGCCATGTTTTGACGATTAAAGTTATATACATGCTTGTTGAAGAATTATCTACGTTCATGTTAAATTTTTATGATATGTTTGACATGAAAACTCTATTTAATGACATCCAAATGCCTTGAAATTTAAATATAGGCCGAAAATGATATTCTATAAATGGGTTTCGATTCTCATAATTTTCCAAATTAATATGGATTTTATATTAATTTTCTAGTGAAGGAAATTATCTATTGGGTTATAAATTATTTTCAGCTAAAATAATTATTATTTGGGGTTGAAATTTTTATATGTTAGGAAACATATTAAAATAATTTTTCTGGGATTTTTATTGATTTTTATTGATTTTTCCTAAGTGTTTTGATGAATATATAAAATTATTTAAGTTATGGGACTTAAATGTTTTATATATTTAATTAAGGAGAAGGGGCATTTTGTAAAACAAAATAATATTTAAATTTGAAAATAGTGGCGGCACATTTCTAAAAAGAATTTGTTAACTAATGAGGATTTCCTAAACAAAGGCATGTTAGTTGAAAAGTTATCATTTTTAAGTTAAAAACAAAGAAATCATACTTTTAGCATGTTTCAGCCTATTATAGCAGTAAACCTTCCGACCCAGACCTTCTGACAAGGCCGAGAGGTTCAAAGCTTTCGATAAGGTCAAACCAATGCATATGGTATCAAGTTACTTAGTACGTAATGAATTGGAAAAGGTCGAAAGTTTCTTAGTCGAAAGGTTAGTGGCCAAAGAGGTTGGGATATGTTTGTTTATAATCAAAAAGCTTTCACATGCTTTGCTTGTGAATAAGAGCTTTCAACTTGTTTGCTTCCGACCAGTTTAAATGTTTAAACAAAGGTTTTTAAAACCTTTCGACAGAGTTAAAAGATTAAAGCCACTTTGTTTTGTTTTGAACCTTTTAACTAAGACGAAAGATTTACTTGTTTTAAAACCAGCCGGTTCTCTCAATGTTTTCGAAAGGAACCTTTCGTCTTAGGTGACTTACCCTTGTTTTATAAATTGAAGTATAACCCAAAAGTTCCAAAAGAGTTGTTTTAAAGGATACGTTTAAAGCTTTTGAAGCAGAGCTTTTGACTTAGTCGAAAGGTTGCTTCCAATGACTTTGAAAGGTTTTAAAAAAAGGTTTTCCATTTGTTTTGAATTGAAACTAGTAAGCCTTCGAAAGGTTTAAGTAAATAATTTCAAACGGTTTTAGTTGAAATATTTCGAAAGGTTTGAAGATTGATTTCGAAAGGTTTAATTCAATGGTTTTGAAAGGTTTTGATTAAATTAGCCACGAAAGGTTTGATGATTAGCCACGAAAGGTTTAAGTTCAACAATTTTAAAAGGTTTAAATTAGTGATTGCATAAGGTTTAAATAAATGACTTGGAAAGGTTCTGGTTGAATGACTTGGATTAAGTGAATGGTTTCGAAAGGTTTGAGATGGAAAGTTTTCCAAGGTCTTCGAGGTAATGTTTTAAAGAGATTTTAAAGAAGGATGTCCAAAGTTTTATTGTTTTCGAAAGGTTTGTTATTTGAATTTGAAATAGATGATTTCAAAAGTGTAGAAAGAGTTTCTTACAAATGGTTAAGTGTTTTCATCAACTAAACTTTGAGTAAAGAGGATATATAACATGTGATATGATTTGGAGTAAAGTATAAATATTATATACTATTCCTTGTTTAAATTTGATTTAGATGTTTAAATCGATTTGTAAATGTTTTCGAGGAAAATTATGCGAAGGGATCCTTAAGTGAAAAAGACTCAGATATTAGAAAACCAGATGGACTAGTATAGGGTTACGCCCTATACATTAGCTATTAGCCCTGTCTAATTGTTGTCCAAATTTCCAGTGTGTTGGTCTTGGTCACAGGTAGGCTAAAATTATAATTACAAGCCGAAAGGAATATATGTTGTATACAGATAGGATATTGGTGAGCCTAAAGAACCACTTGGATCGGGAATACTTAGGAGATGATTAACTTAGACAAACTGTCCAAAAGTGAAGTATCTAACGGATAGTTAAGGATAGGTAATCCAAAAGAAGAATACATAACAGGTGTTAGGTTAATTTTGATTATATTGTTTGGTAGGCCCGAGTCAGATAAAGGTTAAAAGTTATCCAAACAAAACTTATGTATTTGAACAAATAGTTCATTATTGCCTGAGGTTTATATATATATATATATATATATATATATATATTTACATAATGATTACTTTACAGTATTTAACCATGTTTAACTTAACATGTTTAACTGGGACGTATAGTATTATTCATACCTGGCTTTATGTCTGATCCGAAGTTTATGTTTTCTCCTTAAACTCTTGGATGCTCAAAATTAATTTGAGTAGGTTAAGGGATTAAGGTCTTTTTTAGGTTTAGTCGGATGATGAATAAGGTTGCCAGAGGCATGCACAAGGCAAACGGGTAGCTATTTAGGAATTGCAGTTCTTGTTATGTTTTGATGTATTTCCCTTGTGATCGTATTAGGTCTATTATGACCATATGAATCTGATCAACCAAGGGAGTATCATCATATACCGCTCTTGACGTATTTTGTAATAACTATATTTTATCTATGCATAGGAAAGATTGGGATTATGTGTTGCGAATGTGAGACATTTGGTTTTGAAATGTAATGAAGTAAAAGGGGTTTTTGAAATTTGTTTTTTGTTTCATATTCAAGTGCTTCTGATATTATTAATACGATTAACATAGCCGTATTAAGTCACCGGAAACTAATACTATATATGACTACAACATCTGTAGTGTTTAGTTTTGGGCCTCTAGATAGGGGATATTACATATTATAGAACTTAAGTTTATATTTTATGGTTTTGAATTGCTCTATGGACTAAAGATTAACTTTCATAAAAATTTCATGTTAGTTTTAAATGATATATGTAAAATAGAAAATCAAGTTGCTTGTACATTAAATTGCAAAACTATGAAATTTCACATAGAATATTTAGGATTTTTAATAAGACCAAAAAAACTCAAACATGATGATAGATAATAATAATAGATAAAATTAATAAAAGATTAATTAAATGGAATGGTAGATTTTTATCAAAGATAGGTAGAATAGTCCTTATTAACTCTATTTTACCAACATTACCCATTTATCGAGTGTCGTTTTATCACTTTGCAGAATAGGTAATTGACAAAGTAGATAAAATTGGGAGGGATTTTTTATGAAGTGGTGATAATCCTAACAATAGTTCAAAATATTTAGTTAATTAGAAAATAATACGTAAACCTAAAGAAGAGGGATGACTAGGTATTATAAATTTACATAATTTAAACACTTCTTTATTAGGAAAATGAATATGGAAATTTATGGATAAACTTAATCGGTACTTATAATATACAACGTATTTCTACTAATAATACAAATAATATATCTCATTTTTAGAAATCAGTAATAAAAATTATGATATTTATAAATATGGAATTAATAATATGGTACATTCAGCGAATAATACATCCTTTTGGCATTATAGTTGGATATCGTAATTCTCCTTAAAGTATAATCTAATGAACTTTATGAAATTTGTAATTTTAAAAATGTGTTAATTTCAAAAACTATAGACCTAATTTAAATTTTCCATAAAAATTTAGAGTAATCGTACTTTATCTAAAAATATCTCATCAAAGTTTGCTTTAATTATGCTAAGTTATAATATAACATTGATAATTAAAATGACATTAAAATATAAAGTTGGAATAATAATAAAATCTATACAGTACACTCTTTTTATAAATTTATTAATTTTTTGGATACAAAATTGAACATATTTAGATATATTTGAAAAGGTAATACTCCACTCAAAGCTAAAGTACATATGTGGTTAATTATAGATGGAAAATTAAATACTATAAAACCATTAAAAAGGAAAAATATAATTAATAATAATAAATGTTTTTCCTGTAATATGAAACTAGAAAGCATTTCGCATTTATATTTTGAGTGTCATGTCACTGATTATATTCATATAAATTATTTTAACATTTTTTCTTTAATATAATTAATAATGATATTAGTTGAGAATTATTTGGGAATAAGCTTAGATTTTGTTATAATGTATTTCATAGTTTAGTAATCGATCCTATTTTTACTATAGTATATGGGTATTTATGGTTTGAAAGGAATCAAAGACTTCTTAATAATATAAATACTCTGGCGAACAATTTAATATATATATATATAATAGCTTCACGTTGTGTTAATTAGATTTCAAACTCTAGTTATAATAAAGGAAATAATATTAATTTCAATGAATACCTTAAAAAGATTAAATCTTGTATTAATTTAGTTTAGAAAATTACACTATTTAAAAATAGAAATAACGATAGCACTTAAAATACCTTTTAAATTTACATGTATGCCAATTAATTCGACACCATATCATATTAAGAAAATTAGTTAGATTTTAAAATGTTGCAATTTTGAGAATTAGTTAGATTTTAAAATGTTGCAATTTTGAATATAGCGTTTATCTCAAAACTTATGATATTTATTCTCAAAACTTATGTGTATATGTATATGATACACGTATATATAAAATATAACATTAAATTAGATAATATTAAATCAATTTATAAATTTAAATAAAATAAAGATTTTATTTAAAAGAAATTTAAAAATGTTCTAAATAATTAGACTTCATAGCCCAATAAAGACCCAAACAAGTAAAAAAATATTAAATTCACGCATTATTTCTGCTGCGGGCTGACTCGATTCCAACATGTTTAAGCCTCACTTTTTCTATTGAGTTTTTTCAATTTTAGTTATTGATGTGGACCGCTCGACTCAAATATATGCATCTTTTTAATGAGCTTGGATGAGTTGAGTTTCTATATGTTGCAGGGCCTTCTATAGCTCCTTTGGACATCTTGATAGTTATTCATATTTTCACTTCCTCTTCGGTGACTGGACGAGGTTTTTCTCTCATCGTTGCCATTCTCTATTTCTATCTTCGGCTTTTTGTGGCTACCGTTCTGCTTTTTTATTTCCTTTTAACGCTTATTAATTTTTTTTCTAGGTTTTTTGGTAGTTGTATGGGTTCATGGGAACTAGCCACTTACAAAGCTTGATGGTACCGACTTGGTAGCTCATTTTTTAAGTGCAAAAAATGTTAAATGAGTGCTCTTTTAGGACACACTCCCAACTCTCTCAGTGATGGCATTTGCTAACACCAGATTGCTTGTTGGTCGATTATCCTGATGGATTGCATTCAGATTGAGTGCATTGGTGTTTCACACGTTCCCACTGGTCTTGTTCTTTAAACTAGGAGGTAGGTTTGAGAAGAATGTCTCTAAAAAGAAGCACCAAAAATATATTTTCAAAAATTGGATAAACACCTTCAATATGTTTGATGTAAAACTATTAATATGGGGCATATAACATTGTAGTTGTTTTCGAGATTCGGTTGATTTGTAAAGAGAAAATCACAGATAAGATGTACAAAAAAAGGAAAGCAGTGAAGTAATGAACATTAGAATTTACGGTGGTTCTACCAAAATGTGTCTTGTCCACTATCCACTTTTATTATTTCCTTATAGATCAATAATAACGATTAGATACAAGAAATGGTGATACAGTGCTCAAAAGAAAGTAATATATAGTTCTTGGAATTCATGTCAACTGGTCATGTTTAGCACTCCTTGCTCTCTAAATTGTCTGTCATCACGACATAAAGATTAAGGTATTTATAATAGTGAAGATGTATAGGCTTTAGGCCAATTATCCTACAAAAATAGGCAATTCTTTTATTTAACATGCTCAATTTAGTAAGCTGTATTCGCCGGCCACGAGTAGTTTGTTGACATTAGTATTTGGTAGTAATGTATCGACTAAGGATTTTTGTTTGGAATAAACATACCGACCAAGCAGTCCTGTTCGCTAGTACTCTTTTAATGAAACAGAATTCATGTTCGACATAAACTTGTCGACCAAGAGTTCTTGTTTGACAATCTACTGAACGGTTTAGTTAACCTTGGAAAAAACTATTTTTCATCTTCTAGTTCTTCTCGTGCAGCGACGCTTCAATTACGGACTTTCCATTCGTTTTTGTGCTCATAGCGTCTTTTCGTATTCCTCATTCACTACATGAAAACGTTCTATAAGTTTTAGTAGCTGGAATGCAACGTTGTAAGTAAACACCATACTGTAATTACATAAGTTTTTATTAACATAACATTTCAGTCACAAGCACAAACCTTTTCTCATGTAGAATACATATACCACTCATGTATACCACTCATGTTTGCCACCAATGCTATATTTCATTATTTCAACATCTTTTTTATCGGTTTCTTCCAATATAACTTTAGCTTCGGCAAAATATTCCTTTGAAAGAATAGACCAAGGACCTATAGTCTAATCTACTACCTATAATACTTTGTATATGTAAACAAACCTTATATTCCTTCACCCTTCTTTGATTCTATTAAAAAAATGGTGTTAGAAACATTGCTAAAAATAAGTGCGGTGTATACGCAAATATGATAATAGTTGCAACGCACTGATGCAACATAATGACAAGACAAATTAATTAATAAAGGTATACCATTAACATGCTTTGCCAATTGCTTAACCATTTGTTTACCCAACTGTCTAGACCGTGTCTTACCTGAAACACTGTCACGCAAAGTTCAGTACCAACGACACAAAAAAATTACATGACGATGATGTACACCATAAATACAAAATCAAAACTGTAGCCCAAGAATTAAGCTTGTCACATTGTAAACTAACCATCTATAAGGCTAACACAAAGAACTCCGAGAAGCTGTGATGGATTTTAATGCAAGAAATCAACATCCAAAAATCAAATTTAATGCTGTAAAAATATAAAAAACTCATAGAACACTTCTAACAAAAAATATACATGTAAAGAAAAAAGCAGCATACAAAAAAAATAGCAGCTTATCGTTAGGTTCTAATTCGTTCAGCTAACAATCTTGTTTCAAAAAACCGAGCACTGATTTCATTAGTCCAAATAGATGTAGCATTCCGTTGTGAACACGCAACTATATACAATGGTTGTATAATAACAATTGTAAAAGGGTCTTTAACACACAACAAAGGATCAACTTAAAAGAAAATGAATATATTCGAGTAAAGATGCAAAAAGGAAAATAAAACGTATATTGTGGCATAACGTCATTGACAATATTAGATAATTAACTTATAAAACATTTTACAGTACATCTTCATAGAAAGTACCCAACAGTGAACATATGCATGATACAATAAACAACAAGCAAGAAGGTTTTCTAGGATTTCAAGTTTGAAAGAAAAAAGAATATGAATTATATAAATACATAAATGCACACACATGTACACACATTTATTGACATCTGAAAACCAAATCCAAATAAAAGCATGTTAAAAAAAAGCTAATATGATACAAATGATTTAGCTAGTTAGTAGTTTACGATCATAAAAATGTTAATGATTCAAATCACACGGGTAGTAGACAGTAATATCATAGTTCACAACTAGTCAAACTTTTCAAAAAAACAAAAGAATTAAGCGTAGTTACATCAAAAAAACTCAGCATTATAATTATTTGAATATAATTATTTGAAGATGAAGATACGTATACTTCATTAGGGTAACTCTGAAATTGATTCGATTCCAAATATTATTAATAAACATGATAAAAGAATATGCCTGTAGTTTGTAGAGTATCATTGCTCACATATTACAGGTGTAAGGAAAACTGAATATGTACATTCACTATGAATTTTTCTAGTGAAAATCATCAATGAATATACATACTACAGAGTTTTTTTTGCATCCATTTCGATTTCTGAAGCAACCTAAGAGAACAAAAGTAAAAGATTACAAAGCAGAAGTATAGGAAATTTGGAAAAGTCGCCCTAAGTTTCCGTGCAAACATGTCAATTGTTCAACGAGTCAGCTAAGTTTATTATAGGTTCAACAAATATAGTCAAATTCTCGCGAATAAGTTTAGAGACGCTAAGCGAACGAAGAAAAATTTAGATGGTTTAATCAATAACTACTAAAAACATTATGGAAAGATATTTTTATGTTGGAAGTATGCTTAAAGATAAAATAAAACGAACAAGTAAATTTGATTTTCATCTAAGTATATCTGTTACGTCAACTTTCTTTGGAAGTATCTTCATCTTCATTAAACCTCCAAGTCTAAAAACCATATCCAACAACTGATTGAAAATTAGACACTTCACAGATGGCATAGGCATTACTGTTTTGAAAGCCTAGTGTGGAAATGAATTCTATGAGTTATCAAAATTTTAACATAACAAAAAGCCATAGTCTCTGAATCCGTTAAGGCCGCATTGTTGAAAGTGCGGATTGTTAAACATTGAATGATAATTTATTTATTTGTTTGTATTTTAAACTGCTAATTAGTACTAAAAGGCAGAGGTCGTTCCTTTTACATAACGAGCATCTAAAGAGAAATTTGAAATGTTCAAGTTTAATTGACAGGCAACGAAACAAAGTTCAATTGAACAATAGTGTTCAACAGCTCTTTGGTGTAGCCTGCTTTCCACCACCGTGGATCGAACAACAAATCCAACGGTGAATAATCACCAATATATACGTAAACAAAAGATCCAGATCAACTAGCATCATATTTTTTTTTCAGTTCCGATTTGATAACTTGAAATAATGAAAGGCAGAGGGATGTTTCGCATAATTTGAAATGGAAGATACCACCTATCATTTGAAATTGAACCGCAACATAAACAAAACATAAACCAAACTAAAGGATAATAAACTAAGGTGCACATCACCATCCTATCATTTTGGTCTTAGCCACCCTACAGGTCTCAGCCGTTATGATATAGAACATAGAACCCAAAGCAAACTCTTTAAGCCCTAAATCAACAAAAGCAATGAAATTTCACATTTTTCACAAGAACGTTTGTTAGAATTAGCAGGGCAGAATATGCAAATTAACAGCACATAAAAGCTGCAATGTTATATTTATCCGAACTCAGAAAGACAGATGCTACATAAACACACTTCAGACTCAACATACACACACCATTACATAATTAACCAGCGTACACCAGAAGGATCAAAACAAGTTGGGATTTGAAAAGCAAAACCTGGTACAGTAGATTCAACCATCAATCTTGATAGCCTTAACCTCAGGTTTCTTCACTTCTTCCTTGGGCACAGTGACGGTAAGAACACCATTCTCCATGGTCGCCTTCACTTGATCCATCTTAGCATTCTCTGGCAGCCTGAACCTCCTTAAAAACTTACCACTGCTCCTTTCTATCCTATGCCATTTGTCGTTCTTTTCTTCCTGCTCCTTGCTCCTCTCCCCGCTTATCTGAAGCACGTTTCCTTCCTCCACTTCCACTTTCACTTCTTCCTTCTTTATTCCCGGCATGTCCGCTTTGAATATGTGTGCCTCTGGTGTTTCTTTCCAGTCGATGCGAGTGTTGGCAAGAGCAGCAGTCTCGCTGCTCAAGGAGGTGCCACCTTGAATGTCTTTGCCGAATGGCCAGTCTTGGAATGGATCCCATACGTCAAGCGAAAATGGATCAAACACGTTGCTCCTTTGTCCAAAGATGCGTGGAATCAATGCCATCTTTAAGCGAACTGGACAAGGGTTTGGAATCGAAAAGCTTGAAATTGCGTCGATTGCTCTACTTGCGTATTATTCTCTGATGAGGAAACCTTCGCTAAGAATCGGATTATATAACCGATGAAATGGAGGCGCCTTGAATTCTCTGGAGAGGGCATGGATGTCGTTTTGAGGATATTCTCGAAGGAAATATGTTGTTTTCTTCTTGAAAGTTCTGGCGTTCCTTTGTACTCTTCTAAGAAGCTCTAAGCCACTTGCAAATTTAATGGGCTGATTCTTCCGGGAAAGTTGGGCCTTCGGGCCTAAACGTGTATTTTTTAAGCTGCAGCCTTAATCTTTAAATAAATTGTGTTAATCGTACTTCATGAGTTGAACTTATTTGAATATTGAACTTAACTTTTGAATATTATCAAGTTTGGATGAGGGTTAAAGGTGAAATTGGATATGATTGTATATATTATTAGTTGTACCCTTTGATTTTCGTTACCGTTAGCGCGTTATCTTGCTTTTCTCCTTTTTAACAATAAAATAACAATTATACAAAAAATTTGTTTTATTATTCGAGAAATAAAATGGATTTCGTTTAAATAATTAAAATTTAAAATGGATGAATTATGGAAAATGACAAACTTTGAATAAGAAAAATTAGGCTAAACGACTTCAAGTTTTTTTTTTAGATTGAAGGACGGATTGTTGTAATAATCAGCATTATATTCAATGTTCACACTATTCAAAATAATTATAAAGCAAGCATGAAATTAACGAGTTGTGTGCTGAAATTTCACTGATATGCATTTGCGAGCGGCTTATGCACTTGGATTATGTTTGTGCATTCATCAAGCATGAATGAAGTACTCCGCTTTATTCTTTTAACGTCATCAAGGTAATTTGACGCATTCAAAATTAATACAATTAGAATTCGGATTGAGGAAGAGAAATCAAATCCGTTTAACTTTTCTTATGAAAGATTTTCTTTGTGCTGAATGTGCGTGTTTCGCTCCTTCCCTGAAACTAACTTCGAACTTCCAAAAGTGACATTTCTAGCCGTTGCTCCAATTCAGTTTCTTATTATTGGTCGGTTTAATGACCTTGTTCACTGATTCCTTCTGTTTGTTTTGCTTAATAGCAAATTGTAACTAATGAGGATAGGTGTATAAATAATAGACATAACAAGTAAGGGAAACCAATTGGCATAAACTAGTGTTATGGATATGTAATTTTCTGGTCACAGGACATTAATCTGACCCCATCCTCGTTATAATCCACGGGATTGATTCGAAAAGACAAGTATTGGTAGAATGCGAGAAGTATGGAAGGAAAGATTTCCTCTTGCATGCTCTGCACTGACAAGGGAGCTAGATATCCAAGGAATGATATTGATTCTAAGCTGTTATTCTTAGTCAGTACATATATGTTTTATTATAATTTCTTATTCCATTACTAGTCCTTATTGATAAATCTCTAATATTCCTATGTTTATTTCATGTTACCAAAATCAAATATCTATACCCTAATGGACTTTGATTTTTCAATTTAGTTAAAAAATCGGGCCTATTAGCGTTATTACAATATGTATGTATATTACCATTCCCGTTGTGATATCAATACCTTTGTCATCATTTACTTATACATGTTCTTGATATATGAGCTATTTAATTCTAGAACTCATGTATATTACCTTGCATCGAGATGAGATAAGTATAATTTTAGACATATCCAGCTATTGAAAGGTGTGATACTTTGAAAATTTAAGCAAAAAATTTAATAAAAGAATTAAATAAAATAAAACAATGGCGAAAATATTTTCACAAACGTTCGAATTTAGCTACAAAAATTGAACCATTGTATTCGTAGCGATTTTCTGAATAATTTCCATATATAACACTTTTGTAATCAGAGTTAATATGAAGGAGTTACGAGCATTTTAAAATTTGAAAATGAAATAAATTAAAAGTATAAAAACTTTACCTAATTAAAGACATCCAATGGTCGACCACTAGGGTCCATCGGTCGACCAATAGCGGTCGACAGGTCAATATAAGCGGTCGATTGGTTGATGTTGATGGTAACAGATTCGAGAAATAAATGGATGAGCGTGATTGACCAAAAGACTTTACCTACGTGCAAAGTAGACGGTGAGCATCCAAGATGAAAGAAAATATTCTGCCAAGTGCTATGTATTAAAGTAAAACCCTTATAAATATATACCTAACCCAAACCTTAAGTCATTAGAAAATTGTGAGTATAAGGAAACTCTATCAAAATCTCTTCTTCTCTACTTATAAAATTTCCTTAAAAATAAAATTAAATTAAATAAGAAGTATACAAGAAAATCGGATCAGATCAAGGAAGGGGAAAGCTATGAATATCGAATTCCGAACAGAAGATAGGATTAGAGCTTGGATCCAAGATAAGTATGAACATTTTAATAAGTTTGATTAATTGTAGTTAATTTTAGTTTGCACTATCTGACCAAGGATGTTAGTAATTAAATTGTAAACCCTACTTGTTCATACCTCAATATGATGATAAATTAAAAAGATGTAAACCTATTAAATAAGAATAAATGTAGATTAAATCCATGTTTAAATCAAGTAAAAAACCCTATAAATTGTTAATGATAAGTTAAACTAATATATTTAAACTTGTGTAAATCTATGAATTTAAATTAAATGAGAAGTAGGGTAAATTGAAAAAATTGTATTATTGTAAATTGAAAGTTAGAGTTCATTGTCGAAGTCCCAATACTGAAGAAACTAACACAAAATTTAAATTAAATAAACCTTAAGCAAAACCCAAAATTTTACGATCATTCAACCCGAACGGTAGACTACAAGCGATTGACCAATAGGATATATCGATCGATCAATAGATGACCCATATGCATAATCTGAACCTTGGCCTACGGCGCAGGTTCAAAATAAAAATATTAGTAGTATGTATAAATATATTATATACATAAGTGGATGTTAAAGAAAGTAGAGAAGCTGGTTCCTTTTGAGACGATGCTAGGACGTTATGTGGTTGGGTGTATGTTATTTACTCAATATAGGGTCGATTATTTAACTTGGAGCGATTCTCTCGCAAATTGCATTCATATGAGGTTCTACGATGGACGCATAGCACTAATTAGTGTTAATGAAGTATGGGGGACCGGCTTTGGATCGGTATGTCGAGAGTGTAGGTTGTTACATTTGGTATTAGGGCTAGGTCTAAAATATCTTAAGGAAAGGGTGTATTGAGAGGGCGTACTTGAAAAAGTTTTCGAAAAAGAATAGTTTCTCAAAATGTTTTTCCATAAAGTTTTTGAAATGGGTTTTTTCAAAGTATGTGTGTGTGTATATATATATTTTCGAAAAAAAATTATACAAGCACGATCTCTCTCCTATCCTTACATATGCTATATGTGAAAAGTTGCTAATAAAGTTCTTAAAAATGATGGATAGAAGATAAGCTATCCTACAGGTTTGGGGTCATGCGACGTCACCGAGATTCCAGGCGTGAACGTCCCGATTTGGTTCCGCTGGTATCTTCAAGCGTGGGGACAAGCCGAGCTTGATCCCGTTGGAGTACCTACGTGGAGAGCGATAGGTGCAATTCCTACCGACCCATCCGCCATCGATTTTGCTAAGTTATGCAATGGTTTTTCGAGCCTTAGAGGAAAGCCGTATATGGAGATTGAGTCATATGTTGATTCGAAGGCATAGATTCATAATTGTGAGAGGAATTTTGGGTTGACGAGTCTTGCTGATAAGGTGAGGAGGTAGCTAGCTACTTGATAGTTACGAGGGGAGGCCCTGAGTTGGTAGGAGGTAGTTGAGACATAGACTAATGGAGGAGAGAACATTTGGGTGAGTTTTAAAGATATTTTGAGATATAATTTCTATCTAGATCTGAAGAGGGAGTATAGTTAGAGAACTTTATTCATCTAAAGCAAGGAGGCATGTCACTAAAGTAGTATGTCAATCAATTCAATGAGTTGGCTAGGTTTGAGATAGAGTTGATCAATACCCCACATAAAAAGGCTATAAAGTTTGCTAAAGGACTAAACCAACCCCTTCAAGGTTTAGTTCTAAATCATATTCTCATGGGTGCTACATATAAGGGTGTTTGCATCAAAAATTGACACAAACACCCGATAGAGATTTTATAGAGGAATAAATGAAGAATAATAGATGTAAACAAAGAGAATATACCAGTAAAGTAACAAGGAATAAGAAAATAACAGATACACAACAATTTATGGTAGTTCGACATTGTTTTCCTACATCCACTTTGAAGAGATAACTTCACTAATCAATTTGTAAACTAAGTATAATAGAGATCAGATTAGAATCCTTAGTTATAAAAGAGTACAAAGCAATACGCAACGTAAATAGTCCTGAAAATGAACAATCAAGTTTGTATTTATAGAGGATGACGATAAAATATCTTCTTGAAAATTCGACAGAAGGATCTCCAGAGCCATAGAGGCCCATAGAAGGGATCGCGTGGCCCAAATCCCAAGATATAGGGATCAAGGCTAATCTCTATTTTGGGAGGAGTTAGGAGGTTTGATCCCTATAGAAGCTTTTCCATGTTGTAATATACTTAGCCTCTAAGTTTCATGCTAATTAGATTAGTAGAACTTAAGTTACTGATCAATCTTTTTTGCAACATGTTGTGTAGCCTGATTCTGGTCGATCCCTCTAGAGAGAAGAGGGTCGATCCCTCTTGCTTGCTCCTTTTGGGGTGAGATACCTATTGTGGAATCCCTAGGGTCCCTACATCATGTTTCCAAAATTTCATAGAGATATCGACTGTTTTCCATTGAGTTGCGCTTGCTTAGCTGAAGTAATCCAATCTCTTTGGTTAAGAGGTATCATACCCGATCCCTTTTCTAGATTAGACCATATTCCATACTTAGAACGTTCTGTATATAGCATATCTCTTGATTACGTTCGATTACGGCTTCATACTACCATCTATACTTGATTTCTGGACCCACAATCATTACTCTGTGCATACTGGCCTTGACGACAGTCAAGTCTAATTTGTCCAGTCGGTTCTAATATAGCCGATCAAAATGCCGAAAAACACTTCCCTAAAGTTTTCCTTTTGTTGAACATGACGTGCTTTGAATTGAAGCAAGTTAAAGTCGATGAAAAGTAATCCATCTAGTTTTCTGAATAGTCGTTATCCTTCTATTGAATTATTTTCCCAAAGCGTCGTATCTCTCTTAGATTATCATGATGCTTCGTCGATTTCCAACAGTATAAATTCAAAATTATATCAGTTGCTATTATGTCCGGTTCTATAGGGCTAGTAAGCTTTGGCTATCCGATTCAGTTTGAAAGCTTCAGGTGAGAATTCAATTTCTGTCGATTTTAAAAATTGAATTTTTAGAATATATACGTGCATGTTTAGGTATACGTTCTTGTCGTTGGCTCCTGGACGCGTTTGCACGCTCATGGGTTGTCGCTAATTTTCGTTGAATTAAATGCAATTTCATTGCATTTATGTTTTTTTTTAAATAATAGGGATCGAAAATTTTCTAACCGATCCATTTTCCCACTTTTCCTCCTCCTTTTTTATGTGTACATGGACACATAGGGAACAGAAGGTTCCCCCTTAAATAGGGATCGTATCCAATCCTTTTGTGAGGACTTCTGGCTTTATGAAGTTGAGTAAGCAAGCCAATCCCTCTAGCCTCGTATATAAACTAATATTTTCCTCTCCATCCTTAACTTAACTTTATTTTTTCTTGCTTTCATTTCCTTCAACACCGAATCCTCTCTTCCTATCTTAGAGTCGACCCCTTTCTTCCTCCTTTCGAAACTATCACCATCTCCATCATCTAATTCACTACCCTCTTGAATTCGAGAACATTGCCTAGCCCTCACCTCGAATTGAAATCCATCCCATCTTGCGTATGACAATCCATACTCTTTTACATATGGATAGTTTTTGATTTGCATATGATTTTGTTTCATGATGAAATGATTGGTTCGGTCGTGCCATGGGTCGAATTAGTGAAGAAAAGGAGAAGGTGGCGATGTTGGGTTCGTTGAGGTGGTAGAAGAGAAGGAAAGGAGCGAAGCATGAAGGAAGTACATGGATCGATTGTGTGTCATGTGCGAAGCATGGAGGGATCGATCGTGATGGAGTATGGAGGGACCAATTGTGGTGGAGTATGGAGGGATCAGTCACCGATGTATATGGAGGAGAGGGATCGGTATTGCATGTTGCTTGAGGGATCAAAGTAAAGTTTAAGGGAGGTGTGAAAATGGCTAAGTTAAGGGATCGGTGTGGATGCAAGTCATAGGGATCAGTTAAGTTGACTAAGCATAAGGATCGGCTATGAATAGGGATCGGTCATGTTGGATCGGTTACTTGCTTTATGAGAGGGTTTGACTATGGGGACTTAGCCGATTTCAGGCCCTTGAACCAAGTTTGAACCCTTAAAAAACCACTACATAATGACTTGTACGAACAATTAGAACTAATCCAATCTTATTGAACTCAAACATATGACTATAACAAACAGCATGACTTGGATATCCAACTTTGAATGTGAAACTGAACAACTAAACTTCTGGGACTTTGATATGGACAACAACGTAGCGTAAGTATTTCAGTAATGAACTTTATACTTCAACAAGTCGATAGTCGATCCCGAAGCTTACACAACCGATTAATGCAAATGTTAGTTGAGACAATCAGCGATGACGGTCGTTCTTGTCGTAATCCAAAGTCTCGTCACTGCTTTTGCTTTTAATTTGGAACTGTTTATCTTTGCACTGCACAACATTGCACCACACTAGTTTACACTTAGCACGGGGAGGCAAGTAAAATTTTCTAATCTTGATTATCTGCTGAGTTTAGTTGATATGGGCTCTAGACTTTGAGGATGTTTAGCCACAATATCTTATAGAAAACGTTCATCGCATAGCAATCCAGGTGCCGAGTCGAGTTCTATGACTATATCCGATAGACTTTCTCCTGAACATCAAACCGAGAAACCGAAGAGTTTCGGTTCATTGGTCGACCTTTTCTCTGGCATTCCCATCCTTCTGGTGGAAGAGATAATCCCGCCCCTAACACTTTAGAGGGTGTTGCATTTTTAGATAATCCGATGGATTCCCAGGGCTTCGGAATTGGTGAAACTACTCTCCGTACGCTATGTTCTAAACATAGGATTCCATCTAGAGATGTTCCAGTCCCTTCAAGGAACGAAAGAGCCCTCTTGCCCCCATAGGGGCATATGACATGTAATAAATTTATGTGTTAGGCTAGATGTGTGGCGCATTTTAATTCATTTATCCAAGAGATGCCAAATTATCTGGGAATAGCTCCTGCTTAGCTTCATCTGAATAGCTACGTTTTTCTTCACGACACCTTTTTATTATTTGTTCATTTCTATTGTGTCCACCATCTCCTGAAGACATCCGGATCATCCACAACTTTAAGTGATAGACGGGAAGTCTTTCTTATACTTTCGTCGAGCGCATTCCCAACTATCAAGTTTTTACCGGTGCTTTGAATAAGCTCCGTGTCTTTAAGCACGAACGCTTCTATGTTCGTTGTCCACTCGGCTTTGTGGGGCGATGGTTGGAAGGACGTAAGTGTTGCCCTCACTTTATTTTCAAATTCTTAAGTCTATGTCATATCTTGAACTAACAAATACTCTAAAAATTTATAGGTATTCATCCATGACCCAAAGGAGATAATTATTCAAGGGCGGTTTCTGCAATTCAAACTACCCCAATTGAAGACAGGGACATTAGAACACTCCTAACTAATGAGTGATTACCTCTTTTTGGTCTTCTGGGAGAGGGTTGCTGCATCAGACTTCCGGGAAGCATTGCACTGTGAAGGAATGTTGCAGAACAAGAAGGCGGCACTGATAGACCTATCGTGCCCCTAATTGAGGAGGGTTAGGACAATTTTGAAGAAGGTGAAATTTGAAGTGATGAATCCAACAGGCTTGGCAATGATGATGTAGGTTAAGGAAGCACGCCTGTGGTCGAATCATCACATGGCACACAATTTCATGTGTCGATAAGAAAAGAAAATCTAGCGTACAAACTCTATATGAGAAAACTGCTAAAGTCTGAGTTCGACATCACCTCTATTGAAGAAGAGTCTTTCTCTCAGTCTTTAGAAAGTTCGATGAAAGGATTCTCGAGTCTCCTGATCACTGACGATATTAAGACCTTTGACTTTCCCAAATTAGTGTTGGGGGGCTTAATTCCTCCACCAGGACTAGTGATGACATTCCTCCCGTTAGAGAATCACTCCTGTGAGCAAGGCCATAGTAACTGTCCATCGATGGGACACTAAGACACTCACAATCATACACACTTCACTGCATGATTTTTTTCTATCATTTATTTGATGGTTACATATATTCTCTTGTTTGGTTTGTAGGTTCGATGTGTCATTCTCATGCCTTTGATCGCTTGAGAGGCTCCTTAGCACAATATGGATCCATTCGTGGTCCAGACTCGGGCAGGCGTCAAGAAATAAATGATAGCCTAAAAAGAATTCATCATTCAAGGGAGTCTTCATCCTCTAAACACAAGTCCAAATCTCAATCATCTCATCAGGATGTTTAGCCCAATCTTCCTATACATAGTGATGATCATGCCTCTTCTCATGTTCCCTAAATTTTTGTGCCACTCAACCAACATTCAGCTTCATCTAGTTCTCGACAGCCTCGCGATCGTTGGTCGAGCTAACGTCCAATGGTTACTTCTGATCCATGGTTGACTACTACAGCTCCTATAGCCTCTACACCAAAACAATTGGCCAAGGTCAAATTTCCAAAAATCTGCTTTGATGGGCTAAAGTTTCTTCCTTCTATCCATACAATTCTAGAAAGTGCTAAAGCGAGTTAGTTGGCATGCATCAACGACATTTTTGTGCACCATGATGCATTTTAACACTTAGCTGAGAAAAACTTCGAGGTGTTTATTGAAATGAAACATGAAATTGATCATTTTAAGATGGAGATGATCCATGATAAAGACATAATCAAACACCAAGATGAGGAGATCATGGAGTTGACCACGAAGTTAGCTGCCACAGAGAAGAGTACTAAAGAAACATTCGAACTAGTTAATCGTCTGGAAATGGCTCACAAAAAAGAACCTGGACGCTGTCCTTAGCCGCAGTAGTGTGCTTGCTATGGAGAAGGACATACTGCAAAAGGAGGAAGACATTCTAGCCCACAGCATTATGGAACTCGAGGAGCTTCTTAAGAAAGAGAAGGAAGAAAAACTTGAGGCTCGGGAGGAGTCCCAAAAGTATTGTGAAGAGGCCGTCGAGGCTCGAGAGTTGGAAATTAAACTTGATGAGCAGCTCGCTCAAACCAAAGCCTTCAAGGAAGAGGCAAGGGAAGCTAGCCATAATGAAGTTAGAGAGAAAATTGAGGCCCAGTTGAAGGATGCTAAAGAGGCTGACCGGAATGAGATTAAGGAGATATTCGATCCTTTGATTGTTGAATACAATGTCAAGGTCCTAATACATTGTGACTTGAGGTTTCTTGGAGAGGGCAACCTCGAATCGTTTGCCTACGCTTGGGAATATATCGTTGAAACTAGGAAGAAAGCCTTTGGCGAAGCTGATTTAAATGAGGAAAAACTGGTACGAGAGATCCTTCATGAGAACGAACCTTTAGATATTGCTACTGCAAGGCACCGATACTTTGATATTTTGGCACCCTCTAGCAAAGGTAAAGACATTGCTAAGGCCTATGAGTTCAATCCCAAAGATTCCCCTTCACTTCAACTAGCCGGAGCATCAGTCTCATTTGGCCCGGGACAATATCAGAGCTATGATCTGGATAGACCCAGTTATAAGTCAAAGGTGTTGACTCCTATTCAAGAAGGGAGCACTCCAGCAACAACTGAAAGAACATGTATCCCACTGTATTCTCCATTACCCGAGAGGTTTCATTCTTCATGCCCAATATTTCTGGGCTTATTTGCCTGTTCCCATAAATCTGGAGGTCTTTTGGCTCCCAGCCAAACTTCAGGAAGCGGTGTTGCTAAATAGCAACAACCGACAATCACCGAAATCCCGATGGCAACTGACATTCCAAGCCGCGATGCTTAAGTTATTGGAGCTCTTACTGACAAAAAGGTCGATGATCAGCCACTGCAAACGAATCTGATGATGTTATTATCATGGGTGGCTTTGAACACACTGATGATCTCAGCTTGAAGGGTTGCATCGAGAGGGAGGAATCAGTGAAGAAAAAAGCTAAATCTGAACTGTTGATGTAGACGTCGACGATCCAAATCTCATCCCACTGGAAGTCATTCAACCCGGCAGGTCGGTTCCCAGAGGAATCCTTCCAACATCTGAAAGCTCTCCTGTCAAAAGTGGTAAAGGAAGTGGTAAAGGATCGAAGAAAGGAACAGGCAAAGGCTCGAGTGGGTCAACCCTAAAGAAACTCTAAAGGGAGAATAAGTAAAAGAAGTAGCCATCACGTTGGCTTAGTTCGTATATAGCTTGTGTAGCTAGTTTTCTTTTTATTGACCGTATTTGTGTGGTACATCCTCTGCTTTTGGATAAACTTATACTATGATTTCCAAGTTTAATGTGTAAATAATAGTTCTTTAATTTCTATTGAAATCTTATGTGAACTTTTTAAAATAGTCGGGTCGTTACTTTTTCATTAAATGTACTTGTAATTCATTGCTCGTTGATTTAGATAATCATCCATTAATTTTACTCAAGGCCCCCATATGGCCGCGGCTTCAAGTTGTACCAATCGCTGGGTTCGAGCAGTAGTGCTACACTGTTGAATTTAGTAGTTAATTGATTATACTCTTGCCACCAGTCTCTGGTTAGAGCAGTTAGATAGCGGATGGTCGAATTCCATCCTTGGTGAATTTATACTCCTCCTATCGGTTCAGGTCAGAGATTATGGAACAGTAAGTGGTCGAACCGCACTCATCTATTTTTTATACTCATATATGCACTTTAGGGATAAGAGTTGGTTGGCGGGTGGTCGAATCGCACTCAAATTGTGTTTATACTCCAGTTCACACTCTAGGGACTTAGAGTTATTTAAAAAAATAGTCAAACTGTCCTTTCCTTAATTGATTTATTTGCCCCCAAGTCCAAGGTGTGACTTAGCGAGCGATCGTTCGTGTCATGGTCACTTTTGATTCATGTATGTCCCATCGCTTGGTGGGATTAATTTGATTATCGGATGGTCAAATCACATCCATTTCTCGTTAGGTACTCCATCCATCGGGTTGTGAGCGAGAATCATCGAACGAATGGCTAGACCACATTCATTCTATTTTGTACAATCATGAACTTATGTAATCGATTGGCTCCAAACTCTGGAAACCTGCTCGGACATGTCAATATTTGTTAGTTAGGTATCGTAACTAATGTGTAACGCTATAGCAATCACAAATATGAAGGAAATTTCAAACTTTATTTTCCAAATGGAAGGAAATGACATAATTTGCCTTACTAAATATCTAAAAAATCAAATGCCAAAGCAAATTTGAAAACTGAACATAACTGAACGAAAAAATGTAAACTAAGTAAAATAGCGTCATAAATGCTCGCTATTCCACTCCTTTGGGAGTGTGATGCCATCAACAGTTGCTAGCTTGAAAGTTCCTTCTCTAAGCCTCTGTTCAATGATGTACGGTCTTTCCAAGTAGGATTCATGTGTGATGGGATAGGAAAAACCCATTTTAAGACGAGATCGCCAACTTCAAAGGTTCTAGGTTGGACTTTAGTGTTGTAGTATCAAGCGACTCAGTGTTGATGCATAGCTGCCCTCAAATCAGCTTCCTCACGCTTCTCATTTACAAAATCTAGAGATTCTAAAAGGAGATCCCTATTCATTCTTGGATCATAGTAGGTCACTCGATGAGAAGGGACTATGTGTTTAATAGGAATGACGACTTCGGAGCCGTAAGCAAGGGCGAACGGAGTATGACCAATCGTAGACTTATGGGTGGTTCTGTAAACCCATAATGTTGTTGGGAGTTCATCTACCCACTTGCCTTTAGTCTTTTCCAAGCGCTTCTTTAGAATGGGCTTTATGAATTTGTTTACAGTTTCAACTTATCCATTTTCTTGAGGGTGATCAACTACTGCAAATCTCTTTTTAATTTGATGCCAATGACAGAATTCTTTGAATTCAACGTTGTCAAATTGAGTTCCATTATCAGTTACAATGGTTCGTGAAAGGCCAAAATGATAGATGATGTTCCGAATAATGAAGTTGACTGCTTATTTGTCATGATTATGGCTAAAGGTTCTGCTTTGGCCCATTTGATGAAGTAATCAACTGTTATGATGACGTACTTCACACCACTTTTAGAGATCGATTAGGAGCAGATAATATATATGCTCTATACGACAAACTGCCATGGATCGACCATTTGTGTAATTTTTGTCGACGGAGCTCTGTGAACTTTCGCATACATCTGGCACTTGTCACATCCCTTAGCATAATCAGCAGCATCTCAATTGACGGGTAGCCAGTAATACGCATAAGGGAATATTTTCTTTGCTAGGGTTTGCCCTCTTGTGTGATCGCCACATTCCCCTTCATGAACTTCCTTTAGGAATCATTTTATTTCATCATAAGCGGTACACCGAAGCAAGAAATGGAAAAACTCTTTCTAGACATGACTCCTTCCGGAATGTTATATTGTGAAGCTTTGTGTAGAATTTGTCGTCTTTCATTCCTCCATTTGGGAAGGACACCCTGAAATAAATAATCTTTAATCAGAGTCATCCATGAATCTTTAACAGGCTTTATCCTTATTACCCAGTCGATTTCCATCTGGTTTATGCTCAAAGTGTCTATTACTTCGACTGGAACAAATCTCATTTGTTGTGCATCCCTGGTGCTAGCAAACTTTGCTAATAAGTTGGCCTCTTTGTTTTGATCTCAGGGAATGTGCGTGATGTCATAATACTCAAAGTCAATCAATAGGTCTTGGACTTGGATGACGTATAAAGCAAGTTGTTGTCCTTTAGCTTGGTAATCTCCCCTGACTTGGTATACCACCAACTGAGAATCACAAAAGATTTAAAGATTCCCATTTCTCTGGAAAGTTTGAGTCCAGCAATTAGAGCTTCATATTCATCTTCATTGTTTACTGTAGGAAAGTAAAGCTTCAAAGCATAGCAAATTAATCAATCCTCTAGAGCTACTAGCATGACTCAGCTCCCGAATAACGATTGGATGCTCCAACCGTATATATTTTCCATCGAATGGTAGGGGCTCGATCACTATCTGGGAGATCATCCAATGTAGTGAATTTTGGTATAAAGTCTGCTACTGCTTGTCCCTAGATTGCTTTTCGAGAGCAATAAGTGATGTCAAATTGGCTCAGTTCGATTTTCCACTTTAGCAACCTTCTAAATGTCTCAGGTCGCTGTAAGATCTATCGTAATGGCTGATCGGTGTAAATGTTGATAGGATAAGCCTGCAAATAGGGGTGGAATTTTCATGAAGCAATCAACATGCAGTACGCCAATTCCTCTATTTTGGATATATATCATTTAAAAAAAATTATTTTATATATAGAAAATATAATAGGCAAAATTATTTCATTCACCTATATTCAAAACAAATGTTGTGTCGGTCTGTTTTATTATGTGTTTAGAAATCCCTATTGATGTCATAGCGTCCCATGCACCAACCAGGATTTATAAATACAAAACGGAACAAATTAACACAATATTAAAACCTTTTTATCACACTAACAACCACGCTCACTCATATATACGCTCAATGACTCATCATAGGGTATTACTACCCTATTAATAAGAGTCAGACCCCATAAAGCTAAGATTTATCACTAAACCAAAGCTCTGATACCAGATGTAACATCCCACCTTTTCGCACGCTTTAAATCGACACACATTCCGATCCAAACCATATGGAAGGGCGGATTATTATGGGGTAAATAAGAAAAAGTAGAGAAAGAAAAAAAACAAAATAGAATCTTGCAGCGGAACGATAAAATATAATAATAAAAATACAATTCATGAAGCTATTTACAAATATTCGATTATACTTATACAATACATATCAGAGTACACATACCAGAGAAATATTTAATGCAGCGGAATTAAATGGTGTAGTGGAATAGTATAGTAGATAATAGTACTACAAATCTTTGTCTTTGTCATCTAGAATAAAATCTTCAAATCCTGAAATGCTCGGAATGACCCGAGCGAATTGAAAAGACAAAACACTCGAGTCAGAACTAAAAAATCTTATGTAAGTTAAATCAACAGAAATAAATATGAGTGCAGTAACTCAAGAGATGCTTGGGATTTACATCTCTTAAGGATTCATTAAACTATTTACTATGTAGTATATTTCGCTATTATAATAGTGTCTAATTTTAAAATAAACTTACTTTTTAATAGCGTTGAGGGGTTACCCATATTGCCCTTAACAAAATAATGCCAATAATCTATATAGTACCGTAATACCTCCCGATCGGGAGGCTACCAGAGGATACTCCATAGGTACGACACAAATAGAAACTCGTACAAGGCGCGCTAGGGTAGGTGACACAACACAACTAGGCAATGCCAGGGTAGATATACCAATTACGCATCCGGGCTGGTGGTAACGCGTAGCAGCTACTACCGCCCACCTTGGACAACATCCCCAAATAAAAAAATCAAAAGCGGCCACCGAGTCAATCAAAAAGTCAAAGTATAATATCGAAGGAGTGCGTCCGATCAAAGGAATGACCTCATTGGCCCGAGAATCGCTCTTGTTTTAGCCACCTTATGCCAACTCACGGGAGTCGGGTCCACGTATTTACCTCAAAGGAATCACCGCCACCATCCTACTTCATTCTGGAATCTCCACCGCATACATGGTTGTTAAAGTGGTTTTCGGAGTGGCAGAGAATATGACAACTTTCGATCCCGGTCTCTTCAACAACCAAAAGTTATTATAACACCGTGGTCATTTTAAAATAATTATACTTTAAAACCAGAATATAATATCCATTTCAAAACTATAAATACGATATCATTTCTGTTTTAAAAACCCAAATCAATATGATATCATTTTTATTTTAATTTTTTTTCCAAAATCATACCCCTTTCAAAACTATATAACTTGAAACCTATAGCTTTGAAACAAAACTTCTAATACTTTAACGGGTTAGATATTAAATTACTTTAATATAATAAATAGCTTCTTCACCTTCACAAATCAAATTCCAAATTTTAGATTCGAACCCCCAAATACCCATTTTTATTCTATATATTTCAAAGCTTTATATATTTCACTATTTCAAAACTAATTCTTTGATAATTCCATACATATCCAATTCAATTTCTATTATTTAGATTGGAAATGTTTACTTAATAAATCCAATATAATTTAAGTAAAACTTTTAACTTCAAACAACTAGATATTCTTTCAATTTATTTAACTTGATATATTCATTTGCCTCAACTTAATATTCATTTAAATCACTTAAACCAAATCAAGTTATAGAATCATACCCTTTAAAATCTCCATTTTTATTTGTATTTCAAATCATCTACAAAATTTATTCAAGTACAGTTCTTAAATAATTCAATTTTAAACCAATTTCATATTTATTTTCCAATCTTAAATTTCATTTTAAGTCATTTAAAATTCTATATATACAATACCTTAGACAGGTACTTAACCATATAATATAAAACGATCAAACTCTGTTATTCAACTTATTTTCATTAAACCAATTTATACATAGCTTAAATTCAAGAATTTAACTATATATATAAATATTATTTATATAATATCAAAAATTAATATTTATTGAACCGTATTATATAAAATAGTCAAACTTTATTATTGGGCTTATTTTATATTTCAAAGCATATTTATATATAGCTAGGAATCAATAATAAATTTGACGTTTATATAACATCAGAAATCAATATTTAAATAACCCGTATATTTCTTTCCAAAACCATAGAAACATTTCAAAATATTTTTATACATATAGACCGCGGTGTCTGTATATAATTTTCTACCCTATGGTCAAGTGATACGGATATTTATCATTTCAATCCGCAATTTAAAAATAAAAATTACGGTTATATACCATTTCAAACCACAATCCCGAATGAGATGAAAATGCATAATAACTTGCAGTTTATAACAAAAAAATACAGCATCCATTCATCCAATATCAACCCTCAACCATTTATCACAATCATCATCAATTTCAATCAATAGCATCAATATAGAACGGATAATAAACAACAGGTATTAAATAGCAGTTTATATTCAATAATAAATTAAATAACTGTTTAACTGGCAGTTTATATGCACTGAATAATTAATTAACAATTTAACTGGCAGTTAAAATGCAATGAATAAATTAAATAGTAATTTAATTTAAATCAATGAAATTAACTAAGATGATGATTAAAAATATGCCAAACAACCATAATTAAATTTTAAATTACAACATATATCAATTTAACAAACATAAGAAATTTTAGAAGTTGTGAGTGGGTTAAAACATTCACCTTTTGAATTTAAATCCAATTTAAACCCAAATATTGCACAATCTCCAAATCCAACCAAACTTGGCCAAAACGTCCAGAATTTTATTATGATCCTAATAAAAGAAACCGCGCATAAATCGGGCATCGTATGAGAAATTATGACGATTTGTGCGATTGGATTTCAATATAAAAAAAGAAAAAAGAAAGAACACACTTACCCCTTTCATCAAAGCCACGTCATCGCTTACTAAATCCCTCACGCGCACATCTCCAGCTACTCATGCAATGCACTGCTACCACATGTCAACACTTAGAACCATCTCCCTTCCAGATTGGAAACCCTAGCACGCATAAGGCATCAGCCACCACCGTGATTCTCGCACTCGCCACGGCCTGGAGGCTGCGCCTCCTCCCTGTGTCTCTCGGCCCCACGACGTCGATCTCGACCAACCTTTTTACAGCAGCCGCAACTAATAAAATATGACCTACTTGAATTTTTCAGCCCGATCCACCCATCAAATCGTTGAACAAACTGCACGGATCGACTCCACTCGATCCCTCCTACAATACCCAGAAACGGTTCGTCGATCCATCGAGTTTGATTTCGACGTGATGAACGGCCGAGACTTCCTCGATTTTTTATCGATCAAACGACGACCCAAAATGAAAAATGAAGTTCACCAGAAGATTACGCACTTCGAGAGCTTCAACGTATTTTTTTTTGAATTTTTCTAAGGAGTTTGGATTTTTGACTTTGATTTTAAAATGTGATTGGATCTGGAATTTTGTTGTCTGTAATTGAGGAGGAGAGATAGTTGAATTGCATATAGACAAATGAGAACAAGGGAGGCTAGGGTTTATAACAGGGTTTATATAGGTAGGTCAGAAATTAGAATGGATGGATAAGGTTGGATATACGCGCTAACGCCAAATTGGCCCAAAAAAGCCCATTCTGACCCGAAATGAAATTGGGTAAACCCATATATCAAAATAGGTGTTTAAAAATATTTTAAACGCGATGGAACAAGTTTCAAGTCCAAATTGCATCGTATGAAGAAGTTATGCTCAAACCAATGTTTTTCAAATTAATTTCAATTGATTTTAATTTCATAAATTTCAAGGCGTTTCGAGTCCGTACGATCAAATGACAAGTCCGATCGTTACCAAACTTGAAATCCTATAATAATTCACCGTTACGGATCCGATGAAACTTGTTTCATCGAAATCCGAGCCAGTGGCCAAAATGGCTATTATTATATTAATTAATTAAATAAATTTAGTCAATTTAATCAAATTTTCAATTTCAATTCGATAATTGCCAGTTCTTATCATTTTTAATTTTCCAATCATTTACAATGATTTAAACCAATTTGAAGGTCAATTTAACGTTGATTCATTCACAATTTCAGCGTTAAACTTCATTATATTCAAAAATTATCAATAAAATTCCAAATGGTTCCATTAAATTAAATAAATTAATAATTATTCCATCTATTATTGTCAAATAAAAGGGTTTAACATTGAATTCAACTATTACATTAAATATTCTCATATTCCAGCTAAATTTTAAATAACGTATTATTTAGTTATTCCACTTTCATTTCATTGCAATTATCTTATTATCAGAAATTAAATTCCAATATATTGATAAAAATTTATTTCCATTTCTTATAATTCAACAAATTGTCCAATACGAATAACCTTAATATCATTTCCTTTGATTTTATCATCAATTCATTCATACACCTTTAGAAATACATTATTACCCATTACTACCCTAATTATACTAATATAACCTTTAATTAGATTAATTTCAATTGATTTCCCATTTAATTTATTAGACTCCACTAACGTTAAATTACATTTAAGAAACGGACAAGTGTTGAAATTGATTACATACACTGTTTTCATCCTATTATCACTTGAATGAATTTTCATTGGTTCGTAGTTATTAGATAAATATCTACAAATCTCATCCACATTTCCATTAACGTAAAAATTTAATATTAAATTCCACTTATTTGCAATTAATCCACTTATTGAATTTTAAATTTCAAATAAATTAATAAATCTTGATTTTCACTCCTAAAATCCACCACTTGTTATATTATATAAAAAATTAACATTGGTTACGTCTTATGGAATTAAAATCTCAAATTACAAATCAAATTTACCCTTACTGTACCAATTAAGTCAATTAACTGCAAATGATTTCACTTTAAATTTTATTAATTATCAACTGAAATCTTACCAAGTCCGTTTACTTGATTTAAAGTCTTGCTATTAAATAAATTGGCATTTATGGGTGTAATTAACATTGGCTTATATTACATTTCATTAATGTATGCTTCGTTTTATACCATTTAGTTATATTTGCCAAATATGTACATTAATTACTATTTATATTCTAAATTAATTTACTTACTTGGTTCCATACTTTATAAGTTTTCACTTCCAAAAAATTTATAATTACCTACAGACATTGATTTTTATTTCATGAATTCATTAATTAATTCACTAAATGCCTTTGTTTTCTTATATTCAATTTATTACCATTTAAGTACGTTTATTATCAACAACACACATTATAATTATTAACGGACATTGAATCTATTCAGTGACCATTTATTATACTTTGAATTCCTTAATTAAATTTACTGCTTACATTTTTCTTTCATATATTCAATTTTAACTAAGTATACATCTGCATTATTTCCATTGATTTGACTTGCATTCAATTCATTAAAAATTACCTTAGCTACATTAACGTAATATTAGATTATAAATTTTTGTAACTGATTTCCAATTATTCCATTATTACATTTACACCTTCCGTTATTATTAATAATCACTTATTATTCACTCTTTCCGTTATTTTATAAATCAGCATAAAGTAACAATTAATTACTTTTCTTTAAATTGGAAATTCATTCCAATTCATAAATTATTAACTTTAAATAACCCTGTAACATTTCTTCTTAACTTTTTTCATTATTGCATAACAACTTTTATTAAAAATTTACATAATTTTTTTATTTTCTTCAATTTTAAATTTTCAAAATCTCATTAAATTAACAATTTCAATTATTGAAAATTTACGGGTCATTACATTTTTGGACCCCACAATCATCGCTCTGGGCTTATTGGTCTTGATGATAACTTGTCCAACCAGTTCTGATATAGCCAGGTCAAAATACCGAATAACAAAGGGTTTCATGGTGATGGCCTTGTTAAATACCGTCTCCAAGGAGGAAGCAAAGGAAGAACCTAGGAAGATTGGAGGAAAAGCACAGTAGTAGAATCATCACAAGGGATGATTTGGACCCAAGGGAAAGATCAAGAAGCAGTATATGCATTGCATGAAATATGGCAAGAAAGGACATGTCCTGAAGGAGTGCAAGATAGATAGTTCAAAGATCAAGTATTATAATTGCAATCAGTTCGGGCACATGATGCGGGAGTGTCCAACACCTCAGAAGACCTCTACTCAGGTGGTCCTAGCTTCTGTATTAGACGTAGTACCTAGCTCGAGTGTCCCACTAGTTGCAGATAAGAGAAAGAAGGTCATGATTAAAGATGTGTCAACTTATCTGATTATCTACCCTTTATTTGATATAGAGGCATCACACTCTTTCATTTCTAATAGACTTGTGGATGAGTTACACTTAGACGCTAGCGTAGTTATAGACCCTGTAGTTATACCGAACCTATTTGGAGGATCGACCTATTTGTCTATGGTATGTAGGGGTTTGAAGTTATTTATCTTATAGGTCAAGTTCGATTACGATGCTTTTTTCTTATGATTTTCTGGGTTTGGGTTGATATTGGGCTTGGATTGGTTAACTATGTATGGGGCTATCCTAGATTGTGATAGGAAGCTTGTTAGGTTGAGCATGTATAGTGGATATAGCTTGGACATTTATTGCGATCTCCAAGGATTGAGTTATTTGTATTCATTAGACCTATCACATAACGAGCAATATTCAGTGCTTGTACTTAGAGATTAGCTAGATGTCTTTTTTAAGGTTACTAGTCCCTTACCCCAACGAGAGATCGATTTTGAATTTACCTTGTAAAGAACGTCAGACTTATTAACTTACCTTTAATGCATATGGCTCCAAAGGAGAGATGTGAGTGGAACAAGCAGGTGAATAAGCTGTTAGAGAAGGGCTTTATTATGAGGAGCATTTCGAAGTGGGGAGCAATGGTTATCTTTTCCACCAAGGTTGATGGTACTATGAGGCTTTGTGTTAATTATAGGGAGCTAAATAAACTAAAAAAGAATAATCAGTATCTACTGCCCTATATAGACGACCTCTTTGATCAGTTGGTTGGAGGAAAGGTGTTCTCATAGCTTGATTTGGCTATCGAATTCTACCAATTGCGTATAGTCGAGGATAGTATCCAGAAGACTACTTTCATACACCCATCAGATTTTATGAGTGGTTAGTCATGCCCTCGCCTACTTTGTTGATTTGATGAGCTGAATTTTCAGAGGTTTGCTTAACAAGTTCATCGTAGTATTTGTGGATGGCATTTTAGTCTATTCGAAGAGCGAGGAGGAGCACAAGTTGCATTTAGAAGAAGTGGTCAATGCACTCTGTGAGCATAAGATGAAGGTGAAGTTTTTGAAGTGCCACTTTTGGCGAGATGTGGTATGCTTTTTAGGATACGTTGTCTTTGAAAGTGGGTTGGTGGTCGATCCTAATAAAGTAGCTAAAGTTCAGGATTGTCATGTGCCAAAGAATGCTATAGAAGTGAGGAGTTTCCTTGGTTTAGTGGGGTACTAGTGGAAGTTCTTTAAGGACTTCGTAATGATCTCTACACCTTTGACCCCCCTTACCAAGAAGAATTTAGTTATCTTGCGGGACATGATGTGTGAGAATGCTTTTTATTAAGTTGAAGGAGGATTGACTAGTGCACCTGATTTGGTATTACCTAATGGTATGCAGACATTTACAGTTTATACCGGCACTTGTGGTATTGGGTTGGGAGCGGTCTTGATGCAAGAAGGAAAAGTGGTGAGCTACGCTAGTTGGCAGTTAAAGGTCCATAAGAGAAACTACCGTACCCATGATCTTAAGTTAGCAACCATTGTCTTTATGCTCAAGTCATGAAGGTATTATCTTTTAAGATAACAGTTTGAGTTGTATAAGTCTCTAAAGTATTTATTCCCCTAAAAAGACTTGAAATTATAGTAGCAGAGGTGGATGAAATTTTTGGCATCATACAATTTTGATATCTCATATACTCCGAGCAAGGGCAATGTGGTGGCCTACACCTTAAGCAGACCGCATGTCGTATTGAGTCCTTTGTTCTTGGAGTGGAAGCATTTGGAGTTCATTTCTATATTTGATTTCTTACTATTATCTGACATTACCTTAGGATTGTTAGCAAATTTGTATGTGTAACCTATACTCATGAAACATATTGTGTCCGTCAGAAGCAGGATAAGGAGCTAGTTGATATTTTAAAAAAGCTTGGATAGGGATAAAATTTACCGTGACATGAAGAGAGTCTTCTACTGGCCCAAAACAAAGAAGCATGTAGTGTAGTATGTAGATCGATATATGATTTATCAAAGGGTAAAGGCAAAATAGAAGAAGCCGAGAGGATTGTTGCTGCCCTTGGATATTCCTCAGTGGAAGTGGGAGATCATTTCTATGGATTTGGTCAATGGTTTACTTAGGAGTAGAAGAGGGAATGAGAGTATTTGGGTCATAGTCGATCGGTTGATCAAATTTGCTCATTTTATTTCGGTTAAGAGTGCAAGGATGACGACATCTTTGGTGATTCTAAAGGTGAGAGAGGTCATTGAGTTACACGGGGTTTCTACTAGCATCATTAGTGATCGAGATCCGCTCTTTACTAGCAAGTTTTGAAGGGGTCTACAGAAGATTTTGGGCACCGATTTGAATTTGAGCATCGCTTATCACCCTAGACAGATAGACAGACAGAGAGAGTGAATCGAGTATCGAAGGACTTACTTTGGACGTGCATTTTGGACTTTGGGGGATCTTGTGATGATGATTTACCATTAGTGGAGTTTACCTATAACAACAGCTATCAGGCAAGGATTAGAATGGAACCATTTGAGGCGTTATATGGGAGACCCTATAGATCACCATCATGTTTGTGAGACACTACGGATAGGATTATTCTTGGATTAGATATGGTGAGGGAGATGTTGGATAAAATATTCTTAATTAGTAGAATAATGAAACCATGTAGGATAGGCATAAATTTTATGCTGACAGGGGACATGAAGTTAGAGTTCGCAGTGGGCGACATGGTGTTCGTGAAAATCTCACCGCTTAGGCACTTTGTGACATTTAGTAGTTTGGGGATAGCACCAAGGTTTGTAAGACCTTTTTCAATTAGTGGTAGGATAGGGAAGTTGGCATATAAAGTAGAGCTTCCTGAGAAGTTAGTAGGAGTACATGATGTTTTCTAAGTGTCATAGTGCGGAAGTGCTTGCATGATTCAACTACCATGGTCGAATCGAGTCAGCTAGAAGAAGTAGAAGTAGAGAAGGAGTCCACTGTTCACCGTGCAACTACTTGTATTCTTGAGCATGGTACAAAGCTACTTCACAACAAAGAAATCAAACTTGTTGAAGTCCAATAGGGAGACAATCTAGCAGAAAGTACATAAGAGCCCAAGGAGAAGATTCGAGCTACCCACTACAACTCTTTTTGGTACATTTTCAATTTAAATTTAATAGGTATAAATTACTTATGCATTAAGACTTAGCTTGGTATACCCCTTTAGGTAGAGGTCACTGGATGATAGGAATGGTTGCAAACATGTCATTAGGATATGTTATGAATTATGGATGCTAGTGGATGTATTATTTGGATTGTTTCTTTGCACAGTTAGGAAAATATACTTCTAGATAGGACATACTCACGTCATTTCTAGTTTATTTTCTTTATCTTATTGAGAATTGTGCATATGGATGCGGCATATGGATTAAATGGTTGTCTATACATGCAGAGTTTCAAGTATATTTACTTAGGATGTTGCAAACATCTTGGATACATAGCATGAGCACTTCCATAACAGAAAGTCGACCGGTTATAAGATCACCTACTCTTTGCATTAGTATAGGTTCACATGCATTTCACGCTGGCATATGCATATATTGCATTAGAAATTTTCTAAGGACAATGATTGCCCACGGATGATGGATGAATAAAGGGTTGTTGTAACACCTCGTAAAATCAACCATAAATAAATAAATTGGATAAACTATTTTAAATAAGATAGGGGTAAAGACGAAATTTTTTCAAAAGTTGAAATTTTACCTTGAAAGTTATGCCATTGCGTTCGTGGCAAAATCCTGATTAATTTCCATATATAATATGTTGAAAACAGAGCTCAAATGAAGAAGTTATGGGCATTTGAAGTTTTTAGATTTAAATTAATTTAAATAGAATTCAAATAAATGATTAATTCCCAAACTTGAAATTCTAAAGTTAATGGTAATTATATTTGGGGGTTAAGTAAATGTTAAAATTAACATTAACGTTAAATTGCAATTAAGGAAGTAAATAAATTAGACAATTGCAACAAATAAATCAACGTTCTCAAAATAGCATCGGTCGACCCCTGACCCGTGAGTGCGGTTGACCGGTGGACATAGGGTAGCAGCTAGGATTCTCAACAATGAATGTTCCAGATTTCATAGTTTTAAACCGACTTAAATCCGATGATTTTGGTGCATTCCATCCACTATAAATAGGAGCCTAGCCCTTTCACTTTTATTCACATAATATTTTGTGAACATTAGCAAAGCTCTGTCAATTCATCTTTTCATAAATTCAAAAAACTCCATTAAGGTTTCAAGTAAGAAATCATATATGTCTTTGTTTGTTTATAGTTTATTTTCTCAACTTCTTCTCCTCCAAACCCCTAATTTTCTAAATCTAACATATATACAAATACCTTGTTGTATATATCAAAAAGAAGAGATTTGAAAGAAATTATTATAGGTGTATCAAATCTAAGCAGGAGACAAAGTTAAGGAAATATAGTGAGCAGAAATGTTAGTTTTTGTATTTTGTAATTAAAATGTGTAGTTTGGATTTGATATATGCCTTGGGGAGTTATAGATTACAAAAAATCACATTAAATAACCCTCCAAAGCAAAATGGTCAATTCTTAGGTTGGAATTTTAATAATTTTGTATTAAAATAATGGAGTTTTGTGGATTTTGCAATATATGTGTTTTACCTTCTATTCCACTTCTTAACCTTTTTCTTCAGATTTGATTCAGAAATTGTGTGTAAGATACGAATTCTTACATGTGGTTTACACTGTCTATTTCTATAACTGAATAAAAATCCCCTTGTCTAAATTTACATAAAAAGGTGTCGAATAGAGCATAAAACTTATTTAATTGTAAGTTTCCATTATTATTGTTTTATTCCATTATTTTAATATAAAATAAGTTGGAATTGGATTATAAGTACAAGTCTATCGATATGATTTGGGAATATTGAATTTATTGTAAAAATGCTATTGTGAAAATGAGACTTGTATAACATTGAAAGAATTAAAAACGTTAGTTTATGAAGTAATCTCTGCATGTCTAGAAATTAATAGATGTACTGTTATATATATATATACATATATATATATATATATTAGCATAAATAACATACAATTTTAACGTATTATTTGCATAGTTAATTAGTTAATAAATATCATTTATATCCTCCTTAGGAAAGTAATTAATTAGGCTAAATAAGAAGGATTTCTTATAAGGCCTAAATAATGAATAGAGTGAGATGTGTGATAATACACATGGAGAGTGTTATGAAATATGACTAAGTTATGGGGATGCGAGATTAGTCAAAAGCACATAGAAGTCTTCCCAGTTAATTTGGCTACCAGTAGTGTGACTTTGGGGCTGATGTGAGATATCGCCTATAATAAGTAACTACGAATGGCGTGAGGTTAGTCCTAATTCTGTAGGGTAAATCTATCCAGCTAATCTAGCTATCGGTTCCTACAAATAGTCAGACCAATGTAAGATGTCTTCCTTAGAAACATGTCATAATATGAAGGGCCTGCTTCAGAGAATTGAAGGTATTAAGTGGTTGTTTCAGAGCTTAAATCTTTCCCTTATATGAAGTATTAAATGGTCAGGATTGGGTTTAGGCATGATTGAGGATATCTTAGAAAGGTCCGCTTTAATAGTAAGCATTAAGTGTCCGAAGAGATTCCCATGCAATGTCGACTAGATAGAGACATGTGTGGAGTCCGCCTTGGGAATAGGTATCAAAGGTATTAAGTGACCTAGGTTCTATCTTTTGCATTGGTAAACATTAATAATGATGATTATGGGTTATTAGTTATGGAAAACCTGCTTCGAGGATTAAAGGTATTAATTGGTTGTTTGAGGGCCCGTCACCTTCCTTTATATGATGTATTAAATAGTTTCGAATATAATTAAAATACGAAAGACATATCCTTACTTAAATTATACTGCCTAAGTAGTGACATAGAAAGGCTTGGGATTTCCTATTCACCAGACATTATTTTTCTGGCTCCCTCCTCATTACAACACAGGTTAGGGAAGGGGATGATGACCGGGATGGAGACGATGATGAGAGGAGCTTGTGGCAGTAGTCTATTTATCTATTTATGCTATTTTCTAATGTACCCATTTAAAGTTAAAAATGTATTTTTGAACAAAATGATGTAATAGTTGTTGTTGACATTATAGTATGGTTTTGTTTGTGACATTTGAAGTTTGAAATAAACTGATAATGTTTATGCTATTTTATTTGATCCTTTCATTGTGAGTTATGAATGGATAGATTAATAACTTTGTGTTGTTCTTTTTACTATCCAATAGCCAGCTTTGGAATGGGTATAAATTTCGATGGACCTTTTTTGGATCGAGATTTAAGCCTATTTCGGGGTAGGTTGTCACATTTGGTATCGGAGTTTAGGTTACCGATCAATGGAGAATAGTATACTTATGAGTTGTGTATTTGCTATTTTTTAAAAATATTTTTCAAAAAACCCTACTATATATACACACCTATTTTGTAGAGACGCCTAACTCTATAAATTCCAACTATATAAGTAGTTGTGACCGTATTTCAAAAGGAGGGGCGAGGCGAATATGAGTTGGAAAACTAAGTAGAGTTAAATTTATACTCATGCTTCGATTACCCATAGGCTAGAGGTCGTAAGGAGTGGACTAAAAAGAGTATGAGCATGACATATGGAAGCACCCTAGAAGATGAATGGTACTTAACTCCTTTAGTCACCTAGACTTCCTTATGATTGTGAACTTATAGGCATAATACCCGTCAATGTTCACATTGGATGTAATTAGAAGATTTTGATAAGTCACCTAATAAATAATATGTATAGAAATGTAAATGGAAAAGGTTGTAACTCCAAATTTAATGTGGAAATAATTGTGGAATACATAGGTTGTTAAAAGAATTTAGTAGAGATATAAATGGACTAATTAAAGAGAATGTTAGACAAATAATGGCAAGATAAGGAAGGCATAATAGGTAAAATTAGAATGAACAAATAAATGTCTTCAAGAATTGTCCTTTAGAATTATAACCATTTATTATTGTTAATTGGCATTTATAGAAATAGCAAATAACGTGTTACGTAGTAGTTAAATATTATAGACAAAATATTAGTTAACATCCAGAGGAAAGATGTGAAGAGTGAAACATGCTTCCATAAGAAGGAAATTTAATACGACATTTATGGAAGAATTGAATTGTAGTAATAATTGGATTTGAAAATTGTAAAAGTTTAAAGGAATTAAATGAGGACTGAATAAAAATGGTCCAATTTTGGTCAATTACTATGGATATATTAACTTAAGTAATTAAGGGACCGCATTTATTATAAATGAAGAAGGAAAAATTAAGGAAAATAGCAATAGTGGAATGACATATTAGGAATGTCCATCTTAGTTTAATAAGAAATGTCAAAACCTCAACATTATTTACACCAGCTGATGATAAATGACAACTTTTAGTAAAAAAATTCTTTTAGAATTTTTAGGTTGTAACCGCTGGTTGTCTCCCTTATTTATTGGAAAAACATACAAAGTGGTATAAGATATGTCCATTTTTCATCACTGTGTTGATTTTATGAATGGTATTGAAATGCTTGATAAATATATGTGTATTGAGAAGCTATATAAATAAAGGAATTTTACAGGGACAGTTAACGAGCGGTTAACTGTAGATAATACTTGAAGTTGATGAGGGAATTAATTTAGCAACTAGAAATAAAGAATGCTCCAATCCCAAAAAAATTAAGATTTTAGGTGAAATAAATTCTAGCTTGTAGAATGTCACCATTCAAGAAGAGATAAAATGTATAGGGATGTGAAGCGAATTCCTATTGGACAAGGATGAAGAAGAAGGTAGCATAATTTTCCATTAGGAGCAATAAGACCGCAACGTCTCTAATACAAATTTTTATCAAGAAGGTTAGCATCCTTAGTGATAGGAATCCATTAATTACTAAAGAATTTGGGAGGATATTGTAAACATCTTTAGGAACTTCACTGAATTTTAGCACTGCTTACCATCCACAGACCAACAGACAAACTGGAAGAGTGAATAGGACCTTGTAGAATATGTTGAAGAGCTTGCATCATGGACTTTGGAAGACACTAGTAGAAACACGTACCCATGCAAATCGCCAGACTATTGATGGGGAACCATTGACAAAATCCTACTTGGAGCAGATTTAATTTGTGAGACTTCGAAAAGATAGAGTTGATTAGACAATGATTTAAAAAATCAGCAAAAGTCGGAATTGAGATTTGTTAGGCCTTTCCAAAATTTGGGAAAATACGAAAACTTTCGTAACATGTGGAGCTACTGGATAAGTTGGCAGAAGTCTATGACATTTTTCACATTTCACATTTTAGGAAATGCCTTCATAACGCAGCAATTGTGGTAGAGACTAATCAATTGGGTGATATTAGGATGGAACTAATATCATCCTATACCACTACACGCATTATGAAGCACGAGACTAGAAAGCTCCACAACAAAGGAATTAGGTTGGTTTGAGTACAACAGGAAGAAAATCTGATGGAAATCATAGGGATTTCTTGTCCTAAGCTTTACAATGGTAAAATTTTATCTTAAAAATTGGTTGCATCATGGTTGCTACGTTAGATGGTAGAAGATGGTTGTTACACTTTTCATTATTACTTTGTACTCATGTAGAAATTTTTGCATGTTTAGGGTGTTTGCTTACGAACTTATGTGTCACGATCGCATAGTCACGCTAGGATTAAGCTCACTTATAGTATGTCAGCAATACATAATCACATTACACTTTTGATTGAGTATATAGTTGTGTATATTACTTGGTTTTATAACATGGATGTTTATTGCGTGTTACATAGTTTGCCCCATGGGAAGATTTCAGGGATGAAATCCTTTTAAGGTAAGGAGAATATAACACCCCACAAAATCAATTATAAATAAATAAATTGGATTAACTTAAATAAGATAGGTAAAAATTTGAAATTTTACAAAATTTGGAATTTGACCGCGAAATTTAGGTCGCTGCGTTCATGGTGAAATTCTGATCAATTTCCATGTATAAAATGGTGAAAAGGAAGCTCAAACGAAGAAGTTATGGGAATTTGACGTTTTCGGTTATAAAATAATTTAAATACAATTCAAATTCAAATAAATAAATAATTCCTAAATTTGATTTTCAAAAGTTAACGATAATTATACTTGGGGGTTAAGTAAATGTTAAAATTAACGTTAACGCTAGATTGCAGCTGAGGAAGAATATAAATTAGACAACAACTACAAATTAGACAACAATAACAAATAAATCAGGTGAGATAGTTATGCATATTCGTAATATGAGATGTAGTCCTATATGGGAAAATTAGATAACCCAATGTTCAGTAGCTCTAAAAGCGATGGCCGATCATAGTTATTGAGGTTCGATCCGTAGTTCGATCCTTGGAGGATCCTACACCACTAGCTAGTGTAGGTGTTTATTAAATAAAAACCCTTAAGTGAAAGACCTTAGGAATACACGGAAAATTATAGAGCACCCTAGGTCACATAGAGTAGAATTAAAGTCAATGTCTAATCCACCCTTTTCCTTTCTTTTCCCTACCACAGAAGTACATGACAACTAGTGATTGGCCCGATTTCAGTAAGTGAGAGGTGTGACCATTAGAAGAGTTGCTTATCTTTTCATTTCCTCTCCATATAGCTGTCTATCTTATCGGTACTTACTATTTTATCAGATTTTGCGTTGTATTTCTGTATACACTGTATTTCACTACTAACTGTTTTCTCGGACTGTGTTTTGAGATATTTTATGAGATTTCTATTTTCTATATTTATATTCTACTTCTTCTGCTATGATTTCTAATAGTGCAGTATATCTTAGATAATATATGTTTATTCTTAGTCTCTATAATGTTATAAAAAGCCGATAGCTCATACTTCTTGGCACCGAACGCGAGTCGAAATCACCCTAAGTTTTGGATTGGTGTGTGAGAGGTGGGAGTTATCACAAAAGGTATCCATGTTATCTCAAAGTAGTGCATATGTAAGATTGCTCCTTCCATGCCCATTGATCTGTTATCGGACAGTAAATTCCCTATGATACATCGCTCACTACTTCCGACGAGTTATATACTGGAAAATCTCAGGCAAATCATTCCATAGTTATCCAGCAACTGTTAGTACGCATCCTCTTGGTGCCTCCAATAATCATGAGTGAGTAATACACTACCGAATATTTAGAGTACGTACTTTGGTCTTAAGGTTGCATCAATATCCTAACCCCAAACATCTTAACTAGAAACATTTAAAATTATATGTTATTTAATATTGTGATAATTTTCTTGCGATTACACATAACATATCATTTAAGAATTTTCTATTAAATATATTTAAATTAATTATCTATCAAATATGTCCTAAGTATCATCTTAGTTGATGATAACACACAAAATTGTTCTGACTCCCTACTTTTACTAGGTAAATAGCTCATCTTTAGTGTTGTAATCCTTTAGCAAATCAAATATATGAAGTTTAAACATTATCTAATGGTAACTGAGTTTATTCCTTTACATGATTCACATGACACCCAGGTTTCTATTCTCATACATGTTGCTCATTCTCTTATTGCATAAATATGTATATAATTAAATTATATACATATATATATATATATTGATAGAGTTAGGAGTACAACCTAGGGGTAATAATGTAATTTGTTACATATATCTTACTCGATAACCAATCTTGTTCGAAACATAATGTGTTTTCTATCATATACTTGATATAAGGTGTTATATTAATTAATGCACTTAATTAAAAGTATATTTAATAGAAAATCCATAAATGATTCGGTTTTTGATAATAATTTCAAAGTGTTGTAATCAAAAGTAATTTATTATAATAAAATTAAATATACCTTTAAATATTCCTGGTCAGGATATATAGAAACTGGATATCGATACATCCTTTGAGACTAGAGTACTTAATGCTCTAGAAATGTTGGACAGTGTACTATTCATAGCTTCTTGGGGCGCCAAGGGGTTGTGTACTCATCAGATAAGTGTGGAATGACCCATTCGATAGTTTTCTATTGCTTAGTATAACTAGCGTTAAACGAAAAATATCTATGTGACAATATTACACAGATCTCTTCACTTGAGATACTATTGATCTTCAACGTGGAAGGTCCACTTTAATTATAGTTAAATTATGGCATGTCTTTCATCAAACGACTATAGTTGGGTTGAGTAGAAGCATTGGAAGTGAAACACTATTTAAAAGAGATTCGTCTCTTCAGTTATATGAGGTTAGTATCACGGTCAGCTGAAGTCAACCTAAAGTCAAAGTCTCTGGCTAGAACAGTTCGGTTAATAATAATTGTTATTATTAGACCAAGGACTTTGTGTTTGGATTATAGAGTTGAATATGGATGATATTGAAATTTTGACCATTACCAAAGTCTATAAGTCCAAAGTTATATAGTTTTGACGAAGATAATAGTCGCAACCGGGTAACACTTAACAAAGTAAACATAGATTTTCCCAAAACTAAGAAAGCGATATATTTGACCAAAATGTCACACTACCTACTAACTGATATGTGAAGATTAAGATTTGAATAATTCGATATTAATCGTTGATCAAATTTACACTTAACGAGCCATACAATCGAAACGATGAATATTCCTTTGACCAAATGATTTTCTTAATTTGTAATTATAACAGCCCTTTTTTCTACACCGTATATATTAATAAATTTTATTAAAATGAGAAGTGGTTTAAATTCGAATTCTGATGATTATATTTTCTTAATAGATTTTTAGTTAATTAAATTCTGGTTAATAAAATATTTTGTTGTAATAAGTTGAATTAAATCAACAAATTCTTTTCGAAATATTTGTTGAAATCAAATAAAATGTTTAATAAATATAAACTATAAGTTATAAATAATTTTTATATGGTTGAAATATTGAAGAATAAATTTATTTTGTAATAGAAGAATGATTGATTAAATAAAAATAAGCGAGTGTCGAATTGAATAAAAATTGTCAGTTTTCAAGATGTAATTTTTAAAATGAGGTATCAATTTATAATAGATTAAAATTTATGCAAAGACTAAAATTCAAATTTAAATGCATTAGGAATTAACTAAATTAAAATTGAATTGAAACTGGCTCAAAGCAATCTCAACCCAAAACCCATTCATTTATGTCCTTACTTTTGGAAACTTCCCTTTGCTTCCAGATTAAGCCCAAACATGTTTCCTTTTATTTGATTTAGCCATAGTTATCCCAAAGGGATTCACACTAAAATTAGAATTTGCGAATATTAAAAAAATGTTACGAGTTATCGTTGGTTGCAGACGGCTTTGGATGGTCACGATTGGTGATGGGCAACAATGTCGATCGCGACTAAGGTATGGGGCGCAAGGTTAGTCAATCTCAATATGGAACCTAGAGCACGACCTGTTGTGTGTGTGTGTGTTCAGTATTTTGGCATCGATCATTTGAGGTGCCTGATGTACAGCAGAAGCATAGTGACATGGGATCGTCGATTGGAAAGCAACAAGAATAAGCAGGGAGCGGCGACATGGTTGAGCATCAAAGAGATGGGTTGAAAGTGCGAGTGAAAGGTGGAGTATTAGTGATGTTGTTGACTAGAAGGAGGAAATGTAGGAACAGTCGTTGTGAGCGCAACGTTGGTAAACATAAACATTGTTCTAGGCTTGGCTGCATGTGAATTCGGCGGAGCAAATTATTTGGAGTCATGTTCGATTCTTGCATTCGTCGTTCCGGTGAGTAATCTCACTTACAACTATGTCTTATTCATTTTAATTGACGCGTAATCTCCATTATATTTGTTTGATTTTCTTGGTTTAATGGATGGTTCATTTATTATGTGAAATTAATTGTTTGTTGATGGTTGATGTTGTTTGAATTAGATGAAATTGTGTTGCGGATTATGATTTAATTGTTGCTACGATGGTTATTGTCAGATGGTTGATTTACGGTGTTTGAGTAGCAATTAGATATTTGTAAATAATCGAATGATATTAGAAATTGTGGAAAAAGAGGTAAATGAATTGAAAATTGAAAATTGTAAATTTGAATCAAATAAATTACTTTAAAAGTAAATGGTGAATTTTGGAATGACGTTTCATTTAATATTGAGATTATCGGATTAATAGAAAATTTGAAAGTGGAATAATTTTGGAAAATATATGGGTGGAATAATTTCGAAGATTTTGTGAATTATTTTTTTGGTAAATGACGATTTTTAGAAATTCTATCAATAAGTGAATTTTCAAAGGGATAATTATTTGTATATCATTGATTATAAAAATATTTGAAGCACGTTTATAAAATGGAAGTTGACATTATAGTTTTAAAAATAATGAATTACTTGAATTTAATAGATTGAATTTTAAAAAGTGATACTTTGTAGTAATTGCAAGATGAATGCAATTTATTTTATTTAATTCAATAAAAAAATTCATTTATGAGGATTTAACAAGAAGTCGATTTTTGGTGTAATATATATTATCAGTTTTGGTAGATTAATAGCTTAAAAAGATGTGTTTGAAATAAATGTGGATTTTAAAGTGGTAGATTTGAATTTGCAATATTTTATGGATTGATGATATTTTTTGAATTTGAAATTTTAAAGGTAATTGGAAGATATAAATTCCTTTAAAGCATTTCTATATTATTAAAGAAGGAGATTTGAAGTGAAAGTATTTTAAGATTATAAAATTAAGCAACGAGTTCGAATAGAGGTTTCTTTAAAATGAAACTAGTTTATTTTGAAGTGTGGATTTGAAATTAGATAAGAGAATCAAAATTATTATTTCAAAAGAGAAGGAAATAAATAAAAGAGATGTTTAGTGATTAAATTTAAAAGAGAGGAAAAAAATGGAGTGAAATACATTGAAATGAGAATCTTCCTTTCTTTAAATACTGATTAAATAATATACCGATGTATGTATGGGTGGTTGTTGATTTGTTTGTTACGAACGAGATGGAGTTAAATTACATGTTGTGTTGAGAATTGTAAAGTAATAAAATAAATAACAATGAATTGAAGAATGATTTAAGCGAGAGTGAATTAATAAGCGAAGTGGAAATTTAATTAATATTGATTAGTTGAGGATGTTGTGTATATGATTTTATTTCACTGGGAGCTATGGGATGTCCATGTAGGGTATATTTATGTACTCAAAACAGGTATAACGTTGGATAATTCTTTGAAGACTGAGTACTTGATATTTGGATATCAGTGAATTATTATACATTATACACAAATATTAATCGATATTAACTAGATTTCTGACTTTACATGTAAGGTAAATTATATCATTTCTTATTTTAAAGAGGGAATACGATTATCTCCGCTTTTGAGTGAACGAGGAGTACGAAGTCCCTTATGTAGATGTGATAGCCATAAGTTTCTGCTAGCCCATCCTAGCTTGACCGACCATGTGGTAGCTCCTTGATGGTTGGGGCAACATGGTTCCCTCGTCGGATGGTCACGGTATGCTGCCCGAGCCAAGGGGACAAAAACAAAATGAGGCAAGGAGGTTGACGATTGGAGCAAGGAGCGAGGAGGCGAGGAAGTGAGAAGGAAACGTGCTTTTGTTGTGCAGCAAAAGACTAGTAAGACCCTAAAAAAATTTGCGAGTAGGGTCTCCCTTTGCATCTAAGAAGCTATTAGGCTCAAGTGTAAACTTGGTTTCTGGCAGTAGCAATAACAACAACATATATAATAGCAATAACAGTAATGAAAATAAAACGAATACATTTAATATTACTAAATAAATATGAATGAATTGGTGTTTGATGTGTCCTATATGGTGTGTGCGATGTTTGCAATGTATGCTGTGTAAGATGTGCGATGTGTGCAATCTGTGATATGTAGATGCGTGCGATGTATGCTATATGCGATGTGTGATGCGTGCAATGGATGTTTGATGTATGTTGTGTGATGTGTATGATAGTGCCTTGATGTTTGATGGATGTTTTGATGTTTGACGGGTATGGGCGTTGTTTGATATGTTGGGGATGTTTTATTATTCCTTTGGTTGAATTTCTTTATTATGTTGTGGATGTGTTATTCCTTGAGATATCGTTTGTATTCTCATCGTTGAATTTAGACATAGTATGAACCATTTATTATTTGTATAATACTCGAGTCGGTCTTAGACGTTTTAGGTCTAAAGATGATATGACCAGGTTTGCTTATTGGGCTTAGTTGAAGGCTATATTACTAGATGTATTGTATATTATGTATTTGGACTCATGTATGTATATGATGTTGGATTAGATGTATTGGATCTATCTTGTATAATTATTTGAGATTTAGGTGGAATTTGACTTATTTTTTATCCCACTCAGACAGATGTGATGTATTATATTTTTATCGGTGCGTTGATGACTCTGCGTTCTTTATGATTTATTTTATATTGTGCATTCTTCTATCCTCGGGCAACATACGTATTTATTGCTTTGTACTGAGACTGTTTATATCAAGGTGAGTGATTTTTATATTATGTGATGTATTCAGTGTTGGTCCAAGGGAATATTCACCTGTGTACCATCCACATCGCCTCATTATATATATTACTCCAGAATTTTATTTAGTAATACTCCTTGGTAATATGGATATAAAGGTAACGTGTTACAGTAACTGTTATGAATTAGCTAAACTAACTGTTTTGAACAAATATTATTAAATATATTTATAATATTTATAAATATATTAATCGATCTACGATATTGATATGCGTTAAATTTGGATTTAATTGCGGAATATTTTATTTGGGTATTAAATGGGTTCGAAGCCCATGTGGGGTGCTGAATAATTCAACAATAATAGGGCATGGAGGCAGCCAAATGATGGGATAGATAGGCTAGGATTGATTGGATAAGAGGAAAGAAAGAGTAAGAAAGAAACATGGATCTTGATCCTAACTTCTCTATTCATTCCTCCTCCGTATAAGAATTTAGCCCCACTCACTTTCGATATTTTGAAGCCTCCATCTTAGCCTACCTCTGGCCAAAACTAATGCTCCTATTTCTTCTTTTTCAAAGTCAAATTAAGGTGTACTTACAGGCATTAGAGACAAGGTATATTCTTGATAATTTACGAATATTAATATTTACATGTAATGTTTATGTCATATATATTATACTATTAATTAAGTGATGATTTCAATATATAAATATATCGTCATAGTCAAACTGGTTGTATGTTTTTATATTTATATATGAAAAATTGTCATGTATACTATGTGCAACTCGGCTCAAATAAAAAGAATAATTTTTTATTTTAAATAATTCATATACAATGTTTATATATATGTATACATATATATATATATAGAGAGAGAGTTTATAATATAAATACTACATCACACTTTACACAAAACATGGTTATATAATATTTCTATAAAGTTTATAAGTATAATATTTTTTGAAAAAAAAATCATATACGTGTTATTATTAATTAAATAATATTTAAATCAATTAATAATATAGATTAATTATGTTAATATACATTATAAATTATGTTTTATATTTTATAAAATTTAATTACTATAGAACTTACTCTAGGCAAAAAATAAAAAACATTTTTTTATAATTTAAAATAGTTAAATTCAAGCAAAGAATTAGAAATTTAATTGGAAATTTAAAATTCAAAATAAGTTTTGAAAATATTTTTTTATTAATCTCTTAAAATATCCGTACGAATATTTTCAATAAAACATATTTTAAAATTAGAAAAATATTTATTTGCGTCCTACGCATGAACAGATAAATACATAATTATTATAAACATATTTTTTATATTTTACAAGTATTGATCTAAATTTATTATTATATATACATATATATAAATATTTAATATGTGTGTGTATATATATGTTTAAAAAAATATTTGTACACATAATATTTTCGGCTTTGTAAAAAGTATTTTTAATTTAATATAATATATAGATGATTTAAATATATTTATAACTATATAAATATATACAATGTTAATATTTCATACTCTTGTTTATAAATGTATATACATATATATATATATATATATATATATTCAAAATTAATTAAATAAAAAATATATAATATATATATGTATGAATGTACGTATTTGTAACATTATATATATATATATATATATATATATATATAAGTATATAAACACATATTTGGACAATATATTTGTATATTGGATGAGCTAACATGCCCGTTGCGATGTAAATCATAGATTCTATACACTGATATGTTATAGCTTGCACGCGATAATATGTTACACATGCACATACATACATATATATATATATGTGCATTTAATACACGTATTATGTAAAATACAACGTTGAATTAAATAATGTAAAATCAATTTATAAATTTAAATAACATAAAGATATTATTTAAAAGAAAATTAGAAATGTTGTAAACAAATTAGACTTTATAGGTCCAATAAAATCCAAAACAGTAAAAAAATAATAATTCACTCTTTACTTCCATTGTGGGCTGGTCCAGTTCGAACAACAGTAATAGAGTCCTATAGCCTATGAGGTCTAAATTAAGCATATTAGGGCTAACTAATTAAGCTTACTACTCATTTAGTAGGGTGTCCAAGAAAGGTAGTGTCTAGACTGGACTGTTGGGTAATCGAGTACTCTATATCTTACCTAGCTACTGGCCTGGCCCGTATAGTTATGTGAGCCCAAAAGTTGACCTTAATAGAAAAGGCCTAATTTTAATTAGGCCTTAATTTCTGAATTATTTTGAATTCAAAATAAAAGTTTTAGTAAAAGTTAAATTAGAAATAAAAAACATATTATAAAAGTAATAATATAATTTTCCAAAAATGCTTAAAAGTTTTATAAAATTAATTTCAAATATATTATTTATTAATAAGATTAATTAAATAAATTTATTAATAAATAAGTTGATTAATTATACACACACACACACACATGTATAATGTAAATGTAACATATGGTATGTTATCTTGAATATCTTAAGACAATATGAGTAAAAATGTGGGTATAAAAGAATTTTTAAAATTAATAAATGTTAATTAAAATTGTTCGATTAAATAAATTAATTAAAAGTTAATTAATAAATTAAAATACATATATATGAAGCATGGATGTATTACTATAATTGTAGTAGTATATATATTCAACATAATTTGTTATAGTTGAATAATATAATAATTAATTAAAGTATTAATTATAATTAATTTAATTAATTAAATGATTAATATAATATTATACATAAGAATATTATATAAGTATATCAAATTATAAAAGTTATATATTAAAATTTATATAAATGTACAGTAAAAGGTGAATCAGTAAGAAACCCAAATTGGACCTAATGGATAAACACATATATGTATACCGTGATTTTCGATGTGTCCGACACTTGAATCACGAGGATATTTCATAAGAAATATATTATTCCATAAGTAGATATCACTCAATTAAATATATTAAAGATTATGAATCCTTAAAATAAAGTTGTCCTTTACCATTTATGTATTAGTGGATTACATGCATACTCCTTAGTTGTTGAGCTTTCCATAAGCTAAGGGTGTTATGTGTATACTATTAATATATAGACCAGACGAGGTAAGATATTTATGCATATTTGTTGAACTTTCCACAAGGTTTGTATAGTATACTTAGGACGCCGCAAAATGGTCGGTATGAATGAATAATCTCTCTTTATTTCTTGAACTTTCCTTAAGGTAAAAATGAGATCAGGACAAGGATCACAAGGTTAGGTGTTGTATATGATACAATCGGTAAGGAGTTATCCATCGTTTATAGGAGTATGATTTGTTGAGCTTTCCTTAAAGTTAGGATCCCAAGATATACGAGTCCTAACACCTACTAGTGAAGTCAAAAGAATTCTATGTTTTGTCTTAGGGTTCAGAGAAACATAAAAGACAAGTGGGGGCTTCCATTAGAAAAATGAAATGGTAATATTTAACCCTTCTAATATTGTAAAAACATCTATTATGTATAATAAAATAGCCTACTTCGATAAGTTTGTGCATTAAATTGTAAAACATTTATCAATCAAAATATACAATGGCACTAAATTAAATATTGACAAAAAATATTGAATATACCTACCAATAAAGATTTACATCTTGACCAATGCAATTGCATGATTATACAGCCACTAAATATGGTCGTAACTTGGCCAACTTGGCCACTTACAAGTTTATTTTCCTAAGACTGTGTATTATCTTCAACGAGTTTCTAGCTCTAAAGCAATATAAGGATATGGATATTTGATCCATATACGATCATATATAATTGTTATATGGTAAATGGTCACATTTATAATGTACGAAACTATTATGAAAATAGTTCATTGAAATAAGCAAGTAAACTGTAGAGTGAGATTGTGTATTCAATACGATTGATTACAATAATGATCTTGTTGTGTTAAATGTAACACGGGACTAAAGGCTACAAGATAGATCTAAGAATTCGATCAGCGAGATATCAATTTAATCAATTTACGTAAAGTGCAATTTATTTGATGTCCTTAAAAGTTAGGATGACCAATGCACTTTTGTAGAGAATTCTTTATGATATTGTGGTAAGGATTATCTTTGAATGGTTTGACCATAGAAGGGAAATTGGATGTATAAGAGTGGATGTAATCTAAGGCACAGTTGGCATGAAGAGAGTAGATTGTCATTTCTATTTCACAAAAAGAAAATTAGAAACGAAAATTGTAAAGTGATAGTTTATACTTAATATTAGAATAATAAAGTGGAAAATAGGCACAAGGACAAATTTTCATAAAAATTTAGGCTGAAGGACAACAAGTTTCATTTTTGGGCTGAAGGACAAACTTTGGAAGAAAATTAGGCTGAAGGACAATGCTAAATACAACTAGCATTTTGTACAATGTAAAACTGGATATAATGCTAGTTATAATTAGCATTTTGTATAGTGTTTACACTGTACAAAATGCTAGTTGCATTTAGCATTGTCCTTCAGCCTAATTTTCTTTCAAAGTTTGTCCTTCAGTCCAAAAATGAAATTTCGTGTCCTTCAGCCTAAAATTTTCTCAAAGTTTGTCCTTGTGCCTAATTTCCTCAATAATAAATATGACTTTTATTCCAAAATGTATTTTTGCATAGAAAATTGTTCTGTATAAGATTTTATTTGAATTTAAGATGCTTGATCTGAAAATTTGTAACTGTAAACCAGTTACAGTAAATGAAACAAATAATTTTTATTAAGTGGTTTAAAGGAGCTTCATATTTCATATGTAAGAGAAAAAATATTAGAGCATGCCGTATAATACTTATTGGTTGCATCAAGTTGCGAAAATTATTTTCATAAAATGTACCGAACATTATTTATGAAATAATAATTATTTTTTGGTATGGACTAAAAAATAGATATAGTTTTATTTTAATAAGAATACTATGAATACTTGTTATAAAATAAAACTATAATAATGGTATTTGTGATGCATTGGAAAATACAGAAGTATCTGAAATTATCTTCAATTATTTTGGAATATAGACTAAGCCATAGTCTTGAGAAATAATTATTTGATTATATGATTATGAATTATATGCCACCGGTTAATTATATCTAAAATAATTAAGCTCTATGCACCCATTTAGTGGAAGCGTGAAAAGAGTTAATGAACTCTTTGGATTGATACATGTAGATGTATGCAATCGTAAGTCTGTTAATACCAAATGGTTTTACATACTTCGCCATATTCACCGATGAGTTATCATAGATATGAACTTGTGTATTTGATACACATGGACAAGTCTATGATAAGCTCATAGAATATAAAATAAAAGTAAATAATATAATATGCAACATAAATGATTCAGTTTGATCAAACCATCGAGTATATTGGAAAGAGTTCTGTATGAACCTAATATGAATAAAGCTTTAGTCTCAAAGGTCACTCCATCCTATAATACATAATGATGTATTATAAGGAACAATCGACTTTGTTGGACAAAAAACGCTTAATGATGAGTGAACTTGAGTTAAGTTCTTTATACAAGGTATGTGCTTATGAATAGTATACAAGATTAAAATTAATATCATCCAAAGAATGTTTTATAGACCATACAAAATTAGGGTTTATAAGAAACCCCGACATATAGTAGGCCAAGGAGTTAGCAGATAGTTCAAGTCGAAAGACTGCACGTAATAATTATATTAAAGGATCTTATATGAATTGTACCAAAAGAATTTTGGAAACGATGGTCATTAGATGACTAATTTATGTTGTGAACAAAATATATGAACTAATGCAAAATAAGATTTATATTAGGCAATATATAAAATGTTTACGAATGCCTATTCCATAGCACTTTTAAACAATTGTTGTTTCAAGAAAATACCAATTTTATACCGAAGGAATTTCTTTGAGAAATTATTGGTATAAAATGAATTTAGATACGGTATAAGAATAAAATTTCTTATAAGGGATGAAATGAAATTGACCGAACATAAATGAACATAACATATTAGAACGTCTAATGAGTATTACTATACATTAAAGACCAACTACGAGTTTCTTATCAATGTCAAGAATAAATTATCATCAGTTGTTTAATACAACTATTAAGAGTATTGACTCTATATTATGGTGTGATGCACAATCCAAAAATAAACTCAAAGTACATTATCAAAATATGATTTTGATATTTATGTGGATACGATCTATTGGCCGCAAATATGTCTTTAAGGGAAAGACAATTGCAGTAGGAATATCTGAGCCACATTAATAAGAATAATACCATGAATTTCTACTGTTGAAATTACATAACAGTTCCTCAGTTGATATGCTCAAGTTAGTTCGGATTTTACTCACAAAATTATGGCCTAGTATGACTTTATGTTTTGGTACATATGTATTATGACCGAAATTCTAAATAATGATTTATAGTAAACTTTTTACACATAATAACCAAAGTATCTTGAAGTCAATGGGAGTGATATTGAGTTTATGAAATTTTGGAGGATCCAAGAATAGATACAAAAGTGTCATTCGACAGATATCAAAATTAAGCAACTATTTTGATAGAAATATCAAATAGTATGGCTATCAGTCAAAATGCAGAGGAAGCGTGTGCTCGTAAGATAAAATGTTAAAAGGTAACAAAAGCACTTTTAAACCAAAAGTAATAACACACTACTGATTGTTAAGGATCTACTTGTGCTAAAATCAGCTTTAGGTGTTTTACATCGAATTTGTGAATGACGTCCTTTATAGCAAGTATAAAAGATATTGGGAATGTCCTAAGTGATATGAAAGGACCCCTTATTAAAACATTTAATACAGAACATTTAAGACGAATTCCTTATGCAATGATAATAGGAACTATCATACATGCTATGTGGTCTACGATATTGTGATTCGTTTTTATATTTGACACATGAAGCATGTATCAAATCCAAATAGATATCACTAAATGGTTGTATGATGTATTCTCATGTATTTGTGAAATACTAAAGAATTGTTTCCAAAAACAACAGATTTCTTATGAAGGAATGTTCGGACTCGAACTTCATATATGATATTGGGTATAATATGTGTTAACCTGTTTTTAGCCAAATAAATTTCAACAGGGATTAGATGGCCAAAATGAAGACAAGATGATTCAAGAACTTAGAATCATGTTTAGAAAGACAAAAGAATCGTACTTAAAAAGTTTGAAGGAAAATTAAGCTACATAGACTGCTCGGTACCGAGAGGATTTTTTTTCTTCTACTTTGGCCACCTAAAGGTCTTGTACTACGAGTACTACCTCAAGCTATCATCATCAAGTGCTTCTTTCAGGAAAAAACAAGAAATACCAAGGACTTTAGAGAAGAAAGCAGAAAAAGACAAGCGCTGTCAGGTGAATCATCAAAAAGAACTTAATCTTCAGGAAAAAAGAGCTATAATACATTGAATTAGAGGTGGAGGGGAGAAACAGATTAGATAAAGGACTTTCACCTAGAAAAAACAACTTAGTACCGATTAGAACCTCCTGGTGTCGAAAGGTTTTTGTTAGAAATTGGGCCTATCGTGTTCCCTTCTACACATTTGGACTTGCATCTGGACTTCATTCTACGTAGGCTCCTAAGTTTAATAGCGAGTTTCTCTATAAATATCAGCCCTACAACAACTGAAGAGTGGATTCACACTCTACATCTTTTTCCCTCTTATCTTCTTCCCCAAATATACTCTAGAAAGTTCATTGTAAATTTGAGACCCACTATACTATGGTCAGGTCTGATAAAATTAGTTGTAATCCAAAGAGATAACTTCTAATAACAAAGATTAAAGCGGAAGTAGGATGGAGAATTTGCCGAACCATTATAATGCGTCATTTTTCCGCTTTAAACTTTATTTCATTAGATTTGGTGCTTTTAATTAATCCTATGGTGTTTGTACCTTTTTTGGTGCTTTCACCGAGAAAGGGCCCAATTTCACAACCTAGAGCTGGGATCTGGAACTTGGAGAAGATGAAGAGACCAAATACTAGAAATAAGATTGGAGGAACTTAGGCAGAGCATGGGGCAGCCGGAAATATTTCTCAAGTTCTAATCAATCCATCTATATGACCAGAGAGGAGATGGAGGGAATGATGAAACAGATGCAAGATGGAATAATGACTCGACAACAGGAAAGGCTAAAAGAATTTTTCCAAATGATGGGACAACAAGGAAGAGTTAGGACCATTGGAATTCAGAATCAAGGACCATAAATTGATGCAGGAGTGGAACAAACAAGAACAATGACCCATAAAAAAGACCACTTGGTGTTGACAACAATCCTCTTGGCACCGAGAGGAATATAATCGAAGGCAATATTGGATTGATCATAGGGCAAGCTGGGATATCGAGATTAGATGATCCTGGAGCCAGAAATGCAAGACAGAACACAAGAGCACAACAGCCAAAGGAATATGTGCCAAAAATTCCTATAGGAACGAAGAATAGAATGAAGCCAAAGGTGCGAATCAAAATGCAGATGTGCAGCCAGAGGAGTATGTTCCAGAATATGTGCTAGAGTTCCCCCACGAGAGTAAGGGGCAGAATGCAACTAGTGGTCAAAGACTTCCGTTAGACGATGACAACCAGATGGATGAAATGATCAGAAAGATAGTTAGAGGTGGACTCCAAGACCAAAGTTTGGAATATGTATATAGGAATATATTTACCCGTAATATCCAAAATGAGAAGAATCCTCCCGATTTCAAGCTCCGAACGTTGGAAATGTATGATAGATAGACGAATCCAACAGTTCATCTAATGAGATACATCCGGCATATGGAGGTATTGGGTGCTATTGAGGAGGTGATAAGGCAGTGCTTCCTATTATATCTAATAGATTTAGCAACAACGTGGTTCATGCGGTTGGAGAATGGGTCCATAAGCACGTGGACCAGCCTATTGAGTAAGTTCATAAGATAATTTAGAGTTCTATCTCTCGACTAAAGAATGTGATGGCACTATCAAGCATGAACCAATGACCTGGAGGGACCCTCAAGAGTTACTTGAATAGTTTTAATGTGATAACTATTGTGGTTCATAAGCTAGATCTGTCAGTGATTCTGATGGCAGTAGTTTTAGTAGTGACAAGTAAGACAGACTATAAGCTTACTTTAGAAAGGGACCCACCATTAGATCTTACGGCATTCTATTATGAAGCTGAGGGATATTTGCATCAAGAAGATACTCAATCTGAAATCCTAAGATTAATGGTGTGGATCATGGAGGATTGTCCAAAGTAGGACATGGTAAAGATATAAGAAAATGAAGGGCTGATGACAACTTCAGGGAACCAAAATGACAAAGGAAGAAGTCGAAATTATCTTACTACACTGGTCAAACTGAGACCATGGAGAGGATTTACCTAAAAACCAAATCCCTTATCAAAGGCTGGCTAAGAGGGAACCCACAGATCGGAAAAGAAGGTTTGGAAAGTTACGCTTATTCCATGAGCTGGATTGACATGAAATGAACGAGTGCAGACACCTTTGCGATTTGATAGAAGAATTGGTTTGGAGCAACCATATGCAACAATATGCAAGGAATCGAACTGCGATGGTACAGCCAGAGTAGCCACCATCTACAATGGATGCATTAAGACACAAACAAGGATCTGGGTCGAGGATGGAGGTCCCATGATCGGGATGGATGGGAGTCTGGTTTATTCCTCACACTTTTCTTTCCATTTTGAGTAATTAAGACAATAATGATCAATCTCTAACCTGTGTATGAGATCTTGATCAGTCATTAGGCACGCTTTGAGTTTGATGTCCGAGATGAATAGATAAGATAATAATAACCTCAGACCGCTTACACATGTATGAGATCTTGATCGATCTCTAGGCGCACTCTGAGTAAGATGTCTAAGATGAACAATTAGGATTTTTGTTTGTTTTCTTTGATTTGAATATTTGATTTTTTTGAAAAATACACTAGAACTGATGACTAATATTGATCGTTGTAGCCTCATCCAAAGGGATGGGGTGATGGCCGCAAGGTGCAAGTTCCCTTGTCATAGAGCAAGCGGATGGACTTGTATGAAAAGTAAGTACCCTTACTGAAGAGTAAGCGGATGGGCTCACTTGGCCATTGAGTCCTCTTATTAGAGAGCAAGCAGACTAGACTAAATAAGATTTAGAAAAAACGAATCCTAGATTGGATAAAAAGATCCTGATAGATCGAACCTAGATTGGATGAAAAACGAACCAAAGATATCGAACAATAGATTGGATGACAAATAATTCAAAGAGATCGAACCCTAGATTGGATGCTAAATGATCCAAAGAAATCAAACTCTAGGTTGGATGAAAAACTGTCCGGTGAGATCGAACCTTGGAACAAATGTTAACTTGATATAGAGACTTGAATGACTTGCAACTGGATTGAAATAGATAAATACCAAGTTAACATAGGATGGTTTTAATATACAAAATGGTATCTCTGGAGAAGAGACAGATTGATCATGATTCGTGGCTGAGACTTAGGCAAGGACCGAAGTCCAAAGCTATAACGTATCTAGAACGACCTTTGGCTTGCAGGAGAATCTTAAGAAACCAGATGATTCACCAAAATCGAGGTCGATGATAGCCAGAGAGCTAAATTATTGACGATTGACTATTGTTTGAACTTGTTCTTGAACAAAGCACGCCTTACATTCGAAAGGGGTACTTTAGGAGGCAACTATTAACCTACTTTTTGGCTAAGCAGATTTCAACAGGAGTTAGAAGGATAAAATAAAAATGAGATGAGTCACGAACTCGAAATCATGCTGAGAGGGACAAAAGAATCATACTCAAAAAGTTTGAAGGAAAATGAAGCTAAGTAGACCACTCGGTACAGAGAGGTTTTTTCTTCCTAATTTGGCCTTCTGAAGCCCTTATGCTATGAGTACTACCTCGTGCTATTATCATCAAGTGCTTCTTTGGAAAAGTAGACAAACAATTATGAAGGTTTCATAGAAGAAAGTAAGAAAGCAGGAAAAGACAAGTGATATCAGGTGAATCATCAAAAAGAACTTGATCTTCAGGAAAAAAGAGTTTGGAATGTATCGAATTAGAGATAGAAGGGAAAATCAAATAAAATAATGGACTTTCACCTAGAAAAAACCACCCGACCTGAGAGGAGCCTCTCGGCACTAAAAGATTTTTGTTGGAGATTGGGTTATTGAGTTCCCTTATGCACATTTGGACTTCATTCTACGTGGGTTCTTGAGTCTACATATGAGTCTATCTATAAATAGCAACCTTATAGCAACTGAAGAGGGGATTCACACTCTATATCTTATTCACTCTTCTCTCCTTCTTCAAATATACTTTAGTAACTTAACTGTAAATATGAGCAACTAGATTATGATCAGATCTGATAAAATTAGTTGTAATCCGAAGAGATAGAAGCTACTAACAAAGATTAAGGTGGACGTAGGCCGGAGAGTTTGCCGAATCACTATAAAAATTGTGTATTTTTTCCTCTTCAGCCTTTATTTTATCAGAACCGGTGCTTTCAATTGATCATGTGGTGTTTATGCCATTTTTGGTGTAAACAATCTGTCAATAATAAATTCATGTTAAAAATCTTTAAATTGAAAATGTTTCAAATGGAAGAGATTGTGTTTGTTTCAATGAAAAAGCTAAGTACATTGACCTGAATAGCGCCAAAATAAACGCAATCTATATATTTAATAAATGCAAAAATTTATAACTAAGTTATGGGTGATTCCAAATATTGAGAATCTCATAAAAAATTTATATGATAACAATGTTGCAATGTAGTTCATAATAGAACTTAAAGCACACTAGAAGTCAAGAGGCATACTTCAAATTGTTCGATATGATAAAACAGTTTATGTGGTTTGGGGGAGAGTTGATAGATAGAGTAGATAATTGAAGCATAATAGCATACCCATTCATCGAGGGACTGGCCTGATTGGCTTGGAGGAAACCAATTGGAGAAGTTGGAATAAGATTTCATAATTGACTCCAAGTTCAAGTGGGAGATTGATAGTATTAGGGGTCTACCCTATGAGCAATTATGCAATTTGTTACATATAACTAATTCAAGAATTAATCTTGTTCAAAATAAAAGGTATTTCCTTTCTACTATCTAGTTGATATAATGTGTTATATTAACTAATTAATTTAATTTAAATATATTTAATATTAAATTCATAAATGGTTTGTTTTATGATAATAGGTACAAAGTTTGGTAGCCATGAGTAATTATCACAATGAAAATTAATATACTATTTTAAATATTCTCAGTCAAGATGTATTAGGAATGAACAATGATACATCCATTGAGATTAGAGTATGCAACACTCTCCAAATGTTGGGCAGTGTATTACTTATGGCTGCTGGAAGCACTAAAGGGATATGTATTGGTAGTTATTGGATAACTATGGAATGATAACTTGGTAGTTTTCAGTTGGTTAATATAATTAAGATCAAATGAAAAATGTCGACGTGATAAATTACATGGTTCTCTTGACTTAAGAATACCGTTGATCTTTAATATGGATGCTCCAGTTTGATTATAGTTAAATCATGGCATGACATCAATAAAACAACTATAGGTGGGTCGAGTGGAAGCATTGGAAGTGTACTATTCAAGAGAGGATTCGTCTCCTCAGTTATATGAGGTTGGTATGATGGTCAACTGAAGTCAACTCAAAGTCTAAGTCTTTGGCTAGAGCAGTTTAGTTAATAATAATTATTATTATTGAACCAAGGACTTTATGTTTGGATTATAGAGTTGAATATGGATGATGCTAGAATTTTGACCATTACGAAATTCCATATATCCAAAATGATATCATTTTGACGAAGATAATTAGTATAAATAATAATCACAAACGGAATGCTTAACAAAGTAAATCTGGATTTTACCAAAACCAAATAAGCGATAAATTTGGCCAAAAGTTCACATCACTTACTAAGTGACGTGTGCCCTTTAATATTTGAATAATTCGATATCAACCGCAGACCAAATTTACACCTAACGGGTCACACAACCGAAATGATGAATATTCCTTTGACTAAACGATTTAATTAATTTGTAATTGTTATAAATTAATTAAATTAATTAATATTTATGAAATATTAATGACAAAATTTTATTTTGATTTGACGAACAAATGTTATTAATATATTTACAATAGTTATAAATATATTAATCGATATAAGATGTCGATACAGTTAAATTAGATTTAATTGCGAAATATTTTCTTCGAGCTTTAATAGGGTTTGCGCTCCATATTAGAGTTGAATTGTGCGGCTATAATGGAGCAAATGGTCAGTTATATGATGGGCCAAATTGGCTAGGGTTGAGTGGGTAAGAAGAAAGAAAGAGTAAACAAGAAACATGGATCTTGATCTTAACATCTCTCTTCATTCCTCCTCTATATAAGCATCTCTACCTATTGACCTTTGACAGTTTTGAAGCCTCCATCTTGACCAACCTCTGGACAAAATCTAGTGCACCCACTCTCCGTTTTCAAAGTCAAATCAAGGTGAAATAAATCCTATTCAATAGTTGATTGTCATTGGCTTAGAGACTAACAATCTATTGGATTGGAAATCAATTCTAAAAGCAAATTTCATTATTTCAAGGTGTACATACGTGCATTGGATATAAGGTGTATTCTTAACTAATTTATCAAAATAAATGTTTACATATAATGCTTATGTCATATATATTACACTAGAAGTTAGGTGACGATTCTAATATATAAATATATTGTCACAATTAGATTGGTTGTATGTTTGTATATTTTTTATATTTGTTTAAGAAAAAATTGTCATGCATACACCTATATGTAGCTCGACTTAAATAAAATAACAATTTTTTTTCAAATAATTCAATATACAATATTTATAATTTAAATACTACATCATACTTTATACGAAACATGTCCATATGATCTTATATATAAAATTTAATAAGTATAAATTTTTGGCAAAATTATATATATTATTTAAATAATATTTAAATCAATTAATCATATAAATTAATTATATTAATATATATACTTATTATAGATTATGTCTTATGTTTTATAAAATTAAATTGTTAAATAACTTACTCTTGACAAAAAAAATTAAAAATCATATTTTTTATAATTTAAAATATTTAAATATAAGCCAAAAATTAGAATATAGATTTTAAAATTGTTTTAAATTATAAAACGACATAATAAATATTCAGAGTGCAAAAATATCATTTAGAATTTATTAGTAATTTAAAATTCAAAATAATTTTCAAAAATACATTTTTTTGTTAATTTTTTAAAATATCCATATAGATATTTTCAACAAAACTTATTTCAAAATTAAAATTAAAATATATATTTGAACCGTGCGCATTGCCAAGTAAATACAAAATTAGTGTAAATATATTTTGTGTATTTTATAAGTGTTAATCTATATTTATTATTATGCATATAAGTTTTTAATATATATATATATGTATGTATGTTTAAAAAACTTATATTTATACATATCGTGTTTTTGGCTTTGTAATTTTTTTAATCTAATATAATATATAATTTAAATATATTCATATACTTATAAATATATACAATGTTAATATTTCATACTTATGTTTATAAATAAATAAATAAGTAGCAAATTGTAGAATAAGTAGCAACACTATTAATTCCATTGTAATTAATAATGTTGAGATCTTTGATAAAAAAGAGTTAAATGAGGCATTTACTAACTATTACAAAGAAATTTTTGAAAGTAAAAATAAACATAGGATTTGAGCTAATTGAGATGAATTATATCCTAATGACACCAAGATTGATTTAGATGGACTTGATTTTTGTAACGACCTGATATTTTCAACCATTAGCATCCGCACATGTCGGACTTGAATTGCTCAAAATATCAGATTGTTAATTTAAATTTGGCAAAACTTAACATATACAGTAAATAAATCAATCACAGAATCACAGACACAGAGTAATACAATAATACGCAGCGGAATCAATAAATAGTAGTTCATGAAGCTACTATATAATCATCAGAGTTAGAAATAAAATACAGCAGAATGTCTCAAATACAGTGAAGTCTCCAATGCAACAGATGGCTCCTCTGAACAAATCAACTGGAAGAGCTGAAAGCTAAAACGATAGTCGGTCTCCAAGCGAAGCTCCAAACTCCAAAGATGAGTCTCAAATGCTGTATTACTCAGTCTGACCCGAGCGTAAAGCAAAACGCAAAACAACCGAGTCAGGATTTACATTCTTATATCGATAAATCCAACTCAAGTGAAATGACAACTGAAATACAGGTAACTCAAAGGATGTTTGGGATAACCATCCTCTAAGGATCCGTGGAACTAACGACAATGTAGAAATATACACTATACACCGTGGTCATTTCAAATTAATTTAAAACTTCAAAACCAGAGTATCATTTCCATTTTTATATATATTCCCAAATTTTATCATTTTCAAAGTTACGATTCAAATCAACTTAATTTCCAAATTCAAATTTAACTAAATCTCAATTCAACAAATTTCAATTCAATTCAGTTCCTAATAAAAAATTGCAAATTATATCAATTTCCAATGCAGAAATAAATCTCAAAATAAACCATTTAAATTCCAATATATTTCAAAGCTTTAATATTCACATTTTCAAAGCTAAATTTCATAGTTTCATATGTCCTGATTTAACTTTATTATTATTTAATCTTGAAATATTCCCTCATTATAATTCAATATCATTTAAGTAACCTTAAATTACATCTTACTAAGTATCTCCTTTATTTTATTTTAACATGGAATATTCATTAAGTCACTTAAATCCAAAAATCCAGTCAAAATCATATCTTTAAATTTCAATTTCCATAATTCCAAATCGATGTTTATTTACTAAAATTCTTGATTACATACAATTTCAAATACATTTAAATTTATCTTCCCAGCATTAACTTATTCGAATTATTACCAAAATCTATAAATTTAAATAAGTACTTGAGCATATTATATGTATTAAATCAATCTCCATTTAATTAAATCTATATATTATATTTCCATTTATATATAATATTTAAGAATCAATATTTATTAAAACCTTATATTTCTTTCCAAAACGATAGAAATTATTTTCAAAATATTTATATATGGACCAACGGTGTTTGTATATAATTTCTTATCATATGATCAAGTGATAAGGATATTTATCATTTCAATCTGTAATACACACACACACACACGCGCGCGCGTAGATATCCTTTCTACCCGTAATCCCAATTTCAATTCAATGAAAATCGCTTGGGTCTATCATTTCAACTCATAATGAAATTCTCCTATTCTAAAGTCCGTTCAGGTATGTATCATTTCAACCCATAGTGAATTTTATACGAACATGGAACTTGCAGAGTGATAACAGATATTACAATAATAATAACATGCATATATCATTAATAATAATATAATATAAACAACAGCATATGTGTCATATCCCATAGGTGAACAATTACATATAAATGCATATCATACATATAACGATTTAAAAATTAACAGTTAAATTTTAGCAACATATTTCAATTGTCGTTCCAATTAAAATCAAATTTAATAAATAAATGAACGTAAATCGTGAGTGATTGCTCACCTTTCGAGGCTAGTCAGATTTGACAAAGAAATGAGCTACAAAATCAAAGCAACGCTAGATGTACATGATTTGATGTAGAAAATAGGCACGACGGACAAGGCCGATAATGTGAGATCGATGAGAACGATTGAATCAGTTGATATAAATTGAACTAAATGTATATATAAATATAATATATATTTTTTCAATTCAAAACATGTATTTATTTTCAAATTTATATTTAATCCCATACTTATCAAATAAAATATATACATTTATACAACTTAAATTTAACAGGCACACCCTTTATACGTACCATACCAACAATTGAACATATCATAATTAGTCAAGCAAACCAAAATTTTATATATATTATATATCTAAACATCAAACATACTTCCTGCATACTTTAATCTAAGTTTTTTATACCTTTCAATAGGGATCTTAACTTCTACAAGAAAAAATAATTGAACTTCAGATATTAGAAATAAAATCGTTTGTGCACTAGTTCTTCTGATAGAGACTCATATTACTTACGGTTAAAAGCAACGGGGAAACCATGATAAATAATGTTACCATATTAAGTAAATGTGCTATGCGTGTCCTTTTAGAAATTTATCATAGGTAACTGATATATGTGAAGTAGTTATTTGAAATTGTAACAGATTTTGGAATTTAAACATTCAATAATCCTACAAAACATTGACACTACGCAAATCCTTTGATTACAAAATACTCCTACTAGTACATTATGCAATAGTATTTTTTGAATGTCGATAGATGTTCCAAGCCCAGAGTGAAATATTCTCCTTCAACCTAGTAATATGGTATCTACACAACTCAAAGAAAGGTAAAACTTCGTAATTATATTGCTTTCATGGAATTTATTTATTTATTTATTTTTCAATTTTGTGGAGACAGATATAAATAATAATTGGAAATATCTACAAAGTTTTAGCTCATTTTGAACTGCGTAGATATATCATATTTCCATGCCGTTAGAGGAAGTTGGAGCATGGGCTTGAATGAATTATATTTATAATCAACATTTATATGCAGCCTTGCTTTATTAGCTTACCTAAAAATACACAGTGTTTGACATCAACGTTTTAACATTTTCATTCTTCCTTCCTAATTTGTGTTGATGATTAGAAAGTGCAACCAAAATTTGAATCCTTGTTTTAATTAAAATTCATATCTTTTATATCACATGCATAAAATTTAAAAAAAAAACAAAGTGGACCAGAAATGATCTTGCCACAATTGATATGCATATTCATACTCGAGTTAACTCTTAATGTTGAGATTGAAGACTAACCCTTTTTAATTCTTCCTACATGTCTTTTCATCGTGTAATAAATTTTACCATAAAATGTATTAAGTATGAATTTAATTACAAAATTATATATGGTATCATTACATAAAAAAATAGATGTTAATTGTAACACGGTTCAAACCCAAATAATTTAACTGAAGGGGTTAGTCATATGTATAGCAAACAAAAGGAATTGTACAGATATTTGCATAGCATGAATCATAAAATAAGAAATGTGTGTATACTTTAAAACTTACAAAACCAAGGAAAAACAAAAGAAGGAAATAAATTTATTATAAAGCCATTACCTGATGTATGAAGCACATGCAATATAGAAGGAAGATGAACAAATGTAGTGAAAATTTGTGAACGCGAGTTGAAATATATATAGGGAAGTTCGCTCAAACAAGGGATGCAGGCAGCTGACGTGGTAAGGGAGATATTGCGTGGTTTTGAAATTCAAACAGAAGTAATTTCGTGATTTGGGCGAAAGAAAAATATGGCAAGCAAAAATTGGTTTGGAACGTTTAAGTGTCAATCAAAGATTTTATACCCATTTAAAACAATAAAGCAAAAGGAAGTGAAATAAATTTTCCCCCGTGAATGGCAAGCACGGTCAAAAATTTTCTTCCAAAAATCGCGGCTACTGATTTGTTTTCAGTAGCTAAGGTATGAAATTTATGAGCGTGTAAAAGATGCAGAATTTTAATTGAAACGTACGCTCAAATAATTAACAAAAGTAACGTGATTAGAAAATATTTGTTTCTTATTTATTTATTTCATATATAGTTAGTACAATATACGCTAAATTTGTAGCAAAAGTAACGTTTCTAAATTTATACGTTACTTATTTATTCTGTACCTATTTTTCATAAAATATACGTTTTAAAGAATATTCATTAGCTACGTACCATTTTATAATAAATCAAAACGGATATAACATTCAAATTAAAACGTGTATTTTAAATAGCCTATTTATACTCTATTAACTTTAAAATTTATTACTTAATTAACTTTTGATTTGTTTACATTGGTTTGATTTACTTAACATTTATCAAATAACTGATGTATATACGTAAAAAAGAAAACGTAAAATTTATTTCCTATATATCATTCAATTTAAAATTTTATTTATTAATCAATTAACTAAGAAACAAATGTGTATACGTATAAAGTTTATTTCCTTTACACAATATTAGTTACTTGATTTAAAGGTGTATAACCAATTTTTAAAAGAACAAAAGTGGAAATAAAATGTTGTTACCAATATATTCAGTTAAATTAAAAGCTTTGGAAGTTAGAATTTGAAAGATTTAAATTCCACTAAATGTTAAACTTTAACCAAAAATAAGAGTTATAGAATTAGCTTATATTAATAAAATTTTGGTGACTACTTATAATTAAATTTAAAAAAATTCAACTTTTTTGTAAATTAAAACCCCAAAGTTTATAAATAAAAGAAAAAAAATACTTTTAAAATTTTTGGGTTGTTACACTCTTCCCCACTCAGAATTTTTAACAAAGTACGAGAATAGAAACAACCAGATGAAAAATTAGACTTTGGGAAACAAATTAAACAATTTATTTAAAACTATATAATTTTTTTAATTAATATTTAATAGTTTGGTTAAACTCATTTTATTAAATCCATTCAATTATTTATGATATCAATTATTTATATGAAACACTAAAAGTTTTACTATTAAACCAGGTAGTATATAAATAGACAATATTTTAAAGATTATATTCAAAAGGGAAAGGAAGGTAGATTCAGGAAACAGAATATAGGTGAATAAATAAGCTGAGCAGATAAGGTAGATCCAAAAGAATAGTATCAGGCACGAATTGTAAATTTCAAACCATAAGAGTCTCAATTTCAAATATTAATACAAAATTTCTTTGTTGAAAAATACTTTTATAATAAAATACCTTTATATCGAAACAAAATTTTCTTTCGAAAATACTTTTATTACTCGATGTTTCAACAAGTTTATCCTCATTCTTGCAGACTCTGGTCATGCGTTGATCAGGCGCAAAGCTAGAATTCTTCAAGTACTTAGTAGACCTGTTTCAACGCTCAGTGAAAATACTGAAATTTTTTAAAAACAGATCTGTAAAGTACAATCCAAAAAATCACCTGGATCGCAGGATATAAAACAATGGTTTCGCCTGGATCCTCCAGGAAACATCCATATCCTTTAAGCATTCACTGCCTTGCGAATTACGCCATGATAACCAAAACCCGTGGACCGTAGGATACATAACAATGGTTACGCCTGGATCCCCCAGGAAACATCCATATCCTTTAAGCAATCTCTGCCGCATATGGCGGATTACGCCACGACAACAAAACCGGTAGACCGCAGGATATATAAAAATGGTTACGCCTGGATCCCCCAGGAAACATCCATATCCTTTAAGAAATCTCTGCCTTGCGGATTACGCTACCCCAAAAAAATGACCGTAGGTTACGCCATGGTAGGACACTCGAGTATCACATCCGGAAAACCAAAAATCAGAGAGAATAATATCGATAGAATGAATCCACAATGTGGCCACAATGTGGATATCAAGCAGAAGGCACTTTCCATATCATTACTTCGAAAATATATATCATATAGTACCTTTCAAATCCATTTCAAATATCGTATGTATATGAAGTCCATTATATATAAGATTTTATTTCAAAATTGAATACTTTCCAATCAATAGTATATCAAATCACACTTATATACACTTCGATAGTATAAGGTTTCACCTTTCAAATTAAGTACCTTTCTAAATCAATAGTTTTCATATCAACTTCTTACTTATACAAATCAATTTTATATAAGTTCGATAACTCTCAAATCAAGTATTTAGTTAAACAAGGTTCTCAATTTCAATTCGTTTCAATATCAGTTCAGTTTCAAAATCATATACGATTTCACCAAATTTTCTTTCAAATTTAATATCTTCAGTCTCAAAATTTCCAAAATAATAGGTTTAGAAAATAATCCTAGTTTTCAAATCAACATAATTTAGGTCAATCAAATTCATTTCCAAAATCATCATATAAATACTGGGTTTTAAATTCCAACCTATTTTGAAAAACCAAATATTTTTCATTATCAATTATACCCCAAAATGGTTTCCAAAATTTTAACTATCCCTTTAAAACCTTAAACTATTTATTTCTATTCAAAAGATCCACTTTTCCTTTTGCAAATTATTATCCTACATATATATAGTTATATAAAAGATGTTCCAAAGTCAAAATTTTAGAACTAAATTTTATTTGAAACATCTTGAAACAAAATTTTAAATTAATACAATTCAAAATAGTCTTATTCATTTACTTAACAAAACAGTTTCAAAATTATTTAATGTCATGATCCAAATTACAGCATTCGAAAATCGACATCCATACTCCACTGTACTTAAATGTCGTAGATTCAAACGTCGAAGTTCAAGTCGTGCCAGAGCTTATAACACAATTAAGTAAACAACACAGCGGAAGAAAAAGAAATGAATATCATTGATATACAATATTCGATACAACAATGATACAATATGAATAAATATCAGAGATACAAAATGACAATGCTACAGCGGAATAACAAATGATATAGTAGCAAAACCAAAAACTCCAAACAGCAACATCAACTCTAACTCCAAAGCACCAACCTAGAAATAGCTCGAACCACCATCAAATTGCACCAAGATAAGCAAGTCTCGTCCACGAATCCAAAGACTCCAATATCCAAGATCTCCAAAGAATACAAAGAGAAAGTTGAGAGCTACCGGATCGATATCTATATGTACTATCTGAAAAACCCAACTCTAGACTGCCCGTGTGGGAAAATAGTGGGCACCCAGAGTTTAGGAAAGGAACAATAAACTCGGGGTCAGTCATGGGACTGGTGTATGCAAACAAAAACAGTTTTATCTTTTAAAACAAACAAAAGAATGTAAATTTGAAATCCGCAATGCTTTTTGGATAAAAACCAAAGTGTAACGTCAGACACACATCCATACAAGTCTATTTCTGGTTCGAACAGAACCGAAGGCACTTCCGAAGAAGCCCTTACAATCCGGATAATTCCTAATCACATCCAGACTTCCCATCACAAAGGGTGATCAAATCTCTATACCGAGGACCAGTCGGTGCAGAGACATTCGGCGGGTTATCCTTTCGTTTTTGAAAAATATCCGGTCTTCACCACCGGTCTTCAAATGCTTATCCATATCATCGTATCATTATTCGGAATGGGTTATATGACACAATGGTCCTCTCCCGGCTAAACCGAATGATGAGCGCAATATTTAAAATCATATGGATATTGGATCTCGGTTAAGTCACAACTTATTATCCAAAACTTTTCTTTCAAATTGTTAAAGAAATTACCATTTACAATTGTTTTTAAACAAAAAGATTCATTTCAAAAACCCTTAATGGTTTAAACAATTTCCACATTTAAATCTTTTAAACAAAAGATTCACTTTTAAGACCCCTTTCAATTTAAAACAAGGTTTACCAATCTTTTAAACAAAGATTCATTCATAGCCTTCCAAAACAACTCCATTTCAAATTGGAAATCTTTTCATCAAAATTTTAAAAATTCTTTCCTTATATAAAAGCTATTGTTATTTGAAAACCACTTGTTTCCGTTTCAAAAAACCCGATTATATTTGCACGAGCTAAGGCCTTTAAATATAAACTTGGGTTACAATCAAATTCTCAAAGCAATACTTTTAAAATGATTTAAAATCCATATAAACACATTTATAACTTGTATAACATTTTTACGTCATAAATACCAGATGTAGAATTCAATTTTAGATATTAAATTCAGTTTAAATCAAAATTTTCAAATTTCAAATCTTTATTAAGTTATTCAAAATAACTTGCATTCTTAAAACACCTTTTCAAAAGTTTTCCACTTTAAACCCAATCCATTTCCAAAACCATTTGAATTTAAAATTCAGATTCAAAATATTAAAAAATCTGTGACTTAACCGATTTCCACGTGCAATCCAAATTTGTGTGTGTATAGTGTAGTCTAGGGGTTTTACACAATAGTGCACAACATCAATCATCACAGATATAACAATATCAATAAGCAATATAACTCATAATGCTTATCTTCATTTACAGATCATAGATAAAATAAATTTACAAATCACAAAGATTCATCATTACAATTCAATGTGGGTTTCGGATAACCAACTGAAATCTGACTCCCTTTCGCATCGAAATGTCGTTTTACGGGTCAAGAGGTTCTTCATAATCATTCAATAGTATATTCATCATAGATAAACAGCTCAGCACAAAGCATTACATAGCATCACATCACATATATCAATCCATCTCATAACATTCAATAGAATCCAAACACCCATAAGTAAAACTATTTAAATTATCTTATTTAAATTAAATCAGATTAATTACTTATGAATAAATTTTTAATCATGGGTAATTAATATTAATTAATTACCCTTAATTAATTATCTCAATTAATCCCTTGATTAATTACAAAGTAATTTAATCCAAATTACTTCCATCATTAAACATCTTTAATTACATGCAGTAATAATCAATTAATTACTTCCCTAAGTAATTACAATTCCATTTAATTACATTAAGTAATTATTTATCAAATCATCAAGTGTTTAAATTAATTAAACTTAATTAATTAACTTAAACTAATCACATTAACTCAATTAATTACATTAAGTAATTAACTCAATTAATTACATTAAGTAATTAATTCATTAATTACTTCTATAAAGTAATTAAAGTTAAATAATATCACAAATGATTATTGTTAATTAATCAATCTAATTAATTATTAAATTTAATCACATAAATTAATTGTTAAATAATCTTAGTTAATGACCTTCATTAACAATTTTAATTCTTTAATTACTTTTCTTAAGTAATTTACTTAGATTAACCATTATTAATTAAAAATTTATTAATATTTAATTACCAATTGATTAATCTCTAGTTAATCGCCCTAATAAATTTTACCAATCTAAAACGCTGGCAAAATTCAGCACAGTATACAGAGCAAAGGTTTGTTTTAGTATATTGCTACAGTGTTTTGCTACAGTACGAATTTTGCTACAGTGTTTTCAGGATCTCACATACTAAACCTAAAATACAAAATTATACTGGGTATTTTTACAAGTCAAGCATCTGTTTAACAATAAATACTTATTAACAAATCTTGTAAAAGAAGGCCCTAAAGACGCCTTACGATGGCTAAAACGGAAATAAGTACATGACTTAAGTTAATCAGTTACTGTTTCCCGATGCTATTCTTAACCCATATTCAGTATTTTTAATTTAGCATGTATTCCTTAAAATTACGAACACATGAGAACACACATATAGAGTAGGAGTAATTCAACACATAATTAAACTAGCCTGCCATTCAGGCTTATATTACACAATATATTACAAAATAAAAACTTACACAGCAAAATAAAAACCAGAAGAATTAGCCTTCTTCTTCAGTACACACTTATTTATTACACACTATTTATTAATGGCAAAAAGCTTGAAGTAGAGAAGAGGATGGATCGTATTGAGTCTGCCTTCTTCAATTGAAAAGCCTCCTATATATAGTTGAGGATGGACATGAACTTGTAATTCAAGTCGATTTACTTCGGATTCCAAATGCTTCAAATCCGGAAAAGCATCTTCTTTACTTTATTAAAGTAGTAGGTAGAATAGGTTACCTGTCTCTAATATGGCCACCTGTCTTCAATTATTAAAGTTTCTGGCCACCTGTTAAAAGCTTTTTAATCTAGCACCATTTTTGCTTTGTTTTTTCCCACATTGTGGGCCTCCTTCTCAAGTTTATCAAATATTTCGGCAAAGTCCTCATCATTTAGATCTGAATAATTATCATCTCCGGTTATGTCCTTTGCTTTTGAAGATGCCATTGACGTATCTGATTTCGTGTCTTCTTTGCCAAGATTTCTTATTAAATCCTTCTTCACTTCTGCAATATACGCATAAAGAATATCTTCTTTAGTGGCTGTCCCTTTCTGCATTTTTAATTTTCTGATGATATGTTGGAACGTGCGTGGAGCTTCTTTATGTTGAATCACATCTTCCTGCTCCCGATATATCTTTATTTTGTTGCTTATTTCAGATATCATTTCTTGGCCAAATAGTTGACCTGTGCTATTGTCAATCCTGGTTAATTTATCCCAGAATTTAGTAAAGAAACATCTTTGCAGACATGGGATTTCCTTTTCAGTATAACCTATTTCAGGTTTCCATTTCCATATCCAAGGGATGGAAAATTCAATAAAGAAATATATCGGACCAGATCCTGATATCATAAGGTATTGGTCAAGATTATTAAGCTCGGGTGAGACAACAACCCACTCAGAATATAATTCTTTTAGATTTTCAGGGAGAATATCAAGAGGTGGTCCATAATTTGTCCACCGTTCGTAAAACCAATTTGGTATAGGACGTTTATAAACTTCCGCACGGATTTTAATGAACCACGAATGCTTCCTTTTATTATTTTCATAAAGGAATACTTTATTTAGTGCTTCCACATAATCCCAATAATTATACTTGATAGTACCTACCTTTTTATCAGGTAAAAACATTTCCTTTTCTTTAAGGGTAGATAGCCCCATTCTTCTGGCAATATAAGCCTTTTGATAATTATTTTGCTGAAGCTATAAACCTTAGGATCTCCTGCATTAAAATGTGTTATTTCACAAGTTTCAGAGGCTTTTAATATTGCCTCATAATATCCTCTTTGTTTATATGTCGTAACAGCAAATGATGCTGTATCTAAATATCTCTGCATTAGGTTCCAGGGATCATTTTCCCTTTTTAGGTCATTAAATTCCAAAAGAATTATGACTTCCTTATGATGATTTTCCGCATATGTGGTTATACTCTCTTCATATTCTTCATCGCCAGTTATGCTAGCATATGAAGAGGATGTTGTTTGGCTATTAGTTGTTTGGCTATTAGCCTCTTGCCTTTTCTTGAATTCTAAAAATTCCTTGTATAGAGGATCATTAGAGCTATTACCTCCTGAATTGGTTAAACTTTTTGCTATCAGCTTTCTGTTACCATGTTGGGCCAGGATATTTCCTCTACCTCCTCTCCATGGGAAATTACCCCTTCCTCTAGGAATCATCTGCCTGTAAAATTTCACGAGTTAAAAAATCAGGAAGACTATTTTCTTCACCCTTTTTATAAAGGATTTTAAAATCAAAAGGTGCCAAATGAGCCTGCCATCTAGCAAACATTTGTTTTGACACATCATGTTTAAAATCTTTATTAAACATGTATCTAGCAGATTTACAATCAGTTTTTATAATAAATTTTTGATTGTATAAATCATCTTGAAATTTTAAAACACATTTTACAATAGCAAGAATTTCTTTGGCTATGGTTGCATAGTTTTTCTGACTATTAGTCCATTTTCCTGAATGAAATCTAACAAGATATTCTTGCTTTGTTTTTGGGCATATTTGCTTTAAAATTTCTCCAAATCCTATATCCGATGCATCCGTTTCAATTACCTTTTCCCAATTTGGATTTGAAAGCATCAAACAAGGCAAATTCTTTACCTTTTCTTTTATAATTTTAACAGCTTGAGTATGTTGTTCTGTCCATGGTCCTGGATTCTTTTTTAATCTATCTTATAAGATAGCAGCATCTGTTGCTAAATTAATATAATAAGAGGATATATAATTTAAACTACCCAAAAACCTTTGTAACTGGGTTTTATCGGTTATTATATCAGGAAACTTTGAAGCAAATTCTATACTTCTATTTATAGGAATTATTTTTCCCTTTTCGATATTATGGCCTAAAAATCTTACATTTGTTTGAAACAAAGACATTTTTGTTTTTGATATTACCAAACCATTTTGAATAATAACTTTTTTGAAAATATCTAAGTGTTTAAAATGGGTTTCAATATCTTTCGAAAATACTAGAATGTCATCAATATAAACTATAATAAATTCACTATACGGAATAAAAATATCATTCATTATTTTCTGAAATTCAGAGGGTGCATTTTTCAAACCAAAAGGCATTACTGTCCATGATTATTGTTAATTAATCAATCTAATTAATTATTAAATTTAATCACATAAATTAATTGTTAAATAATCTTATTTAATGACCTTCATTAACAATTTTAATTCTTTAATTACTTTTCTTAAGTAATTTACTTAGATTAACCATTATTAATTAAAAATTTATTAATATTTAATTACCAATTGATTAATCTCTAGTTAATCACCCTAATAAATTTTACCTTTAATTAATTTCATCAAGTGATTATACTGCAAGTATCAATTTAATTAATTGCTTAATTGATTTATCTTAATTACTTAATTAATTCTAATTAATTAACCTTGATCATTTAATTAATTAAGTCTTAACCATTAATTAATTAACTATTAATTATAAATTAATTATTGTTTAATTACTTAAGTAATTAACCCTATTTATTTATTTAATTAATTCTTAATCATTAATTAATTAATCACTAATCACCTAATTAATTAATTACTAATCATTTATTAATTAATATTTATTTATTTAACTACTTATTTATTAATTATAATTTAATTTAATTCTTATTTATTAATAAATCAATCCATAACTAATTAATTAGACCTTATACAATTAATTAATCTAAAATTATTAACTAATTTAACTTTAATTACTTTATTAATTATAGTAATCTTCACCATAAAAACTTAATTAACTTTCAAATTAAACTTTTTAAATCTTTAAAACTTTCCAAAGCTATTTAATAAAATTTAATACAAACCTTATTATTGAAAATCCACTTATTTTTTTAAGAACTTTATATTTCAATATATATAAACTTTTTTTTTTTTTTGGCAAGGCCAGCCGGTTTTATAGTGGGCCGTCCACTTTTATTACGAACGTAATAAAATTTGAAGTACAGGAGTAAGGTAGAGGCACCTTAACTACTAGAAAAAGAAAGAATAAAATACAGCACAGGAGTGTGACAGCCAGTCACAACTACTAAAGTAACTAACTAGACTACGACTGCTCCGAAGAGTAAGAGACACCAGCAACATCATCGACCTGGGAAGAAACATTCCCAAGTAGACCAAAGTAAGGGCGAAACAGAACTGCAAGAGAAGGATCATAAATCACAGCATCAGAAGAGTAAATAAAAGATCGATCCCAAGATGAATCAGCTAACACGACGGAATTAACCCCAGCATACGAACCGTCCAAGTCAAGAACCAAGGAGTCACCAGAAGGACTATAATAAAGGCATCGATCGTCCAATGGATTGTCAGAAACATATCTAAAATAAGATTTATCCACCGGGTTGAATCGCATGTCAGATCGAAGATCAACCCAACAACTCTCAGTCTCAGCCCAAACAACATGAGGCAGAGAAGGATCAGGCACAACAAGGGCATCAGAAGTAAAATCACCAGGAACAGAAGCTGAAGGGCGAGCATGAGTAGGCGGCGGATCAGGGTCAGAAAAAGGATCAGGTGGGGGAACCGGGACTTTGGGTACCCATATCCTGAGCGGAGGCCGTGGAAGAGGGATCTTAGGTGGTGCAGGGGAAACAGCTGAATGCAAGCATGAAGTATCCAAATGGCCAAAAGAGTGACAGATGGTACAAATGTCAGGGACCCATCCATATCGAACACGGACATCCACCACGTGGCCCACAGCAAGTTGGACAGGAATGGAGGATGGAAGAGGCTTAAAAGGAGATATCTCTATCAGAGCTTTAGCGTACACAAGCTTATCACGCGCAACAGTATTAGAATCAAAACATTTTAATTTACCAACATTGCAAGCGATCCAGTTCAAACCAAGCAGCGATTGGAGAGCAGATGGAATATGAGAAAAATATACCCAAACAGGGATAGAGAGAACTTGCTCACGGGCACTTGCAACAGTTGGAGACCAGGGAGTAATAATAAATGGTTTCCCATCGAAAAAGGAAGGCTCAGCTTCAAGTACACGACTGCGATCCTCAGGGGAGGAGAACAAAAAGAAGTATATATATAAACTTGTTTAAACTTAACCTTTGAAACAAATTAGTTTTATAAGTAAAAACTTGTTATACTTTGTTTTAAAACTTGAATCGTTTAAAAATCAAATTTCTCTTTGTTTCAAAACCTTTAAAAAACATTGTTGTACAAAACTAAAACCTGCTTAATATTAAAACCCGAGCAATCCACTACAATTTTTCGAGCCTGCTCCGAGTTCCCAAACCCACACTATTTCATTGTAAAAATTTAGAACCCGCTACCCAACAAACCACAAGACAATAAACACGGGCCTGATTCGAAAATCTTCGAACGCGTCTTCGAGTTTTACTTCAAGTTACTCCCGTTTTTCTTCTTCTTTCCCTTTTTATCTTTTAACCTGGTTTTGTTTTTAAATTTAAATCTTTAAACCTATTAACGCGCGAACGAATCAACAACAACTCGAGCTAAATCACCATCTTCCCGAACTCGTTCTCGAGACAGCTCCATCCTCTCAAAACCCACCGCGAACAACCCAAAATCCACTGACTAGTGCACGTGCACAGGTGGCCAGAGCCTCTCCGACCATCACCGATAGTCGCCGCAGGTCGACGATGACCTCATCATTCAACTTAACAACCCAGTTCGATCAATCTTGTCAAAAATCAAAATTTAGTTATTTGATCGACATTCTGGAAACAAAACTATTGACCCAAATGTCTTGCCTCCGCCACCAAAGATCATCAGCGACTCCATGATCACTATCAAAGCTCCACCGACAACCCAGTTTTCTTTCCTTACCGGTTCGATCGACCCTTGATCACTCGTGCTGATATACGAATCTGAGAACCAGCAACAACTAATTTTACTCCTAAAACCCTATCTCGACGCCGACCAGCCACCTTGCGTTAATAAAATCTACCATCATTTTTCTGATGGTCTCTGACCTCTAAGCTAACTATGGCCATGATCCCGAGACTTATCTCCATCTAGATCATCAGAATCTTCTAAAACCCCAATTATAGCTCATCTCGAAATTTCCAACAAATCTCAAGCTTAAAAATTTAGGTTCGATTATCAAAATTCATCTTTTCACATACGAAACAGAATAAAAAATTAAAACTTAGAATCCAGAGAACTTAATTTTCTGATTTGAAAAGATTATCACTATAAGCTTTAGTTTCCATAAATCTATTTGTTAATTATACTTGATTATATTTCTATAAATATGTTTTTGCCATTACAAACAGATTTCTTTTAGAAATCATAACCTAAAGTGTGATAGTTGAAAAGAAATTGATCTTTCTTAAAAGGGATCAAAGCCTGTAGGACAACAGAGATGTGTAATGTATATACACACACAAACATGCACAGACATATATCCATATCAGATTTCACATCAAATCTCAAGGATAATCACATTCATTAAGGTATCAAAAAGGATTAAGCTTCTAAAATAGGAGTTTGCTCACCTTGTACTTGGAACAAATAAGATAGGGTTGCTTTGAATCTGGAATCTGAAAACAAAGGCCTGGAAAATGCATTTGAGTTTGTTTTTCTGATCTTGAAGCTTAAAAGTTGCATTTGATTTCTGATTAAACTTTCGGTGAGAGGATTTTGCATTTGCATATTTCACTGATCTTTGAACCTGAATCTTACTTCTGCTATTGCCTAGAAATGCTCTGATTTACAAAATTGTTTCCAGACTTTTAAATTTTCCTTTTGCTCAGATGAATTTGATCATCCACATGCTTGACTAAGGTGTATTTGCATGTCTCATATCAGTATTAAGTTGAAGAACTTGCTTCTTTTGCTTCAGATTTCAGGTTGAAGTTTTAAACTTGCTGAGATGATCCTTTCTCTTGTTTGCTTTTCTTTGTTCAGGTTTCAAATTCAAATAGATTTTTTTTTGCTTTTGATTGCTGTTGAGTTGTTTTACTGTTTTTCAGATTTTAATCAAGTTGAAGTTTCTTGTGAATCAGATTTTCAATGCTTTCTTTGATCTGTTTTGTGGTTTCTTGTTTTAGGTTGAAGTTTCATTCAAATTTTTTTCTTTCAGGTTTCTGGTTTTAAATTCCTAAAACAAAAATGAGAAGAAAAGGTTTTCTTATTTTGTTAACATTTTATGTTGAAAGAAACATATTTTTGCCACTTGTTGTTTTGTATTTGCACTTGTTACCATTTTATTTAATTTACACTTGTTTATTGTTTAAGTTAATATTTTTATAAATGTCATTTGTTACTTAAATTATTTTTAAGTCCTTTAGTTTAAAATTTTAGTTTAAACCTTATTTTATTTAAATTTATGAAACATATTTACCTATTTTGTTTTCTTTACATTCATATATTCTTATATATATACATATATACAAATCTAATTTTACATCTTAAATTCAAATTCAAAATTTGATATAAAATCAATTTGTACTTATAAATAAATAAATAATCAAATACCTTTTTATAAATATATTTTTATATTCCATTTATCATCTATTTCTTTTAAAGTTCAAATTAAATTCTTATTTATAACAAATGATTTGAAAAGTTATTCGTTACAAATAAATATTTATATGTTAGTTAATATAATTTTTATTGAATTCAAATTCAAATCTCAAATTATAATCTATTTATAAAATATTCACTTTTGAATTCCAAATCATTAATCTTTATTTATTTTAAAGATAAAAATATTTATTTACAATCTTTATATATATTAATGAATCAAGTTATAAATCTTTTTTATATATATTTATTCAAATCTCCAAATAAATTCAAAATTAAAATTGTAATTAAAATATTATTTAAAATATTTATTTCATAATTACCAATTAAAAATTATATTTAAAATCATATTTACATTCATTTTCATAAATAAACAAACAAATATTTATTAAATTTTTGGAAAGCACCAGTTTAAATTACAATTAAATTCCAAAAATTAAATTTATTTACAACTTCAATTTGATTTAAAAACGGGAATGTTACAGATCCCCCCCTTAGAAAATTTCGTCCTCGAAATTTGAAAGGGAAACAATCAAGAACCGATGAAAGACAGAGAAATATCATTCCTATAAAATTGAATATCTATTCTGCATTTGGCTTACCAAATCAGAATATCAATAATGGATACAAGAACGAATCAAGATACTCGGGTCATCAGATCTACGAGTATCAGGGATATTGATTAGTTCTAAGGATAACTAACCCCTCGTAGAATATATCGACCCAACAGAATAAACAGATATATGGATGCAATCCAAATATTTTAGTTTAAAGAACCAAAATATATCTATCAACCATAACAATCAAAGCAAAAATTCATCCAAACAAACAATTTTGACTCATCTGGAGTTTGTGTTCCATGCAAAATCAAAGCTTCTTCCTGGAACTGCCAGGAATCATCAAAGAATTGAAAAGACGAATCAAAGGAGATTGATAAAGAAAGTTGTTTCCACTGTTGCAGGGTATCGACCATTTATAGTGGTACTCCCCTGTCCCCTATCTCGTCCTCTTCTTGCCCTCATACTTACTATCAGTGAATAGTAAGAGAATTTACTGAGGCATTCGAACGGATATCCTAGGGATTACTCATTCTAGGGTATACTTCACCCTATCACTAATGAGTTACTTAATGTGTTACACTCCTGAGCTAAAGTTTTAACCCTCAGCTCTAATACCAATTTGTCATGATCCAAATTGCAGCGTTCGAAAATCGACATCCATACTCCACTGTACTTAAATGCCGCAGATTCAAACGTCGAAATTCAAGTCATGCCGGAGCTTATAACACAATTAAGTAAACAACACAGCGGAAGAAGAAGAAATGAATATCATTGATATACAATATTCGATACAACAATGATACAATATGAATAAATATCAGAGATACAAAATAACAATGCTACAGCGGAATAACAAATGATATAGCAGCGGAACCAAAAACTCCAAACAGCAACAACAACTCTAACTCCAAAATTCCAATCCAGAAATAGCTCGAACCACCATCAAATTGCACCAAGATAAGCAAGTCTCGTCCATGAATCCAAAGACTCCAATATCCAAGATCTCCAAAGAATATAAAGAGAAAGCTGAGAGCTACCGGATCGATATCTATATCTACTATCTGAAAAACCCAACTCTAGACTGCCCGTGTGGGAAAATAGTGGGCACCCAGAGTTTAGGAAAGGAACAATAAACTCGGGGTCAGTCATGGGACTGGTATGAGCAAACAAAAACAGTTTTATCTTTTAAAACAAACAAAAGAATTTAAATTTGAAATCCGCAATGCTTTTTGGAAAATGAAACTACCATAAGGCCTCCCGCCACACACACAATGCAAACGCAGACTTCGAGGAGATTTCTCCTTATGATAGTCAAATATGCTTGATACGCGAAATCCATTTTATATTATTATTAGTGCATAGTGCAGAAAACCTTTCGAAAGTATAATATTAATCTTAGCCAGCATAGGTACCATTATATTATGCTTGCTATAGCTACCATTTTAAATGGCAGTTTCTACAACTAAAACCGTACAGGGCTCCTATTGTTTTGTTTGGATTTCCAAAAAATAGTCAGGCTAAGGAACTTCCTGGGCCACATGGGTATGCCTCTGGAGGGACGTCCCGAGAACCTAACCGGATCTCTGCTAACATAAGGCCGGGTTACCTCTGTAACAAGGTAACTACTGACACGAGTATGCCATCCCCTGGTCGTAACCAACCTTTATCCCGAGATTCGCCAACAACCACAAAGTAATAAATTTGCAGCAACCACATAGGTTAAGTATCTGAGATCCATACCATGATACCACCTCTATCCAGAAGAAAATGAACATACCCTCAAGGGGCGCTACCCCCAAATAACCTTGCTGCATTCTTCCTGTTTCGACCATTCCGGGTTGTGAAGTTCGACGAAGTCTCGTCCACAAGCTACACTTTTTACAAAGCCATGCTTTGATCAACAAATGATCAGCAGCACTTCATATGCCACATTACCAAATTGGGAATGTATCACTAGTAACCATCAACTACATAACCTCTGACCTCGTACGTCTCAGAGAAGGGTGTTAAGCTAAGAGAATAAATCTCCGCCACCAAATAGAAATGTATTTGATAAAAACCAATTTTACATCTCAAAGTGTAACGTCAGACACACATCCATACAAGTCTGTTCCGGGTTCGAACAAAACCGATTTCCGAAGAAGCCCTTACAATCCGGATAATTCCTAATCACGTCCAGACTTCCCATCACAAAGGGTGATCAAATCTCTATACTGGGGACCAGTCGGTGCAGAGGCATTCGACGGGTTATCCTTTCGTTTTCGAAAAATATCCAGTCTTCACCACCGGTCTTCAAATGCTTATCCATATCATAGTATCATTATTCGGAATGGGTTATATGACACAAAGGTCCTCTCCCGGCTAAACCGAATAGCGCAATATTTAAAATCATATGGATATTGGATCTCAGTTAAGTCATAACTTATTATCCAAAACTTTTCTTTCAAATGGTTAAACAAATTACCATTTACAATTCTTTTTAAACAAAAAGATTCATTTCAAAAACCCTTAATGGTTTAAACAATTTCCACATTTAAATCTTTTAAACAAAGGTTCACTTTTAAGACCTCTTTCAATTTAAAACAAGGTTTACCAGTCTTTTAAACAAAGATTCATTCATAGCCTTTCAAAACAACTCCATTTTAAATTAGAAATCTTTTCATCAAAATTTTAGAAATTCTTTCCTTATATAAAAGCTATTGTTCTTTGAAATCCACTTGTTTTCGTTTCGGAAAACCCGATTATATTTGCACGAGTTAAGGCCTTTAAATATAAACTTGGGTTACATTCAAATTCTTAAAGTAATACTTTTAAAATTATTTAAAATCCATATAAACACATTTATAACTTGTATAACATTTTTACGTCATAAATACCAGATGTAGAATTCAATTTTAGATATTAAATTCAGTTTAAATCAAAATTTTCAAATTTCAAATCTTTATTAAGTTATTCAAAATAAATTGCATTCTTAAAACACCTTTCCAAAAGTTTTCCACTTTAAAACCAATCCATTTCCAAAACCATTTGAATTTAAAATTCAGATTCAAAATATTAAAAAATCTATGACTTAACCGATTTCCACGTGCAATCCAAATTTGTGTGTGTATAGTGTAGTCTAGGGGTTTTACACAATAGTGCACAACATCAATCATCACAGATATAATAATATCAATAAGCGGTATAACTCATAATGCTTATCTTCATTTACAGATCACAGATAAAATAAATTTATAAATCATTAAGATTCATCATTACAATTTGATGTGGGTTTCGGATAACCAACTGAAATCTGACTCCCTGTCGCATCGAAATGCCATTTTACGGGTCAAGAGGTCTTCATAATCATTCAACAGTATATTCATCACAGATAAACAGCTCAGCACAAAGCATTACATAGCATCACATCACATATCACATATATCAATCCATCTCATAGCATTCAATAGAATCCAAACACCCATAAGTAAAACTATTTAAATAATCTGATTTAAATTAAATCAGATTAATTACTTATGAATAAATTTTTAATCTTGGTTAATTAATATTAATTAATTATCCTTAATTAATTATCTCAATTAATCCCTTGATTAATTACAAAGTAATTTAATCCAAATTACTTCCATCATTAAACATCATTAATTACATTCAGTAATTATCAATTAATTACTTTCCTAAGTAATTACAATTCCATTTAATTACATTAAGTAATTATTTATCAAATCATCAAGTGTTTAAATTAATTAACCTTAATTAATTAACTTAAACTAATCACATTAACTCAATTAATTACATTAAGTAATTAACTCAATTAATTACATTAAGTAATTAATTCATTAATTATTTACATAAAGTAATTAAACTTAAATAATTTCACAAATGATTATTATTAATTAATTAATCTAATTAATTATTAAATTTAATCACATAAATTAATTATTAAATAATCTTAGTTAATGACCTTCATTAACAATTTTTAATTCTTTAATTACTTTTCTGAAGTAATTTATTTAGATTAACCATTATTAATTATAAATTTATTAATATTTAATTACCAATTGATTAATCTCTAATTAATCGCCCTAATAAATTTTACCTTTAATTAATTTCATAAAGTGATTATGTTTTAAGTATCAATTTAATTAATTGCTTAATTGATTTATCTTAATTACTTAATTAATTCTAATTAATTAACCTTGATCATTTAATTAATTAAGTCTTAACCAATAATTAATTAACTATTAATTATAAATTAATTAATGTTTGATTACTTAAGTAATTAACCTTAATTATTTAATTAATTAATTCTTAATCATTAATTAATTAATCACTAATCACCTAATTAATTAAGTACTAATCATTTATTAATTAATCTTTATTTATTTAACCAATTATTTATTAATTATAATTTAATTTAATTGTTAATTATTAATAAATCAATCCATAACTAATTAATTAGACCTTATAAAATTAATTAATCTAAAATTACTAATTAATTTAACTTTAATTACTTTATTAATTAAAGTAATCTTAACCATAAAAACTTAATTAACTTTCAAATTAAAATTTTTAAATCTTTAAAACTTTCCAAAGTTATTTAATAAAATTTAATACAAACCTTATTATTGAAAATCCACTTATTTTTTTAAGAACTTTATATTTCAATATATATAAACTTGTTTAAACTTAACCTTTGAAACAAATTAGTTTTATAAGTAAAAACTTGTTATACTTTGTTTTAAAACTTGAATCATTTACAAATCAAATTTCTCTTTGTTTCAAAACCTTTAAAAAACATTGCCGTACAAAACTAAAACCTGCTCAATATTAAAACCCGAGCAATCCACTACAATTTTCCGAGCCGTCTTCGAGTTCCCAAACCCACAATATTTCATTGTAAAAATTTAGAACCCGCTACCCAAAAAACCACTCGACAATAAACTCGGGCCTGATTCGAAAATCTTCGAATGCGTCTTCGAGTTTTACTTCAAGTTACTCCCGTTTTTCTTCTTCTTTCCCTTTTATCTTTAAACCTGGTTTTGTTTTTAAATTTAATTCTATAAACCTGTTAACGCGCGAATATTGTCAAAAATCAAAATTTAGTTGTTCGATCGACATTCTAGAAACAAAACTATTGACCCAAACGTCTTGCCCCTGCCACCAAAGATCATCAACGACTCCGTGATCACTATCAAAGCTTCGCTGATAACCCACGTTTCTTTCCTTACCGGTCTGATCGCCCCTTGATCACTCATGCTGATATATGAATCTGAGAACCAGCAACAACTAATTTTGCTCCTAAAACCCTATCTCGGCGCCGAAAAGCCACCTTGACCGTTAATAAAATCTACCATCATTTTTCTGATGGTCTCTGACCTCTAAGCTAACTATGGCCATGATCTCGAGACTTATCTCCATCTAGATCATCAAAATCTTTCGAAACCCCAATTATAGTTTATCTCGAAATTTCCAACAAATCTCAAGCTTAAAATTTTAGATTAGATTATTAAAATTCATCATTTTCACATACGAAACAGAATAAAAAATTAAAACTTAGAATCCAGAAAACTTAATTTTCTGATTTGAAAAGATTATCACTATAAGCTTTAGTTTCCAGAAATCTATTTGTTAATTATACTTGATTATATTTCTATAAATATGTTCTTGCCATTACAAACAGATTTCTTTTAGAAATCATAACCTAAAATGTGATAGTTGAAAAGAAATTGATCTTTCTTTAAAGGGATCAAAGCCTGTAGGACAACAGAGATGTATAATATATATACACACACAAACATGCACAGACATATATCCATATCAGATTTCACATCAAATCTCAAGTATAATCAAATGCATTAAGGTATCAAAAAGGATTAAGCTTCTAAAATAGGAGTTTGCTCACCTTGTACTTGGAACAAAGAAAATAGGGTTGCTTTGAATCTGGAATTTGAAAATTGAGGCCTGGAAAATGCATTTGAGTTTGTTTTTCTGATCGTGAAGCTTAAAAGTTGCATTTGATTTCTGATTAAACTTTTGGTGAGAGGATCTTGCATTTGCATATTTCACTGATCTTTGAACCTGAATCTAACTTCTGTTGTTGCTTGGAAATGCTCTGATTTACAAAATTGTTTCCAGACTTTTAAATTTTCCTTTTACTCAGATGAATTTGATCATCCACATGCTTGACTAAGGTTTATTTGCATGTCTCATATCGGTATTAAGTTGAAGAACTTGCTTCCTTTGCTTCAGATTTCAGGTTGAAGTTTTGAACTTGCTGAGATGATCCTTTCTCTTGTTTGCTTTTCTTTGTTCAGGTTTCAAATTCAAACAGATTTTTTTTTCTTTTGATTACTGTTGAGTTGTTTTACTGTTTTTCAGATTTGAATCAAGTTGAAGTTTCTCGTGAATCAGATTTTCAATGCTTTCTTTGATCTGTTTTGTGGTTTCTTGTTTCAGGTTGAAGTTTCATTCAAATTTTTTTTCTTCAGGTTTTTGGTTTGAAATTCCTGAAACAAAAATGAGAAGAAAAAGTTTTCTTATTTTGTTAACATTTTACGTTGAAAGAAACATATTTTTGCCACTTGTTGTTTTGTATTAACACTTGTTAGTTCACCATTTTCTTTAATTTACACTTGTTGATTGTTTAAGTTAATATTTTTACAAATGTCATTTGTTACTTAAATTATGTTTTATCCTTTAGTTTAAAATTTTAGTTTAAACCTTATTTTATTTAAATTTATGAAACATATTTACGTATTTTGTTTTCTTTACATTCATGTATTCTTATATATATACATATATACAAATCTAATTTTACATCTTAAATTCAAATTCAAAATTTGATATAAAATCAATTTATACTTATAATTGAATAAATAATCAAATACCTTTTTATAAATATATTTTTGTATTCCAATTATCATCTATTTCTTTTAAAGTTCAAATTAAATTCTTGTTTATAACAAATGATTTGAAAGCTATTCATTACAAATAAATATTTATATGTTAGTTAATATAATTTTTATTGAATTCAAATTCAAATCTCAAATTATAATCTATTTATAAAATATTCACTTTTGAATTCCAAATCATTAATCTTTATTTATTTTAAAGATAAAAACATTTATTTACAATCTTTATATATATATTAAAGAATCAAGTTATAAATCTTTATATATATATATATATATATATCTATATATTCAAATCTCCAAATAAATTCAAAATTAAATTTGTAATTAAAATATTATTCAAAATATTTGTTTCAGAATTTCTAATTAAAAATTCTATTTAAAATCATATTTACATTCATTTTCATAAATAAACAAACAAATATTTATTAAATTTTTGGAAAACACCGGTTTAAATCATAATTAAATTCCAAAAAATAAATTTATTTCCAATTTCAATTTGATTTAAAAACAAGAATGTTACATTTAAATCATATTAAAACATACAAAACTAAACTTACATACTTTATCAAATACCTTATACTTTTCGAAATTACTTAGCTTGGAAAAATTAACCTTGATTTGGAAGTGTTCGAACTTTCAAATATAGTCAAAGAAAGCATATTTTCAATCCAAGAGTTGGAAATCAGCAACAAATTAGTAAATCAATTTTTATGAATAGAGTTATACTAAATCAAATCGGAAACTCGAGGATTGAACACCGGGCTCACTTCAAATCATTTCAAATATAAATATATACATCTTTCGAAAATCAAATCATACTTAGAAATCTAAAATCAAAATTGATTTCACAAAATCACTCGCATAGCAAAGCTACCAGAGTGGCCTCTCCCCCACTCTGAAACTCGAACATCAATGTCGATGATACGTGCACTCATCACCGTATTCTCCAGCGACAAAAGTGAGTTCTGGACTTCTATTTTCTTGAAAACTTCATTGAAATTTCTTCTAAATCGTTGGAATTCATTTGAACTCTTTTGAAATATTTCTTATCTGAAAAATACTTTTAAATGGTATTATTATTATATATTTTTGAAATCTCAAAACCAAATTTCAAAATACCGGAGATCAATTCCTCGAAATTCAAATTCAAAACCTTCAGCTATAAATCCTATTATATAATCGAATTCCTTATCAATTTTCAAAATTTCACATCCTTTCAAAATTTTCAGACTTTCGTTTTTAAAAGATATATAATCCTTATCGAAAAATATTTCACTTTTATATATAGAATAAAATCATAGTTATCAAAATAATAATTTCGGTATAAAACAGTTTCTAAAATACAAACAAAACCCGATTTTCAAAGGATGATTTAAGAATGGATTTCCAAACAAAGATAGGGATACAAATTATAGGGACTCTAATCAAATAGAATTCTGATCGAAGATAGGCTCGATCGACGATTACGTAATTAAATTACAGAATAGAAGATGGATATACTTATATAAATCATAGGCGACCTTAACCGGGTCAACCGTGACTTCAGGAATAAGATCGATGCAGAGTTCTAAGGCAAATCGACATTCGACCGCCAAATATAGAATTCGGCATAACCAAAGGTAGCAGCATCTAAACCGAGGATATATAAATCTTCGGTGAATCGATACTATTGTAAAGGAGTTTCACCCCTTTACAAATCATTCAGTGGAGCTCTGGGATACTCCAGAATCTAGAAAACACGAATAGGAAAGACAAGAATGGATTTGGAACCGAGGGGGATGTTCCAAAATTCAAAGGAGAACCGAATCAAATAGGAAGAGATTCAAGCTTGAACGAAAGTGATTCTGTAAATAAATTTACCATATATGCTAAGTTTGCCTAAAGCTAAAGCTCTGATACCAACTGTAACGGGTCGCGCCAGTGGGGTAACGCCCACCGTAACATACAATGATACCTGTGTTCTGCCTTTACGGCCAGCCTCTCGACTGCACCAGCAACCCCCACAGGGACATTTAGGAGTAAGAGTCATCCGCTCGCTACCAAACCAAATGCGAGAATCCCCTATCATGTTGCACCCTCCAAGTGCAATGGCAGACACATATTTCGGACTTGAATTGCTCAAAATATCAGATTGTTAGTTTAAATTTGGCAAAACTTAACATATACAGTAAATAAATCAATCACAGAATCACAGACACAGAGTAATACAATAATACGCAGTGGAATCAATAAATAGTAGTTCATAAAGTTACCATATAATCATCAGAGTTAGAAATAAAATACAGCAGAATGTCTCAAATACAGTGAAGTCTCCAATGCAATAGATGACTCCTCTGAACAAATCAACTGGAAGAGCAAAAAGCTAAAACGATAGTTGGGGCTCCAAGCGAAGCTCCAAACTCCAAAGGTGAGTCTCAAATACTGTATCACTCAGTCTGACCCGAGCGTAAAGCAAAACACAAAACACTCGAGTCAGGATTTACATTCTTATATCAATAAATCCAACTCAAGTTAAATAACAACTGAAATACAGGTAACTCAAAGGATGTTTGGGATAACCATTCTCTAAGGATCCATGGAACTAACGACAATGTAGAAATATACACTATACACCATAGTCATTACAAATTAATTTAAAACTTCAAAACCAGAGTATCATTTCCATTTTTATATATATTTCCAAATTTTATCATTTTCAAAGTTACGATTCAAATCAACTCAATTTCCAAATTCAAATTTAACTAAATCTCAATTCAACAAATTTCAATTCAATTCAGTTCCTAATAAACAATTGCAAATTATATCGATTTCCAATGCAGAAATAAATCTCAAAATAAACCATTTAAATTCCAATATATTTCAAAGCTTTAATATTCACATTTTCAAAGCTAAATTTCATAGTTTCATATGTCCTGATTTAACTTTATTATTATTTAATCTTGAAATATTCCCTCATTAAAATTCAATATAATTTAAGTAACCTTAAATTACATCTTACTAAGTATCTCCTTTAATTTATTTTAACATGAATATTCATTAAGTCACTTAAATCCAAAAATCCAGTTAAAATCATATCTTTAAATTTCAATTTCCATAATTCCAAATCGATGCTTATTTACTAAAATTCTTGATTACATACAATTTCAAATACATTTAAATTTATCTTCCCAGCATTAACTTATTCGAATTATCACCAAAATCTATAAATTTAAATAAGTACTTGAGCATATTATATGTATTAAATCAATCTCTATTTAATTAAATATTATTATTAAATCTATATACTATATTTCCATTTATATATAATATTTAAGAATTAATATTTATTAAAACCTTATATTTCTTTCCAAAACCACATAAATTATTTTCAAAATATTTATATATGGACCAACGGTGTCTGTATATAATTTCTTATCCTATCGTCAAGTGATACGGATATTTATCATTTCAATCCGTAATATATACATATATATACATACATACATACATACATATATATATATATATATATATATATATACGAGTAGATATCCTTTCTACCCATAATCCCAATTTCAATTCAATGAAAATCGCTTGGGTCTATCATTTCAGCCCATAACTAAATTCTCCTATTCTAAAGTCCGTTCGGGTATGTATCATTTCAACCCATAGTGAAATTTATACTAACAGGGAACTTACAGAGTGATAATAGATACGACAATAATAATAACAGGCGTATATCATCAATAACAATATAATATAAACAATAGGATATGGTGTCATATCCCATAGGTGAACAATTACATATAAATGCATATCATACATACAACGATTTAAACAATTAACAGTTAAATTTTAGCAACATATTTCAATTGTCGTTCCAATTGAAATCAAATTTAATAAATAAAAGAACGTAAATCGTGAGTGATTGCTCACCTTTCGAGGCTAGATAGATTTGACAAAGAAATGAGCTACGAAATCCAAAGCAACGCTAGATGTACATGATTTGATGTAGAAAACAGGTACGACGGACAAGGCTGATAATGTGAGATCGATGAGAACGATTGAATCAGTTGATATAATTGAACTAAATGTAGATATAAATATAATATATTTTTTCAATTCAAAACATGCATTTATTTTCAAATTTATATTTAATCCCATACTTATCAAATAAAATATATACATTTATACAACTTAAATTTAACAGGCACACCCTTTATACGTACCATACCAACAATTGAACATATCATAATTAGTCAAGCAAACTATAATTTTATATACATTATATATCTAAACATCAAACATACTTCCTGCATACTTTAATCTAAGTTTTTTATACCTTTCAACAAGGATCTTAACTTCTACAAGAAAAAAAAATTGAACTTCAGATATTAGAAATAAAATCGTTTGTGCACTAGTTCTTCTAAAAGAGACTCATATTACTTACGGTTAAAATCAACATGGAAACCATGATAAAGAATGTTACCATATTAACTAAATGTGCTATGCGTGTCCTTTTAGAAATTTATCATAGGTAACTGATATATGTGAAGTAGTTATTTGAAATTGTAACATATTTTGGAATTTAAACATTCAATAATCCTACAAAACATTGACACTACGCAAATCCTTTGATTACAAAATACTCCTACTAGTACATTATGCAATAGTATTTTTTGAATGTCGATAGATGTTCCAAGCCCAGAGTGAAATATTCTCCTTCAACCTAGAAATACGGTATCTACACAACTCGAAGAAAGGTAAAATTTTGTAATTATATTGCTTTTATGGAATTTATTTATTTTTCTAATTTTGTGATATAAATAATAATTGGAAATATTTACAAAGTTTTAGCTTATTTTGAACTGCGTAGATATATCATATTTCCACGCCGTTAGAGGAGGTTGGAGCATAGGCTTGAATGAACTTATATTTATAATCAACATTTATATGCAGCCTTGCTTTATTAGCTTACCTAAAAATACACAGTGTCTGACACCAACGTTTTAACATTTTCATTCTTCATTCCTAATTTGTGTTGATGATTAGAAAGTGCAACCAAAATTTGAATCCTTGTTTTAATTAAAATTCATATCTTTTATATCACATGCATAAAATTTAAACAAAAAAAACAAAGTGGACCACAAATGATCTTGCCACAATTAATATGCATATTCATACTCGAGTTAAATCTTAATGTCGAGATTGAAGACTAACCCTTTTTAATTCTTCCTACATGTCTTTTCATCGTGTAATAAATTTTACCATAAAATGTATTAAGTATGAATTTAATTACAAAATTTATCATTACATAAAAAAATAGATGTTAATTGTAACACGGTTCAAACCCAAATAATTTAACTGAAGGGGTTAGTCATATGTATAGAAGACAAAAGGAATTGTACAGATATTTGCATAGCATGAATCCCAAAATAAGAAATGTGCGTATCCTTTAAAACTTACAAAACCAAGGAAAAACAAAAGAAGGAAATAAATTTATTATAAATCCATTACCCGATGTATGAAGCACATGCAATATAGAAGGAAGATGAAAAAATGCAGTGAAAATCTGTGAACGCGAGTTGAAATATATATAGGAAAGTTCGCTCAAACAAGGGATGCAGGCAGCTGACGTGGTAAGGGAGATATTGCGTGGTTTTGAAATTCAAACAGAAGTAATTGTGTGATTTAGGAGAAAGAAAAATATGGCAAGCAAAAATTGATTTGGAACGTTTTAGTGTCAATCAAAGATTTTATACCCATTTAAGACAATAAAGCAAATGGAAGTGAAGTAAATTTTCCCTCGTGAATGGCAAGCACGGTCAAAAAATTCTTCCAAAAATCGCGGCTACTGATTTGTTTTCAGTAGCTAAGGTATGAAATTTATGAGCGTGTAATAGATGCAGAATTTTAATTGAAACATACGCTCAAATAATTAACAAAAGTAACGTGATTAGAAACTATTTGTTTCTTATTTATTTATTTCATATATAGTTAGTACGATATATGCTAAATTTATAGCAAAAGTAACATATCTAAATTTATACGTTACTTATTTATTCTCTACCCATTTTTTGTAAAAATATATGTTTTAAAGAATATTCATTAGCTATGTACCATTTTATATGCTAACTAAATAAATCAAAACGGATATAATGTTCAAATTAAAACGTGTATTTTAAATAGCCTATTTATACTCTATCAACTTTAAAATTTATTACTTAATTAACTTTTGATTTGTTTACATTGGTTTGATTTACTTAACATTTAACAAATAACTGATGTATATACGTAAAAAAGAAAACGTAAAATTTATTTCCTATATATTATTCAATTTAAAATTTTATTTATTAATCAATTAACTAAGAAACAAATGTGTATACGTATAAAGTTTATTTCCTTTACAGAATATTAATTACTTGATTTAAAGGTGTATAACCAATTTTTAAAAGAACAAAAGTGGAAATAAAATGTTGTTACCAATATATTCAGTTAAATTAAAAGATTTGGAAGTTAGAATTTGAAAGATTTAAATTCCAATAAATGTTAAAATTTAACCAAAAATAAGAGTTATAAAATTAGCTTATATTAATAAAATTTTGGTGACTATTTATAATTAAATTTAAAAAAATTCAACTTTTTTGTAAATTAAAACCCCAAAGTTTATAAATAAAAGAAAAGAAATACTTGTTAGAATTTTTGGGTTGTTACAATTTTCCATTTACGGAAGAGGAAATATTGAGGGTTATAAAAGATACGTCAAATGATAAATCCCCTTGTCCTAATAGGTTTCCTATATTATTTTATGAATTTTTTTGGTGTGCACCATTTCTATTAGTTGATCCGTCCTACTTTTGTGGATTACTTCCTACTTTAATGGTCTCATTTAATTTTTAAAAATTGATTAGATAATTCATATAATGTATAATTGCATCTTCTTCTCTCTTTTCTCTTCATTTCGTTACCTAATCAGGTCACAAATACATCACCTTACTGTTAATTAAAAAACATCAAGTGTAGGATGCCAAATTTGGTCTCTTCTTCTTATCATTATCATGTAGCATGAAGATGACCTAATGCATATTTGAGGTAGAAAAGTAGAAGATTGAGGTAACACGCCATATTTAAAAACAAGATTTTTCTTTTAAGATGAATCTTCTACTGTTTTGAGACGACATTTATAACAATACCATTACAACGATAAATCTTCTACTCGGCATATAATGCTGCTATTACAACATTTTTCACAGTAGAAGATGAATACGACGCAGTATGTGCTAAAATGATCATTGCAGTAGAGGACTGGACTCTTTATCTTAGTAGAAGATTCATCATGTACAAATTTCCATCATATAGAAAATCCAATTTAGTTAAAATATGTCAAACCATTTATTTTGTTCAACAGGAATATGTTTGAAAAGAGTAGGTTTTCCAATATACTTGAGAAAATCAATTTTTTGGTACAAATGAAAGTGAACGATGGTTAGTGTATTCAAGATTTATAAGTAATAAAAAAGATGGCGAGTGAAAAGATGCAACTATAAAAGAACAAGAAAACAAACACAACAATGACGCAGTTGATCAATGTGTAGATAATCTCGAGAAATCAACTTTTAGCATAGTAAATTTTAATTTTTGTGATTATTTTACATAGAATTTTATTTTGTTTTCCGACATTTAATTTTGATATCTTTGTTATCCAGAATGGTGAGTACTATGCTCAAAATATAAAGTACTAGACTTGGATTGCACTTTTGCGTTTCGAACTAGTAAGGTATGTAATTTTTTTTTAATTTTAACGTTACACAAAAGATACAAAATCAATGAATTTTTTATTATAACTCGAATCTTTAATTCACATGATGAATTTACTGAATGGTGCAAAAATGTTGGAAAGTCATGTGAAGTAGTTATTATTACTAAACAATGTGAAAATCCAAAAAATGGTCATAAAGGTTGAATATCATATTAATGTGAGTGAAGTGAATTTTAGATAGGATCAACAAAAAGACGCCTACTGACAAACAAGTGAAGGTTATAAAGACAGAAACAAAGAAACGTGGATGTCCTTTCTTATTAATAGGAGTTAAACTGCCAATGCTTAATCAATGGAGAGTAAAAGTTATATATGGACTTCATAATCATCCATTACAAAAAAATTACAAATTTTAAAAGATATTTATGTGTTGAACCATGACTAAAGTAGTAGGTAAAATTTTCTCAATTTATGTTGAGAGATTTGCAATCTGTGCTTAGTTGAACTGGTAGAGAATTTGCGATTTTATTCAGTAATAATATGTAATTTTTGAACAAGTTAATAACAAAGTCAATATTCTTTACTAAGAATATTTATTGGGTTGAGATATGACATATAGTGTTATCTAAGATTGTAAATGAAGATAACTGAAGATGAATGGTCACCAATTTATTCTTGATACATTATATCATCTCTTTTTTGGTTCACATACCATAAATCAACACTAATACATCCTCAGTATTCACAGACCACAAATTCAAGTACCGGAAAACTTGATCGTCAAGGGTAGAAAGAAAATAAAGACAGAACAGAATCTAACACGAATGGAATAACATATATTATTTCAACATATAATCTTTACAATGGAAAATTTTAAATACATTTATTAGAGTTTATCTTAACATTAAGATGGACCATTATAAATATATGTCCTTATAAATGCAAAATACAATAGATATGAGTGTGGTGGAAGTAGATAACAATCTTGAGAAGAATCTTCTAAAGTTATGATTTCTTCCAAAATGCTCCAAATTGAACCTAACTACTAGGCTGTTTGAAAAAATAGGACGACCAGAGTTTAAGGGAAAGAAAATAAACTCCGGATCATCCATGTGACTAGTGTGAGAAACTCAAAACACGAATATTAAAAAACAAAAGGTATCTCATAAGACTATGCTGCATATAAACACCGAACGTGTTTTTGCGTAATGATAACTAAAATATTTACAATGCAAAATCTGGTAATATTATTTTTAGTGAAATTCTTTTGAAAACACTTTTTAAGTAAATTTACATAATCTTAGCAGAAATTATTACATTATTAAGTTCCAGAATACTAGGCTCTACAATTAAAATCGAAGGCACTTATTGGAGAATGGATTTCCAAATAAATAACGAGTAAGGGACTACCTCTAGTACAATGCATTTCTAGAGGAATGTACCGAGGCTCAACATCTTCGAAACCTCTGCGAGTTAAGACCAGCCTACCCGCATACCCATCCGGTGGCGGTTAGCAACAAATACGATATCACCCTGGCCATTACTAACCTATCCAAGAGCTCTCATACCATACAGCACATATTTTTTTACTTGACATCATAGTGGGTGCAAAATAAATCTATAAAGCTGATATCATACCCTAATGGTAGCAAACAACTTGAAACTAAAGCAGCCCATGTTTCACTATTCCCCAGGTGTGAGGCTGGAGGTAACGTTTACCTTTCTTAGAACATTTTCACTTAAAATTCCACGTTGCGTTTTTCAACAACATCCGAGCTCGTACGTCTCAGAGAAGGGGGTTAAGTATAAGAGGAGTTACCTCTTACACCACCAAACAGATGTACATTTGTAGAGATCAATGCACTATGATCTTGGAAATTCAATGTCATATATCATCCACACAAGTTGTTTAGGAACAGGACAAACCGAAGGAACTCTCCTACCACATTTTGTCGTGCATTACCCCTAAGATTAGTAGTGAATGTTCCTTACATATGAAGATCCCAAAATGAAGGGACCACTCCTATTTATTTATCTCAGGAGAAACTCCAAAATTATCAACAAGCAATCCTTACGTTATGAAGCTTCTCGCCTTCAACTTTATTGACTTTAACATGTCTTCACTTTCGAACTCGTAAATTGCTTAGAAGTGGTTTTCGGATGGGGATCGCCCCTAATTCGACCTCGGTACTGTAGCAACCCAGAACTTCCATCATTCGCTATTTGTATATTTAACTGATTTTAAATATTCACAAGTAAATTTTATAAGCTGGATAACTTATATTTGAAATTTAGTGATTTAATTGAATAATTAAATTGTTAATTTAATATTTGAAATTGTGTAAATAATTTGAATTCGAATTTAATGTGAATGAAAATGATTTATAAAGTTGAATTAAATTCTATTTGAATTAGAATGATGTTAGTAAACTTTTAAAATTGAATTAAAAGTAAATTTACGGAAATTGAATATTTTAATATTTAATTAACATGTAAAAATACCCATTTTTCATACAGTATTGGATTTCGACAAAACCAGTTTCATTGGATCCGTAGTGTTATATTATTTTAGGATTTCAAATTTCGTGTCAATCGGATTTACGGTTTGTCCGAGGCAAGCTAAAACGCGTAGAAATATGTTTAAGTGAAATTTTAAATTTAAATAGTCGATTCAAAAACCTATCTTCCAAATACGATCGAATTGGCTTTTGATATATGCTCTATTGCATTCAGAATAGGGGTGACACATTATAAACGCTGGGCGGCATGGTTCGTTTCAAGTTCAAAAAATTTCCAGATGAATAACGTCGTCAAATTTTCTATATAAGGCCACATTTTTATTCATTTTGCACAAACCCTAACCTAGCTAAGTCTAACCACCAGTTATGTTTCAACGGCCATAAACATTTGATTGTCTTCCCTTAATCTCTTAATCCATTCACTTTTACAAAAAATGTTCAACTGCAATGTTGCAGAGCTCGTCGAGCTCGACCAATCTATACGGTTATGATCTGGAATTGCACGATGATGGAGGGGTTTTGGCCGTCGTTCGTTCATTGGTTGACCACGTTTACCGAGGGAAATAGGCGACTGAGCTTCAAGGGATCGTGGTTGTAGGTATGTGGCGTTCGGGGCTTCGACGTGGCATTGTTCGATCCTCGAATGGTCGAGTATAGGAGGAGCATAATTCGATCAAAGAAATAGCGGCTATGGGTTTTCATGCAAAAGAGTTAAACAATAGAGAAAGAAACAAATTCGATCCTGGATTTGAAATCTCGAAATCAACGGCTTGGATTAAAGCTAGGTTAAAAAAAATTGTAAATTATATTATTTAAAATTCGTATAAACTTTAAAATTGCATAACTTCTTCATACTAGGTCCATTTTCTACGAAACGAATTTCGTTGGGTTTGTATTAATGAGCACTACATTTTAAAACTAGTTTGTAGTTGATTAGAGCTAGTGTAAATTTTGGATACAATTAAACGGCCGTTTAATTTTATTGGGAATAAAACATTGCAACTGCTATGGAACCAAAGTGAGTACAACTCACTCTAGCTGTCTCACTGATATTTTTATATAAGTGAGAATAAATATTACTTATGATTATTGATGATTGTTTGGATGATATTTGATATATTATCTATATATTGATTGGTATTTGGATATATTCCTGCCAATTGGAGCAGATGAGACCCTATATGTTCCCGTGTATGAGCGGATGACCCTTTTGTACGTGTGTCTGCCTCAAAGAGGACATTATACACATATTCTAATATGTATATTTGTTGCAGGTGATAGGTTGGAGGGATCCAACTGGATTCCTCACCAATGTTGATTTTTATGTATAGATATTGCGACATATGCTGTTATCAATGGATATGTGATGATTTGGATGCCGTTATTGGTGTATTTAGCGCTGCTGCAGCATTGGGCCTATTATTGGAATTTTAAAAATAGTAAAGTGATGATTTCAAATAAAAAAGGACTTTCAAGTGATTTCGAAAATATACGTTTTATTGATTTTTGAATTGTTAAGTAAATGAATTTAATTTAAATAAATAAAAGTTATAATTTTTATGTTATAAAAATTATGATTTTTGTGAAATATATTAAAATGTGATTTTTGAAATACGAAGTTAACTATTTTGTAAATAATTTAAATTGAGGTTTTTAATTATTATAAATGGTTTTATATATAAGATTTATGAAATTAAATTTTTATAAATCAGAATGAAGGAATTGTAAAGGAGTTTTAGGAATGTTAAAATGGAGTTATAAATAGATTCTGTAAGTAAATAAGATTTATAGATTTATAAATTGATGAAATTATAAAAATAATGAATTCACCCAGTGTATTAATTAGTTCAGTATCATAGTATATTTTGGACAGTGTATAATCCTTCAATAAAAAGTGTATAAGTAACGAATTCGGTTAGGGAATTATATCCATAATTTTGGTTTTGACCCAAATAAATATGTTTAAAGAGAATGTTTTCCTTAAAGAACGAAAGATTTACTTAATCCTGATTTAAGTGTATGTAATATTTTCTAAGTGTTGAAAATAAATAGATTTGTGAAAGGTAATCGTTACCTCAGGCCTCATCAATCCAAAATGACCAAAACATGGTTAGATACAGCAAGGCTAAGTGGGTCGCTCCTAAGTAGGATATGATCATCCTCTTCTGGTTATATCTTTACAAGCTATGACGTCTTGTATCTGATTATTATGGTTTGTATGCTTCGAGTGCCCTCAGTAAAGATCGGTAACGACCGAAGATGATATATTCGGTACCATCTAGTTATAGAGGTGGGTCGGTCTTGTGTTGGTAGAGGATCTTCTGTGATGGTCCTCGGTGCAATTCTCTAGTGACGTACTGCCGAAAGGTAGTCCCTTCACATGGCCATTTGTATGGAAATCCAAACTCCACTACGTACCTACCATTTTATTTGTAGAGTCTAGTACGCTGGAATTCAATAATGGTAACAATTTTGGCTATTTTGATTATTATTTGTATGCTAGACACTAGTATAATATAAGAGGATTCGATATGAAATGTTTTAGTTATCGTAAGATAAAAACATGTCAATGTTTATGTGTGGGCATGTCTTACGAGATACTTTTGTTTTGATAAAGGAAAAGTTTGGTAATTTAATAAATTCAGTTGAATGTGTTTCTCACGTTGGTTTACCATACTGATCCGGACGTTCTACCCTTTCAATGCTCGGGTCAAACAAAGTATATTTACAGGTTCATATTTGGTGCTATTGGAGCTTCAGCAGGAAAGCTGGATATCTTCATTTTGTATACACGTATCTGTTTTGATTATCCGCTGCCAGTTGTTGTATATTATCGGCATTTGTGAGGACGGCTTATTATAACTGTCCGGGCTGATAATTAGTGATTGATTGTTGACCTTTGATTGATGTAGGTATGTACAGTTTCTGTTTTGTAAAGATCATTGATATGGTATTATATGTTTTCCGCTGCGACGTGAGATTCTGTATTGTTCTGTTTAGTTTTATCTTCTCTCTTTCTTCTCTTCTCTTCTTCTCTCTCCTTTTCTTTCTCTTGACTTCCCGTCATTCTGTGCTTTTTGTGTCGGACATGTGGGGTTTATTGTCGATTCAAAGGGTATGGATTTGCGGGTCGTCACACGTGGTATCAGAGCTTAGATTTTGTATATTCCTAAGCTTTGCTATGTACTCGGTATAGATAGGGACAGTAGCACCCTAGATTGAGTTTGAGTATATTATATATATAAGCGTGTATTTGTTAGTGATTATAAAATGTTTTATATTGCGTTTTCCTATCCGTGGAGTTGTTTGTGAATTCTGTTTGGCATGTGGTATGCCATGTTATCGATAGGAATTTTTCTAAACACTTAAACCAGGCAATTCGACATAGTGTCATTTTAAATTGGGTAAATGAAATAATTTTACCTCGATTGTATTTTATATATAAAGGATTAATTTTTCAAAAATTATTGAAGTGTGTATAAATTGATCATTTGGTTGTTTGAAAATAAAAATATATATCAGTTAATAAAAGCTGTTTGAATAATCTAAATAAAAGCAACAATTGTAAAAGTATAAATTATATAAGCAAATGAATTATAAAGTATGGAATTATAATTAATATGATTTACAATTGTGAAATAATCTTATATATAAGAACTAAAATTATACGAATATATTTATAAATATGAGTTATAAATAAAGATGAATTTAAACTAAGAATTTGATAAATTTGAATTCTATTTATTTTGAAAGTTATTTTTCAAAAGTTAAAGAGGTCATATTATTATAAATCTAAATAAGATAAATTAATTTGGAATAATCTTATATAAGTAAAGTGAAATAGTGAAATTATATAAGTAAAATAATTTATAAATGTGATTTATAAATAATAAAAGGATTTTTAAAATTAAATAACTGGAAAATAATAAAGTCAATGACTGCAGCATCGTCAGTATCATTTTCGAGTTTCTATGTGATTGATTTGCTACCATAGTAAATTTAAATTGAAATTTTATTGTGATAAACAAATTTGAATTTAAAATGCAAGTTGGAATTGATAAGTAAAATGAGTTTTGGGCTTATAATATGAAATATTAAAAAAATGTAACTTTGGTAAAGTGAAATAAATTTGAGTTAGAATAAAATGTATGATTTGAAATTTAACTAAAGCAAAGTTGAATAATTTGAACTGGATTAGATAAGTTTTTGAAATGGAAATTAAATTGATCTTCAGATAGTAAAGTGATATATATATATATATATATATATATATATAAATTTGGAAGTTTGAATAAATAAGTTGTATAATTTATAAAGTGAGAAAATGTAAGTAAAACCAATAGTTAAAATAGTTAAACAATTTTGGTTAATCAAAACAAAATATGAATTTGAATAGTGATCCGAATTTGACTCAAGTAAAGGTTAAATATAATGTTGAATTAGAAGAAAATTTAGATTTGTTGATTATAAAATGTTAAGAAATAGAAGTTGAATTAAATTAGAGGTGAACTTAAGTTGTTTAGTGAAAGTAAATGTAAATGAAGATGAAATGAAACATAGCTTAAGTAATGTTGAATGAAGTTGATTTGATATTAAAATGAATATGAAAAGTAAAGTTGAATAATAAGAAGTTAATGAAATGAAGTAGTTAAATGAATATGAATTTGAGTTACATAAAGAAATTCAATTTAATTGGATAAGTGAATTAGTGAATAAACATGAATGTTGAGAGTAAATTAAATAAATTTGGTTATATTGAATATGCATTGGTTGTTAGATGAATTTTAGTTGATTTGTATAGAAATTCATTAAATGTTAACGAAATTGAAAGCTAAATAATTGAATCCAAATTGGAAGTGAAGTAAATCTAAATAGAATTTAATTTGATTTGAATCGAAAGTGAACAAACTTGAATATAAATTAGTTAATGTAAACTAATTGAATATAAATGAACGAATGTTAGTAAAATCCAATATTAATGAACTAAATGTGATTAACTTGAAAATCAATTCAATGAATATTAATGAGAAGTAAATTTATATTGATTTGGTTATAGATTTATTGGATAGTTGTTGGATGTTAGTTGGATGATAGTTGTTTGATGGTTGGATTTGTTTTTTTATTGCATTTGCTGTATTGGCATATATAGCTGTTGTAAGTGGTATATTTGTATATTGATATTAATTTTCATGTATACATGTTTCTCATTGTTTATTGAGTGTTTATAGGTGCGTATGGTGCTTGCTTCGCATTTGGAGCTCGCTTTAATGCTATATTAGTCGTATATGCTCGCTAATAATATATAAGGTACATATCTCGGATTACATATCGTACTTTTATATTTTTTCCCCATGGGATGCCTCATCCTCGAAGATGAGATGTATATTTTTGATACATACATACATTTATATATACATACATACATATATATATATATGTTCTGATTCTACTACGATCGAACCGCGCAAGTGAGACGTTGACGATTTTTTTTGAAAGTTTAAGGCGTTAGAAAATTTTGAGATTTTGGAAAAAAATTTGATAACATAAATTTTGGCTTTGAGTTATAATTTGAAATGAAATTAGTTGCTTTTAAAAAGATAACTAAATAGAATTTGAAAACTTAAAAAAGTTTTTATAAGAAGTTTAACTAAATAAATTTTCAAAAGTTAAAAGGTTCAAATAATGTTGGTAATCTAATTTGAACGAATTGTTTTTGAAAAGTTAATGAATTTTGTAAATTTTTCTTACTTGGTAATTTCGAGGACGAAATTCTTTTAAGTAGTGGAGAATGTAACAACCTAGAATTTCCATCATTCGATATTCGTATATTTAATTGATTTTAAATATTCATAAGTAAATTTTATAAGTTGGATAACTTATATTTGAAATATAATGATCTAATTGAATAACTAAATTGTTAATTTAATATTTGAAATTGTGTAAATAATTTGATTTGAATTATAATGATGTTAGTAAACTTTTAAAATTGAATTAAAAGTAAATTTATAGAAATTGAATATTTTAGAATTTAATTAGCGTGTAAAAATAGCCATTTTTCATACAATCTCAGATTTCAACGAAATAAGTTTTATTGGATTTGAAATGTTATATTATTATAGGATTTCAAATTTTGTGTCAATCGGATTTACGGTTTGTCCGGGGCAAGCTAAATTGCATAGAAATATGTTTAAGTGAAATTCTAAATTTAAATAGTCGATTCGAAAACATGTCTTCCAAATACGATCGAATTGGCTTCCGGTATATATTCCATTATGTTCGGAATAGGGGTAAAAACATTATAAACACCAAGCGGCATGCTTCATTTCGAGTTCGAAATTTTTTCGGATGAATAGTATCGTCAAATTTTCTATATAAGGCCATGTTTTTATTCATTTTGCACAAACCCCAACCTATCTAGGTGTAACAGCCCGCAAATCCGTATCCCTTGAGTCAACACTATTCTACATTCATCAACTCAAGTTGTACAGAAATACGAACCATTTGGGTTAAAGAAGAAGAGGTATAAGAAGTAAATAGAAATTAACAATAGAATCTAACCATCGCAGCGGAATAAAATATAATAGATAATAAATGGTCTTTACTCAAAAATAAAATATCTTTGTTTATATATTACATCATCAGAGTACATCAATCACAGTTCAACATCAATATCATACAATGGATACTCAACAACTCAACACAGCGGAATATACATATATAAACAAGTACGGAAGTACGTATCGTCATCCTGCTCGTCTCCTGAGCTCCACAGCATCATATCTTGTATTCTATAATACTCGGTCTGACCCGAGAATTACAGTTAAATAACACCCGAGTCAGTCTAGAAAAACAGCGTGAGAAAATCACACCAAATCGATTATTAAAGTTTTAAAAAAATCCTTTGAAAATAAAAGAATCTCGTAAGACCACGCCACAAATAAACATGTCGGGTTTTTACCTTACGATAGCTAAAACAATTTTTATAGAAATCCTCTGATATTATAATAGGGTCTATATATAAATACTTATAAAATAGCCGAAATTGTTACATTACTAAATTCCATCTACTAGCCACAGAGTGGGTAATACAAAAAAAACTCGTACAAGGCTCGTAGGGAGAATGAATTTCCAACTAATGACTGGGCACTGGGGTACCACATATCATAGTACGTGGCCTAGATCACAGTACCGAGGAGTATGCCCGCTCCCCTGCAACATAAGACCGGGACTACCCCTTACTGGATAATGCCGAGTGAGATCACCCCGTGGTTGGGATCAGCAACCGCCCACTAAGCCGAAATAAAAGGGACATCTAGGCAGGGATGACCTCACCCTGCTTGGGTGCTACCCACCTAGCCTTGCTGCATAACCCCTGATTTTCAGTCATTCCCATTTGATGAGGCTTGAGGCTAAGCGTTACCTTTTTAGAACATATCTCTTAGAATACCCATCATCCACCTGACGATGTTTCGCAAGCATTCATCCATACAAGTCCGTCCTGGGTTCGAACGGAACCGAAGGCACTATTCCTACTACATCCATTTTGAAAATATCCTCAGGATTAGTAGCGAATAGCCCTTGCACTTCACTGTTCCATCTTCGAATCCAAAATAGTTTTTCACGAAACGTACAAACCGGATCGAAGTGGTTTTCGAGAAATAAATCTCGATCCCGGTCTCTTCGAAACGATCAACGCATTTGGCCAATATTGATAGTCGGTGATTTAACTATCAATTATTATTTACAACATCCATCAAACAATAAATAATCTCCCAAATTTATTTATTTATCTCAAAATATCTTTCCAAGATATATTTCCACCTTTCAAACCCCTTTTGAAAACAGCTTTCAAACTATCTTCCTTTCTCAGAATAAATTCCAAGTATTTTCTATTTCCATTGGAATTACCAAGCACAAGATTTTAGATTTTTAAATAATTTCAAAACACCTTATTGTAAAATATGTTTAACATTTAATTTAGAAAATTTAACTTTAGTACTTAATTTAAAATAATACTTTGGAAATAAATAAAATAAGTTTACTTTATAAATATAAATAGATTTTCTTCTTTAAACAAAATACCAAATCATTCTTTAAATAATTATTATAATAATAGATTTTTTTTTTAAAAATACTTTCTTTGGAGTTTACTTTAAAACATTTAAGCTAAAACTACTTCAATAATTAGTTAAAAATACATACTATATAACTATTTGAAAATATGGTTACTTTATGAAATATACAACTAGGCTTTTGATGAACGTATTTCTCTGCAATTTAAACCGTTTATTTCATATATTTTTATTTTAATAAAGCGGTATTATACGGGTATTTTGTTGTGGTTTTGCAGATTATTGATTCCAAAGTGCAACGTTGAAATTAATCGGTTATGCCGTCCATTGGTTCAAAAATCACGCAGCAAAGAGTGCAACATTTTGAGCATTGAAATAAATCAAAGCAATATGGACCAATTCAAGCAATGATGTAGACGTATATATGTTCTCTTTCACCAATTCAAGCAAAGGACCAGTTCCTCCTAAAAAGTAGCATAATGCATAGCCATGATATGAAGCAAAATGGGACACATTCAAAAGTAGCTTACGTATGAATTTGGACCAATTCACATATAAAAGTATTTCAAGCAATGACGTGGCAACTTGACTCTTCACCAATTCAAGGAATGGACCCAGTCAGTACAATTATCTTGGCAAATACTAAGAATAGAACCGGTCCTATTGCTAAAAAGATGGACTGATTTTAGGGGTTGAAAGCCTATATATACAGCATTATACAACACCTTGAAATCATCTCTTATCTCATCACTTTTCTTCAAGTTTAGATTTAAATTCAGCACTGTTTTTATTTTCGAACATAATACGTAGGATTGTTGATTAGATTTAGCAATTTATTTATTCTTGTTCTTAGTTATTTTCTGCACTCTTTTCAGTTAGTTAATAATTATTTCAGTTGTTTGCTCCGTTATCTTCTTTTCCGCAATTTCAATTTCTGTTCTGATTTTTTTACAATTCTATATTTTGGTTGCAATTTCGATTAGTTTCGAAAACAATTCGGAGTATATTATTGTTTTTATTTTCTGTTCCAAATTCACCGTCGAATTCGTTTAACACGCCTAAGATTTAACTATGGATTTTAATTGTTTTAAAATACAATTCCCTGTGTTCGACCTGCATACTAAACGCCTGTGCGCTTGCAGAATTTATTAAAATTTGTGCTTTTCTAATCAATAGAAAAGTCGCAACAAGTTTTTGAACTGTGTTGTGACTTTTCTCAAAATAGCAACTCCCCGGCAACGGCGCCAAAAACTTGTTGCGACTTTTCTATTGATTAGAAAAGCACAAATTTTAATAAATTCTGCAAGCGCACAGGCGTGTAATATGCAGGTCGAACACAGGGAATTGTATTTTAAAACAATTAAAATCCATAGTTAAATCTTAGGCATGTTAAACGAATTCGATGGTGAATTTTGAACAAAAAATAAAAACAATAATATACTCCGAATCGTTTTCGAAACTAATCGAAATTGCAACCAAAATATGGAATTGTAAAAAAATCGGAACAGAAATTGAAATTGCGGAAAAGAAGTTAACGGAGCAAACAACTGAAATAATTATTAACTAACTAAAAAGAGTGCAGAAAATAACTAAGAACAAGAATAAATAAATTGCTAAATCTAATCAACAATCTTACGTATTCTATTCGAAAATAAAAACAGCGCTGAATTTAAATCTAAACTTGAAGAAAAGTGATGAGGTAAGAGATGATTTCAAGGTGTTGTATAATGTTGTATATATAGGCTTTCAACCCCTAAAATCAGTCCATCTTTTTAGCAATAGGACTGGTTCTATTCTTAGTATTTGCCAAGATAATTGTACTGACTATGTCCATTCCTTGAATTGGTGAAGAGTCAAGTTGCCACGTCATTGCTTGAAATACTTTTATATGTGAATTGGTCCAAATTCATACGTAAGCTACTTTTGAATGTGTCCCATTTTGCTTCATATCATGGCTATGTATTATGCTACTTTTTAGGAGGAACTGGTCCTTTGCTTGAATTGGTGAAAGAGAACATATATACGTCCACATTATTGCTTGAATTGGTCCATATTGCTTTGATTTATTTCAATGCTCAAAATGTTGCACTCTTTGCTGCGTGATTTTTGAACCAATGGACGGCATAACCGATTAATTTCAACGTTGCACTTTGGAATCAATAATCTGCAAAACCACAACAAAATACCCGTATAATACCGCTTTATTAAAATAAAAATATGTGAAATAAACGGTTTAAATTGCAGAGAAATACGTTCATCAAATACCCCCACACTAGAATTTTATTCGTCCTCGAATAAGCAAGAAAATAAAACTAACTAAATCCTTTTTCGTAGGAAACACGATTGCATTGAGCGTATGCAACAAGCCGTTAAACCTCTAGGTGTCCCTAGTAGGACGAGTGGTGTCTCGTGAGGGTTTTCAGCGGATACTACCCACAAAATCCAAATGCAGTATGTGATGATTCTAATGTACTACATGAATGCAAAATTCTACACAAATGGAGACTCGATTTACTTCAAAATAGTTGCAACAAAATAATGTATATCATTTTTAGTCAACTTCTTCAAATTTTTGGTTCCTCGCTAATCACACATTTCAATGTAACTCAAGTTTTCATACATTAGATTCTAGTTTGGCCAGTTGTTTCGGTCGATAACATAGTGCAGCCATGAAATAAATTCTTCACTGTTGATCACAGTTTTTTTCAAAATGGTATTTTTCATTTCCATTTGTATAACAAGCCAAATCAACAAAGTCAAGAAGTGTTTGGGTTTCAAAGCTTAGTCTCTCTTTACTAGTTTTTTTTTCTTCTTCTCTTTTTTTTTTTTTTACACCTATCCTTTGGACCAAGGTATACCACCCATGCACTGCCTCGCGGGCTTACGTGAGAGTTGGGACAGAGCTTGGCGGATTGTGCAAACCGACGCTGACTATGTCAGAAAAGGTCGGTAATCCTTAGGTGATTATTTATTTAATTATTTATACACCTAACTCAGAATGCTGAGGCCAGATATACCATCCATGCACTGCCTTGCGGGCTTACGTGAGAAGAGTATAGAGCGTGGCGAGTGCACACACTTTCACAAGTGTGCACACCTATCGACTGTAGGTGTTTCTTATTAGTTTTTTTTTTTTGAGAAGAGCTAAAGAGTGTTATGCAAATCAACTTAGCACCACTTAATTTTAATGATTTGAGATGTCAACGCATGTACTTTAAATCTGCCCTTTTTTTTAAACAAAGACTACAGTTTAGAAAAGATTTCATAACCATCACCTATGAATCCCCCTATATACTAACCTCACTATTATCGCTTGTAATTCAACTTTTCATTATATTTTACATTTGAAATTAGTGATTCACAAAAATCTTCATCAATTGACTTCAACTGCTTACTTACTTTGTCTTGACTAATTAAAAATAAATCGAAGTCCTAAAAATATTGGGAAATGAAAAAAAAATTGAAAATAAATTTGAAAACAAATAATGAGATGATTTTTTTAAAAAAAAATGATGCTACACTATGAAATATGAACAAACAGAATGAGATAATGCGTCCCCCCCACGCTGGAATGAGACAGTGTCCCAACTGTCAAATAGAATGCAAATGCAAAATAGAAGAAAAAAAACTAAAAAATAATACAACCTGATATGTGCAAGATAGTGAGCGGCTCATGCCGAATAGCTAGGTTCGTGAAGATCCACGAACTCATCGTCCTCGTGCTGTTCAAACTCTAGAAATGGCTTCAAGCGTTGTCCATTGACCTTTGAAATGGAACCGTCCCTAGGATTTTCAATTTCAACTACGCCATAAGGGTATACTGTTTTCACAATAAATGGACCTGGCCAACGGGATCTCAATTTTCCCGGAAATAAATGAAGTCTGGAATTATATAAGAGAACTTTCTGACCTACTTCGAATGTCTTACGAAGTATGGATTTATCATGATAGAATTTGGTTTTCTCTTTATAAATCTTTGCATTTTTGTACGCTTCATTTCTTAGTTCTTCTAATTCTGACAATTGTAATTTACGATGCGATCCGGCTTTTTCTATGTCAAAATTAAGGTATTTGATTGCCCAAAGTGCGCGGTGCTCGAGCTCAACGGGTAAATGGCATGCTTTTCCAAAGACTAATCGGTATGGTGACATTCCTAAATTGGTTTTATAAGCTGTGCGAAATGCCCAAAAGGCGTCTATCAATTTAGATGACCAATCTTTTCTGTTGGAGTTAACCGTCTTTTCAAGAATTTGTTTAATTTGTATATTGGAAATCTCGACTTAACCGTTGGTCTGTGGATAATATGGAGTAGATAGTTTATGAGTGATAGAATATTTCTTAAGAAGAGATTCAAAAGCACGATTACAAAAATGAGAACCAACCATTATCCCTTAGAGACCGATGTTATCCAACACGGACTGTTCAACCTTCGGTTATTTCATTTCCACCTGCCGAAGGAAATAATTTTTAGCTAAAACATTCTTTTATCCAAGGGGTACCAAAATTCACTGGGTCTGAAAATGCATATGAATTTCTTAGTGAATTTCAGTTATATGCTTCTACAACTAAAATGCAACAACTTTCTAATGAATCCACCAAGCTAAGACTTATTCCATTCGCACTTCTAGAAAGTGCGAAAAGATGGCTTAATTCTCTTCCTAAAAATTCAATTAAGAGTTGGGACAATTTCGTTACTATATTTTTGAAAAAGTTTTTTCCTTTCCACAAAACTCTTAAAATTCGAACTAAAATCAACCAATTCTCCCAGAATGAAGGAGAAACTTTTTCAAAATATTTTGAAAGGTTCAATCAATTGTTATATAGTTGCCCACATTATGCAATCCCTAAACACGTTTTGTGCCAAATCGTTTATGAAGGGCTTAACTATCAAACAAGATCCCAACTCGAATCAATGTGCGGAGGAGAATTCATGGCAAAAACAGACGAGGAAGCTTGGGAATTTTTAGAAGAGTATTCGGAAAAGGATATGCAATGGGAAACAATTCGTGTTCCAATTCGTGCTTCAAATAGAGGAGTACATGCCATTGACCCATCACATCTTCCTATAGATACCCGAACTCCTCAAGAAGGAGAAGGACTACCCCATTACTACACACAAGACCAAATCAATGCTATAGCTCAAAATAGTCCTTATTCATCCACATACAATCCTAACTGGAAGCACCACCCCAATTTTTTTTAAAAATACTTTCTTTGGAGTTTACTTTAAAACATTTAAGCTAAAACTACTTCAATAATTAGTTAAAAATACATACTATATAACTATTTAAAAATATGGTTACTTTATGAAATATACAACTAGGCTTTCATTCTTTAAAGCAAAACATTAAGTTACCTTTTAAATAATTTCTTCGGTAATAGATTTGAAAATATTTACTTTAGAATTTAGATATTTAGAAATAATAAATTACTAAACATACTTTTTAGAACAACATTAAAAACTTTTATCTTATATTTAAAAAATTTGAATTAAACGTACTTCGCTATCCAGAGAAATATACTTCTCTACACATTCATTTTTAAATCTCGAATCCAAACACTTGAATCAATTTCCAAATTGATTCCCAATTTACTTCCTTTTTAATTCCAAAATCCATTAATTTAGATTATTTCCTTAATTATGATTTAAAATATTTTTAATTGAAATACCAATTTAGATTCCTCAAATTACTTCTTTATCCCTTTAAATAAATTTAAACTTTAAATTTTAAATAATTCTTTATTCCATTAAAATAATATCACTTAATTTCACAATTCTCTATTTATTCAAATCCTTTCCTTTCCATACTCGAAGTTATTAATTAGTATTTAATATCACTTCCATTCCTTTTTCAATCCATTCTTAATTTATTAAATTTTCTAAGATTATTTCATTTACAAATTTACTTCTTTTATTTTCTTTCCAAAATCCTATTTATATATTTTTGGTAATTCATTGTACTCAAATATATCCAATCAAACCATAACATTCAATATTCCAATATAATTCATCATAGAATATCAAATAATCACAACAGGGAATATTAAATAATAAATGTTGAGGGGTCCAGTTGGATCCCTCCAACATGTTTTCCCTGCATCCACAGACGTTAGCACAATACAAATCAAACATTCCAAGATGTAGTATATACTATACTATAGCACATCAACCAATTCAACCATTCAACCAATTTATTTAAATTTAATCATTTAAATTTAAATTTAACCGAGTGAGATTAACTCACCTTTGCTTTATATTTGCAATCCACTTCCTTCTTGACTCGATTTTCTCGATTTGAGACCTTGTATAACAATTATATGGTTTTATCAATATTACAACAATTTGAATAATTAATTTCCATTTGACAAACTTAATTTAATTAACAAATAATTTATTTAAACTATTCCTTTCTTTTTTTTATAAATTTTTTTTATGACATAAAATTAAATAGGTTTATCAAACAAATTAAGCATGACTTAATAAATTTAATTTTAACTTATCATTTGATTTAAACCAAAATTTTTCCTTAATAAATTATTTCCGAAAGTAAAAATAATTAAATGGACCAGTTAAACAAATCAATTATATTAGTATCCTATTTAAAATAAATTAGTAAATTTAAAATGTAAGTATGTATATTAATTTTTCTTGTGAACTACATATACCCTTATAAAAAATTTATACCTTCCAAATTTTTTGATTTTAAACTAATTTTCTTTTAAATAATCTTTAATAACCATATTATTTAAATTCTAGAAAGTGAAAATATGTACTTTTATTTTCTTTGAAACTATATACGTACACTTATAAAAATAGTCTCTCTAGAATTTTAAAAAAATCTAAACTTATTTTTCATAACTTCCAAACATGTTAAAATTCCTTATTTTACTAAACTTGATCTATATTAATTTCTGTATATATTTGAAATGAAAATAGATATGTGTTTGTATATTTTTAATTCATCTTTCCATTTTACAAACTACCTATAAGAGTAGCCTATAGAGGCTTAAAATCTAACGTTTATATAAAATTTATAATCCAAAACCTCTCTCTGTGTGTGTGTGTGTGTACACATATTTTAGATTTAACTCGAAAATGAAATGCATACCTCATTGCTCACACAGTCAGGCACTCACGAGGTGCAAAAACCCAAATCACTGCCGATTTTCCAAATTCACACATGCAACTACCCTCCTCGAGCCTGTTCTGCCCCCAAGCGAACCCACCACTCGAACCTATCGCGCCTCTCAGCCTCACGCGACCACCTAAACGACCCCACCAGACGAGCACCACCCGCCTCCATCTCTAAAATCGCATTACTGACCCCTTCGTGCGATCCCCTCCACCTGAATCGAACGCGACTCACCCGGCTTTGAATCGAAAACACGAAACCCTAAGCTCGCTCGTGCTCGCGCGATTCCGGTCTTTCTTTATTCTTCTTTTTTATTTAAGCTGAGGGTTTCGATTTGAAAAAAAATGAGGCTTCGACCAAATATGAAAGTGGAAATGAATTTGAAGTGAGGGGTAAAAGAAAACGAAGCTTGCGTTAGAAGCTAGGGGGGTGAGACTTCTATAAAAGATTTGACTGAGTAAATTAAATTTAATTAGATTCCTTTATGCATTTACGGGTTGTACGACCAAACGGTAACTCCGAACCCTGCAAAAATTGAAATCCGACAATAATATAATATTACGGATCTAATGGAACCAGTTTCGACGAATTCCGAGACTGTGCCTCGGAAGGCTATTTTTCAATTCAATTTAATATATTTTTAAAACTGAACAAATCGGTGTTAAATTAAATTTTAAAACTTATATTATCCTCAGTATTATCAATATAAATTTTATAAGCCTCCAGATTATTTTTAACACGCTTAAAATTCTAGATTCAACAATTTACCCAACTTCAAATTATTTAATCAAAAAAAATTAATTATCAAATAAATTGTGATATTCGTAATTCATGTTAAAATTATTCTATTGAATATTTAAAATCAATTAAATATTCGATTTTAAATGCTCGAAAATTCCAGGTCGCCACATTCCTCCCCACTTAAAAGAATTTCGTCCCCGAGATTACTAGTTAGGAAGAATGGTCCAATACCCGTTACTATTTTTCAAAAACCAACAATTTAACATCCTACCAACTATCATTTTAATAAAAGACACATTACCTTTTTTACTAACTTCCCAAACTCTCCCATAATTTGCAAACAATCCTATTTGCCCAATCATTCAAGTTTTAATCTTAAAATCAATTTTGAATTATCAAAATTTTCTCAAAAATTTTCTAACTCTCTAAATTTCGAAAAAATTCGCTAACGTCTCCTTTGCGCGGCTAGCTCGGTACAACTACAAAAGGCCTCTACGGGCTCCTAAATCCCGAAAGAAAACAAAAAGCCAAGTGGCTATATCCAAAACCCAATTCAATTTCATACAGAATTTAAACACATACCTTTTGGTCGAGCATTTCAAATTTACCTTCTGAAATCAAATTAATTCTCTTTTTCCTTTATATTACCTATATACCCTGCTTAGCACTAATATCCATTCACAACATTCCAAAAATATTTTATCGACTTTCTCACAAAATGCCAATATCTATTCTTTCCAATATTGACTTAAATTATATTAGTAGTATCAATTTTCATTTAAGAATTCACCATTCCCTCTTAAGTTTAGTATAAGCGTTTTATGCTTCTTATATTTATTTTCATCTTCCACTTTAGTTTATATCTATTTCTATTAAAATTGATTTTTTTTCATTTCCATACGCATTCAATTTATCTTTAACTCTAAATATTGAATTTTATTTTCCATTTATAGCTAATTCATGTCATTATTTTAATTAGTTTCATTTAGCAATTTATTTCAATTTCCAATTTGAAACCGTTTTGTCGTTAACAAAATTTTCCAAAAGTTTTCAAAAAATTTCTAACTCCCAAAAATTTCGGAAAATTTTGGCAGAGTCCCATTTGTAAGGAGGAGCTTTTGCAAATTGACAAAAGGTATAAATATATATACATCGACCCACGGTCGGAAAAACCAAAAGTATTTCATATTTCCTATTTTTATTGCGTAGTCGTACCTTATTTAGCATTTTTAAGTAAGCAGCTTATTTATTAAGCAATTAGCACAACCAAATCCAGCCACACGGCTTCCAGGTACCTGTACTTACTCAATTTAACATGTAAGTGCCAAATATATGAAGTTTAACAACATTTCACTTACTTGCAATAGTTAAACACATGTATTCTAAAAGAAATTCACACCAAACATTTCTCCATAAGCAACTTATACAATTTTCATACTAATTCCACTGTTCCAATTAATTTATAACCATTTTCATTCAATTTGAATGGTTTTCAATCCATTCGTATACAACTTCATCAATTTGAATGGTTTAAAACTCAATCGCTTACATTTAATTTAATTTTAAGCAAACTGAACTCATATTTAAATTCAATTCCTCTCAAAATCAATTCATTTTACTTCTATCAATTCATAAAATTTTAATTACTCCTACTTACATACAATTGACAATTTATTCTATGCAATTTGACGAGATCTATGTGAATAAATAAGTATTTATGTTTTATAACCAATTAAATTGATTTCAACTCAATTTATACTTAATTCCATTCCATTTTTAAAGTTTATTCACAATCCATATATTCTCATTTTCATTGCATTTTAAATTTGAATACATTCACTTGCATTTCAATTTATTAACCAAACTAGTTTCATTCAAAACCATTAACAACTTAGGTTCATCTTCATTACCAATTAAATTTCCTTTTTATTTTAATTCATTCACAACCATTTATTCATCTCGACACATTCCATTTCAATTTTTATTCACAATCCATTCATTTACATTCCATTCCATATTTGTTTATCCCAAACTTTTTTATTTAGCTCGAAGACAATCTAAGCTATTTCATTCAATAACCATTTCTCAACTCATTTAAACCACACTTCATCTTGAGTTCGACTTTTATTCCACACTTGCTTAAGTCAATAACTTAAGTTCATTTCCATTTCTTTTTATAATAAGTTCCACTTCCATCTTTCATTTGATTCTTATTTATTCTATCCATTTATTTATTCAATATAATTAGTTTATCCGCTCAATCCATTATGAATTTCCATTTCCTTAAATATTATTTATTTCAATTTTATACTTAAGCTCATTTCATCTTACGAGTAAATCTTTCTCTTCCATTCAACTTAATTCTACCACAATCAAATCTCATTCTAAATCTACAATTTTATTTGATTAGTTATTATAAAATTTAACTTTCCAGATTCAACTTATTCAATTGATTAGAAGGCCATATCCAATTTATTTCCACTTATTTGGATTTTATTTGCAATTCAAACCATTACTATTTTAATCTATTTCATTTACTCTATTCGACACATTTCCAATTATATTTAATTTGTTAACACTTCAAGTAAATTTTTTAATTTATAACTCAAATTCTGAATCCACTATCCATTTTCAATTTACCACCCAATTTATTAATCACAATTCAATTACATTTACTTCACTATCGATCCAGGTCGAATTTGATTTATAACTTGAGTTTTATTTTCAAACTTCATTATTAACTCACAATTCAGCTTTATTTAACTACAATAGGTTCCATTTACACATTTCATTAACTAATTTATTAGCAAATTAGTTCTCCCTTAATTATAGTTCAATACTTGATTTTTAATTCCAAATATCACTTCATTTAATTTTCTTAGTTCAAATTATTTATAATTCAAGTTTGGATTTTCTGTTTTATTTTCCAATTCATCAAAAATATTTATTTTGGGTTTTTTTATCTCATCTTCAAATTTTATAAGTCACAACTTATTATTTAGACAATTCCATTCATTCTAGGCTTGAATATATTCTTCCTTTATTTTTAACTCAAGCCTTATGCTTATTTATAACCCAAGCATATTTTATTCCATGTATTTTAATTCTTTTATAAGTTATTCTGGTTTATTTATTTCAATCTAATTATTATCCAATTTATTTCTTATCCTACTTATTTCTATTTATTTAGGTAAGAATCTAATTCCATTCAATAATTCAATTGAATTCTTATTCCAATTCAATTTTACTTTACCCAGATTTATTTAACTCAATTCGATTTCAACTTAATTCGAATACAACTGGATATTATTTTCAGCCTATTCAATTAATTTCAATCCAGTTAATTTTTATTCTCCACTCCAAGTTAATTTCATTTTTAACTTTTCACTTTAAATTTAAATTACCAACATTCAAAGCCTATGTTTCCTTCCTGATTTAAAAAAGATCTCAATTTATAAGCTTACAACCTATCCCATCAAGATTTTTAAATACCCGACTTTGGTTTCAAACCATTTTGAAATCTCCAACATCTCAAATCATATTTCTCAAAATTTAAACCAGTCCTAGTTTTATCCCCAGCAAATTTCCTTAGAAATTTTCAAAAACAACTAGCTTTTTCGAACAAATCAATTTGGTAGCAATCCGTCATTTAAAAATTCGAAAATAAATACTGATGATGCGGCCGTCATCATCAGAATTATTTCCCAATAATCCAAGTGATTTCAATGCTATATCACTTTCAAAATCCATTTAAAACAAATCTTCTTTCACAAATACCTCTAAAACAATAATGCTATTATTTATCTTTAAATACTTCGATAAACACTTCCAAAGTCTCCGGGATTTTAAATTTCCAAAGCCTGCTTAAATAAATTTTAACTATAATTCATTTTTATTGTTTATGCTTATACAAATTCTCATTTGATTGCATTTCAATTTATAATTTACGCTTATAATTCATATTTATAAATTTTATTTTATAATGGATCTATTCCCTTAAACTTTGGTTATATTTCAATTTCTAGTTAAATTTTCACTTACCAATGATAATACTTTAATACTATTCTTCCTAACATCCACAAAACCATATATTAGCTAAAATAGTTTATAAAAACTTTCTTTATATCAAAAAATATATTTTGGGTAAAATTATTTCATTTACCTACATTTAAAACAATACCGTGTCGATTGTTCTATTCAAGTGTTTAGAAACCCCTTCAATACAGTTGTGCAGACCGTGTCGACGAAGGTTCATATGCCACTCAATAAATCAATCAACACAATATTAGAACAATTTATATTCACTAATAAATACGTGCTAATATTTATTAATACGCTCAAACTCATTATAAAGTACTACGGACTCTATTTCAAATGAGTGATTCCCACCAGAGCCAAGGTTATCACCAACCTAAGCTCTGATACCAACTGTAACAGCCCGTAAATCCGTACCCCTTGAGTCAACACTATTCTACATCCATCAACTCAAGTTGTACAGAAATACAAACCATTTGGGTTAAAGAAGAAGAAGTAAATAGAAATCAACAACAGAATCTATCCATCGCAGCGGAATAAAATATAAAGATAATAAATGGTCTTTACTCAAAAATCAAATATCTCTGTTTATATGTTACATCATCAGAGTACATCGATCACAGTTTAACATCAATATCATACAATGGATACACAACAACTCAACATAGCGGAATGTACATATATAAACAAGTATGGAAGTACGTATCGTCATCCTGCTCGTCTCCTGAGCTCCACAGCATCATATCCTGTATTCTATAATACTCGGTCTGACCCGAGCATTACAGTTAAATAACACCCGACTCAGTTTGGAAAACCAGCATGAGAAAATCACGCCAAATTGATTATTAAAGTTTCAAAAAAATCCTATGAAAACAAAAGCATCTCGTAAGACCACGCCACAGATAAACATGTTGGGTTTTTACCTTATGATAGCTAAAACAATTTTTATAGAAATCCTCTGATATCATAATAGGGTCTATATACAAATATTTATAAAATAGCCGATATTGTTACATTATTAGATTCCAGCTACTAGCCATAGATTGGGTAATACAAACAAAACTCGTACAAGGCTCGTAGGGAGAACGGAATTCCAACTAATGACTAGGCACTGGGGTACCACCTGTCACAGTACGTGGCCTAGATCACAGTACCGAGGAGTACGCCCGCTCCCCTGCAACACAAGACCGGGACTACCCCTTACTGGATAATCCCGAGTGAGATCACCCCACGGTTGGGATCCGCAACCGCCCACTAAGCCGAAATAAAAGGGACATCTAGGCAGGGATGACCTCACCCTGCTTGGGTGCTACCCACCTAGCCTTGCTGCATAACCCCTGATTTTCAGTCATTCCCATTTGATGAGGCTTGAGGCTAAGCGTTACCTTTTTAGAACATATCCCTTAGAATGCCCATCGTCCACCTGACGATGTTTCGCAAGCATTCATCCATACAAGTCCGTCCCGGGTTCGAACGGAACCGAAGGCACTATTCCTACTACATCCATTTTGAAAATATCCTCAGGATTAGTAGCGAATAGCCCTTGCACTTCACTGTTCCATCTTCGAATCCAAAATAGTTTTTCACGAAACGTACAAACCGGATCGAAGTGGTTTTCGAGAAATAAATCTCGATCCCGGTCTCTTCGAAACGATCAACGCATTTGGCCAATATTGATAGTCGGTGATTTAACTATCAATTATTATTTACAACATCCATCAAACAATAAATAATCTCCCAAATTTATTTATTTATCTCAAAATATCTTTGCAAGATATATTTCCACCTTTCAAACCCCTTTTGAAAACAGCTTTCAAACTATCTTCCTTTCTCAGAATAAATTCCAAGTATTTTCTATTTCCACTGGAATCACCAAGCACAAGATTTTAGATTTTTAAATAATTTCAAAACACCTTATTGTAAAATATATTTAACATTTAATTTAGAAAATTTAACTTTAGTACTTAATTTAAAATAATACTTTAGAAATAATTAAAATAACTTTACTTTATAAATATAGCTAAATTTTCTTCTTTAAACAAAATACCAAATCATTCTTTAAATAATTATTATAATAATAGATTTAAAAAAAATACTTTCTTTGGAGTTTACTTTAAAACATTTAAGCTAAAACTACTTCAATAATTAGTTAAAAATACATACTATATAACTATTTGAAAATATGGTTACTTTATAAAATATACAACTAGGCTTTCACTCTTTAAAACAAAACACTAAGTTACCTTTTAAATAATTTCTTCGATAATAGATTTGAAAATATTTACTTTAGAATTTAGATATTTAGAAATAATAAATTCCTAAATATACTTTTGAAAACAACATTAAAAACTTTTATCTTATATTTAAATTTTTTGAATTAAACATACTTGGCTATCCAGAGAAATATACTTCTTTACACATTCATCTTTAAATCTCGAATCCAAACACTTGAATCAATTTCCAAATTGATTCCCAATTTACTTCCATTTTAATTCCAAAATCCATTAATTTAGATTATTTCCTTAATTATGATTTAAAATATTTTTAATTGAAATACCAATTTAGATTCCTCAAATTACTTCTTTATCCCTTTAAATAAATTTAAACATTAAATTTTAAATAATTCTTTATTCCATTAAAATAATATCACTTAATTTCACAATTCATTAATTTATGTTTATTCAAATCCTTCCCTTCCCACACTCGAAGTTATTTATTAGTATTTAGCATCACTTCCATTCCTCTTCCAATTCATTCTTAATTTATTAAATTTTCTAAGATTATTTCGTTTACAAATTTACTTCTTTTATTTTCCTTTCGAAATCTAATTTATATATTTTTGGTAATTCATTATACTCAAATATATCCAATCAAACCATAACATTCAATATTCCAATATAATTCATCATAGAGTATCAAATAATCACAACAGGGAATATTACATAATAAATGTTGAGGGATCCAGTTAGATCCCTCTAACCTGTTTTCCCTGCATCCACAGACGTTAGCACAATACAAATCAAATATTCCAAGATGTAGTATATAATATACTATAGCACATCAACCAATTCAATCATTCAACCAATTTATTTAAATTTAATCATTTAAATTTAAATTTAACTGAGTGAGATTAACTCACCTTTGCTTTATATTTGCAATCCACTTCCTTCTTGACTCGATTTTCTCGATTTGAGACCTTGTATAACAATTATATGATTTTATTAATATTCCAACAATTTGAATAATTAATTTCCATTTGATAAACTTAATTTAATTAACAAATAATTTATTTAAACTATTCCTTTCTTTTTTTTATAATTTTTTTTTATGACATAAAATTAAACAGGTTTATCAGACAAATTAAGCACTACTTAATAAATTTAATTTTAACTTATCATTTTATTTAAACTAAAAATTTTCCTTAATAAATTATTTTCGAAGGTAAAAAAAATTAAATGGACCGGTTAAACAAATTAATTATATTAGTATCCTATTTAAAATAAATTAGTAAATTTAAAATGTAAGTATGTATATTAATTTTTCTTGTGAACTACATATACCCTTATAAAAAATTTATAACTTCCAATTTTTTTGATTTTAAACTAATTTTATTTTAAATAATCTTTAATAACCATATTATTTAAATTCGAGAAAGTGAAAATATGTACTTTTATTTTCTTTGAAACTATATACGTACACTTATAAAAATAGTCTATCTAGAATTTAAAAAAAATCTAAACTTATTTTTCATAACTTCCAAACATGTTAAAATTCCTTATTTTACTAAACTTAATCTATATTAATTTCTGTATATATTTGAAATGAAAATAGATATGTGTTTGTATATTTTTAATTCATCTTTCCATTTTACAAACTACCTATAAGAGTAACCTGTAGAGGCTTAAAATTTAACGTTTATATAAAATTTATAATTCAAAACCTCTGTGTGTGTATGTGTGTGTATATACATATTTTAGATTTAACTCGAAAATGAAATGCATACCTCACTGCTCACACAGTCAGGCACTCACGAGGTGCAAAAACCCAAATCGTTGCTGATTTTCGAAATTCACACAGGCAACTACCCTCCTCGAGCCTGTTCCGCCCCCAAGCGAACCCACCACTCGAACCTATCGCGCCTCTCAGCCTCACGCAACCACCTAAATGACCCCACCAGACGAGCACCACCCGCCTCCATCTCCAAAATCGCATCACCGACCCCTTTGTGCGATCCCCTCCACTTGAATCGAACGTGAAACCCTAAGCTTGCTCGTGCTCGTGCGATTTCGGTCGCCCTTCTTCTTCTTTTTATTTAAGCTGAGGGTTTCGATTTGAAAAAAAATGAGGCTTCGGCCAAATATGAAAGTGGAAATGAATCTGAAGTGAAGGGTAAAAGAAAAAGGAGCTTGCGTTAGAAGTTAGGGGGTGAAACTTCTATAAAAAGATTTGACTGAGTAAATTAAATTTAATTAGATTCCTTTATGCATTTACGGGTTGTACGACCAAACGGTAACTCCGAACCCTGCGAAAATTAAAATCCAACAATAATATAATATTACAGATCCAATGGAACCGATTTCGACGAATTCCGAGACTATGCCTCGGCATGCTATTTTTCAATTGAATTTAAACGATATATTTTTAAAACTGAACAAATCGGTGTTAAATTAAATTTTAAAACTTCTATTATCCTCAGTATTATCAACATAAATTTTATAAGCCTCCAGATTATTTTTAACAGGCTTAAAATTCTAGATTCAACAATTTACCCAACTTCAAATTATTTAATCCAAATTTTTTAATTATCAAATAAATTGTGATATTCGTAATTCACGTTAAAATTATTATATTGAATATTTAGAATCAATTAAATATTCCGATTTTAAATGCTCAAAAATTCCGAGTCGTCACACTAGGTCTAGCCGCTAGTTGTATTCATTGGCCATAAACATTCGATTTTCCTCCCTTAATCTCTCTCAATCCATTCACTTTCATTAAAAATGTTCAACTGCAATGCTGTAGAGCTCATCGAGCTCGACCAATCCATGCGGTTATGATCTGGAATTGCAAGATGATGGAGGAGATTTTGACCTACGTTCATTTATTGTTTGCATGCGTTTCTCGAGGGAAATAGGCGACCGAGCTTCAAGGGATTGTAGTCGTAGGTACGTGGCGTTCAGAGCTTCGACGCGACATTGTTTGATCATCGAATGGTCGAGTATAGGAGGAGCGTAATTCGATCAAAGAAATGGTGGCTATGGGTTTTCATGCAAACGAGTTAAACGATGGAGGAAGAAACAAATTTGCGGCCTGGATCTAAAATCTCAAAATAAACGGCTTAGATTAAATCAAGGTTAAAAAAATAAAAAAAGAATTTGTAAAACATATTATTTAAAATTCGTATAAACTTTAAAATTGCATAACTTCTTCATACGAGGTCCGTTTTCGACGAAACAAATTGCTTTGGATTCATATTGACGAGCATTCCATTTAGAGCTAGTTTGGAGTTGATAGGATCTAATGTAAATTTTGGTTAAAATTAAACAGCTGTTTAATTTTCTTCGAAATAAAACACTACAACTGCTATTGGAACCAAAGTAAGTACAACTCACTCTTTCTGTCTCATTGATATTTTTATATAAGTGAGAATAAATATTATTTATGATGATTGATGATTGTTTGGATGATATATTATATATTATCTATATATTGATTGGTATTTGGATATATTCCTGCCTATAAGAGCCGATGAGACCCTATACGTTCTCATATATGAGCGGATGACCTTTTGTACGTGCATCTGTCTTGAAGCGGACATTGTACACATATTCTAATATGAATATTAGTTGCAGGTGACAGGTTGGAGGGGTTTCAACTGGATTCCTCACCAATGTCGATTTTTATTTACAAATATTGTGATATATGCTGTTATCATGTGATATATGATGATTTGGATGCCATGATTGATGTATTTAGTGCTGTTGTAGCATTGGGCCTATTATTGGAATTTTAAAAGTATTAAAGTGATGATTACAAATAAAAAAGGATTTCCAAGTGATTTTGGAAATATACATTTTATTCATTTTTTGAATTGTTAAGTAAATGAATTTATTTTAAATAAATAAAAGTTATAATTTTTATGCTACAAAATTATGATTTTTGTGAAATATATTAAAATGTGATTTTTGAAACATGGAGTTAACTATTTTGTATATAGTTTAAATCCGAATTTTTGAATTATTATAAATGGTTTTATATATAAGATTTATAAAATTGAATTTTTTTAAATCAGAATAAAGAAATTATAAAGGAGTTTTGGGAATGTTAAAATGGAGTTATAAGTAGATTTTGTACGTAAATAAGATTTATAGATTTTTAAATTGATTAAATTATAAAAAAAATGAATTTGGAAATAAAATGATTTATAAGTAATTAACTTATAATTTGGATTTTGGCATATAAAAGAGATTAATGAGTTTGGTTAATAAATGAATTAAAAATTGCAGTTTTTATATATAAATGGAATTTATAAACATTATTTTATAAATGTGAAATCAATTGATTTTGATAAGTTAAATATGAAGCTTATTAAAGGAATTTCATCCACGATTTTACACAGCGGATAATTCTTTAATAAAATGTGTATAAGTAACGAATTCGGTTAGGGAATTATATCCACGATTTTGGACAGTGGATAATCTTTTTAATTAAATATGTAGGAATAACGAATTTGGGTTAGAAAATTATATTCACGATTTTGGACAGTGAATAATCTTTTATATTCAAATAAATGTTTTTTAAAGTGATATTTTAAATGGAGTAAAATGGTTTATTGATGTTTTAAAATGTGTTAAGTATCGAAACCATAGATTTCTACATTCATTGTTGAAATAGACGTTTCCAAGATGTAAGGAAATGATGGACTATAACACTATTGTTATAGAGTAAATGATTTTCGAAAGGAAATGTTTGTATAGTATATGGGATTTATATATCTATCTAATTTTCGAATCGCTATACTAGTGATTTTGGGTTGTCGTTACGATGTTTTATGCAACATTTATTTTGACCCAAATAAATAGGTTTAAAGAGAATGTTTTCCTTAAAGAATGAAATACATACTTAATCCTGATTTATGTATACGTAAAATTTTCTAAGTGTTGAAAATAAATTGATTTTTTGCAACATAATCGTTACTTCAGGCCTCATCTACCGAAAATGACCAAAACAGGGTTAGATGCAGTCACTCCCAAGTAGGATATGATCATCCACTTTTAGATATATCTTTACATGCTATGACGTTGTGTATCTGATTATTGGTCTTTGTATGCTTCGAAGGCCCTCGAAAAAGGTCGGTAACAACTGGAGGATGATATATTCGGTACCATCTAGTTATAGAGTTGGGCCGGTCTTGTGTTGGTAGAGGATCCTTTGTGGTGGTCCTCGGTACATTCCTCTAGAGATGTACTACCGGAAGGTAGTCCCTTCACCTGGTCATTTGTATAGAAATCTAAACTCCACTACATACCTACTAATTTATTTGTAGAGCCTAGTATGCTGGAATTTAATAATTGTGATAATTTCGGCTATTTTGATTATTGTTCATATGTTAGACACTAGTTTAATATAAGAGGATTTGATGTGAAATGTTTTAGTTATCGTAAGGTAAAAACATGTCCGTGTTTAAGTGTGGGCATGTCTTATGAGATACTTTTTTTTGATAAAGGAAAAGTTTGGTAATTTAATAAATTCAGTTGAGTGTGTTTCTCACACTGATTTACTAGATTGATTCGGACGTTCTTCCCTTTCAATGCTCGGGTCAGACCATGTATATTTATAGGTTCATATTTGGCGCTATAGGAGCTTCAGCATGAAAGCTGGAGATCTTCATTTCATATACGCGTATCTGTTTTGATTATCCGCTGCTAGTTGTTGTATATTATCGGCGATTGTGAGGACAGGTTATTATAACTGTCTAAGCTGATAATTAGTGATTGATTGCTGAACTCTGATTGATGTATGTATATACTGTTTATGTTTTGTAAAGATCATTGATATGGTATTACATGTTTTCCACTGCGATGTGAGATTCTGCATTGTTCTGTTTTGTTCAATCTTCTCTCTTTCTTCTCTTCTCTTCTTCTCTCTCTTTTTCTTTCTCCTGACTTTCCATCAGTCTGTTCTTTTTGGGTCGGACATGTGGGGTTTATTTTCGATTCAAAGGGTATGAATTTGCGGGTCGTCATACGTGTTATCAGACATTAGATTTTGTATATTCCTTAGATTTGATGTGTACTCAGTATAGATAGAGACAGTAGCACCCTTGACATTTGTAATATATCATATAAAATTTCTATTAACATTTAAAATTTAATTAGTGCATAAAAGACAAGTGTAATAACTCTTAATAAACATTAAAACAAATGTAATAATATTAACATGCAACTTAACAAGTGGCATGCTTATTGCCTTTCAAACTTAATTTTTATGTACAAAAATGAATTAAGGAAAGAAGAAAAAAAGCAGGCTGCACTTTTCTTCTTCATCTTTGAAATAAAAAGAAAGTAAGAATGAAAAAAATATCAAAATTTAACAACAATTTTTTTCAAGTGTTCAAACCTGAGATTCAAGAACAAAAATCAATCCATCATAAAGGGGGTTCAATTCAGAAATCAAGCTTGGTTTCAAATTAGCAGATCAAAAGAATCAGGATCGGAGCAGCTTTATTTGGAAGCAAGATTCCAGTTATAGTCAAGCTAAAGTAAGGAGATCAAAATCGAATTGTGGTTCCAGATTCAAGATTTTTGCAGTTTCAAATCTAGAATCAGATCCAGGTTTTATAGGAAAAAGCAACTTTCAGTTTAAAAAAAGAGAGGAGGGGGATTCTCTGTTCTTCAAAGTACCAAGTGAGTAATCTACTTCTCTAGTTAAAGGCTTAAAACTGTTGAAATTTTTGTTTGCAAGTAAAACCATCACATTTAAGTTTTTAATTTATTTAAAAAATCTGATGCATGCAATCTAATATCTAAACATAGGGATGCATATGTTGTATCAGAGTGAGGCTGCTTTGATATCAGGATACAAACTTGAAATTTTTTTTTATAAAAGTAACAAAACACTTTACAGTGTTGCCTGGAAATGAAAGTACTTTCATGCCTGATAAGTAATATAGATGCCTGTATAAGATGTGTCATCTCTTCTCAATTCAAGTTGTACTGTGAATAAATTAAGCTTAAAAACAGTTTAAGTTGGATTCTGGTGGTAGGTGTTTGAAGTAAATTGTGATGTAAGTTTGAAAATATGTGTGCATGTTTGTTTTGAGTTAAAAACATATAATATGTATATAGAGAATATAGTGTATGCATTAAACTTATATTCTGTGTTTTGGATACAGGCTCAAATCTGACAAAAATCTTGAGTTCTTCCTTCCTGATCTTCTTTAGGCTTTAAATTGTAAACAAAAATTGTTCAATACAACAAGAATCGAGTATTAAAAATATTTTTAAATAGGATCTGAACACAGTTTAATATGAAAGAAAATATTACAGTGAAATTTTAAAATGGCATCATTTCGATTTGAATAATTGGTGAATTCATGATTATAAGCTAAATTGACTTCAAAATTTTGGATTTATTAGGAAGGAATCATGAATTCTAACTGTGTACAGAGAAAATGCATGATAAACGGAAAATGGGTTTCAGGCAATTTCTGGTGAACGGTGTGGTTTTGGTAACGGGGTTCCTACCAAAGCAAGCTTGGTGATCGGGGATGTCGCCAAAAATAGTCATGGAATTTTTTGACTATCGGGGCGATGGAAAATGGTCGGAATAGGGTTTGAACTCGGTTTTAGTTAAGGATAGATCTTGGGTCGCTGCGCCGTCGTTAAGGCATCGGAAGATACCGGTCGTGGGGAAATCAAAGAGAGGGTCTTCGGCAAGCCATTGCCGGAGTTGTAGCAGTTTTCATGATCGGAATCGAGTGTTCGAATGGATGTTTCTGGTGATGTCGAGTTCCAGGTTTGTACTAGGAAGCTCAATTTAGATTTTGGTTATGTGTTTTGGAATCGGTTATTGGAATCGATAGTAATGTTGATTTGTGGTTTGCCGGAGGTGGTGGCGTACGCCGGAGCGTTGGCGAACGTTGGTGCACGTACACAGCGATGGTTTCGAGTGTCTAGTGACGGGTTCGTGGATGACCCGGAGTGGCTCTCGTGCAGGTAGTAGTTTCACACGGGAAAAAAACTCGTGTTCGTGGGAAGTGATTTCTGCAGTTTTTAAATCTTAGTAAGTTAAAGAAAGTGTGTAGAAGTGTAGAATCTCGAAGCAAGTCTCGTGTTGTTCACGGATTGGACCCGAAGTCGGTTCAAAGGGCTGGAATTTGAAGGTTTTTATAAAAACTAGTTTCAAAATTTAAATTGAATTTAATTTTAAAACTAATAGGTAAGATAAATATTTTTCTTGAAACATTTGATTTAGAAGATTTGAAGTTTGTTTAATTTAATTTGTTAAGTTAAAATTTTAATTTATTTCAAATTCATAGTTTGATTTTAAAGTGGAATGTTCTGGAAATGTACTTAAATTTTGTTAATGATAAGTACGTCGTTAATTAAAATAAAGATTTATCTTAAGAGATAATTAAGGTTTGAATGATTAATGACTAATTAATTAAAGAATGTAATTAAGGGTAACTAATTAGTTTAATTTGATAAAGTTTAAGATTTATAAATTAATAGTTAGAGGTTAGTTAATTAAGTAATTAAGTTGTAATTAGTGGCTAATTAATTACTTAAAGGATTGATTAATTAAGGGAATTAATAAATGGTTAGTAAATTAACGAAGAAGGTTAATTAGAGGATAATTAATCAATGTAAATAATTATAGAAGAATTAATTCGAGTAATTAATTATGGATCAATGTTATCAATGTGTATAAGTTAGGTTAATTAATTGGTGTAATTAATTAAGATAAAGTGGTTAATACTAGTTCATTAATTAAGTTTAATTAATTAAAGGTAATCATTTGATGTTGAGTTAAGTATAATTACTTAAGGTAATTAATGAAGTATAATTACTTAGAGAAGTAATTAGTGGCTAATTACTGGATGTAATTAGTTCAAGGAAATTACTTGATGGGAAGTAATTAAAGGATAATTACTTGATGGAAGAAATTAAGTAATGATTACTCAGTGTAATTGAAGAATTAATTTATATAATTAATCAAGGAGTTGGTTTATTTGAAGAAGTAATTAAGGAGAGTTAATTTCTGATTTTGATTAACAAGATTGATTAATGAATGCAATTAAGTTAAAGGACAATTATTATATGAAATTTAAGAATAATTAACTAGTGAAAGTAATTAGAGGATCATTAATTAATGTAATTATTGGAAGTGATCAATCTTGCTTATTAATGATTAAATGATGATGGGTGCTTTGAATTAGTTGATATCCCTGATATGAATTGCTTTGTGATATGATATGTTGGATGGACGATGATAATGTGATCATCAATCAATTATGAATTGCTGTGTAAAAGTGTTATTCGACGATTAAAGTTGAATTGTATTTAATTGGATAACTTGGGATTCAATGACATTGGATTCGAAGAGACCGGAGTCTGGTATTAGTAAATACCCGAAACCACTTCGATTCTTTATAATTTGATGTGTGGAATCAATAGAATGAAATGGAATGATTAAAGTGAATTGGACCATTTAATCTAAGTTTAGTACTTAGAAATTAAGATGTGATGTAAGTAATGTTTATAACAGCTTGTGAAGTTGTAAATAGATAAGTTGCCCCGGGTTTATATAAGTTGTATGCTTTTGTATTCTATGCTAGACGGGTTTACTCACGCTGGTTTCCAGCCTGACCCGGGTGTTACTTTGATGTAATGCTCGGGTCAGACCGAGTATTACAGATTTATAGGTAAGGACGTTCTGAAGCTCAGGAGGCGAGCTGGAGAACAGGAACGTATGGAGAGTTTCTGCTGTGATATATTATAGAATCTGAAACAGATTGATTTATCTGTCCTGTGTTTGTAAATATGTTGTAACTCTGATATATATATTAAATTGTAATTTGATAAGTACAGTTTTCCTTTGTATAACTATTATTATGTGATATTATATTTTGATCCGCTGCGAATGTGAGGTTTCTGTGACTTGTTTCTGTTTTCTTCTTCTTTCTCTTTTCTTCTTTTCTTAACTATCAGGAAATTTCGGGATAGAAATTTCTGGGTCGTTACATAAGATATAAAATGAGAAAATAAAAGTAACTGTTGGATTAACCAATGCAATAATTTATTTATTAAAAGTAACTGCATGTAAATTTAGGCAATAAAGTTAGTAACAGCTGAATTTGTATAAATTGAATGAAATGGGTTAATGTAAATGTTATATTAGGCTATAAATCAAATGGAAGAAAAAGAGCATAAAATTTGAATTAATTTATGAAATAAAATAAATTGAATATAACATAAACTTAAGTGTAAATTTTAGGGTATGATAACAATTATTATAAATTACCTAATTAATTGGTCAATGAATTTATTGGAAACAAAGTTCATTTAAATGTTAAGTAATTATAATGTGGTTATTGATAATAAATGTTACTTTAATGTTTATTAACATAGTAACGGAAGTGTTAATGTAATTTATAGAAGCGTAAATTTAAATTTAGTAGTAATTGGTGGATTGGGAAATAAGTTCAAATTATATGTAAAGTATGTAAAGTAATTAATAAAATGCAAATTTAATGTTGTAAATTTAAAGGAATCAGACCTACTGAATGAATTAATTGAGTTTCTAATTTTAACAAACGTATATAGTTGACAACTTCGATATATTTGGAAATCAATTTGTAATCAAAGGAATTAAGTAGCACGTTAATTGGAAATAAATTAATAAATACATTACTGATATGTAATATAATTCAATGTTAATTATACCCATAAAATGTCAATTTATTGAATAGCAAGATTTTAAATCAATAAACGAATTCATTGACATTTCAATTAATAATTAATAATATTTAATGTGAAATCAATTACAATTAAGTGACTTAATTTTTTTTGCAGTTAGGGTAGATGTGATTTGTCATTGAAAAAGGTAATTTTTATAAGATGTAATTAGTGCTAATTCTATTTATAATAGGACCATTGATTGATTTAAAGTATAGAAAGCAAGATTTATAAATTTAATTAAAGTATAAAATTCAACAATTGTATTTATTGCAAAATAAAATGGAACTAAACGTTTAAATATTACGTTATTAAAATTAAAATGAAATTTGAGGATAATAATGTGAAATCATGAACCAATGTTAGTGGCATCTTATTTTGGTAAAAGATGTGAATAAGAAGGCTTAAAAATTTAATAAATGGGTTTTTGAGAATTTAATTTATAAATTCTAAATATAATGAAGCAGAGAAATTAACACTGAAAATGATAGATTTATCAACTTTTAATATACATCTAAACTTGTTTAATTTTTTTTAAAATGCTTAAGAAATATAAAGGTGATAAAATTGTTAATTATAAAATTGTATTTTAAAATTTGGATTTAATTAATTCTTTATTAATTTATTTAATTAATGGAAAAATAGTCATTTTGGCCACTGACTCGGATTTTGACGAAACCAGTTTCATCGGATCCGTAACGAGGAATTATTGTAGGATTTCAAGTTTCGTATCGATCGGAGTTGTCATTTGATCGTACGGACGCGAAACGCCTTGAAATCAATAAATTGAAATCAATTTGAAATAATTTGATTTTGTCATAACTTCTTCATACGATGGAATTTGGACGTGAAATTTTTTCCATCGCGTTTAGAATATTTTAAAACATCTATTTTGATATATGGGTTGACTTAGTTTCGTTCCGGAGTCAGAAGGGGATTTTTGGGCCACTTTGTCGTTAGCGCGTATATTTAATAGACCTGATCCATTCTATTTCAACTTTCTCTATAAATATGTTGTTAAACCTAGCCTCCCTAATCCTCATTTGTCTGTACGTACATCTCAACTCTCTTCTCCTCAATGGCAGACAAACAAACTCGAGATCCAATTGCAATTCAAAAACAAATTTAAAAATCCAAACTCCTTAGAAAAATTTGGAAAAAATATATGTTGAAGCTCTCGACTAGCATAATTCACTGGTGGTGTTCGTTTCTCGTTTTGGTTCATCATCAGATCAGTAAAAATCGAGGAAGTTTCGACCGTTCATCGCTCGACGACGAACTTCGTCGGATCGGAAATTCCCTTCTGGGTTTTGTAGAGATTCTCGAGCGGAGCTCATCCATGCAAGTTAATTGGAGAATCGATGGTCGAATTGGCCCCTGAAATTCGATTTGGGTTTCGAGGCCAGGGCGGCGGCGGCCTCTAGGGCGGTGCGCAGGGGGACCGTAGGTGCTGCATGGCGTGAGAAGGTCGATGGTGGTGGTGCCGAGGTCTCTAGCGTCGTATTTAGGGAGGAAGAGGTGGTCAAACGTATGGTCAAGGGTGTTGCGTGCGTTCCTGTTCGTGGCCATTAGGGTCAAAGGCTTGTGCTTTTTTTCTTCTGGAGCATTGGGATGATGATGACGTGGCACGGGTTTGAGTGAGTTTGTGTTCTTTTTTTTTGAAATTCAATCACAATTTTTGTTATAACTTTTGCATACGATATCCGTTTTACACGCGGTTTCTTTTGTTAGGATCGTATTGAAATTCCGGACTTGATGACGCTAATTTGAGAGAATTTGGAGACTGTCAAATTTTTGGGTTTAAATTGAATTTAAATTCAATTTAAATTCAAAAGGTGAGTGTTTTAACCCACTCACAATTTCTAAAATATCTTATGTTTGTTAAATTGATATATGATGTGATTTTAAATTTATTTATGGTTGTTTGGCATATTTTTAATCATCATCTCAGTTAAATCGCATTTATTCAAATCAAATTGTTATTTAATTTTTTTCTTGCATATAAATTGACAGTTAAATTTATTTAGTATTTCATATAAATTGCTAGTTAAATTTATTTATTATTGCATATAAACTGCCAGTTAAACAAGTTATAATTTATTATTGAATATAAATTGTTCGTTGATTCCTGTTATATTTTATATGCTCTATATTGATGTTTTGTTTAAATTGGATGATGATTTTAATAAATGGTTGATGGTTGATATTGGGTGAATGGATGCTGAATTTTATATGGTTATAATTGCATGTTATTATGCATTTTCATCTCATTCGGGATTGCGGTTTGAAATGATATATAACCGTAAATTTTATTTTAAATTGCGGATTGAAATGATAAATATCCGTATCACTTGACCATAGGATAGAAAATTTTATACATACACCATGGTCTATATGTAAAATTATTTTAAAAGTGATTTCTGTGGTTTTTAAAGAAATATATGGGTATATAGATATTGATTTTTGATATTATATAAATGCTATGTTATTTTTGAATTTAGCTATGTATAAATTTGTTTGAATTATAAAATAAGCTAAATAATGATGTTTGATTTCTTTTATATAATATGGTTAAGTAACTATTTAAAATTCTATTGTATATAGAGTTTAGAATAACTTAAATAAAAGTAAGGTTGAAAATAAATGTATCTAAGAATTATCCTCAAAAAATTTGTTTTCAAATGTAAATAAATTAAGATTTAAAAGGTATGATTTTATAACTTGATTTTTGATTAGAGGATTTAAATGAATATCAAATTGATTTAAAGAATATTATCAAGTTAATTCAATAAAAAGAATATCCTGTTATTGAAGTTTAAGGGTTTTTCTTAAATAATATTTGTTTTATTAAGCAAACATTTCAAATTTAAATAATAGGAATTGGATTTGATATATATTAAATTATCAAAGAATCCATTTTGAAGTAATGGAATATTTAAAGATTGAAATATGTGAACTATAAAATTTAAGTTATGAAATATAGAATATTTAAGCTTTGAAATATATGGGAATTAAAATGGTTTATTTGGAGGTTCAAATTGATATTAGGAATTTATTGCGGACTTTAAAGAAGCTATTTCATTATATAAAGTAATATAGTATTTAAACCATTAAGTATTAAAAGTTATGTTTCAAAGCTATGGTTTCAAGGTATATAGATTTGAAAATGCTATGATTTTTGTAAAAGAAATATTTGAAATAAAAATGATATCATATTGATTTGGGTTTTAAAAATGGAAATGATATCGTATATATAAGTTTTGAAATGGATATTATATTCTAGTTTTGAAGTATAAATTATTTTAAAAGACCGCTGTGTTATAATAACGTTTGGTTGTTGAAGAGACCGGGATCGGAAGTTGTCATACTCTCTGCCAACTCTGAAAACCACTTTAACAACCGTGTACGCGGTGGAGATTCCAGAATGAAGTAGGATGGTGGCAATGTATCGTTTGAGGTAAATACATGGACCCAACTTCTGTGAGTTGGCATAAGGTGGCTAAAACAGGAGCGATTCTCGAGCCAATTGAGGCAGCACCTTTGATCAGATACATCCCTTCGATTTTATACTTTGACTTTTGGATTGATTCGGTGGCCACTTTTGATTTTCTTTTTGGAGGTGTGGCTCGAGGTGGGAGGTATATGCGGCTATAAGTTACCACCAGCCCGGATGCGTAATTGGTATATCTACTCTGGCATTGCCTAGTCGCACTGTGTCATCTACTCTATCGCGTCTTGTACGAGTTTGGTTTTCTCCCGTAGCCCGTGGAGTATTTAGGGTAGTCTCCCGATCTGGAGATATGTTGATACTGGATGGACTACTGGGACTATTATTGTGTTAAGGGGGAGATTGGGTAATTCCTTAACGCTATTTAAAAGCAAGTTTATTTTACTGTAGACATTATTATAATAGCGAAATATTACTACATAGTAAATAGTTTAACGGATCCTTAGGAGATGTGAATCCCGAGCATCTATTGAGTTGTTGCACTCATATTTATTTATGTTAATTTAACTCACATAAGATATTTTAGTTCTAACTCGAGTGTTTTGTTTTTCAATTCGTTCGGGTCAGAACGAGCGTTTCAAGATTTGAAGACTTTATTTCTGGAGGAAGAAGAAGAAGATTTCATCATCATTATTATTATATATTATATGGTTCCACTACACACTGTATTCCGCTGCATTGATATTTATTGGTATGTGAACTCTGATATTTATTGAATAAAGAAGAATCAATTGTTTTGTAAACAGTCTTATGAACTGTATATTGATTATTATATTTTATCCTTCCGCTGTGAGATTCTGTTTTGTTTTTTCTTCTCTGTTTTTCTTATTTACCCCATAACAACCCGCCCCTCCGTATGGTTTGAATTGGCACGTGTGTCGATTTAAAGCATGCGAAAAGGCGGGACGTTACATCGGGTATTAGAGCTTTGGTTTAGCGATAAACCTTAGCTTTGTGGGGTCTGACTCTTTATCAATAGGGTAGTAATACCCTATGGGAGTCGCTGAGAGTATATGTATGAGAGAGCATATTTGTTAGTGTTATAAAAAAGTTTTAATATTGTGTTAATCTGTTCCGTTTTGTATTTATAAATTCTGGTTGGTGCATGGGACGCTGTGACATCAATAAGAATTTCTAAACACTTAATAGGACAGACTGACATAATATTTGTTTTAATGTATAGGTGAATGAAATAATTTTGCCTATTATATTTTCTATATATATAAAGGAAATTTTTATAAAGATTAAATTGGGTTGTCTATATTGGTTGCTAGGAAATGAATTTATAAATAATGGTTGAAATAAGATTGAAAATAAAATAATTGAGAATTGGGAAATTTTAGAACTTAGGTTCCGGGGTTTTGAAACTTTCTTTTCAATGATTTTGAAATATAAATAATAATATTATTAAAAGAAGTATTTTCTGATATAAGTATTTCAATATAAATTTGAAAGAAATGTTTTTAAAAGAAATTTTGGAAAGAAATATGTTCTGTACTCCCCTCTCTGTCGTTGGAAAATAATTTCGGTGATGAGTGCACGCATCATCGACATTCATTTTCGAGTTTCGAAGTGGGAATGCCACTGTAGTAGTTTACTGCAGATCCATTTTTGATAAACAAATATAAATTTTTAATTGTTTTAAATATAATTGGATATATAAAGTGTAAGTATATACATTTATCTGTTATTTTAAATGATTTTGAATAAACCCGGTATTTAATCCTTAATTTTCCATTAATTAATAGTTTTAGTTACTGTAGTGAATTGGAACGTAGGTAATTAATAAATTGAAACCTCTAAAAGAAATAAGAGATGTAATGCTTAGTTTATAAATGGAAATTAAAAGAAATTGAAATGTGTAACGATAAAACAAGGATATTATTATTGAACATTAAATTTATTTAAGAAAATAGAATAAACTTGTATAACTTTCAATTACATCCTTATAAACGTATATATAACTTACCGAATATTAAAAGTTGAAATGTTAATAAGAAATTGTAATAGATATTATACAAGTAATATTATAATCTTAATTGTAATTAAAAAGACTACTAATTGAAATAGAAAGGTAAGTATTATAAATGGAATTTAGTAATAAATGAAAGTAGATAAATAAAATTAAGCAGTATAAATGAAAGATAATAAACGTAATTAAAGCTATTTATTAATAAAATAAGCAGAAAGATGAATACTACAAATAAATTAAAAAAAAGGATAAACCATTATATGTATAAACAAGAAGTCAAACAACAATAGTATGAAATGAAATTGACAAGAATAAACTTAGTTTATTGTTTGGGTTTGTTGTTTGTTTGGTTATGGTTGTTTGGGTAAGGATACTTTAAAATTGTTTGGATGCATGAATAATCTATTTAGTTTCTCCTAAGGCTGTTGAGTGAAGGGTACACTTAGTAGTTATTTTTCATTCCGTACAATTTAAAGTTTGAACCCGGACAACTATTTGTTTTGCTGGATATGAATGAATGATTGATTTGGGTTGATTTTATGTGATGGTTATATGCCTTGTTGCAAGAGATTGTTGTTGTATTGATTTGGTTGTTTATAATTGAAACCACTTTAAATATTTCACTCTATATAATTGTTAACTCTTTTAGATTATATAAGTGAAATCTAGGTTTTGGAAGCAATTGCTACTGCTTTTGGTTCCATAAAATAAGCGTTAATTGCCGACTAATAGGTATGTTTTTGGATTACATTTTATAACGCTATTATATTATTTCCTATGTTGTAATATATATTATTTTGGAAAATATATATTGTATATTGTTATTTTGATATTATATTTTCTCCAGAGCCTTCCCGTACAAAGGAGGCTCTGCCAAAATTTTCCGTAAATTTTTGGACTTACAAAAATTTTGAAAAATGTTTTCCAAACTCTACTAATTTGAGTATAAAGGATTTAATAGTTATAAATTAATATTTTATTCAAATTATTAAATTTTGTAAATTTATTTGTTTATAGATGTAATATTTAAGTAAGATATATTGATTTCTTAACTCTTCTTTTCCCTTTTCGGTGACGAAAAATTTTGAGTAGGGGAGAGTGTAACGACCCAAAAATTTTGGTAAATAAATTTTGGTTAAATTAATGAGATTTTTTAATTAAATTAGGAAGAAATAAAAAAATTATAACCTATATGGAAGTAAATGTTAAGAATGTAATTTAGAAATGGTTATAAAAATTTAATTTTGACAATTGAAGGGAAATCCCATTTATGAATAGTGTAAGTTGTTACATTTGGTTATAAGATATAAAATGAGAAAATAAAAGTAACTGTTGGATTAACCAATGCAATAATTTATTTATTAAAAGTAACTGCATGTAAATTTAGGCAATAAAGTTAGTAAAAGCTGAATTTGTATAAGTTGAATGAAATGGGTTAATGTAAACGTTATATTAAGCTATAAATCAAATGGAAGAAAACGAGCGTAAAATTTGAATTAATTTATGAAATAAAATAAATTGAATATAACATAAACTTAAGTGTAAACTTTAGGGTATGATAACAATTATTATAAATTACCTAATTAAAGTGTCAATAAATTTATTGGAAATAAAGTTCATTTAAATGTTAAGTAATTATAACGTGGTTGTTGATAATAAACGTTAATTTAATGTTTATTAACATAGTAACGGAAGTGTGAATGTAATTTATGGAAGCGTCAATTTAAATTTAATAGTAATTGGTGGATTGGGAAATAAGTTCAAATTATATGTAAAGTAATTAATAAAATGTAAATTTAATGTGTAAATTTAAAGGAACGAGACCTACTGAATGAATTAATTGAGTTTCTAATTTTAACAAATGTATATAGTTGACAACTTCAATATATTTGGAAATCAATTTGCAATCAAAGGAAATTAAGTAGCACGTTAATTGGAAATAAATTAATAAATACATTAATGATATGTAATATAATTCAATGTTAATTATACCCATAAAATGTCAATTTATTGAATAACAAGATTTTAAATAAACGAATTTATTGAGATTTCAATTTATAATTAATAATATTTAATGTGAAATCAATTACAATTAATTGACTTAATTTTTTTTGCAGTTAGGGTAGATGTGATTTGTCATTGAAAAAGGTAGCTTTTATAAGATGTAATTAGTGCTAATTCTATTTATAATAAGACCATTGGTTGATTTAAAGTATAGAAAGCAAGATTTATAAATTTAATTAAAGTATAAAATTCAACAATTGTATTTATTGCAAAATAAAATGGAATTAAACGTTTAAATATTACGTTATTAAAATTAAAATAAAATTTGAGGATAATAATGTGAAATCATGAACCAATGTTAGTGGCATCTTATTTTGGTAAAAGATGTGAATAAGAAGGCTTAAAAATTTAATAAATGGGCTTTTGAGAATTTAATTTATAAATTCTAAATATAATGAAGCGGAGAAATTAACACTGCAATTGATAGATTTATCAACTTTTAATATACATCTAAACTTGTGTAATTTTTTTTAAAATGCTTAAGAAATATAAAGGTGATAAAATTGTCAATTATAAAATTGTAATTTAAAAATTGGATTTAATTAATTATTTATTAATTTATTTAATTAATGGAAAAATAGCCATTTTGGCCACTGACTCGGATTTCGACGAAACCAGTTTCATCAGATCTGTAACGGTGAATTATTATAGGATTTCAAGTTTCGTATCGATTGGACTTGTCATTTGATCGTACGGACGCGAAACGCCTTGAAATCAATTGAAATCAATTTGAAATAATTTGATTTTGTCATAACTTCTTCATACGATGGAATTTGGACGTGAAACTTTTTCCACCGCGTTCAGAATATTTTAAAACATCTATTTTGATATATGAGTTGACCTAATTTCGTTCCGGAGTCAGAACGGGCTTTTTGGGCCACTTTGTCGTTAGCGCGTGTATTTAATAGACCCGATCCATTCTATTTCAACTTTCTCTATAAATATGTTGTTAAACCTAGCCTCCCTAATCCTCATTTGTCTGTACGTACATCTCAACTCTCTTCTCCTCAATGGCAGACATACAAACTCTAGATCCAATTGCAATTCAAAATCGAAGTCAAAAATCCAAACTCCTCAGAAAAATCTGGAAAAAAATATATGTTGAAGCTCTCGACTAGCGTCATTCACTGGTGGTATTCGCTTTTTTTTTGGTTCATCGTCTGATCAGTAAAAATCGAGGAAGTTTCGGCCGTTCATCGCTCGACGACGAACTTCGTCGGATCGGAAATTCCCTTTTGTATTTTGTAGAGATTCTCGAGCGGAGCTCATCCATGCAAGTTAATTGGAGAATCAAAGGTCGGATTGGCCCCCAAAATTCGATTAGGGTTTTAAGGCTATGGCGGCGGTGTCCTCTAGGGCGGTACGCAGGGGGGCCGTAGGTGCTGCACGGCGTGAGAAGGTCGATGGTGGTGGTGCTGAGGTCTCTAGCGTCGTATTTAGGGAGGAAGAGGTGGTCAAACGTATGGTCAAGGGTGTTGCGTGCGTTCCTGTTCGTTGCCATTAGGGTCAAAGGATTATGCGTTTTTTTTCTAGAGCGTTGGGGATGATGATGACGTGGCACGGGTTTGAATGAGTTTGTGTTCTTTTTGTTTATTTTTTTTTGAAATTCAATCACAATTTTTTTTATAACTTCTGCATACGATATCTGTTTTACGCATGGTTTCTTTTGTTAGAATCGTACTGAAATTCCGGCTTGATGACGCTGGTTTGAGAGAATTTCGAGACTTTCAAAATTTTGGGTTTAAATTGAATTTAAATTCAATTTAAATTCAAAAGGTGAGTGTTTTAACCCACTCACAATTTCTAAAATTTCTTATGTTTGTTAAATTGATATATGATGTGATTTTAAATTTATTTATGGTTGTTTGGCATATTTTTAATCATCATCTCAGTTAAATCGCATTTATTGAAATTAAATTGTTATTTAATTTTTTTCTTGCATATACATTGACAGTTAAATTTATTTAGTATTTCATATAAATTGCTAGTCAAATTTATTTATTATTGCATATAAACTGCCAGTTAAACAAGTTATAATTTATTATTGAATATAAATTGTTCGTTGATTCCTTTTATATTTTATATGCTCTATATTGATGTTTTGTTTAAATTGGATGATGATTTTATTAAATGGTTGATGGTTGATGGTTGATATTGGGTGAATGGATGCTGAATTTTATACGGTTATAATTGCAAGTTATTATGCATTTTCATCTCATTCGGGATTGCAGTTTGAAATGATATATAACCGTAAATTTTATTTTAAATTGCGGATTAAAATGATAAATATCTTTATCACTTAACCATAGGATAGAAAATTTTATACAGACACCACGGTCAATATGTAAAATTATTTTAAAAATGATTTCTGTGGTTTTTAAAGAAATATATAGGTATATAGATATTGATTTTTGATATTATATAAATGCTATTTTATTTTTGAATTTAGCTATGTATAAATTTGTTTGAATTATAAAATAAGCTAAATAATGAAGTTTGATTTCTTTTATATAATATGGTTAAGTATCTATTTAAAATTCTATTGTATATAGAGTTTATAATAACTCAAATAAAAGTAAGGTTGAAAATAAATGTATCTAAGAATTATCCACAAAAAATTTGTTTTCAAATGTAAATAAATTAAGATTTAAAAGGTATGATTTTATAACTTGATTTTTGATTAGAGGATTTAAATGAATATCAAATTGATTTAAAGAATATTATCAAGTTAATTCAATTAACAGAATATCCTGTTATTGAAGTTTAAGGGTTTTACTTAAATAATATTTGTTTTATTAAGCAAACATTTCAAATTTAAATAATAGGAATTGGATTTGATATATATTAAATTATCAAAGAATCCATTTTGAAATAATGGAATATTTGAAGATTGAAATATATGAACTATAAAAATTTAAATTTTGAAATATAGAACATTTAACCTTTGAAATATATGGGAATTAAAATGGTTTATTGGAGGTTCAAATTGATATTGGGAATTTATTGCGAACTTTAAAGAAGCTATTTCATTATATAAAGTAATATAGTATTTAAACCATTAAGTATTAAAAGTTATGTTTCAAAGCTATGGTTTCAAGGTATATTGATTTGAAAATGCTATGATTTTTGGAAAAGAAATATTTGAAATAAAAATGATATCGTATTGATTTGGGTTTTAAAAATGGAAATGATATCGTATTTATAAGTTTTGAAATGGATATTATATTCTGGTTTTGAAGTATAAATTATTTTAAAAGACCGCGGTGTTATAATAATGTTTGGTTGTTGAAGAGACCAGGATCGGAAGTTGTCATACTCTCTGCCAACACCGAAAACCATTTTAACAACCGTGTACGTGGCGGAGATTCCAGAATGAAGTAGGATGGTGGTGGCATTTCCTTTGAGGTAAATACGCGGACCCATCTCCCGTGAGTTGGCATAAGGTGGGTAAAACAGGAGCGATTCTCGGGCCAATTGAGGTAGAACCTTTGATCGGACACATCCCTTCGATTTTATACTTTGACATTTGGATTGATTCGGTGGCCACTTTTGATTTTCTTTTTGGAGGTGTGGCTCGAGGTGGGAGGTAGCTGCGGCTACGCGTTACCACCAGCCCGGATGCGTAATTGGTATATCTATGCTGGCATTGCCTAGTTGTGCCGTGTCACCTATCCCATCGCGCCTTGTACGAGTTTGGTTTTCTCCCGTAGCTCGTGGAGTATTTAGGGTGCTCTCCCGATCTGGAGATACGCTGATACTGGATGGACTACTGGGACTATTATTGTGTTAAGGGGGAGATTGGGTAACTCCTTAACGCCATTTAAAAGTAAGTTTATTTTACTATAGATATTATTATAATAGCGAAATATTACTACATAGTAAATAGTTTAACAGATCCTTAGGAGATGTGAATCACGAGCATCTCTTGAGTTACTGCACTCATATTTCTTTATGTTAATTTAACTCACATAAGATATTTTAGTTCTGACTCGAGTGTTTTGTTTTTCGATTCGCTCGGGTCAGTCCGAACGTTTCAGGATTTGAAGACTTTATTTCTGGAGGAAGAAGACAAAGATTTCATTATTATTATTATTATATATTATATGGTTCCACTACACACTGTATTCCGCTGCATTAATATTTATTGGTATGTGAACTCTGATATTTATTGAATAAAGAAGAATCAAATGTTTTGTAAACAGTCTTATGAACTATATATTGATTATTATATTTTATCCTTCCGCTGTGAGATTCTGTTTTGTTTTTTTCTTCTCTGTTTTTTTTATGTACCCCATAACAACCCGCCCTTCTGTATGGTTTAAATTGGCACATGTGCCGATCTAAAGCGTGCGAAAAGGCGAGACGTTACATATTGAATTTTGAATTGTTAAGTAAATGAATTTAATTTAAATAAATAAAAGTTATAATTCTTATGTTATAAAAATTATAATATTTGTGAAATATACTAAAATTGATTTTTGAAATATGAATTTAACTATTTTGTAAATAGTTTAAATCAAGATTTTTGAATTATTATAAATGGTTTTATATATAAGATTTATAATTGAATTTTTATAAATCTGAATAAAGGAATTATAAAGTAGTTTTGGGAATGTTAAAATGGAGTTATAAATAGATTTTGTAGGTAAATAAGATTTATAGATTTATAAGTTGATGAAATTATAAAAAGAACGAATTTGGAAATAAAAAGATTCACAAGTAATTAACTTATAATTTGAATTTTGGCATATAAAAGAGATTAATGAGTTTGTTTAATAAACGAATTGAAAATTGAAGTTTTTATAAATATAAATGGAATTTATAAACATTGTTTTATAAATGTGAAATCAATTGACTTTGATAAGTTAAATAATATGCTTATTAAAGGAATTTCATCCATGATATTGGATAGTGGATAATTATTTAATAAAATGTGTATAAGTAACGAATTCGTTTAGGGAATTACATCCACGATTCTGGACAGTGGATAATCCTTTTAATTAAATATGTAGAAATAATGAATTTGGGTTAGAGAATTATATTCACGATTTTGGACAGTGAATAATATTCTAAATTTAAATAAATATTTTTGAACGTGATATTTTAAATGGAGTAAAATTGTGTAAAGATGTTTTTAATGTGTTAAGTATCGAAACCATAGATTTCAACATTCATTGTTGAAATAGACGTTTTCGAGAAGTAAGGAAATGGTGGGCTATAACACTGTTGTTATAGTAAATGATTTTCGAAAGGATATGTTTGTATAGTACATGGGATTTATATATCTATCTAATTTTTGAATCCCTATACTTGTGATTTTGGGTTGTCATAACGATGTTTTCCGCAACATACATTTTGACCCAAATAAATAAGTTTGAAGAGAATATTTTCCTTAAAGAATGAAATATATACTTAATCTTGATTTATGTATATGCAATATTTTCTAAGTGTTGAAAATAAATTGATTTTTGAAACGTAATCATTACCTCAGGCCTCATCAACCGGAAATGACTAGAACAAGGTTAGATGCTACAAGGCTAAGTGGGTCGCTCCCAAGTAGGATATGATCATCCTCTTCCAGATATATCTTTACACACTATGACGTCGCGTTTCTGATTATTGTGGTTTGTATGCTTCGAGGGCCCTCGAAAAAGGTCGGTAACGACCGGAGGATGATATATTTGGTACCATCTAGTTATAGAGGTAGGCCGGTCTTGTATTGGTAGAGGATCCTTTGTGATGGTCATCGGTACATTCCTCTGGAGATGTACTGCCGGAAGGTAGTCCCTTCACCTAGTCATTTGTACAGAAATCCAAACTCCATTATGTACCTACCATTTTATTTGTAGAGCCTAGTATGCTGGAATTTAATAATTGTAACAATTTCAGCTATTTTGATTATTATTTGTATGCTAGACACTAGTGTAATATAAGAGGATTTGATATGAAATGTTTTAGTTATCGTAAGGTAAGAACATGTCCATGTTTATATATGGGCGTATCTTACGAGATACTTTTGCTTCGATAAAGGAAAATTTTGGTAATTTAATCAATTCAGTTGAGTGTGTTTCTCACGCTGGTTTACCAGACTGATCCATGCGTTATTCCCTTTCAATGCTTGGGTCAGACCAAGTATAGTTACAGGTTTAGATTTGGTGCTATTGGAGCTTCAACAGGAGAGCTGGAGATCTTCAATTCGTATACTCATATCTGTTTTGATTATCCGCTGCTAGTTATTGTATATTATCAGCATTTGTGAGGATGGGTTATTATAACTGTCCAGGCTGATAATTAGTGATTGCTTGTTGAACTCTAATTGATGTATGTATATGCAGTTTCTGTTTTGTAAAGATTATTGATATGGTATTATATGTTTTCCGCTGCGATGTGAAATTCTATGTTGTTCTATTTGGTTCTATCTTCTCTCCTTCTTCTCTTCTCTTCTTCTCTCTCCTTTTCTTTCTCCTGACATTCCGTGAGTCTGTTCTTTTTGAGTCAGACATGTGGGGTTTATTGTCGATTCAAAGGGTTTGGATTTGCGGGTCATCATACGTGGTATCAGATCTTAGATTTTGTACATTCCTAAGCTTTGATGTGTACTTAGTATAGATAGGGACAATAACACCCTAAATTGAGTTCGAGTGTATTATATATATGAGCATGTATTTTTTAGTGAATAAAAAATGTTTTATATTGTGTTTTCTTATTCGTTGAGTTGTTTGTAAATTCTGGTCGGTATGTGGAACGTCTTGTTATCGATAAGAATTTATAAACATTTAAACAAGGCAAGTCGACATACTATCATTTTAAATTATGTAAATGAAATAATTTTACCTCGGTTGTATTTTATATAAAAATGATTAATTTTTAAGAAATTATTGAAGTGTACATAAATTGATTGTTTGGTTGTTTGAAAATATAAATATATATCAGTTAATAAAAGCCGTTTGAATAATCTAAATAAAAGAAACAATTGCAAAAGAATAAATTATATAAGCAAACGAATTATAAAGTATGGAATTATAATTAATATGAATTGTAAAATAATCTTACATATAAGATGTAAAATTATACGAATATATTTATAAATTTGAGTTATAAATAAAGTTGAATTTAAACTAAGAATTTGATAAATTTGAATTCTGTTTATTTTGAAAGTTATTTCAAAAGTTAAAGAGGTCATATTATTATAAATCTAAATAAGATAAACAAATTTGGAATAATCTTATATAAGAAAGTGAAATTATATAAGTAAAAGAATTTATAAATGTGATATATAAATTTAAAAGGATTTTTTAAAGAAAATAAAGCACTGAATTCACTACTATTGCTGGAAAATAATAAGGGTGATGACTACAGCATCATCAGTATCATTTTCGAGTTTCTATGTAATTGATTTGCTACCATAGTAAATTGAAGTTGAAATTTTGTTATGATAAACAAATTTGAATTTAAAACCCAAGTTGAAATTGATAAATATAAGTAAAATGGTTTTGGGCTTATAATATGAAATATAAAAAAATAACTTTGGTGAAGTTAAATAAATTTGGGATAGCATAATAAAATGTATGATTTGAAATTTAACTAAAGGAAAGTTGAATAATTTGAACTTGATTAGATAAGTTATTGGAATGGAAATTAAATTGAACTTAAGATAGTAAAGTGATTATATAATATGAATTTGGAAGTTCGAAAAAATAAGTTGAATAACATATGAAGTGAGAAAATGTAAGTAAAACCAATTGTTAAAATAGTTAAACAATTTTGGTTAAGCCAAACAAAAACTGAATTTGAATAGTGGTATGAATTTGACTTAAGTAAAGGTTAAATAAAATGACGAGTTAGAAGAAAATTTAGATTTTTTGATTATGAAATGTTAAGAAATAGAAGTTGAATTAAGTTAGAGGTGAACTTCCGTTGTTTAGTGAAAGTAAATGTAAATGAAGATGAAATGAAACATAGCTTAAGTAATGTTGAATGAAGTTGATTTGATATTAAAATGAATTTTCAAAGTAAAGTTGAATCATAAGAAGTTAATGAAATGAAGTAGTTAAATGAATATGAATTTGAGTTACATAAAGAAATTCAACTTTAATCGTATAAGTGCATTAGTGAATAAACATGAATATTGAGAGTAAATTAAATAAATTAGGTTATATTGAATATGCATTCGTTGTTAGATGGAAGTTAGTCGATTTGTATAGAAATTCATTAAATATTAACGAAATTGCAAGCTAAATAATTGAATCCAAATTGGAAGTGAAGAAAATCTGAATAGAATTGAATTTAATTTGAATTGAAAGCGAATAAACTTGAATATAAATCAGTGAATGTAAACTAATTGAATATAAATGAACGAATGTTAGTAAAATCCAATATTAGTGAATCAAATGTGAATTAATTGAAAACCAATTCAATGAATATTAACGAGAAGTGAATTTATATTGGTATTGGTTATGGATTTATTGCATAGATATTGGATAGTTGTAGGATGTTAGTTGGATGATAGTTGTTAGATGGTTGGGTTTGTTGTTTTTGATCGCATTTGCTATATTGGCATATACAGTTGTTGGTATATGTTGTATATTGATATTACTTTTTATGTATACATGTTTCTCATTGTTTATTGAGTGTTTAGTAGGTGCGTATGGCGCTTGCTTCGCATTTTGTAGCTCGCTTTAACGCTATATTAGCCGTATATGCTTGCTAATAATATATAAGGTACATATCTCGGATTACATATCATACTTTTATATTTTTTCCCTCCGGGATGCCTCATCCTCGAAAATGAGATGTATATTTATGATATATATATATATATATATATATATATATATATGTTGTGATCCTTTACGATCGAACCGTGCAAAGGAGACATTGGCGAATTATTTTAAAAATTTAGGGCATTAGAAAACTTTGAGATTTTGGAAAAAAATTGATAACTTAAATTTTGGCTTTGAGTTATAATTTGAAGCGAAATTAGTTGGTTTTGAAAAGATAACTAATATGGATTTGAAACTTAAAAAAGTTTTTATAAGAAGTTTAACTAAATAATTTTGGACAAGTTAAAAGGTTTAAATAATGTTGGTAATCTAATTTGAACGAATTGTTTTTGAAAAGTTAATGGATTTTGTGACTTTTTCTTACTTGGTAATTTCGAGGATGAAATTCTTTTAAGTAGAACGATCCAGAATTTTCGTCATTCGATATTCATATATTTAATTGATTTTAAATATTCATAAGTAAATTTTATAAGCTGGATAACTTATATTTGAAATATAGTGATTTAGTTGAATTATTAAATTGTTAATGTAATATTTGAAATTGTGTAACTAGTTTGAATTTGAATTTAATGCGAACAAAAATGATTTATAAAGTTGAATTAAATTATATCTAAATTAGAATGATGTTAGTAAACTTTTAAAATTGAATTAAAAGTAAATATGCAGAAATTAAATATTTTAATATTTAATTACCGTGTAAAAATTTGTATATTTTGTACAGCCTTGGATTTCGACGAAACCAGTTTTATTGGATCCATACATTATATCATTGTAGGATTTCTAATTTCGTGTCAATCAGATTTACGGTTTGTCCCTGACAAGCTAAAAAGCGTAGAAATCTGTTTAAGTGAAATTTTAAATTTGAATAGTCGATTCGAAAGCCAATCTTCCAAATATGACCGAACTGGCATCCGATATATATTCCATTGCATTCGGAATAGGGGTAAAACATTACAAATGCCAGGTGGCATGCTTCATTTCGAGTTCGAAAAATTTCTGAATGAATTGTGTCGTCAAATTTTCTATATAAGGCCATGTTTTTATTCATTTTGCGCAAACCCTAACCTAGCTAAAGGCTAGCTGCCAGTTATATTTCAATAGCCATAAAATTCAATTTTTTTCCCTTAATCTCTCTCAATCCATTCACTTTAACAAAAAATATTCAACTGCAATATTGTAGAGCTCGTCGAGCTCGACCAATCCATACGATTATGATCTAGAATTGCACAATGATGGAGGAGACTTTAACCCGCGTTCGTTCGTCATTTGCATGTGTTTATCAATGGAAATAGGCAACCGAGCTTCAAGGATCGAGGTCGTACGTACGTGACATTCGGGGCTTCGATGTGGCATTGTTCGATCGTCGAATGGTCGAGTATAGGAGGAGCATAATTCTATCAAAGAAATGGCGGCTATGGGTTTTCATGCGAACGAGTTAAACTATGGAGGAAGAAACAAATTCACCGCCTAGATCTGAAATCTCGAAATCAACGGCTTGGATTAAAGCTAGGTTAAAATAAATTAAAAAAGAATTTGTAAATTATATTATTTAGAATTCGTATAAACTTTAAAATTGCATAACTTCTTCATACAAGGTTCGTTTTCGATGAAACGAATTGCGTTGGTTCGTATCAATGAGCACTAATTTTAGAGTTGGTTTGAAGTTGATCGGAGCTGGTGTAAATTTTGGATAAAACAAAACGGCAGTTTTATTTTATTCGTAATAAAACACTACAACTGCTATTTGAATCAAAGTGAGTACAACTCACTCTTTCCGTCTCATTGATTTTTTTTATATGTGAGAATAAATATTATTTATGATGATTGATGATTGTTTGGATGATATATGATATATTATCTATATATTGATTGGTATTTGGATATATTCCTGCCTATTGGAGCAGATGAGACCCTATACGTTCCCGTGTATGAGCGGATGACCCTTTTGTACGCGCGTCTGCCTCGAAGCGGACATTGCACACATATTCTAATATGCATATTTGTTGCAGGTGACAGGTTGGAGGGGTTCCAACTGGATTCTTCACTAATGTTGATTTTTATTTACGGATATTGTGAAATATGCTGTTATCATGTGATATATGATGATTTGGATGTCGTGATTGATGTATTTAGTGTTGTTGCAGTATTGGGCCTTTTATTGGAATTTTAAAAATATTAAAGTGATGATTTCAAATAAAAAAGGATTTTCAAGTGATTTTAGAAATATATGTTTTATTGATTTTTGAATTGTTAAATAAATGAATTTATTTTAAACAAATAAAATTTATAATCATTATGTTATAAAAATTATGATTTTGTGAAATATATTAAAATGTGATTTTTGAAATATGAAGTTAACTATTTTGTAAATAGTTTAAATCGAGATTTTTGAATTATTATAAATGTCTTATATATAAGATTTATAAAATTGAATTCTTATAAATCAAAATGAAGGAATTATAAAGCAGTTTTGGGAATGTTAAAATGGAGTTATAAATAGATTTTGTAAGTAAATAAGATTTATAAATTTATAAATGGATGAAACTATAAAAAGAATGAATTTGGAAATAAAATGGTTTATAAGTAATTAACTTATAATTTGGATTTTGGCATATCAAAGAGATTAATGAGTTTGGTTAATAAACAAATTTAAAATTGAAGTTTTTATAAATATAAATGGAATTTATAAACATTGTTTTATGAATGTGAAATCAGTTGATTTTAATAAGTTAAATATGAAGCTTATTAAAGGAATTTCATCCACGATTTTGGACAGTGGATAATCCTTTAATAAAATGTGTATAAGTAACGAATTCGGTTAGGGAATTACATCCACGATTTTGGACAGTGGATAATCTTTTTAATTAAATATGTAGAAATAATGAATTCGGGTTAGAGAATTTTATTCTCGATTTTGGACAGTGAATAATCTTTTAAATTTAAATAAATGTTTATGAAAGTGATATTTTAAATGGAGTAAAATGGTTTAAAGATGATTTAAAATGTGTTAAGTATCTAAACCATAGATTTCAACATTCATTGTTGAGATAGACGATTCGAGAAGTAAGGAAATGATGGACTATAACACTATTGTTATAGTAAATGTTTTCGAAAGGAAATGTTTGTATAATATATCGGATTTATACATCTATCTAATTTTCGAATCCCTATACTAGTGATTTTGGGTTTTCGTAACGATGTTTTACGCAACATTCATTTTGACCCGAATAAATATGTTTAAAGATAATGTTTCCCTTAAAGAATGAAATATATACTTAATCATGATTTAAGCATATGTAATATTTTCTAAGTGTTCAAAATAATTTGGTTTGTGAATTACTTATTATTTAATAAGCATATGGAAATATTTTCCAATGTTGAAAAGTTGAAATGGTTTTTTAGTATATATCTTTTTAAAGATAAATTGAAGTGAATATTTGGCAAGTGATTTAATTAATAAAAGATTAATTGAAAGGGCCTAGTTATTGCTTGTTGTGGTAGATATTTGTTTGTTGCTTTGATAGTTAAATAACCGGCTATCAAATTTGGCCATTTAGTTCCTTGAATTTATGTGGGAACTATTTAGTCGTACACTTAGCACGTAGCTTTCTGTAGGCTTGATTATCGTTTGTGTTGAGGATATTGATTCATGTAGTGCAGATTATTACTCCAATCTATCGAGCTTCCTTCTTGGCCAAAGGATAGCAAGTTGAAAGTTGGAGACATGACAAGTCTATGAGACTTAGTTTCTATGTGAGGTTGAGAAACGCTTTTGCATTGTTGGTGCGAAGAGACCGGGATCAGATTTATCTGAAAACCACTTCGGACCAACGTTTGTGCGACGATTTGTGTTGGTTGGTTATAATGATATTGATATTCAGGATTTTCATAGTGGATGACTACTTGTTGATCGTTTGGGGTTAAAATCCCAGTATACATCCACTTGCAGTAGTCTTTTTGTTATAAAATATCCAATGCAAGGACTATTTGCTACTAATCCTAGGGATTTCCCGAAAGGATGTGGTAGGAAAGTTACTTCCGTTTGTTCTGTTCCTGGACAACATGTATGGATGTTTGTCTGACATTGCATTTCTAAAGATTACGTGCATTGGTTTCTACAAACATACATCAGTGGTGGCGGAGAAGGCAACTTCTCTTAGCTTAACACCCTCCTTGAGATATATGAGCTTAAGAGTGATGTGACTGTGATTTGTGAAAGGTAATCGTTACACCAGGCCTCATCAACTAGAAATGACCAAAACAAAGTTAGATGCAGCAAAGCTAATGGGTTTGCTCCCAAGTAGGATACGATCATCCTCTTCTATCTTTAAATGCTATGACCGAAGGATGATATATTCGGTACCATCTAGTTATAGAGGTGGGCCGGTCTTGTATTGGTAGAGGATCCTTTGTGATGGTCCTCGGTACATTCCTATAGAGATGTACTGCAGGAAGGTAGTCCCTTCACTTGGTCATTTGTATGGAAATCCAAACTCCACTATGTACCTACCATTTTATTTGTAGAGCCTAGTATGCTGGAATTTGATAATGGTAACAATTTCTGCTATTTTGATTATTATTTGCATGCTAGACACTAGTATAATATAAGAGGATTTGATATGAAATGTTTTAGTTATCGTAAGGTAAAAACATGTCTGTGTTTATGTGTAGGTGTGTCTTACGAGATACTTTACTTTTGATAAAAGGAAAAGTTTGGTAATTTAATAAATTCAGTTGAGTGTGTTTCTCACACTGGTTTACCAGATTAATCCGGGCGTTCTAACCTTTCAATGCTCCGATCATACAGAGTATATTTCCAGTTTCAGATTTGGTGCTATTGGACCTTCAGCAGGAGAGCTGGAGATCTTCGTTTTGTATACACATTTATGTTCATATTATCCGCTACTAGTTTTTGTATATTATTGGCATTTGTGAGGACGGGTTATTATAACTGTCCAGGCTGATAATTAATGATTGATTATTGAACTCTGATTGATGTATGTATATAAAGTTTTTGTTTTGTAAAGATCATTGATATGGTACTATATGTTTTCCATCGCGATGTGAGATTCTGTATTTTTTTGTTTGCTTCTATCTTCTCTCTTTCTTATCTTATCTTCTTCTCTCTTCTTTTCTTTCTCCTAACTTTCCGTCAGCCTTGGGTAGGACATGTGGGGTTTATTTTTGATTCAAAGGGTATGGATTTGTGGGTCGTCACAGGTTCCTTCAAATCAGTTATTAATAAAAAGATGTTTAGGTAAATAAGTGCTTATCATTTGATTCATTACTTTTCTCTTTATTGAAAATATCTTCTAGAGACATATATCTTTAAAACATTTCTTTCAGTACATATAAAATCATTAAACCTCTCTTATCAAATCCTTTGGATACTTTAAACCTTTTTAAATCTTGGAGTAATTATAAATCATTTCATATTTTTCATATCTCCAAACTGTAAATCTTAATAAAGATTTCTTATTATCAAATCATAACTTTTAAATGGGTCAAAAACAATGTTATTTAAGACATTGTTTACTGTAAAACCAAAACAATTGATTTTAAGTAAAAGGATCCATAGGGGTTGAAACAATTTCAAATCTTTTATTTAATCTTGATAAAAAAATTCTTATTTCCAATACAAATCTTTTAAAAGGTTGAAACCATGCTATCTAAGGTGGTAAATCCAAATTAGTTGGTATTCGAGTAAAACAGATCCATGAAATTGTACTAATTCTACTGAACATCAATTTCCGTATACAACCTTTACTATCCATCGAATAGCGGTAAAATTACCTTTTAAATTCACACCGATAATGCAGGTTCCCTCTTTGTAATTTAATACCAAGTACAAGAATGTTATCTCTATTAAATCCAAGTTGTGATTGATTAATTATAAAAATTAAATCCTTTATACTTGTCTTATTTCCGACATTTCGACTTTATCTGTTCCTCGTCCAGGAAAAAGGTCAGGTGAGCCAGGGCACTGGTTGCTCCTGAACACCCCCTTAGTTAAAGCACCTCACATCCAGATCTCATGAATAGAAAATTCTAGTCTACTCGTCGGCTTTTAGAGCTAAGATTAAATCATTTGATTATAACAGTTTTTCTTTAAATCATTCATTTAAACTCTTTTAAAATAAATTATAAAACCTTTAAATCATCTTTAAAATACTTAATCATTTATTTATAAATATTTATAAAATATTTGTAAATGAATAATTAAGTTTAAAGCCATATTTCAAAAGTGATTAAAAGTACTGCAAAAAGTGCTATGAATAGTGTTTTAAAAGCTTATTTGATCAAAACAACTTTTCAATCATCTAGAAATTCTTTTTTATAACTCAAATATCATTTGAAATATTTTAAAATATTTACGAATCTATATTCCATATTTTTAAAGAATTAAAAATATCACTTTTAACGAATTGTTCGCTTTGGTTTCTGAATGAGCATACTATGATTATTTTCAAAAACTTGATTTGCTCATATTTCAAAATCTACTAAAAGAATTCTCAATTTTTTTTGTTTGAAAATTATAATTATAATAAAAAATTCTTATTACAAAAAACTCCAACTTCAAATCCATCGTATAAACTGATTTAACTTTCTACAGCGCGAAATCACTAACTATCGTTGTGCAACGCATCTATTTTTGACTCAATTTCCATTACTTGTCAAAAATTTCCAAACTGGATTTTTATGTTTATAAAATATTTATAAACCATTTTGAATCATTTCAAAGGGGTTTAATGATTCCATATTACTTTTATAACTTGATTTAGAACGAGATTTCCTTATGTAATATCAACGTATATTTAACGTGGCTTGTTTATACCATTAAACAACTATATTAAAACAACCAAACTTAATGACCAAAACATAGTAAATATCCATAGCAATCGTATCACATCATATATATACATATATGGATATATATAGTTTCTCACCTTTATTATTTTCTAACTTCTTGAAAATTCGCTATAGCTTCGCTCGATCAAACTAAAGTCTACAGAATCGAGCCTTAGACCTTAGAAAGGGCATGTCCTATGCTTGAAGAGGTGGAGTGCTAAGCCTTGGTTATAGGAGGTGGTCACCATGGGTTTTGGGTGAGGAAAGGAGGTGATTTGATGTAGTTTTAAAGTGGATTGCTTTTGAATATATACTTATATAATTTTTTTCTTTTTGCAATATTTTCTAAAGGTAGGGAGCCATGGAAAAACTTGAGAATGAGGAAGAAGATGAAGTAGAATAATATGTAAAATTATAAAGAGAATGGTTTGTATTCATAGGAAAATTTTGAAAATAAATATCTAAATGCATAATTATACTTTTCCCCTTGCAAACACCCACCATCCCTTCCAAATGCATGGCAAGGCCACCCCCCTTGTGCTTTCATATGTGATGATGATGGTGTGTTAAGTGAGAGTTGATGTTTGCATTTTAGGATAGAAAATATCTTAGATATTTATACCTTTTTACCATATGTAAATTCTAATGTAAATGGTAAGTATATATGTATATACGTGTGTGTATATGTTAGGCTGTGTATGTGTATATGTATTCTAAATATGTGTTCTAGTGATATAAATAAGGTTGCAACAACTTCGAACATCTTCCGTTCTTTAAACCGTGGAAAATTGGGAAGTCGATTCCCGGTCACGTTTTCATTTATAAATTAATTTACATATAAATGTAAAAAAAATTGAAAACTAATTTCTTATCATTTTTAAATAATTAAAATGATATCTTTTGAATTATAAGACCATATAAAATAATATTAAATAATTGTTTACAAAAAGTGTTGTTATATCGATAAAGCGATAAAAATTTCTTATATTTTCCAATCATATATATATTTTTATAAAACTATAATAAATGTTTTATTATCACTTAATAACTAATTAAAATGAATTATTATCATTTAAAAATAATTATTTGAATAATTATAATAATTATTAAATCATTAAATCTTAATATAAATTCATAAATCAATTATTAAATAAGATGCCATTATTGATGATGTTATTGATACATTTTATTCCTAAAAATAAAATAAATTATTTTATTTCATGTTCTTGTTTAAATGAATAAATAAGTGTACGTATTCAGCTCATAAACGGCTTCTGATAATTATTGAGCAGTTTATTGATAAAATGGTTTTTGGTCATTTTATCGATATTTTTTCAAAGTATATATTTTTGTAAATTCTTATTCAAAATAAGATTACCATCATTATTTATTATTCAAGACAACATAATCTATGTTGAAAAGCTTATATTTGAATATTTTAAAAATAAATATAGTTTTATCAAAGTGTTAAATTTGCGAGTCATTACGTACTCCCCTCCTTAAAAGAATTTTGTTCTCAAAATTACGACGCAAACCCAAAGGTGTTTGCCCAAAATATTTATTTTTAAACTTACAAATGTATGATATGTATATAGACCATCTGTACTCAATATCTGATTCGGTCTTATTATTCGAGTACACAAATTCACTTCTAAATTAGTAATGATCCTTCGATTCTCTAATGCGGACTCCGATTAGGCTTAGAACTTTTAATTTCCTTGCGTAGCTCCTAACTATGGTAAAATATATAATGATCCGACCACAAATCCTCATCAATATTTGTATTAAAGTATCGAGTGATAAATCCTTTTTGGATATCAAAATCCTATATTCAGATCTTTTAGTGCAAATTTATGTTACGAAATAATTCATGTTAAATGCATATACCTTTTTATCTTTTCCAAAATATTTAGAAACTTATGGTTCAAGTTTTTAAAAATTTCATAAAGTGGTAGTTTTATTCTTGTGAAATTTTCTTAAGGGGTTTGTGTATTTACAATTGAACAAAGGACGTTCTTATATTATGCATGCCTAATATTTTACATCCACACATCATTTCTCCTTACATACTTAAACCATTCTTAATCCCTTCTAGATGTACTTGGGTTTTCATAATACTGATACTACCTTATGAGCCAAACATATACATGCTACTACATAATATAAATATGAGATAGATGTTTCCAAATTTTCCAATCTTACATCATAATCACTCTACTAAGCCCGATGCTGGCGATCCATTTTCGTATCCAAAATCAAACAAGACTTCTCCATCGTCATCACTGTCATCTTGTTCGTTATCAACTTTGTTTCCATCCTCAGTCTATGGTACCATATCCCTTTCATATGGTAACCAGCATTGGTTCCATGACACATGCCCAGTCCAACTGGCATTTCTTTCATAAATTCTCCTTCTTCTAGTTCTTCTAAACCTTACACTTCTTCTTACTTGGGATCCACAAATTATTCCTCTTCATTGTCCATGTTGTCCCAATGAATGGGGGAATTTAACAACTCCTCGCGCCAAATAATTTGGTCACCATTCATCTCTTATATGACATTACTATCTCTACTGTTGTTGTTTGGATTCGTTGGATACCATAGTATTCGAGTCTTCTTCAGGTTCAGACTCTTCTTCTATGGCTCCTCCTTAGGAATTTCTTCTTTCGGTCTAAGTTCTGAACTTACTAGCTCAGCGATCCACATTCTTTCTGAGGCTTGAGGGGTTTCTTCTTCGCTAGACACTATAATAAGTTCTAGAGTCAGGAAAGATATAGTCATTTCGGCCATAGGTTAACCGTCTTTATCTAGTCGATTGTATGGATCTAATTTTCCTCTAATAACGGGCTTAACATTGGTAAATAGCCATTTCCCTGGTTCCTCCTGTCGCTCGAAAGAATGATTAGATCATTCTTCTCACCCCCAATTTGCTCTTGAGGTCTCCCCTTTCAAATATTTTCTCTCATAGCCAGAGGGTTTCTACAATTATCAACAACAAACAATTAGATACTAAGAATTTTAATTCTCCTAACTAAATCTAATATTATGATATAAATCAAGTTTATCTCGATATGAATCCATTATAACTCTACAATTTTAAGGGTGATAGTTTGTAAAGCACATGATATTGTTTCTCCCAACCAATACTTAGAATATTTCAAATGATTTTTTTTGAAAATTCTATTCCCGAAAACCCTTTTTAGATAAAAGTTCTCATTATCCGAATCCCTTTTTAAAGTATTTCTCTTAATCTTCTTAGTGTTAATATTAAATATCTTATAGTCAAACTGTGAAATTCTAATCACAAGATGCTTATACTTAGATTTTACTAATCTTGGTTTCAAACTATCATTCAAGTTATAACATATCTAATTATATAATTTTTCACAATATATCTTTTTCAAAATATATCCTTTATATTCAAAATATATCCTAGGTAAAATTATTTCATTATCCATATTTTTCGAAAAGCATTTTTATATCATTAACAAATACGCGCTCTTACATACTCTCAACTCATTATAGGGTATTACTAACCCTATCTCTAATGAGTTACTTATCTTAAGGTGTTGCTAACCCTATCTCTGATGAGACTTTACCCCTATTAGGCTAAGGTATTCGCTCAATCGAAGCTTTGATACCAAATATGATGAACGAGATTCGCGACCTTTGAAAATCGACACTAATACATTCTCGGTATTCATATGCCGCAAATTCAAGTGTCGGGAAACCTGAACGCTAAGGGTAGAAAGAAAATAAATACATAATAGAATTTAAAACGAATGGAATAACATATATTATTTCAACATATAATCTTTACCTCAGAAAATTAAATACACTTATTAAAGTTTATCTTAACATTAACACAGATAGTTATAAATGTATGTACATACAAATGCAAAAGACAATAGAACATGTAAGGTAGAAGTAGATAATAATCTTCAAACGAATCTTCTAACTCCATATTTGAGTTCTTCCAAAATGCTCCAAACTAAACCTGACTACTAGGCAGCCTAGAAAAATAGGGCACCCAGAGTTTAAGGGAAAGAAAATAAACTCCAGATCAGTCATGGGACTGGTGTGAGAAACTGAAAATACGAGTATTTGAAAACAAAGGGTATTTCATAAGACAATGTCGTACATAAACATGGAACAGGTTTTACCTTAAGATAATAAAACCCTTTACTATGTAAAATCTAGTAATATTATTTTTAATGACATTCTTCTAAAAACATTTTTCAAGTAAATTTACATAATCTTAGCCAAAATTGTTACATTATTAAATTCTAGCATATTAAGCTCTATAATTAAAACCAAAGGCACAAATTAGGGAATGGATTTCCAAATGAATAGTGAGGTAAGGGACTACCTCCTGTATAGTGCATTTCTAGAAGAATGTACCAAGGATCGACATCTTCGAAACCTCTACAAATTAAGAACGGGCTACTTGCAGACCCATCTGGTGGTGGATAGCACCGAATATGGTATTACCCTAGTCGTTCTTGACCTATCCGAGAGCTCTCATACCATACACTACATATTTTGTTATCCAACGTCATAGTGGGTGCAAAATAAATCTAAAAAGGTGATATCATACCCTAATGGTAGCGAATAACTTAGCCCTAAAGCAACCTTTGTTTAACAATTACTGAAGTGTGAGGCTAGAGGAAACATTTACCATTCTTAAAATATTCTCACTTAAAATGCCACATTGTCATTTCCAACAACACTCTATTGATTTCCACAAAAGTACAACCTCTAAGCTCGTACGTCCCAAAGAAAGGAGTTAAGCATAAGAGGGTGTAACATCCCCTACTTGGAGGCCCAAAGCTAATGGCTACGAATGTTGCAATCGTCCATAGTTATTAATCCTCAGTGACCAAATACGGTAATGTTAGACACATTGATACAACAGAAACACATGGATATGAAAATTTTATAAAATCAACAAACAACTTTCTCATTCCATTTCAAAGAATTTCAAAATTCATTACATAATCCCAATATGCGAACTACATTCAGAAAAAATATAATTATTACAACATACACCAAGAGCGACATATGAAGATGCTCACTTGGATGATCAAAGTATATAACTGAGCAAATAAACATCTTTGCCTTTATTACAAAATGCAGTGGAATCAAAATAGAATAGAACTCTAGATATTTATCATGCCTCCTACACATCTCCGGAAGCTTATTCGTCTAAAGTGGTACTTGAAAACCTCAACGCTCAAACTACTCAAAATCAATTGAGCCCCTAAGAGTTTAAGGGGAAAACATAAACTTCGAGTCATACATAAAGCCTGGTATGAATAATAATCTACCGTCTCAAACCATTTAGATATTTAATGAGACCACGTCGCTTAGCGGAATGGGCTTTCCCCTCAATATTATCATATTCAAAACTTTATAAAACCATATACCATGTTCATGCATCCACAGTGGTTAAAACATAACAATTCAAAATTACAAAACAAGTAATTCAAATCTGGATTACCAATCCCCATTCATTTTGAATATCTGCCTCAGTTATAGTTTTTAGGGTCACTATTAACCTAATAATTTTCATAGACTGATGTAACATTCCTAACTTTTGATAACATTATTCAAAAAATTTAATTAGATAAATTAAATAGAATAATGTAAATGTTAAGTGATAAGGGGTTGAGAATTTAATTAAGGCCGTGCCTAATGAAATAATTAAATGGGCTTAAGAATGATTTTAGGTTAATTAATTTATATAAGGGTATGTTAGGAATTTGCAGCGCATAACTCTTACCCTTATATATTCTCATTCATACCATTTCATTCCCATTCACATCATTTTGAAAACGTAAGCAAAAATATTAAGAGCAGCCGGCCATAAACAAAATGAAGAGGAATTCAATTAAAAGCTACAATTTCCTTATCTTAATCAAGGTGAATAATTATTCCATCTCTATTTGTTTTGTAATAATATGTTTTCGGATTTAAGACCAATTTCATTTTAGGGCGAATTGGATGATGATATGCTTGAATCACAAATTTATTTCATTTGAACAAGGATGTTTAAATATGATTTCTTGCGGTTTTAGGGAGAAACCAATTTATGTTAATGTTAAATGCCATGGAAAAAATATATGTTATGTAGAACATGATTTTGAAGTTGGGTTTTAATTTTGATAATTTTTCAAGCTATGGTTTTATAAATTTTCAAAGGATAATATGGTTACTTGGGTTTATAAATTTATTTCAAAAAATATATTGAGAATTTGGGTTTGAAATTTTGACTTATTTGATAACATGATTGAAATGAATTTCTAGAATTTTTGGGGATTTTTCTAAAGTGATTTGCTATGTAAATTAAATTATTTTAGAAGAGGGATTTCTTTGCAATATTGATTTTGCTTAATGGAAGGGCTTGTTTGATTAACTGAAACATGGTTTAGATCCGATATTAGCAGCAGTTATTTTAGTAAAGAATTTGGAAAGTTAATGCAACTAATCTGGTGCTTACACGTGGCAGGTAAAAAGGTTTACTTTAATTAGTAATAAAACAGGTTTACTCAGAAAAGTTGGTTTCGCCTACTTCAGGAGTACCTTTGGACTCAGAGCTTCCACCTTCAACCCTGTCGAAACCTACTAAGCCGAAACACATGCACGAGGTACCACAACGATGATATGTAGTGGATTGGAGAAAGGCAAAAGGTTAGGTGTCGAAAGCATGGCTTCTGAAGGGATCGATAACTTAGTTTGTTTTAAAAAGAAAAGCGTCCGCCATTGTTTTACTCAAGCCTTCAAAGGAGTCGAAGCATATGTTTTCGAAAGAGGTTTTTAAAAATCTTTCGAAGGGGTTGCCATCAACTTATGTTCGCTTTCGAATGGGTTCCTTTACTTATGAAATAAAGCTTTTGAAAGAAAGGGTTCCGAGCTAGTCGAAGCCCTGCTACCCATCTTTAGCCATTCGATGGTATTAAATCCATCAATGCTTTCGAAAGGTAATGTTAGTTTTTAATGATGTTTTGAGCCTCTTCCTAGATTCTTTCGAAAGGGTCCAAGGATTCCGAAGGCAATAGCTTCGAAAGTGGTTTCGATGCTATCCTTTAATGTTTTGTTTAAATGTTTTGAAGCTTTTGAAAGGGATGGTGTAGATGCCATCATATTTTCTTCAATATTTTTATATGATAAATAATGGTTTCAAAAGAGATGCTTTCGCCAATATTCAGTTTGACCCAAATGATATTTCGAAGATTTCGAAGCTATGCTTCTAAATGATTGAATGCTAATGCTTAGTACGTTCGAAAGGTTTCAAAATAAAGTTTTAAAGCGTTTGAAAGGCAGGAACCTAATGTTTTGATGATAGATCTATATGTTTTCGAAGGAGGGTATCCAATGAAGTCAAAAGAAAGGTTATGAATGTTTTGAATGGTTTTTAAAGCCAAACTCATTTTGAAAGGCAAAACCCATGGCTAAATTAAAGAAATTTTGAAACGATTTTAAGAAGAAGCTTTCCTTGATAAAATTATAGGTTAAGCTCACAGGAATGGTATTGTTTGTTAATTATATTTGCTTCTTCAAATACAAATATATTCGCATTATAATGCACCCATAACTGCATTTAGGGATAATGGGTAGAAGAACCAGCTAGGTTAACCCAGTAGCGAATATAAATTGATTAAATTCTCGGATGAGTAGAATTGCATCCAAGAGGTCAGGGAGACCAGAAAATAGGATGCCTAAATATGGAAGTTGTGAGGAAGACATGTTCTTAGTGATCCCATGAAAACTGTGATTAGCAAGTTATTGGAGTTACCAATAGATTCATAGTGATCCCATGAAAACTTGTTATAAAGAGTGGTTAGCAAGAGCCAATTGGTTTGTAGTGCACCTATGAAAACTATATCCAGATTAAGTTATTGAAAGTTCTCAATAGGTTCCAACTCGACCCATGAAAATTAGGATAAGAGAGAAGTTATTAGAGTCACCAATAGGTTTAAGAAACCCATGAATTAATTAAGTTAATTGGCAGGGGCCAATAGGTTCATAGTGCACCCATGAAAACTAAGAAATTGGACAGGTAGTCCATATATTTTAAAAGGTTACTAGTAATCCCATGAAAACTAATAGGTTAATAGTGACCCTAAAAACTATAAATATGATGGAGAGTCAATTAAACAGAGGATGAGAAATCCAGTATGTTTTAAATATGTTTTCATATCATTATGATATTTTTGAAATAACCATGCTTTAACCATTATGGATGCAGGAGCACATTATATGGTTCTATAAAGGTTTTAGGATACTAGTGAGGGGAAAATCCGTTTCGCTAAGCGGCGTGGTCTCACTAGATATCTAAATGATTTGAGACGGTAGATTATTATTCCTACGAGGATTTATGTCTGACTCGTAGTTTATGTTTTCCCCTTAAACTCTCGGGTACTCAATTGATTTTGAGTAGTTTAAGAGTTGAGGTTGTCAGATACCTCTTTAAACGAATAAAGCTTCCGAAGGCGTACAGGAGGCATGATAGCTCTATAGAATTTTCTTCCATTTGATTCTGCTGTGTTGTTTGTATTCGTAAAGTTGTTATATTGCTTGTATATATTCTGATTATCCAAGTGGGCATCTTTATATGTCGCTCTTGGTATGTGTTGTAAAAAGTATATTTTCTCTAAACATGGTTTATGATGGTGGGATTATGTAATGAATTGGAAATGTATTGAAAATGGAATGTGATCTTGTTTGATGTTTTAATTTTTTTCCATATTCATGCATTTCTGCGTATCAATAAATATAATACCGCCATATTTGGTCGCCGAGGATTAATAACAATGGATGACTACAGCAACCATAGCCGTTAGTTTTAGGCCTTCGAATAAGAGGGTGTTATAAGTTGGTATCAGAGCATGGGTTTATGAAACTTTAAAAGAAGAGATAAACCTAAAAGTTTTTGAAACATAATTCCAATGAGCCGGGAATATGATCGGGGTTTCGGTTAACGCTATAGTTACGTACTTGTATTTGATGTATGTATATATATATATATGTATGTATATATGTACATAAATACATATGTATATATGTATGTATGTATGTATTTATATATGTATGTATGTATGTATATGCGTACGTGTGTATATATATGTGTGTGTGTATATAAGTACGTGTTCCCCTATCTCTTAAACCGTTCTTCTGTATCTTACTAAGGCTCATATGAAGTTTTGCATGAAAGAGGTTATGGAAGCAGGAAATGGAAGAGGAAATCTAGATAGATGAAGCACCACAACCAATGAAAATGCTCGACCTAATACCAGGAGGAACCAAGGTCAATTAGCTAATGCTAACCAAAATGCTGAGGTCAATGTTGATGCTAGAAATCTGCCAGCAGATGCGGGGTTGGTGTATCAGTTGTTAGCCAATCTTTTGCAAGCTGAGGTTGCTGGTAATGTTGAAGGAGCTAATCATGTGGCTCCAATTGGGAATAAATATGTTAAGTTGAGCATAGACTACACCAGTCTGGATGGAAAGCCATTTTCTAGAACGGATGATGCTGTTAAAGTTGAGAATTGGCTATTGCACTGTGAGAGGATCTTTACCGATCTAGGATTGGATGATAAGTAAAAGAGAGGCTGGCCTCTAGGCAGTTGCAAGGGGCAACGCTTCACTGGTGGAATAGTGTGACTGCTGGAGTTCCGAAAGAAGAACTGACATAGGCTGATTTCGGAAGGAGGTTTGAGTAGAGGTTTATATCTGAGGTTGCTAAGTCGGCGTCAATGAGGAAGTTCATGGATCTAGTTCAAGGAGAGATGTTAGTAATCGATTATGATGCTAAGTTTAATGAGCTGTCTCAATATGGATATGCCACTATAGACACAGACGTTGGAAGGAATGAGAGGTTCATTCGAGGAATGAGACCCGAGCTTGCTAGAACAACCATGACCCATATTTGTGATAATGTGGTGGTGGAGATGGCCATTCGCCTTGAAAAAATGCTGGCTGTTTATGTTAGAGAGAAGCCAGTTGAATCCCAGGGTCCTCAGGGAAAGAAGAGGAAATTATTTAAGAAGGAGCCCATAAAGGGGATGCTGCCAACAAGGCAAAGGCTCATTTAATGTGCTTCAAGTGTGACAAGAAGGGTCATTATGCTAATAAGTTCCGACTAAGAAAGGGAAAGAAGGTTGCAGACAAGAAGAATGTGAAGTGCTTTAACTGTGATCAAGTGGGTCATTATAAGAACCAGTGTGCAGAGCCAGTCAGGGTGGACAAGGGCAAGGTCTTTGCTGTTGGATCATCGGCTAAGCCCACTGCAGCTGATAAAGGAAAGATTGTGATGGGAGGTACGTTTTTGTTCAGAGTATATCAGTTAGGATACTATTTGATACTGGTGCATCACATTCATTTATATCACGGTATCTGGTTAATAGTTATGCTTAGAACCCACATACCTTGTTACTTCCTTAAGTGTTGTGAATCCAATAGGAGCGTATGCAACTTTGGAGATGAGATGTGACCAGTGAGAACTTGATTTGTTAGGTCATAAGTTTGTATGAAGTTTTTATGTTTTTGATTTCATAGATTTTGGAATAAATTTGGGTATGGATTGGTTGAAGAGGTATGAGGCTAGGATATTTTGCCAAGATGGAAAGATATCACAAAGACACCCTGATAGTCATAACCGAATTATATTCTCAATAAAGAATTCTAACAGGTGTAGTTGTGCTTTGTTAAGCTCAATGGAAGTGGGAGAAGATCTAAGTTAGGTTCAGATAGCAAGAAAGTTTGCATATGTCTTTGAGTCAGTCATAGGATTACCACTGAAACGAGTTGTGTAGTTTTAGATAGATCTTGTGCCAAGAGCTGAACCTATAAATAGACCACATAGTAGGATGACACCGACCGAGATTAAGCATTTGAAGGTGCAGCTTGTGGATCTAGAAGAAAGGAATTTTATTAGACCAAGCAGTTTGCCTTAGGGAGTGGCCACGGTGTTCGTGAAGAAACCAAATGGGTCATTAAGGATGTGCATCGACTATTGTAAGTTTAACGAAAGGACAATAATGAAAGGAGAATAGTATATGGTTTTATAAAGGTTTTAGAACACTAGTGAGAGGAAAACCCTTTCCTCTAAGCAGCATGGTCTCACTAGATATCTAAATGATTTGAGATAGTAGATTATACTTCATACCAGGCTTTATACCTAACTCGAAGTTTATGTTTTCCCCTTAAACTCTTGGGTACTCAATTGATTTTGAGTAGTTTAAGAGTTGAGATTTTTAGATACAACTTTTGACGAATAAAGCTTCCAGAGACGTGTGGGAGTCATGATAGCAATATTGAATTTTCTTTTATTTGATTCCGCTGTGTTCTTTGTAATGGAAAAGTTTTTATATTGCCTATATATATTCAAATTATACAAGGAGGTATCTTCATATGTCACTCTTGGCGTATGTTGTAATAAGTAAATTTTCTCTGAACATGGTTTACGATGGTGGGATTATGTAGTGAATTGGAAATGTTTTGGAAATGGAATGTGATCTTGTCTGAAATTTTAATTTTTTTCCATATTCATGTGTTTTTGTGTATTTGTAATGAACTAGTATTTTGAACCATTCACATCATCGGACTTGAATTGCTCAAAATGTCAGATTATTAATTTATATTTGGCAAAACTCAACATATACGGGAAATAAATCAATCATAGAATCATAGACACCGAGTATTACAACAATAAGCAGCGGAATAGATGAATAATAGTTCATGAAGATACTATAAGACATTAGAGTCTAAAATAAAATACAACAGAATATATCAAATGCAATATAGTCTCGAATACAAATAGATGGCAAGTCTGAACAAAACAACTGGATAGCTGAAAGCTGAATAGATATAGATGGATCTCCAAGTGAAGCTCCAACTTCAAAGGTGAGTCTCAAATGTCATGACACTCAATCTGACCCGAGCATAAAGTAAAACAAAAAACACTCGAGTCAGGATTAACATTCTTATAAAGTAAATTTAACTCAAGTGAAATGTCAACTGAAATACAAGTAACTTAAAGGATGTTTGGGATGCCCATCCTCTAAGGAGCCGTGGAACTATCTACTATGTAGCAATATACGTTATTATAATATGTCTATAGTAAAGTAAAGGTATTAAAATAGCGTTAAGGCGTTACCCATATCCTCCTTAACACATTTTATATATTCCCATTGTCTATACAGTACCTTAGCTCCCCCCATAAATAGGGGGCTACCATAAGGCACTCCATAGCTGTGCAGTTAATACCCCGCTATTATCCCGCTATAACCCTTCTTTATCTCATGGTGGATTTCTACCACTATGATTTTTCCATATAGCCCCAAATATAGCCTTTCCGTTTTAAGCCCTATTATTTCCGCTATATCCCTTTATCCTAGCTATATTCCACTATTTCCGCTATATCTTCTTTAAAAGAAATGAATTGAAAACTGACATTTATACATTATAAAAATTATGAAATTAACGTATTTAATTGAATTTTTAATATATATTTTCAGAAGTGAAAGTACTTTAATATTCTACTAAATTCAATTATGTTATATAACAGTTTTATGCTTATTTACAGTATATTCGCACATGTTTTTATTTAAAATTGTTTATATATTAATTATAATTCAATCGAATGTTAATTTTTCATTTAATTACCATTTATATAATTGCAAAAACATTAAGTACAAGTTTTATATGCTATTTTAGAGTTACCCGCTATATCCTCACTATATCCCCGCTATGACTTTTTGCACCTCCACTGCATTCAACCTGCCGAGTGCTTCAACTGTACAGCTCCATAGGTATGGCACAAACCAAACTCGTAGAAGGCACGATAGGACATGCGACAAGGCACTTAAGGGAATGCTAGGGTAGACATACTGTTTGCGGATCCAGACTGGTGGTAACGCATAGCAGCTACTACCGCCCACCTCGTGACACACTTCTATATCAAAGGTGCATCCAATCAAATCACAAAAGCAATAGAATGGTATCGAAGAAATGTATCTGATAGAAGGAATAACCTCACTTGGCCCGGCGTGGCTCCTGTTTTAGCCGCCTCAAGCTGACTTACGGGAGTCAGGGGACATAAATGCCATTTAGAACTGTCACCAAACCATTCTACTTCATTCTGGAATCTCCACCACGTATATAGTTGTTAAAGTGGTTTTCGGTATTGGCGGAAAGTATGACAATATCTGATATCCGTCTATTTAACAACCAAATGCTTATTTCACACCGTGGTCATTTCATTTCAAATAGTTCATGCATTATATCAAAATATCATATTCATTTCAAAACCATATCAATTCAATATCATTATTCACTTTTAAAATACTCATTTCCTGAATCGTAACACTTCCAAATTTATAACACTTTTGAAATCATAAAACTTTGGAAATCATAACACTTTTGAAATCATAACACTTTTGGCTTAAATAGATGTTGAAAATAGTATATATATTAAAATAGTTATAAATCGAAATAGTTTATATATTAAAGTAATTTATATTAAAAATAGTTTACAGATATTAAAAATACTTTATATAATAGAAATATTTTTCTCCAATTTCACAAGTCGATTCAAACCAGCTTAAATTCCAAATTCAATTAAAATCAATTCAGTTTAACCATTTCAAATTTAAGGTCAAAGATTCAATTCAAATTCTCCACAAACCATTTCAATTCATATCGATTTCAAATCCAAGTTTGGACTATCACTTCAATTCCAATAAGATTTAAGTTTAAATATTCAAACAATTACGATATAAATTTCATTTATATTTCGACATTTAACTTTAATTTTATTCAAATTGGAAAATATTCAATTAATCATTTTAATAACAATTTATTAGAATCCCAATTATAAATTTAAATAAATATTCAATATTCAATCTCAGTTTTATTTAAAATTGAGAATATTCATTAAATCACTTTTATCGAATCAAGTTATAAATCATATTTTTAAAAATCTCAAAATTAATAAGTTCAAATAAATTCTTATTTAAATTCAATTATTGACCAATTTAAATTCCAAGTCAACATTAATTTATCTTCCCAACCTTTATTATTAAAATTATAAAATCCATTTTAAAATATCGATATAAATTTAAATAAATACTTAAACATATTATAAACACATTAAGTTAATTTTTTATTAAATTAAATCTTATTATTAAATTTATTTTGTATTAAATCTTATTTTATATATTTTTAATAATAATAAAATTATAAGGAAAAATCTTTAAAATATAATTTCTAAACTAACTTATAAATTTAAAATTTTCAAAACATATAATTTAAAAATCTAAATCTTACACATATTTAAAATAAATTTAAAAATCAATATTTAATAAAATCCATATATTCTCTTTCGGACTCTAGAAATCTTTTTTCAGAATAAACCAACTTTGTCCGTATATAATTTTCTATCCTATGGTCAAATGATAAAGATACTTATCGTTTCAATCTGTAATAGAATATTTATGGATATATATCATTTCAACACACAATCCCCAAATTTCGAAACTAATGAAAAACGCTTGGGTTTATCATTTCAACTTATAATGATTTTCCCTATTTTATAATATCGTTCGGTATCATTTCAACCTATATGGAATTTTAAACTATCAGGGAACTGGCAGAGTGAGAACAAATACGATCATAATATAACGTATCAACAATAGACTTATATCATCAGTGATAAATAAAATAAAATATACACAACAGGATATGGTGTCATATATCATAGGTGGACAATTGCAGAAAATGACATATCATATTTAACAATTAAATAACTAGCAATTCAAATTTAATAGCATATTTCAATTGTTGTTTCAAATGAAATCAAATTTACTAACTATAAGAATGTTAACCGTGAGTGATTGCTCACCTTTCGAGGCTAGAGAAAGTAGAAAACACAACAAGCTACGATTTGAATCGCGAAATCGACCAATCCAAACGATGATTACCAATGCAAAGTACGATGAACACGAATTTGAGGAATGAGGATGATAATAAGGAATCGACGAAAACAAATCAAAATCGGCTTGATATAAACAGAAATGAAATATATTATATAAATATATATAGTTCAAAAATAAATTAAAAACATACATATGCTTATCTACATAAACTAATATATGAACATATATACAAACTTACATACATGTTATATTTTAAAACAATATATATATATATATATATATATGTCATAAAAGTTAATATCAACTTACTTTATTAAATATAAGTATATATATAATTCAAGTCAATCATATATATAAACTTACGTAAACCTACACATATACGAACAAACAAATTTTTATATAACTTTCATAAGTTTTACATATATGAATTATAAGTTATATATACTACATATATAAACAACAGCTTATATATATAATAATCTATTATAAATTTATACATTAAAACTCAACAGTTTTATATAAACCGATATATAAATCTTATGTATTGTAAAGCAACGGATCTTATATAAAAACTAATGTATAATTTACATACTTTTAAACATATTTAATAACAATACTTTAACATATATAAACTGTCATATTATAACTCATATTATAACAAACCTTACATATAAACCTTTATATTAGAGACATAAAACAATATATGTGCAGTTATAGACTTGTAACATATATGTAGGTATACTCACAGATCCTATATAACTTATAGAAACTGATATATATATATATATAAACAAATAAGTTTTATATAAACTTACATATATAAACTACAAAATATATACAACAATTGCCATATTAAAAAGAACTGAGAAAAATAAAAATATGTACATTACAATTAAAAACAAATATTAAAATCAATATATATAAAATAAGCAAACCTTTTTTTCTTTTTTTATAATAGAGTGGGCTGCTGACTGTGCTCGGTTTATGCTCAGGTTGAAGGCGGATGCCGAGGTTGTTGCATGGAGTGAGCACGGCCTTGGTGAGGCTGCAAGATGAAGGGAAAGAAGGGGTCTCGATGGTGGAGGAGCAAGTATAGGTGGATGGCTCAGGTTGCTCGCCTACACATGGGTAATGGGCGGCGGAGATTAGTTGAGTGAGGTGGCACTGTGGCAATTGGAATGGAAGGTGGGGAGGCAACTCGGTTGATGGGCATAGCAATTTAGTGGAGGATGGAAGCGGGCTCGAGGGGTACAAGCGCATGAGAGGATTTGGCTTCAAAGAAATAAAAATGGAAGCATGTTGCAAAATATATGGAAGCTATATATATAATACTTTATAATATATAATATTGAAGAAGAGAGTAACAGAAGAAAAGAGAGAAAGAGGGAAGAGATAAAGTGAACTGGGCACGAGCAAATCAATGAATATATTTTGAAATCAAGTGAAAAGGTTGTAATATTGAATTTAGAAATTATTAAATGCAATGGCTGTTTGATTTCGACAGGTTGGTAGATGAAAGGACAGATGGAAACCAAAAGGTTTTATAAAACGGGTACTAATACGGTTACCATTTCTCGCAGATTCTGTCATGTACGAAGCTCCGAAACATATAAATAAATATACTGTAAAGATCAGCATGACAAGATGATCAGAACGGTACACAGATATCAGCGATACGGTCATCCTATCAAAAGTCGATATTCGGTATCGAAAATGCTGTTAAAACGCCGAAAATAAGATAAACGGAGCAATACCAGTACAAATTTGATGAAGCGAAATATGACATCTCACTCAGAAGACGATAAACATTTTTACTATATAAAAATATTCAGGTTTCGAAAAATATTTAATTTTCATTAAATTTAACTGATTTAAATTTTAAATAAAATTACACAACAAAATAAACTTTCATAATTTTTGATGAAAATTTACCGTTTGCTTTGTTTAAGTAGACGTATTCCAGAATCAAATTTTCTTTTCGAAATTTAATTGTTTTAAATTTCACAAAAATTCAATTAATTACGTTATAAAACCATTAAAATTTACAGATCGTTACAGTATCAATGAATCTAACACTGCCGTACTTGGTCATCGAGGATTAATAACTATGGATGACTGCAGTATCCGTAGCTGTTAGTTTTCGGCCTCTAAGTAAGGGGATGTTATAGCTGACTAATAACCTGTTTAATATATATGGAATCATTGTCCGATTTCATACTTTTCATGGGATCACTTGGAACATATTGTCCTTTACCAATAACTTTATTGTTTCAAGGGTTCTTCCTGAACCTATTGGTAACTCTAATAACTTTCCTCTTATCCTAGTTTTCATGGATTGAGTAGGAATCTATTTGCCCCTACCAATAACTCAATCTAATCATAGTTTTCACAGGTTTACTATGAACCTATTGTCTCCTGCTAATAACTTTTCCTAAACATGGTTTTCATGGGTTTACTATGAACCCGTCTACCTGACAACTTTTTTATCAATATTCTGGCATCCTACATTCTGGTCTATCTGACCTCTAGGACGCAATTCTACTCATTCATGAGTTAACTTAATTTACATTCACTACTAGGTCAACCTGGCTGGTTAATCTGCCATTCTCCAAAATACGGTTGTGGTTCCATTATAATGTGAATATATATGAAGAAGTAAATATAATAACATAATAATACCAACACTTGTGGTTTAATATCCTTGAAATCATTTTATATAAAACTTGGTAAATCCCTTTAATCTATTAACCAAGGAAAATTTCTTCCAAAACTTCATACTTAAAATCATTTTAAAACTCTTTTATTATGCCATGGTTTTCCTTTAAAATAAGATTGGGTTATTTTTTTGGAAAACTAAGGCTTTGAAACCTTAAAACTTTACTTTCAAAACCACTGGAAAACTTCCTTTCGAAAGCATTAAAATCTTCTTTACAATACTCTAGGCACCTACCTTACGAAACACTTTAAAACCTTTCTTTTGAATACTTTCGAATGAATTGCAGTGAAACCATTCAATTATAGAAGCATAGCTTCGAAACCATATGAAAATACCACTTCCGAAACCAATTGAATGTACTCTTTCAAAATATTGGGTTTTTCTTTAAAAATATCTATTGGGTCAAAGTGAATATATAAGGTACCCCTTTCAAAACCATTTACCTTTAACTAAAAGTAATTGGGGAAATGCTTGATGGCTTCGAAACCGTCCTTTCGAAAGCTTTAAAACATTTAAGTAAAACATTGAAGGATATCTTCGAAACCCCCTTCAAAGTCACTGCCTTCAAAACCCTTGAACACTTTTGAAAGCTTTTATGAAGCAGCTTAGTACAATAAAACCAAAGCCACCCTTCGAAAGCATTGATGACTTCAGTACACTCGAATGGCCAAAAGAACGACAGCAGGGTCTCGACTGGGTTGAAACCACCCTTTTTGAAAGCATTGTTCTATAAATAGAGGAACTCATTCGTAAGTTTATACTTTAAAATAAAAGATGGAAACCCTCTTTGAAAGCTATTTAGAAAACCCTTTCGAAAGCATATGTTTTGACTCCTTCTAAAGCTTTTAGTAAAAACAAGGCAGGCGCTTTTCATTTGAATGTAAACAAAGGTTTCGACTCTATCGGAAGCAAAGGTTTCGACGCCATTCCTTTCGCCTTTCTCCAATCCACTAAGTACCATACTTTTGAGACCTATGTATTGGTTTTGGTATATGGTTGATTTCGACTGAGTCGAAGTAGAAGCACAGAGTCAAAAGAAGCTTATGAAAGTGGCGGAACCCACTTTTCTTGGTAAAGGCTGATTTAATGCCAATTAAAGAAAACACTTTATAACTTACCTGCCTAATTGCAAGCATTTGATTGGTTGCCTTCATCTTTTCAAATTCTTTACAAAATTAACTGCCGAAATTACCTCAGATCTAGTTAACACCATTTTTAGCAAATAAGCCCTTATGTATGCTAAACACATAAGACATATAAGTCCTCCTTCTAAAATAATTTAATTCCTATAGTAAATCACTTAGGAAAAATTCTTAAAATTTATAGAAATTCACTTTCAATATATTATTTAACATATAAAAATTCCAGACTCAAATTCTTAATAAAATAATCGAAATAAATTTCCAAACCAAATTATCCATATTTTCTTTTGAAATTCATAATAAATTTTCATGGCTTGGAAAATTAAAAAAATACAAACCCAACTCCAAAAACATAATTTACATGACATAATTTTAGTTCATGGCATTCAAAATCAATTATAATCGGTTTTGGCCTCAAAACCATATAAATCCTTTACCAAATAATCTTATTTGAGTTTTACATCACATAAATTCAAGCATATCATCATCAAAATCATCATTATAATGGATTTAATCTTAAACCTAAAAAATAGATGATTATAAAAAAATAAAGATGATTTAGATTATTATTTACCTTGATTAGGATAAGAACTTTGAGATTTGATTGAGATTAACTTCCCTTAGCTTGAATCCTTATCTTTAGATTAAATCTCTTCTTTTCTTCCTTAGCAATGGACGGCTACTATTATGTTTTACTTTTGTTTTTGTTTTGCTAAAATGAACATGAATATATGGAAACGAGGATATATAAAGGTAATGGGTTATGTGTGGCTATTTCCTAATAAGCCCTTATGTTAATTGATTATCATATATAACTTTTTATAAGCCCATTTATCTTATTAAGCATGGCCCCTAGTTTATTTTCAAATCTCAATTCCCTTATCACTCTAATTATTTATGTTATTCTATTTAATTTATCTAATAAAATCTTCTGAATAATATTATCAAAAATTAGGAGTGTTACATAAGGTTACCTCCTACACAACCAAACAGATGTACATGTGTAGAGATCAATGCACTATGATCTTAGAAATGCAATGTTAGACATTCATCCATACAAGTTGTCTAGGAACAGGACAAACCGATCGCACTCTCCGATCGCATCCGTTCGGGCATTACACCAAGGATTAGTAGTGAGTAGAACTTGCATATGAAGATCCCAGAACGAAGGGACCACTACTATTTATTTATCTCCGGAGCTACTCCAAAATTATCAACAAGCACTCCTTCCGTTGTGAAAATCCCCACTTTCAACTTCATTGTGCTTAATATGTCTTTACTTTCGAACTCATAATTGGTTTGAGTGGTTTTCAGATAGGGATCACTCCAAATCCGACTCCGGTTTCTTCGAACCAATCATCGATAAAATGATGTTTAAGTAAATAGGTTCTTATCATTTGATTTATTACTTTTCTCTTTATCAAAAATATTTTCTACAGATATATATCTTTAAAACATTTCTTTTCAGTGTATACGGAATCTTTAAACCTCTCCTATCAAATCTTTCGGTTGCTTAAAACCTTTTAAATCTTGGAGTAATTCTGAATCATTTCATCCTTTTTATAGGAAAATATCTCAAAATAATAAATCTTAACAAAGATTTCTTATTTTCATATCATAACTTTTAAACGGGTCAAAAACAATGTTGTTTAAGAGATCATTCACTGTCAACCTAAAACAATTAATTTTAGGTAAAAGGATCCATAGGGATTAAAATAGTTCCAATTTAAATCTCGACAAAAGATTTCTTATTTCCAATAAATGTCTTTAAATAGGTTGAAACCATGTTGTCGAAGGTGGTAAATCCAAATTAGTTATTATTTGAGTAAAACAAATCCATAGAAATTATATTAGTTCTACTCAACATCAATTTCCATATTTAACCTTTCCAATCTTATTTATCTTTTTACAAACTAGTATGAATGATTTTTTATTACTCCATAACTGGTTAAAATGAATTTTTATCATTTAAAAAAATTATTTGAACAATTATAATAATTATTGATCATTAAATCTCAATTTAAATTCATAAATTAATTATTTGATACGATGCCATTATTGATGATGTCATAAATACATTTTAATCCAAAAAATAAAACAAGTTATTTTATTTCATATTCTTGTTTAAACAGATAAGGAAGTGTATGTATCCAGCTCCGTACGCGACCTCTGATAATTATAGAGCAGCTTATTGATAAAAGGTTTTCGGTCAATTTATCGATATTTTTCCCAAGTATGTATTTTATAAATACAAATTAAAAATAAGATTATCATCATTATTTATTGTTTGATGCAACATATTCTTTGTTGTAAAGAATATATTTGAATATTTTAAAAATAAATATAATTTATCAAAGTGATAATTCTGTGGGTCGTTACACTTTAGAGATTTTTTGTCTAATACTAGCTGAATATCTTATACCCATCTGCAACTAAAGTGGAATCCAATAACATTTGTCTATTCTAAGAAATTGATGTTTCACATCTATTCTTCTATTTCTTGTTTATTCAAGAATTTACTTGTGTATGCATACGTTATGTTGTATGAATATTGTGTATGCATAATTCAGTTGATTTTAGTTGAATGAATATGGTTATTGTGTATGCATGAGTTATGGTGCATGATGCGTTTCATAAAGTAAAAAAAATGTTCAAGATCAAAATAATAATAAAAAATAGTAAATTCATACACATGTGGATAAACTAATAAATTAGTAAATTCATCCACATGTGGATAAACTAACAAAATAGTTGTGGAAAAATTCGATTATAGATCAACTAATGGAGACGATGAATATGAATAAAATTTCCCTTTAATTAATAGTTTTAACTAATTTTAGATAGCTCATTATAATTAGATAGGTTTCATTTTGCTAATGTAATCTTATTACATAAGATAATGGGTGCAAATGATTTAAAAGATTTCAGGCCTATTGCACTATTAAACTGTTTTTCAAAATCATTTCTATTTTTTTTTAGCTAATATGTTAAACACTAAAATTATTGAATTAATTGATATTACTCAAATTGTATTTATCAAAGGTATAAATATTACAGATGGGGTAACAATCGTTCAAGAATTTATTAATCATTATTGTGAAAATGATATCACTTATGCATTTTTAAAACTTGATTTTGCAAAAGCTTTTGATTTAATTGATTAGGAGTTTCTAAAGGATATATTATTGGCTCAGGGTTTCAATATTAGATGGGTGGGCCATATTTTGTCTTTATTTAAAACTTAAAATTTAAGTATTATGGTTAACAGTATATTGAGAAATAAAATTCAATCAAAACATGGTATTAGGCAAGAAGATACATTATCACCTCTTTTGTTTAATGTAGCAGTGGACATTTTTGCTAGAATTATCAAACTAGCCACCAGTAATGGGATATTATACAATGTTGGAAATGAAATTACACATAATGGCATTTCCATTCCACAGTTTGTGAATGATACCATAATTTTACATCACACTCACCTAGACATATTATGTAACACCCTGTATTTTTACAATATTATTTAGAATAATTAATTGGGTAAATTAAATAAATAATGTGGAGATTAATAAGTTGATAATTGATTGGCTAAGGGTAGCCGTATCATGTTAATGTGCAAACTAAAATGAAATAACCTAAGCTAATGTGGTAGGATGTGAGAAGGGCGATATGGGAAATGGGTGGAGCTTATACCCTAAATTTTAGGAGATAGATTGCTCACGTTTATTTCATTTTACTCAAACAAAAGATACTAAGGCTGACCACCGTTATCATTCTCAAGAGGAAAATAAAGTTAGGAATCAAGAGAAGGAAGATAATCAACTTTATCAACATCTAATCATACATTTTATATCTCAAAGCTATGGTGAATAATCACTACATCCCATTTTCTTTTAGTTTTCGATTTCAAAATTAGATTAGAATTTTTTTTGCAAGTACCATGTTTTGATGAATAAACTTATATGTATGCTTGTTGATGAATTATATATGTTCATGTTAAATTTTTATGATATGTTTGACATGAAAACCCTATTTAATGACATCAAATGCCTTGAAAATTTAAATATAGGTCTAAATGATATTTTAGAGATGGGTTTCGATTCTCATAATTTTTTGAATTAATATGGATTTTATATTAATTTTCTAGTGAAAGAAATTATTTATTGGGTTATAAATTATTTTCGGCTAAATAATAATTATTTGGGTTTGAAAATTTTATATGTTAGACAACATAGTAAAATAGATTTTTTTTTAGGATTTTTTCAAATTTTTTCTAAGTGTTTTGATGAATATATATAATTATTTAAGGTATGAGACTTAAATGTTTTATATATTTAATTAAGTAGAAGGGGCATTTTGTAAAACAAAATAATTATTTAAATTTGAAAATAGTGGCAGCATATTTTTGAAAAGAATTTGTTAACCAATGAGGATTTGACAAAGAAAGTCAGTTTAGTTGAAAAGTTATCATTTTTAAGTTAAAATCAAAGAAATCCTACTTTTAGCATGTTTCAGCCTATTATAGCAGTAAACCTTCCGACCCAGACCTTCCGACAAGGTCGAGAGGTTCAAAGCTTTCGACAATGTCAAACCAATGCATATGGTATCAAGTTACTTGGTACATAATGAATTGGACAAGGTCTGAAGGTTCTTAGTCGGAAGGTTAATGACCAAAGAGATTGGGGTATGTTTGTTTTATAAACAAAAATTTTCGCCTGCTTTGCTTTTGAATAAGACCTTTCGACTTGGTTGCCTCCAACTAGGTCAAATGTTTAAACAAAGGTTTTTAAAACCTTTCGACATATTCAAAAGGTTACTGCTGCTTTGTTTTGTTTTGAACCGTTCGATAAAGACGAAAGGTTTAAAACCAACCACTTCTCCCAATGCTTTCGAAAGGAAGCTTTCGACTTAGGTGACTTATTCTTGTTTTATAAATTGAAGTATAACCCAAAACTTTCAAAAGAGTTGTTTTAAAGGATATTTTAAAGCTTTTGAAGCAGATTTTTCGACTTAGTCGAATGGTTGCTTCCAAATACTGTTACTACTGGGGTTGATGAGGAAACCATAACTTGGGAGGAGTTTAGGAGAAGGTTTTCATAAAGATTTATGTCTGTAATGGCATATTCAACGTTGGTGAGGAAGTTTGTAGAATTGGAACAAGGAGATATGTACGTCTTAGATCATGCGAGAAAGTTTAAGGAGTTGGCCCGATATGGGTATGCATTGATAGACACCATGGTCAAGAGGAATGAAAAGTTTATAAGGGGCTTAAGGACAGAGTTGATAAGTGCCACTTTGCCGCATTTGAGAGATCCTAGCGATGCAGTGGTTGAAATGGCATTAAGATAGGAAGAGGCATTGCCTTGCTTGGGGAAGAATATGAAGGAGGCCCAGTTAGGACAGGACCTGAAAAAGAATGCTTAGAAAGGGGGTGCATAAAAGAAAGGAAAGGCTGAAATGGTTTGCTATAAATGCGACAAGAAGTGACACTATGCTAATGAGTGTCGAACCAGTAAAGGAAAGGTAAAAAAGGCTGGTGGAAAGAAGAATGTTAGATATTTTAATTGTGATTAGATCATTCATTACAAGAACAAGTGTCCAGAGCCTACAAGAGAAGGAAAGGGGCAAGTTTATGCTTTGGAGCCCACAACCTCAAGGCCAGTTGTGCAGGACAAAGGGAATGTTGTTTTGAAAGGCTCGCTGCAGATTCACGATATGTCTATTAACATTCTATTTGATACTGGAGCATCTCATTCTATTGTTTCTCGATGTTTGCTCCTTAAGGGTTCTAAATCCGATAGGGAGGTATGCAACGCTTGGGATGAGGTGTGACCATTTAGAGTTTGATTTGCTAGGCCATACTTTTGAGTGTTGTTTGCATGTGTTTGACTTTAGGGGATTTGGGATCATCCTTAGGATGGATTGGTTAAGTAAATATGATGCTAGGATATTTTTCCATGATAGGAAAATATCACTTGGTCACCTGGATTATAGTGATCAGATGGTTTATACCGTAGAGAACCCTAGTTGTGAAACGAATGCTTTATTGGGTACTATGGAGTTGGAGGATGAGTTACATCAAGTATTTGTATTTAGAGAGTTTACAGATGTGTTTAAGCCGGTAACTGGGTTGCCACCGAAATGAGCCATTGAGTTTCGGATTGATTTAATGCCTGGAGCAGAACCGGTGAGTAAACCGCCAAGTAGAATGGCTCCCAACGAGATGAGAGAGTTGAAGGTACAATTGGTGGATTTGGAAGGCAAAAGTTTTATCCGACCAAGTAGTTCGCCATGGGGAGCTGCCGTTGTATTTGCTAAGAAGCCTAACGGATCATTAAGGCTGTGTATCGATTATCGTAAGTTGAATGAGAAGACGATAAAGAACGGATATCAGTTGTCGAGAATTGATAATTTATTCGATCAGTTAAGTGGAGCCAAGGTATTCTCTCATTTGGATTTGGCGATGGGATTTCATCAGCTTAGAGTGGCGAAGGATAACATTTCTTTGACGACGTTTAGGTCAAGATATGGATCATATGAATGGTTAGTTATGTCCTTCGGACTAACTAATGCGCCGACAATCTTTGTGGATTTGATGAATGGGATTTTCCGGGAGCACTTGGATAGATTTGTGCTGGCCTTCATAGATGAAATTTTGTTATACTCTAAGGATGAGAAGGAGCATGAAGTTCATCTTTGAGTTGTACTCGAAATGTTGAGGGAGCATCCGTTGAATGCTAAGTTTTCGAAGTATTATTTTTGAAAGAAGGAAGTGAAGTTCCTTGGTCATGTCGTCTCAGAGAAAGGGTTGTCTGTAAATCCAACTAAGATTGAGGTGGTGAATAATTGGAAGAGACCCGAGATGGTGACCGAGATTAAGAGCTTTCTTGGATTGGCTGGGTATTATCGAAGGTTTGTAAAGGATTCTTCACGGATAGCTACACCGATGGCTAAGCTTACGTGAAAAGATGTGAAATTCATATGGACTGATAAGTGTGAGGAAGCATTTCAGACCTTGAAACACTTATTGACCCTTGCACCGGTGTTAGTGGTTCCAGAGGGGAATCAAGATTTGGTTGTTTATAATAATGCATGTGGAACTAGATTGGGACCGTGTTGATGAAAATGGGTAAAGTGATTGCTTATGCTTCTAGACAGCTTAGACCACATGAAGCTAGGTATCCAACACATGACTTGGAGTTAGCTGCCGTCATATTTTCTTTGAAGGTGTGGAGGCATTATCTTTTAGGAGAGTGACTTGAGCTTTATACTGATCATAAGTCATTGGAGTACTTTTTCTCTCAGAAGGAGCTGAACATGAGACAGCAGAGGTGGTTGGAGTTTATTGCTGCTTATGATTTTGGAATTGAGTACACACCTAGAAAATGAAACAAGCTGACAGATGCACTTAGCCGGAAACATCAGAATGCAGTATTGGCTATGATTGCCGAGTGGGAAGATTTAAAAGCATCATCATCTTGTAGTGTGCAGTTTAGATCCGGGGAAGGTTCTAGTACCAGAAGTGTCGTATTGTCTTGTTTAGAAGTTAGACTGGTAATGATCGAGAAGATAGCTTCTAAGCAAGAGGAGGATTCAATTTTGGCTAAACTGATCAAAAGGTTGAGAGAAGGAATGGAGAGCGATGACCTCAGCCTTGACCAAAATAGGTGGTTGAGAAAGAAACAAAATTTGTGTGTTTCGAATGCAGAAAACATAATGAATGAAATTTGGCATGAGTGTTATCGTCCGACGTTCACTATCCATCCAAGAGGAATGAAGACGTATCAGGATATGAAGAGAAGTTTCTTCTGAGAAGGTATGAAATGGGACATTGGTGTATGTGTTAAGCAGTGCTTGAATTGCCAACAGGCAAAGGCTGAACACTAGAAGCCTAGTGGATTGCTTCAACAGTTAGAAGTTCCATTATGGAAATGGGATTCTATCTTTATGGATTTTATTAATGGGTAATAGAGGGAATGAAAGCATATGGATCATAGTAGATAGACTGACTAAGAGTGCCCATTTCATTCCGGTAAAGTCAACTAGGACAGCACCTATTTCGGCGAAGTTGTTTATGAAGAATGTAGCCAGACTGCACGAGATTTCTAATAATACTGTCTATGATAGGGATTCTTCGTTTACTAGTGAGTTCTGAAAAAGTCTATAGGAAGTTTTAGGAACCAAGCTCAACATGAGTACCGCTTACCATCTGCAGGCTGATGCACAAATGGAAAGAGTTAATAAAATCTTGGAAGATTTGTTAAGAGCTTATGTATTGGATTTCGGGGGATCATGGAAGGACCATCTTCATCTAATCGAGTTCTCGTATAACAATAGTTATCAGACTAGTATTGGGATAGCATCGTTTGAAGCTTTGTATGGAAGACTATGCAAGTCTCTCGATGTTGGTTAGAGACCAGGGATAGATTGATTCTTAGCTCGGATATGGTAAAGGAAGCTGCGAAGAAGATTGAGTTGATCCGAGTTAGGATGAAGGAAGCTCAAGCTAGGCAGAAAAGTTATGCTGATAGAAGAAGAAAAGATTTGGAATTTTCTATCAAAGACAATGTATTCATTAAGGTTTCACCAATGAAGGGTGTGATTAGATTTGTGAAATCAAAAAAATTAGTGCCTAGATTCATTGAACAATTCCGCATCGCTGAGAGGATCGGGAAACTCACTTATGGAATAAAGTTACCAGTAGTTTAACTGGAGTCCATGATGTTTTCCATGTTTCTTATCTTAGAAAATGTGTTAGAGACCCGGAGACTACCATAGCACCTACAGTGTAGAAGATTTAGTTGTAGAAATGGATTTGACCACAGTTAGAAAGCCGATTCAGATTGTGGCCAGAGATGAGTAGAAGTTGAGGAATAAGGCAGTCAAGTTAGTAAAGGTTCAGTGGAGTGACGATGATAGAGATTGTACTTGGGAGACAGAGAGCAGAATTAGGGATACTTATCCTAACTTGTCTGATGGTATGTTTTACCTTTGATTGTTTTATTGTGTACCTTATCATAATTTTAAGGACGAAATTCTTTAGGATGGGGGTCTATAACACCCTATATTTTTACAACATTATTTAGAATAATTAATTGGGTAAATTAAATAAATAATGTGGAGATTAATAAGTTGATAATTAATTATCTAAGGGTAGTCATGCCATGTTAATGTGCAAACCAAAATGAAATAACATAAGCTAATGTGTTAGGATGTGAGAAGGGAAATATGAGAAATAGGTGGAGCTTGTACCCTAAACCCTTAGGAGATAGATTGCTCACGTTCATTTCACTTTACTCAAACAAAAAATACTAAGGTCGGCCACTGTTATCATTCTCAAGAGGAAGATTAAAGCTAGGAATCAAGAGAAGGAAGATAATCAACTTTATCAACATCTAATCTCACATCTTATATCTCAAAGATAAGGTGAATAATCACTACATCCCATTTTCTTTTAGTTTTCGGTTTTAAGATTAGATTCGAAATGTTTTTGCACGTATATTCCATGTTTTGATGATTAAAGTTATATATATATATATGCTTGTTAAAGAATTATTATGTTCATGTTAAATTTTTATGATATGTTTGACATGAAAACCCTATTTAATGACATCCAAATGCCTTGAAATTTAAATATAGGTCAGAAATGATATTCTAGGGATGAGTTTCGATTCTCATAATATTTTGAATTAATATGGATTTTATATTAATTTTCTTGTGAAGAAATTTTTTTATTGAGTTATAAATTATTTTCAAATAAAATAATAATTATTTGGGGTTGAAATTTTTATATGTTAGGTAACATACTAAAATAGATTTCTGGGATTCTTTTAGATTTTTCCTAAGTGTTTTGGTGAATATAAAAAATTATTTAAGGTATGGGACTTAATTTTTTTTATATTTAATTAAGCAGAAGGAGCATTTTGTAGAAACAATATTTAAATTTGAAAATAGTGGCATCACATTTATGAAAAGAATTTGTTAACCAATGAGGATTTGACAAACAAAGGCAAGTTATGAAAAGTTATCCATTTTAAGTTAAAAATAAAAAAAATCATACTTTTAGCATGTTTTGTCCTATTATAGCAGTAAACCTTCCGACCCAGACCTTCCGACAAGGTCAAGAGGTTCAAAGCTTTCGATAAGGTCAAACCAATGCATATGGTATCAAGTTACTTAGTACGTAACGAATTAGACAAGGTCGAAAGATTCTTAGTCGAAAGGTTAGTGGCCAAAGAGGTTGGGATATGTTTGTTTTATAAACAAAAGGCTTTCACCTGCTTTGTTTTTGAATAAGAGCTTTCAACTTGGTTGCTTCCGACCAGGTTAAATATTTAAACAAAGGTTTTTAAAACCTTTCGACACAGTCGAAAGGTTACTGCCGCTTTGTTACCTTTTGACAAAGACGAAAGGTATACTTGTTTTAAAACCAGCCGCTTTTCTCAATGCTATTGAAAGGAATCTTTCAACGTAGGTGACTTACCCTTGTTTTATAAATTGAAGTATAACCCCAAGCTTTCGAAAGAGTTGTTTTAAAGGATATGCTTAAAGCTTTTGAAGCAGAGCTTTCAACTTAGTCAAAAGGTTGCTTTTAATGACTTCGAAAGGTTTTAAAAGAAGGTTTTCCATTTGTTTTGAATTGAAACCAGTAAGCCTTTGATAGGTTTAAGTAAATAATTTCGAAAGGTTTTAGTTGAAATATTTCGAAAGGTTTGAAGATTGATTTCGAAAGGTTTAATTCAATGGTTTCGAAAGGTTTTGACTGAATGATTTTGAAAGGTTTGATGATTAGCCACGAAAGGTTTAAGTTCAATGATTTCAAAAGGTTAAAATGAGTGATTGCGAAAGGTTTAAATAAATGACTTCGAAAGGTTTATGTGAATGGTTTCGAAAAGTTTGAGATGGAAGGTTTTCCAAGGTCTTTTAAGGCAATGTTTTAAAGATATTTGAAAGAAGTATGTCCAAAGTTTTATTGTTTTTGAAAAGTTTGATTTTGAAAGGTTTGATATTTGAATTTGAAATAGATGATTTCAAAAGTGTAGAAAGAGGTTCTTACAAATGGTTAAGCGTTTTCATCAACAAAACGCTGAGTAAAGAGAATATATAACATGGTGATATGATTTTGAGCAAAGTACAAATATTATATACTATTCCTTAAGTGAAAATGAGTCGGATATTAGAATACCAGATGTGACTAGTATGGGGTTGTGCCCTATACATTAGCTATTAGCCTCAGCTAATTGTTGTCCAAAATACTAGTGTGTAGGGCTTGGTCACAGGTAGACTAAAATTATGATTACACACCGAAAGAAATATATGTTGTACATAGACAGGTTATTGGTGATCCTGAAGAACAATTAGGATCGGGAAGACCTGGGAGATAATGAAGTTAGGGACAAACTGTCCAAAAGTGAAGTATTTAATAGATAGTTAAGGATTGATAATCCAGAAGAAGAATACCTAACAGGTGTTAGGTTAATTTTGGTTATATTGTCTGGTAGGCCCGAGTCAGCCAAAGGTTAAAAGTTATCGAAACAAAACTTATGTATTTAATCAGATAGTTCATTATTGCCTGAGATTTATATATGTTTACATAATGATTAATTTACATTATTTAACCATTGTGGATGTAGGAGCATGGTATATGGTTTTATAAAAGGTTTTGCAAAGATATGTTTTAAATGGATGTTAGTAAGAGAAAACCCGTTTTGCTAAGCGACGTGGTCTCACTTAACATGTTTAACTGGGATGTATAGTATTATTCATACCTGGCTTTATGTCTGACTCGAAGTTTATGTTTTCTTCCTTAAACTCTCTGGTGCTCAAAATTAATTTGAGTAGGTTGAGGGATTAAGGTCTTTTTCAGGTTTAGTAGGATGACGAATACGGCTACCGGAGGCATGCAGAAGGCAAACAGATAGCAATTTAGGATTTGCAGTTCTTGTTATGTTTAATGTATTTCCATTTTGATTTTATTAGGTCTATTATGATCATATGACTCTGATCAACCAAAGGAGTATCATCATATACCGTTCTTGGCGTATTTTATAATAACTATATTTTATTTGTGCCCGGGAATGCTTGGGGTTATGTGTTGCGAATGTGAGACTTTTGGCTTTGAAATGTAATTAAGTAAAAGTGGTTTTTGAAATCCATGTTTTGTTTCATATTCAAGTGCTTCTGATATTATTGATACCATTAACATAACCGTATTTAGTCACCGAAAGAGATGACTGCAGCATCTATAGCGCTTATTTTTGACCCTCTAGATAGGGAATGTTACATATTATAGAACTTAAGTTTACATTTTATAGTTTTGAATTTCTCTATGGACTAATGATTAACTTTGATAAAAGTTTCATGTTAGTTTTAAATGATATAGGTAAAATAGAAAATCAAGTCGCTTGTACATTAAATTGCGAAACTACGAAATTTCACATAGAATATTTAGGATTTTTAATAAGACCGAAAAAACTCAAGCATGATTACAGATGTTAATAATAGATAAAATGAACAAAAGATTAATTAAATGGAATAGTAGATTTTTATCAAAGATAGGTAGGATAGTCCTTATTAACTCTATTTTGTCAACATTACTCATTTATTAAATGTCATTTTTATCACTTTGTAGAATTGGTAATTGACAAAGTAGATAGAATTAGGAGGGATTTTTCATGTAGTGATGATAATCCTAACAATAGTTCAAAATGTTTAGTTAATAGGAAAATAATATGTAAACCTAAAGAAGAGTGACGATTAGGTATTATAAATTTACATAATTTAAACACTTCTTTATTAGGAAAATGGATATGGAAATTTATAGATAATAACGAGTACTTAATCTAGTACTTATAATATACAACGTATTTCTGCTAATAATATAGATAATATATCACATTTTTAGAAATCTATAAAAATTACGATATTTATAAATTTGAAATCACTAATGTGCTATATTCAGGGGATAATACATCCTTTTGGCATTATAGTTGGATATTAGTAATTCTCCTTAAAGTAGAATCTAATGAACTTTATGAAATTTGTAGTTTTAAAAATGTGTTAACTTCAAAAAATATAGACCTAATTTAAATTTTCCATAGCAATTTAGTTTTAATCATACTTTATCTGAAAATACCTCATTAAAGTTTTCCTTATTTATGCTAGTTATAATATAACATTGATAATTAAAATGACATTAAAATATAAAGTTAGGATAATAATAAAATCTGTACGGCGCACTCTTTTTATAAATTTCTTAATTTTTCAGATACAAAATTGAATATATTTAGATGTATTTGGAAAGGTAATACTCCACTCAAAGCTAAAGTACATATGCAGTTAATTATAGATGGATTATTAAATACTACAGAACCATTAAAAAGGAAAAATATAATTATTGATAATAGACTAGAAAACATTTCGCATTTATATTTTGAGTGTCATGTCACTAATTATATTCGTAAAAATTGTGTTAACATTTTTTACTTTAATATAATTAATAATGATATTAGTTTCGAATTATTTGGGAATAAGCTTAGATTTTGTTATGATGTATTTCATAGTTTATTAATCGATCCTATTTTTACTATATTATATGGGTATTTATGGTTTCAAAGGAATTAAAGGCTTTATAATAATATAAATACTCCAACGGACAATTTAATATATATATATATATAATTACTTCGTGTTGTGTTAATTGGATTTCAAACTCTAGTTATAATAAAGGCAATAATATTAGTTTCAATGAATACCTTAAAAAGATTAAATCTTGTATTAATTTAGTTTAGAAAATTACAATACTCAAAGATAGAAATAACAATAGCACTTAAAATACCTTTTTAATTGACGTATATGCCAATTAATTCGACATTATATTAAGAAAATTAGTTAGATTTTAAAATGTTGCAATTCTGAAAATTGGTTAGATTTTAAAATGTTGCAATTTTGAATATTGCATTTATCTCAAATCTTATGATATTTATTCTTGATAATAGAAAAAATAGTAATGAATCAAATTTAGATTTCTTGGACGCCTTTAATAATGACACATTTGATACTTCACTATTATTAGGATATTAGCCTTGAATCAGAACTCTCATTAATTTGTTTGTTATTATGTAGTTGGATTGTGTTATACTCTTTATTGTTTCTTGCTTGGTTTTAATCATAATATTGCTCATTCTATTGTTTATTAGACCAGTATATTTTTATTATGTACATATATGTGTGTGTGTATGTGTGTGCGTGCGCGCGCGCGCGTGTGTGCATACATATATATGCATTGGTCTTACGCTTTTGGTTTTGTCTTTTTTGCAGCTTTAGATATACTCGTTGGACCGGAAGGATTTAGCGGATTATGAGGATAAGATCACTCATCTTATTTAATGAATTATAGAGTTGTATTATTTTATTATAGACCTTAGCTTTGTAGGATTTGGCTTTTCTTTTATCCTTTTTTCACATTATCTGGGGTGTGCAATTAAAGCGCTTAACAGGTCTATAGCGGAGATAAAGTGTGGGAATAACGAAAAAGAGTAGAGGTGCAAAAATCTTTATTATATATAAAACCAAATATTTAAAGTTAATATATTCTTATCCTCACATCATTTGTGTAGGAAAAAAATACTATTTAATCTTATATAGAAAAACTGAACAATTATTATGATTTATGTAGAGTAGATTTGGTCACTACAATGTATTTCTAACTTAAATTGAGCACTTGCGACTTAAAACTAGGATTTTACTGTAACTTTGTTGATTTGATTTAAATGAGAACTGGTAAAATCAACGCTCGTATATAAATTTTGCTAAAATGGGTGCTAAAAAGCCATGATTTAACGGGTGTGGTGGAAAATAGCGGGGCTTAAAGTGGATTTATTTTTTAATGTCGCATGATTGAAAAAACATAACGGTCAAAGAGCGCTATGTACTATAAATGGAATTTTAAATGACTTTAGGGGGCTTTAACTACACTGTTACAGGGAGGATATTGCTATCTGTCAAGCATGTTGACAATTCCTTTTCTAATGCAGAATAAAATACATGAGTGATCTCACCTTTTAATAGAAGAATCACTCATTTCTCTCAATATATATAATGAGAATACCTTCGTTTGAAGCATTTGAAATTACGTATATACCCTTGATAGTTATGGTATTAAATTTTGGAAAGTTCTGTCATTTTATCCTTATGTGCCACCAAATACTGTATCTTTCTGTAATCCAACAACAAATTCGCATGTACCGTGGAAATATCATACATCTTCATCTTCTTTTTGAATGAACAAACTACAGTGATAGATTATAATCTTTGATTCTTAATGAAGGTGTGTTCTTAACTTATTTCTAAATTAAAGCTTTCATTCTACTTAACTTTTGGTAAAGGTGATGACACAATCAAATGCATGAATTTTTGGTAATTAACTATTGATTAAAACGTGCAAATATGCCAAATATTTTATCGCTAGTTTACCGAATCATGGTTTTCACCGTTTACTAAATCAAACAGGGTCAATGATTTGGATCAAATTGTGATATGTTGTCAAGTAAGTTACTATAATAATCAAGTGCCGAACATATCAACTTCAAGGTAAGTTTGTTCTTATGCTTATTCTTAAAGTTGGACACCGCCATCTAGAAGCGCGTAATTTGTTACCATGTATTCAAGTGCACATAACTATTTGATCAAATTATTGAGCAAAACTTAATATCATGTTCAACTCTCATTTCTTTAAATTTTCAAAACTTAATATTTTACATGATCGTTTCTTTTTCTCGAATATTATCTCTGAATGAATTTCCATTATTACTTCTACTTGCATATTTGTATTCTATAAATGTCCATGTTGTGTTACATTTGGATTAGAGTATGTGAGTGTTTCACTTTTTACTACAGAATTAGAGTTTCGATAGGGTGCATTATGCTCTATATATGAACTACATGCGGTAATAACACCTATAAATCAAAAGAAGTTAGGCATGGTACTATTTGTGCATGGCCTTTATGTCATTTTTCCTTTTATGTTGGTTGGAGATTGTATCATCATTGAAATGGATGTCCGTGGGTGCGGCGCAATGAAAAGGAGGCTTGGGTTCTGATAAAAAGACGCAGGTTCGATTCCTACCATGCGCTTCCCTATCCTATATAAATTTACCTGGGGGTATGGGGACTTGGATCAACGGACGGCTTTACTATACCCTCCTCAGGAGTTTACCGGCCTACCGAGTTCTCCTGGGTTTTCAAAAAAAAACATTGAAATGGATGTCTTGTTATTTTCAAGGTTACAAACAAAATGTCGCTATAATGAATTAAAAGGGCACAGGTTATAATGAATCAGATGAGTTGTATACTTGCAAGTAGAACTCAAAGAAAATTATATGCAACGAATTAATAACTCTTGTATAAATAAAATGATTACAGTTGTCAATAACTATAAAATAGACAAAATGCTAGTAGATTATGGCTTACAGTAGTGGAAGACACCTTGGCTACGTTGTTATTGGTAAGTCACCTACAATCTCCGGTACATGATATTGGTGAACAAGTAAATTATAGTCATGTCGTCTAATTATAGACTTTCGTATTGTTCTTAATATTAAATAAAAAACTACAAATATTTTAGTCAGTGTGATATATTTTGTAAATTCAGATCTTTTGGTATTACCAGCTTTGAAAAAAAAAACCAATCTCATGATTATAATATACATGCCATGTATTTTTTCCTTTGTCATATGGCTTCAGATATTTGATGATGGATTCAGTTTTAAACATGTAATCAAAAGATGCTGAAACCATAGAATATACATTTTTTTTCAAAAAAAAAACCCATCATTATTGTAACGACCCGCTATTTTGGACCATTCAAATCGACAATAAAACCATACATATCCGACTTGAATAATTCAAAATACCGAATTTTTAATTAAAATTTGGCAAAACTTAAAATATACAATAAATAAATCAATCACAGATCACAGAGTAATATAATGCAGCGGAATAGATAAAGAATAGTAGTTCATGAAGCTACTATATACATCAGAGTTAGAAATAAAATACAACCGAATAGTTCAAATGCAGTGAAGTCTCCAATGAAACAGATGACTTCTCTGAACCAATCAACTGGAAAGGCTGGAATCTGAATCGATTGTTGGATCTCCAAATGAAACTTCGAACTCCAGCTGTGAGTCTCTAATGCTGTATCACTCAGTCTGACCCGAGCGTAAAGCAAAACACAAAACACTCGAGTCAGGATTAACATTCTTATATCGATAAATCCAACTCAAGTGAAATATCAACTGAAATACAAATAACTTAAAGGATGTTTGGAATAACCATCCTCTAAGGGTCCATGGAACTATCTACAAGGTAGAAATATACATTATAACACCGTGGTCATTTCAGCTTAATTTATACTTCAAAACCAAATACCATTTCACTTCAAATATCTCTATATTTCCCAAAATAGTATTTATATATATTAAATAATTTATACAATAAAGTATTTTCAATTCCCTCAACTTAACAAATCGTTTCAACATCAACCCGACCTTCCCATTTAAATTAAATTCAATCTCAATTTATCAATTTAAATTCAACTCAATTCCTAAAATAAACACTTCAATTTATAGATCTCAAATTCGGATTTGTAATCACAAAAATACCCCTTTATATTTCAAAACTTTACGTATTCAACGTTTCAACTAAATTTTTATTCAACTTAGTTTTCTAAATAATAAATTCAAATTTGGTTCAACCTAAATTTCACTTTAATTCAATTTAGTTGCTAAATAACAAATTCAATTACGTTGATTTCAAATACAGATCCAAATCTCAACATAAACCATTTAAATTCCAATATAATTCAAGGCTTTAATATTTAAATGTTCTATATAACAGTTTCATATCGATCTCGATTTAACCTCATTATTATTTAGTCTTGAAATACTCCCTTATTAGATTCAATATCATTTAAGTAACCTTAAATTACATTTTACTCAATATTTTCTTTAATTTTATTAAACGTGAAATATTCATTAAATCACTTAAATCAAGAATCCAATTACAAAATCATACCTTTAAATTTTCCATTCAATAATTTCAAATCGATTTAATTAAATAAATCCTTATTTAAATACCATTTTTAATAAACCTAAATTTATCTCCCAATCTTAATTATTCAACTTTTTACAACGGTAAATTTTGAAATATAAATCTTAAATAATACTCAAACATATTATATGGATTAAATCAATCTCAATAATATTATTATTAAATCTATATATAAATTTCCATTTATATATAATATTTTAAGAACCAATATTTATTAAATCCCATATATTTCTTTTCAACTTTAGAAATTTATTTTCAAAATATTTACATGGACCAACGGTGTCTGTATATATTTCCTATCATATAGTCAAGTGCTACGGATATTTATCATTTCAACCCGTACACTAAATATATATGGGTGGATATCATTTCAACCCGTAATCCCAAATTCAATTAAATGAAAATCGCTTGGGTTTATCATTTCAAACCATAACGATTTTCTCCTATTCTAAAGTCCGTTCGGGTATGTATCATTTCAACCCATAATGATTTCTATACTAACAGGGAACTTGCAGAGTGATAACAGATATGAAAATAATAATAAAAACAGGCATATAACATCAAAATAAATATAAACAATAGGATATGGTGTCATATCCCATAAGTGAACAGTTATACATATATAACAATTTGAATAACTGCACCCTCATATTTCAATTGTCATTTCAATTGAAATCAAATTTAATAAATAAAAGAACGTTAATCGTGAGTGATTGCTCACCTTTCGAGGTTAGAGAGATAGACAATGAAGTTGAGTTACGAAACCCAAGCACGAATCTCAAAGCAAAGTAAGATCAGCACGAATCGACGACCAAAGCTAGTAAAAGAAATCGATGGGAACGGGTCAAATTAGCTCGATAGAAATTTAGGCGAGATGTATTTTTATATTATTATCCTCCTTAAACCCAAAATTCAAATTAGAGTATATATACATTTTATATACAGGAAAATAGGCGCAAGGAAGAAGTTGCGAAAAAATTAGTCTCAGGGACAACAAGTTTGCTTTTTAGTCTGAAGGACATTTGCTAGTGTAAACAGAAAATGATAATTACAACTATCATTCTGTGATTTACACTAAAAAGTGTCATTCAGCCTAAAAAACAAACTTCTTGTCCCTAGAACTAAATTTTTCTGCAACTTTTTCCTTAAGCCTAAATTCCTCTTTTATATAAGTCTTAAATTAAATACATTTATTGAAATTAAACATATACAAAAAATCAAAACCAAATTCACTCTATCTTATAGTATATATGTTATATTTGAAACATCAATATCTGAAACTAAATGTACATAACCAAATTAACATCCAAAGATATACATAACAGTAAATAATGTAAGTTTAAAGAAATCTAATAGTTTAACCAAATGCAGACTTCCTTTACAAATAATATACTGTAATTATTATTATTATTATTTTATTTTACCAAAAATAAAAATATGCTAACACAATGCTAGTAGAAAAATGGAGAAAGGATGCTTATGCTTACCAATATTGACATGCAAACCTACATTTTATATGTACAATAAAGTGTGTACAAACAAACCTTTATATGGGCTGCTATATACATGTTTAAAAAATGTTATATTAACTTGTATACATATTATATTTTAAACAACACCTGACAATAGGTGAAGGTAAAATATATATATATATATATATATATATATATATATTATAACTAATACAAACCTATAAAGCTCTAAAATGTATATTAGTATATCTATACAGCCAACCCAATATGAAAATATGTACCCATGCAAATATCTAAAGTTTTTAGAAATGATACTTAGGCTTATATATATAAAATAAAATAATAAAATAACTTACGCACAAAAAAAAAACACAATACTTAATGAGACAAACGCACAAGTTGTATTACCTTTCAAGATATCATATATATATCTGTGTGTGTGTGTGTGTTAAAAGTTTTTTGCAAGGCAAAATGGGTGACAATGTGAGATACGGCTGCGTGTAAGAGTGTGAAAGAAGAGAGAGGGTGGAGAAAGAAAAATTGAGGAGAAGAAAGTGACAGTAGATCCTTGCTTTACCAAAAAAAAGCTTATAAAGGTGAAATAAAATGAGCCGTAAAAGAATTAATGAATACAAAAAAAACGTATAATTCAAAACGGTGTGGGCCTCAGGTAAATATACATTCACATCTTTTTTTGACATAAATAAAACGTATGAAAAGCTTTAAAATGAAACGGCTATAAATTAATTATTATTATAAAACGTTTTAAAGTGACTAGGGAAATAAATATATGGAAGTTGATAAAGGAGAATGAAGAGACCCAAAAATGGAATGACAAATAATAATTTTGAATTAATGGAAAAAAGTAACACCTGGCATAACTCAAAGTTATAAAGACAGAGGAAAACGCTTTGCACAATTCAAGGCGAGCTTTCAAATTTTTTTGAATGTTTTATAACTTTCCAGCTGTAGTGAAGAAAATGGAATTTTAAAGGCAAAATAGTGACCGTTCCAATTAAATGAATATAAAACGTATGCATGTTTTGTACATTCATACTTTCAAAATGGTATGACGTGGCAACGGTTGAATTTCAGTAAAAAATGAAATAAATGTGAGAAATGAAATAAATAGGAATGAACCGCATTTTTCCAAAACGAAACGTATGCAACAAATCAGCAAATAAATAGAAACATGCAGGGAGATGAGTGAAATAAATAGAAAATGTTAAAATATAAATAAATATAACATACATGAAAAGGACAACGAGACGGTTTAGAAATTAATAAATGAGAAACGTATATCTCTATACGTTTTAGTTTCACAAAGGACAGAAAATTTTATCAAAAGTTATAAAGAGTTAAAAGCATTGAAGCGTGGTTTCCGCTGAAATTTATTTTATTTCCAACTGAGATGAGAGAGAAAGGGAAAAATTTAAAACAAATGAATATATTCCAAATGAATGTAATATAAACGGTCATGGTGTGGTTCATTAGAAAATTTAATGCAATTTATAATTGTGTGAGCTGTACGTAGATTTAAGGAAAAAAAATAAAAGCAATTAAGGGCTTGATTTAATAGTACGTTTCAAATTTGAAAAGAAAAGAGAAGTAAGTGTTGAAATTTTGATTTCAATTAAATGATCGCGTGAATGAGCAAATAGCAATTAACAAATAGCAGAAATAGATAATGGAATATATGGTAGAAAAGGAATAAATGAAATGTGAATGGATAGAATGCAAATTGAAACGGCAGAGAATTAAATATAAGGTGGAAAGGTGTGGCAACGCTCACCCATAGATTTAGCTAAAACCTTTAAAAGAAATTTAATATGGTATGAGTTGTACGGTTTCAAATTTGAAAAGTAGATAAATCCAAGTCACAAATTTCAGCATCGATGACGCACGTTTTTATTGTTTCCGTCGCGTATCGGATCTCAAAATACAGAAATAAATATACCGTAGTGATCAGTACAACGTGACGATCAAAATAGTACATAGATATTCGTGGTACGATTGAATTATAAAAATTCGAATTTTCACTAGTAGAAAAAATGTAGTAAAAACGCAGAAAATAAGATCGACGGAGCTATAGAAGTCCAAATTTTAGAAAACGAAAAATGACGTCTCAGTCAGAAGATGATTTAGAATTTTTCTATGTAAAAATATTCAGGTCTTGAAAATAAACTAAATATTAAAAATTTATTTAATTATACGTAAACTAAATATTAAAACTTTATTTCAAAATATTATTATTAATATTTCTCAAAATCCAAATTAAATACGTTATTAAACCAATTAAAAATTAATAAAATTTTATGGGTCGTTACAATTATACTTAAATGCAACTAAATAATTATAATTATGAGTTTCTGAAGTACTTGGTTGGTGCAAAAAAACTTAAAATGTGTTCTATTATCATGTATTGTTATAATTTTCAATGAAAAAAAAGAATATATGTCGCGTGTTTTTTTGCAATAAAAAGAAGTTACTCTTTTTTCTTTGCACACATCCAATGGACGAGCCATACATACTGGTATATATATATTCAAAATTATTTAAATAAAAAATATATAGTTTATACATGTGTGTGTATTTGTAACATTATATATATATATAAGTATATAAACATACATTTGTATATTTGATGAGCTAACGTGCTCATTGCGGTGTAAATCCCAACATTTATACACTAACATGTTATACCTCACACAGATTGATAGCAGACACACACACAGACACATATGTATGTATGTATATGATACACGTATATATAAAATATAACATTAAATTAGATAGTATTAAATCAATTTATAAATTTAAATAAAATAAAGATTTTATTTAAAAGAAATTCAGAAATGTTCTAAATAAATTAGACTTCATAGGCCCAATAAAGACCCAAACTATTAAAAAAATTTGAAATTCACGCATTATTTTTGCTGCGGGCTGACTCGATTCCAACATGTTTAAGCCTCACTTTTTCTGTTGATTTTTTTTAATTTTAGCTATTGATGTGGACCGTTCGACTCAAATATCTGCATCCTAATGAGCTTGGATGAGATGAGTTTCAATATGTTGTAGGGCCTTTTATAGCTCCTTTGGACATCTCTGTAGCTATTCATATTTTTCACTTCCTCATCAGTGACTAGACGAGGTTTTTCTCTCATCGTTGCCATTCTCCATTTCTATCTTCAGCTTTTTGTGGCTACCATTCTGCTTTTTTATTTCCTTTCATGCTTATTAATTTTTTTCTAGGTTTTTTGGTAGTTGTATGGGTTCATGGGAACTAGCCACTTACAAGGCCTGTTGGTACCGACTTGGTAGCTCATTTTTTAAGTGCAAAAAAGCTACACGAGTGCTTTTTTAGGGCACACTTCTAACTTTCTCAGTGATGGCATTTGCTAACACCAGATTGCTTGTTGTTTGATTATCCTTATGGACTGCATTCTGATTGGGTGCATTGGCGTTTCCACGTTCCAACTGGTGTTGTTCTTTAAACTAGGAGGCATGTTTGAGAAAAATGTCTCCCCAAAGAAGCACCAAAATATTTTTCCAAAAACTGGACTTTGATGTAGAACTATGAATATGGAGGCATATAACATAATTGTTGTTTTTGAGATTCAGTTGATTTTTAAAGAGAAAATCATGGACAAGATATACAAAAAAGGAAAGCAATGAAGTAATGAACATTAGAATTTATAGTGGCTCTGCCAAAACGTGTCTTGTCCATTATCCACTTTTATTATTCCATATAGATTAATAGTAATGATTAGATACAAGAAATGATGATACAGTGCTCAAAAGAAAGTAATGTATAGTTCTTGGAATTCATGTCAACTGGTCATGTTTAGCACACCTTGCTCTCTAAATTGTCTGTCACTATGATGAAAAGCTTAAGGTATTTATGGTAGTGAAGATATATAGGCTTTGGGCCAATTGTCCTACAAAAATAAGCAATTTTCTTATTTAACATGTTTTGGTAAGTTGTATTCGTCGGCCATGATTAGTTTGTTGACATTATTATTTGGTAGTGGTGTATCGACTAAGGATTTTTGTTTGGCATAAGCATATCGACCAAGCATTCCCGTTCGGTAGAACTTTTTGGCATAAGCATATCGACCAAGGACCTATAGTCTAATCTACTACTTAGAATACTTTGTATATGTAAACAAACCTTATATTTCTTCACCCTTCCTTGATTCCGTAAAAAAAAGTGCTAGAAACATTGCTAAAAATAGGCGTGGTGTATACGCAAATATGGTAAAAGTTGCAATGTACTGATGCAACGTAATGACAAACAAATTAATTAATAAAAGCATACCAATAACATGTTTTGCTAGTTTCTTAACCATCTGTCTACCCAAATGTCTAGACCGTGTCTTACTTGAAAAACTGCCACGTAAAGTTAGAAACAACGACACCAAAAAAAATTTATATGAAGATGATGTATAGCATAAATGCAATATCAAAACCGTAGCCCAAGAATTAAGCATGTCACATTGTACATTAACCATCTATAAGACCAACACAAAGAACTCGCAGAAGCTGTGATGGATTTTAATGTAAGTACTTTGAAAAAAAATCGACATCCAAAAAACAAATTAATGCCATAAAAATATAAAAACTCGTAGAACACTTCTAACAATAAACATACATATAAAAACAAACAGTATACAAAAAAATAGCAGCTTATCGTTAAGTTCTAATTCATTCAACTAATGATCTTGTTTCAAAAAACTAAGCATTGACTTCATTAGTCCAAATAGATATAGCATTCCATTATGAACACATATCGTCATATAATGGTTGTATAACAACAATTATAAATGGGTTTTTAACACACAACAAAGGATCGATGTAAAACAAAATGAATATATCCAGCAGGGTAAAGTGCAAAAGGAAAATAAAACTAATTGTGGCACAATGTCATTGACAATATTAGATAATAAACATATAAAACATTTTACGGTATATCTTCATGGAAAGTACTAAACAGTGAACATATGCATGATACAATAAACAACAAGATGGTTTTCTAGGATTTCAGGTTTGAAAGAAAAAGAAATGAATTATATAAATACATAAACGCACACATACACATGTATACATAGATACTGATATTTGAAAACCAAATTCAAATAAAAAGCAGGTTAAAAAAAGCTCATACGATACAAATGATTTAGCTAGTTAGTAGATAAAAATGTTAATTTCATGATTCAAATCACATAGGTAGTAGAAATTAATATCATGGTTCAAAACCAGTCAACCTTTAAAAAAAAAAGAATTAAGCGTAGTTACATCAGGAAAACTCAGCATTATAATCATTTGAAGGTGGGGATATGTATGCTTTCACTATGGTCAAACTGAAATTGATTCGATTCCTAATATTACTAACAAACATGATGAAGCTAATATTACTAACAAACATGATGAAAAAATATGCCTGTAGTTTGTAGAGTATCATTGCTCACATATAAATGTAAGGATTTTTTTACTGTATACATTTAGTGTGAATTTTTCTAATACAAATCATCAATGAATATACATATACATACATACATACATATATATATATATATATATATATATATATAAAGATAAAATAAAATGAACAAATAATTTAATTTTCATCTAACTATATATGTTACATCATCTTCCTTTTGAAGATTCTTTATCTTCATTAAACCTTTAAACGTAAGAGTTCTAAAAACCATATCCAACAATCGATTGACTTGCACTATTGTCCAAGTGGTTAAGTGATTCGACTTAGGTATGAAAGATCATAAGTTCGAAACTTGCATAGCGTGATCCGAACGTTTATTGACATGTGATATGTTGTCTCAGTGACATATTGTGTATAAAGTACCATTTCAAAAAAAAATAAAAAACAGTCGATTGACAATTATACACTTCAAAGATGACATATGTGTTATTATTTCGAAAGCCTACTATGGAGACGAATTCTATGAATTATCAAAATTTTAACATAATCAAAATTTTAACATAACAAGAAAGCCATCGTCTCTGACTCCATTAAGGCTGCGTCTGAGTCTTTATATAATAATGCACAACATTCCCTATACATAATGAGTATTTAAAGAGAAATTTGAAATATTTAAATTTAACATTTAAATATTTTGAATTGTAAAATGTTTGAAATAAGAGAAATTTGAATACTAAAAAAATAAAATTTTAAATTATTTGCTTTGGAAAATGAAGTTTTTGAAATGATTAATTACAGAATTTATATGTTTAGAATCATAATTTTCCAATGCAATGGTTTTTTAAAATTTTTGGATTTTTTAGTCTGAAAAATAGTTTCAAATTTTTTAAACTTTGGATTGAAAAATTAATTTTCAAATTATTATATTATAAAAACTAAAACTTAAAATGCATGAATTTTCAAATTTTAGATGTATGGCTTTTTACAATTTTGGATTTTCAAACTTGAGTCTTTTAAATTTTGGAATGTTGAAAGTTAAATTTAAATTTTGAATTTACTATAGGTTTAAATGTTAAAAATTTGAATTATTATAATTTGTAAATGTTAATGATGGTATAAATGGAAGAAATAATCATTCAGCTTTCGAAACTACTAACAAACAAAAATAAAATTTTGAATACTTCTAAATAAGTAGTTTAAATCAAAACATTATGAAAAAAAATAGAATTATTAAAACGCCTGAAATTCCTCTTGATAAAATCTAATGTTTATAATCCGCAAAAGAAAGAAAAACGAAGGGAGTAAGGGAGGAAGGAAAGAAAAGAAAACATAAAATTCTTTTGATACTGTTTGAGAAGTTGCTTTTAAAAACTTTTTAACCAAAAAAATCCACGGATCAATTTTCTGACCATTTCACACATCACCTTTACAAGTTAATTCTGATCATTAGTTTTATATCAATTTATTATTGGCAAATTTATTTCAACCCACAAAATAACTTAACGGCCCTTCAAAATTTAAATTTTTTTTGCAAACCCACATAATTACTTGGTAGCCTCTATTTGTTCCAAAATTACCCATAACCATTACCGAAAACATTTCGTATGCAAAAATAAAACTGCGGAAGACGCAAAACAATTCCTCATCGCGCCTTTTCCTCACGCCTTCAACGTCGACAGCAACAAACGGAGCAAGTATCAAATGCTAAAATGTTATAAAAAACAAACCGAACAACCATGCAGGATGACTACGGGATTAGTGTCAATACCACGCTGAAGTTCTGCATGTTTATGTACAGAATTATGCAGTATATTCGTGCGGTCATGCCACGAACCTAGTAGTGATTCTGTGTGGATTATCACCAATCTTCATAATTGACGACCTACGACTGCATTTTAAAAAAATTAAAAAAAAATCAATTTTTTTTTTTGGAATTACTCACTATGATTGCGACCGAATATTATTCTCCTCTGTAGAATCCATCACCTGGTAGTTAAAAATGAATTTTTCTTCTTGAATGATTTGAAAAGTTAGGTTAGAATTATGAAGATTTTGTGTTTTAGGCTGTAAAACGTATGTAAGAAATAAAAAATTAAGAAAAACGCTTCCTAGAGGTATGAAATACGGGTCGAATAGAATTTGTCCATATTATTTAATAATATGAAGTGAGTCAATCAACAATTAGATCATTTGAACGTAGGACCGGGATTGAACTGAATTCATGTGGGTATTGAAAATGAAATTGTGAAATTGAGCTGCACACAAACCCTAAATCATGAATTCTACGCACGTGAATCATCATTCTTAATACTTGTGTTAGTGACGGTAAGAGTTTAATTGATAGGTAACGAAACAAAGTTCAATTGAACAGTAGCGTTCGACAGCCCTTTGGTGTAGCCTGCTGTCCACCATCGTGAATCGAACAACAAAATCAAACGGTGAATAATCACCAATATATATGTAAACAAAAGATCCAGATCAACTAGTATCATTTTTTTCAGTTCCGATTTGATAACTTGAAATAATGAAAGACGAAGGATGTTCACATAATTTGAAATTGAAGATACAACGGTCTTTGCTGGATTATGAACCGCAACACAAACAAAATATAAACCACAGTCGAAATTGAATTTTGGAACCTCTGCTTCACCACTCACCAATGGATAATAAACTAAAGGGGCACATCACTATCCTATCCTATCATTTTGGTCTTAGCCACCCTACAGGTCTCACCCGTTATGATATAGAACATAGAACCTAAAGCAAACTCTAAGCCCTAAATCAACAAAACCAATGAAATTTCACAATTTTTTACAAGAACATTTGTTAGAATTAGCAGGGCAGAATATGCAAATTAACAGCACATAAAAGCTGCAATGTTATATTTATCCCAACTCAGAAAAACAGATGCTACATAAACACACTTCAGACTCGACATACACACACCATTACATAATTAACCAGCGACACCAGAAGGATCAAAACAAGTTGGGATTTGAAAAGCAAAACCTGGTACAGTAGATTCAACCATCAATCTTGATAGCCTTAACCTCAGGTTTCTTCACTTCTTCCTTGGGCACAGTGACGGTAAGAACACCATTCTCCATGGTCGCCTTCACTTGATCCATCTTAGCATTCTCTGGCAGCCTGAACCTCCTTAAAAACTTACCACTGCTCCTTTCTATCCTATGCCATTTGTCGTTCTTTTCTTCCTGCTCCTTGCTCCTCTCCCCGCTTATCTGAAGCACGTTTCCTTCCTCCACTTCCACTTTCACTTCTTCCTTCTTTATTCCCGGCATGTCCGCTTTGAATATGTGTGCCTCTGGTGTTTCTTTCCAGTCGATGCGAGTGTTGGCAAGAGCAGCAGTCTCGCTGCTCAAGGAGGTGCCACCTTGAATGTCTTTGCCGAATGGCCAGTCTTGGAATGGATCCCATACGTCAAGCGAAAATGGATCAAACACGTTGCTCCTTTGTCCAAAGATGCGTGGAATCAATGCCATCTTTAAGCGAACTGGATAAGGGTTTGGAATCGAAAAGCTTGGAATTGCGTCGATTGCTCTACTTGCGTATTATTCTCTGATGAGGAAACCTTCGCTAAGAATCGGATTATATAACCGATGAAATGGAGGCGCCTTGAATTCTCTGGAGAGGGCATGGATGTCGTTTTGAGGATATTCTCGAAGGAAATATGTTGTTTTCTTCTTGAAAGTTCTGGCGTTCCTTTGTACTCTTCTAAGAAGCTCTAAGCCACTTGCAAATTTAATGGGCTGATTCTTCCGGGAAAGTTGGGCCTTCGGGCCTAAACGTGTATTTTTTAAGCTGCAGCCTTAATCTTTAAATAAATTGTGTTAATCGTACTTCATGAGTTGAACTTATTTGAATATTGAACTTAACTTTTGAATATTATCAAGTTTGGATGAAGATTAAAGGTGAAATTGGATATGGTTGTATATGTTATTAGTTGTACCCTTTGATTTTCGTTACCGTTAGCGCGCTATCTTGCTTTTCTCCTTTTTAACAATAAAATAACAATTATACAAAAAATTTGTTTTATTATTCGAGAAATAAAATAAATTTATCTTTTTTTGTTAATATGAATATACCATGCATGTAGAAACCGATATACGTTGGTGATTTATTAGTTGAATTAACAAACATTATTTAATGGATTTTGTTTAAATAATTAAAATTTAAAATAGAGGAATTATGGAAAATGACAAACTTTGAATAAGAAAAATTAGACTAAAGAACATCAAGTTTAATTTTTAGACCGAAGGACAATTGTAGTAATAATCACATTATATTCGACATTTACACTATTCAAAATAATTATAAAGCAAGAATAAAATTAACGAGTTGTGTGCTGAAATTTCATTGATATGCATTTGCGAGCGGCTTATGCACTTGGATTATGTTTGTGCATTCATCAAGCATGAATGAGGTACTCGGCTTTATTCTTTTAACGTCATCAAGGTTATTTGACGCATTTCAAAATTAATACAATTTGAATTCGGATTGAGGAAGAGGAATCAAATACGTTTAGCTTTTCTTATGAAAGATTTTCTTTATGCTGAATGTGCGTATTTCGCTCCTTCCTTGAAACTAACTTCGAACTTCCGAAAGTGACATTTCTAGCCGTTGCTCCAATTCAGTTTCTTATTACTGATCGGTTTAATGACCTTGTTCACCGATTCCATCTGTTCGTTTTGCTCGATAGCAAATTGTAACTAATGAGGACAGGTGTATAAATAATTGACATAACACATAATGGAAACCAATTGGCATAAACTAGTGTTATGGATAAAGTATGTAATTTACTGGTCACTAGGACGTTAATCTGATTCCATCCTCGTTATAACCCATGTGATAGATTCAGAATGACAAGTATTGGTACAACGCGGGACGTGTGGAAGGACAGATTTCCTCTTGCATGCTCTGCACTAAGACGGGAGCTAGATATCCAAGGAATGATATTGGTTCTAAGCTATTATTCACAGTCAGTATATATATGGTTTATTATACATTATTATTCCATTGTGAGTCCTTATTGATAACTCTCTAATATTCTTATGTTTATTTCATGTTACCAAAATCAAAGATTTGTACCCTAATGGACTTTGATTTTTCAATTTAGATAAAAAATCGGACCCATTAGGGTTGTTACAGTATGTATGCATATTACCATTCCTGTTGTGATATCGATAACTTTGTCATCATTTACTTGTACATGTTCTCGATATATGAGCTATTTAATTCTAAAACTCATGTACATTATCTTGCACTGAGTTGAGATAAGTATAATTTTCGATGTATCCAACTATTGAAAGGTGTAATACTCCGAAATTTTAAGTAGAAAATTTAATAAACGAATTAAATTAAATAAAACAAGGGCAAAAATATTTTCACAGACGTTCGAATTTAGCTACAAAAATTGTACCATTGTATTCATAGCGATTCTTTGAATAATCTCCGTATATAACACTTTGTAATCGCAGTTAATACGGAGGAGTTGCGAGCATTTTAAAATTTGAAAACGAAATAAATTAAAATTATAAAAACTTTACCTAAATAAAAACATCCAACGGTCGACCAATAGCAGTCGACCAGTCACCATAAGTGGTGGACTGGTTGTCGTTGAAGGTCGCAGATTTGAGCGATAAATGGATGAGTGTGATTGACCAAAATAATTTACTTACATGCAAAGTAGATGATAAACGTCCGAGATGAAAGCAAATAATCTGCCAAGTGCTCCATATTAATGTAAAACCCTTATAAATATACACCTAACCCAAACCCTAAGTCATTAGAAAATTGTCAGTATAAGGAACTATGTCAAAATCTCTTCTTCTTTGCTTATAAAATTTCTTTAAAAATAAAATAAAATAAAATAAGAAGAATGCAAGAAAATCAGATCAGATCAAGGAAAGGGAAAGCTATCGAATTCCGAACAGAAGATAGGATTAGAGCTTGGATCCGGATGAGTATGAACATTTTAAGAATTTTGATTAATTATAGTTAATTTTAGTTTGCACTATCTGACCAATGATGTTAGTAATTAAATTGTAAACCCTACTTGTTTATACCTCAATCTGATGATAAATTAAAAAGATGTAAACTTATTAAATAAGAATTGATGTAGATTAAATCCATGTTTAAATCAAGTAAAAATCCTTTTAAATTGTTAATGATAAGTCAAACTAATATATTTAAACTTGTGTAAATCTATGAATTTAAGTTGAATGAGAAGTAGGATAAATTGCAAAAAATTGTATTACTGTAAATTGAAAGTTAGGGTTCATTATCGATGTCCCGGTACTGAAGAAACTAATACAAAATTTAAATCAAATAAATTTTAAGAAAAATCCAAAATTTTACTCTACAATCATTCAACCCAAATGGGACCGCAAGCGGTTGACCGATATGGTATAGTGATCGATCGATAGACGAACCATATGCATAATCTAAACCTTGGCCTAAGGCTCAGGTTCAAAATAAAAATATTTGTAGTATGTATAAATATATTATATACAGAAGTGGATGTTAGAGATAGTAGAGAAGCTAGTTCATTTTGAGACGACGCTAGGACGTTATGTGGTTTGGTATACGCTATTACTCAATATGGGGTCGATTATTCAACTTAGAGCGATTCTCTCACAAATTGCATTCACATGAGGTTCTACGATGGACACATAACACTGATTAGTGTTAATGAAGTGTGGGCTCGACTTTGGATCAGTATGTCGAGAGCATAGATTGTTACATTTGGTATTGGGGCTAGGTTCAAAATTCCTTAAGGAAAGGTGTATTGAGAGAGCATACTTGAAAAAGTTTTCGAAAAAGAATAGTTTTTTTTAAAAAATTCCATAAAGTTTTTGAAATGGGTTTTTTCAAAGTGTTTATATACATATATAGATAAAAGTTTTCCAACTTTTTTTATATAAGCATGATCTCTCTCTTACCCTTACCTATGCTATATGTGAAAAGTTACTAATAAAGTTCTTAAAAATCATAGATAGAAGATAAGCGATCCTACAGGTTTGGGCTCATGCGATGCAACCGAGATTCCAGGCATGAACATCCCGATTTGGTTTTATCAGTATCTTCAAGCATGGGGACAAGCCGGTTTGATCCCACTAGAGTACCTACGAGGAGAGCGATAGGTGCAGTTCCTGTCGATCCATCCGCCATCGATTTTTCTAAGTTATGCAATGATTTTTCAAGCCCTAGAGGAAAGCCGTATATGGGGGCTGAGTCATATGTTGATTCGAGGGCATAGATTCATAATTTGAGAGGATTTTTAGGTTGATGGGTCTTACTGATAAGGTAAGGAGGTTGCTAACTGCTTGATAGTTACAGGTGGAGGCCCCGAGTTAGTAGGAGGTAGTTGAGACATAGACTAATGGGAGATCATTTGGGTGAGTTTCAAAGATGTTTTGAGATAAAATTTCTATCTAGAGCTGAAGAGGGAGTGTAGTTAGAGAAGTTTATTCATCTGAAGCTAGGAGGCATGTCACTAAAGCAGTATGTTAATCAATTCAATGAGTTAGTTAGGTTTAAGATGGGGTTAATCAATACCCTACATAAATTGGCTATGAAGTTTGCTAAAGGACTAAACCAACCCCTTCAAGGTTTAGTTCTAAATCATATTCCCATGGGTGCTACATATGAGGGCGTTTGCATCAAAAATTGACATAAACACCCAATAGAGATTTTATAGAGGAATAAATAAAGAATAACGAATATAAACAAAGAGAGTATAGCAGTGAAGTAATAAGGAATAAGCAAATAATAGAGATACAACAATTTATAGTGGTTCGGCGTTGTTTACGTACATCCACTTTGAAGAGATAACTTTATTAATCAATTTGTAAACAGAGTACAATAGGGATCAGATTAGAATCCTTAGTTACAAAAGAGTACAAAGCTATGCAGCGTAAAAAGTCCTGAAAATGAACAATCAAGTTTGTATTTATAAAGGAAGACGGTAATATATCTTTCTGAAAATTCGGTAGAAGGATCTCCAGAGCCATAGAGGGCTATAGAAGGGATCGCATGACCCAAATCACAAGAAATAGGGATCAAGGCCGATCCCTATTTTGGAGGATTTTGGAGGTTCGATCCTTATAAAAGCTTTTTCATGTTGTAATATACTTAGCCTCCAAGTTTTATGTCAATTGGATTAGCAGAACTTGAGTTATTGATCAATCTTGTTGCAACAGGTTGTGTAACCTGATTCTGGTCGATCCCACTAGAGAGAAGAGGGTCGATCCCTCTTGCTTGCTCCTATTGAGGAAGAGGAATCAAATACGTTTAGCTTTTCTTATGAAAGATTTTCTTTATGCTGAATGTGCGTATTTCGCTCCTTCCTTGAAACTAACTTCGAACTTCCAAAAGTGACATTTCTAGCCGTTGCTCCAATTCAGTTTCTTATTACTGATCGGTTTAGTGACCTTGTTCGCCTATTCCATTTGTTCGTTTTGGTCGATAACAAATTGTAACTAATGAGGACAGGTGTATAAATAATTGACATAACACATAATGGAAACCAATTGGCATAAACTAGTGTTATGGATAAAGTATGTAATTTACTGGTCACTAGGACGTTAATCTGACTCCATCCTCGTTATAACCCATGGGATAGATTCAGAATGGCAAGTATTGGTACAATGCAGGAAGTGTGGAAGGACAGATTTCCTCTTGCATGTTATGCACTAAGAAGGGAGCTAGATATCCAAGGAATGATATTGGTTCTAAGCTGTTATTCTTAGTCAGTATATATATGTTTTATTATAATTTCTTATTCCATTACAAGTCCTTATTGATAAATCTCTAATATTCCTATGTTTATTTTATGTTACCAAAATCAAAGATCTGTACCCTAATGGACTTTGATTTTTCAATTTAGTTAAAAAGTCGGGCCTATTAGCGTTGTTACAATATGTATGTACCATTCCCGTTGTGATATCAATACCTTTTTCATCATTTACTTGTACATGTTCTTGATATATGAGCTATTTAATTCTAGAACTCATGTACATTACCTTGCATCGAGATGAGATAAGTATAATTTTAGACGTATCCAGCTATTGAAAGGTGTAATACTCCCAAAATTTAAGCAAAAAATTTAATAAAAGAATTAAATTAAATAAAACAAGGGCGAAAACATTCTCACAAACGTTCGAATTTAGCAACAAAAACTGAACCACTGTGTTCGTAGCGATTTTCTGAATAATTTCCATATATAACACTTTTGTAATCAGAGTTAATATGGAGGAGTTATGAGCATTTTAAAATTTGAAAATGAAATAAATTAAAATTATAAAAACTTTAGCTAATTAAAGACATCCAACGGTCGACCACTAGGGTCCACCGGTCGACCAATAGCGGTCGACAAGTCAATATAAGCGGTCGACTGGTTGACGTTGATGGTAACAGATTTGAGAAATAAATGGATGAGCGTGATTGACCAAAAGACTTTACCTACATGCAAAGTAGACGATGAGCATCCAAGATGAAAGTAAATATTCTGCCAAGTGCTCCGTATTAACGTAACCCTTATAAATATATACCTAACCCAAACCCTAAGTCATTAGAAAATTGTCAGTATAAAGAAACTCTATCAAAATCTTTTCTTCTCCACTTATAAAATTTCTTTAAAAATAAAATAAAATAAAATAAAATAAGAAGTATACAAGAAAATCGGATTAGATCAAGGAAGGGGAAAGCTATGAATATCGAATTCCGAATAGAAGATAGGATTAGAGCTTGGATCCAAGATAAGTATGAACATTTTAATAAGTTTGATTAATTGTAGTTAATTTTAGTTTGCACTATCTGACCAAGGATGTTAGTAATTAAATTGTAAACCCTACTTGTTCATACCTCAATATGATGATAAATTAAAAAGATGTAAACCTATTAAATAAGAATAAATGTAGATTAAATCCATGTTTAAATCAAGTAAAAATCCCTATAAATTGTTAATGATAAGTTAAACTAATATATTTAAACTTGTGAATATCTATGAATTTAAATTAAATAAGAAGTAGGGTAAATTGAAAAAATTGTATTACTGTAAACTGGAAGTTAGAGTTCATTGTCGAAGTCCCAATACTGAAGAAACTAATACAAAATTTAAATCAAATAAATCTTAAGCAAAACCCAAAATTTTACGATCATTCAACCCAAATGGTAGACTACAAGCGATTGACCAATAGGATATAGTGATCGATCAATAGATGACCTATATGCATAATCTGAACCTTGGCCTACGGCGCAGGTTCAAAATAAAAATATTAGTAGTATGTATAAATATATTATATACATAAGTGGATGTTAAAGAAAGTAGAGAAGCTAGTTCCTTTTGAGACGATGCTAGGATGTTATGTGGTTGGGTGTATATTATTTACTCAATATAGGGTCGATTATTTAACTTGGAGCGATTCTCTCACAAATTGCACTCTTACGAGGTTCTACGATGGACGCATAGCACTAATTAGTGTTAATGAAGGGTGGGGGACCGGCTTTGGATCAGTATGTCGAAAGTGTAGGTTGTTACATTTGGTATCAGGGTTAGGTCTAAAATTCCTTAAGGAAAGGGTGATTGAGAGGGCGTACTTGAAAAAGTTTTCGAAAAAGAATAGTTTCTCAAAATGTTTTTCCATAAAGTTTGTGAAATGGGTTTTTTCAAAGTGTGTGTGTGTGTGTGTGTATTTTCCAAAATATTTTATACAAGCATGATCTCTCTATTATCCTTGCATATGTATATGTGAAAAGTTGCTAATATAGTTCTTAAAAATCATGGATAGAAGATAAGCGATCCTACAGGTTTGGGGCCATGTGACATGACCGAGATTCCATGCGTGAACGTCCCGATTTGGTTCCGCTGGTATCTTCAAGCGTGGGGACAAGCCGAGCTTGATCCCATTGGAGTACCTACGAGGAGAGCGATGGGTGCAATTCCTACCGACCCATCCGCCATCGATTTTGCCAAGTTATGCAATGGTTTTCCGAGCCTTAGAGGAAAGCCGTATATGGAGATTGAGTCATATGTTGATTCGAAGGCATAGATTCATAATTGTGAGAGGAATTTTAGGTTGATGAGTCTTTCCGATAAGGTGAGGAGGTAGCTAGCTACTTGATAGTTATGAGGGGAGGCTCTGAGTTGGTAGGAGGTAGTTGAGACATAGACTAATGGAGGAGAGATCATTTGGGTGAGTTTCAGAGATGTTTTGAGATATAATTTCTATCTAGAGCTGAAAAGGGAGTATAGGTAGAGAAGTTTATTCATCTAAAGCAAGAAGGCATGTCACTAAAGCAGTATGTCAATCAATTCAATGAGTTGGCTACATTTGAGATAGAGATGATCAATATCCCACATATAAAGGCTATAAAGTTTGCTAAAGGACTAAACCAACCCCTTCAAGGTTTAGTTCTAAATCATATTCTCATGGGTGCTACATATAAGGGTGTTTGCATCAAAAATTGACACAAACACCCAATAGAGATTTTATAGAGGAATAAATGAAGAATAATAGATGTAAACAAAGAGAATATAGCAGTGAAGTAACAAGGAATAAGAAAATAATAGATACACAACAATTTATGGTAGTTCGGCGTTGTTTGCCTACATCCACTTTGAAGAGATAACTTTATTAATCAATTTGTAAACTAAGTACAATAGAGATAGATTAGAATCCTTAGTTATAAAAGAGTACAAAGAAATACGCAACGTAAATAGTCCTGAAAATGAACAATCAAGTTTGTATTTATAGAGGATGACGATAAAATATCTTCTTGAAAATTCGACCGAAGGATCTCCAGAGCCATAGAGGCCCATAGAAGGGATCGCATGGCCCAAATCCTAAGATATAGGGATCAAGGCCAATCTCTATTTTGGAGGAGTTAGGAGGTTTGACCCCTGTAGAAGCTTTTCCATGTTGTAATATACTTAGCCTCCAAGTTTCATGCCAATTAGATTATTAGAACTTAAGTTACTGATCAATCTTTGTTGCAACATGTTGTGTAGCCTGATTCTGATCGATCCCTCTAGAGAGAAGAGGGTCGATCCCTCTTGCATGCTCCTTTTGGGGTGAGATACCTATTGTGGAATCCCTAGGGTCCCTACATCATGTTTCCAAAATTTTATAGAGATATCGACTATTTTCCGATCTCTTTGGTTAAGAGGTATCATACCCGATCCCTTTTCTAGATTAGACCATATTCCATACTTAGAACGTTCTGTATATAGCATATCTCTTGATTGCGTTCGATCACGGCTTCATACTACCATATATACTTGATTTATGGACACCACAATCATTACTCTATGCATACTGGCCTTGATGGCAATCAAGTCTAATTTGTCCAGTCGGTTCTCATATAGCCGGTCAAAATGCCGGAAAATACTTGCCCCCTAAAGTATGCCTTTTGTTGAACATAACGTGCTTTGAATTGAAGCAAGTTAAAGTCGATGAAAAGTAATCCGTCTAGTTTTCTGAATAGTCGCTATACTTCTATTGAATTATTTTCCCAAAGCGCCGTATCTCTCTTAGATTATCATGATGCTTCATCGATTTCCAACGGTATAAATTCAAAATTATATCAGTTGCTATTATGTCCGGTTCTATAGGGCTAGTAAGCTTTGGCTATCTGATTCATTTTGAAAGCTTCAGGTGAGAATTCAATTTCTGTCGATTTTAAAAATTGAATTTTTAGAATATATACGCGCATCGTTAGGTATACGTTCTTGTCATTGTCTCCTGGATGCGTTTGCACGATCATGGGTTGTCGCCAATTTTCGTTGAATTAATGCAATTTCATTGCATTTATGTTTTTTTTAAATAATAGGGATCGAAAATTTTCTAACTGATCCATTTTCCCACTTTTCCTTCTCCTTTTTTATGTGTACATGGACACATAGGGATCAAATGGTTCCCCCTTAAATAGGGATCGTATCCAATCCTTTTTTGAGGACTTCTGGCTTTATGAAGTAGAGTAAGCAAGCCAATCCCTCTAGCCTCGTATATAAACTAACATTTCCCTCTACATCCTTCACTTTACTTTATTTTTTTCTTGCTTTCATTTACTCCAACACCGAATCCTCTCCTCCTATCTTAGAGTCGACCCCTTTCTTCCTCCTTTCGAAACTATCACCATCTCCATCATCTAATTCACTACCCTCTTGAATTCGAGAACACTGCATAGCCCTCACTTCGAATTGAAATTCATCCCATCTTGCGCATGACAATCCATACTCATTTACATATGGATAGTTTTTGATTTGCATATGATTTTGTCATGATGAAATGATGGGTTCGGTCGTGCCATGGGTCGAATTAGTGAAGAAAAGGAGAAGGTGGCGATGTTGGGTTCGTTGAGGTGGTAGAAGAGAAGGAAAGGAGTCAAGCATGAAGGAAGTACAGGGATCGATCGTATGTCGTGTGCGAAGCATGGAGGGATCGATCGTGATGGAGTATGGAGGGACCGGTTGTGATGGAGTATGGAGGGATCGGTCACCGATGTATATGGAGGAGAGGGATCGGTATTGCATGTTGCTTGGGGGATCAAAGTAAAGTTTGAGGGAAGTGTGAAATTGGCTAAGTTAAGGGATCAGTGCGGATGCAAGTCATAGGGATCGGTTAAGTTGACTAAGCATAAGGATTGGCTATGAATAGGGATCGATCATGTTGGATCGGTTACTTGCTTTATGAGAGGGTTTGACTATGGGGACTTAGCCGATTTCAGGCCCTTGAACCAAGTTTGAACCCTTAAAAAAACCATTACATAATGACCTGTACGAACAATTAGAACTAATCCAATCTTAATGAACTCAAACATATGACTATAACAAACAGAAGGACTTGAATATCCAACTTTGCATGTGAAACTGAACAACTAAACTTCTGGGACTTTGATATGGACAACAACGTAGCGTAAGTGTTTCAGTAATGAACTTTATACTTCAACAAGTCGAAAGTCGATCCCAAAGCTTACACAACCGATCAATGCAAATGCTAGCTGAGACAATCAGCGATAGCGGTCGTTCTTGTCACAACCCAAAGGAGATAATTATTCAAGGGAGGTTTCTTCAATTCATGCCACCCCAGTTGAAGACAGGGACATTAGAACACTCTTAATTAATGAGTGATTATCTCTTTTCGGTCTTCTGGGAGAGGGTTGCAGCATCAGACTTCCAAGAAGCATTGCACTGTGAACGAATCTTGCAGAACAAGAAGGCGGCACTAATAGACCTATCGTGCCCCTAATTGAGGAGGGTTAGGACAATTTTGAAGAAGGTGAAATTTGAAGTGATGAATCCAACAGGCTTGGCAATGATAATGTAGGTTCAGGAAGCATGCATGTGGTTGAATCATCATATGGCACACAATCTCATGTGTCGATAAGAAAAGAAAATCTAGCGTACAAACTCTATATGAGAAAACTGCTAAAGTCTGAGTTCAACATCACCTCTGTTGAAGAAGAGACTTTCTCTCAGTCTTTAGAAAGTTCGATAAAAGGATTCTCGAGTCTCCTGATTACTGACGATATTAAGACCTTTGACTTTCCCAACATTAGTGTTGGGGGGCTTAATTCCTCCACTAGGACTAGTGATGATATTCCTCCCATTAGAAAATCACTCCTATGAGCAAGGCCATAATAACTTGTCCATCGATGGGACACTAAGACACTCACAATCATGCACACTTCACTCATGATTTTTGTCTATCATTTATTTGATAGTTACATATATTCTCTTGTTTGGTTTGCAGGTTTGATGTCTCATTCTCGTGCCTTTGATCGCTTGAGAGGCTCCTTAACATAATATGGATCCATTCGTGGTCCAGACTCGGGCAGGCGTCGAGAAATAGATGATAGCCTAAAAAGATCATTCAAGGGAGTCTTCATCCTCTAAACACAAGTCCAAATCTCAATCATCTCATCAGGATGTTTAGCCCAATCTTCCTATACATAGTGATGATTATGCCTCTTCTCATGTTCCCTAAACTGCTGTGCCACTCAACCAACATTCAGCTTCATCCAGTTCTCGACAGCCTCGCGATCGTTGGTCGAGCTAACGTCCAATGGTTACTTCTGATCCATGGTTGACTACTACAGCTCCTATAGCCTCTACACCAAAACAATTGGCCAAGGTCAAATTTCCAAAAATCTGCTTTGATGGGCTAAAGTTTCTTCCTTCTATCCATACAATTCTAGAAAGTGCTAAAGCGAGTTAGTTGGCATGCATCAACGACATTTTTGTGCACCATGATGCATTTCAACACTTGGCTGAGAAAATCTTCGAGGTGTTTATTGAAATGAAACATGAAATCGATCATTTTAAGATGGAGATGATCCATGATAAAGACATAATCAAACACCAAGATGAGGAGATCATGGAGTTGACCACGAAGTTAGCTGCCACAGAGAAGAGTACTAAAGAAACAGTTAATCGTCTGGAAATGGCTCACAAAAAAGAAGCTGGATGCTGTCCTTAGCCGCAGTAGTGTGCTTGCCATGGAGAAGGACATACTGCAAAAGGAGGAAGACATTCTAGCCCACAGCATTATGGAACTCGAGGAGCTTCTTAAGAAAGAGAAGGAAGAAAAACTTGAGGCTCGGGAGGAGTCCCAAAGGTATTGTGAAGAGGCCGTCGAGGCTCGAGAGTTGGAAATTAAACTTGATGAGCAGCTCGCTCAAACCAAAGCCTTCAAGGAAGAGGCAAGGGAAGCTAGCCATAATGAAGTTAGAGAGAAAATTGAGGCCCAGTTGAAGGATGCTAAAGAGGCTGGCCGGAATGAGATTAAGGAGATATTCGATCCTTTGATTGTTGAATACAATGTCAAGGTCCTAATACATTGTGACTAGAGGTTTCTTGGAGAGGGCAACCTCGAATCGTTTGCCTACGCTTGGGAATATATCGTTGAAACTAGGAAGAAAGCCTTTGGCGAAGCTGATTTAAATGAGGAAAAACTGGTACGAGAGATCCTTCATGAGAACGAACCTTTAGATATTGCTACTGCAAGGCACCGATACTTTGATATTTTGGCACCCTCTAGCAAAGGTAAAGACATCGATAAAGCTTATGAGTTCAATCCCAAAGATTCCCCTTCACTTCAACCAGCTGGAGCATCAGTCTCATTTGGCCCGGGACAAGATCAGAGCTTTGATATGGATAGACCCAGTTGTAAGTCAAAGGTGTTGACTCCTATTCAAGAAGGGAGCACTCCAGCAACAACTGAAAGAACATGTATCCCACTCTATTCTCCATTACTCGAGAGGTTTCATTCTTCATGCCCAATATTTCTGGGCTTATTTGCTTGTTCCCATGAATCTGGAGGTCTTTTGGCTCCCAGCCAAACTTCAGGAAGCGGTGCTGCTAAAGAGCAACAACCGACAATCACTGAAATCCCGATGGCAACCGACATTCCAAGCCGCGATGCTTAAGCTATTGGAGCTCTTACTGACAAAAAGGCCGATGATCAACCACTGGAAGACGAATCTGATGATGTTATTATCATGGGTGGCTTCGAACACCCTGATGATCTCAGCTTGAAGGGTTGCATCGAGAGGGAGGAATCAGTGAAGAAAAAAGCTAAATCTGAACTGTTGATGTAGATGTCGACGATCCAAATCTCGTCCCACTGGAAGTCATTCCACCCAGCAGGTCGGTTCTCGGAGAATCCCTCCAACATCTAAAAGCTCTCCTGTCAAAGGTGGTAAAGGAAGTGGTAAAGGATCAAAGAAAGGAACAGGCGAAGGCTCGAGTGATTCTACCCCAAAGAAACTCTAAATGGAGAAGAAGCAAAAGAAGTAGCCATCACATCGGCTTAGTTCGTATATAGCTTGTGTAGCTATTTTTCTTTTTGTTGCCGTATTTGTGCGGGTACATCCTCTGCTTTTGGATAAACTTATACTACGATTTCCAAGTTTAATGTGTAAATAATAGTTCTTTATTTTCTGTTGAAATCTTATGTGAACTTTTTTAGATAGTCGAGTCATTACTTTTTCATTAAACGTGCTTGTAATTCATTGCTCGTTGATTCAGATAATCATCCATTAATTTTGCTCAAAGCCTCCATATGGTTGCGGCCTCAAGTTGTATCAATCGTTGGGTTCGAGCAGTAGTGCTACACTGTTGAATTTAGTAGTTAATTGATTATACTCTTGCCACCAGTCTCGGGTTAGAGGAGTTAGATAGCGGATGGTTGAATTCCATCATCGGTGAATTTATACTCCTTCTATCGGTTCAGGTCAGAGATTATGGAATAGTAAGTGGTCGAACCGCACTCATCTATTTTTTATACTCATATCCACACTTTAGGGATAAGAGTTGGTTGGCGGGTGGTCGAATCGCACTCAAATTGTGTTTATACTCCAGTCCACACTCTAGGGACTTAGAGTTATTTTAAAAAATAGTCAAACTGTCCTTTCCTTAATTGATTTATTTGCCCCCAAGTCCAAGGTGTGACTTAGCGACCGATCGTTCGTATCATGATCACTTTTGATTCATGTCTGTCACGTCGCTTGGTGGGATTAATTTGATTATCAGATGGTCAAGTCACATCCATTTCTCGTTAGGTACTCCATCCATCGGGTTGTGAGCGAGAATCATCGAATGAATGGTCAGACCACATTCATTCTATTTAGTACAATCATGAACTTGTGTAATCGATTGGCTCCAAACTCTGGAAACCTGCTCGGACATGTCAATATTTGTTAGTTGGGTATCGTAACTAATGTGTAACGCTATAGCAATCACAAATATGAAGGAAATTTCAAACTTTATTTTCCAAATGGAAAGAAATGACATAATTTGCCTTACTAAATATCTAAAAAATCAAATGCTAAAGCTAATTTGAAAACTGAACATAACTGAATGAAAAAAAAATGTAAACCAAGTAAAATAGCGTCATAAATGCTCGCTATTCCACTCCTTTGGGAGTGTGATGCCATCAACAGTTGCTAGCTTGAAAGTTCCTTCTCCAAGCCTCTGTTCAATAATGTACGGTCCTTTCCAAGTAGGATTCATGTGTGATGGGATAGGAAAAACCCATTTTAAGACGAGATTGCCAATTTCAAAGGTTCTAGGTTGGACTTTAGTGTTGCAGTATCGAGCGACTCAACGTTGATGCATAGCTGCCCTCAAATCAGCTTCCTCACGCTTCTCATCTACAAAGTCTAGAGATTCTAAAAGGAGATCTCTGTTCATTCTTGGATCATAGTAGGTCACTTGATGAGAAAGGACTACGAGTTTAATAGGAATGATGGCTTCGAAGCCGTAAGCAAGGGCGAACGAAGTATGACCAGTCGCAGACTTATAAGTGGTTCTGTAAACCCATAACGTTGTTGGGAGTTCATCTACCCACTTGCCTTTAGTCTTTTCCAAGCGCTTCTTCAGAATGGGCTTTATGATTTTGTTTACAGTTTTAACTTAGCCATTTTCTTGAGGGTAATCAACTACTTCAAATCTCTTTTTAATTTGATGTCGGCGACAGAATTCTTTGAATTCAACATTGTCAAATTGAGTTCCATTGTCAGTTACAATGGTTCGTGAAAGGCCAAATGATAGATGATGTTCCGAACAATGAAGTTGACTGCTTATTTGTCATGATTATGGCTAAAGGTTCTGCTTTGGCCCATTTGATTAAGTAATCAACTGTAATGATGGCGTACTTCACACCACCTTTAGAGATTGATTAGGAGCCGATAATATATATGCCCTATGCGGTAAACTGCCATGGATCGACCATTTGTGTATTTTTGTCGACGGAGCTTTGTGAACTTTTGCATACATCTGAGACTTGTCGCATCCCTTAGCGTAATCGGCAGCATCTCAATTGACGGGTAGCCAGTAGTACGCATAACGGAAAATTTTCTTTGCTAGGGTTTGCCCTCTTGTGTGATCGCCACATCCCCTTCATGAACTTCCTTTAGGACTCATTTTATTTCATCATGAGCGATACACCGAAGCAAGAAATGGAAAAACTCTTTCTATGCATGACTCCTTCCGGAATGTTATATTGTGAAGCTTTGTGTAGAATTTGTTGTCTTTCATTCCTCCATTTAGGAAGGACACCCTGAAATAAATAATCTTTAATCAGAGTCATCCATGAATCTTTAACAGGATTTATCCTTATTACCCAGTCGATTTTAATCTGGTTTATGCTCAAAGTGTCTAGTACGTCGACTGGAACAAATAGCATTTGTTGTGCATCCCTGGTGCTAGCAAACTTTGCTAATAAGTTAGCCTCTTTGTTTTGATCTCAGGGAATGTGCGTGATGTCATAATACTCAAAGTCAATCAATAGCTCTTGGACTTGGATGAGGTATAAAGCAAGTTGTTGTCCTTTAGCTTGGTAATCTCCCCTGGCTTGGTATACCACCAACTGAGAATCACAAAAGATTTAAAGATTCCCATTTCTCTGGAAAGTTTGAGTCCAACAATCAGAGCTTCATATTCAGCTTCGTTGTTTACTGTAGGAAAGTAAAGCTTCAAAGCATAGCAAATTAATCAATCCTTTGGAGCTACTAGCATGAATCTAGCACCCAAATAACGATTGGATGCTCCAATCGTATATATTTTCCATCGAATGGTAGGGGCTCGGTCACTATCTGGGAGATCATCGTATGTAGTGAATTCTGGTATAAAGTCTGCTACTGCTTGTCCCTAGATGGCTTTTCGAGAGCAATAAGTGATGTCAAATTGGCTTAGTTCGATTTTCCACTTTAGCAACCTTCTAAATGTATCAGGTCGCTGTAAGATCTATCGTAATGGCTGATCAGTGTAAATGTTGATAGGATAAGCCTGCAAATAGGGGCGGAATTTTCATGAAGAAATCAACATGCAGTACGCCAATTCCTCTATTTTGGATACTTCCTTTCATGTTATATTAATCGCTTGCTAACATAATAGACCGGTCTCCGGATTCGATTCTCTTCGTGAAGCAGTTTGGCATTTATAACGTCTACCGACACGACCAAGTAGATATACAAGTCTTCGTCATCCACCGGCTTCAAAAAGATAGGAGGCCACTCTAAGTGGTTCATCAAAGCTTGGAATACATCTTGATAATCCTATGCAAATTCAAAGTTCCTTTTATCTCTTCTCATCAAGTCGAAGAAAGGAATGCATTTATCGATGGCTTTGGAAATAAATCGACTTAGGACGGCAACCTTCCCATTTAGGCTCAATACTTGTTTGATGGTTTTTGTGGCTTGGATTTCACGAATAGTTCCATGCCTTCTTGGTTCAACATCCTCTCGATGCAAATCATGTGTGTTCACTTCAACATCTACTGCTAGATTGCTCTAGCCTCCTTCCTGGATGTTGGCCTTCTCGTTTCCTTCCACATTTTGAGAGGTGGATCTGGTATTCCTAACCATTGTTGTTTGTTTTCCGTAGACTTTTTCAAAACTGAATAGAATGGATGAACTACTTGAGGATAATTCTGAATCTCTTCTTTGGATTTATGCAATCCAATAGCAGCAAAGGGATCCAAATAGAGTTAAGAATCTTGTTTCTCAGTGAAAGAACCAAAATGTTTGCACCATAAATTAACATAAATACCCAATAAAGATTTTGCAGAGGAATAAATGAAAAATAATAAATATAAATGGAGAGAATATTACAGTGAAGTAATAATAAATTAGCAAATAACAGAGATACGACAATTTATAATGGTTCGACATTGTTTTCCTAAGTCCACTTTGAAAAGATAGCTTTCACTTTGTAAACTGAGAACAATACGTTAGGATCCTTAGTTACAAAATAGCACAAAGCAAAAGCAGCGTAAAAAGTCCCAAAAATGAAAATTCAAGCCTATATTTATAGAGGAGGCGGTGAAATATCTCCCTAAAATTTTGGTAGAAGGATCTCCAGAGCCAGAGGCCCACAGGAGGTATCACATGGCCCAAACCTAAGAAATAAGGATCAGGGCTGATCCTTATTTTGGAGGGGTTTTGGAGGTGCGATCCCTACAGGAGCTTTTCCATGTTGTATTATGCTTAGCCTCCAAGTTTCATGCCAATTGGATTAGTAGAACTTGATTTATTGATCAATCTTCATTGCACCACGTTGTGTAGCCTAATTCTGGTCGGTCCCTCTTTCTTTCTCCTTTTATGGTGCGATCCCTTGTGTGGAAACCGTAGGGTTCTCACGTCTTGTTCCTAAAGTTTCATGCGCATTGGACTTCAGGATTTGAGATGTCGATTGTTTTCTATTGAGTTGCACTTGCTTAGCTGAAGTAATCCTACGGTTAAGAGGGATTATACCTGGTCTATTTTCCATACTAAGAATGTTCTATATTGTATATATCTTGATTTCGTTTGATCATGGCTTCATATTACCATCTGTACTTGATTTTTGGACCCCACAATCATCGCTCTGGGCTTATTGGTCTTGATGATGTCGAGTTTAACTTGTTCAATTGGTTCGGATATAGCCGGGTCAAAATACCGAATAACAAAGGGTTTAACGGTGATGGCCTTGTTAAATACCGTCTCCAAGGAGGAAGCAAAGGAAGAACCTAGGAAGATTAGAGGAAAAGCACAGTAGCAAAATCATCACAAGGGACGATTTGGACCCAAGGGAAAGATCAAGAAGCAGGATATGCATTACATGAAATATGGCAAGAAAGGACATCTCTTGAAGGAGTGTAAGATAGATAGTTCAAAGATTAAGTATTATAATTGCAATCAGTTCGGGCACATGATGCGGGAGTGTCGAACACCTCAGAAGACCTCTACTCAGGTGGTCCTAGCTTCTGTATTAGACGTAATACCTAGCTCGAGTGTCCCACTAGTTGCAGATAAGAGAAAGAAGGTCATGATTAAAGACGTGTCAACTTATCTGATTATCTACCCTTTATTTGACATGGAGGCATCACACTCTTTCATTTCTAATAGACTGGTGGATGAGTTACACTTAGACACTAGCGTAGTTACGGACTCAGTAGTTATACTATACCCATTTGGAGGATCTACCTATTTGTCTATGGTATGTAGGGGTTTGAAGTTATTCATCTTAGAGGTCAAGTTCGATTACGATGCTTTTTTCTAAGGATTTTCTGGGTTTGGGTTGATATTGGGCTTGGATTGGTTAACTATGTTTGGGGTTATCCTAGATTATGATAGGAAGCTTGTTAGGTTGAGCATGTATAGTGGATGTAGCTTGGATGTTTATTGCAATCTCCAAGGATTAAGTTATTTGTATTCATTAGACCTATCACATAACGAGCAATATTCAGTGCTTGTAGTTAGAGATTAGCTAGATGTATTTTTTAAGGTTACTAGTCCCTTACCCCAACGAGAGATCGAGTTTTGAATTTACCTTGTAAAGAACGTTAGACTTATTAACTTACCTTTAATGCATATGGCTCCAAAGGAGAGATGCGAGTGGAACAAGCAGGTGAATGAGCTGTTAGAGAAGGGCTTTATTATGAGGAGCATTTCGAAGTGGGGAGCAACAATTATCTTTTCGACCAAGGCTGATGGTACTTTGAGGCTTTGTGTCAATTATAGGGAGCTAAGTAAACTGAAAAGGAATAATTAGTATCTACTGCCCTATATAGACGGTCTCTTTGATCAGTTGGTTGGAGGAAAGGTGTTCTCATAGCTTGATTTGGTTATCGAATTCTACCAGTTGCGTGTAGTCGAGGATAGTATCCAGAAAACTACTTTCATACACCCATCAGATTTTATGAGTGGTTAGTCATGCCCTCGCCTACATTGTTGCTTTGATGAGCTGAGTTTTCAGAGGTTTTCTTAACAAGTTCATCGTAGTATTTATGGATGGCATTTTAGTCTATTCGAAGAGCGAGGAGGAGCACAAGTTGCATTTAGAAGAAGTGTTCAATGCACTCTGTGAGCATAAGATGAAGGTGAAGTTTTCGAAGTGCCACTTTTGGCGAGAGGTGGCATGCTTTTTAGGATACGTTGTCTTCGAAAGAGGGTTGGTGGTCGATCCTAATAAAGTGGCTGAAGTTCAGGATTGTCATGTGCCAAAGAATGCTATAGAAGTGAGGAGTTTCCTTGGTTTAGTGGGGTACTAGTGGAAGTTCGTTAAGGACTTCGTAAAGATCTCTATGCCATTGACCCCCCTTACCAAGAAGAATTTAGTTATCTCGCGGGACATGATGTGTTGAATGCTTTTTATTAAGTTGAAGGAGGATTGACTAGTGCACCTGATTTGGTATTACCTAATGGTATGCAGACATTTACAGTTTATACCAGCACTTGTGGTATTGGGTTGGGAGCGGTCTTGATGCAAGAAGGAAAAGTGGTGAGCTACGCTAGTTGGCAGTTAAAGATCCATAAGAGAAACTACTGTACCCATGATCGTAAGTTAGCAGACATTGTCCTTATGCTCAAGTCATGGAGGTATTATCTTTTAGGATAACGATTTGAGTTGTATAAATCTCTAAAGTATTTATTCTCCCAAAAGGACTTGAAATTATGCTAGCAGAGGTGGATGAAATTTTTGGCATCATACAATTTTGATATCTCATATACTCCAAGCAAGGGTAATGTGGTGGCCTACACCTTAAGCAAACCGCATGTCGTATTGAGTCCTTTTTTCTTAGAGTGGAAGCATTTGGAGTTCATTTCTATATTTGATTTCTGACTATTATCTGACATTACCTCAGGATTGTTAGCAAATTTGTATGTGTAACCTACACTTATGAATCATATTGGGTCCAATCAGAAGCAAGATAAGGAGCTAGTTGATATTTTAAAAAGGCTTGGATAGGGATAAATTTTATCGTGACATGAAGAGAGTTTTCTAGTAGTCCGGAACAAAGAAGCATGTAGTGTAGTATGTAGCTCGATATATGATTTATCAAAGGGTAAAGGCAAAATAGAAGGAGCCGAGAGGATTGTTGCTGCCCTTGGATATTCCTTAGTGGAAGTGGGAGATCATTTCTATGGATTTGGTCAATGGTTTACTGAGGAGTAGAAGAGGGAATGAGAGTATTTGGGTCATAGTTGATCGGCTGACCAAATTTGCTCATTTTATTTCGGTTAAGAGTGCATGGATGACGACATCTTTGATGACTCTAAAGGTGAGAAAGGTCATTGAGTTACACAGGGTTTCTACTAGCATCATTAGTGATCGAGATCCTCTCTTTACTAGAAAGTTTTGAAGGGGTCTACAGAAGATTTTAGGCACCGATTTGAATTTGAGCATCGCTTATCACCCGTAGACAGATAGACAGACGGAGAGAGTGAATCGGGTATCGAAGGACTGACTTTGGACGTGCATTTTGGACTTTGTGGGGCTCTTGTGAGGATGATTTACCATTAGTGGAGTTTAACTATAACAACAGCTATCAGGCAAGGGTTAGAATGGAACCATTTGAGGCGTTATATGGTAGACCCTATAGATCACCGTCGTGTTAGTGGGACACTACGGATAGGATTATTCTTGGATTATATATGGTGAGGGAGACATTGGATAAAATAGTCTTAATTAGTAGAATAATGAAACCATGTAGGATAGGCATAAATCTTATGCTGACAGGGGACATGGAGTTAGAGTTCGCAGTGGGCGACATGGTGTTCGTGAAAATCTCACTGCTTAGGCACTTTGTGACATTTAGTAGTTCGGGGCTAGCACCAAGGTTTGTAGGAACTTTTTCGATTACGGGTAGGATAGGGAAGTTGGCATATAAAGTAGAGCTTCCTGAGAAGTTAGTAGGAGTACATGATGTTTTCTAAGTGTCGTACTGCGAAAGTGCTTGCATGATTCAACTACCATGGTCGAATCGAGTCAGCTAGAAGAGATAGAAGTAAAGAAGAAGTCCACAGTTCACCGTGCAGCCACTTGTATTCTTGAGCATGGTACAAAGCTACTTCGCAACAAAGAAATCAAACTTGTTGAAGTCCAATGGGGAGACAATCTAGCAGAAAGTATATAAGAGCCCAAGGAGAAGATTCGAGCTACCCACCTACAACTCTTTTTTGGTACATTTTCAATTTAAATTTAACAGGTATAAATTACTTATGCATTAAGACTTATCTTGGTATACCCCTTTAGGTAGAGGTCACTGGATGATAGGAATGGTTGCAAACATGTCACTAGGATATGTTATGAATTATGGATGCTAGTCGATGTATTATTTGGATTGTTTCTTTGCACAATTAGGAAAATATATTTCTAGATAGCACATACTCACATCAGTTCTAGTTTATTTGCTTTATTTATTGAGAACTGTGCGTATGGATGCGACATATGGATTGAATGGTTTTCTATACATGCAGAGTTTCAAGTATATTTACTTAGGATGTTGCAAACATCTTGGATACATAGCATGAGCACTTGCATAACAGAAAGTCGACTGGTCATAAGATCACCTACTCTTTGCATTAGTATAGGTTCACATGCATTTCACGCTTACATATGCATATATTGCATTTGAAATTTACTAAGGACAATGATTTCCCACGGATGATGGATGAATAAAGGGTTGTTGTAACACCTCGTAAAATCAATCATAAATAAATAAATTGGATAAACTATTTTAAATAAGATAGGGGTAAATATGAAAATTTTACAGAATTTGAAATTTTACCTCGAAAGTTATGCCATTGCGTTCGTGGCAAAATCCTGATTAATTTCCATATATAATATGCTGAAAACAGAGCTCAAATGAAGAAGTTATGGGCATTTAAAGTTTTTAGATTTAAATTAATTTAAATAGAATTCAAATAAATGATTAATTCCCAAACTTGAAATTCTAAAGTTAATGGTAATTATATTTGTGGGTTAAGTAAATGTTAAAATTAACATTAACGTTAAATTGCAATTAAGGAAGTAAATAAATTAGACAATGGCAACAAATAAATCAACGTTCTCAAAATAGCATCGGTCGACCCCTGACCCCTGACTGCGGTTGACCGGTGGACATAGGGTGGTAGCTAGGATTCTCAACAATGAATGTTCCAGATTTCATAGTTTTAAACCGACTTAAATCCGACGATTCTGGTGCATTCTAGCCACTATAAATAGGAGCCTAGCCCTTTCACTTTTATTCACATAATATTTTGTGAACATTAGAAAAGCTCTGTCAGTTCATCTTTTCATAAATTCAGAAAACTCCATTAAGGTTTCAAGTAAGAAATCATATATGTCTTTATTTGTTTATTATTTATTTTCTCAACTTCTTCTCCTCCAAACCTCTAATTTTCTAAATCTAACATATATACAAATACCTTGTTGTATATATCAAAAAGAAGAGATCTGAACGAAATTATTATAGGCGTATCAAATCTAAGCAGGAGACAATGTTAAGGAAATATAGTGAGCGGAAATGTTAGTTTTTCTATTTTGTAATTAAAATGTATAGTTTGGATTTGATATATGCCTTGGGGAGTTACAGATTACAAAAAATCACATTAAATAACCCCCAAAGCAAAATGTCAATTCTTAGGTTGGAATTTTAATAATTTTGCATTAAAATAATGGAGTTTTGTGGATTTTGCAATATATGTGTTTTACCTTCTATTCCACTACTTAACCTTTTTCTTCGGATTTGATTCAGAAATTGTGTGTAAGATACGAATTCTTACATGTAATTTACACTGTCTATTTCTATAATTGAATAAAAATCCCCTTGTCTAATTTTACATAAAAAGGAGTGGAATAGAGCATAAAACTTATTTAATTGTAACTTTCCATTATTATTGTTTTATTCTATTGTTTTAATCTAAAATAATCGGAATTGGATTATAAGTACAAGTCTATCGATATGATTTGGGAATATTGAATTTATTGTAAAAATGCTATTGTGAAAATGAGACTTGTATAACATTGAAAGAATTAAAAAGTTAGTTTATGGAGTAATTTCTGCATGTCTAGAAATTAATAAATGTACTTATATATATATATATATTAGCATAAATAACGTACAATTTTAACGTATTAATTATGTAGTTAATTAAGTTAATAAATATCATTTAAATCCTCCTTAGGAGAGTAATTAATTAGGCTAAATAAGAAGGCTTTCTTGTAAGGCCTAAATAATGAATACGGTGAGATGTCTGATAATACACATGGAGAGTGTTATGAAATATGACTAAGTAATGGGGATGCAAGATTAGTCAAAAGCACATAAAAGTCTTCCCAGTTAATCTGGCTACCAACAGTGTGACTTTGGGGCTGATGTGAGATATCGCCTATAATAAGTAACTACGAATGGCGTGAGGTTAGTCCTAATTCTGTAGGGTAAATCTGCCCAGCTAATCTAGCTACAAGTTCCTACGAATAGTCAGACTAATGTGAGACGTCTTTCTTAGAAACAGGTCATAATATGGAGGGCCTGCTTCAGAGAATTGAAGGTATTAAGTGGTTGTTTGAGAGCTTAAATCTTTCCCTTATATGAAGTATTAAATGGTCAGGATTGGGTTTAGGCATGATTGAGGATGTCTTAGAAAGGTCCATTTTAATAGTAAGCATTAAGTGTCCGAAGAGATTCCTATGCAATGTCGACTAGATAGAGACCTATGTGGAGTCTGCCTTGGGAATAGGTAACAAAGGTATTAAGTGGACTAGGTTCTATCTTTTGCATTGGTAGACATTAATAAAGATGATTATGTGTTATTAGTTATGGGAAACCCGCTTCGAGGATTAAAGGTATTGATTGGTTGTCTGAGGGCCCGTCACCTTCCTTTATATGATGTATTAAATAGTTTCGAATATAATTTAAAATACGAAAGGCATATCCTTACTTAAATTATACCGCCTAAATAGTGACATAGAAAGGCTTGGGATTTTCTATTCACCAGACATTATTGTTCTGACTCCCTCCTCATTACAACACAGGTTAGGGAAGGGGACGATGACCGGGATGGAGACAATGATTAGAGGAGCTTGTGGCAGTAGTCTATTTATGTTATTTTCTAATGTACCCGTTTAAAGTTAAAAATGTATTTTTGAACAAAATGATGTAATAGTTGTTGTTGACATTACAGTATGGTTTTGTTTGTGACATTTGAAGTTTGAAATAAACTGGATAATGTTTATGCTATTTTATTTGATCCTTCCATTGTGAGTTATGAATGGATAGATTAATAACTTTGTGTTGTTCTTTTTACTAACCAATAGCCAACTTTGGAATGGGTATAAATTTCGATGGACCTTTTCTGGATCGAGATTTAAGCCTATTTCGGGGTGGGTTGTCACATTTGGTATCGGAGTTTAGGTTACCGATCAATGGAGAAAAGTATACTTATGAGTGGTGTATTTGATATTTTTTAAAAATATTTTTCAAAAACCCTACTATATATACACACCTATTTTGTAGAGATGCCTAACTCTATAAATTCCAACTATATAAGTAGTTGTGACCGTATTTCGAAAGGAGGGGCGAGGCGAATATGAGTTGGAAAAATAAGTAGAGTTAAATTTATACTCGTGCTTCGATTATCCATAAGCTAGAGGTCGTAAGGAGTGGACTAAAAAGAGTATGAGCACGACATATGGAAGCACCCTAGAAGATGAATGGTACTTAACTCCTTTATTGACCTAGACTTCCTTATGATTGTGAACTTATAAGCATAATACCCATCAATGTTCACATTGGATGTAATTAGAAGATTTAGATAAGTCACCTAATAAATAATAGGTATAGAAATGTAAATGGAAAAGGTTGTAACTCCAAATTTAATATGGAAATAATTGTGGAATATACAGGTTGTTAAAAGAATTTAGTAGAGATATAAATGGACTAGTTAAAGAGAATGTTAGACAAATTATGGCAAGATAAGGAAGGCATAATAGGTAAAATTAGAATGAACAAATAAATGTCTTTGAGAATTGTCCTTTAGAATTATAACCATTTATTACTGTTAATTGGCATTTATAGAAACAGCAAATAGCGTGTTACGTAGTAATTAAATATTATAAGACAATATATTTGTTAACATCTAGAGGAAAGATGTGAAGAGTGAAACAAGCTTCCATAAGAAGTTATACGTTAATCACCACAAAAAGATAACCATATCTTTAAAGGTTAAGTACGAAAGTTCAAAAGGAGAAGCAATTAAATTCAATTTCTAAAGCTAACCATATAAGAAAGAATTTTATAAAAATATTTTCTAAGAATTCCTTTAAATGTTATGAAATGTCTTTTGAAATGTTTGTAAAAAGTTTAAAAAGAGGATATAATTTTAAAAGTAATGGAACATTTTCATAAAAAAACGGTGGATAAACTTTATAAAAAGAAAATTGTAATTTTGGTGATTTAAAGAGTTGAAAAAAGGAGTTGGTTGAGTTAAACAGTTTTCAATTTCTAGATTCTTCTTTTTTCGAATAAATAGGGCATATGTTGGATCCGATAATTTTTCTCACTTTATAAATTTGGAAGTCGTTATTTCGAAAGAGCGAAGTAATTTGAAAATTTATAATTTATAAATTAGTTGCGGTTAAAAGTTCTAACTTAAAAGGGATTTTTGCTTTTTGAAATTCTTTGTTTAAAATTTATTAAGCCAAAAAGTTTTTGGTCTAAAGATTTACGATAAAGGGATTTTTCATTTTTGAAGTAAATGTAAAGTAAAATGAAGGTTAGACTTGATAATTTTTCCTACCTTATAAAATTGGAAGTTCTTTTACTTAAAATTCATTTAAAAGGGTTATAAATGGAAACGATAGTTGATTGAAATAAGATAGAAAGAATGGAAGGTTAAGAATGCTCGATAAGATATGTAAGTGGAATATTCCCATATAAGGATTGTGAAAAATAATCGCTGAGACGGATAGTAATGACTAGGGATTTATATAAAGTACGATTAGTGATCTAGTTAGAAATAATATAAGAGGAAAATGATAGAATGGAAGATATCATTATTTACTTCGCTTTTTGTTGTTTAAAGTAATACAAGATGTTGTTGTAAAATTAAAACAAATGATTATTTGGTGTGATGATTGAGTTTTTGAATGTTTTGGGTTCAGAGCCCTACTTCAAAAGAAATAAATCATTGTTATAGGCAGCAAGTAAGAAGGGAAATTTCTCATGGTTCCTTTTTGAAACCAAGCAATTTTTCAATGTTATGAATGAAAAGTCCAACTTTTAAAAGAATTAATCTTAGATGTAGAAAGTATTTGAGAAGGAAAATTATTTTACTCCTTTTTGGAACCAAGCAATATTGAATTTTTACTAAAGGTTTCTAAGTTTATATTCCAAAGATAAAGATTTTGGATTTGGCACTTCACGATTGTGAAATTTTAGTTTCATAAGAAATGGTGGGAGCTAAACCAATTTTTTTAATATGGAGTAGATAAAGATTACTACCAAGACAAGATAGATTAAAACTTTTAGTATATGAATAAAATGGGAATACATATGTATAACATGATCTGGAAATTTGAAATCAGTCCCAAACCTCTATTTGTAGAAGGTGGTAAAGTTGTTAGGATATTCCAGATCTGTAACTGGATTGTAAATTAGGTTGCCCTTGAAATGTAAATTTCTATGTTTTGATTTTGGAGTGGTTTCCATGAATTTTTTATAAGTTATCCAGTTACAAAATATGTATAAATGCACATTGTTTGAATTAACAAGGGTTGTACCAAAAAGGAAAAGAGATGTGTAAGATATGGATATTTTTTCCGTAGTTTATACTGTTTGTTTCAATAAAAGAAAGAAATGATCCCTTATAATCTTAAACAAAGAAAATATCTCATTTGAGATTAACTTATGGAAAATTATAAGGACAATCCTTTTTAGAATGATAGCTCCAATAAATTAAAAATGTGAAAATAAGTGTTCTAGTTTAGAAATTAGTAGTTAAAAATATACATACCTACATAACCACACTTAACGACTAAAAGTAAAAGTAAATATATAAATAGCATAATTTATGATTATATACGTATTGATTGGTAATCGACAGATTAAGACATATGGGCATTGATTACAAATTTCATGGGAAATAATTTGTAATTAATGAGAGCTAAAAGGGATTAAATAGGGATTGATTAAGGAAATTTAATACGACATTTATGGAAGAATTGAATTGTAGTAATAATTGGATTTGAAAATTGTAAAAGTTTAAAGGAATTAAATGAGGATTGAATAAAAATGGTCCAATTTTTGGTCAATTATTATGGATATATTAACTTAAGTAATTAAGGGACCACGTTTATTAGAAATGAAGAAGGAAAAATAGGAAAAGTAGCAATAGTGGAATGACATATTAGGAATGTCCATCTTAGTTTAATAAGAAATGTCAAAACCTCAACATTATTTACACCAGCTGATGATAAATGACAACTTTTAGTAAAAAAATTCTTTTAGAATTTTTAGGTTGTAACAGGTGGTTGTCTCCTTTATTTATTGGAAAAACATACAAAGTGGTATAAGATATGTCCATTTTTCATCACTATGTTGATTTTATGAATGGGATTGAAATGCTTGATAAATATATGTGTATTGAGAAGCTACATAAATAAAGGAATTTCACAGGGACAGTTAACAAGCGGTTAACTGTAGATAATACTTGAAGTTGATGAGGGAATTATTTTAGCAACTAGAAATAAAGAAAGCTCCAATCCCAAAAAAATTAAGATTTAAGGAGAAATAAATTCTAGCATGTAGAATGTCACCATTCAAGAAGAGATAAAATGTATAGGGATGTGAAGCGAATTCCTATTGGACAAGGATGAAGAAGAAGGTAGCATAATTTTCCATTAGGAGCAATGAGACTGCAACGTCTCTAATACAGACTTTTATCAAGAAGGTTAGCATCCTTAGTGATAGGAACCCATTAATTACTAAAGATTTTTGGAGGATATTGCAAACATCTTTAGGAACTTCACTGAATTTTAGCACTGCTTACCATCCACAGACCAACAGACAAACTGGAAGAGTGAATAGGACCTTGTAGAATATGTTGAAGAGCTTGCATCATGGACTTTGGAAGACACTAGGAGCAACACTTACCCATGCAAATCGCCAGACTATTAATGGGGAACCATTGACAAAATCCTACCTGGAGCAGATTTAATCAACTCTATCTTCGAAAAGATAGAGTTTATTAGACAACATGTGAAGGCTGTATGATTTTGACAGTCAGCAAAAGTTGGAACTGAGATTTATTAGGTCTTTTCAAATTATGGGAAAATACGAAAACTTTCGTATCATATGGAGCTACTGGATAAGTTGGCAGAAGTCTGTGGCATTTTTCACATTTCACATTTTAGGAAATGCCTTCATAACGCAACAATTGTGGTAGAGCCTAATCAATTGGGTACACGCATTATGAAGCACGAGACTAGAAAGCTCCACAACAAAGGAATTAGGTTCGTTTGAGTACAATAGGGAGAAAATCTGATGGAAATCATAGGGATTTCTTATCCTAAGCTTTACGCTGGTAAAATTTTATCTTAAAAATCTGGTTGCATCATGGTTGCTACGTTAGATGGTAGAAGATGGTTGTTACACTTTTCATTATTACTTTGTACTCATGTAGAAATTTTTGCATGTTTAGGGTGTTTTCTTACGTACTTATGTGTCACGATCGCATAGTCATGATAGGATTAAGCTCACTTATAGTATGTCAGCAATACATAATCACATTACACTTTTGATAGAGTATATAGTTGTGTGTATTACTTGGTTTTATAACATGGATGTTTATTGCGTGTGACACAGTTTGCCCCTTGGGAAGATTTCAGGGATGAAATCCTTTTAAGGTAGGGAGAATATAACACCCCACAAAATCAATTGTAAATAAATAAATTGGATTAACTTAAATAAGACAGGTAAAAATTTAAAATTTTAGAAAATTTGGAATTTGACCGTGAAATTTAGGTCGCTGCGTTCATGGTGAAATTCTGATCAATTTCCATGTATAAAATGGTGAAAAGGAAGCTCAAACGAAGAAGTTATGGGCATTTGACGTTTTTGGGTATAAAATAATTTAAATACAATTCAAATTCAAATAAATAATTAATTCCTAAATTTGATTTTCAAAAGTTAATGATAATTATACTTAGGGGTTAAGTAAATGTTAAAATTAACGTTAACGCTAAATTGCAGCTGAGGAAGAATATAAATTAGACAACAACTACAAATTAGACAACAGCAACAAATAAATCAGGTGAGATAGTTACGCATAGTCGTAATATGAGATGTAGTCTTATATGGGAAAATTAGATAACCCAATGTTCAGTAGCTCTAGTAGCGATAGCCGATAGTTAGTTATTGAGGTTCGATCCGTAGTTCGGTCCTTGGAGGATCCTACACTACTAGCTAGTATAGGTGTTAAATAAAAACCCTTAAGTGAAAGACCTTAGGAATACACGGACAATTATAGAGCACCCTAGGTCACATAGAGTAGAATTAAAGTCAACGTCTAATCCACCCTTTTTCTTTCTTTTCCCTACCGCAGAAGTACATGGCAACAAGTGATTAGCCCAATTTCAGTAAGTGAGAGGTGAGATCGTTACAAGAGTTGCTTATCTTTTCATTTCCTCTCCACATAACTGTCTATCTTATCAGTACTTACTATTTTATTAGACTGTGTGTTGTATTTCTGTATACACTGTATTTCACTACTTACTATTTTCTCAGACTGTGTTTTGAGATATTTTATGAGATTGTTATTTTCTATATTTCTATTCTACTTCTTCAGAAGTGAGTTCTAAAAGTGTAGTATATCTTAGATCATATATGTTTATTCTTAGTCTCTATAATGTTATAAAAAGCCGATAGCTCATACTTCTTGGCACCAAACACGAGTCGAAAGTCACCCTAAGTTTTGGATTGGTGTGTGAGAGGTGGGGGTTATCACAAAAGGTATCCATGTTATCTCAAAGTTAAGATTGCTCCTTCCATGCCCATTGATCTGCTATCGGTCGGTAAATTCCCTTTGATACATCGCTCACTAGTTCCGACGAGTTATATACTGCAAAATCTCAAGCAAATCATTCCATAATTATCCAGCAACTGTTAGTACGCAGCCTTTTGGTGCCTCCAATAATCATGAGTGAGTAATACACTACCGAACATTTGGAGTACGTACTCTGGTCTTAAGGTTGCACAATATCCTAACCCCAAACATCTTAACTAGAAATATTTAAAATGATATGTTATTTAATATTGTGATAATTTTCTCGTGATTACACATGTTGCTCATTCTCTTAAATTAATTATCTATCAAATATGTCCTAAGTATCATCTTAGTTGATGATAACACACAAAATTATTCTGACTCCCTACTTTTACTAGGTAAATAGCTCATCTTTAGTGTTGTAATCCTTTAGCAAATCAAATATATGAAGTTTAAACATTATCTAATGGCAACCGAGTTTATTCCCTCACATGATTCACATGACATCCAGATTTCTATTCTCATACATGTTGCTCATTCTCTTATTGCATAAATATGTATATAATTAACTTATATACATGTATATATTTTGATAGAGTTAGGAGTACAACCTAGGGGTAATAATGTAATTTGTTACATATATCTTACTCGATAACCAATCTTGTTTGAAACATAATGTGTTTTCTTTTTATCATATACTTGATATAAGGTGTTATATTAATTAATTCACTTAAATAAAAGTATATTTAATGGAAAATCCATGAATGATATGGTTTTTGATAATAATTACAAAGTGTTGTAATCCTAAGTAATTTATTATAATAAAATTAAATATACCTTTAAATATTCCTAGTCAAGGTATATAGAAACTGGATATCGATACATCCTTTGAGACTAGAGTACTTAATGCTCTAGAAATGTTGGACAGTGTATTACTCATAGCTTCTTGGGGCACCAAGGGGTTATGTACTCATTAGATAAGTGTGGAATGACCCATTCGATAGTTTTCTATTGGTTAGTATAACTAGCGTTAAACGAAAATTATCTATGTGACAATATTACACAGATCTCTTCACTTGAGATACTATTGATCTTCAACGTGGAAGGTCCACTTTAATTATAGTTAAATTATGGCATGTCTTTCATCAAACAACTATAGTTGGGTTGAGTAGAAGCATTGGAAGTGAAACACTATTTAAAAGAGGATCCGTCTCTTCAGTTATATGAGGTTAGTATCACGGTCAGCTGAAGTCAACCTAAAGTCAAAGTCTCTGGCTAGAGCAGTTCGGTTAATAATAATTATTATTATTAAACCAAGGACTTCGTGTTTGGATTATAGAGTTGAATATGGATGATACTAAAATTTTGACCATTACCAAAGTCAATAAGTCCATAGTTATATAGTTTTGACGAAGATAATAGTCGCAATCGTGTAACACTTAACAAAGTAAACTTAGATTTTCCCTAAACTAAGAAAGCGATAAATTTGACCAAAATGTCACACTACCTACTAACTGATATGTGAACATTAAGATTCGAATAATTCGATATTGATCATTGATCAAATTTGCACTTAATGAGCCATACAATCGAAACGATGAATACTCTTTTGACCAAATGATTTTCTTAATTTGTAATTATAATAGCCCATTTTTCTATGCCGTATATATTAATAAATTTTATTAAAATGAAAAGTGGTTTAAATTCGAATTATGATGATTATATTTTATTAATAGGTTTATAGTTAATTAAATTCTGATTAATAATGATTTTGTTGTAATAAGTTGAATTAAATCAACAAATTCTTCTCGAAAAATTTGTTGAAATCAAATAAAATATTTAATAAATATAAACTATAATTTATAAATAATTTTTATATGGTTGAAATATTGAAGAATAAATTTATTTTGTAATAGAAGAATGATTTATTAAATAAAAATAAGCGAGTGTCGAATTGAATAAAAATTGTCAGCATTCAAGATGCAATTTTTAAAATGAGGTATCAATTTATAATTGATTAAAATTTATGCAAAGACTAAAATTCAAATTTAAATGCATTAGGAATTAATTAAAATTAAAATTGAATTGAAACTAGCTCAAAGCAATCTCAACCCAAAACCCATTCCTTTATGTCCTTACTTTTGGAAACTTCCCTTTGCTTCCCGATTAAGCCCGAACATGTTTCCTTTTATTTGATTTAGCCATAGTTATCCCAAAGGGATTCACACTAAAATTAGAATTTGCGAATATTAAAAAATGTCACGAGTTATCGTTGGTTGCAGACGACTTTGGATGGTCATGATTGGTGATGGGCAACAATGTCGATCACGACTAAGGTATGAGGCGCAAGCTTAGTCAATCTCAATGTGGAACCTACGACCTTTGTGCGTGTGTTCAGTATTTTGGCATCGATCATTTGACGTGCCTGATTTATAGTGGAAGCATAGCGACGTGGGATCGTCGATTGGAAAGCAACAAGAATAAGCAAGGAGCGGCGGCATGGTTGAGCATCGAAGAGATGGGTTGATAGTGCAAGTGAAAGGTGGAGTATGAGTGATGTTGTTGACTAGAAGGAGGAAATGTAGTAACAGTCGTTGTGAGTGCAACGCTGGTAAACATAAACATTGTTCTAGGCTTGGCTGCATGTGAATTCGGCGGAGCAAATTATTTGGAGCCATGTTCGATTCTTGCATTCGTCGTTCCGGTGAGTAATCTCACTTACAACTATGTCTTATTCATTTTAATTGACGCGTAATCTCCCATATATTTGTTTGATTTTCTTGGTTTAATGGATGGTTCATTTATTGTGTGAAATTAATTGTTTGTTGATGGTTGATGTTGTTTGAATTAGATGAAATTGTGTTGCGAATTATGATTTAATTGTTTCTACGATGGTTATTGTCACATGGTTGACTTATGGTGTTTGAGTAGTAATTAGATATTTGTAAATAATCGAATGATATTAGAAATTGTGGAAAAAGAGGTAAATGAATTGAAAATTGAAAATTTGAATCAAATAAATTACTTTAAAAGTAAATGGTGAATTTTGGAATGGCATTTCATTTAATATTGAGATTATTGGATTAATAGAAAATTTGAAAGTGGAATACTTTTGGAAAATATATAGGTGGAATAATTTCGAAGATTTGGTGAATTAATTTTTTTGGTAAATGACGATTTTAGAAATTCTATCAATAAGTGAATTTTCAAAGGGATAATTATTTGTATATCATTGATTATAAAAATATTTGAAGCATGTTTATAAAATGGAAGTTGACATTATAGTTTTAAAAATGATGAATGATTTGAATTTAATAGATTGAATTTTATAAAGTGATACTTTGCAGTAATTGCAAGATGATTGCAATTTATTTTATTTAATTCAATAAAAAAATTCATTTATGAGGATTTAACAAGAAGTCGATTTTTTTGTGTAATATATATTATTAGTTTTGGTAGATTAATAGTTTAAAAAGAAGTGTTTGAAATAAATGTGGATTTTAAAGTGGTAGATTTGAATTTGCAATATTTCATGGATTGATGATATTTTTTAAACTTGAAATTTTAAAGGTAATTGGAAAATATAAATTCATTTGAAGTATTTCTATATTATTAAAGAAGTAAATTTGAAGTGAAAGTATATTTGAGATTATAAAATTAAGCAACGAGTTCGAATAGAGGTTTCTTTAAAATGAAACTAGTTTATTTTGAAGTGTGGATTTGAAATTAGATAAGAGAATCAAAATTATTATTTCAAAAGAGAAAGAAATAAATAAAAGAGATGTTTAGTGATTAAATTTAAATGAAGTATTTTTATTAAAAGAGAGAAAAAAATGGAGTGAAATGCATTGAAATAAAAATCTTCATTTCTTTAAAACTGATTAAATAATATACTGATGTATGTATGGGTGATTGTTGATTTGTTTGTTACGAACGAGATGGAGTTAAATTACATGTTGTGTTGAGAATTGTGAAGTAATAAAATAATAAAAATGAATTGAAGAATGATTTAAGCGAGAGTGAATTAATAAGCGAAGTAGAAATTTAATTAATAGTGATTAGTTGAGGATGTTGTGTATATGATCTTATTTCACTGGGCGCTATTAGATGTCCATGTAGGGTATATTTATGTACTCAAAACAGGTATAACGTTGGACAATTCTTTGAAGACTGAGTACTTGATATTTGGATATCAGTGAATTATTATACATTATACACAAATACTAATCGATATTAACTAGATTTCTGACTTTATATGTAAATTATATAATTTCTTATTTTAAAGAGGGAATACGATTATCTCCGCTTTTGAGTGAACGAGGAGTAGAAGTCCCTTACGTAGATGTGATAGCCATAAGTTTCTACTAGCCCATCCTAGCTTGACCGACCATGTGGTGGCTCCTTGATGGTTGGGGCAACATGGTTCCCTCGTCGGATGGTCACGGTATGCTGCACGAGCCAATGGGACAAAAACAAAATGAGGCAAGGAGGTTGACGATGGGAGAAAGGAGCGAGAAGGCGAGGAAGTGAGAAGGAAACGTGCTTTTATTGTGCAGCTAAAGACTAGTAAGACCCTCAAAAAGTTTTCGAGTAGGGTCTCCATTTGCATCTAAGAAGCTATCAGGCTCAAGCGTAAACTTGGCTTTTGGCAGTAGCAATAACAACAACACATATAATAGCAATAGCAGTAATGGAAATAAAACGAATACATTTAATATTACTAAATAAATATGAATGAATCGGTGTTTGATGTGTGCTATATGGTGTGTGTGATGTTTGCGATGTATGCTGTGTAAGATGTGCGATGTGCGCAATCTGCGATGTGTAGATGCGTGCGATGTATGCTGTATGCGATGCGTGACGTGCAATGGATGTTTGATGTATGTTGTGTGATGTGTATGATAGTGTCTTGATGTTTGATGGATATTTTGATGTTTGAGGGTTATGGACGTTATTTGATATGTTGGGGATGTTTTATTATTCCTTTGGTTGAATTTCTTTATTATGTTGTGGATGTGTTATTCCTTGATATACCGTTTGTATTCTCATTATTGAATTTAGACATAGTCTGAACCATTTATTAGTTATATAATACTCGAGCCAGTCTGAGACGTTTTAGGTCTAAGGATGATATGACTAGATTTTCTTATTGGGCTTAGTTGAAGGCTGTATTACTAGATGTATTGTATATTATGTATTTGGACTCATGTATGTATATGATGTTGGATTAGATGTATTAGACCTATCTTGTATAATTATTTGAGATTTAGTTGGAATTTGACTTATTTTTTATCCCACTCAGACATATGTGATGTATTAATTTTGATCGGTGCGTTGACGACTCTACGTTCTCTATGATTTATTTTATGTTGTGTATTCTTCTATCCTTGGGCACCATACGTATTTATTGCTTTGTACTGAGACTGTTTATATCAAGGTGAGTGACTTTTATATTATGTGATGTATTCAGTGTTGGTCCAAGGGAATATTCACGTGTGTACCATCCACATCGCCTCATTCTCTATATTACTCGACAATTTTATTTAGTAATACTCCTAGGTAATATGGATATAAAGGCAACGTGTTACAGTAACTGTTATGAATTAGCTAAACTAACTGTTTTGAATAAATATTATTAAGTATATTTATAATAATTATAAATATATTAATCGATCTACGATATTGGTACGCATTAAATTTGGATTTAATTGCGGAATATTTTATTTGGGTATTAAATGGGTTCGAAGCCCATGTGGGGTGTTGAATAATTCAGCAATAATAGGACATGGAGGCAGCCAAATGATGGGATAGATAGGCTAGGCTTGAGCGGATAAGAGGAAAGAAAGAGTAAGAGAGAAACATGGATCTTGATCCTAACTTCTCTATTCATTCCTCCTCCATATAAGAATTTAGCCCCACTCACTTTCAACATTTTGAAGCCTCCATCTTAGCCTACCTCTAGCCAAAATCTAGTGCTCCTATTTCTCCTTTTTCAAAGTCAAATTAAGGTGCATTTACAGGCCTTAGAGACAAGGTATATTCCTAATAATTCACGAATATTAATATTTACATGTAATGTTTATGTCATATATATTATACTTTTAATTAAGTGACGATTTCAGTATATAAATATATCGTCATAGTCAAACTGGTTGTATGTTTTTATATTTATATATGAAAAATTGTCATGTGTACTATGTGCAACTCGGCTCAAATAAAAAGAATAATTTTTTATTTTAAATAATTCATATACAATGTTTATATATATGTATACATATATATAGAGAGAGTTTATAATATAAATACTACATCACACTTTACACAAAACATGGTTATATAATATTTCTATAAAGATTAATCCGTACGAATATTTTCAATAAAACATATTTTAAAATTAGAAAAATATTCATTTGCATCATGCGCATGAACAAATAAATACATAATTATTATAAATATATTTTGTATATTTTACAAGTATTGATCTAAATTTATTATTATATTATTATATATACATATATATATAAGTATTTAATATGTGTGTGTATATATATGTTTAAAAAAATATTTATACACATAGTATTTTCGGCTTTGTAAAAAGTATTTTTAATTTAATATAATATATAGATGATTTAAATATATTTATAACTATATAAATATATACAATGTTAACATTTCATACTCTTGTTTATAAATGTATATACATATATATATATATATATATATTCAAAATTAATTAAATAAAAATATATAATATATATATATATATATATGTATGAATGTATGTATTTGTGACATTATATATATAAGTATATAAACACATATTTAGACAATATATTTGTATATTGGATGAGCTAACATGCCCGTTGCGATGTAAATCATAGAATCTGTACAGTGATATGTTATACCTTGCACGCGATGATATGTTACACATGCGCATACGTATATATGTGCATTTAATACACGTATTATGTAAAATACAACGTTGAATTAAATAATGTAAAATCAATTTATAAATTTAAATAACATAAAGATATTATTTAAAAGAAAATTAGTAATGTTGTAAACAAATTAGACTTTATAAGTACAATGAAGATCCAAAATAGTAAAAAAATTAAAATTCACTCTTTACTTCCATTGTGGGCTGGTCCAGGTCGAACAATGGTAGTAGAGTCCTATAGCTTATGAGGTCTAAATTAAGCATATTAGGGCTAACTAATTAAGCTTACTACTCATTAAGTAGGGTGTCCAAGAAAGGTAGTGTCTAGACTGGACTGTTGGGTAATCGAGTACTCTATATCTTACCTGGCTACTGGCCTGGCCCATATAGTTATGTGAGCCCAAAAGTTGACCTTAATAGAAAAGACCCAATTTTAATTAGGCCTTAATTTCAGAATTATTTTGAATTTAAAATAAAAGTTTTAGTAAAAGTTAAATTAAAAATAAAAAACATATTACAAAAGTAATAATATAATTTTCCAACAATGCTTGAAAATTTTATAAAATTAACTCAAATATATTATTTATTAATAAGATTAATTAAATAAATTTATTAATTAAATAAGTTGATTAATTATACATACACACACATATGTATAATGTATATGTAACATACGGTATGTTATCTTGAATATCTTAAGACAATATGAAGAAACATGTGGGTATAAAAGAATTTTAAAAATTAATAAATTTTAATTAAAATTGTTCGGTTAAATAAATTAATTAAAAGTTAATTAATAAATTAAAACACACATATATATATATGAAGTATGGATGTATTACTATAATTGTAGCAGTATATATATTCAACATAATTTGTTATAGTTGAATAATATAATTATTAATTAAAGTATTAATTATAATTAATTAAATTTATTAAATAATTAATATAATATTATACATAAGAATATTATATAAATATATCAAATTATAAAAGTTATTTATTAAAATTTATATAAATGTATAGTAAAAGGTGGATCAGTAAGAAACCCAAATTAGACTTAATGAATAAACACATACGTATAGTATGTATACTGTGATTTTCGATGTGTCCGACACTTGAATCACGAGGGTATTTCATAAGAAATATATTATTCCATAAGTAGATATCACTCGATTAAATATATTAAAGATTATGAGTCTTTAAAATAAAGTTGTCCTCTACCATTTATGTATTAGTGGATTACGTGCATACTCCTTAGCTGTTGAGCTTTCCTTAAGCTAAGGGTGTTATGTGTATACTATTACTATATAGACCAGATGAGGTAAGATATTTATGCATATTTGTTGAACTTTCCTCAAGGTTTGTATAGTATACTTAGGACGCCACAAAATGGTCGGTATGAGTGAATAATCTCTCTTTATTCTTGAATTTTCCTTAAGGTAAAAATGAGATTAGGACAAGGATCATAAGGTTAGGTGTTGTATATGATACAATCGGTAAGCAGTTATCCATCGTATATAGGAGTATGATTTGTTGAGCTTTCCTTAAAGTTAGAATCCCAGGATATACGAGTCCTAACACCTACTAGTGAAGTCAAAAGAATTCTATGTTTTGTCTTAGGGTTCAGAGAAACATAAAAGACAAGTGGGGCCTTCCATTAGAAAAATGAAATGGTAATATTTAACCTTTCTAATATTATAAAAACATATATTATGTATAATAAAATAGCCTACTTTGATAAGTTTTTGCATTAAATTGTAAAACATTTATCAATTAAAATATACAATGGCACTAAATTAAATATTGACAAAAAAAATATTAAATATACCTACCAACAAAGATTTACATCTCGACCAATGAAATTGCATGATTATGCAGCCACTAAATATGGTCGTAACTTGGTCACTTACAAGTTTATTTTCCTAAGACTATGTATTATCTTCAACGAGTTTCTAGATCTAAAAGCAATATAAGGCTATGGATATTTGATCCATATACGATCATATATAAATGTTATATGGTAAATGGTCACATTTATAATGTACGAAACTATTATTAAAATAGTTCATTGAAATAAGAAAGTAAACTGTAGAGTGAGATTGTGTACTCAATACGATTGATTACAATAATGATTTTGTTGTGTTAAATGTAACACGGGACTAAAGGCTACAAGATAGATCTAAGAATTCGGTCAGCGAGATATCAGTTTAATCAATTTACGTAAAGCGCAATTTATTTGATGTCCTTAAAAGTTAGGATGATCGATTCAATTTTGTAGAGAATTCTTTCTGATATTGTGGTAAGGATTCCCTTTGAATGGTTTGACCATAGAAGGGAAATTGGATGTATAAGAGTGGATGTAATCTAAGGCGCAGTTGGCATGAAGAGAGTGAATTGTCATTTCTATTTCACAAAAAAAATTGGAAACGAAAATTTTAAAGTGATAGTTTATACTTAATATTAGAATAAGAAATATGATTTTTATTCCAAAATGTATTTTCGCATAGAAAATTGTTCTGTATAAGATTTTATTTGAATTTAAGATACTTGATCTGAAAATTTGTAACTGTAAACCAGTTATAGTAAATGAAATAAATAATTTTTATTAAGTGGTTGAAACGAGCTTCATATTTCATATGTAAGAGCAAAAATATTAGAGCATGCCGTATAATACTTATTGGTTGCATCAAGTTACGAAAATTATTTCATAAAACGTACCGACATTATTTATGAAATAATAATTATTTTTTGGTATTGACCAAAAAATAGACATGGTTTTATTTTAATAAGAATATCAAGGTGAGTGACTTTTATATTATGTGATGTATTCAGTGTTGGTCCAAGGGAATATTCACGTGTGTACCATCCACATTGCCTCATTCTCTATATTACTCGACAATTTTATTTAGTAATACTCTTAGGTAATATGGATATAAAGGCAACGTGTTACAGTAACTGTTATGAATTAGCTAAACTAACTGTTTTGAATAAATATTATTAAGTATATTTATAATAATTATAAATATATTAATCGATCTACGATATTGGTACGCATTAAATTTGGATTTAATTGCGGAATATTTTATTTGGGTATTAAATGGGTTCGAAGCCCATGTGGGGTGTTGAATAATTCAGCAATAATAGGGCATGGAGGCAGCCAAATGATGGGATAGATAGGCTAGGCTTGAGCGGATAAGAGGAAAGAAAGAGTAAGAGAGAAACATGGATCTTGATCCTAACTTCTCTATTCATTCCTCCTCCATATAAGAATTTAGCCCCACTCACTTTCAACATTTTGAAGCCTCCATCTTAGCCTACCTCTAGCCAAAATCTAGTGCTCCTATTTCTCCTTTTTCAAAGTCAAATTAAGGTGCATTTACAGGCCTTAGAGACAAGGTATATTCCTAATAATTTACGAATATTAATATTTACATGTAATGTTTATGTCATATATATTATACTTTTAATTAAGTGACGATTTCAGTATATAAATATATCATCATAGTCAAACTGGTTGTATGTTTTTATATTTATATATGAAAAATTGTCATGTGTACTATGTGCAACTCGGCTCAAATAAAAAGAATAATTTTTTATTTTAAATAATTCATATACAATGTTTATATATATGTATACATATATATAGAGAGAGTTTATAATATAAATACTACATCACACTTTACACAAAACATGGTTATATAATATTTCTATAAAGTTTAATCCGTACGAATATTTTCAATAAAACATATTTTAAAATTAGAAAAATATTCATTTGCATCATGCGCATGAACAAATAAATACATAATTATTATAAATATATTTTGTATATTTTACAAGTATTGATCTAAATTTATTATTATATTATTATATATACATATATATAAGTATTTAATATGTGTGTGTATATATATGTTTAAAAAAATATTTATACACATAGTATTTTCGGATTTGTAAAAAGTATTTTTAATTTAATATAATATATAGATGATTTAAATATATTTATAACTATATAAATATATACAATGTTAACATTTCATACCCTTGTTTATAAATGTATATACATATATATATTCAAAATTAATTAAATAAAAATATATAATATATATATATGTATGAATGTATGTATTTGTGACATTATATATATAAGTATATAAACACATATTTAGAAAATATATTTGTATATTGGATGAGCTAACATGCCCGTTGCGATGTAAATCATAGAATCTGTACAGTGATATGTTATACCTTGCACGCGATGATATGTTACACATGCACATACATATATATGTGCATTTAATACACGTATTATGTAAAATACAACGTTGAATTAAATAATGTAAAATCAATTTATAAATTTAAATAACATAAAGATATTATTTAAAAGAAAATTAGTAATGTTGTAAACAAATTAGACTTTATAGGTACAATGAAGATCCAAAATAGTAAAAAAATTAAAATTCACTCTTTACTTCCATTGTGGGCTGGTCCAGGTCGAACAATGGTAGTAGAGTCCTATAGCTTATGAGGTCTAAATTAAGCATATTAGGGCTAACTAATTAAGCTTACTACTCATTAAGTAGGGTGTCCAAGAAAGGTAGTGTCTAGACTGGACTGTTGGGTAATTGAGTACTCTATATCTTACCTGGCTACTGGCCTGGCCCGTATAGTTATGTGAGCCCAAAAGTTGACCTTAATAGAAAAGACCCAATTTTAATTAGGCCTTAATTTCAGAATTATTTTGAATTTAAAATAAAAGTTTTAGTAAAAGTTAAATTAAAAATAAAAAACATATTACAAAAGTAATAATATAATTTTCCAACAATGCTTGAAAATTTTATAAAATTAATTCAAATATATTATTTATTAATAAGATTAATTAAATAAATTTATTAATTAAATAAGTTGATTAATTATACATACACACACATATGTATAATGTATATGTAACATACGGTATGTTATCTTGAATATCTTAAGACAATATGAGTAAACATGTGGGTATAAAAGAATTTTAAAAATTAATAAATTTTAATTAAAATTGTTCGGTTAAATAAATTAATTAAAAGTTAATTAATAAATTAAAACACATATATATATGAAGTATGGATGTATTACTATAATTGTAGCAGTATATATATTCAACATAATTTGTTATAGTTGAATAATATAATTATTAATTAAAGTATTAATTATAATTAATTAAATTTATTAAATAATTAATATAATATTATACATAAGAATATTATATAAGTATATCAAATTATAAAAGTTATTTATTAAAATTTATATAAATGTATAGTAAAAGGTGGATCAGTAAGAAACCCAAATTAGACTTAATGAATAAACACATACGTATACTATGTATACTGTGATTTTCGATGTGTCCGACACTTGAATCACGAGGGTATTTCATAAGAAATATATTATTCCATAAGTAGATATCACTCGATTAAATATATTAAAGATTATGAGTCTTTAAAATAAAGTTGTCCTCTACCATTTATGTATTAGTGGATTACGTGCATACTCCTTAGCTGTTGAGCTTTCCTTAAGCTAAGGGTGTTATGTGTATACTATTACTATATAGACCAGATGAGGTAAGATATTTATGCATACTTGTTGAACTTTCCTCAAGGTTTGTATAGTATACTTAGGACGCCGCAAAATGGTCGGTATGAGTGAATAATCTCTCTTTATTCTTGAACTTTCCTTAAGGTAAAAATGAGATTAGGACAAGGATCATAAGGTTAGGTGTTGTATATGATACAATCGGTAAGCAGTTATCCATCGTATATAGGAGTATGATTTGTTGAGCTTTCCTTAAAGTTAGAATCCCAGGATATACGAGTCCTAACACCTACTAGTGAAGTCAAAAGAATTCTATGTTTTGTCTTAGGGTTCAGAGAAACATAAAAGACAAGTGGGGGCTTCCATTAGAAAAATGAAATGGTAATATTTAACCTTTCTAATATTATGAAAACATATATTATGTATAATAAAATAGCCTACTTTGATAAGTTTTTGCATTAAATTGTAAAACATTTATCAATTAAAATATACAATGGCACTAAATTAAATATTGACAAAAAAAATATTAAATATACCTACCAACAAAGATTTACATCTCGACCAATGAAATTGCATGATTATGCAGCCACTAAATATGGTCGTAACTTGGTCACTTACAAGTTTATTTTCCTAAGACTATGTATTATCTTCAACGAGTTTCTAGCTCTAAAAGCAATATAAGGCTATGGATATTTGATCCATATACGATCATATATAAATGTTATATGGTAAATGGTCACATTTATAATGTACGAAACTATTATTAAAATAGTTCATTGAAATAAGAAAGTAAACTGTAGAGTGAGATTGTGTACTCAATACGATTGATTACAATAATGATTTTGTTGTGTTAAATGTAACACGGGACTAAAGGCTACAAGATAGATCTAAGAATTCGGTCAGCGAGATATCAGTTTAATCAATTTACGTAAAGCGCAATTTATTTGATGTCCTTAAAAGTTAGGATGATCGATTCAATTTTGTAGAGAATTCTTTCTGATATTGTGGTAAGGATTCCCTTTGAATGGTTTGACCATAGAAGGGAAATTGGATGTATAAGAGTGGATGTAATCTAAGGCGCAGTTGGCATGAAGAGAGTGAATTGTCATTTCTATTTCACAAAAAAAATTGGAAACGAAAATTTTAAAGTGATAGTTTATACTTAATATTAGAATAAGAAATATGATTTTTATTCCAAAATGTATTTTCGCATAGAAAATTGTTCTGTATAAGATTTTATTTGAATTTAAGATACTTGATCTGAAAATTTGTAACTGTAAACCAGTTATAGTAAATGAAATAAATAATTTTTATTAAGTGGTTGAAACGAGCTTCATATTTCATATGTAAGAGCAAAAATATTAGAGCATGCCGTATAATACTTATTGGTTGCATCAAGTTACGAAAATTATTTCATAAAACGTACCGACATTATTTATGAAATAATAATTATTTTTTGGTATTGACCAAAAAATAGACATGGTTTTATTTTAATAAGAATATCAAGGTGAGTGACTTTTATATTATGTGATGTATTCAGTGTTGGTCCAAGGGAATATTCACGTGTGTACCATCCACATTGCCTCATTCTCTATATTACTCGACAATTTTATTTAGTAATACTCTTAGGTAATATGGATATAAAGGCAACGTGTTACAGTAACTGTTATGAATTAGCTAAACTAACTGTTTTGAATAAATATTATTAAGTATATTTATAATAATTATAAATATATTAATCGATCTACGATATTGGTACGCATTAAATTTGGATTTAATTGCGGAATATTTTATTTGGGTATTAAATGGGTTCGAAGCCCATGTGGGGTGTTGAATAATTCAGCAATAATAGGGCATGGAGGCAGCCAAATGATGGGATAGATAGGCTAGGCTTGAGCGGATAAGAGGAAAGAAAGAGTAAGAGAGAAACATGGATCTTGATCCTAACTTCTCTATTCATTCCTCCTCCATATAAGAATTTAGCCCCACTCACTTTCAACATTTTGAAGCCTCCATCTTAGCCTACCTCTAGCCAAAATCTAGTGCTCCTATTTCTCCTTTTTCAAAGTCAAATTAAGGTGCATTTACAGGCCTTAGAGACAAGGTATATTCCTAATAATTTACGAATATTAATATTTACATGTAATGTTTATGTCATATATATTATACTTTTAATTAAGTGACGATTTCAGTATATAAATATATCATCATAGTCAAACTGGTTGTATGTTTTTATATTTATATATGAAAAATTGTCATGTGTACTATGTGCAACTCGGCTCAAATAAAAAGAATAATTTTTTATTTTAAATAATTCATATACAATGTTTATATATATGTATACATATATATAGAGAGAGTTTATAATATAAATACTACATCACACTTTACACAAAACATGGTTATATAATATTTCTATAAAGTTTAATCCGTACGAATATTTTCAATAAAACATATTTTAAAATTAGAAAAATATTCATTTGCATCATGCGCATGAACAAATAAATACATAATTATTATAAATATATTTTGTATATTTTACAAGTATTGATCTAAATTTATTATTATATTATTATATATACATATATATAAGTATTTAATATGTGTGTGTATATATATGTTTAAAAAAATATTTATACACATAGTATTTTCGGATTTGTAAAAAGTATTTTTAATTTAATATAATATATAGATGATTTAAATATATTTATAACTATATAAATATATACAATGTTAACATTTCATACCCTTGTTTATAAATGTATATACATATATATATTCAAAATTAATTAAATAAAAATATATAATATATATATATGTATGAATGTATGTATTTGTGACATTATATATATAAGTATATAAACACATATTTAGAAAATATATTTGTATATTGGATGAGCTAACATGCCCGTTGCGATGTAAATCATAGAATCTGTACAGTGATATGTTATACCTTGCACGCGATGATATGTTACACATGCACATACATATATATGTGCATTTAATACACGTATTATGTAAAATACAACGTTGAATTAAATAATGTAAAATCAATTTATAAATTTAAATAACATAAAGATATTATTTAAAAGAAAATTAGTAATGTTGTAAACAAATTAGACTTTATAGGTACAATGAAGATCCAAAATAGTAAAAAAATTAAAATTCACTCTTTACTTCCATTGTGGGCTGGTCCAGGTCGAACAATGGTAGTAGAGTCCTATAGCTTATGAGGTCTAAATTAAGCATATTAGGGCTAACTAATTAAGCTTACTACTCATTAAGTAGGGTGTCCAAGAAAGGTAGTGTCTAGACTGGACTGTTGGGTAATTGAGTACTCTATATCTTACCTGGCTACTGGCCTGGCCCGTATAGTTATGTGAGCCCAAAAGTTGACCTTAATAGAAAAGACCCAATTTTAATTAGGCCTTAATTTCAGAATTATTTTGAATTTAAAATAAAAGTTTTAGTAAAAGTTAAATTAAAAATAAAAAACATATTACAAAAGTAATAATATAATTTTCCAACAATGCTTGAAAATTTTATAAAATTAATTCAAATATATTATTTATTAATAAGATTAATTAAATAAATTTATTAATTAAATAAGTTGATTAATTATACATACACACACATATGTATAATGTATATGTAACATACGGTATGTTATCTTGAATATCTTAAGACAATATGAGTAAACATGTGGGTATAAAAGAATTTTAAAAATTAATAAATTTTAATTAAAATTGTTCGGTTAAATAAATTAATTAAAAGTTAATTAATAAATTAAAACACATATATATATGAAGTATGGATGTATTACTATAATTGTAGCAGTATATATATTCAACATAATTTGTTATAGTTGAATAATATAATTATTAATTAAAGTATTAATTATAATTAATTAAATTTATTAAATAATTAATATAATATTATACATAAGAATATTATATAAGTATATCAAATTATAAAAGTTATTTATTAAAATTTATATAAATGTATAGTAAAAGGTGGATCAGTAAGAAACCCAAATTAGACTTAATGAATAAACACATACGTATACTATGTATACTGTGATTTTCGATGTGTCCGACACTTGAATCACGAGGGTATTTCATAAGAAATATATTATTCCATAAGTAGATATCACTCGATTAAATATATTAAAGATTATGAGTCTTTAAAATAAAGTTGTCCTCTACCATTTATGTATTAGTGGATTACGTGCATACTCCTTAGCTGTTGAGCTTTCCTTAAGCTAAGGGTGTTATGTGTATACTATTACTATATAGACCAGATGAGGTAAGATATTTATGCATATTTGTTGAACTTTCCTCAAGGTTTGTATAGTATACTTAGGACGCCGCAAAATGGTCGGTATGAGTGAATAATCTCTCTTTATTCTTGAACTTTCCTTAAGGTAAAAATGAGATTAGGACAAGGATCATAAGGTTAGGTGTTGTATATGATACAATCGGTAAGCAGTTATCCATCGTATATAGGAGTATGATTTGTTGAGCTTTCCTTAAAGTTAGAATCCCAGGATATACGAGTCCTAACACCTACTAGTGAAGTCAAAAGAATTCTATGTTTTGTCTTAGGGTTCAGAGAAACATAAAAGACAAGTGGGGGCTTCCATTAGAAAAATGAAATGGTAATATTTAACCTTTCTAATATTATGAAAACATATATTATGTATAATAAAATAGCCTACTTTGATAAGTTTTTGCATTAAATTGTAAAACATTTATCAATTAAAATATACAATGGCACTAAATTAAATATTGACAAAAAAAATATTAAATATACCTACCAACAAAGATTTACATCTCGACCAATGAAATTGCATGATTATGCAGCCACTAAATATGGTCGTAACTTGGTCACTTACAAGTTTATTTTCCTAAGACTATGTATTATCTTCAACGAGTTTCTAGCTCTAAAAGCAATATAAGGCTATGGATATTTGATCCATATACGATCATATATAAATGTTATATGGTAAATGGTCACATTTATAATGTACGAAACTATTATTAAAATAGTTCATTGAAATAAGAAAGTAAACTGTAGAGTGAGATTGTGTACTCAATACGATTGATTACAATAATGATTTTGTTGTGTTAAATGTAACACGGGACTAAAGGCTACAAGATAGATCTAAGAATTCGGTCAGCGAGATATCAGTTTAATCAATTTACGTAAAGCGCAATTTATTTGATGTCCTTAAAAGTTAGGATGATCGATTCAATTTTGTAGAGAATTCTTTCTGATATTGTGGTAAGGATTCCCTTTGAATGGTTTGACCATAGAAGGGAAATTGGATGTATAAGAGTGGATGTAATCTAAGGCGCAGTTGGCATGAAGAGAGTGAATTGTCATTTCTATTTCACAAAAAAAATTGGAAACGAAAATTTTAAAGTGATAGTTTATACTTAATATTAGAATAAGAAATATGATTTTTATTCCAAAATGTATTTTCGCATAGAAAATTGTTCTGTATAAGATTTTATTTGAATTTAAGATACTTGATCTGAAAATTTGTAACTGTAAACCAGTTATAGTAAATGAAATAAATAATTTTTATTAAGTGGTTGAAACGAGCTTCATATTTCATATGTAAGAGCAAAAATATTAGAGCATGCCGTATAATACTTATTGGTTGCATCAAGTTACGAAAATTATTTCATAAAACGTACCGACATTATTTATGAAATAATAATTATTTTTTGGTATTGACCAAAAAATAGACATGGTTTTATTTTAATAAGAATATCATGAATACTTGTTATAAAATAAAACTATAATAATGGTATTTGTGATGCATTGGAAAATACAGAAGTATCTGAAGTTATCTTCAATTATTTTGGAATATAGACTTAGCCATAGTCTTGAGAAATAATTATTTGATTATATGATTATGAATTATATGCCACCGGTTAATTACATCTAAAGTAATTAAGCTCCATGCACCCATTTAGTGGGAGCGTGAAAAGAGTTAATGAACTCTTTGGATTGATACATTTAGATGTATGCAATCGTAAGTTTGTTAATACCAAATGGTTATACATACTTTGCCATATTCATCGATGAGTTATCATAGATATGAACATGTGTATTTGATACACATGAACAAGTCTATGATAAGCTCATAGAATATAAAATAAAAGTTAATAATATAACATGCAACATAAATGATTCAGTTTGATCAAACCATTGAGTATATTGGAAAGAGTTCCGTATGTATCTAATATGAATAAATCTTTAGTCTTAAATGTCACTCCATCTTATAATACATAATGATGTATTATAAGGAACAATCGACTTTGTTGGACAAAAAACGATTAACGATGAGTGAACTTGAGTTAAGTTCTTTATACAAGGTATGTGCTTATGAATAGTATACAAGATTAAAATTAATATCATCCAAAGAATATTTTACAAACCATACAAAATAAGGGTTTATAAGAAACCCCTACATATAGTAGGCCAAGGAGTTAGCAGATAGTTCGAGTCGAAAGACTGCACGTAATAATTATATTAAAGGATCTTGTATGAATTGTACCAAAAGAATTTTGGAAACGATGGTCATTAGATGACTAATTTATGTTGTGAACAAAATATATAAACTAATGCAAAATAAGATTTATATTAGGCAATATATAAAATGTTTATGAATGCCTGTTCCATAGCACTTTTAAACAATTGTTGTTTCAAGAAAATACCAATTTTATACTGAAGGAATTTCTTTGAGAAATTATTGGTATAAAATGAATTTAGATACGGTATAAGAATAAAATTGCTTATAAGGGATGAAATGAAATTGACCGAACTTAAATGAACACAACATATTAGAACGTCTAATGAGTATTACTATACATTAAAGGCCAACTACGAGTTTCTTATCAACGTCAAGAATAAATTTTCATCAGTTGTTTAATACAACCATTAAGAGTATTGACTCTATATTATGGTGTGATGCACAATCCAAAATAAACTCAAAGTGCATTATCAAAATATGATTTTAATATTTGTATGGATACGATCTATTGGCCGTAAATATGTCTTTAAGAGAAAGACAATTGCAGTAGGAATATCGTGAGCCACATTAATAAGAATAATACCATGAATTTCAACTATTGAAATTACATAACAGTTCGTCATTCGATATGCTCAAGTTAGTTTAGATTTTACTCACAAAATTATGGCCTAGTATGACTTTATGTTTTTGTACATATGTATTAAGACCGAAATTCTAAATAATGATTTATAGTAAACTTTTTACACATAGTAACCAAAGTATCTTGAAGTCAATGGGAGCGATATTGAGTTTATGAAATTTTAGAGGATCCAAGAATAGATACAAAAGTGTCATTCGACAGACATCAAAATTAAACAACTATTTTGGTAGAAATATCAAATAGTATGACTTTCAGTCAAAATGCAGAGGAAGAGTGTGCTCGTAAGATAAAATGTTAAAAGGTAACAAAAGCACTTTTAAACCAAAAGTGATAACACACTACTGATTGTTAAGGATCTTCTTGCGCTATAATCAGCATTAGGTGTTTTACATCAGATTTGTGAATGACGTCCTTTATAGCAAGTATAAAAGATATTGGGAATGTCCTAAGTGATATGAAAGGACCCCTTATTAAAATGTTTAATACAGAACATTTAAGACAGATTCCTTATGCAATGACAATAGGAATTATCATACATGCTATGTTGTCTACGATATCGTGATTTGTTTTTATATTTGACACATGAAGCATGTATCAAATCCAAATAGATATCACTAAATGGTTGTTTGATGTATTCTCATTTATTTATGAAATACTAAAGAAATTTTTCCAAAAACAACGGATTTCTTATGAAGGAGTGTTCGGACTCAAACTTCATATATGATATTGGGTATAATATGTGTTAACCTGTTTTTAGCCAAATAAATTTCAATGGGGATTAGATGGCCAAAATGAAGACAAGATAATTCATGAACTTGGAATCATGTTTAGAAACACAAAAGAATCCTACTCAAAAACTTTGAAGGAAAATTATGCTAGGTAGACCACTCGGTACCGAGAATTTTTTTTTCTACTTTGGCCACCTAAAGCTCTTGTACTACGAGTACTACCTCAAGCTATCATTATCGAGTGCTTCTTTCAGGAAAAAACAAGAAATACCAAGGACTTTAGAGAAGAAAGCAGGAAAAGACAAGTGTTGTCAGGTGAATCATCAAAAAGAACTTATTCTTCAGGAAGAAAGAGCTTAGAATACATTGAATTAGTGGTGGAGGGGAGAAACAAATTAGATAAATGACTTTAACCTAGAAAAAACAACTTGGTACCGATTAGAACCTCTTGGTGTCGAAAGGTTTTTGTTAGAAATTGGGCCTATCGTGTTCCCTTCTACACATTTGGACTTGCATCTGGACTTCATTCTACCTAGGCTCCTAAGTTTAATGGCGAGTTTCTTTATAAATATCAGCCCTACAACAACTGAAGAGTGGATTCACACTCTACATCTTTTTCCCTCCTATCTTTTTTCCCAAATATACTGTAGAAAATTCATTGTAAATTTGAGACCCACTATACTTTGGTCAGGTCTGATAAAATTAGTTGTAATCTGAAGAGATAACACTAATAACAAAGATTAGAGCGGAAGTAGGATGGAGAATTTGCCAAACCATTATAATGCATCAATTTTCTGCTTTAAACTTTATTTCATTAGATTTGGTGCTTTTAATTAATCCTGTGGTGTTTGTACCTTTTTTGGTGCAACCATTTTGGTGCTTTCACCGAGAAAGGGCCCGATTTCACAACCTAGAGCTGGGATCTGGAACTTGGAGAAGATGAAGAGACCTAATACTAGAACTAAGATTGGAGGAACTTAGGCAGAGCATGGGGCAGCCGGAAATATTTCTCAAGTTCTAATCAATCCATCTATATGACCAGAGAGGAGATGAAGGGAATGATGAAACAAATGCAAGATGAAATAATGACTCGACAACAGGAAAGGCTAAAAGAATTTTTCCAAATGATGGGACAACAATTAGGATTTCCAAATATTTAGGCGCACTCTGAGTAAGATGTCTAAGATGAACAATTAGGATTTTTGTTTGTTTTCTTTGATTTGAATATTTGATTTTTTTGAAAAATACACTTGAACTGATGACTAATATTGATCGTGGTAGCCACATCCGAAGGGATGGGGTGATGACCGCAAGGTGCAAGTTCCCTTATCATAGAGCAAGCGGATGGACTTGTATGAAAAGTAAGTAACCTTACTAAAGAGTAAGCGGATGGGCTCACATGGTCATTGAGTCCTCTTATTGGAGAGCAAGCGGACTAGACTCAATAAGGATTTAGAAAGATCGAATCCTAGATTGGATGATAAACGATCCTGATAGATCGAACCTAGATTGGATGAAAAACGATCCAAAGAAATCGAACAATAGATTGGATGACAAACAATTCGGAGAGATCGAACCCTAGATTGAATGCTAAATGATCCAAAGAAATCAAACTCTAGGTTGGATGAAAAACTATCCAGTGAGATCGAACCTTGGAACGAATGTTAACTTGATATAGAGACTTGAACGACTTGCAACTGGACTGAAATAGATAAATCCCAAGTTAACATGGGATGATTTTAATATACAAAATGGTATCTTTGGAGAAGAGACAGACTAATCGTGATTCATGGCTGAGACTTAGGAAAGGACCGGAGTCCAAAGCTACAACGTGTCTAGAACGACCTTTGGCTTGCAGGAGAATCTTAAGAAACCAGATGATTCACCAAAATTGAGGTCGATGATAGCCAGAGAGCTCAATTATTGATGATTTTCTATCGTTTGAACTTGTTCTTGAACAAAGCGCGCCTTACATTCGAAAGGGGTACTTTAGGAGGCAACTATTAACACACTTTTTGGCCAAGAAAATTTCAACAGGAGTTAGAAGGATAAAATAAAAATGAGATGAGTCACGAACTCGAAATCATGCTGAGAGGGACAAAAGAATCATACTCAAAAAGTTTGAAGGAAAATGAAGCTAAGTAGACCACTCGGTACACAGAGGTTTTTTCTTCCTAATTTGGCCTTCTGAAGCCCTTATACCATGAGTACTACCTGTTATTATCATCAAGTGCTTCTTTTGAAAAGTAGATAAACAATTCTAAGATTTCATAGAAGAAAGTAAGAAAGCAGGAAAAGATAAGTGATATCAGGTGAATCATCAAAAAGAACTTGATCTTCAGGAAAAAAGAGTTTGGAATGCATCGAATTAGAGATAGAAGGGAAAATCAAATAAAATAAAGGACTTTCACCTAGAAAAAACCAACCGATCTGAGAGGAGCCCTCGGCACTAAGAGATTTTTGTTGGAGATTGGGCTATTGAGTTCCCTTATGCACATTTGGACTTCATTCTACGTGGGTTCTTGAGTCTACATATGAGTCTATCTATAAATAGCAATCCTATAGCAACTGAAGAGGGGATTCACACTGTATATCTTATTCACTCTTCTCTCCTTCTTTAAATCTACTTTAGAAACTTAACTGTAAATATGATCAATTAGATTATGATCAGATCTGATAAAATTAGTTGTAATCCGAAGAGATAGCAGCTACTAGCAAAGATTAAGGTGGATGTAGGCCGGAGAGTTTGCCGAACCACTATAAAAATTGTGTATTTTTTCCTCTTTAGCCTTTATTTTATTAGAACCGGTGCTTCCAATTGATCCTGTGGTGTTTATGCCATTTTTGGTGCAAACAATCCGTCAATAATTAATTCATGTTAAAAATCTTTAAATTGAAAATGTTTTAAATGGAAGAGATTGTGTTTGTTTCAATGAAAAAGCTAAGTACATTGACCTGAATAGCGCCAAAATAAATGCAATGTATATATATAATAATTCAAAAATTTATAACTAAGTCATGGGTGATTCCAAATATTGAGAATCTCATAAAATTGTTATATGATCACAATGTTGCAATGTAGTTCATAATAGAACTTAAAGCACACTAGAAGTCAAGAGGCATACTTCAAATTGTTTGATATGATAAAACAGTTTATGAGGTTTGGGGAGAGTTGATAGATAGAGTAGATAATTGAAGCATAATAGCATACCTATTCGTCGAGGGACTGGCCTGATTGGTTTAGAGGAAACCAATTGGAGAAGTTGAAATAAGATTTCATAATTGACCCCAAGTGCAAGTGGGAGATTGATAGTATTAGGGGTCTACGCTATGAGCAATTATGCAATTTGTTACATATAACTAACTCAAGAATTAAACTTGTTCAAAATAAAAGGTATTTTCTTTCTACTATCTAGTTGATATAATGCGTTATATTAACTAATTAATTTAATTTAAATATATTTAATATTAAATTCATAAATGGTTTGTTTTATGATAATTGTTACAAAGTTTGGTAACCATGAGCAATTTATCACAATGAAAATTAATATACTATTTTAAATATTCTCAGTCAAGATGTACCAGGAATGAACAATGATACATCCATTGAGATTAGAGTATGTAACGCTCTCCAAATGTTGGGCAGTGTATTACTTATGGCTATTGGAAGCACTAAAGGGATATGTATTGGTAGTTATTGGATAACTATGGAATGATAACTTGGTAGTTTTCAGTTGGTTAATATAATTAAGATCAAATGAAAAATGTCGATGTGATAAATTACATGGTTCTCTTGACTTAAGTATACCGTTGATCTTTAATATGGATGCTCTAGTTTGATTATAGTTAAATCATGGCATGACATCTATAAAACAACTATAGGTGGGTCGAGTGGAAGCATTGGAAGTGTACTATTCAAGAGAGGATTCGTCTCCTCAGTTATATGAGGTTAGTATCACGGTCAACTGAAGTCAACTCAAAGTCAAAGTCTTTGGCTAGAGCAGTTTACTTAATAATAATTATTATTTTTGAACCAAGGACTTTATGTTTGGATTATAGAATTGAATATGGATGATGCTAGAATTTTGACCATTACGAAATTCCATATATCCAAAATGATATCGTTTTGACGAAGATAATTAGTATAAATAATAATCACAAACGGAATGCTTAACAAAGTAAATTTGGATTTTACCCAAACCAAATAAGTGATAAATTTGGCCAAAAGGTCACAGCACTTACTAAGTGACGTGTGCCCTTTAATATTTGAATAGTTCGATATCAACCGTAGACCAAATTTACACCTAACGGGTCACACAACCGAAATAATGAATATTCCTTTCACCAAACTATTTAATTAATTTGTAATTGTTATAAACTAATTAAATTAATTAATATTTATGAAATATTAATGAAATTTTTTTATTTTGATTTGATGAACAAATGTTATTAATATATTTACAATGGTTATAAATATGTTAATCGATATAAGATGTCGATACAATTAAATTAGATTTAATTGTGAAATATTTTCTTCGAGCTTTAATGGGTTTTGTACTACATATTAGAGTTGAATTATGCGGCTATAATGGAGAAAATGGTCAGTTATATGATGGGCTAAATTGGCTACGGTTGAGTGGTTAAGAAGAAAGAAAGAGTAAGCGAGAAACATGGATCTTGATCTTAACTTCTCTCTTCATTCCTCCTCTATATAAGCATCTCTACCTATTGACCTTTGACAGTTTTGAAGCCTCCATCTTGACCTACCTCTGGACGAAATCTAGTGCACCCATTCTCCTTTTTCAAAGTCAAATCAAGGTGAAATAAATCCTATTCGATAGTTGATTGTCATCGGCTTAGAGACTAACAATCTACTGGATTGGAAATCAATTCTAAAAGCAAATTTCATTATTTCAAGATGTACATACATGCATTAGATATAAGGTGTATTCTTAACCAATTTATTAAAATTAATATTTACATATAATGCTTATGTCATATATATTACACTGTTAGTTAAGTGACATTCTAATATATAAATATATTGTCACAATCAGATTGGTTGTATGTTCGTATATTTTTTATGTTTATTTAAGAAAAATTTGTCATGCATACACCTATATGTAGCTCGACTTAAATAAAATAACAATTTTTTTAAAATAATTTAATATACAATATATATAATTTATAATTTAAATACTACATCATTCTTTATACAAAACATGTCTATATGATGTCTATATGATCTTATATATAAAATTTAATAAGCATAATATTTTTGGCAAAATTATATATATATATTATTTAAATAATATTTAAATCAATTAATCATATAAATTAATTATATTAATATACATACTTATTATAGATTATGTTTTATGTTTTATAAAATTAAATTGTTAAATAACTTATTCTTGACAAAAAAATTAAAAAATCATCTTTTTTATAATTTAAAATATTTAAATATAAGCCAAAATTAGAATATAGATTTTAAAATTGTTTTAAATTATAAAATGACATAATAAATATTCAGATTGCAAAAATATCATTTAGAATTTACTAGAAATTTAAAATTCAAAATAATTTTCAAAAATACATTTTTTGTTAATTTTTTAAAATATCCATATAGATATTTTCAACAAAACTTATTTCAAAATTAAAATTAAAATATATATTTGATCCATGCGCATGGCCCCGTAAATAAAAAATTATTGTAAATATATTTTGTGTATTTTATAAGTGTTAATCTATATTTATTATTATGCATATAAGTTTTTAATATATATGTGTGTGTGTGTGTGTGTGTGTGTGTGTGTTTAAAAAACTTATATTTATACACATCATGTTTTTGGCTTTGTAATTTTTTAATCTAATATAATTTACAATTTAAATATATTCATATACTTATAAATATATACAATGTTAATATTTCATACTTATGTTTATAAATAAATAAATAAGTGGCAAATTGTATAATAAGTAGCAACAATATTAATTCCATTGTAATTAATAATGTTGAGATCTTTGATAAAAAAGAGTTAAATGAGGCATTTACTAACTACTATAAAGAAATTTTTGGAAGTAAAATAAACATAGGATTTGAGCTAATTGAGATGAATTATATCCTAATGGCACCAGGATTGATTTATATGGACTTGATTTTCCATTTACGGAAGAGGAAATATTGAGGGTTATAAAAGATACGTCAAATGATAAATCCCCTTGTCTTAATAGGTTTCCTATATTATTTTATGAATTTTTTTAGGTGTGTACCATTTCTATTAGTTGATCCATCCTAGTTTTGTGGATTACTTCCTACTTTAATGGTCTCGTTTAATTTTTAAAAATTGATTAGATAATTCATATAATGTATAATTGCATCTTCTTCTCTCATTTCTCTTCATTTCGTTACCTAATCAGGTCACAAATACATCACCTTACTGTTAATTAAAAAACATCAAGTGTAGGATGCCAAATTTGGTCTCTTCTTCTTCTTCTTATTATCATGCAGCATGAAGATGACCTAATGCATATTTGAAGTGGAAAAGTAGAAGATTGAGGTAACACGCCATATTTAAAAACAAGATATTTCTTCTAAGATGAATCTTCTACTGTTTTTGAGACGACATTTATAACAATACCATTACAACGATAAATCTTCTACTCGACATATAATGCTGCTATTACAACGTTTTTCATAGTAGAAGATGAATACAACGCAGTATGTGCTAAAATGATCATTGCAGTAGAGGATTGGACTCTTTATCTTAGTATTCATCATGAATATATTTCCATCATATAGAAAATCCGATTTAGTTAAAATACGTCAAACCATTTATTTTGTTCAACAGGAATATGTTTGAAAAGAGTAGTTTTTCCAATATACTTGAGAAAATCAATTTTTTGGTATAAATGAAAGTGAACGATGGTTAGTGTATTCAAGATTTATAAGTAATAAAAAAGATGGAGAGTGAAAAGAAGCAACTATTAAAGAACAAGAAAACAAACACAACAATGACGCAGTTGATCAATGTGTAGATAATCTCGAGAAATCAACTTTTACTATAGTAAATTTTAATTTTTGTGATTGTTTTACATAGAATTTTATTTTGTTTTCTTACATTTAATTTTGATATTTTTTTTATCCATAATAGTGAGTACTATGCTCAAAAAATAAAGTACTAGATTGGGATTTCACTTTTGCATTTCGAACTAGTAAGGAATGTAATTTTTTTTAATTTTAACATTACACAAAAGATCAAAATCAATGAATTTTTTATTATAACTCGAATCTTTAATTCACATGATGAATTTATTGAATGGTGCAAAAATGTTGGAAAGTCATGTGAGGTAGTTATTATTACTAAACAATGTGAAAATCCAAAAAATGATCATAGAGGTCGAATATCATATTGATGTGAGAGAAGTGAATTTTAGATAGGATCAACAAAAAGACGCCTACTGACAAACAAGTGAAGGTTAGAAAGACAGAAACAAAGAAACGTGGATGTCCATTCTTAGTGATAGGAGTTAAACTGCCAATGCTTGATCAATGGAGAGTAAAAGTTATATATGGACTTCATAATCATCCATTACAAAAAAATACAAAATTTAAAGGATATTTATGTGTTGAACCATGACTAAAGTAGTAGGTAAAATTTTCTCAATTTATGTCGGGAGATTTGCAATCTGTGCTTAGTTGAATTGGTAGAGAATTTGCGATTTTATTCAGTAATAATATGTAATTTTTGAACAAGTTGATAACAAAGTCAATATTCTTTACTAAAAATATTTATTGGGTTGAGATGTCACATATAGTGTTATCTAAGATTGTAGTAATGAAGATAACTGAAGATGAATGTTCACCAATTTATTCTTGATACTATTATATCATCTCTTTTTTGGTTCACATACCATAAATCGACACTAATACATCCTCAGTATTCACATGCCACAAATTCAAGTACCGGAAAACTTGATCGTTAAGGGTAGAAAGAAAATAAAGATAGAATAGAGTCTAACACGAATGGAATAACATATATTATTTCAACATATAATTTGGAAAATTTTAAATACATTTATTAGAGTTTATTTTAACATTAAGATGGACCATTATAAATATCTGTCCTTATAAATGCAAAATACAATAGATATGAGTGTGGTGGAAGTAGATAACAATCTTTAGAAGAATCTTCTAACTCCATGCTATGATTTCTTCCAAAATGCTCCAAACTGAACCTAACTACTAGGTTGTCTGAAAAAATAGGACAACCAGAGTTTAAGGGAAAGAAAATAAACTCCGGATCAGCCATGTGACTAGTGTGTGAAACTCAAAATATAAATATTAAAAAACAAAAGGTATCTCATAAGACCATGCCGCACATAAGCACTGAACGTGTTTTTGCGTAATGATAACCAAAATATTTACTATGCAAAATCTGGTAATATTATTTTTAGTGAAATTCTTTTGAAAACATTTTTTAAGTAAATTTACATAATCTTAGCAGAAATTGTTACATTATTAAATTCCAGAATACTAGGCTCTACAATTAAAATCGAAGGCACTTATTGGCGAATGGATTTCCAAATAAATAACGAGTAAGGGACTACCTCTAGTACAATGCATTTATAGAGGAATGTACCGAGGCTCAACATCTTCGAAACCTCTGCGAGTTAAGACCGGCCTACCCGCATATCCATCCGGTTGCGGGTAGCAACGAATACGATATCACCTTGGCCATTATTAACCTATCCAAGAGCTCTCATACCATACACCGCATATTTTTTTACTTGACATCATGGTGGGTGCAAAATAAATCTATAAAGCTGAATCATACCCTAATGGTAGCAAACAACTCAAAACTAAAGCAACCCCTGTTTCACTGTTCCCCAGGTGTGAGGCTGGAGGTAACGTTTACCTTTCTTAGAACATTTTCACTTAAAATGCCACATTGCCATTTTCAACAACACACTATTGATTTCCACAAAAGTACAATATTTGAGCTCGTACGTCTCAAAGAAGGGGGTTAAGTATAAGAGGAGTTACCTCCTACACTACCAAACAGATGTACATTTGTAGAGATCAATGCACTGTGATCTTATAAATGCAATGTCATATATCATCCATACAAGTTGTTTAGGAACAGGACAAACCGAAGGAACTCTCCTACCACATTCTGTCGTGCATTACCCCTAAGATTAGTAGTGAATGGTCCTTACATATGAAGATCCCAAAACGAAATCCTAGTTATTTATCTCAGGAGCAACTCCAAAATTATCAACAAGCAATCCTTACGTTATGAAGATTCCCACCTTCAACTTTATTGACTTTAACATGTCTTCACTTTCGAACTCGTAAATTGGTTATAAGTGGTTTTCGGATGGGGATCGCTCCTAATTCGACCTCGCTACTGTAGCGACCTAGAATTTCTAGCATTCGTTATTTGTATATTTAACTGATTTTAAATATTCACAAGTAAATTTTTAAGCTGGATAACTTAAATTTGAAATTTAGTGATTTAATTGAATAATTAAATTGTTAATTTAGTATTTGAAATTATGTAAATAATTTGAATTTGAATTTAATGTGAATGAAAATGATTTATAAAGTTGTATTAAATTCTATTTGAATTAGAATGATGTTAGTAATGTTTTAAAATTGAATTAAAAGTAAATTTACAGAAATTGAATATTTTAATATTTAATTAACATGTAAAAATAGCCATTTTTCATACAGTATTGGATTTCGACGAAACTAGTTTCATTGGATCCATAGTGTTATATTATTTTAGTATTTCAAATTTCGTGTCAATTAGATTTACGATTTGTTCGAGGCAAGCTAAAGTGTGTAGAAATCTGTTTAAGTGAAATTTTAAATTTAAATAGTCGATTCAAAAACCTATCTTCCAAATACGATCGAATTGGCTTTTGATATATACTCCATTGCAATCGGAATAGAGGTAACACATTATAAACGCCGGGCGGCATGCTTCGTTTCAAGTTCAAAAAATTTCCAGATGAATAGTGTCGTCAAATTTTCTATATAAGGCCACATTTTTATTCATTATGCACAAACCCTAACCTATCTAGGGCTAGCCACCAGTTATGTTTCAATGGCCATAAACATTTTATTTTCTTCCCTTAATCTCTCAATCCATTCACTTTCACAAAAAATTGTGATATCCCGAAAATTTGGCAATATAAATTTAATAATTTGTGTTGAAAATTAAATTGATTTGATAATTTTAGATAACAAATTTTGAATTGATCTAATAATCTTCTTTTAATGAATATTTAAATTGGAAGATCTTATCTCTTTAAAGTAAATAAATTGTTTTCTGTTTATAATATATATAATTGTATGTATTGTAAATTGATAAACTTTGATTTTTGAATTTAGCAAATGAATTGATTTTCTAGTTCTAATTTATTTTTAGTAAATTAAAAATTTGATTTAAATTTAACAATTGGCTTTTCAAAACAATTTAATAAATAATTATATGGTTTATACTTATGATAAATCTTATTTGTTTAAATTTATATTTTTAATTAACTTAAATATGAATTTAAATTAGATAAATATAAAAGCTAAGTTTTATTTTATATTACTTGAAATTTATATATACAAGAATTTACAATACAAATTACAAATGATCTTAATTTGATTATAATCTCTTTTATAAATTATTTAATTTGTTTAATTTGTTATTTTCAAATAGTAATTATAATACTTAGTTTTTATAATCATAAATAATTTTTGTTAAAATAGGATTTGTATTTTTAAATTAATAAGAGTTATATATGCATCTATATATAACTTGATTTTTAAAATTTTATTTGATAAATTAATTTAAAATTTGGATCTAATGTTTTGAAATTTAAAGGAATAAATACTTAAATATTTTTGAATAAGCTTATATTTTAAATTTGTTGTTTCATTTCTTTTTAATTTAAAAAGAAATAAATTCATTTATATATACATAAGAATAGTAAATTAAGATTTAAAAGTTCATAAAAAAATTAAAATTAAAATTAAAATACTTAATACATGTGTTAATCTCTTAACAGTTAATAGACATGTGTTAGTCATATGATAATACAAAGTGACAAATGTTTAAAATTAGAACAAGTGTCTTTTTAGTTTTCCTTTTATTTTTCTTTTAATTTAATCAAAAATCTACTCATATAAACATATTACTTCTTATCCTTTTTGCTTTTTCTATTCCTTCTTCCTCAAAACTTTAAGAGAATTTTCAGATCTGAAATCCAAACTCATCTTGATCAAAACGGAAACTCTGTTCAACAAATCCTGTAATCTCCCCTCAAATTCAAATCAAAAACTGTTTTCTGTTTAAAATAAAAATCTACAAATCCTCAAAACTATATCCCTTCAATTCATTTACCTGAATAACCAAAATCTATAAAATCTCCTCAAATTTCTGTTTTAAATCAACCAAAACTGCATGCAACTTCATCAAATCTAAATTAATATATGCATCTTTACACCTAGAAACAACATGCATGCACTTTCTTTTATGAAATCTTGCAAATTCTTTTCTGGAAAGCATGCATCTGAAACTCATTTTGCAACATCAAAGTCCTTCTTGCATTTTCTTTTCTGGAAGCCTGCAATTCTTTTTCTGGAAAGCAAGATGAATGTTTCAATAACAAACTGCATTTTAAAAAGCTAAATAAAGTTTTTAAAAGCAATTTGAAGTTTTCAAGTTCAAGGCAACTCCAGTTTCGAGCATTTTCAGTAACATGGATACTCTGCTCGTATACAATCGGTGAGTAACAATTTTTTTCTAACTAAACTTAAGTAATAAATTAGTTGCTTGTTTATTTCTAGAATTAAGTGAGTTTGCATGCCATATTTAAAGTTTATCACTGGTATAATATGTGTGTTTGTAGTTGTACATGTTGCTACGAATTTACCTTTCTATACTCAAGTTACAGATTTAGGAATTGCTTTAAAATATTCACTCCATTTGAATTGATATGTGTTAAGTTTTAACATTTAATCAAAATATGGCTGTTAACCTTTGTTGCATTTTTAAAATTTTATTTAATACGAAAATTTTCTGTAATGTTATCTGTAAATTCAGAGAATGCAGATCATTTTTTTTATATAAGTAAGAATTTAATTATCTAGAATTCTTTGATTTAAGATATTAAACCAATTACATAAACTAAATTCAAAAATTTTAGTTTAAATTTGAAAGAGCATTTCTGGTTTGTCTGGAAATGGGGTTTTGGGTTGGAACTGACATTCTAGAAGGTCGGAGTGGCCATGGTTTGTTTCGTTGATGAAGTGATGATCAAGTTTTCAGTAAAAAATGGAAGTTAATGGATTTATGAAGTGAAGCAGTAGTAATTTGGGATTGAAGATTGTAGCCCTAGTTTCTGTTCATCAGGAAAGATTTGATCACCCTAACTCCTATGATGGATCGAGCCTTTCCAGATTGAAGTTCGGGATAGATGGGGTGTGGAAATAGTTGTGGCTGGAGATGGAACTTCACTGATGATCAGAAATATGTGTTTGAGGCAAATTCCTGTAGCGACATTTGCTACTGTTTTGAAGCTTGAATGCTCGATTTTGAACTAGGGGTTCTGCATTCAAATTTAGGGTTGGAATGGCATTAGGAGATGACCGATGACTTGCTCGTGGGGTCGCGAGAGGCTTGGTGCAGGTGCACGGTGTCGTGTGGTGTCAGTTGGGTTTGGGAATATTTGGATTCGCGAGTTCGGGTTGAATTAGGTTTTACTCGAAGCTGAAGGTCGTTTTACTCGAAAATGAGGGACGGTGGACTCAAAGGGGTTGATGTGTGGGCTCGGATGGGTTCATTTGTTACAGGTTTGTGAAAAACCTGATTGTATTTGAATTTGAATAAATTGAAAAATGAAAAATTATTCTCGAGTTACTCGAGTGGTTTCGAGTTTTGCTCGAGCTAATTTGTTGCAGTTTAGAATTGATCAAGTTTCAAATTTTAAACTGAATTTCAAAAGTACTAAGCAAAGATTTAAATCTAAATTTTAATTATGGATTCAAGTTAATTTGAATCTTAAGCTAGAAATGAATGAAGATTTTAAAATTCAAATTTGTTTAAAATACTTTAAAGGGATTTAGTGTTTAAAAATGTTTTAATAAGAATTTGTATTTAAATTAGAAATTGAAATATAAAGAAGTGTTTTAAACAAAGTTTAAATTTGATTCAAATCTGGATTTGAATCCATGTTTCAAAATAGATTTAAGTTTCTATAAATTTAAGTGTTTAACAGTTTTGAACGATAAAGTAAAATTTAAATATTTTGAATTTAAATAGAAATTTGTTTTTAACCCTTGTAAAATTTCTTTTATAAGAAATGTATTATTTAAATTTAAAAGGGTTTTAAATTGAATTTAAAACTTGTTTAAGTAAAATTATAATTTAATGATTTGTTTTTCATTTAATTATTAGAGTAATTAAATGGATGATTAATTTATTTTATAAATTAATGAAATAAATAATTACTTAAAGAAATTAAGGGTTTAATCTTAAAAAGTTTAAGATTAATTAACTGGTGATTTAAGATTCATTGATTAAATAAGATTAGTTTTAATTAATGATTAATAATTAATTAATCAAGTAATAAAGGATTAATTAAGTTATAATTAATACTTAATTAATTTAATAATTAAGGGTTAATTAATGGCTTATTAATGATTAATTAATTTGTAATTAATAATGATTAAAATAAGTTAATTATTTTAGAAAAATTATTAATGTATTGTTAATAGTTAATGAAGGTCATTAACTAAGGATTATTTAATAATTAATTAATGTGATTAATTTTAATTATTAATTAGATTAATTAATTTCAAGATAATCATTTGTGTAATTGTTAAGTATAATTACTTATGGAAGTAATTAAGGAATTAATTCCTAATTGTAATTAATTGAGTTTAATTTGATTAGATTAAGTTAATTAATTCAGTTTAATTAATTTCAAATAATCATTTGATGAATTGTGAAGTATAATTACTTAATTAATGTAATTAATGAAGAGAAATCACTTAGAGAAGTAATTTATGGGTAATTACTATATGTAGTTAATTGAAGATGATTTATTGATTTGAGTATAATTACTTTGTGAATTAATCAAGATATTAATTTGAGATAATTATTTAATGAGTAATTAATTTAATTGGTGAAGTAATTAAGGGAAGTAAATGAATGAAGTTAATCAAGGGTGATTAACAATTATGGTTTAATTGGAGATTATTAACTTAATGTAATTAATTTAAATAAGAAAATGTAATTAGAGATCATTAATTACTATAATTAATGATGTAATTAGGAATGGATTTATTTAGAAATAATTAATAAATGAAGTAATTAGTTAATGTAATTAATTATAGTTAATTAATTAAGAAAGTAATTAAAGATTAATTACTGTATTTGGTTAAGTTGAGAAATTAATTAGTGAATAATTACTTGAATATAATTAAAAATTAATTAATCAGGGATGATTAATTAAAATAAATAATTGGTTGATGATTAATTAATTGATTGATAATTAATCAATAGTGATATAAGCAAGTTAATATTGATGAAGTAATTAATTTAATTTATTTTAAATTAATTAGAAATAATGTAATTAATTTAATTCATTTTAAATTAATTATATTTGGTGTGATTATTAATCATTGCTTATATAGATGGATGATGTTGTTTGCCTTAAATGGTTTGATCTCAGATATGAGATAGATAATGTTGAGTGATATGGATGCATTGGTTGCATTGTGATGTTGATATAGATTATCTTTGATAATGATAATATGGATTATCTGTGTGATGATAATATTGATTATCTATTGTGAATCTGTGATTTATCTATCTGTGTATATAGATAATTGAATTGTTTTAAACCTTTAAAACAACTTGGCCTTAAAAGACACGCATTTGGATTTCGATGAGACCGGGATCGGGTTTCCATATTTGGATATCCGAAAACCACATCGATCCAAATTAACGATAGGTCGTGAATCTTATGTGAAGAGTGAAGACTCGAGGTGTAAGGACTATACGTTAGTATAACTCTGAGGGTGATTCCGTGATGAGTTTGATGGAGATAGTTCTTATATGTTTGAGATGGTGATTCAGAGTGCAAGGGTTATCGTCGTTAACTCTGAGGGTGATTCCAAAATGAGTGTAACGAGATAATGCCTTCGGTTTCGTTCGAACCCGGAACGAACTTGTATGGATTGAATTCTTTCAGAACATCGTCAAGTGGATGATGATCATTCTAAGAGATGTGTTCTCTAAAGGTAATCGTAGCCTCAAGCCTCATCAACCGGGAATGGTTAGAACAGGAGAGGTGCAGCAAGGCTAAGTGGGTCATGCCCGAGTAGAACAAGATTTTCCCCTGTCTAGAAGTCCCTTTTTATTTCGGCTGTGTGGGCAGTTGGACGTATGCCAACTGCAGGGTTGTCTTGTTCGGGACTGTCCAGTAAGGGATGGTTCCGGTCTTGTGTTGCAGTGGAGCGGGCGTACTCCTCGGTACGTTGATCTAGGCCACGTACTGTGACAGGCGGTACCCCAGTAGTCTGGCCATTGATGGAATCCAAAATCCAATAAGTGCCAATGGTTTTGATTGTATTATCCACTTTTCTGGCTAGTAGCTGGAATTTAATAGATGTAACAATTTCGGCTATTTCATATTTACATGAAAATCCTAGACCTATTATAATATCACTGGATTTCCTATCAAATGTTTTGGTTAGCGTAAGGTAAAAACTTTTCCATGTTTATGTGTGGGAAGTCTTACGTGATACCTTTCTTTTCAAAGGTTTTTAAAAGTTAAGCAACTTTAATCTGTTACTCACACTAGACCCATGTCTGACTCAGAGTTTATCTTCTATTTTCTTAAACTCTTGGGTACTCAAATTTTTACGAGTAGCCAAGGGAATTCAGATTAGCTTTTGACGAATTATGGAGGAGCAAATGGAGCAAGAGGCTTCTACGTTGTAGATATATAGTTCCGCTGTGTGTTCTCTGTGTTGGGTTCTTTGTTTAAGCTTTATTGAGTTGTAATAACTAGACAGATGTTTATAACTGTCTAGTATGTGATGTAAATTCTGTGTAACTCTGATTGTGTTGTATATCTATGTAATACTTTTGTTATTAATATAATTTATTCGTTCCGCTGTTGAGATTCTGATGTTGTTTCTTCTTTCTTCTCTTTCTTTTCTCTTTTCTATCCCTTTCTTTCTTCATGATGATACGACTTTTCTGTGGTGAAAAAGTCGGGTCGTCACAAAAATGTTCAACTGCAATGTTGCAGAGCTCGTCGAGCTCGACCAATCTATACGGTTATGACCTGGAATTGCACGATGATGTAGGGGTTTTGGCCGACGTTCGTTCGTTTCTTGACCATGTTTACCGAGGGAAATAGGAGACCGAGCTTCAAGGGATCGTGGTTGTAGGTATGTGGCGTTCAGGGCTTCGACGTGGCATTGTTCGATCTTCGAATGGTCGAGTATAGGAGGAGCATAATTCGATCAAAGAAATGGTGGCTATGGGTTTTCATGCAAACGAGTTGAACGATAGAGAAAGAAACAAATTCGAGCCTGGATTTGAAATATTGAAATCAAAGGCTTGGATTAAAGCTAGGTTAAAAAAAATAAAAAAGAATTTGTAAATTATACTACTTAAAATTTGTATATAAATTGCATAACTTCTTCATACGAGGTCCATTTTCGATGAAAAAAATTTCGTTGGGTTTGTATTAACGAGCTCTACATTTTAAAACTAGTTTGGAGTTGATTAGAGATAGTGTAAATTTTGGGTATAATTAAACAGCCGTTTAATTTTATTGGGAATAAAACATTGCAACTGATATTGGAACCAAAGTGAGTACAACTCACTCTATCCGTCTCATTGATATTTTTATATAACTGAGAATAAATATTATTTATGATGATTGATGATTGTTTGGATGATATATGATATGTTATCTATATATTGATTGGTATTTGGATATATTTCTACCAATTGGAGCAGATGAGACCCTATATGTTCCCTTATATGAGCGGATGACCTTTTTGTATGTGCGTCTGCCTCAAAGTGGACATTATACACATATTCTAATATGTATATTTGTTGTAGGTGATAGGTTGGAAGGATCCAACTGGATTCCTCACCAATGTTGATTTTTATGTATAAATATTGCGACATATGCTGTTATCATGTGATATATGATGATTTGGATGCCGTTATTGGTGTATTTAGAGCTGTTGCAGCATTGGGCCGATTATTGGAATTTTAAAAATTGTAAAGTGATGATTTCAAATAAAAAAGGATTTTCAAGTGATTTCGGAAACATACGTTTTATTGATTTTTGAATTTTTAAGTAAATGAATTTAATTTAAATAAATAAAAGCTATAATTTTTGTGTTATAAAAATTATGATTTTTGTGAAATATATTGAAATGTGATTTTTGAAATACGAAGTTAACTATTTTGTAAATAGTCTAAATTGAGGTTTTTTAATTATTATAAATGGTTTTATATATAAGATTTATGAAATTAATTCTTTATAAATCAGAATGAAGGAATTATAAAGGAGTTTTGGAATGTTAAAATGGAGTTATAAATAGATTTTGTAAGTAAATAAGATTTATAGACTTATAAATTGATGAAATTATAAAAATAATGAATTTGGAAATAAAATGTTTTTATGTAATTAACTTATAATTTGGATTTTGGCATATAAAAGAGATTAATGAGTTTGGTTAATAAACAAATTGAAAATTGAAGTTTTTATAAATATAAATGGAATTTATAAACATTGTTTTGTAAATGTGAAATCAATTGATTTTGATAAGTTAAATATGAAGCTTATTAATGGAATTTCATCCACGATTTTGGACACGTATAATCCTTTAATAAAAAGTGTATAAGTAACGAATTTGGTTAGGGAATTATATTCATAATTTTGGACAGTGGATAATCTTTTTAATTAAATATGTAGAAATAATGAATTTGGGTTAGAGAATTATATTCACGATTTTGGATTGTGAATAATCTTTTAAATTTTGAATAAATGTTTTTGAAAGTGATATTTTAAATGGAGTAAAATGGTTTAAATATGTTTTAAAATGTGTTAAGTATCGAAACCATAGATTTCAACATTCATTGTTGAAATAGATGTTTTCAAGATGTAAGGAAATGATGGACTATAATACTATTGTTATAGTAAATGATTTTCGAAAGGAAATGTTTGTATAGTATATGGGATTTATATATCTATGTAATTTTTGAATCCCTATACTAGTGATTTTGGGTTGTCGTAACGATGTTTTTCGCAACATTCATTTTGACCCAAATAAATATGTTTAAAGAGAATGTTTTCCTTAAAGAACGAAATATATACTTAATCCTGATTTAAGTGTATGTAATATTTTCTAAGTGTTGAAAATAAATAGATTTGTGAAAGGTAATCGCTACCTCAGGCCTCATCAATCTAAAATGACCAAAACATGTTTAGATGCAGCAAGGCTAAGTGGGTCGCTCCCAAGTAGGATATGATCATCCTCTTCTGGTTAGATGAGACCTTACTGCATGTCCATGATTATGTGTGGGAATGATCATGGTTTGATGCAACAAGGCTAAGTAGGATATGATCATCCTCTTAAATCATCACAAAGGTTAGATGGTTTGTATGCTTCGAGTGCCCTCAGAAAAGATCGGTAACGACCGAAAGATGATATGTTCGGTACCATCTAGTTATAGAGGTGGGTCAGGCTTGTGTTGGTAGAGGATCCTTTGTGATGGTCCTCGGTGCAGTTCTCTAGTGATGTACTGCCGAAAGGTAGTCCCTTCACCTGGTCATTTGTATGGAAATCCAAACTTCACCACGTACCTACCATTTTATTTGTAGAGCCTAGTACGCTAGAATTTAATAATGGCAATAATTTTGGCTATTTTGATTATTATTTGTATGCTAGACACTAATATAATATAAAAGGATTTGACATGAAATGTTTTAGTTATCGTAAGATAAAAACATGTCCATGATTATGTGTGGGAATGTCTTACGAGAGACTTTTGTTTTGATAAAGGAAAAGTGGTAATTTAATAAATTTAGTTGAGCATGTTTCTCACGCTGGTTTACCAGACTGATCCGGACGTTCTACCCTTTCAATGCTCGGGTCAAACAAAGTATATTTACAGGTTCATATTTGGTGCTATTGGAGCTTCAGCAGGAAAGCTGGATATCTTCATTTTGTATACACGTATCTGTTTTGATTATCCGCTGCTAGTTGTTGTATATTATCGGCATTTGTGAGGACGGCTTATTATAACTGTCCGGGATGATAATTAGTGATTGATTGTTGACCTTTGATTGATGTAGGTATGTACAGTTTATGTTTTGTAAAGATCATTGATATGGTATTATATGTTTTCCGTTGCGACGTGAGATTCTGTATTGTTCTGTTTGGTTTTATCTTCTCTCTTTCTTCTCTTCTCTTCTTCTCTCTCCTTTTCTTTCTCTTGATTCCCGTCATTCTGTGCTTTTTGGGTCGGACATGTGGGGTTTATTGTCGATTCAAAGGGTATGGATTTGCGGGTTGTCACACGTGGTATCAGAGCTTTGATTTTGTATATTCCTAAGCTTTGCTATGTACTCAGTATAGATAGGGACAGTAGCACCCGAGATTGAGTTTGAGTATATTATATCTATGAGCGCGTATTTGTTAGTGAATATAAAATGTTTTATATTGTATTTGCCTATCTGTGGAGTTGTTTGTGAATTCTGTTTGGCATGTGGTATGCTATGTTATTGATAGGAATTTTTCTAAACGCTTAAACCAGGCAAGTCAACATAGTGTCATTTTAAATTGGGTAAATGAAATAATTTTACCTCGATTGTATTTTATATATAAAGGATTAATTTTTCGAAAATTATTGAAGTGTGCATAAATTGATCATTTGGTTGTTTGAAAATATAAATATATATCAGTTAATAAAAGTTGTTTGAATAATCTAAATAAAAGCAACTATTGTAAAAGTATAAATTATATAAGCAAATGAATTATAAAGTATGGAATTATAATTAATATGATTTACAATTATGAAATAATCTTATATATAAGAACTAAAATTATACGAGTATATTTATAAATATGAGTTATAAATAAAGATGAATTTAAACTAAGAATTTGATAAATTTGAATTCTGTTTATTTTGAAAGTTATTTTTCAAAAGTTAAAGAGGTCATATTATTATAAATCTAAATAAGATAAATTAATTTGGAATAATCTTATATAATTAAAGTGAAATAGTGAAATTATATAAGTAAAATAATTTATAAATGTGATTTATAAATTATAAAAGGATTTCTAAAAGAAAATAAATGGAAAATAATAAAGGCAATGACTGCAGCATCATTAGTATCATTTTCGAGTTTCTATGTGATTGATTTGCTACCACAGTAAATTGAAATTGATATTTTATTGTGATAAACAAATTTGAATTTAAAACCCAAGTTGAAATTGATGTGTAAAATGAGTTTTGGGCTTATAATATGAAATATTAAAAATTGCAACTTTGGTAAAGTGAAATAAATTTGAGTTAGCATAATAAAATGTATGATTTGAAATTTAACTAAAGCAAAGTTGAATAATTTGAACTGGATTAGATAAGTTATTGAAATGGAAATTAAATTGAACTTAAGGTAGTAAAGTGATATATATATAAATTTGGAAGTTTGAATAAATAAGTTGTATAAATTATAAAGTGAGAAAATGTAAGTAAAACCAATTGTTAAAATAGTTAAAAAAAATTGGTTAAGCAAAACAAAATATGAATTTGAATAGTGATACGAATTTGACTTAAGTAAAGGCTAAATATAATGTTGACTTAGAAGAAAATTTAGATTTGTTGATTATGAAATGTTAAGAAATAGAAGTTGAGTTAAATTAGAGGTGAACTTAAGTTGTTTAGTGAAAGTAAATGTAAATGAAGATGAAATGAAACATAGTTTAAGTAATGTTGAATGAAGTTGATTTCATATCAAAATGAATATGAAAACTAAAGTTGAATAATAAGAAGTTAATGAAATGAAGTAGTTAAATGAATATGAATTTGAGTTAAATAAAGAAATTCAACTTTAATTGGATAAGTGAATTAGTGAATAAACATGACTGTTGAGAGTAAATTAAATAAATTTGGTTATATTGAATATGCATTGGTTGTTAGATGAATTTTAGTTGATTTGTATAGAAATTCATTAAATGTTAACGAAATTGAAAGCTAAATAATTTAATCCAAATTGGAAGTGAAGTAAATCTAAATAGAATTTAATTTGATTTGAATCGAAAGTGAGCAAACTTGAATATAAATTAGTGAATGTAAACTAATTGAATATAAATGAACGAATGTTAGTAAAATCTAATATTAATGAACCAAATGTGATTAAATTGAAAATCAATTCAATGAATATTAATGAGAAGTGAATTTATATTGATTTGGTTATAGATTTATTGGATAGTTGTTAGATGTTAGTTGGATGATAGTTGTTTGATGGTTGGATTTGTTGTTTTTTATTGCATTTGCTATATTGGAATATATAGCTGTTGTAAGTGGTATATTTGTATATTGATATTACTTTTCATATATACATATTTCTCATTGTTTATTGAGTGTTTATAGGTGCGTATGGTGCTTGCTTTGCATTTGGAGCTCGCTTTCGTGCTATATTAGCCGTATATGCTCGCTAATAATATATAAGGTACATATCTCGAATTACATATCGTACTTTTATATTTCTTCCCCACGGGATGCCTCATCCTCGAAGATGATATGTATATTTTTGATATATATATATGTTGTGATACTACTACGATCGAACCACGCAAAGGAGACGTTGACGAATTTTTTTGAAAGTTTAAGGCGCTAGAAAATTTTGAGATTTTGGAAAAATTTTGATAACATAAATTTTGGCTTTGAGTTATAATTTGAAAAGAAATTAGTTGCTTTTGAAAATATAACTAAATACGGATTTGAAAACTTGGAAAAGTTTTTATAAGAAGTTTAACTAAATAATTTTTCAAAAGTTAAAAGGTCTAAATAATGTTAGCAATCTAATTTGAACGAATTGTTTTTGAAAAGTTAATGGATTTTGTGACTTTTTCTTACTTGGTAATTTCGAGGACGAAATTCTTTTAAGTAGTGGAGAATGTAACAATCTAGAATTTCCATCATTCGATATTCGTATATTTAATTGATTTTAAATATTCATAAGTAAATTTTATAAGTTGGATAACTTATATTTGAAATATAGTGATTTAATTGAATAATTAAATTGTTAATTTAATATTTGAAATTGTGTAAATAATTTTATTTGAATTAGAATGATGTTAGTAAACTTTTAAAATTGAATTAAAAGTAAATTTATAGAAATTGAATATTTTAGAATTTAATTAGCGTGTAAAAATAGCCATTTTTCATACAGTCTCAGATTTCAACAAAATAAATTTTATTGGATCCTAATGTTATATTATTATAGAACTTCAAATTTCGTGTCAATCGGATTTACGGTTTGTCCGGGGCAAGCTAAAATGCATAGAAGCCTGTTTAAGTGAAATTCTAAATTTAAATAGTCGATTCGAAAAAATATCTTCCAAATACGATCAAATTGGCTTCTGATATATATTCCATTATGTTCGAAATAGGGGTAAAAACATTATAAACACCAGAGGGCACGCTTCATTTCGAGTTCGAAAATTTTTCGGATGAATAGTATCGTCAAATTTTCTATATAAGGCCACGTTTTTATTCATTTTGCGCAAACCCCAACCTAGCTTGGGCTAGCCGCTAGTTGTATTCAATGGCCATAAACATTCTATTTTCCTCCCTTAATCTTTCTCAATCCATTCACTTTCACGAAAAATGTTCAACTGCAATGTTGTAGAGCTCGTCGAGCTCGACCAATCCATACGGTTATGATCTGGAATTGTAAGATGATGGAGGAGATTTTGACCTATGTTCACTCGTTGTTTGTGTGCGTTTATCGAGGGAAATAGGCAACCGAGCTTCAAGGGATTGTGGTTGTAGGTACTGGTGTTCAAAGCTTCGACGTGGCATTGTTGATCATCGAATGGTCGAGTATAGAAGGAGCGCAATTCGATCAAAGAAATGGCGGCTATGGGTTTTCATGCAAACGAGTTGAACGATGTAGGAAGAAACAAATTTGCGGCCTGGATCTAAAATCTCGAAATAAATGACTTAGATTAAATCAAGGTTAAAAAAATAAAAAAAGAATTTGTAAATCATATTATTTAAAATTCGTATAAACTTTAAAATTGCATAACTTCTTCATACGAGGTTCGTTTTCGACGGAACAAATTGCTTTGGATTCATATTGACGAGCATTCCATTTAGAGCTAGTTTAGAGTTGATTGGATCTAATGTAAATTTGGGTAAAATTAAACAGCCATTTAATTTTATTCGGAATAAAATACTACAACTGCTATTGGAACCAAAGTTAGTACAACTCACTCTTTCTGTCTCACTGATATTTTTATATAAGTGAGAATAAATATTATTTATGATGATTGATAATTGTTTGGATGATATATTATATATTATATATATATTGATTGGTATTTGGATATATTCCTGCCTATAAGAGCCGATAAGACCTTATACGTTCTCGCGTATGAGCGGATGACCCTTTTGTACGCGCATCTGTCTCGAAGCGGACATTGTACATATTCTAATATGTATATTTGTTGCAGGTGACAGGTTGGAGGGGTTCCAACTGGACTCCTCACCAATGTTGATTTTTATTTACAAATATTGTGATATATGCTGTTACCAGGTGATATGTGATGATTTGGATGCCATGATTGATGTATTTAGTGTTGTTGTAGCATTGGGCCTATTATTGGAATTTTAAAAGTATTAAAGTGATTATAACAAATAAAAAAGGATTTCCAAGTGATTTTGGAAATATACGTTTTATTGATTTTTGAATTGTTAAGTAAATGAATTTATTTTAAATAAATAAAAGTTATAATTTTTATGCTACAAAAATTATGATTTTTGTGAAATGTATTAAAATGTGATTTTTGAAACATGAAGTTAACTATTTTGTATATACTTTAAATCCGGATTTTTGAATTATTATAAATGGTTTTATATATAAGGTTTATAAAATTGATTTTTTGTAAATCAGAATGAAGGAATTATAAAGGAGTTTTGGGAATGTTAAAATGGAGTTATAAATAGATTTTGTACGTAATTAAGATTTATAGATTTTTAAATTGATGAAATTATAAAAAAGAATGAATTTGGAAATAAAATGATTTATAAGTAGTCAACTTATAATTTGGATTTTGGCATTTAAAAGAGATTAATGAGTTTGGTTAATAAATGAATTAAAAATTATAGTTTTTAAAAATATAAATGGAATTTATAAACATTGTTTTATAAATGTGAAATCAAATGATTTTGATAAGTTAAATATGAAGCTTATTAAAGGAATTTCATCCACGATTTTACATAGTGGATAATTCTTTAATAAAATGTGTATAAGTAACGAATTCAGTTAGGGAATTATATCCACGATTTTGGACAGTGGATAATCTTTTTAATTAAATATGTAGAAATAACGAATTTGGGTTAGAGAATTATATTCATGATTTTGGACAGTGAGTAATCTTTTAAATTTAAATAAATGTTTTTTAAAGTGATATGTTAAATGGAGTAAAATGGTTTATTGATGTTTTAAAATGTGTTAAGTATCCAAACCATAGATTTCTACATTTATTGTTGAAATAGACGTTTTCAAGAAGTAAGGAAATGATGGACTATAACACTGTTGTTATAAAGTAAATGATTTTCGAAAGGAAATGTTTGTATAGTATATAGGATTTATATATCTATCTAATTTTCGAATCCCTCTACTAGCGATTTTGGGTTGTCATTACGATGTTTTACGCAACATTTATTTTGACCCAAATAAATAGTTTTAAAGAGAATGTTTTCCTTAAAGAATGAAATATATACCTAATCCTGATTTATGTATACGTAAAATTTTCTAAGTGTTGAAAATAAATTGATTTTTGCAACGTAATCGTTACCTCAGGCCTCATCAACCGAAAATGACCAAAACAGGGTTAGATGCAGTCACGCCCAAGGAGGATATGATCATCCACTTTTAGATATATCTTTACATCCTATGATGTCGTGTATCTGATTATTGGGGTTTGTATGCTTCGAAGGCCCTCGAAAAAGGTCGGTAACAACTGGAGGATGATATATTCGGTACCATCTAGTTATAGAGGTGGGCCGGTCTTGTGTTGGTAGAGGATCCTTTGTGATGGTCCTCGGTACATTCCTCTAGTGATGTATTGCCGGAAGGTAGTCCCTTCACTGGTCATTTGTATAGAAATCCAAACTCCACTACATACCTACTAATTTATTTGTAGAGCCAGTATGCTGGAATTTAATAATTGTGATAATTTCGGCTATTTTGATTATTGTTCGTATGCTAGACACTAGTTTAATATAAGAGGATTTGATATGAAATGTTTTAGTTATCGTAAGGTAAAAACATGTCCGTGTTTAAGTGTGGCATGTCTTACGAGATAATTTTTTTTGATAAAGGAAAAGTTTGGTAATTTAATAAATTTAGTTGAGTGTGTTTCTCACGCTGGTTTACTAGATTGATTCGGACGTTCTTCCCTTTCAATGCTCGGGTCAGACCATGTATATTTATGGGTTCAGATTTGGCGCTATAGAAGCTTCAGCTGGAAAGCTGGAGATCTTCATTTTGTATATGCATATCTGTTTTGATTATCCGCTGCTAGTTGTTGTATATTATCGGCGATTGTGAGGACATGTTATTATAACTGTCCAAGCTGATAATTAGTGATTGATTGTTGAACTCTGATTGATGTGTATATATACTGTTTATGTTTTGTAAAGATCATTGATATGGTATTACATGTTTTCCACCGCAATGTGAGATTCTGCATTGTTCTATTTGGTTCTATCTTCTCTCTTTCTTCTCTTCTCTTCTTCTCTCTCCTTTTCTTTCTCCTGACTTTCCATCGGTCTGTTCTTTTTGGGTCGGACATGTGGGGTTTATTGTCGATTCAAAGGGTATGAATTTGCGGGTCGTCATACGTGGTATCAGACATTAGATTTTGTATATTCCTTAGCTTTGATGTGTACTCAGTATAGATAGAGACAGTAGCACCCTAGATTGAGTTTGAGTGTATTATATATATGAGCGTGTATTTATTAATAAATATTAAATGTTTTATATTGTGTTTGCTTATCCGTTGAGTTGTTTGTGAATTCTGGTCGGTATGTGGGACGCCATGTTATCGATAGGAATTTTTAAACACTTAAACGAGGCAATTCAACATAGTATCATTTTAAATTGGGTAAATGAAATAATTTTACATCGATTATATTTATATATAAAGGATTAATTTTTCAGAAATTATTAAAGTGTACATAAATTGATTGTTTGGTTGTTTAAAAATGTAAATATATATATCGGTTAATAAAAGCCGTTTGAATAATCTAAATAAAAGCAACAATTGTAAAAGAGTAAATTATATAAGCAAATGAATTATAAAATATGGAATTATAATTAATATGATTTACAATTGTGAAATAATCTTACATATAAGATGTAAAATTATACGAATATATTTATAAATATGAGTTATAAATAAAGATGAATTTAAACTAAGAATTTGATAAATTTGAATTCTGTTTATTTTGAAAGTTAGTTTTCAAAAGTTAAAGAGGTCATATTATTATAAATCTAAATAAGATAAATAAATTTGGAATAATATTATGCAAGTAAAAGAATTTATAAATGTGATTTATAAATAATAAAAGGATTTGTAAAAGAAAATATAGCACCGAATTCACTACTGTTGCTGGGAAATAATAAAGGCGATGGCTGCAGCATAATCAGTATCATTTTCGAGTTTCTATGTGATTATTTGCTACCATAGTAAATTGAAATTGAAATTTTGTTGTGATAAACAAATTTGAATTTAAACCCAAGTTGAAATTGATAAATATGAGTAAAATGAGTTTTAGGCTTATAATATGAAATATTAAAGAAAATGTAACTTTGGTAAAGTGAAATAAATTTGAGTTAGCATAATAAAATGTATGATTTGAAATTTAACTAAAGGAAAGTTGTATAATTTGAACTAGATTAGATAAGTTATTGAAATGGAAATTAAATTGAACTTAAGATAGTAAAGTGATATATAATATGAATTTGGAAGTTTGAATAAATAAGTTGTATAACTTATGAAGTGAGAAAATGTAAGTAAAACTAATTGTTAAAATAGTTAAACAATTTTGGTTAAGCAAAACAAAATCGGAATTTGAATATTGATATGAATTTGACCTAAGTAAAGGTTAAATAAAATGATGATTTAGAAGAAAATTTAGATTTATTGATTATGAAATGTTAAGAAATAGAAGTTGAATTAAATTATAGGTGAACTTAATTTGTTTAGCGAAAGTAAATGTAAATGAAGATGAAATGAAATATATCTTAAGTAATGTTCAATGAAGTTGATTTGATATTAAAATGAACAGGCAAAGTAAAGTTGAATAATAAGAAGTTAATGAAATGAAGTAGTTAAATGAATATGAATTTAAGTTACATAAAGAAATTGAACTTTAATAGTATAAGTGAATTAGTGAATAAACATGAATGTTGAGTGTAGATTAAATAAATCTGGTTATATTGAATATGCATTGGTTGTTGGATGGATATTAGTTGACTTGTATAGAAATTCATTAAATGTTAACGAAATTGAAAGCTAAATAATTGAATCCAAATTGGAAGTGAAGTAAATCTAAATAGAATTGAATTTGATTTGAATTGAAAGTGAACAAACTTGAATATAAATTAGTGAATATAAACTAATTGAATATAAATGAACGAATGTTAGTAAAATCCAATATTAATGAATCAAATGTGATTGAATTGAAAATCAATTCAATGGATATTAATGAGAAGTGAATTTATATTGATTTGGTTATGGATTTATTGGATAGATATTGGATAGTTGTTGGATGTTAGTTGGATGATAGTTGTTTGATGGTTGGATTTGTTGTTTTTGATTGCGTTTGCTATATTGGCATATATCGTTGTTGTATTGGTATACGTTGTATATTGATATTACTTTTCATATATACATGTTTCTCATTGTTTACTGAGTGTTTAGTAGGTGCGTATGATACTTGCTTTGCATTTGGAGCTCGCTTTCGTGCTATATTAGCCGTATATGCTCGCTAATAATATAAAAGGTACATATCTCGGATTACATATCATACTTTTATATTTTATCCCCACGGGATGCCTCATCCTCGAAGATGAGATGTATATTTTTGATATAAATATATATGTGTATATGTGTGTATATATATATATATGTTGTGATCCTACTACAATCGAACTGCGCAAAGGAGAAGCTGGGGAATTTTTTTGAAAATTTAAGGCGTTAGAAAATTTTGAGATTTTGGAAAAAAAAATTGATAACTTAAATTTTGGCTTTGAGTTATAATTTGAAATGAAATTTGTTAGCTTTGAAAAGATAACTAAATATGGATTTGAAAATTTAGAAAGTTTTTATAAGAAGTTTAACTAAATATTTTTTGAAAAGTTAAAAGGTTCTAGTTTGAGCGAATTGTTTTTGAAAAGTTAATGGATTTTGTGACTTTTTCTTACTTGGTAATTTCGAGGAAGAAATTCTTTTAAGTAGGGAAGAATGTAACGACCTAGAATTTCCTTCATTCGATATTCCTATATTTAATTGATTTTAAATATTCATAAGTAAATTTTGTAAGCTGGATAACTTATATTTGAAATATAGTGATTTAATTAAATAATTAAATTGTTACTTTAATATTTGAAATTGTGTAAATAATTTGAATATGAGTTTAATGTGAATGAAAATGATTTATAAAGTCGAATTAAATTCTATTTGAATTAGAACGATGGTATTAAACTTCTAAAATTGAATTAAAAGTAAATATATAGAAATTGAATATTTTAATATTAAATTAGCGTGTAAAAATAGTCATTTTCATACATTTATTGATTTCAACGAAATCAGATTCATTGGATCTGTAATGTTAAATTATTGTAGGATTTCAAATTTCGTATCAATCAGATTTACGATTTGTCCGGGGCAAACTAAAATGCGTAGAAATCTATTTAAATGAAATTTTAAATAGTCGATTTGAAAAATATCTTCCAAATACGATCGAATCAGCTTCCGATATATATTCCATTATGTTCGGAATGGGGGAAAAATATTATAAATGCCCGGCGACTTGCTTCGTTTCGAATTCGAAAAATTTCCGGAGTGTCATCAAATTTTCTATATAAGGCCAAGTTTTTATTCATTTTGCACAAAACCTAACCTAGCTAGGGCTAGCCGCCAGTTATATTTCAATGTCCAAAAACATTTGATTTTCTTCCCTTAATCTCTCTCAATCCATTCACTTTCATGAAAAATGTTCAACTGCAATGTTGTAGAGCTCGTCGAGCTCGACCAATCATACGGTTATGATCAGGAATTGCGCGATGATGGAGGAGATTTTGGCCCATGTTCGTTAGCTGTTTGCGTGCATTTATTAAAGGAAATAGGCGACCAAGCTTCAAGGGATTGTAGTCGTAAGTACGTGGCATTCGGGGCTTCGACACGGCATTGTTCGAACGTCGAATGGTCGAGTATAGGAGGAGCATAATTCGATCAAAGAAATGGCGGCTATGGGTTTTCATGTGAACGAGTTGAACGATGGAGGAAGAAATAAATTCACGGCCTAGATCTGAAATTTCGAAATCAATGGCTTAGATTAAATCTAGGCTAAAAAAATTAAAAAAGAATTTGTAAATTATATTATTTAAAATTCGTATAAAATTTAAAATTGCTTAACTTCTTCATATAAGGTCCATTTTCGATGAAACGAATTGCGTTGAGTTCGTATTGATGCTGGTTTGGAGTTGATTAGATCTAGTGTAAATTTTGGGTAAAGTTAAAGGGCTGTTTAATTTTACTCGGAATAAAACACTACAACTGCTATTGGAACCAAAGCGACTACAACTCACTCTTTCTTTCTCACTGATATTTTTATGTAAGTGAGAATAAATATTACTTATAATGATTGATGATTGTTTGGATGATATATTATCTATATATGGATTGGTATTTGGACATATTTCGGCCTATTGGAACAGATGACACTGTATACGTTCCTGTGTATGAGCGGATGACCCATTTGTATGCGTGTCTGCCTCGAAACAGACATTGTATACATATTCTAATATGTATATTTGTTGCAGGTGACAGGTTGGAGGGGTTCCAATTGGATTCCTCACCGGTGTCGATTTTTACTTACAAATATTATGATATATGCTGTTATTGTGTGATATATGATGACTTGGATGCCGTGATTGATGTATTTAGTGTTGTTGCAGCATTGGGCCTATTATTGGAATTTTAAAAGAATTAAAGTGATAATTTCAAATAAAAAAGGATTTTCAGTCCTGAAATATATGTTTTATTGATTTTTGAATTGTTAAGTAAATGAATTTAATTTAAATAAATAAAAGTTATAATTCTTATGTTATAAAAATTATAGTTTTTGTGAAATATATTAAAATTTGATTTTTTGAAATAGAATTTAACTATTTTGTAAATAGTTTAAATCAAGATTTTTGAATTATTATAAATGGTTTTATATATAAGATTTATAAAATTAAATTTTTATAAATCCAAATGAAGGAATTATAAAATAGTTTTGGGAATGTTAAAATGGAGTTATAAATAGATTTTATAAGTAAATAAGATTTATAGATTTATAAATTGATGAATTTATAAAAAGAATGAATTTGGAAATAAAACGATTCACAAGTAATTAACTTATAATTTGGATTTTGGTATATAAAAGAGATTAATGAGTTTATTTAATAAACGAATTGAAAATTGAAGTTTTTATAAATATAAATGGAATTTATAAACATTGTTTTATAAACGTGAAATCAATTGATTTTGATAAGTTAAATATTAAGCTTATTAAAGGAATTTCATCCATGATATTTGATAGTGGATAATTCTTTAATAAAATGTGTATAAGTAACGAATTCGGTTAGGGAATTACATCCACGATTTTGGACGGTGGATAATCATTTTAATTAAATATGTAGAAATAATGAATTTGGGTTAGTGAATTATATTCACGATTTTGGATAGTGAATAATCTTTTAAATTTAAATAAATGTTTTTGAATATGATATTTTAAATGGAGTAAAATTGTTTAAAGATGTTTATAAATGTGTTAAGTATTGAAACCATAGATTTCAACATTCATTGTTGAAATAGACGTTTTCGAGAAGTAAGGAAATGGTGGGCTATAACACTGTTGTTATAGTAAATGATTTTCGAAAGGAAATGTTTGTATAGTATATGGGATTTATATATCTATCTAATTTTTGAATCCCTATACTTGTGATTTTGGGTTGTCGTAACGATGTTTTCCGCAACATACGTTTTGACCCAAATAAATAGGTTTGAAGAGAATATTTTCCTTAAAGAATGAAATATATACTTAATCCCAATTTATGTATATGTAATATTTTCTAAGTGTTGATAATAAATTGATTTTTGAAACGTAATCGTTACCTCAGGCCTCATCAACCGAAAATGACCAGAACAGGGTTAGATGAAGCAAGGCTAAGTGGGTCGCTCCCAAGTAGGACATGATCACCCTCTTCCAGATATATCTTTACACACTATGACGTCGTGTTTCTAATTATTGTGGTTTGTTTGCTTCAAGGGCCCTCAAAAAAGGTTGGTAACGAACGGAGGATGATATATTCGGTACCATCTAGTTATAGAGGTGGGCCGATCTTGTATTGGTAGAGGATCCTTTGTGATGGTCCTCGGTACATTCCTCTAGAGATGTACTACCGGAAGGTAGTCCCTTCACTTAGTCATTTGTATGGAAATCCAAACTCCACTATGTACCTTCCAATTTATTTGTAGAGCCTAGTATGCCGAAATTTAATAATTGTAACAATTTCAGCTATTTTGATTATTATTTGTATGCTAGACACTAGTATAATATAAAAGGATTTGATATGAAATATTTTAGTTACCGTAAAGTAAGAACATGTCCATGTTTATTTGTAGGCGTATCTTACGAGATACTTTTGTTTCGATAAAGGAAAATTTTTGTAATTTAATAAATTCAGTTCAGTGTGTTTCTCACGCTGGTTTACCAGACTGATCCAGGCGTTATTCCCCTTCAATGCTCGGGTCAGACCAAGTATAGTTACAGGTTTAGATTTGGTGCTATTGGAGATTAAATAGGAGAGCTGGAGATCTTCAATTCGTATACACATATTTTTTGATTATCCGCTGCTAGTTATTGTATATTATCAGCATTTGTGAGGACATATGTTATTATAACTGTCCAGGCTGATAATTAGTGATTGCTTGTTGAACTCTAATTGATGTATGTATATGCAGTTTCTGTTTTGTAAAGATCATTGATATGGTATTATATGTTTTCCGCTGCGATGTGAAATTCTGTGTTGTTCTGTTTGGTTCTATCTTCTCTCTTTCTTCTCTTCTCTTCTTCTTTCCCCTTTTCTTTCTCCTGACATTCCGTCAGTCTGTTCTTTTTAAGTTGGACATGTGGGGTTTATTGTCGATTCAAAGGGTTTGGATTTGCGGGTCATCATACGTGGTATCAGATCTTAGATTTTGTATATTCCTAAGCTTTGATGTGTACTCAGTATAGATAGGGACGGTAGCACCCTAAATTGAGTTCGAGTGTATTAAATATATGAGCGTGTATTTGTTAGTGAATATAAAATGTTTTATATTATATTTGCTTATTCGTTGAGTTGTTTGTCAATTCTGGTCGGTATGTGGAATGTCTTGTTATCGATAAGAATTTTTAAACATTTAAACGAGGCAAGTCGACATACTATAATTTTAAATTATGTAAATGAAATAATTTTACCTCGATTGTATTTTATATAAAAAGGATTAATTTTTAAGAAATTATTGAAGTGTACATAAATTGATTGTTTGGTTGTTTAAAAATATAAATATATATCAGTTAATAAAAGCCGTTCGAATAATCTAAATAAAAGAAACAATTGCAAAAGAATAAATTATATAAGCAAATGAATTATAAAGTATTGAATTATAATTAATATGATTTACAATTGTAAAATAAACTTACATATAAGATGTAAAATTATACGAATATATTTATAAATTTGAGGTATAAACAAAGATGAATTTAAACTAAGAATTTGATAAATTTGAATTCTGTTTATTTCGAAAGTTATTTTTCAAAAGTTAAAGAGGTCATATTATTATAAATCTAAATAAGATAAACAAATTTGGAATAATCTTATATAAGTAAGTGAAATTATATAAGTAAAAGAATTTATAAATGTGATATTTAAATTTAAAAGGATTTTTTAAAGAAAATAAAGCACTGAATTCACTACTATTGCTGGGAAATAATAAGGGTGATGACTACAGCATCATCAGTATCATTTTCGAGTTTCTATGTAATTGATTTGCTACCATAGTAAACTGAAGTTGAAATTTTGTTATGATAAACAAATTTTAATTTAAAACCCAAGTTGAAATTGATAAATATAAGTAAAATGGTTTTGGGCTTATAATATGAAATATAAAAAAATAACTTTGGTGAAGTTAAATAAATATGGGTTAGCATAATAAAATGTATGATTTGAAATTTAACTAAAGGAAAGTTGAATAATTTGAACTTGATTAGATAAGTTGTTGGAATGGAAATTAAATTGAACTTAAGATAGTAAAGTGATTATATAATATGAATTTGGAAGTTCGAAAAAATAAGTTGAATAACTTATGAAGTGAGAAAATGTAAGTAAAACCAATTGTTAAAATAGTTAAAAAAATTTGGTTAAACAAAACAAAATCTGAATTTGAATAGTGGTATGAATTTGACTTAAGTAAAGGTTAAATAAAATGATGAGTTAGAAGAAAATTTAGATTTTTTGATTATGAAATGTTAAGAAATAGAAGTTGAATTAAGTTAAAGGTGAACTTCAGTTGTTTAGTGAAAGTAAATGTAAATGAAGATGAAATGAAACATAGCTTAAGTAATGTTGAATGAAGTTGATTTGATATTAAAATGAATTTGCAAAGTAAAGTTGAATCATAAGAAGTTAATGAAATGAAGTAGTTAAATGAATATGAATTTGAGTTACAAAAAGAAATTCAACTTTAATTGTATAAGTGCATTAGTGAATAAACATGAATGTTGAGAGTAAATTAAATAAATTTGGTTATATTGAATATGCTTTCGTTGTTAGATGGATGTTAGTTGATTTGTATAGAAATTCATTAAATATTAACGAAATTGTAGGCTAAATAATTGAATCCAAATTGGAAGTGAAGGAAATCTAAATAGAATTGAATTTAATTTGAATTGAAAGCGAACAAACTTGAATATAAATTAGTGAATGGTAAACTAATTGAATACAAATGAACGAATGTTAGTAAAATCCAATATTAGTGAATCAAATGTGATTAAATTGAAAATCAATTCAATGAATATTAATGAGAAGTGAATTTATATTGGTTTGGTTATGGATTTATTGGATAGATATTGGATAGTTGTTGGATGTTAGTTGGATGATAGTTGTTAGATGGTTGGATTTGTTGTTTTTGATCGCATTTGCTATATTGGCATATACAATTGTTGGTATATGTTGTATATTGATATTACTTTTATATATACATGTTTCTCATTGTTTATTGAGTGTTTAGTAGGTGCGTATGACGCTTGCTTTGCATTTTGTAGCTCGCTTTAGCGCTATATTAGCCGTATATGCTCGCTAATAATATATAAGGTACATATCTCGGATTACATATCGTACTTTTATATTTTTTTCCCTACGGAATGCCTCATCCTCGAAAATGAGATGTATATTTATGATATACATATATATGTTGTGATCCTACTACGATCGAACCGCGCAAAGGAGACGCTGGCGAATTATTTTAAAAATTTAAGGCATTAGAAAACTTTGAGATTTTGGAAAAAAAATTGATAACTTAAATTTTGGCTTTGAGTTATAATTTGAAGCGAAATTAGTTGGTTTTGAAAAGATAACTAAATATGGATTTGAAACTTAAAAAAGTTTTTATAAGAAGTTTAACTAAATAATTTTGGACAAGTTAAAAGGTTTAAATAATGTTGGTAATCTAATTTGAACGAATTGCTTTTGAAAAGTTAATGGATTTTGTGACTTTTTCTTACTTGGTAATTTCGAGGATGAAATTCTTTTAAGTAGACTGATCTAGAATTTTCGTCATTCGATATTCATATATTTAATTGATTTTAAATATTCATAAGTAAATTTTATAAGCTGGATAATATATATTTGAAATATAGTGATTTAGTTGAACTATTAAATAGTTAATTTAATATTTGAAATTGTGTAACTAGTTTGAATTTGAATTTAATGTGAATGAAAATGATTTATAAATTTGAATTAAATTCTATTTAAATTAGAATGATGTTAGTAAACTTTTAAAATTGAATTAAAAGTAAATTTACAGAAATTGAATATTTTAATATTTAATTAACGTGTAAAAATTGGTATATTTTGTACAGTCTCAGATTTCGACGAAACCAATTTCATTGGACCCATAACGTTATATCATTATAGGATTTCAAATTTCGTGTCAATCAAATTTACGGTTTGTCCCGGACAAGCTAAAAAGCGTAGAAATCTGTTTAAGTGAAATTTTAAAATTTAATAGTCGATTCGAAAGCCAATCTTCCTAATATGACCGAACTGGCATCCGATATATATTTCATTGCGTTCGGAATAGGGGTAAAACATTACAAATGCCAGGTGGCATGCTTCATTTCGAGTTCGAAAAATTTCTGGATGAATTGTGTCGTCAAATTTTCTATATAAGGCCATGTTTTTATTCATTTTGCACAAACCCTAACCTAGCTAAGGCTAGCCGCCAGTTATATTTCAATGGCCATAAAATTCGATTTTCTTCCCTTAATCTCTCTCAATCCATTCACTTTAACAAAAAATGTTCAACTGTAATATTTTAGAGCTGGTCGAGCTCGACCAATCCATACGATTATGATCTAGAATTGCGTGATGATGGAGGAGATTTTGGCCCGCGTTCGTTCGTTGTTTGCATGCGTTTATCAAGGGAAATAGGCAACCGAGCTTCAAGGATCGAGGTCGTAGGTACGTGGCAATCGGGGCTTCGATGTGGCATTGTTCGACCGTCGAATGGTCGAGTATAGGATGGGCATAATTTTATCAAAGAAATGGCGGCTATGGGTTTTCATGCGAACGAGTTAAACTACGAAAGAAGAAACAAATTCGCAGCCTAGATCTTAAATCTCGAAATAAACGGCTTGGATTAAATCTAGGTTAAAAAAAATTAAAAAAGAATTTGTAAATTATATTATTTAAAATTCGTATAAACTTTAAAATTGTATAACTTCTTTATACGAGGTCCGTTTTCGATGAAACGAATTGCGTTGGTTCGTATCAATGAGCACTACATTTTAGAGCTGGTTTGGAGCTGATTGGAGCTGGTGTAAATTTTGGATAAAATAAAACGGTGGTTTTATTTTATTCGGAATAAAATACTACAATTGCTATTTGAACCAAAGTGAGTACAACTCACTCTTTCCATCTCATTGATTTTTTTTATATGTGAGAATAAGTATTATTTATGATTGATGATTGTTTGGATGATATATGATATATTATCTATGTATTGATTGGTATTTGGATATATTCCTGCCTATTGGAGCAGATGAGACCCTATACGTTCCCGTGTATGAGCGGATGACTCTTTTTTACGCGCGTCTGCCTCGAAGCGGACATTGTACACATATTCTAATATGTATATTTGTTGCAGGTGACAGGTTGGAGGGGTTCCAACTGGATTCCTCACTAATTTTGATTTTTATTTACAGATATTGTGATATATACTATTATCATGTGATATATGATGATTTGGTTACCGTGATTGATGTATATAGTGTTGTTGCAGCATTGGGCCTATTATTGGAATTTTAAAATAGTAAAGTGATGATTTCAAATAAAAAAGGATTTTCAAGTGATTTTGGACATATATGTTTTATTGATTTTTGAATTGTTAAGTAAATGAATTTATTTTAAATGAATATAATTTATAATCATTATGTTATAAAAATTATGATTTTGTGAAATATATTAAAAGTTGATTTTTGAAACATGAAGTTAAGTATTTTGTAAATAGTTTAAATCGAGATTTTTGAATTATTATAAATGGTTTTATATAAAAGATTTGTAAAATTGAATTCTTATAAATCAGAATGAAGGAATTATAAAGCAGTTTTGGGAATGTTAAAATGGAGTTATAAATAGATTTTCTAAGTAAATAAGATTTATAGATTTATAAATTGATGAAATTATAAAAAGAATGAACCTGGAAATAAAATGGTTTATATGTAATTAACTTATAATTTGGATTTTGGCATATAAAAGAGATTAATGAGTAAGGTTAATAAATGAATTTAAAATTGAAGTTTTTATAAATATAAATGGAATTTATAAACATTGTTTTATAAATGTGAAATCAGTTGATTTTGATAAGTTAGATATGAAGCTTATTAAAAGAATTTCATCCACGATTCTGGACAGTGGATAATCCTTTAATAAAATGTGTATAAGTAATGAATTCGGCTGGGGAATTATATCCACGATTTTGGACAGTGGATAATCTTTTTAATTAAATATGTAGAAATAATGAATTTGGGTTAGAGAATTATATTCTCGATTTTGGACAGTGAATAATCTTTTAAATTTAAATAAATGTTTTTGAAAGTGATATTTTAAATGGAGTAAAATGGTTTAAAGATGATTTAAAATGTGTTAAGTATCTAAACCATAGATTTCGACATTCATTGTTGAGATAGACGATTCGAGAAGTAAGAAAATGATGGACTATAATACTATTGTTATAGTAAATGTTCTCGAAAGGAAATGTTTGTATAGTATATAGGATTTATATATCTATCTAATTTTCGAATCCCTATACTAGTGATTTTGGGTTTTCATAATGATGTTTTACGCAACATTCATTTTGACCCAAATAAATATGTTTAGAGATAATGTTTTCCTTAAAGAATGAAATATATACTTAATCATGATTTAAGTATACGCAATATTTTCTAAGTGTTCAAAATAATTTGATTTGTGAATTACTTATTATTAAATAATTATATGGAAATGTTTTCCAATGTTGAAAAGTTAAAATGGTTTTTAAGTATATATCTTTTTAAAGATAAATTGAAGTGAATATTTGGCAAGTGATTTAATTAATAAAAGATTAATTTAAAAGGCCTAGTTATTGCTTGTTGTGGTAGATATTTGTTTGTTGCTTTGATAGTTAAATAACCGGCTATCAAATTTGGCCATTTTAGTTCCTCGAATTTATGTGGGAACTATTTAGTCGTACACTTAGTACGTAGCGTTTTGTGTAGGCTTGATTATCATTTGTGTTGAGGGTATTGATTCATGTAGTGCAGATTATTACTCCAATCTATCGAGCTTCCTTCTTGGCCAAAGGATAGCAAGTTGAAAGTTGAAGACGTGACAAGTCTATGAGACTTAGTTTCTGTGTGAGGTTGAGAAACGCTTTTGCATTTTTGGTGCAAAGAGACCGGAATCAGATTTATTTGAAAACCACTTTGGACCAACATTTGTGCGACGATTTGTGTAGGTTGGTTATGATGATATTGATAGTCAGGATTTTCATAGTGGATGACTGCTTGTTGATCGTTTGGGGTTAAAATCCCAGTATACATCCACTAGCAGTAGTCTTTTCGTTATGAAATATCCAATGCAAAGACTATTTGCTACTAATCCTAGAGATTTCCCAAAAGGATGTGGTAGGAAAGTGCCTTCGGTTTGTTCTGTTCCTGGACAACATGTATGGATGTATGTCTGACATTGCATTTCTAAAGCTTACGTGCATTGGTTTCTACAAACATACATCAGTGGTGGTGGAGAAGGCAACTTCTCTTAACTTAACACCCTCCTTGAGATATATGAGCTTAAGAGTTGTATTTTTATGGAAGACAATTAGTAGTCAACGGAAATGGCCGTGTGTCATTCAAAGTGATGCGATTGTGATTTGTGAAAGGTTCGTTACCCCATGCCTCATTAACTAGAAATGACCAAAACAGAGTTAGATGCAGCAAGGCTAATGGGTTTGCTCCCAAGTAGGATACGATCATCCTCTTCTATCTTTACATGCTATGACATCGTGTATCTAATTATTGTGGTTTGTATGCTTCGAGGGCCCTTGAAAAACATCGGTAACGATCAAAGGATGATACATTCGGTACCATCTAGTTATAGCGGTGGGCCAGTCTTGTGTTGGTAGAGGATCCTCTGTGATGTTCCTCGGTACATTCCCATAGAGATGTACTGCAGGAAGGTAGTCCCTTCACCTGGTCATTTGTATGGAAATCCAAAGTCCACTATGTACCTACCATTTTATTTGTAGAGCCTAGTATGCTGGAATTTGATAATGGTAACAATTTCAGCTATTTTGATTATTATTTGCATGCTAGACGCTAGTATAATATAAGAGGATTTGATATAAAATAATTTAGTTATCGTAAGGTATAAACATGTCCGTGTTTATGTATAGGTTTGTCTTACAAGATACTTTACTTTTGATAAAAGGAAAATTTTGGTAATTTAATAAATTCAGTTGAGTGTGTTTCTCACACTGGTTTACCAGATTAATCCGGGCAGTCTAATCTTTCAATGCTACGATCGTATAGAGTATATTTACAGTTTCAGATTTGGTGCTATTTGTTGAGTCAAGATTTTTATAGAGTTTTGATTTCTGACAAAGGAATAAGCCGTGATCGACAAAAAGAAGTTATTCATTTAAGAAACACAAAGAGCTCCATATATTAGAGGTTGATTATTTGGTATGTTAGTAATTTATGTTAAAATCTATCCTCAAATAATCATATAACTTCAATCTTTCAATATATATACATATGCACATTAACTGTGCAAATTGGACTAAACCGGTCGACCGGTTGAAAATAAGGTGGTCGACCGTTTTTGCCCAGAATGCACAGTTAACGTGCACACATGCACATAACGTATATATATTTAAATTCCTGTCTACCGGTCCATTTTTGACCTATCGACCGTTTTTAAACAGAAAGCAACTTTTCCAAAAGACACTTCTCTTCTCCAAAGGTTGCATCTCCTATCTTTCATCAATGATCATAACTCTTAATGGCAACTGTTCACAAAGAGTTACAACTATTTTTCTCTATATATACTCATCTAAATCATTGATTCAAACAAGTTTTTACACGATCATATATGCTCTCTAATCTAATCTCTAACACTCCTGCATTCTAAAAATTAATTTAGCTTATTGAATCATTGAAATTATTTCATATCTTTTGATTCAATAAGTAAATACCTTCTTTAATCTTTACAAAACATCATTCATATTCTTTGAGGATAAGATTATAGGAAGGGTGTACTGCTAGTGACAAATCCGTGTTTTCAAGAACACAAGTTGTCAACAACAATTGTATTTGTTCTTTTGTTGAAGTCCTCTGTGTTGTAAGAGGCAAGTGTTGAAGTCCTCAGTGTATTAGAGGCGTGAAATCCCGTTCGGCTGTTCGGGTGTTGTAAACCTGTTCCTCCGGGTGAAGCGAGGTAGTTAATAGTGAAAATCCAGATAGAAGTCTGGGACTGGACGTAGAACGGTGCTCCGAACCAGTATAAAAATCTCTGGTGTGATTTTTCTGTTTTCTATTTACAATGCTACTATCATCTATTTCCGCATTTGTATTGTAATCCATATTACACGATCCGTGTATACTATATTAGTACGTGCATTAGTATACACACCGCACTCTCATTTGGTATCAGAGCACGGTCATCATATAACCGTAACACAGTTATTTGATATATTCTTGTAATATGGCAAATAACGCAAGTACTAGCACTCAAAACACCACTTACACAGAAGGGCAATCGACACAAAGACCTCCATTTTTCAATGGTCTTAACTACAGTTATTGGGCAACACGTATGTCATTCTTTATGCAATCAAGTAGCTATGATGCTTGGAATGCTACTCAAAGAGAAATAGTAAATCCAACAACTGATTATTCAGAATGGACTGTGGCTGAGAAAACGGCAGCAGCCGTAAATGCAAGAGCAATAAATATGTTGTTCTGTGCATTAGACCAAAATGAATATAACCGTGTTAGTATCTGCACTACTGCATATCAAATTTGGCAAACGCTAAAAATCACTCATAAAGGTACTAACAAGGTTAAACAAGCCAAAATAGCCATGCTGAAAAGTCAATTTCAAAATTTCAAAATGAAACCAAATGAAACAATCAATGACATGTATTCACGGTTTCAAACTATTCACCATGCACTTATTGGGTTAGGACAAAAGTATTCTGATTTTGATGTTGTTTCAACAGTCCTACATTCTCTGACTAATGAATGGGAAGGAAAAGTATTAGCAATTGAAGAAGCTAATGACCTTTCCGTCATGAAGCCAGATGAATTGATAGGAAATTTAATGTCCTATGAAGCAAATGTGCAGGCTAGAAAAGAACAGAAAGAAGAAAAGAAAAATGTAGCATTTCATGTTGAGAAAGATGAAAATGAATCGGATTCTGAAGACGAAGATTTGGCATTCATTGCAAAAGGATTCAAAAAATTCCTAAAATATCGAAAAGCCAGTCGCTACAATAAAAGGAAACCTGGATCAAATAAACCATCTTCATCTGCTATAGAATGTTTCAACTGCCATAAAAAGGGACACATGCAGAAGGATTGTCCAGAACAAAAGAAGAAGTCAGAAAATGACAAATTCAAATATAAGAAGGACAAATCAAAGAAACGAGCCTTCTCAGTAACATGGGATGACTCAGAGTCATCTTCATCAGAAAGTGAAAGTGATTCGGAGAATGAACAAGCTAATGTTTGTTTTATGGCAACAGAAGATGAGGTACAAATTCCTACATTTGATGAATTACTTGATATTAATGCTGAATTGATAGTCAAATATAAAGACATAAAACGTCAATTAAAAGTAGTCAAAGCAGATTTAAGTAGAGCAGAGTTTGAACGAGATATGTTAAAAGATGAGAAGAAAATATTAGAAGAAGAACTTGGAAATATTCAAGAATCATCATCTAATGTTGACTCTCAAATATCTCTTTTGAGTCATGAAATAGAAGCTCAAAAAGAGAAAAATAATGCTCTCACTACTGAAAATCATGAACTTAAAGCAAAAGTTAAAATTCTAGACCTAGAAAAAGCTAGTTTACAAACAAAGTTTGATGACATTACTCAAAATGTTTCTAACTTTAACAAAGGTCGAGAAAATTTGACTAAAATCATTGAAAGTTCACAATCTATTTCAGATAAACAAGGTTTGGGATATAACAAACATGAAACTAAGAAACATCTTAGAAATAAAAGGAAGAAAAAAGCACAAAAAACTGAAGCTAAGAAAAATTTTAGTTTATTATATTTCAAACCAAAACCAGTTGTGAAATTTCAAAAGAGAAATGTTAAGACTATCAAAATATGGGTTCCTAAAACAAATAATAATTTGATTAGGAACAAATACATTCAGCAATTCATGAATACTGTGCATCTTAATAATAATTATATATATAAAGGGGATACTGGACCCATATGGGTTTGGACTCCTAAGACCTAACTCTTAGGACCCTATAAAAAGTGGGTACCATGGACTTAATTCTATTTTTTGCAGGTCCTACTTAAGAAAAGAGGAAAATGGATATTCTGGCTGATATACTCCTATATTATTCCATTATCTATTATTCCTTTTTGTCGATGACAAAGGGGGAGAAAGTGCTAACAATTATTTGCAGGAATATATATATATAAGACAAAATCTCAGGGGGAGATCACATATTCAGGGGGAGATTCAGAACTTCAGATATATGTTGTCATCAATCAAAAAGGGGGAGAATGTTGAGTCAAGATTTTTATAGAGTTTTGATTTCTGACAAAGGAATAAGCCGTGATCGACAAAAAGAAGTTATTCATTTAAGAAACACAAAGAGCTCCATATATTAGAGGTTGATTATTTGGTATGTTAGTAATTTATGTTAAAATCTATCCTCAAATAATCATATAACTTCAATCTTTCAATATATATACATATGCACATTAACTGTGCAAATTGGACTAAACCGGTCGACCGGTTGAAAATAAGGTGGTCGACCGTTTTTGCCCAGAATGCACAGTTAACGTGCACACATGCACATAACGTATATATATTTAAATTCCTGTCTACCGGTCCATTTTTGACCTGTCGACCGTTTTTAAACAGAAAGCAACTTTTCCAAAAGACACTTCTCTTCTCCAAAGGTTGCATCTCCTATCTTTCATCAATGATCATAACTCTTAATGGCAACTGTTCACAAAGAGTTACAACTATTTTTCTCTATATATACTCATCTAAATCATTGATTCAAACAAGTTTTTACACGATCATATATGCTCTCTAATCTAATCTCTAACACTCCTGCATTCTAAAAATTAATTTAGCTTATTGAATCATTGAAATTATTTCATATCTTTTGATTCAATAAGTAAATACCTTCTTTAATCTTTACAAAACATCATTCATATTCTTTGAGGATAAGATTATAGGAAGGGTGTACTGCTAGTGACAAATCCGTGTTTTCAAGAACACAAGTTGTCAACAACAATTGTATTTGTTCTTTTGTTGAAGTCCTCTGTGTTGTAAGAGGCAAGTGTTGAAGTCCTCAGTGTATTAGAGGCGTGAAATCCCGTTCGGCTGTTCGGGTGTTGTAAACCTGTTCCTCCGGGTGAAGCGAGGTAGTTAATAGTGAAAATCCAGATAGAAGTCTGGGACTGGACGTAGGACGGTGCTCCGAACCAGTATAAAAATCTCTGGTGTGATTTTTCTATTTTCTATTTACAATGCTATTATCATCTATTTCCGTATTTGTATTGTAATCCATATTACACGATCCGTGTATACTATATTAGTACGTGCATTAGTATACACACCGCACTCTCACTATTGAAGCTTCAGCAGGAGAGCTGGAGATCTTCGTTTTGTATACACATATCTGTTCTGATTATCCGCTACTAGTTGTTTTATATTATTGGCATTTGTGAGGACGGGTTATTATAGCTGTCCAGGCTGATAATTAATTATTGATTATTGAACTCTGATTGATGTATGTATATAAAGTTTCTGTTTTGTAAAGATCATTGATATGGTACTATATTTTTTCCATCGCGATGTGAGATTCTGTATTATTTTGTTTGCTTATATCTTCTCTCTTTCTTGTCTTCTCTTCTTCTCTCTTCTTTTCTTTCTTCTGACTTTCCGTCAGTCTGTGCTTTTAGAGTAGGACATGTGGGGTTTATTTTCGATTCAAAGGGTATAGATTTGTGGGTCGTCATAAGTTCCTTCAAATCAGTTATCGATAAAAAGATGTTTAGGTAAATAGGTGCTTATCATTTGATTCATTACTTTTCTCTTTATTGAAAATATCTTCTAGAGACATATCTTTAAAACATTTCTTTCAGTACATATAAAATCATTAAACCTCTCTTATCAAATCCTTTGGATACTTTAAACCTTTTTAAATCTTGGAGTGATTATAAATCATTTCATACTTTTTATATCTCCAAACTATAAATCATAATAAAGATTTCTTCTTTTCAAATCATAACTTTTAAATGGGTCAAAAACAATGTTATTTAAGACATTGTTTACTGTAAAACGAAAATAATTAATTTTAAGTAAAAGGATCCATAGGGATTGAAATAATTCCAAAAAATTTATTTAATCTTAATAAAAATTCTTATTTCCAATACAAATCTTTTTAAAAGGTTGAAACCATGCTATCTAAGGTGGTAAATCCAAATTAGTTAGTATTCGAGTAAAACAGATCCATGAAACCGTACTAATTCTACTGAACATCAATTTCCGTATACAACCTTTACTATCCGTTGAATAGCGGTAAAATTACCTTTTGAATTCACACCGATAATGCGGGTTGCCTCTTTGGAATTTAATACCAAGTACAAGAATGTTATCTCTATTAAATCCAAGTTGTGATTGATTAATTATAAAATTTAAATCTTTTGTACTTGTCTTATTTCCGACATTTTCGACTTTATCTATTCCTCATCCAGGAAAAAGGTCCGGTGAGCCAAGGTACTGGTTGCTCCTGAACACCCCCTTAGTTAAAGCACCTCACATCCAAATCTCATGAATAAAAAATTCTAGTCTACTCATCGGCTTTTAGAGCTAAGATTAAATCACTTGATTATAACAGTTTTTCTTTAAATCATTCATTTAAACTCTTTTAAAATAAATTATAAAACCTTTAAATCATCTTTAAAATACTTAATCATTTATTTATAAATATTTATAAAATATTTGGAAATGAATAATTAAGTTTAAAGCCATATTTCAAAACTGATTAAAAGTACTGCAAAAAGTGCTATGAATAGTGTTTTAAAAGCTGATTTGATCAAAACAACTTTTCTATCATCTAAAAATTCTTTTTTATAACTCAAATATCATTTAAAACATTTTAAAATATTTATCGAACCTATATTCAATATTTTTAAAGAATTAAAAATATCACTTTTAATGAATTGTTCCCTTTGGTTTCTGAATGGGCATACTACGATTATTTTGAAAAACTTGATTTGCTTATATTTCAAAATCTACTAAAGGAATTCTCAATTTTTTTGTTTGAAAATTATAATTATAATAATTCAAAAAATTCTTATTACAAAAAATTTCAACTTCGAATCCATCGTATAAACTGATTTAACTTTCTACAGCGCGAAATCGCTAACTATCGTTGCACATCTATTTTTGACTCAATTTCCATTACTTGTCAAAAATTTCCAAACTGGATTTTTATGTTTATAAAATGTTTATAAACCATTTTGAATCATTTCAAAAGGGTTTAATAATTCCATATTACTTTTATAACCTGATTCAGAAAGAGATTTCCTTATGTAATATCAAAACATATTTAGCGTGACTTGTTTATACCATTAAACAACTATATTAAAACAACCAAACTTAATGACCAAAACATAGAAAATATCCATAGCAATCGTATCACATCATATATATATATATATATATATATATATATAGTTTCTCACCTTTATTGTTTTCTAACTTCTTGAAAATTCGCTATAGTTTCGCTACGATCAAACTAAAGTCCTCAGAATCGAGCCTTGGACCTTAGAAAGGGAATGTCCAATGCTTGAAGAGGTGGAGTGCTAAGCCTTGGTTATAGGAGGTGGTGGCCGTGGGTTTTGGTTGAGGAAAGAAGGTGATTTGATGTAGTTTTAAAGTGGATTGCTTTTGTATATATACTTATATAATTTTTTTTTCTTTTTGCAATATTTTCTAAAGGTAGGGAGCCATGGAAAAGCTTGAGAATGAGGAAGAAGATGAAGTAGAATAGTATGTAAAATTATGAAGAGAATGGTTTGCATTCATAGAAAATTTTTGGAAATAAATATCTAAATGCATAATTATACTTTTTCCCCTTGTAAACCCCCACCATCCCTTCCAAACGCATGGCAAGGCCACCCCCCTTGTGCTTCCATGTGTGATGATGATGGTGTGTTAAGTGAGTTGATGTTTGCATTTTGGGGTAGAAAATATCTTAGATATTTATACCTTTTTACTATATGTAAATTCTAATGTAAATGGTAAGTATATATGTATATACATGTGTGTATATGTTAGGATGTGTATGTGTATGTGTATGTGTATGCGTATGTTAAATATGTATTCTAGTGATATAAATAAGGTTGTAGCAACTTCGAACATCTTCCGTTCTTTAAACCGTGGAAAATTGGGAAGCCGATTCTCGGTCACATTTTCATTTATAAATTAATTTACATATAAATGTAAAAAAAATTTGAAAACTAATTTCTTATCATTTTTAAATAATTAAAATGATATCTTTTGAATTATAAGACCATATAAAATAATATTAAATAATTGTTTACAAAAAGTGTTGTTATATCGATAAAGCGATACAATTTTTCTTGTATTTTCCAATCATATATATCTTTTTATAAAACTATGATAAATGTTTTATTATCACTTAATAACTAATTAAAATGAATTATAATCATTTAAAAAATAATTATTTGAATAATTATAATAATTATTAAATCATTAAATCTTAATTTAAATTCATAAATCAATTATTAAATAAGATGCCATTATTGATGATGTTATTAGTACATTTTATTCCTAAAAATAAAATAAATTATTTTATTTCATTTTCTTGTTTAAACGAATAAATAAGTATATGTATTTAGCTCATAAACGACTTCTGATAATTATTGAGCAGTTTATTGATAAAACGGTTTCTGGTCATTTTATCGATATTTTTTCAAAGTATACATTTTTGTAAATTCTTATTCAAAACAAGATTACCATCATTATTTATTATTCAAGACAACATAATCCATGTTGAAAAGCTTATATTTGAATATTTTAAAAATAAATATAGTTTTATCAAAGTGTTAAATTTGCGGGTCATTATGGACTCCCCTCCTTAAAAGAATTTTGTTCTCGAAATTACGACGCAAACCAAAAGGTGTTTGCCCAAGATATTTATTTTTAAACTTACAAATGTATGATGTATATAGACCATCTGTACTCAATATCTGATTCGATCTTATTATTCGAGTACACAAATTCACTTCTAAATGAGTAATGATCCTTCGATTCTCTAATGCGGACTCTGATTAGGCTCAGAACTTTTAATTTCCTTGCATAGCTCCTCAACTATGATAAAATATATAATGATCCGACCACAAATCCTCATCAATATTTGCATTAAAGTATCGAGTGATAAATCATTTTTGGACATCAAAATCCTATATTCAAATCTTTTAGTGCAATTTTATGTTACGAAATAATTCATGTAAAATGCATATACCTTTTTTATCTTTTCCAAAATATTTAGAAACTTATGGTTCAATTTTTTAAAAATTTCATAAAGTTGTAGTTTTATTCTTGTGAAATTTTCTTAAGGGGTTTGTGTATTTACAATTGAACAAAGGACGTACGTTCTTATATTATACATGCTTAATATTTTACATCCACACATCATTTCTCCTTACATACTTAAACCATTCTTAAGCCCCTCTAAATGTACTTGGGTTTTCATAATACTGATACTACCTTATGAGCCAAACATATACATGATACTACATAATATAAATATGAGATAGATGTTTCCAAATTTTCCAATCTTATATCATAATCACTCCACTGAGCCCGATGTTGGCGATCCATTTCCGTATCCAAAATCAAACAAGACTTCTCCATCGTCATCACTATCATCTTATTCGTTATCAGCTTTGTTTCCATCCTCAGTCTGTGGTATCATATCCCTTTCATATGGTAACTAGCGTTGGTTCCATGGCACATGCCCAGTCCAACTGGCATTTCTTTCACAAATTCTCCTTCTTCTAGTTCTTCTAAACCTTACACTTCTTCTTACTTGGGATCCACAAATTATTCCTCTTCATCCTCCATGTTGTCCCAATGAATGGGAGAATTTAACAACTCCTCGCGCCAAATAATTTGGTCACCGTTCATCTTCTATATGACATTACTCTCTCTACTGTTGTAGTTTGGATTCATTGGATACCATAGTATTCGAGTCTTCTTCAGGTTCAGACTCTTCTTCTATGGCTCCTCCTTAGTAATTTCTTCTTTCGGTTTAAGTTTTGAACTTACTAGCTCAGCGATCCACATTCTTTCTGAGGCTTGAGGGGTTTCTTCTTCGCTAGACACTATAATAAGTTCTAGAGTCAGGAAAGATATAGTCATTTTGGCCATAGGGTAACTGTCTTTATCTAGTCGATTGTATGGATCTAATTTTCCTCTAATAACGGCCTAATATTGGTAAATGGCCATTTCCTCGATTCCTCCTATCGCTCGAAAGAATGATTAGATCATTCTTCTCACCCCAATTTGCTCTTGAGGTCTCCCCTTTCAAATATTTTCTCTCATAGCCAGAGGGTTTCTACAATTATCAACAACAAACAATTAAATACTAAGAATTTTAATTCTCTTAAATAAATCTAATATTATGTTATAAATCTAAGTTTATCTCGATATGAATCCATTATAACTCTACAATTTTAAGGGTGATAGTTTGTAAAGCACATGATATTGTTTCTCCCAACCAATACTTAGAATATTTCAAATGATTTTTTTGAAAATTCTATTCCTAGAAACCCTTTTTAAAGTATTTTTCTTAATCTTCTTATTGTTAATATTAAATATCTTATAGTCAAACTGTGAAATTCTAATCACAAGATGCTTATACTTAGATTTTACTAATCTTGGTTTCAAACTATCGTTCAAGTTATAACATATCTAATTATATAATTTTTCAAAATATATCTTTTTCAAAATATATCCTTTATATTCAAAATAAATCCTAGGTAAAATTATTTCATTTTCCATATTTTTCAAAAAGCATTTTTATATCATTAACAAATACGCGCTCTTACATACTCTCAACTCATTATAGGGTGTTACTAACCCTATCTCTAATGAGTCACTTATCTTAAGGTGTTGCTAACCCTATCTCTGATGAGACTTTACCCCTATTAGGCTAAGGTATTCGCTCAACCGAAGCTTTGATACCAAATATGATGAACGAGATTTGCAACCTTTGAAAATCGACACTAATACATTCTTGGTATTCATATGCCGCAAATTCAAGTCCCGAAAAACCTGAATGTTAAGGGTAGAAAGAAAATAAAGACATAATAGAATATAAAACGAATGGAATAACATGTATTATTTCAACATATAATCTTTACATCAGAAAATTAAATACATTTATCAAAGTTTATCCTAACATTAACATGGATAGTTATAAATGTATGTACATACAAATGCAAAAGACATTAGAACATGTAAGGTAGAAGTAGATAATAACCTTCAGAAGGATCTTCTAACTCCATCTTTTGAGTTCTTCCAAAATGCTCCAAACTAAATCTGACTACTTGGCAGCCTAGAAAAATAGGGCATCCAGAGTTTAAGCGAAAGAAAATAAACTCCAGATCAGTCATGGGACTGGTGTGAGAAAATGAAAATATGAGTATTTGAAAACAAAGGGTATTTCATAAGACAACGCCGTACATAAACATGGAACGGGTTTTACCTTATGATAACCAAACCCTTTACTATGTAAAATCTAGTAATATTATTTTTAATGACATTTTTCTAAAAACACTTTTCAAGTAAATTTACATAATCTTAGCCAAAATTGTTACATTATTTAATTCCAGCATATTAGGCTCTACGATTAAAATCAAAGACACAAATTAGAGAATGGATTTCCAAATGAATAGTGAGGTAAGGGACTACCTCTTGTATAGTACATTTCTAGAGGAATGTACCTAGGATCGACATCTTCGAAACCTCTACAAATTAAGAACAGGCTACTTGCAGACCCATCTGGTGGTGGATAGCACCGAATATGGTATTACCCTAGTCGTTCTTGACCTGTCCGAGAGCTCTCATACCATACACTGCATATTTTGTTATCCAACGTCATAGTGGGTGCAAAATAAATCTAAAAATGTGATATCATACCCTAATGGTAGCGAATAACTTAGCCCTAAAGCAACCTCTGTTTAACAATTCCTCAAGTGTGAGGCTAGAGGTAACATTTACCATTCTTAGAATATTCTCACTTAAAATGCCACATTGTCATTTCCAACAGCACTCTATTGATTTCCATAAAAGTACAACCTCTAAGCTCGTACGTCCCAAAGAAAGGTGTTAAGCATAAGAGGGTGCAACATCCCCTACTTGGAGGCCCAAAGTTAATGGCTACGGATGCTGCAATTGTCCATAGTTATTAATCCTCAACGACCAAATACGGTAATGTTAGACACATTGATATAACAAAAACACATGGATATGAAAATTTTATAAAATCAACAAACAACTTTCTCATTCCATTTCAAAGAACTTCAAAATTCATTACATAATCCCAATTTGCGAACTACATTCAGAAAAAATATAATTATTACAACATACACCAAGAGTGACATATGAAGATGCTCCCTTGGATGATCAAAGTATATAACTGAGAAAATAAACATCTTTTCCTTTATTACAAAATGCAGCGGAATTAAAATAGAATAGAACTCTAGATATTTATCATGCCTCCTACACGTCTCCGGAAGCTTAATCGTCTAAAGTGGTACTTGAAAACCTCAACGCTCAAACTGCTCAAAATCAATTGAGCCCCGAGACTTTAAGGGGAAAACATAAACTTTGAGTCATACATAAAGCCTGGTATGAATAATAATCTACCATCTCAAACCTTTTAGATATTTAGTGAGACCACGTCGCTTAGCGGAATGGGATTTCCCCTCAGTATTATCATATTCTAAACTTTATAAAACCATATACCGTGTTCCTTCATCCACAGTGGTTAAAACATAAAAATTTAAAATATTATGATGATATACAAAATAAGTAATTCAAATCTGAATTATCAATCCCCATTCATTTTGAATATCTGCCTCGGTTATAGTTTTTATGGTCACTATAAACCTAATAGTTTACATAGACTGATGTAACATTTCTAATTTTTGATAACATTATTCAAAAAAATTAATTAGATAAATTAAATAGAATAATGTAAATGTTAAGTGATAAGGGGTTGAGAATTTAATTAAGGCCATGCTTAATGAAATAATTAAATAGGCTTAAGAATGATTTTAGGTTAATTAATTTGTATAAGGGTATGTTAGGAATTTGCAGCACATAACTCTTACCCTTATATATTCTCATTCATACCATTTCATTCCCATTCACATCATTTTGAAAATGTAAGCAAAAATATTAAGAGCAGCCGGTCATAAACAAAGAGAAGAGGAATTCAATTAAAAGATAGAGATTCAAGCTTAGGGGAAATCAATCTCAATCCAATTTCCTTATCTTAATCAAGGTGAATAATAATTCCATCTCTATTTTTTTGTAATAATATGTTTTCAGATTTAAGACCAATTTCGTTTTAGGGCGAATCGGATGATGATATGCTTGAATCACAAATTTATTTGATTTGAACAAGGATGTTTAAATATGATTTCGTGCGGTTTTAGGGAGAAACCAATTTATGTTAATGTTTAAATGCCATGGAAAAATTGTATGTTATGTAAAACATGATTTTGAAGTTGGGTTATAATTTTGATAATTTTCCAAGCTATGGAAAGATTTTTATAAATTTTCAAAGGATAATATGGTTACTTGGGTTTATAAATTTATTTCGAAAAATATATTAAGAATTTGGGTCTGAAATTTTGACTTATTTGATAACATGATTGAAGTGAATTTCTAGAATTTTTGGGGATTTTTCTAAAGTGATTTGCTATGTAAATTAAATTAATTTAGAAGAGCGATTTCTTTGCAATATTGGTTTTGCTTAATGGAAGGGCTTATTTGATTAACTGAAACATGGTTTAGATCTGATATTAGCAGCAGTTATTTTAGTAAAGAATTTGGAAAGTTAATGTAACCAATCTGGTGTTTACACGTGGCAGGTAAAAAGGTTTACTTTAACTAGTAATAAAACAGGTTTACTCAGAAAATTTGGTTTCGCCTACTTTAGGAGTACCTTTGGACTCAGAGTTTCCACCTTCAACCTTGTCGAAATGTACTAAGTCGTAACAAATACATAAGGTATCACAATGATGATATGCAGTGGATTGGAGAAAGGCGAAAGGTTAGGTGTCGAAAGCATGGCTTCTGAAGGGATCGATAACTTAGTTTGTTTTAAAAAGAAAAGCGTCCGCCATTGTTTTACTTAAGCCTTCAAAGGAGTCGAAGCATATGTTTTCGAAAGAGGTTTTTAAAATCTTTCGAAGGGGTTGCCATCAACTTATGTTCTCTTTCGAATGGGTTCCTTTACTTATGAAATAATGCTTTTGAAAGAAAGGGTTCCGAGCTAGTCGAAGCCCTACTACCCATCTTTAGCCATTCGATGGTATTGAAGCCATCAATGCTTCTGAAAGGTAATGTTAGTTTTTGAAGATGTTTTAAGCCTCTTCCTAGATTCTTTCGAAAGGGTCCAAGGATTCCGAAGGCAATATTTTTGAAAGGGGTTTCGACGTTATCCTTCAATGTTTTGTTTAAATGTTTTGAAGCTTTCGAAAGGGATGGTGCAGATGCCATCATATTTTCTTCAATATTATTATATGATAAATAATGATTTCGAAAGAGATGCTTTTTCCAATATTCATTTTGACCCAAATGATATTTCGAAGATTTCGAAGCTATGCTTCTAAATTATTGAATGCTAATGCTTTAATACATTCGAAAGGTTTCGAAAGAAAGTTTTGAAGTGTTTGAAAGGCAGGAGCCTAATGTTTTGAAGATGGATCTATATGTTTTCAAAGGAGGGTATCCAATGAAGTCAAAAGCAAGGTTTTGAAGGTTTTGAAAGGGTTTTAAACCCAAACTCATTTTGAAAGGTAAAACCCATGGCTAAATTAAAGAAATTTTGAAACAATTTTAAGAAGAAGCTTTCCTTGATAAAATTATAGGTTTAGCTCACAGGAATGGTATTGTTTTGTAATTATATTTGCTTCTTAAAATACAAATATATTCACATTATAATGCCTGCATTTGGGGATAATGGGTAGAAGAACCAGCTAGGTTAACCCAGTAGTGAATATAAATTGATTAAATTCTCGGATGAGTAGAATTGCATTCAAGAGGTCAGGGAGACCAGAAAATAGGATGCCTAAATATGGAGGTTGTGAGAAAGACAGGTTCTTAGTGATCCCATGAAAACTATTATTAGGAAGTTATTGGAGTTAACAATAGGTTCATAGTGATCCCATGAAAACTATGTTATAAAGAGTGGTTAGCAGGAGCCAATTGGTTTGTAGTGCACCTATGAAAACCATATCCAGATTAAGTTATTGAAAGTTCTCAATAGGTTCCTACCTAACCCATGAAAATCAGGATAAGAGAGAAGTTATTAGAGTCACCAATAGGTTTAAGGAACCCATGAATTAATTAAGTTAATTGGAAGGGGCCAATAGGTTCATAGTGCACCCATGAAAACTAAGAAATTGGACAGGGAGTCCATATATTTTATAAAGGTTACTAGTAAGCCCATGAAAACTAATAGGTTAATAGTGACCCTAGAAACTATAAATATGACAGAGAGTCAATTAAACAGAGGATGAGAAATCCAGTATGTTTTAAATATGTTTGCATATCATTATGATATTTTGAAATTACCACGCTTTAACCATTATGGATGCAGGAGCACATTATATGGTTTTAAAAAGGTTTTAGGATACTAGTGAGGGGAAAACTCGTTCCGCTAAGCGGTGTGGTCTCACTAGATATCTAAATGATTAGAGACGGTAGATTATTATTCCTACGAGGATTTATGTCTGACTCGTAGTTTATGTTTTCCCCTTAAACTCTCGGGTACTCAATTGATTTTGAGTAGTTTAAGAGTTAAGGTTGTCAGATACCCCTTTAAACGAATAAAGCTTCCGGAGGCGTACAGGAGGCATGATAGCTCTATAGAATTTTCTTTCATTTGATTCCGCTGTGTTGTTTGTATTCACAAAGTTGTTATATTGCTTGTATATATTCTGATTATCCAAGTGGGCATCTTTATATGTCGCTCTTAGCATGTGTTGTAAAAAGTATATTTTCTCTAAACGTGGTTTATGATGGTGGGATTATGTAATGAATTGGAAATATATTGAAAATGGAACGTGATCTTGTTTGATGTTTTAAATTTTTTCCATATTCATGCATTTCTGCGTATCAATAAATATAATACCGTCATATTTGGTCGCCAAGGATTAGTAACAATAGATGACTGCAGCATCCATAACCGTTAGTTTTAGGCCCCCAAGTATAGGGATGTTATAAGTTGGTATCAGAGCATGGGTTTATGAAACTTTAAAAGAATAGATAAACCTAAAAAAATTTGAAACATAATTCCAATGAACCGGGAATATAATCGGGGTTTGGGTTAATGCTATAGTTACGTACTTGTATTTGATGTGTGTGTGTGTGTATATATATGTATATATGTATATAAATATATATATATATATATATATGTATGTATGTATGTATATATGTATGTATGTGTGTATATATATATATATATATTTATATATGTATATATGCATGTGTATATATATGCGTACGTGTATATACATATATGTGTGTGTATATACATATATGTGTGTGTATATACATATAAGTACGTGTTCCCCTATCTCTTAAACCGTTCTTTTGTATCTTACTAAGGCTCATATGCAGTTTTGCAAGAAAGAGGTTATGGAAGCAGGAAACGGAAGAGGAAATCTAGATAGATGAAGCACCACAACCAATGAAAATGCTCGACCTAATACCAGGAGGAACCAAGGTCAATTAGCTAATGCTAACCAAAATGCTGAGGTCAATGTTGGAGCTAGAAATCTTCCAGTAGATGCGGGAGTGGTGTATCAGTTGTTAGCCAATCTTTTGCAAGCCGAGGTTGCTGGTAATGTTGGAGGAGCTAATCATGTGGCTCCAGTTGGGAATAACTATGTTAAGTTGAGCATAGACTACACCAGTCTGGGTGGAAAGCCATTTTCTAGAACGGATGATGCTGTTGAAGTTGAGAATTAGCTATTGCACTGTGAGAGGATCTTTACCAATCTAGGATTGGATGATAAGTAAAAGAGAGGTCGGCCTCTAGGCAGTTGCAAGGGGCAACGCTTCACTGGTGGAATAGTGACTGCTGGAGTTCCAGAGGAAGAACTGACATGGGCTGATTTCGGAAGGAGGTTTGAGTAGAGGTTTATATCTGAGGTTGCTAAGTCGGCGTCAATGAGGAAGTTCATGGATCTAGTTCAAGGAGAGATGTCAGTAATCGATTATGATGCTAAGTTTAATGAGCTGTCTCAATATGGATATGTCACTATAGACGCCGACGTTGGAAGGAATGAGAGGTTCATTCGAGGAATGAGACCCGAGCTTGCTAGAATGACCATGACCCATATTTGTGATCCTTGTAATGTGGTGGAGATGGCCATTCGCCATGAAAAATTGCTGGCTGTTTGTGCTAGAGAGAAGCCAGTTGAATCCCAAGGTCCTCAGGGAAAGAAGAGGAAATTATTTAAGAAGAAGCCCATAAAGGAGATGCTGCCAACAAGGCAAAGGCTCATTTAATGTACTTTAGGTGTGACAAGAAGGGTCATTATGCTAATAAGTGCCGACTAAGAAAGGGAAAGAAGGTTGCAGACAAGAAGAATGTGAAGTGTTTTAACTGTGATCAAGTGGGGCATTATAAGAACCAGTGTCCAGAGCCAGTTAGGGTGGACAAGGGCAAGGTCTTTAATGTTAGATCATCGGCTAAGTCGACTACAGCTGATAAAGGAAAGATTGTGATGGGAGGTACGTTTTTGTTCAGAGTATACTAGTTAGGATACTATTTGATACCGGTGCATCACATTCATTTATATCACAGTATCTGGTTGATAGTTATGCTTAGAACCCACATACCTTGTTACTTCCTTAAGTGTTGCAAATCCAATAGGAGCGTATGCAACTTTGGGGATGAGATGTGACCAGTTAGAACTTGATTTCTTAGGTCATAAGTTTGTATGAAGTTTTTATGTTTTTGATTTCATAGATTTTGGAATAAATTTGGGTATGGATTGGTTGAAGAGGTATGTGGCTAGGGTATTTTGCCAAGATGGAAAGATATCACAAAGACACCCTGATAGTCATAACCGAATTATATTCTCAATAAAGAATTCTAACAGGTGTAGTTGTGCTTTGTTAATCTCAATGGAAGTGGGAGAAGATCTAAGTGAGGTTCAGATAGCAAGAAAGTTTGCAGATGTCTTTGAGTCAGTCATAGGATTACTACTGAAACGAGTTGTTTAGTTTTAGACAGATCTTATGCCAGGAGCTGAACCTATAAATAGACCACATAGTAGGATGACACCGACCGAGATTAAGGATTTGAAGGTGCAGCTAGTGGATCTAGAAGAAAGGAATTTTATTAGACCAGCAGTTTGCCTTAGGGTGTGGCCACGGTGTTCGTGAAGAAAGCAGATGGATCATTAAGGATGTGCATCGACTATTGTAAGTTGAACGAAAGGACAATGACGAAAGAAGCATAGTATATGGTTTTATTAAGGTTTTAGAACACTAGTGAGAGGAAAACCCATTCCGCTAAGCAGCGTGGTCTCACTAGATATCTAAATGATTTGAGATAGTAGATTATTCTTCATACCAGGCTTTATACCTAACTCGAAGTTTATGTTTCCCCTAAACTCTTGGGTACTCAATTGATTTTGAGTAGTTTAAGAGTTGAGATTTTTAGATACAACTTTTGACGAATAAAGCTTCCAGAGACGTGTGGGATTCATGATAGCAATATAGAATTTTCTTTTATTTGATTCCGATGTGTTGTTTGTAATGGAAAAGTTTTTATATTGTCTATATATACTCAAATTATACAAGGAGGTATCTTCATATGTCGCTTTTGGCGTATGTTGTAATAAGTATATTTTCTCTGAACATGGTTTACGATGGTGGGATTATGTAGTGAATTGGAATTTTTTTGGAAATGGAATGTGATCTTGTCTGAAATTTTTAATTTTTTTTTTCATATTCATGTGTTTTTGTGTATTTGTAATGAATTAGTATTTTCAACCATTCACATCATCGGACTTGAATTGCTTAAAATGTCAGATTATTAATTTATATTTGGCAAAACTCAGCATATACGGTAAATAAATCAATCATAGAATCATAGACACAGAGTATTACAACAATAAGCAGCGGAATAGATGAATAATAGTTCATGAAGATACTATAAGACATCATAGTCTAAAACAAAATACAACAGAATATATCAAATACAATATAGTCTCGAATACAAATAGATGGCAAGTCTGAACAAAACAACTGGATAGCTAAAAGCTGAATAGATATAGATGGATCTCCAAGTGAAGCTCCAACTCCAAAGGTGAGTCTCAAATGTTGTGACACTCAATCTGACCCGAGGATAAAGCAAAACAAAAAACACTCGAGTCAGGATTAACATTCTTATATAGTAAATTTAACTCAAGTGAAATGTCAACTGAAATACAAGTAACTTAAAGGATCTTTGGGATGCCCATCCTCTAAGGATCCATGGAACTATCTATTATGTAGCAATATACACTATTATAATATGTCTATAGTAAAGTAAAAGTATTAAAATAGTGTTAAGGCATTACCCGTATCCCCCTTAACACATTTTACATATTCCCATTGTCTATACAGTACTGTAGCTTCCCCCGGTAAACTGAGGGGCTATCATAGGTCACTCCATAGCTGTGCAGTTAATACCCCGCTATTATCCCGCTATAACCCTGCTATATCTCATAGCGTATTTCTACCACTATAATTTTTCCATATAGCCCCAAATATAGCTTTTCCGCTTTAAGCCCTATTATTTCCGCTATATCCCTTTATCCTCGCTATATTCCACTATTTCCCTTATATCTTCTATAAAGGAAATGAATTGAAAACTGACATTTATACATTATAAAAATTATGAAATTAACGTATTTAATTGAATTTTTAATATATATTTTCAGAAATGAAAGTACTTTAATATTCTTCTAAATTCAATTGTGTTATATAACAGTTTTATGCTTATTTACAGTATATTCACACATGTTTTTATTTAAAATTATTTATGTATTAATTATGATTCAATCGAATGTTAATTTTTCATTTAATTACCATTTATATAATTGCAAAAACATTAAGTACAAGTTTTATATGCTATTTTAGAGTTACCCGCTATATCCCGCTATATCCTCGTTGTATCTCCGCTATGACTTTTTGCACCTCCACTGCATTCAACCTGCCGAGTGCTTCAACTGCACAGCTCCATAGGTATGGCACAAACTAAACTCGTAGAAGGCACGATAGGGCATGCGCCAAGGCACTCGAGGAAATGCCAGGGTAGATATACTGTTTGCGGATCCGGACTGGTGGTATCGCATAGCAGCTACTACTGCCCACCTCGTGACACACTCCTATATCAAAGGTGCATCTAATCAAATCACAAAAGCAATAGAATGGTATCGAAGAAATGTGTCTGATAAAAGGAATAACCTCACTTGGCCCGGCATGGCTCCTGTTTTAGCCGCATCAAGCTGACTTACGGGAGTCAAGGCAACATAAATACCATTTAGAACTGTCATCAAACCATCCTACTTCATTCTGGAATCTTCACTACGTACATAGTTATTAAAGTGGTTTTCGGTATTGGCGGAAAGTATGACAATACCGGATCACGGTCTATTTAACAACCAAATGCTTATTTCACACTATGGTCATTTCATTTCAAATAGTTCATACATTATATCAAAATATCATATTCATTTCAAAACCATATCAATTCAATATCATTATTCACTTTTAAAATACTCAGTTCCTGAATCTTAAAACTTTCAAATTTATAACACCTTTCAAAATCATAAAACTTTGGAAATCATAACACTTTTGAAATCATAACACTTTTGGCTTAAATAGATGTTGAAAATAGTATATATATTAAAATAGTTATAAATCGAAATAGTTTATATATTAAAATAATTTATATAAAAAATAGTTTACAGATATTAAAAATATTTTATATAATAGAAATAGTTTTCTCCAATTTCACAAGTCGATTCAAACCAGCTTAAATTCCAAATTCAATTAAAATCAATTCCAGCTAACCATTTCAAATTTAAAGGTCAAAGATTCAATTCAAATTCTCCATAAACCATTTCAATTCATATCGATTTCAAATCCAAGTTTCGACTATCACTTCAATTCCAATAAGATTCAAGTTTAAATATTCAAACATTTACGATATAAATTTCATTTATATTTCAACATTTAACTTTAATTTTATTCAACTTGGAAAATATTCACTTAATCATTTAATAACAATTTATTAGAATCCCAATTATAAATTTAAATAAATATTAAATATCAATCTCAATTTTATTTAAAACTGAGAATGTTCATTAAATCACTTTTATCGAATCAAGTTATAAATCATATTTTTTAAAATCTCAAAATTAATAAGTTCAAATAAATTCTTATTTAAATTCAATTATTGACCAATTTAAATTCCCAGTCAACATTAATTTATCTTCCCAACCTTTATTATTAAAGTTATAAAATCCATTTTAAAATATTGATATAAATTTAAATAAATACTTAAACATATTATAAACACATTAAGTTAAATTTTTATCAAATTAAATCTTATTATTAAATGTATTTTGTATTAAATCTTATTTTATATATTTTTAAAAATAATAAAATTATAAGGAAAAATCTTTAAAATATAATTTCAAAACTAACTTATAAATTTAAAATTTTCAAAACATATAATTTAAAAATCTAAATCTTACACATATTTAAAATAAATTTAAAAATCAATATTTAATAAAATCCATATATTCTCTTTCGGACTCTAGACATCTTTTTTTAGAATAGACCAACGTTGTCCGTATATAATTTTCTATCCTATGGTCAAATGATATAGATACTTATCGTTTCAACCTGTAATTTAAATATTTATGGATATATATCATTTCAACCCACAATCCCCAAATTTCAAAATTAATGAAAAACGCTTAGGTTTATCATTTCAACCTATAACAATTTTTCCCTATTCTATAATATCGTTCGGTATCATTTCAACCCATATGGAATTTTAAACTATCAGGGACTGACAGAGTGAGAACAAATATGATCATAATATAACATATCAATAATAGACTTATATCATTAGTGATAAATAAAATAAAATATACACAACAGGATATGGTGTCATATATCATAGGTGAACAATTGCAGAAAATGGCATATCATATTTAACAATTAAATAACTAGCAATTCAAACTTAATAACATATTTCAATTGTTCTTTTAAGTGAAATCAAATTTACTAACTATAAGAATGTTAACCGTGAGTGATTGCTCACCTTTCGAGGCTAGAGAAAGTAGAAAACACAACAAGCTACGATTTGAATCGCGAAATCGACCAATCCAAACGATGATTAACAAAGCAAAGTACGATGAACACAAATTTGACGAACAAGGCTGATAATAAGGTGTGACGCCCCACCTCTATACCCACGCTAGCCAAGAACACTACGGAGTAATGCTGTCGACTAGCACAGAGAATAAGGCTGTTGAGGAGCGACCATCCGTGTAATTGCTTTGCGCGAGCATCGATATGTCAGATAGTATAACATGCATTTCTTTATCAAGAGGGAAATCCGACACACCGACACAAACTCAAAGCTACTACACAGTGGCTATAATATCTTCAGAAATAAATATAGAAATAAACATAACATAAATCAGTCGCAGAGAATTCATATCACAAAGGCGGAAATAGATATGAATATTACACATGAAAGTGTACATCAGAGTAGTGGTCAAACAAGATTCACAATATCCAAAAGTAATAGATACAAGTGCTAGACAAAAGAATAAGTATACATCATAGAGTCTGTATCTCAAATGTATACAACAAAAACTACTAAACTAAAGTAGTTAGCCAAAAGATCAGATGAAAGTCCGATAAGGAGTCAAGCAGAAGCACCTGTAATATCTCAGTCTGACCCGAGTATTATTTAAGAAGAAAATAATAAACGGATCAGTCTAGCTATAAATATCAGATGAAGTGATATATAATAAGAGATGTGACATAAACATATAATAATCACAATGCCAAGCTGTGATAAATAAGTAATTGAAAATCAACAAGAGATTAATCAATATCACAATAATCTACTCAAGATAAAAAGGAATGTCATACTCCTAATTTCATTCACCAAACCACAATAAATGACATATATATCAATGCCCATCGTAAAAGTTGGTGAAACATAAATTCCAGAAATCAACACACGAAATCCAAAAATCACAATAAAAAGGAACAACGACGTCGTACAGCGGGACATCTGATGAATCAAATCACAATAAAAAGGATGGCCAATCCCATAAACTGGACATCGACGCACCTAGAAAGACACGCCCCATGTACAGTCGAACATCGACGCACCTAGAAAGATACGCCCCATGCTCTAGCATCGACGCACCTAGAAAGATACGCCCCATGCACAAATAAACATCGATGCACCTAGAAAGATACATCCCATGCATAAATAAACATCGATGCACCTAGAAAGATACACCCCATGTAATGTCTAACATCGGTGCACCTAGAAAGATACACCCCATGCAAAGTCGAACATCGACGCACCTAGAAAGATACGCCCCATGCATAGACGAACATCGACGCACCTAGAAAGATACGCCCCATGCCCCGATTTATTGAGCTGATTGCTCCACGAAGTAAACAAACATCGATGCACCTAGAAAGGTACACCCCATGCATAAATAAACATCGACGCACCTAGAAAGGTACGACCCATGTATAAACAAACATCGATGCACCTAGAAAGGTACACCCCATGCATAATAAAACATTGACGCACCTAGAAAGGTACGACCCATGTGAGAAATGAGACGAAGCTCAATAAAATGAGGAACGGTCCTCCACATAAACAAAGAGACATCGCACATTGCTAGTCTAAACCACAAAGATGATCGTCATGATCAACGAGAAGTGTCAGTTACAATAAGCTAGTAAATATATGAGCTTAGCTTCATGTCCCATAACCACTAGTTTAACTTAAATATTTACGAACAAATTGTAGATCTCCACTAGAAAATTGTCACAAGAGATTCAATCGAACAAGTCCAAGAATTAACCAACGAAGTAAACGCAAGCGTTTCATACCACTTGTTTTACTAAGTCGTTTAATTAGATTTCTCATACGAGTGAGGTAAAGGTTTGTATATACTAATAGATTGGAAATCGGTTTGAGAAAACGAGCTTTGTAATAAAATAGTGTTGAAATCATTTGAAGAAAAAGTTTTGATATTTACTACTAGTATAGAAAACCTTTATATTTTAAAGTGACAAATCATAGAAGTGATTGTAGAAACAATCGGGCATAAAAATTCACATTCGGAGACGTGAATAAAATCCAACGAAATCGATATAAAATCCATAAAAGTGGATATATCTAAAATTCCCAAAGAAAAGGTCATCAAAGTCGATAATAAATGACAACAACAAAAGGGAGACAACACGAATCGATTAAAGTTGGATATTCAAACGAATTAGCAATATAGGCTAATCTGGCAAATAGTAGCAGGTCGGTCGACCGGACTCCCTGAGTCGGTCGACCGAACCAGAGGTTGGAAGTGCTCGGGGCACCAGGTCGGTCGACCGGCCCAGGGGGGCTCGGTCGGCCGAAGCCTGTAACCAGCACTTCCAAACAGAGGCAGGAAGTGCCTGGACTATAGGTCGGTCGACCGGCCCAGGGGGCTCGGTCGGCCGAACCTGTAAGCTTGCACTTCCTACCCTATTTCAAAAGAGGTGCAACTCTCGACCAAATTGCAATCGCACGAGCAACGGCGCTAAGGGTTTATGCCAATCGACTACCCGGCCCTATATGCTCCTCGATGCATCACCAAAAACATGTTCAAACATCAAAGTTAGGATTTTTAACGAATTGAACTCAAAACACTAAAAATTGGAATATTCACAAAAGTAATCCAAATCAAATTCAAATGCACGTGAATAAGTGTTAGGAATTCATACCTAACAATAGAAGAGAATTATAAGCATAGATATGAGATTAAAAATCTCACCTTTGATCCCAAACGAATGAAGAAGATGCTATGAAGCAATGGCAAGAACAAACACTCTTTAATTCCAACTCAACAAGCTTGAATCTAAGCTTAAAAGAGAAACATTCCCTAAATTAGGTTTAGGAAATTTCTGAAATCAAAGAGAGAATGAGTTGGAGAAGAAGAAGAGGAAGCTTACCAATGGGTTCTCATGAACTTTGGAGCTAGGAGATGGATTTGCAAAGGAAGCTAGGGCTTGGAGTTTTAATTTCCACTCTCCACCTCCATTTTCAGTTTTGCTAGAGAGTTAGGAGTTGGAATGAAGTAATGAAGAGGAGAGGGGGATTTGGACTGAGTTAATAAGTGGTTAATTGGCTCAGCCCAAACCAAAGCCCTAAGCGGGAAAAAGTAGCAAAAATCAACTTTCTCCAAACATATCGAAGCTTATACTCAAAAAGGTCGCAAACGTCATTTTGAACTCAATGGGGGTGGTCTCGAGTCCCAATTCGACTGTTTGCACAAAGTAGCTTTTCGGACCAAAATCCGATGAACGGTGAAATATTTAAATAAAATATTTAAATATACAATCGATAAATATGCGGGTTGTTACAGACTCCCCTCCTTAAAGAAATTGCGTCCTCGCAATAATTAAGAAGGATATATAAGAAGTAACAACCATAGAAGCATATTAACACAAAAGAAAATTTGAATCAAGAAGTTCACCATAAAGAGCACGAAGGAGTAAATCCGAAAGTTTTCGTTCGATGAATTCTCAAGATTTCACATGAGAAATCCTTAGGATTTGAGAACCATTGAACTTCTATCAAAAATAATATCTTTATATCGAAGGCGCTCAACCTCCGAAGCAATGATGCGAATAGAATGTTGCTCAAAAGTCAAATTTGGTGAAACTTCAATCCCCTCAATAACACCGGGCTCAAGAATAAAAACCGGCAACATAAAAGCATTTCCATAGTTAAAAGACGTGGAAAACGTCATGAATAGCAGAAAATTGAGCCAGTGCAACGGTGTAGTACAGAAACGGTACTCCCGAGAAACTAGAAACTCGAATACTTTGGAACACCGACGTAGTACAAAAACGGTACGTCCAATGAATCCAGAAGCAAAGACATTGATGTAGTACAACGGTACATCCAATGAATCAAATAGCAAAGGCATTGATGTAGTACAACGGTACATCCAATGAATCAAACAGCAAAGACATTGATGTAGTACAACGGTACATCCAATGAATCAAATAGCAAAAAAAAAAGAACATCAGACGCTAGTCCATAAAAGGAATGAGATAAAGCTCAATAAAACGAAGTATATCAAAACGTCCGATGAAATTAATTAAAAGATAATTCCATTCAGACAACATCAAGAATCAATCACTTGTTGCTTACGACAAAGCGCATTGGCAACATGATTTCCCCTTCGGGAATAGAAAGAATATCAAGATCATAAGATGCCAGGAACTCGAGTCAACATGAAGTTCCTTATGAGAAAATAAATATTCCAAGGATTTATGATCGAGGTAGAGAACAAATTTCTCATCCAAAAATGATGATGCCAAATTCCAAAAGTAAAACAATAGCCACGAACACTAGATCATGAGTGGCATATCTAGTCTCGATAAGCTATAATGATTTAGAAGCACAAGTGATAGCACGTTCTCCTTTGCAAGAGAATGGCATTCCGAACCAATACGACTAGTATCGGTACAAATAGCAAAGTCTTGGTTCCCTTCGGGAAACACAAGAATAAGAGTATCGGAAAAGAATTCTTTCAAATAATCTTCTTTCCCAAAAACTAAAACTCTCAAAATTACAATTAACTTATGTAATCATCTTTTTAGAAAATTTTACTTATTTGAAGTGAATTTTACTCTGTTTGATTGTCTCATCAAAGCGTTTAGGAAATTCCTATCGATAACATTGATCAAGCGCATCGACCAGAATTCTTAAAATACTCAACGGGCAATACAATCACAAAATCATATTCTATAGGATAAGTAAGTTTCTCAAAAACTTCTAAGAATATTCTTTGTTCGTTTTAAGAACAAAAATCCGGTTATACTTCTAAATAAATCTTATGAAAAAGATTTTGCAAAATTTTAAATTGCTATTTTCATTCAAAATCAATAAGTACAAGAATGGAGTCATCGAGATATTCATAGAATATTCGATCTATAAAATGGATGAAATAAGCTGGACAAACTGAATGACAAAATAATTCATTCATAGAATCATAACGAGTGCGGAATGCGGTAAGTGGAATGCTAACTTCCGCAACTCGTAGCAATGAAAACCGGTGGTAAGGTCAAACTGAAAAGACCTTAGCACCACACAAAGATTACTTAGGTGATAAATCGTAAGACAAGCTCAAAAATACCGAAAAATTTCTCAAACTATTTAGATAAGAGAAACAACACTTTCCTTATAAGTGGGCTTAAGGAATAAAATGATGCCATCAAGTTGGAATCAAAATCATAAAGGAAAAATAGAAATCTGCTTAACAGATTGAAAATGTCGAAGAGGAAAAGTCCACACGAGAAAATAGGATATGGGCTTCACAACGATTAAGCCAATCCTTACAAAAAAAAAATCAATTCCGAAGCCTAAGTAAAAATATCGGCTCGGAAAGATAAATCACATAAAATAATTTCGACATCAATAGAAAGCAAATTGAGTGTTGCGGATCTACCATCCGGATTCGCAACTCTCAAAGAAGTCACCAAGCCCAAAATATTTTCAAAGAAAAAGAATCGACAAGTTCTTTTGATATCAAAATAATGAGATGAAACCCATATCAAAAAGAACTCGAATAAGAAGATCACGGAATAAAACAATGCCATCAAGGATTGAGTAAAAAAAATACCTTGGCCAAGAGAAGTGTTGCTAGGGGTTTGCACAATATTTAGCTTTCTCATGTCCTTATTCAAAAGTTTGGGACATGCAGATAAAAGATGACCCGATTTCTTGCAATAGCGACAAGAATGGGGTTTTGGACACATATTCGCATAGTGTTCCTTAGAATTACAATTGTAGCATCCTCCACGATTAGGGATTGGAGTCTTTGCTACAAAAGTAGTTTGCTTCCCTCTCTTATTGGGATTAAGGCTCTTGAACTTAATATGCCTCTTCTTGGAAGTCACAATATCACAAGCACTTCCTTTACCAACCTCTCCATGAAGAAGAGTAACATCCAAAAGCTAATTGAAAGAAACTTCAAGTTTCAAAGGTAGAACCATTTCGGGGTTCTTACTCAAAGCATAGATAAACTCTTGATTCTTTACAAGATCAAGAAGCTGCTGGGCAGACATAAATTCTCCATCTTGGGGAGTAGCACTAGATTGACCGGCGCTGGGACGGCCTGGTCTAACCATTTCTCTTCCTTAAGAAAGAAAGAAGGAAGAAGAAGAAGGTTATTCACAAATGAATATCAAGCAATCTTGATAGATAAAATAAGGAATCATAAACAAAATAGGATGAATCGGTACGAAGACTCGAATTAAATCCTAAAGCACGACTCCTAAGAAAGACTTAGGACGATGATCCTTGTTATAATATTCCATATTGTTCCGAAGTTCGGCTCTGATACCAAGCTGTGACGCCCCACCTCTATACCCACGCTAGCCAAGAACACTACGGAGTAATGCTGTCGACTAGCACGGAGAATAAGGCTGTTGAGGAGCGACCATCCGTGTAATTGCTTTGCGCGAGCATCGATATGTCAGATAGTATAACATGCATTTCTTTATCAAGAGGGAAATCCGACACACCGACACAAACTCAAAGCTACTACACAGTGGCTATAATATCTTTAGAAACAAGTATAGAAATAAACATAACATAAATCAGTCGCAGAGAATTCATATCACAAAGGCGGAAATAGATATGAATATTACACATGAAAGTGTACATCAGAGTAGTGGTCAAACAAGATCCACAATATCCAAAAGTAATAGATACAAGTGCTAGACAAAAGAATAAGTATACATCATAGAGTCTGTATCTCAAATGTATACAACAAAAACTACTAAACTAAAGTAGTTAGCCAAAAGATCAGATGAAAGTCCGATAAGGAGTCAAGCAGAAGCACCTATAATATCTCAGTCTGACCCGAGTATTATTTAAGAAGAAAATAATAAACGGATCAGTCTAGCTATAAATATCAGATGAAGTGATATATAATAAGAGACATGACATAAACATATAATAATCACAATGCCAAGCTGTGATAAATAAGTAATTGAAAATCAACAAGAGATTAATCAATATCACAATAATCTACTCAAGATAAAAAGGAATGTCATACTCCTAATTTCATTCACCAAACCACAATAAATGACATATATATCAATGCCCATCGTAAAAGTTGGTGAAACATAAATTCCAGAAATCAACACACGAAATCCAGAAATCACAATAAAAAGGAACAACGACGTCGTACAGCGGGACATTCGATGAACCAAATCACAATAAAAAGGATGGCCAATACCATAAACTGGACATCGACGCACCTAGAAAGACACGCCCCATGTACAGTCGAACATCGACGCACCTAGAAAGATACGCCCCATGCTCTAGCATCGACGCACCTAGAAAGATACGCCCCATGCACAAATAAACATCGATGCACCTAGAAAGATACATCCCATGCATAAATAAACATCGATGCACCTAGAAAGATACACCCCATGTAATGTCTAACATCGGTGCACCTAGAAAGATACACCCCATGCAAAGTCGAACATCGACGCACCTAGAAAGATACGTCCCATGCATAGACGAACATCGACGCACCTAGAAAGATACGCCCCATGCCCCGACTTATTGAGCCGATTGCTCCACGAAGTAAACAAACATCGATGCACCTAGAAAGGTACACCCCATGCATAAATAAACATCGACGCACCTAGAAAGGTATGACCCATGTATAAACAAACATCGATGCACCTAGAAAGGTACACCCCATGCATAATAAAACATTGACGCACCTAGAAAGGTACGACCCATGTGAGAAATGAGACGAAGCTCAATAAAATGAGGAGCGGTCCTCCACATAAACAAAGAGACATCGCACATTGCTAGTCTAAACCACAAAGATGATCGTCATGATCAACGAGAAGTGTCAATTACAATAAGCTAGTAAATATATGAGCTTAGCTTCATGTCCCATAACCACTAGCTTAACTTAAATATTTACGAACAAATTGTATATCTCCACTAGAAAATTATCACAAGAGATTCAATCGAACAAGTCCAAGAATTAACCGACGAAGTAAACGCAAGCGTTTCATACCACTTGTTTTACTAAGTCGTTTAATTAGATTTCTCATACGAGTGAGGTAAAGGTTTGTATATACTAATAGATTGGAAATCGGTTTGAGAAAACGAGCTTTGTAATAAAATAGTGTTGAAATCATTTGAAGAAAAAGTTTTGATATTTACTACTAGTATAGAAAACCTTTATATTTTAAAGTGACAAATCACAGAAGTGATTATAGAAACAATCGGGCATAAAAATTCACATTCGGAGACATGAATAAAATCCAAAGAAATCGATATAAAATCCATCAAAGTGGATATATCTAAAATTCCCAAAGAAAAGGTCATCAAAGTCGATAATAAATGACAACAACAAAAGGGAGACAACACGAATCGATTAAAGTTGGATATTCAAACGAATTAGCAATATAGGCTAATCTGGAAAATAGTAGCAGGTCGGTCGACCGGACTCCCTGAGTCGGTCGACCGAACCAGAGGTTGGAAGTGCTCGGAGCACCAGGTCGGTCGACCGGCCCAAGGGGCTCGGTCGGCCGAAGCCTGTAACCAGCACTTTCAAACAGAGGCTGGAAGTGCCTAGACTATAGGTCGGTCGACCGGCCCAGGGGGCTCGGTCGGCCGAACCTGTAAGCTTGCACTTCCTACCCTATTTCAAAAGAGGTGCAACTCTCGACCAAATTGCAGTCGCGCGAGCAACGGCGCTAAGGGTTTATGCCAATCGACTACCCGGCCCTATATGCTCCTCGATGCATCACCAAAAACATGTTCAAACATCAAAGTTAGGATTTTTAACGAATTGAACTCAAAACACTAAAAATTGGAATATTCACAAAAGTAATCCAAATCAAAATCAAATGCACATGAATAAGTGTTAGGAATTCATACCTAACAATAGAAGAGAATTATAAGCATAGATGTGAGATTAAAAATCTCACCTTTGAACCCAAACGAATGAAGAAGATGCTATGAAGCAATGGCAAGAACAAGCACTCTTTAATTCCAACTCAACAAGCTTGAATCTAAGCTTAAAAGAGAAACATTCCCTAAATTAGGTTTAGGAAATTTCTGAAATCAAAGAGAGAATGAGTTGGAGAAGAAGAAGAGGAAGCTTACCAATGGGTTCTCATGAACTTTGGAGCTAGGAGATGGATTTGCAAAGGAAGCTAGGGCTTGGAGTTTTAATTTCCACTCTCCACCTCCATTTTCAGTTTTGCTAGAGAGTTAGGAGTTGGAATGAAGTAATGAAGAGGAGAGGGGGATTGGGACTGAGTTAGTAAGTGGTTAATTGGCTCAGCCCAAACCAAAGCCCTAAGCGGGAAAAAGTAGCAAAAAACAACTTTCTTCAAACATATCGAAGCTTATACTCAAAAAGGTCGCAAACGTCATTTTGAACTCAATGGGGGTGGTCTCGAGTCCCAATTCGACTGTTTGCACAAAGTAGCTTTTCGGACCAAAATCCGATGAACGGTGAAATATTTAAATAAAATATTTAAATATACAATCGATAAATATGCAGGTTGTTACATAAGGAATCGACGAAAACAAATCAAAATCGGCTTGATATAAACAGAAATGAAATATATTATATAAATATATATAGTTCAAAAATAAATTAAAAACATATATATGCTTATCTACATAAACTAATATATGAACATATATACAAACTTACATACATGTTATATTTTAAAACAATATATATATATATATATAAATATAAATATATATATATATCATGAAAGTCAATATCAACTTACTTTATTAAATATAAGTATATATATAATTCAAGTCAATCATATATATAAACTTACGTAAACCTACACATATACGAACAAACAAATTTTTATATAACTTTCATAAGTTTTACATATATGAATTATAAGTTATATATACTACATATATAAATAGCAGCTTATATATATAATAATCTATTTTAAATTTATACATTAAAACTCAACAGTTTTATATAAACTGATATATAAATCTTATGTATTGTAAACCAACGGATCTTATATAAAAACTAATATATAGTTTACATACTTTTACACATATTGAATAACAATACTTTAACATATATAAACTGTCATATTATAACTCATATTATAACAAACCTTACATATAAACCTTTATATTAGAGACATAAAATAATATATATGCAGTAAACATATATATTACCCGATATATATAGACTTGTAACATATACGTAGGTATACTCATAGATCCTATATAACTTATAGAAACTGATATATATAAACAAATAAGTTTTATATAAACTTACATATATAAACTACAAAATATATACAACAATTGCCACATTAAAAAGCACGGAGAAAAATAATAATATATACATTACAATTAAAAACAAATATTAAAATCAATATATATAAAATATGAAAACCTTTTTTTTCTTTTTTTATAATAGAGCGGGCTGCTGACTGTGCTCGATTTATGCTCAGGTTGAAGGCGGATGCCGAGGTTGTTGCATGGAGTGAGCACGGCCTTGGTGAGGCTGCAAGATGAAGGGAAAGGAGGGGTCTCGATGGTGGAGGACAAGTATATGTGGATGGCTCAGGTTGCTCGCCTGCACATGGTTAATGGGCGGCGGAGGTTAGCTGAGTGAGGTGGCACTGTGGCAATTGGAATGGAAGGTGGGGAGGCAACTCGGTTGATGGGCATAGCAGTTTAGTGGAGGATGGAAGCAGGCTCGAGGGGTACAAGCGCGTGAGAGGATTTGGCTTCAAAGAAATAAAAATGGAAGCATGTTGCAAAATATATGGAAGCTATATATATAGTACTTTATAATCTATAATATTAAAGAAGAGAGTAATAGAAGAAAAGAGAGAAAGAGGGAAGAGAGAAAGTGATCTGGACACGAGCAAATCAATGAATATATTCTGAAATCAAGTGAATAGTAAAGGTCATAATATTGAATTTAGAAATTATTAAATGCAATGGTTCTTTGATTTCGACAGGTTGGTAGATGAAAGGACAGATGGAAACCAAAAGGTTTTATAAAACGGGTACTAATACGGTTACCATTTCTCGCAGATTCTGTCGTGTACGAAGCTCCGAAACATAGAAATGAATATACTGCGAAGATCAACATGGTAAGATGATCAGAACGGTACACAGATATCAACGATACAATCATCCTATCAAAAGTCGATATTCGGTATCGAAAATGCTGTTGAAACGCCGAAAATAAGATAAGCAGAGCAATAGCAGTACAAATTTGACGAAGCGAAATATGACATCTCACTCAGAAGATGATAAACATTTTTATTATATAAAAATATTCAGGTTTCGAAAAATATTTAATTTTCATTAAATTTAATTGATTTAAATTTTAAATAAAATTACACAACAAAATAAACTTTCATAATTTTTGATGAAAATTTACTGTTTGCTTTGTTTAAGTAGACGTATTCCAAATATCAAATTTTCTTTTTGAAATTCAATTGTTTTAAATTTCATAAAAATTCAACTAATTACGTTATAAAACCATTAAAATTTACAGGTCGTTACAGTATCAATGAATCTAACACCGCCATACTTGGTCATCGAGGATTAATAACTATGGATGATTGCAGTATCCGTAGCCGTTAGTTTTCGGCCTCTAAGCAAGGGGATGTTATAGCTGACTAATAACCTGTTTAATATATATGGAATCACTGTCGGATTTCTTACTTTTCATGGGATCACTTGGAACATGTTGTCCTTTACCAATAACTTTATTGTTTCAAGGGTTCTTCCTAAACCTATTGGTAACTCTAATAACTTCCCTCTTATCCTAGTTTTCATGGATTGAGAAGGAATCTATTTGCCCCTGCCAATAACTCAATCTAATCGTAGTTTTCATAGGTTTACTATGAACCTATTGTCTCCTGCTAATAATTTTTCCTAAATATGGTTTTCATGGATTTACTGTGAACCTGTCTACCTGACAACTTTTTTAATCAATATTTTGGCATCCTACATTCTGGTCTATTTGACCTCCAGGATGCAATTCTACTCATTCAGGAGTTAACTTAATTTACATTCACTACTGGGTCAACCTAGCTGGTTATTCTGCCATTCTCCAAAATACAGTTATGGTTCCATTACAATGTGAATATATATGTAGATGTAAATATAATAACATAATAATACTAACACTTGTGGTTTAATATCCTTGAAATCATTTTACATAAAACTTGGTAAATCCCTTTAATCTATTAATCAAGGAAAACTTTTTCCAAAACTTCATACTTAAAATCATTTTAAAACTCTTTTATTATGCCATGGTTTTCCTTTAAAATGAGATTGGGTTATTTTTTTGGAAAACTAAGGCTTCGAAACCTTAAAACTTTACTTTCAAAACCACTGGAAAACTTCCTTTCGAAAGCAGTAAAATCTTCTTTACAATACTCTAGGCACCTGCCTTACGAAACACTTTAAAACCTTTCTTTTGAATACCGTCGAATGTATTGCAGTGAAACCATTCAATTATAGAAGCATAGCTTCGAAACCTTATGAAAGTACCACTTTCGAAACCATTGAATGTATCTATTTCAAAATATTGGTTTTTTCTTTAAAATATATTTTGGGTCAAAGTGAATATATGAGGTACCCCTTTCAAAACCATTTACCTTTAACTAAAAATAATTGGGGAAGTGCTTGATGGCTTCGAAACCGTCCTTTCGGAAGCTTTAAAACATTTAAGTAAAACATTGAAGGATATCTTCGAAACCCCCTTTCAAAGTCATTGCCTTCAAAACCCTTGAACACTTTTGAAAGCTTTTAGGAAGTAGCTTAGTACAATAAAACCAAAGCCACCCTTCGAAAGCATTGATGACTTCAGTACACTCGAATGGCCAAAAGAACGGCAGCAGGGTCTCGACTGGGTCGAAACCACCCTTTTTGAACGCATTGTTTTATAAATAGAGGAACTCATTCGTAAGTTTATAATTTAAAATAAAAGATGGAAACCCTCTTTGAAAGCTATTTAGAAAACCCTTTCAAAAGCATATGTTCTGAATCCTTCTAAAGCTTTTAGTAAAACGAGGCAAGCGCTTTTCATTTGAATGTAAACAAAGGTTTTGACTCCATCAGAAGCAAAGGTTTCGACGCCATTCCTTCCGCCTTTCTCCAATCCACTACATACCATACTTTTGAGACCTATGTATTGGTTTTGGCATATGGTTGATTTCGACTGAGTCGAAGCAGAAGCAAAGAGTCAAAAGAAGCTTATGAAAGAGGCGGAACCCACTTTTCTTGGTAAAGGCTGATTTAATGCCAATTAAAGCAAACACTTTATAACTAACCTGCCTAATTGAAAGCATTTGATTGGTTGCCTTCATCTTTTCAAATTCTTTGCAAAATTAACTGCCGAAATCACCTCGGATCTAATTAACACCATTTTAGCAAATAAGCCCTGTTGTATGCTAAACACATAAGACATATAAGTCCTCCTTCAAAAATAATTTAATTCCCATAGTAAATCACTTAGGAAAAATCCTTAAAATTTATAGTAATTCACTTTCAATATGTTATTTAACATATAAAAATTCCAGACTCAAATTCTTAATAAAATAATCGAAATAAATTTCCAAACCGAATTATCCATGTTTTCTTTTGAAAATTCATAATAAATTTTCCATGGCTTGGAAAATTAAAAAAATACAAACTCGACTCAAAAATCATAATTTACATGACATAATTTTTTTTCATGGCATTCAAAATCAATTATAATTGGTTTTGGCCTCAAAACCATATAAATCCTTTATCAAATAATCTTATTTGAGTTTTACATCACATAAATCCAAGCATATCATCATCAAAATCATCATTATAATGGATTTAATATTAAAACTAAAAAATAGATGATCATAAAAAAATAAAGATGATTTAGATTATTATTCACCTTGATTAGGATCAGAACTTTGAGGTTTGATTGAGATTAGCTTCCCTTACCTTGAATCCTTATCTTTAGATTAAATCTCTTCTTTTCTTCCTTAGCAATGGACGGCGCCTATTATGTTTTACTTTTGTTTTTGTTTTGCTAAAATGAACATGAATATATGGAAATGAGAATATATAAAGGTAATGGGTTATGTGTGGCTATTTCCTAATAATCCCTTATGTTAATTGATTATCATATATAACTTTTTATAAGCCCATTTATCTTATTAAGCACGGCCCCTAATTTATTTTCAAATCTCAATTACCTTATCACTATAATTACTTATGTTATTCTATTTAATTTATCTAATAAAATCTTTTGAATAATATTATCAAAAATTAGGAGCGTTACAGAAGGTTACCTCCTACACAACCAAACAGATGTACATGTGTAGAGATCAATGCACTATGATCTTAGAAATGCAATGTTAGATATTCATCCATACAAGTTGTCTAGGAACAGGACAAACCGATCGCACTCTCTGATCGCATCCGTTCGGGCATTACACCTAGGATTAGTAGTGAATAGAACTTGCATATGAAGACCCAGAACGAAGGGACCACTGCTATTTATTTATCTCCGGAGCTACTCCAAAATTATCAACAAGCACTCCTTCCATTGTGAAAATCCCCACCTTCAACTTCATTGTCCTTAATATGTCTTTACTTTCGAACTCATATTGGTTCGAGTGGTTTTCAGATAGGGATTACTCCAAATTTGACTCCGGTTTCTTCGAACCAATCATCGATAAAAAGATGTTTAAGTAAATAGGTGCTTATCATTTTATTTATTACTTTTCTCTTTATCAAAAATATTTTCTACAGGTATATATATATATATCTTTAAAACATTTCTTTTCAGTTTATATGGAATCTTTAAACCTCTCTTATCAAATCTTTTGGTTGCTTAAAACCTTTTAAATCTTGGAGTAATTCTGAATCATTTCATCCTTTTTATAGAAAAATATCTCAAATAATAAATCTTAATAAAGATTTCTTATTTTCATATCATAACTTTTAAACGGGTCAAAAACAATGTTGTTTAAGAGATCGTTCACTGTAAACCCAAAACAATTAATTTTAAGGAAAAGGATCCATAGGGATTGAAATAGTTCCAATTTAAATCTCGACAAAAGATTTCATATTTCCAATAAATGTCTTTAAATAGGTTGAAATCATGTTGCCGAAGGTGGTAAATCCAAATTAGTTATTATTCGAGTAAAACAAATCCATAAAAATTATATTAGTTCTACTCAACATCAATTTCCATATTTAACCTTTCCAATTTTAAATATCTTTTTACAAAACTAGTACGAATGATTTATTATTACTCCATAACTAATTAAAATGAATTTTTATCATTTAAAAAAATTATTTGAACAATTATAATAATTATTGATCATTAAATCTCGATTTAAATTCATAAATTAATTATTTAATACGATGCCATTATTGATGATGTCATAAATACATTTTAATCCTAAAAATAAAATAAGTTATTTTATTTCATATTCTTGTTTAAAAGGATAAATAAGTGTATGTATCCAGCTCTGTACGCGACCTCTGATAATTATAGAGCAGCTTATTGATAAAACGGTTTTCGGTCTTTTTATCGATATTTTTCCAAAGTATATATTTTTGTAAATACTAATTCAAAATAAGTTTATCATCATTATTTATTGTTTTATACAACATATTCTTTGTTGAAAAGCATATATTTGAATATTTTAAAATTAAATATAATTTATCAAAGTGATAATTCTGCGGGTCGTTACACTTTTAGAGATTTTTTTTGCCTAATACTAGCTGAATATCTTATACCCATCTGCAACTAAAGTGGAACCCAATAACATTTGTCTATTCTAAGAAATTGATGTTTCACATCTATTCTTCTGTTTCTTTTTTATTCAAGAATTTACTTGTGTATGCATACGTTATGAATATTGTGTATGCATAATTCAATTGATTTTAGTTGAATGAATATGGTTATTGTTTATGCATGAGTTATGGTGCATGATGTGTTTCATAAAGTACAAAAAAATGTTCAAGATCAAAATAAAAGAAATTAGTAAATTCATACACATGTGGATAAACTAATAAATTAGCAAATTCATCCACATGTGGATAAACAAACAAAATAGTTGTGGAAAAACTCAATTATAAATCAACTAATGGAGACGATGAATATGAATAAAATTTCCCTTTAATTAGTAGTTTTAATGAATTTTAGATGGTTCATTATAATTAGATAGGTTTCATTTTGCTAATGTAATCTTATTACATAAGATAATAGGTGCAAACGATTTAAAAGATTTCAGGCCTATTGCACTATTAAACTGTTTTTCAAAATCATTTCTATTTTTTTAGCTAATAGGTTAAACACTAAAATGAATGAATTAATTGATATTACTCAAATTGTATTTATCAAAGGTATAAATATTTATTTTTTTTTTTGGCAAAGCCAGCCGGTTTTATAGTGGACCGTCCACTTTTATTACGCACGTAATAAATATTTGAAGTACAGGAGCAAGGTAAAAGCACCTTAACTACTAAAAGGAGAAACAGAAAATACAGCACAGGTACGTGACGGCTATGTCACAGTAACAAAAAGTAACATGATAAAACTAACACACCACCAAGGTGGGAGAATCCCTATGAACCAAAATCACCAAAGACGATCACAAGGGGACAGACCCAGAAAGGCCAACAAAAGGGCGAAACCGCAGTGCAAGACAAGGGTCATAAACCGCATCATCAGAACAGTAGATAAACGATCTATCCCAGGATGGATCAGCAAGCAAGTCCGCATTAGAAGCCGCATCCAACCCGTCCGTATCAAGAACAATAGAATCTCCAGATTGTTTGTAGCGAAGGCATCTAAGGTCCAGCTGATCATCAGATACAAACCGGAAGAAAGATTCATTTTCCGGGTTATACCTCATATCAGAATTGGGATCAATCCAACATCCTTCGGCCTCATCCCAAGCAACAGGAGGTAGGAGCGAGGGAGGGCAAGTAGCATCAAGAGGGATGACAGGAGCAGCACCAGGAACCACAGAACCAGGCGAAGAACCAGGCAAATCAAGGGGCAATGATGGGACAGGCAGATCAGGCAACGGAGCCTGAGGAGCAGGAGGGACAGAAACTTTGGGGACCCAGATCCTTGGACGGGGGCGCGGCAAAGGTAACTTAGGAGCAGCCCCAGAAGTTTCAGAATGAAGGCAATCACGAGCTAGGTGTCCAAAGGAGTGACAGTAGGTACAAATATCTGGTACCCAGCCATAGCGAACCCTAACTTCCACAATATGGCCAACAGCAAGCTGTACAGGAATAGAAGTAGGGAGAGGCTTAGAAGGGGAAATCTCAATTAGTGCCTTCGCATACATTAACTTGTCACGGTCCACCGTGTTAGAGTCAAAACATTTTAGCTTACCAACATTACAAGCTAACCAATTCAGACCAATAAGAGGCTGAAGAACTGAGGGAATCTGAGAAAAATATACCCAAACAGGGATGGAATATACTTGCTCACGAGCACACGCCACAGTAGGAGACCAGGGGGTAACAATAAAAGGCCGACCATCAACGATGCAAGGCTCAGCATCTAATACACGCAGACGATCTTCAGAAGAGCAAAATTTTAAGAAGTACATCGTATCAATCAGTTTCACATCCAAATTACCACGTATCTTCCAAGCCCTGCGAAGAACTGAAGCTGCATTTGAAAGACGGTGATGAGGGTCAAGAAAGAAACCAACCAAATAGTCTGACCACAAATCCACACCGGCTTGCAAAACACAAGGGGGAGGAATCATCACTCCATTTTCCTCAACCATTTCAAATTCAATCGGGATGTAGGCACCCGCATTACGGGGCAAGGATGAGAAAAGAGAAGACCACGATTTAGAGTTCTGCTTCGTAACATCAGGAACACGGCTATCTACAAATCTGGGGGCAGTGGGTAAATTAGCAACAGGGTTATCAATATTGACAGTAGGCTCAGATTTCTTTGGGGAAATAACACAAACACTTTGAGTGCCTAAAACAGAAGAAGAAAAAACAGCAGAACTACTCCCCTGCGCTAGGCCAGACACACCAACATCCTTACTGGAATCGTGATCATTCAACAAGGATTTCTTACCCACAACACAACTCATCTGTTTCAGGAAGCTCGGGTCCTGCACACACACAATAGGGCGTGGCACGGCAGCTGGGTCAGCACCCAATGACACAATCTCATCCAAAGCACGAGGGCGAATAGGAGACGATAGCAGAGGAGGAAATTCAGATGAAGTGAAAAGAGCAGGAGGTCAAAGGTATAAATATTACAGATGGGGTAACAATCATTTAAGAATTTATTAATCATTATTGTGAAAATGATATCACTTATGCATTTTTAAAACTTGATTTTGCAAAAGCTTTTGATTTAATTGATTAGGTTTTCTAAAGGATATATTATTGGCTCAGGGTTTCAATATTAGATGGGTGGGCTAGATTATGTCTTTATTTAAAACTGAAAATTTAAGTATTATGGTTAACGGTATATTGAGAAATAAAATTCAATCGAAACATCGTATTAGGCAAGAAGATACATTATCATCTCTTTTTTTTAATTTAGCAGTGGACATTTTTGCTAGAATTATCAAACTAGCCACCAGTAATGGGATTTTATACAATGTTGGAAGTGAAATTACGCGTAATGGCATTTTCATTCCACAATTTGTGAATGATACCATGATTTTACGTCACACTCACCTAGACATATTATGTAACACCCTGTATTTTTACAATATTATTTAGAATAATTAATTGGGTAAATTAAATAAATAATGTAGAGATTAATAAGTTTATAATTGATTGGCTAAGGGTAGCCGTATCATGTTAATGTGCAAACTAAAATGAAATAACCTAAGCTAATGTGGTAGGATGTGAGAAGGGCAATATGGGAAATAGGTGGACCTTATACCCTAAACTTTAGTAGATATATTGCTCACGTTTATTTCATTTTACTCAAACAAAAAATACTAAGGCCGACCACCGTTATCATTCTCAAGAGGAAGATAAAGCTAGGAATCAAGAGAAGGAAGAAAATCAACTTTATCAACATCTGATCTCACATTTTATATCTCAAAGCTACGGTGAATAATCACTACATCCCATTTTCTTTTAGTTTTCGATTTCAAAATTAGATTAGAAATGTTTTTGCAAGTATATGCCATGTTTTTGATGAATAAAGTTATATATATGCTTGTTGATGAATTATATATGTTCATGTTAAATTTTTATGATATGTTTGACATGAAAATCCTATTTAATGACATCAAATGCCTTGAAAATTTAAATATAGGTCTAAATGATATTTTAGAGATGGGTTTCGATTCTCATAATTTTCTGAATTAATATGGATTTTATATTAATTTTCTAGTGAAAGAAATTATTTATTGAGTTATAAATTATTTTAGGCTAAAATAATTATTATTTGGGTTTGAAAATTTTATATGTTAGACAACATAGTAAAATAGATTTTTTAGTATTTTTTTTTCATATTTTTTCTAAGTGTTTTGATGAATATATATAATTATTTAAGGTATGAGACTTAAATGTTTTATATATTTAATTAAATAGAAGGGGCATTTTGTAAAATAAAATAATTATTTAAATTTGAAAATAGTGGCAGCATATTTTCGAAAAGAATTTGTTAACCAATGAAGATTTGACAAAGAAAGGCAGTTTAGTTGAAAAGTTATCATTTTTAAGTTAAAAACGAAGAAATCGTACTTTTAGAATGTTTCAGCCTATTATAGCAGTAAACCTTCCGACCCAGACCTTCCGACAAGGTTGAGAGGTTCAAAGCTTTCGACAATGTCAAACCAATGCATATGGTATCAAGTTACTTGGTACATAATGAATTGGACAAGGTCTGAAGGTTCTTAGTCGGAAGGTTAATGGCCAAAGAGATTTGCGTATGTTTGTTTTATAAACAAAAACTTTTGCCTGCTTTGCTTTTGAATAAGAGCTTTCGACTTGGTTGTCTCCAACCAGGTCAAATGTTTAAACAAAGGTTTTTAAAACCTTTCGACATATTCGGAAGGTTACTGCTGCTTTGTTTTGTTTTGAACCTTTCGATAAAGACGAAAGGTTTAAAACCAACTGCTTCTCCCAATGCTTTCAAAAGAAAGCTTTCGACTTAGGTGACTTATGCTTGTTTTATAAATTGAAGTATAACCCAAAACTTTCGAAAGAGTTGTTTTAAAGGATATTTTAAAGCTTTTGAAGTAGATTTTTCGACTTAGCCGAATGGTTGCTTCCAAATACTGTTACTACTGGGGTTGATGAGGAAACCATAACTTGGGAGGAGTAGGAGAAGGTTTTCATAAAGATTTATGTCTGTAATGGCATATTTGACGTTGGTGAGGAAGTTTGTAGAATTGGAACAAGGAGATATGTCCGTCTTAGATTATGCGAGAAAGTTTAAGGAGTTGGCCCGATACGAGTATGCTTTGATAGACACCGTAGTCAAGAGGAATGAAAAGTTTATAAGGGGCTTAAGGAAAGAGTTGATAAGTGCCACTTTGCCACATTTGAGAGATCCCAGTGATGCAGTGGTTGAAATGGCATTAAGACAGGAAGAGGCATTACCTTGCTTGGGAAAGAATATGAAGGAGGCCCAATTAGGACAGGACCAAAAAAAGAATGCTTAGAAAGGGGGTGCATAGAAGAAAGGAAAAGCTGAAATGGTTTGCTATAAATGCGACAAGAAATGACACTATGCTAATGAGTGTTGAACCAGTAAAGGAAAAATAAAAAAGGCTGGTGGAAATAAGAATGTTAGATGTTTTAATTGTGATTAGATCGTTCATTACAAGAACAAGTGTCCAGAGCCTATAAGAGAAGGAAAAGGGGAAGTTTATGCTTTGGAGCCCACAACTTCAAGGCCAGCTGTGCAGGACAAAGGGAATTTTATTTTGAAAGGCTCGCTGCAGATTCATGGTATGTCTATTAACGTTCTATTTGATACTGGAGCATCTTATTCTTTTGTTTCTCGATGTTTTCTCCTTAAGGGTTGCAAATCCTATAGGGAGGTATGCAACGCTTGGGATGAGGTGTGACCATTTAGAGTTTGATTTGCTAGGCCATACTTTTGAGTGTTGTTTGCATGTGTTTGACTTTAGGGGATTTGGGATCATCCTTAGGATGGATTGGTTAAGTAAATATGATGCTAGGATATTTTTCCATGATAGGAAAATATCACTTGGTCACCCGAATTATAGTGATCGGATGGTTTATACCGTAGAGAACCCTAGTTGTGAAACGAATGCTTTATTGGGTACTATGGAGTTGGAGGATGAGTTGCATTAAGTATTTGTATTTAGAGAGTTCACAGATGTGTTTAAGCCGGTAACTGGGTTGCCACCGAAATGAGCCATTGAGTTTCGGATTGATTTAATGCTTGGAGCAGAACCGGTGAGTAAACCGCCAAGTAGAATGGCTCCCAACGAGATGAGAGAGTTGAAGGTATAATTGGTGGATTTGGAAGGCAAAACTTTTGTCCGACCAAGTAGTTCGCCATGGGGAGTTGCCGTTGTATTTACTAAGAAGACAAACAGATCATTAAGGCTGTGTATCGATTATCGTAAGTTGAATGAGAAGACGATAAAGACGGATATCAATTGTTGAGAATTGACGATTTATTCGATCGATTAAGTGGAGCCAAGGTATTCTCTCAGTTGGATTTGGCGATGGGATTTCATCAGCTTAAAGTGGCGAAGGATAGCATTTCTTTGATGGCGTTTAGGTCAAGATATGGATCGTATGAATGGTTAGTTATGTCCTTCGGACTAACTAATGCGCCGACAATCTTTGTGGATTTGATGAATAGGATTTTCTGAGAGCACTTAGATAGATTTGTGCTGGCCTTCATAGATGAAATTTTGTTATACTCTAAGGATGAGAAGGAGCATGAAGTTCATCTTTGAGTTGTGCTCGAAACGTTGAGGGAGCATCCATTGAATGCTAAGTTTTCGAAGTATTATTTTTGGAAGAAGGAAGTGAAGTTCCTTGGTCATGTCGTCTCATAGAAAGGGTTGTATGTAAATACAACTAAGATTGAGGTGGTGAATAATTGAAAGAGACCCGAGATGGTGACCGAGATTAAGAGCTTTCTTGGGTTGGCTGGATATTATCGAAGGTTTGTAAAGTATTCTTCACGGATAGCTGCACCAATGACTAAGCTTACGTGAAAAGATGTGAAATTCGTATGGACTGCTAAGTGTGAGGAAGCATTTCAGACCTTGAAACACTTATTGACCCATGCACCGGTGTTAGTGGTTTCAGAGGGGAGTCAAGATTTGGTTGTTTATACTGATGCGTGTGGAACTAGATTGGGAGCCGTGTTGATGAAAATGGGTAAAGTGATTGCTTATGCTTCTAGACAGCTTAGACCACATGAAGCTAGGTATCCAACACATGACTTGGAGTTAGCTGCCGTCATATTTTCTTTGAAGGTGTGGAAGCATTATCTTTTAGGAGAGTGACTTGAGCTTTATACTGATCGTAAGTCGTTGGAGTACTTGTTCTCTCAGAAGGAGCTGAACATGAGACAGCAGAGGCGGTTGGAGTTTATTGCTGCTTATGACTTTGGAATTGAGTACACACCCAGAAAAGGAAATAAGCTGGCGGATGCACTTAGCCGGAAACATCAGAATGCAGTATTGGCTATGATTGTCGAGTGGAAATATTTGAAAGCATCATCAACTTGTAGTGTGCAGTTTAGATCCGGGGAAGGTTCTAGTACCGGAAGTGCTGTATTATCTTGTTCAGAAGTTAGACCGGTAATGTTCAAGAAGATAGCTTCTAAGCAAGAGGAGGATTCAATTTTGGATAAACTAATCAAAAGGTTGAGGGAACGGAGAGCGATGACCTCAGCCTTGACCAAAATAGGTGGTTGAGAAAGAAAGGAAGGTTGTGTGTTTTGAATGCAGATAACATAAGGAATGAAGTTTGGCATGAGTGTTATCGTCCGACGTTCACTATCCATCCAAGAGGAACGAAGACATATCAGGATATGAAGAGAAGTTTCTTCTGAGAAGGTATGTGTTATTGTCCGACGTTCACTATCCATCCAAGAGGAACGAAGACATATCAGGATATGAAGAGAAGTTTCTTCTGAGAAGGTATGAAATGGGACATTGGTGTATGTGTTAAGCAGTGCTTGAATTGCCAACAGGCAAAGGCTGAACATTAGAAGCCTAGTGGATTGCTTCAACAGTTAGAAGTTCCATTGTGGAAATGGGATTCTATCTTTATGGATTTTATTAATGGGTAATAGAGGGAATGAAAGCATATGGATCATAGTAGATGGACTGACTAAGAGTGCCCATTTCATTCCAGTAAAGTCAACCAGGATGGCACCTATTTTGGCGAAGTTGTTTACGAAGAATGTAGCCAGACTGCACGAGATTTCTAGTAATACTGTCTGTTATAGAGATTCTTTGTTTACTAGTGAGTTCTAAAAATGTCTATAGGAAGCTTTAGGAACCAAGCTCAACATGAGTACCGCTTACCATCTGCAGACCGATGCGCAAATGGAAAGAGTTAATAAAATCTTGGAGGATTTGTTAAGAGCTTATGTATTGGATTTCGGCGGATCATGGAAGGACCATCTTCATCTAATTGAGTTCTCGTATAACAATAGTTATCAAACTAGTATTGGGATGGCATCGTTTGAAGCTTTGTATGCAGGACTATGCAAGTCTCTCGTATGTTGGTTAGAGACCAGCGATAGATTGGTTCTTAGCCCGGATATGGTAAAGGAAGCCACGGAGAAGATTGAGTTGATCCGAGTTAGGATGAAGGAAGCTCAAGCTAGGCAGAAAAGTTATGCTGATAGAAGAAGGAAAGATTTGGAATTTTCTATCAAAGACAATGTATTCATTAAGGTTTCACCAATGAAGGGTGTGATTAGATTTGTGAAATCAAAAAAATTAGCGCCTAGATTCATTGAATCATTCCGCATCGCTGAGAGGATCGGGAAACTCACTTATGGAATAAAGTTAACGAGTAGTTTAACTGGAGTCCATGATGTTTTCCATGTTTCTTATCTTAGAAAACGTGTTAGATACCCGGAGACTACCATAACACCTACAGTGTAAAAGATTTAGTAGTAGAAATGGATTTGACCATAGTTAGAAAGTCGATTCAAATTGTGGCCAGAGATGAGTAGAAGTTGAGGAATAAGACAGTCAAGTTAGTAAAGGTTCAGTGGAGTGACGATGATAGAGATTGTACTTGGGAGACAGAGAGCTGAATTAGGGATACTTATCCTAACTTGTCTGATGGTATGTTTTACCTTTGATTGTTTTATTGTGTACCTTATCATAATTTTGAGGACGAAATTCTTTAGGGTGGGGAGTCTATAACACCTTATATTTTTACAACATTATTTAGAATAATCAATTGGGAAAATTAAATAAATAATGTGTAGATTAATAAGTTGATAATTAATTATCTAAGGGTAGTCGTGCCATGTTAATGTGCAAACTAAAATGAAATAACATAAGTTAATGTGTTAGGATGTGAGAAGGGAAATATGGGAAATATGTGGAGCTTGTACCCTAAACCCTTAGGAGATAGATTGCTCACGTTCATTTCACTTTACTCAAACAAAAAATACTAAAGCCTGCCACCGTTATCATTCTCAAGAGGAAGATTAAAGCTAGGAATCAAGAGAAGGAAGATAATCAACTTTGTCAACATCTAACCTCACATCTTATATCTCAAAGCTAAGGTGAATAATCACTACATCCCATTTTCTTTATGTTTTCGATTTTAAGATTAGATTCGAAATGTTTTTGCATGTATATTCCATGTTTTGATGATTAAAGCTATATATATATATATATATGCTTGTTGAAGAGTTATTATGTTCATGTTAAATTTTTATGATATGTTTGACATGAAAACCCTATTTAATGACATCCAAATGCCTTGAAATTTAAATATAGGTCAGAAATGATATTCTAGAGATGGGTTTCGATTCTCATAATCTTTTGAATTAACATGGATTTTATATTAAATTTCTTGTGAAGAAAATTGTCTATCGAGTTATAAATTATTTTCGAATAAAATAATAATTATTTGGAGTTGAAATTTTTATATGTTAGGTAACATATTAAAATAGATTTTCTGGGATTCTTCTAGATTTTTCCTAAGTGTTTTGATGAATATAAAAAATTATTTAAGGTATGGGACTTAAATTTTTTATATATTTAATTAATCAGAAGGAGCATTTTGTAAAAAAATTATCTAAATTTGAAAATAGTGGTAGCACATTTATGAAAAGAATTTGTTAGCCAATGAGGATTTGACAAACAAAGGCAAGTTATGAAAAGTTATCCATTTTAAGTTAAAAATAAAGAAATCATACTTTTAGCATGTTTCGGCCTATTATAGCAGTAAACCTTCCGACCCAGACCTTCCGACAAGGTCAAGAGGTTCAAAGCTTTCGATAAGGTCAAAGCAATGCATATGGTATCAAGTTACTTAGTACGTAACGAAATAGACAAGGTCTAAAGGTTCTTAGTCGAAAGGTTAGTGGCCAAAGAGGTTGGGGTATGTTTGTTTGATAAACAAAAGTCTTTCACCTGCTTTGTTTTTGAATAAGAGCTTTCAATTGGTTGCTTCCGACCAGGTTAAATGTTTAAACAAAGGTTTTTAAAACCTTTCGACACAGTCTAAAGGTTACTGCCGCTTTGTTACCTTTAGACAAAGACGAAAGGTTTACTTGTTTTAAAACCAGTCGCTTTTCTCAATGCTATCGAAAGGAATCTTTCGACGTAGGTGACTTACCCTTGTTTTATAAATTGAAGTATAACCCCAAGTTTTCGAAAGAGTTGTTTTAAAGGATATGCTTAAAGCTTTTAAAGCAGAGCTTTTGACTAAGTCAAAAGGTTGCTTCTAATGACTTCGAAAGGTTTTAAAAGAAGGTTTTCCATTTGTTTTGAATTGAAACCAGTAAGCCTTCGATAGGTTTAAGTAAATAATTTGGAAAGGTTTTAGTTGAAATATTTCGAAAGGTTTGAAGATTGATTTCGAAAGGTTTAATTCAATGGTTTAGAAAGGTTTTGGCTGAATGATTTCGAAAGGTTTGATGATTAGCCACGAAAGGTTTAAGTTCAATGATTTCAAAAGGTTAAAATGAGTGACTGCGAATGGTTTAAATAAATGACTTCGAAAGGTTCTGGTTGAATGACTTCGAAAGGTTTATGTGAATGGTTTCAAAAAGTTTGAGATGGAAGGTTTTCCTAGGTCTTTTAAGGCAATGTTTTAAAGATATTTTAAAGAAGTATGTCCAAAGTTTTATTGTTTTCGAAAAGTTTGATTTTGAAAGGTTTGATATTTGAATTTGAAATTGATGATTTCAAAAGTGTAGAAAGAGGTTCTTACAAATGGTTAAGTGTTTTCATCAACTAAACATTGAGTAAAGAGAATATATAACGTGGTGATATGATTTTGAGCAAAGTATAAATATTATATATTATTCCTTAAGTGAAAATGAGTCAGATATTAGAATACCAGATGCGACTAATATGGGGTCGTGCCCTATACATTAGCTATTAGCCTCAGCTCATTGTTGTCCAAAATACTAGTGTGTAGGGCTTGGTCACAGGTAGACTAAAATTATGAGTACACGCCGAAAGAAATATATGTTGTATACAGATAGGTTATTGGTGAGCCTGAAGAACAATTAGGATCGGGAAGACCTGGGAGATGATGAAGTTAGGGACAAACTTCCAAAAATGAAGTATTTAATAGATAGTTAAGGATTGATAATCCAGAAGAAGAATACCTAACGGGTGTTAGGTTAATTTTGGTTATACTGTCTGGTAGGCCCGAGTCAGCCAAAGGTTAAAAGTTATCGAAACAAAACTTATGTATTCGAAAAGATAGTTCATTATTGCCTGAGATTTATATATGTTTACATAATGATTACTTTACATTATTTAACCATTGTGGATGTAGCAGCATGGTATATGGTTTTATAAAAGGTTTTGCAAAGATATGTTTTAAATGGATGTTAGTAAGGGGAAACCTATTCTGCTAAGCGACGTGGTCTCACTTAACATGTTTAGCTGGGTTGTATAGTATTATTCATACCTAACTTTATGTCTGACTCGAAGTTTATGTTTTCCTCCTTAAACTCTCTGGTGCTCAAAATTAATTTGAGTAGGTTGAGGGATTAAGGTTTTCTTTAGGTTTAGTAGGATGACGAATACAGCTACCGGAGGCATGCAGAAGGCAAACGGACAGCTATTTAGGATTTTCAGTTCTTGTTATGTTTTGATGTATTTCCATTTTGATTTTAGTAGGTCTATTATGATCATATGACTCTGATCAACCAAGGGAGTATATACCATTAAAAAGGAAAAATATAATTATTGATAATAAATGTTTTTTTGCTATATGAGACTAGAAAACATTTCGCATTTATATTTTGAGTGTCATGTCACTAATTATATTTGTAAAAATTGTTTTAACATTTTTTTACTTTAATATAATTAATAATGATATTAGTTTCGAATTATTTGGGAATAAGCTTAGATTTTGTTATGATGCATTTCATAGTTTAGTAATCGATTCTATTTTTACTATATTATATGGGTATTTATGGTTTAAAAGGAATTAAAGGCTTTATAATAATATAAATACTCCAATGGACAATTTAATATATATATATATATATAATTACTTCGTGTTGTGTTAATTGGATTTCAAACTCTAGTTATAATAAAGGCAATAATATTAGTTTCAATGATACCTTAAAAAGATTAAATCTTGTATTAATTTAGTTTAGAAAATTATAATACTTAAAGATAGAAATAACAATAGCACTTAAAATACCTTTAATTGACGTATATGCCAATTAATTCGACATTATATTAAGAAAATTAGTTAGATTTTAAAATGTTGCAATTTTGAAAATTGGTTAGATTTTAAAATGTTGCAATTTTGAATATTGCATTTATCTCAAATCTTATGATATTTATTCTCGATAATAGAAAAAATAGTAATGAATCAAATTTAGATTTCTTGGACGCCTTTAATAATGACACATTTGATACTTCACTATTATTATGATATTAGCCTTGAATCGGAACTCTCATTAATTTGTTTGTTATTATGTAGTTGGATTGTGTTATACTCTTTATTGTTTCTTGCTTGGTTTTAATCATAATATTGCTCATTCTATTGTTTATTAGACCAGTATATTTTTATTATGCACACACACACACATGCGTGTGTGCGTGTGTGTGTGTGTGTGCATACATATATATGCATTGGTCTTACACTTTTGGTTTTGTCTTTTTTGCAGCTTTAGATATGCTCGTTGGACTGGATGGATTTAGCTGATTATGAAGATAAGATCACTCATCTTATTTAATGAATTATAGAGTTGTATTATTTTATTATAGACCATAGCTCTGTAGGATTTGGGTTTTCTTTTATCATTTTTTCACATTGTCTGGGATGTGCAATTAAAGCGCTTAACGGGTCTATAGCGGAGATAAAGTGTGGGAATAACGAAAAAGAGTAGAGGTGCAAAAACCTTTATTATATATAAAACCAAATATTTAAAGTTAATTTATTCTCATTCTCACATCATTTCTGTAGGAAAAAAATACTGTTTAATCTTATATAGAAAAACTGAACAATTATTATGATTTATGTAGAGTAGATTTGGTCACTACAATGTATTTCTAACTTAAGTTGAGCACTTGTGACTTAAAACTAGGATTTACTATAACTTTGTTGATTTGATTTAAATGAGAACTGGTAAAATCAACGCTCGTATATAAATTTTGCTAAAACGGGTGCTAAAAAGCCATGATTTAACGGGCGTGGTAGAAAATAGCGGGGCTGAAAGTGGATTTATTGTTTAATAGTGCATGATTAAAAAAGCATAACGGTCAAAGAGCGCTATGTACTATAAATGGAATTTTAAATGACTTTAGTGGGGCTTTAACTACACTGTTACAGGGAGGATATTGCTATCTGTCAAGCATGTTGACAATTCCTTTTCTAATGAAGAATAAAATACATGAGTGATCTCATCTTTTAATAGAAGATCACTCATTCCTCTCAATACATACATACATACATACATACATATATATATAATGAGAATACCTTCGTTTGAAACATTTGAATTACATATATACCCTTAATAGTTATGGTATTAAATTTTGGACAGTTCTGTCATTTTATCCTCATGTGCCACGAAATACTGTATCTTTCTGTAATCCAACAACAAATTCGCATGTACTGTGGAAATATCATACTTCTTCTTCATCTTCTTTTTGAATGAACAAACTACAGTGATAGATTATAATCTTCGATTCTTAATGAAGGTGTGTTCTTAACTTATTTCTAAATTAAAGCTTTCATTCTACTTAACTTTTGGTAAAGGTGATGACACAATCAAATGCATGAATTATTGGTAATTAACTATTGATCAAAACGTGCAAATATGCCAAATATTTTATCGCTACTTTACCGAATCATGGTCTTCACCGTTTACTAAATCAAACAGGGTCAATGATTTGGATCAAATTGTGATATGTTGTCAAGTAAGTTACTATAATAATCAAGTGCCGAACATATCAACTTCAAGATAAGTTTGTTCTTATGCTTATTCTTAAAGTTGGACACCGCCATCTAGAAGCACGTAATTTGTTACCATGTATTCGAGTGCACATAACTATTTGATCAAATTATTGAGCAAAACTTAACATCATGTTCAACTTTCATTTCTTTAAATTTTCAAAACTTAATATTTTACATGATCATTTCTTTTCTCGAATATTATCTCTGAATGAATTTCCATTATTACTTCTACTTGCATATTTGTATTCTATAAATGTCCATGTTGTGTTATATTTGGATTAGAGTATGTGAGTGTTTCACTTTTTTACTACAGAATTAGAATTTCGATAGGGTGCATATGCTCTATATATGAACTACATGTGGTAATAACACCTATGCATTAAAAGAAGTTAGGCATTGTACTATTTGTGCATGGCATTTATGTCATTTTTCCTATTATGTTGGTTGGAGGTTGTATCAACACTGAAATGGATGTCTTGTTATTTTCAAGGTTATGTTGGGTGTATTCTCACCACCGAACCAAGATAAGACCAACCACACCCACTACCGAACCAAAGCAGGATCGAACACCCCCACTACCGAACCAAGGCATAACCAACCACACTCCACTGACCACCGAACCAACCCACATTTCTCTCACCACTGAATCAACCCACGCGCCATTCACTACCTGACCAAGATCTCAAACCATCACCGGACCGAAACACTACCGAACCCACACGAAGAAGGCCCTACCGAACCAGAAGCATACTACCACTACCGAACCAGAAGCATACTACCCCCACCGAACCAAAGTGAAGAAGGTACTACCGATACAACAATGCCAGGCCAGATCACCTCAGCCCAGGCCCACCAGCAGCTATATACATACAAGACCCCTACCCCCAGCCTCACTCTATAAATAGAGGGGCAGGGGTACAACAATGGCAAACAAGTTTGAGAGCTCAAGCACAGACAGAACTTTCAAACAACTTTCATACACTTGTAATCAAAGCTTTGTACTTGTAATCTGAACAGTGAAAGATAATAACATATGAAGTGGACATAGGCACATTCTGGCCGAACCACTATAAATTTGTGTGTCTTTTACAGTCTAGTTCCTGCTTTTTACATATTTGCATAAATCACTCAAATCGCTAAGAACAACATAAAATCGACTAAGTCATACGACTTGAAAGTATTTGCCCATTTTTTGTGCAAACAGGTTACAAACAAAATGTCGCTATAATGAATTAAAAGGGCACAGGTTATAATGAATCAGATGAGTTGTATACATGCAAGTAGAACTCAAAGAAAATTATATGCAACGAATTAATAACTCTTGTATAAATAAAATGATTACAGTTGTCAATAACTATAAAATAGACAAACATGCTAGTAGATTATGGCTTACAGTAGTGGAGGACACCTTGGCTACGTTGTTATAGGTAAGTCACCTACAATCTCCGATACATGATATTGGTGAACAAGTAAATTACAGTCATGTCGTTTAATTATAGACTTTCGTATTGTTCTTAATATTAAATAAAAAACTACAAATATTTTAGTCAGTGTGATATATTTTGTAAATTCAGATCTTTTGGTATTACCAGCTTTGAAAAAAAATTAATCTCACGATTATAATATAGATGCCATGTATTTTTTTCCTTTGTCATATGGCTTCAAATATTTGATGATGGATTCAGTTTTATACATGTAATCAAAAGATGCTGAAAGCATAGAATATACATTTTTTTTTCAAAAAAAAAACCCATCATTATACTTAAATGCAACTAAATAATTATAATTATGAGTTTCTGAAGTACTTGGTTGGTGCACAAAAACTTAAGATATGTTCTATTATCATGTATTGTTATAATTTTCAATGAAAAAAAAGAGTATAGGTCGCATGTTTTTTTGCAATAAAAAGAAGTTAATGCTCTTTTTTCTTTGCACACATCCAATGGACGAGCCATACATACTGGTATATATATTCAAAATTATTTAAATAAAAAATATATAGTTTATACATGTGTGTGTATTTGTAATATTATATATATAAATATATAAACATACATTTGTATATTTGATGAGCTAACGTTGCTCATTGCGGTGTAAATCCCAACATTTATACACTAACATGTTATACCTCACACAGATTGATAGCAGACACACACACAGACACATATGTATGTATGTATATGATACACGTATATATAAAATATAACATTAAATTAGATAGTATTAAATCAATTTATAAATTTAAATAAAATAAAGATTTTATTTAAAAGAAATTCAGAAATGTTCTAAATAAATTAGTCTTCATAGGCCCAATAAAGACCCAAACTATTAAAAAAATTTGAAATTCACGCATTATTTCTGCTGTGGGCTGACTCGATTCCAACATGTTTAAGCCTCACTTTTTCTGTTGATTTTTTTTTAATTTTAGCTATTGATGTGGACCGCTCGACTCAACTATCCGCATCCTGATGAGCTTGGATGAGATGAGTTTCGATATGTTGTAGGGCCATTTATAGCTCCTTTGGACATCTCGGTAGTTTTTCATATTTTTCACTTCCTCATCGGTGACGGGACGATTTTTTCTCTCATCGTTGCCATTCTCCATTTCTATCTTCAGCTTTTTGTGGCTACCATTCTGCTTTTTTATTTCCTTTCATGCTTATTAATTTTTTTCCAGGTTTTTTGGTAGTTGTATGGGTTCATGGTACTAGCCATTACAAGGCCTGTTGGTACCGACTTGGTAGCTTATTTTTTAAGTGCAAAAAAGCTACATGAGTGCTTTTTTAGGGCATACTCCTAACTCTCTCAGTGATGGCATTTGCTAACACCAGATTGCTTGTTGTTTGATTATCCTGATGGACTGCATTCTGATTGGGTGCATTGGTGTTTCCACGTTCCAACTGGTGTTGTTCTTTAAACTAGGAGGCATGTTTGAGAAAAATGTCTCCCCAAAGAAGCACCAAAAATATTTTTTCAAAAACTGGATAAGCACTTCCAATATGTTTGATGTAGAACTATGAATATGGGGGGATATAACATAATTGTTGTTTTTGAGATTCAGTTGATTTTTAAAGAGAAAATCATAGACAACATATACGAAAAAGGAAAGCAATGAAGTAATGAACATTAGAATTTATAGTGGTTCTGCCAAAACGTGTCTTGTCCATTATTCACTTTTATTATTCCATATAGATTAATAGTAATGATTAGATACAAGAAACGATGATACAGTGCTCAAAAGAAAGTAATATATAGTTCTTGGAATTCATGTCAATTGGTCATGTTTGGCACTCCTTGCTCTCTAAATTGTCTGTCACTACGATGAAAGCTTAAGGTATTTATAGCAGTGAAGATATATAGGCTTTGGGCCAATTGTCCTACAAAAATAAGCAATTTTCTTATTTAACATGTTTTGGTAAGTTGTATTCGTCGGCCATGATTAGTTTGTTGACATTATTATTTGGTAGTGGTGTATCGACTAAGGATTTTTGTTTGGCATAAGCATATCGACCAAGCATTCCCGATCGGTAGAACCTTTTTAAGGAACCAGAATTCTTGTTCGACATAAACTTTTCGACCAAGAGTTCTTGTTCGACTATCTACCGAATGGTTTACTTAACCTTGAAAAAATTTATTTTCATCTACTGGTACTTCTCGTGCAATGACGCTCCAATTACGGACTTCCCATCCAATTTTTTTCTCTTAGCGTCTTTTCGTATTCCCTATTCACTAGATGAAAATGCTCTGTAAGTTTTAGCACCTAGAATGCAATGTTGAAAGTAAATACCATATTGTAATTACATAAGTTTTTATTAACATAACATTTTAGCTACAGGCACAAACCTTTTCTAACGTAGAATGCATGTATCACTCATGTTTTCCACCAATGCTATTTTTCTTTATTTCAACATGTTTTTTGCTGATTGCTTCCAATATAGCTTTAGCTTCAGCCAAAAATTCCTTTGAAAGAATAGACCAAGGACCTATAGTCTAATCTACTACTTAGAATACTTTGTATATGTAAACAAAACTTATATTTCTTCACCCTTCCTTGATTCCGTAAAAAAAAGTGTTAGAAACATTGCTAAAAATAGGCGTGGTGTATACACAAATATGGTAAAAGTTGCAATGTACTGATACAACATAATGACAAACAAATTAATTAAAAAAGGCATACCAATAACATGTTTTGCTAGTTGCTTAACCATTTGTCTACCCAAATGTCCATATCGTGTCTTACCTGAAAAACTGCCACGTAAAGTTAGGAACAACGACACCAAAAAAAAATTATATGAAGATGATGTATAGCATAAATGCAATATCAAAACCGTAGCCCAAGAATTAAGCATGTCACATTGTTCACATTGTACACCAACCATCTATAAGACCAACACAAAGAACTTCCAGAAGCTGTGATAGATTTTAATGTAAGTACTTTGAAAAAAATCGACATCCAGAAAACAAATTAATGCCATAAAAATATAAAAACTCATAGAACGCTTCTAACAATAAATATACTTGTAAAAAAAAATAGTATACAAAAAAATAGCAGCTTATCGTTAAGTTCTAATTCATTCAACTAATGATCTTGTTTCAAAAAACTAAGCATTGATTTCATTAGTCCAAATAGATATAGCATTCCATTATGAACACATAACGTTATATAATGGTTGTATAATAACAATTATAAATGGGTTTTTAACACACAGCAAAGGATCGATGTAAAAACAAAATGAATATATCCAGCAGGGTAAAGGTGCAAAAAGGAAAATAAAACTAATTGTGGCATAATGTCATTGACAATGTTAGATAATAAACATATAAAACATGTTACGGTATATCTTCATGGAAAGTACTAAACAGTGAACATATGCATGATACAATAAACAGCAAGATGAAGGTTTTCTAGGATTTCAGGTTTGAAAGAAAAAGAAATGAATTATATAAATACATAAACGCACACATACACATGTACACACAGATATTGATATTTGAAAACCAAATTCAAATAAAAAGCAGGTTAAGAAAAGCTCGTATAATATAAATGATTTAGCTAGTTAGTAGATAAAAATGTTAATTTCATGATTCAAATCACATAGGTAGTAGAAATTAATATCATGGTTCAAAACTAGTCAACCTTTTAAAAAAAACGAATTAAGCGTAGTTACATCAGGAAAACTCGGCATTATAATCATTTGAAGGTGGGGATATGTATGCTTTCACAATGGTCAAACTGAAATTGATTCGATTCCTAATATTACTAACAAACATGATGAAAAAATATGCCTCTTGTTTGTAGAGTATCATTGCTCACATATAAATGTAAGGATTTTTCATTTTTCTACCGTGTACATTTAGTATGAATTTTTCTAATGCAAATCATCAATGAATATATATAAATGTGTGTGTGTGTGTGTGTGTGTATTATAGAGTTGTTTTGCATCCATTTCGATTTCTGAAGCAACCTAAGGGAACAAAAGTAAAAGATTACACAGAGGAAGAATATGATATTTTGAGAAGAATAGAATATTTTGAGAAATCGGCCCAAGTTCTCCTCTGCAAACACGTTAATTGTTCCACGAGTCAGCTAACATTATTATAGGTTCAACAAATATAGTCAAATGCTATTAGTCTAGAGATGCTTAATTTGAAAAGCGCATAAAGAAAAATATAGATGGTTTAATTAATAACCACTGAAAAACATTATGCAAAGATAATTTTATGTTGGAAGCATGTTTAAAGATAAAATAAAATGAACAAGTAAATTTGATATTCATCTAACTATATATGTTACATCATCTTCCTCTTGAAGATTCTTTATCTTCATTAAACCTTTAAGCTTAAGAGTTCTAAAAACCATATCCAACAATCAATTGACTTGCATTATTGTTAAGTGATTCGACTTTGGTATGAGAGATCATAAGTTCGAAACTTGCATAGCATGATTCGACCATTTATTGACATGTGATATGTTGTCTCAGTGACATATTGTATATAAAGTACCATTTCAAAAAAATAAAAAACAGTCGATTGACAATTATACACTTCAAAGATGACATATGTGTTATTGTTTCGAAAGCCTACTATGGAGACGAATTCTATGAATTACCAAAATTTTAACATAACAAAAAAGCCATCGTCTCTGACTCCATTAAGGCTGTGTTTGGGTCTTTATATAATAATGCACATCATTCCCTATACATAATGGGTATTTAAAGAGAAATTTGAAATATTTAAATTTAACATTTAAATATTTTGAATTGTAAAATGTTTGAAATAAGAGAAATTTGAATACTAAAAAAATAAAATTTTAAATTATTTGCTTTGGAAAATGAAGTTTTTAAAATGATTAATTACAGAATTTATATGTTTTGAATCATAATTTTCCAATGCAATGGTTTTTTAAAATTTTTGGATTTTTTAGTTTGAAAAATAGTTTCAAATTTTTTTTAACTTTGGATTGAAAAATTAATTTTCAAATTATTATATTATAAAAACTAAAATTTAAAATGCATGAATTTTCAAATTTGAAAATTTGAGACGTATGGCATTTTACAAGTTTGGATTTTCAAATTTGAGTCTTTTAAATTCCAGAATATTGAAAGTTAAGTTTGAATTTTGAATTTACTATAGGTTTTAAATGTTAAAAAATTTGAATTTATTATAATTTGTAAATGTTAATGATAGTATAAATGGAAGATATAATCATTCAACTTTCGAAACTACTAACAAACAAAAATAAAATGTTGAATATTTCTAAATAAGTAGTTTAAATCAAAACATTGATGGAAAAAAAAAACAGAATTATTAAAATGCCTGAAATCCCTCTTGGTAAAATCCAATGTTTATAATCCGCAAAAGAAAGAAAAACGAAAGCAACAAGAAAGGAAGGAAAGAAAAGAAAACATAAAATCCACGGATCAGTTTCTGTAACCATTTCACACATCCCCTCTACAAGTTAATTCTGATCATTAGTTTTATATCAATTTATTATTGATAAATTCTATTCCAACCCACAAAATAACTTAGCAGCCCTTCAAAATTTAAATTTTTTGCAAACCCACATAATTACTTAGTAACCTTTGTTTTTCCAAAATTACCCTAACTATTATCGAAAACATTCCGTATGCACAAAAAAAAAAGCGAAAGACGCGAAACAGTCCTCACCGCATCTCTTTCTCGCGCCTTGAACATCTACAGCAACAAACGGAATAAGTATCAAATGCTAAATGTTAAAAAAAACAAAAAACTGAACAACCATACAGGATGACTACGGAGTTAGTGTCAATACCACGCTAAAGTTCTGCATGGTTGTGTACATTATTATGCAGTATATTCGCACGGTCATGCCACGAACCTAGTAGTGATCCTGTGTGAATTACCACCAATCTCTGTAATCGACAGCCTACGTCGTATTTATAAAAAGTTAAAAACTTTTTAATTTTTTCTTGAAATTATCTGCTATGATTGCGATTATTATTTAATAATATGAAGTGAGCCATTCAACAATTAAATCAGTGAGCCAATCAACAATTAGATCAGTTGATGTAAACCGAGATTGAACTGAATACAAGTGGACATTGAAAATGAGATTGTGAAATTGAGCTGCACACAGACCCTAAATCATGAATTCTACGCATGTGAATCATCATTCTTAATACCTGTGTTACTGACAGCAAGAGTTCAATTGACAGGCAACGAAACAAAGTTCAATTGAACAATAGTGTTCAACAGCTCTTTGGTGTAGCCTGCTTTCCACCACCGTGGATCGAACAACAAATCCAACGGTGAATAATCACCAATATATACGTAAACAAAAGATCCAGATCAACTAGCATCATATATTTTTTTCAGTTCCGATTTGATAACTTGAAATAATGAAAGGCAGAGGGATGTTTCGCATAATTTGAAATGGAAGATACCACCTATCATTTGAAATTGAACCGCAACATAAACAAAACATAAACCAAACTAAAGGATAATAAACTAAGGTGCACATCACCATCCTATCATTTTGGTCTTAGCCACCCTACAGGTCTCAGCCGTTATGATATAGAACATAGAACCCAAAGCAAACTCTTTAAGCCCTAAATCAACAAAAGCAATGAAATTTCACATTTTTCACAAGAACGTTTGTTAGAATTAGCAGGGCAGAATATGCAAATTAACAGCACATAAAAGCTGCAATGTTATATTTATCCGAACTCAGAAAGACAGATGCTACATAAACACACTTCAGACTCAACATACACACACCATTACATAATTAACCAGCGTACACCAGAAGGATCAAAACAAGTTGGGATTTGAAAAGCAAAACCTGGTACAGTAGATTCAACCATCAATCTTGATAGCCTTAACCTCAGGTTTCTTCACTTCTTCCTTGGGCACAGTGACGGTAAGAACACCATTCTCCATGGTCGCCTTCACTTGATCCATCTTAGCATTCTCTGGCAGCCTGAACCTCCTTAAAAACTTACCACTGCTCCTTTCTATCCTATGCCATTTGTCGTTCTTTTCTTCCTGCTCCTTGCTCCTCTCCCCGCTTATCTGAAGCACGTTTCCTTCCTCCACTTCCACTTTCACTTCTTCCTTCTTTATTCCCGGCATGTCCGCTTTGAATATGTGTGCCTCTGGTGTTTCTTTCCAGTCGATGCGAGTGTTGGCAAGAGCAGCAGTCTCGCTGCTCAAGGAGGTGCCACCTTGAATGTCTTTGCCGAATGGCCAGTCTTGGAATGGATCCCATACGTCAAGCGAAAATGGATCAAACACGTTGCTCCTTTGTCCAAAGATGCGTGGAATCAATGCCATCTTTAAGCGAACTGGACAAGGGTTTGGAATCGAAAAGCTTGAAATTGCGTCGATTGCTCTACTTGCGTATTATTCTCTGATGAGGAAACCTTCGCTAAGAATCGGATTATATAACCGATGAAATGGAGGCGCCTTGAATTCTCTGGAGAGGGCATGGATGTCGTTTTGAGGATATTCTCGAAGGAAATATGTTGTTTTCTTCTTGAAAGTTCTGGCGTTCCTTTGTACTCTTCTAAGAAGCTTTAAGCCACTTGCAAATTTAATGGGCTGATTCTTCCGGGAAAGTTGGGCCTTCGGGCCTAAACGTGTATTTTTTAAGCTGCAGCCTTAATCTTTAAATAAATTGTGTTAATCGTACTTCATGAGTTGAACTTATTTGAATATTGAACTTAACTTTTGAATATTATCAAGTTTGGATGAGGGTTAAAGGTGAAATTGGATATGATTGTATATATTATTAGTTGTACCCTTTGATTTTCGTTACCGTTAGCGCGTTATCTTGCTTTTCTCCTTTTTAACAATAAAATAACAATTATACAAAAATTTGTTTTATTATTCGAGAAATAAAATAAATTTATCTTTTTTTGTTAATATGAATATATCATGCATGTAGAAACTGATATACGTTGGTGATTTATTAGTTGAATTAACAAATTTTATTTAATGGATTTCGTTTAAATAATTAAAATTTAAAATGGATGAATTATGGAAAATGACAAACTTTGAATAAGAAAAATTAGGCTAAACGACTTCAAGTTTTTTTTTAAACTGAAGGACGGATTGTTGTAATAATCAGCATTATATTCAATGTTTACACTATTCAAAATAATTATAAAGCAAGCATGAAATTAACGAGTTGTGTGCTGAAATTTCACTGATATGCATTTGCGAGCGGCTTATGCACTTGGATTATGTTTGTGCATTCATCAAGCATGAATGAAGTACTCCGCTTTATTCTTTTAACGTCATCAAGGTAATTTGACGCATTCAAAATTAATATAATTAGAATTCGGATTGAGGAAGAGAAATCAAATCCGTTTTAACTTTTCTTATGAAAGATTTTCTTTGTGCTGAATGTGCGTGTTTCGCTCCTTCCCTGAAACTAACTTCGAACTTCCAAAAGTGACATTTCTAGCCGTTGCTCCAATTCAGTTTCTTATTATTGGTCAGTTTAATGACCTTGTTCACCGATTCCTTCTGTTTGTTTTGCTTAATAGCAAATTGTAACTAATGAGGATAGGTGTATAAATAATAGACATAACACGTAAGGGAAACCAATTGGCATAAACTAGTGTTATGGATATGTAATTTTCTGGTCACTGGACATTAATCTGACCCCATCCTCGTTATAATCCACATGATTGATTCGAAAAGACAAGTATTGGTAGAATGCTGGAAGTATGGAAGGAAAGATTTCCTCTTGCATGCTCTGCACTGATAAGGGAGCTAGATATCCAAGGAATGATATTGATTCTAAGCTGTTATTCTTAGTCAGTACATATATGTTTTATTATAATTTCTTATTCCATTACTAGTCCTTATTGATAAATCTCTAATATTCCTATGTTTATTTCATGTTACCAAAATCAAAGATCTATACCCTAATGGACTTTGATTTTTCAATTTAGTTAAAAAATCGGGCCTATTAGCGTTGTTACAATATGTATGTATATTACAATTCCCGTTGTGATATCAATACCTTTGTCATCATTTACTTGTACATGTTCTTGATATATGAGCTATTTAATTCTAGAACTCATGTATATTACCTTGCATCGAGATGAGATAAGTATAATTTTAGACGTATCTAGCTATTGAAAGGTGTGATACTTTGAAAATTTAAGCAAAAAGTTTAATAAAAGAATTAAATAAAATAAAACAATGGCGAAAATATTTTCACAAACGTTCGAATTTAGCTACAAAAATTGAACCATTGTATTCGTAGCGATTTTTTGAATAATTTCCATATATAACACTTTTGTAATCAGAGTTAATATGGAGGAGTTACGAGCATTTTAAAATTTGAAAATGAAATAAATTAAAAGTATAAAAACTTTACCTAATTAAAGACATCCAATGGTCGACCACTAGGGTCCATCGGTCGACCAATAGCGGTCGACAGGTCAATATAAGCGGTCGATTGGTTGACGTTGATGGTAACAGATTCGAGAAATAAATGGATGAGCGTGATTGACCAAAAGACTTTACCTACGTGCAAAGTAGACGATGAGCATCCAAGATGAAAGAAAATATTCTGCCAAGTGCTCTGTATTAAAGTAAAACCCTTATAAATATATACCTAACCCAAACCTTAAGTCATTAGAAAATTGTGAGTATAAAGAAACTCTATCAAAATCTCTTCTTCTCTACTTATAAAATTTCTTTAAAAATAAAATAAAATTAAATAAGAAGTATACAAGAAAATCGGATCAGATCAAGGAAGGGGAAAGCTATGAATATCGAATTCCGAACAGAAGATAGGATTAGAGCTTGGATCCAAGATAAGTATGAACATTTTAATAAGTTTGATTAATTGTAGTTAATTTTAGTTTGCACTATCTGACCAAGGATGTTAGTAATTAAATTGTAAACCCTACTTGTTCATACCTCAATATGATGATAAATTAAAAAGATGTAAACCTATTAAATAAGAATAAATGTAGATTAAATCCATGTTTAAATCAAGTAAAAATCCCTATAAATTGTTAATGATAAGTTAAACTAATATATTTAAACTTGTGTAAATCTATGAATTTAAATTAAATGAGAAGTAGGGTAAATTGAAAAAATTGTATTATTGTAAATTGAAAGTTAGAGTTCATTGTCGAAGTCCCAATACTGAAGAAACTAACACAAAATTTAAATTAAATAAATCTTAAGCAAAACCCAAAATTTTACGATCATTCAACCCGAACGGTAGACTACAAGCGATTGACCAATAGGATATATCGATCGATCAATAGATGACCCATATGCATAATCTGAACCTTGGCCTATGGCGCAGGTTCAAAATAAAAATATTAGTAGTATGTATAAATATATTATATACATAAGTGGATGTTAAAGAAAGTAGAGAAGCTGGTTCCTTTTGAGACGATGCTAGGACGTTATGTGGTTGGGTGTATGTTATTTACTCAATATAGGATCGATTATTTAACTTGGAGCGATTCTCTCGCAAATTGCACTCATATGAGGTTCTACGATGGACGCATAGCACTAATTAGTGTTAATGAAGTATGGGGGACCGACTTTGGATCGGTATGTCGAGAGTGTAGGTTGTTACATTTGGTATTAGGGCTAGGTCTAAAATATCTTAAGGAAAGGGTGTATTGAGAGGGCGTACTTGAAAAAGTTTTCGAAAAAGAATAGTTTCTCAAAATGTTTTTCCATAAAGTTTTTGAAATGGGTTTTTTCAAAGTATGTGTGTGTGTGTGTATATATTTTCGAAAAAAAATTATACAAGCACGATCTCTCTCTTATCCTTACATATGCTATATGTGAAAAGTTGCTAATAAAGTTCTTAAAAATGATGGATAGAAGATAGCTATCCTACAGGTTTGGGGTCATGCGACGTCACCGAGATTCCAGGCGTGAACGTCCCGATTTGGTTCCGCTGGTATCTTCAAGCGTGGGGACAAGCCGAGCTTGATCCCGTTGGAGTACCTACGTGGAGAGCGATAGGTGCAATTCCTACCGACCCACCCGCCATCAATTTTGCTAAGTTATGCAATGGTTTTTCGAGCCTTAGAGGAAAGCCGTATATGGAGATTGAGTCATATGTTGATTCGAAGGAATAGATTCATAATTGTGAGAGGAATTTTGGGTTGACGAGTCTTGTTGATAAGGTGAGGAGGTAGCTAGCTACTTGATAGTTATGAGGGGAGGCCCTGAGTTGGTAGGAGGTAGTTGAGACATAGACTAATGGAGGAGAGATCATTTGGGTGGGTTTTAGAGATATTTTGAGATATAATTTCTATCTAGATCTGAAGAGGGAGTATAGTTAGAGAACTTTATTCATCTAAAGCAAGGAGGCATCTCACTAAAGTAGTATGTCAATCAATTCAATGAGTTGGCTAGGTTTGAGATAGAGTTGATCAATACCCCACATAAAAAGGCTATAAAGTTTGCTAAAGGACTAAACCAACCCCTTCAAGGTTTAGTTCTAAATCATATTCTCATGGGTGCTACATATAAGGGTGTTTGCATCAAAAATTGCACAAACACCCGATAGAGATTTTATAGAGGAATAAATGAAGAATAATAGATGTAAACAAAGAGAATATACCAGTAAAGTAACAAGGAATAAGAAAATAACAGATACACAGCAATTTATGGTAGTTCGGCATTGTTTTCCTACATCCACTTTGAAGAGATAACTTCACTAATCAATTTGTAAACTAAGTACAATAGAGATCAGATTAGAATCCTTAGTTATAAAAGAGTACAAAGCAATACGCAACGTAAATAGTCCTGAAAATGAACAATCAAGTTTGTATTTATAGAGGATGACGATAAAATATCTTCTTGAAAATTCGACAGAAGGATCTCCAGAGCCATAGAGGCCCATAGAAGGGATCGCGTGGCCCAAATCCCAAGATATAGGGATCAAGGCCAATCTCTATTTTGGGAGGAGTTAGGAGGTTTGGTCCCTATAGAAGCTTTTCCATGTTGTAATATACTTAGCCTCTAAGTTTCATGCTAATTAGATTAGTAGAACTTAAGTTACTGATCAATCTTTTTTGCAACATGTTGTGTAGCCTGATTCTGGTCGATCCCTCTAGAGAGAAGAGGGTCGATCCTCTTGCTTGCTCCTTTTGGGGTGAGATACCTATTGTGGAATCCCTAGGGTCCCTACATCATGTTTCCAAAATTTCATAGAGATATCGACTGTTTTCCATTGAGTGGCGCTTGCTTAGCTGAAGTAATCCAATCTCTTTGGTTAAGAGGTATCATACCCGATCCCTTTTCTAGATTAGACCATATTCCATACTTAGAACGTTCTGTATATAGCATATCTCTTGATTGCGTTCGATTACGACTTCATACTACCATCTATACTTGATTTCTGGACCCCACAATCATTACTCTGTGCATACTGGCCTTGACGACAGTCAAGTCTAATTTGTCCAGTCGGTTCTAATATAGCCGGTCAAAATGCCGAAAAACACTTGCCCCCTAAAGTTTTCCTTTTGTTGAACATGACGTGCTTTGAATTGAAGCAAGTTAAAGTCGATGAAAAGTAATCCATCTAGTTTTCTGAATAGTCGCTATCCTTCTATTGAATTATTTTCCCAAAGCGTCGTATCTCTCTTAGATTATCATGATGCTTCGTCGATTTCCAACAGTATAAATTCAAAATTATATCAATTGCTATTATGTCCGGTTCTATAGGGCTAGTAAGCTTTGGCTATCCGATTCAGTTTGAAAGCTTCAGGTGAGAATTCAATTTCTGTCGATTTTAAAAATTGAATTTTTAGAATATATACGTGCATGTTTAGGTATACGTTCTTGTCGTTGGCTCCTGGATGCGTTTGCACGCTCATGGGTTGTCGCTAATTTTCATTGAATTAAATGCAATTTCATTGCATTTATGTTTTTTTTTTTAAATAATAGGGATCGAAAATTTTCTAACTGATCCATTTTCCCACTTTTCCTCCTCCTTTTTTATGTGTACATGGACACATAGGGAACAGAAGGTTCCCCTTTAAATAGGGATCGTATCCAATCCTTTTGTGAGGACTTCTGGCTTTATGAAGTTGAGTAAGCAAGCCAATCCCTCTAGCCTCCTATATAAACTAATATTTTCCTCTCCATCCTTAACTTTATTTTTTCTTGCTTTCATTTCCTTCAACACCGAATCCTCTCTTCCTACCTTAGAGTCGACCTCTTTCTTCCTCCTTTCGAAACTATCACCATCTCCATCATCTAATTCACTACCCTCTTGAATTCGAGAACATTACCTAGCACTCACCTCGAATTGAAATCCATCCCATCTTGCGCATGACAATCCATACTCTTTTACATATGGATAGTTTTTTATTTGCATATGATTTTGTTTCATGATGAAATGATTGGTTCGGTCGTGCCATGGGTCGAATTAGTGAAGAAAAGGAGAAGGTGGCGATGTTGGGTTCGTTGAGGTGGTAGAAGAGAAGGAAAGGAGTGAAGCATGAAGGAAGTACATGGATCGATTGTGTGTCGTGTACGAAGCATGGAGGGATCGATCGTGATGGAGTATGGAGGGACCAATTGTGGTGGAGTATGGAGGGATCAGTCACCGATGTATATCGAGGAGAGGGATCGGTATTGCATGTTGCTTGAGGGATCAAAGTAAAGTTTAAGGGAAGTGTGAAAATGGCTAAGTTAAAGGATCGGTGCGGATGCAAGTCATAGGGATCGGTTAAGTTGACTAAGCATAAGGATCGGCTATGAATAGGGATCGGTCATGTTGGATCGGTTACTTGCTTTATGAGAGGGTTTGACTATGGGGACTTAGCCGATTTCAGGCCCTTGAACCAAGTTTGAACCCTTAAAAAACCACTACATAATGACTTGTACGAACAATTAGAACTAATCCAATCTTAATGAACTCAAACATATGACTATAACAAACAGCATGACTTGGATATCCAACTTTGAATGTGAAACTGAACAACTAAACTTCTGGGACTTTGATATGGACAACAACGTAGCGTAAGTATTTCAGTAATGAACTTTATACTTCAACAAGTCGATAGTCGATCCCGAAGCTTACACAACCGATTAATGCAAATGTTAGTTGAGACAATCAGCGATGACGGTCGTTCTTGTCGTAATCCAAAGTCTCGTCACTGCTTTTGCTTTTAATTTGGAACTGTTTATCTTTGCACTGCACAACATTGCACCACACTAGTTTACACTTAGCACGGGGAGGCAAGTAAAATTTTCTAATCTTGATTATCTGCTGAGTTTAGTTGATATGGGCTCTAGACTTTGAGGATGTTTAGCCACAATATCTTATAGAAAACGTTCATCGCATAACAATCCAGGTGCCGAGTCGAGTTCTATGACTATATCCGGTAGACTTTCTCCTGAACATCAAACCGAGAAACTGAAGAGTTTCGGTTCATTGGTCAACCTTTTCTCTGGCATTCCCATCCTTCTGGTGGAAGAGATAATCCCGCCCCTAACACTTTAGAGGGTGTTGCATTTTTAGATAATCCGATGGATTCCCAGGGCTTCGGAATTGGTGAAACTACTCTCCGTACGCTATGTTCTAAACATAGGATTCCATCTAGAGATGTTCCAGTCCCTTCAAGGAACGAAAGAGCCCTCTTGCCCCCAGAGGGGCATATGACATGTAATAAATTTATGTGTTAGGCCGGATGTGTGCCGCATTTTAATTCATTTATCCAAGAGATGCCAAATTATCTGGGAATAGCTCCTGCTTAGCTTCATCTGAATAGCTACGTTTTTCTTCACGACACCTTTTTATTATTTGTTCATTTCTATTGTGTCCACCATCTCCTGAAGACATCCGGATCATCCACAACTTTAAGTGATAGACGGGAAGTCTTTCTTATACTTTCGTCGAGCGCATTCCCAACTATCAAGTTTTTACCGGTGCTTTGAATAAGCTCCGTGTCTTTAAGCACGAACGCTTCTATGTTCGTTGTCCACTAGGCTTTGTGGGGCGATGGTTGGAAGGACGTAAGTGTTGCCCTCACTTTATTTTCAAATTCTTAAGTCTATGTCATATCTTGAACTAACAAATACTCTAAAAATTTATAGGTATTCATCCATGACCCAAAGGAGATAATTATTCAAGGGCGGTTTCTGCAATTCAAACTACCCCAGTTGAAGACAGGGACATTAGAACACTCTTAACTAATGAGTGATTACCTCTTTTTGGTCTTCTGGGAGAGGGTTGCTGCATCAGACTTCCGGGAAGCATTGCACTGGGAAGGAATGTTGCAGAACAAGAAGGCGGCACTGATAGACCTATCGTGCCCCTAATTGAGGAGGGTTAGGACAACTTTGAAGAAGGTGAAATTTGAAGTGATGAATCCAACAGGCTTGGCAATGATGATGTAGGTTAAGGAAGCACGCCTGTGGTCGAATCATCACATGGCACACAATCTCATGTGTCGATAAGAAAAGAAAATCTAGCGTACAAACTCTATATGAGAAAACTGCTAAAGTCTGAGTTCGACATCACCTCTATTGAAGAAGAGTCTTTCTCTCAGTCTTTAGAAAGTTCGATGAAAGGATTCTCGAGTCTCCTGATCACTGACGATATTAAGACCTTTGACTTTCCCAAATTAGTGTTGGGAGGCTTAATTCCTCCACCAGGACTAGTGATGGCACTCCTCCCATTAGAGAATCACTCCTATGAGCAAGGCCATAGTAACTGTCCATCGATGGGACACTAAGACACTCACAATCATACACACTTCACTGCATGATTTTTTTCTATCATTTATTTGATGGTTACATATATTCTCTTGTTTGGTTTGTAGGTTCGATGTGTCATTCTCATGCCTTTGATCGCTTGAGAGGCTCCTTAGCACAATATGGATCCATTCGTGGTCCAGACTCGGGCAGGCGTCAAGAAATAAATGATAGCCTAAAAAGAATTCATCATTCAAGGGAGTCTTCATCCTCTAAACACAAGTCCAAATCTCAATTATCTCATCAGGATGTTTAGCCCAATCTTCCTATACATAGTGATGATCATGCCTCTTCTCATGTTCCCTAAATTGTTGTGCCACTCAACCAACATTCAGCTTCATCTAGTTCTCGACAGCCTCGCGATCCTTGGTCGAGCTAACGTCCAATGGTTACTTCTGATCCATGGTTGACTACTACAGCTCCTATAGCCTCTACACCAAAACAATTGGCCAAGGTCAAATTTCCAAAAATCTGCTTTGATGGGCTAAAGTTTCTTCCTTCTATCCATACAATTCTAGAAAGTGCTAAAGCGAGTTAGTTGGCATGCATCAACGACATTTTTGTGCACCATGATGCATTTTAACACTTAGCTGAGAAAAACTTCGAGGTGTTTATTGAAATGAAACATGAAATTGATCATTTTAAGATGGAGATGATCCATGATAAAGACATAATCAAACACCAAGATGAGGAGATCATGGAGTTGACCACGAAGTTAGCTGCCACAGAGAAGAGTACTAAAGAAACATTCGAACTAGTTAATCGTCTGGAAATGGCTCACAAAAAAGAAGCTGGACGCTGTCCTTAGCCGCAGTAGTGTGCTTGCCATGGAGAAGGACATACTGCAAAAGGAGGAAGACATTCTAGCCCACAGCATTATGGAACTCGAGGAGCTTCTTAAGAAAGAGAAGGAAGAAAAACTTGAGGCTCGGGAGGAGTCCCAAAAGTATTGTGAAGAGGCCGTCGAGGCTCGAGAGTTGGAAATTAAACTTGATGAGCTGCTCGCTCAAACCAAAGCCTTCAAGGAAGAGGCAAGGGAAGCTAGCCATAATGAAGTTAGAGAGAAAATTGAGGCCCAGTTGAAGGATGCTAAAGAGGCTGGCCGGAATGAGATTAAGGAGATATTCGATCCTTTGATTGTTGAATACAATGTCAAGGTCCTAATACATTGTGACTTGAGGTTTCTTGGAGAGGGCAACCTCGAATCGTTTGCCTACGCTTGGGAATATATCGTTGAAACTAGGAAGAAAGCCTTTGGCGAAGCTGATTTAAATGAGGAAAAACCGGTACGAGAGATCCTTCATGAGAACGAACCTTTAGATATTGCTACTGCAAGGCACCGATACTTTGATATTTTGGCACCCTCTAGCAAAGGTAAAGACATTGCTAAGGCCTATGAGTTCAATCCCAAAGATTCCCCTTCACTTCAACTAGCCGGAGCATCAGTCTCATTTGGCCCGGGACAATATCAGAGCTATGATCTGGATAGACCCAGTTATAAGTCAAAGGTGTTGACTCCTATTCAAGAAGGGAGCACTCCAGCAACAACTGAAAGAACAGGTATCCCACTCTATTCTCCATTACCCGAGAGGTTTCATTCTTCATGCCCAATATTTCTGGGCTTATTTACATGTTTCCCATAAATCTGGAGGTCTTTTGGCTCCCAGCCAAACTTCAGGAAGCGGTGTTGCTAAATAGCAACAACCGACAATCACTGAAATCCCGATGGCAACTGACATTCCAAGCCGCGATGCTTAAGTTATTGGAGCTCTTACTGATAAAAAGGCCGATGACCAGCCACTGCAAACGAATCTGATGATGTTATTATCATAGGTGGCTTTGAACACACTGATGATCTCAGCTTGAAGGGTTGCATCGAGAGGGAGGAATCAGTGAAGAAAAAAGCTAAATCTGAACTGTTGATGTAGACGTCGACGATCCAAATCTCATCCCACTGGAAGTCATTCAACCCGGCAGGTCGGTTCCCAGAGGAATCCTTCCAACATCTGAAAGCCTCCTGTCAAAGGTGGTAAAGGAAGTGGTAAAGGATCGAAGAAAGGAACAGGCAAAGGCTCGAGTGGGTCAACCCCAAAGAAACTCTAAAGGGAGAAGAAGTAAAAGAAGTAGCCATCACGTTGGCTTAGTTCGTATATAGCTTGTGTAGCTATTTTTCTTTTTATTGACCGTATTTGTGTGGTACATCCTCTGCTTTTGGATAAACTTATACTATGATTTCCAAGTTTAATGTGTAAATAATAGTTCTTTATTTTCTATTGAAATCTTATGTGAACTTTTTAAAATAGTCGGGTCATTACTTTTTCATTAAATGTACTTGTAATTCATTGCTCGTTGATTTAGATAATCATCCACTAATTTTACTCAAGGCCCCCATATGGCCACGGCCTCAAGTTGTACCAATCGCTGGGTTCGAGCAGTAGTGCTACACTATTGAATTTAGTAGTTAATTGATTATACTCTTGCCACCAGTCTCTGGTTAGAGCAGTTAGATAGCGGATGGTCGAATTCCATCCTTGGTGAATTTATACTCCTCCTATCGGTTCAGGTCAGAGATAATGGAATAGTAAGTGGTCGAACCGCACTCATCTATTTTTTATACTCATATCTGCACTTTAGGGATAAGAGTTGGTTGGCGGGTGGTCGAATCGCACTCAAATTGTGTTTATACTCCAGTCCACACTCTAAGGACTTAGAGTTATTTTAAAAAATAGTCAAACTGTCCTTTCCTTAATTGATTTATTTGCCCCCAAGTCTAAGGTGTGACTTAGCGAGCGATCGTTCATGTCATGATCACTTTTGATCATGTATGTCCCATCGCTTGGTGGGATTAATTTGATTATCGGATGGTCAAATCACATCCATTTCTCGTTAGGTACTCCATCCATCGGGTTGTGAGCGAGAATCATCGAACGAATGGCTAGACCACATTCATTCTATTTAGTACAATCATGAACTTATGTAATCGATTGGCTCCAAACTCTGGAAACCTACTCGGACATGTCAATATTTGTTAGTTAGGTATCGTAACTAATGTGTAACGCTATAGCAATCACAAATATGAAGGAAATTTCAAACTTTATTTTCCAAATGGAAGGAAATTACATAATTTTCCTTACTAAATATCTAAAAAATCAAATGCCAAAGCAAATTTGAAAACTGAACATAACTGAACGAAAAAATGTAAACTAAGTAAAATAGCGTCATAAATGCTCGCTATTCCACTCCTTTGGGAGTGTGATGCCATCAACAGTTGCTAGCTTGAAAGTTCCTTCTCCAAGCCTCTGTTCAATGATGTACGGTCTTTCCAAGTAGGATTCATGTGTGATGGGATAGGAAAAACCCATTTTAAGACGAGATCGCCAACTTCAAAGGTTCTAGGTTGGACTTTAGTGTTGTGGTATCGAGCGACTCAGTGTTGATGCATAGCTGCACTCAAATCAGCTTCCTCACGCTTCTCATTTACAAAATCTAGAGATTCTAAAAGGAGATCCCTATTAATTCTTGGATCATAGTAGGTCACTCGATGAGAAGGGACTATGTGTTTAATAGGAATGACGACTTCGGAGCCGTAAGCAAGGGCGAACGGAGTATGACCAGTCGTAGACTTATGGGTGGTTCTGTAAACCCATAATGTTGTTGGGAGTTCATCTACCCACTTGCCTTTAGTGTTTTCCAAGCGCTTCTTTAGAATGGGCTTTATAAATTTGTTTACAGTTTCAACTTATCCATTTTCTTGAGGGTGATCAACTACTGCAAATCTCTTTTTAATTTGATGCCAACGACAGAATTCTTTGAATTCAACGTTGTCAAATTGAGTTCCATTGTCAGTTACAATGGTTCGTGAAAGGCCAAAATGATAGATGATGTTCCGAATAATGAAGTTGACTGCTTATTTGTCATGATTATGGCTAAAGGTTCTGCTTTGGCCCATTTGATGAAGTAATCAACTGTTATGATGACGTACTTCACGCCACTTTTAGAGATCGATTAGGAGCAGATAATATATATGCTCTATGCGACAAACTGCCATGGATCGACCATTTGTGTAATTTTTGTCGACGGAGCTCTGTGAACTTTCGCATACATCTGGCACTTGTCACATCCCTTAGCGTAATCAGCAGCATCTCAATTGACGGGTAGCCAGTAATACGCATAACGGAATATTTTCTTTGCTAGGGTTTGCCCTCTTGTGTGATCGCCACATTCCCCTTCATGAACTTCCTTTAGGACTCATTTTATTTCATCATAAGCGATACACCGAAGCAAGAAATGGAAAAACTCTTTCTAGACATGACTCCTTCCGGAATGTTATATTGTGAAGCTTTGTGTAGAATTTGTCGTCTTTCATTCCTCCATTTGGGAAGGACAACCCGAAATAAATAATCTTTAATCAGAGTCATCCACGAATCTTTAACAGGCTTTATCCTTATTACCCAGTCGATTTCCATCTGGTTTATGCTCAAAGTGTCTAGTACTTCGACTGGAACAAATCTCATTTGTTGTGCATCCCTGGTGCTAGCAAACTTGCTAATAAGTTGGCCTCTTTGTTTTGATCTCAGGGAATGTGCGTGATGTCATAATACTCAAAGTCAATCAATAGGTCTTGGACTTGGATGACGTATAAAGCAAGTTGTTGTCCTTTAGCTTGGTAATCTCCCCTGACTTGGTATACCACCAACTGAGAATCACAAAAGATTTAAAGATTCCCATTTCTCTGGAAAGTTTGAGTCCAGCAATTAGAGCTTCATATTCATCTTCGTTGTTTACTGTAGGAAAGTAAAGCTTCAAAGCATAGCAAATTAATCAATCCTCTAGAGCTACTAGCATGACTCAGCTCTCGAATAACGATTGGATGCTCCAACCGTATATATTTTCCATCGAATGGTAGGGGCTCGATCACTTTCTGGGAGATCATCCAATGTAGTGAATTTTGGTATAAAGTCTGCTACTGCTTGTCCCTAGATTGCTTTTCGAAAGCAATAAGTGATGTCAAATTGGCTCAGTTCGATTTTCCACTTTAGCAACCGTCTAAATGTCTCAGGTCGCTGTAAGATCTATCGTAATGGCTGATCGGTGTAAATGTTGATAGGATAAGCCTGCAAATAGGGGTGGAATTTTCATGAAGCAATCAACATGCAGTACGCCAATTCCTCTATTTTGGATATATATCATTTAAAAAAAATTATTTTATATATAGAAAATATAATAGGCAAAATTATTTCGTTCACCTATATTCAAAACAAATATTGTGTCGGTCTGTTTTATTATGTGTTTAGAAATCCCTATTGATGTCATAGCATCGCATGCACCAAGCAGGATTTATAAATACGAAATGGAACAAATTAACACAATATTAAAACCTTTTTATAACACTAACAACCACGCTCTCTCATAGATATGCTCAACGACTCATCATAGGGTGTTACTACCCTATTAATAAGAGTCAGACCCCATAAAGCTAAGATTTATCACTAAACCAAAGCTCTGATACCAGATGTAACATCCCACCTTTTTGCACGCTTTAAATTGACACACATGCCGATCCAAACCATACGGAAGGGCAGATTATTATGGGGTAAATAAGAAAAAGTAGAGAAAGAAAAAAACAAAATATAATCTTGCAGCGGAACGATAAAATATAATAATAAAAATACAATTCATGAAGCTATTTACAAATATTCGATTATACTTATACAATACATATCAGAGTACACATACCAGAGAAATATTTAATGCAGCGGAATTAAATGGTGTAGTGGAATAGTATAGTAGATAATAGTACTACAAATCTTCGTCTTTGTCATCCAGAATAAAATCTTCAAATCCTGAAATGCTCGGACTGACCCGAGCGAATTGAAAAGACAAAACACTCGAGTCAGAACTAAAAAATCTTATGTAAGTTAAATCAACAGAAATAAATATGAGTGCAGTAACTCAAGAGATGCTTGGGATTTACATCTCTTAAGGATTCGTTAAACTATTTACTATGTAGTATATTTCGCTATTGTAATAGTGTCTAATTGTAAAATAAACTTACTTTTAATAGCGTTGAGGGGTTACCCATATTGCCCTTAACAAAATAATGCCAATAATCTATATAGTACCGTAATACCTCCTGATCGGGAGGCTACCAGAGGATACTCCATAGGTACGACACAAATAGAAACTCGTACAAGGCGCGCTAGGGTAGGTGACACAACACAACTAGGCAATGCCAGGGTAGATATACCAATTACGCATCCGGGCTGGTGGTAATGCGTAGCAGCTACTACCGCCCACCTTGGACAACATCCCCAAATAAAAAAATCAAAAGCGGCCACCGAGTCAATCAAAAAGTCAAAGTATAATATCGAAGGAGTGCGTCCGATCAAAGGAATGACCTTATTGGCCCAAGAATCGCTCCTGTTTTAGCCACCTTATGCCAACTCACGGGAGTCGGGTCCACGTATTTACCTCAAAGGAATCGCCGCCACCATCCTACTTCATTCTGGAATCTCCACCGCATACACGGTTGTTAAAGTGGTTTTCGGAGTGTGAGAGAGTATGACAACTTCCGATCCCGGTCTCTTCAACAACCAGAAGTTATTATAACACCGTGGTCATTTTAAAATAATTATACTTTAAAACCAAAATATAATATCCATTTCAAAACTATAAATACGATATCATTTCTGTTTTAAAAACCCAAATCAATATGATATCGTTTTTATTTCAATTTTTTTTCCAAAATCATACCCCTTTCAAAACTATATAACTTGAAACCTATAGCTTTGAAACATAACTTCTAATACTTTAACGGGTTAGATATTAAATTACTTTAATCTAATAAATAGCTTCTTCACCTTCACAAATCAAATTCCAAATTTTAGATTCGAACCCCCAAATACCCATTTTTATTCTATATATTTCAAAGCTTTATATATTTCACTATTTCAAAACTAATTCTTTGATAATTCCATACATATCCAATTCAATTTCTATTATTTAGATTGGAAATGTTTACTTAATAAATCCAATATAATTTAAGTAAAACTTTTAACTTCAAACAACTAGATATTCTTTCAATTTATTTAACTTGATATATTCATTTGCCTCAACTTAATATTCATTTAAATCACTTAAACCAAATCAAGTTATAGAATCATACCCTTTAAAATCTCCATTTTTATTTGTATTTCAAATCATCTACAAAATTTATTCAAGTACAGTTCTTAAATAATTCAATTTTAAACCAATTTCATATTTATTTTCCAATCTTAAATTTCATTTTAAGTCATTTAAAATTCTATATATACAATACCTTAGACAGGTACTTAACCATATAATATAAAACGATCAAACTCTGTTATTCAACTTATTTTCATTAAACCAATTTATACATAGCTTAAATTCAAGAATTTAACTATATATAAATATTATTTATATAATATCAAAAATTAATATTTATTAAACCGTATTATATAAAATAGTCAAACTTTATTATTGGGCTTATTTTATATTTCAAAGCATATTTATATATAGCTAGGAATCAATAATAAATTTGACGTTTATATAACATCAGAAATCAATATTTAAATAACCCGTATATTTCTTTCCAAAACCATAGAAACATTTCAAAATATTTTTATACATATAGGCTGCGGTGTCTGTATATAATTTTCTACCCTATGGTCAAGTGATACGGATATTTATCATTTCAGTCCGCAATTTAAAAATAAAAATTACGGTTATATACCATTTCAAACCACAATCCCGAATGAGATGAAAATGCATAATAACTTGCAGTTTATAACAAAAAAAATACAGCATCCATTCATCCAATATCAACCCTCAACCATTTATCACAATCATCATCAATTTCAATCAATAGCATCAATATAGAACGGATAATAAACAACAGGTATTAAATATCAGTTTATATTCAATAATAAATTAAATAACTGTTTAACTGGCAGTTTATATGCACTGAATAATTAATTAACAATTTAACTGGCAGTTAAAATGCAATGAATAAATTAAATAGTAATTTAATTTAAATCAATGAAATTAACTAAGATGATGATTAAAAATATGCCAAACAACCATAATTAAATTTTAAATTACAACATATATCAATTTAACAAACATAAGAAATTTTAGAAGTTGTGAGTGGGTTAAAACACTCACCTTTTGAATTTAAATCCAATTTAAACCCAAATATTGCACAGTCTCCAAATCCAACCAAACTTGGCCAAAATGTCCAGAATTTTATTATGATCCTAATAAAAGAAACCACGCATAAATCGGGCATCGTATGAGAAATTATGACGATTTGTGCGATTGGATTTCAATATAAAAAAAGAAAAAAGAAAGAACACACTTACCCCTTTCATCAAAGCCACGTCATCACTTACTAAATCCCTCACACGCACATCTCCAGCTACTCACGCAATGCACTGCTACCACATGTCAACACTTAGAACCATCTCCCTTCCAGATTGGAAACCCTGGCACGCATAAGGCATCAGCCACCACCGTGATTCTCGCAACGCACTCGCCACGGCCTGGAGGCCGCGCCTCTTCCCTGTGCCTCTCGGCCCCACAACGTCGATCTCGACCAACCTTTTTACAGCAGCCGCCACTAATGAAATATGACCTACTTGAATTTTTCAGCCCGATCCACCCATCAAATCATTGAACAAACTGCACGGATCGACTCCACTTGATCCCTCCTACAATACCCAGAAACGGTTCATCGATCCATCGAGTTTGATTTCGACGTGATGAACGGCCGAGACTTCCTCGATTTTTTATCGATCAAACGACGACCCAAAATGAAAAATGAAGTTCACCAGAAGATTACGCACTTCGAGAGTTTCAACATATTTTTTTTTGAATTTTTCTAAGGAGTTTGGATTTTTGACTTTGATTTTAAAATGTAATTGGATCTGGAATTTTGTTGTCTGTAATTGAGGAGGAGAGATAGTTGAATTGCATACAGACAAATGAGAACTAAGGAGGCTAGGGTTTATAACAGGGTTTATATAGGTAGGTCAGAAATTAGAATGGATGGATAAGGTTGGATATACGCGCTAACGCCAAATTGGCCCAAAAAAGCCCATTCTGACCCGAAATGAAATTGGGTAAACCCATATATCAAAATAGGTGTTTAAAAATATTTTAAACGCGATGGAACAAGTTTCAAGTCCAAATTGCATCGTATGAAGAAGTTATGCTCAAACCAATATTTTTCAAATTAATCTCAATTGATTTCAATTTCATAAATTTCAAGGCGTTTCGAGTCCGTACGTTCAAATGACAAGTCCGATCGTTACCAAACTTGAAATCCTATAATAATTCACCGTTACGGATCCGATGAAACTTGTTTCGTCGAAACCCGAGCCAGAGGCCAAAATGGCTATTATTATATTAATTAAATAAATAAATTTAGTCAATTTAATCAAATTTTCAATTTCAATTCGATAATTGCCAGTTCTTATCATTTTTAATTTTCCAATCATTTACAATGATTTAAACCAATTTGAAGGTCAATTTAACGTTGATTCATTCACAATTTCAGCGTTAAACTTCATTATATTCAAAAATTATCAATAAAATTCCAAATGGTTCCATTAAATTTAATAAATTAATAATTATTCCATTTATTATTGTCAAATAAAAGGGTTTAACATTGAATTCAACTATTACATTAAATATTCTCATATTCCAGCTAAATTTCAAATAACGTATTATTTAGTTATTCCACTTTCATTTCATTGCAATTATCTTATTATCGGAAATTAAATTCCAATATATTGATAAAAATTTATTTCCATTTCTTATAATTCAACAAATTGTCCAATACGAATAACCTTAATATCATTTCCTTTGATTTTATCATCAATTCGTTCATACACCTTTAGAAATACATTATTACCCATTACTACCCTAATTATACTAATATAACCTTTAATTAGATTAATTTCAATTGATTTCCCATTTAATTTATTAGACTCCACTAACGTTAAATTACATTTAAGATATCACTAACGGACAAGTGTTGAAATTGATTACATACACCGTTTTCATCCTATTATCACTTGAATGAATTTTCATTGGTTCGTAGTTATTACATAAATATCTACAAATCTCATCCACATTTCCATTAACGTAAAAATTTAATATTAAATTCCACTTATTTGCAATTAATCCACTTATTGAATTTTAAATTTCAAATAAATTAATAAATCTTGATTTTCACTCCTAAAATCCACCACTTGTTATATTATATAAAAAATTAACATTGGTTACGTCTTATGGAATTAAAATCTCAAATTACAAATCAAATTTACCCTTACTGTACCAATTAAGTCAATTAACTGCAAATGATTTCACATTAAATTTTATTAATTATCAATTGAAATCTTACCAAGTCCGTTTACTTGATTTAAAGTCTTGCTATTAAATAAATTAGCATTTATGGGTGTAATTAACATTGGCTTATATTACATTTCATTAATGTATGCTTCGTTTTATACCATTTAGTTATATTTGCCAAATATGTACATTAATTACTATTTATATTCTAAATTAATTTACTTACTTGGTTTCATACTTTATAAGTTTTCACTTCCAAAAAATTTATAATTACCTACAGACATTGATTTTTATTTCATGAATTCATTAATTAATTCACTAAATGCCTTTGTTTTCTTATATTCAATTTATTACCATTTAAGTACGTTTATTATCAACAACACACATTATAGTTACTTAACGGACATTGAATCTATTCAGTGACCATTTATTATACTTTGAATTCCTTAATTAAATTTACTGCTTACATTTTTCTTTCATATATTCAATTTTAACTAAGTATACATCTGCATTATTTCCATTGATTTGACTTGCATTCAATTCATTAAAAATTACCTTAGCTACATTAACGTAATATTAGATTAAAAATTTTTGTAACTGATTTCCAATTATTCCATTATTACATTTACACCTTCCGTTATTATTAATAATCACTTATTATTCACTCTTTCCATTATTTTATAAATCAGCATAAAGTAACAATTAATTACTTTTCTTTAAATTGGAAATTCATTCCAATTCATAAATTATTAACTTTAAATAACCATGTAACATTTCTTCTTAACTATTTTCATTATTGCATAACAACTTTTATTAAAAATTTGCACAATTTTTTTATTTTCTTCAATTTTAAATTTTCAAAATCTCATTAAATTAACAATTTCAATTATTGAAAATTTACGGGTCATTAAATTTTTGGACCCCACAATCATCGCTCTGGGCTTATTGGTCTTGATGATAACTTGTCCAACCAGTTCTGATATAGCCAGGTCAAAATACCGAATAACAAAGGGTTTCATGGTGATGGCCTTGTTAAATACCGTCTCTAAGGAGGAAGCAAAGGAAGAACCTAGGAAGATTGGAGGAAAAGCACAGTAGTAGAATCATCACAAGGGACGATTTGGACCCAAGGGAAAGATCAAGAAGCAGTATATGCATTGCATGAAATATGGCAAGAAAGGACATGTCCTGAAGGAGTGCAAGATAGATAGTTCAAAGATCAAGTATTATAATTGCAATCAGTTCGGGCACATGATGCGGGAGTGTCCAACACCTCAGAAGACCTCTACTCAGGTGGTCCTAGCTTCTGTATTAGACGTAGTACCTAGCTCGAGTGCCCCACTAGTTGCAGATAAGAGAAAGAAGGTCATGATCAAAGATGTGTCAACTTATCTGATTATCTACCCTTTATTTGATATAGAGGCATCACACTCTTTCATTTCTAATAGACTTGTGGATGAGTTACACTTAGACGCTAGCGTAGTTATGGACCCTGTAGTTATACCGAACCCATTTGGAGGATCGACCTATTTGTCTATGGTATGTAGGGATTTGAAGTTATTTATCTTATAGGTCAAGTTCGATTACGATGCTTTTTTCTTATGATTTTCTGGGTTTGGGTTGATATTGGGCTTGGATTGGTTAACTATGTATGGGGCTATCCTAGATTGTGATAGGAAGCTTGTTAGGTTGAGCATGTATAGTGGATATATCTTGGACGTTTATTGCGATCTCCAAGGATTGAGTTATTTGTATTCATTAGACCTATCACATAACGAGCAATATTCAGTGCTTGTACTTAGAGATTAGCTAGATGTCTTTTTTAAGGTTACTAGTCCCTTACCCCAACGAGAGATCGATTTTTGAATTTACCTTGTAAAGAACGTCAGACTTATTAACTTACCTTTAATGCATATGGCTCCAAAGGAGAGATGTGAGTGGAACAAGCAGGTGAATAAGCTGTTAGAGAAGGGCTTTATTATGAGGAGCATTTCGAAGTGGGGAGCAATGGTTATCTTTTCCACCAAGGTTGATGGTACTATGAGGCTTTGTGTTAATTATAGGGAGCTAAATAAACTGAAAAAGAATAATCAGTATTTACTGCCCTATATAGACGACCTCTTTGATCAGTTGGTTGGAGGAAAGGTGTTCTCATAGCTTGATTTGGCTATCGAATTCTACCAATTGCGTATAGTCGAGGATAGTATCCAGAAGACTACTTTCATACACCCATCAGATTTTATGAGTGGTTAGTCATGCCCTCGCCTACTTTGTTGATTTGATGAGCTGAATTTTCAGAGGTTTGCTTAACAAGTTCATCGTAGTATTTGTGGATGGCATTTTAGTCTATTCGAAGAGAGAGGAGGAGCACAAGTTGCATTTAGAAGAAGTGGTCAATGCACTCTGTGAGCATAAGATGAAGGTGAAGTTTTTGAAGTGCCACTTTTGGCGAGAGGTGGTGTGCTTTTCCGGATACGTTGTCTTCGAAAGTGGGTTGGTGGTCGATCCTAATAAAGTAGCTAAAGTTCAGGATTGTCATGTGCCAAAGAATGCTATAGAAGTGAGGAGTTTCCTTGGTTTAGTGGGGTACTAGTGGAAGTTCTTTAAGGAGTTCGTAATGATCTCTACACCTTTGACCCCCCTTACCAAGAAGAATTTAGTTATCTTGCGGGACATGATGTGTGAGAATGCTTTTTATTAAGTTGAAGGAGGATTGACTAGTGCACCTGATTTGGTATTACCTAATGGTATGCAGACATTTACAGTTTATACCGGCACTTGTGGTATTGGGTTGGGAGCGGTCTTGATGCAAGAAGGAAAAGTGGTGAGCTACGCTAGTTGGCAGTTAAAGGTCCATAAGAGAAACTACCGTACCCATGATCTTAAGTTAGCAACCATTGTCTTTATGCTCAAGTCATGAAGGTATTATCTTTTAAGATAACGGTTTGAGTTGTATAAGTCTCTAAAGTATTTATTCCCCTAAAAGGACTTGAAATTATAGTAGCAGAGGTGGATGAAATTTTTGGCATCATACAATTTTGATACCTCATATACTCCGAGAAAGGGCAATGTGGTGGCCTACACCTTAAGCAGACCGCATGTCGTATTGAGTCCTTTGTTCTTGGAGTGGAAGCATTTGGAGTTCATTTCTATATTTGATTTCTTACTATTATCTGACATTACCTTAGGATTGTTAGCAAATTTGTATGTGTAACCTATACTCATGAAACATATTGTGTCCGTCAGAAGCAGGATAAGGAGCTAGTTGATATTTTAAAAAAGCTTGGATAGGGATAAAATTTACCGTGACATGAAGAGAGTCTTCTACTGGCCCAAAACAAAGAAGCATGTAGTGTAGTATGTAGATCGATATATGGTTTATCAAAGGGTAAAGGCAAAATAGAAGAAGCCGAGAGGATTGATGCTGCCCTTGGATATTCCTCAGTGGAAGTGGGAGATCATTTCTATGGATTTGGTCAATGGTTTACTTAGGAGTAGAAGAGGGAATGAGAGTATTTGGGTCATAGTCGACCGGCTGATCAAATTTGCTCATTTTATTTCGGTTAAGAGTGCAAGGATGACGACATCTTTGGTGACTCTAAAGGTGAGAGAGGTCATTGAGTTACACGGGGTTTCTACTAGCATCATTAGTGATCGAGATCCGCTCTTTACTAGCAAGTTTTGAAGGGGTCTACAGAAGATTTTGGGCACCAATTTGAATTTGAGCATCGCTTATCATCCGTAGACAGATAGACAGACAGAGAGAGTGAATCGAGTATCGAAGGACTTACTTTGGACGTGCATTTTGGACTTTGGGGGCTCTTGTGATGATGATTTACCATTAGTGGAGTTTACCTATAACAACAGCTATCAGGCAAGGATTAGAATGGAACCATTTGAGGCGTTATATGGGAGACCCTATAGATCACCGTCATGTTTGTGAGACACTACGGATAGGATTATTCTTGGATTAGATATGGTGAGGGAGATGTTGGATAAAATATTCTTAATTAGTTGAATAATGAAACCATGTAGGATAGGCATAAATCTTATGCTGACAGGGGACATGAAGTTAGAGTTCGCAGTGGGCGACATGGTGTTCGTGAAAATCTCACCGCTTAGGCACTTTGTGACATTTAGTAGTTTGGGGCTAGCACCAAGGTTTGTAGGACCTTTTTCGATTAGTGGTAGGATAGGGAAGTTGGCATATAAAGTAGAGCTTCCTGAGAAGTTAGTAGGAGTACATGATGTTTTCTAAGTGTCATAGTGCGAAAGTGCTTGCATGATTCAACTACCACGGTCGAATCGAGTCAGCTAGAAGAGGTAGAAGTAGAGAAGGAGTCCACTGTTCACCGTGCAGCTACTTGTATTCTTGAGCATGGTACAAAGCTACTTCACAACAAAGAAATCAAACTTGTTGAAGTCCAATAGGGAGACAATCTAGCAGAAAGTACATAAGAGCCCAAGGAGAAGATTCGAGCTACCCACTACAACTCTTTTTGGTACATTTTCAATTTAAATTTAATAGGTATAAATTACTTATGCATTAAGACTTAGCTTGGTATACCCCTTTAGGTAGAGGTCACTGGATGATAGGAATGGTTGCAAACATGTCATTAGGATATGTTATGAATTATGGATGCTAGTGGATGTATTATTTGGATTGTTTCTTTGCACAGTTAGGAAAATATACTTCTATATAGGACTTACTCACATCATTTCTAGTTTATTTTCTTTATCTTATTGAGAATTGTGCATATGGATGCGACATATGGATTAAATGGTTGTCTATACATGTAGAGTTTCAAGTATATTTACTTAGGATGTTGCAGACATCTTGGATACATAGCATGAGCACTTCCATAACAGAAAGTCGACCGGTTATAAGATCACCTACTCTTTGCATTAGTATAGGTTCACATGCATTTCACGCTGGCATATGCATATATTGCATTAGAAATTTTCTAAGGACAATGATTGCCCACGGATGATGGATGAATAAAGGGTTGTTGTAACACCTCGTAAAATCAACCATAAATAAATAAATTGGATAAACTATTTTAAATAAGATAGGGGTAAAGACGAAAATTTTACAAAAGTTGAAATTTTACCTTGAAAGTTATGTCATTGCGTTCGTGGCAAAATCCTGATTAATTTCCATATATAATATGCTGAAAACAGAGCTCAAATGAAGAAGTTATTGGCATTTGAAGTTTTTAGATTTAAATTAATTTAAATAGAATTCAAATAAATGATTAATTCCCAAACTTGAAATTCTAAAGTTAATGGTAATTATATTTGGGGGTTAAGTAAATGCTAAAATTAACATTAACGTTAAATTGCAATTAAGGAAGTAAATAAATTAGACAATTGCAACAAATAAATCAACGTTCTCAAAATAGCATCGGTCGACCCCTGACCCGTGAGTGCGGTTGACCGGTGGACATAGGGTAGCAGCTAGGATTCTCAACAATGAATGTTCCAGATTTCATAGTTTTAAACCAACTTAAATACGATGATTTTGGTGCATTCCATCCACTATAAATAGGAGCCTAGCCCTTTCACTTTTATTCACATAATATTTTGTGAACATTAGCAAAGCTCTGTCAGTTCATCTTTTCATAAATTCAAAAAACTCCATTAAGGTTTCAAGTAAGAAATCATATATGTCTTTGTTTGTTTATAGTTTATTTTCTCAACTTCTTCTCCTCCAAACCCCTAATTTTCTAAATCTAACATATATACAAATACCTTGTTGTATATATCAAAAAGAAGAGATCTGAAAGAAATTATTATAGGTGTATCAAATCTAAGCAGGAGACAAAGTTAAGGAAATATAGTGAGCAGAAATGTTAGTTTTTGTATTTTGTAATTAAAATGTGTAGTTTGGATTTCATATATGCCTTGGGGAGTTATAGATTACAAAAAATCACATTAAATAACCCTCCAAAGCAAAATGTCAATTCTTAGGTTGGAATTTTAATAATTTTGTATTAAAATAATGGAGTTTTGTGGATTTTGCAATATATGTGTTTTACCTTCTATTCCCCTTCTTAACCTTTTTCTTCAGATTTGATTCAGAAATTGTGTGTAAGATATGAATTCTTACATGTGGTTTACACTGTCTATTTCTATAACTGAATAAAAATCCCCTTGTCTAAATTTACATAAAAAGGTGTCGAATAGAGCATAAAACTTATTTAATTGTAAGTTTCCATTATTATTGTTTTATTCCATTATTTTAATATAAAATAAGTTGGAATTGGATTATAAGTACAAGTCTATCGATATGATTTGGGAATATTGAATTTATTGTAAAAATGCTATTGTGAAAATGAGACTTGTATAACATTGAAAGAATTAAAAACGTTAGTTTATGAAGTAATCTCTGCATGTCTAGAAATTAATAGATGTACTGTTATATATATATATATTAGCATAAATAACATACAATTTTAACGTATTATTTGCATAGTTAATTAGTTAATAAATATCATTTATATCCTCCTTAGGAAAGTAATTAGTTAGGCTAAATAAGAAGGATTTCTTATAAGGCCTAAATAATGAATACAGTAAGATGTGTGATGATACACATGGAGAGTGTTATGAAATATGACTAAGTTATGGGGATGCGAGATTAGTCAAAAGCACATAGAAGTCTTCCCAGTTAATTTGGCTACCAGTAGTGTGACTTTGGGGCTGATGTGAGATATCGCCTATAATAAGTAACTACGAATGGCGTGAGGTTAGTCCTAATTCTGTAGGGTAAATCTATCCAGCTAATCTAGCTATCGGTTACTACAAATAGTCAGACCAATGTAAGATGTCTTCCTTAGAAACAGGTCATAATATGAAGGGCCTGCTTCAGAGAATTGAAGGTATTAAGTGGTTCTTTGAGAGCTTAAATCTTTCCCTTCTATGAAGTATTAAATGGTCAGGATTGGGTTTAGGCATGATTGAGGATATCTTAGAAAGGTCCGCTTTAATAGTAAGCATTAAGTGTCCGAAGAGATTCCCATGCAATGTCGACTAGATAGAGACATGTGTGGAGTCCGCCTTGGGAATAGGTATCAAAGGTATTAAGTGACCTAGGTTCTATCTTTTGCATTAGTAAACATTAATAATGATGATTATGGGTTATTAGTTATGGGAAAACCTGCTTCGAGGATTAAAGGTATTAATTGGTTGTTTGAGGGCCCGTCACCTTCCTTTATATGATGTATTAAATAGTTTCGAATATAATTAAAATACGAAAGACATATCCTTACTTAAATTATACTGCCTAAGTAGTGACATAGAAAGGCTTGGGATTTCCTATTCACCAGACATTATTGTTCTGGCTCCCTCCTCATTACAACACAGGTTAGGGAAGGGGACGATGACCGGGATGGAGACGATGATGAGAGGAGCTTGTGGCAGTAGTCTATTTATCTATTTATGCTATTTTCTAATGTACCCATTTAAAGTTAAAAATGTATTTTTGAACAAAATGATGTAATAGTTGTTGTTGACATTATAGTATGGTTTTGTTTGTGACATTTGAAGTTTGAAATAAACTGATAATGTTTATGCTATTTTATTTGATCCTTTCATTGTGAGTTATGAATGGATAGATTAATAACTTTGTGTTGTTCATTTTACTATCCAATAGCCAGCTTTGGAATGGGTATAAATTTCGATGGACCTTTTTTGGATCGAGATTTAAGCCTATTTCGGGGTAGGTTGTCACATTTGGGATCGGAGTTTAGGTTACCGATCAATGGAGAAAAGTATACTTATGAGTGGTGTATTTGCTATTTTTTAAAAATATTTTTCAAAAAACCCTACTATATATACACACCTATTTGGTAGAGACGCCTAACTCTATAAATTCCAACTATATAAGTAGTTGTGACCATATTTCAAAAGGAGGGGCGAGGCGAATATGAGTTGGAAAACTAAGTAGAGTTAAATTTATACTCATGCTTCGATTACCCATAGGCTAGAGGTCGTAAGGAGTGGACTAAAAAGAGCATGAGCATGACATATGGAAGCACCCTAGAAGATGAATGGTACTTAACTCCTTTAGTCACCTAGACTTCCTTATGATTGTGAACTTATAGGCATAATACCCGTCAATGTTCACATTGGATGTAATTAGAAGATTTTGATAAGTCACCTAATAAATAATATGTATAGAAATGTAAATGGAAAAGGTTGTAACTCCAAATTTAATGTGGAAATAATTATGGAATACATAGGTTGTTAAAAGAATTTAGTAGAGATATAAATGGACTAATTAAAGAGAATGTTAGACAAATTATGGCAAGATAAGGAAGGCATAATAGGTAAAATTAGAATGAACAAATAAATGTCTTCAAGAATTGTCCTTTAGAATTATAACCATTTATTACTGTTAATTGGCATTTATAGAAATAGCAAATAGCGTGTTACATAGTAGTTAAATATTATAAGACAAAATATTTGTTAACATCCAGAGGAAAGATGTGAAGAGTGAAACATGCTTCCATAAGAAGGTATACGTTAATCACCACAAAAAGATAACCATATCTTTAAAGGTTAAGTAGGAAAGTTCAAAAGGAGAAGCAATTAAATTCAATTACTAAAGCTAACCATATGAGAAAGAATTTTATAAAAATATTTTCTAAGAATTCCTTTAAATGTTTTGAAATGTCTTTTTGAAGGATTATTAGATGAAATCTTATGTATCATAAGTTGAATTTTTTTGAAAGAAAGTGATTTTAGTCGGGTTTGAAAATATGCCACGAATTGTTTTGTAAAAAGTTTAAAAAGAGGATATAATTTTAAAAGTAATGGAACATTTTTATTAAAAAAACGGTGGGTAAACTTTATAAAAAGAAAATTGTAATTTTGGTGATTTAAAGAGTTGAAAAAAGGAGTTTTTCGTTTTTGAAATTTTAAGTGGTTGAGTTAAACAGTTTTCAATTTCTAGATTCTTCTTTTTTGGAATAAATAGGGCATATGTTGGATCCGATAATTTTTCTCACTTTATAAATTTGGAAGTTGTTATTTCGAAAGAGCGAAGTAATTTGAAAATTCATAATTTATAAATTAGTTGCGGTTAAAAGTTCTAACTTAAAAGGGATTTTTGCCATTTTAAATTCTTTGTTTAAAATTTATTAAGCCAAAAAGTTTTTGGTCTAAAGATTTACGATAAAGGGATTTTTCATTTTTGAAATAAATGTAAAGTAAAATGAAGGTTAGACTTGATAATTTTTCCTACCTTATAAAATTAGAAGTTCCTTTACTTAAAATTCATTTAAAAGGGTTATAAATGGAAACGACAGTTGATTGAAATAAGATAGAAAGAATGGAAGGTTAAGAATGCTCGATAAGATATGTAAGTGGAATATTCCCATATAAGGATCGTGAAGAATAATCACTGAGATAGATAGTAACGACTAGGGATTTATATAAAGTACGATTAGTGATCTAGTTAGAAATAATATAAGAAGAAAATTATAGAATGGAAGATATCATTGTTTACTTCGCTTTTTGTTGTTTAAAGTAATACAAGATGTTGTTGTAAAATTAAAACAAATGATTATTTGGTGTGATGATTGAGTTTTTGAATGTTTTGGGTTCAGAGCCCTACTTCAAAAGAAATGAATCATTGTTATAGGTAGCAAGTAAGAAGGGAAATTTCTCACGGTTCCTTTTTGAAACCAAGCAACTTTTCAATGTTATGAATGAAAAGTCCAACTTTTAAAAGAATAAATCTTAGATGTAGAAAGTATTTGAGAAGGAAAATTATTTTACTCCTTTTCGAAACCAAGCAATATTGAATTTTTACTAAAGGTTTCTAAGTTTATATTTCCAAAGATAAAGATTTTGGATTTGGCACTTCACGGTTTTGAAATTTTAGTTTCATAAGAAATGGTGGGAGCTAAACCAACTTTTTTAATACGGTGTAGATAAAGATTACTACCTAGACAAGATAGATTAAAACTTTTAGTATATGAATAAAATGGGAATACATATGTACAACATAATCTGGAAATTTGAAATCAGTCCCAAACCTTTATTTGTAGAAGGTGGTAAAGTTGTTAGGGTATTCCAGATCTGTAACTGGATTGTAAATTAGGTTGCCCTTGGAATGTAAATTTCTATGTTTTGATTTTGGAGTGGTTTCTGTGAAATTTTTATAAGTTATCCAGTTCCAAAATATGTATAAATGCGCATTGGTTGAATTAACAAGGGTTGTACCAAAAAGGAAAAGAGACATGTAAGATATGGATATTCTTTCCGTAGTTTATACTGTTTGTTTCAATAAAAGAAAGAAATGATCCCCTATAATCTTAAACAAAGAAAATATCTCATTTGAGATTAACTTATGGAAAATTATAAGGACAATCCTTTTTAGAATGATAGCTCCAATAAATTAAAAATGTGAAAATAAGTGTTCTAGTTTAGAAATTAGTAGTTAAAAATATACATACCTGCATAACCGCACTTAACAAATAAAAATAAAAGTAAATATATAAATAGCATAGTTTATGATTATATACGTATTAGTTGGTAATTGACAGATTAAGACATATGGGCATTGATTACAAATTTCATGGGCAATAATTTGTAATTAAAGAGAGTTAAAAGGGATTAAATAGGGATTGATTAAGGAAATTTAATATGACATTTATGGAAGAATTGAATTGTAGTAATAATTGGATTTGAAAATTGTAAAAGTTTAAAGGAATTAAATGAGGACTGAATAAAAATGGTCCAATTTTGGTCAATTACTATGGATATATTAACTTAAGTAATCAAGGGACCGCATTTATTATAAATGAAGAAGGAAAAATTAAGGAAAGTAGCAATAGTGGAATGACATATTAGGAATGTCCATCTTAGTTTAATAAGAAATGTCAAAACCTCAACATTATTTACACCAGCTGATGATAAATGACAACTTTTAGTTAAAAAATTCTTTTAGAATTTTTAGGTTGTAACCGCTAGTTGTCTCCCTTATTTATTGGAAAAACATACAAAGTGGTATAAGATATGTCCATTTTTCATCACTGTGTTGATTTTATGAATGGTATTGAAATGCTTGATAAATATATGTGTATTGAGAAGCTATATAAATAAAGGAATTTTACAGGGACAGTTAACAAGCGGTTAACCGTAGATAATACTTGAAGTTGATGAGGGAATTAATTTAGCAACTAGAAATAAAGAATGCTCCAATCCCAAAAAAATTAAGATTTTAGGTGAAATAAATTCTAGCTTGTAGAATGTCACCATTCAAGAAGAGATAAAATGTATAGGGATGTGAAGCGAATTCCTATTGGACAAAGATGAAGAAGAAGGTAGCATAATTTTCCATTAGGAGCAATAAGACCGCAACGTCTCTAATACAGATTTTTATCAAGAAGGTTAGCATCCTTAGTGATAGGAATCCATTAATTACTAAAGAATTTGGGAGGATATTGTAAACATCTTTAGGAACTTCACTGAATTTTAGCACTGCTTACCATCCACAGACCAACAGACAATCTGGAAGAGTGAATAGGACCTTGTAGAATATGTTGAAGAGCTTGCATCATGGACTTTGGAAGACACTAGTAGAAACACGTACCCATGCAAATCGCCAGACTATTGATGGGGAACCATTGACAAAATCCTACTTGGAGCAGATTTAATTTGTGAGACTTCGAAAAGATAGAGTTGATTAGACAATGATTTAAAAAATCAGCAAAAGTCGGAATTGAGATTTGTTAGGCCTTTCCAAAATTTGGGAAAATACGAAAACTTTCATATCATGTGGAGCTACTGGATAAGTTGGCAGAAGTCTATGACATTTTTCACATTTCACATTTTAGGAAATGCCTTCATAACGCAGCAATTGTGGTAGAGCCTAATCAATTGGGTGATATCAGGATGGAACTAATATCATCCTATACCACTACACGCATTATGAAGCACGAGACTAGAAAGCTCCACAACAAAGGAATTAGGTTGGTTTGAGTACAATAGGAAGAAAATCTGATGGAAATCATAGGGATTTCTTGTCCTAAGCTTTACACTGGTAAATTTTATCTTAAAAATTTGGTTGCATCATGGTTGCTACGTTAGATGGTAGAAGATGGTTGTTACACTTTTCATTATTACTTTGTACTCATGTAGAAATTTTTGCATGTTTAGGGTGTTTGCTTACGAACTTATGTGTCACGATCGCATAGTCACGCTAGGATTAAGCTCACTTATAGTATGTCAGCAATACATAATCACATTACACTTTTGACTGAGTATATAGTTGTGTATATTACTTGGTTTTATAACATGGATGTTTATTGCGTGTTACATAGTTTGCCCCATGGGAAGATTTCAGGGATGAAATCCTTTTAAGGTAGGGAGAATATAACACACCACAAAATCAATTATAAATAAATAAATTGGATTAACTTAAATAAGATAGGTAAAAATTTGAAATTTTACAAAATTTGGAATTTGACCGCGAAATTTAGGTCGCTGCGTTCATGGTGAAATTCTGATCAATTTCCATGTATAAAATGGTGAAAAGGAAGCTCAAACGAAGAAGTTATGGGAATTTGACGTTTTCGGGTATAAAATAATTTAAATACAATTCAAATAAATAAATAATTCCTAAATTTGATTTTCAAAAGTTAACGATAATTATACTTGGGGGTTAAGTAAATGTTAAAATTAACGTTAACGCTAGATTGCAGCTGAGGAAGAATATAAATTAGCCAACAACTACAAATTAGACAACAATAACAAATAAATCAGGTGAGATAGTTACACATATTCGTAATATGAGATGTAGTCCTATATGGGAAAATTAGATAACCCAATGTTCAGTAGCTCTAACAGCGATGGCCGATCATAGTTATTGAGGTTCGATCCGTAGTTCGATCCTTGGAGGATCCTACACCACTAGCTAGTGTAGGTGTTTATTAAATAAAAACCCTTAAGTGAAAGACCTTAGGAATACACGGAAAATTATAGAGCACCCTAGGTCACGTAGAGTAGAATTAAAGTAAATGTCTAATCCACCCTTTTCCTTTCTTTTCCCTACCACAGAAGTACATGGCAACTAGTGATTGGCCCGATTTCAGTAAGTGAGAGGTGTGATCATTAGAAGAGTTGCTTATCTTTTCATTTCCTCTCCATATAGCTGTCTATCTTATCGGTACTTACTATTTTATCAGATTTTGCGTTGTATTTCTGTATACACTGTATTTCACTACTAACTGTTTTCTCGGACTGTGTTTTGAGATATTTTATGAGATTTTTATTTTCTATATTTATATTCTACTTCTTCTGCTATGAGTTCTAATAGTGTAGTATATCTTAGATAATATATGTTTATTCTTAGTCTCTATAATGTTATAAAAAGCCGATAGCTCATACTTCTTGGCACCAAACGCAAGTCGAAATCACCCTAAGTTTTGGATTGGTGTGTGAGAGGTGGGGGTTATCACAAAAGGTATCCATGTTATCTCAAAGTAGTGCATATGTAAGATTGCTCCTTCCATGCCCATTGATCTGTTATCGGACAGTAAATTCCCTATGATACATCGCTCACTACTTCCAACGAGTTATATACTGGAAAATCTCAGGCAAATCATTCCATAGTTATCCAGCAATTGTTAGTACGCATCCTCTTGGTGCCTCCAATAATCATGAGTGAGTAATACACTACCGAATATTTAGAGTACGTACTTTGGTCTTAAGGTTGCATCAATATCCTAACCCCAAACATCTTAACTAGAAACATTTAAAATTATATGTTATTTAATATTGTGATAATTTTCTTGTGATTACACATAACATATCATTTAAGAATTTTCTATTAAATATATTTAAATTAATTATCTATCAAATATGTCCTAAGTATCATCTTAGTTGATGATAACACACAAAATTGTTCTGACTCCCTACTTTTACTAGGTAAATAGCTCATCTTTAGTGTTGTAATCCTTTAGCAAATCAAATATATGAAGTTTAAACATTATCTAATGGTAACTGAGTTTATTCCCTTACATGATTCACATGACACCCAGGTTTCTATTCTCATACATGTTGCTCATTCTCTTATTGCATAAATATGTATATAATTAAATTATATACATATATATATATATATTGATAGGGTTAGGAGTACAACCTAGGGGTAATAATGTAATTTGTTACATATATCTTACTCGATAACCAATCTTGTTCGAAACATAATGTGTTTTCTATCATATACTTGATATAAGGTGTTATATTAATTAATGCACTTAATTAAAAGTATATTTAATAGAAAATCCATAAATGATTCGGTTTTTGATAATAATTTCAAAGTGTTGTAATCAAAAGTAATTTATTATAATAAAATTAAATATACCTTTAAATATTCCTGGTCAGGATATATAGAAACTGGATATCGATACATCCTTTGAGACTAGAGTACTTAATGCTCTAGAAATGTTGGACAGTGTATTATTCATAGCTTCTTGGGGCGCCAAGGGGTTGTGTACTCATCAGATAAGTGTGGAATGACCCATTCGATAGTTTTCTCTTGGTTAGTATAACTAGCGTTAAACGAAAAATATCTATGTGACAATATTACACAGATCTCTTCACTTGAGATACTATTGATCTTCAACGTGGAAGGTCCACTTTAATTATAGTTAAATTATGGCATGTATTTCATCAAACGACTATAGTTGGGTTGAGTAGAAGCATTGGAAGTGAAACACTATTTAAAAGAGGATTCGTCTCTTCAGTTATATGAGGTTAGTATCACGGTCAGCTGAAGTCAACCTAAAGTCAAAGTCTCTGGCTAGAACAGTTCGGTTAATAATAATTGTTATTATTAAACCAAGGACTTTGTGTTTGGATTATAGAGTTGAATATGGATAATATTGAAATTTTGACCATTACCAAAGTCTATAAGTCCAAAGTTATATAGTTTTGACGAAGATAATAGTCGCAACCGGGTAACACTTAACAAAGTAAACATAGATTTTCCCAAAACTAAGAAAGCGATAAATTTGACCAAAATGTCACACTACCTACTAACCGATATGTGAACATTAAGATTTGAATAATTCGATATTGATCGTTGATCAAATTTACACTTAACGAGCCATACAATCGAAACGATGAATATTCCTTTGACCAAATGATTTTCTTAATTTGTAATTATAACAGCCCTTTTTTCTACACCGTATATATTAATAAATTTTATTAAAATGAAAAGTGGTTTATGAAAAGTGGTTTACATTCGAATTCTGATAATTATATTTTCTTAATAGATTTTTAGTTAATTAAATTCTGGTTAATAAAAGATTTTGTTGTAATAAGTTGAATTAAATCAACAAATTCTTTTCGAAATATTTGTTGAAATCAAATAAAATGTTTAATAAATATAAACTATAAGTTATAAATAATTTTTATATGGTTGAAATATTGAAGAATAAGTTTATTTTGTAATAGAAGAATGATTGATTAAATAAAAATAAGCGAGTGTCGAATTGAATAAAAATTGTCAGTTTTCAAGATGTAATTTTTAAAATGAGGTATCAATTTATAATAGATTAAAATTTATGCAAAGACTAAAATTCAAATTTTAATGCATTAGGAATTAACTAAAATTAAAATTGAATTGAAACTGGCTCAAAGCAATCTCAACCCAAAACCCATTCATTTATGTCCTTACTTTTGGAAACTTCCCTTTGCTTCCAGATTAAGCCCAAACATGTTTCCTTTTATTTGATTTAGCCATAGTTATCCCAAAGGGATTCACACTAAAATTAGAATTTGCGAATATTAAAAAAATGTTACGAGTTATCGTTGGTTGCAGACGGCTTTGGATGGTCACGATTGGTGATGGGCAACAATGTCGATCACGACTAAGGTATGGGGCGCAAGGTTAGTCAATCTCAATATGGAACCTAGAGCACGACCTGTTGTGTGTGTGTGTGTTCAGTATTTTCGCATCGATCATTTGAGGTGCCTGATGTACAGCAGAAGCATAGTGACATGGGATCGTCGATTGGAAAGCAACAAGAATAAGCAGGGAGCGGCGACATGGTTGAGCATCGAAGAGATGGGTTGAAAGTGCGAGTGAAAGGTGGAGTATTAGTGATGTTGCTGACTAGAAGGAGGAAATGTAGGAACAGTCGTTGTGAGCGCAACGTTGGTAAACATAAACATTGTTCTAGGCTTGGCTGCATGTGAATTCGACGGAGCAAATTATTTGGAGTCATGTTCGATTCTCGCATTCGCCGTTCCGGTGAGTAATCTCACTTACAACTATGTCTTATTCATTTTAATTGACGCGTAATCTCCATTATATTTGTTTGATTTTCTTGGTTTAATGGATGGTTCATTTATTATGTGAAATTAATTGTTTGTTGATGGTTGACGTTGTTTGAATTAGATGAAATTGTGTTGCGAATTATGATTTAATTGCTGCTACGATGGTTATTGTCAGATGGTTGATTTACGGTATTTGAGCAGCAATTAGATATTTGTAAATAATCGAATGATATTAGAAATTGTGGAAAAAGAGGTAAATGAATTGAAAATTGTAAATTTGAATCAAATAAATTACTTTAAAAGTAAATGGTGAATTTTGGAATGACGTTTCATTTAATATTGAGATTATCGGATTAATAGAAAATTTGAAAGTGGAATAATTTTGGAAAATATATGGGTGGAATAATTTCGAAGATTTTGTGAATTAATTTTTTTGGTAAATGACGATTTTTAGAAATTCTATCAATAAGTGAATTTTCAAAGGGATAATTATTTGTATATCATTGATTATAAAAATATTTGAAGCACGTTTATAAAATGGAAGTTGACATTATAGTTTTAAAAATAATGAATTACTTGAATTTAATAGATTGAATTTTAAAAAGTGATACTTTGTAGTAATTGCAAGATGATTGCAATTTATTTTATTTAATTCAATAAAAAATTTCATTTATGAGGATTTAACAAGAAGTCGATTTTTGGTGTAATATATATTATCAGTTTTGGTAGATTAATAGCTTAAAACGATGTGTTTGAAATAAATGTGGATTTTAAAGTGGTAGATTTGAATTTGCAATATTTTATGGATTGATGATATTTTTTGAATTTGAAATTTTAAAGGTAATTGGAAGATATAAATTCCTTTAAAGCATTTCTATATTATTAAAGAAGGAGATTTAAAGTGAAAGTATTTTAAGATTATAAAATTAAGCAGCGAGTTCGAATAGTGGTTTCTTCAAAATGAAACTAGTTTATTTTGAAGTGTGGATTTGAAATTAGATAAGAGAATCAAAATTATTATTTCAAAAGAGAAGGAAATAAATAAAAGAGATGTTTAGTGATTAAATTTAAAAGGGAGGAAAAAAAATGGAGTGAAATACATTGAAATGAGAATCTTCATTTCTTTAAATACTGATTAAATAATATACCGATGTATGTATGGGTGGTTGTTGATTTGTTTGTTACGAATGAGATGGAGTTAAATTACATGTTGTGTTGAGAATTGTAAATTAATAAAATAAATAACAATGAATTGAAGAATGATTTAAGCGAGAGTGAATTAATAAGCGAAGTGGAAATTTAATTAATATTGATTAGTTGAGGATGTTGTGTATATGATTTTATTTCACTGGGCGCTATGGGATGTCCATGTAGGGTATATTTATATACTCAAAACAGGTATAACGTTGGATAATTCTTTGAAGACCGAGTACTTGATATTTGGATATCAGTGAATTATTATACATTATACACAAATATTAATCGATATTAACTAGATTTTTGACTTTACATGAAAGGTAAATTATATCATTTCTTATTTTAAAGAGGGAATACGATTATCTCTGCTTTTGAGTGAACGAGGAGTACGAAGTCCCTTATGTAGATGTGACAGCCATAAGTTTCTGCTAGCCCATCCTAGCTTGACCGACCATGTGGTAGCTCCTTGATGGTTGGGGCAACATGGTTCCCTAGTCGGATGGTCACGGTATGCTGCCCGAGCCAAGGGGACAAAAACAAAATGAGGCAAGGAGGTTGACGATTGGAGCAAGGAGCGAGGAGGCGAGGAAGTGAGAAGGAAACGTGCTTTTGTTGTGCAGCAAAAGACTAGTAAGACCCTCAAAAAAATTTGCGAGTAGGGTCTCCCTTTGCATCTAAGAAGCTATCAGGCTCAAGTGTAAACTTGGTTTCTGGCAGTAACAATAACAACAGCACATATAATAGCAATAACAGTAATGAAAATAAAACGAATACATTTAATATTACTAAATAAATATGAATGAATTGGTGTTTGATGTGTCCTATATGGTGTGTGCGATGTTTGCAATGTATGCTGTGTAAGATGTGCGATGTGTGCAATCTATGATGTGTAGATGCGTGCGATGTATGCTATATGCGATGTGTGATGCGTGCAATGGATGTTTGATGTATGTTGTGTGATGTGTATGATAGTGCCTTGATGTTTTATGGATGTTTTGATGTTTGACGGGTATGGACGTTGTTTGATATGTTGGGGATGTTTTATTATTCCTTTGGTTGAATTTCTTTATTATGTTGTGGATGTGTTATTCCTTGAGATATCGTTTGTATTCTCATCGTTGAATTTAGACATAGTATGAACCATTTATTATTTGTATACTCGAGTCGGTCTTAGACGTTTTAGGTCTAAAGATGATATGACCAGGTTTGCTTATTGGGCTTAGTTGAAGGCTATATTACTAGATGTATTGTATATTATGTATTTGGACTCATGTATGTATATGATGTTGGATTAGATGTATTGGATCTATCTTGTATAATTATTTGAGATTTAGGTGGAATTTGACTTATTTTTTATCCCACTCAGACAGATGTGATGTATTATATTTTTATCGATGCGTTGATGACTCTGCATTCTTTATGATTTATTTTATATTGTGCATTCTTCTATCCTCGGGCAACATACGTATTTATTGCTTTGTACTGAGACTGTTTATATCAAGGTGAGTGATTTTTATATTATGTGATGTATTCAGTGTTGGTCCAAGGGAATATTCACCTATGTACCATCCACATCGCCTCATTATATATATTACTCCATAATTTTATTTAGTAATACTCCTAGGTAATATGGATATAAAGGTAACGTGTTACAGTAACTGTTATGAATTAGCTAAACTAACTGTTTTGAACAAATATTATTAAATATATTTATAATAATTATAAATATATTAATCGATCTACGATACTGATACGCGTTAAATTTGGATTTAATTGTGGAATATTTTATTTGGGTATTAAATGGGTTCGAATCCCATGTGGGGTGCTGAATAATTCAACAATAATAGGGCATGGAGGCAGCCAAATGATGGGATAGATAGGCTAGGATTGAGTGGATAAGAGGAAAGAAAGAGTAAGAAAGAAACATGGATCTTGATCCTAACTTCTCTATTCATTCCTCCTCCGTATAAGAATTTAGCCCCACTCACTTTCGATATTTTGAAGCCTCCATCTTAGCCTACCTCTGGCCAAAATCTAATGCTATTTCTCCTTTTTCAAAGTCAAATTAAGGTGTACTTACAAGCATTAGAGACAAGGTATATTCTTGATAATTTACGAATATTAATATTTACATGTAATGTTTATGTCATATATATTATACTATTAATTAAGTGATGATTTCAATATATAAATATATCGTCATAGTCAAACTGGTTGTATGTTTTTATATTTATATATGAAAAATTGTCATGTATACTATGTGCAACTCGGCTCAAATAAAAAGAATAATTTTTTATTTTAAATAATTCATATACAATGTTTATATATATGTATACATATATATATATATATATAGAGAGAGAGTTTATAATATAAATACTACATCACACTTTACACAAAACATGGTTATATAATATTTCTATAAAGTTTATAAGTATAATATTTTTCGAAAAAAAAATCATATATGTGTTATTATTAATTAAATAATATTTAAATCAATTAATAATATAGATTAATTATGTTAATATACATTATAAATTATGTTTTTTATTTTATAAAATTTAATTACTATAGAACCTACTCTAGGCCAAAAATAAAAAAAACATTTTTTTATAATTTAAAATAGTTAAATACAAGCAAAGAATTAGAAATTTAATTGGAAACTTAAAATTCAAAATAAGTTTTGAAAATATTTTTTTATTAATTTCTTAAAATATCTATACGAATATTTTCAATAAAAGATATTTTAAAATTAGAAAAATATTCATTTGCGTCCTACGCATGAACAAATAAATACATAATTATTATAAACATATTTTGTATATTTTACAAGTATTGATCTAAATTTATTATTATATATACATATATATAAATATTTAATATGTGTGTGTATATATATGTTTAAAAAAATATTTATACACATAATATTTTCGGCTTTGTAAAAAGTATTTTTAATTTAATATAATATATAGATGATTTAAATATATTTATAACTATATAAATATATACAATGTTAATATTTCATACTCTTGTTTATAAATGTATATACATATACATATATATTCAAAATTAATTAAATAAAAAATATAATATATATATGTATGAATGTATGTATTTGTAACATTATATATATATAAGTATATAAACACATATTTGGACAATATATTTGTATATTGGATGAGCTAACATGCCCGTTGCGATGTAAATCATAGATTCTATACACTGATATGTTATACCTTGCACGCGATAATATGTTACACATGCACATACATACATATATATATGTGCATTTAATACACATATTATGTAAAATACAACGTTGAATTAAATAATGTAAAATCAATTTATAAATTTAAATAACATAAAGATATTATTTAAAAGAAAATTAGAAATGTTGTAGACAAATTAGACTTTATAGGTCCAATAAAGATTCAAAACAGTAAAAAAAAAATTCACTCTTTACTTCCATTGTGGGCTGGTCCAGTTCGAACAACAGTAATAGAGTCCTATAGCCTATGAGGTCTAAATTAAGCATATTAGGGCTAACTAATTAAGCTTACTACTCATTTAGTAGGGTGTCCAAGAAAGGTAGTGTCTAGACTGAACTGTTGGGTAATCGAGTACTCTATATCTTACCTAGCTACTGGCCTGGCCCGTATAGTTATGTGAGCCCAAAAGTTGACCTTAACAGAAAAGGCCTAATTTTAATTAGGCCTTAATTTCTGAATTATTTTGAATTCAAAATAAAAGTTTTAGTAAAAGTTAAATTAGAAATAAAAAACATATTATAAAAGTAATAGTATAATTTTCCAAAAATGCTTAAAAGTTTTATAAAATTAATTTCAAATATATTATTTATTAATAAGATTAACTAAATAAATTTATTAATAAATAAGTTGATTAATTATACACACACACACACACATGTATAATGTATATGTAACATATGGTATGTTATCTTGAATATCTTAAGACAATATGAGTAAAAATGTGGGTATAAAAGAATTTTCAAAATTAATAAATGTTAATTAAAATTGTTCGATTAAATAAATTAATTAAAAGTTAATTAATAAATTAAAATACATATATATGAAGCATGGATGTATTACTATAATTGTAGTAGTATATATATTCAACATAATTTGTTATAGTTGAATAATATAATAATCAATTAAAGTATTAATTATAATTAATTTAATTTATTAAATGATTAATATAATATTATACATAAGAATATTATATAAGTATATCAAATTATAAAAGTTATATATTAAAATTTATATAAATGTATAGTAAAAGGTGAATCAGTAAGAAACCCAAATTGGACCTAATGGATAAACACATATATGTATACCGTGATTTTCGATGTGTCCGACACTTGAATCACGAGGATATTTCATAAGAAATATATTATTCCATAAGTAGATATCACTCAATTAAATATATTAAAGATTATGAATCCTTAAAATAAAGTTGTCCTTTACCATTTATGTATTAGTGGATTACGTGCATACTCCTTAGTTGTTGAGCTTTCCATAAGCTAAGGGTGTTATGTGTATACTATTAATATATAGACCAGACGAGGTAAGATATTTATGCATATTTGTTGAACTTTCCTCAAGGTTTGTATAGTATACTTAGGACGCCGCAAAATGGTCGGTATGAATGAATAATCTCTCTTTATTTCTTGAACTTTCCTTAAGGTAAAAATGAGATCAGGACAAGGATCACAAGGTTAGGTGTTGTATATGATACAATCGGTAAGGAGTTATCCATCATTTATAAGAGTATGATTTGTTGAGCTTTCCTTAAAGTTAGGATCCCAAGATATACGAGTCCTAACACCTACTAGTGAAGTCAAAAGAATTCTATGTTTTGTCTTAGGGTTCGGAGAAACATAAAAGACAAGTGGGGGCTTCCATTAGAAAAATGAAATGGTAATATTTAACCCTTCTAATATTATAAAAACATCTATTATGTATAATAAAATAGCCTACTTCGATAAGTTTGTGCATTAAATTGTAAAACATTTATCAATCAAAATATACAATGGCACTAAATTAAATATTGACAAAAAATATTAAATATACCTACCAATAAAGATTTACATCTTGACCAATGCAATTGCATGATTATACAGCCACTAAATATGGTCGTAACTTGGCCACTTACAAGTTTATTTTCCTAAGACTATGTATTATCTTCAACGAGTTTCTAGCTCTAAAGCAATATAAGGATATGGATATTTGATCCATATACGATCATATATAATTGTTATAAGGTAAATGGTCACATTTATAATGTACGAAACTATTATGAAAATAGTTCATTGAAATAAGCAAGTAAACTGTAGAATGAGATTGTGTATTCAATACGATTGATTACAATAACGATCTTGTTGTGTTAAATGTAACAAGGGACTAAAGGCTACAAGATAGATCTAAGAATTCGATCAGCGAGATATCAGTTTAATCAATTTACGTAAAGTGCAATTTATTTGATGTCCTTAAAAGTTAGGATGACCAATGCACTTTTGTAGAGAATTCTTTATGATATTGTGGTAAGGATTCTCTTTGAATGGTTTGACCATAGAAGGGAAATTGGATGTATAAGAGTGGATGTAATCTAAGGCACAGTTGGCATGAAGAGAGTAGATTGTCATTTCTATTTCAAAAAAAAAAATTAGAAACGAAAATTGTAAAGTGATAGTTTATACTTAATATTAGAATAATAAAGTGGAAAATAGGCACAAGGACAAATTTTCATAAAAATTTAGGCCGAAGGACAACAAGTTTCATTTTTGGGCTGAAGGACAAACTTTGGAAGAAAATTAGGCTGAAGGACAATGCTAAATACAACTAGCATTTTGTACAATGTAAAACTGGATATAATGCAAGTTATAATTAGCATTTTGTATAGTGTTTACACTGTACAAAATGCTAGTTGCATTTAGCATTGTCCTTCAGCCTAATTTTCTTTCAAAGTTTGTCCTTCAGTCCAAAAATGAAAATTCGTGTCCTTCAGCCTAAAATTTTCTCAAAGTTTGTCCTTGTGCCTAATTCCCTCAATAATAAATATGATTTTTATTCCAAAATGTATTTTTGCGTAGAAAATTGTTCTGTATAAGATTTTATTTGAATTTAAGATGCTTGATCTGAAAATTTGTAACTGTAAACCAGTTACAGTAAATGAAACAAATAATTTTTATTAAGTGGTTTAAAGGAGCTTCATATTTCATATGTAAGAGAAAAAATATTAGAGCATGCCATATAATACTTATTGGTTGCATCAAGTTGCGAAAATTATTTTCATAAAATGTACCGAACATTATTTATGAAATAATAATTATTTTTTGGTATGGACTAAAAAATAGACATAGTTTTATTTTAATAAGAATATTATGAATACTTGTTATAAAATAAAACTATAATAATGGTATTTGTGATGCATTGGAAAATACAGAAGTATCTGAAATTATCTTCAATTATTTTGGAATATAGACTAAGCCATAGTCTTGAGAAATAATTATTTGATTATATGATTATGAATTATATGCCATCGGTTAATTATATCTAAAATAATTAAGCTCTATGCACCCATTTAGTGGAAGCGTGAAAAGAGTTAATGAACTCTTTGGATTGATACATGTAGATGTATGCAATCGTAAGTCTGTTAATACCAAATGGTTTTACATACTTCGCCATATTCACCGATGAGTTATCATAGATATGAACTTGTGTATTTGATACACATGGACAAGTCTATGATAAGCTCATAGAATATAAAATAAAAGTAAATAATATAATATGCAACATAAATGATTCAGTTTGATCAAACCATCGAGTATATTGGAAAGAGTTCTGTATGTACCTAATATGAATAAAGCTTTAGTCTCAAAGGTCACTCCATCCTATAATACATAATGATGTTTTATAAGGAACAATCGACTTTGTTGGACAAAAAACTATTAATGATGAGTGAACTTGAGTAAAGTTCTTTATACAAGGTATGTGCTTATGAATAGTATACAAGATTAAAATTAATATCATCCAAAGAATGTTTTATAGACCATACAAAATTAGGGTTTATAAGAAACCCCGACATATAGTAGGCCAAGGAGTTAGCAGATAGTTCAAGTCGAAAGACTGCACGTAATAATTATATTAAAGGATCTTGTATGAATTGTACCAAAAGAATTTTGGAAACGATGGTCATTAGATGACTAATTTATGTTGTGAACAAAATATATGAACTAATGCAAAATAAGATTTACATTAGGCAATATATAAAATGTTTACGAATGCCTATTCCATAGCACTTTTAAACAATTGTTGTTTCAAGAAAATACCAATTTTATACCGAAGGAATTTCTTTGAGAAATTATTGGTATAAAATGAATTTAGATACGGTATAAGAATAAAATTTCTTATAAGGGATGAAATGAAATTGACCGAACATAAATGAACATAACATATTAGAACGTCTAATGAGTATTACTATACATTAAAGACCAACTACGAGTTTCTTATCAATGTCAAGAATAAATTATCATCAGTTGTTTAATACAACCATTAAGAGTATTGACTCTATATTATGGTGTGATGCACAATCCAAAATAAACTCAAAGTACATTATCAAAATATGATTTTGATATTTATGTGGATACGATCTATTGGCCGCAAATATGTCTTTAAGAGAAAGACAATTGCAGTAGGAATATCTGAGCCACATTAATAAGAATAATACCATGAATTTCAACTGTTGAAATTACATAACAATTCGTCAGTCGATATGCTCAAGTTAGTTCGGATTTTACTCACAAAATTATGGCCTAGTATGACTTTATGTTTTGGTACATATGTATTATGACCGAAATTCTAAATAATGATTTATAGTAAACTTTTTACACATAATAACCAAAGTATCTTGAAGTCAATGGGAGTGATATTGAGTTTATGAAATTTTGGAGATCCAAGAATAGATACAAAAGTGTCATTCGACAGATATCAAAATTAAGCAACTATTTTGATAGAAATATCAAATAGTATGGCTATCAGTCAAAATGCAGAGGAAGCGTGTGCTCGTAAGATAAAATGTTAAAAGGTAACAAAAGCACTTTTAAACCAAAAGTGATAACACACTACTGATTGTTAAGGATCTACTTGTGCTAAAATCAGCTTTAGGTGTTTTACATCGAATTTGTGAATGACGTCCTTTATAGCAAGTATAAAAGATATTGGGAATGTCCTAAGTGATATGAAAGGACCCCTTATTAAAACGTTTAATACAGAAAATTTAAGACGAATTCCTTATGCAATGATAATAGGAACTATCATACATGCTATGTGGTCTACGATATCGTGATTCATTTTTATATTTGACACATGAAGCATGTATCAAATCCAAATAGATATCACTAAATGGTTGTTTGATGTATTCTCATGTATTTGTGAAATACTAAAGAATTGTTTCCAAAAACAACAGATTTCTTATGAAGGAATGTTCGGACTCGAACTTCATATATGATATTGGGTATAATATGTGCTAACCTGTTTTTAGCCAAATAAATTTCAACAGGGATTAGATGGCCAAAATGAAGACAAGATGATTCAAGAACTTAGAATCATGTTTAGAAAGGCAAAAGAATCGTATTTAAAAAGTTTGAAGGAAAATTAAGCTACATAGACTGCTCGGTACCGAGAGGATTTTTTTTCTTCTACTTTGGCCACCTAAAGGTCTTGTACTACGAGTACTACCTCAAGCTATCATCATCAAGTGCTTCTTTCAGGAAAAAACAAGAAATACCAAGGACTTTAGAGAAGAAAGCAGAAAAAGACAAGCGCTGTCAGGTGAATCATCAAAAAGAACTTAATCTTCAGGAAAAAAGAGCTTATAATACATTGAATTAGAGGTGGAGGGGAGAAACAGATTAGATAAAGGACTTTCACCTAGAAAAAACAACTTGGTACCGATTAGAACCTCCTGGCGTCGAAAGGTTTTTGTTAGAAATTGGGCCTATCGTGTTCCCTTCTACACATTTGGACTTGCATCTGGACTTCATTCTACGTAGGCTCCTAAGTTTAATGGCGAGTTTCTCTATAAATATCAGCCCTACAACAACTGAAGAGTGGATTCACACTCTGCATCTTTTTCCCTCTTATCTTCTTCCCCAAATATACTCTAGAAAGTTCATTGTAAATTTGAGACCCACTATACTATGGTCAGGTCTGATAAAATTAGTTGTAATCCAAAGAGATAACTTCTAATAACAAAGATTAAAGCGGAAGTAGGATGGAGAATTTGCCGAACCATTATAATGCGTCATTTTTCCGCTTTAAACTTTATTTCATTAGATTTGGTGCTTTTAATTAATCCTATAGTGTTTGTACCTTTTTTGGTGCAAGCATTTTGGTGCTTTCACCGAGAAAGGGCCCAATTTCACAACCTAGAGCTGGGATCTGGAACTTAGAGAAGATGAAGAGACCAAATACTAGAAATAAGATTGGAGGAACTTAGGCAGAGCATGGGGCAGCCGGAAATATTTCTCAAGTTCTAATCAATCCATCTATATGACCAGAGAGGAGATGGAGGGAATGATGAAACAGATGCAAGATGGAATAATGACTCAACAACAGGAAAGGCAAAAAGAATTTTTCCAAATGATGGGACAACAAGGAAGAGTTAGGACCATTGGAATTCAGAATCAAGGACCATAAATTGATGCAGGAGTGGAACAAACAAGAACAATGACCCACAAAAAAGACCACTTGGTGTTGACAACAATCCTCTTGGCACCGAGAGGAATATAATCGAAGGCAATATTGGATTGATCATAGGGCAAGCTGGGATATCGAGATTAGATGATCCTGGAGCCAGAAATGCAAGACAGAACACAAGAGCACAACAGCCAAAGGAATATGTGCCAAAAATTCCTATAGGAACGAAGTATAGAATGAAGCCAAAGGTGCGAATCAAAATGCAGATGTGCAGCCAGAGGAGTATGTTCCAGAATATGTGCTAGAGTTCCCCCACGAGAGTAAGGGGCAGAATGCAACTAGTGGTCAAAGACTTCCGTTAGACGATGACAGCCAGATGGATGAAATGATCAGAAAGATAGTTAGAGGTGGACTCCAAGACCAAAGTTTGGAATATGTATATAGGAATATATTTACCCGTAATATCCAAAATGAGAAGAATCCTCCCGATTTCAAGCTCCGAACGTTGGAAATGTATGATAGATAGACGAATCCAACAGTTCATCTAATGAGATACATCCGGCATATGGAGGTATTGGGTGCTATTGAGGAGGTGATAAGGCAGTGCTTCCTATTATATCTAATAGATTTAGCAACAACGTGGTTCATGCAGTTGGAGAATGGGTCCATAAGCACGTGGACCAGCCTATTGAGTAAGTTCATAAGATAATTTAGAGTTCTATCTCTCGACCAAAGAATGTGATGGCACTATCAAGCATGAACCAATGACCTGGAGGGACCCTCAAGAGTTACTTGAATAGTTTTAATGTGATAACTATTGTGGTTCATAAGCTAGATCTGTCAGTGATTCTGATGGCAGTAGTTTTAGTAGTGACAAGTAAGACAGACTATAAGCTTACTTTAGAAAGGGACCCACCATTAGATCTTACGGCATTCTATTATGAAGCTAAGGGATATTTGCATCAAGAAGATACTCTATCTGAAATCCTAAGATTAATGGTGTGGATCATGGAGGATTGTCCAAAGTAGGATATGGTAAAGATATAAGAAAATGAAGGGCTGATGACAACTTCAGGGAACCAAAATGACAAAGGAGGAAGTCGAAATTATCTTACTACACTGGTCAAACTGAGACCATGGAGAGGATTTACCTAAAAACCAAATCCCTTATCAAAGGCTGGCTAAGAGGGAACCCACAGATCGGAAAAGAAGGTTTGGAAAGTTACGCTTATTCCATGAGCTGGATTGACATGAAATGAACGAGTGCAGACACCTTTGCGATTTGATAGAAGAATTGGTTTGGAGCAACTAGATGCAACAATATGCAAGGAATCGAACTGCGATGGTACAACCGGAGTAGCTACCATCTACAATGGATGCATTAAGACACAAACAAGGATCTGGGTCGAGGATGGAGGTCCCATGATCGGGATGGATGGGAGTCTGGTTTATTCCTCACACTTTTCTTTCCATTTTGAGTAATTAAGACAATAATAATCAATCTCTAACCTGTGTATGAGATCTTGATCAGTCATTAGGCATGCTTTGAGTTTGATGTCCGAGATGAATAGATAAGATAATAATAACCTCAGACCGCTTACACATGTATGAGATCTTGATCGATCTCTAGGCGCACTCTGAGTAAGATGTCTAAGATGAACAATTAGGATTTTTGTTTGTTTTCTTTGATTTGAATATTTGATTTTTTTTGAAAAATACACTTGAACTGATGACTAATATTGATCGTGGTAACCTCATCCAAAGGGATGGGGTGATGGCCGCAAGGTGCAAGTTCCCTTGTCATAGAGCAAGCGGATGGACTTGTATGAAAAGTAAGTACCCTTACTGAAGAGTAAGCGGATGGGCTCACTTGGCCATTGAGTCCTCTTATTAGAGAGCAAGCGGACTAGACTAAATAAGATTCAGAAAAAATGAATCCTAGATTGGATAATAAAAGATCCTGATAGATCGAACCTAGATTGGATGAAAAACGATCCAAAGATATCGAACAATAGATTGGATGACAAATAATTCGGAGAGATCGAACCCTAGATTGGATGCTAAATGATCCAAAGAAATCAAACTCTAGGTTGGATGAAAAACTGTCCGGTGAGATCGAACCTTGGAACAAATGTTAACTTGATATAGAGACTTGAATGACTTGCAACTGGATTGAAATAGATAAATACCAAGTTAACATAGGATGATTTTAATATACAAAATGGTATCTCTGGAGAAGAGACAGATCGATCACGATTCGTGGCTGAGACTTAGGCAAGGACCGAAGTCCAAAGCTATAACGTATCTAGAACGACCTTTGGCTTGCAGGAGAATCTTAAGAAACCAGACGATTCACCAAAATCGAGGTCGGTGATAGCCAGAGAGCTAAATTATTGACGATTGACTATTGTTTGAACTTGTTCTTGAACAAAGCACGCCTTACATTCGAAAGGGGTACTTTAGGAGGCAACTATTAACCCACTTTTTGGCTAAGCAGATTTCAACAGGAGTTAGAAGGATAAAATAAAAATGAGATGAGTCACGAACTCGAAATCATGCTGAGAGGGACAAAAGATTCATACTCAAAAAGTTTGAAGGAAAATGAAGCTAAGTAGACCACTCGGTACAGAGAGGTTTTTTCTTCCTAATTTGGCCTTCTGAAGCCCTTATACTATGAGTACTACCTCATGCTATTATCATCAAGTGCTTCTTTAGAAAAGTAGACAAACAATTCTGAAGGTTTCATAGAAGAAAGTAAGAAAGCAGGAAAAGACAAGTGATATCAGGTGAATCATCAAAAAGAACTTGATCTTCAGGAAAAAAGAGTTTGGAATGTATCGAATTAGAGATAGAAGGGAAAATCAAATAAAATAATGGACTTTCACCTAGAAAAAACCACCCGACCTGAGAGGAGCCTCTCGGCACTAAAAGATTTTTGTTGGACATTGGGCTGTTGAGTTCCCTTATGCACATTTGGACTTCATTCTACGTGGGTTCTTGAGTCTACATATGAGTCTATCTATAAATAGCAACCTTATAGCAACTGAAGAGGGGATTCACACTCTATATCTTATTCACTCTTCTTTCCTTCTTCAAATATACTTTAGTAACTTAACTGTAAATACGAGCAACTAGATTATGATCAGATCTGATAAAATTAGTTGTAATCCGAAGAGATAGCAGCTACTAACAAAGATTAAGGTGGACGTAGGCCGGAGAGTTTGCCGAATCACTATAAAAATTGTGTATTTTTTCCTCTTCAGCCTTTATTTTATTAGAACCGGTGCTTTCAATTGATCATGTGGTGTTTATGCCATTTTTGGTGTAAACAATCTGTCAATAATAAATTCATGTTAAAAATCTTTAAATTGAAAATGTTTCAAATGGAAGAGATTGTGTTTGTTTCAATGAAAAAGCTAAGTACATTGACCTGAATAGCGACAAAATAAACGCAATCTATATATTTAATAAATGCAAAAATTTATAACTTAGTTATGGGTGATTCCAAATATTGAGAATCTCATAAAAAAATTTATATGATAACAATGTTGCAATGTAGTTCATAATAGAACTTAAAGCACACTAGAAGTCAAGAGGCATACTTCAAATTGTTCGATATGCTAAAACAGTTTATGTGGTTTGGGGAGAGTTGATAGATAAAGTAGATAATTGAAGCATAATAGCATACCCATTCATCGAGGGACTGGCCTGATTGGTTTGGAGGAAACCAATTGGAGAAGTTGGAATAAGATTTCATAATTGACCCCAAGTTCAAGTGGGAGATTGATAGTATTAGGGGTCTACCCTATGAGCAATTATGCAATTTGTTACATATAACTAATTCAAGAATTAATCTTGTTCAAAATAAAAGGTATTTCCTTTCTACTATCTAGTTGATATAATGTGTTATATTAACTAATTAATTTAATTTAAATATATTTAATATTAAATTCATAAATGGTTTGTTTTATGATAATAGGTACAAAGTTTGGTAACCATCAGTAATTATCACAATGAAAATTAATATACTATTTTAAATATTCTCAGTCAAGATGTATTAGGAATGAATAATGATACATCCATTGAGATTAGAGTATGTAACACTCTCCAAATGTTGGGCAGTGTATTACTTATGGCTGCTAGAAGCACTAAAGGGATATGTATTGGTAGTTATTGGATAACTATGGAATGATAACTTGGTAGTTTTCAGTTGGTTAATATAATTAAGATCAAATGAAAAATGTCGACATGATAAATTACATGGTTCTCTTGACTTAAGAATACCGTTGATCTTTAATATGGATGCTCCAGTTTGATTATAGTTAAATCATGGCATGACATCAATAAAACAACTATAGGTGGGTCGAGTGGAAGCATTGGAAGTGTACTATTCAAGGGAGGATTCGTCTCCTCAGTTATATGAGGTTGGTATGGCGGTCAACTGAAGTCAACTCAAAGTCTAAGTCTTTGGCTAGAGTAGTTTAGTTAATAATAATTATTATTATTGAACCAAGGACTTTATGTTTGGATTATAGAGTTGAATATGGATGATGCTAGAATTTTGACCATTACGAAATTCCATATATCCAAAATTATATCGTTTTGACGAAGATAATTAGTATAAATAATAATCACAAACGGAATGCTTAACAAAGTAAATCTGGATTTTACCAAAACCAAATAAGCGATAAATTTGGCCAAAAGGTCACATCACTTACTAAGTGACGTGTGCCCTTTAATATTTGAATAATTCGATATCAACCGCAGACCAAATTTACACCTAACGGGTCACACAACCGAAATGATGAATATTCCTTTGACTAAACGATTTAATTAATTTGTAATTGTTATAAATTAATTAAATTAATTAATATTTATGAAATATTAATGACAAAATTTTATTTTGATCTGACGAACAAATGTTATTAATATACTTACAATAGTTATAAATATATTAATCGATATAAGATGTCGATACAGTTAAATTAGATTTAATTGCGAAATATTTTCTTCGAGCTTTAATAGGGTTTGCGCTCCATATTAGAGTTGAATTGTGCGGATATAATGGAGAAAATGGTCAGTTATATGATGGGCCAAATTTTCTAGGGTTGAGTAGGTAAGAAGAAAGAAAGAGTAAACGAGAAACATGGATCTTGATCTTAACATCTCTCTTCATTCCTCCTCTATATAAGCATCTCTACCTATTGACCTTTGATAGTTTTGAAGCCTCCATCCTGACCAACCTCTGGACGAAATCTAGTGCACCCACTCTCCTTTTTCAAAGTAAAATCAAGGTGAAATAAATCCTATTCAATAGTTGATTGTCATCGGCTTAGAGACTAACAATCTACTGGATTGGAAATCAATTCTAAAAGCAAATTTCATTATTTCAAGGTGTACATACGTGCATTGGATATAAGGTGTATTCTTAACTAGTTTATCAAAATTAATGTTTACATATAATGCTTATGTCATATATATTGCACTATAAGTTAGGTGACAATTCTAATATATAAATATATTGTCACAATTAGATTGGTTGTATGTTTGTATATTTTTTATATTTGTTTAAGAAAAATTTGTCATGCATACACCTATATGTAGCTTGACTTAAATAAAATAACAATTTTTTTTCAAATAATTCAGTATACAATATTTATAATTTAAATACTACATCATACTTTATACGAAACATGTCCATATGATCTTATATATAAAATTTAATAAGTATAAATTTTTGGCAAAATTATATATATTATTTAAATAATATTTAAATCAATTAATCATATAAATTAATTATATTAATATATATACTTATTATAGATTATGTCTTATGTTTTATAAAATTAAATTGTTAAATAACTTACTCTTGACAAAAAAAATTAAAAAAATCATCTTTTTTATAATTTAAAATATTTAAATACAAGCCAAAAATTAGAATATAGATTTTAAAATTGTTTTAAATTATAAAATGACATAATAAATATTCAGAGTGCAAAAATATCATTTAGAATTTATTAGTAATTTAAAATTCAAAATAATTTTCAAAAATATATTTTTTGTTAATTTTTTAAAATATCCATATAGATATTTTCAACAAAACTTATTTCAAAATTAAAATTAAAATATATATTGAGCCGTGCGCATTGCCAAGTAAATACAAAATTAGTGTAAATATATTTTGTGTATTTTATAAGTGTTAATCTATATTTATTATTATGCATATAAGTTTTTAATATATATATATATATATGTATGTATGTATGTTTAAAAAACTTATATTTATACATATCGTGTTTTTGGCTTTGTAATTTTTTTAATCTAATATAATATATAATTTAAATATATTCATATACTTATAAATATATACATGTTAATATTTCATACTTATGTTTATAAATAAATAAATAAGTAGCAAATTGTAGAATAAGTAGCAACACTATTAATTCCATTGTAATTAATAATGTTGAGATCTTTGATAAAAAAGAGTTAAATGAGGCATTTACTAACTATTACAAAGAAATTTTTGAAAGTAAAAACAAACATAGGATTTGAGCTAATTGAGATGAATTATATCCTAATGACACCAAGATTGATTTAGATGGACTTGATTTTTGTAACGACCTGATATTTTCAACCATTAGCATCCGCACATGTCGGACTTGAATTGCTCAAAATATCAGATTGTTAATTTAAATTTGGCAAAACTTAACATATACAGTAAATAAATCAATCACAGAATCACAGACACAGAGTAATACAATAATACGCAGCGGAATCAATAAATAGTAGTTCATGAAGCTACTATATAATCATCAGAGTTAGAAATAAAATACAGCAGAATGTCTCAAATACAGTGAAGTCTCCAATGCAACAGATGACTCCTCTGAACAAATCAACTGGAAGAGCTGAAAGCTAAAACGATAGTTGGTCTCCAAGCGAAGCTCCAAACTCCAAAGATGAGTCTCAAATGCTGTATTACTCAGTCTGACCCGAGCGTAAAGCAAAACGCAAAACAACCGAGTCAGGATTTACATTCTTATATCGATAAATCCAACTCAAGTGAAATGACAACTGAAATACAGGTAACTCAAAGGATGTTTGGGATAACCATCCTCTAAGGATCCGTGGAACTAACGACAATGTAGAAATATACACTATACACCGTGGTCATTTCAAATTAATTTAAAACTTCAAAACCAGAGTATCATTTCCATTTTTATATATATTCCCAAATTTTATCATTTTCAAAGTTACGATTCAAATCAACTTAATTTCCAAATTCAAATTTAACTAAATCTCAATTCAACAAATTTCAATTCAATTCAGTTCCTAATAAAAAATTGCAAATTATATCAATTTCCAATGCAGAAATAAATCTCAAAATAAACCATTTAAATTCCAATATATTTCAAAGCTTTAATATTCACATTTTCAAAGCTAAATTTCATAGTTTCATATGTCCTGATTTAACTTTATTATTATTTAATCTTGAAATATTCCCTCATTAAAATTCAATATCATTTAAGTAACCTTAAATTACATCTTACTAAGTATCTCCTTTATTTTATTTTAACATGGAATATTCATTAAGTCACTTAAATCCAAAAATCCAGTTAAAATCATATCTTTAAATTTCAATTTCCATAATTCCAAATCGATGTTTATTTACTAAAATTCTTGATTACATACAATTTCAAATACATTTAAATTTATCTTCCCAGCATTAACTTATTCGAATTATTACCAAAATCTATAAATTTAAATAAGTACTTGAGCATATTATATGTATTAAATCAATCTCCATTTAATTAAATCTATATATTATATTTCCATTTATATATAATATTTAAGAATCAATATTTATTAAAACCTTATATTTCTTTCCAAAACGATAGAAATTATTTTCAAAATATTTATATATGGACCAACGGTGTTTGTATATAATTTCTTATCATATGATCAAGTGATAAGGATATTTATCATTTCAATCTGTAATATATATATACACACACACACGCGCGCGTAGATATCCTTTCTACCCGTAATCCCAATTTCAATTCAATGAAAATCGCTTGGGTCTATCATTTCAACTCATAATGAAATTCTCCTATTCTAAAGTCCGTTCAGGTATGTATCATTTCAACCCATAGTGAATTTTATACGAACATGGAACTTGCAGAGTGATAACAGATATTACAATAATAATAACAGGCATATATCATTAATAATAATATAATATAAACAACAACATATGTGTCATATCCCATAGGCGAACAATTACATATAAATGCATATCATACATATAACGATTTAAAAATTAACAGTTAAATTTTAGCAACATATTTCAATTGTCGTTCCAATTAAAATCAAATTTAATAAATAAATGAACGTAAATCGTGAGTGATTGCTCACCTTTCGAGGCTAGTTAGATTTGACAAAGAAATGAGCTACAAAATCAAAGCAACGCTAGATGTACATGATTTGATGTAGAAAATAGGCACGACGGACAAGGCCGATAATGTGAGATCGATGAGAACGATTGAATCAGTTGATATAAATTGAACTAAATGTATATATAAATATAATATATATTTTTTCAATTCAAAACATGTATTTATTTTCAAATTTATATTTAATCCCATACTTATCAAATAAAATATATACATTTATACAACTTAAATTTAACAGGCACACCCTTTATACGTACCATACCAACAATTGAACATATCATAATTAGTCAAGCAAACCAAAATTATATATATATTATATATCTAAACATCAAACATACTTCCTGCATACTTTAATCTAAGTTTTTTATACCTTTCAATAGGGATCTTAACTTCTACAAGAAAAAATAATTGAACTTCAGATATTAGAAATAAAATCGTTTGTGCACTAGTTCTTCTGATAGAGACTCATATTACTTACGGTTAAAAGCAACGGGGAAACCATGATAAATAATGTTACCATATTAAGTAAATGTGCTATGCGTGTCCTTTTAGAAATTTATCATAGGTAACTGATATATGTGAAGTAGTTATTTGAAATTGTAACAGATTTTGGAATTTAAACATTCAATAATCCTACAAAACATTGACACTACGCAAATCCTTTGATTACAAAATACTCCTACTAGTACATTATGCAATAGTATTTTTTGAATGTCGATAGATGTTCCAAGCCCAGAGTGAAATATTCTCCTTCAACCTAGTAATATGGTATCTACACAACTCAAAGAAAGGTAAAACTTCGTAATTATATTGCTTTCATGGAATTTATTTATTTATTTATTTTTCAATTTTGTGGAGACAGATATAAATAATAATTGGAAATATCTACAAAGTTTTAGCTCATTTTGAACTGCGTAGATATATCATATTTCCATGCCGTTAGAGGAAGTTGGAGCATGGGCTTGAATGAATTATATTTATAATCAACATTTATATGCAGCCTTGCTTTATTAGCTTACCTAAAAATACACAGTGTTTGACATCAACGTTTTAACATTTTCATTCTTCCTTCCTAATTTGTGTTGATGATTAGAAAGTGCAACCAAAATTTGAATCCTTGTTTTAATTAAAATTCATATCTTTTATATCACATGCATAAAATTTAAAAAAAAAACAAAGTGGACCAGAAATGATCTTGCCATAATTGATATGCATATTCATACTCGAGTTAACTCTTAATGTTGAGATTGAAGACTAACCCTTTTTAATTCTTCCTACATGTCTTTTCATCGTGTAATAAATTTTACCATAAAATGTATTAAGTATGAATTTAATTACAAAATTATATATGGTATCATTACATAAAAAAATAGATGTTAATTGTAACACGGTTCAAACCCAAATAATTTAACTGAAGGGGTTAATCATATGTATAGCAAACAAAAGGAATTATACAGATATTTGCATAGCATGAATCATAAAATAAGAAATGTGTGTATACTTTAAAACTTACAAAACCAAGGAAAAACAAAAGAAGGAAATAAATTTATTATAAAGCCATTACCTGATGTATGAAGCACATGCAATATAGAAGGAAGATGAACAAATGTAGTGAAAATTTGTGAACACGAGTTGAAATATATATAGGGAAGTTCTCTCAAACAAGGGATGCAGGCAGCTGACGTGGTAAGGGAGATATTGCGTGGTTTTGAAATTCAAACAGAAGTAATTTCGTGATTTGGGCGAAAGAAAAATATGGCAAGCAAAAATTGGTTTGGAACGTTTAAGTGTCAATCAAAGATTTTATACCCATTTAAAACAATAAAGCAAAAGGAAGTGAAATAAATTTTCCCCCGTGAATGGCAAGCACGGTCAAAAAATTTCTTCCAAAAATCGCGGCTACTGATTTGTTTTCAGTAGCTAAGGTATGAAATTTATGAGCGTGTAAAAGATGCAGAATTTTAATTGAAACGTACGCTCAAATAATTAACAAAAGTAACGTGATTAGAAAATATTTGTTTCTTATTTATTTATTTCATATATAGTTAGTACAATATACGCTAAATTTGTAGCAAAAGTAACGTTTCTAAATTTATACGTTACTTATTTATTCTGTACCTATTTTTCATAAAATATACGTTTTAAAGAATATTCATTAGCTACGTACCATTTTATAATAAATCAAAACGGATATAACATTCAAATTAAAACGTGTATTTTAAATAGCCTATTTATACTCTATTAACTTTAAAATTTATTACTTAATTAACTTTTGATTTGTTTACATTGGTTTGATTTACTTAACATTTATCAAATAACTGATGTATATACGTAAAAAAGAAAACATAAAATTTATTTCCTATATATCATTCAATTTAAAATTTTATTTATTAATCAATTAACTAAGAAACAAATGTGTATACGTATAAAGTTTATTTCCTTTACACAATATTAGTTACTTGATTTAAAGGTGTATAACCAATTTTTAAAAGAACAAAAGTGGAAATAAAATGTTGTTACCAATATATTCAGTTAAATTAAAAGCTTTGGAAGTTAGAATTTGAAAGATTTAAATTCCACTAAATGTTAAACTTTAACCAAAAATAAGAGTTATAGAATTAGCTTATATTAATAAAATTTTGGTGACTACTTATAATTAAATTTAAAAAAAATTCAACTTTTTTGTAAATTAAAACCCCAAAGTTTATAAATAAAAGAAAAAAAATACTTTTAAAATTTTTGGGTTGTTACACTCTTCCCCACTCAGAATTTTTAACAAAGTACGAGAATAGAAACAACCAGATGAAAAATTAGACTTTGGGAAACAAATTAAACAATTTATTTAAAACTATATAATTTTTTTAATTAATATTTAATAGTTTAGTTAAACTCATTTTATTAAATCCATTCAATTATTTATGATATCAATTATTTATATGAAACACTAAAAGTTTTACTATTAAACCAGGTAGTATATAAATAGACAATATTTTAAAGATTATATTCAAAAAGGAAAGGAAGGTAGATTCAGGAAACAGAATATAGGTGAATAAATAAGCTGAGCAGATAAGGTAGATCCAAAAGAATAGTATCAGGCACGAATCGTAAATTTCAAACCATAAGAGTCTCAATTTCAAATATTAATACAAAATTTCTTTGTTGAAAAATGCTTTTATAATAAAATACCTTTATATCGAAACAAAATTTTCTTTCGAAAATACTTTTATTACTCGATGTTTCAACAAGTTTATCCTCATTCTTGCAGACTCTGGTCATGCGTTGATCAGGCGCAAAGCTAGAATTCTTCAAGTACTTAGTAGACCTGTTTCAACGCTCAGTGAAAATACTGAATTTTTTTAAAAACAGATCTGTAAAGTACAATCCAAAAAATCACCTGGATCGCAGGATATATAACAATGGTTTCGCCTGGATCCTCCAGGAAACATCCATATCCTTTAAGCATTCACTGCCTTGCGAATTACGCCATGATAACCAAAACCCGTGGACCGTAGGATACATAACAATGGTTACGCCTGGATCCCCCAGGAAACATCCATATCCTTTAAGCAATCTCTGCCGCATATGGCGGATTACGCCACGACAACAAAACCGGTAGACCGCAGGATACATAAAAATGGTTACGCCTGGATCCCCCAGGAAACATCCATATCCTTTAAGAAATCTCTGCCTTGCGGATTACGCTGCCCCAAAAAAATGACCGTAGGTTACGCCACGGTAGGACACTCGAGTATCACATCCGGAAAAACAAAAATCAGAGAGAATAATATCGATAGAATGAATCCACAATGTGGCCACAATGTGGATATCAAGCAGAAGGCACTTTCCATATCATTACTTCGAAAATATATATCATATAGTACCTTTCAAATCCATTTCAAATATCGTACGTATATGAAGTCCATTATATATAAGATTTTATTTCAAAATTGAATACTTTCCAATCAATAGTATATCAAATCACACTTATATACACTTCGATAGTATAAGGTTTCACCTTTCAAATTAAGTACCTTTCTAAATCAATAGTTTTCATATCAACTTCTTACTTATACAAATCAATTTTATATAAGTTCGATAACTCTCAAATCAAGTATTTAGTTAAACAAGGTTCTCAATTTCAATTCGTTTCAATATCAGTTCAGTTTCAAAATCATATACGATTTCACCAAATTTTCTTTCAAATTTAATATCTTCAGTCTCAAAATTTCCAAAATAATAGGTTTAGAAAATAATCCTAGTTTTCAAATCAACATAATTTAGGTCAATCAAATTCACAATTGTTTTTAAACAAAAAGATTCATTTCAAAAACCCTTAATGGTTTAAACAATTTCCACATTTAAATCTTTTAAACAAAAGATTCACTTTTAAGACCCCTTTCAATTTAAAACAAGGTTTACCAATCTTTTAAACAAAGATTCATTCATAGCCTTCCAAAACAACTCCATTTCAAATTGGAAATCTTTTCATCAAAATTTTAAAAATTCTTTCCTTATATAAAAGCTATTGTTATTTGAAAACCACTTGTTTCCGTTTCAAAAAACCCGATTATATTTGCACGAGCTAAGGCCTTTAAATATAAACTTGGGTTACAATCAAATTCTCAAAGCAATACTTTTAAAATTATTTAAAATCCATATAAACACATTTATAACTTGTATAACATTTTTACGTCATAAATACCAGATGTAGAATTCAATTTTAGATATTAAATTCAGTTTAAATCAAAATTTTCAAATTTCAAATCTTTATTAAGTTATTCAAAATAACTTGCATTCTTAAAACACCTTTTCAAAAGTTTTCCACTTTAAACCCAATCCATTTCCAAAACCATTTGAATTTAAAATTCAGATTCAAAATATTAAAAAATCTATGACTTAACCGATTTCCACGTGCAATCCAAATTTGTGTGTGTATAGTGTAGTCTAGGGGTTTTACACAATAGTGCACAACATCAATCATCACAGATATAACAATATCAATAAGCAATATAACTCATAATGCTTATCTTCATTTACAGATCACAGATAAAATAAATTTACAAATCACAAAGATTCATCATTACAATTCAATGTGGGTTTCGGATAACCAACTGAAATCTGACTCCCTTTCGCATCGAAATGTCGTTTTACGGGTCAAGAGGTTCTTCATAATCATTCAATAGTATATTCATCATAGATAAACAGCTCAGCACAAAGCATTACATAGCATCACATCACATATATCAATCCATCTCATAGCATTCAATAGAATCCAAACACCCATAAGTAAAACTATTTAAATTATCTGATTTAAATTAAATCAGATTAATTACTTATGAATAAATTTTTAATCTTGGGTAATTAATATTAATTAATTACCCTTAATTAATTATCTCAATTAATCCCTTGATTAATTACAAAGTAATTTAATCCAAATTACTTCCATCATTAAACATCTTTAATTACATGCAGTAATAATCAATTAATTACTTCCCTAAGTAATTACAATTCCATTTAATTACATTAAGTAATTATTTATCAAATCATCAAGTGTTTAAATTAATTAAACTTAATTAATTAACTTAAACTAATCACATTAACTCAATTAATTACATTAAGTAATTAACTCAATTAATTACATTAAGTAATTAATTCATTAATTACTTCTATAAAGTAATTAAAGTTAAATAATATCACAAATGATTATTGTTAATTAATCAATCTAATTAATTATTAAATTTAATCACATAAATTAATTGTTAAATAATCTTAGTTAATGACCTTCATTAACAATTTTAATTCTTTAATTACTTTTCTTAAGTAATTTACTTAGATTAACCATTATTAATTAAAAATTTATTAATATTTAATTACCAATTGATTAATCTCTAGTTAATCGCCCTAATAAATTTTACCAATCTAAAATGCTGGCAAAATTCAGCACAGTATACAGAGCAAAGGTTTGTTTTAGTATATTGCTACAGTGTTTTGCTACAGTACGAATTTTGTTACAGTGTTTTCAGGATCTCACATACTAAACCTAAAATACAAAATTATACTGGGTATTTTTACAAGTCAAGTATCTGTTTAACAATAAATACTTATTAACAAATCTTGTAAAAGAAGGCCCTAAAGACGCCTTACGATGGCTAAAACGGGCATAAGTACATGACTTAAGTTAATCAGTTACTGTTTCCCGATGCTATTCTTAACCCATATTCAGTATTTTTAATTTAGCATGTATTCCTTAAAATTACGAACACATGAGAACACACATATAGAGTAGGAGTAATTCAACACATAATTAAACTAGCCTGCCATTCAGGCTTATATTACACAATATATTACAAAATAAAAACTTACACAGCAAAATAAAAACCAGAAGAATTAGCCTTCTTCTTCAGTACACACTTATTTATTACACACTATTTATTAATGGCAAAAAGCTTGAAGTAGAGAAGAGGATGGATCGTATTGAGTCTGCCTTCTTCAAATGAAAAGCCTCCTATATATAGTTGAGGATGGAAATGAACTTGTAATTCAAGTCGATTTACTTCGGATTCCAAATGCTTCAAATCCGGAAAAGCATCTTCTTTACTTTATTAAAGTAGTAGGTAGAATAGGTTACCTGTCTCTAATATGGCCACCTGTCTTCAATTATTAAAGTTTCTGGCCACCTGTTAAAAGCTTTTTAATCTAGCATTTTTGCTTTGTTTTTTCCCACATTGTGGGCCTCCTTCTCAAGTTTATCAAATATTTCGGCAAAGTCCTCATCATTTAGATCTGAATAATTATCATCTCCGGTTATGTCCTTTGCTTTTGAAGATGCCATTGACGTATCTGATTTCGTGTCTTCTTTGCCAAGATTTCTTATTAAATCCTTCTTCACTTCTGCAATATACGCATAAAGAATATCTTCTTTAGTGGCTGTCCCTTTCTGCATTTTTAATTTTCTGATGATATGTTGGAACGTGCGTGGAGCTTCTTTATGTTGAATCACATCTTCCTGCTCCTGATATATCTTTATTTTGTTGCTTATTTCAGATATCATTTCTTGGCCAAATAGTTGACCTGTGCTATTGTCAATCCTGGTTAATTTATCCCAGAATTTAGTAAAGAAACATCTTTGCAGACATGGGATTTCCTTTTCAGTATAACCTATTTCAGGTTTCCATTTCCATATCCAAGGGACGGAAAATTCAATAAAGAAATATATCGGACCAGATCCTGATATCATAAGGTATTGGTCAAGATTATTAAGCTCGGGTGAGACAACAACCCATTCAGAATATAATTCTTTTAGATTTTCAGGGAGAATATCAAGAGGTGGTCCATAATTTGTCCACCGTTCGTAAAACCAATTTGGTATAGGACGTTTATAAACTTCCGCACGGATTTTAATGAACCAGGAATGCTTCCTTTTATTATTTTCATAAAGGAATACTTTATTTAGTGCTTCCACATAATCCCAATAATTATACTTGATAGTACCTACCTTTTTATCAGGTAAAAACATTTCCTTTTCTTTAAGGGTAGATAGCCCCCATTCTTCTGGCAATATAAGCCTTTTGATAATTATTTTGCTGAAGCTATAAACCTTAGGATCTCCTGCATTAAAATGTGTTATTTCACAAGTTTCAGAGGCTTTTAATATTGCCTCATAATATCCTCTTTGTTTATATGTCGTAACAGCAAATTATGCTGTATCTAAATATCTCTGCATTAGTTTCCAGGGATCATTTTCCCTTTTTAGGTCATTAAATTCCAAAAGAATTATGACTTCCTTATGATGATTTTCCGCATATGTGGTTATACTCTCTTCATATTCTTCATCGCCAGTTATGCTAGCATATGAAGAGGATGTTGTTTGGCTATTAGTTGTTTGGCTATTAGCCTCTTGCCTTTTCTTGAATTCTAAAAATTCCTTGTATAGAGGATCATTAGAGCTATTACCTCCTGAATTGGTTAAACTTTTTGCTATCAGCTTTCTGTTACCATGTTGGGCCAGGATATTTCCTCTACCTCCTCTCCATGGGAAATTACCCCTTCCTCTAGGAATCATCTGCCTGTAAAATTTCACGAGTTAAAAAATCAGGAAGACTATTTTCTTCACCCTTTTTATAAAGGATTTTAAAATCAAAAGGTGCCAAATGAGCCTGCCATCTAGCAAACATTTGTTTTGACACATCATGTTTAAAATCTTTATTAAACATGTATCTAGCAGATTTACAATCAGTTTTTATAATAAGTTTTTGATTGTATAAATCATCTTGAAATTTTAAAACACATTTTACAATAGCAAGAATTTCTTTGGCTATGGTTGCATAGTTTTTCTGACTATTAGTACATTTTCCTGAATGAAATCTAACAAGATATTCTTGCTTTGTTTTTGGGCATATTTGCTTTAAAATTTCTCCAAATCCTATATCCGATGCATCCGTTTCAATTACCTTTTCCCAATTTGGATTTGAAAGCATCAAACAAGGCAAATTCTTTACCTTTTCTTTTATAATTTTAACAGCTTGAGTATGTTGTTCTGTCCATGGTCCTGGATTCTTTTTTAATCTATCTTATAAGATAGCAGCATCTGTTGCTAAATTAATATAATAAGAGGATATATAATTTAAACTACCCAAAAACCTTTGTAACTGGGTTTTATCGGTTATTATATCAGGAAACTTTGAAGCAAATTCTATACTTCTATTTATAGGAATTATTTTTCCCTTTTCGATATTATGGCCTAAAAATCTTACATTTGTTTGAAACAAAGACATTTTTGTTTTTGATATTACCAAACCATTTTGAATAATAACTTTTTTGAAAATATCTAAGTGTTTAAAATGGGTTTCAATATCTTTCGAAAATACTAGAATGTCATCAATATAAACTATAATAAATTCACTATACGGAATAAAAATATCATTCATTATTTTCTGAAATTCAGAGGGTGCATTTTTCAAACCAAAAGGCATTACTGTCCATGATTATTGTTAATTAATCAATCTAATTAATTATTAAATTTAATCACATAAATTAATTGTTGAATAATCTTAGTTAATGACCTTCATTAACAATTTTAATTCTTTAATTACTTTTCTTAAGTAATTTACTTAGATTAACCATTATTAATTAAAAATTTATTAATATTTAATTACCAATTGATTAATCTCTAGTTAATCGCCCTAATAAATTTTACCTTTAATTAATTTCATCAAGTGATTATACTGCAAGTATCAATTTAATTAATTGCTTAATTGATTTATCTTAATTACTTAATTAATTCTAATTAATTAACCTTGATCATTTAATTAATTAAGTCTTAACCATTAATTAATTAACTATTAATTATAAATTAATTATTGTTTCATTACTTAAGTAATTAACCCTATTTATTTATTTAATTAATTCTTAATCATTAATTAATTAATCACTAATCACCTAATTAATTAATTACTAATCATTTATTAATTAATATTTATTTATTTAACTACTTATTTATTAATTATAATTTAATTTAATTCTTAATTATTAATAAATCGATCCATAACTAATTAATTAGACCTTATACAATTAATTAATCTAAAATTATTAACTAATTTAACTTTAATTACTTTATTAATTATAGTAATCTTCACCATAAAAACTTAATTAACTTTCAAATTAAACTTTTTAAATCTTTAAAACTTTCCAAAGCTATTTAATAAAATTTAATACAAACCTTATTATTGAAAATCCACTTATTTTTTTAAGAACTTTATATTTCAATATATATAAACTTGTTTAAACTTAACCTTTGAAACAAATTAGTTTTATAAGTAAAAACTTGTTATACTTTGTTTTAAAACTTGAATCATTTAAAAATCAAATTTCTCTTTGTTTCAAAACCTTTAAAAAACATTGTTGTACAAAACTAAAACCTGCTTAATATTAAAACCCGAGCAATCCACTACAATTTTTCGAGCCTGCTCCGAGTTCCCAAACCCACACTATTTCATTGTAAAAATTTAGAACCCGCTACCCAACAAACCACAAGACAATAAACACGGGCCTGATTCGAAAATCTTCGAACGCGTCTTCGAGTTTTACTTCAAGTTACTCCCATTTTTCTTCTTCTTTCCCTTTTTATCTTTAAACCTGGTTTTGTTTTTAAATTTAAATCTTTAAACGTATTAACGCGTGAACGAATCAACAACAACTCGAGCTAAATCACCATCTTCCCGAACTCGTTCTCGAGACAGCTCCATCCTCTCAAAACCCACAGCGAACAACCCAAAATCCACTGACTAGTGCACGTGCACAGGTGGCCAGAGCCTCTCCGACCATCACCGATAGTCGCCGCAGGTCGACGATGACCTCATCATTCAACTTAACAACCCAGTTCGATCAATCTTGTCAAAAATCAAAATTTAGTTATTTGATCGACATTCTGGAAACAAAACTATTGACCCAAATGTCTTGCCTCCGCCACCAAAGATCATCAGCGACTCCATGATCACTATCAAAGCTCCACCGACAACCCAGTTTTCTTTCCTTACCGGTTCGATCGACCCTTGATCACTCGTGCTGATATACGAATCTGAGAACCAGCAACAACTAATTTTACTCCTAAAACCCTATCTCGACGCCGACCAGCCACCTTGCGTTAATAAAATCTACCATCATTTTTCTGATGGTCTCTGACCTCTAAGCTAACTATGGCCATGATCCCGAGACTTATCTCCATCTAGATCATCAGAATCTTCTAAAACCCCAATTATAGCTCATCTAGAAATTTCCAACAAATCTCAAGCTTAAAAATTTAGGTTCGATTATCAAAATTCATCTTTTCACATACGAAACAGAATAAAAAATTAAAACTTAGAATCCAGAGAACTTAATTTTCTGATTTGAAAAGATTATCACTATAAGCTTTAGTTTCCAGAAATCTATTTGTTAATTATACTTGATTATATTTCTATAAATATGTTTTTGCCATTACAAACAGATTTCTTTTAGAAATCATAACCTAAAGTGTGATAGTTGAAAAGAAATTGATCTTTCTTAAAAGGGATCAAAGCCTGTAGGACAACAGAGATGTGTAATGTATATACACACACAAACATGCACAGACATATATCCATATCAGATTTCACATCAAATCTCAAGGATAATCACATTCATTAAGGTATCAAAAAGGATTAAGCTTCTAAAATAGGAGATTGCTCACCTTGTAATTGGAACAAATAAGATAGGGTTGCTTTGAATCTGGAATCTGAAAACAAAGGCCTGGAAAATGCATTTGAGTTTGTTTTTCTGATCTTGAAGCTTAAAAGTTGCATTTGATTTCTGATTAAACTTTCGGTGAGAGGATTTTGCATTTGCATATTTCACTGATCTTTGAACCTGAATCTTACTTCTGCTATTGCCTAGAAATGCTCTGATTTACAAAATTGTTTCCAGACTTTTAAATTTTCCTTTTGCTCAGATGAATTTGATCATCCACATGCTTGACTAAGGTGTATTTGCATGTCTCATATCAGTATTAAGTTGAAGAACTTGCTTCTTTTGCTTCAGATTTCAGGTTGAAGTTTTAAACTTGCTGAGATGATCCTTTCTCTTGTTTGCTTTTCTTTGTTCAGGTTTCAAATTCAAATAGATTTTGTTTTGCTTTTGATTGCTGTTGAGTTGTTTTACTGTTTTTCAGATTTTAATCAAGTTGAAGTTTCTTGTGAATCAGATTTTCAATGCTTTCTTTGATCTGTTTTGTGGTTTCTTGTTTTAGGTTGAAGTTTCATTCAAATTTTTTTCTTCAGGTTTCTGGTTTTAAATTCCTGAAACAAAAATGAGAAGAAAAGGTTTTCTTATTTTGTTAACATTTTATGTTGAAAGAAACATATTTTTGCCACTTGTTGTTTTGTATTTGCACTTGTTACCATTTTATTTAATTTACACTTGTTTATTGTTTAAGTTAATATTTTTACAAATGTCATTTGTTACTTAAATTATTTTTAAGTCCTTTAGTTTAAAATTTTAGTTTAAACCTTATTTTATTTAAATTTATGAAACATATTTACCTATTTTGTTTTCTTTACATTCATATATTCTTATATATATACATATATACAAATCTAATTTTACATCTTAAATTCAAATTCAAAATTTGATATAAAATCAATTTGTACTTATAAATAAATAAATAATCAAATACCTTTTTATAAATATATTTTTATATTCCATTTATCATCTATTTCTTTTAAAGTTCAAATTAAATTCTTATTTATAACAAATGATTTGAAAAGTTATTCGTTATAAATAAATATTTATATGTTAGTTAATATAATTTTTATTGAATTCAAATTCAAATCTCAAATTATAATCTATTTATAAAATATTCACTTTTGAATTCCAAATCATTAATCTTTATTTATTTTAAAGATAAAAAATTTATTTACAATCTTTATATATATTAATGAATCAAGTTATAAATCTTTTTTATATATATTTATTCAAATCTCCAAATAAATTCAAAATTAAAATTGTAATTAAAATATTATTTAAAATATTTATTTCATAATTACCAATTAAAAATTATATTTAAAATCATATTTACATTCATTTTCATAAATAAACAAACAAATATTTATTAAATTTTTGGAAAGCACCAGTTTAAATTACAATTAAATTCCAAAAATTAAATTTATTTACAATTTCAATTTGATTTAAAAACGGGAATGTTACAGATCCCCCCCTTAGAAAATTTCGTCCTCGAAATTTGAAAGGGAAACAATCAAGAACCGATGAAAGACAGAGAAATATCATTCCTATAAAATTGAATATCTATTCTGCATTTGGCTTACCAAATCAGAATATCAATAATGGATACAAGAACGAATCAAGATACTCGGGTCATCAGATCTACGAGTATCAGGGATATTGATTAGTTCTAAGGATAACTAACCCCTCGTAGAATATATCGACCCAACAGAATAAACAGATATATGGATGCAATCCAAATATTTTAGTTTAAAGAACCAAAATATATCTATCAACCATAACAATCAAAGCAACAATTCATCCAAACAAACAATTTTGACCCATCTGGAGTTTGTGTTCCATGCAAAATCAAAGCTTCTTCCTGGAACTGCCAGGAATCATCAAAGAATTGAAAAGACGAATCAAAGGAGATTGATAAAGAAAGTTGTTTCCACTGTTGCAGGGTATCGACCATTTATAGTGGTACTCCCCTGTCCCCTATCTCGTCCTCTTCTTGCCCTCATACTTACTATCAGTGAATAGTAAGAGAATTTACTGAGGCATTCGAACGGATATCCTAGGGATTACTCATTCTAGGGTATACTTCACCCTATCACTAATGAGTTACTTAATGTGTTACACTCCTGAGATAAAGTTTTAACCCTGAGCTCTAATACCAATTTGTCATGATCCAAATTGCAGCGTTCGAAAATCGACATCCATACTCCACTGTACTTAAATGCCGCAGATTCAAACGTCGAAATTCAAGTCATGCCGGAGCTTATAACACAATTAAGTAAACAACACAGCGGAAGAAGAAGAAATGAATATCATTGATATACAATATTCGATACAACAATGATACAATATGAATAAATATCAGAGATACAAAATAACAATGCTACAGCGGAATAACAAATGATATAGCAGCGGAACCAAAAACTCCAAACAGCAACAACAACTCTAACTCCAAAATTCCAATCCAGAAATAGCTCGAACCACCATCAAATTGCACCAAGATAAGCAAGTCTCGTCCATGAATCCAAAGACTCCAATATCCAAGATCTCCAAAGAATATAAAGAGAAAGCTGAGAGCTACCAGATCGATATCTATATCTACTATCTGAAAAACCCAACTCTAGACTGCCCGTGTAGGAAAATAGTGGGCACCCAGAGTTTAGGAAAGGAACAATAAACTCGGGGTCAGTCATGGGACTGGTATGAGCAAACAAAAACAGTTTTATCTTTTAAAACAAACAAAAGAATTTAAATTTGAAATCCGCAATGCTTTTTGGAAAATGAAACTACCATAAGGCCTCCCGCCACACACACAATACAAACGCAGACTTCGAGGAGATTTCTCCTTATGATAGTCAAATATGCTTGATACGCGAAATCCATTTTATATTATTATTAGTGCATAGTGCAGAAAACCTTTCGAAAGTATAATATTAATCTTAGCCAGCATAGGTACCATTATATTATGCTTGCTATAGCTACCATTTTAAATGGCAGGTTCTACAACTAAAACCGTACAGGGCTCCTATTGTTTTGTTTGGATTTCCAAAAAATAGTCAGGCTAAGGAACTTCCTGGGCCACATGGGTATGCCTCTGGAGGGACGTCCCGAGAACCTAACCGGATCTCTGCTAACATAAGGCCGGGTTACCTCTGTAACAAGGTAACTACTGACACGAGTATGCCATCCCCCGGTCGTAACTAACCTTTATCCCGAGATTCGCCAACAACCACAAAGTAATAAATTTGCAGCAACCACATAGGTTAAGTATCTGAGCTCCATACCATGATACCACCTCTATCCAGAAGAAAATGAACATACCCTCAAGGGGCGCTACCCCCAAATAACCTTGCTGCATTCTTCCTGTTTCGACCATTCCGGGTTGTGAAGTTCGACGAAGTCTCGTCCACAAGCTACACTTTTTACAAAGCCATGCTTTGATCAACAAATGATCAGCAGCACTTCATATGCCACATTACCAAATTGGGAATGTATCACTAGTAACCATCAACTACATAACCTCTGACCTCGTACGTCTCAGAGAAGGGTGTTAAGCTAAGAGAATAAATCTCCGCCACCAAATAGAAATGTATTTGATAAAAACCAATTTTACATCTCAAAGTGTAACGTCAGACACACATCCATACAAGTCTGTTCCGGGTTCGAACAAAACTGATTTCCGAAGAAGCCCTTACAATCCGGATAATTCCTAATCACGTCCAGACTTCCCATCACAGAAGGTGATCAAATCTCTATACTGGGGACCAGTCGGTGTAGAGGCATTCGACGGGTTATCCTTTCGTTTTCGAAAAATATCCAGTCTTCACCACCGGTCTTCAAATGCTTATCCATATCATAGTATCATTATTCGGAATGGGTTATATGACACAAAGGTCCTCTCCCGGCTAAACCGAATAATGAGCGCAATATTTAAAATCATATGGATATTGGATCTCAGTTAAGTCATAACTTATTATCCAAAACTTTTCTTTCAAATGGTTAAACAAATTACCATTTACAATTCTTTTTAAACAAAAAGATTCATTTCAAAAACCCTTAATGGTTTAAACAATTTCCACATTTAAATCTTTTAAACAAAGGTTCACTTTTAAGACCTCTTTCAATTTAAAACAAGGTTTACCAGTCTTTTAAACAAAGATTCATTCATAGCCTTTCAAAACAACTCCATTTTAAATTGGAAATCTTTTCATCAAAATTTTAGAAATTCTTTCCTTATATAAAAGCTATTGTTCTTTGAAATCCACTTGTTTTCGTTTCGGAAAACCCGATTATATTTGCACGAGTTAAGGCCTTTAAATATAAACTTGGGTTACATTCAAATTCTTAAAGTAATACTTTTAAAATTATTTAAAATCCATATAAACACATTTATAACTTGTATAACATTTTTACGTCATAAATACCAGATGTAGAATTCAATTTTAGATATTAAATTCAGTTTAAATCAAAATTTTCAAATTTCAAATCTTTATTAAGTTATTCAAAATAAATTGCATTCTTAAAACACCTTTCCAAAAGTTTTCCACTTTAAAACCAATCCATTTCCAAAACCATTTGAATTTAAAATTCAGATTCAAAATATTAAAAAATCTATGACTTAACCGATTTCCACGTGCAATCCAAATTTGTGTGTGTATAGTGTAGTCTAGGGGTTTTACACAATAGTGCACAACATCAATCATCACAGATATAATAATATCAATAAGCGGTATAACTCATAATGCTTATCTTCATTTACAGATCACAGATAAATTAAATTTATAAATCATTAAGATTCATCATTACAATTTGATGTGGGTTTCGGATAACCAACTGAAATCTGACTCCCTGTCGCATCGAAATGCCATTTTACGGGTCAAGAGGTCTTCATAATCATTCAACAGTATATTCATCACAGATAAACAGCTCAGCACAAAGCATTACATAGCATCACATCACATATCACATATATCAATCCATCTCATAGCATTCAATAGAATCCAAACACCCATAAGTAAAACTATTTAAATAATCTGATTTAAATTAAATCAGATTAATTACTTATGAATAAATTTTTAATCTTGGTTAATTAATATTAATTAATTATCCTTAATTAATTATCTCAATTAATCCCTTGATTAATTACAAAGTAATTTAATCCAAATTACTTCCATCATTAAACATCATTAATTACATTCAGTAATTATCAATTAATTACTTTCCTAAGTAATTACAATTCCATTTAATTACATTAAGTAATTATTTATCAAATCATCAAGTGTTTAAATTAATTAACCTTAATTAATTAACTTAAACTAATCACATTAACTCAATTAATTACATTAAGTAATTAACTCAATTAATTACATTAAGTAATTAATTCATTAATTATTTACATAAAGTAATTAAACTTAAATAATTTCACAAATGATTATTATTAATTAATTAATCTAATTAATTATTAAATTTAATCACATAAATTAATTATTAAATAATCTTAGTTAATGACCTTCATTAACAATTTTTAATTCTTTAATTACTTTTCTGAAGTAATTTATTTAGATTAACCATTATTAATTATAAATTTATTAATATTTAATTACCAATTGATTAATCTCTAATTAATCGCCCTAATAAATTTTACCTTTAATTAATTTCATAAAGCGATTATGCTTTAAGTATCAATTTAATTAATTGCTTAATTGATTTATCTTAATTACTTAATTAATTCTAATTAATTAACCTTGATCATTTAATTAATTAAGTCTTAACCAATAATTAATTAACTATTAATTATAAATTAATTAATGTTTGATTACTTAAGTAATTAACCTTAATTATTTAATTAATTAATTCTTAATCATTAATTAATTAATCACTAATCACCTAATTAATTAATTACTAATCATTTATTAATTAATCTTTATTTATTTAACCAATTATTTATTAATTATAATTTAATTTAATTGTTAATTATTAATAAATCAATCCATAACTAATTAATTAGACCTTATAAAATTAATTAATCTAAAATTACTAATTAATTTAACTTTAATTACTTTATTAATTAAAGTAATCTTAACCATAAAAACTTAATTAACTTTCAAATTAAACTTTTTAAATCTTTAAAACTTTCCAAAGTTATTTAATAAAATTTAATACAAACCTTATTATTGAAAATCCACTTATTTTTTTAAGAACTTTATATTTCAATATATATAAACTTGTTTAAACTTAACCTTTGAAACAAATTAGTTTTATAAGTAAAAACTTGTTATACTTTGTTTTAAAACTTGAATCATTTACAAATCAAATTTCTCTTTGTTTCAAAACCTTTAAAAAACATTGCTGTACAAAACTAAAACCTGCTCAATATTAAAACCCGAGCAATCCACTACAATTTTCCGAGCCGTCTTCGAGTTCCCAAACCCACAATATTTCATTGTAAAAATTTAGAACCCGCTACCCAAAAAACCCCTCGACAATAAACTCGGGCCTGATTCGAAAATCTTCGAATGCGTCTTCGAGTTTTACTTCAAGTTACTCCCGTTTTTCTTCTTCTTTCCCTTTTATCTTTAAACCTGGTTTTGTTTTTAAATTTAATTCTATAAACCTGTTAACGCGCGAATCTTGTCAAAAATCAAAATTTAGTTGTTCGATCGACATTCTAGAAACAAAACTATTGACCCAAACGTCTTGCCCCTGCCACCAGAGATCATCAGCGACTCCGTGATCACTATCAAAGCTTCGCTGATAACCCACGTTTCTTTCCTTACCGGTCTGATCGCCCCTTGATCACTCATGCTGATATATGAATCTGAGAACCAGCAACAACTAATTTTGCTCCTAAAACCCTATCTCGACGCCTAAAAGCCACCTTGACCGTTAATAAAATCTACCATCATTTTTCTGATGGTCTCTGACCTCTAAGCTAACTATGGCCATGATCCCGAGACTTATCTCCATCTAGATCATCAAAATCTTTCGAAACCCCAATTATAGTTTATCTCGAAATTTCCAACAAATCTCAAGCTTAAAATTTTAGATTAGATTATTAAAATTCATCATTTTCACATACGAAACAGAATAAAAAATTAAAACTTAGAATCCAGAAAACTTAATTTTCTGATTTGAAAAGATTATCACTATAAGCTTTAGTTTCCAGAAATCTATTTGTTAATTATACTTGATTATATTTCTATAAATATGTTCTTGCCATTACAAACAGATTTCTTTTAGAAATCATAACCTAAAATGTGATAGTTGAAAAGAAATTGATCTTTCTTCAAAGGGATCAAAGCCTATAGGACAACAGAGATGTATAATATATACACACACACAAACATGCACAGACATATATCCATATCAGATTTGACATCAAATCTCAAGTATAATCAAATGCATTAAGGTATCAAAAAGGATTAAGCTTCTAAAATAGGAGTTTGCTCACCTTGTACTTGGAACAAAGAAAATAGGGTTGCTTTGAATCTGGAATTTGAAAATTGAGGCCTGGAAAATGCATTTGAGTTTGTTTTTCTGATCGTGAAGCTTAAAAGTTGCATTTGATTTCTGATTAAACTTTTGGTGAGAGGATCTTGCATTTGCATATTTCACTGATCTTTGAACCTGAATCTAACTTCTGTTGTTGCTTGGAAATGCTCTGATTTACAAAATTGTTTCCAGACTTTTAAATTTTCCTTTTACTCAGATGAATTTGATCATCCACATGCTTGACTAAGGTTTATTTGCATGTCTCATATCGGTATTAAGTTGAAGAACTTGCTTCCTTTGCTTCAGATTTCAGGTTGAAGTTTTGAACTTGCTGAGATGATCCTTTCTCTTGTTTGCTTTTCTTTGTTCAGGTTTCAAATTCAAACAGATTTTTTTTTCTTTTGATTACTGTTGAGTTGTTTTACTGTTTTTCAGATTTGAATCAAGTTGAAGTTTCTCGTGAATCAGATTTTCAATGCTTTCTTTGATCTGTTTTGTGGTTTCTTGTTTCAGGTTGAAGTTTCATTCAAATTTTTTTTCTTCAGGTTTTTGGTTTGAAATTCCTGAAACAAAAATGAGAAGAAAAAGTTTTCTTATTTTGTTAACATTTTACGTTGAAAGAAACATATTTTTGCCACTTGTTGTTTTGTATTAACACTTGTTAGTTCACCATTTTCTTTAATTTACACTTGTTGATTGTTTAAGTTAATATTTTTACAAATGTCATTTGTTACTTAAATTATGTTTTATCCTTTAGTTTAAAATTTTAGTTTAAACCTTATTTTATTTAAATTTATGAAACATATTTACCTATTTTGTTTTCTTTACATTCATGTATTCTTATATATATACATATATACAAATCTAATTTTACATCTTAAATTCAAATTCAAAATTTGATATAAAATCAATTTATACTTATAATTGAATAAATAATCAAATACCTTTTTATAAATATATTTTTGTATTCCAATTATCATCTATTTGTTTTAAAGTTCAAATTAAATTCTTATTTATAACAAATGATTTGAAAGCTATTCATTACAAATAAATATTTATATGTTAGTTAATATAATTTTTATTGAATTCAAATTCAAATCTCAAATTATAATCTATTTATAAAATATTCACTTTTGAATTCCAAATCATTAATCTTTATTTATTTTAAAGATAAAAACATTTATTTACAATCTTTATATATATATTAAAGAATCAAGTTATAAATCTTTATATATATATATCTATATATTCAAATCTCCAAATAAATTCAAAATTAAATTTGTAATTAAAATATTATTCAAAATATTTGTTTCAGAATTTCTAATTAAAAATTCTATTTAAAATCATATTTACATTCATTTTCATAAATAAACAAACAAATATTTATTAAATTTTTGGAAAACACCGGTTTAAATCATAATTAAATTCCAAAAAATAAATTTATTTCCAATTTCAATTTGATTTAAAAACAAGAATGTTACATTTAAATCATATTAAAACATACAAAACTAAACTTACATACTTTATCAAATACCTTATACTTTTCGAAATTACTTAGCTTGGAAAAATTAACCTTGATTTGGAAGTGTTCGAACTTTCAAATATAGTCAAAGAAAGCATATTTTCAATCCAAGAGTTGGAAATCAGCAACAAATTAGTAAATCAATTTTTATGAATAGAGTTATACTAAATCAAATCGGAAACTCGAGGATTGAACACCGGGCTCACTTCAAATCATTTCAAATATAAATATATACATCTTTCGAAAATCAAATCATACTTAGAAATCTAAAATCAAAATTGATTTCACAAAATCACTCGCATAGCAAAGCTACCAGAGTGGCCTCTCCCCCACTCTGAAACTCGAACATCAATGTCGATGATACGTGCACTCATCACCGTATTTTCCAGCGACAAAAGTGAGTTCTGGACTTCTATTTTCTTGAAAACTTCATTGAAATTTCTTCTAAATCGTTGGAATTCATTTGAACTCTTTTGAAATATTTCTTATCTGAAAAATACTTTTAAATGGTATTATTATTATATATTTTTGAAATCTCAAAACCAAATTTCAAAATACCGGAGATCAATTCCTCGAAATTCAAATTCAAAACCTTCAGCTATAAATCCTATTATATAATCGAATTCCTTATCAATTTTCAAAATTTCACATCCTTTCAAAATTTTCAGACTTTCGTTTTTAAAAGATATATAATCCTTATCGAAAAATATTTCACTTTTATATATAGAATAAAATCATAATTATCAAAATAATAATTTCGGTATAAAATAGTTTCTAAAATACAAACAAAACCCGATTTTCAAAGGATGATTTAAGAATGGATTTCCAAACAAAGATAGGGATACAAATTATAGGGACTCTAATCAAATAGAATTCTGATCGAAGATAGGCTCGATCGACGATTACGTAATTAAATTACAGAATAGAAGATGGATATACTTATATAAATCATAGGCGACCTTAACCGGGTCAACCGTGACTTCAGGAATAAGATCGATGCAGAGTTCTAAGGCAAATCGACATTCGACCACCAAATATAGAATTCGGCATAACCAAAGGTAGCAGCATCTAAACCGAGGATATATAAATCTTCGGTGAATCGATACTATTGTAAAGGAGTTTCACCCCTTTACAAATCATTCAGTGGAGCTATGGGATACTCCAGAATCTAGAAAACACGAATAGGGAAAGACAAGAATGGATTTGGAACCGAGGGGGATGTTCCAAAATTCAAAGGAGAACCGAATCAAATAGGAAGAGATTCAAGCTTGAACGAAAGTGATTATGTAAATAAATTTACCATATATGCTAAGTTTGCCTAAAGCTAAAGCTCTGATACCAACTGTAACGGGTCGCGCCAGTGGGGTAACGCCCACCGTAGCATACAATGATACCTGTGTTCTGCCTTTACGGCCAGCCTCTCGACTGCACCAGCAACCCCCACGGGGACATTTAGGAGTAAGAGTCATCCGCTCGCTACCAAACCAAATGCGAGAATCCCCTATCATGTTGCACCCTCCAAGTGCAATGGCAGACACATATTTCGGACTTGAATTGCTCAAAATATCAGATTGTTAGTTTAAATTTGGCAAAACTTAACATATACAGTAAATAAATCAATCACAGAATCACAGACACAGAGTAATACAATAATACGCAGTGGAATCAATAAATAGTAGTTCATAAAGTTACCATATAATCATCAGAGTTAGAAATAAAATACAGCAGAATGTCTCAAATACAGTGAAGTCTCCAATGCAATAGATGACTCCTCTGAACAAATCAACTAGAAGAGCAAAAAGCTAAAACGATAGTTGGGGCTCCAAGCGAAGCTCCAAACTCCAAGGGTGAGTCTCAAATACTGTATCACTCAGTCTGACCCGAGCGTAAAGCAAAACACAAAACACTCGAGTCAGGATTTACATTCTTATATCAATAAATCCAACTCAAGTTAAATAACAACTGAAATACAGGTAACTCAAAGGATGTTTGGGATAACCATTCTCTAAGGATCCATGGAACTAACGACAATGTAGAAATATACACTATACACCATAGTCATTACAAATTAATTTAAAACTTCAAAACCAGAGTATCATTTCCATTTTTATATATATTTCCAAATTTTATCATTTTCAAAGTTACGATTCAAATCAACTCAATTTCCAAATTCAAATTTAACTAAATCTCAATTCAACAAATTTCAATTCAATTCAGTTCCTAATAAACAATTGCAAATTATATCGATTTCCAATGCAGAAATAAATCTCAAAATAAACCATTTAAATTCCAATATATTTCAAAGCTTTAATATTCACATTTTCAAAGCTAAATTTCATAGTTTCATATGTCCTGATTTAACTTTATTATTATTTAATCTTGAAATATTCCCTCATTAAAATTCAATATAATTTAAGTAACCTTAAATTACATCTTACTAAGTATCTCCTTTAATTTATTTTAACATGAATATTCATTAAGTCACTTAAATCCAAAAATCCAGTTAAAATCATATCTTTAAATTTCAATTTCCATAATTCCAAATCGATGCTTATTTACTAAAATTCTTGATTACATACAATTTCAAATACATTTAAATTTATCTTCCCAGCATTAACTTATTCGAATTATTACCAAAATCTATAAATTTAAATAAGTACTTGAGCATATTATATGTATTAAATCAATCTCTATTTAATTAAATATTATTATTAAATCTATATACTATATTTCCATTTATATATAATATTTAAGAATTAATATTTATTAAAACCTTATATTTCTTTCCAAAACCACATAAATTATTTTCAAAATATTTATATATGGACCAGCGGTGTCTGTATATAATTTCTTATCCTATCGTCAAGTGATACGGATATTTATCATTTCAATCCGTAATATATACATATATATATATATACATATATATATATATACATATATATATATATATACATATATATATATATATATATATACATATATATATATATATACGAGTAGATATCCTTTCTACCCATAATCCCAATTTCAATTCAATGAAAATCGCTTGGGTCTATCATTTCAGCCCATAACTAAATTCTCCTATTCTAAAGTCCGTTCGGGTATGTATCATTTCAACCCATAGTGAAATTTATACTAACAGGGAACTTACAGAGTGATAATAGATACGACAATAATAATAACAGGCGTATATCATCAATAACAATATAATATAAACAATAGGATATGGTGTCATATCCCATAGGTGAACAATTACATATAAATGCATATCATACATACAACGATTTAAACAATTAACAGTTAAATTTTAGCAACATATTTCAATTGTCGTTCCAATTGAAATCAAATTTAATAAATAAAAGAACGTAAATCGTGAGTGATTGCTCACCTTTCGAGGCTAGATAGATTTGACAAAGAAATGAGCTACGAAATCCAAAGCAACGCTAGATGTACATGATTTGATGTAGAAAACAGGTACGACGGACAAGGCTGATAATGTGAGATCGATGAGAACGATTGAATCAGTTGATATAATTGAACTAAATGTAGATACAAATATAATATATTTTTTCAATTCAAAACATGCATTTATTTTCAAATTTATATTTAATCCCATACTTATCAAATAAAATATATACATTTATACAACTTAAATTTAACAGGCACACCCTTTATACGTACCATACCAACAATTGAACATATCATAATTAGTCAAGCAAACTATAATTTTATATACATTATATATCTAAACATCAAACGTACTTCCTGCATACTTTAATCTAAGTTTTTTTATACCTTTCAACAAGGATCTTAACTTCTACAAGAAAAAAAAATTGAACTTCAGATATTAGAAATAAAATCGTTTGTGCACTAGTTCTTCTAAAAGAGACTCATATTACTTACGGTTAAAATCAACATGGAAACCATGATAAAGAATGTTACCATATTAACTAAATGTGCTATGCGTGTCCTTTTAGAAATTTATCATAGGTAACTGATATATGTGAAGTAGTTATTTGAAATTGTAACATATTTTGGAATTTAAACATTCAATAATCTTACAAAACATTGACACTACGCAAATCCTTTGATTACAAAATACTCCTACTAGTACATTATGCAATAGTATTTTTTGAATGTCGATAGATGTTCCAAGCCCAGAGTGAAATATTCTCCTTCAACCTAGAAATACGGTATCTACACAACTCGAAGAAAGGTAAAATTTTGTAATTATATTGCTTTTATGGAATTTATTTATTTTTCTAATTTTGTGATATAAATAATAATTGGAAATATTTACAAAGTTTTAGCTTATTTTGAACTGCGTAGATATATCATATTTCCACGCCGTTAGAGGAGGTTGGAGCATAGGCTTGAATGAACTTATATTTATAATCAACATTTATATGCAGCCTTGCTTTATTAGCTTACCTAAAAATACACAGTGTCTGACACCAACGTTTTAACATTTTCATTCTTCATTCCTAATTTGTGTTGATGATTAGAAAGTGCAACCAAAATTTGAATCCTTGTTTTAATTAAAATTCATATCTTTTATATCACATGCATAAAATTTAAACAAAAAAAACAAAGTGGACCATAAATGATCTTGCCACAATTAATATGCATATTCATACTCGAGTTAGATCTTAATGTCGAGATTGAAGACTAACCCTTTTTAATTCTTCCTACATGTCTTTTCATTGTGTAATAAATTTTACCATAAAATGTATTAAGTATGAATTTAATTACAAAATTTATCATTACATAAAAAAATAGATGTTAGTTGTAACACGGTTCAAACCCAAATAATTTAACTGAAGGGGTTTGTCATATGTATAGAAGACAAAAGGAATTGTACAGATATTTGCATAGCATGAATCCCAAAATAAGAAATGTGTGTATCCTTTAAAACTTACAAAACCAAGGAAAAACAAAAGAAGGAAATAAATTTATTATAAATCCATTACCCGATGTATGAAGCAAATGCAATATAGAAGGAAGATGAAAAAATGCAGTGAAAATCTGTGAACGCGAGTTGAAATATATATAGGAAAGTTCGCTCAAACAAGGGATGCAGGCAGCTGACGTGGTAAGGGAGATATTGCGTGGTTTTGAAATTCAAACAGAAGTAATTGTGTGATTTAGGAGAAAGAAAAATATGGCAAGCAAAAATTGATTTGGAACGTTTTAGTGTCAATCAAAGATTTTATACCCATTTAAGACAATAAAGCAAATGGAAGTGAAGTAAATTTTCCCTCGTGAATGGCAAGCACGGTCAAAAAATTTCTTCCAAAAATCGCGGCTACTGATTTGTTTTCAGTAGCTAAGGTATGAAATTTATGAGCGTGTAATAGATGCAGAATTTTAATTGAAACATACGCTCAAATAATTAACAAAAGTAACGTGATTAGAAACTATTTGTTTCTTATTTATTTATTTCATATATAGTTAGTACGATATATGCTAAATTTATAGCAAAAGTAACATATCTAAATTTATACGTTACTTATTTATTCTCTACCCATTTTTTGTAAAAATATATGTTTTAAAGAATATTCATTAGCTATGTACCATTTTATATGCTAACTAAATAAATCAAAACGGATATAATGTTCAAATTAAAACGTTTATTTTAAATAACCTATTTATACTCTATCAACTTTAAAATTTATTACTTAATTAACTTTTGATTTGTTTACATTGGTTTGATTTACTTAACATTTAACAAATAACTGATGTATATACGTAAAAAAGAAAACGTAAAATTTATTTCTATATATTATTCAATTTAAAATTTTATTTATTAATCAATTAACTAAGAAACAAATGTGTATACGTATAAAGTTTATTTCCTTTATAGAATATTAATTACTTGATTTAAAGGTGTATAACCAATTTTTAAAAGAACAAAAGTGGAAATAAAATGTTGTTACCAATATATTCAGTTAAATTAAAAGATTTGGAAGTTAGAATTTGAAAGATTTAAATTCCAATAAATGTTAAAATTTAACCAAAAATAAGAGTTATAAAATTAGCTTATATTAATAAAATTTTGGTGACTATTTATAATTAAATTTAAAAAAATTCAACTTTTTTGTAAATTAAAACCCCAAAGTTTATAAATAAAAGAAAAGAAATACTTGTTAGAATTTTTGGGTTGTTACAATTTTCCATTTACGGAAGAGGAAATATTGAGGGTTATAAAAGATACGTCAAATGATAAATCCCCTTGTCCTAATAGGTTTCCTATATTATTTTATGAATTTTTTTGGTGTGCACCATTTCTATTAGTTGATCCGTCCTACTTTTGTGGATTACTTCCTACTTTAATGGTCTCATTTAATTTTTAAAAATTGATTAGATAATTCATATAATGTATAATTGCATCTTCTTCTCTCATTTCTCTTCATTTCGTTACCTAATCAGGTCACAAATACATCACCTTACTGTTAATTAAAAAACATCAAGTGTAGGATGCCAAATTTGGTCTCTTCTTCTTATCATTATCATGTAGCATGAAGATGACCTAATGCATATTTGAGGTAGAAAAGTAGAAGATTGAGGTAACACGCCATATTTAAAAACAAGATTTTTCTTTTAAGATGAATCTTCTACTGTTTTGAGACGACATTTATAACAATACCATTACAACGATAAATCTTCTACTCGGCATATAATGCTGCTATTACAACATTTTTCACAGTAGAAGATGAATACGACGCAGTATGTGCTAAAATGATCATTGCAGTAGAGGACTGGACTCTTTATCTTAGTAGAAGATTCATCATGTACAAATTTCCATCATATAGAAAATCCAATTTAGTTAAAATATGTCAAACCATTTATTTTGTTCAACAGGAATATGTTTGAAAAGAGTAGGTTTTCCAATATACTTGAGAAAATCAATTTTTTGGTACAAATGAAAGTGAACGATGGTTAGTGTATTCAAGATTTATAAGTAATAAAAAAGATGGAGAGTGAAAAGATGCAACTATAAAAGAACAAGAAAACAAACACAACAATGACGCAGTTGATCAATGTGTAGATAATCTCGAGAAATCAACTTTTAGCATAGTAAATTTTAATTTTTGTGATTATTTTACATAGAATTTTATTTTGTTTTCCGACATTTAATTTTGATATCTTTGTTATCCAGAATGGTGAGTACTATGCTCAAAATATAACGTACTAGACTTGGATTGCACTTTTGCGTTTCGAACTAGTAAGGTATGTAATTTTTTTTTAATTTTAACGTTACACAAAAGATACAAAATCAATGAATTTTTTATTATAACTCGAATCTTTAATTCACATGATGAATTTACTGAATGGTGCAAAAATGTTGGAAAGTCATGTGAAGTTGTTATTATTACTAAACAATGTGAAAATCCAAAAAATGGTCATAAAGGTTGAATATCATATTAGTGTGAGTGAAGTGAATTTTAGATAGGATCAACAAAAAGACGCCTACTGACAAACAAGTGAAGGTTATAAAGATACAAACAAAGAAACGTGGATGTCCTTTCTTATTAATAGGAGTTAAACTGCCAATGCTTAATCAATGGAGAGTAAAAGTTATATATGGACTTCATAATCATCCATTACAAAAAAATTACAAATTTTAAAAGATATTTATGTGTTGAACCATGACTAAAATAGTAGGTAAAATTTTCTCAATTTATGTCGAGAGATTTGCAATCTGTGCTTAGTTGAACTGGTAGAGAATTTGCGATTTTATTCAGTAATAATATATAATTTTTGAACAAGTTAATAACAAAGTCAATATTCTTTACTAAGAATATTTATTGGGTTGAGATATGACATATAGTGTTATCTAAGATTGTAAATGAAGATAACTGAAGATGAATGGTCACCAATTTATTCTTGATACATTATATCATCTCTTTTTTGGTTCACATACCATAAATCAACACTAATACATCCTCAGTATTCACAGACCACAAATTCAAGTACCGGAAAACTTGATCGTCAAGGGTAGAAAGAAAATAAAGACAGAACAAAATCTAACACGAATGGAATAACATATATTATTTCAACATATAATCTTTACAATGGAAAATTTTAAATACATTTATTAGAGTTTATCTTAACATTAAGATGGACCATTATAAATATATGTCCTTATAAATGCAAAATACAATAGATATGAGTGTGGTGGAAGTAGATAACAATCTTGAGAAGAATCTTCTAAAGTTATGATTTCTTCCAAAATGCTCCAAATTGAACCTAACTACTAGGCTGTCTGAAAAAATAGGACGACCAGAGTTTAAGGGAAAGAAAATAAACTCCGGATCATCCATGTGACTAGTGTGAGAAACTCAAAACACGAATATTAAAAAACAAAAGGTATCTCATAAGACCATGCTGCATATAAACACTGAACGTGTTTTTGCGTAATGATAACTAAAATATTTACAATGCAAAATCTGGTAATATTATTTTTAGTGAAATTCTTTTGAAAACACTTTTTAAGTAAATTTACATAATCTTAGCAGAAATTATTACATTATTAAGTTCCAGAATACTAGGCTCTACAATTAAAATCGAAGGCACTTATTGGAGAATGGATTTCCAAATAAATAACGAGTAAGGGACTACCTCTAGTACAATGCATTTCTAGAGGAATGTACCGAGGCTCAACATCTTCGAAACCTCTGCGAGTTAAGACCAGCCTACCCGCATACCCATCCGGTGGCGGTTAGCAACAAATACGATATCACCCTGGCCATTACTAACCTATCCAAGAGCTCTCATACCATACAGCACATATTTTTTTACTTGACATCATAGTGGGTGCAAAATAAATCTATAAAGCTGATATCATACCCTAATGGTAGCAAACAACTTGAAACTAAAGCAGCCCATGTTTCACTATTCCCCAGGTGTGAGGCTGGAGGTAACGTTTACCTTTCTTAGAACATTTTCACTTAAAATTCCACGTTGCGTTTTTCAACAACATCCGAGCTCGTACGTCTCAGAGAAGGGGGTTAAGTATAAGAGGAGTTACCTCTTACACCACCAAACAGATGTACATTTGTAGAGATCAATGCACTATGATCTTGGAAATTCAATGTCATATATCATCCATACAAGTTGTTTAGGAACAGGACAAACCGAAGGAACTCTCCTACCACATTTTGTCGTGCATTACCCCTAAGATTAGTAGTGAATGTTCCTTACATATGAAGATCCCAAAATGAAGGGACCACTCCTATTTATTTATCTCAGGAGTAACTCCAAAATTATCAACAAGCAATCCTTACGTTATGAAGCTTCTCGCCTTCAACTTTATTGACTTTAACATGTCTTCACTTTCGAACTCGTAAATTGCTTAGAAGTGGTTTTCGGATGGGGATCGCCCCTAATTCGACCTCGGTACTGTAGCAACCCAGAACTTCCATCATTCGCTATTTGTATATTTAACTGATTTTAAATATTCACAAGTAAATTTTATAAGCTGGATAACTTATATTTGAAATTTAGTGATTTAATTGAATAATTAAATTGTTAATTTAATATTTGAAATTGTGTAAATAATTTGAATTTGAATTTAATGTGAATGAAAATGATTTATAAAGTTGAATTAAATTCTATTTGAATTAGAATGATGTTAGTAAACTTTTAAAATTGAATTAAAAGTAAATTTACGGAAATTGAATATTTTAATATTTAATTAACATGTAAAAATACCCATTTTTCATACAGTATTGGATTTCGACGAAACCAGTTTCATTGGATCCGTAGTGTTATATTATTTTAGGATTTTAAATTTCGTGTCAATCGGATTTACGGTTTGTCCGAGGCAAGCTAAAACGCGTAGAAATATGTTTAAGTGAAATTTTAAATTTAAATAGTCGATTCAAAAACCTATCTTCCAAATACGATCGAATTGGCTTTTGATATATGCTCTATTGCATTCAGAATAGGGGTGACACATTATAAACACTGGGCGGCATGGTTCGTTTCAAGTTCAAAAAATTTCCAGATGAATAACGTCGTCAAATTTTCTATATAAGGCCACATTTTTATTCATTTTGCACAAACCCTAACCTAGCTAAGTCTAACCACCAGTTATGTTTCAACGGCCATAAACATTTGATTGTCTTCCCTTAATCTCTTAATCCATTCACTTTTACAAAAAATGTTCAACTGCAATGTTGCAGAGCTCGTCGAGGTCGACCAATCTATACGGTTATGATCTGGAATTGCACGATGATGGAGGGGTTTTGGCCGTCGATCGTTCATTGGTTGACCACGTTTACCGAGGGAAATAGGCGACTGAGCTTCAAGGGATCGTGGTTGTAGGTATGTGGCGTTCGGGGCTTCGACGTGGCATTGTTCGATCGTCGAATGGTCGAGTATAGGAGGAGCATAATTCGATCAAAGAAATAGCGGCTATGGGTTTTCATGCAAAAGAGTTAAACAATAGAGAAAGAAACAAATTCGATCCTGGATTTGAAATATCGAAATCAACGGCTTGGATTAAAGCTAGATTAAAAAAAAATTGTAAATTATATTATTTAAAATTCGTATAAACTTTAAAATTGCATAACTTCTTCATACTAGGTCCATTTTCTACGAAACAAATTTCGTTGGGTTTGTATTAATGAGCACTACATTTTAAAACTAGTTTGTAGTTGATTAGAGCTAGTGTAAATTTTGGATACAATTAAACGGCCGTTTAATTTTATTGGGAATAAAACATTGCAACTGCTATGTAACCAAAGTGAGTACAACTCACTCTAGCTGTCTCACTGATATTTTTATATAAGTGAGAATAAATATTACTTATGATTATTGATGATTGTTTGGATGATATTTGATATATTATCTATATATTGATTGGTATTTGAATATATTCCTGCCAATTGGAGCAGATGAGACCCTATATGTTCCCGTGTATGAGCGGATGACCCTTTTGTACGTGTGTCTGCCTCAAAGAGGACATTATACACATATTCTAATATGTATATTTGTTGCAGGTGATAGGTTGGAGGGATCCAACTGGATTCCTCACCAATGTTGATTTTTATGTATAGATATTGCGACATATGCTGTTATCAATGGATATGTGATGATTTGGATGCCGTTATTGGTGTATTTAGCGCTGTTGCAGCATTGGGCCTATTATTGGAATTTTAAAAATAGTAAAGTGATGATTTCAAATAAAAAAGGACTTTCAAGTGATTTCGAAAATATACGTTTTATTGATTTTTGAATTGTTAAGTAAATGAATTTAATTTAAATAAATAAAAGTTATAATTTTTATGTTATAAAAATTATGATTTTTGTGAAATATATTAAAATGTGATTTTTGAAATACGAAGTTAACTATTTTGTAAATAATTTAAATTGAGGTTTTTAATTATTATAAATGGTTTTATATATAAGATTTATGAAATTAAATTTTTATAAATCAGAATGAAGGAATTGTAAAGGAGTTTTAGGAATGTTAAAATGGAGTTATAAATAGATTCTGTAAGTAAATAAGATTTATAGATTTATAAATTGATGAAATTATAAAAATAATGAATTCACCCAGTGTATTAATTAGTTCAGTATCATAGTATATTTTGGACAGTGTATAATCCTTCAATAAAAAGTGTATAAGTAACGAATTCGGTTAGGGAATTATATCCATAATTTTGGTTTTGACCCAAATAAATATGTTTAAAGAGAATGTTTTCCTTAAAGAACGAAAGATTTACTTAATCCTGATTTAAGTGTATGTAATATTTTCTAAGTGTTGAAAATAAATAGATTTGTGAAAGGTAATCGTTACCTCAGGCCTCATCAATCCAAAATGACCAAAACATGGTTAGATACAGCAAGGCTAAGTGGGTCGCTCCTAAGTAGGATATGATCATCCTCTTCTGGTTATATCTTTACAAGCTATGACGTCTTGTATCTGATTATTATGGTTTGTATGCTTCGAGTGCCCTCAGAAAAGATCGGTAACGACCGAAGATGATATATTCGGTACCATCTAGTTATAGAGGTGGGTCGGTCTTGTGTTGGTAGAGGATCTTCTGTGATGGTCCTCGGTGCAATTCTCTAGTGACGTACTGCCGAAAGGTAGTCCCTTCACATGGCCATTTGTATGGAAATCCAAACTCCACTACGTACCTACCATTTTATTTGTAGAGTCTAGTACGCTGGAATTCAATAATGGTAACAATTTTGGCTATTTTGATTATTATTTGTATACTAGACACTAGTATAATATAAGAGGATTTGATATGAAATGTTTTAGTTATCGTAAGATAAAAACATGTCCATGTTTATGTGTGGGCATGTCTTACGAGATACTTTTGTTTTGATAAAGGAAAAGTTTGGTAATTTAATAAATTCAGTTGAATGTGTTTCTCACGTTGGTTTACCAGACTGATCCGGACGTTCTACCCTTTCAATGCTCGGGTCAAACAAAGTATATTTACAGGTTCATATTTGGTGCTATTGGAGCTTCAGCAGGAAAGCTGGATATCTTCATTTTGTATACACGTATCTGTTTTGATTATCCGCTGCCAGTTGTTGTATATTATCGGCATTTGTGAGGACGGCTTATTATAACTGTCCGGGCTGATAATTAATGATTGATTGTTGACCTTTGATTGATGTAGGTATGTACAGTTTCTGTTTTGTAAAGATCATTGATATGGTATTATATGTTTTCCGCTGCGACGTGAGATTCTGTATTGTTCTGTTTAGTTTTATCTTCTCTCTTTCTTCTCTTCTCTTCTTCTCTCTCCTTTTCTTTCTCTTGACTTCCCGTCATTCTGTGCTTTTTGTGTCGGACATGTGGGGTTTATTGTCGATTCAAAGGGTATGGATTTACGGGTCGTCACACGTGGTATCAGAGCTTAGATTTTGTATATTCCTAAGCTTTGCTATGTACTCGGTATAGATAGGGACAGTAGCACCCTAGATTGAGTTTGAGTATATTATATATATAAGCGTGTATTTGTTAGTGATTATAAAATGTTTTATATTGCGTTTTCCTATCCGTGGAGTTGTTTGTGAATTCTGTTTGGCATGTGGTATGCCATGTTATCGATAGGAATTTTTCTAAACACTTAAACCAGGCAATTCGACATAGTGTCATTTTAAATTGGGTAAATGAAATAATTTTACCTCGATTGTATTTTATATATAAAGGATTAATTTTTCAAAAATTATTGAAGTGTGTATAAATTGATCATTTGGTAGTTTGAAAATAAAAATATATATCAGTTAATAAAAGCTGTTTGAATAATCTAAATAAAAGCAACAATTGTAAAAGTATAAATTATATAAGCAAATGAATTATAAAGTATGGAATTATAATTAATATGATTTACAATTGTGAAATAATCTTATATATAAGAACTAAAATTATACGAATATATTTATAAATATGAGTTATAAATAAAGATGAATTTAAACTAAGAATTTGATAAATTTGAATTCTATTTATTTTGAAAGTTATTTTTCAAAAGTTAAAGAGGTCATATTATTATAAATCTAAATAAGATAAATTAATTTGGAATAATCTTATATAAGTAAAGTGAAATAGTGAAATTATATAAGTAAAATAATTTATAAATGTGATTTATAAATAATAAAAGGATTTTTAAAATTAAATAACTGGAAAATAATAAAGTCAATGACTGCAGCATCGTCAGTATCATTTTCGAGTTTCTATGTGATTGATTTGCTACCATAGTAAATTTAAATTGAAATTTTATTGTGATAAACAAATTTGAATTTAAAATGCAAGTTGGAATTGATAAGTAAAATGAGTTTTGGGCTTATAATATGAAATATTAAAAAAATGTAACTTTGGTAAAGTGAAATAAATTTGAGTTAGAATAAAATGTATGATTTGAAATTTAACTAAAGCAAAGTTGAATAATTTGAACTGGATTAGATAAGTTTTTGAAATGGAAATTAAATTGATCTTCAGATAGTAAAGTGATATATATATATATATATATATATATATATATATATATATAAATTTGGAAGTTTGAATAAATAAGTTGTATAATTTATAAAGTGAGAAAATGTAAGTAAAACCAATTGTTAAAATAGTTAAACAATTTTGGTTAATCAAAACAAAATATGAATTTGAATAGTGATCGAATTTGACTCAAGTAAAGGTTAAATATAATGTTGAATTAGAAGAAAATTTAGATTTGTTGATTATAAAATGTTAAGAAATAGAAGTTGAATTAAATTAGAGGTGAACTTAAGTTGTTTAGTGAAAGTAAATGTAAATGAAGATGAAATGAAACATAGCTTAAGTAATGTTGAATGAAGTTGATTTGATATTAAAATGAATATGAAAAGTAAAGTTGAATAATAAGAAGTTAATGAAATGAAGTAGTTAAATGAATATGAATTTGAGTTACATAAAGAAATTCAATTTAATTGGATAAGTGAATTAGTGAATAAACATGAATGTTGAGAGTAAATTAAATAAATTTGGTTATATTGAATATGCATTGGTTATTAGATGAATTTTAGTTGATTTGTATAGAAATTCATTAAATGTTAACGAAATTGAAAGCTAAATAATTGAATCCAAATTGGAAGTGAAGTAAATCTAAATAGAATTTAATTTGATTTGAATCGAAAGTGAACAAACTTGAATATAAATTAGTTAATGTAAACTAATTGAATATAAATGAACGAATGTTAGTAAAATCCAATATTAATGAACTAAATGTGATTAACTTGAAAATCAATTCAATGAATATTAATGAGAAGTAAATTTATATTGATTTGGTTATAGATTTATTGGATAGTTGTTGGATGTTAGTTGGATGATAGTTGTTTGATGGTTGGATTTGTTTTTTTATTGCATTTGCTGTATTGGCATATATAGCTGTTGTAAGTGGTATATTTGTATATTGATATTAATTTTCATGTATACATGTTTCTCATTGTTTATTGAGTGTTTATAGGTGCGTATGGTGCTTGCTTCGCATTTGGAGCTCGCTTTAATGCTATATTAGCCGTATATGCTCGCTAATAATATATAAGGTACATATCTCGGATTACATATCGTACTTTTATATTTTTTCCCCATGGGATGCCTCATCCTCGAAGATGAGATGTATATTTTTGATACATACATACATATATATATACATACATACATACATATATATATATATATATATATATGTTCTGATTCTACTACGATCGAACCGCGCAAGTGAGACGTTGACGATTTTTTTTGAAAGTTTAAGGCGTTAGAAAATTTTGAGATTTTGGAAAAAAATTTGATAACATAAATTTTGGCTTTGAGTTATAATTTGAAATGAAATTAGTTGCTTTTAAAATTATAACTAAATACGAATTTGAAAACTTAAAAAAGTTTTTATAAGAAGTTTAACTAAATAAATTTTCAAAAGTTAAAAGGTTCAAATAATGTTGGTAATCTAATTTGAACGAATTGTTTTTGAAAAGTTAATGAATTTTGTAAATTTTTCTTACTTGGTAATTTCGAGGACGAAATTCTTTTAAGTAGTGGAGAATGTAACAACCTAGAATTTCCATCATTCGATATTCGTATATTTAATTGATTTTAAATATTCATAAGTAAATTTTATAAGTTGGATAACTTATATTTGAAATATAATGATCTAATTGAATAACTAAATTGTTAATTTAATATTTGAAATTGTGTAAATAATTTGATTTGAATTATAATGATGTTAGTAAACTTTTAAAATTGAATTAAAAGTAAATTTATAGAAATTGAATATTTTAGAATTTAATTAGCGTGTAAAAATAGCCATTTTTCATACAATCTCAGATTTCAACGAAATAAGTTTTATTGGATTCGAAATGTTATATTATTATAGGATTTCAAATTTTGTGTCAATCGGATTTACGGTTTGTCCGGGGCAAGCTAAATTGCATAGATATATGTTTAAGTGAAATTCTAAATTTAAATAGTCGATTCGAAAACATGTCTTCCAAATACGATCGAATTGGCTTCCGGTGTATATTCCATTATGTTCGGAATAGGGGTAAAAACATTATAAACACCAAGCGGCACGCTTCATTTCGAGTTCGAAATTTTTTCGGATGAATAGTATCGTCAAATTTTCTATATAAGGCCATGTTTTTGTTCATTTTGCACAAACCCCAACCTATCTAGGTGTAACAGCCCGCAAATCCGTACCCCTTGAGTCAACACTATTCTACATTCATCAACTCAAGTTGTACAGAAATACGAACCATTTGGGTTAAAGAAGAAGAGGTATAAGAAGTAAATAGAAATCAACAATAGAATCTAACCATCGCAGCGGAATAAAATATAATAGATAATAAATGGTCTTTACTCAAAAATAAAATATCTTTGTTTATATATTACATCATCAGAGTACATCAATCACAGTTCAACATCAATATCATACAATGGATACTCAACAACTCAACACAGCGGAATATACATATATAAACAAGTACGGAAGTACGTATCGTCATCCTGCTCGTCTCCTGAGCTCCACAGCATCATATCTTGTATTCTATAATACTCGGTCTGACCCGAGAATTGCAGTTAAATAACACCCGAGTCAGTCTAGAAAAACAGCGTGAGAAAATCACACCAAATCGATTATTAAAGTTTCAAAAAAATCCTTTGAAAATAAAAGCATCTCGTAAGACCACGCCACAAATAAACATGTCGGGTTTTTACCTTACGATAGCTAAAACAATTTTTATAGAAATCCTCTGATATTATAATAGGGTCTATATATAAATACTAATAAAATAGCTGAAATTGTTACATTACTAAATTCCATCTACTAGCCACAGAGTGGGTAATACAAACAAAACTCGTACAAGGCTCGTAGGGAGAATGGATTTCCAACTAATGACTGGGCACTGGGGTACCACATATCATAGTACGTGGCCTAGATCACAGTACCGAGGAGTATGCCCGCTCCCCTGCAACATAAGACCGGGACTACCCTTTACTGGATAATGCCGAGTGAGATCACCCCGCGGTTGGGATCAGCAACCGCCCACTAAGCCGAAATAAAAGGGACATCTAGGCAGGGATGACCTCACCCTGCTTGGGTGCTACCCACCTAGCCTTGCTGCATAACCCCTGATTTTCAGTCATTCCCATTTGATGAGGCTTGAGGCTAAGCGTTACCTTTTTAGAACATATCTCTTAGAATACCCATCATCCACCTGACGATGTTTCGCAAGCATTCATCCATACAAGTCCGTCCCGGGTTCGAACGGAATCGAAGGCACTATTCCTACTACATCCATTTTGAAAATATCCTCAGGATTAGTAGCGAATAGCCCTTGCACTTCACTGTTCCATCTTCGAATCCAAAATAGTTTTTCACAAAACGTACAAACCGGATCGAAGTGGTTTTCGAGAAATAAATCTCGATCCCGGTCTCTTCGAAACGATCAACGCATTTGGCCAATATTGATAGTCGGTGATTTAACTATCAATTATTATTTACAACATCCATCAAACAATAAATAATCTCCCAAATTTATTTATTTATCTCAAAATATCTTTCCAAGATATATTTCCACCTTTCAAACCCCTTTTGAAAACAGCTTTCAAACTATCTTCCTTTCTCAGAATAAATTCCAAGTATTTTCTATTTCCATTGGAATTACCAAGCACAAGATTTTAGATTTTTAAATAATTTCAAAACACCTTATTGTAAAATATGTTTAACATTTAATTTAGAAAATTTAACTTTAGTACTTAATTTAAAATAATACTTTAGAAATAAATAAAATAAGTTTACTTTATAAATATAAATAGATTTTCTTCTTTAAACAAAATACCAAATCATTCTTTAAATAATTATTATAATAATAGATTTTTTTTTTAAAAATACTTTCTTTGGAGTTTACTTTAAAACATTTAAGCTAAAACTACTTCAATAATTATTTAAAAATACATACTATATAACTATTTGAAAATATGGTTACTTTATGAAATATACAACTAGGCTTTTGATGAACGTATTTCTCTGCAATTTAAACCGTTTATTTCATATATTTTTATTTTAATAAAGCGGTATTATACGGGTATTTTGTTGTGGTTTTGCAGATTATTGATTCCAAAGTGCAACGTTGAAATTAATCGGTTATGCCGTCCATTGGTTCAAAAATCACACAGCAAAGAGTGCAACATTTTGAGCATTGAAATAAATCAAAGCAATATGGACCAATTCAAGCAATGATGTAGACGTATATATGTTCTCTTTCACCAATTCAAGTAAAGGACCAGTTCCTCCTAAAAAGTAGCATAATGCATAGCCATGATATGAAGCAAAATGGGACACATTCAAAAGTAGCTTACGTATGAATTTGGACCAATTCACATATAAAAGTATTTCAAGCAATGACGTGGCAACTTGACTCTTCACCAATTCAAGGAATGGACCCAGTCAGTACAATTATCTTGGAAAATACTAAGAATAGAACCGGTCCTATTGCTAAAAAGATGGACTGATTTTAGGGGTTGAAAGCCTATATATACAGCATTATACAACACCTTGAAATCATCTCTTATCTCATCACTTTTCTTCAAGTTTAGATTTAAATTCAGCACTGTTTTTATTTTCGAACATAATACGTAGGATTGTTGATTAGATTTAGCAATTTATTTATTCTTGTTCTTAGTTATTTTCTGCACTCTTTTCAGTTAGTTAATAATTATTTCAGTTGTTTGCTCCGTTATCTTCTTTTCCGCAATTTCAATTTCTGTTTTGATTTTTTTACAATTCTATATTTTGGTTGCAATTTCGATTAGTTTCGAAAACAATTCGGAGTATATTATTGTTTTTATTTTCTGTTCAAAATTCACCGTCGAATTCGTTTAACACGCCTAAGATTTAACTATGGATTTTAATTGTTTTAAAATACAATTCCCTGTGTTCGACCTGCATACTAAACGCCTGTGCGCTTGCAGAATTTATTAAAATTTGTGCTTTTCTAATCAATAGAAAAGTCGCAACAAGTTTTTGAACTGTGTTGTGACTTTTCTCAAAATAGCAACTCCCCGGCAACGGCGCCAAAAACTTGTTGCGACTTTTCTATTGATTAGAAAAGCACAAATTTTAATAAATTCTGCAAGCGCACATGCGTGTAGTATGCAGGTCGAACACAGGGAATTGTATTTTAAAACAATTAAAATCCATAGTTAAATCTTAGGCATGTTAAACGAATTCGACGGTGAATTTTGAACAAAAAATAAAAACAATAATATACTCCGAATCGTTTTCGAAACTAATCGAAATTGCAACCAAAATATGGAATTGTAAAAAAATCAGAACAGAAATTGAAATTGCGGAAAAGAAGTTAACGGAGCAAACAACTGAAATAATTATTAACTAACTGAAAAGAGTGCAGAAAATAACTAAGAACAAGAATAAATAAATTGCTAAATCTAATCAACAATCCTACGTATTCTGTTCGAAAATAAAAACAGTGCTGAATTTAAATCTAAACTTGAAGAAAAGTGATGAGGTAAGAGATGATTTCAAGGTGTTGTATAATGTTGTATATATAGGCTTTCAACCCCTAAAATCAGTCCATCTTTTTAGCATAGGACTGGTTCTATTCTTAGTATTTGCCAAGATAATTGTACTGACTATGTCCATTCCTTGAATTGGTGAAGAGTCAAGTTGCCACGTCATTGCTTGAAATACTTTTATATGTGAATTGGTCCAAATTCATACGTAAGCTACTTTTGAATGTGTCCCATTTTGCTTCATATCATGGCTATGTATTATGCTACTTTTTAGGAGGAACTGGTCCTTTGCTTGAATTGGTGAAAGAGAACATATATACGTCCACATTATTGCTTGAATTGGTCCATATTGCTTTGATTTATTTCAATGCTCAAAATGTTGCACTCTTTGCTGCGTGATTTTTGAACCAATGGATGGCATAACCGATTAATTTCAACGTTGCACTTTGGAATCAATAATCTGCAAAACCACAACAAAATACTCGTATAATACCGCTTTATTAAAATAAAAATATATGAAATAAACGGTTTAAATTGCAGAGAAATACGTTCATCAAATACCCCCACACTAGAACTTTATTCGTCCTCGAATAAGCAAGAAAATAAAACTAACTAAATCCTTTTTCGTAGGAAACACGATTGCATTGAGCGTATGCAACAAGCCGTTAAACCTCTAGGTGTCCCTAGTAGGACGAGTGGTGTCTCGTGAGGGTTTTCAGCGGATACTACCCACAAAATCCAAATGCAGTATGTGATGATTCTAATGTACTACATGAATGCAAAATTCTACACAAATGGAGACTCGATTTACTTCAAAATAGTTGCAACAAAATAATGTATATCAGTTTTAGTCAACTTCTTCAAATTTTTGGTTCCTCACTAATCACACATTTCAATGTAACTCAAGTTTTCATACATTAGATTCTAGTTTGGCCAGTTGTTTCGGTCGATAACATAGTGCAGCCATGAAATAAATTCTTCACTGTTGATCACAGTTTTTTTCAAAATGGTATTTTTCATTTCCATTTGTATAACAAGCCAAATCAACAAAGTCAAGAAGTGTTTGGGTTTCAAAGCTTAGTCTCTCTTTACTAGTTTTTTTTTCTTCTTCTCTTTTTTTTTTTACACCTATCCTTTGGACCAAGGTATACCACCCATGCACTGCCTCGCGGGCTTACGTGAGAGTTGGGACAGAGCTTGGCGGATTGTGCAAACCGACGCTGACTATGTCAGAAAAGGTCGGTAATCCTTAGGTGATTATTTTTTTAATTATTTATACACCTAACTCAGAATGCTGAGGCCAGATATACCATCCATGCACTGCCTTGCGGGCTTACGTGAGAAGAGTATAGAGCGTGACGAGTGCACACACTTTCACAAGTGTGCACACCTATCGACTGTAGGTGTTTCTTATTAGTTTTTTTTTTTTTGAGAAGAGCTAAAGAGTGTTATGCAAATCAACTTAGCACCACTTAATTTTAATGATTTGAGATGTCAACGCATGTACTTTAAATCTGCCCTTTTTTTTAAACAAAGACTACAGTTTAGAAAAGATTTCATAACCATCACCTATGAATCCCCCTATATACTAACCTCACTATTATCGCTTGTAATTCAACTTTTCATTATATTTTACATTTGAAATTAGTGATTCACAAAAATCTTCATCAATTGACTTCAACTGCTTACTTACTTTGTCTTGACTAATTAAAAATAAATCGAAGTCCTAAAAATATTGGGAAATGAAAAAAAAATTGAAAATAAATTTGAAAACAAATAATGAGATGATTTTTTTTAAAAAAAATGATGCTACACTATGAAATATGAACAAACAGAATGAGATAATGCGTCCCCCCCACACTGGAATGAGACAGTGTCCCAACTGTCAAATAGAATGCAAATGCAAAATAGAAGAAAAAAAACTAAAAATTAATACAACCTGATATGTGCAAGATAGTGAGCGGCTCATGCCGAATAGCTAGGTTCGTGAAGATCCACGAACTCATCGTCCTCGTGCTGTTCAAACTCTAGAAATGGCTTCAAGCGTTGTCCATTGACCTTTGAAATGGAACCGTCCCTAGGATTTTCAATTTCAACTACGCCATAAGGGTATACTGTTTTCACAATAAATGGACCTGTCCAACGGGATCTCAATTTTCCCGGAAATAAATGAAGTCTGGAATTATATAAGAGAACTTTCTGACCTACTTCGAATGTCTTACGAAGTATGGATTTATCATGATAGAATTCGGTTTTCTCTTTATAAATCTTTGCATTTTCGTACGCTTCATTTCTTAGTTCTTCTAATTCTGACAATTGTAATTTACGATGCGATCCGGCTTTTTCTATGTCAAAATTAAGGTATTTGATTGCCCAAAGTGCGCGGTGCTCGAGCTCAACGGGTAAATGGCATGCTTTTCCAAAGACTAATCGGTATGGTGACATTCCTAAATTGGTTTTATAAGCTGTGCGAAATGCCCAAAGGGCGTCTATCAATTTAGATGACCAATCTTTTCTGTTGGAGTTAACCGTCTTTTCAAGAATTTGTTTAATTTGTCTATTGGAAATCTCGACTTAACCGTTGGTCTGTGGATGATATGGAGTAGATAGTTTATGAGTGATAGAATATTTCTTAAGAAGAGATTTAAAAGCACGATTACAAAAATGAGAACCAACCATTATCCCTTAGAGACCGATGTTATCCAACACGGACTGTTCAACCTTCGGTTATTTCATTTCCACCTGCCGAAGGAAATAATTTTTAGCTAAAACATTCTTTTATCCAAGGGGTACCAAAATTCACTGGGTCTGAAAATGCATATGAATTTCTTAGTGAATTTCAGTTATATGCTTCTACAACTAAAATGCAACAACTTTCTAGTGAATCCATCAAGCTAAGACTTATTCCATTCGCACTTCTAGAAAGTGCGAAAAGATGGCTTAATTCTCTTCCTAAAAATTCAATTAAGAGTTGGGACAATTTCGTTACTATATTTTTGAAAAAGTTTTTTCCTTTCCACAAAACTCTTAAAATTCGAACTGAAATCAACCAATTCTCCCAGAATGAAGGAGAAACTTTTTCAAAATATTTTGAAAGGTTCAATCAATTGTTATATAGTTGCCCACATTATGCAATCCCTAAACACGTTTTGTGCCAAATCGTTTATGAAGGGCTTAACTATCAAACAAGATCCCAACTCGAATCAATGTGTGGAGGAGAATTCATGGCAAAAACAGACGAGGAAGCTTGGGAATTTTTAGAAGAGTATTCGGAAAAGGATATGCAATGGGAAACAATTCGTGTTCCAATTCGTGCTTCAAATAGAGGAGTACATGCCATTGACCCATCACATCTTCCTATAGATACCCAAACTCCTCAAGAAGGAGAAGGACTACCCCATTACTACACACAAGACCAAATCAATGCTATAGCTCAAAATAGTCCTTATTCATCCACATACAATCCTAACTGGAAGCACCACCCCAATTTTTTTTTAAAATACTTTCTTTGGAGTTTACTTTAAAACATTTAAGCTAAAACTACTTCAATAATTAGTTAAAAATACATACTATATAACTATTTAAAAATATGGTTACTTTATGAAATATACAACTAGGCTTTCACTCTTTAAAGCAAAACATTAAGTTACCTTTTAAATAATTTCTTCGGTAATAGATTTGAAAATATTTACTTTAGAATTTAGATATTTAGAAATAATAAATTACTAAACATACTTTTTAAAACAACATTAAAAACTTTTATCTTATATTTAAAAAATTTGAATTAAACGTACTTGGCTATCCAGAGAAATATACTTCTCTACACATTCATTTTTAAATCTCGAATCCAAACACTTGAATCAATTTCCAAATTGATTCCCAATTTACTTCCTTTTTAATTCCAAAATCCATTAATTTAGATTATTTCCTTAATTATGATTTAAAATATTTTTAATTGAAATACCAATTTAGATTCCTCAAATTACTTCTTTATCCCTTTAAATAAATTTAAACTTTAAATTTTAAATAATTCTTTATTCCATTAAAATAATATCACTTAATTTCACAATTCTCTATTTATTCAAATCCTTTCCTTTCCATACTCGAAGTTATTAATTAGTATTTAATATCACTTCCATTCCTTTTTCAATCCATTCTTAATTTATTAAATTTTCTAAGATTATTTCATTTACAAATTTACTTCTTTTATTTTCTTTCCAAAATCCAATTTATATATTTTTGGTAATTCATTGTACTCAAATATATCCAATCAAACCATAACATTCAATATTCCAATATAATTCATCATAGAATATCAAATAATCACAACAGGGAATATTAAATAATAAATGTTGAGGGGTCCAGTTGGATCCCTCCAACATGTTTTCCCTGCATCCACAGACGTTAGCACAATACAAATCAAACATTCCAAGATGTAGTATATACTATACTATAGCCCATCAACCAATTCAACCATTCAACCAATTTATTTAAATTTAATCATTTAAATTTAAATTTAACCGAGTGAGATTAACTCACCTTTGCTTTATATTTGCAATCCACTTCCTTCTTGACTCGATTTTCTCGATTTGAGACCTTGTATAACAATTATATGGTTTTATCAATATTACAACAATTTGAATAATTAATTTCCATTTGATAAACTTAATTTAATTAACAAATAATTTATTTAAACTATTCCTTTCTTTTTTTTATAAATTTTTTTTATGACATAAAATTAAATAGGTTTATCAAACAAATTAAGCATGACTTAATAAATTTAATTTTAACTTATCATTTGATTTAAACCAAAATTTTTCCTTAATAAATTATTTCCGAAAGTAAAAATAATTAAATGGACCAGTTAAACAAATCAATTATATTAGTATCCTATTTAAAATAAATTAGTAAATTTAAAATGTAAGTATGTATATTAATTTTTCTTGTGAACTACATATACCCTTATAAAAAATTTATACCTTCCAATTTTTTTGATTTTAAACTAATTTTCTTTTAAATAATCTTTAATAACCATATTATTTAAATTCTAGAAAGTGAAAATATGTACTTTTATTTTCTTTGAAACTATATACGTACACTTATAAAAATAGTCTCTCTAGAATTTTAAAAAAATCTAAACTTATTTTTCATAACTTCCAAACATGTTAAAATTCCTTATTTTACTAAACTTGATCTATATTAATTTCTGTATATATTTGAAATGAAAATAGATATGTGTTTGTATATTTTTAATTCATCTTTCCATTTTACAAACTACCTATAAGAGTAGCCTGTAGAGGCTTAAAATCTAACGTTTATATAAAATTTATAATCCAAAACCTCTCTCTGTGTGTGTGTGTGTATACACATATTTTAGATTTAACTCGAAAATGAAATGCATACCTCATTGCTCACACAGTCAGGCACTCACGAGGTGCAAAAACCCAAATCACTGCCGATTTTCCAAATTCACACATGCAACTACCCTCCTCGAGCCTGTTCTGCCCCCAAGCGAACCCACCACTCGAACCTATCGCGCCTCTCAGCCTCACGCGACCACCTAAACGACCCCACCAGACGAGCACCACCCGCCTCCATCTCTAAAATTGCATTACTGACCCCTTCGTGCGATCCCCTCCACCTGAATCGAACGCGACTCGCCCGGCTTTGAATCGAAAACACGAAACCCTAAGCTCGCTCGTGCTCGCGCGATTCCGGTCTTTCTTTCTTCTTCTTTTTTATTTAAGCTGAGGGTTTCGATTTGAAAAAAAATGAGGCTTCGACCAAATATGAAAGTGGAAATGAATTTGAAGTGAGGGGTAAAAGAAAACGAAGCTTGCGTTAGAAGCTAGGGGGGTGAGACTTCTATAAAAGATTTGACTGAGTAAATTAAATTTAATTAGATTCCTTTATGCATTTACGGGTTGTACGATCAAACGGTAACTCCGAACCCTGCGAAAATTGAAATCCGACAATAATATCATATTACGGATCTAATGGAACCAGTTTCGACGAATTCCGAGACTGTGCCTCGGAAGGCTATTTTTCAATTCAATTTAATATATTTTTAAAACTGAACAAATCGGTGTTAAATTAAATTTTAAAACTTATATTATCCTCAGTATTATCAATATAAATTTTATAAGCCTCCAGATTATTTTTAACACGCTTAAAATTCTAGATTCAACAATTTACCCAACTTCAAATTATTTAATCAAAAAATTTTAATTATCAAATAAATTGTGATATTCGTAATTCATGTTAAAATTATTCTATTGAATATTTAAAATCAATTAAATATTCGATTTTAAATGCTCGAAAATTCCAGGTTGCCACATTCCTCCCCACTTAAAAGAATTTCGTCCCCGAGATTACTAGTTAGGAAGAATGGTCCAATACCCGTTACTATTTTTCAAAAACCAACAATTTAACATCCTACCAACTATCATTTTAATAAAAGACACATTACCTTTTTTACTAACTTCCCAAACTCTCCCATAATTTGCAAACAATCCTATTTGCCCAATCATTCAAGTTTTAATCTTAAAATCAATTTTGAATTATCAAAATTTTCTCAAAAATTTTCTAACTCTCTAAATTTCGAAAAAATTCGCTAGCGTCTCCTTTGCGCGGCTAGCTCGGTACAACTACAAAAGGCCTCTACGGGCTCCTAAATCCCGAAAGAAAACAAAAAGCCAAGTGGCTATATCCAAAACCCAATTCAATTTCATACAGAATTTAAACACATACCTTTTGGTCGAGCATTTCAAATTTACCTTCTGAAATCAAATTAATTCTCTTTTTCCTTTATATTACCTATATACCCTGCTTAGCACTAATATCTATTCACAACATTCCAAAAATATTTTATCGACTTTCTCACAAAATGCCAATATCTATTCTTTTCAATATTGACTTAAATTATATTAGTAGTATCAATTTTCATTTAAGAATTCACCATTCCCTCTTAAGTTTAGTATAAGCGTTTTATGCTTCTTATATTTATTTTCATCTTCCACTTTAGTTTATATCTATTTCTATTAAAATTGATTTTTTTTCATTTCCATACGCATTCAATTTATCTTTAACTCTAAATATTGAATTTTATTTTCCATTTATAGCTAATTCATGTCATTGTTTTAATTAGTTTCATTTAGCAATTTATTTCAATTTCCAATTTGAAACCGTTTTGTCGTTAACAAAATTTTCCAAAAGTTTTCAAAAAATTTCTAACTCCCAAAAATTTCGGAAAATTTTGGTAGAGTTCCGTTTGTAAGGAGGAGCTTTTGCAAATTGACAAAAGGTATAAATATATATACATCGACCCACGGTCGGAAAAACCAAAAGTATTTCATATTTCCTATTTTTATTGCGTAGTCGTACCTTATTTAGCATTTTTAAGTAAGCAGCTTATTTATTAAGCAATTAGCACAACCAAATCCAGCCACACGGCTTCCAGGTACCTGTACTTACTCAATTTAACATGTAAGTGCCAAATATATGAAGTTTAACAACATTTCACTTACTTGCAATAGTTAAACACATGTATTCTAAAAGAAATTCACACCAAACATTTCTCCGTAAGCAACTTATACAATTTTCATACTAATTCCACTGTTCCAATTAATTTATAACCATTTTCATTCAATTTGAATGGTTTTCAATCCATTCGTATACAACTTCATCAATTTGAATGGTTTAAAACTTAATCGCTTACATTTAATTTAATTTTAAGCAAACTGAACTCATATTTAAATTCAATTCCTCTCAAAATCAATTCATTTTACTTCTATCAATTCATAAAATTTTAATTACTCCTACTTGCATACAATTGACAATTTATTCTATGCAATTTGACGAGATCTATGTGAATAAATAAGTATTTATGTTTTATAACCAATTAAATTGATTTCAACTCAATTTATACTTAATTCCATTCCATTTTTAAAATTTATTCACAATCCATATATTCTCATTTTCATTGCATTTTAAATTTGAATACATTCACTTGCATTTCAATTTATTAACCAAACTAGTTTCATTCAAAACCATTAACAACTTAGGTTCATCTTCATTACCAATTAAATTTCCTTTTTATTTTAATTCATTCACAACCATTTATTCATCTCGACACATTCCATTTCAATTTTTATTCACAATCCATTCATTTACATTCCATTCCATATTTGTTTATCCCAAACTTTTTTATTTAGCTCGAAGACAATCTAAGCTATTTCATTCAATAACCATTTCTCAACTCATTTAAACCACACTTCATCTTGAGTTCGACTTTTATTCCACACTTGCTTAAGTCAATAACTTAAGTTCATTTCCATTTCTATTTATAATAAGTTCCACTTCCATCTTTCATTTGATTCTTATTTATTCTATCCATTTATTTATTCAATATAATTAGTTTATCCGCTCAATCCATTATGAATTTCCATTTCCTTAAATATTATTTATTTCAATTTTATACTTAAGCTCATTTCATCTTACGAGTAAATCTTTCTCTTCCATTCAACTTAATTCTACCACAATCAAATCTCATTCTAAATCTACAATTTTATTTGATTAGTTATTATAAAATTTAACTTTCCAGATTCAACTTATTCAATTGATTAGAAGGCCATATCCAATTTATTTCCACTTATTTGGATTTTATTTGCAATTCAAACCATTACTATTTTAATCTATTTCATTTACTCTATTCGACACATTTCCAATTATATTTAATTTGTTAACACTTCAAGTAAATTTTTTAATTTATAACTCAAATTCTGAATCCACTATCCATTTTCAATTTACCACCCAATTTATTAATCACAATTCAATTACATTTACTTCACTATCGATCCAGGTCGAATTTGATTTATAACTTGAGTTTTATTTTCAAACTTCATTATTAACTCACAATTCAGCTTTATTTAACTACAATAGGTTCCATTTACACATTTCATTAACTAATTTATTAGCAAATTAGTTCTCCCTTAATTATAGTTCAATACTTGATTTTTAATTCCAAATATCACTTCATTTAATTTTCTTAGTTCAAATTATTTATAATTCAAGTTTGGATTTTCTGTTTTATTTTCCAATTCATCAAAAATATTTATTTTGGGTTTTTTATCTCATCTTCAAATTTTATAAGTCACAACTTATTATTTAGACAATTCCATTCATTCTAGGCTTGAATATATTCTTCCTTTATTTTTAACTCAAGCCTTATGCTTATTTATAACCCAAGCATATTTCATTCCATGTATTTTAATTCTTTTATAAGTTATTCTGGTTTATTTATTTCAATCTAATTATTATCCAATTTATTTCTTATCCTACTTATTTCTATTTATTTAGGTAAGAATCTAATTCCATTCAATAATTCAATTGAATTCTTATTCCAATTCAATTTTACTTTACCCAGATTTATTTAACTCAATTCGATTTCAACTTAATTCGAATACAACTGGATATTATTTTCAGCCTATTCAATTAATTTCAATCCAGTTAATTTTTATTCTCCACTCCAAGTTAATTTTATTTTTAACTTTTCACTTTAAATTTAAATTACCAACATTCAAAGCCTATGTTTCCTTCCCGATTTAAAAAAGATCTCAATTTATAAGCTTACAACCTATCCCATCAAGATTTTTAAATACCCGACTTTGGTTTCAAACCATTTTGAAATCTCCAACATCTCAAATCATATTTCTCAAAATTTAAACCAGTCCTAGTTTTATCCCCAGCAAATTTCCTTAGAAATTTTCAAAAACAACTAGCTTTTTCGAACAAATCAATTTGGCAGCAATCCGTCATTTAAAAATTCGAAAATAAATACTGATGATGCGGCCGTCATCATCAGAATTATTTCCCAATAATCCAAGTGATTTCAATGCTATATCACTTTCAAAATCCATTTAAAACAAATCTTCTTTCACAAATATCTCTAAAACAATAATGCTATTATTTATCTTTAAATACTTCGATAAACACTTCCAAAGTCTCCGGGATTTTAAATTTCCAAAGCCTGCTTAAATAAATTTTAACTATAATTCATTTTTATTGTTTATGCTTATACAAATTCTCATTTGATTGCATTTCAATTTATAATTTACGCTTATAATTCATATTTATAAATTTTATTTTATAATGGATCTATTCCCTTAAACTTTGGTTATATTTCAATTTCTAGTTAAATTTTCACTTACCAATGATAATACTTTAATACTATTCTTCCTAACATCCACAAAACCATATATTAGCTAAAATAGTTTATAAAAACTTTCTTTATATCAAAAAATATATTTTGGGTAAAATTATTTCATTTACCTACATTTAAAACAATACCGTGTCGATTGTTCTATTCAAGTGTTTAGAAACCCCTTCAATACAGTTGTGCAGACCGTGTCGACGAAGGTTCATATGCCACTCAATAAATCAATCAACACAATATTAGAACAATTTATATTCACTAATAAATACGCGCTAATATTTATTAATACGCTCAAACTCATTAGAAAGTACTACGGACTCTATTTCAAATGAGTGATTCCCACCAGAGCCAAGGTTATCACCAACCTAAGCTCTGATACCAACTGTAACAGCCCGTAAATCCGTACCCCTTGAGCCAACACTATTCTACATTCATCAACTCAAGTTGTACAGAAATACAAACCATTTGGGTTAAAGAAGAAGAAGTAAATAGAAATCAACAACAGAATCTATCCATCGCAGCGGAATAAAATATAAAGATAATAAATGGTCTTTACTCAAAAATCAAATATCTTTGTTTATATGTTACATCATCAGAGTACATCGATCACAGTTTAACATCAATATCATACAATGGATACACAACAACTCAACATAGCGGAATGTACATATATAAACAAGTATGGAAGTACGTATCGTCATCCTGCTCGTCTCCTGAGCTCCACAGCATCATATCCTGTATTCTATAATACTCGGTCTGACCCGAGCATTACAGTTAAATAACGCCCGACTCAGTTTGGAAAACCAGCATGAGAAAATCACACCAAATTGATTATTAAAGTTTCAAAAAAATCCTATGAAAACAAAAGCATCTCGTAAGACCACGCCACAGATAAACATGTTGGGTTTTTACCTTATGATAGCTAAAACAATTTTTATAGAAATCCTCTGATATTATAATAGGGTCTATCTACAAATACTTATAAAATAGCCGATATTGTTACATTATTAGATTCCAGCTACTAGCCATAGATTGGGTAATACAAACAAAACTCGTACAAGGCTCGTAGGGAGAACGGATTTCCAACTAATGACTAGGCACTGGGGTACCACCTGTCACAGTACGTGGCATAGATCACAGTACCGAGGAGTACGCCCGCTCCCCTGCAACACAAGACCGGGACTACCCCTTACTGGATAATCCCGAGTGAGATCACCCCACGGTTGGGATCCGCAACCGCCCACTAAGCCGAAATAAAAGGGACATCTAGGCAGGGATGACCTCACCCTGCTTGGGTGCTACCCACCTAGCCTTATTGCATAACCCCTGATTTTCAGTCATTCCCATTTGATGAGTCTTGAGGCTAAGCGTTACCTTTTTAGAACATATCCCTTAGAATGCCCATCGTCCACCTGACGATGTTTCGCAAGCATTCATCCATACAAGTCCGTCCCGGGTTCGAACGGAACCGAAGGCACTATTCCTACTACATCCATTTTGAAAATATCCTCAGGATTAGTAGCGAATAGCCCTTACACTTCACTGTTCCATCTTCGAATCCAAAATAGTTTTTCACGAAACGTACAAACCGGATCGAAGTGGTTTTCGACAAATAAATCTCGATCCCGGTCTCTTCGAAACGATCAACGCATTTGGCCAATATTGATAGTCGGTGATTTAACTATCAATTATTATTTACAACATCCATCAAACAATAAATAATCTCCCAAATTTATTTATTTATCTCAAAATATCTTTGCAAGATATATTTCCACCTTTCAAACCCCTTTTGAAAACAGCTTTCAAACTATCTTCCTTTCTCAGAATAAATTCCAAGTATTTTCTATTTCCACTGGAATCACCAAGCACAAGATTTTAGATTTTTAAATAATTTCAAAACACCTTATTGTAAAATATATTTAACATTTAATTTAGAAAATTTAACTTTAGTACTTAATTTAAAATAATACTTTAGAAATAATTAAAATAACTTTACTTTATAAATATAGCTAGATTTTCTTCTTTAAACAAAATACCAAATCATTCTTTAAATAATTATTATAATAATAGATTTAAAAAAAATACTTTCTTTGGAGTTTACTTTAAAACATTTAAGCTAAAACTACTTCAATAATTAGTTAAAAATACATACTATATAACTATTTGAAAATATGGTTACTTTATAAAATATACAACTAGGCTTTCACTCTTTAAAACAAAACACTAAGTTACCTTTTAAATAATTTCTTCGATAATAGATTTGAAAATATTTACTTTAGAATTTAGATATTTAGAAATAATAAATTCCTAAATATACTTTTAAAAACAACATTAAAAACTTTTATCTTATATTTAAATTTTTTGAATTAAACATACTTGGCTATCCAGAGAAATATACTTCTTTACACATTCATCTTTAAATCTCGAATCCAAACACTTGAATCAATTTCCAAATTGATTCCCAATTTACTTCCATTTTAATTCCAAAATCCATTAATTTAGATTATTTCCTTAATTATGATTTAAAATATTTTTAATTGAAATACCAATTTAGATTCCTCAAATTACTTCTTTATCCCTTTAAATAAATTTAAACATTAAATTTTAAATAATTCTTTATTCCATTAAAATAATATCACTTAATTTCACAATTCATTAATTTATGTTTATTCAAATCCTTCCCTTCCCACACTCGAAGTTATTTATTAGTATTTAGCATCACTTCCATTCCTCTTCCAATTCATTCTTAATTTATTAAATTTTCTAAGATTATTTCGTTTACAAATTTACTTCTTTTATTTTCCTTTCAAAATCTAATTTATATATTTTTGGTAATTCATTATACTCAAATATATCCAATCAAACCATAACATTCAATATTCCAATATAATTCATCATAGAGTATCAAATAATCACAACAGGGAATATTACATAATAAATGTTGAGGGATCCAGTTAGATCACTCTAACCTGTTTTCCCTGCATCCACAGACGTTAGCACAATACAAATCAAATATTCCAAGATGTAGTATATAATATACTATAGCACATCAACCAATTCAATCATTCAACCAATTTATTTAAATTTAATCATTTAAATTTAAATTTAACTGAGTGAGATTAACTCACCTTTGCTTTATATTTGCAATCCACTTCCTTCTTGACTCGATTTTCTCGATTTGAGACCTTGTATAACAATTATATGATTTTATCAATATTCCAACAATTTGAATAATTAATTTCCATTTGATAAACTTAATTTAATTAACAAATAATTTATTTAAACTATTCCTTTCTTTTTTTTATAAATTTTTTTTATGACATAAAATTAAACAGGTTTATTAGACAAATTAAGCACTACTTAATAAATTTAATTTTAACTTATCATTTTATTTAAACTAAAAATTTTCCTTAATAAATTATTTTCGAAGGTAAAAAAAATTAAATGGACCGGTTAAACAAATTAATTATATTAGTATCCTATTTAAAATAAATTAGTAAATTTAAAATGTAAGTATGTATATTAATTTTTCTTGTGAACTACATATACCCTTATAAAAAATTTATAACTTCCAAATTTTTTGATTTTAAACTAATTTTCTTTTAAATAATCTTTAATAACCATATTATTTAAATTCGAGAAAGTGAAAATATGTACTTTTATTTTCTTTGAAACTATATACGTACACTTATAAAAATAGTCTATCTAGAATTTAAAAAAAATCTAAACTTATTTTTCATAACTTCCAAACATGTTAAAATTCCTTATTTTACTAAACTTAATCTATATTAATTTCTGTATATATTTGAAATGAAAATAGATATGTGTTTGTATATTTTTAATTCATCTTTCCATTTTACAAACTACCTATAAGAGTAACCTGTAGAGGCTTAAAATTTAACGTTTATATAAAATTTACAATTCAAAACCTCTGTGTGTGTGTGTGTGTGTGTATACATATTTTAGATTTAACTCGAAAATGAAATGCATACCTCACTGCTCACACAGTCAGGCACTCACGAGGTGCAAAAACCCAAATCGCTGCTGATTTTCGAAATTCACACAGGCAACTACCCTCCTCGAGCCTGTTCCGCCCCCAAGCGAACCCACCACTCGAACCTATCGCGCCTCTCAGCCTCACGCGACCACCTAAATGACCCCACTAGATGAGCACCACCCGCCTCCATCTCCAAAATCGCATCACCGACCCCTTTGTGCGATCCCCTCCACTTGAATCGAACGTGAAACCCTAAGCTTGCTCGTGCTCGTGCGATTCCGGTCGCCCTTCTTCTTCTTTTTATTTAAGCTGAGGGTTTCGATTTAAAAAAAAATGAGGCTTCGGCCAAATATGAAAGTGGAAATGAATCTGAAGTGAAGGGTAAAAGAAAAAGGAGCTTGCGTTAGAAGTTAGGGTGGGTGAGACTTCTATAAAAAGATTTGACTGAGTAAATTAAATTTAATTAGATTCCTTTATGCATTTACGGGTTGTACGACCAAACGGTATCTCCGAACCCTACGAAAATTAAAATCCAACAATAATATAATATTACAGATCCAATGGAACCGATTTCGACGAATTCCGAGACTATGCCTCGGCATGCTATTTTTCAATTGAATTTAAACGATATATTTTTAAAACTGAACAAATCGGTGTTAAATTAAATTTTAAAACTTCTATTATCCTCAGTATTATCAACATAAATTTTATAAGCCTCCAGATTATTTTTAACAGGCTTAAAATTCTAGATTCAACAATTTACCCAACTTCAAATTATTTAATCCAAAATTTTTAATTATCAAATAAATTGTGATATTCGTAATTCACGTTAAAATTATTATATTGAATATTTAGAATCAATTAAATATTCCGATTTTAAATGCTCAAAAATTCTGAGTCGTCACACTAGGTCTAGCCGCTAGTTGTATTCATTGGCCATAAACATTCGATTTTCCTCCCTTAATCTCTCTCAATCCATTCACATTCATTAAAAATGTTCAACTGCAATGTTGTAGAGCTCATCGAGCTCGACCAATCCATGCGGTTATGATCTGGAATTGCAAGATGATGGAGGAGATTTTGACCTACGTTCATTTATTGTTTGCATGCGTTTCTCGAGGGAAATAGGCGACCGAGCTTCAAGGGATTGTAGTCGTAGGTACGTGGCGTTCAGAGCTTCGACGCGACATTGTTTGATCATCGAATGGTCGAGTATAGGAGGAGCGTAATTCGATCAAAGAAATGGTGGCTATGGGTTTTCATGCAAACGAGTTGAATGATGGAGGAAGAAACAAATTTGCGGCCTGGATCTAAAATCTCAAAATAAACGGCTTAGATTAAATCAAGGTTAAAAAAATAAAAAAAGAATTTGTAAAACATATTATTTAAAATTCGTATAAACTTTAAAATTGCATAACTTCTTCATACGAGGTCCGTTTTCGACGAAACAAATTGCTTTGGATTCATATTGACGAGCATTCCATTTAGAGCTAGTTTGGAGTTGATAGGATCTAATGTAAATTTTGGTTAAAATTAAACAGCTGTTTAATTTTGTTCGAAATAAAACACTACAACTGCTATTGGAACCAAAGTAAGTACAACTCACTCTTTCTGTCTCATTGATATTTTTATATAAGTGAGAATAAATATTATTTATGATGATTGATGATTGTTTGGATGATATATTATATATTATCTATATATTGATTGGTATTTGGATATATTCCTGCCTATAAGAGCCGATGAGACCCTATACGTTCTCATATATGAGCGGATGACCCTTTTGTACGTGCATCTGTCTTGAAGCGGACATTGTACACATATTCTAATATGAATATTAGTTGCAGGTGACAGGTTGGAGGGGTTTCAACTGGATTCCTCACCAATGTCGATTTTTATTTACAAATATTGTGATATATGCTGTTATCATGTGATATATGATGATTTGGATGCCATGATTGATGTATTTAGTGCTGTTGTAGCATTGGGCCTATTATTGGAATTTTAAAAGTATTAAAGTGATGATTACAAATAAAAAAGGATTTCCAAGTGATTTTGGAAATATACATTTTATTGATTTTTGAATTGTTAAGTAAATGAATTTATTTTAAATAAATAAAAGTTATAAGTTTTATGCTACAAAATTATGATTTTTGTGAAATATATTAAAATGTGATTTTTGAAACATGGAGTTAACTATTTTGTATATAGTTTAAATCCGGATTTTTGAATTATTATAAATGGTTTTATATATAAGATTTATAAAATTGAATTTTTTTAAATCAGAATAAAGAAATTATAAAGGAGTTTTGGGAATGTTAAAATGGAGTTATAAGTAGATTTTGTACGTAAATAAGATTTATAGATTTTTAAATTGATTAAATTATAAAAAAATGAATTTGGAAATAAAATGATTTATAAGTAATTAACTTATAATTTGGATTTTAGCATATAAAAGAGATTAATGAGTTTGGTTAATAAATGAATTAAAAATTGCAGTTTTTATATATAAATGGAATTTATAAACATTGTTTTATAAATGTGAAATCAATTGATTTTGATAAGTTAAATATGAAGCTTATTAAAGGAATTTCATCCACGATTTTACACAGCGGATAATTCTTTAATAAAATGTGTATAAGTAACGAATTCGGTTAGGGAATTATATCCACGATTTTGGACAGTGGATAATCTTTTTAATTAAATATGTAGGAATAACGAATTTGGGTTAGAAAATTATATTCACGATTTTGGACAGTGAATAATCTTTTATATTCAAATAAATGTTTTTTAAAGTGATATTTTAAATGGAGTAAAATGGTTTATTGATGTTTTAAAATGTGTTAAGTATCGAAACCATAGATTTCTACATTCATTGTTGAAATAGACGTTTCCAAGATGTAAGGAAATGATGGACTATAACACTATTGTTATAGAGTAAATGATTTTCGAAAGGAAATGTTTGTATAGTATATGGGATTTATATATCTATCTAATTTTCGAATCGCTATACTAGTGATTTTGGGTTGTCGTTACGATGTTTTATGCAACATTTATTTTGACCCAAATAAATAGGTTTAAAGAGAATGTTTTCCTTAAAGAATGAAATACATACTTAATCCTGATTTATGTATACGTAAAATTTTCTAAGTGTTGAAAATAAATTGATTTTTTGCAACATAATCGTTACTTCAGGCCTCATCTACCGAAAATGACCAAAACAGGGTTAGATGCAGTCACTCCCAAGTAGGATATGATCATCCACTTTTAGATATATCTTTACATGCTATGACGTTGTGTATCTGATTATTGGTCTTTGTATGCTTCGAAGGCCCTCGAAAAAGGTCGGTAACAACTGGAGGATGATATATTCGGTACCATCTAGTTATAGAGGTGGGCCGGTCTTGTGTTGGTAGAGGACCCTTTGTGGTGGTCCTCGGTACATTCCTCTAGAGATGTACTACCGGAAGGTAGTCCCTTCACCTGGTCATTTGTATAGAAATCTAAACTCCACTACATACCTACTAATTTATTTGTAGAGCCTAGTATGCTGGAATTTAATAATTGTGATAATTTCGGCTATTTTGATTATTGTTCATATGTTAGACACTAGTTTAATATAAGAGGATTTGATGTGAAATGTTTTAGTTATCGTAAGGTAAAAACATGTCCGTGTTTAAGTGTGGGCATGTCTTATGAGATACTTTTTTTTGATAAAGGAAAAGTTTGGTAATTTAATAAATTCAGTTGAGTGTGTTTCTCACACTGATTTACTAGATTGATTCGGACGTTCTTCCCTTTCAATGCTCGGGTCAGACCATGTATATTTATAGGTTCATATTTGGCGCTATAGGAGCTTCAGCATGAAAGCTGGAGATCTTCATTTCATATACGCGTATCTGTTTTGATTATCCGCTGCTAGTTGTTGTATATTATCGGCGATTGTGAGGACAGGTTATTATAACTGTCTAAGCTGATAATTAGTGATTGATTGCTGAACTCTGATTGATGTATGTATATACTGTTTATGTTTTGTAAAGATCATTGATATGGTATTACATGTTTTCCACTGCGATGTGAGATTCTGCATTGTTCTGTTTTGTTCAATCTTCTCTCTTTCTTCTCTTCTCTTCTTCTCTCTCTTTTTCTTTCTCCTGACTTTCCATCAGTCTGTTCTTTTTGGGTCGGACATGTGGGGTTTATTTTCGATTCAAAGGGTATGAATTTGCGGGTCGTCATACGTGTTATCAGACATTAGATTTTGTATATTCCTTAGATTTGATGTGTACTCAGTATAGATAGAGACAGTAGCACCCTTGACATTTGTAATATATCATATAAAATTTCTATTAACATTTAAAATTTAATTAGTGCATAAAAGACAAGTGTAATAACTCTTAATAAACATTAAAACAAATGTAATAATATTAACATGCAACTTAACAAGTGGCATGCTTATTGCCTTTCAAACTTAATTTTTATGTACAAAAATGAATTAAGGAAAGAAGAAAAAAAGCAGGCTGCACTTTTCTTCTTCATCTTTGAAATAAAAAGAAAGTAAGAATGAAAAAAATATCAAAATTTAACAACAATTTTTTTCAAGTGTTCAAACCTGAGATTCAAGAACAAAAATCAATCCATCATAAAGGGGGTTCAATTCAGAAATCAAGCTTGGTTTCAAATTAGCAGATCAAAAGAATCAGGATCGGAGCAGCTTTATTTGGAAGCAAGATTCCAGTTATAGTCAAGCTAAAGTAAGGAGATCAAAATCGAATTGTGGTTCCAGATTCAAGATTTTTGCAGTTTCAAATCTAGAATCAGATCTAGGTTTTATAGGAAAAAGCAACTTTCAGTTTAAAAAAAGAGAGGAGGGGGATTCTCTGTTCTTCAAAGTACCAAGTGAGTAATCTACTTCTCTAGTTAAAGGCTTAAAACTGTTGAAATTTTTGTTTGCAAGTAAAACCATCACATTTAAGTTTTTAATTTATTTAAAAAATCTGATGCATGCAATCTAATATCTAAACATAGGGATGCATATGTTGTATCAGAGTGAGGCTGCTTTGATATCAGGATACAAACTTGAAATTTTTTTTATAAAAGTAACAAAACACTTTACAGTGTTGCCTGGAAATGAAAGTACTTTCATGCCTGATAAGTAATATAGATGCCTGTATAAGATGTGTCATCTCTTCTCAATTCAAGTTGTACTGTGAATAAATTAAGCTTAAAAACAGTTTAAGTTGGATTCTGGTGGTAGGTGTTTGAAGTAAATTGTGATGTAAGTTTGAAAATATTTGTGCATGTTTGTTTTGAGTTAAAAACATATAATATGTATATAGAGAATATAGTGTATGCATTAAACTTATATTCTGTGTTTTGGATACAGGCTCAAATCTGACAAAAATCTTGAGTTCTTCCTTCCTGATCTTCTTTAGGCTTTAAATTGTAAACAAAAATTGTTCAATACAACAAGAATCGAGTATTAAAAATATTTTTAAATAGGATCTGAACACAGTTTAATATGAAAGAAAATATTACAGTGAAATTTTAAAATGGCATCATTTCGATTTGAATAATTGGTGAATTCATGATTATAAGCTAAATTGACTTCAAAAATTTGGATTTATTAGAAAGGAATCATGAATTCTAACTGTGCACAGAGAAAATGCATGATAAACGGAAAATGGGTTTCAGGCAATTTCTGGTGAACGGTGTGGTTTTGGTAACGGGGTTCCTACCGAAGCAAGCTTGGTGATCGGGGATGTCGCCAAAAATAGTCATGGAATTTTTTGACTATCGGGGCGATGGAGAATGGTCGGAATAGGGTTTGAACTCGGTTTTAGTTAAGGATAGATCTTGGGTCGCTGCGCCGTCGTTAAGGCATCGGAAGATACCGGTCGTGGGGAAATCAAAGAGAGGGTCTTCGGCAAGCCATTGCCGGAGTTGTAGCAGTTTTCATGATCGGAATCGAGTGTTCGAACGGATGTTTCTGGTGATGTCGAGTTCCAGGTTTGTACTAGGAAGCTCAATTTTGATTTTGGTTATGTGTTTTGGAATCGGTTATTGGAATCGATAGTAATGTTGATTTGTGGTTTGCCGGAGGTGGTGGCGTACGCCGGAGCGTTGGCGAACGTTGGTGCACGTACACAGCGATGGTTTCGAGTGTCTAGTGACGGGTTCGTGGATGACCCGGAGTGGCTCTCGTGCAGGTAGTAGTTTCACACGGGAAAAAAACTCGTGTTCGTGGGAAGTGATTTCTGCAGTTTTTAAACCTTAGTAAGTTAAAGAAAGTGTGTAGAAGTGTAGAATCTCGAAGCAAGTCTCGAGTTGTTCACGGATTGGACCCGAAGTCGGTTCAAAGGGCTGGAATTTGAAGGTTTTTATAAAAACTAGTTTCAAAATTTAAATTGAATTTAATTTTAAAACTAATAGGTAAGATAAATATTTTTCTTGAAACATTTGATTTAGAAGATTTGAAGTTTGTTTAATTTAATTTGTTAAGTTAAAATTTTAATTTATTTCAAATTCATAGTTTGATTTTAAAGTGGAATGTTCTAGAAATGTACTTAAATTTTGTTAATGATAAGTACGTCGTTAATTAAAATAAAGATTTATCTTAAGAGATAATTAAGGTTTGAATGATTAATGACTAATTAATTAAAGAATGTAATTAAGGGTAACTAATTAGTTTAATTTGATAAAGTTTAAGATTTATAAATTAATAGTTAGAGGTTAGTTAATTAAGTAATTAAGTTGTAATTAGTGGCTAATTAATTACTTAAAGGATTGATTAATTAAGGGAATTAATAAATGGTTAGTAAATTAACGAAGAAGGTTAATTAGAGGATAATTAATCAATGTAAATAATTATAGAAGAATTAATTCGAGTAATTAATTATGGATCAATGTTATCAATGTGTATAAGTTAGGTTAATTAATTGGTGTAATTAATTAAGATAAAGTGGTTAATACTAGTTCATTAATTAAGTTTAATTAATTAAAGGTAATCATTTGATGTTGAGTTAAGTATAATTACTTAAGGTAATTAATGAAGTATAATTACTTAGAGAAGTAATTAGTGGCTAATTACTGGATGTAATTAGTTCAAGGAAATTACTTGATGGGAAGTAATTAAAGGATAATTACTTGATGGAAGAAATTAAGTAATGATTACTCAGTGTAATTGAAGAATTAATTTATATAATTAATCAAGGAGTTGGTTTATTTGAAGAAGTAATTAAGGAGAGTTAATTTCTGATTTTGATTAACAAGATTGATTAATGAATGCAATTAAGTTAAAGGACAATTATTATATGAAATTTAAGAATAATTAACTAGTGAAAGTAATTAGAGGATCATTAATTAATGTAATTATTGGAAGTGATCAATCTTGCTTATTAATGATTAAATGATGATGGGTGCTTTGAATTAGTTGATATCCCTGATATGAATTGCTTTGTGATATGATATGTTGGATGGACGATGATAATGTGATCATCAATCAATTATGAATTGCTGTGTAAAAGTGTTATTCGACGATTAAAGTTGAATTGTATTTAATTGGATAACTTGGGATTCAATGACATTGGATTCGAAGAGACCGGAGTCTGGTATTAGTAAATACCCGAAACCACTTCGATTCTTTATAATTTGATGTGTGGAATCAATAGAATGAAATGGAATGATTAAAGTGAATTGGACCATTTAATCTAAGTTTAGTACTTAGAAATTAAGATGTGATGTAAGTAATGTTTATAACAGCTTGTGAAGTTGTAAATAGATAAGTTGCCCCGGGTTTATATAAGTTGTATGCTTTTGTATTCTATGCTAGACGGGTTTACTCACGCTGGTTTCCAGCCTGACCCGGGTGTTACTTTGATGTAATGCTCGGGTCAGACCGAGTATTACAGATTTATAGGTAAGGACGTTCTGAAGCTCAAGAGGCGAGCTGGAGAACAGGAACGTATGGAGAGTTTCTGCTGTGATATATTATAGAATCTGAAACAGATTGATTTATCTGTCCTGTGTTTGTAAATATGTTGTAACTCTGATATATATATTAAACTGTAATTTGATAAGTACAGTTTTCCTTTGTATAACTATTATTATGTGATATTATATTTTGATCCGCTGCGAATGTGAGGTTTCTGTGACTTGTTTCTGTTTTCTTCTTCTTTCTCTTTTCTTCTTTTCTTAACTATCAGGAAATTTCGGGATAGAAATTTCTGGGTCGTTACATAAGATATAAAATGAGAAAATAAAAGTAACTGTTGGATTAACCAATGCAATAATTTATTTATTAAAAGTAACTGCATGTAAATTTAGGCAATAAAGTTAGTAACAGCTGAATTTGTATAAATTGAATGAAATGGGTTAATGTAAATGTTATATTAGGCTATAAATCAAATGGAAGAAAACGAGCATAAAATTTGAATTAATTTATGAAATAAAATAAATTGAATATAACATAAACTTAAGTGTAAATTTTAGGGTATGATAACAATTATTATAAATTACCTAATTAATTGGTCAATGAATTTATTGGAAACAAAGTTCATTTAAATGTTAAGTAATTATAATGTGGTTATTGATAATAAATGTTACTTTAATGTTTATTAACATAGTAACGGAAGTGTGAATGTAATTTATAGAAGCGTAAATTTAAATTTAGTAGTAATTGGTGGATTGGGAAATAAGTTCAAATTATATGTAAAGTATGTAAAGTAATTAATAAAATGTAAATTTAATGTTGTAAATTTAAAGGAATCAGACCTACTGAATGAATTAATTGAGTTTCTAATTTTAACAAACGTATATAGTTGACAACTTCGATATATTTGGAAATCAATTTGTAATCAAAGGAATTAAGTAGCACGTTAATTGGAAATAAATTAATAAATACATTACTGATATGTAATATAATTCAATGTTAATTATACCCATAAAATGTCAATTTATTGAATAGCAAGATTTTAAATCAATAAACGAATTCATTGACATTTCAATTAATAATTAATAATATTTAATGTGAAATCAATTACAATTAATTGACTTAATTTTTTTTGCAGTTAGGGTAGATGTGATTTGTCATTGAAAAAGGTAATTTTTATAAGATGTAATTAGTGCTAATTCTATTTATAATAGGACCATTGATTGATTTAAAGTATAGAAAGCAAGATTTATAAATTAATTAAAGTATAAAATTCAACAATTGTATTTATTGCAAAATAAAATGGAACTAAACGTTTAAATATTACATTATTAAAATTAAAATGAAATTTGAGGATAATAATGTGAAATCATGAACCAATGTTAGTGGCATCTTATTTTGGTAAAAGATGTGAATAAGAAGGCTTAAAAATTTAATAAATGGGTTTTTGAGAATTTAATTTATAAATTCTAAATATAATGAAGCGGAGAAATTAACACTGAAAATGATAGATTTATCAACTTTTAATATACATCTAAACTTGTTTAATTTTTTTTAAAATGCTTAAGAAATATAAAGGTGATAAAATTGTTAATTATAAAATTGTAATTTAAAAATTGGATTTAATTAATTCTTTATTAATTTATTTAATTAATGGAAAAATAGTCATTTTGGCCACTGACTCGGATTTTGACGAAACCAGTTTCATCGGATCCGTAACGAGGAATTATTGTAGGATTTCAAGTTTCGTATCGATCGGAGTTGTCATTTGATCGTACGGACGCAAAACGCCTTGAAATCAATAAATTGAAATCAATTTGAAATAATTTGATTTTGTCATAACTTCTTCATACGATGGAATTTGGACGTGAAATTTTTTCCATCGCGTTTAGAATATTTTAAAACATCTATTTTGATATATGGGTTGACTTAGTTTCGTTCCGGAGTCAGAATGGGCTTTTTGGGCCACTTTGTCGTTAGCGCGTATATTTAATAGACCTGATCCATTCTATTTCAACTTTCTCTATAAATATGTTGTTAAACCTAGCCTCCCTAATCCTCATTTGTCTGTACGTACATCTCAACTCTCTTCTCCTCAATGGCAGACAAACAAACTCGAGATCCAATTGCAATTCAAAATCAAAGTCAAAAATCCAAACTCCTTAGAAAAATTTGGAAAAGATATATGTTGAAGCTCTCGACTAGCATAATTCACTGGTGTTCGTTTCTCGTTTTGGTTCATCATCAGATCAGTAAAAATCGAGGAAGTTTCGACCGTTCATCGCTCGACGACGAACTTCGTCGGATCGGAAATTCCCTTCTGGGTTTTGTAGAGATTCTCGAGCGGAGCTCATCCATGCAAGTTAATTGGAGAATCGATGGTCGAATTGGCCCCTGAAATTCGATTAGGGTTTCGAGGCCAGGGCGGTGGCGGCCTCTAGGGCGGTGCGCAGGGGGACCGTAGGTGCTGCATGGCGTGAGAAGGTCGATGGTGGTGGTGCCGAGGTCTCTAGCGTCGTATTTAGGGAGGAAGAGGTGGTCAAACGTATGGTCAAGGGTGTTGCGTGCGTTCCTGTTCGTGGCCATTAGGGTCAAAGGCTTGTGCTTTTTTTCTTCTGGAGCATTGGGATGATGATGATGTGGCACGGGTTTGAGTGAGTTTGTGTTCTTTTTTTTTGAAATTCAATCACAATTTTTGTTATAACTTTTGCATACGATATCCGTTTTACACGCAGTTTCTTTTGTTAGGATCGTATTGAAATTCCGGACTTGATGACGCTAATTTGAGAGAATTTGGAGACTGTCAAATTTTTGGGTTTAAATTGAATTTAAATTCAATTTAAATTCAAAAGGTGAGTGTTTTAACCCACTCACAATTTCTAAAATATCTTATGTTTGTTAAATTGATATATGATGTGATTTTAAATTTATTTATGGTTGTTTGGCATATTTTTAATCATCATCTCAGTTAAATCGCATTTATTCAAATCAAATTGTTATTTAATTTTTTCTTGCATATAAATTGACAGTTAAATTTATTTAGTATTTCATATAAATTGCTAGTTAAATTTATTTATTATTGCATATAAACTGCCAGTTAAACAAGTTATAATTTATTATTGAATATAAATTGTTCGTTGATTCCTGTTATATTTTATATGCTCTATATTGATGTTTTGTTTAAATTGGATGATGATTTTAATAAATGGTTGATGGTTGATATTGGGTGAATGGATGCTGAATTTTATATGGTTATAATTGCATGTTATTATGCATTTTCATCTCATTCGGGATTGCGGTTTGAAATGATATATAACCGTAAATTTTATTTTAAATTGCGGATTGAAATGATAAATATCCGTATCACTTGACCATAGGATAGAAAATTTTATACATACACCATGGTCTATATGTAAAATTATTTTAAAAGTGATTTCTGTGGTTTTTAAAGAAATATATGGGTATATAGATATTGATTTTGATATTATATAAATGCTATGTTATTTTTGAATTTAGCTATGTATAAATTTGTTTGAATTATAAAATAAGCTAAATAATGATGTTTGATTTCTTTTATATAATATGGTTAAGTAACTATTTAAAATTCTATTGTATATAGAGTTTAGAATAACTTAAATAAAAGTAAGGTTGAAAATAAATGTATCTAAGAATTATCCTCAAAAAATTTGTTTTCAAATGTAAATAAATTAAGATTTAAAAGGTATGATTTTATAACTTGATTTTTGATTAGAGGATTTAAATGAATATCAAATTGATTTAAAGAATATTATCAAGTTAATTCAATAAAAAGAATATCCTGTTATTGAAGTTTAAGGGTTTTTCTTAAATAATATTTGTTTTATTAAGCAAACATTTCAAATTTAAATAATAGGAATTGGATTTGATATATATTAAATTATCAAAGAATCCATTTTGAAGTAATGGAATATTTAAAGATTGAAATATATGAACTATAAAATTTAAGTTTTGAAATATAGAATATTTAAGCTTTGAAATATATGGGAATTAAAATGGTTTATTTGGAGGTTCAAATTGATATTAGGAATTTATTGCGGACTTTAAAGAAGCTATTTCATTATATAAAGTAATATAGTATTTAAACCATTAAGTATTAAAAGTTATGTTTCAAAGCTATGGTTTCAAGGTATATAGATTTGAAAATGCTATGATTTTTGTAAAAGAAATATTTGAAATAAAAATGATATCATATTGATTTGGGTTTTAAAAATGGAAATGATATCGTATTTATAAGTTTTGAAATGGATATTATATTCTGGTTTTGAAGTATAAATTATTTTAAAAGACCGCTGTGTTATAATAACGTTTGGTTGTTGAAGAGACCGGGATCGGAAGTTGTCATACTCTCTGCCAACTCTGAAAACCACTTTAACAACCGTGTACGCGGTGGAGATTCCAGAATGAAGTAGGATGGTGGCAATGTATCCTTTGAGGTAAATACATGGACCCAACTTCTGTGAGTTGGCATAAGGTGGCTAAAACAGGAGCGATTCTCGAGCCAATTGAGGCAGCACCTTTGATCAGATACATCCCTTCGATTTTATACTTTGACTTTGGATTGATTCGGTGGCCACTTTTGATTTTCTTTTTGGAGGTGTGGCTCGAGGTGGGAGGTATATGCGGCTATAAGTTACCACCAGCCCGGATGCGTAATTGGTGTATCTACTCTGGCATTGCCTAGTCGCGCCGTGTCATCTACTCTATCGCGTCTTGTACGAGTTTGGTTTTCTCCCGTAGCCCGTGGAGTATTTAGGGTAGTCTCCCGATCTGGAGATATGTTGATACTGGATGGACTACTGGGACTATTATTGTGTTAAGGGGGAGATTGGGTAATTCCTTAACGCTATTTAAAAGTAAGTTTATTTTACTGTAGACATTATTATAATAGCGAAATATTACTACATAGTAAATAGTTTAACGGATCCTTAGGAGATGTGAATCCCGAGCATCTATTGAGTTATTGCACTCATATTTATTTATGTTAATTTAACTCACATAAGATATTTTAGTTCTAACTCGAGTGTTTTGTTTTTCAATTCGTTCGGGTCAGTACGAGCGTTTCAAGATTTGAAGACTTTATTTCTGGAGGAAGAAGACGAAGATTTCATCATCATTATTATTATATATTATATGGTTCCACTACACACTGTATTCCGCTGCATTGATATTTATTGGTATGTGAACTCTGATATTTATTGAATAAAGAAGAATCAATTGTTTTGTAAACAGTCTTATGAACTGTATATTGATTATTATATTTTATCCTTCCGCTGTGAGATTCTGTTTTGTTTTTTCTTCTCTGTTTTTCTTATTTACCCCATAACAACCCGCCCCTCCGTATGGTTTGAATTGGCACGTGTGTCGATTTAAAGCATGCGAAAAGGCGGGACGTTACATCGGGTATTAGAGCTTTGGTTTAGCGATAAACCTTAGCTTTGTGGGGTCTGACTCTTTATCAATAGGGTAGTAATACCCTATGGAGTCGCTAAGAGTATATGTATGAGTGAGCATATTTGTTAGTGTTATAAAAAGGTTTTAATATTGTGTTAATCTGTTCCGTTTTGTATTTATAAATTCTGGTTGGTGCATGGGACGCTGTGACATCAATAGGAATTTCTAAACACTTAACAGGACAGACTGACATAATATTTGTTTTAATGTATAGGTGAATGAAATAATTTTGCCTATTATATTTTCTATATATATAAAGGAAATTTTTATAAAGATTAAATTGGGTTGTCTATATTGGTTGCTAGGAAATGAATTTATAAATAATGGTTGAAATAAGATTGAAAATAAAATAATTGAGAATTGGGAAATTTTAGAACTTAGGTTCCGGGGTTTTGAAACTTTCTTTTCAATGATTTTGAAATATAAATAATAATATTATTAAAAGAATTATTTTCTGATATAAGTATTTCAATATAAATTTGAAAGAAATGTTTTTAAAAGAAATTTTGGAAAGAAATATGTTCTGTACTCCCCTCTCTGTCGTTGGAAAATAATTTCGGTGATGAGTGCACGCATCATCGACATTCATTTTCGAGTTTTGAAGTGGGAATGCCACTGTAGTAGTTTACTGCAGATCCATTTTTGATAAACAAATATAAATTTTTAATTGTTTTAAATATAATTGGATATATAAAGTGTAAGTATATAAATTTATCTGTTATTTTAAATGATTTTGAATAAACCCGGTATTTAATCCTTAATTTTCCATTAATTAATAGTTTTAGTTACTGTAGTGAATTGGAACGTAGGTAATTAATAAATTGAAACCTCTAAAAGAAATAAGAGATGTAATGCTTAGTTTATAAATGGAAATTAAAAGAAATTGAAATGTGTAACGATAAAACAAGGATATTATTATTGAACATTAAATTTATTTAAGAAAATAGAATAAACTTGTATAACTTTCAATTACATCCTTATAAACGTATATATAACTTACCGAATATTAAAAGTTGAAATGTTAATAAGAAATTGTAATAGATATTATACAAGTAATATTATAATCTTAATTGTAATTAAAAAGACTACTAATTGAAATAGAAAGGTAAGTATTATAAATGGAATTTAGTAATAAATGAAAGTAGATAAATAAAATTAAGCAGTATAAATGAAAGATAATAAACGTAATTGAAGCTATTTATTAATAAAATAAGCAGAAAGATGAATACTACAAATAAATTAAAAAAAAGGATAAACCATTATATGTATAAACAAGAAGTCAAACAACAATAGTATGAAATGAAATTGACAAGAATAAACTTAGTTTATTGTTTGGGTTTGTTGTTTGTTTGGTTATGGTTGTTTGGGTAAGGATACTTTAAAATTGTTTGGATGCATGAATAATCTATTTAGTTTCTCCTAAGGCTGTTGAGTGAAGGGTACACTTAGTAGTTATTTTTCATTCCGTACAATTTAAAGTTTGAACCCGGACAACTATTTGTTTTGCTGGATATGAATGAATGATTGATTTGGGTTGATTTTATGTGATGGTTATATGCCTTGTTGCAAGAGATTGTTGTTGTATTGATTTGGTTGTTTATAATTGAAACCACTTTAAATATTTCACTCTATATAATTGTTAACTCTTTTAGATTATATAAGTGAAATCTAGGTTTTGGAAGCAATTGCTACTGCTTTTGGTTCCATAAAATAAGCGTTAATTGCCGACTAATAGGTATGTTTTTGGATTACATTTTATAACGCTATTATATTATTTCCTGTGTTGTAATATATATTATTTTGGAAAATATATATTGTATATTGTTATTTTGATATTATATTTTCTCCAGAGCCTTCCCGTACAAAGGAGGCTCTGCCAAAATTTTCCGTAAATTTTTGGACTTACAAAAATTTTGAAAAATGTTTTCCAAACTCTACTAATTTGAGTATAAAGGATTTAATAGTTATAAATTAATATTTTATTCAAATTATTAAATTTTGTAAATTTATTTGTTTATAGATGCAATATTTAAGTAAGATATATTGATTTCTTAACTCTTCTTTTCCCTTCTTTTTCCTTTTCGGTGACGAAAAATTTTGAGTAGGGGAGAGTGTAACGACCCAAAAATTTTGGTAAATAAATTTTGGTTAAATTAATGAGATTTTGTAATTAAATTAGGAAGAAATAAAAAAATTATAACCTATATGGAAGTAAATGTTAAGAATGTAATTTAGAAATGGTTATAAAAATTTAATTTTGACAATTGAAGGGAAATCCCATTTATGAATAGTGTAAGTTGTTACATTTGGTTATAAGATATAAAATGAGAAAATAAAAGTAACTGTTGGATTAACCAATGCAATAATTTATTTATTAAAAGTAACTGCATGTAAATTTAGGCAATAAAGTTAGTAAAAGCTGAATTTGTATAAGTTGAATGAAATGGGTTAATGTAAACGTTATATTAAGCTATAAATCAAATGGAAGAAAACGAGCGTAAAATTTGAATTAATTTATGAAATAAAATAAATTGAATATAACATAAACTTAAGTGTAAACTTTAGGGTATGATAACAATTATTATAAATTACCCAATTAAAGTGTCAATAAATTTATTGGAAATAAAGTTCATTTAAATGTTAAGTAATTATAATGTGGTTGTTGATAATAAACGTTAATTTAATGTTTATTAACATAGTAACGGAAGTGTGAATGTAATTTATAGAAGCGTCAATTTAAATTTAATAGTAATTGGTGGATTGGGAAATAAGTTCAAATTATATGTAAAGTATGTAAAGTAATTAATAAAATGTAAATTTAATGTGTAAATTTAAAGGAATGAGACCTACTGAATGAATTAATTGAGTTTCTAATTTTAACAAATGTATATAGTTGACAACTTCAATATATTTGGAAATCAATTTGCAATCAAAGGAAATTAAGTAGCACGTTAATTGGAAATAAATTAATAAATACATTAATGATATGTAATATAATTCAATGTTAATTATACCCATAAAATGTCAATTTATTGAATAACAAGATTTTAAATAAACGAATTTATTGAGATTTCAATTTATAATTAATAATATTTAATGTGAAATCAATTACAATTAATTGACTTAATTTTTTTTGCAGTTAGGGTAGATGTGATTTGTCATTGAAAAAGGTAGCTTTTATAAGATGTAATTAGTGCTAATTCTATTTATAATAAGACCATTGGTTGATTTAAAGTATAGAAAGCAAGATTTATAAATTTAATTAAAGTATAAAATTCAACAATTGTATTTATTGCAAAATAAAATGGAATTAAACGTTTAAATATTACGTTATTAAAATTAAAATAAAATTTGAGGATAATAATGTGAAATCATGAACCAATGTTAGTGGCATCTTATTTTGGTAAAAGATGTGAATAAGAAGGCTTAAAAATTTAATAAATGGGCTTTTGAGAATTTAATTTATAAATTCTAAATATAATGAAGCGGAGAAATTAACACTGCAATTGATAGATTTATCAACTTTTAATATACATCTAAACTTGTGTAATTTTTTTTAAAATGCTTAAGAAATATAAAGGTGATAAAATTGTCAATTATAAAATTGTAATTTAAAAATTGGATTTAATTAATTATTTATTAATTTATTTAATTAATGGAAAAATAGCCATTTTGGCCACTGACTCGGATTTCGACGAAACCAGTTTCATCAGATCCGTAACGGTGAATTATTATAGGATTTCAAGTTTCGTATCGATTGGACTTGTCATTTGATCGTACGGACGCGAAACGCCTTGAAATCAATTGAAATCAATTTGAAATAATTTGATTTTGTCATAACTTCTTCATACGATGGAATTTGGACGTGAAACTTTTTCCACCGCGTTCAGAATATTTTAAAACATCTATTTTGATATATGAGTTGACCTAATTTCGTTCCGGAGTCAGAACGGGCTTTTTGGGCCACTTTGTCGTTAGCGCGTGTATTTAATAGACCCGATCCATTCTATTTCAACTTTCTCTATAAATATGTTGTTAAACCTAGCCTCCCTAATCCTCATTTGTCTGTACGTACATCTCAACTCTCTTCTCCTCAATGGCAGACATACAAACTCTAGATCCAATTGCAATTCAAAATCGAAGTCAAAAATCCAAACTCCTCAGAAAAATCTGAAAAAAAATATATGTTGAAGCTCTCGACTAGCGTCATTCACTGGTGGTATTCGCTTTTTTTTTGGTTCATCGTCTGATCAGTAAAAATCGAGGAAGTTTCGGCCGTTCATCGCTCGACGACGAACTTCGTCGGATCGGAAATTCCCTTTTGTATTTTGTAGAGATTCTCGAGCGGAGCTCATCCATGCAAGTTAATTGGAGAATCAAAGGTCGGATTGGCCCCCAAAATTCGATTAGGGTTTTAAGGCTATGGCGGCGGCGTCCTCTAGGGCGGTACGCAGGGGGGCCGTAGGTGCTGCACCGCGTGAGAAGGTCGATGGTGGTGGTGCTGAGGTCTCTAGCGTCGTATTTAGGGAGGAAGAGGTGGTCAAACGTATGGTCAAGGGTGTTGCGTGCGTTCCTGTTCGTTGCCATTAGGGTCAAAGGATTATGCGTTTTTTTTCTAGAGCGTTGGGGATGATGATGACGTGGCACGGGTTTGAATGAGTTTGTGTTCTTTTTGTTTATTTTTTTTTTGAAATTCAATCACAATTTTTTTTATAACTTCTGCATACGATATCTGTTTTACGCATGGTTTCTTTTGTTAGAATCGTACTGAAATTCCGGCTTGATGACGCTGGTTTGAGAGAATTTCGAGACTTTCAAAATTTTGGGTTTAAATTCAATTTAAATTCAAAAGGTGAGTGTTTTAACCCACTCACAATTTCTAAAATTTCTTATGTTTGTTAAATTGATATATGATGTGATTTTAAATTTATTTATGGTTGTTTGGCATATTTTTAATCATCATCTCAGTTAAATCGCATTTATTGAAATTAAATTGTTATTTAATTTTTTTCTTGCATATACATTGACAGTTAAATTTATTTAGTATTTCATATAAATTGCTAGTCAAATTTATTTATTATTGCATATAAACTGCCAGTTAAACAAGTTATAATTTATTATTGAATATAAATTGTTCGTTGATTCCTTTTATATTTTATATGCTCTATATTGATGTTTTGTTTAAATTGGATGATGATTTTATTAAATGGTTGATGGTTGATGGTTGATATTGGGTGAATGGATGCTGAATTTTATATGGTTATAATTGCTAGTTATTATGCATTTTCATCTCATTCGGGATTGCAGTTTGAAATGATATATAACCGTAAATTTTATTTTAAATTGCGGATTAAAATGATAAATATCTGTATCACTTAACCATAGGATAGAAAATTTTATACAGACACCACGGTCAATATGTAAAATTATTTTAAAAATGATTTCTGTGGTTTTTAAAGAAATATATAGGTATATAGATATTGATTTTTGATATTATATAAATGCTATTTTATTTTTGAATTTAGCTATGTATAAATTTGTTTGAATTATAAAATAAGCTAAATAATGAAGTTTGATTTCTTTTATATAATATGGTTAAGTATCTATTTAAAATTCTATTGTATATAGAGTTTATAATAACTCAAATAAAAGTAAGGTTGAAAATAAATGTATCTAAGAATTATCCACAAAAAATTTGTTTTCAAATGTAAATAAATTAAGATTTAAAAGGTATGATTTTATAACTTGATTTTTGATTAGAGGATTTAAATGAATATCAAATTGATTTAAAGAATATTATCAAGTTAATTCAATTAACAGAATATCCTGTTATTGAAGTTTAAGGGTTTTACTTAAATAATATTTGTTTTATTAAGCAAACATTTCAAATTTAAATAATAGGAATTGGATTTGATATATATTAAATTATCAAAGAATCCATTTTGAAATAATGGAATATTTGAAGATTGAAATATATGAACTATAAAAATTTAAGTTTTGAAATATAGAACATTTAACCTTTGAAATATATGGGAATTAAAATGGTTTATTGGAGGTTCAAATTGATATTGGGAATTTATTGCGAACTTTAAAGAAGCTATTTCATTATATAAAGTAATATAGTATTTAAACCATTAAGTATTAAAAGTTATGTTTCAAAGCTATGGTTTCAAGGTATATTGATTTGAAAATGCTATGATTTTTGGAAAAGAAATATTTGAAATAAAAATGATATCGTATTGATTTGGGTTTTAAAAATGGAAATGATATCGTATTTATAAGTTTTGAAATGGATATTATATTCTGGTTTTGAAGTATAAATTATTTTAAAAGACCGCGGTGTTATAATAATGTTTGGTTGTTGAAGAGACCAGGATCGGAAGTTGTCATACTCTCTGCCAACACCGAAAACCATTTTAACAACCGTGTACGTGGCGGAGATTCCAGAATGAAGTAGGATGGTGGTGGCGTTTCCTTTGAGGTAAATACGCGGACCCATCTCCCGTGAGTTGGCATAAGGTGGGTAAAACAGGAGCGATTCTCGGGCCAATTGAGGTAGAACCTTTGATCGGACACATCCCTTCGATTTTATACTTTGACATTTGGATTGATTCGGTGGCCACTTTTGATTTTCTTTTTGGGGGTGTGGCTCGAGGTGGGAGGTAGCTGCGGCTACGCGTTACCACCAGCCCGGATGCGTAATTGGTATATCTATCCTGGCATTGCTTAGTTGTGCCGTGTCACCTATCCCATCGCGCCTTGTACGAGTTTGGTTTTCTCCCGTAGCTCGTGGAGTATTTAGGGTGCTCTCCCGATCTGGAGATACGCTGATACTGGATGGACTACTGGGACTATTATTGTGTTAAGGGGGAGATTGGGTAACTCCTTAACGCCATTTAAAAGTAAGTTTATTTTACTATAGATATTATTATAATAGCGAAATATTACTACATAGTAAATAGTTTAACGGATCCTTAGGAGATGTGAATCACGAGCATCTCTTGAGTTACTGCACTCATATTTCTTTATGTTAATTTAACTCACATAAGATATTTTAGTTCTGACTCGAGTGTTTTGTTTTTCGATTCGCTCGGGTCAGTCCGAACGTTTCAGGATTTGAAGACTTTATTTCTGGAGGAAGAAGACAAAGATTTCATTATTATTATTATTATATATTATATGGTTCCACTACACACTGTATTCCGCTGCATTAATATTTATTGGTATGTGAACTCTGATATTTATTGAATAAAGAAGAATCAAATGTTTTGTAAACATTCTTATGAACTATATATTGATTATTATATTTTATCCTTCCGCTGTGAGATTCTGTTTTGTTTTTTTCTTCTCTGTTTTTCTTATTTACCCCATAACAACCCGCCCTTCTGTATGGTTTAAATTGGCACATGTGCCGATCTAAAGCGTGCGAAAAGGCGAGACGTTACATATTGAATTTTGAATTGTTAAGTAAATGAATTTAATTTAAATAAATAAAAGTTATAATTCTTATGTTATAAAAATTATAATATTTGTGAAATATACTAAAATTGATTTTTGAAATATGAATTTAACTATTTTGTAAATAGTTTAAATCAAGATTTTTGAATTATTATAAATGGTTTTATATATAAGATTTATAATTGAATTTTTATAAATCTGAATGAAGGAATTATAAAGTAGTTTTGGGAATGTTAAAATGGAGTTATAAATAGATTTTGTAGGTAAATAAGATTTATAGATTTATAAGTTGATGAAATTATAAAAAGAACGAATTTGGAAATAAAAAGATTCACAAGTAATTAACTTATAATTTGAATTTTGGCATATAAAAGAGATTAATGAGTTTGTTTAATAAACGAATTGAAAATTGAGGTTTTTATAAATATAAATGGAATTTATAAACATTGTTTTATAAATGTGAAATCAATTGACTTTGATAAGTTAAATATTATGCTTATTAAAGGAATTTCATCCATGATATTGGATAGTGGATAATTATTTAATAAAATGTGTATAAGTAACGAATTCGTTTAGGGAATTACATCCACGATTCTGGACAGTGGATAATCCTTTTAATTAAATATGTAGAAATAATGAATTTGGGTTAGAGAATTATATTCACGATTTTGGACAGTGAATAATATTCTAAATTTAAATAAATATTTTTGAACGTGATATTTTAAATGGAGTAAAATTGTGTAAAGATGTTTTTAATGTGTTAAGTATCGAAACCATAGATTTCAACATTCATTGTTGAAATAGACGTTTTCGAGAAGTAAGGAAATGGTGGGCTATAACACTGTTGTTATAGTAAATGATTTTCGAAAGGATATGTTTGTATAGTACATGGGATTTATATATCTATCTAATTTTTGAATCCCTATACTTGTGATTTTGGGTTGTCATAACGATGTTTTCCGCAATATACATTTTGACCCAAATAAATAAGTTTGAAGAGAATATTTTCCTTAAAGAATGAAATATATACTTAATCTTGATTTATGTATATGCAATATTTTCTAAGTGTTGAAAATAAATTGATTTTTGAAACGTAATCATTACCTCAGGCCTCATCAACCGGAAATGACCAGAACAAGGTTAGATGCTACAAGGCTAAGTGGGTCGCTCCCAAGTAGGATATGATCATCCTCTTCCAGATATATCTTTACACACTATGACGTCGCGTTTCTGATTATTGTGGTTTGTATGCTTCGAGGGCCCTCGAAAAAGGTCGGTAACGACCGGAGGATGATATATTTGGTACCATCTAGTTATAGAGGTAGGCCGGTCTTGTATTGGTAGAGGATCCTTTGTGATGGTCATCGGTACATTCCTCTGGAGATGTACTGCCGGAAGGTAGTCCCTTCACCTAGTCATTTGTACGGAAATCCAAACTCCATTATGTACCTACCATTTTATTTGTAGAGCCTAGTATGCTGGAATTTAATAATTGTAACAATTTCAGCTATTTTGATTATTATTTGTATGCTAGACACTAGTGTAATATAAGAGGATTTGATATGAAATGTTTTAGTTATCGTAAGGTAAGAACATGTCCATGTTTATATATGGGCGTATCTTACGAGATACTTTTGCTTCGATAAAGGAAAATTTTGGTAATTTAATCAATTCAGTTGAGTGTGTTTCTCACGCTGGTTTACCAGACTGATCCATGCGTTATTCCCTTTCAATGCTTGGGTCAGACCAAGTATAGTTACAGGTTTAGATTTGGTGCTATTGGAGCTTCAACAGGAGAGCTGGAGATCTTCAATTCGTATACACATATCTGTTTTGATTATCCGCTGCTAGTTATTGTATATTATCAGCATTTGTGAGGATGGGTTATTATAACTGTCCAGGCTGATAATTAGTGATTGCTTGTTGAACTCTAATTGATGTATGTATATGCAGTTTCTGTTTTGTAAAGATTATTGATATGGTATTATATGTTTTCCGCTGCGATGTGAAATTCTATGTTGTTCTATTTGGTTCTATCTTCTCTCCTTCTTCTCTTCTTCTCTCTCCTTTTCTTTCTCCTGACATTCCGTGAGTCTGTTCTTTTTGAGTCAGACATGTGGGGTTTATTGTCGATTCAAAGGGTTTGGATTTGCGGGTCATCATACGTGGTATCAGATCTTAGATTTTGTACATTCCTAAGCTTTGATGTGTACTTAGTATAGATAGGGACAATAACACCCTAAATTGAGTTCGAGTGTATTATATATATGAGCATGTATTTTTTAGTGAATAAAAAATGTTTTATATTGTGTTTTCTTATTCGTTGAGTTGTTTGTGAATTCTGGTCGGTATGTGGAACGTCTTGTTATCGATAAGAATTTATAAACATTTAAACAAGGCAAGTCGACATACTATCATTTTAAATTATGTAAATGAAATAATTTTACCTCGGTTGTATTTTATATAAAAATGATTAATTTTTAAGAAATTATTGAAGTGTACATAAATTGATTGTTTGGTTGTTTGAAAATATAAATATATATCAGTTAATAAAAGCCGTTTGAATAATCTAAATAAAAGAAACAATTGCAAAAGAATAAATTATATAAGCAAACGAATTATAAAGTATGGAATTATAATTAATATGAATTGTAAAATAATCTTACATATAAGATGTAAAATTATACGAATATATTTATAAATTTGAGTTATAAATAAAGTTGAATTTAAACTAAGAATTTGATAAATTTGAATTCTGTTTATTTTGAAAGTTATTTCAAAAGTTAAAGAGGTCATATTATTATAAATCTAAATAAGATAAACAAATTTGGAATAATCTTATATAAGAAAGTGAAATTATATAAGTAAAAGAATTTATAAATGTGATATATAAATTTAAAAGGATTTTTTAAAGAAAATAAAGCACTGAATTCACTACTATTGCTGGAAAATAATAAGGGTGATGACTGCAGCATCATCAGTATCATTTTCGAGTTTCTATGTAATTGATTTGCTACCATAGTAAATTGAAGTTGAAATTTTGTTATGATAAACAAATTTGAATTTAAAACCCAAGTTGAAATTGATAAATATAAGTAAAATGGTTTTGGGCTTATAATATGAAATATAAAAAAATAACTTTGGTGAAGTTAAATAAATTTGGGATAGCATAATAAAATGTATGATTTGAAATTTAACTAAAGGAAAGTTGAATAATTTGAACTTGATTAGATAAGTTATTGGAATGGAAATTAAATTGAACTTAAGATAGTAAAGTGATTATAAAATATGAATTTGGAAGTTCGAAAAAATAAGTTGAATAACATATGAAGTGAGAAAATGTAAGTAAAACCAATTGTTAAAATAGTTAAACAATTTTGGTTAAGCCAAACAAAAACTGAATTTGAATAGTGGTATGAATTTGACTTAAGTAAAGGTTAAATAAAATGATGAGTTAGAAGAAAATTTAGATTTTTTGATTATGGAATGTTAAGAAATAGAAGTTGAATTAAGTTAGAGGTGAACTTCCGTTGTTTAGTGAAAGTAAATGTAAATGAAGATGAAATGAAACATAGCTTAAGTAATGTTGAATGAAGTTGATTTGATATTAAAATGAATTTTCAAAGTAAAGTTGAATCATAAGAAGTTAATGAAATGAAGTAGTTGAATGAATATGAATTTGAGTTACATAAAGAAATTCAACTTTAATCGTATAAGTGCATTAGTGAATAAACATGAATATTGAGAGTAAATTAAATAAATTAGGTTATATTGAATATGCATTCGTTGTTAGATGGAAGTTAGTTGATTTGTATAGAAATTCATTAAATATTAACGAAATTGCAAGCTAAATAATTGAATCCAAATTGGAAGTGAAGAAAATCTAAATAGAATTGAATTTAATTTGAATTGAAAGCGAATAAACTTGAATATAAATCAGTGAATGTAAACTAATTGAATATAAATGAACGAATGTTAGTAAAATCCAATATTAGTGAATCAAATGTGAATTAATTGAAAACCAATTCAATGAATATTAACGAGAAGTGAATTTATATTGGTATTGGTTATGGATTTATTGCATAGATATTGGATAGTTGTAGGATGTTAGTTGGATGATAGTTGTTAGATGGTTGGGTTTGTTGTTTTTGATCGCATTTGCTATATTGACATATACAGTTGTTGGTATATGTTGTATATTGATATTACTTTTTACGTATACATGTTTCTCATTGTTTATTGAGTGTTTAGTAGGTGCGTATGGCGCTTGCTTCGCATTTTGTAGCTCGCTTTAGTGCTATATTAGCCGTATATGCTTGCTAATAATATATAAGGTACATATCTCGGATTACATATCATACTTTTATATTTTTTCCCTCCGGGATGCCTCATCCTCGAAAATGAGATGTATATTTATGATATATATATATATATATATATATATATATATATGTTGTGATCCTATTACGATCGAACCGTGCAAAGGAGACATTGGCGAATTATTTTAAAAATTTAGGGCATTAGAAAACTTTGAGATTTTGGAAAAAAATTGATAACTTAAATTTTGGCTTTGAGTTATAATTTGAAGCGAAATTAGTTGGTTTTGAAAAGATAACTAATATGGATTTGAAACTTAAAAAAGTTTTTATAAGAAGTTTAACTAAATAATTTTGGACAAGTTAAAAGGTTTAAATAATGTTGGTAATCTAATTTGAACGAATTGTTTTTGAAGAGTTAATGGATTTTGTGACTTTTTCTTACTTGGTAATTTCGAGGATGAAATTCTTTTAAGTAGAACGATCCAGAATTTTCGTCATTCGATATTCATATATTTAATTGATTTTAAATATTCATAAGTAAATTTTATAAGCTGGATAACTTATATTTGAAATATAGCGATTTAGTTGAATTATTAAATTGTTAATGTAATATTTGAAATTGTGTAACTAGTTTGAATTTGAATTTAATGCGAATAAAAATGATTTATAAAGTTGAATTAAATTATATCTAAATTAGAATGATGTTAGTAAACTTTTAAAATTGAATTAAAAGTAAATATGCAGAAATTAAATATTTTAATATTTAATTACCGTGTAAAAATTGGTATATTTTGTACAGCCTTGGATTTCGACGAAACCACTTTTATTGGATCCATACATTATATCATTGTAGGATTTCGAATTTCGTGTCAATCAGATTTACGGTTTGTCCCTGACAAGGTAAAAAGCGTAGAAATCTGTTTAAGTGAAATTTTAAATTTGAATAGTCGATTCGAAAGCCAATCTTCCAAATATGACCGAATTGGCATCCGATATATATTCCATTGCATTCGGAATAGGGGTAAAACATTACAAATGCCAGGTGGCATGCTTCATTTCGAGTTCGAAAAATTTCTGAATGAATTGTGTCGTCAAATTTTCTATATAAGTCCATGTTTTTATTCATTTTGCGCAAACCCTAACCTAGCTAAAGGCTAGCTGCCAGTTATATTTCAATAGCCATAAAATTCAATTTTTTTCCCTTAATCTCTCTCAATCCATTCACTTTAACAAAAAATATTCAACTGCAATATTGCAGAGCTCGTCGAGCTCGACCAGTCCATACGATTATGATCTAGAATTGCACAATGATGGAGGAGACTTTAGCCCGCGTTCGTTCGTCATTTGCATGTGTTTATCAAGGGAAATAGGCAACCGAGCTTCAAGGATCGAGGTCGTACGTACGTGACATTCGGGGCTTCGATGTGGCATTGTTCGATCGTCGAATGGTCGAGTATAGGAGGAGCATAATTCTATCAAAGAAATGGCGGCTATGGGTTTTCATGCGAACGAGTTAAACTATGGAGGAAGAAACAAATTCACCGCCCAGATCTGAAATCTCGAAATCAACGGCTTGGATTAAAGCTAGGTTAAAATAAATTAAAAAAGAATTTGTAAATTATATTATTTAGAATTCGTATAAACTTTAAAATTGCATAACTTCTTCATACAAGGTTCGTTTTCGATGAAACGAATTGCGTTGGTTCGTATCAATGAGCACTAATTTTAGAGTTGGTTTGAAGTTGATCGGAGCTGGTGTAAATTTTGGATAAAACAAAACGGCAGTTTTATTTTATTCGGAATAAAACACAACTGCTATTTGAATCAAAGTGAGTACAACTCACTCTTTCCGTCTCATTGATTTTTTTTATATGTGAGAATAAATATTATTTATGATGATTGATTGGATGATATATGATATATTATCTATATATTGATTGGTATTTGGATATATTCCTGCCTATTGGAGCAGATGAGACCCTATACGTTCCCGTGTATGAGCGGATGACCCTTTTGTACGCGCGTCTGCCTCGAAGCGGACATTGTACACATATTCTAATATGCATATTTGTTGCAGGTGACAGGTTGGAGGGGTTCCAACTGGATTCCTCACTAATGTTGATTTTTATTTACGGATATTGTGAAATATGCTGTTATCATGTGATATATGATGATTTGGATGTCGTGATTGATGTATTTAGTGTTGTTGCAGTATTGGGCCTTTTATTGGAATTTTAAAAATATTAAAGTGATGATTTCAAATAAAAAAGGATTTTCAAGTGATTTTAGAAATATATGTTTTATTGATTTTTGAATTGTTAAATAAATGAATTTATTTTAAACAAATAAAATTTATAATCATTATGTTATAAAAATTATGATTTTGTGAAATATATTAAAATGTGATTTTTGAAATATGAAGTTAACTATTTTGTAAATAGTTCAAATCGAGATTTTTGAATTATTATAAATGTCTTATATATAAGATTTATAAAATTGAATTCTTATAAATCAAAATGAAGGAATTATAAAGCAGTTTTGGGAATGTTAAAATGGAGTTATAAATAGATTTTGTAAGTAAATAAGATTTATAAATTTATAAATGGATGAAACCATAAAAAGAATGAATTTGGAAATAAAATGGTTTATAAGTAATTAACTTATAATTTGGATTTTGGCATATCAAAGAGATTAATGAGTTTGGTTAATAAACAAATTTAAAATTGAAGTTTTTATAAATATAAATGGAATTTATAAACATTGTTTTATGAATGTGAAATCAATTGATTTTGATAAGTTAAATATGAAGCTTATTAAAGGAATTTCATCCACGATTTTGGACAGTGGATAATCCTTTAATAAAATGTGTATAAGTAACGAATTCGGTTAGGGAATTACATCCACGATTTTGGACGGTGGATAATCTTTTTAATTAAATATGTAGAAATAATGAATTTGGGTTAGAGAATTTTATTCTCGATTTTGGACAGTGAATAATCTTTTAAATTTAAATAAATGTTTATGAAAGTGATATTTTAAATGGAGTAAAATGGTTTAAAATGTGTTAAGTATCTAAACCATAGATTTCAACATTCATTGTTGAGATAGACGATTCGAGAAGTAAGGAAATGATGGACTATAACACTATTGTTATAGTAAATGTTTTCGAAAGGAAGTGTTTGTATAATATATCGGATTTATACATCTATCTAATTTTCGAATCCCTATACTAGTGATTTTGGGTTTTCGTAACGATGTTTTACGCAACATTCATTTTGACCCGAATAAATATGTTTAAAGATAATGTTTCCCTTAAAGAATGAAATATATACTTAATCATGATTTAAGCATATGTAATATTTTCTAAGTGTTCAAAATAATTTGGTTTGTGAATTACTTATTATTAAATAAGCATATGGAAATATTTTCCAATGTTGAAAAGTTGAAATGGTTTTTGAGTATATATCTTTTTAAAGATAAATTGAAGTGAAAATTTGGCAAGTGATTTAATTAATAAAAGATTAATTGAAAGGGCCTAGTTATTGCTTGTTGTGGTAGATATTTGTTTGTTGCTTTGATAGTTAAATAACCGGCTATCAAATTTGGCCATTTAGTTCCTTGAATTTATGTGGGAACTATTTAGTCGTACACTTAGCACGTAGCTTTCTGTAGGCTTGATTATCGTTTGTGTTGAGGATATTGATTCATGTAGTGCAAATTATTACTCCAATCTATCGAGCTTCCTTCTTAGCCAAAGGATAGCAAGTTGAAAGTTGGAGACATGACAAGTCTATGAGACTTAGTTTCTATGTGAGGTTGAGAAACGCTTTTGCATTGTTGGTGCGAAGAGACCGGGATCAGATTTATCTGAAAACCACTTCGGACCAACGTTTGTGCGACGATTTGTGTTGGTTGGTTATAATGATATTGATATTCAGGATTTTCATAGTGGATGACTACTTGTTGATCGTTTGGGGTTAAAATCCCAGTATACATCCACTAGCAGTAGTCTTTTTGTTATAAAATATCCAATGCAAGGACTATTTGCTACTAATCCTAGGGATTTCCCGAAAGGATGTGGTAGGAAAGTTACTTCCGTTTGTTCTGTTCCTGGACAACATGTATGGATGTTTGTCTGACATTGCATTTCTAAAGATTACGTGCATTGGTTTCTACAAACATACATCAGTGGTGGCGGAGAAGGCAACTTCTCTTAGCTTAACACCCTCCTTGAGATATATGAGCTTAAGAGTGATGTGACTGTGATTTGTGAAAGGTAATCGTTACACCAGGCCTCATCAACTAGAAATGACCAAAACAAAGTTAGATGCAGCAAAGCTAATGGGTTTGCTCCCAAGTAGGATACGATCATCCTCTTCTATCTTTAAATGCTATGACCGAAGGATGATATATTCGGTACCATCTAGTTATAGAGGTGGGCCGGTCTTGTATTGGTAGAGGATCCTTTGTGATGGTCCTCGGTACATTCCTATAGAGATGTACTGCAGGAAGGTAGTCCCTTCACCTGGTCATTTGTATGGAAATCCAAACTCCACTATGTACCTACCATTTTATTTGTAGAGCCTAGTATGCTGGAATTTGATAATGGTAACAATTTCTGCTATTTTGATTATTATTTGCATGCTAGACACTAGTATAATATAAGAGGATTTGATATGAAATGTTTTAGTTATCGTAAGGTAAAAACATGTCTGTGTTTATGTGTAGGTGTGTCTTACGAGATACTTTACTTTTGATAAAAGGAAAAGTTTGGTAATTTAATAAATTCAGTTGAGTGTGTTTCTCACACTGGTTTACCAGATTAATCCGGGCGTTCTAACCTTTCAATGCTCCGATCATACAGAGTATATTTCCAGTTTCAGATTTGGTGCTATTGGACCTTCAGCAGGAGAGCTGGAGATCTTCGTTTTGTATACACATTTATGTTCATATTATCCGCTACTAGTTTTTGTATATTATTGGCATTTGTGAGGACGGGTTATTATAACTGTCCAGGCTGATAATTAATGATTGATTATTGAACTCTGATTGATGTATGTATATAAAGTTTTTGTTTTGTAAAGATCATTGATATGGTACTATATGTTTTCCATTGCGATGTGAGATTCTGTATTTTTTTGTTTGCTTCTATCTTCTCTCTTTCTTATCTTATTTTCTTCTCTCTTCTTTTCTTTCTCCTAACTTTCCGTCAGCCTTGGGTAGGACATGTGGGGTTTATTTTTGATTCAAAGGGTATGGATTTGTGGGTCGTCACAGGTTCCTTCAAATCAGTTATTAATAAAAAGATGTTTAGGTAAATAAGTGCTTATCATTTGATTCATTACTTTTCTCTTTATTGAAAATATCTTCTAGAGACATATATCTTTAAAACATTTCTTTCAGTACATATAAAATCATTAAACCTCTCTTATCAAATCCTTTGGATACTTTAAACCTTTTTAAATCTTGGAGTAATTATAAATCATTTCATATTTTTCATATCTCCAAACTGTAAATCTTAATAAAGATTTCTTATTATCAAATCATAACTTTTAAATGGGTCAAAAACAATGTTATTTAAGACATTGTTTACTGTAAAACCAAAACAATTGATTTTAAGTAAAAGGATCCATAGGGATTGAAACAATTTCAAATCTTTTATTTAATCTTGATAAAAAAATTCTTATTTCCAATACAAATCTTTTAAAAGGTTGAAACCATGCTATCTAAGGTGGTAAATCCAAATTAGTTGGTATTCGAGTAAAACAGATCCATGAAATTGTACTAATTCTACTGAACATCAATTTCCGTATACAACCTTTACTATCCATCGAATAGCGGTAAAATTACCTTTTAAATTCACACCGATAATGCAGGTTCCCTCTTTGTAATTTAATACCAAGTACAAGAATGTTATCTCTATTAAATCCAAGTTGTGATTGATTAATTATAAAAATTAAATCCTTTATACTTGTCTTATTTCCGACATTTCGACTTTATCTGTTCCTCGTCCAGGAAAAAGGTCAGGTGAGCCAGGGCACTGGTTGCTCCTGAACACCCCCTTAGTTAAAGCACCTCACATCCAGATCTCATGAATAGAAAATTCTAGTCTACTCATCGGCTTTTAGAGCTAAGATTAAATCATTTGATTATAACAGTTTTTCTTTAAATCATTCATTTAAACTCTTTTAAAATAAATTATAAAACCTTTAAATCATCTTTAAAATACTTAATCATTTATTTATAAATATTTATAAAATATTTGTAAATGAATAATTAAGTTTAAAGCCATATTTCAAAAGTGATTAAAAGTACTGCAAAAAGTGCTATGAATAGTGTTTTAAAAGCTTATTTGATCAAAACAACTTTTCAATCATCTAGAAATTCTTTTTTATAACTCAAATATCATTTGAAATATTTTAAAATATTTACGAATCTATATTCCATATTTTTAAAGAATTAAAAATATCACTTTTAACGAATTGTTCGCTTTGGTTTCTGAATGAGCATACTATGATTATTTTCAAAAACTTGATTTGCTCATATTTCAAAATCTACTAAAAGAATTCTCAATTTTTTTGTTTGAAAATTATAATTATAATAAAAAATTCTTATTACAAAAAACTCCAACTTCAAATCCATCGTATAAACTGATTTAACTTTCTACAGCGCGAAATCACTAACTATCGTTGTGCAGCGCATCTATTTTTGACTCAATTTCCATTACTTGTCAAAAATTTCCAAACTGGATTTTTATGTTTATAAAATATTTATAAACCATTTTGAATCATTTCAAAGGGGTTTAATGATTCCATATTACTTTTATAACTTGATTTAGAACGAGATTTCCTTATGTAATATCAACGTATATTTAACGTGGCTTGTTTATACCATTAAACAACTATATTAAAACAACCAAACTTAATGACCAAAACATAGTAAATATCCATAGCAATCGTATCACATCATATATATACATATATGGATATATATAGTTTCTCACCTTTATTATTTTCTAACTTCTTGAAAATTCGCTATAGCTTCGCTCGATCAAACTAAAGTCTACAGAATCGAGCCTTAGACCTTAGAAAGGGCATGTCCTATGCTTGAAGAGGTGGAGTGCTAAGCCTTGGTTATAGGAGGTGGTCGCCGTGGGTTTTGGGTGAGGAAAGGAGGTGATTTGATGTAGTTTTAAAGTGGATTGCTTTTGAATATATACTTATATAATTTTTTTCTTTTTGCAATATTTTCTAAAGGTAGGGAGCCATGGAAAAACTTGAGAATGAGGAAGAAGATGAAGTAGAATAATATGTAAAATTATGAAGAGAATGGTTTGTATTCATAGGAAAAATTTGAAAATAAATGTCTAAATGCATAATTATACTTTTCCCCTTGCAAACACCCACCATCCCTTCCAAACGCATGGCATGGCCACCCCCCTTGTGCTTTCATATGTGATGATGATGGTGTGTTAAGTGAGAGTTGATGTTTGCATTTTAGGATAGAAAATATCTTAGATATTTATACCTTTTTACCATATGTAAATTCTAATGTAAATGGTAAGTATATATGTATATACGTGTGTGTATATGTTAGGCTGTGTATGTGTATATGTATTCTAAATATGTGTTCTAGTGATATAAATAAGGTTGCAACAACTTCGAACATCTTCCGTTCTTTAAACCGTGGAAAATTGGGAAGTCGATTCCCGGTCACGTTTTCATTTATAAATTAATTTACATATAAATGTAAAAAAAATTGAAAACTAATTTCTTATCATTTTTAAATAATTAAAATGATATCTTTTGAATTATAAGACCATATAAAATAATATTAAATAATTGTTTACAAAAAGTGTTGTTATATCGATAAAGCGATAAAAATTTCTTATATTTTCCAATCATATATATATTTTTATAAAACTATAATAAATGTTTTATTATCACTTAATAACTAATTAAAATGAATTATTATCATTTAAAAATAATTATTTGAATAATTATAATAATTATTAAACCATTAAATCTTAATATAAATTCATAAATCAATTATTAAATAAGATGCCATTATTGATGATGTTATTGATACATTTTATTCCTAAAAATAAAATAAATTATTTTATTTCATGTTCTTGTTTAAATGAATAAATAAGTGTACGTATTCAGCTCATAAACGGCTTCTGATAATTATTGAGCAGTTTATTGATAAAATGGTTTTTGGTCATTTTATCGATATTTTTTCAAAGTATATATTTTTGTAAATTCTTATTCAAAATAAGATTACCATCATTATTTATTATTCAAGACAACATAATCTATGTTGAAAAGCTTATATTTGAATATTTTAAAAATAAATATAGTTTTATCAAAGTGTTAAATTTGCGAGTCATTACGTACTCCCCTCCTTAAAAGAATTTTGTTCTCAAAATTACGATGCAAACCCAAAGGTGTTTGCCCAAAATATTTATTTTTAAACTTACAAATGTATGATATGTATATAGACCATCTGTACTCAATATCTGATTCGGTCTTATTATTCGAGTACACAAATTCACTTCTAAATTAGTAATGATCCTTCGATTCTCTAATGCGGACTCCGATTAGGCTTAGAACTTTTAATTTCCTTGCGTAGCTCCTAACTATGGTAAAATATATAATGATCCGACCACAAATCCTCATCAATATTTGTATTAAATTATCGAGTGATAAATCCTTTTTGGATATCAAAATCCTATATTCAGATCTTTTAGTGCAAATTTATGTTACGAAATAATTCATGTTAAATGCATATACCTTTTTTTATCTTTTCCAAAATATTTAGAAACTTATGGTTCAAGTTTTTAAAAATTTCATAAAGTGGTAGTTTTATTCTTGTGAAATTTTCTTAAGGGGTTTGTGTATTTACAATTGAACAAAGGACGTTCTTATATGATGCATGCCTAATATTTTACATCCACACATCATTTCTCCTTACATACTTAAACCATTCTTAATCCCTTCTAGATGTACTTGGGTTTTCATAATACTAATACTACCTTATGAGCCAAACATATACATGCTACTACATAATATAAATATGAGATAGATGTTTCCAAATTTTCCAATCTTACATCATAATCACTCTACTAAGCCCGATGCTGGCGATCCATTTTCGTATCCAAAATCAAACAAGACTTCTCCATCGTCATCACTGTCATCTTGTTCGTTATCAGCTTTGTTTCCATCCTCAGTCTATGGTACCATATCCCTTTCATATGGTAACCAGCATTGGTTCCATGACACATGCCCAGTCCAACTGGCATTTCTTTCATAAATTCTCCTTCTTCTAGTTCTTCTAAACCTTACACTTCTTCTTACTTGGGATCCACAAATTATTCCTCTTCATTGTCCATGTTGTCCCAATGAATGGGGGAATTTAACAACTCCTCGCGCCAAATAATTTGGTCACCATTCATCTCTTATATGACATTACTATCTCTACTGTTGTTGTTTGGATTCGTTGGATACCATAGTATTCGAGTCATCTTCAGGTTCAGACTCTTCTTCTATGGCTCCTCCTTAGGAATTTCTTCTTTCGGTCTAAGTTCTGAACTTACTAGCTCAGCGATCCACATTCTTTCTGAGGCTTGAGGGGTTTCTTCTTTGCTAGACACTATAATAAGTTCTAGAGTCAGGAAAGATATAGTCATTTCGGCCATAGGTTAACCGTCTTTATCTAGTCGATTGTATGGATCTAATTTTCCTCTAATAACGGGCTTAACATTGGTAAATAGCCTTTCCCCGGTTCCTCCTATCGCTCGAAAGAATGATTAGATCATTCTTCTCACCCCCAATTTGCTCTTGAGGTCTCCCCTTTCAAATATTTTCTCTCATAGCCAGAGGGTTTCTACAATTATCAACAACAAACAATTAGATACTAAGAATTTTAATTCTCCTAACTAAATCTAATATTATGTTATAAATCTAAGTTTATCTCGATATGAATCCATTATAACTCTACAATTTTAAGGGTGATAGTTTGTAAAGCACATGATATTGTTTCTCCCAACCAATACTTAGAATATTTCAAATGATTTTTTTTGAAAATTCTATTCCCGAAAACCCTTTTTAGATAAAAGTTCTCATTATCCGAATCCCTTTTTAAAGTATTTCTCTTAATCTTCTTAGTGTTAATATTAAATATCTTATAGTCAAACTGTGGAATTCTAATCACAAGATGCTTATACTTAGATTTTACTAATCTTGGTTTCAAACTATCATTCAAGTTATAACATATCTAATTATATAATTTTTCACAATATATCTTTTTCAAAATATATCCTTTATATTCAAAATATATCCTAGGTAAAATTATTTCATTATCCATATTTTTCGAAAAGCATTTTTATATCATTAACAAATACGCGCTCTTACATACTCTCAACTCATTATAGGGTATTACTAACCCTATCTCTAATGAGTTACTTATCTTAAGGTGTTGCTAACCCTATCTCTGATGAGACTTTACCCCTATTAGGCTAAGGTATTCGCTCAACCGAAGCTTTGATACCAAATATGATGAACGAGATTCGCGACCTTTGAAAATCGACACTAATACATTCTCGGTATTCATATGCCGCAAATTCAAGTGTCGGGAAACCTGAACGCTAAGGGTAGAAAGAAAATAAATACATAATAGAATTTAAAACGAATGGAATAACATATATTATTTCAACATATAATCTTTACCTCAGAAAATTAAATACACTTATTAAAATTTATCTTAACATTAACACAGATAGTTATAAATGTATGTACATACAAATGCAAAAGACAATAGAACATGTAAGGTAGAAGTAGATAATAATCTTCAGACGAATCTTCTAACTCCATATTTGAGTTCTTCCAAAATGCTCCAAACTAAACCTGACTACTAGGCAGCCTAGAAAAATAGGGCACCCAGAGTTTAAGGGAAAGAAAATAAACTCCAGATCAGTCATGGGACTGGTGTGAGAAACTGAAAATACGAGTATTTGAAAACAAAGGGTATTTCATAAGACAATGCCGTACATAAACATGGAACAGGTTTTACCTTAAGATAATAAAACCCTTTACTATGTAAAATCTAGTAATATTATTTTTAATGACATTCTTCTAAAAACATTTTTCAAGTAAATTTACATAATCTTAGCCAAAATTGTTACATTATTAAATTCCAGCATATTAAGCTCTATAATTAAAACCAAAGGCACAAATTAGGGAATGGATTTCCAAATGAATAGTGAGGTAAGGGACTACCTCCTGTATAGTGCATTTCTAGAAGAATGTACCAAGGATCGACATCTTCGAAACCTCTACAAATTAAGAACGGGCTACTTGCAGACCCATCTGGTGGTGGATAGCACCGAATATGGTATTACCCTAGTCGTTCTTGACCTATCCGAGAGCTCTCATACCATACACTACATATTTTGTTATCCAACGTCATAGTGGGTGCAAAATAAATCTAAAAAGGTGATATCATACCCTAATGGTAGCGAATAACTTAGCCCTAAAGCAACCTTTGTTTAACAATTACTGAAGTGTGAGGCTAGAGGAAACATTTACCATTCTTAAAATATTCTCACTTAAAATGCCACATTGTCATTTCCAACAACACTCTATTGATTTCCACAAAAGTACAACTCTAAGCTCGTACGTCCCAAAGAAAGGTATTAAGCATAAGAGGGTGTAACATCCCCTACTTGGAGGCCCAAAGCTAATGGCTACGAATGTTGCAATCGTCCATAGTTATTAATCCTCAGTGACCAAATACGGTAATGTTAGACACATTGATACAACAGAAACACATGGATATGAAAATTTTATAAAATCAACAAACAACTTTCTCATTCCATTTCAAAGAATTTCAAAATTCATTACATAATCCCAATATGCGAACTACATTCAGAAAAAATATAATTATTACAACATACACCAAGAGCGACATATGAAGATGCTCACTTGGATGATCAAAGTATATAACTGAGCAAATAAACATCTTTGCCTTTATTACAAAATGCAGTGGAATCAAAATAGAATAGAACTCTAGATATTTATCATGCCTCCTACACATCTCCGGAAGCTTATTCGTCTAAAGTGGTACTTGAAAACCTCAACGCTCAAACTACTCAAAATCAATTGAGCCCCTAAGAGTTTAAGGGGAAAACATAAACTTCGAGTCATACATAAAGCCTGGTATGAATAATAATCTACCGTCTCAAACCATTTAGATATTTAATGAGACCACGTCGCTTAGCGGAATGGGCTTTCCCCTCAATATTATCATATTCAAAACTTTATAAAACCATATACCATGTTCATGCATCCACAGTGGTTAAAACATAACAATTCAAAATTACAAAACAAGTAATTCAAATCTGGATTACCAATCCCCATTCATTTTGAATATCTGCCTCAGTTATAGTTTTTAGGGTCACTATTAACCTAATAGTTTTCATAGACTGATGTAACATTCCTAACTTTTGATAACATTATTCAAAAAATTTAATTAGATAAATTAAATAGAATAATGTAAATGTTAAGTGATAAGGGGTTGAGAATTTAATTAAGGCCGTGCTTAATGAAATAATTAAATGGGCTTAAGAATGATTTTAGGTTAATTAATTTATATAAGGGTATGTTAGGAATTTGCAACGCATAACTCTTACCCTTATATATTCTCATTCATACCATTTCATTCCCATTCACATCATTTTGAAAACGTAAGCAAAAATATTAAGAGCAGCCGACCATAAACAAAATGAAGAGGAATTCAATTAAAAGCTACAATTTCCTTATCTTAATCAAGGTGAATAATTATTCCATCTCTATTTGTTTTGTAATAATATGTTTTCGGATTTAAGACCAATTTCGTTTTAGGGCGAATTGGATGATGATATGCTTGAATCACAAATTTATTTCATTTGAACAAGGATGTTTAAATATGATTTCTTGCGGTTTTAGGGAGAAACCAATTTATGTTAATGTTAAATGCCATGGAAAAAATATATGTTATGTAGAACATGATTTTGAAGTTGGGTTTTAATTTTGATAATTTTTCAAGCTATGGTTTTATAAATTTTCAAAGGATAATATGGTTACTTGGGTTTATAAATTTATTTCGAAAAATATATTGAGAATTTGGGTCTGAAATTTTGACTTATTTGATAACATGATTGAAATGAATTTCTAGAATTTTTGGGGATTTTTCTAAAGTGATTTGCTATGTAAATTAAATTATTTTAGAAGAGGGATTTCTTTGCAATATTGATTTTGCTTAATGGAAGGGCTTGTTTGATTAACTGAAACATGGTTTAGATCCGATATTAGCAGCAGTTATTTTAGTAAAGAATTTGGAAAGTTAATGCAACTAATCTAGTGCTTACACGTGGCAGGTAAAAAGGTTTACTTTAATTAGTAATAAAACAGGTTTACTCAGAAAAGTTGGTTTCGCCTACTTCAGGAGTACCTTTGGACTTAGAGCTTCCACCTTCAACCCTGTCGAAACCTACTAAGCCGAAACACATGCACGAGGTACCACAACGATGATATGTAGTGGATTGGAGAAAGGCAAAAGGTTAGGTGTCGAAAGCATGGCTTCTGAAGGGATCGATAACTTAGTTTGTTTTAAAAAGAAAAGCGTCCGCCATTGTTTTACTCAAGCCTTCAAAGGAGTCGAAGCATATGTTTTCGAAAGAGGTTTTTAAAAATCTTTCGAAGGGGTTGCCATCAACTTATGTTCGCTTTCGAATGGGTTCCTTTACTTATGAAATAAAGCTTTTGAAAGAAAGGGTTCCGAGCTAGTCGAAGCCCTGCTACCCATCTTTAGCCATTCGATGGGATTGAATCCATCAATGCTTTCGAAAGGTAATGTTAGTTTTTAATGATGTTTTGAGCCTCTTCCTAGATTCTTTCGAAAGGGTCCAAGGATTCTGAAGGCAATAGCTTCGAAAGGGGTTCGATGCTATCCTTCAATGTTTTGTTTAAATGTTTTGAAGCTTTTGAAAGGGATGGTGTAGATGCCATCATATTTTCTTCAATATTTTTATATGATAAATAATGGTTTCAAAAGAGATGCTTTCGCCAATATTCAGTTTGACCCAAATGATATTTCGAAGATTTCGAAGCTATGCTTCTAAATGATTGAATGCTAATGCTTAGTACGTTCGAAAGGTTTCGAAAGAAAGTTTTAAAGCGTTTGAAAGGCAGGAACCTAATGTTTTGATGATAGATCTATATGTTTTTGAAGGAGGGTATCCAATGAAGTCAAAAGAAAGGTTATGAATGTTTTGAATGGTTTTTAAAGCCAAACTCATTTTGAAAGGCAAAACCCATGGCTAAATTAAAGAAATTTTGAAACGATTTTAAGAAGAAGCTTTCCTTGATAAAATTATAGGTTAAGCTCACAGGAATGGTATTGTTTGTTAATTATATTTGCTTCTTCAAATACAAATATATTCGCATTATAATGCACCTATAACTGCATTTAGGGATAATGGGTAGAAGAACCAGCTAGGTTAACCCAGTAGCGAATATAAATTGATTAAATTCTCGGATGAGTAGAATTGCATCCAGGAGGTCAGGGAGACCAGAAAATAGGATGCCTAAATATGGAAGTTGTGAGGAAGACATGTTCTTAGTGATCCCATGAAAACTGTGATTAGCAAGTTATTGGAGTTACCAATAGATTCATAGTGATCCCATGAAAACTTGTTATAAAGAGTGGTTAGCAAGAGCCAATTGGTTTGTAGTGCACCTATGAAAACTATATCCAGATTAAGTTATTGAAAGTTCTCAATAGGTTCCAACTCGACCCATGAAAATTAGGATAAGAGAGAAGTTATTAGAGTCACCAATAGGTTTAAGAAACCCATGAATTAATTAAGTTAATTGGCAGGGGCCAATAGGTTCATAGTGCACCCATGAAAACTAAGAAATTGGACAGGTAGTCCATATATTTTAAAAGGTTACTAGTAATCCCATGAAAACTAATAGGTTAATAGTGACCCTAAAAACTATAAATATGATGGAGAGTCAATTAAACAGAGGATGAGAAATCCAGTATGTTTTAAATATGTTTTCATATCATTATGATATTTTTGAAATAACCATGCTTTAACCATTATGGATGCAGGAGCACATTATATGGTTCTATAAAGGTTTTAGGATACTAGTGAGGGGAAAATCCGTTTCGCTAAGCGGCGTGGTCTCACTAGATATCTAAATGATTTGAGACGGTAGATTATTATTCCTACGAGGATTTATGTCTGACTCGTAGTTTATGTTTTCCCCTTAAACTCTCGGGTACTCAATTGATTTTGAGTAGTTTAAGAGTTGAGGTTGTCAAATACCTCTTTAAACGAATAAAGCTTCCGAAGGCGTACAGGAGGCATGATAGCTCTATAGAATTTTCTTCCATTTGATTCTGCTGTGTTGTTTGTATTCGTAAAGTTGTTATATTGCTTGTATATATTCTGATTATCCAAGTGGGCATCTTTATATGTCGCTCTTGGTATGTGTTGTAAAAAGTATATTTTCTCTAAACATGGTTTATGATGGTGGGATTATGTAATGAATTGGAAATGTATTGAAAATGGAATGTGATCTTGTTTGATGTTTTAATTTTTTTCCATATTCATGCATTTCTGCGTATCAATAAATATAATACCGCCATATTTGGTCGCCGAGGATTAATAACAATGGATGACTACAGCAACCATAGCCGTTAGTTTTAGGCCTTCGAATAAGAGGGTGTTATAAGTTGGTATCAGAGCATGGGTTTATGAAACTTTAAAAGAAGAGATAAACCTAAAAGTTTTTGAAACATAATTCCAATGAGCCGGGAATATGATCGGGGTTTCGGTTAACGCTATAGTTACGTACTTGTATTTGATGTATGTATGTATATATATATATATATGTATATATGTACATAAATACATATGTATATATGTATGTATGTATGTATTTATATATGTATGTATGTATGTATGTATGTATATGCGTACGTGTGTATATATATGTGTGTGTATATATAAGTACGTGTTCCCCTATCTCTTAAATCGTTCTTCTGTATCTTACTAAGGCTCATATGAAGTTTTGCATGAAAGAGGTTATGGAAGCAGGAAATGGAAGAGGAAATCTAGATAGATGAAGCACCACAACCAATGAAAATGCTCGACCTAATACCAGGAGGAACCAAGGTCAATTAGCTAATTCTAACCAAAATGCTGAGGTCAATGTTGATGCTAGAAATCTGCCAGCAGATGCGGGGTTGGTGTATCAGTTGTTAGCCAATCTTTTGCAAGCTGAGGTTGCTGGTAATGTTGAAGGAGCTAATCATGTGGCTCCAATTGGGAATAAATATGTTAAGTTGAGCATAGACTACACCAGTCTGGATGGAAAGCCATTTTCTAGAACGGATGATGCTGTTAAAGTTGAGAATTGGCTATTGCACTGTGAGAGGATCTTTACCGATCTAGGATTGGATGATAAGTAAAAGAGAGGCTGGCCTCTAGGCAGTTTCAAGGGGCAACGCTTCACTGGTGGAATAGTGTGACTGCTAGAGTTCCGAAAGAAGAACTGACATAGGCTGATTTCGGAAGGAGGTTTGAGTAGTGGTTTATATCTGAGGTTGCTAAGTCGGCGTCAATGAGGAAGTTCATGGATCTAGTTCAAGGAGAGATGTTAGTAATCGATTATGATGCTAAGTTTAATGAGCTGTCTCAATATGGATATGCCACTATAGACGCAGACGTTGGAAGGAATGAGAGGTTCATTCGAGGAATGAGACCCGAGCTTGCTAGAACAACCATGACCCATATTTGTGATCCTTGTAATGTGGTGGTGGAGATGGCCATTCGCCTTGAAAAAATGCTGGCTGTTTATGCTAGAGAGAAGCCAGTTGAATCCCAGGGTCCTCAGGGAAAGAAGAGGAAATTATTTAAGAAGGAGCCCATAAAGGGGATGCTGCCAACAAGGCAAAGGCTCATTTAATGTGCTTCAAGTGTGACAAGAAGGGTCATTATGCTAATAAGTTCCGACTAAGAAAGGGAAAGAAGGTTGCAGACAAGAAGAATGTGAAGTGCTTTAACTGTGATCAAGTGGGGCATTATAAGAACCAGTGTGCAGAGCCAGTCAGGGTGGACAAGGGCAAGGTCTTTGCTGTTGGATCATCGGCTAAGCCCACTGCAGCTGATAAAGGAAAGATTGTGATGGGAGGTACGTTTTTGTTCAGAGTATATCAGTTAGGATACTATTTGATACTGGTGCATCACATTCATTTATATCACGGTATCTGGTTAATAGTTATGCTTAGAACCCACATACCTTGTTACTTCCTTAAGTGTTGTGAATCCAATAGGAGCGTATGCAACTTTGGAGATGAGATGTGACCAGTGAGAACTTGATTTGTTAGGTCATAAGTTTGTATGAAGTTTTTATGTTTTTGATTTCATAGATTTTGGAATAAATTTGGGTATGGATTGGTTGAAGAGGTATGAGGCTAGGATATTTTGCCAAGATGGAAAGATATCACAAAGACACCCTGATAGTCATAACCGAATTATATTCTCAATAAAGAATTCTAACAGGTGTAGTTGTGCTTTGTTAAGCTCAATGGAAGTGGGAGAAGATCTAAGTTAGGTTCAGATAGCAAGAAAGTTTGCATATGTCTTTGAGTCAGTCATAGGATTACCACTGAAACGAGTTGTGTAGTTTTAGATAGATCTTGTGCCAAGAGCTGAACCTATAAATAGACCACATAGTAGGATGACACCGACCGAGATTAAGGATTTGAAGGTGCAGCTTGTGGATCTAGAAGAAAGGAATTTTATTAGACCAAGCAGTTTGCCTTAGGGAGTGGCCACGGTGTTCGTGAAGAAACCAAATGGGTCATTAAGGATGTGCATCGACTATTGTAAGTTTAACGAAAGGACAATAATGAAAGGAGAATAGTATATGGTTTTATAAAGGTTTTAGAACACTAGTGAGAGGAAAACCCTTTCCTCTAAGCAACATGGTCTCACTAGATATCTAAATGATTTGAGATAGTAGATTATACTTCATACCAGGCTTTATACCTAACTCGAAGTTTATGTTTTCCCCTTAAACTCTTGGGTACTCAATTGATTTTGAGTAGTTTAAGAGTTGAGATTTTTAGATACAACTTTTGACGAATAAAGCTTCCAGAGACGTGTGGGAGTCATGATAGCAATATTGAATTTTCTTTTATTTGATTCCGCTATGTTCTTTGTAATGGAAAAGTTTTTATATTGCCTATATATATTCAAATTATACAAGGAGGTATCTTCATATGTCACTCTTGGCGTATGTTGTAATAAGTAAATTTTCTCTGAACATGGTTTACGATGGTGGGATTATGTAGTGAATTGGAAATGTTTTGGAAATGGAATGTGATCTTGTCTGAAATTTTAATTTTTTTCCATATTCATGTGTTTTTGTGTATTTGTAATGAACTAGTATTTTGAACCATTCACATCATCGGACTTGAATTGCTCAAAATGTCAGATTATTAATTTATATTTGGCAAAACTCAACATATACGGGAAATAAATCAATCATAGAATCATAGACACAGAGTATTACAACAATAAGCAGCGGAATAGATGAATAATAGTTCATGAAGATACTATAAGACATCAGAGTCTAAAATAAAATACAACAGAATATATCAAATGCAATATAGTCTCGAATACAAATAGATGGCAAGTCTGAACAAAACAACTGGATAGCTGAAAGCTGAATAGATATAGATAGATCTCCAAGTGAAGCTCCAACTTCAAAGGTGAGTCTCAAATGTCGTGACACTCAATCTGACCCGAGCATAAAGTAAAACAAAAAACACTCGAGTCAGGATTAACATTCTTATAAAGTAAATTTAACTCAAGTGAAATGTCAACTGAAATACAAGTAACTTAAAGGATGTTTGGGATGCTCATCCTCTAAGGATCCGTGGAACTATCTACTATGTAGCAATATACGTTATTATAATATGTCTATAGTAAAGTAAAGGTATTAAAATAGCGTTAAGGCGTTACCCATATCCTCCTTAATACATTTTATATATTCCCATTGTCTATACAGTACCTTAGCTCCCCCCGTAAATAGGGGGCTACCATAGGGCACTCCATAGCTGTGCAGTTAATACCCCGCTATTATCCCGCTATAACCCTTCTTTATCTCATGGTGGATTTCTACCACTATGATTTTTCCATATAGCCCCAAATATAGCCTTTCCGTTTTAAGCCCGATTATTTCCGCTATATCCCTTTATCCTAGCTATATTCCACTATTTCCGCTATATCTTCTTTAAAAGAAATGAATTGAAAACTGACATTTATACATTATAAAAATTATGAAATTAACGTATTTAATTGAATTTTTAATATATATTTTCAGAAGTGAAAGTACTTTAATATTCTACTAAATTCAATTATGTTATATAACAGTTTTATGCTTATTTACAGTATATTCGCACATGTTTTTATTTAAAATTGTTTATATATTAATTATAATTCAATCGAATGTTAATTTTTCATTTAATTACCATTTATATAATTGCAAAAACATTAAGTACAAGTTTTATATGCTATTTTAGAGTTACCCGCTATATCCTCACTATATCCCCGCTATGACTTTTCGCACCTCCACTGCATTCAACCTGCCGAGTGCTTCAACTGTACAGCTCCATAGGTATGGCACAAACCAAACTCGTAGAAGGCACGATAGGACATGCGACAAGGCACTTAAGGGAATGCTAGGGTAGACATACTTTTTGCGGATCCGGACTGGTGGTAACGCATAGCAGCTACTACCGCCCACCTCGTGACACACTTCTATATCAAAGGTGCATCCAATCAAATCACAAAAGCAATAGAATGGTATCGAAGAAATGTATCTGATAGAAGGAATAACCTCACTTGGCCCGGCGTGGCTCCTGTTTTAGCCGCCTCAAGCTGACTTACGGGAGTCAGGGGACATAAATGCCATTTAGAACTGTCACCAAACCATTCTACTTCATTCTGGAATCTCCACCACGTATATAGTTGTTAAAGTGGTTTTCGGTATTGGCGGAAAATATGACAATATCTGATCTCCGTCTATTTAACAACCAAATGTTTATTTCACACCGTGGTCATTTCATTTCAAATAGTTCATGCATTATATCAAAATATCATATTCATTTCAAAACCATATCAATTCAATATCATTATTCACTTTTAAAATACTCATTTCCTGAATCGTAACACTTCCAAATTTATAACACTTTTGAAATCATACTTTGGAAATCATAACACTTTTGAAATCATAACACTTTTGGCTTAAATAGATGTTGAAAATAGTATATATATTAAAATAGTTATAAATCGAAATAGTTTATATATTAAAATAATTTATATTAAAAATAGTTTACAGATATTAAAAATACTTTATATAATAGAAATATTTTTCTCCAATTTCACAAGTCGATTCAAACCAGCTTAAATTCCAAATTCAATTAAAATCAATTCAGTTTAACCATTTCAAATTTAAGGTCAAAGATTCAATTCAAATTCTCCACAAATCATTTCAATTCATATCGATTTCAAATCCAAGTTTGGACTATCACTTCAATTCCAATAAGATTTAAGTTTAAATATTCAAACAATTACGATATAAATTTCATTTATATTTCGACATTTAACTTTAATTTTATTCAAATTGGAAAATATTCAATTAATCATTTTAATAACAATTTATTAGAATCCCAATTATAAATTTAAATAAATATTAAATATTCAATCTCAGTTTTATTTAAAATTGAGAATATTCATTAAATCACTTTTATCGAATCAAGTTATAAATCATATTTTTAAAAATCTCAAAATTAATAAGTTCAAATAAATTCTTATTTAAATTCAATTATTGACCAATTTAAATTCCAAGTCAACATTAATTTATCTTCCCAACCTTTATTATTAAAATTATAAAATCCATTCTAAAATATCGATATAAATTTAAATAAATACTTAAACATATTATAAACACATTAAGTTAATTTTTTATTAAATTAAATCTTATTATTAAATTTATTTTGTATTAAATCTTATTTTATATATTTTTAATAATAATAAAATTATAAGGAAAAATCTTTAAAATATAATTTCTAAACTAACTTATAAATTTAAAATTTTCAAAACATATAATTTAAAAATCTAAATCTTACACATATTTAAAATAAATTTAAAAATCAATATTTAATAAAATCCATATATTCTCTTTCGGACTCTAGAAATCTTTTTTCAGAATAAACCAACTTTGTCCGTATATAATTTTCTATCCTATGGTCAAATGATAAAGATACTTATCGTTTCAATCTGTAATAGAATATTTATGGATATATATCATTTCAACACACAATCCCCAAATTTCAAAACTAATGAAAAACGCTTGGGTTTATCATTTCAACTTATAATGATTTTCCCTATTTTATAATATCGTTCGGTATCATTTCAACCTATATGGAATTTTAAACTATCAGGGAACTGGCAGAGTGAGAACAAATACGATCATAATATAACGTATCAAAAATAGACTTATATCATCAGTGATAAATAAAATAAAATATACACAACAGGATATGGTGTCATATATCATAGGTGGACAATTGCAGAAAATGACATATCATATTTAACAATTAAATAACTAGCAATTCAAATTTAATAGCATATTTCAATTGTTGTTTCAAATGAAATCAAATTTACTAACTATAAGAATGTTAACCGTGAGTGATTGCTCACCTTTCGAGGCTAGAGAAAGTAGAAAACACAACAAGCTACGATTTGAATCGCGAAATCGACCAATCCAAACGATGATTACCAATGCAAAGTACGATGAACACGAATTTGAGGAATGAGGATGATAATAAGGAATCGACGAAAACAAATCAAAATTGGCTTGATATAAACAGAAATGAAATATATTATATAAATATATATAGTTCAAAAATAAATTAAAAACATACATATGCTTATCTACATAAACTAATATATGAACATATATACAAACTTACATACATGTTATATTTTAAAACAATATATATATATATATATATATATATGTCATAAAAGTTAATATCAACTTACTTTATTAAATATAAGTATATATATAATTCAAGTCAATCATATATATAAACTTATGTAAACCTACACATATACGAACAAACAAATTTTTATATAACTTTCATAAGTTTTACATATATGAATTATAAGTTATATATACTACATATATAAACAACAGCTTATATATATAATAATCTATTATAAATTTATACATTAAAACTCAATAGTTTTATATAAACCGATATATAAATCTTATGTATTGTAAAGCAACGGATCTTATATAAAAACTAATGTATAATTTACATACTTTTAAACATATTTAATAACAATACTTTAACATATATAAACTGTCATATTATAACTCATATTATAACAAACCTTACATATAAACCTTTATATTAGAGACATAAAACAATATATGTGCAGTTATAGACTTGTAACATATATGTAGGTATACTCACAGATCCTATATAACTTATAGAAACTGATATATATATATATATATATATATATATATATATAAACAAATAAGTTTTATATAAACTTACATATATAAACTACAAAATATATACAACAATTGTCATATTAAAAAGAACTGAGAAAAATAAAAATATGTACATTACAATTAAAAACAAATATTAAAATCAATATATATAAAATAAGCAAACTTTTTTTTCTTTTTTTATAATAGAGTGGGCTGCTGACTGTGCTCGGTTTATGCTCAGGTTGAAGGCGGATGCCGAGGTTGTTGCATGGAGTGAGCACGGCCTTGGTGAGGCTGCAAGATGAAGGGAAAGAAGGGGTCTCGATGGTGGAGGAGCAAGTATAGGTGGATGGCTCAGGTTGCTCGCCTACACATGGGTAATGGGCGGCGGAGATTAGTTGAGTGAGGTGGCACTGTGGCAATTGTAATGGAAGGTGGGGAGGCAACTCGGTTGATGGGCATAGCAATTTAGTGGAGGATGGAAGCGGGCTCGAGGGGTACAAGCGCATGAGAGGATTTGGCTTCAAAGAAATAAAAATGGAAGCATGTTGCAAAATATATGGAAGCTATATATATAATACTTTATAATATATAATATTGAAGAAGAGAGTAACAGAAGAAAAGAGAGAAAGAGGGAAGAGATAAAGTGAACTGGGCACGAGCAAATCAATGAATATATTTTGAAATCAAGTGAAAAGGTTGTAATGCTGAATTTAGAAATTATTAAATGCAATGGCTGTTTGATTTCGACAGGTTGGTAGATGAAAGGACAGATGGAAACCAAAAGGTTTTATAAAACGGGTACTAATACGGTTACCATTTCTCGCAGATTCTGTCATGTACGAAGCTCCGAAACATATAAATAAATATACTGTGAAGATCAGCATGACAAGATGATCAGAACGGTACACAGATATCAGCGATACGGTCATCCTATCAAAAGTCGATATTCGGTATCGAAAATGCTGTTAAAACGCCGAAAATAAGATAAACGGAGCAATACCAGTACAAATTTGATGAAGCGAAATATGACATCTCACTCAGAAGACGATAAACATTTTTACTATATAAAAATATTCAGGTTTCGAAAAATATTTAATTTTCATTAAATTTAACTGATTTAAATTTTAAATAAAATTACACAACAAAATAAACTTTCATAATTTTTGATGAAAATTTACCGTTTGCTTTGTTTAAGTAGACGTATTCCAGAATCAAATTTTCTTTTCGAAATTTAATTGTTTTAAATTTCACAAAAATTCAATTAATTACGTTATAAAACCATTAAAATTTACAGATCGTTACAGTATCAATGAATCTAACACTGCCGTACTTGGTCATCGAGGATTAATAACTATGGATGACTGCAGTATCCGTAGCTGTTAGTTTTCGGCCTCTAAGTAAGGGGATGTTATAGCTGACTAATAACCTGTTTAATATATATGGAATCATTGTCCGATTTCATACTTTTCATGGGATCACTTGGAACATATTGTCCTTTACCAATAACTTTATTGTTTCAAGGGTTCTTCCTGAACCTATTGGTAACTCTAATAACTTTCCTCTTATCCTAGTTTTCATGGATTGAGTAGGAATCTATTTGCCCCTACCAATAACTCAATCTAATCATAGTTTTCACAGGTTTACTATGAACCTATTGTCTCCTGCTAATAACTTTTCCTAAACATGGTTTTCATGGGTTTACTATGAACCTGTCTACCTGACAACTTTTTTATCAATATTCTGGCATCCTACATTCTGGTCTATCTGACCTCTAGGACGCAATTCTACTCATTCATGAGTTAACTTAATTTACATTCACTACTAGGTCAACCTGGCTGGTTAATCTGCCATTCTCCAAAATACGGTTGTGGTTCCATTATAATGTGAATATATATGAAGAAGTAAATATAATAACATAATAATACCAACACTTGTGGTTTAATATCCTTGAAATCATTTTATATAAAACTTGGTAAATCCCTTTAATCTATTAACCAAGGAAAATTTCTTCCAAAACTTCATACTTAAAATCATTTTAAAACTCTTTTATTATGCCATGGTTTTCCTTTAAAATAAGATTGGGTTATTTTTTTGGAAAACTAAGGCTTTGAAACCTTAAAACTTTACTTTCAAAACCACTGGAAAACTTCCTTTCGAAAGCATTAAAATCTTCTTTACAATACTCTAGGCACCTACCTTACGAAACACTTTAAAACCTTTCTTTTGAATACTTTCGAATGAATTGCAGTGAAACCATTCAATTATAGAAGCATAGCTTCGAAACCATATGAAAATACCACTTCCGAAACCAATTGAATGTACTCTTTCAAAATATTGGGTTTTTCTTTAAAAATATCTATTGGGTCAAAGTGAATATATAAGGTACCCCTTTCAAAACCATTTACCTTTAACTAAAAGTAATTGGGGAAATGCTTGATGGCTTCGAAACCGTCCTTTTGAAAGCTTTAAAACATTTAAGTAAAACATTGAAGGATATCTTCGAAACCCCCTTCAAAGTCATTGCCTTCAAAACCCTTGAACACTTTTGAAAGATTTTATGAAGCAGCTTAGTACAATAAAACCAAAGCCACCCTTCGAAAGCATTGATGACTTCAGTACACTCGAATGGCCAAAAGAACGACAGCAGGGTCTCGACTGGGTTGAAACCACCCTTTTTGAAAGCATTGTTCTATAAATAGAGGAACTCATTCGTAAGTTTATACTTTAAAATAAAAGATGGAAACCCTCTTTGAAAGCTATTTAGAAAACCCTTTCGAAAGCATATGTTTTGACTCCTTCTAAAGCTTTTAGTAAAAACAAGGCAGGCGCTTTTCATTTGAATGTAAACAAAGGTTTCGACTCTATCGGAAGCAAAGGTTTCGACGCCATTCCTTTCGCCTTTCTCCAATCCACTAAGTACCATACTTTTGAGACCTATGTATTGGTTTTGGTATATGGTTGATTTCGACTGAGTCGAAGTAGAAGAACAGAGTCAAAAGAAGCTTATGAAAGTGGCGGAACCCACTTTTCTTGGTATAGGCTGATTTAATGCCAATTAAAGAAAACACTTTATAACTTACCTGCCTAATTGCAAGCATTTGATTGGTTGCCTTCATCTTTTCAAATTCTTTACAAAATTAACTGCCGAAATTACCTCAGATCTAGTTAACACCATTTTTAGCAAATAAGCCCTTCTGTATGCTAAACACATAAGACATATAAGTCCTCCTTCTAAAATAATTTAATTCCTATAGTAAATCACTTAGGAAAAATTCTTAAAATTTATAGAAATTCACTTTCAATATATTATTTAACATATAAAAATTCCAGACTCAAATTCTTAATAAAATAATCGAAATAAATTTCCAAACCAAATTATCCATATTTTCTTTTGAAATTCATAATAAATTTTCATGGCTTGGTAAATTAAAAAAATACAAATCCAACTCCAAAAACATAATTTACATGACATAATTTTAGTTCATGGCATTCAAAATCAATTATAATCGGTTTTGGCCTCAAAACCATATAAATCCTTTACCAAATAATCTTATTTGAGTTTTACATCACATAAATTCAAGCATATCATCATCAAAATCATCATTATAATGGATTTAATCTTAAACCTAAAAAATAGATGATTATAAAAAAATAAAGATGATTTAGATTATTATTCACCTTGATTAGGATAAGAACTTTGAGATTTGATTGAGATTAACTTCCCTTAGCTTGAATCCTTATCTTTAGATTAAATCTCTTCTTTTCTTCCTTAGCAATGGACGGCTACTATTATGTTTTACTTTTGTTTTTGTTTTGCTAAAATGAACATGAATATATGGAAACGAGGATATATAAAGGTAATGGGTTATGTGTGGCTATTTCCTAATAAGCCCTTATGTTAATTGATTATCATATATAACTTTTTATAAGCCCATTTATCTTATTAAGCATGGCCCCTAGTTTATTTTCAAATCCCAATTCCCTTATCACTCTAATTATTTATGTTATTCTATTTAATTTATCTAATAAAATCTTCTGAATAATATTATCAAAAATTAGGAGTGTTACATAAGGTTACCTCCTACACAACCAAACAGATGTACATGTGTAGAGATCAATGCACTATGATCTTAGAAATGCAATGTTAGACATTCATCCATACAAGTTGTCTAGGAACAGGACAAACCGATCGCACTCTCCGATCGCATCCGTTCGGGCATTACACCAAGGATTAGTAGTGAGTAGAACTTGCATATGAAGATCCCAGAACGAAGGGACCACTACTATTTATTTATCTCCGGAGCTACTCCAAAATTATCAACAAGCACTCCTTCCATTGTGAAAATCCCCACCTTCAACTTCATTGTGCCTAATATGTCTTTACTTTCGAACTCATAATTGGTTCGAGTGGTTTTCAGATAGGGATCACTCCAAATCCGACTCCGGTTTCTTCGAACCAATCATCGATAAAATGATGTTTAAGTAAATAGGTGCTTATCATTTGATTTATTACTTTTCTCTTTATCAAAAATATTTTCTACAGATATATATCTTTAAAACATTTCTTTTCAGTGTATACGGAGTCTTTAAACCTCTCTTATCAAATCTTTCGGTTGCTTAAAACCTTTTAAATCTTGGAGTAATTCTGAATCATTTCATCCTTTTTATAGGAAAATATCTCAAAATAATAAATCTTAACAAAGATTTCTTATTTTCATATCATAACTTTTAAACGGGTCAAAAACAATGTTGTTTAAGAGATCATTCACTGTCAACCTAAAACAATTAATTTTAGGTAAAAGGATCCATAGGGATTAAAATAGTTCCAATTTAAATCTCGACAAAAGATTTCTTATTTCCAATAAATGTCTTTAAATAGGTTGAAACCATGTTGTCGAAGGTGGTAAATCCAAATTAGTTATTATTTGAGTAAAACAAATCCATAGAAATTATATTAGTTCTACTCAACATCAATTTCCATATTTAACCTTTCCAATCTTATATATCTTTTTACAAACTAGTATGAATGATTTTTTATTACTCCATAACTGTTTAAAATGAATTTTTATCATTTAAAAAAATTATTTGAACATTATAATAATTATTGATCATTAAATCTCAATTTAAATTCATAAATTAATTATTTGATACGATGCCATTATTGATGATGTCATAAATACATTTTAATCCAAAAAATAAAACAAGTTATTTTATTTCATATTCTTGTTTAAACAGATAAGGAAGTGTATGTATCCAGCTCCGTACGCGACCTCTGATAATTATAGAGCAGCTTATTGATAAAAGGTTTTCGGTCAATTTATCGATATTTTTCCCAAGTATGTATTTTATAAATACAAATTAAAAATAAGATTATCATCATTATTTATTGTTTGATGCAACATATTCTTTGTTGTAAAGAATATATTTGAATATTTTAAAAATAAATATAATTTATCAAAGTGATGATTCTGTGGGTCGTTACACTTTAGAGATTTTTTGTCTAATACTAGCTGAATATCTTATACCCATCTGCAACTAAAGTGGAATCCAATAACATTTGTCTATTCTAAGAAATTGATGTTTCACATCTATTCTTCTATTTCTTTTTTATTCAAGAATTTACTTGTGTATGCATACGTTATGTTGTATGAATATTGTGTATGCATAATTCAGTTGATTTTAGTTGAATGAATATGGTTATTGTGTATGCATGAGTTATGGTGCACGATGCGTTTCATAAAGTAAAAAAAATGTTCAAGATCAAAATAATAATAATAAATAGTAAATTCATACACATGTGGATAAACTAATAAATTAGTAAATTCATCCACATGTGGATAAACTAACAAAATAGTTGTGGAAAAATTCGATTATAGATCAACTAATGGAGACGATGAATATGAATAAAATTTCCCTTTAATTAATAGTTTTAACTAATTTTAGATAGTTCATTATAATTAGATAGGTTTCATTTTGCTAATGTAATCTTATTACATAAGATAATGGGTGCAAATGATTTAAAAGATTTTAGGCCTATTGCACTATTAAACTGTTTTTCAAAATCATTTCTATTTTTTTTTAGCTAATATGTTAAACACTAAAATTATTGAATTAATTGATATTACTCAAATAGTATTTATCAAAGGTATAAATATTACAGATGGGGTAACAATCGTTCAAGAATTTATTAATCATTATTGTGAAAATGATATCACTTATGCATTTTTAAAACTTGATTTTGCAAAAGCTTTTGATTTAATTGATTAGGAGTTTCTAAAGGATATATTATTGGCTCAGGGTTTCAATATTAGATGGGTGGGCCATATTATGTCTTTATTTAAAACTTAAAATTTAAGTATTATGGTTAACAGTATATTGAGAAATAAAATTCAATCAAAACATGGTATTAGGCAAGAAGATACATTATCACCTCTTTTGTTTAATGTAGCAGTGGACATTTTTGCTAGAATTATCAAACTAGCCACCAGTAATGGGATATTATACAATGTTGGAAATGAAATTACGCATAATGGCATTTCCATTCCACAGTTTGTGAATGATACCATAATTTTACATCACACTCACCTAGACATATTATGTAACACCCTGTATTTTTACAATATTATTTAGAATAATTAATTGGGTAAATTAAATAAATAATGTGGAGATTAATAAGTTGATAATTGATTGGCTAAGGGTAGCCGTATCATGTTAATGTGCAAACTAAAATGAAATAACCTAAGCTAATGTGGTAGGATGTGAGAAGGGCGATATGGGAAATGGGTGGAGCTTATACCCTAAATTTTAGGAGATAGATTGCTCACGTTTATTTCATTTTACTCAAACAAAAGATACTAAGGCTGACCACCGTTATCATTCTCAAGAGGAAAATAAAGTTAGGAATCAAGAGAAGGAAGATAATCAACTTTATCAACATCTAATCATACATTTTATATCTCAAAGCTATGGTGAATAATCACTACATCCCATTTTCTTTTAGTTTTCGATTTCAAAATTAGATTAGAATTTTTTTTGCAAGTACCATGTTTTGATGAATAAACTTATATGTATGCTTGTTGATGAATTATATATGTTCATGTTAAATTTTTATGATATGTTTGACATGAAAACCCTATTTAACGACATCAAATGCCTTGAAAATTTAAATATAGGTCTAAATGATATTTTAGAGATGGGTTTCGATTCTCATAATTTTTTGAATTAATATGGATTTTATATTAATTTTCTAGTGAAAGAAATTATTTATTGGGTTATAAATTATTTTCGGCTAAATAATAATTATTTGGGTTTGAAAATTTTATATGTTAGACAACATAGTAAAATAGATTTTTTTTAGGATTTTTTCAAATTTTTTCTAAGTGTTTTGATGAATATATATAATTATTTAAGGTATGAGACTTAAATGTTTTATATATTTAATTAAGTAGAAGGGGCATTTTGTAAAACAAAATAATTATTTAAATTTGAAAATAGTGGCAGCATATTTTTGAAAAGAATTTGTTAACCAATGAGGATTTGACAAAGAAAGTCAGTTTAGTTGAAAAGTTATCATTTTTAAGTTAAAAACAAAGAAATCCTACTTTTAGCATGTTTCAGCCTATTATAGCAGTAAACCTTCCGACCCAGACCTTCCGAAAAGGTCGAGAGGTTCAAAGCTTTCGACAATGTCAAACCAATGCATATGGTATCAAGTTACTTGGTACATAATGAATTGGACAAGGTCTGAAGGTTCTTAGTCGGAAGGTTAATGACCAAAGAGATTAGGGTATGTTTGTTTTATAAACAAAAATTTTCGCCTGCTTTGCTTTTGAATAAGACCTTTTGACTTGGTTGCCTCCAACTAGGTCAAATGTTTAAACAAAGGTTTTTAAAACCTTTCGACATATTCAAAAGGTTACTGCTGCTTTGTTTTGTTTTGAACCGTTCGATAAAGACGAAAGGTTTAAAACCAACCACTTCTCCCAATGCTTTCGAAAGGAAGCTTTCGACTTAGGTGACTTATTCTTGTTTTATAAATTGAAGTATAACCCAAAACTTTCAAAAGAGTTGTTTTAAAGGATATTTTAAAGCTTTTGAAGCAGATTTTTCGACTTAGTCGAATGGTTGCTTCCAAATACTGTTACTACTGGGGTTGATGAGGAAACCATAACTTGGGAGGAGTTTAGGAGAAGGTTTTCATAAAGATTTATGTCTGTAATGGCATATTCAACGTTGGTGAGGAAGTTTGTAGAATTGGAACAAGGAGATATGTACGTCTTAGATCATGCGAGAAAGTTTAAGGAGTTGGCCCGATATGGGTATGCATTGATAGACACCGTGGTCAAGAGGAATGAAAAGTTTATAAGGGGCTTAAGGACAGAGTTGATAAGTGCCACTTTGCCGCATTTGAGAGATCCTAGCGATGCAGTGGTTGAAATGGCATTAAGATAGGAAGAGGCATTGCCTTGCTTGGGGAAGAATATGAAGGAGGCCCAGTTAGGACAGGACCTGAAAAAGAATGCTTAGAAAGGGGGTGCATAGAAGAAAGGAAAGGCTGAAATGGTTTGCTATAAATGCGACAAGAAGTGACACTATGCTAATGAGTGTCGAACCAGTAAAGGAAAGGTAAAAAAGGCTGGTGGAAAGAAGAATGTTAGATATTTTAATTGTGATTAGATCATTCATTACAAGAACAAGTGTCCAGAGCCTACAAGAGAAGGAAAGGGGCAAGTTTATGCTTTGGAGCCCACAACCTCAAGGCCAGTTGTGCAGGACAAAGGGAATGTTGTTTTGAAAGGCTCGCTGCAGATTCACGATATGTCTATTAACATTCTATTTGATACTGGAGCATCTCATTCTATTGTTTCTCGATGTTTGCTCCTTAAGGGTTGTAAATCCGATAGGGAGGTATGCAACGCTTGGGATGAGGTGTGACCATTTAGAGTTTGATTTGCTAGGCCATACTTTTGAGTGTTGTTTGCATGTGTTTGACTTTAAGGGATTTGGGATCATCCTTAGGATGGATTGGTTAAGTAAATATGATGCTAGGATATTTTTCCATGATAGGAAAATATCACTTGGTCACCTGGATTATAGTGATCAGATGGTTTATACCGTAGAGAACCCTAGTTGTGAAACGAATGCTTTATTGGGTACTATGGAGTTGGAGGATGAGTTACATCAAGTATTTGTATTTAGAGAGTTTACAGATGTGTTTAAGCCGGTAACTGGGTTGCCACCGAAATGAGCCATTGAGTTTCGGATTGATTTAATGCCTGGAGCAGAACCGGTGAGTAAACCGCCAAGTAGAATGGCTCCCAACGAGATGAGAGAGTTGAAGGTACAATTGGTGGATTTGGAAGGCAAAAGTTTTATCCGACCAAGTAGTTCGCCATGGGGAGCTGCCGTTGTATTTGCTAAGAAGCCTAACGGATCATTAAAGCTGTGTATCGATTATCGTAAGTTGAATGAGAAGACGATAAAGAACGGATATCAGTTGTCGAGAATTGATAATTTATTCGATCATTTAAGTGGAGCCAAGGTATTCTCTCATTTGGATTTGGCGATGGGATTTCATCAGCTTAGAGTGGCAAAGGATAACATTTCTTTGACGACGTTTAGGTCAAGATATGGATCATATGAATGGTTAGTTATGTCCTTCGGACTAACTAATGCGTCGACAATCTTTGTGGATTTGATGAATGGGATTTTCCGAGAGCACTTGGATAGATTTGTGCTGGCCTTCATAGATGAAATTTTGTTATACTCTAAGGATGAGAAGGAGCATGAAGTTCATCTTTGAGTTGTACTCGAAATGTTGAGGGAGCATCCGTTGAATGCTAAGTTTTCGAAGTATTATTTTTGAAAGAAGGAAGTGAAGTTCCTTGGTCATGTCGTCTCAGAGAAAGGGTTGTCTGTAAATCCAACTAAGATTGAGGTGGTGAATAATTGGAAGAGACCCGAGATGGTGACCGAGATTAAGAGCTTTCTTGGATTGGCTGGGTATTATCGAAGGTTTGTAAAGGATTCTTCACGGATAGCTACACCGATGGCTAAGCTTACGTGAAAAGATGTGAAATTCATATGGACTGATAAGTGTGAGGAAGCATTTCAGACCTTGAAACACTTATTGACCCTTGCACCGGTGTTAGTGGTTCCAGAGGGGAATCAAGATTTGGTTGTTTATAATAATGCATGTGGAACTAGATTGGGACCGTGTTGATGAAAATGGGTAAAGTGATTGCTTATGCTTCTAGACAGCTTAGACCACATGAAGCTAGGTATCCAACACATGACTTGGAGTTAGCTGCCGTCATATTTTCTTTGAAGGTGTGGAGGCATTATCTTTTAGGAGAGTGACTTGAGCTTTATACTGATCATAAGTCATTGGAGTACTTTTTCTCTCAGAAGGAGCTGAACATGAGACAGCAGAGGTGGTTGGAGTTTATTGCTGCTTATGATTTTGGAATTGAGTACACACCTAGAAAATGAAACAAGCTGACAGATGCACTTAGCCGGAAACATCAGAATGCGGTATTGGCTATGATTGCCGAGTGGGAAGATTTAAAAGCATCATCATCTTGTAGTGTGCAGTTTAGATCCGGGGAAGGTTCTAGTACCAGAAGTGTCGTATTGTCTTGTTTAGAAGTTAGACCGGTAATGATCGAGAAGATAGCTTCTAAGCAAGAGGAGGATCCAATTTTGGCTAAACTGATCAAAAGGTTGAGAGAAGGAATGGAGAGCGATGACCTCAGCCTTGACCAAAATAGGTGGTTGAGAAAGAAACAAAATTTGTGTGTTTCGAATGCAGAAAACATAATGAATGAAATTTGGCATGAGTGTTATCGTCCGACGTTCACTATCCATCCAAGAGGAATGAAGACGTATCAGGATATGAAGAGAAGTTTCTTCTGAGAAGGTATGAAATGGGACATTGGTGTATGTGTTAAGCAGTGCTTGAATTGCCAACAGGCAAAGGCTGAACACTAGAAGCCTAGTGGATTGCTTCAACAGTTAGAAGTCCCATTATGGAAATGGGATTCTATCTTTATGGATTTTATTAATGGGTAATAGAGGGAATGAAAGCATATGGATCATAGTAGATAGACTGACTAAGAGTGCCCATTTCATTCCGGTAAAGTCAACTAGGACAGCACCTATTTCGGCGAAGTTGTTTATGAAGAATGTAGCCAGACTGCACGAGATTTCTAATAATACTGTCTGTGATAGGGATTCTTGGTTTACTAGTGAGTTCTGAAAAAGTCTATAGGAAGTTTTAGGAACCAAGCTCAACATGAGTACCGCTTACCATCTGCAGACCGATGCACAAATGGAAAGAGTTAATAAAATCTTGGAAGATTTGTTAAGAGCTTATGTATTGGATTTCGGGGGATCATGGAAGGACCATCTTCATCTAATCGAGTTCTCATATAACAATAGTTATCAGACTAGTATTGGGATAGCATCGTTTGAAGCTTTGTATGGAAGACTATGCAAGTCTCTCGATGTTGGTTAGAGACCAGGGATAGATTGATTCTTAGCTCGGATATGGTAAAGGAAGCTGCGAAGAAGATTGAGTTGATCCGAGTTAGGATGAAGGAAGCTCAAGCTAGGCAGAAAAGTTATGCTGATAGAAGAAGAAAAGATTTGGAATTTTCTATCAAAGACAATGTATTCATTAAGGTTTCACCAATGAAGGGTGTGATTAGATTTGTGAAATCAAAAAAATTAGTGCCTAGATTCATTGAACAATTCCGCATCGCTGAGAGGATCGGGAAACTCACTTATGGAATAAAGTTACCAGTAGTTTAACTGGAGTCCATGATGTTTTCCATGTTTCTTATCTTAGAAAATGTGTTAGAGACCCGGAGACTACCATAGCACCTACAGTGTAGAAGATTTAGTTGTAGAAATGGATTTGACCATAGTTAGAAAGCCGATTCAGATTGTGGCCAGAGATGAGTAGAAGTTGAGGAATAAGGCAGTCAAGTTAGTAAAGGTTCGGTGGAGTGACGATGATAGAGATTGTACTTGGGAGACAGAGAGCAGAATTAGGGATACTTATCCTAACTTGTCTGATGGTATGTTTTACCTTTGATTGTTTTATTATGTACCTTATCATAATTTTAAGGACGAAATTCTTTAGGATGGGGGTCTATAACACCCTATATTTTTACAACATTATTTAGAATAATTAATTGGGTAAATTAAATAAATAATGTGGAGATTAATAAGTTGATAATTAATTATCTAAGGGTAGTCGTGCCATGTTAATGTGCAAACCAAAATGAAATAACATAAGCTAATGTGTTAGGACGTGAGAAGGGAAATATGGGAAATAGGTGGAGCTTGTACCCTAAACCCTTAGGAGATAGATTGCTCACGTTCATTTCACTTTACTCAAACAAAAAATACTAAGGTCGGCCACTGTTATCATTCTCAAGAGGAAGATTAAAGCTAGGAATCAAGAGAAGGAAGATAATCAACTTTATCAACATCTAATCTCACATCTTATATCTCAAAGATAAGGTGAATAATCACTACATCCCATTTTCTTTTAGTTTTCGGTTTTAAGATTAGATTCGAAATGTTTTTGCACGTATATTCCATGTTTTGATGATTAAAGTTATATATATATATATATATGCTTGTTAAAGAATTATTATGTTCATGTTAAATTTTTATGATATGTTTGACATGAAAACCCTATTTAATGACATCCAAATGCCTTGAAATTTAAATATAGGTCAGAAATGATATTCTAGGGATGAGTTTCGATTCTCATAATTTTTTGAATTAATATGGATTTTATATTAATTTTCTTGTGAAGAAATTTTTTTATTGAGTTATAAATTATTTTCAAATAAAATAATAATTATTTGGGGTTGAAATTTTTATATGTTAGGTAACATACTAAAATAGATTTCTGGGATTCTTTTAGATTTTTCCTAAGTGTTTTGGTGAATATAAAAAATTATTTAAGGTATGGGACTTAATTTTTTTTTATATTTAATTAAGCAGAAGGAGCATTTTGTAGAAAAAATATTTAAATTTGAAAATAGTGGCATCACATTTATGAAAAGAATTTGTTAACCAATGAGGATTTGACAAACAAAGGCAAGTTATGAAAAGTTATCCATTTTAAGTTAAAAATAAAAAAAAATCATACTTTTAGCATGTTTTGTCCTATTATAGCAGTAAACCTTCCGACCCAGACCTTCCGACAAGGTCAAGAGGTTCAAAGCTTTCGATAAGGTCAAACCAATGCATATGGTATCAAGTAACTTAGTACGTAACGAATTAGACAAGGTCGAAAGATTCTTAGTCGAAAGGTTAGTGGCCAAAGAGGTTGGGATATATTTTTTTTTATAAACAAAAGGCTTTCACCTGCTTTGTTTTTGAATAAGAGCTTTCAACTTGGTTGCTTCCGACCAGGTTAAATATTTAAACAAAGGTTTTTAAAACCTTTCGACACAGTCGAAAGGTTACTGCCGCTTTGTTACCTTTTGACAAAGACGAAAGGTATACTTGTTTTAAAACCAGCCGCTTTTCTCAATGCTATTGAAAGGAATCTTTCGACGTAGGTGACTTACCCTTGTTTTATAAATTGAAGTATAACCCCAAGCTTTCGAAAGAGTTGTTTTAAAGGATATGCTTAAAGCTTTTGAAGCAGAGCTTTCAACTTAGTCAAAAGGTTGCTTTTAATGACTTCGAAAGGTTTTAAAAGAAGGTTTTCCATTTGTTTTGAATTGAAACCAGTAAGCCTTTGATAGGTTTAAGTAAATAATTTCGAAAGGTTTTAGTTGAAATATTTCGAAAGGTTTGAAGATTGATTTCGAAAGGTTTAATTCAATGGTTTCGAAAGGTTTTGACTGAATGATTTTGAAAGGTTTGATGATTAGCCACGAAAGGTTTAAGTTCAATGATTTCAAAAGGTTAAAATGAGTGATTGCGAAAGGTTTAAATAAATGACTTCGAAAGGTTTATGTGAATGGTTTCGAAAAGTTTGAGATGGAAGGTTTTCCAAGGTCTTTTAAGGCAATGTTTTAAAGATATTTGAAAGAAGTATGTCCAAAGTTTTATTGTTTTTGAAAAGTTTGATTTTGAAAGGTTTGATATTTGAATTTGAAATAGATGATTTCAAAAGTGTAGAAAGAGGTTCTTACAAATGGTTAAGCGTTTTCATCAACAAAACGCTGAGCAAAGAGAATATATAACATGGTGATATGATTTTGAGCAAAGTACAAATATTATATACTATTCCTTAAGTGAAAATGAGTCAGATATTAGAATACCAGATGTGACTAGTATGGGGTTGTGCCCTATACATTAGCTATTAGCCTCAGCTAATTGTTGTCCAAAATACTAGTGTGTAGGGCTTGGTCACAGGTAGACTAAAATTATGATTACACACCGAAAGAAATATATGTTGTACATAGATAGGTTATTGGTGATCCTGAAGAACAACTAGGATCGGGAAGACCTGGGAGATAATGAAGTTAGGGACAAACTGTCCAAAAGTGAAGTATTTAATAGATAGTTAAGGATTGATAATCCAGAAGAAGAATACCTAACAGGTGTTAGGTTAATTTTGGTTATATTGTCTGGTAGGCCCGAGTCAGCCAAAGGTTAAAAGTTATCGAAACAAAACTTATGTATTTAATCAGATAGTTCATTATTGCCTGAGATTTATATATGTTTACATAATGATTAATTTACATTATTTAACCATTGTGGATGTAGGAGCATGGTATATGGTTTTATAAAAGGTTTTGCAAAGATATGTTTTAAATGGATGTTAGTAAGAGAAAACCCGTTCTGCTAAGCGACGTGGTCTCACTTAACATGTTTAACTGGGATGTATAGTATTATTCATACCTGGCTTTATGTCTGACTCGAAGTTTATGTTTTCTTCCTTAAACTCTCTGGTGCTCAAAATTAATTTGAGTAGGTTGAGGGATTAAGGTCTTTTTCAGGTTTAGTAGGATGACGAATACGGCTACCGGAGGCATGCAGAAGGCAAACAGATAGCAATTTAGGATTTGCAGTTCTTGTTATGTTTAATGTATTTCCATTTTGATTTTATTAGGTCTATTATGATCATATGACTCTGATCAACCAAAGGAGTATCATCATATACCGTTCTTGGCGTATTTTATAATAACTATATTTTATTTGTGCCCGGGAATGCTTGGGGTTATGTGTTGCGAATGTGAGACTTTTGGCTTTGAAATGTAATTAAGTAAAAGTGGTTTTTGAAATCCATGTTTTGTTTCATATTCAAGTGCTTCTGATATTATTGATACCATTAACATAACCGTATTTAGTCACCGAAAGAGATGACTGCAGCATCTATAGCGCTTATTTTTGACCCTCTAAATAGGGAATGTTACATATTATAGAACTTAAGTTTACATTTTATAGTTTTGAATTTCTCTATGGACTAATGATTAACTTTGATAAAAGTTTCATGTTAGTTTTAAATGATATAGGTAAAATAGAAAATCAAGTCGCTTGTACATTAAATTGCGAAACTACGAAATTTCACATAGAATATTTAGGATTTTTAATAAGACCGAAAAAACTCAAGCATGATTACAGATGTTAATAATAGATAAAATGAACAAAAGATTAATTAAATGGAATAGTAGATTTTTATCAAAGATAGGTAGGATAGTCCTTATTAACTCTATTTTGTCAACATTACTCATTTATTAAATGTCATTTTTATCACTTTGTAGAATTGGTAATTGACAAAGTAGATAGAATTAGGAGGGATTTTTCATGTAGTGATGATAATCCTAACAATAGTTCAAAATGTTTAGTTAATAGGAAAATAATATGTAAACCTAAAGAAGAGTGACGATTAGGTATTATAAATTTACATAATTTAAACACTTCTTTATTAGGAAAATGGATATGGAAATTTATAGATAATAACGAGTACTTAATCTAGTACTTATAATATACAACGTATTTCTGCTAATAATATAGATAATATATCACATTTTTAGAAATCTATAAAAATTACGATATTTATAAATTTGAAATCACTAATGTGCTATATTCAGGGGATAATACATCCTTTTGGCATTATAGTTGGATATTAGTAATTCTCCTTAAAGTAGAATCTAATGAACTTTATGAAATTTGTAGTTTTAAAAATGTGTTAACTTCAAAAAATATAGACCTAATTTAAATTTTCCATAGCAATTTAGTTTTAATCATACTTTATCTGAAAATACCTCATTAAAGTTTTCCTTATTTATGCTAGTTATAATATAACATTGATAATTAAAATGACATTAAAATATAAAGTTAGGATAATAATAAAATCTATACGGCGCACTCTTTTTATAAATTTCTTAATTTTTCAGATACAAAATTGAATATATTTAGATGTATTTGGAAAGGTAATACTCCACTCAAAGCTAAAGTACATATGCAGTTAATTATAGATGGATTATTAAATACTACGGAACCATTAAAAAGGAAAAATATAATTATTGATAATAGACTAGAAAACATTTCGCATTTATATTTTGAGTGTCATGTCACTAATTATATTCGTAAAAATTGTGTTAACATTTTTTACTTTAATATAATTAATAATGATATTAGTTTCGAATTATTTGGGAATAAGCTTAGATTTTGTTATGATGTATTTCATAGTTTATTAATCGATCCTATTTTTACTATATCATATGGGTATTTATGGTTTCAAAGGAATTAAAGGCTTTATAATAATATAAATACTCCAACGGACAATTTAATATATATATATATATATATATAATTACTTCGTGTTGTGTTAATTGGATTTCAAACTCTAGTTATAATAAAGGCAATAATATTAGTTTCAATGAATACCTTAAAAAGATTAAATCTTGTATTAATTTAGTTTAGAAAATTACAATACTCAAAGATAGAAATAACAATAGCACTTAAAATACCTTTTTAATTGACGTATATGCCAATTAATTCGACATTATATTAAGAAAATTAGTTAGATTTTAAAATGTTGCAATTCTGAAAATTGGTTAGATTTTAAAATGTTACAATTTTGAATATTGCATTTATCTCAAATCTTATGATATTTATTCTTGATAATAGAAAAAATAGTAATGAATCAAATTTAGATTTCTTGGACGCCTTTAATAATGACACATTTGATACTTCACTATTATTAGGATATTAGCCTTGAATCAGAACTCTCATTAATTTGTTTGTTATTATGTAGTTGGATTGTGTTATACTCTTTATTGTTTCTTGCTTGGTTTTAATCATAATATTGCTCATTCTATTGTTTATTAGACCAGTATATTTTTATTATGTACATATATGTGTGTGTGTATGTGTGTGCGTGCGCGCGCGCGCGTGTGTGCATAAATATATATGCATTGGTCTTACGCTTTTGGTTTTGTCTTTTTTGCAGCTTTAGATATACTCGTTGGACCGGAAGGATTTAGCGGATTATGAGGATAAGATCACTCATCTTATTTAATGAATTATAGAGTTGTATTATTTTATTATAGACCTTAGCTTTGTAGGATTTGGCTTTTCTTTTATCCTTTTTTCACATTATCTGGGGTGTGCAATTAAAGCGCTTAACAGGTCTATAGCGGAGATAAAGTGTGGGAATAACGAAAAAGAGTAGAGGTGCAAAAATCTTTATTATATATAAAACCAAATATTTAAAGTTAATATATTCTTATCCTCACATCATTTGTGTAGGAAAAAAATACTATTTAATCTTATATAGAAAAACTGAACAATTATTATGATTTATGTAGAGTAGATTTGGTCACTACAATGTATTTCTAACTTAAATTGAGCACTTGCGACTTAAAACTAGGATTTTACTGTAACTTTGTTGATTTGATTTAAATGAGAACTGGTAAAATCAACGCTCGTATATAAATTTTGCTAAAATGGGTGCTAAAAAGCCATGATTTAACGGGTGTGGTGGAAAATAGCGGGGCTTAAAGTGGATTTATTTTTTAATGTCGCATGATTGAAAAAACATAACGGTCAAAGAGCGCTATGTACTATAAATGGAATTTTAAATGACTTTAGTGGGGCTTTAACTACACTATTACAGGGAGGATATTGCTATCTGTCAAGCATGTTGACAATTCCTTTTCTAATGCAGAATAAAATACATGAGTGATCTCACCTTTTAATAGAAGAATCACTCATTTCTCTCAATATATATAATGAGAATACCTTCGTTTGAAGCATTTGAAATTACGTATATACCCTTGATAGTTATGGTATTAAATTTTGGAAAGTTCTGTCATTTTATCCTTATGTGCCACCAAATACTGTATCTTTCTGTAATCCATCAACAAATTCGCATGTACCGTGGAAATATCATACATCTTCATCTTCTTTTTGAATGAACAAACTACAGTGATAGATTATAATCTTTGATTCTTAATGAAGGTGTGTTCTTAACTTATTTCTAAATTAAAGCTTTCATTCTACTTAACTTTTGGTAAAGGTGATGACACAATCAAATGCATGAATTTTTGGTAATTAACTATTGATTAAAACGTGCAAATATGCCAAATATTTTATCGCTAGTTTACCGAATCATGGTTTTCACCGTTTACTAAATCAAACAGGGTCAATGATTTGGATCAAATTGTGATATGTTGTCAAGTAAGTTACTATAATAATCAATTGCCGAACATATCAACTTCAAGGTAAGTTTGTTCTTATGCTTATTCTTAAAGTTGGACACCGCCATCTAGAAGCACGTAATTTGTTACCATGTATTCAAGTGCACATAACTATTTGATCAAATTATTGAGCAAAACTTAACATCATGTTCAACTCTCATTTCTTTAAATTTTCAAAACTTAATATTTTACATGATCGTTTCTTTTTCTCGAATATTATCTCTGAATGAATTTCCATTATTACTTCTACTTGCATATTTGTATTCTATAAATGTTCATGTTGTGTTACATTTGGATTAGAGTATGTGAGTGTTTCACTTTTTACTACAGAATTAGAGTTTCGATAGGGTGCATTATGCTCTATATATGAACTACATGCGGTAATAACACCTATAAATCAAAAGAAGTTAGGCATGGTACTATTTGTGCATGGCCTTTATGTCATTTTTCCTTTTATGTTGGTTGGAGATTGTATCATCATTGAAATGGATGTCCGTGGGTGCGGCGCAATGAAAAGGAGGCTTGGGTTCTGATAAAAAGACGCAGGTTCGATTCCTACCATGCGCTTCCCTATCCTATATAAATTTACCTGGGGGTATGGGGACTTAGATCAACGGACGGCTTTACTATACCCTCCTCAGGAGTGTACCGGCCTACCGAGTTCTCCTGGGTTTTCAAAAAAAAACATTGAAATGGATGTCTTGTTATTTTCAAGGTTACAAACAAAATGTCGCTATAATGAATTAAAAGGGCACAGGTTATAATGAATCAGATGAGTTGTATACTTGCAAGTAGAACTCAAAGAAAATTATATGCAACGAATTAATAACTCTTGTATAAATAAAATGATTACAGTTGTCAATAACTATAAAATAGACAAAATGCTAGTAGATTATGGCTTACAGTAGTGGAAGACACCTTGGCTACGTTGTTGTTGGTAAGTCACCTACAATCTCCGGTACATGATATTGGTGAACAAGTAAATTATAGTCATGTCGTCTAATTATAGACTTTCGTATTGTTCTTAATATTAAATAAAAAACTACAAATATTTTAGTCAGTGTGATATATTTTGTAAATTCAGATCTTTTGGTATTACCAGCTTTGAAAAAAAAAACAATCTCATGATTATAATATACATGCCATGTATTTTTTCCTTTGTCATATGGCTTCAGATATTTGATGATGGATTCAGTTTTAAACATGTAATCAAAAGATGCTGAAACCATAGAATATACATTTTTTTTCAAAAAAAAAAACCCATCATTATTGTAACGACCCGCTATTTTGGACCATTCAAATCGACAATAAAACCATACATATCCGACTTGAATAATTCAAAATACCGAATTTTTAATTAAAATTTGGCAAAACTTAAAATATACAATAAATAAATCAATCACAGATCACAGAGTAATATAATGCAGCGGAATAGATAAAGAATAGTAGTTCATGAAGCTACTATATACATCAGAGTTAGAAATAAAATACAACCGAATAGTTCAAATGCAGTGAAGTCTCCAATGAAACAGATGACTTCTCTGAACCAATCAACTGGAAAGGCTGGAATCTGAATCGATTGTTGGATCTCCAAATGAAACTTCGAACTCCAACTGTGAGTCTCTAATGCTGTATCACTCAGTCTGACCCGAGCGTAAAGCAAAACACAAAACACTCGAGTCAGGATTAACATTCTTATATCGATAAATCCAACTCAAGTGAAATATCAACTGAAATACAAATAACTTAAAGGATGTTTGGAATAACCATCCTCTAAGGGTCCATGGAACTATCTACAAGGTAGAAATATACACTATAACACCGTGGTCATTTCAGCTTAATTTATACTTCAAAACCAAATACCATTTCACTTCAAATATCTCTATATTTCCCAAAATAGTATTTATATATATTAAATAATTTATACAATAAAGTATTTTCAATTCCCTCAACTTAACAAATCGTTTCAACATCAACCCGACCTTCCCATTTAAATTAAATTCAATCTCAATTTATCAATTTAAATTCAACTCAATTCCTAAAATAAACACTTCAATTTATCGATCTCAAATTCGGATTTGTAATCACAAAAATACCCCTTTATATTTCAAAACTTTACGTATTCAACGTTTCAACTAAATTTTTATTCAACTTAGTTTTCTAAATAATAAATTCAAATTTGGTTCAACCTAAATTTCACTTTAATTCAATTTAGTTGCTAAATAACAAATTCAATTACGTTGATTTCAAATACAGATCCAAATCTCAACATAAACCATTTAAATTCCAATATAATTCAAGGCTTTAATATTTAAATGTTCTATATAACAGTTTCATATCGATCTCGATTTAACCTCATTATTATTTAGTCTTGAAATACTCCCTTATTAGATTCAATATCATTTAAGTAACCTTAAATTACATTTTACTCAATATTTTCTTTAATTTTATTAAACGTGAAATATTCATTAAATCACTTAAATCAAGAATCCAATTACAAAATCATACCTTTAAATTTTCCATTCAATAATTTCAAATCGATTTAATTAAATAAATCCTTATTTAAATACCATTTTTAATAAACCTAAATTTATCTCCCAATCTTAATTATTCAACTTTTTACAACGGTAAATTTTGAAATATAAATCTTAAATAATACTCAAACATATTATATGGATTAAATCAATCTCAATAATATTATTATTAAATCTATATATAAATTTCCATTTATATATAATATTTTAAGAACCAATATTTATTAAATCCCATATATTTCTTTTCAACTTTAGAAATTTATTTTCAAAATATTTACATGGACCAACGGTGTCTGTATATATTTCCTATCATATAGTCAAGTGCTACGGATATTTATCATTTCAACCCGTACACTAAATATATATGGGTGGATATCATTTCAACCCGTAATCCCAAATTCAATTAAATGAAAATCGCTTGGGTTTATCATTTCAAACCATAACGATTTTCTCCTATTCTAAAGTCCGTTCGGGTATGTATCATTTCAACCCATAATGATTTCTATACTAACAGGGAACTTGCAGAGTGATAACAGATATGAAAATAATAATAAAAACAGGCATATATCATCAAAATAAATATAAACAATAGGATATGGTGTCATATCCCATAAGTGAACAGTTATACATATATAACAATTTGAATAACTGCACCCTCATATTTCAATTGTCATTTCAATTGAAATCAAATTTAATAAATAAAAGAACGTTAATCGTGAGTGATTGCTCACCTTTCGAGGTTAGAGAGATAGACAATGAAGTTGAGTTACGAAACCCAAGCACGAATCTCAAAGCAAAGTAAGATCAGCACGAATCGACGACCAAAGCTGGTAAAAGAAATCGATGGGAACGGGTCAAATTAGCTCGATAGAAATTTAGGCGAGATGTATTTTTATATTATTATCCTCCTTAAACCCAAAATTCAAATTAGAGTATATATACATTTTATATACAGGAAAATAGGCGCAAGGAAGAAGTTGCGAAAAAATTAGTCTCAGGGACAACAAGTTTGCTTTTTAGTCTGAAGGACATTTGCTAGTGTAAACAGAAAATGATAATTACAACTATCATTCTGTGATTTACACTAAAAAGTGTCATTCAGCCTAAAAAACAAACTTCTTGTCCCTAGAACTAAATTTTTCTGCAACTTTTTCCTTAAGCCTAAATTCCTCTTTTATATAAGTCTTAAATTAAATACATTTATTGAAATTAAACATATACAAAAAATCAAAACCAAATTCACTCTATCTTATAGTATATATGTTATATTTGAAACATCAATATCTGAAACTAAATGTACATAACCAAATTAACATCCAAAGATATACATAACAGTAAATAATGTAAGTTTAAAGAAATCTAATAGTTTAACCAAATGCAGACTTCCTTTACAAATAATATACTGTAATTATTATTATTATTATTATTTTATTTTACCAAAATTAAAAATATGCTAACACAATGCTAGTAGAAAAATGGAGAAAGGATGCTTATGCTTACCAATATTGACATGCAAACCTATATTTTATATGTACAATAAAGTGTGTACAAACAAACCTTTATATGGGCTGCTATATACATGTTTAAAAAATGTTATATTAACTTGTATACATATTATATTTTAAACAACACCTGACAATAGGTGAAGGTAAAATATATATATATATATATATATATATATATATATATATATTAACTAATACAAACCTATAAAGCTCTAAAATGTATATTAGTATATCTATACAGCCAACCCAATATGAAAATATGTACCCATGCAAATATCTAAAGTTTTTAGAAACGATACTTAGGCTTATATATATAAAATAAAATAATAAAATAACTTACGCACAAAAAAAAAACACAATACTTAATGAGACAAACGCACAAGTTGTATTACCTTTCAAGATATCATATATATATGTGTGTGTGTGTGTGTGTGTGTGTGTGTTAAAAGTTTTTTGCAAGGCAAAATGGGTGACAATGTGAGATACGGCTGCGTGTAAGAGTGTGAAAGAAGAGAGAGGGTGGAGAAAGAAAAATTGAGGAGAAGAAAGTGACAGTAGATCCTTGCTTTACCAAAAAAAAGCTTATAAAGGTGAAATAAAATGAGCCGTAAAAGAATTAATGAATACAAAAAAAACGTATAATTCAAAACGGTGTGGGCCTCAGGTAAATATACATTCACATCTTTTTTTGACATATATAAAACGTATGAAAAGCTTTAAAATGAAACGGCTATAAATTAATTATTATTATAAAACGTTTTAAAGTGACTAGGGAAATAAATATATGGAAGTTGATAAAGGAGAATGAAGAGACCCAAAAATGGAATGACAAATAATAATTTTGAATTAATGGAAAAAAGTAACAGCTGGCATAACTCAAAGTTATAAAGACAGAGGAAAACGCTTTGCACAATTCAAGGCGAGCTTTCAAATTTTTTTGAATGTTTTATAACTTTCCAGCTGTAGTGAAGAAAATGGAATTTTAAAGGCAAAATAGTGACCGTTCCAATTAAATGAATATAAAACGTATGCATGTTTTGTACATTCATACTTTCAAAATGGTATGACGTGGCAACGGTTGAATTTCAGTAAAAAATGAAATAAATGTGGGAAATGAAATAAATAGGAATGAACCGCATTTTTCCAAAACGAAACGTATGCAACAAATCAGCAAATAAATAGAAACGTGCAGGGAGATGAGTGAAATAAATAGAAAATGTTAAAATATAAATAAATATAACATACATGAAAAGGACAACGAGACGGTTTAGAAATTAATAAATGAGAAACGTATATCTCTATACGTTTTAGTTTCACAAAGGACAGAAAATTTTATCAAAAGTTATAAAGAGTTAAAAGCATTGAAGCGTGGTTTCCGCTGAAATTTATTTTATTTCCAACTGAGATGAGAGAGAAAGGGAAAAATTTCAAACAAATGAATATATTCCAAATGAATGTAATATAAACGGTCATGGTGTGGTTCATTAGAAAATTTAATGCAATTTATAATTGTGTGAGCTGTACGTAGATTTAAGGAAAAAAAATAAAAGCAATTAAGGGCTTGATTTAATAGTACGTTTCAAATTTGAAAAGAAAAGAGAAGTAAGTGTTGAAATTTTGATTTCAATTAAATGATCGCGTGAATGAGCAAATAGCAATTAACAAATAGCAGAAATAGATAATGGAATATATGGTAGAAAAGGAATAAATGAAATGTGAATGGATAGAATGCAAATTGAAACGGCAGAGAATTAAATATAAGGTGGAAAGGTGTGGCAACGCTCACCCATAGATTTAGCTAAAACCTTTAAAAGAAATTTAATATGGTATGAGTTGTACGGTTTCAAATTTGAAAAGTAGATAAATCCAAGTCACAAATTTCAGCATCGATGACGCACGTTTTTATTGTTTCCGTCGCGTATCGGATCTCAAAATACAGAAATAAATATACCGTAGTGATCAGTACAACGTGACGATCAAAATAGTACATAGATATTCGTGGTACGATTGAATTATAAAAATTCGAATTTTCACTAGTAGAAAAAATGTAGTAAAAACGCAGAAAATAAGATCGACGGAGCTATAGAAGTCCAAATTTTAGAAAACGAAAAATGACGTCTCAGTCAGAAGATGATTTAGAATTTTTCTATGTAAAAATATTCAGGTCTTGAAAATAAACTAAATATTAAAACTTTATTTAATTATACGTAAACTAAATAACTTTATTTCAAAATATTATTATTAAAATTTCTCAAAATCCAAATTAAATACGTTATAAAACCAATTAAAAATTAATAAAATTTTATGGGTCGTTACAATTATACTTAAATGCAACTAAATAATTATAATTATGAGTTTCTGAAGTACTTGGTTGGTGCAAAAAAACTTAAAATGTGTTCTATTATCATGTATTGTTATAATTTTCAATGAAAAAAAAGAATATATGTCGCGTGTTTTTTTGCAATAAAAAGAAGTTACTCTTTTTTCTTTGCACACATCCAATGGACGAGCCATACATACTGGTATATATATATATTCAAAATTATTTAAATAAAAAATATATAGTTTATACATGTGTGTGTATTTGTAACATTATATATATATATATATATAAGTATATAAACATACATTTGTATATTTGATGAGCTAACGTGCTCATTGCGGTGTAAATCCCAACATTTATACACTAACATGTTATACCTCACACAGATTGATAGCAGACACACACACAGACACATATGTATGTATGTATATGATACACGTATATATAAAATATAACATTAAATTAGATAGTATTAAATCAATTTATAAATTTAAATAAAATAAAGATTTTATTTAAAAGAAATTCAGAAATGTTCTAAATAAATTAGACTTCATAGGCCCAATAAAGACCCAAACTATTAAAAAAATTTGAAATTCACGCATTATTTTTGCTGCGGGCTGACTCGATTCCAACATGTTTAAGCCTCACTTTTTCTGTTGATTTTTTTTAATTTTAGCTATTGATGTGGACCGTTCGACTCAAATATCCGCATCCTAATGAGCTTGGATGAGATGAGTTTCAATATGTTGTAGAGCCTTTTATAGCTCCTTTGGACATCTCTGTAGCTATTCATATTTTTCACTTCCTCATCAGTGACTAGACGAGGTTTTTCTCTCATCGTTGCCATTCTCCATTTCTATCTTCAGCTTTTTGTGGCTACCATTCTGCTTTTTTATTTCCTTTCATGCTTATTAATTTTTTTCTAGGTTTTTTGGTAGTTGTATGGGTTCATGGGAACTAGCCACTTACAAGGCCTGTTGGTACCGACTTGGTAGCTCATTTTTTAAGTGCAAAAAAGCTACACGAGTGCTTTTTTAGGGCACACTTCTAACTTTCTCAGTGATGGCATTTGCTAACACCAGATTGCTTGTTGTTTGATTATCCTTATGGACTGCATTCTGATTGGGTGCATTGGCGTTTCCACGTTCCAACTGGTGTTGTTCTTTAAACTAGGAGGCATGTTTGAGAAAAATGTCTCCCCAAAGAAGCACCAAAATATTTTTCCAAAAACTGGACTTTGATGTAGAACTATGAATATGGACGCATATAACATAATTGTTGTTTTTGAGATTCAGTTGATTTTTAAAGAGAAAATCATGGACAAGATATACAAAAAAGGAAAGCAATGAAGTAATGAACATTAGAATTTATAGTGGCTCTGCCAAAACGTGTCTTGTCCATTATCCACTTTTATTATTCCATATAGATTAATAGTAATGATTAGATACAAGAAATGATGATACAGTGCTCAAAAGAAAGTAATGTATAGTTCTTGGAATTCATGTCAACTGGTCATGTTTAGCACACCTTGCTCTCTAAATTGTCTGTCACTATGATGAAAAGCTTAAGGTATTTATGGTAGTGAAGATATATAGGCTTTGGGCCAATTGTCCTACAAAAATAAGCAATTTTCTTATTTAACATGTTTTGGTAAGTTGTATTCGTCGGCCATGATTAGTTTGTTGACATTATTATTTGGTAGTGGTGTATCGACTAAGGATTTTTGTTTGGCATAAGCATATCGACCAAGCATTCCCGTTCGGTAGAACTTTTTTAAGGAACCAGAATTCTTGTTCGACATAAACTTTTCGACCAAGAGTTCTTGTTCGATTATCTACCGAATGGTTTACTTAACCTTGAAAATTTTTATTTTCATCTACGGGTACTTCTCGTGCAATGACGCTCCAATTACGGACTTCCCATCCATTTTTTTCTCTCAGCGTCTTTTCGTATTCCCTGTTCACTAGATGAAAATGCTCTGTAAGTTTTAGTACCTAGAATGCAATGTTGTAAGTAAATACCATATTGTAATTACATAGGATTTTATTAACATAACGTTTTAGCCACAGACACAAACCTTTTCTCACGTAGAATGCATGTACCACTCATGTTTTCCACCAATGCTATTTTTTTTTATTTCAACATCTTTTTTGTTGATTGCTTCCAATATAGCTTTAGCTTCAGCCAAAAATTCCTTTGAAAGAATAGACCAAGGACCTATAGTCTAATCTACTACTTAGAATACTTTGTATATGTAAACAAACCTTATATTTCTTCACCCTTCCTTGATTCCGTAAAAAAAAGTGCTAGAAACATTGCTAAAAATAGGCGTGGTGTATACGCAAATATGGTAAAAGTTGCAATGTACTGATGCAACGTAATGACAAACAAATTAATTAATAAAAGCATACCAATAACATGTTTTGCTAGTTTCTTAACCATCTGTCTACCCAAATGTCTAGACCGTGTCTTACTTGAAAAACTGCCATGTAAAGTTAGAAACAACGACACCAAAAAAAATTTATATGAAGATGATGTATAGCATAAATGCAATATCAAAACCGTAGCCCAAGAATTAAGCATGTCACATTGTACATTAACCATCTATAAGACCAACACAAAGAACTCGCAGATGCTGTGATGGATTTTAATGTAAGTACTTTGAAAAAAAATCGACATCCAAAAAACAAATTAATGCCATAAAAATATAAAAACTCGTAGAACACTTCTAACAATAAACATACATATAAAAACAAACAGTATACAAAAAAATAGCAGCTTATCGTTAAGTTCTAATTCATTCAACTAATGATCTTGTTTCAAAAAACTAAGCATTGACTTCATTAGTCCAAATAGATATAGCATTCCATTATGAACACATATCGTCATATAATGGTTGTATAACAACAATTATAAATGGGTTTTTAACACACAACAAAGGATCGATGTAAAACAAAATGAATATATCCAGCAGGGTAAAGTGCAAAAGGAAAATAAAACTAATTGTGGCACAATGTCATTGACAATATTAGATAATAAACATATAAAACATTTTACGGTATATCTTCATGGAAAGTACTAAATAGTGAACATATGCATGATACAATAAACAACAAGATGAAGGTTTTCTAGGATTTCAGGTTTGAAAGAAAAAGAAATGAATTATATAAATACATAAACGCACACATACACATGTATACACAGATATTGATATTTGAAAACCAAATTCAAATAAAAAGCAGGTTAAAAAAAAGCTCATACGATACAAATGATTTAGCTAGTTAGTAGATAAAAATGTTAATTTCATGATTCAAATCACATAGGTAGTAGAAATTAATATCATGGTTCAAAACCAGTCAACCTTTAAAAAAAAAAAAGAATTAAGCGTAGTTACATCAGGAAAACTCAGCATTATAATCATTTGAAGGTGGGGATATGTATGCTTTCACTATGGTCAAACTGAAATTGATTCGATTCCTAATATTACTAACAAACATGATGAAGCTAATATTACTAACAAACATGATGAAAAAATATGCCTGTAGTTTGTAGAGTATCATTGCTCACATATAAATGTAAGGATTTTTTTACTGTATACATTTAGTGTGAATTTTTCTAATGCAAATCATCAATGAATATACATATACATACATACATACATACATATATATATACATACATACATACATACATACATACATACATATGTATGTATATGTATGTATGTATTATAGAGTTGTTTTGCATCCATTTTGATTTCTGAAGCAACCTAAGGGAACAAAAGTAAAAGATTACACAGAGGAAGAATAGGATATTTTGAGAAGTCGGCCTAAGTTCTCCTCTGCAAACACGTTAATTGTTCCACGAGTCAGCCAACATTATTATAGGTTCAACAAATATAGTCAAATGCTATTAGTCTAGAGATGCTTAATTTGAAAAGCGCACAAAGAAAAATATAGATGGTTTAATTAATAACCACTGAAAAATATTATGGAAATATAATTTTATGTTGGAAGCATGCTTAAAGATAAAATAAAATGAACAAATAATTTAATTTTCATCTAACTATATATGTTACATCATCTTCCTTTTGAAGATTCTTTATCTTCATTAAACCTTTAAACGTAAGAGTTCTAAAAACCATATCCAACAATCGATTGACTTGCACTATTGTCCAAGTGGTTAAGTGATTCGACTTAGGTATGAAAGATCATAAGTTCGAAACTTGCATAGCGTGATTCGAACGTTTATTGACATGTGATATGTTGTCTCGGTGACATATTGTGTATAAAGTACCATTTCAAAAAAAATAAAAAACAGTCGATTGACAATTATACACTTCAAAGATGACATATGTGTTATTATTTCGAAAGCCTACTATGGAGACGAATTCTATGAATTATCAAAATTTTAACATAATCAAAATTTTAACATAACAAGAAAGCCATCGTCTCTGACTCCATTAAGGCTGCGTCTGGGTCTTTATATAATAATGCACATCATTCCCTATACAAAATGAGTATTTAAAGAGAAATTTGAATACTAAAAAAATAAAATTTTAAATTATTTGCTTTGGAAAATGAAGTTTTTGAAATGATTAATTACATAATTTATATGTTTAGAATCATAATTTTCCAATGCAATGGTTTTTTTAAATTTTTGGATTTTTTAGTCTGAAAAATAGTTTCAAATTTTTTAAACTTTGGATTGAAAAATTAATTTTCAAATTATTATATTATAAAAACTAAAATTTAAAATGCATGAATTTTCAAATTTTCAAATGTTAGACGTATGGCTTTTTACAATTTTGGATTTTCAAATTTGAGTCTTTTAAATTTTGGAATGTTGAAAGTTAAATTTAAATTTTGAATTTACTATAGGTTTAAATGTTAAAAATTTGAATTATTATAATTTGTAAATGTTAATGATGGTATAAATGGAAGAAATAATCATTCAGCTTTCGAAACTACTAACAAACAAAAATAAAATTTTGAATACTTCTAAATAAGAAGTTTAAATCAAAACATTGATGGAAAAAAATAGAATTATTAAAACGCCTGAAATTCCTCTTGATAAAATCTAATGTTTATAATCCGCAAAAGAAAGAAAAACGAAGGTAGTAAGGGAGGAAGGAAAGAAAAGAAAACATAAAATGCTTTTGATACTGTTTGAGAAGTTGCTTTTAAAAACTTTCTAACCAAAAAAATCCACGGATCAATTTTCTGACCATTTCACACATCACCTTTACAAGTTAATTCTGATAATTAGTTTTATATCAATTTATTATTGGCAAATTCTATTTCAACCCACAAAATAACTTAACGGCCCTTCAAAATTTAAATTTTTTTTGCAAACCCACATAATTACTTGGTAGCCTCTATTTGTTCCAAAATTACCCATAACCAATACCGAAAACATTTCGTATGCAAAAATAAAACTGCGGAAGACGCAAAACAATTCCTCATCGCGCCTGTTCCTCGCGCCTTCAACGTCGACAGCAACAAACGGAACAAGTATCAAATGCTAAAATGTTATAAAAAACAAACCGAACAACCATGCAGGATGACTACGGGATTAGTGTCAATACCACGCTGAAGTTCTGCATGTTTATGTACAGAATTATGCAGTATATTCGTGCGGTCATGCCACGAACCTAGTAGTGATTCTGTGTGGATTATCACCAATCTTCATAATTGACGACCTACGACTGCATTTTAAAAAAATTAAAAAAAATTCAATTTTTTTTTTTTGGAATTACTCACTATGATTGCGACCGAATATTATTCTCCTCTGTAGAATCCATCACCTGGTAGTTAAAAATGAATTTTTCTTCTTGAATGATTTGAAAAGTTAGGTTAGAATTATGAAGATTTTGTGTTTTAGGCTGTAAAACGTATGTAAGAAATAAAAAATTGAGAAAAACGCTTCCTAGAGGTATGAAATACGGGTCGAATAGAATTTGTCCATATTATTTAATAATATGAAGTGAGTCAATCAACAATTAGATCATTTGACGTAGGACCGGGATTGAACTGAATTCATGTGGGTATTGAAAATGAAATTGTGAAATTGAGCTGCACACAAACCCTAAATCATGAATTCTACGCACGTGAATCATCATTCTTAATACTTGTGTTAGTGACGGTAAGAGTTTAATTGATAGGTAACGAAACAAAGTTCAATTGAACAGTAGCGTTCGACAGCCCTTTGGTGTAGCCTGCTGTCCACCATCGTGAATCGAACAACAAAATCAAACGGTGAATAATCACCAATATATATGTAAACAAAAGATCCAGATCAACTAGTATCATTTTTTTCAGTTCCGATTTGATAACTTGAAATAATGAAAGACGAAGGATGTTCACATAATTTGAAATTGAAGATACAACGGTCTTTGCTGGATTATGAACCGCAACACAAACAAAATATAAACCACAGTCGAAATTGAATTTTGGAACCTCTGCTTCACCACTCACCAATGGATAATAAACTAAAGGGGCACATCACTATCCTATCCTATCATTTTGGTCTTAGCCACCCTACAGGTCTCACCCGTTATGATATAGAACATAGAACCTAAAGCAAACTCTAAGCCCTAAATCAACAAAACCAATGAAATTTCACAATTTTTTACAAGAACATTTGTTAGAATTAGCAGGGCAGAATATGCAAATTAACAGCACATAAAAGCTGCAATGTTATATTTATCCCAACTCAGAAAAACAGATGCTACATAAACACACTTCAGACTCGACATACACACACCATTACATAATTAACCAGCGACACCAGAAGGATCAAAACAAGTTGGGATTTGAAAAGCAAAACCTGGTACAGTAGATTCAACCATCAATCTTGATAGCCTTAACCTCAGGTTTCTTCACTTCTTCCTTGGGCACAGTGACGGTAAGAACACCATTCTCCATGGTCGCCTTCACTTGATCCATCTTAGCATTCTCTGGCAGCCTGAACCTCCTTAAAAACTTACCACTGCTCCTTTCTATCCTATGCCATTTGTCGTTCTTTTCTTCCTGCTCCTTGCTCCTCTCCCCGCTTATCTGAAGCACGTTTCCTTCCTCCACTTCCACTTTCACTTCTTCCTTCTTTATTCCCGGCATGTCCGCTTTGAATATGTGTGCCTCTGGTGTTTCTTTCCAGTCGATGCGAGTGTTGGCAAGAGCAGCAGTCTCGCTGCTCAAGGAGGTGCCACCTTGAATGTCTTTGCCGAATGGCCAGTCTTGGAATGGATCCCATACGTCAAGCGAAAATGGATCAAACACGTTGCTCCTTTGTCCAAAGATGCGTGGAATCAATGCCATCTTTAAGCGAACTGGATAAGGGTTTGGAATCGAAAAGCTTGGAATTGCGTCGATTGCTCTACTTGCGTATTATTCTCTGATGAGGAAACCTTCGCTAAGAATCGGATTATATAACCGATGAAATGGAGGCGCCTTGAATTCTCTGGAGAGGGCATGGATGTCGTTTTGAGGATATTCTCGAAGGAAATATGTTGTTTTCTTCTTGAAAGTTCTGGCGTTCCTTTGTACTCTTCTAAGAAGCTCTAAGCCACTTGCAAATTTAATGGGCTGATTCTTCCGGGAAAGTTGGGCCTTCGGGCCTAAACGTGTATTTTTTAAGCTGCAGCCTTAATCTTTAAATAAATTGTGTTAATCGTACTTCATGAGTTGAACTTATTTGAATATTGAACTTAACTTTTGAATATTATCAAGTTTGGATGAAGATTAAAGGTGAAATTGGATATGGTTGTATATGTTATTAGTTGTACCCTTTGATTTTCGTTACCGTTAGCGCGCTATCTTGCTTTTCTCCTTTTTAACAATAAAATAACAATTATACAAAAAATTTGTTTTATTATTCGAGAAATAAAATAAATTTATCTTTTTTTGTTAATATGAATATACCATGCATGTAGAAACCGATATACGTTGGTGATTTATTAGTTGAATTAACAAACATTATTTAATGGATTTTGTTTAAATAATTAAAATTTAAAATAGAGGAATTATGGAAAATGACAAACTTTGAATAAGAAAAATTAGACTAAAGAACATCAAGTTTAATTTTTAGACCGAAGGACAATTGTAGTAATAATCACATTATATTCGACATTTACACTATTCAAAATAATTATAAAGCAAGAATAAAATTAACGAGTTGTGTGCTGAAATTTCATTGATATGCATTTGCGAGCGGCTTATGCACTTGGATTATGTTTGTGCATTCATCAAGCATGAATGAGGTACTCGGCTTTATTCTTTTAACGTCATCAAGGTTATTTGACGCATTTCAAAATTAATACAATTTGAATTCGGATTGAGGAAGAGGAATCAAATACGTTTAGCTTTTCTTATGAAAGATTTTCTTTATGCTGAATGTGCGTATTTCGCTCCTTCCTTGAAACTAACTTCGAACTTCCGAAAGTGACATTTCTAGCCGTTGCTCCAATTCAGTTTCTTATTACTGATCGGTTTAATGACCTTGTTCACCGATTCCATCTGTTCGTTTTGCTCGATAGCAAATTGTAACTAATGAGGACAGGTGTATAAATAATTGACATAACACATAATGGAAACCAATTGGCATAAACTAGTGTTATGGATAAAGTATGTAATTTACTGGTCACTAGGACGTTAATCTGATTCCATCCTCGTTATAACCCATGTGATAGATTCAGAATGACAAGTATTGGTACAACGCGGGACGTGTGGAAGGACAGATTTCCTCTTGCATGCTCTGCACTAAGACGGGAGCTAGATATCCAAGGAATGATATTGGTTCTAAGCTATTATTCACAGTCAGTATATATATGGTTTATTATACATTATTATTCCATTGTGAGTCCTTATTGATAACTCTCTAATATTCTTATGTTTATTTCATGTTACCAAAATCAAAGATTTGTACCCTAATGGACTTTGATTTTTCAATTTAGATAAAAAATCGAACCCATTAGGGTTGTTACAGTATGTATGCATATTACCATTCCTGTTGTGATATCGATAACTTTGTCATCATTTACTTGTACATGTTCTCGATATATGAGCTATTTAATTCTAAAACTCATGTACATTATCTTGCACTGAGTTGAGATAAGTATAATTTTCGATGTATCCAACTATTGAAAGGTGTAATACTCCGAAATTTTAAGTAGAAAATTTAATAAACGAATTAAATTAAATAAAACAAGGGCAAAAATATTTTCACAGACGTTCGAATTTAGCTACAAAAATTGTACCATTGTATTCATAGCGATTCTTTGAATAATCTCCGTATATAACACTTTGTAATCGCAGTTAATACGGAGGAGTTGCGAGCATTTTAAAATTTGAAAACGAAATAAATTAAAATTATAAAAACTTTACCTAAATAAAAACATCCAACGGTCGACCACTAGGGTCCACAGGTCGACCAATAGCAGTCGACCAGTCACCATAAGTGGTGGACTGGTTGTCGTTGAAGGTCGCAGATTTGAGCGATAAATGGATGAGTGTGATTGACCAAAATAATTTACTTACATGCAAAGTAGATGATAAACGTCCGAGATGAAAGCAAATAATCTGCCAAGTGCTCCATATTAATGTAAAACCCTTATAAATATACACCTAACCCAAACCCTAAGTCATTAGAAAATTGTCAGTATAAGGAACTATGTCAAAATCTCTTCTTCTTTGCTTATAAAATTTCTTTAAAAATAAAATAAAATAAAATAAGAAGAATGCAAGAAAATCAGATCAGATCAAGGAAAGGGAAAGCTATCGAATTCCGAACAGAAGATAGGATTAGAGCTTGGATCCGGATGAGTATGAACATTTTAAGAATTTTGATTAATTATAGTTAATTTTAGTTTGCACTATCTGACCAATGATGTTAGTAATTAAATTGTAAACCCTACTTGTTTATACCTCAATCTGATGATAAATTAAAAAGATGTAAACTTATTAAATAAGAATTGATGTAGATTAAATCCATGTTTAAATCAAGTAAAAATCCTTTTAAATTGTTAATGATAAGTCAAACTAATATATTTAAACTTGTGTAAATCTATGAATTTAAGTTGAATGAGAAGTAGGATAAATTGCAAAAAATTGTATTACTGTAAATTGAAAGTTAGGGTTCATTATCGATGTCCCGGTACTGAAGAAACTAATACAAATTTAAATCAAATAAATTTTAAGAAAAATCCAAAATTTTACTCTACAATCATTCAACCCAAATGGGACCGCAAGCGGTTGACCGATATGGTATAGTGATCGATCGATAGACGAACCATATGCATAATCTAAACCTTGGCCTAAGGCTCAGGTTCAAAATAAAAATATTTGTAGTATGTATAAATATATTATATATAGAAGTGGATGTTAGAGATAGTAGAGAAGCTAGTTCATTTTGAGACGACGCTAGGACGTTATGTGGTTTGGTATACGCTATTACTCAATATGGGGTCGATTATTCAACTTAGAGCGATTCTCTCACAAATTGCATTCACATGAGGTTCTACGATGGACACATAACACTGATTAGTGTTAATGAAGTGTGGGCTCGACTTTGGATCAGTATGTCGAGAGCATAGATTGTTACATTTGGTATTGGGGCTAGGTTCAAAATTCCTTAAGGAAAGGGTGTATTGAGAGAGCATACTTGAAAAAGTTTTCGAAAAAGAATAGTTTTTTTTAAAAAATTCCATAAAGTTTTTGAAATGGGTTTTTTCAAAGTGTGTATATACATATATAGATAAAAGTTTTCCAACTTTTTTTATATAAGCATGATCTCTCTCTTACCCTTACCTATGCTATATGTGAAAAGTTGCTAATAAAGTTCTTAAAAATCATAGATAGAAGATAAGCGATCCTACAGGTTTGGGCTCATGCGATGCAACCGAGATTCCAGGCATGAACATCCCGATTTGGTTTTATCAGTATCTTCAAGCATGGGGACAAGCCGGTTTGATCCCACTAGAGTACCTACGAGGAGAGCGATAGGTGCAGTTCCTGTCGATCCATCCGCCATCGATTTTTCTAAGTTATGCAATGATTTTTCAAGCCCTAGAGGAAAGCCGTATATGGGGGCTGAGTCATATGTTGATTCGAGGGCATAGATTCATAATTTGAGAGGATTTTTAGGTTGATGGGTCTTACTGATAAGGTGAGGAGGTTGCTAACTGCTTGATAGTTACAGGTGGAGGCCCCGAGTTAGTAGGAGGTAGTTGAGACATAGACTAATGGGAGATCATTTGGGTGAGTTTCAAAGATGTTTTGAGATAAAATTTCTATCTAGAGCTGAAGAGGGAGTGTAGTTAGAGAAGTTTATTCATCTGAAGCTAGGAGGCATGTCACTAAAGCAGTATGTTAATCAATTCAATGAGTTAGTTAGGTTTAAGATGGGGTTAATCAATACCCTACATAAATTGGCTATGAAGTTTGCTAAAGGACTAAACCAACCCCTTCAAGGTTTAGTTCTAAATCATATTCCCATGGGTGCTACATATGAGGGCGTTTGCATCAAAAATTGACATAAACACCCAATAGAGATTTTATAGAGGAATAAATAAAGAATAACGAATATAAACAAAGAGAGTATAGCAGTGAAGTAATAAGGAATAAGCAAATAATAGAGATACAACAATTTATAGTGGTTCGGCGTTGTTTACGTACATCCACTTTGAAGAGATAACTTTATTAATCAATTTGTAAACAGAGTACAATAGGGATCAGATTAGAATCCTTAGTTACAAAAGAGTACAAAGCTATGCAGCGTAAAAAGTCCTGAAAATGAACAATCAAGTTTGTATTTATAAAGGAAGACGGTAATATATCTTTCTGAAAATTCGGTAGAAGGATCTCCAGAGCCATAGAGGCCTATAGAAGGGATCGCATGACCCAAATCACAAGAAATAGGGATCAAGGCCGATCCCTATTTTGGAGGATTTTGGAGGTTCGATCCTTATAAAAGCTTTTTCATGTTGTAATATACTTAGCCTCCAAGTTTTATGTCAATTGGATTAGCAGAACTTGAGTTATTGATCAATCTTGTTGCAACAGGTTGTGTAACCTGATTCTGGTCGATCCCACTAGAGAGAAGAGGGTCGATCCCTCTTGCTTGCTCCTATTGAGGAAGAGGAATCAAATACGTTTAGCTTTTCTTATGAAAGATTTTCTTTATGCTGAATGTGCGTATTTCGCTCCTTCCTTGAAACTAACTTCGAACTTCCAAAAGTGACATTTCTAGCCGTTGCTCCAATTCAGTTTCTTATTACTGATCGGTTTAGTGACCTTGTTCGCCTATTCCATTTGTTCGTTTTGGTCGATAACAAATTGTAACTAATGAGGACAGGTGTATAAATAATTGACATAACACATAATGGAAACCAATTGGCATAAACTAGTGTTATGGATAAAGTATGTAATTTACTGGTCACTAGGACGTTAATCTGACTCCATCCTCGTTATAACCCATGGGATAGATTCAGAATGGCAAGTATTGGTACAATGCGGGAAGTGTGGAAGGACAGATTTCCTCTTGCATGTTATGCACTAAGAAGGGAGCTAGATATCCAAGGAATGATATTGGTTCTAAGCTGTTATTCTTTGTCAGTATATATATGTTTTATTATAATTTCTTATTCCATTACAAGTCCTTATTGATAAATCTCTAATATTCCTATGTTTATTTTATGTTACCAAAATCAAAGATCTGTACCCTAATGGACTTTGATTTTTCAATTTAGTTAAAAAGTCGGGCCTATTAGCGTTGTTACAATATGTATGTACCATTCCCGTTGTGATATCAATACCTTTTTCATCATTTACTTGTACATGTTCTTGATATATGAGCTATTTAATTCTAGAACTCATGTACATTACCTTGCATCGAGATGAGATAAGTATAATTTTAGACGTATCCAGCTATTGAAAGGTGTAATAGTCCAAAAATTTAAGCAAAAAATTTAATAAAAGAATTAAATTAAATAAAACAAGGGCGAAAATATTCTCACAAACGTTCGAATTAAGCAACAAAAACTGAACCACTGTGTTCGTAGCGATTTTCTGAATAATTTCCATATATAACACTTTTGTAATCAGAGTTAATATGGAGGAGTTATGAGCATTTTAAAATTTGAAAATGAAATAAATTAAAATTATAAAAACTTTAGCTAATTAAAGACATCCAACGGTCGACCACTAGGGTCCACCGGTCGACCAATAGCGGTCGACAAGTCAATATAAGCGGTCGACTGGTTGACGTTGATGGTAACAGATTTGAGAAATAAATGGATGAGCGTGATTGACCAAAAGACTTTACTTACATGCAAAGTAGACGATGAGCATCCAAGATGAAAGTAAATATTCTGCCAAGTGCTCCGTATTAACGTAACCCTTATAAATATATACCTAACCCAAACCCTAAGTCATTAGAAAATTGTCAGTATAAAGAAACTCTATCAAAATCTTTTCTTCTCTACTTATAAAATTTCTTTAAAAATAAAATAAAATAAAATAAGAAGTATACAAGAAAATCGGATTAGATCAAGGAAGGGGAAAGCTATGAATATCGAATTCCGAATAGAAGATAGGATTAGAGCTTGGATCCAAGATAAGTATGAACATTTTAATAAGTTTGATTAATTGTAGTTAATTTTAGTTTGCACTATCTGACCAAGGATGTTAGTAATTAAATTGTAAACCCTACTTGTTCATACCTCAATATGATGATAAATTAAAAAGATGTAAACCTATTAAATAAGAATAAATGTAGATTAAATCCATGTTTAAATCAAGTAAAAATCCCTATAAATTGTTAATGATAAGTTAAACTAATATATTTAAACTTGTGAATATCTATGAATTTAAATTAAATAAGAAGTAGGGTAAATTGAAAAAATTGTATTACTGTAAACTGGAAGTTAGAGTTCATTGTCGAAGTCCCAATACTGAAGAAACTAATACAAAATTTAAATCAAATAAATCTTAAGCAAAACCCAAAATTTTACGATCATTCAACCCAAATGGTAGACTACAAGCGATTGACCAATAGGATATAGTGATCGATCAATAGATGACCCATATGCATAATCTGAACCTTGGCCTACGGCGCAGGTTCAAAATAAAAATATTAGTAGTATGTATAAATATATTATATACATAAGTGGATGTTAAAGAAAGTAGAGAAGCTAGTTCCTTTTGAGACGATGCTAGGACGTTATGTGGTTGGGTGTATATTATTTACTCAATATAGGGTCGATTATTTAACTTGGAGCGATTCTCTCACAAATTGCACTCTTATGAGGTTCTACGATGGACGCATAGCACTAATTAGTGTTAATGAAGGGTGGGGGACCGGCTTTGGATCAGTATGTCGAAAGTGTAGGTTGTTACATTTGGTATCAGGGTTAGGTCTAAAATTCCTTAAGGAAAGGGTGATTGAGAGGGCGTACTTGAAAAAGTTTTCGAAAAAGAATAGTTTCTCAAAATGTTTTTCCATAAAGTTTGTGAAATGGGTTTTTTCAAAGTGTGTGTGTGTGTGTGTGTATTTTCCAAAATATTTTATACAAGCATGATCTCTCTATTATCCTTGCATATGTATATGTGAAAAGTTGCTAATAAAGTTCTTAAAAATCATGGATAGAAGATAAGCGATCCTACAGGTTTGGGGCCATGTGACATGACCGAGATTCCATGCGTGAACGTCCCGATTTGGTTCCGCTGGTATCTTCAAGCGTGGGGACAAGCCGAGCTTGATCCCATTGGAGTACCTACGAGTAAAGCGATGGGTGCAATTCCTACCGACCCATCCGCCATCGATTTTGCCAAGTTATGCAATGGTTTTTCGAGCCTTAGAGGAAAGTCGTATATGGAGATTGAGTCATATGTTGATTCGAAGGCATAGATTCATAATTGTGAAAGGAATTTTAGGTTGATGAGTCTTTCCGATAAGGTGAGGAGGTAGCTAGCTACTTGATAGTTATGAGGGGAGGCTCTGAGTTGGTAGGAGGTAGTTGAGACATAGACTAATGGAGGAGAGATCATTTGGGTGAGTTTCAGAGATGTTTTGAGATATAATTTCTATCTAGAGCTGAAAAGGGAGTATAGGTAGAGAAGTTTATTCATCTAAAGCAAGAAGGCATGTCACTAAAGCAGTATGTCAATCAATTCAATGAGTTGGCTACGTTTGAGATAGAGATGATCAATATCCCACATATAAAGGCTATAAAGTTTGCTAAAGGACTAAACCAACCCCTTCAAGGTTTAGTTCTAAATCATATTCTCATGGGTGCTACATATAAGGGTGTTTGCATCAAAAATTGACACAAACACCCAATAGAGATTTTATAGAGGAATAAATGAAGAATAATAGATGTAAACAAAGAGAATATAGCAGTGAAGTAACAAGGAATAAGAAAATAATAGATACACAACAATTTATGGTAGTTCGGCGTTGTTTGCCTACATCCACTTTGAAGAGATAACTTTATTAGTCAATTTGTAAACTAAGTACAATAGAGATCAGATTAGAATCCTTAGTTATAAAAGAGTACAAAGAAATACGCAACGTAAATAGTCCTGAAAATGAACAATCAAGTTTGTATTTATAGAGGATGACGATAAAATATCTTCTTGAAAATTCGACCGAAGGAACTCCAGAGCCATAGAGGCCCATAGAAGGGATCGCATGGCCCAAATCCTAAGATATAGGGATCAAGGCCAATCTCTATTTTGGAGGAGTTAGGAGGTTTGACCCCTGTAGAAGCTTTTCCATGTTGTAATATACTTAGCCTCCAAGTTTCATGCCAATTAGATTATTAGAACTTAAGTTACTGATCAATCTTTGTTGCAACATGTTGTGTAGCCTGATTCTGATCGATCCCTCTAGAGAGAAGAGGGTCGATCCCTCTTGCGTGCTCCTTTTGGGGTGAGATACCTATTGTGGAATCCCTAGGGTCCCTACATCATGTTTCCAAAATTTTATAGAGATATCGACTGTTTTCCGATCTCTTTGGTTAAGAGGTATCATACCCGATCCCTTTTCTAGATTAGACCATATTCCATACTTAGAACGTTCTGTATATATCATATCTCTTGATTGCGTTCGATCACGGCTTCATACTACCATATATACTTGATTTATGGACACCACAATCATTACTCTATGCATACTGGCCTTGATGGCAATCAAGTCTAATTTGTTCAGTCGGTTCTCATATAGCCGGTCAAAATGCCGGAAAATACTTGCCCCCTAAAGTATGACTTTTGTTGAACATAACGTGCTTTGAATTGAAGCAAGTTAAAGTCGATGAAAAGTAATCCGTCTAGTTTTCTGAATAGTCGCTATACTTCTATTGAAGTAATCCGTCGAGTGATTCTACCCCAAAGAAACTCTAAAGGGAGAAGAAGCAAAAGAAGTAGCCATCACATCGGCTTAGTTCGTATATAGCTTGTGTAGCTATTTTTCTTTTTGTTGCCGTATTTGTGCGGGTACATCCTCTGCTTTTGGATAAACTTATACTACGATTTCCAAGTTTAATGTGTAAATAATAGTTCTTTATTTTCTGTTGAAATCTTATGTGAACTTTTTTAGATAGTCGAGTCATTACTTTTTCATTAAACGTGCTTGTAATTCATTGCTCGTTGATTCAGATAATCATCCATTAATTTTGCTCAAAGCCTCCATATGGTCGCGGCCTCAAGTTGTATCAATCGTTGGGTTCGAGCAGTAGTGCTACACTGTTGAATTTAGTAGTTAATTGATTATACTCTTGCCACCAGTCTCGGGTTAGAGGAGTTAGATAGCGGATGGTTGAATTCCATCATCGGTGAATTTATACTCCTTCTATCGGTTCAGGTCAGAGATTATGGAATAGTAAGTGGTCGAACCGCACTCATCTATTTTTTATACTCATATCCACACTTTAGGGATAAGAGTTGGTTGGCGGGTGGTCGAATCGCACTCAAATTGTGTTTATACTCCAGTCCACACTCTAGGGACTTAGAGTTATTTTAAAAAATAGTCAAACTGTCCTTTCCTTAATTGATTTATTTGCCCCCAAGTCCAAGGTGTGACTTAGCGACCGATCGTTCGTATCATGATCACTTTTGATTCATGTCTGTCACGTCGCTTGGTGGGATTAATTTGATTATCAGATGGTCAAGTCACATCCATTTCTCGTTAGGTACTCCATCCATCGGGTTGTGAGCGAGAATCATCGAATGAATGGTCAGACCACATTCATTCTATTTAGTACAATCATGAACTTGTGTAATCGATTGGCTCCAAACTCTGGAAACCTGCTCGGACATGTCAATGTTTGTTAGTTGGGTATCGTAACTAATGTGTAACGCTATAGCAATCACAAATATGAAGGAAATTTCAAACTTTATTTTCCAAATGGAAAGAAATGACATAATTTGCCTTACTAAATATCTAAAAAATCAAATGCTAAAGCTAATTTGAAAACTGAACATAACTGAATGAAAAAAAAATGTAAACCAAGTAAAATAGCGTCATAAATGCTCGCTATTCCACTCCTTTGGGAGTGTGATGCCATCAACAGTTGCTAGCTTGAAAGTTCCTTCTCCAAGCCTCTGTTCAATGATGTACGGTCCTTTCCAAGTAGGATTCATGTGTGATGGGATAGGAAAAACCCATTTTAAGACGAGATTGCCAATTTCAAAGGTTCTAGGTTGGACTTTAGTGTTGCAGTATCGAGCGACTCAACGTTGATGCATAGCTGCCCTTAAATCAGCTTCCTCACGCTTCTCATCTACAAAGTCTAGAGATTCTAAAAGGAGATCTCTGTTCATTCTTGGATCATAGTAGGTCACTTGATGAGAAAGGACTACGAGTTTAATAGGAATGATGGCTTCGAAGCCGTAAGCAAGGGCGAACGAAGTATGACCAGTCGCAGACTTATAAGTGGTTCTGTAAACCCATAACGTTGTTGGGAGTTCATCTACCCACTTGCCTTTAGTCTTTTCCAAGCGCTTCTTCAGAATGGACTTTATGATTTTGTTTACAATTTTAACTTAGCCATTTTCTTGGGGGTAATCAACTACTTCAAATCTCTTTTTAATTTGATGTCGGCGACAGAATTCTTTGAATTCAACATTGTCAAATTGAGTTCCATTGTCAGTTACAATGGTTCGTGAAAGGCCAAATGATAGATGATGTTCCGAACAATGAAGTTGACTGCTTATTTGTCATGATTATGGCTAAAGGTTCTGCTTTGGCCCATTTGATTAAGTAATCAACTGTAATGATGGCGTACTTCACACCACCTTTAGAGATTGATTAGGAGCCGATAATATATATGCCCTATGCGGTAAACTGCCATGGATCGACCATTTGTGTATTTTTGTCGACGGAGCTTTGTGAACTTTTGCATACATCTGAGACTTGTCGCATCCCTTAGCGTAATCGGCAGCATCTCAATTGACGGGTAGCCAGTAGTACGCATAACGGAAAATTTTCTTTGCTAGGGTTTGCCCTCTTGTGTGATCGCCACATCCCCTTCATGAACTTCCTTTAGGACTCATTTTATTTCATCATGAGCGATACACCGAAGCAAGAAATGGAAAAACTCTTTCTATACATGACTCCTTCCGGAATGTTATATTGTGAAGCTTTGTGTAGAATTTGTTGTCTTTCATTCCTCCATTTAGGAAGGACACCCTGAAATAAATAATCTTTAATCAGAGTCATCCATGAATCTTTAACAGGCTTTATCCTTATTACCCAGTCGATTTTAATCTGGTTTATGCTCAAAGTGTCTAGTACGTCGACTGGAACAAATAGCATTTGTTGTGCATCCCTGGTGCTAGCAAACTTTGCTAATAAGTTAGCCTCTTTGTTTTGATCTCAGGGAATGTGCGTGATGTCATAATACTCAAAGTCAATCAATAGCTCTTGGACTTGGATGAGGTATAAAGCAAGTTGTTGTCCTTTAGCTTGGTAATCTCCCCTGGCTTGGTATACCACCAACTGAGAATCACAAAAGATTTAAAGATTCCCATTTCTCTGGAAAGTTTGAGTCCAACAATCAGAGCTTCATATTCAGCTTCGTTGTTTACTGTAGGAAAGTAAAGCTTCAAAGCATAGCAAATTAATCAATCCTTTGGAGCTACTAGCATGAATCTAGCACCCAAATAACGATTGGATGCTCCAATCGTATATATTTTCCATCGAATGGTAGGGGCTCGATCACTATCTGGGAGATCATCGTATGTAGTGAATTCTGGTATAAAGTCTGCTACTGCTTGTCCCTAGATGGCTTTTCGAGAGCAATAAGTGATGTCAAATTGGCTCAGTTCGATTTTCCACTTTAGCAACCTTCTAAATGTATCAGGTCGCTGTAAGATCTATCGTAATGGCTGATCAGTGTAAATGTTGATAGGATAAGCCTGCAAATAGGGGCGGAATTTTCATGAAGAAATCCACATGCAGTACGCCAATTCCTCTATTTTGGATACTTCCTTTCATGTTATATTAATCGCTTGCTAACATAATAGACCGGTCTCCGGATTCGATTCTCTTCGCGAAGCAGTTTGGCATTTATAACGTCTACCGACACGACCAAGTAGATATACAAGTCTTCGTCATCCACCGGCTTCAAAAAGATGGGAGGCCACTCTAAGTGGTTCATCAAAGCTTGGAATACATCTTGATAATCCTATGCAAATTCAAAGTTCCTTTTATCTCTTCTCATCAAGTCGAAGAAAGGAATGCATTTATCGATGGCTTTGGAAATAAATCGACTTAGGACGGCAACCTTCCCATTTAGGCTCAATACTTGTTTGATGGTTTTTGTGGCTTGGATTTCACGAATAGTTCCATGCCTTCTTGGTTCAACATCCTCTCGATGCAAATCATGTGTGTTCACTTCAACATCTACTGCTAGATTGCTCTAGCCTCCTTCCTGGATGTTGGCCTTCTCGTTTCCTTCCACATTTTGAGAGGTGGATCTGGTATTCCTAACCATTGTTGTTTGTTTTCCGTAGACTTTTTCAAAACTAAATAGAATGGACGAACTACTTGAGGATAATTCTGAATCTCTTCTTTGGATTTATGCAATCCAATAGCAGCAAAGGGATCCAAATAGAGTTAAGAATCTTGTTTCTCAGTGAAAGAACCAAAATGTTTGCACCATAAATTGACATAAATACCCAATAAAGATTTTGCAGAGGAATAAATGAAAAATAATAAATATAAATGGAGAGAATATTGCAGTGAAGTAATAATAAATTAGCAAATAACAGAGATACGACAATTTATAATGGTTCGACATTGTTTTCCTAAGTCCACTTTGAAAAGATAGCTTTCACTTTGTAAACTGAGAACAATACGTTAGGATCCTTAGTTACAAAATAGCACAAAGCAAAAGCAGCGTAAAAAGTCCCAAAAATGAAAATTCAAGCCTATATTTATAGAGGAGGCGGTGAAATATCTCCCTAAAATTTTGGTAGAAGGATCTCCAGAGCCAGAGGCCCACAGGAGGTATCACATGGCCCAAACCTAAGAAATAAGGATCAGGGCTGATCCTTATTTTGGAGGGGTTTTGGAGGTACGATCCCTACAGGAGCTTTTCCATGTTGTATTATGCTTAGCCTCCAAGTTTCATGCCAATTGGATTAGTAGAACTTGATTTATTGATCAATCTTCATTGCACCACGTTGTGTAGCCTAATTCTGGTCGGTCCCTCTTTCTTTCTCCTTTTATGGTGCGATCCCTTGTGTGGAAACCGTAGGGTTCTCACGTCTTGTTCCTAAAGTTTCATGCGCATTGGACTTCAGGATTTGAGATGTCGATTGTTTTCTATTGAGTTGCACTTGCTTAGCTGATGTAATCCTACGGTTAAGAGGGATTATACCTGGTCTATTTTCCATACTAAGAATGTTCTATATTGTATATATCTTGATTTCGTTTGATCATGGCTTCATATTACCATCTGTACTTGATTTTTGGACCCCACAATCATCGCTCTGGGCTTATTGGTCTTGATGATGTCGAGTTTAACTTGTTCAATTGGTTCGGATATAGCCGGGTCAAAATACCGAATAACAAAGGGTTTAACGGTGATGGCCTTGTTAAATACCGTCTCCAAGGAGGAAGCAAAGGAAGAACCTAGGAAGATTGGAGGAAAAGCACAGTAGCAAAATCATCACAAGGGACGATTTGGACCCAAGGGAAAGATCAAGAAGCAGGATATGCATTACATGAAATATGGCAAGAAAGGACATCTCTTGAAGGAGTGTAAGATAGATAGTTCAAAGATTAAGTATTATAATTGCAATCAGTTCGGGCACATGATGCGGGAGTGTTGAACACCTCAGAAGACCTCTACTCAGGTGGTCCTAGCTTCTGTATTAGACGTAGTACCTAGCTCGAGTGTCCCACTAGTTGCAGATAAGAGAAAGAAGGTCATGATTAAAGACGTGTCAACTTATCTGATTATCTACCCTTTATTTGACATGGAGGCATCACACTCTTTCATTTCTAATAGACTGGTGGATGAGTTACACTTAGACACTAGCGTAGTTACGGACCCAGTAGTTATACTAAACCCATTTGGAGGATCTACCTATTTGTCTATGGTATGTAGGGGTTTGAAGTTATTCATCTTAGAGGTCAAGTTCGATTACGATGCTTTTTTCTAAGGATTTTCTGGGTTTGGGTTGATATTGGGCTTGGATTGGTTAACTATGTTTGGGGTTATCCTAGATTATGATAGGAAGCTTGTTAGGTTGAGCATGTATAGTGGATGTAGCTTGGATGTTTATTGCAATCTCCAAGGATTAAGTTATTTGTATTCATTAGACCTATCACATAACGAGCAATATTCAGTGCTTGTAGCTAGAGATTAGCTAGATGTATTTTTTAAGGTTACTAGTCCCTTACCCCAACGAGAAATCGAGTTTTGAATTTACCTTGTAAAGAAAGTTAGACTTATTAACTTACCTTTAATGCATGTGGCTCCAAAGGAGAGATGCGAGTGGAACAAGCAGGTGAATGAGCTGTTAGAGAAGGGCTTTATTATGAGGAGCATTTCGAAGTGGGGAGCAACAATTATCTTTTCGACCAAGGCTGATGGTACTTTGAGGCTTTGTGTCAATTATAGGGAGCTAAGTAAACTGAAAAGGAATAATTAGTATCTACTGCCCTATATAGACGGTCTCTTTGATCAGTTGGTTGGAGGAAAGGTGTTCTCATAGCTTGATTTGGTTATCGAATTCTACCAGTTGCGTGTAGTCGAGGATAGTATCCAGAAGACTACTTTCATACACCCATCAGATTTTATGAGTGGTTAGTCATGCCCTCGCCTACATTGTTGCTTTGATGAGCTGAGTTTTTAGAGGATTTCTTAACAAGTTCATCGTAGTATTTATGGATGGCATTTTAGTCTATTCGAAGAGCGAGGAGGAGCACAAGTTGCATTTAGAAGAAGTGTTCAATGCACTTTGTGAGCATAAGATGAAGATGAAGTTTTCGAAGTGCCACTTTTGGCGATAGGTGGCATGCTTTTTAGGATACGTTGTCTTTGAAAGAGGGTTGGTGGTCGATCCTAATAAAGTAGCTGAAGTTCAGGATTGTCATGTGCCAAAGAATGCTATAGAAGTGAGGAGTTTCCTTGGTTTAGTGGGGTACTAGTGGAAGTTCGTTAAGGACTTCGTAAAAATCTCTATGCCATTGACCCCCCTTACCAAGAAGAATTTAGTTATCTCGCGGGACATGATGTGTTGAATGCTTTTTATTAAGTTGAAGGAGGATTGACTAGTGCACCTGATTTGGTATTACCTAATGGTATGCAGACATTTACAGTTTATACCAGCACTTGTGGTATTGGGTTGGGAGCGGTCTTGATGCAAGAAGGAAAAGTGGTGAGCTACGCTAGTTGGCAGTTAAAGATCCATAAGAGAAACTACTGTACCCATGATCGTAAGTTAGCAGACATTGTCCTTATGCTCAAGTCATGGAGGTATTATCTTTTAGGATAACGGTTTGAGTTGTATAAATCTCTAAAGTATTTATTCTCCCAAAAGGACTTGAAATTATGCTAGAAGAGGTGGATGAAATTTTTGGCATCATACAATTTTGATATCTCATATACTCCAAGCAAGGGTAATGTGGTGGCCTACACCTTAAGCAGACCGCATGTCGTATTGAGTCCTTTTTTCTTAGAGTGGAAGCATTTGGAGTTCATTTCTATATTTGATTTCTGACTATTATCTGACATTACCTCAGGATTGTTAGCAAATTTGTATGTGTAACCTACACTTATGAATCATATTGGGTCCAATCAGAAGCAAGATAAGGAGCTAGTTGATATTTTAAAAAGGCTTGGATAGGGATAAATTTTATCGTGACATGAAGAGAGTCTTCTAGTAGTCCGGAACAAAGAAGCATGTAGTGTAGTATGTAGCTCGATATATGATTTATCAAAGGGTAAAGGCAAAATAGAAGGAGCCGAGAGGATTGTTGCTGCCCTTGGATATTCCTTAGTGGAAGTGGGAGATCATTTCTATGGATTTGGTCAATGGTTTACTGAGGAGTAGAAGAGGGAATGAGAGTATTTGGGTCATAGTTGATCGGCTGACCAAATTTGCTCATTTTATTTCGGTTAAGAGTGCATGGATGACGACATCTTTGATGACTCTAAAGGTGAGAAAGGTCATTGAGTTACACAGGGTTTCTACTAGCATCATTAGTGATCGAGATCCTCTCTTTACTAGAAAGTTTTGAAGGGGTCTACAGAAGATTTTAGGCACCGATTTGAATTTGAGCATCGCTTATCACCCGTAGACAGATAGACAGACGGAGAGAGTGAATCGGGTATCGAAGGACTGACTTTGGACGTGCATTTTGGACTTTGTGGGGCTCTTGTGAGGATGATTTACCATTAGTGGAGTTTAACTATAACAACAGCTATCAGGCAAGGGTTAGAATGGAACCATTTGAGGCGTTATATGGTAGACCCTATAGATCACCGTCGTGTTAGTGGGACACTACGGATAGGATTATTCTTGGATTATATATGGTGAGGGAGACATTGGATAAAATAGTCTTAATTAGTAGAATAATGAAACCATGTAGGATAAGCATAAATCTTATGCTGACAGGGGACATGGAGTTAGAGTTCGCAGTGGGCGACATGGTGTTCGTGAAAATCTCACTGCTTAGGCACTTTGTGACATTTAGTAGTTCGGGGCTAGCACCAAGGTTTGTAGGAACTTTTTCGATTACGGGTAGGATAGGGAAGTTGGCATATAAAGTATAGCTTCCTGAGAAGTTAGTAGGAGTACATGATGTTTTCTAAGTGTCGTACTGCGAAAGTGCTTGCATGATTCAACTACCATGGTCGAATCGAGTCAGCTAGAAGAGATAGAAGTAAAGAAGAAGTCCACAGTTCACCGTGCAGCCACTTGTATTCTTGAGCATGGTACAAAGCTACTTCGCAACAAAGAAATCAAACTTGTTGAAGTCCAATGGGGAGACAATCTAGCAGAAAGTACATAAGAGCCCAAGGAGAAGATTCGAGCTACCCACCTACAACTCTTTTTTGGTACATTTTCAATTTAAATTTAACAGGTATAAATTACTTATGCATTAAGACTTATCTTGGTATACCCCTTTAGGTAGAGGTCACTGGATGATAGGAATGGTTGCAAACATGTCACTAGGATATGTTATGAATTATGGATGCTAGTCGATGTATTATTTGGATTGTTTCTTTGCACAATTAGGAAAATATATTTCTAGATAGCACATACTCACATCATTTCTAGTTTATTTGCTTTATTTATTGAGAACTGTGCGTATGGATGCGACATATGGATTGAATGGTTTTCTATACATGCAGAGTTTCAAGTATATTTACTTAGGATGTTGCAAACATCTTGGATACATAGCATGAGCACTTGCATAACAGAAAGTCGACTGGTCATAAGATCACCTACTCTTTGCATTAGTATAGGTTCACATGCATTTCACGCTTACATATGCATATATTGCATTTGAAATTTACTAAGGAGAATGATTTCCCACGGATGATGGATGAATAAAGGGTTGTTGTAACACCTCGTAAAATCAATCATAAATAAATAAATTGGATAAACTATTTTAAATAAGATAGGGCTAAATATGAAAATTTTACAGAATTTGAAATTTTACCTCGAAAGTTATGCCATTGCGTTCGTGGCAAAATCCTGATTAATTTCCATATATAATATGCTGAAAACAGAGCTCAAATGAAGAAGTTATGGGCATTTAAAGTTTTTAGATTTAAATTAATTTAAATAGAATTCAAATAAATGATTAATTCCCAAACTTGAAATTCTAAAGTTAATGGTAATTATATTTGTGGGTTAAGTAAATGTTAAAATTAACATTAACGTTAAATTGCAATTAAGGAAGTAAATAAATTAGACAATGGCAACAAATAAATCAACGTTCTCAAAATAGCATCGATCGACCCCTGACCCCTGACTGCGGTTGACCGGTGGACATAGGGTGGTAGCTAGGATTCTCAATAATGAATGTTCCAGATTTCATAGTTTTAAACCGACTTAAATCCGACGATTCTGGTGCATTCTAGCCACTATAAATAGGAGCCTAGCCCTTTCACTTTTATTCACATAATATTTTGTGAACATTAGAAAAGCTCTGTCAGTTCATCTTTTCATAAATTCAGAAAACTCCATTAAGGTTTCAAGTAAGAAATCATATATGTCTTTATTTGTTTATTATTTATTTTCTCAACTTCTTCTCCTCCAAACCTCTAATTTTCTAAATCTAACATATATACAAATACCTTGTTGTATATATCAAAAAGAAGAGATCTGAACGAAATTATTATAGGCGTATCAAATCTAAGCAGGAGACAATGTTAAGGAAATATAGTGAGCGGAAATGTTAGTTTTTCTATTTTGTAATTAAAATGTATAGTTTGGATTTGATATATGCCTTGGGGAGTTACAGATTACAAAAAATCACATTAAATAACCCCCAAAGCAAAATGTCAATTCTTAGGTTGGAATTTTAATAATTTTGCATTAAAATAATGGAGTTTTGTGGATTTTGCAATATATGTGTTTTACCTTCTATTCCACTACTTAACCTTTTTCTTCGGATTTGATTCAGAAATTGTGTGTAAGATACGAATTCTTACATGTAATTTACACTGTCTATTTCTATAATTGAATAAAAATTCCCTTGTCTAATTTTACATAAAAAGGAGTGGAATAGAGCATAAAACTTATTTAATTGTAACTTTCCATTATTATTGTTTTATTCTATTGTTTTAATCTAAAATAATCGGAATTGGATTATAAGTACAAGTCTATCGATATGATTTGGGAATATTGAATTTATTGTAAAAATGCTATTGTGAAAATGAGACTTGTATAACATTGAAAGAATTAAAAACGTTAGTTTATGGAGTAATTTCTGCATGTCTAGAAATTAATAAATGTACTTATATATATATATATATATATATATATTAGCATAAATAACGTACAATTTTAACGTATTAATTACGTAGTTAATTAAGTTAATAAATATCATTTAAATCCTCCTTAGGAGAGTAATTAATTAGGCTAAATAAGAAGGCTTTCTTGTAAGGCCTAAATAATGAATACGGTGAGATGTCTGATAATACACATGGAGAGTGTTATGAAATATGACTAAGTAATGGGGATGCGAGATTAGTCAAAAGCACATAAAAGTCTTCCCAGTTAATCTGGCTACCAACAGTGTGACTTTGGGGCTGATGTGAGATATCGCCTATAATAAGTAACTACGAATGGCGTGAGGTTAGTCCTAATTCTGTAGGGTAAATCTGCCCAGCTAATCTAGCTACAAGTTCCTACGAATAGTCAGACTAATGTGAGACGTCTTTCTTAGAAACGGGTCATAATATGGAGGGCCTGCTTCAGAGAATTGAAGGTATTAAGTGGTTGTTTGAGAGCTTAAATCTTTCCCTTATATGAAGTATTAAATGGTCGGGATTGGGTTTAGGCATGATTGAGGATGTCTTAGAAAGGTCCATTTTAATAGTAAGCATTAAGTGTCCGAAGAGATTCCTATGCAATGTCGACTAGATAGAGACCTATGTGGAGTCTGCCTTGGGAATAGGTAACAAAGGTATTAAGTGGACTAGGTTCTATCTTTTGCATTGGTAGACATTAATAAAGATGATTATGTGTTATTAGTTATGGGAAACCCGCTTCGAGGATTAAAGGTATTGATTGGTTGTCTGAGGGCCCGTCACCTTCCTTTATATGATGTATTAAATAGTTTCGAATATAATTTAAAATACGAAAGGCATATCCTTACTTAAATTATACCGCCTAAGTAGTGACATAGAAAGGCTTGGGATTTTCTATTCACCAGACATTATTGTTCTGACTCCCTCCTCATTACAACACAGGTTAGGGAAGGGGACGATGACCGGGATGGAGACAATGATTAGAGGAGCTTGTGGCAGTAGTCTATTTATCTATTTATGTTATTTTCTAATGTACCCGTTTAAAGTTAAAAATGTATTTTTGAACAAAATGATGTAATAGTTGTTGTTGACATTACAGTATGGTTTTGTTTGTGACATTTGAAGTTTGAAATAAACTGGATAATGTTTATGCTATTTTATTTGATCCTTCCATTGTGAGTTATGAATGGATAGATTAATAACTTTGTGTTGTTCTTTTTACTAACCAATAGCCAACTTTGGAATGGGTATAAATTTCGATGGACCTTTTCTGGATCGAGATTTAAGCCTATTTCGGGGTGGGTTGTCACATTTGGTATCGGAGTTTAGGTTACCGATCAATGGAGAAAAGTATACTTATGAGTGGTGTATTTGATATTTTTTAAAAATATTTTTCAAAAACCCTACTATATATACACACCTATTTTGTAGAGACGCCTAACTCTATAAATTCCAACTATATAAGTAGTTGTGACCGTATTTCGAAAGGAGGGGCGAGGCGAATATGAGTTGGAAAAATAAGTAGAGTTAAATTTATACTCGTGCTTCGATTAACCATAAGCTAGAGGTCGTAAGGAGTGGACTAAAAAGAGTATGAGCACGACATATGGAAGCACCCTAGAAGATGAATGGTACTTAACTCCTTTATTGACCTAGACTTCCTTATGATTGTGAACTTATAAGCATAATACCCATCAATGTTCACATTGGATGTAATTAGAAGATTTAGATAAGTCACCTAATAAATAATAGGTATAGAAATGTAAATGGAAAAGGTTTTAACTCCAAATTTAATATGGAAATAATTGTGGAATATACAGGTTGTTAAAAGAATTTAGTAGAGATATAAATGGACTAGTTAAAGAGAATGTTAGACAAATTATGGCAAGATAAGGAAGGCATAATAGGTAAAATTAGAATGAACAAATAAATGTCTTTGAGAATTGTCCTTTAGAATTATAACCATTTATTACTGTTAATTGGCATTTATAGAAACAGAAAATAGCGTGTTACGTAGTAATTAAATATTATAAGACAATATATTTGTTAACATCTAGAGGAAAGATGTGAAGAGTGAAACAAGCTTCCATAAGAAGTTATACGTTAATCACCACAAAAAGATAACCATATCTTTAAAGGTTAAGTACGAAAGTTCAAAAGGAGAAGCAATTAAATTCAATTTCTAAAGCTAACCATATAAGAAAGAATTTTATAAAAATATTTTCTAAGAATTCCTTTAAATGTTATGAAATGTCTTTTGAAATGTTTATAAAAAGTTTAAAAAGAGGATATAATTTTAAAAGTAATGGAACAATTTCATAAAAAAACGGTGGATAAACTTTATAAGAAGAAAATTGTAATTTTGGTGATTTAAAGAGTTGAAAAAAGGAGTTGGTTGAGTTAAACAGTTTTCAATTTCTAGATTCTTCTTTTTTCGAATAAATAGGGCATATGTTGGATCCGATAATTTTTCTCACTTTATAAATTTGGAAGTCGTTATTTCGAAAGAGCGAAGTAATTTGAAAATTTATAATTTATAAATTAGTTGCGGTTAAAAGTTCTAACTTAAAAGGGATTTTTGCTTTTTGAAATTCTTTGTTTAAAATTTATTAAGCCAAAAAGTTTTTGGTCTAAAGATTTACGATAAAGGGATTTTTCATTTTTGAAGTAAATGTAAAGTAAAATGAAGGTTAGACTTGATAATTTTTCCTACCTTATAAAATTGGAAGTTCTTTTACTTAAAATTCATTTAAAAGGGTTATAAATGGAAACGATGGTTGATTGAAATAAGATAGAAAGAATGGAAGGTTAAGAATGCTCGATAAGATAAGTAAGTGGAATATTCCCATATAAGGATTGTGAAAAATAATCGCTGAGACGGATAGTAATGACTAGGGATTTATATAAAGTACGATTAGTGATCTAGTTAGAAATAATATAAGAGGAAAATGATAGAATGGAAGATATCATTATTTACTTCGCTTTTTGTTGTTTAAAGTAATACAAGATGTTGTTGTAAAATTAAAACAAATGATTATTTGGTGTGATGATTGAGTTTTTGAATGTTTTGGGTTCAGAGCCCTACTTCAAAAGAAATAAATCATTGTTATAGGCAGCAAGTAAGAAGGGAAATTTCTCATGGTTCCTTTTTGAAACCAAGCAATTTTTCAATGTTATGAATGAAAAGTCCAACTTTTAAAAGAATTAATCTTAGATGTAGAAAGTATTTGAGAAGGAAAATTATTTTACTCCTTTTTGGAACCAAGCAATATTGAATTTTTACTAAAGGTTTCTAAGTTTATATTCCAAAGATAAAGATTTTGGATTTGGCACTTCACGATTGTGAAATTTTAGTTTCATAAGAAATGGTGGGAGCTAAACCAATTTTTTTAATATGGAGTAGATAAAGATTACTACCAAGACAAGATAGATTAAAACTTTTAGTATATGAATAAAATGGGAATACATATGTATAACATGATCTGGAAATTTGAAATCAGTCCCAAACCTCTATTTGTAGAAGGTGGTAAAGTTGTTAGGATATTCCAGATCTGTAACTGGATTGTAAATTAGGTTGCCCTTGAAATGTAAATTTCTATGTTTTGATTTTGGAGTGGTTTCCATGAATTTTTTATAAGTTATCCAGTTACAAAATATGTATAAATGCACATTGTTTGAATTAACAAGGGTTGTACCAAAAAGGAAAAGAGATGTGTAAGATATGGATATTTTTTCCGTAGTTTATACTGTTTGTTTCAATAAAAGAAAGAAATGATCCCTTATAATCTTAAACAAAGAAAATATCTCATTTGAGATTAACTTATGGAAAATTATAAGGACAATCCTTTTTAGAATGATAGCTCCAATAAATTAAAAATGTGAAAATAAGTGTTCTAGTTTAGAAATTAGTAGTTAAAAATATACATACCTACATAACCACACTTAACGACTAAAAGTAAAAGTAAATATATAAATAGCATAATTTATGATTATATACGTATTGATTGGTAATCGACAGATTAAGACATATGGGCATTGATTACAAATTTCATGGGCAATAATTTGTAATTAATGAGAGCTAAAAGGGATTAAATAGGGATTGATTAAGGAAATTTAATACGACATTTATGGAAGAATTGAATTGTAGTAATAATTGGATTTGAAAATTGTAAAAGTTTAAAGGAATTAAATGAGGATTGAATAAAAATGGTCCAATTTTTGGTCAATTATTATGGATATATTAACTTAAGTAATTAAGGGACCACGTTTATTAGAAATGAAGAAGGAAAAATAGGGAAAGTAGCAATAGTGGAATGACATATTAGGAATGTCCATCTTAGTTTAATAAGAAATGTCAAAACCTCAACATTATTTACACCAGCTGATGATAAATGACAACTTTTAGTAAAAAAATTCTTTTAGAATTTTTAGGTTGTAACAGGTGGTTGTCTCCTTTATTTATTGGAAAAACATACAAAGTGGTATAAGATATGTCCATTTTTCATCACTATGTTGATTTTATGAATGGGATTGAAATGCTTGATAAATATATGTGTATTGAGAAGCTACATAAATAAAGGAATTTCACAGGGACAGTTAACAAGCGGTTAACTGTAGATAATACTTGAAGTTGATGAGGGAATTATTTTAGCAACTAGAAATAAAGAAAGCTCCAATCCCAAAAAAATTAAGATTTAAGGAGAAATAAATTCTAGCATGTAGAATGTCACCATTCAAGAAGAGATAAAATGTATAGGGATGTGAAGCGAATTCCTATTGGACAAGGATGAAGAAGAAGGTAGCATAATTTTCCATTAGGAGCAATGAGACTGCAACGTCTCTAATACAGACTTTTATCAAGAAGGTTAGCATCCTTAGTGATAGGAACCCATTAATTACTAAAGATTTTTGGAGGATATTGCAAACATCTTTAGGAACTTCACTGAATTTTAGCACTGCTTACCATCCACAGACCAACAGACAAACTGGAAGAGTGAATAGGACCTTGTAGAATATGTTGAAGAGCTTGCATCATGGACTTTGGAAGACACTAGGAGCAACACTTACCCATGCAAATCGCCAGACTATTGATGGGGAACCATTGACAAAATCCTACCTGGAGCAGATTTAATCAACTCTATCTTCGAAAAGATAGAGTTTATTAGACAACATGTGAAGGCTGTATGATTTTGACAGTCAGCAAAAGTTGGAACTGAGATTTATTAGGTCTTTTCAAATTCTGGGAAAATACGAAAACTTTCGTATCATATGGAGCTACTGGATAAGTTGGCAGAAGTCTGTGGCATTTTTCACATTTCACATTTTAGTAAATGCCTTCATAACGCAACAATTGTGGTAGAGCCTAATCATTTGGGTACACGCATTATGAAGCACGAGACTAGAAAGCTCCACAACAAAGGAATTAGGTTCGTTTGAGTACAATAGGGAGAAAATCTGATGGAAATCATAGGGATTTCTTATCCTAAGCTTTACGCTGGTAAAATTTTATCTTAAAAATTTGGTTGCATCATGGTTGCTACGTTAGATGGTAGAAGATGGTTGTTACACTTTTCATTATTACTTTGTACTCATGTAGAAATTTTTGCATGTTTAGGGTGTTTGCTTACGTACTTATGTGTCACGATCGCATAGTCATGATAGGATTAAGCTCACTTATAGTATGTCAGCAATACATAATCACATTACACTTTTGATAGAGTATATAGTTGTGTGTATTACTTGGTTTTATAACATGGATGTTTATTGCGTGTGACATAGTTTGCCCCTTGGGAAGATTTCAGGGATGAAATCCTTTTAAGGTAGGGAGAATATAACACCCCACAAAATCAATTGTAAATAAATAAATTGGATTAACTTAAATAAGACAGGTAAAAATTTAAAATTTTAGAAAATTTGGAATTTGACCGTGAAATTTAGGTCGCTGCGTTCATGGTGAAATTCTGATCAATTTCCATGTATAAAATGGTGAAAAGGAAGCTCAAACGAAGAAGTTATGGGCATTTGACGTTTTTGGGTATAAAATAATTTAAATACAATTCAAATTCAAATAAATAATTAATTCCTAAATTTGATTTTCAAAAGTTAATGATAATTATACTTAGGGGTTAAGTAAATGTTAAAATTAACGTTAACGCTAAATTGCAGCTGAGGAAGAATATAAATTAGACAACAACTACAAATTAGACAACAGCAACAAATAAATCAGGTGAGATAGTTACGCATAGTCGTAATATGAGATGTAGTCTTATATGGGAAAATTAGATAACCCAATGTTCAGTAGCTCTAGTAGCGATAGCCGATAGTTAGTTATTGAGGTTCGATCCGTATTTCGGTCCTTGGAGGATCCTACACTACTAGCTAGTATAGGTGTTAAATAAAAACCCTTAAGTGAAAGACCTTAGGAATACACGGACAATTATAGAGCACCCTAGGTCACATAGAGTAGAATTAAAGTCAACGTCTAATCCACCCTTTTTCTTTCTTTTCCCTACCGCAGAAGTACATGGCAACAAGTGATTAGCCCAATTTCAGTAAGTGAGAGGTGAGATCGTTACAAGAGTTGCTTATCTTTTCATTTCCTCTCCACATAACTGTCTATCTTATCAGTACTTACTATTTTGTTAGACTGTGTGTTGTATTTCTGTATACACTGTATTTCACTACTTACTATTTTCTCAGACTGTGTTTTGAGATATTTTATGAGATTGTTATTTTCTATATTTATATTCTACTTCTTCAGAAGTGAGTTCTAAAAGTGTAGTATATCTTAGATCATATATGTTTATTCTTAGTCTCTATAATGTTATAAAAAGCCGATAGCTCATACTTCTTGGCACCAAACACGAGTCGAAAGTCACCCTAAGTTTTGGATTGGTGTGTGAGAGGTGGGGGTTATCACAAAAGGTATCCATGTTATCTCAAAGTTAAGATTGCTCCTTCCATGCCCATTGATCTGCTATCGGTCGGTAAATTCCCTTTGATACATCGCTCACTAGTTCCGACGAGTTATATACTGCAAAATCTCAGGCAAATCATTCCATAATTATCCAGCAACTGTTAGTACGCAGCCTTTTGGTGCCTCCAATAATCATGAGTGAGTAATACACTACCGAACATTTGGAGTACGTACTCTGGTCTTAAGGTTGCACAATATCCTAACCCCAAACATCTTAACTAGAAATATTTAAAATGATATGTTATTTAATATTGTGATAATTTTCTCGTGATTACACATGTTGCTCATTCTCTTAAATTAATTATCTATCAAATATGTCCTAAGTATCATCTTAGTTGATGATAACACACAAAATTATTCTGACTCCCTACTTTTACTAGGTAAATAGCTCATCTTTAGTGTTGTAATCCTTTAGCAAATCAAATATATGAAGTTTAAACATTATCTAATGGCAACCGAGTTTATTCCCTCACATGATTCACATGACATCCAGATTTCTATTCCCATACATGTTGCTCATTCTCTTATTGCATAAATATGTATATAATTAACTTATATACATGTATATATTTTGATAGAGTTAGGAGTACAACCTAGGGGTAATAATGTAATTTGTTACATATATCTTACTCGATAATCAATCTTGTTTGAAACATAATGTGTTTTCTTTTTATCATATACTTGATATAAGGTGTTATATTAATTAATTCACTTAAATAAAAGTATATTTAATGGAAAATCCATGAATGATATGGTTTTTGATAATAATTACAAAGTGTTGTAATCCTAAGTAATTTATTATAATAAAATTAAATATACCTTTAAATATTCCTAGTCAAGATATATAGAAACTGGATATCGATACATCCTTTGAGACTAGAGTACTTAATGCTCTAGAAATGTTGGACAGTGTATTACTCATAGCTTCTTGGGGCACCAAGGGGTTATGTACTCATTAGATAAGTGTGGAATGACCCATTCGATAGTTTTCTATTGGTTAGTATAACTAGCGTTAAACGAAAATTATCTATGTGACAATATTACACAGATCTCTTCACTTGAGATACTATTGATCTTCAACGTGGAAGGTCCACTTTAATTATAGTTAAATTATGGCATGTCTTTCATCAAACAACTATAGTTGGGTTGAGTAGAAGCATTGGAAGTGAAACACTATTTAAAAGAGGATCCGTCTCTTCAGTTATATGAGGTTAGTATCACGGTCAGCTGAAGTCAACCTAAAGTCAAAGTCTCTGGCTAGAGTAGTTCGGTTAATAATAATTATTATTATTAAACCAAGGACTTCGTGTTTGGATTATAGAGTTGAATATGGATGATACTAAAATTTTGACCATTACCAAAGTCAATAAGTCCATAGTTATATAGTTTTGACGAAGATAATAGTCGCAATCGTGTAACACTTAACAAAGTAAACTTAGATTTTCCCTAAACTAAGAAAGCGATAAATTTGACCAAAATGTCACACTACCTACTAACTGATATGTGAACATTAAGATTCGAATAATTCGATATTGATCATTGATCAAATTTGCACTTAATGAGCCATACAATCGAAACGATGAATACTCTTTTGACCAAATGATTTTCTTAATTTGTAATTATAATAGCCCATTTTTCTATGCCGTATATATTAATAAATTTTATTAAAATGAAAAGTGGTTTAAATTCGAATTATGATGATTATATTTTATTAATAGGTTTATAGTTAATTAAATTCTGATTAATAATGATTTTGTTGTAATAAGTTGAATTAAATCAACAAATTCTTCTCGAAAAATTTGTTGAAATCAAATAAAATATTTAATAAATATAAACTATAATTTATAAATAATTTTTATATGGTTGAAATATTGAAGAATAAATTTATTTTGTAATAGAAGAATGATTTATTAAATAAAAATAAGCGAGTGTCGAATTGAATAAAAATTGTCAGCATTCAAGATGTAATTTTTAAAATGAGGTATCAATTTATAATTGATTAAAATTTATGCAAAGACTAAAATTCAAATTTAAATGCATTAGGAATTAATTAAAATTAAAATTGAATTGAAACTAGCTCAAAGCAATCTCAACCCAAAACCCATTCCTTTATGTCCTTACTTTTGGAAACTTCCCTTTGCTTCCCGATTAAGCCCGAACATGTTTCCTTTTATTTGATTTAGCCATAGTTATCCCAAAGGGATTCACACTAAAATTAGAATTTGCGAATATTAAAAAATGTCACGAGTTATCGTTGGTTGCAGACGGCTTTGGATGGTCATGATTGGTGATGGGCAACAATGTCGATCACGACTAAGGTATGAGGCGCAAGCTTAGTCAATCTCAATGTGGAACCTACGACCTTTGTGCGTGTGTTCAGTATTTTGGCATCGATCATTTGAGGTGCCTGATGTATAGTGGAAGCATAGCGACGTGGGATCGTCGATTGGAAAGCAACAAGAATAAGCAAGGAGCAGCGGCATGGTTGAGCATCGAAGAGATGGGTTGATAGTGCAAGTGAAAGGTGGAGTATGAGTGATGTTGTTGACTAGAAGGAGGAAATGTAGTAACAGTCGTTGTGAGTGCAACGCTGGTAAACATAAACATTGTTCTAGGCTTGGCTGCATGTGAATTCGGCGGAGCAAATTATTTGGAGCCATGTTCGATTCTTGCATTCGTCGTTCCGGTGAGTAATCTCACTTACAACTATGTCTTATTCATTTTAATTGACGCGTAATCTCCCATATATTTGTTTGATTTTCTTGGTTTAATGGATGGTTCATTTATTGTGTGAAATTAATTGTTTGTTGATGGTTGATGTTGTTTGAATTAGATGAAATTGTGTTGCGAATTATGATTTAATTGTTGCTACGATGGTTATTGTCACATGGTTGATTTATGGTGTTTGAGTAGTAATTAGATATTTGTAAATAATCGAATGATATTAGAAATTGTGGAAAAAGAGGTAAATGAATTGAAAATTGAAAATTTGAATCAAATAAATTACTTTAAAAGTAAATGGTGAATTTTGGAATGGCATTTCATTTAATATTGAGATTATTGGATTAATAGAAAATTTGAAAGTGGAATAATTTTGGAAAATATATAGGTGGAATAATTTCGAAGATTTGGTGAATTAATTTTTTTGGTAAATGACGATTTTAGAAATTCTATCAATAAGTGAATTTTCAAAGGGATAATTATTTGTATATCATTGATTATAAAAATATTTGAAGCATGTTTATAAAATGGAAGTTGACATTATAGTTTTAAAAATGATGAATGATTTGAATTTAATAGATTGAATTTTATAAAGTGATACTTTGTAGTAATTGCAAGATGATTGCAATTTATTTTATTTAATTCAATAAAAAAATTCATTTATGAGGATTTAACAAGAAGTCGATTTTTTTGTGTAATATATATTATTAGTTTTGGTAGATTAATAGTTTAAAAAGAAGTGTTTGAAATAAATGTGGATTTTAAAGTGGTAGATTTGAATTTGCAATATTTCATGGATTGATGATATTTTTTAAACTTGAAATTTTAAAGGTAATTGGAAAATATAAATTCATTTGAAGTATTTCTATATTATTAAAGAAGTAAATTTGAAGTGAAAGTATATTTGAGATTATAAAATTAAGCAACGAGTTCGAATAGAGGTTTCTTTAAAATGAAACTAGTTTATTTTGAAGTGTGCATTTGAAATTAGATAAGAGAATCAAAATTATTATTTCAAAAGAGAAAGAAATAAATAAAAGAGATGTTTAGTGATTAAATTTAAATGAAGTATTTTTATTAAAAGAGAGAAAAAAATGGAGTGAAATACATTGAAATAAAAATCTTCATTTCTTTAAAACTGATTAAATAATATACTGATGTATGTATGGGTGATTGTTGATTTGTTTGTTACGAACGAGATGGAGTTAAATTACATGTTGTGTTGAGAATTGTGAAGTAATATAATAATAAAAATGAATTGAAGAATGATTTAAGCGAGAGTGAATTAATAAGCGAAGTAGAAATTTAATTAATAGTGATTAGTTGAGGATGTTGTGTATATGATCTTATTTCACTGGGCGCTATTAGATGTCCATGTAGGGTATATTTATGTACTCAAAACAGGTATAACGTTGGACAATTCTTTGAAGACTGAGTACTTGATATTTGGATATCAGTGAATTATTATACATTATACACAAATACTAATCGATATTAACTAGATTTCTGACTTTATATGTAAATTATATAATTTCTTATTTTAAAGAGGGAATACGATTATCTCCGCTTTTGAGTGAACGAGGAGTAGAAGTCCCTTACGTAGATGTGATAGCCATAAGTTTCTGCTAGCCCATCCTAGCTTGACCGACCATGTGGTAGCTCCTTGATGGTTGGGGCAACATGGTTCCCTCGTCGGATGGTCACGGTATGCTGCACGAGCCAATGGGACAAAAACAAAATGAGGCAAGGAGGTTGACGATGGGAGAAAGGAGCGAGAAGGCGAGGAAGTGAGAAGGAAACGTGCTTTTATTGTGCAGCTAAAGACTAGTAAGACCCTCAAAAAGTTTTCGAGTAGGGTCTCCATTTGCATCTAAGAAGCTATCAGGCTCAAGCGTAAACTTGGCTTTTGGCAGTAGCAATAACAACAACACATATAATAGCAATAGAAGTAATGGAAATAAAACGAATACATTTAATATTACAAAATAAATATGAATGAATCGGTGTTTGATGTGTGCTATATGGTGTGTGTGATGTTTGCGATGTATGATGTGTAAGATGTGCGATGTGCGCAATCTGCGATGTGTAGATGCGTGCGATGTATGCTGTATGCGATGCGTGACGTGCAATGGATGTTTGATGTATGTTGTGTGATGTGTATGATAGTGTCTTGATGTTTGATGGATATTTTGATGTTTGAGGGTTATGGACGTTGTTTGATATGTTGGGGATGTTTTATTATTCCTTTGGTTGAATTTCTTTATTATGTTGTGGATGTGTTATTCCTTGATATACCGTTTGTATTCTCATCATTGAATTTAGACATAGTCTGAACCATTTATTAGTTATATAATACTCGAGCCAGTCTGAGACGTTTTAGGTCTAAGGATGATATGACTAGATTTTCTTATTGGGCTTAGTTGAAGGCTGTATTACTAGATGTATTGTATATTATGTATTTGGACTCATGTATGTATATGATGTTGGATTAGATGTATTAGACCTATCTTGTATAATTATTTGAGATTTAGTTGGAATTTGACTTATTTTTTATCCCACTCAGACATATGTGATGTATTATATTTTGATCGGTGCGTTGACGACTCTACGTTCTCTATGATTTATTTTATGTTGTGTATTCTTCTATCCTTGGGCACCATACGTATTTATTGCTTTGTACTGAGACTGTTTATATCAAGGTGAGTGACTTTTATATTATGTGATGTATTCAGTGTTGGTCCAAGGGAATATTCACGTGTGTACCATCCACATCTCCTCATTCTCTATATTACTCGACAATTTTATTTAGTAATACTCTTAGGTAATATGGATATAAAGGCAACGTGTTACAGTAACTGTTATGAATTAGCTAAACTAACTGTTTTGAATAAATATTATTAAGTATATTTATAATAATTATAAATATATTAATCGATCTACGATATTGGTACGCATTAAATTTGGATTTAATTGCGGAATATTTTATTTGGGTATTAAATGGGTTCGAAGCCCATGTGGGGTGTTGAATAATTCAGCAATAATAGGGCATGGAGGCAGCCAAATGATGGGATAGATAGGCTAGGCTTGAGCGGATAAGAGGAAAGAAAGAGTAAGAGAGAAACATGGATCTTGATCCTAACTTCTCTATTCATTCCTCCTCCATATAAGAATTTAGCCCCACTCACTTTCAACATTTTGAAGCCTCCATCTTAGCCTACCTCTAGCCAAAATCTAGTGCTCCTATTTCTCCTTTTTCAAAGTCAAATTAAGGTGCATTTACAGGCCTTAGAGACAAGGTATATTCCTAATAATTTACGAATATTAATATTTACATGTAATGTTTATGTCATATATATTATACTTTTAATTAAGTGATGATTTCAGTATATAAATATATCGTCATTGTCAAACTGGTTGTATGTTTTTATATTTATATATGAAAAATTGTCATGTGTACTATGTGCAACTCGGCTCAAATAAAAAGAATAATTTTTTATTTTAAATAATTCATATACAATGTTTATATATATGTATACATATATATAGAGAGAGTTTATAATATAAATACTACATCACACTTTACACAAAACATGGTTATATAATATTTCTATAAAGTTTAATCCGTACGAATATTTTCAATAAAACATATTTTAAAATTAGAAAAATATTCATTTGCATCATGCGCATGAACAAATAAATACATAATTATTATAAATATATTTTGTATATTTTACAAGTATTGATCTAAATTTATTATTATATTATTATATATACATATATATAAGTATTTAATATGTGTGTGTATATATATGTTTAAAAAAATATTTATACACATAGTATTTTCGGCTTTGTAAAAAGTATTTTTAATTTAATATAATATATAGATGATTTAAATATATTTATAACTATATAAATATATACAATGTTTACATTTCATACCCTTGTTTATAAATGTATATACATATATATATTCAAAATTAATTAAATAAAAATATATAATATATATATGTATGAATGTATGTATTTGTGACATTATATATATAAGTATATAAACACATATTTAGACAATATATTTGTATATTGGATGAGCTAACATGCCCGTTGCGATGTAAATCATAGAATCTGTACAATGATATGTTATACCTTGCACGCGATGATATGTTACACATGCACATACGTATATATGTGCATTTAATACACGTATTATGTAAAATACAACGTTGAATTAAATAATGTAAAATCAATTTATAAATTTAAATAACATAAAGATATTATTTAAAAGAAAATTAGTAATGTTGTAAACAAATTAGACTTTATAGGTACAATGAAGATCCAAAATAGTAAAAAAATTAAAATTCACTCTTTACTTCCATTGTGGGCTGGTCCAGGTCGAACAATGGTAGTAGAGTCCTATAGCTTATGAGGTCTAAATTAAGCATATTAGGGCTAACTAATTAAGCTTACTACTCATTAAGTAGGGTGTCCAAGAAAGGTAGTGTCTAGACTGGACTGTTGGGTAATCGAGTACTCTATATCTTACCTGGCTACTGGCCTGGCCCGTATAGTTATGTGAGCCCAAAAGTTGACCTTAATAGAAAAGACCCAATTTTAATTAGGCCTTAATTTCAGAATTATTTTGAATTTAAAATAAAAGTTTTAGTAAAAGTTAAATTAAAAATAAAAAACATATTACAAAAGTAATAATATAATTTTCCAACAATGCTTGAAAATTTTATAAAATTAATTCAAATATATTATTTATTAATAAGATTAATTAAATAAATTTATTAATTAAATAAGTTGATTAATTATACATACACACACATATGTATAATGTATATGTAACATACGGTATGTTATCTTGAATATCTTAAGACAATATGAGTAAACATGTGGGTATAAAAGAATTTTAAAAATTAATAAATTTTAATTAAAATTGTTCGGTTAAATAAATTAATTAAAAGTTAATTAATAAATTAAAACACATATATATATGAAGTATGGATGTATTACTATAATTGTAGCAGTATATATATTCAACATAATTTGTTATAGTTGAATAATATAATTATTAATTAAAGTATTAATTATAATTAATTAAATTTATTAAATAATTAATATAATATTATACATAAGAATATTATATAAGTATATCAAATTATAAAAGTTATTTATTAAAATTTATATAAATGTATAGTAAAAGGTGGATCAGTAAGAAACCCAAATTAGACTTAATGAATAAACACATACGTATAGTATGTATACTGTGATTTTCGATGTGTCCGACACTTGAATCACGAGGGTATTTCATAAGAAATATATTATTCCATAAGTAGATATCACTCGATTAAATATATTAAAGATTATGAGTCTTTAAAATAAAGTTGTCCTCTACCATTTATGTATTAGTGGATTACGTGCATACTCCTTAGCTGTTGAGCTTTCCTTAAGCTAAGGGTGTTATGTGTATACTATTACTATATAGACCAGATGAGGTAAGATATTTATGCATATTTGTTGAACTTTCCTCAAGGTTTGTATAGTATACTTAGGACGCCGCAAAATGGTCGGTATGAGTGAATAATCTCTCTTTATTCTTGAACTTTCCTTAAGGTAAAAATGAGATTAGGACAAGGATCATAAGGTTAGGTGTTGTATATGATACAATCGGTAAGCAGTTATCCATCGTATATAGGAGTATGATTTGTTGAGCTTTCCTTAAAGTTAGAATCCCAGGATATACGAGTCCTAACACCTACTAGTGAAGTCAAAAGAATTCTATGTTTTGTCTTAGGGTTCAGAGAAACATAAAAGACAAGTGGGGGCTTCCATTAGAAAAATGAAATGGTAATATTTAACCTTTCTAATATTATAAAAACATATATTATGTATAATAAAATAGCCTACTTTGATAAGTTTTTGCATTAAATTGTAAAACATTTATCAATTAAAATATACAATGGCACTAAATTAAATATTGACAAAAAAAATATTAAATATACCTACCAACAAAGATTTACATCTCGACCAATGAAATTGCATGATTATGCAGCCACTAAATATGGTCGTAACTTGGTCACTTACAAGTTTATTTTCCTAAGAGTCTTCAACGAGTTTCTAGCTCTAAAAGCAATATAAGGCTATGGATATTTGATCCATATACGATCATATATAAATGTTATATGGTAAATGGTCACATTTATAATGTACGAAACTATTATTAAAATAGTTCATTGAAATAAGAAAGTAAACTGTAGAGTGAGATTGTGTACTCAATACGATTGATTACAATAATGATTTTGTTGTGTTAAATGTAACACGGGACTAAAGGCTACAAGATAGATCTAAGAATTCGGTCAGCGAGATATCAGTTTAATCAATTTACGTAAAGCGCAATTTATTTGATGTCCTTAAAAGTTAGGATGATCGATTCAATTTTGTAGAGAATTCTTTCTGATATTGTGGTAAGGATTCCCTTTGAATGGTTTGACCATAGAAGGGAAATTGGATGTATAAGAGTGGATGTAATCTAAGGCGCAGTTGGCATGAAGAGAGTGAATTGTCATTTCTATTTCACAAAAAAAATTGGAAACGAAAATTTTAAAGTGATAGTTTATACTTAATATTAGAATAAGAAATATGATTTTTATTCCAAAATGTATTTTCGCATAGAAAATTGTTCTGTATAAGATTTTATTTGAATTTAAGATACTTGATCTGAAAATTTGTAACTGTAAACCAGTTATAGTAAATGAAATAAATAATTTTTATTAAGTGGTTGAAACGAGCTTCATATTTCATATGTAAGAGCAAAAATATTAGAGCATGCCGTATAATACTTATTGGTTGCATCAAGTTACGAAAATTATTTCATAAAACGTACCGACATTATTTATGAAATAATAATTATTTTTTGGTATTGACCAAAAAATAGACATGGTTTTATTTTAATAAGAATATCATGAATACTTGTTATAAAATAAAACTATAATAATGGTATTTGTGATGCATTGGAAAATACAGAAGTATCTGAAGTTATCTTCAATTATTTTGGAATATAGACTTAGCCATAGTCTTGAGAAATAATTATTTGATTATATGATTATGAATTATATGCCACCGGTTAATTACATCTAAAGTAATTAAGCTCCATGCACCCATTTAGTGGGAGCGTGAAAAGAGTTAATGAACTCTTTGGATTGATACATTTAGATGTATGCAATCGTAAGTTTGTTAATACCAAATGGTTATACATACTTTGCCATATTCATCGATGAGTTATCATAGATATGAACATGTGTATTTGATACACATGAACAAGTCTATGATAAGCTCATAGAATATAAAATAAAAGTAAATAATATAACATGCAACATAAATGATTCAGTTTGATCAAACCATTGAGTATATTGGAAAGAGTTCCGTATGTATCTAATATGAATAAATCTTTAGTCTTAAATGTCACTCCATCTTATAATACATAATGATGTATTATAAGGAACAATCGACTTTGTTGGACAAAAAACGATTAACGATGAGTGAACTTGAGTTAAGTTCTTTATACAAGGTATGTGCTTATGAATAGTATACAAGATTAAAATTAATATCATCCAAAGAATATTTTACAAACCATACAAAATAAGGGTTTATAAGAAACCCCTACATATAGTAGGCCAAGGAGTTAGCAGATAGTTCGAGTCGAAAGACTGCACGTAATAATTATATTAAAGGATCTTGTATGAATTGTACCAAAAGAATTTTGGAAACGATGGTCATTAGATGACTAATTTATGTTGTGAACAAAATATATAAACTAATGCAAAATAAGATTTATATTAGGCAATATATAAAATGTTTATGAATGCCTGTTCCATAGCACATTTAAACAATTGTTGTTTCAAGAAAATACCAATTTTATACTGAAGGAATTTCTTTGAGAAATTATTGGTATAAAATGAATTTAGATACGGTATAAGAATAAAATTGCTTATAAGGGATGAAATGAAATTGACCGAACTTAAATGAACACAACATATTAGAACGTCTAATGAGTATTACTATACATTAAAGGCCAACTACGAGTTTCTTATCAACGTCAGGAATAAATTTTCATCAGTTGTTTAATACAACCATTAAGAGTATTGACTCTATATTATGGTGTGATGCACAATCCAAAATAAACTCAAAGTGCATTATCAAAATATGATTTTAATATTTGTATGGATACGATCTATTGGCCGTAAATATGTCTTTAAGAGAAAGACAATTGCAGTAGGAATATCGTGAGCCACATTAATAAGAATAATACCATGAATTTCAACTATTGAAATTACATAACAGTTCGTCATTCGATATGCTCAAGTTAGTTTAGATTTTACTCACAAAATTATGGCCTAGTATGACTTTATGTTTTTGTACATATGTATTAGGACCGAAATTCTAAATAATGATTTATAGTAAACTTTTTACACATAGTAACCAAAGTATCTTGAAGTCAATGGGAGCGATATTGAGTTTATGAAATTTTAGAGGATCCAAGAATAGATACAAAAGTGTCATTCGACAGACATCAAAATTAAACAACTATTTTGGTAGAAATATCAAATAGTATGACTTTCAGTCAAAATGCAGAGGAAGAGTGTGCTCGTAAGATAAAATGTTAAAAGGTAACAAAAGCACTTTTAAACCAAAAGTGATAACACACTACTGATTGTTAAGGATCTTCTTACGCTATAATCAGCATTAGGTGTTTTACATCAGATTTGTGAATGACGTCCTTTATAGCAAGTATAAAAGATATTGGGAATGTCCTAAGTGATATGAAAGGACCCCTTATTAAAATGTTTAATACAGAACATTTAAGACAGATTCCTTATGCAATGACAATAGGAATTATCATACATGCTATGTTGTCTACGATATCGTGATTTGTTTTTATATTTGACACATGAAGCATGTATCAAATCCAAATAGATATCACTAAATGGTTATTTGATGTATTCTCATTTATTTATGAAATACTAAAGAAATTTTTCCAAAAACAACGGATTTCTTATGAAGGAGTGTTCGGACTCAAACTTCATATATGATATTGGGTATAATATGTGTTAACCTGTTTTTAGCCAAATAAATTTCAATGGGGATTAGATGGCCAAAATGAAGACAAGATAATTCAAGAACTTGGAATCATGTTTAGAAACACAAAAGAATCCTACTCAAAAACTTTGAAGGAAAATTATGCTACGTAGACCACTCGGTACCGAGAAGTTTTTTTTTCTACTTTGGCCACCTAAAGCTCTTGTACTACGAGTACTACCTCAAGCTATCATTATCAAGTGCTTCTTTCAGGAAAAAACAAGAAATACCAAGGACTTTAGAGAAGAAAGCAGGAAAAGACAAGTGTTGTCAGGTGAATCATCAAAAAGAACTTATTCTTCAGGAAGAAAGAGCTTAGAATACATTGAATTAGTGGTGGAGGGGAGAAACAAATTAGATAAAGGACTTTAACCTAGAAAAAACAACTTGGTACCGATTAGAACCTCTTGGTGTCGAAAGGTTTTTGTTAGAAATTGGGCCTATCGTGTTCCCTTCTACACATTTGGACTTGCATCTGGACTTCATTCTACCTAGGCTCCTAAGTTTAATGGCGAGTTTCTTTATAAATATCAGCCCTACAACAACTGAAGAGTGGATTCACACTCTACATCTTTTTCCCTCCTATCTTTTTTCCCAAATATACTGTAGAAAATTCATTGTAAATTTGAGACCCACTATACTTTGGTCAGGTCTGACAAAATTAGTTGTAATCTGAAGAGATAACACTAATAACAAAGATTAGAGCGGAAGTAGGATGGAGAATTTGCCGAACCATTATAATGCATCAATTTTCTGCTTTAAACTTTATTTCATTAGATTTGGTGCTTTTAATTAATCCTGTGGTGTTTGTACCTTTTTTGGTGCAACCATTTTGGTGCTTTCACCGAGAAAGGGCCCGATTTCACAACCTAGAGCTGGGATCTGGAACTTGGAGAAGATGAAGAGACCTAATACTAGAACTAAGATTAGAGGAACTTAGGCAGAGCATGGGGCAGCCGGAAATATTTCTCAAGTTCTAATCAATCCATCTATATGACCAGAGAGGAGATGGAGGGAATGATGAAACAAATGCAAGATGAAATAATGACTCGACAACAGGAAAGGCTAAAAGAATTTTTCCAAATGATGGGACAACAATTAGGATTTCCAAATATTTAGGCGCACTCTGAGTAAGATGTCTAAGATGAACAATTAGGATTTTTGTTTGTTTTCTTTGATTTGAATATTTGATTTTTTTGAAAAATACACTTGAACTGATGACTAATATTGATCGTGGTAGCCACATCCGAAGGGATGGGGTGATGACCGCAAGGTGCAAGTTCCCTTATCATAGAGCAAGCGGATGGACTTGTATGAAAAGTAAGTAACCTTACTGAAGAGTAAGCGGATGGGCTCACTTGGTCATTGAGTCCTCTTATTGGAGAGCAAGCGGACTAGACTCAATAAGGATTTAGAAAGATCGAATCCTAGATTGGATGATAAACGATCCTGATAGATCGAACCTAGATTGGATGAAAAACGATCCAAAGAAATCGAACAATAGATTGGATGACAAACAATTCGGAGAGATCGAACCCTAGATTGAATGCTAAATGATCCAAAGAAATCAAAGTCTAGGTTGGATGAAAAACTATCCAGTGAGATCGAACCTTGGAACGAATGTTAACTTGATATAGAGACTTGAAAGACTTGCAACTGGACTGAAATAGATAAATCCCAAGTTAACATGGGATGATTTTAATATACAAAATGGTATCTTTGGAGAAGAGACAGACTAATCGTGATTCATGGCTGAGACTTAGGAAAGGACCGGAGTCCAAAGCTACAACGTGTCTAGAACGACCTTTGGCTTGCAGGAGAATCTTAAGAAACCAGACGATTCACCAAAATTGAGGTCGATGATAGCCAGAGAGCTCAATTATTGATGATTTTCTATCGTTTGAACTTGTTCTTGAACAAAGCGCGCCTTACATTCGAAAGGGGTACTTTAGGAGGCAACTATTAACACACTTTTTGGCCAAGAAAATTTCAACAGGAGTTAGAAGGATAAAATAAAAATGAGATGAGTCACGAACTCGAAATCATGCTGAGAGGGACAAAAGAATCATACTCAAAAAGTTTGAAGGAAAATGAAGCTAAGTAGACCACTCGGTACACAGAGGTTTTTTCTTCCTAATTTGGCCTTCTGAAGCCCTTATACCATGAGTACTACCTGTTATTATCATCAAGTGCTTCTTTTGAAAAGTAGATAAACAATTCTAAGATTTCATAGAAGAAAGTAAGAAAGCAGGAAAAGATAAGTGATATCAGGTGAATCATCAAAAAGAACTTGATCTTCAGGAAAAAAGAGTTTGGAATGCATCGAATTAGAGATAGAAGGGAAAATCAAATAAAATAAAGGACTTTCACCTAGAAAAAACCAACCGATCTGAGAGGAGCCCTCGGCACTAAGAGATTTTTGTTGGAGATTGGGCTATTGAGTTCCCTTATGCACATTTGGACTTCATTCTACGTGGGTTCTTGAGTCTACATATGAGTCTATCTATAAATAGCAATCCTATAGCAACTGAAGAGGGGATTCACACTGTATATCTTATTCACTCTTCTCTCCTTCTTTAAATATACTTTAGAAACTTAACTGTAAATATGATCAATTAGATTATGATCAGATCTGATAAAATTAGTTGTAATCCGAAGAGATAGCAGCTACTAGCAAAGATTAAGGTGGATGTAGGCCGGAGAATTTGCCGAACCACTATAAAAATTGTGTATTTTTTCCTCTTTAGCCTTTATTTTATTAGAACCGGTGCTTCCAATTGATCCTGTGGTGTTTATGCCATTTTTGGTGCAAACAATCCGTCAATAATTAATTCATGTTAAAAATCTTTAAATTGAAAATGTTTTAAATGGAAGAGATTGTGTTTGTTTCAATGAAAAAGCTAAGTACATTGACCTGAATAGCGCCAAAATAAATGCAATGTATATATATAATAATTCAAAAATTTATAACTAAGTCATGGGTGATTCCAAATATTGAGAATCTCATAAAATTGTTATATGATCACAATGTTGCAATGTAGTTCATAATAGAACTTAAAGCACACTAGAAGTCAAGAGGCATACTTCAAATTGTTTGATATGATAAAACAGTTTATGAGGTTTGGGGAGAGTTGATAGATAGAGTAGATAATTGAAGCATAATAGCATACCTATTCGTCGAGGGACTGGCCTGATTGGTTTAGAGGAAACCAATTGGAGAAGTTGAAATAAGATTTCATAATTGACCCCAAGTGCAAGTGGGAGATTGATAGTATTAGGGGTCTACCCTATGAGCAATTATGCAATTTGTTACATATAACTAACTCAAGAATTAAACTTGTTCAAAATAAAAGGTATTTTCTTTCTACTATCTAGTTGATATAATGCATTATATTAACTAATTAATTTAATTTAAATATATTTAATATTAAATTCATAAATGGTTTGTTTTATGATAATTGTTACAAAGTTCGGTAACCATGAGCAATTTATCACAATGAAAATTAATATACTATTTTAAATATTCTCAGTCAAGATGTACCAGGAATGAACAATGATACATCCATTGAGATTAGAGTATGTAACGCTCTCCAAATGTTGGGCAGTGTATTACTTATGGCTATTGGAAGCACTAAAGGGATATGTATTGGTAGTTATTGGATAACTATGGAATGATAACTTGGTAGTTTTCAGTTGGTTAATATAATTAAGATCAAATGAAAAATGTCGATGTGATAAATTACATGGTTCTCTTAACTTAAGTATACCGTTGATCTTTAATATGGATGCTCCAGTTTGATTATAGTTAAATCATGGCATGACATCTATAAAACAACTATAGGTGGGTCGAGTGGAAGCATTGGAAGTGTACTATTCAAGAGAGGATTCGTCTCCTCAGTTATATGAGGTTAGTATCACGGTCAACTGAAGTCAACTCAAAGTCAAAGTCTTTGGCTAGAGCAGTTTACTTAATAATAATTATTATTTTTGAACCAAGGACTTTATGTTTGGATTATAGAATTGAATATGGATGATGCTAGAATTTTGACCATTATGAAATTCCATATATCCAAAATGATATCGTTTTGACGAAGATAATTAGTATAAATAATAATCACAAACGGAATGCTTAACAAAGTAAATTTGGATTTTACCCAAACCAAATAAGTGATAAATTTGGCCAAAAGGTCACAGCACTTACTAAGTGACGTGTGCCCTTTAATATTTGAATAGTTCGATATCAACCGTAGACCAAATTTACACCTAACGGGTCACACAACCGAAATGATGAATATTCCTTTCACCAAACTATTTATTTAATTTGTAACTGTTATAAACTAATTAAATTAATTAATATTTATGAAATATTAATGAATTTTTTTATTTTGATTTGATGAACAAATGTTATTAATATATTTACAATGGTTATAAATATGTTAATCGATATAAGATGTCGATACAATTAAATTAGATTTAATTGTGAAATATTTTCTTCGAGCTTTAATGGGTTTTGTACTACATATTAGAGTTGAATTATGCGGCTATAATGGAGAAAATGGTCAGTTATATGATGGGCTAAATTGGCTACGGTTGAGTGGTTAAGAAGAAAGAAAGAGTAAGCGAGAAACATGGATCTTGATCTTAACTTCTCTCTTCATTCCTCCTCTATATAAGCATCTCTACCTATTGACCTTTGACAGTTTTGAAGCCTCCATCTTGACCTACCTCTGGACGAAATCTAGTGCACCCATTCTCCTTTTTCAAAGTCAAATCAAGGTGAAATAAATCCTATTCGATAGTTGATTGTCATCGGCTTAGAGACTAACAATCTACTGGATTGGAAATCAATTCTAAAAGCAAATTTCATTATTTCAAGGTGTACATACATGCATTAGATATAAGGTGTATTCTTAACCAATTTATCAAAATTAATATTTACATATAATGCTTATGTCATATATATTACACTGTTAGTTAAGTGACATTCTAATATATAAATATATTGTCACAATCAGATTGGTTGTATGTTTGTATATTTTTTATATTTATTTAAGAAAAATTTGTCATGCATACACCTATATGTAGCTCGACTTAAATAAAATAACAATTTTTTTAAAATAATTTAATATACAATATATATAATTTATAATTTAAATACTACATCATTCTTTATACAAAACATGTCTATATGATGTCTATATGATCTTATATATAAAATTTAATAAGCATAATATTTTTGGCAAAATTATATATATATATATTATTTAAATAATATTTAAATCAATTAATCATATAAATTAATTATATTAATATATATACTTATTATAGATTATGTTTTATGTTTTATAAAATTAAATTGTTAAATAACTTATTCTTGTTGAGTCACAGCTTCTATGAAGATTTTGATTGCTGACAACAATATTAAAGCGATCGACAAATCAAGACGTACATATGGTATTCTAGATTATAGGTTGATTATTTGATGTTATAATAGTAATAAAATTGTCAAAATCTATCCTCAAATAATCATGCACAAAATATAATATATATATATATACATTTATATAGGTTGTGCACTTTATTGTGCAACTTAACAGAGACCGGTCGACCGGTCCAAAAATGAACGGTCGACCGTTCCTGTTGAATGTGCACAATAAACGTGCACACATGTACATAACGACTATATTTTTAAAAACCTGTCTACCGGTTAGTTTTTGACCTGTCGACCGTTTTTAAACAGAGAGCAACTTCTTCCAAAAGACACATCTTTCTTCAATGGTTGCGTCTCTTCTTCTTCATCAATGATCATAACTTTTGACTGCAACTTTTCACCAAGGGTTATAACTATTTTCTCTCTATAAATACACATCAATATCATTGATTAAAACAACAAGTTTTATTAAGATTATATATGCTTTCTATCTATTCTTTGAATTCACTTGCATTCAAAAAGCTCTAAACTACTTTCATTCCTTATTGAATCATTGACACTATCTAATATATTTTGATTCAATAAGCAATATAAATTCCATAATCTTCACAAACATCATTCACAATTTGAGGATAAGATTATAGGAAGAGTGTACTACAAGTGACAAATCTGTGTTTACAAGAGCACAAGTTGTCAACAACAATTGTAATTGTTTTTTGTTGAAGTCCTCAGTATTGTAAGAGGCAAGTGTTGAAGCCCTCAGTGTTGTAGAGGCGTGAAATCCCGTTCGGCTGTTCGGGTAATTGTAAACCTGTTCCTCCGGGTGAAGCGAGGTTGTAATTAGTGAAAATCCAGATAGTAGTCTGGGACTGGACGTAGGACGGTGCTCCGAACCAGTATAAAAATCTCTGGTGTGATTTTTCTATTTTTTATTTACAATGCTATTATCATCTATTTCTGCATTTGTATTGTAATCCATATTAAACGATCCGTGTATACTATATTAGCACATATAATTGTATACACACCGCACTTTCATTTGGTATCAGAGCACGGTCATCATATAACCGTAACACAGTTATTTGATATATTCTTGTAATATGGCAAGTAACGCAAGTACTAGCACTCAAAACACCACTTACACAGAAGGGCAATCGACACAAAGACCTCCATTTTTCAATGGTCTTAACTATAGTTATTGGGCAACACGTATGTCATTCTTTATGCAATCAAGTAGCTATGATGCTTGGAATGCTACTCAAAGAGAAATAGTGAATCCAACAACTGATTATTCAGAATGGACTGTGGCTGAGAAAACGGCAGCAGCCGTAAATGCTAGAGCAATAAATATGTTGTTCTGTGCATTAGACCAAAATGAATATAACCGTGTTAGTATCTGTACTACTGCATATCAAATTTGGCAAACGCTAAAAATCACTCATGAAGGTACTAACAAGGTTAAACAAGCCAAAATAGCCATGCTGAAAAGTCAATTTCAAAATTTCAAAATGAAACCAAATGAGACAATCAATGAAATGTATTCACGGTTTCAAACTATTCACCATGCACTTATTGGGTTAGGACAAAAGTATTCTGATTTTGATGTTGTTTCAACAGTCCTACATTCTCTGACTAATGAATGGGAAGGAAAAGTATTAGCAATTGAAGAAGCTAATGATCTTTCCGTCATGAAGCCAGATGAATTGATAGGAAATTTAATGTCCTATGAAGCAAATTTGCAGGCTAGAAAAGAACAGAAAGAAGAAAAGAAAAATGTAGCATTTCATGTTGAGAAAGATGAAAATGAATCAGATTCTGAAGATGAAGATTTGGCGTTCATTGCTAAAGGTTTCAAAAAATTCCTAAAATATCGAAAAGCCAGTCGCTACAATAAAAGGAAACCTGGATCAAATAAACCATCTTCATCTGCTATAGAATGTTTCAACTGCCATAAAAAGGGACACATGCAGAAGGATTGTCCAGAACAAAAGAAAAAGTCAGAAAATGACAAATTCAAATATAAGAAGGACAAATCAAAGAAACGAGCCTTCTCAGTAACATGGGATGATTCAGAGTCATCTTCATCAGAAAGTGAAAGTGATTCGGAGAATGAACAAGCTAATGTTTGTTTTATGGCAACAGAAGATGAGGTACAAATTCCTACATTTGATGAATTACTTGATATTAATGCTGAATTGATAGTCAAATATAAAAACATAAAACGTCAATTAAAAGTAGTCAAAGCAGATTTAAGCAGAGCAGAGTTTGAACGAGATATGTTAAAAGATGAGAAGAAAATATTAGAAGAAGAACTTGAAAATATTCAAGAATCATCATCTAATGTTGACTCTCAAATATCTCTTTTGAGTCAAGAAATAGAAGCTCAAAAAGAGAAAAATAATGCTCTCACTACTGAAAATCATGAACTTAAAGCAAAAGTCAAAATTCTAGACCTAGAAAAAGCTAGTTTACAAACAAAGTTTGATGACATTACTCAAAATGTTTCTAACTTTAACAAAGGTCGAGAAAATTTGACTAAAATCATTGAAAGTTCACAATCTATTTCAGATAAACAAGGTTTGGGATATAACAAACATAAAACTAAGAAACATCTTAGAAATAAAAGGAAGAAGAAAGTACAAAAAACTGAAGCTAAGAAAAATCTTAGTTTATTATATTTCAAACCAAAACCAATAGTGAAATTTCAAAAGAAAGATGTCAAGACTATCAAAATATGGGTTCCTAAAACAAATAACAATTTGATTAGGAACAAATACATTCAGCAATTCATGAATACTGTGCATCTTAATAATAATTATATATATAAAGGGGATACCGGACCCAAATGGGTTTGGACTCCTAAGACCTAACTCTTAGGACCCTATGAAAAGTGGGTACCATGAACTTAATTCTATGTTTGCAGGTCCCACTGAAGAAAAGAGGAAAGTGGATATTGGACAGTGGTTGCTCAAAGCATATGACGGGAGACAAGAGCTTACTAACAAATATTAAATACTCAGATGGTGGCTCAGTCACTTTTGGAGACAATTCAAAAGGTTATATCATCGGCAAAGGCGATGTGAGCAATTGTGGTACATCTAACTTACCTCTTATTACTAATGTCATGCTAGTTAGAAATTTAAAACACAATTTACTTAGTATTAGTCAGTTATGTGACAAGGGTTTTATAATTTCCTTTTCAAATAATAAGTGTAGTATTTTAGATAAAGACCATAATTTGGTTTTTGAAGGTTATAGAGACAGAAATATATATATTCTAAATATGAATATTAATCATAATTCAGATATGTGTCTTATGGCTAATAACAATGATCCATGGCTATGGCACAAACGTTTCTGTCATATAAACTTCAGAACTATTGACAAGCTAGCCAAAAACAATCTAGTTAGAGGACTACCCAAAATGAGTTTTAAAGTTAACAACATTTGTGATGCATGTCAATTAGGAAAATTAACCAAATCATCATTTAAATCCAAGAAAGTCATATCAACAATACAACCGCTTGAGTTACTGAACATGGATTTATTTGGACCTACTAGAGTTCAATCAATAAATCACAGACAATATGTGCTTGTAATTGTTGATGATTTCTCTCGCTATACATGGACAATTTTCTTAAAAAATAAAAGTGATACTTTCGATCATTTCAAATCTTTCGTCAAAAGAATTCAAAAATCAAAAGGGATTAAAGTTAAAAATATAAGAAGTGATCATGGCGGAGAGTTTGAAAATAATGAATTTGAACATTTTTGTACAAAGAAAGGTATATATCATAATTTTTCGTTTCCCAGAACTCCACAACAGAACGGAGTAGTAGAACGAAAGAACCGAACTTTACAAGAATGTGCAAGAACATTATTAAATGGAACCACCTTACCAAAACACTTCTGGGCAGAAGCTGTTGCAACTGCCTGTTATGTTTTAAATCGTGTGTCCATAAGACCTCTTACCAAAAATACTCCTTATGAATTGTTTAACAAAAGAAAGCCCAAAATCTCATACTTCAAAGTTTTTGGTTCTAAGTGCTTTATTTTAAATACGAAAGACCAGCTTGGAAAATTCGATCCAAAAGCCGATGAAGGAATATTTGTCGGTTATTCGGAACGAAGTAAGGCCTATCGAATATTTAATAAACGAACCAAAACTATTGAAGAATCACTTCATGTATCTTTTGATGAAATCTATCAGCATTCTCACACAATATCAGATGATGACGAATCAATAGTCATTAATAATCCAATCATCTCAAATACTGATTCTGACTCAGAAGTAATTATTGAGAATACTCCTCAAATATGTGAATTACAATCACCACCAAGAATATTAAGAGACCATCCGGCCCAAAACATAATAGGTGAAATAACATCACATGTCAGAACAAGGAGTCAACTCAATCAAATGGGTCATGTCGCTTTTCTCTCAAATATCGAACCCAAGAATTCAAAAGAAGCTGCTACAGATGATTACTGGATCATTGCCATGCAGGAAGAACTAAATCAGTTCGAGCGCAATGACGTTTGGGAACTTGTTCCGAGACCAACTGAACAGTCAGTAATTGGTACTAAATGGGTCTATAAAAATAAGGCTGACGAACAAGGAAATATCACTAAAAATAAAGCAAGATTAGTAGCACAAGGATGCAATCAGGAAGAAGGTATCGATTATGAAGAAACTTTTGCACCAGTTGCTCGACTAGAAGCTATTAGAATTCTATTATCTTTTGCTTGTTATCATAATTTCAAACTTTATCAGATGGATGTCAAAAGTGCTTTTCTCAATGGATTTATCAAAGAGAATGTCTATGTCGAACAACCACCTTTATTCGTACATGAAAAATATCCTGACCATGTGTTCAAACTTAAGAAAGCTCTGTATGGTTTAAAACAAGCACCTCGTGCTTGGTATGAACGTTTACGTAGCTATCTTATTAATTCATGGTTTGAAATAGGCAAAGTCGATCAAACTTTGTTTATTAAACATTCTCGAAATGATATTCTGGTTATCCAAATATATGTAGACGATATCATCTTTGGTTCAACAAACGATAAACTCTGCAAGGAATTTGCAAGTATTATGACCAAAGAATTCGAAATGTCTCATATGGGAGAACTATCTTATTTTCTTGGACTTCAAATCAAACAACTTTCAAACGGTATTTTTATCAATCAAGAAAAATACTGTGAAAATCTTATCAAACGCTTCGGATTACAAAATACATCTGGTAAACCAACTCCTATGAGTACAACTACACATCTTGAAAAAGATGAAAGTGGTAAGAATGTTGACCAGAAATTATATCGAAGCATGATTGGTTCTCTTCTTTATCTTACAGCTAGTCGTCCAGATATATTAATGAGTGTTTGTTTATGTGCTCGTTTTCAAGCCGATCCAAAGGAATCACATTTACGAGCAGTGAAACGTATAATTCGTTATCTAAATAATACCAAAGATTTTGGTCTTTTCTATCCAAAAGAATGTCCATTTGAATTAGTATCATATAGTGATGCTGATTTTGGTGGCTCACGGACGGATAGAAAAAGTACAAGTGGTACGTGCCATTTTATTGGAAAATCACTTGTCTCTTGGTTTAGTAAGAAACAGAATTGTGTTTCACTATCAACATGTGAAGCTGAATATATATCAGCGGCTCTCGCTTGTACTCAAGTACTATATATGCAACAAACACTTCAAGATTTCGATATACATTTATCGAATTCAATTATATACTGTGATAACACGAGTGCAATAAATCTCTCTAAAAATCCAGTAAATCATTCTAGAACCAAACATATTGATATCCGTCATCATTTCCTTAGAGATAATATTGAAAAAGGTAATATACATCTTGAATATGTTCACACTGACAATCAAATAGCCGATATTTTCACTAAACCATTACTTGAATCTAGTTTTATTAAACTACGAAGAGAGCTTGGCTTAGTATCTCGGAAAGATCTAGAATAGAATAAGTAACCTTCAAACTTAGGCTATATATTTTTCAAAAAATTTCAGCCTATAACAAACTATACCTATTTTTATAACTTTTTTTTTCTATCATTGTTTTTGTTTACGGCTAATTATCTCTAACAAATCCTATCCTCAAGTTCATTGGCAAACTTTTTTTCTATATAAACGTTTGAAAAATACACTTTCATTCATTCACCTTCTTGCTGAAAATTATAAATCACCCTAAACAAGCTACCATGGCACACATTTGCGACAAATGCGCAGAGGAATCTCATATTTCTATCACTAGCTCGGAGTCGGAGGAACAATATTCTCCGATTACACCGAAACAAAGGCCGGAATGCCCTCACCATTGTTTTCGCACACCTGGCCATACTCCAACATCCAAGCGTGCAAAGAAAGCACTATTCTGCTCTCCGCGCACGAAGGCGCAAATCGATGAAATTCATCACTACCAAAAGCATCAAATTGATCTTCAACGACAACTACATTATGGTCAAAACCTACTATACCATGAACAACAACGTACTTCAACTCGTTTATCCGCTTTAGAACGAATGGCTTCATTCTTCTGCGGTTCAAACAAACACGATGTTCATGAACCAATGCCGTCAAGACCATCGACTTCAACAACTCCAAACTCTTGGGATAAAAACTATAACGAGAATGAAGGAGCTCGATATAAGTGGAGTCCGTGGGCTAAACGCATTGAAAACGACAAGAATTCTAATAACAACTCACCTTCTCATTAGAATTCCATAATGTATATTATTTTGCTTTCATATATAATTCTTGTAATACAGTACATTTTTGCAATAATAACATAATATATAATATATTAATTCGACTCGTTTTCAAAATTTTTTGCCAAAATCTGCATTTTTGCACACAGAGCCAAACCGGTCGACAGCCTAAAATATGACCGGTCGACCGTTTTGCTCTCTGGTTGAAAACGGTCGACCGGCAATACGCAGGCGGTCGACCGGTCGGCAGTTATTACTTTTTTTTACTTCACGTATATATTTTTGCCACCAACCCTCTTTACTTTCTACTCTCCACTGAAAATTTTCCCATTTCCAAACCCTAGTTCATATTCTCAAGCTTCACAAACTCTCAAATTCTCTTCAATGGCTCCTCCTCAGAAAAAATCAAAGAAAAGAGCAACATCAGAAACTTCTTCTCTTACTCTCTCTGCTAGAAAATGGCTAGAATCTCCGGTTGCAGTAACTAGATGGAATCAAATGACAAATTACAAATTCCATCCAGGCTCATTCATCAAATTCGACGATTTCACTGCATACGGTATTCAAAGATTAGCAAATAGATCTCGTATCTCTCCTCTTATTGATTTTTCTGTAAATAGCGTACAAATTAATCATTTGATGATTAAGCTATTTTATGCGAATATGAATTTAGAGGAATATACTCCGGAAAATCCAAATGGAGTTATTTGGTCAGTAGTATGTGGCAAACGAATCTATCTCACTTATGATAGAATTGCTTCTATTTTGGGAATACCGAATAGGGGTGAAGAGTTTTCATCCACATTTTGTGAAGTTTTTACCCGGAATAGTACGAGTCATAAATTTATAGAAGATGATAGTAACGGCACCAAATCGATTGGGCTACGACCGACTGCAAGGTTGTTACACCATGTCCTAATGCACTCTCTATTTCCTCGATTAGGAAACTATGATGCTGTTTACAAAGAGAATTTCAAGGCTCTTTATGCTATCTACGATGATATCGAAATAAATTGGGTTCACATGATTTTCGATGAAATTCTTAAGGTAAATAACTCTACTCGTCCACATTTCTTCTATAACGAGTATATTATGCGTATGTTGCTTGCATGTGGAGTCACACCCCCGGATTCGGCATATTCTACACCAAAGTGTATTGACTCCACTACTATCAAACGGATGAAGCTTCCTCCTCCATATGTTCATATTATGCCATTCGAACAATGGCAACAACGCGATACTCAAGAACAACAAGCTCCACCATCTCGTCGTCGTTCTGAAGATGTTAGATTATTGAAATCTAAATCATCTACAAGAGAATCTCTTGAAACCATCGCTCGGAATCAATTTTTACTTGAATCAAGACTAAAACGAATGGATTCGAAAATTGATAGACGATTCAATAAGGTAAAGTCATTCTTCGGCGCTATATGGGATGCTATATCATGTAGCACATCCGTCTCGACCCAACATCAAGACCCCGGAAAACGTCCGGCTCCTCCAACTTTTACTTGGTCGACATCCGAGGAATCCGGTGGTACAAGCGGACAAGGTCGTGGGGACAATGACGATGACGATGATGATGACGATGACGACGATGATGATGATGATGATGATGATGATGAGGAAGAGATTCAGTCGGAATGAAGTTAGTTTGTTTTTCTTTTCATTTTTTTTTAAAAAACATATATGGCACTTGTACTAAATAGTGTCCATCTTTTTATTCGTAGTAGACTATGACTTGCATTGTACTTCATCAAAACATCCTGTGTTTGAATGTATGCATTGTTCTCTTTGGTTTATATTTTCTAGTGTTTACTCCTTTTTTTGTCGATGACAAAGGGGGAGAAAGGTGCTAATAATTGTCTGCAGGAAATCACATATTCAGGGGGAGATCCTATACTTGAGTTTTTATATTGTCATCAATCAAAAAGGGGGAGAATGTTGAGTCACAGCTTCTATGAAGATTTTGATTGCTGACAACAATATTAAAGCGATCGACAAATCAAGACGTACATATGGTATTCTAGATTATAGGTTGATTATTTGATGTTATAATAGTAATAAAATTGTCAAAATCTATCCTCAAATAATCATGCACAAAATATAATATATATATATACATTTATATAGGTTGTGCACTTTATTGTGCAACTTAACAGAGACCGGTCGACCGGTCCAAAAATGAACGGTCGACCGTTCCTGTTGAATGTGCACAATAAACGTGCACACATGTACATAACGACTATATTTTTAAAAACCTGTCTACCGGTTAGTTTTTGACCTGTCGACCGTTTTTAAACAGAGAGCAACTTCTTCCAAAAGACACATCTTTCTTCAATGGTTGCGTCTCTTCTTCTTCATCAATGATCATAACTTTTGACTGCAACTTTTCACCAAGGATTATAACTATTTTCTCTCTATAAATACACATCAATATCATTGATTAAAACAACAAGTTTTATTAAGATTATATATGCTTTCTATCTATTCTTTGAATTCACTTGCATTCAAAAAGCTCTAAACTACTTTCATTCCTTATTGAATCATTGACACTATCTAATATATTTTGATTCAATAAGCAATATAAATTCCATAATCTTCACAAACATCATTCACAATTTGAGGATAAGATTATAGGAAGAGTGTACTACAAGTGACAAATCCGTGTTTACAAGAGCACAAGTTGTCAACAACAATTGTAATTGTTTTTTGTTGAAGTCCTCAGTATTGTAAGAGGCAAGTGTTGAAGCCCTCAGTGTTGTAGAGGCGTGAAATCCCGTTCGGCTGTTCGGGTAATTGTAAACCTGTTCCTCCGGGTGAAGCGAGGTTGTAATTAGTGAAAATCCAGATAGTAGTCTGGGACTGGACGTAGGACGGTGCTCCGAACCAGTATAAAAATCTCTGGTGTGATTTTTCTATTTTTTATTTACAATGCTATTATCATCTATTTCTGCATTTGTATTGTAATCCATATTAAACGATCCGTGTATACTATATTAGCACATATAATTGTATACACACCGCACTTTCAATTCTTGACAAAAAAATTAAAAAATCATCTTTTTTATAATTTAAAATATTTAAATATAAGCCAAAATTAGAATATAGATTTTAAAATTGTTTTAAATTATAAAATGACATAATAAATATTCAGATTGCAAAAATATCATTTAGAATTTACTAGAAATTTAAAATTCAAAATAAGTTTCAAAAATACATTTTTTGTTAATTTTTTAAAATATCCATATAGATATTTTCAACAAAACTTATTTCAAAATTAAAATTAAAAAATATATTTGATCCGTGCGCATGGCCCCGTAAATAAAAAATTATTGTAAATATATTTTGTGTATTTTATAAGTGTTAATCTATATTTATTATTATGCATATAAGTTTTTAATATATATATATGTGTGTGTGTGTGTGTGTTTAAAAAACTTATATTTATACACATCATGTTTTTGGCTTTGTAATTTTTTAATCTAATATAATTTACAATTTAAATATATTCATATACTTATAAATATATACAATGTTAATATTTCATACTTATGTTTATAAATAAATAAATAAGTGGCAAATTGTATAATAAGTAGCAACAATATTAATTCCATTGTAATTAATAATGTTGAGATCTTTGATAAAAAAGAGTTAAATGAGGCATTTACTAACTACTATAAAGAAATTTTTGGAAGTAAAATAAACATAGGATTTGAGCTAATTGAGATGAATTATATCCTAATGGCACCAGGATTAATTTATATGTACTTGATTTTCCATTTACGGAAGAGGAAATATTGAGGGTTATAAAAGATACGTCAAATGATAAATCCCCTTGTCTTAATAGGTTTCCTATATTATTTTATGAATTTTTTTAGGTGTGTACCATTTCTATTAGTTGATCCATCCTAGTTTTGTGGATTACTTCCTACTTTAATGGTCTCGTTTAATTTTTAAAAATTGATTAGATAATTCATATAATGTATAATTGCATCTTCTTCTCTCATTTCTCTTCATTTCGTTACCTAATCAGGTCACAAATACATCACCTTACTGTTAATTAAAAAACATCAAGTGTAGGATGCCAAATTTGGTCTCTTCTTCTTCTTATTATCATGCAGCATGAAGATGACCTAATGCATATTTGAAGTGGAAAAGTAGAAGATTGAGGTAACACGCCATATTTAAAAACAAGATATTTCTTCTAAGATGAATCTTCTACTGTTTTTGAGACGACATTTATAACAATACCATTACAACGATAAATCTTCTACTCGACATATAATGCTGCTATTACAACGTTTTTCATAGTAGAAGATGAATACAACGCAGTATGTGCTAAAATGATCATTGCAGTAGAGGATTGGACTCTTTATCTTAGTATTCATCATGAATATATTTCCATCATATAGAAAATCCGATTTAGTTAAAATACGTCAAACCATTTATTTTGTTCAACAGAAATATGTTTGAAAAGAGTAATTTTTCCAATATACTTGAGAAAATCAATTTTTTTGGTATAAATGAAAGTGAACGATGGTTAGTGTATTCAAGATTTATAAGTAATAAAAAAGATGGAGAGTGAAAAGAAGCAACTATTAAAGAACAAGAAAACAAACACAACAATGACGCAGTTGATCAATGTGTAGATAATCTCGAGAAATCAACTTTTACTATAGTAAATTTTAATTTTTGTGATTGTTTTACATAGAATTTTATTTTGTTTTCTTACATTTAATTTTGATATTTTTTTTATCCATAATAGTGAGTACTATGCTCAAAAAATAAAGTACTAGATTGGGATTTCACTTTTGCATTTCGAACTAGTAAGGAATGTAATTTTTTTTAATTTTAACATTACACAAAAGATACAAAATCAATGAATTTTTCATTATAACTCGAATCTTTAATTCACATGATGAATTTATTGAATGGTGCAAAAATGTTGGAAAGTCATGTGAGGTAGTTATTATTACTAAACAATGTGAAAATCCAAAAAATGATCATAGAGGTCGAATATCATATTGATGTGAGAGAAGTGAATTTTAGATAGGATCAACAAAAAGACGCCTACTGACAAACAAGTGAAGGTTAGAAAGACAGAAACAAAGAAACGTGGATGTCCTTTCTTAGTGATAGGAGTTAAACTGCCAATGCTTGATCAATGGAGAGTAAAAGTTATATATGGACTTCATAATCATCCATTACAAAAAAATACAAAATTTAAAGGATATTTATGTGTTGAACCATGACTAAAGTAGTAGGTAAAATTTTCTCAATTTATGTCGGGAGATTTGCAATCTGTGCTTAGTTGAATTGGTAGAGAATTTGCGATTTTATTCAGTAATAATATGTAATTTTTGAACAAGTTGATAACAAAGTCAATATTCTTTACTAAAAATATTTATTGGGTTGAGATGTCACATATAGTGTTATCTAAGATTGTAGTAATGAAGATAACTGAAGATGAATGTTCACCAATTTATTCTTGATACTATTATATCATCTCTTTTTTGGTTCACATACCATAAATCGACACTAATACATCCTCAGTATTCACATGCCACAAATTCAAGTACCGGAAAACTTGATCGTTAAGGGTAGAAAGAAAATAAAGATAGAATAGAGTCTAACACGAATGGAATAACATATATTATTTCAACATATAATTTGGAAAATTTTAAATACATTTATTAGAGTTTATCTTAACATTAAGATGGACCATTATAAATATCTGTCCTTATAAATGCAAAATACAATAGATATGAGTGTGGTGGAAGTAGATAACAATCTTTAGAAGAATCTTCTAACTCCATGCTATGATTTCTTCCAAAATGCTCCAAACTGAACCTAACTACTAGGTTGTCTGAAAAAATAGGACAACCAGAGTTTAAGGGAAAGAAAATAAACTCCGGATCAGCCATGTGACTAGTGTGTGAAACTCAAAATATAAATATTAAAAAACAAAAGATATCTCATAAGACCATGCCGCACATAAGCACTGAACGTGTTTTTGCGTAATGATAACCAAAATATTTACTATGCAAAATCTGGTAATATTATTTTTAGTGAAATTCTTTTGAAAACATTTTTTAAGTAAATTTACATAATCTTAGCAGAAATTGTTACATTATTAAATTCCAGAATACTAGGCTCTACAATAAAATCGAAGGCACTTATTGGCGAATGGATTTCCAAATAAATAACGTGTAAGGGACTACCTCTAGTACAATGCATTTCTAGAGGAATGTACCGAGGCTCAACATCTTCGAAACCTCTGCGAGTTAAGACCGGCCTACCCGCATATCCATCCGGTTGCGGGTAGCAACGAATACGATATCACCTTGGCCATTATTAACCTATCCAAGAGCTCTCATACCATACACCGCATATTTTTTTACTTGACATCATGGTGGGTGCAAAATAAATCTATAAAGCTGAATCATACCCTAATGGTAGCAAACAACTCAAAACTAAAGCAACCCCTGTTTCACTGTTCCCCAGGTGTGAGGCTGGAGGTAACGTTTACCTTTCTTAGAACATTTTCACTTAAAATGCCACATTGCCATTTTCAACAACACACTATTGATTTCCACAAAAGTACAATATTTGAGCTCGTACGTCTCAAAGAAGGGGGTTAAGTATAAGAGGAGTTACCTCCTACACTACCAAACAGATGTACATTTGTAGAGATCAATGCACTGTGATCTTATAAATGCAATGTCATATATCATCCATACAAGTTGTTTAGGAACAGGACAAACCGAAGGAACTCTCCTACCACATTCTGTCGTGCATTACCCCTAAGATTAGTAGTGAATGGTCCTTACATATGAAGATCCCAAAACGAAATCCTAGTTATTTATCTCAGGAGCAACTCCAAAATTATCAACAAGCAATCCTTACGTTATGAAGATTCCCACCTTCAACTTTATTGACTTTAACATGTCTTCACTTTCGAACTCGTAAATTGGTTAGAAGTGGTTTTCGGATGGGGATCGCTCCTAATTCGACCTCGGTACTGTAGCGACCTAGAATTTCTAGCATTCGTTATTTGTATATTTAACTGATTTTAAATATTCACAAGTAAATTTTTAAGCTGGATAACTTAAATTTGAAATTTAGTGATTTAATTGAATAATTAAATTGTTAATTTAATATTTGAAATTATGTAAATAATTTGAATTTGAATTTAATGTGAATGAAAATGATTTATAAAGTTGTATTAAATTCTATTTGAATTAGAATGATGTTAGTAATGTTTTAAAATTGAATTAAAAGTAAATTTACAGAAATTGAATATTTTAATATTTAATTAACATGTAAAAATAGCCATTTTTCATACAGTATTGGATTTCGACGAAACTAGTTTCATTGGATCCGTAGTGTTATATTATTTTAGTATTTCAAATTTCGTGTCAATTAGATTTACGATTTGTTCGAGGCAAGCTAAAGTGTGTAGAAATCTGTTTAAGTGAAATTTTAAATTTAAATAGTCGATTCAAAAACCTATCTTCCAAATACGATCGAATTGGCTTTTGATATATACTCCATTGCAATCGGAATAGAGGTAACACATTATAAACGCTAGGCGGCATGCTTCGTTTCAAGTTCAAAAAATTTCCAGATGAATAGTGTCGTCAAATTTTCTATATAAGGCCGCATTTTTATTCATTATGCACAAACCCTAACCTATCCAGGGCTAGCCACCAGTTATGTTTCAATGGCCATAAACATTTTATTTTCTTCCCTTAATCTCTCAATCCATTCACTTTCACAAAAAATTGTGATATCCCGAAAATTTGGCAATATAAATTTAATAATTTGTGTTGAAAATTAAATTGATTTGATAATTTTAGATAACAAATTTTGAATTGATCTAATAATCTTCTTTTAATGAATATTTAAATTGGAAGATCTTATCTCTTTAAAGTAAATAAATTGTTTTCTGTTTATAATATATATAATTGTATGTATTGTAAATTGATAAACTTTGATTTTTGAATTTAGCAAATGAATTGATTTTCTAGTTCTAATTTATTTTTAGTAAATTAAAAATTTGATTTAAATTTAACAATTGGCTTTTCAAAACAATTTAATAAATAATTATATGGTTTATACTTATGATAAATCTTATTTGTTTAAATTTATATTTTTAATTAACTTAAATATGAATTTAAATTAGATAAATATAAAAGCTAAGTTTTATTTTATATTACTTGAAATTTATATATACAAGAATTTACAACACAAATTACAAATGATCTTAATTTGATTATAATCTCTTTTATAAATTATTTAATTTGTTTAATTTGTTATTTTCAAATAGTAATTATAATACTTAGTTTTTATAATCATAAATAATTTTTGTTAAAATAGGATTTGTATTTTTAAATTAATAAGAGTTATATATGCATCTATATATAACTTGATTTTTAAAATTTTATTTGATAAATTAATTTAAAATTTGGATCTAATGTTTTGAAATTTAAAGGAATAAATACTTAAATATTTTTGAATAAGCTTATATTTTAAATTTGTTGTTTCATTTCTTTTTAATTTAAAAAGAAATAAATTCATTTATATATACATAAGAATAGTAAATTAAGATTTAAAAGTTCATAAAAAAATTTAAATTTAAATTAAAATACTTAATACATGTGTTAATCTCTTAACAGTTAATAGACATGTGTTAGTCATATGATAATACAAAGTGACAAATGTTTAAAATTAGAACAAGTGTCTTTTTAGTTTTCCTTTTATTTTTCTTTTAATTTAATCAAAAATCTACTCATATAAACATATTACTTCTTATCCTTTTTGCTTTTTCTATTCCTTCTTCCTCAAAACTTTAAGGGAATTTTCAGATCTGAAATCCAAACTCATCTTGATCAAAACGGAAACTCTGTTCAACAAATCCTGTAATCTCCCCTCAAATTCAAATCAAAAACTGTTTTCTGTTTAAAATAAAAATCTACAAATCCTCAAAACTATATCCCTTCAATTCATTTACCTGAATAACCAAAATCTGTAAAACTCCTCAAATTTCTGTTTTAAATCAACCAAAACTGCATGCAACTTCATCAAATCTAAATTAATATATGCATCTTTACACCTAGAAACAACATGCATGCACTTTCTTTTATGAAATCCTGCAAATTCTTTTCTGGAAAGCATGCATCTGAAACTCATTTTGCAACATCAAAGTCCTTCTTGCATTTTCTTTTCTGGAAGCCTGTAATTCTTTTTCTGGAAAGCAAGATGAATGTTTCAATAACAAACTGCATTTTAAAAAGCTAAATAAAGTTTTTAAAAGCAATTTGAAGTTTTCAAGTTCAAGGCAACTCCAGTTTTGAGCATTTTCAGTAACATGGATACTCTGCTCGTATACAATCGGTGAGTAACAATTTTTTTCTAACTAAACTTAAGTAATAAATTAGTTGCTTGTTTATTTCTAGAATTAAGTGAGTTTGCATGCCATATTTAAAGTTTATCACTGGTATAATATGTGTGTTTGTAGTTGTACATGTTGCTACGAATTTACCTTTCTATACTCAAGTTACAGATTTAGGAATTGCTTTAAAATATTCACTCCATTTGAATTGATATGTGTTAAGTTTTAACATTTAATCAAAATATGGCTGTTAACCTTTGTTGCATTTTTAAAATTTTATTTAATATGAAAATTTTCTGTAATGTTATCTGTAAATTCAGAGAATGCAGATCATTTTTTTTATATAAGTAAGAATTTAATTATCTAGAATTCTTTGATTTAAGATATTAAACCAATTACATAAACTAAAACTTGAATTCTAAAACTAAATTCAAAAAATTTAGTTTAAATTTGAAAGAGCATTTCTGGTTTGTCTGGAAATGGGGTTTTGGGTTAGAACTGACATTCTAGAAGGTCGGAGTGGCCATGGTTTGTTTCGTTGATGAAGTGATGATCAAGTTTTCAGTAAAAAATGGAAGTTAATGGATTTATGAAGTGAAGCAGTAGTAATTTGGGATTGAAGATTGTAGCCCTAGTTTCTGTTCATCAGGAAAGATTTGATCACCCTAACTCCTATGATGGATCGAGCCTTTCCAGATTGAAGTTCGGGATAGATGGGGTGTGGAAATAGTTGTGGCTGGAGATGGAACTTCACTGATGATCAGAAATATGTGTTTGAGGCAAATTCCTGTAGCGACATTTGCTACTGTTTTGAAGCTTGAATGCTCGATTTTGAACTAGGGGTTCTGCATTCAAATTTAGGGTTGGAATGGCATTAGGAGATGACCGATGACTTGCTCGTGGGGTCGCGAGAGGCCGGAGGTGGGGTCGCGAGAGGCTTGGTGCAGGTGCACGGTGTCGTGTGGTGTCAGTTGGGTTTGGGAATATTTGGATTCGCGAGTTCGGGTTGAATTAGGTTTTACTCGAAGCTGAAGGTCGTTTTACTCGAAAATGAGGGACGGTGGACTCAAAGGGGTTGATGTGTGGGCTCGGATGGGTTCATTTGTTACAGGTTTGTGAAAAACCTGATTATATTTGAATTTGAATAAATTGAAAAATGAAAAATTATTCTCGAGTTACTCGAGTGGTTTCGAGTTTTGCTCGAGCTAATTTGTTGCAGTTTAGAATTGATCAAGTTTCAAATTTTAAACTGAATTTCAAAAGTACTAAGCAAAGATTTAAATCTAAATTTTAATTATGGATTCAAGTTAATTTGAATCTTAAGCTAGAAATGAATGAAGATTTTAAAATTCAAATTTGTTTAAAATACTTTAAAGGGATTTAGTGTTTAAAAATGTTTTAATAAGAATTTGTATTTAAATTAGAAATTGAAATATAAAGAAGTGTTTTAAACAAAGTTTAAATTTGATTCAAATCTGGATTTGAATCCATGTTTCAAAATAGATTTAAGTTTCTATAAATTTAAGTGTTTAACAGTTTTGAATGATAAAGTAAAATTTAAATATTTTGAATTTAAATAGAAATTTGTTTTTAACCCTTGTAAAATTTCTTTTATAAGAAATGTATTATTTAAATTTAAAAGGGTTTTAAATTGAATTTAAAACTTGTTTAAGTAAAATTATAATTTAATGATTTGTTTTTCATTTAATTATTAGAGTAATTAAATGGATGATTAATTTATTTTATAAATTAATGAAATAAATAATTACTTAAAGAAATTAAGGGTTTAATCTTAAAAAGTTTAAGATTAATTAACTGGTGATTTAAGATTCATTGATTAAATAAGATTAGTTTTAATTAATGATTAATAATTAATTAATCAAGTAATAAAGGATTAATTAAGTTATAATTAATACTTAATTAATTTAATAATTAAGGGTTAATTAATGGGTTATTAATGATTAATTAATTTGTAATTAATAATGATTAAAATAAGTTAATTATTTTAGAAAAATAATTAATGTATTGTTAATAGTTAATAAAGGTCATTAACTAAGGATTATTTAATAATTAATTAATGTGATTAATTTTAATTATTAATTAGATTAATTAATTTCAAGATAATCATTTGTGTAATTGTTAAGTATAATTACTTATGGAAGTAATTAAGGAATTAATTCCTAATTGTAATTAATTGAGTTTAATTTGATTAGATTAAGTTAATTAATTCAGTTTAATTAATTTCAAATAATCATTTGATGAATTGTGAAGTATAATTACTTAATTAATGTAATTAATGAAGAGAAATCACTTAGAGAAGTAATTTATGGGTAATTACTATATGTAGTTAATTGAAGATGATTTATTGATTTGAGTATAATTACTTTGTGAATTAATCAAGATATTAATTTGAGATAATTATTTAATGAGTAATTAATTTAATTGGTGAAGTAATTAAGGGAAGTAAATGAATGAAGTTAATCAAGGGTGATTAACAATTATGGTTTAATTGGAGCTTATTAACTTAATGTAATTAATTTAAATAAGAAAATGTAATTAGAGATCATTAATTACTATAATTAATGATGTAATTAGGAATGGATTTATTTAGAAATAATTAATAAATGAAGTAATTAGTTAATGTAATTAAGAAGTAATGTAATTAATTATAGTTAATTAATTAAGAAAGTAATTAAAGATTAATTACTGTATTTGGTTAAGTTGAGAAATTAATTAGTGAATAATTACTTGAATATAATTAAAAATTAATTAATCAGGGATGATTAATTAAAATAAATAATTGGTTGATGATTAATTAATTGATTGATAATTAATCAATAGTGATATAAGCAAGTTAATATTGATGAAGTAATTAATTTAATTTATTTTAAATTAATTAGAAATAATGTAATTAATTTAATTCATTTTAAATTAATTATATTTGGTGTGATTATTAATCATTGCTTATATAGATGGATGATGTTGTTTGCCTTAAATGGTTTGATCTCAGATATGAGATAGATAATGTTGAGTGATATGGATGCATTGGTTGCATTGTGATGTTGATATAGATTATCTTTGATAATGATAATATGGATTATCTGTGTGATGATAATATTGATTATCTATTGTGAATCTGTGATTTATCTATCTGTGTATATAGATAATTGAATTGTTTTAAACCTTTAAAACAACTTGGCCTTAAAAGACACGCATTTGGATTTCGATGAGACCGGGATCGGGTTTCCATATTTGGATATCCGAAAACCACATCGATCCAAATTAACGATAGGTCGTGAATCTTATGTGAAGAGTGAAGATTCGAGGTGTAAGGACTATACGTTAGTATAACTCTGAGGGTGATTCTGTGATGAGTTTGATGGAGATAGTTCTTATATGTTTGAGATGGTGATTCAGAGTGCAAGGGTTATCGTCGTTAACTCTGAGGGTGATTCCAAAATGAGTGTAACGAGATAATGCCTTCGGTTTCGTTCGAACCCGGAACGAACTTGTATGGATTGAATTCTTTCAGAACATCGTCAAGTGGATGATGATCATTCTAAGAGATGTGTTCTCTAAAGGTAATCGTAGCCTCAAGCCTTATCAACCGGGAATGGCTAGAACAGGAGAGGTGCAGCAAGGCTAAGTGGGTCATGCCCGAGTAGAACAAGATTTTCCCCTGTCTAGAAGTCCCTTTTTATTTCGGCTGTGTGGGCAGTTGGACGTATGCCAACTGCAGGGTTGTCTTGTTCGGGACTGTCCAGTAAGGGATGGTTCCGGTCTTGTGTTGCAGTGGAGCGGGCGTACTCCTCGGTACGTTGATCTAGGCCACGTACTGTGACAGGCGGTACCCCAGTAGTCTGGCCATTGATGGAATCCAAAATCCAATAAGTGCCAACGGTTTTGATTGTATTATCCACTTTTCTGGCTAGTAGCTGGAATTTAATAGATGTAACAATTTCGGCTATTTCATATTTACATGAAAATCCTAGACCTATTATAATATCACTGGATTTCCTATCAAATGTTTTGGTTAGCGTAAGGTAAAAACTTTTCCATGTTTATGTGTGGGAAGTCTTACGTGATACCTTTCTTTTCAAAGGTTTTTAAAAGTTAAGCAACTTTAATCTGTTACTCACACTAGACCCATGTCTGACTCAGAGTTTATCTTCTATTTTCTTAAACTCTTGGGTACTCAAATTTTTACGAGTAGCCAAGGGAATTCAGATTAGCTTTTGACGAATTATGGAGGAGCAAATGGAGCAAGAGGCTTCTACGTTGTAGATATATACTTCCGCTGTGTGTTCTCTGTGTTGGGTTCTTTGTTTACGCTTTACTGAGTTGTAATAACTAGACAGATGTTTATAACTGTCTAGTATGTGATGTAAATTCTGTGTAACTCTGATAGTGTTGTATATCTATGTAATACTTTTGTTATTAATATAATTTATTCGTTCCGCTGTTGAGATTCTGATGTTGTTTCTTCTTTCTTCTCTTTCTTTTCTCTTTTCTATCCCTTTCTTTCTTCATGATGATACGACTTTTCTGTGGTGAAAAAGTCGGGTCGTCACAAAAATGTTCAACTGCAATGTTGCAGAGCTCGTCGAGCTCGACCAATCTATACGGTTATGACCTGGAATTGCACGATGATGTAGGGGTTTTGGCCGACGTTCGTTCATTTCTTGACCATGTTTACCGAGGGAAATAGGAGACCGAGCTTCAAGGGATCGTGGTTGTAGGTATGTGGCGTTCAGGGCTTCGACGTGGCATTGTTCGATCTTCGAATGGTCGAGTATAGGAGGAGCATAATTCGATCAAAGAAATGGTGGCTATGGGTTTTCATGCAAACGAGTTGAACGATAGAGAAAGAAACAAATTCGAGCCTGGATTTGAAATATCGAAATCAAAGGCTTGGATTAAAGCTAGGTTAAAAAAAATAAAAAAGAATTTGTAAATTATACTACTTAAAATTTGTATATAAATTGCATAACTTCTTCATACGAGGTCCATTTTCGATGAAAAAAATTTCGTTGGGTTTGTATTAACGAGCACTACATTTTAAAACTAGTTTGGAGTTGATTAGAGATAGTGTAAATTTTGGGTATAATTAAACAGCCATTTAATTTTATTGGGAATAAAACATTGCAACTGATATTGGAACCAAAGTGAGTACAACTCACTCTATCCGTCTCATTGATATTTTTATATAACTGAGAATAAATATTATTTATGATGATTGATGATTGTTTGGATGATATATGATATGTTATCTATATATTGATTGGTATTTGGATATATTTCTACCAATTGGAGCAGATGAGACCCTATATGTTCCCTTATATGAGCGGATGACCTTTTTGTATGTGCGTCTGCCTCAAAGTGGACATTATACACATATACTAATATGTATATTTGTTGTAGGTGATAGGTTGGAAGGATCCAACTGGATTCCTCACCAATGTTGATTTTTATGTATAAATATTGCGACATATGCTGTTATCATGTGATATATGATGATTTGGATGCCGTTATTGGTGTATTTAGAGCTGTTGCAGCATTGGGCCGATTATTGGAATTTTAAAAATTGTAAAGTGATGATTTCAAATAAAAAAGGATTTTCAAGTGATTTCGGAAACATACGTTTTATTGATTTTTGAATTTTTAAGTAAATGAATTTAATTTAAATAAATAAAAGCTATAATTTTTGTGTTATAAAAATTATGATTTTTGTGAAATATATTGAAATGTGATTTTTGAAATACGAAGTTAACTATTTTGTAAGTAGTCTAAATTGAGGTTTTTTAATTATTATAAATGGTTTTATATATAAGATTTATGAAATTAATTCTTTATAAATCAGAATGAAGGAATTATAAAGGAGTTTTGGAATGTTAAAATGGAGTTATAAATAGATTTTGTAAGTAAATAAGATTTATAGACTTATAAATTGATGAAATTATAAAAATAATGAATTTGGAAATAAAATGTTTTTATGTAATTAACTTATAATTTGGATTTTGGCATATAAAAGAGATTAATGAGTTTGGTTAATAAACAAATTGAAAATTGAAGTTTTTATAAATATAAATGGAATTTATAAACATTGTTTTGTAAATGTGAAATCAATTGATTTTGATAAGTTAAATATGAAGCTTATTAATGGAATTTCATCCACGATTTTGGACACGTATAATCCTTTAATAAAAAGTGTATAAGTAACGAATTTGGTTAGGGAATTATATTCATAATTTTGGATAATCTTTTTAATTAAATATGTAGAAATAATGAATTTGGGTTAGAGAATTATATTCACGATTTTGGATTGTGAATAATCTTTTAAATTTTGAATAAATGTTTTTGAAAGTGATATTTTAAATGGAGTAAAATGGTTTAAATATGTTTTAAAATGTGTTAAGTATCGAAACCATAGATTTCAACATTCATTGTTGAAATAGATGTTTTCAAGATGTAAGGAAATGATGGACTATAATACTATTGTTATAGTAAATGATTTTCGAAAGGAAATGTTTGTATAGTATATGGGATTTATATATCTATGTAATTTTTGAATCCCTATACTAGTGATTTTGGGTTGTCGTAACGATGTTTTTCGCAACATTCATTTTGACCTAAATAAATATGTTTAAAGAGAATGTTTTCCTTAAAGAACGAAATATATACTTAATCCTGATTTAAGTGTATGTAATATTTTCTAAGTGTTGAAAATAAATAGATTTGTGAAAGGTAATCGCTACCTCAGGCCTCATCAATCTAAAATGACCAAAACATGTTTAGATGCAGCAAGGCTAAGTGGGTCGCTCCCAAGTAGGATATGATCATCCTCTTCTAGTTAGATGAGACCTTACTGCATGTCCATGATTATGTGTGGGAATGATCATGGTTTGATGCAACAAGGCTAAGTAGGATATGATCATCCTCTTAAATCATCACAAAGGTTAGATGGTTTGTATGCTTCGAGTGCCCTCAGAAAAGATCGGTAACGACCGAAAGATGATATATTCGGTACCATCTAGTTATAGAGGTGGGTCAGGCTTGTGTTGGTAGAGGATCCTTTGTGATGGTCCTCGGTGCAGTTCTCTAGTGATGTACCGCCGAAAGGTAGTCCCTTCACCTGGTCATTTGTATGGAAATCCAAACTTCACCACGTACCTACCATTTTATTTGTAGAGCCTAGTACGCTAGAATTTAATAATGGCAATAATTTTGGCTATTTTGATTATTATTTGTATGCTAGACACTAATATAATATAAAAGGATTTGACATGAAATGTTTTAGTTATCGTAAGATAAAAACATGTCCATGATTATGTGTGGGAATGTCTTACGAGGGACTTTTGTTTTGATAAAGGAAAAGTGGTAATTTAATAAATTTAGTTGAGCATGTTTCTCACGCTGGTTTACCAGACTGATCCGGACGTTCTACCCTTTCAATGCTCGGGTCAAACAAAGTATATTTACAGGTTCATATTTGGTGCTATTGGAGCTTCAGCAGGAAAGCTGGATATCTTCATTTTGTATACACGTATCTGTTTTGATTATCCGCTGCTAGTTGTTGTATATTATCGGCATTTGTGAGGACGGCTTATTATAACTGTCCGGGATGATAATTAGTGATTGATTGTTGACCTTTGATTGATGTAGGTATGTACAGTTTATGTTTTGTAAAGATCATTGATATGGTATTATATGTTTTCCGTTGCGACGTGAGATTCTGTATTGTTCTGTTTGGTTTTATCTTCTCGCTTTCTTCTCTTCTCTTCTTCTCTCTCCTTTTCTTTCTCTTGATTCCCGTCATTCTGTGCTTTTTGGGTCGGACATGTGGGGTTTATTGTCGATTCAAAGGGTATGGATTTGCGGGTTGTCACACGTGGTATCAGAGCTTTGATTTTGTATATTCCTAAGCTTTGCTATGTACTCAGTATAGATAGGGACAGTAGCACCCTAGATTGAGTTTGAGTATATTATATCTATGAGCGCGTATTTGTTAGTGAATATAAAATGTTTTATATTGTATTTGCCTATCTGTGGAGTTGTTTGTGAATTCTGTTTGGCATGTGGTATGCCATGTTATTGATAGGAATTTTTCTAAACGCTTAAACCAGGAAAGTCAACATAGTGTCATTTTAAATTGGGTAAATGAAATAATTTTACCTCGATTGTATTTTATATATAAAGGATTAATTTTTCGAAAACTATTGAAGTGTGCATAAATTGATCGTTTGGTTGTTTGAAAATATAAATATATATCAGTTAATAAAAGCTGTTTGAATAATCTAAATAAAAGCAACTATTGTAAAAGTATAAATTATATAAGCAAATGAATTATAAAGTATGGAATTATAATTAATATGATTTACAATTATGAAATAATCTTATATATAAGAACTAAAATTATACGAGTATATTTATAAATATGAGTTATAAATAAAGATGAATTTAAACTAAGAATTTGATAAATTTGAATTCTGTTTATTTTGAAAGTTATTTTTCAAAAGTTAAAGAGGTCATATTATTATAAATCTAAATAAGATAAATTAATTTGGAATAATCTTATATAATTAAAGTGAAATAGTGAAATTATATAAGTAAAATAATTTATAAATGTGATTTATAAATAATAAAAGGATTTTTAAAAGAAAATAAATGGAAAATAATAAAGGCAATGACTGCAGCATCATTAGTATCATTTTCGAGTTTCTATGTGATTGATTTGCTACCACAGTAAATTGAAATTGATATTTTATTGTGATAAACAAATTTGAATCTAAAACCCAAGTTGAAATTGATGTGTAAAATGAGTTTTGGGCTTATAATATGAAATATTAAAAATTGCAACTTTGGTAAAGTGAAATAAATTTGAGTTAGCATAATAAAATGTATGATTTGAAATTTAACTAAAGCAAAGTTGAATAATTTGAACTGGATTAGATAAGTTATTGAAATGGAAATTAAATTGAACTTAAGGTAGTAAAGTGATATATATATAAATTTGGAAGTTTGAATAAATAAGTTGTATAAATTATAAAGTGAGAAAATGTAAGTAAAACCAATTGTTAAAATAGTTAAAAAAAATTGGTTAAGCAAAACAAAATATGAATTTGAATAGTGATACGAATTTGACTTAAGTAAAGGCTAAATATAATGTTGACTTAGAAGAAAATTTAGATTTGTTGATTATGAAATGTTAAGAAATAGAAGTTGAGTTAAATTAGAGGTGAACTTAAGTTGTTTAGTGAAAGTAAATGTAAATGAAGATGAAATGAAACATATTTTAAGTAATGTTGAATGAAGTTGATTTCATATTAAAATGAATATGAAAACTAAAGTTGAATAATAAGAAGTTAATGAAATGAAGTAGTTAAATGAATATGAATTTGAGTTAAATAAAGAAATTCAACTTTAATTGGATAAGTGAATTAGTGAATAAACATGACTGTTGAGAGTAAATTAAATAAATTTGGTTATATTGAATATGCATTGGTTGTTAGATGAATTTTAGTTGATTTGTATAGAAATTCATTAAATGTTAACGAAATTGAAAGCTAAATAATTTAATCCAAATTGGAAGTGAAGTAAATCTAAATAGAATTTAATTTGATTTGAATCGAAAGTGAGCAAACTTGAATATAAATTAGTGAATGTAAACTAATTGAATATAAATGAACGAATGTTAGTAAAATCTAATATTAATGAACCAAATGTGATTAAATTGAAAATCAATTCAATGAATATTAATGAGAAGTGAATTTATATTGATTTGGTTATAGATTTATTGGATAGTTGTTAGATGTTAGTTGGATGACAGTTGTTTGATGGTTGGATTTGTTGTTTTTTATTGCATTTGCTATATTGGAATATATAGCTGTTGTAAGTGGTATATTTGTATATTGATATTACTTTTCATATATACATGTTTCTCATTGTTTATTGAGTGTTTATAGGTGTGTATGGTGCTTGCTTTGCATTTGGAGCTCGCTTTCGTGCTATATTAGCCGTATATGCTCGCTAATAATATATAAGGTACATATCTCGAATTACATATCGTACTTTTATATTTCTTCCCCACGGGATGCCTCATCCTCGAAGATGATATGTATATTTTTGATATATATATATGTTGTGATACTACTACGATCGAACCACGCAAAGGAGACGTTGACGAATTTTTTTGAAAGTTTAAGGCGCTAGAAAATTTTGAGATTTTGGAAAAATTTTGATAACATAAATTTTGGCTTTGAGTTACAATTTGAAAAGAAATTAGTTGCTTTTGAAAATATAACTAAATACGGATTTGAAAACTTGGAAAAGTTTTTATAAGAAGTTTAACTAAATAATTTTTCAAAAGTTAAAAGGTCTAAATAATGTTAGCAATCTAATTTGAACGAATTGTTTTTGAAAAGTTAATGGATTTTGTGACTTTTTCTTACTTGGTAATTTCGAGGACGAAATTCTTTTAAGTAGTGGAGAATGTAACAATCTAGAATTTCCATCATTCGATATTCGTATATTTAATTGATTTTAAATATTCATAAGTAAATTTTATAAGTTGGATAACTTATATTTGAAATATAGTGATTTAAAATCAATTGAATAATTAAATTGTTAATTTAATATTTGAAATTGTGTAAATAATTTTATTTGAATTAGAATGATGTTAGTAAACTTTTAAAATTGAATTAAAAGTAAATTTATAGAAATTGAATATTTTAGAATTTAATTAGCGTGTAAAAATAGCCATTTTTCATACAGTCTCAGATTTCAACAAAATAAATTTTATTGGATCCTAATGTTATATTATTATAGAATTTCAAATTTCGTGTCAATCGGATTTACGGTTTGTCCGGGGCAAGCTAAAATGCATAGAAGCCTGTTTAAGTGAAATTCTAAATTTAAATAGTCGATTCGAAAAAATATCTTCCAAATACGATCGAATTGGCTTCTGATATATATTCCATTATGTTCGAAATAGGGGTAAAAACATTATAAACACCAGAGGGCACGCTTCATTTCGAGTTCGAAAATTTTTCGGATGAATAGTATCGTCAAATTTTCTATATAAGGCCACGTTTTTATTCATTTTGCGCAAACCCCAACCTAGCTTGGGCTAGCCGCTAGTTGTATTCAATGGCCATAAACATTCTATTTTCCTCCCTTAATCTTTCTCAATCCATTCACTTTCACGAAAAATGTTCAACTGCAATGTTGTAGAGCTCGTCGAGCTCGACCAATCCATACGGTTATGATCTGGAATTGTAAGATGATGGAGGAGATTTTGACCTATGTTCACTCGTTGTTTGTGTGCGTTTATCGAGGGAAATAGGCAACCGAGCTTCAAGGGATTGTGGTTGTAGGTACTGGTGTTCAAAGCTTCGACGTGGCATTGTTGATCATCGAATGGTCGAGTATAGAAGGAGCGCAATTCGATCAAAGAAATGGCGGCTATGGGTTTTCATGCAAACGAGTTGAACGATGTAGGAAGAAACAAATTTGCGGCCTGGATCTAAAATCTCGAAATAAATGACTTAGATTAAATCAAGGTTAAAAAAATAAAAAAAGAATTTGTAAATCATATTATTTAAAATTCGTATAAACTTTAAAATTGCATAACTTCTTCATACGAGGTTCGTTTTCGACGGAACAAATTGCTTTGGATTCATATTGACGAGCATTCCATTTAGAGCTAGTTTAGAGTTGATTGGATCTAATGTAAATTTGGGTAAAATTAAACAGCCATTTAATTTTATTCGGAATAAAATACTACAACTGCTATTGGAACCAAAGTTAGTACAACTCACTCTTTCTGTCTCACTGATATTTTTATATAAGTGAGAATAAATATTATTTATGATGATTGATAATTGTTTGGATGATATATTATATTATATATATATATATTGATTGGTATTTGGATATATTCCTGCCTATAAGAGCCGATAAGACCTTATACGTTCTCGTGTATGAGCGGATGACCCTTTTGTACGCGCATCTGTCTCGAAGCGGACATTGTACATATTCTAATATGTATATTTGTTGCAGGTGACAGGTTGGAGGGGTTCCAACTGGACTCCTCACCAATGTCGATTTTTATTTACAAATATTGTGATATATGCTGTTATCATGTGATATGTGATGATTTGGATGCCATGATTGATGTATTTAGTGTTGTTGTAGCATTGGGCCTATTATTGGAATTTTAAAAGTATTAAAGTGATTATAACAAATAAAAAAGGATTTCCAAGTGATTTTGGAAATATACGTTTTATTGATTTTTGAATTGTTAAGTAAATGAATTTATTTTAAATAAATAAAAGTTATAATTTTTATGCTACAAAAATTATGATTTTTGTGAAATGTATTAAAATGTGATTTTTGAAACATGAAGTTAACTATTTTGTATATACTTTAAATCCGGATTTTTGAATTATTATAAATGGTTTTATATATAAGGTTTATAAAATTGATTTTTTGTAAATCAGAATGAAGGAATTATAAAGGAGTTTTGGGAATGTTAAAATGGAGTTATAAATAGATTTTGTACGTAATTAAGATTTATAGATTTTTAAATTGATGAAATTATAAAAAAGAATGAATTTGGAAATAAAATGATTTATAAGTAGTCAACTTATAATTTGGATTTTGGCATTTAAAAGAGATTAATGAGTTTGGTTAATAAATGAATTAAAAATTATAGTTTTTAAAAATATAAATGGAATTTATAAACATTGTTTTATAAATGTGAAATCAAATGATTTTGATAAGTTAAATATGAAGCTTATTAAAGGAATTTCATCCACGATTTTACATAGTGGATAATTCTTTAATAAAATGTGTATAAGTAACGAATTCAGTTAGGGAATTATATCCACGATTTTAGACAGTGGATAATCTTTTTAATTAAATATGTAGAAATAACGAATTTGGGTTTGAGAATTATATTCATGATTTTGGACAGTGAGTAATCTTTTAAATTTAAATAAATGTTTTTTAAAGTGATATGTTAAATGGAGTAAAATGGTTTATTGATGTTTTAAAATGTGTTAAGTATCCAAACCATAGATTTCTACATTTATTGTTGAAATAGACGTTTTCAAGAAGTAAGGAAATGATGGACTATAACACTGTTGTTATAAAGTAAATGATTTTCAAAAGGAAATGTTTGTATAGTATATAGGATTTATATATCTATCTAATTTTCGAATCCCTCTACTAGCGATTTTGGGTTGTCATTACGATGTTTTACGCAACATTTATTTTGACCCAAATAAATAGTTTTAAAGAGAATGTTTTCCTTAAAGAATGAAATATATACCTAATCCTGATTTATGTATACGTAAAATTTTCTAAATGTTGAAAATAAATTGATTTTTGCAACGTAATCGTTACCTCAGGCCTCATCAACCGAAAATGACCAAAACAGGGTTAGATGCAGTCACGCCCAAGGAGGATATGATCATCCACTTTTAGATATATCTTTACATCCTATGATGTCGTGTATCTGATTATTGGGGTTTGTATGCTTCGAAGGCCCTCGAAAAAGGTCGGTAACAACTGGAGGATGATATATTCGGTACCATCTAGTTATAGAGGTGGGCCGGTCTTGTGTTGGTAGAGGATCCTTTGTGATGGTCCTCGGTACATTCCTCTAGTGATGTATTGCCGGAAGGTAGTCCCTTCACCTGGTCATTTGTATAGAAATCCAAACTCCACTACATACCTACTAATTTATTTGTAGAGCCAGTATGCTGGAATTTAATAATTGTGATAATTTCGGCTATTTTGATTATTGTTCGTATGCTAGACACTAGTTTAATATAAGAGGATGTGATATGAAATGTTTTAGTTATCGTAAGGTAAAAACATGTCCGTGTTTAAGTGTGGCATGTCTTACGAGATAATTTTTTTTGATAAAGGAAAAGTTTGGTAATTTAATAAATTTAGTTGAGTGTGTTTCTCACGCTGGTTTACTAGATTGATTCGGACGTTCTTCCCTTTCAATGCTCGGGTCAAACCATGTATATTTATGGGTTCAGATTTGGCGCTATAGAAGCTTCAGCTGGAAAGCTGGAGATCTTCATTTTGTATATGCATATCTGTTTTGATTATCCGCTGCTAGTTGTTGTATATTATCGGCGATTGTGAGGACATGTTATTATAACTGTCCAAGCTGATAATTAGTGATTGATTGTTGAACTCTGATTGATGTGTATATATACTGTTTATGTTTTGTAAAGATCATTGATATGGTATTACATGTTTTCCACCGCAATGTGAGATTCTGCATTGTTCTATTTGGTTCTATCTTCTCTCTTTCTTCTCTTCTCTTCTTCTCTCTCCTTTTCTTTCTCCTGACTTTCCATCGGTCTGTTCTTTTTGGGTCGGACATGTGGGGTTTATTGTCGATTCAAAGGGTATGAATTTGCGGGTCGTCATACGTGGTATCAGACATTAGATTTTGTATATTCCTTAGCTTTGATGTGTACTCAGTATAGATAGAGACAGTAGCACCCTAGATTGAGTTTGAGTGTATTATATATATGAGCGTGTATTTATTAATAAATATTAAATGTTTTATATTGTGTTTGCTTATCCGTTGAGTTGTTTGTAAATTCTGGTCGGTATGTGGGACGCCATGTTATCGATAGGAATTTTTAAACACTTAAACGAGGCAATTCAACATAGTATCATTTTAAATTGGGTAAATGAAATAATTTTACATCGATTATATTTATATATAAAGGATTAATTTTTCAGAAATTATTAAAGTGTACATAAATTGATTGTTTGGTTGTTTAAAAATATAAATATATATATCAGTTAATAAAAGCCGTTTGAATAATCTAAATAAAAGCAACAATTGTAAAAGAGTAAATTATATAAGCAAATGAATTATAAAATATGGAATTATAATTAATATGATTTACAATTGTGAAATAATCTTACATATAAGATGTAAAATTATACGAATATATTTATAAATATGAGTTATAAATAAAGATGAATTTAAACTAAGAATTTGATAAATTTGAATTCTGTTTATTTTGAAAGTTAGTTTTCAAAAGTTAAAGAGGTCATATTATTATAAATCTAAATAAGATAAATAAATTTGGAATAATATTATGCAAGTAAAAGAATTTATAAATGTGATTTATAAATAATAAAAGGATTTTTAAAAGAAAATATAGCACCGAATTCACTACTGTTGCTGGGAAATAATAAAGGCGATGGCTGCAGCATAATCAGTATCATTTTCGAGTTTCTATGTGATTATTTGCTACCATAGTAAATTGAAATTGAAATTTTGTTGTGATAAACAAATTTGAATTTAAACCCAAGTTGAAATTGATAAATATGAGTAAAATGAGTTTTAGGCTTATAATATGAAATATTAAAGAAAATGTAACTTTGGTAAAGTGAAATAAATTTGAGTTAGCATAATAAAATGTATGATTTGAAATTTAACTAAAGGAAAGTTGTATAATTTGAACTAGATTAGATAAGTTATTGAAATGGAAATTAAATTGAACTTAAGATAGTAAAGTGATATATAATATGAATTTGGAAGTTTGAATAAATAAGTTGTATAACTTATGAAGTGAGAAAATGTAAGTAAAACTAATTGTTAAAATAGTTAAACAATTTTGGTTAAGCAAAAAAAAATCGGAATTTGAATATTGATATGAATTTGACCTAAGTAAAGGTTAAATAAAATGATGATTTAGAAGAAAATTTAGATTTATTGATTATGAAATGTTAAGAAATAGAAGTTGAATTAAATTATAGGTGAACTTAATTTGTTTAGCGAAAGTAAATGTAAATGAAGATGAAATGAAATATATCTTAAGTAATGTTCAATGAAGTTGATTTGATATTAAAATGAATAGGCAAAGTAAAGTTGAATAATAAGAAGTTAATGAAATGAAGTAGTTAAATGAATATGAATTTAAGTTACATAAAGAAATTGAACTTTAATAGTATAAGTGAATTAGTGAATAAACATGAATGTTGAGTGTAAATTAAATTAATCTGGTTATATTGAATATGCATTGGTTGTTGGATGGATATTAGTTGACTTGTATAGAAATTCATTAAATGTTAACGAAATTGAAAGCTAAATAATTGAATCTAAATTGGAAGTGAAGTAAATCTAAATAGAATTGAATTTGATTTGAATTGAAAGTGAACAAACTTGAATATAAATTAGTGAATATAAACTAATTGAATATAAATGAACGAATTTAGTAAAATCCAATATTAATGAATCAAATGTGATTGAATTGAAAATCAATTCAATGGATATTAATGAGAAGTGAATTTATATTGATTTGGTTATGGATTTATTGGATAGATATTGGATAGTTGTTGGATGTTAGTTGGATGATAGTTGTTTGATGGTGGATTTGTTGTTTTTGATTGCGTTTGCTATATTGGCATATATCGTTGTTGTATTGGTATACGTTGTATATTGATATTACTTTTCATATATACATGTTTCTCATTGTTTACTGAGTGTTTAGTAGGTGCGTATGATACTTGCTTTGCATTTGGAGCTCGCTTTCGTGCTATATTAGCCGTATATGCTCGCTAATAATATAAAAGGTACATATCTCGGATTACATATCATACTTTTATATTTTATCCCCACGGGATGCCTCATCCTCGAAGATGAGATGTATATTTTTGATATATATATGTATATGTATATATATATATATGTTGTGATCCTACTACGATCGAACTGCGCAAAGGAGAAGCTGGGGAATTTTTTTGAAAATTTAAGGCGTTAGAAAATTCTGAGATTTTGGAAAAAAAATTGATAACTTAAATTTTGGCTTTGAGTTATAATTTGAAATGAAATTTGTTAGCTTTGAAAAGATAATTAAATATGGATTTGAAAACTTAGAAAGTTTTTATAAGAAGTTTAACTAAATATTTTTTGAAAAGTTAAAAGGTTCTAGTTTGAGCGAATTGTTTTTGAAAAGTTAATGGATTTTGTGACTTTTTCTTACTTGGTAATTTCGAGGAAGAAATTCTTTTAAGTAGGGAAGAATGTAACGACCTAGAATTTCCTTCATTCGATATTCCTATAATTAATTGATTTTAAATATTTATAAGTAAATTTTGTAAGCTGGATAACTTATATTTGAAATATAGTGATTTAATTAAATAATTAAATTGTTAATTTAATATTTGAAATTGTGTAAATAATTTGAATATGAGTTTAATGTGAATGAAAATGATTTGTAAAGTCGAATTAAATTCTATTTGAATTAGAACGATGGTATTAAACTTCTAAAATTGAATTAAAAGTAAATATATAGAAATTGAATATTTTAATATTAAATTAGCGTGTAAAAATAGTCATTTTCATACATTTATGGATTTCAACGAAATCAGATTCATTGGATCTGTAATGTTAAATTATTGTAGGATTTCAAATTTCGTATCAATCGGATTTACGATTTGTCCGGGGCAAACTAAAATGCGTAGAAGTAGAAATCTGTTTAAATGAAATTTTAAATAGTCGATTTGAAAAATATCTTCCAAATACGATCGAATCGGCTTCCGATATATATTCCATTGTGTTCGGAATGGGGGAAAAATATTATAAATGCCCGGCGACATGCTTCGTTTTGAATTCGAAAAATTTCCGGAGTGTCATCAAATTTTCTATATAAGGCCAAGTTTTTATTCATTTTGCACAAAACCTAACCTAGCTAGGGCTAGCCGCCAGTTATATTTCAATGTCCAAAAACATTTGATTTTCTTCCCTTAATCTCTCTCAATCCATTCACTTTCATGAAAAATGTTCAACTGCAATGTTGTAGAGCTCGTCGAGCTCGACCAATCATACGGTTATGATCAGGAATTGCGCGATGATGGAGGAGATTTTGGCCTATGTTCGTTAGCTGTTTGCGTGCATTTATTAAAGGAAATAGGCGACCAAGCTTCAAGGGATTGTAGTCGTAAGTACGTGGCATTCGGGGCTTCGACATGGCATTGTTCGAACGTCGAATGGTCGAGTATAGGAGGAGCATAATTCGATCAAAGAAATGGCGGCTATGGGTTTTCATGTAAACGAGTTGAATGATGGAGGAAGAAATAAATTCACGGCCTAGATCTGAAATTTCGAAATCAATGGCTTAGATTAAATCTAGGCTAAAAAAATTAAAAAAGAATTTATAAATTATATTATTTAAAATTCGTATAAAATTTAAAATTGCATAACTTCCAAGGTCCATTTTCGATGAAACGAATTGCGTTGAGTTCGTATTGATGAGCGTACATTTTAGAGCTGATTTGGAGTTGATTAGATCTAGTGTAAATTTTGGGTAAAGTTAAAGGGCTGTTTAATTTTACTCGGAATAAAACACTACAACTGCTATTGGAACCAAAGCGACTACAACTCACTCTTTCTTTCTCACTGATATTTTTATGTAAGTGAGAATAAATATTACTTATGATGATTGATGATTGTTTGGATGATATATTATCTATATATGGATTGGTATTTGGACATATTTCGGCCTATTGGAACAGATGACACTGTATACGTTCCTGTGTATGAGCGGATGACCCATTTGTATGTGTGTCTGCCTCGAAACAGACATTGTATACATATTCTAATATGTATATTTGTTGCAGGTGACAGGTTGGAGGGGTTCCAACTGGATTCCTCACCGGTGTCGATTTTTACTTACAAATATTATGATATATGCTGTTATTGTGTGATATATGATGACTTGGATGCCGTGATTGATGTATTTAGTGTTGTTGCAGCATTGGGCCTATTATTGGAATTTTAAAAGAATTAAAGTGATAATTTCAAATAAAAAAGGATTTTCAGTCCTGAAATATATGTTTTATTGATTTTTGAATTGTTAAGTAAATGAATTTAATTTAAATAAATAAAAGTTATAATTCTTATGTTATAAAAATTATAATTTTTGTGAAATATATTAAAATTTGATTTTTTGAAATAGAATTTAACTATTTTGTAAATAGTTTAAATCAAGATTTTTGAATTATTATAAATGGTTTTATATGTAAGATTTATAAAATTGAATTTTTATAAATCCAAATGAAGGAATTATAAAGTAGTTTTGGGAATGTTAAAATGGAGTTATAAATAGATTTTATAAGTAAATAAGATTTATAGATTTATAAATTGATGAATTTATAAAAAGAATGAATTTGGAAATAAAACGATTCACAAGTAATTAACTTATAATTTGGATTTTGGTATATAAAAGAGATTAATGAGTTTATTTAATAAACGAATTGAAAATTGAAGTTTTTATAAATATAAATGGAATTTATAAACATTGTTTTATAAACGTGAAATCAATTGATTTTGATAAGTTAAATATTAAGCTTATTAAAGGAATTTCATCCATGATATTTGATAGTGGATAATTCTTTAATAAAATGTGTATAAGTAACGAATTCGGTTAGGGAATTACATCCACGATTTTGGACGGTGGATAATCATTTTAATTAAATATGTAGAAATAATGAATTTGGGTTAGTGAATTATATTCACGATTTTGGATAGTGAATAATCTTTTAAATTTAAATAAATGTTTTTGAATATGATATTTTAAATGGAGTAAAATTGTTTAAAGATGTTTATAAATGTGTTAAGTATTGAAACCATAGATTTCAACGTTCATTGTTGAAATAGACGTTTTCGAGAAGTAAGGAAATGGTGGGCTATAACACTGTTGTTATAGTAAATGATTTTCGAAAGGAAATGTTTGTATAGTATATGGGATTTATATATCTATCTAATTTTTGAATCCCTATACTTGTGATTTTGGGTTGTCGTAACGATGTTTTCCGCAACATACGTTTTGACCCAAATAAATAGGTTTGAAGAGAATATTTTCCTTAAAGAATGAAATATATACTTAATCCCAATTTATGTATATGTAATATTTTCTAAGTGTTGATAATAAATTGATTTTTGAAACGTAATCGTTACCTCAGGCCTCATCAACCGAAAATGACCAGAACAGGGTTAGATGAAGCAAGGCTAAGTGGGTCGCTCCCAAGTAGGACATGATCACCCTCTTCCAGATATATCTTTACACACTATGACGTCGTGTTTCTAATTATTGTGGTTTGTTTGCTTCGAGGGCCCTCAAAAAAGGTTGGTAACGAACGGAGGATGATATATTCGGTACCATCTAGTTATAGAGGTGGGCCGATCTTGTATTGGTAGAGGATCCTTTGTGATGGTCCTCGGTACATTCCTCTAGAGATGTACTGCCGGAAGGTAGTCCCTTCACTTAGTCATTTGTATGGAAATCCAAACTCCACTATGTACCTTCCAATTTATTTGTAGAGCCTAGTATGCCGAAATTTAATAATTGTAACAATTTCAGCTATTTTGATTATTATTTGTATGCTAGACACTAGTATAATATAAAAGGATTTGATATGAAATATTTTAGTTACCGTAAAGTAAGAACATGTCCATGTTTATTTGTAGGCGTATCTTACGAGATACTTTTGTTTCGATAAAGGAAATTTTTTGTAATTTAATAAATTCAGTTCAGTGTGTTTCTCACGCTGGTTTACCAGACTGATCCAGGCGTTATTCCCCTTCAATGCTCGGGTCAGACCAAGTATAGTTACAGGTTTAGATTTGGTGCTATTGGAGATTAAATAGGAGAGCTGGAGATCTTCAATTCGTATACACATATTTTTTGATTATCCGCTGCTAGTTATTGTATATTATCAACATTTGTGAGGACATATGTTATTATAACTGTCCAGGCTGATAATTAGTGATTGCTTGTTGAACTCTAATTGATGTATGTATATGCAGTTTCTGTTTTGTAAAGATCATTGATATGGTATTATATGTTTTCCGCTGCGATGTGAAATTCTGTGTTGTTCTGTTTGGTTCTATCTTCTCTCTTTCTTCTCTTCTCTTCTTCTTTCCCCTTTTCTTTCTCTTGACATTCCGTCAGTCTGTTCTTTTTAAGTCGGACATGTGGGGTTTATTATCGATTCAAAGGGTTTGGATTTGCGGGTCATCATACGTGGTATCAGATCTTAGATTTTGTATATTCCTAAGCTTTGATGTGTACTCAGTATAGATAGGGATGGTAGCACCCTAAATTGAGTTCGAGTGTATTAAATATATGAGCGTGTATTTGTTAGTGAATATAAAATGTTTTATATTGTATTTTCTTATTCGTTGAGTTGTTTGTCAATTCTGGTCGGTATGTGGAATGTCTTGTTATCGATAAGAATTTTTAAACATTTAAACGAGGCAAGTCGACATACTATAATTTTAAATTATGTAAATGAAATAATTTTACCTCGATTGTATTTTATATAAAAAGGATTAATTTTTAAGAAATTATTGAAGTGTACATAAATTGATTGTTTGGTTGTTTAAAAATATAAATATATATCAGTTAATAAAAGCCGTTCGAATAATCTAAATAAAAGAAACAATTGCAAAAGAATAAATTATATAAGCAAATGAATTATAAAGTATTGAATTATAATTAATATGATTTACAATTGTAAAATAAACTTACATATAAGATGTAAAATTATACGAATATATTTATAAATTTGAGGTATAAACAAAGATGAATTTAAACTAAGAATTTGATAAATTTGAATTCTGTTTATTTCGAAAGTTATTTTTCAAAAGTTAAAGAGGTCATATTATTATAAATCTAAATAAGATAAACAAATTTGGAATAATCTTATATAAGTAAGTGAAATTATATAAGTAAAAGAATTTATAAATGTGATATTTAAATTTAAAAGGATTTTTTAAAGAAAATAAAGCACTGAATTCACTACTATTGCTAGGAAATAATAAGGGTGATGACTACAGCATCATCAGTATCATTTTCGAGTTTCTATGTAATTGATTTGCTACCATAGTAAACTGAAGTTGAAATTTTGTTATGATAAACAAATTTTAATTTAAAACCCAAGTTGAAATTGATAAATATAAGTAAAATGGTTTTGGGCTTATAATATGAAATATAAAAAAATAACTTTGGTGAAGTTAAATAAATATGGGTTAGCATAATAAAATGTATGATTTGAAATTTAACTAAAGGAAAGTTGAATAATTTGAACTTGATTAGATAAGTTGTTGGAATGGAAATTAAATTGAACTTAAGATAGTAAAGTGATTATATAATATGAATTTGGAAGTTCGAAAAAATAAGTTGAATAACTTATGAAGTGAGAAAATGTAAGTAAAACCAATTGTTAAAATAGTTAAAAAAATTTGGTTAAACAAAACAAAATCTGAATTTGAATAGTGGTATGAATTTGACTTAAGTAAAGGTTAAATAAAATGATGAGTTAGAAGAAAATTTAGATTTTTTGATTATGAAATGTTAAGGAATAGAAGTTGAATTAAGTTAAAGGTGAACTTCAGTTGTTTAGTGAAAGTAAATGTAAATGAAGATGAAATGAAACATAGCTTAAGTAATGTTGAATGAAGTTGATTTGATATTAAAATGAATTTGCAAAGTAAAGTTGAATCATAAGAAGTTAATGAAATGAAGTAGTTAAATGAATATGAATTTGAGTTACAAAAAGAAATTCAACTTTAATTGTATAAGTGCATTAGTGAATAAACATGAATGTTGAGAGTAAATTAAATAAATTTGGTTATATTGAATATGCTTTCGTTGTTAGATGGATGTTAGTTGATTTGTATAGAAATTCATTAAATATTAACGAAATTGTAGGCTAAATAATTGAATCCAAATTGGAAGTGAAGGAAATCTAAATAGAATTGAATTTAATTTGAATTGAAAGCGAACAAACTTGAATATAAATTAGTGAATGGTAAACTAATTGAATACAAATGAACGAATGTTAGTAAAATCCAATATTAGTGAATCAAATGTGATTAAATTGAAAATCAATTCAATGAATATTAATGAGAAGTGAATTTATATTGGTTTGGTTATGGATTTATTGGATAGATATTGGATAGTTGTTGGATGTTAGTTGGATGATAGTTGTTAGATGGTTGGATTTGTTGTTTTTGATCGCATTTGCTATATTGGCATATACAATTGTTGGTATATGTTGTATATTGATATTACTTTTATATATACATGTTTTTCATTGTTTATTGAGTGTTTAGTAGGTGCGTATGACGCTTGCTTTGCATTTTGTAGCTCGCTTTAGCGCTATATTAGCCGATATGCTCGCTAATAATATATAAGGTACATATCTCGGATTACATATCGTACTTTTATATTTTTTCCCTACGGAATGCCTCATCCTCGAAAATGAGATGTATATTTATGATATACATATATATGTTGTGATCCTACTACGATCGAACCGCGCAAAGGAGACGCTGGCGAATTATTTTAAAAATTTAAGGCATTAGAAAACTTTGAGATTTTGGAAAAAAAATTGATAACTTAAATTTTGGCTTTGAGTTATAATTTGAAGCGAAATTAGTTGGTTTTGAAAAGATAACTAAATATGGATTTGAAACTTAAAAAAGTTTTTATAAGAAGTTTAACTAAATAATTTTGGACAAGTTAAAAGGTTTAAATAATGTTGGTAATCTAATTTGAACGAATTGCTTTTGAAAAGTTAATGGATTTTGTGACTTTTTCTTACTTGGTAATTTCGAGGATGAAATTCTTTTAAGTAGACTGACCTAGAATTTTCGTCATTCGATATTCATATATTTAATTGATTTTAAATATTCATAAGTAAATTTTATAAGCTGGATAACTTATATTTGAAATATAGTGATTTAGTTGAACTATTAAATAGTTAATTTAATATTTGAAATTGTGTAACTAGTTTGAATTTGAATTTAATGTGAATGAGAATGATTTATAAATTTGAATTAAATTCTATTTAAATTAGAATGATGTTAGTAAACTTTTAAAATTGAATTAAAAGTAAATTTACAGAAATTGAATATTTTAATATTTAATTAACGTGTAAAAATTGGTATATTTTGTACAGTCTCGGATTTCGACGAAACCAATTTCATTGGACCCATAACGTTATATCATTATAGGATTTCAAATTTCGTGTCAATCAAATTTACGGTTTGTCCCGGACAAGCTAAAAAGCGTAGAAATCTGTTTAAGTGAAATTTTAAAATTTAATAGTCGATTCGAAAGCCAATCTTCCTAATATGACCGAACTGGCATCCGATATATATTTCATTGCGTTCGGAATAGGGGTAAAACATTACAAATGCCAGGTGGCATGCTTCATTTCGAGTTCGAAAAATTTCTGGATGAATTGTGTCGTCAAATTTTCTATATAAGGCCATGTTTTTATTCATTTTGCACAAACCCTAACCTAGCTAAGGCTAGCCGCCAGTTATATTTCAATGGCCATAAAATTCGATTTTCTTCCCTTAATCTCTCTCAATCCATTCACTTTAACAAAAAATGTTCAACTGTAATATTTTAGAGCTGGTCGAGCTCGACCAATCCATACGATTATGATCTAGAATTGCGTGATGATGGAGGAGATTTTGGCCCGCGTTCGTTCGTTGTTTGCATGCGTTTATCAAGGGAAATATGCAACCGAGCTTCAAGGATCGAGGTCGTAGGTACGTGGCAATCGGGGCTTCGATGTGGCATTGTTCGACCGTCGAATGGTCGAGTATAGGATGGGCATAATTTTATCAAAGAAATGGCGGCTATGGGTTTTCATGCGAACGAGTTAAACTACGAAAGAAGAAACAAATTCGCAGCCTAGATCTTAAATCTCGAAATAAACGGCTTGGATTAAATCTAGGTTAAAAAATATTAAAAAAGAATTTGTAAATTATATTATTTAAAATTCGTATAAACTTTAAAATTGTATAACTTCTTTATACGAGGTCCGTTTTCGATGAAACGAATTGCGTTGGTTCGTATCAATGAGCACTACATTTTAGAGCTGGTTTGGAGCTGATTGGAGCTGGTGTAAATTTTGGATAAAATAAAACGGTGGTTTTATTTTATTCGGAATAAAATACTACAACTGCTATTTGAACCAAAGTGAGTACAACTCACTCTTTCCATCTCATTGATTTTTTTTATATGTGAGAATAAGTATTATTTATGATTGATGATTGTTTGGATGATATATGATATATTATCTATATATTGATTGGTATTTGGATATATTCCTGCCTATTGGAGCAGATGAGACCCTATACGTTCCCGTGTATGAGCGGATGACTCTTTTTTACGCGCGTCTGCCTCGAAGCGGACATTGTACACATATTCTAATATGTATATTTGTTGCAGGTGACAGGTTGGAGGGGTTCCAACTGGATTCCTCACTAATTTTGATTTTTATTTACAGATATTGTGATATATACTATTATCATGTGATATATGATGATTTGGTTACCGTGATTGATGTATATAGTGTTGTTGCAGCATTGGGCCTATTATTGGAATTTTAAAATAGTAAAGTGATGATTTCAAATAAAAAAGGATTTTCAAGTGATTTTGGACATATATGTTTTATTGATTTTTGAATTGTTAAGTAAATGAATTTATTTTAAATGAATATAATTTATAATCATTATGTTATAAAAATTATGATTTTGTGAAATATATTAAAAGTTGATTTTTGAAACATGAAGTTAAGTATTCTGTAAATAGTTTAAATCGAGATTTTTGAATTATTATAAATGGTTTTATATAAAAGATTTATAAAATTGAATTCTTATAAATCAGAATGAAGGAATTATAAAGCAATTTTGGGAATGTTAAAATGGAGTTATAAATAGATTTTCTAAGTAAATAAGATTTATAGATTTATAAATTGATGAAATTATAAAAAGAATGAACCTGGAAATAAAATGGTTTATATGTAATTAACTTATAATTTGGATTTTGGCATATAAAAGAGATTAATGAGTAAGGTTAATAAATGAATTTAAAATTGAAGTTTTTATAAATATAAATGGAATTTATAAACATTGTTTTATAAATGTGAAATCAGTTGATTTTGATAAGTTAGATATGAAGCTTATTAAAAGAATTTCATCCACGATTCTGGACAGTGGATAATCCTTTAATAAAATGTGTATAAGTAATGAATTCGGCTGGGGAATTATATCCACGATTTTGGACAGTGGATAATCTTTTTAATTAAATATGTAGAAATAATGAATTTGGGTTAGAGAATTATATTCTCGATTTTGGACAGTGAATAATCTTTTAAATTTAAATAAATGTTTTTGAAAGTGATATTTTAAATGGAGTAAAATGGTTTAAAGATGATTTAAAATGTGTTAAGTATCTAAACCATAGATTTCGACATTCATTGTTGAGATAGACGATTCGAGAAGTAAGAAAATGATGGACTATAATACTATTGTTATAGTAAATGTTCTCGAAAGGAAATGTTTGTATAGTATATAGGATTTATATATCTATCTAATTTTCGAATCCCTATACTAGTGATTTTGGGTTTTCATAATGATGTTTTACGCAACATTCATTTTGACCCAAATAAATATGTTTAGAGATAATGTTTTCCTTAAAGAATGAAATATATACTTAATCATGATTTAAGTATACGTAATATTTTCTAAGTGTTCAAAATAATTTGATTTGTGAATTACTTATTATTAAATAATTATATGGAAATGTTTTCTAATGTTGAAAAGTTAAAATGGTTTTTGAGTATATATCTTTTTAAAGATAAATTGAAGTGAATATTTGGCAAGTGATTTAATTAATAAAAGATTAATTTAAAAGGCCTAGTTATTGCTTGTTGTGGTAGATATTTGTTTGTTGCTTTGATAGTTAAATAACCGGCTATCAAATTTGGCCATTTTAGTTCCTCGAATTTATGTGGGAACTATTTAGTCGTACACTTAGTACGTAGCGTTTTGTGTAGGCTTTATTATCATTTGTGTTGAGGGTATTGATTCATGTAGTGCAGATTATTACTCCAATCTATCGAGCTTCCTTCTTGGCCAAAGGATAGCAAGTTGAAAGTTGAAGACGTGACAAGTCTATGAGACTTAGTTTCTGTGTGAGGTTGAGAAACGCTTTTGCATTTTTGGTGCAAAGAGACCGGAATCAGATTTATTTGAAAACCACTTTGGACCAACATTTGTGCGACGATTTGTGTAGGTTGGTTATGATGATATTGATAGTCAGGATTTTCATAGTGGATGACTGCTTGTTGATCGTTTGGGGTTAAAATCCCAGTATACATCCACTAGCAGTAGTCTTTTCGTTATGAAATATCCAATGCAAAGACTATTTGCTACTAATCCTAGAGATTTCCCGAAAGGATGTGGTAGGAAAGTGCCTTCGGTTTGTTCTGTTCCTGGACAACATGTATGGATGTATGTCTGACATTGCATTTCTAAAGCTTACGTGCATTGGTTTCTACAAACATACATCAGTGGTGGTGGAGAAGGCAACTTCTCTTAACTTAACACCCTCCTTGAGATATATGAGCTTAAGAGTTGTATTTTTATGGAAGACAATTAGTAGTCAACGGAAATGGCCGTGTGTCATTCAAAGTGATGCGATTGTGATTTGTGAAAGGTTCGTTACCCCATGCCTCATTAACTAGAAATGACCAAAACAGAGTTAGATGCAGCAAGGCTAATGGGTTTGCTCCCAAGTAGGATACGATCATCCTCTTCTATCTTTACATGCTATGACATCGTGTATCTAATTATTGTGGTTTGTATGCTTCGAGGGCCCTTGAAAAACATCGGTAACGATCAAAGGATGATACATTCGGTACCATCTAGTTATAGCGGTGGGCCAGTCTTGTGTTGGTAGAGGATCCTCTGTGATGTTCCTCGGTACATTCCCATAGAGATGTACTGCAGGAAGGTAGTCCCTTCACCTGGTCATTTGTATGGAAATCCAAAGTCCACTATGTACCTACCATTTTATTTGTAGAGCCTAGTATGCTGGAATTTGATAATGGTAACAATTTCAGCTATTTTGATTATTATTTGCATGCTAGACGCTAGTATAATATAAGAGGATTTGATATAAAATATTTTAGTTATCGTAAGGTATAAACATGTCCGTGTTTATGTATAGGTTTGTCTTACAAGATACTTTACTTTTGATAAAAGGAAAATTTTGGTAATTTAATAAATTCAGTTGAGTGTGTTTCTCACACTGGTTTACCAGATTAATCCGGGCAGTCTAATCTTTCAATGCTCCGATCGTATAGAGTATATTTACAGTTTCAGATTTGGTGCTATTGAAGCTTCAGCAGGAGAGCTGGAGATCTTCGTTTTGTATACACATATCTGTTCTGATTATCCGCTACTAGTTGTTTTATATTATTGGCATTTGTGAGGACGGGTTATTATAGCTGTCCAGGCTGATAATTAATTATTGATTATTGAACTCTGATTGATGTATGTATATAAAGTTTCTGTTTTGTAAAGATCATTGATATGGTACTATATTTTTTCCATCGCGATGTGAGATTCTGTATTATTTTGTTTGCTTATATCTTCTCTCTTTCTTGTCTTCTCTTCTTCTCTCTTCTTTTCTTTCTTCTGACTTTCCGTCAGTCTGTGCTTTTAGAGTAGGACATGTGGGGTTTATTTTCGATTCAAAGGGTATAGATTTGTGGGTCGTCATAAGTTCCTTCAAATCAGTTATCGATAAAAAGATGTTTAGGTAAATAGGTGCTTATCATTTGATTCATTACTTTTCTCTTTATTGAAAATATCTTCTAGAGACATATCTTTAAAACATTTCTTTCAGTACATATAAAATCATTAAACCTCTCTTATCAAATCCTTTGGATACTTTAAACCTTTTTAAATCTTGGAGTGATTATAAATCATTTCATACTTTTTATATCTCCAAACTATAAATCATAATAAAGATTTCTTCTTTTCAAATCATAACTTTTAAATGGGTCAAAAACAATGTTATTTAAGACATTGTTTACTGTAAAACGAAAATAATTAATTTTAAGTAAAAGGATCCATAGGGATTGAAATAATTCCAAAACATTTATTTAATCTTAATAAAAATTCTTATTTCCAATACAAATCTTTTTAAAAGGTTGAAACCATGCTATCTAAGGTGGTAAATCCAAATTAATTAGTATTCGAGTAAAACAGATCCATGAAACCGTACTAATTCTACTGAACATCAATTTCCGTATACAACCTTTACTATCCGTTGAATAGCGGTAAAATTACCTTTTGAATTCACACCGATAATGCGGGTTGCCTCTTTGGAATTTAGTACCAAGTACAAGAATGTTATCTCTATTAAATCCAAGTTGTGATTGATTAATTATAAAATTTAAATCTTTTATACTTGTCTTATTTCCGACATTTTCGACTTTATCTATTCCTCATCCAGGAAAAAGGTCTGGTGAGCCAAGGTACTGGTTGCTCCTAAACACCCCCTTAGTTAAAGCACCTCACATCCAGATCTCATGAATAAAAAATTCTAGTCTACTCATCGGCTTTTAGAGCTAAGATTAAATCACTTGATTATAACAGTTTTTCTTTAAATCATTCATTTAAACTCTTTTAAAATAAATTATAAAACCTTTAAATCATCTTTAAAATACTTAATCATTTATTTATAAATATTTATAAAATATTTGGAAATGAATAATTAAGTTTAAAGCCATATTTCAAAACTGATTAAAAGTACTGCAAAAAGTGCTATGAATAGTGTTTTAAAAGCTGATTTGATCAAAACAACTTTTCTATCATCTAAAAATTCTTTTTTATAACTCAAATATCATTTAAAACATTTTAAAATATTTATCGAACCTATATTCAATATTTTTAAAGAATTAAAAATATCACTTTTAATGAATTGTTCCCTTTGGTTTCTGAATGGGCATACTACGATTATTTTGAAAAACTTGATTTGCTCATATTTCAAAATCTACTAAAGGAATTCTCAATTTTTTTTGTTTGAAAATTATAATTATAATAATTCAAAAAATTCTTATTACAAAAAATTTCAACTTCGAATCCATCGTATAAACTGATTTAACTTTCTACAGCGCGAAATCGCTAACTATCGTTGCACATCTATTTTTGACTCAATTTCCATTACTTGTCAAAAATTTCCAAACTGGATTTTTATGTTTATAAAATGTTTATAAACCATTTTGAATCATTTCAAAAGGGTTTAATAATTCCATATTACTTTTATAACCTGATTCAGAAAGAGATTTCCTTATGTAATATCAAAACATATTTAGCATGACTTGTTTATACCATTAAACAACTATATTAAAACAACCAAACTTAATGACCAAAACATAGAAAATATCCATAGCAATCGTATCACATCATATATATATATATATATATATATATATATATATATAGTTTCTCACCTTTATTATTTTCTAACTTCTTGAAAATTCGCTATAGTTTCGCTACGATCAAACTAAAGTCCTCAGAATTGAGCCTTGGACCTTAGAAAGGGAATGTCCAATGCTTGAAGAGGTGGAGTGCTAAGCCTTGGTTATAGGAGGTGGTGGCTGTGGGTTTTGGTTGAGGAAAGAAGGTGATTTGATGTAGTTTTAAAGTGGACTGCTTTTGTATATATACTTATATAATTTTTTTTTTCTTTTTGCAATATTTTCTAAAGGTAGGGAGCCATGGAAAAGCTTGAGAATGAGGAAGAAGATGAAGTAGAATAGTATGTAAAATTATGAAGAGAATGGTTTGCATTCATAGAAAAAATTTGGAAATAAATATCTAAATGCATAATTATACTTTTTCCCCTTGTAAACCCCCACCATCCCTTCCAAACGCATGGCAAGGCCACCCCTCTTGTGCTTCCATGTGTGATGATGATGGTGTGTTAAGTGAGTTGATGTTTGCATTTTGGGGTAGAAAATATCTTAGATATTTATACCTTTTTACTATATGTAAATTCTAATGTAAATGGTAAGTATATATGTATATACATGTGTGTATATGTTAGGATGTGTATGTGTATGTGTATGTGTATGCGTATGTTAAATATGTATTCTAGTGATATAAATAAGGTTGTAGCAACTTCGAACATCTTCCGTTCTTTAAACCGTGGAAAATTGGGAAGCCGATTCTCGGTCACATTTTCATTTATAAATTAATTTACATATAAATGTAAACAAAATTTGAAAACTAATTTCTTATCATTTTTAAATAATTAAAATGATATGTTTTGAATTATAAGACCATATAAAATAATATTAAATAATTGTTTACAAAAAGTGTTGTTATATCGATAAAGCGATACAAATTTTCTTGTATTTTCCAATCATATATATCTTTTTATAAAACTATGATAAATGTTTTATTATCACTTAATAACTAATTAAAATGAATTATAATCATTTAAAAAATAATTATTTGAATAATTATAATAATTATTAAATCATTAAATCTTAATTTAAATTCATAAATCAATTATTAAATAAGATGCCATTATTGATGATGTTATTGGTACATTTTATTCCTAAAAATAAAATAAATTATTTTATTTCATTTTCTTGTTTAAACGAATAAATAAGTATATGTATTCAGCTCATAAACGACTTCTGATAATTATTGAGCAGTTTATTGATAAAACGGTTTCTGGTCATTTTATCGATATTTTTTCAAAGTATACATTTTTGTAAATTCTTATTCAAAACAAGATTACCATCATTATTTATTATTCAAGACAACATAATCCATGTTGAAAAGCTTATATTTGAATATTTTAAAAATAAATATAGTTTTATCAAAGTGTTAAATTTGCGGGTCATTATGGACTCCCCTCCTTAAAAGAATTTTGTTCTCGAAATTACGACGCAAACCAAAAGGTGTTTGCCCAAGATATTTATTTTTAAACTTACAAATGTATGATGTATATAGACCATCTGTACTCAATATCTGATTCGATCTTATTATTCGAGTACACAAATTCACTTCTAAATGAGTAATGATCCTTCAATTCTCTAATGCGGACTCTGATTAGGCTCAGAACTTTTAATTTCCTTGCATAGCTCCTCAACTATGATAAAATATATAATGATCCGACCACAAATCCTCATCAATATTTGCATTAAAGTATCGAGTGATAAATCATTTTTGGACATCAAAATCCTATATTCAAATCTTTTAGTGCAATTTTATGTTATGAAATAATTCATGTAAAATGCATATACCTTTTTTATCTTTTCCAAAATATTTAGAAACTTATGGTTCAATTTTTTAAAAATTTCATAAAGTTGTAGTTTTATTCTTGTGAAATTTTCTTAAGGGGTTTGTGTATTTACAATTGAACAAAGGACGTACGTTCTTATATTATACATGCTTAATATTTTACATCCACACATCATTTCTCCTTACATACTTAAACCATTCTTAAGCCCTTCTAAATGTACTTGGGTTTTCATAATACCGATACTACCTTATGAGACAAACATATACATGATACTACATAATATAAATATGAGATAGATGTTTCCAAATTTTCCAATCTTATATCATAATCACTCCACTGAGCCCGATGTTGGCGATCCATTTCCGTATCCAAAATCAAACAAGACTTCTCCATCGTCATCACTATCATCTTATTCGTTATCAGCTTTGTTTCAATCCTCAGTCTGTGGTATCATATCCCTTTCATATGGTAACTAGCGTTGGTTCCATGGCACATGCCCAGTCCAACTGGCATTTCTTTCACAATTCTCCTTCTTCTAGTTCTTCTAAACCTTACACTTCTTCTTACTTGGGATCCACAAATTATTCCTCTTCATCCTCCATGTTGTCCCAATGAATGGGAGAATTTAACAACTCCTCGCGCCAAATAATTTGGTCACCGTTCATCTTCTATATGACATTACTCTCTCTACTGTTGTAGTTTGGATTCATTGGATACCATAGTATTCGAGTCTTCTTCAGGTTCAGACTCTTCTTCTATGGCTCCTCCTTAGTAATTTCTTCTTTCGGTTTAAGTTTTGAACTTACTAGCTCAGCGATCCACATTCTTTCTGAGGCTTGAGGGGTTTCTTCTTCGCTAGACACTATAATAAGTTCTAGAGTCAGGAAAGATATAGTCATTTTGGCCATAGGGTAACTGTCTTTATCTAGTCGATTGTATGGATCTAATTTTCCTCTAATAACGGCCTAATATTGGTAAATGGCCATTTCCTCGATTCCTCCTATCGCTCGAAAGAATGATTAGATCATTCTTCTCACCCCAATTTGCTCTTGAGGTCTCCCCTTTCAAATATTTTCTCTCATAGCCAGAGGGTTTCTACAATTATCAACAACAAACAATTAAATACTAAGAATTTTAATTCTCTTAAATAAATCTAATATTATGTTATAAATCTAAGTTTATCTCGATATGAATCCATTATAACTCTACAATTTTAAGGGTGATAGTTTGTAAAGCACATGATATTGTTTCTCCCAACCAATACTTAGAATATTTCAAATGATTTTTTTGAAAATCTATTCCTAGAAACCCTTTTTAAAGTATTTTTCTTAATCTTCTTATTGTTAATATTAAATATCTTATAGTCAAACTGTGAAATTCTAATCACAAGATGCTTATACTTAGATTTTACTAATCTTGGTTTCAAACTATCGTTCAAGTTATAACATATCTAATTATATAATTTTTCAAAATATATCTTTTTCAAAATATATCCTTTATATTCAAAATAAATCCTAGGTAAAATTATTTCATTTTCCATATTTTTCAAAAAGCATTTTTATATCATTAACAAATACGCGCTCTTACATACTCTCAACTCATTATAGGGTGTTACTAACCCTATCTCTAATGAGTCACTTATCTTAAGGTGTTGCTAACCCTATCTCTGATGAGACTTTACCCCTATTAGGCTAAGGTATTCGCTCAACCGAAGCTTTGATACCAAATATGATGAACGAGATTTGCAACCTTTGAAAATCGACACTAATACATTCTTGGTATTCATATGCCGCAAATTCAAGTCCCGAAAAACCTGAATGTTAAGGGTAGAAAGAAAATAAAGGCATAATAGAATATAAAACGAATGGAATAACATGTATTATTTCAACATATAATCTTTACATCAGAAAATTAAATACATTTATCAAAGTTTATCCTAACATTAACATGGATAGTTATAAATGTATGTACATACAAATGCAAAAGACATTAGAACATGTAAGGTAGAAGTAGATAATAACCTTCAGACGGATCTTCTAACTCCATCTTTTGAGTTCTTCCAAAATGCTCCAAACTAAATCTGACTACTTGGCAGCCTAGAAAAATAGGGCATCCAGAGTTTAAGCGAAAGAAAATAAACTCCAGATCAGTCATGGGACTGGTGTGAGAAAATGAAAATATGAGTGTTTGAAAACAAAGGGTATTTCATAAGACAACGCCGTACATAAACATGGAACGGGTTTTACCTTATGATAACCAAACCCTTTACTATGTAAAATCTAGTAATATTATTTTTAATGACATTTTTCTAAAAACACTTTTCAAGTAAATTTACATAATCTTAGCCAAAATTGTTACATTATTTAATTCCAGCATATTAGGCTCTACGATTAAAATCAAAGACACAAATTAGAGAATGGATTTCCAAATGAATAGTGAGGTAAGGGACTACCTCTTGTATAGTACATTTCTAGAGGAATGTACCTAGGATCGACATCTTCGAAACCTCTACAAATTAAGAACAGGCTACTTGCAGACCCATCTGGTGGTGGATAGCACCGAATATGGTATTACCCTAGTCGTTCTTGACCTGTCCGAGAGCTCTCATACCATACACTGCATATTTTGTTATCCAACGTCATAGTGGGTGCAAAATAAATCTAAAAATGTGATATCATACCCTAATGGTAGCGAATAACTTAGCCCTAAAGCAACCTCTGTTTAACAATTCCTCAAGTGTGAGGCTAGAGGTAACATTTACCATTCTTAGAATATTCTCACTTAAAATGCCACATTGTCATTTCCAACAGCACTCTATTGATTTCCATAAAAGTACAACCTCTAAGCTCGTACGTCCCAAAGAAAGGTGTTAAGCATAAGAGGGTGCAACATCCCCTACTTGGAGGCCCAAAGCTAATGGCTACGGATGCTGCAATTGTCCATAGTTATTAATCCTCAACGACCAAATACGGTAATGTTAGACACATTGATATAACAAAAACACATGGATATGAAAATTTTATAAAATCAACAAACAACTTTCTCATTCCATTTCAAAGAACTTCAAAATTCATTACATAATCCCAATTTGCGAACTAGGTTCAGAAAAAATATAATTATTACAACATACACCAAGAGTGACATATGAAGATGCTCCCTTGGATGATCAAAGTATATAACTGAGAAAATAAACATCTTTTCCTTTATTACAAAATGCAGCGGAATTAAAATAGAATAGAACTCTAGATATTTATCATGCCTCCTACACGTCTCCGGAAGCTTAATCGTCTAAAGTGGTACTTGAAAACCTCAACGCTCAAACTGCTCAAAATCAATTGAGCCCCGAGACTTTAAGGGGAAAACATAAACTTTGAGTCATACATAAAGCCTGGTATGAATAATAATCTACCATCTCAAACCTTTTAGATATTTAGTGAGACCACGTCGCTTAGCGGAATGAGATTTCCCCTCAGTATTATCATATTCTAAACTTTATAAAACCATATACCGTGTTCCTTCATCCACAGTGGTTAAAACATAAAAATTTAAAATATTATGATGATATACAAAATAAGTAATTCAAATCTGAATTATCAATCCCCATTCATTTTGAATATCTGCCTCGGTTATAGTTTTTATGGTCACTATAAACCTAATAGTTTACATAGACTGATGTAACATTTCTAATTTTTGATAACATTATTCAAAAAAATTAATTAGATAAATTAAATAGAATAATGTAAATGTTAAGTGATAAGGGGTTGAGAATTTAATTAAGGCCATGCTTAATGAAATAATTAAATAGGCTTAAGAATGATTTTAGGTTAATTAATTTATATAAGGGTATGTTAGGAATTTGCAGCACATAACTCTTACCCTTATATATTCTCATTCATACCATTTCATTACCATTCACATCATTTTGAAAATGTAAGCAAAAATATTAAGAGCAGCCGGCCATAAACAAAGAGAAGAGGAATTCAATTAAAAGATAGAGATTCAAGCTTAGGGGAAATCAATCTCAATCCAATTTCCTTATCTTAATCAAGGTGAATAATAATTCCATCCCTATTTTTTTGTAATAATATGTTTTCAGATTTAAGACCAATTTCGTTTTAGGGCGAATCGGATGATGATATGCTTGAATCACAAATTTATTTGATTTGAACAAGGATGTTTAAATATGATTTCGTGCGGTTTTAGGGAGAAACCAATTTATGTTAATGTTTAAATGCCATGGAAAAATTGTATGTTATGTAAAACATGATTTTGAAGTTGGGTTATAATTTTGATAATTTTCCAAGCTATGGAAAGATTTTTATAAATTTTCAAAGGATAATATGGTTACTTGGGTTTATAAATTTATTTCGAAAAATATATTAAGAATTTGGGTCTGAAATTTTGACTTATTTGATAACATGATTGAAGTGAATTTATAGAATTTTTGGGGATTTTTCTAAAGTGATTTGCTATGTAAATTAAATTATTTTAGAAGAGGGATTTCTTTGCAATATTGGTTTTGCTTAATGGAAGGGCTTATTTGATTAACTGAAACATGGTTTAGATCTGATATTAGCAGCAGTTATTTTAGTAAAGAATTTGGAAAGTTAATGTAACCAATCTGGTTTTTACACGTGGCAGGTAAAAAGGTTTACTTTAACTAGTAATAAAACAGGTTTACTCAGAAATTTTGGTTTCGCCTACTTTAGGAGTACCTTTGGACTCAGAGTTTCCACCTTCAACCTTGTTGAAATGTACTAAGTCGTAACAAATACATAAGGTATCACAACGATGATATGCAGTGGATTGGAGAAAGGCGAAAGGTTAGGTGTCGAAAGCATGGCTTCTGAAGGGATCGATAACTTAGTTTGTTTTAAAAAGAAAAGCGTCCGCCATTGTTTTACTTAAGCCTTCAAAGGAGTCGAAGCATATGTTTTCGAAAGAGGTTTTTAAAATCTTTCGAAGGGGTTGCCATCAACTTATGTTCTCTTTCGAATGAGTTCCTTTACTTATGAAATAATGCTTTTGAAAGAAAGGGTTCCGAGCTAGTCGAAGCCCTGCTACCCATCTTTAGCCATTCGATGGTATTGAAGCCATCCATGCTTCTGAAAGGTAATGTTAGTTTTTGAAGATGTTTTAAGCCACTTCCTAGATTCTTTCGAAAGGGTCCAAGGATTCTGAAGGCAATATTTTTGAAAGGGGTTTCGGCGTTATCCTTCAATGTTTTGTTTAAATGTTTTGAAGCTTTCGAAAGGGATGGTGCAGATGCCATCATATTTTCTTCAATATTTTTATATGATAAATAATGATTTCGAAAGAGATGCTTTTGCCAATATTCATTTTGACCCAAATGATATTTCAAAGATTTCGAAGCTATGCTTCTAAGTTATTGAATGCTAATGCTTTAATACGTTCGAAAGGTTTCGAAAGAAAGTTTTGAAGTGTTTGAAAGGCAGGAGCCTAATGTTTTGAAGATGGATCTATATGTTTTCAAAGGAGGGTATCCCATGAAGTCAAAAGCAAGGTTTTGAAGGTTTTGAAAGGGTTTTAAACCCAAACTAATTTTGAAAGGTAAAACCCATGGCTAAATTAAAGAAATTTTGAAACGATTTTAAGAAGAAGCTTTCCTTGATAAAATTATAGGTTTAGCTCACAGGAATGGTATTGTTTTGTAATTATATTTGCTTCTTCAAATACAAATATATTCACATTATAATGCCTGCATTTGGGGATAATGGGTAGAAGAACCAGCTAGGTTAACCCAGTAGTGAATATAAATTGATTAAATTCTCGGATGAGTAGAATTGCATTCAAGAGGTCAGGGAGACCAGAAAATAGGATGCCTAAATATGGAGGTTGTGAGAAAGACAGGTTCTTAGTGATCCCATGAAAACTATTATTAGGAAGTTATTGGAGTTAACAATAGGTTCATAGTGATCCTATGAAAACTATGTTATAAAGAGTGGTTAGCAGGAGCCAATTGGTTTGTAGTGCACCTATGAAAACCATATCCAGATTAAGTTATTGAAAGTTCTCAATAGGTTCCTACCCAACCCACGAAAATCGGGATAAGAGAGAAGTTATTAGAGTCACCAGTAGGTTTAAGGAACCCATGAATTAATTAAGTTAATTGGAAGGGGCCAATAGGTTCATAGTGCACCCATGAAAACTAAGAAATTGGACAGGGAGTCCATATATTTTATAAAGGTTACTAGTAAGCCCATGAAAACTAATAGGTTAATAGTGACCCTAGAAACTATAAATATGACAGAGAGTCAATTAAACAGAGGATGAGAAATCCAGTATGTTTTAAATATGTTTGCATATCATTATGATATTTTGAAATTACCATGCTTTAACCATTATGGATGCAGGAGCACATTATATGGTTTTATAAAGGTTTTAGGATACTATGAGGGGAAAACTCGTTCCGCTAAGCGGTATGGTCTCACTAGATATCTAAATGATTAGAGACGGTAGATTATTATTCCTACGAGGATTTATGTCTGACTCGTAGTTTATGTTTTCCCCTTAAACTCTCGGGTACTCAATTGATTTTGAGTAGTTTAAGAGTTAAGGTTGTCAGATACCCCTTTAAACGAATAAAGCTTTCGGAGGCGTACAGGAGGCATGATAGCTCTATAGAATTTTCTTTCATTTGATTCCGCTGTGTTGTTTGTATTCACAAAGTTGTTATATTGCTTGTATATATTCTGATTATCCAAGTGGGCATCTTTATATGTCGCTCTTAGCATGTGTTGTAAAAAGTATATTTTCTCTAAACGTGGTTTATGATGGTGGGATTATGTAATGAATTGGAAATATATTGAAAATGGAATGTGATCTTGTTTGATGTTTTAAATTTTTTCCATATTCATGCATTTCTACGTATCAATAAATATAATACCGTCATATTTGGTCGCCAAGGATTAATAACAATAGATGACTGCAGCATCCATAACCGTTAGTTTTAGGCCCCCAAGTAGAGGGATGTTATAAGTTGGTATCAGAGCATGGGTTTATGAAACTTTAAAAGAATAGATAAACCTAAAAAAATTTGAAACATAATTCCAATGAACCGGGAATATAATCGGGGTTTGGGTTAACGCTATAGTTACGTACTTGTATTTGATGTGTGTGTGTGTGTGTATATATATATGTATATATGTATATAAATATATATATATGTATGTATGTATGTGTGTATATATATATATATTTATATATGTATATATGCATGTGTGTGTGTATATATATATGCGTACGTGTATATACATATATGTGTGTGTGTATACATATATGTGTGTGTATATACATATATGTGTGTGTATATACATATAAGTACGTGTTCCCCTATCTCTTAAACCGTTCTTTTGTATCTTACTAAGGCTCATATGCAGTTTTGCAAGAAAGAGGTTATGGAAGCAGGAAACGGAAGAGGAAATCTAGATAGATGAATCACCACAACCAATGAAAATGCTCGACCTAATACCAGGAGGAACCAAGGTCAATTAGCTAATGCTAACCAAAATGCTGAGGTCAATGTTGGAGCTAGAAATCTGCCAGTAGATGCGGGAGTGGTGTATCAGTTGTTAGCCAATCTTTTGCAAGCCGAGGTTGCTGGTAATGTTGGAGGAGCTAATCATGTGGCTCCAGTTGGGAATAACTATGTTAAGTTGAGCATAGACTACACCAGTCTGGGTGGAAAGCCATTTTCTAGAACGGATGATGCTGTTGAAGTTGAGAATTGGCTATTGAACTATGAGAGGATCTTTACCAATCTAGGATTGGATGATAAGTAAAAGAGAGGCCGGCCTCTAGGCAGTTGCAAGGGGCAACGCTTCACTGGTGGAATAGTGACTGCTGGAGTTCCAGAGGAAGAACTGACATGGGCTGATTTCGGAAGGAGGTTTGAGTAGAGGTTTATATCTGAGGTTGCTAAGTCGGCGTCAATGAGGAAGTTCATGGATCTAGTTCAAGGAGAGATGTCAGTAATCGATTATGATGCTAAGTTTAATGAGCTGTCTCAATATGGATATGTCACTATAGACGCCGACGTTGGAAGGAATGAGAGGTTCATTCGAGGAATGAGACCCGAGCTTGCTAGAATGACCATGACCCATATTTGTGATCCTTGTAATGTGGTGGTGGAGATGGCCATTCGCCATGAAAAATTGCTGGCTGTTTGTGCTAGAGAGAAGCCAGTTGAATCCCAAGGTCCTCAGGGAAAGAAGAGGAAATTATTTAAGAAGAAGCCCATAAAGGGGATGCTGCCAACAAGGCAAAGGCTCATTTAATGTGCTTTAGGTGTGACAAGAAGGGTCATTATGCTAATAAGTGCCGACTAAGAAAGGGAAAGAAGGTTGCAGACAAGAAGAATGTGAAGTGCTTTAACTGTGATCAAGTGGGGCATTATAAGAACCAGTGTCCAGAGCCAGTCAGGGTGGACAAGGGCAAGGTCTTTAATGTTAGATCATCGGCTAAGTCCACTACAGCTGATAAAGGAAAGATTGTGATGGGAGGTACGTTTTTGTTCAGAGTATACTAGTTAGGATACTATTTGATACCGGTGCATCACATTCATTTATATCACAGTATCTGGTTGATAGTTATGCTTAGAACCCACATACCTTGTTACTTCCTTAAGTGTTGCAAATCCAATAGGAGCGTATGCAACTTTGGGGATGAGATGTGACCAGTTAGAACTTGATTTCTTAGGTCATAAGTTTGTATGAAGTTTTTATGTTTTTGATTTCATAGATTTTGGAATAAATTTGGGTATGGATTGGTTGAAGAGGTATGAGGCTAGGGTATTTTGCCAAGATGGAAAGATATCACAAAGACACCCTGATAGTCATAACCGAATTATATTCTCAATAAAGAATTCTAACAGGTGTAGTTGTGCTTTGTTAATCTCAATGGAAGTGGGAGAAGATCTAAGTGAGGTTCAGATAGCAAGAAAGTTTGCAGATGTCTTTGAGTCATTCATAGGATTACTACTGAAACGAGTTGTTTAGTTTTAGACAGATCTTATGCCAGGAGCTGAACCTATAAATAGACCACATAGTAGGATGACACCGACCAAGATTAAGGATTTGAAGGTGCAGCTAGTAGATCTAGAAGAAAGGAATTTTATTAGACCAGCAGTTTGCCTTAGGGTGTGGCCACGGTGTTCGTGAAGAAAGCAGATGGGTCATTAAGGATGTGCATCGACTATTGTAAGTTGAACGAAAGGACAATGACGAAAGAAGCATAGTATATGGTTTTATAAAGGTTTTAGAACACTAGTGAGAGGAAAACCCATTCCGCTAAGCAGCGTGGTCTCACTAGATATCTAAATGATTTGAGATAGTAGATTATTCTTCATACCAGGCTTTATACCTAACTCGAAGTTTATGTTTCCCCTTAAACTCTTGGGTACTCAATTGATTTTGAGTAGTTTAAGAGTTGAGATTTTTAGATACAACTTTTGACGAATAAAGCTTCCAGAGACGTGTGGGATTCATGATAGCAATATAGAATTTTCTTTTATTTGATTCCGATGTGTTGTTTGTAATGGAAAAGTTTTTATATTGTCTATATATACTCAAATTATACAAGGAGGTATCTTCATATGTCGCTTTTGGCGTATGTTGTAATAAGTATATTTTCTCTGAACATGGTTTACGATGGTGGGATTATGTAGTGAATTGGAATTATTTTGGAAATGGAATGTGATCTTGTCTGAAATTTTTAATTTTTTTTTTCATATTCATGTGTTTTTGTGTATTTGTAATGAATTAGTATTTTCAACCATTCACATCATCGGACTTGAATTGCTTAAAATGTCAGATTATTAATTTATATTTGGCAAAACTCAGCATATACGGTAAATAAATCAATCATAGAATCATAGACACAGAGTATTACAACAATAAGCAGCGGAATAGATGAATAATAGTTCATGAAGATACTATAAGACATCATAGTCTAAAACAAAATACAACAGAATATATCAAATACAATATAGTCTCGAATACAAATAGATGGCAAGTCTGAACAAAACAACTGGATAGCTAAAAGCTGAATAGATATAGATGGATCTCCAAGTGAAGCTCCAACTCCAAAGGTGAGTCTCAAATGTTGTGACACTCAGTCTGACCCGAGGATAAAGCAAAACAAAAAACACTCGAGTCAGGATTAACATTCTTATATAGTAAATTTAACTCAAGTGAAATGTCAACTGAAATACAAGTAACTTAAAGGATCTTTGGGATGCCCATCCTCTAAGGATCCATGGAACTATCTATTATGTAGCAATATACACTATTATAATATGTCTATAGTAAAGTAAAAGTATTAAAATAGTGTTAAGGCATTACCCGTATCCCCCTTAACACATTTTACACATTCCCATTGTCTATACAGTACTGTAGCTTCCCCCGGTAAACTGGGGGGCTATCATAGGTCACTCCATAGCTGTGCAGTTAATACCCCGCTATTATCCCGCTATAACCCTGCTATATCTCATAGCAGATTTCTACCACTATAATTTTTCCATATAGCCCCAAATATAGCTTTTCCGCTTAAAGCCCTATTATTTCCGCTATATCCCTTTATCCTTGCTATATTCCACTATTTCCCTTATATCTTCTATAAAGGAAATGAATTGAAAACTGACATTTATACATTATAAAAATTATGAAATTAACGTATTTAATTGAATTTTTAATATATATTTTCAGAAATGAAAGTACTTTAATATTCTTCTAAATTCAATTGTGTTATATAACAGTTTTATGCTTATTTACAGTATATTCACACATGTTTTTATTTAAAATTATTTATGTATTAATTATGATTCAATCGAATGTTAATTTTTCATTTAATTACCATTTATATAATTGCAAAAACATTAAGTACAAGTTTTATATGCTATTTTAGAGTTACCCGCTATATCCCGCTATATCCTCGTTGTATCTCCGCTATGACTTTTTGCACCTCCACTGCATTCAACCTGTCGAGTGCTTCAACTGCACAGCTCCATAAGTATGGCACAAACTAAACTCGTAGAAGGCACGATAGGGCATGCGACAAGGCACTCGAGGCAATGCCAGGGTAGATATACTGTTTGCGGATCCGGACTGGTGGTATCGCATAGCAGCTACTACCGCCCACCTCGTGACACACTCCTATATCAAAGGTGCATCTAATCAAATCACAAAAGCAATAGAATGGTATCAAAGAAATGTGTCTGATAGAAGGAATAACCTCACTTGGCCCGGGCGTGGCTCCTGTTTTAGCCGCATCAACCTGACTTACGGGAGTCAAGGCAACATAAATACCATTTAGAACTGTCATCAAACCATCCTACTTCATTCTGGAATCTTCACTACGTACATAGTTGTTAAAGTGGTTTTCGGTATTGGCGGAAAGTATGACAATACCGGATCACGGTCTATTTAACAACCAAATGCTTATTTCACACCATGGTCATTTCATTTCAAATAGTTCATACATTATATCAAAATATCATATTCATTTCAAAACCATATCAATTCAATATCATTATTCACTTTTAAAATACTCATTTCCTGAATCATAAAACTTTCAAATTTATAACACTTTTCAAAATCATAAAACTTTAGAAATCATAACACTTTTGAAATCATAACACTTTTGGCTTAAATAGATGTTGAAAATAGTATATATATTAAAATAGTTATAAATCGAAATAGTTTATATATTAAAATAATTTATATAAAAAATAGTTTACAGATATTAAAAATACTTTATATAATAGAAATAGTTTTCTCCAATTTCACAAGTCGATTCAAACCAGCTTAAATTCCAAATTCAATTAAAATCAATTCCAGCTAACCACTTCAAATTTAAAGGTCAAAGATTCAATTCAAATTCTCCATAAACCATTTCAATTCATATCGATTTCAAATCCAAGTTTGGACTATCACTTCAATTCCAATAAGATTCAAGTTTAAATATTCAAACATTTACGATATAAATTTCATTTATATTTCAACATTTAACTTTAATTTTATTCAACTTGGAAAATATTCACTTAATCATTTTAATAACAATTTATTAGAATCCCAATTATAAATTTAAATAAATATTAAATATCAATCTCAATTTTATTTAAAACTGAGAATGTTCATTAAATCACTTTTATCGAATCAAGTTATAAATCATATTTTTTAAAATCTCAAAATTAATAAGTTCAAATAAATTCTTATTTAAATTCAATTATTGACCAATTTAAATTCCCAGTCAACATTAATTTATCTTCCCAACCTTTATTATTAAAGTTATAAAATCCATTTTAAAATATTGATATAAATTTAAATAAATACTTAAACATGTTATAAACACATTAAGTTAAATTTTTATCAAATTAAATCTTATTATTAAATGTATTTTGTATTAAATCTTATTTTATATATTTTTAAAAATAATAAAATTATAAGGAAAAATCTTTAAAATATAATTTCAAAACTAACTTATAAATTTAAAATTTTCAAAACATATAATTTAAAAATCTAAATCTTACACATATTTAAAATAAATTTAAAAATCAATATTTAATAAAATCCATATATTCTCTTTCGGACTCTAGACATCTTTTTTTAGAATAGACCAACGTTGTCCGTATATAATTTTCTATCCTATGGTCAAACGATATAGATACTTATCGTTTCAACCTGCAATTTAAATATTTATGGATATATATCATTTCAACCCACAATCCCCAAATTTCAAAATTAATGAAAAACGCTTGGGTTTATCATTTCAACCTATAACGATTTTTCCCTATTCTATAATATCGTTCGGTATCATTTCAACCCATATGGAATTTTAAACTATCAGGGACTGACAGAGTGAGAAAATATATGATCATAATATAACATATCAATAATAGACTTATATCATCAGTGATAAATAAAATAAAATATACACAACAGGATATGGTGTCATATATCATAGGTGAACAATTGCAGAAAATGGCATATCATATTTAACAATTAAATAACTAGCAATTCAAATTTAATAGCATATTTCAATTGTTGTTTTAAGTGAAATCAAATTTACTAACTATAAGAATGTTAACCGTGAGTGATTTCTCACCTTTCGAGGCTAGAGAAAGTAGAAAACACAACAAGCTACGATTTGAATCGCGAAATCGACCAATCTAAACGATGATTGCCAAAGCAAAGTACGATGAACACGAATTTGACGAACAAAGCTGATAATAAGGTGTGACGCCCCACCTCTATACCCACGCTAGCCAAGAACACTACGGAGTAATGCTGTCGACTAGCACGGAGAATAAGGCTGTTGAGGAGCGACCATCCGTGTAATTGCTTTGCGCGAGCATCGATATGTCAGATAGTATAACATGCATTTCTTTATCAAGAGGGAAATCCGACACACCGACACAAAGTCAAAGCTACTACACAGTGGCTATAATATCTTCAGAAACAAATATAGAAATAAACATAAGATAAATCAGTCGCAGAGAATTCATATCACAAAGGCGGAAATAGATATGAATATTACACATGAAAGTGTACATCAAAGTAGTGGTCGAACAAGATCCACAATATCCAAAAGTAATAGATACAAGTGCTAGACAAAAGAATAAGTATACATCATAGAGTCTGTATCTCAAATGTATACAACAAAAACTACTAAACTAAAGTAGTTAGCCAAAAGATCAGATGAAAGTACGATAAGGAGTCAAGCAGAAGCACCTGTAATATCTCAGTCTGACCCGAGTATTATTTAAGAAGAAAATAATAAACGGATCAGTCTAGCTATAAATATCAGATGAAGTGATATATAATAAGAGATGTGACATAAACATATAATAATCACAATGCCAAGCTGTGATAAATAAGTAATTGAAAATCAACAAGAGATTAATCAATATCACAATAATCTACTCAAGATAAAAAGGAATGTCATACTCCTAATTTCATTCACCAAACCACAATAAATGACATATATATCAATGCCCATCGTAAAAGTTGGTGAAACATAAATTCCAGAAATCAACACACGAAATCCAAAAATCACAATAAAAAGGAACAACGACGTCGTACAGCGGGACATCTGATGAACCAAATCACAATAAAAAGGATGGCCAATCCCATAAACTGGACATCGACGCACCTAGAAAGACACGCCCCATGTACAGTCGAACATCGACGCACCTAGAAAGATACGCCCCATGCTCTAGCATCGACGCACCTAGAAAGATACGCCCCATGCACAAATAAACATCGATGCACCTAGAAAGATACATCCCATGCATAAATAAACATCGATGCACCTAGAAAGATACACCCCATGTACTGTCTAACATCGGTGCACCTAGAAAGATACACCCCATGCAAAGTCGAACATCGACGCACCTAGAAAGATACGCCCCATGCATAGACGAACATCGACGCACCTAGAAAGATACGCCCCATGCCCTGATTTATTGAGCTGATTGCTCCACGAAGTAAACAAACATCGATGCACCTAGAAAGGTACACCCCATGCATAAATAAACATCGACGCACCTAGAAAGGTACGACCCATGTATAAACAAACATCGATGCACCTAGAAAGGTACACCCCATGCATAATAAAACATTGACGCACCTAGAAAGGTACGACCCATGTGAGAAATGAGACGAAGCTCAATAAAATGAGGAACGGTCCTCCACATAAACAAAGAGACATCGCACATTGCTAGTCTAAACCACAAAGATGATCGTCATGATCAACGAGAAGTGTTAGTTACAATAAGCTAGTAAATATATGAGCTTAGCTTCATGTCCCATAACCACTAGTTTAACTTAAATATTTACGAACAAATTGTAGATCTCCACTAGAAAATTGTCACAAGAGATTCAATCGAACAAGTCCAAGAATTAACCGACGAAGTAAACGCAAGCGTTTCATACCACTTGTTTTACTAAGTCGTTTAATTAGATTTCTCATACGAGTGAGGTAAAGGTTTGTATATACTAATAGATTGGAAATCGGTTTGAGAAAACGAGCTTTGTAATAAAATAGTGTTGAAATCATTTGAAGAAAAAGTTTTGATATTTACTACTAGTATAGAAAACCTTTATATTTTAAAGTGACAAATCATAGAAGTGATTGTAGAAACAATCAGGCATAAAAATTCACATTCGGAGACGTGAATAAAATCCAACGAAATCGATATAAAATCCATAAAAGTGGATATATCTAAAATTCCCAAAGAAAAGGTCATCAAAGTCGATAATAAATGACAACAACAAAAGGGAGACAACACGAATCGATTAAAGTTGGATATTCAAACTAATTAGCAATATAGGCTAATCTAGCAAATAGTAGCAGGTCGGTCGACCGGACTCCCTGAGTCGGTCGACCGAACCAGAGGTTGGAAGTGCTCGGGGCACCAGGTCGGTCGACCGGCCCAGGGGGGCTCGGTCGGCCGAAGCCTGTAACCAGCACTTCCAAACAGAGGCAGGAAGTGCCTGGACTATAGGTCGGTCGACCGGCCCAGGGGGCTCGGTCGGCCGAACCTGTAAGCTTGCACTTCCTACCCTATTTCAAAAGAGGTGCAACTCTCGACCAAATTGCAATCGCACGAGCAACGGCGCTAAGGGTTTATGCCAATCGACCTCCCGACCCTATATGCTCCTCGATGCATCACCAAAAACATGTTCAAACATCAAAGTTAGGATTTTTAACGAATTGAACTCAAAACACTAAAAATTGGAATATTCACAAAAGTAATCCAAATCAAATTCAAATGCACATGAATAAGTGTTAGGAATTCATACCTAACAATAGAAGAGAATTATAAGCATAGATATGAGATTAAAAATCTCACCTTTGATCCCAAACGAATGAAGAAGATGCTATGAAGCAATGGCAAGAACAAGCACTCTTTAATTCCAACTCAACAAGCTTGAATCTAAGCTTAAAAGAGAAACATTCCCTAAATTAGGTTTAGGAAATTTCTGAAATCAAAGAGAGAATGAGTTGGAGAAGAAGAAGAGGAAGCTTACCAATGGGTTCTCATGAACTTTGGAGCTAGGAGATGGATTTGCAAAGGAAGCTAGGGCTTGGAGTTTTAATTTCCACTCTCCACCTCCATTTTCAGTTTTGCTAGAGAGTTAGGAGTTGGAATGAAGTAATGAAGAGGAGAGGGGGATTTGGACTGAGTTAATAAGTGGTTAATTGGCTCAGCCCAAACCAAAGCCCTAAGCGGGAAAAAGTAGCAAAAATCAACTTTCTCCAAACATATCGAAGCTTATACTCAAAAAGGTCGCAAACGTCATTTTGAACTCAATGGGGGTGGTCTTGAGTCCCAATTCGACTGTTTGCACAAAATAGCTTTTCGGACCAAAATCCGATGAACGGTGAAATATTTAAATAAAATATTTAAATATACAATCGATAAATATGCGGGTTGTTACAGACTCCCCTCCTTAAAGAAATTGCGTCCTCGCAATAATTAAGAAGGATATATAAGAAGTAACAACCATAGAAGCATATTAACACAAAAGAAAATTTGAATCAAGAAGTTCACCATAAAGAGCACGAAGGAGTAAATCCGAAAGTTTTCGTTCGATGAATTCTCAAGATTTCACATGAGAAATCCTTAGGATTTGAGAACCATTGAACTTCTATCAAAAAGAATATCTTTATATCGAAGGCGCTCAACCTCCGAAGCAATGATGCGAATAGAATGTTGCTCAAAAGTCAAATTTGGTGAAACTTCAATCCCCTCAATAACACCGGGCTCAAGAATAAAAACCGGCAACATAAAAGCATTTCCATAGTTAAAAGACGTGGAAAACGTCATGAATAGCAGAAAATTGAGCCAGTGCAACGGTGTAGTACAGAAACGGTACTCCCGAGAAACTAGAAACTCGAATACTTTGGAACACCGACGTAGTACAAAAACGGTACGTCCAATGAATCCAGAAGCAAAGACATTGATGTAGTACAACGGTACATCCAATGAATCAAAAAGCAAAGGCATTGATGTAGTACAACGGTACATCCAATGAATCAAACAGCAAAGACATTGATGTAGTACAACGGTACATCCAATGAATCAAATAGCAAAAAAAAAAGAACATCAGACGCTAGTCCATAAAAGGAATGAGATAAAGCTCAATAAAACGAAGTATATCAAAACGTCCGATGAAATTAATTAAAAGATAATTCCATTCAGACAACATCAAGAATCAATCACTTGTTGCTTACAACAAAGCGCATTGGCAACATGATTTCCCCTTCGGGAATAGAAAGAATATCAAGATCATAAGATGCCAGGAACTCGAGTCAACATGAAGTTCCTTATGAGAAAATAAATATTCCAAGGATTTATGATCGAGGTAGAGAACAAATTTCTCATCCAAAAATGATGATGCCAAATTCCAAAAGTAAAACAATAGCCACGAACACTAGATCATGAGTGGCATATCTAGTCTCGATAAGCTATAATGATTTAGAAGCACAAGTGATAGCACGTTCTCCTTTGCAAGAGAATGGCATTCCGAACCAATACGACTAGTATCGGTACAAATAGCAAAGTCTTGGTTCCCTTCGGGAAACACAAGAATAAGAGTATCGGAAAAGAATTCTTTCAAATAATCTTCTTTCCCAAAAACTAAAACTCTTAAAATTACAATTAACTTATGTAATCATCTTTTTAGAAAATTTTACTTATTTGAAGTGAATTTTACTCTGTTTGATTGTCTCATCAAAGCGTTTAGGAAATTCCTATCGATAACATTGATCAAGCGCATCGACCAGAATTCTTAAAATACTCAACGGGCAATACAATCACAAAATCATATTCTATAGGATAAGTAAGTTTCTCAAAAACTTCTAAGAATATTCTTTGTTCGTTTTAAGAACAAAAATCCGGTTATACTTCTAAATAAATCTTATGAAAAAGATTTTGCAAAATTTTAAATTGCTATTTTCATCCAAAATCAATAAGTACAAGAATGGAGTCATCGAGATATTCATAGAATATTCGATCTATAAAATGGATGAAATAAGCTGGACAAACTGAATGACAAAATAATTCATTCATAGAATCATAACGAGTGCGGAATGCGGTAAGTGGAATGCTAACTTTCGCAACTCGTAGCAATGAAAACCGGTGGTAAGGTCAAACTGAAAAGACCTTAGCACCACACAAAGATTACTTAGGTGATAAATCGTAAGACAAGCTCAAAAATACCGGAAAATTTCTCAAACTATTTAGATAAGAGAAACAACACTTTCCTTATAAGTGGGCTTAAGGAATAAAATGATGCCATCAAGTTGGAATCAAAATCATAAAGGAAAAATAGAAATCTGCTTAACAGATTGAAAATGTCGAAGAGGAAAAGTCCACACGAGAAAATAGGATATGGGCTTCACAACGATTAAGCCAATCCTTACAAAAAAAAATCAATTCCGAAGCCTAAGTAAAAATATCGGCTCGGAAAGATAAATCACATAAAATAATTTCGACATCAATAGAAAGAAAATTGAGTGTTGCGGATCTACCATCCGGATTCGCAACTCTCAAAGAAGTCACCAAGCCCAAAATATTTTCAAAGAAAAAGAATCGACAAGTTCTTTTGATATCAAAATAATGAGATGAAACCCATATCAAAAAGAACTCGAATAAGAAGATCACGAAATAAAACAATGCCATCAAGGATTGAGTAAAAAAAATACCTTGGCCAAGAGAAGTGTTGCTAGGGGTTTGCACAATATTTAGCTTTCTCATGTCCTTATTCAAAAGTTTGGGACATGCAGATAAAAGATGACCCGATTTCTTGCAATAGCGACAAGAATGGGGTTTTGGACACATATTCGCATAGTGTTCCTTAGAATTACAATCGTAGCATCCTCCACGATTAGGGATTGGAGTCTTTGCTACAAAAGTAGTTTGCTTCCCTCTCTTATTGGGATTAAGGCTCTTGAACTTAATATGCCTCTTCTTGGAAGTCCCAATATCACAAGCACTTCCTTTACCAACCTCTCCATGAAGAAGAGTAACATCCATAAGCTAATTGAAAGAAACTTTAAGTTTCAAAGGTAGAACCATTTCGGGGTTCTTACTCAAAGCATAGATAAACACTTGATTCTTTACAAGATCAAGAAGCTGCTGGGCAGACATAAATTCTCCATCTTGGGGAGTAGCACTAGATTGACCGGCGCTGGGACGGCCTGGTCTAACCATTTCTCTTCCTTAAGAAAGAAAGAAGGAAGAAGAAGAAGGTTATTCACAAATGAATATCAAGCAATCTTGATAGATAAAACAAGGAATCATAAACAAAATAGGATGAATCGGTACGAAGACTCGAATTAAATCCTAAAGCACGACTCCTAAGAAAGACTTAGGACGATGATCCTTGTTATAATATTCCATATTGTTCCGAAGTTCGGCTCTGATACCAAGCTGTGACGCCCCACCTCTATACCCACGCTAGCCAAGAACACTACGGAGTAATGCTGTCGACTAGCACGGAGAATAAGGCTGTTGAGGAGCGACCATCCGTGTAATTGCTTTGCGCGAGCATCGATATGTCAGATAGTATAACATGCATTTCTTTATCAAGAGGGAAATCCGACACACCGACACAAACTCAAAGCTACTACACAGTGGCTATAATATCTTTAGAAACAAATATAGAAATAAACATAACATAAATCAGTCGCAGAGAATTCATATCACAAAGGCAGAAATAGATATGAATATTACACATGAAAGTGTACATCAGAGTAGTGGTCAAACAAGATCCACAATATCCAAAAGTAATAGATACAAGTGCTAGACAAAAGAATAAGTGTACATCATAGAGTCTGTATCTCAAATGTATACAACAAAATCTACTAAACTAAAGTAGTTAGCCAAAAGATCAGATGAAAGTCCGATAAGGAGTCAAGCAGAAGCACCTGTAATATCTCAGTCTGACCCGAGTATTATTTAAGAAGAAAATAATAAACGGATCAGTCTAGCTATAAATATCAGATGAAGTGATATATAATAAGAGATATGACATAAACATATAATAATCACAATGCCAAGCTGTGATAAATAAGTAATTGAAAATCAACAAGAGATTAATCAATATCACAATAATCTACTCAAGATAAAAAGGAATGTCATACTCCTAATTTCATTCACCAAACCACAATAAATGACATATATATCAATGCCCATCGTAAAAGATGGTGAAACATAAATTCCAGAAATCAACACACGAAATCCAGAAATCACAATAAAAAGGAACAACGACGTCGTACAGCGGGACATCCGATGAACCAAATCACAATAAAAAGGATGGCCAATACCATAAACTGGACATCGACGCACCTAGAAAGACACGTCCCATGTACAGTCGAACATCGACGCACCTAGAAAGATACGCCCCATGCTTTAGCATCGACGCACCTAGAAAGATACGCCCCATGCACAAATAAACATCGATGCACCTAGAAAGATACATCCCATGCATAAATAAACATCGATGCACCTAGAAAGATACACCCCATGTAATGTCTAACATCGGTGCACCTAGAAAGATACACCCCATGCAAAGTCGAACATCGACGCACCTAGAAAGATACGCCCCATGCATAGACGAACATCGACGCACCTAGAAAGATACGCCCCATGCCCCGACTTATTGAGCCGATTGCTCCACGAAGTAAACAAACATCGATGCACCTAGAAAGGTACACCCCATGCATAAATAAACATCGACGCACCTAGAAAGGTATGACCCATGTATAAACAAACATCGATGCACCTAGAAAGGTACACCCCATGCATAATAAAACATTGACGCACCTAGAAAGGTACGACCCATGTGAGAAATGAGACGAAGCTCAATAAAATGAGGAGCGGTCCTCCACATAAACAAAGAGACATCGCACATTGCTAGTCTAAACCACAAAGATGATCGTCATGATCAACGAGAAGTGTCAATTACAATAAGCTAGTAAATATATGAGCTTAGCTTCATGTCCCATAACCACTAGCTTAACTTAAATATTTACGAACAAATTGTATATCTCCACTAGAAAATTGTCACAAGAGATTCAATCGAACAAGTCCAAGAATTAACCGACGAAGTAAACGCAAGCGTTTCATACCACTTGTTTTACTAAGTCGTTTAATTAGATTTCTCATACGAGTGAGGTAAAGGTTTGTATATACTAATAGATTAGAAATCGGTTTGAGAAAACGAGCTTTGTAATAAAATAGTGTTGAAATCATTTGAAGAAAAAGTTTTGATATTTACTACTAGTATAGAAAACCTTTATATTTTAAAGTGACAAATCATAGAAGTGATTATAGAAACAATCGGGCATAAAAATTCACATTCGGAGACGTGAATAAAATCCAAAGAAATCGATATAAAATCCATCAAAGTGGATATATCTAAAATTCCCAAAGAAAAGGTCATCAAAGTCGATAATAAATGACAACAACAAAAGGGAGACAACACGAATCGATTAAAGTTGGATATTCAAACGAATTAGCAATATAGGCTAATCTGGCAAATAGTAGCAGGTCGGTCGACCGGACTCCCTGAGTCGGTCGACCGAACCAGAGGTTGGAAGTGCTCGGGGCACCAGGTCGGTCGACCGGCCCAAGGGGCTCGGTCGGCCGAAGCCTGTAACCAGCACTTTCAAACAGAGGCTGGAAGTGCCTAGACTATAGGTCGGTCGACCGGCCCAGGGGGCTCGGTCGGCCGAACCTGTAAGCTTGCACTTCCTACCCTATTTCAAAAGAGGTGCAACTCTCGACCAAATTGCAATCGCGCGAGCAACGGCGCTAAGGGTTTATGCCAATCGACTACCCGGCCCTATATGCTCCTCGATGCATCACCAAAAACATGTTCAAACATCAAAGTTAGGATTTTTAACGAATTGAACTCAAAACACTAAAATATTCACAAAAGTAATCCAAATCAAAATCAAATGCACATGAATAAGTGTTAGGAATTCATACCTAACAATAGAAGAGAATTATAAGCATAGATGTGAGATTAAAAATCTCACCTTTGAACCCAAACGAATGAAGAAGATGCTATGAAGCAATGGCAAGAACAAGCACTCTTTAATTCCAACTCAACAAGCTTGAATCTAAGCTTAAAAGAGAAACATTCCCTAAATTAGGTTTAGGAAATTTCTGAAATCAAAGAGAGAATGAGTTGGAGAAGAAGAAGAGGAAGCTTACCAATGGGTTCTCATGAACTTTGGAGCTAGGAGATGGATTTGCAAAGGAAGCTAGGGCTTGGAGTTTTAATTTCCACTCTCCACCTCCATTTTCAGTTTTGCTAGAGAGTTAGGAGTTGGAATGAAGTAATGAAGAGGAGAGGGGGATTGGGACTGAGTTAGTAAGTGGTTAATTGGCTCAGCCCAAACCAAAGCCCTAAGCGGGAAAAAGTAGCAAAAAACAACTTTCTTCAAACATATCGAAGCTTATACTCAAAAAGGTCGCAAACGTCATTTTGAACTCAATGGAGGTGGTCTCGAGTCCCAATTCGACTGTTTTCACAAAGTAGCTTTTCGGACCAAAATCCGATGAACGGTGAAATATTTAAATAAAATATTTAAATATACAATCGATAAATATGCAGGTTGTTACATAAGGAATCGACGAAAACAAATCAAAATCGGCTTGATATAAACAGAAATGAAATATATTATATAAATATATATAGTTCAAAAATAAATTAAAAACATATATATGCTTATCTACATAAACTAATATATGAACATATATACAAACTTACATACATGTTATATTTTAAAACAATATATATATATATATATATATATATATATATATCATGAAAGTCAATATCAACTTACTTTATTAAATATAAGTATATATATAATTCAAGTCAATCATATATATAAACTTACGTAAACCTACACATATACGAACAAACAAATTTTTATATAACTTTCATAAGTTTTACATATATGAATTATAAGTTATATATACTACATATATAAATAGCAGCTTATATATATAATAATCTATTTTAAATTTATACATTAAAACTCAACAGTTTTATATAAACTGATATATAAATCTTATGTATTGTAAACCAACGGATCTTATATAAAAACTAATGTATAGTTTACATACTTTTACACATATTGAATAACAATACTTTAACATATATAAACTGTCATATTATAACTCATATTATAACAAACCTTACATATAAACCTTTATATTAGAGACATAAAATAATATATATGCAGTAAACATATATATTACCCGATATATATAGACTTGTAACATATACGTAGGTATACTCATAGATCCTATATAACTTATAGAAACTGATATATATAAACAAATAAGTTTTATATAAACTTACATATATAAACTACAAAATATATACAACAATTGCCATATTAAAAAGCACGGAGAAAAATAATAATATATACATTACAATTAAAAACAAATATTAAAATCAATATATATAAAATATGAAAACCTTTTTTTTCTTTTTTTATAATAGAGCGGGCTGCTGACTGTGCTCGATTTATGCTCAGGTTGAAGGCGGATGCCGAGGTTGTTGCATGGAGTGAGCACGGCCTTGGTGAGGCTGCAAGATGAAGGGAAAGGAGGGGTCTCGATGGTGGAGGACAAGTATATGTGGATGGCTCAGGTTGCTCGCCTGCACATGGTTAATGGGCGGCGGAGGTTAGCTGAGTGAGGTGGCACTGTGGCAATTGGAATGGAAGGTGGGGAGGCAACTCGGTTGATGGGCATAGCAGTTTAGTGGAGGATGGAAGCAGGCTCGAGGGGTACAAGCGCGTGAGAGGATTTGGCTTCAAAGAAATAAAAATGGAAGCATGTTGCAAAATATATGGAAGCTATATATATAGTACTTTATAATCTATAATATTAAAGAAGAGAGTAATAGAAGAAAAGAGAGAAAGAGGGAAGAGAGAAAGTGATCTGGACACGAGCAAATCAATGAATATATTCTGAAATCAAGTGAATAGTAAAGGTCATAATATTGAATTTAGAAATTATTAAATGCAATGGTTGTTTGATTTCGACAGGTTGGTAGATGAAAGGACAGATGGAAACCAAAAGGTTTTATAAAACGGGTACTAATACGGTTACCATTTCTCGCAGATTCTGTCGTGTACGAAGCTCCGAAACATAGAAATGAATATACTGTGAAGATCAACATGGTAAGATGATCAGAACGGTACACAGATATCAACGATACAATCATCCTATCAAAAGTCGATATTCGGTATCGAAAATGCTGTTGAAACGCCGAAAATAAGATAAGCAGAGCAATAGCAGTACAAATTTGACGAAGCGAAATATGACATCTCACTCAGAAGATGATAAACATTTTTATTATATAAAAATATTCAGGTTTCGAAAAATATTTAATTTTCATTAAATTTAATTGATTTAAATTTTAAATAAAATTACACAACAAAATAAACTTTCATAATTTTTGATGAAAATTTACTGTTTGCTTTGTTTAAGTAGACGTATTCCAAATATCAAATTTTCTTTTCGAAATTCAATTGTTTTAAATTTCATAAAAATTCAACTAATTACGTTATAAAACCATTAAAATTTACAGGTCGTTACAGTATCAATGAATCTAACACCGCCATACTTGGTCATCGAGGATTAATAACTATGGATGATTGCAGTATCCGTAGCCGTTAGTTTTCGGCCTCTAAGTAAGGGGATGTTATAGCTGACTAATAACCTGTTTAATATATATGGAATCACTGTCGGATTTCTTACTTTTCATGGGATCACTTGGAACATGTTGTCCTTTACCAATAACTTTATTGTTTCAAGGGTTCTTCCTAAACCTATTGGTAACTCTAATAACTTCCCTCTTATCCTAGTTTTCATGGATTGAGAAGGAATCTATTTGCCCCTGCCAATAACTCAATCTAATCGTAGTTTTCACAGGTTTACTATGAACCTATTGTCTCCTGCTAATAATTTTTCCTAAATATGGTTTTCATGGATTTACTGTGAACCTGTCTACCTGACAACTTTTTTAATCAATATTTTGGCATCCTACATTCTGGTCTATTTGACCTCCAGGATGCAATTCTACTCATTCAGGAGTTAACTTAATTTACATTCACTACTGGGTCAACCTAGCTGGTTATTCTGCCATTCTCCAAAATACAGTTATGGTTCCATTACAATGTGAATATATATGTAGATGTAAATATAATAACATAATAATACTAACACTTGTGGTTTAATATCCTTGAAATCATTTTACATAAAACTTGGTAAATCCCTTTAATCTATTAATCAAGGAAAACTTTTTCCAAAACTTCATACTTAAAATCATTTTAAAACTCTTTTATTATGCCATGGTTTTCCTTTAAAATGAGATTGGGTTATTTTTTTGGAAAACTAAGGCTTCGAAACCTTAAAACTTTACTTTCAAAACCACTGGAAAACTTCCTTTCGAAAGCAGTAAAATCTTCTTTACAATACTCTAGGCACCTGCCTTACGAAACACTTAAAAACCTTTCTTTTGAATACCGTCGAATGTATTGCAGTGAAACCATTCAGTTATAGAAGCATAGCTTCGAAACCTTATGAAAGTACCACTTTCAAAACCATTGAATGTATCTATTTCAAAATATTGGTTTTTTATTTAAAATATATTTTGGGTCAAAGTGAATATATGAGGTACCCCTTTCAAAACCATTTACCTTTAACTAAAAATAATTGGGGAAGTGCTTGATGGCTTCGAAACTGTCCTTTCGGAAGCTTTAAAACATTTAAGTAAAACATTGAAGGATATCTTCGAAACCCCCTTTCAAAGTCATTGCCTTCAAAACCCTTGAACACTTTTGAAAGCTTTTAGGAAGTAGCTTAGTATAATAAAACCAAAGCCACCCTTCGAAAGCATTGATGACTTCAGTACACTCGAATGGCCAAAAGAACGGCAGCAGGGTCTCGACTGGGTCGAAACCACCCTTTTTGAACGCATTGTTTTATAAATAGAGGAACTCATTCGTAAGTTTATAATTTAAAATGAAAGATGGAAACCCTCTTTGAAAGCTATTTAGAAAACCCTTTCAAAAGCATATGTTCTGAATCCTTCTAAAGCTTTTAGTAAAACGAGGCAAGCGCTTTTCATTTGAATGTAAACAAAGGTTTTGACTCCATCAGAAGCAAAGGTTTCGACGCCATTCCTTCCGCCTTTCTCCAATCCACTACATACCATACTTTTGAGACCTATGTATTGGTTTTGGCATATGGTTGATTTCGACTGAGTCGAAGCAGAAGCAAAGAGTCAAAAGAAGCTTATGAAAGAGGCGGAACCCACTTTTCTTGGTAAAGGCTGATTTAATGCCAATTAAAGCAAACACTTTATAACTAACCTGCCTAATTGAAAGCATTTGATTGGTTGCCTTCATCTTTTCAAATTCTTTCCAAAATTAACTGCCGAAATCACCTCGGATCTAATTAACACCATTTTAGCAAATAAGCCCTGTTGTATGCTAAACACATAAGACATATAAGTCCTCCTTCAAAAATAATTTAATTCCCGTAGTAAATCACTTAGGAAAAATCCTTAAAATTTATAGTAATTCACTTTCAATATGTTATTTAACATATAAAAATTCCAGACTCAAATTCTTAATAAAATAATCGAAATAAATTTCCAAACCGAATTATCCATGTTTTCTTTTGAAAATTCATAATAAATTTTCCATGGCTTGGAAAATTAAAAAAATACAAACTCGACTCAAAAATCATAATTTACATGACATAATTTTTTTTCATGGCATTCAAAATAAATTATAATTGGTTTTGGCCTCAAAACCATATAAATCCTTTATCAAATAATCTTATTTGAGTTTTACATCACATAAATCCAAGCATATCATCATCAAAATCATCATTATAATGGATTTAATCTTAAAACTAAAAAATAGATGATCATAAAAAAATAAAGATGATTTAGATTATTATTCACCTTGATTAGGATCAGAACTTTGAGGTTTGATTGAGATTAACTTCCCTTACCTTGAATCCTTATCTTTAGATTAAATCTCTTCTTTTCTTCCTTAGCAATGGACGGCGCCTATTTTGTTTTACTTTTGTTTTTGTTTTGCTAAAATGAACATGAATATATGGAAATGAGAATATATAAAGGTAATGGGTTATGTGTGGCTATTTCCTAATAATCCCTTATGTTAATTGATTATCATATATAACTTTTTATAAGCCCATTTATCTTATTAAGCACGGCCTCTAATTTATTTTCAAATCTCAATTACCTTATCACTATAATTACTTATGTTATTCTATTTAATTTATCTAATAAAATCTTTTGAATAATATTATCAAAAATTAGGAGCGTTACAGAAGGTTACCTCCTACACAACCAAACAGATGTACATGTGTAGAGATCAATGCACTATGATCTTAGAAATGCAATGTTAGATATTCATCCATACAAGTTGTCTAGGAACAGGACAAACCGATCGCACTCTCTGATCGCATCCGTTCGGGCATTACACCTAGGATTAGTAGTGAATAGAACTTGCATATGAAGACCCAGAACGAAGGGACCACTGCTATTTATTTATCTCCGGAGCTACTCCAAAATTATCAACAAGCACTCCTTCCATTGTGAAAATCCCCACCTTCAACTTCATTGTCCTTAATATGTCTTTACTTTCGAACTCATATTGGTTCGAGTGGTTTTCAGATAGGGATTACTCCAAATTTGACTCCGGTTTCTTCGAACCAATCATCGATAAAAAGATGTTTAAGTAAATAGGTGCTTATCATTTTATTTATTACTTTTCTCTTTATCAAAAATATTTTCTACAGGTATATATATATATATATATCTTTAAAACATTTCTTTTCAGTTTATATGGAATCTTTAAACCTCTCTTATCAAATCTTTTGGTTGCTTAAAACCTTTTAAATCTTGGAGTAATTCTGAATCATTTCATCCTTTTTATAGAAAAATATCTCAAATAATAAATCTTAATAAAGATTTCTTATTTTCATATCATAACTTTTAAACGGGTCAAAAACAATGTTGTTTAAGAGATCGTTCACTGTAAACCCAAAACAATTAATTTTAAGGAAAAGGATCCATAGGGATTGAAATAGTTCCAATTTAAATCTCGACAAAAGATTTCATATTTCCAATAAATGTCTTTAAATAGGTTGAAATCATGTTGCCGAAGGTGGTAAATCCAAATTAGTTATTATTCGAGTAAAACAAATCCATAAAAATTATATTAGTTCTACTCAACATCAATTTCCATATTTAACCTTTCCAATCTTAAATATCTTTTTACAAAACTAGTACGAATGATTTATTATTACTCCATAACTAATTAAAATGAATTTTTATCATTTAAAAAAATTATTTGAACAATTATAATAATTATTGATCATTAAATCTCGATTTTAATTCATAAATTAATTATTTAATACGATGCCATTATTGATGATGTCATAAATACATTTTAATCCTAAAAATAAAATAAGTTATTTTATTTCATATTCTTGTTTAAAAGGATAAATAAGTGTATGTATCCAGCTCTGTACGCGACCTCTGATAATTATAGAGCAGCTTATTGATAAAACGGTTTTCGGTCTTTTTATCGATATTTTTCCAAAGTATATATTTTTGTAAATACTAATTCAAAATAAGTTTATCATCATTATTTATTGTTTTATACAACATATTCTTTGTTGAAAAGCATATATTTGAATATTTTAAAATTAAATATAATTTATCAAAGTGATAATTCTGCGGGTCGTTACACTTTTAGAGATTTTTTTTGCCTAATACTAGCTGAATATCTTATACCCATCTGCAACTAAAGTGGAACCCAATAACATTTGTCTATTCTAAGAAATTGATGTTTCACATCTATTCTTCTGTTTCTTTTTTATTCAAGAATTTACTTGTGTATGCATACGTTATGAATATTGTGTATGCATAATTCAATTGATTTTAGTTGAATGAATATGGTTATTGTTTATGCATGAGTTATGGTGCATGATGTGTTTCATAAAGTACAAAAAAATGTTCAAGATCAAAATAAAAGAAATTAGTAAATTCATACACATGTGGATAAACTAATAAATTAGCAAATTCATCCACATGTGGATAAACAAACAAAATAGTTGTGGAAAAACTCAATTATAAATCAACTAATGGAGACGATGAATATGAATAAAATTTCCCTTTAATTAGTAGTTTTAATGAATTTTAGATGGTTCATTATAATTAGATAGGTTTCATTTTGCTAATGTAATCTTATTACATAAGATAATAGGTGCAAACGATTTAAAAGATTTCAGGCCTATTGCACTATTAAACTGTTTTTCAAAATCATTTCTATTTTTTTAGCTAATAGGTTAAACACTAAAATGAATGAATTAATTGATATTACTCAAATTGTATTTATCAAAGGTATAAATATTACAGATGGGGTAACAATCGTTTAAGAATTTATTAATCATTATTGTGAAAATGATATCACTTATGCATTTTTAAAACTTGATTTTGCAAAAGCTTTTGATTTAATTGATTAGGTTTTCTAAAGGATATATTATTGGCTCAGGGTTTCAATATTAGATGGGTGGGCTAGATTATGTCTTTATTTAAAACTGAAAATTTAAGTATTATGGTTAACGGTATATTGAGAAATAAAATTCAATCGAAACATCGTATTAGGCAAGAAGATACATTATCATCTCTTTTTTTTAATTTAGCAGTGGACATTTTTGCTAGAATTATCAAACTAGCCACCAGTAATGGGATTTTATACAATGTTGGAAGTGAAATTACGCGTAATGGCATTTTCATTCCACAATTTGTGAATGATACCATGATTTTACGTCACACTCACCTAGACATATTATGTAACACCCTGTATTTTTACAATATTATTTAGAATAATTAATTGGGTAAATTAAATAAATAATGTAGAGATTAATAAGTTTATAATTGATTGGCTAAGGGTAGCCGTATCATGTTAATGTGCAAACTAAAATGAAATAACATAAGCTAATGTGGTAGGATGTGAGAAGGGCAATATGGGAAATAGGTGGACCTTATACCCTAAACTTTAGGAGATATATTGCTCACGTTTATTTCATTTTACTCAAACAAAAAATACTAAGGCCGACCACCGTTATCATTCTCAAGAGGAAGATAAAGCTAGGAATCAAGAGAAGGAAGAAAATCAACTTTATCAACATCTGATCTCACATTTTATATCTCAAAGCTACGGTGAATAATCACTACATCCCATTTTCTTTTAGTTTTCGATTTCAAAATTAGATTAGAAATGTTTTTGCAAGTATATGCCATGTTTTTGATGAATAAAGTTATATATATGCTTGTTGATGAATTATATATGTTCATGTTAAATTTTTATGATATGTTTGACATGAAAATCCTATTTAATGACATCAAATGCCTTGAAAATTTAAATATAGGTCTAAATGATATTTTAGAGATGGGTTTCGATTCTCATAATTTTCTGAATTAATATGGATTTTATATTAATTTTCTAGTCAAAGAAATTGTTTATTGAGTTATAAATTATTTTAGGCTAAAATAATTATTATTTGGGTTTGAAAATTTTATATGTTAGACAACATAGTAAAATAGATTTTTTAGTATTTTTTTTTCATATTTTTTCTAAGTGTTTTGATGAATATATATAATTATTTAAGGTATGAGACTTAAATGTTTTATATATTTAATTAAATAGAAGGGGCATTTTGTAAAATAAAATAATTATTTAAATTTGAAAATAGTGGCAGCATATTTTCGAAAAGAATTTGTTAACCAATGAAGATTTGACAAAGAAAGGCAGTTTAGTTGAAAAGTTATCATTTTTAAGTTAAAAACGAAGAAATCGTACTTTTAGAATGTTTCAGCCTATTATAGCAGTAAACCTTCCGACCCAGACCTTCCGACAAGGTTGAGAGGTTCAAAGCTTTCGACAATGTCAAACCAATGCATATGGTATCAAGTTACTTGGTACATAATGAATTGGACAAGGTCTGAAGGTTCTTAGTCGGAAGGTTAATGGCCAAAGAGATTTGGGTATGTTTGTTTTATAAACAAAAACTTTTGCCTGCTTTGCTTTTGAATAAGAGCTTTCGACTTGGTTGTCTCCAACCAGGTCAAATGTTTAAACAAAGGTTTTTAAAACCTTTCGACATATTTGGAAGGTTACTGCTGCTTTGTTTTGTTTTGAACCTTTCGATAAAGACGAAAGGTTTAAAACCAACTGCTTCTCCCAATGCTTTCAAAAGAAAGCTTTCGACTTAGGTGACTTATGCTTGTTTTATAAATTGAAGTATAACCCAAAACTTTCGAAAGAGTTGTTTTAAAGGATATTTTAAAGCTTTTGAAGTAGATTTTTCGACTTAGCCGAATGGTTGCTTCCAAATACTGTTACTACTGGGGTTGATGAGGAAACCATAACTTGGGAGGAGTAGGAGAAGGTTTTCATAAAGATTTATGTCTGTAATGGCATATTTGACGTTGGTGAGGAAGTTTGTAGAATTGGAACAAGGAGATATGTCCGTCTTAGATTATGCGAGAAAGTTTAAGGAGTTGGCCCGATACGGGTATGCTTTGATAGACACCGTAGTCAAGAGGAATGAAAAGTTTATAAGGGGCTTAAGGAAAGAGTTGATAAGTGCCACTTTGCCACATTTGAGAGATCCCAGTGATGCAGTGGTTGAAATGGCATTAAGACAGGAAGAGGCATTACCTTGCTTGGGAAAGAATATGAAGGAGGCCCAATTAGGACAGGACCAAAAAAAGAATGCTTAGAAAGGGGGTGCATAGAAGAAAGGAAAAGCTGAAATGGTTTGCTATAAATGCGACAAGAAATGACACTATGCTAATGAGTGTTGAACCAGTAAAGGAAAAATAAAAAAGGCTGGTGGAAATAAGAATGTTAGATGTTTTAATTGTGATTAGATCGTTCATTACAAGAACAAGTGTCCAGAGCCTATAAGAGAAGGAAAAGGGGAAGTTTATGCTTTGGAGCCCACAACCTCAAGGCCAGTTGTGCAGGACAAAGGGAATTTTATTTTGAAAGGCTCACTGCAGATTCATGGTATGTCTATTAACGTTCTATTTGATACTGGAGCATCTTATTCTTTTGTTTCTCGATGTTTTCTCCTTAAGGGTTGCAAATCCTATAGGGAGGTATGCAACGCTTGGGATGAGGTGTGACCATTTAGAGTTTGATTTGCTAGGCCATACTTTTGAGTGTTGTTTGCATGTGTTTGACTTTAGGGGATTTGGGATCATCCTTAGGATGGATTGGTTAAGTAAATATGATGCTAGGATATTTTTCCATGATAGGAAAATATCACTTGGTCACCCGAATTATAGTGATCGGATGGTTTATACCGTAGAGAACCCTAGTTGTGAAACGAATGCTTTATTGGGTACTATGGAGTTGGAGGATGAGTTGCATTAAGTATTTGTATTTAGAGAGTTCACAGATGTGTTTAAGCCGGTAACTGGGTTGCCACCGAAATGAGCCATTGAGTTTCGGATTGATTTAATGCTTGGAGCAGAACCGGTGAGTAAACCGCCAAGTAGAATGGCTACCAACGAGATGAGAGAGTTGAAGGTATAATTGGTGGATTTGGAAGGCAAAACTTTTGTCCGACCAAGTAGTTCTCCATGGGGAGTTGCCGTTGTATTTGCTAAGAAGACAAACAGATCATTAAGGCTGTGTATCGATTATTGTAAGTTGAATGAGAAGACGATAAAGACGGATATCAATTGTTGAGAATTGACGATTTATTCGATCGATTAAGTGGAGCCAAGGTATTCTCTCAGTTGGATTTGGCGATGGGATTTCATCAGCTTAAAGTGGCGAAGGATAGCATTTCTTTGATGGCGTTTAGGTCAAGATATGGATCGTATGAATGGTTAGTTATGTCCTTCGGACTAACTAATGCGCCGACAATCTTTGTGGATTTGATGAATAGGATTTTCTGAGAGCACTTAGATAGATTTGTGCTGGCCTTCATAGATGAAATTTTGTTATACTCTAAGGATGAGAAGGAGCATGAAGTTCATCTTTGAGTTGTGCTCGAAACGTTGAGGGAGCATCCATTGAATGCTAAGTTTTCGAAGTATTATTTTTGGAAGAAGGAAGTGAAGTTCCTTGGTCATGTCGTCTCATAGAAATGGTTGTATGTAAATACAACTAAGATTGAGGTGGTGAATAATTGAAAGAGACCCGAGATGGTGACCGAGATTAAGAGCTTTCTTGGGTTGGCTGGATATTATCGAAGGTTTGTAAAGTATTCTTCACGGATAGCTGCACCAATGACTAAGCTTACGTGAAAAGATGTGAAATTCGTATGGACTGCTAAGTGTGAGGAAGCATTTCAGACCTTGAAACACTTATTGACCCATGCACCGGTGTTAGTGGTTTCAGAGGGGAGTCAAGATTTGGTTGTTTATACTGATGCGTGTGGAACTAGATTGGGAGCCGTGTTGATGAAAATGGGTAAAGTGATTGCTTATGTTTCTAGACAGCTTAGACCACATGAAGCTAGGTATCCAACACATGACTTGGAGTTAGCTGCCGTCATATTTTCTTTGAAGGTGTGGAAGCATTATCTTTTAGGAGAGTGACTTGAGCTTTATACTGATCGTAAGTCGTTGGAGTACTTGTTCTCTCAGAAGGAGCTGAACATGAGACAGCAGAGGCGGTTGGAGTTTATTGCTGCTTATGACTTTGGAATTGAGTACACACCCAGAAAAGGAAATAAGCTGGCGGATGCACTTAGCCGGAAACATCAGAATGCAGTATTGGCTATGATTGTCGAGTGGAAATATTTGAAAGCATCATCAACTTGTAGTGTGCAGTTTAGATCCGGGGAAGGTTCTAGTACCGGAAGTGCTGTATTATCTTGTTCAGAAGTTAGACCGGTAATGTTCAAGAAGATAGCTTCTAAGCAAGAGGAGGATTCAATTTTGGATAAACTAATCAAAAGGTTGAGGGAACGGAGAGCGATGACCTCAGCCTTGACCAAAATAGGTGGTTGAGAAAGAAAGGAAGGTTGTGTGTTTCGAATGCAGATAACATAAGGAATGAAGTTTGGCATGAGTGTTATCGTCCGACGTTCACTATCCATCCAAGAGGAATGAAGAATATCAGGATATGAAGAGAAGTTTCTTCTGAGAAGGTATGTGTTATCATCCGACGTTCACTATCCATCCAAGAGGAACGAAGACATATCAGGATATGAAGAGAAGTTTCTTCTGAGAAGGTATGAAATGGGACATTGGTGTATGTGTTAAGCAGTGCTTGAATTGCCAACAGGCAAAGGCTGAACATTAGAAGCCTAGTGGATTGCTTCAACAGTTAGAAGTTCCATTGTGGAAATGGGATTCTATCTTTATGGATTTTATTAATGGGTAATAGAGGGAATGAAAGCATATGGATCATAGTAGATGGACTGACTAAGAGTGCCCATTTCATTCCAGTAAAGTCAACCAGGACGGCACCTATTTTGGCGAAGTTGTTTACGAAGAATGTAGCCAGACTGCACGAGATTTCTAGTAATACTGTCTGTTATAGAGATTCTTTGTTTACTAGTGAGTTCTAAAAATGTCTATAGGAAGCTTTAGGAACCAAGCTCAACATGAGTACCGCTTACCATCTGCAGACCGATGCGCAAATGGAAAGAGTTAATAAAATCTTGGAGGATTTGTTAAGAGCTTATGTATTGGATTTCGGCGGATCATGGAAGGACCATCTTCATCTAATTGAGTTCTCGTATAACAATAGTTATCAAACTAGTATTGGGATGGCATCGTTTGAAGCTTTGTATGCAAGACTATGCAAGTCTCTCGTATGTTGGTTAGAGACCAGCGATAGATTGGTTCTTAGCCCGGATATGGTAAAGGAAACCACGGAGAAGATTGAGTTGATCCGAGTTAGGATGAAGGAAGCTCAAGCTAGGCAGAAAAGTTATGCTGATAGAAGAAGGAAAGATTTGGAATTTTCTATCAAAGACAATGTATTCATTAAGGTTTCACCAATGAAGGGTGTGATTAGATTTGTGAAATCAAAAAAATTAGCGCCTAGATTCATTGAATCATTCCGCATCGCTGAGAGGATCGGGAAACTCACTTATGGAATAAAGTTAACGAGTAGTTTAACTGGAGTCCATGATGTTTTCCATGTTTCTTATCTTAGAAAACGTGTTAGAGACCCGGAGACTACCATAACACCTACAGTGTAAAAGATTTAGTAGTAGAAATGGATTTGACCATAGTTAGAAAGTCGATTCAAATTGTGGCCAGAGATGAGTAGAAGTTGAGGAATAAGACAGTCAAGTTAGTAAAGGTTCAGTGGAGTGACAATGATAGAGATTGTACTTGGGAGACAGAGAGCTGAATTAGGGATACTTATCCTAACTTGTCTGATGGTATGTTTTACCTTTGATTGTTTTATTGTGTACCTTATCATAATTTCGAGGACGAAATTCTTTAGGGTGGGGAGTCTATAACACCTTATATTTTTACAACATTATTTAGAATAATCAATTGGGAAAATTAAATAAATAATGTGTAGATTAATAAGTTGATAATTAATTATCTAAGGGTAGTCGTGCCATGTTAATGTGCAAACTAAAATGAAATAACATAAGTTAATGTGTTAGGATGTGAGAAGGGAAATATGGGAAATATGTGGAGCTTGTACCCTAAACCCTTAGGAGATAGATTGCTCACGTTCATTTCACTTTACTCAAACAAAAAATACTAAAGCCTGCCACCGTTATCATTCTCAAGAGGAAGATTAAAGCTAGGAATCAAGAGAAGGAAGATAATCAACTTTGTCAACATCTAACCTCACATCTTATATCTCAAAGCTAAGGTGAATAATCACTACATCCCATTTTCTTTATGTTTTCGATTTTAAGATTAGATTCGAAATGTTTTTGCATGTATATTCCATGTTTTGATGATTAAAGCTATATATATATATGCTTGTTGAAGAGTTATTATGTTCATGTTAAATTTTTATGATATGTTTGACATGAAAACCCTATTTAATGACATCCAAATGCCTTGAAATTTAAATATAGGTCAGAAATGATATTCTAGAGATGGGTTTCGATTCTCATAATCTTTTGAATTAACATGGATTTTATATTAAATTTCTTGTGAAGAAAATTGTCTATCGAGTTATAAATTATTTTCGAATAAAATAATAATTATTTGGAGTTGAAATTTTTATATGTTAGGTAACATATTAAAATAGATTTTCTGGGATTCTTCTAGATTTTTCCTAAGTGTTTTGATGAATATAAAAAATTATTTAAGGTATGGGACTTAAATTTTTTATATATTTAATTAATTAGAAGGAGCATTTTGTAAAAAATTTATCTAAAATTGAAAATAGTGGTAGCACATTTATGAAAAGAATTTGTTAGCCAATGAGGATTTGACAAAAAAAGGCAAGTTATGAAAAGTTATCCATTTTAAGTTAAAAATAAAGAAATCATACTTTTAGCATGTTTTGGCCTATTATAGCAGTAAACCTTCCGACCCAGACCTTCCGACAAGGTCAAGAGGTTCAAAGCTTTCGATAAGGTCAAAGCAATGCATATGGTATCAAGTTACTTAGTACGTAACGAAATAGACAAGGTCTAAAGGTTCTTAGTCGAAAGGTTAGTGGCCAAAGAGGTTGGGGTATGTTTGTTTGATAAACAAAAGTCTTTCACCTGCTTTGTTTTTGAATAAGAGCTTTCAATTGGTTGCTTCCGACCAGGTTAAATGTTTAAACAAAGGTTTTTAAAACCTTTCGACACAGTCTAAAGGTTACTGCCGCTTTGTTACCTTTAGACAAAGACGAAAGGTTTACTTGTTCTAAAACCAGTCGCTTTTCTCAATGCTATCGAAAGGAATCTTTCGACGTAGGTGACTTACCCTTGTTTTATAAATTGAAGTATAACCCCAAGTTTTCGAAAGAGTTGTTTTAAAGGATATGCTTAAAGCTTTTAAAGCAGAGCTTTTGACTAAGTCAAAAGGTTGCTTCTAATGACTTCGAAAGGTTTTAAAAGAAGGTTTTCCATTTGTTTTGAATTGAAACCAGTAAGCCTTCGATAGGTTTAAGTAAATAATTTGGAAAGGTTTTAGTTGAAATATTTCGAAAGGTTTGAAGATTGATTTTGAAAGGTTTAATTCAATGGTTTAGAAAGGTTTTGGCTGAATGATTTCGAAAGGTTTGATGATTAGCCACGAAAGGTTTAAGTTCAATGATTTCAAAAGGTTAAAATGAGTGACTGCGAATGGTTTAAATAAATGACTTCGAAAGGTTCTGGTTGAATGACTTCGAAGGGTTTATGTGAATGGTTTCAAAAAGTTTGAGATGGAAGGTTTTCCTAGGTCTTTTAAGGCAATGTTTTAAAGATATTTTAAAGAAGTATGTCCAAAGTTTTATTGTTTTCGAAAAGTTTGATTTTGAAAGGTTTGATATTTGAATTTGAAATTGATGATTTCAAAAGTGTAGAAAGAGGTTCTTACAAATGGTTAAGTGTTTTCATCAACTAAACATTGAGTAAAGAGAATATATAACGTGGTGATATGATTTTGAGCAAAGTATAAATATTATATATTATTCCTTAAGTGAAAATGAGTCAGATATTAGAATACCAGATGCGACTAATATGGGGTCGTGCCCTATACATTAGCTATTAGCCTCAGCTCATTGTTGTCCAAAATACTAGTGTGTAGGGCTTGGTCACAGGTAGACTAAAATTATGAGTACACGCCGAAAGAAATATATGTTGTATACAGATAGGTTATTGGTGAGCCTGAAGAACAATTAGGATCGGGAAGACCTGGGAGATGATGAAGTTAGGGACAAACTTCCAAAAATGAAGTATTTAATAGATAGTTAAGGATTGATAATCCAGAAGAAGAATACCTAACGGGTGTTAGGTTAATTTTGGTTATACTGTCTGGTAGGCCCGAGTCAGCCAAAGGTTAAAAGTTATCGAAACAAAATTTATGTATTAGAAAAGATAGTTCATTATTGCCTGAGATTTATATATGTTTACATAATGATTACTTTACATTATTTAACCATTGTGGATGTAGCAGCATGGTATATGGTTTTATAAAAGGTTTTGCAAAGATATGTTTTAAATGGATGTTAGTAAGGGGAAACCTATTCTGCTAAGCGACGTGGTCTCACTTAACATGTTTAGCTGGGTTGTATAGTATTATTCATACCTAACTTTATGTCTGACTCGAAGTTTATGTTTTCCTCCTTAAACTCTCTGGTGCTCAAAATTAATTTGAGTAGGTTGAGGGATTAAGGTTTTCTTTAGGTTTAGTAGGATGACGAATACAGCTACCGGAGGCATGCAGAAGGCAAACGGACAGCTATTTAGGATTTTCAGTTCTTGTTATGTTTTGATGTATTTCCATTTTGATTTTAGTAGGTCTATTATGATCATATGACTCTGATCAACCAAGGGAGTATATACCATTAAAAAGGAAAAATATAATTATTGATAATAAATGTTTTTTTGCTATATGAGACTAGAAAACATTTCGCATTTATATTTTGAGTGTCATGTCACTAATTATATTTGTAAAAATTGTTTTAACATTTTTTTACTTTAATATAATTAATAATGATATTAGTTTCGAATTATTTGGGAATAAGCTTAGATTTTGTTATGATGCATTTCATAGTTTAGTAATCGATTCTATTTTTACTATATTATATGGGTATTTATGGTTTAAAAGGAATTAAAGGCTTTATAATAATATAAATACTCCAATGGACAATTTAATATATATATATAATTACTTCGTGTTGTGTTAATTGGATTTCAAACTCTAGTTATAATAAAGGCAATAATATTAGTTTCAATGATACCTTAAAAAGATTAAATCTTGCATTAATTTAGTTTAGAAAATTATAATACTTAAAGATAGAAATAACAATAGCACTTAAAATACCTTTAATTGACGTATATGCCAATTAATTCGACATTATATTAAGAAAATTAGTTAGATTTTAAAATGTTGCAATTTTGAAAATTGGTTAGATTTTAAAATGTTGCAATTTTGAATATTGCATTTATCTCAAATCTTATGATATTTATTCTCGATAATAGAAAAAATAGTAATGAATCAAATTTAGATTTCTTGGACGCCTTTAATAATGACACATTTGATACTTCACTATTATTATGATATTAGCCTTGAATCGGAACTCTCATTAATTTGTTTGTTATTATGTAGTTGGATTGTGTTATACTCTTTATTGTTTCTTGCTTGGTTTTAATCATAATATTGCTCATTCTATTGTTTATTAGACCAGTATATTTTTATTATGCACACACACACACATGCGTGTGTGCGTGTGTGTGTGTGTGTGTGCATACATATATATGCATTGGTCTTACACTTTTGGTTTTGTCTTTTTTGCAGCTTTAGATATGCTCGTTGGACTGGATGGATTTAGCTGATTATGAAGATAAGATCACTCATATTATTTAATGAATTATAGAGTTGTATTATTTTATTATAGACCATAGCTCTGTAGGATTTGGGTTTTCTTTTATCATTTTTTCACATTGTCTGGGATGTGCAATTAAAGCGCTTAATGGGTCTATAGCGGAGATAAAGTGTGGGAATAACGAAAAAGAGTAGAGGTGCAAAAACCTTTATTATATATAAAACCAAATATTTAAAGTTAATTTATTCTCATTCTCACATCATTTCTGTAGGAAAAAAATACTGTTTAATCTTATATAGAAAAACTGAACAATTATTATGATTTATGTAGAGTAGATTTGGTCACTACAATGTATTTCTAACTTAAGTTGAGCACTTGTGACTTAAAACTAGGATTTACTATAACTTTGTTGATTTGATTTAAATGAGAACTGGTAAAATCAACGCTCGTATATAAATTTTGCTAAAACGGGTGCTAAAAAGCCATGATTTAACGGGCGTGGTAGAAAATAGCGGGGCTGAAAGTGGATTTATTGTTTAATAGTGCATGATTAAAAAAGCATAACGGTCAAAGAGCGCTATGTACTATAAATGGAATTTTAAATGACTTTAGTGGGGCTTTAACTACACTGTTACAGGGAGGATATTGCTATCTGTCAAGCATGTTGACAATTCCTTTTCTAATGAAGAATAAAATACATGAGTGATCTCATCTTTTAATAGAAGATCACTCATTCCTCTCAATACATACATACATACATACATATATATATATATAATGAGAATACCCTCGTTTGAAACATTTGAATTACATATATACCCTTAATAGTTATGGTATTAAATTTTGGACAGTTCTGTCATTTTATCCTCATGTGCCACGAAATACTGTATCTTTCTGTAAACCAACAACAAATTCGCATGTACTGTGGAAATATCATACTTCTTCTTCATCTTCTTTTTGAATGAACAAACTACAGTGATAGATTATAATCTTCGATTCTTAATGAAGGTGTGTTCTTAACTTATTTCTAAATTAAAGCTTTCATTCTACTTAACTTTTGGTAAAGGTGATGACACAATCAAATGCATGAATTATTGGTAATTAACTATTGATCAAAACGTGCAAATATGCCAAATATTTTATCGCTACTTTACCGAATCATGGTCTTCACCGTTTACTAAATCAAACAGGGTCAATGATTTGGATCAAATTGTGATATGTTGTCAAGTAAGTTACTATAATAATCAAGTGCCGAACATATCAACTTCAAGATAAGTTTGTTCTTATGCTTATTCTTAAAGTTGGACACCGCCATCTAGAAGCACGTAATTTGTTACCATGTATTCGAGTGCACATAACTATTTGATCAAATTATTGAGCGAAACTTAACATCATGTTCAACTTTCATTTCTTTAAATTTTCAAAACTTAATATTTTACATGATCATTTCTTTTCTCGAATATTATCTCTGAATGAATTTCCATTATTACTTCTACTTGCATATTTGTATTCTATAAATGTCCATGTTGTGTTATATTTGGATTAGAGTATGTGAGTGTTTCACTTTTTTACTACAGAATTAGAATTTCGATAGGGTGCATATGCTCTATATATGAACTACATGTGGTAATAACACCTATGCATTAAAAGAAGTTAGGCATTGTACTATTTGTGCATGGCATTTATGTCATTTTTCCTATTATGTTGGTTGGAGGTTGTATCAACACTGAAATGGATGTCTTGTTATTTTCAAGGTTATGTTGGGTGTATTCTCACCACCAAACCAAGATAAGACCAACCACACCCACTACCGAACCAAAGCAGGATCGAACACCCGCACTACCGAACCAAGGCATAACCAACCACACTCCACTGACCACCGAACCAACCCACATTTCTCTCACCACTGAATCAACCCACGCGCCATTCACTACCTGACCAAGATCTCAAACCATCACCGGACCGAAACACTACCGAACCCACACGAAGAAGGCCCTACCGAACCAGCAGCATACTACCACTACCGAACCAGAAGCATACTACCCCCACCGAACCAAAGTGAAGAAGGTACTACCGATACAACAATGCCAGGCCAGATCACCTCAGCCCAGGCCCACCAGCAGCTATATACATCCAAGACCCCTACCCCCAGCCTCACTCTATAAATAGAGGGGCAGGGGTACAACAATGGCAAACAAGTTTGAGAGCTCAAGCACAGACAGAACTTTCAAACAACTTTCATACACTTGTAATCAAAGCTTTGTACTTGTAATCTGAACAGTGAAAGATAATAACATATGAAGTGGACATAGGCACATTCTGGCCGAACCACTATAAATTTGTGTGTCTTTTACAGTCTAGTTCCTGCTTTTTACATATTTGCATAAATCACTCAAATCGCTAAGAACAACATAAAATCGACTAAGTCATACGACTTGAAAGTATTTGCCCATTTTTTGTGCAAACAGGTTACAAACAAAATGTCGCTATAATGAATTAAAAGGGCACAGGTTATAATGAATCAGATGAGTTGTATACATGCAAGTAGAACTCAAAGAAAATTATATGCAACGAATTAATAACTCTTGTATAAATAAAATGATTACAGTTGTCAATAACTATAAAATAGACAAACATGCTAGTAGATTATGGCTTACAGTAGTGGAGGACACCTTGGCTACGTTGTTATAGGTAAGTCACCTACAATCTCCGACACATGATATTGGTGAACAAGTAAATTACAGTCATGTCGTTTAATTATAGACTTTCGTATTGTTCTTAATATTAAATAAAAAACTACAAATATTTTAGTCAGTGTGATATATTTTGTAAATTCAGATCTTTTGGTATTACCAGCTTTGAAAAAAAATTAATCCCACGATTATAATATACATGCCATGTATTTTTTTCCTTTGTCATACGGCTTCAAATATTTGATGATGGATTCAGTTTTATACATGTAATCAAAAGATGCTGAAAGCATAGAATATACATTTTTTTTTCAAAAAAAAAACCCATCATTATACTTAAATGCAACTAAATAATTATAATTATGAGTTTCTGAAGTACTTGGTTGGTGCACAAAAACTTAAGATATGTTCTATTATCATGTATTGTTATAATTTTCAATGAAAAAAAAGAGTATAGGTCACATGTTTTTTTGCAATAAAAAGAAGTTAATGCTCTTTTTTCTTTGCACACATCCAATGGACGAGCCATACATACTGGTATATATATTCAAAATTATTTAAATAAAAAATATATAGTTTATACATGTGTGTGTATTTGTAACATTATATATATAAGTATATAAACATACATTTGTATATTTGATGAGCTAACGTTGCTCATTGCGGTGTAAATCCCAACATTTATACATTAACATGTTATACCTCACACAGATTGATAGCAGACACACACACACAGACACATATGTATGTATGTATATGATACACGTATATATAAAATATAACATTAAATTAGATAGTATTAAATCAATTTATAAATTTAAATAAAATAAAGATTTTATTTAAAAGAAATTCAGAAATGTTCTAAATAAATTAGTCTTCATAGGCCCAATAAAGACCCAAACTATTAAAAAAATTTGAAATTCACGCATTATTTCTGCTGTGGGCTGACTCGATTCCAACATGTTTAAGCCTCACTTTTTCTGTTGATTTTTTTTAATTTTAGCTATTGATGTGGACCGCTCGACTCAACTATCCACATCCTGATGAGCTTGGATGAGATGAGTTTCGATATGTTGTAGGGCCATTTATAGCTCCTTTGCACATCTCGGTAGTTTTTCATATTTTTCACTTCCTCATCGGTGACGGGACGATTTTTTCTCTCATCGTTGCCATTCTCCATTTCTATCTTCAGCTTTTTGTGGCTACCATTCTGCTTTTTTATTTCCTTTCATGCTTATTAATTTTTTTCCAAGTTTTTTGGTAGTTGTATGGGTTCATGGTACTAGCCATTACAAGGCCTGTTGGTACCGACTTGGTAGCTTATTTTTTAAGTGCAAAAAAGCTACGTGAGTGCTTTTTTAGGGCATACTCCTAACTCTCTCAGTGATGGCATTTGCTAACACCAGATTGCTTGTTGTTTGATTATCCTGATGGACTGCATTCTGATTGGGTGCATTGGTGTTTCCACGTTCCAACTGGTGTTGTTCTTTAAACTAGGAGGCATGTTTGAGAAAAATGTCTCCCCAAAGAAGCACCAAAAATATTTTTTCAAAAACTGGATAAGCACTTCCAATATGTTTGATGTAGAACTATGAATATGGGGGGATATAACATAATTGTTGTTTTTGAGATTCCGTTGATTTTTAAAGAGAAAATCATAGACAACATATACGAAAAAGGAAAGCAATGAAGTAATGAACATTAGAATTTATAGTGGTTCTGCCAAAACGTGTCTTGTCCATTATTCACTTTTATTATTCCATATAGATTAATAGTAATGATTAGATACAAGAAACGATGATACAGTGCTCAAAAGAAAGTAATATATAGTTCTTGGAATTCATGTCAATTGGTCATGTTTGGCACTCCTTGCTCTCTAAATTGTCTGTCACTACGATGAAAGCTTAAGGTATTTATAGCAGTGAAGATATATAGGCTTTGGGCCAATTGTCCTACAAAAATAAGCAATTTTCTTATTTAACATGTTTTGGTAAGTTGTATTCGTCGGCCATGATTAGTTTGTTGACATTATTATTTGGTAGTGGTGTATCGACTAAGGATTTTTGTTTGGCATAAGCATATCGACCAAGCATTCCCGATCGGTAGAACCTTTTTAAGGAACCAGAATTCTTGTTCGACATAAACTTTTCGACCAAGAGTTCTTGTTCGACTATCTACCGAATGGTTTACTTAACCTTGAAAAAATTTATTTTCATCTACTGGTACTTCTCGTGCAATGACGCTCCGATTACGGACTTCCCATCCAATTTTTTTCTCTTAGCGTCTTTTCGTATTCCCTATTCACTAGATGAAAATGCTCTGTAAGTTTTAGCACCTAGAATGCAATGTTGTAAGTAAATACCATATTGTAATTACATAAGTTTTTATTAACATAACATTTTAGCTACAGGCACAAACCTTTTCTAACGTAGAATGCATGTATCACTCATGTTTTCCACCAATGCTATTTTTCTTTATTTCAACATGTTTTTTGCTGATTGCTTCCAATATAGCTTTAGCTTCAGCCAAAAATTCCTTTGAAAGAATAGACCAAGGACCTATAGTCTAATCTACTACTTAGAATACTTTGTATATGTAAACAAAACTTATATTTCTTCACCCTTCCTTGATTCCGTAAAAAAAGTGTTAGAAACATTGCTAAAAATAGGCGTGGTGTATACACAAATATGGTAAAAGTTGCAATGTACTGATACAACATAATGACAAACAAATTAATTAAAAAAGGCATACCAATAACATGTTTTGCTAGTTGCTTAACCATTTGTCTACCCAAATGTCCATATCGTGTCTTACCTGAAAAACTGCCACGTAAAGTTAGGAACAACGACACCAAAAAAAAATTATATGAAGATGATGTATAGCATAAATGCAATATCAAAACCGTAGCCCAAGAATTAAGCATGTCACATTGTTCACATTGTACACCAACCATCTATAAGACCAACACAAAGAACTTCCAGAAGCTGTGATAGATTTTAATGTAAGTACTTTGAAAAAAATCGACATCCAGAAAACAAATTAATGCCATAAAAATATAAAAACTCATAGAACGCTTCTAACAATAAATATACTTGTAAAAAAAAATAGTATACAAAAAAATAGCAGCTTATCGTTAAGTTCTAATTCATTCAACTAATGATCTTGTTTCAAAAAACTAAGCATTGATTTCATTAGTCCAAATAGATATAGCATTCCATTATGAACACATAACGTTATATAATGGTTGTATAATAACAATTATAAATGGGTTTTTAACACACAGCAAAGGATCGATGTAAAAACAAAACGAATATATCCAGCAGGGTAAAGGTGCAAAAAGGAAAATAAAACTAATTGTGGCATAATGTCATTGACAATGTTAGATAATAAACATATAAAACATTTTACGGTATATCTTCATGGAAAGTACTAAACAGTGAACATATGCATGATACAATAAACAGCAAGATGAAGGTTTTCTAGGATTTCAGGTTTGAAAGAAAAAGAAATGAATTATATAAATACATAAACGCACACATACACATGTACACACAGATATTGATATTTGAAAACCAAATTCAAATAAAAAGCAGGTTAAAAAAAGCTCATATAATATAAATGATTTAGCTAGTTAGTAGATAAAAATGTTAATTTCATGATTCAAATCACATAGGTAGTAGAAATTAATATCATGGTTCAAAACTAGTCAACCTTTTAAAAAAAACGAATTAAGCGTAGTTACATCAGGAAAACTCAGCATTATAATCATTTGAAGGTGGGGATATGTATGCTTTCACAATGGTCAAACTGAAATTGATTCGATTCCTAATATTACTAACAAACATGATGAAAAAATATGCCTCTTGTTTGTAGAGTATCATTGCTCACATGTAAATGTAAGGATTTTTCATTTTTCTACCGTGTACATTTAGTATGAATTTTTCTAATGCAAATCATCAATGAATATATATAAATGTGTGTGTGTGTGTGTGTGTGTGTGTGTGTATTATAGAGTTTTTTTGCATCCATTTCGATTTCTGAAGCAACCTAAGGGAACAAAAGTAAAAGATTACACAGAGGAAGAATATGATATTTTGAGAAGAATAGAATATTTTGAGAAATCAGCCCAAGTTCTCCTCTGCAAACACGTTAATTGTTCCACGAGTCAGCTAACATTATTATAGGTTCAACAAATATAGTCAAATGCTATTAGTCTAGAGATGCTTAATTTGAAAAGCGCATAAAGAAAAATATAGATGGTTTAATTAATAACCACTGAAAAACATTATGCAAAGATAATTTTATGTTGGAAGCATGTTTAAAGATAAAATAAAATGAACAAGTAAATTTGATTTTCATCTAACTATATATGTTACATCATCTTCCTCTTGAAGATTCTTTATCTTCATTAAACCTTTAAGCTTAAGAGTTCTAAAAACCATATCCAACAATCAATTGACTTGCATTATTGTTAAGTGATTCGACTTTGGTATGAGAGATCATAAGTTCGAAACTTGCATAGCATGATTCGACCATTTATTGACATGTGATATGTTGTCTCAGTGACATATTGTATATAAAGTACCATTTCAAAAAAATAAAAAACAGTCGATTGACAATTATACACTTCAAAGATGACATATGTGTTATTGTTTCGAAAGCCTACTATGGAGACGAATTCTATGAATTCGGATTGAGGAAGAGAAATCAAATCCGTTTAACTTTTCTTATGAAAGATTTTCTTTGTGCTGAATGTGCGTGTTTCGCTCCTTCCCTGAAACTAACTTCGAACTTCCAAAAGTGACATTTTTAGCCGTTGCTCCAATTCAGTTTCTTATTATTGGTCGGTTTAATGACCTTGTTCACCGATTCCTTCTGTTTGTTTTGCTTAATAGCAAATTGTAACTAATGAGGATAGGTGTATAAATAATAGACATAACACGTAAGGGAAACCAATTGGCATAAACTAGTGTTATGGATATGTAATTTTCTGGTCACGGGACATTAATCTGACCCCATCCTCGTTACAATCCACGGGATTGATTCGAAAAGACAAGTATTGGTAGAATGCGGGAAATATGGAAGGAAAGATTTCCTCTTGCATGCTCTGCACTGACAAGGGAGCTAGATATCCAAGGAATGATATTGATTCTAAGCTGTTATTCTTAGTCAGTACATATATGTTTTATTATAATTTCTTATTCCATTACTAGTCCTTATTGATAAATCTCTAATATTCCTATGTTTATTTCATGTTACCAAAATCAAAGATCTATACCCTAATGGACTTTGATTTTTCAATTTAGTTAAAAAATCGGGCCTATTAGCGTTGTTACAATATGTATGTATATTACAATTCCCGTTGTGATATCAATACCTTTGTCATCATTTACTTGTACATGTTCTTGATATATGAGCTATTTAATTCTAGAACTCATGTATATTACCTTGCATCAAGATGAGATAAGTATAATTTTAGACGTATCCAGCTATTGAAAGGTGTGATACTTTGAAAATTTAAGCAAAAAATTTAATAAAAGAATTAAATAAAATAAAACAATGGCGAAAATATTTTCACAACTGTTCGAATTTAGCTACAAAAATTGAACCATTGTATTCGTAGCGATTTTCTGAATAATTTCCATGTATAACACTTTTGTAATCAGAGTTAATATGGAGGAGTTACGAGCATTTTAAAATTTAAAAATGAAATAAATTAAAAGTATAAAAACTTTACCTAATTAAAGACATCCAATGGTCGACCACTAGGGTCCATCGTCGACCAATAGCGGTCGACAGTTCAATATAAGCGGTCGATTGGTTGACGTTGATGGTAACAGATTCGAGAAATAAATGGATGAGCATGATTGACCAAAAGACTTTACCTACGTGCAAAGTAGACGATGAGCATCCAAGATGAAAGAAAATATTCTGCCAAGTGCTCTGTATTAAAGTAAAACCCTTATAAATATATACCTAACCCAAACCTTAAGTCATTAGAAAATTGTGAGTATAAAGAAACTCTATCAAAATCTCTTCTTCTCTACTTATAAAATTTCTTTAAAAATAAAATAAAATTAAATAAGAAGTATACAAGAAAATCGGATCAGATCAAGGAAGGGGAAAGCTATGAATATCGAATTTCGAACAGAAGATAGGATTAGAGCTTGGATCCAAGATAAGTATGAACATTTTAATAAGTTTGATTAATTGTAGTTAATTTTAGTTTGCACTATCTGACCAAGGATGTTAGTAATTAAATTGTAAGCCCTACTTGTTCATACCTCAATATGATGATAAATTAAAAAGATGTAAACCTATTAAATAAGAATAAATGTAGATTAAATCCATGTTTAAATCAAGTAAAAATCCCTATAAATTGTTAATGATAAGTTAAACTAATATATTTAAACTTGTGTAAATCTATGAATTTAAATTAAATGAGAAGTAGGGTAAATTGAAAAAATTGTATTATTGTAAATTGAAAGTTAGAGTTCATGGTCGAAGTCCCAATACCGAAGAAACTAACACAAAATTTAAATTAAATAAACCTTAAGCAAAACCCAAAATTTTACGATCATTCAACCCGAACGGTAGACTACAAGCGATTGACCAATAGGATATATCGATCGATCAATAGATGACCCATATGCATAATCTGAACCTTGGCCTACGGCGCAGGTTCAAAATAAAAATATTAGTAGTATGTATAAATATATTATATACATAAGTGGATGTTAAAGAAAGTAGAGAAGCTGGTTCCTTTTGAGACGATGCTAGGACGTTATGTGGTTGGGTGTATGTTATTTACTCAATATAGGATCGATTATTTAACTTGGAGCGATTCTCTCGCAAATTGCACTCATATGAGGTTCTACGATGGACGCATAGCACTAATTAGTGTTAATGAAGTATGGGGGACCGGCTTTGGATCGGTATGTCGAGAGTGTAGGTTGTTACATTTGGTATTAGGGCTAGGTCTAAAATATCTTAAGGAAAGGGTGTATTGAGAGGGCGTACTTGAAAAAGTTTTCGAAAAAGAATAGTTTCTCAAAATGTTTTTCCATAAAGTTTTTGAAATGGGTTTTTTCAAAGTATGTGTGTGTGTGTATATATATTTTCGAAAAAAAATTATACAAGCACGATCTCTCTCTTATCCTTACATATGCTATATGTGAAAAGTTGCTAATAAAGTTCTTAAAAATGATGGATAGAAGATAAGCTATCCTACAGGTTTGGGGTCATGCGACGTCACCGAGATTCCAGGCGTGAACGTCCCGATTTGGTTCCGCTGGTATCTTCAAGCGTGGGGACAAGCCGAGCTTGATCCCGTTGGAGTACCTACATGGAGAGCGATAGGTGCAATTCCTACCGATCCATCCGCCATCGATTTTGCTAAGTTATGCAATGGTTTTTCGAGCCTTAGAGGAAAGCCGTATATGGAGATTGAGTCATATGTTGATTCGAAGGCATAGATTCATAATTGTGAGAGGAATTTTGGGTTGACGAGTCTTGCTGATAAGGTGAGGAGGTAGCTAGCTACTTGATAGTTATGAGGGGAGGCCCTGAGTTGGTAGGAGGTAGTTGAGACATAGACTAATGGAGGAGAGATCATTTGGGTGAGTTTAGAGATATTTTGAGATATAGTTTCTATCTAGATCTGAAAAGGGAGTATAGTTAGAGAACTTTATTCACCTAAAGCAAGGAGGCATCTCACTAAAGTAGTATGTCAATCAATTCAATGAGTTGGCTAGGTTTGAGATAGAGTTGATCAATACCCCACATAAAAAGGCTATAAAGTTTGCTAAAGGACTAAACCAACCCCTTCAAGGTTTAGTTCTAAATCATATTCTCATGGGTGCTACATATAAGGGTGTTTGCATCAAAAATTGACACAAACACCCGATAGAGATTTTATAGAGGAATAAATGAAGAATAATAGACGTAAACAAAGAGAATATACCAGTAAAGTAACAAGGAATAAGAAAATAACAGATACACGGCAATTTATGGTAGTTCGGCATTGTTTTCCTACATCCACTTTGAAGAGATAACTTCACTAATCAATTTGTAAACTAAGTACAATAGAGATCAGATTAGAATCCTTAGTTATAAAAGAGTACAAAGCAATACGCAACGTAAATAGTCCTGAAAATGAACAATCAAGTTTGTATTTATAGAGGATGACGATAAAATATCTTCTTGAAAATTCGACAGAAGGATCTCCAGAGCCATAGAGGCCCATAGAAGGGATCGCGTGGCCCAAATCCCAAGATATAGGGATCAAGGCCAATCTCTATTTTGGGAGGAGTTAGGAGGTTTGATCCCTATAGAAGCTTTTCCATGTTGTAATATACTTAGCCTCTAAGTTTCATGCTAATTAGATTAGTAGAACTTAAGTTACTGATCAATCTTTTTTGCAACATGTTGTGTAGTCTGATTCTGGTCGATCCCTCTAGAGAGAAGAGGGTCGATCCTCTTGCTTGCTCCTTTTGGGGTGAGATACCTATTGTGGAATCCCTAGGGTCCCTACATCATGTTTCCAAAATTTCATAGAGATATCGACTGTTTTCCATTGAGTTGCGCTTGCTTAGCTGAAGTAATCCAATCTCTTTGGTTAAGAGGTATCATACCCGATCCCTTTTCTAGATTAGACCATATTCCATACTTAGAACGTTATGTATATAGCATATCTCTTGATTGCGTTCGATTACGACTTCATACTACCATCTATACTTGATTTCTGGACCCCACAATCATTACTCTGTGCATACTGGCCTTGACGACAGTCAAGTCTAATTTGTCCAGTCGGTTCTAATATAGCCGGTCAAAATGCCGAAAAACACTTGCCCCCTAAAGTTTTCCTTTTGTTGAACATGACGTGCTTTGAATTGAAGCAAGTTAAAGTCGATGAAAAGTAATCCGTCTAGTTTTCTGAATAGTCGCTATCCTTCTATTGAATTATTTTCCCAAAGCGTCGTATCTCTCTTAGATTATCATGATGCTTCGTCGATTTCCAACAGTATAAATTCAAAATTATATCAATTGCTATTATGTCCGGTTCTATAGGGCTAGTAAGCTTTGGCTATCCGATTCAGTTTGAAAGCTTCAGGTGAGAATTCAATTTCTGTCGATTTTAAAAATTGAATTTTTAGAATATATACGTGCATGTTTAGGTATACGTTCTTGTCGTTGGCTCCTGGATGCGTTTGCACGCTCATGGGTTGTCGCTAATTTTCATTGAATTAAATGCAATTTCATTGCATTTATGTTTTTTTTTAAATAATAGGGATCGAAAATTTTCTAACTGATCCATTTTCCCACTTTTCCTCCTCCTTTTTTATGTGTACATGGACACATAGGGAACAGAAGGTTCCCCCTTAAATAGGGATCGTATCCAATCCTTTTGTGAGGACTTCTGGCTTTATGAAGTTGAGTAAGCAAGCCAATCCCTCTAGCCTCCTATATAAACTAATATTTTCCTCTCCATCCTTAACTTTACTTTATTTTTTCTTGCTTTCATTTCCTTCAACACCGAATCCTCTCTTCCTACCTTAGAGTCGACCCCTTTCTTCCTCCTTTCGAAACTATCACCATCTCCATCATCTAATTCACTACCCTCTTGAATTCGAGAACATTGCCTAGCACTCACCTCGAATTGAAATCCATCCCATCTTGCGCATGACAATCCATACTCTTTTACATATGGATAGTTTTTGATTTGCATATGATTTTGTTTCATGATGAAATGATTGGTTCGGTCGTGCCATGGGTCGAATTAGTGAAGAAAAGGAGAAGGTGGCGATGTTGGGTTCGTTGAGGTGGTAGAAGAGAAGGAAAGGAGTGAAGCATGAAGGAAGTACATGGATCGATTGTGTGTCGTGTACGAAGCATGGAGGGATCGATCGTGATGGAGTATGGAGGGACCAATTGTGGTGGAGTATGGAGGGATCAGTCACCAATGTATATCGAGGAGAGGGATCGGTATTGCATGTTGCTTGAGGGATCAAAGTAAAGTTTAAGGGAAGTGTGAAAATGGCTAAGTTAAAGGATCGGTGCGGATGCAAGTCCTAGGGATCGGTTAAGTTGACTAAGCATAAGGATCGGCTATGAATAGGGACCGGTCATGTTGGATCGGTTACTTGCTTTATGAGAGGGTTTGACTATGGGGACTTAGCCGATTTCAGGCCCTTGAACCAAGTTTGAACCCTTAAAAAACCACTACATAATGACTTGTACGAACAATTAGAACTAATCCAATCTTAATGAACTCAAACATATGACTATAACAAACAGCATGACTTGGATATCCAACTTTGAATGTGAAACTGAACAACTAAACTTCTGGGACTTTGATATGGACAACAACGTAGCGTAAGTATTTCAGTAATGAACTTTATACTTCAACAAGTCGATAGTCGATCCCGAAGCTTACACAACCGATTAATGCAAATGTTAGTTGAGACAATCAGCGATGACGGTCGTTCTTGTCGTAATCCAAAGTCTCGTCACTGCTTTTGCTTTTAATTTGGAACTGTTTATCTTTGCACTGCACAACATTGCACCACACTAGTTTACACTTAGCACGGGGAGGAAAGTAAAATTTTCTAATCTTGATTATCTGCTGAGTTTAGTTGATATGGGATCTAGACTTTGAGGATGTTTAGCCACAATATCTTATAGAAAACGTTCATCGCATAACAATCCAGGTGCCGAGTCGAGTTCTATGACTATATCCGGTAGACTTTCTCCTGAACATCAAACCGAGAAACCGAAGAGTTTCGGTTCATTGGTCGACCTTTTCTCTGGCATTCCCATCCTTCTGGTGGAAGAGATAATCCCGCCCCTAACACTTTAGAGGGTGTTGCATTTTTAGATAATCCGATGGATTCCCAGGGCTTCGGAATTGGTGAAACTACTCTCCGTACGCTATGTTCTAAACATAGGATTCCATCTAGAGATGTTCCAGTCCCTTCAAGGAACGAAAGAGCCCTCTTGCCCCCAGAGGGGCATATGACATGTAATAAATTTATGTGTTAGGCCGGATGTGTGCCGCATTTTAATTCATTTATCCAAGAGATGCCAAATTATCTGGGAATAGCTCCTGCTTAGCTTCATCTGAATAGCTACGTTTTTCTTCACGACACCTTTTTATTATTTGTTCATTTCTATTGTGTCCACCATCTCCTGAAGACATCCGGATCATCCACAACTTTAAGTGATAGACGGGAAGTCTTTCTTATACTTTCGTCGAGCGCATTCCCAACTATCAAGTTTTTACCGGTGCTTTGAATAAGCTCCGTGTCTTTAAGCATGAACGCTTCTATGTTCGTTGTCCACTCGGCTTTGTGGGGCGATGGTTGGAAGGACGTAAGTGTTGCCCTCACTTTATTTTCAAATTCTTAAGTCTATGTCATATCTTGAACTAACAAATACTCTAAAAATTTATAGGTATTCATCCATGACCCAAAGGAGATAATTATTCAAGGTAGGTTTCTGCAATTCAAACTACCCCAGTTGAAGACAGGGACATTAGAACACTCTTAACTAATGAGTGATTACCTCTTTTTGGTCTTCTGGGAGAGGGTTGCTGCATCAGACTTCCGGGAAGCATTGCACTGTGAAGGAATGTTGCAGAACAAGAAGGCGGCACTGATAGACCTATCGTGCCCCTAATTGAGGAGGGTTAGGACAATTTTGAAGAAGGTGAAATTTGAAGTGATGAATCCAACAGGCTTGGCAATGATGATGTAGGTTAAGGAAGCACGCCTGTGGTCGAATCATCACATGGCACACAATCTCATGTGTCGATAAGAAAAGAAAATCTAGCGTACAAACTCTATATGAGAAAACTGCTAAAGTCTGAGTTCGACATCACCTCTATTGAAAAAGAGTCTTTCTCTCAGTCTTTAGAAAGTTCGATGAAAGGATTCTCGAGTCTCCTGATCACTGACGATATTAAGACCTTTGACTTTCCCAAATTAGTGTTGGGAGGCTTAATTCCTCCACCAGGACTAGTGATGGCATTCCTCCCATTAGAGAATCACTCCTATGAGCAAGGCCATAGTAACTGTCCATCGATGGGACACTAAGACACTCACAATCATACACACTTCACTGTATGATTTTTTTCTATCATTTATTTGATGGTTACATATATTCTCTTGTTTGGTTTGTAGGTTCGATGTGTCATTCTCATGCCTTTGATCGCTTGAGAGGCTCCTTAGCACAATATGGATCCATTCGTGGTCCAGACTCGGGCAGGCGTCAAGAAATAAATGATAGCCTAAAAAGAATTCATCATTCAAGGGAGTCTTCATCCTCTAAACACAAGTCCAAATCTCAATTATCTCATCAGGATGTTTAGCCCAATCTTCCTATACATAGTGATGATCATGCCTCTTCTCATGTTCCCTAAATTGTTGTGCCACTCAACCAACATTCAGCTTCATCTAGTTCTCGACAGCCTCGTGATCGTTGGTCGAGCTAACGTCCAATGGTTACTTCTGATCCATGGTTGACTACTACAGCTCCTATAGCCTCTACACCAAAACAATTGGCCAAGGTCAAATTTCCAAAAATCTGCTTTGATGGGCTAAAGTTTCTTCCTTCTATCCATACAATTCTAGAAAGTGCTAAAGCGAGTTAGTTGGCATGCATCAACGACATTTTTGTGCACCATGATGCATTTTAACACTTAGCTGAGAAAAACTTCGAGGTGTTTATTGAAATGAAACATGAAATTGATCATTTTAAGATGGAGATGATCCATGATAAAGACATAATCAAACACCAAGATGAGGAGATCATGGAGTTGACCACGAAGTTAGCTGCCACAGAGAAGAGTACTAAAGAAACATTCGAACTAGTTAATCGTCTGGAAATGGCTCACAAAAAAGAAGCTGGACGCTGTCCTTAGCCGCAGTAGTGTGCTTGCCATGGAGAAGGACATACTGCAAAAGGAGGAAGACATTCTAGCCCACAGCATTATGGAACTCGAGGAGCTTCTTAAGAAAGAGAAGGAAGAAAAACTTGAGGCTCGGGAGGAGTCCCAAAAGTATTGTGAAGAGGCCGTCGAGGCTCGAGAGTTGGAAATTAAACTTGATGAGCTGCTCGCTCAAACCAAAGCCTTCAAGGAAGAGGCAAGGGAAGCTAGCCATAATGAAGTTAGAGAGAAAATTGAGGCCCAGTTGAAGGATGCTAAAGAGGCTGGCCGGAATGAGATTAAGGAGATATTCGATCCTTTGATTGTTGAATACAATGTCAAGGTCCTAATACATTGTGACTTGAGGTTTCTTGGAGAGGGCAACCTCGAATCGTTTGCCTACGCTTGGGAATATATCATTGAAACTAGGAAGAAAGCCTTTGGCGAAGCTGATTTAAATGAGGAAAAACCGGTACGAGAGATCCTTCATAAGAACGAACCTTTAGATATTGCTACTGCAAGGCACCGATACTTTGATATTTTGGCACCCTCTAGCAAAGGTAAAGACATTGCTAAGGCCTATGAGTTCAATCCCAAAGATTCCCCTTCACTTCAACTAGCCGGAGCATCAGTCTCATTTGGCCCGGGACAATATCAGAGCTATGATCTGGATAGACCCAGTTATAAGTCAAAGGTGTTGACTCCTATTCAAGAAGGGAGCACTCCAGCAACAACTGAAAGAACAGGTATCCCACTTTATTCTCCATTACCCGAGAGGTTTCATTCTTCATGCCCAATATTTCTGGGCTTATTTACATGTTTCCCATAAATCTGGAGGTCTTTTGGCTCCCAGCCAAACTTCAGGAAGCGGTGTTGCTAAATAGCAACAACCGACAATCACTGAAATCCCGATGGCAACTGACATTCCAAGCCGCGATGCTTAAGTTATTGGAGCTGTTACTGATAAAAAGGCCGATGACCAGCCACTGCAAACGAATCTGATGATGTTATTATCATGGGTGGCTTTGAACACACTGATGATCTCAGCTTGAAGGGTTGCATCGAGAGGGAGGAATCAGTGAAGAAAAAAGCTAAATCTGAACTGTTGATGTAGACGTCGACGATCCAAATCTCATCCCACTGGAAGTCATTCAACCCGGCAGGTCGGTTCCCAGAGGAATCCTTCCAACATCTGAAAGCCTCCTGTCAAAGGTGGTAAAGGAAGTGGTAAAGGATCGAAGAAAGGAACAGGCAAAGGCTCGAGTGGGTCAACCCCAAAGAAACTCTAAAGGGAGAAGAAGTAAAAGAAGTAGCCATCACGTTGGCTTAGTTCGTATATAGCTTGTGTAGCTATTTTTCTTTTTATTGACCGTATTTGTGTGGTACATCCTCTGCTTTTGGATAAACTTATACTATGATTTCCAAGTTTAATGTGTAAATAATAGTTCTTTATTTTCTATTGAAATCTTATGTGAACTTTTTAAAATAGTCGGGTCATTACTTTTTCATTAAATGTACTTGTAATTCATTGCTCGTTGATTTAGATAATCATCCATTAATTTTACTCAAGGCCCCCATATGGCCGCGGCCTCAAGTTGTACCAATCGCTGGGTTCGAGCAGTAGTGCTACACTGTTGAATTTAGTAGTTAATCGATTATACTCTTGCCACCAGTCTCTGGTTAGAGCAGTTAGATAGCGGATGGTCGAATTCCATCCTTGGTGAATTTATACTCCTCCTATCGGTTCAGGTCAGAGATAATGGAATAGTAAGTGGTCGAACCGCACTCATCTATTTTTTATACTCATATCTGCACTTTAGGGATAAGAGTTGGTTGGCGGGTGGTCGAATCGCACTCAAATTGTGTTTATACTCCAGTCCACACTCTAAGGACTTAGAGTTATTTTAAAAAATAGTCAAACTGTCCTTTCCTTAATTGATTTATTTGCCCCCAAGTCTAAGGTGTGACATAGCGAGCGATCGTTCATGTCATGATCACTTTTGATTCATGTATGTCCCATCGCTTGGTGGGATTAATTTGATTATCGGATGGTCAAATCACATCCATTTCTCGTTAGGTACTCCATCCATCGGGTTGTGAGCGAGAATCATCGAACGAATGGCTAGACCACATTCATTCTATTTAGTACAATCATGAACTTATGTAATCGATTGGCTCCAAACTTTGGAAACCTACTCGGACATGTCAATATTTGTTAGTTAGGTATCGTAACTAATGTGTAACGCTATAGCAATCACAAATATGAAGGAAATTTCAAACTTTATTTTCCAAATGGAAGGAAATTACATAATTTGCCTTACTAAATATCTAAAAAATCAAATGCCAAAGCAAATTTGAAAACTGAACATAACTGAATGAAAAAATGTAAACTAAGTAAAATAGCGTCATAAATGCTCGCTATTCCACTCCTTTGGGAGTGTGATGCCATCAACAGTTGCTAGCTTGAAAGTTCCTTCTCCAAGCCTCTGTTCAATGATGTACGGTCTTTCCAAGTAGGATTCATGTGTGATGGGATAGGAAAAACCCATTTTAAGACGAGATCGCCAACTTCAAAGGTTCTAGGTTGGACTTTAGTGTTGTGGTATCGAGCGACTCAGTGTTGATGCATAGCTGCCCTCAAATCAGCTTCCTCACGCTTCTCATTTACAAAATCTAGAGATTCTAAAAGGAGATCCCTATTCATTCTTGGATCATAGTAGGTCACTAGATGAGAAGGGACTATGTGTTTAATAGGAATGACGACTTCGGAGCCGTAAGCAAGGGCGAACGGAGTATGACCAGTCGTAGACTTATGGGTGGTTCTGTAAACCCATAATGTTGTTGGGAGTTCATCTACCCACTTGCCTTTAGTGTTTTCCAAGCGCTTCTTTAGAATGGGCTTTATGAATTTGTTTACAGTTTCAACTTATCCATTTTCTTGAGGGTGATCAACTACTGCAAATCTCTTTTTAATTTGATGCCAACGACAGAATTCTTTGAATTCAACGTTGTCAAATTGAGTTCCATTGTCAGTTACAATGGTTCGTGAAAGGCCAAAATGATAGATGATGTTCCGAATAATGAAGTTGACTGCTTATTTGTCATGATTATGGCTAAAGGTTCTGCTTTGGCCCATTTGATGAAGTAATCAACTGTTATGATGACGTACTTCACAGCACTTTTAGAGATCGATTAGGAGCAGATAATATATATGCTCTATGCGACAAACTGCCATGGATCGACCATTTGTGTATTTTTTGTCGACGGAGCTCTGTGAACTTTCGCATACATCTGGCACTTGTCACATCCCTTAGCGTAATCAGCAGCATCTCAATTGACGGGTAGCCAGTAATACGCATAACGGAATATTTTCTTTGCTAGGGTTTGCCCTCTTGTGTGATCGCCACATTCCCCTTCATGAACTTCCTTTAGGACTCATTTTATTTCATCATAAGCGATACACCGAAGCAAGAAATGGAAAAACTCTTTCTAGACATGACTCCTTCCGGAATGTTATATTGTGAAGCTTTGTGTAGAATTTGTCGTCTTTCATTCCTCCATTTGGGAAGGACACCCCGAAATAAATAATCTTTAATCAGAGTCATCCACGAATCTTTAACAGGCTTTATCCTTATTACCCAGTCAATTTCCATCTGGTTTATGCTCAAAGTGTCTAGTACTTCGACTGGAACAAATCTCATTTGTTGTGCATCCCTGGTGCTAGCAAACTTGCTAATAAGTTGGCCTCTTTGTTTTGATCTCAGGGAATGTGCGTGATGTCATAATACTCAAAGTCAATCAATAGGTCTTGGACTTGGATGACGTATAAAGCAAGTTGTTGTCCTTTAGCTTGGTAATCTCCCCTGACTTGGTATACCACCAACTGAGAATCACAAAAGATTTAAAGATTCCCATTTCTCTGGAAAGTTTGAGTCCAGCAATTAGAGCTTCATATTCATCTTCGTTGTTTACTATAGGAAAGTAAAGCTTCAAAGCATAGCAAATTAATCAATCCTCTAGAGCTACTAGCATGACTCAGCTCTCGAATAACGATTGGATGCTCCAACCGTATATATTTTCCATCAAATGGTAGGGGCTCGATCACTATCTGGGAGATCATCCAATGTAGTGAATTTTGGTATAAAGTCTGCTACTGCTTGTCCCTAGATTGCTTTTCGAGAGCAATAAGTGATGTCAAATTGGCTCAGTTCGATTTTCCGCTTTAGCAACCGTCTAAATGTCTCAGGTCGCTGTAAGATCTATCGTAATGGCTGATCGGTGTAAATGATGATAGGATAAGCCTGCAAATAGAGGTGAAATTTTCATGAAGCAATCAACATGCAGTACGCCAATTCCTCTATTTTGGATATATATCATTTAAAAAAAATTATTTTATATATAGAAAATATAATAGGCAAAATTATTTCGTTCACCTATATTCAAAACAAATATTGTGTCGGTCTGTTTTATTATGTGTTTAGAAATCCCTATTGATGTCATAGCACCGCATGCACCAAGCAGGATTTATAAATACAAAATGGAACAAATTAACACAATATTAAAACCTTTTTATAACACTAACAACCACGCTCTCATATATACGCTCAACGACTCATCATAGGGTATTACTACCCTATTAATAAGAGTCAGACCCCATAAAGCTAAGATTTATCACTAAACCAAAGCTCTGATACCAGATGTAACATCCCACCTTTTCGCACGCTTTAAATTGACACACATGCCGATCCAAACCATATGGAAGGGCGGATTATTATGGGGTAAATAAGAAAAAGTAGAGAAAGAAAAAAACAAAATATAATCTTGCAGCGGAACGATAAAATATAATAATAAAAATACAATTCATGAAGCTATTTACAAATATTCGATTATACTTATACAATACATATCAGAGTACACATACCAGAGAAATATTTAATGCAGCGGAATTAAATGGTGTAGTGGAATAGTATAGTAGATAATAGTACTACAAATCTTCGTCTTTGTCATCCAGAATAAAATCTTCAAATCCTGAAATGCTCGGACTGACCCGAGCGAATTGAAAAGACAAAACACTCGAGTCAGAACTAAAAAATCTTATGTAAGTTAAATCAACAGAAATAAATATGAGTGCAGTAACTCAAGAGATGCTTGGGATTTACATCTCTTAAGGATTCGTTAAACTATTTACTATGTAGTATATTTCGCTATTGTAATAGTGTCTAATTGTAAAATAAACTTACTTTTAATAGCGTTGAGGGGTTACCGATATTGCCCTTAACAAAATAATGCCAATAATCTATATAGTACCGTAATACCTCCTGATCGGGAGGCTACCAGAGGATACTCCATAGGTACGACACAAATAGAAACTCGTACAAGGCGCGCTAGGGTAGGTGACACAACACAACTAGGCAATGCCAGGGTAGATATACCAATTACGCATCCGGGCTGGTGGTAATGCGTAGCAGCTACTACCGTCCACCTTCGACAACATCCCCAAATAAAAAAATCAAAAGCGGCCATCGAGTCAATCAAAAAGTCAAAGTATAATATCGAAGGAGTGCGTCCGATCAAAGGAATGACCTTATTGGCCCAAGAATCGCTCCTGTTTTAGCCACCTTATGCCAACTCACGGGAGTCGGGTCCACGTATTTACCTCAAAGGAATCGCCGCCACCATCCTACTTCATTCTGGAATCTCCACCGCATACACGGTTGTTAAAGTGGTTTTCGGAGTGGTAGAGAGTATGACAACTTCCGATCCCGGTCTCTTCAACAACCAGAAGTTATTATAACACCGTGGTCATTTTAAAATAATTATACTTTAAAACCAGAATATAATATCCATTTCAAAACTATAAATACGATATCATTTCTGTTTTAAAAACCCAAATCAATATGATATCTTTTTTATTTCAATTTTTTTTCCAAAATCATACCCCTTTCAAAACTATATAACTTGAAACCTATAGCTTTGAAACATAACTTCTAATACTTTAACGGGTTAGATATTAAATTACTTTAATCTAATAAATAGCTTCTTCACCTTCACAAATCAAATTCCAAATTTTAGATTCGAACCCCCAAATACCCATTTTTATTCTATATATTTCAAAGCTTTATATATTTCACTATTTCAAAACTAATTCTTTGATAATTCCATACATATCCAATTCAATTTCTATTATTTAGATTGGAAATGTTTACTTAATAAATCCAATATAATTTAAGTAAAACTTTTAACTTCAAACAACTAGATATTCTTTCAATTTATTTAACTTGATATATTCATTTGCCTCAACTTAATATTCATTTAAATCACTTAAACCAAATCAAGTTATAGAATCATACCCTTTAAAATCTCCATTTTTATTTGTATTTCAAATCATCTACAAAATTTATTCAAGTACAGTTCTTAAATAATTCAATTTTAAACCAATTTCATATTTATTTTCCAATCTTAAATTTCATTTTAAGTCATTTAAAATTCTATATATACAATACCTTAGACAGGTACTTAACCATATAATATAAAACGATCAAACTCTGTTATTCAACTTATTTTCATTAAACCAATTTATACATAGCTTAAATTCAAGAATTTAACTATATATAAATATTATTTATATAATATCAAAAATTAATATTTATTAAACCGTATTATATAAAATAGTCAAACTTTATTATTGGGCTTATTTTATATTTCAAAGCATATTTATATATAGCTAGGAATCAATAATAAATTTGACGTTTATATAACATCAGAAATCAATATTTAAATAACCCATATATTTCTTTCCAAAACCATAGAAACATTTCAAAATATTTTTATACATATAGGCCGCGGTGTCTGTATATAATTTTCTACCCTATGGTCAAGTGATACGGATATTTATCATTTCAGTCCGCAATTTAAAAATAAAAATTACGGTTATATACCATTTCAAACCACAATCCCGAATGAGATGAAAATGCATAATAACTTGCAGTTTATAACAAAAAAAATACAGCATCCATTCATCCAATATCAACCCTCAACCATTTATCACAATCATCATCAATTTCAATCAATAGCATCAATATAGAACGGATAATAAACAACAGGTATTAAATAGCAGTTTATATTCAATAATAAATTAAACAACTGTTTAACTGGCAGTTTATATGCACTGAATAATTAATTAACAATTTAACTGGCAGTTAAAATGCAATGAATAAATTAAATAGTAATTTAATTTAAATCAATGAAATTAACTAAGATGATGATTTAAAATATGCCAAACAACCATAATTAAATTTTAAATTACAACATATATCAATTTAACAAACATAAGAAATTTTAGAAGTTGTGAGTGGGTTAAAACACTCACCTTTTGAATTTAAATCCAATTTAAACCCAAATATTGCACAGTCTCCAAATCCAACCAAACTTGGCCAAAATGTCCAGAATTTTATTATGATCCTAATAAAAGAAACCACGCATAAATCGGGCATCGTATGAGAAATTATGACGATTTGTGCGATTGGATTTCAATATAAAAAAAGAAAAAAGAAAGAACACACTTACCCCTTTCATCAAAGCCACGTCATCACTTACTAAATCCCTCACACGCACATCTCCAGCTACTCACGCAATGCACTGCTACCACATGTCAACACTTAGAACCATCTCCCTTCCAGATTGGAAACCCTGGCACGCATAAGGCATCAGCCACCACCGTGATTCTCGCAACGCACTCGCCACGGCCTGGAGGCCGCGCCTCCTCCCTGTGTCTCTCGGCCCCACAACGTCGATCTCGACCAACCTTTTTACAGCAGCCGCCACTAATGAAATATGACCTACTTGAATTTTTCAGCCCGATCCACCCATCAAATCATTGAACAAACTGCACGGATCGACTCCACTCGATCCCTCCTACAATACCCAGAAACGGTTCGTCGATCCATCGAGTTTGATTTCGACGTGATGAACGGCCGAGACTTCCTCGATTTTTTATCGATCAAACGACGACCCAAAATGAAAAATGAAGTTCACCAGAAGATTACGCACTTCGAGAGTTTCAACATATTTTTTTTTGAATTTTTCTAAGGAGTTTGGATTTTTGACTTTGAATTTAAAATGTAATTGGATCTGGAATTTTGTTGTCTGTAATTGAGGAGGAGAGATAGTTGAATTGCATACAGACAAATGAGAACTAAGGAGGCTAGGGTTTATAACAGAGTTTATATAGGTAGGTCAGAAATTAGAATGGATGGATAAGGTTGGATATACGCGCTAACGCCAAATTGGCCCAAAAAAGCCCATTCTGACCCGAAATGAAATTGGGTAAACCCATATATCCAAATAGGTGTTTAAAAATATTTTAAACGCGATGGAACAAGTTTCAAGTCCAAATTGCATCGTATGAAGAAGTTATGCTCAAACCAATATTTTTCAAATTAATTTCAATTGATTTCAATTTCATAAATTTCAAGGCGTTTCGAGTCCGTACGTTCAAATGACAAGTCCGATCGTTACCAAACTTGAAATCCTATAATAATTCACCGTTACGGATCCGATGAAACTTGTTTCGTCGAAACCCGAGCCAGTGGCCAAAATGGCTATTATTATATTAATTAAATAAATAAATTTAGTCAATTTAATCAAATTTTCAATTTCAATTCGATAATTGCCAGTTCTTATCATTTTTAATTTTCCAATCATTTACAATGATTTAAACCAATTTGAAGGTCAATTTAACGTTGATTCATTCACAATTTCAGCGTTAAACTTCATTATATTCAAAAATTATCAATAAAATTCCAAATGGTTCCATTAAATTTAATAAATTAATAATTATTCCATTTATTATTGTCAAATAAAAGGGTTTAACATTGAATTCAACTATTACATTAAATATTCTCATATTCCAGCTAAATTTCAAATAACGTATTATTTAGTTATTCCACTTTCATTTCATTGCAATTATCTTATTATCAGAAATTAAATTCCAATATATTGATAAAAATTTATTTCCATTTCTTATAATTCAACAAATTGTCCAATACGAATAACCTTAATATCATTTCCTTTGATTTTATCATCAATTCGTTCATACACCTTTAGAAATACATTATTACCCATTACTACCCTAATTATACTAATATAACCTTTAATTAGATTAATTTCAATTGATTTCCCATTTAATTTATTAGACTCCACTAACGTTAAATTACATTTAAGATATCACTAACGGACAAGTGTTGAAATTGATTACATACACCGTTTTCATCCTATTATCACTTGAATGAATTTTCATTGGTTCGTAGTTATTACATAAATATCTACAAATCTCATCCACATTTCCATTAACGTAAAAATTTAATATTAAATTCCACTTATTTGCAATTAATCCACTTATTGAATTTTAAATTTCAAATAAATTAATAAATCTTGATTTTCACTCCTAAAATCCACCACTTGTTATATTATATAAAAAATTAACATTGGTTACGTCTTATGGAATTAAAATCTCAAATTACAAATCAAATTTACCCCTACTGTACCAATTAAGTCAATTAACTGCAAATGATTTCACATTAAATTTTATTAATTATCAATTGAAATCTTACCAAGTCCGTTTACTTGATTTAAAGTCTTGCTATTAAATAAATTGGCATTTATGGGTGTAATTAACATTGGCTTATATTACATTTCATTAATGTATGCTTCGTTTTATACCATTTAGTTATATTTGCCAAATATGTACATTAATTACTATTTATATTCTAAATTAATTTACTTACTTGGTTTCATACTTTATAAGTTTTCACTTCCAAAAAATTTATAATTACCTACAGACATTGATTTTTATTTCATGAATTCATTAATTAATTCACTAAATGCCTTTGTTTTCTTATATTCAATTTATTACCATTTAAGTACGTTTATTATCAACAACACACATTATAATTACTTAACGGACATTGAATCTATTCAGTGACCATTTATTATACTTTGAATTCCTTAATTAAATTTACTGCTTACATTTTTCTTTCATATATTCAATTTTAACTAAGTATACATCTGCATTATTTCCATTGATTTGACTTGCATTCAATTCATTAAAAATTACCTTAGCTACATTAACGTAATATTAGATTAAAAATTTTTGTAACTGATTTCCAATTATTCCATTATTACATTTACACCTTCCGTTATTATTAATAATCACTTATTATTCACTCTTTCCGTTATTTTATAAATCAGCATAAAGTAACAATTAATTACTTTTCTTTAAATTGGAAATTCATTCCAATTCATAAATTATTAACTTTAAATAACCATGTAACATTTCTTCTTAACTATTTTCATTATTGCATAACAACTTTTATTAAAAATTTGCACAATTTTTTTATTTTCTTCAATTTTAAATTTTCAAAATCTCATTAAATTAACAATTTCAATTATTGAAAATTTACGGGTCATTACATTTTTGGACCCCACAATCATCGCTCTGGGCTTATTGGTCTTGATGATAACTTGTCCAACCAGTTCTGATATAGCCAGGTCAAAATACCGAATAACAAAGGGTTTCATGGTGATGGCCTTGTTAAATACCGTCTCCAAGGAGGAAGCAAAGGAAGAACCTAGGAAGATTGGAGGAAAAGCACAGTAGTAGAATCATCACAAGGGACGATTTGGACCCAAGGGAAAGATCAAGAAGCAGTATATGCATTGCATGAAATATGGCAAGAAAGGACATGTCCTGAAGGAGTGCAAGATAGATAGTTCAAAGATCAAGTATTATAATTGCAATCAGTTCGGGCACATGATGCGGGAGTGTCCAACACCTCAGAAGACCTCTACTCAGGTGGTCCTAGCTTCTGTATTAGACGTAGTACCTAGCTCGAGTGCCCCACTAGTTGCAGATAAGAGAAAGAAGGTCATGATCAAAGATGTGTCAACTTATCTGATTATCTACCCTTTATTTGATATAGAGGCATCACACTCTTTCATTTCTAATAGACTTGTGGATGAGTTACACTTAGACGCTAGCGTAGTTATGGACCCTGTAGTTATACCGAACCCATTTGGAGGATCGACCTATTTGTCTATGGTATGTAGGGATTTGAAGTTATTTATCTTATAGGTCAAGTTCGATTACGATGCTTTTTTCTTATGATTTTCTGGGTTTGGGTTGATATTGGGCTTGGATTGGTTAACTATGTATGGGGCTATCCTAGATTGTGATAGGAAGCTTGTTAGGTTGAGCATGTATAGTGGACATAGCTTGGACGTTTATTGCGATCTCCAAGGATTGAGTTATTTGTATTCATTAGACCTATCACATAACGAGCAATATTCAGTGCTTGTACTTAGAGATTAGCTAGATGTCTTTTTTAAGGTTACTAGTCCCTTACCCCAACGAGAGATCGATTTTTGAATTTACCTTGTAAAGAACGTCAGACTTATTAACTTACCTTTAATGCATATGGCTCCAAAGGAGAGATGTGAGTGGAACAAGCAGGTGAATAAGCTGTTAGAGAAGGGCTTTATTATGAGGAGCATTTCGAAGTGGGGAGCAATGGTTATCTTTTCCACCAAGGTTGATGGTACTATGAGGCTTTGTGTTAATTATAGGGAGCTAAATAAACTGAAAAAGAATAATCAGTATTTACTGCCCTATATAGACGACCTCTTTGATCAGTTGGTTGGAGGAAAGGTGTTCTCATAGCTTGATTTGGCTATCGAATTCTACCAATTGCGTATAGTCGAGGATAGTATCCAGAAGACTACTTTCATACACCCATCAGATTTTATGAGTGGTTAGTCATGCCCTCGCCTACTTTGTTGATTTGATGAGCTGAATTTTCAGAGGTTTGCTTAACAAGTTCATCGTAGTATTTGTGGATGGCATTTTAGTCTATTCGAAGAGAGAGGAGGAGCACAAGTTGCATTTAGAAGAAGTGGTCAATGCACTCTGTGAGCATAAGATGAAGGTGAAGTTTTTGAAGTGCCACTTTTGGCGAGAGGTGGTGTGCTTTTTAGGATACGTTGTCTTCGAAAGTGGGTTGGTGGTCGATCCTAATAAAGTAGCTAAAGTTCAGGATTGTCATGTGCCAAAGAATGCTATAGAAGTGAGGAGTTTCCTTGGTTTAGTGGGGTACTAGTGGAAGTTCTTTAAGGAGTTCGTAATGATCTCTACACCTTTGACCCCCCTTACCAAGAAGAATTTAGTTATCTTGCGGGACATGATGTGTGAGAATGCTTTTTATTAAGTTGAAGGAGGATTGACTAGTGCACCTGATTTGGTATTACCTAATGGTATGCAGACATTTACAGTTTATACCGGCACTTGTGGTATTGGGTTGAGAGCGGTCTTGATGCAAGAAGGAAAAGTGGTGAGCTACGCTAGTTGGCAGTTAAAGGTCCATAAGAGAAACTACCGTACCCATGATCTTAAGTTAGCAACCATTGTCTTTATGCTCAAGTCATGAAGGTATTATCTTTTAAGATAACGGTTTGAGTTGTATAAGTCTCTAAAGTATTTATTCCCCTAAAAGGACTTGAAATTATAGTAGCAGAGGTGGATGAAATTTTTGGCATCATACAATTTTGATATCTCATATACTCCGAGAAAGGGCAATGTGGTGGCCTACACCTTAAGCAGACCGCATGTCGTATTGAGTCCTTTGTTCTTGGAGTGGAAGCATTTGGAGTTCATTTCTATATTTGATTTCTTACTATTATCTGACATTACCTTAGGATTGTTAGCAAATTTGTATGTGTAACCTATACTCATGAAACATATTGTGTCCGTCAGAAGCAGGATAAGGAGCTAGTTGATATTTTAAAAAAGCTTGGATAGGGATAAAATTTACCGTGACATGAAGAGAGTCTTCTACTGGCCCAAAACAAAGAAGCATGTAGTGTAGTATGTAGATCGATATATGATTTATCAAAGGGTAAAGGCAAAATAGAAGAAGCCGAGAGGATTGATGCTGCCCTTGGATATTCCTCAGTGGAAGTGGGAGATCATTTCTATGGATTTGGTCAATGGTTTACTTAGGAGTAGATGAGGGAATGAGAGTATTTGGGTCATAGTCGACCGGCTGATCAAATTTGCTCATTTTATTTCGGTTAAGAGTGCAAGGATGACGACATCTTTGGTGACTCTAAAGGTGAGAGAGGTCATTGAGTTACACGGGGTTTCTACTAGCATCATTAATGATCGAGATCCGCTCTTTACTAGCAAGTTTTGAAGGGGTCTACAGAAGATTTTGGGCACCGATTTGAATTTGAGCATCGCTTATCACCCGTAGACAGATAGACAGACAGAGAGAGTGAATCGAGTATCGAAGGACTTACTTTGGACGTGCATTTTGGACTTTGGGGGCTCTTGTGATGATGATTTACCATTAGTGGAGTTTACCTATAACAACAGCTATCAGGCAAGGATTAGAATGGAACCATTTGAGGCGTTATATGGGAGACCCTATAGATCACCGTCATGTTTGTGAGACACTACGGATAGGATTATTCTTGGATTAGATATGGTGAGGGAGATGTTGGATAAAATATTCTTAATTAGTTGAATAATGAAACCATGTAGGATAGGCATAAATCTTATGCTGACAGGGGACATGAAGTTAGAGTTCGCAGTGGGCGACATGGTGTTCGTGAAAATCTCACCGCTTAGGCACTTTGTGACATTTAGTAGTTTGGGGCTAGCACCAAGGTTTGTAGGACCTTTTTCGATTAGTGGTAGGATAGGGAAGTTGGCATATAAAGTAGAGCTTCCTGAGAAGTTAGTAGGAGTACATGATGTTTTCTAAGTGTCATAGTGCGAAAGTGCTTGCATGATTCAACTACCACGGTCGAATCGAGTCAGCTAGAAGAGGTAGAAGTAGAGAAAGAGTCCACTGTTCACCGTGCAGCTACTTGTATTCTTGAGCATGGTACAAAGCTACTTCACAACAAAGAAATCAAACTTGTTGAAGTCCAATAGGGAGACAATCTAGCAGAAAGTACATAAGAGCCCAAGGAGAAGATTCGAGCTACCCACTACAACTCTTTTCGGTACATTTTCAATTTAAATTTAATAGGTATAAATTACTTATGCATTAAGACTTAGCTTGGTATACCCCTTTAGGTAGAGGTCACTGGATGATAGGAATGGTTGCAAACATGTCATTAGGATATGTTATGAATTATGGATGCTAGTGGATGTATTATTTGGATTGTTTCTTTGCACAGTTAGGAAAATATACTTCTATATAGGACATACTCACATCATTTCTAGTTTATTTTCTTTATCTTATTGAGAATTGTGCATATGGATGCGACATATGGATTAAATGGTTGTCTATACATGTAGAGTTTCAAGTATATTTACTTAGGATGTTGCAAACATCTTGGATACATAGCATGAGCACTTCCATAACAGAAAGTCGACCGGTTATAAGATCACCTACTCTTTGCATTAGTATAGGTTCACATGCATTTCACGCTGGCATATGCATATATTGCATTAGAAATTTTCTAAGGACAATGATTGCCCACGGATGATGGATGAATAAAGGGTTGTTGTAACACCTCGTAAAATCAACCATAAATAAATAAATTGGATAAACTATTTTAAATAAGATAGGGGTAAAGACGAAAATTTTACAAAAGTTGAAATTTTACCTTGAAAGTTATGCCATTGCGTTCGTGGCAAAATCCTGATTAATTTCCATATATAATATGCTGAAAACAGAGCTCAAATGAAGAAGTTATTGGCATTTGAAGTTTTTAGATTTAAATTAATTTAAATAGAATTCAAATAAATGATCAATTCCCAAACTTGAAATTCTAAAGTTAATGGTAATTATATTTGGGGGTTAAGTAAATGCTAAAATTAACATTAACGTTAAATTGCAATTAAGGAAGTAAATAAATTAGACAATTGCAACAAATAAATCAACGTTCTCAAAATAGCATCGGTCGACCCCTGACCCGTGAGTGCGGTTGACCGGTGGACATAGGGTAGCGGCTAGGATTCTCAACAATGAATGTTCCAGATTTCATAGTTTTAAACCAACTTAAATACGATGATTTTGGTGCATTCCATCCACTATAAATAGGAGCCTAGCCCTTTCACTTTTATTCACATAATATTTTGTGAACATTAGCAAAGCTCTGTCAGTTCATCTTTTCATAAATTCAGAAAACTCCATTAAGGTTTCAAGTAAGAAATCATATATGTCTTTGTTTGTTTATAGTTTATTTTCTCAACTTCTTCTCCTCCAAACCCCTAATTTTCTAAATCTAACATATATACAAATACCTTGTTGTATATATCAAAAAGAAGAGATCTGAAAGAAATTATTATAGGTGTATCAAATCTAAGCAGGAGACAAAGTTAAGGAAATATAGTGAGCAGAAATGTTAGTTTTTGTATTTTGTAATTAAAATGTGTAGTTTGGATTTCATATATGCCTTGGGGAGTTATAGATTACAAAAAATCACATTAAATAACCCTCCAAAGCAAAATGTCAATTCTTAGGTTGGAATTTTAATAATTTTGTATTAAAATAATGGAGTTTTGTGGATTTTGCAATATATGTGTTTTACCTTCTATTCCCCTTCTTAACCTTTTTCTTCAGATTTGATTCAGAAATTGTGTGTAAGATATGAATTCTTACATGTGGTTTACACTGTCTATTTCTATAACTGAATAAAAATCCCCTTGTCTAAATTTACATAAAAAGGTGTCGAATAGAGCATAAAACTTATTTAATTGTAAGTTTCCATTATTATTGTTTTATTCCATTATTTTAATATAAAATAAGTTGGAATTGGATTATAAGTACAAGTCTATCGATATGATTTGGGAATATTGAATTTATTGTAAAAATGCTATTGTGAAAATGAGACTTGTATAACATTGAAAGAATTAAAAACGTTAGTTTATGAAGTAATCTCTGCATGTCTAGAAATTAATAGATGTACTGTTATATATATATATATATATATATATATATATATATATTAGCATAAATAACATACAATTTTAACGTATTATTTGCATAGTTAATTAGTTAATAAATATCATTTATATCCTCCTTAGGAAAGTAATTAATTAGGCTAAATAAGAAGGATTTCTTATAAGGCCTAAATAATGAATACAGTAAGATGTGTGATGATACACATGGAGAGTGTTATGAAATATGACTAAGTTATGGGGATGCGAGATTAGTCAAAAGCACATAGAAGTCTTCCCAGTTAATTTGGCTACCAGTAGTGTGACTTTGGGGCTGATGTGAGATATCGCCTATAATAAGTAACTACGAATGGCGTGAGGTTAGTCCTAATTCTGTAGGGTAAATCTATCCAGCTAATCTAGCTATCGGTTACTACAAATAGTCAGACCAATGTAAGATGTCTTCCTTAGAAACAGGTCATAATATGAAGGGCCTGCTTCAGAGAATTGAAGGTATTAAGTGGTTCTTTGAGAGCTTAAATCTTTCCCTTATATGAAGTATTAAATGGTCAGGATTGGGTTTAGGCATGATTGAGGATATCTTAGAAAGGTCCGCTTTAATAGTAAGCATTAAGTGTCCGAAGAGATTCCCATGCAATGTCGACTAGATAGAGACATGTGTGGAGTCCGCCTTGGGAATAGGTATCAAAGGTATTAAGTGACCTAGGTTCTATCTTTTGCATTAGTAAACATTAATAATGATGATTATGGGTTATTAGTTATGGGAAAACCTGCTTCGAGGATTAAAGGTATTAATTGGTTGTTTGAGGGCCCGTCACCTTCCTTTATATGATGTATTAAATAGTTTCGAATATAATTAAAATACGAAAGACATATCCTTACTTAAATTATACCGCCTAAGTAGTGACATAGAAAGGCTTGGGATTTCCTATTCACCAGACATTATTGTTCTGGCTCCCTCCTCATTACAACACAGGTTAGGGAAGGGGACGATGACCGGGATGGAGACGATGATGAGAGGAGCTTGTGGCAGTAGTCTATTTATCTATTTATGCTATTTTCTAATGTACCCATTTAAAGTTAAAAATGTATTTTTGAACAAAATGATGTAATAGTTGTTGTTGACATTATAGTATGGTTTTGTTTGTGACATTTGAAGTTTGAAATAAACTGATAATGTTTATGCTATTTTATTTGATCCTTTCATTGTGAGTTATGAATGGATAGATTAATAACTTTGTGTTGTTCTTTTTACTATCCAATAGCCAGCTTTGGAATGGGTATAAATTTCGATGGACCTTTTTTGGATCGAGATTTAAGCCTATTTCGGGGTAGGTTGTCACATTTGGTATCGGAGTTTAGGTTACCGATCAATGGAGAAAAGTATACTTATGAGTGGTGTATTTGCTATTTTTTAAAAATATTTTTCAAAAAACCCTACTATATATACACACCTATTTGGTAGAGACGCCTAACTCTATAAATTCCAACTATATAAGTAGTTGTGACCATATTTCAAAAGGAGGGGCGAGGCGAATATGAGTTGGAAAACTAAGTAGAGTTAAATTTATACTCATGCTTCGATTACCCATAGGCTAGAGGTCGTAAGGAGTGGACTAAAAAGAGCATGAGCATGACATATGGAAGCACCCTAGAAGATGAATGGTACTTAACTCCTTTAGTCACCTAGACTTCCTTATGATTGTGAACTTATAGGCATAATACCCGTCAATGTTCACATTGGATGTAATTAGAAGATTTTGATAAGTCACCTAATAAATAATATGTATAGAAATGTAAATGGAAAAGGTTGTAACTCCAAATTTAATGTGGAAATAATTATGGAATACATAGGTTGTTAAAAGAATTTAGTAGAGATATAAATGGACTAATTAAAGAGAATGTTAGACAAATTATGGCAAGATAAGGAAGGCATAATAGGTAAAATTAGAATGAACAAATAAATGTCTTCAAGAATTGTCCTTTAGAATTATAACCATTTATTACTGTTAATTGGCATTTATAGAAATAGCAAATAGCGTGTTACATAGTAGTTAAATATTATAAGACAAAATATTTGTTAACATCCAGAGGAAAGATGTGAAGAGTGAAACATGCTTCCATAAGAAGGTATACGTTAATCACCACAAAAAGATAACCATATCTTTAAAGGTTAAGTAGGAAAGTTCAAAAGGAGAAGCAATTAAATTCAATTACTAAAGCTAACCATATGAGAAAGAATTTTATAAAAATATTTTCTAAGAATTCCTTTAAATGTTTTGAAATGTCTTTTTGAAGGATTATTAGATGAAAATCTTATGTATCATAAGTTGAATTTTTTTGAAAGAAAGTGATTTTAGTCGGGTTTGAAAATATGCCACGAATTTTTTTGTAAAAAGTTTAAAAAGAGGATATAATTTTAAAAGTAATGGAACATTTTTATTAAAAAAACGGTGGGTAAACTTTATAAAAAGAAAATTGTAATTTTGGTGATTTAAAGAGTTGAAAAAAGGAGTTTTTCGTTTTTGAAATTTTAAGTGGTTGAGTTAAACAGTTTTCAATTTCTAGATTCTTCTTTTTTGGAATAAATAGGGCATATGTTGGATCCGATAATTTTTCTCACTTTATAAATTTGGAAGTTGTTATTTCGAAAGAGCGAAGTAATTTGAAAATTCATAATTTATAAATTAGTTGCGGTTAAAAGTTCTAACTTAAAAGGGATTTTTGCCATTTTAAATTCTTTGTTTAAAATTTATTAAGCCAAAAAGTTTTTGGTCTAAAGATTTAAGATAAAGGGATTTTTCATTTTTGAAATAAATGTAAAGTAAAATGAATGTTAGACTTGATAATTTTTCCTACCTTATAAAATTAGAAGTTCCTTTACTTAAAATTCATTTAAAAGGGTTATAAATGGAAACGACAGTTGATTGAAATAAGATAGAAAGAATGGAAGGTTAAGAATGCTCGATAAGATATGTAAGTGGAATATTCCCATATAAGGATCGTGAAGAATAATCGCTGAGATAGATAGTAACGACTAGGGATTTATATAAAGTACGATTAGTGATCTAGTTAGAAATAATATAAGAAGAAAATTATAGAATGGAAGATATCATTGTTTACTTCGCTTTTTGTTGTTTAAAGTAATACAAGATGTTGTTGTAAAATTAAAACAAATGATTATTTGGTGTGATGATTGAGTTTTTGAATGTTTTGGGTTCAGAGCCCTACTTCAAAAGAAATGAATCATTGTTATAGGTAGCAAGTAAGAAGGGAAATTTCTCACGGTTCCTTTTTGAAACCAAGCAACTTTTCAATGTTATGAATGAAAAGTCCAACTTTTAAAAGAATAAATCTTAGATGTAGAAAGTATTTGAGAAGGAAAATTATTTTACTCCTTTTTGAAACCAAGCAATATTGAATTTTTACTAAAGGTTTCTAAGTTTATATTTCCAAAGATAAAGATTTTGGATTTGGCACTTCACGGTTTTGAAATTTTAGTTTCATAAGAAATGGTGGGAGCTAAACCAACTTTTTTAATACGGTGTAGATAAAGATTACTACCTAGACAAGATAGATTAAAACTTTTAGTATATGAATAAAATGGGAATACATATGTACAACATAATCTGGAAATTTGAAATCAGTCCCAAACCTTTATTTGTAGAAGGTGGTAAAGTTGTTAGGGTATTCCAGATCTGTAACTGGATTGTAAATTAGGTTGCCCTTGGAATGTAAATTTCTATGTTTTGATTTTGGAGTGGTTTCTGTGAAATTTTTATAAGTTATCCAGTTCCAAAATATGTATAAATGCGCATTGGTTGAATTAACAAGGGTTGTACCAAAAAGGAAAAGAGACATGTAAGATATGGATATTCTTTCCGTAGTTTATACTGTTTGTTTCAATAAAAGAAAGAAATGATCCCCTATAATCTTAAACAAAGAAAATATCTCATTTGAGATTAACTTATGGAAAATTATAAGGACAATCCTTTTTAGAATGATAGCTCCAATAAATTAAAAATGTGAAAATAAGTGTTCTAGTTTAGAAATTAGTAGTTAAAAATATACATACCTGCATAACCGCACTTAACAAATAAAAATAAAAGTAAATATATAAATAGCATAGTTTATGATTATATACGTATTAGTTGGTAATTGACAGATTAAGACATATGGGCATTGATTACAAATTTCATGGGCAATAATTTGTAATTAAAGAGAGTTAAAAGGGATTAAATAGGGATTGATTAAGGAAATTTAATATGACATTTATGGAAGAATTGAATTGTAGTAATAATTGGATTTGAAAATTGTAAAAGTTTAAAGGAATTAAATGAGGACTGAATAAAAATGGTCCAATTTTGGTCAATTACTATGGATATATTAACTTAAGTAATCAAGGGACCGCATTTATTATAAATGAAGAAGGAAAAATTAAGGAAAGTAGCAATAGTGGAATGACATATTAGGAATGTCCATCTTAGTTTAATAAGAAATGTCAAAACCTCAACATTATTTACACCAGCTGATGATAAATGACAACTTTTAGTTAAAAAATTCTTTTAGAATTTTTAGGTTGTAACCGCTAGTTGTCTCCCTTATTTATTGGAAAAACATACAAAGTGGTATAAGATATGTCCATTTTTCATCACTGTGTTGATTTTATGAATGGTATTGAAATGCTTGATAAATATATGTGTATTGAGAAGCTATATAAATAAAGGAATTTTACAGGGACAGTTAACAAGCGGTTAACCGTAGATAATACTTGAAGTTGATGAGGGAATTAATTTAGCAACTAGAAATAAAGAATGCTCCAATCCCAAAAAAATTAAGATTTTAGGTGAAATAAATTCTAGCTTGTAGAATGTCACCATTCAAGAAGAGATAAAATGTATAGGGATGTGAAGCGAATTCCTATTGGACAAAGATGAAGAAGAAGGTAGCATAATTTTCCATTAGGAGCAATAAGACCGCAACGTCTCTAATACAGATTTTTATCAAGAAGGTTAGCATCCTTAGTGATAGGAATCCATTAATTACTAAAGAATTTGGGAGGATATTGTAAACATCTTTAGGAACTTCACTGAATTTTAGCACTGCTTACCATCCACAGACCAACAGACAATCTGGAAGAGTGAATAGGACCTTGTAGAATATGTTGAAGAGCTTGCATCATGGACTTTGGAAGACACTAGTAGAAACACGTACCCATGCAAATCGCCAGACTATTGATGGGGAACCATTGACAAAATCCTACTTGGAGCAGATTTAATTTGTGAGACTTCGAAAAGATAGAGTTGATTAGACAATAATTTAAAAAATCAGCAAAAGTCGGAATTGAGATTTGTTAGGCCTTTCCAAAATTTGGGAAAATACGAAAACTTTCATATCATGTGGAGCTACTGGATAAGTTGGCAGAAGTCTATGACATTTTTCACATTTCACATTTTAGGAAATGCCTTCATAACGCAGCAATTGTGGTAGAGCCTAATCAATTGGGTGATATCAGGATGGAACTAATATCATCCTATACCACTACACACATTATGAAGCACGAGACTAGAAAGCTCCACAACAAAGGAATTAGGTTGGTTTGAGTACAATAGGAAGAAAATCTGATGGAAATCATAGGGATTTCTTGTCCTAAGCTTTACACTGGTAAATTTTATCTTAAAAATTTGGTTGCATCATGGTTGCTACGTTAGATGGTAGAAGATGGTTGTTACACTTTTCATTATTACTTTGTACTCATGTAGAAATTTTTGCATGTTTAGGGTGTTTGCTTACGAACTTATGTGTCACGATCGCATAGTCACGCTAGGATTAAGCTCACTTATAGTATGTCAGCAATACATAATCACATTACACTTTTGATTGAGTATATAGTTGTGTATATTACTTGGTTTTATAACATGGATGTTTATTGCGTGTTACATAGTTTGCCCCATGGGAAGATTTCAGGGATGAAATCCTTTTAAGGTAGGGAGAATATAACACACCACAAAATCAATTATAAATAAATAAATTGGATTAACTTAAATAAGATAGGTAAAAATTTGAAATTTTACAAAATTTGGAATTTGACCGCGAAATTTAGGTCGCTGCGTTCATGGTGAAATTCTGATCAATTTCCATGTATAAAATGGTGAAAAGGAAGCTCAAACGAAGAAGTTATGGGAATTTGACGTTTTCGGGTATAAAATAATTTAAATACAATTCAAATTCAAATAAATAAATAATTCCTAAATTTGATTTTCAAAAGTTAACGATAATTATACTTGGGGGTTAAGTAAATGTTAAAATTAACGTTAACGCTAGATTGCAGCTGAGGAAGAATATAAATTAGACAACAACTACAAATTAGACAACAATAACAAATAAATCAGGTGAGATAGTTACACATATTCGTAATATGAGATGTAGTCCTATATGGGAAAATTAGATAACCCAATGTTCAGTAGCTCTAACAGCGATGGCCGATCATAGTTATTGAGGTTCGATCCGTAGTTCGATCCTTGGAGGATCCTACACCACTAGCTAGTGTAGGTGTTTATTAAATAAAAACCCTTAAGTGAAAGACCTTAGGAATACACGGAAAATTATAGAGCACCCTAGGTCACATAGAGTAGAATTAAAGTCAATGTCTAATCCACCCTTTTCCTTTCTTTTCCCTACCACAGAAGTACATGGCAACTAGTGATTGGCCCGATTTCAGTAAGTGAGAGGTGTGATCATTAGAAGAGTTGCTTATCTTTTCATTTCCTCTCCATATAGCTGTCTATCTTATCGGTACTTACTATTTTATCAGATTTTGCGTTGTATTTCTGTATACACTGTATTTCACTACTAACTGTTTTCTCGGACTGTGTTTTGAGATATTTTATGAGATTTTTATTTTCTATATTTATATTCTACTTCTTCTGCTATGAGTTCTAATAGTGTAGTATATCTTAGATAATATATGTTTATTCTTAGTCTCTATAATGTTATAAAAAGCCGATAGCTCATACTTCTTGGCACCGAACGCAAGTCGAAATCACCCTAAGTTTTGGATTGGTGTGTGAGAGGTGGGGGTTATCACAAAAGGTATCCATGTTATCTCAAAGTAGTGCATATGTAAGATTGCTCCTTCCATGCCCATTGATCTGTTATCGGACAGTAAATTCCCTATGATACATCGCTCACTACTTCCGACGAGTTATATACTGGAAAATCTCAGGCAAATCATTCCATAGTTATCCAGCAACTGTTAGTACGCATCCTCTTGGTGCCTCCAATAATCATGAGTGAGTAATACACTACCGAATATTTAGAGTACGTACTTTGGTCTTAAGGTTGCATCAATATCCTAACCCCAAACATCTTAACTAGAAACATTTAAAATTATATGCTATTTAATATTGTGATAATTTTCTTGTGATTACACATAACATATCATTTAAGAATTTTCTATTAAATATATTAAAATTAATTATCTATCAAATATGTCCTAAGTATCATCTTAGTTGATGATAACACACAAAATTGTTCTGACTCCCTACTTTTACTAGGTAAATAGCTCATCTTTAGTGTTGTAATCCTTTAGCAAATCAAATATATGAAGTTTAAACATTATCTAATGGTAACTGAGTTTATTCCCTTACATGATTCACATGACACCCAGGTTTCTATTCTCATACATGTTGCTCATTCTCTTATTGCATAAATATGTATATAATTAAATTATATACATATACATACATACATACATATATATATATATATATATTGATAGGGTTAGGAGTACAACCTAGGGGTAATAATGTAATTTGTTACATATATCTTACTCGATAACCAATCTTGTTCGAAACATAATGTGTTTTCTATCATATACTTGATATAAGGTGTTATATTAATTAATGCACTTAATTAAAAGTATATTTAATAGAAAATCCATAAATGATTCGGTTTTTGATAATAATTTCAAAGTGTTGTAATCAAAAGTAATTTATTATAATAAAATTAAATATACCTTTAAATATTCCTGGTCAGGATATATAGAAACTGGATATCGATACATCCTTTGAGACTAGAGTACTTAATGCTCTAGAAATGTTGGACAGTGTATTATTCATAGCTTCTTGGGGCGCCAAGGGGTTGTGTACTCATCAGATAAGTGTGGAATGACCCATTCGATAGTTTTCTCTTGGTTAGTATAACTAGCGTTAAACGAAAAATATCTATGTGACAATATTACACAGATCTCTTCACTTGAGATACTATTGATCTTCAACGTGGAAGGTCCACTTTAATTATAGTTAAATTATGGCATGTATTTCATCAAACGACTATAGTTGGGTTGAGTAGAAGCATTGGAAGTGAAACACTATTTAAAAGAGGATTCGTCTCTTCAGTTATATGAGGTTAGTATCACGGTCAGCTGAAGTCAACCTAAAGTCAAAGTCTCTGGCTAGAACAATTCGGTTAATAATAATTGTTATTATTAAACCAAGGACTTTGTGTTGATTATAGAGTTGAATATGGATAATATTGAAATTTTGACCATTACCAAAGTCTATAAGTCCAAAGTTATATAGTTTTGACGAAGATAATAGTCGCAACCGGGTAACACTTAACAAAGTAAACACATAGATTTTCCCAAAACTAAGAAAGCGATAAATTTGACCAAAATGTCACACTACCTACTAACTGATATGTGAACATTAAGATTTGAATAATTCGATATTGATCGTTGATCAAATTTACACTTAACGAGCCATACAATCGAAACGATGAATATTCCTTTGACCAAATGATTTTCTTAATTTGTAATTATAACAGCCCTTTTTTCTACACCGTATATATTAATAAATTTTATTAAAATGAAAAGTGGTTTATGAAAAGTGGTTTACATTCGAATTCTGATGATTATATTTTCTTAATAGATTTTTAGTTAATTAAATTCTGGTTAATAAAAGATTTTGTTGTAATAAGTTGAATTAAACCAACAAATTCTTTTCGAAATATTTGTTGAAATCAAATAAAATGTTTAATAAATATAAACTATAAGTTATAAATAATTTTTATATGGTTGAAATATTGAAGAATAAATTTATTGTAATAGAAGAATGATTGATTAAATAAAAATAAGCGAGTGTCGAATTGAATAAAAATTGTCAGTTTTCAAGATGTAATTTTTAAAATGAGGTATCAATTTATAATAGATTAAAATTTATGCAAAGACTAAAATTCAAATTTAAATGCATTAGGAATTAACTAAAATTAAAATTGGATTGAAACTGGCTCAAAGCAATCTCAACCCAAAACCCATTCATTTATGTCCTTACTTTTGGAAACTTCCATTTGCTTCCAGATTAAGCCCAAACATGTTTCCTTTTATTTGATTTAGCCATAGTTATCCCAAAGGGATTCACACTAAAATTAGAATTTGCGAATATTAAAAAATTGTTACGAGTTATCGTTGGTTGCAGACGGCTTTGGATGGTCACGATTGGTGATGGGCAACAATGTCGATCACGACTAAGGTATGGGGCGCAAGGTTAGTCAATCTCAATATGGAACCTAAAGCACGACCTGTTGTGTGTGTGTGTGTTCAGTATTTTTGCATCGATCATTTGAGGTGCCTGATGTACAACAGAAGCATGGTGACATGGGATCGTCGATTGGAAAGCAACAAGAATAAGCAGGGAGCGGCGACATGGTTGAGCATCGAAGAGATGGGTTGAAAGTGCGAGTGAAAGGTGGAGTATTAGTGATGTTGCTGACTAGAAGGAGGAAATGTAGGAACAGTCGTTGTGAGCGCAACGTTGGTAAACATAAACATTGTTCTAGGCTTGGCTGCATGTGAATTCGACGGAGCAAATTATTTGGAGTCATGTTCGATTCTTGCATTCGCCGTTCCGGTGAGTAATCTCACTTACAACTATGTCTTATTCATTTTAATTGACGCGTAATCTCCATTATATTTGTTTGATTTTCTTGGTTTAATGGATGGTTCATTTATTATGTGAAATTAATTGTTTGTTGATGGTTGACGTTGTTTGAATTAGATGAAATTGTGTTGCGAATTATGATTTAATTGTTGCTACGATGGTTATTGTCAGATGGTTGATTTACGGTGTTTGAGCAGCAATTAGATATTTGTAAATAATCGAATGATATTAGAAATTGTGGAAAAAGAGGTAAATGAATTGAAAATTGTAAATTTGAATCAAATAAATTACTTTAAAAGTAAATGGTGAATTTTGGAATGACGTTTCATTTAATATTGAGATTATCGGATTAATAGAAAATTTGAAAGTGGAATAATTTTGGAAAATATATGGGTGGAATAATTTCGAAGATTTTGTGAATTAATTTTTTTGGTAAATGACGATTTTTAGAAATTCTATCAATAAGTGAATTTTCAAAGGGATAATTATTTGTATATCATTGATTATAAAAATATTTGAAGCACGTTTATAAAATGGAAGTTGACATTATAGTTTTAAAAATAATGAATTACTTGAATTTAATAGATTGAATTTTAAAAAGTGATACTTTGTAGTAATTGCAAGATGATTGCAATTTATTTTATTTAATTCAATAAAAAATTTCATTTATGAGGATTTAACAAGAAGTCGATTTTTGGTGTAATATATATTATCAGTTTTGGTAGATTAATAGCTTAAAACGATGTGTTTGAAATAAATGTGGATTTTAAAGTGGTAGATTTGAATTTGCAATATTTTATGGATTGATGATATTTTTTGAATTTGAAATTTTAAAGGTAATTGGAAGATATAAATTCCTTTAAAGCATTTCTATATTATTAAAGAAGGAGATTTAAAGTGAAAGTATTTTAAGATTATAAAATTAAGCAGCGAGTTCGAATAGTGGTTTCTTCAAAATGAAACTAGTTTATTTTGAAGTGTGGATTTGAAATTAGATAAGAGAATCAAAATTATTATTTCAAAAGAGAAGGAAATAAATAAAAGAGATGTTTAGTGATTAAATTTAAAAGGGAGGAAAAAAAATGGAGTGAAATACATTGAAATGAGAATCTTCATTTCTTTAAATACTGATTAAATAATATACCGATGTATGTATGGGTGGTTGTTGATTTGTTTGTTACGAATGAGATGGAGTTAAATTACATGTTGTGTTGAGAATTGTAAAGTAATAAAATAAATAACAATGAATTGAAGAATGATTTAAGCGAGAGTGAATTAATAAGCGAAGTGGAAATTTAATTAATATTGATTAGTTAAGGATGTTGTGTATATGATTTTATTTCACTGGGCGCTATGGGATGTCCATGTAGGGTATATTTATATACTCAAAACAGGTATAACGTTGGATAATTCTTTGAAGACTGAGTACTTGATATTTGGATATCAGTGAATTATTATACATTATACACAAATATTAATCGATATTAACTAGATTTTTGACTTTACATGAAATGTAAATTATATCATTTCTTATTTTAAAGAGGGAATACGATTATCTCCGCTTTTGAGTGAACGAGGAGTACGAAGTCCCTTATGTAGATGTGACAGCCATAAGTTTCTGCTAGCCCATCCTAGCTTGACCGACCATGTGGTAGCTCCTTGATGGTTGGGGCAACATGGTTCCCTAGTCGGATGGTCATGGTATGCTGCCCGAGCCAAGGGGACAAAAACAAAATGAGGCAAGGAGGTTGACGATTGGAGCAAGGAGCGAGGAGGCGAGGAAGTGAGAAGGAAACGTGCTTTTGTTGTGCAGCAAAAGACTAGTAAGACCCTCAAAAAAATTTGCGAGTAGGGTCTCCCTTTGCATCTAAGAAGCTATCAGGCTCAAGTGTAAACTTGGTTTCTGGCAGTAACAATAACAACAACACATATAATAGCAATAACAGTAATGAAAATAAAACGAATACATTTAATATTACTAAATAAATATGAATGAATTGGTGTTTGATGTGTCCTATATGGTGTGTGCGATGTTTGCAATGTATGCTGTGTAAGATGTGCGATGTGTGCAATCTATGATGTGTAGATGCGTGCGATGTATGCTATATGCGATGTGTGATGCGTGCAATGGATGTTTGATGTATGTTGTGTGATGTGTATGATAGTGCCTTGATGTTTGATGGATGTTTTGATGTTTGACGGGTATGGACGTTGTTTGATATGTTGGGGATGTTTTATTATTCCTTTGGTTGAATTTCTTTATTATGTTGTGGATGTGTTATTCCTTGAGATATCGTTTGTATTCTCATCGTTGAATTTAGACATAGTATGAACCATTTATTATTTGTATACCCGAGTCGGTCTTAGACGTTTTAGGTCTAAAGATGATATGACCAGGTTTGCTTATTGGGCTTAGTTGAAGGCTATATTACTAGATGTATTGTATATTATGTATTTGGACTCATGTATGTATATGATGTTGGATTAGATGTATTGGATCTATCTTGTATAATTATTTGAGATTTAGGTGGAATTTGACTTATTTTTTATCCCACTCAGACAGATGTGATGTATTATATTTTTATCGATGCGTTGATGACTCTGCATTCTTTATGATTTATTTTATATTGTGCATTCTTCTATCCTCGGGCAACATACGTATTTATTGCTTTGTACTGAGACTGTTTATATCAAGGTGAGTGATTTTTATATTATGTGATGTATTCAGTGTTGGTCCAAGGGAATATTCACCTGTGTACCATCCACATCGCCTCATTATATATATTACTCCATAATTTTATTTAGTAATACTCCTAGGTAATATGGATATAAAGGTAACGTGTTACAGTAACTGTTATGAATTAGCTAAACTAACTGTTTTGAACAAATATTATTAAATATATTTATAATAATTATAAATATATTAATCGATCTACGATATTGATACGCGTTAAATTTGGATTTAATTGCGGAATATTTTATTTGGGTATTAAATGGGTTCGAATCCCATGTGGGGTGCTGAATAATTCAACAATAATAGGGCATGGAGGCAGCCAAATGATGGGATAGATAGGCTAGGATTGAGTGGATAAGAGGAAAGAAAGAGTAAGAAAGAAACATGGATCTTGATCCTAACTTCTATAATCATTCCTCCTCCGTATAAGAATTTAGCCCCACTCACTTTCGATATTTTGAAGCCTCCATCTTAGCCTACCTCTGGCCAAAATCTAATGCTCCTATTTCTCCTTTTTCAAAGTCAAATTAAGGTGTACTTACGGGCATTAGAGACAAGGTATATTCTTGATAATTTACGAATATTAATATTTACATGTAATGTTTATGTCATATATATTATACTATTAATTAAGTGATGATTTCAATATATAAATATATCGTCATAGTCAAACTGGTTGTATGTTTTTATATTTATATATGAAAAATTGTCATGTATACTATGTGCAACTCGGCTCAAATAAAAAGAATAATTTTTTATTTTAAATAATTCATATACAATGTTTATATATATGTATACATATATATATATATAGAGAGAGAGTTTATAATATAAATACTACATCACGCTTTACACAAAACATGGTTATATAATATTTCTATAAAGTTTATAAGTATAATATTTTTCGAAAAAAAATCATATACGTGTTATTATTAATTAAATAATATTTAAATCAATTAATAATATAGATTAATTATGTTAATATACATTATAAATTATGTTTTTTATTTTATAAAATTTAATTACTATAGAACCTACTCTAGGCCAAAAATAAAAAAAACATTTTTTTATAATTTAAAATAGTTAAATACAAGCAAAGAATTAGAAATTTAATTGGAAACTTAAAATTCAAAATAAGTTTTGAAAATATTTTTTTATTAATTTCTTAAAATATCTGTACGAATATTTTCAATAAAAGATATTTTAAAATTAGAAAAATATTCATTTGCGTCCTACGCATGAACAAATAAATACATAATTATTATAAACATATTTTGTATATTTTACAAGTATTGATCTAAATTTATTATTATATATACATATATATAAATATTTAATATGTGTGTGTATATATATGTTTAAAAAAATATTTATACACATAATATTTTCGGCTTTGTAAAAAGTATTTTTAATTTAATATAATATATAGATGATTTAAATATATTTATAACTATATAAATATATACAATGTTAATATTTCATACTCTTGTTTATAAATGTATATACATATATATATATATATATTCAAAATTAATTAAATAAAAAATATAATATATATATGTATGAATGTATGTATTTGTAACATTATATATATATATAAGTATATAAACACATATTTGGACAATATATTTGTATATTGGATGAGCTAACATGCCCGTTGCGATGTAAATCATAGATTCTATACACTGATATGTTATACCTTGCACGCGATAATATGTTACACATGCACATACATACATACATATATATATATATATATGTGCATTTAATACACGTATTATGTAAAATACAGCGTTGAATTAAATAATGTAAAATCAATTTATAAATTTAAATAACATAAAGATATTATTTAAAAGAAAATTAGAAATGTTGTAGACAAATTAGACTTTATAGGTCCAATAAAGATTCAAAACAGTAAAAAAAAAAATTCACTCTTTACTTCCATTATGGGCTGGTCCAGTTCGAACAACAGTAATAGAGTCCTATAGCCTATGAGGTCTAAATTAAGCATATTAGGGCTAACTAATTAAGCTTACTACTCATTTAGTAGGGTGTCCAAGAAAGGTAGTGTCTAGACTGAACTGTTGGGTAATCGAGTACTCTATATCTTACCTAGCTACTGGCCTGGCCCGTATAGTTATGTGAGCCCAAAAGTTGACCTTAATAGAAAAGGCCTAATTTTAATTAGGCCTTAATTTCTGAATTATTTTGAATTCAAAATAAAAGTTTTAGTAAAAGTTAAATTAGAAATAAAAAACATATTATAAAAGTAATAGTATAATTTTCCAAAAATGCTTAAAAGTTTTATAAAATTAATTTCAAATATATTATTTATTAATAAGATTAATTAAATAAATTTATTAATAAATAAGTTGATTAATTATACACACACACACACATGTATAATGTATATGTAACATATGGTATGTTATCTTGAATATCTTAAGACAATATGAGTAAAAATGTGGGTATAAAAGAATTTTCAAAATTAATAAATGTTAATTAAAATTGTTCGATTAAATAAATTAATTAAAAGTTAATTAATAAATTAAAATACATATATATGAAGCATGGATGTATTACTATAATTGTAGTAGTATATATATTCAACATAATTTGTTATAGTTGAATAATATAATAATCAATTAAAGTATTAATTATAATTAATTTAATTTATTAAATGATTAATATAATATTATACATAAGAATATTATATAAGTATATCAAATTATAAAAGTTATATATTAAAATTTATATAAATGTATAGTAAAAGGTGAATCAGTAAGAAACCCAAATTGGACCTAATGGATAAACACATATATGTATACCGTGATTTTCGATGTGTCCGACACTTGAATCACGAGGATATTTCATAAGAAATATATTATTCCATAAGTAGATATCACTCAATTAAATATATTAAAGATTATGAATCCTTAAAATAAAGTTGTCCTTTACCATTTATGTATTAGTGGATTACGTGCATACTCCTTAGTTGTTGAGCTTTCCATAAGCTAAGGGTGTTATGTGTATACTATTAATATATAGACCAGACGAGGTAAGATATTTATGCATATTTGTTGAACTTTCCTCAAGGTTTGTATAGTATACTTAGGACGCCGCAAAATGGTCGGTATGAATGAATAATCTCTCTTTATTTCTTGAACTTTCCTTAAGGTAAAAATGAGATCAGGACAAGGATCACAAGGTTAGGTGTTGTATATGATACAATCGGTAAGGAGTTATCCATCGTTTATAAGAGTATGATTTGTTGAGCTTTCCTTAAAGTTAGGATCCCAAGATATATGAGTCCTAACACCTACTAGTGAAGTCAAAAGAATTCTATGTTTTGTCTTAGGGTTCGGAGAAACATAAAAGACAAGTGGGGGCTTCCATGAGAAAAATGAAATGGTAATATTTAACCCTTCTAATATTATAAAAACATCTATTATGTATAATAAAATAGCCTACTTCGATAAGTTTATGCATTAAATTGTAAAACATTTATCAATCAAAATATACAATGGCACTAAATTAAATATTGACAAAAAATATTAAATATACCTACCAATAAATATTTACATCTTGACCAATGCAATTGCATGATTATACAGCCACTAAATATGGTCGTAACTTGGCCACTTACAAGTTTATTTTCCTAAGACTATGTATTATCTTCAACGAGTTTCTAGCTCTAAAGCAATATAAGGATATGGATATTTGATCCATATACGATCATATATAATTGTTATAAGGTAAATGGTCACATTTATAATGTACGAAACTATTATGAAAATAGTTCATTGAAATAAGCAAGTAAACTGTAGAATGAGATTGTGTATTCAATACGATTGATTACAATAACGATCTTGTTGTGTTAAATGTAACACGGGACTAAAGGCTACAAGATAGATCTAAGAATTCGATCAGCGAGATATCAGTTTAATCAATTTACGTAAAGTGCAATTTATTTGATGTCCTTAAAAGTTAGGATGACCAATGCACTTTTGTAGAGAATTCTTTATGATATTGTGGTAAGGATTCTCTTTGAATGGTTTGACCATAGAAGGGAAATTGGATGTATAAGAGTGGATGTAATCTAAGGCACAGTTGGCATGAAGAGAGTAGATTGTCATTTCTATTTCACAAAAAAAAATTAGAAACGAAAATTGTAAAGTGATAGTTTATACTTAATATTAGAATAATAAAGTGGAAAATAGGCACAAGGACAAATTTTCATAAAAATTTAGGCTGAAGGACAACAAGTTTCATTTTTGGGCTGAAGCACAAACTTTGGAAGAAAATTAGGCTGAAGGACAATGCTAAATACAACTAGCATTTTGTACAATGTAAAACTGGATATAATGCAAGTTATAATTAGCATTTTGTATAGTGTTTACACTGTACAAAATGCTAGTTGCATTTAGCATTGTCCTTCAGCCTAATTTTCTTTCAAAGTTTGTCCTTCAGTCCAAAAATGAAATTTCGTGTCCTTCAGCCTAAAATTTTCTCAAAGTTTGTCCTTGTGCCTAATTCCCTCAATAATAAATATGATTTTTATTCCAAAATGTATTTTTGCGTAGAAAATTGTTCTGTATAAGATTTTATTTGAATTTAAGATGCTTGATCTGAAAATTTGTAACTGTAAACCAGTTACAGTAAATGAAACAAATAATTTTTATTAAGTGGTTTAAAGGAGCTTCATATTTCATATGTAAGAGAAAAAATATTAGAGCATGCCGTATAATACTTATTGGTTGCATCAAGTTGCGAAAATTATTTTCATAAAATGTACCGAACATTATTTATGAAATAATAATTATTTTTTGGTATGGACTAAAAAATAGACATAGTTTTATTTTAATAAGAATATTATGAATACTTGTTATAAAATAAAACTATAATAATGGTATTTGTGATGCATTGGAAATTACAGAAGTATCTGAAATTATCTTCAATTATTTTGGAATATAGACTAAGACATATTCTTGAGAAATAATTATTTGATTATATGATTATGAATTATATGCCATCGGTTAATTATATCTAAAATAATTAAGCTCTATGCACCCATTTAGTGGAAGCGTGAAAAGAGTTAATGAACTCTTTGGATTGATACATGTAGATGTATGCAATCGTAAGTCTGTTAATACCAAATGGTTTTACATACTTCGCCATATTCACCGATGAGTTATCATAGATATGAACTTGTGTATTTGATACACATGGACAAGTCTATGATAAGCTCATAGAATATAAAATAAAAGTAAATAATATAATATGCAACATAAATGATTCAGTTTGATCAAACCATCGAGTATATTGGAAAGAGTTCTGTATGTACCTAATATGAATAAAGCTTTAGTCTCAAAGGTCACTCCATCCTATAATACATAATGATGTATTATAAGGAACAATCGACTTTGTTGGACAAAAAACTATTAATGATGAGTGAACTTGAGTTAAGTTCTTTATACAAGGTATGTGCTTATGAATAGTATACAAGATTAAAATTAATATCATCCAAAGAATGTTTTATAGACCATACAAAATTAGGGTTTATAAGAAACCCCGACATATAGTAGGCCAAGGAGTTAGCAGATAGTTCAAGTCGAAAGACTGCACGTAATAATTATATTAAAGGATCTTGTATGAATTGTACCAAAAGAATTTTGGAAACGATGGTCATTAGATGACTAATTTATGTTGTGAACAAAATATATGAACTAATGCAAAATAAGATTTACATTAGGCAATATATAAAATGTTTACGAATGCCTATTCCATAGCACTTTTAAACAATTGTTGTTTCAAGAAAATACCAATTTTATACCGAAGGAATTTCTTTGAGAAATTATTGGTATAAAATGAATTTAGATATGGTATAAGAATAAAATTTCTTATAAGGGATGAAATGAAATTGACCGAACATAAATGAACATAACATATTAGAACGTCTAATGAGTATTACTATACATTAAAGACCAACTACGAGTTTCTTATCAATGTCAAGAATAAATTATCATCAGTTGTTTAATACAACCATTAAGAGTATTGACTCTATATTATGGTGTGATGCACAATCCAAAATAAACTCAAAGTACATTATCAAAATATGATTTTGATATTTATGTGGATACGATCTATTGGCCGCAAATATGTCTTTAAGAGAAAGACAATTGCAGTAGGAATATCTGAGCCACATTAATAAGAATAATACCATGAATTTCAACTGTTGAAATTACATAACAGTTCGTCAGTCGATATGCTCAAGTTAGTTCGGATTTTACTCACAAAATTATGGCCTAGTATGACTTTATGTTTTGGTACATATGTATTATGACCGAAATTCTAAATAATGATTTATAGTAAACTTTTTACACATAATAACCAAAGTATCTTGAAGTCAATGGGAGTGATATTGAGTTTATGAAATTTTGGAGATCCAAGAATAGATACAAAAGTGTCATTCGATAGATATCAAAATTAAGCAACTATTTTGATAGAAATATCAAATAGTATGGCTATCAGTCAAAATGCAGAGGAAGCGTGTGCTCGTAAGATAAAATGTTAAAAGGTAACAAAAGCACTTTTAAACCAAAAGTGATAACACACTACTGATTGTTAAGGATCTACTTGTGCTAAAATCAGCTTTAGGTGTTTTACATCGAATTTGTGAATGACGTCCTTTATAGCAAGTATAAAAGATATTGGGAATGTCCTAAGTGATATGAAAGGACCCCTTATTAAAATGTTTAATACAGAAAATTTAAGACGAATTCCTTATGCAATGATAATAGGAACTATCATACATGTTATGTGGTCTACGATATCGTGATTCATTTTTATATTTGACACATGAAGCATGTATCAAATCCAAATAGATATCACTAAATGGTTGTTTGATGTATTCTCATGTATTTGTGAAATACTAAAGAATTGTTTCCAAAAACAACAGATTTCTTATGAAGGAATGTTCGGACTCGAACTTCATATATGATATTGGGTATAATATGTGTTAACCTGTTTTTAGCCAAATAAATTTCAACAGGGATTAGATGGCCAAAATGAAGACAAGATGATTCAAGAACTTAGAATCATGTTTAGAAAGGCAAAAGAATCGTATTTAAAAAGTTTGAAGGAAAATTAAGCTACATAGACTGCTCGGTACCGAGAGGATTTTTTTTCTTCTACTTTGGCCACCTAAAGGTCTTGTACTACGAGTACTACCTCAAGCTATCATCATCAAGTGCTTCTTTCAGGAAAAAACAAGAAATACCAAGGACTTTAGAGAAGAAAGCAGAAAAAGACAAGCGCTGTCAGGTGAATCATCAAAAAGAACTTAATCTTCAGGAAAAAAGAGCTTATAATACATTGAATTAGAGGTGGAGGGGAGAAACAGATTAGATAAAGGACTTTCACCTAGAAAAAACAACTTGGTACCGATTAGAACCTCCTGGTGTCGAAAGGTTTTTGTTAGAAATTGGGCCTATCGTGTTCCCTTCTACACATTTGGACTTGCATCTGGACTTCATTCTACGTAGGCTCCTAAGTTTAATGGCGAGTTTCTCTATAAATATCAGCCCTACAACAACTGAAGAGTGGATTCACACTCTGCATCTTTTTCCCTCTTATCTTCTTCCCCAAATATACTCTAGAAAGTTCATTGTAAATTTGAGACCCACTATACTATGGTCAGGTCTGATAAAATTAGTTGTAATCCAAAGAGATAACTTCTAATAACAAAGATTAAAGCGGAAGTAGGATGGAGAATTTGCCGAACCATTATAATGCGTCATTTTTCCGCTTTAAACTTTATTTCATTAGATTTGGTGCTTTTAATTAATCCTATAGTGTTTGTACCTTTTTTGGTGCAAGCATTTTGGTGCTTTCACCGAGAAAGGGCCCAATTTCACAACCTAGAGCTGGGATCTGGAACTTGGAGAAGATGAAGAGACCAAATACTAGAAATAAGATTGGAGGAACTTAGGCAGAGCATGGGGCAGCCGGAAATATTTATCAAGTTCTAATCAATCCATCTATATGACCAGAGAGGAGATGGAGGGAATGATGAAACAGATGCAAGATGGAATAATGACTCGACAACAGGAAAGGCAAAAAGAATTTTTCCAAATGATGGGACAACAAGGAAGAGTTAGGACCATTGGAATTCAGAATCAAGGACCATAAATTGATGCAGGAGTGGAACAAACAAGAACAATGACCCACAAAAAAGACCACTTGGTGTTGACAACAATCCTCTTGGCACCGAGAGGAATATAATCGAAGGCAATATTGGATTGATCATAGGGCAAGCTGGGATATCGAGATTAGATGATCCTAGAGCCAGAAATGCAAGACAGAACACAAGAGCACAACAGCCAAAGGAATATGTGCCAAAAATTCCTATAGGAACGAAGTATAGAATGAAGCCAAAGGTGCGAATCAAAATGCAGATGTGCAGCCAGAGGAGTATGTTCCAGAATATGTGCTAGAGTTCCCCCACGAGAGTAAGGGGCAGAATGCAACTAGTGGTCAAAGACTTCCGTTAGACGATGACAGCCAGATGGATGAAATGGTCAGAAAGATAGTTAGAGGTGGACTCCAAGACCAAAGTTTGGAATATGTATATAGGAATATATTTACCCGTAATATCCAAAATGAGAAGAATCCTCCCGATTTCAAGCTCCGAACGTTGGAAATGTATGATAGATAGACGAATCCAACAGTTCATCTAATGAGATACATCCGGCATATGGAGGTATTGGGTGCTATTGAGGAGGTGATAAGGCAGTGCTTCCTATTATATCTAATAGATTTAGCAACAACGTGGTTCATGCGGTTGGAGAATGGGTCCATAAGCACGTGGACCAGCCTATTGAGTAAGTTCATAAGATAATTTAGAGTTCTATCTCTCGACCAAAGAATGTGATGGCACTATCAAGCATGAACCAATGACCTGGAGGGACCCTCAAGAGTTACTTGAATAGTTTTAATGTGATAACTATTGTGGTTCATAAGCTAGATCTGTCAGTGATTCTGATGGCAGTAGTTTTAGTAGTGACAAGTAAGACAGACTATAAGCTTACTTTAGAAAGGGACCCACCATTAGATCTTACGGCATTCTATTATGAAGCTGAGGGATATTTGCATCAAGAAGATACTCAATCTGAAATCCTAAGATTAATGGTGTGGATCATGGAGGATTGTCCAAAGTAGGATATGGTAAAGATATAAGAAAATGAAGGGCTGATGACAACTTCAGGGAACCAAAATGACAAAGGAGGAAGTCGAAATTATCTTACTACACTGGTCAAACTGAGACCATGGAGAGGATTTACCTAAAAACCAAATCCCTTATCAAAGGCTGGCTAAGAGGGAACCCACAGATCGGAAAAGAAGGTTTGGAAAGTTACGCTTATTCCATGAGCTGGATTGACATGAAATGAACGAGTGCAGACACCTTTGCGATTTGATAGAAGAATTGGTTTGGAGCAACTAGATGCAACAATATGCAAGGAATCGAACTGCGATGGTACAACCGGAGTAGCTACCATCTACAATGGATGCATTAAGACACAAACAAGGATCTGGGTCGAGGATGGAGGTCCCATGATCGGGATGGATGGGAGTCTGGTTTATTCCTCACACTTTTCTTTCCATTTTGAGTAATTAAGACAATAATAATCAATCTCTAACCTGTGTATGAGATCTTGATCAGTCATTAGGCATGCTTTGAGTTTGATGTCCGAGATGAATAGATTAGATAATAATAACCTCAGACCGCTTACACATGTATGAGATCTTGATTGATCTCTAGGCGCACTCTGAGTAAGATGTCTAAGATGAACAATTAGGATTTTTGTTTGTTTTCTTTGATTTGAATATTTGATTTTTTTGAAAAATACACTTGAACTGATGACTAATATTGATCGTGGTAACCTCATCCAAAGGGATGGGGTGATGGCCGCAAGGTGCAAGTTCCCTTGTCATAGAGCAAGCGGATGGACTTGTATGAAAAGTAAGTACCCTTACTGAAGAGTAAGCGGATGGGCTCACTTGGCCATTGAGTCCTCTTATTAGAGAGCAAGCGGACTAGACTAAATAAGATTCAGAAAAAATGAATCCTAGATTGGATAATAAAAGATCCTGATAGATCGAACCTAGATTGGATGAAAAACGATCCAAAGATATCGAACAATAGATTGGATGACAAATAATTCGGAGAGATCGAACCCTAGATTGGATGCTAAATGATCCAAAGAAATCAAACTCTAGGTTGGATGAAAAACTGTCCGGTGAGATCGAACCTTGGAACAAATGTTAACTTGATATAGAGACTTGAATGACTTGCAACTGGATTGAAATAGATAAATACCAAGTTAACATAGGATGATTTTAATATACAAAATGGTATCTCTGGAGAAGAGACAGATCGATCACGATTCGTGGCTGAGACTTAGGCAAGGACCGAAGTCCAAAGCTATAACGTATCTAGAACGACCTTTGGCTTGCAGGAGAATCTTAAGAAACCAGACGATTCACCAAAATCGAGGTCGATGATAGCCAGAGAGCTAAATTATTGACGATTGACTATTGTTTGAACTTGTTCTTGAACAAAGCACGCCTTACATTCGAAAGGGGTACTTTAGGAGGCAACTATTAACCCACTTTTTGGCTAAGCAGATTTCAACAGGAGTTAGAAGGATAAAATAAAAATGAGATGAGTCACGAACTCGAAATCATGCTGAGAGGGACAAAAGAATCATACTCAAAAAGTTTGAAGGAAAATGAAGCTAAGTAGACCACTCGGTACAGAGAGGTTTTTTCTTCCTAATTTGGCCTTCTGAAGCCCTTATACTATGAGTACTACCTCATGCTATTATCATCAAGTGCTTCTTTAGAAAAGTAGACAAACAATTCTGAAGGTTTCATGGAAGAAAGTAAGAAAGCAGGAAAAGACAAGTGATATCAGGTGAATCATCAAAAAGAACTTGATCTTCAGGAAAAAAGAGTTTGGAATGTATCGAATTAGAGATAGAAGGGAAAATCAAATAAAATAATGGACTTTCACCTAGAAAAAACCACCCGACCTGAGAAGAGCCTCTCGGCACTAAAAGATTTTTGTTGGACATTGGGCTATTGAGTTCCCTTATGCACATTTGGACTTCATTCTACGTGGGTTCTTGAGTCTACATATGACTCTATCTATAAATAGCAACCTTATAGCAACTGAAGAGGGGATTCACACTCTATATCTTATTCACTCTTCTTTCCTTCTTCAAATATACTTTAGTAACTTAACTGTAAATACGAGCAACTAGATTAAATTAGTTGTAATCCGAAGAGATAGCAGCTACTAACAAAGATTAAGGTGGACGTAGGCCGGAGAGTTTGCCGAATCACTATAAAAATTGTGTATTTTTTCCTCTTCAGCCTTTATTTTATTAGAACCGGTGCTTTCAATTGATCATGTGGTGTTTATGCCATTTTTGGTGTAAACAATCTGTCAATAATAAATTCATGTTAAAAATCTTTAAATTGAAAATGTTTCAAATGGAAGAGATTGTGTTTGTTTCAATGAAAAAGCTAAGTACATTGACCTGAATAGCGACAAAATAAACGCAATCTATATATTTAATAAATGCAAAAATTTATAACTAAGTTATGGGTGATTCCAAATATTGAGAATCTCATAAAAAAATTTATATGATAACAATGTTGCAATGTAGTTCATAATAGAACTTAAAGCACACTAGAAGTCAAGAGGCATACTTCAAATTGTTCGATATGCTAAAACAGTTTATGTGGTTTGGGGAGAGTTGATAGATAAAGTAGATAATTGAAGCATAATAGCATACCCATTCATCGAGGGACTGGCCTGATTGGTTTGGAGGAAACCATTTGGAGAAGTTGGAATAAGATTTCATAATTGACCCCAAGTTCAAGTGGGAGATTGATAGTATTAGGGGTCTACCCTATGAGCAATTATGCAATTTGTTACATATAACTAATTCAAGAATTAATCTTGTTCAAAATAAAAGGTATTTCCTTTCTACTATCTAGTTGATATAATGTGTTATATTAACTAATTAATTTAATTTAAATATATTTAATATTAAATTCATAAATGGTTTGTTTTATGATAATAGGTACAAAGTTTGGTAACCATCAGTAATTATCACAATGAAAATTAATATACTATTTTAAATATTCTCAGTCAAGATGTATTAGGAATGAATAATGATACATCCATTGAGATTAGAGTATGTAACACTCTCCAAATGTTGGACAGTGTATTACTTATGGCTGCTAGAAGCACTAAAGGGATATGTATTGGTAGTTATTGGATAACTATGGAATGATAACTTGGTAGTTTTCAGTTGGTTAATATAATTAAGATCAAATGAAAAATGTCGACATGATAAATTACATGGTTCTCTTGACTTAAGAATACCGTTGATCTTTAATATGGATGCTCCAGTTTGATTATAGTTAAATCATGGCATGGCATCAATAAAACAACTATAGGTGGGTCGAGTGGAAGCATTGGAAGTGTACTATTCAAGAGAGGATTCGTTTCCTCAGTTATATGAGGTTGGTATGGCGGTCAACTGAAGTCAACTCAAAGTCTAAGTCTTTGGCTAGAGCAGTTTAGTTAATAATAATAATTATTATTGAACCAAGGACTTTATGTTTGGATTATAGAGTTGAATATGGATGATGCTAGAATTTTGACCATTACGAAATTCCATATATCCAAAATTATATCGTTTTGACGAAGATAATTAGTATAAATAACAATCACAAACGGAATGCTTAACAAAGTAAATCTGGATTTTACCAAAACCAAATAAGCGATAAATTTGGCCAAAAGGTCACATCACTTACTAAGTGACGTGTGCCCTTTAATATTTGAATAATTCGATATCAACCGCAGACCAAATTTACACCTAACGGGTCACACAACCGAAATGATGAATATTCCTTTGACTAAACGATTTAATTAATTTGTAATTGTTATAAATTAATTAAATTAATTAATATTTATGAAATATTAATGACAAAATTTTATTTTGATCTGACGAACAAATGTTATTAATATACTTACAATAGTTATAAATATGTTAATCGATATAAGATGTCGATACAGTTAAATTAGATTTAATTGCGAAATATTTTCTTCGAGCTTTAATAGGGTTTGCGCTCCATATTAGAGTTGAATTGTGCGGATATAATGGAGCAAATGGTCAGTTATATGATGGGCCAAATTGGCTAGGGTTGAGTAGGTAAGAAGAAAGAAAGAGTAAACGAGAAACATGGATCTTGATCTTAACATCTCTCTTCATTCCTCCTCTATATAAGCATCTCTACCTATTGACCTTTGATAGTTTTGAAGCCTCCATCCTGACCAACCTCTGGACGAAATCTAGTGCACCCATTCTCCTTTTTCAAAGTAAAATCAAGGTGAAATAAATCCTATTCAATAGTTGATTGTCATCGGCTTAGAGACTAACAATCTACTGGATTGGAAATCAATTCTAAAAGCAAATTTCATTATTTCAAGGTGTACATACGTGCATTGGATATAAGGTGTATTCTTAACTAGTTTATCAAAATTAATGTTTACATATAATGCTTATGTCATATATATTGCACTATAAGTTAGGTGACAATTCTAATATATAAATATATTGTCACAATTAGATTGGTTGTATGTTTGTATATTTTTTATATTTGTTTAAGAAAAATTTGTCATGCATACACCTATATGTAGCTCGACTTAAATAAAATAACAATTTTTTTTCAAATAATTCAGTATACAATATTTATAATTTAAATACTACATCATACTTTATACGAAACATGTCCATATGATCTTATATATAAAATTTAATAAGTATAAATTTTTGGCAAAATTATATATATTATTTAAATAATATTTAAATCAATTAATCATATAAATTAATTATATTAATATATATACTTATTATAGATTATGTCTTATGTTTTATAAAATTAAATTGTTAAATAACTTACTCTTGACAAAAAAAATTAAAAAAATCATCTTTTTTATAATTTAAAATATTTAAATACAAGCCAAAAATTAGAATATAGATTTAAAAATTGTTTTAAATTATAAAATGACATAATAAATATTCAGAGTGCAAAAATATCATTTAGAATTTATTAGTAATTTAAAATTCAAAATAATTTTCAAAAATACATTTTTTGTTAATTTTTTAAAATATCCATATAGATATTTTCAACAAAACTTATTTCAAAATTAAAATTAAAATATATATTTGAGCCGTGCGCATTGCCAAGTAAATACAAAATTAGTGTAAATATATTTTGTGTATTTTATAAGTGTTAATCTATATTTATTATTATGCATATAAGTTTTTAATATATATATATGTGTGTGTGTGTGTATGTTTAAAAAACTTATATTTATACATATCGTGTTTTTGGCTTTGTAATTTTTTAATCTAATATAATATATAATTTAAATATATTCATATACTTATAAATATATACAATGTTAATATTTCATACTTATGTTTATAAATAAATAAATAAGTAGCAAATTGTAGAATAAGTAGCAACACTATTAATTCCATTGTAATTAATAATGTTGAGATCTTTGATAAAAAAGAGTTAAATGAGGCATTTACTAACTATTACAAAGAAATTTTTGAAAGTAAAAATAAACATAGGATTTGAGCTAACTGAGATGAATTATATCCTAATGACACCAAGATTGATTTAGATGGACTTGATTTTTGTAACGACCTGATATTTTCAACCATTAGCATCCGCACATGTCAGACTTGAATTGCTCAAAATATCAGATTGTTAATTTAAATTTGGCAAAACTTAACATATATAGTAAATAAATCAATCACAAAATCACAGACACAGAGTAATACAATAATACGCAGCGGAATCAATAAATAGTAGTTCATGAAGCTACTATATAATCATCAGAGTTAGAAATAAAATACAGCAGAATGTCTCAAATACAGTGAAGTCTCCAATGCAACAGATGACTCCTCTGAACAAATCAACTGGAAGAGCTGAAAGCTAAAACGATAGTTGGTCTCCAAGCGAAGCTCCAAACTCCAAAGATGAGTCTCAAATGCTGTATTACTCAGTATGACCCGAGCGTAAAGCAAAACGCAAAACAACCGAGTCAGGATTTACATTCTTATATCAATAAATCCAACTCAAGTGAAATGACAACTGAAATACAGGTAACTCAAAGGATGTTTGGGATAACCATCCTCTAAGGATCCGTGGAACTAACGACAATGTAGAAATATACACTATACACCGTGGTCATTTCAAATTAATTTAAAACTTCAAAACCATAGTATCATTTCCATTTTTATATATATTCCCAAATTTTATCATTTTCAAAGTTACGATTCAAATCAACTTAATTTCCAAATTCAAATTTAACTAAATCTCAATTCAACAAATTTCAATTCAATTCAGTTCCTAATAAAAAATTGCAAATTATATCAATTTCCAATGCAGAAATAAATCTCAAAATAGACCATTTAAATTCCAATATATTTCGAAGCTTTAATATTCACATTTTCAAAGCTAAATTTCATAGTTTCATATGTCCTGATTTAACTTTATTATTATTTAATCTTGAAATATTCCCTCATTAAAATTCAATATCATTTAAGTAACCTTGAATTACATCTTACTAAGTATCTCCATTTATTTTATTTTAACATGGAATATTCATTAAGTCACTTAAATCCAAAAATCCAGTTAAAATCATATTTTTAAATATCAATTTCCATAATTCCAAATCGATGTTTATTTACTAAAATTCTTGATTACATACAATTTCAAACACATTTAAATTTATCTTCCCAGCATTAACTTATTCGAATTATTAGCAAAATCTATAAATTTAAATAAGTACTTGAGCATATTATATGTATTAAATCAATCTCCGTTTAATTAAATCTATATATTATATTTCCATTTATATATAATATTTAAGAATCAATATTTATTAAAACCTTATATTTCTTTCCAAAACGACAGAAATTATTTTCAAAATATTTATATATGGACCAACGGTGTTTGTATATAATTTCTTATCATATGATCAAGTGATAAGGATATTTATCATTTCAATCCGTAATATATATATATATATATATATATATATATATATATGCACACACATGCGTAGATATCCTTTCTACCCGTAATCCCAATTTCAATTCAATGAATATCGCTTGGGTCTATCATTTCAACTCATAATGAAATTCTCCTATTCTAAAGTCCGTTCAGGTATGTATCATTTCAACCCATAGTGAATTTTATACGAACATGGAACTTGCAGAGTGATAACAGATATTACAATAATAATAACAGGCATATATCATTAATAACAATATAATATAAACAACAGCATATGTGTCATATCCCATAGGTGAACAATTACATATAAATGCATATCATACATATAACGATTTAAAAATTAACAGTTAAATTTTAGCAACATATTTCAATTGTCGTTCCAATTAAAATCAAATTTAATAAATAAATGAACGTAAATCGTGAGTGAGCAATCACCTTTCGAGGCTAGATAGATTTGACAAATAAATGAGCTACAAAATCAAAGCAACGCTAGATGTACATGATTTGATGTAGAAAATAGGCACGATGGACAAGGCTGATAATGTGAGATCGATGAGAACGATTGAATCAGTTGATATAAATTGAACTAAATGTATATATAAATATAATATATATTTTTTCAATTCAAAACATGTATTTATTTTCAAATTTATATTTAATCCCATACTTATCAAATAAAATATATACATTTATACAACTTAAATTTAACAGGCACACCCTTTATACGTACCATACCAACAATTGAACATATCATAATTAGTCAAGCAAACCAAAATTTTATATATATTATATATCTAAACATCAAACATACTTCCTGCATACTTTAATCTAAGTTTTTTATACCTTTCAATAGGGATCTTAACTTCTACAAGAAAAAAAAATTGAACTTCAGATATTAGAAATAAAATCGTTTGTGCACTAGTTCTTCTGATAGAGACTCATATTACTTACGGTTAAAAGCAACGGGGAAACCATGATAAATAATGTTACCATATTAAGTAAATGTGCTATGCGTGTCCTTTTAGAAATTTATCATAGGTAACTGATATATGTGAAGTAGTTATTTGAAATTGTAACAGATTTTGGAATTTAAACATTCAATAATCCTACAAAACATTGACACTACGCAAATCCTTTGATTACAAAATACTCCTACTAGTACATTATGCAATAGTATTTTTTGAATGTCGATAGATGTTTCAAGCCCAGAGTGAAATATTCTCCTTCAACCTAGTAATATGGTATCTACACAACTCAAAGAAAGGTAAAACTTCGTAATTATATTGCTTTCATGGAATTTATTTATTTATTTATTTTTCAATTTTGTGGAGACAGATATAAATAATAATTGGAAATATCTACAAAGTTTTAGCTCATTTTGAACTGCGTAGATATATCATATTTCCATGCCGTTAGAGGAAGTTGGAGCATGGGCTTGAAAGAATTATATTTATAATCAACATTTATATGCAGCCTTGCTTTATTAGCTTACCTAAAAATACACAGTGTTTGACATCAACGTTTTAACATTTTCATTCTTCCTTCCTAATTTGTGTTGATTATTAGAAAGGCAACCAAAATTTGAATCCTTGTTTTAATTAAAATTCATATCTTTTATGTCACATGCATAAAATTTAGAAAAAAAAACAAAGTGGACCAGAAATGATCTTGCCACAATTGATATGCATATTCATACTCGAGTGAACTCTTAATGTTGAGATTGAAGACTAACCCTTTTTAATTCTTCCTACATGTCTTTTCATCGTGTAATAAATTTTACCATAAAATGTATTAAGTATGAATTTAATTACAAAATTATATATGGTATCATTACATAAAAAAATAGATGTTAATTGTAACACGGTTCAAACCCAAATAATTTAACTGAAGGGGTTAGTCATATGTATAGCAGACAAAAGGAATTGTACAGATATTTGCATAGCATGAATCCTAAAATAAGAAATGTGTGTACTTTAAAACTTACAAAACCAAGGAAAAACAAAAGAAGGAAATAAATTTATTATAAAGCCATTACCTGATGTATGAAGCACACGCAATATAGAAGGAAGATGAACAAATGTAGTGAAAATTTGTGAACGCGAGTTGAAATATATATAGGGAAGTTCGCTCAAACAAGGGATGCAGGCAGTTGACGTGGTAAGGGAGATATTGCATGGTTTTGAAATTCAAACAGAAGCAATTTCGTGATTTGGGCGAAAGAAAAATATGGCAAGAAAAAATTGATTTGGAACGTTTAAGTGTCAATCAAAGATTTTATACCCATTTAAAACAATAAAGCAAAAGGAAGTGAAATAAATTTTCCCCCGTGAATGGCAAGCACGGTCAAAAATTTTCTTCCGAAAATCGCGGCTACTGATTTGTTTTCAGTAGCTAAGGTATGAAATTTATGAGCGTGTAATAGATGCAGAATTTTAATTGAAACGTACGCACAAATAGTTAACAAAAGTAACGTGATTAGAAACTATTTATTTCTTATTTATTTATTTCATATATAGTTAGTACAATATACGCTAAATTTGTAGCAAAAGTAACGTTTCTAAATTTATACGTTACTTATTTATTCTGTACCTATTTTTCATAAAATATACGTTTTAAAGAATATTCATTAGCTACGTACCATTTTATAATAAATCAAAACGGATATAACATTCAAATTAAAACGTGTATTTTAAATAGCCTATTTATACTCTATTAACTTTAAAATTTATTACTTAATTAACTTTTGATTTGTTTACATTGGTTTGATTTACTTAACATTTAACAAATAACTGATGTATATACGTAAAAAAGAAAACGTAAAATTTATTTCCTATATATCATTCAATTTAAAATTTTATTTATTAATCAATTAACTAAGAAACAAGTGTGTATACGTATAAAGTTTATTTCCTTTGCACAATATTAGTTACCTGATTTAAAGGTGTATAACCAATTTTTAAAAGAACAAAAGTGGAAATAAAATGTTGTTACCAATATATTCAGTTAAATTAAAAGCTTTGGAAGTTAGAATTTGAAAGATTTAAATTCCACTAAATGTTAAACTTTAACCAAAAATAAGAGTTATAGAATTAGCTTATATTAATAAAATTTTGGTGACTACTTATAATTAAATTTAAAAAAAATTCAACTTTTTTGTAAATTAAAACCCTAAAGTTTATAAATAAAAGAAAAAAAATACTTGTTAAAATTTTTGGGTTGTTACACTCTTCCCCACTCAGAATTTTTAATAAAGTACGAGAATAGAAACAACCAGATGAAAAATTAGACTTTGAAAAACAAATTAAACAATTTATTTAAAACTATATAATTTTTTTAATTAATATTTAATAGTTTGGTTAAACTCATTTTATTAAATCCATTCAATTATTTATGATATCAATTATTTATATAAAACACTAAAAGTTTTACTATTAAACCAGGTAGTATATAAATAGACAATATTTTAAAGATTATATTCAAAAAGGAAAGGAAGGTAGATTCAGGAAACAGAATATAGGTGAATAAATAAGCTGAGCAGATAAGGTAGATCCAAAAGAATAGTATCAGGCACGAATCGTAAATTTCAAACCATAAGAGTCTCAATTTCAAATATTAATACAAAATTTCTTTGTTGAAAAGTACTTTTATAATAAAATACCTTTATATCGAAACAAAATTTTCTTTCGAAAATACTTTTATAACTCGATGTTTCAACAAGTTTATCCTCATTCTTTCAGACTCTGGCCTTGCGTTGATCAGGCGCAAAGATAGAATTCTTCAAGTACTTAGTAGACCTGTTTCAACGCTCAGTGAAAATACTGAAATTTTTTAAAAACATATCTGTAAAGTACAATCCAAAAAATCACCTGGATCGCAGGATATATAACAATGGTTTCGCCTGGATGCTCCAGGAAACATCCATATCCTTTAAGCATTCACTGCCTTGCGAATTACGCCATGATAACCAAAACCCGTGGACCGCAGGATACATAACAATGGTTATGCCTGGATCCCCCAGGAAACATCCGTATCCTTTAAGCAAACTTTGCCGCATATGGCGGATTACGCCACGACAACAAAACCAGTAGACCGCAGAATACATAAAAATGGTTACGCCTGGATCCCCCAGGAAACATCCATATCCTTTAAGAAATCTTTGCCTTGCGGATTACGCTACCCCAAAAAAATGACCGTAGGTTACGCCACGGTAGGACACTCGAGTATCACATCCGGAAAACCAAAAATCAGAGAGAATAATATCGATAGAATGAATCCACAATGTGGCCACAATGTGGATATCAAGCAGAAGGCACTTTCCATATCATTACTTCGAAAATATATATCATATAGTACCTTTCAAATCCATTTCAAATATCGTACGTATATAAAGTCCATTATATATAAGATTTTATTTCAAAATTGAATACTTTCCAATCAATAGTATATCAAATCACACTTATATACACTTCGATAGTATAAGGTTTCACCTTTCAAATTAAGTACCTTTCTAAATCAATAGTTTTCATATCAACTTCTTACTTATACAAATCAATTTTATATAAGTTCGATAACTCTCAAATCAAGTATTTAGTTAAACAAGGTTCTCAATTTCAATTCGTTTCAATATCAGTTCAGTTTCAAAATCATATACGATTTCACCAAATTTTCTTTCAAATTTAATATCTTCAGTCTCAAAATTTCCAAAATAATAGGTTTAGAAAATAATCCTAGTTTTCAAATCAACATAATTTAGGTCAATCAAATTCATTTTCAAAATCATCATATAAATACTGGGTTTTAAATTCCAACCTATTTTCAAAAACCAAATATTTTTCATTATCAATTATACCCCAAAATGGTTTCCAAAATTTTAACTATCCCTTTAAAACCTTAAACTATTTATTTCTATTCAAAAGATCCACTTTTCCTTTTGCAAATTATTATCCTACATATATATGGTTATATAAAAGATGTTCCAAAGTCAAAATTTTAGAACTAAATTTTATTCGAAACATCTTGAAACAAAATTTTAAATTAATACAATTCAAAATAGTCTTATTCATTTACTTAACAAAACAGCTTCAAAATTATTTAATGTCATGATCCAAATTACAGCGTTCGAAAATCGACATCCATACTCCACTGTACTTAAATGCCGTAGATTCAAACGTCGAAATTCAAGTCGTGCCAGAGCTTATAACACAATTAAGTAAACAACACAGCGGAAGAAAAAGAAATGAATATCATTGATATACAATATTCGATACAACAATGATACAATATGAATAAATATCAGAGATACAAAATAACAATGCTACAGCGGAATAACAAATGATATAGTAGCAAAACCAAAAACTCCAAACAGCAACATCAACTCTAACTCCAAAGCACCAACCCAGAAATAGCTTGAACCACCATCAAATTGCACCAAGATAAGCAAGTCTCGTCCACGAATCCAAAGACTCCAATATCCAAGATCTCCAAAGAATACAAAGAGAAAGCTGAGAGCTACCGGATCGATATCTATATGTACTATCTGAAAAACCCAACTCTAGACTGCCCGTGTGGGAAAATAGTGGGCACCCAGAGTTTAGGAAAGGAACAATAAACCCGAGGTCAGTCATGGGACTGGTGTAAGCAAACAAAAACAGTTTTATCTTTTAAAACAAACAAAAGAATGTAAATTTGAAATCCGCAATGCTTTTTGGATAAAAACCAAAGTGTAACGTCAGACACACATCCATACAAGTCTATTTCTGGTTCGAACAGAACCGAAGGCACTTCCGAAGAAGCCCTTACAATCCGAATAATTCCTAATCACATCCGGACTTCCCATCACAAAGGGTGATCAAATCTCTATACCGAGGACCAGTCGGTGCAGAGACATTCGACGGGTTATCCTTTCGTTTTTGAAAAATATCCGGTCTTCACCACCGGTCTTCAAATGCTTATCCATATCGTCGTATCATTATTCGGAATGGGTTATATGACACAATGGTCCTCTCCCGGCTAAACCGAATGATGAGCGCAATATTTAAAATCATATGGATATTGGATCTCGGTTAAGTCACAACTTATTATCCAAAACTTTTCTTTCAAATGGTTAAAGAAATTACCATTTACAATTGTTTTTAAACAAAAAGATTCATTTCAAAAACCCTTAATGGTTTAAACAATTTCCACATTTAAATCTTTTAAACAAAAGATTCACTTTTAAGACCCCTTTCAATTTAAAACAAGGTTTACCAATCTTTTAAACAAAGATTCATTCATAGCCTTTCAAAACAACTCCATTTCAAATTGGAAATCTTTTCATCAAAATTTTAGAAATTCTTTCCTTATATAAAAGCTATTGTTATTTGAAAACCACTTGTTTCCGTTTCGAAAAACCCGATTATATTTGCAGAGCTAAGGCCTTTAAATATAAACTTGGGTTACAATCAAATTCTCAAAGCAATACTTTTAAAATGATTTAAAATCCATATAAACACATTTATAACTTGTATAACATTTTTACGTCATAAATACCAGATGTAGAATTCAATTTCAGATCTTAAATTTAGTTTAAATCAAAATTTTCAAATTTCAAATCTTTATTAAGTTATTCAAAATAACTTGCATTCTTAAAACACCTTTTCAAAAGTTTTCCACTTTAAACCCAATCCATTTCCAAAACCATTTGAATTTAAAATTCAGATTCAAAATATTAAAAAATCTGTGACTTAACCGATTTCCACGTGCAATCCAAATTTGTGTGTGTATAGTGCAGTCTAGGGGTTTTACACAATAGTGCACAACATTAATCATCACAGATATAACAATATCAATAAGCAATATAACTCATAATGCTTATCTTCATTTACAGATCACAGATAAAATAAATTTACAAGTCACAAAGATTCATCATTGCAATTCAATGTGGGTTTCGGATAACCAACTGAAATCTGACTCCCTTTCGCATCGAAATGTTGTTTTACGGGTCAAGAGGTTCTTCATAATCATTCAACAGTATATTCATCATAGATAAACAGCTCAGCACAAAGCATTACATAGCATCACATCACCTATATCAATCCATCTCATAGCATTCAATAGAATCCAAACACCCATAAGTAAAACTATTTAAATTATCTGATTTAAATTAAATCAGATTAATTACTTATGAATAAATTTTTAATCTTGGTTAATTAATATTAATTAATTACCCTTAATTAATTATCTCAATTAATCCCTTGATTAATTACAAAGTAATATAATCCAAATTACTTCCATCATTAAACATCTTTAATTACATTCAGTAATAATCAATTAATTACTTCCCTAAGTAATTACAATTCCATTTAATTACATTAAGTAATTATTTATCAAATCATCAAGTGTTTAAATTAATTAAACTTAATTAATTAACTTAAATTAATCACATTAACTCAATTAATTACATTAAGTAATTAACTCAATTAATTATATTAAGTAATTAATTCATTAATTACTTCTATAAAGTAATTAAACTTAAATAATATCACAAATGATTATTGTTGATTAATCAATCTAATTAATTATTAAATTTAATCACATAAATTAATTGTTAAATAATCTTAGTTAATGACCTTCATTAACAATTTTAATTACTTTTCTTAAGTAATTTACTTAGATTAACCGTTATTAATTAAAAATTTATTAATATTTAATTACCAATTGATTAATCTCTAGTTAATCGCCCTAATAAATTTTACCAATCTAAAACGCTGCCAAAATTCAGCACAATATACAGAGCAAATATGCAGAGCAAAGGTTTGTTTTAGTATATTGCTACAGTGTTTTTCTACAGTACGAATTTTGCTACAGCGTTTTCAGGATCTCACATACTAAACCTAAAATACAAAATTATACTGGGTATTTTTACAAGTCAAGCATCTGTTTAAGAATAAATACTTATTAACAAATCTTGTAAAAGAAGGCCCTAAAGACGCCTTACAATGGCTAAAACGGGCATAAGTACATGACTTAAGTTAATCAGTAATTACTGTTTCCCGATGCTATTCTTAACCCATATTCAATATTTTTAATTTAGCATGTATTTCTTAAAATTACGAACACATGAGAACACACATATAGAGTAGGAGTAATTCAACACATAATTAAACTAGACTGCCATTCAGGCTTATATTGCACAATATATTACAAAATAAAAACTTACAGAACACAGCAAAATAAAAACCAGAAGAATTAGCCTTCTTCTTCAGTACACACTTATTTATTACACACTATTTATTAATGGCAAAAAGCTTGAAGTAGAGAAGAGGATGGATCGTATTGAGTCTGCCTTCTTCAAATGAAAAGCCTCCTATATATAGTTGAGGATGGACATGAACTTGTAATTCAAGTCTATTTACTTCGGATTCCAAATGCTTCAAATCCGGAAAAGCATCTTCTTTACTTTATTAAAGTAGTAGGTAGAATAGGTTACCTGTCTCTAATATGGCCACCCGTCTTCAATTATTAAAGTTTCTGGCCACCTGTTAAAAGCTTTTTAATCTAGCACCATTTTTGCTTTGTTTTTCCCCACATTGTGGGCCTCCTTCTCAGGTTTATCAAATATTTCGGCAAAGTCCTCATCATTTAGATCTGAATAATTATCATCTCCGGTTATGTCCTTTGCTTTTGAAGATGCCATTGACGTATCTGATTTCGTGTCTTCTTTGCCAAGATTTCTTATTAAATCCTTCTTCACTTCTGCAATATATAGATAAAGAATATCTTCTTTAGTGGCTGTCCCTTTCTGCATTTTTAATTTTCTGATGATATGTTGGAACGTGCGTGGAGCTTCTTTATGTTGAATCACATCATCCTACTCCTGATATATCTTTATTTTGTTGCTTATTTCAGATATCATTTCTTGGCCAAATAGTTGACCTGTGCTATTGTCAATCCTGGTTAATTTATCCCAGAATTTAGTAAAGAAACATCTTTGCAGACATGGGATTTCCTTTTCAGTATAACCTATTTCAGGTTTCCATTTCCATATCCAAGGGATGGAAAATTCAATAAAGAAATATATCGGACCAGATCCTGATATCATAAGGTATTGGTCAAGATTATTAAGCTCGAGTGAGACAACAACCCATTTAGAATATAATTCTTTTAGTTTTTCAGAATATCAAGAGGTGGTCCATAATTTGTCCACCATTCGTAAAACCAATTTGGTATAGGACGTTTATAAACTTCCGCACAAATTTTAATGAACCACGAATGCTTCCTTTTATTATTTTCATAAAGGAATACTTTATTTAGTGCTTCCACATAATCCCAATAATTATACTTGATAGTACCTACCTTTTTATCAGGTAAAAACATTTCCTTTTCTTTAAGGGTAGATAGCCCCCATTCTTCTGGCAATATAAGCCTTTTGATAATTATTTTGCTGAAGCTATAAACATTAGGATCTCCTGCATTAAAATGTGTTATTTCACAAGTTTCAGAGGCTTTTAATATTGCCTCATAATTTCCTCTTTGTTTATATGTCGTAACAGCAAATGATGCTGTATCTAAATATCTCTGCATTAGGTTCCAGGGATCATTTTCCCTTTTTAGGTCATTAAATTCCAAAAGAATTATGACTTCCTTATGAGGATTTTCCGCATATGTGGTTATACTCTCTTCATTTTCTTCATTGCCAGTTATGTTAGCATATGAAAAGGATGCTGTTTGGCTATTAGTTGTTTGGCTATTAGCCTCTTGCCTTTTCTTGAATTCTAAAAATTCCTTGTATAGAGGATCATTAGAGCTATTACCTCCTGAATTGGTTAAACTTTTTGCTATCAGCTTTCTGTTACCATGTTGGGCCAGGATATTTCCTCTGCCTCCTCTACAGGGGAAATTACCCCTTCCTCTAGGAATCATCTGCCTGTAAAAATTCACGAGTTAAAAAATCAGGAAGACTATTTTCTTCACCCTTTTTATAAAGGATTGTAAAATCAAAAGGTGCCAAATGAGTCTGCCATCTAGCAAACATTTGTTTTGACACATCATGTTTAAAATCTTTATTAAACATGTATCTAGCAGATTTACAATCAGTTTTTATAATAAATTTTTGATTGTATAAATCATCTTGAAATTTTAAAACACATTTTACAATAGCAAGAATTTGTTTGGCTATGGTTGCATAGTTTTTCTGACTATTAGTCCATTTTCCTGAATGAATTCACTATACGGAGTAAAAATATCATTCATTATTTTCTGAAATTCAGAAGGTGCATTTTTCAAACCAAAAGGCATTACTGTCCATGATTATTGTTAATTAATCAATCTAATTAATTATTAAATTTAATCACATAAATTAATTGTTAAATAATCTTAGTTAATGACCTTCATTAACAATTTTAATTCTTTAATTACTTTTCTTAAGTAATTTACTTAGATTAACCATTATTAATTAAAAATTTATTAATATTTAATTACCAATTGATTAATCTCTAGTTAATCGCCCTAATAAATTTTACCTTTAATTAATTTCATAAAGTGATTATACTGCAAGTATCAATTTAATTAATTTATCTTAATTACTTAATTAATTCTAATTAATTAACCTTGATCATTTAATTAATTAAGTCTTAACCATTAATTAATTAACTATTAATTATAAATTAATTATTGTTTAATTACTTAAGTAATTAACCCTATTTATTTATTTAATTAATTCTTAATCATTAATTAATTAATCACTAATCACCTAATTAATTAATTACTAATCATTTATTAATTAATATTTATTTATTTAACTAATTATTTATTAATTATAATTTAATTTAATTCTTAATTATTAATAAATCAATCCATAACTAATTAATTAGACCTTATACAATTAATTAATCTAAAATTATTAACTAATTTAACTTTAATTACTTTATTAATTATAGTAATCTTCACCATAAAAACTTAATTAACTTTCAAATTAAACTTTTTAAATCTTTAAAACTTTCCAAAGCTATTTAATAAAATTTAATACAAACCTTATTATTCAAAATCCACTTTTTTTTTTAAAGAACTTTATATTTCAATATATATAAACGTGTTTAACTTAACCTTTGAAACAAATTAGTTTTACAAGTAAAAACTTGTTATACTTTGTTTTAAAACTTGAATCGTTTAAAAATCAAATTTCTCTTTGTTTCAAAACCTTTAAAAAACATTGCTGTACAAAACTAAAACCTGCTCAATACTAAAACCCGAGCAATCCACTACAATTTTTCAAGCCTGCTCCGAATTCCCAAACCCACACTATTTCATTGTAAAAATTTAGAACCCGCTACCCAACAAACCACAAGACAATAAACACGGGCCTGTTTCGAAAATCTTCGAACGCGTCTTCGAGTTTTACTTCAAGTTACTCCCGTTTTTCTTCTTCTTTCCCTTTTTATCTTTAAACCTGGTTTTGTTTTTAAATTTAAATCTTTAAACCTATTAACGCGCGAACGAATCAACAACAACTCGAGCCAAATCACCATCTTCCCGAACTCGTTCTCGAGACAGCTCCATCCTCTCAAAACCCACAGCGAACAACCCAAAATCCACTGACTAGTGCATGTGTACAGGTGGCCAGAGCCTCTCCGACCATCACCGATAGTCGCCGCAGGTCGACGATGACCTCATCATTCAACTTAACAACCCAGTTCGATCAATCTTGTCAAAAATCAAAATTTAGTTATTTGATCGACATTCTGGAAACAAAACTATTGACCCAAACGTCTTGCCTCCGCCACCAAAGATCATAAGCAACTCCATGATCACTATCAAAGCTCCATCGACAACCCAGTTTTCTTTCCTTACCAGTTCGATCGACCCTTGATCACTCGTGCTGATATATGAATCTGAGAACCAGCAACAACTAATTTTACTCCTAAAACCCTATCTCGACGCCGACCAGCCACCTTGTGTTAATAAAATCTACCATCATTTTTCTGATGGTCTCTGACCTCTAAGCTAACTATGGCCATGATCCCGAGACATATCTCCATCTAGATCATCAGAATCTTCTAAAACCCCAATTATAGCTCATCTCGAAATTTCCAACAAATCTCAAGCTTAAAAATTTAGGTTCGATTATCAAATTCATCTTTTCACATACGAAACAGAATAAAAAATTAAAACTTAGAATCCAGAAAACTTAATTTTCTGATTTGAAAAGATTATCACTATAAGCTTTAGTTTCCAGAAATCTATTTGTTAATTATACTTGATTATATTTCTATAAATATGTTTTTGCCATTACAAACAGATTTCTTTTAGAAATCATAACCTAAAGTGTGATAGTTGAAAAGAAATTGATCTTTCTTAAAAGGGATCAAAGCCTGTAGGACAACAGAGATGTGTAATGTATATACACACACAAACATGCACAGACATATATCCACATCAGATTTCACATCAAATCTCAAGGATAATCACATTCATTAAGGTATCAAAAAGGATTAAGCTTCTAAAATAGGAGTTTGCTCACCTTGTACTTGGAACAAATAAGATAGGGTTGCTTTGAATCTGGAATCTGAAAACAAAGGCCTGGAAAATGCATTTGAGTCTGTTTTTCTGATCTTGAAGCTTAAAAGTTGCATTTGATTTCTGATTAAACTTTTGGTGAGAGGATCTTGCATTTGCATATTTCACTGATCTTTGAACCTGAATCTAACTTCTGCTATTGCCTGGAAATGCTCTGATTTACAAAATTGTTTCCAGACTTTTAAATTTTCCTTTTGCTCAGCTGAATTTGATCATCCACATGCTTGACTAAGGTGTATTTGCATGTCTCATATCAGTATTAAGTTGAAGAACTTGCTTCTTTTGCTTCAGATTTCAGGTTGAAGTTTTAAACTTGCTGAGATGATCCTTTCACTTGTTTGCTTTTCTTTGTTCAGGTTTCAAATTCAAACAGATTTTGTTTTGCTTTTGATTGCTGTTGAGTTGTTTTACTGTTTTTCAGATTTTAATCAAGTTGAAGTTTCTTGTGAATCAGATTTTCAATGCTTTCTTTGATCTGTTTTGTGGTTTCTTGTTTTAGATTGAAGTTTCATTCAAATTTTTTTCTTCAGGTTTCTGGTTTTAAATTCCTGAAAAAAAATGAGAAGAAAAGGTTTTCTTATTTTGTTAACATTTTATGTTGAAAGAAACATATTTTTGCCACTTGTTGTTTTGTATTTGCACTTGTTACCATTTTATTTAATTTACACTTTTTTATTATTTAAGTTAATATTTTTACAAATGTCATTTGTTACTTAAATTATGTTTAAGTCCTTTAGTTTAAAATTTTAGTTTAAACCTTATTTTATTTAAATTTATGAAACATATTTACCTATTTTGTTTTCTTTATATTCATATATTCTTATATATATACATATATACAAATCTAATTTTACATCTTAAATTCAAATTCAAAATTTGATATAAAATCAATTTGTACTTATAAATAAATAAATAATCAAATACCTTTTTATAAATATATTTTTATATTCCATTTATCATCTATTTCTTTTAAAGTTCAAATTAAATTCTTATTTATAACAAATGATTTGAAAAGTTATTCGTTAAAAATAAATATTTATATGTTAGTTAATATAATTTTTATTGAATTCAAATTCAAATCTCAAATTATAATCTATTTATAAAATATTCACTTTTGAATTCCAAATCATTAATCTTTATTTATTTTAAAGATAAAAATATTTATTTACAATCTTTATATATATTAATGAATCAAGTTATAAATCTTTTATATATATATTTATTCAAATCTCCAAATAAATTCAAAATTAAAATTGTAATTAAAATATTATTTAAAATATTTATTTCAGAATTACCAATTAAAAATTATATTTAAAATCATATTTACATTCATTTTCATAAATAAACAAACAAATATTTATTAAATTTTTGGAAAGCACCAGTTTAAATTACAATTAAATTCCAAAAATTAAATTTATTTCCAATTTCAGTTTGATTTAAAAACGGGAATGTTACAGATTCCCCCCTTAGAAAATTTCGTCCTCGAAATTTGAAAGGGAAACAATCAAGAACTAATGAAAGACAGAGAAATATCTTTCCGATAAAATTGAATATCTATTCTGCATTTGGCTTACCAAATCAGAATATCAATAATGGATACAAGAACGAATCAAGATACTCGGGTCATCAGATCTACGTGTATACAGGGATATTGATTAGTTCTAAGGATAACTAACCCCTCGTAGAATATATCGACCCAACAGAATAAACAGATATATGGATGCAATCCAAATATTTTAGTTTAAAGAACCAAAATATATCTATCAACCATAACAATCAAAGCAACAATTCATCCAAACAAACAATTTTGACCCATTTGGAGTTTGTGTTCCATGCAAAATCAAAGCTTCTTCCTGGAACTGCCAGGAATCATCAAAGAATTGAAAAGACGAATCAAAGGAGATTGATAGAGAAAGTTGTTTCCACTGTTGCAGGGTATCGACCATTTATAGTGGTACTCCCTTGTCCCCTATCTCGTCCTCTTCTTGCCCTCATACTTACTATCAGTGAATAGTAAGAGAATTTACTGAGGCATTCGAACGGATATCTTAGGGATTACTCATTTTAGGGTATACTTCACCCTATCACTGATGAGTTACTTAATGTGTTATACTCCTGAGCTAAAGTTTTAACCCTCAGCTCTAATACCAATTTGTCATGATCCAAATTGCAGCGTTCGAAAATCGACATCCATACTCCACTGTACTTAAATGCCGCAGATTCAAACGTCGAAATTCAAGTCATGCCGGAGCTTATAACACAATTAAGTAAACAACACAGCGGAAGAAGAAGAAATGAATATCATTGATATACAATATTCGATACAACAATGATACAATATGAATAAATATCAGAGATACAAAATAACAATGCTACAGCGGAATAACAAATGATATAGCAGCGGAACCAAAAACTCCAAACAGCAACAACAACTCTAACTCCAAAATTCCAATCCAGAAATAGCTCGAACCACCATCAAATTGCACCAAGATAAGCAAGTCTCGTCCATGAATCCAAAGACTCCAATATCCAAGATCTCCAAAGAATATAAAGAGAAAGCTGAGAGCTACCGGATCGATATCTATATCTACTATCTGAAAAACCCAACTCTAGACTGCCCGTGTGGGAAAATAGTGGGCACCCAGAGTTTAGGAAAGGAACAATAAACTCGGGGTCAGTCATGGGACTGGTATGAGCAAACAAAAACAGTTTTATCTTTTAAAACAAACAAAAGAATTTAAATTTGAAATCCGCAATGCTTTTTGGAAAATGAAACTACCATAAGGCCTCCCGCCACACACACAATGCAAACGCAGACTTCGAGGAGATTTCTTCTTATAATAGTCAAATATGCTTGATACGCGAAATTCATTTTATATTATTATTAGTGCATAGTGCAGAAAACCTTTCGAAAGTATAATATTAATCTTAGCCAGCATAGGTACCATTATATTATGCTTGCTATAGCTACCATTTTAAATGGAAGGTTCTACAACTAAAACCGTACAGGGCTCGTATTGTTTTGTTTGGATTTCCAAAAAATGGTCAGGCTAAGGAACTTCCTAGGCCACATGGGTACGCCTTTGGAGGGACGTCCCGAGAACCTAACCGGATCTCTGCTAACATAAGGCTGGGTTACCTCTGTAACAAGGTAACTACTGACACGAGTATGCCATCCCCCGGTCGTAACCAACCTTTATCCCGAGATTCGCCAACAACCACAAAGTAATAAATTTGCAGCAACCACATAGGTTAAGTATCTGAGCTCCATACCATGATACCACCTCTATCCAGAAGAAAATGAACATACCCTCAGGGGGCGCTACCCCCAAATAACCTTGCTGCATTCTTCCTGTTTCGACCATTCCGAGTTGTGAAGTTCGACGAAGTCTCGTCCACAAGCTACGCTTTTTACAAAGCCATGCTTTGATTAAAAAATGATCAGCAGCACTTCATATGCCACATTACCAAATTGGGAATGTATCACTAGTAACCATCAACTACATAACCTCTGACCTCGTACGTCTCAGAGAAGGGTGTTAAGCTAAGAGAATAAATCTCCGCCACCAAATAGAAATGTATTTGATAAAAACCAATTTTACATCTCAAAGTGTAACGTCAGACACACATCCATACAAGTCTGTTCCGGGTTCGAACAGAACCGATTTCCGAAGAAGCCCTTACAATCCGGATAATTCCTAATCACGTCCAGGCTTCCCATCACAAAGGGTGATCAAATATCTATACTGGGGACCAGTCGGTGCAGAGGCATTCGACGGGTTATCCTTTCGTTTTTGAAAAATATCCAGTCTTCACCACCGGTCTTCAAATGCTTATCCATATCGTCGTATCATTATTCGGAATGGGTTATATGACACAAAGGTCCTCTCCCGGCTAAACCGAATAATGAGCGCAATATTTAAAATCACATGGATATTGGATCTCAGTTAAGTCATAACTTATTATCCAAAACTTTTCTTTCAAATGGTTAAACAAATTACCATTTACAATTCTTTTTAAACAAAATATTCATTTCAAAAACCCTTAATGGTTTAAACAATTTCAACATTTAAATCTTTTAAACAAAGGTTCACTTTTAAGACCTCTTTCAATTTAAAACAAGGTTTACCAGTCTTTTAAACAAAGATTCATTCATAGCCTTTCAAAACAACTCCATTTTAAATTGGAAATCTTTTCATCAAAATTTTAGAAATTCTTTCCTTATATAAAAGCTATTGTTCTTTGAAATCCACTTGTTTCCGTTTCGGAAAACCCGATTATATTTGCACGAGTTAAGGCCTTTAAATATAAACTTGGGTTACATTCAAATTCTTAAAGTAATACTTTTAAAATTATTTAAAATCCATATAAACACATTTATAACTTGTACAACATTTTTACGTCATAAATACCAGATGTAGAATTCAATTTCGGATATTAAATTCAGTTTAAATCAAAATTTTCAAATTTCAAATCTTTATTAAGTTATTCAAAATAAATTGCATTCTTAAAACACCTTTCCAAAAGTTTTCCACTTTAAAACCAATCCATTTCCAAAACCATTTGAATTTAAAATTCAGATTCAAAATATTAAAAAATCTATGACTTAACCGATTTCCACGTGCAATCCAAATTTGTGTGTGTATAGTGTAGTCTAGGGGTTTTACACAATAGTGCACAACATCAATCATCACAGATATAATAATATCAATAAGCGGTATAACTCATAATTCTTATCTTCATTTACAGATCACAGATAAAATAAATTTATAAATCATTAAGATTCATCATTACAATTTGATGTGTGTTTCGGATAACCAACTGAAATCTGACTCCCTGTCGCATCAAAATGCCATTTTACGGGTCAAGAGGTTCTTCATAATCATTCAACAGTATATTCATCACAGATAAACAGCTCAGCACAAAGCATTACATAGCATCACATCACATATCACATATATCAATCCATCTCATATCATTCAATAGAAAAACACCCATAAGTAAAACTATTTAAATAATCTGATTTAAATTAATTCAGATTAATTACTTATGAATAAATTTTTAATCTTTGTTAATTAATATTAATTAATTATCCTTAATTAATTATCTCAATTAATTCCTTGATTAATTACAAAGTAATTTAATCCAAATTACTTCCATCATTAAACATCATTAATTACATTCAGTAATTATCAATTAATTACTTTCCTAAGTAATTACAATTCCATTTAATTACATTAAGTAATTATTTATCAAATCATCAAGTGTTTAAATTAATTAACCTTAATTAATTAACTTAAACTAATCATATTAACTCAATTAATTACATTAAGTAATTAATTCATTAATTATTTCCATAAAGTAATTAAACTTAACTAATTTCACAAATGATTATTATTAATAAATTAATCTAATTAATTATTAAATTTAATCACATAAATTAATTATTAAATAATCTTAGTTAATGACCTTCATTAACAATTTTTAATTCTTTAATTACTTTTCTGAAGTAATTTATTTAGATTAACCATTATTAATTATAAATTTATTAATATTTAATTACCAATTGATTAATCTCTAATTAATCGCCCTAATAAATTTTACCTTTAATTAATTTCATAAAGTGATTATGCTTTAAGTATCAATTTAATTAATTGCTTAATTGATTTATCTTAATTACTTAATTAATTCTAATTAATTAACCTTGATCATTTAATTAATTAAGTCTTAACCATTAATTAATTAACTATTAATTATAAATTAATTAATGTTTGATTACTTAAGTAATTAACCTTAATTATTTAATTAATTAATTCTTAATCATTTATTAATTAATCACTAATCACCTAATTAATTAATTACTAATCATTTATTAATTAATCTTTATTTATTTAACCAATTATTTATTAATTATAATTTAATTTAATTGTTAATTATTAATAAATCAATCCATAACTAATTAATTAGACCTTATAAAATTAATTAATCTAAAATTATTAATTAATTTAACTTTAATTACTTTATTAATTAAAGTAATCTTAACCATAAAAACTTAATTAACTTTCAAATTAAACTTTTTAAATCTTTAAAACTTTCCAAAGTTATTTAATAAAATTTAATACAAACCTTATTATTGAAAATCCACTTATTTTTTTAAGAACTTTACATTTCAATATATATAAACTTGTTTAAACTTAACCTTTGAAACAAATTAGTTTAATAAGTAAAAACTTGTTATACTTTGTTTTAAACTTGAATCATTTACAAATCAAATTTCTCTTTGTTTCAAAACCTTTAAAAAACATTGCTGTACAAAACTAAAACCTGCTCAATATTAAAACCCGAGCAATCCACTACAATTTTCCGAGCCGTCTTCGAGTTCCCAAACTCACAATATTTCATTGTAAAAATTTAGAACCCGCTACCCAAAAAACCACTCGACAATAAACTCGGGCCTGATTCGAAAATCTTCGAATGCATCTTCGAGTTTTACTTCAAGTTACTCCCGTTTTTCTTCTTCTTTCCCCTTTATCTTTAAACCTGGTTTTGTTTTTAAATTTAATTCTATAAACCTGTTAACGCACGAATCTTGTCAAAAATCAAAATTTAGTTGTTCGATCGACATTCTAGAAACAAAACTATTGACCCAAACGTCTTGCCCCCGCCACCAAAGATCATCAACGACTCCGTGATCACTATCAAAGCTTCGCTGATAACCCACGTTTCTTTCCTTACTGGTCTGATCGCCCCTTGATCACTCATGCTGATATATGAATCTGAGAACCAGCAACAACTAATTTTGCTCCTAAAACCCTATCTCGACGCCGAAAAGCCACCTTGACCGTTAATAAAATCTACCATCATTTTTCTGATGGTCTCTGACCTCTAAGCTAACTATGGCCATGATCCCGAGACTTATCTCCATCTAGATCATCAAAATCTTTCGAAACCCCAATTATAGTTTATCTCGAAATTTCCAACAAATCTCAAGCTTAAAAATTTAGATTAGATTATTAAAATTCATCATTTTCACATACGAAACAGAATAAAAAATTAAAACTTAGAATCCAGAAAACTTAATTTTTTGATTTGAAAAGATTATCACTGTAAGCTTTAGTTTCCAGAAATCTATTTGTTAATTATACTTGAACATATTTCTATAAATATGTTCTTGCCATTACAAACAGATTTCTTTTAGAAATCATAACCTAAAATGTGATAGTTGAAAAGAAATTGATCTTTCTTCAAAGGGATCAAAGCCTGTAGGACAACAGAGATGTATAATATATATACACACACAAACATGCACAGACATATATCCATATCAGATTTCACATCAAATCTCAAGTATAATCAAATGCATTAAGGTATCAAAAAGGATTAAGCTTCTAAAATAGGAGTTTGCTCACCTTGTACTTGGAACAAAGAAAATAGGGTTGCTTTGAATCTGGAATTTGAAAATTGAGGCCTGGAAAATGCATTTGAGTTTGTTTTTCTGATCTTGAAGCTTAAAAGTTGCATTTGATTTTTGATTAAACTTTTGGTGAGAGGATCTTGCATTTGCATATTTCACTGATCTTTGAACCTGAATCTAACTTCTGCTGTTGCTTGGAAATGCTCTGATTTACAAAATTGTTTCTAGACTTTTAAATTTTCCTTTTACTCAGATGAATTTGATCATCCACATGCTTGACTAAGGTTTATTTGCATGTCTCATATCGGTATTAAGTTGAAGAACTTGCTTCCTTTGCTTCAGATTTCAGGTTGAAGTTTTGAACTTGCTAAGATGATCCTTTCTCTTGTTTTCTTTTCTTTGTTCAGGTTTCAAATTCAAACAGATTTTTTTTTCTTTTGATTACTGTTGAGTTGTTTTACTGTTTTTCAGATTTGAATCAAGTTGAAGTTTCTCGTGAATCAGATTTTCAATGCTTTCTTTGATCTGTTTTGTGGTTTCTTGTTTCAGGTTGAAGTTTCATTCAAATTTTTTTTCTTCAGGTTTTTGGTTTGAAATTCCTGAAACAAAAATGAGAAGAAGAAGTTTTCTTATTTTGTTGACATTTTACGTTGAAAGAAACATATTTTTGCCACTTGTTGTTTTGTATTAACACTTGTTAGTTCACCAATTTCTTTAATTTACACTTGTTGATCGTTTAAGTTAATATTTTTACAAATGTCATTTGTTACTTAAATTATGTTTTATCCTTTAGTTTAAAAATTTAGTTTAAACCTTATTTTATTTAAATTTATGAAACATATTTACCTATTTTGTTTTCTTTACATTCATGTATTCTTATATATATACATATATACAAATCTAATTTTACATCTTAAATTCAAATTCAAAATTTGATATAAAATCAATTTATACTTATAAATGAATAAATAATCAAATACCTTTTTATAAATATATTTTTGTATTCCATTTATCATCTATTTCTTTTAAAGTTCAAATTAAATTCTTATTTATAACAAATGATTTGAAAGCTATTCATTACAAATAAATATTTATATGTTAGTTAATATAATTTTTATTGAATTCAAATTCAAATCTCAAATTATAATCTATTTATAAAATATTCACTTTTGAATTCCAAATCATTAATCTTTATTTATTTTAAAGATAAAAATCATTTATTTACAATCTTTATATATATATTAATGAATCAAGTTATAAATCTTTATATATATATATATATATATCTATATATTCAAATCTCCAAATAAATTCAAAATTAAATTTGTAATTAAAATATCATTCAAAATATTTGTTTCAGAATTTCTAATTAAAAATTCTATTTAAAATCATATTTACATTCATTTTCATAAATAAACAAACAAATATTTATTAAATTTTTGGAAAACACCGGTTTAAATCATAATTAAATTCCAAAAAATAAATTTATTTCCAGTTTCAATTTGATTTAAAAACAAGAATGTTACATTTAAATCATATTAAAACATACAAAACTAAACTTACATACTTTATCAAATACCTTATACTTTTCGAAATTACTTAGCTTGGAAAAATTAACCTTGATTTGGAAGTGTTCGAACTTTCAAATATAGTCAAAGAAAGCATATTTTCAATCCAAGAGTTGCAAATCAGCAACAAATTAGTAAATCAATTTTTATAAATAGAGTTATACTAAATCAAATCGGAAACTCGAGGATTGAACACCGGGCTCACTTTAAATCATTCAAATATAAATATATACATCTTTCGAAAATCAAATCATACTTAGAAATCTAAAATCAAAATTGATTTCACAAAATCACTCGCATAGCAAAGCTACCAGAGTGGCCTCTCCCCCACTCTGAAACTCGAACATCAATGCCGATGATACGTGCACTCATCACTGTATTTTCCAGCGACAAAGTGAGTTCTGGACTTCTATTTTCTTGAAAACTTCATTGAAATTTCTTCTAAATCGTTGGAATTCATTTGAACTCTTTTGAAATATTTCTTATCCGAAAAATACTTTTAAATGGTATTATTATTATATATTTTTGAAATCTCAAAACCAAATTTCAAAATACCGGAGACCAATTCCTCGAAATTCAAATTCAAAACCTTCAGCTATAAATCCTATTATATAATCGAATTCCTTATCAATTTTCAAAATTTCACATCCTTTCAAAATTTTCAGACTTTCGTTTTTAAAAGATATATAATCCTTATCGAAAAATATTTCACTTTTATATATAGAATAAAATCATAGTTATCAAAATAATAATTTCGGTATAAAACAGTTTCTAAAATACAAACAAAACCCGATTTTCAAAGGATGATTTAAGAATTGATTTCCAAACAAAGATAGGGATACAAATTAGAGGGACTCTAATCAAATAGAATTCTGATCGAAGATAGGCTCGATCGACGATTACGTAATTAAATTACAGAATAGAAGATGGATATACTTATATAAATCATAGGCGACCTTAACCGGGTCAACCGTGACTTCAGGAATAAGATCGATGAGGAGTTCTAAGGCAAATCGACATTCGATCGCCAGATATAGAATTCGGCATAACCAAAGGTAGCAGCATCTAAACCGAGGATATATAAATCTTCAGTGAATTGATACTATTGTAAAGGAGTTTCACCCCTTTACAAATCATTCAGTGGAGCTATGGGATACTCCAGAATCTAGAAAACACGAATAGGGAAAGACAAGAATGGATTTGGAACCGAGAGGGATGTTCCAAAATTCAAAGGAGAACCGAATCAAATAGGAAGAGATTCAAGCTTGAACGAAAGTGATTCTGTAAATAAATTTACCATATATGCTAAGTTTGCCTAAAGCTAAAGCTCTGATACCAACTGTAATGGGTCGCGCCAGTGGGGTAACGCCCACCGTAGCATACAATGGTACCTGTGTTTTGCCTTTACGGCCAGCCTCTCGACTGCACCAGCAACCCCCACGGGGACATTTAGGAGTAAGAGTCATCCGCTCGCTACCAAACCAAATGCGAGAATCCCCTATCATGTTGCACCCTCCAAGTGCAATGGCAGACACATATTTCGGACTTGAATTGCTCAAAATATCAGATTGTTAGTTTAAATTTGGCAAAACCTAACATATACCGTAAATAAATCAATCACAGAATCACAGACACAGAGTAATACAATAATACGCAGTGGAATCAATAAATAGTAGTTCATAAAGCTACCATATAATCATCAGAGTTAGAAATAAAGTACAGCAGAATGTCTCAAATGCAGTGAAGTCTCCAACGCAATAGATGACTCCTCTGAACAAATCAACTAGAAGAGCTAAAAGCTAAAACGATAGTTGGGGCTCCAAGCGAAGCTCCAAACTCCAAAGGTGAGTCTCAAATACTGTATCACTCAGTCTGACCCGAGTTTATAGCAAAACACAAAACACTCGAGTCAGGATTTACATTCTTATATCAATAAATCCAACTCAAGTTAACAATTGAAATACAGGTAACTCAAAGGATGTTTGGGATAACCATTCTCTAAGGATCCATGGAACTAACGACAATGTAGAAATATACACTATACACCATAGTCATTACAAATTAATTTAAAACTTCAAAACCAGAGTATCATTTCCATTTTTATATATATTTCCAAATTTTATCATTTTCAAAGTTACGATTCAAATCAACTCAATTTCCAAATTCAAATTTAACTAAATCTCAATTCAACAAATTTCAATTCAATTCAGTTCCTAATAAACAATTGCAAATTATATCGATTTCCAATGCAGAAATAAATCTCAAAATAAACCATTTAAATTCCAATATATTTCAAAGCTTTAATATTCACATTTTCAAAGCTAAATTTCATAGTTTCATATGTCCTGATTTAACTTTATTATTATTTAATCTTGAAATATTCCCTCATTAAAATTCAATATAATTTAAGTAACCTTAAATTACATCTTACTAAGTATCTCCTTTAATTTATTTTAACATGGAATATTCATTAAGTCACTTAAATCCAAAAATCCAGTTAAAATCGTATCTTTAAATTTCAATTTCCATAATTCCAAATCGATGCTTATTTACTAAAATTCTTGATTACATACAATTTCAAATACATTTAAATTTATCTTCCCAGCATTAACTTATTCGAATTATTACCAAAATCTATAACTTTAAATAAGTACTTGAGCATATTATATGTATTAAATCAATCTCTATTTAATTAAATATTATTATTAAATCTATATACTATATTTCCATTTATATATAATATTTAAGAATCAATATTTATTAAAACCTTATATTTCTTTCCAAAACCACATAAACTATTTTCAAAATATTTATATATGGACCAACGGTGTCTGTATATAATTTCTTATCCTATCGTCAAGTGATACGGATATTTATCATTTCAATCCGTAATACATATATATATATATATATATGTATGTATGTATATACGGGTAGATATCCTTTCTACCCGTAATCCCAATTTCAATTCAATGAAAATCGCTTGGGTCTATCATTTCAACCCATAACTAAATTCTCCTATTCTAAAGTCCGTTCGGGTATGTATCTTTTCAACCCATAGTGAAATTTATACTAACAGGGAACTTACAGAGTGATAATAGATACGACAATAATAATAACAGGCGTATATCATCAATAACAATATAATATAAACAATAGGATATGGTGTCATATCCCATAGGTGAACAATTACATATAAATGCATATGATACATACAACGATTTAAACAATTAACAGTTAAATTTTAGCAACATATTTCAATTGTCGTTCCAATTGAAATCAAATTTAATAAATAAAAGAACGTAAATCGTGAGTGATTGCTCACCTTTCGAGGCTAGATAGATTTGACAAAGAAATGAGCTACGAAATCCAAAGCAACGCTAGATGTACATGATTTGATGTAGAAAACAGGTACGACGGACAAGGCTGATAATGTGAGATCGATGAGAACGATTGAATCAGTTGATATAATTGAACTAAATGTAGATATAAATATAATATATTTTTTCAATTCAAAACATGCATTTATTTTCAAATTTATATTTAATCCCATACTTATCAAATAAAATATATACATTTATACAACTTAAATTTAACAGGCACACCCTTTATACGTACCATACCAACAATTGAACATATCATAATTAGTCAAGCAAACTATAATTTTATATACATTATATATCTAAACATCAAACATACTTCCTGCATACTTTAATCTAAGTTTTTTTATACCTTTCAACAAGGATCTTAACTTCTACAAGAAAAAAAAATTGAACTTCAGATATTAGAAATAAAATCGTTTGTGCACTAGTTCTTCTAAAAGAGACTCATATTACTTACGGTTAAAATCAACATGGAAACCATGATAAAGAATGTTACCATATTAACTAAATGTGTTATGCGTGTCCTTTTAGAAATTTATCATAGGTAACTGATATATGTGAAGTAGTTATTTGAAATTGTAACATATTTTGGAATTTAAACATTCAATAATCCTACAAAACATTGACACTACGCAAATCCTTTGATTACAAAATACTCCTACTAGTACATTATGCAATAGTATTTTTTGAATGTCGATAGATGTTCCAAGCCCAGAGTGAAATATTCTCCTTCAACCTAGAAATACGGTATCTACACAACTCGAAGAAAGGTAAAATTTTGTAATTATATTGCTTTTATGGAATTTATTTATTTTTCTAATTTTGTGATATAAATAATAATTGGAAATATTTACAAAGTTTTAGCTTATTTTGAACTGCGTAGATATATCATATTTCCACGCCGTTAGAGGAGGTTGGAGCATGGGCTTGAATGAACTTATATTTATAATCAACATTTATATGCAGCCTTTCTTTATTAGCTTACCTAAAAATACACAGTGTCTGACACCAACGTTTTAACATTTTCATTCTTCATTCCTAATTTGTGTTGATGATTAGAAAGTGCAACCAAAATTTGAATCCTTGTTTTAATTAAAATTCATATCTTTTATATCACATGCATAAAATTTAAACAAAAAAAACAAAGTGGACCATAAATGATCTTGCCACAATTGATATGCATATTCATACTCGAGTTAAATCTTAATGTCGAGATTGAAGACTAACCCTTTTTAATTCTTCCTACATGTCTTTTCATCGTGTAATAAATTTTACCATAAAATGTATTAAGTATGAATTTAATTACAAAATTATATGATTTTTGGTATCATTACATAAAAAATAGATGTTAATTGTAACACGGTTCAAACCCAAATAATTTAACTGAAGGGGTTAGTCATATGTATAGAAGACAAAAGGAATTGTACAGATATTTGCATAGCATGAATCCCAAAATAAGAAATGTGCGTATCCTTTAAAACTTACAAAACCAAGGAAAAACAAAAGAAGGAAATAAATTTATTATAAATCCATTACCCGATGTATGAAGCACATGCAATATAGAAGGAAGGAACAAATGCAGTGAAAATCTGTGAACGCGAGTTGAAATATATATAGGAAAGTTCGCTCAAACAAGGGATGCAGGCAGCTGACGTGGTAAGGGAGATATTGCGTGGTTTTGAAATTCAAACAGAAGTAATTGTGTGATTTAGGAGAAAGAAAAATATGGCAAGCAAAAATTGATTTGGAACATTTTAGTGTCAATCAAAGATTTTATACCCATTTAAAACAATAAAGCAAATGGAAGTGAAGTAAATTTTCCCTCGTGAATGGCAAGCACTGTCAAAAAATTTCTTCCAAAAATCGCGGCTACTGATTTGTTTTCATTAGCTAAGGTATGAAATTTATGAGCGTGTAATAGATGCAGAATTTTAATTAAAACATACGCTCAAATAATTAACAAAAGTAACGTGATTAGAAACTATTCGTTTCTTATTTATTCATTTCATATATAGTTAGTACGATATATGCTAAATTTATAGCAAAAGTAACATATCTAAATTTATACGTTACTTATTTATTCTCTACCTATTTTTTGTAAAATATACTTTTTAAAGAATATTCGTTAGCTATGTACCATTTTATATGCTAACTAAATAAATCAAAACGGATATAATGTTCAAATTAAAACGTGTATTTTAAATAGCCTATTTATACTCTATCAACTTTAAAATTTATTACTTAATTAACTTTTGATTTGTTTACATTGGTTTGATTTACTTAACATTTAACAAATAACTGATGTATATACGTAAAAAAGAAAACGTAAAATTTATTTCCTATATATTATTCAATTTAAATTTTATTTATTAATCAATTAACTAAGAAACAAATGTGTATACGTATAAAGTTTATTTCCTTTACAGAATATTAATTACTTGATTTAAAGGTGTATAACCAATTTTTAAAAGAACAAAAGTGGAAATAAAATGTTGTTACCAATATATTCAGTTAAATTAAAAGATTTGGAAGTTAGAATTTGAAAGATTTAAATTCCAATAAATGTTAAAATTTAACCAAAAATAAGAGTTATAGAATTAGCTTATATAAATAAAATTTTGGTGACTATTTATAATTAAATTTAAAAAAATTCAACTTTTTTGTAAATTAAAACCCCAAAGTTTATAAATAAAAGAAAAGAAATACTTGTTAGAATTTTTGGGTTGTTACAATTTTGCATTTACGGAAGAGGAAATATTGAGGGTTATAAAAGATACGTCAAATGATAAATCCCCTTGTCCTAATAGGTTTCCTATATTATTTTATGAATTTTTTTGGTGTGCACCATTTCTATTAGTTGATCCGTCCTACATTTGTGGATTACTTCATACTTTAATGGTCTCGTTTAATTTTTAAAAATCGATTAGATAATTCATATAATGTATAATTGCATCTTCTTCTCTCATTTCTCTTCATTTCGTTACCTAATCAGGTCACAAATACATCACCTTACTGTTAATTAAAAAACATCAAGTGTAGGATGCCAAATTTGGTCTCTTCTTCTTATCATTATCATGCAGCATGAAGATGACCTAATGCATATTTGAGGTAGAAAAGTAGAAGATTGAGGTAACACGCCATATTTAAAAACAAGATTTTTCTTTTAAGATGAATCTTCTACTGTTTTGAGACGACATTTATAACAATACCATTACAACGATAAATCTTCTACTCGGTATATAATGCTGCTATTACAACGTTTTTCACCGTAGAAGATGAATACGACGCACTATGTGCTAAAATGATCATTGCAGTAGAGGACTGGACTCTTTATCTTAGTAGAAGATTCACCATGTACAAATTTCCATCATATAGAAAATCCAATTTAGTTAAAATATGTCAAACCATTTATTTTGTTCAACAGGAATATGTTTGAAAAGAGTAGGTTTTCCAATATACTTGAGAAAATCAATTTTTTGGTACAAATGAAAGTGAACGATGGTTAGTGTATTCAAGATTTATAAGTAATAAAAAAGATGGAGAGTGAAAAGATGCAACTATAAAAGAACAAGAAAACAAACACAACAATGACGCAGTTGATCAATGTGTAGATAATCTCGAGAAATCAACTTTTAGCATAGTAAATTTTAATTTTTGTGATTATTTTACATAGAATTTTATTTTGTTTTCCGACATTTAATTTTGATATCTTTGTTATCCAGAATGGTGAGTACTATGCTCAAAATATAAAGTACTAGACTTGGATTGCGCTTTTGCGTTTCGAACTAGTAAGGTATGTAATTTTTTTTTAATTTTAACGTTACACAAAAGATACAAAATCAATGAATTTTTTATTATAACTCGAATCTTTAATTCATATGATGAATTTACTGAATGGTGCAAAAATGTTGGAAAGTCATGTGAGGTAGTTATTATTACTAAACAATGTGAAAATCCAAAAAATGGTCATAAAGGTTGAATATCATATTAATGTGAGAGAAGTGAATTTTAGATAGGATCAACAAAAAGACGCCTACTGACAAACAAGTGAAGGTTATAAAGACAGAAACAAAGAAACGTGGATGTCCTTTCTTATTAATAGGAGTCAAACTGCCAATGCTTAATCAATGGAGAGTAAAAGTTATATATGGACTTCATAATCATCCATTACAAAAAAATTACAAATTTTAAAAGATATTTATGTGTTGAACCATGACTAAAGTAGTAGGTAAAATTTTCTCAATTTATGTCGAGAGATTTGCAATTTGTGCTTAGTTGAACTGGTAGAGAATTTGCGATTTTATTCAGTAATAATATGTAATTTTTGAACAAGTTAATAACAAAGTCAATATTCTTTACTAAGAATATTTATTGGGTTGAGATGTGACATATAGTGTTATCTAAGATTGTAAATGAAGATAACTGAAGATGAATGGTCACCAATTTATTCTTGATACATTATATCATCTCTTTTTTGGTTCACATACCATAAATCAACACTAATACATCCTCAGTATTCACAGGCCACAAATTCAAGTACCGGAAAACTTGATCGTCAAGGGTAGAAAGAAAATAAAGACAGAACAGAATCTAACACGAATGGAATAACATATATTATTTCAACATATAATCTTTACAATGGAAAATTTTAAATACATTTATTAGAGTTTATCTTAACATTAAGATGGACCATTATAAATATATGTCCTTATAAATGCAAAATACAATAGATATGAGTGTGGTGGAAGTAGATAACAATCTTTAGAAGAATCTTCTAAAGTTATGATTTCTTCCAAAATGCTCCAAATTGAACCTAACTACTAGGCTGTCTGAAAAAATAGGACGACCAGAGTTTAAGGGAAAGAAAATAAACTCCGGATCATCCATGTGACTAGTGTGAGAAACTCAAAACACGAATATTAAAAAACAAAAGGTATCTCATAAGACCATGCCGCATATAAACACTGAACGTGTTTTTGCGTAATGATAACTAAAATATTTACAATGCAAAATCTGGTAATATTATTTTTAGTGAAATTCTTTTGAAAACAGTTTTTAAGTAAATTTACATAATCTTAGCAGAAATTATTACATTATTAAATTCCAGAATACTAGGCTCTACAATTAAAATCGAAGGCACTTATTGGAGAATGGATTTCCAAATAAATAACGAGTAAGGGACTACCTCCAGTACAATGCATTTCTAGAGGAATGTACCGAGGCTCAACATCTTCGAAACCTCTACGAGTTAAGACCAACCTACCCGCATACCCATCCGGTGGCGGTTAGCAACAAATACGATATCACCCTGGCCATTACTAACCTATCCAAGAGCTCTCATACCATACACCACATATTTTTTTACTTGACATCATTGTGGGTGCAAAATAAATCTATAAAGCTGATATTATACCCTAATGGTAGCAAACAACTTGAAACTAAAGCAACCCATGTTTCACTATTCCCCAGGTGTGAGGCTGGAGGTAGCGTTTACCTTTCTTAGAACATTTTCACTTAAAATTGCACGTTGCGATTTTCAACAACATCCGAGCTCGTACGTCTCAGAGAAGGGGGTTAAGTATAAGAGGAGTTACCTCTTACACCACCAAACAGATGTACATTTGTAGAGATCAATGCACTATGATCTTGGAAATTCAATGTCATATATCATCCATACAAGTTGTTTAGGAACAGGACAAACCGAAGGAACTCTCCTACCACATTCTGTCGTGCATTACCCCTAAGATTAGTAGTGAATGGTCCTTACATATGAAGATCCCAAAATGAAGGGACCACTCCCATTTATTTATCTCAGGAGAAACTCCAAAATTATCAACAAGCAATCCTTACGTTATGAAGCTTCTTGCCTTCAACTTTATTGACTTTAACATGTCTTCACTTTCGAACTCGTAAATTGCTTAGAAGTGGTTTTCGGATGGGGATCGCCCCTAATTCGACCTCGGTACTGTAGCAACCCAGAACTTCCATCATTCGCTATTTGTACATTTAACTGATTTTAAATATTCACAAGTAAATTTTATAAGCTGGATAACTTATATTTGAAATTTAGTGATTTAATTGAATAATTAAATTGTTAATTTAATATTTGAAATTGTGTAAATAATTTGAATTTGAATTTAATGTGAATGAAAATGATTTATAAAGTTGAATTAAATTCTATTTGAATTAGAATGATGTTAGTAAACTTTTAAAATTGAATTAAAAGTAAATTTACAGAAATTGAATATTTTAATATTTAATTAACATGTAAAAATACCCATTTTTCATACAGTATTGGATTTCGACGAAACCAGTTTCATTGGATCCGTAGTGTTATATTATTTTAGGATTTCAAATTTCGTGTCAATCGGATTTACGGTTTGTCCGAGGCAAGCTAAAACGCGTAGAAATCTGTTTAAGTGAAATTTTAAATTTAAATAGTCGATTCAAAAACCTATCTTCCAAATACGATCGAATTGGCTTTTGATATATGCTCTATTGCATTCAGAATAGGGGTGACACATTATAAACGCTGGGCGGCATGGTTCGTTTCAAGTTCAAAAAATTTCCAGATGAATAGCGTCGTCAAATTTTCTATTTAAGGCCACATTTTTATTCATTTTGCACAAACCCTAACCTAGCTAAGTCTAACCACCAGTTATGTTTCAATGTCCATAAACATTTGATTGTCTTCCCTTAATCTCTCAATCCATTCACTTTTACAAAAAATGTTCAACTGCAATGTTGCAGAGCTCGTCGAGCTCGACCAATCTATACAGTTATGATCTGGAATTGCACGATGATGGAGGGGTTTTGGCCATCGTTCGTTCGTTGGTTGACCACGTTTACCGAGGGAAATAGGCGACTGAGCTTCAAGGGATCGTGGTTGTAGGTATGTGGCGTTCGGGGCTTCGACGTGGCATTGTTCGATCGTCGAATGGTCGAGTATAGGAGGAGCATAATTCGATCAAAGAAATGGCGGCTATGGGTTTTCATGCAAAAGAGTTGAACAATAGAGAAAGAAACAAATTCGATCCTGGATTTGAAATCTCGAAATCAACGGCTTGGATTAAAGCTAGGTTAAAAAAAAATTGTAAATTATATTATTTAAAATTCGTATAAACTTTAAAATTGCATAACTTCTTCATACTAGGTCCATTTTCTACGAAACAAATTTCGTTGGGTTTGTATTAATGAGCACTACATTTTAAAACTAGTTTGTAGTTGATTAGAGCTAGTGTAAATTTGGGATACAATTAAACGGCCGTTTAATTTTATTGGGAATAAAACATTGCAACTGCTATTGGAACCAAAGTGAGTACAACTCACTCTATCTGTCTCACTGATATTTTTATATAAGTGAGAATAAATATTACTTATGATTATTGATGATTGTTTGGATGATATTTGATATATTATCTATATATTGATTGGTATTTGGATATATTCCTGCCAATTGGAGCAGATGAGACCCTATATGTTCCCGTGTATGAGCGGATGACCCTTTTGTACGTGTGTCTGCCTCAAAGAGGACATTATACACATATTCTAATATGTATATTTGTTGCAGGTGATAGGTTGGAGGGATCCAACTGGATTCCTCACCAATGTTGATTTTTATGTATAGATATTGCGACATATGCTGTTATCAATGGATATGTGATGATTTGGATGCCGTTATTGGTGTATTTAGCGCTGTTGCAGCATTGGGCCTATTATTGGAATTTTAAAGATAGTAAAGTGATGATTTCAAATAAAAAAGGACTTTCAAGTGATTTCGAAAATATACGTTTTATTGATTTTTGAATTGTTAAGTAAATGAATTTAATTTAAATAAATAAAAGTTATAATTTTTATGTTATAAAAATTATGAGTTTTGTGAAATATATTAAAATGTGATTTTTGAAATACGAAGTTAACTATTTGTAAATAGTTTAAATTGAGGTTTTGAACTATTATAAATGGTTTTATATATAAGATTTATGAAATTAAATTTTTATAAATCAGAATGAAGGAATTGTAAAGGAGTTTTAGGAATGTTAAAATGGAGTTATAAATAGATTCTGTAAGTAAATAAGATTTATAGATTTATAAATTGATGAAATTATAAAAATAATGAATTCACCCAGTGTATTAATTAGTTCAGTATCATAGTATATTTTGGACAGTGTATAATCCTTCAATAAAAAGTGTATAAGTAACGAATTCGGTTAGGGAATTATATCCATAATTTTGGTTTTGACCCAAATAAATATGTTTAAAGAGAATGTTTTCCTTAAAGAACGAAATATTTACTTAATCCTGATTTAAGTGTATGTAATATTTTCTAAGTGTTGAAAATAAATAGATTTGTGAAAGGTAATCGTTACCTCAGGCCTCATCAATCCAAAATGACCAAAACATGGTTAGATGCAGCAAGGCTAAGTGGGTCGCTCCTAAGTAGGATATGATCATCCTCTTCTGGTTATATCTTTACAAGCTATGACGTCTTGTATCTGATTATTATGGTTTGTATGCTTCGAGTGCCCTCAGAAAAGATCGGTAACGACCGAAGATGATATATTCGGTACCATCTAGTTATAGAGGTGGGTCGGTCTTGTGTTGGTAGAGGATCTTCTGTGATGGTCCTCGGTGCAATTCTCTAGTGATGTACTGCCGAAAGGTAGTCCCTTCACTTGGTCATTTGTATGGAAATCCAAACTCCACTACGTACCTACCATTTTATTTATAGAGTCTAGTACGCTGGAATTCAATAATGGTAACAATTTTGGCTATTTTGATTATTATTTGTATGCTAGACACTAGTATAATATAAGAGGATTTGATATGAAATGTTTTAGTTATCGTAAGATAAAAACATGTCCATGTTTATGTGTGGGCATGTCTTACGAGATACTTTTGTTTTGATAAAGGAAAAGTTTGGTGATTTGATAAATTCAGTTGAATGTGTTTCTCACGTTGGTTTACCAGACTGATCCGGACGTTCTTCCCTTTTAAAGCTTGGGTCAGACCAAGTATATTTACAGGTTCAGATTTGGTGCTATTGGAGCTTCAACAGGAAAGCTGGATATCTTCATTTTGTATACACGTATCTGTTTTGATTATCCGCTGCCAGTTGTTGTATATTATCGGCATTTGTGAGGACGGCTTATTATAACTGTCCAGGCTGATAATTAGTGATTGATTGTTGACCTTTGATTGATGTAGTTATGTACAGTTTCTGTTTTGTAAAGATCATTGATATGGTATTATATGTTTTCCGCTGCGACGTGAGATTCTGTATTGTTCTGTTTAGTTTTATCTTCTCTCTTTCTTCTCTTCTCTTCTTCTCTCTCCTTTTCTTTCTCTTGACTTCCCGTCATTCTGTGCTTTTTGTGTCGGACATGTGGGGTTTATTGTCGATTCAAAGGGTATGGATTTGCGGGTCGTCACACGTGGTATCAGAGCTTAGATTTTGTATATTCCTAAGCTTTGCTATGTACTCAGTATAGATAGGGACAGTAGCACCCTAGATTGAGTTTGAGTATATTATATATATAAGCGTGTATTTGTTAGTGATTATAAAATGTTTTATATTGCGTTTTCCTATCCGTGGAGTTGTTTGTGAATTCTGTTTGGCATGTGGTATGCCATGTTATCGATAGGAATTTTTCTAAACACTTAAACCAGGCAATTCGACATAGTGTCATTTTAAATTGGGTAAATGAAATAATTTTACCTCGATTGTATTTTATATATAAAGGATTAATTTTTCAAAAATTATTGAAGTGTGTATAAATTGATCATTTGGTTGTTTGAAAATAAAAATATATATCAGTTAATAAAAGCTGTTTGAATAATCTAAATAAAAGCAACAATTGTAAAAGTATAAATTATATAAGCAAATGAATTATAAAGTATGGAATTATAATTAATATGATTTACAATTGTGAAATAATCTTATATATAAGAACTAAAATTATACGAATATATTTATAAATATGAGTTATAAATAAAGATGAATTTAAACTAAGAATTTGATAAATTTGAATTCTATTTATTTTGAAAGTTATTTTTCAAAAGTTAAAGAGGTCATATTATTATAAATCTAAATAAGATAAATTAATTTGGAATAATCTTATATAAGTAAAGTGAAATAGTGAAATTATATAAGTAAAATAATTTATAAATGTGATTTATAAATAATAAAAGGATTTTTAAAATTAAATAACTGGAAAATAATAAAGGCAATGACTGCAGCATCGTCAGTATCATTTTCGAGTTTCTATGTGATTGATTTGCTACCATAGTAAATTTAAATTTAAAATGCAAGTTGGAATTGATAAGTAAAATGAGTTTTGGGCTTATAATATGAAATATTAAAAAAATGTAACTTTGGTAAAGTGAAATAAATTTGAGTTAGAATAAAATGTATGATTTGAAATTTAACTAAAGCAAAGTTGAATAATTTGAACTGGATTAGATAAGTTTTTGAAATGGAAATTAAGTTGATCTTCAGATAGTAAGGTGACATATATATATATATATATATATATATATATATATATATAAATTTGGAAGTTTGAATAAATAAGTTGTATAATTTATAAAGTGAGAAAATGTAAGTAAAACCAATTGTTAAAATAGTTAAACAATTTTGGTTAATCAAAACAAAATATGAATTTGAATAGTGATCCGAATTTGACTCAAGTAAAGGTTAAATATAATGTTGAATTAGAAGAAAATTTAGATTTGTTGATTATAAAATGTTAAGAAATAGAAGTTGAATTAAATTAGAGGTGAACTTAAGTTGTTTAGTGAAAGTAAATGTAAATGAAGATGAAATGAAACATAGCTTAAGTAATGTTAAATGAAGTTGATTTGATATTAAAATGAATATTAAAAGTAAAGTTGAATAATAAGAAGTTAATGTAATGAAGTAGTTAAATGAATATGAATTTGAGTTACATAAAGAAATTCAACTTTAATTGGATAAGTGAATTAGTGAATAAACATGAATGTTGAGAGTAAATTAAATAAATTTGTTATATTGAATATGCATTGGTTGTTAGATGAATTTTAGTTGATTTGTATAGAAATTCATTAAATGTTAACGAAATTGAAAGCTAAATAATTGAATCCAAATTGGGAGTGAAGTAAATCTAAATAGAATTTAATTTGATTTGAATCGAAAGTGAACAAACTTGAATATAAATTAGTTAAAGTAAACTAATTGAATATAAATGAACGAATGTTAGTAAAATCCAATATTAATGAACTAAATGTGATTAACTTGAAAATCAATTCAATGAATATTAATGAGAAGTAAATTTATATTGATTTGGTTATAGATTTATTGGATAGTTGTTGGATGTTAGTTGGATGATGGTTGTTTGATGGTTGGATTTGTTTTTTTTATTGCATTTACTGTATTGGCATATATAGCTGTTGTAAGTGGTATATTTGTATATTGATATTAATTTTCATGTATACATGTTTCTCATTGTTTATTGAGTGTTTATAGGTGCGTATGGTGCTTGCTTCGCATTTGGAGCTCGCTTTAATGCTATATTAGCCGTATATGCTCGCTAATAATATATAAGGTACAGATCTTGGATTACATATCGTACTTTTATATTTTTTCCCCACGGGATGCCTCATCCTCGAAGATGAGATGTATATTTTTGATACATATATATATATGTGTGTGTGTGTGTGTGTGTGTGTGTGTGTGTGTGTGTGTTCTGATTCTACTACGATCGAACCGCGCAAATGAGACGTTGACGATTTTTTTTGAAAGTTTAAGGCGTTAGAAAATTTTGGGATTTTGGAAAAAAAATTGATAACATAAATTTTGGCTTTGAGTTATAATTTGAAATGAAATTAGTTGCTTTTAAAAATATTACTAAATACGAATTTGAAAACTTAGAAAAGTTTTTATAAGAAGTTTAACTAAATAAATTTTCAAAAGTTAAAAGGTTCAAATAATGTTGGTAATCTAATTTGAACGAATTGTTTTTGAAAAGTTAATGAATTTTGTAAATTTTTCTTACTTGGTAATTTCGAGGACGAAATTCTTTTAAGTAGTGGAGAATGTAACAACCTAGAATTTCCATCATTCGATATTCGTATATTTAATTGATTTTAAATATTCATAAGTAAATTTTATAAGTTGGATAACTTATATTTGAAATATAGTGATCTAATTGAATAACTAAATTGTTAATTTAATATTTGAAATTGTGTAAATAATTTGATTTGAATTATAATGATGTTAGTAAACTTTTAAAATTGAATTAAAAGTAAATTTATAGAAATTGAATATTTTAGAATTTAATTAGCGTGTAAAAATAGCCATTTTTCATACAATCTCAGATTTCAACGAAATAAGTTTTATTGGATTCGAAATGTTATATTATTATAGGATTTAAAATTTTGTGTCAATCAGATTTACGGTTTGTCCGGGGCAAGCTAAATTGCGTAGAAATATGTTTAAGTGAAATTCTAAATTTAAATAGTCGATTCGAAAACATGTCTTCCAAATACGATCGAATTGGCTTCCGGTATATATTCCATTATGTTCGGAATAGGGGTAAAAACATTATAAACACCAAGCGGCACGCTTCATTTCGAGTTCGAAATTTTTTCGGATGAATAGTATCGTCAAATTTTCTATATAAGGCCACGTTTTTATTCATTTTGCACAAACCCCAATCTATCTAGGTGTAACAGCCCGCAAATCCGTACCCCTTGAGTCAACACTATTCTACATCCATCAACTCAAGTTGTACAGAAATACGAACCATTTGGGTTAAAGAAAAAGAGGTATAAGAAGTAAATAGAAATCAACAACAGAATCTAACCATCACAGCGGAATAAAATATAATAGATAATAAATGGTCTTTACTCAAAAATCAAATATCTCTGTTTATATATTACATCATCAGAGTACATCAATCACAGTTCAACATCAATATCATACAATGGATACTCAACAACTCAACACAGCGGAATATACATATATAAACAAGTACGGAAGTACGTATCGTCATCCTGCTCGTCTCCTGAGCTCCACAGCATCATATCCTGTATTTTATAATACTCGGTCTGACCCGAGCATTACAGTTAAATAACACCCGAGTCAGTCTGAAAAAACAGCGTGATAAAATCACACCAAATCGATTATTAAAGTTTCAAAAAAATCCTTTGAAAACAAAAGCATCTCGTAAGACCACGCCACAAATAAACATGTCGGGTTTTTACCTTACGATAGCTAAAACAATTTTTATAGAAATCCTCTGATATTATAATAGGGTCTATATATAAATACTTATAAAATAGCCGAAATTGTTACATTACTAAATTCCATCTACTAGCCACAGAGTGGGTAATACAAACAAAACTCGTACAAGGCTCGTAGGGAGAATGGATTTCCAACTAATGACTAGGCACTGGGGTACCACATATCATAGTACGTGGCCTAGATCACAGTACCGAGGAGTATGCCCGCTCCCCTGCAACACAAGACCGGGACTACCCCTTACTGGATAATGCCGAGTGAGATCACCCCGCGGTTGGGATCAGCGACCGCCCACTAAGCCGAAATAAAAGGGACATCTAGGCAGGGATGACCTCACCCTGCTTGGGTGCTACCCACCTAGCCTTGCTGCATAACCCCTGATTTTCAGTCATTCCCATTTGATAAGGCTTGAGGCTAAGCGTTACCTTTTTAGAACATATCCCTTAGAATACCCATCATCCACCTGACGATGTTTCGCAAGCATTCATCCATACAAGTCCGTCCCAGGTTCGAACGGAACCGAAGGCACTATTCCTACTACATCCATTTTGAAAATATCCTCAGGATTAGTAGCGAATAGCCCTTGCACTTCACTGTTCCATCTTTGAATCCAAAATAGTTTTTAACGAAACGTACAAACCGGATCGAAGTGGTTTTCGAGAAATAAATCTCGATCCCGGTCTCTTCGAAACGATCAACGCATTTGGCCAATATTGATAGTCGGTGATTTAACTATCAATTATTATTTACAACATCCATCAAACAATAAATAATCTCCCAAATTTTTTTATTTATCTCAAAATATCTTTGCAAGATATATTTCCACCTTTCAAACCCCTTTTGAAAACAGCTTTCAAACTATCTTCCTTTATCAGAATAAATTCTAAGTATTTTCTATTTCCATTGGAATTACCAAGCACAAGATTTTAGATTTTTAAATAATTTCGAAACACCTTATTGTAAAATATGTTTAACATTTAATTTAGAAAATTTAACTTTAGTACTTAATTTAAAATAATACTTTAGAAATAATTAAAATAAGTTTACTTTATAAATATAAATAGATTTTCTCCTTTAAACAAAATACCAAATCATTCTTTAAATAATTATTATAATAATAGATTTTTAAAAAAATACTTTCTTTGGAGTTTACTTTAAAACATTTAAGCTAAAACTACTTCAATAATTAGTTAAAAATACATACTATATAACTATTTGAAAATATGGTTACTTTATGAAATATACAACTAGGCTTTCACTCTTTAAAGCAAAACATTAAGTTACCTTTTAAATAATTTCTTCGATAATAGATTTGAAAATATTTACTTTAGAATTTAGATATTTAGAAATAATAAATTCCTAAACATACTTTTTAAAACAACATTATGAACTTTTATCTTATATTTAAAAAATTTGAATTAAACGTACTTGGCTATCCAGAGAAATATACTTCTCTACACATTCATTTTTAAATCTCGAATCCAAACACTTGAATCAATTCCCAAATTGATTCCCAATTTACTTCCTTTTTAATTCCAAAATCCATTAATTTAGATTATTCCCTTAATTATGATTTAAAATATTTTTAATTGAAATACCAATTTAGATTCCTCAAATTACTTCTTTATCCCTTTAAATAAATTTAAACTTTAAATTTTAAATAATTCTTTATTCCATTAAAATAATATCACTTAATTTCACAATTCTCTATTTATTCAAATCCTTTCCTTTCCATACTCGAAGTTATTAATTAGTATTTAATATCACTTCCATTCCTTTTTCAATCCATTCTTAATTTATTAAATTTTCTAAGATTATTTCATTTACAAATTTACTTCTTTTATTTTCTTTCCAAAATCCAATTTATATATTTTTGGTAATTCATTGTACTCAAATATATCCAATCAAACCATAACATTCAATATTCCAATATAATTCATAATAGAATATCAAATAATCACAACAGGGAATATTAAATAATAAATGTTGAGGGGTCCAGTTGGATCCCTCCAACCTGTTTTCCCTGCATCCACAGACATTAGCACAATACAAATCAAACATTCCAAGATGTAGTATATACTATACTATAGCACATCAACTAATTCAACCATTCAACCAATTTATTTAAATTTAATCATTTAAATTTAACTGAGTGAGATTAACTCACCTTTGCTTTATATTTGCAATCCACTTCCTTCTTGACTCGATTTTCTCGATTTGAGACCTTGTATAACAATTATATGGTTTTATCAATATTACAACAATTTGAATAATTAATTTCCATTTGATAAACTTAATTTAATTAACAAATAATTTATTTAAACTATTCCTTTCTCTTTTTTTTTAAATTTTTTTATGACATAAAATTAAATAGGTTTATCAAACAAATTAAGCATGACTTAATAAATTTAATTTTAACTTATCATTTGATTTAAACCAAAATTTTTCCTTAATAAATTATTTCCGAAAGTAAAAATAATTAAATGGACCAGTTAAACAAATCAATTATATTAGTATCCTATTTAAAATAAATTAGTAAATTTAAAATGTAAGTATGTATATTAATTTTTCTTGTGAACTACATATACCCTTATAAAAAATTTATAACTTCCAAATTTTTTGATTTTAAACTAATTTTCTTTTAAATAATCTTTAATAACCATATTATTTAAATTCTAGAAAGTGAAAATATGTACTTTTATTTTCTTTGAAACTATATACGTACACTTATAAAAATAGTCTCTCTAGAATTTTAAAAAAATCTAAACTTATTTTTCATAACTTCCAAACATGTTAAAATTCCTTATTTTACTAAACTTGATCTATATTAATTTTTGTATATATTTGAAATGAAAATAGATATGTGTTTGTATATTTTTAATTCATCTTTCCATTTTACAAACTACCTATAAGAGTAGCCTGTAGAGGCTTAAAATCTAACGTTTATATAAAATTTATAATCTAAAACCTCTCTCTGTGTGTGTGTGTGTGTGTGTATACACATATTTTAGATTTAACTCGAAAATGAAATGCATACCTCATTGCTCACACAGTCAGGCACTCACGAGGTGCAAAAACCCAAATCACTGCCGATTTTCCAAATTCACACATGCAACTACCCTCCTCGAGCCTGTTCCGCCCCCAAGCGAACCCACCACTCGAACCTATCGCGCCTCTCAGCCTCACGCGACCACCTAAACGACCCCACCAAACGAGCACCACCCGCCTCCATCTCTAAAATCGCATTACCGACCCCTTCGTGCGATCCCCTCTACCTGAATCGAACGCGACTCGCCCGGCTTTGAATAAAAAACACGAAACCCTAAGCTCGATCGTGCTCGCACGATTCCGATCTTTCTTTCTTCTTCTTTTTTATTTAAGCTGAGGGTTTCGATTTGAAAAAAAACGTGGCTTCGACCAAATATGAAAGTGGAAATGAATTTGAAGTGAGGGGTAAAAGAAAAAGCAGCTTGCGTTAGAAGCTAGGGGGGTGAGACTTCTATAAAAATTTGACTGAGTAAATTAAATTTAATTAGATTCCTTTATGCATTTACGGGTTGTACGACCAAACGGTAACTCCGAACCCTGCTGTAACAACCCGCGTATTTAACGATTTTATATTTAAATGTTTGATTTAAATATAGCGTCGTTATTCGGATTTTGGGGTCCGAAATGTTACTTTCTGCAAATGGCCGAATTGGAACTCGAAACTACCTCCATTGGTTCCAAAATGGCGTTTGCGATCTTTTTGAGTATAATCTTTGATATATTTGGAGTAAGTTGAAATTTGACCCTTTTTCTACTTGGGCTTGAGTTTGGGTTCAGCCCATTGGCTAGCTAACTCACTTAACCTTCTACTTCAGCCCCTTCCCCTTATCTCTCTTCATTTCATTTTATTTCTTAAGCTAAAAACTGAAATGGGGGAAAGGAAAGAGAAATAGAAATTAGCAAGCCCTAGTTTCTCCTTTGTAACTTGATTCTTGCTCCAAAAATCAAAGAGAATCCATTGGTAAGTTCATCTCCACCTTCTCCATCTTTACTCCTCTTCAATTTCAGTAATTTCCTAACCCTAACTTAGGAAATACTTGCTTTGATTCTAGATTGAAGCTTGTAGTGTTGAAGTGGAGTGTAGTTGGTTGATTCCTTGCAATTGTGCTTCTTCATCTTCTTGGTTTTGTGTACAAAGGTGAGTTTTGAACTCACATCTACTTCTCTTGATTTCATTGATGTTGGGTATGAATTCCTAACACCTTGTTCATATGCACTTGCATTTGGTTTGGGTTGAATTGGGAAATATTCCAATTTTTAGTGTTTTGGGTTCAAATCTTTGAAATCCTAACTTTGATGTTTTGATCATGTTTTGGCGATGCATCGAGGAACATATAGGGCCGGGTTGTCGATTGGCATAAGCCCTTAGAGCCAATGTTCGTTCGATTGCATTTTGGAAGAGTTTGCTCTTCATTTGAATAAGGCTGAAAAACAGCCCAGGCATGATTCAGTCGACTGAAAAACTCTGTACAGTCGACTGAACCTTAAACCCGAAAGTTTCCAGGCATGATTCAGTCGACTGAAAAAATCTATATAGTCGACTGAACCTGGAAACAGAAAGTTTCCTGAACCTGGAAAATTTCCAAGTATAGGGTCAGTCGACTGAAAACTCTGTTCAGTCGACTGAACCTGCTGTTTGAGTCCACTTTGCCTTTGGGATTGAATTTCCAATTTGAATCGATTCATGATGATCCCATGTATGATTATCAATTGTTTTGACTTTGATGGTTCCTTTTAATTTTAATCCACGGGTTTTTATAAAATAATCTCTCGAATCGCATTTAAAAGTTCGTTTCTCTAATTTATAAATTCTATTTAAAACACACACTTTCGCACTTCGAACGAAGTGGAAGGGTGATTAAATGGTTGGGCAAAACAAGGACCATGAATCTGTGCGTTTATCTTTCCGATTAATCCTCGACCTATTCGATTGATTGTTTTGACCTTCGGGTTTGGTTTATCGATGATATGAGGTAAACTTTGTACTGCTTTGAGTGTGAAAGGGACTGACGGATAGTACACCGTTTAGTGCGAACGAGTGGTTATAGGACATACGTTAACACTTTTCGGATTCCTTTTTGAGAGTTATGACACATTCCGCCAGTTAGTGGTGTCTGGTACTGGGTCTTCGACATTCACCACTACGGTTTGTTGCCTCTGGGATAGTGTCTTCGGACTGTCTCCCTAGGTTTGTTGCCTTCGGGTATGTTGCCTTCGGGTGTGTGCCTTCGGGTTTGTTGCCCTATATAGTTTCGCTCTGATGTTGGCCTTATGTGCCGCATGGGTGATACTTGGGTTTGGAGTCTTCGGGCTCATGGATCCTTGTTTGTACAGTACTGAGCTCGAGCAAATTTTATGATGTTTCATTGATATGTATATTCCCTTGGTATCGCCCTTCGGTGTTGGTCATTATGAGCCGCATGATGCGTAGCGTTTTCCTTGTGGAACTTGTATACCTTATTGGTATTTGTTATTGCCTTTTGGCTTGTTTTGGGATATTTGTATCCTTTGTTTCTATATGTTGCCGATGATATGAGGCTTGTTCTATATGATTCATCTCTTGTTGATGATTGTGTTATCTCCTCTAGGGATATTTGTTATACTGTATGACCTTGCAGGTTTATTATTGTTCAGTTTATCTAAGATTTGTTACCTAGACTGACCCGTGTATTTTATACTCGGGTCAGACCGAGATGTTTCAGGTTAGGTGCTTTTGGACTTAGCCTATTTTGCTTCCTCATGGACTATTCGCTAGCTTCTTTTTGTTATAGCGTCTTTTGTAGTCCTTATCTGTTGTAACTCTGATTTATACTCTTTCCTCTCATCTGTATATTGTGGTCTCCTGTACCACTTGACATGTATTATTTTGTATACTCTGTTGTGTATCTGTGTATGTGTATATTATGATCGACTGTTCTGTGATGTATATTACATTTGAGTTGTTATATTTTCTTCTGATAGATCCTATAGCCATTGTAGTTTTGCTTTAAATATTTATTGAATAGGTCGAATTTTAATGTGTTTCTACTTTTCGACGTATTTAGTGAATAGTTAAGGTAAGATTGCACATGGTCGCTTCCATTATACTCTATTGTCCGCGTTAGCCGACAGTATTATCTATGTAATACTCTTTGTTAACGAGGCTCTCGGAGTGGGGCGTCACAGCGTGGTATCAGAGCTGAGTTCAGAACAAAATATGATAAACACAGAATAGATGCACATATTATGGTACATCAAAGTGTACAAGTGATACAGATCCTTGAATCATCGTGTTTCTTTATTCCATCAAGGTTAGATAGATATTGGAAATACGTATAGGAATGCATTTTATTCCGTAGTATCCCATATTGTAATATCTACCTTGTGAATAATCTTGTTCTTATCTTACTTTCAGCTTATGTCTGGAAGAGGCAGAAGTCGACGTTCGGATGCTGGGCAATCTGGTGGCTCACATCCGGATGGCGTATATATGTCTGCCGATCAGTTTATGGAGTTATTTAGGAGCACTCAGCCTTCCGTTCCTCCTCGAGTGTCTCCACCTCGCAAGTCTGCTTTTGCACGTCAGTGCAGTGATTTTGCTCATCTTGGAGGAAAACCGTTTAAGGGCTCCGAGTCTGTTCTTGAAGTCCAAGCTTGGCTTCGCACGTGCGAGCGTATCTTCTCTCGCATGGATCTTTCTGACCATGATCGAGTTCTGGTGACTTCTAGCTTATTGCAAGAGCGTTCTCTTGATTGGTATGAGCTTCTTGTAGCCGAGATTGATGAGTCTACTCTTTCTTGGACTCAGTTTCGGGGACTATTTGAACTCAAGTTCGTTCCTGAATCTGAAAAAGTTTTATTGACCCGTCGCTTCCTTGAGTTGAAGCAAGGGAAAACTTCTGTTTCTGAGTATGTTGCATCATTCGAGGCTTTATCTCAGTATGGTCTTGAATTCATCAGCACTTCTTATAAGAAGAATTTGAAGTTTGTTTCTGGTCTTAAGAAATATCTTAAGAAGTCTTTGTTGCTTCAGCTTAAACTTTCTTTTGAGGAATTGGTTGATTCGGCGCTTCATCTCGAGACTATCGAGAAGGAGTGTGATAGTGATGTTGATGTTGAGGTTTCCAGAAACCCCAACAAGAAGCAGTTTCCAATTCAGAAGAAGCCTTTTCCTTCTAAGAAAAAGAAGACCGGTGGTCCTAGCTCTCAGCCTCAGTCTTCCGGAACACCTTTCGTTTGAAAGTGTTTCAATTGTGGTTCTCCGGATCATATTATTCGAGCTTGTCCAAAGCCTCTCTTCTGTCGCTATTGCAAGAAGGAAGGTCATCATGTTTCAGCTTGTCCTACTGCTCCTGCTAATGCAAAATCTGGCAAGCTCAATGTGGCTAATGCTTCTGGAGGTTCATCTCAATCCAAAGGTATATCTCCATCTATTTTGGAGGGTTCAATTCTATTTCATGATCATAGTATACGAGTTCTTTTCGATACGGGTGCTTCACATTCTTTCGTATCGAAGAAGCTTGTAGATGATTTATCTTTGGATGTTTCTTGTATGGTTACTTCTTTAAGGATTGCGAATCCAATTGGGGGATCCGCGACCCTTAGTTTGCTTTGTGATGATATTGAGATTGTTTTATGTGGCTTTTCTTTCCGTGCGAATCTGCACGTTGTTTCTCATTTGGGTTTTGATATGATTTTTGGTATGGACTGGCTAGTGAGATATGATGCCAGGATTATTTGTTCGGAGAGAATTTTGTATCTTTGTTATCCTAATATGCCTTCTCAGTTATCTCTTGTTCTTCGGGATGTGGACAATTCCGAAATGGCTTTATATTCTTTTGACTCGCGTGATGAGGATGATATATCTTGTATTCCTATTGCCTGTGACTTTTCTGATGTTTTTGAACCTGTTTCGGGTTTGCCACCCAAACGGGCAATTGAGTTCCGCATTGATCTCATTCCAGGCGCGCAGCCAGTTAGTCGTCCTCCCACGAGGATGTCTATAAAGGAAAATGAGGAACTCAAGAAGCAGCTTTTAGAGCTTGAGTCCAAGCAGTTAATTCAGTCCAGTTTTTCTCCGTGGGGATCCGCGGTCGTTTTTGTGAAGAAATCTGATGGAACTCTTAGGCTTTGCATTGATTATCGGAAACTTAACGAGTTAACCATCAGGAATAGGTATCCATTGCCTAGGATCGATGACATGTTTGATCTATTGAGTGGTGCTAAGGTCTTTTCTCAGCTTGACCTTGCCACAGGTTTTCATCAATTACGAGTCGCGGAGGATAGCATACCTCTTACCGCTTTCCGCACTCGTTATGGTTCTTTTGAGTGGCTCGTTATGCCGTGACGAACGCTCCTGCTTTCTTTGTTGATCTCATGAATCGGGTATTCCGGGAATATCTCGATAAGTTTGTTCTTATCTTCATTGATGATATCCTTATTTATTCTAAGTCTGAAGCTGAGCATGCTAATCACTTGAGAATTGTCTTGAGTACTCTCCGTCGTCATTTGCTTAAAGCCAAATTCTCCAAGTGCCACTTTTGGGAGAATAAGGTTAAGTTCTTAGGCCATGTTGTATCTTCCGAAGGCATTTCTGTCGATCCCTCAAAGATCGAAGCCATCCAGAATTGGAAGAGGCCTGAGAATGTGCATGAGATTCGTAGTTTCCTTGGATTGGCGGGTTATTACCGGCGGTTCATTAAGGACTTTTCCTGTGTTGTGCTTCCTCTCACTTGCCTTACCCGGAAAGGCATTCGTTTTATTTGGTCCGACAAGTGTGAAGCTTCCTTTCATACATTGAAAGAACTTCTCACTAATGCTCCTATTCTTGTGGTTCCCGAAGGGAATCATGATCTTGTTATCTACACCGATGCTTGTGGTAGTGGTCTCGGTGATGTGCTTATGCAGAGGGATCGGGTAGTTGCTTATGCTTCTAGGCAACTACGTCCGAATGAAGTTCGCTATGCCACTCATGATCTTGAGTTAGCCGCCATTGTCTTTGCATTGAAGATTTGGCGACATTATTTATTGGGCGAGCGCTTCATTCTCTATACCGATCATAAATCTTTGAAGTATTTGTTCACTCAGAAGGAACTCAATATGAGACAATAGCGTTGGCTCGAGTTTCTTGCTTCCTATGACTTTGATATCCAGTTTACCCCTGGTAAGGGTAATCGGGTTGCAGATGCGCTTAGTCGCAAACATTCGGCTGTTATTTCTATGATGCTTGCCGAATGGAATGTTCTTGAGACTCTATCTTTTTGTGAAATTAGTGATCGAGGTTCATCTTCTGATTCTCCTATTCTATTATTTAGTTTGGGAACTCGACCTATTTTATTGGATCGTATTGCCGATGCTCAACGGCATGATCCTGATTTGTTGCATTTTATTCAGCTTTGTGAGTCTGGATCTTGTGATGAGGCGTTGCAAGATTTTAGCATTGATTCTCATGGGTGTCTTCGTAAGAAGAACCGTCTTTTTGTGCCTTCTGATTTTGCACTTAGGCATGACATTCTTGATGATTGCCATCGTTCTAAGTATACCATTCATCCCGGTGGTAGTAAGATGTATGCCGATATGCGTCGTCTTTATTATTGGGAAGGCATGAAGCGCGATGTGGCGAGTTATGTGAGCAATTGCATAACTTGTCAGCGTTTTAAAGCCGAGCATCAGCGTCCTTCGGGTCTTCTTCAACCTCTTGAGATTCCATTGTGGAAGTGGGATCAAATTTCTATGGATTTCACTGACGGCCTACCTCGTTCGAGATCTGGCCATTCTAGTATTTGGGTTATTGTTGATCGTCTCACCACGTCTGCTCATTTTGTCCCTATTAAGTCTAATAGGACAGCTTCGCATTTGGCTAAGTTGTATGTCAAGGAAATCGTGAGACTTCACAGTGTTCCTAGTTCTATTGTGAGTGATCGTGATCCTTTATTCACGAGTCATTTTTGGAAGAGTCTTCAGCAAGCTTTGGGAACAAAGCTTAATTTTTCTACAGCTTATCATCCGCAATCTGACAGACATACTGAACGGGTAAATCGTGTCTTGGAAGATCTTCTCCGTATTTGTATCTTTGATTTTGGTGGTAGTTGGGAGGATCACCTACCTCTTGTAGAGTTCTCCTACAATAATAGTTTTCAGTCTAGTATCGGTATGGCTCCTTTCGAAGCCTTATACGGAAGACCATGTCGATCACCTTCTTGTTGGTTGGAATCTGGGGAGAAGCTTATTCTTGGCCCGGACTTTGTTTGTCATTCTTCTGAGAAGATTGATTTTATTCGATTGAGAATGAAAGAGGCACAGAATCGTCAGAAATCCTACGCGGACAACCGTAGGAAGCCTCTCAAGTTCTCGATCGGCGATCTTGTTTTTATTCGTGTTTCTCCTTTGAAAGGGGTTATGCGTTTCAGTACGACTGGGAAATTGGCTCCTCGTTATATAAGACCGTTTTCTATTACTGAACGTATTGGCCCTATGGCTTATAGAGTTGCACTTCCAGCTCATTTATCTGGCATTCATGACGTGTTTCACGTCTCGCAACTTCGGAAGTGTCTTCGAGAATTGGATTCTGTAATTGATTCTCCTGATTTGCAAGAGCTTGAGGTCTCACCGGACTTATCGATTGTACAGCTACCTATTCGCGTGCTTGACACGGAGGTGCGACACCTTCGGAATAAGGACGTGCCGCTCGTTGAAGTTCAATGGTCCGCTAATCCCAATGACTGTACTTGGGAAACCAGAGAGTATATCGAGCGATCTTATCCAGGTTTTCTGTCCTTGCTTCATAATGGTAAGTCTATTTCTGTGTCTCAAGTTTATTCTTTCTTTTGTATGTTGTATGTATGTAGTTGTTACAATTATCGTCTCTAGGAATTGCGGGGACGCAATTTTGTAAGGAGGGGAGATCTGTAACAACCCGCGTATTTAACAATTTTATATTTAAATGTTTGATTTAAATATAGCGTCGTTATTCGGATTTTGGGGTCCGAAATGTTACTTTCTGCAAATGGCCGAATTGGAACTCGAAACTACCTCCATTGGTTCCAGAATGGCGTTTGCGATCTTTTTGAGTATAAACTTTGATATATTTGGAGTAAGTTGAAATTTGACCCTTTTTCTACTTGGGCTTGAGTTTGGGTTCAGCCCATTGGCTAGCTAACTCACTTAACCTTCTACTTCAGCCCTTTCCCCTCATCTCTCTTCATTTCATTTTATTTCTTAAGCTAAAAACTTAAATGGGGGAAAGGAAAGAGAAATAGAAATTAGCAAGCCCTAGTTTCTCCTTTGTAACTTGATTCTTGCTCCAAAAATCAAAGAGAATCCATTGGTAAGTTCATCTCCACCTTCTCCATCTTTACTCCTCTTCAATTTCAGTAATTTCCTAACCCTAACTTAGGAAATACTTGCTTTGATTCTAGATTGAAGCTTGTAGTGTTGAAGTGGAGTGTAGTTGGTTGATTCCTTGCAATTGTGCTTCTTCATCTTCTTTGTTTTGTGTACAAAGGTGAGTTTTGAACTCACATCTACTTCTCTTGATTTCATTGATGTTGGGAATGAATTCCTAACACCTTGTTCATATGCACTTGCATTTGGTTTGGGTTGAATTGGGAAATATTCCAATTTTTAGTGTTTTGGGTTCAAATCTTTGAAATCCTAACTTTGATGTTTTGATCATGTTTTGGCGATGCATCGAGGAACATATAGGGCCGGGTTGTCGATTGGCATAAGCCCTTAGAGCCAATGTTCGTCCGATTGCATTTTGGAAGAGTTTGCTCTTCATTTGAATAAGGCTGAAAAACAGCCCAGGCATGATTCAGTCGACTGAAAAACTCTGTACAGTCGACTGAACCTGGAACCCGAAAGTTTCCAGGCATGATTCAGTCGACTAAAAAACTCTGTACAGTCGACTGAACCTGGAAACAGAAAGTTTCCTGAACCTGGAAAATTTCCAGGTATAGGGTCAGTCGACTGAAAACTCTGTTCAGTCGACTGAACCTGCTGTTTGAGTCCACTTTGCCTTTGGGATTGAATTTCCAATTTGAATCGATTCATGATGATCCCATGTATGATTATCAATTGTTTTGACTTTGATGGTTCCTTTTAATTTTAATCCACGGGTTTTTATAAAATAATCTCTCGAATCGCATTTAAAAGTTCGTTTCTCTAATTTATAAATTCTATTTAAAACACACACTTTCGCACTTCGAACGAAGTGGAAGGGTGATTAAATGGTTGGGCAAAACACGGACCATGAATCTGTGCGTTTATCTTTTCGATTAATCCTCGACCTATTCGATTGATTGTTTTGACCTTCGGGTTTGGTTTATCGATGATATGAGGTAAACTTTGTACTGCTTTGAGTGTGAAAGAGACTGACGGATAGTAAACCGTTTAGTGCGAACGAGTGGTTATGGGACATACGTTAACACTTTTCGGATTCCTTTTCGAGTGTTGTGACACATTCCGCCAGTTAGTGGTGTCCAGTACTGGGTCTTCGACCTTCACCACTACGGTTTGTTGCCTCTGGGATAGTGTCTTCGGACTGTCTCCCTAGGTTTGTTGCCTTCGGGTATGTTGCCTTCGGGTGTGTGCCTTCGGGTTTGTTGCCCTATATAGTTTCGCTCTGATGTTGGCCTTATGTGCCGCATGGGTGATACTTGGGTTTGGAGTCTTCGGGCTCATGGATCCTTGTTTGTATAGTACTGAGCTCGAGCAAATTTTATGATGTTTCATTGATATGTATATTCCCTTGGTATCGCCCTTCGGTGTTGGTCATTATGAGCCGCATGATGCGTAGCGTTTTCCTTGTGGAACTTGTATACCTTATTGGTATTTGTTATTGCCTTTTGGCTTGTTTTGGGATATTTGTATCCTTTGTTTCTATATGTTCCGATGATATGAGGCTTGTTCTATATGATTCATCTCTTGTTGATGATTGTGTTATCTCCTCTAGAGATATTTGTTATACTGTATGACCTTGCAGGTTTATTATTGTTCAGTTTATCTAACTGATTTGTTACCTAGACTGAACCGTGTATTTTATACTCGGGTCAGACCGAGATGTTTCAGGTTAGGTGCTTTTGGACTTAGCCTATTTTGCTTCCTCATGGACTATTCGCTAGCTTCTTTTTGTTATAGCGTCTTTTGTAGTCCTTATCTGTTGTAACTCTGATTTATACTCTTTCGTCTCGTCTGTATATTGTGGTCTCCTGTACCACTTGACATGTATTATTTTGTATACTCTGTTGTGTATCTGTGTATGTGTATATTATGATCGACTGTTCTGTGATGTATATTACATTTGAGTTGTTATATTTTCTTCTGATAGATCTTATAGCCATTGTAGTGTTGCTTTAAATATTTATTGAATAGGTCGAATTTTAATGTGTTTCTACTTTTCGACGTATTTAGTGAATAATTAAGGTAAGATTGCACATGGTCGCTTCCATTATACTCTATTGTCCGCGTTAGCCGACAGTATTAGCTATGTAATACTCTTTGTTAACGAGGCTCTCAGAGTGGGGCGTCACACCTGCGAAAATTGAAATCCGACAATAATATAATATTACGGATCTAATGGAACCAGTTTCGACGAATTCCGAGACTGTGCCTCGGAAGGCTATTTTTCAATTCAATTTAATATATTTTTAAAACTGAACACATCGGTGTTAAATTAAATTTTAAAACTTCTATTATCCTCAGTATTATCAATATAAATTTTATAAGCCTCCAGATTATTTTTAACACGCTTAAAATTCTAGATTCAACAATTTACCCAACTTCAAATTATTTAATCCAAAAATTTTAATTATCAAATAAATTGTGATATTCGCAATTCGTGTTAAAATTATTCTATTGAATATTTAAAATAAATTAAATATTTGATTTTAAATGCTCGAAAATTCCAGGTCGCCACATTCCTCCCCACTTAAAAGAATTTCGTCCCCGAGATTACTAGTTAAGAAGAATGGTCCAATACCCGTTACTATTTTTCAAAAACCAACAATTTAACATCCGACCAACTATCATTTTAATAAAAGACACATTACCTTTTTTACTAACTTCCCAGACTCTCCCATAATTTGCAAACAATCCTATTTGCCCAATCATTCAAGTTTTAATCTTAAAATCAATTTTGAATTATCAAAATTTTCTCAAAAATTTTCTAACTCTCTAAATTTCAAAAAAATTCACTAGCGTCTCCTTTGCGCGGCTAGCTTGGTACAACTACAAAAGGCCTCTACGGGCTCCCAAATCCCGAAAGAAAACAAAAAGCCAAGTGGCTATATCCAAAACCCAATTCAATTTCATACAGAATTTAAACACATACCTTTTGGTCGAGCATTTCAAATTTACCTTCTGAAATCAAATTAATTCTCTTTTCCCTTTATATTACCTATATACCCTGCTTAGCACTAATATCCATTCACAACATTCCAAAAATATTTTATCGACTTTCTCACAAAATGCCAATATCTATTCATTCCAATATTGACTTAAATTATATTAGTAGTATCAATTTTCATTTAAAAATTCACCATTCCCTCTTAAGTTTAGTATAAGCGTTTTATATGCTTCTTATATTTATTTTCATCTTCCACTTTAGTTTATATCTATTTCTATTCAAATTGATTTTTTTTCATTTCCATACGCATTCAATTTATCTTTAACTCTAAATATTGAATTTTATTTTCCATTTATAGCTAATTCATGTCATTATTTTAATTAGTTTCATTTACCAATTTATTTCAATTTCCAATTTGAAACCGTTTTGCCGTTAACAAAATTTTCCAAAAGTTTTCAAAAAATTTCTAACTCCTAAAAATTTCGGAAAATTTTGGCAGAGTCCCATTTGTACGGAGGAGCTTTTGCAAATTGACAAAAGATATAAATATATATACATCGACCCACACGGTCGGAAAAACCAAAAGCATTTCATATTTCCTATTTTTATTGCGTAGGCGTACCTTATTTAGCATTTTTAAGTAAGCAGCTTATTTATTAAGCAATTAGCACAACCAAATCCAGCCACACGGCTTCCAGGTACCTGTACTTACTCAATTTAACATGTAAGTGCCAAATATATGAAGTTTAACAACATTTCACTTACTTGCAATAGTTATACACATGTATTCTAAAAGAAATTCACACCAAACATTTCTCCGTAAGCAACTTATACAATTTTCATACTAATTCCACTGTTCCAATTAATTTATAACCATTTTCATTCAATTTGAATGGTTTTCAATCCATTCATATACAACTTCATCAATTTGAATGGTTTAAAACTCAATCGCTTACATTTAATTTAATTTTAAGCAAACTGAACTCATATTTAAATTCAATTCCTCTCAAAATCAATTCATTCTACTTCTATCAATTCATAAAATTTTAATTACTCCTACTTACATCCAATTGACAATTTATTCTATGCAATTTGACGAGATCTATGTGAATAAATAAGTATTTATGTTTTATAACCAATTTAAATTGATTTCAACTCAATTTATACTTAATTCCATTCCATTTTTAAAATTTATTCACAATCCATATATTCTCATTTTCATTGCATTTTAAATTTGAATACATTCACTTGCATTTCAATTTATTAACCAAACTAGTTTCATTCAAAACCATTAACAACTTAGGTTCATCTTCATTACCAATTAAATTTCCTTTTTATTTTAATTCATTCACAACCATTTATTCATCTCGACACATTCCATTTCAATTTTTATTCACAATCCATTCATTTACAATCCATTCCATATTGTTTATCCGAAACTTTTTTATTTAGCTCGAAGACAATCTAAGCTATTTCATTCAATAACCATTTCTCAACTCATTTAAACCACACTTCAACTTGAGTTCAACTTTTATTCCACACTTACTTAAGTCAATAACTTAAGTTCATTTCCATTTCTTTTTATAATAAGTTCTACTTCCATCTTTCATTTGATTCTTATTTATTCTATCCATTTATTTATTCAATATAATTAGTTTATCCGCTCAATCCATTATGAATTTCCATTTCCTTAAATATTATTTATCTCATTTTTATACTTAAGCTCATTTCATCTTACGAGTAAATCTTTCTCTTCCATTCAACTTAATTCTACCACAATCAAATCTCATTCTAAATCTACAATTTTATTTGATTAGTTATTATACAATTTAACTTTCCAGATTCAACTTATTCAATTGATTAGAAGGCCATATCCAATTTATTTCCACTTATTTGGATTTTATTTGCAATTCAAACCATTACTATTTTAATCTATTTCATTTACTCTATTCGACACATTTCCAATTATATTTAATTTGTTAACACTTCAAGTAATTTTTTTAATTTATAACTCAAATTCTGAATCCACTATCCATTTTCAATTTACCACCCAATTTATTAATCACAATTCAATTACATTTACTTCACTATCGATCCAGGTCGAATTTTATTTATAACTTGAGTTTTATTTTCAAACTTCATTATTAACTCACAATTCAGCTTTATTTAACTATAATAGGTTCCATTTACACATTTCATTAACTAATTTATTAGCAAATTAGTTCTCCCTTAATTATAGTTCAATACTTGATTTTTAATTCCAAATATCACTTCATTTAATTTTCTTAGTTCAAATTATTTATAATTCAAGTTTGGATTTTCTGTTTTATTTTCCAATTCATCAAAAATATTTATTTTGGGTTTTTTATCTCATCTTCAAAATTTATAAGTCACAACTTATTATTTAGACAATTCCATTCATTCTAGGCTTGAATATATTCTTCCTTTATTTTTAACTCAAGCCTTATGCTTATTTATAACCCAAGCATATTTTATTCCATGTATTTTAATTCTTTTATAAGTTATTCTGGTTTATTTATTTCAATCTAATTATTATCCAATTTATTTCTTATCCAACTTATTTCTATTTATTTAGGTAAGAATCTAATTCCATTCAATAATTCAATTGAATTCTTATTCCAATTCAATTTTACTTTACCCAGATTTATTTAACTCAATTCGATTTCAACTTAATTCGAATTCAACTGGATATTATTTTCAGCCTATTCAATTAATTTCAATCCAGTTAATTTTTATTCTCCACTCCAAGTTAATTTCATTTTTAACTTTTCACTTTAAATTTAAATTACCAACATTCAAAGCTTATGTTTCCTTCCTGATTTAAAAAAGATCTCAATTTATAAGCTTACAACCTATCCCATCAAGATTTTTAAATACCCGACTTTGGTTTCAAACCATTTTGAAATCTCCAACATCTCAAATCATATTTCTCAAAATTTAAACCAGTCCTAGTTTTATCCCCATCAAATTTCCTTAGAAATTTTCAAAAACAACTAGCTTTTTCGAACAAATCAATTTGGCAGCAATCCGTCGTTTAAAAATTCGAAAATGAATACTGATGATGCGGCCGTCATCATCAGAATTATTTCCCAATAATCCAAGTGATTTCAATGTTATATCACTTTCAAAATCCATTTAAAACAAATCTTCTTTCACAAATACCTCTAAAACAATAATGCTATTATTTATCTTTAAATACTTCGATAAACACTTCCAAAGTCTCCGGGATTTTAAATTTCCAAAGCCTGCTTAAATAAATTTTAACTATAATTCATTTTATTGTTTATGCTTATACAAATTCTCATTTGATTGCATTTCAATTTATAATTTACGCTTATAATTCATATTTATAAATTTCATTTTATAATGGATCTATTCCCTTAAACTTTGGTTATATTTCAATTTCTAGTTAAATTTTCACTTACCAATGATAATACTTTAATATTATTCTTCCTAACATCCACAAAACCATATATTAGCTAAAATAGTTTATAAAAACTTTCTTTATATCAAAAAATATATTTTGGGTAAAATTATTTCATTTACCTACATTTAAAACAATACCGTGTCGATTGTTCTATTCAAGTGTTTAGAAACCCCTTCAATACAGTTGTGCAGACCGTGTCGACGAAGGTTCATATGCCACTCAATAAATCAATCAACACAATATTAGAACAATTTATATTCACTAATAAATACGCGCTCATATTTATTAATACGCTCAAACTCATTATAAAGTACTACGGACTCTATTTTAAATGAGTGATTCCCACCAGAGCCAAGGTTATCACCAACCTAAGTTCTGATACCAACTGTAACAGCCCGTAAATCCATACCCCTTGAGTCAACACTATTCTACATCCATCAACTCAAGTTGTACAGAAATACGAACCATTTGGGTTAAAGAAGAAGAAGTAAATAGAAATCAACAACAGAATCTATCCATCGCAGCGGAATAAAATATAAAGATAATAAATGGTCTTTACTCAAAAATCAAATATCTCTGTTTATATGTTACATCATCAGAGTACATCAATCACAGTTTAACATCAATATCATACAATGGATACACAACAACTCAACATAGCGGAATGTACATATATAAACAAGTACGGAAGTACGTATCGTCATCCTGCTCGTCTCCTGAGCTCCACAGCATCATATCCTGTATTCTATAATACTCGGTCTGACCCGAGCATTACAGTTAAATAACATCCGACTCAGTCTGGAAAACCAGCGTGAGAAAATCACACCAAATTGTTTATTAAAGTTTCAAAAAAATCCTATGAAAACAAAAGCATCTCGTAAGACCACGCCACAGATAAACATGTTGGGTTTTTACCTTATGATAGCTAAAACAATTTTTATAGAAATCCTCTGATCTTATAATAGGGTCTATATACAAATACTTATAAAATAGCCGATATTGTTACATTATTAGATTCCAGCTACTAGCCACAGAGTGGGTAATACAAACAAAACTCGTACAAGGCTCGTAGGGAGAATGGATTTCCAACTAATGACTAGGCACTGGGGTACCACCTGTCATAGTACGTGGCCTAGATCACAGTACCGAGGCGTACGCCTGCTCCCCTGCAACACAAGACCGGGACTACCCCTTACTGGATAATCCCGAGTGAGATCACCCCACGGTTGGGAACCGCAACCGCCCACTAAGCCAAAATAAAAGGGACATCTAGGCAGGGATGACCTCACCCTGCTTGGGTGCTACCCACATAGCCTTACTGCATAACCCCTGATTTTCAGTCATTCCCATTTGATGAGGCTTGAGGCTAAGCGTTACCTTTTTAGAACATATCCCTTAGAATGCCCATCGTCCACCTGACGATGTTTCGCAAGCATTCATCCATACAAGTCCGTCCCGGGTTCGAACGGAACCGAAGGCACTATTCCTACTACATCCATTTTGAAAATATCCTCAGGATTAGTAGCGACTAGCCCTTGCACTTCACTGTTCCACCTTCGAATCCAAAATCGTTTTTCACGAAACGTACAAACTGGATCGAAGTGGTTTTCGAGAAATAAATCTCGATCCCGGTCTCTTCGAAACGATCAACGCATTTGGCCAATATTGATAGTCGGTGATTTAACTATCAATTATTATTTACTACATCCATCAAACAATTCTCCCAAATTTATTTATTTATCTCAAAATATCTTTGCAAGATATATTTCCACCTTTCAAACCCCTTTTGAAAACAGCTTTCAAACTATCTTCCTTTCTTAGAATAAATTCCAAGTATTTTCTATTTCCATTGGAATCACCAAGCACAAGATTTTAGATTTTTAAATAATTTCAAAACACCTTATTGTAAAATATATTTAACATTTAATTTAGAAAATTTAACTTTAGTACTTAATTTAAAATAATACTTTAGAAATAATTAAAATAAGTTTAATTTATAAATATAACTAGATTTTCTTCTTTAAACAAAATACCAAATCATTCTTTAAATAATTATTATAATAATAGATTTAAAAAAAATACTTTCTTTGGAGTTTACTTTAAAACATTTAAGCTAAAACTACTTCAATAATTAGTTAAAAATACATACTATATAACTATTTGAAAATATGGTTACTTTATAAAATATACAACTAGGCTTTCACTCTTTAAAACAAAACACTAAGTTACCTTTTAAATAATTTCTTCGATAATAGATTTGAAAATATTTACTTTAGAATTTAGATATTTAGAAATAATAAATTCCTAAATATACTTTTTAAAACAACATTAAAAACTTTTATCTTATATTTAAATTTTTTGAATTAAACATACTTGGCTATCCAGAGAAATATACTTCTTTACACATTCATCTTTAAATCTCGAATCCAAACACTTGAATCAATTTCCAAATTGATTCCCAATTTACTTCCTTTTTAATTCCAAAATCCATTAATTTAGATTATTTCCTTAATTATGATTTAAAATATTTTTAATTGAAATACCAATTTAGATTCCTCAAATTACTTCTTTATCCCTTTAAATAAATTTAAACATTAAATTTTAAATAATTCTTTATTCCATTAAAATAATATCACTTAATTTCACAATTCATTAATTTCTGTTTATTCAAATCCTTTCCTTCCCACACTCGAAGTTATTTATTAGTATTTAGCATCACTTCCATTCCTCTTCCAATTCATTCTTAATTTATTAAATTTTCTAAGATTATTTCGTTTACAAATTTACTTCTTTTATTTTCCTTTCAAAATCTAATTTATATATTTTTGGTAATTCATTATACTCAAATATATCCAATCAAACCATAACATTCAATATTCCAATACAATTCATCGTAGAGTATCAAATAATCACAACAGGGAATATTACATAATAAATGTTGAGGGATCCAGTTAGATCCCTCCAACCTGTTTTCCCTACATCCACAGACGTTAGCACAATACAAATCAAACATTCCAAGATGTAGTATATAATATACTATAGCACATCAACCAATTCAACCATTAAACCAATTTATTTAAATTTAATCATTTAAATTTAAATTTAACTGAGTGAGATTAACTCACCTTTGCTTTATATTTGCAATCCACTTCCTTCTTGACTCGATTTTCTCGATTTGAGACCTTGTATAACAATTATATGGTTTTATCAATATTACAACAATTTGAATAATTAATTTCCATTTGATAAACTTAATTTAATTAACAAATAATTTATTTAAACTATTCCTTTCTTTTTTTATAAATTTTTTTATGACATAAAATTAAACAGGTTTATCAGACAAATTAAGCACTACTTAATAAATTTAATTTTAACTTATCATTTTATTTAAACTAAAAATTTTCCTTAATAAATTATTTTCGAAGGTAAAAATAATTAAATGGACCGGTTAAACAAATTAATTATATTAGTATCCTATTTAAAATAAATTAGTAAATTTAAAATGTAAGTATGTATATTAATTTTTCTTGTGAACTACATATATACCCTTACAAAAAATTTATAACTTCCAAATTTTTTGATTTTAAACTAATTTTCTTTTAAATAATCTTTAATAACCATATTATTTAAATTCGAGAAAGTGAAAATATGTACTTTTATTTTCTTTGAAACTATATACGTACACTTATAAAAATAGTCTATCTAGAATTTAAAAAAAATCTAAACTTATTTTTCATAACTTCCAAACATGTTAAAATTCCTTATTTTACTAAACTTAATCTATATTAATTTCTGTATATATTTGAAATGAAAATAGATATGTGTTTGTATATTTTTAATCCATCTTTCCATTTTACAAACTACCTATAATAGTAACCTATAAAGGCTTAAAATTTAACGTTTATATAAAATTTATAATCCAAAACCTGTGTGTGTGTATACATATTTTAGATTTAACTCGAAAATGAAATGCATACCTCACTGCTCACACAGTCAGGCACTCACGAGGTGCAAAAACCCAAATCGCTGCTGATTTTCGAAATTCACACATGCAACTACCCTCCTCGAGCCTGTTCCGCCCCCAAGCGAACCCACCACTCGAACCTATCGTGCCTCTCAGCCTCACGAGACCACCTAAATGACCCCACCAGACGAGCACCACCCGCCTCCATCTCCAAAATCGCATCACCGACCCCTTTGTGCGATCCCCTCCACTTGAATCGAACGTGAAACCCTAAGCTTGCTCGTGCTCGCGCGATTCCGGTCGCCCTTCTTCTTCTTTTTATTTAAGCTGAGGGTTTCGATTTGAAAAAAAATGAGGCTTCGGCCAAATATGAAAGTGGAAATGAATCTGAAGTGAGGGGTAAAAGAAAAAGGAGCTTGCGTTAGAAGTTAGGGGGGGTGAGACTTCTATAAAAGATTTGACTGAGTAAATTAAATTAAATTAGATTCCTTTATGCATTTACGGGTTGTACGACCAAACGGTAACTCCGAACCCTGCGAAAATTAAAATCCAACAATAATATAATATTACGGATCCAATGGAACCGATTTCGACGAATTCCGAGACTGTGCCTCGGCATGCTATTTTTCAATTGAATTTAAACGATATATTTTTAAAACTGAACAAATCGGTGTTAAATTAAATTTTAAAACTTCTATCATCCTCAGTATTATCAACATAAATTTTATAAGCCTCCAGATTATTTTTAACAGGCTTAAAATTCTAGATTCAACAATTTACCCAACTTCAAATTATTTAATCCAAAATTTTTAATTATCAAATAAATTGTGATATTCGTAATTCACGTTAAAATTATTATATTGAATATTTAGAATCAATTAAATATTCCGATTTTAAATGCTCGAAAATTCCGGGTCGTCACACTAGGGCTAGCCGCTAGTTGTATTCATTGGCCATAAACATTCGATTTTCCTCCCTTAATCTCTCTCAATCCATTCACTTTCACGAAAAATGTTTAACTGCAATGTTGTAGAGCTCATCGAGCTCGACCAATCCATATAGTTATGATATGGAATTGCAAGATGATGGAGGAGATTTTGACCTACGTTCATTTGTTGTTTGCATGCGTTTCTCGAGGGAAATAGGCGACCGAGCTTCAAGGGATTGTGGTCGTAGGTACGTGGCGTTTAGAGCTTCGACGCGGCATTGTTTGATCATCGAATGGTCGAGTATAGGAGGAGCGTAATTCGATCAAAGAAATGGTGGCTATGGGTTTTCATGCAAACGCGTTGAACGATGGAGGAAGAAACAAATTTGCGGCCTGGATCTAAAATCTCGAAATAAACTGCTTAGATTAAATCAAGGTTAAAAAAATAAAAAAAGAATTTGTAAAACATATTATTTAAAATTCGTATAAACTTTAAAATTGCATAACTTCTTCATACGAGGTCCGTTTTCGACGAAATAAATTGCTTTGGATTCATATTGACGAGCATTCCATTTAGAGCTAGTTTTGAGTTGATAGGATCTAATGTACATTTTGGTTAAAATTAAACAGCTGTTTAATTTTGTTCGAAATAAAACACTACAACTGCTATTGGAACCAAAGTAAGTACAACTCACTCTTTCTGTCTCATTGATATTTTTATATAAGTGAGAATAAATATTATTTATGATGATTGATGATTGTTTGGATGATACATTATATATTATCTATATATTGATTGGTATTTGGATATATTCCTGCCTATAAGAGCCGATGAGACCCTATACGTTCTCATATATGAGCGGATGACCCTTTTGTACGTGCATCTGTCTTGAAGCGGACATTGTACACATATTCTAATATGAATATTTGTTGCAGGTGACAGGTTGGAGGGGTTTCAACTGGATTCCTCACCAATGTCGATTTTTATTTACAAATATTGTGATACATGCTGTTATCATGTGATATATGATGATTTGGATGTCATGATTGATGTATTTAGTGCTGTTGTAGCATTGGGCCTATTATTGGAATTTTAAAAGTATTAAAGTGATGATTACAAATAAAAAAGGATTTCCAAGTGATTTTGGAAATATACGTTTTATTGATTTTTGAATTGTTAAGTAAATGAATTTATTTTAAATAAATAAAAGTTATAATTTTTATGCTACAAAATTATGATTTTTGTGAAATATATTAAAATGTGATTTTTGAAACATGGAGTTAACTATTTTGTATATGTTTAAATCCGGATTTTTGAATTATTATAAATGGTTTTATATATAAGATTTATAAAATTGAATTTTTTTAAATCAGAATAAAGAAATTATAAAGGAGTTTTGGGAATGTTAAAATGGAGTTATAAATAGATTTTGTACGTAAATATGATTTATAGATTTTTAAATTGATTAAATTATAAAAAAAGAATTTGGAAATAAAATGATTTATAAGTAATTAACTTATAATTTGGATTTTGGCATATAAAAGAGATTAATGAGTTTGGTTAATAAATGAATTAAAAATTGCAGTTTTTATATATAAATGGAATTTATAAACATTGTTTTATAAATGTGAAATCAATTGATTTTGATAAGTTAAATATGAAGCTTATTAAAGGAATTTCATCCACGATTTTACACAGCGGATAATTCTTTAATAAAATGTGTATAAGTAACGAATTCGGTTAGGGAATTATATCCACGATTTTGGACAGTGGATAATCTTTTTAATTAAATATGTAGAAATAACGAATTTGGGTTAGAAAATTATATTCATGATTTTGGACAGTGAATAATCTTTTATATTTAAATAAATGTTTTTTAAAGTGATATTTTAAATGGAGTAAAATGGTTTATTGATGTTTTAAAATGTGTTAGTATCGAAACCATAGATTTCTACATTCATTGTTGAAATAGACGTTTCCAAGATGTAAGGAAATGATGGACTATAACACTATTGTTATAGAGTAAATGATTTTCGAAAGGAAATGTTTGTATAGTATATGGGATTTATATATCTATCTAATTTTCGAATCGCTATACTAGTGATTTTGGGTTGTCGTTACGATGTTTTATGCAACATTTATTTTGACCCAAATAAATAGGTTTAAAGAGAATGTTTTCCTTAAAGAATGAAATACATACTTAATCCTGATTTATGTATAGGTAAAATTTTCTAAGTGTTGAAAATAAATTGATTTTTTGCAACATAATCATTACTTCAGGCCTCATCAACCGAAAATGACCAAAACAGGGTTAGATGCAGTCACTCCCAAGTAGGATATGATCATCCACTTTTAGATATATCTTTACATGCTATGACGTTGTGTATCTGATTATTGGGCTTTGTATGCTTCGAAGGCCCTCGAAAAAGGTCGGTAACAACTGGAGGATGATATATTCGGTACCATCTAGTTATAGAGGTGGGCCGGTCTTGTGTTGGTAGAGGATCCTTTGTGATGGTCCTCGATACATTCCTCTAGAGATGTACTACCGGAAGGTAGTCCCTTCACCTGGTCATTTGTATAGAAATCTAAACTCCACTACATACCTAATAATTTATTTGTAGAGCCTAGTATGCTGGAATTTAATAATTGTGATAATTTCGGCTATTTTGATTATTGTTCATATGCTAGACACTAGTTTAATATAAGAGGATTTGATGTGAAATGTTTTAGTTATCGTAAGGTAAAAACATGTCCGTGTTTAAGTGTGGGCATGTCTTATGAGATACTTTTTTTTGATAAAGGAAAAGTTTGGTAATTTAATAAATTCAGTTGAGTGTGTTTCTCACACTGATTTACTAGATTGATTCGGACGTTCTTCCCTTTCAATGCTTGGGTCAGACCATGTATATTTATAGGTTCATATTTGGCGCTATAGGAGCTTCAGCATGAAAGCTGGAGATCTTCATTTCATATACGCGTATCTGTTTTGATTATCCGCTGCTAGTTGTTGTATATTATCGGCGATTGTGAGGACAGGTTATTATAACTGTCTAAGCTGATAATTAGTGATTGATTGCTGAACTCTGATTGATGTATGTATATACTGTTTATGTTTTGTAAAGATCATTGATGTGGTATTACATGTTTTCCACCGCGATGTGAGATTCTGCATTGTTCTGTTTTGTTCAATCTTCTCTCTTTCTTCTCTTCTCTTCTTCTCTCTCCTTTCTTTCTCCTGACTTTCCATCAGTCTGTTCTTTTTGGGTCGGACATGTGGGGTTTATTTTCGATTCAAAGGGTATGAATTTGCGAGTCGTCATACGTGTTATCAGACATTAGATTTTGTATATTCCTTAGCTTTGATGTGTACTCAGTATAGATAGAGACAGTAGCACCCTTGACATTTGTAATATAACATATAAAATTTCTATTAACATTTAAAATTTAATTAGTGCATAAAAGACAAGTGTAATAACTCTTAATAAACATTAAAACAAATGTAATAATATTAACATGCAACTTAACAAGTGGCATGCTTATTGCCTTTCAAACTTAATTTTTATGTACAAAAATGAATTAAGGAAAGAAGAAAAAAAAAGCAGGCTGCACTTTTCTTCTTCATCTTTGAAATAAAAAGAAAGTAAAAATGAAAAAAATATCAAAATTTAACAACAATTTCTTTCAAGTGTTCAAACCTGAGATTCAAGAACAAAAATCAATCCATCATAAAGGGGGTTCAATTCAGAAATCAAGCTTGGTTTCAAATCAGAAATCAAGCTTGGTTTCAAATTAGCAGATCAAAAGAATCAGGATCGGAGCAGCTTTATTTGGAAGCAAGATTCCAGTTATAGTCAAGCTAAAGTAAGGAGATCAAAATCGAATTGTGGTTCCAGATTCAAGATTTTTGTAGTTTCAAATCTAGAATCAGATCCAGGTTTTATAGGAAAAAGCAACTTTCAGTTTAAAAAAAGAGGGGAGGGGGATTCTCTGTTCTTCAAAGTACCAAGTGAGTAATCTACTTCTCTAGTTAAAGGCTTAAAACTGTTGAAATTTTTGTTTGCAAGTAAAACCATCACATTTAAGTTTTTAATTTATTTAAAAAATCTGATGCATGCAATCTAATATCTAAACATAGGGATGCATATGTTGTATCAGAGTGATGCTGCTTTGATATCAGGATACAAACTTGAAATTTCTTTTTATAAAAGTAACAAAACACTTTACAGTGTTGCCTGGAAATGAAAGTACTTTCATGCCTGATAAGTAATATAGATGCCTGTATAAGATGTGTCATCTCTTCTCAATTCAAGTTGTACTGTGAATAAATTAAGCTTAAAAACAGTTTAAGTTGGATTCTGGTGGTAGGTGTTTGAAGTAAATTGTGATGTAAGTTTGAAAATATGTGTGCATGTTTGTTTTGAGTTGAAAACATATAATATGTATATAGAGAATATAGTGTATGCATTAAACTGATATTCTGTGTTTTGGATACAGGCTCAAATCTGACAAAAATCTTGAGTTCTTCCTTCCTGATCTTCTTTAGGCTTTAAATTGTAAACAAAAATTGTTCAATACAACAAGAATCGAGTATTAAAAATATTTTTAAATAGGATCTGAACACAGTTTAATTTGAAAGAAATATTACAGTGAAATTTTAAAATGGCATCATTTCGATTTGAATAATTGGTGAATTCATGATTATAAGCTAAATTGACTTCAAAAATTTGGATTTATAAGAAAGGAATCATGAATTCTAACTGTGTAATGCAAGAGAAAATGCACGATAAACGAAAAATGGGTTTCAGGCAATTTCTGGTGAACGGTGTGGTTTTGGTAACGGGGTTCCTACCGAAGCAAGCTTGGTGATCGGGGATGTCGCCAAAAATAGTCATGGAATTTTTTGACTATCGGGGCAATGGAGAATGGTCAGAATAGGGTTTGAACTCGGTTTTAGTTAAGGATAGATCTTGGGTCGCTGCGCCGTCGTTAAGGCATCGGAAGATACCGGTCGTGGGGAAATCAAAGAGAGGGTCTTCGGCAAGCCATTGCCGGAGTGGTAGCAGTTTTCGTGATCGGAATCGAGTGTTCGAACGGATGTTTCTGGTGATGTCGAGTTCCAGGTTTGTACTAGGAAGCTCAATTTTGATTTTGGTTATGTGTTTTGGAATCGGTAATTGGAATCGATAGTCATGTTGATTTGTGGTTTGCCGGAGGTGGTGGCGCACGCCGGAGCGTTGGCGAACGTTGGTGCACGTACACAGTGATGGTTTCGAGTGTCTAGTGACGGGTTCGTGGATGACCCGGAGTGGCTCTCATGCAGGTAGTAGTTTCACACGGGAAAAAAACTCGTGTTCGTGGGAAGTGATTTCTGTAGTTTTTAAATCTTAGTAAGTTAAAGAAAGTGTGTAGAAGTGTAGAATCTCGAAGCAAGTCTCGAGTTGTTCACGGATTGGACCCGAAGTCGGTTCAAAGGGCTGGAATTTGAAGGTTTTTATAAAAACCAGTTTCAAAATTTAAATTGAATTTAATTTTAAAACTAATAGGTAAGATAAATATTTTTCTTGAAACATTTGATTTAGAAGATTTGAAGTTTGTTTAATTTAATTTGTTAAGTTAAAATTTTAATTTATTTCAAATTCATAGTTTGATTTTAAAGTGGAATGTTATGGAAATGTACTTAAATTTTGTTAATGATAAGTACGTCGTTAATTAAAATAAAGATTTATCTTAAGAGATAATTAAGGTTTGAATGATTAATGACTAATTAATTAAAGAATGTAATTAAGGGTAATTAATTAGTTTAATCTGACAAAGTTTAAGATTTATAAATTAATAGTTAGAGGTTAGTTAATTAAGTAACTAAATTGTAATTAGTGGCTAATTAATTACTTAAAGGATTGATTAATTAAGGGAATTAATAAATGGTTAGTGAATTAACGAAGAAGGTTAATTAGAGGATAATTAATCAATGTAAATAATTATAGAAGTATTAATTCGAGTAATTAATTATGGATCAATGTTATCAATGTGTATAAGTTAGGTTAATTAATTGGTGTAATTAATTAAGATAAAGTGGTTAATACTAGTTAATTAATTAAAGGTAATCATTTGATGTTGAGTTAAGTATAATTACTTAAGGTAATTAATGAAGTATAATTACTTAGAGAAGTAATTAGTGGCTAATTACTGGATGTAATTAGTTAAAGGAAATTACTTGATGGGAAGTAATTAAAGGATAATTACTTGATGGAAGAAATTAAGTAATGATTACTCAGTGTAATTGAAGAATTAATTTATATAATTAATCAAGGAGTTGGTTTATTTGAAGAAGTAATTAAGGAGAGTTAATTTCTGATTTTGATTAACAAGATTGATTAATGAATGCAATTAAGTTAAAGGACAATTATTATATGAAATTTAAGAATAATTAACTAGTGAAAGTAATTAGAGGATCATTAATTAATGTAATTATTGGAAGTGATCAATCTTGCTTATTAATGATTAAATGATGATGGGTGCTTTGAATTAGTTGATATCCCTGATATGAATTGCTTTGTGATATGATATGTTGGATGGACGATGATAATGTGATCATCAATCAATTATGAATTGCTGTGTAAAAGTGTTATTCGACGATTAAAGTTGAATTGTATTTAATTGGATAACTTGGGATTCAATGACATTGGATTCGAAGAGACCGGAGTCGGGTATTAGTAAATACCCGAAACCACTTCGATTCTATATAATTTGATGTGTGGAATCAATAGAATGAAATGGAATGATTAAAGTGAAATGGACCATTTAATCTAAGTTTAGTACTTAGAAATTAAGATGTGATGTAAGTAATGTTTATAACAGCTTGTGAAGTTGTAAATAGATAAGTTGCCCCGGGTTTATATAAGTTGTATGCTTTTGTATTCTATGCTAGACGGGTTTACTCACGCTGGTTTCCAGCCTGACCCGGGTGTTACTTTGATGTAATGCTCGAGTCAGACCGAGTATTACAGATTTATAGGTAAGGACGTTCTGAAGCTCAGGAGGCGAGCTGGAGAGCAGGAACGTATGGAGAGTTTCAGCTGTGATATATTATAGAATCTGAAACAGATTGATTTATCTGTCCTGTGTTTGTAAATATGTTGTAACTCTGATATATATATTAAACTGTAATTTGACAAGTACAGTTTTCCTTTGTATAACTATTATTATGTGATATTATATTTGATCCGCTGCGAATGTGAGGTTTCTGTGACTTGTTTCTGTTTTCTTTTTCTTTCTCTTTTCTTCTTTTCTTAACTATCTGGAAATTTCGGGATAGAAATTTCTGGGTCCTTACATAAGATATAAAATGATAAAATAAAAGTAACTGTTGGATTAACCAATGCAATAATTTATTTATTAAAAGTAACTGCATGTAAATTTAGGCAATAAAGTTAGTAACAGCTGAATTTGTATAAATTGAATGAAATAGGTTAATGTAAACGTTATATTAGGCTATAAATCAAATGGAAGAAAACGAGCATAAAATTTGAATTAATTTATGAAATAAAATAAATTGAATATAACATAAACTTAAGTGTAAACTTTAGGGTATGATAACAATTATTATAAATTACCTAATTAATTGGTCAATGAATTTATTGGAAACAAAGTTCATTTAAATGTTAAGTAATTATAATGTGGTTATTGATAATAAACGTTACTTTAATGTTTATTAACATAGTAACGGAAGTGTGAATGTAATTTATAGAAGCACAAATTTAAATTTAGTAGTAATTGGTGGATTGGGAAATAAGTTCAAATTATATGTAAAGTATGTAAAGTAATTAATAAAATGTAAATTTAATGTTGTAAATTTAAAGGAATCGGACCTACTGAATGAATTAATTGAATTTCTAATTTTAACAAACGTATATAGTTGACAACTTCAATATATTTGGAAATCAATTTGTAATCAAAGGAAATTAAGTAGCACGTTAATTGGAAATAAATTAATAAATACATTACTGATATGTAATATAATTCAATGTTAATTATACCCATAAAATGTCAATTTATTGAATAGCAAGATTTTAAATCAATAAACGAATTCATTGAGATTTCAATTAATAATTAATAATATTTAATGTGAAATCAATTACAATTAATTGACTTAAATTTTTTTGCAGTTAGGGTAGATGTGATTTGTCATTGAAAAAGGTAATTTTTATAAGATGTAATTAGTGCTAATTCTATTTATAATAGGACCATTGGTTGATTTAAAGTATAGAAAGGAAGATTTATAAATTTAACTAAAGTATAAAATTCAACAATTGTATTTATTGCAAAATAAAATGGAACTAAACGTTTAAATATTACGTTACTAAAATTAAAATGAAATTTGAGGATAATAATGTGAAATCATGAACCAATGTTAGTGGCATCTTATTTTGGTAAAAGATGTGAATAAGAAGGCTTAAAAATTTAATAAATGGGTTTTTGAGAATTTAATTTATAAATTCTAAATATAATGAAGCCGAGAAATTAACACTGCAAATGATAGATTTATCAACTTTTAATATACATCTAAACTTGTTTAATTTTTTTTTTAAAATGCTTAAGAAATATAAAGGTGATAAAATTGTTAATTATAAAATTGTAATTTAAAAATTGGATTTAATTAATTCTTTATTAAGTTATTTAATTAATGGAAAAATAGCCATTTTGGCCACTGACTCGGATTTTGACGAAACCAGTTTCATCGGATCCGTAACGAGGAATTATTGTAGGATCTCAAGTTTCGTATCGATCGGAGTTGTCATTTGATCGTACGGATGCGAAACGCCTTGAAATCAATTTGAAATAATTTGATTTTGTCATAACTTCTTCATACGATGGAATTTTGACGTGAAATTTTTTCCATCGCGTTCACAATATTTTAAAACATCTCTTTTGATATATGGGTTGACTTAGTTTCGTTCCGGAGTCAGAAGGGGCTTTTTGGGCCACTTTGTCGTTTGTGCGTATATTTAATAGACCTGATCCATTCTATTTCAACTTTCTCTATAAATATGTTGTTAAACCTAGCCTCCCTAATCCTCATTTGTCTGTACGTACATCTCAACTCTCTTCTCCTCAATGGCAGACAAACAAACTCGAGATCCAATTGCAATTCAAAATCAAAGTCAAAAATCCAAACTCCTTAGAAAAATTTGGAAAAAAATATATGTTGAAGCTCTCGACTAGCATAATTCACTGGTGGTGTTCGTTTTTCGTTTTGGTTCATCATCTGATCAGTAAAAATCGAGGAAGTTTCGACCGTTCATCGCTCGACGACGAACTTCGTCGGATCGGAAATTCCCTTCTGGGTTTTGTAGATATTCTCGAGCGGAGCTCATCCATGCAAGTTAATTGGAGAATCGATGGTCGAATTGGACCCTGAAATTCGATTAGGGTTTCGAGGCCATGGCGGTGGCGGCCTCTAGGGCGGTGTGCAGGGGGACCGTAGGTGCTGCATGGCGTGAGAAGGTCGATGGTGGTGGTGCCAAGGTCTCTAGCGTCGTATTTAGGGAGGAAGAGGTGGTCAAACGTATGGTCAAGGGTGTTGCGTGCGTTCCTGTTCGTGGCCATTAGGGTCAAAGGCTCGTGCTTTTTTTCTTCTGGAGCGTTGGGGATGATGATGACGTGGCACGGGTTTGAGTGAGTTTGTGTTCTTTTTTTTTGAAATTCAATCACAATTTTTGTTATAACTTTTGCATATGATATCCGTTTTACACGCGGTTTCTTTTGTTAGGATCGTATTGAAATTCCGGACTTTTTGACGCTAGTTTGAGAGAATTTGGAGACTGTCAAATTTTTGGGTTTAAATTGAATTTAAATTCAATTTAAATTCATAAGGTGAGTGTTTTAACCCACTCACAATTTCTAAAATATCTTATGTTTGTTAAATTGATATATGATGTGATTTTAAATTTATTTATGGTTGTTTGGCATATTTTTAATCATCATCTCAGTTAAATTGCATTTATTCAAATCAAATTGTTATTTAATTTTTTTCTTGCATATAAATTGACAGTTAAATTTATTTAGTATTTCATATAAATTGCTAGTTAAATTTATTTATTATTGCATATAAACTGCCAGTTAAACAAGTTATAATTTATTATTGAATATAAATTGTTCGTTGATTCCTGTTATATTTTATATGCTCTATATTGATGTTTTGTTTAAATTGGATGATGATTTTAATAAATGGTTGATGGTTGATATTGGGTGAATGGATGCTGAATTTTATATGGTTATAATTGCATGTTATTATGCATTTTCATCACATTCGGGATTGCGGTTTGAAATGATATATAACCGTAAATTTTATTTTAAATTGCGGATTGAAATGATAAATATCTGTATCACTTGACCATAGGACAGAAAATTTTATACATACACCATGGTCTATATGTAAAATTATTTTAAAAGTGATTTCTGTGGTTTTTAAAGAAATATATGGGTATATAGATATTGATTTTTGATATTATACAAATGCTATGTTATTTTTGAATTTAGCTATGTATAAATTTGTTTGAATTATAAAATAAGCTAAATAATGATGTTTGATTTCTTTTATATAATATGGTTAAGTATATATTTAAAATTCTATTGTATATAGAGTTTAGAATAACTTAAATAAAAGTAAGGTTGAAAATAAATGTATCTAAGAATTATCCTCAAAAAATTTGTTTTCAAATGTAAATAAATTAAGATTTAAAAAGGTTTGATTTTATAACTTGATTTTTGATTAGAGGATTTAAATGAATATCAAATTGATTTAAAGAATATTATCAAGTTAATTCAATAAAAAGAATATCCTGTTATTGAAGTTTAAGGGTTTTTCTTAAATAATATTTGTTTTATTAAGCAAACATTTCAAATTTAAATAATAGGAATTGGATTTGATATATATTAAATTATCAAATAATCCATTTTGAAGTAATGGAATATTTAAAGATTGAAATATATGAACTATAAAATTTAAGTTTTGAAATATAGAATATTTAAGCTTTGAAATATATGGGAATTAAAATGGTTTATTTGGAGGTTCAAATTGATATTAGGAATTTATTGCGGACTTTAAAGAAGCTATTTCATTAGATAAAGTAATATAGTATTTAAACCATTAAGTATTAAAAGTTATGTTTCAAAGCTATGGTTTCAAGGTATATAGATTTGAAAATGCTATGATTTTTGTAAAAGAAATATTTGAAATAAAAATGATATCATATTGATTTGGGTTTTAAAAATGGAAATGATATCGTATTTATAAGTTTTGAAATGGATATTATATTCTGGTTTTGAAGTATAAATTATTTTAAAAGACCGATGTGTTATAATAACGTTTGGTTGTTGAAGAGACCGGGATCGAAAGTTGTCATACTCTCTGCCAACTCTGAAAACCACTTTAACAACCGTGTACACGGTGGAGATTCCAGAATGAAGTAGGATGGTGGCGATGTATCCTTTGAGGTAAATACATGGACCCAACTTCTGTGAGTTGGCATAAGGTGGCTAAAACAGGAGCGATTCTCGAGCCAATTGAGGCAGCACCTTTGATCAGATACATCCCTTCGATTTTATACTTTGACTTTTGGATTGATTCGGTGGCCACTTTTGATTTTCTTTTCGGAGGTGTGGCTCGAGGTGGGCGGTATATGCGGCTATGCGTTACCACCAGCACGGATGCGTAATTGGTATATCTACCCTGGCATTGCCTAGTCACGCCGTGTCATCTACCCTATCGCGTCTTGTACGAGTTTGGTTTTCTCCCGTAGCCCGTGGAGTATTTAGGGTAGTCTTCCGATCTGGAGATATGTTGATACTGGATGGACTACTGGGACTATTATTGTGTTAAGGGGGAGATTGGGTAACTCGTTAACGCTATTTAAAAGTAAGTTTATTTTACTGTAGACATTATTATAATAACGAAATATTACTGCATAGTAAATAGTTTAACGGATCCTTAGGAGATGTGAATCCCGAGCATCTATTGAGTTACTGCACTCATATTTATTTATATTAATTTAACTCACATAAGATATTTTAGTTCTAACTCGAGTGTTTTGTTTTTCAATTCGTTCGGGTCAGTACGAGCGTTTCAAGATTTGAAGACTTTATTTCTGGAGGAAGAAGACGAAGATTTCATCATCATTATTAGTATATATTATATGGTTCCACTACACACTGTATTCCGCTGCATTGATATTTATTGGTATGTGAACTCTGATATTTATTGAATAAAGAAGAATCAATTGTTTTGTAAACAGTCTTATGAACTGTATATTGATTATTATATTTTATCCTTCCGCTGTGAGATTCTGTTTTGTTTTTTTCTTCTCTGTTTTTCTTATTTACCCCATAACAACCGCCCCTCCGTATGGTTTGAATTGGCACGTGTGTCGATTTAAAGCATGTGAAAAGGCGGAACGTTACATCGGGTATTAGAGCTTTGGTTTAGCGATAAACCTTAGCTTTGTGGGGTCTGACTCTTTATCAATAGGGTAGTAATACCCTATGGGAGTCGCTGAGAGTATATGTATGAGAGAGCGTATTTGTTAGTGTTATAAAAAGGTTTTAATATTGTGTTAATCTGTTCCGTTTTGTATTTATAAATTCTGGCTGGTGCATGGGACGCTGTGACATCAATAGGAATTTCTAAACACTTAATAGGACAGACTGACATAATATTTGTTTTAATGTATAGGTGAATGAAATAATTTTGCCTATTATATTTTCTATATATATAAAGGAAATTTTTATAAAGATTAAATTGGGTTGTCTATATTGGTTGCTAGGAAATGAATTTATAAATAATGGTTGAAATAAGATTGAAAATAAAATAATTGAGAATTGGGAAATTTTAGAACTTAGGTTCCGGGGTTTTGAAACTTTCTTTTCAATGATTTTGAAATATAAATAATAATATTATTAAAAGAAGTATTTTCTGATATAAGTATTTCAATATAAATTTGAAAGAAATGTTTTTAAAAGAAATTTTAGAAAGAAATAAGTTCTGTACTCCCCTCTCTATCGCTGGAAAATAATTTCGGTGATGAGTGCACGCATCATCGACATTCATTTTCGAGTTTCGAAGTGGGAATGCCACTGTAGTAGTTTACTGCAGATCCATTTTTGATAAACAAATATAAATTTTTAATTGTTTTAAATATAATTGGATATATAAAGTGTAAGTATATACATTTATCTGTTATTTTAAATGATTTTGAATAAACCCGGTATTTAATCCTTAATTTTCCATTAATTAATAGTTTTAGTTACTGTAGTGAATTGGAACGTAGGTAATTAATAAATTGAAACCTCTAAAAGAAATAAGAGATGTAATGCTTAGTTTATAAATGGAAATTAAAAGAAATTGAAATGTGTAACGATAAAACAAGGATATTATTATTGAACATTAAATTTATTTAAGAAAATAGAATAAACTTGTATAACTTTCAATTACATCCTTATAAACGTATATATAACTTACCGAATATTAAAAGTTGAAATGTTAATAAGAAATTGTAAAAGATATTATACAAGTAATATTATAATCTTAATTGTAATTAAAAAGACTACTAATTGAAATAGAAAGGTAAGTATTATAAATGGAATTTAGTAATAAATGAAAGTAGATAGATAAAATTAAGTAGTATAAATGAAAGATAATAAACGTAAGTAAATGATTGAAGCTATTTATTAATAAAATAAGCAGAAAGATGAATACTGAAAATAAATTAAAAAAAGGATAAACCATTATATGTATAAACAAGAAGTCAAACAACAATAGTATGAAATGAAATTGACAAGAATAAACTTAGTTTATTGTTTGGATTTGTTGTTTGTTTGGTTATGGTTGTTTGGGTAAGGATACTTTAAAATTGTTTGGATGCATGAATAATCTATTTAGTTTCTCCTAAGGCTTTTGAGTGAAGGGTACACTTAGTATTTATTTTTCATTCCGTACAATTTAAAGTTTGAACCCGGACAACTATTTGTTTTGGTGGATATGAATGAATGATTGATTTGGGTTGATTTTATGTGATGGTTATATGCCTTGTTGCAAGAGATTGTTGTTGTATTGATTTGGTTGTTTATAATTGAAACCACTTTAAATATTTCACTCTATATAATTGTTAACTCTTTTAAATTATATAAGTGAAATCTAGGTTTTGGAAGCAATTGCTACTGCTTTTGGTTCCATAAAATAAGCTTTAATTGCCAACTAATAGGTATGTTTATGGATTACATTTTATAACTCTTTTATATTATTTCCTGTGTTGGAATATATATTATTTTGGAAAATATATATTGTATATTGTTATTTTGATATTATATTTTCTCCAGAGCCTTCCCGTACAAAGGAGGCTCTGCCAAAATTTTCCGTAAATTTTTGGACTTACAAAAATTTTGAAAAATGTTTTCCAAACTCTACTAATTTGAGTATAAAGGATTTAATAGTTATAAATTGATATTTTATTCAAATTATTAAATTTTGTAAATTTATTTGTTTATAGATGCAATATTTAAGTAAGATATATTGATTTCTTAACTCTTCTTTTCCCTTCTTTTTCCTTTTCGGGGACGAAAAGTTTTGAGTGGGGGAGAGTGTAACGACCCGAAAATTTTGGTAAATAAATTTTGGTTAAATTAATGAGATTTTGTAATTAAATTAGCAAGAAATAAAAAATTTATAACCTATATGGATGTAAATGTTAAGAATGTAATTTAGAAATGGTTATAAAAATTTAATTTTGACAGTTGAAGGGAAATCCCATTTATGAATAGTGTAAGTTGTTACATTTGGTTATAAGATATAAAATGAGAAAATAAAAGTAACTGTTGGATTAACCAATGCAATAATTTATTTATTAAAAATAACTGCATGTAAATTTAGGCAATAAAGTTAGTAAAAGCTGAATTTGTATAAGTTGAATGAAATGGGTTAATGTAAACGTTATATTAAGCTATAAATCAAATGGAAGAAAACGAGCGTAAAATTTGAATTAATTTATGAAATAAAATAAATTGGATATAACATAAACTTAAGTGTAAACTTTAGGGTATGATAACAATTATTATAAATTACCTAATTAATTGGTCAATAAATTTATTGGAAATAAAGTTCATTTAAATGTTAAGTAATTATAATGTGGTTGTTGATAATAAACGTTACTTTAATGTTTATTAGCATAGTAACGGAAGTGTGAATGTAAATTATAGAAGCGTCAATTTAAATTTAATAGTAATTGGTGGATTGCGAAATAAGTTCAAATTATATGTAAAGTATGTAAAGTAATTAATAAAATGTAAATTTAATGTGTAAATTTAAAGGAACGAGACCTACTGAATGAATTAATTGAGTTTCTAATTTTAACAAATGTATATAGTTGACAACTTCAATATATTTGGAAATCAATTTGCAATCAAAGGAAATTAAGTAGCACGTTAATTGGAAATAAATTAATAAATACATTAATTATATGTAATATAATTCAATGTTAATTATACCCATAAAATGTCAATTTATTGAATAGCAAGATTTTAAATAAACGAATTTATTGAGATTTCAATTTATAATTAATAATATTTAATGTGAAATCAATTACAATTAATTGACTTAATTTTTTTTGCAGTTAGGGTAGATGTGATTTGTCATTGAAAAAGGTAGCTTTTATAAGATGTAATTAGTGCTAATTCTATTTATAATAAGACCATTGGTTGATTTAAAGTATAGAAAGCAGGATTTATAAATTTAATTAAAGTATAAAATTCAACAATTGTATTTATTGCAAAATAAAATGGAATTAAACGTTTAAATATTACGTTATTAAAATTAAAATAAAATTTGAGGATAATAATGTGAAATCATGAACCAATGTTAGTGGCATCTTATTTTGGTAAAAGATGTGAATAAGAAGGCTTAAAAATTTAATAAATGGGCTTTTGAGAATTTAATTTATAAATTCTAAATATAACGAAGCGGAGAAATTAACACTGCAATTGATAGATTTATCAACTTTTAATATACGTCTAAACTTGTGTAATTTTTTTAAAATGCTTAAGAAAAATAAAGGTGATAAAATTGTCAATTATAAAATTGTAATTTAAAAATTGGATTTAATTAATTATTTATTAATTTATTTAATTAATGGAAAAATAGCCATTTTGGCCACTGACTCGGATTTCTACGAAACCAGTTTCATCAGATCCGTAACGGTGAATTATTATAGGATTTCAAGTTTCGTATCGATTGGACTTGTCATTTGATCGTACCGACGCGAAACACCTTGAAATCAATTGAAATCAATTTGAAATAATTTGATTTTGTCATAACTTCTTCATACGATGGAATTTGGACGTGAAACTTTTTCCACCGTGTTCAGAATATTTTAAAACATCTATTTTGATATATGAGTTGACTTAATTTCGTTCCGGAGTCAGAACGGGCTTTTTGGGCCACTTTGTCGTTAGCGCGTGTATTTAATAGACCCGATCCATTCTATTTCAACTTTCTCTATAAATATGTTGTTAAACCTAGCCTCCCTAATCCTCATTTGTCTGTACGTACATCTCAACTCTATCCTCCTCAATGGAAGATATACAAACTCTAGATCCAATTGCAATTCAAAATCAAAGTCAAAAATCCAAACTCCTCAGAAAAATATGGAAAAAAATATATGTTGAAGCTCTCGACTAGAGTCATTCATTGGTGGTATTCGTTTTTTTTTTGGTTCATCATCTGATCAGTAAAAATCGAGGAAGTTTCGGCCGTTCATCGCTCGACGACGAACTTCGTCGGATCGGAAATTCCCTTTTGGATTTTGTAGAGATTCTCGAGCGGAGCTCATCCATGCAAGTTAATTGGAGAATCAAAGGTCGGATTGGCCCCCAAAATTCGATTAGGGTTTTAAGGCTATGGCAGCGGCGTCCTCTAGGGCGGTGCGCAGGGGGGCCGTAGGTGCTGCACGGCGTGAGAAGGTCGATTGTGGTGGTGCTGAGGTCTCTAGCGTCGTATTTAGGGAGGAAGAGGTGGTCAAACGTATGGTCAAGGGTGTTGCGTGCGTTCCTGTTCGTTGCCATTAGGGTCAAAGGCTCATGCGTTTTTTTTCTAGAGCGTTGGGGATGATGATGACGTGGCACGGGTTTGAATGGGTTTGTGTTCTTTTTGTTTATTTTTTTTTGAAATTCAATCACAATTTTTGTTATAACTTCTGCATACGATATCCGTTTTACGCGTGGTTTCTTTTGTTAGAATCGTACTGAAATTCCGGCTTGATGACGCTGGTTTGAGAGAATTTCGAGACTTTCAAAATTTTGGGTTTAAATTGAATTTAAATTCAATTTAAATTCAAAAGGTGAGTGTTTTAACCCACTCACAATTTCTAAAATTTCTTATGTTTGTTAAATTGATATATGATGTGATTTTAAATTTGTTTATGGTTGTTTGGCATATTTTTAATCATCATCTCAGTTAAATCGCATTTATTGAAATTAAATTGTTATTTAATTTTTTTCTTGCATATACATTGACAGTTAAATTTATTTAGTATTTCATATAAATTGCTAGTCAAATTTATTTATTATTGCATATAAACTGCCAGTTAAACAAGTTATTAATTTATTATTGAATATAAATTGTTCGTTGATTCCTGTTATATTTTATATGCTCTATATTGATGTTTTGTTTAAATTGGATGATGATTTTATTAAATGGTTGATGGTTGATATTGGGTGAATGGATGCTGAATTTTATATGGTTATAATTGCAAGTTATTATGCATTTTCATCTCATTCGGGATTGCAGCTTGAAATGATATATAATCGTAAATTTTATTTTAAATTGCGGATTAAAATGATAAATATCTGTATCACTTAACCATAGGATAGAAAATTTTATACAGACACCACGGTCAATATGTAAAATTATTTTAAAAATGATTTCTGTGGTTTTTAAAGAAATATATAGGTATATAGATATTGATTTTTGATATTATATAAATGCTATTTTATTTTTGAATTTAGCTATGTATAAATTTGTTTGAATTATAAAATAAGCTAAATAATGAAGTTTTATTTCTTTTATATAATATGGTTAAGTATCTATTTAAAATTCTATTGTATATAGAGTTTATAATAACTCAAATAAAAGTAAGGTTGAAAATAAATGTATCTAAGAATTATCCTCAAAAAATTTGTTTTCAAATGTAAATAAATTAAGATTTAAAAGATATGATTTTATAACTTGATTTTTGATTAGAGGATTTAAATGAATATCAAATTGATTTAAAGAATATTATCAAGTTAATTCAATTAACAGAATATCCTGTTATTGAAGTTTAAGGGTTTTACTTAAATAATATTTGTTTTATTAAGCAAACATTTCAAATTTAAATAATAGGAATCGGATTTGATATATATTAAATTATCAAAGAATCCATTTTGAAATAATGGAATATTTGAAGATTGAAAATATGAACTATAAAAATTTAAGTTTTGAAATATAGAATATTTAAGCTTTGAAATATATGGCAATTAAAATGGTTTATTGGAGGTTCAAATTGATATTGGGAATTTATTGCGAACTTTAAAGAAGCTATTTCATTATATAAAGTAATATAGTATTTAAACCATTAAGTATTAAAAGTTATGTTTCAAAGCTATGGTTTCAAGTTATATTGATTTGAAAATGCTATGATTTTTGGAAAAGAAATATTTGAAATAAAAATGATATCGTATTGATTTGGGTTTTAAAAATGGAATTGATATCGTATTTATAAGTTTTGAAATGGATATTATATTTTGGTTTTGAAGTATAAATTATTTTAAAAGACCGCGGTGTTATAATAATGTTTGGTTGTTGAAGAGACCAGGATCGGAAGTTGTCATACTCTCTGCTAACACCGAAAACCACTTTAACAACCGTGTACGTGGCGGAGATTCCAGAATGAAGTAGGATGGTGGTGGCGTTTCCTTTGAGGTAAATACGCGGACCCATCTCCCGTGAGTTGGCATAAGGTGGGTAAAACAGGAGCGATTCTCGGGCCAATTGAGGTAGCACCTTTGATCGGACACATCCCTTCGATTTTATACTTTGACTTTTGGATTGATTCGGTGGCCACTTTTGATTTTCTTTTTGGGGGTGTGGCTCGAGGTGGGAGGTAGCTGCGGCTACGCGTTACCACCAGCCCGGATGCGTAATTGGTATATCTACCCTGGCATTGCCTAGTTGTGCCGTGTCACCTATCCCATCGCGCCTTGTACGAGTTTGGTTTTCTCCCGTAGCCCGTGGAGTATTTAGGGTGGTCTCCCGATCTGGAGATACGCTGATACTGGATGGACTGCTGGGACTATTATTGTGTTAAGGGGGAGATTGGGTAACTCCTTAACGCCATTTAAAAGTAAGTTTATTTTACTATAGATATTATTATAATAGCGAAATATTACTACATAGTAAATAGTTTAACGGATCCTTAGGAGATGTGAATCACGAGCATCTCTTGAGTTACTGCACTCATATTTCTTTATGTTAATTTAACTCACATTAGATATTTTAGTTCTAACTCGAGTGTTTTGTTTTTCGATTCGCTCGGGTCAGTCCGAACGTTTCAGGATTTGAAGACTTTATTTCTGGAGGAAGAAGACAAAGATTTCATTATTATTATTATTATATATTATATGGTTCCACTACACACTGTATTCCGCTGCATTAATATTTATTGGTATGTGAACTCTGATATTTATTGAATAAAGAAGAAACCAATGTTTTGTAAACAGTCTTATGAACTATATATTGATTATTATATTTTATCCTTCCGCTGTGAGATTCTGTTTTGTTTTTTTCTTCTCTGTTTTTCTTATTTGCCCCATAACAACCCGCCCTTCTGTATGGTTTGAATTGGCACGTGTGTCGATCTAAAGCGTGCGAAAAGGCGAGACGTTACATATTGAATTTTGAATTGTTAAGTAAATGAATTTAATTTAAATAAATAAAAGTTATAATTCTTATGTTATAAAAATTATAATATTTGTGAAATATACTAAAATTGATTTTTGAAATATGAATTTAACTATTTTGTAAATAGTTTAAATCAAGATTTTTGAATTATTATAAATGGTTTTATATATAAGATTTATAATTGAATTTTTATAAATCTGAATGAAGGAATTATAAAGTAGTTTTGGGAATGTTAAAATGGAGTTATAAATAGATTTTGTAGGTAAATAAGATTTATAGATTTATAAGTTGATGAAATTATAAAAAGAACGAATTTGGAAATAAAAAGATTCACAAGTAATTAACTTATAATTTGGATTTTGGCATATAAAAGAGATTAATGAGTTTGTTTAATAAACGAATTGAAAATTGAAGTTTTTATAAATATAAATGGAATTTATAAACATTGTTTTATAAATGTGAAATCAATTGACTATGATAAGTTAAATATTATGCTTATTAAAGGAATTTCATCCATGATATTGGATAGGGGATAATTATTTAATAAAATGTGTATAAGTAACGAATTCGGTTAGGGAATTGCATCCACGATTCTGGACAGTGGATAATCCTTTTAATTAAATATGTAGAAATAATGAATTTGGGTTAGAGAATTATATTCACGATTTTGGACAGTGAATAATATTCTAAATTTAAATAAATATTTTTGAACGTGATATTTTAAATGGAGTAAAATTGTGTAAAGATGTTTTTAATGTGTTAAGTATCGAAACCATAGATTTCAACATTCATTGTTGAAATAGACGTTTTCGAGAAGTAAGGAAATGGTGGACTATAACACTGTTGTTATAGTAAATGATTTTCGAAAGGATATGTTTGTATAGTACATGGGATTTATATATCTATCTAATTTTTGAATCCCTATACTTGTGATTTTGGGTTGTCATAACGATGTTTTCCGCAACATACATTTTGACCCAAATAAATAGGTTTGAAGAGAATATTTTCCTTAAAGAATGAAATATATACTTAATCTTGATTTATGTATATGCAATATTTTCTAAGTGTTGAAAATAAATTGATTTTTGAAACGTAATCGTTACCTCAGGCCTCATCAACCGGAAATGACCAGAACAAGGTTAGATGCTGCAAGGCTAAGTGGGTCGCTCCCAAGTAGGATATGATCATCCTCTTCCAGATATATCTTTACACACTATGACGTCGCGTTTCTGATTATTGTGGTTTGTATGCTTCGAGGGCCCTCGAAAAAGGTCGGTAACGACCGGAGGATGATATATTCGGTACCATCTAGTTATAGAGGTAGGCCGGTCTTGTATTGGTAGAGGATACTTTGTGATGGTCATCGGTACATTCCTCTAGAGATGTACTGCCGGAAGGTAGTCCCTTCACCTAGTCATTTGTATGGAAATCCAAACTCCATTATGTACCTACCATTTTATTTGTAGAGCCTAGTATGCTGGAATTTAATAATTGTAACAATTTCAGCTATTTTGATTATAATTTGTATGCTAGACACTAGTGTAATATAAGAGGATTTGATATGAAATGTTTTAGTTATCGTAAGGTAAGAACATGTCCATGTTTATATATGGGCGTATCTTACGAGATACTTTTGCTTCGATAAAGGAAAATTTTGGTAATTTAATCAATTCAGTTGAGTGTGTTTCTCACGCTGGTTTACCAGACTGATCCATGCGTTATTCCCTTTCAATGCTTGGGTCAGACCAAGTATAGTTACAGGTTTAGATTTGGTGCTATTGGAGCTTCAACAGGAGAGCTGGAGATCTTCAATTCGTATACACATATCTGTTTTGATTATCCGCTGCTAGTTATTGTGTATTATCAGCATTTGTGAGGACGGGTTATTATAACTGTCCAGGCTGATAATTAGTGATTGCTTGTTGAACTCTAATTGATGTATGTATATGCGTTTCTATTTTGTAAAGATCATTGATATGGTATTATATGTTTTCCGCTGCGATGTGAAATTCTGTGTTGTTCTATTTGGTTCTATCTTCTCTCCTTCTTCTCTTCTCTTCTTCTCTCTCCTTTTCTTTCTCCTGACATTCCGTGAGTCTGTTCTTTTTGAGTCAGACATGTTGGGTTTATTGTCGATTCAAAGGGTTTGGAATTGCGGGTCATCATACGTGGTATCAGATCTTAGATTTTGTATATTCCTAAGCTTTGATGTGTACTTAGTATAGATAGGGACAATAACACCCTAAATTGAGTTCGAGTGTATTATATATATGAGCATGTATTTTTTAGTGAATAAAAAATGTTTTATATTGTGTTTTCTTATTCATTGAGTTGTTTGTGAATTCTGGTCAGTATGTGGAACGTCTTGTTATCGATAAGAATTTATAAACATTTAAACGAGGCAAGTCGACATACTATCATTTTAAATTATGTAAATGAAATAATTTTACCTCGGTTGTATTTTATATAAAAATGATTAATTTTTAAGAAATTATTGAAGTGTACATAAATTGATTGTTTGGTTGTTTGAAAATATAAATATATATCAGTTAATAAAAGCCGTTTGAATAATCTAAATAAAAGAAACAATTGCAAAAGAATAAATTATATAAGAAAACGAATTATAAAGTATGGAATTATAATTAATATGAATTGTAAAATAATCTTACATATAAGATGTAAAATTATACGAATATATTTATAAATTTGAGTTATAAATAAAGTTGAATTTAAACTAAGAATTTGATAAATTTGAATTCTGTTTATTTTGAAAGTTATTTCAAAAGTTAAAGAGGTCATATTATTATAAATCTAAATAAGATAAACAAATTTGGAATAATCTTATATAAGAAAGTGAAATTATATAAGTAAAAGAATTTATAAATGTGATATATAAATTTAAAAGGATTTTTTAAAGAAAATAAAGCACTGAATTCACTACTATTGCTGGAAAATAATAAGGGTGATGACTACAGCATCATCAGTATCATTTTCGAGTTTCTATGTAATTGATTTGCTACCATAGTAAATTGAAGTTGAAATTTTGTTATGATAAACAAATTTGAATTTAAAACCCAAGTTGAAATTGATAAATATAAGTAAAATGGTTTTGGGCTTATAATATGAAATATAAAAAAATAACTTTGGTGAAGTTAAATAAATTTGGGATAGCATAATAAAATGTATGATTTGAAATTTAACTAAAGGAAAGTTGAATAATTTGAACTTGATTAGATAAGTTATTGGAATGGAAATTAAATTGAACTTAAGATAGTAAAGTGATTATATAATATGAATTTGGAAGTTCGAAAAGATAAGTTGAATAACATATGAAGTGAGAAAATGTAAGTAAAACCAATTCTTAAAATAGTTAAACAATTTTGGTTAAGCCAAACAAAAACTGAATTTGAATAGTGGCATGAATTTGACTTAAGTAAAGGTTAAATAAAATGATGGGTTAGAAGAAAATTTAGATTTTTTGATTATGAAATGTTAAGGAATAGAAGTTGAATTAAGTTAGAGGTGAACTTCCGTTGTTTAGTGAAAGTAAATGTAAACGAAGATGAAATGAAACATAGCTTAAGTAATGTTGAATGAAGTTGATTTGATATTAAAATGAATTTTCAAAGTAAAGTTGAATCATAAGAAGTTAATGAAATGAAGTAGTTAAATGAATATGAATTTGAGTTACATAAAGAAATTCAACTTTAATCGTATAAGTGCATTAGTGAATAAACATGAATATTGAGAGTAAATTAAATAAATTAGGTTATATTGAATATGCATTCGTTGTTAGATGGAAGTTAGTTGATTTGTATAGAAATTCATTAAATATTAACGAAATTGCAAGCTAAATAATTGAATCCAAATTGGAAGTGAAGAAAATCTAAATAGAATTGAATTTAATTTGAATTGAAAGCGAATAAACTTGAATATAAATCAGTGAATGTAAACTAATTGAATATAAATGAACGAATGTTAGTAAAATCCAATATTAGTGAATCAAATGTGAATTAATTGAAAACCAATTCAATGAATATTAACGAGAAGTGAATTTATATTGGTTTGGTTATGGATTTATTGCATAGATATTGGATAGTTGTAGGATGTTAGTTGGATGATAGTTGTTAGATGGTTGGGTTTGTTGTTTTTGATCGCATTTGCTATATTGGCATATACAGTTGTTGGTATATGTTGTATATTGATATTACTTTTTATGTATACATGTTTCTCATTGTTTATTGAGTGTTTAGTAGGTGCGTATGGCGCTTGCTTCGCATTTTGTAGCTCGCTTTAGCGCTATATTAGCCGTATATGCTTGCTAATAATATATAAGGTACATATCTCGGATTACATATCATACTTTTATATTTTTTCCCTCCGGGATGCCTCATCCTCGAAAATGAGATGTATATTTATGATATATATATATATGTTGTGATCCTATTATGATCGAACCGTGCAAAGGAGACACTGGCGAATTATTTTAAAAATTTAGGGCATCAGAAAACTTTGAGATTTTGGAAAAAAATTGATAACTTAAATCTTGGCTTTGAGTTATAATTTGAAGCGAAATTAGTTGGTTTTGAAAAGATAACTAATATGGATTTGAAACTTAAAAAAGTTTTTATAAGAAGTTTAACTAAATAATTTTGGACAAGTTAAAAGGTTTAAATAATGTTGGTAATCTAATTTGAACGAATTGTTTTTGAAAAGTTAATGGATTTTGTGACTTTTTCTTACTTGGTAATTTCGAGGATGAAATCCTTTTAAGTAGAACGATCCAGAATTTTCGTCATTCGATATTCATATATTTAATTGATTTTAAATATTCATAAGTAAATTTTATAAGCTGGATAACTTATATTTGAAATATAGTGATTTAGTTGAATCATTAAATTGTTAATTTAATATTTGAAATTGTGTAACTAGTTTGAATTTGAATTTAATGCGAATAAAAATGATTTATAAAGTTGAATTAAATTATATCTAAATTAGAATGATGTTAGTAAACTTTTAAAATTGAATTAAAAGTAAATATGCAGAAATTAAATATTTGAATATTTAATTAACGTGTAAAAATTGGTATATTTTGTACAGCCTTGGATTTCGACGAAACTAGTTTTATTGGATCCATACATTATATCATTGTATGATTTCGAATTTCGTGTCAATCAGATTTACGGTTTGTCCTTGACAAGCTAAAAAGCGTAGAAATCTGTTTAAGTGAAATTTTAAATTTGAATAGTCGATTCGAAAGCCAGTCTTTCAAATATGACCGAATTGGCATCCGATATATATTCCATTGCATTCGGAATAGGGGTAAAACATTACAAATGCCAGGTGGCATGCTTCATTTCGAGTTCGAAAAATTTCTGAATGAATTGTGTCGTCAAATTTTCTATATAAGGCCATGTTTTTATTCATTTTGCGCAAACCCTAACCTAGCTAAAGGCTAGCTGCCAGTTATATTTCAATGGCCATAAAATTCAATTTTTTTCCCTTAATCTCTCTCAATCCATTCACTTTAACAAAAAATATTCAACTGCAATATTGTAGAGCTCGTCGAGCTCGACCAATCCATACGATTATGATCTAGAATTGCACAATGATGGAGGAGACTTTAGCCCGCGTTCGTTCGTCATTTGCATGCGTTTATCAAGGGAAATAGGCAACCGAGCTTCAAGGATCGAGGTTGTACGTACGTGACATTCGGGGCTTCGATGTGGCATTGTTCGATCGTCGAATGGTCGAGTATAGGAGGAGCATAATTCTATCAAAGAAATGGCGGCTATGGGTTTTCATGCGAACGAGTTAAACTATGGAGGAAGAAACAAATTCACTGCCTAGATCTGAAATCTCGATATCAACGGCTTGGATTAAAGCTAGGTTAAAATAAATTAAAAAAGAATTTGTAAATTATATTATTTAGAATTCGTATAAACTTTAAAATTGCATAACTTCTTCATACAAGGTTCGTTTTCGATGAAACGAATTGCGTTGGTTCGTATCAATGAGCACTAATTTTAGAGCTGGTTTGAAGTTGATCGGAGCTGGTGTAAATTTTGGATAAAACAAAACGGCAGTTTTATTTTATTCGGAATAAAACACTACAACTACTATTTGAATCAAAGTGAGTACAACTCACTCTTTCCGTCTCATTGATTTTTTTTATATGTGAGAATAAATATTATTTATGATGATTGATGATTGTTTGGATGATATATGATATATTATCTATATATTGATTGGTATTTGGATATATTCCTGCCTATTGGAGCAGATGAGACCCTATACGTTCCCGTGTATGAGCGGATGACCCTTTTGTACGCGCGTCTACCTCGAAGCGGACATTGTACACATATTCTAATATGCATATTTGTTGCAGGTGACAGGTTGGAAGGGTTCCAACTGGATTCCTCACTAATGTTGATTTTTATTTACGAATATTGTGAAATATGCTGTTATCATGTGATATATGATGATTTGGATGTCGTGATTGATGTATTTAGTGTTGTTGCAGCATTGGGCCTATTATTGGAATTTTAAAAATATTAAAGTGATGATTTCAAATAAAAAAGGATTTTCAAGTGATTTAGAAATATATGTTTTATTGATTTTTGACTTGTTAAATAAATGAATTTATTTTAAATAAATAAAATTTATAATCATTATGTTATAAAAATTATGATTTTGTGAATTATATTAAAATGTGATTTTTGAAATATGAAGTTAACTATTTTGTAAATAGTTTAAATCGAGATTTTTGAATTATTATAAATGTCTTATATATAAGATTTATAAAATTGAATTCTTATAAATCAAAATGAAGGAATTATAAAGCACTTTTGGGAATGTTAAAATGGAGTTATAAATAGATTTTGTAAGTAAATAAGATTTATAAATTTATAAATGGATGAAACTATAAAAAGTATGAATTTGGAAATAAAATGGTTTATAAGTAACTAACTTATAATTTGGATTTTGGCATATCAAAGAGATTAATGAGTTTGGTTAATAAACAAATTTAAAATTGAAGTTTTTATAAATATAAATGGAATTTATAAACATTGTTTTATGAATGTGAAATCAGTTGATTTTGATAAGTTAAATATGAAGCTTATTAAAGGAATTTCATCCACGATTTTGGACAGTGGATAATCCTTTAATAAAATGTGTATAAGTAACGAATTCGGTTAGGGAATTACATCCACGATTTTGGACAGTGGATAATCTTTTTAATTAAATATGTAGAAATAATGAATTTGGGTTAGAGAATTTTATTCTCGATTTTGGACAGTGAATAATCTTTTAAAATTAAATAAATTTTTATGAAAGTGATATTTTAAATGGAGTAAAATGGTTTAAAGATGATTTAAAATGTGTTAAGTATCTAAACCATAGATTTCAACATTCATTGTTGAGATAGACGATTCGAGAAGTAAGGAAATGATGGACTATAACACTATTGTTATAGTAAATGTTTTCGAAAGGAAATGTTTGTATAATATATAGGATTTATACATCTATCTAATTTTCGAATCCCTATACTAGTGATTTTGGGTTTTCGTAACGATGTTTTACGCAACATTCATTTTGACCCAAATAAATATGTTTAAAGATAATGTTTCCCTTAAAGAATGAAATATGTACTTAATCATGATTTAAGTATATGTAATATTTTCTAAGTGTTCAAAATAATTTGGTTTGTGAATTACTTATTATTAAATAAGCATATGGAAATATTTTCCAATGTTGAAAAGTTGAAATGGTTTTTGAGTATATATCTTTTTAAAGATAAATTGAAGTGAATATTTGGCAAGTGATTTAATTAATAAAAGATTAATTGAAAGGGCCTAGTTATTGCTTGTTGTGGTAGATATTTGTTTGTTGCTTTCATAGTTAAATAACCGGCTATCAAATTTGGCCATTTAGTTCCTTGAATTTATGTGGGAACTATTTAGTCGTACACTTAGCACGTAGCCTTCTGTAGGCTTGATTATCGTTTGTGTTGAGGATATTGATTCATGTAGTGCAGATTATTACTCCAATCTATCGAGCTTCCTTCTTGGCCAAATGATAGCAAGTTGAAAGTTGGAGACATGACAAGTCTATGAGACTTAGTTTCTATGTGAGGTTGAGAAACGCTTTTGCATTGTTGGTGCGAAGAGACCGGGATCAGATTTATCTGAAAACCACTTCGGACCAACGTTTGTGCGACGATTTGTGTAGGTTGGTTATAATGATATTGATATTCAGGATTTTCATAGTGTATGACTACTTGTTGATCGTTTGGGGTTAAAATCCCAGTATACATCCACTAGCAGTAGTCTTTTTGTTATAAAATATCCAATGCAAGGACTATTTGCTACTAATCCTAGGGATTTCTCGAAAGGATGTGGTAGGAAAGTTACTTCCGTTTGTTCTGTTCCTGGACAACATGTATGGATGTTTGTCTGACATTGCATTTCTAAAGATTACGTGCATTGGTTTCTACAAACATACATCAGTGGTGGCGGAGAAGGCAACTTCTCTTAGCTTAACACCCTCCTTGAGATATATGAGCTTAAGCGTGATGTGATTGTGATTTGTGAAAGGTAATCGTTACACCAGGCCTCATCAACTAGAAATGACCAAAACAAAGTTAGATGCAGCAAAGCTAATGGGTTTGCTCCCAAGTAGGATACGATCATCCTCTTCTATCTTTACATGCTATGACCGAAGGATGATATATTCGGTACCATCTAGTTATAGAGGTGGGCCGGTCTTGTATTGGTAGAGGATCCTTTGTGATGGTCCTCGGTACATTCCTATAGAGATGTACTGCAGGAAGGTAGTCCCTTCACCTGGTCATTTGTATGGAAATCCAAACTCCACTATGTACCTACCATTTTATTTGTAGAGCCTAGTATGCTGGAATTTGATAATGGTAACAATTTCTGCTATTTTGATTATTATTTGCATTCTAGACACTAGTATAATATAAGAGGATTTGATATGAAATGTTTTAGTTATCGTAAGGTAAAAACATGTCTGTGTTTATGTGTAGGTGTGTCTTACGAGATACTTTACTTTTGATAAAAGGAAAAATTTGGTAATTTAATAAATTCAGTTGAGTGTGTTTCTCACACTGGTTTACCAGATTAATCCGGGCGTTCTAACCTTTCAATGCTCCGATCATACAGAGTATATTTACAGTTTCAGATTTGGTGCTATTGGACCTTCAGCGGGAGAGCTGGAGATCTTCGTTTTGTATACACATTTATGTTCATATTATCCGCTACTAGTTTTTGTATATTATTGGCATTTGTGAGGACGGGTTATTATAACTGTCCAGGCTGATAATTAATGATTGATTATTGAACTCTGATTGATGTATGTATATAAAGTTTTTGTTTTGTAAAGATCATTAATATGGTACTATATGTTTTCCATCGCGATGTGAGATTTTGTATTTTTTTTTGTTTGCTTCTATCTTCTCTCTTTCTTATCTTATCTTCTTCTCTCTTCTTTTCTTTCTCCTAACTTTCCGTCAGTCTATGCTTTTTGGGTAGGACATGTGGGGTTTATTTTTGATTCAAAGGGTATGGATTTGTGGGTCGTCACAGGTTCCTTCAAATCAGTTATTGATAAAAAGATGTTTAGGTAAATAAGTGCTTATCATTTGATTCATTACTTTTCTCTTTATTGAAAATATCTTCTAGAGACATATATCTTTAAAACATTTCTTTCAGTACATATAAAATCATTAAACCTCTCTTATCAAATCCTTTGGATACTTTAAACCTTTTTAAATCTTGGAGTAATTATAAATCATTTCATATTTTTCATATCTCCAAATTGTAAATCTTAATAAAGATTTCTTATTATCAAATCATAACTTTTAAATGGGTCAAAAACAATGTTATTTAAGACATTGTTTACTGTAAAACCAAAACAATTGATTTTAAGTAAAAGGATCCATAGGGATTGAAACAATTTCAAATCTTTTATTTAATCTTGATAAAAAAAATTCTTATTTCCAATACAAATCTTTTAAAAGGTTGAAACCATGCTATCTAAGGTGGTAAATCCAAATTAGTTAGTATTCGAGTAAAACAGATCCATGAAATTGTACTAATTCTACCGAACATCAATTTTCGCATACAACCTTTACTATCCATCGAATAGCGGTAAAATTACCTTTTAAATTCACACCGATAATGCAGGTTCCCTCTTTGTAATTTAATGCCAAGTACAAGAATGTTATCTCTATTAAATCCAAGTTGTGATTGATTAATTATAAAAATTAAATCTTTTATACTTGTCTTATTTCCGACATTTCGACTTTATCTATTCCTCGTCCAGGAAAAAGGTTAGGTGAGCCAGGGCACTGGTTGCTCCTGAACACCCCCTTCGTTAAAGCACCTCACATCCAGATCTCATGAATAGAAAATTCTAGTCTACTCATCGGCTTTTAGAGCTAAGATTAAATCACTTGATTATAACAGTTTTTCTTTAAATCATTCATTTAAACTCTTTTAAAATAAATTATAAAACCTTTAAATCATCTTTAAAATACTTAATCATTTATTTATAAATATTTATAAAATATTTGGAAATGAATAATTAAGTTTAAAGCCATATTTCAAAAGTGATTAAAAGTACTGCAAAAAGTGCTATGAATAGTGTTTTAAAAGCTTATTTGATCAAAACAACTTTTCTATCATCTAGAAATTCTTTTTTATAACTCAAATATCATTTGAAATATTTTAAAATATTTACGAATCTATATTCCATATTTTTAAAGAATTAAAAATATCACTTTTAACGAATTGTTCGCTTTGGTTTCTGAATGGGCATACTATGATTATTTTCAAAAACTTGATTTGCTCATATTTCAAAATCTACTAAAAGAATTCTCAATTTTTTTTGTTTGAAAATTATAATTATAATAAAAAATCCTTATTACAAAAAACTCCAACTTCAAATCCATCGTATAAACTGATTTAACTTTCTACAGCGCGAAATCGCTAACTATCGTTGTGCAGCGCATCTATTTTTGACTCAATTTCCATTACTTGTCAAAAATTTCCAAACTGGATTTTTATGTTTACAAAATATTTATAAACCATTTTGAATCATTTCAAAGGGGTTTAATGATTCCATATTACTTTTATAACTTGATTTAGAACGAGATTTCCTTATGTAATATCAACGTATATTTAACGTGACTTGTTTATACCATTAAACAACTATATTAAAACAACCAAACTTAATGACCAAAACATAGTAAATATCCATAGCAATCGCATCACATCATATATATATATATATATATATGGATATATATAGTTTCTCACCTTTATTATTTTCTAACTTCTTGAAAATTCGCTATAGCTTCGCTCGATCAAACTAAAGTCTACAGAATCGAGCCTTAGACCTTAGAAAGGGCATGTCCTATGCTTGAAGAGGTGGAGTGCTAAGCCTTGGTTATAGGAGATGGTCGCCGTGGGTTTTGGGTGAGGAAAGGAGGTGATTTGATGTAGTTTTAAAGTTGATTGCTTTTGAATATATACTTATATAATTTTTTTCTTTTTGTAGTATTTTCTAAAGGTAGGGAGCCATGGAAAAACTTGAGAATGAGGAAGAAGATGAAGTAGAATAGTATGTAAAATTATGAAGAAAATGGTTTGTATTCATAGGAAAAATTTGAAAATAAATATCTAAATGCATAATTATACTTTTTCCCCTTGCAAACCCCCACCATCCCTTCCAAACGCATGGAAAGGCCACCCCCCTTGTGCTTTCATATGTGATGATGATGGTGTGTTAAGTGAGAGTTGATGTTTGCATTTTAGGATAGAAAATATCTTAGATATTTATACCTTTTTACCATATGTAAATTCTAATGTAAATGGTAAGTATATATGTATATACGTGTGTGTATATGTTAGGCTGTGTATGTGTATATGTATTCTAAATATGTGTTCTAGTGATATAAATAAGGTTGCAGCAACTTCGAACATCTTCCGTTCTTTAAACCGTGGAAAATTGGGAAGTCGATTCCCGGTCACGTTTTCATTTATAAATTAATTTACATATAAATGTAAAAAAAATTGAAAACTAATTTCTTATCATTTTTAAATAATTAAAATGATATCTTTTGAATTATAAGACCATATAAAATAATATTAAATAATTGTTTACAAAAAGTGTTGTTATATCGATAAAGCGATAAAAATTTCTTATATTTTCCAATCATATATATATTTTTATAAAACTATAATAAATGTTTTATTATCACTTAATAACTAATTAAAATGAATTATTATCATTTAAAAATAATTATTTGAATAATTATAATAATTATTAAATCATTAAATCTTAATATAAATTAATAAATCAATTATTAAATAAGATGCAATTATTGATGATGTTATTGATACATTTTATTCCTAAAAATAAAATAAATTATTTTATTTCATGTTCTTGTTTAAACGAATAAATAAGTGTACGTATTCATCTCATAAACGGCTTCTGATAATTATTGAGCAGTTTATTGATAAAACGGTTTTTGGTCATTTTATCGATATTTTTTCAAAGTATATATATTTGTAAATTCTTATTCAAAATAAGATTACCATCATTATTTATTATTCAGGACAACATAATCTATGTTGAAAAGCTTATATTTGAAAATTTTAAAAATAAATATAGTTTTATCAAAGTGTTAAATTTGCGAGTCATTACGTACTCCCCTCCTTAAAAGAATTTTGTTCTCAAAATTACGACGCAAACCCAAAGGTGTTTGCCCAAAATATTTATTTTTAAACTTACAAATGTATGATGTATATAGACCATCTGTACTCAATATCTGATTCGGTCTTATCATTCGAGTACACAAATTCACTTCTAAATTAGTAATGATCCTTCGATTCTCTAATGCGGACTCCGATTAGGCTCAGAACTTTTAATTTCCTTGCGTAGCTCCTAACTATGGTAAAATATATAATGATCCGACCACAAATCCTCATCAATATTTGTATTAAAGTATCGAGTGATAAATCCTTTTTGGATATCAAAATCCTATATTCAGATCTTTTAGTGCAAATTTATGTTACGAAATAATTCATGTTAAATGCATATACCTTTTTTTATCTTTTCCAAAATATTTAGAAACTTATGGTTCAAGTTTTTAAAAATTTCATAAAGTGGTAGTTTTATTCTTGTGAAATTTTTTAAGGGGTTTGTGTATTTACAATTGAACAAAGGACGTTCTTATATTATGCATGCCTAATATTTTACATCCACACATCATTTCTCCTTACATACTTAAACCATTCTTAATCCCTTCTAGATGTACTTGGGTTTTCATAATACTGATACTACCTTATGAGCCAAACATATACATGCTACTACATAATATAAATATGAGATAGATGTTTCCAAATTTTCCAATCTTACATCATAATCACTCTACTAAGCCCGATGTTGGCGATCCATTTTCGTATCCAAAATCAAACAAGACTTCTCCATCGTCATCACTGTCATCTTGTTCGTTATCAGCTTTGTTTCCATCCTCAGTCTATGGTATCATATCCCTTTCATATGGTAACCAGCATTGGTTCCATGACACATGCCCAGTCCAACTGGCATTTCTTTCATAAATTCTCCTTCTTCTAGTTCTTCTAAACCTTACACTTCTTCTTACTTGGGATCTACAAATTATTCCTCTTCATTGTCCATGTTGTCCCAATGAATGGGGGAATTTAACAACTCCTCGCGCCAAATAATTTGGTCACCATTCATCTCTTATATGACATTACTATCTCTACTGTTGTTGTTTGGATTCGTTGGATACCATAGTATTCGAGTCTACTTCAGGTTCAGACTCTTCTTTTATGGCTCCTCCTTAGGAATTTCTTCTTTCGGTCTAAGTTCTGAACTTACTAGCTCAGCGATCCACATTCTTTCTGAGGCTTGAGGGGTTTCTTCTTCGCTAGACACTATAATAAGTTCTAGAGTCAGGAAAGATATAGTCATTTCGGCCATAGGTTAACCGTCTTTATCTAGTCGATTGTATGGATCTAATTTTCCTCTAATAACGGGCTTAACATTGGTAAATAGCCATTTCCCCGGTTTCTCCTATCGCTCGAAAGAATGATTAGATCATTCTTCTCACCCCCAATTTGTTCTTGAGGTCTCCCCTTTCAAATATTTTCTCTCATAGCCAGAGGGTTTCTACAATTATCAACAACAAACAATTAGATACTAAGAATTTTAATTCTCCTAACTAAATCTAATATTATGTTATAAATCTAAGTTTATCTCGATATGAATCCATTATAACTCTACAATTTTAAGGGTGATAGTTTGTAAAGCACATGATATTGTTTCTCCCAACCAATACTTAGAATATTTCAAATGATTTTTTTTGAAAATTCTATTCCCGAAAACCCTTTTTAGATAAAAGTTCTCATTATCCGAATCCCTTTTTAAAGAATTTCTCTTAATCTTCTTAGTGTTAATATTAAATATCTTATAGTCAAACTGTGAAATTCTAATCACAAGATGCTTATACTTAGATTTTACTAATCTTGGTTTCAAACTATCATTCAAGTTATAACATATCTAATTATATAATTTTTCAAAATATATCTTTTTCAAAATATATCCTTTATATTCAAAATATATCCTAGGTAAAATTATTTCATTATCCATATTTTTCGAAAAGCATTTTTATATCATTAACAAATACGCGCTCTTACATACTCTCAACTCATTATAGGGTGTTACTAACCCTATCTCTAATGAGTTACTTATCTTAAGGTGTTGCTAACCCTATCTCTGATGAGACTTTACCCCTATTAGGCTAAGGTATTCGCTCAACCGAAGCTTTGATACCAAATATGATGAACGATATTCGCGACCTTTGAAAATCGACACTAATACATTCTCGGTATTCATATGCCACAAATTCAAGTGCCGGGAAACCTGAACGCTAAGGGTAGAAAGAAAATAAATACATAATAGAATTTAAAACGAATGGAATAACATATATTATTTCAACATATAATCTTTACATCAGAAAATTAAATACACTTATCAAAGTTTATCTTAACATTAACACAGATAGTTATAAATGTATGTACATACAAATGCAAAAGACAATAGAACATGTAAGGTAGAAGTAGATAATAATCTTCAGACGAATCTTCTAACTTCATATTTGAGTTCTTCCAAAATGCTCCAAACTAAACTTGACTACTAGGCAGCCTAGAAAAATAGGGCACCCAGAGTTTAAGGGAAAGAAAATAAACTCCAGATCAGTCATGGGACTGGTGTGAGAAACTGAAAATACGAGTATTTGAAAACAAAGGGTATTTCATAAGACAATGCCGTACATAAACATGGAACAGGTTTTACCTTAAGATAATAAAACCCTTTACTATGTAAAATCTAGTAATATTATTTTTAATGACATTCTTCTAAAAACATTTTTCAAGTAAATTTACATAATCTTAGCCAAAATTGTTACATTATTAAATTCCAGCATATTAGGCTCTACAATTAAAACCAAAGGCACAAATTAGGGAATGGATTTCCAAATGAATAGTGAGGTAAGGGACTACCTCTTGTATAGTGCATTTCTAGAAGAATGTACCAAGGATCGACATCTTCGAAACCTCTACAAATTAAGAACGGGCTACTTGCAGACCCATCTGGTGGTGGATAGCACCGAATATGGTATTACCCTAGTCGTTCTTGACCTATCCGAGAGCTCTCATACCATACACTACATATTTTGTTATCCAACGTCATAGTGGGTGCAAAATAAATCTAAAAAGGTGATATCATACCCTAATGGTAGCGAATAACTTAGCCCTAAAGCAACCTTTGTTTAACAATTACTGAAGTGTGAGGCTAGAGGAAACATTTACCATTCTTAAAATATTCTCACTTAAAATGCCACATTGTCATTTCCAACAACACTCTATTGATTTCCACAAAAGTACAACCTCTAAGCTCGTACGTCCCAAAGAAAGGTGTTAAGCATAAGAGGGTGTAACATCCCCTACTTGGAGGCCCAAAGCTAATGGCTACGAATGCTGCAATCGTCCATAGTTATTAATCCTCAGTGACCAAATACGGTAATGTTAGACACATTGATACAACAGAAACACATGGATATGAAAATTTTATAAAATCAACAAACAACTTTCTCATTCCATTTCAAAGAATTTCAAAATTCATTACATAATCCCAATATGCGAACTACATTCAGAAAAAATATAATTATTACAACATACACCAAGAGCGACATATGAAGATACTCACTTGGATGATCAAAGTATATAACTGAGCAAATAAACATCTTTGCCTTTATTACAAAATGCAGTGGAATCAAAATAGAATAGAACTCTAGATATTTATCATGCCTCCTACACATCTCCGGAAGCTTATTCGTCTAAAGTGGTACTTGAAAACCTCAACGCTCAAACTACTCAAAATCAATTGAGCCCCAAAGAGTTTAAGGGGAAACATAAACTTCGAGTCATACATAAAGCCTGGTATGAATAATAATCTACCGTCTCAAACCATTTAGATATTTAATGAGACCACGTCGCTTAGCGGAATGGGCTTTCCCTTCAATATTATCATATTCAAAACTTTATAAAACCATATAACATGTTCATGCATCCACAGTGGTTAAAACATAACAATTCAAAATTACAAAACAAGTAATTCAAATCTGGATTACCAATCCCCATTCATTTTGAATATCTGCCTCAGTTATAGTTTTTAGGGTCACTATTAACCTAATAGTTTTCATAGGCTGATGTAACATTCCTAACTTTTGATAACATTATTCAAAAAATTTAATTAGATAAATTAAATAGAATAATGTAAATGTTAAGCGATAAGGGGTTGAGAATTTAATTAAGGCCGTGCTTAATGAAATAATTAAATGGGCTTAAGAATGATTTTAGGTTAATTAATTTATATAAGGGTATGTTAGGAATTTGCAGCGCATAACTCTTACTCTTATATATTCTCATTCATACCATTTCATTCCCATTCACATCATTTTGAAAACGTAAGCAAAAATATTAACCAGCCGTCCATAAACAAAAAGAAGAGGAATTCAATTAAAAGCTAGAGATTCAAGCTTAGGGAAAATCAATCTCAATCCAATTTCCTTATCTTAATCAAGGTGAATAATTATTCCATCTCTATTTGTTTTGTAATAATAAGTTTTCGGATTTAAGACCAATTTCATTTTAGGGCGAATTGGATGATGATATGCTTGAATCACAAATTTATTTCATTTGAACAAGGATGTTTAAATATGATTTCTTGCGGTTTTAGGGAGAAACCAATTTATGTTAATGTTAAATGCCATGGAAAAAATATATGTTATGTAGAACATGAATTTTGAAGTTGGGTTTTAATTTTGATAATTTTTCAAGCTATGGAAAGATTTTATAAATTTTCAAAGGATAATATGGTTACTTGGGTTTATAAATTTATTTCGAAAAATATGTTGAGAATTTGGGTCTGAAATTTTGACTTATTTGATAACATGATTGAAATGAATTTCTAGAATTTTTGGGGATTTTTCTAAAGTGATTTGCTATGTAAATTAAATTATTTTAGAAGAGGGATTTCTTTGCAATATTGATTTTGCTTAATGGAAGGGCTTGTTTGATTAACTGAAACATGGTTTAGATCCGATATTAGCAGCAGTTATTTTAGTAAAGAATTTGGAAAGTTAATGCAACTAATCTGGTGCTTACACGTGGCAGGTAAAAAGGTTTACTTTAATTAGTAATAAAACAGGTTTACTCAGAAAAGCTGGTTTCGCCTACTTCAGGAGTACCTTTGGACTCAGAGCTTCCACCTTCAACCCTGTCGAAACCTACTGAGACGAAACAAATGCACGAGGTACCACGACGATGATATGTAGTGGATTGGAGAAAGGCAAAAGGTTAGGTGTCGAAAGCATGGCTTCTGAAGGGATCGATAACTTAGTTTGTTTTAAAAAGAAAAGCGTCCGCCATTGTTTTACTCAAGCCTTCAAAGGAGTCGAAGCATATGTTTTCGAAAGAGGTTTTTAAAAATCTTTCGAAGGGGTTGCCATCAACTTATGTTCGCTTTCGAATGGGTTCCTTTACTTATGAAATAATGCTTTTGAAAGAAAGGGTTCCGAGCTAGTCGAAGCCCTGCTACCCATCTTTAGCCATTCGATGGTATTGAATCCATCAATGCTTTCGAAAGGTAATGTTAGTTTTTAATGATGTTTTGAGCCTCTTCCTAGATTCTTTCGAAAGGGTCCAAGGATTCCGAAGGCAATAGCTTCGAAAGGGGTTTCGATGCTATCCTTCAATGTTTTGTTTAAATGTTTTGAAGCTTTTGAAAGGGATGGTGTAGATGCCATCATATTTTCTTCAATATTTTTATATGATAAATAATGGTTTCAAAAGAGATGCTTTCGCCAATATTCATTTTGACCCAAATGATATTTCGAAGATTTCGAAGCTATGCTTCTAAATTATTGAATGCTAATGCTTAGTACGTTCGAAAGGTTTCGAAAGAAAGTTTTAAAGCGTTTGAAAGGCAGGAACCTAATGTTTTGAAGATAGATCTATATGTTTTCGAAGGAGGGTATCCAATAAAGTCAAAAGAAAGGTTATGAAGGTTTTGAATGGTTTTTAAAGCCAAACTCATTTTGAAAGGTAAAACCCATGGCTAAATTAAAGAAATTTTGAAACGATTTTAAGAAGAAGCTTTCCTTGATAAAATTATAGGTTAAGCTCACAGGAATGGTATTGTTTTGTAATTATATTTGCTTCTTCAAATACAAATATATTCGCATTATAATGCACCCATAACTGCATTTAGGGATAATGGGTAGAAGAACCAGCTAGGTTAACCCAGTAGCAAATATAAATTGATTAAATTCTCGGATGAGTAGAATTGCATCCAAGAGGTCAGGGAGACCAGAAAATAGGATGCCTAAATATGGAAGTTGTGAGGAAGACAGGTTCTTAGTGATCCCATGAAAACTATGATTAGCAAGTTATTGGAGTTACCAATAGATTCATAGTGATCCCATGAAAACTTGTTATAAAGAGTGGTTAGCAGGAGCCAATTGGTTTGTAGTGCACCTATGAAAACTATATCCAGATTAAGTTATTGAAAGTTCTCAATAGGTTCCAACTCGACCCATGAAAATCAGGATAAGAGAGAAGTTATTAGAGTCACCAATAGGTTTAAGGAACCCATGAATTAATTAAGTTAATTGGCAGGGTCCAATAGGTTCATAGTGCACCCATGAAAACTAAGAAATTGGACAGGGGGTCCATATATTTTAAAAGGTTACTAGTAATCCCATGAAAACTAATAGGTTAATAGTGACCCTAAAAACTATAAATATGATGGAGAGTCAATTAAACAGAGGATGAGAAATCCAGTACGTTTTAAATATGTTTGCATATCATTATGATATTTTTGAAATGACCATGCTTTAACCATTATGGATGCAGGAGCACATTATATGGTTTTATAAAGGTTTTAGGATACTAGTGAGGGGAAAATCCGTTTCGCTAAGCGGCGTGGTCTCACTAGATATCTAAATGATTTGAGACGGTAGATTATTATTCCTACGAGGATTTATGTCTGACTCGTAGTTTATGTTTTCCCCTTAAACTCTCGGGTACTCAATTGATTTTGAGTAGTTTAATAGTTGAGGTTGTCAGATACCTCTTTAAACGAATAAAGCTTCCGAAGGCGTACAGGAGGCATGATAGCTCTATAGAATTTTCTTCCATTTGATTCTGCTGTGTTGTTTGTATTCGTAAAGTTGTTATATTGCTTGTATATATTCTGATTATCCAAGAGGACATCTTTATATGTCGCTCTTGGTATGTGTTGTAAAAAGTATATTTTCTCTAAACATGGTTTATGATGGTGGGATTATGTAATGAATTGGAAATGTATTGAAAATGGAATGTGATCTTGTTTGATGTTTTAATTTTTTTCCATATTCATGCATTTCTGCGTATCAATAAATATAATACCTCCATATTTGGTCGCCGAGGATTAATAACAATGGATGACTACAGCAACCATAGCCGTTAATTTTAGGCCTTCAAATAAGAGGGTGTTATAAGTTGGTATCAGAGCATGGGTTTATGAAACTTTAAAAGAAGAGATAAACCTAAAAGTTTTTGAAACATAATTCCAATGAACCGGGAATATGATCGGGGTTTCGGTTAACGCTATAGTTACGTACTTGTATTTGATGTATGTATATATATATATATATATGTATGTATATATGTACATAAATACATATGTATATATGTATGTATGTATGTATGTATTTATATATGTATGTATGTATGTATATGCGTACGTGTGGATATATATATGTGTGTGTATATATAAGTACGTGTTCCCCTATCTCTTAAACCATTCTTCTGTATCTTACTAAGGCTTATATGCAGTTTTGCATGAAAGAGGTTATGGAAGCAGGAAATGGAAGAGGAAATCTAGATAGATGAAGCACCACAACCAATGAAAATGCTCGACCTAATACCAGGAGGAACCAAGGTTAATTAGCTAATGCTAACCAAAATGCTGAGGTCAATGTTGATGCTAGAAATCTGCCAGCAGATGCGGAGGTGGTGTATCAGTTGTTAGCCAATCTTTTGCAAGCTGAGGTTGCTGGTAATGTTGAACGAGCTAATCATGTGGCTCCAATTGGGAATAAATATGTTAAGTTGAGCATAGACTACACCAGTCTGGGTGGAAAGCCATTTTCTAGAACGGATGATGCTGTTAAAGTTGAGAATTGGCTATTGCACTGTGAGAGGATCTTTACCGATCTAGGATTGGATGATAAGTAAAAGAGAGGCTGGCCTCTAGGCAGTTGCAAGGGGCAACGCTTCACTGGTGGAATAGTGTGACTGCTGGAGTTCCGAAAGAAGAACTGACATAGGCTGATTTCGGAAGGAGGTTTGAGTAGAGGTTTATATCTGAGGTTGCTAAGTCGGCGTCAATGAGGAAGTTCATGGATCTAGTTCAAGGAGAGATGTTAGTAATCGGTTATGATGCTAAGTTTAATGAGCTGTCTCAATATGGATATGCCACTATAGACGCAGACGTTGGAAGGAATGAGAGGTTCATTCGAGGAATGAGACCCGAGCTTGCTAGAACAACCATGACCCATATTTGTGATCCTTGTAATGTGGTGGTGGAGATGGCCATTCGCCTTGAAAAAATGCTGGATGTTTATGCTAGAGAGAAGCCAGTTGAATCCCAGGGTCCTCAGGGAAAGAAGAGGAAATTATTTAAGAAGGAGCCCATAAAGGGGATGCTGCCAACAAGGCAAAGGCTCATTTAATGTGCTTCAAGTGTGACAAGAAGGGTCATTATGCTAATAAGTTCCGACTAAGAAAGGGAAAGAAGGTTGCAGACAAGAAGAATGTGAAGTGCTTTAACTGTGATCAAGTGGGGCATTATAAGAACTAGTGTGCAGAGCCAGTCAGGGTGGACAAGGGCAAGGTCTTTGCTGTTGGATCATCGGCTAAGCCCACTACAGCTGATAAAGGAAAGATTGTGATGGGAGGTACGTTTTTGTTCAGAGTATACCAGTTAGGATACTATTTGATACTGGTGCATCACATTCATTTATATCACGGTATCTGGTTAATAGTTATGCTTAGAACCCACATACCTTGTTACTTCCTTAAGTGTTGCGAATCCAATAGGAGCGTATGCAACTTTGGAGATGAGATGTGACCAGTTAGAACTTGATTTGTTAGGTCATAAGTTTGTATGAAGTTTTTATGTTTTTGATTTCATAGATTTTGGAATAAATTTGGGTATGGATTGGTTGAAGAGGTATGAGGCTAGGATATTTTGCCAAGATGGAAAGATATCACAAAGACACCCTGATAGTCATAACCGAATTATATTCTCAATAAAGAATTCTAACAGGTGTAGTTGTGCTTTGTTAAGCTCAATGGAAGTGGGAGAAGATCTAAGTTAGGTTCAGATAGCAAGAAAGTTTGCATATGTCTTTGAGTCAGTCATAGGATTACCACTGAAACGAGTTGTGTAGTTTTAGATAGATCTTGTGCCAAGAGCTGAACCTATAAATAGACTACATAGTAGGATGACACCGACCGAGATTAAGGATTTGAAGGTGCAGCTTGTGGATCTAGAAGAAAGGAATTTTATTAGACCAAGCAGTTTGCCTTAGGGAGTGGCCACGGTGTTCGTGAAGAAACCAAATGGGTCATTAAGGATGTGCATCGACTATTGTAAGTTTAACGAAAGGACAATAATGAAAGGAGCATAGTATATGGTTTTATAAAGGTTTTAGAACACTAGTGAGAGGAAAACCCTTTCCTCTAAGCAGCATGGTCTCACTAGATATCTAAATGATTTGAGATAGTAGATTATACTTCATACCAGGCTTTATACCTAACTCGAAGTTTATGTTTTCCCCTTAAACTCTTGGGTACTCAATTGATTTTGAGTAGTTTAAGAGTTGAGATTTTTAGATACAACTTTTGACGAATAAAGCTTCCAGAGACGTGTGGGAGTCATGATAGCAATATAGAATTTTCTTTTATTTGATTCCGCTGTGTTGTTTGTAATGGAAAAGTTTTTATATTGCCTATATATATTCAAATTATACAAGGAGGTATCTTCATATGTCACTCTTGGCGTATGTTGTAATAAGTAAATTTTCTCTGAACATGGTTTACGATGGTGGGATTATGTAGTGAATTGGAAATGTTTTGGAAATGGAATGTGATCTTGTCTGAAATTTTAATTTTTTTCCATATTCATGTGTTTTTGTGTATTTGTAATGAACTAGTATTTTGAACCATTCACATCATCGGACTTGAATTGCTCAAAATGTCAGATTATTAATTTATATTTGGCAAAACTCAGCATATACGGGAAATAAATCAATCATAGAATCATAGACACAGAGTATTACAACAATATGCAGCGGAATAGATGAATAATAGTTCATGAAGATACTATAAGACATCAGAGTCTAAAATAAAATACAACAGAATATATCAAATGCAATATAGTCTCGAATACAAATAGATGGCAAGTCTGAACAAAACAACTGGATAGCTGAAAGCTGAATAGATATAGATGGATCTCCAAGTTAAGCTCCAACTCCAAAGGTGAGTCTCAAATGTCGTGACACTCAATCTGACCCAAGCATAAAGTAAAACAAAAAACACTCGAGTCAGGATTAACATTCTTATAAAGTAAATTTAACTCAAGTGAAATGTCAACTGAAATACAAGTAACTTAAAGGATGTTTGGGATGCCCATCCTCTAAGGATCCGTGGAACTATCTACTATGTAGCAATATACGCTATTATAATATGTCTATAGTAAAGTAAAGGTATTAAAATAGCGTTAAGGCGTTACCCATATCCTCCTTAACACATTTTATATATTTCCATTGTCTATACAGTACCTTAGCTCCCCCCGTAAATAGGGGGCTACCATAGGGCACTCCATAGCTGTGCAGTTAATACCTCGCTATTATCCCGCTATAACCCTTCTTTATCTCATAGTGGATTTCTACCACTATGATTTTTCCATATAGTCTTTCCGTTTTAAGCCCTATTATTTCCGCTATATCCCTTTATCCTAGCTATATTCCACTATTTCCGCTATATCTTCTTTAAAAGAAATGAATTGAAAACTGACATTTATACATTATAAAAATTATGAAATTAACGTATTTAATTGAATTTTTCATATATATTTTCAGAAGTGAAAGTACTTTAATATTCTCCTAATTTCAATTATGTTATATAACAGTTTTATGCTTATTTACAGTATATTCGCACATGTTTTTATTTAAAATTGTTTATATATTAATTATAATTCAATCGAATGTTAATTTTTCATTTAATTAACATTTATATAATTGCAAAAACATTAAGTACAAGTTTCATATGCTATTTTAGAGTTACCCGCTATATCCTCACTATATTCCCGCTATGACTTTTTGCACCTCCACTGCATTCAACCTGCCGAGTGCTTCAACTGTACAGCTCCATAGGTATGGCACAAACCAAACTCGTAGAAGGCACGATATGACATGCGACAAGGCACTTAAGGGAATGCTAGGGTAGACATACTGTTTGCGGATCCGGACTGGTGGTAACGCATAGCAGCTACTACCGCCCACCTCGTGACACACTTCTATATCAAAGGTGCATCCAATCAAATCACAAAAGCAATAGAATGGTATCGAAGAAATGTATCTGATAGAAGGAATAACCTCACTTGGCCCGGCGTGGCTCCTGTTTTAGCTGCCTCAAGCTGACTTACGGGAGTCAGGGGACATAAATGCCATTTAGAACTGTCACCAAACCATTCTACTTCATTCTGGAATCTCCACCACGTATATAGTTGTTAAAGTGGTTTTCGGTATTGGCGGAAAGTATGACAATATCTGATCTCCGTCTATTTAACAACCAAATGCTTATTTCACACCGTGGTCATTTCATTTCAAATAGTTCATGCATTATATCAAAATATCATATTCATTTCAAAACCATATCAATTCAATATCATTATTCACTTTTAAAATACTCATTTCCTGAATCGTAACACTTTCAAATTTATAACACTTTTGAAATCATAAAACTTCGAAAATCATAACACTTTTGAAATCATAACACTTTTGGCTTAAATAGATGTTGAAAATAGTATATATATTAAAATAGTTATAAATCGAAATAGTTTATATATTAAAATAATTTATATTAAAAATAGTTTACAGATATTAAAAATACTTTATATAATAGAAATATTTTTCTCCAATTTCACAAGTCGATTCAAACCAGCTTAAATTCCAAATTCAATTAAAATCAATTCAGTTTAACCATTTCAAATTTAAGGTCAAAGATTCAATTCAAATTCTCCACAAACCATTTCAATTCATATCGATTTCAAATCCAAGTTTGGAATATCACTTCAATTCCAATAAGATTCAAGTTTAAATATTCAAACAATTACGATATAAATTTCATTTATATTTCGACATTTAACTTTAATTTTATTCAAATTGGAAATTATTCAATTAATCATTTTAATAACAATTTATTAGAATCCCAAATATAAATTTAAATAAATATTAAATATTCAATCTCAATTTTATTTAAAATTGAGAATATTCATTAAATCATTTTTATCGAATCAAGTTATAAATCATATTTTTAAAAATCTCAAAATTAATAAGTTCAAATAAATTCTTATTTAAATTCAATTATTGACCAATTTAAATTCCAAGTCAACATTAATTTATCTTCCCAACCTTTATTATTAAAATTATAAAATTCATTTTAAAATATCGATATAAATTTAAATAAATACTTAAACATATTATAAACACATTAAGTTAATTTTTTATTAAATTAAATCTTATTATTAATTTATTTTGTATTAAATCTTATTTTATATATTTTTAAAAATAATAAAATTATAAGGAAAAATCTTTAAAATATAATTTCTAAACTAACTTATAAATTTAAAATTTTCAAAACATATAATTTAAAAATCTAAATCTTACACATATTTAAAATAAATTTAAAAATCAATATTTAATAAAATCCATATATTCTCTTTCGGACTCTAGAAATCTTTTTTCAGAATAAACCAACTTTGTCCGTATATAATTTTCTATCCTATGGTCAAATGATACAGATACTTATCGTTTCAATCTGTAATTTAAATATTTATGGATATATATCATTTCAACACACAATCCCCAAATTTCAAAACTAATGAAAAACGCTTGGGTTTATCATTTCAACATATAATGATTTTCCCTGTTTTATAATATCGTTCGGTATCATTTCAACCTATATGGAATTTTAAACTATCAGGGAACTAGCAGAGTGAGAACAAATACGATCATAATATAACGTATCAACATTAGACTTATATCATCAGTGATAAATAAAATAAAATATACACAACAGGATATGGTGTCATATATCATAGGTGGACAATTGCAGAAAATGACATATCATATTTAACAATTAAATAACTAGCAATTCAAATTTAATAGCATATTTCAATTGTTGTTTCAAATGAAATCAAATTTACTAACTATAAGAATGTTAACCGTGAGTGATTGCTCACCTTTCGAGGCTAGAGAAAGTAGAAAACACAACAAGCTACGATTTGAATCGCGAAATCGACCAATCCAAACGATGATTACCAATGCAAAGTACGATGAGCACGAATTTGAGGAACGAGGATGATAATAAGGAATCGACGAAAACAATTCAAAATCGGCTTGATATAAACAGAAATGAAATATATTATATAAATATATATAGTTCAAAAACAAATTAAAAACATATATATGCTTATCTACATAAACTAATATATGAACATATATACAAACTTACATACATGTTATATTTTAAAACAATATATATATATATATATATATCATGAAAGTCAATATCAACTTACTTTATTAAATATAAGTATATATATAATTCAAGTCAATCATATATATAAACTTACGTAAACCTACACATATACGAACAAACAAATTTTTATATAACTTTCATAAGTTTTACATATATGAATTATAAGTTATATATACTACATATATAAATAGCAGCTTATATATATAATAATCTATTTTAAATTTATACATTAAAACTCAACAGTTTTATATAAACTGATATATAAATCTTATGTATTGTTAACCAACGGATCTTATATAAAAACTAATATATAGTTTACATACTTTTACACATATTGAATAACAATACTTTAACGTATATAAACTGTCATATTATAACTCATATTATAACAAACCTTACATATAAACCTTTATATTAGAGACATAAAACAATATATGTGCAGTTATAGACTTGTAACATATATGTAGGTATACTCACAGATCCTATATAACTTATAGAAACTGATATATATATAAACAAATAAGTTTTATATAAACTTACATATATAAACTACAAAATATATACAACAATTGCCATATTAAAAAGAACTAAGAAAAATAAAAATATGTACATTACAATTAAAAACAAATATTAAAATCAATATATATAAAATAAGCAAACTTTTTTTTCTTTTTTTATAATAGAGCGGGCTGCTGACTGTGCTCGGTTTATGCTCAGGTTGAAGGCGGATGCCGAGGTTGTTGCATGAAGTGAGCATGGCCTTGGTGAGGCTGCAAGATGAAGGGAAAGAAGGGGTCTCGATGATGGAGGAGCAAGTATAGGTGGATGGCTCAGGTTGCTCGCCTACACATGGGTAATGGGCGGCGGAGATTAGTTGAGTGAGGTGGCACTGTGGCAATTGGAATGGAAGGTGGGGAGGCAACTCGGTTGATAGGCATAGCAATTTAGTGGAGGATGGAAGCGGGCTCGAGGGGTACAAGCGCATGAGAGGATTTGGCTTCAAAGAAATAAAAATGGAAGCATGTTGCAAAATATATGGAAGCTATATATATAATACTTTATAATATATAATATTGAAGAAGAAAGTAACAGAAGAAAAGAGAGAAAGAGGGAAGAGATAAAGTGAACTGGGCACGAGCAAATCAATGAATATATTTTGAAATCAAGTGAAAAGGTTGTAATATTGAATTTAGAAATTATTAAATGCAATGGCTGTTTGATTTCGACAGGTTGGTAGATGAAAGGACGGATGGAAACCAAAAGGTTTTATAAAACGGGTACTAATACGGCTACCATTTCTCGCAGATTCTGTCATGTACGAAGCTCCGAAACATACAAATAAATATACTGTAAAGATCAGCATGACAAGATGATCAGAACGATACACAGATATCAGCGATACGGTCATCCTATCAAAAGTCGATATTCGGTATCGAAAATGCTGTTAAAACGCCGAAAATAAGATAAACGGAGCAATACCAGTACAAATTTGACGAAGCGAAATATGACATCTCACTCAGAAGACGATAAACATTTTTACTATATAAAAATATTCAGGTTTCGAAAAATATTTAATTTTCATTAAATTTAACTGATTTAAATTTTAAATAAAATTACACAACAAAATAAACTTTCATGATTTTTGATGAAAATTTACTGTTTGCTTTGTTTAAGTAGACGTATTCCAAAATCGAATTTTCTTTTCGAAATTTAATTGTTTTAAATTTCACAAAAATTCAATTAATTACGTTATAAAACCATTAAAATTTACAGATCGTTACAGTATCAATGAATCTAACACCGCCGTACTTGGTCATCGAGGATTAATAACGATGGATGACTGCAGTATCGTAGCTGTTAGTTTTCGGCCTCTAAGTAAGGGGATGTTATAGCTGACTAATAACCTGTTTAATATATATGGAATCATTGTCCAATTTCATACTTTTCATGGGATCACTTGGAACATATTGTCCTTTACCAATAACTTTATTGTTTCAAGGCTTCTTCCTGAACCTATTGGTAACTCTAATAACTTTCCTCTTATCCTAGTTTTCATGGATTGAGTAGGAATCTATTTGCCCCTACCAATAACTCAATCTAATCATAGTTTTCACAGGTTTACTATGAACCTATTGTCTCCTGCTAATAACTTTTCCTAAACATGGTTTTCATGGGTTTACTATGAACCCGTCTACATGACAACTTTTTTAATCAATATTCTGGCATCCTACATTCTGGTCTATCTGACCTCCAGGACGCAATTCTACTCATTCATGAGTTAACTTAATTTACATTCACTACTAGGTCAACCTAGTTGGTTAATCTGCCATTCTCCAAAATACAGTTGTGGTTCCATTATAATGTGAATATATATGAAGAAGTAAATATAATAACATAATAATACCAACACTTGTGGTTTAATATCCTTGAAATCATTTTATATAAAACTTGGTAAATCCCTTTGATCTATTAACCAAGGAAAATTTCTTCCAAAACTTCATACTTAAAATCATTTTAAAACTCTTTTATTATTCCATGGTTTTCCTTTAAAATAAGATTGGGTTATTTTTTTGGAAAACTAAGGCTTTGAAACCTTAAAACTTTACTTTCAAAACCACTGGAAAACTTCCTTTCGAAAGCATTAAAATCTTCTTTACAATACTCTAGGCACCTACCTTACGAAACACTTTAAAACCTTTCTTTTGAATACTTTCGAAGGAATTGCAGTGAAACCATTCAATTATAGAAGCATAGCTTCGAAACCATATGAAAATACCACTTTCGAAACCAATTGAATGTACTCTTTCAAAATATTGGGTTTTTCTTATTAAATATCTATTGGGTCAAAGTGAATATATAAGGTACCCCTTTCAAAACCATTTACCTTTAACTAAAAGTAATTGGGGAAATACTTGATGGCTTCGAAACCGTCCTTTCGAAAGCTTTAAAACATTTAAGTAAAACATTGAAGGATATCTTCGAAACCCCCTTCAAAGTCATTGCCTTCAAAACCCTTGAACACTTTTGAAAGCTTTTATGAAGCAGCTTAGTACAATAAAACCAAGGCCACCCTTCGAAAGCATTGATGACTTCAGTACACTCGAATGGCCAAAAGAACGGCAGCAGGGTCTCGACTGGGTTGAAACCACCCTTTTTGAAAGCATTGTTCTATAAATAGAGGAACTCATTCGTAAGTTGATACTTTAAAATAAAAGATGGAAACCCTCTTTGAAAGCTATTTAGAAAACCCTTTCGAAAGCATATGTTTTGACTCCTTCTAAAGCTTTTAGTAAAAAAAAGGCAGGCGCTTTTCATTTGAATGTAAACAAAGGTTTCGACTCCATCGGAAGCAAAGGTTTCGACGCCATTCCTTTCGCCTTTCTCCAATCCACTAAGTACCATACTTTTGAGACCTATGTATTGGTTTTGGCATATGGTTGATTTCGACTGAGTCGAAGTAGAAGCACAGAGTCAAAAGAAGCTTATGAAAGTGGCGGAACCCACTTTTCTTGGTAAAGGCTGATTTAATGCCAATTAAAGCAAACACTTTATAACTTACCCGCCTAATTGCAAGCATTTGATTGGTTGCCTTCATCTTTTCAAATTCTTTACAAAATTAACTGCCGAAATTACCTCAGATCTAGTTAACACCATTTTTAGCAAATAAGCCCTTCTGTATGCTAAACACATAAGACATATAAGTCCTCCTTCTAAAATAATTTAATTCCTATAGTAAATCACTTAGGAAAAATTCTTGAAATTTATAGAAATTCACTTTCAATATATTATTTAACATATAAAAATTCCAGACTCAAATTCTTAATAAAATAATCGAAATAAATTTCCAAACCAAATTATCCATATTTTCTTTTGAAATTCATAACAAATTTTCATGGCTTGGAAAATTAAAAAAATACAAACCCAACTCCAAAAACATAATTTACATGACATAATTTTATTTCATGGCATTCAAAATCAATTATAATCGGTTTTGGCCTCAAAACCATATAAATCCTTTATCAAATAATCTTATTTGACTTTTACATCACATAAATCCAAGCATATCATCATCAAAATCATCATTATAATGGATTTAATCTTAAACCAAAAAAACAGATGATTATAAAAAATAAAGATGATTTAGATTATTATTCACCTTGATTAGGATAAGAACTTTGAGATTTGATTGAGATTAACTTCCCTTAGCTTGAATCCTTATCTTTAGGTTAAATCTCTTCTTTTCTTCCTTAGCAATGGACGGATATTATTATGTTTTACTTTTGTTTTTGTTTTGCTAAAATGAACATGAATATATGGAAACGAGAATATATAAAGGTAATGGGTTATGTGTGGCTATTTCCTAATAAGCCCTTATGTTAATTGATTATCATATATAACTTTTTATAAGCCCATTTATCTTATTAAGCACGGCCCCTAGTTTATTTTCAAATCTCAATTCCCTTATCACTCTAATTATTTATGTTATTCTATTTAATTTATCTAATAAAATCTTCTGAATAATATTATCAAAAATTAGGAGTGTTACAGAAGGTTACCTCCTACACAACCAAACAGATGTACATGTGTAGAGATCAATGACTATGATCTTAGAAATGCAATGTTAGACATTCATCCATACAAGTTGTCTAGGAACAGGACAAACCGATCGCACTCTTCGATCGCATCCGTTCGGGCATTACACCAAGGATTAGTAGTGAGTAGAACTTGCATATGAAGATCCCAGAACGAAGGGACCACTACTATTTATTTATCTCCGGAGCTACTCCAAAATTATCAACAAGCACTCCTTCCATTGTGAAAATCCCCACCTTCAACTTCATTGTGCTTAATATGTCTTTACTTTCGAACTCATAATTGGTTCGAGTGGTTTTCAGATAGGGATCACTCCAAATCCGACTCCGGTTTCTTCGAACCAATCATCGATAAAATGATGTTTAAGTAAATAGGTGCTTATCATTTGATTTATTACTTTTCTCTTTATCAAAAATATTTTCTACAGATATATATCTTTAAAACATTTCTTTTCAGTGTATACGGAGTCTTTAAACCTCTCTTATCAAATCTTTCGGTTGCTTAAAACCTTTTAAATCTTGGAGTAATTCTGAATCATTTCATCCTTTTTATAGGAAAATATCTCAAAATAATAAATCTTAACAAAGATTTCTTATTTTCATATCATAACTTTTAAACGGATCAAAAACAATGTTGTTTAAGAGATCATTCACTGTCAACCTAAAACAATTAATTTTAGGTAAAAGGATCCATAGGGATTAAAATAGTTCCAATTTAAATGTCGACAAAAGATTTCTTATTTCCAATAAATGTCTTTAAATAGGTTGAAACCATGTTGTCGAAGGTGGTAAATCCAAATTAGTTATTATTTGAGTAAAACAAATCCATAGAAATTATATTAGTTCCACTCAACATCAATTTCCATATTTAACCTTTCCAATCTTATATATCTTTTTACAAACTAGTATGAATGATTTTTTATTACTCCATAACTGGTTAAAATGAATTTTTATCATTTAAAAAAATTATTTGAACAATTATAATAATTATTGATCATTAAATCTCAATTTAAATTCATAAATTAATTATTTGATACGATGCCATTATTGATGATTTCATAAATACATTTTAATCCAAAAAATAAAATAAGTTATTTTATTTCATATTCTTGTTTAAACGGATAAGTAAGTGTATGTATCCAGCTCCGTACGCGACCTCTGATAATTATAGAGCAGCTTATTGATAAAAGGTTTTCGGTCAATTTATCGATATTTTTCCAAAGTATGTATTTTATAAATACAAATTAAAAATAATATTATCATCATTATTTATTGTTTGATGCAACATATTCTTGTTGTAAAGCATATATTTGAATATTTTAAAAATAAATATAATTTATCAAAGTGATAATTCTGTGGGTCGTTACACTTTTAGAGATTTTTTGTCTAATACTAGCTGAATATCTTATACCCATCTGCAACTAAAGTGGAATCCAATATCATTTGTCTATCCTAAGAAATTGATGTTTCACATCTATTCTTCTATTTATTTTTTATTCAAGAATTTACTTGTGTATGCATACGTTATGTTGTATGAATATTGTGTATGCATAATTCAGTTGATTTTAGTTGAATGAATATGGTTATTGTGTATGCATGAGTTATGGTGCATGATGCGTTTCATAAAGTAAAAAAAATGTTCAAGATCAAAATAATAATAAAAAATAGTAAATTCATACACATGTGGATAAACTAATAAATTAGTAAATTCATCCACATGTGGATAAACTAACAAAATAGTTGTGGAAAAATTCGATTATAGATCAACTAATGGAGACGATGAATATGAATAAAATTTCCCTTTAATTAATAGTTTTAATGAATTTTAGATAGTTCATTATAATTAGATAGGTTTCATTTTGCTAATGTAATCTTATTACATAAGATAATGGGTGCAAATGATTTAAAAGATTTCAGGCCTATTGCACTATTAAACTGTTTTTCAAAATCATTTCTATTTTTTTTAGCTAATATGTTAAACACTAAAATTATTGAATTAATTGATATTACTCAAATTGTATTTATCAAAGGTATAAATATTACAGATGGGGTAACAATCGTTCAAGAATTTATTAATCATTATTGTGAAAATGATATCACTTATGCATTTTTAAAACTTGATTTTGCAAAAGCTTTTGATTTAATTGATTAGGAGTTTCTAAAGGATATATTATTGGCTCAGGATTTCAATATTAGATGGGTGGGCCATATTATGTCTTTATTTAAAACTTAAAATTTAAGTATTATGGTTAACAGTATATTGAGAAATAAAATTCAATCAAAACATGGTATTAGGCAAGAAGATACATTATCACCTCTTTTGTTTAATGTAGCAGTGGACATTTTTGCTAGAATTATCAAACTAGCCACCAGTAATGGGATATTATACAATGTTGGAAATGAAATTACGCATAATGGCATTTCCATTCCACAGTTTGTGAATGATACCATAATTTTACGTCACACTCACCTAGACATATTATGTAACACCCTGTATTTTTACAATATTATTTAGAATAATCAATTGGGTAAATTAAATAAATAATGTGGTGATTAATAAGTTGATAATTGATTGGCTAAGGGTAGCCGTATCATGTTAATGTGCAAACTAAAATGAAATAACCTAAGCTAATGTGGTAGGATGTGAGAAGGGCGATATGGGAAATAGGTGGAGCTTATACCCTAAATTTTAGGAGATAGATTGCTCACGTTTATTTCATTTTACTCAAACAAAAGATACTAAGGCTGACCACCGTTATCATTCTCAAGAGGAAAATATAGCTAGGAATCAAGAGAAGGAAGATAATCAACTTTATCAACATCTAATCATACATTTATATCTCAAAGCTATGGTGAATAATCACTACATCCCATTTTCTTTTAGTTTTCGATTTCAAAATTAGATTAGAATTTTTTTTGCAAGTACCATGTTTTGATGAATAAACTTATATGTATGCTTGTTGATGAATTATATATTTTCATGTTAAATTTTTATGATATGTTTGACATGAAAACCCTATTTAATGACATCAAATGCCTTGAAAATTTAAATATAGGTCTAAATGATATTTTAGAGATGGGTTTCGATTCTCATAATTTTCTGAATTAATATGGATTTTATATTAATTTTCTAGTGAAAGAAATTATTTATTGGGTTATAAATTATTTTCGGCTAAATAATAATTATTTGGGTTTGAAAATTTTATATGTTAGACAACATAGTAAAATAGATTTTTTTTAGGATTTTTTCAAATTTTTTCTAAGTTTTTTGATGAATATATATAATTATTTAAGGTATGAGACTTAAATGTTTTATATATTTAATTAAGTAGAAGGGGCATTTTGTAAAACAAAATAATTATTTAAATTTGAAAATAGTGGCAGCATATTTTTGAAAAGAATTAGTTAACCAATGAGGATTTGACAAAGAAAGGCATTTTAGTTGAAAAGTTATCATTTTTAAGTTAAAAACAAAGAAATCCTACTTTTAGCATGTTTCAGCCTATTATAGCAGTAAACCTTCCGACCCAGACCTTCCGACAAGGTCGAGAGGTTCAAAGCTTTCGACAATGTCAAACCAATGCATATGGTATCAAGTTACTTGGTACATAATGAATTGGACAAGGTCTGAAGGTTCTTAGTCGGAAGGTTAATGGCCAAAGAGATTGGGGTATGTTTGTTTTATAAACAAAAACTTTCGCCTGCTTTGCTTTTGAATAAGAGCTTTCGACTTGGTTGCCTCCAACCAGGTCAAATGTTTAAACAAAGGTTTTTAAAACCTTTCGACATATTCAAAAGGATACTGCTGCTTTGTTTTGTTTTGAACCGTTCGATAAAGACGAAAGGTTTAAAATCAACCACTTCTCCCAATGCTTTCGAAAGGAAGCTTTCGACTTAGGTGACTTATTCTTGTTTTATAAATTGAAGTATAACCCAAAACTTTCAAAAGAGTTGTTTTAAAGGATATTTTAAAGCTTTTGAAGCAGATTTTTCGACTTAGTCGAATGGTTGCGTCCAAATACTGTTACTACTGGGGTTGATGAGGAAACCATAACTTGGGAGGAGTTTAGGAGAAGGTTTTCATAAAGATTTATGTCTGTAATGGCATATTCAACGTTGGTGAGGAAGTTTGTAGAATTGGAACAAGGAGATATGTACGTCTTAGATCATGCGAGAAAGTTTAAGGAGTTGGCCCGATATGGGTATGCGTTGATAGACACCGTGGTCAAGAGGAATGAAAAGTTTATAAGGGGCTTAAGGACAGAGTTGATAAGTGCCACTTTGCCGCATTTAAGAGATCCTAGTGATGCAGTGGTTGAAATGGAATTAAGATAGGAAGAGGCATTGCCTTGCTTGGGGAAGAATATGAAGGAGGCCCAGTTAGGACAGGACCCGAAAAAGAATGCTTAGAAAGGGGGTGCATAGAAGAAAGGAAAGGCTGAAATGGTTTGCTATAAATGCGACAAGAAGTGACACTATGCTAATGAGTGTCGAACCAGTAAAGGAAAGGTAAAAAAGGCTGGTGGAAAGAAGAATGTTAGATATTTTAATTGTGATTAGATCATTCATTACAAGAACAAGTGTCCAGAGCCTACAAGAGAAGGAAAGGGGCAAGTTTATGCTTTGGAGCCCACAACCTCAAGGCCAGTTGTGCAGGACAAAGGGAATGTTGTTTTGAAAGGCTCGCTGCAGATTCATGATATGTCTATTAACATTCTATTTGATACTGGAGCATCTCATTCTATTGTTTCTCGATGTTTGCTCCTTAAGGGTTGCAAATCCGATAGGGAGGTATGCAACGCTTGGGATGAGGTGTGACCATTTAGAGTTTGATTTGCTAGGCCATACTTTTGAGTGTTGTTTGCATGTGTTTGACTTTAGGGGATTTGGGATCATCCTTAGGATGGATTGGTTAAGTAAATATGATGCTAGGATATTTTTCCATGATAGGAAAATATCACTTGGTCACCTAGATTATAGTGATCAGATGGTTTATACCGTAGAGAACCTTAGTTGTGAAACGAATGCTTTATTGGGTACTATGGAGTTGGAGGATGAGTTACATCAAGTATTTGTATTTAGAGAGTTTACAGATGTGTTTAAGCCGGTAACTGGGTTGCCACCGAAATGAGCCATTGAGTTTCGGATTGATTTAATGCCTGGAGCAGAACCGGTGAGTAAACCGCCAAGTAGAATGGCTCCCAACGAGATGAGAGAGTTGAAGGTACAATTGGTGGATTTGGAAGGCAAAAGTTTTATCCGACCAAGTAGTTCGCCATGGGGACCTGCCGTTGTATTTGCTAAGAAGCCTGACGGATCATTAAGGCTGTGTATCGATTATCGTAAGTTGAATGAGAAGACGATAAAGAACGGATATCAATTGTCGAGAATTGATAATTTATTCGATCGGTTAAGTGGAGCCAAGGTATTCTCTCATTTGGATTTGGCGATGGGATTTCATCAGCTTAGAGTGGCGAAGGATAACATTTCTTTGACGACGTTTAGGTCAAGATATGGATCATACGAATGGTTAGTTATGTCCTTCGGACTAACTAATGCGCCGACAATCTTTGTGGATTTGATGAATGGGATTTTCCGAGAGCACTTGGATAGATTTGTGCTGGCCTTCATAGATGAAATTTTGTTATACTCTAAGGATGAGAAGGAGCATGAAGTTCATCTTTAAGTTGTGCTCGAAATGTTGAGGGAGCATCCGTTGAATGCTAAGTTTTCGAAGTATTAGGGAAGTGAAGTTCCTTGGTCGTGTCGTCTCAGAGAAAGGGTTGTCTGTAAATCCAACTAAGATTGAGGTGGGGAATAATTGGAAGAGACCCGAGATGGTGACCGAGATTAAGAGCTTTCTTGGATTGGCTGGGTATTATCGAAGGTTTGTAAAGGATTCTTCACGGATAGCTGCACCGATGGCTAAGCTTACGTGAAAAGATGTGAAATTCATATAGACTGATAAGTGTGAGGAAGCATTTCAGACCTTGAAACACTTATTGACCCTTGCACCGATGTTAGTGGTTCCGGAGGGGAATCAAGATTTGGTTGTTTATAATAATGCATGTGGAACTAGATTGGGACCGTGTTGATGAAAATGGGTAAAGTGATTGCTTATGCTTCTAGACAGCTTAGACCACATGAAGCTAGGTATCCAACACATGACTTGGAGTTAGCTGCCGTCATATTTTCTTTGAAGGTGTGGAGGCATTATCTTTTAGGAGAGTGACTTGAGCTTTATACCGATCATAAGTCGTTGGAGTACTTGTTCTCTCAGAAGGAGCTGAACATGAGACAGCAGAGGTGGTTGGAGTTTATTGCTGCTTATGATTTTGGAATTGAGTACACACCTAGAAAATGAAACAAGCTGACAGATGCACTTAGCCGGAAACATCAGAATGCAGTATTGGCTATGATTGCCGAGTGGGAAGATTTAAAAGCATCATCAGCCTGTAGTGTGCAGTTTAGATCCGGGGAAGATTCTAGCACCAGAAGTGTCGTATTGTCTTGTTTAGAAGTTAGACCGGTAATGATCGAGAAGATAGCTTCTAAGCAAGAGGAGGATCCAATTTTGGCTAAACTGATCAAAAGGTTGAGAGAAGGAACGGAGAGCGATGACCTCAGCCTTGACCAAAATAGGTGGTTGAGAAAGAAACAAAATTTGTGTGTTTCGAATGTAGAAAACATAATGAATGAAATTTGGCATGAGTGTTATCGTCCGACGTTCACTATCCATCCAAGAGGAACGAAGACGTATCAGGATATGAAGAGAAGTTTCTTCTGAGAAGGTATGAAATGGGACATTGGTGTATGTGTTAAGCAGTGCTTGAATTGCCAACAGGCAAAGGCTGAACACTAGAAGCCTAGTGGATTGCTTCAACAGTTAGAAGTTCCATTATGGAAATGGGATTCTATCTTTATGGATTTTATTAATGGGTAATAGAGGGAATGAAAGCATATGGATCATAGTAGATAGACTGACTAAGAGTGCCCATTTCATTTCGGTAAAGTCAACTAGGACGGCACCTATTTCGGCGAAGTTGTTTATGAAGAATGTAGCCAGACTGCACGAGATTTCTAATAATACTGTCTGTGATAGGGATTCTTGGTTTACTAGTGAGTTCTGAAAAAGTCTATAGGAAGTTTTAGGAACTAAGCTCAACATGAGTACCGCTTACCATCTGCAGACTGATGCACAAATGGAAAGAGTTAATAAAATCTTGGAGGATTTGTTAAGAGCTTATGTATTGGATTGCGGGGGATCATGGAAGGACGTTCTTCATCTAATCGAGTTCTCGTATAACAATAGTTATCAGACTAGTATTGGGATAGCATCGTTTGAAGCTTTGTATGGAAGACTATGCAAGTCTCTCGTATGTTGGTTAGAGACCAGGGATAGGTTGGTTCTTAGCTCGGATATGGTAAAGGAAGCTGTGGAGAAGATTGAGTTGATCCGAGTTAGGATGAAGGAAGCTCAAGCTAGGCAGAAAAGTTATGCTGATAGAAGAAGAAAAGATTTGGAATTTTATATCAAAGACAATGTATTCATTAAGGTTTCACCAATGAAGGGTGTGATTAGATTTGTGAAATCAAAAAAATTAGTGCCTAGATTCATTGAACAATTCTGCATCGCTGAGAGGATCGGGAAACTCACTTATGGAATAAAGTTACCAGTAGTTTAACTGGATTCCATGATGTTTTCCATGTTTCTTATCTTAGAAAATGTGTTAGAGACCCGGAGACTACCATAGCACCTACAATGTAGAAGATTTAGTTGTAGAAATGGATTTGACCACAGTTAGAAAGCCGATTCAGATTGTGGCCAGAGATGAGTAGAAGTTGAGGAATAAGGCAGTCAAGTTAGTAAAGGTTCAGTGGAGTGACGATGATAGAGATTGTACTTGGAAGACAGAGAGCAGAATTAGGGATACTTATCCTAACTTGTCTGATGGTATGTTTTACCTTTGATTGTTTTATTGTGTACCTTATCATAATTTTAAGGACGAAATTCTTTAGGATGGGGGTCTATAACACCCTATATTTTTACAACATTATTTAGAATAATTAATTGGGTAAATTAAATAAATAATGTGGAGATTAATAAGTTGATAATTAATTATCTAAGGGTAGTCGTGCCATGTTAATGTGAAAACCAAAATGAAATAACATAAGCTAAAGTGTTAGGATGTGAGAAGGGAAATATGGGAAATAGGTGGAGTTTGTACCCTAAACCCTTAGGAGATAGATTGCTCACGTTCATTTCACTTTACTCAAACAAAAAATACTAAGGTCGGCCACTGTTATCATTCTCAAGAGGAAGATTAAAGCTAGGAATCAAGAGAAGGAAGATAATCAACTTTATCAACATCTAATCTCACATCTTATATCTCAAAGCTAAGGTGAATAATCACTACATCCCATTTTCTTTCAGTTTTCGGTTTTAAGATTAGATTCGAAATGTTTTTGCACGTATATTCCATGTTTTGATGATTAAAGTTATATATATATATATGCTTGTTAAAGAATTATTATGTTCATGTTAAATTTTTATGATATGTTTGACATGAAAACCCTATTTAATGACATCCAAATGCCTTGAAATTTAAATATAGGTCAGAAATGATATTCTAGGGATGAGTTTCGATTCTCATAATTTTTTGAATTAATATGGATTTTATATTAATTTTCTTGTGAAGAAAATTTTCTATTGAGTTATAAACTATTTTCAAATAAAATAATAATTATTTGGGGTTGAAATTTTTATATGTTAGGTAACATACTAAAATAGATTTTTGGGATTCTTTTAGATTTTTCCTAAGTGTTTTGGTGAATATAAAAAATTATTTAAGGTATGGGACTTAATTTTTTTATATATTTAATTAAGCAGAAGGAGCATTTTGTAGAAAAAAATATTTAAATTTGAAAATAGTGGCATCACATTTATGAAAAGAATTTGTTAACCAATGAGGATTTGACAAACAAAGGCAAGTTATGAAAAGTTATCCACTTTAAGTTAAAAATAAAAAAATCATACTTTTAGCATGTTTTGTCCTATTATAGCAGTAAACCTTCCGACCCAGACCTTCCGACAAGGTCAAGAGGTTCAAAGCTTTCGATAAGGTCAAACCAATGCATATGGTATCAAGTTACTTAGTACGTAACGAATTAGACAAGGTCGAAAGATTCTTAGTCGAAAGGTTAGTGGCCAAAGAGGTTGGGATATGTTTGTTTTATAAACAAAAGGCTTTCACCTGCTTTGTTTTTGAATAAGAGCTTTCAACTTGGTTGCTTCCGACCAGGTTAAATATTTAAACAAAGGTTTTTAAAACCTTTCGACACAGTCGAAAGGTTACTGCCGCTTTGTTACCTTTTGACAAAGACGAAAGGTATACTTGTTTTAAAACCAGCCGCTTTTCTCAATGCTATTGAATGGAATCTTTCAACGTAGGTGACTTACCCTTGTTTTATAAATGAAGTATAACCCCAAGCTTTCGAAAGAGTTGTTTTAAAGGATATGCTTAAAGCTTTTGAAGCAGAGCTTTCGACTTAGTCAAAAGGTTGCTTTTAATGACTTCGAAAGGTTTTAAAAGAAGGTTTTCCATTTGTTTTGAATTGAAACCAGTAAGCCTTTGATAGGTTTAAGTAAATAATTTCGAAAGGTTTTAGTTGAAATATTTCGAAAGGTTTGAAGATTGATTTCGAAAGGTTTAATTCAATGGTTTCGAAAGGTTTTGACTGAATGATTTTGAAAGGTTTGATGATTAGCCACGAAAGGTTTAAGTTCAATGATTTCAAAAGGTTAAAATGAGTGATTGCGAAAGGTTTAAATAAATGACTTCGAAAGGTTCTGGTTGAATGACTTCGAAAGGTTTATGTGAATGGTTTCGAAAAGTTTGAGATGGAAGGTTTTCCAAGGTCTTTTAAGGCAATGTTTTAAAGATATTTGAAAGAAGTATGTCCAAAGTTTTATTGTTTTTGAAAAGTTTGATTTTGAAAGGTTTGATATTTGAATTTGAAATAGATGATTTCAAAAGTGTAGAAAGAGGTTCTTACAAATGGTTAAGCGTTTTCATCAACAAAACGCTGAGTAAAGAGAATATATAACATGGTGATATGATTTTGAGCAAAGTACAAATATTATATACTATTCCTTAAGTGAAAATGAGTCAGATATTTGAATACCAGATGTGACTAGTATGGGGTTGTGCCCTATACATTAGCTATTAGCCTCAGCTAATTGTTGTCCAAAATACTAGTGTGTAGGGCTTGGTCACAGGTAGACTAAAATTATGATTACACACCGAAAGAAATATATGTTGTACATAGATAGGTTATTGGTGATCCTGAAGAATAATTAGGATCGGGAAGACCTGGGAGATAATGAAGTTAGAGACAAACTGTCCAAAAGTGAAGTATTTAATAGATAGTTAAGGATTGATAATCCAGAAGAAGAATACCTAACAGGTGTTAGGTTAATTTTGGTTATATTGTCTGGTAGGCCCGAGTCAGCCAAAGGTTAAAAGTTATCGAAACAAAACTTATGTATTTAATCAGATGGTTCATTATTGCCTGAGATTAATATATGTTTACATAATGATTAATTTACATTATTTAACCATTGTGGATGTAGGAGCATGGTATATGGTTTTATAAAAGGTTTTGCAAAGATATGTTTTAAATGGATGTTAGTAAGAGAAAACTCGTTCTGCTAAGCGACGTGGTCTCACTTAACATGTTTAACTGGGATGTATAGTATTATTCATACCCGGCTTTATGTCTGACTCGAAGTTTATGTTTTCTTCCTTAAACTCTCTGGTGCTCAAAATTAATTTGAGTAGGTTGAGGGATTAAGGTCTTTTTCAGGTTTAGTAGGATGACGAATACGGCTACCGGAGGCATGTAGAAGGCAAACGGATAGCAATTTAGGATTTGCAGTTCTTGTTATGTTTTAATGTATTTCCATTTTGATTTTATTAGGTCTATTATGATCATATGACTCTGATCAACCAAGGGAGTATCATCATATACCGTTCTTGGCGTATTTTATAATAACTATATTTTATCTGTGCCTGGGAATGCTTGGGGTTATGTGTTGTGAATGTGAGACTTTTGGCTTTGAAATGTAATGAAGTAAAAGTGGTTTTTGAAATCCATGTTTTGTTTCATATTCAAGTGCTTCTGATATTATTGGTACCATTAACATAACCGTATTTAGTCACCGAAAGAGATGACTGCAGCATCTATAGCGCTTATTTTTGACCCTCTAGATATGGAATGTTACATATTATAGAACTTAAGTTTACATTTTATAGTTTTGAATTGCTCTATGGACTAATGATTAACTTTGATAAAAGTTTCATGTTAGTTTTAAATGATATAGGTAAAATAGAAAATCAAGTCGCTTGTACATTAAATTGCGAAACTACGAAATTTCACATAGAATATTTAGGATTTTTAATAAGACCGAAAAAACTCAAGCATGATTACAGATGTTAATAATAGATAAAATGAACAAAAGATTAATTAAATGGAATAGTAGATTTTTATCAAAGATAGGTAGGATAGTCCTTATTAACTCTGTTTTGTCAACATTACTCACTTATTAAATGTCATTTTTATCACTTTGTAGAATTGGTAATTGACAAAGTAGATAGAATTAGGAGGGATTTTTCATGTAGTGATGATAATCCTAACAATAGTTCAAAACGTTTAGTTAATAGGAAAATAATATGTAAACCTAAAGAAGAGTGACGATTAGGTATTATAAATTTACATAATTTAAACACTTCTTTATTAGGAAAATGGATATGGAAATTTATAGATAATAACGAGTACTTAATCTGGTACTTATAATATACAACGTATTTCTGCTAATAATATAGATAATATATCACATTTTTAGAAATCTATAAAAATTACGATATTTATAAATTTGAAATCACTAATGTGCTATATTCAGGGGATAATACATCCTTTTGGCATTATAGTTGGATATTAGTAATTCTCCTTAAAGTAGAATCTAATGAACTTTATGAAATTTGTAGTTTTAAAAATGTGTTAACTTCAAAAAATATAGACCTAATTTAAATTTTCCATAGCAATTTAGTTTTAATCATACTTTATCTGAAAATACCTCATTAAAGTTTTCCTTATTTATGCTAGTTATAATATAACATTGATAATTAAAATGACATTAAAATATAAAGTTAGGATAATAATAAAATCTATACGGCGCACTCTTTTTATAAATTTCTTAATTTTTCAGATACAAAATTGAATATATTTAGATGTATTTGGAAAGGTAATACTCCACTCAAAGCTAAAGTACATATGCAGTTAACTATAGATCGATTATTAAATACTACAGAACCATTAAAAAGGAAAAATATAATTATTGATAATAGACTAGAAAACATTTCGCATTTATATTTTGAGTGTCATGTCACTAATTATATTCGTAAAAATTGTGTTAACATTTTTTACTTTAATATAATTAATAATGATATTAGTTTCGAATTATTTGGGAATAAGCTTAGATTTTGTTATGATGTATTTCATAGTTTAGTAATCGATCCTATTTTTACTATATTATATGGGTATTTATGGTTTGAAAGGAATTAAAGGCTTTATAATAATATAAATACTCCAACGGACAATTTATATATATATATATATATATATATATATATATAATTACTTCGTGTTGTGTTAATTGGATTTCAAACTCTAGTTATAATAAAGGCAATAATATTAGTTTCAATGAATACCTTAAAAAGATTAAATCTTGTATTAATTTAGTTTAGAAAATTACAATACTTAAAGATAGAATAACAATAGCACTTAAAATACCTTTTTAATTGACGTATATGCCAATTAATTCGACATTATATTAAGAAAATTAGTTAGATTTTAAAATGTTGCAATTCTGAAAATTGGTTAGATTTTAAAATGTTGCAATTTTGAATATTGCATTTATCTCAAATCTTATGATATTTATTCTTGATAATAGAAAAAATAGTAATGAATCAAATTTAGATTTCTTGGACGCCTTTAACAATGACACATTTGATACTTCACTATTATTAGGATATTAGCCTTGAATCAGAACTCTCATTAATTTGTTTGTTATTATGTAGTTGGATTGTGTTATACTCTTTATTGTTTCTTGCTTGGTTTTAATCATAATATTTCTCATTCTATTGTTTATTAGACCAGTATATTTTTATTATGTACATATATGTGTGTGTGTGTGTGTGCGTGCACGCGCGCGTGTGTGCATACATATATATGCATTGGTCTTACACTTTTGGTTTTGTCTTTTTTGCAGCTTTAGATATACTCGTTGGACCGGAAGGATTTAGCGGATTATGAGGATAAGATCACTCATCTTATTTAATGAATTATAGAGTTGTATTATTTTATTATAGACCTTAGCTTTGTAGGACTTGGCTTTTCTTTTATCCTTTTTTCACATTATCTGGGGTGTGCAATTAAAGCGCTTAACAGGTCTATAGCGGAGATAAAGTGTGGGAATAACGAAAAAGAGTAGAGGTGCAAAAATCTTTATTATATATAAAACCAAATATTTAAAGTTAATATATTCTTATCCTCACATCATTTGTGTAGGAAAAAAATACTATTTAATCTTATATAGAAAAACTGAACAATTATTATGATTTATGTAGAGTAGATTTGGTCACTACAATGTATTTCTAACTTAAATTGAGCACTTGCGACTTAAAACTAGGATTTTACTGTAACTTTGTTGATTTGATTTAAATGAGAACTGGTAAAATCAACGCTCGTATATAAATTTTGCTAAAATGGGTGCTAAAAAGCCATGATTTAACGGGTGTGGTGGAAAATTGCGGGGCTTAAAGTGGATTTATTTTTTAATGTCGCATGATTGAAAAAACATAACGGTCAAAGAGCGCTATGTACTATAAATGGAATTTTAAATGACTTTAGTGGGGCTTTAACTACACTGTTACAGGGAGGATATTGCTATCTGTCAAGCATGTTGACAATTCCTTTTCTAATGCAGAATAAAATACATGAGTGATCTCACCTTTTAATAGAAGAATCGCTCATTTCTCTCAATATATATAATGAGAATACCTTCGTTTGAAGCATTTGAAATTACGTATATACCCTTGATAGTTATGGTATTAAATTTTGGAAAGTTCTGTCATTTTATCTTTATGTGCCACCAAATACTGTATCTTTCTGTAATCCAACAACAAATTCGCATGTATTGTGGAAATATCATACATCTTCATCTTCTTTTTGAATGAACAAACTACAGTGATAGATTATAATCTTTGATTCTTAATGAAGGTGTGTTCTTAACTTATTTCTAAATTAAAGCTTTCATTCTACTTAACTTTTGGTAAAGGTGATGACACAATCAAATGAAATTTTTGGCAATTAACTATTGATTAAAACGTGCAAATATGCCAAATATTTTATCGCTAGTTTACCGAATCATGGTTTTCACCGTTTACTAAATCAAACAGGGTCAATGATTTGGATCAAATTGTGATATGTTGTCAAGTAAGTTACTATAATAATCAAGTGCCGAACATATCAACTTCAAGGTAAGTTTGTTCTTATGCTTATTCTTAAAGTTGGACACCGCCATCTAGAAGCACGTAATTTGTTACCATGTATTCAAGTGCACATAACTATTTGATCAAATTATTGAGCAAAACTTAACATCATGTTCAACTCTCATTTCTTTAAATTTTCAAAACTTAATATTTTACATGATCATTTCTTTTTCTCGAATATTATCTCTGAATGAATTTCCATTATTACTTCTACTTGCATATTTGTATTCTATAAATGTCCATGTTGTGTTACATTTGGATTAGAGTATGTGAGTGTTTCACTTTTTACTACAGAATTAGAGTTTCGATAGGGTGCATTATGCTCTATATATGAACTACATGCGGTAATAACACCTATAAATTAAAAGAAGTTAGGCATGGTACTATTTGTGCATGGCCTTTATGTCATTTTTCCTATTATGTTGGTTGGAGGTTGTATCATCATTGAAATGGATGTCCGTGGGTGCGGCGCAATGAAAAGGAGGCTTGGGTTCTGATAAAAAGACGCAGGTTCGATTCCTACCATGCGCTTTCCTATCCTATATAAATTTACCCGGGGGTATGGGGATTTGGATCAACGGACGGCTTTACTATACCCTCCTCAGGAGTTTACCGGCCTACCGAGTTCTCCTGGGTTTTCAAAAAAAAACATTGAAATGGATGTCTTGTTATTTTCAAGGTTACAAACAAAATGTCGCTATAATGAATTAAAAGGGCACAGGTTATAATGAATCAGATGAGTTGTATACTTGCAAGTAGAACTCAAAGAAAATTATATGCAACGAATTAATAACTCTTGTATAAATAAAATGATTACAGTTGTCAATAACTATAAAACAGACAAAATGCTAGTAGATTATGGCTTACATTAGTGGAAGACACCTTGGCTACGTTGTTATTGGTAAGTCACCTACAATCTCCGGTATATGATATTGGTGAACAAGTAAATTACAGTCATGTCGTCTAATTATAGACTTTCGTATTGTTCTTAATATTAAATAAAAAACTACAAATATTTTAGTCAGTGTGATATATTTTGTAAATTCAGATCTTTTGGTATTACCAGCTTTGAAAAAAAAAACCAATCTCATGATTATAATATACATGCCATGTATTTTTTCCTTTGTCATATGGCTTCAAATATTTGATGATGGATTCAGTTTTAAACATGTGATCAAAAGATGCTGAAACCATAGAATATACATTTATTTCAAAAAAAAAACCCATCATTATTGTAACGACCCGCTATTTTGGACCATTCAAATCGACAATAAAACCATACATATCCGACTTGAATAATTCAAAATACCGAATTTTTAATTAAAATTTGGCAAAACTTAAAATATACAATAAATAAATCAATCACAGATCACAGAGTAATATAATGCAGCGGAATAGATAAAGAATAGTAGTTCATGAAGCTACTATATACATCAGAGTTAGAAATAAAATACAACCGAATAGTTCGAATGCAGTGAAGTCTCCAATGAAACAGATGACTTCTCTGAACCAATCAACTGGAAAGGCTGGAATCTGAATCGATTGTTGGATCTCCAAATGAAACTTCGAACTCCAACGGTGAGTCTCTAATGCTGTATCACTCAGTCTGACCCGAGCGTAAAGCAAAACACAAAACACTCGAGTCAGAATTAACATTTTATATCGATAAATCCAACTCAAGTGAAATATTAACTGAAATACAAATAACTTAAAGGATGTTTGGAATAACCATCCTCTAAGGGTCCATGGAACTATCTACGAGGTAGAAATATACATTATAACACCGTGGTCATTTCAGCTTAATTTATACTTCAAAACCAAATACCATTTCACTTCAAATATCTCTATATTTCCCAAAATAGTATTTATATATATTAAATAATTTGTACAATAAAGTATTTTCAATTCCCTCAACTTAACAAATCGTTTCAACATCAACTCGACCTTCCCATTTAAATTAAATTCAATCTAAATTTATCAATTTAAATTCAACTCAATTCCTAAAATAAACACTTCAATTTATCGATCTCAAATTCGGATTTGTAATCACAAAAATACCCCTTTATATTTCAAAACTTTACGTATTCAACGTTTCAACTAAATTTTTATTCAACTTAGTTTTCTAAATAATAAATTCAAATTTGGTTCAACCTAAATTTCACTTTAATTCAATTTAGTTGCTAAATAACAAATTCAATTACGTTGATTTCAAATACAGATCCAAATCTCAACATAAACCATTTAAATTCCAATATAATTCAAGGCTTTAATATTTAAATGTTCTATATAACAGTTTCATATCGATCTCGATTTAACCTCATTATTATTTAGTCTTGAAATACTCCCTTATTAGATTCAATATCATTTAAGTAACTTTAAATTACATTTTACTCAATATTTTCTTTAATTTTATTAAACGTGAAATATTCATTAAATCACTTAAATCAAAAATCCAATTACAAAATCATACCTTTAAATTTTCCATTCAATAATTTCAAATCGATTTAATTAACTAAATCCCTATTTAAATACCATTTTTAATAAACCTAAATTTATCTCCCAATCTTAATTATTCAACTTTTTACAACGGTAAATTTTGAAATATAAATCTTAAATAATACTCAAACATATTATATGGATTAAATCAATCTCAATAATATTATTATTAAATCTATATATAAATTTCCATTTATATATAATATTTTAAGAACCAATATTTATTAAATCCCATATATTTCTTTTCAACTGTAGAAATTTATTTTCAAAATATTTACATGGACCAACGGTGTCTGTATATATTTCCTATCATATAGTCAAGTGCTACGGATATTTATCATTTCAACCCGTACACTAAATATATACGGGTGGATATCATTTCAACCCGTAATCCCAAATTCAATTAAATGAAAATCGCTTGGGTTTATCATTTCAAACCATAACGATTTTCTCCTATTCTAAAGTCCGTTCGGGTATGTATCATTTCAACCCATAATGATTTCTATACTAACAGGGAACTTGCAGAGTGATAACAGATATGACAATAATAATAAAAACAGGCATATATCATCAAAATAAATATAAATAATAGGATATGGTGTCATATCCCATAAGTGAACAGTTATAGGTAATAACATATATAACAATTTGAATAACTGCACCCTCATATTTCAATTGTCATTTCAATTGAAATCAAATTTAATAAATAAAAGAACGTTAATCGTGAGTGATTGCTCACCTTTCGAGGTTAGAGAGATAGACAATGAAGTTGAGTTACGAAACCTAAGCACGAATCTCAAAGCAAAGTAAGATCAGCACGAATCGACGACCAAAGCTGGTAAAAGAAATCGATGGGAACGGGTCAAATTAGCTCGATAGAAATTTAGGCGAGATGTATTTTTATATTATTATCCTCCTTAAACCCAAAATTCAAATTAGAGTATATATACATTTTATATACAGGAAAATAGGCGCAAGGAAGAAGTTGCGAAAAAATTAGTCTTAGGACAACAAGTTTGCTTTTTAGTCTGAAGGACATTTGCTAGTGTAAACAGAAAATGATAATTACAACTATCATTCTGTGATTTACACTAAAAAGTGTCATTCAGCCTAAAAAACAAACTTCTTGTCCCTAGAACTAAATTTTTCTGCAACTTTTTCCTTAAGCCTAAATTCCTCTTTTATATAAGTCTTAAATTAAATACATTTATTGAAATTAAACATATACAAAAAATCAAAACCAAATTCACTCTATCTTATAGTATATATGTTATATTTGAAACATCAATATCTGAAACTAAATGTACATAACAGAATTAACATCCAAAGATATACATAACAGTAAATAATGTAAGTTTAAAGAAATCTAACAGTTTAACCAAATGCAGACTTCCTTTACAAATAATATACTGTAATTATTATTATTATTTTATTCTTTTTTACCAAAAATAAAAATATGCTAACACAATGCTAGTAGAAAAATGGAGAAAGGATGCTTATGCTTACCAATATTGACATGCAAACCTACATTTTATATGTACAATAAAGTGTGTACAAACAAACCTTTATATGGGCTGCTATATACATGTTTAAAAAATGTTATATATATTGTTACACATATTCACAGCAGCCGTTATACCTAACTTGTATACATATTATATTTTAAACAACACCTGACAATAGGTGAAGGTAAATATATATATATATATATATATATATATATATATTTTATAACTAATACAAACCTATAAAGCTCTAAAATGTATACTAGTATATCTATACAACCAACCCAATATGAAAATATGTACCCATGCAAATATCTAAAGTTTTTAGAAACGATACTTAGGCTTATATATATAAAATAAAATAAAAAAATAACTTACGCACAAAAAAAAACACAATACTTAATGAGACAAACGCACAAGATGTATTACCTTTCAAGATATCATATATATATATGTATGTATGTTAAAAGTTTTTTGCAAGGCAAAATGGGTGACAATGTGAGATACGGCTGCGTGTAAGAGTGTGAAAGAAGAGAGAGGGTGGAGAAAGAAAAATTGAGGAGAAGAAAGTGACAGTAGATCCTTGCTTTACCAAAAAAAGCTTATAAAGGTGAAATAAAATGAGCCGTAAAAGAATTAATGAATACAAAAAAACGTATAATTCAAAACGGTATGGGCCTCAGGTAAATATACATTCACATCTTTTTTTGACATATATAAAACGTATGAAAAGCTTTAAAATAAAACGGCTATATATTAATTATTATTATAAAACGTTTTAAAGTGACTAGGGAAATAAATATATGGAAGTTGATAAAGGAGGATGAAGAGACCCAAAAATGGAATGACAAATAATAATTTTGAATTGATGGAAAAAAGTAACAGCTGGCATAACTCAAAGTTATAAAGACAGAGGAAAATGCTTTGCACAATTTAAGGCGAGCTTTCAAATTTTTTTGAATGTTTTATAACTTTCCAGCTGTAGTGAAGAAAATGGAATTTTAAAGGCAAAATAGTGACCGTTCCAATTAAATGAATATAAAACGTATGCATGTTTTGTACATTCATACTTTCAAAATGGTATGACGTGGCAACGGTCGAATTTCAGTAAAAAATGAAATAAACGTGAGAAATGAAATAAATAGGAATGAACCGCATTCTTCCAAAACGAAACGTATGCAAAAAATCAGCAAATAAATAGAAACGTGCAGGGAGATGAGTGAAATAAATAGAAAATGTTAAAATATAAATAAATATAACATACATGAAAAGGACAACAGGACGGTTTAGAAATTAATAAATGAGAAACGTATATCTCTATACGTTTTAGTTTCACAAAGGACAGAAAATTTTATCAAAAGTTATAAAGAGTTAAAAGCATTGAAGCGTGGTTTCCACTGAAATTTATTTTATTTCCAACTGAGATGAGAGAGAAAGGGAAAAATTTCAAACAAATGAATATATTCCAAATGAATGTAATATAAACGGTCATGGTGTGGTTCATTAGAAAATTTAATGCAATTTATAATTGTGTGAGCTGTACGTAGATTTAAGGAAAAAAAATAAAAGCAATTAAGGGCTTGATTTAATAGTACGTTTCAAATTTGAAAAGAAAAGAGAAGTAAGTGTTGAAATTTTGATTTCAATTAAATGATCGCGTGAATGAGCAAATAGCAATTAACAAATAGCAGAAATAGATAATGGAATATATGGTAGAAAAGTAATAAATGAAATGTGAATGGATAGAATGCAAATTGAAACGGCAGAGAATTAAATATAAGGTGGAAATGTGTGGCAACGCTCACCCATAGATTTAGCTAAAACCTTTAAAAGAAATTTAATATGGTATGAGTTGTACGGTTTCAAATTTGAAAAGTAGATAAATCCAAGTCACAAATTTCAGCATCGATGACGCACGTTTTTATTGTTTCCGTCGCGTATCGGATCTCAAAATACAGAAATAAATATACCGTAGTGATCAATACAACGTGACGATCAAAATAGTACATAGATATTCGTGGTACGATTGAATTATAAAAATTCGAATTTTCACTAGCAGAAAAAATGTAGTAAAAACGCAGAAAATAAGATCGACGGAGCTATAGAAGTCCAAATTTTAGAAAACGAAAAATGACGTCTCAGTCAGAAGATGATTTAGAATTTTTCTATGTAAAAATATTCAGGTCTTGAAAATAAATTTATTTTCACCAATTATTAACCGATTTGAATTTAATAGAATTATATAATAAATAAACCTTCATAAAATTAATTGAAAATTTACCATTTGTTATATTTAATTATACGTAAACCAAATATTAAAACTTTATTTCAAAATATTATTATTAAAATTTCTCAAAATCCAAATTAAATACGTTATAAAACCAATTAAAAATTAATAAAATTTTATGGGTCGTTACAATTATACTTAAATGCAACTAAATAATTATAATTATGAGTTTCTGAAGTACTTGGTTGGTGCAAAAAAACTTAAAATATGTTCTATTATCATGTATTGTTATAATTTTCAATGAAAAAAAAAGAATATATGTCGCGTGTTTTTTTGCAATAAAAAGAAGTTAATGCTCTTTTTTCTTTGCACACATCCAATGGACGAGCCATACATACTGGTATATATATATTCAAAATTATTTAAATAAAAAATATATAGTTTATACATGTGTGTGTATTTGTAACATTATATATATATAAGTATATAAACATACATTTGTATATTTGATGAGCTAACGTGCTCATTGCGGTGTAAATCCCAACATGTATACACTGACATGTTATACCTCACACAGATTGATAGCAGACACACACACAGACACATATGTATGTATGTATATGATACACGTATATATAAAATATAACATTAAACTAGATAGTATTAAATCAATTTATAAATTTAAATAAAATAAAGATTTTATTTAAAAGAAATTCAGAAATGTTCTAAATAAATTAGACTTCATAGGCCCAATAAAGACCCAAACTATTAAAAAAAATTGAAATTCACGCATTATTTTTGCTGCGGGCTGACTCGATTCCAACATGTTTAAGCCTCACTTTTTCTGTTGATTTGTTTTAATTTTAGCTATTGATGTGGACCGTTCGACTCAAATATCCGCATCCTAATGAGCTTGGATGAGATGAGTTTCAATATGTTGTAGGGCCTTTTATAGCTCCTTTGGACATCTCTGTAGCTATTCATATTTTTCACTTCCTCATCAGTGACTAGACGAGGTTTTTCTCTCATCGTTGTCATTCTCCATTTCTATCTTCAGCTTTTTGTGGCTACCATTCTGCTTTTTTATTTCCTTTCATGCTTATTAATTTTTTTCTAGGTTTTTTGGTAGTTGTATGGGTTCACGGGAACTAGCCACTTACAAGGCCTGTTGGTACCGACTTGGTAGCTCATTTTTTAAGTGCAAAAAAGCTACACGAGTGCTTTTTTAGGGCACACTTCTAACTTTCTCAGTGATGGCATTTGCTAACACCAGATTGCTTGTTGTTTGATTATCCTTATGGACTGCATTCTGATTGGGTGCATTGGCGTTTCCACGTTCCAACTGGTGTTGTTCTTTAAACTAGGAGGCATGTTTGAGAAAAATGTCTCCCCAAAGAAGCACCAAAATATTTTTCCAAAAACTGGACTTTGATGTAGAACTATGAATATGGAGGCATATAACATAATTGTTGTTTTTGAGATTCAGTTGATTTTAAAGAGAAAATCATGGACAAGATATACAAAAAAGGAAAGCAATGAAGTAATGAACATTAGAATTTATAGTGGCTCTGCCAAAACGTGTCTTGTCCATTATCCACTTTTATTATTCCATATAGATTAATAGTAATGATTAGATACAAGAAATGATGATACAGTGCCCAAAAGAAAGTAATGTATAGTTCTTGGAATTCATGCCAACTGGTCATGTTTAGCACTCCTTGCTCTCTAAATTGTCTGTCACTATGATGAAAAGCTTAAGGTATTTATGGTAGTGAAGATATATAGGCTTTGGGCCAATTGTCCTACAAAAATAAGCAATTTTCTTATTTAACATGTTTTGGTAAGTTGTATTCGTCGGCCATGATTAGTTTGTTGACATTATTATTTGGTAGTGGTGTATCGACTAAGGATTTTTGTTTGGCATAAGCATATCGACCAAGCATTCCCGTTCGGTAGAACTTTTTTAAGGAACCAGAATTCTTGTTCGACATAAACTTTTCGACCAAGAGTTCCTGTTCGATTATCTACCGAATGGTCTACTTAACCTTGAAAAAATTTATTTTCATCTACGGGTACTTCTCGTGCAATGACGCTCCAATTACAGACTTCCCATCCATTTTTTTCTCTCAGCGTCTTTTCGTATTCCCTGTTCACTAGATGAAAATGCTCTGTAAGTTTTAGTACCTAGAATGCAATGTTGTAAGTAAATACCATATTGTAATTACATAGGCTTTTATTAACATAACGTTTTAGCCACAGACACAAACCTTTTCTCACGTAGAATGCATGTACCACTCATGTTTTCCACCAATGCTATTTTTTTTATTTCAACATCTTTTTTGTTGATTGCTTCCAATGTAGCTTTAGCTTCAGCCAAAAATTCCTTTGAAAGAATAGACCAAGGACCTATAGTCTAATCTACTACTTAGAATACTTTGTATATGTAAACAAACCTTATATTTCTTCACCCTTCCTTGATTCCGTAAAAAAAAAGTGCTAGAAACATTGCTAAAAATAAGCGTGGTGTGTACGCAAATATGGTAAAAGTTGCAATGTACTGATGCAACATAATGGCAAACAAATTAATTAATAAAAGCATACCAATAACATGTTTTGCTAGTTGCTTAACCATCTGTCTACCCAAATGTCTAGACCGTGTCTTACTTGAAAAACTGCCACGTAAAGTTAGAAACAACGACACCAAAAAAAATTTATATGAAGATGATGTATAGCATAAATGCAATATCAAAACCGTAGCCCAAGAATTAAGCATGTCACATTGTACATTAACCATCTATAAGACCAACACAAAGAACTCGCAGAAGCTGTGATGGATTTTAATGTAAGTACTTTGAAAAAAAATCGACATCCAAAAAACAAATTAATGCCATAAAAATATAAAAACTCGTAGAACACTTCTAACAATAAACATACATATAAAAACAAACAGTATACAAAAAAATAGCAGCTTATCGTTAAGTTCTAATTCATTCAACTAATGATCTTGTTTCAAAAAACTAAGCATTGACTTCATTAGTCCAAATAGATATAGCATTCCATTATGAACACATATCGTCATATAATGGTTGTATAACAACAATTATAAATGGGTTTTTAACACACAACAAAGGATCGATGTAAAACAAAATGAATATATCCAGCAGGGTAAAGTGCAAAAGGAAAATAAAACTAATTGTGGCACAATGTCATTGACAATATTAGATAATAAACATATAAAACATTTTACGGTATATCTTCATGGAAAGTACTAAACAGTGAACATATGCATGATACAATAAACAACAAGATGGTTTTCTAGGATTTCAGGTTTGAAAGAAAAAGAAATGAATTATATAAATACATAAACGCACACATACACATGTATACATAGATATTGATATTTGAAAACCAAATTCAAATAAAAAGCAGGTTAAAAAAAGCTCATACGATACAAATGATTTAGCTAGTTAGTAGATAAAAATGTTAATTTCATGATTCAAATCACATAGGTAGTAGAAATTAATATCATGGTTCAAAACCAGTCAACCTTTAAAAAAAAAAGAATTAAGCGTAGTTACATCAGGAAAACTCAGCATTATAATCATTTGAAGGTGGGGATATGTATGCTTTCACTATGGTCAAACTGAAATTGATTCGATTCCTAATATTACTAACAAACATGATGAAGCTAATATTACTAACAAACATGATGAAAAAATATGCCTGTAGTTTGTAGAGTATCATTGCTCACATATAAATGTAAGGATTTTTTTACTGTATACATTTAGTGTGAATTTTTCTAATACAAATCATCAATGAATATACATATACATACATACATACATATATATATATATATATATATATATATATATATATATATAAGATAAAATAAAATGAACAAATAATTTAATTTTCATCTAACTATATATGTTACATCATCTTCCTTTTGAAGATTCTTTATCTTCATTAAACCTTTAAACGTAAGAGTTCTAAAAACCATATCCAACAATCGATTGACTTGCACTATTGTCCAAGTGGTTAAGTGATTCGACTTAGGTATGAAAGATCATAAGTTCGAAACTTGCATAGCGTGATCCGAACGTTTATTGACATGTGATATGTTGTCTCAGTGACATATTGTGTATAAAGTACCATTTCAAAAAAAAATAAAAAACAGTCGATTGACAATTATACACTTCAAAGATGACATATGTGTTATTATTTCGAAAGCCTACTATGGAGACGAATTCTATGAATTATCAAAATTTTAACATAATCAAAATTTTAACATAACAAGAAAGCCATCGTCTCTGACTCCATTAAGGCTGCGTCTGAGTCTTTATATAATAATGCACAACATTCCCTATACATAATGAGTATTTAAAGAGAAATTTGAAATATTTAAATTTAACATTTAAATATTTTGAATTGTAAAATGTTTGAAATAAGAGAAATTTGAATACTAAAAAAATAAAATTTTAAATTATTTGCTTTGGAAAATGAAGTTTTTGAAATGATTAATTACAGAATTTATATGTTTAGAATCATAATTTTCCAATGCAATGGTTTTTTAAAATTTTTGGATTTTTTAGTCTGAAAAATAGTTTCAAATTTTTTAAACTTTGGATTGAAAAATTAATTTTCAAATTATTATATTATAAAAACTAAAACTTAAAATGCATGAATTTTCAAATTTTAGATGTATGGCTTTTTACAATTTTGGATTTTCAAACTTGAGTCTTTTAAATTTTGGAATGTTGAAAGTTAAATTTAAATTTTGAATTTACTATAGGTTTAAATGTTAAAAATTTGAATTATTATAATTTGTAAATGTTAATGATGGTATAAATGGAAGAAATAATCATTCAGCTTTCGAAACTACTAACAAACAAAAATAAAATTTTGAATACTTCTAAATAAGTAGTTTAAATCAAAACATTATGAAAAAAAATAGAATTATTAAAACGCCTGAAATTCCTCTTGATAAAATCTAATGTTTATAATCCGCAAAAGAAAGAAAAACGAAGGCAGTAAGGGAGGAAGGAAAGAAAAGAAAACATAAAATTCTTTTGATACTGTTTGAGAAGTTGCTTTTAAAAACTTTTTAACCAAAAAAATCCACGGATCAATTTTCTGACCATTTCACACATCACCTTTACAAGTTAATTCTGATCATTAGTTTTATATCAATTTATTATTGGCAAATTTATTTCAACCCACAAAATAACTTAACGGCCCTTCAAAATTTAAATTTTTTTTGCAAACACACATAATTACTTGGTAGCCTCTATTTGTTCCAAAATTACCCATAACCATTACCGAAAACATTTCGTATGCAAAAATAAAACTGCGGAAGACGCAAAACAATTCCTCATCGCGCCTTTTCCTCACGCCTTCAACGTCGACAGCAACAAACGGAGCAAGTATCAAATGCTAAAATGTTATAAAAAACAAACCGAACAACCATGCAGGATGACTACGGGATTAGTGTCAATACCACGCTGAAGTTCTGCATGTTTATGTACAGAATTATGCAGTATATTCGTGCGGTCATGCCACGAACCTAGTAGTGATTCTGTGTGGATTATCACCAATCTTCATAATTGACGACCTACGACTGCATTTTAAAAAAATTAAAAAAAAATCAATTTTTTTTTTTGGAATTACTCACTATGATTGCGACCGAATATTATTCTCCTCTGTAGAATCCATCACCTGGTAGTTAAAAATGAATTTTTCTTCTTGAATGATTTGAAAAGTTAGGTTAGAATTATGAAGATTTTGTGTTTTAGGCTGTAAAACGTATGTAAGAAATAAAAAATTAAGAAAAACGCTTCCTAGAGGTATGAAATACGGGTCGAATAGAATTTGTCCATATTATTTAATAATATGAAGTGAGTCAATCAACAATTAGATCATTTGAACGTAGGACCGGGATTGAACTGAATTCATGTGGGTATTGAAAATGAAATTGTGAAATTGAGCTGCACACAAACCCTAAATCATGAATTCTACGCACGTGAATCATCATTCTTAATACTTGTGTTAGTGACGGTAAGAGTTTAATTGATAGGTAACGAAACAAAGTTCAATTGAACAGTAGCGTTCGACAGCCCTTTGGTGTAGCCTGCTGTCCACCATCGTGAATCGAACAACAAAATCAAACGGTGAATAATCACCAATATATATGTAAACAAAAGATCCAGATCAACTAGTATCATTTTTTTCAGTTCCGATTTGATAACTTGAAATAATGAAAGACGAAGGATGTTCACATAATTTGAAATTGAAGATACAACGGTCTTTGCTGGATTATGAACCGCAACACAAACAAAATATAAACCACAGTCGAAATTGAATTTTGGAACCTCTGCTTCACCACTCACCAATGGATAATAAACTAAAGGGGCACATCACTATCCTATCCTATCATTTTGGTCTTAGCCACCCTACAGGTCTCACCCGTTATGATATAGAACATAGAACCTAAAGCAAACTCTAAGCCCTAAATCAACAAAACCAATGAAATTTCACAATTTTTTACAAGAACATTTGTTAGAATTAGCAGGGCAGAATATGCAAATTAACAGCACATAAAAGCTGCAATGTTATATTTATCCCAACTCAGAAAAACAGATGCTACATAAACACACTTCAGACTCGACATACACACACCATTACATAATTAACCAGCGACACCAGAAGGATCAAAACAAGTTGGGATTTGAAAAGCAAAACCTGGTACAGTAGATTCAACCATCAATCTTGATAGCCTTAACCTCAGGTTTCTTCACTTCTTCCTTGGGCACAGTGACGGTAAGAACACCATTCTCCATGGTCGCCTTCACTTGATCCATCTTAGCATTCTCTGGCAGCCTGAACCTCCTTAAAAACTTACCACTGCTCCTTTCTATCCTATGCCATTTGTCGTTCTTTTCTTCCTGCTCCTTGCTCCTCTCCCCGCTTATCTGAAGCACGTTTCCTTCCTCCACTTCCACTTTCACTTCTTCCTTCTTTATTCCCGGCATGTCCGCTTTGAATATGTGTGCCTCTGGTGTTTCTTTCCAGTCGATGCGAGTGTTGGCAAGAGCAGCAGTCTCGCTGCTCAAGGAGGTGCCACCTTGAATGTCTTTGCCGAATGGCCAGTCTTGGAATGGATCCCATACGTCAAGCGAAAATGGATCAAACACGTTGCTCCTTTGTCCAAAGATGCGTGGAATCAATGCCATCTTTAAGCGAACTGGATAAGGGTTTGGAATCGAAAAGCTTGGAATTGCGTCGATTGCTCTACTTGCGTATTATTCTCTGATGAGGAAACCTTCGCTAAGAATCGGATTATATAACCGATGAAATGGAGGCGCCTTGAATTCTCTGGAGAGGGCATGGATGTCGTTTTGAGGATATTCTCGAAGGAAATATGTTGTTTTCTTCTTGAAAGTTCTGGCGTTCCTTTGTACTCTTCTAAGAAGCTCTAAGCCACTTGCAAATTTAATGGGCTGATTCTTCCGGGAAAGTTGGGCCTTCGGGCCTAAACGTGTATTTTTTAAGCTGCAGCCTTAATCTTTAAATAAATTGTGTTAATCGTACTTCATGAGTTGAACTTATTTGAATATTGAACTTAACTTTTGAATATTATCAAGTTTGGATGAAGATTAAAGGTGAAATTGGATATGGTTGTATATGTTATTAGTTGTACCCTTTGATTTTCGTTACCGTTAGCGCGCTATCTTGCTTTTCTCCTTTTTAACAATAAAATAACAATTATACAAAAAATTTGTTTTATTATTCGAGAAATAAAATAAATTTATCTTTTTTTGTTAATATGAATATACCATGCATGTAGAAACCGATATACGTTGGTGATTTATTAGTTGAATTAACAAACATTATTTAATGGATTTTGTTTAAATAATTAAAATTTAAAATAGAGGAATTATGGAAAATGACAAACTTTGAATAAGAAAAATTAGACTAAAGAACATCAAGTTTAATTTTTAGACCGAAGGACAATTGTAGTAATAATCACATTATATTCGACATTTACACTATTCAAAATAATTATAAAGCAAGAATAAAATTAACGAGTTGTGTGCTGAAATTTCATTGATATGCATTTGCGAGCGGCTTATGCACTTGGATTATGTTTGTGCATTCATCAAGCATGAATGAGGTACTCGGCTTTATTCTTTTAACGTCATCAAGGTTATTTGACGCATTTCAAAATTAATACAATTTGAATTCGGATTGAGGAAGAGGAATCAAATACGTTTAGCTTTTCTTATGAAAGATTTTCTTTATGCTGAATGTGCGTATTTCGCTCCTTCCTTGAAACTAACTTCGAACTTCCGAAAGTGACATTTCTAGCCGTTGCTCCAATTCAGTTTCTTATTACTGATCGGTTTAATGACCTTGTTCACCGATTCCATCTGTTCGTTTTGCTCGATAGCAAATTGTAACTAATGAGGACAGGTGTATAAATAATTGACATAACACATAATGGAAACCAATTGGCATAAACTAGTGTTATGGATAAAGTATGTAATTTACTGGTCACTAGGACGTTAATCTGATTCCATCCTCGTTATAACCCATGTGATAGATTCAGAATGACAAGTATTGGTACAACGCGGGACGTGTGGAAGGACAGATTTCCTCTTGCATGCTCTGCACTAAGACGGGAGCTAGATATCCAAGGAATGATATTGGTTCTAAGCTATTATTCACAGTCAGTATATATATGGTTTATTATACATTATTATTCCATTGTGAGTCCTTATTGATAACTCTCTAATATTCTTATGTTTATTTCATGTTACCAAAATCAAAGATTTGTACCCTAATGGACTTTGATTTTTCAATTTAGATAAAAAATCGGACCCATTAGGGTTGTTACAGTATGTATGCATATTACCATTCCTGTTGTGATATCGATACCTTTGTCATCATTTACTTGTACATGTTCTCGATATATGAGCTATTTAATTCTAAAACTCATGTACATTATCTTGCACTGAGTTGAGATAAGTATAATTTTCGATGTATCCAACTATTGAAAGGTGTAATACTCCGAAATTTTAAGTAGAAAATTTAATAAACGAATTAAATTAAATAAAACAAGGGCAAAAATATTTTCACAGACGTTCGAATTTAGCTACAAAAATTGTACCATTGTATTCATAGCGATTCTTTGAATAATCTCCGTATATAACACTTTGTAATCGCAGTTAATATGGAGGAGTTGCGAGCATTTTAAAATTTGAAAACGAAATAAATTAAAATTATAAAAACTTTACCTAAATAAAAACATCCAACGGTCGACCACTAGGGTCCACAGGTCGACCAATAGCAGTCGACCAGTCACCATAAGTGGTGGACTGGTTGTCGTTGAAGGTCGCAGATTTGAGCGATAAATGGATGAGTGTGATTGACCAAAATAATTTACTTACATGCAAAGTAGATGATAAACGTCCGAGATGAAAGCAAATAATCTGCCAAGTGCTCCATATTAATGTAAAACCCTTATAAATATACACCTAACCCAAACCCTAAGTCATTAGAAAATTGTCAGTATAAGGAACTATGTCAAAATCTCTTCTTCTTTGCTTATAAAATTTCTTTAAAAATAAAATAAAATAAAATAAGAAGAATGCAAGAAAATCAGATCAGATCAAGGAAAGGGAAAGCTATCGAATTCCGAACAGAAGATAGGATTAGAGCTTGGATCCGGATGAGTATGAACATTTTAAGAATTTTGATTAATTATAGTTAATTTTAGTTTGCACTATCTGACCAATGATGTTAGTAATTAAATTGTAAACCCTACTTGTTTATACCTCAATCTGATGATAAATTAAAAAGATGTAAACTTATTAAATAAGAATTGATGTAGATTAAATCCATGTTTAAATCAAGTAAAAATCCTTTTAAATTGTTAATGATAAGTCAAACTAATATATTTAAACTTGTGTAAATCTATGAATTTAAGTTGAATGAGAAGTAGGATAAATTGCAAAAAATTGTATTACTGTAAATTGAAAGTTAGGGTTCATTATCGATGTCCCGGTACTGAAGAAACTAATACAAAATTTAAATCAAATAAATTTTAAGAAAAATCCAAAATTTTACTCTACAATCATTCAACCCAAATGGGACCGCAAGCGGTTGACCGATATGGTATAGTGATCGATCGATAGACGAACCATATGCATAATCTAAACCTTGGCCTAAGGCTCAGGTTCAAAATAAAAATATTTGTAGTATGTATAAATATATTATATACAGAAGTGGATGTTAGAGATAGTAGAGAAGCTAGTTCATTTTGAGACGACGCTAGGACGTTATGTGGTTTGGTATACGCTATTACTCAATATGGGGTCGATTATTCAACTTAGAGCGATTCTCTCACAAATTGCATTCACATGAGGTTCTACGATGGACACATAACACTGATTAGTGTTAATGAAGTGTGGGCTCGACTTTGGATCAGTATGTCGAGAGCATAGATTGTTACATTTGGTATTGGGGCTAGGTTCAAAATTCCTTAAGGAAAGGTGTATTGAGAGAGCATACTTGAAAAAGTTTTCGAAAAAGAATAGTTTTTTTTAAAAAATTCCATAAAGTTTTTGAAATGGGTTTTTTCAAAGTGTTTATATACATATATAGATAAAAGTTTTCCAACTTTTTTTATATAAGCATGATCTCTCTCTTACCCTTACCTATGCTATATGTGAAAAGTTACTAATAAAGTTCTTAAAAATCATAGATAGAAGATAAGCGATCCTACAGGTTTGGGCTCATGCGATGCAACCGAGATTCCAGGCATGAACATCCCGATTTGGTTTTATCAGTATCTTCAAGCATGGGGACAAGCCGGTTTGATCCCACTAGAGTACCTACGAGGAGAGCGATAGGTGCAGTTCCTGTCGATCCATCCGCCATCGATTTTTCTAAGTTATGCAATGATTTTTCAAGCCCTAGAGGAAAGCCGTATATGGGGGCTGAGTCATATGTTGATTCGAGGGCATAGATTCATAATTTGAGAGGATTTTTAGGTTGATGGGTCTTACTGATAAGGTAAGGAGGTTGCTAACTGCTTGATAGTTACAGGTGGAGGCCCCGAGTTAGTAGGAGGTAGTTGAGACATAGACTAATGGGAGATCATTTGGGTGAGTTTCAAAGATGTTTTGAGATAAAATTTCTATCTAGAGCTGAAGAGGGAGTGTAGTTAGAGAAGTTTATTCATCTGAAGCTAGGAGGCATGTCACTAAAGCAGTATGTTAATCAATTCAATGAGTTAGTTAGGTTTAAGATGGGGTTAATCAATACCCTACATAAATTGGCTATGAAGTTTGCTAAAGGACTAAACCAACCCCTTCAAGGTTTAGTTCTAAATCATATTCCCATGGGTGCTACATATGAGGGCGTTTGCATCAAAAATTGACATAAACACCCAATAGAGATTTTATAGAGGAATAAATAAAGAATAACGAATATAAACAAAGAGAGTATAGCAGTGAAGTAATAAGGAATAAGCAAATAATAGAGATACAACAATTTATAGTGGTTCGGCGTTGTTTACGTACATCCACTTTGAAGAGATAACTTTATTAATCAATTTGTAAACAGAGTACAATAGGGATCAGATTAGAATCCTTAGTTACAAAAGAGTACAAAGCTATGCAGCGTAAAAAGTCCTGAAAATGAACAATCAAGTTTGTATTTATAAAGGAAGACGGTAATATATCTTTCTGAAAATTCGGTAGAAGGATCTCCAGAGCCATAGAGGGCTATAGAAGGGATCGCATGACCCAAATCACAAGAAATAGGGATCAAGGCCGATCCCTATTTTGGAGGATTTTGGAGGTTCGATCCTTATAAAAGCTTTTTCATGTTGTAATATACTTAGCCTCCAAGTTTTATGTCAATTGGATTAGCAGAACTTGAGTTATTGATCAATCTTGTTGCAACAGGTTGTGTAACCTGATTCTGGTCGATCCCACTAGAGAGAAGAGGGTCGATCCCTCTTGCTTGCTCCTATTGAGGAAGAGGAATCAAATACGTTTAGCTTTTCTTATGAAAGATTTTCTTTATGCTGAATGTGCGTATTTCGCTCCTTCCTTGAAACTAACTTCGAACTTCCAAAAGTGACATTTCTAGCCGTTGCTCCAATTCAGTTTCTTATTACTGATCGGTTTAGTGACCTTGTTCGCCTATTCCATTTGTTCGTTTTGGTCGATAACAAATTGTAACTAATGAGGACAGGTGTATAAATAATTGACATAACACATAATGGAAACCAATTGGCATAAACTAGTGTTATGGATAAAGTATGTAATTTACTGGTCACTAGGACGTTAATCTGACTCCATCCTCGTTATAACCCATGGGATAGATTCAGAATGGCAAGTATTGGTACAATGCAGGAAGTGTGGAAGGACAGATTTCCTCTTGCATGTTATGCACTAAGAAGGGAGCTAGATATCCAAGGAATGATATTGGTTCTAAGCTGTTATTCTTAGTCAGTATATATATGTTTTATTATAATTTCTTATTCCATTACAAGTCCTTATTGATAAATCTCTAATATTCCTATGTTTATTTTATGTTACCAAAATCAAAGATCTGTACCCTAATGGACTTTGATTTTTCAATTTAGTTAAAAAGTCGGGCCTATTAGCGTTGTTACAATATGTATGTACCATTCCCGTTGTGATATCAATACCTTTTTCATCATTTACTTGTACATGTTCTTGATATATGAGCTATTTAATTCTAGAACTCATGTACATTACCTTGCATCGAGATGAGATAAGTATAATTTTAGACGTATCCAGCTATTGAAAGGTGTAATACTCCCAAAATTTAAGCAAAAAATTTAATAAAAGAATTAAATTAAATAAAACAAGGGCGAAAACATTCTCACAAACGTTCGAATTTAGCAACAAAAACTGAACCACTGTGTTCGTAGCGATTTTCTGAATAATTTCCATATATAACACTTTTGTAATCAGAGTTAATATGGAGGAGTTATGAGCATTTTAAAATTTGAAAATGAAATAAATTAAAATTATAAAAACTTTAGCTAATTAAAGACATCCAACGGTCGACCACTAGGGTCCACCGGTCGACCAATAGCGGTCGACAAGTCAATATAAGCGGTCGACTGGTTGACGTTGATGGTAACAGATTTGAGAAATAAATGGATGAGCGTGATTGACCAAAAGACTTTACCTACATGCAAAGTAGACGATGAGCATCCAAGATGAAAGTAAATATTCTGCCAAGTGCTCCGTATTAACGTAACCCTTATAAATATATACCTAACCCAAACCCTAAGTCATTAGAAAATTGTCAGTATAAAGAAACTCTATCAAAATCTTTTCTTCTCCACTTATAAAATTTCTTTAAAAATAAAATAAAATAAAATAAAATAAGAAGTATACAAGAAAATCGGATTAGATCAAGGAAGGGGAAAGCTATGAATATCGAATTCCGAATAGAAGATAGGATTAGAGCTTGGATCCAAGATAAGTATGAACATTTTAATAAGTTTGATTAATTGTAGTTAATTTTAGTTTGCACTATCTGACCAAGGATGTTAGTAATTAAATTGTAAACCCTACTTGTTCATACCTCAATATGATGATAAATTAAAAAGATGTAAACCTATTAAATAAGAATAAATGTAGATTAAATCCATGTTTAAATCAAGTAAAAATCCCTATAAATTGTTAATGATAAGTTAAACTAATATATTTAAACTTGTGAATATCTATGAATTTAAATTAAATAAGAAGTAGGGTAAATTGAAAAAATTGTATTACTGTAAACTGGAAGTTAGAGTTCATTGTCGAAGTCCCAATACTGAAGAAACTAATACAAAATTTAAATCAAATAAATCTTAAGCAAAACCCAAAATTTTACGATCATTCAACCCAAATGGTAGACTACAAGCGATTGACCAATAGGATATAGTGATCGATCAATAGATGACCTATATGCATAATCTGAACCTTGGCCTACGGCGCAGGTTCAAAATAAAAATATTAGTAGTATGTATAAATATATTATATACATAAGTGGATGTTAAAGAAAGTAGAGAAGCTAGTTCCTTTTGAGACGATGCTAGGATGTTATGTGGTTGGGTGTATATTATTTACTCAATATAGGGTCGATTATTTAACTTGGAGCGATTCTCTCACAAATTGCACTCTTACGAGGTTCTACGATGGACGCATAGCACTAATTAGTGTTAATGAAGGGTGGGGGACCGGCTTTGGATCAGTATGTCGAAAGTGTAGGTTGTTACATTTGGTATCAGGGTTAGGTCTAAAATTCCTTAAGGAAAGGGTGATTGAGAGGGCGTACTTGAAAAAGTTTTCGAAAAAGAATAGTTTCTCAAAATGTTTTTCCATAAAGTTTGTGAAATGGGTTTTTTCAAAGTGTGTGTGTGTGTGTGTGTATTTTCCAAAATATTTTATACAAGCATGATCTCTCTATTATCCTTGCATATGTATATGTGAAAAGTTGCTAATATAGTTCTTAAAAATCATGGATAGAAGATAAGCGATCCTACAGGTTTGGGGCCATGTGACATGACCGAGATTCCATGCGTGAACGTCCCGATTTGGTTCCGCTGGTATCTTCAAGCGTGGGGACAAGCCGAGCTTGATCCCATTGGAGTACCTACGAGGAGAGCGATGGGTGCAATTCCTACCGACCCATCCGCCATCGATTTTGCCAAGTTATGCAATGGTTTTCCGAGCCTTAGAGGAAAGCCGTATATGGAGATTGAGTCATATGTTGATTCGAAGGCATAGATTCATAATTGTGAGAGGAATTTTAGGTTGATGAGTCTTTCCGATAAGGTGAGGAGGTAGCTAGCTACTTGATAGTTATGAGGGGAGGCTCTGAGTTGGTAGGAGGTAGTTGAGACATAGACTAATGGAGGAGAGATCATTTGGGTGAGTTTCAGAGATGTTTTGAGATATAATTTCTATCTAGAGCTGAAAAGGGAGTATAGGTAGAGAAGTTTATTCATCTAAAGCAAGAAGGCATGTCACTAAAGCAGTATGTCAATCAATTCAATGAGTTGGCTACATTTGAGATAGAGATGATCAATATCCCACATATAAAGGCTATAAAGTTTGCTAAAGGACTAAACCAACCCCTTCAAGGTTTAGTTCTAAATCATATTCTCATGGGTGCTACATATAAGGGTGTTTGCATCAAAAATTGACACAAACACCCAATAGAGATTTTATAGAGGAATAAATGAAGAATAATAGATGTAAACAAAGAGAATATAGCAGTGAAGTAACAAGGAATAAGAAAATAATAGATACACAACAATTTATGGTAGTTCGGCGTTGTTTGCCTACATCCACTTTGAAGAGATAACTTTATTAATCAATTTGTAAACTAAGTACAATAGAGATAGATTAGAATCCTTAGTTATAAAAGAGTACAAAGAAATACGCAACGTAAATAGTCCTGAAAATGAACAATCAAGTTTGTATTTATAGAGGATGACGATAAAATATCTTCTTGAAAATTCGACCGAAGGATCTCCAGAGCCATAGAGGCCCATAGAAGGGATCGCATGGCCCAAATCCTAAGATATAGGGATCAAGGCCAATCTCTATTTTGGAGGAGTTAGGAGGTTTGACCCCTGTAGAAGCTTTTCCATGTTGTAATATACTTAGCCTCCAAGTTTCATGCCAATTAGATTATTAGAACTTAAGTTACTGATCAATCTTTGTTGCAACATGTTGTGTAGCCTGATTCTGATCGATCCCTCTAGAGAGAAGAGGGTCGATCCCTCTTGCATGCTCCTTTTGGGGTGAGATACCTATTGTGGAATCCCTAGGGTCCCTACATCATGTTTCCAAAATTTTATAGAGATATCGACTATTTTCCGATCTCTTTGGTTAAGAGGTATCATACCCGATCCCTTTTCTAGATTAGACCATATTCCATACTTAGAACGTTCTGTATATAGCATATCTCTTGATTGCGTTCGATCACGGCTTCATACTACCATATATACTTGATTTATGGACACCACAATCATTACTCTATGCATACTGGCCTTGATGGCAATCAAGTCTAATTTGTCCAGTCGGTTCTCATATAGCCGGTCAAAATGCCGGAAAATACTTGCCCCCTAAAGTATGCCTTTTGTTGAACATAACGTGCTTTGAATTGAAGCAAGTTAAAGTCGATGAAAAGTAATCCGTCTAGTTTTCTGAATAGTCGCTATACTTCTATTGAATTATTTTCCCAAAGCGCCGTATCTCTCTTAGATTATCATGATGCTTCATCGATTTCCAACGGTATAAATTCAAAATTATATCAGTTGCTATTATGTCCGGTTCTATAGGGCTAGTAAGCTTTGGCTATCTGATTCATTTTGAAAGCTTCAGGTGAGAATTCAATTTCTGTCGATTTTAAAAATTGAATTTTTAGAATATATACGCGCATCGTTAGGTATACGTTCTTGTCATTGTCTCCTGGATGCGTTTGCACGATCATGGGTTGTCGCCAATTTTCGTTGAATTAATGCAATTTCATTGCATTTATGTTTTTTTTAAATAATAGGGATCGAAAATTTTCTAACTGATCCATTTTCCCACTTTTCCTTCTCCTTTTTTATGTGTACATGGACACATAGGGATCAAATGGTTCCCCCTTAAATAGGGATCGTATCCAATCCTTTTTTGAGGACTTCTGGCTTTATGAAGTAGAGTAAGCAAGCCAATCCCTCTAGCCTCGTATATAAACTAACATTTCCCTCTACATCCTTCACTTTACTTTATTTTTTTCTTGCTTTCATTTACTCCAACACCGAATCCTCTCCTCCTATCTTAGAGTCGACCCCTTTCTTCCTCCTTTCGAAACTATCACCATCTCCATCATCTAATTCACTACCCTCTTGAATTCGAGAACACTGCATAGCCCTCACTTCGAATTGAAATTCATCCCATCTTGCGCATGACAATCCATACTCATTTACATATGGATAGTTTTTGATTTGCATATGATTTTGTCATGATGAAATGATGGGTTCGGTCGTGCCATGGGTCGAATTAGTGAAGAAAAGGAGAAGGTGGCGATGTTGGGTTCGTTGAGGTGGTAGAAGAGAAGGAAAGGAGTCAAGCATGAAGGAAGTACAGGGATCGATCGTATGTCGTGTGCGAAGCATGGAGGGATCGATCGTGATGGAGTATGGAGGGACCGGTTGTGATGGAGTATGGAGGGATCGGTCACCGATGTATATGGAGGAGAGGGATCGGTATTGCATGTTGCTTGGGGGATCAAAGTAAAGTTTGAGGGAAGTGTGAAATTGGCTAAGTTAAGGGATCAGTGCGGATGCAAGTCATAGGGATCGGTTAAGTTGACTAAGCATAAGGATTGGCTATGAATAGGGATCGATCATGTTGGATCGGTTACTTGCTTTATGAGAGGGTTTGACTATGGGGACTTAGCCGATTTCAGGCCCTTGAACCAAGTTTGAACCCTTAAAAAAACCATTACATAATGACCTGTACGAACAATTAGAACTAATCCAATCTTAATGAACTCAAACATATGACTATAACAAACAGAAGGACTTGAATATCCAACTTTGCATGTGAAACTGAACAACTAAACTTCTGGGACTTTGATATGGACAACAACGTAGCGTAAGTGTTTCAGTAATGAACTTTATACTTCAACAAGTCGAAAGTCGATCCCAAAGCTTACACAACCGATCAATGCAAATGCTAGCTGAGACAATCAGCGATAGCGGTCGTTCTTGTCACAACCCAAAGGAGATAATTATTCAAGGGAGGTTTCTTCAATTCATGCCACCCCAGTTGAAGACAGGGACATTAGAACACTCTTAATTAATGAGTGATTATCTCTTTTCGGTCTTCTGGGAGAGGGTTGCAGCATCAGACTTCCAAGAAGCATTGCACTGTGAACGAATCTTGCAGAACAAGAAGGCGGCACTAATAGACCTATCGTGCCCCTAATTGAGGAGGGTTAGGACAATTTTGAAGAAGGTGAAATTTGAAGTGATGAATCCAACAGGCTTGGCAATGATAATGTAGGTTCAGGAAGCATGCATGTGGTTGAATCATCATATGGCACACAATCTCATGTGTCGATAAGAAAAGAAAATCTAGCGTACAAACTCTATATGAGAAAACTGCTAAAGTCTGAGTTCAACATCACCTCTGTTGAAGAAGAGACTTTCTCTCAGTCTTTAGAAAGTTCGATAAAAGGATTCTCGAGTCTCCTGATTACTGACGATATTAAGACCTTTGACTTTCCCAACATTAGTGTTGGGGGGCTTAATTCCTCCACTAGGACTAGTGATGATATTCCTCCCATTAGAAAATCACTCCTATGAGCAAGGCCATAATAACTTGTCCATCGATGGGACACTAAGACACTCACAATCATGCACACTTCACTCATGATTTTTGTCTATCATTTATTTGATAGTTACATATATTCTCTTGTTTGGTTTGCAGGTTTGATGTCTCATTCTCGTGCCTTTGATCGCTTGAGAGGCTCCTTAACATAATATGGATCCATTCGTGGTCCAGACTCGGGCAGGCGTCGAGAAATAGATGATAGCCTAAAAAGATCATTCAAGGGAGTCTTCATCCTCTAAACACAAGTCCAAATCTCAATCATCTCATCAGGATGTTTAGCCCAATCTTCCTATACATAGTGATGATTATGCCTCTTCTCATGTTCCCTAAACTGCTGTGCCACTCAACCAACATTCAGCTTCATCCAGTTCTCGACAGCCTCGCGATCGTTGGTCGAGCTAACGTCCAATGGTTACTTCTGATCCATGGTTGACTACTACAGCTCCTATAGCCTCTACACCAAAACAATTGGCCAAGGTCAAATTTCCAAAAATCTGCTTTGATGGGCTAAAGTTTCTTCCTTCTATCCATACAATTCTAGAAAGTGCTAAAGCGAGTTAGTTGGCATGCATCAACGACATTTTTGTGCACCATGATGCATTTCAACACTTGGCTGAGAAAATCTTCGAGGTGTTTATTGAAATGAAACATGAAATCGATCATTTTAAGATGGAGATGATCCATGATAAAGACATAATCAAACACCAAGATGAGGAGATCATGGAGTTGACCACGAAGTTAGCTGCCACAGAGAAGAGTACTAAAGAAACAGTTAATCGTCTGGAAATGGCTCACAAAAAAGAAGCTGGATGCTGTCCTTAGCCGCAGTAGTGTGCTTGCCATGGAGAAGGACATACTGCAAAAGGAGGAAGACATTCTAGCCCACAGCATTATGGAACTCGAGGAGCTTCTTAAGAAAGAGAAGGAAGAAAAACTTGAGGCTCGGGAGGAGTCCCAAAGGTATTGTGAAGAGGCCGTCGAGGCTCGAGAGTTGGAAATTAAACTTGATGAGCAGCTCGCTCAAACCAAAGCCTTCAAGGAAGAGGCAAGGGAAGCTAGCCATAATGAAGTTAGAGAGAAAATTGAGGCCCAGTTGAAGGATGCTAAAGAGGCTGGCCGGAATGAGATTAAGGAGATATTCGATCCTTTGATTGTTGAATACAATGTCAAGGTCCTAATACATTGTGACTAGAGGTTTCTTGGAGAGGGCAACCTCGAATCGTTTGCCTACGCTTGGGAATATATCGTTGAAACTAGGAAGAAAGCCTTTGGCGAAGCTGATTTAAATGAGGAAAAACTGGTACGAGAGATCCTTCATGAGAACGAACCTTTAGATATTGCTACTGCAAGGCACCGATACTTTGATATTTTGGCACCCTCTAGCAAAGGTAAAGACATCGATAAAGCTTATGAGTTCAATCCCAAAGATTCCCCTTCACTTCAACCAGCTGGAGCATCAGTCTCATTTGGCCCGGGACAAGATCAGAGCTTTGATATGGATAGACCCAGTTGTAAGTCAAAGGTGTTGACTCCTATTCAAGAAGGGAGCACTCCAGCAACAACTGAAAGAACATGTATCCCACTCTATTCTCCATTACTCGAGAGGTTTCATTCTTCATGCCCAATATTTCTGGGCTTATTTGCTTGTTCCCATGAATCTGGAGGTCTTTTGGCTCCCAGCCAAACTTCAGGAAGCGGTGCTGCTAAAGAGCAACAACCGACAATCACTGAAATCCCGATGGCAACCGACATTCCAAGCCGCGATGCTTAAGCTATTGGAGCTCTTACTGACAAAAAGGCCGATGATCAACCACTGGAAGACGAATCTGATGATGTTATTATCATGGGTGGCTTCGAACACCCTGATGATCTCAGCTTGAAGGGTTGCATCGAGAGGGAGGAATCAGTGAAGAAAAAAGCTAAATCTGAACTGTTGATGTAGATGTCGACGATCCAAATCTCGTCCCACTGGAAGTCATTCCACCCAGCAGGTCGGTTCTCGGAGAATCCCTCCAACATCTAAAAGCTCTCCTGTCAAAGGTGGTAAAGGAAGTGGTAAAGGATCAAAGAAAGGAACAGGCGAAGGCTCGAGTGATTCTACCCCAAAGAAACTCTAAATGGAGAAGAAGCAAAAGAAGTAGCCATCACATCGGCTTAGTTCGTATATAGCTTGTGTAGCTATTTTTCTTTTTGTTGCCGTATTTGTGCGGGTACATCCTCTGCTTTTGGATAAACTTATACTACGATTTCCAAGTTTAATGTGTAAATAATAGTTCTTTATTTTCTGTTGAAATCTTATGTGAACTTTTTTAGATAGTCGAGTCATTACTTTTTCATTAAACGTGCTTGTAATTCATTGCTCGTTGATTCAGATAATCATCCATTAATTTTGCTCAAAGCCTCCATATGGTTGCGGCCTCAAGTTGTATCAATCGTTGGGTTCGAGCAGTAGTGCTACACTGTTGAATTTAGTAGTTAATTGATTATACTCTTGCCACCAGTCTCGGGTTAGAGGAGTTAGATAGCGGATGGTTGAATTCCATCATCGGTGAATTTATACTCCTTCTATCGGTTCAGGTCAGAGATTATGGAATAGTAAGTGGTCGAACCGCACTCATCTATTTTTTATACTCATATCCACACTTTAGGGATAAGAGTTGGTTGGCGGGTGGTCGAATCGCACTCAAATTGTGTTTATACTCCAGTCCACACTCTAGGGACTTAGAGTTATTTTAAAAAATAGTCAAACTGTCCTTTCCTTAATTGATTTATTTGCCCCCAAGTCCAAGGTGTGACTTAGCGACCGATCGTTCGTATCATGATCACTTTTGATTCATGTCTGTCACGTCGCTTGGTGGGATTAATTTGATTATCAGATGGTCAAGTCACATCCATTTCTCGTTAGGTACTCCATCCATCGGGTTGTGAGCGAGAATCATCGAATGAATGGTCAGACCACATTCATTCTATTTAGTACAATCATGAACTTGTGTAATCGATTGGCTCCAAACTCTGGAAACCTGCTCGGACATGTCAATATTTGTTAGTTGGGTATCGTAACTAATGTGTAACGCTATAGCAATCACAAATATGAAGGAAATTTCAAACTTTATTTTCCAAATGGAAAGAAATGACATAATTTGCCTTACTAAATATCTAAAAAATCAAATGCTAAAGCTAATTTGAAAACTGAACATAACTGAATGAAAAAAAAATGTAAACCAAGTAAAATAGCGTCATAAATGCTCGCTATTCCACTCCTTTGGGAGTGTGATGCCATCAACAGTTGCTAGCTTGAAAGTTCCTTCTCCAAGCCTCTGTTCAATAATGTACGGTCCTTTCCAAGTAGGATTCATGTGTGATGGGATAGGAAAAACCCATTTTAAGACGAGATTGCCAATTTCAAAGGTTCTAGGTTGGACTTTAGTGTTGCAGTATCGAGCGACTCAACGTTGATGCATAGCTGCCCTCAAATCAGCTTCCTCACGCTTCTCATCTACAAAGTCTAGAGATTCTAAAAGGAGATCTCTGTTCATTCTTGGATCATAGTAGGTCACTTGATGAGAAAGGACTACGAGTTTAATAGGAATGATGGCTTCGAAGCCGTAAGCAAGGGCGAACGAAGTATGACCAGTCGCAGACTTATAAGTGGTTCTGTAAACCCATAACGTTGTTGGGAGTTCATCTACCCACTTGCCTTTAGTCTTTTCCAAGCGCTTCTTCAGAATGGGCTTTATGATTTTGTTTACAGTTTTAACTTAGCCATTTTCTTGAGGGTAATCAACTACTTCAAATCTCTTTTTAATTTGATGTCGGCGACAGAATTCTTTGAATTCAACATTGTCAAATTGAGTTCCATTGTCAGTTACAATGGTTCGTGAAAGGCCAAATGATAGATGATGTTCCGAACAATGAAGTTGACTGCTTATTTGTCATGATTATGGCTAAAGGTTCTGCTTTGGCCCATTTGATTAAGTAATCAACTGTAATGATGGCGTACTTCACACCACCTTTAGAGATTGATTAGGAGCCGATAATATATATGCCCTATGCGGTAAACTGCCATGGATCGACCATTTGTGTATTTTTGTCGACGGAGCTTTGTGAACTTTTGCATACATCTGAGACTTGTCGCATCCCTTAGCGTAATCGGCAGCATCTCAATTGACGGGTAGCCAGTAGTACGCATAACGGAAAATTTTCTTTGCTAGGGTTTGCCCTCTTGTGTGATCGCCACATCCCCTTCATGAACTTCCTTTAGGACTCATTTTATTTCATCATGAGCGATACACCGAAGCAAGAAATGGAAAAACTCTTTCTATGCATGACTCCTTCCGGAATGTTATATTGTGAAGCTTTGTGTAGAATTTGTTGTCTTTCATTCCTCCATTTAGGAAGGACACCCTGAAATAAATAATCTTTAATCAGAGTCATCCATGAATCTTTAACAGGATTTATCCTTATTACCCAGTCGATTTTAATCTGGTTTATGCTCAAAGTGTCTAGTACGTCGACTGGAACAAATAGCATTTGTTGTGCATCCCTGGTGCTAGCAAACTTTGCTAATAAGTTAGCCTCTTTGTTTTGATCTCAGGGAATGTGCGTGATGTCATAATACTCAAAGTCAATCAATAGCTCTTGGACTTGGATGAGGTATAAAGCAAGTTGTTGTCCTTTAGCTTGGTAATCTCCCCTGGCTTGGTATACCACCAACTGAGAATCACAAAAGATTTAAAGATTCCCATTTCTCTGGAAAGTTTGAGTCCAACAATCAGAGCTTCATATTCAGCTTCGTTGTTTACTGTAGGAAAGTAAAGCTTCAAAGCATAGCAAATTAATCAATCCTTTGGAGCTACTAGCATGAATCTAGCACCCAAATAACGATTGGATGCTCCAATCGTATATATTTTCCATCGAATGGTAGGGGCTC